>OZ057415.1:38492702-43680702 GCA_964056705.1 Troilus luridus | reverse complement strand
AGACCAGAACACTAGATATAAAAATCGTGGAGAATCTAGTGGTCTCACGGAATGTATTCATTTAGACCGTTTGCTATCAGCATCCCGAGATAGGCAAGCCCTTAGGTTACAACCTGAACAAGTGGAAAAAGTTCTTTCAAAAGCAAAAATCAACCCAATGGAAGTAGATGGTAATTTCTTTTTATTTAATTTATTTATAACAAATAATGCTGAATATTAGTTGACCTTATATACATAAGGAAGAAATTGGTTCGGGTGGAGGTATAAAAAATCCTCTTAAACAGGGAGAACTGTTTATTAAAAAGCCAAATGAACCGTCTAGTGTCAACCCTTGATCCTACTAGCCCTGAAGAAGATCTGTAATGTGGGTCGAAACGTTGGCTTTCCAATAAACAGCTCTCCCTATTTAAGAGAATTTGTTTTACCTCCATCCGGGCCATTTTCTTCCTTATAATAAATTATGGTTGTCTAAGTGTGTATGAAATTTAAACTGTGTTGGTCAGAGAAATTAAACTGTTCATTATGTTTTAAAGTTTTCCAATTGACCTCAATGATGACTTACAGTTTGAAGTGTTTATAGTGAACAGCAAAGTAATATTTAATTTTTAATAATCTTCACTTTACCCCAAATATCATCTTTAAATGTTTTCTGAACTGCATTATTACAGTTACTCTTGTAAATAATAGGTTTTCCCAAATTTATGATTATTCAAATTCATTTTCTTACAATTTATTGCAATTGTCCATTAATACAAGTTTCTAGTTTCATCCAACAAAATGAAATAACCGGTATATCATACCTATGAGGAAGGAGTTTCTGTTTGTGAACTTTTTAAAATGTGTGAAATTATTCTATGTAAATTTGAAACTTATTGCTGTCTCAACAACCTTTTTAGACACATTTAATTATTTTACTTAATTACATGTTTGTTATTATTCATGTCTTATATTATTCCATAGTTATTATAACCATCCTATAGACAGTTTGCCCTTTCCTCCTCAGTCTGATAAGTTATAAGTTGTAATTGTTATTGAAACATTAGTTTTCCGGTTTTTGATGTCTTCTTTAGTCTAAGTGCAATACTAAAAATTATAATGATGGATTGAATTATCCAGTCGACTATTTTCCACTCAAGCATTAAAAATTCTACATTCTTAATAAGTAAGTCTTTGATACATTTATTTTTTCTTTATTTAGTTTCAGAGGAAGCAAGTGAAATAGAAGAAGAGGAAAATAATGAAAATGAAAAGAAAAAACTATTCACTAAAATAGACAAGGAAGGTGGAGTAACTATTAGCGCAATGGAAGCTTCTGATTTTGTATGTTTGCTTTTTTCATTGTTTAGAAATGGATTGTTCTTGTTTTCCTTGAAGGTTAATCTGTTTATGTTTAGAGTGTTTAAGTGCTTAAAATTTTTCTAATTTATGAATGTCCAAATATAAAATTATGTTGACTTACAAGGATAAACTTCATTTCATGTGGCATCACTAATTTCTATGTTTTTTTTGTGATACTAGATCAAAAATATAATTTTCAAGATTTCAAAAGTTCTTGCTAATGCACTGTAGGAGCTAAGATAAATTATTTTATGTAGTGCTAACAATTGTTCTATTTTACCTTTTTTTTGCTTTGAATTAATTTTAAAGTCCTTGTATATCAACCAATTTGGATTTTGGTAATTACAGTTAGTTATTAACTTATTAATAATCAATGCCTTCAGACATTTGTAAAACCACAGTTTTGGACTAGCAGTAATGAGTTAGACTTAGGCCATGTTCTTAGTAAATTTTTCTGTAACTACAAAAAGATTGAATAAAATTTATATGTCTGAAATTATATAAATAATTAGTGGATGTATGTCACAACAGTATGATTTATATAATGGACAAATGACCAGTGAACTGAAGCCATCTAAATAAAGCCTCATTTTTTTGTTTGTGAATGTAACTATGTCTCATTTACAGAAAATAAATTTATTGTTGACTTCAGGGTAAAGAATGGATTCCAACCGGAGGCAAAAGCACCTGGGAATCTTCAGGACATTCTAATGAAGAAGAAAGCTCCGATGAAGACGACGTCAATTATGTGAAAACTATTACAGATGAAGACAGGATAATTGACAAAATAGGTAAGGTCAAATCTTGTATAACTCTATCATTATTTAATCTCTTCACCAAGTGACCAGGAAAGTTTGTTGTTGCCAAATTTTGAAACATCAATTTTCTTCTCCGTCATTCCTTTAAAAATTTTACAAAAGCAGCAAATGAATTCTTTATTTCCTTTTTAAAATTATTTTTATATATTATTTATACAAAAAGTTATTTTAACTTATCATTTATACAAAAAGTGGTTATTTTGGAATTATATATTAATTTTTTCACATATTATGTACTTCTGGAGAAGCTATAGATAGAAATAGAATGGGTCCAATATCATTGATGTAAATAAATTCTGCCAAACTTGTATGTGATTCAAAATCAATTTTCTTTTGTATACCATTATTTCTAAAAAATGGCATTTATTTATTATTAAAAGCATTTTTATTTAATTGCCTATCAAAATTAAATAAACAGATCGACTATCATTCGATGATTGATTGTAAAATAGAGTAGTACTCAGTTAAAACAAGAAAAAACTTAACTCACCTAGCTTAACTTCGATAAGTTTTATAACTCTTCAAAACTGTGAAAGATATGCTAGAACCGCATATCTTTATACCTCCCCATTGTTTTCAAATCCTTTTCTGAAGTACTCAAGTGCTGAAGGTTTTTCTGGATCACCAGAGAGCATTGAGACAATCTAGAGACTGAAGAAATGCATTCCCGGTAAATAGAATGGTGTAGGGATAGAAGAGCAGTGCGTGCTAAGTATCTGGGAACTGCTTATAAAGAGTATGGATTGGGTTAAAAGAGCCTGTCTCTTCTTGTTTTATTTACTTTCTTTTTTTTTAGTTTTAAGGTCCTTTTTTTAAACTGAGAAATTATTATGTTGAGTTCCAGAAAAAAACATTAACATATTCTAGTACTTACAATAGTTAATCACTCTTCATGCTTCAGACATTACTTCATTTTTAATTTAAAAAATGTTTTTATGTTTCAGAGTTGAGTGGAGAAAGTGAAGAAGATGAAGTGGTTATCCTTAAATAAAGGGATTTCACCCGTTACAAGCAATATTTTATAATGATGTCTTCATTTTTGAAAGTAACATTACCTCAATGTTACCAGAAAGTATATGTGGTAAAACTTAATTAAATTTTGAGTTTATGTTATATTTTACTTGTAAATAATAAATTATATTTTCAAAAATAGATTATTTTTGTTCTGTTGTCATATCGCCAACTGAAGGTTAGCATAAATGAAAAACTATTCTTTTTCATCTAGAAAAGGAGTGCCAGAATATATTTCAAATGGAATGGTATCGTTCTATCATCAGAGTTACTGCAATAAGGCAAAGTGACCATTTTATAGTAATTATTCTTTGCCTTTCAAATTATTCTTTGACTCTAAGTTCGCATTTTCCTTTTAATGTAAAATAATATATAATTTATCATAACTTTTTAATCATTGCTTTAATTTAAAAAAAAAATTTATTTTGAAGAGAAAAGATTTGCCCAGGACCGGGACTCGAACCCGGGTCGCCCATGTCACTACCCTGGAGCTCTGCCAATTGAGCTATCCTGGCTCGCTTCTCGGTCAGACATTACATTCGGGATTCGAACACGGATCTTCGGCTCCGGGATTCAAGTAAGGCTTAAATGGTTAGAGTGTGGCCACGGTGAGGCTGAAATCCTTTTTCGAATCCCGGCTGGGTGCAAATCTTTTCTCTTCAAAATAAATATATTTAAAATAATATATAAATTTTTCTAGTATACTTTATATATATATATATATATATATATATATATATATATATATATATATATATATTGTTACTTTATTTTTATTAAAGTGACATTTTTCTTTGCTTATATTGAAATATTTGTTATTCCTCAATAATTTCTTTCCAAACTATTTCAAAATAATTTAGACTACCTCAAGTTATAAAGTCCTTTGGTGGACGCACATTATTAATTTCAAAATTTACAAGCTTCAACATTCATGATGATATGAGCTTAATAACCTTATTAACATTAAAGTGAACACCAACACTAGTGGTCCGGAATTAATTATATTTAAGAACATTTTGTGTTTTAAGTTTGATTTATTATAAAAGAATCCAATGAAAAATTTATTTATTTTAATACAACATTTGGCATTACGTTTGTTTTTATACTACATAAATTTCTTGATGTCACTTCCATGTCAAGTATATTTTTTATTTCAAAAATGATTCATTTTAAACTGGTAAAAATATCAAAACACGTAAATGTGTTTATGCATACATATATTAAATATATATAAAGTAAATATATTTTTAATAAATAAAAAAGTTTTTATTCAAGCTAGTACACATTTTACTTATTGTTTTTTTACTTACTAACTAGCCTAAAATAAATAATTTTCTTTGTTAATTTTAATTTCACAAAGTAACCGACTTGGTATTATAAACTAAAACTAAAAACATCGTGGAGTGCAGTTTATCACCGTTTGAGTCATAAGTAGAACTCATTAGTATCAATCTGAAACAAATAGCTATTATTAATAATTATTTGTTTTGTTTAAGTTGTAATAAGGTAATTTAGTAGTTATAATTAGTAATTTAGTAGTAATGGAATTTAATTGCTTCCATTCTGTCCTAAAAGTTTCGATTTCACTGTATGCAAAATATTTTTCAATGATCAAATACTTCTTCTAAATAATTGATTAAAAGGAGGAAAATGAATATCAGGTTATGTAATGTTCCGAAAATTATTAGTTTTTTGTTTCCTTTAAAATTCAGTAAAACAAATTATTTTATTTTATTATTATCATTCTCATTTTTAGTATTTATTATATTGGTTTTCATTTTGTTTAAGCTTATTAAAATATTAGTGAAATGTGGACTATGGAAAGATTCCATACAACACAATGAAAACTTGATACTGATGAAAAATTGAAATTCATTATTGGTGCAATTAATAGAAGTAATATTGTACCTCACAATGAGCTAAATAAAAACACCCAATACTTGGTTGCTCGTTTGATTAAGACAGCCAACTTATTGATAAAAAAAATTAAATATCAGATTGGTCTAAAATTGTTATTTATCTCATTATGTTTAGCATACCTTTCTTTATTTTCTACTTCAAAGTAATTTGAAGCATATAACACTCCTAATCTCTCTTCACTCCTGATTTTCACTGGCAAACCTAAAGTACATTAAATTCATAAGTTATTGAAGGAATGATTAAGAATGGAATTATACACCTATATAGATAAAAAGTATTTTACATTTAAATTATTGGAAGGCTTAATAAACAGTTTAAAACGTCAAAAAGTTTTATAATATTTGAAAACTAATCTATGAAAACCAACAAAACCCTTTCAAATCTGACTCAAAACAACAATCGCTAACAGATTTCAACCATTTAATATTGTAGTTCTTGCAATAGATATTACCTATTATAGAAGTGCTAAGAGGGAGTCATTTAACTTAAAAGTCATCTTATAAGTTTTAACTAATATGGTTAAGCTGATTTTATCTAATATCAGATATTCCCTATCAAATCTAAATAATTTACCTGATTCATTTTGTACTATTTCATATACACTTTCATCTATGGGGAGATTGTTGTCATCGTAAGAAAACAAAACAACTATTTCCGTAAATGGGTAAAAGGTATAATTTGCTTTATAAACCGGTACAGTTATAATTTGAAGACTCTCAGAGATCAAAGCACCATCTGTACAATCAACTTCATTATCAAGGCAGAAGAGTAAACAGGATCTAGAAAAAATATTATCAGTATGAAAGGTTATAATGGAAATAAGGAAATAAATTTTTTACAGTTAGTAACAGAAAGTTGAATTGCCACAATATTAACCTGTGGTAAGGTTTGAATCCAAAATTTACTGAACAAATCTCTGAAAACCTGATCTTTTTAGAAAAATATAATTATAATAATTTTAAAGTGACCTAGGAAAAACGAATTGAACCCAAGCTGCTTGTAATATTGTAACCGTACTGCAGGGCCCTTGCCTTGAAATGATCACTAAAAATCTATTATTAACTAAATATAGTTTTGGAACCTTCATTATCAAGCCCTGTTTTGTTCATTGATGCATTTATTTGGAATTTCAACATTTCAGAATGTTTTGGCTAATTGAAGTTACACCAAACATATTACTTTTGTTCTTAGCAATATTCCTTTGAATTTGAACCATTTTGCATTAAAGAACCCTGTCTTATTTTCAAAATCTCTTATGAATAACAAGAAATGTAATGTATATACATCATTATATAATTTAAACATTAGCATACTAATTAATTATATATTATTTTATGTTTGTTCTCTCACCTTGTTTCTGGTGAAAATATAAAATTATCTGGACAGGGAGCATCTATACATACATAGGAACCAGGAGTATTCATGCATAACTCCTGTTTAGAACATGCATATTCATCCTCCATGCATTCATTTATATCTGAAAATCATTTATTTATTAATAAAATTATATTTAATAAGGAATATATTGACTTTAGCACTAAGCTTATTAAGTTATTAACAACTTTATACCTAAATGAATCTGAGTTACCTTCACATTCATTTTTTTCAGCTTTAAATCCAGATTTACATGTTATTTTATCTTCATTTTGGTCAGACCTGATTGCATAATTACTGTTAAATTTTGGATTATGGTTAAAATTAAGATTTCTTAATCCTTTTCTGTTACTTTTCTTTAAAATAGAAGTCATAGTTGAAGAATATTCTAAGTAATCTACATTATTTAAATCCATTGAGTAATCTTCATATTCTTCTTCCGACACTAAAAAAAAAAAGAATAATGATAAGAACTTATATATTTTGTTTATATTATACAAATTTTAATGGCTTAGTATTATTAATTGGTAAATTCACTTTAAAACTAAGAGATGGATTATTTAGATTTAATGTTTTCTTAACAATTACCAGAGACAAGTTCCTGGTCATAAATAATTTCTGTGCAGAAAAAAAATAATATTAAGACTGAGGAGCGTATTAATTAATTTTCTTTCCTGAATTAATGTGCCATAAATAAATGAATGATTGGCTGCAGCAGCGTCGGATATGACTGTATCACAGTAATTTTTTTGTTGAAATAGTATTAATTCTCATACTCTAAAAATGGATCACAAACTGCCTTATAGAGTCAATCGATTAATTAACTCCTGTACTATTCCGTTAGAGTTTTTGAGATGAAAAAAGATGACGTGTAAAGAAAAATAGTCTTTTATATATATAGCAGAGAAAAATGGAATATTTTTCAGCTATGGAAAACTAATTGGTTAACATACAATTTGGCACTGTTTTTATAAGCACTGAATTTTGTAAAGACTAATAGTTCGTCACTTACAACAGTTTTATGATTAAATATATATATATATCTACGCCAATTGAAGACAATGTTGAATCATACTCATACTGCTTAATATCCTTGAGGTCATAATTAAGGAATTTGAAGTCTGTTTTCTCTTTAAAGCATGGTTTGTTATTTTATCTTAAATTAAAAAAAAAAATTCCAAATAAAAATGTTTTTAATTGAATCCAGATACATTAATTCAGAAGGAATAGTCTGACAAGTGAATACAAATAAAATAAATAAACCTTTTACTGATATTTGTAATATATATTTAATATAATATATTTGACAGGATTATAGATTAGTTTTATTAATCTTACCTTCAACACAGTTTAATAAATCATCAGATAAGATCATATTGTATGGGCAGAGGCACTGGTAACTTCCTTTGATGTTTTGGCAGGTATGTGAACAGAAGTGGGAACCTTCCAAGCACTCATTTATGTCTGTAAGTAAAATATGATCATTATTTTTTTAAGGATTTTAAAATGTTAAACTTTTTTTATTATTTAATTAATTAAGAACCTTTGCAGCCTCCTTTGTCGGGCCTCTCTCGATATCCTTGCCGGCATTCGCAAACGTATGAGCCAATGGTATTGATGCAAACTTCACTTGGATAGCAATTATTCTGCCATTTCCGTACGCATTCGTTTATATCTTTAATCAAAGAACAATATCAAAATTTTAAATGAGAAATATGATGTTTAAGAATTAAAATTGTCTGTTATGTCAATTAATTATACTTTTAATGTTTGTTTGTTTGTTTGTTGTTGCTTAGAGGCTAAAACCCTAGGGTCATCAACGCCTGTAGATTTTTTATTTTTATAATTATTTATCTTTAAAAAAAAAAAAAATAAATAAAAAAAAAAAATAGTCATATAAACATACAAACCAATAAAAAAATCCAACTATAATAAGGAAAAAAATAAAGCAATCGGAAAAAACAACAAATGCATCTATAGCAGGGACAATGGAGGATCAAATATTGGTTATTAATTTACAGTTTGTAATGAATTTCACCACTTTGTCGATTTAAGTTTTGTTGTCTCTAAGTGCTTCTCTAACATCGGGGGGTATTTTGAGCTGATTTAGTATTTTTTTATAGGAGTAGCATTCCTCAAACATATGTCTGATGCAAAGATTTTTATTACACCTAAGGCATATCGGTGGTGCATCCCTTGTAATGAGATGTGCGTGGGTAAGCCGGGTGTGTCCTATTCTAAGGCGAGCTATAGCCACCTCTTCATAGCGATACTTTTAATGTGATAGTGAAAGTGTAGTATTTTTATTTTTAAAAAAACATATAGTCTTATTTATTTTATTAATGCTTTACTCACCTTGGCATTCTCCACTCTCATCATTGTATTTAAACCCTTTAGGACAAGAACCATTTTCAAAACTTGATGTTACGACAGCACCCGTCTGATATTCTATCCTTCCTTTTTTCCTATTATATTTGGAACGCTGTCTATATGATTTTAATCTCTCGACTGGAAATCTATAAATAGGAAATTTATTATTGTCTTTATGTAATTTTTTTTATCAACTTAATTTTAATACAAATAGTGACAGTTGTTAAAATTTGTTTGTGATTTCAAAATCAGTTTTATTAATGCCCCATTATTGTTTTATATTAGAATAGTACAGAAATTTCTAGAAAACAATAAGGTTGACTTCATAAGGGAAACTTTAATTAAAAAGGATAAAAAAAAATATATGATTGAAAAATATAGAAAAATTATTGAGAAGACAACGAATTATAGAATGATATATTGGGAAAATACATATAATTCATGTTTAAATAACAAGTAAATAAAATATTTTGCTCACATCTTGTTATTCCTGTTACGAGGTAGTTCTATATTTCTCTTCCAAGAAACAGGAATTTTCTTTCCATTTGTTTGGAGGGTAGTATGTGATGAACTCTTAATATTTTTTCGATCGGTCTGGACAATATCCTCTAAAAATTTATGTTTCGGATTTAATATTATGTAAGAGTAAGAAATTAAGAAGTATAGTTATGTTTAATAATTAAAAATAATAAATTTTTTTCATAATTGGTACAATTTAGCTGATAAAATTAATTAAAGAAACAATTGTATTCGTTTTTCATACTTTTTTTTAAGTATTTGCTAGTTATTAACTTAGCATTCATATGAATTGTCCAAGCCTTCCTACATAAAATCTACATCATCTATTTAAGTATTTGGGAAATTGCATTATTGAAGATGAGCATTAATCTACTGAGATGAAGCCTTGAAGTAAGAATGAGAACTAACTCTAGGCTTGATATTTTACCAGTTTCATTTAATGTTATTTAAAATCAGTTGAACTTCAGTTTACAGTTGAGTAATAATGTGGTAGAGTATCATAGTCATGAATTAATAAATTATTTAAACATACCATCGTAGGGGTCAATAATTATTGTTGCTTTCTTATCAACCGGCGCTTCTCCTTTAACTTCTATGTAGACTTTCAATGGGTCTGAGGAGTCATCAATTTCAGCATCACTTTGGATTTCCATCACTTCACCTAAAAAAAAAAAAGATTCAATCACATAATCTATATAGTAGAAATTCTAACCGATGAACAACCCATGTGGGGTATATAAATGTTCATGCTTCACTTCAAGTATTAATTATTTTCTAAATTTCAAAGAAATATTATTTCATCTTTAATAAAAAAAGATTATACGAAAAAGATACAATAAATAGTTTGTATTGACTAAACGACTTATTCATTAGAAATATAAACATGATTTTTTTTTTTTGTTATATTGAATTTATTAGTTAAATACAAAATGAAATTAGAATGGTCTATCTTTTGTCCCAAGCATTAAAAAAAAAATACAAGGAGACATTTTTTTTAACAAAGAGATCAATTATTATCTAAAATTAATTTGTTAGCATCCTTATTCATAATATTATTGTTTTAATCAATAAAATTAATAATAATAATAGACAGAACGAAGAGCATTTAGTACCTGTAGAAAATTTATAAGTAGTATTTTCATGAAAACTTCCGTTTGTTAATGAAAACCCATTTTTTCCACCAATTTCATGCGCAGCAAGCCATGATATAGGGCTGATGACGAAAGGAATGTTGGTCATATTATATTTCTAAAAGAGAATATTTAGATCAATGTAAATCATATTATAAATCAAGACAAGAAATAATTCAAACTCAGTTCTTCATAATAAATTTATCATCCTTAATATTGAAATGTTGGTGATAATGTTGATAATTGGATAAATAATAAATCAGATTTTATCAATATTAGTGGTTTGTACATCAAGGAATATTTAACAATATCTATGTTTAGGTAGAAGAATTATAAGTGGTAAAGTAGATAAAGAATTACATAATGTGTAATAATTATGTAGTTCTTTATGAAACTAAAATAATTTGAGCAACTTTCAGCAATCATTGTAAAGTTAGATGTGGCAGCTGAGAGATTTGAGGCTTCACCTTACCAACTTCAAGTTTGTGGCAGCATAGGTTCAACTTTGGTCTGGGTGATATATATATTATGTGAAATATTTGAAATTATTTTTAAACATATAATTAGAAAATTTAAAATAACAAACAGAGGGAGGATGTGAAGAAGTATTCTTAAATTTAAAGTCAATGACATTATTGGAGGAACATGTGGCTTTTTCTCTATTCACGAATGTAAATCAAATTCCTCGTGCAGTTGCACTGTTCTTAAAACCAATATCTGCTTCTTCAAAAAGTAGAATTTTGTAAAAATCAGTACAACCTTCTTTGGACTCATAATTATAATTTTGATAATGATGAACCATTTCTGGAAAAAAAATTTCACCATCACGAGACAAGCCATAGTGATAACTGAAAACTTTATACTTTGGCAGAAAGTGATATCAGTTAAATGAATTACAGCAAAGTAATCATATCATGGATTGACTTCAAGATTTGGGATGTCATCAAAATTGACTGTTTAGCAAGTAAAGTACTTTGAAAGCAACATGTTCTTGGAACTTACTGACTTTTTGGGCAAGAATATGACAAGAAGGTATACAAAATTTATGAATAAATTTTTAATTTAATGATTACTTGAACTTTAATAGTTCAATACTTATCCTACTGGTATAGTTCATGAAAGAATAAACTCATCTTAAATTATATCAGGGATAAGAAAAAAATTTTAATCAATTGGAATATTACCGTCAATGAATTTGTCATTGTATTCTCAGTGATGTTAAGGGGTACGGCAGTAATTTTAGTTTCATTACTATTCTCTTCTATTTTAGCTAGAATTGTTTCTTCGATGGGTGTGCCATTTAATTCTCCATAGATGTTCAATTCTGCACTTCTTGGAAGTCTTCTTTTATTGCATGGTTCTTTTTGGCACCATTTATTCTTAATAAGAAAAAATAACAAAGAAAATTACTAAAGAAAAAGTATTTATTAATATTTGTATTCAAACTATTGATAATTAAATACCTCTAACCTTAGTTAGATATGAAAACTTACATAATTTATTTATCAATGAAATAGGATAATAAATTAAAATGACTTGTAAGTTAGTAGTATACTAATGTGCATAAAACATAATTCCTTACTTAAATTTAATAGAAATCTATTTCATATCATAAATTTGTTTTAAGAAATAAATACTATTTATGCCACTAATCCTTATTATAACAAGCAGAACTTACCTGACGAGATTCCCCCTTGCAAGCCACGCTGAAAACTCCGCCAAGACAAAATCTTTTTCTTGTATGGCGCCCAGTACCACAAGTAACAGAACAAGAACTCCATACAGACCATGATGACCAACCAACATAGTTTTCTTTTTGGACAAATGATACTTAAAACTTTATCTTTTAATGAAAAGAATATTCCAATAAAATACTAGTTAAGTCATTGACATTTATATATTTTGGATGAGTAAAATTAGTTAGGATTTTATTTATAACATTCAAATACTAATTAAAATTTAAATTTAATTAGTTCTTATTTTCTGATAATACAGCAATTGCAGCAACAATTGTGTTAGCAAATCAATTTGATTACATGCCTCTGATGAGTTAAATATATTTTACCTTCACACTTAGGTTTTTTACAGAGAGTTATATCTCTGCTGTTTCCAGAACATGGAAGACCACCGAAAGCTGGCGCTGGGCTGTTACAACGTCTTGTTCTCATTTTTATGCTGTAACCACAAGTTGCAGTGCATTCACTCCAATCAGACCAATCACCCCTAGAAAAATGTTCTCTGTGAAATATATCGGTAAACAACTATATTTATTTTTTAAATAGATTTATTTGTGTAACTATTGATAATTAATTACAAGGAAAAGCATCATTTAAAAAAGTTATGATCAGAATAATTATCGAAATCCTAGCCTTAGTTATAAATAAGTAGTACAGACTTTTGTTTATATGTTGATGTAAGTTAATACTGAAATTACAGCTCAGTACAATAGTATCTACTCTACAGACAATACGTTTATACTTTGCCTAATCAGTTTAATGTATTATTCAATTAGGTAGGGTAGGTCTAGTAACACAATACAGGACTTTAGAAGAAATAATAACAAAGAGTTTTAAACTGCATATCATGTATCATCCAAAGTACATATCAAAAAAAGTATTATGATTAAATTAGAGTTAAATAAAAAGCCAGTGAATAAACTGAGACTAATCAATATCATAAAAGAATTAATTTTTTTAATTACCAATTTCCATTTATGGGACAGGAAATTATTTCACATTTTTTATCCTCATATGTTTCACCAACACAATCATCACCGCCGTTCGAAGGAGGTGGGTTATTGCAACGTCGAGTACGTCGCTTCAGTCCCTCGCCGCATGAAGTAGAACAATCACTCCAGTCACCCCATTCACTCCAATTTCCATTAATCTGTGTGAACATGATGTACATACAATAATTATAGTAATGATTTGAAAATTTTAATAGTAATAGGTAAATTATTATAATTATTTTTATAGCAACTTATAGTTGTACAAGAAAATATATACTCAAAGAAAGAATCATAATTATATAATAATAAATGAAAGAAGTTTTTTAATAAACTTACTGGGCATGTGTGAAGATTGCAAGTTCTGTTCTCAGAAACCGGGGAAAAGCAACTGCTATTCCTAAAGTGGATATACTCATTAGTTATTTCATTTTCTTCCCCCAAGCATTCTCTAGTTCTGATTTGAAGACCTCCTCCACAAGAGGAACTACATTCAGACCACTCACTCCACTGACCCCATTCCATCACGACTGAAAAAATTATTAAATATTTTCATTAATTTTAAATGTTTAATTAAAAACATTCTAATAAAAATTGTCTTTAATGTGTAAATATATATTATACTAACTAGACACGTGTAAGAAGAATGTAAATGTTTCATCTCCCACATCATTACTACCAACACACTTATACATTCCAGCATCTGTCTCCCTCGGGTGATGGATTATTAACATTTTTTTATCTTGTGATACCAACATTGAAGGAATCCCAGTTGTTATTTCTTCAGACTCCTGAATTTTTAAAGCCAAACATCAAATTACAAAGCAATTTGTTTGTTTTGTTCAAACATCATTACTTAAAAAATTACAACAATAGACTCCCTGTTAATTAATTTAATCATTCTTAATCAGATTTTCTTTTCAAATGAATACATTCTTAATCAGCATTGATTGTCCCTTTGACTAACCAGCTTAGTCTGGGGAAAAAATATCAAATAGAAAAGGCATCTCAGATCATTGTTTTCTCTATCCTTTCAGTTAATGTTGATTTAAGGACTGTTCTTTCTTGTATTAAAGGTAAATCATGAGCTACTCTACCTTAAATACCTTTTTATGAGTATAAACACTAAAATATTTCTCAAACTGAATGTGTAAAAACGAAGACAAAATACACCCGGTTAATTGGGGCCTGGTTAACTTTATCTCCTCGGAATCATAAATAACCCCAAAATTTAAATGTATGTCTTTAACCACTGTATATTGACTTATTTTTATCTTGAAGAGAAAAGATTTGTCCTGGGCGGAATTCGAACCCAGGTTCTCTGCATCTCTACCAACTAAGCTACCAGGGCGAATCTTTTCTCTTCAAAATAAAAATATTTAAATAACCCCAATAAAATAAAAGTAACTTATTTTTATACAGTAAATTAATTATTAATATTAATAAATATTAGGTATTCATAGTTCATTAAACAGTAGTTAAAAAGTTGTATGCTGGAGTCTCAATTAATTCTATCTATTCAGTACTTCAAATCTATAAATTTTATATATTTAAATAAAATATAAATAATTTTCTACAAGGACACTGAATGACTTGAAGCACTAAATAAGTACTAAACACATTGCTAAAGCATCCTATTTACCCTATATGAAATATTAATTACCTATTAATCCTATATTAACTCCTCACCTTGTACCATGTGATGTTAGGTTCTGGCGAGGCAATAAGAGGGCATCTCAATACTACTCTTCTATAAAGGTCAGTTTTCATAATTTTTTGCATTGATTTACTTTCTTCTTTAACCATAGGAGGAACTGAAAATAAGTTATTTGTCTATATCTCATCACATTCAAATTATTACTTAAACCTTAAATGAGATGATTTAATAATAGACAATGTATAATATTTAATAATAGAGTCCTTCAGCAGCCAGGGGTGTCTGGCAGGTAGCTAATTTTTATTATATTATAACATTCTTGAGTCAATTTTGCTGCTTTGCACTACTCCACTTGCTGTCCACTCTGCCAAATAATTTTACATGCTGATTGCATACTCGAAACACAGCCTGATAACCATAAAAAAATTTCATCATTTTTGCTGAGTCCGAGAGATACTACATGACTGCAGTTGAAGAACTACTGAGAATAAAATCTCGTTCACAGGAAAATTTTTCTAGTGAAGAAAACATTTAGCATTGAACATTGAAGGTTTAATAAAATATTATGGACATATGTGATAGAGGATAGGCATTGAGCAGATGTAGTATCTGATTTACAAACATGACTTATTTCATAATTAAGTAATTTATTTTCTTTTTTTTAAACTATTACCAATGATTTCAATATTGAAATGATTTTCCACGAAACCTATGGTGTTACTGCTGTAGCATGAATATTTTCCAGTATCAGAAATATCTACTTCATCAATTTCCTGCAGAAAAAAAAATCAATCATATAAAGAAGCTTGAAAAAATTAAAATACAGTGAAAATACAAATTTAAAAAATAATAAATACTGACCAAAATTTGTCTGTTTTCGGATAAGACAATTTGGGGAAAAGTTATATTATCGATTTGCTTCATGTTTTTTGTCCATAAAATAGTCGGTGTAGGATTTGCAATTACTGAACAATTCAGCAAAAGTTTTTCATCCAGCAGTACCTTTTGGGTAGTATTGGTGTTGGGATTGAGTAACTTTGGACTTGCTAAAAACAATTAATAATATATAAATATAATTAATAAATATGAATAAAAAATAATAGGGAAAATATCCAATTATTACCTAGGACATTTACTACAATTTTTGAAGCAAGTTTTCCAGCAATGTTTGAAGCAATACAAATATATTCTGCTCCGTCCTCAAGAGTAGAAGAGGGAATGTACAGTGTCTTATTTTCAAATCCATCCATGACGACTCCATTTTTTTTCCATTGAATTATAAATTCATCAACTGATTCTGCTAGGCACTCAATTTCTATAGGAGACCCGCTTAAAAATTCAAGGTTTCTTAACTTTCTCCAGTCATCATTCCTCATTCTTGGAGCAGCTAAAATTGAGTAAATATTAGATAAAAAAGGTGGCATTAAACAGAACTTATTTTTTATTATATAAAGTACCTCTCTGATCAATGATATACGTATGTCATTTTATAGTATTTAAAATAAGTTATATAAAGTTAGTATGCATAAATTTCTCTGTTTCCTTTTTTTATTCTAGTTTATTCATTTCTTTATTATAACTGAGCCAAGGGAATTTCAGGTTTTGTATTTCAAGAGACCTCTTCCATACTAAAGGACAGTTTCCATAATAGCCACCATGATTTAATTCACATAAGCCCTTTCTTGTTCTTTTCTCTAAAACCTTTAGGTGAACATTTCTTAAATATAGGTATGATTTCTATAGTTTTGATGGTTCATATAATGAAGTAAAATATTATTTACAGCACTTTTGTATAATATTCCGTAAAAAGTATTCCTGGGATATAAAGAATATCCCTAGAACGTCTGTCCAACTGATTAATATGGAAAGATCCCTTGCTGCTCTAATTTGTGCACATCCTTGAGTTGTTTGTGAAATAAAAGAGATGTTTTCAATCTTGAAATATTTTTTCTGCTGCACATTTATTCCTAGTTACATTTTTAACGTTTCTCCACACTGAGTACCCTTCTATATCAAATAATAGAATATATATTCGATCTTAAAATGTCAGTTAAATTGCCTTGTATGATTCATTTTACAAAGAGTTGAAGTAGCTCATGATTATTTTATCTCCCCATCCATCATACTCCTCTCATCTTCTTCAATCCATCTAAAATCCTCTGTCCATTAATGAAACAACTGATCGAAACCTTTAGTGTTTTATGAGTAGCAGGTTAAGTTAAATATTAGTACACTGAGTTTTCCCATTCCCTATTATTAATAAAAACTTCCAAAAATTAAAATTGATTAAACAACCTTTTTAAGCTTGAATTACAAATGAAACCCATAATGAAAATAGCAGTATGTAATATTATTATTTCAATAAATTCATAATATTGTAAATGGATAGTTTTTCACACTTTGTAAATACAGTCAGTTATCCGAACATTCGACTAACGGAACTGTTTTTTTTGTTTTTTTCAAATGTAATTTTAATTAATTTGATCAGATCATCCAGTAACTTATTTGTATTGTAAAAATTATTGTTATTTTGAACCTCAATAAGGGGGCCCCAATCATTTCTCGGAAACAGCAAAAAAATTAGCTTAGCCTTCAATACATCTTTGTTTAGTAAGAACTGTAAACCTAATTAGGTAATTTCATTTGTTTTTCCGAATCCCTTCCTATTCATTTGGTTGGTATTTATTTTTTAGTGAATTTCAATTATCCGAATTGTTTATTATCCAAACCACCCCTGACAACATTAGTTCGGATAATTGACGCTCCACTGTATGTATAAATTCGCTATGTTTTTCTTTTTTTTTATGTTAACATTATTTTTTCAATTTATTAATATTATACTCACATCATGATTTCTTATAATTTATCATTTTCATTTGTTGATTTTTTTACTTTACTATTTAGCACTAAAACTAAACTAGTCCCAAAGTTCATAAAGAATTCATTATTATACTTATTAATTAAATTTAATCATGACTCGAACTTTTAAAGCATTGTGGTTTAAACAATAAAATTACAATCAGTAAAAGCATTCTACTAAAACAGAAATACATATTAATAAAATCTTACCTATTACAATTACTTCATACTTTTGTTCATCTGTGCCAGCTAAGTTTGATATTAAGCAGGCATATGATCCTTCATTTTCTTTTGAAACATTTGTAACTTTACAGGCATATTGTGTAAAATTAAAATCTCTTGAAACATTCTGAGCTATATTAACAGATTCATTTAAATGTACTCCATTGAAAAACCATTGGACCGAAGCATGTTTTCTTCCCTGACATTTACATGCAAGTTCTAAATCATCACCTTCAGGTAATACAATCGTGTTGTTGAGATCGCGCTTAATTCTGGGAAGATCTGAAAGCAAATTAAATAGAGTTATCTGATAATTAATAAAAAAACTTAACAAAAGTTACTATACTCTAAGCATGAGGAACTAGGTGAAGTATTAAAAAAGTTTACCAGGGGTGGGGTCATACAGGAAAAAAAAAATCAATTCATACCGACTACATTATTACTAAATAAAACTTAGTTTAATGACAGATTATCAAAAACGGTAAAAATGATTATAAAATAGCAATGTTTTGAAGTCTATTGAATTAAATTTGAAAATCTAACATCAGATACACTAATCAAAACACATAATTACAGATTTTGAAATTTGTTTTATGAATAATTTCAAATTTTTCTATTAATAAATTACTTCTAATAATTGTTAATACATTCCTCCGATTTACAAAAAAAAGAAAAACTCAAAACTAATTTTAATAATACTAACCAATCACAGAAACATTGAAAGATTTTGTAGAATTTCCAGCAACATTGTAAGCGAAGCAAGTATACAATCCTTCATTTTCTGCCTGTGCATAGCCGATATATATATTTCTAGTAACAAATCGTAAAGTTCTCTCATCCCTTAAAATAAAAAAAGATGAATTAAATAGGTAGTTTTAATTGTTTCTCACTTTTTTTCCTAACCTATGCACCATTAGGTTCTGAACAGCATCTCTCCCAGTATCTGCTTCTTAGGTTCTTTATTTTTATTTACAATATGTTATCATTTCTAAAAAATCAACTATTAATTATTTAACATTTTTCTAACATATATGTCCTTAATCTTTTATGGCTGTTTTTTTTTTTTTTTTTTTGTTCAGACAGACTTAATATCTCAAGCCTATAACTCAGAATACTTTCTAACTGAAAAATGTTTTGGGGGATTCGTTTAGAGTTTGCACTTGGCTTAAGATTGCATGATTAATGGATAATAGCTATATATATATACCAACTACCATACTTTGAAGTTAAAATTATTTAAAATATTAGAACAGACAGGTTCTAAACATTTTTATAAATATTAAATTGAAAAAGATTATAAGTCCCTTATTAGCTTCCTATTGTCATCTAACCATACAACAGCTACTAAGGGAGAGGTGACCCATAATTTAGAATTGGAAATAATGTTCTGATAAAAGTTGATGAGAGTTGACAACTTTTTGCTAAAGCCTTTAACCGCCGAAGGATTTCAGGACAGAAACCTGAATATGGTTGATATAAGACAAATGAAAATATTTCAACCAAAAATATAAATAAGGTGATAATAAATATATATATATAGTGGATAATAAATATTAAGAAAAGAAACTAACTCAAATTCAGGTTTATATGTCCATTTAAAATTTGGAATAGGTGATCCATCAATGGAGCAATTGAGTTCTAATTTACTTCCGGATACAATTTCTACTTCAGATACTTCAGGTCCGAGTCTTTCAGGAGGACCTAAAAGTTAAAAAAATATTGGCAAATTAATAATAATAATAATAATGCCCGGTTTTATTATTAGTATATATACAAATAGAGAGAGCAATAATAAAGCAATATATATATATATATATACATAATACTAAGTAAAAAATAATACTTATTATGGATTAAGAACATTAAATATTTTCATGGATTAATATAAAAAACTGATAATCACTAAAGATAATTAAAATTATAAATAAAACTTCTTTATACGTTATATTCTATATTAAATTTGTTATATTCTATATAGTAATTTTGAACTACTGCAACCAAAATTTTTTTTCTCCAGAAAACTTTATTAATTGAATTTTTCATAAGATTATGACAAATAGTTAACTTGTTTTATTTTGATTACTTACTAATCAATGGAGATTTTTGAACCTACATTGAAACTTGAGGTGTTGTCAAGGATCCCCAAGGAATCCAATAATCTCATTAAACTTCAGACTCATACAATACATGAGGAAATACTTTATTAAACAATTAAACTCATACAGATTTATGACTAAAACACATCTTTGAGGTAAAATTATATAAAAATAAAGTTACCAACTTATAACTTTAATATTAAAGATTCTGTTTTCTGTCCCCAGCTCATTGCTTGCTGAACACAAATACAAAGCAGAGTGGAAAAGTTTCGCTGATTTGATGAGCAAAGTGTCATCATTGTCTCCGTAAACTTTAACATGGGGTAATGTAAAACCAGTTATTGGCAAATTGTTTTCTGCAAGTCTCCAATTAATCTATAACAAAATTAAATTAAATTAGAAATTATGAAGAATTTTGTATTATTATAAATCAAGTCTATCCACCTAACCTGTGGTGGAGGACTACCATTGGCTTCACATTGAAGCGTAATGGATCCATTCTCTCTCACTGTGTATTCTAAGGTTGGAAAAGGGTCACTAAAATATGGAGGATATTTCACATTTAATGAAAAGTAAGTGGTACTGTTTCCATCAGGGTGGATAGCAATACAAGAGTACAAGCCTGCATCTTCCGAAAATGCCTCAGTAATTTTTAAAACCTTTCCTCCATCTCCAATTACAAAGTGTACATCATCTGCTCGTTCCAAGGGCATGTTGGCAAGGGTTTTATTATCCTGCAGAACATAATATAGTCGATAATTATGGAATAAAATATAAATTTACCAGAATCTTCATAAATACTAACAGATAAATAACTAATCTAATATGTTATGTTGTGAATATTTCAGGATTTAGCAACTGACATATTGGTGTACGTATAGATGTTCAACAAACAGCTCATAAAATGTTAAATGATTGATATTAATGCTACATAAGATAGATTTAATGTTGCATAAGGAAGACTTAATACCTGAGCCATAAGTACATGGTGGCCTTATCAATTGACCAAGCATTTATAATTTATTATATGCAAGACATTGTACAATATGCTAGTTAAACATCAAAAAGGCAATGCAAGGAGACACTGCCTGACTTTTTTAACTATATTAAGAAATTTTAATTTATCAATTCGAGATGTAACACAGTAGACCATAAAAGAAATGAGAAACTATTTCAAAAACAGAAAAACCTACTGAATGACTAAACAAGCGTAAATGCCAAACAGTTCTTAACTAACCTTCATCCAAATGACTTTTGATCCAGGTTTAGCATCACACTTCAATACCCCATTTTCTCCTTCAACTATTTCTTTTTCTTTAACCCCTTCCTTCACACTCTGTTTATTATCTGGAAATAACATGGTAAATAAAAATACGCAGCGTAAATAAAAATACTTTCATTCTCTTCGCAATAAATCCTAAGAGGTATTGGAAGCCACAAAAGAAGTAAAAATATTTTCAGAGCTCAATAGCTATAAAAATTATGCTATTTTTAGTATAAATGGCATGGGTGTGACGATTACCTTTAACAGAGACAATGTAATCTGTAGAGTCTTCCCCTTCAATATTTGTTGCTCTACATGTATACAATCCTTGAGAATTTTGGTCTGAGTTAAATAAAAGCAGTATGTTGTCATGAACAGCAACAGAGGAATCTGTGAAAAATTGTTTTGATAATTACCTAATAAATTTATTATTAATACATATCTTTAAATGAAAAAATAAATACCACTATAGTTTTTATAAATGATATCTTTGTCTCCCTTTTTCCAACTGATCTTAGGTTCAGGTATACCTTCTGCATAGCATGGTATCGATGCATCTTTTCCTTTTTGAATGAGTATTTGATTATCAAATTGATTAAGTATTTTCGGTTTCACTAAAAATTAATGAACAAATGTATAATGGCTCAATTTTTATATAAAAATACCTTTAGCAATAATAAATCATTCTTACCATGAACATGAAGAGAAAATTTTTTATCAACCCAACCTGCAAAGTTTTTTGCTACACAAGTATAAGTTCCAGTATTTTCTATACTAACATCATCCAGAACCAAAATCTTTCCTTTGTTTCTGCTAAAAGTAATTATTTGTGTTATTTTATAAAGGATTTTTCATTCATAGAATACATTTAATTTTTTTTATGTCCAATGAAGTTTTAAGATATTGAATATCTATTCCCAAATTTTCAAATGAAATATTGGTATGTGTACTAGCTGGTTGGTTACCTGTCCTGTTGTAGGTAACTGTTCATCACTTCTTTCACTCTTTTTTAAAAATTAGAATATTGATTTCTATTTTGAATACTAAGAAATAATGTATTATTAAGTGAAGGGTCTTAGCCAGTTGAAACATTTTTCAATGAGGAACATGAATAGGCAGGAATCTCTATTTCATTGCCATTATTTCCTATCTTAAATATTTAAAAAAATTTTCATGAAGTAGTTATGTTGCTATTATCACATGAGTACAGCCAGAGCTACTTTTCCTCATTTCTCACATGAGAGAAATGCATTTTTTTTTATCCTTTTATTTTAAGTTGGGTTTGTTTTAGGTTGATATTGCTCAAACCATTTTATTATCCTTTACAAAAATATAAAAAATCAAAGTAAAAATCTGCTCAGCCATATTCTTGTGAATACCAACCAAAAACTAATGAAAGACATATAAGATCCTACATTCATTAACTATTTTATTTATAATATTTCTAATTGTAAATATGCATTAGTAACTATTAAAATGAGAACAAGATATAAGCTAGTAAAGGTATAAAATACATATCTACTAGTAGTGCCACAGCTAACCATAGTACATGAAGACTAAAGTAGAAACACCAGATAACTCATTTTTTTCCTAAATGTTCAGAACAGCGAAATTCTCCTGCAATGATTATCGTTATTTTTATTAAAGTTCATCAAATAGCTGGTCCTGTCAATCTGAAAATGAAGAAAATTCTTAAAGGGCCCAAAACCCAAATCGGAGAAGCCTCCTTATGTTAGATCTTCCCCAGCTACCGTTTTAATAAACTAGTTTTTCCCATTTGCAGAGATTTTATTCAGCCATTTTGAGACATTTTAACTCATATTGATCACACAATTGTGTTCGATATCAAAAATCTATCAGAAACTGCTTTTAACCAATTTTGAGAAAAAATCGAGTTTCCTCATTTTTCCCCTGTAGTCTTCATGTAATAGTGGTATTTCCTTTACTTACAATAAATTTAATTCTCCAAGTTGCGTCTCATTAAAAAACCACAATGTCTCAGGTTCTGGGACACCATCTGCAGAACAATTCATTGCGAGACTTGCTCCTTTCAACAATGTTATCTTTTCATCTTTTTCATTGTATATTTTTGGTTGCACTAAATCATAGAATAAACATTTTTTAAATAATTAATGCTTTATTAAATATCAGTGTCATTAAAATAAGTTTAAAATAAAAATTATATTCTTACCAGAAACATCAATAAGAACTGTTGAAGAGCTTTCTCCCGCTGAATTCTTTACAACGCAAGTGTAATTACCACGGTCCTTGTAAAGTACAGTCAGCCTAAATGAAATATTGAACTATATGAAAAGAGATAAATGAATAATATAAAACTAACTTAAAATAATTCGAACTATAATGTAAAAACCTCAGTTTCGAATCGTTATTAGAAGAAATAATTCTACCATCCTTCTTCCAGTAAATTCTTGGCCTAGGCTTCCCAGTGGCATTACAAGTGAACTCTACATCATCACCTTCTTTTACCATAGGACTACTGACAGTAAGGGAGGCAGTAGGTAATTCTGTTACAAGTAACATTGCTTATAATCTATCTACAGGTTTTTAAATATTAATAATTATTTCAATTTACCTAGAACATTAACTTCTACAGTTCTCGAAACTATGCCAGCGCGATTTTCAGCAGTACAGTTATAGTAACCATCATCTTCAGGAGAAGCATTTAAAATAGTCATTTGTCCTGATTCTGAATCAATAATTCTATAAATAATAGACAACAATTAAAATAACACTAATTTAAAAATAATAATTAAAATGATGGTAATTAATAAAACATAAGAATAGGTGAAAGTAGGCTTGTAGTAGCCACATATTTAGATCAAAGAAATGATCAATCAACAAAGATCATTAAGAGTTCTTGCATTTCATTTTTCAATATTGTTTATAAAATTTCATTAGGGCTTACACATGCACATGACAGCCTAAACAAGAAATTACAAGCGATATAAAATATAGTCTTAAAGACTACCTGTGAAATAGCATTTATTAGGCTAAAGATTGAATACACAAAATCTAGCAAAAAGGAGTGCTCTCCAAATGCCAAAAAGATAACAACTACTCTATATAATTTTGTTCTGAGAACATCTTCAAATTAACAAATCAATTAATGAAAACCTTTAATGTATGTTTTTTTATCTCTAAAATAGGAATCAAAGACAAAGATCTGCTATTCTGCCAACAATAATTATTTTGAAACAAAAGTTATTTGAATTGAAACCCATCTAAAACTTCTACATTACATAAAAATTATTAAATTACGATCTTTAGTTCTAATTTTTCCTGAACTGATTGACAAAATAATTAGCAAACAGACTATTACAAATCAGAACAGGGGGCGACCTGTGATCTAGTGGTTAGCGTAACAAACTACTAAGCCCAAGATAGCGGGTTCGTAGACCAGGAGAAAAAAATCCTTAGTTACGCCGTCCTCCGGAAGTGACGTTAAAGGAGGGTCCCGAGCATGTACGATGTCAGGTACTCGTTAAAAATCCCTATCCTAATTAAACCTGGATAGGCAAAATTTAGAGCTCCCAATGTAGCATCGTCTGATTAGCCATAGTAGCATAAAGTGATGTTAAATGAACAAACAACAACAAATCAGAATTTTTAATTAAAGGCTAAAGCTAAACCAAGCTCTCAAGCCTTAATCAATCAAAAGCTTTTTTACAATAATTCATCATAACATAATAAAATCATTAAGTAGATTTCTAATGATTTTTTAAATATTCTTAGATGAACTTACAAGTATGAAATATGAAAAATACCTCATTACCACATAACAGTTTTATAAATACTTTTATAAATGATTTTTATTATAACCTTCTATTATCATCAACCAGAGTTATTTCATTTCTGTTCCAGCCCATGACAGGTTTTGGATCACCAAAAGCGATGCAAGAAATGTTGATATTACTTCCCTTCAGGACATCGACTGAGAATGGAAGGTGCTTAGCAAAACTTGGAGGATCTTGAAAAAAAAAATTAAAAAACTTTTTTATTATATATAAAATGGAAAATGTTTAGACAGTAATATTTAAAGAATTTATTATGAACTTATATAATAGATAGACGTTACTTTGACAACAATATATTGTATAAGTTAAAATATAAAAATCAGAGCCAATGGATGAATTCTATATCTGTACCTCGGAGGGATACAACACTATGTCCATTTTCATAACTTTACAGGAGAGGAGTTTTAAACTTTTTTTCAACAAAAAGTGTTATTGGCACAGCTATTTATTGAGATGTTGAAAAAATGGACATAGTGTTGTATCCCTCCGAGGTACAGATAATTATCTTTTGTACTTTATTGATGTATATACGTGCATATAAGAAACTGGAATTTAATGGTGTGCATAATAACAATACATTGAATAAACTACCTTGTATGACTAAAGGAAAATCTTTAGAATCTGTTCCGGCTTCATTACTGGCCTCACAAGTGTAAATCCCTTGATTTTGTCTTTGAACAATAAATCTAAAACAAAAAGTAAAAGTTTAAATAAATTTGAGTCATAAAAAGTGTGTTATAATATGTAAGTCATTTTGGAATAATATAAAATCACTAAGTGCAACTGTAAGATAATAAATCGAATTAGTTTACTTTCTTACGCTATAGTTTTTTTATCCCTAATGTAGTTTAATGGTAGTGGCTCTTTATCTTTGAACCATGAAATACTCGCTTCCGGATTGGCAAAAGTTTGACAGGTAACATTGACAAACTCCCCAATGATCTTTTTCAAGGGCTCCGACCAAGGCACGATTCTAGGTGGTGCTGTAATACAAAATAAATTATTTGTTATTTCGAATATGAGGCCACAGTGCACTCATGCCATAGAAAAAAAAAACTATTTCAATTAGTCACATAAAGATATGCCTTGGTACTAATACATACTTAATACAACAAGTTCCATTTTTTTCTTGTTTTCTCCAGCTTTATTTTGTGCAACACAAATGTAAGTTCCAGCATCTGCTTCTGTCACATTTGGTAAATGTAGAGTAGCAGGCTCACTATTAGTATTAGGAATAAATAAAAAAGGATAATAATTAAAATATTAAATATACTGTAATTGTTATACTTCTGGGTTTGCAGATTATATACATTAAGAAATCTCTAAAGCATTTTGCTCTATAAAGCAAAATTAAATAGACACAAATCAGTATTAATTTCAATTTATGTAATGACGCAATACCTTCCAATTTGTTTCTTAATAAGTTCCCCGTTGAAATGCCATGTTACAGATGGTTGTGGATTTCCAAAGACAGCACAGGGCAAAATTGCTTCATTTCCACTTATTGCTCTGATGACTGTGTTTTTTGTTGTATCCTTTATTTGGGGCGCAACTAATAAAATTATGAAAAAATAAACCAACTTCAAAAATAATGCAGATTATTATTTATTTAAAAAAAATCAATCTACATACCTAAAACAATGAGATTAGTTTCAACTTTATCTTTACCCGCTCTATTTTCAGCAATACAACTATAAGTCCCTGAATCTGATGGTTCAGCCAGAAATCTGAAATAATAAATAAAATATTAATACACAAATCAAATTATGATAATATACAATATTGCATCACATATACCTCACAAACTGGCCATATGATTTAGTTCTCGGAATCGTAACATTATTTTTAAGCAAATGTATTGAAGGTCGTGGGATAGCTCGAACTCTACACTCTAAAGTTACAAAATTTCCAACTTCAACAAAAGTCTCAATAGGCCATGGAATTATTTTGGGTGGAACTAGAAAACATCAAATAATTAACAAGATTAATTAATTTTTTTTAAATATGAGTCCAGGTAATCATTAAATTGTCACAATATTCAAACTGACTCATTACAGAAAGTCCAAAAGTTCGTCTGGCAATTCCAGCAATATTTTCAGCTTGGCAAATATACCTTCCACTGTCTTCTTCTGAGACTGTGTCAAAAACTAATGCGTTCATATCTTCAGAATGAGTCCTAGAATTAAATATTTGAAATGAAATATCAATAATAATTTCTAATATGATTTTATGACAGCAGTTTCCAATGAAGAGATTTCTCTAGTTAGAAATCCCTTTTTGCTAGCATGTTGGTAAAGAAAACTATACAAATATCATAGCATAATATCACAGAGTTTTGCCAAAACCTTAATAAAACTAACTCTAATCTCAATTAGTTCTTTTAAATAAATTATATCCAGGAAAATATATAAATGCTGTTACTTTTAACCCATTCGAGACGACAATGTTTTTCAAACACAGTCCCCATGAGCGAAATTTTTTTTCCTTTATATTGTTCATTTTTAATAAAAAACATGTTTATTATGGAAGTCACACAATTCGTAAGTGAATTACCAAAAGGTTGTTCTCAAATAAAACAAAAAATAATTACCCTCTCATTGTCTTGTTATTGGAGAAAAAATGTCTCTTCCAAGTAACTTTAGGTGGAGGGTCTCCTGACACCTTACAAATTAGTTTTGCAGGTTTGCCAACAGTTGCGACAATATTAGAAGATATGGTCAAATCAATAGTTGGTGGTTCTGTAATATTAATGGAGTACATAATAATTTAAAAAATATCTAAATATGAAATATTATTATTATTATTATTATAGTTAGCATTATAGAATTTATCTTTTGTATATATATAAGATTTATTTTAATTTGCTATAATTTAATTTATTCATTTACCATAAAATTTAAGGTCAATTTTCTTGATATCAGAACCTATTTCATTTTTTGCTATGCACTCATACAAACCAATATCCGAAGTACTCACAGAACTTATAAAATATGACCCATTTTCCTGAAACCAACAGATATTACTAAACAGAAGTAAATAAAGATTATATTACAAATTTTTATAATAATGATAGTTATCATATATTATTTGTTTATTAATAATATGTAAGAATTTTTATAAATTATTATTTTATATTAAATTTTAACTCAGAAATAGAACAGGGACAGGATATACAGTACCTGCAATACAAAAGGGTAGTGAAGGCTTAGCATATTTTAAAGGAAAGACATTTTTAACACATAAAACTGAGGAAGCTAATATAATTTTTAACTTTTAAGCAATGTCTAATTTTCCAGGTATCTTTGAAGTAGTTTTGAGATCTTAATGTCTTTTTTCAAATAATTACCAATTTTATACCAGTAGCTGGTTGATTAGACAACGAAACTCCATCTTTATACCATTCTTTAGTTGGTGTAGGTTTTCCACCTAAGGTGATACATTGAAGTTCAACTTTATCTCCGACTAAAACTTTTTTTACTTCAAGGTCTCTGGATTTACTCAGAATCGGGACAGCTAAAATTAAAACATGATTGGTTGTGCTTAAGAAGTAAAAGGATAATACTTCACTAATAGGTATTAGTAAAAATTTATCACTTACCACCACCAGTAATGCTGACCACAGCGTCTGATTTTGCTTGGCCTAAAATATTTTCTGCAATGCATGTGTATACACCAGCATCAGAAAAGGAAGCATCTGTATTGAAGTAACTTTGATTATTATAAGTATTATCTTGCTTTGTTGTTTAAAGATATTTACATTTTTTATATATACAGAAGTCTGCAAAGTTTGCTATAAGTTTATATAATAATCAGTTTTTACAGTATAGTATGAATTTTGACAGAAAATTAGAGGGATATTTCAAGGTTAAAGGAGAGTATTAAATGTTTGTATTATTTTTTACCAACCAAACACTAAAATAAGGACCTAGAAATAAAATGTTAATTTTCTTTCCAACATAGATCAAGAGCCTGTGCAGCTAATTACTTTAAATAAAAGAAACAGATATCTGATACCATGAAGCTTCTGGAAAATGCTGGTCGTTCAAAGCGTCAACTTCTCAGTAATTAATTTTCATTTTCATACTTATATTTTCTTATTAATTATTATTTATTATTAATTATTAATTTTCTTATACTTATATTTATGACACTGTTTTTCAAAATGCAACTTAAGCTGATTTTCTCAATTAATTAAATGTAGTGATTTTTAAATTCTTTACCATGGAAAATGGCTGTTAGAAAATTTAAAATATTTTAGATAAAACTTGAAGAGCATCAAATTTTGTGTTGATAAAAAATATTAATGACATGCATATGCTTATCCACTGTTTGCAAGAGGCTTAAAACTACAGGTATGGCGATTTTCGAGTTTATAACTCATGTACATAATAAATTAGAATTAGTAAAGGCGAGTGACTCAACAAGACAATCTGGCTTACTCACTGTTGTGATTAAGCCATAAAGACTGGTGTAGTATTTAGATTCAAAACAAGCAAAGATATTTTCAAAACAAAAAATTGTTATATTTTTACTGTCCATTTATAACATATTGCTGAATGAAGTTTATAATGTTGGAAGTTCTGGGGTTATATGCTAATAACTGAAAAAACCAGAACATAGCTTGTTCGGGCATTATTTTGTATTCAAAAAGCTTCATGATGACAGATGTCTATTTTTTATATATTCTTCAAGGGCATAGTTAAATGAAATAGGTGAAATTTTGTCCAAGACAAGTCATATTTTGTTTTTACTACTAATAAAAAAAAAGATAAATGTAAAAAGTACGTAAAACCTAAATAACTTTCAAGAGCACTGATATGATTTCATTTTCATTTAAAAAACTCAAAAAGAAATATGTTCAATTATGAGTAATAATCGTGTCCAGTATTGAATGGGTTAAAGTAATAGGATCATAATAACATCATGATTTCAAGGAGAATCTTAATAAGTTAATTGTATTCATGCTCTATAAATTATTCACAAAGAAATTACTATTGATTTCAAGAATGTTTTCCTCCCAATGATCTCTATTCAGTAAATTATTTTTCTTTTTCCAAATGATTTTCGGTTTTGGAGTTCCATGAGCAACACAACTTAGTCGGCCATTTTCTCCTATTTCAATTGGTGTATCTAAAATCGATGGAATTAATTAAATCATGAAAATTAAAACAAAAAAATTTTAAGATTAAAAAAATGTACTTACCAACTGGAGCTTCTATGATATTGGGATAAGTCCCAGTAACTGATACAATAATTGAGTCTTCGCTGTGCCCTACACTGCTATGAGCGACACAACTGTAAACTCCGCTGTCTGATAACTCAGCATTGTATATCAATAAACTTTGGTCAAGTAGTATCTAAAAGAAAAGGTTATACTTATATTTATTGAATAAAAATTATAACCTTATTTTTTTTGTTCTTTTTATCACTTATTGAATTATGTGCCAAATGGAATTTGTATAATTTCTGCCAATAAATATTTATTATTATTAATTGAAATTAGTGTAACTCTTGTAATTATATAACTATGAATATAAATTAATTGATACTTGTCAAACATTTCAAGTTTTAATTTCATATTTCCAGTATCACCTTCCTCTTGGTTGGTTGGTTGGTTTTTCAAAAGTTGAGGCGTAAAGCCGATTGGTCATCAACCCCTTAGTTTAATATAATCGTTTTTAGTAACAATTTTTACAAAACCGGAATACAAAAAAAGAAAAAAGAATAAAATAAATAAAATAATAATAATAAAAAAATAAGAATAATAAAAAATATAATTAAAAAAAGAACCCTGTAAATTAAATTAAATATTCTTAATAAATCCCACCTTTGACAAAAAGACGATGACCTTATTAATGTACGTTTCTTCATTTCCTAATATCATGGATACATTGGCAGGTGGTCCTATTTTATCCATCGCTCCTTTAAAAAACGTACAGCTCTCGAGAATATGGAGTATTGACAAGCTCTCGTTGTACTTCTCGCATTTTGGCGGTCTTACTTCAGTAATCAGGTGAGCGTGAGTAAGCCTTATATGTCCAACCCTAAGTCGTGTAAGGACCACTTCCTCTCTTCGGATGCTACAACAGGAGCTGCTCCATAGTTTGACATCAGTTTTTATATACTTCAATTTATTTGGAGGGCTGTTGTCCCTTAGGGGCTGCTACTCTTGGAGTACATTCTTTCTTAGTGGTCGAGCTAGCACGGATGGGGTCAAGACAGCTTTACCACGACCTGGAAGAGCAAGAGCTTCTTTTGCTGCCCTATCAGCCAATTCATTACCTATAATACCTACATGTGTTGGTGACCAGATAAAATTGATCGATGTTCCAACATATTATTTTTTCTTTTTAAATAGCAAAATCACTTTGCTTATTTATATTACTTTATATATTTATATAATTTAATATTTATATAATTTAATATTAATATATTTATATAATTTAATATTAATATATTTATATAATTTAATATTAATATATTTATATAATTTAATATTAATATATTTATATAATTTAATATTAATATATTTATATAATTTAATATTAATATATTTATATAATTTAATATTAATATATTTATATAATTTAATATTAATATATTTATATAATTTAATATTAATATATTTATATAATTTAATATTAATATATTTATATAATTTAATATTAATATATTTATATAATTTAATATTAATATATTTATATTATTAAATTATTGCAATTGATATAACAATAGATCACTCAGAAAGGCTCTAAAATCAATAATGTCATTGGACATTATTTTCATTTGAATTGTAAAAAAAATATTTAAAGCATTTTTTAAAGAATTTAATGACAAAATCTAAATGGAAGTTATTTAATCTTTACATGATTTATTACAATTTATTCCACTTATTTTTTACCATAGGGCATGGTTAAACAAAAGAAAATACCAATATAACCATTTTGAAAATTTAACATAATATGTAGTAAGATTGACATTTATCACATATCAATAAATATTAAAGTTTATTACTTGAATATTTGGAGAGAATAAAGAGTTTATTATTTTGCCATTTTTTTTCCATACTAGGTCAGGTAATGGTCTTCCGGAAATTGTACATGATAAGGTACAATTACCTCCAATCACAGTGTTACATGACTTTACATTAGCAGTTGCTATAGGTTTTTCTTCATAGACTAAATCTAAGCTTTTGGTATCTGGAAAAATAATTTTTAACTGTTAGCAATTATATTTAATTTTACATATTTAGTTAATATGTTTTATAATTCTATAGTTAAAATAGAAAGAAAGAATTGGAACAACAATAATATAATTGCTTTATTATTTTGAAAGTATATAGTTTTCTACAACTGTTAATAGTTCATAATTTATTTAATTTGGAGAGCTTAATCACATTAAATGGTTTAAAAAAAATATATTTCTGATAGAGTGCTAACCAAGGCTTGCTAACCCAAACCTATTGGTGTAGTTTTATAGTTGATTGCCTTTCAATACTAACCGAGCAGAAAAAAAAATTGCCCACTGAATTTCCATCTCTTTGTTAAATTACGGAAGAATGCTAGAATTTAATATATTATTATTGACAATTATAAAAGAAACAGAATACTAAGACTCATTTTTGGTTGATTCTAAAAAATCAGAAAATTAGCAATAAACCATTTTATGACCTTAATTTATAGGTTCATTTAAAGATTTAAATAGTACCTTGCCCAGCAAAATTTGTTGCAAAACATTCATAGGATCCTTCATCTTCGAGACGAGCATCTAAAATGTCAATCCTGCTATATTTTTCCATGTTAGATACAAATATCCTCCTACTGTCTCCCTGAAAAAAAGATAATTACATTTAAATTTAATAAAATTTCAAATTAGATTATTAAATTACTTGAAACATGGAAGATTTAAAATCTTTCAATATAATAATTAAAAACTAGTTTCTTTCTTTTTTTTTTGTTCTTCTAATTATTTAGATTATGTTACAAAACTTAAATAAATAGAAAATTTAATTATTAAAAAAGATCTCACATTGAACTCCTCTCCATTTTTTTTCCATTTCAGCTGGGGGCTAGGTATTCCCCTGATAGATGAGCAAGTTAGGGTGAGATTCAAATGTTCATAAAACCTTCTTAATCCTGAAACTTCAAGAGACGGTGGCAAACTTAATTTTAGATACGTAGTTCCAACAGAATCACCTCCTATAGGAAAAAATAAACTTATTTGAAATTAATTCAAAAACTTAATTAATTAATTAATAATTGAAATAAAGATAAAAAAGTACCTATGCTTGAAGCAGTACACTGATACCACCCTTCGTCTGTGGATTTCGGATTTGAGATCAGGAGACCTTTATCGGTATTTTGAATAATGGTTGAATTGTAAATATTAGTCCACCTTGAACTAGTTCCTAAATAATAGTTATAAGTTATTTATTTCAGGTAAATGTTAAGAAAACACAGAATATTTAAGAAAATAATAAGACATATAAAATGTAAACAGTATACCTTTCTGCCAACTTATTGTGTACGGATGAATACTATAAACAACACAGGGTATGAGAACTTTATTTCGAAGAGTAAACAAAACTTCTTCCTTTACCGATACATCAGGAGGTTTTGCTAAAAAAGAATTAAAAGAAGATGTCACAATGAAACAGTAAAAAATATAAAAATTATTTAATAACAAATAAATAAAAATGATAAGATTTAATAAAGTTATTACAAATAATTATAAGCATCATCTTTGAAGTACTTCGGACCCAGCACTTGAAGAAGACAGGACATTTTTTTTTATGAAGTTTTTTCTTTAGTTATATGATAAGGAAGAAATAACTGTCTTATTGCTGGGCTTAGAGTCTGCAGGATCTTCATCCATTTCTACTATAATGCAGTTATGAAATCAAACCATCCCGAAATTGAAATTTCCTTTTATGTCGATCAAGTTTAATATTTCCCATATTGACTGTGGTTATCTAACCCTAAGTCTAAAATATACTATTTTGCTGTTTACATCTTTCACTGTTTATTTTATATTTCTACATTTTGAAAATGGTCAACTCCCACCCCCCTCTATTGAAATGCCCTTAATCTAAAATGGTTACACTGATAATAAGTCTATAAAGAAAAAAAAGAAGACCAGATCAACAGCACCCAAAAGAAAAATATAAATTAGGCATACAATTGCATTAGTTAACAATTATCTTAAAAATAAGAAATAACAGTCACTAGCATAGTAAAGAAAACATATTTATGAATAATACCTACCCTGAATATTAACTTTTATTTCTTTCAATTTATTCCCAGCAACATTACTAGCTGAACATACATAGACATCTTCATCCTCAATAGAGATATTTCTTAGTTCAAAATAAACATCTCCTGTCTGCCTTTAAATGGAAAATCATAATACAGTTTTATAATATGCTTTACTGTTCATATTTACTTAGTATTGTAGAAACATGCACTGGAACCAACTGGGTTGTAGGGTTACAGGTTTTATTATTTACAACACTAAATATATTTTTTTAATTGTAATAGAAAACAAATAATTTTATAATTAAAAAAATAATAACCCAGTATCTTAATAATATAAAACTCAGTTGTAGCATTTTATATTCTATAAAAGAAGTTACTCACTTCATATTTTGAACTTGTTGCACTCGAGGATCATTTTTTTTATAAATTTTAACTGTCGTAGGAACCAAAGATTCAACACGGCATTTAATGATATGCGTTGTACCTTCTTCAACTGTGTTCTCCCTCGGTAGTGTTACATGAGGTAGTTCTGCAGAAAACAGAAGTTAATTCATTACATACATTAGTTTCATTAATTAATTAAAACACAACTTATTTAGTTAAGAAAATAAAATGTATTCCTACATTTAATCTATAAAGATTTTAATGCATTCTTATTAAGTTTATTACCTGGGAGTTGAGAGAGAATAGCATTCGGCGAAATTCTTTTCAGTGGAGAACCATCAGTAGCATAACCATTTATCTATGAACATGATTAATAAGATATAAATAAAGCATTTATAATTACAACTGATATAAATTGAGCTGGACTACTGCAAAAAACTGTATAACATTACTATAATGTCTATTTTTTTCATTTAGTTTATTTTTACTTCTTTTTCAACGAGAGATTGATCAGGAAAAATAAATCAATTCGCCTTATTATCCTAAAGATGAGGATTCTATAGCTAAAGAAATCTTGTTCATATACTCTTTTTCTTCCTGGCATATTTCTATAAAAAAGCTTCTATTCCTCTTTTATTGTATTTTTAAAGGGACACTAACCCATCCAGCTTAAGATTGAGATCTGGGCTTATTTTTTTTTATTTTTTTTTTATTAATCTATTTATTGATATTTACAACTGTATTAAAAAAAATACATCAAGTAAATAGGCTATGTGATACAAAATGACATGAGGAATGGCAAGTTGAGAAACTACCCACTGGTAGTACTCAAATCACTAGTTCAACTAAGAAGGTCACGTGGCCATCTTCTTTTCAGACGCCTCGGAGGATTATCGGGAATCGAAGAGGAAGCTAGGTTTGAAACTAGAGGGTATGAGTAGGAATGGGATTATTAAACAATAATTTTTATTACAAAAAATTATAAATAATTGCTGTTTTACTGCAGCTTTTGGATCAATATTGACAACTTCAGGAACTACTCTATAGTTTGTTTAGGTAGACACTAGGTTTTATACCTGAATACTGCGGCAGTAGTGCATACCCATCCATCATCATGGAATGCCAGCAGAAGAAAAAATCAAATTACCAACAGATATCCTAGTTTTGCTAATTGTTTAAGTAATTTAGATAAGGAATAATTTATTTTCTTTCAGTTTGTGACCTATTCTATAATTAGGTTATTGCAATAACTATAACATAGTCTTCTATAATATTAATATATGAGAATGAATTATGTAGAAAAAGATTAATGAAGAATGTCTATAAGAAAAAATAGCCTTAGATTATAAATTAAAAACAAATAAAATCAAGAAAGAAAGAAATCTTGAAAATATTACAGCCAAATAAAGTTGCATAAATACCTCCATATTAAAACTTTGGTCAGGAGGTAAAAATGGTCCACCGAAATGAAGTGTGTCTGAACTTCCATCTTTTCTTAATAATATTGTGCCTAGAAATTTACCGTTTAAATCTACTAGATCTACATGAGTAATATTTTTGACTAGTTCTGGATTGGAGGCTTCGATAAGGATATAATTCTCAGCACCTAAAATAACATATGTACATAAAAATTATTAACATGCCAAGATATTAAATACATTTATATTTAGAAGATGGTGATTATGTTCAGCCATTGTTTTCATATTCTATGTTATATCAAAGGAATGTTTCAGGAGAAATGAAGTTATGTAAGTCAATAAGACAATTTGTTATTTCTTCTTAAATTAAATAAATCTAGAAGATGGCCTCGAGACCATCTACTATAGAACTTTATTAGAGTGCTGCCGATGGGTAGTTTCTCCACATGTGTTTTTCATGTCATAATGTACATATCAGCAGATTTACTAGTTATAATCATATTATAGTTGTAAATATCAATAAATTAAATTTTTAAAAATAAAATAAATCTTCTTAAATTTTTTAATTATTTTATTGAATTGTACAACTGTAATATATACATCTAGTACAAGGACTATATGACTAACTAGATACATGAAAGGACATGTAGAGGCACTACCTACTGGCAGCACTCTAATAACATTTCTATAATATAAGGTCCCGAGGCCATCTTCTCTTCAGACGCCTAGGAGGATTGTCCGGGATGGAATTGGATGCAAGGACGGAAACTAGCGGGTTTGGATGTGGCTGGAGTTTATTATAGAATGATAGGTATCTGGAATGGGCTAAATCGGTAACATATGGATCGTTAAGGTCTTTATGGATGGTTTTATTTGTGACAAAATAAGGAGCGTTTAGGATTTTGCAAAGGATTTTGGTTTGCAAGGATTGAATACGAGAGGAATTTGTTGGTTTGGTGGAGCCCCATAGTTCAATTCCTTAAGCCCATATAGGTCTTATAACAGTCACTTAAATAAGTCTTTTGTAATTGATCTGAAGCTTTGAGCGTTTGTCTAGTATGTGTTGAAGTAGTCGGAAGCGTCTAGCTGTTTCTTGTCTTTTCAGTCTTGTGTGAGGGTTCCAAGTAAGACGTTTGTCTAAGTTGAGTCCTAGGTAGCGAAGCTGTTCAACAGGGATAAGTGAAGTACTATTAAAGGATACAGTAGGACAGGAAGTCATGGGTTTTCGGCGAAGGGTAAAGGTAATTTGATGGGACTTATTAGAATTGATTTTAATTCTCCAATTCCGACACCATTCTTCGAGGCTTGATAAATGTGATTGAAGGGATTGTCATGCAATATATGGGTCGTTATTAACTGATAACACACATGTGTCATCAGCATACGTGGAGACGAAGGTGTTAGGATGGGTTGGAATGTCAGCTGTATATACTGTGTAGAGGATAGGACCAAGGATGCTACCTTGAGGAACACCAGCAGACTGGGAATAGAGAGAAGAGTAGGAACCATTATGATTTACTTTAAATGTTCTGCCACTTCTTAAATTAAAGTATTAATTTATAAATGATAAAATACACAGGAGAATGAATCAGTAAATTAAGCGACATATAAATTTTTTCTTCCTAATACTCATTGAAAAGTTATTTGAAGAGTGAGAATTAGTAATTACTGGATTGCCAAAGAGCAAATAAATATAAACAAACAGCTATTTTTAGTTTGTATTTCTTTGGAAATACAATTGAATTTTGTATTTTCTTAAAACAAGCAAACCATTTTTAAAATAGTGGACGATTTGGTACTGTTGGGTAAAGATGCGGAAATTATAAAACTTAATACTGAAACATTGATGAACGCAGGCAAGGAATTTGGGCTGGAAATAAATTAAGACTAAGTTAATGGTTAATAGCAGAAAAGGGGAGATTATGGTGTTATTTAAGTTTTAAATAAGTTTGGTATTTAAGAAGTTTAAGTACTAGGGTCTATGGTAACTAAAGAAAAAATAATCAAGCGGAAATAAAGACACTATTAAATGCTGGAAATGCTTGTTATTATTCGGTCTGGACATTACTTAGCTCCCATAATTTTTCATGATATCTAAAAATCAGAATTTATAAAACTATCATCCTTCCAACTCTTCATTAAAGGTGTGAAACGTGGCCACTAACTCTGAAGGTATCAGAAAATAAGGTGTAGCATAGAATATTTGGACCAAAAACGGATGATATGACAATTTTAGGATACACAATACTTACTTTTTAATGGTCTATGTGAAGTTTCAGAAGATTTGTTTGTTGGTATAACAGAAAAACCAACCCTAAGCTGAACTTTACTAATACCATATGAAGAAAAGGAATGAACTGAAGAGCTGCCAACATCTGCTTTCCAGATGCCTGCTATGGGCTCCTTTAAATATAAACAAAAATTTCAAACTAAAATATAAACAATAATTTATATGAATCTAAAGTATGAGCAATGGCCAGCATAAAATTTAATATTTCTATATCGGGCACCACCAATCTGGACCACCTTAGTTTACCTTGATCACAGCTTTAGTTGATTTGTTTAAATTTACAATTTAAGTAAACCATACAAAATAATAATCAATTGTTTTTATTTTGTGGTAGTTGCAGATACATAGAACACACTAAAACAAAATTAGCATACCAAATTGTATATTTTAATTTTTATTAATGATACAATTATGTTGATATGATGAGCTAGCTAGGTCTAAAATACATAACCTTCTCTAATAGAACACAAGGCTACTAAGCACATAAAATAACAAATTAATAAAATGTTATAAAAATTTAATAAAGAAAAGAAAAAAGAGTTGTTTGTAGAACAACTTGAAGTAAGTTTGCTGTCTCTATTTTGCACTTTGTCTTCTTAGATGTGTTATTTCTTTTGATGTATGTGCTGATGATGCTTAAGTTGGCAAAACTTTGACTAGTTAGTTTTCCAATATATTTTTGAGAGTTAGGCTTTACTTTTTGGAATTTTTCCTATTTCATTCTAAATGATAATTTATGCCTATGTTTGGGTTCTCATTTTTATTGACAAAATTAAGTAGATGATTGTTATTTCACTTACTGTATAAGTTACACTTTTGAACTTGGGAAATTCTTTAGGTTCTCCAGGAGGTTTGTCACCTTTTGGATCTGTTATATCTAGTTTCGGTTGAGTCCCACTGACCACAAAAGTAACTTTTTTAATTCCTGGGTCCAAAGGAACAGGTACTGAATAAGGAATGTGGGCAGGCACGTTTGAAGATATCCTTTTAAGAGGAACTAAACCTTGCTGAAGAAAGTCTTCTGTCAGGCTATCAAGCACCTAAAAAATGAAAATATTTCAATATAAAATATTTAAAAATGCTTCATATAAAAAAATAAGCTTTTTCAATTGGTCATTTGCAACAAATAATAATCTTAATAGAGCTGATAACTAATAACTTCATAAATATAATACACTGTGTATCATTTCTAAAAGGCTCAATTCTGATATTCAAATAAACAGGAACAAAAAGTCTATCATTTTTTCTTTTTACAGGCATTCGTTACCTCTTTTTAATGCTATACCAAATAAAACATAATAATTTCAGAAATCCTGAGTCAAATTTAATTAGACAATTTAAATTAAGTAAAAAATCAGAAAATTTCCACAATTATGTTGCAAAATTTCATTAAAACCTATTTCTTTTATTATGTAATTTTAATTATTATGCAAAGATTAAAAAAAATAATCACGGGAAAAAGTTCTGATTAAATACTACAAAATATAATTCAATTTGGGCAGAATGAACAGCATATTATAAAATAAAACTAGGAATTCTTTAATAACAAAAACTAAATCGGAAAGGACTTAATTAAAAAATAAAATAATTAATAAATACAATAATAATAAATATATTTCTTAATCAAGAAGAATTTGTTTTTTAGAATCGGTATTTCCACGAAATACTAAATGAACTAAATAAAACTTAATTTTTATGTAATGCCTTTACTTGGAGTGTTCTGTATTCATGTCCTTAATTTCATGGGTAATAATTATCACAATGATTAGTTTTAACCAGATTCCTTTAAATGTATTTTAATTAAATTGTAATCATTTCAATTTTTCTGAATACATATCAATTGCACTAAAAATGTTGAATATATTTAATAAGCATTTAAATACTGGTTTTATCATGCATCCTTTTTTTATTTATGATAGCTGTAGAAGTTAAAATTTTAAGTTTAATTTTGTTTATGAACAAATTGTTGTCCACTCTTCCCAAATCTTCACCGTTAAAGCTTGGACAGCCAAAGCATCATAAATAAAAATTTTGGGATTAGTTTTTAATAATCTCTTGATATATTTTAAAGAAAATTAATTAAATTACCTTCCTCAATAATGAATTTTGTCTCACGTCAGACTTATCTATCATTATTATTTGCCCATTTGTTTGCCTTGATATATTATAAAATACATCAAATCCTTTCTGATGTTTCCAGCCATAACACCTCTCCGTCATCAAGAAGAATATCTAAAATAAACCAGTAGCCTGATTATTAGTCTTAACAATATATTTTAATAAATATATGAGTTATTGTGAGAGAAGGTAGTTTTTTAAAAGTATCCATATTTGTTTTGAAGATACCAAATGTTCATAAAAAATGTTTAAACTTAATATAAAAAAATACCTTCCAAAAACATAAGTAATTGTTCTTTCTTTCCAATTTAAAAGAAATCAAGAAATCCTTTTATAAATGTCAAGTTTCTCACCAACTCAGATGACAAATTGAGAAAATCAAGTGGTACATAAAATCAACTTTATAAAGTTATTCAACACTAATAGTTAAAACTGATAATAATAGCTACAACAAAAATTAACAAATCTACATTTGTATATTTTTATGTTTATACTTTTATTTTTATAGATAGGAAATAGAATTGTCGTATTATAGGATTATTATAAAATATAATATGTTAAATTTAAAAAATATAAGAAAAAACATCTTTGATAGAATAATTACTAATACATTTTAAAATAACAATGAATTTCTATGTAGTTGTATATTTTGCTAACTGGAATCAGAAACTAAAAGTTATGACATAAGGCCATGTAGCAATGTGCAACCCAGACAAATGGGTGGTACAACAGCAGCTCCAGGAGGATGTATATCTGGCATGTACACTCATACAACTTTCTTTACTGTTTTTTTGGAAAGACTATTAAAGACTGTTTGCTGTTTCTTTTGATAATTATTGATCTTATAAGAGAGTTTCTTTTTATTTTATTTAAGTTTTATTTTTAATTTACTTTTTTACAGCATTTAATTAACATTCAAATGAATATCTGGAATTAACCAGTATACTTTCCAGATAATTCCAAAAACTAAAAAAAATTAATAGGCTTCAATTTTCAATAGAAACAAATTACTCTAACATTGTGGCTTTAATTTTCAATACACTTTACTTTTGCTAATTATGATCCAATTTTCAATGATTTTTTATATTGATTATATTTATTTTTTTGTAGGGGAATTTAATTAAATTTAAAATATTTCTATAAAAATGGGTATAAGTAAGTGGTATAAAAACATGTATAACAATTTTAATACAATATTTCTTATCTAATTGTGTCCGGTTTTGATGATATTTTTTAGATAACACTATCACCTTTCAAATAATTAAGTATAACATTTACCACAAAACGTACACTCATAAAATTATGCAAATACACATATCTTTTTTGTAACTGCTCTAAAAAAAATTAAAAAAATCCCCTATCCATTCAATAGATAATCGTGACACAAATAGACCTCAATCCACTAGATAATCTTTTTTAAAACTCAACAAATTTGATTCCCGAGTATTCTGAGATTTATTTCAAAAACATTAAGTTAACAAAAGAATACCTTGGGTAAGGTATAATAAATCTATACCATAACAAAATATTCCTCCTCTTTGTTATAATCAACATATTTTTATTAAGAATCTGACCAACTTACAAATGGTGATTTTCTCATAATTAAAAGCAGAATGTTTTCTTCTTCGTTATAATCCTTTGCATCAGCGTCAGTTATTACAAAAATAAAGGATTTCGGCCTTGTTACTTCCAATGCTGACTTTAAACCTGTCAAGGCTAGTTCTGGACAATCACTGCCTCCGTGTACCCTAATCTTGTTTAATTCATCTATAAACTCATCGTAATTGGTCGTACAAAATGGGTCTGCAACCACTGAAAACAAAGTTCGATGAAATTAATAAATTATTCTAGTATGTTGATATGAAATGTGCTGTATGTGATCTTATTAGATATATCCTGATGATATCTGATTATACAAAATAAAGTTTCATTAATTTGTTTATAAGAGTTCATGCTCAGAATTTAGTTATTGCATACTACTGAATTTATTTATTTTTTCGGGAAACTAACATCAAACATCTGTAAATCAAGTGTAAATGAACCACACAGTCGATAAGTTTGGGGCAAGTAATGTAAAATCCAGTATTTTATTATTAATATTACTCGTATTACTATCATTACCAGGATCATTGAATGTCACAAGAATGTAGTCTCTAATTAGGTTTCTTTTTTTTTCTGTCAGTTCTTTGGTGATGGTTTTGGCAGTTTCACGCATATCTTCAAGTTCATGTGTCATCGAACCAGTATTGTCAAAAACAAAAGCTAAACTGGAACCTTCATCTTCATATACACCATCGTAGTTGCATTTATTTGTAATATGTCTTTTCGATCTGTTGGAGATGGTATCTTTTTTAATTCTTGCAGGAAATATTTGTTGATAACTTTGAGGATTAGGAGGGTGTTCTAAAAATAATATATTTTGCTTACTTGCAATATGCTGTATAGGAATTATAGAATGTCTTACAATGTCCTGCATTTGATTATTAGAAAATAATACTTGCCTATCGGGAGTTTTAATAAAAGCATTCATATTTGGCGAACCTCTAGGATTATTATTCCCGGTATTTAAAACATGGCCAGAAAAAGAATATTTCATTTTATTTAATGCTGGCAAATTGTTTATAATTACTGATGTAGCCACTGGAGTTTGGTTCTTAAGAACTATTTTTCTCAGAATAGGACTCTTCTGCTGGCGATTATAAGAGTCTAAATTATTAAGAAAATGCATGAAGTTATCTCTCATGGTACTATTTAAAGACATACAACTTAATATTGGCTTTCTATCCTTGTTTTTTACCTCAAAGCATAGCAGTTCCGGGGGAGATTGATGTATTATTGGTTTAACAGGATTATTTGTATACTTAATTTCTTTATTATCTACTTTTGAGAATGAGAATTCAGTTTGATCAGGATAGCCTTTATCTCTATGGGAAGTATTTATACCAGGGGTAATTTGAATAACTGGGCGAGTCATTACTTTTCTGTTATAGGAAAATTCTTTTGGCATCATAACATTTTCTTGGCCATCAGGTTTAGTATTTTTACCTGTGTCATCACTATCTATCATAAATTTACGTTTTTTATCAAATGTTGATTTTTTCATGGTAGTTGGAGCATTAATAAAAGGTGGCATTGGGGTTTCAGCAGGGTCAGAGTCCAGCGAATGCATCCTACTTGGATCAAAACTTAGTTTCTTTTTTGAAACATTCTTAGGGGGTTGTGGGTCTCCACCATCCTTTTTCACTTCATAGTTGGTGGTTGTTTTATCCCATTTGTAATAAGGATTTTGGATAGGAGGTAATGTATGTCCTTTTGGTTCATTTTTAGAATTTGTGTCTGAATTTAAAATCTTATTGCAGCATATTACAGGTGGTAAATCAATTTTCATTGGAGTTAAAGTTGCTTCATCTATCATGAAAATTCGTGACCTGTCTAAGTTACTTCTACTAGAGGAATGTTTATTTGTACATGGCTGTACAGTAGTAGAACCTATGTTTTCATTGGGATATAGAACTTTATTATTCTTTGACATATGTTCAGGAATGAGTGGAGGAACCAATGATTCCACTTTATTTTCTGGAATAAGATTAATTTTTCTTCTTGGTTCAAATGTTACTTTATGATAAGGAGGTACTGTAGTTTTTAACTGTGGAGAAAATTTTATTTTGTTCATCAAGAATTCAGTGGTTGCCTTCATCTGAGGAGTGTGTGTAGTAGGAGAATTCTCTCTTAAATTTATTTGTGGAATGATCGGATCTTCAATTGAAATAAATACTTTCTTGGAAGGATCAAGTGAGATTTTCTTTTTAGAACTTGGAGTGGAGACTGTTGGTTTGGTTTTCGTCGGTGTCACTTTGGCTAATGTACTAAAAACAGCAGCTGTAGAAACTGTTTCCGTTGTAACTTTATAATTTATAGATGATTGTGTAGTACTAACTGATTCTAGATAAAGATTACTAGTTGATGCTTTTGAATGTTTGGTTTGAGTATTATTTTCATCAATTATCTTAATAGTTGTTGAAGATGTTTTTTCCTTGTTTCTTTCAGTAGTGAAAGTATTTGTGAAAGCATCGCCTGTTTTACCACTTGGTGAAGTAGATTTTTCTGAAACAACTTCAGTAGTAGAACTGGTAGCAGTTGATTCAGTAACCGAACTATCATCACCTTTACTATTTTTTATATCTGGAAGTGTAGATGTCCTAAACGGTGTGGTAGAAGCTAGTGAAGTTATTTCTGTATTCTGAGCAGTTGTTACAGGAATTGTTGTCATATGTCTATTATTGCTAGTTGACAAGGTAGCAGATGTCTCAGATACTGTTGTTTTAATTTTATCAGTTACTCTACTAGTTGACACATCAAAAAACGTTGCGTTCTGTTCTGTACTTAAAGGTGTCGTTGATGATGCGGTACTGCTTAATTTATCAACAGTGGTAGGTTTGGTTATAGATGCAGTAAATTCTTTATACAATGGTTTGGTGATGTTACTTTGACCATCAGACACTTTCATTGGTTTTATGGAAGGAGTTACAGAAGGCAAAGATGTACCAGTTACAGTCGATGGTAGAGTTACTGTTGATTCATTTATTTTCCCTGCTTCAGTAGTATCAACAGGTGGTGTAGTTAGTTCACTACTTAATGTTTGAGATACATTTGTTAAATTTACAATGGGTGGTGTAACTGAAAATTCATCAGTTACTTTGCTTGATGGTTCGGTGACTGTGGTTTCATTTATGGATTTCATAGTATTAGCAGTGGTGGAAGAAGATGGATTTATATCAGTAGTGATGGATATAGGAGATATCGTTGATTTACTTATTCCTATTGTCTCAGCCATCACTGTTGGTGACGTAGTCGATGTTGTGATAACTATTTCAGGTGCATTTGTTGAATTCACAGTTGATGAAACCGTTGAAAATCCATCAGAATCTTTATTAAAAGGTTTAGTGGCTTCATTTGTTGGTGTGAAAGGTGATGCAACTAATGGAGTAGTTCTGGAAGGACTAGTTTCTATTAAAGTAGTTGGAGTTGTTTTAAATTCATATGTTTCTTTTGATTCGTCAGTTACTACAGGCACAGTAATTAATAAATCTGTAATATTAATGGAGGACATTGTAGTTGTTTCCAATGGCACACTAGGCAGAGTATTTGTATCAGTTGCGGAACTGCCTGTTAATTTACTATCTTGTGAATTAACAGATACTGTTTCTACTTTAGATAATGTATCTACTTTATCTACAGTTGTAGTTAATGTACTACCATATTTAGTTGATAATTTATCTGGATAAACTGAAGTGCTGGTTGTAAATTCAAAACTTCCATTTTGTTTAGTAGTTGCTGCACTGACTGTTACATCACTAGTCCCTAACACTGATTCCTTCAAAGTGGTTACTATAGTACTTACAGTATTTGGGCTAATTACAGTAGAAACAACTGTTGATTTTCCAGAATCTGTATCACTTGATACTGTTGCAGTAGTTATTTCCATAGGGACTTCTGGCTTTAAGCTAGCTTCAGGACTAGATAAATCACCTGGGTGTGAAGTGCTAACAGACGTAGATGGAATCATCGTGGACCCAGAGGAAGAATTAGGTGAAACATTTACTCCTGGAATTGATGTACTTGACGGATAATTTGTTGCCTGCGTAGTGTAATCTGCTGTAACGATGACTGATTCATTTACGTCAGTAACAACTGAAAAATCGGATTCCGTAACTGTTACCGCCTCGGTACTTAAAGTGGAATACTCAGTCTCATCTAACGGCGTTACATTCTCGACTGTTACGGTTTCCTCCAAAGGTTCACTTTCTGTTGTGATGTCATTGTTTGTGGCAGCCAAATTAGTCGATTCAGTTGTACTTTCGAAATCTAAAGACTCTGTATTGGACGTTTCTGTTCCTGTTGAGTTTTCTATTTCCCTATTATCGATCGGACTCGGTTCTGTTACATCTGTAGTATATAGTTCATCGACAAAAGTATAATCTTCATAATCTGTGAAGCCATCTAGTGGATCTTTATCTGAACCATTTCTGCTGATTTCTTTCAATAAATTCCATAATTCGTCATCGCTCATTTGTCCGCCACCGGTCAAGAGGGGGGATTCTTCATCGTTTGGGAGTTCTCCAGTATCAGAGGAAGATGATTCACAGTAAATGCAAAGTAAACTTATAATTAATTTTAAAAACAGAAAGTTTGCCATGGAAAAGGTTATCCATAAATAACTCTCGTTAAAAAAAATAATAAAACAACTATCGCACTGGTTCGGAGTACGAAAGATGACTGACACTCTAATCATCTTTCTCAAATAGACTCTATCAGTTCCACTTTGACCTTTTGATAAATCCAATCACACTTAAATAGAGAAATTATTAATTGCTTCAGTATTAGACGTTTAAGTCGCACTATCTAAATTTTGGAAATAGTGGTTAAAGTAAAGTAAAATATTTATATAGAATGATGATAACTGTGAATGCATCAAAAATAATAACAACAACGTATCATATTAGGATACGTGTCCTAAAAAAAAAAACATAAATTTGAACCAATAAAATGTTCAACACAGAGCGGAGTAGCTTAATTATTATCGTTTGAAACCGGATGGTGGCCAATAAATTATTTATTTTATGGATCTATGCTACGGAACCCAGAGCTTCCAAGCCGTGGAGTTAGAAACACTACCGTCTTAACTCTTCATTGCGATGCTCAAGCGAAAAACCTTCATGGGTTGCCGTGGTACACGTTTTTTTCCTAAAGTATGAATATAATAATAAAAAAAAGGTTTAAAAATATTCTATTGTCTTTGATCCTCATTTATAATAATTCTCGTCATTCTCTAATATTCTGAGCAGTAGAGCTTAACTGAAAATTTTTTAGATGATTTATTTCTAGCAAATCAAAACCTACCAAAAAAGGTTTGTTAAGGCCCTTGAGTATAAAAGAGTCATTTAAAAAAAAAAGAAGCAAATTCCTTTGTTTTTTATGATGATTCAATTTGCCATGGTTTGAGTAAAGTTTTTTTTGTGTGTTTATTTCGTATATTATTTATTTAAAGCAAAAAAAAAAAGATTAGTTAATAAATATATTTAAAAAGTGCCACTTTAAAACCGATTGTGTATTTTTTTTTTCAACCAAAAATAATTAATTAATTACTGTTTTGTCAGAGTTTTTGCTCTTCGCTTAATTATTTACTTGCTAATTATTAGCTTTTATCGATTAATAACGTAGAGAAATATTTACATCGTAGCTTTGTCTAATATGTTTTGTAATGACCTATTTATTTATATAGAACTAAATTGTTTCATTTATTTTGTAGTTTGTTTGTTTGGTTGATGGATAAACCGTTTGTTTACGTGTTATTTTGCTTTCAATAATTTTTTTTTTTGCACATTTAACCTTTTTCAGATAGTGATTCGGAACAGCTAGAAACGGGGTCTGAGACTTGCATTTTGTATCCAAAGTTGCTGTTCTCCCTATCAAGATTCTTATTAGTTTTTATTGACCCATCAACAACAAATATATCAACATCATTAAACAATTTAAACTTATTTCATAAAATTATTTCAGATTTAGCTGACCCTGAGAAATGTTTTGAATTGGGGATAAATCCGCGGTGTATTTATGACACAATTCATCAAAATAAATAAATAAAATAATATATCCAGGTGAATTATTTATCAATTCTAGTCAACTCAGGAGGAAGCACTTCCTGCTTTGATTAAAAATATGAGTATGATAAGCCGATTGCAGTTTTCTATATTATCGTTTACAGTTCAATGTCTTTCGTATCTGACGACCTCATTATTTATCGATCTTGAAAACATTCAGTAGAAATTTAACTTCATTGAATTCATTATAGTATCCTCTTCAAAAGGCAATTCACAAAAAAAATAAAAAGTATTTTTTTTGTACCGTTTCTATACGAATTTAATCCGTGAATGTAACAAGAATCAGATAAAATACTGTTGATTGATAAATATTTAGCTGTAAAAATGAATTGTCCTATCTAATTTGGTTTTTAATATAAAATATATAAATGGCTTGTCCTAAAAAAAGGAGCTCTAAAAAGGACACCTGAAAAGTGAGTATTTATAGATGAAACTTAAAAATATTCACGAATGATCTGAAGATGGTAATCAATTAGTTTTAGAATATGCATTTTTTCTTGAAATCAAAGAGAATGCATAAAAAAAAAATAAATGTAAAGGATCCGGATATTGCCCATGCAGCCCATATCAATAAATCAGCCCAAATCAATCAACCAATCAAATAAAACAAAACCAGATTAATTTCATCAAAAGGGGCCCATACACGATCAGTATTACTGACAGTATCTGACTATAAATATATCAACCATTGGTAAATATAAGCAATTCTGGTGTACTGAAGTAGGGTATTGATGAGTGATGGTTCACTCCTTCATTTCTTAGTCCAACCCGGCGTAGGGGAGGGGATACTGACGGTATTACTGATCGTGTATGCCCGTTTCTTTCATTCCTCAGTATCAGCTGTAGAGTGCGACGCATCGACTGATTTCCGATGCAATAATGAAAACGAATGCAACAGAAGTTTTACAAAAATAATAGTACATAAAAATAACAGAATAGTAAACATACATAAAATGAAAGTAGATAATTATAATACTAAACATTGCAATGAAGATAAAATCAAAAATATAGCCCTGAGTCGACACAACATCAAAAAATGAGTTAAATACTGACATTAATATTGATCGGGTATGTTGTAAAAATACTGAAGGGTGATTCCTCAGTATTTTCGTCATTCCAATACTGTCAGTAATATTGACCGTGTATGGGCCCCTATAAAATCTAACAATTAGATTTGGCCTTTATTTAGAATGGTAAGGGTGAGTTACAAAATGGTAAATTTATTTCCAAAAATTTGGTGAGACTAAAGTTGTATTTATTCCAAAATATGACACCACAATCCACTATTAAGTGGTTATCAATGACATAAGGTTTAATTGTTTTACACTGCTTGTGTTTTCAATGTAAATTTTACTTAAGTATTCTTACAAAGTGATATTGTAAAGTTTAATCCAAATCAGAAAAAAAAAGTTCTTGAAATTCGATTAGAAAATGTATTTCTACATTCATAAAAGTTAACTTTTAGGTGATAAATAAGAATGTTTATTGTTGGTATACACTTTTTCCCCCGTATTGGCCGCTTCCGATCACGTTGCATTTTTTCTCCATCCCTCATATTCCTTCATGGGATCACTGGCACTTATCCTTTGATCCTCTCTCTGTCCAGCTGCATACAATCTTCTATGGCCTTTCTTCATCCTGAAACAATTTCAGATTATTCATTTTTCTTCCAATTTCACTCCCTTCTAGCATGTGTAGTTCTGTAGTGTTCAGCACTTCCAAATCCTTCTTTACTTCTTTAGTCCTCGCTGTAGTTGTTTTTTTCCAGAAGTACCCGAATATAAATAGTATAGTCTAAAATAAATATTTGTTTAGTTAAGAAAATATAGCATTGGGTTGAATCCAACTCTATCTTAGTTTTTTATCTGGGTTCATTTTAACTTCCCCCCTCCCTTAAAATAATTATTAACAAGAAAATGCTTACGAATGATTTTATTCTGTTGTCTTTATATTTAGTACGTTTTTGTTGATTGAATTAAAAAAAAAGTTTAATACAACAATTACTTGGTTTAAACAGTTGTATTGGCTGCACTGATTACCAGCTGTATGTGGTGAGGTAAACTTTAAACTTGTAACATCTGGTTAAACTTTGTAAACAAGCTGACATAAACAGTCTAACTGCCGTGACATCTCTTATTGCGGGATTTTCGGATTGTTAATTTAAGGTTGAAAGCCATTTCACTGTGTTTTTAATTGATTTCTTAGTGACATTGATATTATTCCCAAGAATAAAGGCCACTTTTAAAATGTTGTTACCATTTATGAGAGGTCATGCACTGTTTTATTATTTATGTGGCCCTCATTTACAAATATTAAGTGATTAAAATAAATTTAATTATTTACTCATGTTTATATTGCGATTTTGAGTATTGTCATACTGCTTGGTTGTAGGTTTAAATCCATGAACATTTGCAAACATTATGTCCAGCACAAGTGTTCCCGCTGAAGATGATGAACTCACTCTACCTCGAGCTTCCATTAACAAAATGATTAAGGAGTTAATTCCTACAGTGAGAGTCGCCAATGAGTCCAGGGAGTTGATTTTAAATTGCTGTACAGAATTCATCCATTTGATAGCCTCTGAAGCCAATGAAATTTGTAATTTAAGTAGGAAAAAAACAATAAATGCTGAACACGTTCTTAAAGGTATGTACTTGTGATCTCATGCAATTGGAAGTGTAATAATTTTTTGTAACTTCTGAACCACGAAATCTTTTAATTGAATTAAGCTTGAACCTCTTTTAATACCCATTAAAGTGATTAAAGTAATTAACTGTCTCTTCCTGTTATTTTATGAACAGTTTGTAATATTAAGCCTAATATGACTTGTTTATTGAGATAACCATCAATAATTATTGTCGCTTTAGTAACACTAAAACATATCTACTATAGTGCTATTTTCAGAAATGAATGAATTAATGACATTTGAGCGGAGAAAAAAAACTTGATCCGTGCAACTCAAACATAAGATCTTGTTAAAATTAGGTTGGGTATCTTATTAAAGTAAACCACACTTCATTTGTAATGCAGTTTTATTTTCTGAGAAATAAAACTGAACATATGTAGCTACGTCGAGATGGGGCAAGAGGGAAAACATGTGTTCAAATAATTAATCATAACACTTGTGACCCTAGAAAAGAACATGAAAAATAGCGTTAAACATCACATATATCTCAAAAACATCAATTTTGTTTATTTTTTTTGTGCCACTCAGGCAACAGTTAATTCATATTATTGAACTGTTTTGGGTGATCTTTTAAAATTATTGTTTGGCGTTTTTTTCATGTTGTGGCAGCAATTGTTTTCACATCTGTGTTTTCTTTACATTAAAATGTTCACTGGTCACTTCTGGCGAGCATTGCAGAATTTAAGTTATATCGAAATATAATATTATTATGGGTACCCTTAGTTATTCAATCGTATTTTCAACATTATACCCAGCGTGTTTTGTAATTGTGTAACTGTTTGTCGCTTCGAGTTGAGGCACAGTAAGTTATAACTTTTCATTTGTTTCCTTTTTAATATTTTCCAAAAATACAAGGTATGACCTTTGCTATGGATAAGAGAATGTGATAACGAGAAATGTGTATACTTAGATAATCATTTCATCTAGAAATGAACGTTTCAAGAAATGTACACCATTTATACTTCAAAATGTTAGTTGAAACTTTTATTTAATGATGAATTGATTACCGAAATCTATTCATTGTTCATAATTACATTCTCTTTTCTAAAGCCAAAGCTCATCATGACTTGTATTTTTGGAAAATATAAAAAATGAAACGGATAAACAGTTAAAACTTGTTGTAAGTAAACTCGAAGCGACGACCTGCGAGAAGATACGGTAATTTTTTTCAGTAGTAGTTCTAACCCTAAATTTAAATAATTTACATTAATAATTGTTTAATATTATATTGCTTTGTTCTTACTTATTTTTTGGTTATATGCCTTTAATAACTAAACTAATGATACATAATTTATCTTATTGCTTTCATTTTAATTTAATAAACCTTATAGTTGCTATAAAGGTTCATTAAGCAAACATTTAAGTGGTTAACAACATTTTAAGATGAGATGGGAAGGTTTTATTTTTTTATTCTTTCGATCCAGGGAGTGTTGTTGTTTGTTCATTTAGCATCACTTTATGCTGCTATGGCTTATTGGGCGATGATACATTGGGAGCTCTAAATTTTGCCTATCCAGGTTTAATTAGGATAGGTATTTGTAACGAGTACCTGACATTGGACAGGCTTGGGACCCCCGTTTAACATCCCTTCCGAAGGACGGTGTAACTAAGGATTTTTTACTCCTTTTAAAAATCCTAGGGCCACTTGCCGGGCTACGAACCCGCGATCTTGGGCTTAGTAGTTTGCTACGCTAACCACTAGACCACAGGTCGCCCCGTAATCCAGAGTGTATCAGTGTTTAAACTTAATTTGAATTGCTCCTATTGTAACTTGAATTAAATATTTCACCATTACCTGTTTTATTCCAAAAAAGGTAATTGAGCTGTTTTGTCATAAAACTTTTATTTAGTTACTTAATTTCATATAATAAATTGTTTGTTTCAATTTAAGCATGCACTTGTGCATCATGTTTTCCTTATTATTTAAACCTGTAAATATGTTTATTTGTAGATTTACAAATAGAAATAAATAAATTAATTTCAATTTTCGTTTAGCTTTAGATAGGCTTGGTTTTGGCGATTATCGATCTGAAGCAGAAGCTGTTTTACAAGACTGTAAAGAAGTTGCAGCCAAAAGAAGAAGACAAAGTATGAGGCTTGAAAATCTTGGAATTCCTGAAGAAGAATTGCTTCGGCAACAGCAAGCTCTCTTTGCTAAAGTAATTTATTTTGTTTATTTTATTATTATTATTAATAAGTAACACATTGTTCAAAAATCTTTTACTTCCTGTCATGAGAAGTTAAGTTATTTTTATAAATCACGGTTACCACAGGATCAAGGATGTGACTGATTCAGTGATTTGGAAAATGTCATAAATAGCATTAAAAAAATACATTTATCAAACAAGTTAAAGGGGTTATCTTAAAGATTTTACAGCCACATTATGTTTTTTTGTGGTTTGTTTCATTTAACGTCACTTTCTGCTGCTATGGCTAATCAAACGATGCTACATTGGGAGCTATAAATTTTTCCAATCCCGGTTTAGTAGGGTAGGGAGTATCTGACATCGTACAGGCTCGGGACCTCCATTTAAGGTCCCTTCCGAAGGATGGCATAACCAAGGATTTTTTACATCCCTTAAAAAATGGTAGGGCCACCTGCCGGGCTACGAACCCGCGATTTTGGGCTTAGTGGTTTGTTATGTTAACCACTAGACCACAGGTGCCTCTACATTAGGTGTAACTTATTAAAATCCAGTGTGCGTATGCTCCACATCTCCTTTTGCGAAATACTAACCTTATCTTTATTATATTCATCATAATAAAATTTGTATGGAGCGAGGTAGCACAGTATGCAGAGCGCTATAAATTAGTTAATCATTACATAAACCAGACAAATTATTTAATATTTGCTACAGATGGACTTTGTCGATCCAGGAGGGGTATTTATAAATTTATTACACTTGGGAAACTTCTTTTTATATAATAGAAAGATTAGAAATATAATTTCATCAGAGCTAAACATTTTTTGACCCTAGTTACCAGGACAGGAATTGTTTAGTTTTATACAAAACATATGAAATAATAATTATAATTGTCTATTTTCATAATAATGTCAATTATAAGTTTTATTTTCTTTTACTTATGTTACTTTGTTCATTAAAGGCTCGAGAAGAACAAGCTCAGGCTGACCAACAGCAATGGCTCCAATTACAAGAAGCAGCAAAGATTGCTTCAATGCAGAAATCAGCTGAGGAAAGTGATCCCGATGATTATTCATAATTAGAAATAATTTTTAAACATTTAAAATTGTCATTTAGACCGATAATTAATGAGCTGAATCATGTTCAATCGAAACCAATTTTCTTATAACCAGACACGCTCCCACTCAAATTTGAGTTATCATTATTTTACTATATATACTTTTTTTTTTCACCCAGAAATTAAATAGCAGTTTATCTTTTGTAATTCTTTATTTATAAGTTTTCTAACATGACTTTTTTTTCTTTTGAATTCAGATTTGTGATATTATTTCTATTAATGTTATGTATGTTTATGATTTATACATGTGTGGTTGTCTGGAAGTGATTGTGATATCGACTTTATTTTGTAACAAACCAAAAATTAAGTTGCTTCTTAAGCTTAATAACTTAATTTATCGGGCCCTAATAAGTTTAACTTTTCTGCTTTTGTATTTTTGTCTCTACAAACCAAGTATGTTTCATTTCTCATATATATTATATGAAAGAGAAGGGACAAATAGTGTTAATTTTTCTAATCATTTACCTCTTTTTATTTTTTAAAAATATATTTGTGTTATTTTCTCTTTTTATTCTGTCAATTTCTGAATTTACTGTTTCCTATACTACAGTGCCAATCACTAATGCATCGTAAATAATTTGTATTAAAGGGATTAAATAAAAGTATGATAGAGCATTACTTTCGAGACAATCCTTCGTATATATTCTAGTGGAGTGATCATTTGTTTTTAGTTATTTTATAATTTATCACTCTTCTCTTGTTCTTTTACAACTTCAGAACTGATTGTGTGTAATTATGTAATCGCATTTTTGTACATATTTGTTTAAACACTTTACTTTGTATAAAGTATATTTGTATATTTAACTGCTTATAATTTATGATTGTATGTAATTTAATTTGTTGTAAATCTTTTTTTTTTCTCGAGTTTAATCATCAGTCATTCTTATTAAAATTTAGCCTGTTTGTTTTATAACTTTAAAATATGGATCTTTTATTGTTATTAACATCAAAATACCTAAATGCAAGCCCAAGAAAAAAATTTACCTTATAGTAAGAGTATATTTTAACAGTTAAATTTTCATAATTTGAAAATATTCCATAATTGCTCTCATGCCCTAACTAATGATCAGTCAAAAGTTAATTGCATTCTATTTTTCCTCATTCTTTGTTTTGTACTAACAGATGTTGTGGTCTGTATAAACTGCATTTTTTTAATTTTTAAACTTAGGATATCGTATAACACGTAACATTTACACAAATGAACAGAAGTAAAAAATTTGTTGCATTCAGATAAATGTATTTACAGATGTATAAAAAAATAGCTGTTTGTTATTAATCAAAATAAATGGATTGCTCAGTTTTTGTAACTTTTATATATTTTTTAAAACCCCCCTCTTTATATACAGTGGCGGCAAAAAGTATTTGCACACCCAGTTTTTATAAACCATCAGTCATAATGGAAATAATAATCCACTGAACTTCACGTTAATAAAAAGTATATTTAAAACTAAAACAATTCTATATGTGTACAATAATTAACTGTTTAGATTAATGGGGAAAATCAAAAAAATAATGAAAACCTCTGGACAAAAGTATTTGCACACTTTGTGTACTATCACTAATATCCTTTGTTTACTATTTATTAATTTTTACACAAGTATTATCTACTCTACCTAATGTTTTCCCACAATGCTAAAGCGTTAGGAATTAAATTCTTTAGTCACTGGTTAACTATCATGCCGAAAACAAGTGAATTGAGTTTCGGAACTCGCAAAAAAATTGTTTTATTGCGGGGTCAACAAAAATCATATCGTCAGATTGCAGATTTATTAAGTATACATTTTTCCACGGTCAGGTATGTCATAAAGAGGTAAAAGGAACGAGGGAAAACTGAAAACAGTGAGCGAAAAGGCCTTCCGAAAAAGTTGTATTCCTGGATGAGGAGAAAGATAAAAAATGAAGTATTTGAAAAGAAAAGATATGTCCAGGACCGCGACTCGAACCCGGGTCTTCCAGATCGCTAGTCTGGGACTCTACCATTTGAGCTATCCTGGGCCCTAATCAAGCACGCTTCTCGGTCGTGGTCATATCTTTTTCTTTCACTGATCCTAAGTCCCCGCGTTCTGATGTGTCTCATACCGCGGTGTGGGAAATCTTGTTTTCATTGACGGAATTTTAAATGCTGAGGGTTATGTGAACATTTTGCGCCATTACCAGCATACAAAATGGATATCAGGTATCGATATGTGTTCCAGCAGGACAATGATCCAAAACACACTGCCAACAAAACCAAGAAATGGTTAATATTTAATATGCGAAGACAGCTGCATACCCCACCTCAATCACCTGACATAAATATTATGGACAATTTATGACACATCTTGCATTAGAATGCGAGAAAGCATCACATCACTGGAGAACACCATTTGAAACAAGTACTGGTCCTTCACGCATCTTTCATATTTTTCCTTATTCGTAAATGAGTGCTTTTTGAAACGAGGATCAAGAAAAGATGCTTCTGCAGCTAAAACGCTCCTCTCTATGTCTCGGAAGGGATTGTTAAGTTGATCTCGGAGAGTGATTAGCAGTTTTGTATATTGGTCAGCAGCAGATTTACTTTCGGTAAGCCTATTCTGTACGTGCGTTTTCATAATTTTAACCAGCACCATAACTTTAGAAATAGAGACTGACTGCTCGGCACTTATTTCTTTGGTGACATCATTAAATATTTTTAAAGCCTCTACGCATTTCTCAATGAGTAACCAGTCATCAGGCGTTAGAGTGTTCAGCCGAGGTTGTTCTATGGCTAGTGTACTGATGAGACCATCTTTTATTATCAATATCCTTGCATGTCGTTGGTAGAATTCCACCTAGTTGGGACGCTCTGTTTTAGTTTAAGGGAGGGTAATTCTATTTGCAATTGCATAGCTTCAAATCTATTGGTGGCTGATGAACTATGTTTAAAATATAGTACAATTGCTTTTACTTTATCTAATTTTTCTTTGATCGCGTCCAAGCTATGTTGAATTACATGGTTGACAGTATGGGCGAAACAAGGAAAATGACGCCAGTTCGTCAAATGAATGGCCGCTACAATCTTGGCCGCATTACCAATTATAATTCCTGATATTTTGTTTGAAATGCCCCAATTTGCTACCTCATTTATCAAGAAGTTTGATAAGTTTTCGGCAGTATGTCTCTCCTCAAACTGAATGCAGCCCAACAGGACCGATTTAAGCCTAGAATTTAGGCCTATGAAATGAGCCGTTAATGCTATAAAGCTTGTATTACTTATCGATGTCCAGCTGTCGGTGGTTAAGCATGTCGCATCAGCTTCTGTTTTTAACTGCTGCTGTACTTTTTCTTTTGTATTTTGATAAAGTTTCGGTATTAAACTAGAAGATATCGTTTTGCGGGTAGGTATATAGTGTATGTGGGCAATATCATTTTATAAATGTTTTTGAATTCTACCTCTTCGACTATCGCAAATGAGTGATAGCCCTTAACTATAAATTTAACAAGTTGTTCATCAAGCTTTTTTGTTTTATCGATGGGTAATGGTCTCGTAGATATAGCAAAATTAACAATTTTAGACTGAACAGTCGGTTTCTGAATTGGAGTAGCTGACCCCATTGTACCACAAGAAGAACTTGCTGACACACTTGATGTAGAAGGAATGAATTCTGATTCTGTGGTGTTTGATTGAGTGGATCTTTGTCGGGCAATCTCAACTTATGGATCTACACGTATTGTTTGTTCAATTGGCACTGTCCAATGCAGGTTTTTCATATGACTAGTCAAATTACCAGTACCACCTCCAGAATAGCTAATCACTTTCGAACAATACTTTTGCCTTGTCTTTATTTATTACCGAAAAATTATTCCATATTTGACTTCTTTTTTTAGCAAGATCTGACATTTTATTAGTAGTTATAGCGCGTAAAATATTCCTATCACAAGCACGAGTCGCGGGTCACTGTTCCTACCAATGATTCTTTTGATCTTGAATATATTAGTTGACCTTGATAATATATGTGGAAGAAAATGGTCTGGCTACTTTGCAGGTCTTCTTCAGGGCTGAATATGCAAAATACAGACAATTGATAATTTTAAAAATAGTAAAAAATAGCTAAGCATGGTAAATATAAAGGTTAAAAGGTACTTGTGTGTTAACGCAGCCGCAGTTATTTTATATTTAATAAGAAGATAGAAACCGACCTCCAGAAAAATTACGCTTTTATACCTAAGGTAATTTAATCTGTACTTAAAACAGGATCTTAAATATAAAAATTGATAAATAAATTAAATATGAGACTTTAAGTTGTCTCATTGTCACCCCAACAAAACTATTAACTAAATAATTATTATTTATAACTGAAAAGACCAATTATTTAATTTAATAGTGAAATTCTATAGGGTCTTCACGGCCCACTCAATTTTTTTTTTCTTATAAATTTTGCTACAATTCACTAAATTACATTATTTTTGGTACATAGACCAGTTCAAATAAAAACAAGTCCCACTTAAAGATTTCAACTGTTTAACTAAAAAATTCAATTCAATTATTTAATGTAAAGAAAGTTCTTTCCTCATTCATCCATTCATACAAGCCTTTAATGAAAAGACAAATGATTATGCTACCTTCACACAGTCAAAATATTGCAGCTATTTAACCCATTACAGAAGTCATTATGCAGGCTAGACTTAATAAAATTAAACATTCACACTTAATTTTTGTAAAAAAAAAAAAAGGTGGACAATTTGGGATTTAGCTAGAACTGAAAAAGATCTAGTCTTTTTTTTTACTAGAGAAAGGAACATTGGTAAAGAATGGTGCCATCAAAACCATGAAATGAAACCTTATTTTGGTTAGATGCGATAAAAAATCACATCAAGAAGGGTCAATCGTCTATTCCAATTCCTGGAAGGGCTACTGCACAACTAAAATGGAAGAAGCTGATCCAAAGCATTTCAAAGAGAATCACAGATACAATTTTGTTGATCCCGACTTAGTGTAAATACTAAGTAGACAAATTCATTAATATTTGTTTATAGTCAAACGTTTTCGACTTTGATTCCGTTGGTTGGCGACTTGGCTCTCGTTTCGTTCACAATTGGCGACATTTGCGCCTGGCTAAAGTACCGAAAATAATAACTAACTAACATTTGTATTAAGTATATTCAGGATTCAAGAGAAAAAAAATACAGGAATGATAAATTTGCTTTCTACTTGGTAACCTCTATTCTGTTTTTTTCATTTATTAATATTTATTTTTATAATAAACTCTAATAATAACTTAACTAAGACTAGAAAGGTCTAACCATGAAAACCGAAATCAACCAGGATCACAGTCACATAAGTGCGACTATATCAGTTCGACTATATCTGTCACCTTCACATACCTTGGTCTAGAGAATGTGTTTAGTGGTATATTCCACATCATAGCCAACATATGCTCATCACAACAATAGGTTCCATGCATCCTGAGGTTCCATGCACTTCTTGCAGTACCTGTTTAATGTTCAGCGACTCCTTGCCACAGAGGCAGTGCCCTCTAATGAGAGGATGAAGATATACTTAGATGAGAGGCAAAAAAGAAAAACTTTCAAGTTTAATCAGTTTCCTAAAAGGAACAACCGCTATAATAATTATTATTATAATATTATTAACTACAGTATATCTATAAGCTAGCGTATAATTTCATCAAATATTAAAAAACTCATAATTAACAACATTAAACGAATACAAAATTAATAATGCACTCCTTTCCACACCACCACAGGGGTAGAGTGCTGGGGTGCGTTTTTTTTAATGTGGTATCCCCATTAGGCCTAGTCCACATTCCTACTCTACAATCTTCAAGATATAAAATCTCGAAGAAGTTGGAACTACTATAGATCATTTCAGATCAAATAGTATTCGACGTACAGAGAAAATTTGGGAAACGGGACGAATAAACCTAAATTCGACGAGTAAACCTAATTTTACGACTAAACCTAAATTCGACGAATAAACCTAAATTACATATTATAAATTAACCTGAAATACATATTTTTTAAACCTACTTAGATGTTACAAGGTATTTTTTAACTAATTAAAAGAATTTTCGGAAAATCATTTCAACACCACAATGTCTGCTCAATACCAATCTTGAGTTAGATATAGTAGAGAGATATTTTTTAGAGGGATAACTCGAAATTGGCATGCCTTCAACATGCAATGATGGTGTGATGTCCCGAAAAATATTGAAAAAAATATTTAAAGATCACAATGCCTGCAGAATCCTAAGCTTAAGTCAGATATAGTAGAGAGATATTATTTTGAGGGATAACTCAGCTTGGAATTCGTTCAACATGTGATGATGCAAGATTAATAAAATTATTTCAATTATATACTAAAAGTATTTTTAAAAAACAAATATTATATCTAAGTAGGTTTAAAAAGAAAATAAGAAGCCCCAGACATCGCTTCAACTTTGAAGGTGGTCTGAGGATATAATAAAATATCACACATATCAACATAATAATAAAACTTCATGCAATAGTTGTACTCACTTTTTCGAAGATCTTGCTCTCAACTCTCATGTGTACCTAAACCTAAAGTGTAAACATTTTACTATATATTTAAGGATAAAAATTAAGTATAGCTATGTAATAATATTACTCTACTCAAAGTGAAATTTTAATTTTAATTTAATGTTTTTTCAAATATTAAAAAAATAATATTTTTATGAAAAATAATATTTAAAATCTAATTTTATCAATCTACAAATACTTTCAAAATTAGAATATTTTAAAATTTATATACTAAATTTAAGATTTAATTAAAAGTTACTATTGTTGAAAAAGTGTTGAGATGTGTAATGAGAGAGGAGTCCGCAGGTGCAGTCTTGAAGGTCCTGAAGATCCTCAACTCTCACATTAAATTAATAAATTTGATAACTAATAACAATAATTGAATTTAAAAGACTTTATTACTTCAATAGAAATTATTGAAAGCTATAAATCTAATAAGTTAAGGTGTACATAATTATAGTTAAATAGCTATAATTAATTGAAAATTTGATCAATTTAAAAAATTCTAATTTGGCGAATGAATTTAATAATTTTATGAAAGTGATTGATATACAATTAAAATTAAGTTTTTATGAGATTAAAAAAAATTAATTTAATAATCATCAAATATTTAAACAACTAACGTAATAGCACTAAATAAAAAAATTAATGATATGAATCTGTATAATATATATGTATATATATATATATATGTGAGAGGAGGTCGCTGCCGTAGATATATAAAAAATATATTTCACACTCATGCGTCATGCAGAAATACTGCCCACTAAGGATGTGACCATAGCCTACCTAACTTGAATATTAAATAATATAATTATGCTATAACAAATTTCTCATTTTAAAGTATTTTATCAATTAAATACATAATGAAAATAATTAGTAATCAATAATAAGCAAATAATAATTTAATTTAAATATATCTAAAAGTTTTGTACTAAACAAATTTAAAGAAATCAAAAATTTTAAATTTATTTTAAAAATGAATATTCGAAAAATTTCACTGAAATTGATATTACTGAGTAAAAAAAAATATTGTGTCATATGTTGTTATGTTCCTTGGGAGTGTATATGTATGAAAAAAGCAACATGCACATGCAGTAGCCAAAGTGGGCAGGACTGTGACCCAGATCAAAAATAATTTTAGAAGTTATGGATAATTCATAACAATAAAGTGTAATAATTTAAAGTTAAGTTATACCTAAAGTTTAAATTTTTTAAGACATATAAGAAAGTTATAATTTATGTAAAGTATTGGAAATAAAACAATATGAATGAAATAATTAGTACATTTTTCTAGTTTATTCTATTAATTTAATATTGTTCGACTGGGCCACAGTGCATGCTTAGAACTTGTTCCACTGACTTGGCACCCTACGAGGTGTGATGGCTTCGGGGTCTGGAAGATCTACGAGGTGTAGGCTGCTATCTCCGAAGGCTGCTGCATATCTTCTGCATCCTGAAAAAAACAAAACAGATATATAAAAAATACAATAACAATAAATAAAATATTAACATGTTAAATTAAAAGTGCTGAGTTGCTGCACCGAAGGTCCTGGGTTCGAATCCCGCAGCTAGTTGATTTTATTTTAATCTGTTAGGGACCAGAGATGGATCCTATAGGATCTAGAACCCTCCTGGGGTTCACCCATTTTCTTTAAAGTGGGTACCCAAAATAGTAATCCTTTCATAGAAAAGGAAAAGGAAATGTCCTTGTACTTTGTCGATCTCACAAAACCATTTGTCAGAGATAGTTACCTGTAGATCACCAAGGCTTGTAATGTAATCTGTTTAATAAAGTACCACTTAAGATTGACTCTTTTTTCGACTTCGATAACTGGATGGACACTTTGACTTGGATAAGTGTAAAGAAGAGTGATATCTTGCAGGCATTAAGAGAAAAAAGGATGGATCAAGGTGATATACTTGTGGTTGAAAGTGTGTATAAAAGAAAACGGGGAGTGTAGTAAGATTTCCCAGTTGCACTTCTCAAGAAATTGAGACTACCATTCAAATCTGGCAGGGATGTAGTCACAGCCCACTGCTGTTCATTTTGGTCATGGATTTAGCCCTTCGGAAGGCAAAGATAAAAGTGAGAAAATTTCACCTAGGATATGCCAATCTGAGCGCAGACATCGTGGTTTTCTCGGAGAATGACAGGAACCTTCAGTACAAGGTTAGCAGGTAAAAAGAAGAAAACATGACTATAAACCCTACTAAAACAAAAGTGAGGAGGGTAGGAAAGAAGCCAAGGAGAATAATGAAGGCCATTAGAGTTGAAGATAAAGTCCTGGAACAAGTGGAGAACTTTAAACACCTGGTAGTGCATCAAAATGAAAATGGACAGATCAATTTGAAAGGGAACGAGCGAATTGGAGCTGTGGGCAGGATGTTTGAAGCGGTTAAGATAGGATTTCTTTAGAAAGGTTTACCAAAGAGTAGTAGAAAGGGAAACCAAAGTGGCTGTATTCAAGTCACCATTCCTCCCTATCCTCACCTAGTCTTCAGAATAATGGACGCTGACAAAGAAGCACCAATCTAGAATACAATAAGCGGAAACAAGATTTCTTAGGAGATTCAGGGCAAAACAAGAATAGATAAGTCCGGAACACAACTATCTGGTGTAACCTTAATGTTAAGCCAGCCAACGAGGTGATAAATAAAACCAACTGAGATGGCTTGGACACCTCCGACTAATGGAACCTAACGGAATTGCTTGGGAGACCTAATGAGCCAAAGTGGAGGGAAACCGAGGAAGAGGTGAGGAAAGATTTGAGAAGAGAGAACTCCAGTGGAAAAAATACATATGATATACATATGAAAGATGGTTGGACATATGGAATAGGGGGTGCTTTCTGGGGCCTCAGGTACCCGGCAACCATGACCATTTACAAAGGCGTGGTCTTGGGTATCCTGAGGTACGCATCCCCTGCGTGGAGCCGTAACCTCACGCAACTGCATAAGAGGAGGCTGGCGACCATCCAGAGATTGGCTCTGCTGAGAGTTTCTAAGGCCTACAGGACGGTGTCGCATGAGGCGGTGCAGGTGCTGACCGGAGCTATGCCCCTGGACCTCGTCCTCAGGGAGGACGCCCTGAAATATGAGGTGAAGAGGCAGGGGCTTGCGGCGCTCCCGGAGGGACTCCGAGAGAGGATCGGCGAGACCCCTAACAGATGGAAGAGTATATTGAGGGAGGACTCGATCGACGAGTGGAACAGGCGGTGGGTTGGAAGCCAGAAGGGCTCGACCTTGAGGAAGTTCTTCCCCACCGTCCAGTCGAGATTGGCGGCGACGTGGGTCCTCCCGGACTACTGGGTCTCGCAGATCCTTACAGGACACGGCGGGTTCCGGGGAAAACTCAGTGAGCATAAGAGAGAAGTCGACCCCCGGTGCCTTACCTGTGGAGTCCCTGAGACTACGGAGCACGTAGTGCTCTCCTGCACCGCGATGGAAGGACACCGAGCCGGGTTGTCGAGAAAAACCGGGATCTTCGTCCTCGCCGAGGAGGACTTCCCCCGTTTGATGGAGGCTGACAAATATCCCTTCTTTAAGGACTTTGTCTACGGGTGGAAGGAAGTGGTCGGGCCTGCTCATTTCACGATTAGCAGGGTCCGGCCCCTCGGCGAGCCACCAGAGCCACCGGACGAGGTGCCACCAGACGAGGAGCCAGACGGGGAACCACCCCCGGAGGAGAGGGATGGAGATGAGGACCGGACGGATGCGGCGGACCAGGAGGGCTGGACGGCATCCGGACGGATGGAGTCTTAAGGTGCTGCCCCAACAGTAAGGTGCACATCCGTGCACCGGGCAGCACCACAGATGCAAAAATCTTGTACCCAAAAAAATTAAATGGTACCCCCCCAAGATAAATGTATTATTTATATTAAATAAAGGAAAAAAAAAAAAAAAAGTTGATTTATTGGCAGTGGCGGGCGTGCGTAAACCCAACGCATCAACCCGTCACTGCCGAGAACCCCGTATGCCAGCAATGGCAGGAAGGGGGCCCAAAAAAAAAAAAAAAAAAAAAAAAAAAAAAAGGTTGGACATATGGAGAAAAAGGGACATCTGGCGTTCCTAGTAATGAGAATTAAAAAACTACTATGTGTTAACCTGCAATAATACTTTCTATTTGTACTCGACAATAGCAAAAAATATTTAGAAGAAAATCAGAATTAACATTTCTCCTTACTGTTTTTAGTTACAATCATTATAATTATATATAGTATTCTTTTATAACTTATTTATTTAATTTTATAACACTTGATACTTATACTAGTATGTCACTGGATTTAAAAAAAAAAAGTATCTTGATTACACTGTTATGCACCAAAATCTCCCCAGGAAAAATAATGGCGTTTCCTTATGTTTTTTGGTGTGCTGAACACGAATCTGATGTCTAAAATTCTTTAGCCCAGGATTCTGAATGATTTTAACCTATGCATAATGACAGATTTTATTTTTATTTTTTAATAGAAACCCTTGTATTAAGTTAGGTAGAAGCACGTAGTTGATGGTATGACGGTCCACATATTTTATTGTGCTTCTATAGTAATCTAATCCCATTTAAATGTAACTGTCCACTTCTCTGGCCCGGAAGGCTTGATCAAACTACCTGCTGGACCCTCACGACTTTCTTTTGAGAGGCAGAGGGACACAATTAGCACAGAGGGGACCCAGATACCTGGGAGGGGACCCTTTACTAGTTAGTTGATCCATAACCATCAGAGAGAGAAGACCTATATTCTGAACATGCCTCGTGAGTGCAAAAACCCAGTGAACAGTTTCTGTTATATCTGTGGTGAGATAATATTGAAAAATCAAAGCGAGCCATTGTCTCCTCCAGTGAAGAAAGCTTACCATCTGTATTTTGGATGTAAAGTAGGATATCAGAGTAAGGATTGGGCTTCTAAAGTTTGCTGCAGTAAATGTAGGCCAGAAAAACATTGCTTATCATGCTTTGATTGACAAATTAAAAAATGTTCTGCCACCGCCTCATATCAAACTGGGCCTGATGAAAAATTTTGTTAAACCAATGGATAAAGACGAGGAAGGATTTGCTCACCTTAAAATTAAGTTTCCTAAACTTAGTGATGCAAAAATTAAAGAGGAAATTTTTGTTGGTCCGCAGATAAGATCACTAGTAAAAGACCAGGAGTTCTTAGAAAAATTGACCTCTCCAGAAAGAAGACCATAGGTTTCATTTAAAGAAGTATGCAGTAACTTTTTGGGAAATGTGAGGTTGGATGACTATGAACAAATCGTGACTGAACTTTTACAACCCTAGCAAGTACTTGGCTGTAACATGTCCTTAAAAATCCATTTTCTCCATTCCCACTAAAAAATTGTTCTCACAATCTTGCAGCTGTATCTGATGAACACGGGGAACGGTTCCATCAGGATATTGCCAAAATGGAAGGAAGGTATAGTGGAAAATGGAATGGAAAAATGCTCGTGGACTACTGCTTGAGTCTACAGCGAGAAACACTTCAAGAGGACTACAAAAGAAAGAAAACTACACATTAGGTAAAAATTCTAATTTTACAGTTTATGTATTAAGCTTATTATATGTTTATCCTGAGATTTATGGAAATTCATTCATGCATCGATTAATAATATGGATGAGACCCATAAAATATGCAAGAGGAGAAGATCACCGACATTAATTTGAAGGTGGAATATGTGTCCTTTTGTAGTCCAGAGCCTTCTCTATGCTAATAACACTGTCCTTTTGTCATCCAAGAATCCAACAAAAAGATGCAGTAAACACTTGTAGAATGTTAAGAGGAGCTATAACTTAATGGAATGAAAATAAACAACCCTAAAGGTAAAGTGCTCATAGTGTCCAGACATGACCATGAAAACATACCCTTCTTTTGCGATGGGGAGACTCTTGAAGGATTGGACCACTTACCTACCTAGAAACCATCATCAGAACTATGACAGTCGAAATCTGACAGAGGTGGTTGTTGAAGCAGGCTGAGATTCTGTTATGGGCTATAACACAATCTGTATACAAAAGAAATGACCATGCATAGGAGAAATTACAAAAAACTTTTATATTGGCTTAAAGAGAGAAGATTATAGGCAATACAATTATTATGTGATAATAATTGTTGTCGAAACCCAGTATTCGCGTAAGGGTAAAATTTGATAAAAGATTTTGAGTAAAATTGGTGTAAAATAAAACCGGTGGGTCTTTAAGGACCTCCTGGGGCCTCACTCATCCTCAATAAAATCACCTCCCAGCATAACTGTTGTACTAAAACAGTATAGTCCCTACCATGTACAGATCCCTAGACCCCAGTAACCTGGCAGAAACTAAAAGATAATGGTCTCGAGGCTAAGGTTGCCCGAAGAAGGTGGCCGAGTATGGTGGTTCGAGGGGTTCCAAACGTATGGAACGAGTTGAAACTGAAGGAGAGTATATAAGAAAGAGTAAAATTCAAGGATACAGATGTCGACGATGAGCAATTGCGTATTATATACGGAAGACTGGACAGAACAGGGTTTACCAAAATCTGGGTGATCGAGTTGGATCCCCACATCAGGTACGCCCTGCACAGTGAGGAAGTGGTGATTGGAGGATGGTGCACCCTCACCTTCCTGACCACCCTCGATGCCCCAATATGCCTGGAGTGCCTAGGATACGGACACTCAAGGGCAACATGTAGACAACAAGGAATCACATGCAGGTGGTGTGCGCAATTTGGGCACTTAGCCAAAGAATGCCCCAACCCAATAAGAAGCCAGGCGAGAGACCCACTTGCAGCAATTGCAAGAAAGAAAACCTAGCAAACATAAGGCACCAGGGTGGTAACCGGGAATGCCAAATACATTGCAATGAGTCTCAACGACAAGTAAAAAGGACGCGATACGACTGAACCCATGGTGCTTAGACTAAGAGACGGAGACGTATGTAAGGGATAAGGTGCAGTCTTAAGGTGCACAACCATGAACCGGATTGCACCATAGTTGCTGTTGAATAAAGTTTTAAAATAAAATTGGTAAGAGTTACCTTGTGTGGTAAACCCCCACACAAGGTAAAAACCTGTATGCCATATATGGTTGGTAAGGTAGAAAAAAAAAAAAAGAAAAAGATCCCAAGAATCTTTATGGAGTGCATTTTTTTTTTAAACTATTGATTATTGTTCCCTTGAGATCCAAAACCAATCCTTGGTTGCAGTTGTTATTCGATCTTTTACATGAGCGTTTTATAACTGCACCAACCAACATCGGTTTTGTTTCCAACATGGATTTTGTTAATAATCTAAGATGTTTAGTTCCATTGGACCTTCAAGCGTAAAAATATATGATACCTCAGCCTCATTTATTTAATATTTAGTTAACTTTGAAAATCAAAAAATAATAAGTGTTGTTAACCAACCATTAAAATCATAAAAATATTATTGAATAAAAACTAATTCTTACCTCGCTGTTGATCGCCTTCTCCTGACACGAAAATCTGCGTGGAATCGGATGACCTACGCTGAACCAGATGACCTACGTTGAACCAGATGACCTACGTCGAACCAGATGGCCTGCGTCGAACCTGATGACCAAGCCCGACTTGCGAAGACATTATTAACGTCTGGAAGATCTTCGGTGTAAACTGATGAACGTGGAAGACAACAGAAGCTACTAGAAGATCTTTGTAATTCGCTACATGTTCTTGTAGCGTTCCAGGGCCCTGTAAACATGAAATTTTAAATATAACGAAACAGTTGGTCATAAAAATAATAATTTTGCAGAAATTGGTGTGGGAAGAAATCTACTAAATAAGACATACTAATAAGTATAACTTATACTTTGTACTGACATTTTGACCATCTTAAAGGCTAAAAAAAAGTTAACGTTATATTATTATTTTTATTTTGAAGAGAAAAGATTTGTCCCCAGCCGGGATTCGAACCCGGATCTCCACCTCACCCGGCTCAAATGGTTAGAGCGTTGCTACGATGAGGCGGAGAGGTTTGAATCCCGGCTGGGGGCAAATATTTTCTCTTCAAAATAAAAATATTTAAAAATTAAAGCAATGATTAAAAAATTATAAATAATATAATGACGTATGTCAAAAAGATCCTAAAATTAAAAGTAATGTTCAATGAACATTCTCCCTCGTTTATGCTTCGCAAAATTGCGAGAACACGGGGGATATGGGATCGGTGAAGAGAACAATATGTCTGACTTGGATACGACCCCTGGTAGCTCAGTGGCTTAGAGCACTGCTACGGAGATATCGAATACCGGCCAGGGAAAATAAAACAAAAATATTATTTTCGAAAATATTGATAAAAGGGAAACGAATAAAAGTTAAAACTTGTAGTGATTTAATTCAAGGCGACAACCTGCGGAACTGATACTCCTAAATGTTTCTATAGATCAGAGACACTAATGAACGGGAAGCATAAAACATAGAAACATTGAAAAAATATAAAGAAATACAGAAAGTATTGAGACAAAGGAACGAAAGATCATAAGAAAAATGTAAGGTTGAAAATCGGAAAACATTACAAGAATCAATCAATACCCAGAAGCAATCAATACTCAAACATTTTATGGACACATCAAAAGGTTGAACTCAGACAGAATTACCAAACAAATAGTTGAATTTCATGATAGAAGGGAAAAAATCCAAAACAATCGTTTCTCATCATTATTTTTAGTAACACATATCCCATCGTTCTAGTCCAAATATCTTAAATAATACCTTCATTTTATTTTATAATTTAAAACAACCATATTTTTATATCTGGTTTACTCCAATAGATCTTTCATAGGTTGTATTAGTACAAGTTTAAAGTTTACTCATCTTTTCTCCATACTTTCATACTTTCTTGCATTCCCTCCATAATTTTTAACTCAAGAAAATTTTTTTTTTATAGATTCAATTATATATCCCATCATGTAAATATCTAATGTTCCAATGAGCTAGAGAGGATGAAAGTAGAAAAATAAAAGAAAAATGTGTTCATCCATTTTTTTTAAGGCGTTCATGGAAAGAGGATTTAGTACACATATAATTATATGCTGCAGTATAACATCAATAATTTTATTGAAATTAAAAAAAAAAAAGTTTTAATGTTCAAAATGATGTATGATTATTCAGGTGTTTAAAGATATTTTAAATTAATGTTAAGGTGAATATACATCGGTATCTGTTCCGCAGGTTGTCGATTTTAGTTGAGACACAAGTTTTACTTCTTCTTTCGTTTCCTTTTTTATATTCTCCAAAAATACAAATTATCGTGAGCTTTAGCATGGAAAAGTAATTATGAGATTTTTTTTTTAATATTTCGGTAACCATTCCATCAGGAAATGAAAGTTTCAACAAACATACAAACACTCGTTTATCATCTATATTTCGAAATGTTCGTTGAAACGTCCATTTCTTGATGAAATGCCTACCAAAATCTACAAATTTCCTATAATTACATTATTTTTCCCATACTAAACAGTTCATGATAATTTTTATTTTTGAAGAATATTTAAAAGGAAATGAATGACAGTTAAAACTTGTACCTCGAAGTGATAATCAGCGGAACTGACACCAATACTTCATATCCATTCGATTGTATCAATACAGAGCATTCTTCTATATATCATCTGCCTCTTTTATATCAACAGCCTGAGCTAATAATAAAATAATTTGTATAGGATTTAATGCTTAGTAAAGATACCATCAAAAGTTTACTGCAGCATATAAAAAATATTTAAAAATGACTAAATGCGTTATAATTGTGTAGTAAATAGCTTACCTTATTTGTGCAGCATAGGTCTTCATGGGTGTTTGCTCAGCATGAAGGCTCCATTGGTTTTCATCGTGACGAGTGTCTTCTTCCACCCAATGTGTAGTTTCCACCCGGTTCATTGTAATACAAAGGACCTGATGCTCTGAGGAGGTTACTCAAAGAAATTCCACGATTCGCTCGGCGACAAAAGACTCCTCTCCGGAGAAGAAACGATCCGCACTCCTGAGGACCTGGCGAGCCACCTACTGAAGCCGGTCTTCTTCCCCCGTGAGCAGCAAGAGGCCCTCGATCCCGCGGGGTGGTTGAAGGGACTCGAACCCAACCCTCCGGTGCTCGTCCCGTGCAGGGAACGGATCCACCGTCACCGGCGTCCTTCGAGTCTACAACCTCCGCGGATCTCTCCGACCGGCGCCTCTCCCCCTTTCCCGAATTTTCTTCCCTCCGAACCGGCCCTTCCTCTCGAAGCCAATCCAACTCGAAAAGCTACTGCGTTGTAACGGAAGAGTCGAAAGAAGAATGAATTAAGGTATTCAACGATTCGCCGGGTAGGGAATCCGAACCGCGGTATCGATGTGATGTCACAAGCTGAGCGATTTTCGTGTCATGGTCGCCCAAGAAGAAGAACATCCCACAACTGACTAAAGTTGGAACAGAAATTAAAGGATCTAAATAAAGTTTTCTGCAAATTTCGGAACTTATTTAAAAACGGAACTAAGAAAATCCTTGATCAAAAGAATTCTGATTTAGATTTATAAAAATTGATTTTTTTTTAACCGAGCGGTCGCGATTTTAAAATTTATTGACTAAAGACCTACAGCCAATAAAAGTCAAAACTTAAAGTTTACTTACATAATTATTTATGTAAATGGTCAGAATCATTGGCTTTTTAACTATTAGTATATAGGACAAAACCCCATCCTCAGGTGCCAGCAAAAATCAAACCAAATTATCCCTCAAATTTAATATCTCTCTACTATATCTAACTTGGTTTGATTTCCTTTAGCTCCTGAAAAAATGAGGCGTTGAACCGCAACTAATAAAAGCCAATGTTGGGCTGGGTAGAGAGCTTCGAACAGCTCTAAAATTTTGGGGATTTAAAAATATATATTAATTGTTTTCCACTATATTGATTATATAAAAGCATCTGCTAATTTATATATATTATAACTAAAAACCGGGCAGATGCACCTAAATTTAGACTGAATTTAAAATGGTGGTTGGTGAGAATTCGTATGTTAAAAATATCGAAATACTGGGGGCATACAGGTTACGATAGACCCAGACAGGGCTATGTGAAATATAATTAGGTCTAAAATTATATCTTCTTAAAATAATAATATAAAAAAATTCAACCACCAAAATAGTAATTCCTGTTACCAACTTCGGCAAGTTGTGCGATGCTCTTCTTCTTGTGCGACTGTGACACGAAGACTGCTCAGTTGCGACATCGCTTCGATGACGCGATTCGAGTTCTCAAACACGACGAACCGTGGAATACTTCGATCTCCCCTTCCTTTGAATCTTCCGTTATAACGCAACATCTCAACGAGTAGAAGTAACCTCGACAGATAGGTTCGGCTAGAAGACAAGAAAATCTGGAAAAAGAAGAAAAGAGCCGGGGGGAAGAGTCAGCTCGAAGTTGAGGACTTAGGGATCCCGATGGCTATGGATCTGTTCCGAGCTGAGCCGAACGCAGAAGTTCTGGGCTCGCATCCTTTCGACTGCCCTGCAAGACCAAGAACGCCTCACTAACTCGCGAGGGAAAGAGCCGAGTTTCAGAAGGTGGCCTGCCGGGTCCTCGAGAGACCGAATCGTTCCGCCTCCTGGGAGGTGTCTTCCGTCGTCGAGTGAATCGTAGAATCACTTCGCAGTTCTTCTGCAGAATACCGAACCCTCTGTAGTACAAGTTTGCTGCACTCTTCTAGATTCTAAGGATAAGCTTCTGAACTTGACTTGTGTCTTCCAACCATTCCGGAATAGCAAGCGGGCTTTCTGTCAAAAATGAAAAAAAAAAATTAGCAAAACAAAACACAATAATTACACAATTTAAAATGAAATATAAATAGATTTTATATTGAATTTAAAAAATATTTTTTTATAAATTTTATTAAAGGTAATATAATCGCATTAAGTGATCACATCACTCTCACCAATTTTGGTGTGCAGTAATTATTTTATTTTTTTAATTAAATAATATGATCATAATACTAATTCTATATAGACGCTATTTATTTTAAATATTAAATATTTTATAATTATCAAGTTTATTAAGTATGTTTATAAGTAAAAAGTATATTCACTTACATGACTTGGTCATCATCATCATCATCATCGTCTCCGCAGCATACTAATGTGAAACGTCAAGCCAATTCTTATAGCTACTTCATATTCCTTCTTATAGCTACTTCGTGTCTTCTTTCACCAGCGTTGAGCTTCCTTCAAGTACCTCTGAAGTAGATTCTTCAGATTTTGAGCCTGAAAAATAAATTGCCATAATTATAATAAAAACAAAATAAATATAATAACAGTAAAATCAAAATTATATTCAACAATATGTAATTGAAATATAAAGATAATATATTATTCATTTTATGTATATAATAAATAAATTATGTATTTCACATAGAAATTCTATTGCAAGGAAACCAAAAAATAATTGATATACCCATTAGACATCTCTGTTAAGAGAGCAATTATAGCTGCAGACATCGCTACTTATCTAAGACAAAAAGAAATGAAAAAAGAAATCATCTTCCTTCTTAACCTGAGGAATCTAAAAAAATCATGATAACTGCACAATTTCGGAGCTGGGACCTGACAGGAGGCTAGGGTACGAAGGGCAGGTTCAATTTTCACAGAATAGAAATGGGAAATAATAATTTTAATTTTATATATTCTTTTAATGTATTACATATAAACTTTTTAAAAACGTATTTGATAAAAAAATTCTACATAAATTAAAGAATGGTCAATTTAACGGACATAAGATTTATTATAGAATTTTAAAGTCCTTAATTTCTAATTTGTAATAGTAAAAATTCGTTCATTATCTTATTTCTTATTAGTAGAATACTTTATTTTATCTGAATATATTGTTTAACCATAGTTTTAATAGTTTAATTATAAAGTGCAGGGATGTGTGCAGTTAGGGAGCCGGGAGTTAACTAAAAGGTACGAAGCACAGGTTCTTTGTTCACGGAGTAGAGGGGATGGAATAATTATTAACTTTATATATTCTATTATCGCATTATGGACCTTATAAAAACATGTTTCATGAAAATAAATTTATGTAACTTAAGGAATGGTTAATTTAACAGAAATTCGATTTATTAAACTATTTTAAATGTACCTTATTTCTAATTGTGAATAGTAAACCTTCGTTTTTTACATTATTTTAAGAGTAGAATACTTTATTTTATCTGAATATATTGATTAAACATAGTTTTAACAGGTAAATTATAAATTGCAGCGATGTGAGCAGTTAGGGAGCCGGGAGCTAACTAAAAGGTACAAAGTACAGGTTCTTTGTTCACGGAGTAAAGGGGATGGAATAATTATTAACTTTATATATTCTATTATTGCATTATCGACTTTCTATATTCTGAAGTTAAATTTACGTAACTTCATGAATGGTTAATGTAACAGGCATTCGATTTATTAAACTATATTAAAAGTACCTTATTTCTGATTTGCAATGGTAAATTTGGTTCATTACCTTATTTTAATTGTAGAATACTTTATTTTATCTGAATATATTGTTTAACTATAGTTTTAATAGTTAAATTATAAATTGCAGCGATGTGAGCAGTTAGGGAGCGGGGAGCTAACTAAAAGGTACAAAGTACAGGTTCAATGTTCACGGAGTAGAGGGGATGGAATAATTTTTAACTTTATATATTCTTTGATTGCATTATCAACGTTGTAAAATCCTATTTCATGAAGGTAAATTTACCTAACTTAATGGATGGTTTCATTAACAGATATTCGATTTATTAAACTATATTAAAAGTACCCTATTTCTAATTTTCAATAGTAATAATTGTTTCATTACCTTTTTTTAATAGTAGAATGCTTTATTTTATCTCAATATATTGTTTATCTTAAGTTGTAATAGTTAAATTATAAACTGCAGCGATGTGAGCAGTTAGGGAGCCGGAATCAGACTAAAAGGTACGAAGTGCAGGTTCAATGTTCACGGAGTAGAAGGGATGGAATAATTATTAACTTTATATATTCTTTTATTGCATTATCAACGTCATAAAAACCATTTCATCAAGGTAAATTTACCTAACCTAATGGATGGTTAATTTAACAGACATTCGATTTATTAAACTATATTAAAAGTACCCTATTTCTAATTTTCAATAGTAATAATTGTTTCATTACCTTTTTTTAATAGTAGAATACTTTATTTTATCTCAATATATTGTTTATCTTAAGTTGTAATAGTTAAATTATAAACTGCAGCGATGTTCGCAGTTAGGGAGCCGGGAGCTAACTAAAAGGTACGAAGTACAGGTTTAATGTTCACGGAGTAGAGGGGATGGAATAATTATTAACATTATATATTCTTTGATTGCATTATCAACGTTGTAAAATCCTATTTCATGAAGGTAAATTTACCTAACTTAATGGATGGTTTCATTAACAGATATTCGATTTATTAAACTATATTAAAAGTACCCTATTTCTAATTTTCAATAGTAATAATTGTTTCATTACCTTTTTTTAATAGTAGAATGCTTTATTTTATCTCAATATATTGTTTATCTTAAGTTGTAATAGTTAAATTATAAACTGCAGCGATGTGAGCAGTTAGGGAGCCGGAATCAGACTAAAAGGTACGAAGTGCAGGTTCAATGTTCACGGAGTAGAAGGGATGGAATAATTATTAACTTTATATATTCTTTTATTGCATTATCAACGTCATAAAAACCATTTCATCAAGGTAAATTTACCTAACCTAATGGATGGTTAATTTAACAGACATTCGATTTATTAAACTATATTAAAAGTACCCTATTTCTAATTTTCAATAGTAATAATTGTTTCATTACCTTTTTTTAATAGTAGAATACTTTATTTTATCTCAATATATTGTTTATCTTAAGTTGTAATAGTTAAATTATAAACTGCAGCGATGTTCGCAGTTAGGGAGCCGGGAGCTAACTAAAAGGTACGAAGTACAGGTTTAATGTTCACGGAGTAGAGGGGATGGAATAATTATTAACATTATATATTCTTTTATTGCATTATCAACTTTATAAAAACCATTTCATGAAAGTAAATTTACCTAACCTAATGGATGTTTAATTTAACAGACATTCGATTTATTAAACTATATTAAAAGTACCCTATTTCTAATTTTCAATAGTAATAATTGTTTCATTACCTTTTTTTAATAGTAGAATACTTTATTTTATCTCATTATATGGTTTATCTTTAGTTGTAATAGTTAAATTATAAACTGCAGCGATGTACGCAGTTAAGGAGCCGGGAGCTAACTAAAAGGTACGAAGTACAGGTTCAATGTTCGCGGAGTAGAGGGGATGGAATAATTATTAACATTATATATTCTTTTATTGCGTTATCAACTTTATAAAAACCATTTCATGAAAGTAAATTTACCTAACCTAATGGATGGTTAATTTAACAGACGTTCGATTTATTAAACTATATTAAAAGTACCCTATTTCTAATTTTCAATAGTAACAATTGTTTCATTACTTTTTTTTTAATAATAGAATACTTTTTTTAATCTGAATATATTGTTTAACTTTAGTTCTAATAGTTAAATTATAAACTGCAGCGAAGCGCGCAGTTAGAGAGCCGGGGCTGATCTGAGGGTACTAAGGTCGAGGAGAGGGGATAGGAAAATTATTAAATGTATATATAATTTTAGAGTTACATTAAAGCTTTAAAAATTTATTTACATAAATTTTACCCACAAATTAAAGTTTTATTAATTCAACAGGCATACGATTTATTAAATAATTCAAAATGTATCTCATTTCTAATTTCCAGGCGTAATTACTAGTTCATTACATTTTCTTATAGTTTAATACTTTTTTTGATTTTTACTATTCTATGATTTAGTTGGAGAAATGTTATATTATAGCTGTACAAGTACATTATAGTTATAATAGACTGAATAATGGTACTAATTTCATTACAGATGAGTTCGTTTAACACGTACCTGTTAAATAGTTTTTTAAAAAACCCTTTGTACTTTTTAAAGAACTCCATATTTCTGCAGAAAACTTTACTTGAACTTCAAAACTCTCAAAGAAATGTTATTGAAATGTAAGTATTACTAAATAAGGATATAGCAATACAAGAAGAATACATTTTGCCAAAAAAAAAGAACACAGGAAAAAGGTGTAACAAAGACAGAAATCGTTACAGAAGAGAATAATCGAAAACTTCCATTCAAATAAAAATTCAGTGAAATTTAATGGAAAAAGTGGTAACGTACATTGTTTTTAAAGAGATTCTAAATTGAAGAACAAATTAAATTACTGGGATATAGATTTGAATTTGTTTTCCCTTTTTATGCTATATTGAAAAAAGGTACTAGTGTAATAGCTGGTCTACATGAAACCTACCTCCTTACTTCCTTTAACCTCTTCTTATCACTCCTCTCATTTCAGTTATTCAATTCTTATTATTATGTATTCAATTTTTAAAGCTTTGATATATGTAGATTTAAATATGATGAGATACCAGTTTCGATTCACCTTATTTATTCTGAGTTGCAGGAGAAATTATCACTGTCCAGCACCATATTCATGTATTAGGTAATCATTCCGCAGGTTGTCTCTTCAACTTGAGTTACAAGTTTTAACGATTTATTTGTTTTCTTTTTTGATATTCTCCAAAAATACAAATTATCGTGAGCATTAGCATGGTAAAAAGAATGTTATAATGGGAAATGTGTAAATTTCTGTAATCTTTTCATATTGAAATGAATGTTTCAACAAAAATATATCATTTATACTTTCAAATGTTAGTTGAAAAGTTTGTTTCTTCATATTTATTTCTTGTTTATTTACCGAAACCTTCACATTTCCAATATATACATTATTTTTTTCCATACTGAAACTCATGATAATTTTTATTTAGTGATTATTAATATACATATGTCGATATTAATATACCTTTTAACTTACCATATCAAGAGACAGTTTTTAGTTTTAAAAATTCCTGTTTTGTTTTTAACAAATGAATACCAGCAAAGGAACGCAATATGCTTATAATCTTTATTTAAATTATTGGTTCTTAGTTATACTTTTAACTAACTTTGCAATTCTAGAGACTTGTGAAAATTATTTTGGAGAAAATGAATGATCCAAAGATTATGAAAAATCAACCATTGAGTATAAATTTTATTGAGTAATTCTGTTCTAAATATTCAGTGCTTTATAACAATTCTGATTTAAAATCTTAAGATACATATATACTTACTAAATGAAGATATTCAAATATTAATCATACTTATGGATATTAATGTTATTAAGATACTTACCAAATCAAGAATAAATAATTTTAAAACGACTAGTCCACCTCAGAGAAAAAAATCCCAAATATGTAACAACTAACGAGTAAAGACTGTTCTCGACAAGAAAATAACTATTGGAATATTTTTTTGTTGTCTTGTAACATTAGAATAACACTCAGAAAGTTCATTATTACTAAAATTGAAAAAAAAAAAAACACGACATTTTTCATCGAAGTGTTCCCTTAACCATTAAATTTCGTACTAGGGTTTGTTCATAACCGTTTGGTTAATTTTATTATTGGATTGCGCTAAACTCGTATTTAGACCTCTGTAACTCAAAAACGGCTATTAAAATAAAATAGAGAACTTTTAATTTTTGTATGTTCTCATTCATAAACCAATGTTCTCACCAAAATTGAATTTTAATAAATTTCGAACACTTAAGTTTGTTGTCTAGATAGTTGTTGAAACGGTAAGTTGCGTTGAATTGTGGGGGGGGGGGGGAGCTTTATGCTTTCAAGTAGTGATGGGCTAAACAGTGAAATCTTAATAACTCGTTATGGCATAACTGCTACCATGTAATGACGTGTCCAGTAACACGTTATTTGAGTAACGTTTTATTTCATTGAAGAAAATAATATATCAAATAAATAAATTTATATGTGAATTGAAACGAACGTAGCCCATAATAGCTCATTCCAAAAAAAAAACAAAAACAGCCTTAGACGTTATTCAAGTGGCTCTCTCTACGTTATCAGACCGTTATTGAACTAACAAAACATTATTGGCTTAGTTTGCTAAAACTAAAATTATTTATGCTATGTTATTAATTAATAATTTGTAGTAATTGTTCATCCTTTTTGTATTTAATTATCAAATAAAAGCTTATTATTATATTAACGCAGAGCAAGATCGAAGTGGCATAGAACTCGATATCCAGCAGATAAAACTATCTATACAAAATTAACTAACAAACTAAAAGCAGAAATCAAGAAGTTCAAAATTCAAAATTTAATTACCTGGACTGAAAATCTTACAACCACCGACAAATCATTATGGATGACCACCAAAAAACTCCTAAAGTTCAAGGAATTTAATCATCCACTCCTCACTGGATCAAATAACTGGACAAGATCTGACGGAGAAAAATCACAGTTATTTGGTCAATACCTTTCCAAAATTTTTCATCCACATCCTGAAATAATTAACCCAAATCAGATTGAATGTATAAAAGAAGCGTTAGATGCTCCCCTCCAAATGTCCCTTCCACCCAAAGCATTCCATCCTACAGAAATATCCAACATTATTCACAGATTACCTTCCCGCAAAGCTCCTGGGCACGACCTCATCACAATTCATATCCTAAAACACCTTCCTAGAAAAGCCATTTTATTCCTTACCTATATATATAATGCTGTACTCCGCTCCACATATTTTCCTGACCCCTGGAAATTATCCATTGTAAAAATGATACCCAAACCTAAAAAAAAACCAGAATACCCTTCCTCATACCGTCCTATCTCTCTTCTACCGTGCATGGGTAAAATCCTAGAAAAACTTATCCTCAAACGATTGTACCCCATCCTTGATGCAAATCATGTAATACCAGATCACCAGTTTGGATTCCGAGCATCCCACTCCACTATTCAGCAATGTCATCGTGTGGTGGATGTGGTCTCCTCTGCATTAGAACGTGGATCATATTGCTCGGGCGTCTTTCTTGACGTGGAACAGGCTTTCGACCGAGTCTGGCATCCGGGCTTGCTCTACAAACTCCGTAAATTCCTACCTCATACCTACTTTCTCATCCTTCAATCCTATCTCACAAATAGAACTTTCCAGGTAAACCATAATAATGTCCTTTCATCCCTCTTCTCCCAATCTGCTGGTGTTCCTCAAGGTAGTATCCTTGGCCCAATCCTTTATACAGTTTATACAGCTGACATCCCAACTCATCCTAATACTATCCTTACCACGTATGCTGATGATACATGTGTATTATCAGTCAACACCAATCCAGTTATTGTATCCCAAAGGCTCCAATCCCATATCACTGATCTTGAAGAATGGTGTCAAAACTGGAGAATTAAAATAAATTCTCAAAAATCCCATCAAATCACTTTTACCTTACGTCGTAAACCAATGACTTCCTGCCCTTCAGTATCCTTTAATAATACCCCACTGGTGCAGGTAGAACAGATCCGATATTTAGGGTTGCACCTCGACAAACGATTAACCTGGAATCCTCATACTAGACTGAAAAGACAAGAAACTGCTCGACGTTTCAGGCTACTTCAACACTTACTAGACAAACGCTCTAACCTCCCGATTAACTACAAAAGACTCATCTACATGACCATCATAAGACCTATTTGGACTTACGGAGTAGAGCTTTGGGGCTCCACTAAGCCATCGAATTCCTGTCGTATCCAATCCCTACAGTCCAAAATCCTTCGTAAAATCCTCAACGCTCCTTATTTTGTTAAAAATACCGTCATCCATAACGACCTTAATGTCCCATTTGTTGCTGATTTGGCCCGAACCCGGTATCTTTCCTTTCATAACAAACTTCATTCCCACTCAAACCCTCTAGTTTCAAACCTAGCTTCCTCTTCGATTCCCGATAATCCCCCGAGGCGTCTGAAAAGAAGATGGCCACGTGACCTTCTTAGTTGAACTAGTGATTTGAGTACTACCAGTGGGTAGTTTCTCAACTTGCCATTACTCATGTCATTTTGTATCACATAGCCTATTTACTGGATGTATTTTTTTTATTATACAGTTGTAAATATCAATAAATTAAATTAAAAAAAAAAAAAATTATTATATTAGTATTTTAATTTCATTAAACCCTTTCATCACCACTTACTTCCTATAATTTATAATTGTACAGTAATTTCTTAAACAGTATTTTGCAACTTTGAGTTCATACTATAATAACTAGTCACCATCTTAAATAAATCTAGCATGCCTATTAGCATTGTTAATGCTTTTCCATAACTCCTTGGAATAGTCCCTTATATATTGTCACGGGCTACTGGGTGTAAAAATTAACTAAACGATTACTACATTTAAGATACTAAAATTTATTTACAAATTAAAAAGATTACAAGGAAATTATTTAAAAAAATTAAATTATTAAACTAATATCAATTTGCAATAACAATATTCTACAGATTATAACCTAGGCCTAACTGTTATCTAATTACTAAAATAATATACAAATAATACAAGATATTGCTAATACTAAATAACTAAACTATTTATATAAATTTGTACAAATACAATAATATTACACTATAGTTTAAAACTACAAATTAACGCTTACAGTTCGCTAATTAAAGTCCACCGACCGTAAGACTCTCCAAATATAACGAACTGGCACACAGTTTATTACACTTAATTATTACTTATCACACTGCCACTGGCTGACACTAACCGTTACTTGTCACTCACACCGTCAATACTTTACTACCTTATTGCTCACTGACTCGGTTTTTGTTTCTAATCTCTTTTTATTGATCAAACATTTACAATTATTACATATATACAATATAGGATAATAAAATATATAGCACATATAAATCGTTTCTTCTATTACCAAGGGTGACTGACTCGGCCGAAACAGCTGGCCTTTTATATAGCCAAGGTTGGTCGGGGTGGGGGCACCTAGAAAATTCCACGCAATTTGTGATGTTTCTAGACTTCTTTAATACCTTCCGGCTTATCTTAATCCCTTTAGCCGGTCCTTCTGTCTCTCTGATCGTAACAATATTTTATATTTCATATTAGTATAATAGTTCCATAATGTTCTGATAACGTAGATAGAGGCACTTGAATAACGTCTAAGGCAGTTTTATGGTTTTAAAACCTATTCAATTGATATTATTTAAATGTTTTTGTGCGAATTAGCAAAGTTTAATTTTGTTGTTAATTTTTCAATCATTAATTGTGAACGAAACCCTTCTATATTTCTAATAAATAGCAAACTAAGCCAATAACGGTCTGATAACGTAGACAGAGCCACTTGAATAACGTCTAAGGCAGTTTTATGGTTTTAAAACCTATTCAATTGATATTATTTAAATGTTTTTGTGCGAATTAGCAAAGTTTAATTTTGTTGTTAATTTTTCAATCATTAATTGTGAACGAAACCCTTCTATATTTCTAATAAATAGCAAACTAAGCCAATAATGTTTTATTAGTTCAATAACGGTCTGATAACTTAGATATAGCAACTTGAATAACGTCTAAGGCAGTTTTTTTGTTTTAAAACATATTCAATTGATATTATTTAAATATTTTTGTGCGAATTAGCAAAGTTTAATTTTGTTGTTAATGTTTCAATCATTAATTGTGAACGAAACCCTTCTATAATTCTAATAAAAAGCAAACTAACCCAATAACGGTCTGATAACGTAGACAGAGCCACTTGAATAACGTCTAAGGCAGTTTTATTGTTTTAAAACATATTCAATTGATATTATTTAAATGTTTTTGTGCTAATTAGCGAAGTTTAATTTTGTTGTTAATTTTTCAATCATTAATTGTGAACGAAATCATTCTATATTTCCAAAAAATAGCAAACTAAGCCAATAAAATTGTTTTAGTTCAGAACATAGTTATCTCGCTAACTGTAATAACGCCTCGGCCTTCAGCTCTTATTCATATGTCGAAGCGCGAGTGAAACGATGCAGTTATTCCAATAACGGGTTTGTTCTGGTAAAACGTTATCACAGTAACCGTTATTTTCCAATAACACGTTTTTTTAGACCCACGTTATTTTGACCCCGCCACTAGTTGCTATAGGAGTGAAGGTTACTCCTAAAAAACTAGAGTCAATAAGCTGTTGGTAAAACAGTATGGTCAAAATTGGTGAGCTCTGCATCAGCTCGGTTATTATAAAAAGGTGTTAATCAAAAAGGGACTACAACCCACTATTGAAGATTCTGATGTAAGCGGAAATGAAGACATTTTAACTGAAATTTTATTTATTTAATAATTTTATTTTTCTAGCTATTATATAATTTTATAAAATAGCAATGCAATTGATTTTTATTTTAATAATAAATACCTACTACTTTTTCATCCATGTCTCATAATTTTTTTTAATAATAATTAATAATTACTTTAATTATAATAATTTTTAAAAAGATGATTTTTTACACTCAAGGACGTGTTATTATTTTCAAAGTCACCTTACTTTGAGAAACTGATTTAAATTTGCAGTTTAAAAAAACGTCTGTTATTTCAATCTATAGTAATTAAAATTAATTATTATTTTTAAAAACGGTTTTAAATACTGCATATTGGAGAATCCCCAATATTTATTTTTCATCTTACAAAATAATTTCATCAAAAATACTGCAATATTATGTCATTAGTTGACTAAGCATTCAATTTGGTTATTAATTAATTAAAAATTTTAATACTTTATGAACCCTGCGAATCGATTGAAATAGTTCTACTGATCTAATAACGACTTACTTTTGACATGTCTGAAGCAAAAATTAGTATAAAATGTTCCAAAAGATGGTTATGAATTTTAAAAACGTTTTTTGGTTCTCCTGAAAATTTTTATGAAATGGATCGAACTGGTTTTGATACTAAACGCCTCAAATATTATAATTAAATAATATTTATCCAGTACATTTATCTTCTTCTTTGACTTCCTCTTCTCCAGGATATCATTTATCTTATGGTTTAAAATAAGATAAAGATAAAAATTAAGTTTACTTACATTTCAGTTGATGAATTTACCTTAAATTATCGACTAAGCTTAAGTTTAAGTTGTAATTAATGATCATGAATTAATATTTATTATTATTAATAATAATGTTTAACCTTAAGCTTTTTTCTTTACAAATCTTTGAAACACATAAATAAGATTGAAAGAACATAAATAAATTTAACAAAAATAGAGGGTTAATTTTTTTTTGGATATATGATTCAACCTTTTTTTTTTTGGTATTCTTTCACCATAATAAAGAAAAAATTTAAAACTCACAAATGAAAAAAAATTTATTACAATTTGTACATAATTATAATTATACATCGATAAGGTCAAAGGACTCAATACACATGCACAGTATAAAAACTATGATAGGATATTCTACGTAGTAGTCAACAAACACCTAAAAATGATACACATACTTGGGCCTCATAAAAAAAGAAAATAGAATTAAAATGTTTAATAGCCAAGCTTATGGTTATCTACTCTCTTAGAGATCACTTGTTTATTTATTAAATTGTGGACGGGGATAGAGGGTAGGGTAGAATAATAAAGTATTATAACTACACAGGCATTTCAACAAAAATTATAAGAAAAAGGTTATTATTTCTTCATTTTTCGCTTTTTCTTAGATTTAGATTGTGATGCATCATCCGCACTGCTAAGAGTTTTATCAGAAATTCCGTCTTGAACAATGGTACAATTTTCGACTTGAATCTCATCGCAGGAGTTGGTTAGATTATGTGATGAAACTTCTCCATTTAACTGATTCGAAGATATATCGAGGGGGATTTCCTTTCTCAATGCATTAATGTTATCACTACTATCTTCAAGAGCAATCATCACTACTTCATTAGCATCTTTTAAATGCTCTTCTGATAGTGGCTCCTTTACTACGCAATTCTCTGTAATATTTAATGAATTAGGAACATTGTTTTCAACAACATGACTTTTGACACATTTATCCGAGTCTAATGTTTTAACAGGTGAAGTTATGGAAGATTGAGTTGTTTTTTCAGGACTTTCAATCAATGATTCATCCTTAAGACATTCTGGTAAAGAATTATCACAAGAAATTAACTTTGGTGAGTCAATCTTTATGTTATCAATACCATTAATTGGTTTTTCTTCAACAGGTTTTGAGGAAGAATCCTCTTCTATACTAATTTCAGACAACCTATTTTCTTGTTTTCCATCACAGTTGTTGGCATCGTGGGAGACAGTGAAATTTTCTTCAATGTCAGTGGTGTTTGTAGATTGCTCCTCATGACTAACATTTTCAGAGCCAGTAACTTTGTTATCTACTTCATGACTAACGTCTTCACCATCGGTAACTTTGATATCTACTTCATGTTTTTCATCGTCGAAACCTGAACATGCAACTGGTACTTCTTCAGATGTATTTATAGAGTCAATATTAGTTAGTGATTCATTCTCATTTTTAATATCTGTTCCTATATCATTATTTGTATTAGATGATTCTGTACTCGGATCTAGAGCTTTAGGACTGTCAGAAGTGGCTTCTTTAACTTGTGCTTCCAATTTTTGATAATCCTCCTCGCTTAAAGGTTCTCCTTTTTTCTCTCCTATAAAACATAAATAATTATAAAAACAAGGAAATTATTAAATTTAAACATAAAAAATCATAAGCAGAATACATTAGTTTTGCATTAATATTGCATGAGTATTACCCAATTATTTAAAAAAAATGATATGCAACTGATCAGTCAAAGAGAATGTTTCAGATAGATTTTATCTGCCCATGCGACTCCACTCAATGATACAATTACATTTACCTTTTCATTAGCTTTGCCTGTAAATATGTAACAGAATCTTTGAACTCGAATTTCAGCCACTTCAAAACATCTAATTAAATTGAAACTTTCCACACTTTTCAAGGACCAGTGACAATTCAATAATTTAAGTTTGTCTCATTATCGTGAACAGGATCTTTAAGGTTAGCAACTTTTCCAAATCCGAAGACACAATAGTGTCTTGTGGCATGTACCAAGGCATACATGGCTTAATCTATGAGACAAACATGGCTACTGGCGCATTCAACTGGGGAGTTTCATATATTTTGCAACAAAAAAAAAGAGTTTAAGTTTGAAAAACTAAAAACTACGCTTTTGTACCCAGCCGAACTAAAAAGTAGAAAATGAATATTAGTAAGAAAAAATAAAGAAAACAAATTTACAGTCAGCCAAACTAAAAGCACGCTTAAATAGAAAAAATAAAAAAATTAATTTTAAGACAAAAAGTAATGGTGTGGGCTTTAAGATATTTTCATAATGATCTTGATTAATAATGAAGTACACCAATAGATAACTGTTATTTTAAACTTATTGAATATTATTGTCTACTTTTTAGTTTAATTTTTTATTATAGCATGTTTTTCAAATATTACTCGGCCAAAAGAAGTTTTATATTTCATTTAAAAATAATTTGATTATTGTTTAGCAAGCAGTAAAGCTTAAAAAAATAAAAATAATACCTCTCAATTGGCGACATTGGTCTTGCAAACCCCTACAAATTCCTTGCAAGGCAGTGAGTCTCCGTATAGACAGCCCCAGTGCTTCATCAGATCTAATTTTTCCTTCTGTCACTTCTGCTAAAGTCCTCTGTGCTGCATCATATCTGGATTTCCATGTTGCTGTTTCTTTTTCCAAACGTCGTATATGTTTAGTCATCTAAGGAATATTTCCAGTGATGTTAAATATTTCAAACACATTTATTTTATTTTAAAATAAAATATCTTTTAATGATGTTAAAAGATACTTTAACAATATAATAATAAAAGGAAATGCTGTTTCAAACTAAAAAAATTATCAAAACTAAATATTTTAATTTTAAAGAGAAAAGATATGAAACGGAATTTGAAAAGAAAAGATACGGCCGGGATTCGAACCAGCCTCCAAAAGTGTTGCCGCAATTACAGATGATGCCATTGCCAGTGCAATTTTACTCTGGGATCTTATTGTTGCCAAAATTATTGAAATAAGAAAAGTTTTTCCTGTCCCCCCAGGTGTATCTAGGAAGAACAATCCACCGCTGTGATTTGCTATTGCGTGCATGATTATGTCATATACAATGCGTTATTCTGGAACCAATTTCGAAAGATTATTTTCTACAAATGCACCCAAATTTTCCACATCGAAGTATGTTTCACGTTGTACATCACAATCATAAGCGCTGTTTGCAAATCGATTTGGTGCACACATTCCCAACTGCACCAACCCTTTGTTAGCGATAGTCAAACAACTATCCTCAATCAAAACTAATGCCTCATTGTATATGTGTGGTGTTAATTGTATTTCCGGATTCGATCCTCGTAAATGATGTAGGATATCTTAACTCATGTAATCTATGTACTTTTCCCAAAGATTGATTGGATTCGATGGGAAACATGTTGTTAGTATTATCGCAAATAAACTGCGTATTTGCTGTGGCTGAGCAGTATTAGATGCATCAGCCAGTGCAGTGTCCCAGTCGCCATCGTTTTCAAGAAGATTTAATTATTGGCAAGCTTCTCGATAAGTTGCACATACTTTCCCGTCTATGGTTCTCAAGTCTTGGAAGGATTTTGGTCCACGTACGTTAACTACAGTAATTGCAAGTAAAAACATTCCTGGTTATTTGGATGGAGTGTATAAACACGACCTAATGCGTCAGTCGAATATAGATTTGGATATCCCTCAACTGGTTTGCCTTGTTTACGCCGCTGAAACTTTTTGGCTGATGCATTCCATGTATACTATTTTGGTAATTTAGAGTAAAGTAGTGTTTTTGCGAAAGGATCATCCATGCACAATGAGAAGAATCCAGTTAAGGTTGTTTGGGGTGGCGAAGATGCTCTTGTATGTATATTTTTCATTCTAAAATACACGCGCTGTCCATTTTCAAGATGCAATGCCAAATGAACAACAGTTGGATAACGTTCATGAATTGGAAATGAGAAAATACACCAAGCAGCTTCATTACTACTAATGTAGCGTCCCAATTGATATCGATCGATTTCATCGATTCGTGCAGATGCATTCCCCACTCCAAAAACTGCCATGTCACTTCCTTTATTGACATATTTGCAAATGTATTTGATCGATTTGACAGAATTACAGTACTCGACATTGATGTGAGGTTTAAACGTCTTTGAGAGTTATGGTGTATACGGCACAACCCACTGATTATCTAAATCAGTGCCATTGCGTGCCATGAATTTGCCACCATGTTCAATTGATCGCCGACGAAATTGTGGATATCCATCATTTCCAGTGACAGTTTCAGTGTGAAAAGTTTTTGGATAGAGTTTTGTGCATTTGCCATCCTTCATACATGGCGAATTTTTGTTGATTGCACCACATGGACCATGTATCATGTTGTTGGTAACGACGTCGAATAGACCTGGATCAATATCTACATCTGGTATTTCGGCTGAGATGACTTCATCAATTTTGTCTGGTGTAATTTTGTCGACCAACCAAACCAAAATGTGTGCATGAGGTAATCCTCTTTTCTGCCATTCAATGGAATACATCCAACAGCGTGTCTCCCCAAAAACATGCTCTTTAACAATTAAATTCATCAAAGAATTCAATTTTTGTTTGAGCACTCGCGCAATTATGTCATGTCGATCCGAAGACGATTGCCCAGGCAACAAAAGTTCTGTGATTTCACCCCATATTGTAATGCATCGTATGACCGATGAGTTTTGGAGACCCGCTGAATATTACCATTTCTGCGATGAAGAATTATATCATGCGAGTTAAACTCTTCGCCAACTATGAGGATCGCTACTTCATTAATAGTTGGTGCGTTATATTGTGTTTCGTGTTGGTTGGATGGTGTTTTGTCAGCTCTAATGACAACGTAATCATCAGCTTGCATTCATCGAGGGCCGTCCTGAGTAGTCAAACTAATTTGTTATGTTGATCGAATCAGTGCTGGTGATGAATCGACACCGTTGATCCACTTGTTCACCCGTGATTCCCATGAAATAAGTTTGTGATACCACCTGATACCAACGTTGATAATGGTTCGGGTGGTGTATGCAGGTCCGGCAATTTAATTTTTCCACCTGCGCAGCACATTCCAGGAGCTTCATTTTTGAATTTCAATGCACGGAAAAATTTGCATACCTAATCCATTTTTCCAATAATGACATTTTGATGAAGACTGTAATCATAATTAGCATCGTAATGGAAAGCCACAAGGTTCAAATTAAAAACCTTTTAATTTAAAAAAATAAAAAAAGGAATCTACGTTAATAATTGACAAAGTTATGAAGAAAAAACGATGTTTTATTTTTTTTAGGGTGAATTTTAATATTTGGAGTTAAAAATTTGGGAATCTTCATTATTTTATATGACAAATAAGATCCAATTTTTTTGTTCCAAATATCGCCTGAGGCATTTTTTACCTTCTTATCTGGCTATATCCTTTGGATAGTGTATTCAGAACATATATTGCTTAATAAATTGGTTGTTAATATTTCCCAACATAATCGCTCTTAGGTTATCTTTAATTGCTTGATTTAGAAAAAATAAGTGAAGCTGAGATTTTGCAGAACATAATTCTTTGAATCGAAAATAACATTTATAATTGAATTCAAAATAATTTATATTTCCGATTTGTTCTCGCCTCCACTTTTTCTTTCATTTATGTTCTTGAAAAAAAAAAGTGATCTTATCGAATAGAACTTCCGGTGTATAGTAAGTTAAAATGTACATAGAAGGCTATAAGGTGGAAGAATGTTACTTTTTCTTCCTTTCTTCCCAATTTATGCCAGAATAATAAAAAGGTAGTTCAAATAAAACAGTATTCAGTGGTAGCATTTATATTTAAAAGTTTTAAAAACATTTGTAGCATAATGTACAGTTTCTGCTCTTGTTGTATCTAGCTGACCCGTCGCGCGTTGCTGCGATAGGAAATTCACTTGTAATATATAATATAATTTTTCTTATTCACAATCATTTTTATACATAAAAATCAATTCTCTTTATTTACTCGAGTGCTTTTGGATACACAATATTTTTTGTTTTTCCTACTGGTGTGTAAATGAATAAATCTAAAGGTTTTCCGACGCGAGAGCTGGCCACATACAGTTGTCCATGTGCGAAACATGGATGCTCCAAATCTAGACCACACACTTGTAGTGACTGCCCTTGCGCTTTGTTGATGACCATCAACATATCTGTTGGAATCATAGGAATACGTGGTAACAGTACATCTTCACCCTTAAATTTCCCATCTTCAAATTGTAGCTTCGATGACATTCTTCATCATCTTTTTAATTGCAAGTCTCGTACCATTGCAAAATCGTGGTGGATTGATCTTTGAGTAGAATGATAGGCACGCCAATTTTTAGTGTTAAAATGTGCGGTAGCATACCTGACAAATCAAGGGAATTCAAGAATTCGGTTGGATACTGGACAATTTCGTCTTGATTAATCACAGTATCGATGGACTTATACGTTGTTGCTTCACCTGGTATTCGATTCTGAATGCTAAAATTGACATCGTTATTCGTAGCTCCTAATATAGCACGTGAACTGAGTCACTGATGGTTTTTGTAATTCTTGGTGATATTTGGGAAAACCCCTCCAATTAATTCATCATTTTACATTGTGTGTTGATTTGTCGATTGCCATCTTTCCATTCCCAATATCCAGCAATTGCCTTGCGACCATCTACTATAGAACTTTATTCTAGCTACCTTCATATTCATATTAATGGAAATTGAAATATACTAAAGGTAATAATAAAATGCTAACTCTAGACCCCTCTAGCCACGTTCATCTTTTTATATAAATGATTTCCCTGTACTTTTAACGAAAACATCCTTATTTGTATTCTTGTAAATTTTATAACATAAATTTATGTGTAAATTGAATGCACATCGAAATAACTTAAATGAGTCAAGTGGTAAGAAGAGGTTACAAGAGAAGAAGGTTGGTTTCATGCAGAGCAGCTAATGCACAAGTACCAAATATTACAAATAATAAAAAGCATAAAAACCTGGAATATCTTTTAAAATTTTAACTTTTAAAAATTAATTGCTTATTACTTTTGTCAAATTAAAAAAAAAAAAAAAAATTTACCCTTTCCATTTCAGCCTTAAAGTCACCAATCGCAGAATTTGATTGCAATAATGCTTTGTGGAATTCTTCATACTTTTCGGAATACATAGTGATCTGTTCTCTCAAGGCAATCTCAGAAGCTTTCATTTCACATACTTTCCTTTTGTATTCAGCTAATTCCTATAATGTAAATATGTATATTTGAATTATAGTTATTATTAAATATGGCTACCTACATAAATTATGGGTGTCAGAAGAATGATATAAATAAACTAATTGTGGGCCTATTCCTTTAAAAAGCAAGACATTAATTTATAACAAAGCAATATTCTGAGAATTAGTAAATAGGATACGTAAGGTAGATGGAGAGATTTGAAAAAATTCAATTTTTTTTTAGGGAAGAGTTAAATTTTATTTCTTGATAGAGTAAGATGGCTAATTAAGAAAATAAACTTAAAAAAAAATTAATTCTTTTGCTCATAATATTTATACGTATTTGAAAATATAAATACGATTAAACACAAAATTGGGACATTGAATAATTTGTTAGAATCATATTGGCTGAAACATGTGTAGCAATACAACTTCACCCTGCACAAAAATTGATAAGTGGATAGAAAAAAAATATGATGTTCCTGTTAACCCAAGAAATGAGTTTTACTATTGTGGGACTTCAGACTGTTCTTTTCTATCAATAGAAAATTCAAGAAGATAATAAAAAATCTATGGCTCTTCCACATACTTTTTTAATTAACTCTATAATACTTTATTAAACCTGACAGTTATAGTTTTGGGTTGTAAAAAAATGTTTCACAAGAACATAAAAAAAAATAGTTATAAGCCAGATATCTATATCATACACATAAATTAAAAAAACTATTATTATACTCAATTATTTATAGTTTATTATAACATGTAGTTAAGTAGTAGTTATATTTATTATTATTTGTAGTTTAATAAAACTAGTTACAACAAATTCACATAAATTACCGAGCTCCCTGACCACAATTTAGGACAGAAAAAAAATTCTTTAAAGGCATTCGTTTTGACTTCTTAACAAAATGTTTTATCTACACGAGTCCCAACTAAGCTGAGTCAATAATATTATCTTATAAATGAATTAATAGTTTGAATTTAAATCAGCGCTTAGGACTTATGTTATGTTAAACGGGTTTTTACGATGTCAATATTGTTGCACTGGAAATTATTTATTAAAACAGCTATCTACAACATATTTTTGTGTTATCATCATACAAAGTTTTATTCCCTAATTTAGGTCAAAATTTATAAACACAGTGCTCCAAAAGTACTTAATATTGAATTAAAAATGTAAATAAATAATACCATAAGAATAAAAACATTGAGACAACTTACGATAAGAAGTTGTTGTTTTTCCTTTTGTAAGGTTTCCTTTTCAATATCCATTTCCATCTTTGCTTTAGCAAGTTTTGCATCTGCTAACTGCATTTCAAGTTGCATTTGCTTCGCAAGGTTCTCAACATGCTAGAAGAATATGTAAGATATTACATATGCACAAAAAAAATATTTTCATTACAAAAGTTATGTAGAGTTAAATTTAAATATAAAGTGTTAGATATCATAGTTAATATATTCATCACCAAAAAAACTATATTCATTATTTTCCAAACAATTTAATCATGCCCACCATTCAATAATTTATTTGTTTTAAGCATCTTAGCTTCAAATGCTGTTAGCCATTTATTTTTTAGATATTGGTAAATGTATCTATAACTAGAAGCCACATTACTCCACACCATAGTTTCTATATCCTATTCTATATCATATAGAAAGGATAACACTGTTGGTAATGCTAGAATACTGTAAGGGTTATCTTAAAGTAAATAATTAAAATAGCATAAGCACCAATGAATGAGCTGATACAATAGCTTGAATAAACTAAAATCTAATTAATGATCCAACATACTAGAAAGACTTTGCTGGGCTATAGATTATAGATATACCCATTATTAAAAAAAGGCCTAAAATACACAGAAACCGATAAAAAGATAAACTTTAGAGATATACAGAACCAGTCAGAAAACTAACATTTTTCTAAAACCACAATTCCCCACCATTATCAGTAATATGGTTCTTGAAATTTAGAATTTATATAAATAACTAATGCTATTTTTATTTCTAATAATATAATATCAAGAGAAGGAATACATTAAGTATGAATGTTTTTTCTTGTTATACCTGTTCTTTCTTCTCAAACTGATCACAAACTGATTTTAATCTCATGGACATATCTAGGTTGTCATCTCTAAGTTTTGCATTTTTATCGCTATTTTGTGCTAACAACGAGCCGATTTCTGATAACATAGAGTGAAACTTAGCAGCTACCTCTCGTTTCTTCTCTCCTTCTTCCCTCATTTTGAGCATACATTCTTCCTAAAATGAAATTATAATAAACAATAAAATGAATAAGGAAGTAGAAGTTAAATGAGCAATGAAATTAAATTAAATCACTGAAAGACTTTTAGAGAAAATCAATAAAGGAACGTATTACAACTATTCACAACTAACTAGTACTGTCATATAAAACAAGAAACAAATAAAAATAATAATTAGGGATGTGGTAGTCAATTGTTTATACTAAATCAATATGATTGCTAGAGATTGTTGAAATGAAAAAATATACTTTCGATCATAATTGATTACACACAACACCTTGCATATGCGGACAATGGTACTATTAGTGCTCGCACATTATCTGCTCTGGATAAATGTGAAGAATTAGAAAGGACAATGCAACCTAGCCTGAGGACACTTTATGGAAAATTGTGCACACGAAGACCTAAGGAACAAGGTTGCAAGAAATGAAACAAACAAACAGACATTAACCGGTATCGTTTACCAATGACCCAAGAGAGGTCACATCAGGTCCTCAGAAATATATAATAATTCAAGAGAATATATAATCAGGGTATATGAGCATAATAATAATGGTGATATCGTGGTAACCATTAAACGGAATCAATTTAAGTGGTTGGGACATATTCAGAGGATGGGGAAAGAGATGTTGCCAAAAAGGTTACTGAACTGTCACCCAAGAAGGGCATGCCTTAGGGGAATACCTCAGGTACTATGGATCGGTTGCATCGTCGAAGCCAACCTTAGATGTACGAGAATAAAAACATGGAGAAGAGCAGCTCTTGATGGGGAAGCTTGGCCCAGGCATAATCTATCCTTTGTAAAATTGGTTTTAGGGCTTTTAAAATGGAAGAATTGACTAGCAGCAGATCCTGATACTGAATACATCATCTCTTGTAACATAACCTTTAATTTTTGAAGTTTACAAAACTGTTATCATAAAATTATCACCATAAAAAAATATTTAATACATTTATAGAGATAGGTAAATGGATATATATCTTTTATGTTTAATTACTGTTAAACATTGTTTTTTTTCCGAACCTTCACAGCCTTATTCTGACGTTGCAATTCTCGACACAGATTTTCCAATCTACTTCGGGTGAGAATTGCTTTGCTGTGTTCTGCTTGTAACTGCTCCTTCTCTTTTTGTAGAACTGTATTTTTTTTCTCAGCTTGTTTGACAGCATTCTGAAAATATTAATAGCAATAAATATGGATTATTCAGATAAAATTGATGAAATAATCAATATCATTCATAGAACTATAATGAAAAATTGTTTTTATTTAATATACCAAGATGTGCAAAATAAATATATCTATGTTTTTGAAAAATAAGTTTCCAATCTTAATGATGAGAAATAAAATAATTGTTATAGAACTGTCTTTTTGAGAAAAGATCAGGCTCTCGCAAAGAAAAAAACTGTACAGGAAAAAAATTTAATGAATGGTCCTCTAAAGAGATATGTCCCTTAAATGTAATGTAATTTATGTTAGGAGATGGTCATAAATTGTTTTTATACTTGGCAACAATCCAGAGATAAGAGAAAAACATTTCAGAAACAAGTTTTTTTGCTTTACTACTAGGAACTCATAATTTTTGGAGGTATCTTGTAATAGCTGTTTTTTTGACAAAACTACGGAATATATACAGCAGATAAGTATAATTAAAATTAAATAACATATTTAATGCCAAAGAATTATTTATCTGGAAATGACAGACTGCAAAATACGATATCTACAGAAATCAGAGAGAAAGAAATGTATTTCAGCTTATAATTGAGAGATTTATGAAGAAAAAAGCTTATAACATTAAATAATAGATTTGACCTAAGTAACCTTAAAATACTCACCAATTTTTAAATATTAACTTAATATTTAACAATTGGTAAACCAACTTAATAGGAATATTAACGAATCCTTGTAAGCCATTTTTAATATGGCTATGGTCTCACAGGAAGTATCAGTAATATACTTAGGAGAATCGTAACTAGTTTTATAAGATTTGTAACTGGGACTAGGAGAGATTCTTCCTGGTTTTCCTTTACTATGCCGAGTCAGGAGTCATAGGACATACATAGGATAACCCTATGTTATTTATCATTACCGAAACCCTTCTAACTAGATCCAAGGGCAGTCTTTGCATTTTACATAGTCCTGCCATATAAGCCTCAAGTATCGTTCGAGGCCCTTAATTCTATCTAGAAATATTTCATTATGCTCAGCAGCCACTAAAACATATTGTAGTCTAGCTTTAATTAAGCTAGACATTTGATTTTAGAAGCCTGGTTAAATATATAGAATGATGAAAAGTGCATAGGAAGAATGATGCAAGTTTGTAAAATTGAATGAATTTTACTATATATTTATTTTACTGTACTTAAACTGTTACCAATAAAGTAATAAAATGATCAGTTGTTCATTCCAGAGAACAAAGCCTTCTAATCACAAAAACTGGGTCAGCAACCATCTAATCAAATTTAAACTTATAAAGAGGGAAATAAAACCCTAGAGTCCTCGAGGTGCAAGATCAACATATGGGAAAGTCGTCCTAACCAGACTCAGGATCATGAATTGAAGACTGACTTAACTCATCCTAATTAGTAATAATATATCTCCAAGATGTCAACATTGCAATAGTAATTGAATTCTACAGCAGTAATTGAATAAATCTACTGAAATAATTATAATATCTATCACATTATAATATTTATTTATTTTTTCCGAATTGGATTAATGAGGACCACATAATTTCAACAGTCTTCTTTTAGTCTTGATATCTCTCTCACATGTTGCTGCTTTCTACCCTCCGTCCATTTCTTTCTCATCGTAAGCTTTAGTTTTTCCTGAAAATCCTAGCGGGCATATAGTTTCATCCTGAGGCAGCTGTATTCTTGAATATCTTCATCAATAATCTTCATCTCCTGTAAGTCTTATGCTACCTCACTGAACTATGCTGGTTTTCCCTTCTTTGAAATAAATCTGGTTTGTCATTGGTCCATCCTCAGCAAGTGGCCATACAATGAAATTCTACTTTTCCTCACAACTTCCAATATTTTGTTAACAAGAGTACACATCATACCATACCATCATCCCTTTTCACTATGGTCTTTGATTTGGCCAAGAATTTTACTCAAGATCTTTCCTTCTTCAATTTCTAAATTTTTACCAAGCCTGTCTTATTCATAGTGATACATTCTGCAGCATGCAGAACCTCTGGTAGTATCACAGTCCTATAATGTTTCACATTCATAGGCATTGACCTTTTGTTGGGAATGTCCTTGGTGAGTTGGTGCACCATTTTCATTTCATTCATGCACGAATTGAATGCTTCTTATTTACCAACATTTTGCTGTTAATGAAACAAGTTTTCTCCAAAGGCCTTTATATTTTTACAATTATTATTCTTCTTTTTTTTTTAATTGTAGCCGTTCTTTATACAGAGGACGGGCTATAATTTTGCCCCTTTAAACATCAAATTAATCAACCAACAAAAACTGTGGCTGAGAAAAAAAATTGCATAATCCCATCTTTTTTATTTTATTTGATAGAGATCAAAATGCATCAATTGCCTTAAAAACATAACAAAGTTATGTCATTCAAGTTAACTAAAGTTATTTAGAAGAATGATTTAAATGTTTGTTTCTATAGTAATAGGGTCATCTAAGTTTTTAAAAACATAAGTGTTGTTTTGTTTTTTTTGTCCAGAATTGTAATATGAAGGGATCTAAAGAAGGTAAAATAAAGATCATTGTAACAAAAGGAAGAATTTTGAATAAAAATATTCCATATTAATAATTAATAACATTAACAAGCTACTTAAGTATCCCATCTACTTTTAGCCTTGTTTATTAAGCAGAGGAGCCGATTTACTAAACCAAATACAAAATGACATGCATCGTAATATTCCTTATTGATCCTATATTGTGTAAATAAACTTTCTTCCTTCTCACCCTTTCCTAGCTGTTTTACTGACAAAGGTATAAGCAAAAGAGCCACATAAATATGCAGGTCTCCACTGTAGTTGAGGATGTCTAATCACTTGAAGCAAGTAATAAACATTCAAGGAAATACTTTTTGTTTAATGAAAAATTAAATAAATATGTGACTGAAATCAGTTAAAACTCTGATGTTGTATTGAAAATAAGGTACTTAAGTTCAATCGTTTAAAGGAATTAAAAGCAAGGGCAGCCCTTATGCAAGTTATTTTATTAGGGAAAAAAGTGTTTAATGATTACAAAAAGAACCTTACCTGCAATAATCTATGATCATTGAACATTTCGGCATATTTCTGGCACATAGCTCCAAGCTTTTCTTCAGTCGTTCCTAAGCTGTCGAGAGCTTTTAGTACATGATCGACGCTCTTGTCATCTTTCCTCCTCGTCTTTTCTTCTCTGATGCGTTTCATAGCTTTTTCAGCAGCCTTAAAATATAAGAACATTAATATAGTAAAATCATATAAATCCAGCTAAGAATGCAACAATAGACAACAAACAAATAAGTACTTTTTCCTTAGTCTGACTTTCCATTAGAGCTGTCTTGTTCATTTTGCTTATCAGCACATAAATCACTCCTTGAAAAAACCCAAAATTAAATAGTTGGCAGAATATGAGGGGTTTAAAAAAGTATTAAATATGAGAGATCAGGAATAAATATTAAAACCTGCCGAAAGACACGAATACGATAATGAGTTCTGGTTTTATATATCAGATTGGGAAATGTATTTCTAAAGAACAATAATAATTTATAATTTCATTAAATCACTCAAATCGCAGATCCACTAATAGTTTTCAAATAAACAACATACTGGTAGAAACAGAACCTTCTCCCACGGCCAAAATCCAAAGCCTTTAGTATTTACACGTGGATCTGAGTGTTTTACTTGCCGCTAACGGCGAATTTAAACTCTTAAATAATTATTATTTTATCTCTTAAGTAACATTAAATTACTAATTATTAATCCTGGTATAGTTCAGGGATGAAATTGAAGATTGACAAAACGTAGAAACAAAAATTGATTCAATTTAGAAACTGGGGAGGAATAAGTATTTCTCATAATCTTATTCGTTAAGTATTTAGGAGAAAAATACTTTAAATAATTTATTCATACAAAATTTAATAGAAACAACTTTGTTCACTTATATAAGAAATCTACATCATGAACCAAACTTCAGTTGCAGACCGTAGTTTCTTTTTTCTTATAAACCTACCTTGATAAAGTATCAAAGCTGTTTTGATTACGATGATAAGTCATTATAATTCTAATAAAGAATCGTCTATCGTCTATGGCACACGTGTTCAACTTTTCAATTACTAATCATTTTAATGATCTTTATAATTACAGAAAATTATGCACTAAAATTATTAATAAACTCTAATAACTTACTTATGGGATAATATAGATATCAAGCTGAAGTTACAATCCAAACGGAGCACCTTGTTGAACTAGCACACGAATGAGGTACGGAGAAAAAAGATGATTATTTTAGATCTAAAGGAGATTAAAAATAGAACATAACAGCGAGACAAGCCATGGGCACTATGTTGTTTGGCTCTTATGTTTTATCAGCTGTCTGAACTTATGTTAAGAGCTCCTGTCTAAGTTCGATATGCAATAAATGCATTCGAATTATGTGTCGAGGAAGATGTATTTAATCTCTATTTTTTAGAAGCATCGTTGGTACTTCAATCTATATGCATATTTTTGCTTTAGCTGCTTCCATAAAATGAACATTGCAGAAAACAATTTTACTGATTATTTCATTAACTAATTATTCTAAATTTGTTCATAGTTTAATTTGAGAACGACCGCAATACGTCACATCAAATAAATTGAGAGAGACTGTTAAATTTAAACTGCTTGGAGGCCAATACTTATAAAGGTGTAAACAAATTAGTCGCAGGAATAGGTATTAATATCTGATGCTCTCGAAATAAAAAAAATAGATATCTGTTCCGCAGGTTGTCCCTTCGAATTCAGTTACAAGTTTTAACTGTTAATTCGTTTCGTTTTTAATATTTTCCAAAAATACGCCAATTCCATCTGAGCTTTAGTTTGGAAAAGGAATGTAAAAAAGGAAGATTTCATTTATCATTTACCCTAAAACCTACCTTTGAACTGCTACAGCTGGAGAAATATTTTGATAACAACTATTAAGACGTAACATGTACGGAGTAAAGTATCATTACAGTGATCAAGAAGATATAATAAAAGCAATTATATAAATACCCAAAACAAAATCTTAAAGTACAAACTGTTGTAAATGGATTCAGATGTGTTCTGAATGGATATTTCCACTGAAATATGAAAGAAAAGATATTACAGTGCTATAACAATACGTCCTTTACGGGGTAGAAAAAGACCAAACAAAAAAAAACTACGAATACAACTCATGAAAGACCTTGTGTTCAGCACATGTGGAGATTGTACTGTTTCTAAAACAACGGCTGTGCAGGGAGGTTATTTCTTCGTGATCGTGCAGAACTGCCAGGTTTTTACCCCAACTAAGGGTACTCACTTTAGAGGATGGGTGAGCACCAGGATGGGTTGTAATTCCCATTGGGCCCATCTGTGGTTGTTAATAGATCAAATAATTTATCTGCCTCTACCGGGTTTAAATCTGGAACACTCAGCATCTACACAGTGTTACCTGGCTCCCTTAATATGAGTAGATAACTCGACTTTGAAGTTGATTCTACAATGTTCATTATAGCGCAGAAGAAATAAAAAGGTTAAAACAGTTTAATATTTATCATAAATTTTCACAACCACCTTCTTAAATATATCTTTTCATGAAAGCTTTATACCAGTGGTGGTGTAATTTCGCGATACAATTTGAAAATAAAAAATGAATCAACTAGCTTTGATTATTTTTCTTGTGACTATTTTGTGACAGCAAAATTAAATGTTTTATTTTCAATGATTGTGCAAGGAGAGCCTGGGAGGCTTTTATTTGGACAGGGTGGCGTGGGACAAGATAGGCTGGGAACCTCAGTTTTAGACTACGTAAAAATGATCAATCTTACTCTGTTGTACTCGTGTAGTATATAAGTCATGTATACGATACAACTATGAGATAATACAAGATGGCACGAAAATAGTTTTAGGCAGTATAACTTTCCAGGACTGACCTTGCGAAAAGACATCTTCGGCTGACAATGAATAATTCAAAAAAGGAGACAGAAAAAAACAAAAACATAAACGTGTGATGCCGATAGGATGATAAGGAAGGGGTAATACAGGAAAAGATGCTGCGTGAATAAACCTTCAGCGAGTAAAGAATTAGAGCTGATTAACATGCAAAGACTCGTCGCGGCACTTCTCTATCCAAAATTTAAACTGAATCATCTACTGTAATACACTCACTACGTGGTCGATGTCACATAGGACATCTTGGATATACGGTGTGTGAGTGTGTGGAAAATGCACTGCCTTTAAAAGGGCTTTGATTGGATCTATTATTCAGTACACGCGAACACACTCACTAAGTCAACAATTTTACTTCTACAACTAGCGAAGGTCTAGGAAGTATAGGAATAAACCAAACTGTACCAAGACATCGCTATGAGCATTCCTATTCTTCTGAATTAATAGATCGTTATCTTTGGTTTTTGGAGAGCATGGTAGCTCAGTACGTTGAGCATTGAGTTGCTAGGCTTAAGGTCTCAAGTTCAAATCCTGGCGCGGTAGATAGCTTATTTTATCTATTTATAGCTACGGAAGGAAGCAGAGGAAACTGCAGAGCCTACTGGAGGTAATTCAGCCTCTATAAAATGAGTATTATTGATTTATGGGAAACCTGGCTGTTGAGCATGATCTGAGACAAATCAATGCATTGTACAATGTGCGTTCCACAAACTTTACCATCTCTACAATGTACTGAACTGAAGACCCTTCATGGGATGTAGTGGTCCACTTTTTTTTGTTTGTTTTTTTGGCTTTGAGCAGACATTACGTGATTCATGAATAACACGAAGTTAAAAAAATCTCTTTAGATAAGAACAAACTTGTTTTCACAAGTATTTTTTCAAACTTAATCTTAACATTAACGAGCTAAATAAAAATCTTTGATGTGTAAAAAACTGTAAAATTTTGGGCGATGATGATCTATGTGGCAGTTAAAACTATAGATAATTAGTGGAAAACTAATTAATATATGCTACTTATACGCAAGCCTTATTCCTGGCTACTATTCTTGGGGAGCAGAGGAGGCTAGTGTGTAGAATGCTGAGTTTCAGAGCTGAAGGTACAGGGTTAAAATCCACCTGATAAATAAATTATATAATCTGTTAGCAGCAACGGAAGGGTCCTGTGGGATCTGCAATCCTCCAAGGGCTCACCCAGCTTCTACGATTCCTACTTTATTGGGTGAAAACCTGGCGGTTGAGCGCGATATCGGACAAATTACCTTCCTACACAACCATTGCCCTTGAAAGAGTACAGTCTCTACCATCTACTGAACACAAGACCATCCATGGGTTGTAGTATACGTATTTTTTCATCTTTGGCTTTGCTTACATTAACGATAAGAACAATTTGTTACATATTTTTTAAACTTAGACTTAACCTTAATTATAACACTGTGAAACCAATTAATATATGCTGACCATTCGGCTCATACGCAAGGCTTATTTCCGACAACTAAGGCAGGATACAAAAATAATGAAATTTTTATATATACATAAAATGAAAATATATACAAGGAAAATAAAAATAAACACCTTCTATTGTACCTATAACCCCCACAAGGTCGCGGGTTTGCAACCCGGGAGATAGCTTCTGATGTTTTGAAGGGACTAAAAAGACCTTAGATAATTTTAGTTCTTCCGAAGGGCGGTAAAATGGCGGTCCCGAGTCTCTACGGTTTCAGGTACTCGTTAAGGATCCCTATCCCAATTTTACCTGGGTAGGCAAAATTTAAGAAATCCACTGTGTGTGTGATCAGCCATAGCAGCATAAAGATATGTTAAACTGAAATTTCCTATATTAATATCATAACTATGATTTAAAAAAAAAAATGGAAATATAATTAAACAATATTTTACATTTATTGAAAACATAATTTGTCAATCTACCACGTGACATTTATGTCATTAGCGAGGTTCAGACAGGTGTTTTCTCTTTCAGGTTCTGTTTACATTTGAACTAAATTCTATTTACGAAAACTTGTTTACTACAGGATGAAAAATGTTTGGAATCCGCAGTACTGTTATGACTACTAAATTTTGATTCTCAACAAGATGGGTCTTCAAGATCGAGGATGTTTCTATTGTTAATTAATAATTTAAGATGTAGAATGCATGACTACTGTTCAATAAATCAAATAAAATCCATCCATTTTACAAATATTTTAAAGCAATATGTATATAAACGACATAAGACATGGATGGAAATTAATTAAAAATATATAAACCAATAAAAAAATAAAATCAACTAAAATTAAATGTATAGTGGATATTGAAGTTAAAATTATGGATGAATCAAAAGTAAATTTTTGAGTATTTATTTCAGGAAAATAAGGTAAATCATAAAGTACAGAAATTTAGTTTATGTATTATTAGTTTATATATTTGAATAGCAGAAGACATGAAGTAGTGCCGACAACACTGTAACATAAAAATCAAAAACTAAGCAATTTTTTTTTTCTTTATAAGATATTTATTTTTTTTATAAGATATTTCTTATACACTGTAGTAATCCCTATTATATTTGACCATGGAAGATAGTTAAGTTCCAGGATTTTATATATATTTTGAGTTTTTGAATTTTAAATTGTTTGACCTCAAGTAATGATTTGGACTTCTAAATTTTAAAGGAAGTTATATGAGGAATTACTTAAATTGAGAATGACAAATAAGTGTCGAAACGTTTTTTTAATCATTTGTTAATTTTTAATAACAATTTTTGACTGGAATATGTTTTTTTTTTCTTCATTATTATATATATGCCATACTTATGCTGGCGATATGGAGTCTGATAAATTCTTATACTTTAAAATAACTACAAATAATAATAGTTCTTATTTTGAGTTATATTTATATTTAAATTACCAATAAATAATTTTAAAAATAACCTAACCGTATAAGAATGTTTCTTTACATTCTCATTGGATGCCTACCGCAACGCTGAGACGAAGTTAGACCATTAATTTTCATACGCGCGTGGACTTCAGAAGCAACCTTTAACTGTCAGAGCCAAGGACTCATTTTCATCGTTCGTCGTTCGATTCTTGCCATCGTAGTTCCATTAGTGATCATTTCTAAAATACAAAAATCGAAGATTTAAACAGTGCATCTAACAGCATAAGTTATTATGACGAAAATAAGAAAATTTAAGGAATATATCGGCATTTAGAACATCGTGTTTGATGAATTGAAATATTTTGTGCCGTACGTGTTTCAACGAAGTTCAAGACAACACAAGTTTAAATAAAAATATTGATATGGTCGAGCGTAGTAGTAAAGAAGATTAACCTGAATATCGCTCGTTCAAAAGAGCAACGTCATAACTCAACAACCTAATATTTCGATAGAGGTATTTGAAAGTTCCATGTGAGATAAAAAATATCATTAGTCCCATAAAACTTCAAGATCAAACATGATAATATTTAAAATATGACTTTATTAAAACAAAAAAAAAAAAACATGTTGGAAATGGAATATCAGATATGTCTTTCCTAAATTAAAAAACTTCAATCAATACAATTGCTAATCTAGGCTTCACTAAAAAAATGTAATTTTTTGAGTTATGTCGTTCTTATGAAGGAGCGATATGGTTATTAAGTAGCATTGCTCAAATGGGTAAAATTATATTTGAGTAGAATCTGTTTGTTTTAACCTGCTCCACTTACTTCCCATGAAGGGTCTAGAGCTCACTCAATACATGGTAGAGTATTATTTTCAAGCAACGGTTGTTTAGAAAGGTAATTTGTCTAAGATCACGCTCAACCGCCAGGTTTTTCCCTATGTTAAGAGAGCCTATTTTATATATACTGGGGGAGTCCCAGGAGGGTCTCAAGGTCCCAGAGGATTCATCACGGCTGTTAATAAATTAAAGAAATTATCTGCCATCAGGTGATTTGAACCAAAGACCTTCGGAACGGCAACTCCGCGCTCTACTACTGAGTCCGCTTTCATAATGAGTAGAATTTTTAATATAAATATATAATACGAAATGCTGACGTGAATACGTTTTAGGTTAAGCCAACATGGTTCGAAGGTACATTCAAAGTTTATTCAACTGTAGTAAACGATTATGTAACAGGTATGGTACCCAGGTGCATAGCTTTCAAGGATATTTTGAAGATCTAGTTTCCGTGCTTTGATTTAGGGGAATTTCATGGATGAGGTCCAGTTCGGTTACTGGGACTCATAACAGAAATTGAGTCATTACCGAAAACGGTTTATGGGTGCAATTGGGTACAACATCTACCAGGATGACATGTGGCATGAGGAGCTTTGTCGAAACTAGCACTACCTGCTCTCAGGGTGGGGTGGGATGCAGTTAGTGCTTCGTCTGGCGTCATAGTGCGTACGTCTACATCAACTCCGAAATAACCATGCATGAGTTTCTCCTCCACAACATCTCTTCGGGGACGGAATGCGCCGACGAAAATTTCAAGGTCAGTCTTATGTATCCAATATCAACCATAAAAAAATTCATTCAAACAGTCATAAATTGCCCTATGGTTTATTTTAGCGCCCATCATAAATTATTATAATTAAATTGTATAGTTTAGTCCTAGAAATACTAATAAACGAGGACAATAATTATTATAAATGTGATCTGCAGACGAACGTGCATAGTTAAATGTAACGCATGTTGTGTACAAGTGTTTTGTTTACTTGCGTTGTAGCAAGGAAGAAGTTGGGCCTAACTGAGCATCAATTCGAAACTATTCCTGTACCACTACGACTAAGTTGTTGTCACAAAGAGTGGGGTGTGTTATCAACTTTATTTATTTTTTTAAACACATCGATTTTATTATTAAATTATTTATTTCTTATTTAATTATTAGAATTTTTTATAATTTGTACTATTAAATTTACAGGAACATTACTATTAATTATAACCATTTCTTAAAAACATCTGTGACTTTATTACATAATTATAATATTTAAGCAGTTATAAATTATAATAATAAAACAATTAAATACATATATACACACTGGTTCTCTAATAATAATAATAGTAATAATATTTTAAAAAGGACGATAAATGACAAAAAATAATAATAATACATGCAAAAATTAAATTATCCATCTATCAACTTTACAAAGTACCCTTATCATAATTATTACAACTTTTCTAAGGTTCAACAAAAAGGTTTGTGATGTCATCTGTTGACAAGATTAAAGTTATATTTTACGATATTAAGCAATAAACGCATAGGAAAAATTTCCAAAAAGTATCACTAGTATTACAGAAATATAAAGGTAGGAAAAAATTATGTACTATTTTTAAAGCAGGAAATATTATTGAAATAAACATAAAAAGTCAATGGCGAAAAATCTAGTGCTAAAAATAACTGTAATTTGTATTTGTATTATTTTTATAAGGAATGTAAGCAATGTTTTCTTTTATAAGGTTAAAATAAAAAATAAATAAAACGTTTAAAGTGATTTATTGTTCACTTATTTATAACTGAATCTCTGTTTAATTACTCCTAATTGTTTCATTATTAAAAAATAATTTCTGCAAAATTTAAAGTAAACCATATTGTTGTATTAATTATATTTTATTTATAATTGTTATGCTGGAGATATCGAAATAAATGTTAAACATTTATAATGTATTTTTAAGTAGAATAAATATAATTAAGTAACAACTTTACACTGAAAGGGAGGTACCAACCCCCACTTTATTAATTAAAGAACTATTCATTCAATTCTACAACTCGTTGATAAAAATGTATAACTGTAATTTAAATGTATTCTATAGTTAGATAGTATAGATAGTAGATTGTATTATTTTTTTCAATTCAGTTTAAGAAGTAAAAGAAAAATAAATCAAATCTATATCCCAGCATTTGAATTGGTGCCTCAATTCACCTCTTTTTTTCAATCACGAAGACATTAAATATGTCAAGACATATAATAAATTTAAATCAAATTTAATTTGACATTCAATTAAAATTTAATCAGTTAAACCCAATATTTACAACCTATTTTTATTATTCCCCTTATATGTAAAATGAAATATTAAAAGGTTATCACTAAAACTTTTTTTTACATGATAGAGAGATAGCTGTGACAATTAAAAAATAAATAAATAATAAAACCTTAAGCCATCACAATTTTGAAAGGAGTTGGGGAGAAGACGACCTGTCTACATTTTGGAGAACGCCTTGAAATACGTGGGTGACGAGGAAAGTTAGGAGAGAAGGCATAGAAAATTATACGTCGTTAAACGGGTCTAATGAAAAGCAGAAGGAAGTTTACTAATACGAACAGAACACAAAACAATCAAAGAGAGAAATGATTTTGGGAATAAGGAGTGTTGTCTCTTTCCATCATTACAGAATACACTGTAAAATAAATTATTACACCGCGATCATGATAAGTACTAAAACGTTTTTTATAAAGCAGTTAAAAAATATATAAAAGATTAAAAAAAAAAAGGAATATATTTTGACTGTTTAAAGCAAACGAAACTCCTCAACAAAGGAAGGGATGGAACCATTTTGGTCCTTACGAGGCTAATGTTGAATGATTTATACAAAACAATACGTCAAATGCACTTCAGTGGCGTGAGGAGAATAATTCAATACTAATAAAGGTTTGACGTACGATTATGTTATACATTGTATCACTCTGATTCTAACTGATATACAATAATAATGTAACAAAATATCAACGTTGTTTATTAAATTTATCATTGTAAATTAGTAGAGTAGTTGTGCATTATATTTTACCAAATTTTTTTACGAAGTCTATTGTAAACTAATAATAATAAGGCTTATCGAACCCGAAGGTTCGATGCCGATACCACCAATCTCTGCTTACAAAATTCTGTCCACGGACCACTACCCAAACCCGAATCCGCCAGATCACTCTTAACGCAATCGTCCCACCAAAGCCTCGGTCTACCCCTCAGACGCTTCCAAGTCGGCACCGCGTTCATTAACAACAAGGGAGTTCGTTCACTTACTTTGCCACAAAACTATCGAATGGCGAATGTCCAAAATCAAGATTTTCAGATTGGCACAATATCCTGATTCACTCCTTCCAACCACAGTCTCAATTTGGACTAAGAGAGAAAACAAAAACATGGGGAACGGATGAAATATTGGAAGGGAAGGAAAGAAAAATTGAAAAAAGGGGCTCAGGCGTAAAAAAGAAACAAAAAAAAATGGAGAATGTACCGATTAATTAATTAGATGATATAGATAAATTTTATATCCTTCCCATGTCTGGAGATAACATGAGGTATGGAGATTGAGAAATTTTTCAAGGTTTTCTAATGTAACCTTTTAAGTGCTGGAGACGATATATGTCGGCGCAAGGAAGCGTGCCCCCTTTGCTAAAGACGATAGATGCCGTCGCACTGCTTTTCTAGTTGCTAAAGCCGAGTACAGACGACGCAACATTGTAATGTTGGTCCTTGTATAGACAAATGCTTTGAAGATTTTCATACAAAATTAAATTATTAAGCAATCAGTTTTAGTATTTAAATTTTAAAAAAATGTTAACTCCGCCGGTGTCGGTCCATAGCCCGAATCAAAAAGGAGGACGGAAACAATGAAATACGTTATCAGATAGTAATAAAGGGGCGTAATGAAGGGTAGAATGGAGGTAAAAAGTATGTAGCAGAGGCCGGTAGACGGGTAGCCGGCCCACATAGCGCTGTGATAGGCGTAAAGCTCTTCACTCCCTGCAGTTAAAGGGTTTAGAGCACTGGATTCATTACGAAATGTCTTGTTTGATGGGATTCTATTTTTAGGATGGAATCATAATTGTTGATTCAGAATTACAGACTGTCCTTTAAGCTTTCGTCCATTTTTAACATGCTTTTATTAGCTTCGTCAGCATGTACGTATGTATGTAACGGAATCTTTAAACACCATTTTCGGCAATTTCAAAGCATATAATTGAATAGAAACTTTGCACACTTCTCGAGGAACAATGAAATTACAATTATTTAATAAGTTTCTGTCCTTATGCAGGCCAGGAGTTTCTAGATTAGCGATTTAACATATCCGAAGACAAAGTAGTGTATTGTGCCAAATACTAAGGCATGTAGTAAAGCATATCTTAATCTTTGAGACAAGAATACAATTACTGTCACGATCAATCGGGGAGATTCGTATATTTGCAACAAAAAAAATTTGTTAAAACATCTAAAAAACACGCATTTTCAGCTTTCTTTAGTTTAAAAAAAACTAATATGCATTCTCTACTTATTAGTTCGGCTAGCTATGAATGATTGTTTTTCTTCTGGCTTGGTGCTTGGGACAAGACATCGCGTTGTATTCTGATATGAAAAATCGTTAATCCTGAAAATACTGAAGAATTAAAGTGTGTTTTTTAAACTACCATTTTCTGTTTCTATTTCTAATTTCTGTCAGGGGCTATTTTTAGTTCGGGTGGCTAAAAATGTGTGGTTTTTATTTTATTTAAACTATTATTTTTTTGTTGCAAAATATAGGAAACTCGTCAGTTAATGCTGCCAGTAGTCATATTCTTGTCTCAAATATTGAGCCATGTATGGCTTAGTACTTGGCACTACCGTGTCTTCGGATATGAAAATACGCTAATCCTGAAGAATTAAAGTGTGTTTTTAAACTATCATTCATTTTCTACATTTTAGTTCGGTTTGGTATAAATGCGTTGGTTGTTTTATTTTATTTAAACTATTATTTATTTTTTGTAGCAAAATACACGAAACTCCCCAATTGATCCTGCCAGTAAGCATATGCTTGTTCCAAAGATTAATGTATGCCTAAGTTCTTGGGACAGAGGAATACCGTATCTTCGGATCTGAAGAATCGCTAATCCTTAAGATCCTGAGGAATTAAAGATTTTTTAAAAAATTTTTTAAACTATTATTTATAAGTATCAGTTCGGCATATTAGTTATTCCTCGTACGTAGCTTATGAACTCCTTCCTCTACGATACGAAAGGGGTACTTACAAATATCCCCTCTCCAGAGCACAGCTGGAAGAGAGAGACGCCGGTAGCAGGAGCGACTGCGGTGGTAGGAGTCGAGAAGCCGAAGCTAGTCTGTGGCGGACCCTGTTGGGGGCAGCACAGCTCTTGTCCAGCGTTATCATCCAGTCTTCGTCCAGTAGCGGAACTTTACCTACCTTCAGGTCTGTCTTATCAATGATATAATTACGTACACATAAGGGAACATCCTCACACTGACTATTCAGATCAAACCTACTGCATGCTTTCCTGTTCACGATGACCTCATAGAAATCTCAACGGTGATGAATAAGTTAAATTTAGATGAAAATAACTTATGCTTCTGCGTCATTATTCGATAAAATATTATGCACCCGATATGCCTCTAGCATAGGTCAATAGTTAGTCATTAAAATTAATAATGCATTTGTACCAACAACGTCGTTTCCTTACTTTAGGAAAGTGCTTTCTTCATGATTCAAAAAGTCAAGAAGAATGGGTGTTGATATCATCATTTCAATATTCTTTAAAGATACCTTCCGGGATTATTATAAAAAAAACATAATAATGAATAATATGATATATTAAAGATAACATCACTCCTTCAAAAGAATAACGAAATAAATTGACTTTTTTTGAGTTAAGTAGCAATTTAATTCCTCGTTTTGGTTTAATTCACGAACGACATAACTGATATGTATTCCATTTCCAACTTTTTAAAAAAATGAAATCATCAACATGAACTTGGAGTTTTATGAGAATAATGATATCAAATAAAAAAAAGTTTCAATATTTTAACCACCATTACACTAAGAATGCTTTGATTTACCAATACCAACATTTTTTTTTTTTAACTCGCGTGGAACTTTCAAATACCTCTATTGAGAAAATTAGGTTTTTTGAGTTATGGCATTGTTTTTTGGAAGGAGCTATGTTTTATGAGAATAATGATATCAAATAAAAAAAAGTTTCAATATTTTAACCACCATTACACTAAGAATGCTTTGATTTACCAATACCAACATTTTTATTTTTTTTAAACTCGCGTGGAACTTTCAAATACCTCTATTGAGAAAATTAGGTTTTTTGAGTTATGGCATTGTTCTTTGGAAGGAGCTATATACAATTCACCTGCCAATTTAATAAATGTAATCAATTATGTTTTACATTATTTTCCATACAATTTATTGAATTTGCAATTATGAACACACTATAGTGGATTCGATATAAGAACATTTAAAACTTATGTATGTAACTTATATGTTTTTTTATTTATTCAAAAAAGTATTTACCGGTTTTTTTGATAAACAAAAGACAAGGGAATATTTTTATTTATTTAGAATACAGATTTGATGACATTTCAATCATAACAATATACTTTTTAATTCTTATTTATAATTTAATATGTTATAAATTTCTTTTGGATTAAATCAATGACAATAGCACAAAATATATTGATATAGTGTTTAAGCAATTTTAAAAATTATATTACTTAAAAAAATAAAATACCGTAACCGGAAAAGTATTTATCTTAAATATTTAACATAAAATTTATGTTGGTTTGTATTTTAATCTGTAGTCTACGGTGCCACATACTGGAATGATGGATAAAATATTTTAATCTGAATACTAGAATAAAAAATATACAGAAACCTTAACAAATATATTTATAAATTTATTTATACTCTGATTTGTAATGTACAAGAGGTTTTTAAGTTGAATCTTTTCCAATCTTACATAATTAATATAAATAATTATTCTGTTGTAATGAATATTGTTTTTACATTAAAATTAAGTTAAAAAAATCATCAACTAAACAGATTAATATAACAACATACAAATGAATATGAATATATACAGATTTGCAAACAAAACTGAACCAATTAATCTTATGAGAATTTCAAATATACTCCTTTTTAAAAAATAATTTTCTGTATTCTATTAAGAGAAAAAAAAACCTGTTTGAACTGATTTTATGTAATTTGAGGGGGGGGGGGGAATAGTTATTCTTTAATCTGAAATGAGATCAATGGAATATAATGCTAAACAACTGATAAGACATTTCTACACAATTTAGATCTGCGTCTAAAACAGTAGTTTCTCGCACAAATATAATTATAATGTTATCAAAATAGTTGGTATGAGAAAATATGCAGGAACAGAAAATAATAGAAAACAATTATACCGGTTAATTTTCCAAATAGGGTTATTTTTATATCAATGAGAAATGTGTTTCTGTAAGTACAAATCATCTAACATGATTTTTTTTTTATTCATCAAATCACCATACTAACATTTCGAGGACTTTCATCCATCTTCAGGCTGTTTTGTTCTGTTGAAAAATTAATTTTTTAGCAGGTATCCATTAATTATTTTTTCTATTTCTGATCTTATCTTCCCCCACATGTATGATATTTTTGCTAATTTCCTCTCTAAATGATGATGGAACCACTTCTGCTATAGTACTTTGTAGTGGTGAGGGAGCAATCCAGCAAATGCTTAGTTCAAGTGATACTGCCTCAAGTCAGGAGACACTTTTAGTCCTCTGGTATTTAACCTTTTTTCACGGTTGGTTTACAAAACCAATTTTGGCATTAAGCTAGGTCCATTTCACAGTTTTATTACTTTATATCTAGTTTTATTTACTTCCTACTAATTAATTATTAATTATTTTGAGGGGAGTTGGATACCTCAGTGGATAGAAGTCGAAGGTTTCGGGTTTTTATTTCATTTTTTGCAGCATTAGTTTCTTACAAGTTACACCAGGTTTTGTCTACCTCGCAGTTTATTTTTCAAAATTATTCTTGTTTTCAAAATTACAAATTAATCTTATGAAGCAGTCCAATATACTAATATCCTATCCCCTATTAAAATTATTCATTAGAAATCCTTAACCAAAACATATTCGTTAATTAAATATGGATACCATTCAAATATATGTAACAGTATAGGATCATATGAATTATTACAATGAACGCCTAAGAGTGAAACTATAACCATAGAACTCAACCCTTGGCCTTCATTACACTCAATTAACACCCACTAATTATATTTTAATTAGTCTTAACCTGCTTCTCAACGTTTAATATCGATAACAGATTCTTATTATATAGATGCATACTTATATGCTACTGTGCCAGGGTTGGGGCGTTATCATCGATGAAAGAAAGTAATGCTTCTACTTTCATTTTATAGAGCTTTGCCAAAAAAAATATTATTCTACAAGAAAAACCTAGAAGACCAATTCCCCTTAAATAACGAATTAGTGGTCTTGCCATTGAGATTAATACATAATTACCGGATAATTTAACACGACGTTTAAATACGACAGAGCGTATTTCAGAAGATAACAGAGAATCATTTTGGACTGGCTTTTTGGAATGATATGGAGGGTAGCTTGTTTGTGTAGTCTTATGAGCTGTACGGCTGCACACACATCAGCAGGCATCAGTGATCTTTTTCTGCTCAAGAGTAATGGAACTCTTAAGTTACAAGCAAGAAAATCATTATAAGTTGGCTTCCAAGTTATGGTTTAGGGAGGGAAGCTGCAAGAAGGAGGTTTTGACAAATAAACAAACACATATTTATATATAGATTTCCCCCAAAAGATTCATCAATAGAATTGTAATTGGCATACAGAAAGTCAAGTGAACCACATCGTGGATTAGTCAAGTAATAGATTTTCAAAAAGCAAAAATAGAACCAAGTGATGTTATAGACAAAAAATGTTTGGAAAGAGGAAAGTGGGTAGTAATGTCAGAGAAGGAAGCCAGGAATTCATTGAAGAAACGAGGAACAAAATGGGCAGAGGAGAGAAAAATAATGCATGGAGAAAAGATGAGGGAAGTATGCTTTGCGTGATTCTCCAAGGTCCATTCGCAATAAATAAATAATTTATATCTAAAACCTAAAGAAACTATATTACTAAGTTCTCATCGCACATTTCAGACATACAATACATGCATTAAAATTTGTTATATTCATGAAAAAAAACGCAATATAAAAAGTGATTTGTATAGAAGTAGTAATTAATTTAGATTTTAAATGATTGATTTAGAATACAAAATAAAATGATTTATTTTCATTTTCCTGTGAGATGATTAAGTGTGGCGTATAATTCTTTATTAATAAAGAATCTACTAGGTTGACAGGTGAGCCAACTATAGTTATTTCAAGTATAATTTTTATAAAAACAATTCTATAATTTACAAAAAAAGCCCAGTTAATAGCTTATTTTAAATTTTAAAATGTTAGAAACACTTAGATGAACTTAAGGCTATATTAATCGGTGCTTCCTTTGATATTAATCTATTTAAATTCAATTTTCCTTCACTAATATATAATTTAGGATAATATTAACTGCTCAGACACCCATAGTTTTCTTTAATTACCTACATCTTCCCGACAAAGTGGTGCTACAAATGGCAATTCATAGGTTTAAGGAGGACGATCGTAAGCGCCAGAAGGAATGTAGTGTGAATAGAATAACAAATAGATCCGCATCGAATAACATCCGTGTACAGTCATCCTTCCTAATCTTATATACCAGGGGGGGGCAATAGATAGGTAATTAATCTAGTTTATGGATAAATAGATAATAATAAAAAACACTATACCACTGTAGTACATTCAACCCCTGACGAGTTTTGGGTTCAGTAGACGGTAGAGACTGTACTGTTTCTAAGAAAATGGTTGTGCTGGGAGCTGATATTAAGGATACCCACTGTATAGAGGCTGGGTGAGCCCCATAGGGGCTGTAGATCCCACAGGGTCCACGCAAGGCAGTTAACATATTAAATTATTTATCTGCCGGATTTGAACCCGGAACATTCGGCATAGCAACTCTACACACTCAGCTATCCCGTTCCCTAATCCAGGTCAACATTTCATTAATATCTTTGAAAAACCCAGCTTCCAGTCAATTCATTTATTCTTTCAAACAATGACGTTTCGACACTTAAATGTCATTTTCAATATTTTAAAAAACACCAACAGCCTGATATAACTCCAAAAAAGTTACAAGTCAAAACTCTGAAAAAAAAACAATAATCACAAATCAGTCATCAAATCTAAAAAGAAAAAAACTTGACCTAAACAGTTAGCAAAAACCAATGCATAGATACCTCATAAAAATGTATAGTAATAATTTAAATTTTTTTTTAATTTCATTTTTTTTCTTGGGGATCAACTATCCTCCATGGTCAGTAGTAAAGTGAGTTTTATATGATTATGTTATTTATACTTTACTGTTATTTAAAATCTTTATGTATTAAATTATTTAAAAAAAATATAAAACAAGTAAAAATAAATAATTCTTAAATTATTTTATCTTTTAATTTAATAAGTCTAATCACAATATGATATTTACAAAAATTATATGGAAAGAGTCAAGATATGAGAAAACTATTGGTAGGTTATAATTATTCACTACTGGCCTTGCTTTCAAGTTAAACTCTTTAATTTATTATTGCTTTTTAATTTTAAAAAATACAGTTTAATTTTTTTAAATTAATTTTAATTAATTTATTATTAATTAATTAATTAATTTTAATTTGTTAAAATTTTAAAAATACAGTTTCCTTATTTCTCCTCCTACTTTTCTGTCATTTACTATGTTATTTATGTTATCATTTATGTTAGTGACTCTAAATATTTTCTCTCAACTGTGTTTTTTTCCCTATGCATGATTTTTGGTTTATTAAAATTGAAGGTATGTAATTCCTTTTTACAGTGGGTTGACAGTGCCGTATTCACTTTAGATGTGGGTTTTCAGTTATCTCATTAATTTAAAAGACCATTTAATTTTTTTAACTTTCATATAAGAGGAATGAATTTTTGTAAACTCGGTATGGCAAACTTGAAACTATACTGCGCAAAAATTAATAGGGATATTGCTAATTATGTAGGTTTTACTTTACCTAGGATTTATATTATTATTTATTTAATAACTAAACATGAATATTTAAAGTAGCATAATCTGTACATATTATAAAAGAAAGTCCGAGGCTAAAGAAAGTGTAGGAAAAAGTATAGCCTCCAGGGGGTTTCGTCGATGATGCTGCCCAATCCCTTTGTCATATAACGAAACAATACATGGCGGTATATTCCTCTTTTATAGATCTACAATAATGTTGGCGATAAAACAAAGTATATAATAATAAAACATAAAGTACACACAAAGTATATAATAATAAAACAAAGTATATTAGGATAGCTCACTAAACCTATATTGTATTCTAAAAAATTGGTTAACATAAATGCGGTATTTGGAAAACTATTTTGACAACTTCAGGGAGGAAAACTATTAATCCTTATCAACTTATATACTTATAGTTACCTTAAGCATATCATGCGCATTATTAGAATATTTTATATCATATAATTTAAATGAGTATCTTATGGCAAAAACTTAACGCGCATGAAAATAAATATACAGATAAATAAATAATATCTACATAATAAAATACTAAAATAAAATGACTTAGACAGGTTATTTATATGTCTTACTAACCGTGCAAAGCCGGAGCTGGTCGCTAGTTTCTATTAATTATTAATGATTTTTATAATAAAGAAAATATTAAAATGCTAGGCAAGGTAAATACAACAAACTAATGGCATCCTTATTCATTTTAGCGCAGTTTATTAGAAATTACAATATTTAATTTAGTTTATTAGAAATAGAATATTTTCTCTAAATACAATAAACATTTTTTTTTTAAATCCCAAGACCAGGTTCCAGATAGATGTCCAATTCGAAAATTTTAGAATGATTTTTTCATCTCTGATCTCTGTAAGAATTCTTTTTTAAACAATATAATTTTCAAAAAAATATTGACAGACGCAAGTAAGAAAAAAAATGTAATTATTTATTAAATTATTATTATTGTTTTTTAAAACAATTATTTGATTAAATAATAGTTTTTTTACTTCAATGTTTATTCCATTACAAATCTAATAAAGTATAATTATCATGTAATATTTATACAACTTTACTATGTTGTTATTGTTGTCATTTGATCAATGAAGTACAAATAATTGTTTAAAATACTATAAAGCATGATTGTACTATCGTAATTATTTACATTAATTGAGAAACGATGGATCCGGCTATACTAAATTCAATAAAAATAAATAAACCTTTAATCTAGTTTATTCTAAAAAACTAGTATTTATTACTATACAAACAATGTATAAAATGATTACCTCTCTATTTAAAAAAAAAATTTATTATAAAGTTATTCTATAAGGAATAATTCTGAATAATCAAGAATAATAAATAAATAATTAATATCCTTCTTTCTTCTGATTGATAATGAATCGATATAATTTGATTGTTCACGTTATTTTATTTCTTTTCATATCGGATATTTTTAAATATTGATATGTTTTCATTTCATAAACGAAACCTAATACCAATAAAAGAACCTTGATTTACCGATAGAGGTATCTCAGAAATGCGACCTAATCTTTCTAGACCGCATAGTTATGAAATAATGAAAATCAAAATTAATTTTATCATTTTTCAATAACATCAAATGTTTACACAATCTAATTGTACTTCCTGAGCAAACCAAAAATAGACTACGTCAATATTTGAACTAGAACTTGATATTTTTTAAAAGGAGTTAAATTTAAAACGTTTGGCTGTCAGTGATTAAAATGTTAGCCTTTAAGATTATTTTAAAAAAATATTAAAAGTGCAATATGTTGCAATTTCATAAGACACAGAACTTGACGTTATGATAAAAGAGGGGTGGGATATGGAGAGGAATCCTCTTACCTCAAAATACATTTTTCTTTTTTAATTTTATTATGATTAAGCTATATAAATAATAATAATTATTAATAAACAATGTTATGGTTTACTTCCCTGTCTTCACTATAGGCAAAATTGCCTACCTACGAAAGAAAATGAACTTGGCTAATAGTTTTGATGTGGATTCTTCAACATCTCTTTGCGTTCAGAGACACTTGGGTAGTAAAATCTCCTTAAACAATAAAATAAAATTGGATTATCTCTTAGATAAGCCGATTTTCCTCCACGATACTGACCATCCAAATTGGCCACTCTGCTCTCGACAGGCGAAAACATGTTGATTCTTATTAATTAACCAGCTCACTATATATATCACCGAAAATATCAACACAAGGATCTATTCCAGATGCGTATATAATAGATCATTAATTCGTCAAAAACGATTTAACAAAAAAACAACTAATAATTACCAAAGATATGACAAACCAATCTGCAGCACTTGGAGCATTGATAATATATAATTTTTATTTTGCATATTTTGCATTTACCCTAAAGTTATTCCTTCATAATCGCAGAACATCACGGTTAAAATAAAAAAAATTAAACATTAATAAACAATATATTAATTTATATAAAACTTATATAATGTATGGGACATGAATAAATAATATAAGATTATATTCAAATAACAAAAAAAAAAGTATTTAACTTAATGATGTATATGTGCTGCAATAAAATGAATATGAACTAAGTAAATTGGGGAGGGGGGATTCATGACGAAGAAAAGTACAAAAATTAGTATAGTAAAAATTGTTCTTCTCTTCTGAGTCCCAAGCTATATTGTATAAGTTAATTATACACCGTGGAATCTTTCCTTCTTAACTAAATACTATATTAAAATGTAAAACAATTTATAATTTATCTAATTATAACATTTAAACTAACTTTACTGTGTTGTTTTATTTATGATTTGAAAAACTTAATACCGAACATTAAATAGGTCACGCTGTGTTTTTCAATTTTTTTTTTGGTAAGGACCAAACGTGTGAAGCAGAAGTTGTATCAAAAAAAGTTGTATGAAGAGAATCTACTGTGGAATCAATCATCTTCTTCTTGAGGTCATCATTTTTCTGCGCCCTTGATTAGAGTGAAGGACCAATGACATGCTTAAAAAAAAAATGTCTATATCTATTTATGATTATTAACTGCTATGTAAGAATATTGAATATTAAAATTCGTCCCACTGCCATACATTTTTATATCTAGGTTTAATATCACAGAGGCACTAATATATTAAATGGATTTCATCACTCATTTGATGATAGGTATCTACTTCTATTTAATCATACTATTAAAAATGCGATAACAAAGAAATTAATATTATATCGTACCGTAAAAAGAATTTTGAGTTAAGTCTTTTGTAGCAATTGTATTGGTTTGAAGATTTTTAATTCAGGAACGCCATATCTGATATACCAGTTCCAACATTTTTTTTTTTAATAAAGTTATATTTTGAGATTTATCATGTTTGAACTTTTATAGGAATAATGGACATAAGCTAAAATAAAAAAGTTTCAAGCTTTTAAAATTTTTCTAATGCTTAAAAACTTGTACAAATACAACCCGTGAACGGGTCTAGGGTTAAGTACATGGTAGAGACTGTACTGTTTCATAGAAAACTGTTGTGCAGGGAGGAGATTTGTCCTAGATCACGCTCAACCGCCACAGTTATCCCCATTATTTAGGGTACCCACTTTATAGAGCCTAGGTGAGCCCCAGGAAAGTCCTAGAGCCCATATGATCCATCCCCGGCCCCTAACAGACTAAATAAAAGTCTTGCTAGCAACGGGATGTGGGCCAGGATTTTCGGCATGGCAACTCAGTGCTCTACCATTGAGCCACTCTGCTCCCTAATGGTTAATAAAATAATTTCAATACAATCATTACAATAGGAATGCTTTGCTTTCCAATGTCCAAGTTTTAATTTTTTTAACTCACATGGAACTCTCTCTCTCAGGAACCTCTAATGAAAAATTAGGTTTTGTGAGTTATGACATTGTTCTTTTGAAGGAGCGATATTTTGCTTAAAATATTCTAAATTAATTATTTGACCAAGGTTTATTGATTTTAAATATAGTTAATGATTTCGAATTTTAAGGAAGTTAAAATTTTGAGAAACATATAAACTTTTGATAATGTGTTTTCTCATCGAAAGAAAAATAAATTAAATATTTTTTATTATTTCTTGTAGTTATGTTTTAAAGAAAAATAATTATACTATTAATACTTAGTATCTCCTAAACTTCTCTGTTCACTGATTGTGTGATATTAAAATAAGTGAAAGATGAACTTCCCCATATCTCACTTCGACTTATCTCTCTCTCTATCAGGAATAAGTTCCCTAATCTGCCCACTTCCTAATAGGCTTGTCTGCACTTCTGGAATTTTATTTTCCAACCACGCCCTTTTCAATTTCTCCAAGTGCAGAACTTCGATAAGGTTTCGCATTTATAGTTTCTGAACGATAAGTGTGAATGGAATTTTAATTGAATGGGAGTAGTAATTTACTTAAGTACTTCGACTTCAGTAAAATTCTAATTTTAATTTTTGGTTTGTATTTTTTTTTTTTTTAACATTGCGTAATAATGAATGGATGGTACGATATGGTATAAATTAACATCTGAATTTTATTTTTAGGAAACCAAATGAATGACTGTCGTATTTATTCATTTTTTAAACAGACAAAAAATAGAAAAATATATTGAATTTATTACAGTTGTTAGGGATAAACATTTCCATATATTTAAAATCGGGCGCTAAACAGAATGGAAAATATTAATTATCATAAAAATAGGTAAATAGATTTATCTCAATTTGCAACCCCTAGCCTCAAAATAAAACTTTAACATTTTTCCGTATTTTGACTAAGAGTTTTATGAAGCATTTTTTAACTTATCCATATTTTATATAACCAGTCTTTTAATACTTCTTCAAAATTATTAATCGAAAATTATATGAGTTGTTTTTATTATTCTTTGATAACACGTATACCAGATAGTTATAGTTACCATTAAATAATTTTAAACCATCCTTAGTTCGTTCGTAACTAAGTAGGTATTGTTTCATCGTCAAGTTTCTTACCACTATTTAAATATTAAATGAGAAATTAAAGGTTTACATTTTACTTATAGATTTACATTTTCGCAATCTCCCAGTAGTACAGCCAATGGTTATCGCAATTATTTTAAAAAATAGATGTTTCCGTTTAAATGATTTTAGTGTTAATATCTAGCAACAGCACTTCGTCAAACGTCAATTAATATAATTTTTTTCACCAATAAAGGTATCATTTTTTATTACCACAATAATAGAAGCAACAAATTTAATATTTATTGTATATAATTCAATTATCATTAATATTGTTTCCAAATTATAAAATACAAAATACTCACATTCTTCCATGAATGTCATTTAGTTTTTGCCATAAAATTAGTTGGTGCGTATGACCTAACTATGTAAAAAAAAGGCACACAATTATTTATTCATTTGTTTCTATGGAGCATGATAAAATATACAGAATATTGTACATTTTCTGTAATACTGTATTTTATTTTCCCCACGCCTAACAAAATTATAATTAAAATAAAACCAATTGTATATTATTACTAGTATTATTGGTAGTTTTTTAAATAAATACATATTTAGTTTATTGAAGTATCAGAATGTTATGGTAACGTAACCTTACCCTTATACCTAGAATAACGTTTTCATATAAACCATCGCCTACAATTAATTATAAATATCACTTTATCTGACAGCTTGAGATTGATGTTGAAGTATTACTGTGCATTCTTCAACTTTAATAAACAAACATGTTACTGCTCAAAGATATTTTTAAAGTTTCTATTAAAAATGATTATATTAATGATTAATGATTTAATTAGTCCCTCTCTAAGTGTGTGTGTATACGTGTATATATATATATATATATATATATATATCGATGTCTACTCTGTTATTTCAAATTTTATACAGTAAACAAAGTAAAAGCAGTTTACGAAACCCGAATAAAAGATTTTGTTTAAATTGATTAATTAGTAAAAATAATGAACTAGTATATTTTATGAAAATAATTGTTAGAACAGTTAAAAATCATCCTGGTACGAGTACTAATACAAAGAAATTAGATACGTTTTTTGTACAATATTTTTATAATTACTTGTTTATGAAAAATTCTAGTTAGTCTTGCTCGTTAATAAATTCCAATCTTAAACATTAAGATCATTTTTTTCTTTCCCTTTTATACTATATGTTTTGGTGTTGTTGTTATACTAATTATATCGAAGTTATAATTTTATATCAGTGTATTTAAACGATGCATTTGCTAAAAGGATAGCATAAATAATTATAATATAATGGATAAGGGGGTAGGATAGCTCAGTGTATAGAGTTTTGAGTTTTTATGCTGAAGATAGATTATTTAATATGTTAACGGTCACGTATTGTCCCTTTAGAATCTGCAGATCCTTCAGGGGCACGCCCAGCCTCTATAAAATGTGTTCCCTCAATTGGGGGAAAAATCTGGCGATTCAGCGTGATCTAGGACAAATCACCTCCATGCAAAACCGTTATCTTAGAAACAGTATCTACCATGCACTGAACCCAAAATCCTTCATATCCTGCAGTGGAACACTATTTTTTATCAATCAGTAAAAATAAAATATTTTATGTCAATAATTGATAGAACATTTAAAAAAAATACTGGTATGAGTAATATGTAAATATAATTTTTATAATGACGTCTATAAAACAATTCTGATTAATCTTAATTAATCTGATTAACAAGACGCAGCCAGTTAGAAGTTATTTTTTCAGGATTTATTTCATAATATACATCAAAATCGACCGACCCATTCCTATAACTGTTTATACTTGCATAACGTCAAAGCTTAATAACATTTGTTAGACAACTGTTTTTTTTTCATTATTTTATATTTGGCCCTTTAGTGGGTCCGTTGACGTCAACAACGGTATATGTTGCAGAGTAATTTGAAATTTATTAAACAAAAAGAAAATATGGATTTGATGTTGGTATATAAATCGAATTGTCATCCTTAATAATTATTATAACCGTTACCAATAATAGGGAACATTTCCCGCCGTTGGCAAGATTGAGTAAACTTACTCAGCTAAGATAGTAGCTTCAACAGATGTGCAGCTAACTCCTCAACCAACCGCCAAACCATTTATTGTCAGTATTAACCTCTATATCATTAATCTAATCCATAACCAAAAAAACAAACTAAAACTCGTGTAAACAAAATACAGATATCTTCTTAAACAGAAGTTTAAACGTTTATCATCTTAAGACGTATCTTTTATTAACATATCACCTTCAGATTAACAAAAATCACATGTTAGAATTTTTCTTTTATTATATGACTTTTTATTTTTAAAAAAATAAATATCTATAGTATAAGCTCAGGAATACTAGTAAAAGTTTTATTCGATTTTTAATTGAATTTTAATATTTAATAATGTTTTAAAAGAATTATCTAAATCCATATATACAATCATTTATTTAGCATCTACAGCACTTTGAATCATTGTGTTTTGCTGGTGGAGTTTTGTTACATTACAGGATGAAATTTTAAACATTTCCCTTTTTATTTTAAAACTGACTACGAACTCATTCGCGAAGTTCCGGTGACTTGAATTAATTATTGAAAGTTACAATACATTTAAGAGTTATTACAAAACTTCGATTCGTACAATGCGGATTCTCCAATTCGCATATTTCACGACCAAAAGAACAGAATAATACAATGGATTTTTTTTAATAAGGGGGTGCTTAATTCTATGGTAAAAATAATAAGTCATATAAGAAATATAATGAATTATTTAAGCGAGTAGACTTTATAAAAAGTAAATTCAAGAATAATATGTAACATTGTTACTGAACAATATTATGTATGTATAAATCCATATATTACTATTATACAGATGTTTTAATGACATTAAAAATGAACACTCATTTTATTTTATTTATCACAGAGATCTCATTATAATAAACTGCGTTGTTTTTTTGATATTCTTGTTTTGTTGAGTGAGCTGGGTCACAAGTACAACCTAAACACTTCTTTCCACGCCGACACAAAACCAAGATTGTATTCGACAAAAACAGTTTTTAAGTCCTATTACTAAAGCAATACTTAGCAACCATACATCAAAGCTTTAACAAAACGTGAAGAAGATACAAGACGTTTTTCTTAATTACTAAACTTTAGTGTTTATAAATTAAATTGTGAAAGCATCGATGTCTATACAGTTTTCACTGCATGGTAGATACTGTTTCTAGGATAACGGTTTTGCATGGAAGTGATTTGACCTAGATCACGCTGAATTGCCAGATTTTCCCCCCAATTGAGGGTACCCACTTTATAGAGGCTGGGCGTGCCCTTGAAGGATCTGCAGATTCCACAAGGATAATCCGTGACCGTTGACATATTAAATAATTTATTTTTATATACACACACACACACACACACTTAGAGAGTGATTAATTTAAAGATGTATGATCATTTTTAATAGAAGCTTTAAAAATATCTTTAAGCAGCAACATGTTTGTTTATTAAAGTAGAAGAATGCACATTAATACTTCAGCATGCTTTAAAGCTTCAACTGGCATATTTACAATTTTACCCGTTAAATAATATTGTGTGATTATACTAAACTTTGTACTCATACTAACCAAGAAGGGTTCTAGCTTCAGTACAAGGTAGAGACGTTACTGTTTCTAGGACAACGATTGTGCAAGGAGGTGATTTGTCCAAGATCACTTTACCACCTGAGGAAGGTCTGCAGATCCATCCATGGCTGTCACCCGACAGCTAGATATGTACCCAAGACCTTCAGCATAGCTACTCATCACTACAAAATGAGCTACCCGGCACTCTTATTTTACAAATAATTAGGCCGAAATCAAGATTACGAATACCTTGAACAGTTTTTAATAAACCAGAAAGATGTATTAACATCATTGAAGACTGAGCACGGCGATAATTAGAAAAGGTAGTTAATAATTTAACCAAATTGAGATAAACTGGGTAAAATACTTGTACAATATGAGACTTGTGAGACAGCTTCTGAAATACTGAGAAACGTTAAGCATCAAATGCGTGATACAAACGACTACTCTGAAAACATTATCGTATTTTTTGAAGACCTTATATCGTTCGGCTGATAAAGACCTTATCAAAAAGTAGGATTACAGAGCCCTCAACTATATTTTGTCATGGAAATTAGTACAGTTTATCGATAACAGCAAGATAAATATTTTCATGATAATTTATATTTAGTATTAAAATTATCTTCTATTTTATATTATTAAATCTTATTTCTATTCCAATAGAATTGATAAAAGCAGGCCCAGTCGAACTCAAAATGGCACTGGCTTTTATAGAAAAAAAGATGGCCCACGACCGTGAACTCCACATGATATTTGTAGATTTACACAAGGCCTACGATACCGTACCTCTAGGGAAACTGTGGAAGGCTTTGGAAGATACATCTGTTAAGAGATACCTCATCAGAGCAATTCAAGAGCTCTATAAAAACATCACAGGGGCAATAAAAATAGGAGATAGAGTGTCTAGAAGCTTCCCATTTAACAAAGGTTTGTAACAGGGCTGCTGCCTTTCACCCCTGATTTTGAACATCTATATAGAAAAAGCCCTTAAAGACTGGACAATTTTCGAGAATGAAAAGATCATGCGGTGGAAGGGGTGCTCAAATCGGGGATGATGTCATATACAATTTGCAGTATGCCGATGATCAAGTAATAATCGCATCGGATCCGGATGACGTGAGCTTTATGAGGAAGTTGCTGGACACATATTCCAGATGGGGGCTGAAAATCAGTAAAAATAAAACAGAGTATATGGTTTTCAACGCTCAAAATTTACCACTTGAAATCAATGACTGGACGCTCAATGCTTGCAAACAGTTCAAGTACCTCGGATGCTGGCTCTCTTCTAGAGGAGGGTGACATCGAACATAAAGTAAACATGGGGAAAAAAATAATAAGTTGTATAAATTCCACCCTATGAACTAAGGAAATACTGATCGGAGGTTTGGACACTCACGAAAAAGGAGGAGAATAAGTTGCTTTCTGGAGAAGAAGCTGTGATATATCGAGAACCAAGCGGGTAACAAACGCAGCAATCAGAGACAAGGTCGGATGCCAAAAGAACATCCTTCACCAGATAGGAACTAAAAGGTTAAAGTGGTATGGCCACTTAATGCGGATGGACGAAAACCGCTGGCCAAAGAAAATTCAAAACTATATACCACCTGAAAGAAGAAAGCGTGGAAGACCGAAGAAAAAATGGATGGAGGATGTAGAGAAGTGCATGGCAGCCAGAGGCCTCCGTGAGGGGGATTGGATAGACAGGGAGCAGTGGCTTTTGGGTATTGGGTATATGACTCCTTAAGTTGTGGAAAACCCCAGGGAAAAAAAAAATTAAAATTATCAATGGACGTTCATAGTTATATAGTATATTTTGATTTCTTGTCTTATGCAAAAAACAAAACAAATAAAACCTAAGATAAAAAGTTCTGAAGAAAAGATATAACTGTAAGTTATTTGAATCTTATTTTATTTTAAACAGTTTTCCTTATTCCACTTACAATTTATGCAAGTGCCCGTAACAGTTTATTAAAAACAAAAAGTATTTAGTGATGCTGATGTAACCCAGTTTCTAAGTAGCCTCATTTTTTTTATTGGAAGTAATGGACCGTTGTGATGAAGCTTTAAACCCTTAAATCTACTTTTTTTTAAATCTACTTTTATCTACTTTTTTAACAAACACTCTGGATACCCATCCAGAGTGTTTGTTAAAAAAGTAGAACGCAGCTTCGAGAAGATTCTTGTAAGAGTATTTCAAGTTTCTCAGAGCCAAAATTAAGAGCCTATTACAGTTTAATAGAAGTTTTATTGATTAATTATTAGATAAATATATGTTAAACTGTAAAAATCTTTTTTTCTTAAACTGTATCTTAACTTTGCCTGAACGGTTAAATAATTGGAAGGATAAGTGAATGAAGAAGATGTGTAGCAGCAAGTGTGACTTGAAATATTTAAATTTAAATTTAATCCTCAAACAAGACTGAAACAAGAAACAGCACGCCGTTTCAGGATACTTCAAAATTTACTTTACAAGCGCCATTTGAACTTACGGAGTAGAGCTTTGGGGCTCCAATAAGCCATCGAATTCCTCTCGTAATTAATCATTACAAACCAAAATCCTCAATGCTCCTTAATTCGTTACGAACAAAGTAATTCATAATGACCTTAATGCCTCATTTGTTGCTGATTTAGCCCGAATCCGATACCAATCTTTTCATGACAAACTTCATTCCCACTCAAACCCACTAGTTACAAACCTAGCAACCTCTTCAATTCCTGTTGATCCTTCGAGGCGTCTGAAAAGAAGATGGCCTTGTGACCATCTAAGTTGAACTTATTAGAGTTCTACATCTGAGTAGTTTCTGTACTTGTCTTTATTCATGCCAATATGTACCATTCCTGCTATTTACTTGTTGTATTGTTGTAATACAGTAGTAAATTTCAGTGAATAAATTATTTTAAAAAAATATTGAAAATAGTTGCGTTACTTTTTAATTATAATTTATTCGAATTACTCTAACTAAAACATTACTAAGTGAGGTAAACATTTTATTAAGTAGGTATGAATTTTTCTTTCAATATGAGTTTAAACAATAAAAATCCTCTTCCAATAACAATTGTTGAAATTTTATATATTATTTTAAATAATAAACTTTGTAATCAATCTGGAAAAATATAACCCTCTTTTACTAATCCCTATTTTACTAAATTTAAAAAAAAAATCAACAAAACTAGTTTACATTAAATATCAGATAGTTTTAATTATTAATTTTATTATATTGTTCTCATCCTTTGCTACTTATTTATTATTTGACTTACTTTTACTCACATACTGTTTTATTCATCATTTTTGTCATTAACTTATTTCATTATTTCAGTCCAAAATTTTAAGTAATAATAATATTTTATTTTATAATTTAATCACTTTTGTATCTGCTTTACTCCAATAATTACATTTTTATATATTATTTTATTTTTTAAACTATTTTTTGTATCCCAATTATTCCGTTTGTAATCTTGTCTGTGCAGCCCTGCAGGATACCTGAATATTGGATCGGACTTCGGTTTCTAATATATTGTTTATTAATCTCATATTTTCCTAAAACGCGAAAGTAGAATGACATTAGTCAATATGTCTAATTATTGACAAATTTTTGATATTTTTAGAATCCACAATAATAGTGGCTAACAGCTACAGATGAAGTTAGGTTTCAACACCAATAGAGGAACAAAACAAAGAGAAGAGTTTCATTTGTTTTGACGGTGGATAGGAATGCTCTACCATCGGCTATGAATGAAAAGACAAATGAGTTTACAAACCCTTAAAAATAGATCTGCGAGCTGAAATTAATTTGCACGTCGTATCATTGATGTATATTGAACTGATTATTAAACAATGAAAAAACATGTTATGGTATTGTTAATAGACACCGAAAGACTAAGGTAATGTAATTCAATATTTAAAAACTAAAATATAATTTTATTTCATGGATCTATTTCTATTTTTTGTTGGATGGCATGGAAGCGTAAATTAAGAGCGGAGTGGCTCAGAGGTAGAGCGCTGAGTTGCCGTGCCGAATGTCCTGGTTTCAAATCCCGCAGCTGGCAGATTGTATTTAGTCTGTTAGAGGCGGAGATAGGTTATTTGGGATCTAGGACCCTTCTGGGGCTCACGAAGCCTCTATAAAGTGGGTATCTAAAACAGGAGGAAAACCTGGCGGTTGAATCTGATCTAGTGACATATCACAATAGCACAACCGTAATCCAAGAAACAATAAAGTTTTTACCAGGTGCTGAACCCAAGACCGTTTATGCGTACAGTTTTTTTTTTTTAATGGAAGGGTAAATTGTATAAAAGTAAAACTGCCATTAGCGATATTGTTGACAAGATATTATTTTTTTTAACAATACAAAGACAAATTTATGTAAATCCCTTTATTTCTTACAACAGAATTTGATTTGGAATGCTTATTCTAGTCGAAATAGCTATTTCTTGTCAATAACACATTCTATCAGAACTTTCATTAACACGTCCTATCATTAGCTCTATTTTTAAGATCGGAGTTCGAAAGGATTCGGAAATTTATTTTCCTGCCATCATTTCGAAGTTTATAGGAATATTTTGAGAACGGCGAACCCATCACCGATTTTAGAACTACCTTCACCTATTCCCCCATTTTGGAGTTTACTATTTTGGAGCAATAATATTGCTAATATTGTTGTTGAGTGGAATGCGGATAAGTATAATTGTATACGTAGTAACTGAGATATAATTATTAATTCAATTTTTTGGTGAAGGTCTCTATAATAATAGATCGAAAACAATCTTTAAAGGTACATCAATATTTTTACTGCAAAAGGCCAACGATTTCATTTTATTTTTTCCGCTAAACTAACTGCAAAATTTAGATGGGTCTATAAACCTTTATGTTATCTAGCAATAAAATTACAATCTTATTTTGTTTTAATTATTCTCTACACATTTAATCAAAAGATGATAGGTATTTAAAAAAAAATCATTAAAAAACAAAATATGCAATTATAAGAAAAAAAGAAGAAAGGGGCTTAAATACAGGATACTTTTAATGATTTCTACTAAAGGTTTGATTAAAATTAAGAAAATAAAATAAAACAAATCTGCCTCCCTTTTCAAAATTCGCCCATTAAACTACAATATACATTCGGAAACACAATAAAATTTGGTATTTTTATATGTTTTAGTTTACTAAAATAGTCGTAGTCGGATTATTAAAAAAAAAAATTACTAATGATTGAAATACCATTAAGATTATACAATAGTCCTTAGTATATTGTTTCGCCTGGAGAGGTCTTCAGATCCTTCAACGGAGAAGGTCACGATTAACATGTGGTCATGAGCTGGCTTGTTTGGATAGTTGTTTGTTTATGGAAATTTAAAGTTTTGTTCGACCTCTCAAAATAAGAATTTACTTACATAGGCTACTTTCTATAAAATAAATTAATAATTTGTTATTATACAAGGTTTGAACCTTGTATAATTGCCTTCAGCGTTTATTTTGAAGAGGAAATAGTATGTTTAGTGCAAAAATAAATTACGCATATAACGCATAAAATTGTAATTGTAACTATGTTTTGAAATAATAACGACCAGAAAAAAAAGGTTTTCATTGCAAAGAATTAAGTATTTTATCCTTTTAAAACGAGTGTCGGAAAATATTAGGAAAAACCAGGTGAGACCGAATAAGGAATGAAAGGGTGCGGGAGGAACTAGGAGTTAGATCCGTCCTAGAGACGATTAAAGAAAGACAGCTGAAGTGGTACGGGCATGTTGACAGAATGGGAGACGACGGTAAGACCAGGTGGCTTCTATTCGGTTGTAACATATGAAATATCAGTGAAGGTGTAAATTTAAATTATTAGCAAAAAAATGATCAAACAATACTTTTATTAATCAAAATAGGATCCTTCACTTTCAATACACTACTCCCAACGTGAAACAAGCATTTCTATCCATGCTCTGTAGAAATTAGGTGTCAAGGAAGAAGGGGCATTCTCGTTGTCAAATTTGTTATTTCTTAAAAAATTATCGAAACATCGGAAAAAGTAAAAATCAGTTGGAGTAAGGTCTGGAGAATATGATGGGTTAGGAAGGACCTCTATATTCAGCTCCTGGAGCTTTTGCACGGAGCACGTTTCCAATCTGGGCCTTGGTTAATTCACGTGGTACCCATATTTCCAGCTTTTTCGTCTTACCAAGATTTTAGGATGCCTGGAAACAGTCATGGCACTTGCTCCAAGTTGTGAGCCTAATCCACTAATGGTTAGGGAAGGGCCCACTTCGACCAGCTCATTCAACTTTTCGTTGTCCAACTTAGTCTTCGGCCTACTACGTTCTTTGTTGGTAAGGTCATAATCCCCAGACCGAAATTTTTCAAACCAACGGAACATTCTTAATCTAATAAGTTTTCTTTATGAAAAATAATATAATGAAACAAAAAGATTCAACTTCATGTCTTTTAATATATTTAATAATTATTTATGCTTAATAAACAGAACATGGAATTAGGAATTGTATATTGGAGCCACTTTTCTTATATATTTTTTATCAAGTATTATTATTATCAATGTTTTATATTTTTTTAGATTCGAAATTTGCCTTGTAACGGTTATATTTGTGCCTGTTCGTTTAAAGTTGCTACAATTTAAAATCCAATAGGCTCAAATCAAAGTGACCTATTAAAAAAAAATATTAACATGTACAATTATTAATAACGGTTATATCAATTCACAAGATTTGTCTTTATAAATATATTTTATTACTATATAGATATATATATATTTATTATCATTTGCGGTTTTATTATTTTAATAACAAAATAACTGCGAAGAAATCGCTATAAAGGGATAACAGATAGAGGATGAAGTTAGGCTGAGCTTGCATTGTCAATTGCTCGTAAATCAGCAAATATTTTATAATCATCGGCATGTCTTCTTGTATTTTCTAAGAATATTTACCTATGCTGTTTAGAGATAAAGGATCTAGATATTTTAAATAAAATAGGTTCAATAATACGACCATTTTTTTTTAATACGATAAATAATTTACTTGTTTTTTAAATAAAAACTATTAGGTCGCTCTGTAACTTAGTGGCTTAATGGATGACTACAAGCTACACATTGTCGATTTTTGATACGGTCTCCTTATCAGCGATGATATTGGGTAGACTTTCTAAATAAAACATTTTCTTTGCTTTTTTCAATTCAAGTTGATTGAGATTATATTTAATCGTGAATTCAATGATGTGGTCCAAAAAAATTATGTTAATCGATTATTTTTAAATATTTATTTTTTTATATGTAATAACCCTGTAATTGAGAAGTTCGAAACAATTTTTTTTTTAAATACCTTGCAATGTTACTGAATGGCGGTCATTTTTATTTGTAAAACCGCCATTTTTTATTTTGGAGATATTAGCATTAATTTGAATATCTCAGCACTGGTTCAAGTTACAACACTGAAATTGACATGATTGTTTTTAGAAAAGTCTACTCTAGAACATTTTTCCATGCCAAATACCCTAATTTCAAAAATAACCAGTCAAAATAACCTTCAAAGTTTGTTATTGAAAACTTAAAAAATCTATTTCTTAGACCAAAATAACAAAAACCAATGAGTGATTTATCCTACTAACATGATAAATTTCTTTTAAAAAGTGTTGTAAACTATAAACAAAAGTATTTAAAAATGGTGGAGCAACCCCAAATGGATATCTTTATATGGATTTACGCTCAGGTCATTAAAATTATCTGCACTGGTTCAAGTAACAACAATGCTTTAGACATGATTGCTTTTAGAAAAGTCTCCTATAGAACATTCTTTATTATCCCAAACACCTAAATCCAAAAATGACCCTTCATCCTAAATCCTTCAAATTTTGGTTATGAAAATCTATAAAATCCAATTTTTAGACCCTAAAATAACAAATCATCTTTGCATAGTAAATTAAAAAAAAAATGTTTTGAGCTATAAAAAAACAAAATACTTAAAAATAGCCAACCAACCCCCAATGGACCCCTTTATATGGACGACCCTCTGGTGATTAAAATTATATCAGTATTGTAATTTATTTTATTATATAAGTTATTGATTTTACTAATATTTAAATAAAAATTCAATTTTCAATTCAATCTTCAAAAATTCAATCTTTTCAAAAAAAAAAATATCAGTATTGTATTATTAAATCGCGTGAACCATACATTATGTCATATATAGGATCCTGTCACATTTTAAGTGCATTTGAATTTATAATATTCTCAGAAATGGATACGCGATAGCTTTATGTTAATCCTACATAACAGCTTAAGACCATTCTTTATCCCTTCCGTCGGAGGAAGATGGATTGTCTTATACCCGAAAGCGAAAAGTATGTCCCACGCGCCTCCACAACCGTTATCTCTTTACCCTCCGGAGGGAAGTGGTCCAAACCGGAAACTAGGGCATATCCTAGAAAGTGAATAAAATAGCTATCGATAGGTATAATCGATTTTAAGTAATCGATTAACATATGTCGATTCTGGCATGCGCAGTGAGTTTTCAACAATTATACAATTCCGGAACTTGAAAAAAGATAATCGCCACCACATATTATATCACCTTTTATATCCAAGAAATCAAAATTCAGAATAAATTCGGCAAGGACGCTTTTGTTGTATTTAAACATAAAGTAAACCAAAGGTATTAGAATATTTTATAGATGTTAATCCACTATAAAGAAATTTGTTTAATTTCGCACTATTAAATTATCATGGAAAAACTGTCGTAAAACAAAGTATGGGAATATTCTATAGCTTTTATGACAAATCAAATTTAATTAGCCTACATTCAAATTTCAATGTGTTATATACTGATCTGCTAGTCTTAATTATACAACTCAATTTCATACAAAAAAAAAAAAATAATAAAGAAATTGAACGATCAAGCATGGATAGAAAGGGTATGCGTATTCAATGTATTAACACGTTGACTGCCAACCATGAGATAACTCGTAGATTGCGTTCTTTTCTAGGATGCTAACTACGAGTTATCTCGTCCTGTGTTTACTTGCCATTTTTGTGCAGCAACGATTAAACTCTAAATATATCAGAATTAGAGTTTTTAATAATATAATGTGATCAAATCAAATTGTCATTATAGGCCAGATTTCTGAAAATTGCCGTGGCATTCGACGTGTTAATATTGAAAAATTTAGAAAACGTTGAGCTGTGCAAAATTCTTTTTGTTATTATAAATAATTTCATTATTAATGGTACTAAACAATTATTGATTTATTTTATAAAACTAGCTTCAGCTACGTTACCTAATAATTACAAGCCTCAATTTTACATTTTAAAATCACACAAGAAAGAATACAACAAAAAGCAAGCGTTCATTAGAGGTGTATAAAAATTATTATTTATATTTAACAAATTAATATTGAAACATTTCGCAAATGCTGAGTTATAGAAAATACTACTTATTTTTGTTATGATTACTCGTTAACAATTAAACATTAATTTAAAATGGGTTTTTTGAGTTTGAAAACACTGTAATGGCATACGGTACAGAATATAGGTGTTAGTAAAATGAATGGGTAAATCCTAATAATAAATGGACATAAATAATGTATATTAGTAATGAAAGTAATATTTATTAAAAGACAGAATTATTTAATTTATTTTGAATATAAGGAAAATGGAAGAATATTATGTTTATAAATATTTAATTTATATTTGTCGTTACAGGTAAAGGTTGGAGAGGTTTGGCAGTGGATTACCACCTCGATACAACATTATGGCTGCTGTATCAGCATTCAGTAACGTAAGAATAGCATAATTAATTTAAAATAACTTTAAATGTAAAATAACTAACAATTTAATCAACTAGTAAGGTAAAACTAATCGAAATAAACTAATTTTATGTCCGTTCTATCCAAACTATTTTTTTTTATCTAGTGTTAAAGTTGCCACGAAAACAGATATTTCTAACTGTATAACCAATTATAACTATAAATCCAACGAAAATTCACAAGCCTAACAGAATATAGATTTCCATTAATCCCTTATAAACACTGATAACACTCCGGAAGTATCACTCATAACAGATTTCTAGGACAGTAGGGAGACTTGGCTTATTCGCATAACAGTAATTTTACGGTATATTATCCTATTTAATTAGCACTTCTAATAACTTAAATTAAATTATTTATCCTTATATAAACTATTTATTTATGCAGAAGTATTAATGATGTTAAATCCTGGTTAAGGATGATAAAAGCATTTTTTTTCAACAAATATTTAATATATATTTATCAAAATACAGTTAAATGTTATTATTATTGAGTTATTCGGCGTGGATATACTAGAATTATTTTTCCTTTTTATCATTTCTCTTCTACCGCTGTGGAGTATCTTTCTTTTTGACCTTTGCCCAAGTCTCTCTTTTTCTGAGCCAACTCTCTCCTTCGGTACCAGTCCATTCCTTTCATCCTAAAAGCATCCCTTGCGCTGTCCTCCCAGGAGATGTGAGGCCTTCCTCTGGGCCTTTTTCCTATCGTGCGAGTCTCGTCAGTCTTCCTTGCACTTCTCTCTAGATAAATCATAAGTAGATTGTCCGAGTCATCTTAGTTAGTGTTCTTCTAGGATGGTCTCAGCTGTTTTAACGTTGAGATTAGCCCGTATGGTTGCGTTCCGTATCCTGTCTTTCCGGGGTTTCCCTTTCTACTTTTCGCACGTACCTCTTTTCTATATCATACCCATCCTAGCGGATCCTACGTTTCCACTTTTAAACGATATAAGAAAATGTTCTAAAATTGAAATCTGTAGCCTACCAAGTTTCATAAAAGTTTTTAAATTATCCTGGAGAAAGCAAAAATCTACAGTCACGGTGGTTAAGATGTGAGGTCAAAATTTCTCCAAAATGAGTTTATCTTGCTGATGGAAGCGGAATCGTATCATTCTCACAGTGCAATATAAGCAGTATTGCTTATATTAGAACTCCATTTCAAGCCAGAAGCTACTAGAATGACACTATTATCCTCCGTACTCAGTACAATAAATTTACTCTGGACAAAACAATCTTTGTTATATGCGATATTGATTTGCCTGTTTAATTAAGATAATTAAATATTAATATAAATATGTAAAAGATAATATGGTTAATTGTAGGGGGGAGAGAAGGATGGTGTGAATTCGCAGAGCTCTCAACAAAATGGAGCGCTACCCGACACCATTGGCCTCAATGCGTGTTTATTCAAGGCCTAAGCCTGCCTCTTTTCCATCCCTCCATCCCATCTTCTTTATACCCTACTTAGAATAGCGAAAAGAAATGAAAAAAAGAACGAAATCATTAACGTTGATGGCTGGATTAATAAAAATATTTTTAAAAACCCGAGCCACTACAAACCACTATGCTGTTCCGAAGCCAATAATTGTTCAGGGACATGACTTATCAGAGATTATGAGCAACCACTAAGTTCTTCTCTCTATTGAGTGTCCTCCTTTATAGAGACAGGGTGAACCCTAGGAGGGTTAGTATATCCTATTGGATTATATTCTATTATAGTATTGTACATCCGTGGCTGTTAACATATTAAATAATTTATCTGCCACACCCATATTTCATCCCGGAAGCTTCAGCATAGCAATTCAAAACTGAATTGACACAGATCTACCAAGCTACCTATAAGGATTTATATACATATATTAATTTATCGTGAAGTGACGTAAATGTATACTCCTTCCAAAAAAGGCGCGATTATGAACAAAAAATGCTCCTTAGTAGTGTTTTTGTAAAAAGTAATTGTTGACGGCTGCTAGCCACAGTAGCAGTCATTGTACTTGTATTACTACAAAGTTGAACGTTTTAGGTTCCATCAGACTATTTTAACTTAAAAAAACGGAGCGTGAATCAAACCTAATCCTTAATTGTGGATTGTGATTGAGAGCCGTCAAACTACTTCTAACTGTACAGTACTTACCTAATAAAATTATTTTCCTAAAACTATCAATATAGCTTTGGCTTCTCATCTTCCGGTACCAAATTTAAATCCAAATTATGGATGCACTCTTCTATATTTCCCTTGTTGGTCTTAGTCAGTCATGAAAATGATTCAATATATTAATTAAAAAAAGGACCAAATTATGGGTCCATTTTTATATATTTTCCTCATTGGCCTTAGTCAGTCATAAGAATTATTCAATTTATTTATTAAAACTTTAAATTCTCTAAATCGAATACTATATAGACTTCAGAACGGTGAATTAAGAAAATTAAGGGCAGTGGCATCGTCCTTTATTAGATTAGCTATATCAGGATAAATGAAAAATGAACAATCATAATTATAAACATAGAACAAACATAATCTCATTTTAACCTAACTTTAAATTTTTAATAACACCTTCATCCAATCAATTATTAGGTTATCTAAATGAACAACATTTCGGTAATAATGTTTTAAGACCAAGCGATTATCGTTGCTGTGTTCTTAACTGGACCACGAAGAAGAAGGCTGTGACTCCGATAGGGAAGTCAAACAGAGATAGTGGGGGATAGTGTTGATCATTTCAGTCTCCTTACGAACACTTAACAGGGATATTGTACACTGTTCTTCGGAATAGACGATAATTGTTTCCGATCCTCATCCTTGCGAAGCTAAGGTATGTCAATGATGATCAAATTTAAAGAAAAAGTGGTGTTGGTGAATGCTATATGAACCTATAGAATTCATATAAATGTTAGTACAGTACGGAAATAAAATAAATCGAATCTTATCAGGATATCGCAACTTCTTAATACTACTAGTATAATTCGATACTGATTAATAATTATTTACAAAGCTTCACAAACTATTTGAAAAGTAAACTTTTGGTAATTATAAAAATATAAATAATTTTGTTAAATATTCAGTTGATGATGAAGGCAGTGCCATTAAATTATATTATTCCAAGTAGGTTTTCAACATACATAGGTCCCTATACATATATCCGTTTATAATTATATTCTAAGTTTATACAAGAGAAATAAAATGACATGCGTTGTATTGCTTGTTGTAGTCAATCATTACAATTGAAGTGTCTCATATTTTATTTACGGTTAAAACCAATAACAAAATCAGACGACAGTCTGACTTTGAGATATAGTTATTAATAAACTGGGTATCACACACAAATATATCAATGCGTTTTATAATATCCTGGCATACAATTATTTTATTGCTGACTGCAGCTTTCATAAAAAACTACAGTTTTTGTTTAAAATTTGGTTTTTAACATTTATATTTTTCTTTTTATTCAAACAGAAAATCTACATGATGTTCGAATCCAAAAATACAGTTTCAAACAGATCGTTCGAATATTTACTACTTTTCGGAAACAATAAGTAAATTTAAAGTTAATTTTGTTTGGTTCCTAATATAAAAATCTAACTGTCACTTCGTAAACGGTTAATTTAGGATATTGCATGAAAGTTATAATGAACAATGAATAAAACTTGTATTTATAAATACTACTTCTAATGCAAATGCTTTCAGCGAAAGCCTCAAACAACCGTTAGCAAATATATAATTTTTTGTTCATTTCTTCAAAACTAAAATTATTATTGGTTAACCATAAATGTTGAATAACATAAAAAAAAAACAAATAAATCATTTGCCAGTAATATTCACTTCATTATATAAATTTATTCATTTTTAGACCTAATGGAATCAGATGAATTCTGATCATCTAGTCTTTGTCATCAATTGTTGTTCTGTGTACTTCCGTTTTCAGCTTAGACCATAATTATTCTTTTAATTAAAATTAATATCCAGCTTTCAAATTAAGGACTTTCTATGTTAGTCCACTAGATTTCACTAGCAGATAAAGTAAAATAAAAAATCCCATAAAAACATATTGATTTAATTATAGAGCAATACCTTCTGAGACCTTCCGGAATAAAAACAATATTTTTTTATAATCGTTTGTTATTTGCATCGGTATTTTTAAACTAAAAATTGACGGATTTGATTCAGTACGACAATAATATTTGTAGCACAAAATTATTCCACTGTAGGAAGGTTATAACCAAATTCTAGGTTTGAAGCAAGGTATGTACTTTGTTTATATATATATATAAACATATATATATATATATATATATATATATGTATATGTATGTATATATGTTTATATATATGTAAACAATCACATACGTATAATAAAAGTAAAAATTTATAAAAATATAAATAAGGGATGATTCTTAGGGATTGACGGCCGGCTCTGGCGGTAGGTGATTCGCGAAATTCGCGGAAGTCGTGAGTGTTTGGTATTCACCGGCGATGAAGGCGCACAATTCGCGAATTGTAGGTAGAGCCACGCATCCATACTTATCATAGTTCCTCTATGATAAGTGTAAATTTGTGACTGTATCATATAAATTTTATATTAAATAGGTTAAGTTTACACGATGATCTAATATATCGTGAATATAACTAATTAATAACTAATTAGCGTGAATATATTTGCTCATGTATTAGAGTAAAACCAGGTATATAACAATTTGTCATTATATCCGATTTAATTTTAATAATCAAAATATAATTTTTCAAAAATTATGAGCCAGTTCTATAAATAAATCAATAATATAAATAATTAAATAGTATGAATTTAATAACCAATTGCAATCAAGAACAAAATTAATTATCCAACATTCCTATTTACAATGGACTAATGAAGAATAGGCAATTCATTATTTATAGCATTTTTTTTAATACTTATAATAAGCTAAGAGCTTAATAATAAAAATTAATAAAACTAATAATAAGATATACAAAATTTAAACAAAGGTTTTGAAAGTGAGACAACTCCAATTTATGATATTATATGATATTTTATAATATTTACATTCAAAATCAACACATTTGAAATATTGTTGATCAAATAAATTAAAAATATCAAATTTATACGGATGATGAAATAATAATGGTTGTTAATTGACTAAAAATATAATATTATGTTAATTTGTTATAAGATTTAGCTATAGTCAATTTTTTTTTACAAAACGTAGTTGCCTTACTTTTAAAATTAGCTCCTCCTATATAAAATATAATAAGCAATTTAGTGCAATTTGATTCTTACTTTTTGCTCTCTTGTAAATATACAATATAAAATATTATACTAGTCTATCTCTATTTTTCTCTAATGCACAGAAGTATGCATTTTAACAGATATTGATTCTGTATCTGTATCTATTATTTAATATTTTTCTTTTTTTTAAAGGCTTCTTTGTACATGAAACGAGTCAATATAATTATAAGCTACCTAACATTTGTGATTAAAATCTGAACAAATCAGGTTAAAAGTATTTGATTTTATTAGAAATAACTAAACTTTATGTCTAACAACTTTCTTCAAGGTATGATACCCGCGATTTTCTCTGGTAATTATTATAAAAGATCTTCATTAAGCGAATAATTAAACATCAGGAATAATTAAGCAGTTTTAGAGTATTTACTAAAATTTATGAAGGAGATTTTGGAGTTTACTTAAGAAAAATTCGTTCCCTGTAATTATTTATTAAAGTTTTCATTACCAATTGACTGCCTCTGTTTTGTTTCAATTATTTATTAAATTATGGAATGAATTTTAGATAATCAATTCACTTTTTTTATATAGCTGTTGAAGACTAATTTTGATTTATTTACTTAACTCTAAAATAAAACTTTTGTAAGGTAAAGGTATCTATTTGCTTGGTACTTAATCCAATTTAAAGGACACAAAACAGAAAAATGAGCAACCGTATATGCCTTGTTATATTGGCTTGGAAAGCGAAACCGTAGCTCACATATTTCAACATATATCAGTCCAAGATACTCACTCACTCGACCAGTGCTATAAATAACATATTTATAATAAAGTAATAAATATGTAAATTTACATTATTTTTTTTTTACATATTCACTAACGTAGATCTACAATGTTTTTTTTGGATGGATGTAAAGAAATATGTTCCATTATAAATAAATTCAAGCCATAAGGTCATTATGCTTTAACGACACCATGGCGATTCATGCATATTATTTATTTATCTTGTAACAACCTTTTGGGTGAGTCCACAGAAAAAAAAGAACTATTTAAAATCTTATTTAAAAACATTAAAAAAGCAATTAGTATCGTAATTTGTTGATGTAGAGTATTGTGGTCGGCAAAACAAAGCAACGACCAGGTTTGTCCCTGACCCAATCAAATGTGAATGCACGCTGTGGGATTCCTGGAGGAACGTTTTATGGCGGGAAACTATCCTGAGCGAAAACTGGAATTTTTTAATATTTTAAATTGTTGCTTGAAAATTTTCAACTAAATAATGATTATTATGGTTTAATTATATATTAATATTAATACAGTTAATACTGTGATAGAAAGTTATGATTGATTAATGTACTTATAATTTTAAAAAAACTGCAAAGAAAAACTTAACAATATACGATAATTTACAACTAAATTAAGTTGTGAAAATAGGAAGAATATTTTTCATGGAATGTCCAGAAAAAAATTTAACTTTTCTGATTCGGACAGAAGTTAAAACATTTTCTAAACAAAGTATTTAAAAATATATCTATATGATAATTGAAAAATATAAGGAAATAAAGAAACTTGATATTACAATTTAATTTTCGAGTAAGTATATAAATATTGTCGAGGCGAATTTGAGATAAAACCTTATTAATATTTCGGAAATTTATAATTTTCAGATGTTTTGTTTTATCATTAGATGGATTCCATAATATGACAAAAAGCGGAATACTTTATTTTGAAACAATTTACAGAATTATTTAATTTTGAGCAGTAATCGCATGCAATCAGTTCATAAATTTTATTTTAACCTTCTACTTATTAATATGTTTGTAATAAAATATAGCTTTAATTTTTATTGCCCCCTTTTTACGATTTTTATTAATAAAAAATGATTAATTTTAAGACTTATGTATTAATCCGAAACGAAACAATCTAAATATATGTTTGATTGATACGTGTTTTACGATTGCTGTGATTGCAGTAGAAGGTCCATATACCGAATACTAGATTAAAGAAAAATATTTTCAAGTAAAATCATTTGTACAAGTCTTTTCTCGTAACGCTTAAAATAAATAAAACACACTTGAAAATGATTTAATAGTTAAAACGGCGAGTATTACTAAATTAAATGTTAGGCAGAGTATTTCGTTTGACTTAAAATGTTCTTCTTCTTCAATCGGCGCAACAACCCACTACTGGGTCCTGGCCTCCTCAAGCAGCTTCCGCCAGCTCAGCCGGTCAAGTGCAGCTGCTCTCCAATTCCGTACTCCGAGTAGGATTTTTAACTTAAAATGTTAAAAAAATAAGACAAAAAATATGTGGATTAGTCCTACGAGATGAATCAGTACACAAGGCAGATCTATACAAACAGACCCTCTCATTTAGAGAGTCAGATATGTTATTTTAGGGATTACTATTTGGAAAAATTTTAAGGAAAGTCCTGTTGTACAATGCAGCATCAAGTGTTATTTCATTGTAACCGCATTGTTGTTGGTAAACATGTCTAAATCTTTAACCTTATTTCAACTGACGATCTCTTGGTAGGATCGCTTTGTCAGACTGCTCTCACATTTTTGCCCACAGCTACGTTTGGAATATACATTCTCCTGTTGTCATAAAAAGCTAAGGAAAGCCTGAAGGTGTTGACACTTCAGGCTACTTTTTAATACTACTCACTAACTCATATCATAAATGGAAATATCCTTTATATTTATGTAGAAAACGTAAAACTTAATTTATGTTAGGTGTTAGAGAGTAACCGGGTCAAGGTAGACCACTTCTAATAGAGAATACCTTCTCCCAGGGTGTTATAAAATTTGTTTTATGTATGTCTTTTAAATACTATAGTTTATGCCACTTTAAATTATAACTCATTAAAATAAGTCTCTCAAAAGACGGTAGGCAATCGGAGGATATATAATATAATATTTTGGATTAAAAAAAGAAAAGAAAGCCTGTCCATTCCACGTAGATTCTAAGGTTCAGAACACGTTAAGAGTCTATTTCTAGGACATCGGTTGTTCAGGGAAATGATTTGTTCCAGATCATGCTCAACAGCAAGTTTTTCCCCAAATTATAGAGGCTGGTTGAGTCTCTACAGGGTCTCCAGACCTATAGGATCCATCCGTTGCTGGTAATATATAAACTAATTTATCTGCCACATCTTGATTCGAACCCGGAACCTACGACACAGCAATTCAGCACTCCGCGCACTGAGCTACCCCGCTCTCCACAATACTCTTGATTTACAGAAAAAAATATATAAATAAGGAAAAGAAATTAAGAACTATATTAACAAGGAACTGATTGCTTTTAGATATTTCAGATAGATATATTTATAGCCTTATATTTTTTCACCGAACCCTGTGAAAGGTCAAGTGTGTCCGATTTCGACACCCTTGATATGGCAGCGTCTGTTTTCACCCAGATCTCACTTCCTAATTGTGATGTACATCTTACATTACTATGAATACGTTTTCGTTAATTAAGAGCGAGTTAAATAATTTATGAGTGTTTTAGGAACTACAGTTTTGAAATGACAGTTTATTGATTTTGTAAAATCACATTTCAAAGGTAAACCATTTCGATAAAACCTAAAGCTTTTAGGTCCCCTTGTAACATATTTTAGGGCATCACTGTATATGCCTTGAACGTTTAATCATATACTTTTCCTTATAAATGTTTTTTAGACTTTAAATATTCATAACCGGACCTAATTGTTTGTAAAAACATAACCCATCGACATTTTTAATATGCATGATATATACGACATTAATTATTGCTTCCTCATCTAATGTAGTAATTAATTATGAGTAAATTCTCGATTATTTTTATAAACTAGATACAGTGATGATTGGAAAACAAAACCCCAAAACTATATAAAAATCAATAAAAGAAGAATAGCATAGAAAGAAATGTTATTCACAATTTAATAAGATAAAAATATGAAAACTACTTTGTTCCTTTAGAAAAAAAGGATGGGCGTCATTAAGCTTCAAAGCTTGGATAATTAAGCTCTATTTACTCGAATAATTTATACACACACACACACCCACATATATATATATATTTATTTATTTATTTAAAGAAAAATTGACTATTCATATATATCATCATATGTTTTATAAAAACATTACATTAAAATAAATATTAAAAGCGAATAATAAAAAATAATACTTACCTATTAATGAGTAATAGGCCCACACATAAGGAACCTTTTACAATTGTTTACGTTAATCGTACATAAATTAGTTTTTTATTACTAAAATTTGTTTGGTCAGTTGTTACGAGATTAAGCTGTAGACCAAGTGCGAATAAGGAGTATCATAAAACAGCAGATTTCAACACATACATAAATAATTACCAATTCTATAATAAACAAACCTAATCAAACTTGTATTTCTTAGTATCTCAATAATAATAACGAAATAATTTTCGTCTTACAAGAGATTCTTATCAAAAAATCATTTCCCTGACGATCATCTTCTTTCCAAACCAGTGGAAAACCAATCACAAAATTGGCCAGTGGAATAACCCAAGTCCTTGGCCCTGTTATTTCCTCGTGATTTCCTATCTTTATAATATTATATTTTATATTATATACTATTATCATTTATTTTATTATAAATTATTCTATTTATAAAGATTTTATTATTTGGCCTGTTAAACGTGGTGTATTATTTAAGACGTGATAACTACAAAGTAATGTATAAAAACATTTTTCGGTCATTTTGTATAAAACCGAAATTATAAAACTGGAATTAAAAAAAAATTAAATATGTAATGGGAAAAATTGATTTTCTCAACTTAAATGATCAGGTTGTCGTTTAAATTAGAGGGTGAAAGATAATAAAACTTTTAATTTCATTATCATATATGCCTCCTAGTTAGGTTTCGGATATCAAAGCATTATTCTAAATAATAATTATTTGGTAGTTAAATGTTTGCAATTGAATGAATCTAGTTAGTGCGATTCCCAAGCACATACAAAGAATTACAAATTAAATTTTATATGGCACATTGAACTTGTTAAGAAGGGAAAATTATTCTCGTTCTGAGAGAGTGAGTGTCAGTCACTTAGAACTCTTCCCTCAAAATAGTTTTCAAAATCGTTGAATTCCTCGGCTGCCAAAACAAAATAAGTTTACGATTTATTGCTGCTAGTATTTCGGTAATAAAGTTCAAGATTATCAATCCGAGTGACCCTAATTATAAAATATTAAGTTTAATTATTTTTAAATTGAGTATAAAAATACTTTATTGAAAAACAATAATGAAAACCTTTTACAAAGAACAGAAAAATAAAATGCTAAAATAGGTGGCCAAAATAAAATAAATAATTAATATATGAATAAAGATTTTTAAAAATAAACAATTATAATTTATAATTTTGTTCACAGAATTCCAATGACAATATCGTTTTTTCATACTTCACCCCAAACTGGTTTCAATCTATAATGCAAGAAACAAAGTAAGAGGTAATGATCACTAACTGAATCTGTATGAATAAATATTTTTAAAAAAGAAAAAGAAAATAAACAGTTAATAATAAATAATTTACTTAATAAACACGTAATGCTGTGCTTAATAAAAGTAATCTACAATTTAATGTAATTTCATAAAAACATCTTATGATCCAGATTTCTTTTAATTAGCTCATACTGTTGACCTTCCATGTAATATGTTTAATTTTTACAGCGATGAGCTACCTCGCTCAGTGTTGCTGTACCGAATATTCGAATCCAGCTGTTAATTTATTTTTTATTTAAGCTGTTAATTGTTGGGTATGGACCCCGTGGGTCCAAAGACCCTGGGGCTCACTCAGCCTACAGAAAGTGGAAAAACCTGGCGGTTGTGCCTGATCTAGGTAAAATCATCTCCCTTCACAACTCTTGTCCAAGAAACACTACTGTCTCAACTCTGAACCCAAGGCCCTCCATGAGTTGTATTTATTTTTTATAACACCATATAGAAAAAAACTATTTCACGACAACAGGAGAAACACATACCCTAAAAATTCCATCTTAAAATACCCTCGACAAGGAATATCGAACAGGTTGGTACGGCCACCCTTCCACCAAACCAACTGTTTTTGACGATACTAAATTATGCCTAAATCACTAGTTTATGAAATTGTGGCAGGTTGACTTGGCGTGATCAAGCTTCATGCTCGTATACTGATTCTTGCTTGCGACGTCTAAGGGGTACGCTTCTGTTTCGTGATCTCATTTGACAGATCATTGAATCTACGATTTCGCCCCAATTTCGTAAAAGAAGTCATCTTTCTCACTCTAGGGTCTGCTTTTGTCGAAGAAACTAAAATATTCATACAATAAAGGTTTATTTCTTCATTATTGATCCGTCTTTAAAAAGTTTAATAATTACGCTATGAATAAAATCAATCAATGATATAAATGAATCATAATATGAATATCAGTCAGAGCAAATTTCGTTTTCGTAGAAATTAAAAATAGAGCGATTTAGTGTAAAAACCTATCGATTATGTCGACCAATTCATACATAATCACTTACGCTTGTATATTATAACTTTCAAATTTTATTTGAATTTTAAGTTCGAATACTATCCGTTTCACAACTGTGAATACTCCCTTATGCATTTCTATTAGATTTCCTATTCAGATTTACGTAGTTATGTAATATTTAAAAAATAACCAATTAAGCATGTAGAAATGTATATATTTAATATATTTATAATTATAATATATAAAAACGTCCAACGTCTGCGATCTAAATCGAATTTAAAGTATTCACATACTATTATGTGTATATCGTCGATACAAATGCAAAAACACAACTTTTCAAGAGATAAAAAAAAACTGCCTGAAGATTCATTCAAAATCATTGGGTATCATCTAACGTAATTTACTTATGTCATTATATGACCTATAATTTACGATTACTATTCTATAATGTACCTATCGATTGTAGCAGCTTCGCTATTTTGCATTGTATCATTTTAAACTGTTACAAAATACCGCAATTGCAAACTATTGAATGTGTCATAATCAATAGTCTGCTTTAAAATATCTCGTTTGTTTTAAAAAAAAATTGCTGGTGCACTCATGAACATGACAGATTCAATACTTTGCCATGCAAGGAATTTGATTTTGTTACTGTTGGAACCAGATCATCAAGATAGTTGCGTATTCGACCTTTTGACAGCGTTATTCATTCTCATTAAAAAGTTAGATCAGATTCAACAATTTTCTGTAACATTCATCATTTCTAAAGCAATCGTGTTTGTTTTTTTTCACATTCGATACTTTCCATTTGTATAAACTAGATTTATGATTATTTCTTATCCTACAAGTACGATTTTAAATATTATTAATACGGGATCCTACTTCCACCAAGGGTAGAACAAGAATCCCTTGAAAGAAAACTCCATGTATAGGAGGTCTATGTATTAACCCTTTCCGATATTTTTCTCTCCCGACATTACTTTGTGTATCAAGAAGGAAACGCAAATGTAAGTTGTAAATCATCGAGGTTATCGATTTGCATTCTGAGATGCTGCCAGCGACTCATGCTTCCGCCGACTTTGTTGTATTCGTCGTACGAATGCATTCTATCTCTTTGTTTCGCAACTACTTTACCACTTCTGGTATGGGCTTGCATGTCCCATCCGAACTACAATGCCTGCACGCGCACTAATACAAAACAAGACTTCTTTGTATTGGCCTATCTGTTCCTAACTACAATGCCAAAAAAAGGAATTTATTTAGGAGAGATTTAAAACTGGATTATAATAAAAAAAAGGAAATAGAATGGATAATGGATAATAACATGAGATAAAGGTTTATTGAGAAACTGCCCATTGATAGTTATCAAGCAACAAACACAACTTAGAAGGTCACGAGGCCACCTTCTTTTCAGATCGGAAGATTAACGGGAATTGAAGAAAGGTTTGAGTGTGAATCGAGTTTGTCATGAAATGATTGATATCGGGTTGGGGCCAAATCACCAACTAGTAGGACATTGAGGTCATTATGGATGACTTTGTTCGTAACAAGGTTAGGAGCTTTGAGGATATTATGAAGGATTTTGAAAAGTAAGGATTGGATACGAAAGGAATTCGATAGCATAGTGGAGTTTTACTCCGTAAGTCCAAATGGGACCTATAATACAATAGTCTATGAGTCTTTTACAACTAATTGGCAGCTTAGAGCGTTCGTCTAGTAAGTGTTGAAGTAGCCTGAAACAGGTGTTCTTGTCGTTTTAGCCTAGTATAAAGAAAAATCAAATTTACTTTAAATTCGATGTTGCTTTATATACCACATTTATTCGAACGCTAATTCAGTGTTCGAATAAATATTCTGGAGCTTTTGTTGCAGACAAATAATAAATGTGTTTTATAGAATGTAGTTTTCGAGATCTACAAACAACATCAAGGATCAACTCAACTTTCAGTTCTATTAAAGTATTTTTCGGGAAGCAGATAACTAATTATTCGATGATAAGGATGAGGGATTCTTTACCTCCATTTTTCTAAAATCAGCATTCAATTTAACATTGCCAAAAATATTATTTAAAAATCGATTTATTTAGGAAAACATATGATTTTTTTTTTTGTATGAGATATTGAATATAGATAATATACATATATGTATATAAATAATAATAAACATTTATATATATATATATATATATATATATAATAAACATGCATATAAACATATATGTAAAAAAAAATTAAAACTATCTTTTGGCGTAGTTTCGAAATTTTATTCGAATATTATTTTTAGTGGAAACCAATTTTTTAGTAAATTGTTAGAGACAAGTACAATATTTATATCTAATTCACTGATATTTATATACAATGTGTATATTCCAAATTCCAATCTTTAAAGGAACACATTCAAAGTTTGATTTTTTTTAAAATAAATAAAAAATTAAAAAACAGAGAGGGACACGGTGTAAATGACAATGATTTTGACGAAATGGTGAGTTACGTTTTTTTTTCTTTTATAAGCCAATTTAATTAGTAACTTATTCTTAGGTGCTATACGAACATGTTTTTTTATCAATTTTTAAAAGATTTTCTTGTCGTTTTCTCAAAGAAAAAAAATAGTGGAAATACATTGTATATGTTTTAAATAAAATAATCTATGACTAATAAGCTTGTGAAAAATGTTTTCTTGGTTTTCTCTCTAATAATTAAAATTGCTAATAGGTAATTATTAGTTTTAAATTTAATTCTCTAATAATTATTAGTAATTAATAATTAAAATCAACTACTCCTGTTGATTGCTTACATGTTAAGGCTGAAACGTCGATTTTTACTATCAAAATATATCATGTTGAATGCATCCTCATTATATTTCAGGATCACAGTCGACCAACCGTAGTAATAAATTTAAATTATTTTCAATGAAATTATAAAATAGAACTACAATAATATTCTACTAATACAAACTACCTCACTACAATTGAATAATGTTAGTTGGCCTTATACACAAGGGGAAGAAAATGGTCTGCTTATCAATGCATCAATTTAATTTGTGTATATTTAACTTGCGTACCTAGCCCTGAATGACCTGTAATGTGGGACGAAAGCTGGCTTTCAATTAAATAGTTCAACCCTTATAAATAAATTATATCTTTGACCTCCATCCGGACCAATTTCGGACTAGTTTTTTTAAAAGTATTTATGTTTGGTGTGAGATATTAATAAGAATAGTGTAGATGATATAATAAAGGTCACAGAGCTCATTCGTGTTGTATTATTCATTGTTATGTCCTGATGAATGGTAATTGTTCGGCTTAATTTTAACTATATGTATTAATTATAGACAAATAACTCAATTAACTATAAGAGGCTAGAGACTGTACTCGCTACGTGACAACTATCGTGATCCTTTACCCGCCGCTAAATTAACGATTCAATTGCTGGCCTCGATTTGTGATCAGTAAACGATGGCTCAGTAGATTTCCTTAAACACCCCGGCCCTATCTCCTCATTATCTGGGATAAACAACAGTTTAGTCCTTCACTTCATCTAAGTTCGAGTCGCTTATCTAACTTAGAAATTCTAAATCCATTAGGTCAGAAGGTAAACAATTTAAAGACGATTCGACTGAAAATATAAACGGGCTTATTTTCGAATATTATATTTTAGAGGGGGGCGGAATCTGGTGGTTGAGCTTCATCTAGGGCAAATCACCTCCATGCACAACCGTTGATGTTATATTAAATCGCCCTTTGTAATACGCCCAAAATCAAAGATATAAAGATGAGTACAATAAAATTAAAAGGAATTTCATAGAAACAACCTTTGAATGCTCCCTTCCATATTATAATGAGATAAAATAAGCCTAACAAAAAATATATAAAGATATTTCAAAACATCTCGTCCATTGTGAATGAAAAACCGATTTTTATAATTCAACGGTTTTATATTATCATCTATTGATGAAAGTATCCCTCCAAATAGAAGTCGTATTAAGTCAATGTAATAATTTAGTGATCAACAATATGCAGACAAAATTAAATAAAAGTTACACACAAAAAATGGAGATAAAGTTGTCCTTAGATTAAGGAAATGGAAGATACCAAACAATAATATATAAAAGATGATTATAATAAAGTTAAAAAGAAATTGTAATGAAATAATGATGAATATCAGTAATGATGAAAATTTATATTGCAAAAGTTTGAGTTTCCTTGGGCTTTCTCATCATTTGTAGAAAATTTCAATTGCTTTCTTCTGGAGAGAGAAGCTCGAATCAGTTACTTATCCTTCCCTAGTTTATATATATATATATATTTGTAATTATTTAAACAATAGCTTTATCAAAAATAAATTATGAATCAATTTTTATGATTTTTCAAAGAGACTAAATAATATTAAAAAATATTAGCACTAATATTTTTATTAAAATTAATCTGGTAAACTAATATTTATTAAATTACGTTTGGAAAATTGAAAGATGTTTGATATAAAAGACAGTGGAGGATCTGAGAAATTCTGACCACAATAATAACTTGGTTTAGTTTCTACTAGACACCTCCAAACTCATTGTGTATGCATGAAGTACCGTTAAGGTAAAAAAGACCTTTAAGTTATTCGACCAGTTAGTACATCCAATAGATTATTCTATGTTATACATTTATTTTTTAAAAGATCTGAGCATTAGTAATCTCAATTATAAAATTAATAAGTATTACTTAATAATTGTTAACAAAATATGTTATTCATCAGATCTATTCGTGTCCCCTTTCATAACAGTATGAGATAAAATCAATTTTTTTTAAATTTGTCTAGATAATTTTCAAAATCCTGATTTTTAAGATAATTCGGATAATAAATAGAAATAAACTGGATAAAAAACAAAATATGTGTATACATCATTATAAATTATATTGATTCAGGCAAAAAAATAGTATTGTTTTTGAAAATAACTGTTTATTTGTGTTTATTAAACTTAATTTATAGCTTATCAGATGCTAAAAATAGATATTGTATATTTAACTACTAAAGATATCTTATTATGTAATAAACGGGTTCCAACTAGTGGAGAAAGACTATTGGTCGACCTGATAAAAACTGTTCTCCACGTGCTATAACTAGCCTTCCCCATTATTTAAAATAGATTTTTTTTTGTTACGTACATTATAATTATTTGCGAATGAGCCCATTAAGACAAAGAGGTTTTACTTCTTTCAATCTTATGCTGTAGGCTACCATTCTTTCCTGATATCATGCTATTCCATTCTTCTTTAGTTTCTCCTCTTGGATAACTTGCTACTTATAATTTTGAATCTGCAGATTACCTGGTTTTGGATATCCTCAGATGTTATTCCGAGCAGTTTTAGATCTTTATTTCGCTAATCCATTTCATTGTGTCTGTTTTGGATTGACTCCTTTCTTCGTAAAATTCTACTATTTGTTTATTAAGTCTGTCTGAATTCATACTTTTGATGTACCCATAAAACTTTGTTCTGCGTTTCCTAATATCAATGCGAATATGAGAGTACTGATTTCTTGTTTGCTTCTGAGTCGTTAATAATTGACTACTAATACTAGGCCTGTAACTTTATGAGGAAAGATGATATTCTCAGTATGAAGAAGCTGCTCCAGCAACAAGGAGGTGTATCTTAGATCTAGTCGAACACTGTGAAACAGTCCAAAGGGATTCAAGCTCTGAAGTATATTTTATATTAAGATATATTTTAGAATATTCGGGAATTCAGAGAATTAATTCCCTTGACTGATTGATAGTCATCGACTGATATTACGTTTTTTAGAATAGCGGATAAAAACTTTGTTGGAAGCTTGAAAAAACTGTCGTTTTCATTATAGCCGGGAAACTGGTATTTGTTATGCTCCAAACAAACACTTATTTATACCAGCTATAAAGAGTTTTAATTATTAGTTTATTCATTTATATATAAAATGGCTTCGTTACAACAATGAGTCATATGTCGTGGCCTAATTTCTGCCCTGCCGCCATTTCTTTTTATCATAGCAGTCTGCCTCTCTAAGTCCTCTAGCCGCTATTGCCTCTGGGATCCCTTCCATCCACCTCTTTTCTGGGCGAGCTCTCTTCCTCCTTTCCGTTGGTACATGTTTCAGTACCCTTTTAGGCCATCGGTCGTCCGCCATCCTCATAACATGACCAAACCAACTAAGTTTTTTCGTTTCAACTGAGTACAGGATGTTAAGTGGTGTGTTTACTGCTTCCCTAATTCTGTCATTCGAAACGTGTTGTAGTCTTGATATCCTACAACTGCGCCTCCAAAAACCCATCTCCATTGAAATCAGTTTTCTTGCCGAGTCAGTTAAAACGGACCAGGTTTCTCAGGCATTACTTATAAGAAACGAATTGTAGAGTCTCTTTTTTGTTGTCATCATGATGTCCCTACTCCACAGAACAGAATTTTAAGTCCTAATTACTTTTCTGCCTTTTATTACCTTTTCGTCGATATTTTTTCTGCTGCTGTTCCCCTTCGAAAGCCACCTGCCTAAATATTTAAATTGTTCAGTTGGGGTCAAATCCCAATCCCCAATATTTAGTGAGGAGTTTAAACTATTATTTAATGCCATGTACTCCTTTTTTGTTTTACTGATTTCCAGACCTCCTGCCTTATAGGCTTCCAGCAGTTTCCTCATCATAAAGGAAGTATCTTCTTCATTTGAAATAATGACCTGGTCATGGCAAATTGTAAATTGTACAGGACTTCATTATCTATGATTATCCCCATACCATTACACTTTCTTTTCCATAGGCTAAGGATACTTTCAACATATATATTAAACTGTAGAGGGGAGAGTGAACAGCACTGTTTGAGGCCTTTGGTGATAGGAAATGTTTTGGTTAGGCCATTTTTGAGTTTAACCCTAGCTGTCGCATGTGAATACAGTTAATAATTAAGGGAATACAATTAATAAGAATTTTATTAATTTAACATCACTATATTTTGCAATTGCCGATCAGAGTATACCACATGGGAGTCTTCAATTTAGCCTATCCGGGAATAATTATGATAGGAACCTTCAACAAGTACCGGACACCACCCAGGCTCGGGAACCTCATTTTACGTCTCTCCCGAAGGATGTCATAACCACGGATTATTACTCCCTTTTAAAAAATCCTAAGCTGCGAACCCTCGATCTTGGGATTAGAAGGTTGTTATGCTAACCACAATATAGGTGACTCCAAGATTTTTTAGTAAAATATAGTTGATAGAGATAATTACAGTTTGTTATGGTATGAAATACAATGGGAAAAGAAGAGGAAGTAAATAGAAAGCTCGTTATAACAAAAAATTAATCGGGAAATACCGCCTTTAGAAGGGAAAATGTATGTCCATCGACAATAGTGACTGATACCATACTAGGATATAATATAATAGTGAAACCTTAAGTTATAAACACCACGCTGCATCTTCACTGTTTTCTCTGTGTCAGATTAGCGCCCCTCCAACACTAGAAGCAAGGGGAAGGGGAAGAGCTCACAACAAGGCCGAGAGGACCCAGCACGTGCTGTCTCACTTCTGTGCTGCGTCACAGTTGGGTCTAGTCATTGGGATAAGCTACTCATCTTTTGTAGTACTTGCCTCTGTAACTGAATACCCAGCGAAGGAATAATACAATGTATCTGTTTCAGATAAAACGAATAAGCTTGGTCGAGTAAAATTAAATACCAAACCTAATTAATGCACTAAACCAATCAGTACGAACCCGCTTAATTTAAAGTCTATTTCTTTGACAGTTTTTCGGTTTTTGAAGGTGTTGACTCTTGATACAGTGGGTAGACAAGGCGTCACTAGTTCTGAGACGGTCTGTTTACATGAAGTCAACGACCTGTTGTATAACCCACTGGGTCAAGGCTCCCTGCACTCCTGTAGCCAACTAGTTTTTTAATTATATTAGTCTTATCAATATCAGTAATAATAGTTTATAATTATCACTGTTATTTATAGATTACTTAAAAACGAACTCTATAAAAAATAGTATATGTATTCTATAAAAATTGATATACAGTAATATATAATTATATATACACAAGCCAAAAATTGCATTTTATTTTATCATAGCTCTAACTAAATATCATTGATATAATGCATTACATGTACTATTTCATTATTTAATTTAAGTCAATTCTAATTAAATAAAAACATAATAAATAAGAGGTATAGTTTCCTTAAAGGTTGTTAATTATACGCCCTAACAAATATATATAAAATACATGTGTGTATATAGATTCCCTATGTATATGAAAATTTATTTAATTGTTATTTATTATGTTTACACTGAGGTATATGGCTAACCATCAGGTAACATGATCAGATACACATAAATATAAAAACCCTTTTTAGAATCCAATAACTGGCGCCCAAACACAGTCTTTATAGAAATTGTAGAATAAATAAATTTTAAAAATACGAAAAATAGACAATCTACAAAAATAAACTTCTCAGGGAATTAATAATAAAAACCTTTATACAAAAATAAAGGGATATTTTCATTTATAAATATTAGAATATTATAAAGTCACCCTATTTCAATAGAACATCTTAAAATGGTTTAAAAAAAAAATTCACGAAGGAATCGTAAGATTATTATTTGCTAGACTAAAATTTATTTTATTTATCGAAACAAAGTATGATTTTGATTACAATATTATTATTATTATAGGGGAGGGGAGCCCTGCGTGGGTGAGTCTATCTGTAGCGTTTGCCCAAACTTAACGGATAACTAAAGGTTGCCGAGGTTATAACTAAAATAGCAAAACGAATATATTTTCTCTCACGACTATTAGGAAGAGCTCTGAAAGGTGTTGGAAGAACTTCATCTGAAAGAACGCGAAGTTCTCTGTGAGAGGAAGCGGCAACAAATTTCCGTGGCATTCCCAAAGTTCACATCAACACGCGATGAAAAAAATCTATAAAATAAACACTATTCCTTTATTTCTATCAAGGATAAAATTTGTAAAAGACTCATACACTAATGTAGATATGCAAATAATTTACAGCCTCTTATCAATTCTTCTGTTTCCCTTATCTTCTCAACTTAATTTATGAAGCGTAAAATGAGAAACTGGGACGTATCCTCGCAGTAAGACAAAGAAAGAAGGATTCTCTGTCTTATTTTGATGAAGAACGTATTACTTACCGGTCATTAATTCATTTGGGAATATATCTAATATGGGAAATTAATTTTTATTAGTGTAATATGATGATGGAAGAGAAAATATCGTTTCGGATCGTTCAAATTGGAGCCAGTGGTTCAGCGGTAAAACTCTGAGTTACCGTGCCAAAGGTCTCGGATTCAAATCCGACTGCGGATTTATTTAATCTATTAACAGCCGGGGGTGGATCCTTTGGAAGAATCTGCAGACCCTTTAGTGGCCTACTCAGCTTCTATGAAGTGAGCAACCCTAATAGGGCGAAAACCTGGCGGTTAAGCGTGATCTGTGGGACAAACACCTCTCTGCACAGCGGTTATTCTAGTAGATAGTAAACAGTACAATATCTATCACGCCCTGAGCCCAAGACTCTTGAAAGAAACAATACAACTAAGAATGTTAAGATCTAATATGGGACATTGATTACTATTATTAGAGTTATGTATAATATGATAATGGAAGTGAAAATATCGTTAAAGCTGCATTAGCTTAGATTTCAACATCATTTTAAAAAAACACAACGGCAAATAGTTCTTAAAGATGTGCATTTAGCTATAGTAATGTAACTAGCAAATAAACAATAAAATGGGAAGTCACCTATGGTGTAGAGGTCACCATAACAACCTTCTTTGCCTAGGATCCTGGGTTTGTAGCTTGGCAGGAGGCTCTAGGATTTTTTAAAAGGGCTTAAAAATTCTTGGTTATGCAGTCCTTCGGAAGGGAGATAAATTGGGACCCTCGTCCTGTACGTCACCAGTTACTCATTAACGATCACTAACGTGGTCTTTTTTATTAGCTATCAACAAAGTTATACATGGATATGCAAAATTTAGGACTCCCACTGTAGCATCGTCCAATTAGCCATAGTAGCATAAGGTAACGATACAAAAACAAACAACGGTATAAAAAATTATTGGAATTTTTCATCTTGACCTTAATGATGAATTTTAATTCCAAATCTTTTGATTTATTTATATAGAAAATGACCTGGTTGTTCAAAACATAATCAACGAGACTCGTATATCTAATCTTTTACATAATTTTATTCAATAAAATAATGATTTTTAATTTTATTGTCATTTTCAGATGAGTAACGAGACAGTGACCGCCGTGCAGGCGACGCACATCTCGCTCCCGATGCAAGCTTTGATATCCTTCGTCTATGTCCTTGGCATCTTAGGAAATTCAGCTGCGCTATGGTACCTATTGCGACCCAGGTAAAGTATATCTTATTATTACATATTATTTTATTAATTTAAATTAAAATCCTCTTTAAATCAATATATTTTCTTGCTTGATCATTAAAGAAAAAAAATCTGCCTTATTAGAATCTTGAGAGTTTGAACTAAGCGCCAATGAATAAGTGGTTGACTAACTTATAACCTATCTTCAAATTATCCTTACAAATAGATGAATAAGGCAAAACGTAAATACGCAGTAATCCACATTTCGTGAATTATAACTATATTAAAAATAGCTAAGAACTACTAAACCGATCAAGGTATCGGATGCGTTTTCTAGAACATTGATTGGAGTGAGACCGTTCTTACACTCGATCGATATTTCTATTGTCCATCGCTTTGCCATCTGCTATGTACTACAGTCTGGTGTGTAAGATCGTGTTGACTCCTGTTCAAGTCATATAGTTTGTGAAATGTGAAAGATATCTCATTTGAAAAGAAACGTTTTACTAATTAAAATTAATTCTGGGATGGGTTTTTGAATCGCTAAATCTTATGCGTCCAATAGTTATTGAGTGAATAAACTAATCTAAGACTGCTTATAACTTGTTTTGTAGAATCAGAATTCTCGAATCAACCACTTATTAATTTGGCTAAAAGATTTAGTGTTTCGATATTAGATATATCAAACAGGAATTTAGTATGATTTATTGTTTATATAAATTCATAGCTGAATACTATGAGATACCGTACAATTTTTCTCCATTTTCATCGCCATATGTATCATTAAAACTATTCCATATCGTTTTCTAAATTTTTAAAGTCCGCTTTATTGACATTTTCAGCCGCTTTCTGACATAGGATAGTCATAATGGCAGTGATTGGTATTTTATAATGAGGTTTAAACTATTGCATATAGTTATTTTTATCACCTATCATTATATGACAAAAAGAACCGGACATACAAGTAGTGAATCCCAACTTATCTTTATGTGAGCACTAACCATCACAGTGAATAGAAGCACTTTGCTAGGACCTAACCTGTCCAAAACAGCGTACAAACACATTGAAAAGATCCATTTTCTGATTCCGCTGTTTTTGACGCAGGTCTAAGGCAAGGAACCCCCGCTACTCACTGCTGCTGACTATGCTGCTCTCCAACGACCTGACGGCTGTGGTAGGAATGGGTATCCAGATGTACATCAGCATCTACAACCCTACGATAGCCAGGACAAGAACGCTGTGCATGGTCCGGGTCCTCTGGAGGGCCTTCGGGCTAGGATCAGGGTGCATAGTATGTGTCATGGCCGTCGAGCGCTTCTTCGCCCTTGCCAAGCCCTTCTACTATAGTAAGGTAGGGGGAAACGAAATTAATTAAAGAGCAGCATTTATAGACTAATTGTCAGTAATGATGATAATTGTAGGCTTACAAAAAATATATGATAAGCCTTTATTACAGGAGTTGACGTAGATTTGGGTACACCCAATTCATTTTCTTAATTTTTTCATTTCTCTGAGGGTTTCCTTCAACCAAAATTTTCTTTTAACTCATTTTTCCAATTTTTTCTACCTTGTATATCTTCCTCCCTCAGACCATTGCCGTGCATACTTTCCTCAATCGCTTCTATCCATCTGTTTCGTGGTCTCCTCGCCTTTCCCTCCCTTCTCCCTTGAAATTAAATTGGGCAATCTTTCTTCCTTCATTCTTCTGAGATTGGGAGGGCATTTTGTTCAGTTTGCATTCGACTGTGAATTCATACATTTCTTAAAATTAATATTTTGGTCTTTTCCTATTCATATTTAGAGCAACCACGATGGTTTATTATTACAACATACTAACACATCTTAACCAGGGTGGGAAGGTCGAATTTCGTTTCAAAAATTCGAGTCCCCCAGGTCAGCAGATTCGAGCGACAAGAGACAAGCAGTTGCTTGGTGACGCCTTGACAAACTCTGCCACCATTTTGTAATGAAATAAAATAATCGAAAACTAGTTAACTCTAAAATCAGTAACCTACATTTTTAGTCACGAAATAGTAGGAAAGAAAAATAGTTTAGTTTCAATACCATCTGCAGCCCCGGTGAATAAGTTGTTAAGTCGAATGTTGTCCAGAGTGGGGTAACTGTATTGAGGAAAGCGAAATGGAGTTATTCTCATAGTTATTGGCTTTAAAATGGAGCTATAGTTTATATTTTAACTCAATGTCTTATTAAGCCTCTTATTCCCAATGAATATAACACGATTCGGCTTCCATAAGTAAAAAAAACTCATTTGGAAGATAATTCGAGTTAATAACTCAATCATGAAATGTCAATGTATTCAATGGCTATCTATATATTTGAAATACAAATTAGCCTGCTCAAGCCAGTTGGTTCTCTATGACAAAAATTCTAAAATGAATCTAGTTGTTGGAGCATTATTTATTTTCATTGGCGAAATTTCATCGAGAGAATGTTTCAGAAATCCCATAACTTACACAAAATAGACATTGAGATCCTTCCAGTTTGCTTGGACATTGTGTCCTTCAATAGATAAGCGGAGTTTTGTAAAGTAAGTCTGTTTATAAACGTTAATTTGTTTTATGCTAAGATTGTAGTAAAGACTTCGAGTAGGAAGAAAACAACGGAATTCGCAAGATTTATTTAGCCTATTGACCATTGAGTATCACGAATAAATTCGCAATTAAAATAATTAAAAAAATAAAAGCATGCCTGCATAATAAAAAAAAAAAAAGGATAGACGATTGAAATGAAGGACATATAAGTGTTAACATTAGAAATGGACATGTTGAATAACAGCTTATTTACTCATAAGATCAACAGAATAAAAAAAATAATTACTCCTTATAGAGTTAATGGACAAGATAAGATAGATTAGCTCCAGAACAAGGCCGAATATTTACCAAAAACGGACCGTTATTTACACAACCGTTTGTTTCTTATCAAATGCACTGGCAATAAGATCCTGAGCCATCTTGTCATTTAAATATTATTGTGAACAGTTAGTGACTTCTGAAACTTACTGAATTTTAACAAATAATCAGATGCAAATGACACTTCCTATTAGACTAAATGGCACAACAATTGATAATGAATAAAATTAATATCTACTTAAGTATTTAATATTTGATTGACACTAATTAGGTAATACATAATACTGCAGAGTTAATAACAAATAATTGGTACTAATACTAAAAAAAAATTAGGTGGAGGTGAAATGCTCTTAAGAGTTTCAAGTATCATTTCCGGTTAATCACCTATATCTTAAGAGTAATATCATTCCATTTTTAAAATACTTATAAATACCACACATTAAAAAAATCGTTTATTTTATAGAAGGTAGGAACCCTTCAATGATCATTTAGTGGCCATAAGTATTTACAAAAATGTGATACAAATACAAAATTTCAACTTCCGACGGTGTTTTTTTTTTTATTAACGAACAAACATACACAAAGAAATTGCGTTAAAAGTGGCCTAAATGGATATTATTTCTGTCAAATTCAGGAAACCAACAATTTTGGGAATTAAACATTTCCTTTACTGTTTAAATGGAAGTACAGATCCCATGTAATTATGGAGAAAAAATGGATCAAATAAGAAAAATAAATAATTTTAAATATGCTTATAGAAAAAATCATTTTACATTTGGCAAGGATACCTCATTTCGCTCAAAAGACAAATTAATAGCATTCCTCAAAAAACCCTTTCTGTTTCTATCATAACCCAGCATACGTATATCTAAATATCTTTCGTATGGTAAAACCTCATGCGTCTCTGCCATTTTTTTTTTTTTTTATCTGACCCTCCTAATATATTTACAAACTAAATTGCAAATACTATTTAGCTAAATACTACATAGCTGAGGCCTCCTTTTACCCTGGGGTATTTTAAGGCAATTATGCAATTCTAATTTAAGGCATCTCTGACCTCAGACATCAAGAGACTTATGAGGAAATAAAAACAAAATTAAATACTGGGAGCAATAACGTTTTTGATTTACTGGTCTTATGTTTCCTTCCATGTTGAGAACGTTAATACTGAGCTAAACGGTACGCAAAATAAACGTTTGTTGTAAATAGTCAAAATCATTCCAGTTTTATGAAGTTGCTATGGCAATTAGAAGTAGGCAAGGTACCACAGGACCCGAACGAAACTACACCCTGCGATTTCTCACAAATGATCGGTTTAAGACACTTTAGAACTTCAAAATCAAAAGGGTTTATAAAAGCATACGGATAGCGATTCCAAACGCTATCATCAAAAACTTTTCCTAACATTTTCACCACTTAAATTTAGGTCTTAGCAGGAATAAAATTTTCTGTATTTTGATGCCTCCCTAAAAAAAAATCCATCATCCCCAAGAGGCAGAAAACAGATCTATCTATATTGAAGTGAAGGGATGCTTTATACCCATAATCACAAGAAATCCAAATAAAAAATTCTTAGTTAAGCTCCTTAACAATCTTGATGTTTTCTTATTGCACGATATGGTAACATATATTTTTTATTTATGTTCGATATGCAGTTAGTATTATACCTAAATACCTTATAATTTTATAGTTCTTTGATTGGAACATTCATGCATTCCTATTTCAGCCTTACACATAACAATTTATAAAAAATTGTACTAATTATCCTTATCGTGTTAAATGCTTGAGTTCTAAGCCCTAAACGAGAGCTTAATGACGGCTTAGAAACATCTGATCTATAAAGCACCTGCTGGGACGTATGTGACTAGAATATTAAATGTACAGAGCTTGAGGAATACTTTTCTCCTTAGCAAGCTATGTCGGAATCACAAATCAGCGGAAATGAATTCAACGCTCTCCGTGAATCTTTATTCATCCTTTAAATTTATATTCTAGAAGTAGCTTAATTTATTTTTTTTCACCACTTGTGGAGCCTGCATATTTATCGGCCGCCATTAATAGCGCCCATCGGTCCTACGTCACGCGCATAGTAAGTTTACTCTTCGTCTTCTTTAAGCTATCGCATAAAATATATAAAAAAATACTCTTCGAGAATTCCACGCATTCTATTATTAATATTCTACTTAAGGATACATAGTATGATTCGCATAAAAGATTAGACATATTAATATTAGCCAAACTTAATGTTTTATTCATTTGTAGGAGAATTCATTTCATTATTTGCAGAATACGTTTTTTATTCGCGTACATCGAAAACCGTATACAACGATAATTCTGAGTAAAATTAAAAATATTATTTAACTCGTGAAATATTTAAATATTGCTAATCGTATAAAAAAGTTATTTAGGGAAGTAATTAAAATAAAACAATGCCAAAGATTATAAGTGTGGATACAAATAATAATTGTTTAATTAATAGATTTCGATAGCTCAAACAGTAGTGATGTTTTCAACCAGTGCCAAAAAAACTTTTTTTCGAAACATTTAAAAAGCCGATTGATAAAACAAATAGTTGGTTTTAAACAGAAAGATTTGGGGAATCCTTATGCCAAAATGTTCAACCTACTTTTTTTTTTTGTAAAGTCCAAGGATGGTAAATTATACTAACGGTAAATAATTATCATAGGATAATTGAGTTGGTAAAAAATTGTTTAAGTAATCCGAAAAAACTTGACAGATTTCAATGGAGGTCAATGATAATAAAATGATTTTTGGAATTTTCACACCAACACTTTTTAACTATTTTTTTCTCTTGGGCGAAAGGTGGTAAATAATAGAGATCTTAAGAGAGTTAAATAGTTTCTAGAGGTTATATTGGTAAAAAAATTATTTAATGAATCGGAAAATACTAAACTTATTTGGAAGGAGGTTAATTGTATGTGAGGAGAAAGAAAAAAATCTCTACCTCTACAACCTGCGAATTGTCTTGGGTGCAGTACGTGGTAGATACTTGGCTGTTTCTAGGACTACAGTTGTGCAGGGAGGTGATTTGTCCTAGATCACGCTCAACTGCCAGGCTACCCTCATTTAAGGCTAGTAACTTTATGGGGTTTGAGTGAGCCAGAGGAAGGTCACAAGATCCATCCCCGCCTCTTAACAGATTGAATAAATTATTTCCCACAGCCGTATTTGAACCCGAGAACTTCAGTACGCCAACTCAGCGCTCTACCCATCCCTTTCATCTTTACAAAACGCTCATTATAATTTTTGTTTTCTCTTGAGCGAATAGGTGGTAATTGAGATCTTATACTGTTGCTGTACTGCTTCTAGAGTCCTAATTTTCTAATCTCCTAGTTGACATTGCCTACCCCAAACCGATCACGTACCAGGAGTTTAATGTCCAAGATGTTCCTGATGGTAGGGGCAAGCAGTGTCAACCCACCGCCTGGGAGGTGGAGCCAATCTTCAACAGATTAGATATGTCCTATTTCGGTCACTTATGGTCCCATTATATTCAACAATGCTTTCTATTCTTCACTTATAGCATTATCTATCTACACAAATAGCATTATTTTCACCCAGATATTGAATGGTATTTATTGACTTAAACAGTACATTAAAAGGGGCAATGTCCTTGTAAATAAAAATGTTTAAGTGGTCTTTGAATCAGTCAATACTCAATCTATATGAGGAGTTCAACAGTTACAAAAATAAATAAAAATCAGTAGCAGGCATTTATGATGCAGGAAAATAAATTTTGTAACACCTTAAATATATGTACTAACATTGTGTCGTTTCATATACCTACAGCCCCGTTGAATAAGTGGTTAAATCGAAGTTTGTCAAGAGAGGTTTAACTTTATTAAGGGAAAAACAATCGCGTCGTTCTCGAACTTATGGGCCTGAAATGGAGTTGTAATATAAGTAATAACTCCTATTGAAACCAATTCCAGACTTAGCCAATTAAATAGGAAAATAAGACGGTTCTACTTCCTTAACGAATTATTTACGGGGGTTGTAGATATGATGGCCGTTTTCAACGGAAACGTGCAACAACTTTATGAAATCAAAAGATTTTTATTCAAAATATTTACCATAATTTCCTATAAATGTCCAAGACAACAAAACCCAGTAGGATATTAAAAAAAATAAAGTTACATGACAATAAGAAACTATGAACTACGAATAAACAAATAAATTCAGACACCTCATACATGGTGAAATTTTAAACCCCGTGATTAGAATAAATGGATTAGAAAATAAAAAACTTGAGCAGCAAAGTTTCGTCATTTAAAATCTTAATTTCTTTTCAGTTGACTGTCCACTTATATTTGTTCTTGTCTGAGTGGAAAATAGTTGACTGGATAATTCTAATGATGGATTGAATAGGTCAGGGGTTGCAGTCAATGATAACAAAAAATTGGAAGAACTATTTTTTTAATTGTGCCAACGTTTCGGCTTAGGGAATTTAGCACTGTTCATACAGGCGTAGAATGAAAATTGTCATACCCCTCACCTTCCAGTTTGATAGATCGCTGGACCTTGGACATTCTTTCAAATTCTCAAGAGGCTTCAACAAATCCAAATTTGCTGGAATAGAGGTATGCTTTACGAACTACATGCCGTTCACCATTATAACCCTGGAGTATGCCTTTGGTTGCAAGGCACTTACCGCATAGCTGCAAATTCGATAAAAAATAACTGAAATCAATCAACAAACTAGCGCCTGCCACCTAAAAGCTTTCAAAATGCTTTATTATTATTCCTTCGGATTGATGCTATTTCTGAGGACATCGTTCTTTTCATTTCTTGTCCTTATAATTCTGTATTCTGCGAATTACATTAGGATGGAAATAAAGCTGTTTTGTACAGTTGCAATTTACTGGCGCTGTTTATCTTCATTTTTCCAATTATGTGTCTGCCTTGGCGGTATACAAAGTTAGCCTATCTAATCTGTTTACTTCATGCTCGAAAACATTCATGGTCAAAATGTATTTTCGTTGAATACAAAAATACATTTTTAAAGTTGTTTCAGGAATATTTGGGAAGTTCAATAAAACCGGTGGCTTATGCTATTATTTATACTTTTTTTTTTGTAGTGATAAGAACAGATGCTGTGAGGAACAGATCATTGCTATGCAAAGAATTCTCCTTCGGACGTGGTCAGGCGAATGAATGGCTAGATAATTGTTATTGTTCAGTCAGTGCAGCCATCACTATCAAGTGCAAATGACGTATTTGTAGCGGATGTCGGCGACTTTATTATGGTGAATTTCAAAGAAAGGTTGTGAAATTCCACGCTCCATTTCGATCGGAAAATATTCTTTGGAACACCAAAACAGTTTAGTGAAATGTATTTATTACTCCTGTATTATAAATAAACAGAAGTGAGGTAGCTCAATGGATAGAGCACTGAGTTGCAATGCCGAAGGTTCCGGGTTCGAACCCGTTGGTGGCAGATAATTTTTTTAATCTGTCAACAGTCGTGGTTGGATCAGACCACCCTCCTGAGGCTCACCCAGCCTCTTAATGTGGATACCCTTAATTTGGGGGACCTGGCGGTAAAGCATGATCTCGGTCAAATCGTCTCCCTGCACAACCGGAAATCACTACCAGTGCAATCTCTACCATGTACTGAACCCAATACCCTTAATGGGTTATAGAGGTACAGGTTAAATTTATTAATAAAGAGTTTAAAGACATGTATCAAACCGATTTATGATGTAAACTGAAAGACAGGTCTCGAAACAAAACTGAAATAAAAAACAAGGGTTAATTAATATGGAGTTTATTATGACATCATATATTATTGTTTACATGATATCTTGTGAAACATTTTATTGAAATGATCCTATTTTCTTCCCATTTCACTTTCCGACCTCTACCAGTATATAGGACCTTTTTATCAACAGTAGCGAGATTTTGATGGAGGTGGATTACAGAGTGATAATCATAATCCATGGATTTTCCGGATCTTTAGTGGATGTATATAAAAATCGATTGAGAGAATCTCCGAATATTTATTCGCTTTTCCTCTAACATCTGGAGAACAGAATTTTCGCGGTTCAAACGATTGAGATAGAGTTTCCTACTTTTCATTCACTTTTCCACATTCAATTACTCTTGGACGAGTAAATTAATGTTCACCGTTGCTTAAAGATAGGACAACTGGGATCCTTAGGACTGACATTACAGGAGAATGGAGAGTAATTCGCCATTCTATCTCAATTTCTAAGGAGAATAGATTCCTATAATAGATATGACGAGAATTACTTGTACAGGCTGAAACCAATTAACTACATTAAAAAAAATATATATATATATATATATATGTATGTATATATATATATATATATATATATTGAATCAATAGATTCAGAAATTCAATGTATTTAATACAATTTATTTATATTTTTCTATTTAAGTGTTTTAAACTATAACCCATTTCCTTTCCCTTGAAGAAGTGATTTAAGAGATAGAATGATACCCAATCCGCCCCTTGCAATAATGACAACCTCTAAACGGTGATTAGCCGAGTGCTAATGGGCCCTACTCATCATGACAAACATCTCTCAGGACCTCTAAGAAAAACAAATCCATTACCTCGAATAATTATTCGGGAAGTTTATGATAAACAATTTAACCATTTTATAGTATGCTTTGAAACAGGGTACCCAAAATAAGTGGGGGGGGGTCTGACGGTTGTGCCTGATCTAGGACAATTCACCTCCCTGCAGAACCGTTGTTCATGAAACAGTACAGTTTCTACCATGTACTGAACACCAGACCCGTTTACTGGTTTTAGTGGTATAGGGTTTTTTTTAGTATGTCTTGGGAGCGATTGATTTGTTGCGTCGAATGAGTAAATGTACCGAATTAGTCTACCATAGTATTAAAAATCCGTATTATTTAATCTGTTGAATAGATGGAATCTGTAGGATCTGCAGACCCTGGTGATCAACCAGCCTCTATAAAGTGGATGCCCTTAATTAGAGGAAAAGCCTGGTGATTGAGCGTGATCATGGTCAAATCAACTCTATGTACAAATGCTGTCCTAGAAACATTACAGTACTCTACAATGTACTAATCCCCCCAATTGTACATAACGATTTTTTACTCTTTAGGTGTTCAAGGTTCTCGCCAATCTCCCTCCCTAAGTCCCCTCGCTGCCATGCCCTTCTAAGTTCGACTTATTTTTCTTCTTTCTGTAGGCCAATAGTCAAATTCAGTTTTAAGCCATCGTTCCTCCAACATCCTTTTTAAATGACCATACCATTTTAGTTTCTTTGTTTCAATTGTGTAGAGGATAGTCATTTCCTGCTCTACCAGCCTTATCGTAAATGTTAGGTACGTGTTGCATTCTGAAAATGGGACTACATCTGTTGTAATGATACATTTTTTTTATTATTAAAAAATTGTCCAATCTATTAATATTGTAAGGTTAAACTTTTAAAAACTATCACTCATGTTTAACGATTTCAGAACCATATTGAACGAAATGGCCATACCTACAGGGCGCAGTGTTTCTTGCTCTAAGGGCTCAGGCTATCCTACTCTCACCAATCTTATCCTTATTCTAAAGAAACCAGTCCCTAGGACAGAAACCGGTTAGGCTCAGGGTTCCGCCCAACAACCCTCACGCCATAATCAGATTAGTTTGTTATTAGGATATTTTTGGATTATTGTTTAATAAATGTCTCTAATATTTCACTAAGGCTGTCTGTCTTTCGAAATATGCCGTTTCAACTATCAAGGAAACGCGATATGATAAATGGTCCAACACCAATGGAAGTAAATAGAGAACTATTATGGGTAACATTTTACGCATGACGCTGGAAACAAAAGGTCAGAAAATAAATTTACAAGAAATCTAAAATTTCCCAATAATGTTACCTGAGTTCTCAACTACAAAAAAAAGAAACTTGTAGCATTACGACATATGAAAAGTCATAGGTTCAGAAAGTGGTAGATACTCTACTGTTTCCAGGATAGCAGATGTCCAGGGAGGTGATATGTCCGAGATAACGTTCAACCTCCAGGTTTTTTTTATAGAACCTAGGTATGTCCTAGAAGGGCCTCCATATCCCAACGGGTCCATCTCCGGTTGTTAACAGATTATTCATTTTTCTGCTACAACCGGATTTGAACCTGGGAAACTCCACACGTACGCACTATAAATTATATATCAAACATTACTCCCGGGCCTTTCACCTAATTATGGAGTAAGAATGAACCCCCACCCAACTATGAGGTACTACGCTATTATTAAAAGGTCTATACTTAATTGGAATTAGTTATCTTAAAAAAATATCTAACTTAAATCAGAATACACCACCTTAAACGTAATATTTTCGGGAAATATATACATACGAGAACAAAAAATATTACAGGACCTTCATTGAGGTCTTCTGCCTTACTTATGAGGACAAGTGAATTTCTCTCTCATTGTGTGATGCTGCTGTCATGGGAATGTTATCCCCTCCCTAAGTATTATCTGGTCAACAGTTTAAACCTTGTTTAAACACTATTAAACTTAAAGTAAACAAAGCTGATTTGTTGAATTTAATTCAATAATTGAAAACACAATTTTTTTAAATTAAGCAAAATTTTATAAGAAATAATATAATATCAAGATATTGTATAAAAAACAAATCAGTTATTCTTCGAAAAGCTATTAGTATTAACAAATATAACGAAATCCCTCGTGTTAACCAAAAATTCAAACCGTAACATGCAACTGATATAGAAAAATCGGAGCATCGAACGAGTGTACCAATATAAATATTTGGTAGCACTGATTAAAAGCAATAACCATTATTCTAACGAACAGAAAGTGAGAATTGAAAACGTACGCAGTGCATTTATAAACATGAAACAGTTCTTGTGTATCAGAGCAACAAACAATAATTTGAAAATCCGTATGATTAAGATGTTACATATTCCCAATTTCGGAAGACGGTACGGACGCTCCCATCCTTTCCGAAGGTATGATGAAAAAGAAAGAAGCCTCGGAGGTGTGGCTATATAGAATGATTTTGAGAATATCTTACGTTGATGGAGTTACGAACCTTAAGAAATAGGTAGTTTTCCGAAGACTCAAGAAAGAAAAATAATTAAACATCGGAAAAAATCAGAAAGCTAAAATACTTGGGCTAAGTTATAGGAGGGAGGAGATATCAAATGCGGCAGGTTTTCATGCAGGGGGAAATTATAGAAAAGCGGAGCGTAGGAAGAAGAAGAATTGTCCTAGCTCCTGACCTGAGGGAATGGTTTAACGAACAGTTAAACCTGTGTCACCTGTGGTATAGTGATAAGCATAACAAGATACTATGTAAGATCGCGGGTTCGTAGCCCGGCAGGTGGCCTTAGGATTATTTAAAGGAAGTAAAATATCCTCAGTTATGCCCGCCTACGGAAGGGACGTAAAACGGGGTCCCGATTCTGTACGATGTCATGTACTTTTTAAAGATCCCTATCCTAATCATACTTGGACAGGAAAAATTTAGGACTCCCTCTGCAGCATCGTCCGATTATCCATAGCAGCAAGAGGTGACGTTAAATGAAAAAACAAAGTAACAGTTAAACCATATCTTTAGAACAGCAGTCAACAAGATTCATACAATCATGACGATCCCCAACTTTCGACAGAAGACGGCACCTTGAGAAGAAGAACCACTAAAATAAAAAAAATATTTTACTTCTCTTTATATAATTAATAAAACATTACTGTTTAATAGCGCATTTAAATTAAGATAATTAATAAGTTGAACTGGAGACAGGGAAAGAATTCAGTTCTCCTTGGCGTTCTAGACTCCAATATATGTTGGTCTCGGTTCCATGAAACGATCAACGATAGTAAACAGGAGACAAGTCGATGTAATTGATTGCTATACAATCGATCATATTGCTCCAAGCTTTGATATTGTTAACCTCAATTTATTGGAACAAAAGTAACAAATAGCCCTGTCAACTTGTTTCTTCATCCCAGGCGCCTTCTCTTATTAATAAAAGAAAAGATCCATCCGATAAACCTCTTCACTGGCATTCTCTATATAAAAAATAACACTTTAAAATTTGTAAAACGAAGTTTAAAATACAAACAATACGCTACCTAAGTATTAGAAGATTGTATGTTACAAAATAGAAAAATCAGATATTTTGATATCAAATGGTTCTATATATTGAAAACTATACACAGATCTTCAAAACGTCAAAAAATCGCGACAAAGGTGTATGTAACCGAAAATACAAAGGTGTATGTCGTGAAGATTTTAAATCGGAGTCACATAGCCCTAAGTTCCACATATAACCTTGTTAATGTAATCCGTTAAATGTCCGAATGTTTATCCTCAGTACAACCGAAATGAGCAATCCACTAAGAAGAGGGAGAGGGAAAACAAATAGAAATAAAAAACAAAACCAATAGTTTTAATTTTTTTTTCCTATTGATTAAAAATCGAATTCAGGTATGCGAATTATTCTACTCTAGATCACTTGGAATAAGCCTGAAACCCACCCAGTTCAAAAGCATGCTACAGAAACGAATATTTTTTGAAATAGTACGCAAGGAAACTTGAAAAGAAATATACTACAGATGAAGCAGCAGATCTGTTACGACAGCATATCAGTCTGTTTTCCAAAGTTGAGAGTCATTATTGTCGATCTGATTCTAAGAGGGAGTTTATCGAAGGTGACCTATCTATTAAAAAAAATTATGATCTATGTCTAATCTTCGTGGAAGGGACAGGCTTTAGTCCTGTCAAATCACAGGTTCATCACAAAATATTTTGCATGAGTATAACTTTTCTGTCAATAAACATTCAAAAGACCTATGTATGAATAAAAGTATAATAGAGTAGCATATAACACTGTTCTGCACGAAAATCCTCCTTCAAACCAAAACATGCTTTCTTACTGTTATCAGATGTGGTGAACACGAATTTGAAGTCAGATTTTGTCTATCACGCACAGTTTCCTGAGAAATTCTAGTTTTTTATCCAAAAAGGTGAGTTTTTTGTGGATTTGACGAATTTTTTTTCGGCATTAAAACATAGTGAATAAAATTCAAAAGCCCGATGATTTTGAGCGCAATGAAGTATATTTGAACGAAAAAAATTTGATGGGAATATTACAAGTGGTTAAAGAAATATGGCTAAAAGTGTTTTTTCAGTTTTTCAAGGATCTCACTTTTGAAGCAAAGTTAAATACTACTGAGAAAAAGGCTTGGATTGCTTTTCGAGAGGTATGTGCTAAGTTTTTGGGAAACAAAAAATCTAGAGACTACCGAAAAATAGTCCAAGAACTGCTTACTTCATATAAAACATTGGGATGCAAATGTCCTTAAAAATACATTTCCTGCATAGTCACCTAGACTTTTTCGCCCCAAATTTGGGTGCAGTTTTGGACAAACATGGAGAACGATTCCACCAAGACATATCCAGAATGGAAAAAAGATATTCTGACAAATGGAATGAGAAGATGCTGGCGGATTACTCCTGGACACTGCAGCGGGAGACAGAGGAGGAAGAGTACAAAAGAAAAAAAACTACTCATTGACGATGTGTGTATATTTTTTGAGTTGTGTCATATCTAGTATTATACCTGATAGCATGCAGGATTCAATTAATTATATTTTATTGTTGAAAAAGAAAAAAAATCTGTTCTAATAAAGACAATCATTTTCAAATACAATTTTTCATTTTTTCCAAGTTTCACCTCTTTTCTCTCAAAATCAGAGGGTGATAGAATTTTTCTGAGTTCGGATTCGGACTCAGCACACCTGAAAACATGAGAAACAGGCAAAATTGTTCAAGGGAGGGGAGAAAAGTTTTTTTTTGCAGAACAGTGTAATTGATAAAAGATGCACTGATGAGCTGGTAATGGTATTGCTAGCTCAATCTACAAAATTTTCAAAGCATAACAAGCACTGATTACTCACAAAAAACAATCATTAAATTTGGGAATGTTCCCAGGTCATAAGTGAATTATAATATTAATGAAGTAAAACATAACAAGTTAATTCTTGATAGAGCTGAAAGCTTCACAAATACCTACTAAAACTGAATTATTAATGATAAAATATTTTTATAATTGAATGACATCCCCTTACTTTTGCAATCCTCATTAACTTATTTATATTTACTTTTAATCTCTAGTAGAAAAAATGATCACCTATATTATTGAATTACACACATTTTATTCTATGCAAAATCCTCATAACTTCATAAGAGCTTTCAGGAATGCTCCTTATTGTTTGCTATGGTTGTAAGGATCATTGATTAGTCTGTTGAAAAAGAAGAGAAACTATCAAAATAAAATCAAAATTTTACTAAACAAAAACTATACCAGCAATCCTTGGCTTGGTTCTTACCTTCATCATCATAGTCCATCCTCTCACCACTCACGCAGTGCCAGGTTTCCTTCTGTATAGCCCGAACCACAACATACATTACCATTTCTCATCTTCTGTTCCATTGCAGGCTTCTCTTTGTGAAGCTGTCCTTAACACCATCTTCCCAGGTATGTTGGGGTCTTCCTCTAGACCTTCTTCCTTCAACCTTAACCTCGTATGTCATCTTGGCCAGCCCACTGATTCCATTCTTAAAACATGTCCAAACTATCTTAGACTGTTTTCCTCAATGACTTTTTCTGCAGGCTCCACTCCGAGGCTTGATCTAATGATCGAGTTGCGAATTCGGTCTCGTCTTGTTTTTCCCTCTATCTTCCTTAGAAATCTCATTTCTGAAGCCTGGATCCTACTTTTATGTTTGGTGGTCAATGCCCAAAATTCCGAAGAGTGTGTTAATATGGGGAGAAAAGTAGACTTGTATACCCTCAACTTTGTGTCCTTGGATACTTCTCTTTTATTCAGGAACCTTTTATTTAGTGCATGGAACAATTTACCAGCTGAGTTAACCCTTTCCCGGATTTCATTGTTCACCTTACACCTTCTAAATATATTTTTTTCATTTTAATTTATAAATCTGCACTGTTACATTTAACAATTAGTTGATCGTCTGACAATAAATTAAAAAAATTACAATTTGGATTAAAAAAAACTATTGCAAATGAGTAAGAGTAAAATAACAATCTCTTATGCATAGTTACTTTAATTTATTTTTTATTACTGAGTTTATTTTCTTCATTCATATTTTTCACAATCTTTCCAGAATTGAGTTCTTTATATTTATATATTTACAATCCATATTTATTTGTTATTCATTATATATTAAAACAGTTTTTCCTTATTAATTTGTTTCCTTAAATAATCATAAAATTGTCTCCATTAACTTTTCAAAAATCTTAATTGTAATAAACGTGTTTTCCTGAAATTATCCAAATAAATTTAAGCTTGTTAATTATTTGTAACCTCTATATATTTACAGTGCTTTAACATATACATAAGATGAGCAAGATTAAGTAAAATACTAGATCCAAATTTCTCTAATCTAATCTGTTCTTTTTTTTCAGCATGTGACAGTTTCTAGGCTTCGGAGAACAACCGTTACGCTTTGGTTAATTAACTTAGCCATTGTAGTGTTACCGATTTTTGGAATTGGTGCTTATTATAATAAAGAAAAGGGTTATTGTGTCCGCTACAAAAATGCTACTGAAACTATAGACATTATTTACGCATACATATACATGGGCTTTGGTACGTATATTTACCTACTAATAATAATGCTAACACATGTATATTTATTATAATAAAAATTAATTATTATTTTATTATATACTTAGTATTTAATTAAAATAATTATAATATTTAATGTAATAAAAGGACGTATTACCAATACATATTTAACTCAATAAAGTTGTAACAATATTGCAAAATATTTTTTATTTTCTAAATTACAACATTTTTTTTAATATACATTAATTACATTGATTAGAATTTGAGAAGGTATTGGTGTTTAAAGAAAGCTAGAAAAAGATTCGACAAATCAATCACAAAATCCAAAAGTCAGAGGAATGAGTTATAGTGAAATTTCCCTAAGTTTGTAAGGTCGCTCTGTGTGTAAGGTACAGCGCTACTAAACTCTAGATGTTCATACTCTCCATACTTGACACCAGCTGTGGAAATAATTACCTACTGTTATATCAACCATAAATCATCTCTTTGTGGATTGGGAGTCTCTCCTGAGGATACAGACCTTAGATTGGGGGTAACCTGCCAGTTAACTATTGCATCCGAACAAGTATTTGCTTAAAAACACTACATTGCATACAAAGTAAACCCAAACCAACCCCTGAAACCTTATTAAACAAAAACCCGAATGTTTTTTAAATATATACTTCTTTGGCAAAAGAAACAATCCTAGTAGGGATTATGTTAATTAATGTTTTTTTTTCTTGTTTTTTAATCGAGTCTTATTTTTATTTATTGAATGGAGCATTCTCATTTCAAGCTTTTTGGAAAGTCCTTGTCTATCCTTGTCTGTCTCTTCAAGGCTGAATAGATAAGACACAAAAATATTAAAAACTGAATTTATTCCAATTATTTCACTTTTAAATATTTATCTATCTCATGTATCCAGACCCTCCTGCCGGACCATTTTCTTTTTATAAGCTAAATTTATTTTTTTAAATTCATTTAACTGTTTTTTAAACAACTTTGCAAAACATATCTAAATATATTTTAATAATATTAATGATTTGTTTCTTTTCCAGGTGTACTCCTGTGTATATGTCTGCTGTTATCTAACTTCTCTGTGGTTGCTACCCTAACACTTCGGAAGCGTAGTGGAGCTAGTAAACCTCATGTCTTAGTGCGGAGGCATTCCCGCAACAAAGATCTAGAAGCTACATCAACAGCAGAAGAAACAGCCTTTGCAAGAGTTATGATTTATATCAGCCTGTCCTTTTTATGCTCATGGCTACCGCAACTGGTAAATTACTATGTGTATTTTTTATTTGACTCTTATTTTAGTTCAGTTTAGTTAAATAAAATAAAATAACAAATATTAGTTAAATAAAATAAAATGACAAATATTATTAGAAGGATCTGTAGGGACTAGTTATTATTGAGAAAAAGCAGAACTAATTAGGTATGAGTAGCATGCTGCCTAAAGCAATCATCTCCATTTCTAATTTTGTTTGTAAAGTTACAGTAAAAACTAAACTGTTTGTACAATAATGGAGGCCTAGTATATGGCATATAAAAGAGACCTTAGAACAGAATGAAGTGACAAATATTGTTAGTAACCAAGGGGAAACGCTCTTAATCTGTACTGCATTCCCTAGAGTATTCTGGAAGAGAATCATTCCAAAAAGTGTTATGAACAATATAATAAGAAAGATGAATAACAAAGAGGATGAAAAAAAAGTTTTCCAGACAAGACTGGCAGCAATAATAGATGAGGAAGAGGAGTTTGAACTTCGAAGAGTTACAGATATAGTTGGCACTCCTGATGACAAAATGACTGAAGAAGACATCACAATAATCCATAGTACCTCCAACACATACCAAACATCTTCTAGATGTATTTTCCGATATAAAATACAACAAAACAAAAACTAAAATGTGCATCTTGTATCTTCATCTTTTCTTTGCAATGAATTCAATTCATTTTACATTAATAGAAAAGTTTGGTTAACTCATCTCAGAAGAGCTATGTAGGATCTTGATGTAGAGTGTTGTGGGTGTCGTATGTAAGGGGACAAACAAAATATATTATCCTTGCTCCTAAATTTACATTAGGAAAAATGTATGGAAGTTTAAATCCAACAGTGTATATTTAGAGATGTTTAGTTTTCTTGAAAAAATTACCTTTCAATGCCTATAAATATGACAATATTTTATGACAGAATAAATATTCAGAGTTTAGTCAATATAAATTTATTATAATAATAGCCAAGCTCAAGCTTGTTTGGCATAATCGGAATAATAAATGTACATGGACCGCACTCTTACTATTAATTGATCATATACCATATGATAAATATCATGGCCGCCCTTCAAGAATCAATTTATAACATTTCAAGGAGTTCAAGAGAAGAATTTTTCACATTTGGTATTTTTAAGAAAACATAATGCGTAAAAAACTCAATCTGAATCTAACTGATTGTTTTCATTTGAAGCCAATGCTATAATCAACAGGATTAAAAAGGTTCCTTATTCTTAATAAAAACAGCCTGATAAGAACAATAGCTGTAATATTCGTTAAAATTCGGGATGTTGAACTTGCAGGTTCTCTTGACCCAGTTACTTCTCACAATTTCTATTGAGTCCAGGAGTTCAGTCATGAACCAATAGTGGTCAGAGTCTGTACTAGCTCCCCTAAACATCCATTATATTTATATTTAGACTTAGCACCTGACATAAAATGGTCAGATTGACGGTGGTACGGTCAGGATTAATCAATGTTTCATCATATACAGGATTAAAGGAAAGTGTGGTGCACCAATGATCTCTTATCGAGCTGTTACTAAACTTATCGATCTTTACCTACTCTTATTTATACTGAATTCAAGAAGACTGAATCTTCCATTGGCTGGTGAATTCATTCTTCTATTATTTAGGTTTCTTTGTCATACAGCAAATTAATTATATTGATTTTCTAAACCAAACAAGTAATGAAGTAGAACCTTTCTCTAACGAAGATGGAGTGTGTAGGATGGAGTATGTTTGCTATTCTATTCACTAGGATATACCTCAATATTTAAATGGAAACCAAGGATCCATGTAAATACTGAAATTTAATTAATTAATAGCTACCGTCATTAAGATAAAGTGTTACAACGGCAATTATAATTTTTGTCTTTTGATGACATAAATATTTGTAATTACTTTTTATCAGGCACAAACAACTTTAATTGAGATTTCACTAATTTAATTATTTATTTCAGATAAGTGTTCCGGTAGCGCAGCTCATAAAATCTGATTCTTGCAAGAAATACTTCAGGATTGCAGACTTAATATTGGCAGTCCATTTCATAATAGATCCTTATATTTATATTCTACAAAAATTTATTGTTTTTAAGCCTTCCCAATGGTGCCGTAAACCTAATTCTAGAACGAGCTCTGTTAAAACATCAAATGAGCTATGCTCTTTGTAAAGAAAAAAATGAAAGGTGAAATTTAACCTTTATATATTTTATGAGTTGAGATTTTCTCAATGTTGGCTTAATCAGCTAATATTTAAAAAAACAGAAACAGTATTTAGTTTTCAGACTGAAAGAATTTAGCACTGATAAAGATGTTCTGTCTTTTAATTTTTGATGGAATATCATTTTAATACAAAAATGGATTTTAGACGGAATGAGACTCATGAAGTAAAGATCTTAATATTTATTGTATTAAAAACGTTGTAGCAAAAAACATAGAATTGCAAGAGTAGGTAATGCATATGGGATGTTAATTATTGTGCTGAACCTTAAAGAAAAAAGATATTATTTTGAACATAGTGCTGAATTTTACATCATTTCTTAAAATATTTTATTAAATGTGAACTAAATTATTTTATCATACTTCAGAGTATTTAAATTCAACCTCAAAACTATATTTTTTATGTTCAATTCAAAAATGCCTTGCAACAAATTATCATCCAGCCTCTTCTAGCATTATAAGCAATTATTATTTTTATTCAAGAGTACATTTACATCATCTCCTTGTAAATGTGCTTAACAGATCTTTTCACAAAAGATAGGAGATTTTCAAGAGATTTACTTTTAGTAGGATAAGGTTTCACTTACCCAGCAGAAGTTGAATCTCTTGAAGAATTAGAAGAAAGCATCCAAAAGTTACTCCAACTTTATGTAAATTTGAACATGAATAAATAGAAAAATGTTTATATTTGAAAAAAAAAAAAATTTATGATGCTGAAGTTGGCCTGTAAACAGGTTAGTGTTCTGTAATAAGAGTGGAATAAAATAATGGGCTATTTTCAACTTTTCACTTTTTAGAATCTTGACTTCAATGATTACTGGTGGTTAAAATTGGTAAATCTGTAACATTCATATTATAGGTATAGCTATATCTAGTAGTGAAGTTTAAACCAACGACCTAATACAATAAAAATGATTAAGAAAATAATTAAAGATCTAACTACTTGAATATAGAAAAAATAAGTAACTAGAAGTACAATTGAACACTATGTTCATGGATACAAAACAACTTATTATATTAGTTATTGGCACAATAATACATAACAAAGTACATAATCTACTTTTACAGTTTTGTGTTGTTATCCACAACAATATTTTTTAAATATAGATGTAATGAATGTTTACCCTCAGGAATTAACATAGCATGTAAATATTTACGTAGATAATTGAATAGCTTACTACAATATAAATAAAATGTTCAAAATGCCAACAAATACTTATAATAATTAAATAATAAATTAAAGTTCGTTATAATTATTGTAAATTCAAAAGCTTTTCTGAACCATTTATTAGGTTGCCTTATCCACAATAAGGCATGTGATTAATATAAAAAAATAAGGCATGTAAATGAAAACCCCCAAAGCAAAATAAAACTATTTTACTTTAGATCAATAAAATTCCTTTCTATAGAGAAACACCTTTCTAGTAAAAAATCAATAGAAAAAAAAACATATGGTATTTAAATCATTATGATTCACATCAAGATATCTCGTTTTATAGGAAATTAATTAACTATTTATGGAATAGAATCACAACACATCTCATCAATCCCCTAAGGAATGTTGTTTTATCAAGCTTTGAAGTACCTTAACGCCATACTTTTTAATATTTTAAATTGAAAAATAAATGCAACAAAATATAATTAATTCCCCCAGTGAATTACAAAATTATATGCAACATTTATAATCTAATTTTATAGTAATAAACCTAGAGCATATTTGCATGCATAGACATTAATATGCAATAAGTCAACATTTCTTGTAGGCATTTAGTGAAATGTGTTAACATTTACAAAAATTAAAAAATAAAATAATTAAGAGATAATCTAAAGATATTAGCTTTTTAAAAAAAAAAAAATTATTTTTCCATTTTCAGAAAAAATATTACGCTGTTTGTTGTTTATTTAAATAATATTTGCTATATAGTTATAGGCTAATATCATGTATGTATGTATGTATGGGAGTGTATATATTGTGGAAAAATAATAACTTATATTATCAATGTCTATAACACGAAACTTTGTGATACTAAACTTAAGTTGATAAGTTGTAAATATGTAAGATATTTTGTAATCAAATGATATCGATTATTATAATAATAGTTATTTTTTATTAAATGAATATAAAATAACCATCACAGCCTAATTTTAAGGTATTATGTATCATGTAAATGCAAATTTAAAAAAAATTGAAGAGCTTAATTTATGTACAAATTCATAATTTTAAATTTTTAACAAAATTCAAAATGTGATATTATATTTTGTAAAGGATGTTACCATAAACAAGAAAGATTTCATCTGTAAATTAGTTTTATTTTTATTGATAAGAAATTTACATATTTATGTTTAAAAATAGTTTGAATAAATTATTTAAATGTTGACAAGAATATTTCTCTCCCTAATTGTTTATATTTAGCCAAGTTTAGATTAAAAATTAAACATTTCTCAAACTGATAGGTATATTTTTAAAATTCTTATACAATTGAACATTTTTGGAATTTACAGAATACATTACAGAAAAAACAAGAAGTCTGAAATTCCAATTACTTTAAAATTTGATGTTTCCTAAAAATGAATGAAGTTTGTTTCCTTTAGTTTGAGAAATATTCAAGGAAGATATTATATTAGAGGTAATAAACTAAAAGAAAGAGAGAGTAATGTGAAATAATTGTATCAGATTGAAAGAATCCCAATAAATTAAATTCCAGACTGCAATTATATTTTTCAATGAATAACTTCTTTTTCCTACCTATCACACTTTTCAACCACATATTACTTAATATTTTACAAAAGGCAAACTCAAAAAAAGGAAGGAAACAGATTGAAAGCAAAGGTAAGACTTAGGAATAGTCTATTCTTGAAAAAATAATAAAACCAACTTATGTAGTTGTGATTATGAAGTCAAAAGTGATTTTTGGATATAAATCTGAGCAAATTTATAAACTTGAGTTACATACAATTTTTTTTAAAACGTATATTTCACATGTTTTTATAATTTTTCTTTAAATTTATTTTGATAACAAAGGTTCCGATTTGCTTTGTGCAATAATTATAAATTTATTTAAGCCATTTTATTTTCTATTTTCTGTGAAGTACCTCCTCTGTTCATAGTTTAAATATAATAATTTATACATTAGTTAAAATTAATTAATTAAATATAATTTAGTATATACAATAGAATAATGTGAGTATCTAATAGTAAAATACAACAATTATGTAGTTATCTATAATTCAGTATAATGCTCTATCATTACAACATACTCATTAGAATTATAACTAATTTCAAACTTATTTTGATTTTTACTAATAGTATGAGATTCATTATATTTTATATATAAAATTATTCCATTTTTAAATTTACTATGCTCTATTATCTTCATACTATACATTCCACTCTTGTTGTTTTTTAATTTCTCGTCAATTATTTTATACTTTAACCTTTTTTTCATTATATATCATTATTTCAATTCCAATCATTTCTGTTTATATAAAATGCTACATTTTCTTTGGTATTTCATTCTTGTTAATGTTTTTCTGTCTGGTTTTATTCTCAGCCCTGATGGCCTAAAAATTGGTCTGAAAGATTGCCATAAATAAAAGAAGTCACACTTATTTGCGTAACATTTATTGACTGCATCCCCTGATCATTTTCACTAATTAAAAAAAAAGCTTGAATGTTAGCAGCCTTTGGGGAGCTCATAAAGAATTAGATAACAACAATTGGTATTGAGAGAAAGCATTGTATTGGAAAATGTTGTAATAATAAGATTTTTTTTATCCCTTTAGAAATGTTCATTCTATTTCTTAATATTTTTTAGCATTTATTTTCATTTTATAAAACTTTTTAAGAAATTTAAAAAAAAAGTTGGCCAACTTAACCCGTTTCGAACAAAAAGATTTTTGTATCATTTGTTATTATTGATGCTCTACAACATTTCTATTAAATACTCTTTCAAGTTTCCACGGCCACTATTTATACAAAAAACTTCAGTTGTTTCTTCTGGTTTAACCCGTGTCGGTGAATTTTCTGCCAACGTTTCGTCAGACATGCTGCTGACTTCCTCAAGGCTTAATTGAGACTGAAGACCTAACTGAAGAACAACTGAAGTTTTTTGTAACATTTCTATTATTATTGAATTAGATTCATCTTTCGTGTACCCAGATGCTTTTATATCTTCAGTTGATAAGCTGAATTACATTTTTCAGATGCCAATATTTCTTAGGTGTCTTACTTTTTTAATCTTTAAAAAATTGTTTCTAACCATAATTCCTCCTATACTCAGTCCTTTAAACACAAGTTATTTCTTCATCATTTAATAGATCATTTAAATAAAATAAAAATAAAATAAAATAAAATAATAAATAAAATAAAAAAATAAATAAAATAAAATAATAAAATAATAATTAAAATAAAATAATTAATAAAATATAATAATTAATAAATAAATAAAATAAAATAATTAATAAATAAAAAAAATAAAATAAAAAAAATATTAAATAAAATAAAATAAAAATTTAAATAAAATAAAATAAAAATTAAATTAAATTAAATTAAAATAAAATAAAATAATAAATAAAGTAAAATAATTAATAAATAAAATAAAATATTTAATAAAATAAAATAAAAATAAATAAAATAAAATTAAAATAAAATAAAACTAAATTAAAATAAAATAAAACTAAAATAAAACTAAATTAAAATTAAATTAAAATAAAATTAAATAAAATAATTAATAAAATAAAATAATTAATAAATAAATAAAATAAAATTTAAAAAATATTAAATAAAATAAAATAAAAATTTAAATAAAATTAAATTAAAATTAAATTAAAATAAAATAAAATAATAAATAAAGTAAAATAATTAATAAATAAAATAAAATATTTAATAAAATAAAATAAAAATAAATTAAATAAAATAAAAATAAAATAAAAATAAATTAAAATAAAATAAAAATAAAATAAAACTAAATTAAAATTAAATTAAATTAAATTAAAATAAAATTAAATAAAATTAAATAAAATAAAAAATATAAATATATGATATCGCACGAATTCGTTCACAGAGTCTCTTTTGTTGATTAAACAGCTTAGAAATTTATAAAAATGAAAACAATCTTCGATGTTACAGTCAAATAATTATAATATCTCCTGAGTAGCTACGTGACATTCAATGTCGTGCAAAGGGCTATATTTTTATGTAATTAACAATCACATGTCATTTGGTTTAATGATGATTTCATTCATTAAATTAACATTGAATTACTTTATGACAATACTCTCGCAATGAGGGTTTCTTCGCAATTGTTCTTCATTTATATCTATTGAGTAAAAAGATTCTTTGTACAACTATTTAGTAAAAACAACGACTTGAAATATTTACTACTTATCGTGGAACATCAATTCAGATGATGGAGGACAAAACATTTTTCTATTCGAATATGTTTGTTTAATAGCAGACATAATATATAAGTTTTATTATTCACTTATCAGAATATTCAAGAAAACTTTGAAACAACATTGAATGAAACTCCACGTGCAACGGAAAGATTTTCAAGGAAGGATTTGTAAATGACTTCAGGGCCAGTTTGGTTTGAGACCCCCATACTACGTACCTTATGAAGGACGCCATAACAAAGGATTTTGTTCCTCCTGTTTTTAAATCTTAAGGCCACCTGCCGGACTGCGAAACCTTGCAAATAAGGCTGCTACCTTGGACATAGAAGGTTGGTATGCTAACAACTAAACCACAGGTGAATATTGTTGGATAGTGGTAGAAGATCATAAAGATGCGTGTTTTGAAGGAATTAACAGTATCTGTTAAATGCAGCAAAAAAAAAAAGCCGAAATGATTCTACATAACACAGCTGGGTTTATAATGCTGAATATTACGAAGACTCACTAGAAGTACAGACGGCAAGAGGTCTGGTTATGAGGTTAAACTCATGGCATGAAAAGGCGATATAGTATATATCTAAGTAGAATACTTCAAAAAGGTTAGAACGAATGTATTATTCCACACATTACAACAGACCTTATAAATTTGAAAGCTGAGAGAATCAAAACTTATTTACGCACATTCCCATCAGGAACTTAAAGAACTGAACGCCAATAGCAATTCTAGGAACGGGCCGATTCTTAAGACAACCTTGGCAGGCACTGACTGTTTGCTATTGGCTTTGATGTGCTGAAAGAGGCTCAACAGGCGGTTGGCGTCTTCTCTCACATTAGTTAAGAAAGCGAAAAAGAGTGGAAAATCGGATAATAAAAACGCAATTGTAGTTATAAGATGAAAATCAAAGATATTTATCCAATTCCGGAATTGGCAAACCCTTTTTTTTACTCTCTTCGGGATTTAATTATCAATAATAATTTGTCTAAATTTAATTTTCAGGATTTCACATTTTCCTAAATTAAACTGTTTATATTAATGAAAGTATGAATCTCTGATGTTTATACCATATTAATTATATATGAATTTACACTCCTATGCATCTTTAATGGCCTTATTTAGTCTTTGTTTTTCTAATTACTCTATCTATTTTTATTTATTTATTTAGGGAACGAGATGGCTCAATGGTAAGGCGCTTAGTTACCGAGCCGAAGTCACCGGATTCAAATCCGACTGTGGAAGATAATGAATGAGTTAACAGATATGGATGAATGCTATGTTATCTTGAGGCCCTCCTGGGCTCACCCCGTTTCTAAAACAATGATTTTGAGAAAACGCTGATGAATAGGTTATTTTACAAAGTGTGAGATATTTCTACTGATAAAACCCATCAAGTCGTATATTTATTCTACATTTAGTAATCACACTAAGTAGTCTAGGTATCACCGTTTTTTCAAAATGATATTTTTTACTTTTTACTAGTTTTTAGCATATTTCATTATCTTCACTACGTAGTAAATTAACAGTAAATATATTAATTTAAAATTGTATCTTTCGGTAAGACTTCGAGGAAGTAGATTCGACTGGGGTTATTTTATTAAATTTTTCTTATTTTGACTATTAAGAATTCTGGTGCATGTTCGTCGTGACATATTCTCTGATCGGGACGGAGACATGACCACCTCACGAGGATGTTGGCGCAGAACTGATCTGCTGTTCGGCGGGCGGAGGTTGCATTGGACAAGGCTACTTCCCAGGGCGCATGTTCCAGGGGTATGGATTTTCAGACCAGCCTAGGACCAGGCACCAGAGGTAGGTAAGTCTCTACGCTATCACAAATATTATCTCATATCATTTTATCTTTATCATATATGTTATCATGCATGATCAACGGAACGCCTTATTAGGAGGTGCTTCCTTCCTTGAAAAATTTGTCCCTTAAGTGTAATATCGAAGGGATGGAGTGCATTCGGGTGTAGGCGTTACTACGCTACTATTTACGCCTGTGTTGAAAGATTGGCAGGACGTAAGGCTTACTTGTTCTTATAACGTTTTAAATAAAAACCCGGAAATGTTAAAACAAATAAATATTCTCCCTTGTTAGAAAGAGATAGAACTGTCAGCTTAATGCGAACGTGCCGGTCAGATGGTTGTCAGGAATCTATGATAATGACTTCATACAGATTAAAATAAGAAACATGTTTAAGTTATTTTTATGGATTTCATATTTAATGGCTAATGTTAAATGACAACAAATAACCATGCGTCTTATTTGTTTTGAAGCAAGAGATTACAAACACTAAAAAATAATAATTAATATCAGCTCTGATTCTAATATGTAACGCATTCATTAATCCGAGTTGAGTAATCAAATAATTAAATAAATTATATAATTAAATAAAATAAAGATACACTCCCTTTAGGTCTGAGTTTCTCGATAAACATTAATCGCCAGAAATTGACCAGAATTTCTTCTCTATATAAATAAATTAAAGATAAACACCGGACTGATTTATTTTTTTAAAATTTGTATATTGTTTATTATACTAATATTTAAAAAAAAATGCAATACATATCATGGCAAAGGGTTGGCTAAGCTAAAAAAGATCATTATATACTTACGTATTAAAACAATGGAAATTCGATCATGAAATCGATTTGATTTTTTTTTCAACCTAGGGGATTCTAAAACAACTTTTTTTCAACAGATAACCAAAAATCACATAATTTAAGCATGTTAGGAAATATTTTTTACAATGCTTATTTATCATTTTACACAACATATTAAATGCATTAAAGCTTTTATTACGGATACCTAATCAGTAACTATGTCACTATTGAAATAATTTATAGCTCAACTACAATCATTCGCTAGTTAGCTTCTGTATCCTTATGTGTTTTCAATATTAGTAAACTTCATAAATTTACATAGCTATGTTTGCAATGTGCATATACATCAAGAAGGTGTATTTCTGTTTGTTTTCTTTTTTAATTTAATTTTTAACTAGGTTAATTGTTAATAATTAGGTTCATTTATAATCTCATATATTTATTTTATAACTGATATTTAGGCAATATTGTAATTTTTTTATACAACAGGGATTGATGAGATCAAGGTATCGGCCTTTGGTTTAATTATACATTTTATTATTAAGAATTAAAATGTACACTTATTTTAGACCAATTTTGTTGTAAATGAATCGATACATTATAATGAACAGACCAGAAACGAGACAAATCGTTTAATGAAATTTAATAAAAGAAATTTAGTGAGTTTTTTTTAATAAAGATATATTTTGAGGATAATCATGTTTGAATCTGAAGTTTTAAGGGGGTAATAAGGTAAGTCAAAATAAAAAGTTTCCAGCTCTTGAATATTTTTTAATGATTAATAAAAGATTTCTAATACCATCATTCTAATAGGAATGGTTGACTTTACCAAAACCAAAATTTTTATTTTTTAACTCATCTGGGTACCTTCAAATCTAAAGAATGCTTCTATGAGTACTTTGGTTTTTGGAATTATAACATTGCTCTTTTGAAGGAGCGATGTGCTATATCGAAAAACCATAATTCACCTTCTCTCCAAAATCTAAGATATTCAAAAGAATATATATAAATAGATTAATGATCTGAAATAAATCTAGATATCGGAATAAAACCTGACATAAACATAATGACGGATGTTGGGCCAGGTCCAAGCATGTTGAAACTAAAGACCTCGTAAATCTCTATAGTTTTCTCTACAACCTTATACGAAGTATTCACAGTTTTCTAATTATAGTTTTAATTACACGATTACTCAGGTTTCTAACGAGGATATTAACAAGGCTATTTTTAAGTAAAGTTTGAAAGTAATTATAAATTATTTACACTTAAGATTTTGCAAACACAAAGACAATTATATTATTATATTTTTTTTTATTTTTGTTCGTTTCTAACCGCTACGATCGCAAGTGACTTATTCATCATGTCTCTGTTTTTCCCAATGCCTCTTCGATCTTTCACACCTCCTGTCTCTCTTTGCTTCTTAATTATATTAAAAAAACAACAAAAAAACAGTACCACTGCAACCCATCAAGGGCCATTTTAAGGTTCAGTACATGGTTTCAAGGATAACCGTTGTGGAGGGAGGTTATTTGTCCGATTAAGAATCTTCCCCAAATTAAGGGTAACCATTTTAAAGAAACTGGTTGGGCCAAAGGGTCTGTAGTCCCAAAGGGACCATCCAAGGCTGTTAACAGATTAAATAATTTATCTTCAACAGCCGGAATTGAACAAGGAACCTTCAGCACTCAACACACTCAGCTACGCAGCTGGCGTATTAATATATACATGGATTATTGTGACTATAACACGAAGTGTTACGACTTTTTCCCATTATCTTTTTACAGCTAGCAAGATATTTTCATTTATTTTTCCAATGACGGAGAGAGCCTCATAAATAACCACAGCCTTGCTGGAACAGTCGTTTTTAAACAAAACCGTCAAAAGTATTTTTAAAAAATTAAAAACAGTACCACTACATAACATTACATTCATAATAGAAAAATGAACCTTAATTTATAGTTTAGCAAAAAAAAAAAACCGATACTACTAAGGCCCATGATTAGTACATAGTAGAAACTGTACTGTTTCAGAGGCAATGGTTGTGCGGGGAGGTGATCAGTCCTAGATCACGCTCAACCGTGAGATTTTTCCTCCTTATTTTGTCACTTTTACAGACTTGGTGAGCCCTCGGAGGGTCTTAGATCCCATAGGATCCATCTCCGGATGGTAACAGATTAAATAAAAGTCTGCCAGCGAGCGGGATTTGAACCCAGGACCTTCGGCATGGCAACTCAGCGCTCTACCACTGAACCATTACGTTCCCTTGAAAAATATAATATAACAGGTCTGAAAATATTATTGTAATAATAAAACATCTTACACATGTTACATACATACATTTGCTTGAAAAATATTTTAAGATTTATTGATGTGATAATAAGGAAACCTGTAATAATTATTAGTAATAACATTCTTAAAAATAAATTGTGCATTTACTTATATGTTAGTAATTTTGTTTTGACAAAATGTAGACTGGATGATTTGGTCTAAGTGTTCAATGTATCAATTACCTCCTTGCTTGTCAATCATTTGACACTGAACCCGAACAATAAGTGGTTAATAAATGTTTCGGAGAAGCCTTATTGGTTGGGCGAGGGTCTCTCATGGTATAGTTATTATATATAACAAGTATTAAATATTAAACTATATACTTAAATAATGTAACACCATTATATTAAATTTACACGTCTTCTTTTTAATTTCCTCCTTATGAGCTAAAATAAGGTATCTTGCAATCTGTAAGCTCTTGTTAATCGACATCATTCGAATTCCGGATTTCTCTTTTAAAAATATACTGTCGAAACTGAAATATTATTATTATTATAATTATAAAAATATAAAATTGTCGTATCGTATGAGAAATATTTGTTCAAAAGAAAGGTTATTTACTAACACAACATTGTCGTGCAAGTGTATAAGTCCCTTCCAATTAATCAATGCAGGTTGTTTTTTATGTTTATGCTGCATTATGTCAATATCCCTGCAGTACAATGTGGATGTGATGGTTTCACCTCAGGGTAGAAAGGAGAACTGAATTACATAATTATTTATTAATTAATCAGTCCCACCTGACAATTTCTCAAACCAACGGCGAATGATCCCTTCCCTGAACGCGATAGTAATTTTCTTACAACTTCGGCTGCCGTGAGTCCAAGTTTAAACCTAGAAAAAAATTACACGAAAATTGTTTGTTACCTTGATCATATTTGATGGCATACTGAACAATGTTCGGTCATTTTTAATGATAGTAAATATTATCAAAAAAGGGGAATCAATAACAGCTCATTACAATCTAAGAACGTAGGAAACTACAGAAGTCCACTAATTGCAATTTGAATTTTAGGGTAATTATTCCGCAGATCGTGGCTTCAAGCTGACTCACAACAAGTTTTTACTTTTCATTCGTTTCCCAGTTAATATTTTCCAAAAATACTGGTTATCGTGGGCTTTAGTTTGGTAAAGAGGATGTAATCATGGGAAATATGTGGGAAAACTTCGGGAATCATTTCATCTAGAAATGAACGCTTCAAAAAACATATATCATCTACACTTCGATATGATTGATGAAACTTTTATTTCATGACGTAATGATTACCGAAATCTACTCATTATCCACAATTACAACTTCTTTTTTATACTAAGGGAGCGGAGTGGCTCAGTGGTAGAGCACTGAGTTGCCATGCCGGAAATCCTGGTTCAAATCCCGCTGCGGGCAAGACTTTTATTTAGTCTGTTTTCAGCCGGAGATGTATCTTATAGAATCTAGGACCCTCCTGGGGCTCACCCAGCCTCTATAAAATATAGTAAAAATTGGGTACCCAAATTAAGGGGGGCGGTTCAGCGTTACCTAGGACGTCACCTCCTTGCAGAACCGTTTTCCATGAAACAGCAGTCTCTATCATGTACTGAACCCCAGACCCGTTCACGGGTTATAACGGCACTGTGTTTTTTTTTCCATACTAAAACGCATGATAACTTGAATTTTTAGAAAATATTAAAATTTAAACGAATAAACAGTTAATAACTGTTGTAACTCAACTCGAAGCGACAGCCTGCGGAAGAGATACCAATTTTAGAAATAATGAGTATGAACAGTTCATTTGAAAAAACCCAATAGCAAGTTAGTCACTACCGTCAGGACCACTAAAAATCGGAACTAAATTTTAAGGAACTAGTCTCAACTAATGCACCATGAACTATTTATTGATTTAATCACTTGAATATTCGTAGGATATTAGTTTCCTGAAGTCGACAGTCGTTAATGAGAAATGAGAAATACGAAATAGATGCAAATTAGATCCAAGTACCATCCAACTGGTTTGATAATAAGCAATTAAAATGTAGAATAGGGAATTGAGAGCGCCAAAAAGCCACATCGGGCCATTAAATGGCCGATTTTAGAGTCATGTCTTGTTTCAATTTATAAATAATTTCTCATCCTGTTCTTGCATATTAAAAACTAATTATTGAAAGGAGGATGTGCCAGGATTCAGGGAGGGGTGTAATCAGCTAATATTATTTGGAAGCTAGAAAAAAAAAGTATTCTTGCCCAAATTATAGGGCATTATAATTGTTCCTCGGGTCCTCTTCTTGTATTCAATATTTTATTTAGTAATTTAGTCACAATAGACAGTCAAATAGCAGTTAAATTTTATCATTTTGACAAAATACCACTGTTCTATGAAACAACTATAATCTTGGAGCTCAGACTACCTATTACATTTTATTAATGTAATTTTATTTTGTTTTGATCATTACTATGCATATCGTCAGGTAAGGCCTAAAAATCACTATCTTGTGAGTATAAAATGAAAATGTCAATAAAACTTGACTAAAGCACTTTTACCCCCAGTTCAGTCCAATAAAAAAAAATTAGACAAGTAATGCAATGTTTGAAACTCATCCCTATGTATAACTATGACACGGGGTCCAATTCATAATAATAATAATATTTATATAAACAGAATTAACTGCAATGATCTTGCGTTCAGTTGGAAAGTACTGTTACTTGACCAACGGTTGTGCAAGGAGGCTTATTGGCTGAAATCTGTTTCCGAATACACACTAAACTACTTCCGAATACCTTTATTATCATAGTATATCCAGTCAATGGTAGGATTTTAATGCATAAAATATATTATTATCTTGCGGGAAGGCAATGTGTAATAATGAATAAGTTTCAAGAGTTGAAGTCCCCTGAAGAAGCCCCTCATAGTAGGGTCGAAACGTCATTTTTTTTGTAAATTTAAGGCACTTTGTAAAAAAATCAAAATACTACTATATCTTAAAAAAATAATGTGTAATTTCACCCACCGTATATTGAAAAGTTAAGCTACAGACATTTGTGGGATAAATAGAAATAGAATAGTCCGCGAATTTAAACAAAAATGCATCAATGCATTGATGATTAACAGAAAAATTAATATGTTTTTTTATCTTTTAACTCTAAAAAGTCATGATATATAATACTCAGGGAAGGAAGATGAAGAGAAATCCACTTTCGTTCCCGAGCATGAAGGAAAGAGGAAAATTACCAACAATCGTGCAGATGCCATCATGAAATGGTACGGATCATTGATTGCCGTTCAAAACGGAGCAATTTCATTTTTTTTTTTATTGAAGATAAAAATAGTAGCGAGCTGTAATTCGTGAAACATAACACTAGGAATTGTGACTGTAACATCACACTTGTGTAGAATTTTTCTAATATGACCGAAACGAATATGTGCTTAAGGTTTAGACGAAGTACATTTCATATGTCGATAATTAAATAGTCTTTTTAACACGTTTTATGTAAGTATATTTGTAACGGAATCTTCAAAACATAGAATTGAATTAAAATTTTACAAACTTTTGAAGGGCCGATGACAATACATTAATTTTATGGGGTGTATAAAAAAAAATTGACCGTTTTATCTAATTCCAGAGTTCAAAAGTCTGTAAATATTTTAATGCTATTTATTATTTACCAACACTTAATAATCCCTTCAGAGCATTATCTAAGCCAGTTTACTAACACTGGACTTCTTTAAAAAAAACCTCAGTTTAGTTATTTTTTTCAAAGAAGAAACATGACAGTGTCATACGAAATTCTAGTAATTTTAAGACATAACTGGAAAAAAAATTACACAGCCGCTGAAGAAACTCGTGAAATTGTTAAATATGAAGGGGAGATGTCCTTGACCAGCGCACTGAGCGGCGTTGGTTTGAAAAATTACGACGTTGGAAAGGAAGAAGGGCTCCAGGCGATCATTAATGGATATTGATGAGGTTCTGAAGGAAGCTGTTGAGTCAAATCCGTCCACAAGTACTCGCGAACTTGCCAGGGAGTGTGGTCTGTCGTAAGATACCATCTTCTTTCCATGAGGTGAAACGGTCATTTTTTTTATACACCCCACTAGTAAGTTTTCTCATTATCCTGGATCTTCGGGATTAACGATTTTTTACATCTGAATACAATGAAGTGTCTTGTGCCATGAACTAAAAGTTCTTGACACTATTCTTTAGCGCTAATCAAGTTTTCCCTCCCAATTTCGTACATTTTTATTCAGTTGAATTTTTGATTTTTTTTAAACCAGACATTTTTGTGTTTTTTTAAGGCAGTTTACTGCTTTTTATGATATGCTTATTGGACATTTCCTGTCCAATTATCCGGTAAGCACTCATAGCCGTATATGAGTACAATATTCCTTTTCCCGATCGGGACTTTGAAATAGGCTAACCGCACAGCACTGCATTATTATAAATTTATTACACGCCCGTAACCTTTTTTTATATGATAGTGATATATAAATTACTGTAATTAAAATTTTGTTCTTCGATCAAAATATTTGAAGCACATGATATACGATTGATCTAGTTATTCATAAATACTCATAGAAAGGTTTTCGACTCAAGTCGATACACGATTTCGAAAGATGATACGGGCTAATGAATTTTTAAGCAGTTTATAAGAATCATATACATACAAATAGTAGTTTTCAGAAATTTTGTAGAAATATCCAATCTCCAAATTAAGCTTTTTCTTTTTTTCAAGCCTTTGATTGTTCAAAATACTGCGGATTCGATGCAGTAGTAGCTTATTTCATAATATAAACTTATGTGGTTTGGAAATTTTGATTATTAGAGACAATTTAAACCTATACTAATAATGTATCTACATATCTAATAATGAGAACAATCCTGCCATCAGCGTTTTGAAGGTGGTTAGTTTTCAAGATAAGTTATTAAAGACATCTAAGTTTTCCAATAATTAAAATTTTTATTTTCTTTACATTTCAACTTCAGTAGAGTTTCCCAACAAATACTTTTTTTTTTACAAAACAACACACTTTTTTTTAAGTGAGTTGTTTTCTCTCAATATGTAAACTTCTGTAAATGTAACAGGTTGTAAACAAGTGACATTATAATAATTTAAAAATGTGTACTATGCGATTATTTATAATTCATAGACCAGTGCAATGCATGTATGTCCAAAATGAATTTTTCAACACGGACAAGCACTTGTATCTTGCATGGATGCATTGCGATTTGATAATATTTCAAGGAGAAAAAATGTGATTGCACATATCGTTAACTGTAGGAAGTGCAAGTCATTTAGCATTTCCTCAATTCTCAAGTTTATTTTTAATGTATTTATTGAAACTTACAACTATACATTGAATACATCAAGTAAATATAATCAAAGATAAATGATGTCCCGAGATAAAGGCAAGTAGAGAAACTACCCAATGGTAGTAGTACTCAAATAAAAATTTCATATTTTTTCAAAAAGGTCACGAGGCCATTTTCTATTCTCAAGTTAAAAACATTTTCATTCGGTGTAAACTAAATTTAATCAGTGACTCCAATAAATTCTAAATCGATTCTTCGTACATGGAATGACATATTTTTACAAGTTACATAGGTAAATTATAAATGAAAAATTCATATGGATTACGCAAAGAGGGAGTCAAGGATCATACCTCTCCGAAATGTATGAAATTTATGATACAGGTATTTTTAATAATAATTTGTACAACATTAATATAAAAAGTAATGAAAAACAAATCAATTGATTAATAGAAGTAACGTTTATAATATCGACAAATTTACTAGATCTATTGTCTGTGTATAGTACGAAAAGATAATTAATAATAAAAGTATACTCTAATAAAAATTAAGAGGACCTTTTTGAAGTAGTCTATGTGGATTAAACTTTTAAAATGGCGCCTATATACCAAACGTGTTTAACCTCATCGCCCGACCACGTAGATATCTGTACCTCATGTGATACTCGAAGTATCCATTCCAAGCCCAAATGTGTCAAGCCGAATCGATTCAGCTATGCTCAGTTGTCGGAATTTAACAGATATTATCGATTATTTCCAAACTTGCAGATTTATGATCATGTACAAGTAGTGGTTAGCAGAACAACCTTCTATAACCAAGGCGCTGGTTTGGAACCCGGCGAGTGGCCTTTGGATTTTTAAAAGGGAGTTATACCATCCTTTGGAAGGGACGTACATTTGGGTGCCGACCCTGCAGGATGTCAGGTACTCGTTAAAGTTCCCTATCCTAATATACCTAGATAGGCAAAATTTAGGACTCCCACTACAGCATCGTCCGATTAGCCGTAGCAGCATAAGGTGACGTTAACTGAATAAACAACTAACAAACTTATTACATAGTCATAAGTCATAGATCTCTTCTTATTATTCTTCATCGCCCTCAAAAAAGAATTCTACGCACGCCGCTGTCTTCATAATTATATCACATGTAGATAAAAACGATGTTTATCATTTCCGTCTATGCAGGAAAAGACTTATTTTCCTGTTTTCATTTTTATTATTCATATTGTGGAATAAAAATAAATTATGAAAAATTCCCACGATTCGATTAGTGAATTATTGTCATTAATAAATCAAAAATTGAAAAAAAAAGTTTAATTATATTTATTGAGTAAGCAGTGCTAGAATAAAATGAATATAAATATTATCACGTTCTCTCCCACACTTTTCCCTCAATTACGTAAATCCTTTAGCATAAAAAAGGCACAAAACAGACGCTGAATCACACAGTCATTTTCTTTCCGAAAGTTTCCTCGTATCATAAAAGATACTTAGTTTCAGTAGGTACTATAGGCGGGTTTTCAAACATGGTGTTGTCTTGGCGCGCGTATAGCATAAAACTGTATTATTTGGGCACAACCATTTACTAATTTCTTAAAATTTCTATCTGTTTGTCACTAATTTTGGTTATATAGGATAACTTTTCAATATTATTAACATGAGGTTAGGTTCATGAGCAGATGAAGATACTGTGTAACGAATTTTAAGATATTTTTTGTTTTTCCTTGATGAATATTTCGTCATATCAGAGGAAATGTGTAGCGTAAATCAGAGTTTTTCTAATGTTTATAAAATTTTAACAGTAATTCAAATTCCTACAATCCACGCATAATATCACTCATTCAAAAGAACAACTTTTGGCAAAAAATGCCAATTTTTTATTTAAGTCTAAAGTAGCAATTGTATTGGTTGTAGCTTTTCAATTCAGGAATGGCATGATTTCATACCCAACACTTTTTTTTTAATTAAGTCATATTTAATTTACTGTAGGAATGCTTTGCTTTACCAATACCCAAATTTTTATAGCTCTAAAGAAGAATTAGATTTTTTGGGTTATGATATTGTTTTTTTGAAAAAAAGATATACCTCCGAAAATTAATATTTATTCTCTTTCATAGTAACCCGTTATATAAATCGTGTGTTCAAAGAACATACTCATATAATTGGAAGTATTTTATGCATTTTGACGAAAAAGATATATGTGTACCTCAAATTTAGTCACAATGTTAAGTAAATCAATAGTATTAAGGATAAGGATATAGCATCTGGTATAATTTTGGCAAGACATAGAACTTTCAAATACCTTTATTGAAAAATTAGGTTTTTTTGAGTTATGACATTGTCGTTTTGAAGGAGCGATATATAACACTGTTGATGTATTTTTCTACTCAACTCAATATTATACTCGATAATAATATTATACTTGAAATGGCTGTCCAAATTATAAAATTTCTTGTTCAACTACTTCGTAGAGAAAGACTGGAGGGGGAGACGGAATGAGAAAGGTGAATCAAACAAGTCAAGTTCAGCTTTTTAGCGGCTGAACCAGTACCTACCGATACATGGTGCAACACGGGGCGCGAGAATTGCACATAACATGATACAATAACATAATGAGGCGTTGACGAAATAATTTTCTGAATTTCTCGATATAATTTCCTGTGCGGAATAATGATGTAGAATCGTTCATTAGATTAGGTAAATAATGGACAGGAAACGGAAGGCCCTAGATATGTCCTCTATTTGATGACAATGGCAGTGGGTCCGAGCACCGGCTCCCATCTGCTTCTTATCCCTAGTAAGTGTGTGTATGTATATGTGTATCTGTAAGTGTATGTGTGTGATAATCAGTTGTATATTATCTCAAAGTTTTAATCAAAGTCCAGCAGCACGGAGCTTTCTTGATCAAGGTTAGTTCTATTTGATGTATTTTAAAAAAATATGGAGAAGAAAATGGTCCGGGTGGAAGTCAGAGAAATAATTTCTTTAACTCCTTTTTTACGCTCGGGTTTTTTTCACAAAAAAGTAACCAAAATCATCAGGTTTTTTATTTTGTATTTAAAAAGTTTATATTGTTAAAAAAATTTGTTAAATAGAACAAAAAATAATTTTATTATTTCAATATTACATATATAAAATATAAATGAAATAACTAATAAAAATTAGTAACTTGATTTTGTATGGTATATATAAAAACATGGTTCAACATTGAAAAATGATTTTTTCATTTTATTACACAATGAAAAAATCATTTTTCATTTTATTATAAATTGAAAAAATCATTTTCATTTTATTTTATTATAATATATATAACATATATATATATATATATATATATATATATATATATATATATATATAATTATAATCATTCATTTATTATTTCAAAAAACACCTTCAGAACATTGTAAAAAGTTTCATACGCTATAAGAAAAGAAACTATATGCAGAAGCCGGTACAAATTACAAGTAACGACTGGCAAGCACGATATGTCGGCAAGATTTGTCGTATGTAATACGAACAAGTCGAAACCTCGGGGATGAGCAGCACTCGGGTTGGTGCGTTTGAGTAAGCCCACCGCACACGAGCGCTGTTCGTTGAAAATCATTAACCGGTTAATAGGGTTGAACCATTAAACTATTTTGTTGAAGTATTTTATTTTCACCTTCAAGTATATTGTTCAACCCTGTTTAAGGAATTATTTCTCTGATCTCGACCTGGACCATTTTCTTCCATATATATGTATATAATAACGTCAACTATTATTATTCAAGATGAAAAAGAATATATTTATAAAAATACTAACTATTCCGGAAAAGGTCATTAAATAGGACAATACTAGTATTGACAGGAGCTGCCGTTATTATTAAGTGTCTAGATTTATATTTTTATAGGCACGCAATTTTAGTCGTACCGATTAATCCCGTATGAGTAGTCCAGCGGAAATATAGTGTCATTGAATCTATATTTCAATAGATTCAAATCAGAAGAACAAAAGGTAGTGTCGAGATAAAAAAAATAAAAATTGAGAGTGGAATATTATGCTCTAATTTATTTACTACCCTGATAATAATATAGATTGATATATTTATTTATTTTATTAACAACTCCTTACAATGGCATTGCTTGATAAAATTCTAATATATTTGTTTAGTTGCTCTTAGACTATATCTCTCTGGTATGTTCTATTTTTGGTATATATTTTCCTTCTTCCTTCTTCCTATCTATCTTTCTATCCTCTTTTCTCCTCATGCGAATATAGGATATTATATTATTTTGAATACACAGCTCTATCATTTCAACGTATTCATTTTAATACCAAATAATTCATAACTCATTTTGATTTTTATAAATATTGTAAAATATCTGATGGATGGGTTGCATAATACTTAATTAATGATTATGAACGGTTTAGCTTCAGTAACATTATGGCAGTATAATGTGCGCTATTTTCCCTCCGAACAGGTGGGAAAACTAGTTTTGTCACTTGTACTTGTTTCAAACAACCCAGAAAATGTTGATTATACTTGCCTAAAGTCTTCTTATGCCCTTTATCTATCCATAATACTACAAAAGACAAGGAAAATATATTTTGGCAAAGAAAGAATATTTTATTGAAGCTTAACTGGGAAAAGTATACTCGTTATTCATACATCTGATTATAATCTTTTACAAGATCATTGTAAATTTATCTGGAAACAAATATAACATGTCCAATCTTTTCCTGTCATTTTGTCCAATTATTTGATTTTGTTTACAAGGAATAAACTCCCTTTTTTTAATTTTTTTTGTTAATTTTGAGAGTCAGAGGACAGGGTGTTTAAAGTGATTTTCGATTCACTGATAATGCATTTTCGGAATAATCATAATCATGGAAAGGTATTATTTTTTAATAAGAAAATGAAACGTAGTGTCTGAAAAGTGATTTATTGCATTATAATATGTAGTCCAATCTGCCTCTAAGCAAGCCCATTCTGCTTAATTAATATTGCTAAAAAATACAAATTAAAAAAAACAAAACATGTCAACGAAACTAGGAGATTGGTATCTTCTTAGCAAGTAACAAGGGTGTCAGAGGGACATTGAAGCTGAAGATAGAAAAAAAAGGTACTATCGATGAAAATAACAGATTAATAAAGAATGCAAATTAAAAAGACAGAAAAAGATGAAAGGATATTATTTGCTGGTTATAGCTAAAAAGAAGACTTAGAGCGAAAATTAGCAAACTATTTATTGTTATTTACAATGTAATAATCAACACGGGGTTATCTGTTTATTCGTAGCCAAAACTGAAAGATATTGGTCCAGTTAAACACCGGATAGCGTAACGACGGACTATTATTTCTTTTAGATTTTATAATGAAAATTCTGAACCCTATTCGTTAAATAAATAAATATATCGTTAATAAATGCATTTTTAAAAATTATGAAAAAAATCTAGCGGACATATTGTTTAACTTTCATTAACTTGAAATGAATTTTAAGAATCCCTTAGTTTCAATGGAAGTTTTTAAAATCATTAAAACATTAACGTGAATATCCGTTGAAAATTCGTTTTCAATTTTTTATTTTACGATTGCATTACTTTCGTTTACTATATACCAAGTATTTTCACTAACGCAGTTTAGTTATGCTGTCCTTCGGACGGGACGAAAATTTTAGGACTCCCAATACAACATCGTCCGATAAGGTTATAGCAGCATAACAATTGCAATAAATTTTTAAATATTCTATAAGAATTGGTTTATGTTAAAATGTTTATTACTCATCAAATACCTCATATAAAAGTAGAAAATAATTATTACAACAATCACTTAACCTAAAGGTTGACTCTTCCACCCACCAAGAAGCCACCCAAAAACGCCTCGCTCAAAAAAAAGCAAAAAAAGTTTAAGGCAGGGTTCGGACCGCGGGTTACAGAATGACCCATTTCAAGTAGCACAGTTTAGTTCCGAAAATAAAATATTTATTTAAGAAATTATACAAATGCATTACATACTATAAAGATACTGTCTGCTAAGTTCTTTTGAAAACATCCCTTAAGGGATTCTCGTGGTAGCGCGGGAAAATAATACAATATATAAAACACAACCATCGATGGCGAATAGAACGTTTATAAGTAAAGTTCAGTTGACTATTTATGTAATTATTAGTTTAGGGAGCGGAGTGGATCAGTGGTAGAGTAATGAGTCCCCATGCCGAAAATTCAGGTTCAAATCCCGCTGTCGCCAATACTTTTATTTAGTCTGATGGCAGCCAGAGATGGATCATATGGGACCTATGACCCTAATGGGGCTCACCCCGCCTCTATAAAGTGGGTACCCGATATAAGGGGGAAAATCTGATGGTTGAGAGGGATTTAGGACAAATCACCTCCCTGCACAACTGATGTCCATGAAACAGTACAGTATTTAACATGTACTGAACCCCAGACCCGTGGTACAGGTATTTTTTTATTTCCTTAATAAAATTTTCCAAATAATTTTCTAAAGGACAATTAATACAAAAATACCTGGCCCGAAAGACTCTTTAATACTCACGTTTTGGTCGATTTTTGACCCCCACTAAAAAAAGGTTGAGCCACGAGCTAAGACAATGTGCATTGGACAGCTGACCCCAAGAAGCCTGTGGAGTAGACCTTTCACCCGCTCTGTTACTTCCCTTTCTATATTTAGCCTCAGCCAATGCACTCCATATTAGTTAATGGTCAGCTTCTATCACCGTTACCTACCTCAATATTCAGGCATCAATTTTAAATGAGCTTTCCCTTTAAAAAATCATCTCATTATGAGTATACGAAATGAGATCAAATCAAATTTAAAATTCCACAATTTTGAGTAGCTTTAGACACTAGGAGTGACACAAGTGCCTTCTGGCAAACAAGTTCCGAAGCTAAGTTGTTACAGTTTTGATTAGTGATAAAAAGATATTTACCCATTTCTTTCATAGTCAAAACTCACCACCGAAAAAACACCGATTTTTAAGTTGCGTAACTTTAGAAATACTAGTGCGATATAATGAAGGAGTAAGATAGCAGGGAAGTGAAGGATATACCCCGAGTGCATTTTTATTCATTGTAGTACACGAGAAAAAACAAATTATACATAATAATAAAAATTATTATCTAAGGAAATCACCTTACTTTTTATTATATTTTCTGATCTCTTTACTTGAGACGTCTTTTTTTTGTGTGTTTATTTTTTCATTGTTTTATTTTTATAACTATTAATTCAGTTGGTAATAAATATTTTCTTAATTTCTTAGGAAAAAAAGAATTATAAAACATATTTTTTCCTCGGCTAGGAAAAAGAACTCTAATACTGTACTGGTAAGAACCCTGCGATACGGTTTTAATATTTTAATAAGGTTCGATGCCGATATATCCAATCTTTACTTACAAAGTTCCATTCACGGACACTACCCAAACCCAGATCCGTTAGATCACTCTTAAAATAATCCTCCCACCTAAGGCTCGGTCTACCCCTCAGACGGCTACCGATCGGCACAACGCTTATTAACTTTTTAGGAATTTATTTGTTACCAAGCTTTAATATTTTACTATCACCAGCCATTTTTCATTGAAATTGATGATCGCACAAAGCGGAATCGCAGAGCACTTGGTCAATATAATTAAAGGGCATCGGGAAGGGGGATACCGTGGACTGAAGTATATCTGCAGAGATCGGTGGTACCGAGCCTTCAGGTGCGCTAAGGCTTATTATTAATTCACTGCAAATATTTTGCAAAACCGGCGTCTGTGAGGTTTTCTAATAGAATAGAATTGAAAAGTAACTTTATTTTGGCACTATGCCCTTTTAGAATAACAAAAATGAACAGAAAAAGGAACATAATATATATCTGGGCAGCAGGCTACATGATACAAATCATCAATCGTATAAAAAGTGACAAACAATGATAATAATATCTGTGATAATGATAATAATTTCTTTTCAAATGAATATATTTAAAAATTAGTAACAACTAAAATAAAATTAATTATAATAATTATAATGACGTAAGTCAACTAGATCCAAATTAAAATAATGTTCAAAGAACATTCTTCCTCTCGTATACTTCGCAAAATGCAAGAACGCGGGGACTTAGGATCAGAAAAAAGAAAAGATATGACCATGACCGAGAAGCGTGCTTCATTAGGGCCCAGGATAGCTCAAATGGTAGAGTCCCAGACTAGTGATCTGGAAGACCCGGGTTCGAGTCCCGGTCCTGGACATATCTTTTCTTTTCAAATGAATATATTTAAATGATAATAATATTTTAATAAGCAGTACGAATCCTGACAAGATTAATAATCCTGACTATTAAAAGAATAGATAGATCAATAACATCCATTGAATGCAGGAGATAGCGAGTTAACTTTCTTTACTTATTAACTAGTACATTATATTTCTTTACTTATAAAATAGTACATTTTCTTAAAACAAAATTAAAACACCGAGATGACAGAATAAATTATTCAATACATTTCATTCTAGGCAAATGGCTAACCTGCTTAGAGAGCATATTTTTGGGAAGCCAGGAGATGTTGGAAAAGCAAGGATTTAAATAGCGATAGTGAGGGAGCATTACGGATGTTAGGAGGGATTAAGTTCCACACTGTGGTGGAGCAGGCGAGGAAGGAACGTTCGAATGCTTTGGTTCTGTGGGAACGAATATAAAGATCAGAAAGGCGAGATCTTGTTTTATGGTGGTGGATTGAGGATTTGAATTGAAGATTGTAGATATATGAAGGATGTTGAGACTTAATGGTTTGGTATAAGAATGTACCTAGGAAATATTGTCTTCGGAAGGGAGGGAAGAGCCACTTTAACTCATCATTAAAGTGGTAAACGCGCAATCGCCTCGGTGTACCAAGGACGAATCTTAGAGAGCAATTCATTATTCGATTAGATCTGTCTTCAAGCATTTTAGAAAGGCCTCCGTATACCAAGCTACGGTCCGAAGTGGGGGAAGATGAGAGATAATACGAGGAGCTTACGGGATGGTATAAATAATTAGCATATATATATATATATATATATATATATATATATATATATATATATATATGTATATATAGTGTATATAAAAAATATATAGTATTATATAAACAAGTATTGAAAGTTTTTAGAAGGTGAAAACTGACACAAAAGTTGAAGCTGAAAACACAGATATAAGTTATAATAAATTCGTTGGCGCAGTTGTTAACTAGAATATTGCTCTGTGAGGGGAAACATCTAGTTGATTAATTAATTAAGAGACTTCGAGGGAAATGGCTCATTACTCCCTACTACATGAGCGAATTGTCAACTTTTTTTATAATTCCTTCATTAGTCTTGTTGGCAGTCGTTTAAGAGTATAACACTACTTTGCAATTTTTACTACACTGGTATCGACACAAACAAACTTTGCACTCCATTAATATTCCATACTGTCTATGAGATCACATCTGTTTCGAAAATATGTTGTTACAGTACGAAAGAAAACTTGATTTGAACTAATTTTATAAAAAAAATTATATTTATAATAATAATAATAATTACCAAATATTAGTTGTTTTGCGATCCCCAACGACAATAATGTCAATTCAAATGAGGGGGGGGGACTTAGAAAATGTCAGGAATAAGCTGCTGAATTCTACCATATGGAAACCGTGATGGTAACACTAATTATAATTTCCATTATTTAACTGATCCCTAAATCCACAGTGGAGAGTCTAGGAATTCCGCTAGATGTCCTAAGGTAGGCTCGACAAGCAGTTCTCTTGGGCCCAGCCGAGATTGTAAGAAAATTTCTGAAAGTTTAATAATGATTAACACCAGGCGGTTGAACTTGTCACACATCTCCGTTTTGAACCCAAAAATGCGTGAATATAAATATGATAATAATATATTAGGCAAAGAATATCCGTGACGAAATATATATAATAATTTATAAATAGGATAGTAAGTAGACCACCATATAAACATGCCTTGGACTCTAGATGTAACATTCGTCGGAAAAAATATCTCAGTAAATTTCAGAAAAATATCACGTGTTTGAGACACCTTCATAAAATAAGAAAATTTATATGATTGTTCGAAGTGCGACTTGAAACAGGTACAAGACAAGAAGCACTGAGATAAATTAAACACTAGCTCATTAAACAAACAAATCTCATTTAACAATGCGGTTTCCTAACGAAATATTTGAACAAAGACCCCCAGATTTATTCAATTTTCCGGAGCGCCGAGCGCCAGGCAAGGATTTCCTAAATACCGAAAGGCACGCGAGGAAAACACGAAGATAAAGAAATGGGGGTTCGAGCTGGTTGGTTCTCACGCTCTGCTAAGGGATCAATATATTGTCGAGGTCGCTAGTAGATCAATATTTCTCCAACTTACCCCGTCATATCTGTAAGTCCCCGCAGCACAATCTTTTAGAACATGCGCTTCCGAAAACATGAAGGATGGTCGCCAGTAGGAGATATGGGGATACACCGGACGTGGAGTAATATTGTAGCCTAAAGAACTCCTGAAGTTTCCCAGTCAGTGGATGCCAAACCAAAGAGGATCCAATTTCTTGAAAAGGTAAGTAGAGTTTTATATTTTTTGAAGCGTTTCGGTTTAATATTAGGCACTAAGACTACTTTTGGACTGCAAGAATTTATTTTTCATAGACATGGTGTATTCTTTTGCGTTTAGAAATTAAATTTGCTTAACCAGTTTTGATTATACTTTTTCTTGGAGGGTGGATCTATTATTTGTGTATGTTTATTTAACGTTTCTTTTATGCTGCTCGGCTAGTCGGACGATGCTACAGTGGCAGCTCTAAGTTTTGCCTATCCAGATTTAATTAGTAAAGGGATTTTTAACGAGTACCTGACATCAAACAGGGACCCCCGTTGAACGCCCCTTCCGAAGGACGGCAAAACCAAGGGCTTCTTACTCCCTTCAAAAATTCCAAGATATTCTATCTTGGAAAAAATCCACCTGCCGGGTTATGAACTCGCCATCTTGGTCTTAGTAGGTTGTTATGCTAACCACAAAACCGATTCAGCAAGTCACCCCAAATCTGCGATTTGATCAGATTGAAACGACGGTTGGGAGTTATCTTGGGCAGTGATAAGGGCTATTTTGGACATATGTATAGTTCTTGTAATATCCGCTGAATGTCATTCATACATCTTCTTACATAAATAAAAATTAATTAATACAAATAATCATAAAATCTTTACAATTATCAACTATTTATCATACTTTTTGTTTGTTTTTTATAATATTATATACAGTGCCAATCAAAAGTAAATGCACAAGCCAAATATTGGCTCTAAAGTTATATTGGAATGAAATAAAATTACACAACTTTTTCAAAAGAAAAATCTTTTATTTAGACAAGTTTTAAAGTGTTAAAACATCAATTAAATGAAACTGATCACTTAAAAAAATACAACACAACAAAGGACCACAGAACTATTTGCACAAATTAAAATTTTTATGATATAATGCATAATATGTATATTGTTTTTATTTTTCAATATTTTGTATGCAATCCATTTCCACCGATAACAGCTTGAAGACTTCATGACATAGAATAAACAAGATTTTTATAAAACACTGGCTCGATTTTTTCCCACTCTTCATGCACAACTTCTATCAGGTGTTATTTGGAGGTAATGACGTTTTTCGCACCCTTCGTTCTAAAATGTGCCATAAGTCTTCTATGACATTAAGGTCCGGACTTGGGGGAGGGGTTAGAAGCCTTCTAAGTTTCAGCGTACATTATACAAAAACCACTCCTTGGTCTTATTCGCACTATGCTTAGGATCATTATCCTGTTGAAATATGTAAGAATTTTCAATCCCCAATTTTTTAGTGCTGATCTGTAGATTTTGGCCTCAAAATGTTGACGTATCCAGCTGCATTTAAGATGTGTTCAATCAGAGCAAGTTTACCAACTCCATGAAATTAAGTGCACCCCCAAACCATAACATGACCTCATCCATGTTTCACAGTTGGTCGAACATTTAGTCTTTTTAATTCTTTGTTAGGTTTTCGCCAAATGTTCTTCCGACCATCACTCCTAAATATAGTAAATTTGCTTATGTCGCTAAATAGAACATTTTGGGAAAATTCTAGATGTGCTCTTAATGTACTCTTTTGCAAACTCAAGTCTGTTTCTTCTGTTAATCTTACTGATAAACGGTTTCTTCATTGGTATCCTACCGTGCATATTTGCTTGATAAAGGGCTCTTCTTACAGACTCACACACTTGCTTATTGTAAGTACAAGCCACAATATCTACTAGTTGCCAAGAACTAATTTATGGATTTTTTGTTGCCTTTTTAATTACGTGTCTGCGCTCTCTGGGTGTCAATAACTTTGTCCGTCCTTTTCGTGACGAGCTGTAGAAAACCACATAAGGCTTGACCAATATCCCGAACTGTTTTTCCGCTGTTTCGCAAAAATACACACTTTTCTCGGGTCGCAATAGAAATTTCGCCATTCTTTGGTGATATATTTACTTGGATACAGAACAATAGAGACTAAATAAATGTCATTACAATCCCCCTATTCCTGAATGTTATTATGGTCTTTACAAACAAAATAATGTTTGTAAACAAATACAATTAAATTTGTGCAATTTTTTTTTTAATTTTTTTGCGTTGTATTTTTTTTATGGATCAGTTTTATTTAATTGGTCATTTATCACTTTAAAACTTGTTTAAATAAAAGATTTTTCAATTGAAAAAGTTGTGTAATTTTATTTCATTCCAATATAATTTTAGGCCCAATATATGATTTGTGCAATTGCTTTTGATTGCCACTGTATTAATATATAATATTTATCATTATTATTACTTGAGTGAGCACTTAAAATCTGAGGACATGACGGGTTAAATAAAATGTTTAACAATAAATAATTGTTAAATATATTCATTTGAAAAGAAAAGATATGTCCAGGACCGGGACATATCCTTTCTTTTCAAATGAATATATTTAAAAATTAGTAACAACTAAAATAAAATAAATTATAATAAATAATTTTTGTTTGAAGATTTCTAAACAGGTTTTCCTACTATCAATTAAATTATTTGCTTATAATCCGATGCAGGAATTGTACAATTCATAACAGAATTATCACATTGGCAGACAAGAAGTTGGCAACTTTCCTAATGATTAAAAAACACAACTAAGGTAATTGCTCTAGTTGTTTGGCGTCGAACGCAGACTAACCTTCGCCGAGTCGTCGAGTTTTATGAGTTTGATAACTCATTACGAAGTGAACAGAAACGAATCAAGTTTTGTCCAGTAAGTACCTCTCCGGCATATGAGGGATAAATACCTTCTTGTGAGTAATTTAAGTCATTATATTTATTACTCCACAGATATTTATTACTTTAATATTTGTTTCCTATTGTTTTTTTTTTAATTTAATTTTTTGATATTTACAACTATAATGCTATTATAACAAGTAAATGTGCTAATATGTACAATATGACATGAAAACACTTGTGGAGAAACTACCCATCGGTAGCACTCCAATAAAGTTCTATAGTAGATGGTCTCGATGACATCTTCTTTTGCTATTGTTAAGTACAAAAAGCTTTGCATAAAATAGAATTTATTTAAAAAAATCAATTATAGTGAGTTCAAATAACAATAAATAATTTCATATATAAGGTTGATTCTGCCCTGACTGTTACTTTAGATATTAGAAATTTTTAATTCTATATTTCAACTTTTTTAGTTTTTTAATGAATATTATTACTCTATTTAATTGTAAAATGATTCAAAATATCGAGAATGAAAATCAAATTTTATATTTTCCATATAGCGATACTGACTATATTCATCCACGGTTCTAACATAATATAAATTTGGTAGACACTCTTCAGAAAAAATATTAACATAATTTATGAATTCAACATTACGATTTAGGGATTAATTAGTTTGGGTAATTTTAAGTGTGATAAACTGTATCAATGTGATCCTCATCAACATATTTTATCAATTCTTTCGTATAATGTAGCTTGAAGTCTAGAGAAAACTAACAGTTTATCACTTAAATGTCAGTACTGTGTCATGCCCATTTCTATAATTTATCTCTGAATGGTTTTTGTAGGTAAAAATTACCCAAACTAATTAACATTTATAAATAGATTGTTAATGGATGACCAGTGAGAGCAAATAGTACAGGAAATTAATAAACACTAAATGGAATCACCAATGCTATGAAATGAACTTATAGCTGCACTTTTATACACAAACTTAAGGCCTCAATATTCTACCTCTCCCCTTTCTTCCGAATTAATGAATACTAAATAGTACATTAATGTGAATCATGTTTAAAAAAAAATAATCAATAATAAACAATTGTATTAGAAAGAGTAAAACTGTACTAAAAAAAACCTGTACCACTACAACCCATGAAGGGTCTGGGGTTCAGTACATGGTAGAGACTGTACTGTTTCATGGACAACGGTTCTGCAAGGAGGCGACTTGTCCTAGGTCACGCTCGAACGCCAGATTTGTCCCCCTTATTTTGGGTACCCTGTTTTTATAATATTTTATAGAGGCTGGGTGGGCCCCAGGAGGGTCCTAGGTCCTATATGATCCATAAAATAAAAATCATGGCCTGCAGCGGGAATTGAACCAGGATTTCCGGCACTCTAACGCTGAGCCACTCCTCTCCCTAAAACTATACTACTGCAAATTTAAATGCAGGTAACAATGCATTCAAATAAAAGCAGTATGTCTAGTAACGGCTTATCACAAAAATAAATCGATTTTGGATTCAAAGGAACCGATAAATCGGAAGTTGGTCCATCAAATAAAATTTATGCAGCGATGTTTTAAAATGGTTGTTCCGATAATTGTTTTATCGTACTATTTGAAGAGTGTAGGAATTATAATTCAATAACTATTGAACTGAAACCTCTCAGTTGAACCCAGGAAATTGTCTCTAAAAGTTATTATTATTGAATTATATAAATTATCTACATTCCATGTAAAAGAGAACTCAGAATAGTTCAAAAGAGAAGGATGAAAATTAAAATTTAAAAAGAGCCAATATGTATAGTCAATGGATGCACAATATGTTCAGCGGGCATTTCTACTTTATTGTTTAACATCAAGTGTTCTTATTTTCCTTTTATAATTATTAATTATTCCTAATATCTATATAATAGGTAATATCTATTCCCACCAACCATTAATTGTATTTTGAAATTATTCTGAGGCTGATAAGTTAGGTAGTACTTTAATATTTATATTAAAAAATTAATCTTAATATTAAGTTATTAATACAGAACATATATTATGTAAATTAAATTATTGTATTCAAATTTCTCAGGAATCTGAAAAAAAACAAAATGTATGTAATACTTGTGATACACAATGCGTGGAGATAAATACAACTTACTGCACCTGATAATGAAATGCACTGTTGCTAAGCCTAAGAGATTGGAACGAAGAGCTCTATAAACCGCTTTTCAGATTTGGAGTATCCAAAATTTTAATAGTCTTGATTATCGCCGACCTTTTGATGATTGCACATAATGAAGAATAAGTAGTAAAGAAATCAAAAAGAATCTAATCTAGAAATAGAATATCATCCACTCATACCCCCTTCCACGGCAAGTAATTAGTTGTAGTAAACGTGATTAATTGATAGAGCTTAATAAAACAAGGAACATTCGTTACTTCAGACGTAGCAATATTTGAATTAAAAAACAAAAAAACTATCACTATAGGCCATTGAGGGTATTTGGTACAGCTATATATCAGTGGTACCCACTTTATAGGAATTATCTACATTCCACGTAAAAGAGAACTCAGAATAGTTCAAAAGAGAAGGATGAAAATCTAAATTTAAAAAGAGCCAATAGGTATAATCAATGGATACACAATATGTTCAGCGGGCATTTCTACTTTATTGTTTAACATCAAGTGTTCTTATTTTCCTTTTAATAATAATAATAATTATTAATTATTCCGTGGAAAATATTTAAGTTCTGGAATAGGAGAATATGAGAACTTCGTGCGTGGTTCAGCAATACACAGGAGGATGTCATGGTAAGACTACATGAGATCCCAGCACTACTCTCAGACATGTGGTTAAAAGTCAGTGAGATCTATAGACATAAGTTGTAATCAAAATGGGGATAAATAAAACAAAAGTGCTTGTATTTCATTAGCTAATATTTACAAAATCATTAAATTAAAAGTAAAAGTGTTTGTATATATGTGAATACAGAAAAAACAAACGAGATTTTAAATCTTTTAATTTTTTTACTTGATTCAACAATGTTTATTTGTTTAACTGAATAAATAATGCTCTTTCTAAGTGTTTATATTTTAAATGACTAAGTAATTCATCTTCAAATTCCGTTAAGAGCCAGTAGGTTGTTCAGTTTGGGATCGCAAGCATACTGCTTATGTGCAATACAGCCTGCCAGGTTTTTTTAATGATCCTAATAATTTTTAATTATTATTCGTGAGTCACTTGTTCAGAGATATTATGATAGAAAAAAAATAAAAAGTGCGACGAAATAGATATTTAGTTTTGTTGAGAAATTTATGATATTATGAGAAAATAATAATAAGAATTTATGATAATATGAGAAAATATTAGAAATTACGCTGTAATATGTGTCAAAAAAAATAATGCTGGAAATAAAATCGAAAAATCTACAGTGGTCTGTTTTTATTTATTTATAATTTAAAAAAGATATCCTTAATATTAATCTTTAAAAAAAAAATGTATTATATGAACATTTTTTCGAAATACCCATTTTTCAAGGAGCGCTTCCAAGTTTTTTAAGTTTTATCCCAAGGAAAGGACGCATTGTTAAGGCATTGTTTTTCATTACCGTGTGACTGCTTGAGATTTCAGGATTTAAAATTTAGAATAATCATTCCTTTGAGTTAACTCATTAGTGTTGTTTCCAAGAACATTTGAAGTGATGAAGATTTTGTGTGTACAGTTTAATACAGCACATATCTGCTCATCAATAAAAATGGTAGGCGAAAATTTTTTATTTTATTTATACAGTATAGGTTTTGATTTCACTTACATTTCATTGATCATAATAAACTAAATCTAACTGGGCACAGACTGCCTAAAATTGTAATGGATAGGCGTTACGTAAAAAATAGGCATATAATTTAAAATTAAAATTATCTTTAGGAATATAAAACCAAGGTATTAGATCTACCATTAATTAATTAGTTGGAATATTTGTAATAATAAAAAGCCATATGGGTCATGTTTTTTTTAAAGATACTTTCATATCGTCGCTGTCATAACCAAACCGCCTATCTACACTTAGGGCGATTTTACGGGAGAGAGAAAAACCGCGCCATATGTTATATTATGTTATGTATATCGGTTATATTTCAATAGCTAATTACAGCACTGCCTTGCGTTCAACCTTGAATACTTTTTTTTAATATTGTGTAATTCAACTTGTAGAATGCGTTACCGTTACTAACTCATTTTCACCAAAAGTTGTAGATAGATGGTATTGTTTTGACAGCGACGATATCCAAAAAGCATAATGTTTCTAAAAAAAAAATTATCAAAAATTAAGCATTACGTGTATTCAGATAAAGTTAACATTTTTATTAGTTATAATTGTTTACCTTTCAATTTTGAAAAATAAATATAGTTAAAATTCCATAATTGTAACTTGTCATATTAGATATTTTACATGCTGGCGGAGAATTATATTATTAAAGGCGAACAAACAGCGCCGGCTCTAGCCCATGTCGCGCCCGTGTGCAATCGTGACCTAGGTGCACTCTGGTAGGCACGCGATTAAAATTAAACACTTACAGTTATAACAAGGTGTTACAAAAAACACCAAATCACCTAAGGAGGGGAGTGTACCCATGAAACTAAACAAATTTTGCTATAGGATCAACATGAAATTTTTTGATACCCTAAGACGCCCCGCGGCGCCCCTTGAGACACGGCGCCTTCTGCCCCGCACACCCTGCACATAAGGTAAAGCCGGCCCTGCAAACACACATGTATTTTAATAACATGTTCCGCCGCCACTTTGTAAGGGTATCTAATGGGTATCAAACAATTCAATTTTGGTATTTTTATTTATTTGTTTATTCATTAACGTCAATTATGCTACTTTAGCTAATATAATGGCTACTACAATGCTACACTTGGAGTCCTAAAATTGAATAGGGATATATAACGAGTATCTGACACCGCACAGGTTCGGGACACCCATTTTACGTCTCTTCCAAAGTACGGCATAACCAAGGATTTTATACTCCCTGAAAAACCCTAAAGCCACCAGCCGGAATGCTAACCCGCGTCATTGAGCATGAACAGTTTTTATGACAGGTTTCCCCATTTTTTAAATATATGTCTCTATATAAATGAAACAAGTCAACAAAATTATAACCCAACTCTCCCTAAAATATGCGATAAATAACTAACCATCAGGTTAAAAACTATTTGATATTTTTTTAAGACAACCATACGGGCTAAGAATCCTTAATCTTTGGCTTTTTATTCTGATTTAGTTAATTTTAAGAGATAGCGTTTATTTAAATTTATATTCGCTCTATGTAAATTATTTAACACAAATTAACGAGAAATGGTAAACACATGAATGATTATGGAACACATATAGATAGATTATCACCTTCACTTCAACTTATCGCTTTCCTTGACATGTTTATGTTCAGTTTATGTAAGTATGAATGGGTAATATCTATTCCCACCAACCATTAATTGTATTTTGAAATTATTCTGAGGCTGATAAGTTAGGTAGTACTTTAATATTTATATTAAAAAATTAATATTAATATTAAGTTATTAATACAGAACATATATTATGTAAATTAAATTATTGTATTCAAATTTCTCAGGAATCTGAAAAAACAAAATTTATGTAACACATGTGATGCACAATGCGTGGAGATAAATACAACTTACTGCACCTGATAATGAAATGCACTGTTGCTAGGCCAAAAAGAATGGTTCGAAGAGCTCAACAAAACCGCTTTTCAGATTTGGAGTATCCAAAATTCGAATAGTCTTGATGATCGCCGACCTTTTGATGATTGCACATAATGAAGAATAAGTGGGAAAGAAATCAAAAAGAATCTAATCTAGAAATAGAATATCATCCACTCATACCCCCTTCCACGGCAAGTAATTAGTTGTAGTAAACGTGATTAATTGATAGAGCTTAATAAAACAAGGAACATTCGTTACTTCAGACGTAGCAATATTTGAATTAAAAAACAAAAAAACTATCACTATAGGCCATTGAGGGTCTTTGGTACAGCTATATATCAGTGGTATTCACTTTATAGGAATTATCTACATTCCACGTAAAAGAGAACTCAGAATAGTTCAAAAGAGAAGGATGAAAATCTAAATTTAAAAAGAGCCAATAGGTATAATCAATGGATACACAATATGCTCAGCGGACATTTCTACTTTATTGTTTAACATCAAGTGTTCTTATTTTCCTTTTAATAATAATAATAATTATTAATTATTCCGTGGAAAATATTTAAGTTCTGGAATATGAGAATATGAGAACTTCGTGCATGGTTCAGCAATACACAGGAGGATGTCATGGTAAGACTACATGAGATCCCAGCACTACTCTCAGACATGTGGTTAAAAGTCAGTGAGATCTATAGAGACATAAGTTGTAATCAAAATGGGGATAAATAAAACAAAAGTGCTTGTATTTCATTAGCTAATATTTACAAAGTCATTAAATTAAAAGTAAAATTGTATGTAATAAAATATGTGAATATAGAAAAAAGCAAACAGGATTTTAAATTTTTTTATTTTTTTAACTTGATTCAACAATATTATTTGTTTAACTGAGTAAATTATGCTCTTTCTAAGTCTTTATATTTTCAATGACTAAGTAATTCATCTTCAAATTCCGTTAAGAGCCAGTAGGTTGTTCAGTTTTGGATCATAAGCAAACTGCTTATGTGCAATACAGCCTGCGAGATTTTTTTAATGATCCTAATAATTTTTAATTATTATTCGTGAGTCACTTGTTCAGAGACATTATGATACAAAAATAATGAAAAAAGTGCGACGAATTAGACATTCAATTTTTTTGAGAAATTTATGAAATTATGAGAAAATAATAAGAAGAATTTATGATAATATGAGAAAATATGAAATTTTTCTGTAATTTGTGTCGGAAAAAATGATGCTGGAAATAAAATCGGTAAAAGTGGTTCTGTTTTTATATAACTCCAGGGTGGTTCCAGATGCCATAGGATCCATCTCCAGCCGCTAACAGATAAAATACAAGTATGCAAGCGAAAGGATTTAAACCCAGGAACCACGGCCTGGCAAATCGGCGCCACTGAGCCACTCCGCTCTTTTATATATTATTTACCTTCCATATCATTACCTTATATATCATTAATAAAAGCCGGAATAAAAAGTCATTATAGCGAACTGTTTTGAGATGACGTTCCGATCTCTAGACCATGTTAGTCTATAATTATAACTTTTGTAGTGGGAACTGATAAATTGGATTAACAGATTTGTTTATAAGTTTAATGTAAGGATTGTTTTGTAGCTTTCTAATGAGGACGGAGTAAAAGTACTATTTTAATGAATTAATAGTTCTCTGTTCTCACAGTAATCCCCATTTATAATGACGAAAGTGGTTGGTAAAAAATAAATATGCCTAACAACTAGCATACACATCAGTTGAGTCTGTTTGTATATTTTAAGTCATTCATAGATGCGAAATGTTTTTTTAAAGCAATGACAATATTTATTTATACCTTAGAGGAAGCAACCTTTGATGTTTTGGACTTCAGCCTAAAATGTCGAGACTTTCACTACCTTGCGCTTTACCGGCGAACATCAGATTCGGGATTTGATTTCAATTTAACCTTAAGATAATTCCAATGAAATAAACAAAAAGCCGTTAAATTTACTTATTGAACTTTAGTTTATTGTATTTACCATTTAATTTAATATGCAATTTACTAAAGGCAAATGCAAAAACTTATTAAGATTCTAATTAAATTTTTATAAAACGAAGCTTAGTGAGATAAAAGGTATAATAAACAAAGGAATATAATATCATTTTTTTTTATACTCAAGACAATTTGTCCAGAAATATTACATTAATGCATCCACTACAAAACTGGAAATAATTGAAGAAATGGATTAGGTTGTCCTAAACCTAAAATACTTATAATTAATCTTTATGTAGGGATTCGATGGCTTAGTGGAGCCCAAAATATCTACTCCGTAAGCCCAAATTGGTCTTATAATAGTCATGTATAATAAATAAATTAAAAAAGTAAATAAATGTAACCAATCAACAACGACAAAAGAGTAAGCAAAAAGTATTTCCTCTATCAGATGCAAGACAACGCTAATGAAACATTCCATCACTAGAAGATTTTATATTTAATAGAGAGATCTTGTCGTATCTTTAATACACACGAAAACTGTTTTAACACATATCATATAATACAAAAAACATATAATAAAAATAAATATAAAAATCGTTCAGAAAATAGGGTGGCCAACAACTACGCTTTTATCATTAATTATTATAATGTTTTTTTTATTTGAATAGAAAACATATATGCAGGACCGGGACTCAAACCCGGGTCGTCCAGATCGCTAGTCTGGAACTCTACCATTTGAGCTATCCTAGTCCCAATCAAGCACGCTTCACGGTCGTGGTCATTTCCTTTCTTTTCACTGATCCCAAGTCCCCGCGTTCTCGCATTTTTGCGATGTATACGAGGGGAAGAATGTTCTTTGAACATTATTTTAATTTGGATCTTGTTGACTTACGTCATTATAATTATTATAATATATTGTATTTGATTTGTTATTAATTTTTAAATATTTTTATTTGAAAAGAATTATTTAATGGCCATTGCAGAGCAGGAAAAATTATTATAATGGCCTTCGCATATGAATTGCTATGTATCCTTAAATTTTGTTTGAAAAGACGGAAATGATGCAAACCATCAAGACGGAAACCCCTGCCATTCAACTAAGTAATAACAAACAAATTAACATTGTAAATAAGTTCAAATATCTTGGAGAAATCATAGCTTGGAATATACAGAACAGTAAAACTTAAACAAGCACTACGAGTAACTTGAACAAAATATAAGAAGAATATTCCCGCAATGAATTCCAAATTCAAACATTATGGTAGTTCAACATGAAGAAATTTATGCAAGTGAAAAACTATTTAAGTTAAACATCAAAGCAACCACCGATAAACTACCAAAAATAGACAGGAGAATCACGAGGGCAATAATTAATTTAAAAAACATCAAATAGACGGACAATGGAGATTGCTACCTAATGAAGTGGTCTGGCGGGGAAATTAATCAATAGTAGATACAATGCGCAAAAGAAGAATTGGCTTTTTCAGTCACATATTAAGATTATCAGAGACCAGATTTGTAAAACAGCCAGGTCTGAAAGAATGATGAAGATTTGGGAACAGAAGATGATACAATCCTAATATTTTGAAGACTATAATACATATATTGCTCCAAACTGGGCATAAAAAAAACCTTTACCTATACTAAACTAATTACAACCCGTGAACGGGTCTGGGGTTCAGTGCATGGTAGAATCTGTACTGCTTCAAGGACAACGGTTGTGCAGGGAGATGATTTGTATTAGATCACGCTCAACCGCCAGATTTTACCCATTATTCAAGGTACCCATTAAATAAGGGGGGGATAAGCCCAGAGGATGAGTGAGCCCCAGGAGGGTTCTAGATCCTATATGACCCATCTCCGGCTGCTAACAGGCTAAATAAAAGTCAGGCCCGGAGCGGGATTTGAATCAGGGTTTTCGGCATGCCAACTCATTGCTCTACCACTGAGCTACTCCGCTCCCCAATGTGGGCGTAAGCTATGTGTAAAAAAAAAAAACCCGCTGGATGAAGTTTTTTATTAGAGTTTTATTCGCTATTGTAAATAAAATTTCGCAACGTTGCACTTGACGTGCTATGGGCCATTGAGAAGCAGACTGGGGCGGGACGCCGAAATAGCGATGCGACACCGCGCATAGCCGAGCGCCGCCTACGCCGAGCCAGTCTCAGCGCGTACTCCATCGCGATCGTGTCTCCCATCCCGGCGATCCCCTCTCAACATAGGCGAGTACCATTATTATTAAATACAGCGTCAAACATCACGCCAGTTCAAAAATAAACTGCAGCTTATATTCCCTTCAACATTCCATCAACCCATGCTCTGCTTATTTTTGCGTTACCACTTTGAGAGTATAAACCAGTTTGAGGTCGGCAATGCTAACGCATACCAGTTACTCTTTACTCTGTCCCTAATCATAAGATTTTTCCTTAAAGGAAATCTCCTTTAAATAATCCTGCATTATGCCCGTTTCTTTCAGTTCTAGGATGGAAACATGTCACCTACCATGTGAAGAGAATGACCAAGGTATTCAATATGAAATAATTTGATCGTAACCCTTCACTAATTAAATAACTCTGTAATGATGAGTGTGATTTTTACATTTAATTTTCTGCTTAAATAATAAATATAAATTACACTGATACATGCATTTCTATTATGCATTATACAGTTTACACTTACTTAAGTTTATATTTAGTTTTCTGCTTTAACAATAAATATAAATAACGTCGATCCATATATAATTAATATGTACATGAAGTGGACTAATCGTGATTTCGGACAAATCAACTCATTGCACAACCGTTGTCTTAGTAACAGTAGAGGTTCCATCATGTACTGAGCCTTCGTGGGTTATAGCAGTACAGATGTATAAAATCAATACTTAACCCCCCTCTCTTCAAGATTTTTGAGAAATTATATTCCAAAGCATGTACGAGTATTCTATTATGATTTTTAGTAATTATTGATGTATAATAACTATATAATAATTATTATAAATTTATAATCACATTAAAGAGGGTAGAATTTACCAATTATTTAAAACGGTTCTTAACAATGAATGTGTACTCATTCAGAAAATAGCATGTCCTACAACTACACTTAATTATCATATTGGCCATCGCATATTGTTAACTATATCCCCTTAAATTAATATTATAGCGATACATGTTATTTTTATTACTTATTAGAGTCCTGGGAGACAGAATTTCACTAGAACACATTATATCATGTTGCATATTACGTAAAACCATAATATTATTTAAATTATTATTGGTTTAAAATAATATAATAATTATTCCATACATATGTTGGAATGTTTTGATTATATGTAATTTCTTACATATTTAAGACCATTATTAAAGACACATATACGGTTAGGACGTGAATCCTTTGACAAACATAACAACCATAAAATTGGGAATGTATGTCCTAAGCTTTTGAGACTACTTTAAATTTAAAGAATCACACTGCATGAACGGTATAGAGGAATGATTACCGTGTGCGTGATATTCTATATCTATATTCTATATCCCACTTCTGACACCAATTTGTTACGGGCTACTGGGTGTAAAATGGACTAAACTATTACTTAATTCAAGAATCTAATATTTATTAACAAATTAGAAAGAATACAATGAGATTATTTAAAACAGTTAAATTATTAAACTAATATCAATTTACAGTAATAATATTCTACTAAATGTTATCTAATTTCTAAGATAATATACAAATAATATAAGATATTGTTTATACTAAGTAACTAAACTATTTATATAAATTTGTACAAATACAATAATATTACACTATAGTTTACAATTACAAATTAACACTTACAGTTCGCTAACTAAAGTCCACCGACCGTAAGACTCTTCAAATATGACAAACTGCCACACAGTTTATTACACTTATTACACGGTCACTAATTGTCACTGTTGCTCACTAAGCACTTATTACAGACTGATACTAATACTAACTAACTCACACACACTGCCACTAGTTAACGACTGCTACTCACTGGCTTATTACAGACTCGTCTTATCACTACTGCGCGGCCAAAACACTGTCCTTTTTATATAGGCAAGGTAGGTCGTGGTGGGGCATTACTCGGAACACGGACGAGGACCACCTAGACCGATCTAGAAGGCTCTACGCCATTCTATAATCCCTTCCGCTTAATCCCATTGTTTGCCTAATCCGCTCTAGGCAGATCAGAAGCCGGTCCAACTTCCCGCTCTGACCGTAACAGTATCATTACGCGATAATTTGCTTTAAAAATATAGATATCCAATATATCCATTTATACACGAAAAATGTTATATTAACATTAATATATCAATATTTTAATATTGAAAGTCATCATTTATATCCCTTGAATGATAAATTTCAATTACGAAAAAGTTCTAAATACAACCGAAAAATAATATTAATTCAGGAGGTGATTTGGCCCCTTAATCAAAGGTATATATAATTATATAATAAAAACTACAAAATAAAAGAGAGCAGTATATAAAATTAAGAATAAAAAAAGGAAAGAGCTTGGCAAACCCGAATAAATATATAATAATAATAAAGCCTCACAAACCCGAAGGCTCGATGCCGATACCACCAATCTCAGCTTACAAACTTCCGTCCACAGAACACCAACCCAAACCCAAATCCGCTAGATCACTCTAAATGCAATCCTCCCATAAACTCCTCGGACGTTTACCAGTTGGCTCAGGGCCTATTAACTTATTATGAATTTGTTGGTTACTTAGTCCAAAACCTTTACAAGGCTACCTCAACCTTTGCGACACTATCAATTCAGTTATATTAACTGGGTGTATGTTTTGCAATTACGTGTAGTGCGATCTTCTAAATTGAGTAGTCAAGATTTTATGGTTTCACCCATTCGGTTTGTGCTATGTTGTGCGTTTTAAAAAGGATTATTAAGAGATAATGGTAGATATAGGAGTGAACAGGGAATATAAGGTCAAATTGAGTACAAGTCAGGGTATGTGAATGTTGAGTGTGCATATATGGTTTATAAATTTAAATTTAAATTATTTCCTGAAAGCATTATTTTGGCAAACATCTTATTCGTGGCGATAATATTCCTTTATTTTACTAATAACGCACAATAATATATATTCTGAATATTAAGGAATGTTTGAAGGTTTTAGAACAAATAGAAATTCATGGAATTAAAATGTCTGATATTTTTGCCCGTGGGTTAAAGTCCGTAAGTGTTTCATTGAACACTTTTTGAAATTTATTTAATGTGGTTCAATAAAATGCATTATCACTTTCTTTTTTCTTAAAAAGTTGAAATAAAATAATAATGGCACTGAGCAGGAAAGACTATTATTAAGATTAACATTGTAATAAAACAAAGTATTCTCTTTACAAGTGTACAGAATTAATTTATTTGCAAATAGATTACTAAATAAACGTATTAAATCACTGTGAGTTCAGATATTACTGAATTAAAGTTATTGAAGTGATTCCGAACTTAAGTTCATAAAAATCTAATAAAAACCTACAGGGTTCAAATATACCGAATATATTTCAAGTTCAGTCTGAACCTCAAAAGAATTTCCAGCGTAAGATCTAACGTATATAGCCGAGACAAAAATAACATCGGAAATGAAGTCAATGCAACCAGGCCAAGTGAAGACATAAAAAATATAACATACAATGTAAGGGGATATATTTGATTATATGCAATGGCCAATATGATAATAAATGATACAAGTGTATTTGTAGACCATCCTATTTTCGGAGTACAAATTCATTTATGTGTCAATGGCCATTATAAATTATAAAAGGGTAATTATAACATAATTATAATGTTATTATAAATGTATTATTACAATTATACTGTTATTATAAATTAATAATTACTATAAATTATAATAGATTTTTTAATTCGATTTTATGATATACGAGTATATGCTTTGAATCATAAACTAAAAATCTTGAGGAGAGGGGGATTAAATATATATTTTCTTCGGTCGATTACAGAGTATATTATATATAAAACCTGTACCGCTACAACCCATGAGGTGTCTTGGGTTCGATACCATAGAGACCGTACTGTTTCTTCAGACAACGGATGTACCGGGAGGTGATTTATCTGAGATTACGCTCAACCGTCAGGTTTTTTCCACCAATCAAGGGTACCTTCTTTATTGAAGCAAGGTGAGCCCAAGGAGGGTCTGTAGATCCAACAGGGTCTATCCATACTAACAGTTCAAATAATTTAACTGTCATAGCCTTATTTGAGCTCGGAACAACCTTCAGCATTATAACTTTAAATATACATATATATGCATACTAGCTTTTGCCCGCGGCTTCGCTCGCGTGGAATTTGGTCTGCAACATAAGTTACTCGTGCATCCAAAATTTCAGATGTCTAACTTCAAAACTGACGGATTCCATACGATCTTAAGGGAGAAACCCTTAGGAGTTATCCAAATTCCTTTCTTAGTGCTCATTTAAGCTATACAAAGAACCTATCGGCAAATTTCAAGATGCTAAGTTCAGTGCTTTCTGCTGTGCGTTGACCGCTGGGTGGGTTAGTCGATCAAGCTACAGTTTTATATAAACTTCGCAGGCGGGGTGTGTTGATAAAAAGTAGCCTATGTCCTTCGCCAGGCTTGAGATTATCCATATCAAATTTCATCACAAACGGATCAGCACAGCCGTGAAGCATACATTGACACGGATAAACAAACGGGATATACAGAAGTTACTTTCGTTTACTGTTGTTCGTGTCAGTAAAGGATTAGTGTGTAATGTTATTGAATTTATTGAAAAGTATTACGGAATATAACGGTTTCACTTGTCGTACAGCAGCAGCGAGAAATTAAAACTGAAAGGATTAGAATAATGTACATATGTAGGTAGGTTATCGATGTGACTTTAGTTTTGGCGGTCCTACTGCAATATACTCCTGTAAACTATTTTACTTGATTTGTTTCGTTCAGCGAAAATATTTAGATTTCCGAGTAAGAAACACGTGAGCAAGCTACTCAGAGGGCAGAATTTTATCCGACTTACTTGATATTTATCGTTATATAACTTTGTACCCCTTTTTAACCCCGTATAAAAGACAAACCGCGTCTTCCATCAATTCTGTTAAAAAAGGTTTATGCAATATTTGAAGTAGATTAGAACAAGGAATCACGTTGTCACATACAAACTTTGCCCCCCTTTTTCACCCCCTTAGGGGTAGAATTTCGGAAAATCCTTTCATACCGGATGCCTAAGTCATACAAAGAACACACCCTCGAAGTTTCAGGTCTCTACCATCACCGGATTAGGCTTTGCGTTGATCCGTCCGTCAGTCATCCAGGACAAAGCATTTCATATATTTGATATATATATATTAAATATATATATGTATATATATTTGATACTGATCATATTCACTTTTAGGTTTGCACTGATTATAATATCATATCTATTTGTAACTAGGGTTTTAAATATCCTAATAATAGCAATTAAATAAAACATATGAAGTTCGTACTCTAGAATTATTTAGGATTCTTTAATACTAGGATTATCAGGTATCTAATTAATTAATGTAAGGGTGCACTCCAGACATGTTGCGATTACTTATTCCTATCATGTATTCATAATTCCTGATGGAATCTTAAAAGCGCAATGAAGATATCCTAGAATAATTAAAAGATGGAACATTTGGTAAACCAATAAACTAAAACAATGGGGCTTTATCGTTTCTTCAGATACCATGACGCCATTAACATGAGAATTTTGCATATTGTTCAGTAAGGTTAGTAATTTGTTTCTGATATGGTAAGTCGCTTGAATTAATAGTGAATAAATAACTATTTCGAAAAAATACAATAATGTATGTTGATACTATTATAATAATGAATGTTTGGACGTTTATATGTTTTCTATTATAATGTTTACCTAATATCTGTTTGTTAGTTTTTATTTTTTTGATTTGTCCTTTAAATTTATATCCTTAATTAATTATGGAATTGTAAATGCGATTATAATAAGCCTAAAGTACGAATAAATAAAATACTTCGTAATCTAGTAATAATATATCTGTTAGCGACCTGATTTTGAGGGCTTTATTCCTAAGCAATAAAAGTCGAATCTGACAACAGAAAATAACAAAATTAAGATGTGTTGAATAAGTGTTAAAATACAGAGAAAATTGGTGGTTAATCAGTTCTACATAAATATTAAAGGTTTTGAGATAATGTAGTTTTAATTATCTACTGTTTAATAGAATAATCTTCTCAAAAATACTTTCATACAAAGAAATTTGGAACTTTTGTATACAAATATTAAGTATTTGGTTTTTCGATTAGAGCCTTTCGCGCTTAAGTATAGGTTCCACCACAAAATAATAGTGATAATATACTTGAATAAAATAAATGGTGCACAAGAAAAACGGATTTTTAAATTTTTGAAATTAAAAATAAAATAAATGAGGAGTTATTCGTTTTAAAAAATGAAAATAGATTAAAGAATATATAACAGTTATACAACTGTGCAACTGTAATATGTAACTGATTAATGTTATAAATAGAACGTATATCATTATTCTCGTACATTTTACCAAAAAGCCTCCAAAAGAAAACAAATAATTCTTCATTTAACAAGCAAGACGTATTTAAACTTAGTATATAACATAATGTGACTGGCTTAACACAAAGGAGATAATGGTATTGAGGTCATAGAAGCTCCCGTGTCATTTGCTAAATAGTCCAAGAGCTAGCTACATAAAACAGGGTCGATAAGGTGCGTGCAGTTTTAGTCTATAAACTGGGGGGCCCAACTTAGTACGTCACCAAACGCCACTTCTTAAGGTCAGCACAGGTCGGATATGAAAATGCCAGCCGGTTTTCCCGGACGAAAAAATTGAGTGAAAAACCTCATAACGTGCGCGCGTGAAACTTCTTGTAACGTGATGTTCGATCCTCAAATAAGAGCGGTGTAATAGTGTAAGAAGTTTTGCAGGCCGGAAAACCCTCGTAAGAAGTGATCGAAAGTGCCGGAAAACTCAGCTGAAAAACCTCATAACGTGCGCGCGTGGAACCTTTTGTAAAGTCAAGTTCGAACCTCAAATAAGAGCGGTGTAATAGTGTAAGAAGTTTTGCAGGCCGGAAAACCCTCGTAAGAAGTGATCGAAAGTGCCGGAAAACCCAGCTGAAAAACCTCATAGCGTGCGCGCGTAAAAATTTTTTTATTTGATTTTTGGGTTCTCAACTAAGAACGCTGTAATAGTGTAAGAAGTTTTGCAGGCCGGAAAACCTTCGAAAAAAATTAAAGAAAATCGGCGTATATTAGAAATGAAAATTTTTCGCATTCGGCTTAATGGAAAATTAGTTTTGATGATTCCATTCAAAATATCTCTTCGTGCTATCCAAAATTAAAAAAAAAATCGTCAGGATACGATGGAAACTCGCTAAAATATAATAATTTTTTATCGCGCGCGCGATTTTATAGCGCTTACTCATTTTCCGTCTATTCGAGCCGCCGCCGGTAACGCCAACGTCGCAAAAAACGGGCTACTGACTTTTTTTTTTATAAACTCATTTACTGCGCTAATTATCAACCGATTTTGTTCAAATTTTTTTTAAAAGTTCTGGGAATAGTTGCACTTTTTGATACAGTTTTGGTACAACAAAAAAATAAGTCAACAAGTTCAAAATCTCAAACATTACCGTTCCGCCGCGAACCAGCAGCAAGAAAGAAAGCATATTGTTCTTGAAAATCTAATATTATTTTGAAAGGGAAATGATCATTTCAGCGTCCGCGTAGCTCGTTCGTCGCTGGGGTTTTCCTAATGTCTTTATTGCTCTCACGTGCTCGAGCTCGATTTTCGGTCACCCGCAGATTTACGATCCTGGTTGAGAACTAAAATAGGCTTCGGTTATGAGCGGAAATTTCCTTTCGCAGATGCCCTGTACCGTAAATACGAACCGCCATAAAAATACCCGAGCAGGTAAAGTTTTCGGCATGGGCCTTATAATGTGACCTCGAAGAGAGAGAGAAAGAGAGAGAGAGAGAGAGACAGAGAGGGAGAGCGAGCGAGAGCAAGCAGATGCTGTGCCACTACACCGCTGCCAGTCAGTGACGAATGGTCGTAGAATCTAGACCTTGAACGTCGTTCACGAATAGTTTCTTTTCGTTTTTATCAGCATGGCTTCGGCAGATCCACCGAATCAGTTATACTGTTTTCTACAGACAGTCTGTGACGAGAAAAATAATAAAAAGGCAAAAATTCTAAAGTTTACAGAGGAGTCATTTGAGAAATGTCGTAGAGCAGCACACGTTAGGAAGGTTTTACGAATGAAACATGGTGATAAAGAATTGTTGCCTCCGCAATTAACGGACACTTGTGGGTATCATAGTCTTTGTAAAAAAAATTTTATTGAACCCAAAAATCAAATAAAAAAATTTTTACGCGCGCACGCTATGAGGTTTTTCAGCTGGGTTTTCCGGCACTTTCGATCACTTCTTACGAGGGTTTTCCGGCCTGCAAAACTTCTTACACTATTACACCGCTCTTATTTGAGGTTCGAACTTGACTTTACAAAAGGTTCCACGCGCGCACGTTATGAGGTTTTTCAGCTGAGTTTTCCGGCACTTTCGATCACTTCTTACGAGGGTTTTCCGGCCTGCAAAACTTCTTACACTATTACACCGCTCTTATTTGAGGATCGAACATCACGTTACAAGAAGTTTCACGCGCGCACGTTATGAGGTTTTTCACTCAATTTTTTCGTCCGGGAAAACCGGCTGGCATTTTCATATCCGACCTGTGCTGACCTTAAGAAGTGGCGTTTGGTGACGTACTAAGTTGGGCCCCCCAGTTTATAGACTAAAACTGCACGCACCTTATCGACCCTGTTTTATGTAGCTAGCTCCCCGTCTAAAATCAGTCACTAACACCTCTTGGAGCTGGACACTACGGCAATGCATGGTATGATAACTATTTTCCATGTTCTTCATCAATAAAACTCACTGATATGGACAACCGCTTCCATTCAATTATGATCCAATAGGGTAAAATAAACATATTTATCCGTTTATCGAGAATAAATCGTCAAACGATCTTTTAAACAAAAAGACTTGATTAAGTGTGCGCGTATATTCAATTCGAATACGTTTTTACTAGCTTCACCTGTATGTTACGGAAACTTTGAGTTCGATTTTCGTCCACTTCAAACCATCAAATTATTTTGAAACTTTTCACACTTCTCAAGGACCGATGAAAATACAATAATTTAATAAGTTTTCTTATTATCTGTTCCACAGGTTGTCGCTTCGAGTTGAGTTACAAGTTTTAACTGTTTATTCGTATAATTTTTAATATTTTATAAAAACTCGTCATCGTGAGCTTTAGTGTGGAAAACAGAATGTAACTCTGGGTAGTTAGTAGATTTCCGTAATCATTCAATCAAAAAATAAATGTTTCAACTAACATTTCGAAGTATAGATGATGTATGTAGATTGATCTAGATGAAATGATTACCGAAGTATAAACATTCCCCATAATTACATTCCATTTTCCACCCTAAAGCTCGTGATAATTGATATTTTTTGGAAATATTAAAAATGAAAAGTTAAAACTTGTTGTAAATCAACTGGAAGCAACAACCCTCAAAAATATTTTTTGTGCTCAGAGCTACTCTTCATTTCATTATGAGTGAGTCACCTTGACCTCTGCCATTCAAAAATGGAATTGGTTTAGTAAAATACAATTGAAGAATTTTGAAAAATATAAAGATGCATTTTATAATACATTAATGAATTTAAAAAAAACATGTACCACTACAACATATATATATATGAATAGGCGAAATATGGGACAGGTATTTTTAATTTCCTGTTTTAGTTTAGAGACTTAAGATTTTTAGTTGGAATTTTCCCACTAATGTATTAACAATAGTAATTATAAATTAAATTACAAAATAAAGTTAAGGGCATTAAGAAGTTTCATAAAAATAGTTTGGTTCGTTTTTCGGCCTTTTATAAGTGTTTTTGGCTGTTGCACACCTGGTATACCGTTATGCTGAATTTGTTACACCAGGCTACAGGATACTGAAATAAACTAATACAATTGGTCCACCCATTCAAAAAAATAATCGCGAAAAATTCTGAAACAAGGAAGCCAAGGTTCAAACGCCATAAAGGGAAAATACGTCAACAATTGCTATACTTTTGCATATAGGACAATTCCTATTCCAACAATGATTTCTCTATTTCCTCTCTACAATACCGAGCAAGTTATCAGTAAGACAAAAACTGCTATTTTTATATATAGATTGTTGAAAGATACAGAGCAGTGGCTCTCTTGGAAAACCCCATTTATAAATAGTTTTTCAACTGAAATTACTGGGAAAATTTCAGGATGTCTATATTTTATTTTACTGTACTTAGCACCCTAAGCGACATGGAAATGTCATTCAAGAAGCTTGAATTGATTGGCGCTAAAATAATTATTTTGAATGAAAATAGTTGACCTTGATGAAATATGTGGAAGAAAATGGTCCGAGTAGAGGTCAATAAATTTCTCTGAATATCAAGAAATATTTATTCAGTAGCCAACGTTTCGACCTACTTCCTAGGCCTTCTTCAGGGCTAAATATGCAAAATACAGACAATTGAAAAGTAAAAAATTGTTAAGCAAAGAAAAAAAAATAAATAAAGAAATAGAAGCATAATAAAAGCATGGTAAATGTATAAAATGAACATTAAAAAATATTTTTTAAAATTTCCTAAGCATGCTTAATGCATTATAAAGGTTAAGATGAATGAGTGCATAGTATTAATAACCAAAGTAAGGTAGTGACAGGAAGGTAGTGAAATACATAATAGAGATTAAAATAATAATAAAACAGAACAGGACACGTTAAAATTAAAGAATAATAAGGTATAAAGAATAAGTTAATACAAATAAAAAATAAAATAAAATGGGTAAATATTAAAGTTGAAATACAAGTATTGGTATACAAGTACTGATTGGTGGACAATAAATAAATTATTTATTTCCCAACTTTAAGTAACATTTTTTTTTTCACTATTTTTATACTATATCAGCCCTTCTACTGTAACTTACTTATCGCCCTTTTTATACAATTTGACATGTTTATTTCATATCAACTATGTTATTACTTACGGTATTATTCATTTCCATTACCTCTGTATCTTTATATTTATTTATTTCTGATATTTTTCTTTTAACTTTTACCTTATCTTATTGCCTACATATATTTGATTTATTATTTATCATACATAATTTTATCTTATAGCGTTTATTTCTCATTGGTATGGTTATTAATGCCCCACATGATCCTCTTTGCTCTGTATGCCCCATCTTTATTGTCTACCAATCAGTAGTTGTTATTTCAATACTTGTATACTTTTAGTTTTTATCTTTATTAACTTATTCTTTAAACGTTATTATTCTTTAATTTCAACATGTCCTGTTCTGTTTTATTATTGTTTTAATCTCTATTATGTATTTCACTACCTTCCTGTCACTTGGTTAATACTACACACTCATTCATTTTAACCTTTATAATGTATTTATCATGCTTAGGAAAAATTTGTTAATGTTCATTTTCTGCATTTACCATGCTTTTATTATGCTTCTATGTCTTTATTTTATTTATTTTTTTCTTCGCTTAACAATTTTTTTAATTTTCAATTGTCTGTATTTTGCATATTTAGCCCTGAAGAAGGCCTAGGAAGTAGGTCGAAACGTTGGCTACTGAATAAATATTTCTTGATATTCAGAGAAATTTTTTGACCTCTACCCGGACCATTCTCTTCCACAAAAAAAATATATGTGAAAAATTTTTATACTGTGATATGCCAGTAAAAATTAACACTCAAAGACAAAATAATTATTATAAATAAAATAGAAAAAAAAACAAGCCTCTAAAATTAGTGGTAAAAACAACTGACCAGTCAATGTTTCGCCAATTCAGTATAGACTAATGGTGCATACAAAAGCGATTATAACAATAAAACTAATTATTGTCACTCCACTCTTGGAGATGGTCCACCCATTAAATTGTAATATTTCAGGTTCAGCAACTCCCTGAGGTGAGACATAACATAAAATGATTATTTGAGAGTGAAGGGGATAGTAATGTTATTCCAAGGGATAAAAGCATCAATTTACTCAATTTTTTATACATTTGCTGTATTGTACTGTTGGAAAATAGATTTGCTAGGGGAAAACATTACTGTTTTACAATAAAACAAAACAACCAGAACTTCCAGTCTCGTCTGCTATTTGTTCATTCCATCCTGCTATGGCTGATCGGACGATACTTAAGTAGCAGGGCTAAATTTTGCCTATCAAGGATGGGGATAGGGATCTTTAATGAGTACCTGGCACAGTACAGGTTCAGGACCTTTAAAAAATCCCAAAGGCCGAGTTAAGACCCGCGATCTTGAGCGTAATGGGTTGTTAAGCTACCACCAAAGGTGACCCCTTCTCCTCTGCTAAATATATTAATAAGAGTTAAAATTGATAAGGTCAATAAAGCATAAATTCACACAAAATACAAGTTTAAACTACTATTACAACTGTAATTAATAACAAAGGTGATTAAAGGACTGTCGATACAAGAATTATGCAAGTTTACAAGTATTTATAAAAAGAAAATGTAAAATTGATTAAAAAAATAAATATGAACATAGCTCCCTCGACTCCCATTTAACGAGCCATAAACAGCTACTCAACGACTGAACCAATCATAACGTCCCATTTAACTCTTCATGGCCCCTGTTATTAGATCGATTCAGACCCACCCTTCCCCTCAACCCGGAGTGATTTATGAACTTGAAGGGTCGACCTTCTTCCTTCATTATGCGGCATGAACTTTACTCTTCAAGAACTCCGATATTCACACCTAAAACTTTCCAATCTATCCAAAATACAGATAATCTTAACTCTAACGTTATTTTATATCCAACGATTACCTACTATGAAATTAATCTCTACGAAGCCTATATAATATTTCACTAGGAAAAGACTCTATATGCATATTAAGATAAATACTAGAATTCGCCTATGCAAGAAAACAATGAGTTAACTAAGACAGTCATAAGACCAGACTACCTCTATGGATCAGAGACACTGAGTTTGAATAGGAAGAGAAGTACAGAAAAAAGTCAACAAAAGGATCGAAAGATCATTAGAAAACTGTTAATCCCAAAATTAGTAGAGAACATTGCGGACTCAGAAGCAAACAAGGAGTCAAAACATCCGTCCAACTTACACTTGGCTAGCTCTAAGTCTTGGCTATAGAGGTGGAGCCATCTATAATGCCTAGGCCTACAACTAAGAGAACGGCAAGAACCAGAACGATATTAGGAAAGGAAGATTTTATTGACGCGTCAAAAGTATGAACTCAGACTGACTTACCAAACAAATATTCGAAGTTTATGAAAAAAAGGAGTCAATCCAAAAAGGAAACAATGAACTGGGTTGGCGAAAGAAAAAATGTCTGAAAATTACGCCAGAGGATACCCAAATCCAGGAAGTCTACAGAACCAAAATTCATAAATGGCAAGTTGGCTAAGAGGAAAAATCAAAGATATCTGGAACAACATGGTCTCAAGAGGGAAAGGAAGTCATCAGCGAAGGAATGAATGAAGTATGGGCACAAACGAAGCACCTAAGTACTTGGAGTAGGGTTAATGGACTTTATCGAAAAAAATAAAAAAGATTAATAACAATTTAATTCTATTAAGTGTCTGTTAAAAAATACTAGATATTATATAAATAAAATGTAATAGTAATGGCTATAAAACCAATTAAATTTTCGAATAAATCAATATTGGGGATGTAACAGTAACAGTAATTATGATGCTGTTGAGCTCTGAGTCCTTAGTTCAAAATCGGCCGTGCCAGAAATATTATTCTGTAAACAGCCATGAACTGCTAGTGTGGGATCCGTGAAACCCTCCCGGGGCTCACCCTGCTTCCATAAAGAGAATTTTCAAGAGTTTTTCCCCTTAATTGGGAAAAAAGCCTAGCGTTTAGGCGTCATCTAACCATATCACCTCCTTGCACAATTGATGGCTTGGAAACAGTAACGTGTTGTACTGAACCCAAAACCCTTCATGGGAGATTGTACATCAGATTTTTTAATGATTCATTATTTGAGACTTTCGAGATGAAAAGGATAACTGCAAAATTACAAAATTTGACTTTTTCACATGTTTCGTCGATTCTAAGCTTCCGAAACTTGTAAGAACTGGACTTACATGAGAATAAAGTCGTTAAAGTATTGTGTTAGACAAAAATTTCGACAAAACTTGCGAAAAATGTGACTAAAACCTTGAAAATGAAAGCAGAAAAGTGCCATGTTAGACTTAGTTGCTTCACTAAACTAACGAAAAAGTGAAATAGTTTAAATGTTGGAGTTATCCGCTTTTGTGAAAGGCCTCGTTTCACTACTTTGAACTTTAATTATTATATTTAGTATTCCAGATAAGTATAATCCAAAAAATATTTCATATTTATTTATGCTTCAATCCTTTACTATCCTTAATTATCCTATAATAGTTACGTTTGCCACTACTTCTTTATATTGTCCTATAGTGTAGTATAGTATAGTATAGTGTAGCAGATTTTAAGATTAAAAACATTATATTTACCTTTAAATGAATAGAGATTTTTTTAAAATAACCTTTGCATTCGGTTAAACTTAAGAGATATAAATTAAGTAAAATACAACTAAAAATATTGATTATGAAATATTAGATATTCAATCATGTTCATGAGACCAAAGAACAAAAATAGTAAAAACTAAACAAGGCCTAGAAGCCTCTCCATACATCCTATCATCCAAACTAGCGTAAACACAAGAGCATCCTTACATGACACAAATACGCTCTATTTTTACAGTCGACCTCGATCCTACTTATTATCCAATTCTATACACTCATGTAATCTCACCAGAGACCTGCTGGGACATACTAATACCGTATCAGTCTCGGGAGGTTTCTGGAAAAGATATTTAGTAAAACTTTATTCTACGGTAAAGATGTCCTTTCCTTTAGTAATGTCGCAAGAAAGTGAGTAGCTAAACGGTTATATTACAATCAATCCTTCATGTAAATTTTGAACCATAATTATTAAGGATTCAGTAGTAGATGAGTTCTTGGGTCTTCTATTGGTCCCAGATTTGGGCCAAATGGAATATTCACTTTAAGTGCTTCCCAACTAGTGTACTATGACTGCAAATTACAATCAATTATACTGCCTATTCTTTCAGATAAAAATAGTTGGAAAGTAATTAAAATTTTAATTGGAAATAGAATATTACGTTTTGCCCAACACTAGGCCGTGAGGATATCAGCGGCATGGGTTACGGGTTTGGCTCAAGAAATTCAGTAGTTTATTTTGCTAATTAATATTTTTTGTCAATAATTTAAAAAACATATTGTGCAGGCTAGTTCGATATAGGTAACTTTTATTATTTTATACCCTCTATACTTTTCCAAATGTTTGAAATAGAGGTAGATTTGTTCTTTTATTCACTCACTCACTGACAGGCGCTACCAGAGCCCCCCCCCCCCAACAGCCTACTCCAATGTTCCCTGTTTGCTGCCTTCTGTCTCCTTCGCCGCACTCCCTTTTTCGCAGGTCGTCCGTCCTCCGCATCATCCGGCCATCTGAAAACACAACAGTTGCTTGGTTAATCTAAAGCCCATCCTTTCTATATGACCATGCCAACCTTCTGTTCTGTATGAACACAATAACTTCGGGGTTTACTAACAACTCAGTTAGCTCGACTTTTTTCCTCATTCAAAAGCGTTCGCTATAATTGACTGACCCATACACTTTTCTTGGTGCTTTTCACTCCCAAATTCTAAAAGCTTCGTCCTATCTGAATTTATTGAGAACCAGCAGTAAGTGGCTGTAAGCCAGATAATAGTTTTATAAATGATTTTTTCACTTCTTCTTGAGAGATTCTTAAATTTTAAAAATTTACATTTTCTTTAATTACTTCAGGAAAATCCGTTCCATTGGTAGCGTTAGCATCTGTCTTCCTTGCAATGTAATGAAGTGTGGCCCTTTTATTTCATTGCGTATTGTCTAAATCCTCTACCGACGTACAGAAGGACCAACATCAGTAACAGCTCTTTCTCACTCCTTCAGACCTCAGCTCTTTGCTCACTAACTGGTTCAATTTGAAATAACCAGTTTAGTATTATAACCAAGGAAGAGACTTATTCATAGAGACTGGGTTGAGCCCTCGAAGGGTCTTCTGACCATAGGATCCAGTCACGATACAAGTTTTTTAAATAACGCCAATGCATTGGGACATTTGAGGAGCAAATCATAAACGGATATGTCTCTTATCTAAGAACTTATCCGGACCATGCGTCTTGGCCAGACCTTCAACTTAGCAATTACCGTCATTTGATGTTGATAAGCGCTTTCAGTAATATCTCGTTAAATCTAGCCTTTCTTGTAGTTACTTTTTTCCTTAATTTATCTATCTTTAGCCTTCAGCTAAATTGATTTTCTTCGCAATTAATATTTAATATTAATGTATTTATAAATTAGTAATTAACTAAATCATTTCGAACATAACGTTAACTAAAATAACTTTATTTAACTAAAATAAATTTTAGCTGTATGATAAGGAAATAGTCTCTTGAAGCTTATTAGTCTAAAATTCTGGTCATCGAGAATATTCTAATTTCGCATCCGAACAGTCAGAACCTAATTACAAACAATTGTGTAATCTCTAATTTAACTAATATGAGTCATCTATCTGGTCAGATTTTAAAGAAATTCGGCGTTATTTAATTGTTATTATATAGTTATTTAACCCTTAATATAATAATATAACGAACATTATTTTTCTGTAAAAACTTTTATAACCATTCGAATTTAGAAAAACACTGACATCATGTATTAATTAATGCAATTCTTTGAGTGGGGTATGTTTCTCTGGGAACCTATTTATCCTCGTATATAAAATCAGCTTAGTTAAAACTTTGAGTTGCTTGAAAAAAAAATTAATTGAAACATGATATAAATAAATTTATATAATATTATCCCCATGGAAAATAAATAACACCAAATTTCATTAAAATCTTCGTATCCAGTATTTCTGGATGATTAGAAATGCCCCATAAATCAATATTTCTCTTTACTTTTGAGAACTAGAAATATACTCCAATTATAAAATTATATAAAAATCATACTTCATTCGTGAGAGAAGTTACGATACTGGGTCGAGAAAGACGAATCTCGTCTGTCGAAAAACACTCCGTAACTATACTTTGCCGATGTAACAAATACGAGTTTTCCGATATCTGGGTCTATGAAAATGTATTCTTTTGAACGTTGAAATTTTACAAAATTCTTTTACACAAGAGAACGCTGTGAGGATTTCATTGGCATTCCTGGTCAGGTTAATGTTCTTGCTGCCCTTTGATGTGGCTATGGCCAAAACCAAAGAACTTACAAATTTGCATACATACATATTTCGAGCTGTATTAGTGAATATTGCATCATTTTATGGATTTGAAATGTCTGAATAAATGTTATTTGTGCATAATTTATGAAGATTTGGCATGGGTATTCTTTATGTTGTATTATAAGATATCACTCCTTCAAAAAAAAAAAAAAAAATGTTGTAACTCGAAAAACCTAATTTTTCAATAGAGGTGTTCGAAAGTTCCATGTCATTTCAAAATTAAACCAGATGAGTTTAAAAAAAAATGGGTTTCACCTTGATTATTCATTTTGAAAGGATGTAAACTGGATTGAATGATAAAGATCCAGATCATTCTGATGATAAAGATCATTAGATGATAAAGAAGTTCTTAGATGGATGGAAAATGACATATAGTCGAAACGTTTCCATATAATTAAGTTGTATTGCAAAAAAATGGGTATTGATAAAGCAAAGCATTCCTATTTTAATGATGATGTTGGCATTCTGTTATTAATCATTAGAAAAATTTTAAAAGCTTGAAACTTTTTTATTTTAGCTTATGTCATTAGTCCCATAAAACTTCAAGTTGAAACATGATGCAACTCAAAATGTGACTTTATTTAGACTTAACCCAAAAATGCCAATTTTTTAGTTACGTCGTTGTTATTTTGAAACACCGATGTTATGCGCCATTTGTAGAAATTTGAATTGCGGTTAAAATTTTATTATCTATAGGCAAACTCTGAAACATCCCCACTCATTTCCAGATGATTAGCCGAAAATGAGCGGAGTGGCTATGTCAGTGGTAGAGCAATGAGTTGCCATGTCGAAAATCCTGGTTCTGGCAATACTTTTATTTAGTCTGTAGTCTGTTAGCAGCCGGAGATAGTTCATATGAGATCTGGGACCCCTCTGTGACTCTCCCTGCCTCTATAAAGTGGGTACCCAAAATAAGGGGGGAAATCTTGCAATTATGCGTGATCCAGAACAAATCATCTCCCTGCACAATCGTTGCCAATGTACAGGTTTACCACTTACTGAACCCCAGACCCGTTCACGGGTTGTAGTGGTACAGGTTTATTTTTTTTTTTAGCGGAAAATAGGTACCTTCAACCGTAAGAAAAACTAATCAATATCTCAAAATTCGTTACTATATATCTCCATCTGCTCATGTACCTTACCTCATTCACTTTCAATAATGATATTAATGTTCATTATTATTATGTAACATTAGTTTTCAAAACCTAATGATGTTCTATATTGCAGATCGTGCCACGAGGTTCCGGCTATGTCATGCCCCGAGTCTCAGTGCGGAGGGCCATCCTCTGTCTCCTTCCCCTCCTCGGAGTCTTCGCCGTCTTCGCACTCTGGCCGACACCCAAAGAGGTTGTCGCGCCACCGACAGGATCACCAACACAGCCGCAGGCGCTCGCGCTTCACCCTACCTTCGATCAGCCAAAGCCGGTGAGAATCAATGATGGGTATATACTTAGGAACATTTCGTTCGAGCTGAACTAAGATTACTGATAATAAAAAATAAGTTAATCTGATGTAATGCCTTATTAGTATATTACATATTAATACAACATAATAAGTAGGAAATTTGAAACATAATCAACGAATTACTTTTACATTCTAATAACCGACTCATGTAGCAGATTTACTTAGATATCTCTCCCCTGGAAGTAAATTTTTTCCACAAAATAGGTAATATTTTAGGTAAATTGTCTTCGGACTAAGATATGGAAAATTGGCACTATTACAAAAATGGGACACAGTGTCCTTTGCCTTCGAGGTACAGATATATCTACAGCCCCAGTGAATAAGTGGTTAAGTCGATTTTTGGCCAAAATGAGTTAATGGTACTACTGGGGATGTGGAATGGTGTTATCCCTGTAGTGTATAATTGGTAAAGTCAGGAAGTGGAGTTATTGGGATGTGCGTTTTTATCCATCAAAAGATTTGATGACCTTTAATGGTTAAGTCGTGTTAACTGAATATGCACAGATATTTTAATCTGCGAATAATTGTCTAAGTAAAGTTAACCAATTGTTCACGTCAAATCCAACTTTTTCAAGTCTAGTTAACCACTTATGTACGAAAAATTTGTCAAACATACAAACCTGTTATGCCTTTAAAACTAGTTTACTACCAAATTAAGCCTTTGAAACTAGTTGGTTAAACCTAGATTACTACTTATACATAGACAATTCTCTGTTTCGGTGGAGTATTTCTCATGTTTTAGAAGATTTTAATAAACATCAAAACTACCACTTACCACATGAGAAAATATTACCAGAACATGAGTAATGACTTCTCCTGACCGATTCTTTGCTATGCCTGAGTTCATTTATAGAATTTTCTATTTGAATGAATCCATAGAACAATATGAAAATTCAATCTAAATAGCGAAAGTTTCAGTATAGTTCTCATCTTTGGTGAGGGAACTACAAAATACCTTCACGACGTCAGTTTTTAGAGGTCTTAAAAAAACAAGGGTTTTCAAAAAGCAATAATGATTCGTTGTGGCTCTAAAGGTGTAAACTACAGGAATAATAGCGATATCAATCAATAAGAAGAAAATTTGTTTACTCTGTTATGATTGATAGATGTACCATTCCACAAATATTATGTAAATATAAAATCTAGAGATTATCATCTGATTTGGGTGATTGGGATCCAAATGAGGAAAATAATTGTGTCCAATAAACCAAGTATGCAATGTTGCACGATTTCGAAGTTTGTTCTTTTAATCATATTTTCACGTTGTTTTTTTTACCAAAATAAATATTTACGTTACTTTGATTTCTTATACTTCTTACTTAAAATGATTTTCACATTACTTTAAATTATAATGAAGGTTTTTTGTTTTTTTGGATTCTCAATAATGTGTTGATGTGTCTTACATTGTTTAAACGTAATATTAAATTTTTAAGTTATCAATGTCACCTTTGAGATTTCTGTATTATCTCAAAGGTGACATGTTGAGATTTCAGTTTTATCAAATAAAACTGAGAAAGAAAAGTTTTTCTCATTTTTCTATAAAAAATCTAAGAAATGATAACAAAAATGTTTCGTTTTATGTAAATAATTGGTCAAGTAGGTTCTCCATATGGTCGGTGCATAACTGGTTAACTTTAATATTTCATTTCAGATACGACCAAACAATTGGTGTTGTAATGGTGAAATATGGAAATATGGGCAACATTCTAGTAATTTACGCAAAATTTAAACCATATAACATAAAACCCTGATATAGGGGAAAGATTCAAACTTTAAAAACGCTGCACTGAAAAGTAGACAAAACCGAGTTAACCACTTATTCACCGGGACTGTAGATATAACATACAATTTCATTATAAATAGACGTGTGGGGAACCATATCTATTGTTCTTTCTTTATCCAATGCTAGAGGCCAGTATGTACTTTGGCTTTCCTCACAATCTGTCTTTAGTATTCCTCACTTTTGTCCACGTGGTCAGTCCAAGTTTGTACCGATCTTGGTCTACATCCTTCAATCATCTAGTTCTGGAGTGCCTCCCCCCTCATTTTCCCCTTGGAAAACCTTCTTTATTATCTTCCTTGTCAAAAGTCTCTCTGTCAAACTTTCAATAATCCCAAAGCACCTTAACCTTCTTGACTCCACAAACCTAATTATATTATCATGCCCCATGCGGTCATCAAGGTATTCTTTCTGATTCCCAAGATGCCTTGAGAGTACAATGGGCCGAAAACACATCTTCATGCTTTCCTCCTGAAGAGTCAAGGCTAACTGATATGAGACTTTCAGTGTTCAGGTTTCTGCACCATGGAAAAACTCTGGTATTATGAGACACTTGTAAATTTTTACTTTTGTTTGTTTAGTCATCGCCACTCCTCTGTGTGTGCGTGTGTGTGTGTGTGTTTTTTTTTTGTTTTTTTTACGAGGGTAGGTGGAAATCTTCAAAAGACGCGAATAGGCCCGTACCTATCCGTGTGTGGGATTTTTACCCACTAAAACCAACCTCCCTACACCTGTTTCTCACCCTCCACGGGACCGCCGTTAGGCATTACATCATGGGGGGGAGTGGCTGAGTGCCGCCTCATTGATTTCGGCTACCTTCTGACTCGCCTTTCCTTTTCCTCCATTCTTAGCTTTTGTAGCACCTGTGCTGCTAACCTTTGGCCTGCCATCCAATAATCCTTATTGATCAGCATAAGGTTGACAATATTATCTGCGGTGGGATCTGAGCCGCAGACGCTTCGGAACTCCATCCTCTCATCTTGAAAACGGGAACAGAAGAAGAATATGTGCTCTGCGCTCTCATCCGCTCCTGGGCAGAATGTACATGCACCTGTATCATCGAGCTTAAACCTATGCTGATAGGCTCGAAAGCAACCATGCCCTGTGAGAAACTGAGTGATGTAATAGTCGACCTCACCGTGGTTTCTATTAACCCAAGCCTCAATGTAGGGCACCAACCTGTGCGTCCACCTTCCACTGAATGCCATATCCCAACGACGTTGCCACTCCCTAACTGTCTGCTTTCTTAATTCTTCTCTGGGAATGAAGTCAGCACTGTTATAAGACCGCCTCCTTTCCTCAGCGATAAGCTCAATTGGTGGCATCCTGGCGACCACGCAGGCCGCTTCGTATGATACCGTACGAAACGCGCTGATCACTCTTAGAGCACACCGTCGATATACCGACACCATCGGTCTTCTATAAGCCGCAGTGTCCAACGCATCCTTCCATATTGCAGCTGCGTAGAGCAGGATGGATGGGACCACACTGGATATTAGTAGCCTGCGGTTGTTCCTGGGTCCGCCTAAGTTGGGCATTAAACGTGACAGTGCGGTGGTCACTCGAGCTGCTTTATCGCTAACCCGCTGGATATGTTCCTTGAACCGGAGCCGGTCATCGATTCTCACCCCGAGATAAGTCAAGGAAGGCTTGGACTGAATCTCTTGCCTACCAACTCTCAAGGTGATACCTTCCCTTCTCTTCCTGCTACTGACAAGAAGGACCTCTGTCTTAGCATCTGCTAGCTGCAAACCTACAGACGCAACCCAATCTCGAGTCAATGCGACACAATGGTTGGCCTTTAGCACGATCTCTTCTTTGTACTTTGCCTCGACTACCACAGCGATATCGTCAGCAAAGCCCACAATTTCAGCACCCTCTGGTAGTTTAAGCCTAAGGAATCCGTCATACATGACATTCCATCGAAGGGGTCCAAGCACTGAACCCTGGGGTACCCCGCCAGTCACCTTAAACCTTCTCGAGCCGTTCTGTGTCGGACATATCATGGTCCTGTCCTTGAAGTAGTCACAGAGTATACTTCTGAGGTATTCAGGTACGTTCATTGCCCGCAGAGCATCCAGAATACAGCTCCATCTCGCTGTGTTAAAGGCGTTCCTTACATCCATCGTGACTATTGCACAATAACACTTAGCGCCTCTCCTCCATCTCTTCCCCGCTATAGCTAGCCCTGAAAATGGATGGCGGTGTAGCGTCGTGCCTATACTCTGCCGTCAACGGCAAATCGGGCCGCCCCTCACGGGGAGTCGCCGTTAAGCCTTGACGAGTAAGAGGGTCGCGGCGGTGTGCGCGGAAGGGTCCGGGCGCGAGCCCGCCTGGAGCCGCCGCCGGTGCAGATCTTGGTGGTAGTAGCAAATACTCCACAATTGTGTGTGTGTGTGTGTGTGTGCGTGTGCGCGCGTGCGTGTGCGTGTGCGCGCGTGCGTGTGCGTGTGCGCGCGTGCGTGTGCGCGCGTGCGTGTGCGTGTGCGCGCGTGCGTGTGCGTGTGCGCGTGTGTGTGCATAAATATCTAAGTATATGTACATTTCAAATAAAAACTTCTATTTGGAATGAAAAGATGAATGTTTGGTCATTTTTAAACATTATAAAGTTCCATTAAGTCAAGATATGTACTAAGACCCATGTAGCTTTGAAAATAATTGTATAATTTCAGACTATATAGGGCAAATTTTTTTGGAGTTTTAAACTTTTAAATAATTCAAAATGTATAACAAAGCAGTTTATTTATGGATGTTGCAGAGTACATGGAATGGATATTATTTCTCTATTATTCTTTTTTAGAAAGAGGTGACATTTCCTAAAGATTGGCCTTGGTACATGAGTGGTAAGGGCCGACCCTGGTACATGACTGGAGGTTCTGATGGTACTTCACCAGAACGGACTAAACTCTTCCCTGGTGAGAATCCGGCCTCTGATAGAATAGGTATGCTTTTAAATTTTAAATAATTTTCATACATTTAATTGTCACTAGTTTCCCACTGGAAAACCTTTGAATATCTGTAATATGTATAGAGAGTTATAGAAACTATTTCCTCTAGAAAATTTTTAAAAAAGATTTAAATCTTCTTATGTTGTAATATTAATTAAGTAACAATTTGTTTATTTATAATGAGATTTCATGCTATATAAAGCAATTTGTTTTCTTAAATATTTAGTTAGTTAATGTAAATTTGTGTAAAGTGTATTATGTTGTGAATAAAATATAATTTGGAATATTTCTCTAACTTAGAGATCTTTTACAATTATTACTTTTCCAGCAGGTAGATTTTTATTTCATGTTTAAACTTAAAAAGCATTCCCTTTAATTGAGAAATAACATAAAAACAACTAGTAAAGAGAAACCACTGTACATTAAATGTAATCTTCACTACAATATTTTAAAAAATAAGTAAATGGGATAAGTTCAAGTCCAATAATTTTTTTTTGTTCTCAGAGGAGCAGCTTTTATATGCCCCCGAGACAAAGAGAACCAAATTAATTCTTGTATATAATGGATTCCGAACTTGGTCAAATATAAAAGCTGGACCTAGTGCCTTCTCTTCTTGCCCCGTCAAAGATTGCATGTTGACGGCCAACAAAGGGGAAGCAGTTAAAGCGGATGCTATACTCTTTAATGAACACTTCTCGAACCCAGGAATTAACAGGCCAAGAGGGCAGGTAATTAGTTCATTCATCCAGATAATTCTTCCACAGTAAAAATATATAATTACTCCATTGTGATATCAAAATATGCATCATCTGTGTCATACAATAGAGTTACACAGTTTCCCAAAATTAAGTTCACTTCTTCAAAATTTATAGTATACATCATGTACATAATCTAGATATTTTAAGGCAGTGTTTCTCAACCTTTTTTGTACCATGCTCCCCTTGTTCATATGAAATTTCAACTACACCCACCATGCACAATAAATTGTATCGGCATATGAAAAAAAAAAGTATTACATTGAAAACAAAACAACAGTTTCACATTCACAAGATACAACATTATAAGTTTCAAATTAAGGTAAAGAAGTACTGCTTAGGGAAAAATAACTAAAATTGAGTCAGAATTTTTCATTTTAACTTGTCTCGAACCCCCTGACTTGTACTTACACCCCCCTGGGGAGGCGTGCCCCCAGGTTGGGAACCACTGCTCATAAATGCGTTTAAATTATAAGGTATGGGTCTTGCACATGCACACTTAATAATTTAAAATTAGTGAATATTTATCCAGTATTAAATTGTTCGTATTAATGAGCTTAATTATAAATAACTTTAATATATTTGATGAAATTTTACCTAGATAAAATTTTTAAAAGATAGTTAACAATTACAATCTTTTATACTGTGTTATAAATTTGATTCTATAAATATGTTATAAATATTTCTAGGTATGGATACTTTACATGCTTGAATGCCCATATCATACTCAGCACATAAAACAAAATGATGTATTCAATTGGACTGCAACCTATCGAAGGGATTCAGACATCGTAACACCATATGAAAAGTGGGTGTATTATGATAAAGAAGTGAAATTTTTAACTGTCAGAAGAAATTTTGCATTAAATAAAACTAAAAAGGTGAAAATCCTTTATAAAAGTATTACAGCTAGTTTTATAAATAAATTTATGTTTCATTTTTAAACAAATTATTTCAACTGCACATACTATTTCATATTATTATATATTCTCTTATACAATTATATATTCATATATAAGTTTATTGCTTATTACAAATAAAAACAAAAGTAGACTAGAATAGTGCATTAATGTATTGCCATCATTTTTTTTCTTGAATGAATCAGGAAGTAGTATCGTTATTAATAATTCTTATTTAGTTATCAATTGCTGATACTTGAATTTTAACTAAACAGATAATCTTTTTTGAATCTATAGGTTGCTTGGTTTGTATCAAACTGTGGGGCCAGGAATAGTCGATTGCAGTATGCACATGAATTGCAAAAGCATATTGAAGTAGATATTTACGGAGCATGTGGAGCCAAGAAATGTCCAAGGTAAGCAAATTTTTTGGCTTGAATTTTTATAAAAAAATTATATCAATAAAATTTATTCAGTTACAATCAATAGTATAAGTCTATCCAAAAGTAATTAATACATTATAGAAAATATAAAGCAATTATACTTGGATAAATAATGGAATGCGCTTGTGATATTTTTTCAAAGCCTACCAATAAGCACCTCATATCATTTATTATCTTCCCCAACTTTGATGACTATTGTTGAGTGGTATGCAGGTGTCTCTTAAAGGGGCTTGAAGAGAGATTGGTGTGAATAATGAATAGCTCTCTAAGTATCATTCATATACCTATCCATCAACTCTCAATGCACTTCCTTCATCTAAAATCTCCTTCAATTCAAATCCTCAGCCCAGCAACTGGAAACAAGATCTTGCCTTTCTGACCTTCATACTCGTTCATACCAAAAAGTTCGAGTGTTCTTTTCTTGCCTACTCCACCATTATCTGGGACTCAAACCAACCCAAAATATGCCTTGCTTCTTCTCTATTCTCACTCAATCCCATGCTTTTCCAACATCTCGTTCAGTTCCCAAACTGATACTTTCTAAGTATAATTATTAATAAACATAGCTGAATATTTTATAATTTTATGTAACTTTGTTGTAGGTCAAAACAAGAAAAATGCTTTGATATGCTGAATACTGATTACAAGTTTTATTTGGCTTTTGAGAATTCTAATTGTCAAGATTACATAACAGAAAAATTTTTCGTTAATGGTTTAGGGTAAGTTTACAATTAGTATAATGTATTTTTTTGATTTTCATGTTTTTATACATAAACAATATAAAAGATGCAATACTCATCAATAAGCTAAGTCCACATTATTAACTCCAATAATTTATATACTGTATTCATTTATATACAATGAATACTAATGTATAGTAAAAAAATAATGTTTGATCCACAGAAGCAGCGTAATTCCCATTGTGATGGGGGCGAGGCAAGAAGAGTATACACGATCTGCTCCATTAAGGTCTTTTATACATGTTGATGAATTTGACTCGCCCAAAGCATTAGCAGATTATTTACATGCCATCGACAAAGATGACGATCTCTATAACAGCTATTTTAGGTATGATGCTTTTTATATATATAAATATATAATAGACACAATGATTATTAGTTATTTTATTGTATAAAAATTACAAACCACCTCCAATTAAAACTTCTCTACAACAGATTCAAAATTAGTTTTTAAAAAAACCTGTACCACTACAACTCACGAAGGGTTTTAGGTACAGTGAATGGTAAGGGCTGTATTGTTTCTTAGTCAATATTTGTGTAGGGATTTGGTTTGGCCATGATACTGCTCCATACTAAAGGATTAAACCACCTTATAAAAAATAAAACTACCAGTAATAATTACAAAAATGTTTATTGTTTTAGGTGGAAAGGTACTGGAGAATTCATCAATACTCACTTTTTCTGTAGAATGTGTGCACTTCTTCACGATCGTTTTCCAGCCAAGTCCTACAGAGACATTAATGCTTGGTGGCGAGGCCCAGGAGTATGTACTACTACATCATGGAAAAAACAAAAATCAAAGTGGTATACTTCACTAACACAACGTTTATCCTAACTGAATCAGCTAACTATTGATATGAAAATGAAATCAATGAGTGGACTACATATTTACTTATTTCTTAATATTAGTAGTGACTATCAAAAGCTATAAATATTGATTCAAAATCCTGTTTAATTTAAACAATTGAATCAAATTCACCATCTTACTTCAAGTCAAACCATCGACTTCACCAGACCATTATTCCTAAGATAACAAAACCAAGAAACTGGGTTTACTATCATTATCCAACTGTACATTTTACTATATCACAAATATTTATTTCGATATTAAAAACCATTCCATTCCAATTACCATGAATTAATAAAAGTGGAAAGGTTATTCACAGATAAGCTATAAGTTATTACAGGCTATAATTAATAATATTATTATTACTTTATTAACATAATTTTGTGATATTTCTATATAAGAGAATACACTACTGCTTATTTTAATTAAAAATGATTCGTAGCACTTCTTAAACATTGTGGAAGTTAAGAATGAAATAAATCATAAAAATAGTTTTTAGATGCAAATTTAAATATGGTGACAAAAATTTCAATAGCCTCGGATGTGGACAGATCTCAAGGAAGCAAGACCCTCCAGGAAATGAGGCGGCTGAATAAGGACCACGAGGCATGGCTGAATTGGGTGGAGGCTCCTCGACGTTAGCAATGGCATAAGAGGAAGTCAAAGAAGAAGAAGAAGACAAAAATTATATTTTTGAAAAGTGGATATAACCTTTGATAGAAAACTTCTGTATTATTATTATTAAGTTTCATTAATTATTGTATTCTGTGACCTTAACATCCTGTCATGGATGTAATAGACCAAATTTAAATATTTATTTTTTCCTAGATATCAGTGCAGTAGGTAACTAATATTCACGAGTAGGCAATTTTTAAAACTTTAAATTATATACTATTGATATATATGAATCAATATTGATATATCTTGAATTAAATTGCACAGAAATAGACAAAACAAAGCAAAATTTTCCAATCTAACAACACATTAAACACTTAATGTACAAGTTTTTGTCCATCAAACATATTGGTTTGCATCTCATGTGATACTTTCAATTTAATCATAAATGAAAACAGAATAAAATGTTCATTTTCGGGCTGGTGATTTATTTCATGATAAACTGTTGACTCGAACAATATCAATTTAGTTGTAGAAATTAGTCGGAAAATAAATTTTTAAAAAACTGTTGTCATTATTCACTATATAATATCAAAGTAATTAATTGTTTCAATTACAATATTTTTAATTTAAAATTTATATAGTTATAGAAATCACAGGCTTAAAAAGAAATAGTACATATTCGAACGACAAATAATTTTAGTGTATCTGAATATATTAATTTCAACAATTTCAAAACTTATTTTAAGGAAATAATAGTATCTTAGAATCTCTTTAAAGGGACAAGACCTAAGATTATTTTAATTAAAAGTTTATTGGACAATAATTAAACTGAGCATAGGAATGAAGCCAGACATCTATTTTAACTAATAAATTTAATAACTCACTTGGTACGTACTTAGTGACTACCTGGATCCTGATTTAACCGCTTGTGTTTTTGGTATTCCAGTATTGGGTATCCGGTTTTCTGGACTAATACCTACCTAATAGCCGAGGTCTGCTAATTTTCTATTCCACCAGGTACTAGGTTCTTGGAGTTTGGACAACCTAATTACATGGTACCCTGTTAAGTCTATTACCTGGCCCAATATTTTTTTTAACATCTTAAAATTGTCGACATTTGCTTGTTGTTTGTTCATTTAACGTCACTTTATGCTGCTATGGTTAATCAGACGATGTAGTCCACATTTAATTACTGTTTGTTTGAGTATTAACGATAGCAAAAACTAATTATTTCAATATAAGAGTAACCTTTTGGTAAAAGTGGATACATTTCAACTAATTAATTCGAAGGGCGATAGAATTTTTTTTTAATATTACATGATTATGAGTGTTCACTGCTAATATGTAGGAAACTACTAAAAGGAGTTATACAACTGTTTAGCTTTTAGATAAATCCTCCATAACCCTTAGCAAGTCACACACGTGTAAAAAAGAGACAACCCTTAGAATTTCTAAATTCAGAAGTAATAGTTAAACATCCACCTCAGACGTCATTCACCTGCCATTGAATACTAGGGCAAACTAATGTACACAATAGGCGATCTTCCAGTTACATGTGTCGGAGAAAAAAAATTGTGTGCTTCTTTGTAGAACTGGCCTCGTGCCTGATGTTGCTTGTAACGACGAACGTCTTTTTAAGTTGTGCCCCTGAAAAAATTTTCCTAAATACTACAACATATCCTATGTAGTTTTCTACTTTGATTCTAAAATGTTTTCACAGTGTAGTACTAATACTAAAAAATGTATTCATATCATAAGTAGTAAAAAAAAATAGATAAAATACTGTTTCTTAGAAATAATCATGACTTGTTAGTTGTGGCATTTATGAAAATGTATAAAATGTTAAATTAGAAACATAATCTGAAATGTGGGTGTATTGACATATTATAAAATAGAATAATAGGCATATTTTTTACAAAAAGGCATTTTTTTTTATTCAATATTGCCTTCAGCTAATTAATTTCCATCATGTCTGACAATATAATTGTTCTTCCTTAATGTTTATTCTGATGCAATAAATTATAAGTGCTGAACCATCTCTTGAAACAAAAATTAAGATTTAATGCCTGTGGTATAAAATTAATCTTTAATAATATCAAAATTATAGCCGCTAATGAAAAACTTAATTTAAATAAACCTGGAAAATATTTTCAATCTCTTGGATTTATAGAATAATGAAACCATCTGAGGAAAAATTCAGCAATAAATTATGTTGTGGTGTGTATATATTTATAAATTTTAATTAAGAACAATAAACACTTAAAGATATTAATTTTAAACATATTAGGTTAAATTGTTTTAAGTAAGATGAACTTAGAACATATATTTATCAACAATACATCAATTTGTGAATAACTAATTAATATTTAACTAGTCATTAAATGTAATTATTTGATACAACCATGTAATCATGACTAAGATAATACCATTTGATAGTAGATTTCAAGCAAATTTGTACATTTAATATGTTTTATGTTCAGTAGACTCATCAGTTAGAATTATTCGTTAACACTCTTTTCCTATCTGACAGAAATAAATACAATAATTAAATATTTAACTAAAATATTGAGAAAAAACTTTAGTTGAAGATATAAATTATTTTTATCAATAACTTGAAAAATGAGGTCAAACTATTTCAGACAGTGATTTGATAATTCAAAAGTTATGCTCAAATTTTCGCAGCTAACCTCATTAAAGCAGAAATGCTGAAACCTGCATCTTAAAGCACTCCTTTTTAATTCTTTTAATAAAAGACACAGATATTTTACTCTATAACTCACAATGTCAAAAAAAAAACCTTCCAACAATTTAACTAATAACTCGAAGTTATTTCTCATTCTCTCGAAATATACATCATCAATTGTTGAAAATAACCTGGTTAATTTCAAATGTAATTTTCATGAAATCAGTTAATAAAAGAGTAAGAATTTTCTAAAACATAAAAGATATAATAAATTATGCAAAAATTAATAATTGAAGATTTAAATAAAAGACAAGGGTCTTCTGTAAAGATTTTACAGTATTATAATTAAAAGATTAATGTCTCTCATCAACAACAATTAACTTGAAATCTGTAGAAAACTATAATTATCTCCCATTAGACTTGAAAAAAGAAGCTATTAAATTATTTACGATTTTTAAGTTATAAAAATGTGATTTAATTTAAGTCTCAAGGACAAGTGATTATGACATACAATGCTGTAGATTGTTGTAGCCTCTAAGAATTAAGCTCAGTATAACATTACATAAAGTAGTGCGATAAATGTGTTACTTTTTACTTTATGTAGAGCAATATCCCTCAATGTGTAAGATATAAGTGCTGGCTTAAAGGTGTGTATTTATTTTAATCAATTAGTTGAAATTGAAATGTTATCTTCTGAAAAAACAATCAGAATACCTTTTATTAGAAATACAAAATAACTATACCATTATTAAGACTGCATAGAAGTAATAATTTAGAATTAAAACTACGTACATGTTTTTTAGAATAAAATATAACTGTTATAGTAGCACTCAGTTTAATTTCTAATTAATTAATTTAATAATAAGAATTTCAATAGGCACAAACATATTTAAAAAATAAAATTAGCACAATTTCTTACCAAAGGTTAATAGAATGATCTAAATTCCATTAAAATAAGCACATACTTAGTGATTTTGATGTAAATATGTGATTTATTTGTTTTTAACATATTAATATTGTTTGTATTATTTATTTATGATTATAAATGAATAAAAATTATAAATTTAAAGGAATTATGCTGGAAAAATACCAAAATGTATTTGTGCAAGAGAGAGTGTACATAACACTTGTTTATTTATTTTTTGTTTTATTTTATTTATTAATAAATATTGTTAATATGTGCATATTTTTTTAAAAAATGTGATTAATTGATATAAGATAGTTGATTTAATTGAATACTTAAATTCTAAAATATGTTCATTAAATAATTATTAGTTGACTGTATAAATATCTTAGTGCGGAAAATGGTCCAAGTGAAGGAGTCAAAAATAAATTTTTAAATAGTGCTAATAAGTAATTGCTTAATATTTAAGAATTTATTTTTTACCTCCGCCCAGGCCAATATCTTCTCTAAAATATTTATACTTTTTGATATAAAAAATAAATAAGATTCAATTTGTTGAAGTTACTCTTTTTTTTTACCTATACCTTTAGAAATGAAATGTTAATTTTTGGATTACAAATTATTATTGTTTTTAATATTAAGTTCTGAACATAGAGGACAAGGTGATTTTCCAAATCACAATATTGTATTTGCTAAACATGAATTCCAACATACAAAACTATTTAGCTGATTTGATGCTCTTTCTACTTCAATTTAAGTTGGTACGGGCATTGAACTGCAAATAAAAATAAAGAAACAAAAAAATTTGTTTCATTATTGAGAATAATTAAAGTAAATAAACTAACAAAAAAATATTTACTTCTCATTTAATTGGAGGTTACTCCTTAAGAAACGATTTTCATATTGAGCCCGCGGTATGAAAATTTTATGAGTAGTAAAATCGAATTTAGTTACGTTCCATTCTCGATAATAATGTGTTATTTCTTTTACATAATATGTAGATAGAAATTAAAAGTGAAATTCCCGGACAAATCGGGAAGAGATATGTGTGGTGACTATGCTAACAGTATTCTATTGCTTTATTCTCGAAGTGTTGAAATGCGATAGGTTTTTGTAGGAAGCCTTCTTAAAGACACCTATCCAAACAAACACTATTACTACTCTTATTTAGATTCCGTCTTAATATGTTGGGGTTCCTCTGATAAGAGTAGGAAATTGACTAGCTAGCTAGCAAGGCTGTGCAGTGTCTATTTCATTGTGTACAGTGTCTAGTGCTACTAGGACAGGGGATTGGTGTATTAGGAAGTGGACAGGCAGTGATCATGCTGGGCTTAAATACACCTCTACCGGACTCTGAAGATGAGGTCCCTTCAAAAAAGTAAAGACAGGGAAGAAATCGGCCAAGAGGAAGACAAAGAAAGCAGAAGAAACGCCACCGGTAGGGACAGTGATTTCATGTACAAAATTAATATTAATCAATATTTTATCAAACAGACGAGGACTGAGATCCATATTTATCTCCAATTAAAGTCCGACCGACCAACATTAGAAAGACATCTAAAAACTTTTGGAATTGGGTACCATAGTTTTGCACCCAAAAACACGACAAAGCTCTCAAACATATGCAAAAAACTGCACCGGACGGAAACAAAAGTGGAATTATCACCTATAGTTGTAACTGTTCCACAAGGTATCACTATAAAAGGTATACAAGATAAAGTACGCCACGTCAAAGAATGTATATTCACGGTTGTGAAATACACCCCAGGAAAGGATATCCTACCGCCCCAGTGCTATAAATCTCAGCAATTTGGGCCCACAAAAAACTACTGCAACCATACCGTAAAATGTGTATGATCCAGCTGCTCACATAACATTTCTGAATGTCCGCGACTAGGCGAACCAAAATGCTCGAATTGCGAGGGAGCGCACGTCGCTTCTTATAGAAAATGCCTCTATAGGAAAAAATAGAAGGAATAGTGACTAAAGGGATGGAAGAAAAGAGAACTAACCAGATCAGTACTAACCATACACCCAAAGTAATGACTAACAGCATGACAGTTCGCCCGGGTGTAGAATACGGATCTTTTCTACAAGGTACCAAAATGACAATCGAACCACAACCATCAACCAGTCAAACCATGCTCCACCACCATCAGAGCCTCCACAAACTTTCGCCTATACACCTCAGCCACCGACCAATCGAATCTCATAGTAGCTCTTGTCAATCAGATGGCTCCGATCATGGCACAATTTACTTCCCTGATATGAGAACTTACAACCACAAGTCAAGGATTAACAGGGCAAAATTTAACCAAATAAATAAATTCACAATATTAAATCTCAACTGTTAAATTACAGGTAATGATATAAAAATATTTGATTATTTACGTATTGGAAAGTTATATAAATGTGAATTACTATTAATACAAATTGCTATTTTAATATATATATTTTGGTGATGTAACAAGTCACCGCACCCACTATTTGCTACTAAGTTTAGCTTGTTTTTGTGTTATCACTAGCTGACCCGGCCACGCGTTACTGTGGCTGCTATAACAGTTTTAAAAAATATTACGTTAAATTTTCAATGTAACAATAAATGAATGAAAAAAATTAACTAAATAGATTTTGGATTTATCTTATATCTAAGTATAGTATATAATAAATAAAAAATATACAAAATTGTTAACTGATCAAATATAAATATTAGTTTAATGAATGAGGTATATAATGGTTTATTTTTAATTATGGACAGTCATATTGTTTTAAATTAAAATGATATCACTAAAATCAGTCCAGTAGGTTCGGAGATTAGCCCGGACAAACATCGTGACAGGAGATTTTTATAATATAGATAAGATTCCGGTTATTTGTTATATGATAGAGACTGAACTCAGAATCTATTAGACCTACAGAGCTGCAGTAGGGCTCAAATTGTAGCAAATTTAACCTGCTTTAAATAGGGTTGCTTCGGTTTGTTCCAAAAATGCACATATTAGGAGATACAGGCGAATAACAGAAATAACTCCGACAATTTCGCGGTTTTCCGGACACCAAAAGTTTCCCCATCCGTTTTTTCGGATGCGAATTTGGATTTACACTGCTAAGACATGCCCTTACAACATATCGAAAATGCATCAACCACCAGTCATCTCTGTTCATAGCTGCTGCTCTCCAGTCACGGTTTTTATGCGTAAGATGGTCCGAGCGTCCGCAGCCACACCATCCGCCCATCGGAGCCTCGGTCTTCCAACCCTTCTTGTTCCATACACTTATTCCTGAAGTCATTTTTTAGGGATTTCATCTGTTCCCATACGTGCGATGTGTCCTGCCCATCGTAGCCTGTTCACCTTGATAAACCTGATAATGTCAGCATCTTTGTATAGTCCAGTTATTTCTTAGGTCCACCGTTGCCTCCACGTGTAATTATGAAATACTGCTCCATAGATTCTCCTTAATATTTTTCGCTCAAACCTCATGATAGCGAGCTCTTGTGCTTTTGTGAGAGTTCAACATTCTAAAGCATATGTAAGGACAGGCCTTATCAGGGTTTTATAAATTCTTATCTTTGTGGTCCGGGATAAGGCTTTACTTCTGAGGTGGTTTTCACCCAAAAAAGCATCTATTTGCTGCCATTATTCTTCTTTGGAATATACTTAGATATTGTATATGTACTTAGATATACAAATTCGTTCACATTTTGGAAGGTGCTGTTTCCAACTGATAGGTTTTTCTCTGTGTTCTTGCTCATTTCTTTGCCTCGCCATGTATTTTGTTTTGGATTCGTTGACAACGAGTCCTATTTTAGCGGCTGCATTAGTTAAAGCTAGGAATCCATCCCTCGCAACATTGAAACTTCTCCCTATGATGTCTATATCATCAGCAAACCTAAGAATTTGCACAGTATTATTAAATATAGTACCTCTGATTTGTATTCCCGACCTTCTGATTGCACTCTCCAAGGCTAAATTAAACAAAAGAAAAGCCAGACAGTCACCTTGTCGGAGGCCTTTATGTGTCTCGAAACCTTCTGTGAGGCCGCCTTATACTCTGACATTGCAATTCAATTGTTTCATTGTTACCTTGATCAGTCCCACCAGTTTTTTTGGGATTCCCATTCCCAGTAGCTCTATATATAGCATTTCCCTACCAATACTATCATTTGATATCTTAAAATCTATGAATATATGGTGGTTAGTGATGACATACGCACTCTCATGATGGAAACGATCCAGGATATCGACAAACAAAAAGAGATCACTCTCGCATATCACCAAGGCAAGTGAAATCATAGGGGTATCGCTGAAACGTTGCCACCGTTACAACGTCGATACTTTTGGTGGAACATGAAGAAGACCGTTCGAGAGGTTCTGGGAGCGTGTGAAGTCTGTTTGACCACCAAGTATGATAGGCATCCCCCTAAAGGTATGCAAGAGGAGACGCCCACAGCGGAAGGACCTCTGTCTGATCTACAAGTCGACACATTCTCATGGCGAGGTTATAAATGGATAACCAGAGTGGACCTCTTCAGTAAGATTGGTGCGGCTTATTTGATCCAAGAAAAATCGGCGGACGCGGAGCTTAGAGCCCTGCGAGCGTGGTGTAAAGTATATGGGATCCCCGACCGAATTGCCTCTGACGGTGATAGGGAGTTTGATAACGCGCATGTAAGGGCGGAAACGAAAGAGCTGGACATAGTATGGCGAATTAACACCCCAGGACATCCAAAGAGCAGAGGTGCCATTGAGCGTCTTCATAGTACTTTCAGTGATCACCTTGGCATTTACCAGGTGTTGAAAGGTTTAGAGCCGGATACGGCCATGGACAAAGCGATCGCCGCATATAACGAGTCCATTCACTCGGTTACGGGATTCTCCCCCTTTGAAATCCTATTAGGGCTACGGCAATGACCTAGGGACATTAGAGGTACAACTGTAAAGGGGGAATTCAGGGACCAGATAGTGAATAATCGGGTGTCGATCGGGAAATTGTGGGACAAGGTGGAGGATAGATTAAAAAGGGAGAAAACGGGCCGGATCGCGAAGGAAAATTTAAAAGTAAAAGATATCATGGGCAGAATTAGAATTGGAACAATTGATTACAGACAACGCAGCTCGGACCGAGGAATGGAGTTGCAACGGTATGATGGTCCATTCAGAGTGGTTGCGATCAGAGAACATAGCATGGTGACAATTGAAAACATTAAAGATTCCAGGAAACGGAGGAATGTGCATATTGAACAACTCAAACTTCTCCTAGATCAACAATTACCACCTTAGTGATTGGATGTTTTTTTTAATTGTTTTCCTTTTCTTTTGCAGTGAAGTGTATCGTGTACTAGTAGTGTAACGTAGGAAGTGATGTTTATTTTTCTCTCTTTATCTTATTATGTATTGTTTTTTTTTTCTTTTTGATACAAACCTAAGTTAGCATTATCTCAAATGTTTCAGTGGTTTTTGTAGACTCATATCGTTTTCCGGATCTTTAACCTAACTATCCCCCGTCATAGAGTTTCCGATATATTCGTAAACTTGCAGGGGGGTGTTAAGAACCGGAGAACACTAATACCGGCTTTAATCCTACACTGCGAGAATGTAAACAAACAGAATGTAGATAGTGGGGATCAGAGCTCAATAAAAGTCAGTCTTTATTCGGATATCGTGTGTATCACTCCTTGCCCTTTTGTTCTTTTTGTGGTTTGTATATACATTGCTATTGTTATATATATATATATATATATATATATATATATATATATATATATATATATATATATATATATGTATATAAGTTAGGTGCATCATCATAATCTCAAACCTCTTTACCGCCTAAGCAGTGTGAGGAGGAATTCTGCACAGCCTTTTCCAGCTCTGCCGGTCTTCCACCAACTCTGCTCTTCTCCTCCAATGGAGTCCCCAGGATGTATTTTTTCTTTTTAAGACACTGTCAATGGACTTTCACAACGTGATAATGGCTAATCGTAGAAAAAAATTGTATGTTTTAAATAAACTAGATAAGAGGATATGGTAATTTGAAGATCACCTTTTTTCACGTCCATGCCGTCAATTTTTAACAAATACTTTTAGCATTTAAAATGATGGAGAACGTGTTATCGTTTACGTTATTGTTTCCAATGAGACTTTTTCAAATGAGGTTAGTTTTTACTTTTAAAAAAACTACCACTACAACCCATGAAGGATCTTGGTTTCAATACATAATAGAGGAGATTGTACTATAATACCTGAGACAATGGTTGTGGCTGGGAGGTGATTCGCCGCGTTCAACCGCTAAGGTTTACCCTTCAATTCAGAGTACCCACTTTATAGAGGCTAGGTGAGGCCCAGGAGGGATTCCACAGAGGCGATTCACGGCTGTATACCGAATAATTTTTCTGTCTCAGCCGGAACTTAAACCGTCAGCGTAGCAATTCTTAGTTTTAACCTGTGACACACACTTATCACGGATTTTTGTTTTTAAATATAAAAAAAAATTCTTCGTAATATAAATAACTGCTTAAAATAGTGTTGTTTTAAAACTTAAAAATAATCCTAATATTTCATCTCTTGTATCCACGGAAAACAAGATCTCGTAGTACTCACTACTCCAACTACGTGGCTAATCTGATCTTAAGGATATCAATAATCCAACATTACTTTCGTCGATTCTTTTTTATCATTTGGGAACCTGGGACACGAGGTAAAGCCTATCAAGGGACAAACGTGTATTATCTATTCAAATCGTTTTGAATAAGTAAGTGTCAGCGAAAACCGAAGAAAAGACGCATTTTCTGTTCTGTCAAAAGAAATTATCGAAATCTCCGTGTAGTTTCCAGGGGTGTTGAAAGGGAAGTTATCCTACAGTTCACTAATGTAAGAAAATTGAAAATAAAAAATCCAATTATGGTAAATGAATTCAGTTTCGTCTGTTTTCATTGAATTATTATGGTTGAAATGAGTACATCTGTGGTGTAGCGGCTAGCATAACCCATAAAGCCCAAGATCGTGGGTTTGCAGTCTGACGGGTGGGCTTGGTATTTTTTAAAGGAAGTAAAAAATCCTTAGTAATGAACATCATTCTACGTCTCCGTCCTTTGGAGGAGACGTAAAATGACGGCCCCGAGAATGTGCGGTGACAGACTCGTTAAAGGCATTTATCCTAATTGTACCTGGTAAAATTTAGGGCTCCCACTGAATCATCGTCTGATTAGCCATAGCAGCATAAAGTGTCACTAAGTGAAACAATCAAACAAAAAAAATAATTATTGAATGAAAAAACTAAAATATTTACCCATTAGAAGTTCCCTACTTTTGTTTATTTTTTCACTATTTGTAAAAAGAGAAGAAGAAGAGATTTGAATTATTCCTTCCGAAGTAAAAGTTTTACAAAAAACTAACTTTTCTTGAAAAATAAGAAATCGGGATAAACAATTAAATAATGCTTTGAAATAAAAAGGGGCTAAATCACCGAGCTTGTCAGGGTTTTGTTCCCACTAAACAAGGTAATAGGTGCTACTTTAATAATAAAAATAATAAATTAGATCTCCACTAACTTCTACTATCATTGGCAATAAAAACCATGGTAACACTGGTTATCATTAAATAGCTAGAAAACTGTTCAGAAGAATTTTAAATTGCATAGTATTGAGAAGACTATTTAAAAACAGTTCCTAATGTAAATGATATTTTTGTCTATAAACCATCATATTTTCTGTATTAGGTGGACATGGCATAGGCATAGGGCATATGAGGACTTATTCAATAAATATAATAAACTCGTGCATAAACTCCATAGAAATAATGATTCAAACTCAACATTTACTTAGCTATAATCTATACATATAAAATGCTTTGTCCCGAATGACTGAGGGATCAACGCACAGCCTAAACCGCTGATCGTAGAGAACTGAAACTAGGAGGGTATGTTCTTTGTGTATGACGTAGGCATCCGATAAGAAAGGATTATCCGAAATTCTACCCCCAAGGGGGTGAAAAGGGGGGCCAAAGTTTGTATGGTTGCACACGTGTTTCTTACTCGCAAAATCTACATATTTTCGCTGAACAAAACAAATCAAGTAACACAGTTCAATTCTCGCTGCTGCCGTACGACAAGTGAAACCGTTATACTAAGTAATCCTTTTCAGTAAATTTAATAACATTACATAGTAATCCTTTACTGACACGAACAACAGGAAACTTCTGTCCGTCCCGTTTGTTATTCAGTGTCAACGTATGTTTCACATATGTGCTGATCCGTCTGTGATGAAATTTTATATTGATAATCTCAAGCCTGGGGAAGGACATGGGCTACTTTTTATCAACACACCCCACACGCGAAGTTTATACAAAACTGTAACCTGATTGACTAACACACCCAGCAGTCAACGCACAGCAGAAACCACTGAACTTAGCATATTGAAATTCGCAGATAGGTTCTTTGTATAGCTTAAATGAGCACTAAAAAAGAAATTTGGACAATTCCACCCCCATGGGTTTCTCCCTTAATATAATAGGGGTTCAAAGATTGTACGGAATCCGTCAGTTCGACATCTGAAATTTCGGATTGTACGAGTAACTTATAGTTAAACAAAATTAACTTATTTATTTAAAATGATCTGTCACGAAACTTTATGTGGCACACCCGCAATTCCATGGGGGCGAAGCCGTGGGCAAAAGCTAGTATAAATATGAAGTACTGAATTTTTTATGTATACTTTTATTTTCTTTAAAGTTAGCGCTCATTTCGAGATGATAATTACTAGGCTACATGTTTGAAAAAACTTATTTTTCCCAGAACTTATTTGAATAAGTTATGTTAAATTACAGTATTGGACTGCAACCTACAAATGGGATTCAGACATTGTTATGCTTTATCCTAAGTGAGTGATATATGATAAAGAACTCATTTTTATAACTTTGAGAAGAAATTTAGCATTAAATAAAACTAAAAAGATAAAACAATATCCCCCAAAATTTATAAAAAATTTTGGGGGATATTGTTTTATTCCCAAATTTATAAATTCATGTTAACAACATCTTTAAATAAATTCATTTGTCTTAATTGTCATACCCTTACCTAGAGTATGGGAGTACTAGTAAATAACTTTCTTCTAAGTGAGTAAGGACATTTAGATGTTTAATATGAAGTTTAATACAGGAGATTTTGGGAGATATCAATATTTTTATTTCATTTCTTAATAAGTCTTTAAAATATTATTTGTATCCAGAATTATATGATTAGCCTGTTTTTTTTTTAATGAATCAATACATACACTAGAATAAATTAGTGTGTTAATCCTGTACTATAATTTGTTTTAAAAATAAAATGAGAAGAAAAACAACAAACGAGAAGGAATTGAAATTGGCACGTGGCCCTAGATGGCCAAAACGAATTGAAAAAATATTCAATAATCAAACTTATAATTGTGTTCAATGATCATAAATAAATATTTTATAATAGGGTGTATCAAAAAAAGGACCGTTTTATCAAATTCCTGAGTTCAAAAGTCTGTAAACATTTGTAATAATATTAGTGATAAGTAGTAAAGTCTGTAAAAGTGGTGCCCGGAATAAGGTGGGAAATCTTGCAGTTGAGTGTGACCAAGGACAAATCACTTTCTTGTACAACTATTGTCCAAGAAACAGTAGAGTCTATACCTGGTACTGAACCCAAGACACTTCATGAGTTGTTGGGGTAGAGGTTTTCTTGTTTAGTTTCCACTGATGGGTCCAAAACACCAAATTTAGCATCTAGTGCAATAATGCACAATAACACTTCAAACCAATTAAAATTTAACAGTCTATTAGTTATTTTTAAAGCCGAATTCATAGTCATTCAAAACACAATTCAGTTAAAAATTGAAACCAGTTATGACACTCTAAGTGTCCTACAATATTTACACATTCACCATTCCGACAACCACTAATCAGAGTTTGGTAACAAATACATCTTCTACGCACTCTAAAAACATCATGTAATTGTCTTTATGCATTAAAATTCATACTAGTGTAAGAGAAAATAAGATCGCTGAAAGAGCAGCAACAGAAGCTCACTTATTGAACAGAACTTTTAAATTCATTCAGTGCTGAAAGAATCATCCTTTCAAAATAAGCATACGGTCTATATGGCAAAGTTTATGAGATGAGCAATGTTGAAAAACCATAATTGGTCAGACTAACGTTAAAGAAGTAGACTTTTGTCGTCCTAGACAGTCAAGAAGAATGGAAGGGGTTATTTCTCATTGCTGGCTAGGAGCCTATTATCTTTTTTAAAACTATCTAATAGCCAAAGATCTACACCATATCATTCCTAAACAATTATGATATTTATACCCATATTTGAAAATAGTCCTAAATAATAGTATACATGGCTGTGTCATAAGCTTGTGATAAAGCACTAAGTAATTATCACAAATAAATCTTCAAAATTATTAATTTCAAATAAGTAGGAGTTTACAGACTACTATAATCACAGAAAATTAGTGATTATAAAAAACTAGCAGTTTTCCTCCTTATAATTCAAGTAAATAATGTAAATCTATTTATAATTAAAAACATTAATCAATAAATTAAATAAATAAACTCACTCACTCAAAGACTCTCAACAATGGGGCGCTACAGTCCTTGCAGGACCTGGGCCTTTGCCATTCTACTCCATTCCTCGCAGTCTCCAGCAAGGCTCCTCCAATTTCTTTTTTCCATGTTTCTTAAAAAAAATAAAGTACATATTTCTAAAATCTTAACCTCCTATCGTTCCTTTAAAAGAACGACATAAATTGCCATTTTTGAGCTAAGCCTTCAATTTTAGCGGTAGCAATTTTATCGGTCGAAGCTTTTTAATTCAGGAACAACATATCTGATATTCCATTTCCAATATTTTTTTTTTGTAAAGTATTATTTTGAGTTATCAAGTTTGAACTTTAATAAGTTAAAATTAAAAAAATTTCAAGCTTTTAAAATTTTTCTAATGGTTAACAAATGAATTTCCCAATAGAGACTTTTGTAAATAGTAAAAAACAAGTACAGCAAGAACACATAAAGATTAGATTCAAAACATACTTCCAAAGAAAAATCTGGACAAAACCATCAGAACAAAGCAATATTTTGAAAAATGTTAACATCTCTCCACCAAAAATTAGAAATTTTTTTTACAGAATCAGCATGATTTTCTTATGATAAAATATCATCTATGTGTGCAATAAAGTACTTTTTGTTTTAAAAAGTTATTAAATTTTTCAATAAATACTTTTTTTACAAAACGAATATTTCTAAAATGAATTTGATTATGGCTACAGGAAAAACTAAATAAATCTTTTGATTTTCTGAACACTGGTTACAAATTTTACTTACTTAGTTTTTGAGAATGCCAACCATTGGAGATTACATCACTCAATCCATTAGCAGATTAATAGTAATTAAATGATTAATTATTACTCAATAACATTCAACGATAGTACTAACCATTAATAATGCAGTAATATAATCAGCTATGAACACCTGAAGATGGTCAAACAACAAAGGCTTTGACTTTCCTTAAAAATTAATTATTTCAATAAAAATGGCACTGGTTCAGATGTAAGCGATTGTCTTGGTATTAACCACTCACCAGCCAAAAAATTAACTTCAGCAAGGAAAGATGCCCTGTCAGCCATACTTTTTAGTTGTAATGAATTCTACCAATTTAAATGAAAGAAAAAACACATAACTTGTCATTTGCCACAACACCCTTACAAAGCCTAACAATTACTTCTGAGTTAAAGATCTATTAATTATATGAAGTTTTCAAGATAACATGTGTAAGACTGCTCCACTTTGTTACATTCTTCAACATGTGAAGACTATTCTTGAACAGGACATTTAGGTATTTACCAATCAAACTATCAAACTGTACTTTAACTTTACTTTTACCTATGATTAATATGACAATTTATTCTTGAAGTAGTAATAAAGAATCAATCATAAAAATAATGAGGGTTATTTTGCAATAATTTAATAAGGTGCAATAAAGTAAACTTCCCTTTCATAGAGTATTTAATTTAAATTCCCGTACTACAGAGACATAACTTTTACTATTTGTTCTCTCAATTTTTTTTCAAGCTCTACCTTAAAATTCTATAAAACTAAGTTAATAAAACCACTTTCAACAAGAAATGCACAACAGAATTGCTAAACATTAATTTCAAACAATGTACACAGTTAAATTGAATAATTTTTATTAAATGATTTTTCACAACTTCAGTCATTTTACATTCCTGATTTATAAAGTTTTCTCATTAAAAAAGAAATCTTGATAAATTACTGAAACTGTCTGTAGTTGAACTAGAGAAAAGAAAACTGCCCCCAAAAGAACCGAGCAATCAACACAGCCTCAGAGTAAGTATCACCCACGCTCAGGATGATTATAAGTATTGATCAAGCCAAGATCAGTAACATGCATTATATCTCCTATCTCTACTGAGCATTTTTAATCGGTGTTGATTTTTTATATCTATCTTCTTTTGGCATTCTTCATCAAACCATTCAGTTCTTGCTTTTTCTTTTTCTCCTATGATTTCCTCAGCCGCGCTGATAATTATGCTTTTCATCTGTGTCCAAATATGTTCTCCCCTTCACTCCTTTCTTGGGATTGTATCCTCCTGGCAATTGAACTTGAAATTCTTTTTGTATTTCTTCACTCTTTAGCTTCTCTACATCCCTTTACTTCTTTATTTGGATTTTTCTGCTGTTGGGGTTCTAGTCAGCTTCTGCCCCACTACAATTTTTACCATGTCATCCGAGTCACAGATGGCTCCTCTGCATGATTTTACATTGATTACACTTGATGCGTTCCTGGCAGCTATTAAGACATCTATTTGGCACACTGTTCCATTAGGTGCTTTCCATGTAATTTTGTGTATTCTTTTGAGTGGATAACACGTGCTTTTTATAATCATGTTGTGAAAAGCTGCAACTTGTCCCAACCTTTTGCCATTTTAATTGGGATTGAGAAAAGTAATGGATCAAGTTTAATCTCCAGGAACACAAAAATGAAGTTATATAAAAGCTTGATTAGGCCAGTTGTTACCTATGCATCAGAAACATGGACCTTGAAGACCACTGAAAATCACCACTGAGGATCGAATAGCCCGAAGAATTCATGGAGGAGTCCTGGTTGATGGGGAATGGAGAATAAGGACCAATGCTGAAATCAATGGCATTCTCGGGAACGAGGACAGGTGCTTTCCATGTAACTTTGTGTATTCTTTTGAGTGGATAACACGTGCTTTTTATAATCATGTTGTGAAAAGCTGCAACTTGTCCCAACCTTTTGCCATTTTAATTGGGGTGAGATTGAGAAAAGTAATGAGATCAAGTTTAATCTCCAGGAACACAAAAATGAAGTTATATAAAAGCTTGATTAGGCCAGTTGTTACCTATGCATCAGAAACATGGACCTTGAAGACCACTGAAAATCAGGCTCTGCGATTGTTTGAGGATCGAATAGCCCGAAGAATTCATGGAGGAGTCCTGGTTGATGGGGAATGGAGAATAAGGACCAATGCTGAAATCAATGGCATTCTCGGGAACGAGGACATCGTCAAGTTTAACAAGTCCCCGAGAATTAGTTGGCTAGGGCATGTACAACGTATGGGTGATGATCAAATGCCAAAAAAGATGATCCATGGTAGGATTCATGCCAAAAGAAGGAAAGGACGACCTCGTAAATGCTGGCTTCAAGATGTGAAAGAATGAACGAAGATGCACATAAGAGGCTGGAGAAATAAAGCTTTGAATCGGCAGAACTGGAAGAGGATTGCAGAGGAAGCCAAGGTCCAAATGGTTTAAATTTGGAGAAATTTTGCTCATTTCTTCTTGAATTTATATTTAAATCACTCTTATTACCTTACTCCCTTTATTTCAAAATGGACAACATAAATAATGCACCAGCTTATTTGTATTTTGTATTTATTGTATTGTTATTTGAATTTACATATATTTTAAGATACCAATACTAATATTCTAATTATTGACCAAGATAACTTGATCAATTTGTGCTATAAATACATTTATATATATTTAATCTAACCAAGTAGAATTTCACAGTTTGCAGTAGTAAAATTACTATTGCTTACTTTTAGAACCACTGTTTAAAGTTATAATTTAAACTGATTATTATTTTTAGGGAGGGGCTTATCAGAAAATCTGGTTTGTAAATTAATTTTAGAAACTTATATATTTCATTCATATACTCATATATTTAGGATTTTATCATAATATCAGTTACTTTGTCTTTATAAAGATTGCTTAGCGACTAATGAAATTCAGAACCATATAAGAACAAATTTTGTAAATATAATGAATTCTTCTGACTTTATTTCTTCCATTTATATTGGATACTCATTTAGTTATGAATAATAAATTTTAGTTCTATTTCCTTTAGTTTCAAAATTTGTCTATGTCGTACTGGTTCCTTATATTTTAGTTGTTTTTTACTGTTCTGATGTAATTTTAACATAATTAATTTTTCCTGCTTTTCTCACTTATATTAAATTATAATTTAAGATAATTATGTTAAAAACTTAATTATATGACCACATAGTTACATTAGTTTTTATTGGGTAAACCACCTCTTTAAATTATCTTTATATTACAATATCTGAGAGTCGTTCTTCAGGTTTCAAATCTTACACCTGACCATTTGGTCTCTGATTACATTTTGAAATTTATGTGTATCGTAATATTATCTTGTTTATTTTGAGCATTATTAAATTCCAAAATTGATAGTATCTTTTTTAAAATTTTCTGTGTTTTTTTCATTTTAGAAAAATAATGGAGCTTCCAGAAAAATCATTTATAAGTCAAGTATGTTCATTTATTCATATTATATATTAATTCTTATATTTAATTATGCATATTACAACTATAATATTTTCAATGTAACATAATGTATAATTTAATATTGTATATGTTTGTAATTGTGTTCCTGTTGAGTACCATACCCTACCCTCTGGATTGTGTCATTTGCCCACAATACATTCTCTTTAAATAAATTCTTATTTGTTTGTAAATACTTATTTTTGTGTTGTCATTGACTGCACCCCTGACCAATTCAATACTTCAAAGACATTTTTCATTAATAATTTTAATTTATCTTTTTATTTTATATGAATGGACATGAAAAATGTTATATTTCTGCAAGTGTTGCCTATAATTTATACTGCATGTATTGTAATGCTTGAAATAAATTTAAACGATTCAAGGTTTAAATATTAAATAAGTATTTCTGAAAGTTTATGGTTCCAGAAAAATGGTTATAAAAAGAAAAGTTCCATTATTTTTGTTTGGCATTTTAACTGTATGTCGTTGAGCAGGTTGCTGGCCATTTAGAGACCAATAAGTCACTTCAATGACTTCAATGACATGGGTTGAGGCCCCTCAGTCTGCTAGAGGCAATTCACAACGACCGTAAGAGTTAATATGGTTCAGGGAAGGAAAGATAGATCCTCGTTGGTCTGCTGACTCTGAACTGCCATAATCCTTGGATCGAGACCATGGTATCACTGCCCTTGAACCCGAGTTCCTACCTGCACCACTTATCTGCATCATTGAAGCCATGATTTGTAGCAAAGTGAGGTAGGCGACCCTCTCCAGGCTTCCTGTCCTCCTGCAAACGACATATGACTGCAAGATAATATCATTGCGCAGCTTAAGATGGAGTTATTTTCAAGTACTTTGGGCAGCATTTTTAATTTTTTAGGCTAATTACTTTGCAAATAAAATAAATACATAAATTAAAATATGTGTTTTACTGCAAATAGTTTATTTAAGTACATTTTTATAAACAACGCTGTTTGTTTTCCCACCTTTTGCCAAAACATAGAGATTTTGCCAAAACGTATTTTATGTAGTAAAATCTGAGTGAATTAAAGGATGGTTAACTTAATATACGTCGAAGTTATTTAAGTATATTAAAACTACATCGTTTATAATTCTCAATAGTAAAAATTCGTTCATTACCTTCTCTTACAGTGGAACACATATAAAACGGTTTTTGATGTGGTGCATGGTAGGGATTGTACTATTAAGCCATCGTTTGTGCTAGGAGTTGATTCGGTCTAGACCACGAGCGAACCATAAGGTTCTTCCTCCAACATAGTGCATCCCATTTTTAGAAAGAGGGTGGTTTTCTATATCGGATGGGTTCGAATCACGACTGTTAACAGAATAAACAGTTTGAGACCAAGTCTTAGAGATTAGTAACCCAGCACCCTAGTCAAGAGTTATTAGCTCTCTTCACTCATGTCCAAGAGCGTATAATATTGCTAGTTCTTCAATTTCTTACATTATCTTATAGACAATCAAGTTGCGTTATTTCTTAAAAAACTATCTTTATTTTTCTTCTAAAACATGTTTATTTTAGCAACTTCTTAATCCTTGAAGTGCGCACGACTCTCGGGCGATGCGGTCCAGAGAGACTGCGCGCTATTAGCGTATTCCATTGCTGTGGACTGAAAAGTCTTCGATCGTGCCAGCTCTATTGCTTGATTAAAAGTTCAAGGCGCGACTAATAAATGATTATAGTATTTCTTTTACACCAGATTGTATAACAACAGAACGTTGTTTTCAAGGATCAATAATCTATTAAACGAGTAAAATTTATATTGTTACAACATAAAAATCAGAAAATATGGAGTGACTTCGCAGCTACATAGGTTCTTGGACAATACGAACTACCATCAAATTTATTTAAAATAAACAATATATTTTAGTTAATTTGAACTCTTATTTATTTACTTTTAACTTTTTTTTCTTTTACCTGATTATTTCATAATTCTTCAATACCGTTTTTAAAGTTATAGAATAGAAAAATAATTTTATTCTGGGACCAGGTCCTTTGAGAATAACAAAAATTAAATTTATATATATATATATATATATATATATCTGGCAAAAGGGCTACATTATTATAATAAAATAATATTTACATAATACCTTGAAAATAAACAATAATTAACAGGTATGTTTTGATAGAGAATTAGAAAAATTAATACAAAAAGAAAAAAAAATAGCAGACGAATTTACAATAAAAAGGAATAGGCTAATCAAAAAATATCATTATGCGTGAGGAACATTTACAGTAATTCATCAAACGCTTTTAATGAATATAGCTTCTAAATTTTTATTGATTAGTGAGCATGTTTGGATTTAAATGTGGTTAAAGAAGACGCATGACGGATATCGAGTGGGAGTGAGTTCCAAAGAGAGATAGAACGGGCAAGAAAAGAACGCTCAAATGTTATGGTTCTATGGGAACGGATATAAAGATCGGAAGGGCGAGATATTGTGCTCTAGGATTGGTTAGAGGATTTAAAATGTAGGAGACTATAGATATAAGATGGATGTTGTGAATTGATGGTTTGATATAGGAAATAGAGTCTACGGATAGAAGGGAAGAGCCACTTTAACTCATCGTAGAGGTGGGACACATGAGCCTTCCTCGGGGCTTCGAAGAAAATCTAACAGTTCATTATTCGCCTCAATCTCTCCTCGAACTTGCTCGAGAGGGCACCATATGCCACACAACCATAGTCAAAGTGCGAAAATATGAAATAAATGATGAGTAGCTTACGTATAGGTAGTGTTAAAAGATGCCTTTGGACAGTGGAATAACTTTAGGGAGCTTATTGATCGACGGGAAATTTGGACAATGTGGGGTTTCCATGAAAGGGATTGGTCGGAAGGTTATACGTATGTATCTGCTCCTCATAAAGTTATAAGTAATATTTTAATCATAATAAAATTTCATGTTTCATATAATTATGATTAAAATATTTATCGTAACTCAATAATAAAGCGCATATAAATGCACTTTGTTGCTGGCATTCAGTAGACGCATATATGAGCTCATAGTCCCCACCGATTGCTTTCACCGGACACATATATCCGTCTATAGCTGACTCGACTACAGCCTCCTTCACTGGAGACCATCTCTTTGCATAACTTCAATTCGGCCAAGACACAAAGGGACTGTGCATCGGCCCCCTGTCGGAAGGTGATCCAGACCTTATGGAAGAAAATTGTCTACCAGCAAAAGTAGGACAAGATCATAAAACTAAAACAACCGAAGATGGGCCCTTAATTGGTTTATTACATTTCCAAAGCACCGTCTTGGGCAACAGCTACCTGTGGCGTCCTAAAAGTGATTCCTTACGAAGGACCTTTCTTCATCTTTTAAGTGAAACTGAAGATCAAGGTCAGCAAGGCTCTCTTGGCACCTCTGGCACATCACTTTCCTTCAGCCATAACAATAAACCTGTCAACAAAAATGGTTTTTTACAGGTATCCAGAAAGTGAAAACATGTGTATATATATATATATATATATATATATATATATATATATATGCGTGTGGGAGTGTGTGAGTGAGTGGGGAGTATGTGTGTATATATATATATATATATATATATATAAAGCCTAGTCGGCTTTATACAACCAATTGAAATCTGCTGGTTTTTTGCATTTAGTTTTAATATTGAGTTATAAAATGAAACTTTTTTTATTAATGTTTAAGAAATTTGGTTATTTTAATTTTAATTTCGTAAATTGTAGAAAATAATTAAATAACAAAAGAAACAGAATTATTATATTTATTCAGGGTTTTTTTTTTTAAATTAATGTATCCCGATACCCAAAATCTTTTCCCGCCAATTCTTCCTACCAGCCCATTCTTCTTCTTCCTCTCGCAGCCCTCTTGGTGCCAGCCCTTCTCTTACATCCTCCATCCATGTCTGCCTCTCTTTCTTTATTTTTAATTCAGGACTGACATATCTGATATTCCATTTCCAGCGATTTTCTTTTTTTAAATAAAGTATATTTTTAAGGTGATTTCAAGGACCTTGAGTGGTTTCATGTTTGAACTAGAATTTTTATGGGAATAACGACATAAGTTGAAATCAAAAAAGTTTCAAGGTTTTAAAAATTGTCTAATGGTTACTAAAAGAATTTCAATACCATCATTTTTTTTTTTTTTTTTACCAATACCTAAATTTTTTTTAACTAAAATCAAACTTTCAAATACCTCTTTGGAAAAATTAGGTTTTTTGAATTATGACGTTGCTCTTTGAAAAGAGCGATAGGAGAACACATTAAGATCAGAGAATTCATATAGTTCGTCCAATTAACAGTTTTTATCCTGTTACTGTTCTGTAGTAACTACAGAGTCTAGCATGCAGAGTAATTACAAAAAAATATGAGACCAGGGGGAAAAAAAATATTTTATTTATAGAACAAGTTATTGGCAATGTTGATAAATCAACTTTCTACAAGAGATTTCAAACAACCGAAAAATATAAATAAAATAAATATAATTTTAGATTAGGAACTTTTTTTCCTTCCCGGATTATGTAGTCGTGAAACAAGCATCCTTCCGTTATAAACAACATCAATTTAAAAGGACTGGTAAAAAGGTGTGACGCTGCTAGATTTAAATGTCAACCGGTGGGAGAATATTTTTATAGAAGTATATATCTTTTTAAAATCGGCATGGAGTTTTTGTTATTTGTTTATTTAATTCGATTTTATTTAATTTTTATATTTATTTAACTGAATGCACCTACTAATATTATAAATGCAAAAGTTTGTATGTGTTTGTCTCTCTTTCACACAGAAACTACTGAACGGATCTGGATGAAACTTTACAGTAATATAGGTTATACATCAGAATAACACATAGGCTACAATTTATAATGATTTTGCGTAATTTGGTCATAATCTATGCATATAAAATGATAAATTATTAAAAAGTACTAGGTTATAACACATTCTCAATATTACCTATGTTGGAGGTCAGTAGGTAATCGCGGTTTTTATATTAACAATTTATATTAACATACTCCTCGGAATCTTAGAAGTTGACGACCAAACGTGAAAGTAGGATCCAGGCTTCAGAAATGAGATTCCTAAGGAAGATAGAGGGAAAAACAAGACGAGACCGAATTCGCAACTCGATCATTAGATCAAGCCTCGGAGTGGACCCTGCGGAAAAAGTCATTGAAGAAAACAGTCTAAGATGGTTTGGACATGTTTTAAGAATGGAAAATAAGAGGCTGGCCAAGATGACATACGAGGCTAAGGTTGAAGGAAGAAGGTCCAGAGGAAGACCCTGAGGTACGTGGGAAGATGGTATTAAGGAAAGCTTCGCAAAGAGAAGTCTGGAATGGAATAGAAGGAGAGAAAGGGTAGAAGATCGTACGCTTTGGTCCGGGCTATACAGAAAGAAACCTCACACTGCAGAGCGGTAGAGAGGAACGACTAAGATGATGATGGAGGTCAGTAGGTAATCGCGGTTTTTTAATTTAATTGTTAAATATTGTTAGCATCGCTACAGGGCTCCCAACAAGTCAAGTTACATAGTTTACAAGAGTATATTGCAATATTGCAGTAGGTAAATAGGACCACCACGTATTAGAATTTTTTTTTTTTTGTTTAATTATAGGATTGTAGCAGGTATATTGTAGAGAAACAACTCATAGTTACGCATATCTCGAATTATGGCAAGCAAAAAACAAAAATGATGAAGAAAAATTCAAACATACCATCAGTGATTTACACTTTTTTTTAAAAATATTATACCAGATGAGTGAACAGGCACATCCTACTAATCCTACTAATATTATAAATGCGAAAGTTTGTATGTAAGTTTGTGACGCAAAAACTACTGAATGGAAACTTTACATATAATAGGCTGAATAGGTTGAAACTTTACAGTAATATAAGTTATACATCAGAATAACACATAGGCTACAATTTATAGTGATTTTGTGTAATTTGATCATAATCTATGCATATAAAATGCTTTGTCCTGAATGACTGACTGACGTATCAACGCACAGCCTAAATCGCTGATCGTAGAGATCTGAAACTTGGAGGGTGTGTTCTTTGTATGGCTTAGCATCAGATAAGAAAGGATTTTCCGAAATTCGTTTGTATGTTTGTAAGCTTGCTCACGTGTTTCTTACTTGCAAAATCTACATATTTTCGCTGAACAAAACAAATCAAGCACCATAGTTCACTCCTCCTGCTCACTCGCCAGCCACACCGTTTTGTTGGCTGCGTTGCGCTGGACATCGTAACTACCGACTATAGGCCTGTGCTTTATCCATTAGACGGAGAAGCGCTTCCTCCGCCTTGCGCAATAAGTGGAAGAATAAATGGTACAGGACCAGGGATCATGAAGTGAAATCGGTAGTGAATTCCCTTACTACTCAGATTCGCAATCTCATGAAACAATGCCGGACTGCACAGTAGCATGAAAAGCTCCGAGCTATCCATGGCGACCACCGTAAGGTTTGCAATCGCACGAGCAATTGGAAGAGAAGCTCTACATTATTACACGACGGAGACAAACTGTTGACAGATGAGGAACAAGCAAATAAGTTCGCTGATCACTACAGTGCCGCTATAGCCCGTCGAACAATCAGTTCGACCGAAATCCAGAACGAAGAAGTGGGAAATAATTATATGTTTGTATCTCCGAAGCAGCTGAAGGCTATACTCCGTCGTTCGCGAGGGAATAAATCCCCAGGCCACGACGGGATACAAACTATACTGCTGAAACAATTACCAAGAAGAGGCATAGCTCACCTGACGAACCTCTACAACTCCTGTCTCAGGCTAAGATACTTTCCTGAGGCCTGGAAAAGAGCTATCCTCTTCCCGCTGCTGAAGCCAGCAAGAAATGGTCGTCAGCCAGCTGACTACCATCCTATTAGCTTACTTCCGCACGTGGGCAAAGTTTTTGAGAAAATTATCTCAAAACCTACTGCTCGGAAATAGCGTTAATCCCACCGGAAGAGACCGGTTTCCAGACCGGACTATGCCCGGACCACCATTTGGCGAAGCTACATGCGGAAGTAAGCCAGAACACAGTTAAGAACGAGGCAACTGCTTTGATATCCATAGACTGCACGGAGGTGTTTGACTCAGTGCCCCATAGTCTTCTATGTAAGACACTGCAAGACAACGAATTTCCCGAACAGCTCTATACTATCATGAGGTCCTTTCTGACACAACGTTCAATAAGGGTACGAGTCGGCGAAGAGCTGTCCAACCCCTTTCCCATTACGTGTGGTGTACCTCAAGGGTCTGTGCTATCACCGATATTATTCTCAGTTTATACGGCGGAAATCGTTGGTGTCAAATACAAAAAAGCTACTGTGGCGGCGTATGCCGATGACATCGCCATCTACAGTAGCTCATTGAATGCAGAGAGAGCTCTACGGCAGGCCTGTGGGCTGTGGGGAAATAACTAAAAATCTGGACGAATTGAATATTACAGTTAATCCCAAGAAGACCGACTGTATTATTCTCTCCTGCCAAAAGAATAAGCGCCCTCTACCTAAGGTTTATAGAGTAGCAGGCAGAGTAAACAAACCTGCGAAAAGGATCACGTACCTCGGTGTCATCCTCGACCGGCACTTTACATTATCCCAAAATTGCAATAAGAAGATCAGGTCGATTAGAACAAAATCTTACAGGCTTAATCACCTTTTGACCGCTGGGTGTTTTAGTCAATCAGGTTACAGTTTAACTAAAGTAAACTTCTGTCCGTCCCGTTTGTTAATCAGTGTCAATGTATGTTTCACGGCTGTGCTGATCCGTCTGTGATATGAGGGGTAATTTGATATGGATAATCTCAAGCTTCGGGAAGGACATAGGCTACTTTTTATCAACACACCACACAGGCGAAGTTTATATTAAACTGTAACCTGATTGACTAAAACACCCAGCGGTCAACGCACAGCAGAAACCACTGAACTTAGCATCTTGAAATTCGCAGATAGGTTCTTTGTATAGCTTAAATGAGCTCTAACAATGGAATTTGGCCAATAAAGGGTTTCCCCCTTAATATAATAGGGGTTCAAAGATAGTAGGGAATCCGTCAGTTTTGATGTTGGACATCTGAAATTTTGGATGTACGAGTAACTTAAAAAATATATATATATTTAAAATGATCTGTCCCGAAACTTTGTGTGGCAGACCGAATTCCACGCGAGCAAAGCCACGGGCAAAAGCTAGTAAGAATATAACAAGTAAATATAATGGCAGAAATAGTACATAATGGCATGAATAAAGGTAAGCAGAGGAACTACCCAGTGATAATACTCCTATAACAAATCCAACTTAACAGGTCACGAGGCCATCTTCTTTTCAGAAATCTCGAAGGATTATCGGGAATTGAAGAGGGAATTGTTTGAAATTGGTGGGTTTGATTCTCGACTTTTTACAGTAGCAAATGAAGGCCCCTTTTCAATTTAAAAAATTGTGAATCTTCATCAACAAAAAAGCTTATCCATGTCAATCGAAAACTTAAAAAAAAAAAATCTGACTTGTTTGTTTGTTGAATAAACAGAAAAATTTGGACGCACGAGAATATACAAGATATACGGCTAACGCCAGACGATGTCACGAGGAAATAGCGATTACATCATCGTTTGACCGTGTAAACTGCGGGTTCAAGTTCAAAAACGAAATTCAATCTGCTGTCTCGATTGTGTGTCGTTTGACAATTGGTGAAGGACGTTTCTCCTCTGATCGACTTCAATAATATTTGTCATGGGAATTATTTAATTTTTTTTATGAATTTATACATTGAAATTGACATCTGTATTATAACAATACAACAAGTAAATGGCAGGAATGGTATAATGGCATAAATGAAAAAGACAAGTAAAGAATCTACTAAGTGGTAGAACTCAAATAACGAATTCTACTTAGAAGGTCACAAGGTCAATTTCTTTTCAGACGCCTCGGAGGGTTATCAGGAATGGAATAGGTTGCTAGGTTTGAAATTAGTGGGTTTGAGTCGGAATAAAGTTTGTCATAAAAAGATTGATATCGGGTTTTGGCCAAATTAGCAATAAATGGGACACTGAGGTCATTATGGATGAATTTATTAGTAACAAAGTAAAGAGCATTAAGGATTTTAAGATGGATTTTGGATTGTACGGATTGGAAACTAGAGGAATTCGATGGCTTAATGGAGCTCCAAAGCTCTACTCCGTAATTCCAAATAGCTGTTATAATATATATATATTTTTTTTTTTAAAGAAAATGGTTGACCTTGATGAAAATTGTGGAAGAAAATGGTCCGGGAAGAGGTCAATAAGTTTGTCAATAAGGGTGATGGAGTGGAGAAGGTCATTGAGAACTATGTTGGAAATGTCTGGAGCAAGGCAATTTCCCATAGCAAGACCTGTGTTTTGACTATAATATTTACCTTGGAAACTGAGGTATCCAGATTTACAACATAGTGTAAGGGATTTTAAGTAGGAGGTGAGACTATGAGGAGTATGGGGTTGGATGATGTTCCAGTTTTTCTCTACCATACTGAGGGCTATGTCGATAGGGATATTGGTGAATAAACTAGTGGCGTCAAGAGAGGCTAGGATGAAATGGTCAGGAATGCGAAATGAAAGTAATTGTTGTTTAAGATGAAAGGAATTAGTTACGTCGTAAGTGTTGTTGTTGCTGAGGGATTGAAGAGAAGGAAGAAGAAATTTGCTAAGTTTGCTGGATGGGGAGTTAATGTTGGAGATGATGGGACGGAGTGGGTATCCTGGTTTGTGAATTTTGGGTAATCCATATAAACGAGGTGATATAGAATTATAGGAGATCAGATTAAAATATGTATGTTTGTTAATTTGTCGGGTTCTGTGAAGGTCCTGGAGGTGGTGATTAAATTTGGTCATGAGGGAAAGGGTGGGATCACGGGGGATGGGTGTGTAAGTTGACGTGTCATTGAGAAGGGATCAAATTTTTTCCGTATAGTCATTAGTGTCCATTATTACAGTAACGTTGCACTTGTCTGCTTTGGTAACCGTAAGTTGTGGGTTAGATTTTAGGAATGAGCGGGTGGTGGCAATGTCTTTGAAAAATGAGGGGGGAAGAGAAGAGGGGTGTTTTGAGGAGCGTTGTAAGTGGTTGGTAATTAAATTGACAATGCGGATGCGGGAGACTTCTTTCTCATCGTGGGTGACTGAAAAACTGTCATCTCTGTATATGTGTTCTAGGTCAGTGATGAGGTTAGGGATGAATTTGGTGGAGTTAGAGGGGGTGGAGAAATTAGGACCTAAGCTAAGGATCTTGTTTACTTGAGGAGGGATAGTGGTAGAAGATATGTTGTGGACCCATTTTTCGTTACCTGTGGGGTAAATTTTTTTGGCTGATGATGCGGTGTGGAGGTCTTTAAATTTGGATATCAGCGATAGTTTTTTGTGGTATTTAACCGAAGCGCATAATACGTTAATGAAAGAGATAAGAGTGTTAATGTTTCTCCCACCGATGTGGGTAGAAAGGGATGTCTTGAGGGAGGTAATTCGAGTGTGGACAGAGTCAATCTGTTGAAAGATTTCTTTAATTTTAAGATTAAGTAAAGTTTTCTTAAATAAAAAAGAGGACCGGTTAAGTTTATTTTGTAAGGATTGGCATAAGGGGATATTTTTAAGGGAGGTTTCAATCGATTTTGGAAAAAGGGAATTAGTTCTACATTTAAGGAGAAAGGTTCGTTGCTCTATTAGAATAGTGAGGCGTTTGTGTAAGTAACAAAATAAATTTAGACTCTTTTTACAACGGGGATATGTGGATTTGATAGAAGTAAAAAAATTAAAATTATAGTCAGAAAGTAATGGCGCCTCCGTGGTGTTTGCAGAAGAAGTGGTGAACTGGTGTAAGGAGACTGGATCATTAGAAGAAGTAGAGAAAGTCTGAGAGGGTTGAGTCTGTAATGGGCTGGTAGAAGAAGAAGGCTGGGGTTGTATTCCAGGTCTGTGTTGCTGGAGCCTGGCACAGCGACGAAGAGGTGGTGAATGGTTGTATGTATCTTGTTTTTTGCCCCGTGTTGCTGAATTCATTTTGAAAGAAAATGGTTGACCTTGATGAAAATTGTGAAAGAAAATGGTCCGGGAAGAGGTCAATAAGTTTTTCTGAATATCAAGAATATTTATTCAGTAGCCAACATTTCGACCCAATCTGTAGGTCTTCTTCAGGGCTAAATATACAAAATACAGACAATTTAAAATCACAAAATATTTAAAAATAGGTTAAGCATGGTAAAAACAAATGTTAAAATACAAAGGTAGGAAAAACAAAACAAAACAACAAAAAAAAAAAAACATACTATAGAATACAATAAAAAAAAACAGAAAGTGCTAAAAATTAAAGAATAAGATAATATAAATTCAAATGGGATAAATATTAAAGTAAACATACAATAGTATCAGTTATCTGAGTGGTGAACAATAAAGATGGGGCAGGGGAGAGCACATGAGAATTATATCGATATAGTAATAAATAAGAAAATGTTGATAAGAAATGATGATGATAAGTAATAGAAGTGAGACATACATATTACTACCAATGGGGAAGATGATGTATACATAATGTTCATGAAATAGTATAAAGGATAGATGTAGTACAATATATAATAATTGCTAAGACATGGTGAGAAAGGAGAAAAAATAGATATTAAATTAACATGTACAATCGTATAAAAAGTGCGATAAGTAAGTTACAATTGATGGGTATTAGACAAAATTAAATGTAAAAAGACAAACAAATGTGGTTCAGAAAAGATACTTAAAATAAAAAAGTGAGTTAAGATGAACCCGGATGAAAGTCGTGTGGGAAATGAATAAATTTCTTACAGAAACAGTAAGCAAGGAAATAGTAAGAATAATAGTGTGATGTGTTTTATAATGTATATGACTATTAGGGAATTGAAATGAAATGGAGAAGAGAGGGGGGGGGGATGGGTAAATTAGTGAAGAATATATAATCAATTACCTGTAGCGGGGGGAGAGCCCGATAGGTCCGTCCAAGCTGTAATCACTCTCTAACGTACAAAGAGGGGCGGGGGAGGTATAACTCCCACCCCTACGATTAAAAAACCAACAGAAAAAACCGATTGTTACAAAAGCTACGTAAGAAAATACAGGAAGAAAGAGAAAAAAACCGTTACCAAAATACGATAATATAATAAAATAGAAGAATAGATCATGTAAAAAATCAGGATTGAACAGGTGGGTATTAATAAGTGTAAAAAAGTAAAATGTTTAAAGGGGGGGGGGGTTAGTTCTTTTTAATGAGGTCTATTATGTGTCTGTAAACTATTGAGAGGTTATTCTTGTCGGTCTTGATGTTTAATGGATTGTTTTCGAGGTTTATGTAGATTGATTCTGCAACGAGTCTTTTGTTATAATTGGGAACAGTGGCGAGAACAGAGGATTCGTCGAAGTTAAAGGTGTGGTTAAGAGTCAAAGCATGTTCAGATAATTTGGACGCAGATATGTTTCGGGTAGATATAGAAGTCTTGTGTTGTGATATTCTTCTGTAAAAATGGTTTTTTGTTTCACCAATGTAGGAGGAGGTACAGTTAGGGGCAGAGCAAGGGATACGGTAGACTATGTTGGAGAGGTTTTTAGTAGGGATAGGATCTTTTAAATTAGTGAACAGGTGGGATAATTTATGGTATGGCTTAAAACCAAGGCGAAGATTGGGAAAAGTAAGACATCGAATTTTTTTGATATTATCAGATAGTCCGGTGATATAAGGAAAAGATCTGTACAGGTAAGAGTTGGGGGTCGGTACTGTTGGATTAGGGGAGGGGTAAAGAACATTAACATGGTTTTGAAGGGGATATAACAGTTTAGTGGTGATGTAGGATGGGAAGTTGTTGCAGAGTAAAATGTTTTTGATTCGTTGGATGATGGTTGGTAGGGTTTGGTTGTCTGATAAGGAAAGACATCGGTGGATGAGGTTTTTGGCTACGTTGATCTTCTGGTGGTAAGGGTGCTGTGAGAATTGTATTTTTACTTTGGTATGTTTACTTAATTGTATTTTTACTATTGTATGTTTACTTTAATATTTATCCCATTTGAATTTATATTACCTTATTCTTTAATTTTTAGCACTTTCTGTTTTTTCTTATTGTATTCTATAGTATGTTTTTTTTTGTTTGTTGTTTTGTTTTGTTTTTCCTACCTTTGTATATTAACATTTGTTTTTACCATGCTTAACCTATTTTTAAATATTTTGTGATTTTAAATTGTCTGTATTTTGTATATTTAGCCCTGAAGAAGACCTACAGAGTGGGTCGAAACGTTGGCTACTGAATAAATATTCTTGATATTCAGAAAAACTTACTGACCTCTTCCCGGACCATTTTCTTCCACAGATGTTATAATAGTTATGTATATGAGTCTTTTGTAATTTATTGGGAGCTTAAAGAGTTTGCATAGTAACAGTTGCAGTAGCCTGAATCGGCGAGCAGTTTATTGTCTTTTTAGTCCAGATCGGCGTCGGGAAGTGGCGACCCCATCGCCCAGTCATCAGACTGCAGTCAGCTACTGGCCCTCCAGGTTGGGGGACAAATACAAATACACTTACACACACACAGTATACTAACCACAGCACACTACACTCTCCCCAACACTACAGACCAAGGTCATCTACAGTACACACCCTAGGGTCACCTCTCCTAGGTAGCCGCACCCGGATGGGGGAGCTAGTCAGGGAGCTCCAAGGAGGCAGCCCCTCCATCTGACTCGGGGGTAGCAGGCTGATACCCTGCTCCCCCTAAACAAACCTAATCAATAAGGCTCCACAAAAAAAAACGCCGGACTGATCACTGGAAAACGACGCCGGAGCCGTCAAATGGACTACACTTTTCCCACCTGGAAAGTTTTATCCCTATATAGACCCGGAGCACTTCAAACACTCCTGAATACCCTAACCGACTACTCAATAGACATTGCTGCCATCCAAGAAATCAGATGGACCGGAAACGGAAGCTTCAAGAAAGGACAGCACACAATATATTATAGCTGCGATGACCGCCTCCACCATTTCGGCACAGGATTTGTTATAGGAAAGAGACTGGCCCCTCTTGTGATAGACTTTAAACCAATTAACCGCAGGATATGTACGCTACGTCTTTATAATAGGGAAATTTTATAATTTCAGCCTAATTTGTGCACATGCTCCTACCGAAGTCTCAAATGACGAAGACAAAGATGTTTTCTACGAAGAGCTGGAGAGATGTTACGACGGATGTCCCAGCTATGACATGAACATCGTGATGGGGGACTATAATGCTCAAATAGGAAAGGAGACAGCATACAGGCCCACTATTAGTCACTATAGCATGCACGACAAATCAAATGATAATGGGAAACGATGGCTCAGACCACTTCATGGTTGTGGCAAAAATCAGAGCCAAAATCTCGCTTGTCCGAAATCGACATACAATCATGGCCAAGCAATACGACACTTCCAAGCTGAAGGATGCTGAATATTGTGCTAGATATTCCTCACAACTCGGACAAAAACTAAGGGGAATTCATACTGACGAGGATGTCGATAAAAAGTGTGATCATTGTCATCGGGCTCTGTCAACAACTGCATTGGAAGTGCTGGGTACTAAAGCAACCCTAAGACGCAACCCGTGGTTTGACGAGGAATGCCAGATCATTAACGATAGGAAAAATGATGCCTACAAAAGAATGGTGCAGGTTCGACGAACAAGAAGATCCACGGAGGAATACCGAGCTCTGCGGCGTGAAAAAGTCCATCTCCGAAGAAGAAAGAAAAGGCAATGGGAGAATAAGAATGTGGAAGACATCGAAAAATCCTATCAAGAAAAGAACTGCCGGAAATTCTTCCAACAAGTCAATGCCAGAGCTACTGCCTGCAAAGCGGAGGACGGATCCCTGATCGCTGACAAGCAAGGGATATTAGACCGGTGGGCAGATCACTTTGAAGATCCTCTCGATAAAAATAATGTTGAAGAGGACTTTAGATGGCATGCTATGGATGAAGCACTGGGGGCAGATCAGTTGGACCCCCCAGATGAAGAAGAAATTCAAGAAACAATGATAAAACTTAATAACAATAAAGCCCCTGGTATCGACAATATCCCAGCGGAGCTGCTGAAGCATGGCGGATACGATCTGGTGCAATTTCTTCGGGACCTACTCCACGATGTCTGGACTGAGGAGAGACTACCTGTGGAATGGAAGTAGCCAGTTATTTGTCCGATACACAAGAAAGGGGATACCTTGTGTTGTAGTAACTACAGGGGTATATCTTTACTTCCTTGTGCTTACAGGATATTATCAATTGTCTTGTTCAACCATATGCTTCCATATGCTGAGAGAGAGGTTGGGAAATACCAATGTGGATTTCGAAAAGGTAGGTCGACGACTGATCAGTTATTTACACTCCGCATGCTGTTGGAAAAGACCAGAGAATACAAGGTGACGACACACCATATATTTGTTGACTTCCTACAAGCCTACGACTCGGTCAACAGAGCAGAGGTATATAGAGCAATGCTTGAGATGAGTCTTCCACCGAAGCTAGTGCGCCTAACATGAATGACTATGGAGGGCAACATATCCTTCGTCTGGATTAGTGGTGAACTCTCAAGAGGCTTTTCAACTACGACAGGGGTTCGACAGGGAGATGGATTGGCATACCTTATCTTCAACCTTGCTCTGGAAAAGGCGGTTAGAGACTCGGGGATACAAATAACTGGTACACTCATTAACTCCTGCGTGCAACTCCTTGGATTTGCAGATGACATAGATATTGCCGGCAGGTCGTTAGCAGCAGTCAAGGAAGCATTTATCGCACTGAGAAATGCTGCAGCAAGGTTGGGGCTTATCGTCAATTACAGCAAAACGAAGTACATGTGCATAAACCCTCAACAAATAAACCTTGAAACCCGTATCCAAGTTGACGGGCAGAGGATCGTTATAGTTGAGGAATTTGTGTACCTTGGATCCCAGGTGAACAAAGAAAACGATATTGGGGCAGAAGTCGAGATCCGGATTATAGCCGCTAATCGCTGCTATTTTGGACTGCAGAAGTAGCTGCATGGTAGTCTCCTGTCTAAACCTTCTAAGACCAGATTGTATAAAACTATCATCCGACCAGTTCTGACATATGCCTCTGAAAACTGGACCCTGACCCACGCACACGAACTCTCACTCCTGAGATTTGAAAGGAGAATTCTTAGGAGAATATACGGTCCAGTTTTGGTTGATGGAGAGTGGAGGCGTCGGCCCAACAACGAACTGAAACTACTTTATAAGGAGCTGAATGTGGTGCAGTTTATAAAGTTAGCAAGACTGATGTGGGCCGGACATGTGATTAGGATGGGGCAGGATGAAATCCCAGCCAAAGTTCTCAGGGAACGATTGTATGGTGTGAGAAGAGCAGGCCGACCACTACTTCGGTGGGAGGACTGCGTAGCTTCGGACGCCCGGACCATATTGAATATCCGCAATTGGAGGGTAGCAGCACTGGATAGAGAAAACTGGCGGTCGATGCTGGAGCAGGCCAAGACTCGAATACAAGGGTCGTAGAGCCAAATAATAATAATAATTTAGTCCAGTATTGGCATTCCAACGTCTGTCAAGATGTAATACTAATTATCGGATTTGTTCTACAGGAGTCAGTTGTATATTATTGCAGGATACTGGAGGACATGAAGTCAGTGGTTTCCGGCGAAAGGTAAAGGTTATTTGACGGGATTTGTATCCATGGGAATTAAAAACATTAAACAGTACACAATAGAAAATCGACTTTTTCGACAAACTACTTCGTCTGCCTAAGGTAAGTATAACGTTTAGAGGGCCTAGAACATTTCTAATAGTACAAAGTAGTTTTAAAGGGACCCAGAAGTGGCAAATGGGAAATAAAAAGCAAAAATCATTATCTTAGGATTCAAAGCCTATCATTAGACCACACCCGCACTCTATTGTCTAATTCTCCTTCTAAGTTTCGACTATACAATTCCATTTTTTTAAATAAATGTTTGAATGGAATATTTTATATGTTTACTTTATTTAATAATGGGCCTTATTCTGGCTCCCAATCGCTCCAGTAGGCCATACCCCACTATCCCGGCGTATTCCCTTAGAATATCCTAGATGTCCTCTCGGCACCCCATCTCACTACTTCAATCTCTGCCTCCCATTCTACTTAACAGGAAGCATTCATCGTGATAAAATCACAACCACATAACTATATCCTCTCTCCTGCACCCAATGTCTCCATCGCACTCTGGCAAATTATCGGGCTTGAACTGCCTAAATCGATAAGACACTGCATTCCTTTTGCAACTCTTATGATAGGGATCCCACCACTAAAGCTTTCAATTGTTGACCATTATGCGGTTGCCTCTCCGCCTATACCTTCTTCCCTCCTCTATCAGCTTCCCTCCACTTCTCTTGCTATTCCTTCCTCCTGCGGCTTACCTGACTCCCACCTCACTCTCCTCTCCTTCCGTTTCTGACGTTACGATTGACCGCGTTGATTCTGATGGCAGTTTCTTCCCCCACATCCTCCGCGCGTTAACCTCTATAGCGACACCTAAAGTATGCAGATTACCGAGCTATGCCCCCTCAATTTCGGTCTCGAAACCCCACGTTTGGGACACACTGTCCTTTCTCTGTACCCTCTTCTTCAGCTATTTCTCTCTGCCCCCCCTGGACTGTCATGCGCCATCGGTCTCTCCCTTCTTCAGCCTTCCGCCTTTCTCCTTCTCTTCACATCCAACTTTAGCTTCTTCTTCCCCGGCTTGAAGTTCACCATCTCTTGGGCGCATTCGAACACCGTTTTCTCCCTTGGCAGTCTTTCTTTCCTCTCGGTGTCTCACGGCAACTACCCCTTCACTTGGCTTCCATCGCATCATATGCCGCTGATAACGTATCGGTAGCCAGAGGTGCCATCTCTATCGATTGTGTTGGCGGCCTGAGATTTCCCACCTGTCCGGTCTCAGGAATTTTGACGTACGAAACTAAGGTTAAAATAAATTAGCGCACCAAAAACTTTCTAATCATGTTTTGGCACCAATTATGTTCGTACGGGTGAAATTTAATATTAAAAAAAGGAATTAAATGGGCGGAATAAACTACAAGGAAGTTAGAAACTGCAATAGTAATCGTTTATGTACAGTATTTGGTAATGTTTTTATTTATGCATCACCACCAGCCTCGTCTACTCCTGAGATCCTTTGTAAAGCTTGACCCAATTATTCATGTCCTGTACCAGCTCATTTCTTCCATTCCAATCCATTTACCTTTTCCTGAACGATTCCTTCATTCCGTTTTGGTGGTTTTACATCCCCCTTCAGTCTTGGTCCGCCTCATCCTGTCTTGCCCTCCACTATAGCGTTTTATGCTTAAAATATTTTACATACATACCTTAACACTGAATATTATAAGCCCTATCTTAAATTATGTTATTTATAATTTCATGGCAAAATATTAAGGTATCCAGTTTGTATATCCCCCACACCATTTCTTACAAGTACTTCGCAATTGATTACAGGAACAAGCGGAGAGATCTAGACCAAACACACAGATCAAACACCGTACTCCCTCCTATCAGCAATGGTACACTGAGATATAAACATATCACTGAGTCCACGTTACTCACAAGGTTAACTCAATTGTAAACCAACCGAAAACAAGTCAAACAAATGTTGGCGGCACTGGGACCAACGGCGAAGATTATGTCTCATCATATCACATCTCACGTCATCAGCAAACAGATCGGTTAACCAGATATCTTAATAATACAGATCTTCATTCTTTCTGGGTTTTTTATAATTAATATTTATCCATTTGATCAAAAGAGTTTTATAACAAAAAAAAAGTGGAGCAATGATAAAGTTCGAATATGAGTTTCTATTTATAACATTTTTTTTTAAACTTTCTTTGAGACAAATATCTTCAGATGATTAAAAAATACTGATAAATTAAGGATATTAATGGTTGTAGGATCCCTATCTATTACGAGTTTTAAAATTTAATGATCGTTATTATTTAATTTTTCGTATAAACAAGCCATTTAGATAATTTTTACTCGATTACAGAATGAAATAAACACTGCGTTAAATAGGGAAATTCGTTTAAATATAAAATTTATAAAAATGAACAAGTTTACATTAATTATATACATAATACATTTCAATAGATTATTTCATTTATTCAATATTTCTATTTTTTAAACTGAAATCTGTGAAAACACAAAAATTTGCATTATCAAAAAGATTAAATAACGAAATTTAAATTTGTACTAGAAAATAGGCAAATAAATATGGATGCTATTTTAAGTTACTTCATATTATTTTAATTTGTTATCTATGTTATAATGTTTCGTTACGTAACTACGTGATTTGCACAGAGCATCTTCAAAGTAATAAGATAAAAACATTCAATAAACGCAAAAAAAAACGACATTAAACATCGCATAGCGGAAGAACACGCAAAAGAAAAAAATGACTTCACTGTAAAAGTAAAACTTTGTCTGAATGTTCGGCAGAATAAGGGTAGGGTAATAATGAAGGCGTTTAGGGATTGTAGGTCTGACAATAAATAATATCCTATACCATTCACCATAGCTTTGCGAAATATAATTTGACTATGGGTTTTGTTTTTTGTTTTTTTTTTTGTTTTGTTTTTTATAATTTAATTTTCATTTGCACCTGCGCAATTGCGCATTCAGCAAATTTGATACTAGTGTTTTTCACGTTGGTTTTCTACTTGAACTTCTTTATGATGATGCAGTAAAAATATAAATATCAATTGGTGAGTAGGTCTCTTGGCCAATTTCTTTTTAATCTTTTCCTATCCAGTCCAGGTAACAGGGAGTAGGAAAGCGGAAGAACGAGTGGGTTTGGGTGATATTGTGTCGATGAGTGGAATGTCATGTATTTGTTATGAATATATGATTTTATAGTGGGAATGTTCATGTCGTTGTGTATGGTGTGATTCGAAATATACCATGGTGCATTAAGAATTTTTCTGAGAATTTTGGACTGTGTTGTTTGAATCTTGTGTATGTGAACTTTTTTTGCTGAACCCCAAAGTTCTGCTCCATATGTCCAAATAGGTTTCAGTATGCTATTATAGATAAGTCGTTTGTTCCGTAAGTCAAGTGAAGATCTGTAGTCCAGCAGATGTGATAGTTGTTTGTACCGTCTAGTCAATTCTTGTCTCTTTAATTTTGTATGTATGTTCCATGTAAGTCTTTTGTCCAAGTATAGTCCGAGATAACGTACATAATTTTTGGAAGGTACTTCGTCGTTGTCAATTTTGACTGCTGGACACGAAGCTTTGCGTAGAGAGAAGGTTACATGGCTCGATTTCGAGGCGTTTATTCTTATTTGCCATTTATAGAACCACTGTTCTAAACCAAATAAATGATTTTGAAGAGCTATAGATGCTAAGTTTGGGTCTCTGTGAGAAGAAATAATAGCTGTATCGTCAGCGAAGGTATAGATGTTGGTGTAAGGATGCTCCGGGACATCAGAGGTGTAAACAGAATAGAGGATGGGGCCTAAAACACTGCCTTGCGGTACACCCCTGCATTGAGGAAAGAAGGAGGAAATCGAAGAGTCAACGGAAGTACAGAAGAATCGGTCGTGGAAATAAGATTGAAGAATTAAAAAGTATGTAGGATGTAAGTGAGGTTTTATTTTCCAGAGAAGACCCTTGTGCCAGACACTATCAAAAGCTTTTTCAATGTCAAGAAAAATCGCAGAGCAATATTCTTTTTTCTCAAAAGCGATAGATATTGCATCCACGATACGATGACACTGTTGTACAGTGGAGTGATAAGAACGAAAACCAAATTCGGTATCACTCCGCTATTATATATAAATACACGTAAATAATATGATGGGAGCGGAGTGGCTCAATGGTTGAGCACTGAGTTGCCATGCCGGAAATCCTGGTTCAAATCCCGCTGCGGACAGTTACTTTTATTTAGTCTTTTTGCAGCCGGAGGTGGACCATATAGGATCTAGGACCCTCCTGGGGCTCACCCAGCCTCTATAAAAGATTATAAAAATAGGGTAACCATAATAAGGGGGGAAAACCTGGCGGTTGGCCGTGACCTAGGACAAGTCACCTCCTTTCAGAACCATTGTCCATGAAACAGTACAATCTTAACCATGTACTGAACCCCCAGACTCTTTCACGAGTCGTAGCGGTACAGGAACAAATAATATGATAATAATAATAATAACCACTTGTGGAGTTGCTAGTTTCCCACTGGGCGCCTCCCCAGGTGGCAGATAGGTATATGCTCACCAGATATAGAGGGCACCGGGGAAATAAAATACCCGGGGCGGACCAAAACTAGCAGGAAACCCAGGTGCGACTGATCCCATAGTGGGCGGCTTCCTGATCAGGGTCTGTTCGCTTGTTAGGGACGTCTGTGGACGAACCTGGTAGAAGGTATAAAATGCTATCCCCATAGCCAATAGAGAGTCATTTAAAATAATTATTGCCTCGGACAAGACTGATACTGAGGTTCCATCAGGAGGGAACATTCGACAGCCTCCTTCAAGCTACTGGCGGAGCAAGTGGCGCCACCGTGTAGAATCCGACCACAAGGCTGCATTCATCGGCCCATAGTCTGAGCTTGAGCTTGGAGGGGAGTACTCCTCCCGCTCGTGTTCAGCAACAGAGACCAAGAGTAGTTCAAAGGATGAAATGGACGCAAGATATGAACAAGCGGTCATCCGAGCTTACTACTTGGCAACAGATTTAGAACAAAATAGCCCAGGATATCTGAAAAGAATCCAAGGTTATTGGCTATCAATAACACCCAAACATTGAAGTGACAGCGCAAAGATTAGCAGACCAGACAAGAGTAATTATGAAGGCACAATGTCTTGGCCCTGCAGACTTCCAAATAATTAAAGATGAGGTTTCAGCACGTACTACAAGGAATCCACAAAGCAACGCCGAGATCATTGACAGATCCTCACCTGAGACACCTTACAATGGACCTACAGATGGAAATATGAGTAATGATGAATCAAATCAAAATACTGAAATGGAGGCAAACATAGAAGAAGAATTAATTGCTGAACTCATAAAGCGGTATGGCACGCCCATTGAAGAAAGACCTACCTTGCCCCGCATACCTTATATAGCACTAAGTTGGAAAGTGGGCAAGATCATGGACAAGATACTAGAAAAATATGCCGATTCCGTTGAAACCACATCTGACTTTAAACACTGGGTTTATATAGCAGCGAAAGCGATGCTCACTCCTCTAGGTTTAAAAGTAAAAGAAAAATGTGTTCCAAGGACATCATCATCCAACTGGGAACCTGCTTGAAGAAGAAGGCTGGAGAGTAAAATCAGTGAACTGCAAAGAGGTATTGGTATAAAAAAAAAGGACTTCATATAAGCAAAAGAAAAAAAAGTTGATGAAATTGTAGTTCTCCATCTTGCCTCCGTTATAGTTGAGAATGATCTCCCTGCAACTCTCAAAATTTATGCTGACAAACTTAAACAAAAGTTAGCTGTTTATGCAAATAGAGTACGGAGATATAAGACGGAAACTCTTCGCGAAAGAGGCAATAAATCTTACGGTGCAGACCAACGCAAGTTTTACAAACAAATAGAAAGGAAGCAAGTAAACATAAGTCAAAAACCACCTTCGGCGGAAAATATGGAGTCGTTCTGGAAAGAACTAAGAGAAAAACCAAAGTATCACGATGCAAATGCCGAATGGCTGCCTGAAATCAGGTTAGGACTTGAAAGAACACCCTCGATGCTCCCATTAGTCATCACAAAGGAGGATATGACTGAAGCTGCTAAGAAGATGCATAACTGGAAGTGTCCAGGAACAGACAATATACAAGCCTACTGGCTTAAGCAATTCACCAGTCTTCACGGGAAGCTGGCGGATCTGTAGCAATCAATGATAAACGGAGAGGCGGAAATACCGAAAGACTTTGCAGATGGTATAACTTATATGATACCCAAGGAGGAAGGAACTAATCTACAACCTAAAGACTTCAGACCTATCACTTGTCTAAATACAACATATAAGCTCCTGGCATCGATTGTACGTGCAAAAACTAATAATCATTTGGCGAATAATGAACTCTTGCCGCCAGAGCAATTAGGTTGCAGGAAAGGAGCAAAAGGTTGCAAGGAGCTGTTATGGATCGATACATTTATTACGAACCAAATTTGTAATATATCAATGGCGTGGGTCGATTATAGGAAAGCGTTTGATACTGTACCGCATAGCTGGTTGGTGCAAGTTTTCGAACTTTTTAAAATTCACCCAGACACAATTAACATCTTGAGAAAGCTAATGGAGTCGTGGAGCACAAAAATAAAAGTAGGTAGGGGCTGCTCAAGTTACGAAACTGAGACAATAAAAAGTCGTAGGGGAATTTACCAGGGAGATTAACTAAGCCCTCTGTGGTTTTTCTTAGCCCTAGCCCCTTTAAATCATATCCTCCAAACCAGAAACATCGGTTACCAGTTGAAAGTAGGCGATAAAGAATCGAACATCGGCCACAGTCTCTACATGGATGATCTCAAGTTATATGCCAAAAATAAGAATCAGCTACAATACATGATAGAACTTGTCTCAAGATTCAGCAACTCCATCTGTATGTCTTTTGGTATCGAAAAGTGCGCTACAGTCAAATTAAGTTAAAAAAAGGAAATATAAGAGACAGAACCTCTATACAACTTAGTTCAGGAGCTATCTTGAGACAGACCAATCGCTGGGAGAATTTTACAAATACCTAGGCATCAAGCAAGCTATAAAAATATCCAAGAAAGATTTATTAAGCGAAATGTCTACCAAGTTTAAAAAAAGAATACAGCTCATTCTTAAAAGTCAGCTGAATGGAAGAAATAAAATCAATGCCATAAATACATGGTCAATGCCAGTCGTAGCCTATAGTTTTGGCATAATAAATTGGTCAAAAACGAAACTACAACAGATGGATCGCATGGTGCCCACAATGATGACAGATGGTAAAATTCATCACCCAAAGGCATCTGTGGCCAGACTCTATTTACCCAGAAAAGAAGGTGGCCGTGGACTGATTTCAATGGAAGATTCATTCAGAAAACAAGTAAAGTCCATGAATGAGTACTTTATGACAAGTACATCGTCAATAATCGGCATGATGAGGCAATTAGACAAAAATTACACTGCCCTTAGTTTGACAGACCCCATTCTCCACGATATTAATAATGAGTTCACCACGAGACGATATGGAAGGAGAAGGAACTGCATGGTAGATTTTACCATCAACTACTTCAGCCTGACATTGACAGTGAACTCTCAGTTGAATGGTTAAAAATAGGGCAACTATTTGGCGAGACTGAAGGGTTTACATTAGCTATGCAGGATCAAGTAATTACTACTAGAGCCTACAGAAAGCATATTCATAAGGAGAACCTGATGACGGATAAATGTCACCTCTGCTCGAAAACTCATGGGTCTATACAGCATGTGGCAAATGGGTGCGAAACACTGGCAGGGATAGACTACATGATCAGGCATAACAATGTGGAGAAAATATATCACCAAAGTATATGCGGGCTATTAGGACTGTTGGGCGGAGAGGAGGTGCCGGTGCCTTACTATCGCTATCAGCCGGAAAAACTATTGGGAAATAATAAAATAAAAATTTACTGGGATGAGCAAATAATCACGGACCACAGGGTACTACATAACCATCCGGATATTTTGTTGATCCATAAAATGGAAAAAATTGGTGGAATTATAGAAATAGCTGTCCCATGTGATACAAACGCAATGAAAACCAGAGGCGAAAAAATTAAGAAATATCAGGAACTTCCTATTGAGTTGAAATCACTTTATCATTTGGAGAAAGTGCTCATAACTCCAATGGTAATTTCATCAAATGGCCAGATATTGAAAAGCACAAGGGAGGGTACAGAAGAGAAGACCTTAGCCTCCATTTGGAAAAATTAAAATTGGCGCAAAAAGCATTTCTGTTGAATACCTGCAGAATTGTAAGAAAATTCTTAAATCAGTAAAATTTACACTCCCCTTGAATTTTGAAATCCGGGATGTGAATTTGACGCCGGAGAAATCTGTGACAAAAATATAAAAAAATAAATAATAATATATTTAGAGAGAGAGAGAGATTTTAAAATTGTTAAAAGACTAATAATTTTTTTTTAATAAATGAAAAACCGAAAAAATGTAAAAAGTATATATTAGCAGAATTAAAAAATGTGAATTAATTAATATAAAATTTTTTTTATTATTTTAACCTTATATAAACAGAAAAGTCTAAACTGCGTATAAGAGCTTGGCGTATTTTTTAAAATTTCTTGATATTTACTTTTAATTTTAAAATACTTCAATAATCATTTTATATCAATAAAAAATCGACTTTCCTTACAAAAAAAAAATATTAATCCATTACATTTCATTTTGAACAATACAATTCGGGGCAGATAGATTTTTTAACCATTCTAAAAATATTTTATTCAACTCTTCTAGTAACTGTTATTCAATCAAATTTCCAATAAATAATTACGTAATGAAATGTATTTGATTAAATAAATGAATGCATTGAGGAGAACAACTCAGTTACTCTTGTAGTTTCAAATCCTCAATTAATTTTGATTGAACTCTAGAAGAAGCTCTATTGTTTCCATTAATAATATATCCATCATCCATTATGATTAAATGCACCACAGAAACGGATTCGAATTACTTGTATTACCGCCTACAGGCCAGTAGCAATCAGCCACCCTTAATATCTCTATTAATAAGAATATTAATTAGGGAAAAACAGCCCTAAACCCAACTACAAACAGTAACAATTGGTTGAAAAATGGTCTACAGGCTTTAAAGCTAAAGTTTTACGTGACTAACGCTAAGTTCTTGTTTCCTATGTTTTATTGATCAATGAATTATTGATCAATTATTTATTGATATTTTTCTTAGTGGCTCCTTGATAAATAGCCTTGCACTCAGCTCAACATATTAATAAATTATTTATAAATAAACTACCGTAAATATGTAATTATTTAACTATTTTCAGAAACTTGATTACTTGAATCAACGTTTATTTCCGTTAAAAACTGAAATTTAACATTTCCACGGTCAAAGTAGTGTTCTACTTACATGATGGTGAGTGAATGATTAAAAAAAAAAACTGCTTACTTGATTATTTAGAGCTATTTTATTGTGATTTTTAGGGTTAATTCGAAACCAAAATAAATTAAGGATGTAATAAATTATTGCAGGCATTATTATGCTTATAAAAAGATAATTAATACCACTTATTATAATGTATGAAGTGAGAATAGCATATGCCATTTAGGATGAGATATGAGTTTTGTCTTAAACTAGATTGGACCGGATCACTCGCCTAAAAAATTGTTGTCAACAGTTTGAATATACAAAACCAGTCTAGTTAAAAAAGCCATTAGTAAAGGCTTCCTAAACTCAAGTAGAAAAGTTCTACTAGAAATATTATAGATAAAAATTCATTTACTTTTTCATTTTTGGGCAATAAATGATATAACGTCTATTGTATGATTAACATATCTTTGTAAAAGCAAACTAGGAAGTCACGAAGATTTATCTTTATTGAATTTCAGATAAAAAGCAAATTAATTCAAATACCCGGTCCCAAAAAAATTATCACATTGCCAAAAATTGTTGACCCTATAGATAAAAACTGCGTAAAAAAAATGGAAAGAAAAAATTCTCACGCTTTGAGAAAACCTTCGAAAATAAAGACCGATTTAGTCCTAGAGATATCATTTGGGGTTCAAGAGGTTGTAGGCGTCTCTTAAAACCTTAATACTTCAAATACACCCTCAACTTCTGGTGACTCTGTTCATCTGTGCAACTCTGATCGTGGTTGCGGTATCCAATCACATCGGAAGTCAGAGCCAGCGAACAAACCAGGGATAGAGGGTCTGGTATTAATTAGGAAGTTTTAAGTCGGCAACTTGACTTGGAAACCTAAGAACTAATGGCGAAAGAGCTCAGAGGAGTCAACGGCATCCTCAAAGGAAAATTAGATGTCAAATGCGAAAGAGTTGGAAAGCTGTAGTGAAGGTACAGTTAACCTAGGGGAATGAATGGCATGCAAAAATCAAACCTCCTTCTTGATTGATCGATCCATTTATGGTGTGACAGAAGCACCGAGGGTCAATTTAAAACGGAATTCGTCATTGAGAGAAACATAAGAAATTTGATGATTCGATATAGAGCAATAAAATATAGAACCTGTAAAGTGAAATTGAGGGAAGAATCAGTAATATTAACGCACACGTGCGAATGGAAGATAATGTATGAAGCTAATGTGATTATATAAAGGCCCTCTATGATAAAATAAGCAGAACCCGTGAAAATATTACTCCATATAATGATGCATTGGTATTAGGAGACATCAATGCAAATATTGGTTAGGAAGATTTTATAAGAAATATAGCCCTTCCACCCAATTTGTATGCATTCTTCCAACAAAAGATAATTCATTTGGGTACATAGAAAATCCCAAGAGGATTCCTCCACTCATCGATCTAGTATACCACCCCTCGACATGGCTCTAGTGTAATTTATAAATGAAAGGATCAAACTGTGACTAGAATCACTTTCTGGTAAAAACTATTTTTGGTACAGGCTGGCCAATGTACAATAGGTAAGTAGGTTTATGATAAAAAAAAAAAAAAAAGGAATAAAGATAGGCTTCAAAACGAACTACACAAGTCGCGATTCACTAAACACCTGATCGAGAAACTACTAGATAGAAATGTGATTGAAGATACAGCAGATAAGGTTTCCGGGGAGAAGATATTCAAAAGAAATGAAGAATTGTGTGACGATGAGTGGCAGAAGGCTATTGAACAGAAAAATGAGATAGATTGAAAGTATTACAGAGAGATTCATAAAGTAATAGGGAGAAATACATTCAAAGGAGAACGATAAATTAAAAAAGCTATCAACCCAAAGTTAATAACTGTAGCAACAAGGATAGCGCTCCTTTTAAAGCAGACGGGCGGAACATTTTGGATAGACCCTTAATGTCAATGATTCTGAGGAAGGGACAACAGTAGAAGACTCACGAATAAACCTCATTCCGGACCAAACGCATGATACGATGGCGAGGAGAATAATGGGAGAGGAGATGTCTTGGAAAAGAAAAAGAGTGCATCCTAGGATACGAGGTCTGAATGGCCAAGAGGAAGTCTTAGAATAACTGGATGGGAGTAGCTACCACTGGATCGTGGTGCGAGGAGTAGCATTGCACTGGAGGCCAGAACCCACCTCGGACCGCAGTGCCGGCGAAGAGACAACGAATTGCAGTAACTAGCATAAGGTTTATGTAGTCTTACAAGAACTTTCTCTTCGGCAGTTAAATGTTAAATGATAGTAAAACCACATCTTTGGTGAATTTAAATTATTTGCATAACTTTCTAAAATAATGTAGATAAATGGTACTGAACACTCTTAGAATTCCTTTCAATACGTTAAGAATAATAAGAGGGAAAAAAATGGTTCGAGTGGAGGTAAAAAAGTTAACTTAATTAGGGAGAATTGTTCATTAGAAAGCCAACGTTTCGACCCACATTGCAAGTCTTCTTCCGGGCTTGGGGAGTCAAATATTAAGTTTTAACGATGTTAAATATTAAAATTCCTAATAAACAGTTCACCCTACTTAAGTTAACTTTTTTGCCTCCACCGGGACCATTTTCTTCCTATAATATGTAAGATCTACTATAATTATTAGAGAAAACGATAAGCATAATATATTAGATTTATGCAGGTTTTATTTCGGAAAGCAATATTCATTCTTATTCTTCTCTAAGCTGTAACATCATTTCCAGAAACAATGAAGTTACCTTAGTAATCAGCTCAAAATCTGGAAAAAAATCCGATGTTACGTAGATACCTCAACAAGCTGCCAAAGAAGCACTGGGGACAATGGAAGATAAATGTTTGTGGAATGAAGAAATGGAAGTAGTAGTGGAAGAAAAGAAAAAAGCTTACCACAAGTGGCTCTCGACCTATGATTCCAATCCACTGCAAGAATGCAAGAGATGTAACAGAGAGGTAAAGAAAAAGAGTAAAAAGGCCATAAATGACTATTGGATGAAAAAATGCGAGCACATCGATCGATGTATGCACTGTCAAAAATCCACTGAGGCTTGAAAGCAGCTAAGGTCCATTAAGAATCCAAAGAAGGAAAAACCTACCTCTAATACATGAAAATCAATGGGTGGAATATTTTGCCAAATTACTGCAGGAGGACCGACCAGAATTTGTTTCAAAAATAATGCAGAAGGACAAATATGAACGAGATACTCCAGTCACCATATCAGTTGAAGAATTAACAGCAGCCTTAAAAAGAATGAAAAATGGAAAGTCGCCTCCTGGTGAAATACCAATTGAACTGATCAAACATGGTCCATTCGAATTGAACAAAGCTCTGGCAAACCTTGTGACAAAGAGTATGGAGCAAGGCACGGTTCCCAAGGAATGGAAGGAAGCTCATATCACTCCCATTTATAAAAAAGGATTGTTCTAACTACAGAGGAATCTCTGTAACGAGCAGTATCAGTAGGTCATAGGGCAGAGTACTAAACAGAAGCCTAATGGAAGAGTGTAAAGAGGTGTTGCCGGAAGAACAAGCCGGTTTTCGAACAGGTAGATCCTGTATAGACTACATTTTTACTCTTACACAGCTTCTTTAAAAGAAGAAGTTGTATTAGTATTTGTTGTCCTACAGAAAGCATACGGCACGGTCCCCCTAAGTAATCTTTGGAGTGCTCTGGAAAAATTAGGAGTGAGCGGATATATTATCAACGCAATAAAAGGGATGTATCGGGGTTCCAAAACCAGAGTAAAACTCAAGAATGGTTTATCAAAAGAATTTGAACTGAACAAAGGACTTAAACAGGGTTGCTCCTTATCCCCTAAACTTTTCAATTTATAGTGGATGAAAATGGTCCGGGAAGAGGTCAATAAGTTTTTCTGAATATCAAGAATATTTATTCAGTAGCCAACGTTTCGACCCACTCTGTAGGTCTTCTTCAGGGCTAAATGTACAAAATACAGACAATTTAAAATCACAAAATTAAGTTAAGCATAGTTAATAGTATTAAGTTAAACATGGTAAAAACAAATGTTAAAATACAAAGGTAGGAAAAAAAAAATACTATAGAATACAATAAGAAAAAAACAGAAAGTGCTAAAAATTAAAGAATAAGGTAATATAAATTCAAATGGGATAAATATTAAAGTGAACATACTATACTATAGTATCAATTATCTGAGTGGTGAACAATAAAGATGGGGCAGGGGAGAGCACATGAGAATTATATCGATATAGTAATAAATAAGAAAATGTTGATAAGAAATGATGATGATAAGTAATAGAAGTGAGACATACATATTACTACCAATGGGGAAGATAATGTATACATAATGTTCATGAAATAGTATAAAGGATAGATGTAGTACAATATATAATAATTGCTAAGACATGGTGAGAAAGGAGAAAATAATAGATATTAAATTAACATGTACAATCGTATAAAAAGTGCGCTAAGTAAGTTACAATTGATGGGTATTAGACAAAATTAAATGTAAAAAGACAAACAAATGTGGTTCAGAAAAGATACTTAAAATAAAAAAGTGAGTTAAAATGAACCCGGATGAAAGTCGTTAAAATGATAATAAAGGTGGGAAATGAATAAACTTCTTACAGAAACAGTAAGCAAGGAAATAGTAATTGATACTATTGTATGCTCACTTTAATATTTATCCCATTTGAATTTATATTACCTTATTCTTTAATTTTTAGCACTTTCTGTTTTTTTCTTATTGTATTCTATAGTATTTTTTTTTTCCTACCTTTGTTTTTACCATGCTTAACTTAATACTATTAACTATGCTTAACTTAATTTTGTGATTTTAAATTGTCTGTATTTTGTACATTTAGCCCTGAAGAAGACCTACAGAGTGGGTCGAAACGTTGGCTACTGAATAAATATTCTTGATATTCAGAAAAACTTATTGACCTCTTCCCGGACCATTTTCATCCACAATTTTCATCAAGGTCAACCATTTTCTTTCAAAATGTTTTCAATTTATATGTTGAAAGTGTACTGTGTGAGTAGAAAAGGAAATGTCAGAGGATGGGAATATGGTAGGAAATGAATGCCTTTATAATCTTCAGTTTTCAGATGACCAAGTGGTAATAGCCAATGATGAGGAGGATGATTCCTATATGATAAGAAAACTTAGAAGCATACAAATTGGGAGGCCTAGAAATCAGCAAACAAAAAACAGAATATTTGGCTTTAAATATGGATTATGCTTTCCTCACACTGGAAAATTGGAGTCTTACCCAAAGTGAAAATTTTAAATATCTTGGGAGGTGGCTCTCCACTAGAACTGGCTGCGATCTTGACATAAGGGAAAAGGTCACTAAAGAAAGAAATACAATAAGAGCTCTCTCTAAATTCTTTATTATGGAGTAAGGAAGTTCAATTGTCTACAAAGAAAAGATTTTACCACTCCTTTGTCAAATGTGTGGCATTATATGGCTCAGAAACATTGGCCATCACTACCAGCTTAGAAAAAAAACTCCCGGCGATGGAGATGGGCTTCTGGAGACGTAGTTGTAGTATATCGAAACTTCAGCACATCCCTAATCATGAGATCGGTGAAAAAGTACAGGAACCCTACAATATCTTGTACACTATTGAGACAAAAAAGCTGAGCTGGTACGTCCATGTAATGAGAATGTCAGAAAATCGATGCCCCAAGAGAGTAATAGATTATGTTCCTAAGGAGAGGAGGAGAAGAGGACATCCGGGAAAGAAATGGTACGATGGGTTGAAAGAAGGAATAGCAGGCAGAGGGCTTACAGAGAAGGACTGCCAGGACAGGGAAAAGTGGAATAAATCATTGTCACACATGACAATTGTTGTAATAAAGTCGTATTAAAAAAAAAAAAAAAATGTAGGTACATTGACACGGATGACGAAACTGTTATCATTTTAAAGTTCAACGAACCCATTTTGGGTATTCTTAAGCTATTTTCGTATTTTCCGTATAATTACGATAAGAAAAGTAGGTTAGGCTAAATGATGAATAAAGTATATTTGCTTAATTACACTTTTAATTCGGTCTCAACAAACTCGTCAAGAAGTTTCATAAGTTTTAAAATTGTTACTTAGGGGAGAGTAGCTCAGTGGTAGAGCGCTCAGTTCCAATGCCGAAGATCCTGGGTTCAAACCCCGCTGTTAGCAAGAGTTTTATTTAATCAGTAAGCAACCAGGGGTGGATCCTATGGGATCTAGGACCCTTTTGGGGTTCACTCAGCCTCTATAAAGTTGGTACTCAAAATTAGGAGGAAATTGGGCGGTTGAGCATGATCTAGGACAAATCACCCCTCTACAGAACTATTGTCCGAGAAATAGTCTTTACCATGTACTGATGTACTGAGCACCAGAGTAATTGTAGTGGTACAAGTTTTTTTAAGATTGCTATTTCCTTCCTTGATTTACCTCGGAATTATTTCATCAAAACAGACTATAAAACAATTCAGAACCGTATCTTAGAAATTAAAATTTAATAAATAAAAACATGCATTTTTCAACTGTTAACTGGTAGTCTTCGTTAACACTTATTTTCAATTTACTTATTTATTTCCTTTTATCGGCTAGGAAATAACGGAAAACTTTCATGTAATACAGATACAGGTCTTTATTTTTACAAACTTCACATGTATTCGCAATTACTTCCTACTCCCGTTTGATTACAAAAGTCTCTTATCCTTCCTTATACAACTTAAAAAGTCAGAAGGAATTAGGCTTGCATAATTTAAAAATAAAACAAGTTAAGAATCTTTTTCTCATCCGATTCCCAAAACAGATTAATACAACAGTTCTAAGTAATTAGAAATTCTTCAAGTAAGGTTCCAATTATACTTCATTTTCGAACTGAAATTTAATTGGAACCTAAGCCAACACATATCACTCAACGGTATGAAAAATTTAAAAAAATCAAATTTCATCTTCTTTAAAAATTGGTATATATGTTTTTCCCGTTAAATCCCGATTAGGAGATACAGGCCAAAAACTGAAATGACTCCGAAAATTTCGAAGTTTTTCGGCCACAATAAGTATTCCCGTCCGTTTTTTCGGTTGCAAACTTGGATTTACACTACTCAGGCATGACCTACGTCGACCAGGCTGCTACGATCGACGCAAAACTTCATAAGAATCGGTCGAGTCGTTTCGGGGGAGTTTTGTTATATATATATATGTCTGTGTGCGTACGTGCGTGCGTGGGTGGGTGCGTGCGTGTGTGTGTGTGTGTGTACCTCTATTTTACGTTATACAGTTAAAGTATAACTAATAAGATTAAAAAGATAATTGGTATAAGGAATAACAATCAATTAAACAGACGAAAGAAGACAGTCAGGTCAAGCAATTTCTATTTTCAAATATTTTTATTTTGAAGAGAAAAGATTTGCCCCCAGCCAGGATTCGAACCCGGATCTCCGCCTCACCCTGGCAACGCTCTAACCATTTGAGCCACTGGGGTCGCTCCCTACTCTCTCTTCAAAATAAAAATATTTAAAAATTAAAGCAATGATTAAAATATTATAGTATATTATAAATAATATAATGACGTATGTCAAAAAAATCATAAAATTAAAAGTAATGTTCAATGAAGATTCTTCCTCGTGTATACATCGCAAAATTGCGAGAACACGGGGGATAAGGGATCGGTGAAGAGAACAGATTTGTCCTAGGTAGGGAGCGAGCCCGGTGGCTCAAATGGTTAGAGAGTTGGCACGGTGAGGCGGAGATCCGGGTTCGAATCCCGGCTGGGGACAAATCTTTTCTCTTCAAAATAAAAATATTTAAAAATTAAAGCAATGATTAAAATATTATAATAGATTTCTATTTTCTTTGAACTGTTGAATATGATCTATTTATTAAGCAATATTAATTTTGAAAGGGAGCTGGGTATCTGAGTGGTAGAGCACTGAGTGGCGGTGCTGAAGGTCCCATATTCGAATCCGGCTGTGGCAGATCATTTATTTAATCTATCAAATTATCAGCTGGTCCTATGGGATCTGGAAACCCTCCTGAGGCTCACCCAGCCTCTTTAAAGTCCTAAAAACAGTACTGTTTCTTCCAAGTACTGAATCCAAGATCCTTCAAGGGTTATAGTGGTACAATTATTTTTTATTAATTTTGATTTACTTAAAATCCAAGGTATCTAGAGTAACCTAGCCGGTAGCAGCGACAGGGAATACACGAGGCAATACTCTCTGAGACTTCATCCTGGAGAAGAATAGTCTATTGGCTGGACGATTCTAGATATAGGATAAGATTTGATTCGGGAGATAGGATCTTTGCATGGTAGGATGGCATACTATGCACGTTTAGATAATAGATAATATCACCGAAATTACAATGGCTGCCTCCTTCTAGGAATAGTAATATGTAGGTAAGAAGAAAGTTCACTACCGGTTCGAACCGGTGAGGACGAGAGGTGAATGAAATGCAAAGGTAACCGAGCCATGGAATCGACTTATTGAAACATGAGAACAGATAAATATTTAAATCGATATCCGCTAAAATAGTTCAAGCGTTTACTAGAACACTTTTCCAACAAGGACGAGTCGATTCGTCTTCTTTATCGCGCAGCAATATAATAATCACGTAGCTGAAGAGTAAATATCCCATTTCATACAAGAAAACCGAGCAATCTACAGATAAGGTTGAAAGACAAACATTATATTACTCCTAGAAGTGTTAATTACTTCCGTGTAGTAAAAATGGTGCTTTATCAACAAAGCGAGCAACAATTTTACAAAAATTTGTTTTCTAAGCCGAGACATATGATTTATAACACTTGTCACTTAAAGTGGGTATTAAGAACAACGACAAGTTCGCAGTCAATTGGGTTGGACATCTGTCCTAGTACGACCCGATACTTGAGGTTGAAGTACACCTTCCTACCTGAAACCCAAAAAGGGTAAATTAATCCTTACCCGTAAACAATGCCACAAAGGGTTTTCAGGTCTTTCCACTTCCGTCAACGCCCTAAATCTGTCAAAAGATATCTTTTGAACAAAGGGTTGTCTTGAGACGTTGAAAAGTCGGCTAGTAAGCTTTCTTAGAACAAACATTAAAGCAATAAATCAAAACAAACTTTTGAAACCGAATGACCACAGGGGGAGGTTATTTTCCCTTTTAATTTAACAGTTAAGATAACTGTTTCGTTATCTTAAATTAATTTATACTTGTTTCAGTAGTTTAAATTAATTTAATTTAAAATATAAAATTAACATGTATCTACTGGCATCAATTGAGGCGTTTGGTTTCAAAACTGGTTTAATTTCATTTAATAAATTTTTCAGGACTGATCAAAAAAGGCTCAATTTTAAAAAATAATAAATTTAACAAATTGTTTTTATTATTTTTCGTTATTTTGCTAACAATTCACTTTAAACAATAATTACTCAATTTTTTTTATGATCTCTTTTTTTAAATCTCATGTAATATAAATAATATGGATACAACATACCTTACTTTGGCCAGAAAATATCCATATCTAGTTAGTTTATGGTTGATAAAAAATTAAATAAATAAAATAGACATTAAAAAATAACAAATCACGTTAATAAATATAACTAAGCAATCAATATACATAGTTTTGATTTTTTTCTTTGATAGGAAATGGAATCTTTTGGTATTATTTGAATGATCTAGGCGGTTTTGGACCAAACACATCTAATACATTATTTCTGGCATTAAAAGCTACAAAAAAAACATTTTTGGAAAAAAATGGATGTAGCTGATTTTGAAACCAAACGTCTCCATTATTAGTTCCAATATTTGTAACTGCGATAATTTATCATTATTAGACGGGGAAAATATCTTTGGTTCTTAAAATCAAATTGTTAAGTAATTTTCAATCAAAATTATACTTTATATTAATTCAATTAAAATGAATATTTTAAAATTCTATTGTTTTATTTTTTTGTTAACCTAAGAGAAACTCAAGGGGTGCAAAATTATTAATGAATTCCTACTCGAGTTTAAAACAGTTTTAAATTGGTTTAAACAATATTGTTAAATAATTAAAGTAAATAATTACTTTACTTAGATATCCTGCCTTAACCCCTTCTCAAAGGATAAGACAACTTAATAGTATACAGGTTAGTAAGTATACAGATTTTCCTTCCAATATTTCCTTATAAGGTGTATATCAAATAAATAAATAAATAGCGACCCAATAAACAGGAAAAGCATAATTATAAATCATGACCGTTGCTACGGAAAATATCGTTTGTAAGTAACATTGATCCAACTATCTAAGTAACTTTCAAAATAAAATATTTCTTATTAATTACAAAAAGAGTATTTTAATATGAAAATATCTCTGATCCCAAGGCCTCTTTAATACTCACATTTTGGTTTATATTCACCCCTGGCCAAAATGGTTGCCGACTCCTGTTTTAGTGTATCCAAGGTACGTTTACTTCTTGTACCAGTTTAACAACATTTTTATTAATAAATATGTATACTTTTGACATTACAAAAACAAAAAAGAATGTGTTCAATTTCAATCTAATTTTTATTTGTTTACAATATGAACTACCATTCGAGGTGCTCAAATATTTTGTTTGAACATAAAAAAGATCCTCTGAATAAGCTGTGATTCAAAATATAAACAAAATTGTCACATAAAATAATAAACAATAAAATCTACATTTTTTATTTTTAGGGTTAAATAAATATCATTAGTAAGGTTAATAGAAGGCCTAGAGGTGCCAAAATATGAATGGCTGCGAATTTGTTCATTGTATTTTATTTAAAAATTATGTAAGACATAATTTCCCCTGTTTTTAATAGTCTTAATTCAGTTAATATTTATGACTGATTTAATATTAGTCAATGTCGCCGGCAATGGAGTCGGAGATGATATTATTTCTCTCGAAATAACAAAATTCTATTAAATTCTATTAAAAAGTTATTTATTTATATAGAATAGAGGATATGTGTAGAAGAAGTAAAGAAAAATTGTTTGGCCCCTCAGGCCAGAAACTTGGTTCCGGACTAGCCATGATAGTCCACCCCTGTCCTTAAAAACTCCATTTGGATCCGCCATTGCTTCTTAATTCTTCAATGAGGAAATCTATTAATTTCCTACAATTCTGATTTTTATACAACAACCTGCAATCAAACTCAATGACCGAATTTACAAACTATAATAATAAATTTAATTTTTTTTCCTCTTGCTTCTATGAACATTTACAAAATAATAAGTTCCAAACTACAAATACTAGTACTAGTAGAATACAATAAATAAATTCAAAAAGTTCTTTAATGAAAAGAAAAAAAATGCCCTTCTTTGGGCATAAGCCTCTCCCAATTTGTTCCAGTTACGTCTGTTCCAAGCCGAACTGGAGTGATACGGCACCGGATGAAGTTTTGTATGTCGTCCCGCTATCTAGTGGCTCCCTCTTCTCCTGGTGCGGTGTATTGGATACCAATCTGTTGTTGCCTTAGCCTAATGTGTTGGTCCCATTCTTGCAATGTGTCCAGCCCACTGCCATTTAAGATCAGATGCGGTCTTGAGAATATCGCGCGTACTAGTCAGCTTCCGTAGTTCTATCTTCTGTATCTTCTCCCTTTTACTTTTCCTTAACATATTTCGCTCCATTGCTAGGGATTTAGATGTATCATTATTTAGACTCCAAGTTCGGCCTCCATGAGTTAAAGAAGAAATGATGCAAACATCAAAAACTTTTATTTTGTGATGTATTGCCATGTTGCTTTTGAAAATATTTTTGTGCGACCAAAATTTGGACCATCCTATTTTAATCCTTCTATTCACCTCTTTCTTGGATCTATCTCCAAATAATATGAGTTGCCCTAGATAGATTGTTCCTTTAACCCATTGGAGTTTGCTGGTACCGAGAAATATTTCTTCTTCTTCTTCGGCATTTGCCATCAGGACTGATTTGTTAAAATTTATCTCCAGCCCAGCTTCATTTCCTACTAGGATCAGCTCTTCTAGCATTTTATTCAGTTCAGATGGGGAGTGTGAAATGAGAAGTACATCATCAGCGAATAAAAGATTTTACAGTTTGTTACCCTTAATGACTATCCCAAAATTCTCCCAGTCAAAGTTTCTCAAAACATCTTCCAAAACTGCGTTGAATAGATCAGGTGATAAAGGATCGCCCTGACGACCCCCTCTTTCGATTAGAAAATCCTCTCCATATAAGTGTAGTACTCTCTCTAGGCTGTTGGTACACCAATATTGAAGGACATCCAAAATCTGTTTATTAATGCCTTGAAGTTTTAGACTGTTGATAAGAAATGAGTGCTTAACTGCATCAAATGCTTTACCGAAGTCTATAAATGCAAAATATATCAAGATTTGGTATTCATTTGATTTCTCAATGATTTGGTTGACGGCATGGCGATTATCTATTGTAGAAAAGCCCTTTCGAAAACCTGTTACGAACTATATGTTCCTAAAATGTTTACTCACGACGCTTACAAACAGGCGGCAGCTGGAGCGACAACCATTAAGACAAGTTATAGACTTTTCAATCTAAACCAATTAGGTTCATAATGCAATCACCAGAGAATCAAACCAACTAAACGCTTACATTATAATGAATTATTACAACCCATAAGGAATTGGGATGGAAACATATCAAGAATCACAAGGTACAAAAATCAATGCTCAATTTTTTCAGCAGGTAAGAATATAATGTTTATTTAACAATGAGATTCCCAGAATAGATTTCTTACAGTTTTCGAATATTTGAACAAATGATATCTAACAACTTGTATTCAAAAACGACCAATAAAAAAAAAATTACTATTAATATTTTTTATCTTTTTTCTCAATAATACGTAGAATTCTACCCCAATTATCTAAAAATTAGATAAAAAGGTATAGGTAACATAACAGAATAATATTTGAAATCGCTTTATTTAAATTATTTTCAATTAAAGTAAATAAAAAATATTGGTGTTGGTGTAGTTGATCGTTGATGCAATTTATGAAGATTTGTGCAACAAAACCACACTTATAAGTTTAACTTATTTTTTTAATATATTAATTTTCTATATAAGACACAACTGGATATACATTACATTTATATTAGTGTTTTCCAGCATTGACCTCATCTCCGATTTACTATTCCACTATCTTCATATTTTTAAATCTTTCTCAAAATTCGGTCATTACCTCAAATATCACTAAAGAATAATACTTATTTCTTGAGAAATTGGAAAAAGTATTAAATAAAAAGTTTAAAAAATCCGAATATTTTCAATGGATTATCCCAACAATCTATTTTATAGCTTCAGATGTTTGGAAAAATAATGCATTACCATTGTATTTCTCAGTGCTATGTTAAATCGTAGAATAGTTTCGTGATTTTTTTTTTATTTTTCATAAACGACACCGCTTGATAATGGTCAATGAATAATAAAACATATCAGATATCAGAATTTAATTTATGGTCTGATGCTATAATAAATAAGATGGAAAATCATCTTTAAAAAAGAATTTTAAAACATAGAAAGAAAGAGAGATGGAGAGGGAGGAATAAACAAATGCAATAAAACAGTTATTGTTTAAAAAAAAATGAATTTCATCACAGATTTTTTTTTTTATGCCCCAAAAGTATATTTGATATTGATTTTTCTTTTCTTTTTCAATCAATTTATGGGTTTCGGCAAAGAAAAGAAACAGCAAACGATGGAAATTAGGAGGAAAATAATAGACTAATTCAAGGTGCACAAGTTTTTTTTGGCCCTGAGTATAAATTACGCGAGCGAATACCACCAGCATTAGAAATCCCATCTCTTTAAAACGTAATATAAATCCAGAGATTTTGCTTATTTTCCTGCGGCATTGAAGTATTTTCTGAAGTATATTGTACAAAAGGCTTTAGAAATAATTATTTATAAATATATTTACCATCATAAATGACTCCTTACATTTACTCCTGAAATATTTATTTTAAAGAAATAAATTGTATGAAAATGTTTACAGCTATGGATACTTTGGTCTGCAATTGAATAGACCTCTGAATTGTTGCAAAAAATCTACCAATCCGAATTAATATTAGTTATTGCTTCCAAAACTAGGATTACCCACAAAACAACATATAAATACCTAGATATGGTTCATAACATACATACATCACAAAGGCTTGGAACCCCCAACTTAGATCCCTTCAGAAGGACTCCTTAACTAAGGATTCTTTACTCCCTTTTAAAAAATCCTAGGTTCACCTACCGAGATGTTAGAAGGAATTAGAAGGAAATAGAAGGTTATTATGCTAACCGCTACACCACAGGTAATCCTGGCTTATTCTTTTTTTTTTTTAGGAAAATTGTGATTCAATAAAAATCACTTAATGGGTATTATTTTGACATACTGTATTCTAAATATTATTATTTTAGTCAAATAGTTTCAAATAATTTTTTCATGTAGCATATATGATAATTATAATTGTTTTAACACCATTGGACTAGGATGACATTTTCCGTTTAGAGTCCATTTATGTTTTCTCGACCACCCCTCTCCCTCCCCAATCTTCACAAATATAAAAATCATCTAAGTAAGTATTTATTAATATAGATGTCATTTATATAATGTTTAATATCGAGTCAATTATATAATATTAGTCCAATAAAGCCAAATCATCGTTATTTCTTTTTTATTCAACATACATTATAATAATAATCACTATATTGGACTAGAGTAGTCCAAAAGTAAATATATGTGCTTACCCCCACCCACCCCCTCCACCATCTTAATATATCTAAAACATATAACCCAGCATATAATTTCTAAGCAATTATATATTATTAAGTATTACACTATTATATAATATAAATAACGTAATATATCTAAATATTGTATACCCATATGTATGTATATTAGACACCCTGACATACTGCCTTCTATATATTATCAAATTTTTCCAATAGTGTCAAATCATCAACAATAATTTTTTATTCAGCATACATGATTATAATACAATAATTATAATTATTTTAACTGCATTGGACTAGAATGGAATTTTTCTTTTAGAGTCGATATATGTACTTACCCCCACCCCTCCATCGTCTCAGCATATATAAAATTTCACTAAGGAGATATTAATAAGTATTATACTATTATATAATATAAATAACATATAAATATAACCTTAATGTTTAGTTTGTTGCGAATTTTACTATAGAGAGTATGCGGATATTTCCCAGGTGAGGAAAAGCTTTTGTGAAATAAAGTAAAATAAACAAACCGAGACGAGGAGGCCGGGGAGGAGAGTTGTGGTGGGGAGCTCGAAGAACGTCCAAGGCATGAGTTTACCGGCAGCCACCAAGCGAGCAGCATCCTCATGATTCCTCACATCACGTACGTACCTTTCGTATATGTTACTATGTATAACACTAGGTAACTTTAGTAGTTTACTTTTTATTAATAACATACAAACCATAAAACTAGCAACATACTGTACTATACATCCGTTCATTCTCATATATTACTAATTAAAATAATTTTAAAAAATTTGACCGACATATTCTGTATTCACGAAGCACATAGATATGAGCTGTTATTTTTTAAATCTAAGTCCAATTTTTTTTTTCATATTCGGGATATATAAAGGTTTCAATTTGAATTAGTTTAAAAATATGGGGAAATGTTTTTATTAGCAAAGAGTGACGTTTTCAACACTATACGCCTTTTAAATTTTATTATGAAATAATAATCATTTAAAAGAATAAACGAATTTTTTTCCAAATGGACTTATAGCACTTTCAAAAATAACAGCTCATACATACATAGGTATATATCTGTTTCTTATAGGCGAACTGCACTATGTCGGCTAAGTACTTTAATTTTTACCAATGTTAAATTAAACGTTAGCTTTAAAATAGATAGTTCTCCTTATTGAAGTCAATTGTTTCTTCCTCTTATGTTAAATTAAGTATAAAAGCTTTCAACAATTTATTAAACTGTAACATCTATTTATTTAAAAATTTAATTAGCATTTTCCCAGTGCAGTCTACTTCTGAGGTACAGATTACGAATCAGAAATATAGGTTAATAAGTCCTTTCTGTAGAATAGAATAATTTTATTCTGGGATCCCCAGGTCCCTTAAAAATAACAAATGTTTTAAAAATTTAACGAATATATACCCGATCAAAGGGCTACATTACAAGAAATATAATTGTATATATATTGTATGAATATGACTGAAACAAATAATAACACAATTAAATTATTTGAAGATTCTAAACATTTTTGAAAAAAGTCAGAAGTCTTTCAAGAGTGCCCTGGAAGTAAAATTTTCCATCAATGAAAACTTTATAAAATTATCTGTGTGACGCCTTTTATTTTATTTTGAATTTTCTATTCTAGTGGTTGTTTCAAATGTTAACAATATAATTAGAATAAATCCTAAAGACTAAAATATTATATTAGTTCATTTGGGCTTCATAGAAAAACAAATACATTTTTAAAAATGCAAAGATTTTGAGTAAAGCAAAAAAATTTTATATCAAAGATATATATTTTTATTTTAGTTATATTTTTTGTTTTGGTTCATAGAAAAGTGACCAAATGAAAGGATTTGAAAAAATATCTTACCTTTGATCGCACGAATATTATTTTATTTTATTTTTTTTATGTTCTTAAACTTATTTTTATACTTAAGTATTTTGAATTGGTATTACTTTGTTTAAAATGCATTCTATTTTGTATTTATATTATAGTATATGCATTTTTAAGATATGTTTATATGTAAATTTATATATTGTATACTTTATGTAATTTTGGCTATTTATTAATTTATTAAGTCTAAAACAACGTCAGTTTACGTAAGAAGTGATGAAGTCTGAATATAAATGTTTCGGAAGTCGTTTAACCCACATTTCGATTAGACTCATTTAATCAAAAATCATTTTCAAAAGGTGTCCAAGGAATAAATCTATTAATTTCAATTAGTGATTTTCTGACGACAGCCGTAGAAAATCAAGTATACGTGTTTTTCTTTTTGTTTTATTTAAGATCGTTAACGTGAACGATATAAAAATAAGCATATTAATAAGAAAGAACATATTTAACATATTAGTACAAATATAATTAAGTTACATGATTCGAAGTATGATCTAGACTTTTAAGGTGTAATAAAAAATAGCCATAAATAATAATAAATAACCATTTATTATACCATACTGTATACAAAAAGTGGAGACAGATATAATTTATTATTCTTTTATATAAGAAATTTAAAAATATATTTAGAAATGGAATAAACATATTTAAATCACTTTTTCCTCCTTAACTCCATTTCAAATAGATAGAATATAGCGATAGATACGCCATAGCGAATTACTAATATGTAGTAGTTAAGATATAGCTTTACCTACGGATAACCAATTTTATTTTTTAATCAAATTGAGATTCTCAATAACAAATTGAATGAGACGAAATACAAATGTACATAAATTGTAAATGATCCACTGTACTTATGAAAAAAACAAGACATACGTAGAAAGGTCCAAAAGTTTCCGACCTGGGATAGAAGGAAAGGTGAAAGAAAAAAACTGGTCTTACTGTTTTTCTATATATTCTCCTCTACGTTCAACACACTTTGCCAACATTTCTATACCATGAAAAAAATAATTTTCTTCTTTGTTAAAAAAATGTTCTTCCACTGCTGCTTGGATCTCTTCGTCGGAGTTAAATCGCCAAAATTCATTGCAGCTGTGAACTCGTTCCTGTTTTTGAGCAGCTGAATGAATTTTTGGAACCCATCTTGCACTAACCTTGTTCATATGCAAATGTTCCACATTCTGGATTCCACAAGTGGGATTGTTTCAGAAGTGACAGCTTCCAATGGGCGACCGGGACGCGGGTCATCTTCTAGACGTTCTCTCCCTAACTTAAATAATTTTGCCCATTCTTTCACTCTGGAATACGAGGGGGGGGGGCTGCCCGTATATACAATCCAAGGGCTCTTTCTAGATATTCAGAGACATTTATTGACCTCTACCCGGACCATTTTCTTCCACATATTTCATCAAGGTCAACTATGTTCATTCAAAAAAAAATCTCATTAATTTGCGCAGGAGTAAGACGCTCTTTACAAAAGAATTTAATAATTTAATAACCGCACGGTACTCGAGTTTGAACATTGTGAAAATGGGGAGTTTCCTTCAAGGGTGGAGACTGACTGACAGGACTGAGGAAGTGCGGGCGATGGGTATGAAGTGAGCAGGCATGGACCTGGATAGGCGTAGATACTTTCTTGATTAAAATTCAGTGCGCAAATTGGCATGGGAGAACCAAGATCAAAACTCCATAACTATACTGTCCAAAGGATGGAAATAATTGTGTCAATTAGGAAAATTAAAACACGAATAGATAAAACTAGAGGAAAGGGTACAGACTATAAGATTTTTATTAATTTATTCTGTAATTACATTTGCAATAATCTCTAGATATCTCTTTATTCCCTAAATTTATTCAGTTTCTCTCTTTCTGTTGCACTTAATGTTGCAAATACATAAATAAATATTACGGCTTATTAATGTTTAAGATAATGTTACTTGATAATAAGAAAACGTAATTTAAACGAAAAATGAACGCGTGCTATGAATGAACGAACCTTCAATAAAACCTTGACCGCGAGATTATACAGGTGGAGTTGTAAAACCTTGTTTTAATTTATCAGACATCAAATTTTGTCTTAAAAATAGAATTTTAGATTTTTTAAAGGTGATATTTGATTAAAAATTATATAAATGATTAACTTTTAGAATAATTAAATTATTGATTATAGAAATTTTTACATGTGGTATCTCATGCGTAAAAAATCACGTGAATGATTGCGCAAAAAAAATTTTTTTGAATAATTGCGAAAATCGATTATGAAATAAATAAGGCGTGTACATAGATTAATATCGAAAGGTTAAGAGTCACTGAGTTAGAGAATTTTTAAATAGCTTTGTTAAGCAAATCCTCAGCGATATATTTTATCTGAATAAATGGAATCATTCAAATTTAATATTTTATTTTTTGAGAAAAAAAAAGAGGAAAATTCGATAACTGAAAATTCGATCTTATAGTTTAGGCAATAATCCAAGGTCTGATTAGGAATCAATTCTAATATTTTTTTTCTCCTCTCTTCGTCTGCCCTCATTATACCCAATAAAAGTTTATTCAGAAAAAAACGAAAAAGTAAGTGAAATGGGAAAAACAAAACATACCATTAAATCACGTTTCTATTGGAGCTGCGACATAAAGTGTTTAAAAATAACCTCCAGCGATAATGTGAGTTTTTATTTTTTTGCTCAAGATAAATTTATAACTAAAATTTTTTTTCGGTTTAATCAGTCTGCTAAATGCTAAACTAGGCTAGAAATAAAATGAATACAACAGGAAAAAATTCTCATAGCATTTGGTTCATATATGATTTAATTTAAAACATATTCTATTATAAAAAAAATTGTTTATTTAAAAAATTGAGATTAATAATTTTGATCATGAAATAACATGATAATAGATGCGGACCAAAACAAGAACTAGTCAAGATTTCGTTCCTCCCTAAAAAAATAAATAAACAACAAGCGGTCTGTATGATTACTATTTTAGTTTCATATTTATTGAATTATTTTATGGATATTTATAGATGAATAATTAAACGATTTTCAATAAATAACTTTTCGATTTCCAATAAATGTATGATTTTGATTTAAAGTTATAGTTCGTAAAACAAAAATTAAAAATCCAATCAATCAACTATACGTTGACAACAAACAGTAGTTATTGGATATCCTACTAAAGTTAAATTATCGAATCACCAATAAAGATTTATGGTTTCATTCAACCTTTTTTTTTAATAAACCACACAATTAATTCTTTTCCAATTTCGTCGCTACATATAAAAAAAAAAACCGGTACGATTTTGCCTTGAGGATAAATAAATTAATATTGACAGTTTTTTTTATTTTATGGCTGCTACACCCCCCCCCCCTTCAAAATTTAAATATTTAAACCAATATTAAAAAAAAAAAAATTTTCGATTTTATTTTGCAAATTTCAACATACTCCATTTTAAAGTAGAATAGCCGATAGCGATATCCGAAGGTTAGAATATGTTAAATTAGAGTAGTAATAATATAGACAAATTTTATAATATTTTTTCTTAATAATGTTATTTAGATTTATTTATTTCTGAGTGTGTTTGTTATTCAACTCAAATTATTAAACTTCTTTCTTCCCTCGGCAAGAGTTCCATGAAGTGAGAAAAAATAATAACTTTTTCTGATCTTTGCACATATAGCTTTACAATACAGCTTACTCGACGTTTTAGCAGTTGAGGTGTAATCTTTAGTAATAATGCAGTATTTGTATTAATTACATAACTGGCGCATATTAATTGAATAATTAGCTTCGGGTAATTGCGTTTAAATTGCATTGATAGAAGGTCAATAGGTTTTTGTCAATGTGCATCGACAGAAGAGTTCAAGGCAACCTCTATATCTAGGGATACACATCACCTGATAACACTAATCAATGGTACTTTTACCTTATACAAATAAACGTCACAATAACTAATAGAACTAATTACCTATCTAATATAGAAAGGATATATAAAATACCATACAAAGATATTATAGAAATTCCTTGATAATGAAAAATCACTCAACTAGAATCGTAAGAGTGCAGAGGAAAATAAAATTTGTTGTTTCGTTAATCCATTATATAACTCTTAAGATACTATAAGAATTATCTCTTTCACATCCTAGTATCCTAGAGATTTCCTATTTCATCTCAAAAATGTAATTTTTAACAATCGGATGAAGGCTGTATTAAAAACGGCCCCTCGAGCATCAAACATAAAGAACTCAAAAGTAGGCAGTATAAAAGAAAGGCGAAAAAGTTTAAATGTAATTTTAAAAATACTAGTTTACCATTAGCATTAGTAGTTATTTTATCGTCGATTTACAGCGCATATTTATAGATTCACATTTTTAGTCGAGATAGTTTTATACATATTACATTTCTACACTATATATATTTTATCTTACATATTATATGTATATGTTTGAATATTGTGTTTATTGTACATCCTATTGCTAATGTGGATCGCACCTAGCCTTCAAAGACCTTGTCACACCAAGCAATGCTAGTACTAAGTCAAGTCAAAAATACCAGTTATCGTTATTAGAAAAAAATTATGACAGATTATATATTTCATTTTATATAGATAGAGAAGATTTTTCCATAAAAATTAATTTTTTTTTTTTTATTCTTTAAGAAAATATTGATCCATGAGTAAATATTAAAAATCAGAATGTTAAACAGAAGATTTGGATACAGAGAATATAATAATAATACTGATTGATTTGACTGATGAATTTTCCTACTTATAGAGTGAGCGATTATGAGTTTCTGATGTATCGTAACTTAAAATAATTATACATTCCCTAGTATTAATTTACCAGCGTTAGAAAATCAAATAATAAAATCAAAATAAATATTAGAAATAAAATAAAATTAAAATAGTAATCGTAGGATCGAAAACCAAGCCTAGAACTATCCACTGATTTTGTATATTCTTTCATAAATTGAAAATGAGACATTTTCAGTAAATATTCATTGTTATTGATGATAATAAAAATTTTAATATATTTTTTTTCAATCTAGCCTGAAAAATGATATATAGTAAAATATAGTATATAAGAATATCCTAGATTTTTAGTAGGGAAATTATTTAAATTAAGAGTTTTCCCCCAATACAGTAACTGGTACGTCATATATACTTTATATGCTATAATAAAAGTTATTCAGACCTGTTATTTCTCTGTCGAAAGATAACATTAGCAGCATCTGCAAAGATTATTAAATCCTGTGGGCAGTACCTACATATGATATCATATAAGATCTTCTAGCACCATTGTTCATAAAATATAAAACGGAAATTTAGTAGAGAATAACCCACCTTGCAGTACTCCTGCAAGTAATAAAAATTACCTCTTTACGAAGGCTATAAATCGATATTCTAATGTAAATTTGGATTCATATCATATTATATAATTCTGCCTGATTCGTATTTAATCGTCAATTTTTTTACAAAATAAAAAATAGCATTTTTATCAATTCCAATTATAATTTTATTTAAGTCTATAAATCTTACTCTATACAGCAAACAGAAAGAATTTCAACAGCTTATTGTAGACAATCCTAATTGTGAATAACGTAAAACAATTCCATAAAACACATCCTAAATCTTGTGTAATAGTTTAACAACGATAATTATGTATAATAATAATTAATTACTGAATTAGTTAGATTTCTATTCCCGACTGAGATACTGGTATTATATCATACTTTCTCAGTTGGTGCCCATTACATAATTCATTAATATCTACTAGAGGAAAAAAAACAGCTAGTTACTGCGCAGTTACAGGTATGGTCCTCATTGTTTCTGGTTATAATATTATGTATTTCTCGTATTATATGATTCCTTTAGTGATCATAAACTCAAAAAGAAAAGTGATTAAATATCATTTAGTGCTAGTGAGTCAATTAGAGGGTTAGTAATTACTAAAGCGGAAGAACGTCAGCATTAAGAAGAACATGAACAGTAAATTAATACTATTTTTCAGGGGGAAGAAAATGGCTCGGGTGGAAGACAAAGATTTAATTCCTTAAATAGTGATAAGCTATTTATTACAAAAGCGATGTTTCGACCCATATTGCAGGTCTTCTTTTGGGTTGGAAAGAAGAAATATAAATTCATTTTAAGCTGAAATAATTGGAAAGAGAAAGTTATAATAAAAGTAAAATAATATATAAATTATAATGAGATATATATATATATATATATATATATATATATATATATATATATATATATATGTATATATATATATATAATTTATATATTATTTTATTAGAAACATATTTAAAAATGAAATAGTTGGAATAGAGAAAATTATAATATATATATATATATATATTATAATTTTCTCTATTCCAACTATTTCATTTTTAAATATGTTTCTATCATGCCTATCCAAACCTGAAGAAGACTTGAAGTGTGGGTCGAAACTTCACTTTGATATGTTATTTATCACTATTTAAGGAATCGATTCTTTGACCTCTAACCGAAACATTTTCATCCTCATATCGATGCCTTAGTTCACAAATGTGTTAAAAAATGAATTTTTTTTCAAAAATGGGTGTTGTTATATAAATAATATTGTAAAGTTGTGATCAGGAATTCATAGATCATTTGTTGATATAAAATTAATAGAGGAGCTGTAAAGGTTACAAAAATATATTGTGTGCTTAAACTTGAACTGTATTTCTTGTGTTAAATTATTATCAAAGTTGACTCATGTAAAATCTTATTTTCGGCACTTAACACATGTGTGAACTAAGGCATCGATATATAAGGTAAAATAAAATTATTCAAGACTTTTTTTTTACTCATGCGTACTACTTTTGAAACTTTAGTAAAGCTTACGGTCTAAAATTATAATTTTAAATTATACAGCTATAGTTTGTGACTTAACTTCATTTTTATAGTAAACAACAACTGCAATAAGTTAATAAAGAGCTATCTATGTAAGGAATGAAATAACAAATATGCAACTGTAACTAGACAAAGATTCTTCAACTACTTACTACTAAAGAAACAACAATACGCAAATTATAACAATCGTAAATGGGCGAAAGAAATCCATGACTTCTATAGAAGTCAATAAACAAAATAAAAAATACGGCAATAAAGGTACCTTTTGTGTATAATGGCATTCAATAAATAAATAGTAGTTACGTTACCGTTAAATCAATATTTAGAAACATTATTACCTATTCAACCACCCATGAACCATGCAGGCTTGCAGTACTATGGTTAAGAATAACACCGACTTCCATACCGATCAGTTCTCAGCCCGGGTGTAGTCATCATGTAGAAACGCCTCAGTACTTCAAATTTCAAGGTCATGCACATGACAAGACGTACTCCAATCATCAGCTATGTTGTGTACGTCGTGGGGATGTCAATGGGAGCTTAGCAAACACTAAAGAAGAGATACATCTGTCAAATGGGCTACTTGTGGAGGGGCACACCCAGCAACTACAGAGTGTGGCATATCATTAGGAACTTGCGGGACCAAAGCAGAAGAGAAACCGCCCTCACCTGAAGGCTACAAAACCTGATATAGGACAAGTCTATACTACCGGGGGAACTACCAGCTCTGCCTGTCTGCCTCCATCAGCAACATCCTTCAGAACACGCTGATACATACAAAATCATAAGTGCGTTATACTGGAAAGAGGTAATTATATAGGCCATCTGTGGTATAGTGATTAGTATAACAACCTATTATGCCCAAGATCGTGGGTTCGCAGCCTTACTGCTGCTGGTAGCCTTAGGATTTAGATTTTGAAGGGAGTAAAAAATCTTTGGTTATACCTTCCATCTGATAGGACGTAAAAACTGGCGGTCGCAGTACTAGATTCCAAAACAGCACTTGAAAGGGAGTCATTCATGCCAGTAACAGTAAGCATAGCTGCTTGAGAGTCGATGAAGAGAAAAACATTTCGATCTTGCCCTCTGGACAATGTTCTTAAAGCGATTAGGATACCTGCTATTTCCCCGTCGAAGTTTGTATCTTCCTTTTCTACTGCAGCGCTGAATTGGAAATCTCTTGAGTAAACCCCTGCTCCAGCATTTTTAACAGCTGATTCAGCTGATCCATCGGTATAGATGTGAAGCCAATCCCGTGGTGGGTACTTTTGAGCTGTCGTTTCTAGGGGAATTGTTTTTAGCTCATAGCCAGGTGTTGTTTTCTTATCAACCTTATGGAGGAGTCGCAGCTCTGCCTTGCTTGTGTGATGGTGGATTGGAAATTGTGGCTGTATAAATGGTTCCCTCTCTTCGCATTCAAGCCTTCTTTCCTCAAGTAAAGCCTTGGCTTTCAGCATAAAATATTAATACTAAAATAAAATACTTTAATACTTATAACCTAATACATCATATAATATTTTATTTTTGAAATTCTTTTACAAACAAACTGCTCTAAGCAGTAAGTAAAATAATAAACTCGGATTTTAGAATAAAAAATATTATCGCACAATAAAAAATATTAAGATATACAATTAAATTAAATATTAAGATATAGATACTTGTTGAGCTAAACAGGAAACAACTCGACTTGTTTTGCTTGTGCTTTTAAAGAACGCCTTGCTTTTTCTTTACACCTTAGAATCTATTATCCAACTAAAATTAATAAATATTTAACGTGGTAAATATCATATAGAAATTATCACATATTTATTTACATACATACCGGTCACCTATTAACCATTGGTTGGCGCTTAATGTTATGACTTGAGCGAAACACGGGTCATCTTAACTCATTATAATGACCAATTTTTTTTTTTGTTTAACGAAAAGGCAGTACCCTGTGTCCGTTTCGTGAGGAGAATGTAAACAGTTCTCATACTCGCTTACAATACACTGCGACACCAAATTCCATTTCAAAACAGTTTATAAAAAGAACGAGGTTATAATGGAATAAGTTACAACCTCGTCTTATTCTCTTCTCTTTTTGACCTTGAAATAAACTGTTGTGTAAGTTATTAATGATGGAATATTGTATTTAATGAATTAAATAGGGTCCCATTACTTCTGCATTACCCATAATTTTGCTGATCCATTTAGCGGAGGGGAGACCGATGACCAAATGATGATTGGCCCAAGGCAAACTTCGTTCGGTAAGGTTAAGTTTCTGGGAGGGAAAATCAAGAAGACTCGTATTCTATTTCCGATGCCCTTGATAAGATTTTTTACCCGAATTGTTTGGGTATAGGATCGGATGTGGTCAACCTTGACAGGACATATGCGACATTATATGAAAAAGTAGCCATTAACGAAATTAAGATTGTTAGAACGAATTTCGTCAAAGGAATATTTACTATCTGCCCCACATATCGGTAACCAATTAAGCCTCGATATGGTCCATTCAGAAGGAAATCGTCCAAACAATGTGTGAAAGTTATCCAGTAATTAAAAATTGTGACAGAGAAAACTACTTTTTTATCAATAAAATAAGAATGTTCAGCTTCTTCGATGGACTCGTGGAAGGTGAAAAATATTTTAAAATTGTTCATTCATTACCGGTTATCAATGGGTTCTTAAGCAATGAGATATCCTATCAATACCTCCTGTCATAGGATAAGGCAAAAACGATCAAATAATTTTATCATCGCTCCTATATTAGCGATAGATAGCCTCTCAAACAATTTCGCAAACATTGAAAAAAAAAAAATAAGAGTATCCACATAACCATCGCCTCTAAGAGTATCCCTAACTCTGTCGTCCGAACACAAAGAGGGCAGGGTAAGAAGGTATCCTGCCACTTCCCAAAAATCCTAGTTCTTTGATGCCTAATGCTACTCCCTAAGAAATGTAGGAGAGATATAATCGTGAGCGGGGTAGCCCATTGTGTAGACTGCTGAGTTACTGTACTGAGGTATCAGAGTGTGGCAGATAAATTAAATTAACAAGTCCGGATGGATCCTGTGGTATCTGCAGACCCTCCTGAGGACAACCTATCCTATTTTGTTTTGTTTGGGGTACTCTTACTTGGCGCTTGAACGTGATCTCAAAAAACTCCCTGAACACCGTTGTCCTAGAAACAGTACATCACATATGAACTCAAGGTCCTTCATGGCTGGTAGTAGTACAGTTTTTTTGTATACATAATATTTATATTTTAGAGAAAAAACATCTCGGTCCCTTTCATCGTGTTTAGTTAGTTACGTCATTGTAACCAACGTAAAAATATCCTGACAGAAAAGTGTAAATAACTCATTTTTTCCGGTTTGCTAAACACAAACGGTGCTTTAAATGCTTGTTCGCGCGCTTACCGTTCGACGACCTCAATCCTTCCAACCTTTCATTCCATTGATTGCCTGCAATTATTTTCATTAAATAATAATGAGGAGCATTAGTTAATAAGTTCCCGAGCTTGTAACAAGTCATTACGGAGCTTGGTTGAATCGAAATGTTTAAATGGATTAAATCATTGTATTTATTCTTCTCCAATTCGATTTTTAGAAGATCTTAATAATTTTTCTTTTATTACAGTGATTATAGATTAAGAACGGAAAATTATTAAAAATGAAATAAACAGTCAAATAAATTATTCTGTACTGTACTTACCCATTAAGTAATCATTATAACTGATTTTTATTTTGAAGAGTATTGTGTGCAAAACATTATATTATTTAAATTGTTTTTAAAGGCTTGAATCTCAAAAAATTATTGTTAACAGGCATAATTAACAAATGATAAACTTGTTTGTCTAGTTCTACTTAAATCTCTCAACTATTCTTGTATCTTAAAGATATTGTTGACCCCTGATAGTCTTAAGTCTAGTGTCAAGAATGATATAACCATAAAACATTAATGACTTAGCTTCATTAATAAAAATTAATTTATAACTGCTACGTTTCTGTTAATGAAGAAACAGATTCATCACACAGATTTAATGGAACATCCATGGAAACGCTTGTGTGAATTCATCAATGAATTTTCAATGATGTAGGAAAACATTTTTTATCCCTTTCAAAGTAACCGGAATAAAAAGGAGCGGGTATTTATTTGGACATTCCACACATCAGTATATTATGTACCGTTTAGTTACTTAAATCATTCAATTAAAATTAATTAATTATACAAAATTAAATCATAACATATATGACAACCCATAATGTCTACAAAACATTATAACTTACTTGATATTACATGTACAAAAATTATGAAAAAAATAAAAAAGTGTGTGTGTGTCAGCTACGACACGCGATTGGAGTTTACCCCTTTCGGTTTCTAATGAATTTTAAATTTTTTCTTGCCAATTAATCGATCTCTACTGATCATCACATTTTTTTTTTAATTTGTAAATTATTTAAAAAATGTATTTCAAATTAATGTGAACTATTTTAATTAAAATTATAAATATATATTTTTTAATAATGGTGCTAACGTTTCGGCTTAAGTTGTAGGTCACTTTCAGGGCACACGGTAGGTGCGGTGACTTGTTACAATACTAAAACTCTCAACTGAACTCATATAGCTGTATATTCACGGTTGTGAAATACATCCCAAGAAAGGATATCCTAACCCCCCAGTGCTATAAATGCAATTTGGGCATGCAAAAAACTACTGCAACCACACCTATAATGTGTAAGATGCATCGAATCACATAACATTTCCGAATGTCCGCGACTAGGCGAACTCAAACAAAATGTTCGAATTGCGAGGGAGCGCACGTCGCTTCTTATAGAAATGCCTCCATAGAAAAAAATTATAAGAAATAGTGAATATAAGGATGGAAGAAAAGAGATCTAAGCAGATCAGTCCTGATCAAAACATACCCAAACTAATGACTAATAGCATGACAGTTCGCCCAGGTGTAGAATATGCATCTTTTCTACAAGGTACCAAAATGACAACCGAACCACAACCGATTGCTTCCCTGTCTTTACTTTTTTGAAGAGGGCCTCATCTTCAGAGTCCGGTGGAGGTGTATTAAAGCCCAGCATGATCACTGTCTGTCCACTTCCTAATACACCAATCCCCTGTCCTAGTGGCACTACACACTGTACACAATTAAATAGTCACTGCACAGCCTTGCTAGCTAGCTAGTCAATTTCTTACTCTTATCAGAGCAACGCTGCCCTGTCGTCTGTTGAGGTTGCATCCGAGTGATATGAATGGACCCCAACAGCTTAAAGCGGAATCTAAATAAGATTAGTAACAGTGTTTATTTGGATAGGTGTCTTTAAAAAGAATCCTTTACAAAAAAATTATAACATGTCAACACTTCGAGAATAAAGCAATAGAATACACTGTTACCATAGATACCACACGTATCTCTTCCCGATTAGTCCCGGAATTTAACTTTTAATTTCTATCTATTATGTAATCTCTGCAATACAACCTTATCGAGAAGGGAGCGTTACTCGCCACTTTTAGTCAAAACTTGATTTTACTCCTCATAAGATTTTCATACCGTGGGCTAAATATGGAAACCGTTTCTTAAGGAGTTAACTCATAAAAGCCAAGTATTTATAATTAATGAAAAAGACAATAATTATAATGATTATTAAATAGGTGACACTAGAACAAAATAAAATCGTATTTTAAAAGAGTTGGGTATACATAATTGTATCTACGGAACTTTGAGAATAAAACTTAAAAAATTAAAATGCTTAAGTAATAATTTTACTTTTGTTTTATTATGTGCCTCTTGTTAATTAAAAATTATTTAAAAGAAATGTATATTATTCCAAATGATAAATTAACGGTAATCCTACATAAGATTAAAAACCAAAAATTATAGTTGTTATATAATAATTATTGCTATAAATTAAAACACTCTTAACATAATCTAAATGTTCGAAAATACATTTTTTTAAATATTAACTAAACCTTTCATCGGGAAACGAAAAATATGAATTTAGAGTCGTACGATTCAATTCAAGTTAGATTAGTAACTAAAACAGTGATAATTTTATGTTTTCCATTGTGAGATAAAATTGAGTATTATGAGATAAAATTGTTTTAGTTAATTAACCATAAAATACGGTAGACTTATGCAGTGACTGTCAATGTCAAAGAAAAAAATCCAAGGTTTTGGAGCGCGCGTAAACCACACGGTGAAAGAGCATTGAGAATACGATATATATGTACCTCTCTATAATGACATAATATCTAATAAGACAATTATTTGTTTATACGTTTTATTTCCTTGTCATGACGTAAAATAACTATTTACAAGAAAGTTAAGACATCGAAGAACAGAAGAATATTTTTTATTTTTCAAGAAAGTATGTCTATAAAAAAAATCCTAAAAACGAGAAAATATTCATACCGAACACAAGTATTGTATTAAACGCTCATATGTATTCCAATTAGGACAAGGAGGTCTATTAAAATGAATTATTTTTATATATTCTGTGATTACGCCATGGAACCATGTCTAAAAAGTTAAGGAAGTTTATATTAAATTTTAGAAAAATTTATTTTTAAAATATAATATATTCGTAAATATATTTACTATATGAAACTTTATTTAAAAATATCAGTATCACATACTTGAGAACCGATGAAATATATATTTAAAATGTTTAATACCCTTTGAAATAGTACGATTTAATGGACAAAATTATCGAGTTTAAACTTGAATCTCACTAAGAATAATAAATAATAAACAAAAAGCTGAAATGTTATATTATTTTAAAAAATAAAGAAATATTAATATTAATAACAAAATAAAATATTAATAACAAAAAATCTCGTAATTCCAGGGAGGTTCAAGAAATCCCAGACGGCACGACCCAAGGTTTCCTTGCTCGCCCTCGAATCGTTCAATGATTCACTTTCATCTTTCTCAACTAGCAATCCTCAAGTACAAAATGCTTGAGCATATACTAACCTCTTGGGAGGGGTAATGAACGTCAATCAATATATTAATAGTATATTGTTTAAAAAAAATATTAATAATAAAAAAATAATCAATAACCCCTAGAAGTTCAAGTTAAAGCAGACGGCATATACGTCCAAGGTTTTCTTGCCCGCGTTCGGATTGGGTGAACAATTCACTCTTATATCCCTCTCAAGTTGCAATGCGGAAAGTATACTTATTCATGGTTGATTTAATTAGTCAAATTAAAATTATAATATTAAAACTTTCATTATTCAAAATCGTAATTTAAAAAATTATTTTTTTCATTTCTTGATTTCCATGAAGTACTTAGAATATGTTTGATTTGCCCCCGGGGAACATAATATAATATGGTATTGTACCCTTTATTTAATATCTTATTTAGTTTTTAGAATTATCGGAACTACTTTGCATTAACTTAAATATTAATACTTTTAGTATACTTAAATAGTAATCAATAATCATTAAATAACTCATAGAGAAATCTTAAAATATCCCCCTAACTTAAAATCGTATATCTATCTTATAGTTTCGACTAACAAATTTTAACACATAATTTATCATAAAAATATTAATGCTTTTTACAACTTTTTATTATAACACCAGATTCGATGAAGAAAATGTAAACCCAGAAAAGAACCTTCCTATTTCATTAAATTCTTATTTTCTCAACAAACTCTTCATTTAAACATAGAAAACAAAACGATTGCCGCCTCCGGCCGTGTTTGCTACAATAATATATAAACAAATTGCACAAAACTTATCGCAACATTGTAAACAATTGTAATACAACAATAACGCAATTTCACCAGATGCTGCCATATTTATCAAATACAAGACAAAGATCGTTTTCCTGCAAATAAGAAAAAAATTATTATCAGGAAATTCTAACATAATTATAATGGATTATTCTATTTTAATTGATTTTGCGCTTTTCTCGGTAATTTTGCGGAAGGGAAATTTTTCCTTGTTATTTTTTTTAAATAAACTGCTTTATTTTATTTTTTTCTCGTTATATAGTTTTTTCCTTGGTAATTAATACAAGTTTAATTATTACATTATGAATTGTTTAATTTTAAACAATATTCTGATCATATCTTTCTACAATCTTTTTTATTTTAATAATAATAATTTTTAATTTTTTATGATTATCACTGTCATGAAAAGAAGTCTTTTCATATGTCATTAAAACTTTAAACCTAACTCTAAATTCATGTTTTATTCCTATTTAAATACTTGCTAGGCAGATTTTTACTGATGTAATTAAAACTTAACTTTTTTCTAATTAAAATATATTATATCTTTTGTCGATTTAAGAGTATTAAGTATATACTAAAATCGTATTAATCAAAAAAATATTTAAGGTTGAGATAAGGTAACATAATATCACAGGAACTTTTCCGTCATGAGCGACTTACATGTCTGTTACCTTATGTCACCAATTTTACAAATTTTTCTCCAATAAATACTGACGATTTATATATACTTCGCATATTATACAATTAAATGTTCTTTGATATCAACTTCAATAAAATTTTCAATGTGACTTCCACTAAAATACCTTTGATTTCGTATATTAGGATATTTGAAAATTTCCAGAAATTTTCAAATTCTCTACATTGACTTTGGAGTGACGATATTTATGACCAGAAGGTATCGAGGTGTTTTTATGAATATTTCATGCATATACACCAATAGGTATAAAAGTATTATATTTGCAATGAATACTAATCAGAAAATATAACTAAAATTAAGTTAAAACTGTAACGAATAATAAAATATAATGAAAATATAATATATTAATTCGAAATAGAAACTGGATTGTGAAATTTCTGAAACGAGTTCTATGACGGAATGATATTGTAAGTTTGAAACTAGGCCAATCAAAATTCTCACATCTGTGCTGGAGAAAATTTTCAATATAATCTCCCTTACAAGAACTTGATTGTCCTGTTTTGAGGACTGGGTCCGCGAACCTAACGGTACACCGAAGTTCTGCACGGTTCTAAAACGAGGCACGGAGGAATTTAGGATGTAAAATAGTTGGCATATCTATAGATAATGTGCATATAAAAGAGAAATCGTGCGTTTATACAATATAAAATTATGAAACAACAAAAAGATTACACAGAAAAAAATGTCGTTCGCATATTTACGCGAACGTCGAATTTTCGGCAACTACTTATTTACCGGACCAGTAGATTTAAGGAATATTAATTGATCGCACATCAGTTTTTAGTGATTCTCGTAGTTTTTGGCTTGAAATGAAGTCGTAATACAAGCAAATAACTCATTTTCAAGACAGTGCTAGATGGTGGTTTGTTTAAGAGGGATGATTTAACCGAAATATATTTATGTATTGTATACATATTTATATACATTTGTAAAAAATGTAGTTTAGAAACGAAAAATTTCAAGCCAATGCCTGCCTTAGCAAACTTAATCAACTACGAAAATAACTGCATTAAGTTTTTTTCAGCACAAGAAAATATTTTTGGAGAAAATTCGACTTAACCGCTTATTCGCAGGGCTGTAGATTTAAAGAATATTAATTGATAGCCTATCAATTTTTCGTGATGGTTTGATAACAAAAATTGTCACTTAATTACCCACTGTAGTTTATGATTAAATCCAAATCTAATCAATCCTTTTGCAATCCATAAAATAAATGATACCTTTACTCAGCTAAATCATTTCTTTTTCTAGAATTAATAGAAGTGTTTACTTCAGTATTAACTTATATTATTTTTTTTTTTTTTAATTAATAAGGAATTCCTGATGTTTTGGCTATTCTCGATGAGTTTTTTGTTTTATATTTAACCGTGGTATCATAATGCATATTTTATGTAAAAATACTACTTTATATTAATAAAATACGCAAGCAGTGAAGTATTATTAAGTCCTGAGCTTAAGCGGGACTTAACAGTACAGCAGTAGACAGTGGAGTCATAAACATATCCTCACTTCCAGTCGGGATCCTTGAGAGACCTTGAACGAGCTTGGTCAACTGTCGCTCCAGAAACACTCTTACCCATTATAAGGATCATTCTTAGTTACACGCTACAGTCTTGGAATTAGGCTTTTCACGATTAAGGATTTTTTTCTAATTATTTACCAAGGAGATGTACTTTTTCGTACATAATTACTTATTCTAACGACTTTCATTTCGTACTTTAATAAACAGCTGGCATTATATGGAAGACTTAAGAATTATACGCAACTCCAGGTTGTCCATGTTAAAGGTTATTTCACCAGGAAACTATGTTGAAGATCTAAATCTGTTTTGTTTTTGGAGTGATTATTACGAATGTTATTTTAAAATTTTAAAAATCAATTGTTGATTAATAATTAAAAAAATATTTTATTTTATTATATTTTTAATAGAGAAGAAAGTGCTGTTTACGTGAACTATTTAAAACAATATTTTAAGGAATATATAATTATTAAAATTAAAAGTTAAAAATAAAAAAATATGGTCCTTGTGAACTAAACGTTTGATTGTTTTTTCTTTTGGATTGACTATTACGAATATTAACTTATAATTTTAATAATTGTTAGTTCCTTAAAATTATTTTATATAGTTTAAAATTACTCTTAACATGCACTTCTCATTTTCATTGGAAAAAATATAATACAATAAAACTACCGTAACGCCGAAAAAAAAATTTTTTTTTAAGAATATAAAATTAATTTTACTTTATAGAATTTAAAGTCGATCATTAAACTACAATGCATAGGACGCAGATAGGGAATTTACTTTCCCTTTCGATACTATGTAGGTTGGCACCACAAATTCTAGTTTTTTTAAATTCAAATATCATAACTCATAACTCATCATTCAAATATCACAACTCATTTTACTGAACGAATTGAGGTCAAGACTTTACAAAAATATTTTAAAACAAATATTTAATATTTTCAGCATAACCTAAATTTCCAATCGTTCTTTGCTTTCAGGTATTTCACCTTTGACTGGGCAGCCCTGTTTGGAGAGGGAGGCAGGAGCAGTCTTGAACTTTACCTAAGGTAACTTAGTTAAACCCAGATTAATATTTGTTATAACTATAGAAAAAACTACCGCTTAAACCATGTGTGATACGAACAAACGAAGAAACGACAAACTAATAATGGATCCAAGGTTGGTCCAATAAAGTAAGCAAATATGTACTTTATCGCGTAATAAATAAAATTAATTAATTAAACATGAACAGTATACAGGATAGGTACAGCAATAAAGTATAAACATGTTTTTATGAGTTACCTTGAGACTTAAGGCTTTAGTACCTGCATTTTCGGTATATGGTTTACAACACTCGATTTATTTTTTTCAGAGAGGAATATTAAAAATGATTTAATACAAATTTATTGGCACTTAATATTCTGATACTAAAATTGGTAAAGGTTAATAGATTAAGAAGTGGACCGGGAGTGGGGTGATTCGGAGGTCCAGCCATATATAGACCATGTAGGATCTGCAGAAGCTCCTGGGGCTCACCCAGCCTCTATAAACGTAACCTTAATGGGGGGAAAAGTGGCGGTTAAGCGTGCTTTCGGACAAGTCACCTCCCTGTACAGCTGTTGTTCTAGTAACAGTATAGTAGGGACATGTACTGAACCCAAGATCCTTCATGAGTTATAATGATATAATTTTTTTTAAATTTATTTATATATTTTTTTTAAGAAGCTAAAATTTCACAGTCGAAAGGAAGCATTTAATGTCCCTTAGTCACAATGTTGATATACGTTATCGAATATAATAAATAGGTTTTAAATAACGAATCAATTTTATAAATACCAATAATGCAAAGTATATTCATATATTTTTTTATACTGGTTGGTCCAAGCAAAACAACTATTTAATAAGTCAATTTACCTGAAATACCAGCAAGTACCCACTTAAACTGAAACGGAAATAATGCCCCAAAATGACCTGAGTTAGTAGACTTCAGTGACTGACCCCCATTAGTTGACAGCCAGTAACAGTATATTAGCTAAGACATCTGTCTGACCCATAGGGTTAAGTATTAGGTTTCTAACCCTGGCTGGCTTCGCCTTCCTTTCAGTACCTACAAAGGTAGATAGATATCTTTTTATTCAAAGTCAAACCCACAATAAGTTAATAGCTGTTAAGGACTACTAGGAACAAATTGTTAAAAGAAAATAATTTTAAATATTATAACCTCTAAAAAACAATATTGCAGTTACGTAATGTTCCTGTGTTAGTAGTTGCTCGGTACGAACAATCCGTAAGTTATAGAATACCTAGGTTTTTTGTGATAAGAAAAGTTGATTTATTTCGGTTGAACTATATTTCCACCAACATATATTTATATTTATTTTTTTACATGGAGATGTGAGGTAGAAAATAGCAGTGATTGAAAATTTAACATCTTTTAATTAAACATAGTCATTTTATTGAATCGTAATGGAATGCGGAAATAAAATAACGCTTCCAGCGCTGAAGTAAGCTTGGAGAAAGTATTACGTAACTTAGTAAAAGTTTGTCCGATTTAACAAAACAAAACACAAAAAAAAATAATTACAGCGTATTTTTTTCTCGTCAACAGTTTTTTTTACAATGCCATCCCAAACATACTTAACCGGGATTTTTCTCTGTTTTCAATGCATGCCCGTGAAATTAACAAAAACATACTTAACGAATATAGCTCCAAAATATTGTGAAATATATAACATTTAACTAAGGACATATTTTAAAAAATTTACAAAATGGCTATTTACCTCCTACCGAAAATCGAATAATATATACCACCACCACTCGATACTTCTTTGGTACATTTAAGTATTTTTTATATAATAAAAATAACAAACTTACACGTTTCGTGCTTGGAAAAGAAAATTAACAATAAGTGTTACATAAAACTCAAGTCATTGTTATATTTTTTTCCCCGACGAAGTATATAATCTGAAATATAACCAGGAAGTTGTTTTTTTTTTCCTATTGACTTACTTTCTTCGACATGAAAGTTGCTGGAGTAGACGCACACTGACCTCCAGTGCTGGAGAAACCACGCGCCCCCACCGGAATTCACTTAAAGTGCTTCTACTTTTATTTAATTAATAAAAATAATTAGGCTTACATATCCGAAGGGAGGTTGCCGATACTAACAATCTCTGCTTACCAACTTCTGTCAACGGATCTCCGCCCAATCCCAAAGCCGGCAGGTCACTCTTAACTCAATCTTCCCGGCTTTTATTATCTTTTTATGAATTCGTTCGTTACCAAGCTTAGCATCTTTACAAGCCCATCTATATATTTTTAATTAATAAACTTTAAATAAGTAGGTATTATTTTTTTTTCAGTCTCCATAAAGTGGATACCCAAAATTAAAAAAATATATATTCATTTATTACACTCAAAAATAGAGGGGAAAATTAGAAGAAATCACCTCCATGCACAATAGTTGTCCAAGAAGCAGTACAGCCTCTACCACCTTCATGGGTAGTAGTGTTACATGTTTTTTTTCTTTTACGAGATCTAAAGATAGGAATTAAGCTATTTGTAAACCGGATCTGTGATTTTACTCCAATAATAGTTCTAATTTATATGACAGTGTTGACTTCAAGTGCTATTAAAATTATTTCCTTCCTAACACAAATGGTGTCATTCATAACAACAAGGAATATGGATAGAGCGGACTTTTTGCTTAGTTAAGTCTAGTTTTGGAATATAATTCCGCTTGGCAAAACGATTTAAACGAGATCTTAATTTTTCTCGGATCTTACAGGATTAGTCTATACTCCCATTGATTTCACCGCAGAGCCTACCGATACTCTCCCAATCAATGGAAGTGAAAGATTATAACACCCTCAGGGCATGCCGTCATCAGACCTGTCTGTATTCTGCAGACATGCTGGAACCGTTATGTAGTCCTGTCGAGTGGTTTCTTTATCAGGGCGATAACCCTACTTAATTCTTTCTTATGATGTACCATTTTATCATCTGACTTCTATCACATACCCATCCATACAAATATATATATTACCTACTATTAGGAGTGAAAATTACATAAAGCATAAAAGGCATTTTTTTTAAGCTACGCCGAAATTTATTTCCTAAAATTACCCAGGTTTTGTGACAAAAACGCTCTCAAAAATTTAATAAGTATAATAAAACGACAAACTTAATAAGATCATGGTTTATTGGCTTATTCGAAATGTAAATAAATTATTTTTTTTTAATTATAATATATCAAAGTAAGTTTAATAGGAGTATTCCCAAAAAATAAACCACCTATCCATTAATGTTTAAGAATCAAATTTGTAAAATAAATGGTTCAAAACATTAAATAATTATAATTAAAAACACAAATTAACCAACAGCCCCAAAGAAACATATTTCAAATACAGAAGTATACAAGTTTACGTTTTATGAAAACCACGTACTTCTAGCGATTCACATGGTTGGAAGAAGTCGAGACAGCAAAAAGAATATTAAATTCGATTTCTTTATCCAAGCACGTGTTGTGTACGGCAAAAGAGTATTTTTATTTTATTTTTCAAATTTATTTCATCTTCACACATTATAATGAATCATAAACTCCATATATAATTCTTCTGTTCGTGTCTATGTCACTGAACTCCCCCTAAACGGTTGGGCCGATTTTGAAGACATTTTTGATGGGTGTTCAAGTGGGTTCTAGAATGGTTTAGATTCGATCCGACAAACAATGTTTCTTTATTAATTTATTTATTTTTCGTAATTTAAAAATTTATACCAGTCATAAGATGTTTTGAGTTTTATCTTTCATAATATTAATTAAAACAGTTTTAAGTTTATATTTAACACATTTAAGCTTACAGTATAAGGATATACAGAAATAAGTTGTGATAAATGAATGTGTGATGACGTCAGATATTAATTTCTGGTAATGATTTTGTTTTTACATATATTTTCATCTAAACGGTCTAAATAATTACAATTGATTTAATTTCTTACGATTTTCGGATTTAAAACGTTTGAACAAGACATCTGTCAATGATTAAAAAAACCAAATAATACATACCAATAATATAAAATTCAAATAGTATATCTTTAAATTGCTTTAGTGAGGAATTATCACTAGAATAGGAATTTTGACATCATGCTAGTTAAAACACTACTGCTGTTTCAGTAATAGATTGCAATAAAAAACGGACATGATAATAAGATAAGATTAGACAATCATGATGTTTGTTCTGCATCATGACAAATAGCAGGAATGATGTGGGAAAAAATCGACAGAGATTGGTTAAACATACGTACTCTAGCGGTCATCTAACGGAATCTGAGTCGAGGCACGGCCTGCCCAAGACAGGACTATCTGTGTGGATAGTGGAAGGGAACATTATTGTTTATATTATATAACTGTTATTTGTTAATAATTTATCGACAAATATTTATAAGATTTAATATTTGAAGAAAGAACTTCAATTTTTTATTTTATTGGGACAAGTATATATATATTTTTTTTTGTACTCTCGATCAGGTAACCTCTGTTTCTTATTTAACAATTTAAATACATAATGGATGGATCTTTTGACCAGATTTAAAAGTATATCGCGCCATTTCAATTAGGTTTTAAAATGAATCTTGCTCATTTAAAAAAACAATTATAATATTTTTTAATTAATCAATATAATGCAATAGTTTAATAATAAATAATTAATATAAAACAAGCATAATAGGAACCTTTCTCGCAAAAGTTAAATTAGTTAGACAATCAAATCGATTGTGACAAACGATATTGTTAACTCTTATTTAAAAAAATTTAAAATCAAATTTGAAAAATACATTTATTTTTTATTTTTTAGGCTTTTCCAAAAAACTCGGAAATTATAGGTTAAATAAAAACCGGAATGATAGGTAATTATAATTCTGTTGTAACTTATGATTTTTTTCAAAGATTAATATCAGTCATTTTTATTTCCTATCGATTTTTTTCATTTGATTTTGCTTAACGTCTCTTCGAATCCTGGGGGCATTAGCTACGATTCCTCTTACTTATTCTTCAGGGTCTTCTGTATTTTGTATTATTATTTTCTTTAAACGGTAAGCACGTTTTAATATTCAAATTTATTCTTTCTATTTGATACTTTTAACAATCAAATAAATGCTTCACTGTAATTTTTGTATTATGACAACTTTGGCAGGCTGGTTGATACGATGGTCCAATTGTTAATATGCACTATGCTTAGAAGTCGGACATCAAGTAACTAAGCTATCTAAAGTGCGCTATCAAATTATGTATAAGATAATGAAGGAGTGTAATAAATTAAAAATTCGGGAGTTTGATCAAAAGATAGCCAACACGTGATTTCGGGGGTTAACGCACTCTTTATTGTCTCTTGGTCTAAAGCAGCAGAGCTCGCAAAGATTGCTTCGGTCCTGTCCCAATTGAGACCCTTAGTTTCCAAGCCTGTCATTAAGAAATATTAATTTATGTCTCTTTTAAGTGCTCTAAAAGCATTGCTATCGTCTGGAGAAGGATGTTTTCTATACAAATCTTTTACTACATGATCTTGGTCCATCAAACGAACGACATAAGTTACAATTTGAGTTAAGTAAATGAATTAGTTAAGCATTTTAATTAAGAAACGACTTATCTCAAATTCCATTTCCAAATTTTTTTTTTAATAAAGTCATATTTTGAGTTATATCATGTTTGAATTTATGGGAAAACGTATAAGTTAAAATCAAAAAGGTTTCAAGCTTTTAAAAATTTTCTAATGGTTACAAAAGAATTTCAATACCCAATTTTGTTATTTTTAACTCACAAGGAACTTTCAAATACCTCCATTAAAAAATTAGGTTTTTTGAGTTATGATGTTCTTTTGAAAGAGCGATTTGTAAAAGAAAAAATACTAATATAAAACAATTCCAACAACAGAGCCTTTTGTTTATAAATTATTAATAATCGTATATTTATATAAATATATATTTGCATATTCTTGAATTTGCAAAACATCTAATACATTTAGTAAATCTGACATAATTTTTTTGTGTTACGTATAATTTTGAATTTTTTCATTCTGAAATAATTTAATGTTTTTCATATCATATATAACCCTCTTTTCCTTAATTTTAATATAAACTGCACATATTTAATATAGCTTTTCTTTAAAGCAAAAAAGAATTTTTTTTCATTCTCCAAGATTTAATTTGAATAAATAATATACAAATATATATTCTAAAATAGAAAGTCCATGAGCATTTTATTACCAGAGGGTCATTAATACTTTTATGCTCTTACCGCTATATGAAATAAAAAAAAGGAAAAATAAATAAATAAAGTAAAAAATAAAAAAATATTTAGAAGTAAAACTCACCACACTGAGGATATGAATGATAATTATGATACATACCTAGGGAATAAGTTTATTCCACAAAACTTATTAAACAACTTTTTTGCCACAGGAATAAAATTATAGTGATTGGTAGAATTGGCTGGAAATTTAAAAAAAAAAAAAAAACTGAAGGAAAAAAGTAATTAAAAAAAACATTGTTGCTCAGGTGAGATCACTGACCTTCCCACTCGGATATAATGTTATCGGATTAAACCTTTACAAGGCGCTGCTTTATCGGCATTGAGGCTACTAACCTATTGCTCCAATGGTACACAGTATTTTCGGACTTACCTCGAATATATTTGGAACTGCTATAGCGGGTTTTGAAAACGAGTTGTGAGCTATATTGCTGGTTTCGAAGATCTATCCGAGCACTTGCCCAAAACAACATAATCGGAAAAAAGTAAATATATTTATATAGTAGAATATATATCCTTCATTGTATAGTTTACAACAATTATCAGAACCATAGTAAAAAATTGACTGAAACAAACCATTATTTCATAAGAAAAAATTTAGAAAATTTTTAATTAAAAAAATTACAAATATATTAAATTAAAAAAAACAGCAGTTGAATTATATTTTATAACTAATATTCTTCGTAGGATGTCCGTTCACAAACTGCATTTATCATCCGTAACCCACTCTGGAGCCTTGAGCGTAATCTTCCTGACGATATACTTAATATAAACATTGAATGTCAGATACTGAAATCATTTCGACAAGCATAAAAAATCCTCGCGTTATCAAACAACATAAACAAATAAATCGAACAAGAATATCTGTGAATCGTCCTTAACCCAAGCGAAGAATTTATTTTTTATTTTGAAGGTTAATAGAAAGTGAATTTTTTTTCTTGAAAATTTTCAAACGCAAAAAAAAAACAGGTTTATTCATAAAGTTTAATAGAAAACATTAAATTCAATATTAATTTTTTTAAATATGATATGGTGTATTTTATAAATTTATTTATTAATATCGTTAAAATTCAACTAATTGGCATACAATTTTTTTGAACCGAGGGGTCATAAATAGCTAAATTTTTAGAAAAAAATTGAAAACAAAAATCATAAGCAGGGTATGCTAAGAATTTAGGAAATACCATTTTATCTCAATTAGCTTAAAGTTGTTATTTATTTAACAATTTATATTCGGATTTAAAGTATATCTCCCCATTTAAACAGTCTTGCTTAAAAAAATATACATATTTTTTTAAATCAATATAATATAATAATCAATTAATAAATATAAAAAATATTATTTCTGGGAATATTTACTCATTATTACAAATCTAATGCATTAGCCCAGAGCCTTCCTTCACGGAAACCTAGAACAGTGTCAGAAAGCAAGAGATTATAAAAAAAAACAAAAAAACGAGCTATAACGTAATACAAATCTATAACTTTATTGATTAAATTTTTATAGATAAAAATTTAATAACAATTTAATCAAACGAAAAATGATATTGCTGCTTTATAAAAATTTTAATCTAAAATTTAAAAAATTTAATTTATATTTTTTTCAAGTTTATGACAGTGAATTTTCCGAATTATTTTAGTCAGCGTAAGAACCACTTATCATATGCAGTATTTTGCATATTTGAGATAACTAGTTCTCTGGGAAATATTACCAGGCTACAAACTAACTACAAAGATTTAGCATATACGTTCACCTTAAACCTTGCTTAATAGGAATTATATTAAAATGAAACAAAATAGAAAGCTGATTGTGATAAGTACCGAATGGCTTAAAAAAACGACAGTAATTTGGGGAAATAGTTTTCATTATTTTTATAATTTATCTGGCATCATTTTTCTTCCTCGTAAAAAATATACTCGTACATTGGTAGAAACCTTCAATATACATGCTTAAATTAGCGTTTAATAATTTTTAATTACTAATAGTTTTAAAATTCGATACCTATTTAAACATGAAAGAAACCGGCAGAAAGATGAAGGAAGCCATGAAGCACGCCTATGCAAAATCCTCTAGGCCTAGGGACCAACCTTCAGCGAACGTGATTTCCAAACCAGTTTTCTAAATTATCTAACGACTACTAATCGGGAACCCAACTAATTTCAAGTCTCATTCGACCTCCCGATAAACCAGTACTACGTCATTCATCGATCCTCATTCAGTCATTCAGAATTAACTCGGGTCGATTTTTTTTCTATAGATTTATAGATTTTAGACTACTATATTTTACACCCATCATATCCTAGCTTGATTGTATTTTTACTGCTTTTGAAGTTATTTTTACTAATTTATTAGACCTCGATTATCATTTGAAAAAAATAGAATAATTTTAAAAATAACAATATTTAAAACAACAAATAATATAAGAAAGAATTTTATTGCTCTAGGAAGAATTTCAAATTTTAACTTATAAATTAAATACTAACCAATCTTACATTAAGACTTATTATTTTTCCACGAGATACAAATTTACATATAATTTCTATATACAGTGGTTTATTGTTTATATAAATCTTTTAATTTAAAAAAAAAATTGATAGCCATCTGAAGTAGAGAAAACTATTTTAATCATTGTCGATAAAATCCTGCATACAATAAATAAATACATATTTTATTTTTAACAACTTTGTTTGGAATAATTTTTCCTCAAAATTGATTTAATATATTAAGAGTCAGGATCTGAAGACCCTCCCTGAGCTCACCCAGCCTATATCTAGTGCAGTAGTTCCCAACCTGGGGGCGTGAAGACAAGACAGGGGGCGCGAGACCAGTTGATTATCAAAAAAAAATCTCACTTAAATTCAGTTGTTTTTCTTTTTCAGTACTTCTTTATCTAAAATTTAAACTTATAATGTTGTATCTTATGTGGAAGTAAAACTAATTTTTTTGTTTTGAATGTAATACCAGTTTTTTTTTTTTTTTTGCATATGCTAATACAATTTATTGGCAGAGGGACGTGGTATAAAAAATCTTGGGAACCACTGATCTAGTGGGTACCCCCAAAATCAGAGGGAAAATTTTGGCGGTTGAGCGTGTTCTCGGATAAATCACTTCAGGTTATATATATATATATATATATATATATATATATATATATATATATATATATATATATATATATATATATATATATATATATATATATATATATATATAAGCAAGCATATAAATCATATTAGATTGAATGTATATTAGAGTAAGAAGATCCTGACGATAAACAATATATGAACATACAATTAAATAATATGTATATATGTGTCATATGTCGTAGCCTACTTCATATAAGCCCTGCCGCCATTTCTTTTTATCATAGCAGTCTTCCTCTCTAAGTCCTCTTGCCGCCATTGCCTCCGAGATCCCTTCCATCCACCTCATCGTACAGTTTCAGTATCCTTTTAGTCCATCGGTCGTCCGCCATCCTCATAACATGACCAAACCAACTCAGTTTTTTCGTTTCAACTGAGTACAGGATGTTAAGTGGTTTGTTTACTGCTTCTCTAACTTTTGTTATTCGGAATGTGTTGTAGTCTTGATATCCTACAACTACGCCTCCTCTAAAATCGATCTCCATTGATTGCAGTTTTCTTGCCGAGTCAATTGAAACGGACCAGGTTTCTGAGGCATACAGGGCGGTACTTATAAGAAACGAATTGTAGAGTCTGCAATAATGACCTGGGCATCGGCAAATTGTAAATTGTACAGGCATTCATTATCTATGATTATCCCCATACCATTACACTTTCTATTTCCATAGGCTAAGGATGAGCAGAGATGACGTCACAATGGCACAACAAAGAGGTCCTCGGTTGCATGTGGTGGCAGTGAAATGGGATTTCGGAAGCGGCTCTTACTCTTAGAATTAAACCTATACAACATGTATATTGAACAGTAGACGGGAGAGTGAGCAGGCCTGTTTGAGGTCTTTGGTGGTCGGAAATTTTTTGGTCAGGTCATTTTTGAGTTTAACCCTAGCTGTCGGATGTGAATACAGTCCTTTATCGCTCGAATCATAGACTGGCTTACCCCCAATTAAATGATTTGTTAACATTTTATTTATAATACTTCAAGCTCTAATATATGGTGGAATATTACAATTATAATTGTTTATCACTTATTTCTACTATATAAATGATACTTGTTACTCACCAGCCAATATTAATGCTTCCAACTTACTATAGTAGTACCCATACTTATCATGCGCTGAATTAGTAAAATACCACCACAATGCCAGTCTACTATAGATATTAAAAGGTTTAGTAAGCTATTTGGGCGGTAAGAGAACTGATATGGGGGAGATATACTTTTACTGATAAGCACAACCTCCAGTAACACTATTCAACTATACTTGCTGCACTAGAGTAAATAAGATATAGTCTAGTACGAGTATAGAGATATCTTATCATTCATTGAATTTATTCCACACATCGTTATTTATATGATTCGCCTTTATATCGTACGATATTACAATCTCAGAAATATATTTTAAGTTCTCTGGGAAATATTTTATTAATATATCGGCGATCGATATGAATAAATTTAGCAAGTTTAAAAATACAAATAAAGAAGGTAAAGATAAAATATTAACCGAACAAATAAAAAAAATTATTGCAAAGGTGATTTAAATAATAAATAAAAAATTAGGCCTATAATTTAAATTGAAACATTTGTTCATTTACATACTCGTAATGCGATTTCGAGATAAATTGTATTAGCACCAACATTAAAAAATTACTTTATTTCAAAATACGATCAATAAAAATATTTAAGAATACTTTGAAATACTAAATAATTTCAAATTCTTTGAGTGTAGTTTTTGTAATATTTTTTTTCAAGTTAATAAACTGCCAAGTTTGGGTATAATTTTACTAACAACTATTTTGTTGATAACTAATACAATTAACAACCAATTATTTTTATGATTTTATAATCAGGAATATATTCTTATCAGTAGTATAATTATAAATATGATTTAAAAAAATAAGATATGGAAAACCTCTCCTTAGCTTTGGCGCATCTCTGTTGTGCTGGTTTCCCTATTTATTAATATCTTAAAATATAAATATTCCCTTTAACTAATTGGAAGATAAAAGCGGGATCACCTGTAGTCTAGTGGTTAGCATAGCAACCTCACCAACACTTATATCTATATATCTTTATAAGCCGCGGTCCGCAGCCTGGCAGGTGGCCGTAGGATTTTTCAATGAGAATGACAAATCCTTGGATGTGCTGTTTTTCGGAAGGGACGTAAGAACGGGGTCCCGAGCCTGTTCGATATCAGGTATTCGTTAAAAATCCATATCATGAATAAACCTGGATAAGCAAAATTTAGGAATCCCAATGTAGTATCGCCCAATGATGATATCAAACGCATAGATAAAAAAATCCGTTCTTTGTTCCTTAACTTTAGGGACTTAGATATAAATTGCCATATAAAAATATGCAATATACAAAGGGGTTTACATGAGACATTATAAGAAGTGGATGAGCAGAGATGACGTCACAATGGCACAACAAAGAGGTCCTCGGTTGCATGTGGTGGCCGTGAAATGGGATTTCGGAAGCGGCTCTTACTCTTAGAATCAAACCTATACAATATTTTTTTTGTCGAATCAATATTTATTAAAGTTTATGTCGCAATAAAAGCGAAAACAGGTTCGATAAATAAAGTATTCAGAACTTAATTAACATTATGAACCGAATAGAAGATTGAAAAGTAATTATTACTTTTTATTACATGGCTTACTTCCTTTTGTATTGTAGAATTCAATTATAAAAACATGTCTCATATCGGGGTTCCTAAACGCTTTGTGAATGGAGTCAACCAGCGTTTAACGAAAAATTGTTCAAGCCTTATTTCAGTATCAAATGCAGGGATCATCTAATATCCAGTGGTTATCATAGCCACATACTATGCTCAAAGTCGTGGGTTCGCAGCCTGGCGGGTGTCCTTCGGATTTTTAAGTAGTAAGATATCCTTTGTAATACCGTCCTTCGATAGGGACGTAAGATGGGGATCCCAATGGTCTGTGCAGTGCCAGATATTCATTAAAAATTCCTATTCTAACTATACCTGGTTATGCAAAAGTTAGGACTCCCACTGTAGCATCGTCCGATTAGCCATTAAGTGACGTTAAATGAATAAACAAACACTATCAAATGCAACGTTCTTCGACTTCTTGCACCGTTGGTTGGTATTGGCAAATGCACAGACTACCCTACTTTCACTGCCAGGCTGAAATGATCCAGCGACTACTCGCCACCATTAGCAATGCACACCTGCTCGTGGACATCATCGGCGAACAGAAGGCCATCCACTCCGTTTCGGCTTCTCCTTTCCCATCCACCTGGCAGCCCCGCCTAATTGCGTTCAACTTCTTCTACGAGGAAGAACTTTATCGAATATTTATTTCGAGAACTTGTGCACTGAATACTGATGATCATTCCGCTGTCGATCGTCTGGAGAACGCTTCGGTTAAAATAAGTAAATTATTTTCCTTTAAAAAAAATCTAAACCTGGAAATGTCAACGCATTGTTCCGTCAAGGCTAAAATAAGGCTTCTTCTTTTTTTCCAAATCCCCATACTTTTTAAAAGGTTTTATAGACTGGATGGAATGGTTAAAAATGCTCACGTAGACCGAACAATGCAATATGGACGATTCCGATAAGATTCTATAATATAGTTTGCAACGTATAATAGTAAAGGAATGTTCTACAACCTTAACTACTACTTTTTCAGATAACTAAAAATATAAAACATATTCCATTTTCATCCATTGCTTCTAATTTTTCCTTTGCAGAATCTAACCAGACCCGATAGAACTTTATTACGATAATCTCACATATGGCATTACAAATTCCTTACTGTAGTTCTGCGATCATGACCCAGGGATGCACAGTACCTATCTTGGATAACTCATATGTTACAGGGTTACCTGTAGTGTAGTTGTTAACATAATCCTCTAGTATGCCTAAGTTCGCTGGTAAAGTAAGCCCGGAATATGGGTTTTTGGCCTTTGAATTTTTTAAAGGGATCTTATGCCGTCCTTCAGTAGGGACGTAAAACGAAAGTCTCGACCCTGTCTGATCTAAGGTACTAGTTAAAGATCCCTTTCCTAATTATACCTGGATAGGCAAAATTTAAGAATCCCGCTGTATCATCGTTCGAATACCCTTAGCAGCATAAATAAACAAACTCCTTTACTAATATTTAAATATTTTTATTTGAAAAGAAAAAAATTAAAAATTAATAACAAATCAAATACAATCCTTTACTAATAGCTCAGTCGCCTTGCGACTTCTATGAAATAGTTTTATTATTTGAAACAAACAGTGTATGTAGTTTCAAAAAGCTTTTTAATTATACTTTTAACAGATCAGTATAAAAGAAAAACAATTATAGTAATTTGTATATTCGTGTAAAATTTTAATTAAATTATTTGAATTACTTCAATTCGTGTTTGTATTAAATAGAAAAAAAAATATAAAGCACTTTTTTTTTACTGCTAACACCTGAGCCTGAAACATCTAAACAAGCCATTAACATGGGTCTATTACGTAATATACATACATGGATAGCTGTACGTAACCTACATATGCTTACGTCTAGTACCTTTCTAATTCACATTAGAGTATAGACAGAGAAATTGTAGCACAGATTCAAAACGAAAGTAAAAGTGAGATATACTCATGCTGTGGGAGAGGAGCGAGGTTAAGGTTAGTTGGAGGTCAAAATAACAACAATATGTAAGACCGGTTTGTCAGTGCTCCGAGCTCCAATGTCACGGGCGCTTCGAATGTAGTTCAACACGAAGAATCGCCAAAAAGTTCTTCGGAGGAACGAGAAATTAATGTCTATTTCGGTTTCGACACAAGCTAATTATCTAATTTTGAACCTTACGGTATAGAAAGTGGATCAGTGAAAACAGCTTCAGCGTTACTTTAATACCCATCGTGTGATTGAATCGAACTTCACCCTGTCAATAATTTTTTTTTACGTTTTAGTTTAACTTTTTAAATATGTAGCTACGGCTTGCTATTATATAAAAGTTGGATATATTGTTGCTTTCTATAATAAATCAATAGATATTATTTAGCACATTATTAGGGTGAAGCTATGAGCTTTCAAATCATTTCAACTAATCAAATAAAACAATCCTGTGCCACTTCAACCCATGATGGGTATGGGTTTAGTATTTTATTCAGTCTTGGGTATAGGATAACAGCTGTGTTTTCCCCCAATAAAGGCAGGGTAAATCCAAGAAGGGTCGTCATATCCTGCAAAGTCTAACCAGGGCTGTTAACAGATCAAATAATTCATAGCCGGACTTGGACGCGAAACCATCGCCACAGAAACTCAGTGTTCTACACACTGAATTACCTCGCTCCCTGTCAACAAATCAAATATATTATCAAAACCATTGAAAAAATTCATTTTAAAAAAATGTCATAAAAGTAAGTAAGTAGTACAGATTCCCGGCCTTGCTAACAAACTAATAATTTTTTTTTAGCCCAAAAGAGTTAATACAAAAATTGTCTAGAGTACACTCTTTAAGCAATTGTTTTGGAGGATTAAAGTATAACTCTTGAAAACCTCGGAGAGTATTCCCCGGTTTGTACATCCCTTAATGGTGGATATACCTATAATTGGGGTCACCTGTAGTCTAGTGGTAAGCGTAACAAACTACTAAGCCCAAGATCGCAGGGTCGTACCCCGGCAGGTGGCCCTAGGATTTTTTTAAGGGAGTAAAAAATCCTTAGTTACGCCGTCCTTCGGAAGGGACGTTAAACGGGGTCCCGATCCTGTACGATGTCAGGCACTCGTTAAAAATCCTAATTAAACCTGGGTAGGCAAAATTTAGAGCTCCCACTGTAGCATCGTCCGATTAGCCATAGCAGCACAAAGTGACGTTAAATGAACAACTACTACTTATGATTGGAGATACTTATGTTAAACAGTACTGTAATCTATTTATTTTTTAAGTCGGTGCAAATCTGCTTCACCACTCTTTCTCTTCAAATATTAAGTCGCTTTAAGTACTCTCCTTAAATTTTCCAAGTGAGATAAGCATTAACATACTGATAAGTCAGTAAACAACTTCATAAATACATAAACATTGGTATCATGTTCGTTATCTATTTCCGAATATCAATAAACCCTTACCCCTCATGTTTTCTTATACTTCTTTACACTGGACCAAAATAAAACTAACCGTCAGATAGTACTTGAAGTTGTCTAATATTACCTCATATCTTTATCCTAGAATTTTCTTTACTAGGCAATGAAGGATAAAAACATATTTCTAGAAATGCTTTAAATACTAAATACTATATAATATTATCTGAATTTCATTAATATTTATCTATACTAATGCGGTATAATAACAGACTTATAGTGTAACCCCAATGCCCGACGTTAAATAAGGCTCGGATTTTTATTTTCCTACAATAATCACAATAGGGTTGGCACAAACCTAGATTGAAACATTGAGTAAATCATTTTTCAATGAAGCTTAACAACATTGAAAGCTTTACTTTAATTACGTAATGTACCAAAATACCGATTTAATTAGAAGTAGAACAAACAAGATTAATGGAGGGTTATTTATATTTTGTAAACAAAAATCATAATATTTTAACTTTCATTTCTAACCCAAATAAATGCCCCAGAGTTTCCCCAAGCTCAAAACTAATTTAACAGAGTATGTCTTATTTTTTTATAATCATACGGTAAACTAACAAAATTATATAATAATTAACATAAGTCATGTACATGATAAATGTGTGCACTATGCCTAGTGTAATATAGAATAGAAAAGAATAGAAAAGTAACTTTATTTTGAGACTAAGTCCCTTTAGAATAACAAACACACACACACATTATATATATATATATATATATATATATATATATATATATATATATATATATATATATATAGTTTATTTAAACGGAAAAATCACGGTTTATTGTATGCTTCCCATAACACTATACATATTAAAGCATTAACACGAATAAAAATAAAGATCACACTAGAAATCGATCCTCGCCCAATCAAGAGAGTTTCCATTAAAATAAATTACACTTAACGAGATGCTACTTCTTCTTATTTCTTTCTTTCATTGGCACGACAACCCAATACTGGGTCAAGGCCTCCTCGAACAGCTTCCGCCAGTTCAAGATACAAGTTATTCAATTATGTCCTCAATTCTTGAAGTTAGGGATAAAATATCGTTAAGACTTTTAGTTTAACACGAAGGATAAGTGAAGTTTCTGATATCACTACATTGAGTGTGTGATATCAGAAACACAATCGCTTCTTGAGGATTGTGTTCAATTTTTATATTTGGATTGTTGGATATTTCATTACTCTTTCAAATTGTTTAATATATTTTATCCCTCAGAATATATGGACAATGATTGTAAGACAATAATAAAACCAGATTTAATAGTTTGTTGTAACATTTTTATAAAACAAAATATATACTCTCCGCGTTGAGGACCACGTCTCAGAGTCGACACCTCGAATATCTTTTGCGGTTTAGGCTGTCGAACTCGGGTTCCATAGTTTGACACGAACGACAACGATCAAATAACAAAAAAATCTTTTAAACCAATTTAACTTAGCTAAGTGTTACACTAAGAAGGAATATTGCAGAAACAGACAACTGGAAAAACAGTGGGTTACGCAAGAATGGTCTGGGGAGATCCTCCGTGCCACGAAATCGGCGAAAAAGTACACTTTTCATACCCATCAAACTAAGGAAACAATATCAAGTAATATTTTTAATATTTTCTATCCACTTTTCGTATTTGTCTACGCCTCTGCCAGCACACAATTTTGTTCTTCTTAAATTCTCCTTTAAAAAAAAAGAGAGAAAAAAATCCGTATACGCCCCCGTTTTTATACACATCTTCTTTTCAGGTTTCTTATGAACATATATCCCAAGATGTTATTTAAATCGGCTTATGGGTTATATTCGACATCATAAAACTTATAGAAGGACAAAACATTCAATAATGTCCTTTTAGACTAACACGATTGACAGCTATCTGGCTTCGTATATTTATTGTTACGAAGTGCATAAAATATTAAATTTGTTTAATCACCCGTTGATATAATGCTTATATGTAAATCGGTTGGTAAACAACGAGAGAGAATTAACCAGTTGAGGGTATTGTTGATATTTTTAAGTTTGTCACAAGCCAGGCTGTCGAGAAGACAGAAGTTAGCTTTGACATGATATCTCCGTAGTGATAATATTTGTTTTGTTGTGATTGTCATTGTGATTTTTGATCAAATGGCGAGGGGGGTTATTGAGCAAACGTAAGCATCATAATTAATAAGCATAAAAAATATCAAGAAAAGATTTTCATTTCACTAGTTCAGTATTAAGGTAATTAGCATAAAAAAGTTTAGTTCAAGATGAAATCATTATCCAGAAGCTATACACTTTCTTGGGCGATCATATTAGAAATCAGTCTTAATTTTGTCATCATTGAATAGTAATAATTTTTTTATTTCCTTAAATGCTCATGGTAGAGAAATATCCGTAAGCTGTGAAAAGCTATTACTTTTTCGAGGAACTAATCGATATACTATTTATTTAGGATGAAATTATGTAGTTCATGAAAAAAATGAAATTAATAATCGTTTAAGTCATTAATAATTCCATTAGAATTAGAAACAGAAAAAATATTCAACATTGGTGCTAGATAGTTCGTTTTATTCATAAAAAATTTCATGTCTCATTATATTCCTTACAATCGAATATCATTTAAACATTAAGGCAGGATTTTTAATGTGATAAAAAAAATTATCACTTTATGAACTGTTGTATTATTAATAAATCTATCAAGTTCAGCATACTAAACTTCTATGCAGCACAGCAGATGTGTCTAGGATTTTTAAAAAGGGAATAAAATACCCATAGGTATGCCGTCCTCGAGAGGGGGCGTAAAATGGTCCTGAGTCAGTGCGGTGTCAGGAACTCTTCTAAGGTCCCTAGCCTAATTATACCTCTACAGGCAACTCCCACTGTAGCATCACAAGATTAGCAATAGCATCTTAAAGTAACGTTCATAAATTAACCATTTATTTTGTATATATGTATATATTTTTATTTTATTTTTTTTTTTTTATTGAATGATTGTATAGCTATTTAGCGCTGTTACTTATTGCCTAAAAGGGGCATATTGTAATATTTCAATAAAATGTATATTATTATTGAAAAAAAATTAATTAACCAACGATAATAAAATAAGACTTTCCGATTCCTTAAAAAATGAATATCAAAATTTTTGACCAAGATTACTAAATAGTCATAACTTATCTACCTGGTAATACCAATTTTATTTTTTTTTAATGGTTTCGTTAAGGTATTCTATGTAATAAAATATGGACATTTAAATCTCGAAGGGGCACCATTTGGAAACGAATAAACAGATATATTTTTGACCAATACTTGTTTAATGTATGCTTACATGAGAGTACCGAGCTGAAAAATAAATCCATAATATTTAAATTTGTTCGCAAAAATCTTTCGGAACTTCTGGTTATCTGTTAGTCTATGATGTTTATCAAATACTAGTGTATTTGCTCATACATACCTGCAGATTTATATATGATATAATTTTTATTTTATATTTTTAAATAAATTGTTACCTCCTGAGTAGTAATAAGACAAATTTTAATAGATTTTTATTTTTATTTTCATAGGATGCAGCCATCTATTGAATGGAACATTCCAAATATCATAGCGTTGATCATGTTTGTCATCATACTCATCGTCAAAGAGCTTAGGCCAGTCTTCAAAAAGACTAGGTCCTTCTGCAGTTCTCGTAAGTAAAGTTCACACCATATCCAAAACAATTTTAATATCAGGATAGTTAAGTAATTTGCATAAAACAATTTAAAAAAAAAATTAAATAGGGAGTCACGAGGAATGCCGGCAGAAATGAAACTCAAAACTTTGGAATAACTGTGCTCTTTTTTGAATTTCTAAATCAATTATAGCTTAAGTTATTAAAATTTCAAAATTTGTAAATTTAAATGTTTAACATTGGTCTGGTTTTCACATACACTGACTCTTCAAAATATATTAATACACATTTTCAAGTACTTTATTTAATAATAAAAACATATCATGAGCTGCACAAGCTCAATACAAAATATCAATAATTGAAATAATAATTTATACCTTGTATTCGTATTTACATAAATGTTAATGAACTTTATTTTTATTTTTAGCATTACTACCAGGGTTAAGTTCAAAATACTTAGATCATTTGTACTTTCAATCATTTCATAAAACGTGGCATTTTATAAATAAAATCTTTTAGGGAGAACAAAAAATTCAACCAGCTATTGATGTTTTAAGTTATTGTTTGCACCAATTGCACAACTATTTAACTACTTTAAAGATAAATATAATTATTGTTATATCAATGGAATTCTAACCTATAACTAAAGAACTTCTGATGATTAAAAGAAATTATATCTCTAGGTGTCGCCTGTGTAGAGCATGTTGCTGACGCGAAACAAAAGTTTATCTCTACCAAAAATCTCTAAATGCGGCTAAAGACATTTTCACTTCAAAAAATTAAAGAGTTTTTTTATTATTTGATTCGTTCTGTTTTATGGCATTTCATTCAGATGTACCAATCGCATATGAAAGATACATAGACATATCACAAAACAGACATTACATAAACAATTTATCAGTGAGAGGAAAAAATGATGCAAATGTGCACCCGAACCATTATTCTTGGCATACATATTAAAAGCTTGTTAACAAATGTAGCCAATAAATTTACATTAGTGAGTATACGAGGAAACAAGAAACTATTGCATAAAAACTGAATATAACTATAAATAACATAATTTTCATTTTTTAACTTTATTTTTATTTTGACTGACAATGAACAATTTGATTCATTAAGTTTTCGAAAAAGGAAACCTTTCATTTTTTTATTTTCTGATAAAACAATTTGCAATGCAAATGATTTTTTTTTTTAAGATTATAAAGTCATAAATAGATAATAAGTAACGAAAATAATAAACTTTTATAATAATGTAAGTTTTAATTGGTTGAGCCTATGACTAGGGAATATTTAGAGGCAAAGAAAAGTAATATTGACATATTGTTTTTTTTCAAACAAAACAGACATTAACCACTGGCTAGTTGTAAAATGATGTTCTTTTAAGTGGGCCTTATTAAATGAGACAAATCAATTTTTGTTTATTCTTCAACAATAATGAAAATGAATTAGGACAATATGTGGAATATTTTATTTTTTTTTAAAAACAGTGCTACCACAACCCATGAAGTGTCTTGTTTTCAGTATATGGAAGGGTCTGTACTGTTTCTGAGGCAAAAGTTGTGAAGGGAGGTTACTTGTCAAGTGCCAGGTTTTTACCCAAATTAATGGTACCCACTTTATAGAGGCTGAGTGAGACCCAGAAGGATCTCCAGATCACACGGGTTCATTCCCGGGGGGTTAAATAAATCATTTGCCACAGCCAGATTTGCACCTGGGACCTTCAGCATGACAACTCAACACTCTACCACTGAGCTATTCCTCTTCTCTTAATATACTCACTAATAAAAATTAAAATTTTTGAATAATTAAAGTTCTATATCTAATAATTATTTATTTTTTATCGTCACTACCTCACCAATGAGACGTTGCAACATACCTTTTCCAGTAAAAAAAAATTTTTTCTTCATTAAATGTTCCAAAAATATTTCTGTTTGTAATAATTTTTTCAAAAATAGAAACGTTAGAGAGGAGATAGTTGACTGGAAGATGTAATGTAAGGAAGGAAACAGTTGGGGGTGCAGTCAAATTAAACACTAAATAAGTGGGTAAGGCACAAATAAAAAATTAGTACCCACTTATTTAGTGTTTAATTTGACTGCACCCCCAACTGTTTCATTCCTTACAAAAAATAGAAACATTGACTTTTGACAGAAAAGTTCTGTTCTTCTGTTTCCGATATTAAAAAGACAAAGCAACTATGCTAAATATTTTTTGAAATAACATTTATTCAATGTAGGTACCTGTAGAATTTTTTTCTAACTTTTTTAAAAACTGAAGATATCTAGGGCCCAGTGTAAACAGAATACTGAATATTTTGTATCTTATATTTTTATTTAAGATTTGAATTTAACATGTATTATTAATTGTTTTATATCTCACAATAATTAAAATTGCATAAATAAAATAAGTTTTATAGGTATACTCTAATAATAGTGAAATTATCTTTTTTAGTTCCAGCTAAAAGAAAGATACCAACTGTAAAGGATATTCCTGGGCCACAACAGTTCCCTCTCATCGGTACTCGTTGGATATATTATACGAAATATAATCTTGAAAAGATACATGAAGCCCACAGAGGTAATTGGACAAAATATTTTTTATAAAAATAGAAAACGATTCAACACAACCACAATTAATATTAATTAAAAAAACAATCTCAAACAAACTGAAATTATTTTTACTTTTTTCAGATTTGTGTCGAGTATATGGTCCTATAGTGAAAGAAGAAGCTTTGTGGAACATTCCAGTAATTAATATCTTTGGAAAAAATGAAATTGAAAAGGTACTCAGGCAACCGAGTAAATACCCTTTACGACCTCCGACTGAAGTAACCGCACACTATAGGGCGTCCAGGCCTGACAGATATCCATCTCTTGGTTTAATCAATGAGTAAGTAAAAAAAAAAATCCCATACTCTCCAAAAAAAGACTAATTAGCCAATTTTTAAATGAATATTTTTTTTAAAATTAGTTTATTATTGACGTCTTCTTATAATATACTTTTATGAAAAATTCATAATCCTAACATAATACATAATTGTATTTAAATAGGTTCTGATTGTTTTATATAAGTTACTAAATTTGAAAAAAATAATTTTCCAGACAGGGTGAAACGTGGCATACCCTAAGAAGTCACTTAACACCAGAGCTAACCTCGGCTAAGACAATGTCATCATTCTTTCCAGAGTTACTATCAGTAACAGAAGATTTCATTCGATTACTCCAGGCGTCAAAACATGAAAATGGAATAGTAGAATACTTTGATGACCTATCATGCAGGATGGGGTTGGAAAGTAAGTTAAATATTTTCAACAATGAATAAATTCTTTATTTTTTCCTATCTTAAAGAAATCAATAATGCAATAGCTTATCAGTTTGAAATAAGATACCAAATAATCAATAGCCTGGAAATTAAGTTTGTAATAATTCTAGGATTTATAAACTGATGTAACAAGAATTCAATAAAAAATATATGTTATTATTTTATTTGAAAGGTACTTGCTGTTTGATTCTTGGAAAGAGGTTAGGAGTTCTTGAAGACGAGGCAAATGAAGTGTCCCTCCGATTAGCTAATGCTGTCAAGGAGCAGTTTTGTGCATCAAGAGACACTTATTTTGGACTCCCTTTTTGGAAACTGTACCCAACTGAGGCCTACAAACGATTTGTCAAGGCAGAAGAAATCATTTATGAGTAAGTTTTCTTGTTGATTGAGTTCCATAGTTAGAGTGAAGAGGAGTGAATGCATACGTGGCAATATAAATATGAACTCATAAAAAAAGAAGGATAGAATACATTAGCTGATTGGTCCCCATTGGCTTGTCTTGTAAGCATTAACAATTTTTGCTTAGAAGATCAAACACTAGGTTGCAATCAGCCATCATAGCAGCCCACAAAAAAAAAATATTATACATAATCCAGGTGTTCATTTACCCCAAACTTCACCCCAAAGAAAAATAACAAAATTAATGTTATTGTATTCAATTAGTATATTATTTGTTAAATCTACAACTAATTTTTTTAATTTTTTAAACAGCGTGATCTCTGAAATGGTCGAGAATGCTAAAAATCAGGAAAATGATACCTACTTAGAAGAAAGTCCCAGTATATTTCTATCAATTCTCAACAACCCAGGTCTTGACATTAGAGAAAAAAAAGCAGGAATTGTAGATTTCATTGCAGCTGGTATAAAAACGGTAAGTAAACTTATCTGTACTAGAAATCCCAGAAAAAAAGAAAACTTTGTAGTCTAAAATTAAAATTTATATTATGTAAGCTTGAACCCTTTTATTTTTTCTGTTGACTTTAAAAATGTAATTCATCGATGAAATATACAATTATTTTTATTAAATAGATTATTTCAAATATTATTAATATATTAATAGCACCCTTATGTACAAAGTATACTTTTAAAAATAGTTTTCTTTACATGTTTTTGTATTTGTTTTAGCTGGGAAACACGCTTGTTTTCCTTTTGTACCTAATGGCAAAGAACCCAGAATGCCAAGAGAAGTTAGTTGAAGAAATAGAATCCTTAACGTGTGGGAAGGAATTAACCCTCCAAGCACTGGGAAAAGCCAATTACTTAAAAGCTTGTATAACGGAATCTTACAGGTAATTAAATAATTTATTGATGTAACCATTGAAAAAAATAAATTAAAAAACAGCTTCACATATAAAAGGTTATAATAATCATATCCAAAAACTCATTACAATGAAAATCAATTTCAATAATTTAGATATTAATATTCTTCACTTACAACCAACTGAATTTTCCAGGATGCTTCCAACAGCACCGTGCCTAGCAAGAATTCTTGAAACTGATATGGAGCTCAATGGGTTTCACCTACCATGTGGGGTAAGAATAACTATGTATTTCATATTAATAACATTTGTAATTATCATGTACAGTGGAGCGTCGATTATCCGAACATCAGTTATCAGAACGTTCAATTAACGGAACTATTTTTTTTTTTCAAATCTAATTTGAATTAATTTGATCAGATCACCCAGTTACTTATCTGTATTGTTATTTTAAATAAAATGATTTTTCCATGAATGTCAATAAGGGGGCCCTAAATATTTTCGGAAACAGAAAAAAAATTAACTTCAATATGTATTTTTTTACTAAGAACTGTAAACCTAATTAGGTAATTTCATTTGTTCCTCTGAATCCCTTCCTATTAATTTGGTCGGTATTTTTTTTTTTTAGTGAATTTCAATAATCCGAATTTTTTATTATCCGAACCACCCCTGACAAAAAAGGCCAAGATGGCTGTTTTCAGGTTTACCTTTGTTTCGGTCTTGATGTACTCCTCAGAGTCATGGACTCTAACAACCAACCATAAATCAAGGCTTCAAGCTACCGAAATGAGGTTTCTTAGGAAGGTGGAAGGGAAGACCAGAAGAGATCGAGTGCGTAACAAAACAATAAGGACACATCTCGAGACAGTTCCAGTCACTGAAATAATACAGCGGAACTGGCTCAGATGGTTTGGACATCTGTTAATTATGGAGCCAAGCCGCACAGCAAAATGTGCATAGCAAGAGTAGAGGGCAAGAGAGGGAGAGGAAGACCAAGACTGAAGTGGGAAGACGGAGTGAAGGAAGCTTTTAGGAAAAGAGGAATGGATTGGAATAGAAGAAGTGTGTTAGTACAGAACAGAGTTAACTGGGTCAAGCTCTACAAAGGATCTCCTCACACTGCTCTGGCGGTAAGTGAGGATAAAAGATTATGATGATGATGATGACCCCTGACAAAATTAGTTCGGATAATCGACGTTCCACTTTAATTAGTTTCAAAACTGTGATGAAGTGTGTTGAAAACATAAATATAATATTATCTTTTAAGGAAAAAATTGATTTGAGCCAGTTTTGAAACAAATTGCCTGGTTTATAATAAAAATATATTTGAAAGGAGAGAGCATTAACAAAGGGCCGAAGTGTAAATGCTATTTTTCAGTAATATGCAAGAAAGATTCATTTATAAAATCATCACAAATAAATGATTAGCTGGACCAATGTTCATAGAATTCTCATAATATTATTCTTTAATATTAAATACTTATAAGTTACCATTTGCAATCTCGATGAAATGGTAATATCTCTAATCCTTTCAATTCTCTGCAACATTTTATGGCCAAAAAGAAAACCATTACACTCCTGTAAAAAAAAAAAAAAAAGAGAGAATAAATTTATTTATGGTAAACAAGTACATAAGTAATTAAATCTCAGAATAAACCAGCAAGTGGGTGAGAAGTTAGGTAAACTAATATAGTAAGTAAACTAATGATAATCTTAAAGAACATGAAGTTTCAGATCTTACTATAGTACTTTTTGTGAATTTTGGTCCATCTAAATATTTTAGGTGCGGTATATTGCCCCAGTATCGGTCTGCAGGTTGTGGCTTCAAGTAAAGTCACAAATTTTAACTGTTCAATTGTTTCCCTTTTAGTATTTAAAATAAAGATAATCATGAGTTTTAACATAGTAAAAAATGGGGTAATTATGGGAAATGTGAATTTCGTTTATCATTTCATCAAGAAATAAACGTTTCAACTAACATTTTGAAGTATAGATGATCTATGTAAGTTGAATAATTTTTTTCTTTCATTCTGAAGCTCATGGTAATTTGTATTTTGGAGAATATTAGAAAGGAAACGAATGAACTATTAAAACTTATAATTCTACTCAAGCAACCTGTGGAACTGACACCATGGCCCCTATTGTTTCTTTTCGATACTTATCTATACTCCAAAAATATGGACAGAATAATGTAATACTTTGATAAAATCAAAATTAGACTTACATGGTTGACCTACAGCATACAAAATATAGATTAAAACAATCATTCCCTATATTTTACTGTACTCTAATCCAACACTATCCAATTAGAATCCTTATATCTTTAATTAATTTCTCTATGCTAGCAATGGCATAAGAGGAAGTCCAAGAAGAAGATATATTTCATTAACATCCAACTTTATCCATTTATCAAAAATGTATCTGTTATTTAAAAACCTGAGTGTACATACTTTAATTATATTTTGATCATTCAGTTATTATGATTAAAGCTTCATTTGTGGACATTAAGAATATAACAATTTTTTTTTAAATGCGATTAATGATCATTTTTTAATGTTTGACTTTTCTTTTCATGATTTTAAGAAGTTTTAGACTTTGAGGCTAACCTCTAAGTTATCTATTTCTGTTAAAGCCTCTTCTTGTTTCTGTGGTAATTAGGTACTGCTCATAAACTCCCATAATGGCATAAAAATTTCAATCCAACCAGGTGACAAAATAAATAAAACAATCGCATGTACAATTTATTTATCCTGTATTTACTGAACAAGTACCATATACTTCATATTCAATTATTTGGCTCATTATAATAATCACATAAACGTGATTAGTGCAATTGTGGCTTTATACTTATAAATCACATTAGAAGGCATACTAAGTTTAATATACTAATTATTGAAAAAAATGTAGTTGGTATGTGAAGTTGATTTTAATAATGTCATATTTGCCTACTAGTGGATTATTTCAGTATATTATTAAATTTAACTGTTTAGGTTCCATTAAATCTGCAGCCTCAGTGAATACTAGATTAAGTTTAATTTTGTCCTGAGTTAGTTAATTTTATCGAAATAATCGCAATTGGGCCACTCTAGTAGTTTTTGAATTGAAATGAAGTTTTAATACAAGCAATATCTCTATTTTAAGCCAATCTCTGACTTCGTCCCCTATTCACTGCGAAAATAACACGATTCCGCTTCCTTAAGTACAAGAAACTTATTTCGGAGAAAATTCGAAATAACCTTTTATTCACATAGGCTTTAGAAACAATAAACTTACTTACCGCAATATTACTAATTACTTAGCATATTACATTTTATTTTTAACGTGAGAGAATTATCACTAACCAGAAAAAGTTTCGCGGGAATCTGCAGGTAGCTTGATTGAAGTGCTTAGCGAATTCTTCATGTGTAGGCATATTGTTTTACACCCGGCATTCAATTGGTAATAAATATTTATAACATAGAAATCTATTATAATTTTACAGATGATTTTAATATATTTTTATATATTTAATAATAAAAGAGGCATTGGAAGTCACTAATTATAAACTGAATATTGCCTAAAGGAAAAATTAAAATTTGGGGTTTCTAAACCTCAAAACAATTTAATTAACAAACAATAATTTACCTAATGGCTGCAAGCTTATTTATGAATATTATTTTCACTTCATAACGAACGGGTGGCAGTTTAAGAATTCTGTTGGTACTGCCGTCTGACGTTTTAATCTTGTAGAACTTACTATTTATTCACTTAATGCTGTTTTACTAAAAGATGCAGTAGTTAAAGAGTGTAATTACATATGTTTGAGCTGTAGAAGCGTTAGAGGCTTTCTTTATTTGGGATACACAAACCACAGTTAGTGGGTTTCGGGTGTATTGTTTACTCCCGTGGGGTATTATTTAAAAGATATACTTTATATGTAGGAGGATTTATTTAAGTTTTAAAGAATTTTTGTATTAACATTAAACCAACATATTGACGCTCTAGGGCTAGGAAATATATAGGACTGACATATTACCAGGTCCTGTGCAAATTTATGGTTATTAGATAATTAGTTTGCTTCAAGACAAAAGTATTGATTATTGGCCCAAACCGATAATCTCTTAGGTATGGGAAAAGTTTGTTTGTGCATTTATTTAACATCACTTTATGCTGTCATGGCTAAGGATGGTCATCTTTGACGAGTATCTGACACCGCACAGGCTCTGGGCACCCTTTTACGTCCCTCCCGAAGGGTGGCCTAACCATTGATTTTCAATCTATTTAAAAAATCCTAAGGCCATGTGCTGGGCTGCGAACACGCGATCTTGGCCGTAGGAGGTGGTTTTCCAATGGGAAAAGTGTTCTCCAGTTTAAGCCAGAAATGATTATGATGGAATTCAGAAACATATTACTGACTATGAACAGTGTGTCCTCTTACACATTTCTAATGGATGGGACAATTTTGATGGAATTACTAAATGTTTACTTCCAATTATTTCTGTATGAAATAAATACCTGAGTGATCAGCTAATCTCCTATGACTTCATTACTATCTCATGTGGTTTAAAAAAAAAAAGATATTTAACTCAGTTTTTAACAAAAATGTTGTACGTATGTTTTTATATTTTAGCATTTATATACAATTATACTTTTAAACTATTTTTAGCATTATTATTCATTTTTTTTTTTTATCAGACATTAGTTTAACAAGTTCCTATTTTTACAGAGTGTTGTTTTGTGTCATACATGGCAAGCATCCTTGATGGAAGAAAATTTTCCTGACGCTGACCGATTTATTCCTGAAAGGTGGCTTGGAAAAGAAAAAATGTCCTGGTTGGTTGCTCCCTTCGGAGCAGGTCGTAGACTGTGTCCAGGAAAGAGATTTGTTGAACTAGAGCTCCAGGTTCTTCTGGCACAGGTAAGAAATGCAATTTTTTAAACCATAACACTAATAATAACTTAATATAAAAATTTAATACTGAGAGATGATAGTTCATAATAATGTAGAAAACCTTAGTATGTATTTATATAGAATTTTTCATCATTCCCCTGCAATTCTGATATCAATTCATTCTAGAATCACCCTCAGGCAAAATATTTGATTTTCTCTCTCCAGATGAGGTATTAATAACTTGAAGTGAATATTTGAAAGAACTTGGTGTTTGTTGGAGATGAGAGAGATCTCTTTGTAGTTGGCATAGCGAGTCTTTCTTAAATATAGGACAGATGAATTACTTGGTCTATGAATCTAGTAATGTTCATCTGCCAAACTGTAATGAGCATGTTCTGAATATACTTCATCAATTTGTTTCCACTGCACTTGATGAACTCCACCAGTCCATCAGCATCTGGAGCTCTGCTATATCCAGCTTCAAGATTTCATCTTTAGACGGTGACTTGATATCTAGCTCCTCCATTTCATTTTACTGTTGTCTCTTGTTCTCTGTTCTAAACAGCTGACAAAGTTCTAAAGGCACATGATTATATGAATATTGAGAAATTGTTGAAATGATTCCTCAAGGTTCAATGTCTTTGGTTTTTAAGTTCCCTTTATTGTCGTTACAGATACAAGAGGTGCCAGATTATTGCCTTCGGGCACCTGTCTATTTTCCTGTATAAGTCTTGAAACTCTTTACCCCTGTCTGGTCTTTCTTCTCTATTGATCTTCTCTCGGATGGCAACAAATATTTTTCAAAATTAATTTGACCTAAGAGGAGTTTCAGCGCTCCAGGTGATTATTACAGCAAGGTGTTCCAGCTTCTTTTATTGGTGTTTTTACCGTTGTGTCTGCCAGATCTTTTCTTTTGGGACTGGTCCATTATGACACTATTTTGGGGTTTGTGATAGTGATTTTAGGAGGAATTGATTATCAATCAACTGCACTCCAGTCAGATGAAAGAGCTGCCTTCTCAGAGCTCCTTGACTAGCTTCTCCATCCAAATAGACAAATTATTTTATGTGACTCTAAAAATTTTTATGATCTCTAGTTACGTTCGTAAATCTAGTGCCTTGCCATTAACAGGGTTAGATGGATGATCCAATTAAGAGGTGAATGGCCAGATTTCCCCTCAGAAAAAACACCTTGTCATTAACATATATTAGTTAATTCCTTCAGTTTGAGAAGGCAGTGAGAGATGCTGGCATGCATAAAGCATCATTTTAAATTTGTACACCTTGCTTACTTAAGGCTTTAGAGAAGACTTGGATGTCAAACATGTCATAATCAAGTATTTGGTATAAGGAGAATGGGTTAGACTTGGAGAAGAGTTATCTCTTTAGTAATTGAGAAGACTAACTTCATTCATTAAAAAAAAACCTGGATTTTTGTCTGGAGGGTAATTGTTAAAGACCAAGACAGTTGGCAGAACCTGCTGGAGAAGACCAAAATCAGACATTGGATGCTAAAATACTAATAATAGATTCCTATTAAAAATTATGGACTAAATTAGAATGATTGTCTGTAAAATTTTTCAGTAAAACAACAAAATAAACTACTATTTAGTTTAACTACTTATATTGCATTACCAGTTTTCCTTATATTACACGAATGTGTGATGTGTTTAACATCAAAATTCGATTATTCTGAAATATCAGAAGTTGACTTTTTCTCATTTTTGCTAGTTTAGTCAAGCAATTTTCTCTAACACAACACTTCGCCACCTTTTTTTCATGGTTTTAGTCCAGTTCTGAATCTAACGTTTCTTTAGCATAACATTTTTGGGATAAATGAGTAAAAATATCAGTTTTTGAAATTTTGGAGTTATCTGCTATCGATCCTATATGCTTCATGTAAACTAAAAAATTATTTTAATGAAACCATTTACTGACTTTTGTTTATATTTTTTGTTTTATATGCTTGTTTTTGTGTGTATTTATTTTTATTATTATCGATTTTCCTTTCACTCGCAGTGTTTCTTTTTAAATGATAAATATATAAATTGTTTATTTTCAGATTGTGAGAAGATTCAAGCTAGAGAGTGATGGTGAGCTCGAGATCCAGTTTGAATTTCTCATGGCTCCTTCATCTCCAACAAACTTGAAGCTAGTAGAAAGGACTTGAACTTAACATCACCTTCTTACCTTCGAAAATTGACTAAAACAAACCCATGAGTGGGTCTTTTTCTTAATATCAGGGTAATGATATACCCTTTTTCCATTCAAATAGACAATTCAAAAGTGCGTGTAAATATTGTTGTGTTTGTGAATCGTGTAGAATCTATATGCTATTTTAGATTACTTTTGTTATCAAACGTACCTGAAACCATACCCTTGTAAGGCTTTTATTTCTGTTTATTTTGTTAGAAAGGGGAATGGACTTAATTTTTAAGACTTTGTGTTAAGAAATTTAAATTAGTATTTATTATCTCTCGTTTCTTAATAAACATGTCTTAACAAATCATATTGTATATGTTTTATACTTATTTATTTATTTATGATTATTTAACTTAAATTAAACTCCTCAAACTGATTTTTTTTTTTTTACGACCATAAATTACTTAGTTTGCATGTTTGATAAATTAATATGTTTAACTTTAAATGATAAATTACAAAGTTAGATATGCTTTGAACTGTACTACTTATAATATAAAAAAAGAAGTATTTGTCTAATATTAAAGAATATTATTAGTATAAAGAACCTGTATTTAATATAACAGCAGCAATAATTAAATAAGGAATCTTTTTAATGTATAATACTGTTATAATGTTGCCTTATTTGATTCTCACATTATGTATGAAATCTAGCATTCGACTTTTGTTTTCCCACCTAATAAATTAGGAATAAATAATTATGTACAAAGAATTTATTTATTTTGTCATTGATAGTGTTAATGCTTTGTTATTGAGTAGGCATGTGAATCATATTCATGTGTTGTTTACTACGGAATGAGTACAAATTTTTATTGAGCTTAAAGCAGTAGTAAAAGTTTAGATTAATCTTTAATCAATGAAAATGTATTTTGTTATCGTTCTTTACTTATAAATCTAAATCTAAAATAAAATAAATACAAAAATTACCAATCGTGTAAATGATATTAGTATCCATTCTGGAATGATTTTAATAAAATACACATAATAATTATTAAGTTTTTATTTTGTGTGATAAAATATAAAAATATTTTTCATAAATAGGAAATAGAAATTGATTTGACTACTATTTTATGTGTATTTCATTGTGCACCCTGGTCCAAGACTTATCTTGATATTTTAAATAAAAATATATTATATTTTATTATTTATCACATATTTTATCTATGGTGCTGTATTAAAAGGTCAATGTGATTTGTGGATGATTAAATTTAGTAATGTCTACTCGAAGGGATTATTTGTAAGTATTTATTTTAGCATTCCTACTAAGTGAAGACTAACGAGGATTTTTTTTTTTTTTTGTAGTGTTAAAAGTAATTCAGGCATACAGTGATCCTAGTGAATTTAGATTATTTTTTTACTGTGTTTGAACTATTTTGGACCAGTAATTATGTTTGCTAATGATAGATAAACGATTAGGACCAAAAAGTTCAAATATGTTACTACTGTGGAAACAATATTGTTTTTCACAAAAAAGTGAAGTTATATACTTGTAAAATTGCTGGGACAAATCTTCAAAAAGGTCTTTATTAATTTCAAGTTATCATTCTTTAAAGAAGGGACGGACCGAAGTGACTCAGTGGTAAAGAACTGAGTTGCCATGCCGAAAATTCTGGTTCAAATCCCAGTGCAGGCAAGACCTTTATTTAGTCTCTAAGCAGTCGGAAATGGATCATATAGGATCTAGGACTCTCCTGGGGCTCACCTAGCCGCTATAAAGTGGGTACCTAAAATAAGGGGGAGGGGAATCTGGCGGTTGAGCATGATCTAGGACATATTATCTCCCTGCACAACCGTTATCCACGAAACAGTACTGTCTCTACCATTTACTGAACCACAGACCCTTGGTGGGTTGTAGTGGTACATGTTTTTTTAAAATTCATTAATGTATTATAAAATGCATCTTTATATTTTTCAAAATTCTTCAATTGTATTTTACTAAACCAATTCCATTTTTGAATGGCAGAGGTCAAGGTGACTCACTCATAATGAAATGAAGAGTAGCTCTGAGCACAAAAAATATTTTTGAGGGTTGTTGCTTCCAGTTGATTTACAACAAGTTTTAACTTTTCATTTTTAATATTTCCAAAAAATATCAATTATCATGAGCTTAAGGGTGGAAAAGAGAATTTAATTATGGGAAATGTGTATACTTCGGTAATCATTTCATCTAGAAATGTACCTTACAACAAGCATATATCATATATACTTCAAAATGTAGAGCGAACGTTGATTTCTCAATTAAATGATTACCGAAATCTACACATTTCCCAAAATTACATTTTCTTTTCCATACTAAAACTCACAATAATTTTATTTTAGAATAATATTAAAAAGGGAGCTATTGAATAGTTAAAGCTTGTTGTAACTCAACTATCAGCGACAACCTGTAGAACAGATACCTTTTTAAGGCATATTTGATTGATGAAAATTAGTTAATTGCCTTTAATACCTTTTTCAAATCTCCTTTTTAATAAAAAAAAATCGATTGCCCATGAAATGTGAAGATTTATGCACTTTAAAAAATCTTAAAAGTCTACAAATACTCAAAGAATAAAAAATTCATTCATTCCCACTCCTTAACCCATAAATAAATAATATATAGAGTAATATAAGTTATATTCATATAAATATTATTAAACAAAACAAATACACAAAGTGTCAATGATTGGTCCACTATATATGTTTAGTTGTGAGGACCATTAGTTCCAATAGGTTTACCACTCACATTAATGAAACATTGTGATTGAACAAGTAAAAAAAATCTAGAACCTTTCAAAATTTGAGTTTTATGTTTCAAGGTACACAAAATCCAGATTTTTTTCTTTTGAGACTGAATCAAAGTCACAGATCTCCCCAGGACACCTCTTCACACTTGTCATAACAATCTTGAAGTTTCAAATGGATATAGACAGAAGATCTAATATGCCTCTGAATTATTCATATAAATAATTTTATAATATATATTTACAATAATAATAAGTCTTCCGATGCCAATACCCCCAATTTCCTCTTTCAACCACCGACCACCACCCAAACCCAAATCTAAGATTACTCTTAATAAAATCATCTCACCAACACCTCGATCTACCCCTTCAAGGTTTACCAGTTGGCCAACTTTTTCGGAATTCATTCCTTACTAATCCCAATAACTTACAAGCTCAACTCAACCTTCATGACACTATAACTGCAACTACTAGCCAGTTGCATGATTTGTGTCAAATAGTGTTGTGTAATCTCCTGTTGTGTGGACTCATCTTTTTTTTATTCTAAGTTATATTCGAAAACCTCAATACTTTGTTCATCCTTCAACGTTAACGGCCACATTTTAAAGAACAGTTAGGAGCATGATATTTTATAAATTCTAATTCGTAAATTTCAAGAAAGCAGACCCCAGTACCTAATATGAGTAACGTCGATATAGAAAAATAACAAGTATTTCCTGCCTTTATCTTCCTCTTTTTTCTAGTTGTCATTGAACGCCAAGAACTTAAATTAAAATTCTCCTTCCGTCCTTTTAGGCATAGTACTTTAAAATGACGTTTAATGAATAAAGAACTACAATCATTTTATATTTGTATTTATTTTTTTTTTTTTTGTGTCAGCCTTCACCTTGCTTATTTTCTTTTTGCAGCTCTCGCCTGCTTTTGCCTATTTCGATGTTTTGCAGCCTCCCGTTTTCTTTGGTCCATCGTCATGACAACACGGACCTTTATTTCCCTTTTTTCCTTTAGGAGGACAACTCATCATCATGGGAACATCAGGTTCACGGCAATAGCCATACCTCAACAGAAATATGGAAATTATGTATGGATAATTTATTATTATTACAGTCGACTCTCGATAATTTGAAACTCAATGGGCCAGACAATTTTTTCAAATTACCAAGAGTTCAAAATAACAGGAGTTTAAATAACCAAGAGGGAGGGAGGAATACAATTAACTAAACAAGAGTTTGAACAAAATTCGTGATTTATTATTTTAAACATTTGTGCAATTATTCACGAATGTTCATATTGAAAAGAAGTCCGTAATTTTCTGTTGAGTGAGCGACTTCAGTCTATCATTGTCCTATGAATTTTCGATAGTGGTGAGAGCTGCGAAGAAATCGTCACTTGTGTCGGTTCTGAGGTATTAGAAGCGTAGGGTTGTTAGAGATCTCCTTGCCTCACTCAATGTGACTGGAATTGGTGGTTGTTCTTCTTCGTTTTCTTCCTCGTCCTCATCCAGAGGGGCCAAATTCAACAGTTCTGCATCGGTTAGGGCACCGTAGACACTAATGTCATTGTCAACATGAGCATAATCCTCAAATGTTAATTCTCCATAGTTAGGTAGAAGTCCCCACCCTGAGTCAGAATTTAACTGACGAATCCGGTTAATCAAGCACTCTTCAAGACGGGGAAATCACCCTGACGTGACCTTTTTCTACTTCCGGTGATGCGATCCTTGTTCTTTAAAATCATCGACAATGTCGATGGTAAAATGTCAAACTGTTTAGCGACATCTTTTTTTAATTTTCCATCCTCTACAGCTTGTTTTTTTTTAAACACACTTTTTTTCACGTATAGAAAGACACTTGTTCTTTCTTGAGTTCATTTTAATAACACAATAACAGAAAATCACATTAACTTTTCAGAACAGAAAAAGAGAGAATAGAAAAAGACTCTCTTTAGCGTTTGAAGGTAGACTGCGAACTGCAAACTCACTCATTTGTGTAAACAAAGGACAGGTCTGTGCATGATAAACGCTTCAAATTATAGGGAGTAGGGTAGCCCGGACTTCAAATTATTGCATGTTGACGGGCAAGATACTATTCCTTCGACTTCAAATTATCGAGAGGACCAATTTATACTGATTTTTTTCAATCTATCGAGTATTTTTCAAGGGACCGAGAAAAAATTTCAAATTATCGAGAAATTCAAATTATCGAGGGTCGACTGTACTAATATTTAAAATAATCTTTTCCACCCTATAAATTATTCCGCTACTGGGTCTCCTCAGCAACCCAAGACATATCACTGATCATCCCTAACATACCAGGAATAAGTAACAGGAAATACATATTAAGCCCTGACCTGAGAGGCCTTAGCTAGCAATGAATGCTCCCAAATGAATGGCATAAGTCCTTTTGGGCACATTCTTCAGGCTTGTGTCCTAAATTTTCTTTGATGAAACTAGAATTAATACTTGGCCTGGCCCTAAATATCTGGGTCCGAAATTCAATTTTTTGTTTTATCAACTGATATGACTATATTAATATAACTTAAGCGCTCACGTTTCACACTTAAACACAACAGTAGAAATGTTAATAATTTTCAAAATTATTATTCTTCAGTTTCGGGACAAAAGATCACAACTAAATAACTTCGAGACCAAGAATATATTAAGTTTTTTTTTCCTATTGAATTTTGTTTTGTTCGAGCTATCATCAGGAACAGTCACTTCCAAAACTTTTCTTTATCTCCAAAATCACATCTGTTTCTTCTACTAACCATATTCTATGCCTAATCAGAATTTGCATCTATTCCTACTTCTTTTACGACTTGCATCAATTATAATGCATTAATAGTTAGTTCTATATATTCACACAACAGTACCTAATCATGTAGGAAAGAATTACATCCTATTATTACAAGAATTACATCCTATTATAGTACCTAATCATATGCAAACCCAAACACCTGATATGTGTGCATGGGTATCTTAACACGCAGATTCAAATCTTTTCAAATACTATTCAATTACTTTAAATGACGAACCTCAATTGTAAAGGATCCGTTAGGGGTTAATATATCTTTTAAAATACAAGAATATATTTGAGTCGAAATTATCGCCCAAACACGAAAAATACGCGGCAAATAACATACTACATCCTAACCATAAATGTTTGTATGTTATAAAATTATTTTCTATTTACTGGTAAGGTGGTATTGGCTTCTTCCTGAGGTCGGGTCTTCTGCAACTCATTCCTTTTCTCTCCATGGCCTCTTCCTCAATGCAGTCCGATTTACCCTTTGAAGCCATTCCACGAAAGAGTGGAAGGGTGTGTGGAAGAGTATTTGATCTTTGCATATATACATCTAATAGACCATTACTACATTTCCTCCCAGCTCCTGCTATGATACTCCTAATGGCGGTCTGAAAATAACATAACCACAATTAGTATTGATATAAATCATTGAAATCGTATTTCATAATTAGGCAGTTTGAAAATCAGATTATCTTTAAATTATTACCACTTGAGGTTGGCAATAGAGGTAAGACTCTGTGTTAAACATCTACTTTTGTGGCCAGCTTTCTAGTTTAATTACTAATCTAAAGTAACTCGAATTTTAATTTATGCAATTAAAATTTAAAAAAGCTTAAAAGTGCGTATGAAATATGGTGGTTAAACTTTCATTAAATATTGCATGAAATGCCAATTTTAAAATCAATTCATTTGTAAATGAAAACTGACGTGTGAGTAAAATGACTTGTTAATTCTAAACGACCAGGTGATAGAAACTTTAAATTAACGATAAAGATGATTCCGAACAAAATTTAAGTTCATAAAAAATAAAGTAAAGCACCCTCCAAGAACTTGTATTTTCTAGGGTTTGGACAATAATATGATCCATCCAAAAAAAAAAATCGATTAGATCATTTACAAATCGAAAAGTAAATTTGTTTCTGAAATAAATTTACGTAAGACAAAAAACAAAAGGAACACTTTCTTTAGGTAATCGAAACATTGAACATCCTTTCTTGGTTTCTAAATTTTATACGGAAAAAGAATATTTTATACAATCCCACTAAGTATGACTTGAACCTAATGGTTATTACATATTTTAATAAATATTCACTTCCGCAGACAACATTTAATTATTATTGTTATCTTAAAGTCGGCAATGTGCCACACGTGGCGCAATTATTTTTTTCAATATTCAAGAGGTCCAAAGAAGTTTAAAAAAAAATGTCTAGGCTAACTTTGAATATTTGGTTGAGTTTTTGGTGTCGTAAAATAGTCAATAATCCATAAGTATAATAAGAACTAATATATTTTAAAATAGTTAATTAATTTTAAGTAAGACTAACCTGCATTTTGGTGAAGGTCTGACACTTTTAAATTATGTTACCTTGTACCTTGCTACTTGAATACTGAATGGTATTCAATAAAACATAAGAATGAATTACATTTTTACATATGATAAATGCTACAGATGGTGTAAATGTCTAATTACTTACAGTTTTATTTTCTCTAATTTTAGTCTTAAATAAAAATGCACCAAGTTGAATTTTATTCCCAGAGAATCTATATTATAAAACAAACTCCTCGGCCGCGTTTGTTCGCGGTAAACTTAATAACTACTGCACGGATTTTCAAGCGGTTTTAACCAATATATAGAGTGATTCGCCAGGAAGGTTTAGGTATATAATTTGTCGAGGTTTTGAGTAAATGGGTTGGAATATCGATGGGTTTCGCCGAAGACTCTGCTTGCCTTATCCCGTGCAATTATCTAACGTGCGAGATAATAAATTCGTATATAAAGAAATATTTGGTTTTGTTTTTATTTTTATAATTTCCTATATAATAAAGTACATTAGCTGAGATGGGAAGAAAGAAAATCAAGACTCCCAAAGAAGCCTAACCAATGATATTCATGTGGTCATTAGTGACCGGGTGCGTGATAAAAAAAAAAAATTAAATTATACAGACAAATTATGTAGACATCATATGCCTTATTACCCGAGCAAAGCTGGGGTAGTTCTACTCCACTGGGGTGGATCGCTAGTAAAAAATAAAAAGAGATTTTTTTTTATCTAAGCCTCTGTTTGGGCATTCTGTTCCAGTTTTTGAAGTGCACAAACAAAAAAAGAGTTTAAAACTTGGCGAGTTTTAAATGCATTTGCACAAATAAAAATTTGTGTTATTAATCTGTTCGCATAGAGAAATCATAGTGCCAATAGTCAGAAGCGACTGGGTGCCAAGGTCTTCGTGCGCCTTTTCTTGTCTAGAACACAAAACAGTTCAAAAGTGCAAATCAGTGGTCTCAACGTTAATAAAGTGTAGTCATTTATGAAGTATATAATGTAAAAATGTGTATTTATGAAGGATTTTTCGAAACTTTTCGGAAACCTTTAACTTAAGACATTTTATGAGCGTGGGGACCTTTGAATTTTTGTAGGAGCCTAGGTTCCCGCTTTGTTCGCTTACCGCTAAATCCGTTCTTGCTAGTAACGAGTTTAATAAATATTAAAATTGAATAGCATAATAGACATCACATCATGACATAAGTAATATGTTCTGTAGTTTGGGAGTACAGTGGTAGACACACAACTGCGTCATATCAGAAATAATCAATCTGTAATACTTGAGATACCAACTTTCTAAAAAAGAAAACAATAAATAAAAATAATTTGAAAAATATAATTAGTATAATATTATTTGAACTGCAAATTTTTGTTTGTAATATATAATTCTAAGAATTTCTTTGCAATCAAATAGAGAAGGCATTGTAAACCTAACAACCACAATTTGCCGTCTTAGCACCGTCTATTCAGGCTAGTACCACGTTTCGTGTCCGTGAGACTTAAACGTAAGTATCATATGTTGGAATATTCTATTAGTATTATACTTCAGTTAATTGATTACTAAAGTTAAACCGATAGTGTTTATGCTTAAGTAATGTTTTACTATTTAACGCATTTTTAAATATCACTAATTTCAAATGTGTTTTGTAACCTTTAATTCTCTATTGAATATTTAACATGGAACTATTAAAATGATGTCTAGAATCATAAAAATATACTAATGTTTCTTTTCATTTAGAATTTCGTTTAAATTATGCTAGTTAAACGTGAATCTTGGAGAATCGATTTAACACGTGGTTTGGGTTAGGTTGAAATGTAATTGTGATGTACATTAACTTAATGTATATTCTTTTACATTATTTAACTTTATTTACATAGTTAGCATTACAATTTTATAATGATTTCCAACTTTTGCAATTATTCAAAACATCTTCACCTTTAAATTTCAAGTTACTTTGTATTGTATTACAATTCAGGGGCAACAATATTTTACAATTCTTGACTGATGCTAACACATTAGTTTTTTTCTATTTGTATTTTAAACACAATGCATCAAGTCTGTTCCAGTTTCCTATTATAATCGAGAAATTCCATAATATTTATATTAGCTCCAACTAACAATTTTATGAATGAATTATTAAACTTATTAATGAGTTGCATAGTTATTTAAAACTTGATTTTATTTAGATTTGTTCATGTCAATTTTATTCGTAGATGCGTTACGTGGCAGCTTATCTTCTATCTACCCTCGGCGGTAAAGAAGCCCCATCTGCAGCTGATATCGATAAGATATTAAGCTCTGTTGGAATTGAATCTGATTCAGAACGAGTGAATAAAGTAATTTCTGAGCTTAAAGGAAAGAATGTTGAAGAAGTAATTGCTGCAGGTAATATTATTATTTTCTTGACTATAGAATATGAGAATAAGTTTCAACACTCCAATATTGTGTTTATCAATACAGCAGTTATTGTTCTGGAACAATTGATCATTGCATTATCTTAAATATTGTGGTACGGACCCCAAGAAGTTAATGTTGCTATTTTTTTCTCTTTGGACTAGAGAATTTATTAATCTCCTGGAGGGAGTACCTGTACTCAAGGTTTCCAAGAGGTATCTACGTTATTGGTTATGTTTGCATGATTTATGCAATTTTTTTTTTCTGACATGTGGGTTAATCCGTTTCTGTGAACTAGAAAACCCTGTCTGGAATATTTTCTGTTTTTCTATTTCTTTCCATTTGTATTTTTCTAGCACACATAGAAAACGATTTTAGTATATAAGAAAGGTTAAACATGTTATAGATAGGATATAATGTGATTTTTCCAAGTGGTTGGGGATATTGGTTTCCAAAAAATTTGAGGATAAAATATTAAAGTGTGTGTGTATTTGGACGTCTGTTGACATCAGCGTGCTCGGGTGTCACTTAACTCAACTATATGGACCATGTCAGGTTATGATGCCTACAATGAATTTGAAATAGGCATTGCCTTTTATTATGATGGAACAGATTTTTAGGAAATGAAATAAATGAGAAACATGTGAAGACAAAATGAAACATTTATTACAAGCAATGTTCATTAAAAACAACATTATTTAACTAAAATATGATAATTTTAGTTGGATATTGTTCTTTTCTCTTTAAAATGATAATATGAGAAACATGTCAAGAAGCAATGAAACATTTATTACAAGGAATGTTTATTAAAAAGAACAATATCTTCGAAAATAACATCAAAAGGGAGTCCTCCCTCTAACTTGATTCTCCACATGAACTCAACTCCGCTAAGTAACCACGTATTGACTCGAGCACTCTGGCTCTTGTTGCATCCTTTTGCTTGGCATTTTCATCTAATTGCATTCCCAACTTGTAGTTTCATATTATGTCCATTTGCACAACTCATTTTCTGCGGAATGACATTCCGCTCCTGAAGAAATAGGAGAGCTGATTTTTCATAAGTGACCCTGTGAAAAATCTTCAAATTTCAAGTCATATTGAAAATAATCCAGAACACATTCACCTTCAACTTGACACAAACAATAACAAAGCGCTTAAAAAGGTTACGATAAGAGTAAAAGATAGTTAAGAAAAAAGACACTTGGGGCGCTGGTGTCAACGGACGTCCAAATAGACAAGTACCGTAAAATTTGTTATACTTAAAAAGTAATCACTAAATTTCTAAAGTTATTGCCCGACAAATATAAATGACCTTTTGCAAAATAGCCAATGGGTAAGTGAAGCTAGTTAAATAGAGGTGTGGATCCCCCCCATTACCCGACTGGCCTGAGACGAATTCTGCGCATGTATTTCCTCTAAATGGTCAGACTTTAAACATCTCCATATAATACATGATACAAAACACTTCATAGATTAGAAATTTTGTTGTATGGTACTGGATCGTGCATGCATATTTAAAATGGGGGGATAACTGTACTGTAAACAGGTTTTAAGAAATTTCTGCTATTATGTATTATTCTTATTTTATCTGTAGAAGCCCACTAGTTTAAAATAAAATAAAAATTCATTTATATTGAAAAGATATGTTTAGAAGCTATAAATTTAAAATTATATCTTGCTGAATTATAGTATTTTTTATTAGTTTTTTAATGAATCCGGCAAGTGAGCCTATTTAATATATACCGAATGGGATTGAAGGTTTCTGCTTAACTCACCCAAAGTAGTAATCATATGGTCGCTGAGGAATTATTTTTGGTGAATAAAACAGTGTCAAATGATGAAGCTGTAAACTTAACCATCTTTCGGGGCTGAGAATATTTTGATGACACCCTTCAAATCTGATGATACTGTAATTCACCCTAGTTCCATTTTACAAGCTTTTTCCTGGTCAACTATTGACTAGATTTTTCAGGCTTTAGAGCTTTTAATCATTCAGCTTCTTTATTCTTAGTTATTGGATTGTTGAAACGGTACTTGTGTGTTAACGCAGCCACAGTTATTTTTGCCTACGTGTTCGCATGCACGAGCAGTTATATTTCTGATATGTTCTATATTTGTTCTGGATTTCTTGTTGTTATTATTTTGTTCATTTATTTAATTATTATTAGATTTGTTCTTGTTGTTACTTGCTACGAAAATGCTTATTTGGGATTTGCCAAAAACAGAAGAAGGAGCAATTGTATTTTTTTCAGGAGCGAAATATTTTACCAAAAAACGAAAATGTAGCAAAATCCGCATGAAATGAAGCTTTATTAAACTACAATTTGCTTTATTAAATTAAATTAGCTTTATTAAGTTACACTAAACTACTACTACTATTAAACTACACTAAATTAGTTTTATTAAACTACAATTCTTGATGATTATTTAAAAAAAAAAAAATTCTAACCCCAATAAATAGATTTAAAAACATTATTGAAGATAACTGTTATAAAATATAACTGCTTGCACATGCGAACAAGTAGGCAAAAATAACTGCGGCTGCTTAACACACAAGTTCCATTGAAACTTTGTGGCAAAAGTATGGTGGCCTTAGTCCAGAACATTTTGTTTTTATGGTATATATACGCAATTTTTTCAGTGAGATTTAGTGTTTAGCCCATACTAAATTATTAAAATTAAACTTTGATGTTATCAGAAATTTGTTGACTAATTGTAATTTTCAATGTATAAAAATTAGAATTATAAATAATGTTGAATCTTAAAGTTTTTTCAAATAGTAATAATGGTTTGTCACATCAGTCCAAGTAAATACTCAAATAGTAATATATTATTGATTAGTAACCATTTTACTGTTTCGGCCCAAATGTTCCAAAATAGCACATTCAGTATTAACAATAATCAGAAAAAATATATTTAAAAAAAATGTAGGTAAAAATATGAAAATAATAATACTAGAATGGTAAATTAATTACATTTAAAATAATAGTAATTAATTTACCCACTAATGATTGATTGTAAGTTTTAACTATTTTTTACTCTTCAATGAATCATATATATATTTTTTAACTTGCTATTTAAAATAATTACAGAACAAAAAGTGAAAAAAAAACTAGTATAAAGTTGTTGAGATTGAATGGTGAAGTAATGGTAGTCGCTTTTTCGTTAAATTAAACAGTGTCAAATGATGAAGCTATAAACATAACCATCTTTCGGGGCTGAGAAAATTTTTGATGACGCCTTTTAAATCTGATGATACTGTAATTCACCCTAGTTCCATTTTACAAGCTTTTTCCTGGTCAACTATTGACTAGATTTTTCAGGCTTTAGAGCTTTTAATCATTCAGCTTATTTATTCTTAGTTATTGGATTGTTGAAACGGTACTTGTGTGTTAACGCAGCCACAGTTATTTTTGCCTACTTTAATACACTGTATTTCACCCTAGTTAACTTTTACCAGTGTTTTCCTGGTCAGCTATTAATTAGATTGTTTAGGTCTAGGAAATATTAAATAACTATTGTAGCACGACTATGACACCATAAGTACAAAACATTTTATTTCTACTTAAAAAATTTTTTTTGTATTTAGTAGATATTGCTTTGCATAAAAAGTTGGGATTTAGCACTAAAGTTGTTCACTCTGGCTAATAATGCTCTAGTCTATTTCATTATAACCAACTTAAATCATCTGATTATCTAGAAAAAAATAAGATTATTATGATATATGTGTGTATTCCTCAATTTTGATTTAATTAATAAAAGAAATTGTATGAAAATTTATTTATCGATCAAAGTATGTATGTTCCATTTATCTCTCAAAACTTGTTATATTTAAATTATTGAAGTAACGAATGTATACTAACATTGTCTAGGAAAGTTATTACAGTAGAACCTTGATTATCCGTCAGGGTATGGGACCAAGGTGGTGACGGATATGGGAGTGAGACATGTTTTATATATTTTATACACACACACACACACAAAAATTGAACAATATATTTCAAACATTTGACATTATATATATACTCGTAACTTAATTACGTACTAATAAGGTGTACATATGTAGTAAAAATATTTTTTTTAAATAAAAATAATTACGTACATCGATGGCTAAAAGCACAATCATTGTATATCCATTTTTTCCCCCTTAAGAAATTTATATCAATTTAAAGGTGGAGTTTAGCTCTTTCCTCCTGCGCAATCGTAGTATGCCCCTTCTTAATAATCATTAACTGAAGCCCTTTTCATCTAAAAATGATTTTACTGCTGGTACAAAAACATCAAACCACGTTTTTTTAGATATCTCTGCTCATGCATGTATTTTTTTGAGCATAATATTTTACAGGGAGTGCATTAGTATTTACATTTTTAAAAGCTCTAGGCTTAACTGACTTACCTATAACTAGTCGAGGCAGTCGATGTTTGCCAGTTGCATTTGCACAAACCTTAATTGTTAATCTTTCTTTTTGGATTTTATATCCGGGAGCAGCATTCTCTAATGATGAAGCGAGATATTTCAAAAGAAGGGCTCTCCAATTTAGCCCGGTTTCGTCCCAATTATAAATAGAACGTTTTTGTATCTCCTGTACTAATTTTTCTTTAAATTCTATTGCTGAAACACTATTTGCACTCAGTTTTTCGCCTTGTATTGAAAGTTGTCGAATGCCATTCCGAGATTTGAATTTGTTCAACCACCCTTTAGTAGCTTTGAATGTTGGGTCGCTGCATAAAATTTTATTAAAATGAAGGGCCTTTTCTTTGATTATAGGACCTGTTAGTGGTAGTCCCTGACTTCGTTGCTGAACAAACCACTGAAACATTGCTTCATCTAACTTACTGTTAGTGGCAACTTTTTAGTCACATCTCCATCGCACACTTCCATTTCCACAATAAAACTTTCTTTTTGTCCCCGTCACGTTTTATATCATTAACTGTCGTCCGAGGAATATCATAGATTTTTGCTAAGATTAATGCACTTCTTCGTAAACGTTTTACAATTTCAAACTTAGTAGCGAGATCTAAACTACTCTTCCTTTGTCTTTTTTCTGACATTATTATTCGTATTTTTATCCAATCGAAATTAAAACAAATTTATCTTAATGCAGCTTTAGCTACACATATGGATTCTAAATTTAAAAAGGAAAATTGAAAAACAGAAAATATTTAGAACGTGAAAATAGTTTAATTTAATGTAAGCTGTAATGGAAACATAGGAACAGTATTAAACATATTTAAATTGTTCTTTAAGAATAGCACCTAAGTCCATTCATTAATAAAACGAAGAAAAAAATATTTTGAATTAAAATACGTACTTTTAAAAAAACGAAAAGTACCTATAAGACAAGAATGAAGACTGAAGGTTGAAAATTCAACTGCGGAAGCTACATTAGGTAGAGATGAGATAATTAATTTCTGAGAAAAGTGTGTGAGGAAGCCTAGGTTTTAAGTAAACAAAATATTCTAGGAATCTAAGTTGTTAAGATTCTTAAGAAGACACAATTGATTCTTAGCCGGCGCCTATGACTTTAGCAACCAAACAATATATGCACATCTTTTTTTTCCCCCTCAGAACTGAGGTGACGGATAATAGAGGTTTTAGTGTGTTAATGATGAATTATACTTATCACCATCTTTCGTATGAAAAATAATGATTCTTGTATTTAACTGAAGCACACTAATTATGCGTTTTCATTAAATAATAATTAAAAAAAATAGCATGTTAGGCTTTTTATGTGTGAAATTAAAATTAACAATTTTAATAATAGTAAATATTATTATCCCTTCTTTAATTTTTAGAATTTATGTTTAAATTTAGTTATGACTTAATAATTTCCCTAACTTACCAATTTTTGTATTTATTTTTTATTTTGTAATAAAAATCAATTGTTAAATTATTTTCATTTAAACCAGAGGTATCAATACAGCTCAATGCATTAGTATCCTATTTGCTTCATGATACAGTTATCCCTTACTGTTTATGTTGTGTCAAATGATGAAATTATTTCAATCATACCATCTTTCGGGGCTGAAGCCTGTGATGTGATACAAACACACTGACGACACAAAATAAGTTTATAGTATACTAAAATAGCATTATTCAGTTTTTTGTTTTTATTATTAAATATTATTTTCTTTCTAGGAAAAGAGAAGTTGGCTTCCGTCCCTTCAGGTGGTGGTGGCGCCCCTGCCGCTGCTGCTGCTGCACCTGCCGCAGCCTCACCTGCAAAGGCTGCAGGTAAGAATTTTTATTATATTTTTTGTTAAAATATATAATTTAAACTTGGATTTATATTTTAAAATACTAATAATCTTTTTATTGTACACTTTATTTTTTCCTATTAAATACAGTTTTTATTAAAGAAAACTAATTACAAATTTATATTAAATTTTCCATTATTAAAACTATTTTTTTTAAGTGTAAATTTCATGATCTTGCAATGTTGTACATATAAACTAAAAATATTTGTTTTTTTTTATATTCACTCTCAATTTTGTTTGACTACCAAGTGATTTATTTTGTAGGTTTAGGTGTTATGTTTCTCAAATTTCCAATTGAATCAATTGAAATATTTTTGTTATCTGTTACAAGCATTAGTCAAACCCTCTTATTAGTTATAAATGCTAATATGAGCAATACTTGATGCAAAATTAATTACTAATGGTGATCCAAAGGTGCTTCAGTTTTACTCGCTGACACCATTTTTCACGCCATTAACAGTTCCTATTTTTATAATAATTCTTACCCTGGGTCTGTGAGGAAGATAAGAATATTGTTTTTATTCAAGTTTCAAAGCTTCATCTCCTGATTAGTTTTTATTGGAGTTAAAATAATCAAAATAAATGAAAAACCTATTTAAACAAATTAAAAGTTTTATAGTCTTAAGTATTCATTGGACAGAATATTAAGCATAGTGGATTGTTATGACCCGTAAAAAGAGTCAAAAATGTTTACAAAGTTATGTATTTATATTTATGAAAAATATTGTACTTTTAATATAATGCAAATGGAAAAAACCACAAGCAGAGCCTTATGTTTCAAATCTGGTGTAAAATACAAACACTTATACAAACAGTCGACGTTTCGCCCATTCAGGCATTATCAAGACACAATAAAAAGTAAGTTCACTCACATCTCAAAACAGAAGTGCCTTTTGACACTTCTGTTTTGAGATGTGAGTGAACTTACTTTTTATTGTGTCTTGATAATGCCTGAATGGGCGAAACGTCAAGTGTTTGTATTTTACACCAGATTTGAAACATAAGGCTCTGCTTGTGGTTTTTTCCATTTGCATTATAATAAAATTTAATGTTTCATTTTGAGTTTTGGCTCTAGTTTATTGATTGTACTTTTAAATGTTTACATATATAACCATCCAATTTATCAATACTATCTATATATCTGAAGTTGGGTCGTTTAGAATCATCTATAATTTTGTAAACAAAAAGAATGTTTAGAAAAGAGGGGAAATATATTCTATATCGATAATTTTTGTTTAAGCTTAGGTTAAACTCCCAGTGTTATCTCAGAATTTTCCTTAACATAAATATCAGCACTAGTTGTATATGTATTTATTTCTTCTGTGATGAAGGTTACCAAGTTATCTGTAATTTTGTTTTCAGAGGAAAAGAAGGAAGCCAAGAAAGAAGAATCCGACCAGTCGGATGATGATATGGGCTTTGGTCTCTTTGACTAAAATGGTAATATTTTTTAAATAAATTTTTGTCGAACTATTTAATTAATTAATAGATTTACAGGCAGATCCCGTTCCAGGTATAATCCTATGCCTAAGACTCTTCATGATTGTAATTATTAAATACGATTCTTGGTATCAATAACATTTATGGTAGGGTAAAATTGATCTTGCTAGTGTGTTAATGATGAATCATACTTATCACCATCTTTCGTATGAGAAATAATGATTCTTATATTTAACTGAAACACACTATACATTTTTATTTTTATTTTCCCTTTATCAGTTGTAGTGGTTTAACATATTCATTCATTACCTGTGAAGTAAATGACTCCAATTCTTTGCAATGGTTCTTAAAATTATGTTTTATTTTTCCCCACTTTCTTGGCATGATTACAACCCTTTGCCTTAGGAGAGTCGTCTTCAAAATGTCTAAATAATCTAAAAAAGTAGTCTTCAAAAATTAGTTTCTTTTAATTAGGAAAGTGGTATTGTGTCATTATCTTAGTAAATAAGGAACTAAATCAGGCATTGGCTTGAAAAGGAATTATTTCTTACTTTGCAACTCCATTTCAAGCCAAAAACCACGAGAATGACACAATTCTGCTTCCCTCTATACGGTAAACTCTGGACAAAATTCGACTTTAACACTTATTCACCAGTAATATGTAGGTGTAGATATTTCTTACCAGTTCCGGGATTAATAGTCTTTTTCATACTTTGAAAGTTTTTATAGGAGCTTATGGCAATAGTATGTATGGTTTATTTAAATTAATAGAATAATAAAATATGAAAATATATCTTATAAAAAAATTTATTCTTAATATAACCCAACTAATTGATATGGTAATTACATGCTGATGATGATTCGTTTGTCTTCTATTTTTATGTTCTTACAAAAAAAAAAATCATTAATTTATTTTAGACTGTTTTTAAGTATCAGTTTGAAATGGTTGTGTCCATGATGATCCTATTTTTTACACCATCTTTCGCATGAAAGTAATGATTAGAATTATGTCTGAGATACATCTGACTGATACCTTGTAAATATTGGGTGATTAAGCAATCATACAGTCAATTATTACCATGTGGGAATAAGATAAATATATTAACTCATGATTATGCATGTTTAATTTTACTTTCCATCTTTAAAACAATAAATTAACAGATTGTTTTTGTCTTATTTGTTTCAGTTGGTGTAACTATCGCTCATTTTATTGTACAAATCTTCTTTTTTAAGTACTGATAAATAAAATAATTTTTATTTACCTTTGTGTTAATTTATTTACCATTACATTTATGTCATGCACCCTTCGTCCTATCAATATTTAACTTGTGAACTAGCTGGCTACAATATATTCCAATTGCAGAACAATTTTATGAAGTACCAGTAATTTTATTATTTAATTATCCTGACAATAGTAATGTATTTATATACTTCAGGAAAACCTTTGAGTAACATGCACCAAACAGCAACCTTTTTTGAGATTAAGAAATGACTATCAACTAATGAATTAGAGCTCTAGATTAAAGTGATGTTCTATGTGATATTTTAACATGTTGCGCACGGATGTCAAAGCAACTATGACATATACACTCCTAAAATTTTCTAGGAAATCTATTTCTTGGTAATTACATAATTATTTATTTTTTAGAAGGAGTAGATTCAAGGTTCTGAGAACCATCAAAATTGTATTTGATAAAAGTTTATATAATTCACTAATCTTTTCAATCAAGTGTTTTATTCCCAAAAAAATTTTCCTAATCCTAACCACCCATTACTCTTTTTAAAAAAGATTTGTTTTTTTTAAATTAATCTTACAATATTTGTAAATCCTTAATTAACTAGGTTATTTATTGTTTATGATCAATAAAGCCGCAAAAATTATTTGTGTGACTGCTGCTTAATAGATTTTTTAATCCATTTGGAAGCCTGAAATAATGTATTAAAAAATCCATTTTTCTGATGCCTCCAACATTTATTTTTTTAAGGTTATTTACAGATATTTACACATCTTCAGGTAAGTAATTTATTAAGATTGAATTGAAACTTGGTGTCATTGTATCAATAGCACATGTTTTGTAGTGTCTGTCATGTAGCAAAGTAGTATAACTTTTTTTGTATTGTTGACTGCAGAATTGGGTCCACTCTCCCAGTATTTCTGTCCCTAAAAGCATTGCTCTGAAGAAGTTTATTTACTAATGCCTGTAAGAACTTTACTGATGCCTAGATGGTTCTATTCTTGGCTATCTGTATTTGCCTCCTAACCTACCTTTAACTCAACATAAGAACCCTGATCCAAGTATAAGCCTGGTCAAGTGGATCAACAATAATCAAGCAGTACTTACTCTTCAGTCTCCCTTCTTGATCCTGGCTATTGTCAGGCCTTGGGTCTAGGAGATGCACCACCACTTTCTAATGGGAAGTGCTATGTAATGACCCCTTAGCAGATTTTAGGGAGAGCTATGATTGAATGAGGAATATATTTATTGGCAACAAATGTTCAAAAAAACAAAAAGATGTTTACCGGAAGAACTACAAAAACTAAATGATCCAAAACTTAGCTGCCCAACGATTGCCCTTCAGCTTATGACAAATTTTCTCTGTTTGGGTGGCAGAATACCAATCCACCTCGGCCTGACCTTTCGCGGTACTTGTGTGCCACATTTGTCGACTTTAAAATAAGTTATAAATAATTATATTTTCTAATGTCATCAGCCATTTATAAAACAAAGAGTCAGTTTGGTTGAAAATGGTCATCCAAAGAAACTTTTCTTAAAGTCTACAATCGTGGCACACCAGGACCGGAAAAGGTCCATGTCAGTGGCACATTGATAGTCTGTATTTTGAGTCTTGTCGCTGCCCCCCATTTATCTACTCCCGAGATGGTCAATGCTTCATCCCGTTCTTCGCCAGAAGTTTCTTTAGGATCTCGTTGCCTTTCATTAAAGCGAAAACAGTTTTTCTGTTTCGGGATTTGGTCTCAGTCGCCAAGAAATTTTGCTCAAAACTAGTCCAAATTTATTTTCAAAGATTCGCCTCTCGAAAATTGATAACCCAAATTCCTCATTCAGCATTCAAGCGCCACCACAGAGAAGATTTCATAAAGTTGCTGTTTGATATTGCTTTAAATAAATTTATCTAAGTTGTGTTTCATGCACCCGAAAAAATATCTACCTTTTATTACCATGCATTCCTCGAAGTCACTACCACCAATCTCTGCTTACACATTTCCGTCCACGGACCATCATCTAATCACTCTTAACATAATCTTCTAACCAACATCTCGGTCTAGGCCTAAGACGCTTCCCAGTCGGCAACGCACTTATCAACTTTTTAGGAATTCGTTCATTACTTAGTCTAGCGACTTATTACAAGCCCATCTTAATCTTCGTGAAGCTATAACTTGAATAATATTAACCGGTCGCAAGCTTCACAATTTCGCGTTGTGTAATCTCCTTAATTCTCCAGTTGTCTCATACTTTTTGGACCGGACATCCGTAAAGAAGAGTTGTAAATAAATAAAACTTATTTTATTTGTTCCAACTACTTTATTCATTAAATTTAAAAAATAGCATTCATATTAAATGTCGTTTAAAGTAATATCTTTAAGTCTTAATAACGATTACCTACCGTGATTTAGTTATATTCTGCACATTACGGAAGAGGCCCACCAAAATGGCTAAATATTAATTATCCCAATCAATGGATTGGCCGTGCAGGACCTGTGGCTAGGCCTGCACTTCTCCAGACCTGGCACCACTGGATTTTATTGATTGGGGTGACATTAAACAAAAGATTCATGCAAGGCTGATCAACGACCTCAATTCTTTACGAATAAGGCTTATTAAATTTTGCAAAACAATAACACGCATCCAGGGCCGTTCTGTCAGTGCTACTGTTGAAGATGCAGAGCCTATAGTAATCATTTTGATCAACATTTTACATGAATGTTAATGTTTACATTTAATGAATAAAGTAGTCGGAACAAATTTTATTTATTTACAATGTCTAAACAATTCATAACAGTGAAAATCTTGAGGTATGAACACACCAAACAAAGCGTTTGCAGACATAGCTCCATAGGATTTTTTCTTGTCGTGAGGTCCTTAGTTCAAATCTTCAGTTTGGCGAATTAACCCTGAATATGTTCTTATAAATAAAAAGCCCAAGGATCGATCCAGAGTTCACTATATATCTACAACCCCGATGAATAAGTGGTCAAGTCGGATTTTGTCCAGAGGGAGTTTACTGCTTTCAGATAACCGGAATCGTGTCATTCTCGTGGTTTTTGGCTTGAAATTGAGTTGAAATATATGCAACAATAACTCCTTTTCAAGCCAATGCCTTAATTAGCCCCTTATTCGCTAGGAAAAGAACTCGATTCCGCTTACTTAAGTAAGCTTAACCATTTATTCACCGGTGCTGTAGATAAAAGATGGGCTCCGTATCGGAAAACAAAGAGCTAGGAGCAAAGGACCACTTTCAATATTATCGATGTAAAGTATTGTGATAGGGAAAACGATATTCGCACATCGAGTTTTTATCGACATTGTAATTAGGTTATTGTACATCAAAGCACGGCGGAGACAGATAAGACTGTTATACTTTGATCTGATATTACTGTTAAGAGTATCATACTTTTTTGTTAATTTAAGTGAAAAGTTAATCTTTCTATATTCTGTATAACAAAAATCTAATTCCTATTAATTAAACAGTTATGGAGAAAGAGGATCTAAATGCCATCACGAAAGAACTGGACGATATGGCCATGAGAATGTTACAATTGATGAAGGAATACATTGATGTCAAGCGAACATTAGAAGAAATCGTTAAGTCAGGTAGTTTACATTTGGCAAAATCACGTTACATAATGGGCAACAGAAGTGTTACTGCCCTCCAATTGCCTTCTAAAGACAGTAATGAGTTCACTGCTTTAGCCAGAGTTTTGTCAGTTAAGGACTCACCTGATGAAATTATATTTGACTTAAACCGGCTTTCTTTAAAGGATTCAACTGATAATGTAAAAGCCAAACATCCTAAACCAGTCAAAGATGAAAGTGATGAAACAAATAATGTAGAAAACAATCTTCAAGATCCTCTTAAATGGTTCGGTTTGCTTGTACCTCAAAACATGCGTCAAGCACAGTCCAGTTTTTCTAAAGCTTTGGAGTATGTAATACAAGCGACCAATTTACAGTTAGAAATTGCTCGATTAAAAAATAATTACGACATTAAGTTAAAAAAGAAAAAAGTTATTTTAAATGTTTAATGTTATTTTTTAAATTTATATATGCTGTAAATATGGACAATAAAACTATTCTATTTTAACAAATCAGATTATTAATGAGATCATTGTTTATATATTAACATGTATTCATAAAAGTATGTGTTTGTGTACATATACATATTTATTGGAACATATTTTATTATTTTGAAACTTGAAATGGTTTTTAACTTAAAATACAGAATAATCTTGTGAATAAAAAATTTGAATTAGATGTTCGGTGACACTTGTTGCAGACTGTCACTGTCTTCAAGAAACAATAAAATCTAACTTGAATGATAATATGAGAAAGAAATTAGTTGACTGTAGGTACTATAATAGGATGTTAATAGTTGGGGGTGCAGTCAAGAAAACACGCAAAAATAGGTGAAACTATTTTAATTTTAAGTGCCGACGTTTCGACCTACTATGTAGGTCATCTTCAGGGCCAATAGGAGTGGCTGCTCGGGCAGAAATTAACTGACAATCAGTTATTTCATCAGTTAATTTCTGCCCGAGCAGCCACTCCTATTGGCCCTGAAGATGACCTACATAGTAGGTCGAAACGTCGGCACTTAAAATTAAAATAGTTTCACCTATTTTTGCGTGTTTTCTTGACTGCACCCCCAACTATTAACATCCTATTGAATGATAATAGTTGACCTTGATAGTATATGTGGAAGAAAATGGTCTGGGAAGAGGTCAATTAATTTCTCTTAGAATTGGATGAATGTTTATTAATTAGCCAACGTTTCGACCTACTTTGCAGGTCTCTTCTTCAGGGCTAAATATGCAAAATACAGACAATTGAAAATTTAAAAAATAGCTAAGCATGGTAAATATAAAGGTAAAAATGCATGAGTGTATAGTATTAACAACCAAGAGACAGGAAGGAAGTAAAATACATACTTAAGAATAAAATAGAAAGTGATAAAATTAAAGAATAAGGTGATAAAGATAACAAATTAATAATTAAAATGGGTAAATACAAAAGTAAAAATACAGCAGTATCTGAGTGTATGATTAATAAACATTTCTCCAATTCTAAGAGAAATTTATTGACCTCTACCCGGACCATTTTCTTCCACAGATCAAATCTAACGTTTTAAATCGCTTTTATTTACTTTCATTTCAGTTTAAACTAATTTGATTTTCTTAAAGCCATTTATAATTAAAATAAATTGAACATTCTATGTAGAAATATATATATTTCATTTAGTTTTTACTATATGCTTTGCTTAAGTAAGTCAACTTGCATAATAACGAAATTGTTATGGGATCACATGTGCTACCATGACCTTTTATGCCAAATACTACTAGCCGTGCAGGTGGCCTTAAGATTTTTTAGAGGGGCCAATAAATCCTTTGTTAAGGCGTAAAATGTCATTCCCAAGCCTGTGTGGAGTCAAGTACTCGTTAAAGATTCTTATCCTGATTGTACCAGGACAGGCAAATTTCAAGACTTCCTGTGTATTATTTTCCGATTAGCTAAAATAACAGCTATTAGAAATCTCAAGATTTTATTTTAAACCTCTGCCATAATTTATGGTGATAATCTGTCTGCAAGTAACCAACGCCTTAGAACTTTAAATAAATATATACATATTACATTTTCAAGATTGTTCGACAGGAAATTGTCAAAACTTATTTGTTTAAAACATAACCCTGGTTTTACTATTTTCAATTTAGTTTCACAAAATGTTCTTTAATAAATAATTTTATAATTAAGTTTATAGGCAGAAAGTGAGTGCTTGTTTTAAATACTTGAATAAAAAATTTAAATTTCGATGTAAACAAAAATTTGTGATCCTGACAGAAGAGTTCACCTTCAGTTTCTTTTTTCTGAATATGTGAGACAAACTTACAAAATAAAGAGTATTAATAAGATAAAGAAAATATCTAAAAAATCTATTTTATTCAAATAACAAAACATTCTTAACAAATATGGATAACTTTATTTACACGAGATCATCAATTCATTAAATATATAGATTTAAGCATAAAAAAGAACTATAAGATACTAATGAACATCAGCTAAATACATTTTAAAGGTAACAAATGCTTCATTGACAACTAATTCAGAAAAGATAATTGCTATCATTGATAATTCAGAGTAGAAAGTAAAGTTAAAGGGATACCAATATGAAAAATAGATCCTATCAAGAGTAATTACATCAAACTAATTGTATTTACAATGTTATAGATTAAAAATCGGGAAATTTATACAATATCAAAAAACTTCGAATAATTACATTGTTCAAGAAATCTAAGAAGCACTGTTTACAAGTTAACAGCATTTTTTCAAGAAATTAATTGAAAATATCTCTTAGTTTATTCACTTTAATTTTAACAAAAGACAGGTTCTTAATGAATGTATATTGTATGATATTCAATTCTAACATTGTCAGTCGTCGATCATGCTTTTTTCTCCACAAAACATTTATTCTTGTAAAAAAATCATAAATAATCAATAGCCAAAAATTATTATACAATTACAAATTGAACCGTAGTATTTTAGATATAACATTATTCCTAATAGTAAGAAATTGTTTCTATCTACATTTTAATTCAGTGGCCAGGTTCCATTTTCATTGAGGCATTATCCATTACTAGTGAATAGGTGTTATCACAGTAATGGTTATCTGCAAACCACTCAGGATGCTCTTCAAGAAACCTAGAATAAACAACATAAAAAATGATAAAATAAAATTATTCAGCAGGAGATAAAAACTTTGAAAAGGTGTCCTTGCCAAAACTTTCGCACCAACCATAACAATAAGTATGATAAAAAAAATTGATAATTTTAATTATACACTTGAATTTAGTAATATTTCACATGATTTAATTCTTATACTTAGTAACTTATAAATAAAACTAAAACGGAGCAAGCCTTGCTCGTTTCATTGTCATATTAATTAAAATATTATTTTTTTTTTTAAAGAAAATAGAAAGAGATATTTTATCCACATAAATCACATTAACTATACCTAGATATTGTATCTTCATATAAAACATAATCGATAAACGATTGAAAATGTACCTATCAGCCAGAGCTATCAGATAAGAATGTTAAATATGAATTTGAATCTGTTTTTAAACATCCGTTAAAATTATCTCACAATATATTAATAATTAAAGCATGAAAATTGCTTAAAAAAAAAAAGTAATTAGAAATACAATATTTGACCAGGTTTATTAACAAAATAAAGTCACAAAATAAACCTTATTCATATAATAAAGTTTTAACACTTATTAAAGTGTTTACATATGCTTAGTAAACATACTTTCACAGATACAGATAATTAAGGCGATTAAAAAACGGACCCAAGTTGGGATAGAGGTAGCATGGGTCTTAATCATGCTTGAAACCTTGAAATAATGTTCCAAGGGAACGTACATGAGTTGCCTGAGTCAGAATTTTGAAACCTACTTTTTCATAACTTTAATTAAGATCTAGCAATAATTTAAATTCAAATAAAAGATTGCTTACTTCTTTCTAAAATTCCCTTGCTTTTGACATCTCATTTGTCAATTTCAATCGCTCACAAGATCCAAGAAAAGGTTCTTTCTTTCAACATATTATATATTATATAATATTGAATCCCAGAGAGCATAATTACTAACACAACTTTATAATCACTGCCATGCATACATTTTTTTATCACCAATCATTTAAATAGAAGCCTCAACCTCTAAAGTCCTTAATAGTAGCCAAACATTTTAGGCTAACTTCTATGTGAATCCCCTTTTAGCACATTATGCACAGCAAATTAGAAAATAAAAACCACTACAACCCATGAGCGGGTCTGAGGTCCAGTACAAGGAAGAAGAGACAACTGTTTTATGGACAACGGATCTGCAGGGAGGTAATTTGTCCTAGGTCACGCTCAACTGTCAGATTTTTCTCCCTTATTTTGGGTACCTCTATTTTTATAAAATTTTATAGGTGCTGGGTGAGCCCCAGGAGGGTCCTCGATCTCATGATCCATCTCCAACTGCAAAAAGACTAAATAATAGTCTTGCCTGCAGTGGGATTTAAACCAGGATTTTCAACATGGCAACTCAGTGCTCTACCACTGAGCCAGCCCCCAAGCAAATTTAACTGTTTATAATTTTATATCATAATGAAATGCTTTACTTCTTTAATTTTAATTTTTCTGAAAGAAAAAACCCAAAAATGACACTTTTGTGGCAATGCAACGTTGTTATGGTATTATTATGGTAAAACAAACATTTTCACTTGTACTTTTTATGAAATGAGCCCCAGGAAGAATTTATTCAATCCTCATTAAACCTTAATATTACAGAAATTATAATTAAAATATAGAAAGGAAGAAAAACATACTTAGTAAATCCATTTAAGTACTCATTGATAGAATTCATTTTTGATTCACTATGCTCTGCATGAGGAAATATTTCTGGTAATTTGACTGTAACAAAATATTAAAAAATAAATAAATTACTATGAAAGTAAATAAAATTAAATATATTGATAAATGATGGAGCAAATTAATAAATAACTAAGTTCCTGAACAGAAAATGTAATTCATACTAAAATGTAATATTATTAAGTAGAAGAGTCAATAGGTTATTCAGTGAACTTCAGTAATTCATTAGGTTACATGATAAAATAAGTTTAAACAGTATTTTATTTTAAAAAATTCTGTTTTTAAGAATCAAAATGAGTATAATTATATATATATATATATATATATATATATATATATATATATATATATATATATATATATATATATTTATTTTATTTATTTAATCTTCTCCTCTTCTATCGCCAAGGGTGTGAGAATCCTTTCTGTAGAGCTTGATCCATGAATCCCTCTCCTGTACCAACCATCTTCTCCTTCTCCATTCCAAACCTCTTCTGTCAAAGGCCTACTGGATTGCGCCTTCCCAAGTCTTCCTTTCAGTCTCATACCTTCAACCTTTGTCTCATATACGGCCTTCGCCACTCTGTTTTCCGCCATTTAGGAAACATAGCCTAACCATCTCAGCTGATGCTCTTCGATAATATCCCCAGCTGACCGAAGTCCAACATTTGACCATATCATTACCTTTTTGCACTCGGTCTCTTCTGTTCTTCCATTCCATTCTTCTTAGATATCGCATCTCCCTGGCTTGAAGTTGGTTCTTGTGCTTTTTGGTTAGAGTCCAAGATTCACTTGAATAGGTGAGAATTGGTAAGAAAGTTTTTTTATAAACTACTTTTTTTGTGGTTTTTGACACTTCTTTTTTCGCAATTAATCCTTGCTTGAGGGAATTAAAACACCTGCTGGCAGCATTTATTCGTTATTTACTTCGCTATCTATTCAGCAGTGTTCGTTAAGGTGTGCACCGAGATATTTAAAATCCTTTACTTGCTCTAATCTCGTCTTACAACTCAGTCCCTATGCTCGCTATTTCTTCCTATTCTCATGATTTTGGTTTTCCCTGTACTTATTATCATGTTAATCACGTCCAACTCTTCTTGTAGGATGCGTAAATTGTTTGCGTATTTACTGTAGGTTCCTGCAATTGTTTGCAAAAACAATTATGTCATCAGCAAATGCAAGGATACTGAGGTGGTTTGACCTAAGGTTTCTATACCCTAGATAGTACGGTTTCATTTTTGACTTAGCTCTTTTCAGGGTCAAAATAAAAAGTAATGGGCTTAGGCTAAATCCTTGCCTGATACCCTGGGTTGTTACAAATTCCTGTGATGTCTCATTACATGCCCTCACCACATTTCTCTGTATTTTGAAAAGACTTAGGATTCCTTTCTGGAGTCCCAGATTGACCTTTTTATATCTTCCTTTCTGATCCTGTCGAAGGCCTTTGTGAGGTCGACAAAACATGTGAAGACTTCCTTGTTCTTTTCTATGATCTTTTCAGATGTTTTTCTCAGTGTGAAGATAAGGTCTTGGGTGCTTCTATTTCCTCTGAATCCATATTGGTCTTCTCCCACCATTGAATATACTGCATTCCTAAGACGTATTTCTAGTATTTTGGAATAGATTTTACTGGGTACACTAAGAAGGGAGATTCCTCTATGGTTGTGGCAATCTCTTTTGTCTTCTTTCTTAATTATTGGTATTATGACAGAGATTTCCCAGTCTTTTCAGCGCTACTTTGTTCTTCCATACCAAGTTTAGGAGATGCTGAAACATCTTTTCTCCTGTGGTCCCCAGGTATTTCATCATCTCTGGCATGATGTCATCCATTCCTGCAGCTTTTCCTAGTTTGAGAGACGCTAATACTTCTGCTATTTCCTCTTCATTAATGAAGTCGTCTTCTTCCCAGGATGATAGTAGAAGGTTCTGTTGCTTCCTGATGGCTGCTATCCATCTCCAGTATATATGTATGCAAGTATATACATATGCTAATATTCTATGATTACAGTATAGAAGAAATGAAGGTTTCATAGAAGATTTTTTTTATCTAAAAAAACAACTTATTATTAATTTTTAATAAAGTCAGTTAATGAAATGAGTAGAAGGAAAAGAAGAAGAAATATATACATTATGCAAGGTTTTTTGGAAATAATTTTTATTCATGAAGTTCATAAAAACTACAGACCTAGAGCTCTTGCCAAGTGAACAGCACCATACACAAGGCAAGGAGCAATCGGATTGCCTTCCGAACCTTGCTGTTTTAAAAACCAATCAGGTACTAATTTTCTGTTGACTAACTTCTTAAGAAGGTCCCTTTCTCTTTGAGACATTGGTCTTAAGACCAGATTCTCTCCCCTGAAAGTAATAAAATAAATTCATTATTATAATAGTACCCATGAATTAAATGTATTTAATTCTTAAAAACTTAATAGGGGTGTATCCCATGTCTCCCTATCGGCGGACCAACTCCCATTTTACTAATTATACAACTACTCATTAATTGTACTTAATGTTTTAGTAAAAGTAGCCCAATATTATTTTGAAAATTAAAGTTCAGTTTAGAACTTATTTTGTACTCCCCCCCCTCACTCAGTGAGCCTATTAAACATAAAATATGAGTACCTACTTAGTAATGTTTTGAGATATTGAGCATTTTGCATTAAATACCATAGTATATTATTATAATTTTTATTTTAGGTTTGTTTAATAAATTTTATAAATAAAAATAATTTACAGTTCGTAAGAAAAAATGTCTTAATCTTATTTCACTGCATTGTCTGTCTTTATTGAAACTACAGTCCTAAAATTGAAACATTGGAATTAAATGTAGCTTGTTATATTTTTTGAATTGATTTCAATTCAATAACTGTGCTATATTTTCTGACAATGCTTAAAGAAGCCACTAACAATGGCTATTGTTTGTCTATTTTAAAAAACATTTATAATTTAACTGATTGTGTACATTAAAAGACTTAGTTCCTCGCTCACTTGTGCCATGCAACACCAGTAAAATATTACATCATTAATTTTTTTTAATATAATAGAGAGAAAATATATAATTAATTAAAGATTTAAGAAGTTAGCGTCAAGGTTTTCCCTCTGCCCTACACCAAGATTACATTGGCTAGAGCAATCATTTGTCTATTTAAAACTCAAAATAGTTTAGTTATTTTTAACAAGCCATCACAGCTCGTCATATCCTAGCTTATGAAATGCAAAAAGCATGCATAGTAAATTAATCTAAATAAGATTTTTTAATTTAAACTTACCCCTTTACCACATCATGACCGAGGAAAGACGCTAAATCAATAGATACACCATCTGACTTGTTAAGTAATACATGCCCATCTTGTTTTGTTTGTGATACATGATTTTCTGCTTTTACTTGAGATGCATTCTCAGATTTCTGAGAAGCCTCTGTTTTATGGACTGGAACCGAATTACTCAAACCACCAGTGGAGGTGTTGTTCACCGTCGCAGCTACGTTTGTCTCAGTATGATGAGATCTGAGAGATTTTTTGCGATCAGTTTCTCTTACAGGGGAATCTAAAAATTAAAATTGAATAAATGATAAAATTAAATAATTTTATAATAGACAAAAGTAATTGTTTAAATCGATATATTTTCAAATTTGAATTATTCGACCAAACACATCAGATATAATTGACAAAATAACTGTATTGATAACTAATTTTCAAGTATATACAAAAATCTTACTAGGCTTTACTTCTGGTACATCTTTAGGTTCTTCCTTAATATCACTTTTGTCCTCTTTTTTGCTGAAATTGAAGAGTAAAATAGAATCACTAAACTAAAAATTATTTATGATAATTAAAATTAAAATTGCTCTTAATATCAGTTAGCTACATGCACAGAAGAACATCACTTTGATTATTGAAATTTTTGGTAAAACAATGGAAACAGTAATTAAAGTTAAAGATTCAAAAGTAAATTGTAAGAAAATACAAAAATATGAATTTATAATAATTTTATTCCTTTCATAAGATATGGGAAAGAAGAGAGGATTCACCCTGGGTAAGAATAATTGCTACAGATGGAGAAATGTTTATGACGGTGTAGTCAGAAGGTTCACATTTTGACTGAAAGTAATAACAAAACAAAAATTCAAGGGCACAAAGAGAAAGAAATTTTACTTCTACAATGTTTTATATATTAACATAATATACATGTTGTAAAAATAGAACAATAACAACTTAACTAAATTTAGAAACTTGATTATAACATGAAGTATACTTACATTGGTTTAAGCGAAAAAGCTTTTGTAGTAAACTCTTTGAATTGAGGACGCTCCTGAGGATAAAGAAGTGAAAGTTCTGTCATGAAGTCGATATAAACTCTTAAACCATCAGCGATTTCACGACAAAGATTAGATCTAGAAGATAAAAATTAACATATTAATGAAATTTCATTGTGTGGTTCAAATAAATTATGATAAGAAACCACGTTCTAAGACATTTTTTAAAACGTGGGCCCCCTTTTACAAAAATAAAATAAAATAAAAACAAAAATACTGCAATGAACATGAGTCACCAAATCAGTTCTTTACCAGCATTCACCCAAAAAGATGGATCCAAATATTTTCATAGACAGTAGATGAAGAAACTATTCATTGCATCTAAAAATTGGTTCGAAACTACACCTTATATTAAAAAGAAAAAGGATGTTAAAATCAATCAATAATATAAAAAGACCCACTGGTATTATTGTATTTTATTGATTTGATGAAAAAAAATTGATACTATCTATATCAACTTATAAAACCTGTACCACTACTGGGTTTGAGGTTCAGTACATGGTAGAGACTGTACTGTTTCATTTGTCCTAGATTACGCTCAACGGCTAATTTCCCCCGCTTATTTTGGGTACCCTATTTTTATAACATTTTATAGAGTCTGGGTGAGCCCCAGGAGGGTCTTAGATCCTATGTGATCCATCTCCTGCTGCAAACAGACTTATAAAAGTCTTTTGCCTACAGCGGGATTTGAATCAGGATTTTCAGCATGGCAACTCAGTCCTCTACCATTGAGCCACTCCGCTCCCATATCAACTTATAAAAACTCAATAATGTATTTTACTAGCAATGTTTTTGAAATCTTACGTCAAGAATCTAAAAGTATTTTTTAGAAATGTAACAAATATAACTCCATCCCCAGCAGTAATAAAAGCAACACTTAATATATTCATCATTTTCATTACATCACGTATGACAACTCCAACAATTCATTAATCAAAATATAAGATTCGATTAAACTTCATATATATGAAATATACAATACCTGGTTAATATTTCAGCCACAGTCATGTGAGCGTTCTTTCCAGCAGTAGGTCTTAAATGGCCTCTTTTGTGGCATAAAAGTCTAATTTGATTTATAGTGAAATCTTTCATATATGCTTCAAGTATTTCTACAGCATTTGGAGAAGCGGGTAATTTCACCAGCTGAAAAATCGTAATAAGTAAACATACATATCGATTGCTAAACTAATGAGTTTCAAATTTTTAAATTTAGTCAATTTAAAAATACAAAAATTAGAATTATGTTATTGGATAAGATTAATGTTTTATTTTGAAAGAAAAACTGTCTAAATAAAAAATAAGTAATATAAACCATAATATTCTAGAAGTTCTTTGGTTCTATTTTGAAGGGATTTTTTTTTCAAATTTATTAACTATAACAAATATATTTAAAGATATTGATACACCAAATTAATGTTCTACACCAAATTATTCTGCATGCTGTCAATTTGAGTTGAGCCACAAGTTTCAACTTTCCTTTTAATATTTTCTAAAAATATCAGTTCATGAGCTTTAGTATGGAAAAGAGAATGTAATGATGGGAAATGTGTATATTTCAGTAATCATTTATGTAGAAATGTACGTTTCAACATCATTTATACTTTGAAATGTTAGTTGAAACTGTTGTTTCTTGATGAAATGATTACCGAAATATTCTCATTACCCATACTAAAGCTTACTATAACTTTTATTTTGGGAAAATATTAAAAATGAAACGATTAAACAGTTAAAACTTGTTGTAACTCAACTCGAAACGACAAGACAACCTGCGGAATAATTACCAAGGAAAGTAACAATGTAATTAGATTCTAATAAGGCTGTGGTAGCAAATTGGATAAATTATTCGGGGTTTTTGCACCTAATGATTTGCTTTAAATTTGAGCCTATAGAAAATTTAATGTCTACAGCTCTAATATTTTTAATATTTTAAGCTCAAAAACTTTTAAATATTAGTTATTCAAATAATTATATCTTCATTAGTAAACTACTCTGTTCTTATCTACCTTGTTGCAGCAGTTAATCAGGGAATGATCATTATCCAGGAGGGCTTGAATCCCAGGGCTGAAGCTCGTTTGAACTCCCCCCCCGGCCTCCCCGTCGCTGTCGCTTTCCCCGCCTCGTTTTTCATTATCAGATCCCGTTCTGCTTAACGTTCTTCTCTTACGTCCTCGGCGATAAAGGTTACCGCCACTGACAACACAAAAGCTAATTCTTTTGCTAATAAGTAATATAATCAACAAGAAATAAATAGATTATATAAATAAGATCGATTAATATATATGCATGCATGTACTAAATTACAATCTAAATAAACAGTTATTAAAAGAGAAATGGTAATATTTTAATTTTAAAAACAAACCTAGACCAATGTAATTTTTCAAACAATAATGAAAATTGAGGTGTTTGTATGAAAAAAGTAGTAAGTCATATAAAGGCAATTTTACAAAAGCAAAAAACTCTTTGACGACTAAAAATTAAATTTTCAACTGGAAAATAGTTAACTAGCACCGTTCATAGAAAATAAACCACTCCCAGTTTAGACTTAACATTCTTTCTATACTATTAGTATGATTAATTAATACTTTTCTTTAAAATAAAAATAATTTTGTCTTGACTAACTATCTTTTCCATGTCCTCAATAAACAAAATACTAAAAACAGAAGCAGCTCTAATAGAACAAAAAAGTAAATGGTATATGATTTTACTTCCTAATAAAAATAAATAAATACATTTTTGAGCTTTTTTATTCTATGCTAATCAGTTATTTTCTGTTATTAAAGTTACTTTAAGATGATGAAAATAAAAATACCATAATAATTGAAAACATTTATATTTCTTATTTCAGTAACAAGAGAAGTTGGAGCATGGATTTAGGTGTTAGTGATGGCAGATGGTTTTCTATCTAACAACTGGCATTAAATAAGGAACTTATATTAATATATGCATGGATAAAGATGTATTAAACAACATAATTTTACTGAAAAGAATTAGCTATGTCTTCTGAAACCATCATAAATTGGAAAAATTAATCAAAAAAGACGTGTCGATTCGTTAATAAAGAAGCCAATCATTATCTGGAAAAAGAATCTGTTTATCAATCTATTTAGATCATTGTGTGTTCTAAGGTATTATGTTTTGGTGTTTGAAAAATACTTAAGCACCAATAATTTAAAATTTAGATTTTTAATTTATCATGAAAATGTAAGCAATATTTTTTTCAATTCCCATGTACGAAATGTTGAAAAAAAATTTGGAAGTGGTATAAAAATCTATAATTGATAACTTAAGCATCAGGTGTTGACGACTAATAAGTGGTCAGTCACTTTGACCTTGGCCAGAGAAAAACCCTTAAACGTGATAAAGAATAAATTTTAAAAAGATGTCAATTGGGGAAAACCGTTTTTAATACTTTTTCAAAAACTAGTGTAAACAAGTCTTATATTCACTAATTTTGTGACCATTAATCTGCCAGTCTTTTGTCATGAATGCACAGGAATGAATGTAATCTTGTAAAAAAAAAAGAGAAAAAACTGTTAGAGTGAGCAAACATTGAGGAGAAAATTATAAAATGTTGGGGAAACATACAGCACCAGATGAATTAACGCTCTACAAATACTAAAAAGCTTTCTGTCACAGTGGATGATAATAACACAGGCACTATTTGTTTACAGGGAATGTTTAAACAACTATAAAATAAAATTAAAAACCTAAATTATAATTTTAATTTGTTTCATCACCATTTAATTTGTACTCTTAAAAACCAATGAGTGTGAATTTCATGTTGAAAACAAACTAAACTCCCTTTGCAGATTTCAAATCGGAAGATTGAAGTTGACACTCCGCAATAAATGGTACGTTAAGCTTAAATAATCAAGTATTACCAGATAGGTTTTCATGAAAGAGCATGAAGAAGTTTTGACTGATAAGCAAATGATTTTTTGATGAATTTTGAACCTAAATAAAATCAGTACTACAGGTATCCAAATCATAACTTACTTAGTTAAAAAAAGAATTGAAAATTTGTTTTCTCTATTATATTCATCACAAGGTTTGAAGTGCATCAGGAATTTATACACGAGTAGCAGAACACATTGTATGTTTGGGGTCAAAGTATTTGGTGGAAAGATACAAATTGAACAACTTAACCATCATCCCAAGTTATTGCTCAAGGCCTTATAAAAATATTATAGGTAGCAGCACTGGCTCAAAAATCTAATATCTCACTAATCAAACATTATCAAAAAAGAAGCATTGAGATAAATGAAACTCTTTTTTTTTCATAGTTCAAGTTGAAGAAAAATTATTCAGAAGTGTTTAAGAATTGTCTTACCTTAATAGAAAATTAAAACGTTTTAGTACTTTTATAAAAAATAATTATAAATTATAAAAAATTATTTCTAAATTTACTGTGAAACTTTCTGTACATATTGTATATTTGTATTGATAGAGCAAATATCATAATGGTTAAACCAGGTTCGACTCTTCAAAGAAATATAATGGTAAAATTAATTTAAACATTTTATTCAACTAAACAGTATCAGCAATTGTGAGCCCTTGGCATTTATAAATCACAATCAACAAAACAAATAAAACATAACATTTAAGAAAAACAATGATCAAGACTGAATAAAATTGAAAGCAACTTGCATTTTAGAAAAAATAAATGCATCAAGTAGAATTATAATATTAAAAAACTCACGATGTCAGTTGAGCCTTTTCAGCAAGCTCTTTCTGCAGCTTTCGATTTTCCTCCGTGTCTTTTAGTATATAGTCTTCAGTCACAAACCGATCCCAAGTCGAATTCCAACCCTGAATACAATTACTTTTTTATTTAAATTTAAGTGGACCAAATTATGCTTAATCCGGTTAAATTTAATGAAAACTAACCTGAAAATGAATTAGAAAATGGACAGCTTTCTTTCCGCTGTCATCCTTCTTCTCACCAATGCCCAAAACCTGTTATATTAATAATCGTGAAAAAAAGTAATCAAATATGAAGAAAATATTTATTTAATGTTTAATGACATGTGTAAACAAATATTAGAGAAATAGCAAGGTACAAATATGGGCCAACTGTCAAGACAATGTTCTTATTAAATCCAACATACATATAATACTAAATATAAACAGTTATAATCCTTCTAGTTATCATTATTAATACTACCTCTTTGTTCCCTGCCCACAGAAAATATTGAATTAAAAAGTCATATATAACACAAAACGAATGTATAAGTGTTTAAGTTCTATAAAAAGTATCGAATTTTTTACATACAGCAACTACTTATAATAACATTTAAGTGATACCATTAAAGAAATAACACTAGTAAACTAATAGTTTGGAACATTGTTTATTAAAAATAAACTAATCTAAGGCAAATATTGATCTCATTTGTTTTGTCTAAACAAATAGTTTAATTTATTTAATAAATCAGATTTAGTTTTAAAAACACAACTTGAAGTTAATTTAGTAACAGAAAGAAAAATTACTAATGTAATAGAGGATCAACACAGTTCACCTTAGAATTGTATAAAACTTTTGTTTTAGCAGGATCAGGTTCATAACACAATACTTTTTCTCCTTCACTAAATTTATGTTTCACACTTCTTGTTGACACCATCGTGAAACTTCATAATAAATTATTTTAAATAAAGATAACAATGGCTAAAAAGTGCATTAACAAACCGCGAAAACCGAATTTAACTTAGCTATGTATCGTAGAACCAGCTTGGTTAACTCGTATGCAGCGCAGTCTTGGCAGAGTACTTAACTACTAGTTATTTGAAAATCTGAATAAAATAAAAAACTTCATAATTTTATTCCTGTGGTTACACGTAACTAATTGTATATTTACTATTTTACATAGTGACCTTAATAGTTGTATTTTTATTAATTCATAATACACTTTAGTATCTAGTTTATAATTTGATTCTTCCTCTCTACTTATCAAATACTTCATTATCTGCCTTATATTTTCATTTGGTTTGGAAATGGAAACAATTTTGTAATAAACTCATTATTCAACCTTTACCAGATCAAGAAATGTATATGGAAATTCATTGATCCATTGTCAGGCTCTATAGTCCTTGAAGATGAATATGGCCTCTGCTAACTTCTTCCTCCATTCGCCTCTGTTCATCGTAAACCGCCTTTAGCGGCTAATAACCACCGCCTTCAGGTCACCCTCCACATCGTCGATCCATCTGATAAGGGACCTCCCTCTCAATCATATTCCATCATAAAATGCACCATAAAGCATACTTCTCGGGATTCTTGTTGGGCCCATCCTCTCCACATGGTCCAACCACCGCAGTATTTTGATCTGTATGACTATCTAAGAAAATGCGTTGAATAAATGCAATCATCCGTTTTGGAATCCAGTTTGCAATAGAATTCGTGCTTAGTTACATCGTCTTGGAACAGATGTCGACCATTTTCGCGTCCGTCACACTCAACATTCGGTTCACAATGGTCGGAAATAATCATGGCTCTTCCTAATGATGAAATTTGCTGTTTATACGTCACCTATGATGTGATGCTATGGCTTATCGGGCGATGCTATAGTGGAAATCCTAAATTTTGACTGTCCAGGTATTATTAGGATAGGGATCTTTGACGAGTATCGTACAGGCTCGTGACTACCATTTTACATTCCTTCCGAATGACGGCATAACTCAGGATTTTTTACTTCCTTCAAAAAAGGCTACCTGGCAGGCTGTGAACTCGCGATCTTGTGCATCATAGGTTGTTATGTTATCAACTCGATCACAGATCTTATAGATCGAGCCTGACCAAGATTAGCCTATTTATTTAATATTTAACTTTATTCTTGCCAACTTACCATCAGTTCCTAACTTCAAACATTCTGGCGCCCTTTCTTACCTCGTCTGCCTACTTCTGTTTCTCTCTACTCTTCTTTTATCACTATCAGGCTTTTTAAATAGGTGGATTGGAAACAAAGGTTTTATTTCTTGAACAAGATGGGCATAATAGGTGGAAACAGCTTTTTTGACAATTGCTAAATCCCTTGGAAGATGGGGAGCACTCGGATTAGGAGTTCTACATAAGAACATTACTTTGAAATCCTCCAAAATCAGAAAATATTTGCTTCGTAAGAGAATATAAGACGCCAAGATCAGATGGCATATCGACAGAAGTATCCAAAACCGTTTTATACCTGAAATGAATCACTGATTAATTATACTCATATTTAAGAAGGAGATTGTGAAAACTACACCTATAACCAAGTGATTTTCTTTTAAAATGGGGATAATTTTTGTCTGTTTATTTAACGTTACTTTATGCTGTTATGGCTAATCGGACGATGCTATAGCGGAATCCCTAAATTTTGTCTATCCAGGTTTAATTAGGATATGGATCTTTAACGAGTACCTGGTACCATACAGGCTCAGGACCCAGTGTTTAAGTCCCTTCCGAAGGACGGTTTAACTAAGGATTTTTTACACCCTTAAAAAATTCCTTGGGCTACTTGCTGTGCAACGAACCAGCAATCTAGGGCTTAGTAGGTTGTGCTAACAACTAGACCACAGGCGGCAATGGGGATTGTGAAAAAACAAAGCATTTGATATATGTTCGTATTGCCGAATATGGTCGAAAGGTTTTAATAAATAAAAATTAATATTAATTTGTTTTTCAGCTAAGGCTCAGATAATTTAATAAAAACCCTTAACATTCTAAATATTTGAAATAAATGAAGTAAAATTTCAATAACCGCATATTGAAACCCAATATCGAAGTAATATGAAATGAAAAAAGTATTCCCTTGTGAAGAACGGATAGATAATTAAAATTTTAAAAAAATCACCGAACTAACCCGAACTAGACTTAAGCCTCCCTGATCTACTTGTTACTTTTAAATAAAATAAAAATTCTATGATGGTATTCTACATATAAACTAGAATATGAATTTTTGATCAACTATAAAATTAGCGATAATATATGTATATATATTTTTGTATTAAGATTATTAAAAGTTAACCTTCGTGCTATAATCATAATTACACGTTTGTTGTTTATTTCTTATGTCTAGTATTTTGTATTGGCTTGGTAGCGTTTGTTGAACTGAGTTTGCTAGAAGTATAAATTTTTTAGACAAAAATATTTATGACATGACTTTGGGAAAACCTCTTAATACCAATAACAAATCGTAAGCTTTATTATTTATATTTTTCTCAGTTAATAAGATTTCATTCTTATGAAACAATGCTGTGTATAACAGAATAATATTTTGTTTCACAAACTATTTTCAGGCCATTATTTTTCCTGAATCGATTTATATTTTAACAACTTATTTCAGAATCTTTCATATTACATATGCGAATGATTAAAACATTTCACTTTTAATTTAAACCTGTTATGTTACAGGTCCCAGCCACAAACTGCAAAGTGTCAAAAATGTCTTGAAGTTGGCCATTGGACTTATGAATGTAAAGGCAAAAGGAAGTTTTTACATCGTTCTTCTCGAACAGCCCAACTCAGTAAAAGAATAAAAGCTATTGAAGAAAAATTGAATGGTGCATCAGCGTGAGTATTTTTGTGGCATTTAACATACTAACCATTATGTTATGTTTACAGCACGTGTTTAAGTTATGACAAAGTTTGTCGATTTTCAGAAAGACTGTCATTTTTATTTATAAACCATTTAATTGTCACGTGTATTTAAGTTTCTTGGTTTTTCTAATATCATACCCCTCTGGCTTACTAGTTACTAGAGTACACATTTAGGTATCTGTTTTGTAGGTTGTTGCTTCGAGTTGAGTCACAAGCTTTAACTTTTCATTCATTTTCCTTTTAATATTTTCCAAAAAATAAAAGTTACCGTGAGAGTTAGTATGGGAAAGAGAATGTAATTATAGGTTATGAGTAGATTTCGGTAATCATTTCATCAAGTAATAAAAGCTTAACTAACATTTTGAAGTATAGATGATAAATATTTATTGAAACGTTCATTTTTAGATGAAATGATTACCAAAGTATACACATTTCCCTCAATTACATTCTCATTTCCATACTAAAGCTCTTGATAAGTTGTATTTTTCGGAAATATGAAAAGGGAAACTAATGAAAAGTTAAAACTTGTGACTCAACCCAAAGCGACAACCTGCGGAATAATTACCCGCATTTACATTGAATATGTGCATCAAGCCTTATGAGATGTTTGTTAAGAAAGTCTATGTAGTACTTGTGTTTTATACTTATTTAGTAAGTGTTAGGTTAGGCTTTGACAGATGGGTTCCTTCCTGCTTGCTTTATATATATTTGTTACAATTAATAAATTTTTTTTAAATTCCTTAAAAATAGAACCAAAAGACTTCTGGTATATTTATGGTTTATATTACAATTTTTTTATTTAGACAGTGTTTCTTTCAAAATAACACATTAATCTTACCTAATAACTTAATTATAAATAATGGTTCATCATATATGTTTTATTTTGAAGACATTTGTTTAATTTTATTTTTACAATTTAAAAACATCATAGCATTTTTATTTATTTTTAAATAAAAAAAATTGTTTGATTAGTAATTCCTCTAAGAATGAAATTTCTGGTGTAAAGCAAGATCATAAAAGGAAATAATAATTCTATTCTATTCTATTCTGAGTAAAGGAAATAATAATTTTTACAATTAGTGATTATTATAATCTGAAAGAACTTGAACATTTAAATTCTTTAAGATGTCCATATTATTATTCTGTATGTTAATATAACACCCTTAGTAGTCACATTTTTTTACAAGTTACATCTAAATCTCGATATGACTTAATTAGAAAAATAAGTTGTGCACAAAAAATCATTTACAATATATTCACTTAATGAAAAATAGTTATGAGTCATTAGTCAGCTTTAAAAACATTTTATTTTTATTAGTCTCTTAGAATAGGACTTTAACTTTAAATTATTGTTTGTTGGTGCAGTTTATCTTTGGATTTTCGCCCAAGGAGTTCTACTAACCAAGAAACTGTCTAAGAAAGTGAACTCGAGTCAAGAGAGCACAGGATTCACATTTAGTCAGGAATCAGTAGTTTGTTAGATCGGCTCAATTTGGTTATTTTCGTTATTCTGCTCCCTCTACCCTTCTTGTCCGATCTTTTATTCCATGTGATTCCGAGAACATAACAATCTGTTAAAGTTAACTACTATTGCTGCTTACTTCAGTCCCATTTTTGCTACCACTTTCCTACTTTAATACATCTATTAGATTTTTTTTATGTATATAATTTTTAAGTTCTTTTTTTTAACCCTAAGTATTGTTTATTATAAACATAATTGGTTAAACTTAAAACAATTACTGCTTGTGGTTTCCTTTATTATATTTCTATTTTCATCCGTACATTAATATTATTTTTGTTATATATTGATATGGAAGTGGTTAAAGAATATATTTGCACTATTTGTTACAAAACCTTTGCAAAATCAGTCTATTTAAGAAGACATTTAAAAACATGTCACAGCTCCTCGTCTGAAAAATTTGTATGTTCTATCTGTCAGAAAGCGTTCGCACAAAAAAAATATTTAAATGCGCATTTAAAATGTCACTCTTCGAATAAATTAACCTGCAAACACTGTAAAAAGAAATTTGTGAATATTAGTACATTAAATCGTCATATAGGCTACACACATAGCCCTAACGAACTTGACCTTGTATTTATATGTGACGAATGTTCAAAATCTTTTAGTAGCAAAAGAAAATTAAAAGCTCATATAAAATTTCATACATTTGGTAAAATTGAAAAATGTCCTATTTGCGATTTCTCCGGTAGAAAATCAGATATCATCGACCACTACCAAACAAAACATCAAATAACTGTATCTGAAGAAGAGATTCATTTTGAAAATATGGAGGGATTTTTAAATTGGAAATGTGAAGTAGAAAAATCGGAAATGTGTTCTTTCATAGCTAGGAACTCTTATCGTTACACTGAGCCAGATACTTTCAGAAAAATCTATGTATGCCATAGATCTGGAGAATATAAGCCAAAAGGATGTAACAAACGCCGTTTGAAAACGTTAGGAACAAATAAGATTAATGGTTTTTGTCCTGCACAACTGGATGTAAAGAATTTAAAATCTGGTGTCATAGTAAAGTATATAAAAACACACGTTGGTCATTTATGTGAGATTAGCAGGCAAAGATTATCTAAAAATGATAAAGATTCTTTAGCCCTAATGATTGCTATGAAAATTCCATTTAATTCAATATTAAATGAAATAAGAGACTCAATCAGTCCCGAAAATTTTTGTAGAACCCATCTACTCACAAAGAAAGACCTGTTCAATTTAGCTGAGGCTTATAAATTAGATAAAGAGGGTCGAAGACACAAAAATGATTTTGTTGGTGTTGAGTCGTGGATACACGAAATGAAAGGTAAAACAAATCTAGTTCGTTTCTATAAATCACAAGGTGAAGTCTCAGAAAAATACCCTGCACTGAATAAGGAAGATTTTTTGCTTGTATTAGCAAATGATGCACAATTGGGATATCTTCGCGTTTTCGGGAATGACTGTATCTGTTTGGATGAAGTCCCTGGACTCAGTGTATATGGTTTCAATTTGACTACGATGCTTGTACTGAACAACTTAAAGCAAGGGTTCCCTTGTGCATTTTATTTCTCTAATCGAAACGACGAAATGGTTTTAGAGTTATTTCTTAATTGTATTAGGGATAATTTAAATGTTTCTTTGAAGCCGAAAATCTTTATGAGTGGTATAGCCCCATCATTCTACAATGCTTGGCAGAATGTTATGTCAGAAGCCGAAATGAGGTTGTTTAGCACCTGGCATGTAGATAAAGCTTGGAGGGAAAATCTTAATAAAATTTACGGCATTGAAAAACAAAAGTCAACTTATAAATTATTAAGAACATTGTTAGAAGAAACTGATGAGCAGAGTTTTGAGAGGCTTCTTAAGAGAGCAATTTATACCATGAAAAATGAGTCGGCAACTAAAAAATTTGGAGAATATTTTGAAAATAATTATGGCAGTAATTTCCGAAGTTGGGCTTATTGTTTTAGAAAGCACACCGGTCTCAATACAAATACCCATTTAGAACGTCTGCACATAACAATTAAATCTATATATCTCCATGGCAAAAAAGGTATGCGTCTTGAAAAAACTATGTATGCATTAATGACGTTTGTGAGAGATAAGTTGTATGGTCAATTAATAACTACAAATAAAGGTCAGCTTGCAACAAAATTGTCAGAGATAAGAAAAAGGCATACTGCATCTTTAAAAATTGATATGAAAAACCGTTTTAAAAAGTGCGATGATCACTGGATTATTTCTTCAAAGAAGAAAAACGCTGTTGTATATAAGATTAAGGAGGAAAATCTCACTTGTAACTGCTCCTTAAAATGCACTGATTGTGACTTATGTATACATTCTTATACATGTTCTTGTGCGGACAATTCAATCAAATGGAATATGTGTAAACACATACATGCTCTAGGTAGACGTATGAATTGCAATCAGCTCAGTTCATCTTCATCCGATAACACTTTTATGGAAGAAATGACGATTTGTGAAGATAATACTAATGAAACATCTGCCTGCATAGTGGACCATTTTGAAGGAAATGAACCAAATGATGAGACTATCGAGAAAAAGAAGTCTGAATTGATTAATGATTTTATTAATATTGTCAATGATGCAGATGAAAAGGATATTTCATCAATAGCCCAGAATTTAAAAATTATGGCAGCAACTGTGAAAGCGAGTAAAAGTAGAAAAACTGTGGCATTTTCAAATATAATAAAAAAATAATGCATCAAAAGGGAATGCAGGAAGAAAGTTGGGAACAAGTTTTGTTTTTTTAAGGCCTAAAAAACAACTGGACAGAATGAATTTGATTTAAGGAACAAATTGCATTTTTTCTCTTATTAAAAAAGTAACGATTTTAACAACACAATTGTGATTTTACTTTTTCTTTTATACAATAATAATAATAAAAAAAATAAATAAAAAAAATGGGGAATGGAGAAGGTCGCCTCCTCGTGGTGTTCCCCGGATAGAAATTACTAAACGACCTTCAACAAAAGTATAACCATCCTTTTACTACAAGTCATAGTTTCTTAGATTTCCATGTGTACATATGTTATTAATTTAATATGTGTATGTGTGTATATATACTTATAACAAAATAACAATATGTAATCGACGGAAATCTAAGAAACTATAATTTGTTTTTATTTCTTCCTTTTTATGTTGAATTGAATAGTATAGTTATATTAGGTTCACAAGAAGACATGTATGTTCTAAAATAATCAATGATATACATAGCACCCAATTTTTTTTTTGACAAAAATGCTTAAAAAATCCGATTTCTTGATTTTTAGAATGTTAAGAAATGACTCAAATCAAATTAATTTGATTTGACCTATACAATAGTAATAATTTATTTTTGTATTATGGAACAAATTTCTCTAGAATAATATTAAATATGAGTTTTAATGCCTTACATTTAAGTAAAAATAACAGTAGAACAAAAATATTTAAATGATAATTGAAAATAAATTATGAGTTAACTTCCAATTAAAAAAATTTAAACAAAATTGTTAACAATAATTATAAAGAAAGGACAATTGTTTATAAATATTTACATTTATTCAAATTTCATTAGAGAAAAAAAGAAAGGAAGATTTATTTAGAATTATTTTAACTGTTTAATGAACTGATACCATAATTTTATACTAAAGTGTAAGAAATCATTAAAACTCTTGTTTAATCAATCTATTTACAAATTTTAATTGTAAAATTTAGCATATATTTATGTTTTATTGGGAATCATATGTTTTGATTAATAAATAAACTACTTGAAAATTTATATAATTATTGTTCAGAGTGCCAGTTTATGTAAAAACCGGACTAATGTTAATAATTTAAATTTAAACTGAATTATTTAAAATATATATAAATATTAAATTATATTTAAAATATAATTAATTTTCAAGCAATTCAAAAAAGGAACACAGTTATTTCAAAGTTTTAAGTTTTTACTTCTGTCGGCGGTCCTCAAAACTGCCTATTTAAAATATTTTTTAAAATTCTTTTTGCACCATTACATCAATATAATGGAAATAATTTGTGTGTGAGTTTTTATTATATAATGTTTACTATGTAATGGGCAAATAAAAAGAAAATTAATTAGAAAATAAGACTGTGGTGAAAAATGAATTTAGCGCACAATTTCACTCTTTCCATTCTTCTCAGGAGCCTTAAATAATTCATATTTTACTAATATTTTAGGGAGCCTAAACAAAAGGAGGATGATAGTTCTAGCAGCTCAAGCTCAGAAAGTAGTTCATCATCAAATTCTTCTGCAGGATCCGACAGCTCATCATCCGATTCCAGTTCTTCTGACTCCAGTGATTCAGAGACTTCTGAATCGGAATGATTTTTCATAGGAAATTTTTTTTTTTTTTTTGTATCATGTGTACATAGATGTATTTTTGTACATAACTTATCTTGTTTTTTTATTTATTCATTTATATTTGTAAAAATAATTAGTGAAGTATAAATATTATAGTTTATAAAATTTATTAGACTCACAGATTTTCAAATGAAGCTTCTTATGTCTATAATTCACATTAGATATATTTTCATCAAGAAAGAATGTCTTTGTTCTACATTCTTAAACATCTATAGCCTCCCTTACAGTCAATATTATTGAGTTAATATATAATTTTGTATCAATTTATTGACAGATGCGATATTTGCTCCACATTAAATATTATTAATTCAATAATATAGACCATGTAAGCTAAGCTTAAGAAAATAAAAAAGATATAATTTATTTTCATGTTAAGAAATTTGTTTTTGAGCCTGTTGTCATACCGAAACCTGATTTAAATTATATATAATAATTCTAGAATTTGTAAAATGATGATTTAACTGTAAATTAAATACAAAATAGTTTCCCAATAATTTTTATTAATTCACCTTTAATACAATATTTCCTACGGGAAAAACCCAGAAATGTTATTTTTATATTTAGTTGGTAAATTTTTCAATTTTAATTGTTTTATTTTATGAATTCAGTTGGCATTGTGTTTTTTTTTCCTCTTGGTTGTGTTTAAACAACCAGTTATGAAACTATTATACTCATGGATCTATATTTTGATTGAGACAGCCCCAAGTTGGAGACTTCCTCAACATTAATGGGGTTAGTGCATCAATAGCATGATTTTTATTCTCTGTAGTTAGTTATTAATTTTAAGAAACTATACTGATTCTTAATTATTTATAGAATACAAAATTTGATTATGCAAAAATATATCTTTTTCAAGCTATAGAAGAACTTTCACCTGATATTTTTATTGTTTTCGGTTATCAATTAGTTGTCATGATTTTATATATACATATGTGTGTGTCTGTGTATGTATATTAATATCTATTAAAATTTATTGATCTATAAAAAAGTTGTAAAAATTTTTATATGCTTCAAACAAATAAACTTTTTTCACTTACATAAGTAACTTATTATAAAGGTGATAATAAAACATTGAGAAATTTTTATTCTCTCTAGTAAACCTTGCATGTCTATCATTTTATGTCCTTAATGATTTTCTCATGTTTGTTCCAACATTTGATACTTAAAATCTCATCTAATAACTTTTTCTTGTGATTTAACTAAAGGAAATCTTATACAAGTTGAATTAATTGATATGTGTCATTAATCCAAAGTCTAATTTTACTATTTCCTCCATGAAACCTACCTTCTTATCTCATTTAAACTTGTTACTCCTCTCTTTTGAATGAAAATAGTTGACCTTGATGAAATATGTGGAAGAAAATGGTCCAGGTAGAGGCCAATAAATTTCTCTGAATATCAAGAAATATTTATTCAGTAGCGAACGTTTCGACCTACTGTGTAGGTCCTCTTCAGGGCCTGAGCCCAAACGAGCTAAACACTGTGTAAGTGTAGCTTCTGAAAGACTCGTTTGGGCTCAGGCCCTGAAGAAGACCTACACAGTAAGTCGAAACGTTCGCTACTGAATAAATATTTCTTGATATTCAGAGAAATTTATTGGCCTCTACCTGGACCATTTTCTTCCACTTATCACTCCTCTCGTTTGAGCATGCCTTATTTAATTGTTTTTTAATGTTTGTGCCTTGTTACTTTTGTTTATTGTCCATTTAAATTTTCGTATTGTTTATTAAACTTAATTTTGTCTTATTCCATTTTTCCTATCTAAAATGAACAGAATGACACTTCAGGAATAGTTTTCTTTAAAAGAAGAATCTGTGAAATACTTCCAAAGATGAAATTATGTAAAAATGATCATCAAATGGATTTTGACAAGGATAGAAATGGAGATGTTTTCGTCGAAAGTGTAGGGAAACATTTAGCACTTAATTGCTACATTTTTTAAATTTAAATTTCCATTAATATGAATAATAAGGTAGGTGTTATCAGTGTTTAGGTTATAAACAATGTTGGATAACACTCCATGGGAACCGGCTAATACATAAGTACCTTCCTTTTTTTTGAGGAAAGCCCCATCCCAATGCTTCCTGAAACCATGACACGAAAGATGAAGTTAGAAAAAAAATAGGTAACAAAACTAGGGATTTTGTTCATTGGCCCAATGCAAGAAAATAAAACAATCTATTCTTATTCTTGAATCGTATTTTAAACTTCGTGAGTGATAGCGTCGCGAAGATTAAGATGGGCTTGTAAAGTTGTTGGTCTGAGTAACGAACAAATTCCTAAAAAGTTAATAAGCGCTGTGCCGACTGGTAAACGTCTGAGGAGTTGACCGAGACGTAGGTGGGAAGATTGCATTAAGAGTGATTGGAAGGATTTGGGTTTGGATAGTGATCCGTGGGCAGAAGTTTGTGGTATCAGCATCGAGCCTTCGGGTTTGCTAAGCCTTTTTATTATTATTATTAAGTAGTTTTAGGAACAAGAAGGTAATAATATCAAGTGGTTCACTAATTGCAGTACTGCTTAATTTTTTTAACTGTTGCGTAACTTAAAAGGGTTTTTTTCTAACACCATTAATAGTTTAGTCAGTGGTATGTTTGCATTTAACATCAACTAATATTTTGGCTAAAGGGAAAATTTATTATGAAAGTATTACTCTCATAAAAAAAAATTCAACATTGCAGCTACCTGTGTGGACAGATGCAGAGTTTTATAAAATAACATATTACATTAATATTACGCAAACTTAAAACCTCTCAAATCACAACTTTTTGTTATGTAGATTTGCCTACCTAGAAACAAAAGGTAAGACTAAAAAGCAGGTGAAGGTGGATGATAAGCATTTACAAACACATGTAATTTTTTTTTTTTTTAGTATGCTCAACCTAAAACACCTAAAGAGTTTATTTACTTCCTTTATAAATGCCCAAGCTATATATTGAATCTAATTAGCCACAATTTTGAAACGAGAAGACAGATAATTATGTTAGCTTCAGTGGACTTGGTTCCGAATCTTAAAAAATTTGGTTCAGAAGTCTCCCTGGAAACACAATGTTTTGTTGTTTTTTTATTAAATATTTAGAGTCTAATTATCTAATAATATAAAACCTCAGATCGATTACATAGTTTTGTTAATTAAATTGATAATTTGATTTCTTTCTCCTCATACTAATTACATTTTCCAGAAAATTTACTTTTTAAATAAGAATAAAGTAACAATAACTAAGGCAGCGTGCCATCAAATTTTTTTTTAAGGTGGCTTAAAATTGGCTAAAAAATTTAAGTTTTCCGTACATTTATGTTTATTAAAAATATAATATGTGTAAATTAATTAACTTTTATGTTTTTTAATCAGACTGTAAAAGCATGGAAGGAGGGTGACTTATGCTTCTTCCAATCCACATTGGCAACTAATGTGTCTCGTTATTTCCTAATTATGCTAGTTTTTTTTTTATTTCTTTGAAGCAATAATTTTTAATAGGCTTTGCTAAAGTTCATTAAATATTAAATATCTCACCGATTTCATGCAAACAAAAAAGTTCAAAAATTTATTAATGAAATACAAACAACAAATGAAATAAAAAACAAAAACATTTTAGTTAATAAACATGAATTTTCCAAAAACTTGTAAAATTTTCAAATATCTAAAAACAAAAACTAGTTTCACTTCAAAATTAATTTTACTATCCAAATTTTAAAAAATAAATACTTATAATTTTTTGTTAAAAACAAATGCAAATGTATTTACAAGCTTTGTGAATCGATGCATATTAAAAATATAGAAATAAATCACAACCTGAGAGTTGACTGGATTTACAAAAATATATATACATTTGATGTTCGATGAAGTTATGACTAATACAATCTTGGATATAAAAGAAATGCTTAAATACATTAAACTAATTAACAGGTCCATAGCAGTCTAATTAAGGAATTTAATATAAAATAAAGAAAATATATTTACATGTATTAGAACTGAATATGACTTTGGAATACATTTCTTAAAAACTATAGTTTTACTATAGAAGAATGTAAAAATATGATTTTTAACAATAATAATAAACTTAAAATTATAAGACTAACTACAGGTGGGTCTTTCTGCATTGATAGTGAAATGCTAATAATAATTTTACATATTTTTAAAACCATGAATACAAATAACAAAGAGCATTTGAAAAAACTTGAAATAATTATCTTATTTTATTTTAAAATTAAAAGAACCTGTAATAAAAATGTGCTGATTAGGCCTCAGATGAGCAACAATAGTTATCTGTATTGATTATATGCAATTTAACAAGTTACAATTAGTGCATAGAATTTATTAATAGTGTCATATAAAATCTTGACTAGTACACAAATATAATCAGAGTGCCCTCCCTTTTTAAAACAGAATTCAATAAATTAACAACTTATTCTCAAGTTTAGGTTAAAAACAAACTGGATGAACAAAAAGTAAATACATCACTACACAGGAGTACATTAAAATAAACTGTTTTCCTAGCATTACATTTTAAGGAGCCAAGTAAAATTATGCGGAATTTAAACAATGTTAAAAGATAAGATTTCAGAATACATCTGGACGGTCTATACAGTAGGAATAATATCCTATTTAAATGTTTCTATGTTTCATAGATTAAAATTAAAAAAAAAAAAATTGAAAATGTGTGCTCACGCATAAACATACAATAGTGGAACATATCTAATAATTACATGGCACCTACTTCAAAATAAAGAAACGATTCTGTTACACATATATATATATTACTCCTTTTGAGGTAGATTACTGCCGATGATGGCCAAATTCTGACAGGTCAAGGTTTTGCTAAAAATGGATGCGATAATGCTTCCTCGGCTGTTATTCTTGATGTGTGGTCAACATCTAACAGCCTGTACAGAAGACAAAACGCTTCGTCTGGAATATCAATATCAACTGGGCTACTACTACGTCTTCTTCTCTCACGTAAAAATTTACATGCTTCACGAAGATCCAATCGTTGACAAATTTCAGAGCAAACAACATGACGTCCTGAAAATAGAAAAAATATATTTCATAAATGCTAAATTAGCTGAAGATACAAAATACTCTAAAAGCAACCATTATACATAAATATTAAATTAAATTATAATTTAACTTGATCTTCATTTTCTCAAACAATGACAGTAGAATCCACTGGAATCATTAAATTATCATGAACTAAATAATACTTTTAGCAATAATATTTACTAATAATGGTAATCAGATTTCAAATAAATTAACCAACTGAGAAGAATATATGCATTACTTACCAAGCTTAACTGCGATATTTTTGATTTCTTCAGAACCAAAAACTGTTATCATTTCAGCAAGAGCAGTCACGTCATCAGGTGCCCTGAAGAAGGGATATGTTCTGCTCAAGAGACATAAAAGAATGACACCCACGGCCCACATGTCAACAGCTGGAAAAACACACAATTAAATATCAACATAAATTTCCCTTTATAAATTTATAATTAAAATGAGGAAAATAAAAACTAATGATCTAGGAATAAAAGAACACCTACTCTATAAAAAAAATAATATATATATATATATAGAATAGAAAACAAACTTTATTCTTAAGCCCCTTTAGAATAACATTAACGAACAAATAAAATAAACATAATATTCATCTGCCCAGAAGGCTACATAATAATACAAATCATGAAGTAATCAAGAGTGACAAAACATAAAATTAGAAATAGAAAAAAAAAAATAATAATAAAAAAAAATATATATATATATATATATATATATAAATAAATAAAAGTATGAAACTTGACAGGATTTTAACTAATTGTCAAAAATAAATATAGGTATTGATATTAACAAAATAACATTAATACAACAGTTAGCAACGAAATTGCTAAATAAAATAAGTGAATGGCATAGAATGCGATAAAGTATTTACAAAGTCTGTATCTTCTTTGTTGTTGGAAAAATAAACAAAACACGTAGGTAACGAGATCGAGTATTCAATACTAATTTATTCAAGCGGAAGATTGACCTGCCTGGAGAGCGTCTTTTTGGGATGCCAAGAGATGAAGGAAAAGCAATGATTTAAATGAAGCTAGTGAAGAAGAATGGCGGATGAAAGTAGGGATTGAGTTCCACACAATGGTGAAGCGGGCGAGGAAGGAACGCTCGAATGCCTTAGTTCTGTGGGATGGAATGTAGAGATCGGAAAGTAGGGATATACATATCTTTAGTTTGTAAGTCAAGGTAAGTGATCAACTGCATTTTTGTGAAAATGAAGAAAAAAAAATTGTACCTGTTTGTTATTAACCTGTTCCATAATTGAAACTTAATGTAAGTTTCAATACTGAAACCTTTTGATGAATTTGCTTATTTGGCGCAATAAAAAAATTACATACATGAAAAAGTTTATGCTTGCCCATGCATAATTGATGTATTTATTATTTCTTTAACTAACTTTTGTGATAAAATAAAAAGATATATTGCAAGTTATAATTACAGAAAACAAAGTTATTCAAAGCAAATTATCCTTCTAATTGTCATCTTTGGGGGAAGGGAGAAAAAATACAGGGTTTCCAACATTATGGGATGAAAAGTACAGGCATAGTTCATATGAACTGTACGATGAAAGGTGCTTTTAATCAATTGATCAGGTTAAATATGTTAAAACTGTAAAATGTTTTCATTGGATGGATTATGATAAAACATAAGACTTAGATATAATAATGAAGGCAGTTTCCTGTTTGATGATGACAAATTATTACATAAACTTTTAACACTAATGGCCCAACAGAGGCAATAATTATTACAAAATTATTCCACAAGTTATCACTTCAAGTTGAGTCACAAGTTACAACTTTTTATTCACTTCCTTTCAATATTTTTCCAAAACTACAAGTTATCATGAGGTTGATTACAGATAAGAGAATGTGTATACTTCAGTAATCATTTCATCTAGAAATTAACATTTCAACAAACATTTACCGTCTATACTTTAAAATATTAGTTGAAACTTTTATTTCTTGATGAAATCATTACTAAAATCTACCCATCACCCATACTAAAGGGTCACAATAACTTGTAACTTTGGAAAATATTAAAAATGAAACGAATAAACAGTTTTTAAAAAAAATGTATTTATAGAAATTTACAACTGTATACTGAATACATCAAGTAAATATAATGAAAGATAAATCATGTCCCGGGATATAGGCAAGTAGAGAAACTAGCCAGTAGTGTAACTCAAATAAAAAGTTCAACTTATAAGGCCACGAGGTCATCTTCTTTTCAGAGGAATAATCAGGAATTTAAGAGGTTGCGAGGTTTGAAACTAGTGGGTTCAAGTGGAAATGAAGTTTGTCATGAAAAGATTGATATCAGATTCGGACCAAATCAGCAACAAACGGGACATTAAGGATTACTTTGTTTGTAACAAAGTAAGGAACATTGAGGATTTTAGGAAGGATTTTGGATTGTAAGGATTGAGTACAAGAGGAATTCGATGGCTTAATAGCCCCAAAGCTCTATTCTGTAAGTCCAGATGGGTCTAATGATTGTCATGCATATGAGTCTTTTGTAATTAATTGGGAGCTTAGAGCATTTGTCTAGTAAATGTTGAAGTAGCCAAACGGTGAGATGTTTCTTGTCATTTCAGTCTAGTATAAGGATTCCAAGTTAAGCGTTTGCCAAGGTGTAGTCCTAAGTACCGGACCTGTTCTACAGGAATCAGTGGGATGTTATTAAACGATACAGGACAGAAAGTCGTTGGTTCACGACGGAGGGTAAAGGTGATTAGATGAGATTTGTGGGATTTTATTTTAATCTTCCAGTTTTGACACCAATTTTTAAGGTCAGTGATGTGTCATCTGCATAAGTGGTAAGGATACTCTTAGGATGTGTTGGGATATCAGCTGTATAAACTGTGTAGAGAATTGGACCGAGGATACTGTCTTGAGGAACATCAGCAGATTGAGGAAAGAGGGATGAGTAGACATTATTATGATTTACTATGAATGACCAGTAGGAGAGATAGGATTGGATAATGAGAAAGTATGTAGGAGGTAGGAATTTATGGAGTTTGTAAATAAACCCGGGGTGCCAGACTTGGTCGAAAGCCTGTTCAACATCAAGGAAGACCGCTGGACAATACAATCCTGAGAAAACAACATCCACCACAAGATGACATTGCTGGATAGTGGAGTGGGATCTTCTGAATCCAAACTGGTAATCTGGATAATGTGATTTGCATCCAGGATGGGGTACAATCGTTTCAGGACTAGCTTTTCCAGGATTTTACCCATACATGGTAAAAGTGAGATAGGGCGGTAAGAGGAAGGGTATTCCGGTTTCTTTTTAGGTTTAGGTATCGTTTTTACGACAGATAATTTTCAGAGGTTAGGAAAATATGTAGTCCGGAGTATAGCATTATATATGTAGGTAAGGAATAGAATGGCTTTTCTAGGAAGATGTTTTAAGATTTGGATCATGATGAGGTCGTGACCAGGAGAAGGTAATCTGTAAATAATATTAGATATTTCTGAAGAATGGAATGCTTTGGGAGGAAGGGTCAAGTGAAGGGGAATATTTAACTCTCTTTGTATTCATGATGAGACAGATTTATGATATCAGGATGTGGTTGAAAAGTTTTAGAAAGGAATTGACCGAATAATGAAGTTGTTAGATTTTTAGTTAGGTCCGTTAACTTATGAATTTTCTAATTTTTGCTTTTAGTTGGTTAGTCAATTTAGTATAGATAGATTTATCTGCTGGGTACCGAGTTCTATGCCACTTCGATCTTGCTCTGCGTTTCTCTCTTAATAAGATACGAACATGCTGAGGCAGGACAGTCTTCTGAGAATTATTAATTTTATGTATTATCATTTAAAGTGGTTTTTAATGATGTAAGTTTTTCTATGGCTGTATCAATGTCTTGTTTTGTCTTAAGTAAAAATTTTAAGTCCAGTTTATTCTCCGAATCATAATAGGAGTTGTCCCAGTTTACACGTCCTGTAATCAATCCAGGAAGGGGAAGCTTGGGAACGAAACTTGAATGTAATAAAAGAAGAACTGGGCTATGATCTGATGAAAGGTCGTCCAAGGATCTGATATTGGTTTGGTTGGTGGAAATCTGGAATGTGATAAATATGTCAAGGATACATCACGGGTTTTTTTTTATGGATGTAGGCCAATAGGTGGGGTTATTTGGTGCCAGGATGGAATACCTCTTTGTGGATTTTACAGAAGACAGGATATTTCCTCGGGAGTTGGATGTTTGACAACCCCATCGTTGGTTCTTAGCATTATAGTCTCCTCCAGCAATGAAGCACGGACCAAGATATTAGATTAAAGAAGGTTATAAGAAAGCGAAATTCCGGGAGGAGGGGAAGGAGGCATTAATTTGACAACTACAGCAACACATTTCACCATCTGTTGTACACTTCCTTGGCATCAGAAATTATTGAAAAATTGCAATTATTAGACTAAAAACTAAATTTCCCAATGACTGGCTGTTTTTCAAGCATAATTCGTTTGATTACACGAAAAATTCAATCTTGATACAGTAAAGTTATATTTATACCATATAATTATACTACTAAAAATTTTGAATATATGAAAGCAGTCAGTTATCAAGACTTTTCTAATTTCATTAAAATTAGAATAATTGATAGCGAAGGTTTAAATTCAAATTGCCAAAACTTGGGTAACATATAATCAAATAATAATCATTTAGCTAAGAGATATTTTAGAAAAACAAACCAGGTTGGTAAAACACATGTTTGTAAAAAATATATTTAAAAAATTGAAATAGGTTTCTAGGATTGAGATTTCAAAGAAGACCATTTGGGTGACTAGAATTCATATTATGCTTGAGATCAAATTGACCCGATAAGATAATTTAAAGAAAGATGATAATCAATGATAGAATTAGCTTAGTACATTACTAAATTGTTCATTAAAAAATCACTGCAACATACCTGTTGTTTGGTCATGGGATTTTAACAGAACTTCAGGAGCTCTAAATCCTGGAGTACCAGCTCTTGGTGCACTTCCCCCTTTCCGAGATAAACATGAATTACAAACTCGTGCCTTTCTATCACAGTCACATCTGTTTATTAGATTGGGTCTCATTTCTTTACTAGCCTGAACATTAAGAATTACAACAGTTAACAATTGAAATATGCTAAAATAATTGATAAATAAATATTACAATCGTAATACTACTACTATTCTTACTAAATAAAGTAAACATAAAGTACTACTACATATATTTTATTATTTCAACTAACAAAACCATAATATTATAGTATACTTATTAGTAATATTATCATATTACTATCATATATACTATTATGAAATCAATACATGTTTGCTTGTAACAGAAAGTATGTGAATTGTTACTTTTCAAGAGAGCAAAAAAAACTTTAATAAGTTTTACTAATTATTTTTGTGTTAAGGCTTCAGTAGCAATTGTATTGGTTAATGTTTATTGATTCAGGAATGTCATATCTGATATTTCATTTCCAAAATGTTTTTTTGTTTTTTTAATTAAGTCAAATTTTGAGTGGTATGTTTAAACTGGAAGTTTTATGGGAATAATGACATAAGTTGAAATAAAAAAAGTTTAAAGCTTTTAAACATTTTCTAATGGTTAAAAAAAAAAAATGTCAATACCATCATCACAATAGGAATCCTTTCTTTTACTAATACCCCATATTATATTTTTTCACTTGAACTTCCAAACACCTCTGTTGAAAAATTAGATTTTCTAAGTAACAATGTTCTTTTGAATGAGCGATATGGGGTGGTAATATATTTTTTTTATGTGCGGTAAATATGTCATGAAAATATACTTAATATGTACCGTTATTAATGATAATATTTACGATTAGGAATATTCATGAATTAATAGATCACCTGAGGAAATGATCTGATAAATGAAATATTTTCGTTGCATGCGTGAAGAGGAGCTCTCTTGATTTCGCTAGGCCTTTCCTTCAAACATACCCTTTTTGCGTTTTGCTCTTGTACTTCAGCAGGTTCTTTGTTTTCCTATAATGAAATAAAAACTGAATAAGTATATACTGATAAGAAATAAAAATAAATAAATAGAGGTATAGGGACCAGAAAAAAACTTATAATAAGATAATAACCGAAAAAGTAAGAAATGTTATGTGAATAATAGAGTAATAAAAACAAAAAAACTATATTTGAATGTAAAAAGCAATATGGTAAAATCAACAAACTATTATACAATTAAATTTATTAAAATTTCTATTAAAAAATAAAAATAATTACTTTAGAATATAAAAAATCAAACAAGTATCTTACCCCTTCACTACATCTTTTGCGTTTCTTTGAAGAGTCTGTTGACCACTCTCCGACCTTTTGTGCTAGACCAAAATCAACCAGCAAAAACCTAAAGAGTAACCATAATTAATAAAAAAAAAAAAAAACTTAAATGAAAAAAATGAGATGACTTTTAAAAATTCTTTACAGGTTTTTTAGTTTATTCAAAACACATTAATTAAAGTTAACATGTTAAATTTATATGTTAATATATTATGAACAATGAGACTTTATTAATTATAGGTTAATTAGAATGCTTATTAAGTTATATTGCCAAACAACAGTCTTATATAGCAGAAAAAAACCTGTTTCATTTTAAATTGTAACTCATTGTACTTATCTAACAAACAGGACATCTCTCTGCCCTATTAGTATTATAATAATCAATCTAGATAGGTCAAGCAAGTATTATGGATGACTGTTAAGCATTCATATCAGTATCTTAAAAAAATTACTGAATACAAGAATTCAAAATCTTTTTATTACCAAACAGTATGTGTTCTTAATGTTATTATAAATAATGTTCTTAATGTGTTCATTAAAATGTGGTTTATTTCATAACTGATTCAGAGGTATCAGTTCTGTAGGTTGTCGCTTTGAGTTTAATCACAAGTTTTAACTTTTTATTCATTCCCTTTACAACATTTTTATTATAAAAAAATAATTGTATCATTGATTCTACATAGTAACTGTTACTGACTGTAGATAGATTAAAGAACTGACTTACATATACAGTTTAGGTTATATCATCATCTATACTTAGAAATGCTTGTTGAAATGCTCATTTCATCATGAAATGATTACCAAAAAATACACACATTCAAGTATTAAAAAAAAAAACAAATGAATAAATTTTTTTGTGACTAAACCCGAAGCGACAATAGGCAGAACTGATACCATTGTTTCAGCTACTACGTCAGCACTGGTACAATCTTCGATAATTTTTAAAAGTATAATATACATTATAATTTTTTCATTCTTTTGTAATTATCATTTAATATTATCAGAGTAAATTTATTAAAACAATAACAAAACGTATCAGCAAATGAACAAAGTAAAGATCTGAAAATTAGTCTTGACTATACCATAGTTGCAGTTTCCTGCAATGTCTTGCCTCATATATGACATCAGGATATCTGCTGTTAACTAACAGAAAGATCCGTAGCATAAATTAGCTTCCTCATAAAAATTCAAATTGAGATCTTGATATTTCCAGATTACCTTACTCCTCTAACAAATAATTGTTTACAAATAGCAATTACCATTTATTTGCTTTATACTTTATAGCCGAGCATATAATTAATTATGAATTAAAACAGTAAATTAGAGGAAAAGTGTACTTACTTTCGCTTTGCTCTATTATAGAGAAAGTTTCCTGGCTTAACATCTCTGTGAATGACTCCAAATGAGTGAACTCTCCGTAATGCAACACAAAGTTCCCTAATGTATAGTCGTATTTCGTCTACATTCATATCATGGAGGTAAGACTAGAACAGATCAACCAATTTTTCAAATTAAACAGTTATTTATCATTTTTTTCAATGACTAACTAATATTGAGTATGATATACCATGATTAATTATTTCTCTAAACCTAAACAAACAAGGAATTAAAGGTGTTCAAGTGTGACCTTTTCAATCAACTAACTTTAAATCAGTTATCAATATTTAAAAAACAAAAACAATAATTAAGCACTACAAGAAAATAAGAGTACTGTTGAATTCTCCAGTTGAGAAATTTTATTTCCTAAATAATTTTCCTCATTATCATAACAAACAATAACAGGGGATTGTTCTAAAAACTATGAGCATTGCCCTCGGAAGTACGAAAAATCGTCTTGTAATATTCATCAATAAGTCAATAGTATTTTTAGATTGTTGACGAACATAGTATAAAATTTTGATATTTTTTTTTTAATGCTAATTATTACAATATTTTATATGTAGAAATAAAATTACATTTTTTAGCAAGTGTATAGAGAGAAAAAAAATTGTAAAAAGAAAACTAGTTGGTAATTTCATTCTTCTATTTTGAAAAATTAAAATGCTGCTCAGCTGATTTAAGTCAATGTTAAAAGGTTCAATTATATTAGATTCACCTCTTCAGGCCCAGGTGCATGGTAAAAGTAGAGTAATTAATAATAATAGATTCAATTTTTACTTCATTCTAAATTTAAAATCAACAGTTGGCATTTGAATAAGGTTTAAAAGTATTAAAAAATAAAAAGTATTTCGCAATGAATTTTAACAATTTTTCAAATGCAGAGAAGACAAGAAGAGATGAAGAATATAAAGAACGATTTTTTACAAAAGAAGACGGAATTATAAAAATTCTTTAGGAATCAAACTGCATTTAGGGCCTTTTACTCATAATATTACTTACAAATAATTGCATATTTAAACTATTTAATTACAAGTAATAAAATTTCAAAAAAAACAAACAAACATTATTATTGCATAGTTCTAGTTTACCCTTTGAAGTAAATTCTGAAAAAATTACCTAATACTAAAGAAATATTTTAAGAGGATTTAGAATTTATAGGCCACGACTCCCAAAATTTTACTTGATGTATTCATAACTAACTAATTAATGACTAACACTAGACAATAGATAAATAAAATATATATTTTTAAATGTTTCTACTCACACTAAATTTGTCATGGTGCAGATATGGCATTACAAATGTAATGCAATCATTCATACGTAGGCACATATATATTCCAACCACGTTATCAACCCCTCTGAAACAAACAGAAAAACATTATTTATAACTAGCATTGGTAAACAGAAAAAAACAAGGCCTAATTATAAAGGATATATCTTAGAAGAGTGTGAAATACACAAACTAAGCTTAACTTATTTTATTTATGCCAACCTTTTGGCATAATTTTTAGGCCATCATGAAGACTGAGAATATAACATAAATTGAAAAACTTTATAAACATTGCAGTACAAAGAAAATATAACGGGTAAATTTAAACAGAAATGATTATAAAGAAATACAAAGAACAAAAGATGAATTATGAAATAATTGATGAGAAATAACAAGAATGAAAAGAAATCTAGAAGATAATAAAATTTACTATCTATGTTTTATTATCTTCTAGATAGTATAGTATAGTAGATAGAAGTAATGGAAAGAAATCTAGAGGATAATAAAAATAATAAAGGATAGATAATAAAAATAAGAAACATAGATAATAAAATTTATTATCTTCTAGATTTCTTTCCATTATAAAATTTATCATCTCCTATATTTCTTCCCATTCTTGTTATTTAGCTCTTTGTATTTCTTTCCTATCATTTTTGTATAAATTTACCTGTTATATTTTCGTTGGTACTGCACCGTTTATAGTTTTTCTGATGAGGGCCTAAAATTTGGCACAAATAAAATAAGTCAAACTTAATTTGTATAAACTTTTATGACTGAACTCTCCGACCTTAGACATTCCACACTATTCTAAGATATATATATATATATATATATATATATATATATATATATATATATATATTCAACTTTTTCCAGATCAATGAAATTGCAAACGATCTGTTTTGATAAACTTAAGTTGAACGTCTTTATTGGCTCATTTTTAAACTAATTTTACTTGTTAATTTAAGTTTCATTGGGATATACAGCTTATCACTTCAGGAAAATGAGGTGTAATGGGAAATAAAGAGCAAATCAACAGCTATTAAAAATCGACCACATTCCGGTCTCCTAACTAACATTTGAACTGAATATCAAGCATGTGGGGATTAATATAAATAGAGCTTTCCAAAAACTGAGACTGCAATTAACTGATTCACCTTAACACATATTCGTTTGCACGACGAAAAAAATTTCATTTGTACATCATGTCGAGTCACAAAATTGTGAATGGAAGTGCAAACAATTAATGGAGAAAATTTAAAATTGACTTTAGTAATACAAATGTATATACTGCGTGACTACACCTGAACAATAGCTAACTAAATTTTCATAATTTTTTAAATCAAAGTTCTTAATATCTATAATAACATAAGATAATAAGAGATATCTTAAATATCCAAAATTATTAACTTGTTTACCCAATTTCTTGCATGCATTTAAGTTCTCTGATGACTCTTGAAGGATGACATGTAGGAATCAGATGCTTTACAGCAAACTTAGCCTTGGGAACTTCACGGAAAGTAGCCAAATATACATTACTGAATGTTCCTTCTCCAACTTTGTAATGAAGTTCAAACATTTCTCCCAACTTTGGTAATTTTTGTAAGAGAGAAACTATTTTATCACCTAAAAAATGAAAATTGTAAATACAATAAGAAAAAAATTAACGCTTAAATAATTATCTGCACAGAATCCTTAGCACTGAAACATTTTACCCCAGTTAAATTTACCTTTTAAACAGGGGGATTGAACCTAATACATTAATTAATGACTTAAAATATAACTGTATCTAATTACATTTTTAATACGTCTCAAGATACCATTTTTTTTGTTTTACCAGATACAGTGTTTGGTCAGTAATTCAATATCTCCACTTTTACAAGTGGGCAGTTAACAATGATTTCTTACTGCTAATTGACACACTCTTAATCAAGAGAGAAAATTCTCTACATTATTATAAGGAATGCAGAGTAGCCAAATAGCTGATACATCGGAATTGTAATGGAATTCTCAATTGAGTTTCGGTCTTTCTTCCAGTGTAGTAAGGTGGTCCTAACCAGAAGAACAATACACCCTCAATAAAAGATATGCCTGCAGCTAAGAAAGGTTATTAAAATATATTAAGAAGTGTATGGCTCCACATTTTTTCAAGTACTTATTTATCGTTAGCTGAGTGAAACATTAACTTAATCATTATTTTTAAAATAATGTTTATAAAATAAAAAGATAAAACCGGCTGAGTGCACAGTTATATTTCAGATTAAAAAAAAAAAGCAACACAGTAGGATGCTGTGGCGATCGTTAAGGAGTTTTGAAATTCATTTCATTACTGAACTATGGAATGAATCTCAGCATTACCGCTGTCATTAGAAAGGTTCATAACCTGTAGAAATCACAGTCCTTTTTGCCTTATTAGGAGTATGAAAGGACGTTAAACACCAATTAAAAATAAAATATCCACCAAATCTAGGTGGCGAACTCTGTCTGAGTTGGACTAGCAGTTTATTTACTGCACATGAACATTATGTTTTTCAAGTCACCGTATTCATAAATTAGTTTATAAAATTCTATACTGGTGTGCATAATTACTAAACTCAATTATAGGTTAGCTTTAATGAGGTAGTTTAATTAATAATCTGTAATATTGTAAAATATTAAAAATCTGGAACTATTGTATAAATAAGATTACAAACAGATGGGTCCATTGTTCCTTCTCATATTCAGTGCTTTTTATTATTATTAAATATGGAAAATATTATGAATTCAACATGTGTCTATTGGTGCATCCATCTTGATTTCATTTGACAATTAATGTCTAAGTTATACACAAAGCCATACATACTTGAGGACTGCCTTTTGTGAGATGAACCTTTCTCATCTTTCAGAACTGTAGCCATTGCCCCTATAACAATTTTTTGTTTTGTAAATAATAGATCAATTGCAAAATAAAAAAGGAAAGGAAAAAGAAGGAACTGCTTGTAAAGAAATATAGAGAAGTAAGATTATAAAAGTTGACATACTTAAACAGAAAATGCCAATATGTGCATTCCATTGTATATTCACAAAATTGAAATCTCAATCTTCTAATTCATACCAGAGTCTTTCAATGTCAAAAGTACCAATATTAATTGAGTTGATTTAAAAAAACAAAATTACAATTAAAGCATTATTAAAGTAATATAAATTAAGAAATAAATTTTGTTAAAAATTAATGAATTGTAAATTATTTAAAAATGAATTAACCATACAAATACATCTGGACATATATAAGGGTCTTAGGCAAGCTACTAACTTAAACCAAACAAATTAGAATTACATTGAAATTATGAAATCTTGGGCATACACCAAGCAAAAATTACTGTTACTAAAGTAAATGTTAACCATACAAAGAAATAACACAAAGAAAAAACTTTTCAATTAATCGACATAAAAATATCAATAAATAAACAATTCATTTATACTGAATATAAGTAAATGCTTACCTTGTTCAGTTCCCATTTTAATTTGTTTCCTTAGATGATTGACGAAAGCTGCAGCACGAGTGAAACGATGAAAACATTGGGAAGAACTACCACTAGACTCCCGCCCGTTAATTCACCCTTAAGTTTACCCTACCTACCTCCCCCTTGTGAAGTTATGAACGTTGAAACAGTGTTGCCCAGATCTTTTCTCCCATTCAATAGAATTCAATATATCTATCTTATACATATACTTATATTTATGTATACTAATTTAATTATTTATATGAAAAAAATAAATAGAAATTGAATGAATCAATATATATTTATTGTAGGTAATTATTTTTTCTCATCCTTTCTGAAACAGTATATATGTATCTAAAAACTTATGCTCATATTAATACATTACTCAACTATTTGTATTAAGCTTAAGGATTATATTTCTTTATATCTTTATGGAATTTATACATCAGCTATTTAAAACTTCTTCATTTTATTCAAAACTTACTTCCCCGGGGTGTAGCCCAAATAGCCACCCCCTAAATCCCCCAATTTCTACTACACATTTATCCAAGGGCGGATTTAGGGGGGCACGTGCCCCCAGACGGTTATTTTTTGTACTGTGGAGAATTCATTACAGTACATACTTATTGGCAAATCACATGATCATAGTTGTTAAAATAACAGAAAGAACATAAGTGAAACTATTGTTTTGATATTTTAATAAACCTTTGAAACCTTTCTATAAATACTACAAGTTTATTTCTAAGTTATTGTTGATTTTTTTGCCCTTCTGCCCGCTGTCATTTTCCTGTTCATTATTTTCTTTACTGTGCTTTAGTTTTTTTTTGTAGATTATTGTGAAATTGTCTTTATGACGTTCTTTTTTTAATGAATTTGTGTCAAATTTGTGGGGGTTTTTTAAAGACGTTTGGGGCAAACAACGAGATAAATCGCCTTCAAGGACATTGTTCATATTGAAACATTAGATAAAGGAATGTTGAGCCAATGAAAAAGCCATTTTTTCGGAATAAACTAAATTAGGGCAAATTTATCTTGATTATTTCACTAAAAGGGTAAAAGAAAAAAGATCATAAGAGGGTAATGTGTGACAGGTCCGCTTTGTATTTGGTCGATATTGCTTGGCTTTTCCAACTTTAGTTTGTCTCTAGATGTTTAAAATAATTTACTTTATATTGTTAGTTTAACATTTTTGTATTAAATATAAACGAATCACTCTTTTGAAATGACCGAAACTCCTTCAAATAAAAACCTCTTCCCTTCGTATCTCGCTGTAATACTGAATTTCGGTACCATATTCAAAAGTGTTATGTTACTGTTCAATATGACAAGTCTATAGATTTGGATTATAATTTATGGAGTAAAATTCGGATTCTCACAGCATAAATTATTTTTAGTGAATATAGTGCTTAATAATTTATTATGGTGTTTAATCAACTTTTGTGGTCAATTAACTCTAAAGTTATCAGTAAGTTGCAAGGAATGAAAAATGTTGATCTCAATGATCTGGCACCATGCAATGATATCCCTACTGAGACTAATGTTTTCATCAAGCATTTTGAAGAAATCTTTAAAGAGTATAGTCATCTGAGGACGTTCTTAGCATTATATTATGGATCAGAAAGACCACTGAATAAATATGAGTTCCCTTGTACAGGGTTATATTTTAAATCATTTTGCAATGGTGTTTTTAACATTATTGAAAGTTTAGACGCAAAGCTGTTTAAAATTGAAAAATATTTTCTTCTTGGAAGTTCAGGTGTAGACATCGATAAAGAGTTTTTTTATATCTCCAATGTTTTAAGCACTCTTAATGCTGCAGTTGAAAAGTTCAAAGATGATAAGTACAGGGGCTGCAAGGTTTTGGATTTGTGTGAAGGTTTTATCAATTCTGAATCGCCAGACATTAAAGAAGTGTTTATAAAAATTCAGCAGTTTTGTTTGAAACAATTTTACAGTCAAATAAGGCTTTGGTTGATACAGATCCTGTTGTATGATCCACATAATGAATTTTTCATCAAAGCCTCCAGTAAAGTTAATGGGATAACAGCTAGTAATTCTGAATGTCCCAATGTATCAATGGATTTAAAGAATGTAGAAAATCCAACAGCTGGAGAGTTTTTTTCAATGAAGTATGAAGTTGATGGAGGCAATCTTCCTCAGATAATACCCTTCTCAGTAGCAGTAAAAATTCTGTTTATTGGTGAATCTTTGAGGATGTGCCAGTATAAGGGAGTAAATAACAGTGATGATGTTAATCATCATTTAGGTGCATGTCACATTACCCCAAAAGATATTATTTCTCAGTTTTCATGTATTGAAAAATCTGAGACTTTTAATTTGAGGATGTTTGCCAACTTTGTTGATGATTTGTGGATTAGAGTCAATAGTTATATCAGCCAAATTAGCAATGAAGTTGGAAATGTCCATTCTGAGTTGATCTTGATGTGGGAAGTTTTTTTATTAGGTAGGGATGAACTTTTTCAAGAATTTTTATTGAAGGGAGGTCATCTTTTGGACTCTGATATCACAGTTGTTACAGCAAGAAATTTAAATGTAGCTTTAAGAGATGCTGTATACAATGTATATCATACTGAAAATTGTAATTTTATTGATGCTTTTTATTTTAAACTGCCTAATCGAAGGGCAATTAAGCTAGGGTTGAAGGTTTGGTCTGTTATGTACTTAGATTGTAAAGTTAAATGGCCATTGGAATATTTATTTACTCCAGAAGTTTTAGACTTATATAATAAACTTTTCAACTTTCTTTTAAGGCTTAAAAAAGCTCAAATGGATTTAACTATAACTTGTAAAGGTATTAACTACATCCACCGCCACTCTGTTAAAATGGAATTTATTGAAGTCAAGATCCATTTGCTGTCTATTGTAAGTAATCTTCAGAATTACTGTTTGACATATGTTATAGCTAATGAAATGAACTTACTACTTTCAAAGGTTAAAGCTAGTACTTTGTTTACTGAACTTCAGAAGTCACTGTTGTTGTTTTTAACCAATATATCTGAACGATTGTTCCTTAGCGATCAAGTTCAGGATGTTGGTAAGTGCACTTCTTTACACAATACTGGTACTGAAACTATTAATAACAAAATTAATGAGTGTTTTATGAATATTTTTGCCCTTTGTGGATCATTTTCAGAACTTATGATTAGAAGAATGAATTGTAATGTTATAACAGAATTAAAAAATCTTAAAGTAAAGTTATATGAAATTTTAAAGCTAATGTTTTCTCTATTACACAAAATTGATCAAAATTTATATCACAGTCAAAATGATTCACTTCATGTCTACACGTACTTACATCAGTTAATGATGTGTTTAGATTATAATAATTTTTATCAAAACAAATTCCAGTTCGATATGAGTGAATAATTATGTTTTTTTTAATTGTATTCACTCATACTTTATTTTGATGTAATAATCGTCATGTACTGTGATTGTTAGTGAGATTAGTAATATATATTATGTATAAAGTGTGTATAGTAATAGCATTGTATATTGATTTATAAATTTAATGTATACAATTTTTTATATTAAAGTAAATTATTAATAAAAATATATAATTAATGTAAATTTATTTGAATACATTGATATGTAATAATTAAAAGTTTAATGCTTTTTCTTTTAAATTGGTCTCAATATTCTGTTATATTTCAAGTTAATTTGGTAAAAAGTTTTTAGATACAATTTTAAGATATAATATTTTTTTATATTAATCTTAACTCCATATTCTCATTGATTATTAATTTAGTTAACTATTCAATTATGATTGAATAAATATGGGGCCAAACAGATAAAAACCTTTCACCTACGCAACAGTACCTGACTTAAAAAATACAGACACATACCTTCAATTGTTGGCACATTTTTCATTCTATTGGTATTTTCCCTAATGAGGTACAATATGAAACCTCAGGGAGTCATTTTTCTTTTTAAATCCAATATATTCTCTCTACCCAAATTCTTATTTTAATATCCAAAATCTTATATAACAATTGAGAAAGTAGAACAATGCATATTTCTACTTAAATTTAGGTGTAATTCTATTTCCCCTAAATTTATTTATAATAGTCTCGTTCATTTCCATTTAGTTCATTCTTTTAGCTCAAAACGATCACTTTCCATTTTTAGATATAAAAAAAGCATTGGGAAATTTTAAATTTTGAGATATAATTCTAAAATTAAATTCTGCATCTCAAAATTTCTTCTCTTTAAATTATTATGCTTAGATATTTAAAAATAAAACATTCTAAGGCTTAATGCAACAAAAGTATTATACAATATTAAATTGAACAGATATGGTATAATACTTTCACTTATGCGTTAAGTTTAATGGTATTTTGTAAATATTTACTTGAGGTTTTTCTTTCAAGAGCAACTATTTAGTGGATAGGACTCAGATTTTATGTTTAAAACAATACATAGATTTTATCTATAGGGACTATAGCTTTATAATGGCTGAAGAGGATAGGATGACTTCTTGTGTCTGTAGTAGCAAAGTTATTTACGTTCAACTCCAAGAGCTGTATGTATTTTTCTCAATTATTTTTCAAAAATGGCAAAATAAGTTATCATTTTATCTTATATTTTCTCAAATCAAATGGCCCATATTAAAATACAACGCATCTTTGACAATGCTGCATAATGATAAATTAAATAAATATATTCATTCACGCAGAGCAGAAGCAGTCCCTGGTCAGCTCAACCACTCTTTTCTATAGTTAACACATCTAATAGATATCAAAACTTTTCTTCATATCCTCGTTGATAGCATCTTTCCATTGGTTTTCCTCAAGATCTTACTCCATTGGGTTTTCTGAAGTACAGTCTTCTGACTGTCCTTTCCTCACTCATCTTGATCATGTGCCCTGGCCATCTGATCCGTTGTACCCTAGTAAATCGTGAGACTGTTAGGTCATCATAAAGTGCATATAGCTCTTGGTTTTTTCATTGTCGAAACCAGCCATTCTCCTCCACAGGTTCATAAATTCGTCTCAATGTCTTATCTTTGGAACCCGTCAATACACTCAGCTGATATTTTACTCAACAACCAAATGTTTTTTCACAACTTGGTTGTGCAACTGAGCAGTCTTCTACCAAAGAGTGTTATATCTTCATTCCTGGTAAATAAGCACTTCAGTCAAATTTTGAAAATAAGGAATCGGAATCATGTAGTTTTCATAGTGAATAAGGGTCTAAGCCAAACATTGGCATGAAATGGACTATTGCTTATGTTACAACTCCATTTCAAGCCAAGAACTATGAGAATGACAAGATTCTGCTTTACTCAATAATTAACTCATTCTGGAAAAATTAGACTTAAGCACTTATTCTCAGATAAAAAACCTAAGATACTTACTACCTTCTGTATTTATGTCCCAATTTCACAACCTAAAGTTCTAACTTTAAAATTGGAACAAATTAGATTCCCCATCTGCAAGAACCTCATATCCTACAATTTCTTTTCTCCTAGGCCATAGGGGTGTTCATAATCCATAAGCCTAGATACTCTCTCCATCTTTTCATGTTTCACTCATCAAAACTCAGTAAATTGTTTGTTAAAACCTCTCATAATAAACAATTTTACTTAATGAAGTTTAGTAATTCTCTCAACTACAAGAAAAATTAGTATTCTTTTATGTTCCTGAAAATCAATCCTGATTTGTCTATGAACCAGACAGCATTCCTTATCCATCCCTTCTGTTTCTTGGTTCAACTTTTGAAAGTGAATGAACAGTTAACTTTACTGTCTTATCGTAAGAAATCTTTAGCCTCTGGCATTTCAACTAACTCACATTGGCTGACTTTGAAACTGTTTCCCCAGTTTTACTATTATCTTTGTGCAATAATGTTCACTTCAATAGTGTCTGGTGGAGAAGTAATATTTCTATTATTATTGTACAATAATATTGGATTATCTTTGATAGTGTCTGGTGTTTATGATGTGGAGAAATAACATTGCAATATTTCTATTATTATTGTGCAAAAATAATGCACTATCTTCGATAGTAACTAGTGCCCAAGATGTAAGATTGAAATATTTCTATTATTATTGTACAATAATATTGGATTATGTTCGATAGTGTCTGGTGTCCAAGATGTAGAGAGGTAATATTGTATTATTTTGCAATAATATGTAGAAGTATGAGGTCCACTTATATGCCAAGGAATAGTGGAGAGAGTATTTTTGATCTCCTGATGCATGTAGGGAAGATTTAAGTAAAGATGGCGGGAATCTCCAAGAGAGGATTGCAAAAGATCCAAGTTCTTGCAAAATATTAAGCAGGGAATTGATGGGTAAAAAACTTGAGGAAATAATTCCTCATTGTATGCGGCATATTCTATGCCTAACTCCAGCCTTCCACCAACACTGATGGAACTCCCTATAATATCAGAGCAAATAAGCAGGCAACTTAAAACACTTTTATATATCTAATATTTAACTAAAGTCATACTACTTAATATGATCAAAATCCTTTGTTTTAAGGAGTATCACTTATTTTAATTCTAAGAATTAGAATTTTAAAAACTTGGGGGAAAAAGTAAATTGCAATTAAACATTTATTTTACAAAATTAAACGAAAAAAAAAATAGAAATGATAGTATCACATAAAGACTCAGAGAATGGAGTTCTTGTGTAGATAGGTGAAGTTCCTTGGAATTTACATCTTCCCAATTCATCAATCCTGTTGTCATTCTCTCATTTATTTATTCAATCATCATAGTAATAATAAGTAATAATTATAATATTTTGTACAATATATTCAGGATGACGGCGGGATTTTTGGAGTTCCGGTCATACAGCATGATAGGCAGGTATTGTTGGCTGATTCTCAAGCTTCGAGTAATCCAAATAGAACTCTTTAGCCACCTTCCGCCAGTTCTGAGCATCAAAAAAGTAATACGTCCCTCGTTCGTAGGTAGAGGTTTTCTCTATTACACCACAACCAGGGGCTTGCGTTATCCATACTTTCTCCTCCATATGGTACCGCCATTCTCTGCTGTAACTGAAAATGTTAACAAGTATGAGAAAGAAGTGTAATTATAACTATAGTTTCTTTATGATCTAATATCATGGTTCATTTACATAAAAAAATTGTTTCTGTTCTGTAGGTTGTCTCTTTGAGTTGAGTTACCAGTTTTAACTGTTTATTCGTTTAATTTATAATATTTTCCAAAAATACAAGTTATAGTGAGCATTAGCATGGGTAAGAATGGTAGATTTCGGCAATAATTTCATTAATCAATTAAAATTTCGAAGTATAGATATCTACAGCCCCAGTGAATAAGTGGTTAAGCCTAATTTTCTCCAAAATTATTTTGTTGTACTTAAATAAGCGAAATCGAGTTATTTTCGTAGTGAATAAGGGGCTAAGTAAGGGATTGGCTTGAAAAGGAGTTATTGTTTATATTGCAACTCCATTTCAAGCCGAAAAACTACGAGAATGGTACGATTCCGATTACCTGAAAGCAGTTAACTCACTCTGGACAAAATCTGACTTAACTACTTATTCACCAGGGCTGTAGATATATGTTTGTTGAAACTTTCATTTCTAGATGAAATGATTACCAAATTATACATATTTTGTGTAATTACATACATCTTTCCATACTTAAGGCTCACGATAACTTGTATTTTTGAAAAATATTAAAAGGGAAACAAATGAAAAGATAAAAAATGTGACTCAACTCAAAGTGACAACCTGTGGAATAATTACCGAAAATTCAATTCAATATAAAATAATAATGAAATTATTATCCAATTTATAACTTTTAATTATAAAAGTATAGATAATATTTATGTGTCCAATGATATAACATAAGAAAAAATCAAGCCTTATTGAAGGAATTAAAATCTAGGAACTGTAAAATTCAAGGTGCTAGTTGCCAATGTATGAGATACAATTCATTACAAAATCGTAAACATAAAATATTATTTTTATTTTGAAGAGAAAAGATTTGCCCTAGCCGGGATTTGAACCCGGGTCGTCCACCTCTCCGTGGCACCGCTCTCACCATTTGAGCTACCAGGGGTCGTCTCTCAGTCAAGACCGGGTTCAAATCCCGGCTAGAGAAAATCTTTTCTCTTCAAAATAAAAATTAAAACAATTAACAAAAAATCATAAATAATATAATGACGTAAGTCAACAAGATCCTAATTAAAGTAATGTTCAATGAATATTCTTCCTCGTGTATACATCCCAAAATTGCGAGAACACAGGGATATGGGTTCGGTGAAGAGAAGGGATTTGTCCTGACTGAGAGGCGACCCCTGGTAACTCAAATGGTAAGAGTGATGTCACGGAGAGGCGGACGACCCGGGTTCGATTCCCGGCCAGGGCAAATCTTTTCTCTTCAAAATAAAAATATTTAAAAATTAAAACAATTAATAAAAAAATTATACATAAAATATTATATTTGGTCTGGTTATAATAACATCAACTATTTGCGTTTGAGAATGAATTGAACAATCATAAAGCTAATATATCAGTTCTGAAAATTGTTAGTTCACTCGAATCACTGACAGCTCGGCTTAATATATCGCACAAAATAAAAAAGAGCACAGAAATAATTACTTCAAGTTTAAACAAATAATATTCAATATATAAAAGAGATTGAGCTGACAGCATTACTGCAGAATGTGGAAGTTTTGATAAATGGAGCTTATTATAAGAATACAAGTGAACATTTTTTGTAAGTGACATTATTCTTATATGTTTTACAAAACAAAAATGTAAAATAAATAGATGAAAGAATTTATAAAACTCAATTTTGGCCATTAATAATAAATACAATAAAATAAATAAACAAATTTTTAAAAGTGGTAATGTGAGCTTACAGTTCGGCAGCCGCAGCCAATTGAAGCATATCACCTGCATTCGTATAGTACATGAAGAAAAGGAGATCTTCTTTGTATCTTGTTAGCTTCAATTGGGCAAGTTTTTCCCTAAAAAATAATCTTTTATTTAAAATAATGTAGTTAGAACATTAATTATAGAATAAATATTGTAAAAATTTTATGTTTTTTAAAAACAAAGATGCATAAAGTGATATAGAAAGTATCATTTTATTTAATAAATAAATACAATGAACACGTTGAATGCCAGGGGGGCTACTTGTGACCAACACCTAACACTCCAGCGCCAGAGGAGTTACCAGTAAACCCTTATCAAAATTACCATGTCAAATATCGTTTATACTGTAATTTATTCGTTATAGTTACAACTTTAATATTGTACAGATTACATGATCGATAATTCGTTGTGGTGCCATGGACAATCCGTGTGAAATTGGCATGGCATTCAATGTGTTAATTACATCAATGAATGTAATAAATTATAAATATCATTCTAACACTCTGTTTAGTATTTGAATTTAATTTTAATATTAGCAAACAAAATTAAATTTTTTAAAAGCTTAATATAGTAACTAGCAAGCAGATTAATTCAATTAGTACAGTGGAGCGTCAGTTATCCATTGGTTTTTTTTTCAAATGTAATTTTAATTCATTTGATCAGATCATCCAGTTACTTTTTTGTATTGTTAAAATTATTGTATAAATAAAATTTGACAAAAAACAGAATGATTTTTTCCATGAACGTCAAAAAGTGGGCCCTAATCATTTCTCGGAAACAGCAAAAAAATGAACTTAGACTTCAATATGTATTTGTTTACTAAGAACTGTAAACCTAAGAAGCTAATTTCATTTGTTTTGAATCACTTCCTAATCATTTGGTTGTTATTTATTTTTTAGTGAATTTCGATTATCCGAACCACCCCTGACAACATTAGTTTGGATAATCGACGTTCCACTGTATTACTACTTAAAGAGACTATAATATGTTGTAATTCTGAACCTGCCTGATACTGTGGTTAATGATGTATTCAGGGGGAACATGATAATCTATGTCCTGTGCCCTCATAGGTGTCTCTGCCCAAGGTCCTCCAAAGGTAGGGTAGAGGTTGTCGGGTGAATTAAGATTGAGGCCAAGGGCCGTCAGATCCTGACCCAGTGCCAACGACACCAGGTTAGGATCCGTTTCTGCTGCTCGGATGAACGTCAGCAGACCAACCATGCCAAATTGGTCTTTAACCATGCTGTTAGGGATATTCGTCACCTTACCTACAGACCATTGTAATTGTTAAATAGAAGGTTTAATTTAAAACTCCATGAACAACATAAAAATTAAAAAATGTAACATGAGCCTTAACTAGATTAATAAATAACAACAAGCAAGCAACAAGCCAGCCAAACCTGACAAAAAAAAAATCAATTTAAAAATAATTGTTTTTCAAAGGTCATATACCAACAAAAATGTTGTACACTAACAATTAGATAATCGTACTACATAATTAATCCTTTGTATCATATATTTTTTGGTTCTTTACAAGAAAAAAAAGTAATTTATGAAATTAGTGACCGACACTACACAAAAAGATTGTATGCAATGCTCTTGGGCTTATCTAAGTAGGAAAAAATCTAGAACTTTCTGCACTTAATCAAATCTCATCCATTGCAACTTAAAGAAACAAATTAATAAGAAAAAAATGTAAAACACTGAAGGAGTCAGCCTCACAAAACAAATTCTAGTTTACTTACTAGAACACGTCTTAATTTAAAAAGCTGCCGTTTCTAGAAAAAAGAAGCTTCTACTCATTAAAAAAAAAGTTTAACAGTTTCAGAGATTTATATTCGGTATAAAAAAAATAAAATTAAATAATCACTTGCTTGTAAAAATGGTAGCAGAAATGGTAGACTGGTTTATCCCATTGTTCACTGAGAGATATGAACCAAAATTAGCTAGAGAACTTTATTTGTTAGTTCAGGTAACATTTTGTTTTTCTATGCTATATATGCAAGTCATAACCATGCAAACTCCATTTTTTTTTTAATGCTGGTTTGGAATTTTAATAGAGGGGGATAAAAATAACCCAGGCATTGTGCTATAAAGAGCTAAATACCAGCTACTCCTTTTTTTTTAATGAGACTAAGTTAATTCTATAAGAGGAACTCTTCTAAATCAATGAAATCAAACCCATGTCTGTATACATCATTACAAATTATCCCCATCACGATACCTTTTATTAATAGAAGAAAAAGTTATTGCAAATGATAATCTTTATTGCGCAATAAATAAATAAAGGTAAAGAAAATAACCCAGGTCACAAATACAAATAGTGAATCATTAACTAACCATCAGGTGATGTTTGAATCCCTCTCTTTGGAGGCTGGGGTGGTTTTGGATTGGTTGTAGTCGATTCACTCGCTGTTGTGGTTGTTGCTTGAGTAACAGTCAGCCTTGAACCCTCTTCACTAGTTGTTTTTTCGCCGCTACTACCCCCAGGTGTCCCTTCTGAGCCGGGAAGAGCTGGGAAGTCCTCAGATGACATGGTGAATTCTGATGACTCTGATGTAGGCTGTTTCACCATACCCACTGAAAAATACATTAGAAGCCATTTAGTTAAAAAAATATTATCAATTTTGAAGAATAAAATCGTCTGATTAAGGATAAAGAGTGATTGGACATGGAGTGGCTAATTACATTAATTATTTATACACGCACATGACTTATTTTCCCAAAAACCTGTATACTCAAAAAATAAATATTTCCCAACAAACAAGAAGAGTATATACAGTTTTAACTTCATAAGAAATTGGAAAAAAATTATCTTAATTAAAAAAATTTCCAACATTCTAATTTCAATGGTTAAATTTATCTGTTCAACCCTGAATCCGTTATTACAATTTTGGATATGACATGTGTTTATACCGAAGTTTATCTCTCTCATAACTAAAAAATGGTTAATCTCAGAAAGTTGAAACTTTTTAATTGGGCTTGGTGCAACATTTATTTGTGCACCTCCATTTTTTAGTCACTATCCCTCAAGTTATACTTTACTCAGAGGTCTTTACAGTTATTTATCAGAAGTCACTTCTAGAAAAATGAATATCAATACACTAATATTTAATAATTAAGTAACTAGTGAGCCCCATCACTAGAGTCACTGGTACAGTAAAAAAGATCTCGCCAATCCTATTCATCCCTGATAAATAAATTTATTTAAATAAATAAATAAGTCAAGGAGTTAGGAAAAAAAATACTCAAGTTTTATATAAATGGAAATAAAATATTAAATTTTAAATATAGCTAATGAACCAGAAATGACGCTTTATTTGAAACTCTGAATTGTCTTTTACCATATTCAGGCAATGTATTTTCAAAAATTTTCAATTTTCAGATTTCAACCAGGGCATCCATTATCACAATATGTGAAACCAATTGAATTATTTATTTATTTTGTTAGTTGTTGATAATTCAAATATAATATTTGGTTCTAGACACAAAGATTTTTATTTTTAATACTTCTAATTTAAGACTTTTAAATAAATGTATTAGGTCAGCTTCTGATAAAATAAATATTGCTGAACTTGAAAATAAAAACAAAGATTTATCGTTTTTATTTGTATTTGTAAATGTATACAATTATATCTCTGTATGGATTATCATTGCTACTTAATTTTTTCTACTGAAGGATCAATGAATCACACAAAATAACAACACTCAGTAAAAACAAAACATAGAAACAATAATCTCAAACAATATTCACACCTTAGAATATTTAATATTTTCAAGTAAAAAAGAAAGAAAAGTGGAAGGAGGTATTTTTTAGTTGTTTTTTTAAAAAATAGAAGTAGTAAAGAGAACTAATAAGACATCAGCCTTCCTCTTAACAGTTTTTATATTTGTTTGGAAAGTAGAATTATTTAATATAAACTGAAATTTTCAAAATGGACAGCTGCTTTTCAATCATTGATTCCTTCTTATTTTTTCCCAATGGAAACAACTCGAGCGAAACTCCTGGGTTTCCAGGAAATCAAGGCAGCTTATATCAAAGAATAATAAATATGATAAAATTTACCATAAGGTTGTTTTCCGGGTTGAAGAGTGGATGTAGGAGGTATTGAATCCGAGGCACCTCCACGATTCGTTAAAGATGGAAATTCCGAGAGATCCAGAAGAGGAGGTGTACTTGAATCCGCACCAGAAAAAACAGAATGGAAATTTGCCATGCTACTTGATCCAGTGTTCGATCCATAACTCCTGCTTGACATCATGCCAAAGTTGGCCATTGAACCCATAGAATTAGAGTTCCTAGTAAAAAGAAGAAATATTAGTAAACAAAATTGTACACAATTAAAAATTAATAATTGAAGCAGAGAATTAAACAAAAAGAACAATGTGAACACAACCAGAAAACAATGAATTAGAATGTAACTTTTGGGTTTAAATAATTCCAATTACTTATAATTAAATTTTAATGTTTATACACAGAGAGAGGGAGATGAAAACAATAATTTTAAAATAAATAGTAGAAAAAATGAATCATGAAATAATTGAAGCAATATTAATTATTTTAATCTAAAAAGGGTTCATTATCTTTTTAATGAATTTTACAAATTTCTTAAAATTTAAAAGTTATCTCATTTAAATTTATAATAAATAAAACAATGGAATATATTTTTCAATGATTCATTCTTTTCTGATATATAATGACTTACTGAAAATTCCAAAAAAATTTTGGAGTGAAAGGAACTGCTTCTGGGTCAGGAAATGGAAAAACCATTTTTAAAAGTTTCTAAACCAGGAAGACAAATTGATCACTCACATAACGTTCCTTAACTGAGGCCAAAAACTGCTTTTAAAAACACTGTCTAGATTGAAAATATTTAATATAACTCCACTAAAATGTTATTGAGAACTGTTTTATATGGTAAACATAAATGAAAACAGTTTTGAATTTGGTATCAAAGAAAATAAAATAGATGAAGGATAGTGATTTTGTTATAAAGTAATGTACACCACCACATACATTACCAAAAAGGATTAATTTGATCTCTGAATATTTGTTTATAAAATAAGCTTAGAGAATTATGCAGGCAAAGATTGCATCCAAATAAATTTTGTTTAGATGAATGTTATATACCTTCAAGGTTTGTTATTAAAACTTTTTTGCCAAACAAATTCAATTTGGCATGTAAAATAGAAAGAATAAAATGTACCAACTTTTCATGTGTCAGAGAAGAAAATATGTATTCTCAACTTTCTGGAATATTAAATACCTAGAGTATAAATAAAAACTCAATTGAAACCTTTTACAACATCCCAATAACAAAATTGAAAAAGTAACTATTAAATTATTTATGAAATGATAATTTGAATATACATTATTTTATTTAAGAAATAAAATGTATCTTTTGACACAGTTTGAAGGGAAAAAATTCATATCATAAAATATCTTTTGTTTTGTTTATTTTTTTACTGTAATTAGATAAATGTCTCCCAGTTAGCCAACAAAAAAGCTCTCAATTTTTGCCAAGTTACTAAAGATATGAGGGGTATAGCTTTTGTGATGGAAGACAACTTTCCTTTGATCAATTCCTTACGTTAGTTTTGAATTGCCTGCTTTAGCTGTTGACAGCAGAATCAAATTAATGGTTTGGCCAGGTTCTGATAAACAATACCTCTCCAATTCCGCCAAACACTCAGCATTGCCTTTCTTGGCTTCATTATGGGCTTCTACTATGATCTTTTTTGCTCATTATTGCTGCAAGTGACCCACTTTTCATCACTTGTAATCATCTGTTTCAAAAATGGCTCAATTTTGTTTCTTTTTTAGCAGCCATTCACAAATGGAAACTTGATCCATTAATTTTTTCACTGTTAATTCATGAGGAACCAAAGTATCTAAAGTTTAATTTATTTTATTTTATTTGTTATTAATTTTTAAATTTGAAAAGAAAAGATATGTCCAGGACTGGAATAGGGTGGAAAAGACAGGATTAGGGCCAGGATAGCTCAAATGATAGAGTTCCAGACTAGCGATCTGGAAGACCCACGTTCGAGCCATGGTCCTGGACATATCTTTTCTTTTCAAATAAAAATTATATAAAGTTTAATTATTTAGAAACGTTCATATGGTCCTCGGTCTCCTCAGTAATCCTCTTCTACACAAGCCTATCTTCAGCTACCCTACAACTCCCAGCAATCAAATGTCATCTTCCATATCTTGCAGCCAATGAAGGCAGTTCTACCTCTGCTTCTTCCGACCTGATGAGTTCTCTGGATGAATCCCGATTGCAAATTCAAATGTTATTCAATGGCCAACAGCATCTATACCAGCTGTTATCCTTGCCTCAATTTCTTCCCTAATACTATTGTCCTCAGCGATAACAGTGCCCAGATTCTCAAATTGTACTTGAACTGGTACTTTCTTGAACCGGGCTCCGCCCCCTTGATAAAGCTGTTACTTCTTCTTTCTTGATATCATACATTTAGTTATTCCAATATCGATTTCCAGTCCATCTTCTTCATATTCCATAAATTGTCCTAGCAAGACATATGTTGTTCTTGGAATAATCACTACATCAACTGTGAACACTAGATGTTGTGTCATCTTGTGGTATATGCATCCTCCTGCCCTTGTGCGTATCAACCCCATGGCTACTTTAGCACCATATTGAATAATAATGGGGAAGGAGGGTATCTTCCAGATTGCCCCCCTAATTTGGGTATCTACATTATAGAGGCTGGACGAGCTAGAGGATTCATCCCCAGCTGCTAACAGATAACATAACAGCAGCCGGATTCGAACTCAGGACCTTTGGCATTGCAACTGCACTTCTACTACTACCACCACTGAACCACTCTTCTCCATAAAAAATAAATCTTAAGGATAAAAATAATTTATTAAGAATTCACTTTTAAAGATCTTACCAGTCTTGTACAACAGAACCAAGCGCAGAAAGCTGCCGCCTTTCAGCAAGTGCTGACCTTGAAAATAAACTTGCTCCCCTTCCTGATGTTAACCTGCTAGGGCTTAATTGTCCACCAGGGGTGAATGCAGGATTAAACATCCCAGAGGTAGGAGTTACATGGCCAGTAGAAATGGAATTAAACCCAGATCGAGAACCACCCATCGACCGAGGCGCAGGTTGAAGGTTCAGGTTAGCCATCACATCAACCTAGAAAGCATGTTTCAAAGTTACAATCCATGCATGTAAGTAAATTACCAATGCATATAATGGATGTTGCAGTTAAATAATCTAAATAATACTAACATTTCAATAAGACCTAACATTTTAATGAAATCCAAGACCTTGTTTTCCAAACATTAAAAATTGTGTTGAACCTTAAAAAAATAGCTTTACTGATATGTTTTGTCTTATGTAAATAATTTCTCTTCAATTATTCTTACTGAAATAAGTTCTGAAATTATAAATCACAAATAAATAAATATAAAACAATAATAAATTAAAATGGATATTTCAGATGCTTCAATGAAAAACCATTAGGTTGACTACTGCTCAATTTGTTTCTAAACTAAAAAAAACGATTTATTCAATAACAGTTATGATACAGCAAATAATTTTTAGTACTGGACTTCAAGCCCAAAGCGGCAAGGAAAGTTGTAAGTGGAAACATCAGAAATTAGCTTAATCTAATAATTAGACAGAACCTATTTATTTTGACTTTTATACCAGAAATTTTATTTATTTTTAAAATTAAACATCAAACATTACAAAATGCATACCTGTGCTGATTTCATTAAAATGTATACAGATAGATATATAAAAGTAAGGTGTGAACAGATAAGAATAAAATATTTTTCACATTGACAAATAGATTTTACTTCTTAAGTACTTCCTAGTACTACCACTAACTACTTTTCTGACACTCACACACATTTACAGACCATTTTGCAAGACTTGGCTATATAGAATCAGGAAACTTAAAAACATGAACATGATTACTAATCAAACCGTTATAAAATTATAACAAAACAATGGAATGTAATAGGATATAGTTACATATTTTATTTATTGGAAATATTAATTTGAAAAAAGTAAGCTATTGACTTCCACTCCATTTATCTATGATGACAGGTCCTGCTAAGAAAAAACCTCCCCACAACCTCAGACCATTTAGAACTAGTTGTTATGGTATGTATCTTCTTATAATTAAATTACAGCTTTTTAAAATTACATTTGGTAAGAATCCTAGGAATACTACACCTTAGGTTTAATATTTTACAACTATATAAGCATAAATAAATAAATTATATACTTTCGATTATGAGAGGAAGAACGCAAAAGAGATTCACAGTTCAACAAATGAAATAAATCAACATATAAACAAAAAAAAAATGAATCAACATTACCTTAGAATCATTCGAACCTCTAATTCTATGCAATGTAGAAGAAGCAAACATCACATCACTGACATTACAGTCTTAACTGCAACAGAAAATCCAGATATAAAAATGGAACCTTTTATATTTACCGTGAAAGATATGAATTCATAAAATCACTTATGATAGCACGTCACTTAAATGTATATACAGTTAGTTAACCATAGGATTTTTGAAAAATTAAAATGAAGGACTTATGCACTTATCAGTGCACTTTTAAAATCAAAACAAAATTTATTCCTATTAGCTAGTTATAACATATATTTTTTAAATTTGACCAAGGGTATACTTTAAATTTCATATAAAAGAGCAGAACAAAATAAAAACGGAAATATATGCAATGTCTAATCCTGAATATGTCATTGAAATAAGTAGTCCGTGAGATTAAATCACTTTTTCTTAGACAAAACCAATATTATAAATGTAAGTTAATTGAGATAATGAAGGTGTAGGTAAAAATTATGCAGGCTTGTTGTAATGGGGCACATTTATAACAATGTTGTCCCGAACAAAATGTCAAAATACAAAAGATAATATTTTTATAAATAGCAAATTCAAATGTTTCTGTGTTCATGACAAAATTTTACTAATAACCACATAACTAAAAACAGTTAATGTACCTTATCTTTAATAAAAGCTTGCGATTTATAACCACAATATACATGACAAAGTAACATTGTTTATATTCACTGTGAAATAACCTTAAAACATACTATAGACATCAGGCTTTAACATCTAGAATAAAATCACACACAGAAGTTCCAATTCAAAGATTTTATTACACCAAACATTGCATAATAAAGAAAGGAAGCAATAGCTATATCACTTGCTGGTAGTAAACAACACACTTTAGTAGAGTGCTTTAACAGTTTTAACTCAAATATTTTGAAAAGATTAATCCACACAGGCAAATAAGAGTTAACACCATTATTTTGAATTAATTAGAATTAAGATAATTCTCATTTTTAAGCTGAAACTGGGACTCATGATTATGATATTATGAAGTAAAAACTATCCACACCTAAGACGTCTTCGAACAAAAATTAAACACAAGATGCACTGTCAGATAAATACACTTTAGTTAAATTGGAATTGGGGGCCTAGATTGATATATAAAGAGAAAAGCTTTTGACTGAAGCACAGCAACACTAAAAACGTAACACCGAATATCCTAAATGGACGAGTATTTAAATGAAAATACTTTTAATTAAATGAAATGAAATCCATCAAAACGAAAGAAGGGAACCTACGTGTTTTAAAAATAAGAATTATCTTTTATGCTGTCCCAAGGAACAATACAATAAGAAACCAGCCATATTTTACTAAAGCAGTGAAAGAAATCGAGTTACATTTACAAATACAATTTCTCAAGATAATGAGTTTTTTATAATTTTAAAAATATTAAGAAATATTTAAAGCAAAAAACAATAGTTAACGTTTATTTTTGTTCGTTTATAAGAATATGCTAAATACATGAAGTATTGATTTGGTGGGCTTGTTGCCTGATATCGAAAAGTGGGCTGGGCACTTTAGCTGACTGGCCAACTAACCTTTGACAAATTCATAGTTACATATTTTTTACTTTTGGAACAGTAAATATAAATCGAACAAAATGTCTCTTAGCGACGCAGATGTTCAAAAACAAGTAAGTTATCTGATATTTGTAAAATCTGGCATTAATATTTTTTGAATTTTGATTTGATAGATTATTGTGAAATAATATGGTTTGCAAATTAATTGTTTCTATCAATATTTCAAAATTTGATGTTCTTAATTGTGGTAACTCTCTATTTATTAGACATTTGTATTTATATTTTATTTTTAGTTCAAAAATTGTGAATTATTATACAAGTTTTAGTGATATCTATGATATGGATTTTATATGACATTACTTTTATACTAAATATTCATTGTTTCTTGTGTAACTATTGTAAATTAAATGTGTAGTTCACTCCTTTTTGTAAAAATTGTGTTCTTATTGTTTTTTTGTTTGTTATTGTTCAGTTTTATGGCTGCCACACCCACTTTTTAGTGAACATATCAATGTACATCTTGCGACTCTATGATACTTTTTTTTTCACTTCTTGTGTTTGCTTATTGTAGATTAAGCACATGATGGCCTTCATCGAGCAGGAGGCCAATGAGAAAGCCGAGGAAATAGATCAAAAAGCTGAAGAAGAATTCAATATTGAGAAAGGGAGACTTGTTCAGAATCAAAGACTAAAGATTATGGAATATTATGAAAGGAAAGAAAAACAGGTCGAACTTCAAAAGAAAATGTTAGTTTTTCTAACTAGCATCTTTGACAGTGTTCTTATTTTTTGTTGTGTTCAATAATTTTACCATTGGTTGCATAACAATATATTCTATAATACATTGCTCTCTACTAATATATTAAATTTTAAAACTGGAATCATGGATCAATATTTTTTTTTCTCATAAAAATGAAAGTTCATAATGATGCTTAAATATCATTTGTCATTATTTGATAATTTGATGCTGTGAGGCTTTACTTAATTAGTTGATCAAGAATTCAAGTGATTGTTTGCTAAGTACACTTTTTTTTTTAGGGTGTAAGAATTAGATTAGTACCGTGAAACTTTTTATTTATAACACTTTTATACGATGAATCTCTCCCAATAGACCTTTAGAAAGGTACGAATTGTTCATTTGAACCCTCCATTCCTTACGCAGGCACAAATTTTATTTTCCATTCTTCTTTGAAGGATAAATGTCATAAAATATTATGTACTAACTGTAATCTTACGATTTCAGAACTATAAATGTACTGAGAATATATAGCTTGAAAAATGACTGTCTTTTGCAGGCTATATTAGTACATTAACAGAGATTTATATTAATTCAAAATAATATATGTATTACATAATTTTACAATGTAGCTTTTTCATTGTAATTTTACTTTCTTTTTTACATAAGTATAAATTGTATTTCGTATTGAGTTAAAAAGGAGCAAATGCCCTTTTATTTTATTTTTCATGTAGGTTTTGTTCTACGAATATAATTCACAAATATTATTTTTGTTTTTTAATTTATCCATTCTTGATGGACTCCTTCATATATTGGGGAAAATTATATCCTTATGGGCTCTGCTTTGAATTTGTAATTTATTAGTATTGTATTATTTTTTCAACTGTCCTTGATGACCTTGACACAATTTTAAGTGTAGTAATGCTCTTGAAATTAGTTCCATCGAATCAATCACTGTTTAAATTTTAGTAAATATATATCTAACGTTGATTGTAAGTTTTTGGTACTCTTCATTCAGATGGACGTTATTTTAAATAATGTTAAATTACTCTGACATAATAAGGTATACCGGTAATCACCTAGTTATTCATCAACAAATTAATTATTTTTATTTATTCATAGCTTTTCATATTTCTCTTATTCACTTGTTTGCTTGTACATTTAAAATAGTTTAACCCTGAACATATAGTTAAAACGTAAATCATTAAATCTGGATATTATAAGATAAAAGTTGAAACGAGTTAGAGGTTTGGATTATCCTATTTATACCTACAGGAATAAAGATTATTAACACGGGAAATTCTACAAATATCCGATGAAATTATATTAATATTATTGAATCAAAAGGCATTCTATTTCTGTAGCAGTATCCTCAACATATTGACTGGATCGCCTTTTGCATCAAACTTTTTTTCTTTACTTCAATATATTTTAAACAATTCTAATCTTAAATTATTAAACAACCTTATTCTTAACACTTTATTTTCAATTAACTGTACAGATTATGTTTTTATAATCTTAGCTGTTTTACTTCTTTTCCGCTGATATATTCCTTCCTTACAATTGAGTTTGGTACATTTATAATGCTTATACTTACAAGTATTTGTATTTTTCACCTGTATTCTACTCTTTTACGGAGCAGGGTAGCTAAGTGTAAAGATTGAGTTGCTTTGTTGAAATTTCTGGGTTCGAAACCAGCTATGGTAGATAAATTATTTAATATGTTGTTTTGTTTAATCTAATGTGTAAAAAAGAGCACCCTGCCTCCATAAGGTGGGTACCCTTAATTGGAGGGAAACCTGGTGGTGGAATGTGATCTCGGTCAAATCACCTCCCTGGACAACTATTTCTGACATGTACTGAGCCCATGACCATTCATGGTTGCAATGTTAAAGTTTTTATGTTTTTTTATTGAGTTGATATTTTCTTTGAAAATATTCCACAGAAGACATTTTTTGTAGGGTTTTATTACTTAACTTTTCACCCTCTGTAAGGTATATATCATTTTTCAAAAAACTTATAGGTATTTGCTGTGATTTCCTTTGTAATGTTTCTCTGATTATTCTAAATATGAGGGAGCTGGGTGGCTCAGTGTGTAGGGTTTCTATCCACTCATCTAAAGATCCCGGGTTTAAAACCAGTTAGGGCAGGTGAATTATGTCAAGTGGAATTTGGAGATCTTTTTGGGGTTCGCCCAATTTCTGTTAACATCAGAGCCTGTTGAGATCACATCATTATTTGTCACTTCATATGTGCTCTTGTCTCCTGTTCTTATTTTTGACAATGTGTTGAATTACTTAAATTATTAAGCTAGAAGCTAGAAATTAATTTTTATAGCCATTCAAATCCATTCTACAAAATTTAAGTTAAATCCCAGAAATTTATGCATGCCTATTTGAATTTTCTAATTTTCCAATGAGCTCCAACAGCCATTTTATCCTGGAGTATATTTTTATTTTTTCATCCTGTTCAGTTTTTAATCATTCATACAACATGTTATTAATGAACAATTAAGTAACAAAGAATGAATATTTATGTTTCTACTCTTTTGTACAAATGTAATTTTGAGTTTTAACTATTTAAACTCCAAAAATATATAAATTAATGAATTACGGTGGAGCTTTTCTTGTTTATTTTTGGTGAACCAATGTTTTTCAGAAATTTATCTCTGTTAAATCATATATTTATTTAACATATCATTTTCTCTAACTGAGAGAAGTGTTTCAAATAATTTATAAATTCCTTTTTTTATAACATTAAAGTTCCAATAATGATTTTAGCCAATCATCGAATATGCTGAATCAAGCACGTCTCAAAGCTTTGAAAATCCGGGAAGATCATGTTCGTGATGTGCTAGATGAAGCAAGGAAGAGACTATTGCAATCAGTCAAAGATGAGTCACGTTACAAAGATATTCTTCAAAAACTTATGCTTCAGGGACTGTTTCAGGTATGTTTTAATTATGTATTATTTTAGGATTATTGTTCGTTGATTGAAATAAATAAAATAAATTGTTCTTTTAAAATTAGGGTATCTATTTACCGCAGGTTGTTGCTTCGAGTTGAGTTACAAGTTTTAAATGTTTATTCATTTCTTTTTTAATATTTTCCAAAAATACAAGTTACCGTGAGCTTTAGGATGGAAAACAGAATGTAATTATGGGTAATGAGTAGATTTTGGCAATCATTTCATCAAGAAATAAAAATTTCAATGAACATTTCGAAGTATAGATGATATATGTTTGTTGAAACGCTCATTTCTAAATGAAATGATTTCCGAAGTATACACATTTCCCATAATTACATTCTCTTTTCCATACTGAAGCTCTTGATAACTTGTATTTTTGGAAAATATTAAAAATGAATTGAGTAAACAGTTAAAACTTGTTGTAATCTCTTAGCTTGAATTAGTTACTAACATCTGTTCTCTACTTCTAGAGAAACATATTACAGATTTTGATATCATTCATAAATTTTTGTATAAAGAAAAAAAAACCCACATAGGATAGTTGATTAAAATCAATTTTACAATAATTTGAACATCAAAATATAATATCCAGTGTGAATTATTACCATTTTATTTGTTTATTAGAGTCTACTACTGCATCATAATAAGGTTTAATTTTTGTTTTTAATCGGTAAGTAGAAAATAATTAACCCAAGAATTCAATTTAATAATTATTATCTAGCTTGTTATTTTGAGTTGTGCTAACCTGCTTTTATTAACTCTTACTGTTCAATTTTTTTTAAATTATACTATTAATCTAGCCTTAATATATAATTTGCATAATAATATTTCATAATTTTTATAGCTGATGGAATCAAACATTATGGTTAGAACTCGTGAAATGGATGGCCAAGTAGTCAGTTCAGTGTTCCCTGATGTGCTGGTGAAATTCAAGGAAGCATCAGGTCTGAGAATAACTTGTGTTTTTAGTAGATATTATAAGTTACATTAATTAAGAAGTCAGACATATAAATTTAACTGACTTGTTTATTCAGGATATGGAAAGATATATAGTACATTTTAAGGATAAATGAAATCCAAGCATAGTATACATCAAAAAAATATATATAAATATGTATATTTATATACATAGGTTGGGGCAAGTATTTGCATTTAAAGTTTAATCCCCTATGAAGTAGGTTAAATGATCCTTAATTGGACAGAAACTAATAGAAAATTATCTTCAGGTAGTTGGTAACCAAATTGCAATTTTAATGCGCTATTATCTTCAGTAGAACATTCTTAGAAAAATTATAAACGAAAAAAACAAATGTGAACTCTTGCCCCGTGGGGGGTATATAAGCAATATATACTAAACAAGATCTTGTATTTGATTTGTTATTAATTTTTAAATATTTTTATTTGAAAAGAAAAGATATGTCCAGGAACGGGACTCGACCATTTGAGCTACCCTGGCCCCAATCAAGCACGCTTCTCGGTCGTGGTCAGACTAGCGATCTGGACTATACCCGGGTTCGAGTCCCGGTCCTGGACATATCTTTTCTTTTCAAATAAAAATATTTAAAAATAAACAAGATCTTATTAGTACGATTATATATTAAACTAAATGTTACAAAAAAACTTTAATTTAGTACGATAAAAGTTAATATCAATAACAGCAATTGCTTATGAAATTCACCCCACCTTCTTAATTGGAAACTTCATGTCACCATTCTTAGGATTAACTGCATTAATTCCAGTTCTCTTCCTGTGGTTCACTGAAATTCTCTTTACCAAATTTTTATGTTTGAAAAAAATATACCCCAAACAAGTATAAAATTATCTTTAACAGCCTTTTCCTTAGAGTAGCTTGAGAGATTCCCAACTACTTGGAGACTTTTCTCTTTGAAAACTCAACATCCAGTAGCATCTCCTCCGTACATATTTTTAGATTAGTCTACCTTTTATAAGTTCATAAAAAATAATGTACCGTAAGCTAATGAGTACGAATAACACAGTATTATTTAAGGCTCATATCACCACTTTTACCCTCATCCAGGTTTCAGGACTATAACTTAAACACCTTTATTCCAAGTATAACCCGTAGTGTGAATAATAAATCTTAAACAAGAGTTGAAAACTAAAACAAAGTTCAGGGTAAGAATTTGTATTTGTACTCTTGTCCCGATGAGGATGTGAACTGTTGCCCCACTGGCAGTAATTTTACTTGTTAGGAGTTGTTCTTCTCTATATGTATGAATGGAACTAAACAATCCCATTTTTAAGTAGAGCATTAACCTTAGACTACTTCCTATATGCTTAAATATTATATCAAACGAGCTGTAAAAAGCTCTTACGTCATTGTTAGTCATAATTTAAACTCCAAACAAGGTGGTAATGTCGTAAACATTTCCTTGCATCGGCTTACACTCAGTGGTACAAACTAGCCCTGCATACTCTTACCCCGTGCGCACTCTAGCCCCAACCTACTATATATATTTTCTGTTCTAAAAGTACATTAAATGTAATTTAATTATATTATAAAATTAATTGATTAATCTTAGTTATGATGATTCATTATTTTTAAAAATTATGCCAAGAGAGTGGATTTTTTTAATGTACGTTTTTATCTTTTTCTGTGGATGGCATACATTTTCTGTTAAATTCCTTGTTTTAATTGGTTAGTAGTTAGAGGTTTATGAGTGTTCACTAATAATTTTAGGTAAACAAAGCCACTCTCTCGATTGGTAACATTTAAAAAAAATTAATTGTAACTGAAAATAGTTGGTTATTTTCAATTTTATTTAACCTTAAAAGGTTTCGGATCATTTTGTTACATTCTATACAATCTAGGAAAGACCTTCAATCTTGTAAATAGTAATTTTGAATATTTATATTATTATCATTACAGTGGAATCCCGATATTTCGTATCCCGATTATTCGTAATTCCGGCTAATTCGTACAAATTTGCCGGGCCCCAGAGAAAATGGTATTAAATCAATGCATTTCAGACCCCTCGGTAATTCATATTATTTTTATGCTCGAGGTCACTTATAACGTCATATAATTTGTATTTCCAGCTTTAAAATCTCGTTACTTAGTACTGTTTTCAAAAGGGAGGGAGAGAACATTGTAGCAGATATGCCAGGGAGCAGAATGAGAATAAATCCTTTCTAGGAAATCAATCAATTTGTATTGTTTTTATACACAAGTATGTTTGTACTGTTTAGAGCCACAGTAGATCCTATCGTTTTTTACGGGAGAGCGAGTGAGAGAGACAAGTTTTCTAAGAAATCTCATAAGTAATTCGTACTTTTTCACTCAAAGGAAATGATGGGAGTAGAGAGGGGGAGTTCTAGGAATTTTATTAAGCTTTTCTTACAATCACACTTTTATTTACAATTCAGTCTCGTTTTTGTTACCGTTGTGACACGTAATCATACCTCCAAAATACGTTAGCCTCTCTATTGAAGAGAAACAACAAATCATAAACGCCGTGACCAGTGGCTGTAAGCTAATTGACGTATCCAAGCATTTCATCATCCCTGGTTCCACGATCACATCAATTTTGAAGAACAAGGACAAAATCACTTCCCAGACTTGTAGAGAACTTGCAAGGATTTCAAATGTACCAGTTGGAGGTAATATTTGAAGGAAAAAAGCATGACTTTTCACAGAAAAATGGGAATTGAAGACTTTCGTGTAAGTGATGGATGGTTCGATAGATTCAAAAAATTGCATTAATACATTTTTTATTTTGTACTCCCGATAATTGGTATTCCCGATAATTCGTACCAAATCTTCATTCCCTTGACCATACAAATTATCGGGATTCTACTGTATTTTCTTTTTCCAAAATATTTTAAATCCTTTATTAATATAAATTAAAATATACACAGTACCTTCGAAGTATCATAACTGTAACACTTAAAACTTATCACCATAATGCATGTCTTTATTTTAATTTTATTATTTTTATATCAAATTTTTTAACCTCATGGGATTACAGTAGTAATTTGATTCCTCTTACTTGAAATTTGGTTGAACAGTTTTCTCAACAAATTGTTGCATAACAACAAACGGTCAGGCTATATCTATCAACCATGCCATAGTTAGAAAAAAAAAAAATATATATATATAGTTCAGCTTTCAAAGTTGAATGAATTATTCTAGGAATGAAGACAAATAGTTTATCCTCTTACTGAAATTATTTCTTAATTAACTCATAGTCTATCTATCTATCTAACGGCGCTATGGTCCTGCAAGCTTGGCCTCCTAAGTAATCCTCCTCCACTACGACCTGTCTTCAGCTGCCTTTCTCCATCAGTCGACACCCAACGTCCGAAGATCCTCCTCCACATCCTGCAGCCAACGAAATCTAGGTCTCCCTCGGGTCGTCCTTCCCCTCCATCATCATTTTTGGTAGTCTACTTCTTTCCATTCTTTTTACGTGCCCCAGCCATCTTATCCTGGCACTCTTAATTGTGGCAATAATATCTGGTGTACCATATAGATTTCTAAGTTCCTCGTTTATCTTCTTCCGCCAGGGATCTCCTTCTTTTGTAGGGCCAAAGATCTTTCTGAGGATTTTTCTTTCCCACATGTTTAACAGCCTTAATTAAATCATGGTAATTGGATAATAATTAAATTAACTTTTTAAAAATTTGTTTAATAGAAAAAATATCTGCCTTAACTTAATTTTGTTATGTAAGATAAAAGTAATATGAATTAAAAATATAGTAAAATAAATTGAAGGATTAAGGCCAAGAATGGGAATCACCGCTCCTTTGAAATTAATTAGTTTTTTTTTTCTATACAGCTCTTAATTGTGTTAGTTTAGTAGCATTCCTTAGACAACTATCTTCTCTATATCACGGAATATTCCCAAACTAGAAATTAAAAGTCGTAGTAAGAAACAAAGCAGTAGTCTCCATACAATTTCTTTTAAAATTTACTCAATTTACAAACCATTGTATAAATAGTGTTCATTGATATTGGAGGGTCATTTGATAAATCATTTGGTCCTGTTAACTCTTGAAGATTATGTGGTTAATTTTGTTTGAGATAACAATAGTAAATTGTTTTGTTTCTTTTATATCTGAAAATTATTGTGTAATAGGCCGAAATTATGGCAGTCAACTGTATTTGCCTATCTGAAACAATCGAGTATGCCTCTATATCAGGAATAGTTGTTATAAAATATGTACTTATTTTTTAGGTCAAATTATCACTATCACTATCACATTACTTTTGAATTAATTTTTATTATGGATTTTTTTCAGGTATTCGTAATGAATATTTTATGAAAAGAACCTAATCCAATTCCTATCCTCCATCTCCTAGAAATGGTTATAAAAAATTGATAAACTTTTGTATATAACTTGTTTTAGTTGTGAACTATACTAAATTTGTGATTATTACAATTTTCAGGCAAGGATTTGCATCTTAAGTTGGATACCGAATCGTACTTACCATCAGAAAGTGCTGGTGGAATTGAACTTTATACTGCTAGAGGTAGAATCAAGATTGTGAATACTCTTGAATCAAGACTCGATCTTATATATGCACAGCTGTTGCCACAAATAAGAACATCCTTATTTGGCCGTAATGTAAACCGTAAATTCACCGACTGAACGTCATTAATTCAGTTTTTAAAAAAATATATAAGGATACTAATCAGTTCAGCCATTCTGTGACATACAAGTTAGTCTCTACTTAGTTATGGAGAATTTAAAAATCTCATTTTCCATTTTAGTATTATTATTATTTTAATAGTAAAGAAGAAAAATTTGTAACCTTATTATATTTTGCTTTTCATTTTTATCTCACGCAGAATGGAATGAACTTCATGATTAATCCCTTTTCATACCACACTTACATTCCAAAATAATTTGTCTTAAATAATGAAAATCATCAATAATAACAAAAACTCGATATAATTAGAAAATTATCGATATACCTTTCGACTTACCTTTAAAATCCATAAATTTTGCGAATTTTAAATTTTAGAAAGGTGAGGGTTAAGAAATGCTTCAGAATTTTTCCTCCTATAAATTTACTGTTTATTGTGTGTATGACATTGTAAAACAATAGTTATGTCACTGATGTTATTGTTGTATTTATTTTACTTTTTTTTTGTTTAATTATTGTTACATACATGTAATGAAAAATCAGTTGTAAAAAAAAAAAAAAAAGTGATCATTTCACTGTTATATAATATATTTTATTAGAAATATGATGAAAAAAAAATCTAGATAGAGAAACTAATGTATTTTGAAAAAAAAAACATTTAATTTGAATGTATCTAATATATATATATATATAGAAACTGTTTTCAGGTGTAAATGCAACTATAAATTCATTGCCAATGTAATTAAAGTGGATTGTGAGAATTTAGTTTTGTTATTAATTGTTCTTGGTATTATGATGCATTAGTTATGTAATTATTCATTCAATATGAAATATAAAGTGTTGAAATATGTGTATATTATCCATGCATTTAGATATTAACCCTTATTTTAATGATGGCTTTTAGTGGTACTATAAAAATATTTTTGATTTTGTATGAATATTTCCTAGAATGCAAATGATGGACAAAATGGTTCAAATTATTTAGCCAGGTGTGAACATCAAAAGGAAATTTGAACATTTGTTAACTGTTATGGTAGCTCATAGTTCGAGAGTTGGCCACAAGAGGTTTCTGTAAGGCTGACTCTAAATGCATACTACCTACATGATTAATAGCATCATGTAAAGCCAGCTAAAGGGAGAGTAGCTAAGTAAAATAATTTAGTTTACAATAACCGTAAACCATTATTTAATGCAATTTTATGAGGAACATTGTTATTTGAATTATTTTCTATTTACTTTTCATAAATTGTTGGTTATGTATATTTAAGAGTAAGTATTGTGGGATTTTAGTGAACAGATGATCGAGACCTGTAACTTATTAAACCCTTTACTTCGATAATGTCAATCATTAAACTAATTAGTGGTTGATTATTGTCCAACATAATGTTGTTAAGCACACTTAGTTTATGCAATTTATGTTCTTAAAGAAGTTGAAAAATAGGTAAACAATTTTAAACTAAAGTAATTATTAAGGGATGTATATATTTTTTTTTATCAATGCATTTTTGCAAAATAATGAATTGGGTTTTTTGTATAGATGCGGTTGTTGCGATAAAAAAATTTAAAATTCACAAAATTGTTGAGTTATCTAAAACCTTGATATAGTAAGTTTTCTTAATATAGTCAATTATTCAGATTAAGTAGGTTTTCTACATATTTGTTTAACAATTGGCCAATATTAAAAATAAGTTTCAGTAGGGATGGGCGCTTTTTGATAGTCCGAGGCTTTTTTAAACTATCAATAATATAGTAAGGTCTTGCAGACTTTAGAATAGAATAGAAAACAAACTTTATTCTGGGACCAAGTCCCTTTAGAATAACAATAATGAACAAATAAAAATAAACATAATATTCATCTGGCCAGAAGGCTACATAATAATACAAATCATGAAGTAATCAAGAGTGAGAAAACATAATAAAAAAAGAAATAGAAAAAAATAAAATAAAAAGTACGGAACTTTTAACTAATTGACAGGATTTTAACAAATTGTCGAAAATAAATATATTGATATTAACAATAAATAACATTACTACAATAGTTAATAACGAAATTGCTAAATAAAATAAATGAATGGCATAGCATGTGATAAAGTATTTACAAAGTCTGTATCTTCTTTGTTGTTGGAAAAATAAACAAAACATGTAGGTAATGAGATCGAGTATTCAATACTAATTTATTCAAGCGGAAGATTGACCTGCCTGGAGAGCGTCTTTTTGGGATGCCAAGAGATGATGGAAAAGCAGGGATTTAAATAAAGCCAGTGAAGAAGAAAGGCTGGATTGAGTTTCACACATTGGTGGAGCAGGTGAGGAAGGAACACTAGAATGCCTTCATTCTGTGGGAAGGAATGTAGAGATCAGATAGGCGGGATCTTGTTTTGTGGTGCTGGACAGAGGATTTGAATTGGAGGAGACTATAGTTATATGAAGGGTGTTACGAGTTAATTGATTGGTATAGAAAAGCACTAAGGAAATATTGTCTAAGAATGGGAGGGAAGAGCCACTTTAACTCATCGTAGTGATATGACACCCGGAATTGCCTCGGAGTTCCAAGGACAAATCTTAAAGCGCATTTAATTATTCTTTTTAAGCGGCCCTCTAGCATTTTCGAAAGACCCCCATATACTACACTACAGTAGTCAAAGTGAGGGATGATACAAGAAGCTTCCGGGTAGATTGTGTAAGGAGATGCCGAGATCGATGGAATAATTACAGGGAACTAATTGATCGTCAGGATATTTGGGTGACATGGGGTTTCCAGGAAAGGTTTTGGTCAATGGTAATGCCTAGGTTTTTAACAGAGGAGTTGAAACTGATGGGGTGGTCGTTTAGGATTAATGTTGGGAGGGTGGAGATAGTTGTAAGGAGGGAGTTAGAATCTAGAACAATGGCATGGATTTTCATTTTGGATTCAGCTTTGCCCAGGCACTGATCCTATCTAGGTCATACTGGATACTGGGGAACACAAATAATAGCTCAGAAGGAGGAAAGGATAAATAGATTTGGAAGTCATAGCATACAGATGGTAGGAACAGTGGTGAACAGATTTAGGAAGATCGTTGATGTAACTGTTAAAAAGGAGAGGAGAGATGCTTGTGCCCTGTGCCACACCTGAGGATAAAGTGTGGATAGAGGAAAGGGGTTGGTTGGGCATAGAAACCGCTTGGGACTTGTCAGAGAGGAAGGATTGGAACCATAGTATAGAGCTGTTGGAAAAGGACAATGACTTTAGTTTGGAAAAAAAAGTAGAATGGTCCAAGGAATTGAAAGGTTCAGAAACGCCTAGTAGAATTAGCACGGTTAGTTGTTTGTTGTCCATGGCTTTATGTATGTCAGTAGTGATTTTGGTTAGGGCAGATTGAGTGGAAAAACCAGGACGAAAGCCTGATTGAAGCGGATCAAGGAGTTTGGACTGTTCGAGAGAATTTGATATTTGAGACTGGATAATTCTTTTGAAAGGTTTGGAAAGGTGGGAAAGTATGGAGATTGGTCGGTAGTCTTTGGGAGATAATGGGGTAGAGGGTTTATTTATAGGATGGACTAGGGCTTTTTTTCCAAGAATACTGCGATGTCGGGAATACTGGGTTTTGTAGTGAGAAATTATATATGAAAAGTAGGACAGGTAGGATATCGATGAGGCGTAGTTTGACGGGTATCTCGGCAAAGCCAGTAGAACTGGACCGGGATTTAAGAACGGAGGAAATAATGTCTAAGAAATAAAAATTATCGGGGTTGAAAGATGGCGTTAGTGAAAAGACGGAGGAGGATAATTTTGATGTGTAATTGAAGCAGACAAAAAATACGAGTTCATTTCATCGGGAGAAGCAGGAAAGACTCTAGAGGATGTTGGATTGCAGAGGGAGAGCTTTCGGAGGAGTTGCCATTTAGATTTAAAATCGGGAGCAGTGGAAATATTTGGATTTTGCTTGTCTGATTGTAGACAGTGTCAAATTGCGAAGAGCCCTGAACGCTTAAGACTTTAGTAGGAATAGGAGGGATTTATAGGTATAGTGGGTTGAAGTGTTACGTTTAATAATAAAAACGAAAAAATTGACCTCATTAATAGTCATAAACCATAAAGAAATCAAGAGCTTTGGAGAGAGGGCTGATGTCTTCTTCAAATGTTAAAAATATGACAATATCGAAAGAGCCCACATTCCCTATGGTGGGGACATTATAAAAATCCTGTTGAGCTGTATTTACTGTGTCCAAATCCCTGTCATTGTTTATTAGATTTTAAGGAAGCTTGGAAATTTATACCAAATAGATACACACAAAAATTTTCCTCTTGAGATAAATTTGTGAAAAAATGAAAGAGTTTTGCAATGTGGGTCTTATTCATAGATTTCAAGACACTATGACAGAAAAAACTGTAGTGGGCTATGAATTAAATAGATTTCCCTTCCAAACTCACTAAATCCAGAATGTCAAATTCTATGGACACCTTAATCCCACGTTAAAGCTTAGCTTACATAGGATCATAACGCTCGCAAAACCGGATATGGGGAGAACATATTAAACTAATATTGGTGACCGAAGTTACCAAATATTGAAATATGCTCATGACGTGATCGTTAGAATGTATTTATAAAACATTATAGACGGGGCGAACTGTGGTCTAGTCGTTAGCATAACAACCTACTATGCCCAGGTTCGTGACCCTAGGATTTTTTTAAAGGAGTAAAAAATCCTTGTTTATACCTTCCTTCGGAAGGGACGTTAAACGGGGTCCCGAGCCTGTATGATGTTATGTACTCTTATCCCTATCCTAATTAAACCTGGATAGACAAAATTTAGAGCTTCCACTGTAGTATCGTCCGATTAGCCATCGCATGAAAGTGATGTTAAATAAACAAACAATCATCATATACTCGTTAGAAAAGTTAAAATATCAGACAAACGAACTTCAATAGAATATAGAAAATACGAAAATAATAGTAGTGAGAAGAAAACAACTTATGCATTCACAGAATCTGTCCACAGGTGGCAGTGATTTTTTCCATATTGTTTTAAATCTCTAAGTTAACTAGCAATACAGCTAATCTCAGATTATGTAAATTAATAAAACCGGTTGCGACCTACGAAAGTGAGCATCAGTATCGATATTTAAACATTAGTTGTTAAGGCGTATCCTGATCTCCATAAGAGAGAATGGAAATTAATGTAAAATGGAAAGTAACGTCTAAGAAAAATTTAGGAAATTTACCATATCTATGAAGGTCTGAGGATTACAGACCTCATAAAAATGTAGTGTTTGAGATGCCCTAGTCATCTGGCCAAGATAGAAAATGACGGTGTAGGCTAGAAGCTGCTCTAGCCACCCAAAGGGGGTGTGAGCTCGTTCAAAAATCAAACTGCAACTGGACTTTTTCTGATACAGGTTGGAGACTGAGAAGTCTGGGCAAGAGTGTCTGTAGCGCCTGTGAAGAAGAAGAAGGTGAAATAAAAAAAAGAAAGCCAATGTTAAAAACGAAACTATTTGTAGGAATTAAAAACTTATAGATTTAACTCATTGATAGGGGAGCTTTGAATGGTAGACCTTTTTAGTCTTCAAGGTCAAACCGAATCATCAATGCAACCCTTACCACTAAATTGGCTATATGCCCGAATAGCAAGTTTTTTGAGGGGGTCGAAGTACAATATTTTGTAGGTTTTATTTGTGCTATGTAGTTTTTATCATAATTTGTTAAAGTATATGCATTAACAGTAGACCGATATCAAGTATTATAAGTTTGGAGGTTAAGAAACAAAGATATGAAATAATGCAGACATTCATGATTGGTGACTTAAAGTGGAATTTCGACATTCTTTGTATAAAGACTTATTTAAGGCAGATGCTTGATCCCATGCCACACTCCCAGCAAATTTTGTCATTTCAGAAAAAAAAGTGCCGAACAAGAACTGTATCCAGTTGTAGTAGCACGGCTTTGAATACCATGGGATGACCATCAATACCATCCATTAGGAAATGAATTAAACCACCTTTATTTTTCATTCCTATGGTTATCACAACAAATAATATATTACCTGCTATGATAAGTAATCTCTGATTAAATATTAAAAAAAAAATATTTCAGAAAAAATCGGCTTAAGCGAACAAACATACTTTTTTATGAATTTCATAGTTTTAAAAGTTTTGTTTTGTTTAATACCGCTTCCACTTCGAAGGATTAACAATTATTTGAAATCATAATACATAAATAAATATTTATTATGTTGGGTACCTACCACGAAATTTGCACTAACATTTTTTTCTCATCTTCAGTTGTTCTTCTTTTTAATCCTATCTCTCTGGACAATATCGTCAAACCTCGATTGTAAATAGAAATAGTTAAATAACATACTAATTCCAATTAACTGATGCTGTTATTTATATTTTTATAAATTACTACTGACTATTTATCGATTACCGTACTTTTATTAAGAAATTATTTACAACTAAATATTGAGTTTTATCCTTATTGTAAAAATAGCAAATATTTTTTTCAAAAACATATATTTAACTTAAAGTGAATATGTAATAAGAAACTATTGTGTAATAGAATGAATTTAAAAAAGTTTAATAATGTTAATTAGTTATCTAAACTGTCAAGACCTCGTGGCGCAACGGTAGCGCGTCTGACTCCAGATCAGAAGGTTGCGTGTTCAAATCACGTCGGGGTCAAGAAATATTTTTTTTTTATTTAATTATATTTTGTTTAATAAGCCTTCTAGTACAAATATTTATATTTATTGTAAAATTAAATTTGTATACTCATGAGTTAACGAATTGAAATCCTAGAGATACTAATATAATAATATATTTCGTTTTTACTTCGTACATTATAGTATCATGATCAACACCATTCTTTAATTACAATAAATAATTTCTGAATTCATAATAAAATCCGAGATATTTTTGTCGGTCTCTATTAAATGTTGTAAACATAATGTTTAATCTTTTGTTATTTCTATTAGTCATTATATCCGTTTTTCATTATATGTTATTTCATTTTTTTATATATTTTTGTAATTTGTATAATCTATATTTGTACTTGACACTTACCTCGTAAGTGTGAAAATTGTATTTTGCATAAATACCAAAGAGTAAGGAGGGTTCTTTTTGATTGGAAAAATTCCAAAATGTAGACAAAAACCAATATTTCTTTAATTCAAGCATGATCAGGACATAAAGATAATTAAAGTAAATAACGCATATCCCAAACACACTGTCCAGCAAACAGGCAACGAGAATGCAGACCATCTTTAACCAGACCAAATTATTATAATATTTAAAATTAATAAAAAAATTAATGGAATCTAAGAGAAGCGAATGAAAAGTTAATACTTGTGACTCAATTCGCGACAACCTGCGGAATAATTAATGAATCATATTTTATTAGTTATCTATATTTTAGTATTTAAGTCAATAATTAAAATATATTATAATTTTTGAAGTACCCAAACGTTTAAACAAATTATTTTTAAAATTAATTTGAAAAATAATCGAATAATGAATAATCGCCTCTGTAAGGTAGGGGGGGGGGGTGTAGATGGTATGGGTAATAGAAAATAGGTGGATGGGTATGACTCATAATAATTTTGCTTGTATGGCCATACTGAAATAGTTTACATCGGCAACTATTTGGCCATACTTGGACACATCTTGCAACTACATAATGTAGCCGGTTAATACGTAAATATTTGGGTTTCATTATTATTTATTGCAGTGACACTGCCGGAATCACTACGACATCCACTATAATTAACCGCCCACTGAAAAGAACGCAGAAAAGAACGCACTTGTTTAACAATTAACAATATTAATTACAAGTTTCAGTAGGGGGGGACGATATTCGATAGTCTGAGACTTTTTGTAAACGGCTATCGATAGTATCCATAGTAGTTAATTATCGATAGTTCTTGCAGACTTTAGAAGGAAGAGGAGGGAAATTCTATTTAATTACATAGCTTCTGTAATTACTAAGATGCTTTAAATATTAGGATTCTGTCTCACTAATAATTTGTTAGTCGATAAATTAAAGTATTGGATACACTGTGGTCGATTATATGGATACTAAAGAATTGAAATTCTTTATGGACAGAAATATAAGTATGGGTAAGCATATAACTATATCATAAAATATTGTTTTAGTAGTTTTATCTATATATATATAATTATAAAGACAAATTTTTAGGTATTTGTATAATTATAGACAAATAATTCATTATGTTAATGAAAAGGTAGAGAATTTCAGCAATCCAGGTAAATTAAGTACTGTTGTTCTCTTACTAACATTATTCTATAATATAATGAAACTTTCCTGGTATAATTGTAAATAGGTAGCATCAAAATACTCCCCTTTTTCTTAGAAACAAATGCAGTAGTAAAAATATTTTTATTAAAGTAATTTGTAATTTGAAATTAATTTGTATTAAAAAATCTCCCTACAAGAGAAATATTATCAGGTCTATGATATTTGAAGTAATATGATTGAATACGCCCATAATGCATAATTGTCACTATTAAATCAGTTATGATTCAGGTTTCTCCAAATAAGTACCTACCTCATTTCTTTTCCTAAACATGAATCTTGAATTATGTCAAGTAGTATAAATATTTTCCTGTTTTATTGTAACAATTTTTTATTTAACAAAGTTTCGATTCATAACATTAACTGTTATATCTAAAAATTTGTATAATATTAAAAAAGACTTATATGTATTAAAAAAGACTATTAAATAAATAATTGTGACTTTGTTCCTAATAATACTTTAATTTCCAAAAATATTAAGTTTCTTAAATCAACCGGTTATGGAAATAATTTATATTAATGTATATTTCTTTATTCACCAAGCAAAAAAAAAATTAGCAATTTTACTGTACACAAATATTTAAAAATTAAAACAATTAACAAAAAATTATAAAAAATACTAATTTTAGATTTTTATATAATCATTATTCGATTTAAATTTTTAAAAATGGTAATACAATATTTGTGTCATGTTAACCCTTTTAAACTTTTTAATTAATTGTATCAAGGATATGCATTTAAATAATGAACTTATTTAATTAAGAAGTTTAAAGGGTTATATATGAAATGCAATACAATAGTTTCGATACAGAGGGAATACTTTGTAATTATCAAAATAAGAAAAAAGTGTAGTAAAATGTTGTTAATGTATTAAATATTGCATATATATAATTTTTCACCTTTACTGTAATGTAATGGTATTATTACTTCTGATAAAATAGGGCTTAATTATAGGCAAAGCACAGAACTAAGTTGTATGTTAAAAAAAAAAGGGAATTCTTACCAGTGTCATTAGTTTAGCTGGGACAAAAGATCAATCCAAAAAAAAAGGAAGGTAAATGTCTCCTTTTTCTCAAATTAATATTTCTTTATTGAAAAATATTGTGTTTTACACATTAAAATAAGTTTTACTTAGGACAAATTAAAAATTACTTAAATAAATCATAACATATAAAGTTCTGTAGTGAACCAATTAAGCATTGATGTACTAACTAACAAATGAGTAAATAATTTTTTTAAGTTTTCAAATAAATATTTTTTCCAAAGAATATTCTAAAATAATAATACTATTAAATAAAAAGATAGCATGTTTTTCCTATTTAATCACTTACTGCTAAAATTACTGAACTGAATTATAACTTCATTAATATAATATAAATAAGAAAATGATTACTTATCCTTATTATATATAGTTGCACAGTTTTTGTTCTGATACTATTAAATCTATTTAAGAGGTTTCTCTTGGGACATGGTCTTAGATAAGAAATTTGGATAAGTGTTGATAGTTTCATCTCCTCTCGTCAGGTGGAGTTTTATTTTTTACAAGTAAAAGAAATTTTTAACAATGAAAATAGTATAAGTTAATGGGAATAAAAAAAATAAAGTGAGGTGAATACTTATACATAATTCAGAAAACATAAAATAATAATATGATAGTAATAATTAAAGATGCTGGATTAATGCGTAAAACTTCACTACTACAAATATAAAAATGTTAAAAAAAAAATCCATCTTAAGCGAAATTACTACACAGTGTTGGGTTGGGTCATCAGTTCGAGATTATGGATTAATATTGCTGTGAGTTATAATTAAATAATTTCAATGATCATAAAGTTTTAGAAAACATTTAGTCTCTGAAATACTGTTGATTTTCGATGACTAGTTTCCCAAAAACCTAAATACTTTAATAAAATAAATTATCTTTAGACTACTGATATATTACTACAAGTCAACCTAGCATGATGTAAAATAATTTTATAATAAATTTAATTTATCTTGAAAATTTTTGTATGTTCCAATTCATATTGTCTTTATCACTACACCCCTTGAAGGGTCTTAGGCTCAGTATATGGTAGAAACTCTACTGTTTCTTGGATAACGGTTCTGCAGGGAGGTGATTTAGCAGAGATCACACTTTATAGGTTTTTATATAGATCTCCAAATCCTACATACCGTACGACTGTCAAATAATTCATTGCCTCAGCCCGTTTATAGCCCGGAACCCACAGCTCAGTAATTTTATCGCTATGTACACTGATCTACGATACCAGAGGCTTAGATGGGTTCAAATTAGTCCAAAAGAAATAATCTATCAATAATTGTTGCTTAAATAAATGTTATATATCTTGGGGTTAAAAGTAAAATACACTAAATCAAAAACATGATTTTGAGAAAATGATGATGAAAAGGCTAGAGTACTAAGTGTGAGACGGAACTCACTAAGTCATATCTTTATTTATTTATTCTTTCAATGTTTCGAAATCACAAAGCCTTTGTGAAACAACACAGAAATATTTCGAAACATGATATTGATGCCTTCCTGAAGTTGTTATAGAGATACGATTGCTGTAATAAAAAAAACTTGTACCACTACAGCCCTGAAGGGTATTAAAATAAATAAATTTAGTAAACTAAATAAATAAATAAATTTATGTAGGATGGAAATAGTTGGGGATGCAGTCAATGTAAACAACTAATAAGTGAGACTCATTTATTGATAGTGCCGACGTTTCGACCTACTTTGTAGAACATCTTCAGGGCAAATCGAAAGAGTAGCGGCTAGGTGAAGCGTGTAACTGACATAAATAAATTTATGTAATATAATAAATTAGTGTGTATATATATCATGGGGCTACAAGTGAAATACACTAAATAAAAAAAAATGATTTTGACAAAATATTGATGAAAAAGCTTGAGTACTTAGTGTGATAGAATAAATAAAGATATAACTTGGTGGGTTTCAGCTCACTTCAAGTTCTCTAGTTTTCTCATATTCATGTTTTTGACTTGTAACCTCACGATATATATATATAGTTGTTTTTTTTTGGTGATTACATATATTGGCATTTATTCCGCAGGTTTTCGCTTTGAATTGTGTTACATGTTTTAACTGTTTATTCGTTTCAATTTTAGTATTTTCCAAAATACACGTTATCATAAGCTTTATTCTGGAAAAGAGAATGTAATTATGGGTAATGAGTAGATTTCGGTAATCATTCATCAAAAAAATAAAAGTTTCAACTAACCTTTCGAAGTATAGATGATATATATTCCTTGAAACGTGCATTCCTAGATGAAATGATTACAGAAGAATATACATTCCCCATAATTACATTCTATTTTCAATACTAGAACTAATGATAACTCGTATTTTTGGAAAATATTAAAAGGAGAATGTTTTCCATATTAGAGCTCATGATAACTTGTATTTTTGGAAATTATTAAAAGGGAAACGAATGAATTGTTAAAACTTGTAACTGAACTCAAAACGACCACTATTGAAGAGATCCCATTAATTTATTTAATTTAATGTACTAAATTTGTTTATTTTATCACCCTTCATGGGTTGTAGTGGTACAGGTTTTTTTTTTAGGTAGGCATCAATATTCTTTTTCTAAACATTCCTTTGTTGTTTTTACAAAGGCATCGGTTTCTAATTCTATTTTCACAGAGTTTTCACTTATAATGACTGATCGTTTGACTTTTTTTGTATAACGAAATGAACATTGGGGATAGGGTCATTTGCTAACTGTGACTTCACCTCGAAGGTGGGAAAAAAGAGAACGTGACTCCGGTAGAGACTCACCTTCGGGTTTCCAGGAAGGTGTTGGATCTGGAGGAGGGTCGGTGATGTATTGCTCGCAGTGCGTGTTGTCGGCAACCACCCGGAGGATTAGTAGCAGCTCCGTACTACCTGTGCTTCGTACTCTGTTCCTTTAATGTGTTACATTCCACCTCTAACTTACCTTGCACTATTCTCTATTCGGCCCCCCTATAGTTTGTTTTCTTATCCTTTTACAGTTGTATACGGTTATATATCTTTCTATTGTGCACAAACAAATGTTTCAGACGTGTAATAAATTCATAAAACTGTAGTGTCATAGAGGTAGAGTATAACAAAGCCCCGATCTAGAATTTTTCTTTCTTTCCCCCTTGGCTTATTTATTTTTGAAAACATTATTATGGATACATACATACAGGAATGAGAGGACCCCATGTACTGCACTCGGTGCATTGTAAGAGAGGGATAATGATGGGAATATGGTTCAAAAAAGTAAGTTGTTGCCTTCTTGAAGTTGTTATTCAGAAAAGATGGTTGTAATAAAAAAAAAAGTATATATACAACTACAACCCTCAAGGGTAATAAAATAAATAAATTTAGTAAATTGAATAAATAAATATATTTATGTTATAAAATAAATAAATTGATATATATCGTGGGGTTACAAGTGAAATACTCTAAGTTAAAAACATGAATTTGAGAAAACGCTGATGAAAAGGCTATAGTACTTAGTGTGAGATGAAACCAACTTACCCCTTCAGGGTTGTAGTATTACAAGCTTTTAATTTTTTTTAAATTACAAAAATCGTATCTGAACAGAAAAAGCGACAATATGCAGTATAAAATAACAGTGAAAAATAAATTTAATTTAAACTAAATATTAAAAAAATGGACAAAATTGTTTAGTAAAAACTTTTAAATTGAATTTGCTTGAAGACGAACGCCAAAAAAATGTTTTGAGTAAGAAAAAATACAATATAACAATTATATAATTAAAAAATATATTTATTAATATTTACTACAGTGTTATAATAATAAAACATGTAATTAGAATGAATGATACATAATGCCATGGGATAAAAGCAAGTAGGATAACTACCAAATGGTAGCACTAAAAAATTGTATTAATATATTTAAAATATCCAACGTACCATATACACTTAAATTAGCTTTTCGATTTAATTTTTTTTTAATTATTTAAAGAAATATTTGAAGAAAAAACAGAAAACAAATACCCTTCGTAAGGCTTAAGTTCTCTGGGCTGGAATTATTTATGTCACGAACTTTATTGATGTTTCGAGAAAATTAACCTAAGTTTTTTACATGCTATTTAAAAAGTAATATTTCATTCTTATAATATTAAATAAAGATATATCAACCTTATCTGATAGTCTCGTATTTTATCATAGTTGTTGATAAAAAAAAAAAAAAAAAAAAAAAAAAAAAAACCAATACAATCCATAGCAGATCTTGGTTTCCAGTAATAGGCAAGTTTGCAACCAAAAAACGGATGGGAAAACTTTTGGTGGCCAAAAAATCTCGAAATTTTAAGTTAATTCAGTTTTTGGCCTTTATCGCCTAATCGGTGCGTTTTTGATAGAAAACCGTGGGGTACTATTTTTAATGTAGATTAACTTTGGTACAATTGGAACCCAACCGCAGCTCTGTAGGTCTAATAGATTCTGAGCTACGATGAAAGTCAAGGTAGTGAATTTAATTAGCTTTAATTTAAGCACAGACCAAGACCCATAGGTGTAATAGATTCTGAGTTACGTCTCTTTGAAAATTGGTCATTTTTTCCAAAAAGTCCAAATTTTATGTTTTGGCCGACTTTTGTGAGGAACACCGGTCGAAGGAGTGATCCTACGATGAAAGTTATGGGGAATGAAGCTGTTGTAAATTTAATTAGCTTTTATTAAAGCACAGACCGAGACCTGTAGGACTAGTAGATTTGGTTAATAGTAGTTATAATATCTTCAAAACACTGTAACAGATAAGATTGATATTATTTTGTCTGTTGTTTTTTGTTTGATAATTAGAGAAACAGTCCTCCCCCTCTATAAAAACAAGGGGGGTAGGACAGACTGTAAGAACTATAGAGGCATAAGCCTGCTGAACACAGCATACAAAATTTTCTCTATAGCGCTCTACAACCGCCTACTGCCATATGTTGAGCGCAAACTGAGAGATTACCAAGGAGGTTTTAGGCCCAACAGATCAACCATCGATCAAATCTTCTTCTTGCGACTGATGTGTGAGAAAATGAAGGAGTTTCAAAACACTATGTGGCTGCTGTTCATTGATTATAAGGCGGCATATGATTCGGTTTTGAGAGAGGAATTGTTCCAGGCCACGAAGGATATGAATATTCCCTTAAAAATTATCAGACTCGTAATATGCACAATGAACAATACAAGCTGCAAAATTAACCAGCGCATTTCAGGTAAACGATGGAGTCAGGGAGGGTGATTCTCTAGCCCCGCTACTTTTCAACATCATATTACAAACTATAGTAGCAAGAGCCTGTCTGGAAGTGGGAGTTAATATTTTTTACAAAGGGGCCCACTTATTAGCACATGCCGATGATGTGATGATAGCTGGAAGATCTCTCCTTAATGTCAAAGATGCTTTTGGAAAGCTGGAAAGGGGGACCAGGAGATTTGGCCTAGAAATTAATGAAGAAAAGACAAAAATTATGATCCTGAGGAAAAGGAAACCTGTGCAACACCAGATGTGCTACACAATTGGAAACTATACATTCCAATGTGTTGATAGTTTTAAGTATCTTCGTGCACAGTTAAATAAAGCATTGGAGGAGGAGGAGGAGATTCAGGCACGCATTATCTCGGCAAATAAAGCTTTTTTTCTCGATAGCTCACCTTATGAGAAGTTGATTAGTTAGCCGCTTGACCAAGGTAAGGCTATATAAGACCATCATTAGACCAGTCGCAGCATATGCATGTGAGACATAGGTACTTAAGAAATCACCAGCTGAAAAGATGGACATCTTTGAACGTAAAATATTAAGGCGCATTCTGGGACCCGTGAAAGAAAATGGGGTATACCGTCTTAGAAAGAATATAGAAGTATATTCCCTACATGACGATGGAAGCTTTCCGACTATGTCAGAATACAAAGTCTAAAGTGGTTGGGTAACCTCCATAGAATGGATGATGGCAGAACCGTCAAAGGGCTGTATAAGGATTGTCCAGAAGGAGTGAGAGCTCGAGGTAGATGGAAGGGCAGCGTCTCAGAGGACCTCCGAAATCTTAACGTGTCTCTGAGGCTTGCTACAGACCGACAAGACTGGGCAAGAGTGATTGAGCAGGCCAAGGACCGCTTTGTGCGTCTGTTGTGCCTGTGAAGAAGAAGAAGAACTAGAGAAACATTTTATTTTATCTTTCTTTTTCTTCATATATTTATCCATATTCCGAGAAGTACAACAAATTTAAATATTTGAATTTTTTTAGATGGCAAGAAATAGGTTGTTTAAAAATCTTGATGAAAAAATTATACAAGTCAAGAAATGTCATCATCATCGTAATCCATCCTCTCTACCTCTCACACAGTGTGAGGTTTCCTTCTGTACAGCCCGGACCACACCGTTCGATCCTCTACCATTTCTCTCCTTCTGTTCCACTGCAGGTTTCTCTTTGCGAAGCTTTCCTTAACACCATCTTCCCAGGTATGTCGACGTCTTCCTCTGGACCTTCTTCCTTCAACCTTAGCCTCGTATGTCATCTTGGCCAGCCTGTTGTTGTTTTGCATTCTTAAAACATGTCCAAGTCATCTTAGACTGTTTTCTTCAATTACTTTTTCTGCAGGCTCCACTCTGAGGCTTGTTCTAATGATCGAGTTGCGGATTCGGTTTCGTCTTGTTTTCCCCTCTATCTTCCTATAGAATCTCATTTCTCAAGCATGGATCCTACTTTTATGTTTGGTGGGTTAATGCCCAAGATTCTGAAGAGTATGCCAATATGGGGAGAATAGTAGATTTGTATACTCTCAACTTTGTGTCCTTGGATACTTATCTTTTATTTAGGAACCTTTTATTTAGTGCATGGAACAATTTACCAGCTGAGTTAACCCTCTCTAGGATTTCATTGTCCATGACTCCATTCTCATCAAGGTGTGCTCCCAGATATTTAAAACTTCTCACCTGTTCGATGGGCTTCTCCTTGATTCTTATCACTCTCATTTTTCGCCGAGCCATCCTGCCAATTCTCATAACCTTTGTTTCGTCAGGGTTTATTTCCATATTGATCTTCTCTAGTTCATCTTGAAGAACCCTGATATTGTGTATTAGGTCTCTATCATCAGCGAAGGCCATCAAGAAGTAGGTAACTTTATTCAAGTATCTATATCCAAATGGAAACTTCTCATCTGGGCTTTGGCCGGAGATATAGCAGAATCAAGGACCAGAATAAAGAGAAGAGGGCTCAAGGTGCATCCCTGTCTTATACCAAGTTTGGTTATGAAATCTTTGGAGTAACAATTGGATGTCCTCACTACATTTCGGGTTTTCGTATAGAGGCTCATTATTGGCAGCATTAGTCCTTTGTCAATGCCTCTCTCTGTTAGAGCCTTACGGATGTCCTCTTGCTTTATTTTGTCAAATGCTTTGGCGAGGTCTACGAAGCACACGGTTAACTCCTTGCATTTTTTTATTCCTTTTTCAGTGATCTGTCTCATGGTGAAGATCAGACCCTCTGTGCTCCTATTTTCTCTAAATCCATATTTTTCCTTCTGGAGTTGTGGATCCACTTTTTGCCGTAGCCTTCTCTCGAAGATCTTGGAGTATATTTTGCTAGGAATCTTTAAAAGAGAAGTGCCCCGATAATTCCGACACTCTCTATTGTCACCTTTTTTGAATATAGGGGCTAAAGTGGCAACTTCCCAGTCCTTTGGGACCCTCTTCTGTTTCCAAACCAAATTTAGCAGGTGAAGCAATATCTCTTTCCCTCTTTTCCCATATACTTAAGCATTTCTGGGGTTATATCGTCTTGTCCTGCTGCCTTTCCAATTCAAGAAATGTTGAATTTCAATAAGATAATGTGATAAGCACTTTGAAATAATACTCATAAACGGTTTTAGAATTTCAGAATAAAACAATCACAAACCATTATAGAATAATTATATATAATAATTGATGCTGATAAAAATATATATTTTTTAAAGTTAAATGATATTTTTTAAATTAACCATTTACTATCAACCGATGTAGTTATAATTAGTTGAGGAAGCACGTTCGAAATGTTGTTTTTTTAGCTCAATTTAAAATTTTAATTTTAAACTTATTTATACCATGCTGTTTACTAAATTTATATATTTAATATACATTCGTAGTCTATGAATATTGGGCCTTTATAATTTAAAAAAACCTTAGAGAATAATTATGATTTATTATTAAATTCTGAAATATTTATGAAGCAGCTCACATTCGTATTACTAGCCAATTTTTGAATGCGATACGCAGAGGAATGATTTGTAATATATACATCCCTTCCATTTGTTTGAAAAAATGTTTATTTTCATGGCCACTAATATAAGATTTGTAAGTCTCAGTAATATTTCTCCAATCAAAAACAGATAACGCAATACAAATCAATTTAAATTACAATGCGCTAAAACCTATTTGGTATTACTGACACTCGTAATAACATTCCTCCTCATCAAATCTCCTCTTTCTAAAATTAAATCCAGCTTACTGTCTTGGAGTAACTTGTAGTATATAATATGTAAATGTGATCATATATAAATATCTATAATCACATAGATGATTATTTATTCATGAACAACATATTAAAAACCGCATATATTTAAACATATCTCTCCTTCAAAAGAAATACGAAATAACTCCAAAAACCTTGCTTTATAGTAGAGGTATTCGAAAGTTCCATGTGAGGTAAAAAAAAAAATTGGATAAAAGAAAAAATTCCTATTGTTATAATGTTATTGAAATTTCTATTATCAACCATTAAATACATTTTTAAAAGCTTGAAACTTCTTTGGCTTTGACTAATGTCATTATTCCCATAAAACTTAAAGTTTAAACTTGATACAACTAAAAATATGACTTTATTAAAAAAAAAAATCGTTTTTTTTTCTTGAATTACAAAACCTCAACCAATACAATTGCAATTGAAGGCTTAACTCAAAAATGCCAAATTTGGAGTTGTCATTGTTCTTTTGAAGGAACGATATATTTAAAATAGATATACTATGTTGTAAATAGATAATAGATAAATCTATAAACCACATTTGACATCTCAGCTAACTGCTTTATGTGAGAATTTGCCTTCAGTTATAGGATCAAATAAATTAAAGATATACAATTTATAATTTTTAAAATATTTCCAATCTTAAAATTTTGGCATATCAACAAAAGTTACAATAAATAATATACTATAATAAATAGTCCCCAAATTTAAGGAAAAGGACATATCTACCCTTATCTTAAAACATCTTTGAGACTGCAAAACATATATACATAACTCATATTTAAATTAATAGAAATTATTTATTATTGAAGCAAGGATTTTCAAACTGAACATAACCAGATTTGGAAACTAAACTCCTAGTTTTGTTAAATATAATGCAAAACAGATTATCACCCGTGAGCTTCTTTTATATTTTTATATTCATTTTACAATATTTTTGTTTAAAATTTACTGATGTTTTATTTTTTTTAAATAAGTTAGTCTACGTTTAAAATCTAATAATTTTGATAATTTGCTGCAACTTGTTTTGTTTTTTTAAATTTTGCAGTTAATATCACAACTAATACGTTTCATCAAGTAATAACTTATGTTGTGCATCGTGGTATGGATTATATTGTAATATGGTGATAATATAATATAGTGTATATCGTTATATGGAGTATAAATCCAATATTTTTACAGCGTTGTAGCCTGTATTATTCAAAATTGCATATGTATTTTCACCCAGGCATATCCAAATTTGATAAAAATATATGCGCAGTCATTGATTCTAATAAATAGGGAGAACTGTTTATCGGAAAGCCGACGTTTCGACCCAGATTGGAGGTCTTCTTCAGGGCTAGTCTGATGGGGGTTGACTCATTCTAATAAATGTATAAAAAAATGTTCGTTTTAATCGAAATATAAGCTGATATTAGATTTCCAAGAGCGTTGGTTAATACTAGTATTTACTATTCAATTTTCTTCGGAGATACGGATTTCAATTATGGCTGCTGTCGATTCATTGAAATGGTGCTCGCTTATTTAGAATTTGCAATAGGGATTTTATTGGTTCATGCATATAAAGTAGTAATGGATACCGAATGATATATTGTCGTGAATGTATTTAAATAGATTTTTTTAGGATAGTGAGAATACATCCTTTTATGTTTGCGATGAACTTATTAATAAGTATTACGAATCTGTTATAGTCAACATGGATTCTCGTCAGGCCAAAATAAAAAAGTTTTCATTTTGGAAATAAGTTTTAAACAATATATAAGTATAAACATTTAAAATTTTTAAATCTAGATTAAACTACAATAAACATTAAACTACACGGACTTTAACGTCGATTAATTTTTACTCCTAGAAAACCTGTAAGAGTATACACATTTACAAAATTGAAACAGAAAATGTTTAACTGTTGATAAAGCTGCTAAAGGTTTAAATATTTGGTAAACTATTTCCACTTGTCAGTCGCTAAGCCCTTACTGCCCTTTAGTCACAATGATACAGGTAAATGCAAGGAAGAAAGTAGGAGTTAGTTCATTATTTTTAACCAAATTACTTAATTCGATTTTTAGGCAATGAGACCTTGTAAATAGTTCTAAAATTTAGTGGTTAAATCAATCGAATAAGAATTAAAGTGAAGATCTGATGAACTTTATGCCACGTTAACGTAATTTCTGATTTACTAAACATTTTCTCCTCTAAATCTGAGAGTTAATGGATAAGCGAGATTTAAATTTGATTTTTTTGGCTAAAACATAATCATAATTTAAATTATTCTAAACGAATGGCTAATATCGATAAATGATGGTGAAAAATTCAAAGAAAATGGTCTTCATATCCGATTCGGCTTAATAAAGTGTAACTAAGATATCTTGCCGAAGAAATTCTTCATTTACTTATATACTTATAGCTTCTCTCATCATTTACATATTCATTCTTCTCTTGTTTTATTGATTTAATTTCCGATGGAAAAATTCAAAGAATGAAAATACTTAACGAAAGCATTCTACCACTAAACCACCGATGCTACTGCAATTATATTATATTGTTCTATATGTTGTAATTCTAATTTAATAAAATAAAGGAGGTTCAGAAACAACAAAAAAAAAAAACTTACAGAAAAGTTAAAAAAAAAAGACCTTTTGAATGAAGCTCTTGCATGACATTTTTATTGAAAAAATGTTTGTCGGTAATTTAATGGTTTGATAGATTGAAATATTCTAAGCGTTTGGCAGCAGCGTACCGGTAAGTTTGAATTTTTTATCAAATTTTAAGTAGTTTATGAAATTCTACTAACTATACATTGTTCACAAGTAACTTGTGAAAGGTTGGCTTTTGGGTGTCTCACACAAAAGTATGCTGTATACGATACGATACGATTGTCACACCACAGCGGTACGAGCTGAAGTTTTTTAATAGGCGTGTAAATAGGTATACAAATAGAAGCTATACGATAATGTGTCTCAGGAAATATATTTTTTGTAAGTTCATCTGACGTAGAAGAAATAATTTCATTTCTGGCCATTGTTGACAACAAAGCTAGAACTTATTTTCATTAATTGAAGAGAGTTTACGTTAGTTTGATTTTGTAAAATATATTTTTGTTCAATAACTATAATCAAGAATTCCTAAAAAGTTAATAAGCGCTATACTGATTGGAAAGCGTCTGAAGGGTTGACCGAGGCCTATCAGGGTATTGCATTAAGAGTGATTTGGCGGGTTTGGGTTAGGGTAGTGGTCCGTGGACGGAGGTTTGTAAGAAGAGATTGGTGGTATCGGGATCGAACCTTCGGGTTCGCTAAGCCTTACTATTATTATAATTTCCCAAGATACAGTTAACATATCGCTCCTTCAAAAGAAAAACAACATTTGTATTGGTTTAAGCTTGTTAATTGAGGAACGGCATATCTGATATTCCATTACCGATACTTTTTTTAAAAATAAAATCATATTTTAAGTTGTATGATTTTTGAAGTTTTTTGGGAATAATGACTTAAGTTGAAATAAAAAAAATTTTTAGCTTTTAAAAATGTTCTAATGCTTAGTAATAAATAATTTCAATACCGTCATTAAAATAGGAAGGCTTTGCTTTACTAATACCCTAATTTTTATTTTTTAAATTCACATGGGACTTTCAAATACCTATGTTGAAAAATTAGGTTTTTTGAGTTACGATGTTATTTTTTTGAAGAAGCGATAAGAAAAAAACCTTTAAATGAACCCCCCCCCTCTCTTCGAATGGTACTGCAGTAGTAAATTGGGCAAAACTGTGTTATACCATGTGAAATTAATGTTAAAAGGATTTCTAAGGTATGGAGAGTTATACCGTACCAAATTCTGTGAGAACAAGCCTATGCACCACTGCCTACAGGCATGACATGTAATGCTCAATTCTCTAAAAAATATTATTGAGAAAAATAGGTGGCGGTAATAAGTGGTTATTGATTCTGGTTTTAATAATTACATTTTTTTGTAGCTCTGCAGATTCCTACAACCTACATACTTCTCATAATCCAATCCTATCTCACTAGCAGGTCCTTCGGAGTAAACCATAATAATGCCTACTCTCAATTTGCTGGTGTTCCTCAAGGCAGTTTACTCGGCCCTACCCCCTACACAGTTTGTACAGCTGACATCCCAACCCCCATCCTAATACTGTCCTTACCACGTTTGTTAATGGTACATGTGTATTATCAGTCAACACTGATCCAGTCATAGCATCCTTGGTCACTGACATTGAAGAATGGTGTCAAAACTGGAGAATTAAAATTAATTCCCATTAATCTAGTCAAATCACCTTTAACCTCCGTCGTAAACCGATGGCTAACCGTAATCGTAACCCTCCTGTATCGTTTAATCGATTCCTGTAGAACAGATCCAGTACTTAGGACTACATCTTGACAAAACTTTAACTTCCTCATACTATACTGAAAAGACAAGAAACTGCTCCCAATTAATTACAAAAGTCTCATATGCATGACTATTACTTATAAACCCATTTGGCCTTACTGGGTTGAGCTTTGGGGCTCCTTTAAGCCTTAATTCGTCTCGTACTTACAATTAGAATCCTTACAATCCAAAATCCTCAATGCTTCTTACAAAGTCATCCATAATGACCTCAAGGTCCCATTTGTTGCTGATTTGGCCCGAATGTGATACCAGTCTTTTCATGAAAAACTTCATTCCCACTCAACCCCACTAGTTTAAGTTAAACCTAGCGACCACTTCAATTCCTGATAATCCTCCGAGGCGTCTGAAAAGAAGATGGCCTCTTGTATTTCTAAGTTGAATTTGTTGTTCGAGTACTACCAGTGGGTAGTTTCTCCAGTTGTCATTATCAAATGCCAATAGATATCTTTCGTTCCATTTACTTCATGTAATATTATTACACAGTCGAAAATTTCAAGAAATAAATTTTAAAACAGTATAAACATTTTTCATTAAAAAGGAAAATATATTTTAGCTCAGATTTCTTAGTCTTCCTTCGCACAGGTAAATCCGCTGTTTTTTTAAAGATTGTCATTAACAATTCATTTTGAGGGTGAGAAAAAGGGTGGTGAATTTAAGCATGGCCATCCTAACAAAAGCCAGGAACAAGATCCCTGCAAGAATATTTTCAGTATTTCATTTAATGTGCTGTTTCGGGAATTTAGTCTCCAATGGCAGACTTAATCACGTTTAAAGTCCAATTGATCGTAATTTGTTTTTTATTCTTTGCATTTATTGTTTTAAGGCCATTCGTTAGTTAGTCGATTATATAGTTTCTCCTATTGCTCCTATCAATTATCTTACAAAAATGTAAAAAGAAAAAAAATTAAAAAATCTTTGATTGAATTAATTAATTGTTGTTAATTTTTAATACCAACGGAGGTATATAAGATTCCTCAGAATGTAAGTACGAGGAAAAGTATTTGGTGTTTAGGAGATCTGAAATCTGATTCTTCTTCATTAACTGAGAATTAAAAAACATTTATTTGATATGATTTACACACATTCTTTAGTCAGTCGAGGAATGTGAAAGGTATTGATTAGATATAATGTTTCTGAAAGAAAAAAATTACCTGTTTCTTTATTTTATAACATCTGGATTCATGTCATGTTATCTTATTTAAAAATTTAAAACTGAAGAATAAAAACTACAAATAAAATATTTTTTTGTTTATCTTCGTTCTCCATTCGGTATCATTCATGCTTATTTACAATATGAACTAATTAAAAAATATAAAACTTTATATAGGGGGTTTCACAACTCTTGCAGATTCTAAGTATTATTACTTCTGAATAATTAACTATCTGCTAGATTTAATTTTTAAATAAAAATAAAATTGATGTCCTGCACATAAAAGAGAAATAAATGGAAAGTGATAGAAAACTATTTGAACCTCGAATTTTTGGAAAATTCTCTGTAGAAAACTAATTCCGAGAAAGGTGTAAAGTATTTTAAGTAATATAGAATGTTTGAATGAAGTGGTAAAGGAAGGTTTCATATGAGGTGCCTGAGTCGGCCATTTCTTACAGTGGATTGGAGTGGGCGTGGCCGGTGCCAGCCAATGAGAGTCGTCTTCCCCCCACTCCGCCAGTCAGTGAGTGGTCCTCTTAACACTTGTGTCCACGCCGCTTCAAGGGACGCTGTAGTAAGTCCATCGCATTCAATATTATTTTGTTTTTAGATCATTGTTATTTATCATTATTTATTTATGAGTGTTTTTCATTTGGATTTGGATGTTATTGCGAAGAAGGAAAGTGCGATACATTTCAGAAGAATTATCAGTTATATCAATTATCGGTCCCAACTACCTACAAGGAAGGCTTTGACAACGAACTTTTTCGTGCAACAATTTATAATTATTAAATCCATTATAAAAATAAGATTATTATTACCTTTTAATCTTGTATTACCAGAATCCCTATCAAAAATATTTATTTATCACCTACGTCATTATAAAAACCGGATTCCGAACATTTTAGTTTTTTACCTATTCTTTCTTTAAAAAAAGTTCATTAAAGCTCATGTCGGGTATTCAATTACCTAAATAAAATATCCTGTTATCTATTTATTTATTTATTTTTTAAAGTGTACTTTTGTAGCCGGATGTGCCTTACGATACTCATATTAAAGCAATTTCAATAATGATATTTGATGGTGATATGTTTTATGAAAATGTTGATTTATGATTTTTTGATTGCTTGATATAATTGAAACTTTATTGGATAAACCTTGTAAGTACACATCTATTATCATTATTGAAATACATTTATTCACCACCCCAAAATAAAGAATGGTGTATAATTTCATGACTGTATTATTGCAGCTATATATTTTCTTGTTAATAGTTTTTATCGAATGCTAATTATTATAACCGTCATTTAATAATATAATAGGATTTATATTAAGGAATCTTAAGTTTTGTAGAAGCCTGTGGTCACAGTAATTCAGTACCTAATAGAAATTTAAAATTAAATTATCTACCTACATCTAAATAAGCCCGTTAATTGATAAATAAATCAATTAATTTTTAATATTATATTTATAAAAAGGTAGTAATTGAAGTTAAAGGGATGAATCTATTTTTAGTAAGCTTATTTATACTTATATTCCATAATATTCATACTTAACTATTCGTAACATCACCTAATCAATAACACCACCTAATTATTCAAAAAGTACACTATACTTTTATGAAATTTAACACACACACGGTAATCAATAATAAAGTGTTTTCCTATATTTTTGGTAATCCTCCTATTTCTACTGCTATAATTAATAATGAGCAATTTGAATATAATTATCAGTAATACAATAATTATTACTTGATAATAAGTATAAACATATCTAAATGTGAAAAAAAAAGGTGATTTAAGTGCTTCGACGAGTGATAAAATTTAATATCAACTACGATATACTTAGATAAGTAATTGCACAATACTCCACACACAATAAGTAGTTGTAAAATATACAAGTTGGTACCTATTTATCAACTTATTGAGACCATTTTCGAAATATTGATTTTAAAAAAGCATTTCCAAATGTTTGTATCCTTTCCAATATTGTAATACTAGATAAAAAAAAAAAAATAGTAAACAATTTGTTTAGAAGAACTAATTTAATTTGAAAAACAAATGTTAGAACTTTAATCATTTGTATTGATTAGGAATATTATTCAAATATATATAATATAAAATATAATATATCTTCATATTAAAAGGTCTTGAGGATTTACTATGATAGATGTATCTTTGTGTTGTTGAAATCTAATTAATCTAATAAAAAAATATAACATTAATAATATTATACAGAAAGTAAACAATTGCGTGAATGGAATTCATACTAATTTTAGTAGCTTTGTGACGTACTCGGTTACATGATTGGATGAATTTATGTAACAAATTTTGGAATAAGTACCTATTGATTTTTTTCTAATGAATGGAGAATTTTCAGATCCTTTCAACGCCTGTCTTTTTTTTCGGGAAATTAACAGTCCGTAGTTATTGATTAATCGCATGGTACTTTTATCATTTGATTGAATAAAACATGTCTTACTTAATCAAAAGTTTAAATATGTAGCATAAAACCTTCATTCTCCCCTGCAATTATTGTTATTCCAAAGTCATATAGAATAAATAATTTTTGTTTTTAGATCATCTCCCATGATGATAGCTCGCGATTTGTTTCATTGTCCTATAAACTTATATTGTTACTATAGAATAATTTCAGTAAATATTAAATTTAAGCTCAAAATATACCCTGGTTGTTTCCTAAAGATTTTAAAATAAATAAAATAGCTAAAGTTAATCATTTATATTAGATGTACCTACTCATTTATGTTTTTAAATATTTTATTTTATTTTTTCACGAAACTGCCTCTTAAGACCAGGCGAATATCATTACTCATTTTCGCCCTGTTTTTCCCCCAGTATTTTCTTCATTTCTTTCGACCACGTTTTTCTTTATTTTCAGAACCTTGATTTCTTTGTTCTCTATATTTCATTTATTAATATAATTATTTTAAAATACAGATACTTATCATTATCTTTAAAAACAAATATTAACGGTATGTAGTTAATATGATAACAACTAGTCTTATCAACGTCACTAATTCGGACAGTACTGTGATGCGCCCTCATGGCATTCACGGATTCGTCGCTTTTATGACGACACAAAGGGTTTTGCGATTTGATTAGTGATTATAATCGGACTTTGTTTTATTTGCTCGGAATTCTTCGTAGCGGCGTGTCTTTTGTTCCGGTGCAACGTGCGTGATGTTTTGGTACGGCAGCTGTACCGTGTCTAATGAGTTAGGTAACTTTTCCTGATAGACATTTCATGTCTTCTTGTTTTGTTTTATTAATCATTACTTCCTTATTATTTATTACTAATAAATTTACTCCTAATATCTAGCATTTCTAATAATTCGAAGCATTTCTATACTTGAAGCCCCTAAAAACAATACATCCTTATGAAGGTATCATCCATTACCTTGTTCATATATTGTAGTTTGGCAAAGTCGAAAAAACACCATTTTTCGAGTTATAGCCGTAAAATTTAAACAGCTATGATCCAAAGTTATTTATATTTTCAAAACCTTTAATTCTGTAACATAACAGACTTTATTCGAACATTTCTTCAACTATTATTATTATTATTATTAACGTATTCTCGCAATAGTGGAAGACGTTAAGCAAACAACTCAATCAATCCCTCTTTGAGTTCTTCCTATTCTTCAAATAAGCTTTCATTCTCTCTGAGAAGGCTTGTTTACGTTCTTCCGACCACTTCCGTCTGGACTGCTTTTGCTTTGGTTGCTCTGATGTAACTTCCCACTTGTTGACATTGTGTCTGAAGGTGTCTCTAAAATGTCCGTTGCACATATGTTTGCTTTTTTGAGGTCCTTTCGAAGTTCGTCCAGCCAAGGTGTTGAATTCTTAAGTTAGCTAACATAATTTAACATTCTTTTTGACAGTCGATTTTCTGGTAATCTCGTTAGGTGTCAAAATAATTTCATTCGTCTTTTCCTAATGTCAATTTCAATGTTTGAAACTTTTTCCGTTGTTTTGATTGATTGTAGCCTCTAACCATCTTGGGTATATCTTGCTCCCAGGATTTTCCTCATGGTCTTCCTCTCTTGCTTTTTGATTTATTCTAATTCTTGTTTTCTGTTAAGTGGCAATGTTCCACTTGCTTAAAACATTCAACTATTATTATTATTCCAAGGTCCAAGGAATAATTTGGTTAGTCGACAAAATGGCATGTTTCGAAATCATCTCCCACGATAGTTACTCGTGTTTTTTCTATTCCGTTACCAATTTATAAGATAGTAGATAAATAGGATTTGCTGGGCGATGGAGATCAATTTATATTTATATTAAAAAAATGAATATAGAAACGTTTTTTGGGGGGGCTGACTCTCTAAGCCCGCCATGTTTGAAAATAAATCCTGAATAACAGGTTAGGAGCTAATTGGAATATATTTTAAGTAATAGCACAATTTTTACCACTAAAATTGATTTGTTTATATTGTTTGGCAATTCGTCATTGAAGTTGAAGAATTAAATTTGATCTCGAATTTTTATTTTCTATTTAAGAAAATTAGGTTATGTAGATTCAAATGAATTAATATTAGTTATCTAAAGTTACATATAAATAATGATTTATTTAAAAAAAAAATTATTAATTTTCCATGGTACCATTATTTTTTTATTCTAAACCCAAATAACTTCTAAAGAATTAACCTTGGAATACCCTTAAAATCGATATCATATGGTAACATATTTTGAATTTTTTTTTATATATGTCAAGAATTTAGAGCTGGTCTCCTTTGACATTATTTTTTCTTTCTTATTTTGTTAAACTTAGTTAGATGAAGAGAGTGTGAGGAACATATATGCTTCAAGACTCAAGGAGGAACTGGAAAGTATGGGCGATGAGAATGCTGTAGGCATATACGATGCGCTTACCAATAAAGTGAAAAAAGTGGCATATGAAGTATTAGGAACTCAACACAAGAAGGTTAGTAGAATGAACTGGACATCGGAGGAATTGAAAATTGCATGAGATGAGAATAAGAAAGCCTATCATATATGGTTAAGCTCCAAATCAGGCGTGAATAGAAGAAATTATGTAGAAGAAAGACGAAAAGTTAAAAACCTAGTTCGAAAAGCGAAAAACCAAATTTGTGAAGCTCAGTGCTCTAAGATTACATGTCAGCTTGGCTAAAGGAGATCTGCTGAAGCATGGAACGTTGTTAAGAGTATGAGACAGCAGAGCAGACATAAAGCTAATACCTACAGAAAGGTGGCCAATAAAAAAAAGAAAGAAAAAAGTCTTAAACTACTGACCTGAAATCGGTTAAAATTAGTAATATTTTTATGTAATTAGAAAAGTTTATAAAATAATAAAATAATAAAAAGTTCTTATGAAGAATAAGTTTGATTTTAAAAAATCCATGTGTATCGTATATAGAAATTATAAAGAATAAGGATAAGAAACTGGTTTGTCTAAAATAAAATAAACCATAAAAAATACTTTATAATTAATTAATAAATCGAACAAATGGAATTAAAATGGAACGGTAATATTTTAATTTCATTGCACTTTTAGATTAGAAGCCCATTGATGTATAAGCAATAAAAATCGCATTTCCAAATTGCACCTAATCCCGGAGTAATTATTTGAATTTGTTTGTCTGTTGTGCGTTCGATTTTTTTATGAATGAATTTTTCCGCTTTCAACAGAAAATAATATGAAGTTATTATTCATAATATTTTAAATTATGTTTGTTCTCATTATACATTTTCCATGACTGGCTATCCGCTGATTGCCTATTTGTCCATTTCCGTTCGATAATGGATTCCATTCAGAGCGTTGAAATAAAAAATAAAATCTTAAGCGTAATGCATTAGCAATAAAAGGACATTCTCCCTAAGGATGGGACTGCATCTTTAAAATCCGATTATAAAATAACCAATAAAAGTCCTGAGTAAAAAGACGGAGGTACAAAGTGCACAATAGAATGCTGGCGGTTAATGTGCGTCTCTCGAGACCTTATCGAATTCCCTCTCCGGGTTGTGTCGGCACCGAGTCTTGTTTTTCTCAGCCTTTCAGTCTTGACCTACCTGGGTAACATAGTTTTATTTGAATAAATAACAAATACATTTATTTTGTATATCGATCTGTTATATATTAATCTATACCTTAAGATAAAAATAACCACTATAATTCATGGATGGTGTTGCGTATGTAGTAAAGACTTAATTGTTTCTAGGAGAAGGGTTGTTCTAAAGGTGATTAGTCCGAGATTATACTTAACCGCCAGATTTTCTCCCTCTTGGGCACCAACTTTATTGAGGCTAGGTGAGCCCCAGGAGGGTCCGAGATCCAATAAGAACCATCTCCGGCCGCTAACAGATTAAATAAAAGTCTGCCAGCGAGCGGGATTTGAACCTACACCGTACACCTTAGCATTCGCATGCACTCACCACAAATGTTACTTTTAACTTTATCATATGTCTTTAAAAATTAATATATTAATTAAAAAAAAAGAAAGTTAATTGAAAAATTAAACATTTTCCATTTAAAAAAATTATAAGAATTAAAACAGAAAACGTTAGGGTACTGCCAAATATTTCAATCCTTCTTTTCACAAGAACATATTTTCCGACATTTTACATAACATATTTACCAATTATGTGGGGTAATATGGGGGGGGGGGGGCTAGTATGCAAATGTTTCTTCAAAGATTGGCTGTAAACGAGTGTAAAATCTTTTACAGAATTTTAATTTTTTTGCAGACGACCCTGGTTCGAATCCCGGTCAGGACAAATCTTTTCTCTTCAAAATAAAAATATTTTAAAATAATCACCATCAAAAGAACAATAAATAAAAATAAATTATAAACTTAAAATTGACGTAAGTCGACAAGATCCCAATCAAAGTAATGTTCAATGAACGTTCTTCCCTGTGTATACATCGCAAAAACCGCGAGAACACGGGGATATGGGATCGGTGAAGAAAATGGATTTGTCTGACTTGGATACGACCCCTGTAAGCTCAGTGGTTAGAGCACTGCACTAGAGATGCAGACGACCCGGGCTCAAATCCCGGCCAGGACAAATCTTTTCTCTTCAAAATAAAAATATTTAAAAATAATCGTCATCAAAAGAACAATAAATTAAAAATTTTAAATTCTTTTTTTTAGTTTCACCCAACTTTAGTGTACTCTGCATCCATCAGTTATGTATATTCCGTTACTTTCTCTCCACCCAGTATCTCTAGTCCTCTCATCAGAGATTTTGATGGTCGGCTTCGTTCTGGCCTCAAACCTTGCAAGAGGATTAATGATGATCAATGATTACTGAAGTATGCATATTTCCCATAATTACATTATCTTTTCTATATTACAGCTCACGATAACACGTATTATTGCAAAGTGTTAAAAATTAAAATAATGAACAGTTAAAACTTTTTACTCAACTCGAAGCGACAACTTGCGGAACAGATGCTGGTTTTTGAATTAATCGATTCAATGAATCAATTACGTAAACAATCCTTGATTTGGGATTTCTCACATATCGTTGAGCATGGCTCCCCATTCATTACCCTCGTTGTTTCCTTATTGTATTTGGTTCCGTGTACTGTAATGCTCGGAACAAGAAGACTCTGGTAAAAGGCGCACTGTCAGCTAGCCAAGTATGAGGAAAAAATACTGTTACCGTTGAGGTAAAATACTGTTGCTGTTGAGGTAAAATACTGTGGCCGTGGAAAACGTGATGTTTTGACTGAGACTGGCCTTGCTGACTTGGCTAGTCTTCTCTCTTGCAGCGCGTCAGTATCCCAACCGCCATGGATCGCTACTCGGACGAAACATTACAGGTATTTAAATCTCTTATCTTCAATATCATCTGTCATTATCACCGATATTTTACTATAGGGAAATAAAAAAAAATAAAAAAAATATTAAGGTGAAAAATAATGAAAAGGAATTAGAAACGCGTGTTATATTATTGTATAATAAAAAGTAATGAATTACATCAGCCTTCGCAATACTGTTAAACTAGATTATTTAAAACTTATAAAAAAAATAATTCCAAATCATGCAATACATATCCTACATACTAGATTGCAATAATGCATATCCAATTTCTTATCAATCCATTTTAGGAGTATTATATATTTTTTAATTTAATTTAAATATTCGCCAAAATAAAAGAGCTGTTATTTTTGAAAGTGGTATAAGTCCATTTTGATAAAAAAAAATCTTTTATTATTTTAAATGATTATTATTTTATAATAAAATTTAAAAGTGTATAGGGTTTTAAACGTCACGCTCTTCGCTAAGTGCTAAAAATATAGCAACATTAGCACGTTTGCTCGTATTGCTCGTATATATTGAAATGGAAACCTTTAGATTTCGCGAATATGAAATGATGCACCTGTACCACTTTCAAAAGTTATAGCTCATATTATTCTCATTATCATTAAATTACATTACCTTAACTATTTTAAAAAAATATTCATTGCATTTCGCTTTTTTATATTTATTTTTAGAGATATAATTTTTGGATATTACTTCACAGCTTAATAAAATAATAAAATTGAATATATAACGTAGTGAAAAGTTATGAAATAAGATTCAGGTCAATAAATACAATAAAACTATAACTAATCAATAAAACAATTCAGGAAAGACTTTAACTATTTAAAAAAAAATTATATTGAAGAAACCAATAAATAAAAATTAAAAAATAAATAAAATTCTAATATTAATAATCTAAAGCCCTATCTAATATTAGAGATAATGATAAAATCTTATTATGAGAATAAAATAAGAACTTCGGTGTGCGATATTTGAAAATAGATTCACAATATTTTTCTGGGTTTTCTAATTTCTATATCATATGATTTTTAAGAAACAACTCAAGAGGATTTTGAATAAAGACATCTAAAAGATGTTTGGAATCGTTGATATAAAATATATTTGAGGTTCAGTATGGATCTGTTGATTTAACTTTTATGATTTATAGTTTAAATAAATACTTTAATTTCAGAAATGTAGACATTTATAAATTGTTAATAATTGCACATTTATATTAGTTATTTATAATCATGGTATGAATAATTGTTTTATTATTAAGAAATAGCCGGAAGTTACAAATAATTATTTTAGTTCATTAACGTAATATTGATTCAAATTATAATTACTCTGTTATTTTTATATGTTTGGATGTGCGATGTATTCCAATTAGCACTAATGATTTATCGACATAGTTTTATTAAATTGATTAATAACTCTCCCCATGAAGCCAATAATAGAAATATTGAAATATCCTGACATTACTTGCCATTTTGTTTATATTTATAATAACTTTTTTTTACACAATCATGGCAGCCATATCGTGTCAATTGATTGATATAAACCTTTTTTTTTTTACGGACGATATATATCAAGTATTTGTTAAATGTTTTATTTAATTGTTTTTGTTGTTTAATTATATATAATTTAGTTATATATAAAAGTGAATATCTTTTATTGCTTTTGTGTATGTATTTTGTTTTTATTTATGGTCGACGGACTCTTAACATTTATTTGCTTGCATTTTGTAATAAATCTATATTATTGTGGTGTATTATCCCATTCTTCTTTAAAAATAATGAAATGAAGTATTCTAATTAGTAGGGCTTTTCATGCTTGGCGGTTATTCTTAATTGATGAAATTACTAAACCTGTTTTGGCCACTATTAGAATTGCTGCATTGATAGAAATATATTATGTAATATATATTCCTTTATCATATCTATCTCCTATGTGATCGGTTTAGATTAAATGAGGAAGAAAATGGTCCGGGTGTAAGTAAAAAAAGGTCTCAAATAGGGAGCCTTGTTTACTGGAAAGTCAATGTCTTCTTCAGGACTAAATATACAAGATACAGACAAATTAAAATGTATTGTTTACCATTATTTACTGATTGATTTGTATTATTTGACATGTACCATTTTAATTTGACTGTATTTTGAATATTTAGCCCTGAAGAAGACCTACACTGTGGGTCGAAACGTTAGCTTTCCAATAAACAGTTCTTCCTGTTTAAGAGAATTTTTTTAACCTCCACTCGGACCATTTTCTTATATATATGTATATATATATATATATATATATATATATATATATATATATATATATATATATATTATGTAGTAATGAGTTTTGTTAATATTGAATATTTGTTTTGTTAAAGAGATTGAGTATTAAATACATTTACATAGCATTTCACTAAACTTTTTAACACTTAAAGTCAAAAGATGAGTAATATTAATAAAGAATTTGGCTACCACGATGGGTGGTAGTTAGCCTTGTCACTGAATTAAATTACAAAAAGAACAAAAGGATTGTAACGTCGACAAGAAAACATTCAACAAAGAACTATAGTGAGGATTCATAGTAAAAATATTTTAATTTTTTTATTAAAATTATTTAATTTACTGAAATAAACAACTGTGATGAATGAGATTCTCTCAGGAAAGAGTTCTCACGGATTCCTCTTCTGAGGAACACCAGCAAATTTCAATGTTCAATGTCTAGTCCCACACTTCCACTATTATCTTAACACTATTCACACTACCTATATATTTTTTATCTTTGGACCATTTCGATCCAGTTTTCTTTTCCTGCTTGCCCTGGGATATTTCCGTACTCTACAATTTTTCCTTAAAATAGTCTCTAGTGCATCTTATTCTCTTACATTTGTTCCTTCCAAATTTTTCTTAACTTCTCGATTTATTTTTCCAATCATATTGGAGGAGATTGGATATGATCAAATCTGTTTGATTGACCTCTTGGATTAACCGAAGAAATCAATCGCCTGTTTTTTATTGATTTAGTTATGCTTTTAATGTTGCAATATATATTTCGTGATTGCTTCTTAATTTCTAGAATTCAGTAGTTTTTAGAGTACCAAGCATTTTTCGTAGAATTCTGCTTTCTAGCACTTCTAATTCATCTAACTTATAACTCAGTACTATACATTCACTTGCGTTCTGGCATTCTAAATTTACCGTTTTTTTGTTTGTTCCATTTAATTTGACTAAATCTTTTTGATATAGGTTATTCATATTAAGTTTTTATTAATCACTTGTAACCCCTTCTATGCGACTCATCTATGCAACGGACTATGTACTGCCAAGCCGGTTGCTGTTTAATTAGAAATTTACCATGGAATCGTTTTAAGTATTTTTGACTTTGGCTTAGAATTTGGAGAACACTTTCGTTCTGTCCTGTAGGGACCGTTAAGGCACACACTGTTTCATGTGTTTTTTTTTATACGATCGATCCACTATGGACTAGTCCTGTTTCAACTGTTTTCAATACCTCATTCACTCTCTTCCCTTGTTTTTCTTTCTCTCCTGATTTGCGCCCGTTTTTCTCTTTGGTCTTTCTTGAACCACCAGAGGATTCTGAAGTTCCAGCTCAAGTGAATAACGCCTCTCAATACCCTCCTGAGCGGCTCTTCGATGTCCTTTTCAGTTTCCGTAATTCACATGTGGGCCATTTTCAGCTATTTAAAAAACGTAAATACCCTTTATGTCATTCTGCTCGGGTCCATTCATTGTAGGTGCCCATAGAACTGAATTCTGCGTTTTATCATTGCATCTGTAATTTTCTCTATATGCGTGTTAAGTTCCTGTTTGCGATGTTGTCTATAATGTTCTTGTTCATTCTCTCAGTCATTTATAGATCGCGCATCGACATTTTCTTGTTCAGGATTCTGCCGCATACAGTGCCTCTCCAGTATTTTTTTTTATCACGAAACGGCGTTTTAAGACCATGCGAATATATCTACTTTTCTTTTATCATTTTCGTCTTTCTTTTCTACCAGTATTTTCTCATATTTTCTGCGTGCCATTGCTTCCTTTCTTCTGACCACGCAGTACCCTTCCGTTCTTGTTTATTTTCCTCAAGAATATTGATTTCTTTTAATTTCTTTCCGGAATGTTCTCTAACTATGCAATCATCGTCTGTTATTTTTCTGCTTTCTTTCTTATTTGTTTTAAATACACTCCTATGCTCTTGTATTGACTGATTTTGTCAAATATTTTCTTGTTAGTCTCCTTTGGTCCATTCTTACCATGTGCCCGTAGAATTTTAGTCTCCAGTATTGTTTATTATTATATTTTTTAATAGTTAATATACAGCGAAGATATAACAATATTTTAAATAAATGTGAACCGGTCGCCTAATGAAGACAGAGCCAGAGCTAGAGCTACGGGCCCAGAGGAGGTGACCGTGGACCAGAGCCCGCTGATGAGATGCGAGGTCACGCAGGGGAGGAAGAGAGGTACAGCTGAGGCAGGCATTTGGTAGTCAGATGGCACCAATTACAAGAGTACTCTTGTTCGACAACTTAGATTATTATTTCAATTATTCATTTTTAGAGATTTATTTACCTATTTTATAACTAGCCCGATATAACTGATTGACCATCAATTAACAAATACAAATTTCTAGGTGTATTTTCACCTCAATGCACAATCAGTTACACCGAAAAAAATTTAGTGATGATTTTTATTTTTGTTCAGTTGTCTATTCTTTATTCAGCAACACGTGAGATATAATTATTTGAAGTAAATATTGTTGATAACGGTTTTATTTTGTGAGATGCACAACTGATGATACAAAATACAAACAGGGATCCTTTATGTAGTTATTACTAAAAATATATCTGCAGCCCCGGTGAATAAATGTTTAAGTCGAATTTTGTCCTGAGAGAGTTAACTGTATTGAGGGAAGCGGGATCGTGTCGTTCTCATAGTTTTTGGTTTGAGGTGGAATTGTAATATATGCAGTAATTCTTTTTTAATCAAAAGGCTGACTCAGCTCCGTATTCCTTACGAAAATTATACGATTCCGCTGCCTAAGTCCAAGAAACTCATCTTGGTGACGATTCGACTAAGCGGTTTATTCAACGGGGCTGCGCACAAAATCTGTTAAATCGAAAGCTCACTCACACAAAAAATTAGATTTGATTTTTATATTTCTCTGTTATACATTCTTTAGCCGTTTACACGTGAGGTATCATTAGAATATAACTAATGATACAAATTACCAATAAAAAAAACCGGTACCACTACAACCCATAAATGGTCTTCGGTACATCGTAGAGATTGTACTGTTTCTCGGACAATGGTTGTGCAGGGGAGTGATTTGTCGTAGACCACCCTCAACCAATTTATTTCCTAATTAAGGTTACCCGCTTTACATAGGCTGGTTGAGGCCCAGTACGATCCTCAATCATGGCCGCTGACAGATTAAATAATTTATCTGCCACAGCCGGATTTGAACCCAGAACTGAGGCATAGCAGCTGAGGAACCCCGCTCCCTACAAATTACAAATAAGAGTCCCTTATGTTTATCTACTATTAAAAATATTTTTAAAATTGAAATAGTGGGCTTGTGTTGGCATGGATTTAATTTAAAATTAAGATTTATTAGATGCTCGTTATAACTCGATTACATCATCTATCCGCATGATAAAATTCGTTGTTACATTATATTTAAAAAAAATCATTTATTGATATTTACAACTGTATTACAATAATACATCAAGTAAATAGGCTATGTGATACATAATGACATGAGTTACTGGCAAGTAGAGAAACTACCCACTGGTAGTACTCAAATCACTAGTTCAACTGAGAAGGTCACGTGGCCATCTTCTTTTCAGATGCCTCGGAGGATTATCGAGAATTGAAGAGGAACCTAGGTTTGAAACTAGAGGGTTTGAGTGGGAATGAAGTTTGTTATGAAAGGATAGATACCGGGTTCGGGCCAAATCAGCAACAAATGGGACATTAAGGTCGTTATGGATGACTTTATTCTTAACAAAATAAGGAGCGTTGAGGATTTTACGAAGGATTTTGGATTGTAGGGATTGGATACGAGAGGAATTCGGTGCCTTAGTGGAGCCCTAAAGCTCTACTCCGTAAGTCGAAATAGGTCGTACGATGGTCATGTAGATGAGTCTTTTGTAGTTATTAGGGAGGTTAGAGCGTTTGTCTAGTAAGTGTTGAAGTAGCCTGAAACATCGAGCGGTTTCTTGTCTTTTCAGTCTAGTATGAGGATTCCAGGTTAACCGTTTGTCGAGATGCAACCCTAAGTATCGGATCTGTTCTACAGGCACCAGTGGGATATTATTAAAAGATACTGAAGGGCAGGAAGTCATTGGTTTACGACGTAAGGAAAAAGTGATTTGATGGGATTTTTGAGAATTTATTTTAATTCTCCAGTTTTGACACCATTCTTCAAGATCAGTGATATGGGGCTTTGGGATGCAATAACTGGATTGGTGTTGACTGATAATACACATGTATCATCAGCATACGTAGTAAGGATAGTATTAGAATGAGTTGGGATGTCAGCTGTATAAACTGTATAAAGGATTGGGCCAAGGATACTACCTTGAGGAAACATTATAATTAAAATTATAAATTAGATCTTTTGGAAGAGAAAATAAATTATTTTTCTCTTTTCTTGAATGTTGAGTCAATTAAAAGTTAAATACTTGGTTTGGTGTCTTAGTTGTGAACATGTTTTGAATGAGCCATTGAGTGGTACGTCATTATACTAAGTGATACTGATTACGTTTGCATAAAATAAATATTATTATTTAAATTACATTGTATAATTACATGCTGATATTAATTAAATACAAAATGAAATACCTTTACAATGTTCGATTTGTACCGAAGATTGGATTATACTCAAGTATTTTTATAATTACAAAAGATAAAAAAAGATCTCAAAGTTTCATCTTTTTATTCTCGCATATCCTATTCTATTTACAGTAGGTAATCTATTGCACTCTGGGATCAGTTTTATTTTTGATTTTTTGTTTATAGAGCAAAAATTAAAAATAACACATTATTATGATGCCCAAGGCACGTAATTTCACATCCGAGGCTAACAAATAGTGTTACTGACCTGTCAATTACACGAAAATGACCTCTTATCTGTTATCACTTGTTTTGTCAACTGTCGGACAGACAATGATTAGTTATATGTCCATTATTCATTGAAAGTTAAGATTTTATTGACATAAAAACAATTAAGAAATAAACAAAAGAATCTAACCATCAGATATATTGTATTTATTAAATGCCAAATACTTATTTTGTAAATTGTTATTATGCCAAGGATTCATCTCCCAATAATTCTTTCTCACATTCCATCCAGCACAATAGTCCAGTACGAACCTCGGCCTCCCTCACTATCTGTCTCCAGCCGTGTCGATCCGACGCCTTTGTCCTCAACGCGATCACTCCAAGTTTGTTTGGATCCAGTTCTACATCCTTCTTCTAGCTTGTTCTTGGGAGCCCTGAATATCTTCCTAGTCATATATCCCTCTGGGAACCTTTCAATATGCCCAACCCAACTTAATCTTCTTGACTTCACAAACCTAATTACAACTATATCCTAGTGCCCTATGATGTCAATAAGCTCCCTGTTCTTTCTGCATAAGCATGTGCCTGGAGAGTGGACCTAAAATATTATTTTATTTTCAAAGACATTTAGGATTAACTGCTCTTAGACATTCAGTGTCCAGGTTTCAGCTCCATAGCACACCACTGACCTTACGAGAGATTTGTAAACCCATCTGTCTACGCACAGTTGCTATACTGAGAAGCCTTCCATCTTATCGAAATTTTTAAATGCAGATGATATCAAAGCAACACCAATCCAGAAAAAAATCTTGTTTACACTTCATAATTATATAGGTTGGAATAAAATTAAATCCGGCTGTTATAGATAATTTATTCAATCTGTTAACAGCCCGGGGGGGGGGGGGTCCTTTAAGATCTGGGACCCTTTTGGGGCTCACCCAGTTTCTAGAAGGGAAAACCGATTGACCCTGATTTTGGACAAATCATCTCCCTGCTCAACTGTTTTCCTAGAAACAGTAAAGTCTCTACCACGTACTTAGGCCAAGACAAGAATCTTCATGGGTTGTTGTGGTAATTTTTTTTTTTACACTTCTGGATAAGCGAAATTCTTATCAATTACTTTAAATCCATTTTACCGATTATGATGAATGCTTAAATAAACATTAACAAAATAAAATTAACTAAAAAGATCGACAGATCGTAAAGAAGGAAAACCGATCGTCTAGAGGATGAACGATTTAACTTCCTAAGCGTCGCCACGATGCGGATAGACAAGACCACCCATCTAAGTCCTTAAATTATCTGCGGTAAAGGACTTCTAAGTTTTCCTTTTCGTATAAATCTCTCGAATGGTTTATTTTTGGAATCTTAAAAATAGCACCTTCTAAGTCCGGAATCCTCTCTTATTTCAAGTTCAAGGACAGAACGGAAGAATATAGAGGAACTAGAAGGAAACACGAAATGATGTTCTAACAGATGACGTAAAGGCGATGAGCCAAGAGCGGCGTGAATCAGCTGAGCGAGCAGTCTGCCTTCTCTACCGCTCCGCCAACTATTTTTAATTGTCACAATAAAAGCAAACAAACGAGGCAACGGAACATTCTCTCTCCGTATACTGGCATAAAAGCCTATAGTTTTATAGATAGGGATCACTATAAATTATACCTTATGCTAGGTTTTATTATTTATTTTTTTGCAATTAAAAATATAACGATATTATTTGTTGATAATTTTGTAAATATCGATTTCTGGTATCGGCATCCAGCCTTCGGATTCACCAAATATTTAATGTCGATCACATCATGTTTTACATACCATATTTTAGTAATTAGTGCCGTTCGAAGTTCGAAATAATATCATTGTCTTCTTTGGGTTTTTTTTGTTGATTTAATTTTTATTGTTGTTGTATTCTTAATGGCCATTGTCGATTAGCTGAATGGTAAGTTTTTCAGGAACTTGTATCTCATATGTATTATTGAGGAAGAAAATGAACCGTGTTGTCAGAAATAATTTTTTTTTTAAATAATTTATTCATTGAAATTTACAACTGTATTATAACAATATAACAACTAAATGGCAGGAATGGTGCATAAAGGCATGAATAAAGAGAAGTAGAGAAACTACCGTGATAGTACTCAAATAATTTTCCCAATGAGTTCTCCCTATTTAAGAGAATTTTTTCTGACCTCCACCCGGACCATTTTCTTCCTCATATATATTTATAAGGACAAATAATATAATTCAAGTATGTACTATTATTTATCATTGTATGAGAGAGAGGTTTGTAGCAATGTATTTGATGTTAAACAGTAATTTAGTTTTAAACTGTTATGTCCCGCCGTTTTAGGCGACTTTGATACTTACTAGGCAAATGCTCTAAGATCCCAATTAAATACAAAAGACTCATATACTATTACTATTTTAAGATCTATTTGGACAGACGGATTAGAACCTTAGGACACACTAAGAAACCGAATTCCTCTCGTATCCAATCCTTACAGTCCAAATACCTTCTATAATATACTGAAAAGACAAGAAACTGCTCCCAATTAATTACAAAAGTCTCATATGCATGACTATTACTTATAAACCCATTTGGCCTTACTGGGTTGAGCTTTGGGGCTCCTTTAAGCCTTAATTCGTCTCGTACTTACAATTAGAATCCTTAGAATCCAAAATCCTCAATGCTCCTTACAAAGTCATCCATAACGACCTTAATGTCCCATTTATTCCTCATCGACCCGAACCCGATATCAATGCTTTCATGACATACTTTATTCCCGCTCTACTAGTTTCAAACCTAGCAACCTCTTCAATTCCCGTTAATCCTGTGAGGCGTCTGAAAAGAAGATGGCGTGGTGACCTTTTTTTGTTGTTAACTTGAATTTGTTATTTAAAACTACCCATGGATAGTTTTTCTATTACCATAAAATACAATTCATTCTATTAAATTATTGTATTATCATGAAACAGTTGTAAATTTACATAAAGAAAATAAGAAAAAAATCTGTGTCATCAGAGAAGTTCACCAGAAAGAAATATATAATATACATTGTGTACCTCTAGTAAAAAATTGACCATATACTTTGCCAAAATATTAAATAGAACCATATATTTTGTCTTTATTTCAGTTTAAATACCATACATTAAATATTTGGTCAGATTTATCAAATAAAACTTGATAGTTTACCAATTTTAATAAACAACATAAAATGCCTTCAACAAACCAGAAAGACATAATGGAATTATTTACTATTCAAACAACTGTTAATTACGAGTTGTTTTAAAATCTTTCTCATTATTTCTCTTAATCTATTTTTCACGAGAATTGGAGTCGGTAATGAAACATCTGAATAGAAATCATCACGTCATGCTATTCATTTAAAACATAAATGTTTATGTTTTAAACATAAACATCCCCTTGTTTTCTGGGAAAATATAAATATTTAAACAATTTTATTTACAAACGAATTAATAATTGTAAATTTTAACAATTTGCAGACTTCTTTACTGCGGAACTTGATTCAGACTTAATATTGAGTTGCATTAACTAATTAATTATAATTAAATAATTAAAAAATAACGCTTTACTTGAAAATAAAACTAAGAAGGATAAAATGATTTTCAATAAGTTTAAAATAAGTATAGAATACAAAAAAAATGCATTTATCGTAAAAAACGTGAAGTGCTTGATATTAATTGTAAATATTTTATTGAATGATATTGGTACAAGTATAATCATTAAACATACCTTGAAAAGCACCCCACGCTTTTTTACCATCAAATGAATTTTATTGTTCATAATTCAATTCTTATTAAATAATTATTGAAGATTATGTTCTACTTTTTAGTTCCTTTGTCTATTAAAGTGTGTTTTTAAAATCAATATTCACTTTTTATTTTGTAAAGATACCAATTTTGTAGTTTTTCAAAACATACATTTTTTTTTGTTAAAAATGTACGAAACTTGTCGATTGATACTATCAATTGTCTTATGCTTGTCTCAAAGATTAAGCCATGTATACTTAGAATTTGGGACAAGATACTGCCATATCTTCGAATATGAAAAATTTCTCATCCTAAAGACCCTGTTCAGGATAATGAGACCAACTTATCGGTCCTTGAGAAGTGTGCAAGATTTCCATTTATTTGGATGTTTTAAAGTGGCCGAAAATCGAGTTCAAAGATTTCGTTATATACACATACAAGTAAAACCAATAAAAGCGTATTAAAGCTGATTCAGTAATTAAAAAGTAAAATATGTCTTCATTTACATGTAGGTATTACATTTTTCTTTGAATACGATTAATGTAGATAGTTGTGATTAAGTATTTTAGAGTATATTACTATAACTATATATAATATATATACAGTCTGGTAGAGGAGACCGCTATTAGTCCTTGACCGTTGGCTACAGATCCCAGGGTTAGCCAGCCAGGCCATTCATAGCTTATAGCTCTGCCACACGACTGTTATGAGTCCCTGAAGCAAGGCACAATATGATGAGCCAGCTTTTCTACTGACCTTAGCACAGATTAAACAATTCTCATTACCATAAATTGTTTTATTTAAATGTTTTGCAAAATATTTTATAATAATACAATAGCAGAGATATGGAGTGTTATACTGGCAATGATATCTATTAATATAATAGATATAAATAAAATGACGTGTTTTATTTATATACATAAAATTAAACACAGTATTTTATTAATAAATTTAAGAAAATTGTTATAAAACTAATAATTTGTAGCTGTAGAATTTTATATTAATTTTTCGAAAAATATATTTATTCTGAGACAATGTCCTAATGAGAATAACAAAGTTGTATTAAAAAATACCAGTTTCTAGCCAGATACATACAGATTAATGTAAGTAAATAAATTCATAAATAATACAAACATTATAATAGAGTTACAACTAGAAAAATATCAAAGAAAAAACCTGAATCCAATTTTAAGTAATTTTCTTATACCTTTATTAAATAAAAAAAAACTTTTCTCACAATCAAAACAATAAAGCTGGTATCAACTCCAGTAGCTTAGTTGGTAGAGTCCTGTCACGGTAAGGCAGAGGACCCGGGTTCGAATCCCGGCCGGGGGCATATCTTTTCTCTTCAAAATAAAAATATTTTAAATTAAAACAACTAACTAATAAATTATAAAAAAATATAAATAGTAATATGACGTATGCCAACAAGTTCCTAAAATTAAAGTAATGCTTAAAGAACATTTGTTCTCGTGTATACATCGCAAAACTTGCGAGAACACGAAGACATGGGATCAGATAAGAGAAAAGATAATTTTATTTTATTTAATTTTAGTATTGAAAACAATTTTACTCTAATTGTTATCTTTATTTTAATCAGATTTTTTCATAATTTAAATCCATTTTTACTACTTTTACTCATTAATTTCATTGTGTATTATAACTAACTGTTTTTTATTGTATACTCCTAACAGTATAATTGAGATAGTTCATTAATATATTGATTATAATCAAAACGGTTAGTAACATATTCGAGAAAATGGTAAACGAGTTTATAGTAGTGGGACAAAGTGGGTGATAAGATGTAAACTTAGATTCAGTTGTGTTCCCGCAACTTTTGTTTTTGGGCTAAACTTTTTCACCGTATAAACATTCGTGATGCTTGGACAATAACACTTCTAAGAGATCTAAAAACGTACATTTCCGTTTAATAAGTAGGATTGGAAAATTTTCACGTTTACTATACTTGCTTAATAATTAAGTGGAAGAGGTATTAATTTTTTTACAAATACATACAGTTTATTTAAAAATGGAAATTTATAAATGAAAGACTTTGTGTTGTTGTAGTAAATTTATCATTTCACTGTTTTAAATTATAGGTCACCTTATCATAGAAGATGCATGATAGCAGACACAGACGTAATGACTTTTTTTAATTTCTAATGTAAGAAATCATTATTAGTGTAATTTATTTAAGAAATACATTATTATTAAGTATTATTACTGTGATATTGTTATTTTAGGTAGTCAGATAAAAAAAAAAAAAAAACTTCTTAGACAAGGATACAGATATATACTGCGCGTGTTTTCTTTTAGGCTATCTATTGTTTACTGATCAGAAAGACTTCTATGGAAGGCTGTGATAATTTTTAAGATAGTTTCTTTTAGCAATGGCTACAGTACTTTTTTTCTTTTTATCTAGCTAGTTCTGATCATTTAAAATATCTATTTCGGTCTGTATCATATTCTTTTGTTGTCTTGTGGTTTGGTAAAATATTGTGTTTTATATGTCAGATGAAGTTTCAGAATTATGCTCATTTTGTTATATGAAGTGTCAAGATTTTAAATTAAATTTCTAAAAAAGTGTGCTTCTGAAATAGTGATAGCTTTAATATTTTGATTTTGACTATTATAAAAAAAAAATGTTTTTTTATTATACCAGTTTACTTTTGTAATAAATAAATAAATTTAAAATAAAATGATAACGATGAACAGTATGTAGTGATTGATGGGGTAAAGGTGTTCGATTTCAGAGCGTAAGGGAATCGTAGTTATTACTAGGGTCCAAAATTTGATTTATATGGACAGACACTCATTAAAGGTTGAGAGAGCCCAGTACATATTCAGCTTCCATACAAACAAAGAAAAATTGTTTTACTCAAGAATATAATATAACAATTATGTATTATGAAATAAATAAAAAAGTTAAGATAAGGGATTGAAAATTATTATTAACATAAATAGTTAGTTTTGAAACGTTCGTCATGGTAACAATTTATCAGTTGTGTTTTTTTTTTTGTTCTTATTCTTTTTTCATAGACTATTCTGTAATGTGTTCGTAAACCTTTTGTCGGTGCCTGAGTTAATTTAATTCTGTTTGCGAATTTGATTTAAATGTTTTAAATTATTTTTGTAAATCAGACGTTGGTGTACTTTTAGTGTGAGGGTACCACGTTAAGCGTTTAAAAAAAAAACTTTTAGCATTTATTAACGAAGTTATGGACTTCTCACCGATGAAAAAACTCGTTATACCGCATTTGAAACTCTTTGGGCAATTCAAACGTTTAGTGGAGACAGACAGTTTTTGGTCTTTGAAGGTAAGTCTCTCTTACATAGTCATTCCTTTCACTCTTTCTTGGAAAAATAAAAGGTAAATTTCCATAGCTTTTAAGTAAGTGTAGACAGAATTTATGGTACAGTAGAGTTGGTTGAGTTATGTTTTTGTGAACAAGTCATAGGAGTACCGTATCATGGTACTGTTCATATACTGGGTCGGAATAGAGGACCATTATAGATTTTTTTTACCGAAAACAAATTGTGATTTCTTTGTTACTTTCGGATTCGCCACTAGGTTTTGGGTCCCATAGCTTGGACCCGACACCCATCTTCGAGATTATCTCTTGGGAAGTGTTGAAGGAAATCCGTCCCGAAGAGTATGCGGGTAGACTGTCCTCAGTTATCTGATACTGCCAGAGGGTGTGTAGTTCCTTGTGTTGGTGTCATTAAAGAAATCAACCAATATTATTACTATAATCTTCAATAATAAAATTGTAATCGTTAATAATTTAAGAATATTACAGTCGTTTATTTTTTTAAATGTATAAATTTACAACAAAACATAAAATTTAACTACGGAAGTCCTAACCTATAGTTGTTCATTTGTTATTGTTACAGCGTGGTCTGTTAACCTATCACTTGAAACCATTAAAATATTTCCTGCTGTTAATACTACTACAACAAAAAATGTTTAAAATATATAATCTGTATTTTTAATGGCTGTTAAAACTGAATGAATATATATTAGTACTGAATATAGTTAATACTTATATGAATATATTTCCTATAACTCTTTTAATTAATAACTAAGAAAGATCGAGAAAGCGTGTATGAAGGTGAAACAGTTTTTAATAAATTAAAAGAAAATAGTAACTTTAGTTTAATTAAAGATTTAACTAATATCTTTCCCAACTTAAATAGTTCGTTAAAATCTTTTAAACAAAAAAAGATATTTTTAAAGAAAAATGATGTATCAAAGGTAGTTTTCCAGTTTGGTCATCCCTAAGAGCCACCACTTTGAATAAGTTTGATGAAATTTTTAATTATATTACAGAAAATATAGGAATTAATTAACACTAATTTTTTTTCAACGAAACTATACAAAAATGAATTAAAGTATTAAAACATCTGTGAATTTGCCTATCGACATATTTATATAAGGAACGAATAAATAAATCATATGGTAAATTTTAGTTGAGGTTATAATCAACAGTTGCAACATGCCCATGGCGTTTGTTTACATATTTTAGTTCTTTAAAATGACGCTAGGAGGTCAATTAATCATTGTTATGTTAACATGTGTTTACGGTTTAGTTCTTTCGAAACATGATAAAGAAATACATATGGTTTATACATAGGCAATTTAATCGAATTATACGAAATAATATAATACAATTGTTGAAGTCGAGTTTTGTTGAAATAGCAGTTGATATTTGTTATCAACTCAAATCATTGTTACTGACTTAAATAATTTTGAAACATAAAAAAAAAAATGATCTGAGCGTCTTTTACGCTGATATACTTATTAATTTATATGACGTTATTAACTAACTGGTTGTGTAATATGACCAAGCCGTTTCTGCCGTCGTTGTAATTTCGAACTCCTTGTAATTGTAACAATAGTCTTCCGATTCCACTTGAAGTGTGATCGCCATGCTATGCTGCCTTCCTGCGTTGTCGGGATTTAAAGGAGGTATTGTTTCATGATTTAAATGAAAATAAAATAAATTTTTAAAATCTTAAGGCTTATACATAACATTTAATAACTATGTAATTATATGTATACCATTATACCTTATGTGACTTTCGGCAATAATATATCATGGTTTCCCCATAGGGTGAAAGCTATAATTTTGAACATAAAAAAAAATTCGAATAACAAAAATCTTATCACTTGCCAAATAAATATCTAATTACCGGATGAATACATGAATGGTAGTTTTCTAGAAATCTTGTGCATTGAATACTAGTACCAACAGTAATTTCATACATAATGAACTTGTTAGAAAATAAATTAATACCTACTTTGCGAATTAGGTCTTACAAATATAATTACAATAAAAAAAATTACAAATTACAATTATAAGACTACCCATTGGTTTTACTAAACATTAAGGCCTAACGTAAATAATAAATCCGTAGTTAACGAACATGGTTGACACAATATTAATAATTATGAATGATGATGGATCACAAACATCAATTGCTATAACAACTAAACTCCAATTCCCTTAGTTACGCCGTCCTTCGGAAGGGACGTTAAACGGGGGTCCGGAGCCTGTACGATACCAGGTACTCGTTAAAAATCCCTATCCTAATTAAACCTGGATTGGGAAAATTTAGAGCTCCCACTGTAGCATCGTCCGATTAGCCATAGCAGCATAAAGTGACGTTAAATGAACAAACAAACAAACTCCAATTCAACATTTTCACTTAATTCGATTAATTATTTTAAATTGCCTAGTTTCTACAGCACATGTATATCTTTATCGTATTACGTCAATAATAAATCGTAATCAGTATTGAACATAATTAATTGACCTCCTAGTGCCATTTTGAAGAACTAAAATATGTAAACAAACGCCTTGGGTAGGTTGCTACTGTCTTTCGTAACCTCAACTAAAATGTATCACATGATTTATTTATATGAACCATTAGTGTATATAATTATTTCGACGGTCTACCACGCAGATGTTTAATGCATGTTGTTTTAGTAAAAAAAATTAGCATTAATTAATTCTTCATATTTTCACTAATATAATTAAAACTTATTCAAAGTGGTGGCTGTAGGACGACCAAACTGTAGTTACATATCCGAAGTTACCATTGATTGTTACTTTTATTTACAAATATTTTCTTTTCTTTAAAGACACAATTTTTACGAACTATTAATAAATTACAATTATTATTCAACCCATTGTTATTACGTATTATTCAAGTTCTACCTCCTATGCTGTTTTTTTATTTATTTTTTGTGTTCCCACTAGCAATGATCAGAACATCACGTGACTTTGAGTAAAAACGTGGCTTTCCCAAGGGAAGATTTCAATCTCATTTTTTAACATTAATGCCTTTGTTAAAATCAACAATTTGTTAATTATCTGCTTACCGAATATCTAACCTCTGAGAACTCATCGCCGAATGAAAAAATTAAACAAAATTAACTTCAAAACCGGACGTATTTCTTTTACTGAATATTTCAGCCTTTTGACAAAAAACCATGTTTAATGAATTTACACTGTAGGTAAAGGACACGTTGCCACATTTTAGTACATAATTCTTGTATTTGTTCAGGAGAGCTAGTTTTCCATAACTTTGAGCATAAAGAAAACTGTTGGCATTGTTATAGGCATTGATTATTAATTGGAAGTGTTGATCATAGTGTTTATTTTATTTTTTTTGGTTTACGCCCACATTGGAGCACTTGAATCAATCCATGTACATTACCGTCTTCAAAATATTAGTCCTCCTGTTCCCAAAACTTTTTCATTCTTTCAGATCTGGCTGCTATTTCTTCATTCGTAATGGTGTATTGTTTCCGTGAAACTGTTTTTAATTTAAGTCTCGTATCCCTACTCTTCAAAATCTTCTTTTTTCCGTCTGCTATTTGTCGCATTATTAAATCTTACTCTTTTAAACCAGCCTGGGCAGCTATACCTAATATAGAATATTAAATATTACCTATTTTGTGGAAATTGTGTCTTTTACCTTCGGGGCACAGTTATATATCATTATTTTACATTGCAATTAAATCACAGATGTGAAATAAAATAATAAACGGTCACTAAAAACTTTATCATTTTATTTGTTATTACTAAATGTCCTTTACCTCCGGGTCACAGCTTTGTTTAGAGGTTTATTTAATCTCTTTTCAAGTTATGTTAACTTTTTTTTTGTGTTCCTACTAGTCCAAAGATCCGAGCAGAATGTGGCTTTAGTTAAAATCTTATCGTGGTATTCCCAAGGGATGTCGAGGTTTCGCACGTTTTTCAATTGGTTCGACACCGATCTGTAGCCATCGGGGCCGTTGGGGGTCGCAGCTGAAGACAACAAATCGACAGACAGATGAGGGAGATGATTTAGCGGAGGCCTATAATCCGGTGCCAGCTGACAGGAGCTACTTAGAGATACAGCGGCTGGGGAGCGAGAGATAAGGGTGGGCGTGGCCGATCGATCCGCCCCTTCCCGTCTCGACCAATCCCCTTCCGGCTTCGGCGTCGTCTCCAAGGCAACCCTCCACGGCAAAATCTATACGATACACCGGCTTCCGGAATAACCTTTATAGCTATCGTCTCCGAGTATCGTAACATTTAAGTGATCCTTACGCTGCGTCCTAGTCCTACACCGTTTCCGAAACAGCAGTCTCAATTAAAATAATAAACTAGAGCAAATAAAAGAAACAACGGTGTGCTTAACAGAGATCCTCACTCCTAATAGCTAGACTTTACAGTGTAAAAGGTAGAGTGAAAAAAAAACTTACTTAAGTACAACCTACTGCCTGAAGATCTAACATTTTCGAGCACCATTAGAAGGCAGCAGCTTACCCTACAATAAATAATAGTTTAAAAACACGATTTAATAGAAAACATAACTAAAAATTATACAATAATGCTCAATAAGCTTAAAATAAGAATGGAGTGATGAACGAAAAAATTCCGTATCACTTATTAAAGTATGTACTAGTTAAAAACAAAGTAAGTATTAAAGTATGGCACTTAAAAACATTTATAGTAAAGACCATCTTATAAGGAAAGCACAAGTTTATGCATCAATGTTAAAAGATATGAATAAGAACATATCTTTGGTTTGGATTCCATCACACGTGGGGATTGAAGGTAACGAAGCAGCAGACCGGGCTGCCAAGGAAGCAGCATTGTCATCGATTGATATTACAAGTATCTACACCTCATCAGATATATGCCACTTTTTAAAATATGGAGTAAAACAAGATTGGATTCAGCTTTGGGAAAACACCGAGGAACGAAATAAGCTTAAAGCTGTAAAAAATGAATTAAAAATATGGAAAAGTTCCAACCGCAGTAACAGAAGGGAAGAGGTAGTTGTAACAAGACTTAGAATAGGCCACACCCGACTTACCCATGGTTACCTTATAACAAAGGACAGTCCACCGAAGTGCACAACATGTAATAACGCACAACTAACAATTAGACACATACTGGAGGACTGCCCCCTCTGGGATAGTTATTTTCAGGAAGCTCAATTACAAAGATTCCTCCCAACTATACTAGGCGATAATAATAAAAATATAGACACAGCCATCAAGTTTCTAAAAAAATATAACCTTTTTGACAAAATTTAAAAAATGACAAAGGACAAAGGACAAAGGGGGAAAAAAAAAAAAAAAAAAATAATAATATAGATTGAACGACGGACACTGAAGACCCTTGATGTTGAGTGTCCATAAGCAGTTCTACCTACCTGTACTAGTTAATGGCTAAACTTCTAACAATGTCGAGCTGTATTATAAGGCTGCAGTTAAATATACAATAAACACTAGGATAGACGGAAAATATAAATATAATATTATAAATTTAATATTCATTACGGAAAATGATTCCGCTTGTTCACCTATAATGAGACGGTAACGCGTTATTAACACCTAATAAAGCTCAATATTATTAGTATATAATAATTTATTCAGTATTAAATAGAATCGTTATAGTTAAACGATTTCCTGGGATCGCAATAAAACTAACGTCAATTCATAATTACTCTTAGTTTCTTGTTCTCTTTAAACTATTTTAAATACGAAAGGATTGTATAATTACAGATGTTTAAGTCTGAAGCACACCTCGTGAATTGAGGCTATTATCTTGCTAAATTTGTTTACATCAGATGTCAAGATAACGAGCTGTTAATGAAGCGGTGCCCAATTACACGCTAGGATGTATCTTTATTTTTTCCTTTGCAAGAAGCAAAACAATATAAAAATACTACTAAATAAATAGATACCTGAGTCTGTTTATATTTCTACCTTAGGTTATAGTTTTGAAGTCTTTATGAGATCAATACTATTTCACTCGAGTTACTTGTGATCAGTGTACTCTGAACTATTTTTTAACAGAAAAATGTTAGCTGAGCTATAATGAATCCGGAATCACTCACTAGTCTGTAAGAATCAATAAACCCCATCTTAGCTGTGATGATGAAAGATTTTTGGTGTTTCAGAAGAAAATGTTCATTCCAATGAGGATGGTTTTAATCTGTTTTCACTTAACAGTATTTGTTTCTAGTCTTTTCTCCAATTAAATTTACGGATTTTGTTGGGAGCAGCGTAGCCCAGGGTGTATATCGCTGATTTGCTATACTTCAGGTCCCGGCTTTAAAGCCTGCTGTGGGAGATAAATTATTTTATCTGGTAAGAGCACGATTACTGTGGAATTTACAGACTGACATGGATTGTCTATAAAGTGGGTTAAAGCAAGCAGGTGAGAGTAATCTCGGACAAATCACCTCGCAGCACAACCGTTGTCCTAGAAACAGTACAGTCTTTATCATGTACTGAACCCAAGACTCTCCATGAGTTGTAGTGGTACAGGTTTTTTTAACCAATAGTTAGGTGATTTAATCTTATTATTGTCGAATCTTCAATTTTTTTTTTTGACAAATGTGTATCAAGTATGATTTTCCCCCTTTATATGTGTCAAAGTATAAATTTGCAATCCGGGCATTGTCTTGGTAAAATATACTGTCATACTAACTGACTACATAATAATTAGGAAGCAAAGCATTGTTCACTAAAGTTTCGACTCGCATAGCACACCTTTAACAGGGCTGAACAAACTACATGCAAATATAAGAATAAGTATTAAATATTATATAAGATAATTATTAAATAAAAAGATAAGACCGAATTACAATTTCTGTGCTCTTAATTCCTTTATATTTCTTATTAATTCATTAGGTATTTTTATTAAAATATTAGTTACTGTTAATACCTTACTAATATAAATTATTGGTCAATACGTTAAATGTTTTTACTTACCTTTTTGAATATTTATATAATTTTCTTGTAAGCCATTTTACTCTCGTTTTATCTTTATATCTTGTTTACTTGTTTCGATGAAGTCCTGAAATATAGTTCAAAACCTTGGCTTAATAATAATATCCTTCCAATTTTGCTGTCTATTTCTTCGCCTTCATTATCTCTACTGTCAGCTATTAATTATTCAATGAACGAAAAAAACAACAACTATGCACTACAAACTATAAAATATGATGTAAAAAACATAACACGTGCAGCAATGAGCATCTAAATATGCAATAAAATAGATAAAAATAGCCATTTATACTAATTAGCTTTAACAATTTCTGATCTAGGAAGATAGACGAGGGATCAAAAAGGGAACGAAAACGATTTAAAATTATTTTAATAATATTTTGAATGAACTAAAAAAAAATTTAATGAAAATAATCAAAACATGATAGACGAAACGGCAAATAAGCTAACAATATACATTTGTTTTAATGGTTATAAAATGAAACTCCTTACATAGCTAAACTGCATTTAATAACATATTTTATTATATTAGTTATTGATTTTATTAATTTTTAAATATTTTTATTTGAAAAGAAAAGATATGTCCAGGACCGGGACTCGAACACGGGTCGTCCAGATCGCTAGTCTGGAACTCTACCAATTGAGCTATAACAGCCAGGATAGCTCAATTGGTAGAGATCCAGACTAGTGATCTGGACGACCCGTGTTCGAGTCCCGGTCCTGGACATATCTTTTCTTTTCAAATAAAAATATTTACATTTAATAACATCAGAAAAACAGTTTTGTTTAAAAAAAAAAAGGTAACTTCAACTAATACATATAAAACATAATAGATAATTACATAATACACAACTGAGGTTGATAAAAAGTTTAAAACAAATTAAAACTAAAAAACTCTTTTCCCTGGGAAGTTATTTTGAGTAGATTATAGTAAGATTTCAACATTCGTGAAATAAGAATCCGATGCATACTTGCAGACATTTTAAAGATTCATAAAGACATGCCAACTGCTATGCAAACATAATATGTAAAGTGATGCTTATTTGTTTGTTTATTTATTGAATGTAACTTTATGCTCCCCTGGCTAATAGGACGATGCTACAGTGTGAATCCTAAGTTTTGCTTATCCAGGTATAATTAGTATAGGAATCTTTAACGAGTATCTGACACCGTTCAGGCTCAGGACTGCCTTTTTACGTCCACTACGCAGGACGACATAACAGGCATAAGTATTTTTTATTCCCTTTGAGAAACCTGACATCGTACAGGATCGGGATCCCCATTTTACGAACCTTCCGAAAAGACTTTTTCCTACTCCGTTTTAAAAAATCCTAAGCCCACCTACCGGACTTCGTACCCGCTATCTTGGACTTAGGAGGTTGTTATGCTTATGCTTATCATTACACCATTGGTGACTCCCCTGGGGGATACCTATAACTGGTCTAGTAAGTTTTGCAAAGGAATGTCTGATAAAGGGCAAGTAATGGTCATGGTTCATTTCCTATTTAATTAGTGTAATAAATATATAACATTGTCACAAATTATTTCGCTTCTCTTTTCTCCCTACGTATGACTAAGTCTTGTTAATTATTTTTGCAATATTATATCTTATCATAGAACCAAAACACATCAGTCTGTATAAAGAAGGAAACTAAAATGTCTCTGGAGCAGGGATCTACTTCCGAGAGACCAAACGCGCTAGGAGTGCCTTCAATGGCAGGTCTCTTTATCCACCCTTCCTCGTGAATCCCTTAGGGGAGTATTGCAAAACAAGAGTACATGTAAAATATGTGCTAAATAGTTCATTTGGCTCATTATTATCTCTCAATAAATATATATTATTATTATTAACATATGCAAATGCGTAGATATATTTATACATACATATGGATTAGCAAAGAGATGTAAGAGTTGAGGGGTGACTATCAGCGTAGATAAAAGTGCCGCTAGAAGAAGCGAAAACAATAAGACGCAAGTGGAGATAGAACATGCACGGATAGTGTTGGAAGCTCATCCCGTTATCTGGCGAGCAGTTAGTGAAGGCAATTCAACCAATTTCCTATCTCTTCGTCGCCTCTATATCGCAGCCATTTTCCTTTCTCTGACAGCTAAAGAATGTCGATGGCCCTCTCAGAAGTATTTATGACTTTATTTCAGAACGTCTTAAAAGTGCCCGAGTTAGGGATTAGTTGCATCTGAGCAGGTTCTTCCGGGAGAGATGGTATCGTATTGAGCCATTGTTATATTTATTAGACATTATAGTAATTGCTAAGGTAATGAGCATGGAATGAAAATATTCATTTGTAGTAATTTAATGACTGTTTTATATTAGAAGGTACTTTGAATGTGAGGTAAGCAATATTTTTTGAAAATACTTTAGAGCATTATGGCGTATGGGTTGGAAAACAAGATGATATATTAGTTCAATTGCATGGAAGCGGGGTTTGAAACAAAAAAAATTGAAATCAGTATTGTGGATAATTTTTTCCTAACAACGAGGAATTTTGGAGCATGTACCAGGTTATTATTATTCAAGTGATAGCGTCGCGAAGATTAAGTTTTTGGATTGAATAACGAACGAATTCCTAAAAAGTTAATAAGAGCTGAGAAGCGAAGATTTGAGTTTGGCCACTGGTCCATGGATGAATGTTGTTAGCAAAGATTGGTGGTATGTATTGGCTTTCAATGTTTGCGGGTTCGTAACTGAAATGGGGACTAGTTCAACCTCCTATAGTTATTATTAAACATTCAGAAAGTCTTAGGGCCAATAACTTTGGAGAACATTTTTTTTTTCCGTAAGAACCAGTTCATTTCAACCATCCTCTCTTAGCTTTGATCTTCCGCCAGTGCATCTCCAATATGCCGCCGGTGTTGCTGCTACTTTCTTTCCTCCGTCGATCTTTCCCTTCTTCAACTTTGGTTTTTCCTGAAAACCCTCGTGAGCATTCAGCTTCATCCTGAGACTATTGCATTATTGAATATCCTCACAAGCAATCCCCATCTAGGCAGTCTTTCACTATATCTTCGAACCGGTCTGGTTTTGACTTGATATGGGTAAAATCCGGTCCGTCAATCGTGTAGGTTTCATTCTTAGCTAATGACCATAAAATGCAATTCTCTTATAGAACCACATTATACGAGTGGCAAACACAGTCGATTGGATATACTTTTAGATTCGAGAAACGCCCTTCCATCATCTGTAAAGTATATCATCAATACCCAGCATGATCCCGTATACAGTAAATTCTGTAGTAAGTTTTGGGATCCTATAGAGATTGATTTTATGTTCCCTTGTAAACTTCCCCTTAAGGTATAGTACTTATGAGACTAGGTTAGAATTCAATTATATTAGACAATTATTTATTCCATAGTATCATTAATCTATTACTGTGGATTCTTACAAAGCTTAGAAATAATGATTCTGAAAAATAATTATGATAATGATAGCCTAAACCCATTAGAACACCGCCTTTCCCGCTCAGCTATCCAATCCCCAACTTTGCAACAACGAAGGGAAATTAAAATCTGAAGTACAACTCTTTAGGATTTGTATATTTGCCGTCAGTCTTCCACTTCTAGCTTTGTGCCCATTTCCATATTTTTCAGTCTTCTAGCTTCGACGTCACTCTAACAAAAATAAACAAGATAACAAAGCGCGGATGACCTTTTTAAATCCCACCCTCAGCGAACTGATAGGCAGGTTAGCTAGGGCCTAAGTGGCGCCTCAGGTGTTAGCCTAGTTGCTCGGATTAATTCGTCCCCCCCCCTCCGAGCCATCTAGGTTATGAATATTCGGGGCGTGCTTAGCCCCCTTTCGTCACATCACCTATTTACACGAGTCATGAATAAATCAAAAATGGAAATGTATACGGATACAAGTGTCTCTCAACCCTTAACGACACCGTACTCTCCAAATTGTGCTATTCTGTTCTCATTGCCGAAATCCTCTTGAAGTTCAATTTAATTTTGATTCCATTCATCATTGTGGATATTCCATCCTTCAATTATGACATATTACTCTTAAAACCAAATATCCGACGCAGAATCACCTTCTTATTGTCCTAAAACCCCTTTTGCACTAATGAGGCAGTTATTAAATGCTGTATGTTCAGAGAGAGCTCCAACGAATTTTTTATTTATTAAAAAAACTAACAAAATACAGTTAAATGATCCACAGGAAATGACTGAGAAAAAAAATATTACTTAATCTGACCCAACATATTGTTTATCGAATGTTTCTTGAAATATTATTTTTTATTTATTGAAATTTACAACTGTATTATAATAATGTAACAAGTAAATAGATTGAATGATACATAATGACACAAATAAAGTAGAGAAACTATCCAGTAGTAGTACTCGAATAGCAAACTTAAAAGAACACCAGGACATCTTATTTTCAGACGCCTTGGAGAATTATCGGGAGTTGAAGATTTGGCTAGGTTTGAAACTAGTGGTTTTTCATGGAAATAAAGTTTGTAATGAAAAGACTGATATCGGGTTCTGGCCAAATCAAGAACAAATTGGTCATTGAGGTCATTATGGTTTTACTTGTAACAAAATAAAAAGCATGGATGATTTTACGAAGGATTGTAAGAATTGAATACGAGAGCTTAGTTCGATGGCTTAGTGGAGCCCTATTGCTCTACTCCGTAAGTCCAAATGGTTCTTATAATAGTCATGCGCATTTTTATAATTAATTGGGAGCTTAGTCTAGTGAATGTCCATATATCCTAAAACGAGAAACTTCTTGTCGTTTCAGTATAATATGAGGACTCTAAGTTAAATATTTTCCAAAATTTAGTACTAAGTAAAGGATTTGTTCTACAAGGAACCGCGGATTTATAGTTAAAATCCCATATTAGGTATTTTATTGATATATACATTAATATCTTTATTTAAAGTTTTTAATCACTGATTAGTAATATTTGTTTTATACTCATCTCATTACAAATTACTATTGCCATATTTTAATTAAATGAATGATTTGTTATATGATTCCAAGCTTATCAAGATGTAGTTCTAATTATCGGATCTGTTCCTAAGGGAATTAGTGGGATTTTATTAAAGGATACTGGAGGACACGAAGTTGGGTTTACGATGAAGTGTAAAGGTGTAAAGGGCTTTGTTTGATCGAACCTAAGGAGAAAATGTTAATTAGGGGAGTGACTATAAGTGTTTAATTAATGGATCCGTTTGCTTTATTACTCTTGCGGATAATGTCAAGACGACGACAAGCTGGAAGTAGTTTGGACGTTTAGTTTTTTTGTAGCGACCCGAAGAAGTGGGCCTCAGACTGGATTCGTCGCGCCCATAAATCCCGGACAGTTTTGGCTGTCTAAGGAAGGCAAAAACCCTCTTCCTTCCCTTGATAAATATTAAATATTTTCACGGCTGTTCCATCTCGATCTCTACGGATATCGGGTATCTGTCACCACATCCCCAGTCCCACGATTACACGAGCCGTCAATGGGGGTATCCGAAAACACAGAAAAAATATTTATCGTGTTAAACACTCAGTCAGAAACTGAGAGAATTAGGAATTTCATTTAAGTATAATAAAAGACTTTACCACTACAACCCATGAAGGTCATGAGTTCAGTGCGTGATAGAGACTGTACTGTTTCAAGGGTTGTGCAGGAAGGAGATTTGTCTTAGATCACGCAGGGTTCCCCAAATTAATAATACCCACTGTTTAGAGTCTGGGTAAGTCCCATTAGGGACACCAAATCCAACGGGATCCTATTCTCGGCTGTTAACAGATTTAATAAGTATCTGTCACAGCCAGATTTGAACTTGGGAACTTCGAGACGGTAACTCAGAGCTCTACCACTGAGCTACCCAGCTCTCTCATTATAAGAATAATTAGCTTTGATTAATTCTGAAATTTTTAATACAACTCTTTTGTAAACATCGTTCCAAGGTGATAATCCTACTAATAGGTATTACTTATAAATGCGAAAGTTTGTGAGTATCTTTGTTACTCTTTCACCCAAAAACTACCGAATCCATTTGGATGAAACTTTAAAGTGATATAGGTTATACATCAGAATAACCCATACGCTACAATTTATAATTTATTTGAACCATGACTAAAATGTTTAAATAATAGTAACGAATATATATTTTAATCTGTATTTAATTAAAATATATCTTCTAAAAAATTGTTTACATTTCTAATTTCTTAAAATTGTATTTTCGTCAGTGAAGGACAATGTCACTTCATTACGCTATTCACGTCATGAAATAATGTTCAGTCATTAGCCGAGTGTCTCATTTTTATGATTGTGATCGATGTTATCAATAATGGTTCAGCAACATTGTTGTCAGAAGCAGTTATCGAATTTACGACAGGCGAATGGCTTGTTACAAGCAAGTACATCAGATGACGAAAAGCATATCAAATTTGTTATAAAAAAATAAAAGTAATTATGAAAACGAAGTAATACCAACTCATAACTGATATAATGCTATATATAAATATTTTGAAAGTCAATAGTTTCTTCAGAGGTAATGAGAATAATCATACAGCAATTTTATTTCTATGAATTTCTACTTTTGATAAAAAAGGCTCAATGATTTATTACATTTACCTAGGAGTGATAAATGAGATATTTATGAATTTTTCGAACATTTATATAAAAAACTATTATTAAAATCGCTAACAACCTATGAAGATACCAGATACCCCCCTCCCCCCCAATGGTAGAAAACGGTGACCCGCAACTTGATTTTGATCACTAAGGCTCATCCGAGCCTTATTTTATAGTTCTTTCGCTTAAAATCTCAATAATTTAATCATGGAACGTAGCTCTAATCACTGATTTGATTACCGTTTTATTCAATGGAGGTAGTTAATAAAAAACAATTATGAATGAGGATGGGAGACCTATCAATACTCAGGTAGAGCTAATCTGATCTTGAATAATGGAAGGTGCATTGTCGTGGAGGCTCGAACAAGTCAGTGCTAAGAATGCACTTCGTCATCAAAACAGCCAGCTGTTTCCAGCCAAGAAGAAAGTCTATCTACATCGTGTGGCCAAGGAACCCATAATGTCTGAAGTTTTCTGAACAATTATGAGTAAAAGATTTGAAGTTCTATGTAAACCAAGTGCAATTAGGAATTGGAATGTTTTCAAAGTTAATATTCAATTAACTTTAAAACAATTTTTCAAAAATATATTTACTTTTTTTTAAAATGTGATAAAAAGATTTGACTGTTATTCTATAATAACTGAGAACAGTCTAGAATTAAAAAAAAATGATATTTACATAAACAGATCATGGAATTATCAAATTTCATTATCGATTAGAATAATTAGGAAAATCGTTAATTTCCTTGAATGAGTCTAAATTGTATTTTTCTTTTATACAAGAATTATGCCAGTATTTAATGAAACCGTAAGAAGAGATGGAAAGGAAAATTTATTGTTTTAAAATTATTTTTTATAACGTATTTTATTTTTTTAATTAATAAATATTTAATAATATTTTTGATAACTATTCTGTTTGGAAATAATCAATAAACAATGCGTAATCAACAAGTTGACTATTTGAACAAACTGGGCAAATAATAAATGCTTTTAGATGTTTTTTTGTTTTTTTAATAATGGTCAATTGATCGTAACGTATTAAGTAAAGTTGTTATTTTTACTACTATATTATTCCATTGAGGCATACAAACAAATAAATCCCATAAATTTAGAAAATACAATACAATTCTTTAAGAGAAGCGAGGGATGGTTGACTGGATGATAGATGTAAGGAAGAAAATAGTTGGGGGTGCAGTCAAACAAGACACTAAATAAGTGGTTACTTATTTTAATTACGTGCCGACGTTTCGACCCACTTTGTGGGTCATCTTCAGGGCTGACCAGCGGGAGGCGATGTTACAGTAGAAACTCTAAATTTTGTGTATTCTGGCTTAATTAGGATAAGGTTTTTTAACAAGTAATTGACATCGTACAGGCCCCCCTTTTGGGATCCCCGTTTTATGTCCCTTCCGAAGGACGGCATAACCAAGAATCATCGGATTATATAACTGCATAATATTCACTCCCTTTAAAAAATCCTAGGGTCACCTATCGGGCTACGAAACCTACGAAACCTTGGGCATAGTAGGTTGTTATGCTATCCACCAGATCACAGGTCGCCCAATTATTGATGTAAACAAATAAAATCTATATTACTGAATTAGTAAAAACGGGATGCTTCATTCTGAGCATTGAGCCCCCTGATCTGTACCGTGAACTAGAAATTGTGGTTGATTCACATTTACCGCATACTAGAAAAATTTGAGCATTTTTTGTGGACTTACTCTGTTTTTTGTCTTAAATGTCTTAAATGTGTACCGGTGTAAGTTTCTTTTCGAATTCATGTACAGGTACATATTTTCTTGTAGTCTTTATTTCACATCAACAGCCACGGAATTAATTAATTTTAATTAATAATGATTAAGGACTCTTAAATCAAAAAAGACGTTTAGTTTTTTTTTGAAGAGCCGGTCCGGTTTTGTTTTTTCAAATGTATGGTTAGCAGATACAGAGAAGACAAATCGAGAAATTTTTATGTACATATATTTAATTATTTATTCCTGTTGTAAACTGTTTTGAAGGGAACAGTAACCTTGTTCTTTTTTAATTTAGATTTCGTCCCTGAGCCGTTGAGGCTCCCCGCTCGTTAGGTATTATTTCCTCTCAAGGATTCTCATGTCACATTTCCATTAAAATATATTCGTTTTCTTTTCTCTTTGACGCGTCCCTAACAAGTACTTGTTGAGTCTTAACGTGAAACTATATCCTGTTTAAAAGTATTGAGGAAGTACAACAAAACACATGTATTTAAAATTTATTTTATAACAAAGGAGGTAGCCCTCTTTTGCTTAAGGGGTACCAACCACCGTTTTAGAAATTTTACGACAGTTAATTTAAATGTGGTACTCATTACTCAAACTTTATAACTATAATTTCAGATCATATTATTTTTTTCAATTGTGTAAGAAAAAAGTCTTTATCCCAGTCTTAGATAGGTGAACCCCGGAGGTAAAGGGCACCACGTTACATTTCTCTACTTGTTCAGGAGAGCCAATTTTCAATAACTTTGACCTTTTAAATTTTTCTGGTTCGTTACATACAGATACAGGTTAAAGAAAATTGTTCGTGTTGTTATTGGCATTGATAATTAATTGGGGGTACTTATCATAGTATTTATAGATGACACTTTACGTAAAATATTACCTATTTTGTGCACATGGTGTCCACCACCGTTGTATATATACTATATCTGTTATGTATAATAGATAGATTGTTTTATTCATTGTTACTATTCATTTATATCATTTCGATTCAATTTTTTTTTTTAAGTTTATTTTCAATTTTTTTAAATTCTCCTTATTTTTTTATATCTGGGAGCCGAAATCCAGGTATATACATATACATACATGGCCTTTTATTATTTATTTTTTACTCGTTTGTAGGATTAACGATAGTTCTGTTTACATAATAATTTCATTAAATAAATAAATTTATTATATAGTAGGTATATATTTTGAAGTTCTCTTATTACATTGATATCTTTAATTCTGAAGAGTAAGTTTCGTTGAGGACTTTCCACTTGGTTCTACTTTCTTAGTCATTCCGTTTTAAGACCTCACTGGAGACTTTAAAAGCCATGAACCGAATTGATAGCGAAGGCCTGCCAGTTAAGTATCATGAAAGGTGCGGAGTATTCATTCATCTTCATTGTAAAGAACTAAATGCAATTCTTTAATTCTGTATCCGTATTAATATTTATTTTTAAATAGTATTGAACCCCAATAATTGATTCATTTATATTTTCATTGGATTCAGTTACTTAGTTTCATTTAAAAACAAAAACTCTCCTCCTAATAAATTCCCAATTGCTGTGCAGGGCATAGTGATAAACATTTATATATATATATGTTTCTACTTATCTTGACTGTTGTGGAAATATTATGTTTTGGTTCTTGAGTTTCAGTCAGTTATTTCAACTTCTTTAGGCTAAAGAAGTTGAATTAACTGACTGAAACTCAAGAATTAAAACATTATATATATATAAAATTATTATAAGAATTAAAACATTATATATATATATATATATATATATATATATATATATATAAAATTATTATTATTTGTGTATGGACCCTGATAGATCACGCAGTGCTTTTATGATTCGCCTTTCTGATCTTCCATATGGCTTTCATTCTCTCGCCGTGGGTTCTCTTCCTTTCCTCAGTCCATTTGGTTCCTGGTCTCTTTGGAACTTCATTCTCTGGCTGAACTTCCCATCTTTTTACTTTTTGACTGAATGTGTTCCTGTACAGTGCTTCCGCTGGTCATATCTGGGCTTTCTCTAGGTCCTGTTTGACTTGCTGGATCCACGGTATACTCTTCAGTTTTCCTGCGTAAGTCATGGTCTTGTGTGTAAGCCTGTTGGTGGGAGTCTCTGAAAGTGCCCATAAAATTTCAATCTTCGGATATATATACATTTTTTTTTTTATATATATATTTTTTTTTCTCTAATGTTTGGCATCAATTTCATGGTAATTGTTATACCCAAGATATAACTAGCTCCGTTATGTTTCACTTATAACTTATAGTGCATACCATTTATACATATAAGAAGGCATACACTTGGCTCACATATAGACTTAGATTTTATAAATTTAATTTCTCTAATTTTTTTAGAGAAAAGCTATTTATAATAGCTTTTCTCTAAAAAAAATAGTTTATTACGATTTGAGAAGCTCATTGCCGTGGAATCTTACAGTAATAGCCTGATTGCTGTAGTTTATTTTTCAGTTTCAATTAACTCTAATTTTTCATGAAATTCGTTAAAATCATAGAACCTCTATATTTTTAAGAAGGTCATGGATATGTTTTCGTTGAGTACTGCAGTCCATAGTCAGTAAAAAAAATGTCACAACAGTTACACCGAACCGATCGAAGATGTGAAATATGGGAGTTATTACCTGAGCCGTAAGTGAGTCCCGCGGGAGAGATTTGCAGCTAAGCAGTAAAGGAAGGGCTGAATGAGCCCGAGGCAGCAGTAACTTACTTTCACACTTTATAAACTACGCCTGGCCATCCGTTCCATTCGGTTTTTTACTCCCCCAGGAGACCGGACACGTCGCTCAAGGATTTGCATTTAGAAGGTCTAGTCTTTGTTTTGGAGGCTCGGTATAGCTGCCTCCAACTCTCAGGCCTTCTTGCTCCGTCTTACGTTCGATCCCAAGTCTAATCATGATAGAGGGAAAATTAGGTAGTTATAAATTGAGTATATTAATTTATTGCTTATAAACGTCTTATGCCTTGTTAACTTTATTAAATAATAATTTTTATGACCGAACTAGATAATAATTTTTAGCCTCCCATTGAAATTTTTGATGTGTTACTTTACACAATTTTACAAGATGTATAGACTCCTAAAGTCTTTAATTTTTATATACGTTCGTCCGCGGTTTTTCTCTGAAACTACTGGGTCATTTTTTTCTTTTAATAAAGGGGAAAAGGTACATTTAACGTATTTTTTTGTGCCTATTTTTTCTCAGATTCATTATCTTATATTTCCAAATCATTTTATTGACTGAATTTAGATTAAACAATCACACTTTTTTTTCATTTCAATTTTTTTAATCTCAATTGTTCCGAAACAACATCAAGTTATTTCGAATTTTATTTATCTTATAAATCTTGTATAGAATTTTGCAAATATTGATACTGGGCAGTTATGAGTTCTATCGAAATTCTGTTACCGACATTTTAATAAACGAATAGTTAGTTGATGTTTAATTAATTAGAATTTTTTTTTCCTTAGCCCCTTTGGGTTCGAAGGTTTCTAAGTAGAATTGAAGATAGGATGGAGAGGTATCTCTTGTACTATACGATGTACACAGAATTTTTTAAATAATTAAAATTATATAATTAATGTAGTATTCTCATCATGTCGAGAGTCTGAAAGGTTTGGACTCTAAATGCCCTGTTCTTGTTTAATGTTATCATATTCTTTTAGTATTGTTAAGAAATATTCTTACGCTTTTCCTCGGTTGCCTATCCTCTTCCTCTTCGCCGAGACGTAAAACAATTTAGCCCGTTCTCTCAGGACTCTTATTTGTGCCATTCTTTCCGGGCATAAGCTACGGACAAGGTTGGTCCTCCGTGGAGCAGCGTTAAAGGAATTTTAATGGTTCCTTCTTCTCCGCTTCGTCTGTGTCGGTCTCGTGGATTTGTCCTTTTTTTACCCTTCTTTTTTTCTGATGTCCGGCCGAATGTCGACGCGGGTTCAGGCACACTTTTTTCGCCGACTGAATCAGCACTCGACCTCATATCTCATGCATGCTCTCCCAAAAAAATAAATATTCAAAATACAGTTGACCCCTTCATTCATTCAATCCTTCTAGTACGCACTATGCTGCTATAAGATATAAGATATTATAAATAGTATAAATAAATTTAAAAAATAATTATTATCAGGAATAAATAATAACTGATAATAAATTTTTTTTTAAATATATTAAGAAACATGTCTAATTGAATAAATTTGAATAATGGATGACTTCAAGTACGACATATAAAGAGAAAGATTAGTCTTAGAGCACCTGAAGACTCGATGGCGATCCCACCATTCTCTACTTACAACTTCCGTCCTCGGACCACTACTCAAACCCAACCAGATCACACATTAATACTCCCACCTACGCCTCGGTCTGCCCTTCCAGCGTATACCAGTCGGATTATTATTTAAAGTAGTAAGGAGAATAAAATACCATACCTGTACCACTACAATCCATGAAGGGTCTTGAGTTAATTACGTGATAGAGAGAGTACTACTCAACGACAACGGTTGTGCAGGGAGGTAATTTATTCGAGATCACGTTCAACCGGTTTTTCTTCAAATTAAGGTTACCAACTTTATAGAGGCTTAGTGAGCTTCAGAAAGGTCCCCAGATCGCACAAAGTCCAGCCCGGCTGTTAAACGAGTGATGCCGACACGGCAACTTAGTGATCTATTACCGATACACTGCTTAGTGATCTATTAGCCACCCCGCTCCTATAATTAGACATACCCAGTCGCAAAGCTTGGCAAGAGACTTTAAAACAATATATATGAGGTAAATTAAAAAGCAGAATTAGGCAGAACTACTGTACCTAGAGATTAATTGTACCTTGGTGGATTATTAGTATTTTTAAAATATATGTATTGATTTTCCCTGAATTAAGGTTATAAAATTTAAAGAGGATGAGTGAGTCCCAGAAGTAGGGTCTCCAGATCCCATACAGTCCATCCCTTTGTGGCTGTTAACATATAAATATCTATTTATCTACCACAGCCGTAATTGAACCCGGAACCTTCGGCAGAGCAACTTAGTGCTCTACACACTAAACTAACCTGCTTCTTTATGATACACATATATCATTATATTCATGTATCCGTACCCTAAAAATGACAATTGTAATCTTTTTGATTCATGGCATCCCGTAATTACTGCTCAATAGATATATAGTGACTCTTGGCCAGATAATGGAAAACGCCAGCAACTAACTGCAACATAAATCCGTGAGACTAGTTACAGGAGTGTAAATGCATTGAGCAATAAGAGAGCTACAAGAGGCAGTAAGTAAAGTAACTACAGTAGCGATGGTGGCCGGGGGGAGGAAGGGGGATCCACCCTCTTCACTACAGCCAATTAGATCGAAGGGCGAGGGGGCTAAGTGCCTCTCCTCTCAGGGCCCTTCAGGCTTCACGCTTTTTGAATTTATTTATTTTACCAGCCCTTAATATTTAAGGGCGTATATATATATATATATATACCATGTTTTCGGATTAATATTTTTGTTTAAAATTGTCCGATAGTTTCTATCCCTTATATTTAATAGGGTGTTACTGGTAGAATTGTTCAACTGACCAGGTCCGTCAAATAACTATTGCTGCTCGACATGGAAGAACGAAAAAAAAAAGATTAGTCGCCAAGATAAATATCATGTCCAGAAGGAGGTGTCTGGTTTTGGGGTGCAAGAAAAGCTTTCAGATATTTTTTTATGGAAAGGCTTGTTGGAAGGAGAAATGGCCAAAATTATTTATCACTAATTTGAGAAAAGGTGCAGCCATGTCTTGGATATTTCCAGACGAAGATTTTTTGTATTTACCAAAAGGTAATGGTCCATGCCACCAATCAAAGAGCAATGGATGAGATGGGAATCAAGCTGTTAGAATGACCTTCTCTTCCTTCAGATCTGAACCCCATCGCGAACTGGAGGCTCCAGACCTGAATCTCTCTCGGATGCAGTTTACTCAAAAGGAGCTTATAATTCCGAAACAGACCTATGGAATGGCGTCCAGAAGGCAGCCAGAGCTTTTCAAAAATCGGTACATTTCTATAGTTAAAAGTATTAGTGAAAAAATGTGATACAATAGATTATTTAATGTGATCGGTAAAATTATTTAACCATTCTTGTTAAAATAAAAAAATAAGTGTACACTTTTATTCTCTCGCTTTGCATCATGGTCAATCTTTTATACTGGAGCTTCTTCTCCTACTTGTGCTTAGTAACATCAAACAAAGCATGTTTACATTCTATTTCATAATACATTATTAACAAGTATAATAAAATGTTTATATATATTTATTTATTTTACCAGATCGGCCTGGTGGGCCTTTACATGGTTCTTATAATATTGGTTTTATTGATAACAATTGATTATGGGGGAGGGTATAGTCTCGTACAATAGACACCCCTAACTAAATACATCGTTATAACTATTGGCTAAATGTCTAAAAATCTACAAATATAAAATAGATGTAAAATAAATTTAAGGTAGTTATATCACTTTCTATATATACTTGTACAACTTATAATAAGATGTCCTGCAGTAACCTGGGCTTTAGTCTTCGAGATGATGTCTGCTTTCCTACCTTGTAATTTATAGCTCCTTTAACTGCTGGTAGTTGGCTGTGAAATTTTCTGAATCTTTTTTTTATGTGGTCGTCTATTGTTTCTATTTGTAGTTCTCGGTGCAGTTGTCTATTTCTGATGAACCAGGGAGCATCCACTGCGATTCTTAGGACCTTGTTTTGAAAAGTTTGCAATCTTTTTCTTTTCGTAGCGGATGCTGCTCCCCAGACTTCACAGCCGTACATCAGTAATGGCCTTAGGACTGTTTTATAAATGAGAATTGTTATCTCTGGTTTTAACTTAGATTTTCTATTTACGATAGGATAGAGCATTGATAACCGTGCGTAGGTTTGGGTTAATTTAATGTTGATATGGGTTTTCCATGTTAGGCGGCGGTCCAGGTGAACTCCAAGGTATCGTATAGCTTCGCTGGCAGGGTTCCATTTCACGTTTTTACCTACGAGGGTTAGCTCAGGTGGGTCTGTTGGGCGTCTAAGCGTAAAAACTTTTGAGGTGCATTTTTCGATGTTAAGAATAATCCTCCATTTAGTAAAGTATTGCTCAAGATCATCCAGGTGGCCCTGCAAGGTATTTCTGGCTATTATTATGTCGTTGTGTTGGGAGAAAACGGCTGTATCGTCGGCGAACATAGCTATGGAGGTATGTGTAGACTGGATGATATCGTGAAGATAAAAGTTGAATAGAATGGGAGAAAGGACTGAACCTTGTGGAGTACCTGCATGGATTTGTCTCACAGTTGAATATGTGTTATTTATTCTAACAGAGAATGTTCGACCTAAAATGTAATAAAATGTTTAATCAATGGGAAAAAATCAACTTTACACTTTTATTTGTTCCGGTGTGTTGTCATAAAGTCGGTTCTGGATTTTCTGTTATTATTGTCAACTAGTTCAATTCAACTTTATTCCCCCAAGATGTAGGTCCGATTTTGATTTGACTTTAGGTGTATTTAAAATCTATGACCAACTACTTGAATTTCCCTATCAATATGATCACAACCACTATCTATTTCTTTGAAGAATACCCAACGAAATACCTAAATCCTTACTACTCTCGTACCTCTCTCTAACTTCTAAAGTCATACTGACTATACTGTATGGGTATTTCTTATCAGTATTCTAAAATTATTATCCGCCATTTTTTTTTCACGGCCGTGGGACACTAAGCCTGAGATAAGTTTCATTTCCCTGCTGAAGAAATAGATAACACAATCTTAACATTCTTTGAACGGAAGTCGAATCTATTCTTTCTATGAAAACTATACCTAATGATGAGTTATAAAAAAATGTAATAACACATAAAAAACGATTGGTTTTAAATTTTAGTTACTAATTAAGAATAAGACGAACATTTTTAACATGTATTTCGAGAGTAATTATACTGACATATTTTCATTTTTTCTTATCAATAGTTAACGAAATCAGAAAAACATTCACATTACTTGCTATCTTTATCTATCTACTATCTACAATAGCATTGTTATCCTAGAGTAAAGACCTGAAAAGAAGATGTTCAAAGTGGATATTATATTACTAAATATCATTTGATATTTTGTAGAAATTAAAATAGCGAGGAATCTCTCCTATCATTACATGCAAATAAAAGGGTTAGAACTCAAGGTTCATATAATGAGTGGAGACACTTAAAATCTTGCACACTTTTTTCTATTAAACGAAAAAGAATATGTATAATTTATCATAATTTTTTAATCAATGCTTGAATTTTTAAATATTTTTATTTTGAAGAGAAAAGATTTGCCCCCAGCCGGGGACCGTAGCAACGCTCTAACCATTTGAGCCATCGGGGTCGCTCCCAACCTAGGACAAATCTGTTCTCTTCACCGATCTCATGTCCCCGCGTTCTCGCAATTTTGGCATGTATACACGAGGAAGAAAAATAAAAATATAATAAAAATAATTAATACTTCAAACAATGATTAAAAAATTATAATAAATTATAAATAATATAATGGCGTATGTCAAAAAGATCCAAAAATTAAAAGTAGTGTTCAATGAACATTCTTCCTCGTGTACATTCTGTTCATCGGTGAAGAAAACAGATTTGTCCTAGGTAGGGTGCGACCCCGGTGACTCAAATCTGAAATAGGGAGAAAAATCTAATTGTTGAGTGTGATCTAGGACAAAATCGCCGCACTGGCAAATGTATGACACACTTTTCCTCATTAGTGGCAAAAACTCCCAAATTGAATTTAGAAAAAGTATCATCTGCAAATAAAGTTGTTGAATGTTGAGGGAATAAAAGACAAAAAAAACGCATAAACTCCCCGTGTCTTTGTTGTATATCGAGGGCTTATAGCTAAAAAAAAACCCAAGCTGATATTTTCCTGAAAATATTTAACCCAAATGTACAGATCAGTTTTCCGTATTAGTGGAAAAACAAAATAAATCGAATTTGAAAGATTGCTGAAATTTCAATTTAAAAAAGTAGAGCGGTTAGTTGCTTTGCCGAAGTTCCTGGGTTCAAATCCGGCAGGTTTTTTTAAATTGATTTACATCCAAGAGTGGATCCTCTCTGATCTGGGATTCCCTGCCAGCCAACCGCTGTCCTAGAAAGAATACAGTCTATACCACGTATTAAACCCAAGGCTCTTCATCAGTTGTAGTACAGGTTTTTCTTATTTACTATAATTGTGAATTTCGATCCCATACAGAAAATTTTAATTAATCATAAAAAAAATAAAATAATAAACCCCTAAGAACTGCAATAATTTTTAATTTACTATTAATTGTTATACAGTAGTGAGGCTTATAACATACAAGTTTTTGGTGCAGAGGATATTTGAAGTCTTTAATGAACTATCCACTTTATAACAGCTGAGCTATCTGAAGCTCAGCTGTGCTCGCGAAATTCAAGTAGGCGCGTAGCAGGCGACGGTTGAAGAGCTGCTAATCCTCGATAGGATCGGAAGGCACGAATCAGAAATCCAGTAACGGTTATATTAATCCCTGTAACAGTTACATTAATCCCTGTAACTGTTATTTCACGAAGGTCTAGCTGTGCCTGATCAAACAGCTTCAATAAACAGTAACCGCATGGTGCCTATCACAAATAGCGTCCATCAGTCTGCATATTATCTTTCCCACCCCCAGTGCAGCGGGCGTACCAGCTTGTTTACAGATTATGAACAGTGACATATTATAATAATTATATTGTGTCATCATATCGTCAATACAAATGCAGAGTATCGAAAGAGAAAAACAACACTGTTCAGGAGAGTGAAAAACCTGTTTCAAGGTTAATTTAAAATCAGTGCGCAGCGTTAAAGCTATTTTAACTATGTTTTTACACGTTGTTTTTGTGTATTATAGATGTCTCTAAATGAATTTTACAACAATTATCAATCCTAAAGCAAAAGCTGTAGATGGTAAACGAAAAAAGTATTTTTGTTGACATTCGATAGCTGGCATATGTATCGACGAGATCTTTGTTATGAGCGAGATTCATTCGAACGCGATTTGACAATATTGTAATAGAGCCAAAAAGAAAAACAACATATTTTACAACCCCCCTACTTTTTCTGTCATCCCCTATTATCAAGGATACTTCGAAGTAGAATATAATGCATTGTATATTGCAGGGGTGGCCAACGTGCGGCTCGCGAGCCACATGCGGCTCTTTGAAGGATTATTTGTGGCTCTCGATAAATGCACCAGGGTTCCATTTTCATTTTTGTGCTATTATATATTTTTTAAATATTATCGTCCTGTATGTGCCTCAAAATGTCTTTTTAATTACTGAAAACAAATATGAAAGATTAAGTCCAACGCTGTAACAAATTTAATTTCCGTCCAAGTTAAGAATGATATGACTCATCGAAAACTGCGCGAACGAACATAAACAGTGGCATAATCGTCCTTAATCGAACGACTCCAGACCGATTTTGAATTTGTAAACTTTCATTCATTGCAACAGATAGTTGACATTGTGCTCTGAAGGACACAATTTGTATCACTCTTGCTACGGATATAATTTGTAATCTGGAATGCGTTGCTATTGTTTTAATAAAACAAAACTTGTATTTTCTAAATTTATTAATTTATTTCCAGTTCTTTTAAAAATATGACGACAGAGAACAAAAAGAGAAAAAAGAATATACGAGCAAGAAAATAGAAGTTATAATAATGAGTGGGAGGATATTTTATTTTTTATTGACAATAACGGCAACGAATTATGTGTTATTTGTAATTCTACGATAACTAATTCTAAAGCTAGCAGTTTACGTCGACATTATAACCCAAAAAGCATCTGGAGAATCAGAATTAAATCAAGCTCTGCAATTAAAATATAAGTCGAAGTCGATTAGTGAATTTTGGAAGTTTTTAGCAGAATGGAAGTATTCTGAATTAAAAAAGGCTACTTTTACGTTATATATTTTCAATAAATATAATTTCTCCAAAAAAAAAATTTTAAATACTTTTTTTGCACACCTTTTAAATACGTATTTAATTGCGGCTTGCGAAAAATTTCAAATTTTGAAAAATGGCTGGGACTATCAAGGAGCTTGGCCACCCCTGGTATATTGTAGAACACTGAAGCTTTACAAATCAAAAAACTATTGAACTATCCCACATTGCTGAATAGTGGAGTGGGATGCACGGAATCCAAACTGGTGATCTGATATTTCTATAATTATTTATAAAAAATCTCGTGTATTTCTACCGCAGAAAACACCCAATTTATTTATTAATCGCTATGAATTAATTCGACCTACTGAAACCAACTATATTCTTTTTCAATATTTTTATTTTGAAGAAAAAAGGTTTGCCACCGGTGCGGTGGCATCGCTCTAACCATTTGAGCCACCGGGGTCGCTCCCTACCTAGGACAAATCTGTTTTCTTCACCGTTGAACAGAATGTACACGAGGAAGAATGTTCATTGAACACTACTTTTAATTTTTGGATCTTTTTGACATACGCCATTATATTATTTATAATAAATTATAAATAATATAATGGTCTCCCTAGTCTTGCTCCAGCCTCCTATAGCCCTGAAGATGACCCACAAAGTGGGTCGAAACGTCGGCACATAATTAAACAAGTAACCACTTATTTAGTGTTTTTATTTGACTGCACCCCCAACTATTTTCTTCCTCACGTCTATCTTCAAGTCAACCATCCCCTCGCTTCTTATAATTTATTATAATTCTTTAATCATTGTTTGAATTTTTAAATATTTCTATTTTATTTTTTTAATATTTTATTTTTATTTTTCTTCCTCGTGTATACATGCCAAAATTGCGAGAACGCGGGGATATGAGATCGGTGAAGAGAACAGATTTGTCCTAGGTTGGGAGCGACCCCGGTGGCTCAAATGGTTAGAGCGTTGCCCCGGTCCCCGGCTGGGGGCAAATCTTTTCTCTTCAAAATAAAAATATTTAAAAATTCAAGCAATGATTAAAAAATTATGATAAATTATACATATTCTTTTTCGTTTAATAGAAAAAAGTGTGCAAGATTTTAAATGTCTGCACTCATTATATGAACCTTAAGTTCTAACCCTTTTATTTGCATGTAATGATAGGAGAGATTCCTCGCTATTTTAATTTCTACAAAATATCAAATGACATTTAGTAATATAATATCCACTTTGAACATCTTCTTTTCAGGTCTTTACTTTAGGATAACAATGCTACTGTAGATAGTAGATAGATAAAGATAGCAAGTAATGTGAATGTTTTTCTGATTTCGTTAACTATTGATAAGAAAACATGAAAATATGTCAGTATAATTACTCTCGAATACATGTGAGAAATGTTCGTCTTATTCTTAATTAGTAACTAAAATTTAAAACCAATCGTTTTTTATGTGTTATTACATTTTTTTATAACTCATCATTAGGTATAGTTTTCATAGAAAGAATAGATTCGACTTCCGTTCAAAGAATGTTAAGATTGTGTTATCTATTTCTTCAGCAGGGAAATGAAACTTATCTCAGGCTTAGTGTCCCACGGCCGTAAAAAAAAAAATGGCGGATAATAATTTTAGAATACTGATAAGAAATACCCATACAGTATAGTCAGTATGACTTTAGAAGTGAGCTGTATGCTAACGTGAATGGATGAACAGTGAGACACGGTCAAAAAATTCGGGCTCCTCAAAAGATTGAGAGAGGAGGAAAGGACAAGGAGAGAGAACCAGTAAAGACTTCGTGCCTTCGTGAAGAAGAAGAATCCAGACAAAGAAGCCAGAAGTTGGAAGTGCCCATGAGGCGGCACACAGTCATTCCCCTCCACGAAGTAATGCCTAACAGCGGTCCCGTGGAGTGTGGAAAACAGGTGCAGGGAGGTGGTTTTAGTGGGTAAAAATCCCACACACGGATAGCCACGGGCCTATCCGCGTCTTTTGAAGATTTCCACCTGCCCGCGTAAAAAAAAATTGTGCGTGTGCGTGTGCGTGTGCGCGTGTTTGTGTGTGTGTGTGAAAGTATATATACACACACTTATTTTTAAAATAATTATATTTTTTTAGTAAATATTTTTAGTTTTCTTTCTTTATAATTATTGTTATCGTATTTATATTTTTTCTTCCATTTAATTTGTTATTGCGAGCTAACTCCTAATTTATATTCATTATTTTTTTATTTTCACTTATTAATTAAATTGTAATTGTATTCTGCTCTAAGACATTATAGTTTATATTTTATTTTCCTTATCACTATTCTAAAGGAACTTGCCCCAGAATAAATATACTATCTTAATTATACATTGTTTTTATTTTAATTTTTCTAATTATTATCCTAGCAATCATCTCAAATTCAGTTGGTAATTAATTAAAAACCATTTTTTATAATTACAATACTTAATTAGTCGAAAGAAATGCAAAAATGCCAAAAACAATTTGTATCCACCTAGCTCCTACTAATCGAAACACTGTGTAATTTCAAATAAATATTAATACTTTTTATAATAAAAATAATATTAAAATGCTAGGCAATAATTCTATCCTACTAGGCAAAGCAAATACAACAAAATTAGTAGTATCCCTATTCAATATATTCAGGAAACCAAGAAAAAGAATCGAAGAAACCCATCAGAAATCCTATCTTACTACCATCCTTGGAGCTTTACATGCCATATAAATAGTACTGATCGACTGATCTTGTGATCAATTTTGAAATATAGATAGACGCTGTACTTAAGGTAAAATTTGATATGATAAATCAAAGGCTTAACATCAGCTATGACTGTTTCGGTAATCATTGTTTACCTTTACCCCAAATTACCTAACAGATGGCCAAGCCCTTATGGTCACTGTAACACGTAAACTGACATAAAAATGCTAAGGGCCATGTTGTACACTTTTACTATATTGGTCGACATCTGCGACCGCTGTTGGGATAACCGGATTAGTACTGACTGCCCTGCTTAGGCTTGGTCTAACGGGCCCTTCCCGGGGTTGGGGAACGGGAATCGGCCTTTACAAAACATCGATATTTTGCTTCCGAGTCCTAAGCCCTAACCAAGCAGTTAGTCTTGCGGTTGTCTCTTCCAGTGGCGATTTTACCTGCTTTGTACCCTAAGGAAGAGATTACACTTCCGGCTATTTACTACTGTTTCCCGTTACATTAGCTATTGATGTTTTCCTTATTATTGTGCAAACTAGTTAGTGTGGTCAATGTGCAAACACATACATATAATTATATAAATATAAATGCATATAGTCACCAAATCCTATAACTAGACCTCGTCGACCAAGTAGAGTATCAGAACTTACCTAAAATATAATTCAATCCATTTTTTAGTAAAAGTTAAATGGAGTAAAGGACACTGTATTACTGTGAAAAACAATGATTAACCTTTAGCGGATAGCATAATAACCTACTATACCTAGGATTTTATAAAGAGGTTAAATAAACCTTAGTTATGCCGTCCTTCGGAAAGAAGGTAAAATATGTCTCACCCCTCTGCGGTTTCAGTTTCTCGCTAAAGATCCCTATCCTAAATAATTATGTATAAACTTGGATAGGCAGAATTAAGGAATTTCACTGTAGCATTGTCCGACTTTCGTTTAAAGAATAAACAAACAAAACAGTAGAAAATTGGTTAAAAATTTATTTGATCCAATTATTTATTATAATTATAAAGGAAACAATAAAAATATATAATTAATGTATTTAAATGGCCAATGGAAGAACCCCTATTGTTTATTGAAAATATTTATTGAAATCTCCGCGTTACAATCTGGATGAAGTAACAATTGTCTTACATTCCTAACAAGAACTAAAATACGCTAGCAATACTGTAACGCACACAGATGTATTTTGATTCACATTTTATAACAAATCCGCCCACAGCCATTTCTATCTTCATTGACTACAACTTCGCCTAAGTTGTCCGGTAACTATCCATGAAATTGTTCCGCCCTTGCACAAACTCTTTGCTGTACCAAAAGGGTATTAAATGTAACTCCAAAATCTCATTGATGACCATCAGTACAAATCATACTTTATTGAAAATAAGTACTTTATATTAAAAAAAAAAAAAATGTTGTACTCTAGTGTCCAGGCTATAATGCATTTTAATTATTAATGGGAGAGATGCAGCTATGAAATATATAAAATTTGGCCCGGATACAAACGGATTCAAGTCATTTTCATCACTTCAAAGTTTCAAAATGAAGAAAAATCCTTTCTGCATTTTAATAAAAAAATTGATACTGTTTGATTATACTGTTGATTGATTCAAATACTTAATTTATTGTTAGGTCTAACAACCTCAAGGCAAGTTAGACCAAAACCAAAAGTGGACTTTTTTCTATGAAATAAGAACGTGATTAATTATGCCTCCAACATTTGATATGTTGTATTAGATTCCCACGCTATTTTACTTTTTATATTCAGGTCCAAGTAATTACCACTAAGCCCAAACGTAGCATTAAGCACAACTGAACATTTCAGCTGATTAAGTTTTATCTCCTGTTTAATTAAGGTCTCCCGCCAAGCATTGCGACTGGTTATATATGGCAACTAACTAAACAACTCTTCAATTCTACATGCCAATGCCATCTTCCATCGCCATTCTACTTGGTCTTTCACTTCTCAGGACAAGTTATCCTCCTCTTCATAGGCCAGATCGTACCCTCCTCCGATTAAGTTACACCAAGTAAAGTAATTATCGGACTCTTCAGGGAAAATATATAGATCAATAATTGATAGAGGGCTTACTTTCTTTCAAGTGGCCAATGATTTCCCTCCAGTTACTTCTCCCTCCCTCAATAACTAAGTAAGCGCTGGGAGGGCCTAGGATCATTACCCGTTGAGTGTTGTTTTGTTTCGGAGCCGCCTGAGTGGCTGTGTAATTTGCATCCTCCACATCTAGAGGGCTCTTCAATCGTCTGTCGTCAGCGCCTTCAACCTCTTCACCGTTCCATCGCCAAGGTTAAAATATCTTCCAATATCACCCTGGAGAGGATCTGCTTCAATATATTATTAGTCAGATCATCAATATACGAGTTTTCCGTTTACCTGTAGATTTCGTGATCGTCTAATGATTCCTTAGATTTGTTTGTTACTTGATCAACACTACTTTCTTCTTACTTGATACAACAGCACAAGAAGATAGAAGGTCTTTTTTTCATGCTGCAGCTATGAGATTCAGGTTAGAATATCTCACTAATATAGATTCCTTTAGATAAAACAGATCGATTTTATGAATTTCCTGCAAATAATGCCATCAGTGAGATTATATTAAGAACTTTTCTTAGTCCACCGTTTTTATTGTATAATTAAAATTATTATTTTACAACGAAATATCTATATTTTCTTTTGATAGAATGCTGTATAGAGATGAGTTGGAGTGCGTAAGTTCCACCTTCGAATCGGACCATGGCAGATAAATTATTGAAATCGCTAACAGCCTTAGAACGATCTTCAGGCCCCCATCTTGGGGCTCACCTAGGCTCTATAATCTGGACACTAAAAATAAAACAATTGATAAAAAGCCGTTCCTTACAATCGATTATTTTGTAGTACATTATTACATATCGTTATCAAAATAGTACTAGAATCGCTGATAAGCGATCTGTGAAATTAGAACTGATAACACTTATCTTTGAAACCTCCTCATTTTATCTTTTTATCACCTGAACATAGGCTTTATTTCCCTAATAGGGAGTTGCTATGCAGAATGTTTCAGGTTCAAATCTGGCTGTGGCAGTTGAATTATTTACATATTAACATCCTTAGTTGGATCCTGTTGGATCTGACGACCCTCCTTCGGCTCACTTAGGCACTATAATCTGGGTAATCTTAACTGGAGAAAGAAAGTTTGAGTTTGAGCGTGATCTCAACCAAATTAATGTTAAATAGTGACATTTGTTCCTCCCAGAATCTATGAAACCGAATGAAGTTTTTTTTGTAAAAAGCTTAATGAGGTCATTATCTGGATCGCCCTGCCTAAATAATAATGACTACAGATTCCATAATCAGATCAATATAGTAAATTTTTTTTTAAAAGTTTTTTTACCGTTAAAGATAATTCTTTTTAGAATTTTATATAAGTTTTTAATTAGGCTCTAATCAATATTTATAATGGCGAAACTGAAATACTTCTGTTAATTCCCATTAAATTGATTACATTTGTGTTTATACATAATATAAATAAAGAACAGCGCTGAGTTGTTGTGCCAAAGGTCCCGGGTTCAAAACCGGCATGTTTTCTTCAATTTACTAACAGCCGGGGGTGGATCCTCTGTGATCTGGGAACCTCCTGGGGCTCACCCAGCCTCCATAAAAAGGCGGGGAAACCTGGTGATTGAGCTTAATCTCAGAAAAATCACATTCCTGCACAATCGTTGGCGTACAAATATACTGCATTGTTTCCTTATGCTTATTCTTTCGGTTGATCTCGAACTGTAATGTAACAAAAAATTTTGAATCTTTACTTTGTGCGAAAAGCGTTATTATCATGGGGGTCCGGGCTTTGGTCTAAATTTAAAGTTTTGAGTTTTTTAAACGGCAGATGATGAAGTTTATCGAGTTTTTATTTCCTTAAACTCATTAAGATAATTTTTTGGTTGTGATGAAGGAAACTAATTGTCTTCTTATATATAATTTTCTAGAATTGAGAAAATCGTTATCCTAGAAACTGTACAGACTCTACCGTGTATTGAACCCAAGACCCTTGATGGGTTGTAGTGGTACAGTTTTATAAAACTATTTTATTATGACATGTTAATCACTGACATAATCAAATAGTTGCTCGTAATTGTCTACTTAAGGTAACCCGACACAAGACTTCAACACCTCTATCTCAGATTTTCTTGAAAGTGGAGCCTTTTTTGCTCGAGTGATTATGCAGATGTAATAATTTTGAATTTATTACTATTTTTATTACTTTGACAGCTCATTTATGGATAGTCGTTAAACAAATGTACAAAGGATGTAGGCTCCCACACCTGGAAGGTGACCTGGCAGGTACCACACGTGTTTCGAATCATCTCACTCCGACCTGGTTCTCACAGTCTTTTCCGCTACCTGGAACGTTGTCATGTTCCTGGTAAAAAGACATCATAAAAAGTAAAACTGGAGGCGATGTGCTAATGTATGTTATGATTTTTGTGGTGATCTGTTGAACCAATACGTTCTTGAGAACACACCACTCCTACCTGTATAGTAAAGGTTTGAACTTAGTGAATCCTTTCTCATTTTTGTTTACACACAGTAACTAACCGTAAACTACCGTTGCTTTTTGGTTTCTTTTACATCTACTGAGGGCTTTAGCTCATAGCATTCTATGAAATGTAAGAACTTTCTCGTTTGTCATTAAGCTGGAGTGTACTTAAAAACATGGAAGCAGTTTTTTTTTCTAGTTTTTTGTTCATTACAACATTAACATTTAGTATAACGTGTTCAGTCTTGATATAAAAAAAAAATCACAAAAACTCTATATAATTTAGTATGTTTTTTTTCTTCAGCAACTTTTCAGTAACTCGTCTCACAGTTCAGAACAAGAATTTAAGCAAATGACCTAAAAAATAAAGTACAAAATTTGGCAAATTCAGAGAAAATAGAAACAAAATGCCTCAAAATTAAACGAGACTAAAGAGCCACTATTAATAAAATAAAATAAAACTATATATATTCATTATTAATCTAAAAAATCGGCATTATATATTTTAGCACATAGCTATATATCGCCATCTGGCGTACTTGGAGAAAAAAATTGAGCTGGTTTTGCTGGCATATTTAAAGGTTTATAACTCTGTTACTAAGATTCTTGAAAATCAACAATTAGATTCGTTTCATGGGGAAATAGAGACCACAAATAAAATGTTTGCTTTTATTGACTCGAACTTCAGGTTTGAACGGTATGAATGGTGCCATATAAATTTTAATATTCTAAACTGGCAATCAAAAATAGATTTTAGACATATTTAGTTGAAAATATTTTTGGTGAGCCAAAAAGTTATTGTTTAACTTCACTCCCATCTTTAAAACAATCATTAATCAATTAATTTTATTTAATTCTTTACGATTGAGCCATTAAGGATTATGTTTGTTTCCTTTCATCACTATTTCTTTCATTCGTTCCCTTTGTTTTTGCTTTCTTTCCTCCGTCCAAATTTCGCTTTATTTTCTTTTTGACCAAATTATTAATATTATTGTGATTATATTTATGGTACCACTTAAAGATAACCTTAAAATAAATAATACAATGAAAGGAAACAAGTATGTTTCTTATTGTTGTAAATGTGGCCAATTACCGTAAATACGGAGGCGACAAGCTGTCTGGACTAGCAGGAAAGGCAGACAATATTTTGCCTCAAGTTCCAAGTATTTGCCAACAAACCCTCTTCTGGTACTGAGGGCCGGGCGTGGGAATGGTCGTCGAGCGGTCTGGACAAGAGGAAGATTATCCTTGAAGAAGATACCTGAGGAGGGAACAGGTGCACTTTTATTGCTACTATAAACGTCAGGTCATCAGTCAACAATCTGTCCTTCCTGTCTGTCTGCCCCCCGTGGTGTTCAGTACCTTCCGTCAAATAGCTTCTTAGTCAACTGTTTCTCTTTTCTTTTAAATATTTATATAATTATTTGAACTATCCTTTGTTTATGCCGTCCTTCGGAGGGAATGTAAAATGGTGGTCCAGAGTCTTTGCTCGCTAACAACCCCTATCCTAATTATATCTGGGTAGGCTTAGAACATCCACTGTAGCATCGTCCGATCAGCCACAGCAGATTAAAATGACGTTAAATAAATAAACAATTTAGATTTATACTAGGCGAAAATATCCTTACTAAACCCCCTGTCGTAGGTAGCTTCGACAAAAAGATGACTCAAAGTCCGTGTGTTAAACAACTTCAACATTATTAGTACAAATCAAAATCTGTCTCTTATATATAATAGTTTTTTGGTAGCAACGTGTCATATTTTATTTACTTTTTTTTTGTTCCTTCCATAGACCGAATCCTATACAATAGCAGTTAGTTGCTATTGAATAGCAGTTATGCAACAATGGGACTTGCAACATATTTATAACCATTATGCCATTGGAACAAAGGAAGTTGGTTCATTGCTATGCGTACAGGGGGTACCCTACTAGTATAAAAAAAAAATTGTTTTTTTTTAATGAAAGATTGTATTTTTATATGTTTAACCAAGAGGTGCGTCTCTTCTTTTTTCAAATAACTAGCAGAGCAAGAATATAATTATAGCATACTTTTTTTTTCTGGAATTTGTCAAAGCCGATTCACTTATGTTTTTTTTAAAAATAGCAACCTTCTATGTCCAAAGTCGCGTGTTCACACCCCCTGTGCGGAAGTGAGTAAAAAATTCTTTGTCATGCCGTCCTTCTGAAGGAACGTAAAATACGATAGTACGATATCAGGAACTATATAATATAAGATAGGGAAAATTTAAGACTCCCACTGATGCATCGTCCGATTAGCCATTGCAGCATAAGATGACGTTAAACGAACCAAACAACTTTTCTTTTTCTTGTTGTAATCTATCATTGCACTAATGAATGAAAAAGTCCAATGTTTCTACAATGGTGGTTGTCTACGGTGGATGATAAAAAAACAAAAAAAACAGTTGAAATTAATATTATAATGATCAAAAAAACCTACAATATTTCAGGCTATTTATTTTTAATATTTCTAAATTGGCCACCGTGAACTATACGAATATTCATAATTTCCTGTGGTAATATTCAAGGTTTCAGTTTTTACAATTTCTTTTTTTTAATAGTACCTATTTCATCTACACACGTTTTTACCTCACTGATGGCGAATAAATATAATTAATTAAAAATATATCGACGTAAACAAATTTTTATCATCAATCACAACCACTATTTTTAACAAACACAATTTTTAATGAAGTATTTAACTAACATTTTAAAAAATACATAAATGAATGGTTAAGGCAAATGTAAAAAAACACAGTCCAGTCTCTACCATGTACTGAACCCAAGACCCTTCATTAATTGTAGTGGTACAGGTTATTGCAAAAATAAAATAAGAACCAAATCCAAAATAAAATGTTCTGGGTATGTATAAATGCGTATCCGAAACGTCGTGCGGTATTGCCTACTATTCGGACAAATAGCATTTTGCTAACATTTTGACACGATCTTAAAATATTGAATAATATGAAAACCATTAAGATGATAATTGAATTATCTGTTCTTTATGGCATATTAAGTTTAGATTTATAATTATTAATAAAATTAATATATGATAAAAAAAATCTTAACAGAGTGTATTAATGTATAATTAATGTCGAGATTAATTAAATTTAAATAATAAAAATGTAATAAATTAAATGGACTGCCCCGACTGTAAACAATTGTATGCTTTCATTCTTTGCTATTCTTTTATTTTAGCGGCCTCCTATGATCCGCCGGCGTTGCTCTGGCTTAGCATTAAAATAATTATTTATTTATACATCAATTGTGTAATATAATAAGTTATTTATTTACTATTTTTTTACTGAATAATTTAACTTAAGTATTTGCCGAACTTTGGGTCCGGTAAAAAATACAAACAGTGAAAAATATCAATATCAATATAAATTTTCAAAAATACGGAGGAAAAAATATAATCTTATTGAGTATTTGACATTTCTATTTTTTTTTTGTCTTCTTTTCTTCTTAAATTTAATAGAAGATCAATTATAAAACGATTGCATTATATAAATATGAAATCATTGTATTTAAAATAGCAATTATAATAATATTAAAAATTAGTATTACAACAAAATATTATCAATCAGTGATTAAAAACTAACAATAACAGTGTTAAACTAACACATATCTCTAAAGAATATAATGTGAGGTTGCAAACTAAAAATCAGCGGTTCAATCGAATTAAAATCTACAAATATTTTGAAATTAACGCTTATTATATTTAAAAAAAGTAATATTTGGAATTACTAAAAAAAATTATACATATACAATTTTATAACTCGGTTATTTGGGTTCAATGAAGCTTTAAAAGTATATATATCCGTTGTATATTCCTATTCGAAATTTCTCACAATTGTAAAACATTACTTTGTTACATACGAGAATATATACATACATATAAGTGTAGGTGACTAAAAATAAAAATCAAGGGTGGAAAATTTATATTTACAATTATTATTTGAAAGCGGGTTAGTTCTGTGGTAGAGCTCTGAGTTGCTGTGCTGCAGATCCTGGGTTAAATTATGGCTGACAGATATTTATTAAATCTGTCAACATATATGGATCCTGTGGGATCTGCAGGCCCTCGTTGGACTCACCGAACTTCTTTAGAGTGGGTACCCTTGATTGGGGAAAAACCTGACGGTTACAGACAAATCACCTCCTTGCACAACCGTTGTACTGAAAACTGAATAGTCTCTATTATGTTCTTAGCTCAAATAGTTGAGTTGTAGAGTTGTAGTTTAAAAAAAAATGTATTTATTGGATCCTGTTCTATAAGATTTCATCGTGTTTACTGATAAAGGTTGTATGAGACTGGAAACTGTCCTACACGTAAGAAAAATCTGTATTTAAAGGCTGGTGGAGAGAAGTATGATGGTTGTACCTGAAGGCAGGTAAATTAACATATGGGCGTGGCTATGAGGGAATGGTGGGGGGTGGGGTGCCACTTTCCCGTTACCACCATTAAGGTTACATGATGAGATCCATCTTTTATCGGATCAGGTGTTCAGGGACTTATTTCATGAAAATAAACCCACCATATAGCAACATCTTTCATTTTCATTAAGAGGTATATGACCAACGTAATGATAAAGTAAAAAATGTCTATTGGGAGGGAGTGATCAAGTAGTGAAGAAATATTATTATTATTTTAACATACCGCACATGTATTTCGAATGTGACGAAAGTCAAAAGCTACATTTTTGGAAAAACTATTAGTGAGCTTGGAATAGCTTTAGGACACTAATAATGGCACAAGTGTCTTCTGGCAGACAAGCCCCTGAAGCTGCTGAGGTTGATATAGTTTTGATGAGTAATAAAGAAATATATACCAATTTCTTTCATGGTCATAGCTCACTACCGAACTGAATTTTGAGTTGTGGCACTTCAGAAATATTAGTGCTTATATCGTGCTATATAATAATACATAGAAACATCTGAGAACTATTTATTATAGTTGACCGCTTGAATACGGAGAAGGTGGTCTGGATGGAGGTAAAAAATAACTACTTGATAGAAATAAATGACTTATTAAATAAGATACAAAAAATTATAAACTTAAAAAATTTGAATATACTACAAAATAATCTATAAAAATTAAACTATTGGAATAAAAAGATAGAAGAACAGAAATCTTACAACATTATATATATATATGTATATATATATATATATATATATATATATATATATATATATATATATATATATAAATTATTATTTTATTATTATATATAAAAAAATAAATAAAAGTACGTAAGAATAATGGGTTGAATATAATATTATGTTAATTAAATTTAGAACTAATAAATATATGACACCATAAAAGATAAAAAAATACTTCCTTAAATAGTTATTAATTAATTATTTATTAGAATTTTGTCTCATATAATATAATTATTTAATAAGGTTAATATTTAAAAATATTTATTTTATTTTATATTTTAAATTATGTTCTATTCTTGTATCTTGCTTATTCCAATAGTTTAATTTTTAAATGCTGTTTTGTTGTTTATTACCGTTATTTAAGTTTTAAATACTTTTGTAACTTTTTTATTCATCCCTGATGAAGAACTGCAACGTGATTTGAAACGTAGGTTTTTATAACATTATTAAACAGTTTGTCGGACCATTATTATTTTTTAATATTAATTTTTTTCTAGCAATATTTCTTAATATTATCGGTTTTTATATTTTTCAGCTAGAGAAATATTGTATAAAATAATTTGTTTTTTTCCGAAATAAAGTTAGATTATAAGATTATAAACATTTTTTTAGTGAATATAATTTTTATATGTTTAAGTTGCCTGAAGATGGATTAATATGGCGAAACGTATTTTTTTTGTTGGTTCAAATTTTTTTGCTAACTACATAAGCCGTATTTACTAATTATGGTACTAATGTTATGATAGAATGGCTTTATTAGTCTCTGTGGTTTCTAAAATAGATGTCTGTTGTTTTATTAAATAATAATTTCATTTTTGAACCCCAGGGATTCAAAATTAAGAAAATTAATTTGTAACGCATAATATTAAAGAAAACTCGACTAATCAAGAAATTTTCTATAGATATCATTAAGCAAAAAAATAAAAATAAAATGTAATGAAAACATTTAAAATGTGATTACAGTGAAAAGGTCGTACCCTATAATTAGTGTAACATAACTACATTATAATTAAGTAACTATAATATAATTAACTAAATTCATTGAATTACGGTCAGAGCATTTGTGAATGATAGAACGGAAGTCATGCTCACTTCAAGGTTTTGCTCATTTAAAAAAAAATAAAAATTCAACTGAAATTCAATAGTTGAGTCTTGAACAATGGAGAAAACTAAAATACGAAACTGGACCACCCAAAATTGCGTGAGGTTATTATTACGTTCAAATGAGACTAATAAAATAGTTTTAAGAAATGATAAGGCCAGCAAGAGTAAATATATAATACTGTAGTATAACATTACACATTCCCACGGACATCCAAAATGACAACCCACCATTCATAAAAAGGTCTCGAACGACGCATGCGCTTCTTTTCCTACAAGAAATGCTTTTTGAACCCTGAATCACCGTAGTGGGGGTACCACGTGAGGTTTACCTGGTGCCAGTCTGTCTGCCACTATGACCAACAGAGTGAGGATCCCTGCCAAAATCTACAATAGGAAACCTAAGGTAGGTTCGTATTTAATCCATATTTATTTAAAGAATTAGTGAGAAAAAATCGAGGCGCATTATATATAACGTTTTTTGTTTGTTTATTTAACGCCATTTAATATTCCGCTATAACTAATCGGACGGTGTTACAGTCGGACATATAAATTTTGACTATCCAGTTTAATTAATTAATTAGCGTATATGTGTACTGCACAGGCTTGTGACCCCCATTTTACGTCCCTCCTAAAGGACGGCATAACCAAGGATTATAACTCCCTTTTAAAAAATCCCAGGGCCATCTGCCGGGCTACGAACCTGCGAAACATATTCTATATAATACTTTCTTTAAGGCTTCCTGAGAATATGAAAAAAATAAATATTAATTTGATATTTAGAGATGAAAAAATATTGGAAAATATTTTTTAATAGAAAGTAAAACCAAGAACTGACAGTTTTGTTTTTGTTATAACTTTTTTTAATAATAAATGCAAACGTTTTTCATATTTACCCTTATTTCATAGTTAGTTTTGTATCTACTGTAAATTTGAGTATACATTTTTTATTTTCTTTGTCAAGGCAGGGAGTAATATCTTAATTTAATCTTTATCTAATGGTGATTTTTTAAGGAAAGCTGTCGAAAGAAAAAAAAAACGGTGAGGAACTGAAAAGGCGGGATCTACATTAATAATTTATGAGAAATTTTTTATATCCACCATCACAACGATGAACTTTAAGTAATAATTTTTACATTTTTAATAATATAAAAATAAAATTTGTGCGACAAACGTCGGTGAAACAGCAAAGAAAAAGGAAAAGGATCGCCATATGTTGCCTTGCAATAAAATTTTATTACACTCAAAATCCGAAACACCTGCAGACCTTGCAAGAAACTTCATTTTTACTTCTCAGAAGCAAATATAATTATTTCTAGAAGACCCTATGCTTTATACTTATTTATTATTATTAATAATAATAATAGTGATATATATATATATATATATATATATATATATATATATATATATATAAACCCATACGCAATATATTAAATATCTATTTATTTTTTCACTTCAAAGGAGATCGAGTAGCTTAAGGTGTAGAGTGTTGAGTTGCAATACTGGAAGTTCCGGATTCGAATTCGGCTTTGGCAAATGAATTATTTAATCTGTCAAAGCATGTGTGATTTATTCTCCATGGGCTCTATAAGGCGGATACCCTTAATTGGGAGAAAAACCTGGCGGTTGAGCGTGACAACCATTTCCATGCACAACCGTTGTCCTAGAAACTGCACAGTCTCTATCAAGAACTGAGCCCAAGATCCAAATAGAACCCAAATATACGATTCTCTCGGACGATTTCGAACTGTATAATCCAACATAAAATTTTGAATCTTAACTTAATGTGAAAAGTCTGTTTATCATGGGGATTCGGTTTTTGGACTAAATTTGAAGTTTTGAATTTTTTTTAATCCAAATAATGTAATTTATCGAGTTTTCATTTAGTTAAATACTTTAAGATGATCTTTTTTGAAGGAAACTATTGGTCTTTATATATATTATTTTCTTGACTTGAAACAGCCGTTATCCTACAAACTGTACAGGCTCTAAGAAGTATTGAGCCCCAAGACATCTTCATGGGTTGTAGGGTACAGTTTTTTATAGTATTTTTAATTATTATTTCATCTATGGGGCAAAATACAGAAAAAATATACATACTTAATTGATGAGTACTTAATTATAGAGAACGGTCCTAAATAAATATAAACTCGAACTAAAATCGCAGAGGTGATTAACCTTGAAATTGGCGTTTCGTTGCTTTTAAACTTTCCATTCTCTGAACCCTTTAATTTTATAAGTAAAAACAATAATTTATACTTTCAAGTACGAATTCATCAAAATGTAACTATGTTAAAAAATAAATTGTACGTATTCTTCTTTGAAAAGTTTGTGTTTGAAATACTGTTTCGGTTTTCCTGTAATAGAAATATTGTTTTTTATTTGTTGTCAGATATATAAATGTAGTTTTGAAACGATAATTATTTATACTACATGTTTACATAAAGGATATAATTTCTGTTTCAGATGAAAGAGAAGTCGAAGAACGCGGCGCGAAGCCGTAGGGAGAAAGAAAACACTGAGTTCCTTGAGTTGGCCAAACTGTTGCCTCTTCCTTCAGCGATCACCTCCCAGCTCGACAAGGCATCAATCATAAGGCTCACCACATCATATCTCAAAATGAGGCATCTCTTCCCACACGGTAATTATTTCAGTATTTAATCTCGATAGATGAAATATAGACATTAAGTTAATATTATTCAAGTGATAGCCTCGCGAAGATTGAGATGGGCCTGTAAATTTGCTGGGCTTAGCAATGAACGAACTCTTAAGCGTTAATAAGCGCTGTGCCGACTGGAAAGAGTCTGAGGGATAGACCGAGGCGTAGGTGGGAGGATTGCGTTAAGAGTGATCTGACGGATTTGGGTTTGGATAGTGGTCCGTGGACAGAAGTTTGTAAGCAGAGGTGGTGACAGCATCGAGCTTTTGGGTTCGCTATTATTATATAAAATAAATAATAATTAGATTGCTTATAAGAATAAAATATAATGCTCAAAACTTGAAGGCTATAGGCTATTAAAAAGGTACAACTTTTTAAAATGAAATACAGTCTATTAAATAAAGCGTAGAGTATTTAATTTAATTAATTACAATTGAAAGAATAAGTCACGCGAGACAGATAAAGAAATCTATGTTGCTCCAACTCTTGTGTTACAATAAGTATTTTATTTAATTTTTACGTTGCATTTACCCGGATTTTACTATACCTCCGAATAATTTTATTTCCGATAACACAAGTATGAAATATCATTATTCCCGGATATTTTATGTGTCATACTTAAAGTAATATAAAATTAATCGGCTGAAGAATTGTTTCTTTGAAAGAGTTAATAAAGGCAAACAATTTATTTTTAAAAACAACATTTGAACCGATAAGCCCAACAAACAAGGAAAAACGCCATTATTCGCTAACAAATAATTATCCTAACACAAACATCTATTTATTATATTTTACCCTATATTGGTTGCCTAATATGCAGTTATGGCCAACATTTCATGTTTAAAATTATTTGGACCGAGAAGATGCAACAAAAAAAAACATATTTTTTGTATAACAACTTGGGTAATTAAAAATAAGCATACAGACATCTATTTCTATGTATTATATTTTTTTGGCAAAAGCATGAAGTCATAAGTCGAGGTTATTTTAACTATCACTTTTGAAGTAATAATAGAAAAAATAACTGAAAAATTAGTTTCTTAATAGTTATGTTTAAAATCATCATTTGAACCGCTGAGCCCAAGAAACAAAGAAAAATATATTTACTCCGAAAACGAATTGGTTAATTTAAAAAATCTATAATTGGATATAAAAAAATCGATTGTCCAAATTTCTGTACTGATGGAAATCTGTTGGAGATAAGTCTGGGTAGAAAGTAGTTGGGCTGCCGAATTCCCAAATTTAAAATTAAAAACAAAATTTTTTGAATACAAAATATCTTGTGTTTTCATCGTCATATTTGATGACATACTAAACTATGTTCGTTCAAATTTAACGATAGTAATTGCCATTAAGAAAGAGATGATTAATAACACCTCATTACAATCTGTAAACATAAACACACCAAAACAACAGAAGTCTGCCTTTAATTTTAGGAGTATATTAATTTAATTAGTTGTAATAACAGCATTTTATTTTGCTGTATTTATTTACAGTATTTAGAAAAAAATCGTTTACCTAGTTTTATTCTACGCTGAATGGTCCATTCGTCACAACACGGTGATAATGTTTCTTCCAGCTTAGGCTGCCGAGTATCCAAGTTTAAACTCATAAAAACAATAACACAACATCCAACAGCAGACCACTAACTTCACATTGAAGTTTATAAATTATAAAAAAAGGGTATTTCATAAGAAGTAATGGATGTAATTACGTGAAATGAAGATCTTAAAATAAAGTAAATGAAGACATGATGTTATGAATATGTTTTACGATTGTTACTTGTATCGAAATCATGTCTAACTTAACTACAAGTTAGCGTTGTTGTTTAGACTACACGGATCCGACTCCCTTCTTATAGTTGCTAGTTGAGTAGAATGTTTGCGTCATCACTCCAGTAAGTTTCCTACACTTGCTTCTGACATAAGCGTTTTGCTGATATTTCACTCCAGCAGCTTCAAAATATTTTCCCATTCACTCTCCGGCGATGACATATCTATTCATTCTTTTCCCATTGACGTTATTTGAATAGATGTTCGGTTTTGAATACGCCCTCATGACAATATAGAGGCGCCAAATAGGGAAAAAACTCCCAGCGGAGATACGAGGATGGTGGCTCTCTCACAAAGGCCTGCGAGGTCTTCGGTTACGCACGATATCGCTCTATCTCACCCTCCCGATTATCGATTGTGTCTCTGCCGAAACTGCTCAGTGGCCAGGATTCCACGTCCTTCATTCATCCCGTCTATATTCATATTTAAAGAGAAACAAAAAATTTGGGTAGCCATTGAAGAATCTCAGGAATATAGAGAGATTCTAATCGTGGACCTTTATTTTGGTTTTGTGACACGAAACAGAATGTTTAGAATTATCATCTCACATTTTTTCTTGCCGAGCGGTTAACTGTGTTTGCAGTCATTATTATTGAAGTATTATTAACCACATGGTTTTACACACCCCCAAAACCAAAATATATTAATAATCGCCAAATCAATTGCATAAATATATTGTAAGAAGATGAGAAATCCAAAACACCTAGTTCGTAGTCTGGTTAATTTTCAAGGTATCACTGAACTGGATCCCTCAACCAACTTAAATTTCCGGTTTCTCCTTCTCATTTCCTACAATTGTACCGACTGGGGGAGCGGGATGGCACACTTAGTTGCTACGATGAAGGTAGATAAATTATTGTTAAGAGCTACGGGGAATCAACAGACCCTGCTATGGCCTAACCTCCTCAATAAAGGGGGTATTATTAAATTAGGGGGAAAACATGGTGGTTGAGTGTGATCTCGGATAGCTCACATCCCTCCAAAACCGTTCTCCTAGAATCAGTAACTAACATGTAATGAATCTTAGACTCTTCATGGGTTGTAGTTGTGCAAGTTGTTTCCTCAAAACAAAAACTAAACCATACAGTTGTTTCCTTTATAATAATTCTATGGGCCAGTCTTAGTTTCCATATAACTAATATGTTTGTTTGTTCATTTAACGTCACTTTATGCTGTTGAGGCTAATCGGACGATGCTACAGTGGGAGCTCTAAATTTTCCCTACCCAGGTTTAATTAGGTTAGGGATTTTTAACGAGTACCTGACATCGTACAGGCTCGGGACCCCCCGTTTAACGTCCCTTCCGAAGGGCGGCGTAACAAAGGATTTTTTTCTCCCTTAAAAAAATCCTAGGGTCACCTGCCGGGCTACGAACCCGCGATCTTGGGCTTAGTAGTTTGTTACGCTAACCACTAGACCATAGGCGACCGTCATATTACTGTTATATTTACATGTTCAATTCATGAACGACATCCTGTAACCACTACGACCCGCGGACGAGTCTGGGGTTCAGTACATGGTAGAGACTTCTCCTAGGTTACGCTCCTAGGAAAACAACCAGGTTTCCCCCCTTACTTTAGGTACCCTATATTTATAATATTTTATAGAGGCTGGGTGGGCCCCAGGAGGGTCCTAGATCCCATACGATTCATCTTCAGCCGCAAACAGGCTAAATAAAAGTAACTGCCTGCAGCGGGATTTGAACCAGATTTCCGGTATGGCTACTCAGTGTCATGAACGATATATTAGTGACTTACCAATACAATAATTGCTGTTAAATTATTTTTTTTACCTTTAACAATATATTAAATTAGAATTTGAGAGAAAAGCTACAACTCATTTTCCTTAGTATTTTTATTATTTATTTATTTATTGATATTTACAACTGTATTACAATAATACATCAAGTAAATAGGCTAAGCGATACATAATGACATGTGAAAATGACAAGTAGAGAAACTACCCCCTGGTAGTACTCAAATCACAAGTTCAACTAAGAAGGTCACCAAGAGGTGGAAATGAAGTTTGTTATGAAAGGATAGATAGCGGGTTCGGGCCAAATCAGCAACAAATGGGACATTAAGGTCATTATGGATGACTTTATTCTTCACAAAATAAGGGAGCATTGAGGATTTTACGAAGGATTTTGGATTGTAGGGATTGGATACGAGAGGAATTCGATGCCTTAGTGGAGCCCCAAAGCTCTACTCCGTAAGTTCAAATAGCTCGTATGATGGTCATGTAGATGAGTCTTTTGTAGTTAATTGGGAGGTTAGAGCGTTTGTCTAGTAAGTGTTGAAGTAGCCAGAAACGTCGAGCGGTTTCTTGCCTTTTCAGTCTTGTATGAGGATTCCAGGTTAATCCTTTGTCGAGATGCAACCCTAAGAATCGGATCTGTTCTACAGGGCTATTATTATACAAGAGGGATATTATTAAAGGATACTGAAGGGCAGGAAGTCATTGGTTTACGACGTAAGGTAAAAGTGATTTGAAACGATTTTTGAGAATTTATTTTAATTCTCCAGTTTTGACACCATTCTTTAAGATCAGTGATATGGGATTGGAGGATTTGGGATACAATAACTGGATCGGTGTTGACTGATAATACACATGTACCATCAGCATACGTGGTTAGGATAGTATTAGGATGAGTTGGAATGTCAGCTGTATAAACTGTATAAAGGATTGGGCCAAGGACCGTAGTATTTTTAATTTAAACAGTTATATCAAGTTTACATGACGTCATCTAATCAAAATCATGAAACGTTTCAAATAACATGAAAATAATCGCTAATTGGTTGAATGAGCTTTTGATTACTTCCTTTTTATGAGCCGATTGTATATTTATAATTTAAAGAGTTTGGATTCTAAACAATAATTTAAAAAATATTTCTTGCCCCCTATTCAAACTAAATTGCTCTACACTAATTTAGACAGATCAATAACGAAGGTTATACATATTTAATATATAATAAAACTATAAATTTTAAATTGAATTTCAAGTAACAATAGATAGGCGAGTGGCCAGGTACCAAAAAATGGCTTTAGGTTGCATTAAATTGAAGAGAGCCGAATTTTTGATATTTCCGAATAAATGGCCAATTTTCAAAGGGGCGCAACTCAGAAGCTATCAAAGCTAAAGAGCTGCGGTTGGGCTCAAATTATAGAAAATTTAATCTACATACAAAATGGATACTAATGTTTTTTATAGCAAAAAAACTGATATAACTCCGAAAATTTCGAGGTTTTTTAGCCACCAAAAGTTTTCCCATCCGTTTTTTCAGTTCCAAAATTTGATTTACACTACTCGGACATGCCCTTACAATATATCGAAAATACAACTCTCTTCGATTTTTTCCGACCCTCAAAGACCTGGCCGCTGGCCTATGTTTGGACTATTTGGAAAAAATGACCAAGGCGCATAACTCAGAATCTATTAGATCTACAGGCCTCGGTATGTGCTTAAATTAAAGCTAATTAAATTTACTACAGTTTCATTCCTCATGAGTTTCATCCTAGGATCACTCCTTCGGCCGGTGTTCCTCACGAAAGTCGGCCAAAACTTAAATTTGTATTTTTTGGAATTAATGAACAATTTTCAAAGTGACGCAACTCAGAATTTATTAAAGCAACAGAGCTGCAATTGGGCTTAAATTATAGAAAATTTAATCTACTTTAAAAATTGATGTTATCAAAACCGCACCGATTATAAGATACAGGCCAAAAACTGAAATAAAATTTCGAGGTTTTTTGCCCACCAAAATTTTCTCATCCGTTTTTTCGGTAGGAAACTTGGATTTTCACTAGTCAGACATGCCCTTACAACATATCAAAAATGCAGCCCTCTTCAATTTATTGCGACCTTCAAGTACCAGGCCGCTGGCCTAAGAATTCTTCTTTTCTTACAATTCGCCTTAAAAAAAATACCAAATAATATTTCCTATTTACTATTTCCTAACAGTTGTAAATGGTATTGAATAAATCATTCTTTTTAAATATAAAACTATTTCCTATTTTTTGGTGATTTTTAAAAAAGATTATTACGATTAAGTCCAAATTATTAAAAATAAAAAGGAAACAAATCCTTTACCTTAATTATTTTTGTAACATTTATTCTTTGTCATTTCCTGTAAGACTGTAGACGATTTAGGATAGTTTTAGCATTGACTATGCACTTGATACTACACAAGATCCGTAAGCAACTGTTTAGTTGTGGGTATTGCATTGTCTACCGACCTACTTAGGACATGCTGAGTTGCCTTTATTCCCCACTATCCACTCTCCTTTCTACACTTTATTTAATCCCATACATTCATTTTTTTAAACATTTAATTAAAAAGTATCCGATTGCGTGTATATATCGAACTGTGTCTATTGAAATCGAATTCTATAAAGGTATTTGCCATACAAGAATATTAGCGAGATCCTCGCAGATTTCATCGTTCATATATATCTATGATGAAATATATATCATAACATCTTACTAGGAATGATATATTCATAATATATCTAGTCTTCAAGCTATGCCATAATTGCTATAATACTTGTTATAAAACATAAACATAAAGTATAACATAAACATATTTCTAATCAGGAAAACATAATAAAATAGCCAAGAAAGGGTTGGTTTGGATAACGACAAATAATAACACAATATCTATTTATTACGTGCAGATATTTTGACCCTCACAGAATTCTTCATAAGGACTCTACCTCAGGCATATTGTCGGAAAATTCAATATATTCATAGTGCCAAACCATTTTTTCCCTCAACAAATTGCAGGGAATTCTCGCTATTTTCTCTACATCTGTATGTATGTCAATTTTTGAAATTCTTAGTTATCCACTTTCGATCCTGAACGCCTCGTTTATTCCTACACAAATGCGACCAAGAACTTAAACTCCAGGATAACCCTTTCATGTCGTAGTTCCTCTTCAAGAATGTCATGAGTGTAGATCACTTACACATTTCCAATCGGCTTCTCGTGCTCTCGGAATATTCTTGTTTTTGTTTCTACCAGAGAGTTGATATGTGGTAATTCTTATTTATCTCTGGCGGGATCTGATGTCATGCAACAGGATGGTAAAGTAGTTCAGATCTCGACAGTCTTATGTTTTAAAAATCCATCTTATAATTCCCTAGCGTATTCTTGCAAGAATACATTGGTTATTTGTAGCGTACAGTTTCTCGTATGCACTAGTAAAAAACATGGCTTCCCAACTATAAATAAAATAGGACAAACCCTACAATTATTGAAGCAGGGACAACAAAGCTACCATCACGTTGGTATTTCGGTTATTGAAAGCACATCACCTATTGTATAAATTATAGCATTATCTCAATTGAAGAGGGGATTAGTTTAGTAGTATAGAGCTGAGCTCAAATCAAAGGATCTAGGTTCAAATCCAGCTGTGGCAGATAATTTATTTAATCTTAAACAGTCAGGGATAGACCCTGTGGGATCTGGGGCCACTCCTGGGGCTCACCCAGCCTTTATAAAGTTTGTACCATTGATTGGGGGAATACCTGGCGGTTGAGCATTATCTCGGTTGAATTACTTCCCTGCACCAGTAACAGTGCATTTTCAACCATTTATTAAACCAAGAACCTTTATGGGTTGTATTTTTCCAGGTTTTTCTTTTCTTTTTTTATCTCAAATTTTATTTAAATTTTTTCCATCGCCCAGTTTGCGTGTTGTTTATCTATATTATACACCATATTTTATGAAGCCAACCTTAGTCGTTGATGACCTAAGAGTTTTAACCTTTAAACACCAACAAACAAATCATGGGTTTCAACAGTTGTATTTGCTTAAGCCGATATCCTAGTACGTTTTGCGAAGTAAGGTCCAACAAAGGCTTATCGACTTACATTCTATTCTGTTCCCTCAATCACGTGTTGCTCGGATTCTCTTCGAACAATGGATGGCACACGGCCTATACCAAAGTTCTGGAAGTCGGCAGGGTCTCATTGAGCATCCGAAACGGGACAGCGCTAACTAGATCTAAATGCTCTAGGGTAGAGCGACATAGCTAGAGCGAGACCCGCTAACGAGAGCAGACAGTCGGTAGACAAAAGGGCCACGCGGCACTAACGACAACCCTGATTGGTCTCCTGCAGCGGCCCTTTAAATCAACACTGCCTTCGGAATCATTAGTACACCGGCGTTTGACTTCTGCCTCCGTGTCACTGCCTCCTTTATAATTGGCGCCCTATACCGGTATTCCCAGCCTTTTTGATATTTGTTTGAAAGCGAATCGAGCAATAAATGAAAAATGGTTGTTGTAGATATAATAAATGGATAATACTATTTTTCATAGCGATCTGCAAATTCATATTGGGTTAGGATTATATTTCAAGGAGGTTGTTTGTTCTATTTGTATTTTTGAGAGTGATGTGGGAATATAGCATTGATAAACTAATGTCATTTATATCCCTTTATCAAAACAATAATGGGTTCAACCATAAACAATAATTGGAAAAATATGGGAAAATTACTACAAATGGTTTCGTGCATTTAAATACTAGACTAAATACCTTTAATTAATCCCTGTTAAGTTGAGCCATCATACTCATATTTTTTAAGAGTTCTGGTAGCCGCAACTTTGAAGCTGTCATGTCACATCCAAGCTATTGACCTTAAGCAGAACTCTTAGGGGAGGCCAGGAGTTATTAATAAACAGCATAATAAAAACTTAATTCCTCGAGAGTTCTTGTAATGCCAATTAGAGTTCTACAAATTAACCTTAATAACTTTTCTCCTTCGGTCGATAGCTACGAAGTGTTAAAGCCTCAAGCTCGGGAATATATTTTTTTCTTAACTTCCCTAAGAAACCTTTTTGTTTCCCTTCTTAATATAAGAGAAATATAAGGCTACCAGGGTGCAAAAAAAAAAAGAGTGATGCACCAACTTCACAAGGGTCTGTAATGAAGAAATAACAATTATTAAGCTGCTAAGTCATACAATTAAATTTAAGCTAATTAGGTTAAGAAAGGATTAGTTGTAGAGTTTTAGAAGGATATTGTTGATTAAAATTATTACCGTATTTATGCTTTTAAATACGATTGAGAAGGTTCCTAAACTCAAGGCTTTAAGAATCATTTAGAATTTAAATTATTTTTTATTTAATATTTTAAAGAGATAAGTTAAAGCTCAACAACTGAAGGCCAATAAAAGATTTGAAATGATTAATTATTGATTTTTTATGGAACTCTGCTTTTAACATTGTGCCGACAGGTCTTGGGGATGCGTGGGGTGCCGCGCCACAGTCACAACCCAGGGAGGCCACCATCAGGGAACTAGGATCTCACCTTCTTCAGGTAAATACTTCTTTGTTTATTTTATTATAGATAGTAAAATTATACCATTATACAGTTAGGAAGCGTCTACATAAAAATCAATAAATTATAATTCAGTAGGAATTAATAACAATAAACCAAAGGTAGGGGTAGCTCAGTGGTAGAGCGCCGAAGGTCCTGGTTTAAAATCCGGCTTTGGCAGATAATTTAATTAATCTGGGATATAGATAGTCTGGGGGTGCAGTCAAAATAACACTAAATAAGACAAACTTATTTATTATAAGTCCCGACGTTTCGACCTACGTTGTAGGCCATCTTCAGGGCTGATAGAAGGCGAAGCAACTATGTTTGTTAATAACGTATATTTTTTTGTCAGCTAACCCTACGAGGTTTCATGGTTGCTTCGCCTTCTGTCAGGTTCGTACACTTTTTAATTTTTATATCTTCTCTTCATCCTAATCTTTCCCCATTCTTCACACCCAATTCTCTGTTCATCTCACGGCACCCATCATTTGTTTTAACAAAAATCACGATTTTATAGTTTATCTTCATTTACAATTCAGAATTTTATATCTTTACTCTCTATACATTTCTTCTATAAATATAGTTGCCACGCCTTCTATCTGCCCTGAAGATGGCTTACAACGTAGGTCGAAACGTCGGCACTTAAAATAATTAAGTTTTTCTTATTTAGTGTTATTTTGACTGCAGCCCCAGACTATCTATATCCCACATTAAATCTTCCAGTCAATTATTTTCCTCTCAATTTAATTAATCTTTTAACAGCCGGAGGTGGGCCCAGTGGTATCTGGAGACCCTCTTGTGGGTCACCCAGCCTCTATAAACAGGGGGGGGGGATCTGGTGGTTGAGTGATTTAGGTTGAGTGGTTTAGACAAATCACCTCCCCTGCACAACCGCTGTCCTGGAAATAGTGCAGTCTCTACTAAGTAATAGACCCAAGGACTTTCTTGGGTTGTAATGGTACAGTTTTTTTGTAAAGTAAAATCAAAGTTTTGAAGATATTAATTGATAAATATAATTATATCGGAAATTTAATTAATTATTGGCTGATGTTGTTACGGAGGATTTGATTGAAAGAGGCACAACCGGTTTGCTCACCGTTGACTGAATGAGTAGCGAAGAGTTATGTTTCCCCAGGCTACATGAGTGCCGTTTAAAATTCATGAAAACAACTTGTTCTAGAACATTCAATTACTCGAGAGGAAATGAACTTAGCTACAAAGGCCTCGAGTCAAGTTTTTGACTTGTTTATCTGAAAGCCCTTCAATTATGCGGGTCGTGTTGCTTGTCCTTTTAATGAAGTGTTTTATGGTAACCTGCGAAAGGGTCATTGGTCTGATTGCATTGCGGTTTCATTTGTATTTCTATATCACATCATGTAAAGTGATTTAGTGACTTAAATGCATATTAATTAGGTTATTAAATAGAAATATATATGAGAAGCGAGGGATCGTTGACTGGATGATGTAAGGAAGAAAATAGTTTAGCTTAAATTTAAATAGCTTTAAATAGCTAAAGCTTTAAATAGCTATAGCTTTAAAAAGCTTTAAATAGCTTTTCCGTTCAGACCGCGTCCCCTCGTGCTTCTGCAAGCGTCCTTAGCCCTGAAGATGACCCACAAAGTGGGTCGAAACGTCGGCACTTAATTAAAATAAGTATCCACTTATTTAGTGTTTTAATTGACTGCACCCCCAGAAATATATATGAATGGTCTTGGATTCAGATAGTGGTGGAGACTGCAGTGTTTCTTGGACAACGGTTTTGCAGTGGAGTGATTTCACCTAGATATCCAGATTTTCCCCCAATTGAGGGTACCCATTTTATAGAGGCTTCGTGATTCCCAGGAGGGTCTCCAGATCCCACAGGGTTTGTCCTCTGCTGTTAAAAAATTAAAACAGATTAAATAAATTATCTGACACAGCCGGGACATTCGGCACCTTCACTGAGATACCCTGCTCCAAATATAAATAATATTCATATCATCCTAATAAGATAAATAAATTCTCGCCACTGATTATAATAAAATCAATTTTAATTACCATTCATCCTTAGTTTTATAGTTTTATAAAAATAGGTATTTTCTAATGTGCCATATTAGTTATATCCATTATTTTTTTACGTTTCAGACTCTTGACGGATTTATCTTCGTTGTCGCCCCAGACGGTAAAATCATGTACATATCAGAAACAGCTTCTGTACACCTTGGTCTATCCCAGGTATATTTTCTTAATTATTCTTCACTTTTTTGGAATGATAAAACTTTTATAAGTGGTGAGGAAAAACTGTTCATAAAGGCAGCATCGACACTCTACTGATTGACACTAGAATTGAAAAACTCAGGGTTTGTGATGTAATAAAGTCTGAAAATGTGTTTTTGGTTAGAGAATCATTTTCAAAAATGTTGCCCTCAAAGAAGTTGTCCAAAGTTCTTAACAGATGCAAATCTATCAAAGGTAAGTCTGGCGATTAAGGTGGATTCGGGAGTACATCGTAATCGTACACCCGATAACCAATGCAGGCTGTTTTTTATTGCGTTATGGCCATATCCCTGTATGTGTTAAATAGGTATTTATTTATGAATGCTGCGTTGGCGGCTGGAATGTTCTCAAACCAACTGCGAATGGTTCATAAGTTACAAAACGGTGGTTGTCATACTTGATGGCTTTCTAAATTATGTTGGATCAATTCCAATGATCGTATATATTATCAAGAAAGACGGTTAATAACAGCTCATTCCAATAAGTAAATAAAGACATATTAAACAACAGAAGTCCTCTAATTCCACATTGAAATTTAGAAATAATAAACAATAGCATTTCATACGAAAGGACCCAATATTTAAATGAATAGAACAACGGTATTTTATCTTGCTGTACTTATGTAGTAGATGTGTTACGTATGTTAGGTAGTAGTGTATATATTGTACATAGTAGATTTATAAAAACTCTATACATATAAATATATTACTAACTCCCTGTCCTTGAACCAGAGATTAGGCTGTTAACGAAACTCATGCAATGCCAATTGTTAATAATTAAATTCATTATTAACATAGAGTGTGTGGTTTACGTTTGTGAATAAAAGGCTCTTACCTATAGCCGTGCTCCAGGTGGAACTGACCGGGAACAGCATGTTCGAATACATCCACCCCAACGACCACGAGGAGATGTCTTCTGTGCTTTCCCTCCACCAGCCCCTGCATCACCATCCTCTTCTGCAAGGTCAGTATCAAGTCCAAGTGCTGTTGTTATCCCAATCTCTGTAGGATACTAATCTCAATATCTTTGTTCAGAGTTCGAGATGGAGCGGGCGTTCTTCATCAGGATGAAGTGCGTACTGGCCAAGAGGAACGCGGGTCTAACGACGGCGGGATACAAGGTGAGTCAATTTCGTTGTACATTGTATAAGTTATCACAAGAAATTTATTTCATAAACATAGCGTTGACCAGCCGTTCTTATAAGATATTTGAACTCTGCAATATTGTGTCTGCTCTTATAACTGTCGATATTCTTATAATAAATAAGAAATAAGCTTCCTTTATAAGGAAACAAATAAGCTTCCTTTATAAGGAAGGGCCTGAAAAAAAGTGCCGTGGTACTTTTATAAGTTTGTACCACTGGGGAGAACATTGTATACTCCTTATTTCGACGGGAAATCCTTAAATTCCTCGAAATTTATGTAAAGTATTTTAAACATATTCTGTCTAAAGATAAAGAGTCTCGTCCAGCTTGCATTAGTAGGAGAGGACGGTAAACATCATACAATAAAATTAAACCAAACATTTCAATTTCTGGGGCTCATAGACCAGTTATTATCAGCTGCCTGCGCACAAAACCTAGCGTTTGTATAAAATGGAAGATGAAGTGAGTTCAACAAGTGTAGTTTATTTAAGGAATGGTTAGCATGATTTCTTATTATTTGTTGATAATTGCTTTCCTGATTTAATTATTTGTTTTTCGGAATTGGAGAATTAAAATCAATTCCAACAAGTCCCGTCAAATTACCTTTACCCTTCGCCGATAACCCGTGACATCCTGTCCTACTGTATCCTTTAACAGTACTCCACTCATCCCTGTTGAACAGATTCGCTACCTAGGACTCAACTTAGACAAACGTCTTACTTGGAACCCTCACACAAGATTGAAAAGACAAGAAACAGCTAGACGCTTCCGACTACTTCAACACATACTAGACAAACCCTCAAAGCTTCAGATCAATTACAAAAGACTTATTTATGTGACTGTTATAAGACCTATATGGACTTACGGAATTGAACCATAGGGCTCCACCAAACCATCGAATTCCTCTCGTATTCAATCCTTGCAATCCAAAATCCTTCGCAAAATCCTAAACCCTCCTTATTTTGTCACAAATAAAACCATCCATAATGACCTTAACGTTCTATATGTTACCGATTTAGCCCATTACAGATACCTATCATTCCATAATAAACTCCAGACCCATCTAAACCCACGATTTTCCATCCTTCCATCCAATTCCATCCCGGACAATCCTCCTAGGCGTCTGAAGAGAAGATGGGCTCGGGACCTTCTATTATAGAAATGTTATTAGAGTGCTGCCAGTGGGTAGTGCCTCTACATGTCCTTTCATGTATTTATTTATTCATTTAGCCATTGTACTAGATGTATATATTAGAGTTGTACAATTCAATAATGAAATTTAAAAAAAAAAAAATTGTTTTGATCTTAGTTCTTATTTATTTGTCTTTATAATAATAGTAAATAATTGAGTTAACATCTCTTATAAATTCCTGTAACATGTAATATCATAGCATGACAGAAAGAGCTGTTTCTTAGAAAGTATATATTGTTTACATAAAACAAAGTAATGGGGTAGCTTTGAGTGCTGAGTTGTTATACTGAAGGTACCGGGTTCAAATCTGGCTGATACAGATTAATTATTTAATCTATTAGCATCCACGGATGGACCCGGTGCAGATCTGCTGGGGCTCTCCCAGCCTCTATAATGTAGAATGGTCTCGGATGAATCATCTCCATGAAGAGCCGTTGTCCTAGAATCACTAAAGACTCTACCATGTACAGAACCCTAGACCCTTCATGGGTTGTTGTGTTATTACTATTATGTATAAAACTAGACTTATACAATGAGATGTTTATAAACCATGTGAGGAATACCCACTTGCACAATAAGAAAGGCTTTCTAAAAATTTATCATGAGAGCTTTTAATGGAGATTCGGCGAGCTATATTTGATAATGTAGTTTCACAACTCCTATGACAAGAGACAATTAAATATTGGATTGAAAATAAACTTAATAATCTTCAGATTTACAATTTTGATCTGGCGAAAAATGATATTGAAGGATATAATGATTCCTTTCAAAAAATCTGTACACACAGTGTTGTTATTTTTAATATTTTTATTTAATTTTTAAACTTTGCTATTTTATTTATTTTGTTATATCAATAATTTGATATGACGAAAGTTATCAAAACACAATATATTGATCTATTAGGTCCGTAATTAATGTCCAAAAAATATATAATCCACTGAGCTTAAATGTAACATAAAATGAAGTAGTAAAGTTTTTAATACTAGCCGACGTTAGTATCCAAACATCACCAAGACCAAAGTAATTCAGAGATATAGAGATTCCAAAATCCTAACACAATCACTAGATTCCATTGTCAATAACCTCTGGTTTATTGTCTTTTTTTATAAGGACTAGATGGCCTACTTATGAGTATGCTTTATTGTGAGTTAAAATAAACAATTAAAGGTAAGACTAAGAAGTATAAACTGTGGAAGATGGCTGGTAGTAAAGGTTATTAGTAAAGGTTGGTCGCTTTACGAGGACCATCTCCAGTGACCGGTGTGACTGCTTAATGCAGCCTCACGATCCCTCCCACCTCGTCCTCTTCCATTCAGCCTCTTTCTCCCTTGTTTTAGAATTTCATATTAACTTATACATACTGATGTTATAAGTATACTTCACGATTCGTTCACATATCAATATATGTATGATAATAATAATAACAATATTAGGACCTGACGAAGGCGGGAGTAAATAACTGCACTAAACCTAAATCTCCAAGGTCAGACCTACCACAACCTACGTAATGATTCGTTAACCGTAAACTTTAAACGCTTATTTCAGTCGTCAACAGTCATCGTTATACGTCAAATATACAAAAGGTGTCACAAAAGTTTGTCAATGTGACTTAATAGAAAGATCCAGAAGGCTCCAAGTTACTGCGTGTTCAGACCTGCATAGTTGCCGCCATTAACACTTCTCCGGGGTCAGTTATTTATAAGCAAAACAGATTTAAGTGCATTGCTCTCGTGGTCACGTATTAAATTAAGGGTAGTTTTGAGTTATAATTTTCCATGTGGTTTTAGCTCAGATCAGTGCTTTGAAGAAATTAAATTTGCGTTGAATAATGATTGCCCACATTATACGACAAGGTGATACAGTCATATGAAAGGGGAAATTTCAACTTGAGGACGCTGAAAGAGAAGGAAGGATAATAAAATAATGGTTGAGATTTTCGATGAACATTTTTTCAACGGATTTTCTTCATAGTTCCATTCTTATGCCTGGGCTATGATGAACTTCTGAATTGATGGTCAGTCTAGTGCTAAAACGATTCTTATCAACCAGTCATTGAGGCTTCCCCTTTTAAAGACCTATGACTGGTCAGGTATACATCCCTCAGAAGAAGTAAGAAAAATTATGACCATATAAAAATTGTATTTGTTTGTTTATTCATTATGTTGCTATGGGTATTATGATTTTACAGTGGGAGTCCTAAATTTTACCATCTAGTTAAAGTAGAACAGGGATAGATAACGAACATCAGACACCGCTCAGGCTCGGGACCTCCACTTGACGTCCTTTCCGAAGAAAGGCTTAACCAAGGATTTTTTACTCCATTTAAATAATATGCGAACCCGCACACTTGGACATGGTAGGTTTTCATTCTAGCCTCTAGACTAAAGTTTACTCCGGACGACCTAGAGCTAAAACGGTTCAAACGATTTTTACCAGACTACTATTAACTCTTTTTTTTTCAAAAACAGGCCATGACTTTAACAGGTCATGTATACATCCATCAGAAGAAGTACTTAAATTATTTTTGACAAGATGAAAATTTTATTTCCACGTTACTAAAAAAAAATAGTATAAGTTTAAGAGTAAATGCACTCAAAATAATTTAAGAGACATTTGCATGAAGAATATTGACAACTAATACAATAGTGATCATTTTTATCAAGCTGCCTTATTATTGTGCTAGGTGATCCATTGCTCAGGATACCTGAAGGTGAAGCAGTTCCCGATCGAGGGCGCCGGGTTCGAGACCTGCTATCAGAACGTCGGTCTTGTAGCCGTCGGTCACTCCCTCCCTCCGTCCGCTATCACCGAGATCAAGCTCCATTCCAACATGTTCATGTTCAGGGCCTCCCTAGACCTTAAGCTCATCTTCCTCGATGCCAGGTAAGTAGATCAAAGTGTCAAGTATTTTTTTCTAGTTTGCAGTTAAAAGGCAACCAAACTGAATCCAGTCATCAAGTATTTCTTCTGGTTTCGACCGGTTTGTCACATTCTTTTCCAACTGCTAGTACGCAAAATGTTCTTCTATACTTCGGTATTTATAATGTATCGGATCCGAGAGGATGATACATGATGACATAGGTTAAGAGAAGTTGAGAAACTACCCAGTGGTAGTATTCAAATAAATAATTCAAGTTAGAAGGTCACGAGGCCAACTTCTTTTCAACAGTCTCGGAGGATTATCGGGAATTGGCAACTATCTTTGAAAGTAGTGGGTTTGTGTGAGAGAATAAAATCTGCCACGAAAGGATGATATCTAGCTCGGGCTAAATCATGAGTATTAAGGATTTGACGAAAGATTTATGATTGTAAGAATTGGTACAAAAGGAATTCGATACCTTAGTGGAACATCAAAGCTCTACTCCTTAAATCCAAATAGGTCTTGTAATATTCATGTATATGAGTCTTTTGTAATTAATGGGAGCTTAGAGCGTTAGTCTAGTAAGTATTTCAGGAATCAAAAAAGATGAGAAAATATTTCTTTTTTAAATCAATACTATGGAAGAGTAGTCACGATAAATATATCCGCTATGAACAAGTTAGTTAAAAAAGTGCAGTAAATGAAAAAAAAAATTGTATCCGATATCTATTTGGATAGCAGAATGGAAGGTGTCTGTGTTCCCTCGGGAATCGTATCACCTGGAGGGGGGAAGGGAGGGGGAAGATCCGGAAGTGTTGTTTCAGCGCGCGCCGCACGGCCCATTAGATAGCGACTGGATCAGGTGTCGTACTAATCCCACCAGCTATTTGTTCGAGGATCTACCGTCATTCTTATATGTATATGTATCTCCTTCCTCACGTGCCCTATACAGTGTCTTTGTACACACTCAATTGGTTAAAATAACACTCAACTGATGAGGTGGAGTGAATGATTGAGCGTCAACAAAGGCCGGGTGTGCCCCGCGCAACAAGACACTGTCCAAACAAGAAGCGTTCCTCACCCTAGAGGCTGATACAACAGTTTTGGACCTTCTTTATAATCATTTAATGTTCAACTATTAAAATATTTTTAGGATCTGATACTTATTTTACAAAATAATTTTATATTAAGATTAACTTGGATGAGTAAAAGAAGGGTTAATTTCCGATGACATGCCATGCGAATGAATGCAAGTAGGCTAATGAAAACAATATTTGAATTCAATTCAAATAAAAAATCTAAACCGAACTGGTTTAAGGAAACCGGGACTTGGTAGAATTCGGGGTAAAGGAGGTTATGCTTAAGGGATGGAACTATCAAGAGGATAATGCGAAGCAAGAGGATGAGGTTTGTGGCAAGAACTAATAGTTTGTGGTAAGAACGGTCAAAATCTTGGATGAGGAAAGGAGTAGGAAATGAGAGAAGATGAAGCGATACCGGGCGGAGATACCTGGAAAGGAATGATTAACTTGTTTATAGCATTGCTGTTAAATGAATAATTTTAGAGTCCATTATTATTTTCTATAATGAACCTCCGATATTGACAAAGAAAAAAAAAATGATCACTTCTTCAAAATTTTGAGTTTTATGTTTCAAGCGAGATACTTTTAATCCGAATATCGAATAAATAAAAATCCGTTTGTCCAAAGTCCGCCTTATGCCTTCATAATCATGTATCCTGAAGAACGTACAGATTAAGTTTAGGATGATATTGAGAACTCGACATTGCTACATTTCTTCTCATAATTTGCATGCCCCCCCCTATAATGTTTATAAGAACAAATTTTAAGCCCCATTTTAAGTCCCATCCTAGGACGACTAAGGATTTTTAATTTAAAATTGCTCACTGGGAACCCACGATTTTGAGCATGAAGGTTTTTTGTGCTAACCATTATACCACAGGTGGTACTTTTCTTCTATAGTATTGGAGAATAGGAGTAGAATTTAAAATAATTATTTTTATTAATTAAGTATTTATAATTTATTTTATTTAACAGGGTTTCACAACTCACAGGTTACGAACCCCAGGACCTCATTGAAAAGACATTGTACCAATACATACACAGCAGCGACATGATGCACATGCGCTATTCTCATCACACGTGTGAGTATCTCGAAATGCGTGAGCATAATAAAACTCATTTCGTTATAAACATAAATAATTTTCTTCTAACTGATGTTAATAACGCTTATTCCAGTGCTTGCGAAGGGACAGGTGACGACTAAGTACTACAGGTTCCTGGCTAAAGAAGGAGGTTGGGTCTGGATGCAGAGCTACGCCACCATAGTCCACAATTCGAGGTCGAGCAGGCCTCACTGCATCGTCAGTGTCAACTATGTTTTGAGGTACTATAATTTTTAAGATACTGTCACATCGTTAAACCATATATATTAATTAATATTGTTCTATGTATGCTGTCTCAAAAAATCGGAAAAATATATAGTACAAATTCAAATATAAATATATACTGAATGAGAAAGAACTCAAACAAATGAAACATATTTCAGCGGTCCTTGCTCCAACTTATTTCATGTCTTTTACATGTTTTCAGTATTATTACTTGAAGTATTAATTCATGATGAAAATGAAATTTAATGTGGTATCACATTAACAGGAGTTTTTTCTTTTACATAAAGTATAGCACATACTTTTTGAGTCGTTTCATATCAGAAGTGCATTTTCGGAGGATAGTTTATTTAGAAAAACGACTATATGAACTCAAAACATTTACTGTTATTTTCTATACATTTTTCCAAACCTGTTATCAAAATTTTCAATACCAGAACTGAAAAATTCAGGGTATTGCGATGAAGTAAAATGAGTTTTTGACTTGAGAATCATTTTTTTTAAATTACCCTCAAATCTCTGAACAAACGGATATCTGTTGGAGACAAGGTGCGTGTGAGTCCGTAACCCAAGACGTTCAGGTTCTTCACTGTTTGTCGTGAAACATGAGGTCTAGCGTTGTCATCTAAAATATAACGATTAACCAATGCAGGTTGTTTTTGGTAAGTTTTTGTTGCATCGTGTCAATATCCCTGCAGTACGATCTGTATGTCATGGTTTCACCTCCCAGAACCCAGTGGGTAGAATTAATTAATTATTTATTTATGAATTAATTGTCGCCAACTGAATTTCCCAAACCAACAGCGAATGGTCCGTTCATCGCAACTTTCCCTAACATGTTTCTTTCAGCTTGGGCGTCCGAGGGTCCAAGTTTAAACTTATAAAAAAATTACAGGAAAATCGCATGTTTCCATGATCATATTTGATGGGATACTAAACCATGTCCGTTCAATTAAAGTGATAGTATATATTATCAAAAAATATAGGACTAGTAACAGCTCATTACAATCTGTAATCATCAACATAGCAAACGACAGAAGTCTACTTATTCCACTTCGAATTTTAGAAATAATAAAATTCATTACATATGAAATGACCCAATAAATATTATAATTTCTATTGGATGATTTCAATATGAAGTTTACATATGTTTTTCCCGTATTTTTCAGTGACCATGAAGCCAAAGACTTGCTCCTGTGCTACAGCGGTACAGAGGAGAGGATGGAACCGAGGCCAGCACCACAACCGAAGTACGTACCAGACGAGTATGCCGAACACCACCACCTCTATCTGAGCCAACAAGTTGCCGTGAGTAAATTTCTTCAGCAAATATTTTTAATTTTAATATTTCTGACCTACAAACGTCACAATTTTCACGGAACCAGAGAAAAAAGTTGCTAAAAGGGCTCTAGCCTTAAAGCAGAAATGGTCTTTTCGATTTAATGATTTGAGCATCGATTAGTCAGTCCTACTATCCATTCGAGAAGAACACCATCCAAATTACACGAGATGAAAAACACAGTTGGAAAAACATTGATCGTCTCTCTAGAAACTCAAAATTATTGGGCACAATTAGGATGGCTGGAATTAATAATTTTACCAAAGAGGGGACCTATTTGTTTTTTATTAAGCAATATTTGAAGTAATTGGTTTCTGATATAGAAAAATAACTGGGCCAAAATGAAAAGTGATTCGACTTCTTTGGTAAACTAATCACGTATCTTTAATACATTTCTGTATCTGTTGGTACATTTCTAACATTAGTAAATCCCATCTAGTTAAGTCTTTCAGTTCAAATGGAAAACTTACGATCTCTTACTCATGCACTATACACCTCAAGTTCTTAAACTAATTTATTCTTTTATTTTCTATTATCCTTTGCGAGCGTCTTCCTATCCAGCCATTTAAACTTTACTTATTACAACTTAGTTGTGTAGATAACTTGTTATATAACAACAAATACAAAAAGTCTTGGCCATGCAGGCTTCTTCAAGTCATTATTTGGAATCATTGTTTTGCGAATCCAAGGTAATGTCTTCGCAAAACCCAGTTACAAGGAAACTATGGCTAGGTCTAAAGACAATATTCTCGATTGGTTAAGGACAGATGTAGAAAAGGATCCATTATAAGCTTGAGGACGAACTCTTGGCAGACAATATATTATTTTTTTCTTGTCGCCTTAAATCATCTTTCTCCCCGCAGGTGTACCAACAAGAATACAGCGGAGAGTGCAGCGGTGCAGATTACTCTGGCTACACTGAGCTCTACTACCCCACCGAAGGACCCATCATCCAGGACCAGAGGCCTTACTCCTCCAGCAGTTCTTGTTCGAGCCACGAAGAGCACCACTACATCCCTCCACCTTACGCTAGTGTAATCGTCGATTCTGCTGGCCTCGTCAACCAGTTTGTCCACTAACCTTTTATCCCATTCCGTACATTCCTCCCCCATCGTTTACCAACTCGTATACCTAAGATCCGTTATTTATACTATTTATAAATATATATATTTTGTTTTCGTTGTAATTTTTCGAGTTTGTTATTTAAACATTTATTATTGGTAGAGTGGTCTGGATTCGCTAATCTTTGAAAATCTTGAAGACAAAAAAAAAGAATGGTTTTGATGGACACATAGGCCTATGTTTGCAATATCCGTTTCTGGTACCTGACATTCCTCATAAAATTCTGAATCTATCATCAATAATAGGCAGAGGGATATTCCCAATTCTGTTTTCTATATAATATATATATATATATATATATATATATATATATATATATATATATATATATATATATATATATATATATATATGATTTGAATTATAAAATGGGAACTATCATTTCCTTTAATGTCATGGAGCTAATTGTTGTATTTCTAAGCAGACAGTACTGATTCGATTATAAAATTAATTTTAATAGAACCTGAGGGGAATTAATAAGTTGGGTTTCATTATTGTTATAATTATAATTAATAATAATAATGAAATCCATGAAATAATAGTTATATTCATTATTGTTCATTGTTGTGCTAATTAACTTGAAGCACTAGAATCAACCTGTTTAAAGCTGTTACAATTCAGGTTCAACTTACTGCTGTACTCATTTATTAAAGTAAATAATGCCTGTTGGATTCCTATGTCACAAGTACTACCTACCTTTTACCAGTATGTTTACAGCGTAAACACAATCTGGGGATGGATTACTAGTCAGCTGGAAAACATCAGTGAGGTCTTCGAACCCTATAAAGATCTTTCTCAAGCTGACCTATGTCACTATAGTATACATTATAGATCCTTAACAGTCCACAGTATCTTAATTCATAATTTTCCGCAAATTAGTTACTTCAAAGTCTATATTTTTGTTTATTTATTGAATATATTTTTTTTACATTATATGAATTCAAAATTCACAGGGTGTCTCAAACATGCTTTACAGAACTTATATCATATCACACCAAACTGCATAAATAATAAAGTTATAAATAGACTTATATACAGACGTGCCGAATTTATTATAAGTGCAGAATGATCATTAATTTGTATAATTTTAATTGGTTTCACTTTATATCAAAATGCTCTAATATTCATGCAGTTTCTAACAACAATCAACAATAATTCTATGATTTAATATAAATTAAAATAGTTTGTAACCCAATTAAACAGCATTTAGTAATTTCTCAGTTCCTAGTTCAAGAAAAAAAAGACAAATGAAGAAATTAGTTTGAACTTTTTTATGTTCCTTATTAGTGTTTATGGATACCAGTTGATTACTCATGTCATATGATAGACCTATTTTGAAAAATATATCAAAACTGTACCAAATCTTATTATTAGAAAATCGAAATAATTAAATATTTAAGACCAATATAATACTATATTAAATTCAAGACCAATGCCTATACGTTTACTACTAAAGTTTTAAATAATATTTGATAATGGAGAAATTTGAAGATATTACAGTAAATGAATGAATCCAGAAAATCAATAAGGGGTCCATTAAAAGTCGGTTAAAAAGAATTTAGTAATATCAAACTTATATATAAGTGATCTGAAATATCGTATTGAAAACTGGTTATTGAAACAAGAGTTATTATTTATAATTCATGTATATAAATTTAAATATATTGGTTTTAATATTGAAATAATATGTAAGTGTAAGCATTAGCATATGGAATATCTGACAATAAAATCAATTACTAGTTTACTACATTTCAGTAGCCAAAGACAAAATATTATATTGAACATGCTTGATCGGGATAGGGAAAAAAATGTATTATTTTGCAATGTAACATTGTATACTTATAAAATTATTCCAGCCCATCAGCTTACATATAAAAAAAGAAAAAAAAACTTTGTAACATAATATAAATATTATACATACAATACCATAATTATAGACTTTATTGTATATATATGTGTATATACATATATTTATATATAAAAACATTTAATGAATAATATTACAGCTAAAATGTATATAAATATATTATTATGGCACTTTCTGGGAAACAGTGCAGATAAAACATTTAAAAATAATTAGAAGAATTCATAATTTATTTACTTACTAGTTATGTATCTTTATCTCAATAAACATAAACATTATTCCAATATTTAAATTAAATAGAAAATTTATTTATTAATGCTTTTCATTTAGGTAACAAGTTTACATTATTTAAATACTTATCCGCGCTGTTTCATTGTCATTGACAGGTGGGTGCATGCAATTTAAAAAATACAATTTAGTTTTTTCTTACTTTGTTTGAAAGCAATATACATTGCAATCTAGTTTGGATATTTATTTTTCTTACAAATGATACATTTCATAAACACAATTGTGACCAATCAATAACTGTCCAGTCATGTGGATAAAAATTAATTCAGACCATAAAAGATAATAATTTTCTACTTCATGAAAAATACTATTTCATCCAGAAAAAAAAGTAAAGTTCTATAATATTCTTATTTTTTTTACTCTCACCTGGCAATGCAACTAATAGATATGCCCTCTCTGTGATGTGATGAAAACAAAAGAATAGATTTTCACATCGACAGTTATTTTGTAAACATTTTGTAAAATATTTCTATGGTGTATATAGATAATGTGATATATATTATTTTTGTGTCGATATAAATATAATGATATTATTATTAAATTGATTTATTTATGCTACTTTATTTATTGATAAATATAATATATTCCTTCCCTAATTTTTTTTTTATTTTTTCACCATTTCAATTGATACTGTCCATTTCTTTCCAATATTTTTTAATTGATTCAACCACAAACTCATTCTTTATTTCTGGTCATAGCAATTAAATGTACGAATCTATGGAGCCCTAACATATAAAAGTTACTCAATCGAAATTTCTACCCAGTAACAGATGCAGTTTCAATATTTGATCACCTTCCAAAAAATATATTTTTTTTAGTTTCAACAATCTGGGTTACCCCACAGATAAAAGGTTACCAATCATTTAAATTAGACAAGTATAAATATATTTTTAATAAGAAATAAAATCTAAAAAATTAATAAAGAATACTATAACATATTTTTAAACATGTTAACATTTGCATTTATTTAGATTTTATAAAAAGAAACCGTAGTTCCATAATAAGGAAACAATAGGTGAATTGCATTTTTAACTCCAGAATTATCCATAACATTAAAAATTTAAATAATCAAATCATTAAAATTTTAAAAATCAGGGATAAACTTGAGAGCATATGCCAATTGTGGCAAGGCCTGAGCAATAATTAAGGTCACAATTACATTATCACAAGTATTTGAATCAGCAGCCATGGAATTAAGTCTCAGTGTGAAGGGGGGAAAAAAAATCAAACAGATAGTGATTGGTGGTAAAGGATGCCAGATTTTATAACATTAGGTTAACTCAAAGGGCATTATATCACAATGAATCACTAAAGAAATCAATACTTCCTACTAGAGATCTTTCATGTAAGGAAATTTTACTTTAGAAGCAAATTTATTTTCTAAAGCTCCAACATTAATTTAAACAAGACCTCGGTAAATCCATCCAATTTTCACCGATGAGTCATAAAGAATGACAAGGAAAATAGGATTGAAAGGCCTAACACTGTATATAGAATATTCGGACCTATAAGAGAGGAAGGAGGCTGAAGGGAAAAGAAAATGTGATTATTAAAGCTGGGAAGACTTCATTAGACAGGTCATGCAGCCACGCGGATGAATCCGATCTCAATGTTGGCAACCCAGGACATAATGGCCGATTAGTGTGGAAGCAGTTATAAAGCCCTTGTCAAACAACCAAAAATGGGCTGCTGCATCACAAGCAAGAATTACCTGACACAGGTTGTTAGAGCAGTTTGTAGGTCCAGGAATTTATGTTCACATTTCTGTTATGAGTCCCAGTAGATCTAGAAATAATAATTGCTATCATAATTATTTTTTCATCAGGAGCACCACCAAACTGATTGATCCTATCTCTCTATTAGATAGACTGATAAAAATTCTAGTACAATTCTGTTCATTTAGAGAGGTTATGGATAAAGTACAAATGTTTCTTTTTTTTTTTTTTTTTAATATTCAAAACAATTGCTTCTTGATTCATCTAATAGTTTTCATTAATTTTTACCCACAAGAGCCATAAGCATAGAAGGATTATCAATAATATTACAGTTTTTTTTTCAGATCCATTGCCAATTTTTTGCCCGAAGGACAGGATAATAATATCCAGTTAGTTTTAATTTAAATTTGCATTATATTTATCACCTTTAGTCTCTTTCAGTCACACAACACAAATATGGAATATAGGTAAAATATTCTATCATAGCCATAATATTAAAAATTTGAGTAAGTGAACAATGTGGAAATAGATTTATTGCTATGAGGTAATATGGTTGATAGTCAATGAAACCTGGTGGGAAAGTATCATGTCATAGTACAAATGTTATATGTTAGGATTATTCTGACTCAATTTTTATTTTTTGCTACGAATTCATGTCTTGTTGAGGTTGATCTGTATTGTAAATGATGCTTGTATAGGGAACTTGTGTCAAGATTTAAAAAAACAACAACAAAAAAGTAACTACCACAACAACTCATGAAGGGTCTGAGGTTCAGTACATGGTACAGACTGTACTGTTTCTTGGACAACGGTTGTGCAGGGAGATGATTTGTGCTAGATCACATTCAACCACCAGTTTTTCCCGCTTTATTTTAGGTACCCATTATAAGGAGACTGGGTGAGCCCCAGGAGGCTCCTATATCCCATAGGATCAATCTCCAGCCGCTAACAGATTAAATAAAAGTCTGCCAGCAAGCGGGATTTGAACCCACGACCTTCGGCATGGCAACTCAACTCCACTGAGCCACTCCGCTCTCTTCTGTCAAGATTTAAACTGCAAAACAAATATAGGGATAATACTAATTTTGTATTTACTTTGCCTTTTTCTATTTTATTTTTTTATAAAGTGCAATAACATATTTTTTTTACTGTAGGAAAATATAATTGTTGTATAGCATATATTTTTTTACTTTTCTCTTTTTGTAATCCATTGGTATTAAGTCGTGATTATTTGCAATATTATTGTGTGAATGCGCAATAGGTCACTACCAAGTTGACATAGCACATAGCTTTGAGTTGAGTTACAACAAAGTTTGACTGTTTATTCATTACGTTGTTAATATTTTCCAAAAAAATCAAGTTATTGTGAGCTTTAGTATGGAAAAGAATATGTAATTATGGGTAATGAGTAGATTTCGGTAATCATTTCATCAAGAAATAAATGTTTCAACTAACATTTCGAACTATAGATGATATATTTAAAAATTAATAAAATCAATAACTAATATAATAAAATAAATTATAGATGATATATGTTTGTTGAAACGTTAATTTCTAGATGAAATGATTACTGAAGTATACAATACGCTATCCTTTCCATACTAAAAGGGAAACGAATGAAAAGTGAAAACTCGAAGTGAAAACCTGCGGACTAATTACCGAAAAAATTTTATTGTATTATATTAATATGGGCTATTTTTTAAATTAAATATATATTTTTTAAATCTAATGCTCAGGTTAATGTTTAAAAAAGAAAATAGAAATGGTAATTTGCTTGTTATCCTCTTGAGTTTAAGCTTTATACTCTTTTCATTCATAAAGTTTCAGGATATTATTAATTAGTCGTAATAAAGCTATCCTACAGAAGCTAGGACAGAGATGGTTTATATCGTTAGACAGTTTGAGAGTGTGGGGCCCTGGTGATTGGCATCGTTAGTAGAAACTGGGATGGAGCGGATCTCCATGGCAACCGGCCCTGCAAAGGACAACTTACCTCGCCCTAGGCGATGGGCAAACTGTTCCTGGGATAACTCCATTGTAGTTTAATGACCGTTTAGTCTCGGGATACCATACATCTATTAATGTTGTAAGTTCACTCGAATGTTAATGTTGTACACTAAACTTATATTCTTAATGTTTCTCTGTTAAAAATTAATAAATTGGTAAATCATCCCATTAATTAAGGATTTGTTTGAAGTTACGAGACCTGCTCTGACTTTGTAATCTAAACAAATAAAGGCTTAACGAACCCGAAAGCTCGATACCGATACCACCAATCTATGTTCACAAACCTCCGTCCACGGAGCACCACCCAAACCCAAACCCGCTAGATCATTCCTAACGCAATCCCCCCACATACGCCTCGGTCTACCCCTCGGACGTTTCCCAGTCGGTACAGCACCTATTAACATCTTGGGAATTCGTTTGTTACTAAGCCCAGCAACTTTACATGCCCATCTTAATCTTCGCGACGCTATCACCTGAATAATATTTACCGGATGCATGCTTCGCAATTCCGCGTTATGTAATCTCCTATATTCCCCAGTGGTCTCATCCTTTTTTGGACCGAATATTCTATGTAACACCTTATTTTCGAATACCTGAAGACGTTGTTCATCCTTCAGCGGTAGTGGCCAAGTTTCACATCCATAGATAAGAGATGGAACGATAATTGGTTTTTAAATTCTGATTTTTAGATTTCTGGACAAAAGACGCGAGCTTAGTAATTTCGAGACCGAATAGTAACAAGCATTTCCAGCCTTTAGTCGCACCTTTATTTCCTATTGAATTTCGTCTTTCCCAGTTACCATTGACCCTAAGTACTTAAACATCTCCACAGGTTCGAACTTACATTCTCCTACAACAATATCACCAAAATTTCCCCCTTTCCTTCTTCTGACCATATACTTAGTCTTATCCGAATTTATTTCCAGCCCTATTTCCTTAGCAGCATTCATTATAGTTTGTGCATTTATCTTTATAGTTTCTTCGTCCTCACCCAACAGTACCAAATCGTCCGCAAACCCAAGCACGGATATTTTACTATTCAAGTTCAAATTCAAACTTCTTTCGTTGTGTATCACCTTTTTAATAACGCACTCGAGTGTTAAATTAAATAGTACAGGTGATAGCGAATAACCTTGTTTTAAACCTGAACGAACCTCAAACTTCTCCGAACAATTATTACCGATTCTAACCTTGTCGAAAGTTTCGCTCATACACATCCTTACCAGATTTACTAATTTCTTTGGTATACCCAGTTCAATCAATACGTTATACATAATCTGACGGTCGATAAACTTTTTTAAAATCGATATAAAGCTGATGAACGACACCATTGTATTCTACTTTTTTCTCTAGTATTTGGCGTAAGGAAAATATTTGATCGATAGTTGAACGGTTTCGTCTAAAACCGCACTGATAATCCCCGATAATTTCCTTGGCCTATTCCGTAATTATACTAGTTAGGATTAATGAGAATATTTTATAACAAGTTGGTAGGAGCGAGATTCCGCGGTAGTTATTGCAGTCCGTCCTCGGCCGCTTTTTGTGTATCGGAATAAGTATAGATTCTTTCCATTCTTCGGGCATTTTTTCATGTTCCCATATCTATGTAACCAAAACGTGAATCTTCAAGACTCCTACTTCCCCGCATGCTTTTATCAGTTCACTAGGAATATTATCGACCCCAGCCGCTTTGTACGATTTCAATATCCCGATGGCTATTTTGACTTCCTCCTTACTCGGTCCTTCTATAAATGGGTCGGCACTCTGATATTCTGAAACAGGGATTCGATTATTTATTCCGGAATTCAAAACACTATCAAAGTGATTTTTAAACTCACTCAAAATGTCCGTAGAGCCAGCTAAGATATTGTTATTTTTGTCTCTAATTGCCCTCATTGCAGGAACATACCGTTTACGCGAACTGTAATCTAAATGCCATTGATTAATATTACAGCCTCGATGAGTAAGTGGCTAAGGCGAATTTTCTCTGAAATGAGTTTCTTGTACTTTAGGTAACGGAATCGTTTTATTTTCATAGTTTGTTTGATTGTTTATTTAACGTCACTTTATGGTGCTAATGCTAATCGGACGATGCTATAGTATGAGCTCTAAATCTTGCTTTTCCGGGTTTAATTAGGATATGATGGACTCCATTTCATAACATGCCTACAACCAAAAATAAACCATAATAACATAAATGAACGTAAAGGCTCACTCCCTATATTTGATTGACATTTATTATAATTATAATTTTTTAAACGAAATTATAAGGAGGAATGGGATAGTAAGATATAAGAAATAGGGGTCAAACGCATAAAAATTGAATAATTAAAAAAAAAATTAAACTAATCAGATAAAATGAACTAAACTGAATATGTAAGAGATGTAAAAATAAAAATTACATAATGGTAATGAATTACTTACTTTACTTTATAGGCGTTCCGAAAAGGGTTGCCTCATCTTGTCAGAGCAGAACTCCATGCCTCTCGATCCATCCAATCCTCTTTCTGAAGACCTCGACCATCCATCTCCGAGACTCCATCCATCTACCAGCATGTGGGCCGTCCACGTCCTCTCCTCCCTAGTGGAACCCCATCCAGGACTCGGTTTGGCCAACATTCGAACGCCATTCTCTTCACATGACCGTACCATCTTATGAATATGTGAATTAGATAGTACAATAAAATATAATAGAAGCATGAGGAGTCGAGAAAAAGAAAACCGAGTCTATGTCAAACGATTAATCTTCATTTTGAGACGGACATAACGAGTTTTCAGGTGTTTTTGCTTCACCAAAAGTGCAGTAAGTAAGTGCTATGAACTAGTCCACTATGTGCTGGGAATAAGTCCAGCACGAGCAAGAGCAGTAACAGTTTAGTTCTTAAGTAAGTGCTAATTACTAGTCCTAAGGTGCTAAAATAAACTAGCCCTGTAAGTGCTATGAACTAGTTGAGTAAGTTTTAATTCTAGTCCAGCAAGATCTAGGAATTAGTCAGGTAAGTGCTAGGGACTAGTCAAGTAAGTGATATGACTAGTAAAGTAAGTTTCATGACTAATTCAATAAGTGCTAGAAGCTAGTCGGGTAAGTGAAAAAACTTATTCAATAATTGATGTGACCTAGTCAAGTAAGTGCCAAGAACTAGACCTGTGAGCGCTAAGAACAAAGCCAGTAAGTGCTATTGACTAGTCGATTAAGTGATAGGAACTTTTCCCTTAAGTGCTAGTCAGTAAGTGCTAAACCTTAGTCAAGAAAGTGCTGAAACTGGTACAGTAAGTTCTATGAACTTGTCGAGTAAGTGCTAAGGAATGATCAAGTAAGTGCTATGACTAGTAAGCTAATTGCTATGAATAGTAAAGTAAGTTTCATGACTAATCCTATAAGAGTTAGAAACTACTCACGTAAGTACTTAGAACTAATCCAGTAAGGAAATATTCAAGTAAGTGCTCGGAATTAGTCAAGTAAGTGCTCAGAACAATCCAGTACAGTGCTAGCAACATTCCAGTAAGTGCTAGAGACTAGTCAAGTGAATTGCTCCAACAAGTCATTATGTGCTATGACTTGTCCAGTAAATGTTAGGAACAAGACCATTATGTGCTAGGAACTAGTCAAGTAAGTGCTAAGGACATATTTAGCAAGTGACTAGTAAAGCTTCATGAACTAATTCAATAGTGCGAGAAACTAGTCAGGTAAGTGCTAAGAACTTATCAATTAAGTGTCAAGAACTTATCAAGTAAGTTCCAAGAACAATTCCAATGAGTGCTCAGATAAGTCAAGTCAAAAGCTATGTGAGTAACAGGAACTAGACCCGTAAGTGCTAAGACCTTTATTATTACTAACTTATTACTTTATTATTAGAAACTTATTATATCGTAGTATAAGAAGATACTTATTAGAAAGATATTATTTGAAACTTACCCCAGGGATAATCCGTTTCAGGCTAATGAAGAGAAGAAATCCGTGAGACTTACTACGGTATACCCCCCTGGTACAGACCTGTGCCCGCGATGGGATATCTGGGACCTTCGTACCGCCATAGACACACAAAAGACTGGTTGTGCCTCTCATTTAGTCAACATTGACGTGGCAATCTCCCATAAAAGTATTCCATTTATTGAAGAAAGGATGTTTTCGCTGTTCAACGATTGTCTGGAGAGGAAATACTTTCCACATAGTTGAGAAATTGCAGATGTCAGGTTCCTTTATAAGGAAGGCGAAAAAAATAAACGAGTAGCCAAGCCTTCCAGGTCTGTATGTTTCCACTCAGTCATGAGCAAAGTTTTCTAGGATCTAGTCGTTAAGCCTACGGTCAGGTCATCAGCGAGAGTACCCTTAGTCTTTAAAATGTAGGGGAACCGCAGACTCCTTGCTGAGGGCAACGTCGAGGACAGGGCCGAGAAATATGTTACGCTACTTTTATTTGACATAACATCCGCATTCGATAGCGTTTGGTGGCCAAGTATTCAGCTACTGCAGAAGTATGAAGCTCCCAGCAACCTGTATGGCCTGGTAAGAAGCTAACTCTAGGACAGGATATTAAGGATTCTTCGGAGCTTCTATGAAATAGAAGACATTGTGGATGTGGGATTTCCCAAGGGCTCTCTAGAAACTGAAAACTTGTCTTTGATGATTTACTAGGAGTGCTGGAAGAAGAGAGATTTCCCGCTACTACATACATGGATGGCCTGGCTGCTGTGGTGGCCTCTATTAGCGGAGCCAAACTGAAACATGAAACTAAACGGCGATCCAACCTAATAGGAGAATGGTGTGAGAGACAGAAGTTGAAGATGACGTAATCTAAGTCTCAGGCCACTCTTCTGTGGAGTACGAATGATAGGGCGCACCCTATTAGTCATCCAAAGATTAAGACTAAGTCCAAGTGAGGTATCAGCCTACCTCGTAGTTTGGATATGAAGAAAACTCAATGTAGACTCTGAAAGGAGAAGCAGGAAGCACTTATAGAATGAAAAGAGGAGCTTCAACGAAAAGGACTGACTATAAACATTCCTAAAAGTAAAGATCACTTGATCACTTGAGCCCTGCCATGGGCATGAAAATGTGCCTTTGTTTTGCGGTAGGCCTGAGACTCCAGAAGCAGTGCACCGTTTTTCGTATCTTCCGGAACTATCATCAGTAAGCCTAGTAAAGTAGATGAAGAAGTTGATAACAGAATCAGTAAAGAAAACTTAATATATTATCGAATATACAATAGTAAAGTTGGACACCGAAATGTAGGGAAAGAGACGAAGCTCCATGCATACACAGTAGTCTATCTACCAACCAGCGGGAGTGAAAGTTGGGTCGAGCTTGATAAATACATGAATATTGAAGTGGTTCGGGTATGTATGTATATGTCTGTCGCATGGACAAGGGATGGCAACCAAGGAAGATAGTGGAAGCCCAACCCCAGGACATAAGGCCCCGAATAGAATCTTATATTAATACTATATCCAAAGAATAGGTCCAAAAAAGGGGAAAACTCAGGCTCAAATGAAAATGGTGTGTCGGGACTGGGAAGGTTAGCAAAGAAGGTGAAACGCAAAGAAAAAATACATCCGAAAGGCCAACAATATAGCATGGTTCGAATTAACACGATTTGCAAAAAGAGGGATAGATAGACTGTCATAGTTATCCGGTTATCCTGGGTCCTTTGTTAAAAAAAATAAACTTATATCTATTGCTGAGCAGAGCATAAAAAGAGTCAATCATAGATATCATACATCAGATACCTACAAAACTGCAGAGAATATATCTAAGCAAACAGTCTGTTCATGAATTATCGAAAGGTTTATGATAAGAAAAAAAGGAATGAGATGTTTTCAGCTCTTCTGGAGATTGGAATTCCAGCGAAGCTAATGTTTCTGATCAGGGCTACACCATGGAAAGTGTAACTCACAGTCTTTATTAATTGAAACACGTCTCTCGCCTACCTAATTCCTAGAGTTGAGACAATATTTAATCCTCATCACCTATACCAGTTTTGATTTTGAGTATTTGATTCTCATTCGCACCCCACACACTGAATAACAAAAATAAAAATAAAAGAAATGAGAAGCACCGGACAGATGAACAGAAGAAGAGAAATGGTAGAGGATCGTAAGGAGTCGTCCGGGCTGTGCAGAAGGAAACCTCACACTGCGTGAGCGGTAGAGAGGATGGGCTATGATGATGATGATGATGATTCTCTTTCACAAATGTTAAAAAAAGTACAGTAATTTGGAGACGTATAATCAAACAAAAATACTTGTTCCAAGGTAAAACTAAATTATTTGGAATAATAAACCCAATGACATGTATGGACAAAAGCCTATTATTGAATTTTGTTCTTGAATTATTTCATCTAGATCATAGATCAAAATCAGAAAGAATACAAAGAAAGGACTAAGATTAAATTTCACGAGTGGTAGTTTCCTAACAATTACAAAAACAAGATCGTTGAAAATGTAAGTATCTGTACATCTTGATATAAGTAACTTTCGCTCTTTTTCCGACATGGTATAAAATAACTCGATAGCTAATCGATTAATGTTGCGCGCCAAAATCTCCAAGTCTAGTTGTTTTGTTATTCAAAATGTATTAATCAGTGCTTGTTAACACTAGTTGTCTAGTTGTTCAGAAAGTTATTTAATTATTTGTATTATACGTCCTATTAATTTTTCAATCTATTCTATGTACGATGAAGTGTATAATTCCCGAAATCTCTTGGCATAATCGAGATCCAGTTTTAAGTATTGACATACAAGTTAAAAAGGAAAGTGAAAATTTGTACAGACTGTCAACAGGTGGAACTGATTCTCATGTTTTGGTAATGCTTTTGTGTTCTATGTTTATTAAATGCCCACTACAGTAAGTTTATGTGAGTCTAAATTTAAATCAGATTGAGCTATAAAATAAAATCACTATGAAGTAAAGTTATTGTTTATACTTCTGATTTTAATATCCATCCTTGACTGTTATTTATCTCTTAATATTCACAAAAAAATATTAGATTGTATAAGTTAATGAATCACTGATACAGAAAGAAAATTTTCATGTATATTTCTTACACCGTTTCTTAATTGCTTGGAGATTCAACTAATTAAATAGCTTGTGAAATTTCTTCCAGTACTATTCACTGAGACTTTTTTAATATACAATTTTAGATCTGGCATATGCTTCCTCAAAATGATGGATCTTTTAAATTGGAATGTGTGTGTGATCTTAATCGACACCAAAAAGCTGTGAACGCCGTCAAATTCTCTCCTTCTGGTGAATTTCTTGCATCTGGTGATGATGGTATGGCACTTAACATAAATTTTATTTTAATTGAAAATAATATATATGTTTTTGTAATTAATGTATATAGATAATTCCCTTTAAAAATATTTACATTCATTCTAGAAGAACAATAATCATGGGTCTTGGAGAGATCTTGGTTTAGAGTAGAATTCAAAAGTAGTGCTGAAGCATTGGTTAACATCGTTAATGGTACATGAATAAGATAAAACATTCCTGACTGTTATTCTGGTTTTGTATTATCAATGATATGCCTAATTCAGTATATTATCCAGAATTTCTAATCTTTTGAAATAAATGAAATACATTCCAAGAAAACTTAAGTGAAATATTTGTCTTATGGATTTCAGACAGCTGCTTATAATAATTTCAATTGCTATAACTTTTTTTCTAATTCATTGTTCCTTTTTAATTTGTAATATTTTTTTAATTAACAAAGAGAAATAAATATATTGATTATTTTAAAAAACAGAACAACATTGTTTACATTTTTGGAAAATTATGAATTACACTAAGAATTCTCAGATTAGGTTATTCTAGGAAAATCCTTTCTTTCAAATAAAATATGAAAGCTAAACATATAAAATTTACTCATAACTAATTTGAGTCCTTACTTAATTAACTAGATGTAAATAATTCATTTTATGAATTGCACATGTTTTGCATAACTATTCAATTTAATAAAGTTGTTACATCATTTTGTCAATCGCATCTCTTTGACTTTACCAGGCTTGAAAAATCAAAATCGTACCCAGTACTTTTATATTCCATATCATACCCAGTACTTTTATATTCCCTATTTCATGCCACATCACCTTTATAGCAGTTTTTAAACGTCTTATCTAGGAAGAATTTTCTTATCGTTATTGTGGTTTTTTTTTGTTATTTATGCCTTCTTTTTATTCACACTACAAAAGTGTTTATTATTTTCAATTGTAAAGTTCTGCATTTCATTAAATTTCTACAGAATTATAAAAGAACTAGTTCAGCTTTAAAAGTTTCAATAGGTATATGCAATTATTAACCCCTACTGCTCAATTCGAATGTGTTTTAGAATCTGCTATTATCATATGGAAGATGAAGACAGATCAAGATGCTCCAGATCTCGATGATGAACAAGTTGAGAGCAGGGAAGTGTGGATACAGGTAAAGAAACTATTATTGAAAAAAATCTCCATTAAATTTTTGACTAATACATAACATTGTAATCTTTGTGTACATCTGTACCCTAGATAGGTAAAAGATTTCATGTCACATTTTTGTATTTTTGATATGGAAAGCTAGTTTTCCATAACTTTGAACTATTACAATTTTTTTTTTTTATCACTTGAAACAGCTTTAAGAAAATTGTTCACATTCTTATTGCCATTGATAAGGAATTGGAAGTATTGATCGTAGTATATATTTATGACAATTAACCTAAAATTGTATTATTTATTTTTGGACATGGTGTCTTTTACCTCCAGGGGGCAGGGATAACAGTTCTATTCATAACCTTTCTATTGTATTTAATCCTATGTTTTTTTTTAATATTCATTATAATCCATGTATGCGAGGAGATAGTTGACTGGAAGATCTGAATAAGGAATGAAATAGTTGGGGGTGCAGTCATATTAAACACTAAATAAGTGGGTACTTATTTTATTTTGTGGCGACGTTTCCATCACCCCTCTCCTTCTCCATTCTGCACACCTTTTTCTCCTATTAGCTCTTTAGCATCCATCATAAGTTATTATTTAAGAGTTCATTATTACTTAACATCACTATTTTATAATTTCATATCCTATCTCCATTCTCAAACCATATTTTTACTTATATTTCTATACGTTCCTTGTATGTTTACATCATATTTTATGTTTATACCACTTCATTCTAATTGTATACATTTTAAAACTTCGCTTACTTATATTTTCTACTTTCTATGTTCATTTTACTTTTCTACCTGTTATACTCAAGATTTCTATCTTTACTTTCCACTTTTCTTTTTCCGGTATTTACTCTTTGACATCATTTTTGTTACATTTTCTTTCATTTTACTCATGTAAACTCTCTAAGAGTCTATTATTATACATTTTATATTTTATCTATATTCTACTAGCTTTTCCATAATTTTACATCTCACCTCTGATGTTTATACTTTTTCTTTTTGTAAACTTTCTGTTTACTAATTTGCATTCTGCATTAATATACTTTCTGTTTACTTTCTTCTTTTATCTTTGTAATTTTTACATCACCACCTTTCTGTACATTTACTCTGTAATATTTTTATTCATAAATATCCCTCTTTTTTTTATTCTATTTTTCTATTACTATGCATATATTTTTATATTATCCTATCCTTGGTACTGTAATGTAGTTTTTTAGTTTTGTTTGTTTTGTCTGTTTTCTTTCTTAGCCCTAAAGATGACCCACAAAGTGGGTCGATATGTCGGCACAAAATAAAATTAGTACCCACTTATTTAGTGTTTAATATGACTGCACCCCCAGCTATTTCCTTCCTTGTTCATTATAATTATTAGCTTTCATTCCAGTAGTATTTTTATGTTACAATTATAAAATCAATGAATTAAATTGAAAATCAAATTTCATTTTTAACAATAAGTGAGCCCAGATATTTTAAGGGTAATAAAGTTGGGCTTCTTTAATTTGAGATTATCAGCTTAATTACAGTGTGATCAAAACTTTTAAAGTTAAAGACTTGAAAGGAGAGTCCTCAGGAGAATATACGATCCAGTTTTGGTGGATGGAGAGTGGAGGCGCCGGACCAACAACGAACTGAGACTACTTTATAAGGAGCTGGATGTAGTACAGTTTATAAAGTTAGCAAGACTGAGGTGGGCCGGACATGTGATTAGGATGGGGCAGGATGAAATTCCTCAGGGAGCGAATGTACGGTGTGAGAAGAGCAGGCCGACCACAACTTCGGGGGAGGACTGCTTAGCTTCGGACACCCGGACCATATTGGATGTCTGCAATTCGAGGGTAGCAGCACTTGATAGAGAAAACTGGTGGTTAATGCTGGAGCTGGCCAAGACTCGACTAAAAGGGTCGTAGCGCCAAATAATAATAATTAGGTTTCGGGTGAAAGATTTCTACTACAGACTTTATTCAATCTGAATATCAGAACTTCGTGGACAAATTTATTATTATATTTAAGAATAATTTTATTCATGAGAAAAAATCATAATACCAATACTTTTGATTTAGGATAAATAATATCCGACTTGTAAATAAATTTAGAACTTACCTCATTAAATATTTATTTTACTGAAGAAAAAAAAAAAAGAAGAAACATTATATAGTATAAGCTGGTTTCTAGCTCAAATTCTTATGAGTTTAAATCTCGTCAAAATTCAAAAAAACGCAATATTTTAACCAATTGTTAAAATAAGGTGAGATTTGGGATTTTTGTAATGTGGTATTTACTCAATTCATACACATTTTCATTTAAGTCTGACAGGTGCTAACCGCTGGATTATGGCTGCCTATTCCGTAATTTAATAATTTTAGAGGTTTGCTTACCCCTTAACATTTAAAGTACCTCATAAATTTGGTTGATTCATAATTTGCAAAGCAATCTTTACTTGACTATTTTTACGCAACGTATCAAATAATTTTGTCTTAAAACAGCAATGTTTTAATGTTAGGTTGTGAAAATGTTAGCCATCAGATGTTTGATAAATGTAATTAAAGTTTTCAAGTACAGATAAGGAACCGAAATATCCATTTTCTGTGTTAAAACATTTTTATATATTTTATCATAATGGCTTGAAATTGAAATGCATTAAGTCAAGATTTGCAGTTTTCTATTAATGACTTAACCTTAAGTAACAACTTGACTTTTTGATTAATTTTTATCATTGTTTACAATTAGATTAACTCGGTGTTTCCTTATCAGCCATTAAGATAGCTGTCAATCTGTAATTGACTTTAAAATTACAACTTTTTGATATGTATTACAAGCTTTTTTTTTAAAATAGGTGAAAATTTTACGAGGACATCTTAATGATATCTATGATCTATCATGGTCTCCCGATTCCTCACACCTCCTTTCTGGGTCTGTTGATAATACGGCAATAATTTGGGATGTTGTAAGAGGTATTTTAACTTTTTGACTAATCTTTTTAAGTAATGACGTAGTTTAAAGTTTTTATTATAATTAACTTAATTAATAATATAGCATAAAGCCTAGAGAAAGTAGCTTTAAAAGTTTCAATAGCTATATACAATTATTAAACCCAACTGTTCAATTCGAATGTGTTAAACAAAATTCAGATTTAAAGTTGACCTTCAACTTCTTGATGAAGTTTGAAGAGGCTGACATACTCCATCCTAGTATGAGTTTGACATGGGACGATGATATATATATCGTTATACATATATATATATATTGTTTTTTAATTGCTTAGTTGTGAAAATTTTCATTATTTTGTTATTTCTGTTTTATTTCACTATTGATTTATTTTCTTAACCATTTATCATATAAATCATTATAAAATATTACATTTATTTATTTACTTAGAGTAGATACTTATAATCAAATCAAACACAAGGCTATGCAGGAAAGGAGAAAAAAAAATTGTGGGTTTCACAGTACCTGTCTATTTTTTGTTTTGTCAATTTAGAACATTAATATGTAGACTTTTTAAAGCTAGAAAACAATTTATCCAAATATTAAAAATGTTGTATTATGGGTACTTCCTTTTTACTTTTTTATTACTTGTGATTCAAACTCAAATGTGTTTTATAGATAACAGCATCGTTTATTATTGTATGTTTTATGAAGACAACTTTATTTTTTTCAGGCAAGAAGACAGCTATCCTACCAGAAGCCAAGAACTTTGTACAAGGTGTTTCATGGGATCCAGAAAATAAATATGTGGCTACCTTAAGTAGCGATGGGTAAAAATTTTTATTTGGCTTAGTTTTTACTTGGTTTATTATTCCAAAGAATTCATGCTATGAAGATTTGATTTAAACAGTTGTAACATTTTCTTTTTTAATAAATGATGATCACATAATAAATAAAAATTCTTGTTGAAAATAAGTTCATAAAAAACGAATTTATTCCATCTTAAACGTGCGTTTCTACAATTAATTATTTCTCTGTATAGTGGTTTTTATGGATTATTTAATTATAATTTCAGAAAATGTCGCATATACAATTGGAGGACACATAAGCTGTGTGCCAGCATATGTAAGGGCAGACTTCCAGGAGCTTCCTTGGATACCAAACCGTCTCGCTTTTATCATGACGACACTTTAAAAACATTCTTCCGAAGATTGGACTGGTCTCCAGCTGGGTGGCTTTTGGCTACACCTTGTGGTGTTATCGAGCCTGCAGATGGCAACGGAAAGCCTCAGTGTGTTACTTGGCTGCTTTCGAGGAAACATCTCAGCTGGTATAAGACTTAAAACAATAAATAAATAATAATTGTGAATGAATAGTTAATTTGTTGTATTTAGTTTAAAAAATTGGGTTTTTTTTATCATTGTTCTTATTTTTTTTCACAGCCCAGTTTTATATTATCCTGGAATCAATCAAGCCTCCATGATATGCCGTTGGTCTCCGATAAAGTACTGCCTCCGAGAAGGTGAAAAACCTGTCATTGGACTTCCATATCGCATGGTGTTAGCTGTCGCTACCAAGTCGTCAATAATAATTTACGATACCCAACATGCTGTTCCTATTGCGTTAATATCAAACATTCATTATACAAAACTAACTGATATGGCTTGGTATGTATATAAGTTATATGTTCATTTAGTTTAAGTATTTATCTGATTTGACTAATATTCTTATATAACAGCTGTTTAGGTCAAACTAGACCTTGCATTATTAGGATAAGGTTTCCGTAATATTATAACTCCTTTGTCTATTAGAATATATTTAATCAGATGACTTTAACTCTCGGAAATTTTTGTTTTCGGGATATTTTTTCAACAGCCTATTGTTATAGATCAGCTCCTAGTATTGAAACTTGAGTTCAACTATTTATTTTTCAGGGATAAATTGATAAAAAATAATAAAATTAATTTAAGTTTTATTTCCACGATGAATGACTACTTTTATTTTTTAATTTGAAATATGGTTGTCAATCAGTCCTCTTGGCTATAATGATAATTATATCATAATGTGTTGATTTTTTTTCTTTTGTAAAAATAATTCTTCACACTACAAAAAAAAACAATATTTTTTGACGGACTTTCAAACAAAAGTCAATTCCAACTTTTGACCCAACTGGTCATTGTATTTCCATAAGTTGGAATTTCTTATGCTAATATTTTCTGTTTGGTGAAAAAGCAACCTATATGGACTAAATGAGTTTAACAATGTTAATGACGATAGAATGTGTTGATTTTTTTATTTCCTTTGAACAAGAACTGAATCCTCAATGATTATTGTTGGGATTTAAAAATGTATTAAAGATTTAAACACAAATTAAAGAAATAAGTGGGAGATTTATAGTGATCTACTAGTATAATGATATTTTTAAGTATGTATTAATTACAAAGATTTAAAAATATATACTTTGATATGCATTAGTGTGATTAAGTTTTATTCAATAAATAACTAGCCAAATTTCGGTTTCACTCAAATTTATATTATAACATCATATTGTGCATTAGAATTAGGGAAATTAAATTAACATTACATTTTATATTTCCTTCACAGGTCATCTGATGGGCTTGTCTTGCTAGCGTCTTCGACTGATGGCTACTGTTCTGTTATAACATTCGCCCCTAGTGAACTTGGTGACCTTTATTTAGCTCCAGAAAGTTTAAAACAACCTTAAGGGAATTGAAACATAATTAGCTATATGATGTTACTCATTTGAACTACAATGAGAGGTTTATTATTGTGATAAAATAAATAGGTAAAAAAATGTAGGTCATAAGTGATATTTAAAGACTTATAACAGACAAGTTGTAAATTTTTTATTGTTTCCTTGTATAGATATTTGTACTTTATAAAAAAATATAGATGTATAATTGGAATCGAAAAACTGTGTTTCATTTTTATTTGATTTCTTGTACTAATTACTTTTAAGCTTTAATCAGTTTGGTTTAGTTAAATATGATTAAACTTCTTTCTAAATTAAATAACATTACTGTAATGATTATTTATTTAAATTTTTTTAAATATTATTATTTATTGATTTATTTATCTTTGATAAATTTTAAAGAACAAAACTTAAATATAGATAAATATAAACTGATTGCTAGTTCAAAATTATAAGATTTTGAACCTTTTGCCTCTAAGATGTTGGTATATAAATAACTGTTCATTATCGTTCATTAATTTCTAAACTGAATTGCCTATAAGCAAATATAAATTTTCAGTTTTAAATTTTTATTTTGTTTATGTAAAGTATATTATGTTATAATATACTTTCAGCAATTTTATGAATAAAGCATTAAAATTATAACAGCATTTATTACTCTATTTTTCATAAATTAAATTAAATATTTCTTCTTTTTGAAGCTGACACTGAAAATTAATTTCAACTATTAGAAGGAAGTTGTATGAAAAAATTCCCGAAGTTAAATGAATTGTATAAAATGGAGTTTTATATATATATGCATGCATTTAAGTTTTATTATATATATTTCCTCCCTTGGAAAATTGAAACTTGTTTTGTTTTTGATGTATTATTCTGTCCTATTGCTTAATTTGATTAAAGTTATCAAAAATTCTAAAAGAAAATGATAGTTGGAAAGGTAAAAAAAAAATAATAATAAAGATAAATATATTGTAATCTTACAATTAAACAATTTAGGTCTGGTTACTATACATAGAGATTACTTTGTACATATCATATATCTTAAATCATTATATTAAAAATTTTCATTTTTTAAAGCACTATAAAATAAATTAATACTAAAAACTGTATTTGAATTTGCGATGTATATTATATACCTTAGACAAATTCTCTATTACTAATTCTAGTTCAATTACATAAATATACAAGACAATTTACATGTTACAAACTTCCTAAGAATACTTTTTTTTTTAACAAGTAAAACACTGTTATAAATTTGTAATGGTTTTGCTTTAAAACAAGCATACACTAATGTCCATTTTATCACTTTCTTTTTTTTTTTTTTGTCCATGCCTGAAGGATACAAAGAGATGAAAAGGTTTTATTACGTTGTTTAGTTTTATAACTATAATATGAGATCTTTGACCAAATTCAAGACATATTGTATTGAATTATTTAATGTTTGATCATTTCCAACAAGATTCGTTTACTGTTGAGACTAGTGTTGCAGAGCTATTGTTCTTTGTGGATACTGAGCGAACCCCCGTTTGGCCAAATCTTCTTTAGGATCGATGTAGGGCACATTAAATTTGTGAACTTCTTTTACTTTCCTTATCATTTCATTTTTCAATCTGTAATAAATGTTTTTTACCCTTAATAAATATTTGATTTTATAGAACTGTATGCAGAAAGTAATTTAAACTTACCTTGTTAATTTGACAAACAAAATGATGACCAGAATAAAGAGTGCTACTACCAAAATCAACAGACCACAGGAAAACCAATAAACCTCAAGTTGAACGGTATCTAATTGCTAAAAAAAACAAAAAAAAAACATATAATAACTTCAAGAGATATTTAGTTATCATATTATTAGGGCCAAAGAAAACCAAATGGGACATTATACAGTTTTCAAGGTTATTTTGGATAAATGGGGTATTTCAAATTATATACTAGAATGCAATTGAAAAAAACCAAAAAATCTCATGTCTCTAAAAATACTGTCAAATAACCAACTAGTAAACTTTATAACATTTCGGACATTGTCAGGACACCCCAAAAATTTTACATCAATAACATTTAAATATAGCATATCTCACACCAACACTGAATATATGCATCAATCAGAGATAGGAAAATTACTCTAATATGTCATCAAACATTCCAATTGCATTCTAGAAATTATTTTATGTGTCTTAAATGAGTTTTCACTTTTTTTTTTTTTTAATACATATTTATATTGGCTATATAAATAATTAATAACTAAGACCAATATATTTCATAAAATGTTGCTATGTTTCGCACATTTTAGAGTATTTGCCTAATAATTATTATCATTATCACTCTACAGCCTTTTCAGTGCTCTGATCTCTATTTACCTTTTCATAGATCTGCCTTTTTCTTTCTGTTGATGTAAATTTTTAGTTTTATTTGACTATTTGAAAAAGTACATTTTTGCTCAAATTCCAACTTATTTTAAAGCAACTATACTATATACTATAATAGGAACATTTTATTTTATGTATGTATATGGTTTGTTGAAGGTGAAATAATATTTTATTCGAATTTAAAATCTTGAAAACAGATGTTTATGTATTGCATTTTCAGTTATAAAAAGCAGAGTTCTATTTTTAAATTGAAAATTATCAACAGATATGAGACATCAAAGCTGAGTCAAGGATGACTAGTAGGTTTGGCACTGATAAAAGTTAAGAAAAAGTCATTTAAATTATTTAGTTTTCTATAATAATAATTTGCTAGTTAGTGTAATCAAATCACCACAACCAATATATGTTTATTGAATTATAGGAGCAAAAAAAAAAAATGTTAGATTTTCTTTCTTTTTTTATTATCCTTATGATTTACATGGAGCGAGGTAGCTCAGTGGTAGAGTGCTGAGTTGGTGTGATGCAGATCCCAGGTTCAAATCTGGCTGTAACTAATAAATTATGCAATCTGTTAACAGCTATGGTCCCTGCACGTCTGCAGACCCTTCTGGGGCACATCCAGTCCTATATAGTCGTTATCCTTGATTGAGTAAAAAAAAAAACTGCCTGTTGAACATAATCTCCAAAAAGTAACTATCTGGCACAACTGTTGCCTTAGAAACTGTATTGTCTATATCATGTACAACCCCAGACCCCTTCATGGGTTTTTTGTGGTGCAGATTTTTTTTTTTTTTGTTATGCTTAACATGAATTTATTAGGCAAGCTAATGCTCCTTATTATTAATGGGTTAGAGAAGCTAATGTGATGGCAACCATGCATACAACGTTTTGTACCCCCAGGAAATATGACTGAAATTTCAATTTCCACTTTCATTTGTGTGTTCCTGGGTGCAGTGTCTGAGATCGAATACTTATCAGCTGTACCTATTTTCCATTAAATCCGCAGGTACATTCTCGTCCATGTTACCTTCCTTGCGTTGTTACAGTTCTCAGGGAATACTATTAACTTCACTTCTCGTAGGTTGTATAGTCGGCATAACCTCTTCCTTATACCGGAGTCTCTCATGGCAGCTAAGAGTGTGTCTTAGCTGGAGGAGCGAGAAGATCGTAAGAAATTCGAAATGAAAAAAGAAAGCTCGGCGGGCAAATAAGAGAGAAGATAATCGAAGAATGGAAGCGGAAGAAACCCCACTATCTCATGGAATTACTCTCCCATTGTTTTGAATAGCAAAATGGGTCCTCCGGATCACAAGGGGTTTTGTCTCAATCTCCAGAAGATAGTTTTAAGGTGCAGCGGCCACCAAGCATACCAATGGTCGGTTTTACTTTATGTACCACGGCGCCGCGAGGCGTCTCAGGGGCTCAAAAAATTAAATTTTATGTTGATCCCATAGCAAAATTTGTTTAGTTTCATGGGCACATTCACATCCTTAGTGGATTTGCCGGTTTTTGTAACACCTTGTATAACTGTAAGTGTTCAATTTCAATCACGTACCTCTAATAGAGGGCACCTAGGTCACCGTGTGCACACGGGCGCGACATGGGCTAGAGCCGACGCTGACAGTGAGTTGACAAAAACATTGTATATTCTAAGGATTCCTCTTTAGAGCAATGGCGGCATGGATCTCATACAGGACGATAACTCCACTTAAAGTAGATAAGCCAATATTATATAGGAGATACGTTTAATGTAGCGGCATGGGAGTTTATTTAAGAATAATAAACTTAAGATCAAATATCAACATAGTGTCTAAAGCCTCTAATCCCTTTTCAGGCCAATAAACAGAAAACTGTCCTGATCTAAATTTTGTCTATTCGATAAATATATTCTACTCTATTGTTAACACTACCATTTGTCTTACGATAAAAAAGCAATTTACTGCTGAAAACCTAATCACAAAAAAAAAATCAGAAGTTTCTTCGGTTGGTGCTTTTAATTACTCATTTCAAGCGATTGGTCTATAGTTGTTACGTTTTGAGCATCGAATTTATTAAACTTTGGGACATAAAAATTACAACTTTTGATGAAATCCACCCATTTCCATAGCAAACCTGACGTCATTTTTATTATTTATTTATTGTGTATATTTTGCGTTCCGAGATTGGAGGACTTTTTTCTTCGTAAACTATTTCTCTCTATATTGAGATGACACTATTAGCATTTCTACCATTTAATGTGGTATCACTGTTACCTCTCCGTTCATGGATAGCGAATGCAAGCAATGGTCGTCCTAAGTGGACAAAGATAACGTTGGGAAAAATAAAGGAATGGAATTTACATCGGCATTGAATAAAATATTAATTGTTTTTAGACCTTGACTCATTCTTCTATATTGTTTACTTCTTCTTTCATTATCACTATATATAGCACTAGAGATAACACCCACAAACTACAAGTGAAGCATCTAAGTCTGCACAATTTATTGTTTTGTTTCATATGAAATGTCCGTTTTCAAAAGAAAGGTTATTTAGTAAAACAACTTTATAAAATAAACATATTTACTCTCATTTCCTACAAATTTTACATATACATCCGACGTGTTATCAAATTTTACCCATCAGGGAGTTTTCAACTTTCTAAACAGATGGAAATATGTTGGAGTTAAGTCTGACGAATAACGAGGGTGTGGGAGGACTTCGTAACCCAGCTTGTTTAGTTTATTCACTGTCTGTCGCCAAACATGGGGTCAGGTGTTGTGTAAGAGTATAGGTCACTTCCGATAAAACAATGCAGGTTGTTTTTTTTTAAATTAGTTTTTGTTGCATTATCCTAATATCTGTAGTATTATGAGGATGTGGTGGTATCGTTCCGTGTAGAAAGGAGAAATGAGTTAATCTGTGTCGCCAGCTGAAAATTTCTCAAGCCAACGGCAAGTGCTCCGTTCATTACAACACCCTTCCCCGAACGCGGTGGTAATATTTCTTGCAATTTGAACTGGACCAAAAAAGGAATTACACAAAAGGGAGGACAAAAATTACACGAAAATTGCCCGTTTCCATGAGGATTAATAACAACGCATACAATCTGTAAACTTAAACATAGTCCACTAATTCTATTTTGAATTTTAGAAATAATAAAACAGAAATTTCATAGGAAACAAACAGAAATCAAGAAGATGATATTGTATTCCTGTGGATCTCAAAGGTGATACATGTATGAATGGGATGATTAAAATTCCTATTATTTATAAGAGGAATTAGCCCTCAGAAAATTAACTGACAGACATTACAAGCTGTTCATTTAAGTCCCTAGTGTACTAACCAGCCACTAGCCTTTGTATTAACCAAGATACCTGTCCCTATGCTAGCACATGGCTAACTCATTAAAAGAGATAAAATTGCTATTATCTCTGGGTAAAGGTCGGTTATCAGTATTACATCCGTTTTGGACATCATTTAAAAATACATGATTATACATTCTAACACAACTATCTCCATAGTGCCAACCTGATCTAGCTCCTTCTCATTCCTGATCATTATTCTGCTTCTTGATAATTACTCATAAGAATGGCATTCATTGATTTCAAACACTTTAGATCAAGGGTTATTCACATAATTATCAAGGATCTTAAGTGAAGGACTACCTTTTGGAGCATATAGATTTTTTTTTAGTTTAATATTGAAGTTGTACATATCAGATAATGTGATCAAAGATAAAATATAGTCACAAATTTTGGGGTTTCTCCCACAACATTTACTCATCTTTCGCAATATAAAGCGTTGTATCATACACAGGCCTGCACACAGGTGCCCTTATTTAAAAAACACCTGCTTTTATAAAACAAGTTTCACCCAACTTTGGGGTACTTCGAATCAATCATAAGTGAATGTTTTGTGCGTGGGCCTTCCTCTCTGATCTCGGATGCCTTTCCTCATTATGACACCTGCTTATAAAAAATCTTATATTTTTTTGTATTCCGAGAGTGTTTTTAATTGTTGGTTTAATTTGTAAACAAAAATTGTTTGAAATACTTTTTAGACAACTTATTATTTAATCCATTTTCTTGAGAATGTCCTGTTGGGGAGTATGGATGGAACCACCACAACTATGGTTCATGCACCTTCTAATAAAGGATACATACATATCTATATACATATTCCTATTCATACATGGTATAGTGGTTTATGTTATATGTCAACTAAACATAAATATCATAAATAAGCTACAAAGACAGAATCAAATAATAAATGTCTATTATACTATCTTAATTCTACAGCCAACTGTGATGTTTTTACTTAAGAAGAGGCTGTCAAAAACAAATTGTTAATTTGATTGGCAGTTATGAGTGGTATATTTTTTTCAATTGTACCTCAAACTCATTTGAACAGTATTTTAAGGTCAAACGGATCATTCGTATACAAAAATATTCAATCATTCATACATAACAATATTCAATAATTCAAGCATAACAACTTTAAACCATTAATATATAACAATGTATTTACATGAAATTTTTTATTTTGAAGCTCTAATTTTTTTTCCTCTAGACACAATAAGTATTTCGATATCTTATTTGATTATTATTAGAATATTGAATTATTATTGTTGTTTCAAATAATCCTGCATTCTTTATAGTAAAAATTCAATAATAAAAACATACCATATAATCGACCATGACAGTAAAAATTTTAGAGAATACTTAAGAGCGATTTCACTTCTTTCCATTTAATATTAGATAATGGCTTGAGTTTAATAATTAATAGGAGACAATTATTATATTTAATTTACTATTTAAGGATTTGAAAATTACTATCCAAAGATCTATAAGTAATACAGATAGATCTACTGGCAGCCATTGCTCTTCAGAAGACCTTCAGTACCCACCATGTGACATTAAGAAAAATATAATAAATATGGATGGAATGTAAATAATTATTTAAATTTAAAAATGGAATCATATAATTAAGGCACAACAGTTTAAAAAGAAACTTCCACACCACCATTTTTTTTTTTTACGAATAGCCATATAATATATTTTTAAAAAATAGTTACTACAGACTGGAATGATAATAGATTACTCACATCACTTTGAGACATTTTCAGCACCTAATAAACTCACTCAAAAACTAGGGAAAGAATTTTAACAAAATCAATATATAGTTCATAATCTTATCTTCTACTCAAGAGATAATGGTAAACGAGTTAATGGAAAAGTAACAAAAACACAGTACTATCCAAGCACAATATGTGTGTGTGTGTGTGTTTGTACGCATATATAAAATTGTATACATGAAACTTTAATTTTATAATTTACTTTCATTCTACTTATTAAAAACTGTCGATGAGTTAAAACTTACTATAAAAATAAAATATGAATGTAATCTGGCATTGTTTTGCTATTACAAAAACATGGCCTCAAGGCTCAACTAAAACATTTATGAATGTAATAAGAAATTTCTTGATTTTAAAAAGAAATGATAATGATGAATCACATTGAAGTTAAAAAAAAAGTGAATCACATTACTAAGATACTTACAGGAAACTATTATAGCTGTGGGTGACATAATCAACAAAGCTTCTTAAGTATGTGTGCAATGCATGCAATAATATAAATATATAAATGAAGAAAATTCATCATTACATATATTTAGTTTACTGGTACATTTGTTTAAGTAACAGTTAACAACTTCATAAAATAAAAAAAATTAAATTAAAATAAATCTTTGCTTAGTTGAGTACATTGGTCTCTAAAAGGGATTTAAAAAATAAATAAATGAATAATTACAAATATAAATTAGCTTTATTTATATCTTTCTATTATATAAAAAAGTTTCCAATATGTGACAAATATAAAAATATATACAATATAACAACGAAAGTTCGAGTGATTTGAATAATTGCAACAATGAGGGTTTACGTGGTGCAGACAGGGGTACTCTTCTAGATTTAAAAAAAACAAATAATATAAGTTATATATATTTTTAAAAATGAGCAATTAACATTGTAATAATTGTATTTGATTGATGCATAGTTTCTAGCCTATATAACAATAACAAAATATATACATATATATATATATATATATATATATATAAATATATATATATATATATATATATATATATATATATATATATATATATATATATATAAATATGTGTTGTCAGCTTGAGTAAGTAAAATTATGTCATCCGCAAACGGCTGCACAGCCTCGCTTTGCGGATATTCTCTCATCAATAATCCATTTATCAATCTTACTTCGGACCAGCCAAGACTGTGATGGGATGCTTGCCGATGAGGTTGAATGACTTATTAACTATAAACATTGGAAGCATCCTGCACATTTCCCAGAAATCAAACAACTTACAACACAAGATCATGCTGAAGTAGAAATTTACACAGACGGCAGGGCAGTAAAGACTTTAAAAATGTGGGATGTGCAGCGGTAATTTTTGAAGCTGATGTACTGACTGACGTAAAGAAATACGGACTTGGACCTAATTCCACAAACAATCAAGCTGAAGGATATGCAATACTGAAAATACTAGATTATATACAGACATTTAATTTCAACAGGAAATCTATTTGCTTACTGACTGACAGCCAAATTACGTTGTACAAACTCATCAACCGCACAATTCATGAACCATTGATTGCAGAAACTAGACTTACTTTGGTTCACTTACAAAATAAAGGATACAACATTAACTTCAGGTGGGTAAGGGCCCACGCTGGCAATGTGGGTAACGAATTAGCTGACAAGGCTGCTAAGTTGGGTGCCAGAGACGCCTCACTTCCAATAGTTTACAGTAAATTGACTAAGAATTTCTTGAAACGCAGACAAACAGTTACAAATATGGATCAGTGGCAAGACCCATGGAATACGACAACTAAAGGACAACATCTCAAGTTATACATAACTGACTTACAAGAATATTATAGAAATAATAAAATAACAACAGACTTCTACCTCACACAAAGTTGACAGGGCATGGACCCACAAAATCCTACTAGTATAAATTTAAACTTACAGACAATAAGACATGCCCTTGTGACTTCACTATCGAACAAACTTACCTACACCTACAAGAACAAAACTTATCAAACATGTGAAGCAGGACAGCTGGCCAATCAGTGTTAAGGACTTATACTGCAAGTATTTTCAGCAATTCAAGGAATTTGCTGAGGCAGTGTGGTTGATCATTACTACACAAAACCAATATTATAGGTGAAAAAATATTTTTTTTCTTAGAAGTTTTTTAATTGCTTTTTTTGCAGTATTTTGTGTTAACTATTTTTTTTTTTCATTTTCTTATTTGCTATTTAATATGTGTTAACATTTATATTTATGTTTCAACTAGTTTAATGTATGCTAGGTACAATATTTTGTTTTTGTTTTTTCCCCTTCAATTACTATTTTAATAATTTACTAATTTTAGTCTTCTAATTTGTTCTTTTAATCAGTGATAATACTTCAGTTCAACTGGTCGAATGATTACTATATGAATAATTTGTTGTTTAAGTTTTGTTTTAATGTTGAATTTTCAATTTAGAGTTGTTTTATTTATAATTAAAACGAAAAATTTAAAACACTAGAAAAAAAAATATGAAAATACAATTGTATGTAATGTACTATAGATGTATGGAACATGCAGAGCAATAAATGTCCTTCACGTAGGCAACTGCGTGAAGGGAAAAAGTAAAAAAAAAACATACACATATATATATATATATGGATATATAAGCACCAGTTAGTTACCTATTTTTTAACTTTAAAAAAATGGTAACTAACAATGAATAAATACTACAAACAACCATATGATAATAATATTTTAAAAGAAGGGATGAGAAGCTCTAATTTTGATAAAATCTAAAACGACGTAGTTCCTATCACTCTTAAATTATTGCTCTTTTGCATATCACTTGAATAATGGCCGTTATTCCTATGGAGAAGGATTTGATAGTTAAAATATTTTATATTCATTAACTCATCTCTTTGAAAAAAATAATTACTTGTTCCAAATTTACTTCTCATCCAGCCATATATTATATGAACTCTAAAAAGGAAATAAATATTAGTAAATATAATCAATGTTTAATAGTAGAATATTACAAAATTGATTAGTATAATAATATATAAACAACAAAGTTTTAAATGTTTTGTAAGACATTATTTCATAAGCCTATTGATTTAGAATCCTCAATAACCACCTCTTTTTTCATCCTGTTTATTTTTTTTATTTTCCAAGTATTAGATTCATAAACTAAAAAGGGAAGTAGGTATTGAAAGAAAAAGAGAAGATGGGTTAATAGCAAAGAGATCAGTGGACTTGAAAAATAAAGTCCTACAAAATATTGAAAATGCATATGGAAATTTAAAATTGTTTAAAATGTCAGAAACATTTGAAAATCTAACATTGATTTAACTTCTATTCATAAAATTCATTAAGAGTTTTTTGAAAAAAAAAATGAATAATACCTGGGGTTATTAATAATTATAAAGTGATTAATACTCGTACTTCAATAAAAGTAAAAATGGATAAGAAGTGTCAATTATTAGCCTTAGCATAAGTAGGAAGGACACAATACATTTCAATATGAACTGGACGGATTTGATGCATGGGTTAACTAAGTTTAATATGCATTAATATAATAATTAATCATTATTGTCATAACTTATCACAGACATTATTTCTAAAGTTATAATAATGAATACAAATTATTTAAAATAATATATTAAGGGTAATAAAATAAAAGACTGTAACCCTCAATTTGAAAAAAGTACATAGTTTTACCCTAAAACTCTTGCTATAAAGCAAACCCCAAGATTATGTCGAAGATAAACACTAAGATACGTCATGCGATGCTTTGTCCTCAATGAAATAGGTATTATAAAGAAGGTGATTACTATCAATGATGTATATTAGATCTAAAATTCATAACTATAAAAATATTTTCTTTCTTATACTATAATATATCTTGTTTTTTTTGGTATCAAAAGGTTAGGCATAAAAAAAACTACAACATGTGGGAAAATTGCAAGAGAACCTAAATATAAAACATAATGAAGAGGCGGTGTGGAACCAAAAGGGGGGAACCATAGACCACGTCTAACTCCATCTCTCAAATGATGACTTCCACCAGCAACAAAAATAATCCAACCTATCTGGTTCAATAAGCTGCTTTTAAAGACCTATTAATACAAAAGAATTATATTAACTTAGTGTAGTAATCACTTATATTATTAAAAAAATAAGTAATTATTCCGCAGGTTGTCGCTTCGAGTTGAGTCACAAGTTTTAACTTTTCATTCATTTCCCTTTAAACGTTTTCCAAAAGTACAAGTTATCATGAACTCTAGTATGGAAAAGAGAATGTAATTATGGGAAATGTGTATCTTCGGTAATCATTTCATCTAGATATGAACTTTCAACAAACATATGTCATCTGAACTTTGAAATATTAGTTTTTGAACTTTTATTTCTTGATAAAATTATTACCAAAATCAACTCATTACCCATAATTACATTCCCTTTTCCATACTAAAGCTCAGAATAACTTGTATTTTTGGATAATATTAAAAATGAAACGAATAAAAAGTTAAAACTTGTAACTCAACTCGAAGCTACAACCTACGGAACAGATACCAAAAAATATTACAAATTATATAAAATTGATGTCTGAAGCTTTGCCACTAAAACTCCAATCAAATACGACAGATTTGGGAGGAAAACATTTGAATATATTAAAAACCTGGCTATAATAGATCTTTTCTCTCAAAAAAAAAAAAAAGGAAATTCGAAATAATAACACATACTATTTAATGATTTCTTATATGTAACTATACCTTGGCAGATAGATAGAACAAGAAGAAAACCAAAATTAACAATGATGAGGAATGAAAAGGTGGTCTTCTACTCAAATGTAATGCATCCTATAAAAAAAAAATTAATAATAACATTTAAAAAATCAATTCAAAGGAGTTTGTTAACCATTTTTTGAAATTCAAGACAAGAATTTTACCTGCAGTCTTAGAGATCTAGCAGCTAAGAAATGGTCTAGATCAATTAATGATGCAAAAGCACCACAAAGCAATATTTCAGCATAGTGACTAAACTTAATACTATGGATGGAATTTGAACTGAAAACTACAGCAGCCCATGAAAAAAGACCAATAAGCCCATGAGTGGTTGTATCAATAAATGCTTTGAAGACATAGTGATCAACTTTAGTGAGCAGTTTATCTCCAAACACAGCAACAATATCAATCACAGCAGTAATTACTATAGGGACTACCATGGGTGTAATGACTAAGAAATGTCTTTAAAAACGAAATGTTTAAATGAACAATTTAATTCATAATAAATGGTTCATGAAAAACAAACACCATCCACAAGAAAATAAAGAGTGACTTTCTTGAAACTTCAGCTTTTTTCATTATTTTCGTAGTTATCATCTTCAAATTGCAGCCACAGCCGCCACGTACCATAAACTGACAAGAGTTGATAAGTTATCATTCCTAACTATTGTTTTTGTTTGGGATTGCAGTCAATAAGTACATCGTAACTAACTAGATATGACGGTACTATTGATATTCTTTGAATATCATTTATTTTTTATTGTCCAGTAACAATTTAAAAAGATTTAACTAATCACGTAATCTTTCTTTACCTATCAAGCTTTCAACTGGTAGCATGACGTCAGTGTTTTAACCTTCTTGAGGTGTAGGATGGTTACCTTTTGATGTTTTACATGTTTTAATAATGTGATCCGTGTAGTTAAGTTTTAAAAAGTTTTATTTGATGAATTGTTGGCTGCGGTCATCTAACATTTAGTTTACTTATAGTTTATTTTGAAGAAACCAAAATGTCTGCATCAGCGATATACATCCTTGATGTAAAAGGAAAAGTTTTGATTTCCAGGAATTATCGAGGAGATATTGACATGAGTGTCATTGAAAAATTTATGCCTCTTCTAATGGATAAAGAAGAAGAAGGATTGGTCACTCCATTACTTCAAACCATGGAGTGTACATTTGCATATATTAAATATAACAATTTATATATTGTTTCCACAACTAAGAAAAATGCCAATATAGCTTTAGTGTTTGTATTTTTGCATAAAATTGTTCAGGTAATGACTGAATATTTCAAAGAAATTGAAGAAGAAAGTATCCGAGATAACTTTGTTGTTATTTATGAACTTCTTGACGAGTTGATTGATTTTGGCTATCCCCAAACTACAGATAGTAAGATACTTCAAGAATATATTACTCAAGAAGGTCACAAGCTTGAAATTCAACCTAGAATACCTATGGCAGTAACAAATGCTGTTTCATGGAGATCAGAGGGAATAAAGTACAGAAAGAACGAAGTATTTCTTGATGTAATTGAATCAGTAAATTTATTAGCTAATGCAAATGGAAATGTTCTCAGAAGTGAAATTGTGGGAGCTATTAAGATGCGTGTTTATTTGTCTGGAATGCCCGAACTTCGTTTAGGATTGAATGATAAAGTTCTGTTTGAAAGTACTGGAAGAGGAAAGTCTAAATCGGTTGAATTGGAAGATGTGAAATTCCATCAGTGTGTTAGATTGTCACGTTTTGAGAATGATCGTACTATATCTTTCATTCCTCCTGATGGTGAGTTTGAGTTAATGTCATACAGATTGAATACACACGTAAAACCACTCATTTGGATTGAATCTGTAATTGAGCGTTATGCTCACAGTCGAGTAGAATACATGATTAAAGCAAAATCACAGTTTAAAAGACGTTCAACCGCTAACAACGTTGAGGTTGTTATTCCTGTACCAGCCGATGCCGATTCTCCGAAATTCAAAACAACAGTTGGAAGTGTTAAATATGCTCCTGAACAGAATGCTATTACCTGGACCATTAAATCATTCCCTGGTGGTAAAGAGTATTTGATGCGTGCTCACTTTGGACTTCCTTCTGTCATGTGTGAAGATACTGAAGGGAAACCCCCAATCCAAGTAAAATTTGAAATTCCTTATTTTACAACATCAGGTATACAAGTCAGATATTTAAAAATTATTGAAAAAAGTGGCTACCAAGCACTCCCGTGGGTCCGTTATATCACTCAGAATGGAGATTACCAACTTCGCACCAATTAATCAAAATATAATGTATATTAATTTATATATATATATATATATATATGTATAATACTTCTAATATTCAGTATTAAAAAAAGAATAATTGTTATCTTGAGATATTAATTTATTATTTTTTTTTTAAACTGGGTTGAATGAGTGTACATATTATGGTATCTGGTTCTACTTGTGTCACTAAATTAAAAATTTCAATTTATTTATGGTTAGATGTAAATAATTTAGTGATATGTTATGAAATAACATTAAAAAATTTGGAAATTAGGAAATAATAATTATTACCTTTCAGGATATCCTAAAATTATTTTCTATTTTATGGACACATCATTGTAATATCAATGATTTTTTTTTTTTTTAAGTATATCCTTATATAAAAAAATATTGTCAGTTAATGTATATAAGCAAGAGATGTTTATTAGTGTTTTTAAGCCTATATATATGTTTATTGGAAGTATTAGAAAATTAATTTGCATAAATAAAATATTTCAAATCAGCTAATGATTTTCATTCATTCAACTTTCAGATTTTGTTTACAATTGTAAGGCTTGAGGCAAGAATGTGACTATCCAACATTTTTTTTTTATTATTTATTTATTATATTTACAACTATATTACAATAAAAAAAAACAACCTGTACCACTACAACCCATGAAGGGTTCTGTGCATGGTAGAGACTGTACTGTTTCATGGACAACGGTTCCGCAAGGAGGTGACTTGTCCTAGGTCACGCTCAACCGCCAGATTTCCCCCCCCCCCCTTATTTTGGGTACCCTATTTTATAGAGGCTGGGTATGTCCCAGGAGGGTCCTAGATCCTATATGATCCATCTCCCGCTGCAAACAGACTAAATAAAAATCATGGCCTGCAGCGGGATTTGAACCAGGATTTCCGGCATGGCAGCTCAGTACTCTACCACTGAGCCACTCCTCTCCCTATTACAATAATATAACAAGTAAATAGGCTAATTGATACATAATGACAAGTAGAGAAACTACCCACTGGTAGTACTCAAATCGCATGTTCAACTAAGAAGGTCACGTGGCCATCTTCTTTTCAGACGCCTCGGAGGATTATCGGGAATTGCAGAATCGGGAAGCTAGGTTTGAAACTAGAGGGTTTGAGTGAAAATGAAGTTTGTTATGAAAGGATAGATAGCGGGTTCGGGCCAAATCAGCAATATATGGGACATTAAGGTCATTATGGATGACTTTATTCTTAACAAAATAAGGAGAATTGAGGGTTTTACGAAGGATTTTGGATTGTAGGGATTGGATACGAGAGGAATTCAATGGCTTAGTGGAGCCTCAAAGCTCTACTCCGGTATCCAAAATTAAAATTAAAAAAGTGTGGTATAAAGCATGGTTTCTCTATGAAGATCTTTACAATGTTATTTTGGAGATTTCATGAGATAATAGGTCTATATAATGAAATGTACCCAAATTAACTTGATGAAGAGCAATTTTAAGGGGAAAAAGTAACATTTAGCACAATATATCTTTTTTTTTTGTTTTATAAATTGTGAGTTCTAAGCCCTTCAAATTTATAAATAAAGTGAATTACTTAAATATTTTGCTAATACTCTGACTTTTGGTTGGTTGTTTATTTAACAGCACATTATACTACCATGGCTAATTGGACAATACTTCAATGACCATACACCTCTTATAGAAAAATTAATGTGTAATTTTACACATTAAAAGAAAATATATATATATTATGTATGTATATACACTGACACATATATACCTATATTTATTCATCAGAGGTTTTTAAAAAATTGTGTTCATTATTTCTTATATAGTTACAGGGCCGGCTTTACCTTATGTGTAAGATGTGCGGGGCACACTGTCGCCGGGTCTCAAAAAATTTAATTTTATGTTGATCCCATTGCAAAATTTGTTTAGTTTCATGGGCACATTCACCTCCTTAAGGGATTTGCCGGGTTTTGTAACACCTTGTATAACTGTAAGTGTTCAATTTCAATCATGTGCCTCTACTAGAGGGCGCCTAGCTCATGATTGCACATGGGGTAGAGCCGGCGCTGTATAATTATTAGCACTTCCAAGACTAATTGCTTGCTAATATCCAGAATGAAAAAGAATTTGAGTATTCCAATTAATGGGAAGAATACTGAGCAGGTCCACACCTTTAAGTATTTGAGCGTAACAATAAGTGAGAATGGTAAATTAAGTTGTGAAATCAGTACGAGAATCACCACTTCGGCGATGTTATCCTCCATCAATCGTTTTTGAGTAAGAAAGAAGTCACAAAAGAAACTAAATTGGCTGTTTATTACTCGACATACGTTCATATTCTCGCTTATGTAAGTGAATCCTGGGCCCTAAACACTGTGATTGCTACCGACTCCAAACCATGGAAATGAGGTACTTGAGGAAAATAGAGTGGAAGACCAAAGGCACCGCACCGGATACAAAACAAGAGAATAAGGACGACTCAAAATTGAATCCCTCAATCAGTTAATTGAGAAAGGACAGTTTCAATGGTTAGGTCATGTCATGAGGATGGAAGACTGCCAGTCAGCGAAATAAGCTATGGAAGTTAAACCAACAGGGGAAGGCGGAGATTGACCTGGAAGAATAACCTCCAAAATATCCTTAAAGAAGGGATTGGATAGGCAGAAGCTAGGCGAGCAGCCCTTGACAGACACATGGGGCTTCTTATGCAAAAATCTCTACACTGCAAGATAGAAGAGATGACTGAATAAGAAAGAAACTGTTAATTATTTCTTATCCATTGTTGCATTTTGGGTAATAAAGATAAAAATTAAATATTAAAATGGGTAAATATTAAAGTTAAAATACATAAGTATCAGGTATCTGAATTTTATTTCTTATTTACCAATATATACAAAAAAATTAACATATAAATGTATTCATTCATTACATGATCTATTCTTCTATTTAACGATGGTATTTAATTATTTTATAAATTGCTCCTACACTTTCAATTTTTGATTTTAGCTAACTTTCCCTAACTTTATACTTAAAGTCCTTTTGAAACAGCCGTTTGTTTCTGATTTTTTTATAAATAGCATGTATTGGGAGTTATACCTGCCCCGGATCCCTCTTAAGTTAAGTGTTAACCCCTTTCATCATCAATCACGAATCACAGTTAGTAGCAGTTAAGAAATCACAGTAACGGTTGGAGCAGTTACTGAAAAGTAGCAGTTAAGCCCATTGGGTCTCAGTCTGAGACCCGAATGATCGAATCATTTTGACCCGATTGCCAATAGGAATGGGTGAAGATCGATTGGATCACCACGAATGATCGATCGACCCAGGTTTACCTGAAAGGTCAAATATAGTTTTTGTAATCACCATGGGAGACCAGCACTATTGGTTGCCTATATAACATATACTAAGGTCTAAGGAAAAGCTCAGCTCCTTTAGGAATATCACACTAATTATTCTAACCTATTAACCAGATTTTTCTCAAAATCATGTTAAGCATGTAGTGCATTTCACTTGTGTGTCTCTCGGATATGTTGATGAATTTCCCTAAACAACTCTTGGTGTGTTATGGTGGTCATCCATCAGATTCCTACCCATAAAAGTTGATACATCTTCCTCTACCTAAATGATGCTCAAGCTGAAGTATTGCTATGGCTAGAGATACATAGTGAAAATGATTTATTGATCTATGCAACAGGTGCTTTAAAAACAAAACAAATGTTGATTGTTTCTACTCGATGATATTACACTTGCTCTAGTACATCTTTAAAAAAAACAATATAAATTGTCAGATTTATGAAATAATATTTAGGTAGCTCTCGCGGCTATCACCTCGGTTACAGTGCATCTATTGACAGTTTTATGAAATAATATTTTAGGGACCTGAAGGTGCTGCACTCTTTTTTTATAGCTTATCTTATAGGCTAGATATAAAACTTTTACATCTCACCCTCGGACATTTCAGCATCATTGACAATGACAAAACGATTTGCAAATAAACAGCTGGCCCTGGAAATGGATTTGGAGAAGCTGCACCATAGTAGTTGCAGAATGTCACAAGTTAGGAATAAGGTTGGAGCTAAACACAATATTCTCAATGACATCAGTGAATGAAATTAAGATTGCTTTGGTATGGACACATCATGAGAATGGATGAGACGTTATGGCCCCTTCAGCACTTCAATACTGGCTTGAGAAGGCGTGGGGGACCTGGAAAGCTGTGGATTGAGGAGGTGGGTGAAGATATAGCAACTAGAGGTCTGACAGAAGTTGGGCAGGAGATATTGGAGGGTAGATGTATTGCGGATCGGGATGTGATAAATATTGCAAAACCCCGATGAAATAATATATTTCGACTTTATCCAATAGTGCTGACATCTATTGACAGTATTGAAGAACTAATATTTGAGGTATCAGCAGGTACTGCACTCTAGCAGCAAACGTTATAACTGTTATATCGTTACACAGTAATTTTTTGGTAGTTAAATGAATTAATACTAAGTGCGCCGGAAGGTGCTGCACTTTACGTATAATCTAAATAATCGCTACCTCCAGAAACTGTACAGCGGTCATATTTCGATTAACTTCGAAAATCAACTTACCATGCGATCGCTATATTTTAACAATCTCACTTTATACAGTGATACCCATACCCTATTTTTTTATTTAAAGCGCTAAACTCACTACTAATGGCTTATATATAATAATCTAAACGTTATGTATAAGTTGGTTCAAGGTATAATTTCTGTTTTGTATTGGAGGGAAAGAGGTGGTGGGAACGAAGTTTCTCTCCTAAAATTGTTCCTCTCTTGAAGTAATCTAAACATAAACAATACGTACAAGGTGGATACGTTACGGCCTTATCAATAAGGAACACCAACAGATATTTACCAAAAAGTGGAACATTTAGGTCATATTGGCATACAAATAGAAAATCAGTTGAGCAGATCGCTTAAGTAATGATTACATTCCTACAAACGGATACCTTAAACACATTATTCTTATGGCTACGCCATGATTATGAAATGTATACAAATCAGTTGAAGCTACAAAATAGAAGCAGATTTTTTAATAATTAAATTTGTGCTTGAAGATGGTCTCATGACCTTCTGAGTTGAACTTGTTATTTGAGTACAACCAATTGGCAGTTTCTCTACTTGTCTTTATTCATGCCAATATGTTTCATTCATGCCATTTACTTGCTGTATTGTTATATTTCAGTTGTAAATTTCAATGAATAAGTTAATAAATAAAAAAATTAAATTAAACTTTATGACTTCGACAAAAGAAAGTATTATATTTAAAAAACTGTAGATTAGCTCTTTGGAAATTTTTTCTTCGGTCTCTATGTAGTTTATACTAGAGGTTTCAGATTTTCAGGTTGTGGTAAATATGTAACCCACGTGACAATCTAATCCCAGGAATCTATTGTCGATAGTTTTTATTGTTGAATTCGTTTTTTATTTTAAAAAGAATGTTTTGTATTCACTGATTTCTTATTTCCTATTTATTCTCATGCAATGGAACCGATTGTGAAAGAAGGGGTTTTGTTTGAAATTTTAGGTGGAACTTATGAAGAGTTTACTGTTGGATATGAGTGTATCGAAACGGATGGGGTAGGTATAAACATGGTTAATGCTATGACTTAATATCCATACATTTGTTGATACAGTTTTGATTGACAGGAACTAAAATTGGTTCAAACTGTAGCAACTCATTCTCACCATGCCAGTTTAAGGTCAATCAGCGTGTACAATGGCCCAATACATGATATTTTAGCAACTGGTGGAGCAGATGATACTGTACATCTCTATGATCTTAGGTGTAGGAAGGAATGTGGTATTCTAGCTAACCATACAGGTAAGGAATATTTTATTTTATTTTCAATCAATACATTTTTTTATTCTTTTATATATATATAAGATTTCATTCCATAATTAACAGTGTTTCAATCAATTTAGAATCCTGTTATCTTGGAAGAGTCTCAGTTTTTTAATATATCCATTGTTAATTAGAAAAATAAAATCTATTATTATAACATAGCATTGTAATAGTGTACTAGTAAATTTATGATAACTTAAAGCTCAATAAGTTAGCTTTTATTATTTTCACTATAACACCGATTGATATATAACAGTGGGAAAAAAAGAACAAAACTGTACTCAAGTGGAAAGAAATATTTTTGTGTTTATTCCTGTAATCATTTGAATACACGTTTCATTTAGGTACTGTTACCTGTGTACAATTTACTCCTGATGGATCCCACTTAATATCTGCCAGTGAGGATGGAAGCATTGCTATTTTCAAAGTAGGAAGTTGGTTTATGGAAAAAGTATGGACAAAAGCTCATAAAGGATTAGGTGAGGAATAGAAATTTTTTTTATGAAAAGAAATAAAACTTAATTTTACTTCTATTATTATACTGTCCAAATAAAGTAAAATTTTACATCAATTGTTAACATTATTGGAGCTTAAGCCGGAATATAGATGTCTAATCCTGCTGGTTTATGAGATTGATGAATACCCAAGTCAAAACCTATCAAGTAGTGATTCCTATATATAAACATTTTTATTATTTTTAAGATGGCCTAAAAATAAACAAAATTTCAGGTGTACTTCATTTGAGCGTCCACCCCAGTGGAAAGATGGCATTTTCTATTGGTGCTGATAAAACTCTTAGGACCTGGAACTTGGTAAAAGGAAGACCTGCATACACAGTTAATCTTTCCGGGTAATTAATATTTGTTTGAACACATACGTAGTAAGGTCCACAAGTTTTCGGCCTGGGATAGAAGGAAAGGTGAAAGAAAAAAACTGGTCTTATTGTTTTTCAATATATTCTTCTATAAGTTCAACACACTTAATACAACGCTTTGGCAACAGTTCTAAACCCTGAACAAAATAATTTTCTTCTTTGTTAAAAAATGTTCTTCCACTGCTGCTTGGAGCTCTTCGTCGGTATTTCCTTGGTTTTCAAGTTGGATTGTTTCAGAAGTGACAGCTTCCAATGGGCGACCGGTGCGCGGGTCATCTTCCAGACGTTCTCTCCCTAACTTAAATAATTTTGCCCATTCTTTCACTGTGGAATACGAGGCGGAGGACGGCCTGCATACACAATCCGAGATACTTAATTTCCGCAGGAGTAAGACCCTCTTTACAAAATAATTTAATAACCCCACGGTACTGGAGGTTGAACATTGTAAAAATGGGGAGTATCCTTCAAGGCTGGACACTGACTGACAGGACTAAGGAAGTGCGGGCGATGGGTATGAAGTGAGCAGGCATGGACCTGCATAGGCGTGCAGGTCCCGGCACGTTTGAAGGAGGGGAAGCAGGACAGGGCGGAAACTTATGGACCTTACTACGTATATTAAAATTAAAATTATATTTATTACATTTCACTTATAAAAACTAAAAAAATTAAATTAAACTTTATGACTTTGTCAAAAAAAAGTATTATATTTAAAAAACTGTAGATTACCTCTTTAGAAATCTTTTCTTCGGTCTCTATGTAGTTTATACTGGAGGTTTCAGGTTGTGGTAAATATGTAACCCAGATGAGATGAGGTTGTATTAAAAAATATTTTTATATTATTTGTATATCAATATATAGGTGGGTTGTGACAGACAGATTACCAAATATATTTTGGCAACAATTTTCTCGGTCTGATGTAATATCGAAGGGATGTCAGTATCAGTCTTGTGCATAAATGTATTTATCTAATCCCATTGAATTCAGTCTGATTTTCTATACTTTTTCATTAAATTATCGTTTAAAAAATTGTCAGTAGTATGTTGATTGTCAGCCACCAGAAATTCTTATATTTCTTGGTACAAGAATTCGATAAGCTACAATTTTCTAGTTATTGAATAATTTGTATATAGTCTGTCTTTATTTATAGCAAAATATTGTTTTGAAAAAGATATGTCATAACTTGAAGATTGTAGCTTGATAATTATCAATAAAAAAATAAATAGTTGGAATAATTTCTGATTTTGTGATTTGGAAAATGTAAACCTTTATAACATGGTTGTACTTTATTTTTCCAGAAAAATGGTTCGACCTGAAATAGTTGAATGGAGTTTGTGTGGAGAATATTATGGTTTAGTGAATGAGGAAGCTCTGGATATATATGCAGTTGAAACTGCAAAAGTAATTCATAGTTTAAAAGTTGGTGCTCGTATATCTTGTATTGCTTTTCTTCAGGTAAACCACTATCCACTTTTAGTTCAAATTTAACCTCTTGTTTAAGTACTCTCATAGATCACACAATTTAAATTATATTTTATGATGGATAAGATGTGTCAGTTGACATTTTAATAAAATCTCAAACAGTAAAAACTGTTAATTTAGTTAACAATTATTGACAGATAGTGGATGAAGATGAAGGGTGATTCAATGAAAATTAAGAATATTTGTTTATCATACAATTTTTTTTTAGTAAATAGTTTTTAAATTGAGAATTTTATTTTTTTGTCAGTATCTGGACCATCTGAACCATTGTGTAGCTATTATGTCAACCATCAACTGTTCTAGAAAATGTATATATTGAGAATCATTTAAGACTGTTTTTAATAGGCATAGATTGTTTCTATACTTTTTCTACAGCTCCACAGTTTTAAATATCTTAGTTTCTAAAGGACTCAGAAATCAGATCACCTCAGTTATATATTAGATTACTACAGGCTTATTAATTTTTTTTACCAAAATATATTTTTATTTTAATGAAGACAAATTTTAATTTAAGAACATAAGCTTTGGAAAAAGAAGTGTTTTGTCAGAGGTGCTAATATAAGGGCGATTCAAATATTGGCCTAATGTTTTAGTTGTTTACAAATCATATATTTTTTCGGCATTAAATTGTCTTTTTTCAATATATTCAATATTTTAGCTGGTAGAATATAAAACTAAATCGTTCAATCTTCTAATTTATTTAGAATAATTGCCTTTTTACTTATCAGTGCATTACAACAGAATAGTTTGAAAAAAAAAATTCTAGGAGATATTGGAACTAGCTTACTAATCTGTTACTATTACTAAAATATAATTTGACTCGTAATCTTCAATAATTATCAGATTCAAATTTGTTGTTATCAAATTTAATATAAACTAAACAACTTCAGACTAAATTTAAATACAATTTTGTGTTAATTTTAAGTTAAAACTAAAAATGTTTGTTAAAATCTTAATGTTGGTATTTTTCTCTTCAGCGTTCCTGGTGATGTTAATCTCTCGTAAACTGAAATATTGATAACACTTCTCGTTATGTTATTTCTATGATTGTGGGCAGTAATATTTTTTATTGTTACTGTTGTTTTTTGATTATTGCAACATAACATTAAAAAATAATTTGTTATTCGTTTGTTGTTTTTCTTTTTATCTATTTTTTCAGTTCAAATTTCATTTTTTTTTTTTTTTGCATTTGAACATTGTTGGACTGAAGGAAATATTTCCTCAGAGAAGATTGCATGCATTTTTATTTATCTAATTTCATTGTTTCAGGAAAGGAAAGTTTGTATTGGTGATTGGTCGGGGTGTGCAACCTGCTATTCTTTCATGACTAATGAAAAACTATGGGAAATTAAAGACGGGACTGTAAGATTAAAGGCCCTTTCTACTTTCAAGAATTATTTAATTAGCGTTGATGGTCAAGGTTTGTAATTCATTATACATTTATGATTTTCTTTTCTTTTTTAATTTTTTTCGAAAGGGTTATTCCACATTAACTCGACTTAAAAAACTGGCCAGAAACTTCATTTATCAAAAGATAGTTTTTTTTAGCATTTGTGGTTATTGTGAGGATAAAAAAAGTAAAATTTCAAATTTTCTATTTTTCAGTTGTAAATAAAAAAATCGACAGTTTCTTTACAGTGAATATCCAAAATTATTTGCTCTAAACTATATATATGTATGTATTGAGTGTTTCGTAGTTAATCACTGGATCACCCATATTCCATTTATCATGAAATCCATGAATTTAATAGAGTTTAATGGCTTTCTTACTAAATTTTGTTTTTACTTATGTTTGAACAATTAACATTTATTTATTTTATGTATTGATGGTTTATCATTGGTTCAATCAAGAACATTCTGGTGTGTGCTGATTGTCAATTGTAATGTATGAAATAGCGGAAACTACTATTTAAGTCCTGATGTTTTGACCTGGAAGTGAAAAACATGTTGGGTTGAAACATTAGCTTTTATTTAATAGTTTCCACTATTTTAAATATAATTCTTAACTCTAATCAGGATTGTTTTCTTCATTAATTTTTTTTCTGTATATTTCCAAGCACATATTATAAAACATTTGTTACAATTGTTTATATAAATTTCTTTGCCATTTTTTAAATATAAAGAAACAAATTTTTAGGTGTGATTTCTGTGTATGACCTGAGTTCTAAAAAACCAAAGAAAAAAACCTCCTACGAGACATCATGCAGAATTACATGCATTACTGTTTCCAAATTAATGAGGTATATATTTTTTTACATATCATCTATGCAGTAACCGGTATATTTTAATTTTTCATATCAATGTTTAAAATTAATTGCATTATTTATTTTTAGTGAAGAAGACCGACCCAAAAAGAAAAAGAAAACTATTGATCACTCCAATCTTATAAAAACAGAAAATGTGGAGCGAAAAATCAAATTTCAAGATGAAGTAAGACCAGGAGATGCTACCAATGATGTCGTTTGCTTCCCAAAATCCCAGAAATGGACAGTCAAAAGCATTGATCCTTAGTTATTCTTTAACTAGCAGTGATTTTGATATGTGGAGACTAATTTATTTTATGTCTACTCATAATTTGTTTTTGTTTTATTATTTTTTATGACTTTGAATGTAAATAATAAATAAATAAACATTTTTATTTTAAGAAGTATTGATATCAAAGCGGGGGTGGCTCAGTGGTAGAGCTCTGAGTAGCTATGCCGGAAATCCTGGTTCAAATCTCGCTGTAGGCAGTTACTTTTATTTAGTCTGTTTGCGGCGGGAGATAGATCAAATGGTATCTAGGACCCTCCTAGGGCTCACCCAGCCTCTGTAAAGTATTATAAAAATAGGGTACCCAAAATAAGGGGGAAAAACCTGGCGGTTGAGCGTGACCTAGGACAAGTCACCTCCTTGCGGAACAGTTGTCCATGAAACAGTACAGTCTCCACCGTGTACTGAACCCCAGACTCGTTCACGGGTAATAGTCGTTACAGGTTATAGGTTGATATCAAAGAAACCAATTAACCAAGAAACCAAAAAAACCAGCAATTTTGCTGGTATATTGTAAAGTAAAAAGAATAAATTATTAAAATTCATCATGAAGTTAAACCAAGAGGTAAAAATGTATTATGACTGCAAAAAGTTCAGTTCTTACATTTGGTGTTCCTTAATAGGAATTATTAAGTTCGGATTCACCCTAATTCAAGTTTCCTTAGAGAATACATCATTCTTGGAAATACTTTAATGTAGCATCTATTTGCTTTGGCCTATCTCAAACAAATGTAGTAATGAGTGTATGATATTTTTGATATCATTGATATTTTCAATGATCCTGTATTTTTCTGTGATAGCCCTGTAATTCACCTTTGCTTTTTAAAATAAAAACAAAAATGAAGTTTTAAAAATTATATTTTCATCAATAATATTTACAACTTTTTAACAAAAAGTTTTACCTCCAAGTTACTTCAACATCATCAGTTCGGAACCTAAAAAGAAAAGGTAAAAGTATTAATCCCACATACACTGCAATATCAAGAAAAAATTCATAAAATTAATTCATGCAAACCATTCTTAAAATATTTTTATTTGAAAAGAAAAGATATGTCCAGGACCGGGACTCGAACCCTGGTCTTCCAGATCACTAGTCTGGGACTCTACCATTTGAGCTATCCTGGGCCCTAATGAAGCACGCTTCTCGGTCGTGGTCATATCTTTTCCTTTCACTGATTCTAAGTCCCCGCTTTCTCGCATTTTTGCAAAATATACGAGGGGAAGAATGTTCTTTGAACATTATTTTAATTTGGATCTAGTTGACTTACGTCATTATAATTATTATAATTTATTTGTTACTAATTTTTAAATATTTTTATTTGAAAAGAAAACATATGTCCAGGACCGGGTCTTCCAGATCGCTAGTCTGGGACTCTACCATTTGAGCTATCCTGGGCCCTAATGAAGCACGCTTCTCGGTCGTGGTCATATCTTTTCTTTTCAAATAAAACTATTAAAAAATTAGTAACAAATAAAACAAAATAAATTATAATGACGTAAGTCAACTAGATCCAAATTAAAATAATGTTCAAAGAACATTCTTCCCCTCGTATGATCTGGAAGACCCGGGTTCGAGTCCCGGTCCTGGACATATCTTTTCTTTTCAAATAAAAATATTTAAAAATTAGTAACAAATAAAACAAAATAAATTATAATGACGTAAGTCAACTAGATCCAAATTAAAATAACGTTCAAAGAACATTCTTCTCCTCGTATGATCTGGGAAGACCCGGATTCGAGTCCTGGTCCTGGACTTATTTTTTCTTTTCAAATAAAAATATTTAAAAATTAGTAACAAATAAAACAAAATAAATTATAATTCTTAAAATAGTGTAATTGCTTAGTAAAGAGGTAAGTTTACTATTAATACTATGATATATAAAATATCATAGTATTAATAAATATGTTGAGCTCTTAATTTTTTATGATATTTTTTTTTGCCTCTTTGTTACAAGTGGGTAAAGAAATGTTTTTGAAATTGAGAAAATGCATTAAAATTGGCTAATAATAAGATTTATAAAAACCTTTGAGTTATACGTGTATCTTCCCATTTTGTTTCTCCGGAGTGTAAATAGAGCAGTGCACCAGCATGTGCTATCATTGCACCATTATCAATACAATACCTTAAAAAAAAAAAAAGCCTTTATTTAAAACAAATTTTAGATGATCAAACAAAATATTAATGAACTCAGAATTCTGTCTGTAAATTTTTTTAAAAGAAATTCAAAATTATCTGCTAAAATCATTTAATGAATTTTAAGCAAGTACCTCTCATCAGTAGCATAGCATTTAGCATTCCTGTCTTCAGCCATTGACGCTAACATTTCCTGGAGGCGAACATTACAGCCAACACCACCCACGACAAGAACTTCATTAGAACCACAATGTGCCATAGCTCTCTCTAAAATAATGAATGTGTTACTTTAAAAATAGTTTTATCGCAATAAAACTTATTTAAACTACCTGTTGTCTCAACCAGCATAGCAAATATTGTTTCTTGTAATGAATAACACAAATCTTCATCAGTATAACCATCCTTTTTAAGAATATCTAATCTTTCTTCTAGCCAAGATAGAATACCTGAGAAAGAAACATCCATTCCCTTTACCACATATGGTAAAGCACAAAACCTTTTTCCTCTAAAAATAAAGTAAACAGTGAACATTTATAATAATCGATTGACGGTTTATACTTATAAACTTGAATTTATTATATTTTAAAATAATCAAAAGATACTCACTTTTTAGCCATTTGCTCAATATTATATCCAGGACTAGGGTCATTTGAAAGGTGTATGAGGCGAGCAAATCTGTCTAGACAATTTCCAACAGCTATGTCAATAGTTTCACCAAAAATTCTGTATTTACCTCTGGCATAAGAGATTACTTGGGTGTTTCCTCCACTTACATATAACACTGTTGGATTTTCAGCTCCAGTGATTTGTCGACCCATTTCAATATCTTGATTTATAATTAAGGAAACAATTTAATTGTTATTCTACTTCACGTAAAGACGAATTAAACTTTTCAAATATTTTCATTCGTATGAATTTGCCTTACAAATTTTTTTTTATTTAATAACTCTAGTCATTTCTTTTGCTAGGGCTTGAAGAAATTTATGTACCCCAACTAAGAATCGGCTGCAATATAAAAGAGAAGTTTGTTAAATTACCAAACCATTCGGTGGTAAGGTCTAGATATATTTTGGAAATATCTATAATTTTAAAATGATCTTTTATTTTGGGCAGTCAAGTTTTTGGTATCTGTTCCGGCGATTGTCACTTTGATTTGAGTTACAAGTTTTAACTATTTATTCGTTTCATTTTTAATATTTTCCAAAAATACAAGTTATTGTGAGCTTCAGTATGGAAAAGAGAATGTAATTATGGGTAATGAGTAGATTTCCGTAATCATTTCATCAAAAAAGAAAAGCCTCAACTAACATATCGAAGTATAGATTACATATTTCTTATGAAACGTTCATTGATAAATGAAATAAATACCGAAGATACACATTTTCCTTAAATACATTCTTTTCCCATACTTAAGCTCATGATAAATTGTATTTTTGGAAAATATTAAAAGGGAAACAAGTGAAAATTTAAAACTAGTTGTGACGCAACTAACTGCAGAATAATTATCCTGGTATGGTAGATGAAATAAGCAGATATATAATCGTAAACATCAATCCACTAGACCAATTGATTTTGATATGTCTTTTCTGAAGAATAGTGTAAATTATTTTTAGTGGTATTATGGATAGAAATTGTCAAAATACATGGGAAAATTGCAAATCTTGTAACCTTAACAGTATATGTTAAATATATTGTTACTAATGAACATATGTGCAACTCAGAACACTAACAAGTGTTGGTTTATACAAAGGATACGAGCAATACAATGATTTACTCCAACAATAGGTTTGTCCCACAACTTAGAAATGGTACGGGCCACTACTGCGACACTAATTAAAGGTGGTGCCATTCCTGGTCCTTTCGTGTAACAAATAATGTCTATATCTTTAGGAGTCATCTTCGCTACATCTAATGACTCTTTCAGAACAGTTAATATGTTTGCTCGGTGATGCTCTGCAGTTTCTCTGGGTAAAAATCCTGTGTTTTAAACAAATAATAATGATAAAAAACATAATTTAATGCAACGAAATAATTGTTCAGGCCAGTTATTCACCTTCTCCTGGAGGAGTAATGTATGTTCGACGACAATTTGATAGAACTTCACCATCTTTGACAATACCAATCCCCAACTTATTGGCACTACCTTCAAATCCTAAAGCTATCACCATTTTTTACAACTATTTTCCTCTCGAAAACCAGATATAATTTGAGATTCGGGCGATTGTTAATGTTATCTTAAATTCATAGTAACCCGCCTTCTGTAACCTATTGCAACCCTCTTGTCAATCTTAGAAACTAATCGATTTTAAGTAAATCGATTATGCATAATCATATTCTAAATCGATTCACCTGCAGTGGTCTAATTCCTTAGTTAAGTCTGATTTTGTCCAAAATGAGTTTCTTGTGCTTAGAGAAGGGGAATCGTGTTATTATCGTAGTGCTAAAGTAGTGAAGTTAGGCGTTGGCTTGAAATGGAGCCATTTCTTATATTACAACACTAATTTATTGGGTTGTCACACATGAAATGTCCGATTTTTTAGATCTTAACCTTTATAGAGGATTAAAGCGTTGCCTGTTGATTCCTAGCTGCTGAATCACGATTTTTTGTTATTTTAGCCAATCACGCTAATTACTTCATTGTTGTCTTGGCAAGCGTCCCTTGCGGATCTATCCTACAGCAATTGTCTTTACTGTTTTTCAGTGCATTCAATCTTTCATATTTTTCAAGAGTGCGACCTTAATTGTCCATTTTCGACTATTGAGGTTTTTGTGTCGACTTCGCTCAACTTCATCAGATAGTTAACGAATCGGCATCGAAGATTCATCGGGATCGTCTATTGAAAGGCCGAGATTGATCTCAATTTACTACAAGGGATACCTGATCCTCCATTAAATCATTATACAGGGTATTTGGATACTTCATTTAATCTTATTTTACCAGATAAGTTTTGATTTAAGTTGTGTACGGTATGGATGTAGATAAAAACACGTTTGCTCTATTTGTGACAAAACATTCGCAAAACAATTGAATTTAACTAGACATTTAAAAACGTGTCATAGGAATTCTTCCGAAAAATTCCCATGCTCTATTTGTTTGAAAGAATTTACACAAAAAATATATTTAAGTGAGCATTTCAAACGTCATACATCAAATAAATTCACCTGCAAATATTGCCAAGAGAAATTTGCTGATACTCCATCGTTAAATCGTCATGTTGACGACTCGCATCGCCAGAGCAATGCTGCCCCCTTTACACCCAAAGAATGTACAAAATCTTTTGAAAGCGATACAGGATTTAATACAACTATCAAATCTGGCGCAGTTATTAGAAGTAAGAAATGTCCTATTTGTGATTTTTCGGGTCCAAAATTAATAGTCAGTCATCAAGCACTTTCAAACAAAACACGAAATAATGTTATCTCATGAAGAAATTAATTTTTAAAGTGGAAACACAAATTGGAAACAACGGAAATGTGTTCTTTCAGATCTGGCCATAAGTATTGTTACGGGCTACTGGGTGTAAAATGGACTAAACTATTACTTAATTCAAGAATCTAATATTTATTAACAAATTAACAAGAATACAATGAGATCATTTAAAGCAGTTAAATTATTAAACTAATATCAATATACAATAATAATATTCTACTAAATGTTATCTAATTTCTAAGATAATATACAAATAATATAAGATATTGTTTATACTAAGTAACTAAACTATTTATATAAATTTGTACAAATACAATAATATTACACTATAGTTTACAATTACAAATTAACACTTACAGTTCGCTAACTAAAGTCCACCGACCGTAAGACTCTTCAAATATGACAAACTGCCACACAGTTTATTACACTTATTACACGGTCACTAATTGTCACTGTTGCTCACTAAGCACTTATTACAGACTGATACTAATACTAACTAACTCACACACACTGCCACTAGTTAACGACTGCTACTCACTGGCTTATTACAGACTCGTCTTATTACTACTGCCGGCCAGAACAGCTGTCCTTTTTATATAGGCAAGGCCGGTCGGGGTGGGGATTTCTCGGAAGAAGGCCCAGAACCGCCTAGACCGACCCACAAGGATCTACGCCATTCTATAATCCCTTCCGCTTAATCCCATTGTTTGTCTTATCCTCCCAGCCGGTCCGACTTCCTGCTCTGACCGTAACACTGCCCCCTCCTTAAAAGTGCTCTGCCCCAGAGCATAGTCCGGAGACATCGGGCGGTTATGAGCTTCCCTCGATGGAGACGCATTTCCTTTCCAGGGGTTGAACGTGCACACCAATATGGCGACTCCAGAGTTGGCGAATATCTGTTCAAGCATGTTCCTGACAACCTTCCACTCCAGGCCGTCATATCCACAGCCCAACTTAGGGATCGCGAGCTTGGTGACACGCAGTCTCAGAAGCTTACTCCGCAGGTCGTCGAGGCTTCGCCGCAGTGCGTCATATGTGGGCTTCTGATCAGTAGCACACTTGGTAACTAAGTAGAACAGGTGTCGTCCTTCGTGCGTATGGTGGAGTGCTTTCCCGACGCGTGGTCCTTGGCGTTCCAGTTCCTCAGTTCCAGCAAACTTCTTCCTGAAGACCGTTGCAATCCCTCGGGAAGTCCTCAGATCTTCGGCTACACAATGGGCCAGAGAATAGTCCGCGGGTAACGAGAAGATATCTCTGTATACTGTCTGAGTTACTCCACGGAAACCTTGTACCTTAGGTTGTGCAACTGATACCTTACTGGTCTCCACGTTGTTGAGGTTCCTGACTTGCTGGTCTTCTGTCGGGCCATGGTCTCCTTTGTATGGGGCCAGTCTATTAAAATGGACTACCCTGGGTTTTCCTTTTGGCTGCTTCCTGATTCTATAGATGACGTCGTTTATCCTATTGATGATCTCAAACGGGCCATCCCAGGAGTTCTGAAGTTTAGGTGAGTAGCCTCGCCTCCTTCGAGGGTCATGTAGCCAGACCAAATCTCCAGGTTGGAAGCCACCTTTCTCTGCCCTGATGTCGTAACGCTCCTTCATTCTGTCACTGGCTCCCTGGATGTTTGCACGAACCTTCTCGTGGATATTATCCATCCGCTTCCGTAGATTCGTGACGTATTCCTCTCCGTTAACTTCCTCATTAGGCTTGAACCCGAATTTTAGATCACAAGGCAAACGAAGTTCTCGGCCGAACACCACATTTGCGGGGGTCTGCCCCGTTGCTTCATGGACTGAACTCCGGTAGGCTAACAAGAACAAGTGAAGATACTGGTCCCAGTCTCGCTGATGCTCGAATGAATAATAATATTCTACTAAATGTTATCTAATTTCTAAGATAATATACAAATAATATAAGATATTGTTTATACTAAGTAACTAAACTATTTATATAAATTTGTACAAATACAATAATATTACACTATAGTTTACAATTACAAATTAACACTTACAGTTCGCTAACTAAAGTCCACCGACCGTAAGACTCTTCAAATATGACAAACTGCCACACAGTTTATTACACTTATTACACGGTCACTAATTGTCACTGTTGCTCACTAAGCACTTATTACAGACTGATACTAATACTAACTAACTCACACACACTGCCACTAGTTAACGACTGCTACTCACTGGCTTATTACAGACTCGTCTTATTACTACTGCCGGCCAGAACAGCTGTCCTTTTTATATAGGCAAGGCCGGTCGGGGTGGGGATTTCTCGGAAGAAGGCCCAGAACCGCCTAGACCGACCCACAAGGATCTACGCCATTCTATAATCCCTTCCGCTTAATCCCATTGTTTGTCTTATCCTCCCAGCCGGTCCGACTTCCTGCTCTGACCGTAACAGTATCATTACAATGAGCCCGATACATTCAGAAAAATCTACGTTTGCCATAGGTCTGGGTTTTGTAATCCAAGAGGAAGCAATAAACGTCATTTGAAAATACAGGAAACAAATAAAATGAATGGATAATGTCCCGCACAACTGTTGGTAAAAAATTTAAAGTCCGGGGTTGAAGTAAAATTTACAAAAACCCATGTCGGTCATTCTTGTGAGATTGGCAGACAGAGATTATCTAAAGGAGATAGAGATTCTTTGGCACAAAAAATTGCTATGAAAATTCCATTCAACTCAATATTGAATGAAATAAAAGATTCCGTCAGTCCCGAAAACTTTTGTAGGACCCATTTACTCACTAAAAAAGATCTTTTTAATGTAGAAGATGCATATAAATTAAATAAAGAGGGTTAAAGACACGAAAACGATTTAGTTGTGTTGAAGTGTTGAATCGTAGATACTGGAAATGAAAGATAAAACAAATGTAGTTCGGTTCTATAAACCACAAGGTGAAGTCTCAGAAAAATACCCTCAATTGAATAAAGAAGATTTTCTGCTAATTTTAGCTAACGACGCACAGTTGAATTATCTCCGAGAATTCGGGAATGACTGCATATGTTTAGATGAAACGCATGGACTGAACGCATATGGGTTAAATTTAACTACTATCGTTGTACTGGATAATTTAAGGCAAGGATTTCCATGTGTATTTTTTTTATGTAATAGAAACGAAGAATTGATTTTAGAACTATTTCTGAACTGCATCAAAGATCATCTCAGCGTTCCACTAAATCCAGCTGTGTTTATGAGCGATATGGCACCCTCATTTTATAATGCCTGGCAAAAAGTTATGCCTGCACCCAAAATGAGGTTGTTTTGCACCTGGCACGTGGATAGAGCATGGAGGAATAATTAAAAAAAAATTAACGATTTAAAGAAACAAACAGAAATTTACAAGGTCCTTAGAACACTGCTGGAAGAAACTGACGAGATGGATTCGAGAGGCTTCTACAGGCAGCTATTGCAACCATGAAAGAAGAGCCGACCACAAAAAACTTTGGTGAATATTTTGAAAATAATTACTCTCATAATTATCAAAGTGCTTTCTGTTTTAGAAAGCACGCAGGCCTAAACACAAACATGCACCTAGAACGGCCCCACAAGACAATAAAATATCTATACTTCCATGGGAAAAAATTAAGCGCCTAGATACAACACTGCATGCTCTTATATACCAATTGATAACATTAAACAAAGGAAAGCTGACAACAAAATTGGCAGAAGTCAGAAAACGGCATAAAGGGTCATTAAATATTGATATTTATGATCGCATTGAAAAATCCAACGACCGTTGAGTCATTTCGGCATCTAAAAATGCCGAGATTTATACTATAAAGCAGCACAATATTAGTTGTAGCTACTCCCTAAAATGCACCGAATGTGAGATATGCATACATTCCTTTATATGCTCGTTTGCAGATAATGCAATAAAGTGGAATATTTACAAACATATACGTGCATTAGGTCGGCGCATGAAATGTATGCAGCTGAATTCATCATCATTCAAAAATACGGACCAGGTATTTTTGAATGATGATGATAGATCGGAATTGTTAATTGCTAACAATATTAGCGATGAAAAGAGTGCCCGATTTCTAGAGCACCTAAAAAAACCCGAAGAGAAAGAAAAAATCACCGCGAAAAATTGGTTAAATTTGCAAAACCAATTTAACGAAATAATTAAGAATGCGGAGGATGAGGATTTTTCATTAATTGCGCAAAATTTAAAATGAGTTGCAGCAATAATGAAGGCAAACAGAGTTAAACGGAAACAAACGTTTTTAAATATTAATGAAATTTCAAAGGGGAAGAAAATAAATAAACAGAGGAATTTCTTTTCTACAAAAAAAAAAAAATAAGACAAAAAATAAATTTACCAACTCAAGTGGAAAAAGATCAAATTGCTCTCACACTTTAAACTTAAAGAGAGTAATTAAATTAAATCACAACACAGTTCATTGATTATTTAGATTATATAAAAAAATATAGGGAATGAAGAAGGTGGCCCACAGTGGAACGAATCAACGCATTTGTTGGACATTGGACCAATTCTCTAATAACTAAATTTGTCCTTTATTTTGATCTTATATTATACTTTATACTTCTTCTCAACAATATCCATAGATAAATTAATTGTGAAATTAAATCTTATATGAAAAATTCTGAATTGAAATATCAATTTTTCTAAAAACTCATATTTTTAAAGCAATCCACTGTTTGAGGTAATGCATTAAATTAATCGTGCACCTACTGGAAAAAAACTCATCCATAATAAGATATTTTAGGCAAATAAAACTTGGGATTATTTCAAACGTCTGGGATTTTTCGGTGAAAATTGGGGGATAAAACTAAAATAATCAATTGCGAAAATCGCCCAAAAAATACCTTCACAGTAAATAACTAGAATGTTTGAAGTTTTTTTTCCATTAGTCGGATTCTGCTACAAGGTGCTATTTTCCGAGAAAATGTTTGTTTACATTCATTTACCCGAATCCTTATCTAACATAATAGTATTAACAATGAAACTTAGTTTGTGTGTGGTATTTGAACGACATATTTGTAATGGTGCACATAGGTGCAATAGTCCCTACAACAAATCGTCAAGTTTTTAAATTTTTATTTATTTATTTTTTAAATTTTTATTTCGTTATTTAAATAAAACAATTTTATATAGGCACCTACATTTATTATAATTTTGATGTATCAATTATACATAGTGTATTAACTAACAAAAGTAATTATCAATTATTATAAATAATTAAATTATTTGGTTTGTTACTTTTTCCTTTGTATAACTTTATTTAATACCTATGTATCTGTCTTTCCATAGAATACTGTATTGTACCCATTCTAGTAGTATATAGGTACAATGTTAGATAATAAATTATCGAACATGGAAATAGCAAATCTAGAATTTTTACACGTTTCCCCTAAAATGTTTGATCCTGTTTATCATATAATTAAATAGTCCATTCAAAAAGCTTTAAAACCGTAGCAATAGCCTTATTCTAGGAGAACCAGAAGCGGAGATATTAATGAATGTCCAGCCCTCCCTAACGCTCGTTCCACTGTGTGGCCTCCCCGTGGTGTTCCCTGGATAGACATAACTAAACGACCTTCAATAAAACCACTTGGAAGTTTTTACGTATGTATTTTTTTTTTTATGAATTAGTACAGCAAAACACATATTTAACTCCATGAATTATTAATTATTTTATTATCTATTAAAGTTAAAATATGTTCTAGAGTAATTTCATAAAAGGTAGGAATCAAAATTAAAAGGAAAAAATCAACAATAACTTATAAATAAACTATTTAGTAGTATTCGTAGAACATGCCCCGTGCCCGCCCCCCCCTAAATCCAACCTTGATGGTAAACAGAAAGTGTTAAAAGATAGGAAACGGAAAGACACTTGCTACTAGTTGGCGGATAAGGTTCGGAAATCTGAGCCGATCACTGCCGAGGCTGCTACTTGTTCGGTACTCCCTAGACGCTAGTCAAAACAATGACTGAGCGACTCGCCGCCGTTACCAAGACAACGCCGGTCGTGTTTTGTCGACATATGAATTAATGTGATGCTTCGCATTACCTATAAAGTATAATCTACTAACTTCTGATTACAAAAATAAAGCTTTATGTACATTTACTCCAATATTTTCTCTCGTTCATTATAATCAAAATCAATTACAAACTAAAGAATTAAACATGACTAAAGAAAAAAAGTAATGAAACTAATTAATTTAAATTTGATAACAACGATATGTAGAGGGGGGGGGGTAATGATACTTGTTTAATGAGCGTTAACAACAGTATTTGCTCATCTGTTTGTCTAGTTCTTTGTGATTTCTTCTAGACGACTACATCATTGGCTCCTTATTTTTGCCACCTAGGCTGTCAGGTATATCTTACTTGCAATTTTTGCAAAATAATCTTCATAAACTCCTCGAAGATATCCCGCTAGGCATTAGGCAAAGGCTGTGGTTTATGCATGACGGTGCTTCAGCTCACTTTTCTAATCGTGTCACTGATTATTTAAATGCAACTTATGGAGACCGATGGGTTGGTCGAAACGGACCTGTTAAATGGCCACCACGATCTCCGGATTTAACGCCATTAGATTATTTTGTGTGGGGCTGGATGAAGTTTATGGTTTATTCTGCGGCAGTTGGCACGCAAGAAGAGCTAAGAAATCGTATCGTGGAAGCCGCGGTAACTATCAAGCACCATCCTGATGCTATACAAAGAACCAGAGAAGATAGGATTCGTCGTGCTGAATATTGCATTCAACAAAACTGAGGCCCCTTTGAACAGTTACTCTAAATGTTGTCATAATAATACATAAATAGTAATAATTTTATACGATATGGAAAGGGTGGTGGTAACACCTATTATAATCTCCACGAATGGATTGGTTCTTAAATCCACGGTGGAGGGCATTGAGAAACTGGGAATTCCGGTCGAGGTTTTAAAGGAGTCTCAACAGGCAGTTCTCCTAGGCACAGCCAGGATCGTTAGAAAATTTCTGAATGTGTAGAGCTGAAAAATATAAAAACCAAAATAATAACTGCAGATGGTTGGACTTGTCCCCCATCTCTGTTTTGAACCCGCAAATGCGAGAAGAAAATATAGATAATAATAATAATAATAGTAATAATAGTTTGACATCTGTTTAATAAATGAGTTTGATATTTGTTAATATGGACTTTTTTTTTATTTTGCATTAGAGAACATATACCTAGAACAGTGCCGTGCAATTCCGAAACATCCTGTATATTACAATTCGTTAGTTTAATCTTACAGTTTACGAATGAAGTAAGGATTATTCTATTTCTTGGTTGTATTATGATTTTATTCTTATATATATGTACGTATAGATTGTATGTGTAATGCCTAGAAGCCACGATAAGACTTTATCATGAACGACCAGATAATATGACTCACAGTACTAGATTATAACATGAAGTAAGTTTTTATTAAATTTCAAAATATAGAAATTGATGTAAAACTGAAATGAAAAATTGAAAAAAAAAGTTTATAGGGAAAAATGTCAAGGATTAATCTTACCTACCCTCACCTTTTCCCCAAATTTCATAAATTTTTATTTTCTTAAATAAAAACGGTATTTTTGCTATTTCCAAGTTATAATTAAATAATAAGGAAGATGTATCTTAAAAATAAGAAGTTATTTTAAGAATAGATAGACACCATATTAAACGAATGCTGCGATAGGTACATTCTGTTGATAACCTTTTCACATTTTTATCAGAAAATGAAACAACGGAAAGAGCCTTTATGGGTCAGTTGAATATTTTAAATCCGCTTCTCATTGTACCCTTGTAACTGAATTGTAATCCCATTGCAATCGGCTCAACGAGTAATTGCGATTTAAAGCTTAAATTAAAATATAAAATACATTAAAATTAAATATTAAAATATATTTTCTTTTTTAGCCCTGAAGATGGCCAACACCGTAGGCCGAAACGTTGGCACTAGTAAAATATAAGGTTTTCTTATTTAGTGTTATTATTGACTGCACCCCCAGACCAATTTTATTATTCATTAAAATAAAAATAATATATTATAAAAAAAAACTGTCCAACTACAACCCTTGAAGGAAGAAAATAGTTGGGGGTGCAGTCAAATAAAACACTAAATAAGTGGATACTTATTTAATTAAGTGCCGACGTTTCGACCCACTTTGTGGGTCATCTTCAGGGCTAAGAAAGAAAAACAGACAACATACAATGAATACAATAAAAATACATTGAGGACTAAGTATATGATAAATGAGAAAAACTATATATGTAGAGAGGTAGAAATTTAGAACAAAAGTGAGGGATATATATGAATACAAAAAATTACAGAGAAAATGTACAGAACGGTGGTGATGCCAAAAAAATATTTTTTTTATTTTTTTTTATAACAAAGATAAAAGACGGAAGTAAACAGAAAGATATTTAAAAAAGAAAGAAAAGGTATAAACATCAGAGGTGAGAAGTAAAATTATGGAAAAGGTAGTAGAATATATATAAACTATAAAAGGTAAGATAATAGACTCCTAGGGAGTTTACATAAGTAAAATGAAAGAAGATATAACCAAAATGAAATTAAAGAGTAAATAAAGGAAAAATAACAGTAGAAAGTCAAGATATGAATATAGAGTATAACAGTTTTTAAAAATCCATACCTATAGTATGAAGTGGTATAAATATATGACATAAATATACAAGGAACGTATAGAAATTTTCTTAGAAAGCCTGACCAGCAGCGGGATATGAATCCAGGGCCTTCAGTGCTCTACAACTGAGCGACTCCGCTCCCAAAAGCATAATAACATAGTATAATCATATTTTATTCATTTATTTATTATTTTAATTTAATCATATTATAATTAATATTGTAGTAGCGCTTGGTCATACTATTAATTACTCATTTAATTAATTACTGGATGTAGGTCCTCGTGCGCTTGCTGATCCCGAACAGCCATAACCCTTGGATATAGGCCAATTGTTGACTGTTGGTGGCAGTGGCATAGTACCTTCCAAAAAGCAGCTTATAATTATTAAAAACGAAATGCTAAATTATTTTTTTTAAATAGAAGTATTCTATCCTTCGTTAATGAATATTATGGTGGAAAATTAGGGAGTGGGAGTTACAATCCTTTTATATATTTTTTATTTACTGTAATTCGTCGGAGCAAAAACCCATAGCATTTCTTATAAAAAATAAGAGTATAGTGAAATATTTACTTTAAATTTAACTGCTATTTTGAAGTGAAAGAGTGAAACGGTAATAGAACGCACAGCAGTTTCTCGAAAAAAAATGACTGCCACACCAAAACGGAACAGGGTACGATCTCCTGGCTGGCAGTTGAGAACAATCCAAGAGTTTTTCCGCTAACTTCCTTTTCGTCAGCCATCTAGCTCTGTTGCCCTACAAGCTATGCCTTCAGAGATTTTCTGAGAGGGAGTGAAGGAAAAACCTCTGGCCATACAGTTTTTATTTTATGTCTTCTTATTGATTATTAAATTAATGAGACCTATTTTTTTTATCAGATCCTCGTGTATAAGCTGACTAAATCGGGGAATAAATTGAAACAGTGTTATCTGTTCCGTAGCTTGTCGCTTCGAATTGAGTTACATCAAGTTTTGACTTTTCATTCATTTCATTTTCAATATTTTCCTAAAATACAAGTTATTGTAAGCTTTAGTATGGGAAAGAGAATGTAATTATAACCTCATGATAACTGGTATTTTTGAAAAATATTAAAAGGGAAACGAACGAAAAGTTAAAACTTGTGACTCAACTTGAAGCGACAATCTGCGGAATAATTACCCATTTTTTAAAAGCACATACTTAAACGGCGATTAAAGTGATAACTAAAATATCAATTATCAAGGACCTGCATACCATACGGAATTATCTTGTCTTTACCTTATATCTTTTAAGATATACCATTACATAAAAGCGTTCAGGATCAAAGTCCGATAACTCCAAAATTTCAAAAATTGACTATTTCAAAGCTTTAGTCAAGTAATGGCTACCACGACACTTTGCCGCATTATTTCTCGTGGTTTTAGTCAGTTTTGAATCTGAAGTTTCGCGAATATAAAGCACTGTTTGACTTAACTAGCGAAGAATGTGGAAAAGTCAACTTTTGGAATTTGGAATTATTCAATCCTTTTCTTTTGATCCTGGACGCCTCATATGCAAAACAAAGAAGTTTATAACAAATGGATGAAACAAACGAACTGATTTATATTTTAAATTTACCATTTTACTCTTGGAATGATCTTCCTATAAATAGATAATTTTGGGATTAGTCTCGATTCGTTTAATTGTGTATATTTCCTTCCTTTAAATCAACAAACAATAAATAATAATAATAATATAGAAATACATATTTTATTTAATCCTAAACAAGGCAGATTCCTGCTATCAGAGAACGGGTGGGGAGAATCTGTGTTTCACAGGACAATTGTGAATCACAGAATTATTTCAAGGTCTCTTGGAGCATGGCGTTCCAGTATTGAATAAACTTTTAAAATTTATTAAAGATTCTGAATTACAATTACTTATTAAGATTCGTTTTATGACCAAAAGTGTGACGATATTATACACTAGGGTTCAGATTAATAGCTTAACATTCTAGTGAATAAACAACAACTAAATCAAATAAAAGTCCACATACAAAAGATACAAACAACACAGTCCAAAATTCTCAGAAAAATTGTTAATGCACCATAGTATATTTCGAATCACACCATACACAACGACATGAACATTCCCACTATATAATCATATACATAACATTCCACTCATCGACACAATATCACCCAAACCCACTCGTTCTTCCGCTTTCCTACTCCCTGTTACCTGGAATTGAAAGGGAAAGATTAAAAAGACAATGGCCAAGAGACCTACTCAACTATTGATATTTTGATAGATGATCATGAAGAAAAGCAAAGAGAAAAACCCTCGGATCAAATTTGCTGAATGCGCAATTGCAAATGAATATTAAATAATAAATAAAAAAAAATCATTCGAATGAATGATTTATGGATATTTGAATGATTGGATATGGAATGATTTTATTTAAGTTCCAGTTAATAAAGATACCTTTTTTCTGGAATAGATCGAATTAGTATTATAGTAATTTAATATGCCACAAAGGAGCACTATTACAATTTATATAGATATTTTCGTAAAATCGGCTCACGGACAAAATTAATTTATATTTCATAAAATAAACAATAAATATTTTAATAAAATTAAACGCGCTTAATCTAAGTTTCATTTATTATGGTCATATGCATGTTTTCCCGATAATTATTCCTTCCGCAGGTTATCGCTTCAAGTTTAATCACAAGTTTTTACTTTCAATCATTTCCCTTTTAATATTTTCCGAAAATACAAGTTTTCATGAGCTTTATAAGATATACAAGAGAGAATGCAATTATGGGAAATGTTTATACTTCGGTAATCATTTCATCTAGGAATGAACGTTTCAACTAACATATATCATCAGTACTTTGATATGTTAGCTCAAACTTCTACTTCATTTTGAAATGATTACCTACAATCGGCATCGAAAAGTGCAGAAATTTATACTATTAAGCAGCACAAAACAAGTTGTAGCTGCTCCCTAAAATGCACCGAATGTGAGATATGCATACACTCCTTTATATGTTCGTGCACAGACAACGCGATAAAGTGGAATATGTGCAAACATATACATGCATTAGGTCGGCGCATTAAATGTATGCAGCTGAATTCATCATCATTCAACAATACGGACCAGGTATTTTTGAATGATGATGATAGATCGGAATTGGTAATTGCTAACAATATTAGCGATGAAAAGAGTGCCCGATTTCCAGAGAACTTGAAAAAGCCCGAAGAGAAAGAAAAAATTACCGCGAAAAATTGATTCAATTTACAAAAGGAATTTAATGAAATATTGAGGGTTGCGGAGGACGATGATTTTTCATTACTTGCACAAACTTTAAAAACAGCTGCAGTAATTATGAAGACAAATCAAATTAAACGGAAGCAAAGGTTTTTAAACATTAAAGACAATCAAAGGGAAAGAAAATAACTAAACAGTGGAATTTCTTTTCTACAAAAAAAAAATACATTTACCAACTCAAGTGGAAAAAGATGAAATTGCTATAACACTTTTACTTAAGGAGAGAAATAAAATTACATGAAATCAAAAATACAGTTCCTTTATAATAATTATTTAGATTAAAAAAAATGAAATATGGGGAATGAAGAAGATCGCTTCCTCGTGGTCCCCGGATAGAAATGACTAAACGAACTTCAATAAACGCATAACTACTTGCGATAAGTCTCGGTTTCTTATATTTCCGTAAATATTACAAATATTTATATATTATACAGTCGAGAAAAGGGCATTGTTGCCGGCACCTGTGAAGTCGGTATGTACCTGACATAAAATGAAATATTTTGTCAAAATATTTCACAAGGTAGATAAGGACTATATAAGTAAAAGGTGATGCCGGCACCCAACTCACAAGAAAAGAGAGATTTTAGTGAATCAAGCTAGAATACTGATATTTTGTCAATAAAGAATAACGATATTTTATTAAAATATGTTCTAGAATTCCTGGTGAATAATCACTAGGAAGTTTTTTTTTATGAATTGGAACAGCAAAACACACATTCAAATCCATGGATTATTAATTATTTTATTTTCTATTACGGTTAAAATATGTTCTAGAGTAATTTCTTAAAAGATAGGAATCCGAAGGGAGCCGATCTCGGCCGAGCTTGAGTCTTGCTTTTTGAGCCTTGGTTTTTGCGTCTTGTTAACTCCCTAGACTCTAGTAACAATCTCAGTCTCTCGCCGGTCGCAGCCCGTGCCTATCATGATTCCTCAGGCGACTGTGTGCTTGTTGAGTTTAATCGCTTTTGTTTCGTCGGAACCAATTAGGTTAGACCAATATATGAATTTAAATATATTTTTTTTAAATTCCAGACTAATCATTTTATACCAATTATCAGATATTCTTCAAGTTTATTTAACAAAACTTTCACACTTTATTCTGTTTTTATCACTACTCGTAGGCTTAATTTTTCTAGAAGTCTAATACCTAATACAAGAGTTACAAAATTTTATCTTATAACTAGATATAATCATTTGTACTGAAAATTCTTCTTTTTTCATTAAAAGAATTTTTTTCGCTTATCGTGAACTAAATGAAATATTAATTGTGGAAGAAAATGGTCCAGGTAGAGGTCAATAAATTTCTCTGAATATCTAGAAATATTTATTCAGTAGCTAAGGTTTCGATCTACTTTGTAGGTCTGTCGCACAGGGCCTGAGCCCAAACTAGTCTTATGGAAGCTACACTAACACTCAAGATCACTAACACTTAACATAAGACTCGTTTGGGCTCAGGCCCTGTGCGACAGCCCTGAAGAAGACCTACAAAGTAGGTCGAAACGTTGGCTACTGAATAAATATTTCTAGATATTCAGAGAAATTTATTGACCTCTACCCGGACCATTTTCTTCCACATATTTCATCAAGGTCAACTATGTTCATTCAAAAAAGAAATATTAATTGGTTTGTCTTAAAGAAGTATGGTACTTGGATATACAAAATTATTTTCAACTTTTTAATTTTGTTTCCAAATAAATGTGTTTTTTTAGTTTTTAAACAATTATTTTTTTATTTCTTACATAATATACGAAACTCCCCAGTTGTTCCTGCTAGTACTTGTAGTCATATGTTTTCTAACTACTAAGCCCAAGATCGCAGGTTCGTAACCCGGCAGGTGGCCCTAGTATTTTTTGAAGGGGTTAAAAAATCCTTGGTTATGCTGTCCTTCGGAAGGTACATTAAAATCCCTAGCCTAGACAATCATTAAAAATCCCGAGTGATAGCGTCAGATAGGCATTAGTGGGCCTGTAAAGTGGCTGGGCTTATTAATGAACGAATTCCTAAAAAGTTAATAAGCGCTGAGCCTCTGGGAAGCGTCTGAGGGTTAGGTGCGGGAATTGTTATATGAGTGATCTGGAGGATTTGGATTTGGGTAGTGTAAGAAGAGTGTAAGGAAGAGTGTAAGAAGAGATTGATAGTGTCGGCATCGAGCCTTCCCGTTCCCTAAGCCTTATTACTATTATTTCGCTTTGGAATCTTTTTGTTTTTTGATTGAATGTGGTTTTGACAGAACCCTCAAAGATAATTCGAGGAATTAAATATGAAATCATTATCATATATAACAGTAAGAGCAAACTAGGTAAGAATGAGGACAAAGGGGAGTCCTATATGTTACCAACCAATCTATTGCAACTAGACGGGAACCATTTGTGGAGGGATCCATATAACTTTAAAATTCAACTAAACAGATTTGAGAATTCAATTATTTTTATTCAGTGTTAGTAACTTGATGAAAATTCTTAATTATTACTTTTTCCCCCAGTATATCTCTGAAGAGACTAAAGAGCCCGTTGAAAACTTTGTTGGCTCACAAAGATGAACCTCGTTATCAGGAGATCATACAGTACCTGGAGTCTATTAAGGATTCCCCTCACACTGTTCCATTGTTTAAGTTTCTTGACGTAAGTTGACATAATGGTAGTTTTTTTCTTATCGGAACTTATATTTTTATAAATTTCACATATCATTGTATTAATAATTCAAAAACATAAATGTTCATGTAGGCTGAGAAACAGATTTTACGATCAAGGGAGATATATATTTAGTAACCAAATGTTTATGTAATCCATATCATGCTTGCATTTACTGAACTTTATAATTATTAAGACTTTTTATTCAAACAATATAAAGTACTTAATAACATTCTGAACGATTTAATTATTACCAAGTGAGTAGATCAGCTTGTAGATTAAATATTATATTATCTCAAATGTCCAACTTTTCTTTACACTAAATTCTACTTAAAGAATTATTATACGGAATATAGTGCAATTTGTAGATTAATGTATTTTTTAAAATTAGAGGATCTTTATTTAGTAAAAAAAGTAATTTTGAAGTCTTAAGGTAGAAAAGAGTAAGAAAATATAAATAAATAAAACTCAACGTTTTTTATTATAATTAATTATTGAAATTATTTTTTTTAGTATGAGTTTTATGGTGAAATTTTGATTGGACATCCAGGACAACGCTTCAAAGTCGTATTTGATACAACATGGGGAGATCTTTGGATTCCTTCTATACTCTGTCCAGTATTAGATCCTGCTTGTAGTAAGCAAAAGTTAAAATTATATAACATTTTATCAATTATATAACAATAAATCTAAATCTTTTAAATAAACAATTTTTACGTTAATATTCTTAATAACTAGTATTACAATGTCATTTTCAGGCCAATTGACACACTCTTTTTCTCAATGAAAACATCATGATTTTAATGAAATTTTATTTTTTAGATTTGATTTATTGTGCTGATGAAATTTATAATTATATATTCAAATACAGACCAATCCCTAACATAAGTTGACTCTCCATTATAAAAATAATTTTCAGTAAAAACACCTGCAAGGGAAAACCTTAAAACTACTACTATGAAATTAATTGCTTAACTTGTTTTACTACATACAATAAAAAGAAGCAAACTTGCTGAAATTATGTAATAATAGATTAATAGCATCATAATATCCTAAAAATATCACAATAAAGCTTTAGAATTAGGAAATAGATATCGCAATTGATATTGTATCAATTGTTCAATATTTTAATGATTTTTCCAACCTTTAAGTAGGTCACAGGCAACTCAATAATAATTTTTTTTTTTTCCAATTCCATGAAAAGATTTTTTTAGTGCTCAAATTAAGAAAGGGTTTAAATTGAAAGGAAAGTAAACCACTGAAACAAAAATCAATCTGTTTAATTAATTTATTTAATATAATATTAACATCTTATTTGATCAATTTATTGTAATGCATTTTTATTTCTCAGGTAATTATTTCCTAATCTTATTTTTAAATACCATTTCTCACCTTGTTATGAACTCTCAAGCTTTAGCCATGAGTAATTTTCCTGATCCCATTGATTGAAGAAGATTGAATTGAAATATATCTAAAAAAAACAAAACTAGATTCATATTAAGACAAAGATCCATCAGTGGTTATGGTTACAAGTGCAGGAGTGAATTTATTTAATTTATACTTTAATCGTGCTTAAAATAATTTTCTTTTTTAATTGTGGGGCAAAACAACCTTGTTTTTCTGAATAATTATATTCAGTGTGGAGAAAAATGAATATCTTATACAATAACTTTTTGTGATTTAAATTAAGACACAACATAATAATTATGAGTTTAATCGGGCTTAATGTTTACACACAAAAAAATGTAATAATTTAAATGTCTTGCTATTTAATTATTTGCTTAAATATCTGGCATATGTTTATAAAAAGCCCTCACTGAGATTATATCCTAAATCTTACTTGTACATTAATATATATATATATCCTATTTTTGTATTTTTTAGTAAATAGAAATAAATATGATTCATCTAAATCATCAACATACAAACCGACCGGGAAAAAATATAATGTGAGTTTAGGAAAGCACAATTTAACTGGAAAGATTTCATCTGATTTAGTGCAAGTATGTATTTTTAATTATAATACTACTCAGTATTACAGTACAGAATTTTAATTATTATTTCATGTAAGGATTATCTAATCATTAATTCAACACTATTTAAAATTTTTACTACAAACTGCATATTAAAAATATTTGGCATAGTATGGGAATAAAAATTATAAAACGAGGAATGCACTCCTGATTAATATCTATGGTAAATAAAGTAATTAATATTATAATAAAATTAATCATAGTAAAAATTCTATAATTGTTATATTAATAAAAATCTATTTTCAGTATTTGTTTACAATTTAAACAGCCTAGCAAAAAATGATCAAACATTTGCTTTTATTACTCAAGTTTATTATTTTTCTGATTTAAATTATACAAAAAATTAAAAAAAAAAAAGATCTCTCTTTTGTATTAATAGAATAAGTCTGCAATGGACCAGATCTGTAATACATATTCATAAAGCTATATGTATGTCACCCTCTCACTCTCTCTCTCTCTCTCTCTCTCTCTCTCTCTCTCTCTCTCTCTCTATATATATATATATATATATATATATATATATATATATATATATATATATATATATATATATTTACATATATACATTTTATATTAATCAATTTTCAACACTTTTAGGTTGGACAGATCAATATCACAGGACAAACATTTGGAGAAATTATGAGTTTACCATATGAATTTTTATTTTCTAAAGCAGATGGTATTTTTGGACTTAATTTTGACACCCTTACTGTTAGTGATGGCATTACACCTTTCTTTTATAATATGATGAAACAGAAAACTGTAAAAAATGGAATTTTTTCTTTTTACTTCAACAGGTATAAAAATATAAATACATGTATACAAATATATGAGTATATATATACTAATATACTTCATTTATCGAATTATTTATCCATGAAGTTTTCTAAAACGTATTTTTTAGCACTATATTATCTGAATTAAGCAATTTTTTTTTCACTTTTTTAATAATTATATTGTAAAACTCAGATTGCATCTAAAACTTACAGCTCATCATTAACTTATGAGCCAATTTATAGTATTTGTTAAATTCTTTTAAACTTTTGTCTAATTCTCCTTTTTTAATGCACTTCAGATGTTCTTGTTACCATTGTATTCGCTTCTTACCTTGTATTCATGATCTTTCTTCAGGATGGTTCTCCCTGGAGTGAATGGAAAGATTCACCTGTGAAGATTTGGCCCACAGTGGATCCGACTTTCTGAAAGCCAGCCTCTTATCATCCAATTTGCTCTCCTGTGAATACTGTTAAACTATTAGTTCAGGAGCTTGGCTTTTGCAGACAAGTCAAACATCTTAGCCAGGCTCAATCAATTCTCGTTAGGGCAGAGTCATTTATGGGACTTTCTAATAACCAAGCTTAGTCAAAACGCATGTGCAATGGAACTTAAGGAGGACAACCCTCCACAGCAGGTTAAGTTTACTTTTCAAAAATTGCTAGTGGCTTCAGAAAATGATATGTCTCGTGATTGTCTAACTGGTGCCAACATGTGGTATTTCAGTCTTCTCAAGACATTTTGCAAAGTAAGGCTTGATTGGGCCTGCCATGTGTTCTGAGTGAATGAGAAAAAAATCCTAAGAAGATTCTGCATTACGCGTAAAGATTTGGAAGGCCTTGGTCGAGATCTACTGATAATGTGGTAGACTCGAAGCCTGCTAGGGATCAAGAAGGGAGAGGGATATACTTGAAGAGAATTTGGGTTCTTATTCAAATGAGGCTTCTTAGCAACATTTTCTCTGCTATTTATTAATCAGTTGGCAGTCTTTAATTTATAACACAACAGATCTTTTTTTTAATGAGCAGTACATATGATAAGAGGTTCGGCTTTGGCCATTGAGTGAGTAACATCATCTCCACGTTTCTCGATTGTAAGTCAATGATAGTGCAGTGATTAGCAAAGTTTGGTAAAAATTGAATGGAAGGTTCTCTCACAGTAACAGTGGATTTTTTTACCGAAGATCGGGTCTCGCTCTGGTTATCGAGATTGCTGGCTTGATCAGGCAGCCCCCTATCACATTGGCCAATCTCAATGTCAAGTAACTTATCTATATAACAGCTGACCGCTAGTAAACATATTTTCCAACGTAAATATTTTTCCAACGTAATTAATATAATATATAACACAATAGTATATCCACACTACCTAATTTTAGATATTAACAAACTCAGCCCAACAGAATGTCAACACAAGAATTAAATGCAAAGTTGTCCCCAATTTTAGATAAAGTCAATAAACTTGACATACTTGAAGAAAAAATGGGCAATATTGATTTCAAACTAGACACCCTAGGAAATATAATTGATGGAGACGTGAAAACAATTAAAACCGAACTAAAATCAATTATAGAAGAAGTGAATAAACAAAAGCGGATGAACGAATATAACAATAGAATGAAAAATATTATTGTTTTTGGCATTATAAGAAAAAATAATCTGGATATAGCAGTTTTTTTTACTAAATTTTGCAACTCCATCGAATTAAATATTAGAAAATATGATATTAAAACAATTCAAATAGTTAATAGCCAATCTGAAGAGAGCCCAGTTAAAATAACTCTTGTCTCAAATATATTAAGAAACGATATACTTGAAAACAAACGCAAACTATCAGAAATTCCTGATTACAAAACTATTAAAATAAAGGAAGATTTGCCTAAGGATTTAAGAGAGACGAGGCGGAGTTTGTTTAAATACCTTTTGCAATATAAAGGTCGAGGTTCACGGGTACTAATGAAATATGACAAGCTCCTTATAGATGGAAAAATTCACACCATGGAAGAACTGAAAACGTTAGAAAATAACAAAACCAAGAGACAGCGTAGTGAAGAAAGCTCACCAGAAGTTCAGCTAAATATAAATGATAAGGAACAACCTGAAAAAAACCGGTAAGAAGTCACAGAAAAATAAACCAAAGAAACAAAGAAGCAACAGCCTGGATAGATACTGCCCCAAAGAGGCAACAGCCTGGCTAGATACTGCCCCAAGACGAATCAAAATTCAAACAACTCTTCAAAGGATAGCAGTAGAGATAGTCTAAACAGTGGGCAGGAACCATAGTGCAAGGGAAAAAGAGATAGCTCTCTCTTAAGAATGACAATCAATGCGAGGACTCTCTTAAGTGAAGACAGATTAATGGAATTAGAAAATGCCTTAAATAAAATCAATTGGGGCATAATAGGGATTTCAGAAATAAGAAGGAAAAACATTACGATTATAGAAAGAGACAGTGGGATACTTATGCACACCTCGTTTGAAAATGGCCAATATGGAGTAAAAGGAAATATTTTAGGATTTAAAGAAATTAATCACAGAATAGCTCAGACTAATTTTTAAGAAGAAAATCTATTATTAAAAAGGGATGCTAACTTTTCCATCCAAATACAAAAATGGAAATGGGCAGGGCACCTAATGCGCACAACGGATAAGAGATGGCCACGTAGTCTCACCGACTGGATACCATACATCTGGAAAAGAAGCAGAGGAAGGCAGCCAACAAGATGGAGAGATGTTTTCAAAAACTTCGTGGGCCCCAATTGGACAAGAATTTCTCAAGATAAAGTTAAGTGGGAGGAATTAATGTTGAACTTCATTTCCCAATAGATTTCCACCCAATGGTCACTCCGGGAAGTTAGACCATATTGCCATAAGGTAGGGCCTGTAAAGAGCAATTATATTATTACATTAATTAATTAATTAATCTTTCAACAAGAAAAATCTTATTATTTATTATTGTTATTTAAGTTACAATATGAGGCACTTTATTCATTCATTCATACGTATGATAAAGAAGATATTGTTGTTTCCTTGGTACCAGCAGATGAAAAGGACTCAGGCATCCGTAATGAGAACTGAACTATCGTTGTCAGATACATGCTGCTTGTTGGAAAAAAATTGTCAGTCACAATAAACCATAGTGCAATATTTTCGGCAGTTTGTAGAATACAGGAAACAGTTTAATTACACTTGAATAATATGAACGACTCACTCTTTCCTTAAATCACATTGATGTTTTATTTTCTTAACAGTTCCCATGGTTTGGAATCTCTCTGACTTAAAGAGTAAAACATCTCTTTGGGGAATCCCAGTTCATTTAAATAGTCCTTTGGTAGAGCGGAACGAGTTAGTATCTCTTTCGCTTTGAATCCATCTCACCTCATTTATAGAGAGCATTGTACCTTTGTCTTTTATCGTAAATGACAGAGATCTTAATAAACAAATCAAGAATTTAAGAAGAGAACTACAATAAAAAGTATTAAATTTTGAAATTAATTTTAATTTAATGGTGCTTGCTTATATTAATATAAATTAATTTGCGGGAAATTATATATTTAAGTTTTATTGGAATGACTTTGTTGATCCACGAATGATCAATAGGAATTCAATCTATACTAAATGATGGCTACTACAAACATTAGATGAACACACTAGAGAACAGGATCCTCAGGATGGTACATGACCATGCTGAATGTGGAAAGGATGGTCACTCCTTGTTGTCTATCTATGCACAAGATAAGCATTTACAAAAAAAATTCAATGAGAATCCTAGATTTTAGCTAGACCTAAATAAATTTCAAATAACAGTCTTAATATTACAGGTCGAATTTTTATAATTGAATTTATTCTGATATAATTGTTATACACAAGAAATAATTAACGTGACTATTTCCAGGGATTTGTCAACTAATAAGGGAGGTTCCTTGCTTCTCGGAGATAAGGATCCGAAACATTACCGTGGGAACTTTACATCTGTGAGAGCTGATCCAAATTCTGGCTATTGGCAAATTCCAGTTAAAGGGTAAGGAAGTATTTTAGCTTCTATTGTTTTCTTGTATTCTTTCTATTGTTTATTTAAAATCGGTGCCGATTTTAAAGATTGCTACTATTAGGATGTCATGCATGAAATATTCAATTTCAGAAACAGAAACTATTAAAAATATTTACCATCTTTTTTCAACACTCTTTTGCCAATGACCACCTAAGTTAAAGAAAAAAAAAATGAGTCGCATGTAGAAACAAAACCAGAAATTTATTTCAATCAGTCTGAAAAACAGTTTTAATGCCTGAATCATTCATCATTAAAAATTTCCCTCCCATCTTTATGGGATTGATTTTATTGAGTTTTAAAATATTGATTCGCACTTTTGTTTAATATACTGAACTCTTTTCAGAGCTCACATTTCTCTTGAACAGTCATATTTTATCTCATATCTAATGCATACCAAAACATGATAGGAATAGTCAATTAGTTGAGGTCGCTAATTGCAGACCTCAAATACTAACAATCTTTAACAACATACACATTTTTAATCCTGCAATTTAATTTTGTTAAACTATATATATATATATATATATAATCTATATATATATATATAGTGCAAATATTTGAAACAATTTGGACATGGCAAAATCTATCCTGACTTTTAAAGTATTGTTATTCCCATAAAACGACACATTCCTCTCATTTAAGTGAAATAAGATATTCCTGGAATCTAAAACACCATGTTTCTAGGATTTTAAATCTGTTTATGCATTCTCCTCCCTTCCATGATCTTCAATACAGGGCTATAATCTATTATTTTCAGTTACAATAATTTCAATAACAAATTATAAAAGTGTATATGTATTTTAAACAAATTTAAGTGTTTGAAGTTTGTAAAGTTCTTAATAAGTTAGCTAGTTAGTTTTTTAATATAGGGAAATATTTAAATTTGAATATCGTTTTGGTTTATGATATGGTAAATTTGTTTGAGGTAAGAAACACAGTTTTATAACATATTGTAAATGTAAATTAAACTATCACAACAAAATAAATACATATAGTTAATAGGAGGACAAAATAGTTACTTCTATAAGAGATAAATTATGGGGTTTGATATAATATCGGAAACAATCTTTGCTTCTCAATTAATGGGAGGATTGCCCGAACGTTTAAAGATATTTCACAGAACTAAAATGCACATTATTTTTTAATCTTAAACTTTTTTCATTTTCAGCATTTATATCCATACATCCCAAGAAAAAAAAACATTTTGCCAAGGAGGGTGTAAAGCTGTTATTGATACAAGTACCAACGAAATAAGAGGACCTTCAGAAGAAATTCATCAAATCAATCAAATTCTAAAAGCACGAAGATTTTATTTTAACAGATTCATAGTAAATGACTTTTCTATTTTTTAAAATAATTGATTTAATTATTAATGAACCATTTAACCTCGTCAACATTTCAGTGCATCAACTGGATAATAAATTTCAATTTTAGACAAAGTTTGTTTTCTAATTGTAAAGTTATTAAATATATAGCTGGAAGCCTAAATCAGTTTGAGACATTTAAGAATCTAGAAAGGGGAAATAGTGTTATTTTATAAATTTCACCATTTCTTTATTAACTTATTTTAAAATAAAATGTTCCTTTTTTTAACAAACAGAAATAAATTAGTTCTACAGAACTAGTGTTTCAGACTTTTGGTTCTATTGTTGCTTAATTATTTTTGAAAGATAAAATCCAAGTATCTTCTATTATATATACAGTTGTATAATGTGGGGATAGAAATAATAATTGATATAAGAAGGGAATCCTAGAAAATAAGTTTAGAACTTTCTGATAAAAACGAATCAGACATAAAATTGCACTCTTGATGGAAGGAATGAAATGATGAAATTTTATGTTATTTTTTAAATGGACTAAACTAACATTACTTTACCCTTCTAAACTTACCAAAACCTCAAAATGTTTTAAGCTCCATGTCAATAAATTTTAATGTAATAAAATCCACCAAATCAGCAATAGGCTGAGCATGTTGGTATATTTCAATTTAAGTTAGAAACAAGGTGTGCAAATATCAAGGCATTGAAATTGTACACAAACAATTATAGTGAGTAGATTTTTGCTGCAGTGGCAATTATTAATAAGGAAAATTTCAAAAGAAACAATCAAATGTTGATCAATATGTTATCAATGATTTAAATAAGGCTCATGCATGAGATTACAATTGTAAAATAAACCGATAATATCTCGAAGTAACAATATATTTATTCATTTCAGATTGATTGCGGAAGGGTATCAGTGCTTCCCCATGTGACCTTTATGATAGGAAATCAGTTATTTGACCTCAAAGGACCTGATTTTGTGCAGAAAGTAAAATTAAAAAGAAAACGTTTATTTTAATTTTAGTATTACTTGAGTTACGATAAATCCTCTACCTCAGATTATTCCTATAAACGGAGATTCCTTCGCTACATTTCTTAATTTAAACTATAATCCGGTCATCTCATATTATTGACCAAGGAATATATAATTCAAATTAGTACAGTTTTCCTTTACCATCACTTCTTCCAGAATTATTGTTCTTCTAATCATATTGCTTCTTGAAAAGAACAACAATAGTTGTATTATATTTGAACTTGAAGTTTTTTTGGAAATAATGACATAAGTTTCAAGGTTTTAAAAATTATCTAATGGCTAATAAAAGAATTTCAATACCACCATTACAATAAGAATGCTTTGCTTAACTAATACCCAAATTTTATTTTTTTTAACTCACATTGAACTTTCAAATACCTCTATTGAAAAATTAGGCTTTTTAAGTAAAGACGTTCTTTTGAAGTAGCGATGTGTTGATACATATCCAAGGGATTAAATGGAATTCCAGTAAACTGCTTAAAATTTTACTTCTCAATAAACTTTGAACTCATATTCTATATTTAAAATCTTTATATATAAAAATAGTTCCCTTTCTTTACAAAACACCTAATTTATCTCTTGAAAATAACAATCCTGTTTTTAATGACCAAACTTACCTTATCCAGATATTATTCTTATTTAATATATATATATTAATGTAAGAAATTATTACATTAATGGAAATATCGCAGGATTAATTCATAAGTAAATTGCTTCATGCTAAATAGATATTTATACATAATCCATTTTTTAATGACACTATTATATATCGAAATATTTATTGTCCCCACCTCCAAATAAATTCTGAATGTTTCAGATGAGCTGGGGCCCAATCACTATTTGTCTGTCTTCATTTACACCGTTCGACGGAGGATATTGGACTATAGGCGGGGCATTCATGTCCCAGTATTATACAGTTTTTGACGTGAAGAATTTTCTAGTAAGTTTCGCTACAGCAAGATAAAACGACCTTGTATTTGACAAAATACCTACAATTTATTCAGCCTGAATTTGTGGCATTTTATTAAATATTAATTTAAATCAATCTATTTGGAAGCATTAAAATGACTTCAAGCTATACTTTAATAAGAATCTGTAAATGTATTAGATATATGTATGGGAGAACATGTGGTTTTTATTCCTTGATGGAAACATTCTTACATACTGAATTATAGTGAATTGGTATAATGTAAATAAAAATGAAGATTAACATTGTTTTTTTTTTATTCACATTTATGTTTTGATAACAATTGTCATTTATTCCTAATTGAAATAAAAATCCTGAAAAGGAAAATATTTCACTAGTGTCAGTTGAAAACTTATACTAAATTTGTAAACAATGCAAAAGATATTTAGATTTATACAGGGCCATTCATTTTTTCTAATACCACAAAGGTAATGCTGGTGCATGGTGAAATGAATCAATTTCTTATCCTCATTTGAAAGAAAATTGTCAAAGTGAATCACCCTGTATATACTCATTTTATTTATATATATATATATATTTTATATATATATATATATATATATATATATATATATATAACATAAACATATATGTCTTTTCATAAATATTGTTTAATACTGTTGTATTACAGTTTCTTTCGAAGAATAATGTACTTCAGCTAGAAATGATTTGTTTATAAGTTGGTTATATTTATATATACGTTTTATTTCCATGATTTACAAGCAGAATTCATAGCGGTTATTACATCTACTGTTGAGGATATAAAAAGCCAACGATGGAAGGATATACATTTTTCCATATAATTAATATATATATTTTTTAATTATAGCCTTCTTAACTCTTCAATATTTCACACACAAGGCAACATTTGAGTACGTAATTTTTCAAAAATAAAACCTAAAAACAAGGTTTTTAAGAATTTGGTATAACATTATTAAATGCTAAAAAAAAATAAAAATGTCTATGGCAGTAATTTTGATTATATAAATTTTACATAAGAAATTAAAAAAAAACTATGAATATTGTTACACTACTACACTCACAAGTGGTAACACAGAAAGAATATTTCCAAAAAAAATAACAGTAAAATAATTAGAAAAATTAGTTTCTGAAGAGTGGAACACTTAGATAGAAGTACATTTTCTAAACATACAGGTCTCGGCCACCAATAAACAGTAGATTTTCTACAAGTTTGTGATGACTGCATTATATTTACAATTAGTGAAAGTACCACTTGATGGCCCCCTCATCTCAAATATTTATTATTAATAATCATTTACTCAAATATAACCAATTTCACATTATATTCTCAATGGGCTGTGCCTATTGTCGATGTGTTATATAAAAACCAAGTGTATTTGGTGTGAAAATCATACATTACTATAATTTACTAACAATAACAGCCAAAAATTATACTAAGTTAATATATATATTTATATGTATATAACACCAACAACATTTGCGAAAAACGCAAATTTTATGTTCACAGTTTCAATGTACAAATCTATTTATATATTTATATGTATATATATAATATATATACTTATTTCAATAAATATACCTAACGCTATGTAACAAAGCGGAATGTTACACTCCTGAAATTTACAGTAATGTACACTTGTCACAAAGCTTATAACTCAAATCACCATTTAAACAAAATATGAAAGCAAAATTAAGATTAGTTAAAGTAATCTTAAATAGTAGTAGAAATAATACTTGCTAGTTTTAGCTGTTTACAATTGAAAAAAATAAATAAATAAAAAACTATTTTTTTTTTAAAAGTGACAACCTGGATGTAAGCTACAAAAGTGAATAAAGCCGATATGTAAAAAATGTTATACTATATTAGGCTATACAAAACACTGCATACTTATTGAAGCCGCATTAGTCTATGTGATCCCGATGGAAGAAAAACACAACAGTCAGACATAGCATAACAGTCAAGTATTGTCATTAACATTATTTTATAGAAATTAATTAAAAGCCTCTCAGTATATACTTATAAGAAATATAACATTTTACAACAGTACATATTAAGGAGGCTTTTGGAAGTTTTGTACGTTTTTTTCTAGCTTTACATTTTATAAATATTTAAAGCTGTCAGAAGATTATAATTAAAAATGAAATAGCTTAAGGAGGTAGTCTAATGAATGACAAAGTAGTTTTTCGACTAGTTAATAATGGTAAGTGAAGCAAGTTTTCCATATGGATGTAGGTATATACAGGTAACATCCACAAATATCGATAAGACTTTTAACATAAGACAGTAATTAGATTAACACTTATATACTATTGGTATTAAAAAGCTTGTGAGCTTTTTTTACTCATCATCTTGCAGTTTTTTTTTTTATTTGGTTAAAAAGCCAATCACTTGGTTTTAATCTTTGGCTACCTTGCAGTCGAAAATTAAGGGTCTTTAATGTAGATCTGGAGAGCTCTGGTCGGAAGCTTAAACAAACCGTTATCTATTTAGGCCATCATTTGGATGATTCATGTCCCCTCCGTAATGGAAAGCCTATGGTATTGCGTATCAGGATTTCATGTCCTGGTCCAACCGCCTCTCAGTTGCGACTGACAACAAGTTGTTAAATTCAACTTCCAACAACTGCCGAACCTGGAAAAAAAAAGTACTGTAATTAAAAGAGTTTATTCATACAATAAATATACTAAAAATATTTAATCTTGTTCTTCTTTATCTTCCTCCTTGAGCGATATCTAGTTTGGAGTGACTCAATATAAGAGCATTAAGCTTCATGGATTCATTTTCTTTATAAGATATTTCTTATATACTGGACTCAATCTTCTTGATTTATATAATTTAATAATGAAGAAAAAACCATATTCCAGTCAAAAATTGTTATTCAAACTTAACAAATGATTAAAAAAACGTTTCGACACTTATTTGTCAATCTCAATTTAAGTAATTCCTCATACAACTTCATTTAAAATATATAAGTCCAAATCATTACTTAAGGTCAAACAATTTAAAAGTCAAAATATATATAAATCCTGGAACTTGACTATCTTCCATGGTCAAATATAATAGGTATTGTCAAATACTTAATATAATAGGATTTGACAATACATATTATATTTGACCATGGAAGATAGTCAAGTTCCAGAATTTATATATATTTTGACTTTTAAATTGTTTGACCTTAAGTAATGATTTGGACTTATAAATTTTAAATGAAGTTGTATGAGGAATTACTTAAATTGAGAATGACAAATAAGTGTCGAAACGTTTTTTTAATCATTTGTTAAGTTTGAATAACAATTTTTTACTGGAATATGTTTTTTTCTTCATTATTAAACTTCATGGATTTTGCAGATCCGCTTTAGCTTTAGTAGTTCAGTTTACAATCCTTTGGATTTATTCTGCAAATAAGATTCGAGGCCCTTACACTTGGCCTCCTGCTGTTGGGTTGGGCTTCCATCTCATCTTCTAGGGTTCCCGGTCCTCGCTCATTCGGCAGACATGCTCAAACCACTTAAGCTGCCTTTTTTTTTTAGATTTTAGAAGCTTTTTATAAACAGTTTTCCTGAATTATTCCTAGTACTTCTTTTTTTTTTTAATTTAAAAGTATTCAATAGAGACATTAAAAAGTATTTTTATATATATTACAGTTAATATTGATTCTGGTCAAGATAGAAAAGGTGATTTATGTTAGAAAAACATTTTATAATATCAGGGTGCACTCTTGATCAAACAAAATTGTGGTTTTAATTATTTTTTATAAACACAATTAAATCTAATTAAAAATTATTAAAAAAATAACAAAATAAAATGAATTACTTGGGTGTTTTGTGTTGGAATTTGTAAAGCGAGCGCCATACTGTTGTGGTCAAAACTCTCATCCAAAGCTAGTAATGCTCCATGGACTCCGGACTCAGTGAGGTGAACTGCATAATCCTGAAATAAAAAATAGTTAATATTTTGATTTAATCAATTAATTAATTGATGTTAATTAATACTAATGTCTGCATATATTATTTAAAATTATACAATAAAACAATTAAAAATTATGTATATAACACTGAAATTACCTTGAGGCCTATTGATGAAATCCATCTCATCACTCTTTCATTCGACCAAACAAGAACGTCTGATAGTTCATTTTCACAATTTCTTCTTCTCTCCTCAAGTTGGTTCCTATCGTAGTTTACCCTTTTGAGGCATGATATACCAAACTGGAGGCTTGTCCTGAGAAAGAATTAGCTGATGCATTAAAACTAATAACATTGATATTCATAGTTAATGAAGAAAATGTCAGCAATTTTTCTTATCCTTATTAAATTAAGTAGAAAATATTAAAAGATTAGAATTTAATGGCACAATGGAAAAATATATGATCGCAATTGCTTCTTAGTCTGGATGGCATACTATTCATTTAAATTAGACAGAAAAAAAATCAAGTACGTATATCAGTTCAAGACTTTATGACGGATAATCTCTTGAAAGTCAAGATTTGAAAAAAAATGATTGGGTAAGTGCCACACTCAATACAACTTGGCTAAACCCTGATATTAAAAAGAATTTTTTCAAGTGCTTCATTTCTGATGGAATTGATTTTAGAGCCAAATTCTCTGACTAGATTAAAAGTAAGAGAAGGGGACAATGTGGTATTTTGTTCTTTGGCCAGTTGCTTCACTTATTGTGGTTTTGATAAAATTTAAGATATGATATGATGCCATATAAATAGAACAATAAAATTTACATTTAGATTGAGAGAACAGATCAGAAGATTTAAAAAGTTTTTAAGATTAGCTTGAGCATAATTTTGTTAATTTTAGATAATAAATGAGTTATCATTACTGAATGATTTATTGGAGTTCATTCGTATGTGATTAAAAATTAGACATACAGCCAGGATTTTAATTCGTATTTGGATAATTATTTCACAATTTTAAAATATTTTCCTTCCAGTTTTTTTTATTTTGGTTGGGCCTTATATTTGCACTGCGACCATCGTTGATCTATTGTGCTTGCCTTCCAGTTTGATTTTAAAAAGGACTCAACTCAAGTATTACTTAAAATTACCAGTCTATTTATGTTTTTTGCACAAATATTTATTTTATTTTATCAACTGGAGGTTACATAATTAAATTGTCTTGTCTTACCTGTGGAAACTGTCAACCATCTTCAATTGCCCCCTCAGATCTTTCTTGGTCAAATGATCGAGCATCCTAGCATCAACGAGACTCTCCATGAACGTGGTACGGTACTGCGGGAGACCAAGGGAAGGAAGCCAAACGTTACCAATCCATTCGTGATTCATGTCGCCAAAGGCGAGGGTTGTTCTAGAAGTCTTGGGAGCTGAAGGGCTCGTCAATGACACCATTTCTTGAATGGCAAGACGTAATTTTAGCCGATGTAGAGGATTGCTGGAGAGAAAAAATATATATTTGTTTAAATTTATATTTACTAATTTTTTATTAACTTTTAACATGCCTAATTCATATCCACATAAACTTTTATTTTAGATTTTTGGCCTTTTAGTATTCATATAAAACTTAATGATTGTCAGTTTTAGTACAAAAAAATAGAGTAGGCTTGTTCCATGAGTACACCATGTCAGAAATAAAACCATACTCCATAGATTAAAGAAGCCCTCGGTAATATTGAACAACATTAAAAGAAATAAATTGGAATATTTTGGTCATGTTATGCCAAATAAGTATCGGCTACTGCAGTTAATCATGCAGGACAAGACTGAAAGAGATATAGGTCTAAGTCGCGGTAGCTGGAGGAAATACTTCAGGCCAACGGAAATGATTAACATCGATAGACATGTTTCGTGCAGCAGTCAGCCAAATAAGATGGGCCATTATAATCATCAACATTCAAAGAGTATAGGCACTTTTAGAAGAAGATTGAGGAAGTTAAAGATTAAAATGTCATGGATAACTTTATTCCATTGAAAGAACAAAGGAGACAATGGAAAGAATTATAAATGAATTAAAAGCATTAAAAAACTATTGAAGTGTTGTGTTATTTGGAAACAAGATCACTAGTGTTTGATAACCAATTTAATTAATCAAATTAGTTATTTCAAAATATTAAAACATAATTAAAAAAAAAAAACATATAATTTTACCTGATTCCGATTTCCCTCTGTATTTCCGTGTCAGAGAGAGCGCTCATGATAGCTCCTGATTTGACATTTGCTCGACAAGCAGCAACATACCAAGCCGGCATGCCGACCCACAATTCTAGCCAGGCAACGATTGTGGGGCCATTCCACAAGGCAAATGGTGTACCAGCTTTCATTGATTCAGCCAACAACTCTTGTCTAACGCAACTGAAAAAAAAAAGATGCATTAAATATAGATCGAATCAAAAATAAAAAAGTGTAAAATATTTTAAATATTGAGAGTATTTAATTAAAATATATAAAATATTTCTTTAACCTCTGAAAAATGCGAATGATTACATTTTTCAGAGGTAATATTCATCATAAGATCATGGATACCATGGTACATTTTTTTTATCCTCTTACTAATAAAAGTATTGCCAAGCCTGTAGGTATAATTAGCTGACGAAGGTAGCAGCCCCATTCTTCAAAAATAAATACATTTCTTATTTTTAAATGTAAAAAACTAGATTATGAAATGATTTGTCCACAATAATGGGAAGGACATTGATTGTGAGAATTCAAAATATCAATTAATTTACATAATAATTCATAATCAATAACATTTGTGGGAATCTCCTAATTTTTGGAATTATATTAACATGTTTTGTCATCTGGTTGAGTCTTTCTTGGAGCTGGAGGAGACCTCGCTGAAGAGACTGTACAAATGACAGAACTGACCAAGCATTAATGACTCAGTTTCAAAATAATGAATAGAAATACTGTGCATCGATTATTACCACATATTTCCATATTTTTTTAAGCCTTTAACATTTTACTTATATAGAAATAAAGTAGTAGATACTTATTTTTATATACCTCCAGAACGTATGAGATGACCAGAACATTGTTGGTCAGTGAAGAGGTGATATGGAATTTTGGAAGAAGCTATTGTTGGTCCATATTTTTTTTTAAGGTACTAATGACCAAAATAATGCAATATTTTTAAAAGAGCATTGTTTACATTAATAAAGAATATAAATTATAGCATAAATTATTTTTTAATTTTTCAATGAGCTTTAGTGTAAATGCTGAAAGAACATCTGCTATGGCTGAAATTTTATGGTCTAAAATATTTAACATTAACATTGAAATTAATGACTAATTTTATTAACTTACTTCTTTTTCTTTCTTCTGTCGAGGTCGGCCCGTTGACCGATATTGCCAGCTAGTGAGGCGCTGTCAGCAGCGAAATCCGCTTCTCCCATTGATGAAGACATTGTTACAGTTTCTTGTCCTCCTACTTCCTTACCTTTTACCTGTTTTGATTAAACCCGATAAAATAAATGAAATATAATGAATATAACTAAGGTTTGTCTAGTAGTGCTAATCTAACTTAGTAACTTATGATTAAATAAAGTAGTTCTAAAAAATATGAAATAGAATACAATTTTATTTAGAGCTTCCAATGAAAGTTGATAGTTTTTTTTATTTTAAAATTGAAAAGACAACTGTTTTTAATGATAATCAAAGATTTTAACAGGCATACACATAAAATTAAATATAAATTCAAATATCCAGTTACGTGCGTGCATGTAAATGACAAAAATAAAAGTAAATCTAAAGAAGCATTGAATAAATAAATTAACCCATGGCTCTGTCTGTCATACAGGACAAAAAAATATCCTTTATACAAAAAGTATAAATTTAATCATAAGCAAAGATTATTTACTTTTTTTTTTAACCAGCTATTAAGTTAAAATTATATGAAGAAATTTGGAGAAAAAATATATAGTCAGTCGGAGAAATAGCGATAATTTTGATATAGGAAGGTATATGTTCCAACATGATATAGTTTTAGTCTTCAGTGTTTATGATAACTAGAAAAAATTACATTCAAGAAGAAATAAAGGAACAATATGCTTGATATTTTTCAGTCTCAAAATTACTTGGCTTACACCTTTTGTTCTGAAACTTAAAAATTAGAAAATGGATTAACCCACTCCAGAATACAAAGCATAATCGCTGAGTATGGAATTGATACAAAGGTTTATGTAATTGATATAAGGTAAACTAATATTATTCAAGATAATTGTTAAATAGTTAATAAGTGTGGTCCCAATCGAGCCCTCGGGTTAGCCCTAAACCTTTATTATTATCAAAGTTAGATAATTTAGGCAGCGTGATAAATTTGAGGATAATGATTAGACCTGTACTTTATTTTCTTCTTAAACTAAAAATAAATATACTGACAATTATTTCAGTCTGTTTTATTCATTGTAATATGATTATTAACACTTTGATGGCCGCTCAGGCAACATGTGTGTGCTATGCCAAAAGCTTTTGGCTGGTGACACAATTCCCAAATGATGATTGATGAACGCAAACAAATTTGTATATTGCTATTGCCTTTGAATTTTATCACATCTTTAATTTTGGAAAATCATTGTTTTATAGCCTATTTTTAATTTTAGATTTTTTAATTAACACTGTATTGTCTGGGAGAGGGGGGGGGGTGTACTATGGGAGAGGTTATGTGATACCCCCTGTCCGTACAGTAGCAGACCAACCCCCATTGTTCCACTATTTCTTTCTTAAAACATGTTTTGCCGTTCTTCTTCAATCAAATTTAATCTTTTACAACCTAATTTTAATGTATTTCAATTTTTTTTTTTTATTAAGGATTGTTTACTGCCTAATCTCTGATTAACAAAGTTTGTTACAGTTGTTTTCAGAAGGTTCAATGAAGAATACACACTTAATTAGTGATTCAATTAAAAACAGCATATGCGGAGAGTAAAACAGAGGATTTAATAATCAAGTGGGAAGGAGGGGAATAAACAGGATCATTGTCACTAATGACCAATACTTTTGAATTACAGATAAATAAAAACCGCAATTCATATAACTTAATTTATATAATTTAATATAGTTTAAATTATTAACCTTTTCTTTTTTACTGAAAAATCTTCCAAGTGACGACTTGATACCCTTCTTCTTATGCTGCTGGCTGGCTACAGCACACGCTGTGGAGTAGGAAGGCTGCTGGATGGCGCTCGTCGCCAGGGTGTGCTTGTGAAGTGAGTCCTGCGAACTGTGCCGAGAGGACAGAGGGGAAGGGGGTGTTGAGAACCCGCTCGGCCTAAGGGCACACACATACCTGCTACCCACTACTTACTACGCAAGCTCTATAGCAATAGCAATGCTACTTCCCAAACCAAAGTTACTTGCCATTTATCTAATACTAAATTTCAATTTTAAGAAGAGTAATAGTATTCTAAACTAGAAATGATCAAAAGAAAAAATTTCTTATACTTTAAAAAACTATATTTAAAATAAATATTTGATTCAAGGTTGAAAGGCTAGTTTTAGTTATAAAATGTTAATAGTTAATGATTTTTAAGGATCAGGGCAAAGTAAAAAAGTAAACCTATTAATGTATATTTAAAAATCTAATATTTTATATCTACAGAACTGGTGAGTAAGTGGATAAGTCAAATTTGCTTAAAAAACAGTTTTTTGTGCAGGGAAGCAGAATCGCGGAGTTAACTACAACTCAATATCAAGCCAAAAACTCCGAGAATAACATAATTCTGCTTCTCTCAGTACAGGTAACTTTCTCTGGGCTAAATTTGATTAAAAGGAGAGTAAACATATGAAAAATAAAAATAGTAAATATGTTTATCATGCCATGATACAGATAAATGACAAGCAATCTTTTGATAAAAACATCTCAACATTATGTTAAATTTTTAAAAATATTAATTTTTTCAGGAATACTAAAACCTGCTAGATTAAAATTATGAAGAAGAATCACAAAAATAAATACATGTATTTATTTTTTTAATAAAAGAAAATAATTGAAATTTTTTAAAAATATAATGGACAAAAAATTTTAGTTGAGATGGTTTTTAAATTTTATATTCACACAAATTTATCTATGTACAAGGAATTATCTAAAATAACCTGTATCTATATTTCTATTAATTAAATTTATAAATGCCAAATCAAATAGATTGTGCACATATTCTATTTACATAAATCAATATTAAACAATGTTGATGGTGAATCAATTTACAATCAATTATAAAAACTAAATGGACAATAGCAAACCTAGATATGCATTCCATTATGTTATGAAAGAAATACTGTTTTTTCTAATAATAAAATAAAAGAGTTCCAATAAAAATGGATTATACTATATTTTTTTATCCTTGTGCTCAGGAAATTAATAGCTAACGACTAATTCCAAGGAAAAAAAATTAGAGATGACACAGAGTTGTTTAGTTTCCTTTTTGCAATGAATGTATGTTTGTAAGTACTCTATATTGGTTTTCTAAACTAAATTTTAAATCATGACAGAAAAAGTATTTGTACTTAAAACCTAAATTTTGAGAATGTATGAGAATACTAATAATAAGCAATTGCATGGAATTTTTTTCTAGATTTCTTCTTAAAAATGAATTAGAATTAATCTATAAGATCGCGAGACTATAAAGGGTCTTTTATTGCAAACCTTGGATTGGTAAATACAATTTAGCCTAAGAAGGCTATTTAAAAAAATGATTAGTCGTTTAAAAGGAGTATTTTATGTTTAAAACAATCTAAAAAAAAACAAACTTTCTTTGTAGCCATTAGAACTTACAGAGTACAAAACAGTTTTTAAAATAAAAATATAATGATTTAATTAAGACATATCAAACAACCCAAGTAATATCGCTAAAATGTTCCAAACTAAAACTATTTCTATTTCAATAAAATATTTCTAGAATTCCAAGAAATAAAACTGCTATGATAAAAGAAGACATTTAATGTGATTTTGTTTGGTTAACCTAAAGGATGAAAAATGATATTTCAATGATGGGATCACAACATGTACAAATACTTTTTTGCCATCATCATCACTTTTATCTAATTCTAATTTAAATTTTAATTAATCTAAAAAGGTAAACTGAAGCAACTACTGATGACTGTCCTATTCAGGCATTTTACAATATGATACAGACAGGAGTACATTTTACAGGTTTTCTACGTTGAAAAGCCTCTAGTTTTTTATACGTGTGACAGACATCACGTTTTAACTTTTTTTTAAAATAATTTAAGCTTCTTTAAAAACAAATCTTTTGCCATAACCCTGGAGACTTGCTAGATCCTAGTAGTAAGGAAGAACTCATACGAAACATTACAAAATTTTCTATCACATTCATAATAATAGCAAATATTAGCGTTAAAAAATAATAAAGATGATTCTAAGGTAAACCTATAGAACTTTCTCCTGTGAAAATACTTTATTGAGGATTATTGTTATTTTCTGAAAGTGTGTGTGTGTGATTTAATAAAACAAGACAGCACACTGGTAATAACTGAGTCATTAAGGTGAAAGAAAAGATTAACATTGGAATGGAAGGTACTAAGCTGAAAATTTGGCCGGACCTATATTATGATTTTCTAAATGTTGGATAAAAAGTCACATAAAATCATGTATTAGAATCTTAGGTCATTAAAAGCCAAAGTCAAAAAAGTTGGAAACCTTAATGGAATCATAGTCCAAGCGCAAAGGCATGGGTCGTCTCTCGGTAACAAATTTTGAGAAGTCTGTAATGAAATTCCACGCAAGGTACATAAACATACACAATAGAAGACTAGGTATGATAGGTGAGTTGAAAGGGAACGGTAAACAGTCGTCTGGTCCTCCAGGTTGGGGGTTGAGCGGAGGGGCCATCTACCCCACCCTCAGAAAAAAAAACCTTTGCTATGAATCATCAAGGAATTAGCCTCGGATCTGGACAGTCTCAACGGTATCGACCTGGCGCTCTCAGGAATTTTAAGTTGGCAACCTGGAATGTTCGTTCTCTGTACAGAGCGGGAGCATTAAAATTGCTCCTAGATGAACTTTCTAAATATAGGACGGATATTACTGCAGTACAGGAAATAAGATGGGTTGGCTCTAGAATCATGGAGAAGAGAGGTCATACTACCTACCACAGTTGTCAACGGAATCAGCATGTCTTTGGAGTTGGTGTGAGCGGAAACATGAGGGAGCATGTCATGGATTTTAAGGCGGTTAACCATCGGTTGTGCATGCTGAGAATTAGGGGCAGGTTCAGAAATTATTCTTTGGTCTCAGTTCATGCACCGACTGAGGTGGCAGACGAGCAGGCTAAGGATGATTTCTACCACGACCTAGAAAGGATGCTTACAGAGTGCCCGCGCCATGATGTGAAGATTGTTCTGGGTGATCTCAATGCCCAGGTCGGAAGAGAGCCCGCTATTCTGCCTTTAGTAGGAAGGCATAGTCTGCACCAAGAATCTAACGATAATGGGATGAGGCTAGTGAATTTCGCCGCATCCCAGGACATGGTTGTTGGTAGCACTATATTTGACTGTAAAAATATTTACAAGGCCACGTGGGTTACCCCAGACAACAGGACAAGTACTCAAATTGACCACATCCTGGTCAGTAGGACCCAAAGGTCTAGTCTAGTGGCAGTGAGAACATTCAGGGGGGCAAACATTGATAGTGACCACTATCTGGTGGTATCACGCATTTGAGCTAGAATAAGTAATACCCATAAAACTAAAGGGGCTTGAATGGAAAGGATTAATACCCAAAAACTGCGTGAACCAGAGTACAGAGAAGAATTCAGCCAAAGATTGGATAAAACTTTGTTTGAATCGGGTCCTCCTGAAGATAGGGTGAATGGAAGATGGAATCAAAAAGAGGAAAAAAGGAACAAGAGAAAATTAAAGAGATTGAAGAATTACAATGCCAAGTGGATGCAAGAGCATTCTACAGAAGCGTGAAAGCCCAACGAAAGGAATTCAAGCCGAGATAGGATGGTTCGTTAATCACTAGTAAAGATAACATTCTTGGCAGATGGGCTAACCACTTTAGAAGTATTCTGGAAACTTCCCAGGGTCCCACTGTGGAAAAAGTAGCTTCTGTTTTGTGCAATGACTCCATGCAATGAAATCCAAGACTCCATAGAAAGATTGAAGAACAATAGAGCCCCAGGATCTGACAACATAGCCGCAGAACTGCTAAGGGCTGGTGGGAATGAAGTGATTAAGGTTATTCGTGGCCTTCTTCATAGCATTTGGATTACCAAGACTATGCCTGAAGAATGGTACACTGGCATCATCATACCACTCCATAAAAAAAAAAATGGTGACAATCAATATCCCCCTCGAACTGATCCATCTTACAGAGTTGCTGATGATAGGATCAAGATGTCAAGTCAGGATACAGGGAGACCTGTCAGAGACTTTCATGACCACAAGGGGCCTGAGACAGAGAGATGGCCTATCATGCTTGTTGTTTAACCTAGCACTAGAGAAGGTGATAAGGGCTCCGAAGTGCAAAGAAATGGTACGATTTTCACAAAGTCAGTCCAAATTCTAGCCTACGCAGATGATATAGACGTCATAGCAAGATCACAGAGGGACTTGGAACGGGCCTTCTTGGCTATAGAGGCAGAAGGGTGGAAAATGGGTCTTCAAGTCAACCAAGCAAAGACCAAATACATGGTTGCTAACCCTCTAAGGCCACCACCACCTACTCTTAGGTAGGAGGGATACACCTTTGAAAGAGTAAATAGCTTTGTGTATCTAGGTTCCCTAGTGTGTGGAGACAATATGCCCTGTCAGGAGGTTCAAAGATGAATAACGACAGCAAACAGGTGCTATTTTGGCCTATCCAAAATACTAAGAAGTCATTTGCTGGCAAGAATGTCTAAGATCGCTCTGTACAAATCTTTAATTAGACCTGTACTGACTTAGGCCTCAGAGACATGGCTTTTATCACGTACAGATGCTATTAGCTTGCAGGTTTTTGAGCGGAAAATTCTGAGAAGAATGTTTGGACCTGTAAGGGATGGCGCCCAGTACAGGCAAAGACAAAATGCAGAGTTGTACCAGATTTACCGGGAACCGGATGTGTTACAATTTATAAAGATCTCAAGGCAACGATGGGCGGGCCATGTTGCAAGAATGGACGGGGACACACCTATCATGAGGCTGCTCTTTGGGTTTGGATTGGCAGGCCAAGGAGAGGACGGCCATGACTGAGATGGGCAGATGAAGTCGAAGCCGACGCAAAGAAGCTCCACAACTCCAGAGCTTGGCAGAACCTGGGGCAAGACAGAGATGATTGGAGGCATCGTCTTGATGCGGCGAAGACCCGTACCGGGTTGTAGTGCCAGTGATGATGATGAATAAGAAGGTAGCTGTTATCAGTATCTGAATTACTAGTGTTCGGGTTATAAACGATGGCAGATAACAGTCCCTGTAGAACGACTAATACATAAGTACCAAAGAAAATACTAACTAAGTGAATAAGTAAAAAATGAAATAAATAATTATTACAAGAGCCCTATTTTCACCTTACCCCACCCATTCACTTTACATCTACAGAATGGTTGATCATGCAAACAAATTCACACTGTCAATAAGACCCAACTTGTAGATAAGTTAACTTTCATTCATTTAAATAACATCTAACAATAAAAATGGAAACAAATACTTTTTTTACCTTTGAACTTTAGTAAATACAGATGCTGACACTTGATTTTATGTGAATTTTTAGCCACCACCACTTTATTACCATTTGGTAATAAAGGTTCATGTAATGTTTTAGCTGAGTAACTTCCATTCTGAGGATGAATTATAATCTGACTGGGATAAAACTTATTTTACTCATTTTTTTCATCAAGACATACTTTAACCAGTAGGAAAGATTCATGCAGTTGAGTTCTCCCGAGTTAATGGCCCTCAACAGAGGGTGTGATTTTTCTCATTCATGTTCAGTGTTAATGGCAATAAAGACTGTATTAACATACATCAGAATATGTAACGATATGTATGGCATTATGCAGAAAGGAACCAATCCTTTGAGCAAACTCAATGCTTTGGAAAGTTTGGAAGGTTTCTAAAAAGGGTATTGTCTTTTTAATCACAAACTTAATTTTATTCTATAATATGGAAAGATTGTGATATGTTCCACTCAAAATTTTAGTTCTTTTTTATAAAACAGATACATCTCATTTTATTTCATAAATGCATTTTTATTAATTTGATTTTTTATTGAACACACCTGAACCAAGTTATAGTTCCTTAAAGTGAACTAGTACACACTAATTCCATTCAAAACCACATCGAACTCAATTTTTCACATTTTTTGGGTTGGCCCCTTTCTCCTAAATGTTGTTTTTATGGAAATACCTTTGCTCGTAGCAATATGTCCATTTTTATTTACCTAATGTATTTACACAAATTAAATGTTAGTAACAACTAATTAGAATATGTTAAGTAAAATGTTAATGTAAGCGGATTGCCAAATATAACAGCATACAAGAAACCTATAGAAATCCCATTTCAATTTACTTTTCACTAGTTTTTACTACAACTAAATTGCCACTAAAACTGTAATAATATACAGAGTTCAAATCATGTAGAACATAGAAGTTTCTGTATAATATTTCTAGGTTTCTTACCTAAGAGTTGCCTGGCCACCATAACCACCACCAATAGATGTTAATGAGTTCATACCAGTTTTTCTAAAAAGTAACAGTAAGCATCGAATTAATTTGTTAATGAAAGCAATTGACAAACAAAACTAGGTTAATGTTTATTCTAATATATTAAAGCCGTTAAAAAAATTCAACAACGAGTACGATTACAAATAATATTTCCAAAAATATTATCATATCAGGTGATGGTAATTTTTAATTAGTAGTCATCAAAGTACTCAAAGATTAATTGATTAATTAATGTATGGCTAACATGCGTATGAAAAGACAAGATAACATTATAAGCTTACATAATTTTTAAGTTGTAGAATTATTTTAAGCTCCATTACAGGGAAAATTCTATCAATTTGTAACAATGTGTTCACACTTTCCTTCAGTTATAGAAAGGAAAACCAGTGAAACAAATAAAAAATATTAATTTAATTGTCAATGTTTAATATCAAAACTTAGAAAAAATATATACCAATAGATTTTAATAGAAAATTTTCCTACAAAATTAAAATCTATCCACTATGATTATCTATTATTTTAAATGCATTAGGCTATATATTAAAAATAAAAAGTAATACAATGCATGTACCTCCTGAGTTCTTCTTGGCTGTGAGCTAAAGCTTGTGCAACGCGTTCTAATCTCAGAGACCTCGCAGTGAGAGGGCTCGCAGCACCACTGCTCTCCCCACCGCCCAAAGATTGTAGTTCATCTGACAATTCACTAGAAAGCTGCGCCAGCTGCAACTGACATTTTTAAATAAAACTTAAATAAGCCTTGGTGAAATTTATTAATTACATTAATAATCACTTAATTACTCAATAAAAACATACAAAAACTATAGTTACTTAGTCACTTAGTTAATATTAACACAGTACACACAAAAAACTAAATTAAATCTTTGATAATCATTACAATAAAAGAAAATAATTTTCCCTAACATAATTACTCTAATTAAAAAAATTTGATTTGGAAATAACTAATACAATTATGTAAATACACATGTAATAACTATTTCTAAAAAATTAAATAGAAGGAACAGAAATCTGTGTATTTTTTCTATACTAAGTCAGAGAAAAGCCAGTGCATGAAACTGATTTTCATACAAACCTTCTATGAATGGCTATCTAACAATAAAGAGTGGCGTAATATACAAGCAAAAGAAAGTTTTAGTTTGTACAAGGAAATATTTAAACTTCAGTTAAGAAGAAAACATCAGTTCTGATTTAATCAATTAAGGGAAAGCTAAAGCAATTTATATCCACTTTAATTTATATAATATAAAATATTTAATTCCAACTACCAAACACGAAATGAAGCTCACGATTCAAAAGCATGTATTAAATTAAATAATCAATATTTTGAAAAATCCAAACAAATAAAAAAGCACAAAAAATAAAACATACAAATTATCAGGAATGCTAAATAATGCATAATATTATCAGGGAAAGAAAGAAATGCATCAAATAAGATTTGAGCACAAGTCACTGAAAGCAAAAGCTATAATGCAGAGCAAATTGTTACAAAAGCAGGGCTGTCTCTTTCAATAATTTAACAAAGATCGAATTGATTAAACAAGAGAGATACTTCATTAATTAATTGGATTAAAGAAAATTAGTAAAGTTGTGATAATTAAGTTAATAAAAGATTAATTTATAAATCGGTGATGACCGTGTTAAAAAGATTTAATTAAAATTTTAAATAAATGCAGGTTGTGATAACTAAAGACCGGTTTAAAGTGCAATTTTTTTTTCTCTTATTTTAAGTCAAATTTAAATATGACAATATTTTGAATCATGACACAGGGAATCAGTTGGCACATATTTTATTCTGCAGTTGCATTAGACTGCATTTTTTAATGTTTTATTGCAATGAATTTCATTATTAGTTAATCTAAATTTTATGGTTGATGGAGGAGCCTCATTTAAATATGAATTGCCCAGTACCAGAGTTTAATTCTTAATGCTACTATAGTAATGGGAATATTTAAGTAAAACAGAATATTTCGTTATTTAAATTCAGAAAAGGCTTTTTATTCATGGAAGCTGGAAGTTTTGTGAAAGACTAAAAATAAATAAATATATTAGTCTCAACAACTTCAGCTTAGGATTTGTATTAAGTAGAATAATTATCTCTTAATCTATTATGTCCCATCCTACACAAACAAAATATAATGCTTCTAGCATTACCTTTTATGATTGATCAGCAAAAGCATACTACAAAGGGTGGATGATTATGTAGTCATCAATAATAAATTCATCATCCTTTATAATTAATTAAAATTTGGGAATTAAAGGTTTTTCTCATTTGGATTTCGCAACAATCACTACTTATTTGGAAAGGAATTATATATTATTTGTTTAGAAAGACCAAAATATTACCAACAAAATATTAAAATAATTAAGCAAAACACTCGACATATTAAAACATAATTCTTAACAATTTTTCACGATATAAGCATTAAGAAACAAAAGAAGATTAAATAATAACGTCGACTGCTCATATATGTTAGGTTTATTATTCTATTCTGTTATTTCCTATGACTTAAAAACCCACTACACATAAGAAAACAACGGTTTGACATACCAACACAGTCACCAACAAAATATTAAAATAATTAAAAAAGAAACTTTTACACATTAATAATGAATACAATATATATGTATAAAGGAAGAGAATAAGAAAATTAATAATAATGTCAACTACCCATTTATGTTCGGTTTATAATTCCTTTATTGCCTCTACTCATCAGGAAACAATGGTTTGGCATCCCAAGATCGGGGAAGGGACTTTCTAAAGACAGAACGAATCTGCCAAACCATCGTTCCTATGTGTGATGGAATTAATGAAGATTTTTAATAAATATATTTAACTAAAGTATCACTTCTCACATTACAAAATTAAATTAATTAGACAGTCTCAAGCTGGAACGGCCCTTTCTAATTTTTTAATCTAAAAAAGCTCTATCTAACAACTGTTTGGAATCGAGCAGAGGTAAGGGCAGGAAACTACAATAAATAATTAATATCAAGATAAAAAATAAGGGTCATATCAAATTTCATAATGTCCAAAGACAATAAACTACATCAAAATATTAAATTTAAAATATCAGAATAACCAGGTATAAATTATAATTCACTATTTTCTAAAAAATAATTGTAATGGAAATTTATAGGTGACTACAGATTCGTTAAATAATATATTAAATAGTTATTAATAACAATTTTTGTTTTTATCATTAACCCTTTATTATGATATTTCTTTAGTAATGAAAAGCATTAAAGTTTTATTAATAACAATACTTTAAACTTAGGAATTTAGGGTCTAACAAAAACAGATAATCATCTTGAGACTTTTTGAAGTTTATTAATAATTATTAATTTTCACGTATTAGTATTAAACAACTAAATATATAGGCATCTATTGAATAATAGATAAAAAATCAATAATTTGTTTTAAAAATATTGTAATTCGTATTTACAGTATACATTTGTATTTATTATATACAAGATATTCTTGTCAAAAAAGTAGACTTAAAATTATTATTTTAATTAATACAGTTTAGAAATAAAAATATTAACATTAAAAAATATAATTTTGTAAAATAAAACTAATTATATGACAGCCCAAGAAAAGGGAAACAAGGCAGAGGTTTTCAATCCACTTGGTAATCAAAATATAAAACAAAACAATTAAAAAAATGCATTGTTAAAAATTGTAACTAACGAAATAAGGGGCTCTGACTACACACTTAGCCACACTTCAAATAATCATTTTTTTTCTCTCTCTCTCTCTCTAAGGTGTTATAAAAACAGGAGTGGGCCGTAATTCTAAGGAAAATAAGCTGTGGTTTCCGTTGTTGTGAGTATTATTTTCCGATTTGAGACAAACCTGGCTAGCGGGGAGCGATTCAGAGAGCTGGCTCGGGGAGATGAGCGTAGAAGCGTACTGATGGAGGTGAGCCGGGGACATTGATGCGGGTGCCTGGGACAGAGACAAATGTCACACCGCCATTTCGGCCGACAACGCCGTTATTATAATAATCACCCATCGATATAGCTCAGATAGTTAATTATTAGGCTTGAAATAATATGCATTAAGAAACAAACACAAAACAAACTCAATAAATGTGTAACTGTGATTGAAATCTTGATTAACAATTTAATAACAGAACAATTTAGAACAGTATCAACTGAAATTTCATTCAAATTTTAACCCAAATCTAAGCCTTTTGATATTTTTAAAAAATATAGTAAAATTTGATAATTTGTAGTAAATAAAGATACATGCCTGGAAATACAAAAATTACTTTTTGAGACATAAAACTTTTGGTGTGAGCATACAAAAACATATTTTTAAAAATATAAAAATGAATATAGAATATTATATATCACTTGGATTAATCTGAAAAAAAGATGAAAAATAACTAATACTCACACAAATCACTAATTATAAATTGCATAAAAATACGAGTATTTATATATAATACTTTTTTTTAAATGAGAAACATTTATTAAAATAAATTTGTATATAAATAAAATTTAATTTACCATTTTTGAAAATGGTATTTTGTAATCAAGCAAAATCAATCAGTTATTTTGTGACCTATACAATAACTTTTATAAATTATTAAAGGACAATTACAAGAAATTACAAAGCTAAATAAATAAAAACAAACTTTTACTTTACATTTTATTACCAATAGTAGTTTTATTTATTTATTTCATTTTATAAGTTAAAATAGTGGATTATGTTTATATACTCTTTTCAGAACATTACTGAAATAAACACCAAATGCAGATAGATTAAAGAACTATAATAATAAAATGAACATAACATAATTATTTAAAAATTTTAATAAATGTTTCTAATTTCCATAAGTCCAATAAAAACTGATAAGACTGGAACCAAAGAATTTACTTCACTCTTTTGTCATATATCCTACTTCCACATTTCTTCATTTCCAACTTTTTGACTATTGACCATTTTCAAGATTTTTTTCTATATTATATAATATTGAGGAAATCATTTTCCCTAGAGGATATAATACTAATATTTGTTTTCATTCACATACACACACATTGTTTTAATGGTTTATTTTCATTTCAATTGCGCAGAATGATTTAAGTCTGATGATCTACTTAGTAGTATGTCCAATACGAAATAGAAAAATTTTTAAAGGAAAAAGCATGAAAATGGACAATACTAAAAAATTAAGAAATGTGGACAAGGATAGACTTTTTAAGAAAGAATGAAGCGATTATTCTTGAATATATATATAGTTATTAATATCGACTTAAGGTAAAAATAAAACAATTTGAATTAATGTAAATGCATGAAGTATAAAATTATAAATGTTCACATTTAAATAAAATTGTATAAAAAATAGGTCCAACCTCAAATCAAAACTTAAATTTTAACAATTTGCTTTTAATTTTCAAAGCCTCAAATTATTATGGAACTGCTGCTAATTTCTTATTTTTCAAAAAAATGTATTAAAGATTTTTACCAACAACTTAAAGAAATCTAGGTTATAATTACTAGTCCAATAAGAAAGGAAAAAGCCAACAGGATTTCTAACGAACTTTTCCAACTAAATGATCTACTACAAAGCTTATTAACTTCCTAGAGTTATTAACTAATATTTAATTATGATATTAACTAATAGTTAAGATTAATTGACCAGTACAAGAATAAATAATAAAGATAACATCATTTTGTATTATATGAAAAAATAGAGATAAATTTAAGCACAGAAATAGTTAATTATTATTTATAATTCTTTTTTCATTAAAGAAATTGCGATTTAATGACAACTTTAAGATTTCCTGATAAATAACCTTAATAATAAAATAATTAACTTAAAATTAAAGTATCCGATTCTGAATAATTGATTGATATGGTCCAATATAAAATAGTGGTAGATTCTGTGATGGTTCCTTGTAGATTAATTTCATTCTATTAAAGTAATTTTGAAATTATTTATGCATTCTCAAAAGCATCATCTTGAAGTTACTAATACTAATTTTTACATAAAAATACTATAGAGACTAATAATGATAAATATACCGCCCAGCCAACCAAGTTTAAACAAAGGATAGTAATAAAATTTCCTAGGGGTTATTTGAGTAATAACATTTGAAACATATGGTTATGATCTTATGAAGGATCAAGAAGAAATATGAATGATCAATCGGCTATAATGATGGTTATTATGGTTAATAAAAAACAGTTAAACTTTATCATGAAAGCCAACTGATATTTATCTAAATTAAGACTTGCTGAGCAAGGAAGAAGGGGTTTTATCCATGTGCTATTGTTTTTGAGTGAAATAAAAATGATTTTTTTATTTACTCAAAGGAATAAAAATAAAGTAACAACTTATGGCTATTTATTTTTTTCTTGATTTATTTTGTAGCGGAATTTATTAATTAAGATTGTGGTACTGTTTTTAACAGCCTACTTGAATCACTATTTGTAGATGCCTAATTTCAGTTTGAAACAACTGGAGTTTAGATCCAGAAAAATTGACAGCCATATGCATCTTAAATGAAAAATAAATGGGCAATTACAGCAATTTCTTGAAAGAAAGAAAAAATATTTGATTAAGCAATGATTATAGTTGTAGGTGGAATGGATAACATCACAGCCAACAGCCTGGTGTTCCCCCTAAATAGTGTTTGGGTAAGCCGAACGATAATTTTCTGCTAAAGTCATTCTTGAACTAAGGGCCTGGAGATTAGTGGCACACTTTCCTACATATTGAGCTACACCATTCTCTTTTATAATTATTCAAATTTTGCAATTTATATCATAAATAAATTTTAATGATTGTAACTATCATCTAGCCTGACTATTAATAATTGCTGGTAATAGTGATAGTAATAAATCCACCTTTGAAATTTTAATGGAAAAATGAGTGATTTAATTTTTATAATAATGATAAAATATTAAGTTTAATATTTAACATACAAATTTTCAGAACTTGGCTATTACAACATAGAATTTTTGTTCACAGGACAGCAAAAATATGGATGTAATAGACTTTAATTTAATAAAACCTCACCTTATTTAATGATTACATTTATAGCAAAAATGATATTCCATGATTTAAAAATATCCTTAAATTAATATATTATATAAATAAAAAAATATATCATCATATTCATTGCTCTACTAAACATTGAACTTACTCACAATTGTATTATATCCAACTAACATAAAGAGGCAGCTTGTCCTTTGTTTATATCAATAGGTGTCAGTAGAGATCGAATTTTTTAAGTTACAAGGTCGAATTCTTATTTAAAAAGTATCCATCAGAAGCATTAAATATATATTCACATACACAATACACACCAATTAATAAACAAATAAAATATTCTAACCTGGTTAACAACCTGTTCTTATGTAATTTGGAGTTAAAATAAACACACAGACATGTAATTATTGGGGAAAAAAATAATAGGTCAAAATAATTATCATGATGACTTGTAAAATTTCTAATACAAATTAAATTTTAATTGAAGGGCTCAGGGAAAAAACTAACCACATCTAAGAAGGTAATGAATTTTTTAAAAATCAATTAGGTACATATTCCTGTTATCTCATGGTATGTATTGAAAATTACATACTGTAGAGCTATTTAAAGAAAACAAATATAAATATGGCTTGTCACTTTTTTTGCCCCTAGCCCACCGATTAAAGAATTATTGAAAATTCAAGTCTATTTTAACCTTTTTCAATTCAAGTGCAAACTTTAAAAAAAATCCATATTCTTGTTCCTTATTAAAAAAAAAAATTAATCATTCTCATTACTTTAAAATAAAAATAGATAATGAATGAAATGATAAAAATTAATTTTAAGTTTAAAATGAATAGCTATAAAATTTTAACAGGCATTTTAACAAAGATTTTTATTTTTATAACAAGATAAGACAGGAAAAAAAGAAACATTAATAATTAGGGGACAAATTATATTCTGTAAAAATTGGACTAATTACCGTATGGTACTTATGAAGATAATCTCGATGGGGTGACTTCGGAGTAGATCTTCCAGAAAGGGGAGGGGATCCACGGTCTAAAGTCCTTCCTCTAGCGACTAGATTCATATGCTCAAGGCTGCCAACTCTCGATTCTAATTCTTCTGCTCTGGCTTCTGTGCTCTGTTTTTCTTCTTGGATCAGTCTATTTAATAGATGATAATATCAATAATGGAATAATAATGACAATATTGAACAGTATTTTTACTTTTTATTTTATTCTTATATATTCTTTAATTATATTTTGTAAATACGTTTGAAACATTCTTTTTCTTTTTATGTTATCAGGTAGCAATAAGAAGAATTTGATTTAAAGGTTATTTTTATGTATATGAAAATAATGAAAAAAATTAGGATATTTTTAATTTTCTTATTTTATATTGAAAAAATACTGAGCAGCGAAATACATTTATCATGTTTTACTTGAATGATTCTACAAACATAGAAATGGCCAACAACAACAAAGAGCATAACGGTTGGTTATTAATATTGCATAAAAATCAGTTATTTGCATTAGCTGAAACAATCTGGTTCTGGCTATTTGAAACTGTTTAAACCTGTTGCATAGATATTATTCATTTACTAGCGACCCACCCTGGGTTCACACGGGTTTTGGAGCATATTATGCCTACATGTTTTATCTGTCGTAGGATTGCATCAATTTGATGCATTGAATATGTGGATTAGTTTTAAATTTAACATAATGTCTACACTACATTAAGATTTTTTTAGATAATATAAACATAAAAACAAAATAAAATATTTTGCAAGGTTAATTTTTTGTGATAACCCCTACGATACTCATTTACAATTATATGGTGTAAAAAATTATAATAATGAACATGAAATTATTAGACCTTATTACCTTAATGGATATTAATCTGAAGGTAATTAAAGTATTTAAGTTGATAAGGATTAATGCTGTATCGGTCTAAATACCTTTCCAAATACCGCATTGTACATAACCAAAAATTTTAGAAGATATAATAGGTAGAGCAAGCTATCCTTAAAAGATGCTATTGCGGACTTTTTTGTAGATCTATAAAAGAGGAATATTCCACCATGCATTGCTACGTTATATCTCAAAGGGATGAGGTAGAGTCATTGACGATACCTCCCAGGCAGCTTGACTTTTTCCAAAACTTCCAACAATCATCGCTATATACAAAACAATCTAAACCTTCCAGATGAATCACTCTATCTGTTGGTGAAAACCGCATGAAAATCAGTGCAGCAGTTTTTGAGTTTATCGCGAACAGGCAGACAGACACGGTGGAGGACTTTGTTTTATAATGTGTAACTGTGATTCAGTCCTATAGATATCCCTTTTATTAAGTGGTATCCATTATTGGGAAAAAAACTTGGCGGTTGAATGAGATTGAGGCTGAGTGATTCCCAGGAGGGTCTTTAAATCCCATAGGGTCGATCAACGGCTGATATCAGAATAAATAAATTTAGGTTTGTAGACATAGTGAGCTACAGGGCCACAATGTAGGGGAAATATATTTTAAAAAATAAATACAAAAAATGTTGTTAATATAACTGGAGGATACATTTAGGGTTGGTGGAAAAAATTAAATATTTTATCGTAATGCGAATCACCACTTGGCTTATTTACTTAAAGAACCATTTTTCAACAATGCTTAATATCCAATCTTCCACATTTTATATTATTACCTTATTTCATTATTAATGGCATCGAGTTGTTCTTGCAGCATTAAAGCCAGGGTCTGGGCATCGGTGTGGCCAGTTGGGGAGAGGATTTCAGCACCGCTGAATAAACTTTCATTGTCATCAACATCGATGTCACTACATTCGTAACCCTGCTGAAGAACGTCTTTCTCCCAGTCCTACAAAAAAAAAAAATCATTCAATTCAATAGTTTCTTAACTAAATAACGGTTCATATTATTTTAAGCTTTATGCATGCTCTTAAAAATTCTGAATTTTACATTAAAAAAAGAGTTTCAATTGTATATGACTTTTATGTGACTTAATGCAAATTAATAGATGAAATGAGCCAGGGATTAAAGTTACAGGCTCAGAATCAACCCTGTCTAGAAGAGAAAATAAATTTTCTCCAAAAATAAATAAAATAGCCATGAATCGACTACTGAAGAACTGAAGAACCTGAACGGGAGGTTTTGTAATAAACATAAGAACATGTTTGTATTTTAAAATTAATATTTTCTAATTTGAAACACTTTAACTGTTCATACCTGAACGGAATTATCTTGAAGGACCATCCTAGATTTAAGAGTTCTTCTTGGCAGAGAATGAGAATCAAAGCTAGGATGGCTGGTGCTATGGACGAATCCTCCATCACCTGCACTCGGTGAAAGACTCCTGTTCAAAAGAAATACCAGTGAAATATCTTGTTAAAATTTCATAAATTCCTTTATGTATATAAAAATAATTTATCAAACTGTAATAAATAACAACCCCAGTTTGTTAAAGAATTATCAATTAGTAATAATGTGAAAATGTTTACCTTGTAAGTGCATCTGTTTGTTGGATGTTGAATGCTATTTCCTGTTGAAGCATCTGGCGCTTCACACTATCAATTTCTAATCTAGATTTACTTAATTCCTTCATGACATCAGCCTGAAAAATAAAATGAAATTCGCCTTTTGAAAGTAATGTTAATACAGTAAAATAATGTTTTGATAATTTCTAAAAAATAATCAGTTAATCATGATTAATACAGAACTATAAAATTAACAATCGAGTACTTGTGTATTAGCAGGTCAGCAAGCAATAATATCTGCCATTGTTTATAACCTGAACACTGATAATTCCGATACTGATAACACATATCTTCTTATTTACATTAATGGAAATTGAAATATACAAAATGTAATATTGAAATGCTAATTCTAGACCCCTATAGCTACGTTCCTCTTTTTATATAAACCTTTTCACTTTTGATGAAATTTCTCCATTTCTATCCATGTCAAAATCCAGTTCATGACCTTTTTCAGATATTTACTTCATATTTAAAAGATATTCCAACTATTCCCAAAGTGTTATTCTGTTCATTTTAAATAAGTAATAACAAAAGGAATAAGATAAAAACACAAAATTAGATTTAATAAACAATACAGAAATTTAAATTGACAATAAACAAAATTAATAAGACAAAAGCAATTTAATAATGCACACACAAATAACAAAAATCGGAAGAGTGATAAGAAGAGGTTACATGAGCTATGGAGGTAGGTTTCGTGCAGATCGCCTAATACACAAGTACCAACAATCCTTAAAAATAATAAGGTAACAAAAAATTTTAAATCAATAAAATTGCATTCTAAATTTTGTTTTACCTTCTCACACTGTAGATCTTCCATTATTTTCCTAGTTTTTTCCAGCTCTTGAGTTAAGGCATTTTTCTCTTCTAGCGCATGCATTCTCTCTTTCAGATGTACTTGGAGTCTTTCATTAGATTCTGCAAAATGCAGTTATGAATAAGTGAAAGAAATTTGAATTAAGTTATACTTCATTAGTTAACTACCTTTTCTAAGATTAAAGATTTAATTCTATTATAATAACAAATATTTATTTCATATTTTCAGTTTCTATTACAAAAATTAGGTAGTAAACTGATACATAAGAAAATATGAAGATTTAATAACGTTTTAAAAATTGTGAGTAACTTTTTATTTTGATCCCTGAAATAATTTTATAAATTAATAAGTGAGAAAGTTATTTTAATTATACTAAAATAAGAAAGATAAAGAAAATGGCGTAACTTTAAATACCACCCAAAATCAATTTAATTTCTACTTAATTAACTTACAGGCATTTTACCTCTGAAGAATCATCAATGTTAATAAAACAACCACTAATTATTTGTGGAACTAATTGCCATGGATAAATGGAATACATAGATAATCAACAAATAAACTGTGTAAAATGAATACACATTTATTTATTTAGTTTAGATAAATAAATAAAAAAATCCAGGATTTCACTTGTCAGAAATCCTATCCTATTCTAGACAACTTGGGGGTCAACTAAAGTATATGTGGTTCAACTTTGTTCGTCAAGGACATAAGAAACTCAGGGTTATAGGATTGATACCATTGTGACAAAATCCATGACAAACACTGGTCTATTTTAATCATTTATATAAGAAGGGTTTTGAAGACTTTCCATGTTATAGAAAACACTGTGGAATATATGGGATTTATATGTAAACCAAACAAATACCAAATATTTGGCTAACTTCTGAACCAACAAATCTACACATTAGAATGTTTTGAAATAGACATATTTTCATTTAAAATCTGATGTAAAGATTCAAATAATGCTGCATCAAGTTCACTTATAAGTAAAACCCTTTATCAATTTTATTTTTTATTAATAATTAATTACTAATGCTGATACAAATAAAATTAGTAGTCCTCAAAATCATTAAATTCGTTATTCCAAGAATTGTGGCCAAATAAATAGGCTTAGAATATCAAACATAACTTTTATCTCTCCTCTCTAAGCATAAATAAAATGCATAATTTAATTTGGAAAATCAGGAATTTGTTAAATAAATTACCTGAGAGAAGCTTGTCAACTGTTGATGATAGACGTGTGTTGTGTTCTTCATTCATTTTTAGTCTCTGATTAAGTCTGACAAGTTCAGTATTCTTTTCCTCAACCTGTGCTTCTAACCTTTGTATTCGATCTTCAGCAGTGCCATGCCTTTCTTGAGCCTACAAAATTTAAATAGATAATTAATAAAAAATTTAGAAAAGTGAAACTCGTAAATAACTTTTTTCCAAAAAGTAATAACGTCTCAATGGTTTGAAAAATTTAAAACAATTCAATTTAATAAAGACGTATTTTGATCAGTTAAGTATAAAGGCATTTGATTATTAATTTTAAACTGAATATAACACCCTAAGTATTAATTTATTATTATTTGAAACATGACCAATAAACAAAAGCTGTAAAACAAATATTTATAAACTCGTTTATAAAAAAAAATATTTATACAATTATTGAATATCACTTACTAGATTATGTGATTCTCAAAAGAAATTGCAAACAGCTTCATAATTAATTCATTGTTCAAACACTAAAATGCATATCTAACAAACTACAATAATAATAAAATTAAATAATGGTAAAATAAAATTACACGGAATATACACATACATGCATAATGCATGCTAATAAAGTTTAAAAAAATATAAATAAAAAAATTATAAATTTAACCGAATACATAAAATATGTTTAAAAGTCATGCTTATTTTTTTTTGGAATCAGAAAGTTAAAATCATGAAAAATAGAAGAAAACAAAAGAAGAATGTGTAAAGGTGAAATTAGCCAAAACCAAAAATTATCTGAATGATAAGAGAGGAAACGGATGGAAACACATACAATTTAAATTATTACTTATGATGAAATAACTAAGGCTAGGCATGAATGAAGATGAAACAATAACAGTTCTGCACAATCTTGTGATGATAGTGATTGAAGAAAATCGAGATTGTAATAAGACAAACAAAGAGGGTGAGGATTCATTAGAAAAAATAACTCAGTACGCTCCACCACACCTATCCATCACATTCTCTGATGCCTTAGCCTTATGATATGGTTCAGAGTTCTGAGTGACACTCAACAGAATGCCTCAATTCTTTAGTGTGAAACAAAATATAACTTTATTAAATTCCATACAATATATTTTTATGATTAAATGATCGTATAAAAACACTAATCTCTTGAGGAATTTGTATTACTCAATACAATAGAAGTTCTTGAAACAAAACAATAAATACAACCTTCATAAATTTTATCAATGTAATTGTATTACTATCACGGCTTTTGACTACATAGTAACTTTTAAAAATATGATTTTAAATTATGACAAATAAAACCAATAGGGGGTAACTAACTATTCATCAAAAGAAAATGACTATGAATAATGTACCGATCAAGTTAGAACTTGATCGTCTTGTTAGAAAGTCTAGAGACCTTTCAAATAACAAAAAAAAAAAAGGTTTTGACAAAATGACCTTTTTAAAAATAATAGATGTATTTACTAATGCGTCAAATAAAGGAAAAAATGTGCTTGTAGAAGAAGTAACAATGTCTATTTTCCGATTAGTAAAAGCTATAAATGCCTTTTGAGAGGAGTCTCCCTTCTTATCTTGCGACTGGTTATTAAGTGATGGCTGCCTCACCTGGGACAGTGCTGCCATCCTTGCCCGCAATTCTTCCTCCATTTCTGGCAATTTGGCAAACTGAGCCAACTTTTGTTCGCACAACTCAAGCTTCTCTTGAAGAGCTCTGATTTTATCTTCTTGAAGCTAGAATCAATTATAAAGTTAAGAAGTGATAAAAGTAAAGTAACAATATTTCAATAAATGAAATATTATTATTAAAGTTTAAAAAAATAAAATAAAGTAAAGAGTTCGTTAAAGTACACAATATTATTGACCATGGCTTAACTTAAAGAAAAAAAAAGTACTATTCAAGAAGGAAAAAACAAAACAAAAAAATCTTTTGTATTCATTGTTTCGGCAGCTTCTTCCATAATGTTTTCTGTTGGTTTCTTTCATTTACCAAAAGTTAAAAGAAAATTGTTGAAAGTGCCGCATATACTTAGAAGAAGATAACAATTTTCTTGTTCTCGCAAAATGTGATTTTCACTAACATAAACATGTTGTGATTTTCAATTTAAAAACATTTAACATTTTTGGTTTTGATCTTTATTTATATTTCATCAGTTATTTTACAATACTAAACAAATCTTCATCCCTAATTCTTTCTTAATACTTTTTCCCCTTGAAGTATTTAAGGCTCTGCTGGTCTAAGAATGGCAGAAGGGAAAAATAATATGCCTTTCCGATATAATTTTGGTTACTCATGAAGTGTCGGCTCAATTTGGTAACATAAAGTTTACATTGTATTAAATCAAGTGGAACATCAGAGTATAGGAGCTCATCAAAGTTTGTTTTTTGTCCAAACTACATCAAGATGCACAAATCTCTCTTTCTGAATGCAATGGTGTTCCACTATTTGGGCAATACAACTTTTAAGGTATAGTATATAATTATTACATTATTATTGATAGGATATTATTCTAATAAACAATAACATTATTCATGATAAGCGGAGTTATCATGTTAAGCATTGAAAGAATAATTTATGTTTTTCTTAGGAAGCGCCTTTAAGTTTTCTCTGTTAAATTTTTCTATTTGTATTTTTTTTCTTCTTCTTATGCTATTGCTAGCGTCGAGTCTATTTGTATTTAAGAGAGATAAATACGATAAATGCACACATGTATATGTAACATATTCATACTTCACAATTCATATTTAATATTAAATAATCGAACAGCGTGGTTATTTAAAAGGATTAATTCTTTTAGATGATATTAAATAACTGATGGCAGAAAGTGCTTTCTTATTTTAATTCAACATAATTTTAAATTATTAAAAATTATCTTTTTTTTTACCTTGAGTTGTGCTTCTTTATGCTGCAATTCTTGTTCGAGCTTTTCATTTAGGTCGTGCAATGATGTCGATTCTCTTTGTGCATTCAAATACCTCTTTTCAAGTGTAGCTATCCTCTCTTCCTAAAATTTTAATGACAAAAGTACAATATATACATAATTAAATTTCAATAATCAGCATAATTTTTTGATTAATTATCAAATAGTAAACACCAATTGGCACAGATTCATTTTACGTGGAAAGTGGAATCAAGTGAACTTCAATGCAAGCATTTTTGAAATGCACCCATCCCCCAAACAAACTAAAAAAAATTATCCTTGAACTGCAGGTTATACTTTAAAAATATTTTAAACTTCCTCTCCAAAAAACAGAAAAGAGAGGAAGAAAAACATACAAAACAAAAAAAAATTAATTCTTAAAAAAATTGTATTTGAAACGTTTCCCAGAATATTCTTTCATACAATGTTCTCCTCCCCTCCCCTGTCAACAAGTTAGGCATCAAAAAGGGTGAGATCAGCTGCATTCATATATTACATAAGAATAAATGCACATAAATGCACATCTCTTTAATATCATTTTGGTTATACCTTTTTTCATTTTACTTATGTAAACTCCCTAGGAGTCTATTGTTACGGTCAGAGCGGGGATAAGGACGGCTGAGCGGATTAGGCAAACAATGGGATTAAGCGGAAGGGATTATAGAATGTCGTAGAGCCTACTCGATCGGCCCGGAATGTTCTAGGTGCCCCCACCCCAATCTCCCTTGCCTATATAAAAGGACAGCTGTTCGGGCCGCGGGGAGTAATAAGTCAGTAATAAGAAGAGTCAGTAATAAGTCAGTGAGTAATAAGCCAGTAGTAATAAGCAGTCGTTAACTAGTGATAGTGCGTGAGTTACAGTGAGTTAGTATCAGTCTGTAATAAGTGCTTAGTGAGCAACAGTGACAATTAGTGGCCGTGTAATAAGTGTAATAAACTGTGGGTCAGTTTGTCATATTTGGAGAGTCTTACGGTCGGTGGACTTTAGTTAGCGAACTGTAAGTGTTAATTTGTAATTGTAAACTATAGTGTAATATTATTGTATTTGTACAAATTTATATATAAATAGTTTAGTTATTTAGTATTAGAAATATCTTATATTGTTTGTATATTATCTTAGAAATTAGATAACATTTAGTAGAATATTGTTATTGTAAATTGATCTTAGTTTAATAATTTAACTGTTTTAAATAATCTCATTGTATTCTTTCTAATTTGTTAATAAATATTAGATTCTTGAATTAAGTAATAGTTTAGTCCATTTTACACCCAGTAGCCCGTAACAAATTGGTGTCAGAAGTGGGATCTTGTGTAATTGTTATTTTTCTTGCATTTTGTAATAATTGGGCTACTGTTTGAAAAATGGCTTCTCAAAGTCTTAAATTGATGGATTTAAAAGTTGCGGATTTAAAACGGGAATTAGAAGAACGTGATCTGGATTCTTCCGGAAATAAAAGTGTACTGCAACATCGCTTGCGTCAGTTTTTCGTAGAGTTAGGGGAAAATCCAGACGACGTTCTGCCCGCCAATAATGGGACGCCACCAGCTCACAACACCATTCCAGTATTCGACGGAAAGACGCCGTGGGAGGACTACATGACTCTCTTCGAGACAGCGGCTTCGATCCACGGGTGGTCACAGGAGACCCAAGCTTCAGCGTTGTGTCTGGCCCTGCGTGGAGACGCCTTGAGAGTGCTGCAGGGAATGCCCATGTCGGAGCGGTCTAACTACGGGAAGCTGATTAGAAGGCTGGAGATGCGTTTCGGTCACCGCCACATGGACCAGCTATATCGCTCACAGCTAAGAAACAGGGTCCAGAAGGACAACGAGACGCTGCAGGAATTTGAAGCGGATATTGCCCGGCTGGTGAGGAACGCCTACCCATCGGTCACCGACTATGTCTACGAGAGTTTGGCTGTCGACAAATTCCTGGATGGACTTCGGGACCCAGAGACACAACAAGCAGTGAAGCTCGCCCGCCCGAAAACGTTGGGAGACGCATTATCTCAGGCCATGGAGTTTGAAGCTGTTAGACAGTCTGTACGGGGCCATGCGCGAGTTCGAGCAGCAGAAGCGGAACCTAATGTGGTCCCTAGCATCGAAGACATTGTGACGAAAGTGTTGGATGCTCTCAGGACCCATAAGAAGGAGATACGCTGTTGGGGCTGCGGCCAGCTTGGACATCCTAGAAGCAAATGTCCAACCCGTAACGTCAAAGCCCCCAGGAAGACCATCAGAGTTGCGTCGATAGGAAGCAGAACGAACAGTTTCTACGTTGATGGGATGGTGAACGGGCAGCTGCGAAGTCTTCTAGTGGATACCGGAGCGAGCAAGACAATCTTGAACTCGAAGACACTTCCAGCTGAGAAGATCATACCGACCACTTGGGCATTACGGACTGCAACGGGACAGCCAGCCAAGGTCTACGGGGAGACAGATGCCACCTTCCACATCGGGGGCCAACATCTGAAGCACCTCGCTCTCGTGGCAGATATAGATGAGGACGTCATACTGGGTATGGACTTTATGATCACATACGGGATCAAGCTGGATATGTCGAGAGGTGTGATGACGCTAGGAGACGAGGAAGTCATACTTCGGCAGGAAAAGGACTTCTGCGCTCGAGTGCTGCTACCAGAAGACACCGCTTTACCAGCACGGAGCCAAATCGTGACGCATGGGACGGTCGAAGGGCATCTACCCGCGGGTCAATGTGCACTACTCGAACCTGGAAGGCACGAAGAACAAGAGGTTGGACGCGGCGTACTGGTTACTAGGTCTCTCATCAAGATCGGACCCACCACTCCAATTCGGCTAATGAACCTGAACAGCTTCCCGGTAACGCTGAAGAAAGGAACACCAGTCGGGGAGTGTACCACCGCTACCTCAGTGGTTCGTCAGCTGCAACGTCATCCCACCGAGCTTCGAGGACTCCCAGAGGAACTTAAAGGATTTTTGGACGAATCATGTCGCGACCTTTCGCCCGAACAGAGCGAGGAAGTGAAGAATATGATTATCCGATGGCATGACGTCTTCGAGATCGGACCAGGACCACGGGGCAGAACGGATATCGCCCAGCACAAGATTGACACTGGGAATACGGAAGACCAGGACTACACCTCTTCACCCTCAATCAGATGGCATGGTGGAGCGCATGAACAGGACAATGGGTCGATATTTGTCTAAGGTGGTCTCCGACCATCAGCGAGACTGGGACCAGTATCTTCACCTATTCCTGTTAGCCTACCGCAGTTCAGTCCATGAAGCAACGGGGCAGACCCCCGCAAATGTGGTGTTCGGCCGAGAACTTCGTTTGCCTTGTGATCTGAAATTCGGGTTCAAGCCTAATGAGGAAGTTGCCGGAGAGGAGTACGTCACGAATCTACGGAAGCGGATGGATAATATCCACGAAAAGGTTCGTGCAAACATCCAGGGAGCCAGTGACAGAATGAAGGAGCGTTACGACATCAGGGCAGAGAAAGGTGGATTCCAACCTGGAGATTTGGTCTGGCTACATGATCCTCGAAGAAGGCGAGGCTACTCACCTAAACTTCAGAACTCCTGGGATGGCCCGTTTGAGATCATCAATAGGATAAACGACGTCATCTATAGGATCAGAAAGCAGCCAAAAGGAAAACCCAGGGTAGTCCATTTTAATAGACTGGCCCCATACAAAGGAGACCATGGCCCGACAAAAGACCAGCAAGTCAGGTACCTCAACAACGTGGAGGCCAGTAAGGTATCAGTTGCACAACCTAAGGTACAAGGTTCCCGTGGAGTAACTCAGGCAGTATACAGAGATATCTTCTCGTTACCCGCGGACTATTCTCTGGCCCATTGTGTAGCCGAAGATCTGAGGACTTCCCGAGGGATTGCAACGGTCTTCAGGAAGAAGTTTGCTGGAACTGAGGAACTGGAACGCCAAGGACCACGCGTCGGGAAAGCACTCCACCATACGCACGAAGGACGACACCTGTTCTACTTAGTTACCAAGTGTGCTACTGATCAGAAGCCCACATATGACGCACTGCGGCGAAGCCTCGACGACCTGCGGAGTAAGCTTCTGAGACTGCGTGTCACCAAGCTCGCGATCCCTAAGTTGGGCTGTGGATATGACGGCCTGGAGTGGAAGGTTGTCAGGAACATGCTTGAACAGATATTCGCCAACTCTGGAGTCGCCATATTGGTGTGCACGTTCAACCCCTGGAAAGGAAATGCGTCTCCATCGAGGGAAGCTCATAACCGCCCGATTTCTCCGGACTATGCTCTGGGGCAGAGCACTTTTAAGGAGGGGGCAGTGTTACGGTCAGAGCGGGGATAAGGACGGCTGAGCGGATTAGGCAAACAATGGGATTAAGCGGAAGGGATTATAGAATGTCGTAGAGCCTACTCGATCGGCCCGGAATGTTCTAGGTGCCCCCACCCCAATCTCCCTTGCCTATATAAAAGGACAGCTGTTCGGGCCGCGGGGAGTAATAAGTCAGTAATAAGAAGAGTCAGTAATAAGTCAGTGAGTAATAAGCCAGTAGTAATAAGCAGTCGTTAACTAGTGATAGTGCGTGAGTTACAGTGAGTTAGTATCAGTCTGTAATAAGTGCTTAGTGAGCAACAGTGACAATTAGTGGCCGTGTAATAAGTGTAATAAACTGTGGGTCAGTTTGTCATATTTGGAGAGTCTTACGGTCGGTGGACTTTAGTTAGCGAACTGTAAGTGTTAATTTGTAATTGTAAACTATAGTGTAATATTATTGTATTTGTACAAATTTATATATAAATAGTTTAGTTATTTAGTATTAGAAATATCTTATATTGTTTGTATATTATCTTAGAAATTAGATAACATTTAGTAGAATATTGTTATTGTAAATTGATCTTAGTTTAATAATTTAACTGTTTTAAATAATCTCATTGTATTCTTTCTAATTTGTTAATAAATATTAGATTCTTGAATTAAGTAATAGTTTAGTCCATTTTACACCCAGTAGCCCGTAACACTATTATCTTACATTTTATAGTTTTTATATATATTCTACTACCTTTTCCATAATTTTACTTCTCACCTCTGATGTTTATACTTTTTCTTTCTTTTTTAAAATATCTTTCTGTTTACTTCCGTCTTATATCTTTATAAAAAAATCTTTTTTTGGCATCACCACCGTTCTGTACATTTTCTCTGTAATTTTTTTATTCATATATATCCCTCACTTTTGTTCTAAATTTCTACCTCTCTACATATATATTTTTTCTCATTTATCATATACTTAGTCCTCAATGTATTTTTATTGTATTCATTGTATTTTGTCTGTTTTTCTTTCTTAGCCCTGAAGATGACCCACAAAGTGGGTCGAAACGTCGGCACATAATTAAATAAGCAACCACTTATTTAGTGTTTTCATTTGACTGCACCCCCAACTATTTTCTTCCTTACGTCTACTCTCCAGTCAACCATCCCCTCGCTTCTAATAAATGCACATATTTAAAATAATTTTTTATTTTATAATATGTAGTATAATGAAACTTACCTGATCTTCTTTTTGAGCAACGTTCTCTCTCAGATCTCTTTGTAGTTTTGAATTGGTATCTTGAGCACGGCTGAGTTCTCTTTGTGCTTTACTTAAACTGTCTTCAAGTTCTGAAACCCTGCCCGTTAGTTCACCAACTTTTCTTTCCCATCTTGATATTTCTTGATTCTGAAATGTCATTAATAATAATAGTGAGAAAACATTTTTATTTATTGCTGAAGTACAAAACTATAACTAAATAAACTAATTCGGTAAAAATTTCAAGCATATGTTAAACTTTTACAAAGCTCTTATGGTTCCATCTCTAACACTTTCCAAATATATCCTATGAGTGGAAAATAAAACTTTTCCAAACCTTTTATAAACACTCCGTCACAATAATTTTATTTCAAAATAACATATAAAAAGAAATTTCATCTAAAAATGAATAAACTTTTATAGATTTTAAATAACATTGGCACAGCATTAACTGCTGGTGGAATTAAACAAGTCACATATACCAAAAAATTACGCATACAGAAATGGAGAGTTAAAGGAAGTATCATAGGCATCCTCAAATATCATATGCATTCAAAGAGGAACATAGTCAGTGTCAAGGAGAACTTCTCTCCTCGGTATGTCTTCAAGTTCTCTCATGGAATATGCCAACAGGAAACTTAGAACTAAGCCAGGAGGGATAATCTGTGGCAGAATTAGCCAGCATACAGCATATGCTGATGAAGTAGTAATCTTGGCAAGATCATTGGCGACAACAGCTGGAGAACTGGAAGAGTTTATAACAGCAGTTAAAGAACCATGTCTATTATTAATTAGGAATCAAATTAAATAGTTAAAGAACAACAATATCTTCAAGGAAGAAAAGGTCCCAGCTTGCAGGTCTTTCAAGAATTCTTAAAAATCATAAGAAAATGGAGGACATAAAAGTACAAATAACTGCTGATTAAATTTACTCTGGAATATCCTACGATCTTGAATAGAATGTATTGCTTATTTTATTTTTTTAAGTTTAGTAACCTTTTCCATGACACATGAATACATATAAAGAGAGTTAATAAATGATAAAAAAAAAAGATTATAATTTTTGTTATGCATTTATGAAATAAGTTCACACTGTTACAAACAAAGTTATACAAAAAATCAAGGGGGAACAAAATGCATAAAAAGGATGCAGGTAAAATAACAAATAAACATTTAAAAAAATACATTTCATGCTTTTGTAAATTTATTATTTAAAAATATGTTAAATGGAATAAAATACAACCTATTACTCAATTCTAAGACACACAAATAAAACATGGTAAAGATACCTATGTTAAAGATAACATTACTTTTCAAGAACAAAACTACTTTCTAACATAACACAACCAATGTCCATTGGAGTCAGAAACAATTCAAATTATATCCTTCGCAAAGTTCTTTTTTTCAGATATATAAATTGCAAAAAAAAGAAAGCAGTATTTTGCCATCTTAAATTGTTAGGGGCATTAGATTATTAAGAAAAACAAAACAAAAAAACAATTAAGTTACCTGTTTATCAATAGCGAGTTGAGTTTCAGACTTTTCTGTTTCCGTTTCTATAGACCCATTTGACACCGACTGTTTTCAACACAATACAACATCAACAAACTAATGCATTACACATTACCTCATAAATCTTTAAAAAAATAATTAAATAAAATATCAATGAAAAATAAATTGAAATAAAAAAATTGTGATAAATATACTATATACAAGATATTAGGGGAAAGGTAGATATTCATACTACAGTCAAATACATGCACAAACTTACATAAAACAGCAAGGGTCCCATTCATTAATAACACTTATTTGCTATTCTCTCTAAAGTGCACAAGGAGATAAAAGAGGTTTATAGATACCATAACAGACTCTCAGATACTCAATTCAAAAATATCTAAATTAATTTGGAAAAATTAAAATAGATTGCTCTCTCAAACTGGTGCAATAATTAAAGTTATACAAAACTAACTCATTAACACATTGGTAATATAATAATCTGTATTCAAAGTAGTCAACACACATTCATCAGTAACTTATTATTTTTCTTCGTTAAATTCAGCCTATTTATTTATTTTTTCAGACACTAGCTAGTATCATGAATTATTGGTTAGATGAATCCAATACTTAACAGGAATCTAAGCTGCCTCATTTACATAATGGACTTGTATGCATAAATCCAAGTATAAACATATTATGGCCAATTGGAAATTTATCTATATATCTAAAAATATCTATAGTCCAGGATCCATGGTCCATTTTTGCACTTGATTAGTATCAAGCTGAATCTTTGTGAATAGCTTGGTTTCGATGAGACACCCAACAATTTCCTGTACGAAAATTCTCGATTGTGGTAGCTAACAGAGGTAGCAAGGATAAAATATGTCGATTTGATGATTCCCAAAAATGTATTACTAACTGCGTTTTTTTTTGTTAAATCTCAAGATAATTATCTAAATTATTTGAAAAAATATTGGTCCTACAAAATGTGTGGTTTGATCAAAGAGTCTCCTCCTTCCAACGTGTATCGATAACGAGGCCATGAAAAATGATTACTAACCAGCTGTTTTTTTTTACTTCTTCTTTTTTGACTTCAAATCAAAAAAGAAGAAGTTATCGATACATATTGGAAGGAGGGGACTCTTTGAACAAACCATACATTTTGTTGGACAGATATTTTTTCAAATAATTTAGATAATTATCTTGAGATTTAACAAAAACAAAACCAATTAGTAATAAATTTTTGAGAATCATCAAATCGACATATTTTATCCTTGCTACCTCTTTTAGCTACCACAATCGAGAATTTTCGTACAGGAAATTGTTGGGTGTCTCATCGAAACGAAGATTCAGCTTGATACTAATCAAGTGCAAAAATGGACCATGGATCCTGGACTACTATTTCATTATTTATAAGAAAAAAGTTATATAGAATAACCATGAGAATTCGTACACATATACACTGAAAGGGGCAAAAAGTAGCTGCTTTTTGCTGATAGAAGGAAAATACATTTTTAATTTTTAAATATGAATCACATAATTACAGGCAAAAAGCGATAATTCACCGAAATCTGAAAAATGCATCAATTTAATGTGGTGAAGTGATTCAAATGTGATTGGAGCCGACTCCAAATCATGGAAATGCGGTACGTGAGGAAAATAGAGGGAAAGACCAAGAGGGACCGGATACAAAACAAGACTATAAGGACTGCACACAAAATTGAACCCCTTAATCAGATAAAGGACAGCTTCGATGGTACACCGAGAAAGGACAGCTTCGATCGTACGGACATGTAATGAGGATGGATGACTGCCGGACAGCGAAGAGAGCTATGGAGGTTAAACCAACAGGAAAAAGACCCAGGGGAGGACCGAGAGTGACCTGGAAGAATAATCTCCAAAATATCCTTTAAGAAAAAGGGATTAGATGGGCGGAAGCCAGGAGAACAGCCCTTGAAAGAGACAGGTGGTGTTCCTTATGCAAAATCTCTACACCGCAAGGTAGAGGGGATGTCTGAATATAGTAAACTAAGTAAGCCAGCTCTAATCCTTATTCCCTATTAGCTATCTATCGGTTGGCTAATCAAAATGAATAAAATTGTCCCCAACATTACACAATCTCTCCAATACAGACTGATTTTTCAGATGAGAGATATCCCTCAGAACTTCATTAGTTTCCATGTCATACTGAATAATGATTGTAAGCTGCAACGAGCACAAGAAAAAAATTATGACAGGACAGAAGGATTATTATCTATTAACTAGCATTGAAAATTGAATGACTTGAAAGGATCAAAATGACAATACTCTATGATAAATATAATTAGACCGGATTTTTTTGGAACATAAGAGAGAAGCTTCAGAGAAATAATAGTACTAATACATACTGAGTAAGAAAGAGTGTTTGAATTTATATTTTAAATGTATGCTTTTCATACCATTTGTACATATGCATATATATATTGCACATAATATGTAGAATATATCCATTTTGATGTGTAGATCACAACTATTATTTTTTTAAATTATTTAGACCACATTAAAAATAACACACAACTGTAGTTACAATTTCATGCATATTTGTATACTCAACAAGTGAGCAGAAACCGAAAAAATATTATTGATATTTTATTTTTAAATAAAATAATAGGGTGTATAAAAAATATGACCGTTCTATCAAATTCCAGAGTTCAAAAATCTGTAAATATTTTAATGCTATTTATTATTTACCAACACTTAATAATCCCTTTAGAGCATTCTTCTTCCTCAGACTTCTTCAAAAAAAGCCTCAGTTTAGTTATTTATTGAAGAAAAATGAGTGTCCTACAAAATAATACATAACTAGAAAAAAAATTTCACAGCCGCTGAAGCAACTCGTGAAATTATTAAATATGAAGGGGAAGGTGTCCTTGAACAGCGCACTGCGCGGGGTCGGTTAGAAAAATTTAGCAGTGGAAAGGAAGAAGGGCTCCGGGCGACCATTAACGGATATTGATGAGGTTCTGAAGGAAGCTGTTGAGTCAAATCCGTCCACAAGTACTCGCGAACTTCCCAGGGAGTCTGGTGTGTCGAAAGATACTGTTAGTCCCCATTATTTAGAGACTTTTGAACTCTGGAATTTGATAAAACGGTAATTTTTTTGATACACCCTATTAATTTAATTGTTAATTATTTTTTTATTTTAAATGATACTTATGGCTCAATTTAAGCAGTATGTATACCTGTAAATAACTATTATTTTTATAAATGTTGATACAGTAATTTATTTACAATATAAACTCTTGTTGACCTTGATAATATATGTGGAAGAAAATGGTTCGGGTAGAGGTCAATAAATTTCTCTTAAGATGTGGAGAAATGTTTATTAATTAGCCAACGTTTAGACCTACTTTGCAGGTCTTCTTCAGGCCGTCAGAGTGATGTGATTACAGCTTGGACGAACCTATCGCCCCCCCCCCCCCCCCCCCCGCGACGGCCTGAAGAAGACCTGCAAAGTAGGTCGAAACCTTGGCTAATTAATAAACATTTCTCCATATCTAAGAGAAATTTATTGACCTCGACCCGGACCAAATTTCAACCACATAAACTCTTGTTTATTCAGTAAAACCTAAATGGAAGAAATTAAAAAAGTAGGTATACTTTTGTGTCAACTTACAAGTCACAAATGAATTTAATTAACCTAAAGTAGATAATTTGTTAATGATGCTTTTGAAATTGATATTTTTATTTTATTATCATCTTTACTTTAATTCAGGGTCAGTGATGTTGATTAAATTAATCAAACCTTGTGGATTAATTACTCTAATCCTAATTTAGATTTTTAAAAGAAACATGTATGATGCAGAGCATTATATATCCTAAAAGATGACAGTTTATTACCATTCATAATTAAAATGTAAAAGAAGAGATAAAAACTAAATTTTTAAAAAGAGCTACTAATAAAAACATTCAGAGTCTGAAAGATAAAATAAAAAAATTATATGAATTAAATTAAAATTTGTATCAAAATGTTGACTGAGAAATCATGAAGGTAAAAAAGAAGTAACTATGTATTGAATAAAATAGTACCTGGAGTTGTTGCTGTTGCTGCTGTGGAGTTGGTTTATTTTCTCCTTCTTGTATTCCGTTTTCCTTGGGTTTGTTGTCGATATCTCCAGAAGGCGCATTCCCTGTCTTATACTGTTGTAACTAGGAATTAAGGAAAAAAATATGATGCAAAAAGAATATACAATTATTTTTTTACAAAAAAAAAAAGAAGTAACAATACTGTACATTATTAATGAAGCTTTAAAGTCATCATCTCTTAAAACCAAGAGGTTGTAAAACAATTTTAAAGATATGTAGAAAACCTTTGTCAACCCATGGCTTTCATCTTTATAAAAGCCTATCAATTTCCTATTGAGAGAAAATTCTAGGGAGCTAATAACATAATTGAATCAGGTTCATGCAGGATAGGAAAGTATGCTAGCTCATGTAGTTGGCTACCATTTTCCATCTTATATTTATAAAGTTATTGTGTTGGGCACAATTTAAATTTTAGATTTTTAATTTTTTTTTTAAACAATAATAACAGTGTATTAAAACTTACTTCATCTTTGGTGTTTTGAAGTTCTTCCTCTAATGTTGTATTTCTTTCTAATGCCACCCTTAACCTTTCTCGAACCTGAAATATATAACTTTTTAACATAGACAATTAAGAAGAAAAATGAGCGTTGTTCTACTGAACTGCGGTAAATACAAAATTCATATAAAATAATTATGAAACTGTCAGAAAATAATTGAAATGCAAAAATAACTCCATAGTTTCAATAAAAAAATGGAATTAAAAATAAAAAAGAAGACAAACTAAGAACAAGTGTCACCTTTTCGTCTAGGGCTTTGTGGTGTTCAAACAGACTCTTGAGTGCTTTCAACACTTCTACTTCAGAGGAAACTACTGACTGGGCTGCTGCTTGCCGTTTCACAACTGTCATCCTAAGGGATCGTTCGTGTCGAGAGACAAGGCACTCCAGGTGTTCTAACAGGAGCTGAAGTAACAGTCATAATAATATAAATAAGTAAAGAAAAAAACAAATAAATAAGAGGTGTTTCAATTAGAATAAAAATATGTACCCACTTTTTAAACCAAATAAAAAATGAACTGAAGAAAAAATTATTTGGCTAAGGAAAAAAACAACAGTAAAATAAAAACATACAAATATTGTAATTCCTTAATAATAAAGGAATTAAGGACAGAGATATAGAATGATTTCAAGAAGTATATGATCTGAAATCTTAACAATAAGAATAGTGTAACTAGTTTATAAAAGAATTAACAATGAAACTTGAAATTGAATATTAAAAAAAAAATTGTAATGACTCATTAATTAATACACGAAAACACGGGTATCTGTTTCACAGACTGTGACTTTGAGTTGCAACAAGTTTTAACTGTTTAATTTGTTTCATTTTTAATATTTTCCTAAATCCAAAAAAAACAAAACTGGAATTCCCTTCCTCTTACCGTCCTATCTCACTCTTACCATGTATGGGTAAAATCCTGGAAAAGCTCATCCTGAAACGATTGCACCCCATCCTGGATGGAAATCACATTATCCCAGATCACCAGTTTGGATTCAGAACATCCCACTTCACTATCGAGCAATGTCATCGTGTTGTAATAGTTGTTTCCTCTGCTTTGGTCCAGCAGTCGTCCTACATGTTGAACAGGCTTTTGACCGAGTCTGGCACTCCTGGTTGCTTTACAAACTCCGTACATTCCTACCACCTACATACTTTCTCATTATCCAATCCTATCTTTCCAAAAGCCCATTCACAGTAAATCACAATAATGTCTACTCATCCCTCTTCCCTCAATCTGCTGGTGTTCCTCAAGGTAGTATCCTCGGTCCAATCTTCTACACAGTATATACAGCTGACATCCCAACCCAAACTAATACTATCTATTATCAGTCAACACTAATCTAGTTATAGCATCACATACTCTTTAATCCCATATCACTGACCTTAAAAAATGGTTTCAAAACTGGAGGATTAAAATAAATTCCAAAAAATTCCATCAAATCACCTTTACCCTACGTCGTAAACCAATGACTTTCTGTCCTCCTGTATCTTTTAATAACACCCTAATGATTCCTGTAGAACAGATCCGGTACTTAGAACCTACACCTTGACAAAAGTTTAACTTGGAATCATAATACTAGACTGAAAAGACAAGAAACAGCTTGCCGTTTCAGGCTACTTCAACATTTACTGGACAAATTCACTAAGCTCCCAATCAATTACAAAAGACTCATATACATGACAATCATTAGACCTATCTGGACTTACAGAGTAGAGCTTTGGGGCTCCACTAAACCATTGAATTCCTCTCGTATTCAATCCTTACAACCCAAAATCCTTTATAAAATTCTCAAAGCTCCTTACTTTGTTATAAACAAACTAATCCATGACAACCTTAATGTCCCATTAGTGCTGATTTGGCCCGATTCCGATATCAATCTATTCATGACAAACTTTATTACCACTCAAACCCACTACTTTCAAACCCAGTGACCTTTTCAATTCCTGAAAATCCTCTGAGCCACCTGAAAAGAAGATGGCCTCGTGACCTTCTAAGTTGAACTTGTTACTTGGGTACTATCACTAGGTAGCTTCTCTACTTGTCTTTATTCATGCCAATATGTATCATTCCTGCCATTTTCTTGTTATATTGTTATAATACAGTTGTAAATTTTGATGAATAAATTAAAAAAAAAAAATTTCTCTAAAAATACAAATTATTGTGGAGCTTTAGTATGGAAAAGAGAATGTAATTATAAGTAATGAGTATATTTCAATAATCAGGGTTATTACTTTAGTTACTTTATTATACCATATATTTATTTATTATAGCTATAATTACTTCTAGGATTTTACAAAATGTATTAAATTAGAGCAAGGTTTATTTTAAGGAAAATTACTAACAAAAAGCTAAGGAAATCCGACGGGAAATAGGGAAAGCCTTGGAGAGTAAATTGAATTACAAGGATTAGATTTGGATCAAGAGGAAAAGAGAAAATAGTCCGGCTTTACAGAAGAGAAAACAGGAACCCTTACCCTTTTAGTATTAACTGCAAAAGTGCTGTTTATTTTAATACTGAAGATGTATTAAATATACATTATATATTTACAGTATATATTTCACAAACATATTTACACACAATGTGTTTCAGGATTGAGTAGAAAAACTGAAAATTTGGACTAAGGAACTCAAATGGTTGGATAAGAGAATGTAATTATGGGAAATGTGAATATTTTAGTAGTCATTTCATGAAGAAATACACCTTTCAACTAACATTCAAAGTATGGATGATATATGTTTGTCGAAATGTTCACTTCATGATGAAATGATTACTGGAATATACACATTTCCCATAAGTATATTCTCTTTTTCATACTGAAGCTCAGGATAACTTGTATTTTTGGAGAATATTAAAAAGGAAACGAGTGAAAATCTAAAACTTGTTGTAATTCAACAATTTTAATCTAGCATTTTAATGATTATTTTTTGGGAAGAAACTTTGTATTTTACGATTATTTCTATCAGTTTAGCTTTATCATTCACTCATAATAAATTACTGAGGTTTTTAATGCAAAAGAAATAAAAATATAATTGATTAAAGATAGTTATTATTGTTAGTATAATATATTCTTTATTATACTAACCTACGAGACATATTTGTACTATTGTTTTTTATATATGTATTTAAAAAAAATCTAATTAAATTTTTGATAGTAATACTTCACCAAAATTACAATTTTTTTTTAAAGCTTTGAAATGGCCATCAAGGTGGAAATGCTACCTATAAAAATTTATCTTAGGATTCTTACAAAGCATTACTTTTTTTAGTTTTATATATATATATATATATATATATATATATATATATATATATATATATATAAAATAATTATATATATATATATAGATGGTAGTAAATTAAATAAATAAATAAAAATAATATACGAGAACTCGTTATTGTAATCATATATTTAAAAAATTATAAACTGTGACCCCTACCCTGGTGTTGTTTCTCTCCGCCTTCAGTTCTTGGATTTCTTCTTCCCTCTCGAGGAGATTTTCTCTAGCCTGGTTCAGCTCCTTTGTTAGGGTAGCGAATTCCTGAAAATTAAAAACATGATTAGGAGAGATCTCAAACCTTATCGAAGTATATAAATTAATTTTGTAATGTAATCCAGGAAACTTATTAAATGGAAATAGATGTGTAGAATAAGTAAAGATGTAAGACAACCGAAAACAACTGCATTATAGAAAATTCAAATACTCCTTTATCATTTTCACTTTCAATTAGCTATATGAGAAATGTAAACCCAAATTATCAACAAAAATACAAAGTCTGTGTATTTTTAAGGTGTGGTTCAAAAATGAAATGTATGAACTTAAAATTGTGTATCTGAAGTAATTATAAGCCTTTACATCAATTCTTGGCTCAAATTCATTAATCAATAAATTTTTACACACAACATTTTTTCAAAAAAAGATAAAACATTTTAATCAATTTGCCATTAAATTATCATTAATATATGTTAGGTTATATGCCACTATATAGTACGAATTGAAATAGCCTGATAGCTCATTAGCGCCGAATTTTCAAATATTTTTCTCTTGAAGTAGTTTTAATTTGAATTATTAACTATCTCTCTTTGTCGGTAATAATAAGTAATGGTTAAACATAAGTATAACAAATATTCACGTAGAAAACCCCCCAGAAAACAAGAGGAATAGATGCATAATATACCGTTGGGATGCTCAAATTTTCCGAAGACCATTTTTTTAGTAAAGTCAAATATCATTTTTGGCCATCTCTCGACCCCCATTCTTCTCAGATGGCCGTACCACTGCAGCTGCTTGGTCCCAATGTCATGCATTATCGTTTTATCCGGCTTAACAATATCTCGTATGGCAGAGTTTTTCACTCGCTCAATTCTGGAAATGCAACAACTTCTTCTCAACAAATCCAGAAAAACATATAACATATAAAAAACCTTAGAAAGATAAAGATGATGTTGAAATTATAGGTTGCTCTATCGATTGCTTACAATGATCATTCCTGGCTCTGGAATCTGCAGCTAAAAATTTAGGCTTGGTTATAAACGAGGACAAGGTCTCTGAAAAGAAACCCATTCAAGTAGGGGCAAAACGTACGTTCGGAACATATAACTTTGAACAAGTGTCCGAATTCACTTACCTTGGATCACAAACACGTATGAAAATAGGATAGGGGCAGAAATGAAAAATAGATTTTTGTTTGTTCATTGAAAGTCACTTTATTCTGCTATGGATAATCAGACGATGTTACAGCAGGAGCTCTAAATTTTGTCTATCCAGGTTTAATAAGGATATGCATTTTTAACGAATACCAGACATCGTAAAGGTTCGGGACTCCCATTTAACGTTCCTTCCGAAGGACGGCATAACCAAGGATTGTTTAGTTCCTTTTAAAAATCCTAAGGCCACCTGCCAGGCTACGAGTCCGCAATCTTGGGCTTAGTAGTGGGCTTCTTATGCTAACTACTAGACTACAGGTCGCCTTTGTATTGAAGAGTATCATGCCCAGTAAATTGATTTCGAGGCGAACTAAGATAGCTCTGTATAAGGCCCTTATCCAGCCTGTACATACCTACGGCTTTGGAGCCAGTTTTGGAACTTGGACTACCACAAAGTCGGAGGACAAAAAGTTACCAATTTTCGAAAGAAAAGTACTCTGACGAATCTTCGGTCCTGTTAAAATTAGAGGGGAACGCCGACGGAGAACGAATGAAGAAATTTGACATGCTCAACGCTACAGGTATCACTACAGTATACAAATTTAATCGTCTCCAGTGGGCAGGTCATGTTGATAGAATGCAAGTAAGTGCCACTCCAAGGATGGTAATGACAAAACAGTTGCAGTGACGTCGAGCAGTCGGTAGACAAAAATTAAGATGGACGGATTGCATAGCGAATAATGTGAAGAAAGCTGGAATAAAAAGCTGGATGATAATATTCAGCGATAGAAGAGCATGGCGATTGGTGTTGCAGGAGGCCAGGACTCGCCTGGGATTGTAGCGCCAACATAATAATAATATTTTAATGTAATTTAAATAGACAAATAATATTTTATCAATCATATAGAACTAAAACATGTTTTCTCTTATACCGACCATGAGTCATGACTAAAGTCGTACATAGAACAGTTCAAGATGTTCCCTTTAAACCATGATATTGTTAGATCATCGAGGAAAGAATAAATTTATATTGTACGAGTATATTTAGTATTAATTGTTCGCTCTGATTATCCTGACCAGCAGCCTTTGGGCTGCAACATCTTTAAGCTAATAGTTTTGAGTTGTCCCAATACAACATTTAATATACATTTATTAAATCACATAATAATTCTAGAGGCGACTTAAAATTATTATGTATATTATATATTATATTATCATCAAGTTATTGATTTCTTGGTATTAAGACCTCGATCAAACAGGCTTTCAAAGTCAAAACATAAAACAAGATAATGCCATAATGCAAGATAATAAAACACTTGGCAATAATGCCAACCTCTTTAATAAAAAAAGAAAGGAGAAGAATAACTCAACAAGAGAGGGAGGGGGGGGGGTATAACGCCCAGTTTTAAAATCTTAGGGGACTTGGAAATTGGAAATGATAATTGGACTTTAAACTAAGTCCGTTCGCACCTCGAACAATTTTCCAACTTTAAATGCAAGAATTAATTAAAATAGGGGTCTATAAGGTACAATAGTGGCTGCAGGGAACATTGATTTCTGACAGCTTTCCTCGTCTATGAAATTATATCTAATATTTATTAAATTAAAATATTTAATATTACGTTTAAATAAAATGTTTCATAATATAGTTATATTCTCATCAAGCTGTTACCTATGTTAGTTAATATGGAACAGCGAATTATCATGGCGACTGTATAATGGGCTATGAAGAATTACACCATGATTATTATTTTCTGTAGTAAAAAAAGAAAAAATGATTATTTTGTTATTATTATTTTTTAAGACTAAACAATATTATTATAGTCTTTTTTATGATTCCAAAAGATTTTACTATTTTCCTTATAAATGGCCAAGTATATTTCTCTTCTGCTATGGACAGCCAAAGAACTATTTGTGTCCTATTTATCAACATTGTCGCGGCAATCCTTAAATCACATGACGTTTCTAGAGGTGACTTAAAATTATAATATGATTTTTTGATATTAAAACATCGATCAAACAGGATTTGATGCATAATATTTGAATCAGGCTGTTGGAAGTATTTAATGGTTATATGGATAGAAGATACTTTTAAAGAAGCAGGGAAATTGCCGACGTTTATAAATAACTCATTTATGAAGGAGAAGAGAACAAGTAATTTGCGAAGTCAGACAAATCTGTAATTTTTTCCTGCAATGAGGATGGCATTGAAGGCCTGATAGTCACGAACCTTATATAATATTTTCAATATTATAGATATTGAATTATAGAATATTTTCAAAAACAGTAGGAGACGCTGTCCTGAGAATGAGCCATGAAAAGTATTTTTAATCTTTAATTTTAAATTGTTTCCTCTTTAGATGTGTTTGGTGGCCGAGCGTGCTCCAGAAGTTGCAGAAGCAAGGCTTCCGTATGTTGAAAATTAATTTTAAAAAGTAGAACATTATGCGGGAATGGGCTGTGTGGAGGATTCTGTAATTGGCTACGTACTTTGGAATCCAGCGTTCGTCGTGGATAACAGTATTGTGTTAAATAGCTAATAACAGGAATGTTTTTGTTAATGACGAACCTCCGCTTTGGAGGCTTTAAACAGTAAAACCAATTTAAAGAAAAAGTGGAAAGATACGAGAATCCGAGAAGAAGATAGTGTGAGAAAAAGAAGTTGAGATAGGCCATCCTCCTCAGAAACAGAACTGACAAGAATAATATTCAATATACTCAATAATATTAATTCAAGGAGCCAAGAGACCTCCAAGGGAAACGGTTAGCAATCTTGGAAATGGCATGGATTCAAAATTTTAACCTTGATAGCTCACTTGGACTGCTTTAGAAGTAGGTGACTTGGTATCAGACCTTTCGAGGTCTTTTTTGGAGGTTCTTACATAATCAGTCACATTGAACATTTAACAAAAGTGTAATTTTGGTAATATTCAGATAGGAGTCACATCAATAGAAGATAGCAGCGGTTCAATTTAAAGCTATGTTGAGAAATACCGGATCTCATAATCCCAAGGATATAAGCTCTAGCTGAAGGAATACCACTCGAACTCCTCTTGTAGGAAGCATACCCATACACCAGATACCCATGCATGCATGTATAAGATAGTTTTACCTGAAAGATAATTACACTTCTAAGACAAATAGGGTTGACCACAGCCCTTAACGGGCTAAGTGGTATCTGATGTGCTTTTAAGGCCTGAGATACACATCAGCAATGGCCATTCATAAAGTTTTGGTTTTGTGTATCCAGAGGTACCCTTTCTCAGCTTTTTATCCTCGTTTTGAGCAATGACAGCAAGTATTAAATATAATCATACACATTGAGCAGTTTGCTAAATTAGGCGGTAGCGTCCAGGAGGCGTTTGCGAACTTACCTGGAGAAGAACAAGATGGAGGATGCAGGCGCAGGAGGTCCTGAAGCCGTTCTTTATCTTGAGGAAGGAAGCAGGATCCGTGGCACACGATCCCTGCAAGATCGAGAGCACGCCAGCTCTCCAATCCCGCCCGCCGCCGTCCGCCATCGCTCCGTTCGGATCACATTCCGTTCGGCAGGGCATTCACTGAGCCAAAACCAATACCACACGTCTAGCTGACCATTAACGAGCCAACATATCTCACCCCTATTTGACTAACTTGTTTATAATCCCTATGTATAGAGTATTAATTTCTGAAACTTATTACTATTGTTTATAAGTAGTCAATAAAATTGGTGACTAAATATTGAAAATATACAGTATTAATTAGCATAATGAGCATGATGGATAACCCGATAATGGACCTTGATATGAAAAATGTTCTTAATATTAAAATCGATACCTCAACGCGCGATTTCAAAACCGATCGTATTCTTATAACTAGCACGCAATCGGACAAAGCCACTGGACCTCTTATGAAAAATATTTGAAGAGTATTTTGACTACATAAAAAAAAAAAAATCCTATATGTACAGTAAATTTACAAAGGGGCACCGAACAAATATTTTTCAATAATAATAATGACCTTAAATATATGGGGAAGAAAATGTTCAAAGTGGAGGTCAAAGAACCAATTCCTTAAATAGTGATGAACTATTTATTAGAAACGGACTAAATAAATAGTTTATCAATATTTTTTTTATTAATTAATTCATTGAAATTTATAACTGTATTATAACAATACAACAAGTAAATGACAGGAATGATACATAATGACATGGATAAAGAGAACCTACCCAGTGGTATTATTGAAATAACAAGTTCAACTTAAAGGTCACGAGGCCATCTTCTTTTAAAACGGATCGGAGGATAATCAGGAATTGAAGAATTAGCTAGGTTTGAAACTAGAGGGTTTGAGTGGGAATAAAGTTTTTCATGAAAAGACTGGTATCGTGTTGGAGACAAATCAGCAACAAATTGGACATTAAGGTCATTGTGGATGACTTAATTCTCGACAAAGCAAGAATCATTAAGAATTTTACGAAGGATTTTGGATTGGAAAATAAAGGCATTCGATAGCTTAGCGGACCCCCAAAGCTTTTCTCCGTAAGTCCACATTGCTCTTATAACAGTCATGCACACGAGTCTTTTTTAATTGAATCAGTCATTTGAGAAATACCTCATTTCCATTTTTGGCCAAAATTGAGATAGACGTATAAAATTGTTGATGAAGGCTAGACAAATCCAATACGCATGTTTGGAAAATATGTATATATTATTTGAAAAATAAAATACTGATTTTTATTAATAATTTGAATTGTTTAACCTTTTATTTCATACCTGATAACTTATCGTTTAGAAACAACACATCTCCAACAACGTTTATAATTTTTTGAAATATCAAAATAAAAGTGATAAAATTTTAGTTTGGTAGAATTAGCTTACCAAACCGCTGTAGAAACATATAAGCAAATTCAAAAAATATATGATGTTAAATTATGGACCAGCTGAGTTTTTTTGATTTCCCGAAAGTTTACTTTTTTGGATATGAGGCGTTTCTCAAATGACCGAATTAATTAATTGTGAGCTTAAAGTGTTTGTCTAATAAGTGTTGTGGTACCCAGATACGGCTAGCAGTTTCGTCTCTTTTCAGTCTAGTGAGAGGTTTCCAAGTTCAACGGTTGTCGAGATGTAATCCTAAGTATTGAATTTGTTCTACAGGAGTCAGTGGTATATTATTGAAGGATACTGGATGACAGGAAGTCCTTGATTTCCTACGAAGGGTAAAGGTTATTTTTGTCCCAAATTTAAAAGTTGTAATCCATTAAAGAATGATAGTATAAAAAAATCATGGATGGCCGCTAACGTTGAAACGTTAAGAGTGACAAATAATTTAATAATGTTTTTACCAAAGTTTTGTCCACCTTTCAGATTAACATGTAGGTGTAATAGAAAAAGTACTTCGAACAGTGGAGTAGAATATATATGTAGGTAGATAGTGAGAAAGATGTTGGTAATGTTTGACGTGATATTATAAATGAGAGTAAAGAGATAAGGGGGGAGGGATTAGCTGGGGGGGGGGGGCTAACTGGATCGGGGTGAAATGAGCCATCACGGCTGATTGATCGCTTTCACGGCCATTACACACAACAGGAATCGCCCCCACTCCACACCACTAAATCATCGAATTTACGAGCGTTTCAAGAACAGCCGTCTACCACGGGGTTAGGGCTATCCCTAAAAACGGAAAGAACGGGGAAGAGAATCATTAAGAAAATTGAAGAGGATGAGATGTTATAAGATTTAAGTATAAAACATACTTCTATTGAAGTATTTGGAGAAATATCCGAGATGAAAATTATGAATTTAAATTTAATTATGAATTTAAATTAAATTATACTAAGCCATCGAACTCTTCTCGTATCCAATCCCTACAATCCAAAATCCTTCGTAAAATCCTCAACGCTCCTTATTTTGTTAAGAATAAAGTCATCCATAACGACCTTAATGTCCCATTTGTTGCTGATTTGGCCCGAACCCGGTATCTATCCTTTCATAACAAACTTCATTTCCACTCAAACCCTCTAGTTTCAAACCTAGTTTCCTCTTCAATTCCCGATAATCCTCCGAGGCGTCTGAAAAGAATATGGCCACGTGACCTTCTTAGCTGAACATGCGAATTGAGTACTACCAGTGGGTAGTTTCTCTACTTGTTATTATATCATGTCATTATGTATCACTTAGCCTGTTTACTTGTTATATTATTGTAATATAGTTGTAAATATCAATAAATAAATAATAAAAAAAAAAATTAAATTATGAAAATAAGAAAATTTAAGAGGATGAGATGTTATAAGATTTAAGTATATAACATACTTCTATTGAAGTATTTCGAGAAATACCCGAGATGAAAATTATGAATTTAAATTTAATTTTGAAATAAAATTTAAATTTTTAATTTAATTTAATTAACTTCATAATTCAATTTAGTTATGCATTTAAATTAAATCATGAAAATAAGAAAATTGAAGAGGATGAGATGTTATAAGATTATATCAGTATATAACATACTTCTATTGAAGTATGTGGAGAAATGCCCGAGATGCAGGAACCTATTTGATATATATTTTTTTTTTTGAACAGCTGTCAAAGGTTTTTTGCAGAATAAGTTTTATAAAGAATAAAGGAGAGGGAAAGGTTAATAAATTATTATTATTTTTTAAAATAATAATAGTTGACCTTATTTATATGGAGAAGAAAGTGGTTAGAAAAAAATCTCTTAAATAAGGAGAACTATTTATTTTAAAACCAAAGTTTCGACCCCCATTGCAGGTCGTCTTCAGGGATTATAATTGGGACAAGGGTTGAATATAGACTTCCAAGTGGGTAGTCAACTGTCAACCCTCCTCCCGTAATAAATTATGGTTTATCCATTTAACGTGACTTTATGCTACTAAGGCTAATTGAATGATAATACAATGGCGATATACGAGTACCTGACACCGTAAAGGCAAGGGACCGCAATTTTACGACCCCTCTAAAGGGCGAAATAATATAAGGATTATTAACTCCCTTTAAAGAATCATTAGGCCATCTGTCAGGCTGCGAACCCGCGATCTTGGGATAGTTGGTTGTTATGCTAACTACTACACAACATTTGATCCAATTCTATTGGGTCACATTAAATTTCTTTTACGGTTCAGCGATAATCTTCGACTAATACGATAACAATAAGTCAATAAAGGTGAAAAGATAAATAATAATGAGTTGTTGAAATTTTGACATCAATTTACATGTGACATATGAAGTGTCACCCGACTATATGAGATCCAAAGTGAAGGCTGAGACGAAAACTATTTTCAAGAACACTATCAGGAACTTGCTGAAACAGGTTGAACTCTCCGTATGTTTTCCTCCCAACTAAATAAATATTTTTACTTCTCCGGCTCTTCCTTAACGACTATAGTACAACCACTTCTTCATGTTTTGACTCGGATTCTAAATCCAGGAGGAGTTCTGACGCTGACATAGCGAAACCTGGGTGACAACAACTGGGTTCAATATGCGGTACTCAACCCATGGTCTGGGTTGTGCGGGGCTGGGCGTTCACTGTGCGTGGGGTGGGTCCAATGTGCGCCGGGTCTAAATCACCCCAAAATCACCAAAATATAGTAAAACATTTATTGATTCAATCTCAAGATCCTGAAAAACGTATTGCTATAAGTACATAATTAAATATATGAATTTATATAAAACATTTACGTATTTATTTACTTTTATTACTGATTTATTGGATATATCAAATTATGGATAAATTAAGTAGGGCTAAGTCTTGAGATAACGTTTAATAAGGCAACCTTAAGCCGATCAACCATTTTATTAAGCTCAATTAAAACATAAATTTTCAATAACTTCATCGTAGCCATGAATTATTAATTGTGTTAAAAAATTCCGAAGATTCGCTCAATCTTTCCATAAAATACTATATAAAATTCAATTAACATTCATCTCGCTTTACCCAGTTCTGGTAATTTCTTCACTGTTTCTTTTATTTTTAAATAAAACTTATGGTTTTACAATTTAAACATACCTTTTTTCTATATTAATCTCAAAATAAGATAGTGGGTAGTTGAGTATTTTCAATTCCCGTCAAAAATGCATCTGATTGGCTAGAAATTACCTATATTTATACTTAAAATTTCAAAGTAGCTCGCTTGATTAGCAGGAAATAAAATCAGCACAATATAAAACCGGGGGGACTAAAAACGAACGAACTATAAGCCAAAGTATTTCAAGACTCGTGAATTATTATTCACTGAACGAATACCGTTACGGAACGGTTCCTTATACTGAACTAGTTCTTTCGGGAACTCCACATTTTCAGTAATAACTCACAGAAAAGCATTTGTAATAAATGAGATTTAGCACTTGAACACTCTATTCGATAAATATAAAAGAATGGAAATAAATTATTAAAAACGTCCTGAATTTTCTCCCTCGTATATTTCATTTCCCGCCTGCCCACCTCTGGGGTACCTTTTATATATATATATATATATATATTATGATTAACCTGTGGTCTAGTGGTTAGCATAACAACCTAGTACGCCCATGATCGCAGGATCGCAGCCCGGGATTATGGATTATTTATACGTAGTAAAAAATCCTTTGTTATGGCTATAAGGCAAAATAATTCATTTCTCCTTTCTGCCGAGAGGTGAAAATAATCAAATCATCACATCCATAACGCAACAAAAACATATAAAAAACCACCTGCCTTGGTTAATCGGAAGGGACCAAATAAAGGTAGTAATTAGTATGCAATCCGAAGAAAATTAAAAAAGTAAATACAAATTAAAATACCGTAGTATAAATAAAGGTGCAAAGGGCGTAATAACCTAGATGTTGATCGCCCGTAGAAAAAACATAATCTAAATCTCGGAAGGGACCTATACTCTTACACGATAACGCCCAGACCTCATGTTGCACGAGAGACAGTGAAGAAACAAAACAAGCTGGGTTAAGTCCTCCCATACCCACCGTATTTGTCAGACTTATCTCCAAAACATTTTCATCTGTTCACAATTGTATACAACTTACTTCAAGGTAAAATTTCTTAAAATGATTCTCAAGTCAAAATCGCATTTTTAGATTTTGTTTCATTTCCCAAATTTTTCAGTTCTGGGATTGAAATTTCGATATCACGTTGGGAAAAATATATAAAAAACTAAGGTAAATCTTTTGAAAACGACATTTCATATAAAACGGCCCAATATTACGAAATTGTTTAAGTTGGAAAGATCGTTCTGGAGGCTATGTGCGTAGATAGCCATTAGGGCAGGCACTAAAGCTGTTAATTGTCGGGAGACTAAAGGCCAATGGCCCACTAACTCGTCCGCAAAGGATGGCCCTTGTCCGTACCTCGCCGAAGGGTAATCACTCCTCAGTATAATGTACTCTAGGCTAATGTATCTGCTCTGAGTTGTGAACATAAGAAGGTTCCCAAAAGGTGTTGTTGTTTATTCATTAAACATCACTTTATGCTGCATGATTGATCGGACGACGCTACATTGGGAGTCCTAAATTTTGCCTATCCAGGTAGAAGGGATCTTCAACCAATACATGACACTTTGCAAGCTCGGGTTCCTCATTTTACGTCCCATCGGAAGGCGAACGTTCCGTTTGTTACAACACCCTTCCTTCTCGCAACTTGGGCTGTCGACTGTTCAAGTTGAAACTCATAAAAAAAACAAGAAAATCGTATGTTTGCATGCTCATATTGATGTGGTACTTAGCAACGTTTATTCAATTGTAGTGTTAGTAAGTAATGTTAAAAAAAAAAAACTTATTAACAGCTCGTTACAATATGTAAACAGGAGAATATCAGAAAAAAAAGTGGTATTTTGAAGAAATAGAAATTACCAACAAAAAAAAATCAGTGTGAAATGGTTAATTTTTTGACAAGTGATTTAGTTCTCTACGAATTAAAGAAACCCTCTGTCAAAAATTTACTGACATTTCTTAGGGCCCTAAAAAATGAACTTTTTGGTTTTTGATTGGACAGGGGAGAGACCGTTGACACAGGGGAGAGAAAATAAGGTGACGGGAGATAATTTACTTTAATTCCTACCAGAAAAATGAGATAATTTTATTGGAACATGTTCTGGGACTTATATTTTCTGTATTGCAAAAAATACGAGTAAAAAAGTTACAAATGATTGCATATATTAATGCAATTATTGCATATATTTATGCGAATATTAAAAAGTATATCAAAAATGTCAAAATAATATGATTATATTGTAGAAACGTTGTATGATTTTAGGAAGAACTGATAGCCAAAAATTCCTTAATGTAACCACCCAAATATAAGAACTTGGTCAAACATTATCTAATTAGGTATGAATAATAAAGTTTTAAGCTGCCTCGTACACCTGAAGAGGATTCCTAAACTTGTAAACAAGTGGTCTTTGTTTATACACAATGTCTGGATCAGGTAATATATCTAGTATAGATTCAAATTCAACTGTAGATTCATTCCCTTCTTAAATAACAAAAATCGTATCCCTTTTGGTCAAACATTCGTAACCGTTGTAATGAAATTTCACCACCTTGTTCGTCTTTACTAAGAACGGTACACGCATATCTGTATTCAGTTGTCTTAGAATTGCATTTAACCAATACACATGATCTATTTCGGATAATGTGCCAGCTTCTTTCAGTGGAGTTTGAATCTTGTAAACTCCAGGAAGGTTGTAAGGAAGGAATTGAGAATATATTCTCAGCAGATGTTTTGGGTTGAGTTGTGACTAAAGGTATGTCTATGCTGATATTTGGGTACTGCACGGATCCAAGTATGTAATGTTTACTCATTTCTTTCATAAAGAAAACAGCTCACGGCCTTAATAGCATGTGTTACTGGTCTATCTTGATGAACACCTGATGAACTTGGATAGTTCCTTTGAAAGGTATAGTTTTCTTGTTGTCCAAAGTATGTGATTTATTTTTTATTTCATGCCCCTCTACTTTGTAAACAGAAATACTTCTGAGGTGTTCCTTCAAAGGATCAAACAGAACTTCAAAAGAACTCATGCCATGACCCAGGGCTACCAGTCTGCCGCCAGTTCTTTTTACTGTGCCTCCAATTCCGCCTGGAGCACCTTTGCCAAGCTTCAAAAAAGTTCCATGTTGAGCATTCAAGTTTTGGAAAATATGAGGGTATCACATTTCCAAAGATGAAAAAACATCTTTTGATTTCGATATCGTGTAGCTGGGCCATCTGTTAGGCATTTTTTTCAGGTCTGGTTTCAATTCAGCTATGTACTGAAATATAGGTTCTAGATGTGCTAAAATTGCCGGAGTATCGGCTTCAAGTTCTCAGATAGAGTACAAAATGACTTAGTATTCAATTCGCTGAATTCATTTTCTTTGTAATGCAAAGGAGAAGTATGGAAACTAATTTGCTGACGATTACCACCAAAATGAAAACTAAAAAAGGCAGGGGAGAGAATATTTAGAGGTTATGAGAGCCTGACTGGAAACTCGTTTCTCTTACACAGTACTAATAAAGTAAATTTTATGGTAGTCCATAAGTTACTAACCATTGTACTAATGATTTGTCATTAAACTTGAATATTCCCCAAAAATAAATGACAGTGTAGAGAACTTTAGAAAAACCAACTCGTTATTTTTATTCAACCATTTGATGAATTTTAGTGTTGACTGATGAAAACAAATCAAAATGAGGCTGTATTTGTTTACATTGGAGTTCTTCTGTAAAATAAGCTGTTTGAAAGTACAAAAAAGCCCCATTTATAAGAGTACAGCGGAAGTTTTCAAACAGGCCAGGATAGAGGAAAAAAGGAGTGGGGCAGTTAAAAAAAGTCGACTAACCCATTTCAGATATTTTTTCCCCGTGATATAAAGGTTTTTTTAATAATTATGAAGTGTATTTTATATATTTGGCCCATTCATTACTAGCTAAAAATATATACAAAGCCTTCAACTAAGTAGGCAAAGTTTTGAACTCAGTAGTGGGACATGGCAGGGGAGAGAAAATCAAGCTGTTTGGAGGGCTTTAAAGGTTCTTAAAGGATCTTTTTCAAGACTTATATTTTAAGATTCTGCATAGTTTAAAAGGCTTGTCTACTTTTAGCATGAAATATACTAATCGGACATAATATTACCACTTTTTATGATATTCACTCAAACACAAAAATGCTAAACAACAGAAGTCCACTAATTCCATTCTGAATTTTTGAAATAATAAAAACGGACATTTTAATACGAAACGACTCAAATAGGATAAGAGATATTTATTTTTTCTTTATATTATTTTTAAACTAAAAATATTTATTCACAATTGACATTTAAATAACTTAATAATAGACCGTTTGTCAGGTATAATACAATAATACGGTGAAGTATAAGTTGGAAACTGTAACTGAACTAGCCACTTAGTGAAGTTATCGAACCCTAACTCCCCCTCCTCTAGTCACTATTTAGCCTTAACATCGTTTGATCAGAGGTTCGGCCAGGATAAACCAAAACTGCTAACTCAAATTAGTTTGTGAAAAACAATAAAATTTTTTGTTATAGAAATAAATGTGTACTCTTGTAGTCCTAATAAAATATAAATCGGCCCTTAAATTTCAATACCTGGACGAATCTGACCATTCGAGTAATAAACTATTAAAAATAATGATAGGTGCTTATAAAACAACGAGGCTAAACTTACAAAATATAAATCGTTGCTCTTACCAGTATTGCTATGTGGATCAGAAAACTAGAAATCCCGCGATAAACACGCAAGCAAGATTTCAGATTCTTTCCTAGAATAGCAAGAACAATAGAGACTGTGTCAGAAAGGGACTGTGATTCGCGAGGGTCAAGGAGTACGATCGGTGAATGATGTCCTGAAAGAGTGGTAATGGAAAAGGTCTGTAGAATGGATGATACCTGAAATGCCAGGTGGTTATTGGAAGCCAGACCAGAGAGCAGACGTCCTCGCGGGAGACATAGGAGTATGTATTCGGACTTCATTGGTTAACTGAGAGAAGGAAGAAGATAAACCATCCCCGAGATGCGAAGACTTGCAGGGGATATAGAACGGTGGGCAGAGTGGACTAAGGCAACTACTCAATGCTTGACACAGGAGTTAGAGGAAGAAGAAGTAATACTAATTGTTTTTTTAATGTTATGATTAGGAAGCGTAAGGGTTCGATGAAAACATATAACGGTTGTTAAGGTAGTGAACTTATTATTTATCATTAAAAACTAAATTCGAAAATTGATCATTTTGTATTGTTTTCCTTTTAAATTAAAGAAAGTGTTTTTATTTATTGACCATTTTAAATAAATATTTTTGTTGGTAGATTTCAATAAAACATTTTACTTATTCTTAGGTACACACATATATTTGCTACATTTATACCAAAATCGATTATTAAAATTAAATATGCTTTATTAATATCGAAGAGCAAAAGCTCAAAAGAGTGGAAAAATTCCAACTAAAAGGTCTTAAGTCTCTAAGCTAAAACCGACAAAGAAAAATACCTTTCAATATTTAGCCAATTCAAGCATCTTCAGGGCAGAATGAGAATAACGACAAAAGAAAAACGAATAAAGCAGATCCTAACCTCAAAATGCAGCAAGGCACTGCCCAGAGGAAACATCCCACCACCTCCAAGGCCCAAATGCAACTATTATCATAATCATAGGGAAGGTTACCAGACAGCAGGTGGAAAAGGTTGCATAAAAACAACTGATCCAAAACTAAATAGAAAGTCCATAAAAATATAAAACACGCACAAAAAAGCATAAAGGAAAAAAAATAACACAAAAACAGAAGACAAGAAACCATATATGTAAAGTGCTAGAGAAAAAGGAAATAATCGAGAAATAACTGTACGTAAGGCTATTCTACAAAATATATTAATAAAAAAGAGCAAAAACTCAAAGGGCTTTTTGGTTGGAATTTTTCTACTCATGTCATAATAAATATGCTTTAATTAGGGAAACCTGAGAAACATTTCAACAAAATCATTGTTAACTATAGAAATTTCTTCATCATCATCGCCTTTGAATAATATTTTTAGAAATTATAAAACATCAGGGATCAAATTAATATAATAAGTATAATGAAATTTAGAAAGAAATATAGATAAAAAAAAATATACTATAAAGAGGAATAAAAAAACTGGAATTAAGCAGAACTTTTTGGGAATGGAGTTGTTCCTCTTGGCCTAGCATTCAGTCTTATTACAAAATCAATTAGAAACAGTTTCCTAAACTTGAGAAACTGTAAAGAATTTCTAGTTGCGTGGTGTATCTATTTCCATTTGGGGTAAAAGAAATGGTACGGTTCATTGGTTAGAAGAAAAACCAAGGTATATACATTTAAGTAGTGAGTCCAAGAGATTTGAGCTAAAAAATAAATAAAAAATTTAAAACCGCTAACAAAAATAAAGGTCTGACAAAATGTATATTCCTTTGAACCTTTTTAAGCTTTGAATAAATAAATTCAAGAAATGGAAATTTTTGTTACGATTATATTTTGGAAAATTTTGTTTTTTAAAAATCTACAAGATCGTATTCCAAATTTATATCAGGTATTATTAATTTATTTTGTAAAGATAACTGACAATCTGGGAGCTGGGAGAGACATATAGAATCCAACGAAAGTTATTTTAAATAAAAATGCCATCATCAAAGCTTTTTTAAAATCTATATATCGTTCATCGTATGAACAATTTATATGTTCCAATTTGATAACCTCATATAAAAACTTTTTATAATTTTTTGTTGACCATTTCAAACTGGAGTTGACCAATAACAAGGCTCATTCAACCTAAATCCTTTTTAGTAAGCTAGTCCATTGCCTATTTTGTATGGGCGTGATTAGTTTTTTTTTTTATACACAATACACACAGTGTGAGTTTTAGTTGAGTGATGCTAATTCGTCTGCCGTTTACTTGAACAACAAATACACTGTTAATAGAGATAAGGGGTTTAAAGAAAGTTATTAGATTGATGAACTGGTTGATTGTACCAAGCAACCTGGAAATAAACTTTTATAAGGGATTATATTTGACATTAAACATAATTTCAATCGACATTTAAAACTCATAATACTGATAGCATTGGCTACAAAAACTAAATAATATTTAGGACACCTTATCATCAAAAAACTTGTCATGTGATCAGAATTTTCTACAAAAGAACCTTGAGCATCTTATGTAGCAGTGATTCAATCGATATTTAAGAAGATCCATTGCATAGGGATATACATTTTCTATACTTCTCTACCGGATCATTATTAACTACTCATGCTGTTGGTTCAACATTCAATAGAGAACTATCTTTTAATAATATGCTTTATTAGCTTCGCCTGTATCTATGTATGTACATGTTAAACGGTATCTTGAACGCGATTTTCGGCCACTTCAAAGCATAGAATTAAGTTGAAACTTTACGCTCATGTCAAGGATTTATGGCAATACTATAATTTAATACGTTTGTCTCAGTAGAAAATAATTTCCAATATTTATAAAATAAGAATAAAGTGATGAACAATAAAATTCTTCTTATTTTTCAAAAAACGTGGATATTTAAGATCTTTTCATAATCACTTTACTTTAAACAATATTTAAAACAATCAAGATCAAGCTACCCTCGCGTTTTTAGGCTAAAATGAATTTTTGGAGTTTACTCCTTAAGAAACGATTTTCATATTTAGCCCGGTATGAAAACTTTATGAAGAGAAAGTCGAATTTTAGCTAAATGTGGTGCGTTACGTTCCTTTCTCGATAATATTGTATTATTTGTTTTACATAATAGATAGAAATTAAAAGTTAAATTCCGGGACTAATCGGGAAGAGATACGTGGCATCTATGGTAACAGTGTATTCTATTGCTTTATTCTCCAAGTGTTGAAATGGGATAATATTTTAGAAACTCAAATTAAGGTTAACTTTGTTTGAACTAGTTAAGAAGATAAATATATAACCTCAATGTTACCTTTGAGCTTGGATGTTTTTTATGTTTTGATATTATGAGAATAGATTTACAGATGTTTTAAATGGCCACGGAGGAGGTTTAGTCAATAAACTTTACAGTAAAATATAAATGTATTGAGAGACGTTACGTTCCTTTGCGCACCTCTCACTTCGAGGTTATGTATGTGTATAACAGCTAACTAACCGTCAATTTGTGTTGTCAAATTGTAAAATTGAAAAATACGTACTTTCAGCGAAACCAGATTTAGTATGAAATCATTTATCGTTGGTTCTTTCAAAGATAAAGACACAGTGGATATTTGTTTATTCACATAACGTCACTAAGTAAAATTTTAATAGTGAAAAGTAAATTTAGACTTTATTTCTGCCAGATTACTCGGAACGACTAGATATGGTACACTTATTGATGCAATGTTTTCACGATTCATAAACCATGCAACTTCTGACGTGCCACAAACCTATTGTCACAGTATTTAGTAATGATGATAATACTATTCACGGGCTAAATACTATTCAAAATCATGTTAAATGTTAATGGGAGAACAAACGCATCTTCCCTAGAATGATTTATATAAAAATATTAACAATTATTATTACGCGAAATAGCGTATGGTATATATTTCATTGGACTGATGTAAATATTAAGAATAAATATTTATATATGCTTTGATTATTTTTTAAGATGCTTTCATTTACCCTTTTTTTACATAATCTACACAACACTAGTTCTTAAGGAGTAAACTCCAATCGTGCGTCGGAGCTGACACACAAATTTTATTTGTTTATCACTCTATTCTTATTTCAAACTTATTAAACGAGGTAAGTAATCCATAATGACCTTAATGTCCCATTGGTCACTGATATGGCCCGAATTCGATATTAATCTTTTCATGAAAAACTTTATTCCCACTCAAAACCACTAGTTTCAAACCTAGCAACCTATTCAATTCCTCATAATCCTCCGAGGCGTCTGAAAAGAAGATGGCCTCGTGGCCTTTTAAGTTGAATTTGTTATTCGAATAATACCAATGGTTAGTTTCTCTACTTGCCTTGATCCCGTGCCATCATCTATCTTTCACTATATTTACTTGATAGATACTATTATACAGTTGTAAATTTCAATAAATATAAATAAAAAAAATATTTAAAATTATTTTCTACTTATCAGTTTTGTCTCCTATTAAACAAACCATGTGTTTTATAATTTCAAACATTTTCTTAAATATAAAAACTTATTTTTAAGGTCAACAAGGTCTACCCTCGATTTCATTAAAAAAAAAAAGGGAAAATGAATTAAAATATATTTTTTTTATTGCGATAATTAAACAAAACAGGGGTAATGAGTAATGGTAATTAGTTTTCATATTTGGCTATATAAATACAGTTTAAGTTTTCTCTTTATTTCCACAGGACAGATACCTGATACCCGGGACCTCCATTACTTGCCGTGGAGGGAATATACTTCATTACTCCATAATTAAGAGCTACGGCCAACCCTGCTTGGTTTATAAAATCTCCAATTCTCCCGGATTAAAACATTATGAAGAAAATATAACGGCATAGTTATTAAAAAATATATATATAAAAAGGAGGAAAATAATAGTTTGTATGAAATTGTTGATACTGTATAAAAGTGTATATCAGGAAGAATATAGTCCGGGAGGAGTTAAACAAAATTCTCTTAAATAGGGAGAACTGTATAACGGAAAGCCAACGTTTCGACCCACGTTGCATGTCTTCTTCAGGGCTTAATATACAAGATGCATATAAATTACAGTAATATATGGTAAAGAATAACAGTATATTTAGTATTTTGATAGAAAAATAATACATGTAGTAAGTAAAAAGTGGAAATAAAAACCAGAGGGGATTGAATTACACTGGAGCATCAATTATCTGAACTAATATTGTCAGGGGTGGTTCGGATAATCAAAAATTCGGATAATCGAAATTCACTAAAAAATAAATACCAACCAAATGAATAGGAAGGGATTCAGAGAAACAAATCAAATTACCTAATTAGGTTTACAGTTCTTAGTAAACAAATACGTATTGAAGTCTGAGTTCATTTGTTTGCAGTTTCCGAGAAATGATTGGGACCCCCTTATTGACGTTCATGGAAAAATCATTTTAAATATTTTTATTTGAAAAGAAAAGATATGTCCAGGATTGGGACTCGAACCCGGGTCTTCCAGATCGCTAGTCTGGGACTCTACCATTTGAGCTATCCTGGGCCCTAATCGAGCACGCTTCCCGGTCGTGGTCATATCCTTTCTTTTCCACGACCACGAACGGGAAGGGTTCTCGATTAGGGCCCAGACTAGCGATCTGGAAGACCCGGGTTCGAGTCACGGTCCTGGACATATCTTTTCTTTTCAAATAAACATATTTAAAAATTAGTAACAAACAAAAAAGAAACATTTTATTTTTCGTCAAATTGTATTTAAAATAACAATAATTTTAACAGTACAAATAAGTAACCGGATGATCTGACCAAATTAATTAAAATTACAATTGAAAAAAAAACCAGTCCCGTTAATCGAACGTTTGGATAATCGACGCTCCACTGTATATAATAACAAAGAGGTACTATATATTATATAGTATTTACAAAAAATATATATTGCACCTTCAAAAGAACAACGATATAAACTGGGATTTTAGAGTTAAGCCTTCAGTAGCGATTGTATTGGCAGAAACTTGTCTATTCATGAACGACATATCTGATATTGCATTTCCAATGTCTTTTTTTTTTTTTTTTTAAAGTCATATTTTTAGTTGTATCGTGTTTGAACTTATTTATGGGAATAATGACATCTCATAAAAAAAAAAAAAAAAAAAAAAAAAAAATCAAGCTTTTAACTATTTTCTAATAGTTAATAATATAATTTGAAACAATAAGAATGCTTTGCTTTTCTAATACCTATATTTTTATTTGTTTAACTCGTATAGAACTTTCAAATATATCTATTGAACATTTTTTGAGTTATGAAATTGTTCTTATGAAGGAGCGATATGTTTGAATGTGTTCAAGTCATTTTATTTATTTTAAAGATTATTCATTTAATTTTGTTAAAAACATTTTTTCCCTCCTTTATGAATGAAAACCTAGATCTCTTTTACTTATTAGGTGTGCCATATTGTATAATTATACTACCTAATAAACGTATTCTTCAACATGTAAAAAAAATAAAAAGTCTTGATCTAGATGAAGAGATCATCGGTTAACCGAGGCAGCCGAAGGGAACCTATCGCGATAAGTGTGTTTAACACTTTTCTTTATTTATGTCAGAGTTATGACAAACATTTTATTATTTGTATCCATGGTATAAACGAGTTAGCCCCATGACTAGCGTCCTATTCCTATCATTCATGAGAAATCCAGCAAACCTCCCATCCTCATCACTCTCTTAAAATGCACCTGGTTCAATAAAAGAGATCCCGTCTATCTTATTAAATTATAGCTAAAAGAATAAAAAGCCCATGGGTTAGGAAACCCCCCCCCCAAAAAAAAACAACAAAAAAAAAACGAGTTAGATATATAATATAGATCTTCTTTAACATTATAAGTTAATACAGGAATATGGGTCTTGGTTGCATATAAATAAATCGTTATTTTATCCAATGCGATCGAATTATGGTCAGAAATGGTAACAAATAGGTATATATATTATTATTATTGCTATTGTTTGATAATGAGCCCATTAATACAACGCAAAGTACTTAGAGGATGTGCCTTTCTTTATGCTTATCCTTATTTCATTCGATTGTTGTCGGTCTTCCTTTCTCTCTTGAGACCACGTTGTTCTATTATTCTTCGGTTTCTCCTCTTGGTCAACTTAGCACTTATGCATTTGAATCTGCAGATACCTGGTTTTGGATGTCTTCTGGTGTGATACCGGCCAGTTTCTGATACTTTTTATTTCACTAATCCATTTCATTACGTCTGTTTAGGATCAACTTCTTTTTTCATAAAGTTCGACTATTTGTTTGGTATGCCTGCTTGAATTCGTCCTTTTAATGGGTCCATAAAATCTTAATTCGAGTTTCCTAATATCGCAGTGAATAATATCATTGTATTGTTTGATATCTTGTTTGGTTCTAAGTTGGTACTGATTTTGGATTTAAAATTTTTCTAATGAGTTTTCGGTTTTTTTTTCTGATTTTTTTCTGTATACCTCTTCCTGGGCAAATAATATCTTTGATCCTAAGAGGGATTCTAGTTCTATGAATGTACTGTAATGGCCTAGTTTATCTTTTTTTATTGAGGGTTTTTCCAAAGCTGAGATTTTCACCAACCTAATTATAATATAATATATTTATCCAGGTCTTCGTCTGAAGAGCAACTTCTTCGTATCCTGCCATGTCTTCAGCACTTGGTTCATCCATGAAATTCTTGGTAGGCTTGTTCTTCTTCCTTCAGGGCACCAGGATATGGTCATTTTCGGTATTCTACAAAAAAAGTCTTAGACTCCAAGGAATAAATATCCTAACTTAGGAAATTGAGATTGCCAATTCATGATCTTTGAACCCAATGGGAAAACGATATACGACGATAAAGCCAAACTCGACAGGATATTTAACAACAAAATGCGACACGGACAGCTGGTTCAACAAGTCATTGGTTCGTGATGAGCCTACCAAGTGCAAGAACCACTAAGGGCAGGAACCATGGATCAATGGCTATCGCGCTCAATTGGATGGTGTGTCCTGTGTCGAGTATTGTCCTCCAACCCACCATTGGGAGCGGTTCTTCCTCCTCTAGGTCATTCCTGCTCTGTCATTTCGTTCTTATATTCTATTATGTATTCGCACCCAGCAGACAGTAACCCTTCATCGTTATGAGCATTGTCATTCAAATAAATAATAAAAACATTTTTATATTGTTACGGGCTACTGGGTGTAAAATGGACTAAACTATTACTTAATTCAAGAATCTAATATTTATTAACAAATTAGAAAGAATACAATGAGATTATTTAAAACAGTTAAATTATTAAACTAATATCAATTTACAATAATAATATTCTACTAAATGTTATCTAATTTCTAAGATAATAGGATATTGCTAATAATAAATAACTAAACTATTTATATATAAATTATTACAAATACAATAATATTACACTATAGTTTACAATTACAAATTAACACTTACAGTTCGCTAACTAAAGTCCACCGACCGTAAGACTCTCCAAATATGACAAACTGCCACACAGTTTATTACACTTATTACCCGGCCACTAATTGTCACTGTTGCTCACTAAGCACTTATTACAGACTGATACTAACTCACTGTAACTCACGCACTATCACTAGTTAACGACTGCTACTCACTGCTTATTACTTCACTGCTTATTACTAACTCGTCTTACTACTCACTCGTCTTATTACTACCTCGTCTTATTACTACCAGGTCTTATTACTACTGCGCGGCCAAAACAGCTCGCCTTTTTATATAGGCAAGGGAGATTGGGGTGGGGGCATCTAGAACATTCCGGGCCGATCGAGTAGGCTCTACGACATTCTATAATCCCTTCCGCTTAATCCCATTGTTTGCCTAATCTTCTCAGCCCGTCCTCCTCCCCGGTCTGACCGTAACAATATCTTAAAAAAATCAAAAAGAGGACAACATATTACTAAAAAAGGGGATTTTTTAAAGTATTTAAATCAAGGGTGGCCAACCCGAATGTGACCCACCCAGACAATTTTTCCAGCCATCCAGATCCATCAAACTTTTACAAAATATATTTATTTTATATTTAACTTTATCATCGATACTAGGATATATTGCGGTAAAAAATAATCGGATAAAAATATTGGCATATTTGTGAAAATTTATGGACATTATGTCAACATGCCTAATTCCCGAAATTTGTATTTATACAAATCTATACTTATAGTTACATAAGGTTCTTTGCACGAACAAGCGATTTATCATCCAGGTTATGTTAGTCTATTTCATAAGCAGAGAAATCAAGATTCTTCAAGCGAATATTACAGTAATCGTATGATAACTGATGAGAGTAAAACTGTCTAGTTTGAGTCTACGTTGTTGTACCATTACAGCAACAATGGTAACCTCAAACCTTTACAAACATATTGCCAAGACAGAATTTAATTATTTTGAAAGAAAAAAAGTAAGAAAATATGAAAATTGCTTAAGATAAACTATATTGTCGTTTATAAACGTCTGTAGTTTTGAAATGGTGAGTAACAAATAACAATTGAACAACATATTACAAGTAATACTTTAGTAAATGTTATTTTGTACTTCAGGAGTAAATCCGAATTGAATGCAGGGGAGGCCTGGTTGGGAAAGGACAATTCCCAGCAGGACTTGATTCAGTTACAGCAATTTACGAAAGGCGATCCATCATCCAGTTTCTTTTCAGTCTTCTTCTACTATCAAAGCTTAAGAAGTCTTTCAAATACAAAAAAATGAGTTATTAGTCTGTTAGTATTTCGTGTAATAATGTACAGGCTGCGAAAATTTTAAGCGAATAATTTCAAGCTCGACGAAAATTTTAACTGATGCGTTTAACTTGGAAATGGTCAGGGTAAAGTAACAAGGAATAGAGTAGGGATAATAAATATTGAGTAAAATAGTTATTTTAAATAAACGCAAAAATAATTAATATGCAATCCAATTAGTGGTCAAATAAATTAATTATATGCGTGGAAAATAAATCGCTACGTAAACAATTTCAAAACAAATAATGCACCATAAGAAAATTAACAAGAATTATTTTCAGGATGTAAGATACTTGAATTTTTAAATATTCAAATCCTGTTCCTGACAACGTATAAATTTCATTAACTTATTCATTTTCTTAAAAATATTTTTTTTTGCAGACGTAAAATATTCAAAATGAAATTTTCCTGCAACCATTGAGTAATCCATTACTATCCAGTACTCAACTAAAACTGGTGTGGAAAGTCCCACTTTCCCTCACTAGTGAGGAAAAGTAACACCCACCTAGATCGAATTTGACAATCAGCACTCTGTTATTTTAAATGTTAAATGGCGGTATTATAATATTATTCATTTTATATTCCTAAAAAGTTAAAATAAATAAATTTAGAACTATTTTATATTTAATTCAAGATAGAGTTTATTTATTTTGAAGCGATTTTATAGAAATATTTATGTATTAGAACCTTCACACAACAGAAATTTGGAGATTTAGCATTAGCATTACCGATTAGCGCTAGTGTAGCTTTAATCTTAGTCACCTTTAATTTCTAAATTTTTAAAATGTTACAGGAAAAATGTCATATTTAACACGTGAGAAAAGTGGTTACAACATCCTCGTTTAATTACACAAAAAAAATTCACTCGGGTGTAATAAAGTGGCACTTTCCTCACTTGTCAAATAAATAAATATTATCAAGATTTGGACAGTAGATCTTTAATGTTTTTTTGAAGTAGTAGTTTTTGAAAAATATTATCGAACAGCCAATTATAACTATGAAGAAAAACTTCATAATGTTAAAAGTATATATGTAAAATTATTTATTGTATATTATTCTTTTTTTCTCAAAACGCGTTCGCTTTTGTCAAATTTAATTTTAATGTTTTATTATGTAGTAATAATTTTGTACATTTTTTTAAATCCATAGCTTTAAACTGAATAAATATATATGTATATTTTGTTTGGTTTAATTTTAATATTGAAGTTTTCTGATTTTATAAGGAACTTTTTTGTTTTATGGCTTATTTATGACTTTTTTTTATTGATTATTTCCTGCCCAATAATTATAACCATAACTTAGTACAACACAATCCGCACAACACTGCAGTCTTATAAATTTACTACACGTCCGAAACTTTTTTTTTATATTGAATATTCGATAGATAAAAACTAATTTAATTTTTTTTTAAATAAAATAAAATATACCAGACTTAACATTAGTCTATTCTAACAAAACATTGATAGGCTAAGAATAATCATTTAAATTATTTGGTGGTCCTAAGAGAAATATACTGCTAAGAACATTAAAAATTTCAACCACCGGAATCATTAAAAAATGTTCACTAAACTCCATTCTCATGCAATCAAATTAACGAGCTATCGAGTTAAAACGCATCCCTCATTATTCCATCACAATGAAAAAAAAAACCAACAAAAAAAAAAAAGGATCATGTAATCGTGACATAAATCATTTCAGCTATACAACACATTATTATTATTTACCAAAATACACTACTGCTTACTAGAGGAGTTCAGAATCTAAAACTTCAAATTTCCAAACTTGACTTTCCTAGTTTAATCGAGCAATACTTTATGCTCCCAAAACTTCGGATTCATTATCGGGCTGAAAACATGAGAAATAAGGCGGAAAAGTGCCGTTTTGGACAAAATTGCTTGTCAAAACTAGCTAAAAATCTGAAAGTCAATTTTTGAAAATTTAGAGTAGTTTTTGATGTACTCTTCACATGCTTTAGCCCAAAATGATAACTTAAAATAGATTTTATTAATCTTATATAAATATGAAATAAATGGTCCGGGTGGAGGTCAGAACAAGTGTCTAAAATTAGAGAAATTAGAGAAAATTCACTAAAATATATTTTAAACTCTAAATATAAATTTCAAGTATTGACTCGATTTGAAAAATATTTTCGGTAAAAGAAGAAAAGATAGGGTAGTAGTTCCGCTGCTTGTCGCTTGACGTCAGCTTTTTAACATTTCATTCGTTTCATTTTCAATATTTTCCAAAAATACAAGGGAGCTTTAGTGTGGAAAAGAGAATGTAATTATGGGTAACGCGTAGATTTCTGTGACCGTTTCATCAAGAAATAAAAGTTTCAACTAACATTTCGAACTGTAGATGACACATGATTGTTGAAACGTCCATTTATAAATGAAACAGTTACCGAAGTATACACATTTCCCATAAGTAAAGTTGTTTTCCATACTAAATTCCATACTCAGCTCACAATAACTCGCTTTTTTGGGAAAATAGTAAAAAGGAAACGAATGAATAGTTTAAACTAGTTGTAACTCAACTCGAAGCGACAACCTGCGGAATAATTACCTTATTATTGACGAAAATACACCATTGCTTGTGTATCAAAAATACACTTAATATTAACCCAAAATGATGATTTAAAATAAATTTTAAACTGAAAATATGTGTTTTGAGCATTGTCAGAGAGCAGTAATTATTATTATTAACTATTCTCCAAGTTATTAATAATAAATTTAATAAATTACATATAATGGCGTTGTATGGTTTTGGACGACAGTTGACTAACACAGACATGCACACAAGTACAGCCCTCACAGAGCAGACACCGCCGCGGCACTGACTGGACTAAAGGAGGGGATTAGGAGGGGGGGTAAGCACCCCTGTCAATTAGCAACCTTTAGCCTCCGAGCTTGCTAAGCTCAACCTCCTAAGTCTTGTTCAACTTCATTGCTCTATACATTATTGGTGTAAAGTTACATAAAAACCTTTCTGGACAGATTTCAGAGGTAGTGGGATAAAGAAATATATCCGAATATATTCGGTCGTTTCATACGAAATGTCCGTTTTCAAAGTAAAGGTCATGTAGTAGCCTTTTAAAGCAACTTTTTAAAATCAAAACCTTTTTATTCAAAATCTTTACCTTAATTTTCCCCAAACTGCTATTAAATTGTCAATCCCATAACTTAAAAATTCAAGGTTTTGTAATTAAAACTAAAATAAAAGTCTGAAATTGAGTTTTTGGCATGAGACTAATTTTCAAAAAGTTTACTCTTAAGGAATTTGTTCTAATTTTCTAAACAGGTGGAAGTCTGCTAGAGATAAAAAAAGCAAAAAACTATACTACTACAACTCATGAAGGGTCTGGGACTTCAATGTTTCTGGACAAAGGTTGTGCAGGGAGATAATTTAAACTAGATCACGCTCAACCGCCAGATTTGCCCTCCAATTAAGGGTACCCACATAACAGAGGCTGGGCGAGCTCCAGATCACTTAGGGTTCACTCCGGCTGTTAACAGGATAAATAAAGTATCTGCAACAGCCAGATTCGAACCCAGGAACTTATCCATGGCAACTTAGCGCTCTACCACTCAGCTAACCCGCTCCATACCCGAATATAATATCAATAAAATAAATAAATATGAATATTTAAATATTCATTAGGCTTAGAATTATAATTTAGAGATGACCAAACAAATAACGATAATAATAATAAATATTTGTTTGAGAAATTATGAACATATTGTATTGCACTTTTCTTTTCAAATCCTTTCCTAAGGGATTCACATCGGAGAGTAATGTTTGCTGCAGGAAGTTTAGGCGTCTAGCAAGTGAGTCAGGAAATCACCAAACAAACAAATAAATAATTTATTGTTCTTTTGATGGTGGTCATTTTTAAATATTTTTATTTTGAAGAGAAATCCCGGCCAGGACAAATCTTTTCTTTTCAAAATAAAAATATGTAAAAACAAATGAATAAATTAAATCAAATACAAATGTTTTACTCTATGTTTATATATTTATCCACACCTGTAAATAAAATAAAATGACAATCAGCAGATTATATGCCTGTAAAGTTACAATAAAATGGGACGAGGCATGAAAAAGCATGAACAATACTCAGCATACGGTAGGTCTCCCGTGGCTTAATTGGATATTCCTATGATAGCAGATCTCTCATATATGTTCTTTTTAGTCTCTCCGCCATGAGATTCGTCGCCATTTGTTTTATTAGTGGGTTTGTGTACCCGTGTAATTTTTCTTGGAAACGTTTAGGTAGATACAAAAAAATACAAATGTTTAGGCAGATTTTTTTACTAACAACATTACCACACTACTCTATAATTATTAAACAACTGATAAACATGAAACATAAAATTACAACTTTTACAATCTTGCTCTGCAACAGGCGGCACATTTCGTTTCGCATCGCATAACCAAAGTAATGCTGTATTATGCTAACGTTTTGACACGCTGCACCCATGAAACTCATAGTATACGCCGATAACTCATTTCGAATGCTTGTATACGTTTACTTGAACCACACTTAAGTGTCCATGCCTCGAGCAAGGACGACTTTAACCTGATTTCGAACAACCTCCGGAACTTGGCTAGAAGGACCGAAAATCGCCTCGATAATTTTGACCTCCTCGCTCGGCATTCTTCCATCCATCATATAAATACGAAATAACGACGTACCAATTCGTTTATCTCTTTTCATAGAAGTGCTTCCTCTGAAAAATCGTTTATTATCTGTGCAACCTGGTTTTGGAATATTTTACCCCATCTCCATTTATCAAGCCTTCTGCCTAACATAAGTTATCTCTCCATCTCCTCTAATACGTTTAAGAAATAAATTTGTTTTTAGGTTCTAAAAAACACATATACAAGAAGGGATTGACAGCTTATATATTTTTATTTTATTTACATCATTTTTGTACTAAGATTCTAAGAAATTTGATTAAGTTCAAATTAAGCAGACGCAGCAGTATGCGTGTGCAGTGTGTTCCCATTCATGTTAGCTAGGGAACTAAGTATGCCAGAATAAAGAATAATTTCTCATTTAATTAATATTATTTTTGCATATTTACCAAAACGCCAAGACCTGAAATACCACTCGCTAAATGTGCTACAAGAGCGAATTTTGGGGACGAAAGAAGCTTTTAATTTGTAAAGCTTAAATCTCTTATACCCCTAGATAAAGTATTAAAGAAAAAAAAACTTTACTAATTTCTTTCCAGGCTTCATACAACAAAAGAATGTTCATAAGAAGTCGGTATAAGAAGTATGAGCCAGTGTCGGAAGCCAATAGGCAAGTTAATAAAGCTAGGTAGGTATGAAATTCAAAAATAGGTCTAACTTTTTGATATTGCCATATAATGAACAAAGAATGAAGATGATACTTCGTAAAAACCATTAAAAAAAATCAAAGAAATCCGATTAAGAGCTAATGGAAAGTAAATAATTTTGTGAAGGGGGGCCACCCTTAAAGGTGCTTTAAATCAAGAAGCATCTCATTGAAGTAGAACCACAAAGAAAGCCTTATTGAGAATTTTTAAATATTTATCGTTTAAAAGGATGATTTTTCTGATTATCGAAGAGATAACATACAAATAGAAGAGTTGATTTTCATAATCAAGTGATATCAATACTAGATTTTTAATTTTTAGATGATATATTTAAATAAATAGGACCCTATGATTTCCCTTCATCCTCCTGTCATCAATGTAGCTTACTCAATCCAATACTCTAAACTGTAAATACAATTGGTATAAAAAAAATATTCTGATCAAGAACTGTACGATGGCGGGTATCAGTTATCATATGTATGTCTATATGTAAATGATGAACCCCAACTTTTAAGTTTACATTTCAGAAATTTTTAAGAATGGATCCAATACGAGAACATTAAAGATGTCGGATGGGTTAATGACCTACAGGATTTTGTTCGTAATATGGAGAAAATCGCAGATACAATGAGGAAGAGGCGGCTATAACTGTATGGACAGTTAAAAAGAATGGAAGAAACACGGATTACTGAGAAGACTTTCAATTACGTTAACAAACTGAAAAAAACGTAGGATGTATAGATGCAGTGAAGCAAGATGCTAAGAAAATAGGTATTACAGAAGAAATAATACGTGACAAGAACCGCTTCAGGCTATTGATTGAAAACAAATGAAGAAGACTAGCCTAAGCCTCGACCGAAGAGTGTGTGGACAGATGATCAGAGACGAGCAGCTGGAGAGAGAAGAGAACAAGAAAAAGAGACAGCATAATTATTGAGTCGAAATTGATGGCCAAATTCATACATAATATATATATATATTTTATTTCTCCAAATTGAACTGGAATCGACAAAACCCCATGCCCTGGAATAACTTGCGAACGCTAATGATCTGTAAAGATGCAGGCGTGACTAGGAGGTGGGAAAAACATCGCGTAGTAATGCCTTTCTAATTTCTCTTTCAAGCAATCACCTGATACCATTGTTCAATGTTTTCATCCAATAATATTATTATATTAAACCAGTTGGAAATTCTGAAATCCTGATTCAAAAATATTTTGTCTTGCGTAGCCTTCTCTCTTGAGCCTGAACTGGTTTTTATATTCTAGTTGGTTTTAGCGACTGCCAGCTCTCACCTGAAGGAAACTTGTCTTTAGCCAATTTTTTGGATACCAAGAGAGAAAATCATAATATAAGATACCTAGCATCACCATGTAGTCCGAACTACAAGGGGATTCTGCCATACCCACACAAACTATTCAGACCAGCAACTTATCTAATTACGAGAAAGAAAGTAACCGCGAGAAGTTATATCAATTAATAGCTATTTGATTGCTAACAACGGATGGTTTCTCCATCACCAGTCACTTTCAAGTTTCGTAATTGATAATCTGAATATTTTAATTGATTTAGTAAATTTTAATATATATATAGAGTTAGGTTCTATGGTCATATAATGAGGGTTCCCGATCATAGACATACAAAAAGAATAGTAGAATAGTAACATACGCAGCATACCTTGTTAATGGATGGGAATTAATCCAAAATATTAAGAAAGACTTGGAATTAGCCAAAATTACTAATAAAGACATAAACACAAGAAACAATTTTAACTTGGAGGTTAATCCAGAAGCAAAAGCGCCGAGAACTGGAACAAAATGGAGCGTAGAAAGAAAAAGGTTGAAATCTCGCAAAGGATGAAAACCTGGAGGGTTAACATATAAATAAGAACAAGAAGTGAACCATCTTTACTTAGTGTCTTCCATTTTGGGAGCTTTGTGACTAATAATAACAATAATTAATCGGTCAGATACCGATCTTTACCTATTTAGCAAAACGCCTAGACTTGAAATACCACTCACTACATGTGCAACAAGAGCAGAATGGACCGTTTCATTAGAACGCATATGGAGAAATCAAGGCAACGTCATCCGAACTCCTCAGTCCCACGACTGTATATCGCCAGAAAACAAGGAGGAAGAGGTCTCACTAATTTATTAAGATAATGCAGAGAACAGGAAACACAACTAAAGGCATATGCCATGAGCAGCACTTCACCAGTATTATCTGCGATTGCAAGGCCTGACCACGGAAATACTAAACTTGCTTCGGCAGGAACCGAACGATAACCTAACTGAACAGAGCCTTACCGAGTCTTGGAAATGTAAACAACTTCACGGCAGATTCTACAACGCCTAAAAACTTCTGGAATAAATTCAGCAGCATCTCTCCAATTGTTGAAAAGTGGAAGCATGTTTCCAGAGACGGAAGGGTTCCTTTTAGCTATACAAGATCAAGTAATGGCAACTCGTCCGTATAGGAAGTATATCTTACAAGACGTCATTGATGATAAGTGTCGTCTTTGCAAAGCTAGAAATGAATCCATACAACATGTGACCTCAGGCTGCCAAGTACCAGTGGGAAAAGAATACCTTCAATTACGCAATAATGTAGCGAAGGTCATTCATCAAGCAGTTGCTAAAAGTTGAGATCTAATTAAAGATCACCAACCTTTCTATAGATATCATCCTGAAGCATTATTAGATAGTGGTAATGTTAAATTATATTGGGACCATAAGATGATAACAGACCACCATATACCTCACAACAGACCTGACATCGTGCTTATTGAGCAGCAAAGAAAGCACAGATTATTGAGATAGGAGTTCCTTCCGACGATAACGTGCAAAAAACAATAGGAGAAAAAATTTGGAAATACTCGTGTCAGGGGATTAGCGAAGAGTTGAAGTATTTTATAGGCCGGTGAAGGTTGAAGTACTACCAATTGTAGTTTCTACAAATGGCCTTATTCTAGAGGAAACAATAAAATCCTTGGATTGAACAAGGAAACACTACAAAAAGCAGTTTTATTAGGAACTGCTAGTATTGTACGAACATTTTTAAATATCGATAAATAAGACGATTAAGCTTAACCTTGACCATGGTCCGCTTAGGCCATATCAATCAGCAATGCTGATAAGAAAAGAAACATAATAATTGCATATACATATAAATGTCTTTTTACTGGATTCTATTTTAAATTTATTTAATAACAAAAAAACATGTTTAATTATAATACATAATTATGGTATATTTATTTATTTTAAATAATATGCAGCAACAGTATTCAAAATCGAACAGTTAAGTGATAATCGGAATAAGTAAATAAAATGTTCCAATATTAAACAATAAATAACTCTGCAACCCTTGAGGGATATTAGTCTAGATGCATGCTAGAGAAAGTACTGTTTCTAAACCAAGGGTTGTGGAATGTTGTGGTAGAATATCATGCCGAACCTCCAGGTTTTTCCCCCAATCAACAATACTCACTTTATAGAGGCTAGTTGTGTCCGGGGAGGGTCTCAGATCGGAGGGTCGATTAGGAGAAAAGAATAGAAAAAATATCTACCACGACATCAACTCGGAACCTGCAGTAACTCAGTACCTTACGTACACAGCTATCAAGCTTCAAAGTTACAGAAAAAATATTATAAATGTATACAAAAAACTGTTTACCGGATTAGATGAAAATAAGTCGACCACACGTGACAAGACATAGGATCGTTAGCAGAACCCAATCAGTACTAACCTGAAACATAAAGAAATAATTCATTAGCATGATTGTATGAAAATAATACTTAATTACACAACAGCTCAAGCGTTATTATACTTGGATAAAGTATACAAAACAATTATTTAAATAATAAATAATGGATAGATACAATTTTAAATTAAATTATTATTTTCAATAAAATAGAAAGTTCAAAAGATGAAGGCGAGGAGTAACATTTTCCAGATAAAGCTGAATATAAGTTAACTTTATCCACAAGAAGGCAGGTGTGTATCTTGGCATCTTTATCAACTAAGTCCTCAACCAACTATACTTTAGTTCGGTGATCATAAATTACATTTGGTCAGGGTCCATTTTGGATTTTCTAAAGTCCACCGCGGGCAGGACAGTTCTTGCTATCTCCGTGCTTTAAATAAAACAAATTTGTAACAGTAACCTAAAAATTGTTATAAAAAATATATATATATATATATATATATATATATATATATATATATATATATATATATATTGTTTATGGTTCTCGAGTTTCAGTCAGTTATTTCAACTTCTTAGGCGACGTTTCGAGACTAGGTTAGTCTCATATTCATGCCCTGACAGTGAGATCTTTAATTATAATTGTGTGAGATTTGCTATATTTTGGTTTTAATATTTAGCAGGAGTGGAATTTTCGAACCGCAATTGCATGGAGACTAGAACTATTATCAAAGAAAGGCCTTGTATAGGGGCAACCAGGGTAATAAGCTTTAATCAACTTTAACACAGAAGTCAATTGTTTATTCAGATTTTTAACTACATATAAACGAAAATTCATGCCCTGACAGTGAGATCTTTAATTATAATTGTGTGAGATTTGCTATATTTTGGTTTTAATATTTAGCAGGAGTGGAATTTTCGAACCGCAATTGCATGGAGACTAGAACTATTATCAAAGAAAGGCCTTGTATAGGGGAAACCAGGGTAATAAGCTTTAATCAACTTTAACACAGAAGTCAATTGTTTATTCAGATTTTTAACTACATATAAACGAAAATTACAATGTAAGATCAAAATTTGTAGGAGAACTTAGTGAGAAAAAAGACCGTTTTTACAAAGAGCAATGTCCTTGAAGTTTGGAGTTAAAGTTCGTTACAATCGAATACTGTATTCGAACTCACTCGCTAAACTCAGCGCAGCGTAGTACAGGGTGAATAAAAGCTTGTCTTAATTTTGAAGTAGTAGGTTATCATCCGCAATGTCCGCTATAAATTTTTTATTAGTATGTAATATAGTTTTTACTTCCTACTTAAAAATTGATTCGCGGGCCCTTCCAAATGAGTTCACGGTCCGGATCTGGCCCGCGGGCCGCCATTTGACGACCACTAATTTAGTTACTTAAAGGTTTATGAGAATAGAAGTAAACAATATTTATAAAAACCTTAACGATACTAACAATTATGGTTATCCGAAGCCGTCATAGCCATTAACAACATAATTATATTGTTGATACAATCAATAAACGTTAAAACATTTCACGGATATAATAACCAAAACTTGCCATCATCATAATAATAATAAGTCCTTTAACCGCCTGTTGAGTGTGAGGAGGAATTTCGTACAGCTCTCACCAGCTTTCCGGTCTTCCACCAATCATGAGTCTACTACTTTTAATACTTCTATTAATAATATTTGATTCCTCTCTTTTCGAAATCCTTCTTCACCTCTTCTTTCCACTTCTTCTTAAGTCTGGTTTTTCCCCCACTTTAGCTCGGTAGGTATCGCCAGAAATGTTCCGTCCGCAGGAGGTTTCCAAGACATTTCTGTAAGTTTTTATATATGAAGAAAAATAATAATGTTTTAATTGTAAATAGATTAGATGGCATTCCTGATATTTTATAGACATTATTATTATCTACAAAGATCAAAAATACAGATATGAAGGTGTGGAGCAAGGCCGCATGTATTTTTTGGAATATAGCTGAACAGGTTTCGCGTTTCTAGTATTTATTCTATGTTCTGTGGTTAGGTCCCGCATGATTGAAACATTGCCAGGTAAAAAAGCTCTAGTATTAATAGTCCATGATCCATGGTTCATTTTTGCACTTGATTACTATCAAGCTGAATCTTCGTGAATAGCTTCGTTTCGATAAGACGCCCAACAATTTCCTGTGCGAAAATTCTCGATTGTGGTAGCTAACAGAGGTAGCAAGGATAAAATATGTCGATTCGATGATTCTCAAAAATGTATTACTAACTGGGTTTTTTTTGTAAAATCTCAAGATAATTATCTAAATTATTTATCCTACAAAATGTATGGTTTGATCAAAGAGTCCCCTCCTTCCAACATGTATCGATAACGAGGTCATCAAAAATGATTACTAACCAGCTGTTTTTTTTTTACTTCTTCTTTTTTGACTTTCCAAAAATGGACCATGGATCCTGAACTATAAGCTGTAAGAAGAGGGAAAGATGCATGTTACCGATGCAATGCCGGAGAAGGCTTTACAATATTTAAATTACTCAGCATAACGCTCTTTAAGCTATATACGAGTAAATGAATTCCTAATTGCGGAAAGGAAACTAGTCGAATATTTGAGATTTTTGTTTTCGAAACTTTTAACATTTCCCTGAGGCAGAAGGCATCGATTAGTTAACAAAGGTAGTCGACGTGTAAGAAAGGTATAGATCTATTCTGATATTGAAAGATATAACAAAGACTTACAGCGACATAGATATAGTTCTTTTATGAACTAACTATGTAAGCTTATTAATTTATGGGCCATCATTATAATTTAGAAATTACTCTAGAACTAATTAGTTACTACTCTCTAACCTATTCTATATCTTAGAGCTGGTGTGCGTACAAATAAGAGAAGAGGGGAGGACAAACAATTTTACATTGCTGACAAGACGGAAGCATTGATGAAACTTTTAAATATTTTTATTTGAAAAGAAAAGATATGTCCAGGACCGCGACTCGAACCCGGGTCACCCAGATCGCTAGTCTGGAACTCTACCAATTGAGCTATCCTGGGCTCAATCAAGCTCGCTCCCGGGTCACGGCCACGTCCTTTCTTTTCACTGATCCCATGTCCCTGCGTTCTCGGAATTTGTGATGTATACGAGGGGAAGAATGTTTTTTGAACATTTATTTAATTTGGATCTTGTTGACTTACGTCATTATATATTATTATAATTTATTATCCTAGACATATCTTTTCAAATAAAAATATTTAAAAATTAATACAATCAATAACTAATAAAATTGATGAAACTTCCTTGTTACAAATCCGATTTATTAACAATTTACTTGAGATCATTGTCGTGTGGTAACTGTTTACTACAGAAAAAATCAATGCCCGCAATATAGCACAGACTATGCCTTCAATAATTCGTTTACTCTAGATAAGGAACTAGTCTTGAACAAGTCCCCTCTTTTTTTTGTCCCTCTTCGTAAGGACATTTATTAATAAGTTATTAGTAATAAAACAAAAATAATGTCATTAAAAAAGGCTGAATTATTGTGTTTTTAAAAAAAATGTATATAAGAGTATATTTATCATTGAAAAAAAAAGAGGGGGGGGGATCGTGCTCGGTTTTAAGCCTAAGCCGCTTAGGTGGCACCTAGGGAGAGTTGAAACAACTCCATTAAAACCGAACCCCGGTATCAGGCAAATAAATATTTGATGTAATCAGGAAACTCCAATCAGCAACTTCTAATTAGAGTGTTTCTATCCTCAGCCTGCTTTTCATTCGGCCCAGGTCAAAAAAAAAAAAAAAAAAAAAAAGAAAGAAAAAGAAGGGTTTTACTTCAAAGGAAAATAAGAAAAACAAATGAAGATCCCTAAGAAAGTTGTAGCACCTTGAAGAAACTTGGAGGGACCGAGGATAAACTTTGTCACTTTCATCCTAAGGCTGAGTGAACCTGGTAGAAAAAACTTTTCTGAAATAAAATAAAACAGAAATAGGAATACTGCGTATACAACCCAACACTTCCTGGGGAAAAGAGTAGAGATCACAACACATAGGAAACGATCAACATTTAGATATTATATTATAGAAATTGTAGATAATTTGTCGATATTTCAAATAATAAATCGAAATGTCCAGTTTAAAAAAAATAATTAGATGTACCCTAGTTCCTAAAAAACCTAGGCTAGGATCATTTATTTAGTTTACTTAAAATAAATATAACTGAATAAAATATTTATTCAATTTTTCCTGGGAATTATTAGGGGTAATGGATAGGCTCATATTTTACTGAAGGATTAGTAATTGCTCATAATTTATTATTATATTGAAAATTAATAAAAATATTACATCTGGAACATATACTGGTTTAGAATATATTTAAAAAAAAATCTGTAACAATACAACCCATGAATGGTCATGGGTACCAGATGTGACAGAGAATGTTCTGTTTATAGGGCGTCGGTTGCGGAGGTGGTGATTTGTCTGGGACCACGCTCAACCGCCAGGTTTTTCTCTCCATTAAGGGGTACCCACTTTATAGTGGCATTTCAGTCCCAGAAGGGTTTTTAGATCCAATAGAGTCCATCCAGTTAATAGATGAAATGATTTATGTGCCACAGCTGGATCTGAACCCGGCACTTGCAATTGCAACTAAGTACATAACACTTTACTTAACCCCCTCCCCGCTCCTCCGAATACATTTTTAAGCCATTTTTTATATCGGCTGATTAACTTTTTAATAAAAAAAAGCTCAATCCACTATCCAAATTTTTTGAAAAAAATTGAATTAAAAAAAAGACAGCTAGAGCTATCTGAAGACAACCGGGGAAAAACGAGCCAACTCGATATTTTCCCCAAAATTAGTAATAGCGGTTTCTGATTGATTTTTCTAACACGATACTGAAGTCAAAATAGGAGAAAAAAAGAGTGTAAACAGCCCAAAACGACAGTAGAACGGGGATAAAACTCCATACGGGGGAAAAACGTGTTTTAAGCAAGCAATAATGGGGAAGAACGAGGTAACGTTAACCGCATAAAACTACATACCTCGTTTTTCTCCTACTTAGCTGGATTCTTGAAACTTCACAACCATTTTGTAGATTTATTTTACACTTTTTTTTCATACTTACAAAAGGTATCAATTTCTACATAGCACAAAGCACCTAAAAATATAATTTTTAAATGTTTTTATTTTGAAGAGAAAAGATTTCTCCAGGGCCGGGATTCGAACCCGGGTTTCCCAAGTATCGTGGTGCTCTGCTAATAGAGCTAGTCTGGCTCGTACCACGGTCAGACAAATCCATTCTCTTCACCGATCCCACATCCCGCGCTCTCGCAATTTGCGATGTATACAAGGGGAAGAATGTTCATTGAACTTTAATTAGGACCTTGTTGGCGTACGACATTATAAATTTTAAAATTAATAAAAAAATAAAAACCTAATAAGAACCTACACCTAAAACTATGTTTGATTTGTTCCAATAGGTTCATGTGAAGAGTCCTGAAAGATTCCGTGGTTGATTTCGCTCTCCAGAACATTTGGGGAAAAAAAAAGAAAAATGAAAAATTTAGCATTTTCGACAAAATGTACTTCACTCATTATCAGCAAGGCTAACATATGGCTTCGAGGTGCAGGTAAATAAAATCGAATGGAGGGATATAGAAACTGATAGGTAACGGGACTTGGCAATCAATGGATGAGAGGATGCTCTGCCAAATGAGGAAGAGAACTTTTTCAATTAGCGACCGCACACCACAGCCTTTGTAGAACCCGCTCATCTTCACGGATACTATCGTTACCTCTTTCCGAGTTCTAAAATATCACAATTACTTTCAAGAAGAAATTAGTTTATTATAATAATTGCCTCCAGACTTATGTAAACATCTACAAGCAATCGAGATGTGTTGTTATCCGGGTATGCTAAAAGTTTCATGGGTGCATCATGTCAGCAACCAAATCATACTAGAACGAATATAGAAGCCCCTCGAGATATTGGGCAGCAACAAAAGATATAAATTGCCATACTTTATGATGTGAAAAGAAAAGTACCATCTTAATCATACTGGGCAAGATTGAAGGAAAGAGAGGTCCAGGTCGATGGAGAGGATTAACATCGATAGACTTGTTTTGTGCAGCGGTCAGTAAATTAAAGTGGGCTGTTATAATCGCCATCGTCCATAGAGGTAGGCACTTTAACATTTTATGCATAAGTGGGAGGGGATGCACATGTTTTTTTTCCTGTAACACTACGACCCCTGAAGAGCTTGGGGTTCAGTACTTGGTAGAGAGAGAACTGTTTCTTCGACAACTGTTTTGCAGGGAGTTGATTTGTCCTAGATCACGCTCAACGATCAGATTTTAAAGATGCTGGAGACCCTTCTGAAAGTCAACAGAAAAAATAAAGTATCTGCCACAGCCAGACCCGATCCCGAGACATACGGCAAGAAGGTCCTAGATCCCATATCACCCACCTCCAGCTGCTAACAGATCCAAGACCTTCGGAATACCAACTCAGTGCTCTAGCACTAAGCCATTCCGCCACCACACACATCTGTATTAGCTTGTTTAAAATATATTTACGATAATTTTATAAGGGCGCGGGTTTGGTCAGGCTTGTCCAATCTGTTCATATTTAACACCTGAAGATTGGCAGCAATTCAAGAATCCAGATGATACGTACACGGACGTGCTTGGCAGAGCCGGTTCACTTTCCGAATACAGAATCTAATAGGTAAAGAGAAAAGTCGGGAGAAAAGAGGAACACTTTTACTTGCCCACCTGAGGCCTCAAATCCTTCAAGGCTCAAGTCAATTTAAACTCTTTTCACCAAGTTGGCTTCGAATACTTGCACTGAATCAGCTTCGGAACAACTCCATTGAACTTTTCTAAACAGTTTAACTCGTTCCATGAATAAGAACTGAAACGCAGCCAAACGCTCATATCTTTGACTTTGATCGGACTATTTTCTCCTTCGGATGGCAAATTTGATAAGGCGATAAATAAATACTAATTCCATTCAAAAAATATATATTTAAGTGTAATGTGGAGAGTCCTAATGACCAAAACTTAATTAGGAATAGCCGGCGTTAAGCAATGCCAGTAGACAGGGAATAAAATGATGATAAAGATAGATCATCCTAAGTATAAGAGTTATTTGTACAAAACCTCCTTATACTTCTTCATGAGACGTCGATGTAGGTGAGATACGGGAAACTATTGAATATTACTTAAGGAATTTGTAAGGCTTGTGATTTTTATGTCATAGATTCTAACAAAAAATTGAAACGTATATATTATTGTTAAGACTATTAGAGAGTTTAATAACCTTACTGTGGAATACGCCAAATTTTAAATTGTAAAATAATTTTAAAACCAATAACAAAGAGAATACCGTCAACCGGGGTTACTTTGCTCATTTTTAAATTTCTAGTAAAAAATTTGTGTACTTTTCTATCAGTAGAAGAGGGGAAACAAATTTCTAAGCTTGGGGGAAGGCTTATATATTTGATTTATGGTGTTTAAAAATATTTTCATACCTTTCTCATTCAGCAATAATTATAAAACTTGGTAGGCAAAGGTATCTAGATACCAGTGGTAACTTTGCCCACCAGATGTTATCTATTGAAAATGCATCCAAATTCACATCTGGGCAATGTTAACCTTTCCAAGGGGTAAAATAAAACAACATAAACATGAGAACAGTTGAAAAAAGATGTATTTATTATTGATTATTATTTTCATAAATTATATTTATACTAGGCACTCCTTAAATTGACAGATTATTGTTACCTATAAAATTTCAGTAGAAAGCTATCAGCACATAAATAAAAAAATAATACATGTACGCAATAGCACTCAAACTATTCCAAAAAATTTGGAGATATCCACTTCAAAAAAGTATTTTCCGCGGTGTTCCCTTGGAGATGGAGTTTTGAACACAACGTCTATAAGAGAAATGCTAGATTCATCCAGTTTCTCAGTAAACGATTTCCAAAATTCTTGCTTTCAGTTACTTTACAAATTGTTTAGTTTCACACTGATAAAGTATCACTAAATAGAAAAAAATCTTGCCTAGATCTCGTCAACAGTATAACTAACAGACCTCATTATTTGCTGAGCACTCGGTGGCCATTTTAGTAACCACTGTTTGGTGCCGTAACGTGTTTTTTTTTAAATGACGGTAATAAATTACAATAAATAATAAATTATAGCGACCCTTAGGCAAAGTTGGACAAAGTTTAATTTCGAGTAAAATTGCATTACATGCATGGGAAGTAATCATATTTCGAAATTACATATTACTTTAAGGTAATGGCGATTACAATACAATTTAATTTTAAAACATATAAAAATAACAAGCTAATAGTTATTAAAACATGTATAATGTTATGTGTACACCCCCCTTTTTTTGACATTCACCACTGAAAGTTTCTTAATATACCTTCATTACCTTTTGCTTACGGCTTCTTAGAAAGTTGTAACGAAACAGTTTTAACAAGACATAATAAACATCAACATGACATACAAGACAGAGTTAAAACTGTTAAGTATTAGATATTTAAAGTAAGGTGGGATGTAAAATACAGACAGAAATGTAATGCACATGGAAAGCTAATATCTCCGAACCAATTCGTATATTTCGTGTAATTCAATAAATTAATCATTGATCTATAAATATAGGTACATTATGTATTAATAATATATTTTGACGTAAGTGGATTCACCTATTTGAATTAAAATTGATCCAAATTTTTGTACCATTAATAAATAAAGAATGGATGCTGTGTGTAATGTACAAAAATTAAAATGAAAAAATAATACAAAATTCAGAAGTAAATTAATATTAAAATAACCAGTATTTATAACAAAAAAAATATGGTATATTTTAACTGAAATAGACATTTTGAATAAAAAATACATTTAAATAATATTTATACTCGTTACAACTAATTTAAATAAAGATATGAGACTAACAGAATTAAAAGTGTGATTTCCTAGTTAGTTCTTATTAATATTTTTCATCTTCCTTTTTGAGAATCATAATTTCTTAGCCTGTATTATTTGTTTGGTTTTTGATTCTTATTCTGTAAGTAACTAATTAGACATTAAAATTAATTGTAATATAATGCTGTTGTTTTTTTATAGCATTCGCCTAATCTTACAGAATTCATTATATATTCAAATATAAATAGAAAGTGATATACAAATATTATTTTTTTTAACATTTGTTGTATTTTGTAACAGAATCATTAAATTTTTTCTCATCTCAACTGTTTATACAATTCTTATAGATATAAAGTATAAAATCACAATTTATGTTAATATGGATTCATATTAATATGACTTGTAAATAGGAAGCTTTTCTAGAATTATTCAAAATTCAGTTTGATTTTAACTTGGATGATAATTAAAACGTTAACGTTAACTATCTTACTAAACTTTAGACGTGCGATTGATTTGCTCAGTGTTAGAGGCCTCGTATCCTCGGGACAACTAGTAGTTAGGTTATCCCCCCCCCCCAACAGTCGGTCTTCACAGGGAAGATGGCTCTGAGGTGAGTACTGTGACCTTGTGTATGAAGTGTTACGTGTATTATTTTTTTCGTGTGATAGTGCCTTGTACTGAACTCAGAAATCTTGGGAGCGGTATTCCCCATTAGTTTGGCATTTAAGACTAATTCCAGCAGGATTAACTGTCATTCGTCAGTTCAAAAAGGGAGTTTGAACTATTCCTTCAAGGTAAGACCTAATTATCCTTTAACCCCTATCATATGCAGGAAAATATCTTCCTATATATCGCAACTTTAATTATTTTTTTTTAATTATTTAAATAATTACCTACCATGTTAAACCACAAAAGCAGAGACTGTACTGTTTCTATTAAAGGTTGTGCAGGGAATTGACTTGTCACGCTTGACCCCCAGGTTCCCCCAATTAACGGTAGAAATTTTATAGAGGATGTGCGAGCATCAGGAGGACCTGCAGATTCCACAGGATCCATCTACGATTGTTAACAGGTTAAATATTTTTTGTGAACCAGATTTGAACCCCGAATCTTACACTTAGTGCTACCTCTGATATCTTCATATCAGATATTGATATAATAGTGATAAAATTATCCAGGAACGTTAGCAGCGATGTCTCAGCCTGGCACTAGGAATGATGATGTGCCCGGCAATACGACAACAGGACACCCCCGCTGATTTATAGCTGATTAAGTAGACATTGGAAGAGGAGAAGACTTGACATTCTAGGGCCGGGTCTACCAGCGACGTGAGCACAATACTCCCGCTCGGATTAATACCCCCTCTCCACCCCTCCCCCTCTCTCTCTGTCCGTGGAAAGATATCTCGCAGGCCACTCACATCTGAGACAACCCTAATCACGACCCTTCCTTTGTTTGTCCTCTTCGTCAGGCGCCCTAGAAACGTGGAACGGTAGCGAGGAAAAGGGTCACTCGGAGGGCTGTAGAGATGAAAGGATACGAAGGAACCTTGTAATAAATATCAGTGTAAGTTTATAACATTCTTCATCTTTCGTTTTATAACAATTTAGAATTTTTTTACATTTTATCTTTTTATACCGGATGTTTTAGTGGTAGATCCTATGGGATCTGGAGACCTTTCTCGGGCTGACCCAGTCTCTATAAAGTAGGGACCAAAAATAGGGGAAAACCTGGTAATCTCGGATAAATCACCTCCCGGGACATTTGTTGTCTTGGAAACAGTACAGTATCTAGCATGTACTTAATCCAGGACCCTTCTTGGGTTGTATTGGTACATTTAAAAAAAAAATAGTTTATTTTAATATGTTTTCCTATTGGTTTTTTTTGTTTTTGTAATCTTGTTACACTTGACCTTTCTGCTGGTCAACAGCATCTATAAAGTGAGTACCAAAAATAGGGAAAAACCTAGCAGTTGAAAGTGATCTAGAACCACCTCCCTGTACAACTATTGTCCAGGAAACAGTACTATACTGTCTCTACCACGTACAGAATCCAATACTCTTCACGCTCATAGTGGTACAGGTTATCGTTTTATAACTTGCATTAGATAAGAATTGAAGGAAACAGAATTCTGCGGTGATTAAGAGACTTTCGTAAGGAGATCTAACGTTCGCAAATTGAATACTGCGTCAAATGATCAGTTCCCTTTCTTATATTATTAATTAAACCATACTTCGAAATTTAATTAATATTTTATTTAGCAGATTATTATTACAGGGGTCCAGCAAAACAAGTACATATACACAAGGTACAATTCTAAGAATAATTGTTAGTTTATTTCGAACCACTCTATACACAACGACATGAACATTCCCATTCCTAAAATCATATAATACATATGATATAATAAAATACAAAATAATACACAACATTCCGCTCGTCAAAACATCACCGAATCTTCTCGTTCTTTCTCTTCCCTACTTTCTCTTCCCTACTCGTTCTTTCTCTTCTGTAATCTGGAATTTCTATGAGAAGATAAAATTTTTTTTGTTGTTTGTTCATTTAACGTCACTTTATGCTGCTATGGCTAATTGGACGATGCTACATAGGGAGGTCTAAATTTTGCCTGTCCAGGTTTAATTAGGATAGAGATTTTTAACGAGTACCTTACATCGCACAGGCTCGGGACCCCCGTTTAACGTCCCTTCCGAAGGACGGCGTAACTAAGGACTTTTTACTCCATTTAAAAAATCCTAGGGCCACCTGCCGGGCTACGAACCCGCGATCTTGGGTTTAGTAGTTTGTTACGCTAACCACTAGACCACAGGTCATAAAAAAGTTTTTAGACCCTGTAAGAAATCCTAGGGTGACCTGCCGAGCTACCAACTACTAGACCACAGGTTGTCCATAATCCTCTTATATACGTTTGTTAGTGAGAAGAGTACTCCTGTTCCGTGATCGCTTTACCAGTTCCTTTCCTATATAGTTTTATTTATTAGTTCAGTTATTGAATTGTGAAGGTACAATCGCTAAACAATATTGCGCTACTCACAAGTATGATCACTAATTTTTGTCAAACCTCTAACTTTGCAGAAGCTTTCGGAAAAATAGTTTAATATCGTTTCTTTACTCTTTGCATATCCTTAATGGCATGTATAAATAAGCTTTTAATAACTAAATAGTTCACAGAAAGTTAGTTATTTTCCTCAACGCAGACGAAGATGAGTTTCATATTATCTTGAAAAGGTCGATCGAATACTCAAAGCGGAAGTCTGGTGAGCATTACTTAACTTTAAAGGAATTATTAAACATTAATGGACAATTATAACCGGATTTCAATAAAAAATTGGAAAACAGTGCTGCTATTTTATTGGTATGTTGGAAGTATTTGTTTGAAGTTTTTTTGCAGTCTAGATTTTAATATTGGTTTTGGTCTGTATAATATTTATAAAACTTCCCTCCTTTGTTCCAAAGTCTTTCATATCCAAATGAGAAATCATATAAAATGGAATTGAAGAATCCTTGAAACTTGCAATTACGTAAAATGCCTATCACACATCTAGTCTGTGAACTGTGTGTATCTGTTGACTAACAATGTTTATTTGGAACAGTTGCAGTTCCTTCTCCTTACGGTTAACTGGTGTTCAGAGCAGACTGGGCTTCTCTAGGATAACAGAGAAGCTATTTTAATAAATTTTAGTTAACAAGTTTTGGTCCAGTCGATAACACTCAAGTCAATGTTGCGTGGAATAAGCCGATCTTCTGTTACTCTCCAACAAAGCGGAAACCAATTCGCTAGGCTAAGTTAGTGGATCGACCAGTCATTGGAACTATCTTTATCTTTCACCCGTATTTTATTATTTAAAATAAATTTACGATGCATACATGTCGTGGTTCCTTTCATCTTTTTACTGTTTTATATTAATTTTTAAGCGTTATAACTCTAAAGGGACTTACCCCAGAATAAATAAAGGATTTATTATTATAGTCTGTCCGGTTTAGAACGAGACCTAGGGAGTTTGTCATGATATATTTTATTAGATATTTAAAACACTTCTGCAGAATTCAAGTTGAGAAGTGCAAGATATTGGTTGGTATTGGTCTTTGAAAGAGAAGGATTTGATTTAAGAACATTTGTCAAATTATGGCAAGTCCGCGAATGTTTGTAGAAGCTTAACAAACTAACCCTTTCTTTTCAATTTAAGAAATTTAAAAAAAAAAAATTTGTTTTTAATTATTTTTATTTTTAAAAGAGACAATCGAAGCAACCAATAAATAAATTTAAAATAAAATTATGAGCCTTTTTTGGCTCATTATAAAACATTTTTAAAAATTCTATGAGCTATAGAACCTTCCATAACTATAAAAATTAATTTTCGAAGAATAAAACTTACGTACGTACGCTTCAGTACAATTATACTTCAAGAAAATACAGTTAACAATTTAGTCCAAATTTGTCATAAAAAAGTTTTTATGGAACAGTAAACTGATTTCCACTATATTAATCCGAAATAGAGGAGGTACTGTCAAACAGTTACAATCTTCGTATTTCTGTCCCAACTAGTTATCAGACCAAGGCCGTAGTAAGGGGGGGTTTCGGGGTCCAATCACCCCGAAATCCCGAAATTTAGTTAGTATCAAAAATTAACACTAGGATTAAAAAGTGAAAATTAAATTATAAACAACACACACAACAGAGGATCCAACACATTTTACATCATTGTGCTTTGTAACAAGCATACTTTAATTATATTTGCTTGAAAATGACCTACAACAACTTCACAGTAATTAATAATCGTATCGAAAATCAAGAATTGAAGTATTGTTGTTGTTGCGTATTGCGCGGGAAAGGTGCAGTGTGTGTGTGTGCGCGCTGTCTCCTGGCAGCCCACTGGCTCACTTACCCTCACTTACAGCTTATCGCTCTTACGAAATTGATGTCAGCTCACAGGAGTACATCGATTTCAACATACGAAGTTGTGAATATTTTTGCTTAAAAACATAACAGAAGATTAAATTTTGTGTTGTGAACTTTTCACTCTGTATAAAATGTTTATTTCATTAATAGAAATAGTTAGATGATAACTAATGATATGTTTTTAATGAATTTTCCCACTTTCTTAAAAAAAAATTAATAACGTTGCATATTAAATATTCAATGTCATTCTACTGATTGATCTGATCTGATTAAATAGAAAATACAAACCAAATCATTCATCATCCAATAGTATTTTGATGGGAAAATTTATCCAAATTTTAAAAATTATCATGAATAATGGTATTAAAATCCTCGATTTTGCCCAGACCCCCCCCCCCCGAAAGGTTTTTATGAATACGGCCTTGTATCAGACGATCTTACTCTAAAACTCGTCTTCATAGTTCAGGCTTTGAGGGCTAAGAATATAGTCATTTTACTATACCTTTATTTTTAAAACCTCATTGTCGTGATTCGCTGTACTCATGGTCAGAAGATAGCAAAGCCCGCAGTGAACAGACTACCAGCATAGTTTAGCAAGCAGTTACCCTTGAAATAAACGCTTGAAAACATTTGTCTGCGGCTTTTGAAGGCATTTCCTTCAAAAGGATAATTATTCCTATTAAGGACTAAGTCATTTAAGTCAACTTTATTTTTTTTTATTTCTTCTTGATATTCGGCTAGTGCTCTCTAATTCGTCGCTGGTGCTGCTACCTTCTTTCTTCCGTCAATGTATTTCCCGTCTTCGGCTTTGATTTTTCTTGAAAATCCTCCTGAGTAACAAGTCTCATGCCGAGCCGGTTGCATCCAGAACACCCTTGTAGTGATCTCTTGGAAATCTTTTTCTACCAGGCAGGTTTGGTCTTCTGTTCTACATTTTTGGCTTGGTCTTAAATAATTAAAAAAAAAAGTTGGCATTCTAGATAATCATTTATAACAAGGTATTTTATTTAAAAGGTTTGGGTTGACAATATTTGGAGCTGGCTGTAAAAGCGCTAGCGCGGGGAAGAGAACTGGTCCTTCGGGGAGCAGGCGTTCCCCAGGGTGCCTCCTCCCGGCCCTTGTTATAATACAATCGATCAGCCGGTCCCCTGTAAATCAACATTCCCTCTTTCTGGCCCTTTCGCTTAGCACTCAGCTTCAGAAAAGTCTGACTTTTATCTCTCATATCTCATGTTTAAACATAATACAAAATAATATTACATGATTTATCCCATATTAAAAAAAAGAATCTGTTTATTCAGAGATATACTATTTATTTTACGGTAGGTATCATTCTTGTTCTATGATTCCCAACTTAGCGTGAAGAAAAGTCAGGGGGACCCGTGAATAGTTGAAAAAAAAAAAAAATTATCACATCTCTTACCTTCATTATGGCACAGGAGAAAAATATATTGAAAATTAAATTACCAATAATTAAAAGATGGTAATGGATTGAAACGGTCAGGGTTGCAGTCAGTGATTACACACATTTTAATGAGCCAACGTATATTATTAGCCGACCTGAGATGTAGACCATCTTCAGAGCAGCTAGCGGTTGGCGAATCATAGGTGACCCGTCGATTCCAAGTATCCTTGGTCGGAAGGCCACGTTATCACTTCCAATGAATAGGATATATCGTAAGCTAACCGTCAACAGTAGACAGTTGACAAGCCCGACATCTTAGGACGAAAGATAGGTACAATAAAATAAACTATTATTATTTTGTGTAAGCATTGGCTGCATCCCATTACTGTTGATCCATTATTAGAACCATCCAGGCAACTACTTTCCACGTAAACATCTAGTTCTGGAGTTCCTAACGTGGCGTGAAGACAACTCGGGGGGGGGGGGGGCGTGAATAGTTGAAAATGAAAAAAAATCTCACTTCTCTTACATTTAAGTCTTTTACCTTCTTTATGCCACAGGGCAAAAATATAATGAAAATAAAATTAGTAAAAAGATGTTAGGTCTCCTAAACGGTATTGTATGGAATAAAGATCTCTCTCGAAACTAAAAGGAAGATACACCGCTCCTTCTTGCTTGGCACAACTTAATAGTGATCAGATTCATGGACAATTTGCAAATACATTACTGACCCTAGAAATGGATATATGGAGAAATAGATGAGTCATATCCAGGTTGCAGAAGGTCCGTAATGAAGTTATAAGAAATAAGGTGAGGCTAAACTCTAGGATCTAGGACCCTCCTGGGGTTCATCCAGCCTGTATAAAATATTATAAAAATAGGCTACCCAAAATAAGGGGGGGGGTGTGGCGGTTGAGCGTGACCTAGGACAAGTCGCCTCCTTCCAGAACGGTTGACCATGAAACAGTACAGTCTCTACCATGTACTGAACCCCAGACCCGTTCACAGCTTGTAGTGGTACAGGTTTTTTTTTATAAGTAAAAGAAAGTACTTCACTTACGAGAGAAGAAGACGTGGGAGACCTCTGAAGCAGTGGATAGATAAAGTGAGAAAAGAAATGGCAGCTAGGGGGAAGAGGTTGTATTGGCAGGAGATATTGGAGGGAAGGTGTAATTGCAAAACCCGATAATAAAAAATAAACAACCTTATTTATCTTAAATCGAAACCTATAATATATCTAGAGACAATAAAAATAAATTTTTTGTTGACTTCCCCCTTATAAGATATTGTGGTTGGAGGACATTGGAGGCTTTCATTTCAACTGAAGAGAGCGCGGTACAATAAAGTTTAGGAACCCCTTTTCTAGTTTTACCTGTTCTGTTCTCCGGATAACCCCCGTACATGAATAAGTCAAATTTAGGACTCCCAGCATAGAATCTTCCGATAGGCCATAGCAGCATAGAGTGATGTTTAATGAATTAACAAATAAACTAAATTTAGCGATGGAAGCTGGTATCTATTGGTTAAGTACCTGACAGTATCTATTATTAGAATGATCTTTAAAATCGGTTTTAACATTATTTGCGGATTTACAATTAGGCTAAAACAATGTTAAAGGTAATCCTGCACAGAAACCTTGGGACGGAATCCTCTTATGCTCATAAAGTCAAACCTATCCTAATCCCTCATTACAACTAATACTACCAGCTCTGATTCTAACCACAAATACAAACAATGCTCAGGAATAAACTTGTATTTGTGTATTAAAGGACCTTAAATACCTTCATCTTCATTTTTTGAATATTTTTAGTAATAAGCTTTTGTTATTTGTTAACACCTCTGTCATTCCTAATAGGTTCAAGTTCAAATTAACATATATGACTTTAAACATACAGAATTAATTAACGAAATACTTAATCTTATAAAAGAAATATCCTAATGAGAATTGATTGCAAAGATACATTATCACAATTATATTTTCGTTCTAATTATTCATGTATATTGTGATTCATAAACGGGTGTGACATTTTCTCTATTTTAAGATAATAAAAAAACATTTAGTAACAAAATACGAAAAGACAATATTATGCAACGATATAAAAATAGATAGTGGAAAATGTTCAAGATTACTAAAACCAATGGAGTCGCCTTTCATCCGCAATTGTTTGCATTTTTATTTTTTTATATAAATATATTCCAAATCGTTTGATAGAAGATTGTCGACTGGCGTTTGTGGAGTCTCTATTAAATAAAAAAAGTTTTTGATGTGTAATAAATTTATAAATATATAAGGTTGTATCCAATGAAAATGGGAATAAGGCAAAAGTGGAATAATGACGGTTGATCCGCTAACAGGCGGATAGGGGATGCACCACCTAGTAAAACTAAAATTTATTACACAGCAGTAGCACTAAAACTATAATACAATTATTATTATTATTATTACCTCAAATAATAATAGTAAAACATAATAAAGAAATCGATGCAAACTAAATGTAGTTGATTCTGTTGTAACTGTTACTTTTTTGTAGAAATGTTAGTCCATTTCTAGAATTTACCTATGGATTCATTAACTTTTTTTGTCTGTATAAATGATAGAAACTAATTAATCCATGCATCATAATGTTCTATAAATAAATGTTCTGAAGAATGTCTACCAAATTTGCTTTATGTCCTTACCGTGGATGAATGAGTCCAAAAGGCACGGAAATTTGAAACTTGATTTTCATTCTCGATATTTTGAACTCCTAGCAAAATTCTCTCGGCTTTTCACTTTTACAATAAAAAAGAAAATATCGACATGCACAAAAAAAGGCATTTTAAGTTACGCCTTTAGTAGCAATTGTATTAGCTGAAGGTTTTTAATTCAGGAACGAAATATCTGATATTCCATTTTTATGATATGGCATTATGTTTTTTTTGTATGTTTTTAATAAAATCATATTTTGAGTTGTACCACGTTTGAGCTTGTGGTTTAATGGGAATAATGACATAAGATAAAATCAAAAAAGTTTCAAGATTTTAACAATTTTCTAATGGATAATAAAATAATTTCAATACCATCATTACAATAGCAATGCTTAGCTTTACCAATACATATTTTTTTAAACTCAAACTTGAGGGTTTTTTGAGTTATAACATTGTTCTTTTCAAGGGGCATTAAAGTTGTTTGAACGTTAGAAAATATTAAATGTGTTCGGTCAGTTACTGAATCCGAAATGTTTGCCGAGAGGTATTTGAGAGAGAAATTGAAGGAGAGAGTTGGTAGATTGATACAATGACAACAAGTTGACAAAAGCTACGGGACGGCGACTCAAGGCAGCCATCCCGCTTTGCACTTAAGTTCGGCAGGTCAATTCTGCCACCGCCTCTTTCACAACTCCACGCTTTTCAAGAACTTATCTATACCGGCGCTGGTCCTATTTAATTCGGAAGTACGAATATTAAATAAATATGATCTTTCTGAATATAAATACTATAATGTATATATAATATAATGTATTGGTATAAATACTAAAAAATGTGAATATGTAAATGAATAAAGAAGATTGAAGAATGAAGACTTGGCAACATTTGTTCGTTGATAAAGTAAATTTAAATATAAAATAGGGTTTTAAAGGCGTAAATATGAATTTAAATTATCTTTTGATTTTTGTAAATTAGAATTTTAAATATCTTTTGGTTTTTGTCAAATTTCTACAACTGAGAGATGTTTGGTAACCTCCGATTATCTTTCAATTACAACAATTATCCTATTATCTTAGTTAGTTTTAATTGTATTAAATAGTGCTAATCCGAAACAGGTAAAACCAAAACAGGTAATTACTAATGTAATAATGAATAGATATAAATTTAGAGATGGATATAAATAATGTTTTATCTTCAGCAGTTCCAGACTAAAGATATTTCAATGGGCCTCTGAACAGGCAAAGGTATCTCTTAGGATAGAATTATATACATAAAGGCTCACTGTGTTTTCTTCTAACTAAAGGTTTGGTTTAAACTTTGATTATTAATTATTTTAGAAACTATGGATGTGACATTTTATCAATTTAAAGATAGAAAAACTATGTAGCGCTAAAATTTTAAAAGATAAAATTATACAAAGTTATAAAATAGGAACAGTGGAATATTTTTAAGATTACAAAAAACGACGGTGTTACATTCAATAATATAAACGGACCCTTTCCTGGAAAATTTGCTGAGAACATGAGTGAGAGGATCTCAAAGAAAATGATACAACCAAAGAAGGAAGCTGATTCCGTATAAACCGAACAGTGTTATGTATCCTCTATTGAGGACTACTTCCAAATATAGGAAAAAAACCTTCAGATGTACGGAGGATAGAGGGAGTTTAAGCTGATATGAATCTTCAAGGAACTGTGGCTGTGGAAAAGAACTCCAGAGGATCGCTCCGTGCCAAGAAGAATGCGAGAAATCATTTCTGGATGATAACTAAAATGAAAATTATTATGATATACGATCATCAGATTAACCAATTGCGTTTTCCTCAACAGTTATTAGAATATGTTTGAATAAAAACTAATTCAGGCCAAATCGGAGTAATATGATATTTATTACAAATATTATAAGTAATATTTGACAAATAATGCTACCTTTACCAATAGTAGTAACTGTTTGTTGAAAATTATGATTTAAGTAAAATATTTAAATTGGTAACATGGGTTGAACTGTGTTGAACAATGGTATGGGTACACTGTGTTATACATAGGTATGAGTACACTACAACCCATGATCGGTTAATACCTAACAAGGTTAATACCTTACAAGGTTGTAGAGGGAGATGATCTGACCGAGGTCGAAACCACCAACTTTTCTTCCAATTAAGGGCGGCCAATTATAGAGGTTGGCTGAACCCGGGGAGGTCTCCCGATCTTACGGCTGATAATTATTAACCGAGGCTAACAGGTTAGTAGCACATCTCTTTGTACAGTTAGTAAAAGCTAATCATCTGTACTAATTTCCCGTTAACTACACGAATACAAACAAATTAATATAGTAATTGATATCGAGGAAATCCATTCTTATCCACCGAAATTAAAATAGATGGAGGAAATCCAAAAGCCTAGGGAGTTTGAGAAGCTGTTGAATTTAATCTGGGCAGAGGCTCGCTAATGAAAGTTATATTATTAGGGAACATTAAGTACGGGAGTGCTGCAGTGGCAAAAACCGAGCCCCCTAATGATGATATATTTTCCTTTTCATCAACTCTTTTTACGGCAGAGGTCGACTCTTACTGCTTCATAAACCAAATTGCAGTACATCTGGCCATGGTACAGTCGACTAGGTGTATTCTGTACGAGTAAAATTTTTCCAAAATCTGCTATCTAACCTAGAGAAGTCCATTTATTTAAAGAACCTGACCAAAACTTCCTTTAATTACAAATATTCTGCCCTCAAATTAGTGTAGTTGCAATATGTTTAATAAATTTTTATTGCTGGAAATATTACTCAGATCACAAACAAATTTAAATGAAGCCAATCCTGAAAAGTGTGGTTAATTCGACAAACATTTTTTCCCATGCCTCTAAACTTTTCATTTATCATTAAAACTTTTTTATTGAAAAAGATATTATGTATCGCAAAATTGAAATTAAATAATATATCTAAAGTTCTATGCTTATTTCATGGACTGCGACCCCTGACCATTTTACACCCATTCTATAATTATCCAGTCAACCATTACCATTTGTATTTCTATTATATTCATTAGTTTAAAACTAAGTTTTAGATTAATTAATAAAATAATTAATTATTTCACTAAATAATAAATTAATGAAGAATAAAACGAAATAATGATTCACATTCACAAAAATCACATTGACATTTTCAAAAAATCAAAAGACATAAATAATGTTAATTTACTTCTTTTTTTTAAGACTTGATTTTAGTGGAAAATTAATTTTAAAAGTGCTAATTTACCCTAATTCTATTTAGAAATGTGGTACAGTTTAAGCAAATAGAAATAATTTTGAATGATTCAGTGTCTTATTTAACTTAAAATATTCGTTTAAAAATACATGTAAAAAACAGCAAGAATCTATACATATTATAAAACAAAGTCCTCGGCCGCGTTTGTTCGCGGTAAACTCAATAACTACTGCACGGGTGATTTTCATGCGGTTTTAACCAATAGACAGAGTGATTCACCAGGAAGGTTGAGGTATATAATTTGTCGAGGTTTTGTGTAAATGGTTTGGAGTATCGATTGATTTCGCCGAAAACGATGCTTGCCTAATCCCGTGCTATTATCTAACGTGCAAGATAATAATTTCGTATATAAAGAAATATTTGTTTTTGTTTTTATTTTTATAATTTCTATATAATGTAGTACGTTGGCTGAGATGGGAAGAAAGAAAATCAAGACTGCCAAAGAAGCCTAACTAATGATATTCACGTGGTCCTTAGTGGCCGGTACGTGATAAAAAAAAATACATTACACAGACAAATTATGTAGACATAATATGCCTCAAGACCCGAGCGAAGCTGGGGAAGGTCCCTAGTATGAAATAAATTATAAAAATGAATTATCAGGGATAATCATTCGTAACTAAGGTGACTATAAATATTTATTATCAATACAACAATTAATCTATCTGGAAGCACCATCAATCGTCTTATAAGAAAAACCGTGACTTTTCCCTCATGAAGGGTATTTGCTTCAGTACGTGGTAGAGACAGCAATATTTCTAAGAAAACGGTTGTGCAGGGAGGTGATTAGTCCGAGATCACTCTCAACCACCAGATTTTCCCCTTTATGGAGGGATCCTGGGTGGGCCCTACGAAGGTCTCCAGATAGGTCAGTATCCATCCCTGGCTGTTAACAGATTAAATAAATTATTTCTCACAGTCGGATTTGAACCCAGGACCGTCGGCATGGCAAATCTTACCGCTCACAATATTCGTTTAAGCATAATATATATATATATATATATATATTTTTATTTTTTTATTTTAAATATAGCCCCATTAATTTGCATTTTTCCTTCCTTTAGAATAACTAATTATTTTTTTCACTCTCTAGAGTTACGAGGATCCTACGATGAACTCCTCCCCTTTATACACAATTATCTAACAAACTTAGTAACAAGGTTTATTTTTCTTGTTTTAAAACACGTTTATCACTTAAAATGCTCATACTGTGTAATCTGTTTAATGGGTCGCTTTCATTGGGCTTGCTTCACCCACACTTCTGTATGAATAAGTTATTGCCTAACTTTCTCTTTGTAATATATCCTATTCCATACCTCAATATATCCATCCTATTCCTTATCCCAATCTATCCTATTCGATACCTCGATCTAACCAATTCCTTACACCAATCTATCCTCTTCCTTACTTCCATCTATCCTATTCTCTACCTTTATCTATCCTATTGCTTACCTCAGTCTATCATATTCCCAATCTTAATCTATCCTACTCCTTACCTGAATCTATCCTATTTATTACCTATCCTATCCATATCTAATCATCTTATCCTGGTTTCTACTTTGAACTTCTTTCTTTTCGAGACAGAAACTTTTATGTGGATAATGTTAACTGCTTTTTACATATATTTTAATTAAAAGGTAATAATTAAAACTAACATTCTTTTTCAGATGTGAGTAGCTCATTGGAATTCTTAATAGGGACATACAGAAAATTATTACTGAAACAATGCTAAAGCGTCTCTATAAATTTATTACTATAATTTATGATAATGATAAATGAAAACCAAAACATAAGAAATAATAAGTATACAAAGTAAAATATAAAGCCTATAAACGAACATAAAATATAGATATAAATTCTATAATTTTTTTAAATTCTAGATTTATTCTTTATGAGCTTTACTATACATGGGTTTGTAGGTTTGCTAGTGAGCAGCTTTATTACTACTACAATCCATAAAGGGTAAATGGTAGAGACCATACTGTTTCTAACCCAACGGTTCTTCAGAGTGGTGATTTGGTCGAGATCAAGCTCAAACACAAGGTATACTACCAACTAAGGGCACCCCCCTCATAGAGACTGGAAGAGCCCAAGGAGGGTCTACATATGACACAGGTTCATCTTTGGATGATAGCAGATTAAATAATTTACCTTCATCAAAATAACTCACTGCTCTACACACGGTATCTCCCGTTATTACCAAGGCATAATTATAATTGCAGGTGCATATCCATAATATGTTTTGGGATTCCGCTTAACCGAAAAGCGGTTATTCCAAACCTTAAGCAATTTAGGTCGAGATGGGACGATGGGATGTGAACGGTCCGAAGGAATTTAACCCGAGCAGGGACCCCTTGTAGGCCTCGCCGGGTTCACACATCCCTGGCATTCCCCTCCTATCTCTTATCTCTAGGAGCCTTATTAAGCTAAATTCTTAGCCCTCCATTATCAAGCCCTACAGAACTTCCCTGATACTCTCCCTTCAACACGCTTCCATTTTAGAACCGGATCGGCTTCTGGGAGGTGGAAACTTCAACGGTGAACTTGGATTCTATCTCCTCACAATGTAAGACTTTAAATTGGAATGGAATCGAGAACTGGTGCCGATTCTGAAAAGTAAGTAAATGTTAAATAAAGCAAAAGGTAATCTTAAGCTGCTGCGATGTATAAACCTAATTTCATATAGAATTGAGTTGTTATTTTAAATTCTATAAATTCCTCAATTCCTTGTCAGTTTCTATCATAATTTATTTTTTGTACTTATACATGATTCTTTACAAAAGATAAAAGAAAAGTTATGTCTTATGAATATAATGAGAAAGTGTCTAGTAAAGAATGACCAATTGCAAAGCAGAGATGGCGAAGGTCTCAAGACCTTCTTTTCATAAGTTTCGAAAATTGATCAAAACATATTTTTAAAAACCAGATGATCGCTTAGGATAAAGCATCAAACTGATCATATTTAGTGATATATATTTCACAATTACTATATGTATGCAATATTCACTTACAGATTTTATGCTTTAAATATTTCTTAAAGTATGCCGCACCCTTTAAAATCTCCTCATACTTAGCATGAATGATTCAATTTTAATTTGATTTTTCATACAATATATTCAAACCAAATCTGATTTTGTATACAATATATGAGGTGATCAGGACCAAAGGCGGATAGCTCCGGTTATCCAGCAAAGAAATAAAATAGAGCAACAGAATGAAGCTTATTGATTTTAATTTGGGTTGAGAAAAGAGGAATAGGAGGGATATGAAGATGAGTTGAGAAGAAAAATTGCCTCTGAGAAGGAAAAAGTATAATATATTAGCCAATACCTAGCAATATATCACAGAGTTTCAGTTAACTTCCAAACTTCACTGGAGTAAGGAATACAAAATTAATGACCAATGTTGTGAAATAAATCTGGAGAATATATTACTTTTATCATACTTGGTGATAAATCAAATACTAAAAAATAAGTAGGTAATAAAAAAACACATAGAAATGATTCAAGTATCTAACTTTGAATATTACTTGAAAAGGTAATTTTAATTAAATTAGACTATAAATTTTAATTAGTAAACTATAAATAGTATACAAGTCGTTTAATTAAAAAAAAAAGTTACTTTAAAAAAAATAGTATTGAGAAAATTACTATTATTACTAGTATTGAGAAAATTACTATTATTGCAATTGGATTTTTATGTAGCAAAAAAATCCAATTGCAATAAAAATGACTAATAGTTTATTGAAGTTAGCAAGGGATTGGCACAAGTTAAAGAAAATCGGTTTTCAATTGAGTGTAAAAACAGCATACATCTACTCGTATTTACTAGGGATTCGTGTGACAGTGGCCTAAAAAAACAACGTAAGAATAGTTGTAATTTTAACAACGGTTTTTAATAACTTATTTTTAATTGGAACCCCGAATTTTTAGGAATATCTATGAAAAAAGTGGATACAAATAAAATGGAGTATTTCAGATTTAGGCGATATTGGAAACATGCAACAACACTCACGTAAAAAAATAATAGCAAACTTATAAGTATTTTCCTTATTTGATCTGGTTTCTTAAAAAAAAAAATTCATTTCCAACATAGAAGCGGTCACTTTTATATAAACACAAATCTACAAATGAGATTTAGGCACTATGTTGTAAACCATGTACCTATGGTGGGGAACAGTGCGTGAAACGAACAATTCTGTTTACATGAAAGAATCGTTAAGGCCAGCGGCCAGGTACCAAAAAAGGCCTTTAGGTTGCAATAAATTGAAGAGAGCTGAATTTTTGATATGTTGTAAGGGCATGTCTGACTAGTGGAAATCCAAGTTTGCTACCGATAAAACGGATGGAAAACTTTTTGTGGCCGAAAAACCTCGACATTTTCGGAGTTATTTCAGTTTTTGGCCTATATCTTCAATCGGTGCCTTTTTGATAATTAAGATTGGTAACCATTTTTAAGGTAGATCAATGTTGCTATGATTTGAGCCTAACCGTAACTCTTTAGCTCTAATAGATTCTTAGTTACGTCCATTTGAAAATTGGTAATTTTTTCCAAAAAAATCCCAATTTAAGTTTTGGCGGATTTTCATGAGGAACACCATCCGACAATGAAAGTCATGAGGAATGAAGCTGTAGTAAATTTAATTAGCTTTAATTTAAGCACAGACCAAGGGCTGTAGGTCTAATAGATTTTGAGTTACGCCCCTTGGTCATCTTTTCCAAATAGTCCAGCGGCCAGGTGTTTGAGGGTCGCAAAAAATTGAAGAGAGTTGCATTTCTGATATGTTGTAAGGTATGAGTAGTGTAAATTCAAGTTTGCAACCGAAAACAACGGCTGGGAAAACTTTTGTTGGCCGAAAAACGTCGGGGATACAGGGTGCCCCCCCTGCATAGTAGTGCCTACTAGTACTACCACTATTTTTTGTATAGGTAATTTACAAGTAAATATTTATATTTTATAATAAACAAGCTGTTTTAGATCGGTTCGTGGCGTACAAGGTCATTTTCTTAAAACATCAACTTTCCCCGATAAACCCGATTAATTAACAAGAGAATTGTAACACCTACAGGCCTCGTTAAGAGCTTAAATTAATGCTGATTAAATTTACTACAGCTTTATTTCTCATGACTTTCATCGTAGGATCACTCCTTCGGCCGGTGTTCCTCACGAAAATCCGCCAAAACATATTTGGATTTTTTGGAAAAAATTACCAATTAATATTAAAAATTATTTTAAATATATTCATCAATAAATGGTTAATAGATTATAGATCTATATATACTAAGTGATTGAAAACATAACGGAAGACAGGAGACAAGAGATTTCTAGAGAGAATCCTATAACAATATATAAACTTTACAATAATCCAGACCAAATGGGCACGATAATAGCTTTGGCGGGAAGCCACAGCTCTTGGCTAGATCGTTTGTCTAATGCTGTCTTTCAATACTAGCCGACAGCCGATAGAACTATGTTTTAGCGGTGCGCACAGTTCCCCACTTCTCTGTTATGTAATATTTAATCTTCGTATAATTCATATTAGTCTATTAAATTTATTCATGTATGTAGGTTTAGAACGATTTACCTCTTTTAGACAGTACTCATCTATCATAAATATTTTATTTAAGTGAAAGTAGAGGTAACAGTAGCAATATATAATGACAGTTTAGACCAAGCATACGAGGAATAATTCCCATATCATTTGGGAAGATATATATATTTTTAAAATTAATTATTGAAAATTATAACAATACAAGTAAATATATTGAATGATACAAAAAGGCCAGTAGAGAAACCAGCCATTGGTAGTACTCAAATAACAAACTTGGCAGGTCTCGAAGGCATCTTCTTTACAGGCGCTTCGGAAGATTATCGGGAATTGAAGAAGAATCTAGGTTTGAAACCAGTGGGTTTGAGAGAGAATAAACGTAGTGATGAAAAGATTGATACCGGGTTCGGGCCAAATTAGCAATAAATGTGACATTAAAGTCATTTGTACGGTTTGGAAATTATTTACATATCTGTGATATACTCCAGGTTTGCCATTATACCTTTTTTTTTTTTTACCCGATCACAACCAATTTTGCATTATTTTACTAACCACAATTATTCTGTTCCGATTTTGTTCAATAAAAAAGAAGATATCCATTTTACAAACAACTTTATTTCTGCGGTAATAGATAGATACGGGTGGGTAATAGATAGTTTGATATACAGCGTATCTGTATTCCTTGGTCTGACTCACTTATGAATCAAAAATGAATACATAACATTAAAATAAAAAGTAATATTGATAGATATCCTTACAAACACATATCATCAAATTAAAGTTAAATTGTTTTTAATTTTAATTACCACAATTAAAGTAATTATTACATACACTTTTTTTAAAATTATTTTAAGACCTTGCAAAATATTGTCAAACTGAGAAACAAGAGTTTGGAAAAAGTTAAAAAAGTTGGCGATATTTTTGATAGAATAAATTAAATCTAAAAAATATATATATATAAATGATAAAATTGAAATAACAAATGCTTAAAGGATATTTTAAGTGATTCATAAATCAAATATTATAGTGTTTCAGAAATAACAATAAATTAATAGGAGCGGTAAGCGATGGATAGATCTCGTTTTTCATTTTCAAAGTTTTCAAGCCCCTAATTTTGTACTACAAGATGCCAAATAGCTACAATCAATCTTGATGTTTCCCCCAAGTATGGCTCAACATTTTCTTTATATTGGGAATTTTAATTTTAGTTAATTGATATAAATTACTATGTAATTTATATATATGCATTAATTTAGGTTCAATGCATGGTAGAGACTGTACTGTTTCAAAGAGAACGGTTGTGAAAGAAGGTGATTTGTCCCAACCATTTTATATTTGATGGGTCCCAGGAGGATCAGTAGATTCAACAATATCCATCTGCGGCTGTTAACGGATTTAATAATTTACCTGCAACAGCCAGATTTGATCCCGGAACCTTAAGCACCTGGTCAGAGAAAAAGAAAAATCGTTACCGGTTTCTCGGTTATTAAATTATTTCAATAAAAGGCTAAATAAACAGTAGCACAGTACCAGTACACACTCAGACAGACGGAGTTGCTTTCAGGAACTACTTAAGACAGCTGAAGTAAAATAACTTTGAAGCTGGGAAGAAGACTCGTGGAGTAAGTCTTTGACGGGAGAGAGATCAAAGTAATCCTAATGGATAGAAAAAGCCTAGGAAGGAAATAAATGGGATTACTTAAAAAATTGTAGAATAAAGAGAGACAAGAGAACTGGATAAAGGCCCGAATTAAATATCTCAGAGAATAAAGTTAGCTCTGCTTTATTCCTTATAAACATTACACAATATCAAAAAAGGGAGCAGAGTGGCTCAGTGATAGAGGACTGAGTTGCAATGGCGAAAATCCCGCTGCTGACAAGACATTTATTTAGTCTGTCATCAGCCGGAGATGAATCATATGGGATCTAGGACCCTCCTGGGGCTCACCCAGCCTCTATTAAATGGGTACCCAAAATAAGGGGGGAAATCTGTCAGTTGAGCGTGATCTAGGACAATCACCTCCCTGCACAACCGTTGTTCATGAAACAATATAGTCACTCCCATGTACTGAAGCTCACACCCGTTCACGGGTTGTAGTGTTACAGGTTTGCTTATATAAAAAAAGAGTCTTGTTATAATTATTGCCTTATGCATAAAACATGGTTATAGTCAGTCGTAATTTAAAGTAAAAAATTAGTAATACAAAATAATTAAGATTAAAGATCGAGTTAAAAACAAACATTGCGTATGGGATGATCTGAAATGTTTTAGTTAAATAATTGTCACATTTACATATTTCTTCAAAAAATAAAATAAATATTTTAATGGTTTGTTCAGTAAAAAATATGAATAATTTCGAGGTGAGATGAATATGCATAAGTGATTTGTATATATAATAAGATCTGATATAAAACGTAGAGGTCAGGTTATAGGAGTGGATTGTTTAACGTAACTTTTATACTACTTCGGATGATTAGACGATGCTATAGTAAGAGTCCCAAATTTTGTTCATCCAGTTTTAATTAGGATAGGGATCCTTACAGACTACCTGACACCGCACAGGCTCATGACTACCATTTTACGTCCGTTCTAAAAGACGGTAAAAGTAAGTGTTTTAAATTATTTTTATTAAACTCTAAGGCCATTCGCCGGGCTGCGAACCCACGACCTTGGGTACAGAAGGTTGTTGTGCTATCCACTACACCACAAGTGACCCTAAATAATACGAGTGTATTAGTAGATATTTTAAGTTTTACATAAATCGACAGTGAATGTAAATAAAACTTGACTTAACACAATCCCCGATCAACCACTTTGCATTTGAATATAAACCAGTTTTAGAATATTCATCACATTCTAAAGTTATTATGCCTGAAGTGGATAAGGAAAGCTAGCATTTCGCCAGAACAACATTTAAATAATTAAAAATTAAAGATAATTATTCAAGTAGATGGATAACATTTACTCTTCCACAAATATGTCATAAATTATTACAAAAACAATACATTTTTTATTTCTAAAACTAAGTTCAAGATAAAAAAAACATCAATGCACAACGAAATGTCATTTCAAAAGTTAAAAAAACAATTTCAACAATATTACTTAATTATTGTAAATGAACCAAGAAATTTTCCATGAGTTAAGCTCTGTAATTTTGTGTGGATAAAAATGAGTTTTAGATTCAATTAAAAAAAACAACGGAAAAATGCTGTATTCCGTAGCTAAATTAATTAGTGAATTTTAAAGAACTACAAGGTAACTTAGACATATACTGTGCGTAGGTGTATTAGTGAAGTAGAATATTTTTATTCGTATAATCTCCCCACTTTAAAACACTTCACCCAAATTTGATTTTTCATCCAATATGCACAGGTACATAAATTTGATTTTTCATCTAATATATACCGACACTCATTTTTGTTTTTTCATCCAATAGAACAGCGACATAATTCAAAGATCGGTATTTCTGAGTTAAGCCTTTAGTAGAAATTATATAGGTTGAAGTTTTCAATTCAGGAACGACATATCTGATATTCCATTTCAAACATTTATTTTTTAGTAAAGTCATATTTTGAGATGTATCATGATTGAAGCTGAAGTTTTATGGGAAAAATAACATAAGTTAACATCAAAATTATTTCAAGCTTTTAAAAATTGTCTAATGGTTAATAAAATAATTCCAAACCATCAATAGGAATACCAATGCCCAAATTTTTATTTGTTTGTGGAACTTTGAAATACCCCTATTGAAAAATTAGGTTTTTTGAGTTATGACATTGTCCCTTTAATGGAAGGATATAGAGACACCTAAATTTGATTTTTCATCTAATATATATAAACCCAACTTTGGTTTGTCATCCATATTTAACAGACGCCCAAACTTGATTTTTCATACAATACTCGTATATACAGACACCCATATTTGATTTTTCAACTACTATGTGTAGACACCCAAATTTGATTTTTTATCCAACATATACAGACACCGTAATTTGAATTTCCATCCAATTTAAACTGACATCGAAATTTGATTTTTCATCCAATGTCTACATACCTATACCAAGTTAAACAAACCCACTTATGGCGATAAAGAATTTTAGACTGGACTTGTGCTGGGAACTTGAGAAATATCTTCAATCCTAAGGAGAAGGAACAAGCTGTAAATCATGGCGGGGAATGAATGTGGTGATTAGGAACGATAAGGTGATGGATGGCTAAGGAGGAGAAATCCAAAGCCAATTCTTCCTTAACTCCAATAGCATTTGTTAGTACTATTTCAGAGCTTCACCGCAAAAGGCGTTAGTTTAAGGGAAGAAAATAACCCATGGGTTGCCGAAGAATCAATTCCTTAAACTAGTGATATACTATTAATTAGAAACAGAGGGGCGAGCTGCGGTGTAGAGGTTAGCATAACAACCTCCTATGCCGTAATCGTGGTTCGTATGCGGCAGATGATCCTAGGATTTTTTAAGAGGGAGTAAAAATTTTTGGGCTTTACTGTCGTTCGAAAGGAACGTAAAATGCGGGTTCCAAGCCTTTAGTGAGTCAGTAGCTCCTTAAAAATCCCTGTCGTAATTATTACTGGATAGGTAAAGTTTTAGACTCCCACTGTAGCATCGTCCGATTAGCCATAGCAGCATTAAGTGACGTTAACCATTTATAAACCTCGACCAAGCCTCTCGACCAACATTTCAAGTCCACATCCACTGTTTAGGTGCACCTCCATAGTTGCGGCCTATATTAAAAGCCCTGAAGACCTGCAATGTAGGTAGAAACCTCGGTTTCTAGTAAATAATTCCTCAATGTTTAATACTTACTTAATACTTCAGGCTACTTCAACACTTACTAGGCAAACGCTCTAAGCTCCCAATTAATTACAAAAGACTCCCAATTAATTAATGACTATCATACGACCTATTTGGACTTACGGAGTAGAGCGTTGGGGCTCCACTAAACCATCCAACTCCTGTCGTATCCAATCCCTACAATCCAAATTCCTACGTAAAATCCTCAATGCTCCTTATTTTGTCAAGAATAAAGTCATCCATAATGACCTTAATGTCCCATTTGTTGCTGATTTGGTCCGAACCCGGTATCTATCCTTTCATAACAAACTTCATTTCCACTCAAACCCTCTAGTTTCAAACCTAGCTTCCTCTTCAATTCCCGATAATCCTCCGAGGCGTCTGAAAAGAAGATGGCCACGTGACCTTCTTAGTTGAACTTGCGATTTGAGTACTACCAGTGGGTAGTTTCTCTACTTGTCATTATATCATGTCATTATGTATCACTTAGCCTATTGACTTGTTATATTATTGTAGTATAGTTAAATATCAATAAATAAATAATAACAAAATAAATGTTTAATAAATCATTCCCTTAAACTCCAACTAAATCATTTTCTTCCCCATATATATAAGCTTAACTAATGTTACTCAAGATGAATTATTATTGTAGCTTGCAGATATCTAAGTGCAGGTATATTGAAGCTACGCGGTGTTCATTAGATACCAATGTAGTTTGTCACATAATGCAGCAATACTGAGATCCGAAAAGCTTCTTCGAGTACAAGGATCTAATAAGAGGAGTAGATATAAACACGAAGAATTTTTAGGAATCAAGTGTTAAGGTGTAGTAGTAAGTCACTTAATTTTTGTTTATTATTTTAAACAATGAATCTTAATTGGAAAGTAAAAAAAGGGGGCTGAGATTTGGCACCAAGGCCACACATCATCCTGTGCCTATCTCGGAACTCTACATTAATATATGTTTTTTCGATTCGAATGGCAATCTGTCAGTGATTTGATATCTCTATATTTAATACGTAATATATAATTCATAAAGTTAGAGGAAACATTGATAGAATAAATAAAATAGGCTTAAAAAAAAAATCCGCCAAGTATAAGCTTACATGTAGAGTTGAGGGGCTTTATGGGCCATATATTCCTAGCGCTACAGGTCTCCTTCGTGTTAGCGCCAAGGATAGGGTGACCACATAGCCACATAGACATAACTATTTTAAATAAATAGTTTATACCATTAGGTAGTAATTAATCTGAGAGAATAATTTGATTTTTTCTACATCTAGTCCACCTTAAAAAAAATTAATTTTTCCGCAGGTTGTCGCGAGTTGAGACAAAACAAATTTAACTTCATTTGCTTCCCTTTTAATATTTTCCAAAAATACAAATTATCGTGAGCTTTAGTATATATAAGAGAATGTAATTATGGGAAATGTGTATAATTTTATAATAATATAATCGAGAAATGAACGTTTCTACAAACATATATCATCTATACTTCGAAATGTTAGTTTTGACTATTACTTCTTGACGAAATGGTTACCGAAATCTATTCATTACCCACAGTTACATTCTATGTTCAATACTTAAGCTCACGGTAACCTGTATTTTTGGAAAATATTAAAAAATGAAACTAATAAACAGTTAAACTTGTTGTAACGCAACAAGCGACAACCTGCGGAACAGATATACAAATAAAGAAATAATTAGGATAGTTAGTTTCTTTCATTTTCTATTTTTTTAAAATCAGTTTTTTTTTTTTGTTTGGGCTTCTGCCTTAAATTTTACCAACTCCAACTGGAATTAAAATAAACAAAAACCTTAATGAACCCAGAAAGTTTCTACCTAATGACTAAGAGTTTTATACAAAATAAGTCTCCTTTAAACGATCAGAAATTAAGACTTAAAAAATATGCCTCTATAAAGAGAAATCGCGTTCAATAACATCGTCGATATAAATCTTTAATATAAAATTAAAGTCATCTAAAAGGCACAAAAACGTTTAATACCGTAAATGAAGTACGCTTGGCGATAACTGATTCGAATGGAGTTAGAGAAATTTTTTTCACTTTCCTAAAAAGTGGTGTTTTTTACTTTCGATACTTCGCATTTATATCGATTACATGTTGCCTGTTTGTAAGGATTCTCCGTAATTTAAGAAAAAAATGTTAATACAGCATTTTGATTGTATTTAAATTAAAATAGGATGATAATGTATTACGACTTAGAATAACTGAGGGGAAAACTTTAACTGGTATATCTACCATTACGAATTTCCAAATATCGTTTTTATATAAATACAGGCATAGAACATAGGAAATTGTCATAATCCAAACATAAAGTAAAAAAGCAATACATGCCAACCAAAGACTTACCTATACCTAGTAAGCTTTAGCAATACTAATTTCTTCACCTTATGCTTGAAATTATTTTGAAAAGTTATAACTATGATAATAATACAAGTTTAAGAAGATTGATATGACATGTTTCTATAGATATTAGTGATCTATCGAATGATGATAATCGATTATCTAGGTAGTATCGATACCTGTACGAACTGCCTGATGCACTCGGAGCCGTGCTCCTTGAGGAAGGCCTGTATCCCGAGGACCCTGGTCCCGTTGGGGTGGTACATGACAGGTCGGGGGCGGAGTCATCACTGCCGCCTCCGGCCACCTGCGCATGCGCCGTTTCTCCGCTCAAATACGTGCCCAGGACGAAACCACGTCGGGGTAAAGGAGTTTACACGATTCCGAAAGATATCTGCGAGAGGTTCCTACTTTACCAACAATGTCTTCCATAGAAAACGGAAAAGATAAGTGTCAAAAGAATGTATTTCATTAACTAATTGTGCTTGGATTTTTTAAAAAAAGTAATTTTTAGGGTTTTTAGCAATGTTCTAGTTGTATTTTCTCTATCATAATTTTTTATATAGTAAATGCCATTAAGATATACTAATTTTTTTTAAATTTCACTGAACTTGCAGCCTTACGGAGTAAGATTCTTATAACTAAGCAATTGACCCAACTTTAACAGCATATTTTTTATTTATTACTTATAGCCTAAGGCATATATATTTTTTTAAAGGTAGTAAAAATACTTAGTTATGAGGTCTTTCGAACGGGACGTAAAAAGGTGTCCAGAGCCTGTGCGATGACAAGTACACGTTAGAGATCCCCATCTTAATTATACCTGGACAAGCAAAATTTAGGAATCCCGCCGTAACATCGACCGATTAGCCATAGCAGCATAAAGTGATTTTAAATGAACAAACAACACACTGCAGTGCCGTTTGTGAGGGATTTAGATGTAATACAGTTGCTGAGATACGGTGATTCTAGAGAGAATAAATGAACGATGTTGAAGTTAAAGTCATTGTATATAGATAAGGTTTGAAGGAAGAAGCATTCTCATTGAGGTCGCAATTTCCTTGATAATTTTGATGAAAAAAAAACAAAAACGAAAATATTAGAATGTCATATACGACAGAAAAAAGTTAATAAAGAGAATATGACTAAAATATAGCTAAACATCTAATGATATAACTGCATAAATGAGAATACTGTTCCAATTCATTTTTTTGGGGGGCTGCTGAATTTGAACACATTTAACTGCAATAATACTTGTGTAAAATACAACAAAAATAACTAAAAACTTGATTAGGTTTTTTGTTCAGAATTTACTTACATTTCATAGGAAGCGTTTGGGATCAATTTAAAAATTGGCTTTTTCATATTCTTCCCTAGTTTAGTCAGGCAATTTTGTCGACACGACACTTTGCCGCGTTATTTATCATGGTTTCGGTCCGATTCTGAGGATGAAATTTCGGTAGCATAAAGCATTGCTTGACTATAGTTACAACATCCCACCTAAATTAAGAGGTGTTCAAAGATTCAAAAAAACAATTTAAAAAGCGAAAAGGAAACAGAACGAGTATCTTGTAGTAACGGCAATCGTGGAACATCTGGTATAATTGAACCCGTGAACACTTGAATATTTATGGTTGAGTTTGTATAGTAAATCCTCAATTAGTTGGAAACGAAGAGTGCTTTTCTGCTATCCCATCATCATTCGGGAACAAGTTATTCAAATTAAATAATAATAAATACATCCGATTTTAGGAATTGTTCACATTACCTCGTAACTAATGCTAAAATCCATGCATGAATATAAAAATGACTAATAAATTAACTCTTCTTTCTTTAGTTCCTTTCATCTACTGAGAGACGATAGAACAACTAGTGTTCAATTTACGTGTTTTCCTTTCTGCCAAGTTCTTCTTCATTCTTTAAGATCTTCTGATTCTCTCTTCTTCAGAAATTCTGTATAGTCGTTTGGTGTTTACCCTATCTTAGAAAGTCTTAATTTTATCAACGGTCATATTCTTTGTTATCTTTCATCCGCAAGGATTCTTTCTTTAATTTAAAACTTTTGTAGGCACTTCCCGATCTTTTTAAACCAGTTCGATTTTGTTTTTCTTTTGCGGCAAAAGTTGAAGACCCTTTTAGTTAGCCTATCCGGACTCAATCTTAAATTGCGATCACAGAACTTGATACTCCTTCCTTTTCCTTATCTTTGCCAGAAATCTTTTCGGTTCTCTTTTTTCGGGGAGTTTGTGGAATTCGGGGTCTAGATTCTTTCGTAGAATTTTGATTTTCTAGACCTCCAACTTTTCAATTGAACCATAAGAATATGAATAAGAACAGTAAATTCATACGATAATTACTAATTTTGACAAACCACCTCCATGCACAACCGATGTACATGAAACAGTACAGTCTCTACCATGTACTGAACCCCAGACCTGTTCGCAGGTTGTAGTTGTACAGGAATACTAACTTTATTCGTAGTCCGAAATAATTAATATTCTCTCAATATACTACCACATTCTGCTATTAGTGTACAATTAAGTACAATGCAACTGAAGCGTTGACATGGAAAGGGTACTAAGTCAAACAAGGTAAGCTTACAGGAGAAGCAAAACACTTTTTGACAACTAAAAATTAAAGTTTCTTCTTCTTCTTTAATGGCACTACAACCCTCGAGGGGTAAAGGCCTCCTGCAACAGACGCCACCAGTCATCCCCGTTCAGAGCAGCCGCCTTCCAATTCCTTATCCCAAGGATAGACCTTGCATCAGCAGCGACGCGGTCTGCACAACGCAATTTGGGACGTCCAACTGGCCTTGGTCCATGGATCTGTTCGTTGAGGAGCTTCTTAGAAATTTGATCATCCGTCATCCTCGCCACATGTCCGGCCCAACGTAATCTCCCAACTTTTATAAATCTGACCCGGTCGGCTCGTTGGTACAGCATTTTTAGTTCCGCATTGGTTCTTAGTTTCCATTCTTGATTTATCCACACTGGACCAAATATTCTTCGGAAGATGCGCCGCTCGAACCTCAGTAAAGCCTCTTGATTCTTGGATAGTGTCCAGCATTCAGAGCCGTTGGTGACGACAGGCCTTATTAGTGTCCTGTAGAGCTGTAATTTAGTCCTAGACAGAGATTTGCTCATCATGTGCCGCTGCAGTCCAAAATAACACCTGTTAGCAGCCACTAATCGTCTGTCTATCTCTATCTGCATTGTTTGCATTTACCAGCGTCCCTAGGTAGACAAATTTATCTACCCGTTCAAAAATAAATTCTCCAATTTGGACCTCAGTTCCTCTTCTAGCTGCGCCTCGACACCAATCTTTAATGCAGCTTTTTTAAGGGCAATAAAAGCCTCCCTCATGGTTACAAATGACCTACCTATAATATCTACATTGCCAGCAAAACCCAGGATTTGTGTAGCCTTGTGCCTCCCAAATACACTCCAGATCTCCTCACTGCAATCTCTAATGCAAAGTTAAATAGGAAGCATGCCAGGCAACCGCCCTGTCTATGTCCGTTATGTGTCGTGAAGCACTCAGATACATCCCCCTGAATCTTTACCATGCATTGCACCCTTCTCATTGCTGCTTTAACGAGGCGAACTAATTTCGCTCGAACGCCTAACTCTATCATGGCTTTGAATAGCTCGTCTCTTAGCACGCTATCATGGGCTCCCTTAAAATCAATGAAAAGGTGGTGGGTTGGGATTGAGTGTTCCCTCGTTTTTTCGAGAATAGTCCGCAGAGAAAAGATCTGGTCGGTGGTGGCCTATCCTTTCCTGAAGCCGGCTTGGTATGGGCCAATTTCCCTCTCCGCAAAAGGAAGGAGCCTTTGGAAGAGAACTCTTAAGAATATCTTGTATGCGCAGGACAAAAGTGAGATGCCAGGGTAGTTGCCACATTGACGGATGTCTCTCTTCTTATGGATGGGGATAATTGCTGTTTTACACCAATCTTCAGGGATTTCCTCTGCTTCCCAGAATTAAAAAAATAAAGTTAAAACTGGAAAATAACTGTTAATACAGTACGTTTTTATTTCGAATTCAGATATTTATGAACTTACTACATCATCATGGAATGTTGGTTTTTGGTTTTTGGCTTGAAATGGAGTTGTAATATAACAATAACTCCTTTTCAGTCCAATGCCTATACTTAGCCCCTTATTCACTACAAAAATAACTCGATCCCGCTTATTTAAGTACAAGAAACTCATTTTGGAGAAAATTAAACCTAACCACTTATTCACCGGGGCTGTTGATACAGGGTCGTTTCATATGAAATGTTCGTTTTTATTATTTCTAAAATTCAAAATGGAATTAGTAAACTTGTTGTATGTGTTTATGCTTACAGATTGTAATTGAAACAATACCTCTACCGGTTTTGACTTACTCCTCTTTTTATCTTATTCACATGATTCATTTTTGACTTGCTACCTTTTCCATGTCTCAATTGACCATCACCTCATGAAGTGATTCGTATAGAAAGTATAATATATAAGTATGAAGTAATGATATAATATTGTTACGGGCTACTGGGTGTAAAATGGACTAAACTATTACTTAATTCAAGAATCTAATATTTATTAACAAATTAACAAGAATACAATGAGATTATTTAAAACAGTTAAATTATTAAACTAATATCAATATACAATAATAATATTCTACTAAATGTTATCTAATTTCTAAGATAATATACAAATAATATAAGATATTGTTTATACTAAGTAACTAAACTATTTATATAAATTTGTACAAGTACAATAATATTACACTATAGTTTACAATTACAAATTAACACTTACAGTTCGCTAACTAAAGTCCACCGACCGTAAGACTCTTCAAATATGACAAACTGCCACACAGTTTATTACACTTATTACACGGTCACTAATTGTCACTGTTGCTCACTAAGCACTTATTACAGACTGATACTAATACTAACTAACTCACACACACTGCCACTAGTTAACGACTGCTACTCACGGGCTTATTACAGACTCGTCTTATTACTACTCATCTTATTACTGACTGCCGCGGCCGAAAACGCTGTCCTTTTTATATAGGCAAGGTAGGTCGTGGTGGGGCATTACTCGGAACACGGACGAGGACCACCTAGACCGATCTAGAAGGTTCTACGCCATTCTATAATCCCTTCCGCTTAATCCCATTGTTTGCCTAATCCGCTCTAGGCAGATCAGAAGCCGGTCCTACTTTCCGCTCTGACCGTAACACTGCCCCCTCCTTAAAAGTGCTCTGCCCCAGAGCATAGTCCGGAGAAATCGGGCGGTCATGAGCTTCCCTCGATGGAGACGCATTTCCTTTCCAGGGGTTGAACGTGCACACCAATATGGCGACTCCAGAGTTGGCGAATATCTGTTCAAGCATGTTCCTGACAACCTTCCACTCCAGGCCGTCATATCCACAGCCCAACTTAGGGATCGCGAGCTTGGTGACACGCAGTCTCAGAAGCTTACTCCGCAGGTCGTCGAGGCTTCGCCGCAGTGCGTCATATGTGGGCTTCTGATCAGTAGCACACTTGGTAACTAAGTAGAACAGGTGTCGTCCTTCGTGCGTATGGTGGAGTGCTTTCCCGACGCGTGGTCCTTGGCGTTCCAGTTCCTCAGTTCCAGCAAACTTCTTCCTGAAGACGGTTGCAATCCCTCGGGAAGTCCTCAGATCTTCGGCTACACAATGGGCCAGAGAATAGTCCGCGGGTAACGAGAAGATATCTCTGTATACTGCCTGAGTTACTCCACGGGAACCTTGTACCTTAGGTTGTGCAACTGATACCTTACTGGCCTCCACGTTGTTGAGGTACCTGACTTGCTGGTCTTTTGTCGGGCCATGGTCTCCTTTGTATGGGGCCGGTCTATTAAAATGGACTACCCTGGGTTTTCCTTTTGGCTGCTTTCTGATCCTATAGATGACGTCGTTTATCCTATTGATGATCTCAAACGGGCCATCCCAGGAGTTCTGAAGTTTAGGTGAGTAGCCTCGCCTTCTTCGAGGATCATGTAGCCAGACCAAATCTCCAGGTTGGAATCCACCTTTCTCTGCCCTGATGTCGTAACGCTCCTTCATTCTGTCACTGGCTCCCTGGATGTTTGCACGAACCTTTTCGTGGATATTATCCATCCGCTTCCGTAGATTCGTGACGTATTCCTCTCCGTTAACTTCCTCGTCTGGCTTGAACCCGAATTTCAGATCACAAGGCAAACGAAGTTCTCGGCCGAAGACCACATTTGCGGGGGTCTGCCCCGTTGCTTCATGGACTGAACTGCGGTAGGCTAACAGGAACAAGTGAAGATACTGGTCCCAGTCCCGCTGATGCTCGGAGACCACTTTAGACAAATATCGACCCATTGTCCTGTTCATGCGCTCCACCATGCCATCCGATTGAGGGTGAAGAGGCGTCGTCCTGGTCTTCCGTATCCCCAGTGCTTCGCACATTCCGGAGAAGACTGCAGACTCAAAGTTTCTTCCCTGGTCAGCGTGAAGTTCCATGGGTACTCCAAACCGGCTGACGAGCTGCTTCACAAGTACGTCTGCAACCGTGACTGCCTCTTGATTCGGAAGGGCATACGCTTCCACCCACTTAGAAAAATAGTCCATGGCCACGAGAATATATCGGTTGCCTTCGTCCGTCACAGGGAAAGGGCCAGCGATGTCAATCGCTATCCTCTCGAACGGTGCTCCCACGTTGTACTTCTTCATAGGGGCCTTCTTTCTTCTTGTTGGTCCGTTAGAAGCCGCACAAGTCGCACAACGCCTGCACCAGTCCAACACATCGTCCTTAAGGTTTGCCCAGTAAAAGCGTTCACGAACTTTTTCCAATGTACGGTGAACTCCAAGATGGCCGCCAGTTACACCGTCATGTAGTTCCCTAAGCACTTCGGGCACTTTATTCCTTGGAACGATGAGCTGTAGCCTGCGCTGATCTCCTTCCGCGTTCTCCAATGCCCGTTTCAGCAGCCCGTTGTCCACTAAAATGGAGTTCCATTGGGCCCAGTACGTTTTTACATTCTTCGACATTGGAGCAACATCCTGCCAGGCCGGTCTTCCTCGCCCCGATATTTTCTATTCCTTTATTTGTTTTAAGTCCGGGTCCTCGTCTTGTTCCTTTGACACCTCTGCATCTTGCCAACTGTCGATGACAACTGTAGTCCTCAATACCGCTGCCTGCTTCTCCTCTTGTCGAGAACAATGCTTGCAGCCTTCTTCACAAGGTCTTCTTGACAGTGCATCCGCATTCCTGTGGCTCGTTCCAGAACGATGAGCAGATTCAAAGTCATACTCTTGAAGGCGCTCAATCCACCTCGCCACTTGCCCCTCAGGTGACTTGAATCGCAGCAGCCACATTAGAGCCGCGTGGTCCGTTCTCAGCAGGAACCTTCTTCCGTATAGGTATTTATGAAAATGCTCTATGGACTTTACTACTGCCAGAAGCTCTTTCCTTGTGACACAGTAGTTTCGTTCCGGAGCTGAGAGTGCTTTGCTGAAATATCCAATCACCCTTTCTTCTCCGTCTTGGAGCTGAGAGAGGACACTTCCAATGGCGATGTTGCTGGCATCTGTGTCAAGTATGAACTTGCCCTCGGGGCGTGGATAGCTCAGAATAGGAGCACTAATCAATTTGCTCTTCAGCTTCTCGAAGGATGCCTGACACTCGTGATCCCAATGGAAAGTCCTTTTCTCCTCGGTAAGTCTGGTAAGAGGTTTTGCGATGTTAGCGAATCCTTTCACGTACCTCCGGTAATAGGTGCAGAGCCCGAGAAAACTTCTCACCTGGTGCTTATCTCGAGGTACTGGCCAGTTGGTGATCGCTGCTATCTTCTCTGGGTCAACAGCAACTCCGTTGTCTGACACAATATGCCCCAGGTAGTTGACTTGCCTTCGGAAGAGATTACACTTCTTCGGGTTCAACTTAAGGTTCGCTGCACGCAGTCGTTCGAAGACCTTCTCCAGATTCTTCAGATGGTGAGCGAAGGACTTTCCCAGCACAATGATGTCGTCTAGGTACACCAGGCATACCTCCCAAGAGAGACCCCTTAACACGTTTTCCATCAGCCTCTCGAATGTGGCAGGAGCATTGCAAAGCCCGAACGGCATTACTGTAAACTGCCAGAGCCCAGTGCCAATTGAAAACGCCGTCTTCTCTTTATCTTCCGGTGCCAATCCAACCTGCCAATATCCACTGCGGAGATCCAAGGTAGAGAAGAGTTTACACCCCTCCAGGGTGTCCAGCGTATCGTCAATCCTCGGAAGCGGATAACTGTCTTTCTTGGTGACGTTGTTTAGAAGGCGGTAGTCCACGCAGAACCTCGTTGTGCCGTCTTTCTTCTTCACTAATACGACAGGAGACATCCAGGGGCTACTCGAAGGCTCAATGACACTGTCAGCCGCCATCTCCTTTATAATCTCCTCGGCGTCCTCCCGTTTGGCTAACGGCAGCCTCCGCGGAACCTGTCGGATGGGCTTCGCATCCCCAGTGTCAATCTTGTGCTGGACGATATCCGTTCTGCCCCGTGGTCCTGGTCCGATCTCGAAGACGTCATGCCATCGGGTAATCATGTTTTTCACCTCCTCGCTCTGTTCAGGTGAGAGGTCGCGACATGATTCATCCACAAATCCTTTTAGTTCTTCTGGCAGTCCTCGGAGCTCGGTGGGACGACGTTGCAGCTGACGAACCACTGAGGTAGCGGTTGTACACTCCCCGACCGGTGTTCCTTTCTTCAGCGTTACCGGGAAGCTGTTCAGGTTCATTAGCCGGATTGGAGTCGTCCGTCCGGCCTTGATGAGAGACCTAGCAACCAGTACGCCGCGTCCGATCTCTTGTTCTTCGTGCGTTCCGGGTTCCAGTAGTACACATTGACCCTCTGGTAGATTTCCTTCGACCGTCCCATGCGTCACGATTTGGCTCCGTGCCGGTAAAGTGGTGTCTTCTGGTAGCAGCACTCGTGCGCAGAAGTCCTTTTCCTGCCGAAGTAAGACTTCCTCGTCTCCCAGCGTCATCACACCTCTCGACATATCCAGCTTGATCCCGTATGCGATCATGAAGTCCATGCCCAATATAACATCTTCATCGATCTCTGCCACGAGAGCGCGGTGCTGCAGATGTTGATCCCCGATGTGGAAGGTGGCATCTGTCTCCCCGTAGACCTTGGCTGGCTGTCCCGTTGCAGTCCGTAATGCCCAAGTTGTTGGTAAGATCTTCTCAGCTGGAAGTGTCTTGGAGTTCAAGATTGTCATGCTCGCGCCGGTATCCACTAGAAGGTTTCGCAGCTGCCCGTTCACCATCCCATCAACGTAGAAGCTGTTTGTCCTGCTTCCTATTGACGCAACTCTGATGGCCTTCCTGGGGGCTTTGACGTTACGGGTTGGACACTTGCTTCTAGGGTGTCCAAGCTGGCCGCAGCCCCAACAGCGTATCTCCTTCTTATGGGTCCTGAGAGCATCCAACACTTTGGTCACTATGTCCTCGATGCTAGGGACCACATTAGGTTCCGCTTCTGCTGCTCGAATTCGCGCATGGCCCCGTACAGACTGTCTGACAGCTTCAAACTCCATGGCCTGAGATAATGCGTCTCCCAACGTTTTCGGCCGGGCGAGCTTCACCGCTTGTTGTGTCTCTGGGTCCCGAAGTCCATCCAGGAATTTGTCGACAGCCAAACTCTCGTAGACATAGTCAGTGACCGATGGGTAGGCGTTCCTCACCAGCCGGGCAATATCCGCTTCAAACTCCTGCAGCGTCTCGTCGTCCTTCTGGACCCTGTTTCTTAACTGTGAGCGATATAGCTGGTCCATGTGGCGGTGTCCGAAACGCATTTCCAGTCTTCTAATCAGTTTCCCGTAGTTGGACCGCTCCGACATGGGCATTCCCTGCAGCACTCTCAAAGCGTCTCCACGCAAGGCCAGGCACAATGCTGAAGCTTGGGTCTCCTGCGACCACCCGTGGATTGAAGCCGCTGTCTCGAAGAGAGTCATGTAGTCTTCCCACGGCGTCTTCCCGTCGAATACTGGAATGGTGTTGTGAGCTGGTGGCGTCCCATTATTGGCGGGCAGAATGGTTTTATGAAGACTGACCTCGGGGGAACGGTCGGTGTCGTTCATCGGTGGGTTGCTCATACGTCCCTCTAGAGCTTCTACTCTTTGCCTAAGTTTGCTTTCAATTGAATTCAATTTTTCTCCTAACCTAGATTCTACATCAGCTACTTTATTATCTACATTGGCTAACTTATTCTCAACACTTTCCATTAACTTAGTCTCTAATGTACCTAATTTAGACTCTAGTTTATTTTCTACATTGCTTAACTCATTTTGTAAATTACCTAGCTTATTTTCTACATTGCTTAACTCATTTTGTAAATTACCTAGCTTATTATCTACATTGCTTAATTCATTACCTAGCTTATTTTCTACATTGCTTAAAGTTGCAGACAACTTGCTTAAATCGGTTTCAAACAGAGCGTCATCTGGATTCTCCCCTAACTCTACAAAAAATTGACGCAAGCGATGTTGCAGTACACTTTTATTTCCGGAAGAATCCAGATCACGTTCTTCTAATTCCCGTTTTAAATCCGCAACTTTTAAATCCATCAATTTAAGACTTTGAGAAGCCATTTTTCATACAGTAGCCCAATAATTACAAAATACAAGACAAAATAATAACAATTACACAAAATCCCACTTCTGACACCAATTTGTTACGGGCTACTGGGTGTAAAATGGACTAAACTATTACTTAATTCAAGAATCTAATATTTATTAACAAATTAACAAGAATACAATGAGATTATTTAAAACAGTTAAATTATTAAACTAATATCAATATACAATAATAATATTCTACTAAATGTTATCTAATTTCTAAGATAATATACAAATAATATAAGATATTGTTTATACTAAGTAACTAAACTATTTATATAAATTTGTACAAGTACAATAATATTACACTATAGTTTACAATTACAAATTAACACTTACAGTTCGCTAACTAAAGTCCACCGACCGTAAGACTCTTCAAATATGACAAACTGCCACACAGTTTATTACACTTATTACACGGTCACTAATTGTCACTGTTGCTCACTAAGCACTTATTACAGACTGATACTAATACTAACTAACTCACACACACTGCCACTAGTTAACGACTGCTACTCACGGGCTTATTACAGACTCGTCTTATTACTACTCATCTTATTACTGACTGCCGCGGCCGAAAACGCTGTCCTTTTTATATAGGCAAGGTAGGTCGTGGTGGGGCATTACTCGGAACACGGACGAGGACCACCTAGACCGATCTAGAAGGTTCTACGCCATTCTATAATCCCTTCCGCTTAATCCCATTGTTTGCCTAATCCGCTCTAGGCAGATCAGAAGCCGGTCCTACTTTCCGCTCTGACCGTAACACTATGAAGGATAATTACCCTTAACCCGAAGATTACTACATCTTACTACATTAGATTATGATAGCGATATTCTATTTAGAGGATCCCTTCATAGCCATTATCACCCCTTTAATCTGATTTCGGTATGGCAACCCTCTTTGTTAATTTAATTCAGGCGTTGCTCCCAGACAGCGCTGTGGTCTGTTCCTTCCCAGTCCCTTATCACACAAGACACACGTCACAACCTTGTTGGCATGTAATTAGATAGTGATAGATCTTAGGGTATCAAGTTCTGCTCCGTTCTCATAGCAACCCGATCTAAATGTGTATATTTCCATGCAGAGAGATTTAAACATAATCCTTAAGGTGGTTGTGATAAAAAATGTGAAGATAAGCGACTATCGTTGCATATGAAATGCCCGTTTACAAAGGAAAAGTTATTTATAATTTATTTTTAATAATTATTATTTTTGATGGTGATTATTTTTAAATATTTTTGATTTGAGGAGAAAAGATTTGTCCTGGCCGGGATTCGAACACAGGTCGTCTGCATAAAAATAAATTATAAATAATATATTGACGTAAGCCGACAAGATTCTAATTAAAGTAATGTTCAATGAACATTCTTCGCCGTGTATACATCGCAAAAATGGGAGAACACGGGGATATAGGATCGGTGAAGAGAACGGATTTGTCTTACTTGGATACGACCCCTGGTGGCTCATAGGTTTAGAGCACTGCACCGGAGATGCAGACGACCCGGGTCCGAATCCCGGCCAGGACAAATCATTTCTCTTCAAAACAAAAATATTTGAAAAGTTATTCAGTAAAACAACTTTATGAAATAAAAACATATTTATTCAAAATATTTACCCAACATTTTTCCCAACGAGTTACATGTTAAGATGTTACTGGTTTTTATTTATTTGGAATTATTCTGCATGTTGTCGCTTCGAATTTAATCACAAGTTTTAACCTTCCATTCGTTCTCCTTTTAATATTTTCTAAAAATACAAGTTATCATGAGCTTTAGTATGGAAAAGATAAAGTAATTATGGGAAATGTGCATACTTCGATAATCATTTCATTTAGAAATTATCGTTTTTACAAATATATCTACAGTGGTTAAGTCGGATTTTGTGCAGAGAGAGTTAACTGCTTTGAAATAACCGGGATCGTATCATTCTCTTAGTTTTTGGCTTAAAATGGAGTTGTAAAATAAACAATAAATCCTTTTCAATCCAATGCTTGAACTTAGCCCCTGATTCACTAAGAAAATAACTCGATCAAGCTTACTTAAGCACAAGAAACTCGTTTTGGAAGGAATTAGACTTAACCACTTATTCACTATACTTTGAAGTATTAGATGAAACTGTTATTTCTTGATGAAATGATTACCTGAATCTACTCATTACCCATAATTATATTATTTTTTTCAAATTAAAGCTAACGATAACTTGTATTTTTGTAAATTATTAAAATTAAAACGGATAACATTTAAAAATTGTTGTACCCCAACTCGAAGCGACAACCTGCGGAACAGATATCATAAATTTTAAAATATTGTTGTCAATTAAAAAAAAAAAATTATATTTTTTGGACTCAATTATTCAGCTTTAAGTTGTTGAACTACATCTTATCTTTAACTTACAATTTTAACTTAACAAAGGGCGTTTAACTTCTATAATGGAGTATTTATTATGACTGATTACGGTATGGTTTAAAGGGTTTTTCAATTACAGAACTGAAAAATTCAGATTTTTGTGATGAATTAAATTCTGAAAATGAGTTTTAGACTTGAGAATTATTCTAAAAAAATTTATAGATATGGAAGTTTCCAAATTTCTGAACAGATGGAAATTTTTTCAGAGATACGTCTGGCGAATAAGCTGGGTGTAGGAGGACTTCGTAACCCAGCTCGTTTAGTTTCTTCACTGTCTGACGTGAAACATTATTTATTAATTAATCAGTGTTACCATCTCAAAATTTCTGAAATCAACGTCGAGCGGGCCGTCCGTTACAACACCTTCCCCGAACGCGGTGGTAATGTTTCACGCAGCGTCGGCGGCCGAGTGTCCGAGTTTAAAATCATAAGAAAAAAAAAGTACACAAAAATCCATGATCATATTTGAAGGCATCCTAAACAATATTCGTTCAATTGTAGTGATATTAAATACAATAAAAAAAGATAAACAACTAATAACAGTTTATTACAATCTACGACTACCCACTACGAATATTATAAATAATAAAATCACCTCCGCGAATATGTTATTATATTATTGGCGCGACAGACTCATAAAGAAGTCCTTGGCCTGCTCAACCGCTCTACCCCAATCGTCCCGATCGCATGCTCGAGTGATGGAGACCTTGCTCAGCCTCAAATTTTCACAGACGGCATCCTTTCATCTAGCTTTGGGCCTTCCTCGAGGTCTTACTCCATCCGGATTTCCTTTATACAGCTTTTTAGCTGTTCTTTCTTCGCCCATCCTATATAAGTGGCCCAGCCACTTGATCCGTTGAATCCTGATGAAGCTCGATACCATTAGGTCTCCATATAACTTACTTAGCTCCTTGTTCCTTCTGATCCTGAGTTGGTCGTTTTCTCGAACTGGGCCGAATATTTGCCGAAGAACTCTCCTTTCGAATCTATTCAGCTTTTCCACGCTGGATTTATTCAGTGTGAGGGTTTCACCAGCGTATGTCACTTCTGTCCTAATCACGGTTTTATATATCATCCAGCTTGGACTTTAGGCTAAGGAGCTTACTTCTCAGGAGCTTTGATATTCCAAAACATGCTTTATTACCTAATACTATCCTGGCTCTGATTTCCTCCTCCTCATCCAAATTCTCATTTATAAGGCTTCCTAAATACTGGAAACTTGACACTTGTTGGAAAGTGTGTCTTCCAAACGTGTAGCTATGAGGTGGTCGGTTTTTTTTACTATTCTTTTTTACCATTATCTTGGTTTTCTCCTCATTCACCTGTAACCCCATTTTTCCAGCTTCCACTTCCAGCCTCTCAAAAGCTTCTTTTAAGATAATCAGCGATCTTCCTACTAATACAAGGTCATCAGCATATGCAGGAATACCCAGACTACGGTTAAAGATGGTCCCCTCCATCAGTAATCCTGCCCTTTTAATGACATTTTGCATTACAATATTGAATAGTAGAGGTGCCAGCGAGTCTCCCTGCCTAAGTCCTGTAATAATCCCAAATTTTTCCGTGATTGAGCCATTTACCCTTACGCTGCAAACTGTGTTTTCCATCGTTCTCATTACCAAACGCACCAACTTGGATGGAATCCACATTTCGCTCATAGCTCTGAAAAGCTCATTCCTGGATATTGTATCCAATATGTACTAAGTTCATAATTATCTGCAATGGAAAGAAAATTCTATTGTTTTAACGGTTTTTTAAATTTTATTTTTTTATTATAAATGACACTCAAATTGGTGTTAAAGAATAAACATTTATTGCCGGTTAATATGTTTGTTTTATGAGTTAATTATTGCTGAATATATATATATATATATATATATATATATATATATATATATATATATATATATATATATATATTATTATTATTTGCGTATATTCCCCTCTAAGGAGAGCACTGAAAACAAAAATCTAGCTTTTGGTGGTGACTTTTTTCTTCTTTTTGTCTTCCCAAAACCTTTTCATGTTTTCACTTGGAGTCTTATTCTGTTCATCTATCCATTTATGCCTGGTTAGTGTAGGTTGTGATATAACTTCAAGTTTCTGGTTCATAATTTCGTCTCTACAGGTTTTACGATCTTGAATGTCTTCTATGGTGATGTTTAATCTTCTTAAGTCTTCTGTGGTTTCTTTAAACTAGGAAGTGCCCAATTTCGATGTAGAGACTATTGAACATTCTTTTAGTCAGTCTGCTATCGTTCATTCTGGAGATATGTGCAAAAAATTTCGCTCTGCGTTTTAGTATATATATATATACACACACAAATATATATATACACACACACATATATATACACACACACACATATATATATACATATTTAATCTGTAATTTATTAAATAAAGGAGGGTCAAAAAAAAAATAATTCTAGAACAAGGAGTATACCAGACATTCGAATATGTGATATTTTTGAAAACCTGCACATATCAGTTGATGGCAGATAAATAAATAACTATATATTTCTAATGTTTGTACTAATCACGAGTAGCTGGTAACGAGAGGTACAAGTATAGGTTTTATATTTCGTGAAAAAGATAAAATATTTTGTTTAAGCCAAAAACGTTTAACTTTGTACCATGCTTAGATTACTAATCTACTCTATAGCCTTTGAATGTCGGGCAATATTGCTTTTGAAAACCAATATATGACATAAGAGCACTTGAATTCTAGGTTAAAAAAAAAAGTAGCTTTGTACACTTTCTCAAATGAAATAGCAAAAGTTATAAAATACAAATACAAACTGAGCGGAGCGGCTCAGATTGTACAGATGAGTTGGAGTGCTGAGGGCCCGGGATTCATAACCGGCTTCTGCGGATAAATTATTGAATCCATCAACAGCCACGGATTAGCCTACGCATCTGGAGACTGTCCTGGGGATCACCCAGCCTCTATAAAGTGGGTACCCTAAATTGGAGGGAGAATCTGGCGGTTGAGCGTGATCGTACAAATCATTGTTAGAAACAGTGCACTCTACCAAGCTTTGAACCGAAGGCCCTTCATGGCTTGTACAGATTTTGGTATCAATTCCGCAGGTTGTAGCTTCAAGCAAAGCCACGAAGAGTTTTAGCTATTCAATAAAATTATCTTGAATTTTAGTATGAACAAAAAGATTGTAATTATGGGAAGTGTATATTTCGATAATCATTTAATCAAGAAATGAAAATTTCAACATTTCGAAGTATAGATGATATTACCTAAACAGTATAAATTATTATAAATAAATATATAAATTATTATGCCACGATCCATATCATCGCTTTCAAAACAATACCGCTACAACTTTTTATGAAAATGAGTTAGTAACGGTAACGCATTCTACAGGATGAATTGCACAACACTAAAGAAGGCAAGTATTAACCCTTAAATGCATTCTATAACTCAGCTGTAACACTTTCTTTAAAGTACTACTATCGACATCTCTTGGCATTTTGCAAGACTATTTTCGTTAATTTAGTTCCATTAAGAACGCTAGATGGCTCAGAAAGTGCATTCACGTGTCGTTTTGTTCATTAGAAGGAGGTTAGAGGCAGTTTTACCAGGAGAATCTTGACCCTCCGACTAACTGTTACCGAACCATTTTGAATTGTGACGTTTTCTAGTTTTTGTTAGGCCTTTTTATTTTGTACCTTTACTGATAAAATCTATATTTATAAAAACCTTTTTCAATGAAATAGAATGAAATGATTTTTTTTTACTATTTTTACCTTTCACATTGAGCCTTAAGCCACCTAAAAATTTTTTTTTAAACAAGAATCAAAATTCATGCATTTAAGGGTTAAGGTCAACAACATGGCAGAGTATGATTTATTGATACTTCTCTTCAACGGTTCTGAAAAAAATTGCCAAGACTACATTCGGCGCGGTTTTTTCTCTCTCCTGAAAAATCACCCTAATACATAGTACATAGGCGGTATTCTTTTGACAGCGACGATATGTTAGTCTTCATCAGAGCGGATGTTTATAACTAATTTAAAAAAGAATAATTCCGATCTTTTTGTTATATAAATACATTCCAACAAGACTCATTCCACGTCCAACTTTATCCTAAATTCACTCCCTATCTTGCCCTACAGGTGACAATATTGTTGTACCTTCGGTTATAGATAAGTTGTGGAAGCTTGCGAGGAAGAAATATTAAAGTTGAAGAAGATTCTAATCAGGAAGCCACAGGCAACTTTCTTAGCAAAACCCTTCCTATTGAGAGGGGGCGTTGAACTCAAATTCTCTCTCGGCAAAATAACAACAAAGCGATTATTTAACCAGTTGCTTCTGAAAAAAACAAGGGAGGAGTATTATCTAGAAGGGAAAAGATTTTTTTTTTTTTCACAAAGAAGAACATCCATCCAAAGACGATTAAACTATTGTTTGTTAGCCGACAATTAAGGTAAAGCCTAATTTATTCTCAAGTTATTAATTTAGACATCAAAATGAACATTAATATGGTTTTTTTTTTAAATTTTACAACAATTCTAATAAATATTTTAAAGTAAATATTGGATGTTAAATAAAAAATGAGAAACCAATTTTAGGTAAAGGCTAACATATTCTCAAGTTATAAATTCAGGAATTAAAACAATATATTTTTTTTTAAAGGAATATTATAAAATACTTATAAATAAATTTTTGAAGTTGAAAGTAAAATGGGAAATAAATAAACTAGCAATGCATTTTAGGTAAAGGCAAATTTATTCAGGAGTCATAATTAATAATGTGAAATATTTTTTTCATCATTTTTTTGTTTAAGCCAAAAACGTTTAACTTTGTACCATGCTTAGATTACTAATCTACTCTATAGCCTTTGAATGTCGGGCAATACTACAACATTGCAACAATATAACAAGTAACTAACAACTTATTTATGAAAAAAGCATGTTATCTTATAAACATTTAGTAACGTTAATTATATTTTACTTTACCTTCGATATAATTAGAATAAGCCATGTTACCCTTAATGATAAGACACCTCATGGTCTACTAAATAAATTTCACAGAACTCGTTTTACCTGAAACAAAAAAGAAAAAAATAATTTGTTAACAATATACAGACATTAAAATTGACAGATATTTCCACATATAAATGTAATAAAATAATTGTTGCGTGGTATATTATTAATAATATATAATATTTGCAGCGTATATTAATTAGAAAAAAGCGTCCCGAGTTCGAGATAGACCAGCTGCGATAGAAAAAATATTTTTTTTGTTTACAAGCATGAATCGAGCCTGTGGAATCTTGGGACACCCATGGGCTCACTCGGTCTCTGCAAAGATTTAACTCTTAGTTATGAGGAAAGATAAAGTTTGAGTGTGATCTAGGCCAAATTGCTTCCATCTACAACTGTTGGCTTAGAAAGAGGACATTACCTATCAGTAGTGAACAAAGAATTCTTCATGAATTATTGTTGTATTTTTTTTATATTTCTCTTTTTTTTTCTTTTTCTTGTTTCATCCTCTTTGGAGTACGATGAATCAATCATTTTCCAGCGTTCCTTCCTCTCCAATATTTCTTTATTCTCTCAGACCTCTATCTTTTATTTTCTCCCGAGATGAGGGTTTCAGTCTAAGTTTGGAATTTTCAAGGAATCTCAAATTTTCATCCGTAATAACTTTAGCTGTTTTATTGTCTAGTGACACTTTTGTAATTTGTCATTTCAAATCGATATTGACATTGTCAAATTCAAATTAAGGTACGGTGTACCCCCGCGTCAGGAACTCAGTACTACAATAAAAAAAACTCAAATTGGTATTTCTCAATTTCAGTGAACCGACTAGGTTTTCTTTTCTTATTAATTAAAAAATAAAAAGTGTCAATTAAATATTAAAAATACCAAATCTTATTCGATGAAGCTATAGACTCGAAACAAATGGATATTGAAAGGAAACTTTTGTACCGGCCTCAGTGGATTTCATGGACTTGGATAAATGGGACCTTTCTGGCCTATGCAGACGACGTAGTATTCTGGAGCAATTCAAGAAACCCCCAATACGATTTCTGAACAATGCACCAGCTAAATATGGTAATAACCTGTAGCAAAACAAAAGCATTGAGGATAGGAAAGACGGAAGAAATATACAGCAGAATAAGATTCACCAACAAGTGCTTCATTCACTTAAACGTCTTAGTGGGAAAGATAGAAGTGTACAAAAAGGAAAGAAAGTGGTGTTGAAAACAATTGATGAATTGAGTTACTCGTTTGAATCTTGGAGTATTACCTCTAAGCATCGACGCGAACTCTACGCATTGGAGATGAGGTTCTTAAGGAATGTAAAAGAAAAAACAAGGAGGGAAAGACCAGAAACACTAAAGTTTGGAGCTAAATCGAGGTAAAATCGGCTGAAATATAATAGAGGAAAACCCATTAAGCTGATTTGGCCATGTGAAAAGAATGCAGGATGAAACGATAGCCAGAGTTTGGTCTGGGTGAGAGTGGAAGAAATAACGACAAGAGGAAGGCCAAGAGACAGATGGAAAGGTGAACCCAGGGAATCTTCCAAGAGAAGAGCCATGGATTATAGCAGGCGAAGTCAGCTGGTCCAGCACCGAAGTACATGGATCAGGATTTACAAAGGATCTTCAATACTGATCACGGTATAAGAGAAATTGATTAAGAGAAAGAAGGTGAAGAAGGGTAATTGAAATCATATTTCCATGGTTATGAAAAAACAATGATAGAGTCGAAGATAAATCAAATTTCCGATAATTATTATTCTTATTTATATTTTATTATTGAAGCTTTCAATAAGGAGTGGCCCGGTTTTGTAACTACGGCATTATTACAAATATTAATGTAATTACGAATTACAATTATTTACTTAATTTTAAATGATATTCAAAAAAGGGATTGGGAAAGAAAGAATCATTTTTGGATTTTATTATATATATATATTTTTTTTTTACGCTCCTTATTTTGTTAAGGATAAAGTCATCCATAACGACCTTAATGTCCCATTTGTTGCTGATTTGGCCCGAACCCGGCATCTATCCTTTCATAACAAACTTCATTCCCACTCAAACCCTCTAGTTTCAAACCTAGCTTCCTCTTCGATTCTTGATAATCCTCCGAGGCGTCTGAAAAGAAGAAGGCCACGTGACCTTCTTACTTGAACTAATGATTTGAGTACTACCAGTGGGTAGTTTCTCTACTTGCCATTAACTCATTTCATTATGTATCACATAGCCTATTTACTTGATGTATTATTGTAATACAGTTGTAAATATCAATAAATAAATTTTAAAAAAAAATTATATTTTTTTAAAAATATGGAGGAAGAAAATGGTCCGGGTAGAGGTCAGAAAAAATTCTCTTTAGTAAAGGTAACTATTCATTTGAAAGCCAACGTTCCTACATAGATTGCAGATATTCTTTAGGGCTAATAATGCGGCCAAGGATTGATAATTGGTAAAAAGTAACATTACCAATATTTTATATACAGTTAAAATAAACAGTTTTCTAACCTCCGCCAGAACCATTTTCCTCCTCATATATGTAAGGTCAACTAATATTATTCAAGGTTTTTAAAAAAAATTCTCCGTAAGACTGCTAGAATTACATTTGGTACTCATCGATTATAATTTATAACATAGTTGTTATAATTAAAAAACACAATAAAAATCAAAACTTGAAAAATATGCTGAAAGGATTCTCTTGCCAAGGTTTACGACTCCCGCTCCGATCGAGTAGGGAAGGTTTCCGCTCCAATCTTTGTGGGCAATAACCGGAGGGGTTTGAGTTTCCCGAGCTGCTATAAAAGGATCCCTCGGACAGCTGGGACCCCGCACCTAGCCTCGTCAATATGCAGGATTAAAAGCAAAAATCTTACAGATATAATCCTATTATAGGCCTCACACATTCAGGCTTTAGCCCATTCGAGACCGATTCTGTGCAATTGATTTCCGAGCCTATAAGACAGCCTGCACACCGTGTGTGCATTAACGAGATAAGATTTGATAAGATTATTGAACTAATGAAATCTGTAAAGTACTGGAAAACAAAATTTGGCATTGGTTTTACAGTGTACCAAAAAATCAAAAATTATCTGAAGCCTGCACACCCCCAACAACGATCTTATTTATGTGAATTCACTTTCGAATTGGGTGATTTCCATAGTAAACATGTTTTTTAATTAAAAATTAATAATATAAAGAAGAAAAAAGGTTTAGCTCCTGGGGACCGTGTTCGAAAAAAATCGTCGACTCGAAAGGGTTAATCCGAATGAAAGTAGTATTAATGAAAAAAACTATCAGATTATATTAAAAGAAGTAATTATTGAAATCCACAGCTTTATTATAATACAAGAGATAATATTAATATAGAAACTACTCACTGGTAGTACACAAACAACAAATTCAACTTAGAAGGTCGCGAGGCCATCATCCAAGTACTGACGACTGAGAGGAATTTGATGGCTTAGAGAAGCCCCTATAGCTGTACTAGGTAAGTCCAAATAGTTCTTATAATAGTCATGTACTTGAGTCTTTTGTAATTAATTGAGAGCTTAGAGCGTCTCACAGTTGGCGAAAAATCCGAATTCGTGGCCAAAACCTCAAATGACCTCTGGCATACAAGGGTTCTGAGGATCGGTGATTACGAATCCGAAATTGATATTATTGTAAACGAAATGACCGAGTATTCTGTTTAATAGATGAGATGAAATATAAAATATAATAATCATAAATCATACTTATATTTTATATTATATCTCCTCTATTTAACAGGATACTCGGCCATTTCGTTTACAATAATTTCAATTTCGGATTCGTAATCACCGACCCTCAAAACCCACATATACCAATTTTTGTCGAGATCTGACATCTTTTTAACATCTATGCCCGCCATATTGGATCGGCCATTTTATTTGCAATAATTTGGCTTTAGGATTCGTAATCAGGCCTTCAAAACCCATATATGCTAATTTTTATTCCGATCAGAGGTCAATTGAGGTTTTGGCCGCAAATTCGGGCTTTTCTTCTACTGTGCTACAGCACGATACAAAAAAATCATAACGGAAAAAAACCCACGTTGGAGCAGCTAATTTTTGCAAATTTCGCAAGGTTATACAATAAACTAAAGGCCTAGACGCGAAATGTCACAAAATATATAAGTTTTCGGTTAGTAAAAACTTTTCAATTTTATTAATGCATAAAATAGTATTTTATTTTAAACTAGTGTAGCATAGTTTATACTACATTTCAATAATTTGCACATTAAGTTTAAACTCAACCAATGTAAAAATATTTTCTACATACCTCCAGAAGTTGTACCGTATAGTTGAAATTGAACACTTCACTTGAAAATTATCGATTTTATAAGTAACCGTACTTTTCGTTTTTTCACCGCGCGTCGCAAACACTTTTCACGAAGGCTAACATCCAACTGACGAAGGCACGGAGGTATTCGGTGAAAAGGACTCCCCTTTTGCAATATAATGTACCAATTAGTCCTCTAACTAAATGACTGCTGAAATATCCCCATTTCGAAAATTTATTATTTGGGGTTTTGGCCACGAATTCGACCACTCGGCCACTGTGCTTCTGTCTAGTAAGTGTTGCAGTGGCCTGGAACGTTGAGTTCTTTCGTTTCTTTCAAGTTTCTTGTCGTTACAATCTAGTAGGAGAATTTCAAGTTGAACGTTTCTCACGTGTTTCAACCGACCGGGGTGGGAATGTTTCTTCCCGATTGGGCTGCTGAGTGTCCAAATTAAAACTCATAAAAAACAAATTACATGAAATTCCCGTGTTTCCAAGGTCATATTTGATGGGGTAATAAACTAAGTTCGTTCAATTGTAGTGATAATGAATATAATAAAAAAGAGAGGATTAATAATAAATATGTATATTAATAATTATAATGTGTAAATATAAACATAGGAAACAAAAGAAGACCACTAATTCCACTTTGAATTTTATATAATAAAATAAAATATAAAATAATAAAAACGGACATTTAATTTGAAACGACCCAATATTATCCAACTTCTAAACGTTTATATTCATACTAACAAAGTCGGAAAGTCGTCTGTAGAGAAATTATGTCACTTCGCCTGTGAACTCCGACATTAAAAGTAAAAAATGGCAAGATTGTTACAGATGAGAAGCTAACTACTGTTTCCCATTGGACTAAAAGTAACGTACAAGAATTAGATGGAGGAGAGATCTCTGGGTATGTTCTTCTAGATCCTCCCAAACTGCCTCATACATGTTAATGCAGAGGTCTGGAGAGGGGGAGGGGGGCGGCCATCGATATGTACCCTCCGCCGTGTCCTATGTCCTTATCGTGTCTTTGTAAAGTTGAAAAGGGCGTTCTAAGGTGGAGGTCTTTTATTCCCAAGATGTCTTGGGACGTTTCTTACAACTTAAGCAGGGACTACCCAAAGTGATGGACTAATGCTTGCCTATTTCGCTCATTGGTCGTCAGATTCATTATAAATTAAATTTGCATTGTATATAGTGTATTCTACAATTGTCCCCAATTTGAATTCTGAAATGATAAGAATATCGCAAAGAAATTGGGTGGATACATATTAGATAACTTGAAGTACGATATGATCGCTGAAGGAATACGTAATAACGTAATTCGAAAATCAAAATGTTCCGGATTTGAACTGGGACCTTGAGCACAGGAACCTATCTGCCCCTACCACGATTCCCGCAAACAAATTAAATGAAATCAAATATAAAAGATAAAACTGGATTAAAATAGGGATGCCAAAATAATGGGTAGGAAAATACGAGACATTATTTAAGAAGAGTTAAGACAAGGGGAAGATAAAGCGCAGTTGGAAGGGACAAACAAGCATTAAAGAGAAGAATGGATCTTGACTCTCAGTTTGCTTCGACCATCACCACGGGCAATTGAACTAGAGATGTGTGGATAATTACAATAGAATATAAACTGCTAAGATCTCAAAGGAATTATGAAATACAAAAAATTAATTTGAAATTATATTAAATTATAAAACCGTATAGAGCAGAAAGAGGAAAGAAGCCTAAGAATACCGCCGGGTAATAAAAGGCCCGTGCATCTTGGACTATATATTTCATTTATTTTTGTAATTTTTTATTAAAAAGATTTTTTTCTAAATAGGTTTACTCCTCCCAATATTAAAAATCCCTATGATTAAAAATTGATTGTGTCATATATAATGAAAACTTTACTACTTACCAAGATAATTATTATAAACTACTAAATGAAGCACCAATTAGTTTACTAACTAGCTCTAGTGTGATTGATATTAGACAACTTTACTTAAAATAGATATGAGGAACTGAAATGTATTATTACTCCAAGGGCAGCACCCTACACGTACCATTAAATGATACATAAAGAAGAACGATTTTCTTGAAATTCGCCAAAATAGAAATTTATTTTTAATTATAATATTTTACTTTGGGACCCAGGCCATCCTGTGGAAGTCGGAGTCGGAGTTTTAACAAGCGGGCTTGTTCAGTGTTAGAGGCTGTCAAAGAATTTGATATGCAACTTTATGATTGAGTCTGTCATCCTCCGAATTTCGAAGGTGATGGTTTAGTCAGTTTTTCTTCTCTGTAATGTAATAACGTTATGACTGACAATACATCTCAGCACAAAGTTCTGAAACTGTTGGAGTCTACCATAGATAGCGTTATGTTTTCAGATAGCGGTGCTTCATATAGCAGCCCCGGTTTTGAGGTACTCATTTATATTGTTAATTTAGGCGGAGGATAATATTGGAGATGTTAGCAGGTGGGCCAGTCTAAAAGTCCTGGTCCTAAACGACCAGGTTCTTGCTGCAATGGTGACACTTAAGTATACTATGATGCCCGCTGGTCTGTTTTCTTGTCCCACTACCGTTAAAATCTTAGAGATTGGGCGCTTGTTCCATTCCAAAGAAGAAAGTTATATAGCCATACTAAATGTGTTTGACTGTAACATTTAGACCCACGAATTCTTTTGTTGTTTTTTCACAGCCTGAATAAAAGCTCTCAAAGCGGTTATTGAGGAACAGTAAATCAATGTCGGCATAAGCTGCAGCATTGGCTTTTTTGTAACTCGCAGCAACAGTTACATTGAGCATAGTACTGGAGATCCTTTGGTTACTCGAATGTTAAATGTATTTTTTTTGGTTTCTGTTTCCTTGCTTGGTTCCGTTACCGAACGCTACAGAAGAAATTAACATAAAATTCACATTACGAAAATTGGAGTGTCTTACATATGGCACTATAGGATACTGGGTCGAACGCCTGAATAGCAGTCGAAAGAGATCAATGAGGTTTGGGAGCTCACATTAAAAAAAAATAAAACATTAAAAATAATTGCAGATCATTATAATAGTTTAGTTTATATTTTCCTAGAACAGTGATCCTAAAACGGATAGATTCTATCCGCTGTATATTCTAGATAAAAAAACAAAACAATTGAACACATGAGCAAGAAACTTTTTTTTTTTTTTGAATAATTTTTAGTATGTTGATATATGAAATTAAAAAAAATAATCTTCCCTTTGTAAATTGATTTCTTGAAATATAAATAAATGAATTGTCCTAATAATACGGTTATAATAATTATGAACACCCGGCCAATAGGACCGAGTTAAATGTATTTTGTTGGAGACAAAGCAGGGAGGACAACTGACGGACGACTCGGGTTCAGTGATCACCGTCCTCAACTATTATTCCAAGTTGGGAGCAGAGGATTCTATCACCGCTATGTTGGGATTAATTCTCGCGCTAGATCAACTAGCAACAGACTTCATAATCCAACTTGTGCAATTAAAGTTTATCCTCCCTTTAGTTAACAACAGCAGGGGTTACAACTGTGAAAGAAGATATTATTACGGTGTTACGCTGTATGGTTACGATATCCAGGCTATAGATTTTAAGGACGACTTTACCACAGAAAACTCAAGGGATTTGATGGAACTTTTTTAATAGACACAAGATAAAATATTTCTTAAAATTGAGCCCAATGGATGGTACAGGGAATGTATGTGGCCGATATCACGCTAAACCGCTAGTTTCCCCCTAATTAATACTTTTTAGAGGCTGGGTGAGCCTCAGGAGTTTCTGCAGCCCACAAAAGGTTCATAAATGGCTGATAATACATTAAATAATTTATCTAATAGCCGGGTCCGAGCCCAGGACCTGCAGCCAGCTATTCTGCGCTTTACAGAGCTACCCCGCTTCCTATAGATGTTAAATTAAAAAATATGATTCCTATTAAACAATTAAGCTGTACTAAAATTGAATCTGTTTATAATTCCGTTAAATAAACTCTAATCTATTCCTTGGTAGTAGACTCCTCAATAGCACAATCAAGCTAAGAATATATAAAACACTCGTCTGACCCTTCATCCCGTACGTCTTTAAACCTGGGTATTCAGTAAGCGTATTGACAGGTTCGGAAGAGATAAATTTAGACGAATTTATAAACTTCCAGAGGATGGCTGGGTTATACTTTAAAAAACTAAGAACTTTACTATGGTCCAAGTTTCCGACAATTTGTAAGAGTATAAATTGGACTATTGCTGTACAGTTTAGGGGGTATCTCTTGGGATCTCGAAGCAAAATTAAAACGGTTGCTTAATTGCCTCGTTCGATTCATCTTTGGGATCCCGAGAGATGCCCCGGTCACCCGATACTACGAAGAGTTGAAGTGGCTTTACCATTCCTATAGTCGTAAGTACTTCCTAGCATCCTTTCTTTACCAATTTATCCAATCCCGTCGACCATCATACATTTTCGACCGCCTTCATTCAAAACCACAGTCCACTCCCGTAACACCCGTTCTCGGCTCTCAGATCTATATACAGCATCCCACCGAACACCAGCTTTTGACAGAGCTTTCCTTATCCGATCCTCGTCTCTTTGGAACACTATACCTTCTTCCATCCGTCATTCCAATAATCTTTCAACCTTTAAACCCTGAAGATTCAATCACCTAATTATTTTAGAATTCCCAAAAAATCGGAAATGTATGTTCGGAAAAATTCGGAATGAAGTATGTTCAGTTTTGAGATTAAGGTTTTCTAAATGATGAATGAATGATGTATTTGATATATATGTATGTATCTGTATAACTGTATGTGTGCATACGCATGTTAGTGAGGTGTGTATACATTTTCATTCTTAATATATTTTTTTAAAAATAGTTATCATAGTTAGTATTGTTTATATATATTCTTTCATTATTTTATTTCTTGTTTTGTTGTTATTTTGTTTTTCAAAAATTCGTATATATATGTAATGTTAATTGTTTTTCTCTATATAATTATTATTATCTTATTTATATTTTCTGTTATTTTCTTCTTCCTTTATAAGAAATAGTTTTCTTCAAATATTGTTTTAGGAGGTAATTCATAATTGTATTCAATTCTTTTTCTTATTTATTCCTCATTTATTAATTTAATTGTAATTAATTAATTAAATGGGATCTATTTTACTCTAAGATATTTCAGGTTATACATTATTTCTATTGTATTGTTATTCTAAAGGGACTTGTCTCAGAATAAATAAAGTCTATATTATTATTATTACACCAGATGAGATGGCTGGGGCACGTAATAAGGATGGGGTAGAGGAGTATATTTAGAAGACAGTACTTTGGAAAACCTGATGGAGTAACATCTCGTGGAAGACCGAAGGAAAGATGAGAGATGCTATGGGCGATGCTCTGAAGAAATTTTTTTTTTACCGTTTAAATCCACATTTCAAAAACTGGCCTTATCCCTAATTTAGTCAAGCAAAACTTCAACGATTTAGGCTCCCAAAACTTCAAGCTCAGAACCGGACTAAAAGCATGAAAAATAAAGCAGCAAAGTATCCTGCTAGAAAAAATTGCTCGACTAAAGCGAAAAATGTCAATTTCTTTTTAAATTTTGGTTTTATACTCTTTTGATCCTCAATCCTTGCCTCATATATCGATACCTTAATTCACAAATGTGTTAAGTGAAAAATTTTCAAAAATGGGTTTTGTTATATAAATAATATTGTAAAGTCATATGTTGATATAAAATTAATAGAGAAGCTGTAAAGGTTACAAATATATATTGTGTGCTAAAAATTGTACTGTATTTCTAGTGTTAAATTATTATCAATGCTGACTCATGTAAAATCTTGTTTCGGCACTTAACAGATTTGTGAACTAAAGCATCGATATGCACAACACTAATCTGAAGGTCTCGGATCCGGCTGTACCATATAATTGTTATGTTTAGGTGCAAATGTAGGAATTAATCATATTGATCTTAGTAAGATAGATAAAATCATTAGATTCTGGATATATTATAATGTTTTATCCATGCATGTATCGTATCGGGAGTTATTATAAGAATAAATATAAATTGGCATAATCAACAAAAGGCAGTTATTAAGAATTAAGGTCACTAAGGTAGCATGGTCTTACGCCATGGTCAAGGGGATCAAGATACCAAAGAGGAGGGTCCAAGACTCCTTTGGAAAAGTACTCTCTGAAAAAAGAAAGAAGGGTCGAAGTTTGACTTCAGGAAGGAAAACCGGCAGTGGTAGCCGAAGACAGGAGATATGGCGAGGTGCGGTAGAGGATCCGCAATACCGGATAAGAAGAAATTTTTTTGTAGCCCTGTTTTACCAGATAAGTTTTAATTTAAGTAATGTATGTAATTTATGGCAATCCTCTGAACCATTAATCGTACTTCTCAATGTATGTATAAAATGACAGTCCAAATAAGAAATAGTATTAATAAATTATACTCATTATAATACAATTTGTGCATACTTAACCCAGATGCACTATAAATTTATGGTTTAATTAATTAGTAAATTGCTAAACATACAACCAACCTCCGGAAAAGAATCTAATTCAGAATAAAGTTAGGACTTTTAGAGGAATAGAAATTTGAGTAATTATCTTAATAGCAGAGTAATAATCAAACACAGCATCCAGAACGAATCGATAAGTATCCTTAAACAAGTTGGTACTACCGGTGGAAAGGTCGATCAACATTCGGAAAGTAAGAGTCGTGAAAGGGAAGGACAAAAAAGTGAATGGCGGAAGGCTGATCGTGTAAATCAAGGGTCATTAAACAGACCTTAGGTGACCCCAAAGGGACTGAAGGCAGTGTATGAATGATAGGGGCGTCGGAGGGGTAGGGGTTCGTGCCTAACATAAGGGCTGTGGTGCAGTCTCTGGTAGGTGCTTGAGGTTCTGCTACATAGTAGAAATACATAAACATTTATATAATTATTATCAATATAAACTTAATTATTAAACAAATAACTTTCATTACTTTTTAAAATAAAGAACAGACATGAGGAAACGACCAATTTTTTTTACCTATTTTATATATTATAGTTTTTGAATGACATCGAAGTCATTTTGTTTTGTAAGGTTTGAAGGATATAAGTCAAATTTGTTGTATTCAACTTGTATGGATAAATATATAAAGAGAAAGGATCCTGCATACCAACCCATAAGTTGCGAGTTCGAATCCAGGTCCCGGTATTTCTCAAGCATCCCTCGTGTGAAGACAGTCAGCCAACTAGAGGCAACTTTTTTAGACCGGGCGTAGGAGTGATGACTCTATCCCCTGTACCGATATGTCAAATAGAGATTTTGTCCAAGGAAGTCTGCTTCCGAAAACAGAAATATAGGTATTCGTGCGCCTGCTTACTCCAAGCAGACATAATCCTTGGACCTAAACCGATTAGTCATTTTCTTTAAACCCAAGTGTGCGTCGGTGGGAAGTCAAAGTTTTTTTATTTTACCAGCCTACTGCTGCACTTTCGAAAGAATGGTATGCATGAAAGAGCTCCCGCAAGAAATGTATGCCTGCAAGACGACTACATCAAGTCGAAATAATTTAAGAGAGTAATTTTATAAATATATTTCTTTCTACAAATTTCTTTTTAAGAACATCTTGAATTTTTACATTTTACACGGCCTTTATTTATTTAATATGTTAGCAGCCGGAGATGGATCCTATGGGACTCACCCAGCCTTATAAAGAGGATACTCAAAATAAGGGGGGGGGGGATCTGGCGGTTGGGCGTGATCTAGGACAAATCACCTCCTTGCACGACCGTTGGTCCTTTAAGGTCCTCCATGTGTTAAAGTTTTTTGTTTTTTTAATAATTTTTATGATTACTAAAAAATTTCAATGCATTATGTATTTATATTAATCATATGTATTTTCTTTAAATTATTAAAAGTTCCTACTTAATAATATTTAACACATGTAATGACTAACTATTGTTATGGCTTGCAGATTGATTTATATTATGTAAACTTATTATCAGGTTTCAAATGATCTTTTATTAAACCAAATATTTTCTGTATCATGAAGATTTTAAACATTTCGCATGTTTATAATCCTATATATATTTTTGTCTCGAGAACTATAATATACTCAAAACAGCCTGAAGGAACAAATTACGTTAGTAATAAAATACCTTATCTATAGATGATAGAGCCGCGTGCCTTGACTGCTTTGTGTATCAGAGGGGGGGGGGGGTGTATGTCGTCGTTGGGGTGGGGGGAAGTGTCGAGGTAGGGCGGGGGAAGTATCGTGGTTGGGGCGGGGGAAGTGCCATAACGGGTACCGCGCCGGATTACAGTCGCTTAATATTCCTGACGTCTCCGGGCCCAGAACGTGATATGAAAGGAGAAAAATGTATGTCCGTCCGATTCCAAGATGTATGGAGAAACCCTCCGTAGCTCGGCTTTGCAATACGTCTAGCAAATCCAAATACCAAAGGTAGCTCTGATATGTTTAAAACTCTTGACAAGCATAATAAGAACTTGAGGGAGACTTTATGAATCGGAATCACTATTGAAGGGAATGGAAATAATTCAATTTCTATTGTACTTGATAGGGAGGAACAAAGATAAAGATAATATAGTTTATAGCTATTTAAAAAAAAATACTTTTAATGTTACGTGTTTATTTATTGTTACCCACTCGTTACTGACACAATCAAGAAAAACTACAAAAAAAATAAAAAATTATGACATATATAGAACGACTTTATTACAACAAGGAGTCATATGTCGTAGCCTAATTCATACAAGCCCTGCCGCCATTTCTTTTTATCATAGCAGTCTTCCTCTCTAAGTCCTCATGCCGCTATTGCCTCCGGGATCCCTTCTATCCACTTCTTCTCTGGCCGACCTCTCTTCCTCTTTTCCGATTGTACATGTTCCCGTACTCTTTTAGGCCATCGGTCGTCCGCCATCCTCATAACATGACCAAACAAAAGACTCTATATCAGAGAGGTGAATATAGTTGACTGGAATGTAATGGATCTAATGTAGGATGGGATTAGTTGGAGGGTGCAGACAAAATAAAAACACTAAATAAGTGAGGACTTATTTAGAGATTGTGTCGACGTTTCGACCTACTTTGTAGGTCATCTTCAGGGCAAATAGAATGAGGTGCGGCTAGGTAAACCGTGTAACTAACTTGTATTAAGCCAAGCCGCACCTCATTATATTTGCCCAAAAGACTCTATAACTCATTTCTTATGTTAAGTACTGCCATGTATGCCCAGAAACTTGATCCGTTTCAACTGACTCGGAAATAAAAATCATGTCTTGCTGGAAACCCAAACTTACTGGTACAAACATTACTAAAAGACACTTTACAGCAGAATCCGACAAGGAGGCTGGAACGTCTCTGTATCAGGAATCTACAACTATGAAATGAAACACGCTAGGAGTGGTTTCAATGGTTTCTTTATCCACGCTTCCACGTGAATCCCTTAGAGAAGGTAATTTTTAAGGTAGGTTAGGTAGATAAGGAATTTTCTTAATAAGATAAACGTTTCAAAACAAGTAACTTAGTATCATCAAAGTTGCAAAGTTCAATGCCTTTCATCTGGATTCTGGATGAATATTCCAACAGCGGTTACTATTAGACGAAGCGGTGACTTAAATCTAACCTATTTAAGTCACGGGATCTCCCTTTTCTTTCTTTACAGAGGAATCAGCTGCTGCATGCTTGACAAGGCAAAAGTAACATCGAATCGCAGCAGCGGCCGTTCTCTGAAGTCAAAGTTCTACAAAAAAACTTTGTTTCTTAAGTTCACATAACTTCTACTAAGACATGTAAAGTTACACACCTTTTCAACCTTTACGGACTCGCATTATTGTTTACGATACCATAAAATATGGAATCTTCTACATCTTTTGTATATTTCCTCCTACTCTTGTTGATGCCTATACCAAAGCTTTTTAGAGGCATCTTCCAGAGTTTGTCTCGACTAAGACCGGTGGGAATTAACGCACCTACGGTTTCCCAAGAGTTCCCTGTACTTTCACTATTAATCTACACATGGAGTACACAGTCTAACACCAACTAGCCATGTTAGCTGCCGAGGAAGTACGACTAAGTCAGGGTGGTTTTAAGGCGGTTGATAACCCGCTCACCCGACACTATACCGTTACTGAACCAAAATGGGTAGGGATTGTCTCTAAGAAAACCAAGCATGAAACTACGCTGGAAGCACCAATTCGGTGATTATATAAATAAGTAACCCAAGAACAAAGTTAAAGAAAAATTAGAACAGGTTTGATCTACCCCAGCTTTAAAAAATGTCATAATAATATCAAAGTAACCAAACAAATAATAAAATGTATATTTAAGAATGTTCTACAAATACCGCTTGGCATACATTGTACCCGTGCTTATCTTCTGTAAACCCACCTTAGGGATTCAAGCGGAAACTTGGGGAAGAAACCTCCCATTGAAGGCACTCCTAGCGTGGTACATCTCACTGTAGTAGATCCCTGCTCCGGAAACGTTTCAGTCTCCTTGTCGGATTCTGTGGTCGTATGTCTGTCAGGAATATTTGTATCAGTAAGTTTGGGTGTCCACCAAGTAAGCCATGGAATTGTTTATAATTTTTCTTGTTTGCGGCTCTTATCGAATGGTATGCCCGAGTCTTTGGGCGTACAAAAATAAAATTAAAATTCACACTCAAGGCAACAATAAAAATCAGATATATAAAGTATATCGACTAAGTAAATTATGATTAACAGGAATCTTGAAAAAAAAATTATTATTGTTTATTCCTTTTGTTTTTACTTAAAGGTAGGCTCTAAACAATTGCTTATAGGCCAGCGGCCAGGTACCAAAAAAAGGGCTTTAGGTTGCAATAAATTGAAGAGAGCTGAATTTTTGATATGTGATAAGGGCATGTCTGACTAGTGGAAATCCAAGTGTGCTACCGAAAAAATCGGATGGGAAAACTTTTGGTGACCGAAAAACTTCGACATTTTTGGAGTTATTTCTGTTTTTGGCCTATATCTCCTAATCGGTGTGTTATTGAAAAAAACACTTGGGTAATCATTTTAAATAAGATTAAACTTTCTACAATTGTAATCCAACCGCAGTTCTGTAGGTCTAATAGATTCTGAGTTACGCCCCTTCCGCAGTTCTGTAGGTCTAATTGATTCTGAATTACGCCCCTTTCAAAATTGGTATTTTTTTCCAAAATGTCCAAATTGTATGTTTTGGCCGACGTTCTTGAGATACACCAGCCGAAGGAACCATTCTACGACGAAAGTAAAGGCAGTAAATATAATTAGCTTTAATTTAAGCTCATACTAAGTCCTGTAGATGTAGCAGATTCTGAGTTACGCCCATTTGAAAATTGGTCTTTTCTCAAAAAAGTCCAAATTTTAAGTTTTGGCCGACTTTCGTGAGGAATACCGGCCGATGAAGTGATTCTACGATGAAAGTCAAGTGAAATGTAGTTGTAGTAAATTTAATTATCTTTAATTTAAGCACATAAATGTTAAAACTATACTGTAGTTGATATACTTCTCTTGTTGAATAATAAAAATGGAAAATCGGGGAAAGTGGGTGTGAAGAAATGACCAATTATCAAAGAGGTGTAGCTCGGCATCTGTTACACCTACAGGCCTAAGTCTGTGCTTACATTAAAGCTAATTATTTTTACTACCTTGACTTTCATTGTAGAATCACTCCATCGGAGAAAAGTCGTCCAAAACTTACAATTTGGACTTTTGGGAACAAAATGCCAATTTTCAAAGGGGCGTAATTCAGAATCTATAGAGCTGCGGTTGTATCAAATTTAATCTTATTTAAAATGGTTACCCAAGGTTTTTTTTTTAAATGCACCGATTATGAGATGATACAGGCCAAAAACTGAAATAACTCAGAAAATTTCGAGGTTTTTTGGCCACCAAAAGTTTTCCCATCAGTTTTTTCGGTTGTAAAATTGGATTTACACTAGTCAAACATGTCCTTACAACATATCAAAAATGCAGCTCTCTTCAATTTATTCCAACCTTTAAGTATTTGTATTTAAGTATACTTTATTTTAAATTAATGGAGAATTTATGACAATACAAAACGCGGAAATGCGAATACACAACGCTGTGGTGAAGCACCCGGTTAATAATAGAATTGATAACGTGAAGAAGATAAAGATCGGCTTGTAGTGTTGTTGAGTAACGAACGAATTCATGAAAAGTTAATAAACGCTGTGCTTACTGATTAACGTCTAAGGGTAGGTTGTAGGATTGGATTAAGAGCGATCAGGCGGATTTGGGTTTGGATAGTGGTTCGTGGATGGATGTTCGCAAGCAGTGATAGGTAGTATCGCTCATCTTGTTATTATTATTTTTAATTAATACGTTTTCGCCGTTTCAGGCTACCTTAACATTTACTAGAAAAACGTTCTAACCTACCTATTAATTAAAAAGGACACATTTACATGATAATCATAAGACCCATCTGGACTTACGGAGAAGAGCTTTGGGGCTCCACTCAGCCATCGAATTCCTCTCACATTCAATCCTTACAATCCAAAATCCTTAATGCTCCTTATTTTGTTACGAACAAAGTAATCCATAATGACCTTAATGTCCCATTTGTTACTGATATGGCCTGAATCCGTTATCAATATTTTCATGACAAACTTCATTTCCACTCAAACCCACTAGTTTCAAACCTCTTCAATTCCTGATAATCCTCCGAGGCGTCAAAAAAGATGGCCTCGTAACCTTCTAAGTTGAACTTGTTATTTGAGTACTATCACTGGGCAGTTTATCTACTTATCTCTATTCATTTCAATATATATCATTCCTGTCATTTACGTGTTGTATTATTATAATACAGGTGTAAATTTCAATGAATGGATTATTAAAAAAAAAATTAAGACGTTTAGGTAGCATATAATTAGTGGAGTGCAATAAACGATAAAATTAACACAGTTAATGACACTATACAAAGTTATAAACTATAAGAAGGTGGAAGGGACAGTTAACACTAGAAACCGGTGGGCGCGGCTCATGAAAAATTCATGGAAACTTTTCTGCCGTGGAGAAGCTGGAAGCTATATTAGACGCCTCTTATAAAAATACCTCCTTCCCTGGTTCAGTAATTGGATTTTTGACCCTAGATGCCGGTACTTTACGACTAACCACGTGAATAGTAAAGTCGATCAATCTCTAGGATGATAGTAAGGTTTAACTACGAACATAAAAACTCCATAATGAAGTTATGAGGTACGCTAACTAGGTTCGAACAAATTAGTTAAGCAATGGATTTAATTATGCGAATTAAAAACTATATTTATCGTTATGCATAAGGGTTATAACACGGTAAAGATTAAATGTTAATTTATTCATTCGCAATTATTTTAATAATGGGGAATGATAAATATTAAATTTATTCATACTAAAAAGAATAAGGCTAACCATTTTCATAGGGCCAAAATTAAAAAACAACAATGTAAAATTAGTAACCTAAAAATAACAATACCAATAAATTACCATACAATAAAACAACCTATTTAATGCAAATGCTAAACATTTAAAAAATGTCACTGTGGAGTATTAAGAAAAAACCTGTACTACTGGAATCCACATTTTCTGTGTCCTACATATATGCCAGTCCATTATGCGGACTAAAATAGTTCAGTACACGCTAGGGACTGTACTGTTGCGAGGAAAAAGTTGTAACTGGGAGGTGATAAGTTCGAAAGCACGCTCACCAGCCGGGTTTTTTCCCCAATTTATAAGGCTGAGGGAGCCCCGAGAGGATCTACTTTAAACCATTAGTCGTGGCTGTTAACATATTAAATAATTTATCTGCCAAAGCCGTATTTGAACTCAGAAACTTCAGCATGGCAAATCAACGTGATGTAAATTATTACTAATGATAATTGTAGAATTATTAACAGCCGTGTAAATTTATTTAAAAACCAGACTTGAATATGAAATATTTGCATTAAACTTTACAGATTAAGAATATTCGGTGCATAATTTAAAAATAGGTTAAAAGAAACAACAAGAAGTTAAAAGAACAACTTATTTAAGTGCAACAATCGAGTATAAAACCTAAGTAAAAATCTGAAGCTGTTCCCGTATTTCTTATTTTTATATTCGATAGTTCATTTCAAAACCCATCGGAAAATTTATTTTTATTTGTGATGCCCATTGTGGATTGACAGCTTTATCTGAATCAATTCATTCGCACCAAAAGACTAATTTAACTCTTCTACTCTAATAGCAAAGGGAGGGGGAGTTTAGTACAAACACTTAAATATTTTGAAGAAGTAATAATAATTTGTTAACTTATGATTTTTTGGGGCATTTATAAAACAAATCAGCTTTATTACCTTCTTTTTTTTTTCCAGCTCCAAACTTCAACTTCATAACGGCGAGGTTAATTAAAGGAATCAAAATTCACAATTCTTTAAATCAATAAAAAGAACATTAATACACGATTTTCCATTTATTTTATTAATTAAATTTTATTTGATATTATTATTTTATTTAATATTATTTAACATCACCATTTCATAATTTCATATCCTATCTCCATTCTCCAACCATATTTTTACTTATATTTCTATATGTTCGTTGTATATTTAAATCATATTTTATATTTATACCACTTCATTCTATTTGTATACATTTTAAAACTTGTCATACTTATATTTTCTACTTTTTATGTTCATTTTACTTTTCTACCTGTTATACTCTAGATTTATATTTTTACTTTCTACTTTTCTTTTTCCGGTATTTACTCTTTGACATCATTTTTGTTACATTTTCTTTCATTTTACTTATGTAAACTCTCTAGGAGTCTATTATCATACATTTTATATTTTATCTATATTCTACTAGCTTTTCCATAATTTTACATCTCACCTCTGATGTTTATACTTTTTCTTTTTGTAAACTTTCAGTTAACTTCCTTCTTTTATCTTTGTAATTTTTATCACCACCTTTATTCATATATATCCCTCACTTTTTTGTTCTAAATTTCTATCACTCTACATATATTTTAATATTATCATATACTTGGTACTGCAATGTATTTTTATAGTTTTGTTGTTTTGTCTGTTTTCTTTCTTAGCCCTGTCTTCTTTCTTGTCTGTTTTCTTTCTTAGCTCTTGACCCACAAAGTGGGTCGAAACCTCGGCACAAAATAAAATAAGTACCCACTTATTTAGAGTTTAATTTGACTGCACCCCCAACTATTTCCTTGCTTACTCAGATCTCCCAGTCAACTATCTCCTCGCTTCTCATAAATTTTATTTAATTTTTATTACGGTTCCGATGAGGGAGCAGAGTAGGTCAGTGTGTAGAGCAAGAAGTTATTTAGCTATTCCGGATTCAAAAGCAGCTGTCGCAGATAAATTATTTATTCTATTTACAGCTTATTTGATTTGGAGACACTCCTGGGAGTCATCCAACTTCTATAAATTGGATACCCTTAATAGGAGGAAAAACCTAGCGGTAGAGTGTGATTTCGGCCAAATAACATCCTTGCACAACCATTGTCTAAGAAACAGTACAGTCCCTTCATGAGCTGAAATATGTTAGACATAATAATGAACTGGAATATCTGTTAGGGTAGGGACCACATGTGTGAGGAAACGGGTGAGTAGAATAGAAGGGAGTGGACAATGGGGTTGGAAGAAATGGACAGGGCAGCTATCCATCATATCCTCCTATATCCATCATACCATCACTACGTCCTCTAAGGACCACGGCTACGATTTACCCAACATACTAAACCTCTTACCGATTACTTTTTTAACGGTTCTCCAAAACCGTTAAAAAAGTAATTAAACCAAAACGGATCTGCAAAACCAACATCCTAAAATATAAATAGAAAATTAATTAATTTTTATCTTAAATCTAAATAACAATAGTCGAATATTTTTATGATTAACGAAGCTCTATCAAAGGATTAATACTATAGGTTATCACACGTTTTTTCTAATAATGGCCTATGCCTGGTATGGCCATATACCTTTTTAAACAGTTTTGATACCATCACATTATTAACATTTTAAACGTAAAGATTTTTGTGGTTAAAACGTTGCTGTTTGTATTACTAATGTTAATTGTTGAAGCAATCACAGGGCTTTAAATTTGTAAAAAAAAAAAAAAAAAAAAAAAAAAAAAAAAAAAAAAAAAAAAAAAAAAAAAAGGAATAGAAAAACAGACCTGATTTTGTAATCCTTGTATTAAAATTATGATTTAAGAACATTCGCCACATAAATATATTAAAGGGAATAACTTATGCAATGGAATTTTATTTATAACTCCATCTAAGGCGACGTTACTAACATTTTCGGTAATACGGCATTTCTGCAATAAACCAGCCAAACAAATTAATAAACCTATTTTAAAATGTTTTTAGACCCTCACATTAAATACACTTTAATCCATTAATAAAACAAAACAATGTTTATTATTAAATTTATTTAATCAATACATTGTCCATTGTCCTTTCGATAGTATGTCCATCTTCTCATATCACATATGATATTTCGGACGTTACAAACAGAATAGAAAATAGAAGGTTTAGGACCGAATCTGTTATATTACAAAGATATTTCAGGGTTTTTTTAATGAACGAGGCTGAATATCTTGGTAAATAATTGATCAAAATTATGCAAAAAATTAATGAAAATAAAGCTTTCTTGGTCTAATTATATCGTCTTTCTTTCTTTTTTTATTCAATTCAGGCTAAAAAAAATACTCAAAATACATGTACCACTGCAATAAAAACATTAAAAATACAATCAATAAAAGTGTGTATTAGCCGGTCGGCAGGGAATTTTATCCTGCCATATTTATAACCTGAATACAATGATGACTGAAAAATTTATAGATATTCGTTTTTACATACAGATACACACACAAACAACCTACGAAATAAATTCTATAAAAGTAAATACAATAAAAATCATAAATAAATATATACCCTTAATCCTATTTTCATTGAAAGCTATTAATTTTATCAGGATTACGTTTTACTCCAGGTTTTATAATACATTGTAACCATCATTCCAATTTCTGAAATACTCAAGGTATAACTATTTAATACTCATGGTATTTCGTAATCATTTAAAAAATTATGTTTTCACATCTTTGTATACAAATAAATCGATGCTAAGAAAAGGAAGCATAAGAAAAAAAATTTAAGACCGAGACAAAACAGGATCGTCTGCAAAGGTGAATGTAATGGAAATTGGCCAAATATTTCACAATACCAGCAGAGAGCACCGCATTCCTTTTAAACACAGCACGATACAACAATGACGTACGTTATTCGGTGTTTTATTATTATAAACATTACGGACATAAATTTAATAACCCGTATACCTAAAATTTTAAATAGAAATATTATAAACAGCACAAGATAAATGCTAAACGATGGATTCATTCGTAGAAGGGGGAGGAAATATATTTTTTGAACATTTTAATTTTAGAAGAAAAACAAAGTGGATTAAGGAAAATTGGATCTGTGAAGATGGGACGCGTAAAGGACACATTCCCCAGTGGCGCAATTGGTTAGCGCACGGTACTTATACGTCAGTGTTCGTGAGCTATGCCGGGGTTGTGAGTTCGAGCCTCACCTGGGGAATTAATTTTTTTATTTATTTTTTTAATTAATAATTCTTTATTATATCAACATACATTCCATACAATTCAGTTAAACCAAACTGTTAATTAATTCACCAAAACAAATAGAAGACAACATTTTCTGAAATTTATAATTATTAAAGATTTTATCTTATATAAATTAAAAATTCAAACAAAATAAAATAAAGATTAGTTAATAAATAGGTACTAATTAATAAAATAAGGTTGCTTAAGTGTTAAGTTATTTTCATAGTTTAACAATGTGCCGATAGAGGTAGTGGCAGAGACAAAACGGTATTGTAATGCGAGAGCCATCTGTTGGTGTGTCTCTGAACTAATAGCCTGGCCAGAGCCTCAGCTTACATTATTATTTTATTTTCATTTTTTATTTTATAAACTGATCAGAACGACATACAAAATAAATATATAAACAATTAAAATCATAATAAGAAGAAGTCAAATAAACAGATAAAACAGAAAAAAAGGTGTAAACTTAAGATAAAACTTATTAGAAATGACAGTTGCTGGTATACTGATTTAAAATTTTCTTCTCTAATTTTTAAATGAAAATGAAAATATAATTATTTATTTTATAACAAAGTAACTCATGTATGATGTTGGTAAATCTTAATTATATACTATAATAGTATATAAGTGCAATATAGAGAATTTAAAAACAAATCAGATATTTATTACATATTCTACATAATTGTGCAGTTTAATTAAAAATAGGTTTATTTAAAAAAATAAAAAATAGTGAAAATATAAAATAATTCAAGCATAATTTATTTGTAGCAGCAGATAGGTATATAACCAATTCAAGTTGCGAGAAATCCGATCATTTTGGAGGTCTTAGAATTTAAGAACCCAAAGACAGTATATTAGTTAAAAATAAAGTAGAGTTGCCTTTGTAGACAATGGAATATTTTTATAGAACAGTTCCTTTTTTTTTTTACATGGGTACTTGTATTAAATTAGATATATTGACTTCTGATATACTATCCAATTTCATTGAAATTTAATATTAATTATATTTAATCATTTTAATTTAATTACTTATGTTACTTTAAATTTGATTCCTTGATTTTTTAGGTTGTTACTTGTAGTTATTTATCAAAATGTAGTAATAATAAGAAAGAAAAATTTAGAGTTGTGTGGTTATGTTTTATTTTTATTGTATAAACTTCTTTTGTTTATTTAGAATCCAAAGCAATATGAACATTGAAGTATGACAAGATAATATTCTAAATTATACAAAAAATTACATATATTGTCTGATTAGTACAAGGTATCCCCATCTTATATTAAATTTTCTTAATTCATTATTTTAAATTTTTTCCTTGATTTTTATATGCTTTTACTAATGGTTATTTATAAAAAATGTAGCAATGTTAACAAAGAAAAAATTAGAGGTGAATAACTCACTGTCACAAACAGTCAAATAATAATTTCTATGCAGAGCACGTGCGGAAGGTCGTGGACTCACCTGCAAATAAAAATTCATAATTAGTAACTATTTATATAACTTAATAAGGAAAACAAAATTTTACTGTATTTATATTGCAAGAGTAATATTATTTGTCCTTACAAATTATCCATAATGAAATTTTAAAATTATATATAGTATTTTATATCTAAGCGAAGAAAAAATACTCACCATAAAAAAAACAAAAACAATTTCAACTATTTATAACGCTTAGCTATTTTATTTAAACAAAATGACATTTTGCTGAAAACAAGAAACTTTTTTCGACAGTTCCTTAATATTTGTAAATTATGGTCTGTATTTTTCATTATACCAATATTATTCTCCACAGTAGATACCTCTTCCTTTAATTCCTTGATTGAAGGCATCCAACTATTAAATAAAAATATTCCAAAGTAATATTTAAAATAAAAAGGGAAAATTAAAACTAGGTTCTAAGTATTCGTTTTTAGAAATCGTTATTAGAACATTTTCAATCTATTGCTACTGATGAAGATATAAGGATTAATGTTAAATAAATTTAAAAATGTCAATTTTTTTCTTCTAATTTTGAAATTGTTAGACTATTATAAAAGAACTATCATGAGTTCACAATAACAAACAAATTAAAAAAATTCGCAGTTTTCCCTAGATAAAATATTTTGACAAATGTTTCTAGGAAATCATCACTTTTTTCCTTTTAATGCTTCTTTAAAAACTGAAAACCATTAAAAAAAAAGAAAAAAAATAGTTTTCAAAGCAGTCATGATTGTATTTACAATCAACTGAGTTTTAGTTAGTATTGAAGAAATCCAGGATGTTTTTTCTACTCTAAGCGTATACAGATAGGTTGATGGTTAGTGGTAGGTGTTAGAAACGATTAAATCCAATATTTTTTTTAAAATAAAAAAATAGAACAATGGAGATAAATGTTCAGAAAATTACGATATTTATTTTACTTATAGAAGCCAGTTGTGAATTGTGTGAAAACTTAAATTTCCAGTGCTTCAGGAAGCGATTTAGCTGTCTCAACTCGGGGAGAGAAACCTCGTTTAAGTGGTTAAATATGACATCCAAGTTAGTCTATACAAAACTTGGGAGCTACGCAATTCTAAACTTGAAGTTGCATAAAGATGTTTGAATAATTGATATTATTAAATACTGCAATCGCTTCTCGAGCAAACTCCATCAGCTTGATACAAAACGTGAGAAGCGTCTTGATCGAGATGTTTCATTCCCCTTAATTACTTTCCATCTACTTCAGAATTTTAAAAGATTGGATACAAAAAATCCAAAACTGAGTGAGACAAATAATGCGAGAAAACTTAGAATTAGTAAGATGACTATTATTATAAAATTGTAAGATAGTTCCCAGCCTCTATAAAGTGGGTACACTGAATTGGGGGTAACTCTGGCGGTTGAGCGTGATCTAGTACAAATCACCTCCTTTGCACAACCGTTGTCCAAGAAAGAGAACAATGTTTACCATATACTGAACCCCAGACCCTTCACGGGTTGTAGTGGTATGGTATAGATACAGGATAGTTGGTTCACAGCCTTACATAATTATTAATTGTACGAATAATTCTTATCTATTAATTTATTACTTCAACTTATTCTGAACTCGAAATTATATTAGGTATAGGATATTATAAAACCCATAGGAAGAGATTATGCTCAGATTTTAAAATTATCTATAAATAGAAACACTACTAAACGATTTTACCGTATTAATTAAATAAAGTTAATTTAGTAAATTAACAGCATTAATCTCTGAAGAAAGGAAAATACAGAGGCGTGTGAATTGCAATAAAAAATATTAGAAAACTGGATACTTTAACAAGCATTAATGGATTCATAAACTATATAACTAACTTCCATAATAAATTTATTAAATGAAATTACCGTCATATACGACTTTTTTTTGTTTTGGGGCCTTATAAATAAATAAATTAAATGGAATTAATATAATATACAACTATTTATTTAATAGTATTTAACTATTTAACAAATATATAAAATATATCTACTACATATAGAATATCATTTCCAAGTTTAGAGGTCTTATCAACTAAGTAGTTAGGAAAGACTTGTAACAATTATGAAAACATTGTAATAACAATTTTTAATTAATAAAATAGCGATAAGTCCCACTGGAGGAAAACGGTGTTGGAAAACCAAATTGTTGATTTTAGCAAACTGTTTTATTTTAACTGAAGTCCATTGGTAATTTATATAATGTTATTACAATAACAAGCAATGAAATAACTCATTAAGGTTTATAAACTAAAATTTCACTTTTTTCTTGAAAATTACTGGGGTTTTTCATTTCCTGAAGGCTCTGGATAGACAGACGCCAATTTGGTAACAAACATTAAAAGAAAAACTGTTTGGTATTAGTTATAAAATAAATCAGGTGAATGGTGAAGAGTTTCGATACTGAAAGGAATATCTTAAAATTATATTAGGACAAAAAAATACCTTCTTTCAGTATGACTTTTAAGATACATAAATACATTTACAGAGGGGCGAATAATATATTTAAAGGTAAACAATTGAACAACTCCATTGAAATTATTTAGTAGTAGCCCATTCCTCTATAGGAGTCGATAAAGTTGGATTCTAACCGAAGAAGCTGAATCTGCGCAGAAAACCTGATGACCTTAAGGTTAGCTACGACTCTCTCACTCCACAGTTCAGATAAAAAGTTGCGTGATAATGTTTTATTTTTATTGGGACTCAAAGCAATGCGAATATTCAAGCATGACAAGAAAATATTGTAAATTATACAAAAAAATGCATATCGAATAATAGTAGTTAACCTTATATATTAAATGCGAGGAAGAAAATGGTCCAGGTGGAGAACATTTTTCTTAAATAGGGAGAGATGCTTATTGGAAAGCCAACGCTTCGACCCATATTGCAGGTATTCTTCAAGGGTTATAATGTGGTTAAGGGTTGAGGTTCAACTGAATTATATTTATTATCTGGTGAATACAAGGTATTATCAGAAAAATCAAGGTGTGGTTAATTTAGTTTATATAAAAGTGACAGGAAAAGAAAAGCGAAACAATTTATGGCAACGTATAATCTTGATTTTTAGGACCAAACCAATATAAATTCCTCTTAGTGTTGTGCAAATGTATGTTGCACAGTAATCAGCATCCTCAGATCATCTGGACCAGTTTTTTAGACATTTTTTTTTATTAATGTTTACTGCATATTATAATATTTAGCTATAAATATCTATCAGATAGTAAAAATGCAACTATGCGTAAATTGTACAACAAATAAAAGTATTTAAATGTTTTTTATAAAATTTAAAATAGTTTTATAAGTGTCATAGGACGTAACAAATAAATAACTATCCACATAAAGGAACTTGTCCCAGAATAAATATAGATGTTATAATTATTATTATTAAATCCCGGAGGTTAAGGGTACCATGTCACATTTTTGCATTTGTTGAATATTACCATTTTTTCTTCGTTACTTATAGAAACAGTTTAAAGAAAATTGTTTGCATTGTTATTAGCATTGGTAAGTAATTGGAAGTATTACCTGCTTATTGATCATAGTATTTATTTATAATAATTTACCTAAAATATATCCTATGAAGATGGTGAACTTTACCTCCGAGGTACAGAAATATTATAATAAAATATTTGACTGGTTGCTTTTTACAGTATTTTAGAGACTTAAGCCTTTGTATTGAGAATTTTCCTATCCCATCCTATTATAAAGTTATATATTTGTATAATATTGGTAAATACCACCATTTACCAAACCTGGGTTACCGTAACTAATGAAAATCTTTTTAAATAATATTTATAATCAAAGTAATAAAGGTTCATTAATACGAGTATTTTTTCCGGCTTTTATAATGCTAGCAAACTTAAATTAAGCATTTACGAAATTGAAGCTGACCGCGAAGTTATGTAACCCCTAACTTTACAGAATGTTTTAGGAACTTCAGTACAATTGTAAACTCACATTTCTGCGACTGAAACAAAGCAAAATTGCTAAACATTTACCTGATGTCTAAACAAAAATTATGCCACCAGTTCCAGGGGTTAAAGTTAGAAGTCGCGTTTGTATCTTCCACCCATCACCAGGACAATATTGTCTCTGCTTAATTAATTAATCTTATTTCGTAAAATTAAAAATAATAAATGAGTAAAATTATGTTAAAGATAATTCCTTTAAAGATAATAAACCAGTTGTCTTATTATGCTCTTAATTGTTATAATAAAATTTTAGCAGAAAGGTTGAACGAAGAAGGTGACGACAGATTATATTATATTATATATATATTTGTATAAAATAACTTTAGACTAAAATATTTACCTTTAGAACAAAAAAAAAGTTGGTTGGTGGTGTACAAATTATACATAAAAACCATTAATGATTCATTTTAATATGATTAATTTTTATCAACATAATTTAAAAAAAAAAGTATTTTAAAAGTAATTATAAAATAGATTTTTCCATCAAAAATATATTTTATCATAGATATGTATTTGTTTTAACATGAATTAATTGTATTTCTTTATTTAAATAACAAAACCAATAATTTCCGTACAATATATGTAGTTAATTACAACTGAAGGAAATGGCGTTTTTAAAAGAAATTTTAAGTTTAGAGTTACCCTTATGTAAATATTTAAATTAATATTTCATATCCATTAATAGGACATTTCATGTTCAATCAGAGTATGTTAAATAATTCGCAATGTTAATTATGCTAAGGTTTGCTTAAAGTAAAATAATAAAAAATATAAACGTATCTTAAGATTATTTTTATATTCCTAGATAAAGTAGATTGGATTTGGCTATAAAACTCTGTCCCCAAAAATATATTACTTATTTCAGAGTTGATTAGGATAGTTAAGACAGAAAAAACGAGGGTAACATAACAATACCATATTTTAAGTGAATTCATATAAGATTTTAATATATTTTCCTATGAACTTTTAAGTAATAAGCATTACAAATTTTGATTATTAGATATGGAATAATTTATCAAAAAGATCAAAGAGTTTCAATGAATAAATGCATAAAAACATATTAATTTTAATATGCAAAAGATGGAGGAAAGGATCCGGATGGATAGTGGAAAGATTTTCAATACATTTGTAAAAGACAAGACATGGAAGTTACCGAAGAGTCATGTAGAGACTTGTGGATAGTCATAGTAAATACCCGCAAGCTTTGTTCGATTCGTGCGAGGAGAAACGCTATATCCTAACTAAGTAGATAGTTGGTTCTCAGTTTCGCTCTGTAGGATCGTTCAGGAGTGCTAGGATTTGTAACTGATCTTGAAGGCAATAGTAGCCCAACAAAAAAGCTTTAAAGCGTTTTTTATAATTTAACCTGGTATTGGTAACATTATCGTATTTTTCTTCCATTTAAAGAACCTGCCGTCTAGCATTCATTCCTGTAACGAATCTGTCCCCCCGAGTATTTAAGTGGTGAAATAATATTTTCGACATTTTTATAATGAAAGGAACGCGCAGTATTGCATGACAAAAGTCGTTTTAATTAACTGAAATTACCCTGAAACTTTACAGTAAACTAATTTTTGGTTTTCTGCAGTTTTTCTCGGGCACAAACATTTACTGCACAGAATTCTGAGTTATATAAGAGTTGAAGTTTCATTTTGCAGTTTGAAACTGAATGATTTAAGTTGGCATTACACAACTTTAATTACACACCACTTACAGAAATTAATTTTAGTTTCCATAGCTTTAATTTCATCGAAATAGTTGGCTTCTTATTTGTTCACTGGGTAATGGTTTTAATAAGCCATCCCAAAGTTGCTGGGGTGATCATCAAAGGCAGGAACCCCACTCCAAGACGTTCATTCAAATACATCAAATTTTTTGTGCCGATGATGCCTAAATAGACGAGGAATTGGCTAGTTTCCAATTTTTTGTTTAGAGCTTTGACGCTTCATATTTAATAAGAGACAGTTTGAAATTTTCCAATTTCACCCTGGTAAATTTGTTCATATCCTTTTGTGTTGATACTCAGATGAACTTATGTAGTAATTAATGTAAAATATTTGATTACGATGCAACAGGAAAAATCGCACAAAACTAAGTCTTAAGTATCTAACAAACTGGAACGAAAATGACCATTGGACGTTTCACTATGTAGTAATCACATCACAGACTCATCTAATTGAGACAGTAGCCTTGCTCCAAGATCTTCCACAACCAACTAAAGATCTTGGAGCAAGGTTACTGTCTCAATTAGATGAGTCTGCTTTGACTGATGGTGTGAGATGTGCTGCACTTTGTCTTCTTAGGGGTGATTTTCTAGTGATGTGTACCATGATGAAGCAGGAATTGGCGAAACGTCGACTGATTAGTTTTTCCCCCAGTATTTTTGAGGCTTAAAGCTGTGTTTTTGGGATTCTTGGTACTGTTTGCCCACTTTTAATAAAATATTTAATTTTTCATAATATAATGAAATCAGTTGATTGCACTTCACTAGACTATTTCCATAGTCTATTTAAAGATGTTTAAGAAATAAGTATAAAAGAGAATGGCTAGACAGAAGAGAGACGAGAGAGAGAGATAGGGAGAGAGTGTGAGTGTGTGTGAGAGAGAGAGAGAGAGAGAGAGAGAGAGAGAGAGAGAGAGAGAGAGAGAGAGAGAGAGAGTGGGGGGTGTGTGTGTGAGAGAGAAAGAGGGAGCGTGACAGGGTAGTATCGACCAAACGAGACCATCCAGGCTTTGTCGCCCCCGACCTCCGGCTCAATCCTACGGCCACTTCATAACCGGCACATGACAGCTCATCCCGTATCCTCTTCACGAGATGTCCTAACCTATCCGCCATTGTTTTAGGTTGATTTTAAGTTTCACGTAATAAAAAAATTAATTTAAAAAATCGAAAACTTATTGCTATATGGAGCGAAATAACAAAACTACTTGCCATATCGGTGGGCAATAGGGGAGGCCTGCTAGGGTGTCCAGACTAATAATGAAATCAGAGAGCTGATGCAAACCTAACAAAATGTCCTACAAAATTTATGGACAAGGAGAAAGGAAAACTGAAGAGAAGAAAAGGCGAGGAAAACCACGAATAGATGGATTGAGGGAGTTGAGGAAAGCATGCACGGTCATAGTTTAAGAGAGGAAGATGTACAAGACAGAACGGTATCAAGGAAACTTAAAACATTTTACGGTTGACTCAGATGTTTGGTTGAAGGAAACCTCAATTTGAGAAAACCTTTAATAATAAAAAAAGGTTCCAAAAAGAAAAATTGAATTCGTTAATACATATATTCCAGATAGAATAAAAAACTATAAGGCATCAGGTATCTAGTGGGAGAAGTTTACCACCTACATCACCGAAATTTGTCCAAACGAAGTACGTCTCTCCATTCAACGAAAACTAGGTCAACTTTAAATATCTATGAGTGACTTAAAAAATGGTCCGGGTGTGGGTGAGGTCCATAAAATTATACACATTGAGAAATAAAGCTTATTTATTATCTATAGACTTTTCGAAGTAATTTTAGACTATTATCAGAGCAAGAAGATGTAGACATTTAAAAAAAAAAATGCATTTTGAGGTTGTTAATTATGCTGATTATTTGAGACATAATAATATTAAAAAAGTATATAGAGAGCCGAGTTGCTGAGGATCCTGGTTTCTAATCCGGGATAAATTACTTAATCTGATAACAGCGACGGATGAACCCTGTGGAATCTACAGAAGCCCCTGGAGCTCACACAGCCTCTATAAACTGGGTACCCTATATTAGGGGGAAAACCTTGAGGGTGATTTCCGACAAACCAACTCCCAATACAGTTTCGATCATGTAATGATCTCAAGATCCCTCATGGGTTGTAGAGAATTTATGGATTATTTTAAATGTTTAGCTTAGCATTAAATAGATTGTAAGTTTATGGAAATTTATTAGAGTGTTATAGTTTTTTTTTTTAATTTTAAGTGAATAACAGCACGCTAAAATGAATTTTGACACAACGAAAATTGTTAGCCAAAACCCCTTTAGGATGAAGCAATTTTATTCAATCCTTCTATAATATCAAAACATAAAGACAGTATATAAATATTTAAAGATATTGATAAACATATTTTTTTATCCGCCTAATTAAAATCAATTTTTCTGAACCGAGTAAATGCATCTACATTACGGAGTTTTTATGTTCTAGAAACAGTACAGACTCTACCACGTACAGAACTCAATATCCTTCATCGTAATACAGGGTTTTTTTAAACCCTACAAAATCAACAAATAACCTACAAATGTTTAGAAGGAAGAAGTATAGTTTTCAAAATAAAAAAGAAATTTTTAAACTAAATAAAATATAATGATAAATATAAGACAACAGTACGGTCGGAGGAGGAAGACCTAACATTAGCCTTATAGGGTGGGCCCTTGTAGAAAGAAGAGTGATAAGATTGGAGTGGGATGGGAGGAGCGCGCTGAGTGAACACTCCATTTCACACGTCTTCAACCGACACCTGAGTCTCTCCCCTCTAAAACTTTTTGTTTTACTTTCTCCTATTTTTTTTATTTATTTTGTCATTCACCTAATGAGAAATTATTATTTCCTGTCATCCGCTAACGAAGAAACATTAGCCCGGACGCGAAAATGTTTTAGACAAGAAAAATTGAAAGCATCAGAAACGAGGCAGAAAAGGAAAAGCTCATGCGAGAGTACAATGACGAATAGCTAAATAATTGAAAATTAATCTTACGTTAATCAGAATTATTCTGATGGTTCCAAAAAAAAAAAAAAAATGGCACTTAGTAAAACCTTCCAAACAAGTATATTAGAGCTGTTATTGATTTATAGTAAGACTTAATCTGTTAGCAGCTGAACGTGGATCCTATGGGATGTCAGTACTCTCCTGGGGTATCCTCTATAAAGTGGGTACCCTAAATAAGGGGGGAAAGGGGGGTTTGAGCGTGCTATAGGTGACAAATCACAACCGTTGACCAAGAAACAGTACAGTCTCTACCATGTACTGAACCTTAAAAGACGTAAAAAAAAAAAAAATCACTCTTTGCTATATACTGAGTGTAAAAAACATAACGTTTGCCCATATGTTTTAATTAAACAAATACAAATCCTTAAACATCTCGATACACGAACAAATGGGCTTTTGCCGCTTTAAAATATAACAACTTATTTATGCTCTTTTGATTGTATTAACTCCAAAAAAATAATAGCTCTTAAAACATAATGAGTAAAAACACAAAACAAAACTGTACTAGTATAACCCATGAAGGGTCTAAGGTTCAGTACATGCTCAACCGCTATGTTCTCTCCCAATTAAGGTAACTTATTTTAAAGAATTTGGATGAAGTTCAGTAGATCTCATAGGGTCCATCCGTAGTAGTTAACAGATTAGATAATCTAACGGCCTAAGCCGGATTTGAACATAACAAATCAACAATCTACACATAGTGCAATCCCATTCCCACAACGAAAAACAAGGAAATAGGAAAAAAAATGTATTTAAGTTGGTGTCCCTATTTCTTCTAAACGACCGACACTGAACGGATACCTCTGACATAATAAAGTTGTAAAGGCTCCATTCACTTCAAAATATGAAATAGAACAATAATAATAAGGCTTAGTAAACCCGACGGTTCGATGCCGATACCACCGATACATATATCTGTCTACAAACTTCGTCAGTGGAGTACCTACTACCCAATCGCAAATCCCCCGGTATACACCTCAGACGTTTAACAGTCGGCACAGCGCTTACTAATGAGATCGAAAAAAATGTTATTTATCTCATTATAAACTATTTAATAACAGCCGAACAGAATGGTTCGAAGTACGCAGTGTCCTTATAAAGCCTTTAGTTCTAACAGTAAATGACGCCACAATAAACTGTTTCTTGGAAACATTTAAAAGTAATTAATATGGATTTAATTTTTTTTCGTTTTAACATTAATTTATTGTTCAAATTCAGGACATTAGAAAGCAAAGGAAAGACTAAGAAAAGATCGCGGGTTCGTGGCCCGGTAGGTGGCGCTAGGATTTTTTAAAGGGAGTAGAAAATCCTTGGTTATGCCGTCCTTCGGAAGGTACGTTAAACGGGGCTACCGAGCCTGTGTGATGTCAGGTGCTCGTTGAAGATCCCTATCCTAATTAAAGCTGGATAGGCAAAATTTAGGGCTCCCACGCATTAACAGATTAATAAAGTAATTTCGAAGTTTTTTAAATCTGAAAATAAATAAATAAAAACAATAACAACAGCTGTATGAAATGGAGGAATGACCAAAAGGTATTATCACTCCAAGTTCTAAAGCCCATGCTCTAGGCAACAAATCCATCAGATCGATAAGCCAATAGTTGCTTTCTGTTTTGTCAAGATAAATTGGCAAGAGAGTGGCACATAATTGAGGCATGCTTGTTCCTTAAATAATGGCTTTTCCGAAATACCTAAGGGCCAGGCAATTTCCCGTTTGAACTATTTCTGTTGAAATTTGAGAGTATTTCAATCGTTTAATGAACCAAGATGTTGGAACAGGCATTAATCTATTTAATCTGTTTATACTAAAACAACGATAAAAAATATTTTGATAAGTATTTAATGTAATCCTATTGTGACTATGTTAACTCCTCAATTTCATAAAACCAATTATAAAGAGTAATTAGCAAAAAGTAAAATATACAATAATAGTATATGAGTATTAAAAATATTATTCATTAAAAAATATTTATTGATATTTACAAATGTACTAAATAATACAAGTAAATATCTACTACCCACTGTAGTTTTCAAAGAACGGATTAAAGTTATAAGTTCAAGAGGCCATCTTATTTTCAGACGCCTCGGCGGATTGTAGGGAATTAAGGAGATAGCTAGGTTGGAAACTAGTGGGTTTGAATGGGAATCAACTTTGAAAGAAAGAATTGATGACGATTTGGGCCTAATTAGCAACAAATGGGACATTATGGTCATTAGGGATGCCTATGTTCATAATAAAAGTAAGGAGCATAAAGAATTTTGAATACGAGAGGAATTCGATAGCCAAATATATATACAAACATGACTTGAAATAGCCATGTCTGACTAGATAATGTCTGTCTAGTAACTGTTGAAGTAGTCTGAAACGGAGAGCAATTTCTTTTCGTTTTGGTCTAGTATGAGAAGTCAAACAATAGTCGTTTAAGATCGTAAAATTTTTCTTTTTATTAAAAAAATCGTGTACCACTACTAGCCATGTCTTGGGAACAGATACTGTTCTGTTTCAAGGACAATGGATGTATAGGGAAGTGATTTGTCCTAGATCACGCTCAACCGCCAGTTTTTCCCCTAATTAAGAGTATCCAATTTATAAAGGTTAGGTGAGCCCCAGGAGGGTCTGTATATCCCACAGGGTCCATCAGTGACTGTTAAAAGATAAAATAAATTATCTACTACAGCCGGCGACCTTCGGCACGGCAAAGCAACGCACTACCACTGACTGAGATATCCCGCTTCCCAAATAAATAAAAAAAATCAGAAGACCACCACCAGTTAAGAAAATTTCAAGGCGATACTTTTCAAAGGACGGGATTCCTAAAACGAAGGGCTGAGGGGAAGGGAAGGAGAAGGGAAAGTGAAAACTGTCTCGGTAGATGACGCTAATCCAGTTAAAGGCAGTTAGGCGAGAGGATTACTTCCCCGAGGATACTCCTCACAAAAGGAACACGACGCCGGAGAGGTTTCTATTATGAAGGGTAGCTGGGTGGTTAAACGACCCCTAACAAAAACAGTCGCTATTCAATTACCAATTCCGCCAAATTTTAGGCAACGCTCAGAACGACTTGCCTCAACCAAGATTAGGTAAACTAAAGCTCTCCGCCCGCTCGGGTTGGTCTCCTTAATTCGGAACAAAAATTAATTAACTCTCCTTACTCAAGCCTAATGAAATTAGTAAATTAAAATTAATATAAATTTTAATTAACATAAACTTTGATTATATTAAAGAAATTGTTTTATTAAATAAATCGGAAATAAGGGAAGTTTTCCATGGATATATACTGCGAATGAACTTACAAAAATAAGTTACAATCTTTAGAAATAAAAAAACTAAACCGAACTGGTTTAAGGAAGTCGAGAGGAACATAAGAGAACTCGGGTGGATAGTTAAGGGATGGAACTGCCAAGAGCATAACTCGAGACAAGAAGATAAGGTTTGAGGCGAGAACTAAGCGAACGATCAAAATACCCGATGTGGAAAAGAATAAGAGATGAGAGAGGATGAAGCGATACTGGGCGGGGAGAAAGGCACATGGACAGAGCATTCACTAATGATTGATTTAAAGTACCCCAAAGTTGGCGAAAAAAAAAAAAATCGGATTCATCTTCTTCTTTCGCCATACTCTTTTGTGCCATGACGGCCATTCTTCTCTGGCTTTAGCCAGGTTTCGAACTTCCCAGTTGTTTTTTTTTTTTTTTAATAGACGTTCAACTTAGTCCGGGTACGACTTTCTTAAGCGTCCCCGTTAACGTGGGACATCTCTTTGGGCCTTCTCTCCACAGAAATGTCCCACAGTCCATACATTTCGGCGGTTGCCAATGGTCTTCCGTTCTGAGCACATGACTAAACTGTTTTAATTGGCGTGAGTCAAGAAATTCCTTCATCGAAGCGACCTTAAGATCCTCCCAGATCGTTTATTTGCCGATATGGTATCTTCTAGTTTTTTCCCGCAAATCTTGGAATGAATTTTATCTCTTGAATGACTCTGCTCTCTAGTCCGCTCGTTAGTACTCAGCTATCAGTGCCTTATAAGAGTATAGGTTAACATTCTGTTTTGGAGATGTGGGGAAATCTACCAATTGAGCTACCGTTGAAGAAAAAAAAAGAAAAACAATTCACTTAAATTTTTATTGTTAATTTTTCATACTTTAAAATTTTTCATTTAATAGATGTAAACACTTTTTATTGGAAATGGAATCTTTTGTTATTGATTTTTGAAGGATCTAGAAGGTTTTGAAACATATCTGACAGTAATTTCAGGCATTAAAAACTTACAACAAAAATTTAGGGGGGGGGGAATTTTTATAGATATATTTACCCGATTTTGAAACCAAAAGCCTCAATTAATATGTTTTTTCTTAATTATCTGATGTTACATTAATTTAATTATCGTTATTGATAATTCAAAATAGTAAATTATCCCTGTATACTTCATTTTTATCGTACTACTCTTATAATGATTTTTTTTTAATCAATATTTTGTCGTTTGTATAATCTTGAAATAACTTTTTTTCTTCAGCTGTTATAAAAAGACAGTTAGTAATCTTAGACAGTCATGAATTTGGGTTTAGAACAGGTTATATATATATATTATGAATATAAAATTGACGTATGTCAGCGAGATCGCGATTAAAGTAATGTTCAATGAATATTCTTCCCCGTGATAGATAGGATCAGTGAAGAGAATGGATTTGTCTGGTTTAGATGCGAGCCTTGGTAGCTCAGAAGTTAGAGCACCGCGCTAGAGACGCGGGCGACCCGGGTTCGAATACCGACCAAGACATAATCTTTTCTCTTCAAAATAAAAAAAAATAAATATATATATATATATATTACAACAAATTATGTTAAAATATTATTTTTAGAAGAAGACAGTTTTAAAAATTAATATTGCTGTGACAAAATCTTCCAAAAATATATTAAAAGATTTTTTATTTAAGATTTGAAAAAACAAACAATAACTAGCAAGGTTGATATAGATCAAATTCTTTAGAAAAAAATCTAAACCTTCAAGAAATAAGCAAGATAGAATGTGGGGACAGGGAATGGTAATAAATATTGGGGGATTATAAAATTCAGAAAGATTTTGATCGTCCATGGTGTAAAGCGATAACCATGATTCCTTGCGTTGGTTAATATCAAGTATTCTGGAGGTTTCCAGTGGAATTTCGCACAATTAATGTCATCCTTGTGGCCATAAGACACGGCGGCGATTATATCTCCAAGAGGCGAAACCGAAAAGTGGATGAAAAACAAACAGAAGACATTAAATATAAAGATCTTTTATAACCCTGTTTCGCCACAGGCGACCACACGGGCCACAAACAGCCTAAAACTATTTCGTCACGGACATGAAAATGTTTTAAAGCGGTATTTATACAACAAAAAGCAGGAAGAAAAGAAAAATATGCCAACGGGAAAAAAAAACACAATTTCTACATAAGAGTGCAATTGAATAAACCATTCAATACGTAGGATAGCTTGAACTACTACTACTTATCCACCATAATTTATTTTATTTTATTAGTTATTGATTTTTAAATATTTTTATTTGAAAAGAAAAGATATGTCCAGGACCGGGACTCGAACCCGGGTCGCCCAGATCGCTAGTCTGAAACTCTACCAATTGAGCTATCCTGGCTCTATCAAGCTCGCTCCCCGGTCATGGTCATATCCTTTCTCTTCACTGATCCCATGTCCGCGCCTTCTCCCCGCCCATGTCCGATGTATACGAGGGGAAGAATGTTCTTTGAACATTAATTTAATTTGGATCTTGTTGACTTACGTCACATATATATTACTATAATTTACTTTATTAGTTCCGATCTGGGCGACCCGGGTTCGAGTCCCGGTCCTGGAAATATCTTTTCTTTTCAAATATAAATACTTATCCACCCTTTTTCATTGTTATTTGATACTGCCATCTACGATTATATACCACAAATACACAACAACCGTAAAGCTTTTCTTCCTCAAGGCGTTCTTTTCTTGCTGTTCAGCTTCCTGCCGGAAATCTTTCAGACTCTGACTCTTTTTCGACCATTCTTCTGCAGAAAGAGTTACCATTATTCTGCGTAGGTCATTCTTTGGGGAGATCCTTAAAACCTTTTAAATCCTCTTCTGTCCCACACTTCGTTTGGTCCTATGTTAGCTATTTTTAAATTCTGATGTACCTCTTGAAGCCAGGAGGATAGAACTTTCCATTTCTTTTTAAATTGAGAAATTTGTTAGCCAAACTCTCGGTGCCTAATCGTTTATTATCCCCCTAGAGCATCAACCTACTCCTTTGGTTTGACGTCAGTTGGAATTAGAATCCATCTTGAAGTATTTCTTAGGACCTACAATTTTCCGAGTAAGTTATTTCCTTCCTCTGAATTTCAGCAGTTATTCATCTTTATTCTACAGAAGTTCATTCTAAGCAACTGCCGGTTCAAACTGTCGCTTTCCTTAAGAAGAGAAACATTTTCCCTTACCCGAAAAAATATAAATAAGTTTTTTATTAAAAACCTTAAAGTTTGAATTTAACATCCTTTCCAATTTCAGTTAAGGCATACAGGGTGGGATTACAATATACCCTTAAATTCTGTGAAAATAGTATCTTAGTACTAGAGCTTAGCTGTTCATTTTTTTTTTTTTTTTATTATTATTTATTTATTGATATTTACAACTATATTACAGTTATATAACAAGTAAATTGGCTGAGTGATACATAATGACATGATATAATGACAAGTAGAGAAACTACCCACTGGTAGTACTCAAATCGCAGGTTCAACTAAGAAGGTCACGTGGCCATCTTCTTCTCAGACGCCTCGGAGGATTATCGGGAATTGAAGAGGAAGCTAGGTTTGAAACTAGAGGGTTTGAGTGGAAATGAAGTTTGTTATGAAAGGATAGATACCGGGATCGGGCCAGATCAGCAACAAATGGGACATTAAGGTCGTTATGGATGACTATATTCTTAACAAAATAAGGAGCGTTGAGGATTTTACGAAGGATTTTGGATTGTAGGGATTGGATACGAGAAGAATTCGATGGCTTAGTGGAGCCCCAAAGCTCTACTCCGTAAGTCCAAATAGGTCGTATGATGATCATGTAGATGAGTCTTTTGTAATTGATTGGGAGCTTAGAGCGTTTGTCTAGTAAGTGTTGAAGAAGCCTGAAACGTCGAGCGGTTTCTTGTCTTTTCAGTCTTGTATGAGGATTCCAGGTTAATCGTTTGTCGAGATGCAACTCTAAGTATCGGATCTGTTCTACAGGCACAAGTGGGATATTATTAAAGGATACTGAAGGGCAGGAAGTCATTGGTTTACGACGCAAGGTAAAAGTGATTTGATGGGATTTTTGAGAATTTATTTTAATTCTCCAGTTCTGGCACCATTCTTCAAGATCAGTGATATGGGATTGGAGGCTTTGGGATACAATAACTGGATTGGTATTGACTGATAATACACATGTATCATCAGCATATGTGGTAAGGATAGTATTAGGATGAGTTGGGATGTCAGCTGTATAAACTGTATAAAGGATTGGTGGGCCAAGGATACTACCTTGAGGAGTTCATTTTTTTAAATTTTATTTTTTTATTAAATTATCTTTGTACTCAATTGAAAGTCAAAATTTAAACTGTACAGAAAAACGAAATTTACTATAAAATAGGAGACAAATGTTTATTTCCAGTGTAGACAAACCAATTTTCTTATATTGAAAAATATTAAAACATTAGGCATGAGGTTTATCAGAACTCCGAATAATCACATTTAATATCAGTGGAACAAATTGAGTTTTAACATATGTCTTCTATATTTCTATTTATTTGGACCTAAAAGAACGTCATACACATCATGTCATAACACATGTCTAACCAAGTTCTTCGAACTGCACTTATTACACAAATAATGGAACAGTACTTCTGATAAGAACACATATAAATAAATGACATGCTTCTACAGAGAGAATAACGATTGTGATAACATTTTCTTTCAATCTAAACCATGGCGTTACAATGTCAGGATTTAAAAGTAAATCGTGTAAAGAATGATGATTGATTGTTGTTGAAATTATTAATTAATTCAGTATTGGAATTGTTTCTGTACCTGTACTCCGGAAGTAAAGGACACCACGTACCCATTGTTCAGGAGAGCCAATTTTCTATAACTTTGAACTATTAAATTTGTTTCTTTACCTTACTTATAGAAACAGCTTAAGGAAAATTGTTCACGTTGTTATTGACATTGATAAATAATTGGAAGAATTGATCATTTTACTTTAAAAAAAACCCTGTACCACTACCGTGAACGGGTCTGCGGTTCAGTACATGGTAGAGACTATATTGCTTCACGGACAACGGTTCTGCAAGGAGGTGACTTGTCTAGGTCACGCTCAACCGCCAGATTCCCCCCCTTATTTTGGGTACCCTATTTTTATAATATTTTTTAGAGGCTGGGTGTGCCCCAGGAGGGTCCTAGATCCTATATGATCCATCTCCGGCTGCAAAGAGACTAAATAAAAGTACTGCCTGTAGTGGGATTTGAACCAGGATTTTCGGCATGGCAACTCAGTGCTCTACCACTGAGGCACTCCGCTCCCTGATCATTGTATTCATTTATGATAATTTACCTAAAATATTACATATTTTTGAACATGTCCTTTGGCACCTTGGCACTGAAATGTATAATATAAAATGAGTAAGTTATAAACCGTGAACAAAAAAAAAAAAAGAAGCTTTTTTAAACGTAAATACTAATGTTAAAACAAAGTTAATGATCCCGGATAATCAAACCAAATTTAGAATGCTGTCATAAATGATTACTATATTATATAATTATAAATCACAGCAATGGGTATAAATAAACACTAAATAAAGTAGGTAAAATATCACATTAAATATATTGTAAACCAACAACGTTTTATTATCAATGCTTAAACAAAATAAAATCAGCAAATAAACCATTCGAAGTTATACACTGCCTAAATTTAAAATCCAGGCCGAGTATTCAATTCCGTACTCTAGAGTGCTCAATTCAATACCAGAGATTGAAAGAGGTATTCATTGATAGTAGGCCAATTTAGTCATAGTAAATAATCTATGACAATTATTGTAAATTTTATTTTACTTTATAATGATGTAATTATTACTTTTTTTTTAAATCATTTAAAATATAAACAAATTTGACTCAATTAAAACTACCCCTTACTTCTGAAAAAGTAAACTAAATCTACTTTCCCAGATAAAATGTCTTATTCCTAAACCATATATGGACCAACAAATATTGAGTTCCCTTCATTTAAAGAAAATGGCAGCAACATTTACGAACCAGTAACTGTAGCGATAAGTTAAGTTCATCCATGAAAAGGTATGGGAATGATTTTGAGACACTTCTTGCAATCAGATCCAATAAATTGTTTTTAAAAATTTCTACAACTCTCATTCTTACAACAGTAAAAATAGTATCTAGTTAATATTCACAGCAGTGCAAAGGAAAATAATAATGTTCTCTTAGTTTCTATTTTATGGAGTAACAGGGTAGTTTAGTAGTAGAGCGATGAGTTGCGCAAAGTCCCGGGTTCAAATCCTTCTGTGGCAGTTAAATTATTTAATCTGTTAACAGGCGCGGATGGACCCTGTGGGATCTGACGGTTGTCCAGGGCCCAGCCTTTACAATCAGAGGAAAATCTTGGCGTTTGAGCGTGATCTTTAACAAATCATTCCTACGTTCAACCGTTAAACTAGAAATCTAAAGGTCTTGCTATGCTAAAGGTTCTGGGTTCAAATCCAGCAGTGGTAGATAAATTATTTATTCTGTTAACAGCCATAGTGATATATATCATCATAGACTATCCTGAGGCTCACCCAACCAAAGTGACTACCCTTAATTGGTGGAAAAACCTAAGCGGTTGATTGAGATCTCGGATAAATCATTTTCCAGCAGTGATATAGTTGTCATAAAAATGTCACAGTCTCTAATATGTACAGAACCCAAGACCCTTCATGGGTTGTAGTGGTAAAGTTTTTTTTAAATTTTGTTAATATAATTTACATCAGATTTAGTTGGAAATATGCCTTAAAAAATTTGAAGGCTTTCTCTGCTTTGAATCTAAACTTAAATAACAATTTAAGGTATAAGAAATAATTTAATATGAGTCAAGAGGGAGAAGAGGATTGAAACTTTTTATTAAAAAAGCAAAAACAAAAAAACTTAGTTACTTCGGCTATTACAAAGCTTTTACAAAGGTAGCAACAGTTCAGTTTGGGATAGTTGAGAACTTGGATGGACTTGAAGCAGTTCATAATTCAATCTTAGAGCTCCCAAGGAGTATACAGTTATCATGATGCCTCCATCAGGGAGACAAGCTGGGCTTGATGGCTCGGCAGGGGAAAACGTTGATGCCGAGTTCAGTTGATGAGAGGGAGGTTGGGAGGATCCGGGAGGTCGGGAGGGAAGAGAGACATTAAGGAGTTATGACAGGAACAATACCTGTCACTCCTTAGCAGCTTAGCTCCATCTCAACTCTACGCTAAGCTCATCTCAACCGCTCTCTCCCTGCAATCCTTGCGAAATAGAAAACAGAAAAAAGTATCCCTCATTGCTAAATAAATGAAAGTTTTTCGATTAATTATTCCAAAAATTATCAAATCAGTTCATAAGAGTACAAATAAACAACTTGCGAAAAATATGGTCCCATATTTTTGAGAACGCATCGTTCCCTTAAGCTAAATAAAAATATTCCAGAGCATTTTCTTCCCCTCGAATATAAATAAACTCAATAATCCCTATAATTCGGAAGCGAAGTATCTGAATATGTAGAATGCTGAGCTACTGAGTTGTAGATCCTATGTTCGAATCCAGTTGTGGCGCAAACGCAGATTATAAGTTGCCGACCCTATGTCTATTCGTTCATCAGTATGAACCGTTACCGTTTTCTAACTGAATATATTTATCTTGAATTATATTAGTTAACCTTATATATATGAGGAAGAAAATGGTCCGGGTGGAAATCAGAAAGAATTCTCTTAAACAAGGAGAACTATTTATTTTAAAGCCAACGTTTCGACCCACACTGTAGGTCTTCTTCAGGTCTAAATAAACAAGATACATCATAATTAAAATGATACTTAGTAAAGAATAAAAAAACATATAGGCATCAATGTATTATCATTTCAATTTGTATGAATCTTTTATATCTACTCCTGAAGGATACCTGCAATTTGGGCCGAAACGTTGACTTTAAAATAAATAGTTCCCCTAATTTAACAGAATTTTTTCTGACCTCCACTCGGACCATTTTCTTCCTCATTTTTAATAAGGGCAACTAATATTATTCAATATGAATATGTTGAGTTAGAAAATGGTAATATTAGTTCATAGTGATGAACGAATAAGCCAAGGATCGGCAACTTAGGATCAACAACTTATGTGCCACAGCTGGATTCGAACATGGGTCTACAGCTCAGTAACTAAGCATTCTACATATTGAGATATTTAGCTTCTGAATAACAGGGATTATTCTCCTCTCTCTCGTCCTTTTTTAGACAATACTAATGATCCGATATTTGTTAATAATAAACAAAAATACATTTGTTATTCTAAATAACGACATGAAGATGGCCTCGGGGCCTTCTATAATAGAAATGTAATTAGAGTGCTGCCAATGGGTAGTGCCTCTACATGTCCTTTCATGTATTTATTTATTCATACAGCCCTTGTACTAGATGTATATATTACAGTTGTACAATTCAATAAAATAATTTAAAATAAAATAAATAACGACATAGTTTGTGGTAAATTCTATTTTATTTTATTATACCAATTGGTAATGTAATAAACTTTAATTCTTCATTTCGTTTCCTACTTCCTTAAATTATTGTGCCACTGATTATTATTTCAAATTTGATATTCGTTTATTCTCATTTGTCGAAATAAACAAAGGTTCATTATACGCCGATAATGAAGGTACACACGCTGATGATAATAATAATATAATATTATATATATATATAATATTATTATTATTATCAGCGTTTGGACCCTATGGGATACGCTAAGGAAACGACTTCATTTTCTGATGTTTCTTCAATATACATATAAAGATATGTGTGTGCATATACATATATGTACATATATTGTAAAGAAACCACACACTTCATGAAAATTTCCCTACATTATCTTGACTAGAATCATCTCTTTCTATCCGGAAAATACTCCCAAGGGTCTGCCCAAAATATTTCATTCTTTCAAGAGGGCCATTGGGTAACATGTTGTATTTCCTAAGGGACAAATTGCTATCCTACTGTCCACATCATTCCTTTCCCTGGTAAAGGTATACATACTAAAAAAAACAGGGACGTTTTTTCGGGCTGAATAAAAATAATACAGAAGAAAATAAGTGTAGTAATTTTAATGTGAAGCTGAGATAAAAATCATTACTCTCTTAAAGACATCTTGTATCATAATGCATCAAATATTCTAATCACTTTTTTTTAAATTGTTTCTTAGTTTAAATTTTACATATTAAAAATAAGGCTTAGCGAACCCGAAGGCTCGATGCCGATACCACAAATCCCTCCTTACAAACTTCTGTCCACTGACCACTACCCAAACCCAAATCCGCTAGATCACCCTCAACACAATCTTCCCACCTACGCCTCGGTCTACCCCTCAGACGCTTCCCTGTCGGGACAGTAATAAAGTAATACGTTATAATATTAGTCTAATATTTTACATAATACCATTAATAACTATCTCTATTCTTTAAGTCCTGTGGAACCTCAAGAATGCATCATTCATGGTCTCAAAGTTTATTACTAATACACCAATAGCATCAGCAGAACCAAGGATAATTGCAGGGGATTGTAAAGTGATCATCCAATTAAAATTCTAGATTCTGTATGGCACATTTAGGGATTCATTTAAAGAGCTGTAAACAAGTTGAGTGAATTATGAAAATAATTGTTCAGCAATCCATAATCGCAGAAATGTCTGAACCAATGGCATTTAGGAGTTATCAGATAGTAAAGCTCCCTCGGCTGTATTTTTATTTTTTTTAGTATATTTTTTACGAAATCTGATTACGTTAAAGAGACACTTGTCCCAGTTGGCTAGAATATCTTACGACTGGCTCGTAATCGTGTTATTTTTTATCTCGTTGAGCTCCATAAGAAGAGTTCTAATCGGGACAACCCACATAACAGGACCAAATGCGTTAATTGCTTCCACTTAAGGAAACCGATCATCATGGAACGCCCCAACACGAGAGCCTTACGAAAAAACAGGAGTTTATGACCCAATTAATGGAGTTTACAACATCGAACAGAATAGACTCTGCCACATGCGAAACAGTTTTATAGCAAATAATTAACAACTGTACCATTAAATAATAAAAAAATATAATACATATTTCTATAGTACATATTAACTACAACCTATTAAGGGTCTTCAATTCCACAGGGTCGATCCGTGGCTATTAACAGATTAAACTACATATTTGTCTTTCACAACAGCCGTATTTATACTATGTTGTTTCAGCATAGCAACTGAGCATTCTACACACTGACCTACCCATCTCTCAGGTTGTTATGAATAGTTACAAAATCCTCCATTACTGTACTATTCGTTGGAGCACACTGAAATATTAGAACATTGTCGACTCTAGGTATAGATCGGAAGGAAATGGGCAAGATTTTATAGATACCCAATAAAGGGTTTCCACTTAAAGGAGGCTGGGTGAGCCCCAGTAGGGTCTCCAGGTCGCACAGGCTTTATAAGTGGCTGTTAACAGAATAAACAACTCATCTGCTTTGAACCAGGGACCTTCGACAACTCAATGATCTACCAACTGAGTCCACCCAGTCAGTTAAATATTTTTTATAATTATAAATAGTTAAATAACTCCATTAAATGATTTATATGATGCTAAATAATCATAACAGGAATACAAGATTAATGATACATAGAAAGTATTTTATTTATTTATTTCTAATATAATTTGTTACAATTCACAAAAGTAATATGCTGTACCAAACAGACCTGTCTCGAACTCAAAAACTTAATAGACAAATTTAAATGTATCTATAAAGCATCACATTTACAACGAAAGAAAAAAAAATTATACAAAAAAACTTTCAGCAGTGAGAAAAAAAAAATTATAATCAAAATAAACAAAAATTGTATCTATACATTCTTGGTAACTTATATACATCCACATGAACAATAACAATAATATAAGATAATTTGGTATCCTACAATAATAAATGCTTTGTTCTTACGTACCGCTTTGAACTATTTTCTGTGTAGATCCCTATATTTTTTTTAAGTGGGTTTTTATTGTGTTTACACATATTAAAGAATTTTTTGTATAATTTTTTGATAAATTCATTAATATACGGTATATATAATTCTTTGTGCATAATTTTAACTCTGGTGAAATATGCATAGTTTCATGGAATTCTTAGGCATAGAAAGTATTACAATCGCTAGAAATTAAAGAAAAATGAGATTTACGCGAAATTATTGCTTTTTTCTATGACGGATTAGGATCAGAGAAAAGGATTGAACAGTTATCACTTATAAAATATTCCTTTAAAAAAATGTACTTTTAAAACCACCAAAGAGTATTGCTACCACTATAAGAGATGAAAGATCAGTTAATGGTATTATCTGTTCAGTTTCTAAGACAACGATTGGGGACTGAGGATTCGACGGAAAACACGATTAACTGCCAAGCTTGGTATTTCTATGTGAAATATGAATTTTAAGAGGTACTAAAAACTCCACTGAGAACGATAAGGAGTTTTCAGTCTCTCTATCTTTTATTGTACTTTTTTTTTTGGGGGGGGGGAGGCTTGCTTTAAATTTCATATGGACCGATAAGTAAACAGCTCAGAGATAAAGACACTATTCAAAATAGTAGCTTAATGTGAAGTACTTTTTTCTTTCATTTTATCTTTATCTCCTCACTTTATAGATATATTTCAGATATCTATCCATTTTCGCATTCGTTGCTGTTACACGGTGACGTTTCCTTTTCTAAAACCTTGATATTTCTTCATTTTTAGAGTTAGAATCATTAATCACGAACATTGGCTATTATGACGGAACCTAGAAGCTACTTTAGGGTCGTTAAAAACGATTTTCAGTGTATAAATGCTAATCGTCCTGGCGCTCTAATCCAACTGTGTTAGATCATTTATTTCATATATTAACAATCATAGAGGGTTTATCGGGATCTTCAGACTCTCCTGGGTGTAACCCAACCTCAATAAAGTGAGTACCCTTAATTGGAGGAAAAACCTGGGCGGTTTAGCATAACCTCGGTTAAATCACCTGTCAGCACAACCGTAGGGAATTATCTTAGAAATGGTACAGTCTCTATTATGTAATGAACCCAACAACACCCTTCATGGGTACAGGTTTTACATATATGTATATATTTTGAAGAGAAAAGATTTGACTTGACCAAGATTTAAAAATATTCAACATCAAAAGAACGATATCTACTTTAAATACATATATATTTAAAGTAGGATTACATAGTGCTCCAAGACGATCCCCGCAATACAGTCAATTCATAGTATTGATTAATATTGATGTAACATAAAATACATAACAATATTTTAAAAGTGTATTTATGTATGGAATCATTGACATACACCGCTCCGGACATCAGTATCAACATGAAGACAACACCTAAATCGCACTGACTATAGCTTTGTTACTATTGTAAAGTTTAGTTTCAAGCAAAGTGAAAATATACATTTGCATCTTTTCCTAACCTTCTATATACCAAGGTCTAAATCCACCAGACTTATTAAACACTCAAAGAAAAAAACAAGCAGAAGTGGGCAGATAGTGAAGTGTGTAAGTAAAGCGTATAAAGAGGGAGTAAAAAAAAAGTGAGAGAATAGCAAGGACAAAGTCAACAATAAAATAGGGAGATAACAGTAGTCAGGTTACCCCCCCCCCCCCCACCACTTCTCTACTTAGCACTTATCTCACTCGTCCGGTTTATATCGGCCTTACTAAGTCCCCTAGTGCTTAAAGCATCCCTGATCAGAATAAAATTACGAGTACTTTAGCTAAGTAGATGGTACTTTACTTATTAAATTTTAGTAGGGCCAACTCCTTCTGCCATCTTGGTTGGTTGGACACAACTAAAGTACAATAGTACATAATTGGTTGTACATAACTGTAGCAGAATAGAATAAAAAAGTAACTTGATTCTAGGAATAAGTCCCAATAGAATAACAAACATGAACAGAAAATGAAACATGAAATACATCTGACCAGAAGGTTACATAATACAAAATTATGAGGTATTTATAAAAGAGTGAATAAAAAATAAAAGTAAAATTAAAAGACATTATACTAAGCAACGAAGGAGAGTAAATAAATAAATAAAAACAAATAAAACATGAGCTAGGATATAATCATTTCTAAATCTAATATATAAAATTGCCGTGTAACAGTGTTTGTGACAAAACTCCTCCGAAACGACTCGACCGATTCTTTTGAAATTGTGTGTGTATATTCAGTAGGTCTGAGAATAGGATGTAAACTATTTTTCATACCCCTAAGTGATAAGTGTCGGCCATTATTATTGATTATGTGTAATTTGAATCCACCAATTATGGAATCTTACACAGATGGTCATCAAAAATATCACCGGGAATGTTATTGAAGCAGCAATGTTGACTGGAACCTTGATGGAGAAGTCTTCCTGTAGCCACGTATTCCAATGATACCAGCAGAAACCATAATACCGTTCAAAAGACTTAAATTGGATATACGCTTGGCTTTTGCTATGACCATCAACAAGTCTCAAGGCCAGACAATGCCCATTGTCAATACCCATGCGGTTTAGACCTAGAACTTCCATGTTTCTCCCATGGACAATTATATTTTGCATGCTCACGTGTTAGTAAGCCATCTAATCTGTTTGTAATAGCAAAGGACAAATTAAAATAAATATTGTGCATCGATTAGCGCTCAATTAAATTGAAATAAATAGTTATAATTTAAAAAAATATTATTAGCCATAATTAAAAATCAACTATGATATACCTCATTCATCAATCAAATGTTTATATTTTATCAGTTAAGAATTTTGTTTATTATTTATTTATTATATACTATACTTAGATTTAAGATGAATAAAATGTAAAATCAAAAATCTATTCAATTCATTTTTCCATTCATTCATTGTTTCTTTAAAATTCAAATTTTAACGTAATATTTTTTTTAAATTATTACAAGAGCCACAGCAACGCGTGGCCGGGTCAGCTAGGAATAAAAAAAAAGCCTAAACCACAAAATCCATTACTAAATACTGATTTGTTTAAGCAAATAACTAATCTGCTTAGACAGCATATGTTTGGGAAGTGAAGGCATGTTAGAAAAGTAAGTATTTAAATGAGGATAGGGAAGAAGTATGACGAATCATAAGAGAGATTGAGTTCCAGAATAACAGGCGAGAAAGGAATCTTTTAGTTCTGTCGGAAGGGGGGGGGGGGTATAGAGAGCGGAAAGGCAATATCATGCTTTCTGGTGGTCCATTATTCGATGGCAGATCATTATTCGTTTTAATCATTTATTGATAGTCATAAAATAGTACTATAACTGTAACCATAATTGTTTGTACATAACTATAGTACTATAATTGTAACTATAATACATAGCTGGTCGTACATATCTATGGTACATCCTTGACTATCTATAGCCCTATCCTAACCAACTACGTTTTCCTAGGAGGTTAATTAAGAAATAATGCAAGTAGCTACTTAGTATCTGATCTTTATTGATGTTTACGTTTTCAATCAGTTTTCTTTTGATATTATTGGATCAGTTATCGAAAATCCTAGGGGATCTTGCAGGCCAAAAGCAAGAAGACATCATTATTGTTACGAGGTGCACAAGACGAGTGAATAGATTAGAGTCGAGAGAGTAGTAACGAGGAAAGGTCTTTGAACTTTCTCATAGATCATATGAAGCAGAACACTTCAAGTTGTAAAAAACAACTTTATATCTTGCTAGCATAATTTCCATCTAAAAATATAATATAACTGTGAATAAATATAAAATACTTACAGTATTTTTTACTGTCATCCCCAAATGAAGAAATGACAAGGTTTAAAAAAACAAAACATCTCCTTTCTATAATAATATTTTCCTGAAGGGAAATTTGATGAATAAATTTTTTTCATAATTTTCTTAAGTTTTGCTAATAATTAATTTTGTTAAAGCAGGATTACATTTTTAAAGAAATACGTTATAAAAGCCATTATTTTCTTACTTTAATAACAATTTCAATCTGTAACTAAGAAAGGGCTTGTTTTTAAAAATAAAAGTTATTAAAATTAACTCAAATTAGTCAATTTAGATGATTACATGCGTTAATATAATTCCAGAAATTTAATTTTCAGACATTCGCCAACGATGAAGAATTACTGAGGGTGCCATCTGGCTAAAAGTTTCATATAATTTTTCGAATATAATAAAAATATAACAGAAACAAAAATTGTAATTTTTCTCACTTTAAAATTCTCAGACTCTCAGTAATTTTAATGTTTATATTTGGTCGATTTACATCGAGAAAACGATTCATTAGATTAAATTATTTACTGTGTTTTATGTTCATTAGTAAACTTCCAGAATTTCGTAAAATTAGGAGAATCATTAAGTTTAATGAGATTAATAGTAATCATTTTAAGTTAAAAATGACCAAATTATGAAATCATTTAAAAAGTATAACTAAACAAAATTGTCTCGAGAGCTTTACTCTGACGAGTTATTTGATAAAAAGTATGATTTATTTTATTTTTTCTGTTTCTATATATACTGATGCAACCTTCCTCCCCCTTGTATCAGTATAATTATCTAATTACTATAACATTGTTAACATATACAATATTTGTTAACAACACGAGTTAGTAAAAATCCTAACTATAAAGGCAATACGATTCTATAACTCTCACTATTTTCTATTCAATTTTTATAATTAAAATTGATAAATAAAATATAAAAAACAAGAAATAAACAAATATTGCACTAACGTATGAGGTGATAGTGTAGGTGGTGAGGTCATAGCCCCCGAGATTGCTGGCAGGAGTCCAGTGGACTGCCTCAACCTCCGGATCGTCTTCCTCTAACTCCATGCCATTCAATGTTTTTTTTTAATATTAATTCTGTCTAGACTCAACAAACCCCCCTAAACATTGGCTATTTCCTCTGAATTGTCGAATATAAGATTTAGTTCTAAACATATAGGTACACTAAAATTAACTATTCTCAGAAACAGTCCTAGGTTAAGAACAAACGACAAAAGAAACACGATTGGCTCAGGCACTTCACAATAAGTTGGGTTTATTTAGTGAAGGAAATATAGCTCGTTTTTTCACTAAACGTCACTCGATCGATTTTAAGACAAATCAAAGGGGTATTAAAACCTAATTATATTCAGAATGGACAGAAACTGACAACAACGAAAACATGCTGAAACGGTCGTAAAAAAGAGATCAACAAATTTCTTTTACCCAAACTAGAATTATTTCATGTGTTAATACATACTTCTCTGACCTTCCCTGGTAGGCAATTACTAAATTGATAATTAAAGAGGCAATAAAAATGTTTTTATTCATTTTTATACTGCTATGGCTAATCGGAAGACTGATTTGGCTACAGCGAACGTTTTTTAGATAATAAGAATCTTTAATGAATACCTGACACAGCACAGGCTAACAACCGCCATTTTATGCCCCCTCCGAGGACATCACAACTAAGGAGTATTAACTCCCTTTAAAAAATTCTAAGGCCGCCTGCCGTGCTGCGAATCCGCGATCTTGAATATTGTAGGTTGTTCCCCAAACATGTAGATCACAGGTAACCCCAGCGAAGGAAATATATTATATACCATTGCAATAACAGTACCTACATTATCCTTTTTTACGACACGGCTTCTAGTTATTTTAAAGACATTTATCCTTTCATACAATCTCCATAATCACAAAAAAATACTAGTTTATATCCTTGCTTGCTGATAATATTCTGGAAATTTTAAGAAACATAAGATCAATTATAAATAAGTTGAAAAAATAATAAAAATGCCGATCTTCCTCTACTGACTGGCCTTGAGTTGTTTATTCATTAAATGTCACAGTATGCAGCTCTGGCTAAAAGAGCGATGCTACATTGGGAACCTTAAATTTTGCGTATACAAAATTAGAATCGGATCTTTAACGAGTATTTGACACCGCACAGGCTGGTACGCCATTTTACGTCCCCTCCGAAGGACAGCATAACGAAGGAATTTTTTACTTCCTTTAAAAAATCCTAAACCCACCGGTAGGACTGCGATCTTAAGTAAGGTAGGTTGTTATGATAACAACTAGACCACAGGTAACCCATGTGAAGAAAATATAGTATATACTTAAATAATAGTGCGAGATTCTATCCTAACTTATCCTTTTTATAACACTACTTGCTATTATGATATGGAAACCTATCCTTCTTAAAAAACTCCTCAAAAAATTACTTTATATTCTTGCTTACAATTCATTTTCTAAAAATTCTGAGAGACAAAGGCAAGTAAGTTTATTATTTACTATAATTACTAAAGTTTTTTAAAATTACTACGAACTATTTTTGCAAAAAAAAAAAAATAACAAGACTAATTTTTAAAGTATAATATGTAAAGCACGGAAACAATTTTTAAATACAGTTTTGACCCAGTTACATGTTAGGATTTACGATAACTCGTCCGATAATACGAAACAAATGCATAACGTATTGAACAGTTCAACAACGGTCCTTTTGACCTTTCAGATGAAACTGATATTATAGGGCATCAAGCCACCGCCGGCAAAACAGACATACAATATTAACTCCTTATTTAATACATGACACTATAATGATAGTGCTAGTACTACATGATAAATTATTAATATAATTATGAGAATAAAATAAATACTAAAATGATATATAAAAACGGGTTTATTTTAAATAATGGATTTGGTAAAGAATTAATTTAAACTATATTTCACCGTGGCTTGTGGAAGATTCCTTGAAGGGATATTTTTTGTATAAATTTAACCTTTCAGTCGGGTTCAGGGTCATATTCAATATTTTATTGAAAATGAAGTATGCTAGCAATAATGGTCACATATATAACGATTAAATTTTGCGATTAAATACGGTGTATTACAGCATTAACCAATAACAACGATTTATAGTTTCTTACACTGGAACAATAACAACTCTACTTGAATAATATTATTTGACCTTTATATACACGAGGAAGAAAATGGTCCGGGTGGAAGTAAAAGAAAATCTCTTAAATAGGGTGAAATGTTCATTGGAAAGCCAACGTTTCGACCCACACTTCAGTTCTTCTTCAAGGCTAAATATACAAAATACAGACAAATTAAAATTATATATGGTAAATATTAAATATATGTACAATTTTAATAATATAAATATGCATAATTTTTCCGCATTATGTATATATAACCCTAAATACCTACACTGTGGATGGAAACATTGGCTTTCCAATAATCAGTTTTCCCTGTTTAAGAGAATTTTTTTACCTCCACTCTAACCATTTTCTTCCTAATAACAACTCAAGTAAATATTTTTTTTAAAGCATCGATATAAAGTTGGGCTTGGTAATGACAAAAAAGTAAATAAGCGCTGATCGGACTGATAAACGCCGAAAGGTACTGATCATACTGACATGGGTCTGGGTAGTAATCCGAGGATGGAAATTTGTTAAGATCGATTGGTAATATCAGCATTGAGCCTTCGGGTAAGCTTAGCCTTTTATTATTATTATCGTTATAACACTCACTTGTGTTTTAAACACATTTTCCGAAAATGAGAGAGCAAGAGAGCTAGGTGTTAAGAGCGCTGAGTTACTGAGCTGTCCCGGATTCCAATCCGGCTGTAGACAGATAAATTGTTTTATTATTTTATTTGGCACTACAGCCCTTTTACAGAGCCTTGGCCTCCTTCAAACCCTTTCGCCTGGCTTCTCTACCTACCGCAGAATCTTTCCAATTTCTCACATAGAGTAGGACAACCTCTGCCATACCACCCAGGCAGCGCAGTTCCGGCCTTCCTAGCCTTGTAAGAACAGTTAGACTCGGCCTTTTTAGCTTTTGTTCCAATTAATTATTTAATTAGACAAAATAATTGTTTAAAACTGATAAAATAATTCACTAACGATGGATGAATGCAAATGCTTAGAAAGAGGATAGATTTTAGATAAAATAGAAACGCCCAGGCAGCTACACGTTATTATCTCACGACTTTCTACACCCTGGTTTCCGCCGGTGGGAGGATGGTACGGTACCCTGAGAATGGGATGGTATCAAAGGAGTATGGAGGCGGCTTCTAGAAGGGTTCGAGGAAGGTCTGGAGGCTCAATTAGTGGTCGCGTCCATTGTCTCGGGGCTAATGGCTTCATTATATTTCCGTTAGGCTGTGACTATACACCTATCTCTAACGGCTAAAAGTACATCATTCTGTTCTCTTTTTTAGGACAGTCTGCGTTGACCCGAATAAGCGATTGATGATGGAAATTATATTACGTTAACCAAGAACTGAAAAGGCTTTCGAACAAATTTCCTTATTATAAACAATATGATATTAATAATAATCAACAATGGACTAATGCACCCCTGACATATCTCCAAAATGTGGATAACAAAGGTTCAATGCTTAATATTACACTAGCCACAGATAAAGAGCGAACACCAGAACAATAAAATAACTAAATAAACTGTAGTAAACTTTATTACGATAATATATTGAACAAGGGAAAGGTCAACAGAGACATTAAATAAATGTTAATACATTAGTGAAAAATTCCAACTAAAAACCTCAAGTCTCTAAACTAAAACAGGAAATTGAAAATACCTGTCCAATATTCGCTTTGCTGTTATTCCCTTTCTGCCCTGAGGATCCCTGAATAGGCGAAATATTGGACAGGTATTTTCAATTTCCTGTTTTAGTTTAGAGACTTGAGGTTTTTAGTTGGAATTTTTCCACTAATATATTAACATTTATTACGATAACATCATTTGGTGATCAAAATTACCACAGAAAACTACCTGCAACCTAAATTCACACTGATCTAGCCTTAAACACACATTTTTAGAAATGATAAACAATACTGATTAACACCATAATTTATTTAAGACAACATATTTATTTATAAAAATTATTCTTATTATGTAAGAACCTTTGAGAAGGTTCTAATATAACTCCATATAATGACATAAAAATAAATCTAATGCCAACTGTCACCGAATTCTTATAGGAGCAGTATAATAGATTTTATTATAAATTAAAGGGGTATAAAAACTTCATTATTTACAAAAAAAAGCATATTTTTTGTAATACAAATTACAAAAAGGTATTTTTCGTTAATTTTACACATAATGATCGAACACAAGAAAATCAAACAATTAAATGACATATAGTAAAATTTATGGTGACAATTAAAATTAAAATTATCAACAAAACATGGTATTTAAAATTCATTATAAGTAATATAGCTTTGAAAACAAGTTTTGATAAATGGAAAAAATACTGAGTAAAGGTAGGAAATAGTTGGGGGAGCAGTCAAATTAAACACTAAATAATTATTTTGTGCCAACGTTTTGACCCAGTTTGTGGGTCATCTTCAGGGCTAAGAAAGAAAACAGACAAAACAACAAAACTATAAAAATACATTACAATACCAAGAATATGATAATATAGAAATATATGTAGAGTATAGAAAATTAGAACAAAAAAGTGAGGGATATGTATGAATAAAAATATTACAGAGTAAATGTACAGAAAGGTGGTGATGTAAAAATTACAAAGATAAGAGAAGGAAGTAAACAGAAAGTTTAGAAAAAGAAAAAGTATAAACATCAATATAGAGGTGAGATGTAAAATTATGGAAAAGCAAGTAGAATATAGATAAAATATAAAATGTATGATAATAGACTTATGTATAGAGTTTACATAAGTAAAATGAGAGAAAATGTAACAAAAATTATGTCAAAGAGTAAATACCGGAAAAAGAAAAGTAGAAAGTAAAGATATAAATCTAGAGTATAACAGGTAGAAAAGTAAAATGAACATAAAAAGTAGAAAATATAAGTAAGGGGAGTTTTAAAATGTATACAAATAGAATGAAGTGGTATAAATATAAAATATGATGTAAATATACAAGGAACGTATAGAAATATAAGTAAAAATATGGTTGGAGAATGGAGAATATAAAATTATAAAATCCTTCCTTTACTCAGATCTTCCAGTCAACTATCTCCTCGCTAACAGAAAAATTACTGGTTAACATTTATTCTTAATATACAAGAATATTTTAAAGATAACTCTCCATCATGACATGCATATGCCAGGTGTCGACAAAGTTTCCAGACGCACTACAATCGATTTTAAGACAAATTAAATGGACAAAAAAAAAACCCTGATTCTGTTCGGAATGGACACAACCGACCAGCAAACACGAAAACAGGGTGAATAGATCGTGACTGAGACATCAAAAACTTTCATTCGACTAAACTAGTGTGTATTATTTTATATGCCACTGCGTACTTCTCTGGCCTTTCCGGCTAGGCCATAACAAAATTGATGATTTAAAGGGACAATAAAAATGTTGTTTATTAATTTTTATGCTGCTAAGGCTAATCGGCTAAATTTTCTCTATCCAGGTATACATATGATCGAGATCATCAACAAATACCTGAAACCATATAGGCTCGGAACTCTTCATTTTAGGTCCCCTCCGAGAGACGGCATTAGGCTAATTCCATTTAACAAAATTCCTCCTATAAAAACGTGTTTCTGAAGTAAGATTCGGAAGAGTTTTAATATTTTTACATTAAAAATAGCTTTAAATTTATCCCAACGTTGGATTACATATGCTTAAAAATCAAAAAGTAATTTGTATAATGATTATTTTAAAAAGTATTCAAGTACTCTACATTTTCAATATTTTATGAAAAGTACTGTTGTCTAAAACTGACCATCAATTTTACTGAGAAGCTAAAGAAACTAAATAAATCTCGTCTAAGTCTCGTGGAAAGCTTGTGGAAAGAAAAAATCCTTGCAGACAGAATCAAAATAGAACAAAATTATCATCCCACTAACAAGCTTCGGTCCGATAAAGACGACGTTATCACGTAATACATCGAATCAGAGATAAGGAATGTTATGTCCGAACAGATTATATAAAAAAGAAAACACAGCTGTACATGCTTCATTAAAAGAAAAATTCTCCTTGTACGCCTCATAATCACGGTACTTTTTTATTATTAAATTATTATTATTTTATTTTTATTAACAGTAGGTATATAATGTTACAATTCAGAAAAGATGATCTAAGATTAGCATAATCATGATTAAAGAATCACTAAATTAATCTATAGTTAAATATACAAAAAAACTTTTTTTTAAAAATACTCACAATGAAATCGTATCAAAATCATAATAAGAGAGTACTGACCTGCAATCAGAAAATAAAATACATTAATTAAATTATTATGATCAGTTATAAGAAATTATATTATTTATTTAGATAGAAGTGTTTATAAAACAGTATAACATTTACATATAAGTATTTATAAAATAAAAATAAAACTTTATTGTTCCTAGGAGAACGGTTGTGAAGGGAAGTGAATTGTTCAAAATCAAATCCTACCGCCTGTTTTCTCCAATTAAGGATATCCACTTTATTAAAACTGTGTTAGACCCCAGAGGTGCAGATCGCACAGACTCCATCCGCGCGTGTTAATAAATTCAATAATTCATCCATTAGAGGATATTTAAAATTAGATAATTAGAAAATTAGGATTTCGCATTGTGTTGGCGTAAAACCGTATCGTAACGTAACGCCATGAGCTTCGCTTTTGCTGGTTCTAATCACATAATTGAAAAACTTCATAAATTAGATGACATTTATTCAGATATTTTACAATGAGCCAAATGTCATAAGTATAAAAAAATCTAGTTTGGGTCATAAAATAAATTCTGTTTATAGTTTTAGTTTTTAGTTGCCGTGCGAAGGGTCCCAGGTTAAAATCTGACTGCGGCAGCTTTCATTTAATCTTTAAACTGCTGGGGGTGGATCTTTTAGGACCCGGGGACCCTCCTGATGCTCACCCAGCCTCTATAAAGTGGGAACCCTAAACAGGAGAAAAATCGGGCAGATGAGCGTGATCTAGGACAAATCACTTCTCTGCCCAACCTATATCCAAAATACTGTCTTTACCATGGAATGAACCAAAGAGCCTTCATGGGTTTTAATGGGATTTGAGAAACCCCAATAATCAAGAAAACTTATTTGTTAACAGAAATTAATAGAATTTATGAAATATTTAAAAAGGCTCTGATTACGTGCATTGGCAACACAAAATGTTTAAACTTCATTAATCAGTCGTTTTTGGCTGCATTGAACCAAAACGCAGCAGAAAGTTTGCAGTTGTTTTCTAAAAATTTGGTGCCGGGAGATTTTAAACAGTTTTAACAACCATTGGAACATTGAAGGCAATAGTTCTGCTAGATATCGTGTTCGGGGCAGAGCGTTGAACTCTCGGCGGAATCGGTGCAGCAGAAATGAGATTCATAATGGTGATAACTTGCATGTGTAACGGAACAACGGGATTTGCAACGGCTAGGATGCGTGTCGGGTTGAGAACAGCTGCATCAAGAGTTGTTTAGTGGAATGCTTAATGGGAAAAGGAGGCCGGAAAGAAACGAAGGGATCGGCTGGTGAACAAAGTGTACCTCAAAAGGCTAGGATGGGCAAGAAGAATGTTGATTAACCAAATGCGACAAATGGCTTGGGAAAGGAATGCCTGGCATGATGTTAGGTTTCTAAACAATGTGCTATTGCAAAAATAGCGAATGGAGGAGAGATAGAAATTGTCAACTTCCCTTTTTGGCTAGAGTTAATTAGACTTTTAGATATAAAAAAATGATGAGATAGATTTTGTTTTATTCTTTATAATAATACAAACATAATTTATTATCACAAGGTAAATATGAAAAATCTAATTTACTCTTTTATTTTAATTTAATGATCTTTACTTTGTTACCAGAAAAGTTATCCATAGTGACCTTAATTCCTCATTTTTTGCTGAATTGGCCCGAACAAGATATCAATAATGTCATTAAAAAAATGCTTATGATTTCAGCTTACTTCAACACTTACTAGAAAAATATAGCAAACTTCCAATTAAATAAAAACAGCTCATACACATGTCTATGATTAGACCTATTTGGACTTCTGACGCAGACCTTAGGGGCTCCACTAAGCCAACGAATTCCTTTCGTATTCTAACGATCTAAAATCCTTCATAAAATTCTCTATGCTCTATACTTGGTTACGAATAAAGTCATCCATAACGAACTTAATGTCCGAACCAGATATCAGTGCTTTCATAACAAACTTAATGCTTCCTCTTCGATTCCCGATCATCATCAGATAAGTCTGAAAAGATGATGTACTCGAGATATTTTAAGTAGAATTTTTAATTTGAGTGCAACAAGTGCTTCCTATACTTGCCTTAATCCATTCCATTATGAATCATTATATTAACTTGTTGTATTATTATAATTCAAATGTAAATTCTTGTAAATAAATTAAAAAACGTATTGTTACCAGGTTTATACAGGAGTTAGGAGGAGTTCCTATTCAAGCAAGATATTAATTTAGTTCTGCCTTATTTTGATGAACATAATAAACTATTATTATTAGTGAATAGTAAATAGTTTAATTTTAAAGCACATTACAATAGTCGCTAAAACGTTATCTCCTCTAAGGAAGGCGGCCAATGGATGAAAAATAGACGATGAACCCCCAGCAACATGACTGACTTGAAAATTAAGGGAATTTATAGATGTATAATAAATAAATAGAATTCATAAATAAATATTAATAATTACTGAGAAGATAACCAACTGAACGAAAAACCATGGAACATATTTTGGTTCATGGGTCGATAATATATAATATAAATAATTAAAAATAGAAAATCAGTGAGGATGGAAAATTCAATCTGAGTTAATATTTATAGATTATAAGTCCCAATGGAGAAGGAAACACTGATAATAATATTGATAAATGGAAAGTCGTTATTACAATTTTATTTATTTGTGAAAACCAGGTTGTTGCTGAAGAAAGTCGAATTATGTTTTAGTTGTCAATAATAATTTATAAGGAAAGCTAGTATTAAAGCTACTTTCAACATTTTTTTCACTATTTATCTTGGTAATTCTATATTAGTATTTTCTTTGACGGAAGCAAAGATTTACGTTAATAGAGGAGAGTGTATTTTAAAATAAAGTCGGTCTACAAGATGAACAACTTCCTCGCAAGCCGCCATGAAGGCCGGTACAGTTATTCATGGCCTATTCACATAAACAATGGAGTAAAATTGACAAAGGAATATTAGTTTACGTATAGCTTTACAAACGCCTACATGTTCCGAATATATTCTTACGGGAATTTCGCTAAGAGAGAATATTAAACATTGATAAATATAGATAATTTCATAATAAGTTAGAAGTACAGGAGGTTGTACCCCCGTGTATCATCATCCGATTAGCAATAGCAGGATAAAGAGACGTTAAATGAACGAACGAACAGGAGGTTTTAGTTTTGCAATGATATAATGAGAAACAAAAATCACAAAGAAGTTTTAACAAGTTTTGACTTCACATTCCTTTGTTATTCTTATGAAAGAAAATAATCGTGAGTCGTTATGGGAATTGAGTATAATTTAGTAATCATTTCATCAAGAAATGAATGTTTTAACATACATTTCGAAGTAGAGATGATTTTACAATCTAAACAATATGTGTAATTCGGTTCTTTATACTATATATATACACATATAAAATATTAATTTTATTTTTGTTAAATTGTTAAATTTTACTATTTTTTTTTTACAAAATTTTACTTTTCAATTTTAGAAAATTTTAATTTCTTAGATAGTTAACTAATACTTAAATGTATAACTGATCTGGAAATATCAAAATCACATGAAATATGTTTATTTAAGCATGGCGCATGTCCTAGTATTAATAAACGGTCCCTCTATACGGTCCCTACCATGGGGGGGGGATAGAAAAAATAATTAACATAAACATTATTTGAAATAATCTAATTAATATCTTACATAATACCTATTAAAGGTTTATTTTCATGTTATGTTGTCAATATGTCATTATAATAAAAATATCATTATATTTACAACATTTTTCATTTTTTATTTATTCTAAAAGTCTATGTTGTGAGTTCACAAGGCTCAAAATGTTACTGAAGGGGAGGTTAAAAGTATGGCGTTAGTAAAAAAAAATTAACCCTAAAATAATACATTATGAATGTGTATGTGTATATATATATAGGCATTCTTTAAAATTCTTAAATGTGGCAGATAATTTCCCTAAGTAATATCAAAAGATAATGTATTTATCTTTAATATACTACAACCTTGGAGAAACTATTACTTTAAATTATTAATAGGTAAATAAATGTGTTAACCAACACAATTAACAAATCGTTCGTTGGATATTATTAGCACTGATATGAGAATCGATCGACTCGAAATAGTTATTATAAACAGACAGAATAGGAAAAACTAAATGATGCGTAATCTCCAGTACGTCACTCAATCAAACAAATTGACGAAGTCGATATCTATTCGAGCACCCCTTCAATAGGCGTCGGCCTTGTCAATGTCCTACTTTGTCACGCTTTGTATTTTATTTCCCCAACAATCAGGGAGACCAGCCGAGAAAATGGGAGAGAAATGTTAAGAAAAGATTTTCATAATATTTCTTCCCCTAGTTTACGACGGTAATCACTGAAAAGTAAGTAAGTAGAATAAAATGCCGTGAGAACGCGTATTTGTCTATATGAAATTTAGAGTTAACCACTAATATATAAAGAACCAACTCCAAAGAGATTCAAGATTTTCCTTCATCAAATGAAATCCAAAACTACAACGCAAGGAGGTTCGTGCATTCTTGAACTAGTAGTAACTGCCCTGTTTATAGAATAACGGTTGGGTACGGAAATGATTTGTCTGAGATCATGCTGAGAACGGCCACGTTTCCCCCCCCAATTAAAATGACCCACATTATAGAAGCTGAATGAGTCAGGGTCATCCGTGGCTCTTGACAGATTAGATAATTTATTTACCTCAGCCGGATATGAACCCTGCACCTTTAGTTTGAGAGATATAATCTTTGTGAATTCGTAGTATTTTTTGGTATACTTCATCCTATCCATATAGGTGCATGACATAAGTTAGTATACGATACCTTAACAATTTCTTCAACTTCATCCTAGCAAATTCTTGAGGTCTATTTGTGATCTATTAGAGTTAAGATTTCGTTCTTCAAGTTCTTAACAATCAAACATTTACGTTTAATAGTGTGGTCGAAAACATACCTTGTAAATGGATAAACTTCATGGAAAAAAAAATTCATAAAGAGTCTTGGGTCTAGCTACTGCCCTTTAATGTCTCTACCAGGATCACGTCCAATCTCCAAGGTTTTCCCCAAATAAAAGAACCCACTTCATAGAAGCTGGATGAACCACAGGAGGGTCTGTTAAATTAAATAATTTATCTTCCACGGTCGGATTTGAACCACTAACCTTTAAAGCTGCACAGCTCCTATTAATTGATTAATTAAAACATATAGTGGTTTATTAAAATTAAATAAATTCAAGGGATGTGAATCCTTTATGCCCTAGAAGAAGATTTTAGACACAAGGTTGAGAGCTTTTGGCCCCTTCAACCTTCCTTTATCTCAGTTTATTTCTGGCGATTCCTATTCAATTTGGTGTAAGTAAATTCCCTTCGTGGCTCCTTGGGGAATTTCCTTCTGACACTTCTACTCTCTAAACATTCACAAATCTGTTCCAAAGTGAGTCAAGATTTCTTTCAACTACTGACATACAAGGCACATAATTACATAAGACATATTATTGTTATTGTTACATAAGACGTGTTATTGTTATGCTGAAGTTGCGATGTACAATAATCGTAAAATGAAATTCTTATAAAGTACAACTTAAGCTGGGAATCAAGGCCTGTAGTATTTCATTTATTTGTTAAATATTTCATATCGCTGTTCCATTATAAACTAAAAACATAAAGATCACTGAGATAATAACAAACTGTTTTGGTGTTCCATTTATCAACAGAGAAAAAAAATTAATTATACAATGTCTTCTTTTAATTAAAAAACATGAACAACCTTGTTGTTTAAAATACCTCGGTGAAATAATTCAGGAGAATGGAATAGAAACAAAAGCCAACCGATTAGATGCCAAAAAAAAATGAACACTACATATAGAGTAACCTAGAATATTTATAACAAAATGTATGTCCAAGCATTCAAGACTATGACATTACAATAAAGCTGTAAAATCACAATGCATTTATGGATCAGAAACACTTATTTTGAACAAAAAGAGTGATCATAACTAAAAGTTTAGGCCCAAAATAAGTAAACCTACGGTACAGGCTCAGAATCAAGAAAGAAATCAAACAATACTCTGATATTCATAGCGATAATCGGAAACGCAGATTAAGACTTCTTGAATACATCGATATGATGAACTCTGGAAGACACTCCTGAATTACCTAACAAACGATTTTCGAATTTTATGAATAAAGGAGTCAATCCAAAACAGACACAATGAAATGGCGAAATAAAAACACCTGAAAGTGGCCATAATTACACCAGAGGATATCCAAAACCAAAAATCATGAAGGAAAAATAAAAAAAGACTGGAACAAAGTGGTCTCAAGAGAATGAAAGAACTATGGGCACAAAACAAAGGGAACAGCACGCCTTTAAGTACTCAGCGCAGCCCTTAAGGGCTCATTCACAAAAAATAATAATAAAATTGTACATTTCTTTTAGATTTTCTATAAAGTATTGGTTTAAATATTGTTTATATTAAGGATTAGGCGACGGTATGTCCCATATGGTCTAATTTTATGATTTAGGAGGAAAAAGAACAATAGTAGAAAAACTTTAACATAAATAAATTCAGTAATCGTTTAAGGGCACTTATCAAAATAACTCAACCTTTTAATTTACATTTATCGCATATCAATCACAAATATTTTGATTGACAACGACGAAGCACCTTCCAAAAACTATGTACGTTATCTCGGACTATACTTGGAGAAAAGACTTACATGGAAAGTACATACAAAATTAAAAAGACAAAAACTGACAAGACGCTACAAACGACTATCACATCTTCTGGGCTACAGATCTTCACTTGACTTACGGAACAAACGACTTATCTATAATAGTATACTAAAAACTATTTGGGCATATGGAGCAGAACTTTGGGGTTCAGCAAAAAAGTCCACATACACAAGATACAAACAAAACAGTCCAAAATTCTCAGAAAAATTGTTAATTACCATGGCATATTTCATACACAACGAAATGAACCTTTCCACTATAAAATCATAACATTCCACTCATCGACACAATATCACCCTAATCCACTCGTTCTTCCGCTTTCCTACTCCCAGTTACCTGGACTTGATAATAAAAGCTTAAAAAGACATTGGCCAAGAGACCTCCTCAACTATTGATATTTCTATTCCATAACTCGATGATCCTGTAGAAAACCACTTGGATCAAATATGCTGGATGCTCAAAAATAAAAGTAATATTTAATGAACATTTTCCCCGTGTATACATCGCAAATTGCGAGGACACGAAGTTATAGGATCAGTGAAAAGAAAGGATATGTCTGACCGAGAAGCGAACCAGGATGGCTGAGGTGGCTAGGCCCCACGACGGTTATGTGGAAAACCCGGGTTCGAGTCCCGGTCATGGTCATATCTTTTCTTTTCAAATAAAATATTTAAAACAACACAAATATTGTTGTGATTCAATAATAAAAAACCGCAAGAAACCAGATCAAACAGCTCTAACTTCACATTTTAGAAATACACAACATACACTTAAATTCGATAAACTTAAAATACACCAAGAGAAAAATTGCGCTGTAAACAAAAAATCGGATGTTCAAGTTCTAAGCTCGTGTTATGCAAATTCAATTAATTCTTAATTAAATAATAATAGAAATAATCTAATATGTTCAAAAATTAAATAAAACTGCTGTTCCTAAAAATAGATTACTCAGCTATTGCAATATAAACATTTTATGATAAATTAATTAAGTAACTGATTGATGATAAACTGATCTATTCTTTGAAACTTGTAAGTAAACCTCAAAACCTCAAATATATATAATTTACAACAGTCAAGAAAAGTAGTAAGCTATATACATATATATATATATATATATATATATATATATATATATATATATATATATATATATATATATATATATATATATATATATATATATATATATATATATACCATGTCAAGATCATTAGATTAATTTATTCCTTTCAACTTTATTCTAGGAACACTTCTTGCATTGCCCTTTTCCTTATCATTTTCCTCATATTTTTTCCCTTATGAGAAAAATAGCATTGAATAATCATGCGTTCGTTTCTTATTATTATATTAACCATACGCCGATATAGAAGCATATATAATAAAGAATATATCGGGCCAAATACCATAAGTGAAAATGTTTTTTAAGGATACAAAGTTGATTTAGTGGTTTCACAGTTCTTGAATATTTATAAGATATATCTGGGTCTCTCCAATTTAATCAGATAGATCAATCAGATGTTGAAATGAATTTAAGTTTATAAATTAATAAAATAGTTAGCGAACCCGAAGGATCGATGCCTATACCACCAATCTTCCCACCTACGTCTCGGTCTACCCCTCCGACGTTTTTCCAGTCGACACAGGGCTTGTAAACTTGTTAGGAATTGGTTCCTTACTCTGTCCAACTTAATCTTCGCGACGCTTTCACTTCTGTAATATTAACCGCGTGGAAGCTTCGCAATTCCGCGTTGTGTAATCTCCTGAATTCATCCGTGGCCTCATCCTTTTAATTTAAGTTAAATATTTTTTAAAAATTTCAAACTCGTTTTACCCTCGTAAAAAATCACCAAGAATATCAATTAATGATTCTAAGAATAGCATCTTAGCATTTAATCTTATGTTCAAGCCTAACATGAGGTCTCTGCTGCAAAATGATCTCTTAATCTTCGTAAAGCTCTTGCCTGATCTATTCGTCTGATTTTTTCCGAGTAGTCGTTATTTAAATTTATCACAGTGATCAAGTCTTTGACATGATTATTATCTTGGTTTTTGTCGTTTTAAGTAAGGCCGTGTCCTTTGCTAGCTCTAGCCATCTTCTCCAGAAGAAACCGTAGCTCATCTAAAGACGCTAGTATCATATTTGGATAATCTGCATATCTAGTATTGTTTATAACTTACTTATTCCGTTTACATTTATTCCTCTTGAATATTGAACAGCATAAGGGAATGTACGGATCTTTGTCTAATGGGTTAAACGGTATCTGTTCCGCAGTTTGTCGCTTCAAGTTGTGTTACAAGTTTTATCTGTTTAATTTCTAATATTTTCCAAGAATACGAGTTATCGTGAGCTTTAGTATGGAGAAGAGAATATAATTATGGGAAAAGGGTATATACTTAGGTAATGATTTCATGAAGAAATAAAGATTTCAACTAACATTTCAAAGTAAAGATAATATATTTTTGATGAAACGATCATTTTTAGATGAAATGATTACCGAAGTATATACATTTCCCATAATTACATTCTCTTTTCTATTCTAAAGCTAACTTGTATTTTCGGCAAAATATTAAAAGGGAAACAAATAAAAAGTTAAAACTTTATTGACTCAACTCGAAGTGACAACCTGTGGAATAATTACAGGCTAAACTCCCTGAACGGCAATAGACGTCATTTTATAAGACCCTACTGTTCGGCATAGTGTCTAAGTTTTATAATCATATGAGTATTTATTAAAACAATATTTAATTTCGGAAAATAAGTGGGAATGCTTTCTCTTTAAATAGCTTAGTATCAGCTATAACTACTATCTATTGCTATCTACTATTGCTGGAAACGAATCTCTTATCACTGCTAACCGATAAGACCTGGTTCAAAGACGATCCCTCCGCATGAGAAAGTTTGAAAATGTAGAAGAAAAACTATATCTTAGCTGTCCAATCTTCATAAGCTACTAAATCCAGATGAAATAAATGAACTCTTTAAATCTACAGCCCTGGTGAATAAGTGGTTATGTCTAATTTTCTCCAATATGAGTTTCATGTACTTAAGTAAGTGCTATCGTGATGAATAAGGGGCTAAGTAAGCCTTTGGCTTGAAAATGAGTTATTGTTTATATTACAACTCCATTTAAATCCAAAAACTAAGAGAATGATACGATTCCGGTTATCCGAAAGCAGTTAACTCTCTCTGGACAAAATCCGACTTGACCACTTACCGGGGCTGTAGAAATATTTAGGAACATTAGATACTTTTAATTCCATTTCTCCTTAGTACATCTATCGTTTACAGATATCAAAACATTAATTGTTTATTATTTAATTTTCATTTCCACCTGCGATTTCATTCATTTCTTTTTGACTTACGTCTATATATATTATTATAATTTATTTATTTTATTTTATTGTCAGATGTTTTATTTTTTATTTATGTTTTATTTAAATATTTTATTTGAAAATAAAAGATATGACCAGGAACTGGACTCGAACCCGGGTTTTCCACGTAGCCGTCGAGGGGCCTAGCCACCTCAGCCTTCCTGGCTCGCTTCTCGGTCTTTTCGAGTTCCCGGTCCTGGTCGCATCTTTTCTAATGACGTCAACAAGATCCGAAATAAAAGTAATGTTTAATGAACATTCTCCCCGTGTATACATAGCAAATTGCGAGAACACGGAGTTGAAAAGAAAGGATATGTCTGACCGAGAAGCGAAACAGGATGGCTGAGGTGGCTAGGCCCCACGACGGTTACGTGGAAAACCCGGGTTCGAGTCCCGGTCCTGGTCATATCTTTTCTTTTCAAATAAAATATTTAAAAAAATATAACATCAAACAATAAAATAAAATAATTATATTGGTGTTGGTACACTCTATGTTTTAAGTATTGTTCCGATGTTCCAAAATAATATACCAGACAATAAAATCTTAGCATCTTAGCAATTAATCTTTTGTTCAAGCCTAACTTGAGGTCTCTGCTGCAAAATGATCTCTTAATCTTCGTAAAGCTCTTGTCTGGTCTATTCGCCTGATTTTTTCCGAGCTGTCATTATTTCAATTTATCACAGTGATCAAGTATTTATATCTCTGTACTCACTCAATCGTTTGATTTTCTAGAAAAAGGTTTACATTGGATTAAGGTTTCTTTGACTGGATTATTATCTTGGTTATTGTCATTTTAAGTCAGGCCGTGTTCTTCGCTAGCTCTAGCCATCTTCTCTAAAAGAAATATTAATAATTAATATTTGTAGTTTGTTAATAATTAAAAAAAAATACTTGTACTACTATAACGACAATTTTAACAGCTCACGATCATAATCAGCGGTGTGGTTGAGAAGCCGATCATGGAACGCTCCATTTACTCTAATTCGTAGTGCGAAATGAAAATGTTCAGTGTGTTTAAATCTATAGTTGCGCAACCCATCAAGGGTCTTGGGTTCGGTACATGATAGGGACAGTAATATTCCTATAACAACTGTACTGCAGGGAGATGATTTGTCCAAGATTACAATCAACCGCCAGGTTTTTTCCTTCAATTAAGAATAACTATATTATAAAAGCTGTGTAAGTCACAGAAGGGTCCATAAATTCCACTTGGTAAATCTGTAACTGTTCACAGATTATATGGTTTGCATTCTATAGACGGATTTGTACTCAATAAAATCTAAATAGCAACTCACCACTCTGAGCTACCCCCTCCCAGTTGATCAAGAATAGCTATTCGCATTCCCCATTGTTGCAGTTATAGTACGAACAAACGCACACATTAGTACATCGTCGACTCAAGGAATAGATCGGAAGGCCTTTCAAGGCAGGATCCTTTATCAGTAGGGCTTAAAGGCTAGCGATAAGGTCCTATATATAGCTATGACGGTCTCTTTAAGGGAGCCTGTCTCTGATAAATAGCTTTCAGAGCTTTTCGCATCTTCCACCTTATCGGGAAAAAACCCTTCGCCGTTTTTAAATTACAAACGTATTTAAATAGGAAGGATGGAAGACATTAATAATACATAATACCATCAATAATATTTGCAAAAGTAATTAATTAACATTAAAACATAGATAAACTGGTAAGCTGGATAGGGACAAGTGAATTCTTAAATTTCATTAGTCCAACTTCGGAAAGACCTCATACACACAGATCTTCGTAGATTCATTATATATATTTTAGAGAATGGTATATACCTGTACCATATAGGTATATATGTATATATATATGATCCCGCCTTTCCGATCTCTACATTCCTTCCCACAGAACTAAGGCATTCGAGCGTTCCTTCCCGCTCCACCACTGTGTGGTACTAAATCCCTCCTTTCATCCGCCATTCTTCTTCACTGGCTTCATTTAAATCCGTGCTTTTCCATCATCTCTTGGCATCCCAAAAAGACGCTCTCCAGGAAGGTCAATCTTCTGTTTGAATAAATTAGTATCGAATACTCGATCTCGTTACCTACGTGCTTTGTTTATTTTTCCAACAACAAAGAAGATACAGACTTTGTAAATACTTTATCGCATGCTATGCCATTCATTTGTTTTATTTAGCAATTCCGTTATCAACTATTATATTAATGTTATTTATTATTATTTTGTTAATATCTAACCTTTATTTTATTTTCGAAACTTAGTTAAAATCCTGTAAAGTCTCGTACATTTTATTCATTTATTTATTTTTTTCCTATGTTTTGTCACTCATTATTACTTTATGATTTGTATCATTAAGTACCCTTCTGGCCAGATGAATATTATATTTATTTTACTTGTTCTTTATTGTTATTCTAAAGGGACTTGGTCCCAGGATAAAGTTTGTTTTCTATTCTATATACATATACATAAATAGGGAGCGGAGTGGCTCAGTGGTGCAGGCAAGACTTATATGTAATCTGTTAGCAGACGGAGATGGATCTTATGGGATCTAGGATCCTCCTGGGGCTGACCCAGCCTCTACAAAGTAGGTACCCAAAATAAGGGGGGGAAATCTGACAGTGATCGTGATCTTGGACAAATCACCTCCCTGCACAACCGTTGTCCATTTTACAAATGGCTGGCTTTGGTACTCATTTGTATACGAATATTATTTTAATATGAGGGTAGCTGAGTGTGTGGGATATCAGATACTCCTGGGGCTCACCTAGCCTAACCTAATTGGGGGAAAAATCCACCTGTTGAGCGTTATATCGGCCCAATTATCTCGCAGCACAGCTGTATGCTTAAAACAGTACAGTCTCTTATATGTGTTGTACCCAACCTTGTCGGGCTGCAGAAGTACAGATTTATATAAATATTCAACATTTCCATTTTTTCCGCAGAATTGGTCAAAAAGTTCCATATTTGACTTCTCCATTACACCACTTATGATCGCGAGTTGTCAAATTGTCTATTATTTATGGTACAATTAGAACTAAACGGTTATACATGACAAATCTATCCCACTGTCAATTGGAACCAGTTAATATCATCCATTTTGATGGTAGCATCAAAGTGTGTCTCTAAAACACTTGTGCGAGAAACAATTTGATTATTTCGTATCAAGTACATATTTCAGATGTATTGTAAATATGAGTGTTTTTTTTTGTTCTACAGGGTGTTTTTTTTACAGTTACACAAGTTTAAATCTTAATAAAACAAAGAAATATATTTTTAATATATAATTAATTTTTAAGTTGAAAGAGCCAAAAAATAGTTATTTTGTTGTTGGCAAGTAAAAAGGTCTGTAATTTTTAGGAACAACTATAAATAGTTTTAATAAGCTCCTCAAATAAATTCTGTGAAGAACAAAAATATACATAAGTTATTCTTTCAAAATAATTTTTACATAATTTAATTTATTCTTACTTTTTGAGAGTAATTTAATGGGTTTGGGCAGTGGTCCATGGACGGCGGTCGGGTCCGCTAAGCCTAATTATTTTGTTTTTCTTTCAAAGTTTAAATAAATAAATTAATATTAAAGAATAACAATCATATATTCTGTAAGCAGCTGTAAATCGATCCTGCAGGATTTGGAGATCATGGTTTAACCCATCCTCAATAAAATGGGTATCGAGGGAAAACTAGAGGTTGAGTGTTATTTCGGCCAGATCCCTGCACAACTGTTGGCATAGAAACTGTAGAATCCCTCCCATGTATGGACCTCAATGTCCTTAATGGACTGCAGGAGTATAGATTTTTATGGCTCATTTGAGTCAATGCAATGTTATTTTTGTAATTTATTAAATTAGAAATTAGAACATGATACTCTATTAGACTATTATGGAAAAAAAGTACACCAATAAAACAGTGAGTTAATTTAACCAAATGTTAAGTTGATTTAATAAAGTTTCTTGGGTTCTGTTTCTGTTTCTAAGTCAACGATTGAGCAGGAAAAGATTTGACGAGTTTATTCATACACGCTCATCCACCAGTCTTTCCCAATTATGAGTACCCACTTTAAAGAGCTGGGTGAGCAGCAGATCCCATTGGGTCTATGTATGGCTATACAACTCTATATGTATGGTATATACAACTCGAAGCTTTTCCACTGAGATAACTTGCTTGCAGTATATGAAATTAATTGATTTCACACCGTGCAATATTATAAATAACATAAAAACAATTATTTTGAGAGTTAACCTGGTCTAAGACTATCTCATTATTTGATATCGAGGGAACATTTACCGAATCAATACTCAGTGGAAAGGCTAACGGACATAGCTGACAAGTACAAACAGTGAAGTAATTATTAACAATAAAAGTAATTGAGAAGATAACCATAGGGGGTGATTCCATTCATTTATTGGAGATTCGTTAACACAATGCTAAATGGCACACAATGTTTAGCACAATTACAAAAGATCCCCATCAAACGAATCAAATAAGCCATGGCACATACTCGCGAATGAGTTAAGGGTTTACAGGCGAAATCACTTAGTCAAACTTACAACTGTATCAGGGTGTTATTTATCTAATATAACATTATAAAAACTGTACCACTAAAACCAATGAAACGTCTTGGGTGCAGTACGTGGTAGAAACTGTACTGTTTCTTGAACAACGGTTGAGCAGGGAGGTGATTTGCCCTAGATCGTGCTCTAAACCCAGGTTTTTCCCTCAATTAAGGTTACCCATTTTATAGAGGTTGGGTGATCCCCAGGAAGACATGTAGATCTCACAGGGTACATCTCCGGCTGTTATAAATAAGTGTATGCCATAGTCGGATTCGAACCCGAGACCTCCGTTACGGCAACTCTACGTTTGAGGAACCCCACTTTCCACATAATTAATTATGGATACGTAATTGTAAGTTCAGTATGTTGCTCAACGCTAAAAATTTGCTGAGGATGAAAATGTAAAATAACGAGAATTTTTTTAAGTAAAAATAGATTCAAAAGAGAAGTAAATAATTAACTATTCCTACTATCGCCAGGAGAGAAAAAGACAATATCACATAAATGCAAAAATAAAAAAAACCTAATAACTTTTTTTACCTTTAATAACACATTTAGTCTTTGAATTGAGCATTTAAAACATATAGTTTTCTATTTAGTTGAATATAAAAAAAAAGACTTAAAGCTTAAAATAATAAATAAAAGACCGTAAACATTGGCACGAAATAAAAGTCATATTTTTGTTAATACTGGTCTAATTTATATGACTTTTTGTTATATTTATTGAGGAAAATTTAATTACTTATTTAACTTAATTAATCACCGAGTAACGAACATTATAAACAAAAAAATCCGGTACCACTACGACCCGTGAACGGGCCTGGGGTTCAGTACATGAAAGAGGCTGTACTGTTTCATGGACAACGGTTCTGCTGAGAGGCGATTTGTCCTAGATGACGTTTTACCGATTTCCCCCCTTATTTTGGGTACCCTATTTTTTAACATTTTATAGAAGTTGGGTGAACCCAAGATGGCCCTAGATCCCATATTATCGATCTCCGGTTGCTAACAGACTAAATCTGCAGCTGGATTTGAACCAAGATTTTCGGCATGGGAATTCAGTGCTCTACCACTAGCCACTCCGCTCCCGTAAATGAAAAAAATAAGTAGATCGAACTGTTCTAAAGATAATCGTTCGAAGATATGAAGGAATAACATAGATATGAGGGTGTAGATATTTATATAACATATATGCTAACTAGACACAGTACCTCATTGCTTCAGCATGTGTTAAACCTTGTATACACATAGCGTATAAGTTGAGAAGGGTTGACGGGTCTTGCTTGTTTCATTTAAAGTCACATATTGTTCCTAAAGCTAGTAGAACGTTACTATGATGGAGCCCTAAAGTTTGCCTATTAGGAATAACTAAAATAGGGATATTTAACCAATACCTGACACCGTACTGGCCTGGGGCCCCGGGCCCCTTTTACACTCCTTCCGAAGGAAGGCGTAAATAAGGATTTTTTAATGTTTTGGGCATATTAGATTGTTAAAATAATGATTACACCAAAGGTGACCCTTGGTCCTACTCATATGCTTGAATTAGATAAACATTGACATGTAAGTTATTAACAGGTTTTATAGAAAGTTTAGATCTTGATTTCGTAAATTGGAAAAAAGAAAAATGAAAATATAAATATTCTAAATATTACTTTTTGTAAATTTCCTGGTAGGATGACACTATAATTCACATCTAATAATAAAATAAGTTAATGATAAATTAAAATTTGGATCCTGGGTATATAAATATAGGAGCGGAGTAGCTCAGTGGTAAAGCACATAGTTGCTATCCTGAGTTAAAATCCGGCTGTAACAGCCAAACGATTAAATCTGTCGACAACCATATATGGGATCCTGTGATATCTGCAGACCCCCTGGGGTTCATCCATCCTCCATAAAGTGGGTACTCTTAATTGGGGAAAAAACCTAGCGGATGTGCATTACCTCGGACAAGTCACCTCCCTTCACAGCCGTCGTATTAGGAACATTACACTCTCTACCATGTACTGAACCCAAGACTCATCATGGATTGCAGTTGTACAGATTTTTTTAATATATAGAGGGGCCCATTCCAGTTATCTGTTAACTTCATAAGCAGGGTTTTAAAAGGATTGTCAATAACAGACTACCTAATCTTTAACCGTATATTTATTATTAAATATAATTACTATGTAGTAAACTAATTAAATAATAAATGGCAGTGATGGAGGTTGTCTGGAATCGCTACAGACATTAGCCTTCAGTTACCTTGGTAACTAATTGCTCTCCCAATTCATCTGTCTACGGCCTCATCACATATGCATTATACTCACGAACCTCCAACAGGTAGCTTACGAATTTAGACGTTTTTTATTAATGAAAATCCCTTTTACCACGTCCCTATAAAATACAACTACAATTTTAATATTGTAAAAAGCCTCGCAATTTGTATTTTCATGAAGACATTGAAGCCTGATCTCCTAGGGAACTTCTCTGAATTCATGTAAGAATATTCAACCATCTAACTAAAGATAGAGCTTTGTAAAGGTAAGCAGAACTGAAACGTCCGCCAAAATTACTTCTTTAATAGGTGTTTTTTTTAACTAGGTTTCATTCTTATAACATTTGGACTGGCCATAAATAAACGAAAGTACTAACACTATTTTTTTAAATGTTGTTCAGTTTAATTACTACAAAGACTTAACGTAATGTATTCAAAATTTAAGAGTGTTCAAACAAACTTAAATATTTTTAAATCCTACTAACATTATAGATGCGAAAGTTTGTATGTTTGTTACTCTTTAACGCAAAAACTACTAAAATGGATTTGGATGAAACATTACAGTAATATAGGTTATACATCAGAATAACACATAAGCTACAACAAGGGCGGATTTAGGGGGGGGGCGGGGGCATGTGTTTGTTTTGTATACTGTGAACAATCCGTTATAGTACATAATTAAAGGTAAATCCCATGATCGTAGTTGTTAAAATAACAGCATTGAAGCATCTTTATAGGCTGGTGAAGGTTGAATTACTACCAATTGTTGTTTCTACCAATGGCCTTATTCCAGAGGAAACAATAAAATCCTTGAACTGAACAAGGAAGTTGAACTACTACAAAAAACAGTGTTATTAGGAACTGCTAGTATTGCACGAAAATGTTTAAATGTCGATAAATAAGACGATTAAGCTTAACCTTGACCATGGTCCGGTTAAGCCATATCAACCAGCAATGCTGAGAAGAAAAGTTAGTATAACTAATATAATATAAACATTAATAAGATACATGTTAATATAAACTCTTATTCATCCTTATACAATGTTCAATATAGTTATTTTCTGTTTCTTTTTCCCAGCCCTGAAAATGGCATACATCTTAGGCCGAAACGTTGGAACAATAAAATAAATCATTCTTACTTTGTGTAATTTTTGACTGTACTCCCTGACCATCTCATACCATTATTAGAATTATCCAGTCAACTATTTCCCACCTAAACATAACATTCATACGGATCAATAAGGCCGCCTAAGAAGTACTGACGATAAAGGTGTTGCTGATTCAGAGTGAAATCGGATGAGACTACCTTGGCGTTGTATAGAGGTCATCACTATTCTCACGAACCTTCTCTGAGAAACACATGTGGATCCAGTTCCAGACTCTCTCCTTAACCTTCCAAGTTGATAAACTGAAGGTTAGGTTCCTGGTTCTAGGTACTCTAGTAGCGGCTACATTTGACCGCTCTGAGCTATAATTTCACAGGAAACACACTCGTGTTAGGACGGAAAGACCTACCAATTCAATTTGAACATAATAAGGAGTATCGATTAAGAAGATCGATACCAATACGTCCGTAAGTAGAACTAATGTGATGTTAGATATATGACACACTTTAAAGCAGGAGGATTATCACTTTAATAAACATTGTATTTGCAACCACAGTCGATAAATACAAAACTTAAAATACACTGCTTGACAGTGCTACACGTCGTGAAGTATCGCATGAAAGTCATGAACCATCTGAAACAACTGGGTGATGATTCCTTTGTAACTGTGATTTATTATTTTTTTTTTTTCTTAAAGTTCTATAACTAAACTTTATTAGTATTTTAATGCATATATAATGCTTGGTTATGCCGTCCTCCGGAAGGGACGTTAAACGGGGGTCCCCGATGGGCAACATTTAGAGCTCCCACTCGTCCGATTAACCATAGGAGCATAAAGCGACGTTAAATGAACACACAAACAAATAATCCGTATTATAACTCTATTTGGTAATTATTCCGCAGGTTGTAGCTTCCGAGTTGAGTCACAACAATTTTGAACTTTTCATTATTTTCTCAATTCTTACAATATTCTCGAAAATAAATAGAATTGTAAGTTTAAATGAAAAAGGGGCGTAATTAGAGGAAATATGTATATTTTCAGTATATAATCATCTCATCAATAAATAAAATTTTCATCAAATCATCTATACTTGGAAATGTTGGTTGAAACTTTTATTTTTTGATGAAACGATTACCAAAATCTACTCGTTACCCTTTATTACAATCTCTTTTCCACACTAAAGCTCACGATAACTCTTATTTTTGGAAAATATTAAAAATGAACAACAGTTAAAACTTATCGTAAATCAACTCGAAGCGAAAACCTGCGGAACGGCTACAATCTGTTTTATTGGTAAAACGAAAGTACGAGAGGATTTCGCTACAACTTCAAAATATCAAAAATTATAATCAAATTTCAATTTTTCCGTGTCACGGTACTGACTAATTCATCCATGGTACTGGCATAAAATAAATTTGATATACAAGCTTTAGTGGTATTGTTAAATTCATTTATGAATTGAACATTAAGATTTATGTATTAATTAATTTGGATCCTACATTGCGACGGGGAAAAAAAATTAAATCATAAGTAAATTTTAGAAATGGACATCACAAGGTACTCTAATTTAATTGATGAACTTAAAGTTATATTATAAGAAAAAAGTGATGAAATATGTTCATGAAGATAATTTTGTTACAGAAATTTTATAAATGTATTGCTAATGGATGAGCAGTTAGAGCAAACAGGACATTAATAAACATTGATAGAATGGAATCACACAAATATAAGTTTAAATACAGAATTAATCGTTCAGATATAGAGGGATAAATGATTACATTATGTATACACTGCTGTACATTTTTTGTTAATATAGTAAAAGTTTATTGTAGTATAAGCGAACTAAGAAGGGTCTTTTCAATAATGCCTTAAGAGACCACAATGTAGCAACGTCTATATAAAATGTAACTGGTGATATATATCAGCCTTTATATATTTATGCGATATACATAATTCTGAAAGGGCAAAAGGAAAATATCATATATTAATATCAAATATCACCATTTCCCCGTCTCCATATTCTCACCCTTATAATAAGTAACTCGTAATCCATGGTTTTCATTCAAAAGTTTTGTATAATACTTTATAATTTAAAGTAAAACTAATTTAATGTCTGGTTTACTTCTATGGTTTAATTTTTATTTAGAGTGCTGCTAATGGGTAGTGCCTCTACACGTCCTTTCATGCATTTATTTATTCATACAGCCTTTGTACTAGATGTATATATTACAATACAATTCAATAAAATAATTTAAAAAAAAAATTTTTATATATTATTTGAGCGGTTATATTTGAAAGTGGTATCAGTCCATTTGAATATAAAAAAATCGTTTATTCTTTTTAAAAAAATTAATGATTATTGTTCCATAATAAAATTTAAAAGATGTATGGGGTTAAAAACATCACTCTTTCCTTAATGGAAAGTGATAAAAATATTTGGCACGTTTGCCTATATTTTTAAAGTAATTCAAATGGAAACCCTTATTAGACATGGCTAAGATGAAAGTATGGGTTGATTTTCAAAAACGACAGCTCATTTTATTTATTTTTATATTATTTATAATTTTTTATAATACAATTATTCTATATTCTAATATGTGTGACCATCCAGCCATGAAGACCTGTTCGAAAGGTCAGTTTCTAATAAATAGTTTATCTCTATTTAAATAATTCTTTCTTTGATTTCCACCAAAAAAAATCTAATTAAACTTAGTAAAACAATCTATCAGAAATATGCAAAATAACAACAATTAGTAAGATTGAGAGATCTAATTAATAAAATGATTGTACCTTCCATATTTAGGGATAATTTATTACAGGAAGACTGTTATTATCTGAAGAATATTCCCCACGGTGAATAGGTTAATTAATTAATAATGATACAATGATAAAAAATCTAATTTATTTACTGTTGCTTTTTGATTACGTAAAATGGAAAGGACTAACGACCATTTATAGCTCTTTCTAAGAGAACTTGTTGAATACAAGGACCTCAGGCTCACTCACCAGTTTCTACGATCACAATGCCAATAGTACAATAAATATTGTTAATATTGTACAATACTTATTGTTACAAATGTACAATACTATTTTTATAACTCATAAATAACAATATCAACCAATAGCCATAGCCATTAGCCACGGTTTCGGGAAAAATACCAAAGAGAACACAATATATGAGTAAATACTCCATCAAAGCTTTAGTTTTCAATTATAAATAATTTTTTTTTCATAACATCTGAGCAGTAATATTTAATGAATACAAGATTTTTTTTTTTATAATATCGCTGCTCCGGAAGTATAATGACACAACTGCAAAAAACAAAACTACAAATCACAACTGAACAATGAGTCGTTATTCTGCCGGAGGGAAAGGTAAATAAGCATGCAGGTTATAACGACCGATCTTCCCTCCAGGGGCGAATTTCGTACAATTATGCCGATTTACAAACACCTAGTAAATGCATTGATGAGCTCGCCAAGACAAAAAGTCAATTTCACAAAATTTTACAGTTGCGTCATTATACTTCCGGAGCAGCGATATACTGTAACTTATTTACACATGTCGTAACTGTTTTTTGTACTTACATGTGATCAGAATCATGAAATGTAATCTCTCGTGTGGCTCAATTATTTTTTCAGGACCACCGATTTTTTTTTTTTCTAACGTTCCGCTAATACTTCAACACAAACTTCTCTTAAGCAGTTGTTCCAATCTTCAACTGTATTATGATTCATATCCAGTTGTTTTTTTACACTATTTGACTGATGTCATCTCTTCGCTCCAGCCGTAAAAAAATCTCAAAGATGTTAGAAAACTTAATCTGGACTATTAGAATCACATACTATTGCGAGTGCTCTTCTTCGTGCGTCATGTTGGAAGCTTGCACCGCCAACGTCACAAAAAGGCAGTTTCATTTCATGATTCTGATCGTAGGTTGCCAATATACCTTTCTCTTGCAAAAAAAAAAAAAAAAAAAGGAACTGTATCTTTTTCAGTTCTAGATGAATACCAAAGTTTCATTTTTTTAATATATTTTTTTTTTACAAAAATTAAGACTGAAGAAAAAAGAGAAAGCGTGCTTTGTATTCAATGAATTCAGAGAATAAACCACATGGTACTAAAAGAACATTCCCTTTATGATAGTAAGAAATTTGGCGGAATTCTACAATATTTGTTGATTTTTCGCTTGCGCCCGGCTAACGGAAGAGTGCCCTATTATTTTATTTATTATTACATTAACTGCTATTGTAATATTGAAGTTCTTGAAGAATGCATTTTATTATTCCTCAAATATTTAGCGCGTAGAATAACTTTGGGCTGAATGCGAATAGGAACACAATGTATAGGTAAACATTTACTCTAAATCTTGCATCGAAAATTTGACTTTAACTTGCAAATAAATTATTCAAATCATGTGTGAATGAATGCTAGGTAACTAAATAAACACTATCAATTTTTAGTTTGTTGTTTCCAATGAATTGTTACAAATGAGTCCTTGTAATTAAGTTTAATCATACATAGAATCCGAATACATTAAGAATGGGGATTTTCTGATTCCCCGCTTTTTCTGTACGTCATCAAGGCTTTGAATCATTTTCTCCTTCCATCTGTTTTTTGTTTTCCCCTTTATTCTTTGCCAATTAAAACTTTATGTGATACAACTACTTTTTCAAAAAGTAGACTCGTATATAGTTCTAATGGATATAAAGTTATAGTATTACTCATTTAAAGAAAAAAAAATGAAAGAAAGAAGAAAAAATACAGAATACACAATTTAAAATTTTATTTTTATTCCTTTCCACTATTTAAAAGTAATTTTTTTTTACCACTGGAATTAACAGGTTTAAAGAATTAAACTAACGCCACTTCTAAATTTTATTTTAACATCCTTCTTCTTATGACGATATCAGTTCCCCAGGTTGTGGCTTCGAGTTGTGTCACAATAAGTTTAGACTTTTCATTCGATATTATTCTTATAATCAATGTTCTTGAAAATAAATAGAATGGAAAAAAGAGCGTAATTTGAGGAAATGTGTTTAATTTTGTAATTATTTCAACAAGAAATAAGCGTTTCAACTAACATTTCGAAGTGTAGATGGTGATATAAGTATTAATACATTAGTGGAAAAATTCCAACTAGAAACCTATAAGTATGTTATAAATTTTATAATATAAGTGATATAAGTATGTTAGTTGAAACGTCCATGTCTTGATGAAATGATTACACTAATATACACATTCCCCATAATTACACTCTTTTTCCAAACTAAAACTTAGGAATTGTTTTCGAGAATATTAAAAAGGAAGCGAATGAAAAGTTAAAACCCGTTGTGACTTAACTTGAAGCTACAACCTGTGGAACTGTTACCATTTTTTGTTTTATTAGCCGAGTACTTCGTAAAATATAATTACGTGGAAGCTACAAGGGTTAATAGAATCATGAATTCAATCATATAAACATTTACATTATTATATTATATTATTTTAATTCATTAACGCTATAAAAAGGAACAATTAAATATAAATGTAAATTTTAATAACAACCGTTTTCTTAAGACCGAGGAGGTATATTAAGACGAAAAATTCTACCAGTGAATTTAAAATTAAATATTCAGAATACAAACTCAAAAATTAAACAAAGCAGGGAATTCTGAATACTGCTTAATGTGCAGGAGGGTATTTGACGCTAAAGGAAGTCTCAATAAATGTTTATTTTAAAAATGAATTAATTTTTTTTATAGTTTTAAAGGGGGGGGGGTTAAAGAGTGATAAGAAATAGAGGAAATCGGGCATAGATATGGAAATGTTTAGAAGGCTGTGTTTAAGGTGCCCAGTTTACGACTTGCTCGAGATAGGCTTCGAAGTGGAGCACTGGGATCGCTCGATATTCCACGACGAACCTTCCTTCACGGGGGGGTAAACACTCGCGCTACTTCCTATACCTCTCAGTATTATGAAAAGAGTATACAGTTGTTATGATAGTAAATCCATAAAAAGGATATAAACTATATATATGAGTCTTGTACCTTGGCATGAATTGATTCCCTCTTATTACAGTACCAATATTAGGCATATTCCATAACGGGTCTCTGTTATTTAAATACAAATCATCTGATAAAATCGTTTAAAAAATAAAAATAATGAAACTCTCTCTTATTATGAATACTGGGATATACACTTTATTTACATTATACACTAAATATATATATATATATATATATATATATATATATATATATATATCTTTATATCTTTCAGAAGTTAATCAATTTAATTGCAAAAAATAGTCCACTCTCATATCTCTTTAAGTATTCCAGCTGCCCCTAGTAGTATCTAGGCTTTCTCGGTAACGTGGCAAATACAAACTTAAGAAAATCTCGAACATGAGTGAAGTTGTTTTTTTATTTCTCACCCCTTAGAGAGGAAATATTCGCAAGTGATAATGAACGTATTTTAATGTGGTAGAGGTTTGATTCTGCTTTCCTGTGCCTGATATGAATTTTATATATTGAATTGGTGATCTTCAGAGATTCGTATTGTCCTATCCACAATTATTCCAACTTCATGAGTATGCAATAACAAAACATTTAAATCAATTATTTTAGTTTCCTTTATAGTTTTCGGGAAGCTCCGCACAATGGCAAAAAGTCCTGGTCCAAATCCCGCTGCCTGCAAGACTTTTATTTACTCTGTTAGCAGGGCGGAGATGGATCATATTGAATCTAGGACCCTCCTGGGGCTTACCCAGCCTCTATAAAGAAAAATCTCAGTCTCTACCATGTACTGAACCCTAGAACCGTTCATAGGTTGTAGAGGTACAAGTTTTTTATTTATTTATTTTTTTATATCTTTCAGGAGCTTATCAAATTAACAATGTAGTTGTATGTCCATAAAATAAAATATTTGTGAGTCCGATCGTTTCCGTCATTTAAGACTTTTAAAACTTGCACAACCGATCGGCGTAACGAGTACTATATAACCTGCACCGTGTCAAATTTTGAAGAATACCGATAAAAAGTTCAAGCACATCTGGCACTCAATAAAGAAAATAATTAAATAAGAATAATTAATAATTGTATAGAAACAACATCATAGTGAATAATTAGTGATTAATATAGCCAATAAATAATTAGTAGATTAATTAATCAATTAAGTAAAATGAACAAATAATATAATATTATAAAATATAATAAATAGTGAGTTTTGTATTTTTTTCTCATGGATTGTAAACATCTTCAGAATAGGAGATTCAACTCCCTAGTTTAATCGGTATTCTTAAAAAAAATTTGTTTCAGCCTGTTCATTTAAAAAGAAATGAAAGAAAAAGAAAATGAAAATACTTTCCATGCTGAAAATGTCTCTTGAAATCTCGACGTGCATTTTATAATACTCTAAAATCGTAAATTATTACACATATGAAGTATATAAGATATATTAAGTTTCTTAGTGTACATTCAATTTAAATATATATATATATATATATTCTTGGGATTCAGACAATACTCGTTAAACAATTAGTTAGCATCATTCCGAGACTATTTTGTCCTCATAATCTTGCCTTAAAAGTGTAAAAACAGGCTTTTAATGAATCATATATATCACTCACTAATCTCTAAATACTTATATAATTCATTTAAATCGGTTTTTTCTTATAGGGTATCATTATGAGAGCAATGTAACAGGGTGTATACAAAAAAAAAATGACCGTTTTATCAAATTCCAGAGTTCAAAAGTCTGTAAATAATGGCGGCTAACAGTATCTTTCGACACACCACACTCCCTGGCAAGTTCGCGAGTACTTGTGGACGGATTTGACTCAACAGCTTCCTTCGGAACCTCAATATCAATTAATGGTCACCCGGAGCCCTTCTTCCTTTCCAACGTCGTATCTCCACTGCTAAATTTTTCAAACCAACTTCGCGCAGTGCGCTGGTCAAGGACACCTCCCCCTTCATATTTAATAATTTCAGGAGTTGCTTCAGCGGCTGTGAAATTTTTTCCCCAGTAATGTATTAAAATTAGGAGAATTTCGTAGGACACTGTCATGTTTCTTCTTTGAAATAAATAACTAAACTGAGGCTTTTTTTTTTAATAAGTCCAGTGTTAGTAAACGAGCTTAGACAATGCTCTAAAGGGATTATTAAGTGTTGGTAAATAATAAATAGCATTAAAATATTTACAGACATTTAAACTCTGGATTTCGGTAAAACGGTCATTTTTTTTTATACACCCTATTAATCTCGTAATGATAATTTACTGAGCATTAACTGAATCTCAAGAACTGAAAGAAAATTCTTATTTTATTAACAGCCAAGAAAAATAAATATCAATAAATAAGTGTATACCAACAAAGTTATAATAATTGAATAATCAAGCTAAACAAAATTATAATATTTTAAAAAATGTATAAAATCGAAAAAACGATACGCGCAATTAAACTTTTTTATGCAGAAAACTTTAAAGAGGGAGAGGCCATTTTCCCAAAGGCTGGGAAAACGTGATATGGTTCACAAAAGGAAGCAATATTTGATCCAATGATTTTTTTTTCATTTTATTTTTTTTTCCAGAATGAATTAGAAATTATAACAAGATCGATAGCCAAGAATATAACGTTTTAGGGCAGTAAAAGAAAAAAAATTGTTGCATTACTAAAAAACTAAAATCGTCTTTTCATGAATATTATTTAAATCTTCAGTCGTTTTTTTGTACCCATTTAAAGGTAACCTGAAGTAATTATGATTTTTAAACCTAAGATTACCTAGAATAAATTTATTTATCTTATATAATTTATGAATATATAGTTATGTTGGGTGGGATCCAAGATTACTACCGAGTGGACTATTCCAAGGGCAAATAAACAAGTAAATATTCTTGTCGATGCGTATTTAGATCAATTTACCTAACATACACAATAAATATATTGATTTTTATAAAAAAAAAAAAAATTATAACCAGTTTAAATGTATATTTATAAAAGTATAAATATTTGTTTTCATTCGCAACTCATTTCATTTTTCGAAAAACTGTAATTTTTATTAATTTTATCACTTTAAATTTACAGAATAAAATTGTGTTAAATGCGAAAATTACAAATTGTAGCATTTAATGACGAAAAGTTTCTGGGACGTGAGAAAATGTTTTAACGCATTACACACTAAAATTATTGGATAATAAAAAAAGAATATTACAGTGCCTTTATACTAATTTAGATTTTAACAATTTCATTTTTAAAATATGCTTCTACATTAAATAGATGGAGGAATTCGACAAATGCGAGTTTCTAAATGTCATTCTTGGTCATGAAATTCATAATAATCGTTTGGTTTGTACGTGTCCAATTATTCCAAGCTCATTAAATTTTTTTTTTTTTATAAAAAGACTGTTACTTTAGGATAGATTAAGATTCCATAAGTTCACATTACAAACCACAGGAATGAAATAGTAACCATAATATGACCGAAAGTGCGCTCATGAGGGACGTTGTTTTTACAACATCAAACCAGTGGAAACAAGGTGATTACACAAAGTTTTTGTAAAGTGTGAAAACTTTATTAAATTTATTTAAAACTATGAGTTTTCGTTTTATTTCGATTTAATTCGGGAGTGTCTCGAAACCTGAAATTTCTATAACTGAAATCATATTGTCATGTTGCAAATAGTCATGTTGTTTATCTCATTTACATACTCCTTTGAACAGTTGTTAATTATGTCTTTTTATTTTCTCTTGTATGCAAGGGAACGTATATCTTTAATGATTATAACACACAAAGGACTGTTTTATTGTTTTACTAAACAGAACAATACCATACACACGTTTGTTGACAAAAAATAATAAAAAGAAGGGTGCAAAAGTATAAGACACGACATATGGACAATCGTCCGTAAAAACAACAAAACACGTCTACATGCTTCATAAGTAACCGAATGATCTTTACCATCTATATAGAAACTAAGGCAAGCCAATCCAGGAACGGACTATTGTATCTCTTGGAACATAAAATGTAGAATAGTTTATCAATATGGTTGCCATGTTCACGGGTAAATGTTTGTCAGACACAGATAACTATGGTGTCCAGTTCCATAGTGTATGAGACCGGGTTAAAGTAATAATTAATCCCAGCGACTGCAAAATGAATTCAGCTACTCAGTTGCCTTCACACGACAATTTACTAGTCATAAAATTCTCGCAAGAGTTCCGAGAATCGAACCTGGGTCTACCTATGTCAGTGACCTTAATAAGTTAGTAAATCATAGACTGCTATAAAACCCTAAGATCCTTCATACCATAAATATAATTAACACACAGAGATTGTTACGCCAGAGGCTTCAACTGAAGGTTGAAATATTTAAATGAGCATTTAAATCAGGATATCAATTATGCTATACTTCAGATGCTATTAGTCTTAGCTTAGTGAAGGAAGATGAAACATGATACTGGCACAGCTAATGGTCAAGGGATATTTAACCTGACTTTCAAACAAAATTAATGAACAAATAAAAATGAAATATTAATAACGGGTAATATCTTAAATAATTAAAATTAAAAAAAAGTAACGATTACAGGATTTTAATACCTTCACCAATAGTGGAAATATTGAAGAAAATATACAAACACTAACATTAATAATTAGGTTTAAAAGCAGATTATTAGCTATGATATTTAAATTAATTTAAAATACATTGGTGTCCAAAACACAAAAATTACTTCCTTAATACAAATACATTTCAGCTTCCTTAGTATTAATTGTCTGGTAGTGGTTTGGTATTGACTCAGAGAGAAATTTCCAGAAACTAGGAGATTCAAAAATAAGTTAAACAGAGGGACCCTATGTACTCATTGTTATTTAATATGGTACTTCAGAAGATTATGATGACAACCAAAGCAAAGGCGGAGGAATGTATTTATAATGACGGCCCAATACCTCTCATATACTGATGATTAGGTCATCGCATCGCATAAAGAAATCAAAACTTGATCTTGGAGGCACTTTTGGAATGTGAAGATGCAGCTAGAAAGGCAGGGTTCATAAAGAGGTAAAACAACGTCCATGATCTCAGCGAGGAAACAGTCATCCATTGGATTTCTGTTAGGAAGGGGGCTTTCTTTTGAAATACTAAAAAAATATGTATTTTGGCACAATTGTAACCAACGATAACTAACTGGAACAGGGAATAAAGACTAGAATCGACAACGGTAACAAATGTCATTGGTTCCTCAGAAAAGTGTTCCGGAATAGAACTATAAATAAATACCGAGGCTTCAAAATAAGGTAGTTCGTCCTGTTGTCAGGTACCGTGTAGAGGACCCTAACCAAGTAGCCAGAAAGATTATTAAGTACTTGGGAGAGAAATATTCTTACAGTACATGGCTCAACAAACAAAAAAACCGTATCCATATGAAGAACTTAAGGGCCAACATAGGGAACCTGATATAGTGACTGGTATAAAACAGGAAAAATGATATAGTAGGGATATATGTATCGAGCAGGTTTTCAAAGCAGATCTTGGAGAGAGAGAGAGAGAGAGAGAGAGAGAGAGAGAGAGAGAGAGAGAGAGATAGAGATAGAGAGAGAGGGAGGGAGAGAGAGAGAGAGAGAGAGAGAGAGAGAGAGAGAGAGAGAGAGAGAGAGAGAGAGAGAGAGAGAGAGAGAGAGGGAGGGAGTGAGAGTGTGTGTGTGTGTGTGTGTGAGAGAGAGAGAGAGAGAGAGAGAGAGAGAGACACGTCCAAATGCAGGTAGAGGAAGAGGCAGGCTAGACTGCGATGTATGGATGATGTGGAGGCAGACCTAAGGCTCTTGGGCGTAAGAACAAGGAGGAAAGCCGCGGAAGATCGGTCAGAGTGGAGGGAAATCGTCGAGGTGGGCAAGGTCCTCGATTTTACATTTGTATAATAAGTTTCATCAATATCGTCACCAGGCGATATAAAAAAAATGGCAAAATGTGAAAAACGTAAAGGGGTCCTCACAATAAGTTATGGTTTTATTGCGACATAGGGAATTTTTGATATTCTTACTATAATAAGCCTTTCTCTAGCTGCTTTTCAAAAGGCTTAGCAAAAGTGGTTAAAAGAGTTATTCTACCAAAAAAGATATAGCATAATAAATTAAATAGCGAAACTTATAAATACACTTCAAAATAAGTGAACAGAGGATATTAAACGACACGTCACTGTTTCAAATATACACATACATTTATAATTAACTCATGAATATCTAAATAAAACACCGGAGAGGCGAAACGAGATGCAAATAAAGTGGCATGGCACTCAGCCGATATAGGTAATGCTCGATTAGTTGTACGGTATCATTTAGTATGTATTATTCAAAGTTGTAAATCCCCTCATGTTGTTGATACCATTAATTCAGGTTGTATCTAAAATTGGTGATTTATATTTAGGTAGCTAAACCTAACTAGCTAGCCTAAGGCCAACTTGATATTCATATATCAGCATCCATTTTAATTTCAGATATTATATTAGTATTTATTAATATATAACCAGAAAAATAATTGTTCAATATTTAAACGAGTGGTTTAACATAATTTAATTATTTATTTTATGAACTATAATATGTCATACATAATCGCAATAGCTTAGAGTTGCTTTTATCACATACCACTTTATTAAGCTGATTTATAGTAAGGTGATCTTCTTTTTTTTGTGTGTGTTTCTGTTTTTAAAGTTTAATATTTCAAAGCATCGTTTTGTTTACCTACTTTTAGTATAAGTAAATATAAGTATGTGTTTTTATGTCATTAACTAAATTGTATTACGTCATCCTATAGTGATATTTAAGTTAATAAACAGTAAAACAATCACTAACAGTGATGAATAAAATGTAAAATCTTATGCAATTTTTATACCTTATATTCTTCCATAATACAATCCTTATAGTCTAACAATAATACAACTATACAATCCAGTCTTTGTATAGAGATATTTCCTTTAAACAAATAAATGAATAAATTATTGTAAATATCATTGCATTTTAAATTGTAATGTAGCACCATTTACACCATTTATTGGCTTTTATACCATTCGGAAGATCTTTTTTTCCCCAAAACCTTAATATTATTTTAATTTTCTTTTCTTGCTTCACAGAGATGCCACCAAAGATGATCGTCCGTTTTGTTGGACCTCTAAGAAGCGGATATTGTTTTCCTTTATATTTAGCAACCATGTAATTATTGGATCATTTAATTCAAATTACTGTTAATATGACAAACAGGAGCACGACCTTCTAAGAAACAGTAAAACCTTAGAAACGAGACTGGCAGACATGAACGCCCAAATTTCTGTTACTAAAAATAAATTAGTAATAAATAAAAAAAGAGCTTCATTACTATATTCTGCCATAATTAATCCAAAAGAAAAAACTCTGACACCCTATTCCTGCTTAGAAATACATCTAGAGTTCTAGGACTATTTTCAGCTACAAATGCTACGACAATGAGCAGAGGCAACAACGCAGTAGTTTTAATCTCGAATCGTCTCCGTGGCTGGGAAAACCGCGGACCTCTCTCTTCTGGTGATGCCTGCATAGTGAAAATATTTACATGATTGCGATTCTAGGAAAATTATAATTACTTTTTTTTGTTTAATTAAAAGGGAAAATAATAATTAAAAAACAAATTCCTATGTTTTAAATTGTAATAGAAGAAAACTATTGAGAAATGTGAAATAAAAGAATTTTTAATTTAACATTTTTTTTGGGGGGTGGTCCTACGTCAATTGATACCGTATTCGTAACCTAGTAGATAGGCAAGATTGTGTGACCAGCTAAAATATTGATAAGAAGGTTACTTTCTGAAAAGTGACACACTTCATCGCGTTTTGAAGGAACTTCATCAAAAACACAGTCACCTTTTACATACATATTTATTGATCTAGCAGTAAAACCATAAATGAGATATATAAAATATTAATTCTCATGATGGGCAATAAAAAATGGCTACGAGATTCGCTATATTTTTTATTGATGTCTGAATGCTATAAATGTTATATTAGTAGTCATATCCTGAATGCTATATTTGTCATTTATGAAGATATCTGAATGGGCTATACGATGATAAGTTAGTTATTTTCACGACTTTAGAGACTTCCTTTGTTTTATTGAAGTTTTCCAAATGTGCATTCTAATTACGAAAGATAACTTTTGAAATTAGATTTTTCTTTAGATAGGATAGTAATGCACTGATTAAAAGTTACAGAAAAATGATAATAATATGAGCAGAAATGGAAAAGAGGGTGCACAGGGAGAAAACGAGAAGGCACATGATGGAGCATCTGCGAAGCATAGAGGAATACAAAAGTAAGAAATTAAGCCGGGATATGTACAAAACAGTAAACAACATGAAGCAAGAGTTCCAGCTTTAATCTATTGCGCGCAGACTGCCAGCGAGGTCAGTAGATGGACAGAACACTTTAGTGAACTGTTAGGTATAAACGAGGAGTATAGTGCTTGAGAGGGTGGCAATGATCAGAGGGAGGAAATGACGGAAGATGACAAAGAAGAGCTGCTCCCAACCTATGATGAGGTAAGTGAGGCAATAGAGATCCAATAGAGATAACAAATCCGCGGGCTTAGATGTTTTACCAGGGGAGTTTTTTAAGAATGCTGGTCAGGACTTCGTCAAGGAGATTACCCATCTAATGGAACGCATCTGGATAGAGGAAGAAATGCCTAATGAATGGAATAGTGGAGTAATCTGCCTGATATAAAAGAAAGGTGACCCGATTGTATGTAAAAACTACAGTTCTTTGCTGAATACAGCATACAAGATATTTTCCAACATAATATTTGCTCGACTAGTTCCTTATGCAGAGGATATTATCAAGGAATATCAGTATGGGTTCAAGCGAGGTAAATCAACAACAGACCAGATCTTTACATTAAGGTTAATCCTGGAAAGGACGCTGGAATATGGCATTGGTAAGGCAATCTGTTTGTGGACTTTCAGGCCGCGTATGATTCTATAAATCGAGAGATGCTCTATAAGGCAATGAGGGATATGAATATACCGCCCAAGTTGGTCCGAACGGTAAGAGTAGCCATTTCTGGCTCTAAATATCGGATTAAGATCTAGTCCCATCTATCAGATCCCCTACATACAAGGAATGGATTGAAGCAGAGAGACGCCATGAATCACTTTCTATTCAACCTAGGTCTAGAGAAAGTGATTAGAGATTCGCAGATACAAATAGGCGGGCATATCGTTAATAAAGGCGTACAGCTTTTGGCTTATGCAGATGACATTGATATAATCAGTAGGTCGGAATCAAGTATGAACGAAGCCTTTAAAGCTTTGGAGCAATCTGCTCAAGCAATGGGGCTAGTAATAAACGAAGCCAAAACAAAGTACATGGTTGCAGGGACTGGGGGATCGACACATAGAAATAGGTGCATACGAATACGGAAGAGTTCAGCGATTTGCGTACCTGGGGTCATTTGTAGTTACTGACAATAACTTCTCCAAAGAAATAGAAAAGAGAATCATAGCCGCCACGAGGGGTTATTATAGTACAATCAAGCTCTTTAAAACAAAAGCAATAAATCAAGACACAGAGGGTACACGCTACAAGACCTTCATCAGACCCATGGTGACATATGGTTGTAAATGCTGGGTGCTAAAGAAAGTAGATGAACAGAAGATCCCAAATTTCGAAAGAAGAATTCTCAGAAGGATTTATGGGTACATCAAAGTAAACCTGGAGAATAAGACACAACCGGGAACTGTACGAAAAGTATAAGGATGTCCCAGGAGTAAAATTTATCCGGATCAGCAGGCTTCGTTGGGGTGGCCATGTACAAAGGATGCCTCAAGATAGTATTCCCAAGAGAACAATGAACCATGCACTAGTGGGAAAAAGAAAAGTAGGAAGACCCTGGACAAGATGGTTGGACCAGGTTGGAAGGGACACGGTACAGCTGGGGGCGTCAAGCTGGTGGACAATGGCCAGGGACACAGACCGGTAGGCTAAGTTTTTCTGGAGCCCGGACTGGGCTGTAGAGCCGAAATAAAAACGAAAAATAATATGAACGGAAAACTTGAGTAAGATCAAAAATAAAAACGATTTGGACATAAGAATTTTACACAGTATATGAATTAAAGAGATATAGAAGAGAAGAAAAGAAGGAAGAACACATGAAATAAACAATAGTCCATGGTGGCTTAAAAAAAAAAAATGATAATAACATTATGAGGTATTTCGGAGACAAGAATCTCTGCCAGTCTGTAGGATCATTAGTTCAGGACAACCTTCACACAACTCTATTTTAGCCTTGGGTGTGCAATCAGTCGGACCTTTCGCAATCACCATACCTCGTGGAAGTCAATTAGGATAGTCATAAACTTTGTCATCAAGTATTCTGTTGTTTTAATGTAAACATGTCTACTAGATATACCTGACATCCGTGTTCATATAAGATACAGACGAATCTACCAGTACTCGTTTATCTTTAGGATTTAAGATATTTGGTTTATATGTGAGACAGTTATTTAATGTAACCGAGATCAGGGAGAGGGGAAGTTCACTGAGTAAAGCGCTAAAGGTTCAGGATTTGATTACGGCAATGGCAGACACATTATTTAATCTGCTGCCAGCCGTAGATAACCTTGTGAGACCTACTGATCCTCCTGGGTCTCACCAAGCATATGTAAAGTGGGTGCCCTTAATTAGGAAAAACTGGTGATTAAGAGTGATCTGATCAAATCAACTCCCAGTACAACTGTCAGCTTAGAAACAGAACCGTGTACTGGTTGTAAATTAGTACGAGTTTTTTCTTTTAATATTAATTTCTGCAATTTTATACGCAGAGAGAAGTAATCAGATTACTAAGGTACGCAAATATATGGATTCAAATGTACTTGCCGGCCTTAACGGGTAAAAATCATTTCATGTTTAATAATAATAATTTTTATGAATTAAAAAAAGTGTTATTAGTTTTAGGGAGAGGAGTGGCTCAATGGTAGAGTGGTATGTCGAAGGTCCTGGGTTCCAATCCCGCTCGCTGGTAGCCCTTTATTTAATCTGTTAGCGGTCGGAGATGTATCCTATGGAATCTAGGACCCTCCTGGCGCACACCCAGCCTCAACAAAGTAGGTATAAAAAATGGGGGGGATCTCGCGATTGAGCGTGATCTAGGTGAAATCACCTCTCGGCACAACCGTTGTCCACGAAACAGTACAGTCTATATCGTTTACCGAACCCCAAACCCTTCACGGGTTGTAGTGGTACAGGTTTTTTTTTTATTTATTAGTTTTGCTATAATAAATGTTTAAAAAAATATTACAGCTGTTTTGTTTCAATACTGATATAAAAAGATTCTACAAGATTGGTCTCCTTCACTCTGGCGGCTACTAAGGGATTTCGAGTAGTACGTTGGTCGGTTAAAATCGTTGGTTGTAACTCTTAAACTAAATATAAATCCACATATCAGTGAACCGTAATCATATTGTTTCAATTGCCATTACAGTCATTCATGATATGCTTGTCTTAACAGTTGAAACAATGTTGTTATTTTTTAACGCAAAACCTTATATCTGTTGCAGTGGTAGTGTATACAGGAGGCCTTCCATAATAACTATTCTGTATATAGATAAAAATATTTACAAGATATTCCAAACAATGGAGAAAATGCGTTTGATGAAGGCTAGACCCAAACAGAGAAAGGACACAATGGTGGCACTCCACATTCCATTATCCATCCACCAAAAGGGACTTGACCCACTTGAACAATTATTCAAATAGAATTCAGTGGTTGGGGGGAGGGAGAGGATTCATCGCAACAGTACCCCCCCCCCTCTGTCTCCTTCACCACTTCATCCACCCTCTTCAGATTCACTTAACTTTATTTAATTTTTTTAAATTACTTTTCTTCAAAGAGGCAAAGATGACAGAGGGAGAGAGAATTATAATTTCAAAGCGGGGTTGATTTATTATTTATTTGTCTTGGTGGCGCCACACTCGAGTCAACCACGTACTTGAGGACACAATTATTTTTGTTTACAATCCGAATGTCTTTTTCAACCTACACGAATGAAAAGAGGACTTTCCATTCCTTCACGTAAAGGCTCTGCGTATCTGACAACTGCATTTGATAATTAATATTTAATACAAAATAAATACCCCGTTAAAATAAATATAGGTGCTGAACTACTGATCCCTAGTGCCTAGTACCTCCCCTCCCCAGAGACCTATTATGGGAGTTAGATTATTTAAATTATAGATTAGTTGTTTGTTTATTTATTTAACGTTACGGCAAATCATACGATGCTACAGTAGGAGACCTAAATTTGCCTACCAAGGTTTAATTAGAATAGGAATTTTTAACGAATACATGACATCTCACAGACTCGAGACCCCATATTTTACGTCCCTTACGAAGAACGTCATAAACCAGAACTTTTTACAATCTCTTAAAAATCCTAGAGCAACCTGCCGGGCTGCAAACCCACGATCATGGGCAAAGTAGGTTGTTATGCTAATCATTAAAGCACAGCTTACCCTATTGGAGATTAGTTATAGATCTTTAGATTAATTAAATAAACCCTTCTGGAGAGTCTCCTGGGATTCACCCAGCCTTTATAAGTGGGTACCCTTAATTTTGGGGAAAACCTGAGTGATCTCGAACAATTTTACCCCTCTGCACAACCGTTGTTCCAGAAACAGTCTTTACCATATACTGAACCCCAGACCATTCTTGGGCTGTAGTGGTACAGGTTATTAATTAATTAAAAACTAACAAAATACTAAAATAAGTAAATGTTGGTGATTCATCAAAATTCTTTTGAAACACCCTGCACTCATATTTTTTCACTAAACTAAACCAGAAAAACTTGGTTTTCTGATTGACTTTCCCATAAGTTTTTTAGGTTTTTAAAGAACCATTAAAAATAAGATCATTAATTATTTCATGCCAATAATCCCTTTAATAGTTTAAACGCCGATGAATAAATCCCCGTAATCTTATCAACAACAATAATGTAACAAAGAAAATTAGATATACGAAATTTCCAAATCCTTATGTTTATTTTTTAAGACTTGTGAAATGGGGAAAAAGGAGCCATAATTTTTTTAAAAATTAACATTATTTAATATATTCGGAATTATGAAACTTAAGTTTTGCTGTAAATGGCTGAATGAGTTACTAGGTCATGATTCTTGACAAAATATCAAACAAAAACAATCTCTAAAGCTTAAAAGAAAAAATTAATTATTTTCTTCTTTAATAAAAGTGAAAAAAAAAATCCATTCTGGAGTTTAAAAAAATGAAAGCTTGTCAAAACCGTATTTAGTTTCTTTGTCTTTGAACGTTTCAATCAACATCAAAGGGGAAAAAAGTAGTAGTGAGAGAGAGAGAGAGAGAGAGAAAATTTTATATTTTTTAATTATTAAGTAAGGCCATGTATGAAGAGAAATATTAATATTGCAACAAGATACAGTTTCATCCATATAATGTAAGACTGGGTGCCGAATCGTCACATCTACATATGAGGGCTCACCCAGCCTCTATAAATTTGGTACTCTTATTCGGCTGAAAACCGGGTAGGGCATGGTCGTCAATAAATTACTGCACATCTAAATACATATATTAGATACTACCTAAATATTTAACCCATAAAAGTTCATAGATTATAATGATATTGGTTTTAATTTTAAATATAACGAAATCGTTGCTTATATTATTTAACAAATAATGAAAGGCTTAAGTAACAACAAAGTATTATAGTAATGATACTTCGTAAACATATTTGATATGTAGATTTTTTTCATATATTCCTTTTTTTCAAAAATATCTGATTTATTCGGAATATATCGTCATAATAATAACTATGAAAAATAATCAATTGTGTATAAATTATTTAGAGAACTAGATGTAAATCGGTAAGTTCTAAAAGTTGAGAAATCAGAAAATACTAGAAAATGCTAATTTCTTTTAATTTTAAAATTAGATATATAATTGTAATTTCTAGAATCAAAAATGACATTTACCGTTCTTAAAATTTAATGATAAAAAAATAACGAATATTGTAAAGGTATATCCGTAGTTGAAACACAAATTGTGAAAAAGTAGGTAACTCTGAAAATCAAATACGCATGTGATAAGAACGTAAACAAGAGATAAGATATAATAGTATAAAACAAGAATCTATGAAAAAGACCTCTTTTGAAATAATGAGTCAAATAATAATTAGAATCAAATTATAAATAAAACAATAAACCTGATTTGAAAGTTTAATAATTAAATGCCATGCATAATTAATAATTACTCAGTAGTTTGAGTAATTTTTACCAATGTAACAAGGATATTAGACATTACTAGATACTTAAAAAAAAAAATTAGGTTTATTTTCTAAACAAATAATAAATAATAATTAGTATAAGAGAGTAAAAAAAAAAAATCATTTCAGAAATTAAAATAGCAAAAATAAAGAAGCACTTTTAAGTTCTGTTTAGCAGATTAAATTGTTTAAAATAAGAATTTGACGAATGCCGATAATGAAAAAGCTTAACAAACATACATTGTTGAAAAATGTCTCTTGGTTAATTTAGATTACAACGGATGACAAACAGCGGTTCTGGCACCATTGTCCATGGCGCCAAAAAAGTATCGATTTTTGGTTACATATTTTGCAACAGATAATGAAATAAGTAAGAGATGTTAGTACTTGAACTATACAAGTTAGTCGTGCGGTTGAGAAAATGACAGGCATATAAATTTAAAATTTCTAAATAATAATAAAAAACATTTCTTATTGTGTTATTATGTTAAACATCAAGAAATAATTTGAAGCATTAATTGTTATAGAGTATTCATTAAGATACAGCTTAATATTAAATAAAAACCTGACTTTTGTGATGATGAACAGATAGGAATGCATGTCAGGATTACACACCTGAAAAAAATAAAATATATAAATATAAATATTTGTGCCATTTAAGTACATAATATAATAAAAATATAAAATATTTTTATATCCTTGCTATTTCAAATCATTTTCAATCCTTCGAAAGTCATTCTTCATTGACGTTCTTTGAGGGTTGGATGTTCAAAAAATAAAAATAATCTATGTTGTGATTTTCGCGGTCAACTAATAATTATTCAAGCTAATAGAATTTGTTATAAAGGTACACAAGGGTCGTCAAACATTAGCAAATGCATGTGAGAATGATGAAAGTAAAGATCTAAGCCCGTACACACGATATAGGGCATAATTTAAATTCAGGTTAAAGAAACATGTAAATCTGTAAACACATGTACATAAAAAATTGTTGGTCCTAGTCCTCTACGTCCCTTTTTAGGATTAAGATGGGCTTGTTGGGGTCGGTAACGAACAAATTCCTAAAAACTAAAAAGCATTTTGCCGCTTAGTAACCGTCTGAAGGGTAGACCGAGGCGTATATGGGATTGCGTTTAGTGTGACCTGGCGGATTTGGGTTTTGGTAGTGGTCCTTGGGCGGAAGTTTGTAAGCAGAGATTGGTTGTATCGGAATCGAGCCTTGGGGTTCGCTAAGCAATATTATTATTATTAACCCCCTCTAAATAGCAATGGTGACCAGCTTAATTTGCGAAGTAATGTAAGCAACCTATAGGACTTGGCCTTGAATGGAGTAGAATAACTGAATATGAATTCTTAATGTGCTATTATCGTAATATTACATACACCTGCCGCTTCCTAATCACCACTTAAGTGAGCAGCTCTATTATACCATGTCATGAATCAAATGAACTTATACACTTGATTTTGTATTTTTTATAATATGTACAATTATAAAAATAACATTTTGCAAGTTTTATATCGATATGTCCTCAATTATACGATTCTGGACAAGTTGTTTTCAAGAAGGTCAGCTATTATCAGGTGAACCATCTATAAACTTGAGCACATCAATAGAAAAAAAAACTATCCAAAGGGCAGTGGACGAATAAATTATCTAATACTAATATTATTAATTTTTAAATTTACCGAACTCCGTAGATTCCTATATACTTTCTCATTATCCAATCCTATCTTTCCAACAGGTCATTCAAAGTAAACCGTAATAATGTCAACTCATCCCGCTTTCCTTTATCAGCTGGTGTTCCTCAAGGCAGTATTTTCGGCCCAATCCTTTACACAGCTTATACAGCTGACATCACAACCCTAATACTAGCCTTACCACGTATGCGGATGACACATGTCTATTATCTGTCAACACTGATCCAATTATAGCATCCCATACTCTTGAATCCCATATTGAATATAACCCCACACTGACCTTGAAAAATGGTGTCAAAACTGGATGATTAAAATAAAATTTTAATTTATAAAATCCGGTCCGGTATACCTTGACAAAAGTTTAACTTAGAAACCTCATACTAGACTGAAACGACAAGAAACAGCTTGCCGTTTCAAGCCACTTCAAAATTTTCTAGGCAAACGCTCTAAGCTCCAAGTTCATTACAAAAGACTCATATACATGACAATCATTACACCCATCAGGACTTACGGAGTAGAGCTTTGGAGCTCCACTAATCCATCGATTTTCTCTCGTATTCAATCCTTACAATCCAAAATCCTTCGTAAAAACCTTAATGCTCCTTACTTTGTTACGAACAAAGTATTCCATAATGACCTAAATCTCCCATTTATTACTGATCTGGTCCGAATCCGATATTTTTATGAAAATCTTTATCCCCACTCAAACCCACTAGTTGGAAACCTAGCAACCTCATCAATTGCTGATAGTCCTCCGAGGCGTCTGAAAATAAGACGTGCATCGGGACCTCTTAAGTTGAACTTGTTACTTGAGTACTACCACTGGGTAGTTTCTCTACTTGTCTTTATCCATGTCATTATGTATTATTCCTGTCATTTACTTGTTGCACTGTGATAATACAGTTGTAAATTTCAATGAATAAATTAATATTAAAAAAATTATCAAACATACAATAAAAGAATGGACTGATTTTAATTTTGAGTAATATTTACTCTACTAAGTCTAAAATAGAATTCCCACTCCTGGGACAAAGAGAAGAAAACACTCCAAGTCTAGTAAGCAAGGCCGATATGAGACAAAAATAACTATATTAACGCGGGGTGGCACCTCCAGCATGCCTTCTGGAGAACCATCTTGTATTCCAGTATTATTTTCAGAGCAGCATGCATGCAACATCTGAGAAAAGAGGAGTAGGTTTTTTGATATGTTTGTTTACCTGGTTTATCAATAATAACAGAGCAGAATGTTTTGTCAAAATTTATTAATAGAATATTTTAAACATTTTAATAAGTTTATGATGCAGGAAAGATCAGTACGAAAGGAGTGAAATTACTGAAGTCTATTAGCAAAGTTCGAAACAGGCTGTAGGAGATAAATTATATACTATGTGTAACAGCTATGAAACGATCATTTAGGCTCTGGAGACCCTCATGGGGCTCACTCTTCCTTGGGTACAGACCAAAAACCACTAGAGCGTGGTATTATTAGGCGAGATCAACTTTCTTGCTGCTGTACATACCATTAAAAAAATAATTATTATGTTTAAAATGTAAAGAAATATTATTTAATCTGTTAACAGCAATGGGTGGATCTGCAGGCTCTCCCGGGGCTCAGCTAGCCTTCTCAATTAGGAGGAAAAGTCTGACGGTTGTTTTCGACCATATCACCTACCTGCACAACTGTTTGCATTGAAACATTACATTTTGACTGGGTACTGGACTCAATACCCTATATAAATTGCAGAGGTACAGTGTTTTTATATATACATTTTTTTATAATACAAAATAATTAGTCTTTCATTAATATTACCTATTCAATATGAGTTATATCCGAATATACTATAATGCTACTACCACCCCCCTAAAAAAAAATAATCATAACGTAACAGAAAATATATAACTCTTAAAAAGGAGATGTAAATAAAATTACACAAATATAAAAAATAAACTTGGACTACGCCACACATTTTAAAGCATGAGAAGAAAGTGGATCCCTTTGGATTTTGAGTAGTGGGTCCCAGTGGCAATTTTTTTGAAATATTGTGAAAATGAGTTGTAATACATTTTTTTTTTTGGAAAGGAGAAAAATCTTGATACAATCGATTTCCGCATTGTGTAGTAAACCTCCTCTCTTCAGATTCAAATTATCCAGCAATAGTTTTATTATTTTTTCTAACAAAATATTACATACAATATCACTTAAAAAATAAACTCCTTTTCTTCCAAAAATAGTCTTTCCCCCAATGGTTCCTACAACCAGCCCTGAACTGAAGAAACACAAGCTAAGTGGTTAGAAGGAGGTCAAAGAGAATTCTTCAAGAGACTCTTAAAAGCGCTCCTTAATTGTATTTCAGGAAAAGGAATGAGTCTTGAGGATTTTCTGGGAAGACCATTCACTAAATTCTACAAGGCTAAATAATTAGTATTTTATTTTAATTTGTTGTTATGGGAATTAATTGTATAATGGCCTAACTTAAATTGTATAAGAACACTTCAACATAAAAAAAAAATTGATATAAATAAATAACAAAATAATTAACATAACATTCTTTGGAGTATGATATCAATTAATTAATAAAAGGTAAAAACAGTTCTAATACAATCTATTAAGGGGATTCAGTGCAAAGTAGGGACTGTACTGTTTCCATGGCAGCGGTTTTGAAGGAAGGTGATTTGTACAAAATCATGCTCAACCACCAAGTTTTTCACCCAATCAAGGGTACCCATTTTATAGAGGCTGCATGCGAGTAAGTCTCAGGAGGATATCCAGATGTCACAGGATCCATCGCCGGCTGTACACGGACTAAATAAATTATCTGGCACAGCCGGATTTGAACCTGAGATTTTTGAATCTGACTATGCACCATGGATGACCCTGACTATGCACTATGTTATATTCTACTACTGAGCCATTCCGCCATGATATTTATACGGTCAATTAATAATTTTTATTTTTATTTTTTAATTTATTTTTGATATTTACAACTGTATAATAAAAAAAATACATCCAGTAAATAGGCTATGTGATACAAAATGACATGAGTAATGGCAAGTTGAGAAACTACCCACTGGTAGTACTCAAATCACTAGTTCAACTAAGAAGGTCACGTGGCCATCTTCTTTTCAGACGCCTCGGGGGATTATCGGGAATCGAAGAGGAAGCTAGGTTTGAAACTAGAGGGTTTGAGTGGGAATGAAGTTTGTTATGAAAGGAAAGATACCGGGTTTGGGCCAAATCAGCAACAAATGGGACATTAAGGTCGTTATGGATGACGGTATTTTTAACAAAATAAGGAGCGTTGAGGATTTTACGAAGGATTTTGGACTGTAGGGATTGGATACGACAGGAATTCGATGGCTTAGTGGAGCCCCAAAGCTCTACTCCGTAAGTCCAAATAGGTCTTATGATGGTCATGTAGATGAGTCTTTTGTAGTTAATCGGGAGGTTAGAGCGTTTGTCTAGTAAGTGTTGAAGTAGCCTGAAATGTCGAGCAGTTTCTTGTCTTTTCAGTCTAGTATGAGGATCAATTAATAATTAAAAAGTTATATGGTTCCATTAGGCTTATATATCAATGGAATGTAAATGCTAAGGAGAATGCTCAGAGTAAAGATCATGATGATAATGATCTTAGCTCCTAATGTGATGTGAGGCTAAGTGTTAGTTCACAGATTAAATAAATTATCTACAACCGTAGGGTTCGAACTCTGGACTTTCGGCTCAGCCACTAAAATTTAGAAAAATTAAGCAGTTTAAGAATGTTCGAAAGACACTTCAATAGAAAATATTAATGATATCCATTAATTTATAGCTATAATGAGATGTTTCTAACAAGCAGTTGAAACTAGTTTAAAGTAGCATCTCGGATAACATGTCTTTTTAACTGCATTTGTTAAGTTGGATGAGCCCCAAGAGGTTCTCCAGATCCCACATGGTCCATCAATGGCTGTCAACAGATTAATTAATTTAACTACCACACCCGGATTCGAATCCTGTCCTTTAGCACAGTAACTCTGTAAATAGGTAAAAACGTAACGGTTGAGTGTGATCTTGCCCAAATCAACTCCTAGCAAATAACAGTTGGCTTAGAACCAGTAAGCTCTCTTCCACGAACTGATCCTTAAACCCTCCATTGGTTGAAGGGGTATAGATTTATGGACCTAGGTACTAGAGCCTTTCCCATATCTTTTTACAATTTTATCAATATTTTCATTATCTATTTTCATTTTATAAAGTTTAATAAATAAATAATAAGGTAAAAGGAGAATAAGGAGACAGACAGAGAGAGATAGGAAGTGCGTAGGGTATGTAGGGCAGGGTATCGACCGCACCGCCGTACTACGCCCGCCCCCGACCAACCCATCCCCTCCCTATTTTACACATAAACGGCCCATTCATGTTCCTCCTAATCTTACAAAAATAATTCATTAATAATTAAAAGATGAAAAGAGTCCTAATACAATCTATGAAGGGGGTTCAGTACATAGTAAGGACATGTATATACACATACTAGCGGACCCGGCCATAGTTTTAAAAAATATTATGATAAATTTGAATTTAAAAGAAACAAAGAATGAATGAAAAAAGGAACTAAATAGATTTTGGATTTTACATTTTATTCATCTTATATCTAAGTATAGTATATAATAAATTAAAAAAAAAAATTCTTAACTGATAAAATATAAAAATTAGTTTAATGAATGAGGTATATAATGGTTGATTTTTAATTATGACTTATATTATTATTTTAAATTATAATATCGCGGTCATTAATCGAAATAAAACATAGCCAGTATTTCGGACAATGTTACATATCTGTGCACAAAATGCGAAATTTCATTAAAATCTGTCCAGTAGTTTCGGAGATTAGCCCGGACAAACATCTTGACAGGAGATTTATATATATATATATATATATATATATATATATATATATATATATATATATATATAGATAGATATATATACACCAAGCGATAAATGAGGTTTTATGTAACAAATAAGAATGTCGATAGGGCATTTACATTAAAATATTATCAGAAATCAGATGATAAGTTCTTAAGACGGATCAGGTAATATTAAAAATAAATAGGACGCACTAGGGAAAAGTCCAAAAAACAAAACCTTTGTCTCTAATTTACTGGAAAATATCAACCAGTCAACGTTTCAGCAATTCATGTATCATCGGGACACGCACCAAAAGAAAATTATATCAAAAAAGACAAAGGGCAGCACATTTCACATGAACAGTCCAACCATACTAATAAAATAGAGGCATCAACTTTGATCCCAGAAGCTCCACAATCAACTCTTTTTTTTTGTTATATATAAAGTACAAAAAATAAAACAATGTAAAAACTGCAAAATAAATAAGCGTATTTTCGTAGGTAATCACAGCCAACGTTACGGAAACTCTATAAGGAATCTTTAGGGATAAAATTAAGTAAGAATGCTTGAGAACTGCCTTAAGACTATTTCATCATAGCGTACTCCATTTCTCGAAAAATCTGCACATAAATGTTGGTTAAAAAAACTCCCCCACTTATCGATATTCTTCATATTTTAGATTTAGTTGTATTTCTTTTATTTCAAGTTAACGTAACTGTTTCCCACAGCCATTTGGTATTGCAACATATAATTCATTCACATTTATTTAAAACAATGTTCGTATGACACTTTTACTCCAAATCTCTTATATTTTTCTAGAAATAATTGAATAGGTTATTAATAAACCTTAAATGTAAGAAATTTTAATATTTTTTGTAGCTCATTCTTCCATTTATATATATATATATATATATATATATATATATATATATTATTTAAATGGAGTAATTTGTTATAAAATACACTATAATATTTCAACTGAGAGCAAATTCCTTCAATTTTTGTTCATGCTAATATTTGACGTCCTTGGCATACTTAAGGATGTAAAGTTAAAGGGACAAGAAAGATTTTTTGATTAAGTCATCTGTCATTCCAAAAAATTCTCATGGTCGTATTCTGAACTGAAAAAAGAAAATTTTTTTTCTCACCCTCCACAATGATTATAACACTAAACAATTTACACATTAGAATTTACACAATATATATATATATGTGTATATATATATATATATACATAGGGTGACCTGAAATTAGTGGTGAAGCCGTTAAGGGGTGATAGTATGGGGCAATTCCAGTCGATATTACTATGAGACCTACTCTCCTAAAGTTCCAAACATTTAGGAAACCCTTTCCAAGATACTCCTACTTAAAGAATTTTACAAAAAAATCCTATTTAAAATCTTAAAATAATTTAGGGGGGGCTTTTTTGAGTAGACGTTTTAGAGGCAGTCGCCGTATTTTTTTTTCATTTAATGTTTTTGTTTAACGATTTACGCGTAAGATACCGACAATTACGAAGATTTGCCTATTAATATTCCTTATTTAGAATATCTTTGTTGCAAACCAAAAAAAAAAAAAAAAAAAGGGCCAGAAAGACCAATTTTCAGGATTTATAGCTTTAAGATTTTAAATATAATTTTTTCGTAAAATTCTTTAAGTAGGAAAATCTTGGAAAGGGCTAACTTTAGGATAGTAGGTCTACTAATTTCAGTTCATCCTGTATATATACACACACACACACATATATATATATATATATATATGAAAGAATACAACAGTAGATGTTAGGTAGGATAGCCAAGAGCTTCGTACGAGACATTTTCTTAGGACAGTGTCCTATTTTTTCTTAATAAAAAAAAACAAAAAACGTTTTCAGTAATATTCAATAGTGAGGCATCCGTATAGGATTCCAACACTCAAAATTTGTTTTCATGTTGAATAACATTTGGTCTGTTCAATTGAGAAAAACGTTTTCCAAGAAACAGTACAGTCTGTACTGAACCCTGGATCCTTCATGGGTTGTAATGGTACAGTCCCCCCCCCCCCAGGTATATTTCAAAACAGGCAAATGAATACATGAAAAATATTGCAGTATAGTATTTTGGAGATTAAAAGTAAGTAATGCACGGAAATATCTACTTAATCCTTAGGATACAACAAATGTATATCGAAGGATACACAAGGTTTAACTTTTTTATTTTGCGGGACTTATTTGTTGTGGTGTTTGCAGCGTATAAAAAATGACTTGTAAATAAACAGGATATTTTTTTTTATATGAAAACCGTTAACTGAAACAAATATTTGCATGGTTTCCTTGGCAAAGCCTCAAAGACACGAAGGTTTATGACAGGCTGTAATGCATAGGTGCCACTCAGTGGAGAGGGTGACCTTGGTCCGCCAACATCACGGAAATAGGAAATGTGAAACACTTGTTGTAGACAGACCCATTGACTCAGGGTTCTATCTGTTCCATTTAGACCTATTCACTGAGATCGTATCTCTATCAGTTATTCCTTCTGTTAGTATCAAAATATTAAAAAAAAAAAGATACTTAAACATAGTTTTACTACATGGTATCCTTATCACTGCATTGGTATGTTTGAAGACTATGACAATGTCAGAGATACATGAACCATCTCCATATTTCCATGTCTCTGGATATCCTACTTTTTTATTTTTTAAGTCCAGGAAATACCTCCCTATTCCCAAAAGCAAACTTACATCATTGTTTCGATATATTTCTGCTAAGACCCAATGCGTTGAAAATTGAAAGAGTTTGGTTTGATTTATGGATACAAATGTAAGGCTAACTTCATAATAATTTTGTTCCTATTAGATGAATAACTAAGCCTACAACAGGTTAAGGTGCAACCTAACTCAAAAATAGAAACGTTGAACTAAATAACAGCCATTAGAACCACACACAATACTTATAACTTGTTGTATTCTCTTCAATGTAGTCACATTACAAGCATTCAAGCAACCTTTGTTACAATATTATATTTTCCTTTTGAGTGCTCAAAATCAGAGAGTGGAATGAGTTACTGAGCTGTAGTACTTGGGTTAGAAACCGGATGAGACAAATCAATCATTTACTCTGCAAACAGCTGATACGAAAACTGTACCTTGTAAGATCTGAAAACCCTCTTGGGGCTCACCTAAATTATGAAGTGTGTACAATCCTAGAATAAGGAAAAATCTGGCGTTTGAGCGTAACCTTTCACAGCTTGCTGCTTCTGTTACTAAAACAGCAAAAAACAAACCCTACCATGTGATGACTCCAAGATCCTACGCACGTATAGGATCGTACAATACACGTATACTACGTATTGTGGTAAATCAGAAATCACTTTTGTTCTATTGCTCCAAGTACCATGTCCTTCCTATAAACAATCCAACCCTTCTATGTAAACATCTATTAATTACCTCAGCGAGATCTTATCGATTTTTTTTTAATTAATGAATCTTTATTCAACCTTGGCTTTCATCTGACTCGAAACGTAGAATTAAACTTGTGATCCCTGAGACGGAGAAGAACCCTCCAGAACTATAGATAACCGGGACCCTTGCTGCTAATAATAGGGCACCAGAGGGCAGGCAGATGTGCCCGGATGTTCCACTAATCTCTCCTGGTCTGGAGGCTTCCGCTCTCACTAAATTAGTCCTGGGCCTTTACTCAGTCCCTCCAGGCTCAGTGTTTCAATCCACCGCTCCGATTTATGGTCAGTAAACTAACCATCGAATGTGCATGTCTATTTTTATCCCGCGTTTCCTCCAACACACGGCCGATTCCTCTGGTTTATACTGTAAATATGCTACGTCCTCTTGTAGAAGGTTCCAGTCCTGCACAACTGAGAATGAAAACAATTCTAAGCTGTTTACATGGCTTGTTTAAAAATAATCCGATCGTCTTGATACTGATGTAGTGTTATCTCAAGTATCAACTCAAACACTTGACAAATATTCCATTCCAAATTTATTTTAAAAAGCCTACATGATTACTACTATCAGGCTTAATTAGATATTTCTAATTACATTCCTTCTATGCCAAATCTTACACCCTTTAATCAAATAACAAGTAAAAATATGTAAACTAGTTATTTTGCAGATTTGGCCCGAAAACTGATAAAACTATAACCACATACAGCTCGTAACCTAGCTTCCTAATTTATTCCTGATAACACACTTCGAGGAGCCCGGAAGGAAGATGGGAACGAGACCATCAAACGTAGAATTACAATTCCAGTACTACGTTATCTCGTAAGCTTTTGTCATGTGGCAATAGTCTGTCTTACTATTCTAAAACCTATGTGAGTATTGGGGGGGGGGGGTGTATAAAAATATAGCACTAAAAATATGTCTATCCAAATGAAATAATATATTTATGGATATAAGACAGAATAATAATGGCAACGAAATAACTTTCGTCCTCGAAGTTACCTTTCCAATTTTACAACATAATAAAATGTTAAGGAGGTTTTTAGATAATGGTTCGAAAGATCTCTGAGGTGTGCGAACAGGTGCATTATCTGGATTCTGAAGTTTTGCATTTGGTTTCAAATATATTTCTTTTCTAGTTTATTAAATACAAAGATATCAACTAGAGAGTATGTTTTGGTAGACTTTAGGGTCGCTCCAGGTGAACGTGGAAGCACAGTTTATATAGTTGCTCATTGTCTCAGGTTCAAATCTAGCTGTGGAAGATAAATTATAGATAGATAGATAGATAAATATAAATGTTTTTTTATTAATAAATTATTTAGTGTTTTTCTTTTTAATTACAACTTTAGCAACCACAGCATGATACTTAATACCGTCTGCCGGGAGTTTGATTGAACTAATTAATAATAACAAAACTAAAAATAAATTAAATTCCCATTTGACATTAAAAATTAAATAATAAAATTAAAAAATTGTCTATATCGACTTGAATTTATTACAAAATTATATTAACCTATTAAATTTTCTCCATTCAGAATATCTATTAGTTTTTGTTATGAGATCAGCTCATGTTTAAAGTATTTTTTTCTATACGATTTTAAGACGGGACACACTGCCAGGAAATGAAAACTATTTTCAATTTCGTTCAAATTACAAAGTGAGCATAGCTGTATATTTTGCGAATCAAATGGTTTGTAATTTAGATTCAGAAGTTCTGGAGTGCTACCGATGGGTAGTTTCTCCAGAAGTGTTTTTCATGTCATAATGTACATATCAGCAGATTTACTTGTTATCTGCTATATCATATATACAAATATAATAATAATATTATAGTTGTAAATATCTATCAATTGAATTTAAAAAATAAAAGGTTCAGAAGTTCCCCTCTGCATTTCATAAATAAGCTATTTTTTTTTTGCTACATTCAAATGACTAAAGGTAAACTATTGTTTTATATAAAGAGCTGTAGAGGCCGTGGTGTGTGCCCTCTGATACTTTGGCATGACAAACTTGAATAGAATAATCATTGTACAGTTCTAACATTTTGGACATTTCTCCCTCTCAAGTACCCACAGAGTTTAAAGTTAAATTTAATTTATAATTTATTTTTTTTGCAATTTCCTCCCACTCTTTAAACCATGACTATTTTGTTTTATTATTTCTCTTACTATAACTGTACATAATCTATTTTCTTTATAATCTAATATTTTTAAAATATAATTAAATTCAGAAAAATTATATACTCCGTTTAGAGCCACCGATAGTTTGTATAGACTAAGGTCGGACAGGCAAAGTGTGTTATTCAGAGAAACTTCGAATAGTAATTATTACAAAAAGTAAACCTGATAAAAATAGAACAAAAAGTATAACTCATAAAAATAGAATTTGAATATGAAATTTTTAATTGTAAATACTGAAAAACATCGAAACATAAGAATTGTAGAGAACCTACTTTTTTATTATCAAATTACATAAGGTTGAAGTAAACAAAATATTTTCAAACCTTCAATTACTTTAAGTATTTGACGAGAAATAAAACAGGTTTACTATATTTAAAGACCATAGTTTAAAATAAAATTGGCACAGTAAATGTGTATGTAGGGAGAAACCATGGCATCACATAAGATGACTTTTATACAATTCAGCATTAAATAAATTATTGGGCAGTTTCAAACGAAATGTCCGTTTTCAAAGGAAAGTTTATTCAGTAAAACATCTTTATGAAATTAAAACATTTAAACATTCAAAATGTTTACACTCATTTTCTATACATTTTCCCAATGTATTATCAAATTTTCAATCCCAAAACAAAAAAATTTTGGGTTTTGTGGTGAAATAAAGTCTGAAAATGCGTATTTAACATGACATTAAATTTTTTTATCTTTATGAGTATAGGTCTCTTCCTATTTAGCAATGGAGGTTGTTTTATGACAACTTCTTGTTGCATTACACCCCTGCAGTACGATGTCAATGTCATGGTTTCACCTTTGGGTGCACAAGAAAAATTAGACCTGCCAATGGCCACCGCAGAGTACTTTTTTAAGATGCATATTTGGTTTGGGTATGGGCGATTGGTGGGTTCGTTACAACACCCTTCCCCGAACGCGGTGGTAATGTTTTTGGTAGCTCGGGCAGCCGAAGTTTAAACTCATAAACAATGTTCGTTCAACTGCCGTTGTATAAATATTATCAAAAGAGAGAGGATTAATAAAAGCTCATTACAATCTGTAAACACAAACATTGTAAACAACTGATGTCCACTAATTCCACTTTGAATTATAGAAATAATAAAAAAGCAAATAGCTTAAAACGACCCTGTACTTAGGACTGATCAGGGCATAGAACAGACGATCGTAACACAGTCCTGGCCGAGTTGTCCGCTAAAAATACCTGTTGGTCGTGAATCATGCAAACGGGTAGAGACTAGTGCATGTCTGAATAGGCATCTTTATGACCTGTTATATCCCTCAGTTTATTACGATTTCCTCTCGTAACAGTCCTACAGGAAATCATGCAGATTAAGTTGAATAATTGTGATTTGTGTTTGCAGAAAGTTCAGTTTTATTCTTTTTTATGACGTTAATGCTTGGCAGGTGGGTGCGTAGAGATAAGTACTCGAGAATAAAGTACCTCGTAGCTTTTTTAAACAGCTTGATAATTTCGCAATTTAAGATCTCGGATATTAATCAGGCTGTTTGGAAATGCTATTTGCAATCCCCACCCACAGGGTCGTAAATAATACTGATTTGTCGCTGACAGGCATCCCTTCTTTCTCCTCCAGAGTAAGATGTTATTTCGTTACAACTGTCAAAAAGAAAAACTGCTCCAACAAAACATAAATGCACCTTAAAATATTGTTATTTTAAAATTTTCTCTCGCTTACTAGAAGTGTCACTTTAAACAAAGTTTCCAACGCTACAACAAACTAATAAAAAAAAAAACCTATACCATTATTGGATATTGGGCTCACTTCATGGTAGAGTTTGTACTGTCTCTAAGGCAACGGTTGTACATGGAGGATTTGGACGAGAACACGCTAAAAAGCGAGGCTTTTCATCCGTTTATAAGCTACCTACTTTATAGCCGATGAGCGAGGTATTTGTCAGGGTCGTTAACAGATTAAATAATTTATGTCTGCCATACCCGGATTCGAACCCGGCTCTCTGCAATCTCTGCCTGGTGGTATCGGCACCTTCTGGTAGTAAAAAGAACAAATACTAGTTTGACGTCGACTGTGGAATTCTTAATATGAAACAATATAACAATATTCAAAAGCATAATGCCAATAATCGTGCAACGAAATGACGAACGTTATAGCCGAAAATTGGTGCTAAATAACTCCAACTTTTTAAAAGTATATTTCCCTTAACGATCACATGGTGATTTTTATTAATTTAGCTTTTTAATATAATAAATATAAGGTTGACAGAGTTAATGGAGAAATGAAATAAAGTAAAATAAGTTTAAAATTACGTCATAAGGACAAAAATAAACATTATATCCTTCAATAGCGAAAACATTTCTTTCCAAACAAACTTACCATTGTTTTTTATTTATTTCAAGGCTGATGAAAATACTATAAACAAAATAATAATTTATTATGAATGTGTTATAACATATCTTCATCCTGATCAGCTTAGCAACCTAGATAGGGCCCGTGGGAGGCACGTAATTTAAGATAATACGTTTGCAATTTTTAATTGATGATGCTATTTGACAAGGAACTATAAATAACATTGTTTGCGTATAAATTACAAAATATGAGTAAATTATATATTTACAAAGTAATCAAACATCAACATTTTCTATATTTTTAATTGTATATATATTGTACATATTATTATTCTATCTAAGCTTCTTAGACATTTATTTAAAATTGGAAGAAAATTATATTAAAATTGCTCATAGAAATCTAATTAATGGTGCGAAGGGGTTCGATGAACTTTTTTCCGAAATTTGGATATTATTCGGATTCATCCATAAGGTTAAATTAAATAACAAATAGAATTGGAACATTTAGAACTGAAGGCATATAAGGAAGATATTAAGATCAATAATATAAGGAATAAAACTATCACACTTTTTTTTTTTTGAATGGTTATTCTATTATAGTTAGAGAAATAATAGAAATGGTTATTCTCACATAAACTGTATAGCACTTTAAAAAAAATATTAAAGAAATTGTTTTGTTTAAGATTCAGCGGAAGATCATTCGTCGTGCGAGTCGGTAACAGTTACTCAACTTCTAGCACCACCACCTCTATAGTACTTCAATGCTCTGTATTGGGGCCACTGATGTTTGTGATTGTCACAGCACCCGTGGTCGCAATGAAGCATCCAGGAGCAATGGAAGCAGCATATGCGGATGATATTGGGACCAGCATCACCACCCCACATGCCCTTAACACGGCACAAGAGGAGACTGAAACCATAGTGAACGAGCTGAAAGTGATTGGCATCAGGGTGAATCCGTCTAAGACGGATGCCACCGTGATGTAATTTCAGAGTGTGAGGAAGAAACCTCTACCGAAGACTTTTACCGTGGACTGCGAGGATAGAAGACTATCCACTTCAATCCTCTACCTTGGCGTCAACTTTGATAGGCACCTCACCTTCTCAAAGCACGTTCAGGCAAGATTGAAGTTGGCACGACAGAAATCCCACAGACTACACCATCTGCTCTTGTCGCCGCAGCTTTCACTGAGGTTGAAATTACAAATCTGCATCATAAGACTTACGTTGCTGTATGGTGCACCACTACTGAGACACCTCTACAAAACAACACTGAAGCGCCTGTAGCATTACCAGAATTCCATCCTTAGGAAGATCCTAAGGCACATCGCTCGAGGGGGCAGTTAACACCATCATCCGGGAGGAGCTTCGGGTTCCCTCGGTGCACGAGTACATAGGTCGGAGGCACATCAAATTTTTTGATGGGCTGAAGACCTGTGCGAACCCCTTATTTAGGGACTTAAACCCCCCCCCCCCCCAGACCTGGGAGATGGCAGGGCAGTGTCCCCTTGGTTGATGTACCTACATTTGATCTAGGGATGGGGTAAGTACTCCCTTGTCCTTATCCTTCCACCCCTTTCTTCTTTCTACGACTGTCACTTGATCCCGCTAAACGCCCCCTCACCATTTTGTATTGTATAACGTCAGCGGCCTCGTGCAGGTTCGAGTAAAAACCGCATTCAGCGGACTCACCCCGTTGTAACGCCTTAAAATACCGAAAGGTAACAGAAGTTTTTCTTTATATAGAAGCTATAGTTTTTACGAAACTATAATGTAATTGTAATTTCATAAAATAAAAGAGGTTCAGAAAAAAAAAAATTGTTTAAGAAGGTCTCATCGTATTATATATATATATAAAAAAAAAGGATTGTCTATCTGATGACAATGACAACCATATCACAGAAATATTTATTTATTAAAAATAAATCGTAGATTAGATTTGATTGAAATTTAAAGACATTTAATTTCAAATATATCCCCACATTTTCGTTCCGTTTGTTTATGTAAATTGTATTATTCCAAGAGGAATACACAAATCATTCTGACGTCGTTTCTTCCATACTTCCTTCAAGTTATCTTCATGTATTATTTTTCTCTCTCCTGTCTAATCTGTTCCTGGTTTCATCGATGGTTCCATTACTATAGAATTTTTACATGATTTTCTAACAATTTTTTTTTTGTTTAACATTGTATGGTCCGATTTTGCCTTTTTGTTAATCTATTTTAGCTCCCTAATCCCATAGTGTGGTTAACTTGACTTTATGTATTTAAGCTAGAATTTTATTGTTAATATATTCATAAAATTTTAATCTTCGTTTTCTATCTACTTTTATCAGGTTTGAGATATTCACACACACACACACACACACACACACACACACACACACACACACACACACACACACACACACATTTATATGTATATATATATATATATATATATATATATATATATATATATTTTTATTTCAGCAAACATGTATATATATACATACATATATATATATATATATATATATATATATATATATATATATATATGTATATATATATATATATATATATATATATATATATATATGATTATGCATATGATAATATAAATTACATTATAAATAATATGATTATGCATTATGTATTTCCCTAAGATTGTGGAGTATTAGACGTAGGACTACTTTGCCACATGCGGTAAATTAAATAGCAATTGTGTCATTGGGCAAAGTGTAGGCCTACTCTCTTTAAACCTTAAATAAAGGATGTCGGGAATTACGAACTGTTGTCCACAACCGAAATGGCGCTCCGCAGTTTTTGTAAAGTTTATTGTCATTTTACTCTATTCATCCAGATAAGAAAGGGATACAAGAACGTGAATTGTTAACCCTTATAATAAAATTAATAGTAGGTTTTATATGTAAAATTGTATAAATTAACAATATGAATAAAAATTTTTGGCTAGTAAGTAAACTAAATAAATAAACTATATTTAAAATTTTCGATACAGATTCTACAAATTCTTATATCTTGTTTTCATTAAAAATCATTCTTTATTAGTTAGCCTACATAAAGTAATACAAATTATAATCATGATCCCAAGAACATAAGTATATATAAGCACACCATGTATTGCATAGGTTACAGAATAAATTATGTTAATAAAAAGATTTTCTAAAAAAACAAAGAAAAATTTACAATGCGCCTCACAGGATGTTGAAGTGGTTTGAATCACAAGCTATAAATAGTTCTCCTGGTAATAACCGATATGTCTTCTTATTTAATAATGTTTTATTTGTAATTAATATTTAATATTAATGGCTTAATATTTTTAAAATTAATTTATGCTTATAAGGATTGCATTTGTATCAGTCAGTCCGGATAAACGAGATTTTTGTTTGAATATGTAGTAAAAATATTACAAAACTCTGTTAAAAATGAAACTGAATAATAATAAATAAATAATATATTTAAAATACAATAAAAGTAAAGTAAAGCATAAAAACAATAAGGAAATACAACAAAATTCTCTAGTGCACTTAAGTTATAAAACTTAAATACCAGAAATCTTAATGACTCAAAATTAAATGTATATACATGTTTGCTGAAATAAAAATATATAAACCAGATATTTGCGGTGGTAAATTTTTATTTTTACAGACGATTACATAATCCTCACGATTTGATTATGAAATTGTCGGTTATTTGTTTCTCAGTTTCTCTACCTGCCTATATATATACACACACACATATATTTTATTATATTTACTTGATGTATTACTATTATACAGGTGTAAATTTCAATAATTTTTTTTTAAATTTAAAAATAAAAATTGTCAGCTCCGATTCATTTTTAATGGCAGATAGGATTGGTAGTTTTTATTGCTATTTGTGGAACTAAAGCGAATTATTAACAATTAAAAATTAATCTAAAACTACCGACAACATAGTTTCCTTACCATATATGGGTTTCTATGTAAATAACATATAATCTAAACGTCATTCCTCCCACGAAAGTTAATCTAAAAACACGATAATTCCCCGTGAGACCCAACCCGCGCAAGTAAACAATATTTTAGTACAAAACTCGTGAGCTAATTATAGTTAATTATTATAATAAGCTAGGCCCGGCAGTCGGCATTTGCTAGAGTGTGACGAAATTTTAAAGTAGGCTCTGACGAAATAAGAATCGAGAGTCGAATTTCATTACATCGAAGGTAGATCTAACTGTTAGAACTTAATTTAAAAATTGAGAAATACATACAATTAAAAATATATGCGTGATTAGAAGACTTTTAGTAGAAAAGAACTATTGAGAAATCACAAATAACAGTTAAAAGGTCTAAGGAACACTGGAGACTCTCGATAAGTGTTTTTTTGATATTTAAAAACTAATTTTATTCAAAAATATAAAAACAATTGCAACTAGTTCCGCTGTAAATATTAAGCAGCTTGTTTTTTTAAAAAATTTCTATTTAATATTCCTAACTAAGAGAAGATTCTTTTCTATTGACCAATCTCATTCGAAACCTTCATATTCTCAGCTAAAACTTATTAAAATAACAATGTTTAAATATTATTCGCTTCGGTCTATAAAAATATAAGTCTCCATCTTTTTGGGGATAGAAGAATGTTGTGGTTTCGAAAAGTTATGTTGCAATATCATGTATTGCTATTACTTAAAAAATAAATAAAAATACTACATGAGCTTAAGAAAGGCTAGACGTGCTTTCGAAGTAACTAACAACCTAGCTATTTGAAATATACAAGCTTTTTATGTTTTCGAAATTCACCAATCCATAAATTGGAACATTTCGATGATTTTAAGGTCCACATATTCAAGCCCAAACAGGGTTATAATGAATTATAGTAAATAATTTAGAATATTAAGATAACACACTAGTCTAAGCATAAAATTAACACTCATATAAACATTGTAATAATGAAAAATTTAAATACAAAGGTAATGGAGAAATTGTACTAATCAATGTCTAAGCTATTCTACATTGTGATGTATGAGTGCATTATGGCTATGTTGAACTGAGATGTTTCTGTTAAACACAATAAAGACTGGTTGAGAGGTATTAAAGGTTGTTGTGTTTTTAAATGTACTTTCGGGAAATTTTCCAGATGGCCTATATCAGGAGTCGCAGATATGTAGTTTTGTGATTTATATATATATATATATATATATATATATATATATATATATATATATATATATTATCATCATTATAATTGAATGGAATTCACTATTTATACAGGGATGTTTTTCTAATACGAGTTACTAAACTTGAATACCATGAAATGTTTTGTTTATTGAGGGATTCTTTTATTTTTCTAATGCAATTTTTTTTCTATTGCGTTTGAACTATTTCTTCGTGATTTATTACTTTGGGTTCGTATATGGGTAACGTATGTTTAAGTAATGAAGAGGAAAACAAGTAGCATTACAGTCGAGAATCAACAGTAACATAAATTACTCGTGTAGGCGTTAAGTATTGCTTCGCTGGCGATTACTGTTATCCATGTATATAAATAATGTAATGTAGGAGAGGAACAATACTGATTGATACATACATACATCCATACACATATATATTGGTATCTAGTTTTCTTTACTGTTAATTATTATGCTTTAATTCCAATTCTTGAGATTCAGTCTATTCGTTAAAGCGACGTTTCCAGACCACACTGTTCCTATAACAAAGCCCTAACAGTGAAAAAAATAGGATTTTAGTGAATACTATTATCAGAAATTTTAAATTATTGTTTAGCCATATCGATTTATTGGTTTTAATATAATTTTTATTTTTTATTAAATTATAATAACACGAATTTAGAAGATATTGTACATCCAATTTTTTGTTTACAACGGAAATTTTTATATTTTTATACAGCAATTATTTCTTGTCGCCTAAAGGAAGCTTAAAAAATAGAATGTATCTTAAGAACTGAAAATCAAACTTATAAATATATAGAATAAAGAAAATGTATTTCGAAATATTTTCGATGGAGTGAACGTGTTAAATAGCGTAATATATAATACTCGCTGAATCAATGTATCGTATCTATCGTCAATATAATAAGATGAAAAAAATAATTCTAATAACATTTTAAAACCTCTATAAACTGCAATCATGGATATTGAGGATGGACCTGAATAAGAGCATGCAGAGCAGGGACGTGTGCCCTCCAGCTGGCTGTCCAACCCGGGAGAGGGAGCTAATAAAGAATTTACAATGTTTGAATGCTTATTAATTCGCTCAACTGTGATGAGAACTTCCACCAACACCGCTTAAACATTTAAGGCTACCCCAGTTCTGGTACTGAGTTAGGGGAGAGAGGGGAACAAACCAAAATGTCCACATTTAAAAAGGGAAAAATTGAGGAAACCAGAAGGGATAAGAAGTTGGGTTGGAGGGAATGTTCAAGGTTCTTCCTTAGAAACTTGTACAACAGTTGGGATTGGAATAAATCAACTAGGGCAGGGATACTATATCAATCTATGAATACAGGCGCCAAGCATCTAGTGATATTGTATACATCTACAGCTCCCGTCAATAAGTGGTAAAGTAGAATTTTGTCCAAAGAGAGTTAACTGTAATGAGATAAGCGTCAACTATGTCGTTCTCGTAGTTTTTGGCTTGAAATTAACTTGTTATTTAAAACTTATGCACGTTTTCAAGCCAATTCCTGACTTAGTCACTAATTCACTACAAAAATAACAATTCTGCTCCCATAAGGACAAGAAACTTAGTTTTAAGAACATCCAACTTTTCACTTTATTCACTGGGAAACTGCGGATATAAAAGTATAAGTATGTATTAATTTTTCTTTTGTGTTTTATCAAGATCTACATGTTTCACGCCATTAAAGCTATTCATTCTACCTTTATTATCTCTTAATATTCTATATATTGTAAATATATATCAGTCAAGTATAATTTTAGTATTTATGTCATAATGGAGCGGAGTGGCTCAGTGGTAGAGCAATTCAATGCCGAAGGTCCTGGGTTCAAATCCCGCTCGCTGGATGACTTTTATTTAATCTGTAAGCGACCGGAGATGGACCAAATGTGATATAGGGCCCTCCTGGGGCTCACCAAGCCTCTATAAAATATGTACCCAAAATAAGGGTGAAACACCTGAGGGCTGAGCGTGATCTAGGGCAAATAACCTCTCAGCACATCCGTTGTCCAATAAACATTATAATCTCTACCATGTGCTGAACACCAGGCCCTTCAAGGGTTTTAGTGGTGCAGGAAAAAAAAATGTATGTTAGTATGTTCTAATTAATACTATTTGTTATTTAAATACAATTTATTGTATTACTTAAGCTGTAGAATTTGTTTTTATTATTTTAATTTTTTTCCAACCAACCAGATCAACTACATATACTATTTGTACGACTAATATTCAAATAAATTCTACCAAAACACTCGTCAGGCCTATTCAAACATAAGGAAACAACATGAATATAATCAGGGATTTCTTCTCTAATTTTGAATTCCCCATTGCTCAAGTATCAATTAATCCTATCAGTGGTGACCTCGATGCCCCATATGCAACAGATTTAGGGCGAAACGAACATGTATTCCACTCGGACCCAATACTTTTTCATCTTGTTCCTCTATCGATTACCGACCAACATCCGAAGCAGTAAAATTTAAAATAAAAGTGTGGAGCGCTATGAGCAGTTCATTCAAAATTGTAGTACGTACAATATAATATTAATGATACGACATAAAAAAAATAAAGAATGATTTAGGACCATCTTTTGTGTAGTGGTTACCATAACACCCTTCATACGCAAAATTGTGGATTCGCGACCCAGCAGGTGGCCTAATAGAGTTTTTTAAAGGGAGAAAAAAATACTTGGTTGTGTGGTACTTCGGAGGATATTTAAAATGGGAGTACCAAGCCTGTGTGGTGTGATGTACTCGTTTAAGATCCCTGACCTAATTATTCCTGTATAGGCAAAATTTAGGACTCCCCCTATGGCATCTTCTGGGAAGCAATAGAAGCACAATGAGGGATTAAATGAATAAACAATAAACAAAATGTTACAAGAGTTTATTTTAAAAAAAATCTGAATTGAAAAGTGAAATTGTTCCTGCTTTTTAAATATATATATTTTTTTAATTAAAAAAAATAATTTTTGTGATATAAAAAATATATTAGATGCTATACTCCAATATATAAAATTTATTATATTGCATAAGCCTATAGAATTTGTTATTATTATTTTTTCGTATGGTAGCCCAGAAAATTAAAGAAAAAGAATAAAATTTGTGGCTAATTCTTTTAATTTATTTTGGTGTCTTTCCTGATTGGCGAAACTGAAACTAAGATAAATGAGCTTGATTATAATAATTTTTAATATATTTATTCAATTTCAACTAAATAAATTACATCAAATGATGAAGTAAATATTTGGACCAAACATGCGATATCAGTAACCAGTCGCACGGAACTGGTTTTCATCTACTATTCTTATCTCGTGGAGGTTGATAAAGAAAGAAAGGCTTTAAATAAACTTATATAAAATATTATAAGTGATAAAGAATAATATTACTTATAATAATTTATTCAACATCAATAAAACAACAAAAAAAGTTATTATTATTATCACTAGGGGAGTACAACTTGCCTATCTAGCGACGGACCAGACTACCATTGTGCACAACGCGTGTTGGTAAGATACTGTGAATAAAAAAATAATATAAAATCTAGATATAATAATAAAAAGTTCAAAATTTTATTAATAATAAAGTGAAAAGGTTAACACATTTACTATATTCTATAAATGGTAAAATGTAGCCGATTATATCATGGCCAGAACGTCGTGTGAGGTTAAGGTTAAGCAAAGGAACACCATAAAAGGGAATGGCGAACGGAAAATGAAACACATGAGTTGTAGAGCGGTAAGAATCTGTTGGGTAATACTTATTTGGTCCTTACTATGTTAAAATGCCGCTTGATTTGAGATAGAAATTGCATTAGAGTTATTGAAAAGAGCAAGTTCAATGAATAATTATTACAATAATTTATTTTATTTGTTATTGATTGTATTAATTTTTAAATATTTTTATTTGAAAAGAAAAGATATGCCCAGGACCGGGACTCGAACCCGGGTCCTCCAGGTCACTAGCCTGGAGCTCTGCCAATTGAGCTATCCTGGTTCGCCTCTCGGTCATAGACATATCCTTTCTTTTCACTCATCCCATGTCCCTGCGTTCTCGCAATTTGCGATGTATACGAAGGGAAGAATGTTCTTTGAACATTATTTTAATTTGGATCTTGTTGATTTACGTCGTATATATTATTATAATTTATTTTATTTTATTTGTTATTTATTGTATTAATTATAATATCTATATGACGTAAGTCAACAAGATCCAAATTAAAATAATGTTCAAAGAACATTCTTCCCCTCGTATACATCGCAAATTGCGAGAACGCGGGTACATGGGTTCAGTGAAAAGAAAGGATATGTCTATGGCCGAGAGGCGAACCAGGGTAGCTCAAATGGCAGAGCTCCAGGCTAGTGGACCTGGGCGACCCGGGTTCGAGTCCCGGTCCTGGACATTTAAATAAAAATATTTAAAAAATAATTATTACACATTCAATTATATATCAAAATTCATTTCTAATGTTTAAAATTCGTGTTCGCAATTCTGACAAATTAACAGATCTTTATGCTGCATTTAGTCATTTCCAGATAAACTTCATTGCTAGGAAGTTTTTGATGCGGTTCATGACTTTGAAATACGTGTTACAGAAGCATTAAAAAAAGATAGTGAGGATACCAATTGTCTTATGTATATCCACAGTCTGAAATAAGAAGGTAGGTCAAGAAAAAAACATAACAGAAATCTTTCGAAACAGAAAGGAATAAGGGAATTACCAGGAACATCTGTTAGATGAAACATTCTACGGACTTTAACCAAAGTAGAACTCAACGAAGGTCTAATACTAGGTTCCAGGTTATGGTTTTAAAATATTGTCGCTGTCGAAACAATACCGCCTATCTACACTTTGGGCGATTTTACAGGAGAGAAAAAAACCCGAGCCATATGTTATATTATCTTATGTATATCGGTTATCTTTCAATAGCTAATTATAGCACTTCCTCGCGTTCAACCTTAAAAACTTTTTTTAATAGTTTGTAATTCAACCTGTAGGACGCGTTATCGTTGCTAATCCATTTTCACCAAAAGTTGTAGATAGGCGGTATTGTTTTTACAGCGGAGATATGCAATATGTTACTATAATAGGTTTAACGAGAGCCCAAAGTTAATATTTGTATAATATTAACTAACGCAGAATAATTGTTATCCAGTGAAGATCTCTTAACGTAAATTCTTTCACCCAAAATACAGAATGAATTCATTCATTAAAAAAAGAGTATCATATTTTTTTATTCTCTTTCTGTTAAATTAGGTTTAAGGCAAAAATATATTTTTAGTTTCAAATAATAAACAGATATTTCAACAACCATTCCTTTCCAAAAATCAAAAAGGTCTAAATTATTATCAATAGATTGGATTTATTCGTAAAATTAGGTTATACAATTTAAAAATTTCATATGAAGTTGAAAAATGTCTAATTTAATCGATTCTTTATTACAAAGAGATTTCTAAAGTCGATAAACCGTTAAATTTAAGGTCAAGTTTTCAAAACGCAGGAATGAATACTGATTCAACATCCCCTACCTATATGTAAATAGGCATGATAACTTTTGCCCTCTAATTCCGAACGAATAAAATCAATACCCTCACAGGCACATATATCGGACTACAGATTTGAATTTGCAGAAAATTCAAAGAGTAACAAGTTTTTTGCCCTTTCAATGTCTGGAACAGATTAGATTTTGTATTTTTACAATTATCATTATTTTTTTTTTAAATTTCACACGTATTGCAAATTCATTCGCATGATTAAAAACTTTCTATGGTTCCTGGAATCGACCGAGAATGCAGCATATAGAAATTTTAATCAGGCTGATTTACGAACAAGAATTATAATTATGTTTAGTTTATAATTATGAAACAAACTAACTTTAACATATTAAAAAAAACTTTCAGTTTTAATAACTTCGATATCATCAGTTTAAGATTTAATAGTTGTTAATTCATTATGATATTAATTGATGCCTAACTATCTACGCTGTCGAATGATTCTAAGTAGGATAGCACACCGACAATTCATAAACTGTATTTATAACGTTCTGATATATAGAATCTAATAATGATTTTCGTTCATTCATTCTTCAAGCGGGTAATGCATGCCAGCGTTGCCGATAATCTTCAGTTCAGTAGTTAGGGCCTGCAACCACGAAAATCCCGTCAATTTTCACTCGGCTACGAGTAGTTTAGCAGGTCCTTACTTATTCAAATCACATTACCTGATCGATACACTTCTTGCAGGAACCACTTGGCGAAAATTAAAGAGCTGACGGGAAATTTTTTAATAAGGCAAGAGGGATTTCGGCCCTTGGAGGATTTAAAAGTAGGTTATTACATAAATTAGCTCCCTATCCTAATTAAACCTGGATATCCAAAATTTAGGACTCCCACTGTAGCATCATCAGATTAGCCATAACAGCATAAAGTGACGTTAAATAATTAAATAGAAAACATATATTACCAGGAAGCCATAGATATGTAGTCGTGTAACATTTATTATAGAATTATTATCAACAATAAACAATACTAGAGATTAATTATAATATTACCGATCACATTAAGTTTAATCTTGTTGAGAATAACATTCCGGAAGGAGTGACAAAACAATAGTTTTTATAGACACAACATATTGTTTATAATGTAATAATAATAAGGTGGTATTGTCATTGAGACTGTGGGTTCGTTAAGCCAATTATTTTTACACTGATATAAATCCATAATAATGTTTTGCATAAATTTCTATTAATTTATTTATTATTTTTAAACCTCCATGCTACAGAGAGTTATTTTCATAGTAGTAATGGGTGAAGTAGAAGCAGGAACTCAGAGAACTAAATTGAACTTAGGGGTCGGATTAGATTCTGTAACAAGCACAAAGCTCTAACCACTAAGGGACTTAAATAAATACTAATACTCAATGCCAATTAAAAAAATTACCTATTTCGAAAAGAAAAAATATTAAATACAAAATTTATTTATTTAGTTATGAACGACAAATGTAAACTTTATATTCTTCCAGCGTAGAATCGAATCACTACTTAAGAATTATGCCATGAAATGTATGATTCACACACACGCTTAGAGAATTACGTTTCCTAACAGCGTTCAGGTAGCGGAGAATCATAAAAAAATTTAATTAAACAAGAAAGTGTGCAAATTTAACATTTTAAATAAAAATATAGATTTCATCTTTCATTGAACAATCTAGGTTTCTAGTATGTTTTATACAAAATTATTAATAAGTATCCATACAAAATATACAGAGTGATTTAGTCTAAAACAATTTTAATATAAATATTTTAAATTTTATGGCGAGACAGTGAGATTATATGATTTTTTTTTTTAGTTTTTTATAATGATTAATGATAATTTACGTGGGTGAAAATTAATAGAATAAATAAATTTTAGTAAATTAAAACACTTCATTTCATTCACGATAAAAAAATGTATTAAAACTAAAAGCATCTAACAATACAAGCCATATATATATATATATATATATATATATATATATATATATATATATAATTAATTAAAACACACTTTACAGCTATTATTTTTCTCATCGATCGATCTGGATCTTCTAGATGTTAATATTTTCGGGCCAATTAATGCTGTGTGCTATTTAGTTCATCATCTAACAATGCCATTGAGTATAAATTTAATTGGTGTATAAGGATTCGCACCCCATTAATTAAACTTTGTAATATTAAATATGTGTTGCTATTTTAATTAAATAATAAGTGGAAGCTATCATTTTCCCGGATATGTATACTTTTAATTTGGGTGAAAAAAAATACTAAAATTTATGGATGAATGTTTTACGAATAACTTTAGAGGTTTGGACTTAAGAGCCGAAGTAGATGATAGAAGATTGTAGCTGTAGGATAGCACCTTATAAAAATAAATAGTTAACGCCGTAGTTGGATTAATATTAACGTTAGTTAATATTAATAAAATATAGAACGGATAGTTGCAACAAATCAGTTGTAGAAGAAGCGAACATAACTATGAATGAAGCAAGAAATGAGAAAGGCACCTGATGCCTTCGTTACATTGCAACACCTACATAGCCACCACAGTGATATCATCGTAGAAATTGGCCGTTCTGTCTTCCTGTACGAGAAGTAAAGACGTGCATGTTTAACACTGTACTGAATTTAAAAATAATTTACGAATAATTTAATATAAACATAAAAAAAAGCATATAAAAGTGTAAATTTATAAGTACACACACAAGATGTTTCGAAATTTGATGCATGCCCTATCGACTTTTTACAGTAAATAGTAATTCATAACTCGTATGTTATTATTATTATTACTCAACATATTATAGGAAAAATATTTTATCTATTACCGATCGAGACTAGATTGGATAATGGTAAAGTTGGTTTTTATTATGAGGATTTTTCAGGCTTCCACTAATCAGCATAAATGTAGTTAATAACACTTTATATATTATTATTGGTGTTAATGTTATTCACAAACATGCAAAGCAGAGTAATTTGTCTTGCATTATAATAATACGTTAAATAAAACAAAAGAAACAAGCCCATATATGATTAAAAGAGTTCTATCAAATAATTTAATAATCGGAATAAACCTTCAATAACAAATACTTAAATACAGCTTATATGCGACGGTCAGCAGGAATATGTGACGGTCGTTAACAAACTTCGTATGGATTAACTTAAATGAAATTCACCACACACCCATGAGAATAAAAAATTGATTTTTAACTTATATTACAATTTTAATGATTTTTCCCCCCCCAAAACCCCTATAAATAAATAGTTCTGAAGTGCTCCTTCCTTTTCTTGTTGTGTTGCCTATTCTGCAATTGATTGCATTCTAAGACATTCCGTGAGTTATGTTAGACTTGAAGTTGAATAACAATAACTACGATGGCATTGGGACATACCAATGCTTTAAATTTCTTTGCTAATGATTAAACAATATAATTCCGAAGATTAATTAAATCAACTCAAATTGAAACTTTACTTATAAACTGGCAATAAAGTGTAAACACTATTGCCAGTTTATAAGTAAAGTTGTCAAATTCATATTTTCAAAATATCCAAAAACTCGAGTACTTATAATATTAATAAATTAATTTTATATTTATAAATTTCAATTGTGGGGGGGGGGGGTATGTGGAGAAAGAGTAACTCGGACATGAATAACAAAATTTGAAAAATGTGCCATGATACGAAGTAATTTTCTTATTATTATATTTATTTTTCAATCCATTTAAAACATTTCTCATTTAGAGCAGATTAATTTTATAAAGGAAGATCTTATAAATTGTCCAGTAAGACAATCAATGGTAGGGAATAAGGCTTCCTGGGAAGTCTTACAAGTCTTGACTTGGATTCATTCGTCTTAGAAGTAAGAATCAAGCATTTCTTATAATCGAAAATTGATTTATTTCATAACTGAATACTTCTTGATGATATTACTTATGAACAATTCTAAACTGTGGTAAAAGACTTCCAGTAATTAATAACCTTAAATATAATATGTATTGTATATAACTATAATCTAGTTATAATTATTTATGATAGCGATCAAGTCTTATATTCCAAATTAAATAAGTTGTACGTAATATATTAATATATCTTTGATGAAAATATATTAGGGTTGCAGATGAAATACCACTTCCTGTGATATAGAAACCAAAATGAGAGAACTACTAACAAAAATATTTTTTTCCTGAGATATATACATAACAGATAGGAAAGCTTACTAGAATTATACCAATACCTTAAAACATTAAATTTGGATGTCGTGAACGATCTACATGCCAATTTCAGATTTTCCGTTGAGTTTTACTACCATGCATTTTTTTTTATAATCATTTTTTAAATCATATTACTAAAATTTGTCGGAATTAAAAATATCCCTCCGAGACTTATAAAGATCGCTAGAAATTATAAAGTAACTGACATCTTTTGTTGATTTACTTAACTAAGTGATTAAACCCTAATTCATATCATTAGTCTTAAATCCCTTATTTTATATGCAAATAAATACTGAATAGCTAACAAATGTTTATAAATAAGTCTTTAATGTGTTTTGCATTTTATTGCTTATTATTCAAAGATTTTTTTTATGATAAACTACTTTATGACAAAAAGTATGCCAGTTATTCCTGCTACGTCTTGCAGCAATTAGAGAAATGAGATTTTAGATTTATAATCGATATTTATAATTAAAATTGTCTTAACAAAGCAAATTAAAAAGAACTAGGTTCCTTAATTATTTTAAAATTAAAAGTGATTATCATATTTAAGAAGGTGGCCTATTTCATTATTGTAGTTATTGGCAAAGGTAATTAAAGATAACTAAACACTATGGTTAGCTATCTAGACTTCGTGATATGTTTTTAAATGTTATAAATGTTTTCAAACAAAAATAATATTACTTATCGATAAGTAAAAGGCTATATAATTAGTATATAAGATATATTTTAATATGTAATTTTTCGCGGCATTTATATTAAATTCTAACTGACCCAAAGCGGTAAACTTCAAAGCGCATGCCCAACCCGCCCTTAACAGAGCGCGCTAACTTCAATATTCACCGTGAACTGAGAAATTAATTCTTGGAGGGAAAAAAAGGCAAAAGCAACCTGTAGAACCTGTGGATTACTTCCTAATCCACATATCAAAACAAAACACGCCTTTGATCCAAAACTTAAGTTACAAAACATATATTTTAATTGGTAGAAAAAAAAAATAAAAATCTTTCTATGCTACATTCTATCAGATAGTTGATAAACCTGATATGAGCATATGGTTTACTAGCATAAAATTTATCATAAACTTAACTGACGAATGTTGAAAAATAAAAAATAATCCATAGAAGTAATTTAATAGAACTTTAGAGCAAATGAACAAAAGGGCCAATAAACAAATCATTGCAACAAAAATATTTTAATGATTAAAATATCTGAAATATAAGAAAAATTTCAATCCAATAGATAATTGGAATACATAGTATAACAGGATAAATCCATGAATACTTAAAGTCATTAGAGAACAAAGACTTTTAACCAGAAACAAACAAATACAAAATATGAACATATGTAGAATTTAAATTAAGATATAAAGATAAACACAGAAATAAGTACATGGATGTTAATGGAAAATGTTTCTGGATGAAACTCAAAAATGCTCAGTTATCGAAGAAGATGTGAGCAAACCATTCATGTCATAAATTAATCTATTTAAAATTTAGTGAAATGTAAGATTTCAGGTGTGTCAGAATACTTAATTTAACTGATTCCATAAGTTGAATTTTATCCTACAGTGTAAGCAAACAGTAAAGAATTTCGATATAAGCTGTAAAAATAATTATCGAATACAGGGTATAAAAAAAATACAGTACTATGTCATTTGATATAAAACCGTAAGTAAAAACACAAAAATCAAAAGATATTGTTTCAACTTCTAGACACAATATTTAGTATTTTTTGGCTCATCTTATTACAAGGTGATAAAAAAAAAAGAAAGTGAGGGATATGGATTGTAAATAATTGTGAGAAATTCCCATGTAAGTTTTTACTATAAAAATTGTGAATTATGAAAACATTTTCTGTGTGTTTTTAAAACTAACAATCATCTGAAGTTGAAGCAGTAAATATAATCAATGTTGAAAAAAAAATTAGGGGTAGGTTTCAAATTACACTAAAGAAAACCTTGGCTATTCCCTCTGACATGTCAAATCTGCTATCAGCAGCTATATAAAACATTTATTTAAAACAATATAAACTGCTTGAAATACAAATAAAATATGAATATAAAACCCCTGGCTCTGAAAATGTCAAAATGGCACCCTAATTTGCAAGTTATGTAAAGTAGTAATAATTGTACAGACTAAAGGAATGATAAAATGACAGATAATAAAACAATATAAATGCAACTAAAGCTATAAATCGCTGTTTTCATATTCTGGGGTAGGCCGGGAGGAATCAATAAAGGTTCAAATCGGATGGAATGGGAGAGGGGAGACTGAATGGTTTGATAGTAGTTTCGTAGTACTCACCTGGGGTAGGGTGGCAGAGATTTGTCTTTGCAATGAGTCTCTCTCCTTTTCAACTTCTGCTAATTTCGCCTCGGTTTCGCTTAAACGTTCTTGAGTTTCCCGTAAACTCTCCACTAATTTATCTCTTTCATCCAACATAGTCACCATAAGCTGTTCGAAATTCGCTTCATCGGCGGGGAATTGCGAGCTCCGTTGAGCTATCGCATCCTCCGATATTGTCGGCATCACATCGCACATCATATTCCACATTTTGGCGTTTTTATATAACTAACTTCCCTCGAAAGAAACTAACATTCGACACAGAACTTCAGAAGTTACTATTAACTTAACTTTTTGAGTCGCATTTTCGACTTAGAGCGGCAAAAGATAAAATTAGAGTTTCTATAACATGTATTATTTGACACTCAGCACTTATAGCACTTGGGAAAACTGTTGAAAACGGCATTATCCTGAAGAGGGAAACTGACACACCTACAAAACCCTACTCCATTCGGCCTACTACTAGACTGCGAACCCGGCATCCATCTTGGCATATGACGTCATGAGTACACGCCTGCTTTGTGATTATCTCCACCCCAACCCCACAACTCATAAAACTTGTCTGGAATTATTAATTCTCAATTTTCTCGTGAGCCTAAAAACATTATAAAATATTCTGATTCACAACTTTTACGAAATACTTCATAAGAATAATCATGTACCAATAGTTGTCTGAGCAACACTGTATCAACTGTAAACAATTCAGTATGGCTACTATCAACGGAGATAATGAAAATTAAATCCGAATTCTAACGCTTACCGGTTCTAAGTGTCTTTTCTCATCAGTTATGGCGAAAAATCACAGCAAAAAATCTCGCCTCTCTTCTCTAAATGCTCGCAGAATTGTTGAAAAAGTATATGGTAGGCATTTTATTTCATTTTATGAGTTAAAACTAAAATTGATCTTCAATCCTTATATTTGTAGTCACTAAATTGCCTTTATCAAGTTTTAAAAGAAATGTTTATTTGAACTTAATTTCTTTTAGATGTGACCCTGTCTGAATTCGCTGATTCTGATCTGCCTGCAGGAAAAGGGCGATTGAAGAAAGCTTCAAGTGTTATTTCACATGGTAATTAATGATCTATTTTAATTAATTCATAGTGATTTACCCTTAATCTATATTTGGAAGGAAGTGTTTTAATCATTATATGTGTTCAGTACCCTCAATTAATAAAAACAATGCTTGAAGTACCCGATTTATGTATTGTAATTTTTGTTTGAAAGGTTTTCCTATTTTTAAAAATTGAACTTGAATAGTCTCTGCATGAATTAAACATTTAAATACTTTCATTTGTGTGCTAATGTCTTAGTACTTTTTATTTTTATATAAATAATGGTTGTCTTTTGTTATTATCCCTGTGTGTTGTTTTGGTTGTTTATTTATTTAATTCATTAATATTCTTCCTGATTAAAATTAAATGTACAGGCTACTAATAATATGCCTACTACCTATAGTGTTTGTAGATGGTCACTTAATCTGTTTTATTAAGTACTTAGGTAGTGATTTATTATTATGTAGTATTAAGTAAGTTTTCTTATAAAATATAAAAGTTACTTAAACTGTTCTCTCATGTTTCATATTTCGATAATGTGATTGCTCTAATGTTCATTATCTGAACTATTATTAATATTAAGTAAGGAAGAAAATAGTTGGGGGTGCAGTCAAATAAAACGCTAAATAAGTGGGTACTTATTTAATTATGTGCCGACGTTTCGACCCACTTTGTGGGTCATCTTCAGGGCGAATGGAAGCTGAAGCTAGACTAGCTTCAATATTATTAATATTGTCAAATCCTGACCACTCTCAGAGTAATTTGCGAAATTTGTATTAATGGCTGTAACATTTCATCGATAGTTGTAAACAGTAGGCATTCAAATATTACCATCAGCTTGGTTTCTTAATAATACCGTATTGACATCTTTGAAACATGTTTATGACTTGTGTTTGTAGAAAAATGGTCTCCATTGTAAATATGCCTTAAATATCTGATTATGAGGTATGATATATATCAATTGGTACATTTTATTATATATTCCAATCTTTGATGTAGATCATAGTACAGTATAATCTTTTAGAATAGTGAAAGAGTGTAGAGAAATTTATTGAATATGATTGTATCAATATTGACAATATTAGTATTAAAAGCAGCGTGCGCTTGAAAATTTCTACCTAACTGAATTTACCAACATGCAACATGTGAATAAATTCTTCTATTGCCTCATGTGAATATCAAAAATCTAAGATACCGTTTTGTATTGTGTGATTATACTGCAACTTTAATCTTATTGATAATTATTTTGTATCTGTTCTTCCTTCTTCCTAAAAGAAGGATATATAAATTCAGCAGCAGCTATTTTAGTAACTTTCTAATTCAATTGTTTCTTAAATGGTCTTATGCTTATCTGTCAATAATGTAATAATAATGTATTTGCTAATATCCATCTACTTAACTACAAATAATGTTCTCTTCAATATTTTAGCAATAGCTATTATTCTTTGAATTTCCGTAATTCAAAATTAAAATTAATTAAATTTCTTTAATTGTTGATATATTTAAGTACTTTGCAAATATTAAAAGTTGTGTATTTTTCCTTGTAAAACAGCGAATAATATATTCTTAAATATTAGAAAAGTACAATATTTATTAAGGAACAACTATGTTCCCAAAACTCATTTAAACTATTATTAATCAATATTAAATGACTTGGTTGTTGCTTTTGCTCACAGATCAAGAATGTATTTGTTATTGATTGTTATAAATAAATAATATAAAATTAATCATAATTTGTTCGAAATTATTATTTGATTTTCCTTTTAAATCTTGTGAATGAATGGATGTTGAGTCCATTAATTGATAGATCAGAAAGAAAACCGAGTATGAAATATTTCCAACTTTCCAATCGCTTTTCCTCTTGTAACTCCTGAAAGGATGGGTGAAGTTTTCTAATCAGATGTTTTCTCGACTGTTTCATGGTGTACCAAAAGAAAATATATCAGTGAGAAAAATTTCCAAGTATACAGAGTGTTAGGGTTAGCACTTAGCTATGGCCAATATTGGTGCAAAATGTAGGGTCGTGTTGTAATTCATAGTTCTAGTTGAGCCTCGGAGCAACTTTCTGAAACTCATTTGATCTCAATCCGCCATGCCATTATTAGTTTCATTTATAAATGCCAGACTTTTTCTCTGCCTGTGGTACTTAATTAAGCTAGGGAAAGCGATTTGAAAAATAAATCAACAATATAAAGATTAAAGTTTAAAAACATATGAGATACAGTCATTCAAGAAATAATTTGTAGAAATGTTTAGTGTATCATTATCTAAGTTCTAACACCCCAGCCTCGGTTCTCCCATTCTTACAAAATGTACAAAGCCAGTCTAATTTTGTTTCTTTGAACTTATTTTTATTGATTACAGCCTACATCATATTAAAATCTACATCAAAAAATCGTTCATCGAATGCTTGTTGGGATAGTCACCATTTGAATGAGACTGAAAAAGCAGATTGAGTTAGAAATTAAACTCGTTTTCGTCCAAAACTGAGTTAAGCAATGTAATAACTAATACATAATTGGTCTTAATATGAAGGTTAAGATGGATAGCGACTTGCAGTTCAAAAAACCTGTAACCACTACGACCCGTGAACGACTCTGGGGTCCAGTACATGGTAGAGACTGGACTGTTTCATGGACAACGGTTCTGCAAGGAGGTGACTTGTCCTAGGTCACACTCAACCGCCAGGTTTTTACCCCTTATTTTGGGTACCCTATTTATATAATATTTTATAGAGGCTGGGTGAGCCCCAGGAGGGTCTTAGATCCCATATGATCCATCTCCCACCGCAAACAGACTAAATAAAACTATGTTCACATAGGCTTCCACGGTCTTTGGTATTGTGAATATGTTCATTTTCCGGGATGGACCATGTAGTGTTAATATTGTTTGCCAAGCTTTCGCTCATTGTGTTGTGAGCTTCTTCAGGGCTAGTCAGTAAATGAAAAGTGGATGGTGGAGTCAGGGTATGTATACCTTAGGGGCGTGGTCTCGGTCGAAGTCTGCCTTCCCATTGGCTCGCTTGTGCTGAGTCCGTAAGTCGTGTTGTGTTCGGGTGGGTTCGTGTTTGTTCGGTATTGTCGTATGTGTGTGGATGGTTGAGTAATGTGTGAGTCTTTTGTTTTATGACGGGGTACCAGTTTTTGCTGAGTTGTAAATAAAAGTAACTCCCTGCAGCAGGATTTGGACCAGGATTTCCGGCATGTCTACTCAGTGCTCTTCCAGTTCAAAACAGACCTATAAAATCATTTATAATATATAATCATTTATAAGTTAAAAGACATATTAACTGATAAAAAATACCTAAACCAAAGTACCTTAGAGTTTTATGTGGCAAAACATTAAAAATGTCTTTAATACCAAAACAAAAAATAAAATATGTTTTAAATAAAGGTATATTTCTTTATGTGCCTGTATGTTGTATGGTTTTCTTTCCTTTTTAAGAACATATAATTAGATGATCTTTTGTTATTGTTTATTATGAAAAAGAGTTAATATTATTATTATTTTTTTTTATAGTGCGTCAAATAAGTACCAGTGAGGATATTGATATTGTCCCTGCAGATGATGGCGAATTGAATTCAGTTTCTGTCAATACACTCTCAGTTGATGGTATGTCAATTTTGTAATCATCCAGTATTTAAAATAAACCAAAGAAAGTATTTTCAACAATCTTCATTTACAGATTCTGGAATCTAATTATTAGTTATCACATCCTACATGTTATTTTTACTTTTTAGCGGATGGAATACAACAAAATGACAAACAAAATAATAATGAATACACTGAGTATCCTGTAAAAATATGGCTTCTCCTTGCTGAGTACATTAGGCCCGAAGATGTTAAATCTTTTTCATTAATTTGTAGAGCTACATTAAGTGTAGTCAACACTGCATCATTTTGGATCAGGCTCTACAAAAGGTAAGACCTCTATAATTTCAAAAAAGTACAATATAGATTAATGTCTGTTACCATTGCCTCCAACTTAAATATAACTACAACTAGCAAGAATATTATGCTAAAGCAACAAGTCAATAGGTCTGTAAATTAAATAAAAATAATATAATGTAAATTGAATCTTAAAAACAGGTTATTTATTGCGCGATTCCAGTTTAATAAACAAAAAGTTTAGATACATATAATTAATTAATGAAAAATATTGGATTAGATCAGACCTTTGATCCAAACGAGAAATCTTATTTTTTTTTTTTTCATTTTGAAATGTTCTGGTAATGTAAGTTACTGCTTAATGTAATAAATTTTGACACTTCAGTACCTTGAAAGCTTCTTCCTATTGCTTCTACCAGCCAAGCTTTGAGATATGAGAAATATCGCTTGGGAATCAAATTTATGGCCGGCTTAGTGTTTTTACAAATGGGATTATGTACTTGATAAACTTTGAAGTTTTGGAATTCTCCTTCGTACAATTTTTTTTATTTAAAAAAAACATTTAATTTATTGCTTTTTACAACTATCGGGTGTTTTTTTAAGCTAGATAGAACTTTAAATTGTAAAAAGTAACACAAAAAATTAAATTGTAATCAAAATTTTTTTTTTATTCGAAAGATCAATACGTGACATTAACATTTGAAAATGATTTCGGGCATATGGGCACCGCGGCTGTTGAAGCGCATTCTGGACGTCCAATTTTGGGCCACTTTTTCGAGCACTGCTGGCCGTATGTCACGAATAACACGAACAATGCTGGCTTCCAAGGCGTCAATTGTTGCTGGTTTATCAGCATAAACCAGTGACTTCACGTAGCCCCACAGCACGACCTTGGAGGCCAATTGACAGGTCCATTTCTCGAAATCAACCAAAAATGCGCCTCATCGCTGAACACAATTTTGCGATAAAACAACGGGTCAGGTGCCAACTGCTCTAGAGCCCAATCGGCGAAAGAAGTATACGAAATGTCAGAGTATACTGAAACAAATAAAAAAAAATTTTTGATGACAATTTAATTTTTTGTGTTACTTTTTACAATTTAAAGTTCTATCTAGCTTAAAAAAACACCCTTTATAATCTATAATATTACAACAAGTAAATCTGCTAATATGAACAGTATGACATGAAAAACACTTGTGGAGAAACTACCCATCGGTAGCACTCCAATAAAGTTCTATAGTAGAAGGTCTCGAGGCCATCTTCTTTTCAGATGTCTCGGAGGGTTATCAGGAATACTACGGAAAGCAAGTTGAGAGGCTAGCAGATTCAAGTGTGTATGGAGCTTGTCATGGAAGGATAGCTATCTAGTTTGGGCCAAATCAGCAATTTATGGGATATTAAGATCATGATGGATGAGTTTGTTTGTGACTTAATAAGGAGCATTGAGGATTTTACAAAGGATTTTGGATTGGAAGAATTGGATACGAGATGAATTGAATGGTTCCCAAGCTCTTGGTTCCACGCTTCCACAGCTTGGTTCCAAGCCGAGATAAATTAGTAGATGCCCAAAGCGCAACTCCGTATGTCCAAATAGTTCTGATAACTGTCATGTAAAGGAGTCTTTTGTAATTAATTGGGAGCTTAGAGCGTTTGTCCAGTAAATGTTGAAGTAGGCGAAAACGTCAAGCAGTTTATTGTCCTTTCAGTCTTTTATGAGGATTGCAAGTGAGACGTTTGTCCAGATGGAGTCCTAGGTAACGTATCTGTTCGACAGGATTCAGTGGAATATTATTAAACGATACAGTAGGACAGGAATTTATACGATACAGAAACACCAAATAAGGAATTTATTCTATTAGATTATTTTTTCATGTCATATGTAATAAAATATCTTTACATCGGACACAAAGGTAAATTTGGATTTGTTGAGCTAGAGAGCATTTTTTTCTTCTGACAATTGTCTAGTATTAAGGAATTCAACCTATGACATTTTAAGATGGTTTCTTTCCATATCTTTGCCTCCTCGTTTCAATATGGCTCTTTTTCCTAATGGTTTTACTTGTTAGTAAAAATACCCCACTCGGTACGTATTACTAAACTCTCTTGTAAATATCATTAAAAACTTAATGACTAATATTTGATTAATAATTTATCATTATTCATAATGGTCACTATGCGACTTGGAGGTACTGCTTATAATGGGAACCAATTTTCTTTTTGAATTTGACTTTATAACTTAAAAATAATTCCTAGAGGAGAGTTAATGAAGATAGCTACAGATGTCATGATCATGCCAATACAGCGGTACTCAGATTTGAATGGAGGTTGAGCCACAGAAACAATCCTAATGCACAGGATGGTACTACCCAGTGTATCATAAACTAATTTTGACCTGACAGCTAATATTGCAGTTACTGGCTTTTATGCTTGTTAGTCATCTAACTATCTGTAAGTGTTGAGACTTTTTTTAAATGAATGTTTGTATGCTTGGCTTCTGATACATGAAACCTACCCAGTAAGCATTTAAATATGAATAAGTTAAAACATATTTTTTGATTAATTACTAATTTTGAGGCCAAATTCATATAACAATTAAAGTCATGGTGGTAATATTTGAAGGATATCTAATAAAAACATTCCACTTCATCTAGTTCCTTTAGTTGGTGTACTGAAGGCTATTATTATATTAATTGAATTAATATTTTCATGTTGATTACTTTGAGAATGGTTCAGGTAAGGTACTTATTGTGGCAAAGTCCAAAATTTCTAATCCTCAAAAGGATGCCAGGAGTAAAATTAGGTTAAAAATTCTATATTTGCCACATTCAGCAGTTTGATATTGAAGCTAGTGTATGGACTGGTTATGATCGTGTTAAGTAAAATTTAAAAGGCTCTTTCTTTAAAGTATTGTAATGCTGGATAAAATAGAATAATTGTTCAGAATTTTTATTGTAACGGGCTGAGGAAATTTTTATTTAAATATATATATATTTAAATAAAATTTTCCTTTCAGCAGTTCCTTACTCAGATCATCCAGTCAACTATCTCCTCGCTTCTCATATATATATATATATATATATATATATATATATATATATATATATATATATATAGCTAATGTGCATTAATTACAGCTTTTAGTTCAATGCTAATAATGTTAGCGAATGTTATGTTTAATTATCCATTTTTAATTGGAACACATTGAAAGAAAGTAACCTGTGTTAAGAATTGTATTCTAATCTTTGTGATCAAAAAGAAATCTTTTGTCAGTTGAAGTCAAAAGTTTATTTTTAGTTTTATGTATTATAGAGAATGATTAGCATTTAGTTCCTTCTTTTCATTAAGGTGTTTTAAAAAGATTTTAGGTTTTAAGGATTTTGTTCCTTAATATGTTATCCTATACCAAATAAGATTTGCTAATGTTATTTCTTTTTGTGACTAATTACATAATTTTTCTTTGTATATGGTTTTGGGTAAAGGCATTGTAGGTTCTTAACATCTGTTTTGATATATTTTATCAAATGTTAATTATTGTTAGAAGGCTACAAAGCTGCGATGCCAAGTCAGCAGTTCCCAAGTCCAGCTCGGAAATGACTCAGCATTTCCATCGCCTTCGAGTCGACCCTGATCAAATATTTATAAAGTTTAATTCAATTCGTGAGTAGTTGGGATAATGATCACGAATCGGGGCACCACCTCACGGACCCCAGGATAAGAATGTTGACTAGCTCGGATAAGCCTTCAAATACCCGATCCGTTTTCCTCTCGAGGGTCGAGAAGTTGAGAACTGGCTGAGAGAGCTACTGCCCGGAGAGCAGGGCGGGTTTCTCCAGACTGGTGATTGGGCTGAAGATGAGTTGAAGCCGTGTACTAGCGAGAAGAATCAGGTCCGGAACAGGAAACAGAGGAAGGTAGGGGATTTTCTCTTTACAGTAATCGGACTAGACTTGGGGTGAGGCCAGAGGGTGGTCAGTTGAAAATAGAGCCAGTTATTATTTTATTTTTCATTCTTCGTGTTTGGCCACAAGACAGATAGGAATCTTCTCTTTAAGTATTAGTGCACCCAGAATTATGTGTAGAGAAGAGGGGACTGGTTTTAAATGGAAATTAAGTAATGGTTACGAGATAATGAGTAATGAGGGTGAATGTTTAAGTTGTAAGTTGTTATTAGCGCATATGAATATTGTTACAGAGGATGGATATGATTATTGTTATAGATGACAGATCGAGTTTTGTTTGGAAATTATTATTTTATCAGTGGTTTTAGGGATTCTGAGTACTGATAGAGAATCTGGTGTATGATACTAGTTCATATGTTATTGTTTAGTGCTGTTATTGACGGTGAACCTTATGTTAAATTAAAAGTTTTATTTTTCCTCTTGACTGGGAATTTCGGTTTGAATTATAATCGTTAGTTTATTCATCCCTTATTAATGAAATGAATTTGTAATTGTTATTTTATTAATGCCTTATTAATGAATGAATCTGTAATTGTTATTTTATTAATGCCGTATCAATAATAATTTAATGTAATTTTTGTTTCAATACAATATAATTTTTGTTTCAATATAATGCTTTATTTTTGTTAGATGAATGTTTTGGGGTTTATTTCTTCACCCAGTTTCCCTCATGTGTCCTCTCCCACCCCTTTGCCCTGCAGGTGACATTATCATGCTTATTTTCTTGTAAAAAGAATGACCATAATTATACATTTTGTGCCACAATTTCTCTCTGGAAGAATAGCAAAGAACAAAAATTAATTAATATGTTAGATTTTCTTGTTCAAATCCACCATCTTACTAAATGTTTCTTGTTAGAGGCATAAATGGCTAACAAAAATATCAATATATATATTTTATAAAAAGTAAAAAAAAAATATTTTTTTGAAAGCGAAGGAAATGAGGTGGCATGTGATATGAGTTAGAAAAATAAAATTTAGTTAAGAAAAAAAATCATAATTAAATTTATAAAGCCTGAAACTGTCAAACTTACAGATCTTGTAAATTTTATTTATTTTACTTGTTTTGCTGTTACATAATTATTTATTTATTCAAATTTCAATATCAGTGCTATGATACAATTAGTTGAAACTGTCACACAAAAATATTGAGAATATTGATATCTATTTTCCTTCATCCCTAAACCTTTTAAAATATACCAAAGCAATGTATTTAAAAATTATTAATACAATCAATATCAATATTTTTCAATCAATGTTTTGATGTTTTCTCCCATATTTCTATGAGAATGTCAATTTAAAGATACCGAATTCCCTAGTCACTCATATTGTTTAGGTTGAAATCCAGTATTTCTTAGTAAAATTCTGTGAAAAAATCTAGAGGTATTCATTCAACATTAAGTGAGTATATTATACTAACGTATAGGATGTTATGATCCAAACTATTTTTCTTACCAGTTAACATTCACAAAAAACAAAGATAATAATTATTAAAAATTTCCAAAAAAAAAATCTGTGATGTTTAGTATTTATGTGTGTATAATTTAAATATTCATCTTCATTTGAAACTAAGGAAAAATCCTTAATGATTCTCCAAAAGGATCGTACAGGGAGGCCTATATGTTATTGTCCATAAGTTTCATGTAAACGGTTGAAGAGAAATTTCTCTGTGGTCAATTTGAACCTCCATGCTCTCTTTCTGATTTCTGAGTACTTTGTATTGGGTCTGTATCAACAGAGTAGGCCTATAGAACTTCGTCAACTATTGGTTATTTTCATTTAGTAAGAGGTGTAAAATTACTTGTAAAACTTCTGTTTCCAATAACCATGTATTACAAATATTTTAAATTTAGTTCATAACTAGTATCTGTTTAATTGTACTTTTGGACAAAATTTAAGAGAAGACTAGATCATCTTGTTTACGAATTAAATTAGTAGATTTGAGGGATTAAAGTGCTACCAAACTTAATTTAATTTTAAGCTGATGAATAAATTAACCCTATCAGTGAATTATAATTTACAAGAAAACAAAATCAGTCATTTTTTATGACAGCCCTTAATCCCAGCTTCTCCACACTATCGACTCTCATCAGAATCACCAGTTATGTACTTACGTATATGTACAAACAAAGTTAACTATAAATTCTTAGTTTTCAATTTATTAGGGAGTCTTCCTATAATTATTATTGTTACAGCTATTTGGACCATCCACTGAGCAATGTTTATTTTTTATAAATTTTATCTACATTTCAAGAATTTTCCAAATTTTCTCCTATGATCAGGACATTTTTTTAAAAATCTTTGAAGTATAATTAAGATGGATTACGGTCTTTATTTCATTAAGAACAAAGACAGTGATGAGTTGGTAAGGCCATAAATGACTTTGTCAAAATAGTATTCTATGGATTATGATTTAAGAAAGAAGCTGTCCTTGTGATAAGGAATATTCCTGAAACTTAGATTTTCAGGAAATGTAAGTTGAACAAAATAAATAAATATTCTTTTTGCTGCTTCTGATCCTCCTCTTCAGCTGAACTCAAGAAATTCCATCTTCTTTATAAGCTATTCTTCTTATATACTGGACTATCCTTTAAATCATACAATTCACCAATGAGTAAAAAAACCTTTATTCCAGTCGGATAAATCTTGTTAAATCATTAACGAAGGATTAAAAGACGTTTCGACAAATTCATTTGTCATTATCAATTTCTGTTCTTCGCAACATCATTTAAAATTCGCAAGTAAACATCACTGCAAAAATTTATAAAGTACACTAATTTACAACCATAAAAATTTGTCAAAATAATCAATAATTCCATCCCTGATCAACCCCTATCCTTTTACTTCTTTGCATGCAGTTAAATATTTATTGTATTTTCGAACATTTTTTAATTTAAGGTTGGGTGATCCTGTTCTGTTACTTTAAAAAAATTAAAATTCTATAATTGTAAAAATGAAAGTCCCAGTGGGTTTTGCTATAACTTCAAAATATTGAAATTGATAATCCAATTTTTCCATGCTACTGTACTAACTCATTCATCCACTTCCAATTCATCAAAAAAATTAGTACATTTATTTATGAGTTGAACATTACGATTTAAGTATTATTTAAGTAAGGAAGGAAATAGTTGGGGGTGCAGTCAAATTAAACACTAAATAAGTGGGTACTTATTTTTTATTTTGTGCCTACGTTTCGACCTACTTTGTAGGTCATCTTCAGGGCTAAGAAAGAAAACAGACAACACAACAAAACTATAAAAATACATTACAGTACCGAGGATATAGTAATATATAAATATTTGTAGAGTAATAGAAAATTAGAACAAAAAAATTGAGGGATATATATGAATAAAAATATTACAGAGTAAATGTACAGAAAGGTGGTGACGTAAAAATTACAAAGATAAAAGAAGGAGGTAAACAGAAAGTTTACAAAAAGAAAAAGTATAAACATCAAAGGTGAGATGTAAAATTATGGAAAAGCTATTATAATATTTATAAATTATAATTATAAATATAATATAATATATTAACATAATTATAATTATAAATTATAATTTATAAATATTATAATATAATATTTTTTTTATTTTATCTATATTCTACTAGCTTTTCCATAAAAGCTATATCTCACCTTTGATGTTTATACTTTTTCTTTTTGTAAACTTTCTGTTTGCTCCTTCTTTTATCTTTGTAATTTTTAATTTTTTGTAATTTTTACATATATTTTTATATTACTATATTCTTGGTACTGTAATGTATTTTTATAGTTTTGTTGTTTTGTCTGTTTTCTTTCTTAGCCCGGAAGATGACCTACAAAGTAGGTCGAAACGTAGGCACAAAATAAAAAATAAGTACCCACTTATTTAGTGTTTAATTTCACTGCACCCCCAATTATTTCATTCTTTACTCAGATCTTCCAGTCAACTATCTCCTCGCTAATATGTATTATTTAGTTATTAGGATAATTTATTGCGCCCCCCCCAAAAAAATAATGAATTCACAGTAAATTTTCGAAGTGGACACGACACAGTACTAAAAGTTTTCTCTGGACTGCAAGTTATACTATACAAAAGAAATTATGAAATATGTTGATGAGGACTATATTAATACCAAAGTTTTATAAATAGATTGTTAATGGATGACCAATGAGAGCGTACAATACAGGACATTAATAAGCACTGTTGGAATGGAATCACCCATATATGTCTGAAATACTCTGCTAGTTTTAATTTGTTACCATTCCAAATGCTTATATCATTGGATATATAGAATGAATATATAAAAATGTTTGTAAATAATATTGTTTCTTTTGCTATTTATCAAGATATACATGTTTCATGCTCTCAAAGCAATTATTATAAATAATGCATATCCGTAAAGAATATATTTATTCTATAGTAAAATGTAAAGTATTATTTTTAAAATGGACAAACATTTTAGATAAATTACAGTATACAATTTAAAAAATCAAAACAATCATAATTGTTTTTAATTCTTGTTAATAAATCTTTCAATACAAATTTACTTTGTGAACTTTATGTAGGCTTGAGATTATCTGATGTCTTGTGTGAGATATATTTTTCCAGTTTAGGGATGTGGTTGTAATGTATCTCATTTCTGTGTTTTAGTTAATATTTAGTTAAACAGTTAAAAACCTTATTCTAATATGCTTAAGTTCTTTAAATGATAAAAATTAATTTTTTCTTTCAGATGCTACACTAAGGTGGATCTTCCCAAGTGTCTGACTCGGCAATGTCTCGATGTTAAAAGGGGTCTAAGGCAAAAAGTGGTTAGATCACTTTTCTACTGTTACCCTCCGTATGCATTGTCTGTGATTAATAATAATGTGGAGTCTAATGAAAGTTTGATTGGAACAGTGTGCTTACATCATGGAATCCAGAGTTCGGAAGAAAGGGTAAAAAAAAAGAAGAAAAATAATAATATAGTAATATATTAATAATAATAAGGCTTAGAAAACTCGAAGGTTCGATTCCAATTCCACCAATCTCTGCCTCCAGACCTCATTCCACGAACTACTACCAAACTCTAATCAGCTATATCACTCTTAATGCGATTCTCCTATGACTTGGGTGTTTATCAGTTGACTCAGTACTTTAAATTTTGTTCTTCATGATGCTATCACTTTAATTATAATAATAAAGTTTATGCTCTACAATTCCACGTCGTGTAATCACCTAAATTCTCCAGTGGTCTCATTTTTTTTCATTCCAAACGTTCTGCGTAGTAATTTATTTTTTATTATTTAAATAAATAGTTCATCCTTCAACATAAAAGGCTACATTTCACTTCTGTATAGAATAGTTGGGAGTTTGATAGTTTTAAATATCCTAATTTTTAAACCTTTGTACTAAAGACACAAGCTTAGTAATGTCGAATTTACTTTGAGTCTTATTTCATTATCTCTATTAACATTTGATCAATGTTATTTTATTTAGTTATCCCTGCCTCATCCTACAGAACAAACCTAATCACGGCTATTTTAAAATTTGAATTCAAATATGATGCTGCTGTGATTGTATGAACAGCTTACAAATTTTAGACTGTTTCTTCTTTTTTTCACAATAATTTGTTGTCTCGAGAACTAAGAAAGGAAAAAATATTTGAATCATTTAAATTTGTTTATGATTAAGACGTTACCCCATTATCAAAGTGACAACTAATAAAAGTGACGAGGATGATTGATATTCCGACATTGTTCAAACCCACATATCCTAATATTAATGTTGAAATCATTTTATATTATTAGATAAAAACTTAAAACTCTCATCATTTAAATTTCAAGGAAATCCTTTTTGTTTTTGGTGTCTAGTGCATGTGTTCAGTAGAGTAAATATTGTTGTTACAATCTCCTTCTTAATTGATATATAGTTTGTTTGTTTGTTTGTTCATTTAACGTCACTTTATGCTGCTGTGGCTAATCGGACGGTGCTACATTGGGAGCTCTAAATTTTGCCAATCCAGGTTTAATTAGGATAGGGATTTTTAACGAGTACCTGACATCGTACAGGCTCGGGACCCCCGTTTAACGTCCCTTCCGAAGGACGGCGTAACTAAGGATTTTTTTCTCCCTTAAAAAAATCCTAGGGTCACCTGCAGGGCTACGAACCCGCGATCTTGGGCTTAGTAGTTTGTTACGCTAACCACTAGACCACAGGTGACTGTTTGATATATAGTTAATATCTTGAAGGAATTGATATAGACTCAAATCATATTTAAAGTTTAAGATGTGCTTTAGAATACTGTAAATAACTTTCTATTTTTTGTGGTTGGTTTATTAATATGTTTACATTATAACTAAATTTGAATCACATGAATTATTTAAGCCAATTTAATCTGAGGTACTCCTTATTTGTCCTGTTCCACTGTACTTAATTTTTTCATTAAAAAAACTTTTTTTTTTGTTGTAGGATTCAAATGATGGATTAAGATGGCTCTACAGTTTTAAACTTTGCAGCAAAGATAACGAAAGTTTAAGTTATAAGCTGTCTTATGGTATAAATTATAATCCTGAGGCAAAATGCAGGTTACTGAAGGTAATGATTTAAAAGTATCAATTTTAAAATATTTAAGCAGTATTTAAAATGTGATTTTCATTGCTTAAGTTATTTACGTTAACTAAAATATGAAATTTATTTACTGGATTTTACTTCTTAAGAAACTGAGGCCTGTGGTGTGAAAAAAATATGGGGAATAAGATCGGGTGAAACAGTTACGGTTAGAGTGACATTTTACCGCACAACGTCTCGTGCAAAGCTCTCACTTTGGATCTTATTTTAAATTAATTTATAATTAATATTTATGTAAGATATAGGTATACAATATAATATACAAAATTCTTGACTGATAAAATATAAACAATAGATTAATGAATGAGGTATCTCATGGCTGATTTTTAATTATGGCTTATAATATTTTTTTTAAATTATAAATATTTATTTCAATTTAATTGACCGCTAATCGATGCACAATATTTTTTTTAATCTGTTCTTTGCTAATATAAATAGATTAGACGGTTTACTAACACGTGACCATGCAACATATAATTGCCCATGGGAGAAACAAGGATGTTCTAGGTCCAAACCGCAAATGGACATTGTTTGGCCTTGAGACTTTGGTCATAGCAAAAGTCAAGCGTTTAGGATTTACACTACTCGGACATGCCCTTACAACATATCAAAAATGCAGCATCATCAAGCGTCACTGCTACGATCAACGCATAATCAATAATAATGGCCGACACTTATCACTTAGGGGTATGAAAAATAGTTTACATCCTATTCTCAGACCTACTGAATATACACACAAAATTTCAAAAGAATCGGTCGAGTCGTTTCGGAGGAGTTTTGTTACAAACACTGTGACACGACAATTTTATATATTAGATTTAGAAATGATTACATCCTAGCTCATGTTTTATTTGTTGTTATTTATTTTGTTTATTTGTTAACTTATGTCATATATATTATTATAATTTATATTATTTTATTTGTTATTGATTGTATTAATTTTTAAATATTTTTATTTGAAAGAAAAGATATGTCCAGGACTGGGACTCAAACCTGGGTTCGATGGTCGAGAGGCGAACCAGGATAGCTCAATTGGCAGAGCTCCAGGCTAGTGACCTAGGCAACGCGGGTTCGAGTCCTGGCCCTGGGCATATCTTTTATTTTCAAATAAAAATATTTAAAAATTAATACAATCAATAATAAAGAAAATAAAACAAAGTTATGATTGTTTTGCCACGTTTAATAAACCTTAGCTGGCTCATCATGTTCTGATATGTACTAGTCATGTCAGAAACTTTATATCATAGTTAAATCGCGTAATTATTGCGTTATGATAACGATTGTTTAACTATTCAGCTACTTAACTTTCCTGAGGTGAGCTCCAATCCAAGGACACCATAAGCACGTGGCCCTCATAAGTATGCCACACTAATCTTTTTTATCACATATCTTTAATATTATAGAAAATTATCTTATTACTTACGCAGAAAGAACATTGGTAGCTCAGGGGTTGGGGTGTGTGTTAAATGATCTCTAAGGCTGGGTTTTAGACTGGCTATGGCATATAATTTTTTTCTGGATTGTGGGATGGAATAAAGTGATTTTATTTTTGGAATTGGGGGAAACCTGAAGTTTAAAATTCATCTTATCCAATTATTTTCCTGTACAACTGCTGTACAGTCCTTACCGAGTACTCAACCAAAGACTCTTCTGGGATTGTAGTGGCGCAAATATTTTTATTTAATTGTGATAAAAAAAATAAATAATTTAAACCAAGATTTATATTAAAACTCAGTATCAGTTCCAACTAAACCTGTATTTTGTTATTAGTTGAATGATAATTTTATAAAATTTAAATATTCTTCTAAACATTCTAAAATGAAAAAATTTTTTACATTCAATCTCAAAAGTTTTAAATATGAAAATAAGAAATAATCTGCTTATATCGGAATCATGTCCTCAATTAATAAATGTGATATTTATCTCTTGAAGTTAAGTAAAAAAACTCGTGCACAAGCAAACCAAACTTAAGAAAAAAAATTATGAGCTGGTCAGCTTCATATTTTACTAAGTAAACATCGTTAACACATTACTTAGATAATTAGATACTCCATAGTTACAGAAAGATTGTAAACTCTAAAAAAAATTAAAAATGTAAAGAAAGTGAAAGAAATAATCAAAAGAATCCACGACCACCTGGCCAATATTCTATCAAAATAGATAATAATTTTTAGTAATTTCCTCTTTAGTCCTTTTAATAAATTAATAGATGATAATTAATAATCAATTGGTATTGGTCTGGTAACATCTAAGTTTGTTTTTGAACATTTTATATAAAGTGATTTTTATCTTGTAACATTTTTCTCCTGTTTCTGTTATAGTTTATCTGTAAGGAATTCATTGTGATACCCAATGTGAGAGGAATGAGATTACGAAAAATGGATGTGAGTGCAAAATCTACGATGCTTAAGTTCAGTTCCGCACCACTTTCCAGGGTCAATAGTGAATTAGGAACCGTTATCATTCATCTTGATCACACTCAAAAACCAGTTGTGATTCCCTGGTGGCATCCAGATTATTGGGATCACATGAGATGCTGCAACAGAAAATATTACAAACTACCTGTCTCATGTTAAAATAGGTTTAATCATATTGTAATTGAACAAAGCCATTAGAAATGTTAATATTTCTTCATCCTCTGTCCTTGAAGTGTGTGTTATGATAATGTGATATTATGTGTGACAATACTGATTATTTTTTTAGGAAGAAAGTTATGTAAGGAAATTATCTTTCTATATTTGTTAAGTAGTAACGAAGTTTAATTTTTTTAAGAAATTTCAAATTTAGTTATGGCTCAATAGGTTTTGCCATATAAATAATGTAGAACCTGAGCATTATTTTACTATAATTATTATTTTTGGAATAGTATTTTTTTTTTTATTTAATAGTTTGAGGCCATTTTTACTTTTATAGTTCCTTATGTTGAAACGTGATTGTACAATTCTAATGTATATTGTTAGTACTAAATATAAGTACTAAATGTTGATACCTTTAGATAGGTATTTATTTTTTAGTCATTAAGTGTATGAATAAATGAAGTGCTGCTGTCATTTACAGGTCCCTTAAGAAGTCAATGTTTATTTTTCGATATTTAACATCTAGAAAGAAATATTTTTTGTATTTTAATTATTTAATAAGTTTGTATTTGAAATACTATAGAGCTTTAATGTTTTCTTTCTTTTGATATAATGTATTTCACAAATACAACAACATTTTTATAATATCCAGAGTAAGCTTATTTCACTGGTTGTATACTGTGTTATTGATGAGTATAGAAATTCTTATTTAAAAAATTATGTCATTCCTTTACTATATTTTTGTCACAACAAATATATGCACATAATTTATGGAAAAATGGAAGGTTTTTCCATAAAGTTTATACAATTTTTAACGGTGATCCATTACTTGAATTTTCTTATCTAACCTTGTTCATTCAAAGATGATAAAACATCTAAATAAAAAAGAAAATAATATTTTTGTAGTTCAAGTACAGTGGTTAATTTGTTTATTCAATGTAAAAATGATGTTTATAGTTTTGTGTTATACAGTAAATTTATAAAAATCATTATTTTTAAAAACATCTGCATATTCTGAAATGTAACTTCTGCATAAAAGCATATTTTTGTTATCTTTACCAATGAAATCCCCACATTTTTAATAAAGAAATATTAGCAAATTTTCCAAAGGATTATGCTGGTTTGTTTTAGTATGACTCACCAAGTATTGAGATGCAAATTCATAGTGAAAAATATTGATATCTTTCTATTATTACCACTTAACCAACTTTTGAAAACATGAAACATTTTATTCTTTGTCGTTTATAGCAGAGATTAATTGAGCACAATTCATATTACAATAATTCAAAACAAATAATTCCTATGAATTGTTAATGCTTGCATTGGCTAAGGGTAGAATTATCACTCATTGGGAATCATCGACATTTGGTGCTTTTGTCAACTCGAGTAGATTTCTAGACTGTTTCCATTTTTTTTCTGTTTAATATAATGGATAGAGGTTGTCCATTTATGATAATAAATTGGGTCTTTTTCGTTCTAATTTAATAATTTTCATTTGATTGAATATATTTTACTCTTCTCACTCTCAATGCAAAAGAATCTGCAAAGTATATTTTAAATACTAAAAAAGCTTAGGAACACATTATCATTAAAAATCTCAGACTCTTCAGTCCCAAATTATGTTCTAAGCACTATTTTCAGTAGACTAACATATAGGTGTTACAGAAGATGCAGTCGCCAAAAGCTGACATGAAATGCAACACATTGTTCACATCCTTCACACATTTTCCATTGCTGGATTAGGAGTATTATGATGTGAACTCTGTTGAAGATGATTTACTCTGTTCTTGAACATCAAGAACTTTAATTTATTTATCCATATGAAGAATAAATACAATGCCTATAGAAATTCCTAATTTAAATTAGTACTTTTATGTATATATATATGTGATTTGTTTTATATTGTTTTCATCTAAAGCAAAACTGTAATTTTTCAGCCTTAGAAATGGGTTCAGATGTTCAAATCACATAAGGAAATCCAACTTTTAGGAAGTATAAGAATTTTTTCAATGTTCACTTTTATTGTAGAAAGTGATTATTAGAAGCGAGGGGATGGTTGAATGGAAGATAGAGTAAGGAAGAAAATAGTTGGGGGTGCAGTCAAATAAAACACTAAATAAGTGGGTACTTATTTAATTATGTGCCGACGTTTCGACTCATTTTTGGGTCATCTTCAGGGCTAAGAAAGAAAAACAGACAAAATAACAAAACTATAAAAATACATTGCAGTACTAAGTATATGATAAAATAGAAAAAATATATATGTAGAGTAATAAAAATTTAGAACAAAAAGTGAGTGATATATATGAATAAAAATATTACAGAGTAAATGTACAGAAAGGTGGTGATGCAAAAAAAATTTACAAAGATAAAAGAAGGAAGTAAACAGAAAGTTTTTAAAAATAAAAAATATAAACATCAGAGGTGAGAAGTAAAATTATGGAAAATTAGTAGAATATATATAAAAATGATTTACTCTGTCAGTTAGACCGATTCTAGTCTAGCTTCAGCTTCCAATAGGTTAGTACATTTTTAATATCGATATCTTCTCCTCACCCCTTTCCTTCTCCATTCTGCACACCTTTTTCTCATATTAGCTTTTTTGGCATCCATCATATGTTATTATTTAAGATTTCATTATCATTTAACATCACTATTTCATCATATTTTATTCTATTTCCATTCTCATACTGTTACTTATATTTCTATACGTTCCTTGTATATTTACGTCATATATTTATACCACTTCATTCTATATGTATGCATTTTAAAACTCCTCTTACTTATATTTTCTAGTTTCCATGTTCAGTTTATTTTTCACCTGTTATACTCTTGATTTATATCTTGACTTTCTACTGTTATTTTTCCTTTATTTACTCTTTGATATCATTTTCGTTATACTTTCTTTCATTTTACTTATGTAAACTCCCTTGGAGTCTATTATCTTACATTTTATATTTTTTATATATATTCTACTACCTTTTCCATAATTTTACTTCTCACCTCTGATGTTTATACTTTTTTTAAAACTTTCTGTTTACTTCCTTCTTTTATCTTTGTAAATTTTTTTTGCATCACCACCTTTCTGTACATTTACTCTGTAATATTTTTATTCATATATATCCCTCACTTTTTGTTCTAAATTTCTATTACTCTTCATATATATTTTTTCTATTTTATCATATACTTAGTACTGCAATGTATTTTTATAGTTTTTTTATTTTGTCTGTTTTTCTTTCTTAGCCCTGAAGATGACCCAAAAATGAGTCGAAACGTCGGCACATAATTAAATAAGTACCCACTTATTTAATGTTTTATTTGACTGCACCCCCAACTATTTTCTTCCTTAAAGTGATTATTAGTTCAATGCATTTTCAGGCTCTAGTGACAGAGGACCTTGACACATTAAAATTGGAAGATAAAATACCAAGCTCTAAATTACCCTCCTGGGAAATAGTTGTAGGAAATGTATTAGCTTACAATTTGAAAATCAAAAATTGTTTTGGATGTAAATGTGATCCTGAAAACTTTGTACCCATTAATTCTCCCCAGAGCTCCTGAATTTACAAAATTAGAACAATATTCGATATCCATTTACTGAAGTCGTTAATGATTAATAATAGTGTGTATAAAAAAAAATGACTGGTTTTCCAAATTCAAGATTTCAAAGGACTTCAAATATTTGTATCCTATTTAATACTTACCAATACTTAATGATCCCTTTAGGGCATTCTCTAAGCTAGCTTAATCCCATTTGACTTCTTCAAAAAAAGCCTCAGTTTAGTTATTTGTTTCAAAGAAGAAACATGGCAGTGTCCTACAAAGTTTTAAGACATTTCTGGAAAAAAAAAATCATAGAAGCTGAAGAAACTCCTGAAATTATTAAATATTTATATGAAATATAAAAGAAATGTACCAAGGAATGGTGTGTTAATTGTATTTTATTTCAAAGAAATAATAACACAAATATTTGGAATATATTTTTATACTCCCTATTATTTGTAAAACAATGTAGACTCCCCAATGAAATAGAGAATGAATATGTTATAATACAAGTGTGATTATTAACAAAAAATATTCTTTTTTGATCCGTAGTCATAGGTTTCCCCCCCTATTTCCTTGGTATTTCACAATAGTAAGCTGTATAAGTTCATCCATATATTGAATATTATGTAAAATATGTATTCTTTATTTTATATTATCTAGTTCTCATTTCTACTACCACTCAATTCCTTCAGTTTGCAGGTTTATTTGTCTTCTTTCTGCCAGATCTTCCTTTTTGTCTCCTTTATTTTCCTTATGCTTGGGTTTCACCAAGGATTCTTTTAATATGCTCGAACCACCTGAACTGATACATAGTTAGTTATTTACATTTATATTATTCACTATATAAAACACATTTTTATCTTCAATATAAATTGAAACTACAGTTTCAAAAATCATACTAAATATCTAGATACAAATAAGGGCAAGAAAAAATGTAAGAATTGTCTGAACTTGATATAGAAAATAATCAAATGTGATTTCATTATGATTGCTTCTTTTAAATATTATTAATAATTGAAGGGCCTGCAGGAATAAGGAAAGTGAAAAATGCTATTTCTGCTTATGAAGATAAAAATAAAAAAACACCATCAAGAATTATCCATTATAATGGTAGGACTGATAATTATTAGTTAATTACATTTCTGTTATGAAGAGGATTAAAAACTACTAAATAAACTCTGGCAGTTAATGAGGTAGGGTCACAGAGATGTGCCGTGGTGTTTATTGATTCTGGTAACTAACGGTATGGGTTGCCCCACAAGAACAATCTCTCATCAAATAAATCCATCGGCCTAATTGTTAAGTTAGGTATTACAAGATTGGGGGTAAAATTATGTGCAAGTATTAATTGAAGACCAGACTAGCCTGGTTCATAGAGGTAGAAAAAGATTTACAGGAGATGGAGATAACTTGTGAAGATATTCTATAATGCAACCCTTTCAGAATGAAAATGCTCACTAGGGTTTTCAGGAAAAACCAAAGCTGAAGAGCACTGGCCAAATATCAAGCCCAAGAGAGGGCTCTTGAAATCCCTGGGGCCTTATTGAACAATATGAAAGAATTTTTAAAGAAAATATTCAAATTTTGACGGAGTCGCTTTTTTTTTGTTGTAATAATTAGAAAAGGGGAAATTTTAGCATTTTTTTTCTTTAAAAAGTCTTCTTGATCGAAAATCTATTACCGAACTAAAAATTAATAAAGTCAAAGACGAAATGACTCGGGGTGAGCTCCATGACTATTAATGTTTATTACTTCAGCCGAATCGCCTCCCTCATACGGCTGAGGAGTGAAGGTATGGGGTTATATAAATCGCTAGGGGGGTTATAAAAATAAAATACTGCACAAAGAAAAAAAAAATGTACAGGGGAGAGGAGAATGCAGCGGAGAAGTGAGCAATTTGTAGCCGATAAATTTACCTGGTATAGGAAAGTCATGGGTAGGATGGGGCTTGTAGAACTAAAATTGAACTCCGTTTCAGGCCTTAAAAAAAATATTTAGAATTACGTTTATCAAAAAACAAAAGAAAACAGTTTTAGTTGCTAATAAATTGCCAGAAACAAACAGCTCATCTAAATCTCAGCTCTCATTTTTAATAACGTATTTTCAATGAACTAATGAAAATAACTAATTAAAGACTGGCAGAATTTACGTCTGATGTATGACGTAAGTTTGAGTTGGCGTCTGAAAAATAATTACATCGAGGATGCCCACAGACTACATAAATGTAAGAATAATTAAACGGCGGTGGAATAAATTTGAACAAATTAGTTGTTTATATATTTGTTTTAATTATGGATGTCTACGATAAGGCCAAATCAGTCAATCCATCATTAGAGCTAGTGGTTCAGGAAAAAAATATTTGATTTTTAGCAAATAAATGTATTTATTTTATAAATAATCCATTAAATGTATTTAAAACAAAAATGTTTAACGAAAATTATTAAATATTTCAATTATTAATCCTTTCTTGGATTGATTGAAATACATCAGGAGTGAATCGACCATGGGATCCGGAGATCCTTCTGGTTCTCACCCAACTCTTATAAGGTTAACATCCTTATGAAACCATGTCTGATGAGCATAGATTTGTAAGTTTCATTTTATTTTTCCAATCCTTCAGGTAACCTGAAACAAAATAACAGGAAATAAGTAACCAATCAAAATCATGAAGTGATTAAATTGATTTTGTTCGTATAATATTTTTTTATAGCTTGACTTATTTATTATGTATTGTATACTAATTCTTCCTCATTAAGAAAATATTGCAAGAGATCACATAACGAGTTTTCAACCTAATCACTACCTAATACAAATAACTGTTGACTGTAAAACAATATGATATTTACTAGTTATTGAATCCAAGGCCCTCATTCGTTTTAGTGTTTTCTAAATAAAGACTTCATAAATTAGTTTTTGTATTTAAATATAATTTAAAAAAAATAAAACCTATGCCAACTACCATTCATAAAGGGCCTTGGGTTCAGTACATACGGCTGTCCTGGAAGGTGATTTGTCTAAGATCATGCTTAACCGCAACTCCCTATTTAGAGTACCCACTTAATAGAGGCTGGGTGAGCCCTATGAGGGTCTGTAGATCTCATAGGATACATCCGTGCCTGTCATCAGATTAAATAATTTATCTGCCTTAGCCGGATTTGAACCCGGAGCCTTCAGCCACTCAGAACTCTACCTACTGAGCTGCCTCGCTCCCAGAATATTATTTTTAAATAATATTAATTTTTTTTTTTTTATTGAACCACCTTATGGATATTTTTCGGAGTATTTATAATTTAATATTATCTACTAGTTCAGGTTCGTATCGCATTTATAACGAAATTTTTATACCCTGAGGCTCTGTTTTTCATCAGTTAAGATAATGGATTATTCGTTAAGTCTGTTGATAAGTTAAAAGTTAAAACCAGTAGAGTACCATGACATTAAATTCTTGAAAACCTGTACCACTACAGCCCGTGAACAGGTTTGGGGTTCAGTACATCGTAGAGACATATACTACTGTACATGGACAACGCCTGTGCAAGGAAGTGATTTGTCCAAGATCACGCTCAGCTGGCAGATTCCCCCCCCCTTATTTTGGGTATCTACTTATAGAGGCTGGGTGAGCCCCAGGAGGGTCCTAGACCCTCAAGCCTAGACAGCAGCGGGGATTGAACTAGGATTTTCGGCATGGCAACTCAGTGCTCTGCCACTGAGCTACTCAGCCCCCCAAATTCTTGTAATGATTTATTAAAAATAGAAGTTGTAGTTAATTTACTGAACAGTTGAGAGGATTTGTTAACCGCTACTAACAAAAATCTTAGGTGCAAAAGGATTACCTATGACATTTGACAGCGACAACGAAGACACCTTTTGGTTTAAAATTTAAAGAAATAAAATTTAATTAATTCATTTGAAAAGAAAAGATATGTCCAGGACCGGGACTCGAACCCGGGTCTTCCAGATCACTAGTCTGGGACTCTACCATTTGAGCTATCCTGGGCCCTAATGAAGTACGCTTCTCGGCCATGGTCATATCTTTTCTTTTTGATCCTAAGTCCCCGCGTTCTTGCATTTTGCGAAGTATACGAGAGGAAGAATGTTCTTTGAACATTATTTTAATTTGGATCTAGTTGACTTACGTCATTATAATTATTATAATTTATTTTATTTTAGTTGTTATTAATTTTTAAATTTATTCATTTGAAAAGAAAAGATATGTCCAGGACCGGGACTCGAACCCGGGTCTTCCAGATCACTAGTCTGGGACTCTACCATTTGAGCTATCCTGGGCCCTAATGAAGTACGCTTCTCGGCCATGGTCATATCTTTTCTTTTTGATCCTAAGTCCCCGCGTTCTTGCATTTTGCGAAGTATACGAGAGGAAGAATGTTCTTTGAACATTATTTTAATTTGGATCTAGTTGACTTACGTCATTATAATTATTATAATTTATTTTATTTTAGTTGTTATTAATTTTTAAATTTATTCATTTGAAAAGAAAATTTAATTAAAATTAATTTTTTTACAACTTTATTAAAAAAATATATAACTTGGATTTTTATTTTCTGACAAGAATTATTATTATTTTTACCATAATGCAAGCGATTTTTACTGCGTTTTTATTTTGATTCTTAAACACCTGCTTGCAAAATGTTTTCCAGCGGAAGAAATCAGCTGAGACGAACGTAGGAGGGAGTGTCCATGCAAAATAGGGACGGAATTCGAAGGGTATCCTCTTGGGAACCTTTGACTTAAAACGATGTGTCTCATCCCTTAGCATCGGCAGATCGGAATACAAACCATGCCCTCTGAAACAAGTATAGGATGAGCATCTTCTCAAGATGAGAAGGATAGCTTCAAATTAAAGAAAATCATTAATAAAATTATATGGGTTTAGATAACTATAATCTTTTTGGTTTTAGTAATGAATGTTTCATAATTAAAAATCAACTCATGGATAAATTTTGTAGCATTTATTTTTTTATACATTTAATATTTATGTGCCTTGTTTTATTATAATTTAATATTACCTGCTAGTTTATATTAGGTTTTATTGTATTTATAAGACTATTTTTATATTGTAAGAGCCTTTTTTTCATCAATTAAGATAGTTGTATATTCTACAAATCCGTTGAACAGTAACAAATTAAAACTATCAGAGTATTTCATACATATATTTCAATATAATGTAATAAATATTGAAATATATTATTATATTAAAAAAATTAAAAATCATCTCATCGATATATTTCGAAGTATTTATAATTTAATAATGCCTCAAAATTTAAATTATGTTTTATTGTATTTAAAAGACTGTATATTGTAAGAGCCTGTTTTTCAATAATTAAGAATGTTTTATAGTCTTTACATCCATTGATTAGTAACAAATTAAAACTAGAATAGAATTTTATAGACATATTTCAATATAATATAATAAATATGTCATAAGTTACATATTTAAAAAAAAATTATAAATCATTTTCCGTCAAAAAATCATCCGTAAAAATCACATCATGGGTATATTTCGAAGTATTTATAATTAATTAATGCCTGCACGTTTACATTAGGTTTTATTGTATTTATCATACGATTTTTATATTGAAAAGGTCTGTTTTTCATCAATTAAGATAGTTGTGTAGTCTCTAAATCCGCTGAACAGTAACAAATTATAACCAGCAGAGTATTTCATACGTATACTTCTATATCTGTACCTGGAGGTAAAGAACACTGTCACATTTTTGTAATTTTTTTATATGTTCTGGGTGAACGTTTAAAAAAATATATATAGTTAATAAATAAATAAATTTGGATATATAAATAAATAATTGATACTATAAATATTTTTGTATTTTTTTTATATGTTCAGGAAAGTAAATTTTTATTAATTTTGAATTCTTGATTTTTGTTTCTTCGTTACTTATAAAGGGTGTTTTTTTAAGCTAGATAGAACTTTAAATTGTAAAAAGTAACACAAAAAATTAAATTGTAATAAAAATTTTTTTTTTATTCGAAAGATCAATACGTGACATTAACATTTGAAAATGATTTCGGGCGTATGGGCACCGCGGCTGTTCTTGACGAAGCGCATTCTGGACGTCCAATTTTGGGCCACTTTTTCGAGCACTGCTGGCCGTATGTCACGATTAACACGAACAATGCTGGCTTCCAAGGCGTCAATTGTTGCTGGTTTATCAGCATAAACCAGTGACTTCACGTAGCCCCACAGCACGACCTTGGAGGCCAATTGACAGGTCCATTTCTCGAAATCAACCAAAAATGCGCCTCATCGCTGAACACAATTTTGCGATAAAACAACGGGTCAGTTGCCAACTGCTCTAGAGCCCAATCGGCGAAAGAAGTATACGAAATGTCAGAGTATACTGAAACAAATAAAAAAAAATTTTTGATTACAATTTAATTTTTTGTGTTACTTTTTACAATTTAAAGTTCTATCTAGCTTAAAAAAACACCCATATAAACAGCCTAAACTGTTCACATTGTTATTGGCATTTATATTTAATGTGAAGTATTGATCATAGAATTTATTTATGATAATTTACCCATAACATTATCCATTTCCTCCGGGGTATAGATATAATATAATAAATATTTCATAGACTATTTTAAAAAAATGAATAATCAACATATTGATTTTATTCGAAGTATTTCTATAGGATAATATTATTGCTTATTATCATATAGATTAACAGCAACAAATTAAAACTAGCAGAATTTAATGATAAAATAACAATTCATGTAATGCTTTACTATAAAAAAATTTAAAAATATATGACGTATAAAATCCAACTAACAACCCAGTAAACTAAAAAAAATTGTTATTTTATCATTAAATTCTGCTAGTTTTAATTTGTTGCTATTCATCCATATGATAATATGCAATAATATTATCCTATAGAAATACTTCGAATAAAATCGCTATGTTGATTATTCATTTTTTTTAAATAGTCTATGAAATATTTATTATATTATATCTATACCCCGGAGGAAAGTAAAATACCTTAATCAAATGGATAAAATGGATAATATCCACGAAATGGATAATGTTATAGGTAAATTATCATAAATAAATTCTATGATCAATACTTCACATTAAATATAAATGCCAATAACAATGGGGACAGTTTAGGCTGTTTCTATAAGTAACGAAGAAACAAAAATCAAGAATTCCAAATTAAGAAAAATTTACTTTCCTGAACATATAAAAAATATACAAAAATATTTATTTATATAACCAAATTTATTTATTTATTAACTATATATTTTTTTTAAACGTTCACCCAGAAACACGTTTGAAGAATTATTTATTTGCGGATGTTTCTTGCTTTTCAGTCTGACCAGTATCTTTTCATTCTTTTTGATGTTTCCATCTTCCGTACCTCCGATAGTGATACTTCCATTATTTAATATTTTTTTTTAGGTTTTCTCATTCTTATATAATTTTTCCTGATATCTTCAATCCTTCCATATCCTCTTCGACATGAGCGAACGATTCACCCTCTTAGTTTTTCTCTTTGGAGGAATTAAAAAATCTGTTTAGTCAACCTATTTTCCTTCATTCTCACTAGATGTGGATAGAAGGAAATTTGCCTTTTTGTTATTTTATCCGAAATTCTTTCTAATTTTCTTCTTAAATTTTCTTTATCTATTTTCCAAATTTTAAACCAAGTCTTCGTTGCACAGACGATGGGTTTCGGTGGCGTAAAGCACTGTTTTATACTGATTTCTTTATTAATGTTATTTGATTGTATTTATGATGAACAAATAAGTAATGATAAATAACAAAAATAACAAATAAGTGCACATTGTTAAACGTATTTTACCTATAATATTATATATAGATTTTTTGTATTATAGATGATTATATGAATTTTATATAAAATATCAATCCTAAAACAAGCAATTATTTCACTTTCGATTTTTTGCATTTGCAAAATAATAAATCGCTTTTTGTCTCTTTATTAGAGTAATAATAACCATCGGCAGTTTTCGCCCCAAAACAGAACCAAACTTATTTTGGCATTTTAAATATTTCCTAATTTCGAGGCCAATCAAACTTATGACGTCATTATATGTATGCCTCTACAACGGGGAAGAACAATATTAGTGTACCGTTGTGGCGCCTGTTGAATTTTTTATGTGTTTTTCATATCGACAGCTATGGAACAATTTTAATTTATGTATTGTTTGATATATTTGATTTTGATTATTTAATGTTTTTAGTTTATGATGAGTACTTTCGATCGTAATAATGTGGTATAAAGTCTTGGATGCGACCTAAATTAAAAAAAAAGGAATGTGTAGTAGTATCTACATGTCATAGTTTCCGATGGTTTTAGGTTAAATAGCCTTCAAGAGTACGTAAACGTTTTTTTTATGTGAACAATGAAGAAAAAATGTACAAAACAACTACATGATTCTCATCTACACTTTACATCAATCTATATTACTTCCTGCTAACATTTATTTAGTATTTTCTGTTATTTGAGTATTTTGTGTCAAGCAAATATTTTTTATTCATAGCATTAGGAACTGATTCATATAAATTTATTTTCTTGTTAAATACGGAAGCCTATTGGGAACACCTGGTTTTTAATGGCGGTCCCCAGCCTAAGGGGAGTCTGGTACTAGTTAAAGATCCCTATCCATTCATATCTGGATAAGTAAAATGGAAGACTCCCACTGGACCGATTTGCCATCACAGCATAAAGTGACGTAAAATAAATAAATAAACTTGATTTTATTGGTCAAGCGTAAAAAAAATAAAAAATCATAACTCGTAAAGGGATGGAGATAAAAAGGTACTTCAATCGGCAGTTAACTATTTTATAAACATTCCCCAATTACTAGCATTTGGTTCGTGGACACTTTTTAATAAATAATTTATTATATAAATATGACAAACCCTAACATGAAATTAATTTAAGTAAATAAAAAACCTATAATATAGCTGGTTTTGTATCCAACTTTTTATTATTTTTTAATTAATTTCCTCACCTAACAAACCATAATTAAAATAAATAGATGCCTCAAAATATTGCCTTCTTGTTTATGAGACGAAGTTTTTGAGCTGACTCTTCTTTCCCAATTTTTGAATCAATTTTCTCTCATCTCATTTCACCCAATATACAACAACTAACATCTGACAAGGGTACTTGTGTATTAGATGCACCACCAGAAAAGGCCAATATTGTACGCATACCCAGTTATATTTTATAACAGTTACATTTTATAACAGTTACATTTCTAACAGTAACAGTTACATTGTTTGCAGATTCAATGTTCTTTGTTTCTTCCTGTGTTCTAGAGTTGTTGTTGTATCCTAATTTTTGTTTGTTGCTGATTTGTTGTTTGTTTGGTGGTTAGGGGTGGTTTTTATTTCAAATTGTTGATGATATATTCCATTATTTATTTCTATTATTAATATATTTATTTGTATTATCTATTTTATTATTTCTAGAGTTGTTATTGTATCCTCATTTTTCTTTGTTGCTGATTTGTTGTTTGTTTGGTGGTTAGGGGTGGTTAGGGATGGTTTTTATTTTAAATTGTTGATATATTCCATTATTTATTTCTATTATTATTATATGTATTTATATTATATATTTCATTATGTTGCTATATATGTTATATATTATTATTAGTTTTATTTATTTATTTCCATTATTATTATATTGCATGTTATGTTATACAAATTCTAACCCCAATAAAAATATTTAAGAAGGTTATCCAAGGTAACTGTTAGAAATGTAATTGTTATAAAACGTAACTGGTTGCGCATTGGCCTTTTCTGGTGGTGCATCTGATACACAGGGATACCCTGACAAGTTTAGAAAACTTTGAAATTTAAAAATTGATCTTAAAGGAATGATAAAAATAAGTAAATTTAACATAAATATTGGTCCAATCCAAATGGAAATATTGGTCCAATAATGGCCTAATAATCAATTAAAAGGGTTTCTTATATTGAGAAAGAATAACCGATGTATAACCAAACTCAACTATTTATTTACGTCTTCAGTTGTTAGACAATATTTTCCTCATATAAGATTATATACAACTTAGATTATTTTCCACTAAACAGGCATGAAACGATCACATAATTATTGTTTTTCTTTTGAGACGAAAAAGTCCTCCAAGATTAAGTTTAATAGGAATTTCACTGGAGCGTTAACACATAAAGGCATTTTAATAAAATAAAAAAATCTTCTGAGCCCCCGTAATAGAGTGCCCGTCATTCAAAGGAAAGTAAATAGAAAAAAAAAAAGAAAATATGTTGAGGCCTAACAAGAACACTCTTAAGGGAGAGTCAATGCAGTGAAAAAAATAAAGTTATATTGAAGAAAGTATATGGAAACTTAAATTTCATATTAAAAACTGAATAAATAAATTATATATTTATTTAAGTGAGTTAGACATATGCATTAATATAAGTTTACTCTATTCTAAAACTGACTTAAACAAGTTTTAGTTTTATAAAGTTCTCAAAAATGTTTGCATATATAAGTACACACAACCTCCCTTTTTCTAAATTGTATTTATATTAGTTCTTAAGATATAAGGCAAATGACAGGAATAATAACTTTCTTGATATCATTCATGAAATAAAATAAATGATATCAATGATAAAATAAAATGGTTCATATAACTTTCACGATATAATTTATAATAACTTCAATTAGCATATTCATTTGTCCCAACACAACAAAAAGAAAGATATTTTCAATGTTTTCGACGGAACCTCAAGGCTACGTAGAAATAAAGATTAGAAATCACAGTTTACTTCACTCTGTCAACAAAAATATTTTAATTTAAAAAAAAAGTCAGTTGGAGACAAATTTATTTTTTAATTTTACCTATAATTTATGAATTTCCGAATAATACGAGATACGATACTTTAACTCTTTAGGCGCTGAAATAGGAAACCTTTTTGTTGAGAATTCTAAGTTTTGTGTTATTGGCCGATATAAATAAATAAATTCGACATTTCGCTCATAGGAAACTAATTAAACTAATAACTGGAGGGAATCATCAATATTTTGAAGATATTTTTGTGTATTACTAGTTGTATTCGTTGGATATTTTCTCAATTTCCTCATTATAAACATCTTCCCACAAAAGGGACATTTCTGATCTTTAATTTTCCTTAAGATGATGCAAAAAGGATGCCAAAATCTGTGGTCAACTGATGACAGATAAAGCCTTTACTGGTGAAACAAACTGTTGCGTAGGCTAAACATTTACAGACAGTTACAGTACAGCTACTATAAACTATAACTTGACAAATCATATGCATGCAATATTGAGGGAAGGGGAAAATACCGAATCAGGAATGTAGGGTTATGCACCTTAACTGACGATTTAAGTAAGATTCATAGTTTTATTTTTATTTATTTTTTGCATTGATATTGATCCGTTATAATGGGAGCGGCGTGCCTCAATGCCTCAAGCGGCGTCCTGAGTTCAAATCCCGCTCGCTAGCACTTTTATTTAATCTATTAGCAGGCCGGAGATGGACCCAATGGGATCTAGGTGAGATCTGGGCTCATCCAGGCTCAATAAAATGGGTACCCAAAATGATGAGGAAAGTCTGTCGGCTGAGCGTGATGTAGGCCAAGTCACCTCCCAGCCCAACCGCTGTCCAAGAAACAGGAGAATCTCTAGTTTGTACTGAAGACTTACTGGAACTTGTTCTTCTGCCGCCTTCTTCTGTTCCTACTGAAATCCCCTTCTTCTTTTTATATGTTTTTTATTCTTAATTTATTACATCTATGCTTGTAAGATTATTTCTTATTTTATTTATATTTCCTTTCGATTTATTACATTATTTATTAATCCCCCCACATAATGTTACTAGTTACTGCTCACTTCATTATTTAGCGTTTTGTTTCCGTTTTGACTCCGAATTTGGGAAGCTGTCAATCACCTTAAACTCCATCATCTGTTAGATAATACCAGATTAACTATTCTATAGCCAGATATCTATTTATTGATAGCCACGATGTTACAGGTAATGGTATAACTATTATATCGGGAGGGGGTGTTCTGATTAATATGATAAGGAAGTGACCTACTGGCTACTTGATGAGGTCCGCTGCCGATGGGAGAATCGTGTAAGAGCAACTTCATAATTATATCGACCCCGAAGCCTATGAATAACCTTCAAAATGCTCTTTTGTTTCGTTGCGGGTAGCGCAGAGGTTTCCAAAGATCTCTCGGACCTCCAACTTTTAAACTCGCCCGCGCCAATCGCAAAATTCGGCATTGAAAACGCATCAACACCTGAATTAGCCAAATGAGCGGTAGTCACATTGCTGAGGGGACCGGAGCCAAGACCCAACTTAAAGTGGTTTCCTCAGTTAGCAACTCCCGTAATGAGCTATATTTGTTTCAGGTGAATGGGGGAGCGTAATTACGCGGGAAAATCAGTATAAAATTGTTCACCTGAGAAAATTATTTCGCCATCCCTTTTTCCTTTTATTGGCTATCTCCAAGGATTAATCCGAGTAGATTATCAACTCTTTCTTAAAACAAAACAAAAATACTGTACGATTAGAAACTGGGTCTATGGTTCAGTACATGGTAGAGACTGTACTGTTTCTAGGACAACAGTTGTGAGTTTTTTTGCCCGAGATTCAAGGAGTTGGCAACATGTATCAGTTATGTATTTTATACTAGTTAGAAATATGTAGATATATTGAGATATTGAATAGATATAATGTGGATATACAAGAGACATTCTTCTGAACGAACTTGGTGAATTACTACTATGGCTATCATTATAACTTATTGTCTATAGACTACATCTAAATTAGAGACTAATTTCTTACAAAATAATTGCTACATCTCTTCTCAACTCTCCCTTATCTAATACTCTTCCTAAGATTAGATCTAGTATGTATACATGTAAAATAAAACGGGAGGACGGGGAAGTTAACATTGCTGACAACAAGGAGGCATTGATGATACTTCCTATTACAAATCAAATTTATAAAAAAATTACTTCAGGTCGTTGCCACGCAACTGAGGGAAATAGCCTGGTTTTTCCTCCAATTAAGGGCTTAACCGAGGCTGTCATTGTCTATGGGGTTTGATATCTGACAGCTTCAATCGTAGTAGAAGTTTGGGTGTGCAAACAGAAATAAAACGCCCAACAATATAGTATTGTTACAGGCTACTGGGTGTAAAATGGACTAAACTATTACTTAATTCAAGAATCTAATATTTATTAACAAATTAGAAAGAATACAATGAGATTATTTAAAACAGTTAAATTATTAAACTAATATCAATTTACAATAACAATATTCTACTAAATGTTATCTAATTTCTAAGATAATATACAAACAATATAAGATATTTCTAATACTAAATAACTAAACTATTTATATATAAATTTGTACAAATACAACAATATTACACTATAGTTTACAATAACAAATTAACACTTACAGTTCGCTAACTAAAGTCCACCGACCGTAAGACTCTCCAAATATGACAAACTGCCACACAGTTTATTACACTTATTACACGGCCACTAATTGTCACTGTTGCTCACTAAGCACTTATTACAGACTAACTAACTCACACACACTGCCACTAGTTAACGACTGCTACTCACTGGCTTATTACTGACTCGTCTTATTACTGCCTGCGCCGGCCGAACCGCTGGCCTTTTATATAGGCAAGGTAGATTGGGGTGGGGGCACCTAGAATATTCCAGGCCGACCGAGTAGGCTCTACGACATTCTATAATCCCTTCTGCTTAATCCCATTGTTTGCCTAATCTTCTCAGCCCGTCCTCCTCCCCGGTCTGACCGTAACAGTATACTATGTTTAATGTATTCTTACCTTCTGAAACACTACGGGGAGAATAATCTAGAAAAAAGTTAGTAAATAATGTAATAAAATAAGGATAAACATTAAAACGTAAGAATAAATAACAAATAAGAAAAAGAGAATCTGAAACTATGAACCTTACTTAAATCGTCGTCAGTCTAACACAGATTTTGACTTTCTTTCCGTGCTAATTATTGTCAAGAAAAATTAGGTTTCAGACAGAGCCTTTTTACAGGACGGTGTCTTCCAGCCCCAAATCAAGATTACACACTCAGTAGAGGCTGGGTGAGCCTCAGGATGGTCATGGTTGTCACACATGAAATGACCGTTTTCAGAACTAGGAAGAAAATAAAAATTTGAAATCAAATCTAACAGATTTTTTATTCAAAATATTTACCATAATTTTCAATAGACTTCTGCCAACGGCTTACCAAGTTTTCTATCCCAAATTTGAGAAACGTTAAGTCACGTGATGAAAGGAATTCAGAAAATGCATTTTTAATGTCTAAATCATTGGTAAACAATTTTCCTCACAAAAAGTTGTCCAAACTCCGAAAAAAGTGGTAGCCTGTAGGGGATAGGTCAGGGGAATATGGGGTAATATATTTAATTTATTCACTGTCTGTATTGAAACACTAGCTCGGTCGTTATCATGAAGGAGAATAGGTCCTTTCCTGTTTACCAGCACCGGCTGTTGTGGTTGATCAAATTTTGATGCAGTTGGTCAATTTCTTGGCAGTATGATGTTGAATAAATTGTTTTTCCCTTTGGTAGAAAAGAAAAATGAATGACCCTGGCTATAGACCGCCATACAGTAGCCATTAATTTTTTCGGATGGAGATTCTGTTTTGGCATGTGCCCAGGAGGCTGATCAGGATCTAACCATTCACCAGATCGGCGTCGATTGTCATAAATGATCCACTTTTCAACACAAGTTATTAAGCGGCCGAGAAAATTTCGTTTCTTTGACGATCAATGAAAGAAACATACGTTTCTAGACCTACTGCTGAAGTTAGTTGAGCTCGTGTGGGACGCTGGAATCCAGCTTTTTAGCCTTACCGATCAATTTTAAATGCCTGGAAACTGTCGTACGACTTGTGGCTAGCTCTGACGCATATTTTCTGACTGTTTTATGAGGGTCTTCTTCCAAAGCATTCTTCAGATCTTCGTCCTCTATTGATATTTGAGGCGGTCCACGGGGCAGATTTTCTAATGTCGTATCTCCAGAGGAAAATTTTGTAAGCCAACGGCGGATGGTTCTTTGGTGACCTGGTTTGGTTCACATGGTGACCTCTCCAGACTGACTCCTTGACGCAGAAGTCCTTGCAGGACCTAGACCTGTCGGGCTCCTGATACATATTCGGGAATTCTATATTCCTCCTTATCCGGTATTCCCCATTCTTCTGTATTGGAAAAAATATATTTTTTAGTATCTTTCATTCCCATCTCCTGATCCCTGACTCTATGCCTAGCAGTCATCCTAGCAACCATAAATATGTTCAAGACGTAATGATGAAACGATGAGATTTAAATTATACTGTCAGGTTTACCAAGATCCAGAACATTCTTAGTAGTGCGGCCCATAAGTTTTGAAGGATTTATATTAACAACTGTATAAACTACTGTAAAATAGAAATCCGAATTTCAACAGTTCTCAGGCTGCTTTACAAAGCTTCTCGCCCTCCCAATGATAATAACTAAAAACAAAAAGTGAGAAGTCAATCTTGACTATATATATAATTATTACTATTTGTTTAATGTTAATTTAGTGCTTTTCATACTAAAGTTTGAAGTTTTGAGGCTAAGTGCTGACAGGCGCGTACACAATTTAATAACCAATACGACCTCCTTCATCCGAAGTTGAAGGGACTGAAGAGTATTCTTTAGATTAAAAGTGAACCTTAAACGGACATAGATAAAAACAAAGCATGGTTCGCTCATTAAAATTAACACATATCGTGGTTCCTATATGTCTATTCTAACGATCCCTTTAGTTTGATTTAGACTTGAGGAAAAAGGGGATGGGGGAGAAGAAAATAGCAATATTATGGTGCGCAAGATTTACTAGGTCCATCCTGATCATCCTCTTGGATCCTAATTCTGAAATATTGATATGATGCTGCTGTTTGGAATTGGTTATTGGCTATAAGAGTTATTGACTATTATTGGTTATAAGAGTCGGAAGTTACATTTGTTCAATGGAGTGAAAATTGCCTATAAACTATATAAGAAAGTATGTTTCTGGAATATAAAAAATATAATGTTACTATCAATAGCTATATTTGTTTCACGTATATTATTTTTACTATTTTCGAACAAGGATACCTTCACAACCTCAAACATGAATACTGGTATAAAGATCACTCACCGTTGACTTGTGGTTTTACTGCAAAATGGCTAATAGTCTTGGAAAATACTTACTTTAGCACCAAATTTATCAAATCAAAGCAAGTTTATTCCAAATATTTACTTTCATTTTCTATACATTTTTCCAACGTGTTATCAAAATTTCAATCTAAGAAGTAAAAAAAATCAGGATTTTGTTTTGAAATAAGGCCTGAAAATTTTGACTCGAGAAATATTTTCACAAATAAAGTTGTCCAAATTTCTGAAAAGACGTCTGGCGTAAGGGTGGCTGAGGGAGGACTTCGTAACCCAGCTCGTTTAGTTTCTTAACTTAAAAGTCGTGATACATGAGCTCTGGCATTGTGATGTAAGAGTATAGGTCCCTTCAGATTAACCAATGCAGGTTGTTTTTTGGTATGTTTTTTTTGTATTATTCCAATATTCCTGCAGGACGATGTGCATGTGGTCGTTTTAACTCTGAGTAGAAAGACGAAATGAATTAATTATTTAAACGGTGGGAATGCAGTGTGAAGCAGCTTGGGCTACCGATTGTTCAAGTTTAACTCATAAAAAAAAACACAGTCGAAATCGCTGTCATATTCGATAGCATTCTGAACATTGCTCGCTCAGTTGTAGCAACAGTTAGTATTATAAGACAAGAGATGATTAAAATGAGCTCATTATTGTCTGTAAATATAGACATAATAAACAACATAAGTCTACTAATTCCACTTTGAACTTTATAAATAATAAAAACGGACATTTCAAATGAAACGAACAAATATTTGATGAAAATAAACCGAACCGCTCGCTAAGTATGACCTGTTATTTTTGAAAGGGTATATGTCCATTCTTTATATTCCCGATATCTAAATGTTCCCATTTGAATTAGTTTAAAAATGAGCAAACAAGCAAATATTTTTATTACATAGCACTTAGCAAAGTGGGATGTTTTAAAATCCATAAAACTTTTAAATTTTATTATGAAATAATCAACAATCAACACTGGGTCTACAACCCAGTACGGATCCTGGCCGCATCTAGGCGTCGCCTCCACATATCTCTGTCCTGTGCCAAGGTCCTCCAAGCTCTGGATCCAACAATGCTACCTGCATCTTTCTCGACCTCGTCTGCCCATCTTAATCGTGGGCGTCTACGTTTCCTTTTTCCGTCAACGTAACCAAATAGCAGTCTCTTATGAGTAGCATTGTCCTCCAATCTGGCCACATGTCCAGCCCATCTAAGCCTAGCTATTCTTATATACTGAACCACGTCTAGCTCCTGATACATCCGATATTTCTCTGCATTCTGCCTGAGTCTAAATTGATCGCCAACTCTAACTGCTCCATATATCCTTCTTAATATTTTTCTTTCGAAGAGCAATAAACTATTGGCATCTGCCCTGGACTGAGGGCAGGTTTCCGATCCGTAAGTTAAAACAGGCCTTATCATTGTCTTGTAATTATCTTGTATCATTGTCTTGTAAGTATCACCTTGGCTCTTCTTGATATCAGATGACTTCTCAAAATAACATTTATTAGCGGTCAAAATTTTTCTTTATGAAATAATAATCATTAAAATAATTTAAAAGAATAACCGATTTTTTTAGATACAAATGGACTATAATAACTTTCAAAAATAACAGCTTTTATTATCTAAGGAACATAATTAATGTTGGTTTATGTTGTAGAATAAAATTAAAATCCTAATTGTATGTAATTAATTAATTAACACACTCGTGAGTTTAATCAATACTCCTGATTCTCTTCTACTAATGCTATCCAATTGTGTTCGTAATTGAAACAAGAATAAAATGAGGCGCCTACAAGGTTTGACAAACAGAGCTGGAACTATTGGAACGAGTAGACAACACAACAGAAAACACAGCATGGAGACAACAGCACAATTATTAGCTGTGATTGAATGAGTGCTGATTATTACACGTCCGTTCCCTCCAATCGGACCGAGAGGTCTGCGCGCTCATCTAACTAGTAGCCATGATGTCAACTCATTAGGTGCGATCTGCGGGAACACAGGACACAAAAGATGTTTGTTAAACAGAACGATTAATACACTGATTGCAATATTGATTCATATGATCCGTATTAGCTTCGCTATCTGTAGTCCTACATTGAGGTGATTATTCTCTGTATTGTTCACTAGTCCCCTAAAATATTCGCCATTTTTCAGTTTAAAGTTGTTGTTTATTTATTTATGATGCAATGGTTAATTGGACGATTCCGTAGTGGGAGTAATACATTTTGGTAGGGGTCATTATCGATGACCTGGCATCATAGAGGTTCGGGACTCCCACTCTACGCGTTTTACGAAGGAAAGCATAACCTAGGATTTTTTACTCCCTTTAAAAATTCCTAAGACTGCTAACCCGCGATCATGGGCAGAGTAGGTATTTATTCTAACCACTACACCACATACTATTTGGACATTGCATTTTTGGAAACTCCGTTCATTGCGTTCAAGAAAGTAAAAAAAAAATAGAAAAAGAAATCTGTATCACAATCAATTAAGTGTTTTGGGTTCAGTATATGGTAGAGACTGTACTCTTTTAGTAACAAAGGTTGTGCAAGGATTTGATCTAAAAATGTTAGACCGTGCTCAACCACCAGGCCCCCCTTTATTAATTTAGGGATCTTTGAGGGGTGAGCCGAGGAGGGTATGGAGATCCCACAGAGTCAATCTACAACTGCTAACAGATTATTCAAAGAAGTAATACAGGGAAAAATTAACTATTCGTATAAATTAAGCAATTAAATATATAATAAACTAAAAGCACAACTGTAAAAGATTTCCTCTTTACCCGATAGTTTTTAGATGATAGTAGGCTCACGTATGAGTCATTTAGGTACATATTTAGACATTTAACGATTACCTGAAATGGTTACGATATATTAAGATTGTAATAGATAGTTATGCCAAATATTAAAATATAATGTAAACATTTCGAATTTGGTATAGAAATCTTGTGTATTGATATAAATAACAAAGTGAATTTTCCTTCATATTGACAAACCGGATGTGATCTAAAAATGTTCTTTTGTTGTATCTTTTGGTGTGTGATACTAAAGATATTCCAAACTAAGGGAACATATTTTCTTAATTGTAAATCTATAATCGACAATTCAACATGTACTTTGATAAGAAATGTGGAATCTTAAAACTTGTAAAAATAGTATTTCTATTAATTAAAAAAATAAATTTGTAATTAATATACATTATTTCACATAAATTACTTTACGATTACAAGTTAAGCGCTGTAGCTCCACCTCTATCCTCCTGTACTTAGCCTTTTCTTTTATTTATGAAGTTATTCTAGTTCTTTTTCTTATGTTTACTCCTCCATTTTTCTTTTTTATTATCATTCGTATGATAATATACTCACATCTCTAGTTTGTTAATTATATCTGTATCATACTTTCCTACACATGCCGTATTTGTTTAAATGTTTTCTTATTTTTACCCATTAAAGGAAATATTGTAATTCCGAAAATGTTTGGTTTTCAAATTTTATCGGAAATGTCAATTTTTAACGCAATCCGTTTTGACTTGTTTCATGGTGAAGTCGGGATTAAGTTGGTATAAACAAAACTTTAAATGAAGTATCACCACACTGCACACTAATGTAAATATATGTTGGAATAAAGTCATGGTATTCATCAAGATAATGAAAGTAAAATTTTATATGGATTATCTATCTGTTTCTAGGACAAAGGTTGAGGAGGGAGGCGATTTATCCGAGATCACACTCAACTGCCGGATTTTTCTCTCAATTAAGAACACCCTCTATGTAGTGTCAGGGTGAGACCCCGAAGGCTCCTCAGATCCCACACAGTCAAACTACGGTTGTTAACGGATTAAATAATTTATCTGCCACATAAATTTAACATTAAAGTAATGATTTTCACTATCGCCTTCAATCGATAGTTACTCTTTATGCTGCTATGGCTAATCGGACGATGCTGCATTGGGAGCCCTAAATTTTGCCTATCCAGGTTTAATTAGGATCGGTTTAATTAGGGCTGTTTAACGAGTACCTGACATCGCACATGCTCGGGACCCCCGTTTAACGTCCCTTCCGAAGGACACCATAACCATGGAATTTTTACTCCCTTTAAAAAATCCGGGGGTACCTGCGGGGCTACGAACCCGCGATTTGTAACTTAGTAGGCTGTTATTGTAACCACTAGAGCACAGGTCGCCCGCCCCCTATTGACTCGTTACATCACATTAAGTTTTAAAATTCAGGACATGTTGCTTTTCTATCCAGACAGCTGAAACCTTTTTTGTCCCCAGCCTATAACATAAAAAGGAAAATTTGCTTTGGTCGAAATGCAGGAAGACCTTCCTCATACTTGGGAGCCAGTGAACCAGGATTTTATGCCGGCTTAGAGAGGTCCCGACAGGTATAGAGCACCATAATCCCACCCAAAATACTTTAGAAATGTTCCTCTGCATTCCCTTCTCCCATTTTTTCCATTGAATACTAAACATGGAATCACTAAATTTAGGTGAATATTTATCGGTTATTCAAAGCTAAATTTATTTAATTTATTTTATTGTGTATTGTAGATGAACATGACAATTATTTTATTTTATGTTTATTTTTAACTTCTTTATTAGGCTTTAAAGAAGACCTGCACGTTGGCTTCTAATAAATATTTTCTTAGAATTTATTTTTACCTTCGTCCGGACCTTTTTCCCAATCATAAGGTGCATACCGTTAAAGAATAATTATATAACAAAAAAAAACTTTAAAAACATAGCCAATAAAAAAACAAATGTATAAAAAATATTGAAAAAATATATGTAAATATAAAAAATTTCAGTTCAGCTGGAATAAGGAATGAATTGTGAACAATAAATCGACAACCTAAACGAATGAAACAAATATATCATGTAAACTATATTCTTAAGATAATATGGTGATAGTGAACTAATGCCACTTTTATCTAATATATTTAAATAATCTTAACTGCATTAGTATTATGAGAAATCATTAAAAAATAAACGGGTCCATTTAAGTGATTACAATTTTTTATAGAAATATAAAATTCATTAAAAAAATATATAATGGCCAAAGGTTTAATATAATCTAAACTATTCAAGTTTAGTTTAAAATTGTCAAGATAAAAAATTTGCTCGAGAAACGACCAATATATGTTCATGATGTTCACTGCTCGAATGACACCTCCCTAGTATACTTGAATTTTCGTAATTGAGTAGCAGCGCAAAAGTATTAATTATAAAATGTTAAATCATCGATATATAATAAAATATCAGAGTGATGTCTTATAATGCGCTAATCACAAAAGAAAATAGATCTGTTTTTCTTATAAATTTTCCGCTCATTGAAAAGCTGAACTATTCAAGCTGCATTCTTCAACCGTTAAAATATTTGCACATAGCAATAGTTAATAATAGCATAGGTTTCTGATTATAACCAACTGAATAAAATGATTGATTACGAACAAATACTTTGTTGCATCTGATGAGGATATCACAAGCAAAAATGGTTACGAGAATGAATTCCTGAAGAAACCTTTTATTGAAAGTATTCGCAGATTTTTTTTTTCGTGGGAGAAATAGGGGGAATAAATTTTATAAGATTAATATTAAATACGATTTAATGATTTGTTATATCGATTAAATTGATTTATTTTCCTGGTTATTTATTATAGACTTACTAATTAAAATACAAAAGTTATGTTAGTGGGTTTAATAATCATATTTTTGTTTCATTAATTTCAGGGGGGTACCACCTATAAACTAACCCTAATCGATCTGATCTACAGGATTAAAAACGGCAACAAACATAACACAAATAAATTTTATCGATATATGATAAGGGGACATTACTAAAATAATGATCTTCTGCAAGTAAGTGTAATTCTGACGATTTAAAAGTATTTCAAAATCATTGGGAAAACTAATTCAATTATTATTTTTTTATGTGGGCCATTATTAGTTTGAGACATTTAATAAAAGCAACTCAATTTTAAAATGCTTGCAACTTCTTTTTTAAGTGTCATCTTGACTAACTTATAATGTTCTGAACAACCATAAATATATTGAATATATATATAAACTTTACGTGTGAAAATATAAATTTTCCGATTCAATCTGTTAAGCCTCGTGACTCCTCCATGATGCCAAAGCCCATAGGACTTGATTAAGCTCAAGACGTGACAAGGAGGTGGATGGCATGTTCTCCTGATCCCACTCTGATCTGACCGGCTTCGGCGTCGCTTCTACAGATTGTCCTGAGGAGAGCAATGCTAAGATTCTTGGGCCCGAATCTGTTCTTAGACAGGCCTCAACAAAAACAAGTAAACAAAAAAGTAAGTTGATTGGAGCAGAGCAGATCAGTAGTTCTACGCCCTAAGATAAAGATTAAAGATCCTATCTTGAAGAACAGAAATCGAAAATACATCTAACTATGAAAAAAAAGACAAACAGAATAGCTTTTATCAAGTTTATTGAGTCTGTATCCTCAATGTGACAAAAAAAAAAACTGTACCAACACAACCCACAACTAGTTAATTCCTACGACAACAGTTGTTGCGATCACAAATTGTGATTTGACCACACACAACCGCCAGATTTTCCCTTTTTAAAGGTACCCAATTTATAGAGGTTGGGTGAGCCCACCCTATAGAATCCATTCCCCGCTGTTAACTTATTAAATAAATTATCTGCCACGACTGGATATGAACCCGGGACCTCCGACTCGGCAACTCTGAGCTATACCACTGAGCTACCTCGCTCCCTTTACATATCTAATAAAAAGTTTATATTAGACTAGCTTCTGCCCGCGGCTTTGCTCGCGTGGAATTTGGTCTGCCACACAAAGTTTCGTGACAGATCATTTTAAATAAAAAATTTAATTTTTTTTTTTCTATAAGTTACTCGTACATCCAAAATTTCAGATGTCTATCTTCAAAACTGACGGATTCCCTACAATCTTTGAACCCCTATTATATTAAGGGGGAAACCCTTTATTGTCCAAATTCCAATTCAAAAATTATTAGTGCTCATTTAAGCTATACAAAGAACCCATTTGCGAATTTCAAGATGCTAAGTTCAGTGGTTTCTGTTGTGCGTTGACCGCTGGGTGTTTTAGTCAATCAGGCTACAGTTTAATACAAACTTCGCCTATGTGGTGTGTTGATAAAAAGTAGCCTATGTCCTTCCCCAGGCTTCAGATTATCCATACCAAATTACCCCCCATATCATAGACGGATCAGCTCAGTCGTGAAACATACATTGACACTGATTAATAAACGGGACGGACAGAAGTGTATACCTTTGTTCGCGTCAGTAAAGTATTAGTATGTAATGTTATTGAAAAGGATTACTTAGTAGGTATAACGGTTTCACTTGTCGTACGGCAGCAGTGAGGAGTGAACTATGGTGCTTTGTTTGTTTTGTTCAGCGAAAATATGTAGATTTTACGAATAAGAAACACGTGAGCAAGCATACAAACATTGCCCCACTTTTTCACCCCTTTAGGGGTAGAATTTCGTAAAATCCTTTCTTATCGGATGCCTACGTCATACGAAGAACACACCCTCCAAGTTTCAGGTCTCTACGATCAGAGATTTAGGCTGTGCGTTGATACGTTAGTCAGTCATTCAGGACAAGGCATTTTATATGCATAGATTATGACCAAAGTACACAAAATCACTATAAGTTGTAGCCTATGTGTTATTCTGATGTATAACTTATATTACTGTAAAGTTTCAACCTATTCCATTCAGTAGTTTTTGCGTGAAAGAGTAACAAACATACATACGAACTTTCACATTTATAATATTAGTAGGATTAGTAGGATGTTTCTGTTCACTCATCTAGTATGATATTAAAAAAATAAAATAAGTATAAATCACTGATGGTATTGTTTGAATTTTTCTTCATTATTTTTATTTTTCGCTTGGGATAAATTTGAGATATACGTAACTATGAATTGTTTCTCTACAATATACCTACTACAATCCTATAATTAAACAAAAAAAAAAACAATTCTACTACGTGGCGGTCCTACTTACCTACTGCAATATTGCAATATACTCTTCTAAAATATGTAACTTGACTTGTTTCGTTCAGCGAAAATATGTAGATTTTGGGAGTAAGAAACGCGTGAGAAAGCTACTCAGGGGGGAACCCTGTAGCGATGCTAACACTATTTAAAATATTTAACAATTAAATTAAATAACCGCGATTACCTACTGACCTCCAACATAGGTAGTATTGATAATGTGTTATAACCCAGTACTTATATTATCGTTATATTATGACCAAATTACAAAAAATCATTATAAATTGTAGCCTATGTGTTATTCTGATGTATAACCTATATTACTGTAAAGTTTCATCCAAATCCGTTCAGTAGTTTTTGCGTGAAAGAGAGACAAACATACATACAAACTTTCGCATTTATAATATTAGCAGGATAAATCTTTAATACTGTGAATACTTGTACAGTACTCAATGACGTGTCGAAATATTTAAGCTTCAAGCTCAGCTTCAATTTACTTGAAATTAGTTAAGGCTTTCAAAAGGGACCACAAGTTCCTAACCATACATATTTAGAAAGTAAAATAGTCTTCATCATTAACTAAATTAACTTTTTCTTTCTCTCTCTCACTTTCTTATGTATTTTTTATTTATATATTTTCAAAATTGAATCATAGAGAGGATCGGAAAATTCAATAACATTATAGAAATGATTAAATAGTTGTAGGTTTATTATTTTCTACATAAATGAAGGAATACAATCGATCTATACAGTATATTTTCCACCTTTTTGTATAATACAACTTTTCTTTTTGTGTTATGGTTGGGCGACCTAAAAATCAATATCCATTGGTACTGTTGAACAAATATTTGGTCAACTTTTGAAATTTGTCAAAGTTCATAAAACTTATGACAAAGACATTTAAAATATATTCGAACTAAACTAAAAAATAAAGAGTATGTGAATGTATTTATTCACATTTATTTTGTATGTATGTATTAAACATATATATATATATATATATATATATATATATATATATATATATATATATATATATATATATATATATAAAATTTATATATGTGTGTAAAAACCTTTCGGTAGGTGCCTTTCGAAGAACCGGCCTAATCTTAGGGATTAGTCTTGGGATAGCTGAGATCTTGAGATGGACATCCTGATTCTGCTATATCGTTTTACCGATGCCTCAAGATAGTATGTATATGTATATATATATATATATATATATATATATATATATATATATATATATATATATGTAGGAAAATGTAAGATATATAGACTATACCAAAAATCACCATAAACTGACCCAATTCTGAAAGAAACATCGGACAAATTAAGTTCTGTTTGAAACATTTATGAGAAATCAAGGTGATTGCAACTGACAGGATACACAAATATTCTAACACGTGTTACATAGTTATACCTATTGTCTTACTATGCTGTGCCATCATATGGAAATAAACAAGCAATGACGAAAGGCAAATAATACCATTTAAATAAATCCACGTTTCCTCGTGTACGTATATTTATTCAAATGACTAATTGGAATTTTCATTCATTAAATTTGTTCAGTTGGCGAACAGAATTATAACTTAAACCGAACTAAAGTATAACTTTTGATAAAATTAAAACAATTATGTTTTAATTTTTTTAAGCCTCGTAAGCTGGTTCCACATAGAGCTTTTGCAGTTGAGAGAAAGCAGTTAAGTAAAAAAAAACAACTTGTGCCACTACAGCTCATGAAGTCTCGGGTTCAGTACTGTGCTAGAAACTGTACCGTTTGTTGGAAAACGGTTGTGCAGGGAGAGGATTTGTCCTATATTTTCCTCACCCCCCTAGACCCAAAAGGAACCATCTCCGGGTGTCAAAATATTAAATAAAAGCTGTCACAGTAGGATTTGACCCTGGGATCTCGATCGATCATTTCAATATTCCGTAAATCACTCGATCACTTATGGAATATTTAAGTCAACTGTCTCCGGTTTCGAGTTGAAAAGGTCAAAAATTCGATTAACTGGCCGTACCGTTTACTTCACTTATCAGTAAATCGACTCCACGAATCTCCGGTCAATCGACATCTATCAGATATTTTGAATTTATGTTCCTCCCACCTCCGACCAAACATTGATATTTTCTGATGTAGTTGATGAGTCTTTGTTTGCAGAGAGATCTTGTTAAAGCTAGATGAAAAATTAAAAAAAATATTTTGAGATTCTATGTACTATTTTTCAATCCCTTATGTTGGATAAAATGGATCATTTTTTTACTAAAAAATATTGTATCTAGCCATATAATATATTATATATGTGTTTTGACCAATGTTATTGGTCCCTCAGAATTTTTTTCCAGAATAGAGCTGTACCCGTACTCCGTCCATTCGTCATGTATGGTGGGCTAGCGTGGATTATATCCGAACAGCAAAAGAGGTTACTGAATACTTGATCGAACACTTGAATTGCATACTTGATTGAACATCGTTAGAAGAGTATATGATTCAAACAAAGAAGGCAATCGTTTTTGAATCAAAACGAATGAAGAACTTAAGTACATATATGGAATACCTGGCAGAGTGTCTTGAATCAAAAAACCAAGTATAAGTTGGTTATATCACTTACATCGAATGGATAGAAAATACCTGCTCCCAAAGTAGGTATTAGAGGGATATAAAGATGGAGAAAGATGATGAGGGAGGCCTAGACTGCGATGGTTGGACGTTGTGGAAGCCCGTTTGGAGTGGAGGAAAATTTTTGAGGAGGCCAAGGCCCTCCTTGGACCATAGCACTGTGTGAAAAAAAAGGAACGGATATTAGATATATTTAGATGATTAGCATGCTAAATGATTAGCATTATGTGACCTGCAATTAAGACTATAATATATTGTTACTATTATAAATATTTTAAATAATATAATCTAATTTATAGACTTATCTGCAGTTTAATGTAAAATATAACCTGTTTTAATAAAACTAAAGATTTATCCCAATGGATTCAGAATACCCATCATAAGGCTGTAAAAGCGCGGACAATTAGGAGGCCAATCGTTCTTGGCCGTCTGCTCGGAATCCCAGCTTGTTACATGGGACGGGTTTGGGATAAATTCCATGGCATACTCGAGAACATGCAGGACATCGACCCCTTAAGCCACAATTGTTACAAGCATGTTGCATTTACTGCACCGTCTGTGAGACCTTCAAAGCTCAACTGGAGAAAGAAACAAGTATCTGGTGTACAAAGGATATACTTCATATAAGTCGTTGACTTTGAAACAGTACAGTCTCTACCAAGTACCGAACTCTTCGTGGGTTCAAGTGGCACAGGCTTTTCATATTTAAAATACTGTTAACTGTTAGGGATATAATGGATCACAGGTCCAATTCCATTCTTTGGAGGGACGTATAATGGCCGTCCCGAGTCTGTGTTGTATCAGGTATTCGTTAAAGATTAGTGCAAATTTTACTTGGATAGTCAAAATTTAGAGCTCCCACTGTAGCATCGTCCGATTAGCCATAGCAGCATAAAGTGACGTTAAATGAATACAAAAATAAACAGGTATTACAATTTTTGGCGCGGCGCTTATTTTATTCACAATTAATATTTTTTTAGTAGTAATACTTTTTTAAATTTATTTTCAAAACTAGTAATTTACCGTTTTTTCACTTTCAATATCTTCTGCATATTAAGATGTTCTTATAAACAATTATTACTGTTAACAGTTGTAACCAATGACTAATAGAGGCACCCAGTGTGAGTAACTTGTATGTGTAACAGAGTTTATTCTCAGCATGGAGTCCTCTGCCCTTAGTGCAGGTGCAGGCAAGGGTGAGAAAATAAGATTTCATACGAAGGGGAGAAGCGGTTCCGCTAGAAACCTTGTAGCAACAAACAAACAACTGCAATTGGAAATTGCGAAATAAACTTCAACATTTACTAGACAAACGATCTAAGCTCCCAATTAGTTACAAAAGACTCATATTAATGACGATTATAAGACCTGCCTGGACTTACAGAGTAGTGCGCTGGGGCTCCACCAAGCCATCGAATTCCTCCCCTCGTATCCTTACAATCCAAAATCCTTCGCAAAATCCTCAATACTCCTTACTTCGTTCCCAACAAAATCATCTATAATGACCTTAATGTCCCATTTGTTGCTGATTTAGCCCGAACCCAATATTACATTATTATTTATCAACACTTAATAATCCCTTTAGAGTATTCTCTAAGCTTGTTTACTAACACTGGACATCTTCAAAAAAAACCTCAGTTTAGTTATTTATTTTAAAGAAGACACATGACAGTGTCCTACGAAATTCTCGTAATTTTAAGACACTCCTGGAAAAAAAATTTCACCGCCGCTGAAGCAACTAGTGAAATTATTAAATATGAAGAGGAAGGTGTTCTGGGCCAGCGCACTGCGCGGCGTTGGTTTGAAAAAATTAGCAGTGGAGATACGACGTTGGAAAGGAAGAAGGGCTCCGTGCGACCATTAATGGATATTGATGAGGTTCTGAAGGAAGATGTTGAGTCAAATCCGACCACAAGTACTCGCGAACTTGCCAGGGAGTATAGTGTGTCGAAAGATACCGTTAGTCGCCATCTTCTATCCATGGGGGAAGGTGAAACTGTCATGTTTTTTATACACCCCATTATTTTATAGAGGCTGGGTGAGGCCCAGGAGGTTCCGAGATCCTATACGATCCATCTCCGGCTGCAAACAGACTAAATAAAAGTACTGCCTGGGGCGGGATTTGAACCAGGATTTCCGACATAGGAACTCAGTGCTCTACCACTGAGCCATTCCGCTCCCTTTATGCTATTACTTATCATTAAATCTATAAATTTATATTATTATAACATAGTTGTAAATTTCAATAAATAAATTTTTTTTAAATATTGGTTGAACTCACAGTTTAATTTTATGAATCTTAAAACAGATAACAAACAGCCATTTTTACTTCTTTATTTAGCTATATAAATTAAATTTCATTAATTGAGCACACACCCACCATTCAATTATGCACTAAATAAAGTTTTCTTAACTAGGTTGAGTTGTAGGTTGGGGGAATCAACTAATTGAAATCTATACTCTCGGACTGATGAATTTAAATCAATTATTTAAATTTCAGCGAAGCGGGTGTAAATAGAATATTGATCGAGCGACTATCATTTATAAAAATGTGTTATAATATTTATTTTAGTAATAAGTTGGTCTTTAACCATTCTCCATGGTCAATAATTTTAAACTTTAATGATTAATGAGTATTAGTTAAGAAAACTGTACGCTACAGTTCTTAAATATTTACATTTTGACTTTATTTATATATAATTCTTATGGCTAGTGTTATTCCACTATTTGGATTGTCGTTTTCGACTTAGAAATTTAGTATCCTCAATAGATTAAAAAAAAAATTTAATAACTTAAACAGAAAATAAAATAGATCAACTCGTTTCATTATAAACGTCATTGTTTAACTGCAGTCAAACAAGTTCTACTGATGATTTACAGTAGAAATAAATGATAGATATTAGCATATTTTGGTAACAAAAATTTTTGTATTTCGAATTTATAACATAAATATGAGACTAAACTGAATTTAAACAAGTTGAAATAAAAAAAAAAAGTTATTTAAATATAATTGATATAAGTACCTTAATATTTTACTATTAAATATGGCCATCCTTTCAAGTATTACGGTAACTTTTTGACATCTGTTTACCCGAAGATCCATTGCTGTCGAACTTAGTAAAAGTAAAGTAAAAATGTAGTTTACAAGTGGAGCTTTGTTTGCATAAGGGCCTGTCCTATTTGCAATATATAGAGATATTTTATTTATATTTTGGTTCCCTGCCCTATCTCATATCAGGAACCCAGTGCCTTATAATATCCTCGTATATTTCACGTTTAAAGCTATTTACCTCCCGTCGGTGCTCTACCAAGAAGAGAAAGGAATAATTTATTGACTATGAAATCATTATGGAAAAAACATAATATATATATCTGTGTGTGTGTGTGTGTGTATTTTAAATAAATTCTATGCCTTTTTTTTTAATTATTCATAAAATTATCTTCTTTTTTAAATATAAAACCTCAATAATTTTATTCTTATGAAAGTATTCTATTTTGGTCTTATTAAAAATTGTTTTAAAACTTTATTTTACTGAAGTATTGTTATTTAAGAGGCTGTCCAGATAAATTTTTTTTTTTAAATATATGGAAGTTAAAAAGTATGTCTTTTATACTGAATTGTGATTAAAGGTCTACTAATAATTTTGTTTTGATGTGTTATGATATCGTCATAACTTTTTTTTTAATAGTTATTTAATGAAATTTAAAACTGTATATCAGAATACATCAAGTAAATATAATGAATCTTCACATTAGCATGAAAAGACAAGTAGAGAAACTGCCCAGTGGCAGTACTCAAATAAAAAAATCAACTTATAAGATCTTCTCTCTTATAAAATTTTAAAAATATATATAAAAATGTCTTTGGTTCAGTACATAGTAGAGACTATACTGATTTTATGAAAACAGTTGTGCATAGTCTTTATTTGATCGAAATCACGTCAAGTTTTCCCCGATTCACGGGTACCCACCTTATAGAGTACTAGTTATGGGTACCCACCGTTAGCCCTGGGATGGCCTGTAGATCCCTTAGGGTCCATCGGTGGATGTTAACAAATTAAATAATCTATTTATGATTAAACAGTTATTGGTCTTGAAAAAAGTTCTTAATAATTAGACATATAATTTTAATCATTCTATTGCCAAGTTCAAGTGCGAAAAAAACTAATTAGAATCTGTGTTTCATTATAGAGCAAGTGACGGAGTTTAAATATTTACATAACGTTAATTGCTTAAAATGGCTTCGGTGATTAATAACTAACAAGTGGGTCATTAATTATTCTTTTACCTACTATAATATGTTTTTATTTATTTTTTTGGTCATTTAATAAATTATCGATCTTTCACCGAGTTCTAAATATATACCTTTTATTTTTAGAATTTTTCTTTTATTTTCTCATAAGTCATTTCAACCGTACGCATCCTTGAGCATCATTTCTTCCCCAGTACTCACGCATTCTCATTCTGAGAGCTTCCTGTCTTTCATCAGTCCACTTCTTTCATTGAAGCCATTGTGGTGGCCTTCACGGTTTTTTCTACTGAGGAGCATGCTTCTGGGTTTCTTCGAGTATGATTCCTATTTCTAGGTCTTTCTCAACTTCAAATCCGGTCGAGGCGGATAATATATTTATTCTATAACAGCCGTGTGGGATCTGGAGACCCTCCTGGGCTCACCCAGCCTCTTAAAGTGAGTACCCTGAATTGGGGGGAAAATAGCGGTTGAGCGTGATCTCGGACAAATAACCAACCTGCACAATCACTATGCTATAAACAGTACACTCCCTACCATGAACTGAACCCAAAACGCTTCAAGGGTTGTAGTAGCACAGATTTTTTATATTTAATATGCACGTTTACTACCGGGATGTAATCCCTATATATATAACACATAGATTGTTCGTACGATTTAAAATCGCACGGAAAATCACACAAGCCAAACCCAGTTTAGAAAGGATTAAATAAACGGCGGTTGAGTATGATCCAGAACAAATCCCCTTCCTGCACAACAGTTGTCCTAGAAACAACGCAGTCTCTATAATGTACGGAATTCAATATCCATGGGTTGTACTGGTACCACTTTTTATTATTTTTAACTTCGATTAAAAGTGACGATTTGGTTTTTTGATAAAAAATTAGGGAAAGATCTTGTTTGTCTGTCTATGAGGCCTCGTGCGTGTTACATATAAAAACACTTATTAGACATTAATTAATATTTTTTTAGATATTAATTAAGTCGATTTTTTCATAATTCGTATTTGACACTATCTTTTAATTTTGCTATGGTCTAGAATGTATTATATCCCACTAATTTATTAATGTAAGAAAATACATTACATAATACTAATATAAACTTTTCAGAAATCGGAAGAGAATTACGATTTTCGGTTCAATGTATAGCAAAATTTGTATGAAGGAATTTACTTTAAAATTTTAAAATTATATTCAATACTCAAAGCAGTTTGCGATCTAATTTTAAAATATAACAAGCTGAAAAGACTATAATGACTACTTTTTACTTATTTGTAACGAAAAAAATGTAAGAAACGATATATTTATATTTATTTTTGTATCTAATTTTCTTGACTGCTAATAAAATAAGCTTTACTTTCAGCTCTTGAGATTCATTCTAATACTCGTTAAACTGTGTTTAGGCAACATTTCAAGACTCTATTGTTCTCATAATTATCCCAAATCGATGAAGAAATACGTACCACCACATCACTCAATCATAACATCTGTACAATATTACCATGTATTTTGAGATGTGTAAGACTTGTAATTGCTGAAATGCATACAGCTGGATTGGTTCTATTTCAGATGCATGTATATATATTTACCGGTAAACACTATGTGTTAAAACTCGAGAAGTATTATGTCAAAAACTAAAAAATCTATATAATGTTTTTATTAATGAGATACGTTAGTCTACTTCATGAATATGGAATATACGTTTGCTTATTACTGAAATGCACAGAAGTTAAGTTCTTGTAAGACTGATAAAGTTTCGTTGAGATGAGTATTAAGTTAGAGATCTCCGTCCAAACTTTGGTTTCATTCCTTTGAGATCAGGAAGAGCACTAATGACAACAAAAATAAAAATCTGAGAAATTGTTTTAATGCCAATGTTTTTAAGCTATATAAATAATTTGCATTATAGCATTTATAAATATATCAATAGCTATTTAAATATATCAATATTACATGATCATATATGTAATATATCATATGTGATCATTACTGTAAATTAAATTATTTTGTGATATATAAATATACAGATGAAAGTAAAATCCTTCTCATACGACCCTCGTTCAACCAGCAGTAAATGGATTATTATTTTTTTTGTTGGAATAATTGAGGATTCAGAAACAAAAAAAAAATAAAAAAAAGGTAAGCTACTGAGCTTAAACTAAGGTCATTTTAACTAATAAAATGTAATTAGAATAAAAAACAAAACGATCGTTTTTTAACTTTATACAAACCCTGTATTTACTTACAGGCTTTTTTAATTTAAATTATTTTATAACATTATAAATTTAAAAAGATGGAAAGTATCATTTTATTAGTTTTCTACTACTTTATAAACTATTTTATAACAATTAATTGAAATGATTTAAAAAATAAGTATTCATAATGTTAATATATGGAGAGGTGATCGCATAGTATTACTATAACATAAATTGATTTAAAATTTTAAAGGATCTAAATTGATCCGTGATTACTGTTTAGAATACGATGAGAAATATTTATTTTTATGAAAAATATGTTGATAGTTTGTCCATCAAAATATTTCTTCAGTGGTTTACGACTAAGACAGATCATCTTAAGAAAAAAAATACAAAGCTTTATTTACTTCACATTTCCGCTCATGATGAATGATATCCTTTATTACTGAAGGAATCTTCTTACGGGAAATTACATGATTTGTGTGTCTGTATTTGTTTTTTCCACATTTGAATATTATCCTGCATATTCTACTTCGACTACATGAATAATAACACTGATCTGCAAAAAAAAACTTTTCTCCCCTCCCTTGAACAATTTTGCCTGTTTCTCATGTTTTCAGGTGTGCTGAGTCCGAATCTGAACTCAGAAAAATTCTATCACCCTCTGATTTTGAGAGAAAAGAGGTGAAACTTGGAAAAAATGAAAAATTGTATTTGAAAATTATTGTCTTTATTATAACAGATTTTTTTTCTTTTTCAACGATAAAATATAATTAATTGAATCCTATTTATTAGATATATTCACGCCTCCTTCCAAGAGATTCCATTGTTGCAACCTTGACCCAAGCAACTGAGCTTTTGATTTTGGGAGATCTAAATCACGAACAAGATCATTCAATCGGCTCTGATTTATGAGCTGTGGCTGAGTTTCAGAGGGGCTGGACGAACTTGAAATTTCTTCTTGTTGACTGGTTTCAGGTTGAGGTGAAACGCTTTCAGAATCGCTTCACTCCTCAGAACTAAGACGGAACTTACTCGGATTAGGTGGGATGGGCATGGAGGCATCATGTGGAGCTGGTCTCATGGCAGAGGGGATGTTGGGATAAACAATTTTCTTTTTGCTCTTGAACGAGAAACCTTTGATTGTGGTCATGCAAAAATAGCAATCGGTCACGTGATTTGTAGGCTCTCGCCATATCATGGGAATTGCAAATGGCATTGACTTATGTGTCCCATTTAGCCAACCACTCAGAGAACGTGAGCATGAACTACAGCATATTTTAGGAGCCCATGATTTGTCCTGATCACTTACTTTACATCCAAAGTATAACTCGTATGCCTTCTTCACCAGCGGAGTCACAGGTTTCTGAGTGGACTTGAATGTGACTTCACCACAAACATAGCAAAAGGAATCAGGCTTATTTATACACTGTCGTGACATTACAGAGAAAAAGTGAACTGTTCCAAAAACAATGATAGCACAACTGAATATCCAACTAAGTGAGTTTAGCGAAAGCCTCGAGAGTACTGATCAAATCCTAGAAGAAAATAGTGACAAGATAGGGGCTGAGTGGGAGGGGGGGGAGTTGGGGTATTGAGGGTGAAAGGGGGGCAGGTAAGGATTTGAATGAAAAGGGTACCACCATAAAAGATAAAGGAGGATCATTCCCCTAAAGATCCAGGTAGAGACCAAATCCTTGCCTCAAGCTCAAAAACTGAAAAAAAACACTTTTAGCCATATTTCTTTAACCACTTGTAATATTCCCATCAAATTTTTTTCGTTCAAATATACTTCATTGCGCTCAAAATCATCGTGTTTTTGAATTTTTTTTCACTATGTTTTGATGCCGAAAAAAAATTCGTCAAATCCACAAAAAACTCACCTTTTTGGATAAAAAACTAGAATTTCTCAGGAAACTGTGCGTGATAAACAAAATCTGACTTCAAATTCGTGTTCAGCACATCTGATAACAGTAAGAAAGCATGTTTTGGTTTGAAGGAGGATTTTCGTGCAGAACAGTGTTATTATTCAAATCGTCAGGATTGAAATCTGTTGAAGTCCCGATAAAACTAGAAGGTGTAGTTGCATTTGCTAAAATCAATGCAGCAACAAGTGACTCCGTAGTTGAACTGGACTTGGCTGCTATGGTATTAGCTTTTGATTTTGTTTTCGTAATGTTGGTAATTATTTTAGTCAAATTCTTTTTGAGCTCGCTAAGTTTCGTTGACTAAAACAAAAACAGTTTAATCTATCCGAGTCATAATAAATTATGGTGTTTAAGATACGAAAGGAAAACAGGTACTTAATTTTCCGTGAATCACTGAAAAAGTAGCGAAAATGAATGAGTATAGATTTAGTAAGTTTAATACCATAATTATGTAACAAATTAAAAAACTGATAAAACATTTTCTCCTTATGACTCAAAATTTTAGCATGGGAACAAACTTATATGGAAAAATTATAAACATATTCCAAATTCAAGAAGTTGCGATTACACCACATGTTTACTCTTGGTATTTTGAACCCTTGAGCCTTACTTTACTTACCTCGCAAGCTGGAGTCTGAGTGCTTTCCTGGGATGCTACTTTTCAAGATAACTAATTCCATCGAAAATGATTGGGTAAACAGTTCCAATGAGTGTTATCACTACAGTCACTTCGTTTTGTTACCACCATTTCTTTGCCTCTTTTTGACTGCCTTCTTCAGACCGTCTAACAACTTTAATCACTGCGTACACGAAAGATGCTAGGAGCCATATTACGTTGAAATGTGTAAATATCCTTATAGATAGTAATTTCCAACTGAAAATCTCCCATTAAAATGTTCTTATTAAATATTACAATTAAGATAAGTTTAAAATTATGGAAGCGGGATGAAGCTTACCCACAATTGAGACGGGAAAAATCATTTGATTATATTTTGGTGTTTTTATGGATAGGAAACTGTTAATTGAAATGTTTCGATAAATTTTAATGGGATGGTACCGTAATATTAAGAAACTATATTAATTTTAAAACTATTTGCTTTCTCCCTATGGTGAGCAAGATCTGGGAGTTTCTGATTTTTTCACTAGCTGTTTCATCTTATCTTATAAAAAAACCTGTACCACTACACCCCATGAAGGGTCTGCGGCTCATTACATAGTAGAGGCTGTACTGTTTCTTGGGAAACGGTTGTGCAAGGGACACCTCCCTTGCACAACCGTTCAATCGTCGAACAAATCACCATTCGCCCTAGATCACGCTCAACCACCAGATTTCCCCCCTTAATTTGGGTACTCACTTTATAATAGCTGGGTGAGCCCAGTAGGGCCTAGATCCTACTGCTTATATCATAAATTCTGACAGCGAGCGGAATATATGCAACCGGAAAAACTTCAATTGGGAAAACGTAAAAATTCCGAAGTGACTAAATAATGAATGCTATGAAGTAGTTCATCACGTTCTGTTATGTTACTCATTAAACGCAATTGGTAAGTTACTCATCGTAGAGGAGATTCGGAGGCATTTCTTACCAGATAAATATCTCACAAGATACCACATCGCCCTAAATTATGATTAACAATTAAATATGCATGACATTACAAACTTTCTTCCTTCTCACGTGTATTCTCAGCTTCTTCTAAAAGGGCTTCCTTGAAACCTAAAATTATGGAAGAAGTCCTGTTATGTGCCGTTTCTGGATTCCCAATCATAAAAAGCTAGTAAATATTTTCCATGTGAATATGCAATCATCATCTTTTTCTGATAGTTTGCTCTGCTTGGAATTCACTGCCATCCTAAAAGTCAATTGAAAATTATTTATTGTATTTATTTATTGAAGACATAATTAAGATGTGGCAGTATACTTGCGCAGTATGGCTACAAAACTGTAACCATAAACGCCGAGGGACACCATGAAGTATATCAAAGGTAGCTTTTTATAAAAGCCATTGTTTTCATTTTCATTGTTGCAATAACCGTAAAACAATGGCGAATATTTTAAAAATCCTTCGAAGTTCCAAAGTGTCAAAAAATTCATCACTTTCGGTCGCTCTGCTTTAGGTATTATTTTCCTTTCTCCGCTAGATTCTTTGTGACCGAAGAATATCTAGGATAAAAATACAACATGTACATGAGTTGGCATCATTGTAAAAATATAGCATGAGTAACATATTATACAGCCTCACCTCTGGACCTGCTGAAAAAACTACCAAGTCTACTGCCATAATAACATTTACGGAAAACAACCACCTCAAGAAGGTGAAGAAGATGCAACTACAGTCCCGTAGTGGGACTATCCGTTTGATTCTCGGTTCCCAGGGCATCAATTCGTGTTGTTCGCTAAGTTGATAAATTCTCTTTTAAGAAAGTTCCAATTCTGAAAGAAAAACAGATTTAGGTGGATATTAAAAAACACGGGGTGGGGGATATTGTCATCATCAACAGTTGAGGGGCCAACAAAGGGAGCTTATACATATACTACACTTAGACAAAGTGCACTTATCTTTTGTAAACAAAAAACTTATTAAACAAGTCCATTGATTAATAGAGGTATGGTTTAATTGTCTATTATATTAATATGATATTTTTTCCTCTCAACGGTGTCGGATATATAGGATTGGCTTGAAGGTAGAAGTGATAAAATATATTTTTTTATAAATGAAGAGTTGTTGCATTTAGAATTTTGTACATAATAATAGGCTTAAATTAGGTTCAGCTATAGCCAACCAATATCAACAAAAATTTCAAGGTACTCGCTTTACAAACGATGTAAGTCCCATAAAAACTTTCATCCCTCATTGCGCACCTCTGGGGCTTGATTTTGCAAAATCTTCAAAACAATTGTTATTATGTGAAAGAAAATGGTCCGGGTGGAAAAAACGAAAAAAATATTATTATACAAAAAACTTCAGTTGTTTCTTCTGGTTTAGACCGTGTCGGTGAATTTTCTGCCAACGTTTCGCCAGACACGCTGCTGACTTCCTCAAGGCTTAATTGAGACTGAAGATGGTCAGCTAACCCGCGGCGTTATATAGTAGCCACTAGGGTCCACTCGTGATTCATCGGTTCCTTCCGTTAGTCGATCGGGTTTTTTCTAATATTTAGATTATAGTAGAGATTAAATACTTAAATTTAAATACATACTTTTTTTGATAACTTCATCTGTTCCCAAAACTAATTCGAAAATTATGCATAAGTATATTTGAATTTTCATACAACCCCAACCACAAAAAGGTAATTGATTTTATTATACCTAATTTATGTTTCATAATAAAACTCAATCACAAAATATTGAAACAATACAACAAATTCAGCAGTTGCTAGGAAATCATACCAAGATTTATAGGAAATAGATACAAGATTTAAAAAAATTTCGTTACCTCAATAAATGTCCAAACCTCTAAAATATAACAAGCAATTTTTCAAGAACAACAAAGAATTTCGAGAAGAACAAAGAAGAAAGAAGAAGAAAGAACAAAACAACAAAGAAAATACGAAAGAATTTCGAGAAATGGCGGAACTACCATATGTTCAGGTAATTCTTTTAATTAAATTAATTTTAAGGTGTTTTTTTTATTCAACAATTGCTGATTTTTAATATTCATCACTTACTAGGAAATAATACGAAATAAGATTTTTTAAAATTGTATTGCCTCAGTAAATGTCCAAACCTCTATAATATAAGAAGCAATTTTTCAAGAAAATTCAAGAAGAACCAAGAATTTCGAAGAAGAAAAGAATGAAGAAAGAAGAATAAAGAACAAAAGAACAAATAAGAAAAGAAGAATTTCGAGATATGGCGGAACTACCATATGTTCAGGTAATTCTTTTAATTAAATTAATTTTAAGGTGTAGGAAAGAAATACATTGACTGGTAGGTACTAATATAGGAAGGAAATAGTTGGGGGTGCAGTCAAAAAACCACAGCAAATAAGTTGAAACCTATTATGTTATATGTGTGCCGACGTTTCGACCTACTGTGTATGTCATCTTCAGGGCCAATAGGAGTGGCTACCTTACCAGTTACCTTCTGCACCGAGCAGCCACTAGACAAACGTCGGCATACATATAATATAATAGGTTTCAACTTATTTGCTGTGTTTTTTTTTTTTACTGCACCCCCAACTATTTCCTTCCTATAATTTTAAGGTGATTTTTTTTTTAATGAATAATTCTTTCTATCAAAAGAATTTCAACGCATAAAAAGATCATTTAGCCTAATGTAAGTTAACATAAATACTTTTGGAATGTTCTTTTTGTTATTTTCCTCCCCCGTTTATTTTTAAATGATTTTTCTCTCTCTATAAGAACCTTCTGTGCCCTTAAAAAAAAGGGAAACAAAATTAGCCGGATAGGTCGAGCCGTTCTCTTAGCCAAAATTTGGTGATTCATTTGTATTTATATATATTGTTTATTAGTGGTTTGTATGGGAAAAGAAAAGTGTTGGTTTTATTATTCCCCTCGTCATTTTTAAATGATTTTTCTCAACATTAAACCATGTAGGCAATACTTGCAGGTGCCTTCGCAACGAAGGACCACAAGAATAAGATAATTAATTTTAGAATAGAATAGAATAGAAAAGTAACTTTATTCTGGGACTAAGGGCCTTTAGAATAACAGATATGAGCTGGAAAAAAACCCATAATATTTATCTGGCCAAAAGGCTAAATGTTACAAATCATAAAGCGTGTAAAACATGACCGAAAACAATTTAAAAAGAAATATATAAACAAAATTAATAGTAAGTAAATAAACAGTACAGATTTTGACAGGATATTAAGAAGTTACAGAAAATAGATAAATCCATAGCTTTTATTAGATGCATGAGCTAGCATGCAATAATTTCTTTACATGATGTACAGCTTTTCAAAAAGCAAAATTCAAAGAACTAAATAACTCAATGAGTTCTTCTATACATTACATTCTAAGCAAATGACTAACCTTTAGGGAAGCTAAGAGGTGTTGAAACAGCAAGGATTTGAATAATGATAGAGAGGGAGTATGACAGATATTAGGAGGGATTGAGTTCCACACTGTGGTGGAGCGGGCGAGAAAGGAACGTTCGAATGCTTTAGTTCTGAGTGAGCGTATATAGAGATCAGAAAGGCGGAATCTTGTTTTATGGTGTTGAACTGAGGATTTGAATTGGAGGAGACTGTAGATATATGAAGGGTGTTGAGAGTGAAAGGATTGGTATAAGAATGAACAGAGGAAATATTGTCTTCGGAAGGGAGGGAAGAGCCACTTTAACTCATCATAGAGGTGGGAGACGCGCGATCGCTTCGGAGTACCAAGCACAAATCTTAGAGAGCAGTTCATTATTCTCTTTAATCTGTCTTCAAGCATTTTAGAGAGGCCTCCATATACCACGCTGCAATAGTCAAAGTGGGGGAAGATGAGAGTAATTGAGAGGAAGAAAGGAGGCTCTGCCGTGAATCAATGACAAACAGGTCCAACCAGGTGTCGGATAGAAGGTGTGATGGGTGGGAGAAAATGGGACAATGGAAAGGTGTAGAGAGTAAAAGAGATTTTCCAGGTATAGTCGATCGTTGGATTGGACAAGGAGATTGGTATTCAAATCACCGGAGATAATGATATGGTGGTATTAAAATCACCGGAGATAATGATATGGTTATAGAGAGGAATGCAGTCGTAAAGGGTATATTCAAAAATTGAATCAAGAGGGACCAAAGGAGGGCGATATACTACGACATACAGGAGAGGGTTTGGGTTAAAAGAAATTTCAACAAGAAGGAATTCTGTGTGAGGATAACCGGTTTTCTTCCTGACAGTCAGGCAATGCATTACAAAATGCAGTAACAAAACTCAGACTAGTGGATGAATGCTGTATGAATTAGCTGTACAAAACAGAGATAACATATTTTGGATACTTGGATACAGTAATATACCAGCTAATGAAAGGGCCGACAAATTGGCAAAGAAAGGAGCAGGAATTGTTCCAATAGGACCACAACCATGGTGCGGGGTTCCCCTCTCCCTGGCTAAGGATATAATCAACAAACTAGCCAAGAGGAAGATAAAATCGCGTTGGGATAGAGCCAAGATAAGGCATACTAAACTTTTTATATAGGAACCCAATGACAAACTTTCTGAGAAAATCAAGAAAGAGGCTGCTCATATGTCGAGAATCGACATCAAAAGTATGGTTGAAGCCATCACTGGGCACTGCAAACTCAGGAAACATATGTATCGCTTAGGCATTGAACAAGAACCTCGGTGCAGATAGTGCACAGTTAGCTTTGTAATAGGTCGCAACCAGAGGCGTAGCCAGTCGCGTCCTTTGGATTGTGTGGTGTGGATATGATTTTTACAATCACGAGTTTTCCTCAGATTGAATTTGTTTCTCGTAAAAGTAAGTATTTTTTTATCCCCATTCGTTTGTATTCAGCGTTAATTTATTGTAATTTTACTAAATAACTTCGAGAATGTTTTAAAATCTCAAAATACTAGTTAGATTTTTAGTTATTGTTTTCTAATGCTGGAGGTTATGAAGTGGACAAAATGACATACACCTTGTTGGGTAAAATAGGATACTATGTCGTTTGACTCAAGTGTTTAATATTATTAATAATAAATATAGATTTTGTGACTGATTTTATAATTAGTATGTCATTTTGTCCCTCTCCCCTATCCTTCTGCTTCTCTTTTAATTACGTACATTTTGGGAGGAAAAAATATATTTAATAATTCTTATAATTCAGTGGCTTGGTTCTAACAGGGCCAATGTCAATTTTTTCAAAGTTTGTGTTATTTATACCAAATGAGCGGTTAAGTCTTTTCTTACTTCATATATATTTCATATATTATTTAGTTACCCCGAGGGGTAACTTTTCACAAAAAAAATATCGTCACTGTTAACTTACAACGTTGATATTGGAGAATAAGCAATATCAACGTTGTAGGCTAACTTAAGTATAAATTTGAGCGGTTAAGTCTTTTCTTACTTCATATATATTTCATATATTATTTAGTTACCCCGAGGGGTAACTTTTCACAAAAAAAATATCGTCACTGTTAACTTACAACGTTGATATTGGAGAATAAGCAATATCAACGTTGTAGGCTAACTTAAGTATAAATTATCTTTAATTTATCATCTGAAAGTTTATAGAGTAAACGGGTATAAGAACATATTTATGAACAAGTAGTGAAGTACAAATTAGTCACTATAGAATTTTCTTTTTCTTGACCTTCTGGATGTTCTATCACCTTCACTTGGAGGTGAGAGACACAGCTTCTGCAATACCCACATAATCTAAATTTATACTACAAGATATGAATATCAATCTTCCAGCCAGCGTGTTATCTCCAGTGCCGAAAGGAATATATGTGGCTTGACAAGGTAAAAGAAAACCACGCAAGGAACCAACAGTATTGTTTTTAACTTCAACGCCAAATATATAGCAAAATCCGCTCCTCCACCTGTTCCAAATAAAAACAAGTTGGTAGTGATGGCCCATGTTTCTGAACCATATAATGCCACACTTTTGACAAAGGAGTGGTAAAGTCTTTTGTTTGTAGATAATTTAACTTCCTTACTCCATTTGTTAGGTTCCAACAGTAATCTGCCATCATGGTGGTATTCCACTTCTCTTGGTATCGTTGCTCGATCACTTTTATATCCTGGTGGAACCTTCTTGTTCTTCAATGTAATCCCCTAAATTTTGGGGGAAATAGTCAATGTGAGAATGAAGAAAATGAAACATTACGCTAATGAGGCAGCCGAGGTTCTGGAAAGTTTTCAGCAAGCGTTCCACCAAATTTCGGTAATTGGGGTCCTAGTTACTGCCTAGAAATCCTTCCACCACAGCCTTGAGGCTTAGCTAGGCTTCCTTTTCCAAAGAATTCATGGTGTTCTCGACGGATTGATGACGTGGGAGCAGGGACTGAAGTGGTTTAATAGGGCAAAACTGATTTCATAGCAGGCAGCCATTCCTGCTACTGGATTCAGTGATGCGAACCATCCACTATAAAAAATGGGTAACGAAACCACAGGCAGAACCTCATGGGTGGTTTGGAATCCTGTCTATCTCCTAGGTAAGTATTTTCTTCTTCTTTTACCTCCTCCAAGTTCCATTCTGCTTCGAGTTGTTCTATCCCAGGATCTGCATTTTTCTCTGGACCCCCCATCTTTGTCGTCCCCTGGAGTCTTCCCAATAACCAATCGATACACTTGCTGTTCTTCTCTTACATATTTATTTTTTATATTCATGAATATGATGAAGAGCAGAGGGCCAGTCTGTCTCCTTTGCCCGTCGAGAAGTATGCTGTCACTTTTAAAATTATCTTACTTAAATGAGCTATTTTATACTTGTTTTTAATTTATAATTTATAAATAAATATATTTTTTATAATTTTAATTAGCATGTTTATAATTTAATATTATTCAACATTCGAACCATTCATTCTTAATTATTCGTCCGAATATGTATGTGTTATTTGCCAATTTCGTTTTATTTTCAACCTTCATCATTTTATTTATAAACTTCTTCATCTTCCTCCTTGTGCCTTTCAGCGTGGAGGTGCCTCCGTCCATGTCAGCGACGCATCCCGGTTCCTGGCCAGGGTCTTCATGGCATTCAGGCCTTGTCCCAGCTTGGAGATGTGGTCAGTCCGTTTTCGCCTAGGTCTGCCCTAGGGACCTCTTCAAGTTGGCCTAGCTTCAAAGAACTTTCTCGGGTACCGATGTTCCTGCATTCGGCAAAGGTAGCCAAACCATTTCAGCTGCCTCATTTCAACCACTACTCTTCTGGTTCGGCCAGCCACTCTCCTCAGGTATCTCACTTCTGCGGCTGTTAATTGCTCCAGTGCTTTTCCAACCAACAAATATGTCAGCTTTAATTTTTCTGATGTGACTTTTGGAAACTTCTTTCCTAAATACTGAAAACAAGGATTCAGGTCAGGATTCGAACCCTCTCTAACCAACTGAGCTAACCTGGCTCGTAACACGGCCAGACAAATCCATTCTCTTCACCGATCCTATATTCCCATGTTCTCGCAATTTTGCAGTTTTTGAAGTTAAAGAGGTTAAAAAGAATATTTTCTGACCTCCACCCAGACCATTTCCATAATACTTAAATAAAATCAACTAGTATTATTAAACTAATTTTTAATGATAGTTTATTCTGTATATAAATATTGCACCCAAAGGAAGAAAGAAACTCTTATCTCTATGAGTTTCTTTCGACCAAAATTAATTATGAAAACATTAGAGAGGACACTATAATATTTGGTATAATATATAATATATATAGTAGTATATATGTATACACACACACACACACTTATTTTTCCCCACGAAGTAATGCTTGACGGCTGTTCCGTGGGATGTGTAAAAGGAGAATTGGGAGGTGGTTTTTTAGTGAGTAGGAATCTCACACTGTTGTGTTATTACACTTCGTCTTATGAAAGATTTTTCCCCTACCCAGAAAAAAAATAAAAATAAAAAAAAAAACACTTATTTTTAAAATAATTATAGTTTTATGTTTTACGTTCTTAAATTATTTTGTTTTCCATAAAATTTGTATATCTGTAATTATTAATAGTTTTCTTTCTTTATAATTATTGTTATGGTATTTATATTTTTTCTTTCATTTAATTCGTTATTGCGAGGTAATTCCTAATTTATATTCATGTACTAATTAAATTGTAATTGTATTCTACTCTAAGACATGATAGTTTAAATTTGTTGTCCCGCATCAATATTCTAAAGAAACTTCCCAGAATAAATATGGATTTTTATCAGTTTTATTATTTTATATGGTCTTAAGTATTAAGAGTGTGAGCTTCTTGACCCACCAGATGATGAGGAAATCGAGGATGCGATTCGGAAGCTTAGGAACAATCGAGCGCCAGGATGTGATGTCATACCAGCTGAACTTCTGAAGGCTGGTGGAAATGAAGTGATAAAGGTGATCCGAGATCTTCTTCATAGTATTTGGTTAAACAAAGCTCTTCCGCGTGACTGGTGCATTGGCCTTATCCTCCCTCATCACAAGAAAGGAGACCAGATGCATTGTGATAACTATCGTGGCACAACACTCCTTAGCTCTGCCTACAAAGTCCTCTCCAATGTGGCGTACCAAAGACTACTCCCCCATGCCCAAAGAGAGATAGGAATGTACCAATGCGGCTTTACAAATGGTAGACCTTGTATTGATTAAATATTTGCCCTGAGAATTCTTACGGAAAGGACCAGAGAGTACAATATAACGACCCACCACCTTTTTGTGGATTTCAGCAATGCCTATGACAGAATCTTCAGGGGGAAACTATATCAAGGCATGGAAGAAATGAATGTCCCCAGAGAATTGATAAGCCTTGTGGAATTGCTAATGAGGGATTCGAGAAGCCAGGTCAAGATCCAAAATGACATCTCTGAAGTAGTCAGGACAACTAGGGGTCTGAGACAAAGGGATGGACTCTCGTGCTTGTTATTCAATTTTGCACTTGAAAAGGTCATAAGAGACTCAGGGTTACAAGTCACTGGTACGATTCTGACTAAGTCCATCCAAATAACGGCCTACGCGGATGATATAGATATAGTCGGAAGAACACATAGGGATTTACAGCAAGCGTTTCTTGCTTTGGAGAAAGCTGGACGGCGAATGGGTCTTCAAGTGAATCAGGCAAAGACCAAATATATGCTTGCTAGCCCTTCAAGACAACCAACACCCTCTATCACGTTTGCCACCTACACATTGAAAGTGTCGACAGTTTTGTCTACCTTGGCTCTTTGGTCAAAGCGGATAACTCAACTGGAGCAGAAGTTCAAAGAAGAATTTTGACCGCTAATAAATGTTATTTTGGGATGGCAAAAATTTTAAGAAGCCATCTGATATCAACAAGAGCCAAGGTGATACTTTACAAGACAATGATGAGGCCTGTTATAACTTACGGATCGGAAACCTGGCCACTGTCCAGGGCAGATGCCAATAGTTTACTGCTCTTCGAAAGAAAAATATTAAGAAGGATCTATGGAGCAGATAGACTTGGCGATCAATTTAGACTCAGGCAGAATGCAGAGAAATATCGGATGTATCAGGAGCTAGACGCGGTTCAGTATATAAGAATAGCTAGGCTTAGATGGGCTGGACATGTGGCCAGAATGGAGGACAACGTTACACATAAGAGACTGCTATTTGGGTACGTTGACGGAAAAAGGAAACGTGGACGGCCACTATTAAGATGGGCAGACGAGGTCGAGAAGGATGCATGTAGCATTGTTGGATCCAGAGCTTGGAGGACCTTGGCACAGGACAGAGAAGAGTGGAGGCGACGCCTTGATGCGGCCTAGACCCGTACTGGGTTGTAGAGCCAGTGTTGATTGTTGATGGTCTTAAGTATGCATATATTTTTTTTAATTTTCTAATTATTATCCTAGCAATCTTCTTAAATTCACTTGATAATTAATTAAAAACAAACAATTTTTTATAATTACAATACTTAATTAGTCGAAAGAAATGCAAAAATGCGGAAAAATAATTTTGTGGAGATAATTCTTACTAATCCAAACACTGTTCGGGGAGGGGGAAAGTTCCGGTAGCGAAATGTAGACGGCGCTGGTTATCACCTACTGCACTCCCCCCCCCTGTATCAAAGGGAGACCTTTTGTAAACTACTAGCCTTATAATACTTAAGATATTGATTGATGAACGAAATTCGAGAGCTAATGTAGTATTTTAAATTGACCAAATTATTTCCATATCTAGGTACTGCTACTTTACAATCCGAAAGATATAAAGAGGGTAATGTGTGTTCCTTGTCGAGCCAAGGTGGGAAACCACTTAGGCAGACAAATAGTTTACAGGGATCTTGGCGTTGGGTGAATAGGGTGGCTTCAAGAAAGGGAGTGTCCTTCTCACAAGATGAAATGGTGGTCCGAGATAGGCCCTTGGTCGAGTCTATCTTAGTCTGTCTTGGTAGCCAAATAATCTTATCCAGTTTCCAGAGATTTTAACACAATCAAGGTTGATTTGAGGAATTAGAGCAATATTAAGAAACAAACTGTGCTTCTACATCCCATAAAGGGGGTTAAGTACATGGTAAGGACTGTATAGTACAAGTCAAAGGTTGTCCTTAAAAGAGATTTTGACGAAATCACGCGCTACCAAAAGATTCCCCTTAATAACACTGCTCGACAAGGTTTTCTTCACAAGAAATCTGATTAGTGAATCTAGTGCAGTTGTTCATACTAAAATTGAGATATGTAGTCAGAATTTTTCCATCAGGCAGAGTTTTTTTGTGACAGCTACTTTTTAAAATCTTATTTTAGCGATGTTTTTTTTACCTGCCATAGGAACCTTTACCTCATATGTAGCGATTTTATCCAAGCTGTATTTAAGGAAATTTTATTTGTAATATTATGCTGAAGCATCATAAAACATGGCCGTGCAGGTTTATTCATGTTTGGACATGGTCAGACCTGTCCATCTGGCATTGTGATGTGTCAGTATTGAGCTAACTGTGAGTTTGTTCAGTAGTGAAATATTTCCTTGCTTTCTATTCAGAAGTGTATTGTGCATGTAGAGTTTTAGTGCTTTGTTTTTTCATCATTCCAAGAAAGTGTGTAAATCATGTAGACAGTTTCTGTTATATTTGTGGTGAGCTGACCTTCTGGTCTCAGAGGCGAAAGTTGGCACCAATCGTAAAGAAGTGTTATCAACTTTATTTTGGATGTCAGGCTGGTGATTTTGATAAGAGCTCTGGGCCCCAAATACATGCTGTGTTTCGTGTGTTAGATTGCTGATCGGGTAAAAAAATGGTCATCGTATGCCCTTTGGAATGCCCATGATTTGGAGGGAACCGAAAGATTACTTAAGTGATTGTTATTTCTGTTTGACAAATATTAAAGGAATCACATCTAAAACAAAACTTACAGCTAAGTATGCGAATTTGCAATAAGACCTGTCTTACACAATGAACAGTTCCCTGTACCGGTATATGCAGATAGGACCTTAGGTGATAACTCTGAATCTGACCTAACTGAAGCTGAAAATGCTTCAGATGGCAATAAAAATGATCCTACATATAAAGCCTATTCCAATTCATCAGAACCATACTTTAACAATCAGAAAGACCTTAATGACCTGATTCGGGATTTAAATCTGTCTTAACAGCAAGCTGAAGGTTTAATTTCCAGACTCAAAGGGTGGAATCTACTCCAAAAAGAAGTAAGAATATGTAGTCATCGTGGCTCTCATAGTGATTTCAAGGACTGCTTCTCTGAAGAAAATGGTATTGTGTTTTGTAGAGATATTTTTCAGTTATGGAAACTCTTGGGCTTCATCATCGGCAGTGGCGAGTATTTATAGATTCGACTAAACTTAGTTTGAAGACTGTGCTGCCACATTTAGGCAATGAACTTCCATCAATATCTGTAGCGCATGTAGCTGATATGAAAGAGACATATCAAAACATGAAACTAATTTTAGAGGAAATACAATATGGAAAATATGAATGGAATATCTGTGGTCAGTAATAAAGGTCATTGCTTTATTGCTTGGTTTGCTACATGGGTTCATCAAATTTTGCTGTTTTTTCTGCCTCTGGGACAGCAGAGATAGGTCTCACTATGTTACAAAATCATGACCTAAACGTGAATGTATCCCTGGTCAGAAAATTGTGTCATGTGTTCCATTAGTGAGTCATGAAACTCCTCCTCCTGAGTCCTGAAGTATTATTACCTCCATTAGATCCAACAGAGATTTACGGCTTTTAACATAATTAATATGATATCAGTAACCCACCAAACTATAGACTGAGATATCTGCTTAACAACATTTATTAAAACTGCAAATTATACGATTATTATTTGTCAATAATAATAATTATACATGATAGTATTACATTCTTACTTGTACTAATAATCTTCAGTGGATTGCCTCCCAAATTATACCTCGGGCTACCTTGCGAACGTTACCTATTACTAACTTTTGGGTGTGATTCGTTATGAAGCCAAATAAGTTTTAAAACCCATTTCAATTGTCGTGATGATTTCTCATCAATTCATTATCTCGCTACAATTTCGTGATTTGAAAAATACAAATTGTCCCATGAGCTCGCTATTCTTCGGAGCGAATATTCTACGCAACAACATCGCTGCACTCCTCAGAACTAAGACGGAACTTACTCGGATTTGGTGGGATGGTCATGGAGGCATCATGTGGAGCTGGTCTCATGGCAGAGGGGATGTTGGGATAAACAATTTTCTTTTTGCTCTTGAACGAGAAACCTTTGATTGTGGTCATGCAAAAATAGCAATCGGTCACGTGATTTGTAGGTTCTCGCCCTATCATGGGAACTGCAAATGGCATTGACTTATGTGTCCCATTTAGCCAACCACTCAGAGAACGTGAGCATGAACTACAGCACATTTTAGGAGCCCATGATTTGTCCTGATCACTTACTTTACATCCAAAGTATAACTCGTATGCCTTCTTCACCAGCGGAGTCACAGGTTTCTGAGTGGACTTGAATGTGACTTCACCACAAACATAGCAAAAGGAATCAGGCTTATTTATACACTGTCGTGGCATTACAGAGAAAAAGTGAACTGTTCCAAAAACAATGATAGCACAACTGAATATCCAACTAAGTGAGTTTAGCGAAAGCCTCGAGAGTACTGATCAAATCCTAGAAGAAAATAGTGACAAGATAGGGGCTGAGTGGGAGGGGGGGGGAGTTGGGGTATTGAGGGTGAAAGGGGGGCAGGTAAGGATTTGAATGAAAAGGGTACCACCATAAAAGATAAAGGAGGGTCATTCCCCTAAAGATCCAGGTAGAGACCAAATCCCTGCCTCAAGCTCAAAAACTGAAAAAAAACACTTTTAGCCATATTTCTTTAACCACTTGTAATATTCCCATCAAATTTTTTTCGTTCAAATATACTTCATTGCGCTCAAAATCATCGTGTTTTTGAATTTGTTTTCACTATGTTTTGATGCCGAAAAAAAATTCGTCAAATCCACAAAAAACTCACCTTTTTGGATAAAAAAATAGAATTTCTCAGGAAACTGTGCGTGATAGACAACATCTGACTTCAAATTCGTGTTCAGCACATCTGATAACAGTAAGAAAGCATGTTTTGGTTTGAAGGAGGATTTTCGTGCAGAACAGTGTAATTGAATAAGTCAATGGATAAATTCGTGGGGCATACAGAACGACGATAAATTATTGAAACAATTTGAATAAAACTAGAAATATTTTTTTTTATGTTGGGACAACAGGCCTAAGAGGTACAATCAAGGCAACATTTCGGCCGCTATCTGTAAGGAAAAAATATATATATACTCAAATACATATTTATACATCATATATATATATATATATATATATATATATATATATATATACTCATATACATTATACTCAAACGAGAGACTTGGCCTGAGACAGAACACACAATTATCTCTAAATTCAAAACCGACTTGCTAACATTTATATAAGACATTGACTTCGATGAACTGTTTAGCCAAAGAAGGGCAATTGACTAGTTATTTTCAGGTTGTTAATTGTAACTTTTATTTGTGTAAAAATGTTGATATTTACTACCTTATGCTTAATTCTCTTTGTTTATAATTTTATTTTTTATTTTTAGATATTATATATAAAGGAGTGGAGAGCCTAAGTGGTAGAGCACTGAGTTGCCACGCCTGAAATCCTGGTTCAAATCCCGCCGCGGGCCATGACTTTTACATAGTCTGTTTGCAGCGGGAGATGGATCATATAGGATCTAGGACCCTCCTGGGGTTCACCCAGCCTCTATAAAATATTATAAAAATAGAGTACCCAAAATAAGGGGGAAAAATCTGGCGGTTGAGCGTGACCTAGGACAAGTCACCTCCTTGCAGAACCCTTGTCCATGAAACAGTACAGTCTCTACTATGTACTGAACCTCAGACACGTTCACGGGTTGTAGTGGTACAGGTTTTATATATATATATTGTCACAATCAGAGGGACCGGCTGAAGGGATTAAGATAAGCCGGAAGGAATTAAAGAATAGTCCAGAACCTTCTGGATCAACCTGGATGTAACGAGACAATTCTTGGAACTTCCGAGAAGTGCCCCACCCCGACCTACCTTGCCTATATAAAAGGCCCGCTGAGTTAGTACAGTCAGTAATAAGGTAGTAGTAAAGTCGTCGACTTCAGTGACTGTGACATTGACAGTTAGTGGCAGTGTGGACTAGTCTGTGATAAGTGCTAAGTGAGTGTAATATACATTTTGTCATATTTGGAGAGTATTACGGTCGGTGGACTTTAATTAGCGAACTGTAAATGTTAATTTGTAGTTATAAAGTATAGTGTGATTTTTATTGTATTTGTGCAAATTTAGGTAAATAATTAAGTTATTTAGTTTTAGTAATATCTTAAAGTATTTGTATATTATTTTAGTAATTAGATAACAGTTAGGCCTAGGTTATAATCTGTAGAATATTGTTATGGTAAATTTATATTAGTTTGATAATTTAATTGTTTTAAATAATCTCATTGTAGTCTTTTTAATTTGTTAATAAATATTAGTATCTTGAATTTAGTAATAGTTTAATTCATTTTACACCCTGTAGCCCGTAACAATATATATATATATATATATATAAAATATCTCAAACCTAGTAGCAGACATAAAACGACGATTGGAATTTTACGGATAAATACTAGACTTCCCTCAACAAGACACCTATATAATACTTGCATTCAAAAAGTCAAATCAGCACCATGGATTACGAAGTTAAAATAAATTTACAAAAAGCGAAAATAGAACTATGTGATATTATAGACAAAAAAATGTTGGGAAACAAGGTAGATAAGTGTATAGTAACGTCAAAGCAGAAAGGATTGACTAATCCCGGAACAACATGGACAGAGGAGAGAAAAAGAAAACAAGGAGAAAAAATCAAGGACGGAAAACCGACGTCAGAATGCTTTGCGTAATCCTCCTCAGTCCATTAGTAATAAATAAATATATACATACATATAAAATGGAACCGTGGGATGTATTGCCAAAAATAATGCAATCTGGCGACGAGAGATAATATCCTGAAACGTCATATTTTTCATTTTTAAATATGATTTATATAAATTGTGGAAATGGGTTTTCAGCAATGAATTTTTGAGTTGATAAATTGATATTTGCAATGCTAGCTATCTCTGGGGATCGTAGTGACTCAGTGGTAGAGCGCTGAGTTCTCATGCCCAAGGTCCTAGGTTCAAATACCGCTCCCCGGCAGACTCTTATTGATGGATGGATCTTATCGATCTTACCAGCCTCTATAAAGTGGGTATCCAAAATAAGCGGGAAAAGTTTGGCGGTTGAACGTGATCTAAGACAAATCACCTCACTGCGCAACCGTTGTCCAAGAAACAATACAGTCTCGACTATCTATTCAACCCTAAACCCTTTGCGGGTTGTAGTGCTACAAGTTTTAATACTATCTGAACCTAATAAACGCTTCTAAAGAAAACTTATGATTCAAAAACATTGATGCCTATTTATTTACTCTATATGCTAAGCACAGTGGAGCGTCGATTATCTGAACGTCAGTTATCCGAACGTTCAATTAACGGAACTATTTTTTTTTCAAATATAATTGTAATTATTTATAATTTTTTGTTAATGGTTTTAATTTTTAAATATTTTTATTTTGAAGAGAAAAGATTTGCCCCGGGCGGGATTTGAACCCGGGTCGGGTTTGATAAGAGATAAGAGAGCGGATTTGTCCCTGCTGGGAAGCGACTCCGGTAGCTCAATTAGTAGAGTGCTGTCATGGAGAGACAGACGACCCGGTTTCGAATCCCGGCCGGGGAAACTCTTTTCTCTTAAAAATAAAAATATTTAAAAATTAAAACCATTAACAAAAAACTATAAATAGTAATATGACCTAAGTCAACAAGATCCTAAAATTAAAGTAATGCTCAAAGAACATTCGACCTCGTGTATACATCACAAAAATTGCGAGAACACGGGGACTTGGGATCAGATAAGAGGACGGATTTGTCCCTGCTGGGAAGCGACTCCGGTAGCTCCATTGATAGGGTGCTGTGACGGAGGGACAGACGACCCGGGTTCGAATATCGGCCGGGGAAAATCTTTTCTCTTCAAAATAAGTAATTTTAATTAATTTTATCAGATCATCCAGTTACTTATTTGTAATGCTAAAATTATTGTTATTTTAAATAAAATTTGACGAAAAATAAAATGATTTTTTTCCATGAATATCCGTCAATACGAAGGCCCTAATCATTTCTCGGAAACAGCAAAAAAATGACTTAGACATCAATACGTATTTGTTTACTAAGAACTGTAAACCTAAGTACGTAATTTCATTTGTTTCTCTGAATCCCTTACTATTCATTTGGTTGGTATTTATTTTTTAGTGACTTTCGATTATCCGACTACTCCTAACAACATTAGTTCCGATAATCGACGTTCCACTAAATGTCTTTTAAAAATGAGATATTCATTGCTTAATTTGGTTAGTTATTAGTTACTCGTTGAATATTATTGTAATGCTATTAATGATAATGATTATAGTCATTAGTTATATCCAATACATATTTCGTATGTATCCTATTTCTTTTTAACACGCTCTTATCAGCTTCGCTTGTATGAACTTATGTATATAATGGAATGTTTGAAATCAATTTTCAGCCATTTCAAAGTATCGAATTAAATAGAAACTTTTCACACTTCTCAAGGAGCAATGACAATACTATAATTGAATAAGTTGTTCTCATTATTCTGACTAGGAACTTCAGGATTAGCGATTTTCAATATCTGAAGTATCGTGCCTTTATATTAAAAATAGGCGTTGGATGCTTGATTTTAATTGTTGTAAGTACTTTATATTGGTAAAAGTAGAGCCATTGTGAATATAAACATATATCTTAAAAAGTCCTACCACGCGCGTTTTTGAGATAAAATTAATTTAAAAAAAAATTAATTACTATGCCACTCTTAATATTATCTACTGGTTTCTTTCTTCGATGTGAAGTTGTATTGTTAATTCTGACCACCTTGCTAATGAGACACCATACTGCTAAGCAGTAGAGTGAAAATAATTATTTATTGTTTTATAAAAAAATAAACCCCGATATAACAATAGACGATATTTATTATTGACAATAGATTATCCCGACTGGTACTTATTTGCCGAGCTAGGCCCCCGGAGAAATCACCTACAGGTCCTTATTGACTTGAAAGTACTTACCGAACCCGCCGCCCTCTTGACTTAATAAACAGTTCCTCACTCCAACTTTAATCCAATACACATGTTAAGCCGCGGAATACATGCATCATCTATTGGCCGCGGAAAAGATGAGGATGACCTTTTCCAAATTCAAGGTTGAATCATCTAACAAATATTTAGAGAGTGATGAAGAAGTGACGGTTGTTTGTTAAACAACTCCTATAACCTTAGTAGCAATACCTTATTTATTATCTAATATATCTAGGTAAAGAATGTAAATGTAATTTATGTTTACTTAAAATTAACGTTATTTCAAAACTTCATACTGTATCTAAAACATTATATAATTTTAAAAAAATATGAGACTTATAAACATTCTAATTATAAAAAATAATGATTTTTCGTCAACAAAAAGTTATCACTAGTTGATGAAACTTGAAAAAATATATATAAGAAAAGAAATAAATAGATAATATTTTTATGGAATCAAGACTTGTGTGTAACCATTAATTAGTATACGAATTATTTACTTAAAAAAATAATCAAATGAAAACGTTTTTAGACTTATATCTTTTAACTTTTGCTGATATTCCAGTTTTATTTTTAATATATTAAAATCTACATATAATTACTTTCGCCTGTTCTTTGTTACATTCATTTGTATACATACATAATATTAATTTATAAATATGTTAATTTCTGAGAAATTGAAATTAATTAATTTTATGTAGCATTATTTTTTTAATATAACGAATTACCAAATATTCATATAACGAAATTGCTAGTTAAATTCAATATTAATTATATTTAAAAATAAAATGGGCGAAACAAATCCCAATTTAATCATAGGAAATAATATATACTCACACTACTACATTTATTACTCATAATAATGAATTTAACGATTTTAGTACAGAAGTTTCACAATATTTCAAAACTTTGTTAAACATTTTAAAGATCCTTTATTTCATTAAAATAAAATAAAATAATTTAAAAAACTTCAATTATGTTTATTGTTCCATTTGGGAGCGGAGCAGGTCAAAACGTAGAGCGCTGAATGTGTCGGGTTCAAATCCGCCACGTCATGCAAATCATTTAATTAGTTAACAGCCGCGGATGGACCCTATGGAATCGGAATAGACCATCCTGGGGCCCACCCAACCTCTATAAAGGATTGTTTTTAATTAGGGGAAAAACCTTTCGGTTGAGCGTCATCTCAGACGAAGCTCCTCCTTGTACAACCCTTGTCCTAGAAACAGTCTCCATCATGCACTGAACCGAAGATCTCCATGGGTTGTTGTGACACAGATGATGTTTTTATTCGATCCCAATAAGAAGGAAAAACTTATAGAGGCTAAAACAAAATATTAAAAATTATAGGCTCGATTGTTAACTGTTTATTCATTTAACGTCGCTTTATAATACTGTAGCTGATGGCTCCATGCTACAGTAGGTGTCCTAAAGTTTGTCAATCCTAATATAATTATAAAGACTACAGGGATTTTAAAGACTACAGGTTCGGTTCCACCATTTTACGTCCCTTCTAAAATATGGTATGACCATGGATTTTTTTCTCCGTAATGATTAAAGATTTAACTAATACACTGAGATATGGATTAACAATATTGAATCAAAATAATTATTATAATTTTATGTAATTAATTGATATATTTGATCGCCAATAGATATTTTAGGTAATAAATATAATATAACATTTGGCTGAGATTTGATTCCGGTCGAAGGCGCTGGATCCCCTCCGATAGCGACAGGACTAATTTGATATTCAAAATTCAATGTCACGATTTGTAAATACGTGAGTCAAATATAAGATAGCTCTATAATAGCTCTTCTTGTACCTCAGAGTGTGCTTAGTTGTCCACTTGGAGCTGAGCAGATCTTAAGCAGAGCAGCAGTAAGTACCACATTTATATTTATATATTTTTTTAAATTAATTATTTACTTTAAAAATAAATAATAATTGTTTTTATAGATAATTACGCTTATTAAAATTGCCGCCATAATTAAAATACAAAATATTATAAAGAATGTAGAGATGAAGTGTTTGGGTTTAGATTTTCTTATCGTTTAAAACGTTTAATTCTAAAACCAATAAAATATTATTACACTGTGCTCAAAAATTCGAAGTTAGAAGAGGATATAAATATAATCAATTTTATAATTTAAAAAAAAATATTATATATAAATATTTCTCTTTGACATTTTTGGAAGCAATTATTAGTTACTCTTATTATTATTAGCTACATTATTCACAATTGTAATTATTAATATTAAATATTACGATTTCATTAATGTGTTTATTGATGTGACTTTAATAATTGAGGGGTTAGGTTTCAAAATCGGTTACATCCATTTTCATTAATGATCAAAAAATATAATATACTTAACAAGGTATAATATACTTGATAAAAAAATATCGACATCTGGCTTGTTTATGGTTGATAATAGATAAATAAATAAAATAGTCATTTTTAAAAACAAATCACTTTAATCAATATAATTAAACTATATAGACATGTATATAAATATATATATATATATATATATATATATATATATATATATATATATATATATATATGTGTGTGTGTGTATACATAGTTTTGATTTTTCGTACATTAAAAATTTTCATTTGATGTATAATATGTAACTACTTTTGATAGAAAATATAATCTTTAGGTATTGATTTTTGGACGGTTTTGAAACAAACACATCTAATGCATTATTTCTGGCATTAAAAAGTTATGAAAAATAAAACACTTTTGGAAAAAAATGGATGTACACGGTTTTGAAATCAAACTCCTCAAAAACCACTAAAAATTATTAGTTAGTGATTATATTTTGTTCATTGTTGGTTGATCTTCAATTATGTTGTTTGAAAAACGAATATTAATTTCTATTAATTATTTGAAAAAAAAATATCCGAAAAACAAGAGATAAGACAGACTATTTACGTCGACTTTAAAGGAGTAACTTTAATATAAATAATTTTTCCATTTACGGCTGGTTTAATTCGGTAATATAGAAAAATAAATATAAGTGTTGATATTTAAATAATAGAACAAAATGTGATTATGATTGTTTAATGCATATGAAATGATTTTCAAATTCAATAATACTCTATCTATTATATATTTATGTAATATTAATAAATAAATCAATGAAACAGAGCCAAAAACCAAAACGAAACATTAACATTTATTGGAATGCAAATGGAAAAAACCATAAGCAAAGCCTTATGTTTTTTTCGATTTGCATTCTAATAAATAAATAAATATAACATATATTATATATTTAATTTGGAAATATTTTAGATATGAAACGTATTCAATTACGATGTTTAATGTTTTAGGTTAAATAAAATTTTTAGTGACTAATAATTTAAAATAACTTTGATGTCTATTTTCAAGAATATAATAAATTGTATCTGAATGAGAACCCACGTATAGAGTTTCAAAATTGTGATGATTAAAAAGGGATCGGGGTTACTCAGTGTGTAGACTACTGAGTTGCTACGCTGAAGATTTTGGGTTCAAATCCGTTTGCATAGTAATTTATTTAAGCCATGGGTGGATCCTGTGGTTTCTATAGACCCTCCTGTGTTCCCCTCAATAAAGTTAATACCTTAAATGGGCGAAAGAACTGGTATTCAAGAATGATTTTGGACAAATCACCTCCCTGCACAGCTGTTGTCCTAGAAAAAGTACAGTCTTTACGCGCCATAGACCCTTCATGGTTAGTAGTGGTACATTTAAAAAAAAATTATTTACGTAAAGAATGCATCATCTACGGATATGCGATATCGAAGAAGGACATGTATTGGAGAAGGTAATAAGTATTTTATCAGATAACTCGAAATCTCTTAATGACTGATGGATATATGCGTGGTAAATAATATTTATTTAATCGTAAGTAGATAAGGTTAGTGCAAATAGATACCATAAACCACAATTTACAACATCGTTCACACATTCATATATGGTGGACAAACTTAGCTGAGATAAGATCCAAACAGACCTATATAGCAATTCTAAAAATAATACAGAAAAGTTTCCCCGGAGATAACAAAGTGCAACTTAGTTTCTTCGGTTGATCTAGAAATATTACATTATATTCGTGAACTAAAATACATGTACACACAATTATGTATTAATATATCAGTAAAATGCGATAATAATAATTAGTCCTCCTTTGCTTATAATTAAAAATTGTAAATCACAATTCGGCATGATTAATTTTTTCAGAGTTGAAATTTACCCTATGCGTCATAAATAATATGTATTGAATCAGAAATAATATTTACGGAATATTTGTGGATTGATAATTTGTAGCATATAGAAAAAGAAAAACCAACTTTATTTGCAATTTTACATATACAAGAAGTATAAGTGTGAATAAATGTTCCGGACTACCTTCACATGTTTAAAGAACAGTGATTTTAATTAATTACAGTTACCTTTTATAAATAAGTTATACAATTGCAGGAAAAATGTAGAAAAAACCCGCATAAAAAAAAAACAACAAGTAGCATATAAGGGAACTACAATTTGTGCAATATAGAACCAACTCTTCTGCAAAATTTGATTAAAAATTAGATCTTGGAACTGCTTTTCCGGCACTCTCAGTTGAGATTAGGGAAACGTCAGAAACTGCTTATGTGGTTTTCTCACAAAATTATCATAGACAAATAGTATATTTCCTATCATATTGTATAATTTAATTTTTTTTTCAAGTGGAATGCTGAAACTATATAGTTGCTATCCAATTTTTCTAATAAAATACAAATTAATAATATAATAGGTAGAGCGAAAATAGGGGCGATTATAACCAAAGGAGTGCCTTAGAAATATTTGTATTTTGATTAACTGGAACGATTTAAGTTAGTGTTTCCAAAATTGAAAATAAATCAAAGTGACAAAAAAATTAAAAAAAAAAAGCATTGGAATTACTAACGAAGTTAACAGTTTATGAAGGATTTAGGCGATGATACACGACACTTCAATGTATACTCTTTCAATTTCTATTATAATGTGAGTTATTTTATCTTCTTCCAAACAATTAAGAAAATCAACATTCACAGAGGTATTTTTTCGTTATCAGCTTACTGGCATATAAGCACAACTCCTAATAAAATAGATATTAACAGCGAGTGCCCAGATTTTATAAATTATAAATCAGAACCACGTAACAAATTCCATTATATATATATTTTTTTCTTATTTTGGACTGTTCTTCCTGCTGCCATTTTTTTCCAGATATGTAAATTCTTAGCTTTCTGTTAGTCTTAGGTTTTGAAGCCATTGTTTGTTTGTTAATTTATTTAAATTCAACTAATCGGACGATGCAACAGCGGGAGTCCTAAATTGTTTCCTATGCAGATATATGTAGGATAGGGATGTTAGAGGAGTATCTGACACAAAAGGATTGGGGCCGCCATTTTAAGTTCATTCCGAAGGATCCTTAGCTTAACTAAAGATTTTTTACTCCTTTGAAAAATCTCAACCCCACCTACCGGGCAAAGAACCTGGGATCTTCGGAACAGAAGGTTATGCGAACCACTCATTTAGGTAAATTATTACGCTTTTATATTTGCCTCTACTCATTGCTTCCATTTCTTTAACTTCAACTTCCGTAAGTTCTTTCTCGAAGAGGTGGGTGTTTTCCTCCGTTGAACTAAGTTAAGGAATATCTTCGTTAATCTGCTACCATCCATTCTCTCCAGATGAGCGAAGAACTATTAGCCGGGACCGGTTTAATGAATTGTTAGATCTTTGCTCATTTTTACCCATACTTCGCCTATTATTTTTGTCTTCAACAAGAATCTTCCTCGGGATTACTCTTGCCTCTTTCTTACTTCTTTTCTCAAGCTCCCCTAATAGTCCCTTATTTTTGAGTCAGAGTATTTCTGATTCATGTTGCAATTCTATTCGTTTCATTGTATTGAAGTGAAATAATTTTGCATTCAGAACCTGTACCATTACAACCCGTGAACGGGTTTGGGGTTCAGTACATGGTAGAGACTGTACTTTTTCATGGACAACGGATCTGCAGGGAGGTGATGTGTCCTAGATCACGCTCAACCACCAGGTTTTCCCCCTTATTTTGGGTACCCTATTTTTATAATATTATATAAAAGATGCGTGAGCCCCAGGAGGGTCTTAGATCCCATATGATCCATCTCCCGCCACAAACAGACTAAATAAAAGTAACTGCATGCAGCGGGATTTGAACCAGGATTTCCGGCATGGCAACTCAGTGCTCTACCACTGAGTCTCTCCGCTCCCTTAAATTCTTGGTCCAATTAAAGAGGTGAATACAGACGACGGCATAACATTGAGCTGTACACTCATGTTACAAAAATGTCACATGCTTTGAGAAAAAGGAGAATAGCATTTTATGGGCACTACTAGACTATGTATTTTAAAGAAAAGAAGACCAAACGTAACCAGGTCGAAGATATAGAAATATATGAACAGTAGATGGATATTACCTAGGAGGATTTTCTGGAAAGCAACCGTTTCAGGATGAATCTCGAAACTCATGTGGGTTTTCAAGAAAAACCAAAGCTGAAGACGGGAAAGGAATGGACGGAAGAAAGAAAGGAGCAGCACCGGCAGTGAATGAGGAAATACTGGGTAAATTTGAAGAAGAAATACAAAAAAGACGGTTGAAATGGCGTGGTCTTTAGTTAGGCCAATATGGAAAAAAACTTGTATAATAATAGTTGACCTTATTATAGATATGAGGAAAAAATGGTCCTAGTGGGGGTAAATAAAAAATATATTTTATTTTCCTCGAAAAAAAAAAAAATATATATATATACATATATATATAATATATATATAAATATAGATATATTCGTCAGAATAAATTTTATAGGTAATTCCTGAAGCAGTGACGTAATTGAGCAGTGTTTGAATAAACCCGCATAATTGAACGACTGTGCGGGTTAACATAACAAGCGCGCCGTAAGTTGTTGGCGAAAAACCCTGGTCTAGCCTAAAAGTTGCTGTTAGTTTTTACTTTTTATTACATAAATGGCAATTATTATATATTTTAATTGGGGAAATTAATAAAACCGATTGTTAATATTGTTTTAGATAAGGTAAATATTTAGTAATTAAAATAATCAGTAGTTTACATATCTAATGACTTCATTTTTTCTTAAACTCATTTGTTTTCCACTCTTGACTAAAATGAATTGTCAAAGAAATCCAGATTGAATATTATTGAAAATAGATACTGTAATAAAAATAGTCCACGCACACTCTTGTAAAATTTTTTATGATATTTTTTTGTTGTAAAATATACGAAATTCCCCTGTCGATCCTGCAAGTAGTCATTGGTTGTCTCAATGAAAGCCATAGTATCGGTTGAAGCTTTTTAATTCAGGGACGACATATTTGGTATTGCATTGCCTACATTTGTTTGTTTGTTAATATAGTCGGGTTGTATCATGTTTGAACTTGAAGTTATAGGGAAATGATGATGTTAGTTAGGGGATGTTAGTTAGAATAAAAAAAGTTTCAAGCTTTTAAAAATTGTCTAATGGATAATAAAAGAATGTCAATGTTTGCATTACGAATACCCAAATTTGAATTTTTTTGAAAGCTTTCAAATACCTCAATGTTTTTTTAGTTACGACGTTGTTCTTTTGAAGGAGCGATATGTTCTTACAAAATACCAAATCCTGACTTATCTTCACAAAATTTAAAACTAGGGGTCACCTGTGGTCTAGTTGTTAGCATAAAAACATACTATTCCCAAGATCTTAGGCTGGCAATCCGGCTGGTGGCCCCAGCAATCCTTCGTGATGCCGTCCTTCGGAAGGGACGTAAAATGTGGGTACTGTTCCTTTGCAATGTTAGGGATCTTTAACGAGCTAAAAGATACCAGTCCTAATTAATCCTGGATAGGCAAAATTTAGTTGTAGCATAGCCCGATTAGCCAAAATAGTATAAAATGGCATTAAATGAAAAAAACAAAGTTGCGTTATATAGAATCTTCAATTAATTAATATTTGGATGAAATACCTTGCAGACGTTTGGGCTCTCCTGTAATTGCTGATTTTGCGGGACGATATCGACTAATTAGACCTTTTTTTCCGAACCCAGACATCTAATAAACGCGAGAAATCCACTGGTTGAGTATAGAGACGCACAAATAGAAATAGTTGATGATGACGAGGGGTGGCTACAGAGACGGCGGAGGCGGTGGTGGGGCGAGGACTATATAGCTGCCGCCTCCGAGCTACGGAGCCCACTCCGCCAATACCCAGCACACCGGCGAGCAGGCAGTAAGTCTTCGGCAGTCCAATCTTACAATATACATATATATCTATATATTTATTTTTATTATTCGCAATAATTTTTTTTTATTATTTAGGTATTTTTCAAAACATTTTCAGCTAAGTTTAATGTTATCTTTCCCTATGACAAGAGTTCTGTTCAAAAAAAAGGTTAAACACTTATAAAATAGGACATTGATGTATTAAAAATAAATATATTTTTGTAATTAAGAGTCTCTTTAAAAACTCACTTTATAAAAAATTCTGATTTATTTTTTAAAATAAGCTGAGTACTCCTTCTCATTTTATATATATATATATATTTTTACAATTGATTGTTTGTTAGAAAAAAAAATATCCTTAACCATTTATATGAATTAGCAATCCACATTTCGTTTTATAATCTAAATATTTAAAAAAATATATAAATTTTTGAGAAAAATGTCAATCATCTGGCATGATTATGTAAAAAAAATAGTAAAAAGTTTTATGTAAAATTTAAAATATAATTCACAATAAAATGAAATAAAAATATATTATTTTAATCAAAAAATGCAACAATCATGTATGTTGTGTTTTTATAGAAAAAAAAAGTTTGGAAAACTTATAAATTACGATAAATTATAAAAAAGTTTTTTGGAAACAATAGGCTTAGATTTTAACACTAGGAAACAGATTTTATAAAAAAAATGCTAATTTAATTAAAAAAATAATCAAATTACTCGTTCTCATTGTATATATTTTTTACAATTCATTGTAGGTTGAAAATGAATACCAGTAAAATTTACATATATTTACTATCCACGGTTCGTTTTATAATCTAAATATTTTTAAATATGAGAAAATATCAGTCCTGGTGTATTTTGTTTTAATAAAAAAATTAACAAAAACATTTAGATAATACATAGGGATATGAAACATAAATTCATATTTTTGATTAATTTCAAAAAATCAGGAGATTAATCGCTCATATAATGTTTTTTTTGTTTTTTTTTTACAATTTTTTTTATAGGAAAAACATGTTTAACCAAAAAATATTTAATACCAGTATATGTGTATTTTCGATTTACATTTCGTTTTATAATCTAAATATTTAAAAAATAATTTTTAAAAGTGAGAAAAATGTTCCTTTTGTTAGTTCTGTTCTAATGAAAAAGAATTAGCAAATAGTTTTAGTTAACATATAAAGCAATATACAATGAGATTAAATATTAATGTAGTATGTTAATAAAAAAATCCGTGTATTAAAAACATTCTTAAAAATGACAATACTCCAAAATTCTCTACTTCTCTACTTCCAAGGAAAAATGCAGAGCCAGTTGTGTAATAAAAAAAGGTTTACAAAACATACAAAATAATATAAAAATAAATTAGATATAAATATATTATTTTAATAAAAATAATTCTGTTCATTTTTAAAAATGATAAAAATGTCGATCCTCCTGAGCGTTCTGTTTTCAATAAAAAAATATTAATTAAAACATAAGAAATAATATAAAAATAAATTAATTATAAATATATTGTTGCAATAAAAATGTCTTTAAAAAAAAAAAGAATAAAAAAAAACCATCACCCGTTCTTAGTTGCGATGTTTAGTATCACTGGTAGAAAAACAATATAAAAAATAATCAACACTAATTATTAGTAGAATTATTTTCAAAAATAATCTCTGGAATAATAATAATAATACATATTTTCGAAAAAAGATAATAGCAAAACTAAGGATTTAAATAAAAAAGAATACTAAGAAAAATATTTGTATCCTGATCTAGATAGAAAACTAAAAGAGCCCTGAAGAAACTAAAAACAATCAATACTGAAGCAATATTACATATTTTTTTGGTAAATTAATAGAGTAACAGATTAAAAAACTAATGAATAAAACGGTTGAGTAGAATGAACCAAGGCAGTAAATTAAAAATGTTAAATATTTAACAATCCCTAATTCATAATTCACAAGTCAAGAATAAAATATGGATACATGGCTCTTTTTTTACCGCTACAATATCTATCACTCTTGAAACTACATTTTCAAAAATATGAACAACCAACATTTAAATTTACATAAATTCGCCAATACTTAAAAAAAAAAAATGGTACTGTTGTCCTGAATATACAGTTCATAAAAACAAAAAATATTTAATACCAGTAACCAAAAAATAAGTTGCTTTAAATTAAATAATTAACTGGTATGAAAAAGTACTTTCTCATTCATATCTTTCGAAATTATTTATAAATGATAAATTCTGCGTAAACATCTAACATAAAAAGAAAGAAAATATGCATATTCTTGTTTTATTTGGTCCGGTACGTATTATGTATGGCATTAGACATTTAGACAAGTTCACTTTTTGTTAAGATTCTATGCATAAACTTTTTTAAAAGTCATAAAAAAAAAATATCGTTTGCTTCGGCAAAAAAAAATATCATCTTCCGACAACATCAAATCATTCTAGATTTTGAAAAATTATCCTAAAAGAAATTCCCAAAATATACTTAAAGAAAAATAACGATAACAGATACTCATCGCTTTAAAATAATAAGATCAGAATTAGAGCAGCATATTTTTTTTTCTCCTTCTAAATTGGTCCAATCATTCAGAAAAATGTTTATGGCTACAACAAATTGAAATTATTTTTTCAACTATAAAACCTAAAATTACAACCGTCATAAAAAAAAACAACACTTTATTTTCCGATTTTATTTCTCTTAGATTGGATGAATTAAATTACATATTAGTAATAACAGAATCATTAGTCAAAATAATGATAACATGATACAACATTACATAAGGAAAACATTTGATAAATAATAACATAACAATCAACTTTTAACTAATATTAAGTCTATCTAAATCTCAGATCAGAATTATCCGTGTCATTCTGCATTCACGAGTAAATTGACCATTCCAGGGATAAACCATAGTAAAAGCTGAATTCTATGTTAAATTAAACGATAGTTTAACGTCCACAATCACTGGGTTAAATAACATAAAACAATTAAACGTTAATGCACTTAAAACAACAATCTAAATTTGTGTTGCAAATATGTTAGATGGTATTAAATAAAACAGTAAATTCCTTTAGTTATTTTAGTAAACATTACTTAATATTTTTTACTACGCTATTTGTTGTTAAAATGAGAGTAGAAATTCTTGATTAAACAACTAGGCTTTGAGATCAGATTAATTTTATTTTCAACCATGTCTTTTTATTTTACATGTTTTTACATAAATATATCAATTTATAGGCTAGGTAATATTTTTTATCAGCAGAGAAGTTCAAGGTACGTTTGTTAAATTATCTAATACTTATTATATGTTATAACTCACAAATCAGTAAGTTACAAAAATATAGTACAAAAATCCACTGCTGTTGTATACTCAACCAGAAACATACTACGATCCTGTAGTATACAATAAAAAGTAATCGCTAGTTTTTTATTTGTAATTTTTCAAGCTATATTTTTAAACAATAATCATTGAAAAAATTGAACTTATGGTGTACAAATCAGGTAAATATATAATTTTCCTCCTGTAAATTTTATGATTGTTGTAAATTTTAGTTGTTTGTGATAAGTATACAGAGTTCTTTGTAACACATTGGTGAATTTTTAAACAAAAACTTTCTTCGTTTCGAATGTAAATTTTGTAAGTTTTTTTTTTTAATATTGCATATATTGTACGCTCTATACTATTTGCCAAAAATGATTTTGTATGTCAGTAATAGTTTGGATAGTCTAACCAAATGTTCACAGAATAGTCTAAACAGTTAGGGATGGTAATTTAAGCAGTGTACAAAATATTTTAATTACAGTTATTAAGGGGGATCCTTTGAATTTGGAATAAAACCCTGACTTACAGAATATTAGGCATACATAAAATTACTCAAAGTTGGTTAATTGAAAACTAAAATATTCAAATTTTTTATCGCCATTAGCTTAAAAAAAAAAGAAGATAGAAAATGAGCTTTAGTTTCCATTGTAACTCCAAATACTATGACATCCTATAATATGAAAAATTATGTCCAGTAAGCGTTTATAAGTACCATAATATAATACCAATAACCAAAAAATAAGTTAACTTATGTACTTGTAAGAAAAAGAATGTTCAGATTCATAGTTTCGTAATTATTAATAAATGGCAAATTAGGTGTAAATATAAAACATGAAAAAATAAATATATATGCATATTCTTTTCTTTATTCTGACAGGTTTAACTTTCAGAAATGTTCACTTTATGTAAAGATTTTATAGATTAACTTTCTTAAAATCCAAGATTCAAACTAATTAATGATAGATTAATGACTAAAAAATATATGATTTCCAAATACTATTACATCCTGTAATATGAAAAACTAGGTCTAGTAAACTTTTCAATTCAATCAACGATTATGCAAGTAGTTGATGTTTCTAATTAATTTTTTGCATCAATTATTATTTAAAAGTCAATAAACTTGCTACTTAAGATCAGGAATTTCCTATCGCATTTGGCTTTTTCAGTTTCGCTTCACTGTATGAATATCTCGATTTAACAAGGAAAAAGAATATCTCAATAATAATACAGCATTAAGATAGGTTACGTCTCAGAACGCAATTTGGAAATTTGATTTATATATTTTATTATGAAAAGATAAAACAAAAAGTAAATGAATTACATATGTATTACATTAATACATACATAATTACAGCATATGTCAAAAAGATCAATACAATTTTTGTTAGGATTCAAATGATTTGCTTCAGTTTTGCATAAAGCGTATAAAGGCACTTGTTGAAATATTTCACTTTAATATTTCGAATATTAATCTATTTGTTATCATCTGTATTGTTATTAGGCTAAAATAGTATTATTGCCAAATGGTAATATTATTCAAATTCGCTCGGTCAAGCACATAAACATTTACTGACTTAGTAGATTGACAAACAGTCGAAGATAAATATTGTTCTCTCCTCAATCAGAGCTGCTTGATGAGCAGAAACAGTTTGTATTATCATTCAGTGTTTAGTGGTTTCAATGCACGTAATAAGTATTGTCTTAAAAATTAGTTATTCAGGCCTAGTTTGTTTTTTCACGTTAAATGGTCAATATCGACCTTCAAAAAATGTAGTTTCTTCTTGACCCCCAGTTTTTTTTTTTTTTTAAATGTACAATCCAAAACATGGAAAAAATGTATTAACATTTTTTTTCTATCTTTCATAGTTTAAGTAGAAAAAACATTCGAAGTTCATTACTTTAGTATACCTCCTTTACGAGGAAACGTAATGTAGCATAAAGTTATTTTATTTAAGACTTTTAAGTCGTAATAACTTACTACCCTATAATAAATTACAAGGTATTTTGAATCTTTCAGAAAATGTCTTGACATTTAAAAACCTTCTGTTTCCACGTTTTATAGAAAAAATTGTTAATTTTCTACATTTTCCATATACATGTTACATACAATTTTTCAATGTTTTGTATTGTACATTTCAGAAAAATAAAAATAAATGGGGGTCAAGAGGAAACTACATTTTTTGAAGGTTTTTTTAATTTTTTTTTATAAAAAATATTTTTTTTATTTTTTCAAACTAGGCCTTAATGAATACAACTTTTACCTGAATCGTTTTTCTGAATTTTGTTTCGTTTAAATGTTAATAACGTTTGATCCACTTTAAATGGGACACCCTATATGTATATATATATACACATATACACATATATTATCAGGAATATCAGACGTACTCATAGCAATTATTTAAACGCATCCTATCTAGTTCAGGACTCACCCTAATTCATTTAACTATTAATTATATGATTTAAAAAGATATTTAATCGCGGCAAACAAATTAGGTCTATTAATATAACTCAGTTGTTTCGTATTTTTAATAAATTAAGATTACATAAATTTTACAAAAAATACAAGTAGTGTAAACATAATTACACACTATCAATTATTAGTTTTTAATGATGGATGATAGTTTTATATAGCTTTTTTCTGTTTTCTCATAGCCCTGAAGATGGCTTACACCGTAGTTCGAAACGTTGGCACTATTAAAAAATGAGTTCTTCTTATTTTTGTGTTATCATTGACTACACCCCCTGACCAATTCTATCCATCATTAGAATTATCCAGTCAAGTATTTTCCACTCAAATATAATTTTTTTAGTTGTAATTGTGTATGCTAAAATATGTTTTTAAACAACAATCACCAAAGAAAAAATGAACTAACGTAAAAATCAAGTAAATATATAATTCTTGTCTTGAAAATTTTATGATTTGGTTTAAAATTTAATATAATTTTATATGTTTGTGATAAGTATACAGTTCTTTGTAGCACATTGGTGAATTTCAACAAACATTTCCTAGTCTCGGGTGTAAATTTTGAAGTATTTTTATTTGAATATTCCATACATTGTACGCTCTATGCTATTTGCCAAAAATGATTTTGTACGTTTGAAATAGTTTAGATAGTCTAACCAAGTCTAAACAATATAGTCTAAATAGTTTGGGATGGGACATCAGGGGACGTAAAAATGATTTTAAATACGTTTTTTAAGGGGAGTCCTCTGAATTTGAAATAATATTACACCGATATTGCTCAAATACATTTAATGCTACTAAATTTGGGTAATTTGAAAAAATATTTTTAAAAAACAAACAGAAAATGAAGACGAAATTTGTCGATCTCATGCACTTTTTGATTAAAGATAAGATGCCTAAAATTTATTATTATTGCTATAAAATTCACTTTTTTTTCAATATAACTCAATTTTAAAATAATATTTTATATATGCCACTCGCCGATTATGCTTAAGCTGGGTTTTAGAAATCTGTTTTAGCGCTTTTATTATCAGTATTTGTTTCTATTTAGAATTCGAATCCCTTTTTATAAATGATAGTAATCACATTACTTTTTAAAAATTATATTTTTTTCCATTAAATAAGTGGACAATTTAATCCTCGTAACATTGCTTGATGCATCTGTCTATGGCCTAATTAATAATTTCTAGATCTTTTGAAATATGTTCACCCAGCATACCTTTTTTTATTTATAACTTTACATGTCCCAACACCTGTTATTCCTTGTGATTGATCATTTACTGATTATGTTCATAAAATATCTTATAAACGATATAATTTTAAGACAAATTTTTTTCGGAAAATGGACTTCGTAACAAGCCTTGTACCCCTAAGTAATACCATCAAGACGAACTCTCTATGTCGAATCAATGATAGCTTAAAAAAATAGATTTAAAAAAAATGTGTAGGGGGCGTCGATTTTGCCTACAGCTCTTTCCTCGGAGCTGTTTCTACACAGCAGGAGCCTGATGCACTTGTGTTGTTTCTTGTATGATTATATTTTTTCTCTTTTTTACCCCCTCCTTGATCCTGAATAGTATTAGCCTGTCTTAACCCTCCTAATATTTTTTTATAACGCCTCCCAGTTATTTGTATAGTAAATAAATGGAGGGAAAAAAAATCTCAGATTACTAAAAATATTTTTTTCAACAGGCTAAAAATAATTAATTTTTCTATTCGTAACCTTGGCATTGACAAACCTGCATTTAACTGCTTGCACTTAAAGCAACAATAATATAATACTGAATCTATGTAGGTTTAAAAAAAAAAACCCGAGCTAACGATAATTCTATTTGATTTAATACCATAGGGCAAGACAAGGATGAGTCGAAATTAAATATACACTTGTAATTGTATAATTTAATTATTTATAAGGGAGCGGAGTGGCTCAGTGGTTGAGCACTGAGTTGCCATACCGGAAATCCTGGCTAAAATCCCGCTGCGGGGAGTTACTTTTATTTAGTCTGTTTGCAGCCGGAGATGGATCATATAGGATCTAGGACCCTCCTGGGGCTCACCCAGCCTCTATAAAATATTATAACCCATAATAAGGGGGAAAAACCTGGCGGTTGGGCGTGACCTAGGACAAGTCACCTCCTTGCAGAACCGTTGTCCATTAAACAGTAAAGTCTCAATCATGTACTGAGCCCCCTCGTTCACGGGTCGTAGTCGTACAGATTTTTTTTTTAATTATTTGTAAATTCAATATTTGGAGGATAAAAACCAATATTCTTGTAGACTGAATATTTTAAAAATTTACTTGTTGAAATTTAAATCTGTATTATACAAGAATTACATAGAATGAATGATTCACAATGGGATGAGATAAAGCCAAAGAGAAACTACCCACTAAAGCATTAGAAAAAAAAATGCAACTAAAAAGGCCACGTGGCCATCTTCTTTCCTGACGACTAGGAAGCTAGGTTTAAAAACAGTGAATTTGAATGGGGATATTATTAGTATAAAATGATTGATATTGGGTTCGGGCCAAATCAGAAACAAATGGGTGAACATGTTCATTGTGGTCGACTTTATTCCTATCGGAGCAAGGTGGTTTCAGATTTTACGAAGTATTACGGGTTATAAGGATTGGATACGAGAGGAATTCGATGGCTTAGTGGAGCCCCAAAGCTCTACTCCGTAAGTTAAAACTGGTCTTATAATAGCTATTATATGAGTCTTGTGTAAATAATTAGGAGCTTAGAGCGTTTGACTGGTAAGTGTAGAAGTAGTCTGAAACACCGAGCAGTTTATGGTCTAGTCTAGTATGAGGATTCCAAGTTAAACTTTTGTCAAGATGTAGTCCTGAGAATCGGAACTGTTCTCCAGGAATCAATGCGATGTTATTACAGAAAACTGGAGGAAAGAAAGCCACTGGTTCACGACGAAGGGATAATGTGATTTGACGGGATTCGAGGGAATTAATATCAATCAACCGGTTATTTAAAATAATTACATAAACATTTCTATTGTTTTTATTAGTTAAAATAATAGGAGAGAGAGAATAATTTTCTCTTTTTTTTCATATAAAGTATTTAGTTTTTCCACGATGATTTCGTCACCCCGACAGTACCGACAAAACCAAAAAAAAGTGACGGCCCAATAGAGCTACGATACCTCAGGGAGCCATTCCGAAGAAGTGATAGTAGAAATAAGAAAATAAACTGTTTTCCGAAGGCCATTCTTCCCAGTTTGAGTTCTATAGATATTTTTATTTTGACATGTAACGAAACAAAATACTGTCAGCATGACAATAATTCTATATTAAATAATTTATTAATGTTTTTAAAATTAATGATAAATAGGAATAACGCAATTACGTAAAGATAATCTGACGCTTCGTTAATTTTTTTCTTTTAATTCATAAAAGCTCTAAATAATAAAAAATTATTAGTTGTGTGCATATTTTTGTTTTTTTAGAACCGACTAAATAAATAAATGCCTTTAATAGTTGTAATTAACTACAATGCGATTTAATAATTTAGCCATTTATGGCCATTAAGCCTCAAAGACTCAAACCCCTCAAGTTTAAAACAACCCACCGACCAATTCGATTTAATCAATACATACGAGCAAAAACTAAAAAAATAGGATTATAAAAATAATTAAAATAAAATTGGAAAAAAAGTCTCTAAAAAACACTGGAAAAACAATAAATGAAAAATACTGTTATTTGAAGTTTTCCTATAGCAATGTAAAAATTTCAAAGCTATACTGGTCTAATTTTATTTTTATCTGAAACAATTAACTAAAATCCTAAATTTTTGTCTATAATTTTTTAATAATCATTAAACATCGATTATACCCATCCTTCAATAAGAGGAATCTTTCAGTAAAATTATCATTTCCAGACCGGTTGATTTGTAATAACCTACCAATTTAAAGATTTCAAGACTAACTGACGGTTCAATGATTTTAAATTAAAGGTCACCACCCAGCCTCGTTTGCTTAAAAACTTACAAGCTGGATTTCCAAATTACGTGCTTTATAAAATTCGAATGAATCACGAAAAAAATTACGGATACTATCCACACTTCAACAAAAAAATGGAAGTGCACCGCTCACGAGCCAAATTTCACAGTCGTTATATAAAATTCCACCGACTCACATCGAGCTCCCCAGCCGTGAAGATGCCCTACATCTTAACCCGAAACGTTGTCACAATAAAATAAGATTTAATTATTTTGTGTTATCTTTGACAGCACCCCCTGACCAATTCTATCCATTATTAGAATTATTCATTCAACTATTTTCCAACTTAGGTATAATTGATTTAGAATTTCAAATAAGTCATTCGAAATTTTTGAGATTTCACTTTCGTCGACAGTACTTATTTAATTTTTTTTGTATCAATCAATGTACTATGATAAACTAACAAGGGCTAGATGTGTTACAACTTGAAAGAAAATATGAAATAACCAAACGAACGATTTCCAATCCAATGAGATATTCCGAGACATAACTGCAAATATAGGATTCACGCGCTCAGACTGCACATTTAGAACGGGAATAATCCGACTTGTCTTATAAATATATAATGAACCCCCGGCGCTCTCACACAATCCTAAGGGTAAATAATGTTTATGCCTTTACACCAAAGGGGGTTTTATTATTTCAAATATTTGGTGGCTTGGCAAATGGAATTTCATGGGGAACAAATGTCACGGTTATGTATTTTTTCGTTGTTAAGTCAAAGATGTCAGACTCTAAAAGACGACTTTTAAAAATTGTTGATGGATGTACTAGTAGCTAGTCGGAACCCATGGAATATTATTCTTATCTTAAAAAGAATTATGTGTGATGGAGGTATAAAAATATAAAGTGAATGAATGTATTTTTGGAGCAATTCTGAAAAAGGTCAATTTACACAAATAACATTAACTTAATTCAATTTTGTACCAACGTTTTAGATAATTTTAAAAACTCCGTAATTTGCAGAATAATTTGTTTTATTCTTATAACTGACGATGGCCTAAAAATGAGGCCTATACGCTGGCACAAAAAAAAAAAAAATTATTCTTGTTTGTGTAAAATTCATTGCCTGGACCTCTGACTATTTTCAACATTGCTCATTCATGATAAATCCAGTAAACTATTTTCTTATCAATATGAAGGTAATCTGCATTTTTAATTAGTTTGATCTGATCCCTAACTTTAATAAAACTCTAGCATTTATCTTGTTCTCCTAAAGCTTGGTGAATGGAATGTAATGGATTTGTCCTAGGACGTAATTGGAATTTATTATTGCAACTTTGATATGTAATGAAGTTTATTAAATTTGTGAGTAAAGGTGAAGCCGGGTAGATCAGTGCCTAGAGCGATTAGTTACTCTACAGAAAGTACCAGGTTTCTAACCCATCTGTGATAAATAAAATATTTAATGTAATAACACACAAACACAAATATTTAATATATAATGGATCCCTGCGGGACCTGTAGACCCTCCTGGAGGTCACCCTGTCTTAATAGTGTTAGAGGAAAATACCTGGAGCTCTAATCTCGGAAAAATCACCTCCTTGCACAATCGTTCTCCTAGAAACAGTACAGAATGTCATATTTTTTCTATACTTTGATGTATACATAATGTTTTGTTTTTCCGTTTATAAAAATATTTTCCAGGTACTAAATATTTGTACAAAGAAGCACCTACTAAACAGCGAACCCATGTTTCTGAGCATAGAAGTTTGTCATGTTAACCACCACACCACAGGTGACTCTATCAATTCATTCTAGCTAGTTGAATTAAATACGTGCGATGTTAAAGAAATGTTTTAAAAGATTAATTTTTAAACATACTGTTGTTCTGCTTCGTTTATAATTTTATTTTTCTAAATATTGGCAAAAAAAAAAAAAAATTAGCCCTAATATATTTTTTGTTTAATCAGTGCATAAAAAATAATATAATTATAATAATAGTAAATTCTTTATTTATTCTGGGACAAGTCCCTTTAGAATAACAATAGATGTTTCTATACAGGGTATTGTTATGTCTTAGAGTATATTAATACAGGGTATTAATATGCCTTATTAAATGAGAAAAAAAAGTTGCGAATTACCTCCAGTGATAACATTTAAAAAATAAAAAATAAAAATAAAATAGACTACAAGAAATAAAAAATAACATAAATAAGATTACAATAATTATATAGAGAAACAATAGATAATTACATATGTATGCAAAATAAAATTTCAAGTCGAAACAATGAAAGCAGAAAATGTAAATAGAAAATGTAAAGTACTTTTAATATCAAATAGAATTAAAAAAATAACTACACGGACTAATAACATAATAAAATGAAAGGGGAAAGAGTGGAAAGGAGTCGAGAAGACTTGGAAGAGCGATCAAGGAGATTCCTTTGTGGTCCCAAGTCAAAGAATTTACGTTCAAAGAATCCCCGTTTGTTGCAATGGCCTCTCAACCCTTTTTGCAATTTTTACTTCAGCTCCATTTTACTTTTAAAGAAAAAAAAATACTGTGATCGTGCTCATTTGATATTTATGAATCGCTACGAGTGGTATCGATGGTCTTTAAACGTTGAGCAAGATATTTAAATAAAAATGAAAGCAGGGGAGGAAGTATATAGGCAAGGGATTGAAATAAGGAAAATAATAGAAAGAATGAAATGCTTATATGAGCTTGTTAAACCTGAATCATATATGTATCCATTATATACATATAATAAATATACATACCAACAATATGGTCCCGAAGCGTCCCCAAAAAAATTAAAATCAATAGACTGAATCTCAAGCAGAAATATTTCTTTTAGTCTTTGAGATTTTAGTCTCTAGGGAGCGGAGTGGCCTAGTGGTATCGCACTGAGTTGCCATGCCGGAAATCCTGGTTAAAATCCCGCTGCAGGCCATGACTTTTATTTAGTCTGTTTGCAGCGGGAGATGGATCATGGATCTAGGACCCTTCTGGGGCCAACCCAGCCTCTATAAAATATTATAAAAATATTGTACCCAAAATAAGGGGGGGAAATCTGGTGGTTGACCGCGACGTAGGACAAGTCTCCTCCTTGCAGAACCGTTGTATATGAAACAGTACAGTCTCTACCATGTACTGAACCCCAGACCTTTCAAGGGTTTTTTTTTTCTTTGAGATTCTGTCTATTCGTTTAAATTTCTTTTAGTGACAATTCGAGACTATGTTGTTCTCATAATCATGCCTAAACAGTAAATAAAAAAGAAAAGAGATTTTTAGTGAATTATAATAACTACCATTTATGCATTACCACCATAAAAAGTGTTATTTTTATAACTGGACTAGTGTGTTTTTGAATACAACTAATACACTAAACGCCTATTGTTTTCTACTGTAAAGTGACACTTATGAGAACGATATAGCCTCAAAACGTCTTCAAAAAGAAGTTTAACGGATAGATTGAATCTAAAAAAAAAACCTGAAAGTAACACTTATTTATTAACAATCAAGAAATGATGAGTAAATTACAAAATTATATCTTTAAGTTGGCTTTTTTTTGCCAAATCTCATATAAATTAATCATATATATATATATATATATATATATCATCCAACAGAAGGGGGATATTGAAGTTACAGGTGGGAGAAAAGCTCTGATCTCATTTTTATGAAATGTCACCTATCTGTCAATGCTTCTACATCTCTTGTCATATCTTTCTGTCTAAGGTTGTTTTGGGGATTTCAAGTTTTCGTGAATGAGTTAAATATTTGATGTTACTATGAGTTATTCATTTTTAATGCTTTAATCTTTGTATTAGAGCTTATGATTAATAAAGTAGAAATAGAAATTCACAAAAAAAAACAAAAAAAATTTGTTGGTTTAATAATTTATGTTATTTTATCGTTAATATGTTTAATTAAAATTAATTTGATAATTTTAATATGTGAATGGAGACATATCTATGGTATGTTATGTTCTAACAAAACATAATAAATAAATAAAACTCTGGCTCTTAATGGGTAATGGGTAACATTTGAATAATTATAGGTGTATATTTTGAGTATATTTGCACTCACATAACTATAAAAACCTATTATTGACTAAATAGAGAACACAATATCAATATGCACAAGAGGAATAGAGACCCTCAATGGTTGAACAAGGAAATCAATGTAACTCCTATATCTCAAATTCATGACGTCTACAGCATTACATTAATACCTTGGTTTGCTCAAAATGTTTTTATTGCTCACGAGGTGGTATTAAAATTAATAAACACATAAAATATAAACTAGTAGTGGAAATTTTTTTACGGGAAATATGTTATGAGAAAAAATAGAATTAATTTTTTATTCAAATGTTCGTGAAATTTGCTTTATTGCCAGTAGTGATATCCCTAGGAAATTGATAATAGACGAGATAATTTTATGACAATCGAAAGCTCGTTCCTTGGCAAAGCCTTCGGCTTCGGGCTGTTACCAAGCAACGAGCTTGAGAAATTTGTCATAAAATTATGAGGCATTCGTCAATACCGAGGGATATTCGGGAGAAAACTTTTTGACAAAAAAAAAATTATAACTCAACACAACGAAACATTTATTTAAAGTAAATTTATTTGGAAAGAAGTTGTCAAACTCAACACGTGTTGTAATGGTGATTGCTAATTGCACTAAATGGAGTTATCAGTGTAATGTTGGCATGATTGGGTGAAATTGTTCCATATGACACAAAATGACAAAATTTGAATGGTGGTTAGAACTGTCAAAAAATTTTCAATAAAACATATTCATTTTCTTCATAAGATATTTCTTATATACTAGACTCAATCTTCTTGATTTATATAATTTAATAGAGAAGAAAAAAACATAGAGTCAAATATTGTTATTTAAACTTTACAAATGTTTAAAAAAAAAAACGTTTCGATATTTATTTGTCATTCTCAATTTTAGCAATTCCTCATACAACTTCATTTAAATTTATAAGTCCAAATCATTACTTAAGGTCAAACATTGTTTAAAAGTTAAAAAGTTAAAAAGTCAAAAATATATATAAAATCCTGGAACTTGACTATCTTCCATGGTCAAATATAATAGGTATTATTATTATGTATCAAATAATTATTATAAGGTATTAAATAATGTTTGACCTTAAGTAATGATTTGGACTTGTAAATAAATTTAAATGAAGTTGTATGAGGAATTGCTAAAATTGAGAATGACAAATAAATGTTGAAACGTTTTTTTTTAAATCATTTGTAAAGTTTAAACAACAATATTTGACTCTAATATGGTTTTTTGTTCTCTATTAAATTATAAAATGTATTGTTTATCAAACACTATAAGATGTTGTGCCAAACTATGGTTAATGGGATGGCGAATCTCAACTAATCTATATTTCACCATTTTTTAGAAGAAAAATTCAGCATTTTATAATTATTTTGTTGTTGTGTTAATATTTAAATAATTATTATGGGGAATAAAGAATGCAAAGTAACACATATACGGTATGCTTGCATAGATTTGTGAAAAAAGCGTGGCAGATAAAATTAAAAATTCATAAACATGCATAAGATAGAATCCCGTAATATAATGCCTTAAATTTTCGTGCGCGTTGCTGTGAGTGTACACAAGATTAAAATGTCCCTCGTATTTCCTCTGAATTATTCTTTTTTTGGTTTAAACAAACTTGATTTTTTTTAGAAATGAAAAATAGAACCTATAACCTTAGGCCGGAGATCACGCTAAACTGCCAGGTCAGGCCAATTGTCAGAAGACAATACTGAAGCTTGGGCAGCCGGGGAGGCTCTCCAGATCACACGGGGTAATTTATATGCCACAGCCGGATTCCAACTAAGACCTTCGGCTCAGAAATTGAACTCTAGAAACCGAGCTACGCAAAAAATAGATATTGCTTTAAACTTCACGTTAGGAATAGAGACATTGGTCTGGAATATCTCGCATTCCTGTAATACCGAGTGGATACCTCAAACGTTTGTTGTCATGGTGAGACATATTTGCGTCAATTGAATTCTACATTCCTTCCAACCATCATTCCTAAAGTGAATCAATCGTGAGAAACGTTCCTCCTGAAATCTGTCAATACAAATCGATACTGTTAATGGTGGTTAAGAAAAAATAAAAGCATCAAAAAGAATTTCTGTTTATCTTTGTAGGGTAATTATCATTTCCAAATCCTCCAAGATGAAAACTCATCAATTTCTAGCGATGCATATTTTCGCTTCCATAAATATCGAATGAGCTTCTGAACAGTTGATAAGGAAAACGAAGAAGAAGATGGAATAGAATAAGAAGAAACGGGAGTAACTGACCTTTCCGATTCCATTGCCAGAGGAAAAAGAAAGAGGAAATGGCGATTAAGAAGAAAAGTGGAGCGCTAAGCTGAGCACTTATCGGGTGTTTCCATTTCTCCATTTCTCGCCTTAACCAGCTTCCGTCTGTTTTACTTTCAAATTACTCAGAAATTATCCTCCTCCCTCTGACTGGCTTCATCGAGGAAATGGCCACTTCCCATTGCTGTTTTAAAATGTTGTTCCATCTTAGCGAGGAGTGCTCCGAACACCTGTATTCAGTCTTCCAGGCGTTATTTTAAAAGGTAAAAGAAATACTTTGAAACGATTAAGGTTTTATCTTTTAAACGTCTCTGTAAGAGTCTGGAATATTTCTTTTGAAGAATCGCTTCGGAGCTCCAACAGGGTTTATCGTGGGTTCGTACTGGACAGGTATAGTTCACTATTAATTAATGTTTTTTAAAAGAATAAAAAAAAAGCAATAAACACGAATCCTTCAATGTACAAGTAAAATGGCCATTCCAAAAAAATAAATAAATAAAATAAAAGGAAGAAGAAGAAAGAATAAAATCACACATACGTTTCGATTACATTTACATTTATTTAAGGAGCGAAATGACTCAATGGTAAAGTGCTGAGTTGCCGTGCCGAAGGTCATGGGCTCAAATCCCGCTCGCTGGAACACTTTTATTTAACCTGCTAGTCGCCAGATATAGATCCTATGGGAGCTAGGACCCTCCTGGGGTTCACCCAGCCTCAGTAAAATAGGTACCCAAAATAAGGGGGAGAATCTGACGGTTGAGCGTGAATTAGGAAAAAGCAACTCCCTTCACAATCATGGTCCAAGAAACAGTACTATCTCTACCATGTACTGAGCCCAAGATCCTTCATGGGCTGTCGTGGTACAGATTTAAAAAAAAATAAAAATTATTATTTAATTTTTAATTAAATTCTCATATGAAGGGGGCAGGGAAAAGACCAACTAAGTCAAAAAAATTAAATATCGAGATAAGTATGCCATCTGAATCGTCAAAGTCGTTCTTTCAACTTTCTGAGGTACGCAAACAAACTTTGCCGTCGGGGGTTATTTAGGTATTTTAGTTCGTCGTACAGGAGAAACCCTTTCTTTTATAAACCTACTGAATAAATAAAATGAATAAAATAAATTGAGAATATATATTAAAAAGTAAATAGGCTTTTCAATAAAACATTTATGAATTACATCGGTTCAGTATTTTTTACAATATAAGGTTTCAAATCTGTATTTTTAATTTCCTTAGAAACACACTTTTCTGACTATGTTGGTTTTTCCTTGCATCCTAAATATGGCTTCTGCGATCGCATTTAAGAAAGATTTTTTGTTCACTTATATTAACACAGTTATGAATATAGTATGCTTAAAATTTACTTAAAATAAATTATTCGCTAATTTTTTTCATTTCTTCCGATGAAATATCATATAAATGCAAATTATATGAATTTGTATCTTCTAATTGTTTCCACAAATAAGTTATGCATACAAAGGAGAATTTGTTTTATAACAACATTAAATATTTCGAAGTGAGAAAGTGGTAGTTGAATAATGGAATAATAAATAGATGGAACAGAAGTGAAGGCAAAAATAAGTACTCTGAACATAGTTTACTCAAACCATACTTTTTAAATAATTTTCATTTGATTTTTTTTATTTAATTCGTATTGCACCTCATATTACTAAATTAGGCCAGGGACACTATTCTTAAATGGATAAATTCTATTGTTAAATATAGAAATATTATTTGGTTGTATTTTTATGCAACTATAATATATAATATTTAAATTTTGCTTGAAAATTCATCATTCACTTATTTCTACATTTCTTCCAAAGGACCATAATAGTTCTGTACGAGTATCACTGCATATTCCATAACGAAATTTAAACTAAAATTGGTTTCAGTTATGGAATAAAACGAAGTATTCTGTAATAAAATATAATAAGATATCTTGTAATTTGGTTAATTAAAATCTAACACAAAAGACCAGGTATTCGTCATCGAATGATTTAAGAAAAGTAATTAATCCTACTGATTTATGAAGTTTGTTGCCCAGAGGCTTTTTTTTTTTTTTTTTTTTTAAAGCAAATTAAGTGGAATCAGATTTTAAAAATTGATGCTCGACTGCAGTTCAATTTCGAGTTTTCAGATTTATCGATTTCAGAACATCAAATACGGTCTTTTATTTTAAAAGTTATAATTCAAAGCGCCAAAAAAAAATGTACTTTTTTTTTATGTCACTCTAAGCTAACTGCTAACGGTCTTACAGAGTACTTTAAAGTAAAATGGTACTTGTTATTTTCAAAAGAAAGCGTGAGAATGAAACAAAGTTAGAACTTCCAGATATAACTTTAGATGATTTGAACAAATACAATACACGAGGCGTTCAGAGATCGAAAAAGGATAACTCTAAAATTTCAAAAATAGACTCTCATTTTTTACTAGCGCAGTCAAGCAATTTTGACTTTGACGCCTTATTTCTTATGTTTTTCGCTCCAATGTTAACCTGAAGTTTCGATGTCATCAATCATTACTTGACTGAACTAACAAAAAATAATAAAAAGTGAATCAAATTCTGTATTATATATGATATAATTTCAAACTATATAATAAAAAAATAAATTTCCTTCAACTAGTTGTAGAGCACTGAGTTGCCATGCCAAAGGTCTTGGGTTAAAATCCCTTTGCTGGCAAGATTTAAATTAAAGAAGACTTTTATTTAATCTCTTAGAACCCAGAGATGGATCCTATGGGATCAAAGACCCTCCTGGGGCTCATTCAGCCTTTGTAAAGTGCATTAAAAGGGGGAAAAATCTCGCGGTTGAGCGTGATTCTAGGACAAATCACCTCCCTGCATAACCGTTGTCCAAGAATCAGTCTCTACCATTTGCTGAACCCAGGCGCTTCACAGAGTTCCCCACCTGGATCCTTCACTGAACCCCATAGTTGTAGTGGTACAGTTTTTTTTATATTATATTAAATTGTATTCTTTATTAAAGCAGTAAATTATTAATATACCAAATTAGTTTTAATTTCACTTAAAATGACGAATTGAAAAAAAAGTGTAAAAAATATATAATTTCTTAATATTGTATTTCTTGAGTAATTTGTTTGCAATCCAAATTTACAAACGCCTACACAAAACTCAATATATCTATTCCTACAAATATTTAATGTAATTCAGTTAATATAATGAAATTTTTTATATTTAGTTAATATTTTAGGAAATACACAACTCCTGTGGAACGTGTAATTAATAGGAATACATAGTTAAAACATTTAACATTTTCGAGCTAAATTTCAATTCTGAGTTCATACATCATTAATGTAACTACTAACTGAAAATATCAACAATTTATACTTTAAAGTTCTATGAGAATTAACTTAGTAGGAAAACATACGAGTTATAAAGTTTAAGCTGATAAAGTTTCAAACACTGGGCAATCATTATTCCAATTTGTTAGCCAAATCAGACACTCGACTAAAAGTAGTTAGAGGACGAAACTTCAAAAGTAGACACTTATCAATTATGCTGTACAATATTTAGCTTTTATACCACCACATATTTGTATAGTTTCACAGAGTTTGTACTTCGAGTAGACAAAATAACAATTTTGCGGTTATTTTCAATATTAGCTCTATTAATAATAGCACCGGCATTTTAAATATAAAATGTATAATTCCATATGCTTTCTTGGTAAAACATCGTAAGATATTTTCAGCTCTAATAACAGATCCGAAAAATTATATTCATCCAGTAATAAAAGTTTACACAGTATAGAAACTTGTAATATCCTTAAAAAACATGCATACTGACCTTAATGCCCACTTGTTGCTGGTTTGGCCCAAATTCGATATCAATCCTTTTGTGACAAACTTTATTCCCAATCAAATCCACTAGTTTCAAATTTAGCTACCTCTTCAATCACTGATAATCCTCCGAGAGATCTGAAAAGAAGGCGGTCTCGTGATCTTCTATCTTAAAGCTGTTATATGAGTACAACTATTAAGTGGTTTCTCTATTTTCTATTTATTTGCCTTATATATAGTTACTTGCCATTATATAATTAATAATATTGACTTGTTGTACCATTTAATACAGTTGTAAATTTCAATATACTATGTGAAAAAGAATAAATAATGTATTTGTAAAATAATATTGATATATTCAAAAAAGGAATATTTTGTGGTACTGTACTAGATTTTTCATAAAATATCTCTCCTTCAATTATTAAAATTTCCCAATGTCATGTACAGAACAGCCTTGAATATTTAATATATAAAGGAAAGTAAAAATAATAATACACGTGGAACACGTGGAAGGGATAAATGTAGATCTGAAATTAGTGTATTAAAATAATGTTTTTTTTTTTTTTTTTTTTTTTTTTATTTAATTCAATGATATTTACAACTATAATGGTATTATATCAAGTAAATGTGCAAAAATGTTGAATATGACATGAAAACACTTGTGGAGAAACTACCCATCGATAGCACTCCAATAAAATAATGTAAAATAAAAAAATGTATTTTACAACTAGATATCAAAAGGAAGATGGTTTAAGTAATAAAAAAAAAAAGGGAAATAAAGTTCTAGCTTTATAGTGAGTACATAAAATATTTCAAGTAGATAACTGTATTTATATAAACTACTAAATATACGTAAACCGACAGGAGATTTTACTATTTTTCATGAAATATTTTATTTTTATTTCTTAACTATAGTTAAATATTATTATTTTACGCGAAAGTTTTCTATTTATTAAACATATTAAATCAATGGCTCATTCCAGTCTTTTCTTGTCCCATTTTTTTGTCAAATTCTCTCCCTTGTGTGCTTTGAGAGTTGACACAATATAGCATGTCTGGTGCAACAAGAGATTTAGAGAATTAAATAACACATTATAGTTCAATATACACTAACCGGCATCGATATAGTTTTAAATTTTTATATTTTCGCTGCTGAAGTTCACACTCGTGATAAAAAGCTCAGATATTGTAAATAAATTTTTTAAAAATGGATTCTTATAACTTGGTAATTCTACTTCTATAAATCAAATTAAAAAAATAAACTGAACCCAATACATCCCATTAAGGATCTTTGGGTTGAGTACATGGTAGAGACTTTGTTTGAGACAACGGTTGTGCAGTCTAGGTGAGCCCCAGAAGGGTTTGTAGATCCTACAGGATCCATTCGTGGCTGTTAACAGATTCAATAATAGATCTGCATCATTTAAAATTTGAAGCCGGGACTTTCAGCACAGCAACTAAACTCTCTACTGACATTACCTTCAATTAAAGTGCCATAAACTTAATATGATGTTTTAATAGTTATTTCCGCATAAATAAAAAAATGTGTATACTTATATTTAATAATAGCTCTTGAAAATGAACTGCTGATTATGATTCTGTATATGAGGTGTGGAGATGCAAAAGGGGGTAAATAAAAATTTGAAAATTTTTCAGGAAACACAAAAATATGCATAATTCAGGTGATTCTTTAGTTGAGACAGTTATTTTTGGATAAACAGTTTTCAAACTACGTCAGAAACACATCTGTAAAATATTGTTGAGATTTTCAAAATTCCTAATTTTTAAGCAATTTAAATAAATTGTATCTATCCCAATCTGGAAGGGAATATTTAAAAAAGTCAATAAAATAGGAAAAAGAACTCATGAAAATAAACTCATTATAATGTTTTAATAATTTAACAATGAAATAACTTTGATGAAAAAAATAAGTAACAAAGAACAAAATTGAATTATTTTCTCTTGAATGATTCGAATTTTTTTAAACATTATTTTTAAATCGAACTTTAACAATTATTTTTTAATTATCATAAAAAAAATTAACTACTTATTATAATAATATTTGTTCAATCTTACTTTCAAATGATCTTATGTTCATATTGGTCAAAGGAATTTATTTCTCCTTGATCAACATGTAGTTCGTAATCTTCATAGTTGCTTTCAGTAAGTAACATTATTTCTTTGTAAAATTCCAGTTCAAGTAGCTCTTACCATTCAGGGCTGAAATGTTTCACCATAAGTCTGGCAACATCGCGGATCTTTGGAGGGGATAGTTTCACACCAGGTTGTATTTGTGTGGATTGCGATAAAACGTTTGCAATTTTTGGATGATTTTTGGTTACAGCTAAATAGTTAACAGGATTTACAGTGTAGGATCTTTCCCCACGTATCAAGATATTATTATTCTTCTCAGTATTTTTTCAAGAGGAATCTTTTTGTTTCCATAAACTTGAAATGTCACTGGGCAGGTGTTTTAATAATGTTTTGTAAAACCTTTTTCCAGTCCATCGCCTTTCCTGCAAGTGATATTGGATTCGCGTGGGCTTTAAAAATGTCCACATACTCCTCTGGCTTTATTATTATGCCTTTTTTTTTTAATGTCCTTTTCAATTTGGCCAAATACCCTATCCAATGGAAGAAATGAATGACCAACAAAAGGAAAAATTACGTAAGTTTGCCTACGTCACTTTGGCACATGGGCACGTAGTGCTCCTAGCGGTTACTTAGAGAAACAAGAATTTATCCCCTTCTGGATCTCAATCCAAACTTTGAACGAAAAATCAGATTGGATTTAGCATGTTTTGATTAGTGAACCATGTACCACCGCATAGAGGAGCCTAACTCTGTGAAAAACATTAAACAAATTAAAAATGATAAAATATGGATTTACCCCTTTTTTCATCTCCACGAAACTTATTCTTAACCAATAGATGGTTTGCAAAACGGTTCTTGAGAAACTCCAATCTCGGATCATCTTGACCTAAGGAATCATGATTCTTGGCTCTTCTCCAAGACACGTTTTTCCAATTTAATTTTTTTTCCCGACGATCTTGTATTATTAAGCACGTGTATAAGACGACTAGAAAATACTAGCTTAGTATATAAGAGCAGTGTGCTACTAATCAGTAAGATCGGATTCCAAGCTGGCTGAAGGATAAATTATTTCTCCTATAATCTGCCGTGGGTTGGGCTTGTGATATCTGATAGCCCTCCTTTTGCGCGCATAGCTCTACGAAGTGAGTAACCTCAATATAGAGGGAAACCTGGCGGCTGAGCGTGATCTCAACCAAATCGTAATCTTTCACAGCCGTTGACATATAAACAATACATTCCATAGCACGTACTGATTCCAATATGGTGCATGTTTGTATAAAGGGATTAAAGTGTTAAACAATTTTTAATAAATGTATCTCTTTTGAAGAGGTAAATGCAGATGGCTACGGAGTTAAAAATGAATTTAAATCATCTCCAATACTGATGTGTTTTTAGTTTGCAAGATATCAAAGAGCTTGAATTTAGCTATGTAATGTAACTATTATAAGCTATGGGTTATAAGAACGTCGAATATTATTATATATTATGTGGAGTGGAGAAACACAGAATAGAGCATTGAGTTGCTGTGTCGAAGGTCCGGGTTAAAATCCGGCTGTGGCTGAGGATTTATTTAATTTAACGACCATGAATGGATCCTTTGGGATTTAGAGACCCTCACGGGACTCGCCCAGACTCTATAAATTGGTAACCTTTAATTGTGGGGATAACTTGGTGGTAGAGCGTGATCTCGGACAAATCACTCTCAGCACAAGAGCTGTGGTAGATGCAGTACAGTCTCTATCATGCCCTTCTAGGGTCGTAGTGGTACATGTTTTTATTATGTATTGTATATGAACTTTTTTATAAATAATAAGTAATCAATGCTCTTTTTAATAGTTGTTCTAGTAGCATGATACCTGGTTATTATTTGGGAAAAACAATGTGTTGAGGTTTTTAAGTACAAGATCTGAGAACAAATGAATTAAGGAAATAGCGAAGAAAAATATTACAGTCTTAGACGTATGCATTAAAATATCGTTCCTTCAAAAGAACAACATCAAAAATCAATGGCATTTTACAGTTAAGGCTTCGGTAGCAATGTATTGGTTGAAGCGTTTTAATTCAGGAACCACGTAATTGATATTCCATTTTCAATGTTTTAGTTTTTTTAAATAAAGCCATATTTTCAGTTAGTCTAATTTGAGTTTGAACTTGAAGTTCTATTAGAATATTGAAATAAGTCAAAATTAAAAAAGTTTCAAACTTTTAAAAATTTTCTTGTGATTAATGAAAGACTTTTCTTTACTCACACCCAAATTTTTATTTTTTAAAGTCAGATGGACCTTACAAACACCTCATTTGAAAAATTATTATTTGGAGTTATACATTGTTATTTTGAAGTAGCGATATGTTTTAGTAATACAGATAAACAACAAAGAAATATATAAGTAAAGTTCTTATGAATTTCTTGTGTTAATTTTTTTTTTTTTCTTATCCTCCTCATTTATTTATTTACAAAACAAAACAATAAGATATGACAATATAACAATTGTAACTGATGCCTCCTTTTACCCCAGGTATAACCGTAGGTAGGTAGGTATTTTATTATAAGGCAATTGTGCTCTTTCCGCTGTAGGCGGGAGCTTTTATTTTGTGGCTTTCCCGTTGCCTTGGCTTTTTAAATGGGGAGGGACCATTTTCGGGCTTCACTTGAAGGATAGGGATGGGAAAAGGAAAGGTAGGAGTTACTTAATTATCTAATTATCCTAATTTTTATTATTGATATCTTTAATACATTATTTGAGTATTAAAATCGCCTAACTAATGGAACGGTTAATTTTATTATCATTAAAGAGTTAATTGCAGGGGTGGGTATAACTCTTGTAAGATAACAGTTGGTAGCCCTGGACTCGAGACTGCAGGTAAAGGTAGTGGTACCATCCGGAACGGACGCGCCCACGCCTCCGGGTCTTTCTTGGCCAGTCAGGTGACTCGGACATTGTGTTCCTCTTCTCTATAGCGGCTATCTCGTTGTGCCTAATGGAGGGCTCAGTTCCTTCAGAGCTAATTTACCTTGTCAGTATTGTCCCAAAGGTTAACCTATTTTAAACTGGGAACGTCGCGACGATAAATATGCAAGTGCGGAACAAAATCATATCGAGTGAAATGGCGGAATATAAACATTTAGTTGCACTTCATAGCTTTAATTTGACCACGTTTTTCTAGAGACGATTTTTAAAATATACATATAACTAATAATAAATCGGCAACACGTACTTTTTTTTTATTGTTAATGACTATAAACTAAAAACGGTAAAATTAAAAATATAAATTAGGTTGAACATATATTGTTAGATGTTTGTAAGGGCCATGTGGAATGTAGTGGTTAGAACAACTACTTACTATGCCCCAAATTCGTGAAATCGCATCCCAGTAGGTGTCCTTTGTATTTTGGATAGTGAAAAATCTTTGGTTATGCCGTCCTTCGGAAGGCATATAAAATGGTGGTGTCATCTACTCGAAGTTAAAGATCCTTCTACTAATTATAGCAGATAAGCGATATTCAGGATTCACACAGTATCAGTCATAGCAGTATAAAGTGATGTTAAGTTAAGAACAATCAAATTTGTTTTCAATAAACAAATATTTATAGCGAAATAACATAAAAGCTGAAGATATAAATAAAAGAGAAGGGTTTCGAAAAAAAAAATTGAAAATTGAAAGCATGGGAAGCAGGAGAGTGACTCTTACGATTTTTATTTTATCTGAAATGCAATACTAATAAAACACCAATAAACAAATCATAATTAATTATCACAAAATGTAATTAAACGGTGGATAATATAGAAATAAACTATGTTAAATTATAATAAACGGAATGACTACACATATACGTTTTACTAGGGCATCGATATAAAGTTGTACTAGGTATTTGAACGAGGAAGATTTAATATCCTAAAGCAAATACGACAAAGCATCAGACTTAACGATTACTGTATTAAAGCAGCCATAGTTCGGTAGTGAAACCGAGCTAGAGTAATTGTTGCTATCAAATAGAAATGGAATAAGCTCCAGAATTTCTTCATCGCAATGAATCTGCAATTAAAAGTCCGAGATGATGAACCTCGCTTCAATAATCAGCCACCGAATCTAAGTTTAATTTAAGCCAGCTCGATAGTATAAACGTTATGGCAGATCCTTTGGAAGTATATTAGATTTAAACATATTTACGAGGAACGAAGTGTGCAAGGAATCGTTAAACTTTTAATAATAATTACAGTCTGTTCTCCATTGTTTTCTCTTGAAGAATTATTGATTTATTCCTTTTCCAGAAGTGAGTATGCTCTTTGGATGTTGGCGATTATTACTAATTCTAGTTTTACTGACAGTTGCACGAAACAAGTATACATATCTTCTGAGGCTTTTCGACATGGAACGACGACTGCGACTTGGACCTCTCTTTTCTTTGTTAATCTTGTCTAGTATGATTAACTGCAGTAGAAAGTACTAGGTTTCTGGCCTGTCAGAAATCTTTTCCTCTTTTTCTGCTGAGGCGTTCGATGTACTCGAGATGAGACATCCTTGGGCGTCTTCGGGGTCTTTTTCCATCCTGCATGTAGTCCATTGTCTTGAGAGGGTCCCGGTGATCATTCATCCTGACCACGTGGCCGAACCATTTTAGTTATCGGATTTCCAGGAGCTCTTTTAGAGGGGCAATCTGCAGTTCCTGACGAATCCTCTCGTTGCGAACACAGTCTCTTTCCTGTCTCTCCGTCAATACCCAGCTTTCAGCTCCATACAGCAGTATCGGCATGTACACTGACTTGAAGATGTGGAGTTTGGCGTTCCTTCCTACCTCCCGCTTCCCTACACCAGTATTACAAATCTGGTAGTAGACTGAATTTGCCTTATTAATCCTATTGGATATTTCCGCGCCCAGCTTCCCATTCCTGTCTATTACTGTGCCGAGATAAGTGAAGTCAGTCAGCACTTCCATTTCCTCTTCCTCGCAGTATATGTGAACTTCTTCCTGCCGCATACCCACTTGAAGGATCTTACTTTTGTTGATATTGATTGTCTTTCCTTTATGTCGGAGTTCTTCACACCATCCATCTTCACCATTCTGTCACAGCTTGTTGCAGCTTTCCGACTGAGTAAGCAATCAGCACTACATCATCCGCATAGAGAAAAAACTTGACTACAACCGGATATAGACTTCTTCGCCCTAGAAATGTTCTGGAGGAACAACGAAGGGCTCAAACTGTCTCATTGTTTGACCCCTCTTGCTGTACCAAAATGGCCAGACTCCAATCCATAAGCCTAATGATTCCTAACGGACTACCTCCTGATAAGTAGATTTTACAGCCTCTACCAAATTCCTTGGGTACCATTCATTGGGTGAAAACCTGGCAGTTGAGCGAGATCTACGACTAATCGCCTTCCTGCACAACCGTTGTCCAAGAAACAGCACAGTCTCTACCACGAACTGAACCCAAGACCCTTCATGGGTTATAGTGGTACAGGTTTTGTTTTCGTTATATGGTTTCGTTCCCGATATGGTGGACACAAGAATCTCTGAGTATATCCCGATCACACCACATCTCGAAAGCTTGTTGACTTGACTTATTAAGAACTTTAACCATTAACATAGCGTTATGATTTCATAATTATGAATGTTTTAAAACTGTTCTGCAATAAAATATTACTTTACTTGTGAACTTTCGATGTTCGCGTCTTTGCAGTCTGGCAGGTGGCTCTGACTGATCCTAAAAGGGAGGGTCCCGAGCGTGTACTATGGCAGGTACTCGTTAAAGAATACTATCCTAACTATACTTGGATAGGTAATATTTAGGACTCCCACTGTAGCATCTTCCGATTAGCTGTAGCTCCATGAAGTGACGTTAAATAAATAAACCAACAACAAACAAACTACCTCATTTTATATTATTTTAAAAAAAAGTATCATCTTTCAAAAATTAGATGCTGCTCTCATAAAATAGTATCCGTACCTAAAGCGAGTGTGATGAGCAAGTCCCAGATTAAAACGCTTATGGGTTTGATTCCCACCTGGGTCTGTAAATTATTAATCATTTTGTGGTGGTCTCGAGAATTGAATTTCGACACTCCCACTCCTATTATTATATGAACTAAGAACAGCTTGGGAATTCTACTAGATCCACTCTGACAGAACCAATAGCCTTACCCAATAACATATCTTCATAGAACATTTATAAACTATAAATTTTAAACATCATTTTCAGTATAGGGGAGAATCTAGATGAAGTTTGGAAGTTAGTTGATTCCAGTGAGGAACATTATTAATTCACAATCTTGTTTTCAACATCATCTATAACTAATGCGAGGATAATTTGCAATATGGTTTATTGTTGATCGATGTTTATTATGTAAATTATTATTATATACAATAAACGATTGCCTCATATAAAACGACGCTTCTAAAGGTTTATTTTTTATATGGATGGATGGAAACGAAAATCTGAATTTAAAAAGAAAGTATGGGGCCTGTTAAAATGTACGTTATAATAAAATAATCTGAAATTAATAGCAAATTATTCAGGGGACGAGGAGTTCAGGCTGTAGAGCCTTGAGTTGCTTCATTGAAGGTCTCGGGTTCAAAGCCAACCATGATAATAATTATAAAATAATAAATAATAATAATAATTACCTTCTTTCACCACCGTTGTCCTACAAGCAATACAGCTCTGTTATACTTAACTCGAGACCCTTAAATTATCAATGATTATTTACAGGGAGCGAGGTAGATGAGCTGCTAGGTTGAGTGTCCCGGGTTCAAATCCAGTTGTGACTTATTTAATCTGTTAGTAGCTACCGATAGGCCCCGTGGAACCTGCAGACCATCCTCGGCCACACCCAACCTCTACAAACTGGGGCATCATGACTGCTATATTGTCAAGTAAAAGTCAGATGTTTTGATCTGAATAATATTTAAATAATAAAATCGGATGCCACCATGAGATCTTTATACTTAATGTATAGTAATTCTTTATAATTAATGAATAGGATACATAACCTTCTCCAAAACTGCCCAGGAGTGGTTTATTAAATAATAATAATTATTGAATAACATCATATTTATTTGTGCTGATCATGGTTACAAGGTAACTTATAAAACTACTTACAAAGAGAGGGGGACGCTATATGTGACTGCTTATTTCTTGACAACAGTTTCATCCGTTTCCCTGCCTCTTGGCTTGCCCGCTCCCTTCCAACAACTGCCGCTCTGTATCATAAGAGTAAATGTAATAAGGCCTAAGGGACACTAATGTTCCAGATAGTATCACATACGGCATTACTGGAGAAGAACCTGGCGGTTGGGGGTGATCTCTGACAACTTACCTTCCTGCAACACAGTTGCCTTTGAAACAGCACAGTCTCTAGCATATACTGAAGCCAAGACCTTTCATAGGTTCTAGTTGTAGAAATGGTTTTTTTTTAAACATACCATCGGGAGAGATGTAAATTAAATAGTTTATTTGATGAAGAAAATGGAAAAAATTAGTTAACGCTCTATTTAAAAAATATTGAAATTTTAATCATCAGATAATATTGGATCAGGGTAACAAAATCATCTATTAATATATTCTCGAAATGATAATAGTTTGTATTATCTGGGATTTATAATCTGTATAACTGTAGGTATTGATTTTCATATGATCATTGATTTTTATTCATTATATGATACTTATTACATAAACTTCAAGCAGAGAGATGATGGTGCTATTATTATTATTATTATTCAATTCAGCCATCTATGGACAACAAATACACAACTACTGTTCAGTTTTTCTTCTTCAAAGTGCTCTTTCCTTCCAGAAATCGTTGAGCCTCTGACTCCTTCTCTATCGTTATTCTGGAGAAAGCATAGGGCTTTCTTTTGATGGATCATTCTTACCTGAAACTCAACTTCTAAATCAACTACTTAACCTTCACAAGTCCTAATGTAATTCCTGAAGCCATGGAGACTTCATGGAAAAATGGAAATTTTCTTGACGATTGAGAATTTTGTTAGCTAACCTCTTGGCCCCATTGCCATTGAACCTCATTGATCCTTCTCATACTTACAGAAATCTCACCAATCTTATTATGGAGTTGATATTTTCATCATTATTAATAAGGATATTTTCTATGCAATATATAAAAATGATTATCCAATCGGCTCATAAGTCCATTAATTTTTATTTTATTAGTAGGATCCTCTTTTTCTAGATTTCTTGGATTCAGAAATATATGAGGCCGAGGAAAAAAAAAACACCTCTCAATATTTTATACATCTGTTGCTAAGCAATAGATTAACTAATATAAAGACTTATTAGTGCAGAATTAGTTAAATACATTTCAACTAACATAAACCATCTAGACTTCGAATACCAAGTATGTAAGTGGTTTAAGACTGTCAGAGGCAAATTGATGGCGTATTCAAGGATCCTCTTGTTGTGACTCAACTCGAAACGGTAACCTGCGGAATTGGTACCCTAACTATTGAAGGATTTAACTAATACCCTAACTTACAATGAGTGGTTAATGCTGTTTTTACTTCAGGTAATAACTGAAAACAGCAGTGAATATCCGTGAGCAAAGATAGGATGCCCTAAGGATTGTGTCAAAGGTAGATGTTATTAGAAGGACTCTTGGCTAAAGATTGAATGGTCCTCTAAATGAGACCGATATATCGCAAGTGATCGGAGGTGGCGATAATGACCTCCAGATAAGGAGCTGAGAGCGAGATCCAGAGTGAGGGAAGACCGCCCGATAAATTTTTGCTAGAAGGAGGAGACCGGCAGCTGAAGGAGGGTGCAAGTCAATTCCGGGAAGAATAACAAAATTAAGGAAGCCCCGACAGCTCGAAAACGAGGCGGTTAGCTCAAACGAAATAAACGATTACATTGAAACCAGTTAGCTCACTTCTCCGGCTACTCATTAGTTAGTGGCGTCCTTCTGCTCTTGGGAGGTTGCTACTTCACCAGGAGCTATATCTCAGGAGTCAGGTAGTGTGCAGGAGCAATCAGGAAGTATATTATTTATGTGCTTTTTACATATGACGATAGCCATGTCAGAGGGTTTTTCGTTAAAACAATAATAGGATAAATTAATTAACCAAAATAGTACAAGAAGCCAAAAAAAATAAATAAAAAAACATAAGACATATGTTCCAGAAGTAAATTAATATATTGTTAATTTACTAAATAGTTTACCGGATAAGACTAAATATATGCTAAAGTTTAAGCTATGAGGTTCAGAACATGGTACAGACTGTACCGTTTCTTGGAGAACGGGGTGTTTTGTCCTAGATCACGCTCAACCGCCAAGTTATTCCCTAATTTAGAGTACCCACTGTATAGACTCTGGCCTTCAGAAGGGTCTACAGATACCACGGGATCCATCCTTTAAAAGATAAAATAAAATATCTGCTACAGCTGGATTTGAACCTGGAAGGTTCGACACGGCAATTCAGCGCTCTACCAATGAGATACCCAACCCTTAAGGTGAACGAAAAGGGAACCAAGAGATGAAAGAATCCCCTCTTTGGAGAGGATGCATAACGGTGGTACTGATCCTGGGCGGTAACAGTTACTACTTAAAGATCATTATACTAATTATGCCTGGAAAGCAATGTTTAGGTCTCTGTTGCATCATACGATTATCCATTTTACATAAAAATATAAAAAAAACTTGAATATCTAGATATATTATATATACAACTATTTCTATAATGTATAACTTCTTGTTCTTTTTCTTCTATGACTCTTCAGCCCATCAATGGGCCTTGGCCTCCTCAAAACGTTTCCGCCAGTCCTCCCTGTCCAGTACAGCGGCCTTCCAGTTCCGGATGTTGAGTAGGCTCCTGGAGTCCTCACTGATTCCATCCATCCATCGCAGCTTGGGTCGCTCTACTCTTTTTCTGCTCTGAATCCTTTCTTCTATTACTCTTCTGGGCCCTTCAACACTTCCATTATGGCCACATGGACTCACGCCCTCAGCAGCTCTGACCAGATTATGGAATGTGTTTTCCAGTTCATTAAAGGACCTTATATACAATTTATATATTTTATATCTACTAAAAAATATTGATGGGTTATTAGTTAAATACAGATCTATATATTTTTTTCATTTTCTTCTAAAGCAACTGTAAAACTATTTTCTTCTTCAATTAAAAAAATATTTAACAATTTTAAAAAGTGCATTACTTACTTTAGGACGAATAGCATTGTAGATGTTAAAAAGATATTTCCTAATCATTTAATAATATATATTTGTATATGCTATTATATTAAGTTTTTTTTTTCAATGTAATTATTCATTTCTAAATATTGGTAATTTAAATTTAATATTAAATGACCTAGATCTTAGAAATGAATATTCCTTAAAAAAAAAACCCCGGTTGAAATTACTTAAACCATTAAAGCAATTTTTACCATTAGCTTTTAACTCAGATTCGCTTGCTAATCAGGCGTCATAGATTGGATAATGTGGATTTTTAACGCACTTATTAAACTATGTTAATTAGACCTATGAATATCTTTCATTTACTTTTTGAGAAAAGAAAATGAAAACTAATCCATTAATGAATTATATATCCTTTTACTCAGAATAAAAGGAATGCGATAACTCGATTGGCGTTGTGAGTTACGGTTTCACCGAAGTTTGGACAGTCTAAGAAAGTATACGACTTTCACTACGGGGACTCATTAGATATTGAAAAGGGCCGTCTGAGAAACTAAAAATAAACTTAGGTTTTAGTTACTGTCATCTTCGGTACAGTTTGTAGAATATATTTACTACTCAAATAACATAAGATAATAAAATTAAGAAAGAGAATTTTTCAAACTATGAGATCCTAAAGTAGTTATTGAGATTACCGCGAACAGACAGACAGACACATCAAGGGACTTTGTTTTATAATATGTATAGATAGATAGATAAGAGATATTAGGCAGCGTCTTCAATGAAACCTCCCAGGCGGCTATACTTTCTCCAGGATTTCCGACAATTGCCGTTATATTCCAACACATTTACACAAAACCGCGACAAATCATATACCTAAACCTTTTTGATGGATCACTCTATCTATTGGTGAAAACCTCATGAAAATCCGTGCAGTAGTTATTGAGTTTGCCGCGAACAAACGCGAATGAGGACATTGTTTTATAATATGTATAGATGGATCCATACCTAGAAGTCGTTCCATTTACACAACGGTCCCTGATTCCCGTTAAAGGATATATAATTCAATGTGGGGGGGGGGGAGATGCAATGTGGCTCGTAATGCTGGTTTCTAATAAATAGGTGCTCACTAATTGATGATTTATTTTGACTTTCACCCATTTTCTCGTTTGATTTGTGGAGACGTCAGTAAGAGGACACATTACGCTGAGCAGTATTTGGAGAATACTTGAAGAGTAATCCAGCCTAATGGCGGGGAGGGTAGATTACTCGCCGAGGATGGATCGTAATTAATTAAAAATAAATTCGAAGAGCGGGGCTGATGGGACTGCTAATGAGGATGAATGCGCCACTATGACAGGCTGCGCGATCTATTAGCCGGCCTCACAGGTGGCCCATCCATAGCTCTGCCCCGGCTAATGCCAACCCATTAAGCCAATCCTCAATGGAGGGTGAACATTACTACCTCATGCATACCCCATGCGTCTCTAAACCACTTCAAATGATACGATCTCTCGAATAAAAAGATCAGCCAGGGACATCGCATCAGTTATTTGTACATCTAATAAAATACATAGAGCTAAAATATTTATTTATTATATTGAATTATATTAAAATGTGCCTTTAACGTATAAAATACACACACTTTTAAACCGTTGTAAACTGAAAAGGGGAGCAATTCAGTGATAGAGCGCTGAGTCGTGTCCCTAAAGGTCCCGGGTTCAAATCCGGCTGATAACATATTTAATCTGTTAACAGCCACAAATGGACCTGTGAGATCTACAGACACACTCCAGGTGGCCACTCGGCTTATTTGGGGAAAACCTGGCGATTTAGCTTGATCTCGGACAGACGTTTTACTAAAAACGGTACAGTCTCTACCATGAATTGAACTGAAGACCCTTTGTGGGTTGTAGTGGTACTGTATTTTTTTCATTATTATATACTAATGATTTCGAAGTATATAACAATAATTGGTACAGTTAAAAAAAAAATCTAGATAAATAATTTTTAGCACAATTAATAAACCTAACGTACTTGTTGGCAGCCGATAAGTAGCATTTACTTAGTATTTTTTAAATAATAAATATAAATAAATAGGTATAACAAACTATACCAAGAAACTATACCAAGGAAAGGCAAAACAAAAAAATCGTAAATTTTTTTCTGATTATGAAAATTTAGGTTGTCCTAATTTTTTCGGTAGGTTAATACAAACTAGTGATTAACAGCGCATGATTTCTACAATACAGACCCTTTAGCTATTACTACTATCATACCGCAGGCTCCTATTATTATTCCGTAATTTATTTTTGTAAATTATGTTAATGTATTATTAATAATAAGATTAACGTAAGTTTTTACATAACATAAATCGAATTTTCACATAATTAGTATAAATTAATAATAACTAATTAAATATGTACTCATAATATAACAATAAGGATTCATAACCAATGTAAAATTTACCTCCGCTAAAAAGCCCGCGATCCAAAAAGTAATATGTACATTAAAAACTGTATAGATTTTTAATTATTTAGTATTAACATACCCTCGCCCGAGTCCCGGAGGTTTCCTAGTCCTGGAGTCCAAGTCCTGGAGATTTCGAACACGTTCCACTAGCGACCTTCTTTAACGACTCCTATCTGACAGCGCGATTTTCCCTATATCGCTAAAGAGCTTAATAATATAAAAATGTTAATACCAACGATGGCAGAACATTTAAATTTCACATAAGAGTCAGTGGGATATGAAATGAGAGATTTAATAAAAGCAATTTAAGGAGGCATCCCAGTCCTTCCTACTCTCGAATCGACAGCGTTTAACTATTTTTCTTTCAGACAAATCCAATTACTCCCATTCGGGATGCTACGCTCTGAAGGGTTTGTTGTGCCGACAGCGTAACCTGCGATTGTGCTCGGTTCATAAAGCAGTAACATTCCTTACACCTGTTATGTTACGTAATTTTATTAGTTTATAAGATTGAGTATTTAAAATTAATAATTGTAACTCTGCTAACTAACTTGTGCCTACGGTTACAGTTGTCTATCACACTTAACGCAATCCTCCCATCCAGCCTCTGTCTGGGACGTTTACCAATCGGTACAGCGTTTTTAATTTTTTTACAAAACCACGAGCTACTTAGTCCAAAAACTTTACAAGCCTATCAATATTGATCTCAACTCAATCAAGTCCCATACAATACTGAAAAGACAAGAAACTGCTAGTCCTTCATGCTACTTCAAAACTTACTAGACAGACAGTCTAAACTGACAATTATTTACAAATGATTCGTATGCATGACTATTATAAGATCCATTTGGACGTACAGAGTAGAGAGCGTTGGGGATCCACTAAGCCATCCATTCCTCTCGTATCCAATCCTCATAACCAAAATTGTAAAAATGCACCTTACTATTTGTCAAGAATAAAATCATCCATAATGACCTCCTCAATCAATCAATCCTCAATGCCCATATATTGCTGATTTGGCCTGAACCCGATATCAATCCTTTCACGACAAGCTTTCAAACCACTTCAACAACAAGTTTCTAGGTTAAAATTCCTCCGAGGTTTTAAGACGAGATGTCCTCGCGATCTTCAAACGTAAATCTGTTATTTGAGTACTGCCAGGGGGTGGTGCCTTATACTAGCTTTAATACCAAGGCGTTTTCTATCATTGATAATATTTACTTGATGTGTTATTGCAATGCAGTTCTTAATATCGATAAAAACTAATTTCAAGGCTGGTTGAAGGCGTTACGGATAAATCTCTTTGGATTGGGAATTGGCTTTAGAATTCGTTTGCATATTGAATACATGAGATACGACTATAGTTAGTATTGGCTAATCAAATGGGAATATTTTGCCATAAATATGCAATTAGTTGTGTATCAAAGAAAGATTACATCCCTTTTTTCCAGTTACTTAGATTCATAGGACAGGATGCTAATATGACTAGTATATTTGGAAGAAGTATTTCGGGAAAAAGGAAATACAATTCTTAGGCAACGAGAAGTAAACACGATTAGTGTATGATAAGTATATATATATATCGTCCCTTTGTCCACTCTTCATTTCCTATTCTGTGTAAGGCGGATTGTCGATTCCTGTTTAGTTCCGGCATTATAATCAAAGCAGGAGTAAGTATTACAGATTATTGTTTGAAGAAAAAAGAACATTATTTAGGGTATGAATACATTAGTTTGATATCATTAACGCTACTGTTTATCGTACCGGTAATTATAGTCAGAAGAATAAGTGAGCTAATTTCAGATTTGCAAGCATTTTCAACAGTAAAAGAACGAATAAATGTATACAAATCCATAAAAAAAAAAAAACGGTATTCAATTCACACAAACCAATTAATGAAAACCGTTCAGATCATTTTTTTTGTATTAATTTATTTATTGAAATTTGCAACTATATTATAATAATACAACACGTAAATGACAGGAATGATATATATTAGCATGAATAAAGATAAATAGAGAAACTATGCAGTGGTAGTATTCAAATAGAAATTTCACCTTAGAAGGTCACGAGGCTTTTTCTTTTTAGGAGAAGTAACTAGGCCTGGATTGAGTGGGAATGAAGTTGTTCATGAAAATACTGGTAACGTGTTCGGGCCAAATCACCAACAAATGGAACATTGAGGTCATTATGGCTGACTTTATTCGCAACGAAGTATTGCTTATTAAGGATTTTGGATTGTAAAGATTGGATACGGGAGGGATTCGAACCCATTAAGAACTACAATGAAGGAAGATTGCAAAAACATGAAGAACGAATGAAAAAGAGTCATGATTGTGCTGATAGGTTATAATTCGTAATTGACGATCAACCGCCAGGTTTTTCCCCAGTAAAAATTACACAGGCCAACAAAAAAATATTGAAAACTTTTTTAACTTTAATAGTTGTTCTTTATAGATTTTTATGAGCTGCGTCTAAATCTGGCCTTAGTTTTTTTGTATCACCCATAGTTTTCCAGCGATATGCTTTGTATTATATAGTATAAACCCCTATCTAAACCCCTATATGGTATAAGGGGGAATTAACGAAACACTATGTTACATAATAAGTATGGTTTGTATTTACAGCGGCCACTTAAAACAGTGATATAATGTGCTAATACAGGTTTCACTTGTTACTTTCTTTCTCTTTTTTCTTTAAAGCTTTTTGTGTAGCTTTTTCTACGATAAGTCGTTCATTTAACTTCTCGGTAAAGTGACCAACAGTAGTCCCCTATCATGTTGTGTTCCAGCGGCCCTGATAACGTTTTTCCATCACTTTAAAATCCTGGTTAATCGCTTACCTTGGTCCTCACTAACATCTCCCAAATTGTCCGGGAAGTAATCAAGGTGGCTGTTCAAAAACTGGACTATCAGGCTTATCAAACATCCAAGAACTTTGTAACGACTTGCTTGAATGATACCCATGCTTCTTTCTTATTTAAGGTCATTGTAGATTCAAAGTTGACATCAAACATCATTTTTCTAAAGTCAGGTCAGACAAAGACGGCTCCTTGTAGTTTAGCTTCTGAAAGGCGTGGAAACTTTTGGCAGAGATACTTGAAACATGGTCCATCTTTAGGCAAAGCCTTTACAATTTGTTTCATGAGGCCCAAATTAATATGTAGAGGTGGTAGAAGGACGTTTTTTTGGATCTACGAGGTTTTTGCGCAGAACGTTCTTCTCACCAGGTTTTAAAGACTTCCTCACAGGCCAGTTCTTTCTGCACCAATGTTGATCCCTAGCCCTACTGTCCCATTCACACAACATAACATACCTTATGCGGGGCCCAAGATTTATCCTGATCACCAAGTTTAGTTCCAAAGTAGGATAGATAAACCTTTTTGACAAAGTGTTTTTTCACATACTCACCACAAATATAACAAAAACTGTCAGCAGAGTTTTTACAACCGCGATTAGACATTGTACTGAGCACATGTAAAGGAAACGTGAAAGTGAGCACATTTAAAGTAAACAAAACATCAGCTGTTAACAGAAAAAAGAATCAACCTTTTTTGGCCAGCATATGTGTTTCAGCAGTGCTACCAATTTCATCCACACCAATAGACCTAGTTTATCAGTTATTTATTTTTAAATATTAAAGCTGTTCAATTTTTTAAAAATCGCTTAATTTAATAAATTTAACTACAAAATGTGAATAAATTGTGGGCGATACAGCTTTTTTAATATTATATTTGGATTCGGCACCCTAAAAACTATAGGAATAAGGTATTTTCGGTACAAAAGTATTTTCACCGTTGGCTTGTGTTACCCACTTTATAGAGGCCGAGTGAGCCCACGTAGGGTTTGTAGATCCCAGAGGTTTCATCCGTTGCTGTTAACAGACTAAATAATTTATCTGCCGCAGCGCTTCACACACTCAGCTCTCTCTCTTCATAAACCCTTCTGATTAATAAGTAGAATTGTTAATACATTTTTATTCATATTGGATGGTTTCAGAAAACAACGAACTTCTGTAATTCAATTTAATGCAATTTAAATATAAATTATATTTCTTAAATATAAACACTAATACTAGTATAGTGCTACAGCCGGGGGGGGGGCCTTGGTTTCCTCAACAATCTCATTCTACTCTCATCTATTTCTGGCTTTCCTATTTTAATTCTTTGAGACACTCTTTTAATTCTTCTTTAGTCAATTATTTGAGTTTTCTCGGTACCCTTCTATCAGGTATTCTTACTATATGGCCCAACCATTCTATACAGCTTGATGAATTGGATCATAATGGGATCTTTATACAAGGAATATACCTCGGTATTAGCCCGAAGCTTTCATAAATTGCTTATATTATCAAACAGTATTTTTTTCTTTCTTTCGCTCGAGAATTCGGAGCTTGTTTTTTCATTGCAGCAGTGAGTGTCCATGTTTCTGCATCGTAGTGTTCTATGCAATGTACTTATCTAATTAATGGTTTGTAAAGCCTAGTCATGGTGCAGCTTTAACATTATTATTCCTCGGCGTTTTGTTGATGTTCTTAAATAAATATAAAAGAAATAGAGTTTGGACTTAGTTTTATAAGGTATTGCAGAATAATAATGGTTTTTGAAATGATCGGTTCTGGATAAATGAAGAATTTTCTTTGCTCGGTATTATTCACCACTCAAAACTTACTCAGGAACTAATTACGAATATCTTGCTAACTGGATCCTTTGTTTCCGAACCTACAATACGACGGACTCCTCAAAGTTTTCATAGCACAAACCTCCCAGAAGGCACGGATTTATTTTCACGACGGCTCAAAATAGCCGAGATAGCGGACAAGGTGTTCTGAGAAGTTGCAGGAGAGAAATTAAAAAGAACAATAGCTATTCTCCCCCCGGTGATTAAGGAAGGGATGGAGGGCCTTAGCGCAGTGAGGACTTAGCACAAAGAGCCGTAAAATCAAGTCAAGTCCGCCAGGAAGGGACTTAACCTCGCTCCCTTGTTTGCATTCCTTATGAATGCTAAGGGATTGCCAACGTACCTTCATAAAACACATACAGACTGAAGGAACAGTAATTAAGAAACAGAATCCGATTAAAAATTGACTATATAATTTTTGTTTTTCAATATCACTTAGGTAGATTTAAGTATAGGTCTCGGGTAGCTCAGTGGTAGAGAGCTTAGTTGCCAGGTCCCAGATCGGCTACTTGGACGACGCAGCAGCCAGAGTCCGAAATAATGCAGCTATAAGTTGGATAGGAACCGTTAAATAGTACTTGATACGCCACAGGGTCAGGGCCGCCGTTTAACGTTCCCTCCTAAGAGCCTTACCAAGGACTTTTTATTCTTATTTTTAAAACTTTTAGCGCTGAGTATCGGTGCCGAAGATGTCGGGTTCAATAGCAAACAAATAATTTAATCTGCTAACAGCCAATATTGGGCCCTGTGGGATCTGAGTACCATCCCGGGGATCACACAGCCTCCAAAAGTGACAACCCATTGGGAACCACCTGGCGGTTGATTATGATCTTCGACTTGTGTAAGTAACAACGGTTATGGAGGGAAGTGTTTCCCTCCATAACCGTTGTTCCACAATCGGTATAGTCTCTACCACGTACTGAGCCCAAGCCCTGCAAGGGTTGTAGTGGTGCAGATTAAGGAATATAAGGAATTATATTTTTTTTAATGTTTTTCGTTTTGAAATCCAATATTACAGAGGAATTGGAAACAAACATCTTGTTTACTTTATCTTACTTTAGGCGTAACCAATTTTAGTTATTACAGTAAAAATCGAAGAATCCCAAAAACAAAGCCTCAAGCCTTTAATAGAAAAATAATTAATGAGTCAACATTTCGTTTACACTAGTATTATCGAAATAAAATTCACATCAATGAAGATCAAATGTAGCACTTCTCACAAAATGCTTAACAGACTCATCTACTAGACTCAGCAACTTCATTCCAAGTTCCTGGAACCAATTTTATTTTAAACTTCTAGATTTATCCATTGCAAACTTAAATACAAAAGAAATTTTAATATTCATGATTTTTTTTCCAGAATATTTAAGATTCTAATAAAAGTTTTGCTGTTAGTAGCTTATAGTCGCAAATTTGTCAGGTCAGTTGCAAGCAGTCAAAGAAGTAGATGGAGATGAGTCAAATTTGTTTGCCCGATTCTTAGGCTCCTATTGCTATTATTTTCATTTTTACTAATTAGCTGCTGTGCTGGAAATCCCAGGTTCAAATCAGACTGTGAGAGATAATTTATATATTTTCATAAAATCATAGAGGGATCCTTCAGGTCCTAACCAAGCTTCTATAAATTGTGGAAAACCTCAAGTGTGATATCGGACAAATCTCTTCTTAGCACAACTGCTGTCCTAGAAACACTATATATAGTCTTTAACATGTCTTGGATCTCAAGACTGTTGAGAAGATGAATTGTGGTGGTACAGGTTTTTTTAATGCATATTTGTATTTACTAAACTATAATTTACTTTAATAGTTGTATCGACCAAAAGTGACTGAAATTAATTATATCAAATTCAGAATGAACAATCATCAGCTCTGTTACCATATCCGTAATCCCCCCCCCCCCTAAAGTATATCAAATTATTTCGGCCATTAAAATTTGCTATTCAGTAACTTAACACAAGCATACTACTAAATAAAATAAAGTTTATAATATGGCCCGTTCAGTAAAAGTTACTACTTGCAAGCCGTAGAGAAGAAAGTTGGCTGTGAGGTAGAATTAAATCCCGTAAACAAGCAAAAGTTCTAACCTCACCACAATTAAGCCTACGAATGAAGACTTACATGTAACTGTTTGGGCAGTTCTATTGCACGCCATCCCACAGTTTCATAAGTTATCAGCACTGTTAAGATAAAATGAAAAATAAACATAAATGGCCTAATAACCTAACCATACAACTATAGCCCATAAGAGATTGTACTATTTCTGGGACAACGGTTGTGCAGAGAAGTAATTTGTCCGAGATTACGCTCAACCACCAGGTTTTTTCCCAATTAAGGGTACCCATTTTATAGAATCTGGGAGAGCTCCAAGAGTGTCTGCAGATCTCACAGAGTCCATCCATGGTTATTGACAGATTAAATAATTTATCAGGCACATCTGGATTTAACCCGGGTCCTTCGCATCGGCATCATAGCGCTTTACACACACACAAAACTCAACTCCCATATTAAAAAATTAAAAAAAAGAAACATCTGTACCACTATAGCCAATAAAAAATCTTCGGTTCGGTAAATAGAAAAGATTGTACTGTTTCTATGACAAAGCTGGTACATTGTCCAAAGTCATACTCAACAGCCAGGTTTTTCTCCAAATTAAAGGTACCCACTTTTTAGAGGCTGGTTGAGCCCCAGGAGGATCTGTAGGCAGGGACCATCCATGGCTATTAACATATTAAATAATTTATCCGCCACAACCAGATTTGAAGCCGGAACCTTCAGTATAGCATATTACACACTGAGCTACCCAGTTCACTTATGACATAAATAAATAATTAAATCTTTGAACAAAATATATTTATTCATCAACAAACTTATAATATTCACATTAAAAAAAACAACATATTAAATAATTAAAACCAGCACAAATACAGTGAACAACTAACAAAAATAAATAAAAGCTGAATTTGACATTTGTATAATATTTTATCAATAAGATAAATTTATTAGAGATGAAAATGGGATCATATTTTTTACTTTTATCCGGATATTTGATAGGATATCATTTTTATAATATATTATAAGGGGACTTCAACTTCGGTATGATATATATTTATTTTATTCATTACATCGCCCATTTTTCTATTAAGGGAAAATCCAAAGCTTCTCTTGCATTAGTAATTTTTTTAGGAATAATAGTTTATTTATTTATTGGAGTGTAATATTTCAATATATTCAATATATAGGTTAGATATTTTAAAATATTTTCAATTAAGGTATAATATATTTATATAATTGATTTGAAAATATTTTATAATATCTAACCCCTTATACTGTATTTTCAGATAACAAAATAACAAACAAAGCGCATTTTTTCTTAATTAATAAAAATAATTAAATTTTCTAGAAGACCGGCAAACAGTTTTCGAACTGCTTTCAATTGTGTAAATGAAAGAGCTGAAAAAATTGGCTCTTCCACCCTTTGATATTTTTTCAAAGGAAAAAATCAAGGAAAAAGTAATTTAAGGAGTTTAATATGGTCAGGAAGTTATAGAGATGTTAGCAGGTTGTCATAACCTTTTAAGTTCGCTTTTTCAGGTAGTATCAATAACCAAAGCGTGTTAAAATCGCCACTCTAAATTTATAGAAGCTAAACTAAATAACTATTGAATATCGTTTGGGGGACACCTGTAGTATAGTGGTTGGCATAGCAACTCAAGGGAAATAAGTATAACAAGGGCTCACCCAACCTCTATAAAAATAAGAGGGGAAAATCTTGAGGTTGTGCGTGATTTAGGACACATCACCTCCCATGAGAACCGTTGTACTTTCTCTATCATGTATAGAACTCCAGACCCGTTGTAGTGGCACTGGTTTTTAATAACAACTTACTATGCCCAAAATCCCTGGTTCGCAGTCCGGCAGGTGGTTTTAGGGTTTATTAAAGTTAGAATTAATCCTTAGATTAGCCATCATTCGGAGGGGAGGAAATAGCAGTCCCGAGTCTGTGCGGTGTCAGATACTTGTTTTAAATACTTGAGCTGATTAAATATGAATAAGGAATATTGTGGACTCACATTGTAGCATCGTCCTAATATGTATATATTAACAATATTGTTATGAACGTATGTATATATAAACGTATGTACATAAAAACAATGTTATTTATTTTTTCATTTATCACCGAAATTTCTACGTTACTACAGGACTCCTGATATTTTAGTTTTCAAATATTTACCCCAATTTCATATTTGAATTAACTATATCAATTATGTTGACTGTACGTTCAACAATGGAGCTTCCTTGCATAGATGATAACTATAGTTTACTGTCAATAATGTGTATAAATAAGCAGCTTTGCTATTTTATTGTTACTGTATTTTTGGGAAGCGCAGGGCGAAGGGCTACTGAAAAGTATATTTCATTATTTATCCAGGGATACCGATTGAGTCCTAGCCACGGAGCCTCCGAATGCCTAGTTAAAGACTAGGAATTGTGGAGTGGAGTCGGATCGTAGACTAGAATAGTTAATGGGTTTGTCTAGCCATAAAGTTTTTAACTTAACTAGCAATGTAAAAGGAATATTTACCTTTCTGGAATGTAGTTAGTTGGAATATTTTCAGTCTGGCCAGAGACACCGCTTTGATGGGAATCCTGTCAAACTGCTAAAATCCTGCCTTGTCGATATTATACCTTTCCTTCAATTTTATACCTTTATATACAATATTTTACTGCAAAACAGAGTATTCCCAATCTCCTGGAAAAAAAGCCATTGTCCACCCTATCAATAAATCCTCTAACCCTGTCTCACTCAAAGACTACCGCCCACTCTCAATCCTGTCCAACCTTTCCAAGCCTCTAGTAAGAATAGTCCAGTCACAAATGTCAAATTTCCTCGAACAGTCCAATATCCTTGACCCACTTCAATCAGGTTTCCGTCCCGGTTTCTCCACACAATCTGCACTTACCAAAATCACCAATGACATACATACCGCTATGGACGACAAAAAACTAACAGTGCTTATCCTTCTTGACTTTTCAAAAGCTTTTGATTCCTTGGGCCATTATATGCTTTTCTGTGAACTAAAATCATTGTTCTTCTTTAACAGTTCTATCCGATTATTCCAATCCTTCCTCTCTGATAGAGCTCAAGCAGTTTGCATTCCTAAACATCCCCTTTCCTCTTTCATCAGGCGTGGCACAGGGCTCAAGTATTTCTCCTATTCTGTTCAACTGCTATATCAATGATCTTCCTAAATCTGTTCACCATTGTTCCCACCATCTATATGCTGACGACTTCCAAATATATCTGTCCTTTCCTCCGTCCGAGCTATTTATTGCCTTCGCAAGTATTCAGGAAGACCTAGATAGGATCAGTGACTGGACAAAGCTGAACAAACTGGAATCGAACGCAACGAAAACTCAGGTCATTGTTTTAGGTTCCAATTTCCTCCTTACATCCATTAACATCCTCCCAACATTAATCCTAAACGGTCATCTTATTACGGTCTCCTCCTCTGTGAAAAACCTAGGCATCACCATCGACCGAAACCTTTCTTGGAAATCCCACATCAACCAGATATCGCGATGGTCAATTAGTTCCCTGAAGTTGTTCCATCGTTCTCGACATCTCCTTACAGAATCTTCCCATAAGCTTCTCGTATCTTCTTTTAGCTTCCCCCACTTTGACTATTGTAGCGTGGTTTATGGAGGCCTCTCTAAAATGATTGAAGACAGACTAAAGAGAATAATGAATTGCTCTCTAAGATTTGTGGTTGGTACTCCGAGTCGATCGCGCGTGTCCAATCTTTATGATGAGTTAAAGTGGCACTTCCCTTCCTTCTGAAGACAATATTTCCTTTGTTCATTCTTATACCAATCCATTAACTGTCAGCACCCTTCATATATCTACAGTCTCTTCCTATTCAAATTCTCAGTTCAACACCATAAAACAAGATCTCTATATACGTTCACACAGAACTAAAGCTTTCGAACGTTCCTTTGTTGCCCGCTCCACCACAGAGTGGAACTCAATCCCTGCTAATATCCGTCATAGTCCCTCACTATTATGATTTAAATCCTTGCTTTTCGAACACCTCCTAGCTTCCCAATAAGATTCTCTCTGAGCAGGTCAGTCATTTGCTTAGAATGTATAGAATAATTCATTGTGCTATTAAGTTCTTTTAATTTGCTTTTGGAGAAGCTGTACATCATGTAAAGAAATTATTGCATGCTAGCTCGTGCATTTAACAAAAGCTATGGATTTATCTATTCTCTTTAATTGCTTAATATCTTATCAAGATTTGTACTGTTTATTTACTTATGATTATTTCTGTTTAAATGCTTTTTTTTTTTTTCCCACGAAAAGGCCTTAAAGACGAAGCGAATATCACAACTAATGATTCCTCTTCATCCGCTTCCTCTCTTTACATGCTTTATGATTTGTAACATTTAGCCTTCTGGCCTGATAAATATTATGTTTCTTTTTCTGTTCATGTTTGTTATACTAAAGGTACTTAGTCCCAGACTAAAGTTACTTTTCTATTCTTTCTATTCTATAGAAAATTATCTGAAATAGTAAATGGGTAATTAATAATTCTTTAGCTCCACTGAATTCGAATTTTGTTCAGAGATAGTTAATTTTACTGAGAGAAGCGGAATCGTGTCATTCCGGTATTTTTTGAATTAAAATGAATTTATAATTTCATAATTAAAGCTATAATTCCATTTCAAGCAAATGCCTGAGTTAGCTTCTTATTCACTAAAAAAAAAAAGCGGTTCCGCTTCCCTCAATACAAGAACCTCATTTTAGAGAAAATTCGATTTAATCACTTGGTATATTTTAGGCTTTAGAATTTTCCGATCGTTTTATTAAAACCTGTATCACTTGGTAAAAATTGAACCAAAACGCAATAAAATATATTTCTACATAGATTTAATTAAATAAAAGGCTTGACGAATCTGAAGGGTGGGCGCCGATACCACCAATCAATGTTTACAAACCTCCGTCCACGGAGCACCACCCTAACCCATACCCGCTAGATCATTCCTAATGCAATCCTCCCGCCTACGCCTCGGTCTACCCCTCAGACGCTTCTCACTCGGTACAGCGCCTATTAACATCTTGGGAATTCGTTCGTTACTAAGCCCAGCAACTTTACATGCCCATCTTAATTTTTTGGACCGAATATTCTACGTAATACCTTATTTTCGAATACCTGAAGACGTTGTTCATCCTACAGCGTTAGGGGTCAAGTTTCACATCCATAGAGGAGAGATGGAACGATAATTGTTTTATATATTCTGATTTTTAGATTTCTGGCCAAAGACGCGAGCTTAGCAATTTCGAGACCGAATTGTAACAAGCACTTCCCGCCTTTAGTCGCGCCTTTATTTCCTCTTGAATTTCGTTTTCTCCAGTTACCATTGACCCTAAGTACTTAAACATCTCCACATGTTCGAACCTATTTCCTCCTACAACAATATCAACAAAATTTCGCCCTTTCCACTGACCATATACTTAGTCTTATCCGAATTTATTTCTAGTCCTATTTCCTTAGCAGCATTCATTAACGTTTGTGTATAAACATTACTCCTTAAAAATAAAAAAAGAGAATATCTTAAAAAGAAATTGGTAGAGATAGAAAATAATAGAATCGAAAGTAACATAAGGGACATGTACAAGGGTATAAACAGATCGCGTAAACGGTATGTTCATGCAATGACTGCAATTAGAGACGAAAATAACAATATCTTAGCTGATCCTACGGACATTTTGAGTAAATTTAAAAATCACGTTGATATTGTTTTGAACTCCGGAATGAATAATCAAATCCCTGTTTCAGAATATCAGAGTGCCGACCCATTTATAGAAGGACCGAGTAAGGAGGAAGTCGAAATAGCCATCGGAATATTGAAATCTTACAAAACAGCTGGGGTCGATAATATTCCTAGTGAACTGATAAAAGCATGCGGGGAAGTAGGAGTCTCGAAGATTCACGTTTTGGTTACAAAGATATGGGAACATGAAAATATGCCTTAAGAATGGAAAGAATCTATATCTTATTTCGATACAAAAAAAGGGGCCGAGGACGGACTGCAATAACTACCGCGGAATCTCGCTCCTACCGACTTGCTATAAAATATTCTCATTAATCCTAACTAGTAATATTACGGAATACGCCAAGGAAATTATCGGGGATTATCAGTGCGGTTTTAGAAGAAACCGTTCAACTATCGATCAAATTTTTTCCTTACGCCAAATATTAAAGAAAAAATTAGAATACAGCGGTGTCGTTCATCAGCTTTATATCGATTTTTAAAAATCGTATGATTCCATCGACCATCAGATTATGTATAACGTATTGTGATTGCAGAGGGTATACCAAAGAAATTAGTAAATCTGGTAAGGATGTGTATGAGCGAAACTTTCGACAAAGTTAGAATCGGTAATAATTTTTCGGAGAAGTTTGAGGTTCGTTAAGGTTTAAAACAAGCTGATTCGCTATGACCTTTACTATTCAATTTAACAATCGAGTACGTTATTAAAAAGGTGATACACAACGAAAGAGGTTTGAATTTGAATATGAATAGTAAAATATCCGTGCTTGGGTTTGCGGGACGATTTGGTACTGTTGGGAGAGGACGAAGAAACTATTGACGTTTCATTTTTAATGTTTCGGAAATCGACTACATTGTTATCGACGCGATTACTAAGAACTTTGAATTTTGCGACTTTTCTTTTTTCACACATATTTTGACATTCATCGTCGAACCAGGGTTTATTCTTTTTACTTTCCTTTTTGCCAATACACAAGTTACCAACTTCTTTAATCTTATCCCTAATCTCTACCCACAATTTGTCTATATATTCGTCGTCATCGTCTAATGTAACTAAAGCTTCAAACCTATTCTTAATCTCTAACGCGAATTGAGTTTTAATTGAATTGAAGGGTTCTTCAATTTATCTAAATCAAAAGTTTCCGTATGAAAACGGTTTTCCGTTTTTTTTATCGTTGTTAGTTTGTGTCGAAGTTGTACGATAACTAATTCATGATCTGATCCAGATTCTGCCCCACGATACGATCTCACGTTAATTACGTTATTCCTCCATCTTGTTTGTATCAAAACATGATCGATTTGATTCCGAGTTGTGAATGCGGTGCTGTCCACGTGTACTTATGAATATCCTTATGTTTAAACGTAGTACTATTGATTATTAGGTTTTTGGAGATAGAAAAGTTTATAAGCTGTATATCGTTATCATTACTAATTTTGTGTAAACTTTCCCTACCGATCGTCGGGTAATATACCTCTTCCCTTCCCACCTTTGCATTCGCGTCCCTTAAAATTGTTTGTATACTGTTTCGCGGTAGTCTATGGTAGTCCCACTCTAATTTATCATAAAATTGGCATTTAATTTCGTCATCACTATCTTCTGAAAGACAGCCAACGATATCCTTTCACTAAAAAAACTCCACGTCTCTTAACGCGGAAAGCAATCTATTCTCCACTAAAAACCAGTACCTAAACAATAGTTACCGCTTCCTCTTGTAGCGCCACGATACCTAAATTGTACCCTTTAACCTCATTTGAAACTGATTTTAACACACCAGCCGTATTTAAACTTCTCACGTTCCAAGTCCCTATACTCAAATCTCAATTTCAACCTGCGCCATGAATCCTCTGAAGCAGTCCCCACCTGGGGACCCGAACGGGGGACTAGTTTACCTCCGGAGAGTTTTACCTCAGAAGGATCCATGACTATTAGTGGTATTTGGTGAACTAAAAAAATAATGTGCGTAGGGCGTTCTAACCTACGTCACATCCCTCCGGCAAGCCTGGGGGGCCACCCTCATTGTTGGTCAGGTGTCCATCGGACTTAGCGGGGAGGAACTTCCAGAGAATTTCCACCGACCATCCCTACATCCGCCACCCGTGGAACGCTCCCCTACTCGGTAAGAGATCCGCGCGAATTACATATATTTAAAACGAGTAGAAAATATTACTATGATTTGAAGTGTTTCAGACGTAAATAAAAAAATCTAATTAAAGAATTTCAAACTGGAATCAGTCAATCCTTTTCAAATGGTAAGGCAGACAGATTACACTGTTCTGCACGAAAATCCTCCTTCAAACCAAAACATGCTTTCTTACTGTTATCAGATGTGCTGAACACGAATTTGAAGTCAGATTTTGTTTATCACGCACAGTTTCCTGAGAAATTCTAGTTTTTTATCCAAAAAGGTGAGTTTTTTGTGGATTTGACGAATTTTTTTTCGGCATCAAAACATAGTGAAAAAAATTCAAAATGATGATTTTGAGCGCAATGAAGTATATTTGAACGAAAAAAATTTGATGGGAATATTACAAGTGGTTAAAGAAATATGGCTAAAAATTGGTTTTTTTCCAGTTTTTGAGCTTGAGGCAGGGATTTGGTCTCTACCTGGATCTTTAGGGGAATGACCCTCCTTTATCTTTTATGGTGGTACCCTTTTCATTCAAATCCTTACCTGCCCCCCTTTCACCCTCAATACCCCAACTCCCCCCCTCCCACTCAGCCCCTACCTTGTCACTATTTTCTTCTAGGATTTGATCAGTACTCTCGAGGCTTTCGCTAAACTCACTTAGTTGGATATTCAGTTGTGCTATCATTGTTTTTGGAACAGTTCACTTTTTCTCTGTAATGTCACGACAGTGTATAAATAAGCCTGATTCCTTTTGCTATATTTGTGGTGAAGTCACATTCAAGTCCACTCAGAAACCTCTGACTCCGCTGGTGAAGAAGGCATACGAGTTATACTTTGGATGTAAAGTAAGTGATCAGGACAAATCATGGGCTCCTAAAATATGCTGTAGTTCATGCTCACGTTCTCTGAGTGGTTGGCTAAATGGGACACATAAGTCAATGCCATTTGCAGTTCCCATGATATGGCGAGAGCCTACAAATCACGTGACCGATTGCTATTTTTGCATGACCACAATCAAAGGTTTCTCGTTCAAGAGCAAAAAGAAAATTGTTTATCCCAACATCCCCTCTGCCATGAGACCAGCTCCACATGATGCCTCCATGCCCATCCCACCAAATCCGAGTAAGTTCCGTCTTAGTTCTGAGGAGTGCAGCGATTCTGAAAGCGTTTCACCTCAACCTGAAACCAGTCAACAAGAAGAAATTTCAAGTTCGTCCAGCCCCTCTGAAACTCAGCCACAGCTCATAAATCAGACCCGATTGAATGATCTTGTTCGTGATTTAGATCTCCCAAAATCAAAAGCTCAGTTGCTTGGGTCAAGGTTACAACAATGGAATCTCTTGGAAGGAGGCGTGAATATATCTAATAAATAGGATATTAAATAGGATTCAATTAATTATATTTTATCGTTGAAAAAGAAAAAAAATCTGTTAATAAAGACAATAATTTTCAAATACAATTTTTCATTTTTTCCATGTTTCACCTCTTTTCTCTCAAAATCAGAGGGTGATAGAATTTTTCTGAGTTCAGATTCGGACTCAGCACACCTGAAAACATGAGAAACAGACAAAATTGTTCAAGGGAGGGGAGAAAAGTTTTTTTTTGCAGAACAGTGTTATAAACATATCCCGATTTTTGTAATCGGAAATCGGTAGGGAAGAAAATAAACGCCTAAAGGGTCTGATTTTGAAAATATTCATGAACCGTAAATTATTAAGATTTTTTGAAGTGTTGATTAAAAAATAAGTAGAAAAAATGTAATAAATTAAAAAATAAACACCTGTGCCACCATAAACCTTGAAGGGTCTTGAGCTCAGTATGGTAGACTTTAGTGTTTATAAGACAACGGCTGTACAAGGAGGAAATATGTCTGAAATCATACTCAATCTTATGTATTTCCCCAAGTTAAGAATACCATCTCTATAGAGGCTGAGTGAACCAAAGGAAGGTTAGCAGGTATCTCTGAGTTTGTCCGTAGATATTAACAGATCAAATAATTTATCTACCACATGCAGATTTAAACTCGGGAACTTCAGCATTGCAACTCTAAACACAGTGCGACCCTTATCTCTTCTAATTATTCAATTATTTCTCCAAATATCTGGTATACTAAAAACCGATGGAAATCTCATTGTTTAAAATGTATATTCTGTCCTCTAAAATAATTTGAAAAGTAAACTTTTTCTTGGATATTAAAGACGTTTCTCGAAGCAAAATTGTCTGATTTTAAAATTAAATTTAAGCTTGATTTTAATTTTTTAGAGAATTTGTTTAATTTCTTCCAAATGATCATTTGTATGATTTAAGACCGAACAATTGTATACTATTCGAGCAACACACAAACAATATATTCAATCCATAATTTATACATTTTGTATTAATTTTTTTAAGATATACCATGCATATGGATAGTCAAGCCTTTAAGGAGAAACTCAAGGCAAGCTTTATACACTAATACTTTGCTTTCATTAAACAAATAATTATAAAAAGATGTCATACAACCTCTGTAATACACAAATAACTGAAGTGCAAGTAAAGGAAAAGTGATCCAAAGCCACAAAAATAACGTAACGAACTAGTCTAATCCTTCATTTTAAGCTGTAATTTCATTTTTTTTTAACGAACCTTTGTTTTCGGTTATAAAAGAGGGTTAAGTGTTAAAGTAATATTTAATCGATGCAGTAATCGCAGAGAAGGTCCCAGTTGGAATACTAACTTCACTATTAACTGCTCAACTTCAAGCATAACCTCCAATACTAAAACTTCGAAAAGAGTAGAAAACCGAAGAATCGGAAAATGCGAGGTCTTGGTATTTCATAAAACCGGCCTGGAAAAAAAGGATAATTTTTTGAAAATTGTATTGCTTTGGAAAAGTTTCAGATTGGAGAGATGAAAAAGAAAAAAAACGAATCAAATCAATTAATATCTTTCCTTCGCGCATGGTATCACATGGTTGCGGATTTTTCAATTTTCCTTTATCCTGATCTAATAGCTCGAATAGTCAAGCCATCCGCATATATACTTAAATTGAAAATGAAAAGCACAATTAAAAATTCCTCAAGGAGTAGCACAACAGAATAATAATCATTCATATTCAATCAGTCATATTCGGACTGAAACCCGGGCCTCGGAAGATAAAAACACGTTATCTTACAATAATCAAATTCTCTAATTTTCAACAAGGTAGATTGGATCAAAAACTGGGACCAAAGTCCATAACGCAATTAATTGACATTATTTACAAAAATGGAAGTTAATAATAATAATGGTTAGCAAAGCCAAAGGTTCGATGCCGATACCGCTGATCTCTGCATGCAAACTTCCATCCATAGACTACTATCTAAAAACAATTCAATCACTAAATCACACTTAATGCCACCTACGCCTTAGTCTCACACTAAGCTTAACCCTAAAGTTATAAAGCTAATCAAAGTTAAAATAAGTAAATAGTATAGAGCCTTGAAATTCAAGTTTGACTACATAAACATAGTGTATTTGAATTCACATGTAGTTCTAGTACATATGAATTCAACCTATTACCTTCCAATAGACGCAATTAAGAAGAAAAAATACATAAAATTGTCTTAAAATGTATTATTTTGGAAGATTTTATATGATTTATTGAACACACAAACATTATAAATATATATAATTGAAATTAAAATAATAGTTTTTAACCAGTAATTTGGTGATTAGCTGAAATGGCATTGATTTAAATTCGCTCGGAAATATAATTTTTATAACCATTGTTGTTAAAAAGCTATAAATGCATAAGCCACAAGGTTGTCAGGACGATCCTAGACTGGAATAGTTACTATTTTTTTTTTTTTTATATCCTAGTATAAAACATCCATTTACCAATATTTTTCATTGTAATTCTCACATAATATTTTTTTCGATCGGAAATGATATTCACTACATATAAATGTCAAAATTGTGTTGTGTAGTGTGTGTAGATGTGGTAGTAAAGTTGGGATAAAGCAAGTTGGAAATTTATAGGGACTGATAGACTATCTCCATCTGTGACAGATAGCTTTTAGTTTACAACAGCCCTCTGGGCAGTTGGCAAACGCTGGGTACACAGGAGACGCTCCAGACAAAATGGAAACTGAACTTGGAAAGGGTATGGTTGCTTGTGTGTGTTATGTAGTTTCAATCAAAATCCTAGTTAAAAATAAGAAAATAAGCCCCTGCAACCGAAGGTCTATTGTTCAATACATAATAGAGGGATAATGTTAATTATGCCACCTGTTGTTATATATACCGAGATCATCCGACTGGCGTGCTTAACCAATTACCCCTTTCATGCCGAATGTAGTCGTTTGGCTACAACATCTGTTATCTACTCCTGTTAGCGTTTTAATGCTCCAGTATTCTACAGGAATATATTTTTTTTAAATACTTTTTTTGTCTGTTTTTTATCTATTCTGATTGGAAATTGATATATCATCAGAATAGAGACAGAACATCTACGTTAAAATATGTAGCTTCCATGTAAATATACTATATCATAGGCTTAATGAATATTATAAAAATACTGATAAATTTTGAATCGTTCACACTTGGATCTTATACAAATGTAATTAACTTACTATTACGTTAATAGAATGGGGACCTAACCCAACGTAAAGAAATTTAAAATTCAAGCCATGCTCAGAGTCATTCTAAGGTCTTCGTGCGCCCCAATCATACATCTGTCTGTGAAAAGGGTGCTCTTTTCAATTCATATAAGCCTAGGCCCATAGGAAAATAAGGAGTTGATATGTGTATATATAATATATATAATATATACATATATATATATATATATATATATATATATATATATGTATATATGTATATATTATAAACCATTAATAGTAATGGATCCGTGGTATTTTCATGTAAAATTGAACTTTTTAAGAAAAAGTATTTATTATTTTTAACTTTACACTAAATTTACACTTTTTAAAAAAAAATTACTTAAATTTATAATTGTTTAAATTATAATTTTTCATACTATTTAAAAAAATTAATTAGTTTTTATTAAAATTATTCAGATAGTCTCAATTAGACAAATCATTTTTGATAAATATTTATGTTTTCGATGATTTAATAATGCCTAATAAAATGGTGAGAATTGGTCTAATGAATTTCGGAATGGAAACATCAATAATTGTTACTTATTTCTTCTTCACCATTTCCCTTCCCAACCCTTTTGAAAAGCAAAGGAGGCCAGGCTAAAGTAACTCAAAGGGATTTCTAATAATTATTTAGACAGTAATTTTAGCCTAGTAATTAATGTCGGTTTCCGCATTCCGTTTCAGTCGCTTATCTCAGTCCGATTTCCTACTGCTTCAGATTTTATTTGTAAAAAGTTTCTACTAATCTGAGTATACTATTTATGAAAGTAGTAATTATTTTAGGGAAAGGGAACAAAGGTTTGCAGTTTTCTTTTATATTAGAAGATATTTATAAATCTAATCCAATATAAAAATGATGTAATGTATATTCTAAAATAATATACAAAATAATAATATGTTTTAGTAAAAAATATATAATGTATATTATCAAATAATATAAAAAAATAAAATTATATTTTATTATAAAAAAATTATATGTGTAAGTTTGAATATTCACGCCAAACTTAACAGAGGTGAAGATAACCTTTAGGAACAGGTGTGAGTAAGGTTATAATAGATATCGCTTACTGACAGACTCCATTTGTTAAATCTATATTATGTGTTTAATTACGGAATATTTACTGTTGTGTTGATTCAGGTTTGTAATTAAAGATACCTGGAGTTATTTAGTTATTTATAAGTTTGTAAATATGGTTTTTTAATTACAGTTCTTCACTGCATCCACAGAGTTTTATTCCGTTCACCTCCTTGGTTAAGTCGTTGAATTCACGACTTACATATGAAGTCCATTTTTTTATAAAATAAAAAAAATATATAAAAAAAATGTATTCTAGGATAAAAAATGATAATGTATTCTCTAAAATAATATAAATAAAATATATTCTATTTCTATTATAAATAATATAAGTAGTATAATTTATTAAATGAGAAAAAATCTTAACTAAAATAATGTAAATTCCTTTCGGATTTCATTTAGGTGATAGCTGACAAAGAAACGATAAACAAATTTTATATTTTGCATAATCACTGTTTAATTCATTTTTCTTTATTAGTAATATTAAGGGAATTTGCCTTCAGTATTCTTAATCTTTCATGCAATCGAATTTCAGTATATCGTATAATATTATTGGGTAACAATATAAATAAATATATATAAAACAAAATATTGAAAAGACTGTTTAACAGTTGATTTTGTCAATAAGCAATTTTTTTTAAATTCATTTATTTCTAGTACCATTTTGATTTGTTATATTTTATTTCTTATTGCTATAAGCTTTACATGTTGAAACATGATTATAGCTACTAATTTGAGTAAAAGGTATAATTTATAATACCTTTTTAATAATGCTATTAATTTGAGTAAAAGGTATAATTTTATTTTATTCGTTTCATATATTAAGGTATTTAAGAAGCTCCCATATAATACATTTATGTAAATAATGTATATTAAATCTTTACGTTGCATTAGGCATGACATAGGTACATTAATATGTCAGGGAATATAGTCGAACATTCATCATTGAAATTATTTAAAATTAAAATAAACAGTTTTAAAAATATAATAATTTATTCTTGAATAGGTTAAACCATATTTCATTTTGAGTACTTGAAAACATATATTCGATTTCGGATATTCTAATATATATATATATATATATACCACCCAATGGTAGTACTCAAATAGCAAGTTCAACTTAGCAGATCACGAGGCCATCTTCTTTTCAGACACCTCGGAGGGTTATCAGGAATTGAAGAGGTTGCTACAAGGTTTGAAACTAGTGTGTTTGAGTGGGAATGAAGTCTGTCATGAAAAGATTGATACCGGATTCGTGCTAGATCAGCATCAAATGGGACATTAAGGGCATTATCAATTACTTTGTTCCTTACAACGGAAGGAGCATTGAGGATTTCACGAAGAATTTTAGCTATGATATAAAATAAAAATCAGTAAAAAGAATAAAGGAAATTTATAGTTATTTTTCTATTGAATTATGGCTAATATGGTATAAAGAGAGAAGGAATCAAATAAACTAAAAATATCTTAGGGAAAACAATTCCATTGAAATATTCCTTGTTTCAGGATATATAATATTTGATATATACAAATATATCATTTGTAATATAAATTTACTCATCAAATATAAATATACTTCTATTTACATTTAAATTATTTTTAAAGTTTAAAATAGGATATGAAAATTAAGTTTAAACATCGTCGATATTGTTTCGAGCTATTCAAAGGTATATTATTCATATTGATTTGGCTCATGATGAAATAATTGGAAGCTATTGATACACGTCTTTGGTTCGTAATGGTATGTTACATATCAATGCATAAGAGTTTCATAACAAAATCTTACGAACATTTCCGCCGGTGTTTATCATCTCCGTGATATCGTAAACGCAGGACTGAAATCCTTCGTATACGTATAAGGAGAAATATAATTATCTCATATGTCTCTTATGTATGAGATATAGAGGGAAATGTGTGTTCGATTTTGCTTTACGTGATATATTAAACAATTCATCGTATATATAATTTTGATTTATAATTATGATATATTTTCTATCATTCAATAATAAATATTAACTGAAATAGGATATATCGTATGGGGTATATATAAAAGTCTTCAGGTGTACGATTGTTACGTATATAGAAAGAACATTTACTAGTTGTAAAGAGTGAATTTCCAGCTCGGCAGTTGGGGATAGGATTTTTTAAATGGAGTAAAAAATATGTATGCTGTCGTTCAAAAGGGGCGTAAAATGGCGGTCTTGAGCCTATGCGGTGTCAGGTACTCGTTAAAGAAAACATGATGGGTTATTTTTACATATTACAAACCAAAGTGGAAAGGTCGAGAACCATTCCGTGCGTTTTCCACGAAAAAAATCTACTTGACCAGCAGCAGTTTCGAGGTTGCTTTGATGATATTATAACAAATATCATATTATTATTATATTTATTCCATCGGTTTTTATCTGATCTTGATAGCCTCTTGCCAGGCCCTCATCAAATGTCTTTGAAACATGAAAAAGAAGCCTTTTCCTTTCAAATTACGTTCTCTTTCTTTCTTAATGCTCTTTTCCCATCCTAATACATCCTAGCGTTTTTTTGTTCTTCATAACTCGAATATCGAAATTTGATCTTCTTTTCTGTCTCTTGATGAGTGAACGATTAATATTAGTGAACGATCGGTAAAGAAAATACTACACCAAACGAAAGTGGTATGTACTTATATCAGAGTTAATGGATAATTCGATTATTTGTTTATATATTAGTTTATTTTTTTTAAGAAGAATAGTATTTCTTAATCGACCTTTGAACACCAATATATTAAAAGCTTGCATATTTTTTATTTAAAATTGATAAAGCTATATCCCCCCCCAAAAAAAAAACCTGTACCACTACAACCCATGAAGGGTCTGGGGTTCAGTACATGGTAGAGACTGTACTGTTCCATGGACAACGGTTCCAGATATAAGATATAATTATTCTTATATAAATGGACCTTTAAACTAAAGTTGATAAAAAACAAAAATAAATGAACAGCTCATGCACAGGCCGCTAGGTGTCACTACTCTTAAGCATGTTGCTGACGCGGATCAATAATTTTACCCCCTACCAAATGTTGACAAACGCGGCTAAAGAAGTTTTCACTTCTTAATTAAAAATAGGTTTACTAGAAAACCCCCATCCTTAAATTAAATTAAACAATTGCCATTACCAATGTTATTATATATATTTGAAGAATCTAATAATGTTAGATGTTTATTTATCTCTGTTTCCTTACTCTTTTTCACCCAATGGCGTATATACTATGTATCGCTCTGGGGGTGCATTCCATAGCGATTGCGGATCTAGCCGACCCATTATCGATGGCTCCGACTAGCTGGGTAAAGTCAAGAAACCCGGGCGAGGATTCCAAAGTGCCACCCGTCCCGTTCCAGATAGGAAGAGGATTGAATCGGGAGGGCAAATATTTGAAAAGCGAGTGCCGGAGTTAACACAATACCTTGTCAATCCTTTCCCGATTCTTGTAGCTCGCCATTAGTAAGTACTACAAATACGCACTCATCGGGTGTACTGTGACGTTTATCGTTCGTTAATGACTTCCTTCCTTCAAGAATGTGCGGGTTTTTTTTCCACCAGAAGAACAGCTCGTCACTTACATTTCACCGAAGTACGAGAAAACCAATAAACTATTTTAGGTATTCTCTGCATTATAGGGTGGCCAGAGCGCTGAGTAGATACGCCGAATATTCCCGGTTCAAATCCGGCTCCATCATACAAATAATTGGTAATTATTCTGGAGATTGTGGGTGCGAGTTGAGTTACATCAAGTTTTAAATTTTAATTCATTTCTCTTTTAATATTTTCCAAAAATACTATCATGAGTTTTAGCCTGACAAAGATAATGTAATTTCTGGAAATATGAATACTTTTCATACGTTTCAACTAACAGATATACTTCTAAATGTAAGTTGAAAATTTTATTTCTTGATGAAACGATTAGTGAAGTATAAACATTCCCCATAATTACACTCTCTTTTTCATATTAAAGCTCATAATAGCTTGCATTTTGGGGGAAATATTAAAACAGAAACGAATATACAGTTAAAACTTGTAACTCGAATCGGTAACCTGAGGAACAGATACCAAATGATTTATTCTGTTGACAGCCACTGTTGTACCTACTGAACCTCCTAGCCTCTAAAAAGTGGATACCTGAGGCAATCTCTTGATAAATCTACCTGGTGATCATGAGATTAATTATCTCCATTATCTCCTTCTGAAATCTTTAATCAAGGGTTATCACTACATAATTATAATATTAAACCCAAGACTTAAACCCTTCATGAAGTTTTAGAATTAAAGGAGCATTATTTACTTAAACGAATTTGTTTGCAAGATCTTACTAAGCATACAATTAATTAACTGTTTAAACTAAAAATGTTTTTAATGGACGATTAAAAAGGAATTTCGTACAAAGTATGAACTTTAAAATTGTAATGGTTTTTAAGTGTCGCATAAATAAAACAATTGTGATACCAATTGTTACATACGGATGCGAGGCCTGGTTTCTGACAAGAGATTGCTAAAGGATCCTTAAAGTATGGGAATGAAAAGTACTGCGTAAAATATTCGGACCTATCATAGTGGAGGACAAGTGGAGAATCAGGTCCAATAAAGCATTAAGGGACGTACACGAAGAGTCCGATTGTGAATGCCGGAGCAATGATGCAGGAGATACCGAAAGATTGTTCAAGATTAAGAAGGAGGCCCCGCCTCAGGTGGCTCGACGATGTGGAGGGTGACCTTAAGTTGATCGGGATAAACCGCTGGAGGCGCCTAGCGGCGGACGGAGGCGAATGGCAGAAGAAATTAGCAGAGGCCAAGGTTCTTCAAGAACTGTAAAGCCCAGTAATAAATAAATAAATGGGTTTGTTGAATAAAATACTTGTGAAAAAATGATAGCAATATCAACTATTTTACATCAAGCTTCACACACTTCAGTAATTATTTTAGGTATTTTTTTTGGTTTAACAATATAATGCAAAAAGATTGCTCCAGAATACTTACTACAGTAAATTTCTCTGTTCACAAAGCCCACATCGGTCATAAACCTAGTCCCGCTTGCTTAAGTAAGTTGTGCAAGCTAAGCCGTTGGCTCTACTTTGGGGCTTTGCAAGCCTTCCATTCAATATTTAGACTAAGAAGATTCCTTAATTAATCCCTACAAAATCTTCATCTATTATTAAATTTATTTTTACGTGGAGACCCTAGGGCTTATGTCAGTTACTGCTATCTATTACATTTACAGGCACAATGAATTATTATATGATTCATCAGAAATATAATGCACTATGGGAGAGAGTAGATACAGGTGCAAGTCCTTGTGCTACTATTCTGTAGATCGCGGGTTAGAGACCGGCTGTAGTAGATAATTTATTCTGCTGTCGGCCTTGGATCGACCCTTGGAATCGGAAAATCCTCATCCAAGCTCTGCGCTTGTAATATAAACAGGAATTTTCGATATGAACTAACGCCAACATAAATAAACAACGTCTTCTAGTTAATATAAATTAAATTTAACTACTCAATGTTGGGAATGATCTGGAACTTTGAACTGCATACAAGTTTTTAATTATTATTTTCACTATTGGCACTGGCGTTTCATGTAATGCAACTATTTTCTGATCGAAATGGCTCTTTAATCGAAATAAATTATATTTGATATAAACAAAATGCTCTTTGTTTTATCCTTAAAGACCACTGTTACGAGAACTGTTCAGATTCTGGACCCAAACCTTGGGACACGTCGACGGCTAAGGAACCACAAACTTAATCTGGGTTCATTAGATTGACATTTCTGTTTGCCCGCTCTTTACTAACATTCGGCATTCTATTGCTTCATTAACATTTATTTGCATTGTTAATAGCCATCCTTTTCGACCAACCTACACGGATTTGCATGGGGCCATTTCAATTTACATGTATTCCTGCCATGACCAGTGATTCTTTGCCATGCTAATCATATTTCGATCCGTTCGGAGAAGTTTGTTGGCATCTCAGAGTGCCTTCTGGACATGCTAGTTAGATCTAACTATTATAGTGGTAGGGGTTGTACCGAAATGCGCCTCCAATAAAAAAACCAGTATTCGTTTTGAGATTTTATTCACAAACTTCTAATAATTTTTCTTAACTAAATTACACAAACGAATTTAACGCTTTCATATTATATAAAACTGAATTCCTTTGTAAAGGATAAATAATTATAAAACTACAAAATGTTTGTTGATTTCTGTTGTCTTAAGGCGCTAAACGTTAAGCACATCAGCAACCTATCTATGTACCAGCTAAATTTAAAAAAATAAATCAATCTAAAATAAGGAGAAATGTTCGTAATGATGGTGGAATAAAATCAACATAGCTAATAAATCATAATAAATTAAACAATAACAAGTTATCATTTAATAATAATATTTGTAGCAGAAAGCAAGGAGTTATTTATGTGATGTACACACGTTCAACTCATTTATGTATCTTTTATATATTTGATATTTCCGGAGCTTAGAGCGTAGAGCTCCAAGCTGCTCTTCTGATTGTCACGGATTCAAATCCGGCTGTGACAGATAAACTATTTAATCTGTTAACAATCACAGATGGACCCATAGAAATCTGTAGACCACCCTGTAAAGTAAGTAACCCTTTAGGGTGAACACTTGGCGGTTGATAGTGATCTCAGATCAATAACTTCCCAGCACAAAACCGTCTTAGAAACTTTACAGTCTCTAACAAGTACTGAGCCCAAAACTCTTCGTGGGTTGTATTGGTACAGATTCTTTTTAAGTGGTAATAAATCTTTATTAACTACGCTTTAAAAAAAAAAATGTGTGCTTGGGGCGAGAAATGAAAAAAAGCCTCCTAGTTTTGGAGAAATGCTGCTACTTAACGCTAATGATGAAATGCTAATAGAAGGTTGATAGATGGGTTTTTAAATTTTGAATTATTACGTATCTTGAAACTTAAAATTAAGTTAAAAAAAAGAAGTTTTGATGATGGAGTGGCTAGAGTAATGTATTCATCGATTACATACATATGTTCTAATAAATTGATGTATAAAATAAACTGTAATTGTTTTTCCCGGTCCATTACGCTTCTACCTGATTCCTTTAACGTTCCACCTACTCCTTGATTTAGATAGATTTTTCTCTTAGGAAGTAAACGTGTTAATAATATGTATAAAAAATACCAATTAAATATTAAATATTTATGCTAACTTATTTGTGGTAAGTAAAATTTTAATTTGTTAACATCAGGGATAACACAAGGATCGTATAATTAGAAGTGAATCGAATCTTCCTGTTTGGATTGGCTCATATTTTTTTGTTGATCACTTAGTTGCACTAGTATGTGTACTAGTGTATATGTATATCCACTAAATCTGTATTTTATGAATGTACCTATTTTATGAATCGTCTAAGCACTGTGTCTTGGATTATGGTATATTATTTTAATGTCATGGAAATGATTATATCTTCTTCATAATACATACATACACTGAAGGGTTGGCCGAGCGCTAGTATAGCTAATCAAAGTTAACCCAAGTACTAACAACGCAACGTCAAGCGTGGTTAGTACTTGGGTTGGTGACCAGCCACAGGGAAAACCACGAACCTGACGCTATCCCTTTACGGGAATGTGTGGCCCTTCATCCAACTCGAGGAAACACAAAAACTTGTGCCTAGTAATCATGTCCATACCCCATGTACTTCTATTGAGAAAAGCCGTTCGGAATCTCGGTCCATGGAAGGAATTATTGATAGGAAGAAATACATATAATATACATATGTAGAGATAGGTCGAATACATATAATATACACACCAAATGTATTAGAACAAGTCATATGATATTCTAAATATAAACACAAAAGTTAAATAGAATCACTGTAAATGGCTAACTTGAAACATAACGTTCTTTGACTTTACAAGTTTGAAAATAAATCCAACAAGACAGAAGAGCTCCCCTGGAGAAAAATTTCGTAATATTAAATTAAATTTTTCTTAACTAGTAAGACTAAGAGCTTGTGAAAAAATATGGATATGGATTTATTGTTTAATAATTTTAACAATTAAGAGGAAAAATAATTAACTAATTCATTCTCAGTGGTATTAGTACGAATTCATTCCCATGTCAAATCAATGAACGTGACGTACATCAAATATTTATTTAATAAATATGGGGTCCAATCTAGATTGCATTGAAAACAGAGGAGAAAACATTATTCCTTTGATTTAAAATCCGTATCTCTCACGGCAGGAATAAAAAAAAATGAGAAATTATATTATACCTCACATGGCCGAAGGGTTGTATAATAAAAAACGTATCCTTATTTTTTCTCAATATAAGCCACATATTTTTTAAAAATAGGAGTTCATGGTTTTTATGGATGATTCCAGTTTATCTTAAAAGAAGATGATCTGGAATTAACATTTTATAGATTGTCTGGAAAAAATAATAATAATGAAATTTCGATTGTTCTATAGATAGATTGTAATACCATCTAATACCGAGTAAAAAATATCGAATTTTGCTTCTGTTTAAAAAATAAAAAACATTATTATTTTCGTTAAAATATTTATAATCCATTCATCACCTTTTCCTTCCGGTTTCGACCATGTTCAAGCTCTTTGTCGACGTTTCGGTGGCCTTACTGCTAGCTTGCTAAGGGCATTTGAGACTGAAAATGTCCTTCTATGCTATGGTATTTGTGGAATAAGAAGACAATAGTTAAGAAACGGTAGACGACTTATAAGAAAGATATTTATTTACAGTGATATGAACGGATATAACATAAATATACAAAATAACTTGATGATATGAATTTATTAAGAAGACTTGTTAACTTAATAATAAGAATATTATTATAGCTTAGTGACTTCTCTAGAACTAACTTAGTGACTAATCTTTACTTACTATACTACCTCTTCTCTATTCTCGCTGATCTCTCTAATCTAAGAGATTTAATAGAACCACTAGGTAGCTTCTCTACTTGCCTGTATCCATGCCATTATGCATCATTCCTGTCATTATAATAACTCGTTTTATTGTTATATTTCAGGGTAAATTTAAATAAATAAATTAACATAAATGTTGGAGCTGGTATATATACATATAAATGATTGTATATATATACCAGATACATTGCTAAAAATACGGAAGATATTTCACAAGTAATGGGTTAGGAACGCACAAGTATACACAATAACATTAGTTCATCAATCCAATCCAAAAATCTTATCAATTCATCATCAACCGCCTATGCAGTGTGAGGAGAAATTCTGCAAAGCCTTTTGCAGCTCTGCCGGTCTTTCACTAATTGTGCTCTTCTGCTCCATTGAAATTCCCCTCTGCTCGAAATCCCTCCTCACCCCTTCTTCCAACTTCTTCCTAGGTCGTGCTCTTCCTCGTTTTCCCTCTGCTTTGGCTAGGTAGGTTTCGCTAGCAATCCTTTTAGGATCCATCCGCAGGAGGTGTCCAAGCTATCTCAGTCTGTTTTCCTCTATTAGCTCGTTGACAGGTTTAACATTCAGGTTCGACCTTATAGTGGTGTTCCGGACCAGCTGTCTTCTTGTTTTCCGATCAATCTTCCCCAGAAATATCATTTCTGTCGATTGTATTCTGGGATGGTGCTTCTTTGTCAGCGTCCATGGTTCTGAAGAGTACGCGAGTGTAGAGAGGAATGTTGACTTAAATACAGCGACTTTCGTTTCCTTTTCTACTCCTCTGCGGTTAAGAAATCCGATAATTCATCTTATTAATTATAACTTATATATCTGGTTATTCAACGACAAGCTTAGTTAATGAAGTGAAAAAAATACATATGTTGAGAAACATAAAAAAAAAAGAAATAGATGGCAGATTAGCATTTATTTAAGACATAAACTCATCAGCAAAAAAAAACGGACACTTCATATTTTTCGTATTAAAAGCATTAATGTGTTTGTTTTTGTGGGTATTCTAGTTATTACAGAGAATGTAGGGTATAAGTCCATTGAACTAAGCCCTTCAGGATTAGTAAACAAAAAAAAACTCAGATTTGATTTATTTGTCTTGAAGTTAATTTACCTGTCGGACCTATTCTAAACTGTATGTAGTTTTTCGCACATTTAGACATTTTAAATTTATTAAACAAGACTTTTCTGTGATTAATAGACATGTTTTTATTTTGGTCCAGAATAATGGTTCTTTCAAATGTTGACATAGCCCGAGCCTTGGCCAGAGAAGGCCGGGGTTTGGGGTAGCCTACCATTCACGATGCACTCCAGCGTTTATTCCATTCTTACCATAAATTAATAAGATTAGTATACATATGTATTTAACAAAATTATAAGGCCAAATCTAAGTGTCCGGTTTTTTTTGCTGTTGAGACTATATGGCAGATTAGCATTAGAGGTAATCATGAAATTAATAATAATTATTAATTACAATAAAATCATAAATTAAAATTATCCATAAAAAGTACTGGAAATGGGAGGATGTCATGAAAGGCATGTGAAAAAAACCTATGAGGATAGGAAGAGGAATCAAAGTGAATGTACAAAGGCATACTGAAAGAAAAATATATGAATAAGAAATTGAAATAAGAAAGTTGTCCTTAGATACACTATTCCCGGAGAGAGGAAGTTAAATCTATTATACGAAGCCACTAAAAGGATGATACTGTTTTTTAAAAGAAAATTGCCACTACTGAATTCATGATTTATGATTAAGTGATGAAAAATTTACTTTTCGTTGTTCACAGATGCTCTGAGATTTCCCACTGGTTCACTGGATAGATTTAACCTAATTTCATAATACAATACCTTCTTCCTTCTTCATTTTTCCATAGCTTGAGTACGAAAAAGGCCTATATTCTTCAAACTCCCACACTGCGTTCATCCATTTTCCGACTGCTTTCTTTGAACAATCTTTTATTGTTCAGGCTCCCCCGTTTAGAAATTCCTCACTCATTTCCATTCATAAAGCCGCTTCCAAAAACTTCATTTAACCCCGTTTCGTACCCTTTTTCTTCATTGATCGATCTTCCGAGTTTTTGTAAAGAATAAATAGTCATCGTATCGTTATTTACGTTTCTCTTTTAATTAGAGAAATAATTACGTTCAAATAAGCTAGATAAACGCTGAAAAGGTTATTATTGTTATTCTAAGGGAGGATTAGTGCCTCAGAATAAAGATTAATAAAATTGTTATTTTATTATATATTTAATCCTTATTAAAGTCATAGCGAAGGCTCGTCGGGTTCCTTGGTATCCACGGCGCCGATATCACCAATTTCTACATTCAAATTGTCCACCGCCAGATCTCTGCTAGAGCAATCCTCCCCTAACACTCCTTAGATGTTTACCAGTTGGCACAGCTTATTAACGTTTTCGGAATACGTACGTTACTCAGCCTAACAGGTTTATATGCCCTACTAATTCTCACTTGAATATTATTAACCGGGGACATGCTCCGTAATTCCGCATACTGTACAATCCTCTATATTCTCCAGCGGTCTCATCCTTGTTTCGACAGAATATTCTACGCAACAGTTAATTTTCGGATATCGTAATACAATGTTCGTTATTGATCCAGATTAATATCGTTGTCTGAAAGCATCTGTTGGTAAGGGGGTCTCCTAGATCTCGTCATTTTCGATGTGTGACCATATCAGAGTTTCGGTCTTCTACCAACAGTGTCTTCCTATCTTCCAGTTCTCAAGACGGTACCACCTCCGAACCCCTCAACTTTCTGAATTGTTTTAAAGTTTCTTCACCCGGCCGACTTCCCTAGAAGGTAGTAGCGTCCTCCTATAGTGATTCCTATTTGGTACCCGTTAAAATTTACTGCCGTTTTCCCTTACTCCCTTTCTTCCACCAATAAGTTCTTATTCTCCGCAATTATTCCATAGATGTATAATTATTATGTATGTAGAATTATTCCATATGTCCTTGCATGATACATAGCGATATTTATATTGTAATGAATCAGAGGATTTCGTAGATGATTTGCCCTTGCACTTCGAAATATCTGTACATTCAATTAATTATGCATCTCTAAAATCATAATAATCAGTTTAATGGACCCCTATTAGATTCGGATACTATTTCATTCGGAGACAGAGGAAGAGCCGGTAGATTGGGACGAGATCCATGCTAATGAGTAGAAGGGATAACAGAGCAGGACTTAGCATGCAGATTACTACCACGGTGTAAAATTAGGAGTTGGTCCCTCCTACCTTTGACCGCGTCTTCCCTTAATTTACACTCTTTCTTGCCGGTCACGCGTCCAAATTATCATATTTTACGCATTTAAACTACTTTTTAAATTTTAAAATAAGATCAAGAAACACAGGAAGTTCTTTTATTATCAATAATAGGTCCATCTGTGACAAGGGAAAGTATATAAATATAAGAATAACTAATTAATAACTATTGATTCTTTTTTTAATTTCCCAAGAACGGATTACTTATAACCATCGTTCTCAATAAAATTATCTATTTTTAATCAATCAACAGTGGCTCTACAACCCAGTACGGGTCTTGGCCGCTTCAAGGTGTCGCCTTCACTCTTCTCTATCCTGTGCCAAGGTCCTGCAAGCTCTGGATCCACTGTCCATATCCGAGGCTAATTCCTTGATGATTCACAGCAAAGTGTTTTTTCTGAGCGTGGGGTAGCTGGCTCCTCCGCTCAACCCCCAACTGATTGCGACCCTAGGGTCGGGCGATGGGGTCGCTACTTCCCTACGCCTAAAAATTTGTATTTGTACAAATATCTATTAGTAAACAGTACAGAAAATAGATATGTCAGGGTCAGGGACATTTAGTCTAGTTCTAAAAAAAGGCAACAAATATTCCGGAATACACACAGTTCAATCCAACATATTTGGATCCGATTGGATAAGGAGATGACATTCATATAGTTTAGTTGTACGATCAAAGAACTCAGAGGAAGTGTCGTTTCGTTCCTAAGCAGAAGGTGCTATGATTCTTGGTCTTCTGACCACGATTCACCTTTTTGTTTTCTGTCCTGTACAGATATACTTCACTACAATATATTGTGGTCATAAAAAAATAATTGTGAGTTATAGTAAAATACATTTTTCGTTTATATAAAAACTCCAATATTTCGATTTAATTAGTTTCGTAGTCACTGATATAATTAATCATGATGATATCCAGTAGTAAAACAATTTTATTTACTGACTTAAGTATGATAATAAAATTAATATACACATATTTTTAATTTTATGACTATATTTAAGTTAATAAATACATTTTGGGCTACAAAGGGATATTATAATATATATAGAATAGATTAGAATAGGTTAGAGCAGCGCGCTAGAGACGCAGGCGACACGGATTATATATGTATCCCCGTGTTCTCGCAATTTTTGCGACGTATATACGAGGAAGAATTCTCATTGAAGATTACTTTAATTGGGATCTTGTTGGCTTAAATATTCACCATCAAAAGAACAATATAAAAAAAAAATTATAATAATATAAAATTGACGGAAGTCAACGAGATCCCAATGAAAGTAATGTTCAATGAATCGCGAGAACATGGGGATAAAGGATCGGTGAAGAGAATAAATTTGTCTGGCTTGAATACGTGCCTTGGTAGCTCAGTGGTTAGAGCACCACGCTAGAGACGCGGGTTCGAATCCCGGCCAAGACAAATCTTTTCTCTTCAAAACAAAAATATTTAAAAATATTCACCATCAAAAGAATTATATAAAATAAATTTATATATGAGAAAATTAGGAATGTTTTCAACTCAAATTACAATTACGAAATAGGTCTACACTCGTATTTTACTAAAGCAGACCATCGCTAAGAAAAATTACCGCAATCCGTAAACTGTCAACTTGTGAAAGATGTGGTATGATTTCAGTGGATAATATAATATTTTAAATGGATTAAATTAACTAGACAATTGAGCGAGCGAGGTAGTTCAATGGTATTTAACCGGTTAACAGGCGGGGATGGATCCTGTGAGATGAGAACTTCCTGGGGCTCAATCGGCTTCTAGTGGGTACCCTTAATGGGGGAAAGCTTGGCGGTTAAGCGCTATCTCAGACAAATTACCTCCCTGCACAACCATTGTCAAAAAAACAGTCTAAGCTCTGAACCCAATTGTTGTCGTTTACATTTTTTAAAGGAGATTGAGTTCTAGTCACAGTCTTCAAGTACAAAAGAAATTTCTGACTTTAGATGTAGCACCCCTAGAACTGTTTCCGATTCATAGGTGATTACGAGTAATTAAAAAAATACATGAACCAGCCCTTGTGTCAAACGGAACGGTGGTCAAAACTAGCAACCCCCCTTTAATGTTCATAGGGGGTTGCAATCAATTCAATTTTGATAGCCGTTGTTAAATTAGTGTGCCCCCAGGCAGCCAGGGGGCATAAAGCCATTCCTAAATCTACCGAGGGTGGGGATACTTCGAACTTAATTAGCATTTAATAACTGCGATAGATCTGCTTTAGGGGAACATTGATTTGCTCCATGTGTCCCTCTTCTGAATCAAAGGGCTAAATCATCTGGAATAACTATTCATTTACCAAACAGATATCATGGAGGAGAAAATGGAGAGAAAAAAAAAGTGGAAGTGAAATATAAAATCTTAAATAATCAGAAACTAAAAATTATAAACCACGTTTCTACCCACGCTGCAGATATTCTTCAGGGCTTAATCACAAACATGGAAGTTAAAAAAAATGCTAATTGAGCAAGAGACCCTTCAATTATTGTATAAACAATAATAAAAAACTAATAATGGTATTAAAGGTACTAAATACAGCAATTTCAAAGTTCCATCGGAATAAAATGGGCGTTGGCAAACGAAAGCATTCCTACTGCTATGGTATAATTTTTTAATGGTTAATAAAATAACTGCATTTCCATCATTAATATAAAAATGTTTGTATTAGTTTACCAATACCCATTTTTTTTCCCAAATAAATCTAATGAAAAAATGTGTTTTTGAGTTATGATGTCGTTCTTTTCAAGGAGCGACCAGTTGAAGAGGCATTAAAATACAACATCGTGTAGTTAGTTTGTTTCATTTAAAGCCGCTTTATGCTTTAATCGCTAATCGGACGATGCTACTCTGGGAATTCCAAATTTTGCCATGGGGAACTACCATTTTACGTCCTCCCCGAAGGACGGCATAACCATGGATTTTTTACACTTTAAAAAATACTGAGGGCTGCTAAAGCCCAAAATCCCGGGTTTGGTAGGTTTTCACGCTAACCACAACACAGCAGGTGACTACATGCCGAGTTATTTATCGGATATTGTATTTAAAAATATAATTCTGTTATATACCAACATAAACTCAGTTTCGTTTGACGTTACACACATTTTTTTTTCTTTTATACATACTCGTTAATGGACTCCATGGTAGGATGGGAATAAAACCATATTGCTTTTTTAGCCATAAAATTACTCCCTTAATGTACTAAATCCCTGAGAGCGGCGCTGCCCGTCCCTGCCGAGTGACTGTTTTTTTCTTTATTTTTGATTAAGTTTCGTCTGATTCGGTCAGTAGTGTGGTCATGAATGTCTAAGTTGTTAATCGAGTTCAGTATAGCTTCGTTGGCTGTTTGCATATCGAAACTAAGTTCTATCAACCCTGCTGTTAATAAATCACTGTGTTCGTACCTCCCACCAATGTAATGCAAAAGTGTCAGAAATATAAGTGCTAACTGATTGTAAAGATGTGAGGAGACATGAAATTAACGACAAAAAGTATAATATTCCTTGAGAAATGTCTTCTTTTTTCCTTATCTTCAACGAATAATTTGATAAGATTTAGGTGCTACCTTAAAAATTTCAGAATATGAAAAATATTAAAAGTTGGAGGAGTGGAGAAATGTCATTGTTTGTCTTAATTTAGTTGAGAGTTTTTGAGAACTTTTTGATAAAGCGATCACCAGTGCTGTTAAAATTAGGGAGGAAATCATGAATAATTGTTATAGTTTGAATTGAGTTTATTTATCTTCAAAATGCTCTGAAAGGGCGTTGAACGGTAAAATTAGTTGTCAACCTTATTAGGGATTAATCGTTCTTTATCATTATAATGAAAATATATTATTATTATTAATATTAATATTAATTATATCTGAATATTCGATACTAGCCGAATAGTCACCTTGTTTTATATTTTATTAGTGTTTTATATTTTATATCCTAGTGTAAAACTTCCATTTACCAATATTTTTCATTATAATTCTCACATAATATTTTTTTCGATTGGAAATGATATTCACTACATATAAATGTCAAAATTGTGTTGTGTAGTGTGTGTAGATGTGGTAGTAAAGTTAGGATAAACCAAGTTGGAAATTTATAGGGACTGATAGACTATCTCCATCTATGACAGATAGCTTTTAGTTTACAATAGCCCTCTGGGCAGTTGGCAAACGCTGGGTACACAGGAGACGCTCCAGACAAAATGGAAACTGAACTTGGAAATTTCATGAAAACATAACAACATTTATGGTTATGGTTGCTTGTGTGTGTTATGTAGTTTCAATCAAAATCCTGTAATAAGTAAATGTATTACTAAGGTTGTTACTGGATAGTAATAGTTGACAACTATCCCGTTAAAAAAAAAATTCTTTGTTTTCTCCGATAGAAGATGCAACAGTATCGCTGAACAATAAATATCTGCAGCTAGTTAGGAGAGTGCAATAGTGGGAAATATATGTTCCAATGGACTAGCTACGTGATGATGGTGTAGCCGATACAATCTTGTGTGGGATTGTGGCAGCGTTGACAATAGCCAATGTCCAAGGTAACTGTTCCTGCTCTTGCAAAGCACCTTTTTTAGCTCGTGTTGTCCATGGTATCTTTAATTTCGTTTATATCCTGTTTTATTCATATCTAAAGTTTATTAGATTCAATTGGAGAATGCTAAAAAATAATATATGACTATAATATTTAAAAACAAAATGAAACAATAAAAAATAATTACGATATATAACAAATGGAAAAAACTATTGCAACTCAACTAACCAATTTATTTTATTTTTGTTACCAAATTATTGTTTTCAAAGAAAGGAAATTCTGTTTTATAAGTGATGGTTTCAAAAAGAGTTGAAAATTTTTTTTAGGGAGGTGACTGCATAAGGTCACAGTAAAATTAAGCGAAAAATAATCTATTTTTGATTGTAAATAAAAAAAAAACTCAAATTTTATGTTAAGAATCTTATACAGATTCTTCTTAGAACACTATATCCGTCAAATAAATTACACATCATTATTTCGATTCATACATCTCTCTTTTTCATGAAAAGTATGTTAATACATTACATCACATTTTTATATTAAAAAAATACTAACTTATTTCATGTACATTCTCTACAATAGCATCATAGCGCTAAAACTTTCTTGAAAAATTATCTTCATTGTCATATTTTATTATGAAATAATAATACGATTATCAATAAAAATTAATTAAATACAAACATACATTATAAGGAGTTCACTATTCAAATATTAATTTTTCTAGAGAAAAAAATAAACAAATGTGTGTTTGTGATAAGCATTAATTTTACTATTGATATTACTAAACAAAACATATCAACTGTTAATAATTACAATGCAATAAATAATTTTCGATTATTTTGTTTAATCAATAATACGTTCAAATCCAAAGGCACGGCGCAGATGCATATGTTAAACCCGCACGACCGAGCGGCCTTACTGGTTTAGTTTGGGAGTCGATCATGTAGGGGCTAGGTAATTCAATTACTTCGACCCTATTAATAACATACATATTAATAAATTATAATTAATAATACGTACATTAATAATCAATATTATATACGATGCTGTAGAAAACTTGTTCCTTTTTAAATAATCCTTTGAGTTTCTACAAAGTATACAAAATGCATAAAAATAGCTAATTTACCCGTATGATACATTATATTTTATTTACTTCATAGTTTTAGAGCATTTAAAGTATTTAATAGGAGCATTACCTTTATTTGTATTATCTTTGTTTTATTTATTATAAATATTTTCTACAGTTATTATAAATATAACAATATCTACTGATTTTTTTAAAGAGTATAATTATACAATTAACATTTGTATTTATTTAAATTTAATAAATTTCGCTATGTTCCTGAACTTTAAATTTTCTATGTCTTTATCTAATAAACCGATTCTATTCTTAAATTTATTTTATTATATGTTCATTAATGATCTTTTTACATCTCCTATATTAATTTAGGCAAACATTCTTTTTTTAAATATGGACTTGAGCATTTATTACTATTATTTTAGTAGCGAGTATATTCCAAGTAGTTAGTAGCTAGTATGATTTTAGTAATTCTCCTTCTCATGAAGAGGATGCGAAATAATTTCCTCCCGGTGACCAGTCTAAAGGAAATTGGGTCAAATATACGTAATCTCTAAACCTAACATTATGCTCAATCCATAGGAAGGTGTGCTCCTTAAATTATTATTTAATATAGTTTTAAATAAAGGTGATTATAATTATATTTTATTATATACCATATTATAAAAACTAGTATGCAATACTAGATGTCCTTGATAAAAAATAAAATAAACAGTATTAATAGTAATAAGCATCAACTACTGATATTTCAGTGTTGCTTAGCTTCTACTTTATGAATTTAAATTTATTTTATTTTATTTATTTTAAACTCTAAATACAGAAATGTCCCTGCCATAATGAGTAGTAATTTTGTGAAAATTGACGGAGATTTGAGGGTACGAACTTGATAGCGTCCACAAAGGAATGCCTCTACTGTGTTTTCCTTAGTACCAGGGTTGTAGATAGTCACCTTATATTTATTAGATGTATCATTTATTTGTATGTGTGTGTATATGAATATTTTTTTTAAAGATAAATAATTATAAAAATCAAAAATCTACAGGCGTTGATGACCCTAGGGTTTTACGCCTCTAAGCAACAACAAACAAACAAACAAACCTTATTTTTAATTAATATATATGTTACGCGTTTTAAAAAATATTTTTGAAAAATCTTTAGCATTAAATTTATTCTAAATTTAAAATTGTACAAATTAATACGCCACAGCCCTTAAAAGCTACTTTCACCTTTAATCGCCTGAATAAATTTCCTAATTAAATCTTAATTTCTTTCTCGGATTTCAGGTTCTCTAACTTTTCAAATTAACGAATTCACATTATTAAAAAAAAAGTTAACAGGATTTTAGGTTGTTCTGCTTCGGAAACATTGATCGCCCCTGATTTAGATTTTATTTTCACGAGGCGGTTCAATACTCATTTTACAAACTATACAACTTTTCATTTATAAGTACTAATTGTTGCTATAATTGTTTAACAGTAAATTAGATTTATTCTGTAGTTCACATTTTATCATTTCGTTTGAAAATATAAAATAAAATTCAAGAATTTATCAGAGCTTCTTAGTTTGTATTTCAATGGAGTAACTCAATGCTTTACGAACCATTGAACCATTGAACCATATTCCAACTTATATAAAAAATAGAATATCTCAGGTCACTTTTTTGAACTTTTTTATACAAAATAGAGACAATATTTAAAAAAAAATAAACAATAATGCCTTAGGCCATGATTAAGAGAGCCATGACTATTTTGAGAAAATGTGGAGAGAAAACGACCGGTCTTCGAGATTCAGCGGACGTTTGTGACTTGATCAGTGTATTCGGTATTCTGGTCTCACGTGAGTGTGAAGGATGAAAAATGGAAAATTTTAAGTCGTTAAACGGAAAAGCAGGGATTAGTTCTCAGATACGGTTAAATAAAAAATCAACCAAGAGATAAATGATTCTGGGAATAAGTAGTGTGGTGTCTCCGTTACGGTCCGTACCACTTTACACAGTAAATTAAAATATCTTATCATATATATATGTTATTAACTTATGAAATAGTCGAGGTAGTACTATAAGAGAAAAAATAATATAACAGCAATTAAAAGCTAGATAAAGAAATAAGATTATTAAGAAGCAGCATGAATAACCAAGTTTATTAGGATGCTATGATACGAGTTAACTAATTTATATGTTTTTCCTTTTTGTATTTAAAACATTAAACTCCCGAGTTTATTCTTATCTTGAGAATAAAATACACTATAATTCATGAGGATAAGAGTACATTCCTGATCGACTGCAATCAATATTTGGAAAAATTCTCTACTTCAGTCACGTGTTCTTAGATTTTTCACTTGAATTATTTTAAACAGTATCAGGTTTTCCCAGTTTTTTTTAAGCTACTTTTTTACATTCTGTAGGTAGCACAAAATGGGGATGTAAATGGAGAAATACTTTTTAATCTTAATAAAATTTTAAAAGACAATTGTCCAACGCATTACTTCGGTTCCCTTAGGAGACCTCATGGGTCCCATCTCAATGATGAGTTAAAGTGGTTCTTCTGTTCCATCCTTAGGCAATATTTCCTAGTTTCATTCAAATACCAATCTACCCCCTCTCAACATCCCTCTTACATCTACAGTCTCTTAGAACTCAAATCCTCTTACTAACCCCAGGGGCAAGATCTCGTCTTTCCGAACTTTACGTACGTTCTTACAGAACCAAAACATTCGAGCTCCACCACAGATGTAACTCACCCCATCTAATATCCGCCAGGCTTCTTCCCTATCATAATTCAAACCCATGTTTTTCCTACATCTCCATAATATGCTCACTAATCAGTTATAATTATTAGCTAATATCCATCAAACTTAGCTGATGATTTTTTTTTCTGATCTAATAAATTTATTATTTTTATAAATTTTATATTTATTTTACGCTTATTTATTTTTTTCTGCTAATTTCTTGTTAATGCTTTTTTTCGTGACAAGAACTTTTTTTTGTATTTCCTTTTAAAAAGTACTTATGTAAATACCATATGATTTTACTATTTAGCCTCATGCCCAGATATATGTTCTACTATTATATTATTGTATATATTAAGATACAACAAGAAAATATTTACTATTATTAAAACGGAAACCATTATTAAAGTCGGGATCCATTTAAGCTTTATAGGAAGGAATTAATCAGTAATTTGGGCTCTTAAAAGTTTTAATTAAGTGGTGATCCAATCAACTTAGGACTTCAGAAGTTATATCCACCTTTTTAAGTAACCTAACTCGTTAAATATTTGCTCAATATTATTCTATCTGGGAAGTTGGTTAGGGGTGTGACCTTAAGCTATCTAACCGGGTAGTTAAGAAACCACGTTCTTTTAAAAAATACGTCTAAAACCAGTTAAAATCAAGATGGCCGTTTTATCTAGTTGTTTTAAATTTAGTGTTTGTTCCTCGATCCGCAAATTTCATAAGCAGTCTCTGTCTAAAAATGTAAATATAAATAACAAACTATATCATCATAGCATAGTCACTGTTTCTTGATACTTCGTAAATCCGGAATACGAACGAAATCATAATATAGATAGTAGTGATCAACAGTTCGAGAAATTTCCGTTAGGTTATTAGAATCCAATTTAGATTAATTGTTCAGCCTGTGTTAGCTGATTTGTTAAATCGAAATAAAAATAAAAATATTGATTTTATTATTTGCTTGTTAATTCATTTAACATCACTTTCTGTTACTATGGCTATATTTTATTGGAAAATGCTACAGTGGGAGTATAAACTATGGCTACCCTGGGATAATTAGTATAGGGATATTTAATGAGAAGTCACCTCCTTGCAGAACCGTTGTCCACGAAACAGTACAGTCTCTGCCATGTACTGAACCCCGTTCACGGGTTGTAGTGGTACAGGTTTTTTTTTATTTAACGAGTACTTGGGAGCAAAGGCTCGGGAACCCCGTTTCATTTATCTTCCTAAGGAGGCCATAACGAAGGATATTTTAGACCCTTCGAAAAATCATAGGGCCACCTGACGGGCTGTGAACCTGCCCAGTTAGGGAGTTTAGGGGTGTAGGGTTGTCAATTTTTTGTTGGAAAAATGAAACAGAAATGGTACATTGGAACTATAAATAGTGTTGTTTATAAATGTATGGTTGTTTGTACAGCCTTTTATCGTTTGGCTTAAATCCAAAGGATAAAAAAATTATATATATTTATAATATACAAATATTGTTACCAAAAAAATACAACACATTTTAAGTGGCTTCATTTACTTTAAAGCGGTATGTAAAATAATAATTACTAATAGTTTTCTGATATTATATATAAATACAAAGCAATCATAGGAAAACTCGTAGGTTTACGGTAAACTACGAAAGATCTGCTAAGGAAGAGTCATTCAAAGCAATAAGTCCTTACCTTGTAGGGTGAAAATAGCCTTGTTATCCTCGGTGCTGTTGTAGGAAAAGGGCTTCAGGGAACTTAGCTAAAGACCTCGGCTGGAACCGAGAAAGTTAGGATGGACAAGTGGTTAGCAGCCTCCAGCGGTTTGACGAGATCCAGCCTGGAGAAGAAGACAATGGCTTTTGAGTCAGCCTTTTCCAGCAGTTTTATATCCTAAATCATATGTTATAGCAGAAGTTTATGAAGAACGAATATACAAAGAGTTCGAAGAAGGACCATGATATAGTAAAATTAAATGTTAAGTACGTATAGTGGAAACGGGAACTGTAGGTAAAAATTATCCATGTTTTACTTCAGTGACGGTCGGAGGAAAGATAAAATAAGATGAATAGAGAGAGAAAGGGAGTACGTGTGTGAGAGAGAGAAAGTGAGAGTTTCTGACCACACACTTTTAAGAAACGTTTTCGATTATTGGAAACAGAGGTATTGGTTGATAGACCTAGGAACAGGTTCATTAAAACTACTATAATGTAAGGTAATGATTCGTCGAATCTGGGCAAAGAAATCTCATAGCTGTTTTATTTTCTTCATTAGAAAAAACATCCGTGGTAAAAAATAATATTCTTTAATTGGTCCAGCCTGGTTGAGATGTTGCCAGCATATATAAGCACGACTTGACAGGCACTACAAAGGCTGAGGATATTGATTAACCAATGGTTACGTAATGAAGGTACCTGGACCGGTGCCTAATTTGCAGGTGAATCCCCATTGTTAACCAATTCCTTCGCACAACCATACCCGGTGTCGACTTATGCCTGGCTTTCTCCACTTAAAGAGTTTTTAGATGTAAAAATAAGTGTTTTCACATCTTATAAATTAGCCTGAAAGATAAATTAACTTGTCTGACAAAAAGTGAGAAGAATAAAACCAAAATAATCTGACAAAACAATAAGTTAACTAGATGGAGAAGAAGTCTACATAGAAATAAAAAATACAGACCAAAGATTGCATGTGTCAGTCTTTAATCATTAAAACAGAAATGAAGCTCTGAGATAGGTCTTACTGTCTTTGGAGCCCTGAAGAACAGCTGCAATATGGGTCCAAAAGTGAGTTTCTGATAAATACTAACTATTTCTTTGACCTCTACCCATTTTCTTCCCCATACTCAGCAAGTCAACTAATATTACTCTAGATAGATATATAGATGTGTGTATATACCTTAATAAATAGTTTTGATTCCATTCTCTCCATTTATTCACATAAGTCTATTTATAATGTAAATTGTGGTTTAGCTCACAAAAAATATAAACGTAAAACAAAACGAAAATTGATTCGTACTCTATCATAACATGATTTAATACAACCACAATAAAAAAAAAAACCTGTACCACTACGACCCGTGAACGAGTCTGGGGGTTCAGTCCATGGTTGAGACTGTACTGTTTCATGGGCCACGGTTCTGCAAGGGGGTGACTTGTCACGCTCAACCGCCAGGTTTCCCCCCTTATTATGGGTACCCTATTTTTATAATATTTTATAGAGGCTGGGTGAGCCCCAGGAGGGTCCTAGATCCTATATGATCCATCTCCGGCCGCAAACAGACTAAATAAAAGTCATGCCTGCAGCGGGATTTGAACCAGGATTTCCGGCATGGCAACTCAGTGCTCACCACTGAGCCACTCCGCTCAACCACAATATTAAAAATTTAAATAAAGTTTGATCAGATATGGGATGTCGTTTCCGAAATCAAGGGAAGTTACAAAATCAAGGTTGATTAAGTGAGAATCGTAAAATTGATTGGGCAATAAATTGGGCCATAAAAAATCGAAGTTGGCTCCGAGCCTTGGAACACCTGTAGAGCCCCCTTTGTCATTCCCTCTCTCCAAAGGGTTTGTTTAATATTGTCGAAGGCGACTAGAGACAAAAAAACTCAGTTAATTGATCTATATATAATACTTTATTTTTATATTTATATAATATTGATAGAAAATAATAAAGTATAAATAAATTCATTTAAGGTATTACTATGTTATATTTCGTGTAAAGTAAATACGCAAACTTGGACTCAGTTAACCGAGTCATCTAGTATATTCTACATTATTTTTATATTGAAAAAATATTAATTAAAATGATTGAAATATGAATAAATTAAATCCTGTAAATTAAATGCTGTGTTATGCTTTTCAAAAATTGATTAATATTTTTTAAAACTTATTATTCTGTTTGATAATGAAATAAATGTCAATGTATTTATATTTTTAATTGTGGATTATAGTTGTCTTTTTGAATGCTTTTTTTAATTTATACACTTTGAAATGAAATTTTAATTTTTTTTTTTCAAATGAGATAATGTTAAAAAAATATAAAATAAATTAAGAATTAAATAACACCGACTCCACAGTTTGGCGTAGTTTTGAAAAGTGTGTTTAATAAAGTTGATCTTCTTGAAAAACTCACAGGAATATTTAATTAACTATATTGATACCTAATGAGCCTAATGGACTAGTTTAAAACAACAATAACTTGTCCATTTATAACTATTTATAATATCTATAAAATATTATTTCAACTTATTCACTTCATCTATCTGTTATATTTATGGCTGAGATAACAGAAATATAGATCTTAAGCTAGTGAAAATGGATGTTTTTAATAATTTACATTCTAAGGCATTGGTATTTTGACCCACAGTGAAACTGGACGCAACTCACACTGACCGACATTAAAACAATCCAAAAACGGTGTACGTTACATTTTAAACCTTCACTTCGACAAATCACCATCATGACATAACTGTTTTTGTATAATTTAAAGATGTGCAGCTACTTCGATAGTGGATTTATAAATGGTCTACCTGTGAAATGTACCAACCTTATGGAGCTCCAAATAAATGTTTGTTATCAACTAAAAATAGCCTGTTTATTGTATTTTCTTTAATCGTTCCCTTGAATAGTTTTGTAAAGGACCAGTATTCTTTGAATTAAAAAAATTGTTTTTCTAAGCCAAGACGAAAATAATATTACACAAATATTTACATGTAGTAACATTAAAATATTTTATAAATCATACTTAGGTCAATGAAAAATTATTAGTTATGATTCCATAATTGTTATGAACTTGTATTTATATTTTTCTTACTTATATTCTTGACCAATACTAATATTTTTCCTATACATGAAATTAAGAAAAGTCATTTGATAAAAGTTATATAGATAAAAGTTATTTTATAGTAGGTACTGTTTCAGCATTTGAGTGTTTTGGTAAATAATATGTAGATACGTAGTAAGTCCCAAAAGTTTCCGGCCTGGGATAGAAAGAAAGGTGAAAAAAAACGACTGGACCAAAAAAAATCATTCACGGGTTGTAGGAGTAAAGTAGAAAATGATCGGCCTCGAACTCATGAACTAGACCTAGCAACCAATGTACTCAGCTATTCCCCAATTCATGAGGAACTTAACATTTTATAATTTCGACTAATGATACAAATATACATATACGACTTTAATCATAAACAACATATGAGAAACAATTTGTATTTTGGAGGTAGCAAATAGGAGCAATTTCAAGCAGGGCTCTACCTACGCTAAGGATTTATTCAGCGGAACTTAGATGTCTCATAACTCATATATTATTGCTGGTTTCAAGTTGTCGCGAGGCAACCATAAATCTTCAATGATGTTTGTTTGCCAGGCTCAGGAAGGGCGGAAACAACCACTGCTTTTGTACTAGTTCACTGAATTACATAACGGTTGTTGTTGAATTGCTTTTAGTAACGCTTCGGGGAGGAACGGTTCCCTTGGAGGCTGTCGCTGACGTAACCTTGTACATTTTAAAACAATTACCAATTCCCCCAACCCAACTCCTCCAGGATCTAGTTGTAAGACTGAGAACTTTGATTGGGTGTATAAGATGGGCGAAGGAAATTAATAGCATTTTTAATTTTTTTTAAATTATGGCAACTCATCTTTTGACGAAAGTAGCATGAGTATTATGCTCGATGACGTTTTCAAAATGAGGAAAATAAATAAAAATATAGCAAAATATTTCAAAAATCATGGAAGAAGAATCCTAAACAAATTGAAAATAAGTAATAATTGACAATTAGTGATATGAAAAAGAACTATTGATTTTTTAAAGATAGGTTCACCGTCACATTTTTGGAGGTGTAAAAGTTAGTGATGAGCGGAAGCGACCAACAACCTGGCCAAAAATATATTGGCACTTTTTTCTTGTCAAAAAGGTTTCAAATGACTAAAAATGTATTTTGGAAGACGATAGAGTGAAGGTTGATCAATTTTACGGAAAAAAGAAGTTTTTTAACTTTATTATATTTTTTTATTATAATATATTTATATTCGTTAAGCCATTTTTTGTTCTTATGAAGAAAACGAGCTTCTGTGCTATTACATGCTAGCCATCTTCGTTTATAAACTACTTTAAACACCTTAATAGTTTTTTTAAGGTTTTCTATATCCATTACTTTTTCTACTAAAGTTTTTTGCCAATCCGTCGTTGTAAGCTTCCTCTAACTACCTCGTGCAGCTGTTTTCTAGTCATAGACATGAGGGAATGACCAATATCGAGAATAATATAAACACATGTTATTTAAAATCGCAATGAAGGGTGTGTTTTAGAGGGTATTTATTTCCTTGATGTGAATACTTGTGACTCTTTTTGATGGCTAAAGTTATAGTAAAGTATTATAACATGTAGGTCTGATGCTGTTGCGGGGGGATGAGTAAAAAATACAAATGTTTGCGAAAAGACATGAACAAAGTCAAATATATTTAGGTAGATAGTTATACTACTAGGTATGTCTAAATAAAGTTTTAAATACGATAAATTGATATCAATTTTTGTTTTGCAAAAATGACTTTTAACATAAGAAAACACAAAACGAAAATACGGGTTTTGTGAAATGTCGCGAACAAAGACGTGCGTAAACAACGAGTGGTTCCAGTTCTGACTGGTGGTGCGGCGGCGGTGGTAAATCCAGGGAAAGAGCTTAAGACGTGTTCATGTCCAGGGATTTTTTGCCAGCACGAAGGTAGTTCACTGTTGAAAATAATTGTATACCCATTTCTTTCAGTTTTTCTTCTATTGTATCGTTGGGAAGATATGGTGGAACATTTGAGATTATAATAGGATGTTTTTTACCATTTGTTGACCATTTGAGATTATAATTCTTTTGGAGTATCAATTGTCATGGCCGCATACACAGTTCACTGCTAATAACCCTCCGCATTTGTTACTATTTATACAATGAACAATTCAACAGATACAACTGAAAATTATTAGATGAGCATGCTATCTACTTGCTTTATGTCAAAATCCTAGGCTTGGGATTGAAAGTTGACAAATTTGATTTTTGGCCAGGTTTTAGGTCAAAATACCAGCTGGTGCGACGCTTGAACCAACAACTGTACAATATTTACAAAGATCCTGACGTAGAAATAATAATGAAGTTGATGCGCTTAAGGTATGCAGAGCATATTGCCTGGATGGAAGATAGAGAAATGCCAAAAGTACTCCTGACTGTCCTGATTCACGGAAAAAGAAGAAGATGTAGAACTTAACTGAGGTGGTCAGATGGTGTGGCGGGTGATGCTCGAAACATCCTCGGAGTTAGGAACTGGATGGCGACGGCACAAGACCGTGACGTTTGGAGGAGGCCGTTGGAGGAGGCCAAGACCTGTAATCGGGTTTTAGCGCCGTTATAAATTAAAAAAAAATGCTTTGGTAGTTGCATTTTACCTTGTACAGTATACAATAGATTGTTGATTATGTGAACTGATTTAAAACGGTGTGGTTTGACTAATAAAAAGTTCGTATAATTGAAACTAACTTATGTTTGTATATCCATTTTACGTCACTTTATCCTAGTATAGATAATCGGACGATGCTCCTAGCCCTAAATTTTGCCTATCCAGCTATAAATATAATAAGGATCATTAACGAGTACCTGAGATAGCACAGGCTCGGAACCCCCGTTTAACGTCTCTTTCGATGGACGGCATAATCAACTCCCTCTGTTGCGTCTTCTGATTAGCCGTAGTAGAAAAAAGTGACATTAAATAAACAAATAATTATACGTTACGAAAATACTAAGAACTTATAAGAGATGCAAACGAATGTGAAAGAAAATATTTATATAGGTTTCATAATCTGAGGGGAGCGGAGTGGGTCAGTGGTAGAGAACTGAGTTGGGGCTTACCCAGCCTCTATAAAGTGGGTTCCCAAAATAAGGGGGGAAGTACCGTCACCACCATGTACTGAATCTCAGACCCGTTCAAGGGTTGTAGTGTTACTTTTATTTCATTCTCTAATATACATAAATGCGATGTTATCAACTTATTTATATCTGGTTTACATCAACATCAACCGCAATAAGAATCAGACAAATGTTTCCGAGTATAACAAGAATATCCAAGTAAGACGTTTCTACCCTACGTGCGGTATAGGAATAAGTATGTTCGGCCAAACCAAGGCTCCATCCTTAACTTTTAGAAACTTCTTCCTTTTAAGCTGGAAGTTTTCAACATCCTAAATATGAAACGAGTTTATGTCCTGGTTTCGAAACTTGTTTAAACATCTAAGAGAGCTGTAACCCACGATAAAAAAGGTTGTATCTGTGTTCGTTGAGAACTTGTTTATGAATTAATTAAGTTTATTAAAACGGATGCATAACTTTAGGAGTGGCATTCACAAGACTAACGTAAGGCTCTCTAACGACATCAAAGTGATAGATAAAAGTACTCAAAGCTCCCCTTAACAAAACAAGAAGGAGGGTATTATTTAAGTTGTCTTTTCATGCGGAAACAATTTCCTTCCTTGGTTGGGCCACACACTCTTCTAAGAATCTTTCTCTCCCATGTATTCAATAATTTATTATTATATATGAAATATATAATAATACAGATGTCTAGATGGCGTTGTATTTATATTCCTCAATAGCCAATCATTTCGTTCTCCCTAATAATATTCCAATAGGAAGAACATTTGATGGATGGAAACCTTATTTCCTTGGATTATTTCTAAGTCCCTAAGGCAATGGTTTGAAATGAGGTTTCAAGCCTAGCAGCTTAAATCCTACAAACTTTACATATTTCTTAAGCCTGCAGAAGCATACAAGTAGTTATAAATCGGACTTTTCCCTGTCTAAAAGCCCATTTAAAAGATAAATATATTTATTTTTTATTTCATAAAGATATCAAGATAAATTTATTTAATACTATGGCTATTCTAGAGGTGGAGGGGAAGTCAAGTAAACTTTAGGTCCCGTGTATGAGCCAGGAGTAGCAGATTCTTTATTCTGTCATCAACCGTTAATCGACCCTAAGAGCTCTGTAGACCCTCCTAGGATTCAACCATCCTCTACAAAGTGGTTACCCTTAATTGGGGGAATTTCGTGGTTGAACGTGATCTCGAACACATCACCTCCTTGCACAACCGTTGTCCTTGAAACACCTTAGACTCTCTACTATGTACCTAAGATTTCATAGTTTGTAGTACCGGTAGATGTTATGATATCAAAAATATGATTAATATAGTTTAAAATTTTATCTTTCTTATTATATTATGGCACATTATAAGGGTATTTCGACTATTAAATTTTGGGTATCCTTATGTTATCCGAACGTCAGGCAGGCCTTACCAGGTATTGATTTTAGAGGTGCAGATTTTATATTGGTATTATAGAGATATCATTGTATAATAATAATTGTAAGGAATTATATTAACCTGTGAATTATTTTTCTTAAACATATGACTAAAGTTTTTAATGAGACTTATTTGCTTGTTGGGAGCGCAGTGGCACAGTGGCTGAGTTGCCTGCCGAAGACCCGGGTTAAAATCCGGCTGTGGCTGATTTTGTTTAATCTATTAATAACTGGGGATGGATCGTTTGGGATATAGGCCCCTCTAGGGGCTCATCGAACCTATATAAAGTGGGTAGTCTAAATACCGTGAAAAACCTGGGGGTTGAGAGTCCCCTTAGACAAACCTCTCTGTTTTATTATTTCAAAAGGTCGTATCCCCAGTGGTGTTGAAAGTGAAGCGCAATATGACGGAAGCCACAAAACATCATTTCAGTGCAATAGGTCGTAACCCTAACAAATTGATTAGAGGTGTCAGTGATTTATCAAAAACGCTGCAAAAGTGAAGTTATTTAAATATTTTGAACTGTTTTTGTGTTACAGTTAAAAGGTGAGAGCATGATTTTATCATAAAGATAAAAAATATCATGAGCTAACCTTATTAATCGATTTTATGGATTTTTTTTCGGGAGAAAATGCGAGTTCATAACCTAACCTTACTTTTAAATTGTTCGTTACGACGTATTGCAGGAAACAGTAAACAATGAACAAATTATTGCAAAGAAGAAAGCTACAAAACTAAAATCTACTACACAAGATAAAAAGATAAAGGGAGTAAGAATGCTAAGCAAAAAAAACCAGAATCAGACGAATCTGAACAGAAACAGGAAACAGTAAACAATGGAAAAACTAGTGCAAAGAAGAAAGCTACAAAACTAAATTTTAGAACCAGAATCGAAAATACGTTAGACAAGAGAACGGCCAATTCAAAAAGTGAGCTTGAAAAAACAAAACAAATAGAGTAATCCCGTTGGTTGTTTTAATACCAGAAAAATCTCTGTTTATTTGCATTCTGCCTTTAGTTTTAAGAAACACATTTTGTATCATGATTTCAGTGTTCCCGATGAAATGCTAAGTTGTTTAAAATAACAGTTTCTTTGATATCCGTGTGAAAAAAATGTTTAATTTCGCATTTATCTGGTTAATACAATTTTTCGTAAGCCACACACTTGGACTTTTAATTTTTTCTATCCCTATAAATAAAATATTAATGGGAAGTAACCCACAGAACAAGAATACGGAATAGGATTTATCACACAGAAATAGTCAAATACGACCGATACTTTTAAAATGCGTTTAAAATAATTTGAATGATTATATTTTAGCTTTAATTGATCTAAAAAAATATCAAATATACCTTGAATATTGTAACTGTCATGTTTTTTGTCTCTCCAGTAAAATTTAGTGTTAAGGGGATACGATCTATTGTGCCTAAGCCGTCGAAATGATCAATGACTTCCTGATCACAACTTAACGATATTATTTATATAACAGAACCCATTTTTGAAAAATTTGCACTTAACACAGTTGTGAACAAAGGTATTGATACGTTTTTGAGATACATGCATATAAAACGGGCCACAATATGGTCTTCAATAATAATTTCAACGAATGTTTAATTTTTGATTCCCAATTCTGACCAAATTAATATGGCATAAAACATTAAGCCCTTCGTGTCTTATAAGCCAGAAACTGAAAAAAATATTTGGTGTTTTCTGCCACCTCAAAAGTTCAGCTCGACCCAGAAACCGTCACAAAGTTATAATACACTTTTATGTGGGACGCCAAGAGTGGATTAATTTTTTTCAGGTTTGTTTGAACTAATTTTCAACCAAAGTCTAATTTAACCGGGCAACTCCGACAGGAGGAGGGGTGGAAAAAGAAATGACCTGTGTAGGGGGATTCCATCTCGAAGATCGTCTTTTTACTCAAATATCAGCATAAAATTTATATAGTTCTCTTTTTATATTATTTAATCACACTATTTTTTAATTATCTTTCCTTCGAAATAGTATGGAGAAATTTTACACACCCCTCTTTTATTACTCTCGCTTGAGCTTTTAATGGCTCAGTAAAAAAAAAATTACATCATTTAAGAAAACAGTTAACAAGCTATAAGTTTATTAATATTTGACCAACTCCAATGTACGTAATTTAGTTATATTTAAAATAAAGAGGCATTACGTGCTAAATGTGAAAGATTTAAGTTGCGCAAGACGGGTAAGAGGAAACAGTAGTGACCTGGCGGACGCACTTCCTAAACACCATCTTAATTTACGTAAAATAAGTTTAATCTTACTTGACTTGGTAGAGCTTTAGAGATGCGAAAATAAAGGAGGTAGGGGACTTATTAGCCTGTTGAAAGCCTGCCGTGAACAAGAAGCAAGGCTTAGAACCTATTTTATGAATAGTAGTTCACCGATGCTGTCGACCATTGCTGCCCTCGACTGCAACTACACAGGACTGAATTTGCTTCGACAAGATCCAACAGCAATCCCAACTGAGGAGAGCCTTACAGAATCATGGAAGTGTAAACCACTCCATGGAAGGTTTTTTCAGTTCTTTATATGCTCAGGGCATCAATTTAGAAGCGTCACTCCGCTGGTTGACCACAGGAAAAATGTTCCCCAAGACTGAAGGATTCCTTTTGGCAATACAGGAACAGGTCATGGCAACAAATTCCTACAGAAAGCAAATTCTCCACCAAGCAATCGAAGATAGATGTCGCCTATGCAAAGCAACGTACGAATCGATTCAACATGTCACCTCTGGCTGCCAAGCATTAGCAGGTAAAGAATATCTAATTAGGCACAATAATGCTGCAAAGATCGTACACCAGGCACTCGCCCAAAAATATAATTTAATAAGCTGTAATCACTCATTTTACAAATACCAGCCACAGGCAATATTAGAAAAAAATGACATTAAACTATATTGGGATCAAATTATGATCACTGACCATAATATACCCCACAACAGACCTGACATAATACTCTTAGACAAAAAAATAAAAAAGGCCATCATCATCGAAGTTGGGGTTCCTGCTGATGATAACGTTTCTAAAACATTGAGCGAAAAAATTCGGAAGTACCAAGAGCTCTGCGAGGAATTAAGGCATCTCTACCGCCTGGTGGATGTAAAAGTACTCCCAATCATTGTATCTAGCAATGGTTTGATTCCTCAGGAAACGATTGCATCAATGAAGACGTTGGAAATAATTAGGGGACTGGAAGAAGTACAGAAAGCGGTTATGCTGGGAACTGCCAGCATCGTTAGAAAATTTTTAAATATTCCAATTTAACTTTTAAATGAACCATACCCTTGACCTTGGTCCGGGTTGGTGTATTTATCCGATACAAGCCGAGAAATACGAAATAAAATAATAATAATAATAGTCTTTATTTATTCTGGAATAAGTCCCCTTAGAATGACATTACAGGTTTATATACAGGGTATTATTATGTATTAGAGGATAATGGGATTACATTCTATTAATTAATACAATTCAATTAACAAACGAGAAAGAATTAATGAGAACAAATTTTGCGAATTACCTCCAGTGGTAACATTTAAAAAAAAACAGAATAAAAGAAAGAAATAATAACAGAAATAAGACTACAATAATTATATAGAGAGGGACAATAGATAATTACATATGTATGCAAATTACAATGTCTAGTAGAAACAAACAACGCAGAAAATGAAACAAAAATACGAACAATATCAACTAAGATAATTTGTTTTAAAAAATATCTAAATAATCTCTAATGTTTGATTGTTTACTCATTTAACCTCACTTTATACTTCTGTAGCTAACCGGACGATGCCTCAGAGGGACTCCTAAATGTTGCCTGTTCAGGTTAATTAGAACATTTAACAAGTACTTGACACAGTACAAGGATCAGGACTCAATTTTACGTCGCTTCCAAAGAAAGGAATAACCGTGGATATTTTACTCAATTTAAAAAATCCCAAGGCCACCTGCCGAACTCATAGTCTACAGCCACTAGACAGTCTAGTTCGGAAGAAAAGTTCATTGTATAAGCCATGCAAAATTCATTCAACAATAAAAAATTTGTTTCTACATGTTTGGTTCTAAGGCATTAAGAATATAACTATATAATAGCTGTTTATTAGATACATGCATTTAAAACGGAAAACATGGTTTTAAGTCATAATTGCACTGGAATCACATGATTTTAATTTTCGATTCTGGCCATAGCGTGGAATTCTTTAACTATACAAACGCAAAAACTAAAAGTGAAAAATTTGTATTATCTATTATTAGTTAAATCAATCGTTAATGATCCATACTCTAATGTCTCTGTCTGGTTGATATTTTCAAAAAATCCTGGAACAAGGCAATAATTTTTTCTTTCTCCAAGTATACTCCGTGACAGAAATATATTATAAAATTCTTGGCTTTGTATTAATAAGACAGGGCAGAGATATTGCGGAAGGCGATGATACATTTAATAAACCAGGTGAGCCGCACTGCACACTACACAGCCTCCATCGCTAAGCCGCCCTATATTAGAAGTATCTCTCTGCCGTGGTGTGGAGAGATCCTGCGCCACTAAGCTAAGCCTTCGCTGAGATGGTATCAGCTTCTCTGCACACCGTCATCAGTTCCAGGGCAAACAGTTTTCAGGAGGTGGTGCACTTAGTAAATGGATTTCTTTACTATGAGGAGGCCGTTAGCTGTAATTCTATTTTAGTTCGTTAGCTCAGAAAAATGCAAGGTAGAGGCTTCTTTAAAATTTAATCTAGCTCCGTTTGAAATTTTCTTCGTTATCCGCCAGGTCATCATCTACAAAAATATATTAGTCGCTTAAAATTAAAGACAGTATTCCCGTGCTCTAAAAAATTACATTAAAAAAAATTACAAAAAAGAAGGAAAACATGCAGGTAAAATTATAAAAAATAGAGTATAAAAAAATATACAAAATATGTAAAATCGAGGAATAGACACCCAAAATTTGTAAATTTATATTTTCGGTAGTAAAAACTTCAATAAGTAAAAAAAAAAAGATTTCAACTACTTAAACGAAAAGTTTTTTCTCGTAAAAGGTTAAAATGGTTGAACTGAACCAGTTTTTGAGTACTTCCTGGTAAATAATATATAAATAAGGATGATTACCTGTACAGCTAAGTTCTATAGGCAGACAGCCTGATGTACAGATAACATAAGGATATCCGTAATTTATTAGTGTACACCAATATAGTAAATCTGTGTAGTACTATAGTTATAGAGTCCTACTGACCCTATGATTACTATTCTAGAGATTTAAAAAAAAATACCTATGCTATTAAAACCCATCAGGGCTCTTGAATTTCAGTAAATGGTAGAGGTGATCTGCCTGAGCTCGCACTTAACCGCAATGTTTTCCTCCAATTACCTTTACCCGCTTTACAGAGGCAAGGTGAGCCCCTGGATGGTCTGTAGATTGCGCTGGACCAAAACGTGGCTGTTAGATTAAAAAATTTATCTGCCACAGTCGGATTCCGGAACCCGGAATCTTAAGCCCAGTAACTAAGCGCGCCGTACATTGAGCTATCTCGTTCCCTATTTCAAGGATAACAATGTAAGGATAAGATTATAACGTTTCCGCATTCTTATTATATTAGTAATTTTAAAATTGAAGTCGTTACTTATCGTACGCTCCCAGAGCATATTTCATGTATATCGAATTTTCATAAATCTTAATAGCAACAAAAAAGAATCTTTTTTTTCTTTATGAGGTGGTTGAAAGGACTAAGTATAAATATAAGATGAAAGAAGGAGGAAGACATATTGGGTAAAATTTTATATGGGGAAGAAAGACTCGGATGACCCCATGACTTTTTCTCCTGCTAAACATAATAGAGAGATTCGCTTTTATTATTTTACCAATCCAGAGAGCCCTGTCATGTTTGGATTGCCATATCAGGCTTATTATAAATTTAAAATACATTGTGGGGTAAGAATTTTATATTTTTTTAAGAATTAATTAACATAACATTAATAAATTAATACAAAATACAGTATATGTTAATATTTCGAAGCACTATAGTTTTTAGTTATTTTTGTAATATAAAAATGTCATAAATGAGAGATGTAGAACAAAGATTCTTTTCCAAACGAAAAATATAGAGGCCCTTGTCCCAAAATAAAATTGTAGATCGGTGAGATTAATCCTCGTTTTAGGAGAAAATCCTTGGTGGAACTTTTCCCATGTTTATGTGCATTATTTAGAATGAAAATAACATTGAAATACTAACAGTTTTGATCTTGAAAAACGTTTCAACTTTATCTCACCACCACACGAAGCTGTGGTCCGTGGAGGACCTTGGCCTCCTCAACAGTTTTCCTCCACTCTGACCAATCTTCCGGACCCTTCCCCATGTTCTCACCCCCAGGAGCCTAAGGTGTGTTTCCACATCATCCATCCATATAGGTCTGCCTCTTCCTCTTTCTCCATCTAGACGTCCCTCCATGATCAGCTTTGGGAGCCATTCTTATCCTTTCTGTAAACATGTCCCAACCATCTTAATCTTGATTTTTTAGTACAAGAAACTATATTAGGAACTTCATATATGTCCTTATGCTCTTGATTCTTTTGTATGTGGAAACGATTATTACTTTATCTCTTACCATACAAAAAAAAATCTTCAGTATCTAAAGCATCTTCTTTATTTAATATTTGTACATATACAAATTATACATATTTTTTTTTCCCTTCACACAGTACACCTACGTGAAGGACGTTTATTGTTATATATATATAGACACTTTGATAGTCAACAATGAATAGAAATATATATTCATTGTTAATACATTAATGGAAAAATTCCAACTAAAAACCTTAAGTCTCTAAACTAAAACAGGAAATTGAAAATACCTGTCCAATATTTCGCCTATTCAGGCATCCTCAGGGCATAAAGGGAATAACAGCAAAGCAAAACATGAATAATGCACCCAAAAAACAAATCCCACCACCTCCAAGGCTCAAATGCAACTGCTGAATCATAGGGAAGGTTACTAGATTCCCAGCTGGATAAGGTTAGATAAAAACAGCTGATAAATACTCCAGAATTTGAAACTTGAATATACACTCACAGTTTGAAACATGAATATACACTCACAGTTTGAAACATGAATATACACTCACAGGTGAGTGTATATTGATGTTTCAAATTCTGGAGTATTTATCAGCTGTTTTTATCTAACCATATCCAGCTGGGAATCTAGTTACCTTCCCTATGATTCAGTAGTTGCTTTTGAGCCTTGGAGGTGGTGGGATGTGTTTTTTTTGGGGCATTATTCATGTTTTGCTTTGCTGTTATTCTCTTTATGCCCTGAGGATGCCTGAATAGGCGAAATATTGGACAGGTATTTTCAATTTCCTGTTTTAGTTTAGAGACTTAAGGTTTTTAGTTGGAATTTGTCTCCTAATGTATTAACATCTATTTAATGTCTCTGTTGACTTTTCCCTTTTTCAATATATATTCATTGTTGAAAACCAAAGTGTCTTCTAAAAAAACATCTAAATTATCCCGAGAAATATTAAGTCTTCAACATTTAGAAGGACCAAACTAAGGTAAAGCCATTATTACGTAGATACATTATAGAGCATGTGAAACTAATTAAGCTTGCTAATAAAATAAGTATTATAAATTTTATTTATTTTTTATAAAAATTAAACAGATTTGGATTAGACATTACAAACTCCCATTCCAATAATGTAGCTCTGAAATACACAGATACGTTCAAAACTGCCTATATTTGCCCCGATTATAGTACTGTCCATACTAACCAGCAGCACAAAGAAAAAAAATGTTACTAATTTATTTTAACTAGAATATATCTTTATGTATAAAAAATACATATACGACTATAACCCATGAAGGGTCTTGGGCTCAGTAGATGGAAAGTCTGTACTGTTTCCAGGAAAACGGCTGTGCACGGATTTTATTTGTACGAGATAAAGTACAATCGCCAAGTTTAGACTAACCACTGTATGCAGGCTAGATGAGCCCCCAATAGTACCAGCACTCACAAGCTCAATTCGTGTCTGCCAAGGGATTAAATAATTTATCTGCCACAGCCGGATTTGTAACCGGGACCTTCAGAACTGCAACTAATCGCCCTATTCACAAAACTTTATAATAATTGTAAGCTTGACAATAACAATAAGGGATATATAGAAATAACAAATTTCACATTTGTTTTTATTTTGGCGGGAGATGAGAAGAGCATAAACGAGAACAAACATTTTCATGTAACACGCAGGGACAACAGCTGTGATGGACATTCCCAACAAACGTTCAACCTCAGGCAGTTAGCAACAAAATGATCGTGATTTACAGTTATCCCTTAAGTATGAAATATTAACAACTAACTGTAATTAAGTGTAAATGACATCGTTATTCAGTCATAATGTGAATTTTTTGGGAGCATATTGGTAACATATACCAACAGGAAATATTTGAAAAAATATAGTCCCTTGTATAAATCACAGCACATGCATTCTACGCTAATTTAAATACATTAAATGTTTAAGAATTTATTTAGAAAACTATTTTATTTTCTTCAGTTAAGCCTAAATACTTGTCCCCTGAAGAAGACCTGGAACGTGGGCCAAAACGTTGACTTTTCAATAAACAGTTCTTCTTTTTTTTTATAATTTTCTTCCTCTTATCTTATTTTTTATTTTTCCTTAAATAATGTTCTATTGGAAGCAATCATTAACTATAAATATAACAACTATAAATATAATATGGGTACCTTATACGGCTTTATAAGTCTGAAATTTTTTTTATACAACAAAATATTAATTTCTTAATATATTTTTAATATATATATTTTATAATATATTTTTTCATGAATATTTATCTTTTGGGTACAGCTGAGATTGTAGAGGTCTTAGTAGCTATGCAGAGAGTCTCGGGTTCAAAGGTGGCTAAGGTAGATAAATTATCTAGTCTGGTAACAGCCACACATAGAACATGTGGGATCTACAGACCGTTCTGGACATCACACATCCTCTGAGAACCGTAGATCTTGGACAAAACACCTCAATGTACAACCGTTGTTTTAGAAACAATACAGTCGCTAACATGCACTGAAACGAAGACCCTTCATCGTTTGTAGTCGATTATCTACGAGCGATGTCGCAGTTAGAGAATTGAAATTAAGAATAACGCTAGGAGAGTATATTGGCATATTTTGATATACTCAAGGAATACGTTGACCTATTGATACGTTGACTATATAAAATTTTACCAAAAAAGCTGAGGTATATTAACTTTTATTGACAATAAAAAATAAAAAAACCTGTACCAATACAACCCATGAAGGGCCTGGGGTTCAGTACATGGTAGAGACGGTACCGTTTCATGGAAACAGTTCTGTAAGGAGGTGGCTTGTCCTAGGTCACGCTCAACCACCAGGTTTTCCCCCCTTATCTTGGGTATCCTATTTTTATATATTTTATAGAGGCTGGGTGAGCCCCAGGAGGGTCCTAGATCCTATATGATCCATCTCCCGCTGCAAACAGACTAAATAAAAGTCATGGCCTGCAGCGGGATTTGAATCAGATATGGCAACTCAGTGCTCTACCACTGTGCCACTCCGCTCTTTGACAATAAGTAATACCGATATTTCAGGCATAGCTATAGACACAACAAAATTATAAAAGTAAAATAAAACTTCTTCGAGACTCTATAAAGTGGGTACAAAACACACTCGTAAACCTGGTGGTCAAGCGATATCCCAATACAACCGTTGTTCTAGTAATAGCACAGTTTCTTCCATGTACTGAACTCAAGACCCTTCAGGAGCTATGGTGGTTCTGTAATTTTTTTAATTACCTAACAAAAAAGTTAATATTCTAAGATGAAAATGAACATAACATATCCAGAACAAATTTTTTTTCATTTTTTAATGGATAACTCTAAGTTTTGAACTTCAGGTACAGAACAAGACTAAAACGATGAGCAGAATTATTGTAGAGAATTATTGTGTTGGACCAAATTCCAAGAATAAATTAGCGAAAAACGTGGAAAAGTATATTTTTGAAATTTAAGAGTAATCCGCTTTCCTTTCTAAACGCTCCATATTGTCTGTAGCTGTTTTTGTTGCTACTTTATCCTTGATGAGGATAATATCAACAAGAGACTTTGTATAAATAGAAAATTCTAAACTGATAACAAGATATTAATAACTGAAATTAACCTAGTTGGGTCGGTATACAATATCCTAAAATCCCCCGTAGGTGATTAAGAGCTTGTTTGTAGAACATCTTAAAGACGTAGAGAGCACACGAGTACATAAGCTTGTGGCCGCTTGTGTAGCCAAGGCCTCTCATCCTCTACCTCTTCTCTGTATAATTAATTGGCGTATTATTGCTAAAGATTACGAGTATATAAAAGGATACATATCGATTTTGAAGTATAGCCTCCGATATAATATCAATACAGGTGTCTATACTGAATTGACTGGACAAATGCAGAAATTAATAGTTCTGTGCTTGCGAATTTTCCCAGTCCTTACAAGAAGCACCTCCCTATCTTTCTAGACCTTTCGCAGTAATTTCTTTCTCTAATTCTTTACAGCATCTCCTTGCTTGGACTGACTCTTTTTCTTATTTTTTCAGGAGCTCAAACCTTCCTTTTTCCGTTCCATCTCGGTTTCTTTCTCATTATTCTTATGCCTACGTTTTCCCACAGATCCATTTATTTCCTTATTATCTTATGTCTCCCTGTATAACCCTCCCGGGACTAAATTTAGAGACAATTTTCACAGACGTTGTCCGTGTTTCTGTTCGAATCGATTTTAGTCAAAGGATCCGATGAATGTGAACATTAGGCCATATATCGTTAACAATTCAGAAAAAAATAATTACTTTTTTCTTGCCTGGAAGGATTGGATTCTAGTAAAGTAAATTGGCTTTTGATAAAATGTCAGCGATACGGTTTATCATTGTACTCTCTTTTCAAATTTTTTGTAATTGAAAATGTTACAGAAATTTTTGTATATATTGTATATACATATTGTAAAAAAAAATCCTTGGCTATGCATTCCTTCGGAAAAATGGGGTTTCCGAGCCCTCAGGTACTTAACTATACAATTAAAAAAAAAAGTAAAATGTAGGACTATATGTAAGATGAATAAACGATCTTTACTTTTAATAAAAGTTGCAAGGTTGATGATCAACGAAACTCTTCATACCGATAAACAACTAAAAAATTCGTCATTTTGTTACCTTTTTCATAATAACCATCGTGCTACGGCTATAATGATCAGTAGGAAAATAATAAAAAGTATATTTATGAGAGATCTCTTGTTGGATTCTTCTTTTTTCGTCATCCAAAAAAATGAAAATTAATTAAGGTAACAAAAACAAATAAAGGTTAAGTGATTTTTAGAATATTTTAAAGCGATTTTTCTTTTTATCAGTTGACTACAAAAGAGGACTATCTGAAAACTAAAAGTTTTTTTAGTTAGGTTAAAAACTATGTTTTAGAAGACTCGTTCGTTGGGTAACAAAAATACAAATTATAAAATTTTAAAAGAATTTGAACAATAGATAATCGTAAAAGATAATTGTATGATTTGGAATTAATTTGAAGTCATGGATGAACTGAAATAATTTCCACGACAATTCTTGCATTTTACCTAAATTCAGGCTGAAAATAGATAAAAGAGTTTTGATGAACTAATGTTTTTTTTTTAATGTCAGGGTAAGAATGAGAAATATTATAAATATTTGGTCATAATATATTATTATACATTTGTTTATTATTATTATTAGACATATTAGAACATTTCAAAATTAAAATCAAGCCTCAAGTCTGTTTATATTCAAATCAATTTAATTATATTAATCATTCATTTTCAAATGGTTTGTTAGCTTTATTTTATTTTTAATTAATTAATCTATTTAATTAGTTCACCAAAGCGTTAACAGATCAACTGAGAACAATGAACTTAGAGACTGAACTGAGGAAATCCCAGATAGCTTAGCACTTTTTTGACCAGAAAATCCAATCTACTGTTTTCTCTCTGCCCCTAAACCAAACTCCTGAAATAGTTTGTTATACCTCTAGGACTGGCAGGCCAAACCGCAAACTCGGAATAGTTCCACTTACATTTTATACTACATTGCTAAGTGATATATAATTATATAAAACCTAGTTTATATAAATATAAAAATTATATAAAAATTAGTTTCTCTCCAAGAGTACTTACCACCACTGGGTAGTTTCTCTATTCGCCTTCATCTATGTCATTACATATCATCCATTATATTTACTTGTATTACTACAGTACAGTTGTAAATTTCAACAAATACATTTTTTTTTAAAGTTCTCTCCCAGATTATTAATAACTTAATTTGTTCAATTAGCAAGGAGAAACTATCCTCAGATATTGGATCTTTATTTCAGATCGGATTCTCTTCTATTATGATTACATGTCAAATAAGAATAATACATTAAGGTTTTACATTCTAGGTCATCACCACAAAAATGTATTAATTATGAATAAACAAATATCCGTCTGTGTTCCCTTTAACAACAATATGAATACTATAAACAAACGCTTTACGTTTTCTTCTCGAATCAAAGGTGTCCAACCTATTTATATTAAAACGTTGATTTGTGCAAAAAAAAGTTGTTTGTCCTAATATAATATAATTAAATGTGTTAATAGCAGTTACTAATACATCTACTTTTTATCGGATTGGAAAAAATACTTAATTTAGAATAACACATGACTATTTGGGGTGTAAGACAGAAAATTTCACGCAAAAATGGCATTTTTATTGAAATTTTTATAGCTCACGGTGACGTTAGAAACCGTGTAATAACAGATTTGGAGTAAAAGCTAAAGGTCTTATGCCAAAGCGCGTAATTGGTTGAAATAATTGACTGACATTTGACATTTTTTCGTCGATAAAAAAAATTGCTAAGCATAATGTACACGTCATAGAAAAATAATTTAGATAGTATCACAATCAAAATGAAATTTTCATTATGATGAGTAATTTCGAACGTACTGTGTATATTTGATTTATGGCTAAGATTTTAAGATGTCTATTCCGTAAAAATTAACTTAATTTTTTTTTTTTTTGGAAACTAACTTACAGAAAATGTTTGACTTCGTGAGTGTATGATAGTGTTTGTACTATTATTTTGTACTTCGAAATAAAATAAAAAAATTAATGTTCGGTATCGTGGTATTTTTCTACTTTCAGCTTGCCTTGTATTGAGCAGCCCTCCCTTATACTAGCAGTATCTGAATATAGCTATACCTATAAAAAATATTTAAATATAATGTGTATATATAAATATATATATTGGTTTCTACTTATCTTAACTGTTGTAGAAATATATTGTTTATGGTTCTCGAGTTTCAGTCAGTTATTTCAACTTCTTAGGCGACGTTTCGAGACTAGGTTAGTCTCATATTCATGAAATAACTGACTGAAACTCGAGAACCATAAACAACATATATATATATATATATATTTTTATTATTTATTTATGAATTTATTGTATAATTTACTACAATTCACAAAATTACATGCTGTACCAAATAGACCAGTCTCATCTGTGCAGAATCATAATTTACAATGAAAGAAAAAATATATTAAAAAAACTTCCAACAGATAAAAAAATTAATAATAATAAAATTAACAAAAATTGTAACTATACATTCTTAGTAACTTATAAACATATATATATAAAATAACAATAAAATAAAAGAAATTGGTATCCTACAATAATAAATGTTTTGTTCTTTTATGTACATACAGCTTTGTACTATTTTTTGCTTAGTTCCCAATATATATAATTTATATAATTAACATTTTCTCAGTCATACAATGTGTTTAGTTTAAGACATATCCTTAACCCTAACTTAACGTTCAAGTTACTTTTGATCAAGTTAGACTTTAGATTTAATTAAAAAATAACGGTATCGAAAATATTTCTTTAGACTAAGACTAGATTGTGCCAGTTCGCGTAAATCAAATCTACGTAGGCCGGCGACCGATCTAGCATTGAGAGAGAGAAACACACATTTTATTGAAATATTATAATCTGCCACTTGTGGACAATAAGTAATAGTGCTAAATAGCTTACAATCATTCCAAAAAACAAATAAAAAATGCGTTAATCACATTATTTTAGATCGAACTATGCAGAACTGAAACCATTCGAATTTTAATAGGTTTTGTGGCAGGTTAATTTACAGATGGATTAATTTTCAATTAAGAATAAAATTAAATTTACTAACCGCTTCGAAATCCTAATAGAAGTCACCGCTGACAAAACACCGGATTGTATTGTTGAGTTTGTAATACATAATTTATGGTCTAACTCGTATGCATAACTCGAGGTAAATTGAGCAATAACTAGTTAAATTAAAAAACATGGCTCGACGTTACTCGATAAATCTAAATAATTGTTTCCTGCTCATGATTAGTAGTTTATCTCATCATCCATTACAAATGTGCATAATTACTTTTTTTTCTGATATTGAACACATCCCGCCTTGTGTAGATGTTATATTTTTTTATTTATATAACACATTTCGTTCTAAAATAATGCCCTTTTATGAGATAGTAAGCATTTAATTATAACACAAATAATTAAAAATTGATTTCTTAAGTGATGAACTAAATTATAATTGATCCATCGATACACGTCGCATGATTGAAGAAAATAAGGTTTGTTAAATCATTTAATCAATGCACGACATGCCATAAATTTATTTAATGGGCAATCGGTTGGTCCATTTATAGATAATAGCTCGTCTATGTTAATAATTCATAGGTCACAGAATCGACCCTGCGTACATGATATGTTTTGAATCTCGTCTGTACTGTAATTTCGTTCGAAAAGTAGTTTTATTCAATTATAAGAAACATTAATGATAAAATGTCAAAACTATAATATCGTGAAGATTTTGTCTGATATGATATCACATAAATTAATCCGTTGTTCAGAATTAAGTTATATCGGAATCCACAAGGCCTCTTATGATACGTATACCCTTGGCCACTCGAAAGTAATATAAAAAAAAAAAAGGTACAAATGAGTACAGTGAAATTATAAATATTCGTAGTTAGAGGTTTCTTGTACCACATTAGTCATAATTTAACTACGTTTTCTATGAAAACAATATCCTTTCCATACTTATTTAGTCTCACTAGTTTTACATAGTATACATTACTCTTTAACTTTTCATAATTTCTTTACAATTTTATGAATTCTGTACACAAATTCTGTTGCTCATACATCATCCTATTATAATATGACGCTCTGTATTTCTTTACTTTACTATAAACTCTCTATATATAAATTCTATAATTGTTACTTGGTACTGCAAAGATTTGTAGTTATTTTCTGTTTCTTTCTTAGCCCTGAAGACGGCCTACGCCGAAGGCCGAAACGTTGGCAAAAAAAATAAGTTCTGCCTATTTTCTGTAATCATTGACTGTATCCCCTGACCAATTCGATACATCATTAGTATTATCCAGTCAACTATTTTCCACTCAAACATAAAAATAATTTATTCATTTTATTAAATATATTTTTCCTCGTATTAATATTTTAAGTGTAATCATCTTAAGTCAACCGCGTAGTAAGTTATAGGGCGACTTATATTTCTTACTTGTACTTAATTATTAAAAGTTATCCCTCATTTGTTCGCTTCTCTTTTGTTTTCTTTTCCTAGGAGGGATTCACGTTAAATACTAAAGAGGTGTATCAATCCCTATGATGTGGCTAAAAATTATTCAGTGGTATTAGTTATAAACTAGATTATGCTACTACTTATGTGTTTTATCAGACATTAAATAAAAACACGAGCCATTTAATTAAGACTTTTTTCGATCGCATTCAGGTGGTGGATGTTACCAATAAATATCATTAGGCATCTAAATTAGTTAAACTTTAAAATAAATAGAATATTATTAAATAATTGACATTTAGTTTAAGAGTGAAATTTATATGTTAAAAATTAAATTTAAAATAATAAAACCCTTGGGTGCGTCCGAACATGCCCTTCAGTTAGACCTGCCAAACCCGCACAACCTTTCAGTGTCATCGCCAGCCTTTGGCCTCTTTCTAACTCATATCAATAGAGTATTTATCAACAACTAGTAGTAAATAGTGAATACTAATAGACAATTTTATTCTATTTTATTATTTGCGAAACCGTTAATAAATAATTCTTGGTAAACATAAAATAAATCAATTCAATTAAATAATTAATAAAGGATAAATGCATAAATAGTACGCTTTGTATTTTTCGTAATAGCTTCAAGGGTCATTGTAACCAATTTCCCCACAATGGTAATTAATAAATACAATAACTATAAATATGTGTTTTTTAATATTTTTCTGGGTCGTTATTTTTGTATAACTCCAATTTTTCTATAAAAAAGGTTTCCATTTGAATTACTTTAAAAATTCTGGAAAATGGCCACATGTTTTTATCATTTAGCACTTAGCAAAAAGTGGCGTTTAAAATCTTATACACCTTTTAATTTTCATTATGAAATAATAATCATTAAAATCATTTCAAAGAAAAAAACGATTTTTCTTTATCCAAATCGACTTATACCACTTTCAAAAATTGACAGCTCATATAATATTATAGATCCGTTTATTGGGATTATTTAACGTTCTTAAGAAATAGACTTCTGTTTCATAATATTATATTTTTTAATTACATTTTATTTTTCCCGATATCTTCAATTCTTCGCAAAATATTGATGGCTGATGGCCTTATTGTTTATTTTTGTTTAATTATCTTATTTTCCATCTATCATATCGCTCCTTTATAAGAACGACACAACTCAAAATTTGATATTTTTGAGTTAAGCCTTCAGTAGCAAGTCTATAGGTTGAAGGTGTTTAATTCAGGAACAGGATATCTGATATCCAATTTCCAAAATGTTTTTTTTTTCAAGTAAAGCAAGTCTTTAATTTTATAATGTTTGAAATTGAAGTTTTATGGGAATAATTATATAATTTAAAATAAAGAAATGTTCGAGCTTTTAAACATTTTTAATACTTAATAAAATAATTTCAACACCATCATTAGAGTAGGATTTGCTTTACCATACCCAAATATTTATTTTCTTAACTCGTATGGAACTTTCAAATAGCTCTATCGAAAAATTAGGTTTTTTGAGTTATGATGTGTTTTTTTTCAAAGCAGAAATATATAACAGAAAATTATTGATCAAAACGTGATAACATAATTCATTTAAATTGGAACTATATGATCAACGTGTAGTACTTTTCAAGACTTGCTGAAAAACTACTAACTTTATTGAAAATCAGCCAAGGATTCTCTCCACTGAAGACTGAATAATTGAATCATTCAAATGACCGGTTTCAGTTTTTATTATTACGAACTGATATTTTAACTCCAGACGAGGTGTAGATTGGATCTCGAACCAGCTACCCAGATGAGTGATGTGACCATTATATATTCAGCAATCCTGAGCGAAACCTAACATGGTTCTTACTGATGTGGGGTATTCCAAAGTCTAGCCGGGTGGAGTTCAACCAGGGGATGGTCTATAGAGTGCAATGAAACTGGATTAATGGGATTGCAGCGCACTTCATCTTGAAGTTATAGGTTTTATCTATTACAATGCATCGTAGCATCTTAAATCGACCATGAAGTATCTTTATTTAAAGAAGCATTGCTCAGAGTATATTGGTTCTTTACGGGAACGTGAAGACAGAAACTTGCAGTATTGAAGCATCGGAGTAATCGTTATTCCGAAAGTAAACTATCGGATATGAACTATTTTGTATATTTTGCAGTTTAATATTTCCAATGAGACGTCTTACGTATTACTTAAGAAATATAAAGGCATCGAAACAATTTAGAAAAATGAAAATCAAATTAAATATTGCAGAACAGTATTAGTGAGAATCAATATTAAATATTGTATATCATGTATCATATCGATAGGGGGTGGGATAGTTCATTATGTAGGGGACTAAGCTGTTATCTTGAAGGTCCCAAAGCCGTTCAAGGTTCGAAGCCGGCTGTGACGGATAAATTAAATAATCTCTTAGCAGTTATAGATGGATCCTGTTGGATCTGAAGGAGTGAGTAATCTTCATTGAGGGGAAATCCTGGCTCTTGAGCGTGATCTCGGATAAACCACCTTCCTATACAACCGTAGTTAGTACAACAGTATACAGTGTACAACAGTAAAGTCTCTAACACGCAGTGGATCCAAGACCCTCAACGGGTTGCAGAGGTCATGTTTTTAAATAATATATTGAATCTGGAAGTTCATATCAAATTGGTAATTAATGTCATTGAAAATTAAATGCAAAGAAAAGTGCAATGCGTTAATAATTCATGGCAGTTTAAGTGAAAAAGTCTTAAACATATTTATTTACAATTAAATGTCGATATTTATTACACTCATAAATCCTTCTTCAGTATTATTATCGTCCATATTATCTATATTAAACCTCGATAAGTGCACATTGGAAATGTAATATAATCTGGCGATAGTTTCAAGTTCAGAGAAAACCAATACCCGGGTTATAGAGTTGTATTTCATTATTAATACCCAATATATAATTTAATTAATATTCAAGATATATTGACTAGACTTATCTAAGATAGCTACATACTGGGCTGTTAAAATCGAGATATCTATAAAGCTACATACGCACTTACGTTTTTATGACTGAGCCACTCTGGATTACGCTGTTTTAACTATTCTTCCATTCTATTCCATATCTCTTTCATTCGTTTCCTGTAGATTTGCTTTCTTTCGTCAGTTCAAGTAGCACCTCCTATTCTTTGTGGTCTTTCTTGAAAGTCTTGGGCATTCTGAAGTTCTGAAGACCGCCCTTCAATGTAATCCGGAGAGACATCAAGCTCTTCTATATCCTTTTTAGCCTCAGTAACCCATGTGTTGGTCATTTTTTAAGATAAATTAACTTGCATTCTTTGTAGGAGTCTATAAAACTGATTTCTTACACAGCGTAATTTTTTTTATTTTTTATTTATTAAACACGATATTCTGTTATACAATTAAATGTTTTTAATACTTTTTAGGTATAAATCTCATTGATTTTTCATTTTTAAAATTAAATTAGTGAACTAGAACCATTAACTATTGTTTAATCAATCGATTAATAGTCTCCCGAACTCAATCAAGTATAATATTAATTAATTGAACTAATTTAGTGTATTTTTAATTATTTTTTATTTTGGAGAGAAAAGATTTGTCTTGGCCGGGATTCGAACCCGGGTCACCCGGTGCTCTAACCACTAGAGATGCGGGCGACCCGGGTTCTAATCCCGGCCAAGACAAATCTTTTCTCTCCAAAATAAAAAATATTTAAAAATATCACCATTAAAATAACAATAAATAAAAATAATTATGATAAATTAGTGTAGTGTGGAAAAGTAGATTTTAGAAATTTCGTAGTTTTTTGCTTTTGATCCTGAACACCTCATATGAATTGTATAATAATTTCGGAGAATAGTGGATCAAATTATGTTATTTTTTTAACTTGATGAGCATCAGTTGGAGCAGACCAGTTACTTGAATTAAAACTAAAAATTGAAAATATTTAATTAAATTGCTTAGCGGAAACAGGAAAAGTTTAATATATAAAAGTTAATTCAGTACCGTTGAACTCAAATATGTGGTTGGCAAAGAGCCAAAGTCAATTGTTTCATTACAAAAGAACTAACTTGCTATCTACGAGTTTTTCCCCGCCACATTTATCTTCATGAGGAAGTGACTCGGGTGAAGTTCTCTTCGTCGGGTGAAGTGCAGGCTCACTGGTTTTGTTCTGTCAAAGGAAGTTACAGATGGAATGAGGGGATTCAAGGTGAATTATGTCATAAAATAATAGAAAGATTATTTCAAATGTTTATAATAAATATTATTCAATAACAACAGGTGGTAGACAATAGTGACAATTAGTATAAAAGCTGAAAAACATTAACATTTTTGTACGCTTCCGTGAGTAATATGAACATAAATTTCTTAGTTGTGACGCTAAAGTGTTGCTTCATTTATTTATCATACATAAGTAGATTTTAGGATCAATTTTTTTTTTTTTAAAGGAGCCTTGTAGTGCGAGAAACCATGAAAAGTACATCCGTGAAAAGTAATTCATTTGAGAATCGATTTAAAAAAATGTTATATTACATTTTTAATTTTAAAATAAAAGTTTACATAAACATCGGAACTATCACTTATTTTAATACCCTTACATTAAGAATCGGTGGTCTTAGGTATATATTAAAATTTTATTTTTCACACTAAGTAATGAAGTAAATACATTATCCGATGATTTAAATTGGGTATAGAATTAAAATAAAACAGAACTATAGTGTTAAATTTTGAAATTGCAGAAAAAGTTCCATGTTTAAATCGTATGTTTTTAACATTACAAATACAAATCATCACAACTATTTTAACTCTCATAAACCCCCCAAAAAAGAATGAAAATTGTGCAATTAATTTCTAATTCCTCCTCCAATTTCTATTTGGTTCATTACTACTTACAGGGCAATAGTATGTTTGAAGATATTAACTATCGTATTTTCCAAGAGATATTTCGTTGCACAAATTAATTTTTTTGCTACTCGATATTATACGGTTTTTATTATTGCGGTTCAATCTGGGGGTTGTCGGAATATTAAAAAAAAATCTGTAGTTATAGATAATTGTAAATACAAGCTTACAATAATCCGTTAATACAAATCGGTAGACACGTTTAATTATGGATACGTTGGAATAATTAATGAGCTTTATTATAAAATACTTTATTACACAATAGAGTTAAAAGTATACTTAGATTTAAATAAGATAGGTTTCCAAGTAATTTCAAACAGTTTCCTAGATTTCTGCTTTTAGTTCATTATAGTAAGAGAAAATTATTTATGAGAATTTTTTTTGATAATTCATAAAGATCTAATATTTTATTTATTATAATAAAAATCGGGAGCAGGGTAGCTCAGAGTGCGGAACCACCCATAATCGATTCCATCTGTGGCAGATAAATTATTTAATCTGTTAACAGGTGGAGACCCTCCTGGGGCTCACCCTTTCTTTATAGAATGGGTACTCTTAATTGGAAGAGATAAAAGGTGGTTGAGCACGATCTCTAACAAACCACCCCCCTGCACAAGCGCCATGAAACAGTAGTATCTATCACTTACTGAACGCAAGACCCTTCATGGCATAATTATAAATGTTAATTGTCCTATTACTTTCGATTCAATGTAGTTCGTTCGATTCACACCTAAAGTCGTTGTTTATTTAATTATATTTTCTGTCCAACGAAGAAAAGCTGATAAAACTAAAATGATATTAACAGCCAGTTTTCGCTACCGCTGTTTCAATATGACCGAACTAAACGGAGATTTGTATAAATTATACGATAAAATATAATTAGAAATCAGTTAGAGCTATAAATTCGAATCAGCGCGTGTGATTGCGTCCAATACAAATTTTATTCATTAATCACGATTCCATTAGTGGTGAATAATGTAAATGAATAAATCGATAAGTAATTGCTTCCGCCTATCTCATAATCATAGATTGCTTTGGGTTTAATTATTTTTTGATCTCATAAACCTTTGTGTCGGTTTGTCTCGAATATATTGGAACACTGACACTGAAATATATGCCCAATATTGCTAACAAAGCAAGAGGCAATATCCACCCTCAGATGCACTTGAAAACAAAACTCATAAAACATTGAGTTGAAATTTGCGCATAACTCCATAACTTGTCATCAAAACCGTAATTTTTATTATATTATTCATCTTCAAGTATTGTTTTCGCAATATTACTGTTAATTACGATAGTATTATAGCTAGAAAATCCAAAGGTGCGACATTGGGTAAAGTCCCATTACTTACTTCTGAGCTCTGTAGGTTGTGTTCAATTCGTTACCCATCTAACAATACACCTGACTAGGAATTTTTGGAACCCCTTTTTTAAAGAACTAAGTGGTGTAGAAAGGTCTATCAGATAAGGGTGGTTAAGGTCAGTGTGTATAGTACTGAGTTTCTGTGCTAAATGTCATTTGTTCATATACATCTACTGCAGATTGATTATTTAACTTGTTAACAGCCATATATCAATCTACTATATATAAATCTAAAGACCCTTCTGGGGTTAGCCCAGCATCTATAAAGTGGATACCCATGATTGGGGGAAAACCTTGCGGTTGATTGCGATCACGTTCAAATCAACTCCCTGCACAACCGTTGGCTTAGTAACAGTACAGTCTCTGCTAAGTTTGTTCACTGATACGGCTGAAATGCTAAAACTCTTTCTACACTGTCGTTCTAAATATATGGGTATATCTAAAAATTAATAATTAACATACAACGCTGAATTTGAATTATTGTAGCATAAGTAAAGTAGCTGAATACATATTCATGCATTAAAATAATATCCATACACATTTTTCATACACAATATTTCATATGATGCCGTATTTTTAACACTCAATGATCTATATTTCTACATAATTTTTCTACATAGTTTTTATTTCTCGTAAAATTATAGACTCGTGAGAAGATAATTTGGAATTGAATAAGTACGATCCGGTGTGGTGACGAAGATGAATTTTATTTTATGGTGAATTTTGTCTAACACACTTTCCCGTCTTTTTTTCTGGTGGTTTTAGTCCGGTACATTCGATGTAACGATTCGAGAGCATTTGATTAAACTATCGAAAAATATGAAAAAGCCGATTTTTGCTATCCGCTTTTGATCCCAAACGTCTAGTATCATATGAGCAGCTTATATATTATGTTTTCTGCCCTTTGAGCTTAAACATTTAGAGATGTTCTGTAAGAACGTGACAGAAAAGACAAACTCCATAGCAGAGTTGATCGGAATGGCGAGTAGAGACAAAAAGAGGCAGGTTGGGACGAGGATGACAATGAGGCTATGAGGGCTAGATCGGATTATGGAGGGAGGGTGTCGCTGTAACCTGTAGCATTCTTCTCACATCGGGCTAACCTGTTCATCTGACAGGGTACCGTAGGGTGTAATGTGCGGGATCGATTCCACCTGCCGATGACAGGTATTAGTCCCTCTTTGGCAACTTGTTCATATCCCCTCCGCTAACCTTGTCAAGACGTTTTGTCCTTTTGGACGTACGCTCGTCCTTGGGACGCCTCAACCACTTCAAAAAGCCTGGGTCCAAATCGATTTGCTCAAACCTCTGCAGCTCACATAAATTCTATAACACACATGATACGGAGTGACGTTTCAAGGTTAAAATATAAAAACTGATGTTTCTCTTCAAAAGACATTCTTTGCCGTTTTTCACAACATACCTTTATACAATTATTGGCAATTCCCTCGTTAAAACTAGTTTATTTTAACAAAAGCCGAATGCAACTATGATGACAATTAATGTTCAATATAAAATAAATAACCCCAACCACTACAAGCCTGAGGTTCAGTACATGGTAGAGACTTTACTGTTTCTTGGACAGTGATTGTGGCGGGAGGTGATTTGTCCTTATCCACGCTAAACATAAGATTAAATAGTTTTAAAAATATTTAAATAAATTTTAAAAGCTTTCATCTGGTGGCGAGAGTATTTTTATCCATTACTATTCTTATTTTTTTAAATCTTAACCTGTATAACTACAATCCATGGAGGGTCTTGGGATTAATACGTAGCAAAGACTGTACTATTTCTTAGACAACAGTTGTGTAGGGAGGTGATTTGTCCTAGATCACCTACAATACCTAGATGTTTCCCCTTTTTTGGTGTAAACGCTTTATGGAGGGTCTGTAAATCAAAATCAACACAGGGTCTATACCTGGTGTTAACAGATTTAATAATTTATCTGCCATGGATGGGTTTGAACCCAAGACTTTCGGCGCGAACTCAACGCACCCTCTTTTTTTAGTTTCGTTTTTATTTATTTTAATTGATACACAAATAATAAATACATATTGACTCAAACGTTCACACATAAGTTATATATATATATATATATATATATATATATATATATATATATATATATATATTTATTTTTTTTAAATCCAACAATAACAGTTTTCATGAATTGTTTAAAATAAGGTTTTAACTGCCAATCCTCATTTCCACAATTGATCCATAATTCATCTCCTAAAATTCCTAGCTGATGGCTTTTTAATGTTGTGTCGGCACTTGTTAATTCAGCGACATTTTGTGATGAACAACCTCGTAAAATGATTACATTTCATGATAATTTGTAAGGATCCGTTTATTTTTTATTAAAAGAGAATTTTATGCAGTAAACTGACTTTCGTCATATTTTTTATTTTATAATATGACTATTAATAATTCTCTCAGCAAATAAATATTTGCTGTTCAAGAGGAAATATTTTCTGTTAATGATTACCCAAAATTGATTTAACATGTAGTGAAGAAAATATGATATTTATAAATATCTAATATATAAGTTTAAACATCGTCATCCTCATACGAGACTGAAAAGACAAGTAACCGCTCGACGTTTCAGGCTACTTCAACACTTACTAGACAAACGCTCTAAGCTCCCAATTAATTACAAAAGACTCATCTACATGACCATCATACGACCTATTTGGACCTACGAAGTAGAGGGCTCCACTAAGCCATCGAATTCCACTCGTATCCAATCCCTACAATCCAAAATCCTTCGTAAAATCCTTAATGCTCCTTATTTTGTTAAGAATAAAATCGTCCATAACGACCTTAATGTCCCATTTGTTACTGATTTGGCCCGAACCCGCTATCTATCCTTTCATAAAAAACTTCATTTCCACTCAAACCCTCTAGTTTCAAACCTAGCTTCCTCTTCAATTCCCGATAATCCTCCGAGGCGTCTGAAAAGAAGATGGCCCCGTGACTTCTTAGTTGAACTTGTGATTTGAGTACTACCAGTGGGTAGTTTCTCTACTTGTCATTTTCACATGTCGTTATGTATCGCTTAGCCCATTTACTTGATGTATTTTTTTTGATACAGTTGTAAATATCAATAAATAAATTAAAAAACAAAAAAAACATCGTCATTTTAGTGACACAGAAGCGTATATACAACATTGACGTTTTTGAAAAATGAGATACATGTAACACTATTATTCACGTTCTATTTTAGAGACACAAGATATTATATCTTCAGCCATTTTTAAGTGGTTAAGCCAAATTTCATCCTGGGAAATATAATTGTATTGATGAAAATGGAATCGTCTTATTATCTTATTATTGTAGTTTTAGCCTTGAAATGGAGTTTAAATATAAGGAATAAATGAATGAATTAAGCCTTTATTATAAAGAGAAATATAAAATAAAATGGTTTACAAAAAACTACTAATATTTACAAAAACGTATTTGTAAAGTGCCTCATATTGTAACTTAAATAATAATAATAAGATTTTTCTTGCTGAAAGATTAATTAATTATTTACTGTAATAATATAATTGCTCTTTATAGGCCTTCCCTTATGGGAGCATGGTCTAACTTCAAAGAGTGACCATTAGCTGGAACTCTATTGGGAAGTGAAATTCGACATTTATTCCTCCCACTTAACCTTATCTTAAGCAATTCTTGTCCAATTGGGGGCCACAAAGTTTTTAAAAACATTTCTTCATCTTGTTGGCTACCTCCTCTGCATCTTTTCCAGTTGTATGGTATCCAGTCGGTGAGTCCTAAGTGACCCTATCTTATCCGTAGTGCGCATTAGGTGTCCTGCACATTTCCATTTTTGTATTTGGGTGGAAAAGTTAGCATCCCTGAAGTTCGTTTGATTTTTTTATTGCGGTACATCTCATTTTATCCCTTTTCCTTATTTTCAGGACACTTCTTTCGATTGCACATTCGCTTTAATAGCTTGAGCCTTGGTAAGGGACCAAGTCTGAGTTCCTGCATGCAAATACTGGTAGCACACAGCTGTCAAAGATTAGCTTTTTAAGGTTCATTTCATAGTTGCCTTTCATTATAAAGCTGAGACTCCAGTATTTTTTCCAACCAAATGAAAGCCTTCTCTGGATTTCCTTATTCGCACAACCTTTAAAAGATATAACCTGATCTAGCTATACATAGTCATCGACATAACATACAGTTTGATTGTTGATTATTATTATTTCTTGTAGGCTGTTGGTCATAACTTTTGTCTTAGAGTAGTTTGGTTCTAGGCCTACTGCTTTCCACGATTAGTTCCTCTATCATTCCTGACAGCTCTTCAGCGCTGGTTGAAATTAGAACAACATCATCTGCGAATTCGAGCTTATTAAGGTTTATACCATTTCTTGTAATGCCCTCATCCCCATTTTAGGCCTCTGAGAGCTTTTTCCAGAGAGCAGTTAAACAGATCAGGTGAAAGAAATATAAGGAATAACAACTTTCAACTCAATACCTAAATTAGCAACTTATTCACTAAGAAAATAACATGATTCCGCTTTCTTAAGTACTAAAACTCAGTTTGGAAAAAAATCGACTTAACCACTTAATCATTGGGGATGTAGCCTGGATATGTGTTTTGGTTCCTTTTTGTATGTTTTGACTCATAAATCTCTATTTCATTAATTTCTGGAAAATGGTAATTTCGTAGATACGTTTTTTGTGTCTTTAAGTCGACGAAATATAAGAAGTGTATATGATTTCAATTTTATCTCTTAGTATCGGAAGCGTCAATTCTTTATTTATATTCGCGTTATTTATTCATGTTTTTTTACGATAAAAATAATATTTTAAATAGCTAACATGGTTATTGAGCGTGCTATCAGGCGAAGACGGTTGACAGGAGGAACTGATAATGTCCCACCAAGTTCTTGCAGGGCTGGAGGAGAAGGATCCAAGGGAAGATAAGGAAGGTTCGAGTCGCGCCGTCTTTGTTCTCTGCGTTCCGGAGAAAGATATACTCGTATGTTCCAGGATATCGGGAGTCTTGTCGGGAGGGAACTGAAATCAGTAACCGATTCTAAACTGAAGGCATCTCGATTTGCATCTGGTTATCGAACTAAACCACTAAAACGTACCTTGCATACGGAAAAAGGAAACCGATAAATATGTTAAAAAAAATAAACGTGATCTGAATAATTTAAAAAATATTTTCAGAAAAAAAAGAAAGACGTACGGGCGAAATGTTGTTCGAAAGGCAAAAATGCTAGTGAACCAACGTAACAAAACTCATGTATCTTTAAAAAAATATCATCTAATTTTACCTTATTTATATAATTTAATATAAACACTTTACACCTCCTATAAACCGTTGACGTTCATTCCAAATGAAAAAAACGAAACGTGGAGAATCTGGAGTGATGGAATAAATAAAATTGCTGGGGAGAATTTTTGTGGAGGAAGATATTCAAATCTATTCCGAAATCTTATATTTTCAAAACTTTTATTATATAATGTGGTATAAAAAACATATATACAGGGTAACATATAAAAAAGACTGTGTTTCTCTGGGAACACCATGGTGAACCATCACTATAACAATTAACATCTCTGAAAATGATGTCAGATTAAGTTAAACTATAGTTTATAACTTTGTTCATGATGTTTTCCAATAACTGAAAAAAATTTAACACATATTATATGAATTGCTCAGTACAGAAATAAATGTTGAATGGAATGAAAAAAAACAAAAAATTGAATGATTACAATTAAGTTTATTTTATGTTATTTTTTTACATAAATTATGAAAAATAAGAACCGTAATCGGAATCAGGTAAATGAGAATTGTTTTCTCTATCGGAGAAATGTGTTCTGTCTCACAGCTTCAATATTTTCGGCCGATCCGCCAATTCGAGGTCTTTAATATGAATTTTTTTTTTACGAAATTGAAAGAATTCATGCTAATATTGTACATGATCTTGTAACTACGAATTATATCAATACTGGATTCACTTACCAATAATTTTATCATTTTTATTTTCAAAATATGAATACAAATTATACTTATTTAGGTAGATTAAAAAAAAATCTTATTAATGGTTTTTGAGTCAGAACTTATAAAGGAATATAACAACAAAGGACGGGATCGCACTAGAATATTGGCGCTGAACATCCTCCAAAACAAACAAAAAAATAAATAAAATGCAGAATGAAAATGTCAATCTGCTAAATTATTCACCATTTTACGATCCCCTGTAGAACTAATTAAAAATACATAACAAATGACTAATTAAGAGTGATAATAAGGTACGATATCGTTTAATTGGGAGTTATGAGAAATAAAAAAAAATATGAGGACCGGAGGCGGACAAATTATAAATGTATTTTTAAATTAAAACTAAATCTGACAGAAACGGAAGGAGAATAAACTTTTATCTCAGGAATCGCTGCTTAAAATATTACGGTCTCGTTAAATATTGTCTGAGCCAGGACGGATGCACAGAGAGGATGCACATTTTAATTATGAATGTGAAGTCTTTCAATTGTACAGAATAAAGAACTTCAGACTTTGACATAATTAAATCTGAAGAATTTTTCTCTATACATCTGACATTAATAAAGCTCTATAAAAAGTTGTTAATACTTCTTAATCGCAATTTTTAATTAACGTACGAAAAATGTCATATTTATTTTTATTAGGCTCATGAATGTTATTTGAGGAAGCTAAGGAAATTACAAAAAATCCAATTCAAAAAACAAAACTTTTCTATTTATAGTTTTAATTTAAAAAAAATCTATACCACTACAACCCATGACCGGGTCTGGGGTTCAGTAAATGGTAGAGAGTATACTGTTTCATCGGCAACGGTTGTGCAGGGGGGGGGGTGATTTGTCCAAGACCACGCTCAACCGCCAGATTTTCCTCCCTTATTTTGGGTACCCACTTTATACACACTTGGCAACTCAGCACTCTACCACTGAGCCACTCCGCTCTCTATATTTTTGATATTATTAACATTTTCTTGCAAAATCTTTGTCAGCTTAACGGGAATAAAATCATACTTAACTCTCCTCTTGAAAAAAGCGAATTAAAATTAATTAGCATTAATCAATATAATTAATTAGCACTAATCAATATAATTAATTAGCACTAATCAATATAATTAATTAGTTAGATGTAAGTGGTATATATATATATATATATATATATATAAGAGGAAATAATATGAAACATAATCTAGAGATGGGACTTTATGAACAATTGGAATTTATTTCCTTCAATATCCTCCTTTATGAACCACAATATCTGAAGGTCCATTTATCTAATTTCATTTTAATTACAATAAAACTTCCTTTAGTTTTACTGGCCTTAAAATAAAATTTATAAGTCTAATATATCAAGCATTTTAAAGGGAATTATTGATTAAAGCACTTAATGAACTTCAACTTAGTTGGAATATACTTTTCAAAGATAAGTTTGTTAACTTTTCATTCCCTCGTTGAAATTCTTCGAAGAAAAGTAAACAAAATCGAAAGAGGAAACGGTGAATTTTTCAAGAGAAAGAAAAACTTAAATAATTTTTATATTAGAGTTGACATTTTTAGAATAATTAATGTTTAGAAAATTAAATTAGTTTTTAACACAGGGACTGAGGTAGCTAAATTCGTGTATATCTCATAGCCATTTAGAAAAATAATTAACAGATTAATACACATACTAGAAGTGTAATTAGTAACATTTTCTCGTTAAGCTTGACATGTGAGGGTGGATGTTCATTATAATCATAACAGAATATAATTTCGGGCGACGCTAAGAGCGAAATGTAGTTTTTGAATAATTGAAAGACATACAATCGCGCATTTATGTTAATTTGTTAAACAGTTTTTGTGGCATATATTAGATATAGATTATTGAAAAAGTGTCATAAAAAATTGACTTTATCTACGTCGTGTTTAAATTAGTTATAAAACGATAAATTAAACGCTACTTGAATTGTATTTAGAATAATAGTTTATTAGGCAATACTGTGCCTTTATCGAATCTCTCGAATGGGGAGAGTGGTCAATTTTTTTGTATTTTCAATTATTGTAAATTGACTCATTGAGAAAGTAAAAAATAAAAATAAAAAATTAGCCTCATATACGATGATTTCAATTCACATTTCACACGGTTTTAGACTCTGATTTAAATGGAATCCATATAACGAAAAAAAAAAAAAATTAAAAATTTACCCCAGCGTTTTAACAACATATACTCTTAACTTTGTTTTCTCTTTCGTTTTTTTTGTCTACAGTTTTATAGACCAGACAAAATAACAAACACAAATAACAAACAGAATGTAATATATAGAGATTTCAGATTTTATATGACACATGACTGGAAAGAGTCAAAGCATTTGTATTAAAGCATACAACATTAACAAAATTATCAGATTTAAACATATTCAATTCCTGGAATAATTTCAGAACGGCAGAATTAAATGAATTCCAGTGCGGTTCCTTCCTTCCGGTTCTGTTGACTTACCGCTGTCAAAGTGAGGACATGGGCCAGAGAATTTTGATTTGCATTAATAAATAAATATAAACATTTTCACATCAGGAAAACTCTTTACTACAATTAATTTAAAAAATGGAAATAGACACTAAAAGTATTCATTAATGAACAAGCAGTGAGTAAGTGGTCCAGAGACGGTATCTATTAATACTATCTCTGGACTACTTCACTATTGAAAATCCATAAATAATAGTACGTGATAACATTATGTATTATTAAACCTAATACTAAAAAGGATCACCAAGAACATAATGATAAAATAAAATTTCCGTCTACAAAAATCCCTCTGGAACTCTACCAATTGTTCCGGTCCTGGACATATCTTTTCTTTTCAAATAAAAATATTTAAAATATATTTATATGACACATGACTGGAAAGAGTCAAAGAATATATACAATATATATACACATGAAGAAATGTTCGTTTTTGGAGGTTACAGATTGCTTATCGTCATAAGATCATAATTATTATATTCTTTTATTTTTAATTTACTATTTTTATTATAAATAATTAAATATTATCGTAGGCTCTTTTGTACTTCATAATATAATTAAATAAGAAGCCTAAAATTCCCAGAAGTAGGATACAAATAAACCTATTTTACTGAACCATATTATGTTAGTTAGAATTCATAATCACTTAAATAATTCCAATAATTTCCATGTATTATCTAAAAAACTATATTTTTATATTTTATATAACACAAGACTTAAAGACTTATACTTAGATTCAGGTACTTTTTGGAGTAAAAAGAAATGGATCACATTTAACATAGGTTCACAAATTAATACTACCACAAATACAATATCGATAATCAGCCCTAACACACATATATTATGTAACTTAACAATTATGGTCAAATTGTACTTGTAATTGCATTTATCACAGCTTTCACGTCCAAACCATTATTCAAATTTAAAAAACACTTTTTTCGGCTATAATGACATAAAATAAGATAGCGCACTGAAATAAAATAAATTTGTTCAAGAAATAGAAAACTAAAAACTGATGCAATGATTAAAGGTCGCGCTTATCTGGCATATACAAATCTAACTTCAGTAATGGTTTAAATAAAGTGCAAGTTCAATTTATATCCTAGTTTAAATTACCAATGACTTTTACAATTTAATATTAAATGATTAAAAAAAAAATGACAAAAAGAGGCGCGTATTTCTGAAATACAAACGCTTTTTTTTAACCTAACTATTTATTGTAGGAATTTTCGGTCAAGACAGTCGTAGAGTTGGGTCGAAAGAAGAGGGAAGTAAAAGTTTATTCTCAAGGAACTTAGAAAAAATGCAAATTTAAATTTTAAAAACGTCAAATTATATCAAATTATACATAAAAATTATTTCCAGGAAAGTTGCGATATCTCGATCAATTTCATCGTCCAAATTTTACGTCCACAGCATTATTAAAATTAAAAATATTTTTTACGACTATAATAAAAAATAAGATACAAATTAGGTGAAATAAAATACAAATTTGCAAGAAGTAGAAAATAAAAATACTAATGCAATGATTAAAGCTTATACGGCAAATAAAAAAAGCTAATAGTAATAGTATGGTCTGTAATAATTTAGATCAGGTGAAAATTCAATTTATTTGCTTGTTTAGATTAAAAATGAATTAAAAATTTTACATTGCATAATTAAAAATAAGGTATAAAAAACTACTTGAACTTTCGTATACCTCAGGTACAGAACACATTAACCTAACTATTTATTGTAGGAATTTTCGGCCAAGACAGTGGTAGCGTTAGGTCGTGAGAAGATTGAAATATTAAAACCGACAAGGATCAAAGAAAGTTAAATGAACATTTCCACTGCATATCTGACAGATACACGCGCCTATCGTAATGTTAAATACATTAAGACCGGTCATATTAATTATATTATAATTTACATAATTGAATTATTATTATAATTTTAAGTATACACATGATAGTTATCGTCTATTATTACAATAATAATTATTAAAATCTATAATAACAATAATAATGTTGAATACTGCTCATATTTGGCCGTGCCTCGTCTCGTTGCATGACGCTGGTCTGAAGTCTCCCATTCGGATCGGGCGGGAGACCTGAGACCAGCGATTCTGGTCTAAGCAACGGGGATTAGTCTCAGCAGCTGCTCCGGAACCGCCTAGCTAGACCAGCTAAACCACGTCTCTGAGACCAGGTCTTAGCAATGGTGTAGTAGTGTGGACTTAGCTTAAGTAAACAGATGCGTATTGAAGTCTAAGTTCATTTTTTTTGCCGTTTCCGAGAAAAGATTAAGATCCTCTTAATGGTGTTCATGGAAAAAATCATTTTTTATTTTTCGTCAAATTTTATTTAAAATAACAATAATTTTAAATACAAATAAATAGCTGGGTGATCTGATCAAATTAATTAAAATTACATTTGAAAAAAAAACAGTTCAGTTAATTGACCGTTTGGATAACTGACGTTCGGATAATCGACGTTCCACTGTATTAATTTTGGCTTGATCATTATTCCTTTCATTTCACACATCTATATTTTACGACATGACTGTCACAGTACTCTTGTGGCTCGAAAAACCCTACCTATATACATATTGCTCCAGACATGAGCTTGAATTTTTATGAGACAGCTTCAAGATAAATCAATTACAGAACAAAAGTTTTTTTTTCGCCCCTGCAACGAGAAAATTATATGGATAACGATCCAAGTAATCATCAAATGCCCTAATAAAACTTATTATGCCATTATTCCAGATAATTTAACCAAGAAGAGCCCATAATAAACCCACAGATTCTTCCAAACAGATAAAGCAAATTGTCTTTCTGCTATTATCCTTTTTTTCGTTCACCTTAATCCTTCCATTATCTTCAAAGAATTACTGAATGAACAAATTTAATAAAAATATATTAAATAGTTCATCCTTTATGTTTTATTAAAAGATTTTAACGTCAGATATCAGAGAGGGAAAATAGTGCAACAAGAATGAACGAAGAGGTTATGGCGCAATAGGTAATTTAAGCTGAGCAACTATGAGCCTTGTATGACGGAGAACCAGACAAAAAAAAAAAGATGATTTTGCAAGCGACTACTCCTTGGGTATGTGAAGCCCATCAGACTAACGGATGCAGCTCACCTCAACTGAGCGTAGGAGCCTTGATCTTATTTTATCAGTTAAACTACAATTATTTAAAAAGTCTAAAGAAAAATATTTATAGTTATAAAAAATGAATTAACTTTAAAATTGAAAATTTTGGAAGGGGAAATGGTTAATTATAACAGAGAGTGAGTGTGCATTAGCCAAATTTATTGTTGTTGTTGTCTTGTTACCATATGTATTTAATTACCGATTGCGTTTTGGTTTTTCAAAGTATTAACAATTAGCCAATGGAAGGATTGCTTAGGGAAAGGAAGTATAGGTAAAGACAAAAGTGTTTCTGCTGAATCTGAACAGCCTTAATCCGTAGATCTAGACCGATTAAACACTTTCGTTGAACCCAAAAGGTTTAGTTATGGAGCTATGGAAGACCAAGGTGCGCAGCAACGTGGAGCCTTCATTCGGACATTTTGCTTGTACAAACGATTAAATGAAGAAGACTATGAAAGATATACCTAAACTAAGAATAATTAAAAACTTATGTAAAGTTAAGACTTATTTGCCAGGTCTTTTTTGACCGCAACTCCTTCACACAGCCAAGGTTTTACAATAAATAATGTTTTGCTGTATTTAATATTTCAATTAAAATTTATATGGAGTTTGTCCATACATATTTATAAACTTAAAACAACCATCTTAAAAAATAATACAGAAAAGATGTATTTTGATATAGCAATAATTTACGTACACAATTATTTGATATTTGCGCACAATAGACCAATAATTAACTGTTATCAACTACAATCACATCTTGGAAATAGCTAAGAAGAAAAGTGATATTTTTTAAAAATTATTTCAAACTCTGTTTATAAAAGATAAAATGAATTAAGGTGGTATGTAATTATCAAATTATTATTTTTTTTTAATATTTGTTACTATCGATCCATCTACAGTGTAAACATTATTAAATCTTTATATCAAAAATAAGTATTGTTAATTTGCTTAATTTTAATAAATTGTGTACAAAAGCTTTAGAAACTTTTAATTAAAAAAATTAATACTGTTTTAAACAAATTGTTTGATGTTATATAACATAATTAGTGATAATACTCATTTTATTATTATTATACAAATCATATTATCGAACATGTTATGAAGAACTTATACTCATCCATTTTCCCCAAACAAATCTCCCATCTGCGACTTAACTAACGTGGATCATTTAATTAGGTTTAATTCAAATATTAATTTTGCAAAAAGTTCAAGAAGCCCAATTAGGAAATTGACAGAAGCAGCTCTTCCAGAACAAGGCAACACTTGTTATAGAATGCGTGGTACTTAATTCGACTTCCACTAATTTCATGTTAGTTTAGGATGAATATTATTTTTTATTTAACCATTTTTGTACACCTTAGTTGTCTTTCTACAAGTTTTCGCCACAGATGTGAAGAAACGAGAAGACATCATGGTACTTCCAGCAGACACGGGGTATTGCACAGTAGTAATGAAGAAAGAAGATTACATAAAGAAAATTAATGATCTGCTGCATGACAAGACGTATGGAAAACTAAAAGAAGAGCCAACATCATAGATAAACAGGAAGATTGTAGAGCTCCTGAAGAAAAAGGAGGATGTAGAAGTCAGTAGATTGGCCAGCTCCGACCCGATACCGCCTAGAATCTATGGTCTCACCAAAATCTACAAGGAAGGGATAGGTACCTCTTCGCCCCATAGTAAATTCCATTGGTACAGCCACATAAGACGCAGCAAAATACATAGTAAAAAACTTAAATATCACGTGGCGAAGACTGAATACCACATAAAAGATTCCAGAACTATTCATGGAGCATTTCGAACAGAATGCTTTGGAGACATCAAAACTAAAGCCGTCTTATTGGTTCCGCAACGTGGATAATACATTTGTCATTTGTCCATGGAGAACTTGAATGACTTTTTAAACCACATAAACAACATCCACGAGAATATTAAGTTGAATCTGAAGGAAGATCCCGTTCCTGGACGTGAAAATAGAGAAAAAAGAAAATCGGTTGGGTTACTCGGTGTAAAGAAAACCGACCCATACAGACCGATATCTAAATGCCTCCTCACATCACCATCCTGCACAAAAGTATGGAGTAATAAGAACATTAATGATTATGAGCCACGAGGATTTCTGAACCGGCTCAATTGGAAAAAGAAGAGAGACATTTAATGGAAACTATGATCAAAAATGGTTTCCAGGAAAAATCTATTAAAAGGGAATTCAAAAAAACCCCAAAAAACAAAACTACACGAAACAGAAAAGGACAGAGAAGACAGCGGTGATTCTATATATTAAGGGCACTATGGATAAAATAGCGAAAATCCTAAAGAATTATAAAATCTTTTAGGGCATTCTATACCACTGACAGAAAAATAAGTAGGCTCTGCGCAGTGCAAAATATGGCTTAGGACTAAAGACGCCAGGAGTCTACAGCTTTCCATGTTCGTGAGGGAAGGAGTGCATTAAGCAAACAGGAAGGCTAATGCAAAAAAAGACTTAAAGAATATATTAGAAGCATAAAAAATGTGGATAGCAAGTCATCAGGATTGGCAGAATATTTTGTGAATACCAATCATGCTATCGAGTTTGACAAAATTAGATGGTCAAAAAGTTTAATAGTACGGCAAAAATAAATAAATTTACATATATATAAAGAAATAAAAGAGAAAGAAATTTACGTAATAAGAAATCGAAATAGTAAAACACCCCGAAAATTTCAACAGAGAAGATGGTTAACAATCAAATTAAGCAAATTGTGGCTCCCAAACATACCAGTGACCAAAAACAAACCAAAAAACTTGAAAGAAAAGGAAAACCAATCGGAAGTCAGCCAGTTAAGACCCGACCAATCAGAGGTCACACGGTCGGAATCCACTCAGAAAGCAGCCAATCAGATGATTGGAGGAATAGACTCCGCCCACGGACCCAGAAGGTTTAAATACCGAAGTTGAAGAAGAACACTTTCAGCCTCAAATTAAGCCATGAGGAAGCTTGCAGTATGGCCAGCGAAACTTGGCCAACAAATTTGAATACACCGTCGAAACCAGAAGAAAGGCCTGTTGAATGGATTCAAAATATTGACCGTGGCAATTTAAGAGAGTATTTAATAATAATATAACAATGAATCGGAAGTCTCTTAAATATTTTAAAAACTTTTGTATTTAAAAAAATATATATATCGCATATCCAGAATGATTTTTCTTTTTTTTTTGTTGAAGTGAAAATGACACGGTTCATAATTTTCAACATAAAAGCTTCCATATCAAAATATCAAAGACTCGAAAACAGAACGATGTTTTCATGAACTAAAATATTCATGGAGATATAATCATTTAAACTCAAATATTTAAAAAATATTTATAACTATAAAAATAAAAAACTTTAAACTAGAAAATTCCGAAAGGGGAGATGGTTAGTAATAATAAAGAGTGAATGTCCATTTGTCGCATTTATTGTTTTCTTGTTTTTGTTTTGTCTGTTTCGTTTAACGTCACTTTAATGCTGCTATGGCTAATGGGGCGATGTACTCTTTCGATGGATAAACACAGAAATTCAGCACGCGTGATTTTTATTTTTTAAGAGAAAAAATAAAAATCGGAGAATAACTCTTATTTCTGATTAAAACACATATCGCACAAAGGTTAACATTTAGAATGTTTCGTTTTAAAAATAACTCTTATATTCAATCCCTGGATAAATCTCTAGAACAGCTGAAAAAAATGACACGTATTTAAACATTTTTTCCTTATAATTTGTTAATAGTGGTTTCTGGTTAAACCGAGTTGAAACGATGATCAGAAAAAATAAAAAACGATTTCAAATTCTCAAAACGGCTGAAAAAGTGCATTTAAATGAGAAAAATTAGTTTATCAGAATGGCACACTGGAAGAATGATAACGTGGCTTCCCAGAGATGAGCTTCAAACATATTCATTGTCAGATTGACATGACTACCATACATGGGCATTAACAAAAATAATGATACTTATTCCAAGTTTAATCTGCTCTCCTGAACATTTAGAAAAAAGTGAGTTATCTCGTTTTCCCTGTAGTCCTCAATTATGTGATAATGTTGGATATTCAATGTGCAATTGAGATTATACTTTGATTGTGTAATTGAGTAATAACATTTTAAAATGTTTGTAGATCAAGATTTTTACAACTACCCTCCATTCTATTTCAATTAAAACCGAATATTAGAAGGGACAGGTTTAGTTACATGAATCATTTTTTCTTTTAGCCCCTTTTGGGAGTGCGTAAGTGAGGGGATCATTCAATTAGTAATGCCAATCAATCGTAGAGACAATCGCTTAAGGGCTTTTTAAAAACAAAAAAAAGGGCGAATCATTTGAAGGGAGCAGCATTTCTCTAATCGCGAGGATTAAGGAGCCTTAATCTCTTAGTCCCCGAGGGTTCTTGCCTCCGATCCGACCTTGGCTAAGGGCTTGCGAAAGATAACTGACTAAACTTTAAAAAAGAAGGCATTGGTTCGAATTATTTTAAATTACCGGTATCTATTCAGCAGGTTGTCGTTTCGAGTTGAGTTACAACAAGTTCTAACTTTTTTTTCTTTTAATTTTTTATATTTTCCTTAATACATGTTATCATAAGATTTAGTAAGGATAAGAGAATTTAATTATGGGTAATGAGTAGATTTTGGTAATCATTTCATCAAGAAATAAATGATTCAACTAACATTTCGAAGTGCAGTTGATGTATGATTGTTGAAACGTTCATTTCTTTATGAAATGATTACCGAAACATTCACATTTCTCTTTTCCATACTAAACCTCAGGATGAAAAGTTAAAACATCTTCAACTCGCAGCGACAACCTACGGAATAATTACTCGATTACCTGTTAGTCCCAATCACTATTAATTTTTATTTCGTCATATTTAAAAGCTTTTATTTTTGAAGAATTTTAAATTTTTCTTGTTAGGAAGAATTCGGGGGCAGATAAATTTTTTTTTTTGGCAAATAGTACAATCTTCCATACTAAAAGCCAATAATTATTATTACAATATTTAACCCTAAAGTACAGTCAGGTTTTCTTTAAGCTAGTACTAACACAAGGTCCCATGGTCCACTTTACTTAAAAACGTATTGATATAAACAAAATAATATATATAATAATTTTATTTTTGTTATTACTGTCATGAACCTTCTTGCATTGCCCACAAAGCACAATCACAATGAATATATGATATTTTATCAAATTCCAGTAAATAAAAAAATAACAATTCAGGAAATAGTAATAAATAATAAATGTTTTTAAACTTGTGTATTTACAACAACATATTTAATTTTGACTAAAACAATTAAACAACTATTAATGAAACTAAAAATACTTTTGAAAATAAAAATTGTCATTGTCTCAGGTAATTGACACTCACTTTCTAGGGCCACTTCAAATATATGAATTTGTTGTATTTGTCATAAATGAAAGATGTTTTCTTAATTTTTTTCCCCTTGTTTCTTGGAAGTTTTCCTACGTCCTCAACAGGAGTGATTTCTTTTGTGCCTTTAATTCGTCAATTCGTTCGGTAAGTTGTTTTATTTTTCGCGATTTCGTCGTTCTGGCAATTTCAGAATCATCGTGTGATAAAACTCGAACTCGTTGACCAGGTTCTGTTTTAGACAATTTGAATCTATCCTTCCCATAAAAAAATCCACTCTCATTTCGAATCATTTCCGTTTTCTCATCAATTTGTAACAACTCTCACGCTGTGTCGTGATCATTGCAATGTTTGATGGCTCCCGCAAGGTCCCAGGGACCATCCCTCAGTACTTGAGGGTTAATATTATGACGTAATATGAATATTAAATCAATTACAGAAAATAACGTAACACTACAACCTCAGTACTTATGTACTATATTAGTTAAGTGTAATATTACATTGCAGCACTGTTCAAAGATAGGTTATGTGCGGGGGAGTTATGCAGCCAACGTACACGTTCAACTGTCAGGTTATGCAAGGACAGCAATTATATACTATTCCACAACTGAAGATTATACTATTGACATGTTTAATTATGTCACGTAATTACCATTACTGTAACGTTATGTCAAATCCTCTTTATGAGACCCATAAACATGGCATCATTAACATCAAAGCAATTCCATAAAACACCTCTGTAGAAGAAGGGTTTAAGACTTATTTGATAAAAATTAAAAAAGGTATTTGTGCGAGTTAAAAAAATAAAATTTAGAATATAGTTAAAAACAAAGCATTGCTATTATAATGATGGTATTGAAATTATTTTATTAAACATTAGAAACTTTGAAAAAGATTGATAAATTTTTGATTTTAACTTATGTCATCATTCCCATAGAACATGATACAACTCAAAATATGACTTCATTAAAAAAAAAAAATGTTGGAAATGAATTATCAGATATGTCGATCCTGAATTAAAAATCTAAAACCAATACAATTGCTACAGGAGGCTTTACCCAAAAATGCCAATTTTTGAGTTACGTCGTTGTTCTATTGAAGGAGCAATAAAGGTCCAACTGTGAGTCACATGTTGATCTAAAACAAACTTGAACCACTACAATCCATGAAGGGTCTTGGGTTGCGTTAATTGTAGAGACTGTACTTTTTCTAATGCTTTTGGAGGGAGATGTCTAGTCCTTGATCGCTTTCAACCGCCTGGTTTATTGAGACTTTGTTAAACCAAGAATGGTTTGTAAATCTCACTAGTTCCATTTAATAGTTAACAGATTTAATAGTTTATCCGCCACAGCCTTATTAGAACTCAGATAAACTACAGGTCAGAACTCGACCACTAAGATACCAAGCGCCCACATTTATTTGTCTAAACATCTAAAAACATGTATCACTACAGCCCATGAAGGGTCAGGGATTCAGTGCATGGTAGAGACTACACTGTTTCATGGTAAACGGTTGCGCAGGGAGGTGATTTGTTCTAGATTATGCTCAATCCCCAGATTTTCCTCATTATTTTGGTTGACCACTGATCGGGGGAGACCCAGGAGGGTCATAGATCCCATAGGATCCATCTCTGGCAGTGGCCTGTGCAAACAGATTAAATAAAAGTCTGCGTGCGGGATTTTGAACCCAGGACCTTCGCCACGACGACTAAGCGCTCTACCACTGAGCCAACCGCCCCCTTAATCTAAAAATTATATAAATAATCTGTGTGCAAATATGATCCTTGCGACTAAGTCCTATAAAACCTATTTTATAGGATTCGATAAATAATTTAAATGCAAAACAAATAAAGCAATACCAACAAATCGTGGCTGAAACTTACTGGAATTAACTACCCCCCCCCCAGGAGCGAGCTCATTACCAGCCGCATTGACAACTCTATTGGAAATGTTAATTGGTCATTGTCTATTGGGATTGTCCTCTATAGATCGTTCGATTGTTAGGCCTCTGGTTGGGACGTCATCATCGACAACTTGTTGGGCGATCGGAGCTAATCTGTAATCAGGAGGAGAATCATAACGATTCTCAACTACGGCCTAACAGGAAGAGCAAGTCGTTATAGAAGCAATTTATGGAATTAATTGCCTAGGATATTCTTTAAGTGAAAACTTCTTAACCGAAATGGTAGACTTTAGTTAGGGGAAAACCTTAGCTTCACGTCGCGGACATGATCGTAACGTATTGCGCAAGACACCCGTAGCAGCCTGTGTATGAGTTATACGATTTGTTTTAATCAAATTTAGTTTAACGGTTATAATTCGATCGATATAAGAATAATAATATTTAACTAAAATGCTTGAAAAAGGATTATTATTATTATAGAACTTTTTCATAATAGAATAGAAGTGTCAATGTATGTGAAAATCCGACTGTCAATAATCTGAATTTACAAATTATGGAAGTTAATTAATTGATTAAAAAATTCAAAAAAGAACAGTGAATTTTGTCGGTTGTCCTCATATCCTCACGTCTTCAATTTTATTTTTAATAGGTATCACTTCGGACTTAGTTTAAAACTTGTATTGTAAAACAGGTTGTAGTATTATATAATTTCTTTCGTTCAATAATTTCAGATTTAAATTACTAATACACATGTACAAGTATGTTTGTACAATTATATGATGTTGGCGATCACCATAGCGAGGCCTTCACGGTTCTTCGCAGTATGTATAAGTTGTCATATCACTAATAGACTCTACACCGTTTCGACCTTCTATTCAGACGTCAGATCCTCTAACGACTTCCCTTCAATACATGGCCCAAACAAGACATGTTATATTTAACAGTCCTATCCTTGTTAATTCTTATAATCACTTCTTCGTTAGTTCGGCGTGCCCAAGGTATACTAAGCAGTTGAACTCATATCCCTAATGCTTCCGTGCTATACAATAAGACCGACTAAATAAGGCACTTGTCTATGTTTTGGCTTAATTCTTAGTTCACATGGCCATTATAAATAAGCGTTCTCGTTTTCGTAAAAGTGGCTTAAGTTCATCTTTGCATACATTTAATTTCTAGCCCTATGTCTGGATACAGTTGATCCTCTTTTACAGTCACCAAATACAGGAATTGATCTTCTTATTCAAGTGCCATCTTCGTCCGTCAGCAATTATTAAGGCAATTCTAATTTTGGTAACGGCAGATCTAAAAACCTATTTTGTATAGCACGTTCTCTTAAATTTTCCCCTACATTATTAACGGCAATAAACTATACTTATCTCCATGAATTATCTGCCACTGGTATTACAGTTTGCGTTTTTGTATAATAATCACCACTTTTTTCATATTCATTCTTGCTCAACTATGTCCATCCAACTTATTTTGTAAAATCTTCGGTTCAATCCCATTCCAAACGCCTATGAGTTTTCGGGCCCAGCAAATAATTGAGGAAACAGTTCATTGGAATTCCGTTTAATTGTAGTCTAGAACCCTGTTGTGGTTTATGGCTAGGCTATGAATTCGGTTTTATTCATAATTATTTTGGTGCCCAAAACAACAATCCAATGAAGACTACGAATGAACGGTTAGGCGACGGATTAATGCCTAAGAAATAGACCGAAACCTAGATGGGAAGATTCCATAACCCCTGACATTATGAATCTAGTAAATCATATTATTATTACATCTCCGTATCATATTATTATTAATAACCGATTATTGTAATTTTTATTACAAATTCAATGTCCAATTATGGAAATATGAAGAAAAATAAGTAAAATGTAGAAAAATACTACAGTAAGGTATCGTGTGTTTAACTCATTGCGTAGCGATATATATATAAAGAGCTAAAACGGCATAAGCTACAGACTTGAAATTCGGACAGTAGGCACATTTTACTACGCGCACTAAGAAAGGATTTTTAAATATTCGTCCCCTAAGAGGGTAAAAAGTGCGACAAACGTTTGTAATAACAAACAACAACGTTTTTTTTTTACAGCGAGCACCATGAAGATTTAGATTTACCTTCTACATTAAAAATAAAGAAATACGAGTTGTTGTTTTTTCAAAATCGACCCGTAAACGAGTAAAATACGGAAAATCGTATCATGTTAACTATACCAATATTATAAATGTGAATGTAACTCTGTGAAAAGGTCATAACTCCTTTTTAATGCGAAAAAATGTTTGTAAGGGGTTGAAAGAGGGGATGAAGTTTTGCATGTAATTTTTGAAGCTAGAAGGTTGAAACTTATTTTTTAGGCTTTTGATTAGATATAAATAATTATGACATTCAAAGTTTGTATAAATTTTACACTTTAGGGGGTAAAACAAAAAAAAAAGATGAAAGTTTGTATGGAAATATGTAAGGTTTATGTGGGTAGGTGGGGAAATATGCTTAAGTGTGCCTACCCGAGCGAGCAGACATTTGAGAGCAGACTAATGTGCGAAACGCATGGTAATGTTTAATGTTTTTCTGCTGCAAATTTATTCTTATTTACTGCACATTGTTACAATTCGATTTGTTAACAGGATTTTTCGTTTTACTTAATTAATGTTCTTCGTGAAATTAAAAACTGTTTTTGGGTTAGGTTTTTTTTTGTTTTTTTAAAATTTATTTATTGGTATTTACAACTGTATAAAAAAAAAAAAAACATCCAGTAAATAGGCTATGTGATACAAAATGACATGAGTAATGGCAAGTTGAGAAACTACCCACTGGTAGCACTCAAATCACTAGTTCAACTAAGAAGGTCACGTGGCCATCTTCTTTTCAGACGCCTCGGAGGATTATCGGGAATCGAAGAGGAAGCTCGGTTTGAAACTAGAGGGTTAGGCTATTAAATATTTTTTTCTTTAGTTGAACATTGAACCTGTACTTCGTACCCTAGCCTTTCAGTCAGCTGCCTGCTCCGAAACTGTTTCATTTCAATCGCTGCAATTTATAATTTAACTATTGAAACTGAAGTTAAAAAATATATACAGATAAAATAAACTATTCTACTATAAGAGAAGGTAATGAACGAATTTTTACTATTGCAAATTATAAATGATGTAGTTTTAGTATACTTTAATAACTCCGATGCCTGTTAAATTAACCATTCTTTAATTCACTTAGATTTTCCTAAATAAAATACGTCTTAACAAAGTCTATGTTTTGGCAAAAGGTGGGAAAACAAAAAACGTTTGTAAAAATGTACTTAAATAGGCTATTTGCAGTAAACCACTTATTTTGATGTTTGTATGTATTTTATTTTCAAAGTAATCAGCCTAAAAAATTAAAAATGCTGCCCTAAGACGAAGTTTCGAATAGAATTCTAAGCATTAAGAAGGGATATATTTCTTCTTCAAGTACTTGATCCAGTTCTTGTGTATTTCTCCCGCCCTCTGAGAAGGGCTCGAAGGGAAGTTGTAACCTAACATTCGTCGGAAGGATTGCTATTGAAATTAGACCCAAGGGAATCAATACCGGTCAGCTAACCTCAGCAATGAGTATCCAAAACAATCCGTCTTCTTTGAATGCAGTTAAACCTAATTTCATCAATGCAGCTAAGGGTTTTGTCTTAGAGTTCGGCAAGTTTGTGTACTTATATAGATGCAAAAATACCAGTTAAATTCATAATAACGAATAAAAAAGAAAAAGGAAACTGAAAAATGTAATTAAAAAAAGTTTCTAAGCATATGCTCGAAAAGAGTTAATTAGAATATTAGTATGTATTTCCATTAAAAGTTTTCTGCCAGTAGAAGTTAGGTAGTAACTTGTTTTTTTTTTTCAAATCCACAACCTTCTTTCTGATTCGCATTAAAATCTATATTAATATGAATTCATACGGTTCATAATTTCTACCAAAAAATACACTTGCTGAGAACCTCTGTATGGGTTACGGTTACAGAAGAATTTGGTTTTGTTCACATTTATCATGTTATTCAAAACAACAACTATGGCTGAACGGTGAGCTGATGGTTGAATGTCTAAGAAGTAAACCGAAACATAGACGGGATGGTTTCGTAAGGTGCAATGGATTCGCTTTATAAATATTTATTACTATCATTATTTTTCAATTCCACTTATTTTTATTTATTTATTTTTATAAAGTTACAACTTACTTTCTGATTCGCATATAAAGCTAAACTAATGTAAACTCATTTAGTTCATAATTTCACCCAAAAAAATTATCTCTACATTTGCTGATTCGGTCGGGTTTTGAATATCTCACTTGAGTCATCTTTTCTTTGTTCACCATTCTTTATTATTTTTTATTTATTCTTTCATAATGTTCTAAACTATTTAAATTCATTGCTAAATCACATCAGTAATTTATTTTAATCGATCCTTACGGAAATCAGGATTAATAATTTTTTTTAATCATGACAAAAATTTATGTGTGGTTCATTCTCAATCCTCAGGGATCAACATATTTCCTAAAGTGCAATCAATTACATTCACGAGGATACAAACAGCCCTCTTTTTGTTCGTTACCGGGTTACCTACTCATTTACCATTCCGTGCATGATGTAAACCACACCATTTGTTTCGTTCCAGTGGAATATAATTTCAGGGTTGCTTCGACAACCTTAGGTTCAGTAAATGGTACGAACTCCACTGTTTCTAGGTCATAGGTTGTTGAAAAACACTTAATGAAACTGAATGAATCATAGGAGGGTTTCCAAATCACAAAGAGTCAATTCACGGCTGCTAAAAGAATAAATTTTATAACTGCGAAAATCTCGTTCTAGTACTCGGAAACTGTCATCACCGAGTTTTTATCACGAAAGTAATGGACGGAATTTGAAAAAAAAAAAAGTCCATACGATACCAAGTACTAAAACATACGATTCTCTAAAATGTGATAGAAATTACATAAGAGGTAATGTTCCCGCAGACTTTAGACCAGTAACACTATTTCCTTCAATATAACACATTCTAATATTGCCTTTACCCTTATTCCTCTGGGATCTGGTGAAATGGAACCTTCTCCTGCAAATTGATTAACTAGACCTTATTATATATGTGTAAAACACTTCAAGATCTTGATCTTTAAATCTCTATACAATCTCAATTTTTCCTGTTCTACTGCTATCTTGATACCCCTTTAGGACATCTCTTCTGGATATATTAATACGGCGCACCAAATTTAATGTAGCAAATTTAAACATCTTACACCTTCCGACTCGGTTCATGTTTAACTCCGTACTTCCTCTATCATCATGAAAGGATATATCTTGGATTCCAACTCGATAAACGACTAACATAGAAGATAAAATATAATAAAGAACAAGTAAAACAAGTTTCTGTTCTCGAATATTTTCCCCAACCATCATGAAAATCTGGGGTCCCCACCGACTGAATTGGCAAACAGTTCCTTACACTGATGGCTCCAATCTCATAACAGCTATTATCTACTTCAGCCTATTGTCTGAACTATACATGATTTTGTCTTTATCGATTGCAGCATCATACCTGATTGAAAATGAAAATTTATTTGTGATGAGAATTAGTATATCTCTCAACATTGTTACTCAGTCAATTTCAAAATTAAACATGTTTACAAGACTGAAAAGACAAGAAACAGCTAGACGCTTCCGACTACTTCAACACATACTAGACAAACGCTCAAAGCTTCAGATCAATTACAAAAGACTTATTTATGTGACTGTTATAAGACCTATATGGTCTTACGGAATTGAACAATGGGGCTCCACCAAACCATCAAATTCCTCTCGCATTCAATCCTTGCAATCCAAAATCCTTCGCAAAATCCTAAACGCTCCTTATTTTGTCACAAATAAAACCATGCATAATGACCTGAACGTTCCATATGTTACCGATTTAGCCCATTCCAGATACTTACCATTCCATAATAAACTCCCGGCCCGTCCAAACCCACTAGTTTCCATCCTTGCATCCAATTCGATCCCGGACAATCCTCCTAGGCGTCCGAAGAGAAGATTGCCTCGGGACCTTCTATAATAGAAATGCAATTAGAGTGCTGCCAATGGGTAGTGCCTCTACATGTCCTTTCATGTATTTATTTATTCATACAGCCCTTGTACTAGATGTATATATTACAGTTGTACAATTCAATAAAATAATTAAAAAATAAAAAAAAACATGTTTCAGCACATACAATCCACTTTATTTCAAATTCTAAGTAACTTTAGAATACAGCCGTTATTTCTTCTAACAGAGACCCAAACCTAGCATCTATAGCTCTTCAAAATCATTTATTTGATTTAGAAAAGTGGTTCTATAAATGGTAAATAAGAATAAACGCCTCAAAATCGAGCCATGTAACCTTCCCTCTACGCAAAGCTTCGTGTCCAGCAGTCAAAATTGACAACGACGAAGTACCTTCCAAAAATTATGTACGTTATCTCGGACTATACTTGGACAAAAGACTTACATGGAACGTACATACAAAATTAAAAAGACAAGAACTGACTAGACGGTACAAACAACTATCACATCTACTGGACTACAGATCTTCACTTGACTTACGGAACAAACGACTTATCTATAATAGTATACTAAAACCTATTTGGACATATGGAGCAGAACTTTGGGGTTCAGCAAAAAAAGTCCACATACACAAGATACAAACAACACAGTCCAAAATTCTCAGAAAAATTGTTAATGCACCATGGTATATTTCGAATCACACCATACACAACGGCATGAACATTCCCACTATAAAATCATATATTCATAACAAATACATGACATTCCAATCATCGACACAATATCACCCAAACCCACTCGTTCTTCCGCTTTCCTACTCCCTGTTACCTGGACTTGATAAGAAAAGATTAAAAAGACATTGGCCAAGAGACCTACACACCTATTGATATTTTTACTCCATCATCATATAGAAGATCATGTAGAAAAGCAAAGTGAAAAACACTAGGATCAAATTTGCTGAATGCGCAATTGCGCAGGTGCAAATGAAAATTAAATAATTAATAAATAAATAATAAAAAATTAAAGCTTATAACATCTTAGAGATAAAACTGATCAATGATCAAGGCTTGTGATTTTCAGTATAACGTTTTGACCACTAACTCCAATTGAAAAACTAAAGTAAATGTTACAGGTATTTAATGGCGATATGCTAACCAGAAATTTCAATAAGAAGGGTATATTTCGAAAAATATATTTAAAAAAATATATAATAGGTTGGGAAAAAAGAAATCCATTATTTTCTCGTTAGATTGCTGTTGTCATCGATATCTCGCAAAGTATCGATCAATCAATTCCAAGTTAATACTCGTTGTCAAGGTGACATTGCACACTAAAAAATTCTTTGGCTGTTTTTGTTTGTTTCATTCAGTTGTGACTTACAGGGTGTTAACAATGGAAGTCAACAAAGAGAAAATTCGGTACATTTTACAGTTTTTCTTTGATAAAGGCGAAAATGCAAGCCAGGCCGCTGAAATTGTGAATGGTGTTCATGGTGCCGATACTGTAACAACTAATTACGTGCAATTTTGTTTCCTTCGATTCCGCTCAGGCGTTTTTGATGTTAAAGATGCACCACGAACAGGCAGGCCCGTCGTCTAAAATTTCGATAAAATCACAGAAATAATCGAAGTTGACCGGCATGTTGCTAGTCGTAGCATCACCCAGGAGCTAAGATCGACCACAAAACAGTTTTAAACCATTTGCGCAAAGCTGGATTCAAAAAGAGGCCCTATTCAAAAAGGGTGCCACACCAATTAACACCAAAAAACATGATGGATCGAATTTCCATCTGCGAAGCCTTGGGCAAATATAATATCTTTGACCATGGAAGAAAGTTAAGTTCCAGGATTTATATATATTTGACTTTAAATCGTTTGACCTAACTTGGACTTGTAAATTTTAAAGGATAGTTGTATGAAGAACTACTTAAATTGAAAATGACAAGGAAGTGTCGAAACGTTTTTTAATCATTTGTTAATTTTTAATAACAATTTTTGACTGGAATAAGGTTTTTTCTTCATTATTAAATTATATAGACCAAGAAGATTAGTCCAGTATATAAGAAATATCTTATAAAGAAATTTAATATTGTTTTAATCATATTTTTATTGAACCATATATTTTTATTAAATAACGTTTATAAGATAAACCAAGAGAAGAATTATCAGCTGGAAAGTTTCATGAACTGCGGCGCGTGTTTTGAAACTCACGACAAAGCTTGGCTTAAATCGCTTTGTAGAACATGGCTGTACTGCAGAGATATCTGTCTGGCAAAACCCACTTCTAAATTTAAATCACCATATTATTATTCTAGGAATAATTTTATCATTCCAAACTTACATTGTTAAGTACTGATGCTTAGCAATAGTCCGGAAAACCAGTTATATATCAATTTAATAGGAACACTTTACTGCTTAAGAAAAAAAGTAACTTTATCCATCTAGTTATTTACATTTATACATATATCTATATATATATGTGTGTGTGTGTATGTGTATATATTTAATAAGTAGATATATGTCCGATAAGAAAGGATTTTCAGAAATTCTACCCCTAAGGGGATGAAAAAGGGGGGCAAAGTTTGTATGCTTGCACACGTGTTTCTTATTCGAAAAATCGACATATTTTCGTTGAACAAAACAAATCAAGTAACCTAGTTCAAATCTCGCTGCTGCCGTACGACAAGTGAAACCGTTATACTAAGAAATCCTTTTCAACCAATTCAATAACATTACATACTAATCATTTACTATCATGAACTACATTAAACTTCTGTCCGTTCCGTTTGTTAATCAGTGTCAATGTATGTTTCACGGCTGTGGTGATCCGTCTGTGATGAAATTTGATATGGATAATTTCAAGCCTGGAGAAGAATATAGGCTACTTTTTGTTAACACATCACGAGTTTATATAAAACTGTAACCTGATTGACTAACACGCCCAGCGGTCAACGCATAGCAGAAACCACTGAACTTAGCCTCTTGAAAATCGCAGATAGGTTCTTTATATAGCTTAAATGAGCACTAAGAAAGGAATTTGGACAATTCCACCCCCAAGGGTTTGCCCCTTAATATAATTGGGGTTCAAATATTGCATGGAATCCGTCAGTTTTGAAGATAGACATCTGAAATTTCGGATGTACGAGTAACTTATAGTTAAAAATAATTAAATTACTTAATTATAATGACCTGTCACGAAACTTTATGCCAAATTCCACGCGAGCGAAGCCGTGGGCAAAAGCTAGTCTATACTAAAATTCAGCAAAACACATGGTGTAAACCAAAATGAATACCAATCTGTATAAAATATTACGAATGACAACACTTCAAACATACACAGGTAATTTTTCTATACGAGAGATGCAGAAAAAAATATGCGAGCTATTATTTTTGAAAGTGTTATAAGTCCAATTGGATCTAAAAAATTCGTTTATTCTTTTAAATGATTTTAATTATTATTATTTCAAAATACAATTTAAATGGTTTATAGGGTTTAAAATAGGGAGCGGAGTGACTCAGTATTAGAGCACTGAGTTGCCATGCTGAAGGCAAGTCCCGCAATCCCACTGCAGGCAAGACTTTTATTTAGTATGTTAGCAGCCGGAGATGGACCATGTAGGATCTAGGACTCTCCTGGGATCTAGGAGCCTATAGAAGTTGATACCGAAAATAAGAGGGAAAAATCTGGCGTTTAAATGTGATCTAGAACAAATCACCTTCCTGCACAACCATTGTCCAAGAAACAGTATTGTCTCTACCATGTACTGAATCCCAGACCCTTCACGGGTTGCAGTGGTACAGGTTTTTTTTTAGGGTTTAAAATGCTATTCTTTGCCAAGAGTGAAGTGACAAAAACATTTTCCAGTTTGTCCGTATTTTTAAAGTAATTCAAATCGAAACCTTAACAGGAAATATGGACTTATACCACTTTCAAAAATAACAGCTCTTATCATACTTTATAAAACAACATGCATAAAACATAGAAATAAAAAGTAATTATCAACTGTTCTATTTTCTATAAATAATTTAGTGATTTATCAACAATTGTCATTTTTTCTTCTTCCTAGCGAATATAAGAATAGGGCATAATAGAATTGGCCTCATGCATTAAAAATGTCCTTGTTAAAGTGTCTTGCCAAAGTAATAAAATATTTATTGGTTGGGGAGAGGTTTCCTGCCTTTCCATCACCACCTGACGGAATATCGTAAGAAAAATTTCGATTATCCCGAATTCCTTCGGTAATAATAAATCTTAAACGTTTATTAATTGAACTTTTAATGTTTAAAATTTGCATTAAGTTTCAGTTTAAATAATTCCATTGCGATAGTAATAAATCCGTTATCGTTAGTATCAATTTAAATTTTAATTACACCTGTTCGTAAGTAATTTAATGAGGGACTGCATTTGCCTGTAATTTTATGAATAAAATAATTACCATATAAAAAAAAATAGTGAAGAGCTTCGAGTTAAGACCACCGGGGATCATGTGTTCAATAACCGAGTTCTATAACTAGATTTTACACCAACATCGTGACGTTACGTCAAAACTAGTTGAAATAGGTTCAGAAAAATATTAAAAGATGAAACAGTTTTTAAAAAATACAATTGCTATTTAAATCTTTACTAAAAAATACCAATTTTTTAGTTATGCCGTTGTTCTTCTGGAGAAGCTGTACGAATCTAGATATTATAATTGAGGCGTTCGGGATCAAAAGCGGATAGCTCCAAAATTTCAAAACTTGACTTGTTTGCATTATTCGCTGGTTTTGTAAAGCGATATTATGCACCCGAAAATAAAGGTTCAAAACCTATCTAGAAACATGTAAAATGAGGCAACAGCGCGTCAAATTTAGACAAAATCGCTGTTATGAAGTATGTAGACAAAATGTCAAGTTATGAAATTATGAAGATGGCCTTATTATTTTTTAAGAGATATTTAGATGATAATTATAGGATGGCAAAAAATAGCTTTTCTAAACCAGCGAATATATAAAAAAGTAATTTTTTGAAGTTATTGAGATATCCACTATTCATCCTCAACGCCTCAATTTTTTGTTGCTCTACTATTTATTGTTTCTTACTATTTCTAAAACAATATGAATAATAATTTTGTTTTAACATTCCATTTTGCCACAAGACAAAGAAATTTGTGCGCCGCCATTTTTAGGGTAACGATGTTTATATGACTCTCACCTTACGATGATATGAAATTAGTGAATTGGGGACTTGGGATTGGCCATAATAAGCCGGATAAAGTCCCTATTGTCGGGCTTTATAATCTTTTAGAGTTTTTAGTGGCGATAAAATCTGTAACAGGGCTTCTGCCAAAGCACACAAGCACTAAAATAAAAATGTGCCGCGGATGTATATTAGTGGTTGGGGTACGTAATATGGCGGTATCAAGTGTCACTTTTCATGGACCGTTCATTTAATGAGAATGCTTCTCCTTCCGTCAGCCTTTTTTCGTGGCTCTAGAATCTTAACTGATTGGTTCTAACACAATTAGGAAAGGTTTATATTTTGCATTTCGCGGCTTATGCAGGATAAATAACCCAACCCGGGCCCGACCCAAGAGGTCCATTTTATGATTATTTAGAAATATTAAAAAAATGTTTGACGATGGAGGATGTTCCCACCATAACCGCTTTCTGTACTTCTTCAAGTCCACAACTTATTTCCTGGCTCTTCATAAATTTAATTGTTTCTTCAAGAATTAAACAATTGCTGGATAGAATAATCTGTAATGCTTTAACTTCAACCAACGGTAAAGATGCCTTAATTTCTCGCACAGCTCTTGGCACCATTCGATTTTTTTCAGTCAACGTTCTAGTAACACTACCATCAGCAGGAACGCCAATTTCGATGTTGGTGGGTTTTTTATTTTTTTTATCAATGAGCAGCATGTCTAGTATATTTTGGACGTTGTTATTGTATGTTATCACAGCTAGATCCTAGTACAACTTCATGTCCGCTTTTTTTAATATTGCATATGGTTGGTATCTGTAAAACGGTTGATGGCTGGTTATTAATTTGTATTTTGAGCCAGAGCCTGATATTAGACCTTCCCAGCATCATTGTGCATCGCTAGGTATTCGTTACCTGCTAATTCCTGGCAGCCAAATGTAATATTCTGAATCGATTCGTTCGTGGCTTTACATAGGCGACATTTGTATTTGATTGCTTGATGCTGATTGAACATTCTTTAGGATATTATTGTCATGAGCTGTTTCCGTATCACCAAAAGGAATCCCTCAGTCTCGGGAAATATTTTTCTATAGTCAACCAACGGACAGTGGCTTCTTAATTGATGTCAGGTGTTTTAAAAGAATTGTAGAACCTTCCATGGAGTGGTTTACACTTCTATGGATCTATATGGCTTTGCTATTGGTTATTGCCGAAGCATGTTCAATGCTGTAAAGTCCTGGTCAATGGCAGCAATCGTCGACAACATCAGCGAGCTACTACTCATAAAGTAGGTTCAAAGCCTTGTTTTGAAATAAACCGCAAGTTATTCTAAGCTTTTACCGCATTCCCTTCTGATAAATTAGTTTTAAGTAGTATCCTGACCCGTTCCTTGAATTACTTTTCAAAAGTTTCTATGACCTCTTTTTTAAATTTAAGCAGCTGTGAGATGCCAAGATACTCGTAGGACCTTGTAGTCTTAAGTCGTTTGGTGACATCACTATTGGAAAGTTCAATATTAGCTGAATCCTTGTAAATTCTTATGTTTCTAGCTACATCCCAATATCTTCAGTAAAGGACGTTACTAAATCGAGAAGCATTCCCAAGTGACTCTCATTCTTTTCAAAGAGCTCAATATGGAAGTCATCCATATAAACAGAATGATAGATCATTGTTTCCTGATTCAGGGAATAACCTTTTCCAGATTGATTTAAAATGGAGCTTAGAGGATTAATCGCAAGGCAGAACCATAAAGGGCTTAGCGAAAAACCTTGAAATATTCCTCTTTTTATTGAAATGTCCTCCGCTAAGGCAGAGATCTTATTAGTTGGATGCACCAAAGATACTCCGCATAGCTTCATAAGTCGTTGCAACAGTTCTATCACTTTTTGATCGACTTTATGAATATTGAATTCCTTTACGAAAGACTATATATATGTATTGATAATAGGCTTAGCCCATCCAATTATCCATTATTCTTCTAAAAACCTGTTATTCGTTTTAGTAATTTCTTTTGAATTTGTTTTTCGCTTATATTATTTTTTTTGTAGTTGAAAAAATTAACATAACCATACTTTTGTTGCGGATAATCTGAAATAGATGAAGTATACAGGACACGTTTCGGTCTTCGGTCGGAGGAAAGATGGGAAAAGGTGCCTGATCAAATAGACATAGCGTTACCCGGAGCTTCATCCCGCTCCCTTGCTAAAGTGTATTACACCATTTACGGATAAATTATTTAACATTTTAACAAGATCCTTTCAAATTCTCTAAGTTTGGTTATGTTTAAAAGATTTTTGATTTATTTTTCAGCAAAAGTTCACATTTTGAATTACTTCAATTTAGAAAAAAATTATTCTATGCTAGCGACTCACGGGTAATATAGCATATTACGCCTACATGTTTTGTCTGTTGTAGGATCGCATCAGTTGGATGCGTCGAATATGTGGATTAGTTATAAATCTAATATAGTGTCTACACTCCATGAAGTATTTTATTATTCAGATATTATAAACATAAAAACAAACTAAAATATTTCTTTATATACGAATTCATTTTCATGCGCATTAATTGTTTGCGATAACTCCTAAAATATTCATTTAAATTATATGGTGTAAACTATTATAATAATGTGAATGAAATGCTTAAAGTAACTGAAGTAATTAAGTTGATAAGGATTAATACCGTATCTGGCTAAGTAGCTTTCCAAATACAGCATGGTACCTGACCATTATTTAAGAAAATATGATGGGTATAGTAAGCTTCCTTAAAAGAAGATTTGATATCACGGACTTCTTTGTAGATCTGTAAAAGAGTAATATTCCACCATGCATTGTTTTTTTATACCTATCAAAGGGTTTTCGAAGAAAGCTTCCAGGTGGCTTGATTTTTCCAACACTTCCAATCATTATCGTAACACTCCAACTAATTTACACAAACACCTTGACAAATTATATATCTAAACCTTCCTCATTAATCACTCTATCTATTGGTGGAAACCGCATGAAAATCCGTGGAGTAGTTGTTCAGTTTATCGCGAACAGATAGGCAATCGCGGCGGAGGACTTTGTTTTATAATATGTATAGATATTGGTATGTCTATTCATTTCGTTCCATTACTTAAATAAAAAATTTTAGTAAAAAAAAAACAAACTTAAAAACATTCTATTTACTCAGAAGGAATCTTTCACTATATGAATGTAGGCTGTTGAAGATTCAATATAAAAGTTTTGATAGAGTTAGGACGAGAAGAAAAGTTAAGTCAGAAAGTTTCAAGTTTATATGAGGCGAGCCAAGTTTAGCTAGTTAGGCTCTAGTTGCATGCAATATCTTTCTATGGACATTTTTCAAAAACATTTGGGTATGCTTTAAAGAAAAAAAAAATGATGTACGTTTTTGGATAAACTGAACAGGATTCATAGACCTAAGGCTTTGATGACCAATAGATCTTTCTCCTAAATTTTAAAAACAACCAACAAATCATGTAATTATAAAAACTTGTTTCATGATTTTCAATTTAGTTTTATTGTATAAAAACATTTTATGTGCTTGTTTAATCTCGAAAGATTGTAAAACGACTTAAAATCATAACGATGAAAATGAAAATAAATTTGAAGATATCGTTGAACCTCAACTATCTATTATGATTACCTGTGGTCTATCATATAAAGCCCAAGAAAGCCCGTTTTTTTTTTAAGGGAGTAAATAATCTTCAGTTATGCCGTCCTTCGGAAGTGACGTCAAATGTGGGGTCCGAGCCTGTACGCTGTCATGTACTCTTTAAAAATCCTATCCTAATTAAACCAGGTTAGGCAAAAATTAGACCTCCTACTGTAGCATCGTCCGATTTGCCAAATTATTTAAGGGACGTTACGTTCATACATGTACAAGACTAAAACTATTAGAAATATTCCCAGTTCAGAAGTCTTAGGTTCTTTAGGTTGTTGTGGTACAGTTTTCTTTTATTTTTTTAGCATAACGATTCTTATTAGTAGATGTAAAGGATATAACCAAGAATTAAATTTATGAATTTATTTTTATTTATTGTTCTTTTTATGGTGATTATTTTTAAATACTTTTATTTCAAAGAGAAAAGATTTCCCCTGGACGGGATTCGAACCCAGGTTGTCTGCAACTCTAGTGCAGTGCTCTAACCACTGAGCTACCAGGGTTCGTATCCAAGCCAGACAAATCCATTCTCTGCACCGACTCTATATCCCCGTGTTCTCGCAATTTTGCGATGTATACACTTATGTGGAAGAATCTATACACTAGAGAAGCAGACGACCCGGGTTCGAATCCGGCCAGGACAAATCTTTTCTCTTCAAAATAAAAATATTTAAAAATAATTACCGTAAAAAGATGAATAAATAAAAATAAATTATAAATATAAAATTGACGTAATTCGACAAGATCCCAATTAAAGTAATGTTCAATGAACATTCTTCCCCGTGTGTACATCGATAACATTGCCAGAACACGGGGATATAGGATCGGTGAAGATAATGATTTGTCTGGCTTGGATACGACCACAGGTAGCTCGGTGGTTAGAGCACTGCGCTAGAGATGCAGACGACCCGGGTTCGAATCCCGGCCAGGACAAATATTTCCTCTTCAAAATAAAAATCTTTAAAATTAAGAATACTTGATAAACGAATATGGTAGACGAAAAGAATAGATTTTCGAACTTATAGTCTTATAGAACTTATAGTCATTAGATAATAATCATTTAATTTTATTAATTCACTAGTTCTTAGTTCAATTATTGCTAATACTTTATTTTAATATTCAACAAATCGAAGGCACAGAAAGTCATATACCGACTTGCAGGTGTTTCCTACTCTTTCTCAATAAATTACGAAATAACGAGTACTACGCTTATTATGAAATGTATTGAACAATGAAAAGATCTTATCAGAAAAAATATTTTCTGAGTAAAATGAGCACTTCCTATGTTAAGTCACTTGCACTTGTGTAATCTACTAAGAAGCTGAAATCAGCAAGATAAATACTTTATAGTAATGTTAATAATAATAAGAAGGATCGATTCCCTCACCAATCTCTGGTCACAAACTTCCGTCCTAGATCCACTACCCAAACACAAATCCGCCAGTTCACTCTTAACGCAACCCTACAACCTACGCCTCGGTCTACGCCTCAGAAGCTTCCCTATCAGCACAGCGCTTATTAACTCTTTAGCAACATTACTGGCCCATCATAATCTTCGTGACGCAATCACTTGGATATTATTATCCGTGTTCATGCTTCATATTTCCGCTTTAAGTACTCTCCTCAATTCTCCAGTGCTCAACCTTTTTGGGACATAACATTTTACGTAACGCCAAAAAAACGTTGCCACGTTTCACATCCCTTACGCAGATTTGGAAGGATTATGAATTCTAGTTTTATAAATTCTTCTTTTTAGATTTCGGGACAAAAGACTCTAGCTTAGTAATCCTGAGATCAAACAATCACAATTCCTACCTTTAATCGTTAAATATTTCCTTTTGAATTTCGTTTTTCCTTGCAACCATAGACCGTACTTAGAAGTACCATACTTCTCGACGCGTTCAAAATTATTCCCTCCTACAGCGATATCACTAACATCCCACCCCTTTCTCCTACTAACCACATACTTCGTTTTATCCGAATATATTCCCTACCCTATTTCCTTACCTTGATTCATCAATGTTTGTGTATATAGTTTTAAATTACCTCATCTTGGGCCAACAGAACTAAATCGTCCTCAAACCCAAGCTACTTTACTATTTACTATTCACATTCAAATTCAAACCTTTTTCGTTTTTTATTATCTTTTTAACAACATACTCATGTGTTTAATTAAAAAGTACAGGTGAAAGAGAATCCCCTTGTTGTTATCTGAGCGAGCCTTGAAGTTCTCCGAACAATCATTACCGATTCTAACCTTATCGAAATTTTCGCTCATACACATCCTTACCAGATTTGCTAATTTCTTTGGTATGCCCTGTTAAATCAACAGGTTATGCTTCATTTGGTGGTTGATGGAATCATAAGCTTTTTTGAAAACGATATAGAGTTGATGAACGAATCCGTTGTATTCTAATTTTTTCGCTAGTATTTAGCATAACTAAAATATTTGTTCGATAGTTGAACGGTTTCGCCTAAAACCACACTGATAATCTCCGATAATTTCCTCGGCGTGTTCCATAATTTCCTCTCTTTAATGGAGCATTTATTTCCTCTCGAATTTCGTTTTTCCTAGATTCCGTAGACTCCTTACACTTAAACTTCTTGACATGTTAAAACTCATTCCATCCTAAAACAATATCCCCAAAATCTCCCTTTTTCTGATACTAACCATATACTTAGTCTTATTCGAATGGTAATTTAAAAAAATATATTATTTCAATAAATGTATACAAGAATATAATTAGAAGTAGGTAAGAATAGGGAAACGTATTTGATAAAGCAAACCGCATTTTGGATGTCCTGGATTGGAGACTTCCCAGCGGAGCGGAAAAGGTTTGGCAAACCTTGGGAGTGCAAATTTGTCGAGGAGGACTTGACTTAGGAGAGATGTGACTCGCTAACGAACCCTGCTGGAGAGAAATTGAGTCTTGAGTCAGCTAGCGGCGATTAATATTTAACTTACTTTTCCCTATCCGCACTCAGTGCAAACCCTTCCAAGTGTGTGCGAGCTCGTTCCAGAGTCGGGTTTCCTACGACGGCGTAGTTTGTATACGTAGCTTCTACTTCATCTCTTATAATAACCTGGGAATAGTAATGCCTTCTTGCAAACTAATATTTTCTGTCATACAGTTTTCGCATCCTCACTATATTTCATGACAAATATTGCCCAGAGTTGACAAACGAAGGCCAAATAATTATAAACCGGATAGATTGATGACCTTACAAAAGATTATTTGTTATAATCATAAAAATTAAATCTTTTTTTTTTGTTAAAGAAAGAACGTTTTCTTAATTCCGTTTCTTTTTTTCCCACATTTTTTGGAAACAATATGATTTAAACGTTTATTTTAATATTTTTTTAGAATAACTTAATTTAGTAGGCAATGGATGAATTTGTTTAGTGATAAGTTGTTATTAAGTTGTTAGATAATTTGTTATTAGTTTAAAAAACGCATTTTACAAAAGTGGAGTCGATCGGCTTTTGTTCACTCTGTCTATATCAAGCCAGTCAGTGTTGGCAAGTGCTTCTTGAAAGTGCAAATCGTAAATAATAGCCGAGTTGTTTTAGGACTTGACGAGTTAATAAGTCGCTTCCCATCTGCAGGTGTAATTAGTTTAAATCTATTCATCGATTCAACCACTTCGAATTGACTTGGTCTATCGTCTTAACATCCTCGCTCGCCCCGTCGACAAGAAGGTAATTCAACAGACAGATAAGGAAGTTTTTTTTAAAAATAATATTTCAACTAGCGACCCAGATAAACATTTATTATTTTGTAATTGACAAACATTAATTTATTTTGCATACGATTTTATTTTAACATGTTATTTTATTTGTAATTAAATAGGGTTAGATTTATTATCGTAAGTTAAAAATTTTTTTTTGTTATTAGTCGTAATTTTATAATTTTGTTAGCATAAGTAATTTATTTTCTCATTATAAAACGTTTAAACTATAACTTAATTTTAATGGAATCATTTTTTTTATATGATCAAAAGTATTATTTATTTCCTTTATAAAAATTATTTATGTTATTAATATAATAAAAGGTTACATTAAAATGTCAATCTGGAATAATTTAATCAGAATTTTTTTTTCTTATCCATTTCGGAGCTCTCATTGGAAGGTACAACTATTTTGCGGGAGCTGAAACGACTAGTAAGAAATATATTGATTTATTGAGTAATTGAACCTTATTATATGGACATTAAAGATACATTTTTATGAACTAACTAGATGACTTATTGACTATTGACTATCGATATAACTTATTGACTATTGATTACATCTAACTTAGAGATTATTCTCTTACAACTATAAACTAACTACTACTGCTCTACTCTCATACCTCCTACATTCTCATCTCTCCTATTCTTAAAGCTAGTGTATATATATATATATATATATATATAAAAGAATACAAACTGCATGTAAAAGAAGACGGGAGGACAAGGAAATTTACGTTGTTGATAATACGGATGCAGTGATAAAACTTCTTTTTTACAAATCCAAATTATAAACATTTTACTTCAGGTCGTTCCCATGACATAATTCAGTCATTTCGTTTAACGGCTATTAGTGATTTATTAAAATATTTTCTGCTTCAGTATTCCGAAAATCAATAATATGTATATATGTTGAATTTTCCAATAATAAATTACACTTGGGAACAATAATATACTTTTCGTTGCATATGTTCCTTTAGCATGAATTTAATTACATCAGTGCATGAATTATCACTTAAAATTTGTATTTATACATGATTCACCGCTATTCTTACTACAATTTACCTATTTGTCGAATACATAGTAATAACAATAATGATAAGAAGGCTTTGTGAACCCGAAGTGTCGATGCCAATGACACCAATCTCTGCTTACACACTTCCGTCCATGGACCACTATCCAAACCCAAGTCCGCCAGATCACTCTTAACGCAATCCTCCAACTGACGCTTCGGTCTACTCCTCAGCGCTTATTAACTTTTTAGATGAAATACGATATACAAAGTATCAAAAATTATAGATTTATCCTTCCCTCTCTTGTTAATGTTTATTCTGGCATCCACTAGTATTGTTTCATTTTTTCTTGTAGTAAAATATTACATATATGTATTAACATAAATAATCAATTAAAATGAGAACAATTTCTAAAAAAGACATAAATCACGAAAAGGGTGAAATAGAAAAATCCCCAAAGTCAGTAAGATACTGGAAAAACCAATCAGTCAACGTTTCTCCAATTCATCCACCTCCAGGACATACAGAAAAAAAAATCACATGAAATAAGACAGTTAGCAGCATAACTCACACCAAAAGTCTAAACAGACACTTCAAATTCAGGTAGAAACCTCAATACAATACGTTCCACAAGTAGCTAAAAGAAGGTTTTATTATAAACCCAAATATATAATTCAATTCGTGCTGCCCTCTTTAATTTTTTTAAATGTTTTTTAAACTTAAAATAAAAGTTGAGGCGATGTTAGTAAAGTATCCGTCATTCGATATTGCGTCCTCCGAGACAATTCCAATTAGAAATCGCCTTATTGTTTTGCTACCTCTCCGGGTAAAGGCCTCCTGTTAATTTAAAGGGCACACCTGCTAGGAAGTAATTAAAAGAAGTGACAACAAGGCAGTTAGAGAAAGTGAGAACCTTCGATCAAGTAGAAAACGAAGCGAAGTATTCAAGTTCCATAACTTTTTTTTTAATTTTAATTAATATTAATGAATATTATGTATCATATGATATCGATATGTACGAATATTGTGTTGGCACACTGTAAACAAATAAATTCGACTTAGTGTGTTTTTTTAAAATGAAGTGGCAAACGTAACTTAAACACTTAAGTTAAAATGTTTATAATAAGTAGCAATTGCCATGTGAAAACGTTATTTTGTAAGTAAAATGGAAGGATGAGTGGGAAAATGTGAAAACGTATAAAATGCTTGAGTGCAACTTTATTGTAATTTATTAAAGTATATTCGTATCTTTAAAAAAACAGCTACAACGAGCTTGCAACAATTATATAAAGGAATATTATAAATATTATTTCCCCGATCAAATTTTAATAATCCCGAAATCCCACAGCACAGGAAGTCTGAAACCTCTTCCACTACGACCCCTGGAAAGTCTTGGTATATGTTGTAAACTGTACTGCTTCTAGGACAACGGTTGTACAGGTGAGGTGATTTGTCCCAGTTCACGTTCAACCGCCAGATTCCCCCTACTTATTTTGGGTACACACTTTATAGGGGCTGGGTAAGCTACAGGAGGGCGTCCAGATCTATCCTTAGTTGTTAACAGATTAAATAAATTATCTACTAAATCCAGATTTGAACTCGGGACCTTCGGCCGGCAGCTCAGTGCTCTACCGCTGAGCTACCCCGCTTCCATAGTCAACAATATAATACAACGTAATATAATACCCAAGTGGATTTACTTTCCGGCATAAGGCTTGAGTATTTTTCAAAGGGATAAAAAATCCCTGGTTTAGCCGTCCTTCGCAGGGTATATAAAATGACGGCCACAAGCGTTAGCGGTGTCAAGCACTGGCTAGAAATTCCTATCCTAATTATACTTGGATAGACAAAATTAGAAACTCCCACCGTATCATCGTCCGATTAGCCACAGCAGCGTAAATGAACAAAAAACAACGTCATATACTATAAACCATAACATTTACTATTTAGATATAAGATTGAAGTTATAAGTCCGGTTGATACCGAAAAGAGGTTTAGAGATTGTAACCTTCGGAGATAGATTAGTAATTCCCTCATCTGCCCCTTGGAGCTTAATTAATGAACTGCCACCCTAAAATGTCTGTTTTCGCAGATTAATTAAAAAGTCCATTCCTCCAGCGGTTAATTGAGCTCTCACGCAGATAAGGTTGGTCGAACAAGAAAATATTTTTGCGGGGAGATCCCGATCCCAATCGAAAGCCTTAGTGACATATTTTTTTCTGTCTTCGTTGTCAAATTCGCAACTGTCAGAGAACACTGACAGCGAGGCAAGGGAAATGAGAAGTATTAAAGAACAATGTTTGAGGATGAGAGTTTTGTGGTGACTTTTCCGTTGTTTTTTTTATCCCGCTTAGAAAAAATAAAGAAATTCTGCACGCACATAGACAAAATTACAAACACAATAATAGAATGAGCAATTCAGTTAGCTCTATGGAGACATGAAAGAATGAGTCCAAGCAAAATTTGTATTTAAGTATTTTAATAAACAGAAAAAATACATGGATTAAGGAGACTAAAAAATACATTGAAGATCTCGAGGTCTCTCCGGATGGTATTTAAGGGCGTTCTCCACTTTGGAAGGAACTTCAAAATGCTCAGGGCTTTCAAGAAAGTCCAAATAGAAAAACAGGCCTGATTTGGACAAGGGCAAGAAAGCAAAAACACGCGGAACGAATGAGAGGGAAGAAAAGAACAGTTGAATCAAACGTAGTTCATAGTGGCTCAGTCACAAAAAAAAAAAATAATAATTAGGAAAAACTGTAGTTTCGGAAAGAGTTTATTTTTTCAATACATTCTACATTATTTAAATTTTCGCCATAGTGAACAACTTAAAATATTTAAAATAATTTAAAAAAAAAGCATATGCCCCACTAAAGCCCACGAAGGGTCTTGAGGTCAGTAAGTGGTAAAGAATGTACTATATTTGGGCAACGATTGTGCAGAGGGGATATTAAGTTTTCCCCATACTACCGGTACCCACCTTTTAGAGCTGGGTGAGCCCCAGGAAGGTCTCTAGATCCCACAGGGGCTATCCTCGGCTGTAAACTGATTAAATAAATTCTCTGTCACAGCCTAATTTGAACCAGAGACTTAAAATAATAGTTTTAAAGTATTTAAATAATTTAGTTTTGTTTGTAACGTCTCAGAATTTAAGCTTAGGATAAGATAATTTTATTTGAAAGGTAAATATAACTCTGGAATCGATATAAGAAATGCATGGACCTTAAGAACATTGCCAATTAATCGGGTCGTTACTCCTACACACCCACACACGCTGACAAAACACTTCCCTCTATAAGAGATTTGTCATTAGAAAGACAATCAAGCAAACACGAGTTCAATTCTATCAGGACCTTTACACTTGTGCTAAATACTTAGATAGTAAAGCTCAATTTATATGTTAATTGAGTTGGAAAACTGGTTAATTATTCGTAACGAGTTGGTAGTGGCATCTCTTATCTCAAGACTTAATAGTCATCAATAGCTCTTACGTTTTAACGATTTGATTCGATTTATTTATTTTTTATTTTCTTGTAAAAATTAACGTAAAAAAACAAAAATGATGTCATTTATGAAAACCGTATTTTTCCATAAATTGTTGGCTGTATTGGATGTATTCCCTTTCGATATTTCCTTTGTGTTAGTCAGGGATAATTTTATTTTTAAATTTAATTCCTCAAAGTTTTCCTGCTTCTTTTAAGACAAACAGGATGGAATAGAACTATAGAACTAACTATAGTTACCAAACTGGCAACGTTGTAATTCTTTCAGTAGATACCCCTCGGAATAAATTTTAAACTGCTCACGCTGGATTCGAACCTGCAGCAATTTTGAGGTTGCTAAACTAGGCTTCATGATCATTAGACTAAAAGTCTAGGATAGTTTTTATAAGGTCTGAATACTTCAAAGTACTTCAAAACAGAATAAATCAACATCATATGTAAATATTTAATGATATGAGTAAATAATGTGGATAAAAACTTTATTAAAATCCAGCCAGCGATTTTGCATACCAAATTATTCAAGATTAAATATGCTCTACACTGATCAAATAAAACTCATTTTGTAAAGAATCGATTAATATTTCAAAAAAGATATCATGAAGGGATATAATAATAAAAAAAAATCCGAAAAACTGGAAACATTATACAGAAGTAACAAGGCATTAAGCGTAGAATTTATCATGAAGGAATTTCTCTACCGAGAACTAATATTAACTGTTTTCTTATGTCCCACATGAAGAAAGACCAGAGTCATACAAAAAACATAGGGTCTGGCATAAGTGGGAAAGACAAACAAAGAGGAAGAGGGAAGAGAGAAAGAATAGAAATAATGAGAAGCTTCAAAATGCTTTTTTTAATTACTAAGAAAAAAAAACGAAAGAAAAAAAAATTGAAATGAAATATTAGTGAGCTATCGTAACTCAAAGAACTTTAAGTTGTATATATTCCTTTCATCAGATTCCAGGTGATAAATAAAATATTATCTAAGTGCTATTCAAAGTAAAATACACTTAATGAATATTCAAACAGTTTTTAGATTTATTTTAGTTTATTATGCTTTTAGAAATTAACATATTTTCATTAATTTTTAACTTTTTTATTAATAACATTCATAAAAATATAATAAATTCCACAGAATAAAAAAATGATTATTACACATTGGAATATCTCCAGGCTTAGTCAGTCAGCTGGTCTATGCCCAATAATTATAAAACAAGTGTTTTTCCAATAGAAAATATAAATATTTTTATTGTCTGTTCAGGACAGTATATTCTTTGTTAATATTAAACAATATACTCGAATTTAAATGTATTATTAATTTATAATTTATTTTGTAATAATAAGCTCATCGTTAGCACTAACAAAACGAATATTAAATTAATATGTTGGCTTTGCATTCAAAGAAATTTCTGGGATGTTTAGAATGAATCAAGATAACATATTTATTGGATAGTAAAATAATGAAATACACAATCACGAACATTATTACAGGAAAAAAAAAAAAATAAATGAAATAAATTTAAAAAGAAATAAGCAAATAAATAAATAAAACATTATGTGTATTCATCTGATTCATAATATTTGTTTTTATGATAGTCTGGAAATGTCCATTTACATAATTTTTACATTCACATGGTAAATCTTACATAGTGAATTTCACAAACTGTGAATCAACTTGGTGTTACAAACATATAAATTAATATCCCTAACAAAACACACAAAAAGTACAGAAATTACTTTATACAAATTGATAAAAAAAGTTAATAAAACTCAGGATATGTTAAGTAATTTAAAAAATTATAAAATAAAGAAATTAAAAAATTAAGTACTACAACTACCCATGAATGTTCTTGGGTTCAGTAGGTGGTAGAGACTGTACTGTTTCAAGGCAAACTCCGCGCTCTACCGATGAGCCATCCCTAAGCTAATTATAATATTATTTTTATCTTTATCCGGAATATTTAACTTACACTTGCTTTGAAGGATACGACTTTTTTCTTAATTTAAGTTGTAACCAAAAAATGTATTTTTTTTTTTTAAAAAAGACATCATTTTATGTCGCCAAATATAAAACCAACTTATTTGACATTTCTTAAGAATTTCTCAGTTGTTTCACCAATACGCCATTACCTCCAAAAAACACCTGATAGAAGTTTTCCTTGAAGAGTGGGAAAAAATCGAGCCAGAGTTTAAAAAAAATCTTGTTTATTCTATGCCAAGAAATATTCAAGCTGTTATTGATGCAAATGGATTATATCATAAAAATTATTATTTTTCATTGTATCATACAAATTTAAATTTGTGCAAATAATTTTGAATGGTCCTTTTTTTCCGTTGTCTTTTTTTTAAGTGAACAGTTTTATTCAATTGACTTTAAAACTTGTCTAAATAAAAGATTTCTCTTTTGAGAAAGTTGTGTAATTTTATTTCATTCCAATATAACTTTAGACCCAATATTGCAATAACCTTTGACTGCTACTGTATATATTGTCGGCCTATACGCGTCGAAAATCCAAATACAGATATCGTATATTGTTGGAAAAGGCATATCAAGAGCAATCGAATGGTAACAATAAAACACCATATGACCGTGCCTACAGACCTATCATTAATAAAGTTATATTGTAACACAGTAATTACTTGTTCACTTGGTTTTTCCCTGAATACATAAACAATAATATTTTATATAAAACATATCACCCGTTATGTAATAACGTACAACACACGGCCGAGACCAAGGCACAGCCACACCTACTTTTTTTTTTAATAGAACTAAAGTTGGTCTTTGGTCGGGATTTGACTGAAACATAATATACCTAATAATACCAATGAGTGGTTCTTGTATAATGTACGCAGGAGGCTTCTAACCCCTCCCCAAAGTCCGGACCTTAAAGTCACAGAAAACTTATGGCACACTTTAGAACAAAGGATTCGAAAATATCATTACCTCCAAAAAAAACCTGATAGAAGTTTTCCTTGAAGAGTGGGAAAAAATCGAGCCAGAGTTTAAAAAAAAAACTTGTTTATTCTATGCCAAGACATCTTCAAGCTGTTGTTGATGTTCAAGATTTTTACTTCCTCAGAAAAATTAAAGAAATAGGGTAATGGAGAATGGTTAAAAATAAATAAAGGAGTTTGGTAAAAGATAGGTGAAAGGTGGAGAAAGACTTACGAGAGGAGATTATCGAAGGAATCAAATCTCAAAGGACGGAATAAGATCTTGGAGAAAGGTATAGCTTTCACCTCATGTCGTTCCAACCGCCACCTCTCTACCCAGAGGAGTAAGGTTTCCTTTTTAGTGCAGGTTAGGATTGGATTGTTTTTGAAAACTAACTAGTAACTGGACAATTTATTACCAATTATAAATTAATATTATTAAAAACAAAATTCTTTATTTTTATTTATAACTAAAAAGATTTATTTATTAAGTATAAACCTCTTTATCCGCGTTTTGCAACTTTCAGTAGGTGAAAACGTACGCGTTCACGTCACCGACATGCTCGTGACGTATTGCGCGAGACTGGCGACACCTAGCGGCCTATGCATGAGTTATATGATTCGTTTAAATGCACTTGAACTAAACTGTCGTTAATTAGTTGTTCAATTCATCCCAATAATAACATAAAACATCAATAACTATCTGTTCGTAATACAATAGATAAAATAATAAATCTTTTTAAAGAAATAGATCAATACCATAAAATATAAGACGCAAATAAAGACTAAATTAGGAAATATATAAAAGAAATAATTATTATGCAATCCAAAGAAAATTAAAAAATTAAAATTAAAATACAAATAAAAGTGCAAAAGGCGTAATAAACTAGATGTTCATCGCCCAAAGAAAAAACATAATCTAATCTATCTTTTCGTTTTCCTTAAAAGATTTTATTTGTAATAGTTGAATGTCTTGCTTTATGAAATGATTGAAGTCAAAATGATCTAAGTACTGTTGAACTTAACGATGATAATTATGCTAAAAATTAAAATAAAGTTCATTAACTTTTATGTAAGTACAAAAAAATGTATAAATAATATAACTATATACTAATTATTATTTAAATTAAAATATAGATATTTTGTATTGAGCTTGTGCAGCCCATCGTATGTTTTGATTAATAAATAGACTACTTGAAAATGCATATTTAGTTTTTCGGAGTGCCAGTATCTGAATGTTAATAATTTATATTTAAAAATTTTTAATTTAAATAATAATTGATTTAGAAATTCAAAAAAGACACAATCAACCCATGGTTTTTAGTTTCCTTTCTGTCGTTAATCCTCATGGCTGCCAATTTATTTAATTTTTAAATATACCTATAATATTATACAAGTAACAAAATAAATATTGTTAAAGGTATCAGGATTGCTGAAACAAAATTAAGTTTCAGTTCCGCAGCTTGTAGCTTCCAGTTGTCACAACATGTTTTAACTTTTCTTTCTTTTCACTTTCAACATTCTCCAAAATAAAAATAAAAGTGAGTACCTAGTATAGAAAAAAAAAGTGTGATTATGGGAAATATCACATTACATCACACATATGTATATATCATTTCATCAAGAAATGAACCTACTAACAAACATCTATCGTCTACGCTTCGAAATGTTAGTTGAAAAGTTCATTTCGGATGAAATGATTTATTGGGATGAAATGATTACAGAAATATAAACATTCCCCTTAATTGCCCTCTCTTATCTTATTAATTAATATTTTGAAAATGTTAAAAAGGAAACGAGTGATAAGTTAATACTCGTAACTTAACTGGAAGCGACAACCTGCGGAACTGATACCCAAAATTAATGTGAAGTAAAAATATGAGTTAATATACATAGAGTTAGAGAAAAATACAGGTTTTTCTATTAACTTGCCAAAACTTCAATCCTGTTATAAGTTTGATATTCTGTTTACTTGGAAATAAAAATAAATAATTGATAATTTAAAAATAGGAATTCAAAATTCAATTTTGCTTTCAATAGCGTTGATAGGGATGGATAATATTGTAACATTGTAATAACTATTAATGACTTCCCTGGTCACTGTTCAATTTATTAATTACAATATTTAAAAACAGTAAATAAAGCGTTGTTATTTCGATTTTTATATATTATATTTATTATAATATTATAACTTTTTTTTTTATTTACAGAAATGGTGAGCAACGTCTTGTTGGTGACATTCAGCCTTACCCTTGGCGCACTCATCCTTCTCAGTACGGCAGTAGAGAGCCGAGTCTATGGTGAAAGTGGGTAAGTAATACGACCATGATAAGTAATAATCTCACAGTTATTTTTTTTTTTTATTATGATTAATAAAATAAAATAACTAAATTGATTTAGGATTCAACTTTTCAGATACAATTATGATGTATATATTTTTAGATAAACAAAACCGATAATTATGAATGGTGACATCATATTTCTTATAGAAGCCATCAAATTAAAAAAAAATTAATTATAAAAATACCAGCTACTTGATGAAAATCTTGAAATAACGTCGATTCTTAAGAAATATGTCGAAGAAATTTATCAGGAAAACACGTTTGAGTTTTGAAAATTGAATATCATTTATCTTTTTGTTTAAAAAAAATTAGTAGGCAGATATTGATTTTTAGCAGAAGTATTCAGATATTGATCTTAGAAAGTGGATCAATACTTATTTTGTACTTAATTTGTACAAAATACTTTCCAAGTATTCAGTACTTATTTTGAACTTCCCAAGGAAGCCTATTAAAATATTTGTACCCACAAAGTATTGTTTTGAGATATTGAGAATTTAGCAATAAATGAAGTATATATATAAACTTCAAAAACATACCTTATGCATATTTCACTGCATTTTGTATAGTATAGTACAAAAATCGAAATATTGGAATATGATAAACCCAAAATACTCTTTTAAGTTTCCACGGCCACTATTTATACAAAAAACTTCAGTGGTTTCTTCTGGTTTTGACCGTGTCGCTAAATTTCTCGCCAACGTTCCACCAGACATGCTGGCTTCCTCAAGGCTTCAATTGAGACTGAACCGTCAGGTGAAACGTCTGGCGTTGGTGAGAAATTTAGCGACACGGTCAAAACCAGAAAATACCACTGAAGTCTTTTGTATATGATATGCCTTGTTTTATTTATTAAATCGATGCATTAAATTTTTTCCATTTAAGGAAGAAAATAGTTGGGGGTGCAGTCAAATAAAAACACAAAATAAGTGGTTACTTATTTAATTTTTAATTTTTTTTTTATTTCTTATTTTTATTTTTTATTTACCACTTATTTAGTGTTTTTATTTGACTGCACCCCCAACTATTTTCTTCCTTACGTCTATCTTCCAGTCAACCATCCCCTCGCTTCTCATTTTTCCATTTAAATTTTAAAAAACTGTGCTATATTTTGTCTGATGGAAAGAAGACAGAAAAAGTGGCTTTGGGATTTAAAAAAAGACATTACTGGAAAATAATTACGGTCTTAATTTAAAAAAAAATTGATAACATTATCATATTTGTTGTAAAAGAACTTAAATAGGAACGTGTATAAGATTATTTTCTAGAAGCTATTAAGTTGAGATCTATCTCTTAATCGCGTTCTTGAAGCTAGGCTCGTATTTTGAAGCTTCCACTTCCAGAACAATCAGGTGTAACCTTAACCCCCTAGCTCATAGCACTGCCTTCAATATCTTTTCTTCTTTATCTGATGGACTGGTCTCTGGAAAATGAGAAGGCTGCAATAATTCAAACATAAAAAAATGAGATTAAAAAAAAATTATTGAAATTTAAAACAGCATAATAATTATAATACATCAAGTAAATAGAAAGATTTATTTATAATGGCGTGAGATAAACATGGGTAGAGAGAGAGACTGCCCACTGATAGTACTCAAATAACAAATTCAACTTACAAGGCCACGAGGCCATCTTATTTTCAGGTGCCTCGGAGGATTATCAGGATATGAAGAGGTTTGAAACTAGTGGGTTTGAGTGGGAATAAAGTTTGTCATAAAAGGGTTGATATCGGGTTCGGGTCAAATCGGTAACAAATAGGGGTCATTATGCATGACTTAGTTGGTAACAAAGTAAGGAGCACTGAAGATTTTACGAATGAATTCGGATTGGGTACGAGAGGAGTTCGATGGCTTAGTGAGGCCCTAAAACTCTACTCCGTTAGAAATAAGGCATTTTTTTACTTTCACTTTTATCAAATCCAATAAAATAAAATTAAAATAAATCAAAGATTTTTAAATACTCTTATTTTGATGCGCCAAATATCACCGTAAACTAAGACGAAAATTTCAGATTTTTTAAATGTTAAATATTTAATGTTGAAGCCACAATTTCAAATGAAACTCAAGATGCCAGTGAAATTAAGCACATAAGGTTTATTTCAAACATTGCAGGGTATAAATTCTAGATTTATTTATTTATTTATTTTTAGATTTTTTTTTAAATAATCATTTAGGAATATTACTGTCTAGGTTTCAGTACATGGCAGAGACTGTAGTGTTTCTTAGACAAGGGTTGTGCAGGGAGGTGATTCGTCCTAGATCACGCTCAACCGCCAGATTTTTTCTCCTTACTTTGGGCACTCACTTTATAGAGGCTGGGTGAGCCCCATAGATCCCAAAGGATCCATCTCTGGCCGTTAACAGATTAAATATCAATCTGCCTACGAGCGGGATTTGAACCCAAAATCTTCGCCATGGCAACTCAGGGCTCTACCACTCTGCCACTCCACGCCATAGCGGTCCTCAGCAATCGAGAGATTTTTTTTACCTTCCAGCTATCAAAAGTTTTTTTTAAACAATTCTCGCTCGCTTAAGTAAAAAACATGAAAAAAAATCCCCATTGATAAAAAACAAACAGTTTAATATAAAGTTAATTAACAGTGAAAACGGTGATTGGATTTTTAGGAATGAGGTAGGAAAGGTGGCGCTCGTTAGAAGCCCCTTGTTAGATACTTCCCTAACGAATTTGATATTCGACCCGCCTAATTTTATTTAATTTAATTCCCTAAATCAGTCACGTTTCTTCCTAAAAAAAAAGAAAATGTATAATAAAATTACATTGTATGGGCCCCCATTACAAAAACAAATAAACGTTTATTCAATCAGCAAATTGACGTTTCGTGCTGAAAATAAATTTAAAGGCAAAATAAAAGATTCATTGGCTGGTATTGAGCCTTTATTTGTATTTTTTTAGAATAATCTATATAATAAAAACGAATCGCCAAATGCCTCGCTAACCGCAAAACTCGATTACGGCTTGACCAATTCGGCTAATTTTTTTTTTTCATATTTTTGCTATGGCGCAAAGAAGGTTCCGAAAAACCTTGACATTTTCGGCTTATTTCAGTTTTTGGCCTGTATATCCTAATCGGTGCGTTTTAAAAAAAAAAACATAGGTAACCATTTTTAAAGTAGATTAAATTTTCTACAATTTGAGCCCAACCGCAGCTCTGTAGGTCTAATAGATACCGAGGTCGGTCTGTATCGTATAATAAATAACTGGAATCTTATCTATCTATCTACATAATAATAATGAATTGCCAAATGTCTTGCTAACCGCAAAACTCGAGAAGGCTCGACCAATTCGGCTAATTTTTTTTCATGTTTTTGATAAGGCGCAAAGAAGGTTCTTTTGGAGAGAAAAACTGTAAATTATGACGAGGGTAATAATAAAAACAACACCTTTCTTTTCCCATACAAACCACTCTGTTCCCAGCTGTTATTGGAAGTCAATCAAAGCATAACAGAGGCGGGTTAGTTGTTAGTAAAAGTTTATTAGGGTTTGCGTGTCATTATCTACATAATTCACATTCTCGTTTACATTTATACCCATGCCGCCTATAAAACGTTGGCACAGCAATTTGGGTCGAAGTAACTGCGAGCAAGTACCTCTTAAATAAGGCCGACTGGAAAGTATTCAGGGCTAGCGTTGAGGAAAATCTCCCCATGATAGACCACCTAAGTACAGAGGCAGACGTGGATAGGGCGGTGCGAGTCATCACCACTACCATCCTGGACTCAGAAAACCAGCATATCCCAAAGTTCAGCCCACTACCCAACGCCATTAGGAAACGTCCAAAGCACGCTCTTGCCCTTATTGGCCAACGTAATCACCTGAAGAACGTTTTCCACCGCTCTCACGACTATGGACTAAAACTAAAACCGGCCATCAATGCGATGACCCGGCAGATAGCAAGCCTCATGCGAGTCTGGAAAACCCTCTGGCACGAAGGACTCATGACGACCACCGCCAGTTCTGGTGACTCGTCAAAACCTACGTATCTAAAAAGAGGACAGTGCACCTTACATCTGGAAATGAACTGATGACGCCGGTGGAACAGGCTGAATATTTGGCGAAGGTATACGAGGCGAGCGAGACTGCTTCGGCTGGTGGATGCTCCACCAATCCCTGAGGGAGCGCTACCGTGCCCTAACGAGAAACCCATTTTTTCCACCTTCAAAGGTCTTGATTCGGTACTACGGCTCTCTAAAGGTAAAAAATCCTCTGGGCTAGACAACATCCCCTATTTCATGCTGAAGATGCTCCCTAGAAAGGGTAAAGCTTTCCTACTGGACATCTTCAACACCTGTATGAGAATCTCATACATTCCTGAAGCGTGGAAACAAGCCGTCGTAGTACCTTTACTTAAGCCGGGGAAGTCTGGTAAACTACCCGAGCACTACCGGCCATTCAGCTTGCTCTCTCATATGAGTAACATATTCGAAAGGCTGGTCCACCACCATTTGCTGACCTACTGTAGGGAGGAACACATAATCCCACCTGAACAGACTGGTTTCCTTAGAGGTGTCTCCTATTACCATCACCTGGCCAAGCTCCAAGCGCACACCATGGAGGAGATGAATATGAACAAAGCCACTGCTTTTATATCTTTAGATTGTACTCAGGCCTTTGACAGTATGTCTCACACACTGTTACTCCGACGCTTCGAAGAGTTTAGCTTCCCAGTCTCGTTATGTCGTCTGATCCGAGGCTATCTTTGCCGAAGTTCCTTCGTCGTGCGGGTCGGGGACAGTTGCTCAACTTCTAGCAACACCACCTGTGGAGTACCACAAGGGTCTGTACTGGGGCCACTGTTGTTTGTGGTATTCACAGCACCTTAAAAAGGCAAAAAAGGCGTCGGTAACAATTATTGATGATTTAAAGCTGAATGGCATCAGGGTGAATCCGTCTAAGACGGACGCCATCGTGATGTCATTTCAGGAAGGTAAAGAGCGCCTACCGATGACCTTCACAATTGAAGATGAAGATCGTCGTGTATCGAACTCTATCCTCTACCTTGGGTTCACTCTAGATAGGCATACCATCTCGAGTCACTTCAGGGGGAGGCTGAAGCTGGCCCGACAGAATTCCAATTGGCTCTATCATCAGCTCACTTCGCCCCAACTTTCGTTACGGCTTAAATGCCGAATTAATAAATCTATTATCAGACCTACGCTGCTCCATGGTGCGCCGCTCCTTAAACATGTCTATAAATCCACTTTAAAAAGCCTACAGCTATTCCAGAACTCCATCCTTAGGCGTATAGTTAAAGGCACGTCGCTCCAAAGGGCGCGTAATGATAAAATCTAAGAGGAGCTGAAACTCCCGTCTATACCGGACTACATTAGCCGGAGGGACATCAAATTTTTTGATGGGGCCGAAGGCGTGTAGTAACCCGCTCTTTTAAGACATTGTTCAGACTAATTTACAAAATTGAATTTTAAATAATTTAGACTATAATTGATTTATAAATTCATAAAATAACACAGTTATCCCAGAGTTTTCACTTCTGTCAGGCAGTCCTCATGACTGCCTTTTTAAATGTTTGTTTTTATATATATATATATATATATATATATATATATATATATATTGATGTTAAAATGATAATTTAATTATTATTCAACGCTTCTTAATTAATAAATTTATCGGACTCTGTGAAAATGCAGCTAAGTATGCACCTTGAAGTACAGCTCATTTTCTATTCACGACCGTCGACTAATGCGAAGTAGTGACTTCAAAAGGAACTAGAAGACAGATTCCTGTTTGTTATTTTGTATCCATTCAAAAAACTTCATCTCAATGATGGGGAGTACAGGGGCTTTAAAGTTATCCTAAGTCCTATTGTTGAAGCAGTTCTGGTCGAAAAGTAGAGTGCACTTCATTTGCATTTTCAATTGCAAAGATCTCCAATGTCTTTTAATAAATAATACCCATAAAACTCTTTTCTTTCCCTAGTCTTATGGTCGGTTATTATTGATATTTAACCTTTGACCTTTGTAGTATATATAAATAGAATAGAATATATCTGGCCAGATGGCTACATAATAATACAAATCATTAAGTATGTAAAAGGTGACAACAAATTAGAAAAATAACAATAGAAATGGAATAACTAAAAAGGAATATATAAAATTTTAACCAATTATAGAGAATACATATATTAATAACAACAATTACTAAATAAAATAAGTGAATGGTATAGCGTTCAATAAAGTCTTTACGTAGTGTACATCTTATTTAGGAAAAAGAAACAAAAACGCGTAAGATAGACCTGCTTAGAGATTAACTGTTTGAGAAGTCAGGAGGAGATCTTGGAAAAGCGATGGTTATGTGAGGATAGGGAAGAAGCATGGGGGATAATAGGAAGGAGTGAGTTCCACACTGTGGTGGAGCGGGCGAGAAAGGAACGCTCGAATGCTTTTTTTCTGTGGGAACGGGTGTAGAGATCGGACAGGCGGGATCTTGTTTTGTGGTGCTGGATTGAGGATTTGATTTGGAGGAGACAGTAGATTCGAGTTAATTGATTAGTATTGGAAAGCGCTTAGGAAATGTTCTCTACGAATGGGAGGGAAGGGCCTCTGTAACTCATCATAGTGATGTGGCACACGGGATCACCTCGGAGTATCAAGAACAAATCAAAGAGAGCAGTTCATTATTCGCTTTAAATTGCCCTCAAGCATTTTCGGAAGCACACACAATGTGGGAGAAGATGAGAGATGATACGAGAAGATTACGCGAAGGTTGTGTAAGGAGACGCCGAGATCGATGGAATGACTTCAGGGAACTTATTGACAGTCGGGATATTTGGGGGATGTGGTGTTTCCAGGAAAGGTTTTGGTCAATAGTGATGCCTAAGTTTTATATATGCATGTATGCATAAAGATATAAATAGATATATAATATATCTCTAAAACAAATATATACATACATAAGCACAAAAAGAGAGGGAGAGAGAGAAAGAGCAACAAAAAAGTAAAGATGAGGTGGAACATCAATATCGATAAAAACAAAAATATTATAGTTATTTATTGTCTACAAATCTCTCTATTCTATCTATTCAATATCTAAAAAAATGTACACAATTGTGTTGTAAAAACTTGAATGTAGAATTTCACTGAAGAATAACGTCAAGAACTCGGTTTTGAGAAAGAAAGAGAGCAATAAAATATAACAATTATACAACAATGCAAGTGATTACAATTGCATAATTGGAATAATGGGGTTGGGTCACTTCTAGGGCTAGGCTGTAATAATTTATAAAAACTATTTTCAAGCATTATGTTCTTCTGGAGTACTCATGTACAATAAAAATCATACTGTTAGTATTTAAAAAATGAATTCAGATGTGCAATTGTTGCATTAAAACGTTAGCACTGAACAAAAATATTTCTTTGGCTAGGCACATAACCATGAGCTTTATAACAGTACGGACCCTAACTTGCATGGTAGTGATTCTGGTTTATTTATATTATAATTTATAAAAATACAAATAATTGGATTTCCATAAAAATTATTGTTTTTTCTGTATTGGCCTACTAAAGACCACGTCATTTCAACGGTATTTTTTGTATTTAGCGTTGATTTTTGTTCAGTAATCTCCATTCGTCGCCGATGCTGCTCCCTTCTTTGTTCCGTCTATTTCTTTCCTAGAAATAGATATAAAAATATTTGCAAGAGATGGAGATTACTTGCGAGGATGTTCTAGAAAGCAACCGTCTCAGGATGAAACCGGATGCTAACTTAGGTTTTCAAGAAAAATCAAAATTGAAGGTGGAAAAGAAATAATTCCTATTATTATAATTATAAAGGAATAACTTCAATATAATATTTTTATTATCAGGGAAACTTTATTATTATGATTTCCTTAAGAAATTATGCAAGCATCGACACTTTTTATTAAACTAATTGATCCTTCAGAACATCATGCAAGAATGGCATTTTATAAATTTTAATATTCTAGGCCTTGTTCAAATATCTCAGGATATATAATTTAAAAATATTGATAATAAAAAAATATTCCTACATACTTTTTTTTTATAGACACTTTATTTATTTATTTTCTCTGTAGGATACTCCTGTTAGTGAGTATACATCCCACCTCAATAATGTATCGAGCAACTGTCAGTTAAGGGAAACAAATTGTACAGGTGTTTGTGATAGAGTCCACAAATACACCAATTACATTTGTTACAGGTTAAATTTTCCAGTCAACAGAGAAACCTTCAGCGAATTGAAACTGCATTTAATTGCCAGAATAGAATCGATTCCATTATAAAAAAATTTAAGTTATCCGCAAATCGTAAATTCATTTAAAATTTGTATAACCTTTAAATTATTAATACCCGAAAGACAATAGTAAAAAAATATGATGATCTAATGGAAAACATTTTTTTAACTTTTTTAATCTTCATTTATAATTCTTTATACTACTGCCTTTCATTAAAGTAACAATTCAAACTTCTTAAATATTCAGAAATTCCCCTTTATTCAAAAACATGGCCGCTCGTGTCCAAAACCGATAATACTTTAGAATATCCATGTCAAATCTATTTTAAAAATGCATGTATAATATTTGTTAAAATATTCATTCCAAATATTTGTTAAAATATTCATGTGAAGTATTTTTTTTAAATATTCATATCAAATGTTTGTTGAAATATTCATGTCAAATATTTTTTAAAATATCGTTATCAACTATTTGTCTCGTAGAGATATTTGCATAGCATAATTTAGTTATTTTATTTAAATATATATATATATATATTTCATTTTAATTATTTAACTTACATAATCTTTAAAAACTATAAAAATAAAATTGGTCGAATTAAAATAAAAATTATATCAACAATAGCCGAATAATAATATTTAATCTTGTTTTTCAACCATTTCAATGTTTACTTTATTGTTGGTATTCAATACGATAATAAAGCTGAAAAAAGTAAGCGTGATGTAAACAATAGTGTTATTGTTTGTAGTGAAAAAGTAATACATTTTAGCACTAATATGATTACACTGTTCTGCACCAAAATCTGCCCTGGAAAATAATGGTGTTTCCTTAAGTTTTTTGGTGTGCTTAACACGAATCTGATGTCTAAAATTCATTAACACGTACAGTTTTTAAATAAATTTAACATTCACAATTTATTCAGGAAAATGAGGATTTTGGATGATTTTAGCTGCATAATGATGATTTTAGATCCATAATGACTTATTTTATTTTTATTATTTATTAGAATCCCATGTATTAAGTTAGGTAGAAGCATGTAGTTGATGGTATGACAGTCCACATATTTTATTTTGCTCCTAGAGAGGAGTGGCTCAGTGGTAGAGTACTGAGTTACCATGCCGGAAATCCTGGTTCAATTCCCGCTGCGGGCCATGATTTTTATTTAGTCTGTTTGCAGCGGGAGATGGATCATATAGGATCTAGGACCCTCCTGGGGCCCACCCAGCCTCTATAAAATATTATAAAAATAGGGTACCAAAAATAAGGGGGGGAAATCTGGCGGTCGAGCGTGACCTAGGACAAGTCACCTCCTTGCAGAACCGTTGTCCATGAAACAGTACAGTCTCTACCATGTACTGAACCCCAGACCCTTCATGCGTTGTAGTGGTACTGGGTTTTTTTTCCTATAGTAATCTAATCCCATTTAAATGCCAAGGACTGACTTAGCCACTTATGTACTAAAAGAATGACACGATTCCACTTCCCTCTGTACAATTAACTCTGGACAAAATTCGATTTAGCCACTTAATACTGGGACAATAAATATCACCTTAAGAATATAAAAAAATTAAAGGTATACAACCTCTGTTTAATTTTAATTAATTTTTTATCACTTTCCAGCAATGTAAAGAAAGTAAAAGAGAAGTTATTCGTTACGATGTGACTGTATCATTAAAAAAGTTAAGCCCCATTTTATGGTAATTGATAACAGTAATTTTGGTTCGCATTCGACTGAATACAGCTAATTGAAACCAGGAACAAAGCATCCTACACCAATCATAAAACCTCTGCGCTTCTTACTCAACTTATCCATATTACTTATAGAAGCTATTTGATCTTTGAGAAGAAGCAGATAGCTACAGACATGAAGGGGGGAGTTGTCCCCTGCCAGGATTCCTATTGTAGTATTTAACAAAAGCTATCCGTCGTTTCGTCCAACGGCAAGATTATTGGAACGAGAAGGCTAATATTGAACTGGAGGATTTGGGTGATCAGAAATTTTCTCATGAAATTTAAAAAATCTGAAGGTTTGAGGCATTAAAGAAAATTAGGATCATTGTTTATTGATATGCATTTAATTTTTTCTTTACATTATTAAATATAAGCCATAATCAAACAAACAAATACAATATGCGAGGCGTCCAGAATCAAAAGCGGACAACACCAATACTTCAACATTTTTTTTTACATTATTCAATAGTTAAGCTGAGTAATATTATGCTCCCGAAACTTCAGGTTAAGAAGTGGACTAAAACCATAAAACATAAACCGGCAAAGTATCGTATTAGACAAAATTGTTTGAAATTTCGGAGTAATCTTCATTGATTCTGAACCCCTCATATCAGGAAGGCAAGAGTAATATAGATATAGAAGTGTTGTTTCATATATTTTCATATCATATAATTTCATTGAACTATATTTATCAGTCAGGTATATATACGGATCATTTAATACAAATATAGACCTTTGTTTTTACCAGATTTGACTTATTAAATCCGCATAGTTACTGAAAATTTCCGTTATTCCAGATGGCTTACTGGATAAACATAAAAATTAGCTGTTACATATATTTTTTAAGACTGCTAAGTAGTTGGTTAAAAGTTTTTAAAGAATATTAATCATAATAATTTTATTAAATAAGAAAAGTCTTAAATAGCGCAAAGCACCGATGCAAAAATGATCAATGTTTTCGAATTTTTATCCACGGATTACCACTTAAAGATAACCCTTGACGCAATCCTAAATAAAGATTTTCCGCCACTTTGAGATTCCAACCCTCAACCAGTGTTTAAGACAGCCTAATACTATTACCAATAACAAAAATCATAGAATTAAGTTCAGAGTTCCAAAATACAAAATAATGACTAAAACAAATGTTGGTATGACGTACAAAAGTACCATATGAAAATACCCGAGAGATAGTAGAAAATAATTTAAATGTAGAGAAAAGCTAGAATTTATTTCTCATACACAATACATATGTGATGCCGTATTTCAAATAAATTTCGATTCCCATTCCGCCAATTTGATTCCTCAAACACTACTTTCGTTAGATATTTTTAAATGAATTTATACTTCATTTCATAAATATTTCAGCATATATTTAAAAAAATTAACGGACTAAAAATTCGTCACCTCATGGGTATCAGACAAGAGTATTTTCAATGAAATAGTAAATAAATATATTTTAAAACGCCTTATTTATTTTATTTTAAGAAACTTGAGAAATGCTAAGTTTGCCTAAATTTGTGGTGAATTAAGTACCAAAGCTATCATCTAAGATTTTTTTTAAATTAATTTTAATACAAAAAGTATTTTTATGATTTTAATATTGCCTCGGATTTTTCGTCGTCATAACCTCAATACCGGTGACAAATAAGATATAAGGAGACTTTTGAGTTAACGAAAATTTAATTAAACTATAAAATTAAAGTTGTAAAAAGATAATTATTTTTACATAACCAAATATCAATACACATTTGCCTGAGTAATCTTCTAATTTATATTAATTTGGAATTTATTTGCATGTATCCATTACCTTAACCATAATCTTCTGGAAAATTCGTTTTTATTATATATTATGAATTATTACCCATATAAGTCTGAAATATCATTGAAAATATTCATTTTAAAAGTGTCTTCAGAATGGAAAAAATGAAAGAGTTTTATTTCTAAATATTACTCTCTAAGTGAGTGATATAAATTATTGTATTCATACAATTTATAAATACTAATTTACGGCAAAGACTTCACTTTTAACAACTAAAGAGTTAAAAAAATTCTTATTTTTAATTTTTTTCAAATGTTTATTTTTTTAAATCAGCATACGCTATCAATAAAATAATTAGTATTTTTTGAAACTTTTATTAAATCTTTTCTTCTTCATGTGTAAAAATAAAAATAATTCATTTTTACAGACAATGTAAAATAATTTGTTTCTAGATTAGTGCTCAGGTATTTACTTAAATCATGCAATAGAGTTTACTTAAATTATACAGGACACAATTTTCATTACAAAATTGAAAAAATATACTAAATATTTTAAAACAATTATATTTAATATTCCAAAGAAATTATATTAAATATTTAAAAATATGTATATTAAATACTTTTAGAAACTATATTAAATATTTAAAAAAAAAAATTTAAAACTATTAATAAATTTTATATTTATTGCTTATTTATAAATATTTAAAAAAAATATTATATTAAATATTTATAATTGTATTTCTAGATAAATATTTTCTGCAACAGCAATGTATTAATTTTTGAACATTAGAAAAAAAATTACTGGCCCATGAGGGGATCGAACCCGCGACCTTCGCGTTATTAGCACGACGCTCTAACCAACTGAGCTAATGGGCCGCTGAAGATCTTCGGCAAAATTTTCTTAGTTGAATCTGGTTAATACCTTTTTTTTCCTGTAATTTTTTGTAATTTATTATATTCATAAATCTCGGCTTCAGGTACCATAAATTGCTAAGAAAATTTTTTTTTTTAATTTCAATAAAATAATAATAAAACCTTCTATTAAATATCAAAACTTTATATGTGTTTGACTAAGTTAATTAAACAAACATTTACTTTAGTTTATATTTAGTTAATCCATAATATAATTAAACAATTCGAAATTAAATATTTGTCTATAAATATTTCTTACATATTACTGTTTTATACTGCTAAATTTTAATAGTTTAATATCATTTTGTTTTTGCTGGTGTTGCTTATCCTAGGACCTGCTATCTGATCAGTCTTTTGTCGAGCTCGACCAATTAAATTGTAAATATTTTTAAAAAATGGCAACCACTATTTCTTACTTCTTAAGCCAGTTACAAAATTAGTACTAAACTGAACCTTAATTTTTAGAATAATGTCGGAGTAAACCTCTACTAAAACGTTTAGTATCAATTAGTATAATTATAACTGTCGTACAATTAAATGAGCTGTAGTATAATTCATAATTGGGGTGGTTAGGTGGTTATGTGACATCGCTAATAATCAAAACCAATATTGACAATAAGAAGATAGTTGAATTATGACAAATAAAAATATTATAAATGACGGAAATAAATAATTTGGACCTATGCATTATTTTAAACACAAAACAACCTTGTAAAAAAACTTCTAAATACACTGAACAGTGGAAAACACTACTTCCATATAACCACTTATAGATACATAAACCTACAAATTTACCAGCCATACATAGTCTCCAACTTTACATACAAGCACAACAAAACACTTTTGAAATTATTGTAGTAAGATCAGCCTATTCATAAAAAAAATAAGTTTTAAGAAATATAGAATTTAGAAGAATGTACTAAAATATTCCGAAGATATATTAATTACTTGTGCTGAAACTATGGCGGATACATAAAATGGAAGGAGGAGAGAGATAGAGAATTCGGAGTTAAGGTTTCTTAGTGACTCGATGCTCATGTTACCAAGAGACCTTGCATACTTAGCGTAAGAGATATGTTAACATTTGCAAGCAGCAATGCCTGGCGAGAATAGTAAACTATACTTAGTATTCCTGATAAGACGCCTCTGCATTATGCAAGAGAACTGAAACCGCTATGAGGCAATGGAGTAGAAAATTATTATTATTTAAATAATACTAATTATTTAAGACAATTAATATTAATAAGCTGAAGTAGCTCAGTATAACGCTGTGCTGAAGGTTCTTGGTTTAAATCCAGCTGTGACAGATAAATTATTTAATCTGTTGACAGGCAAAGATCTGTAGACACCTTCCTCCTGTGGATCACTCATTCTCTATAAAGTGAGAACCGTTAATAGAGGAGAAAACCAGACGTTTAAGCGTGAGCATATACCTAGTCAGGCATATCACCTCTATGGAAAACCGAAATCCTAAAACAGTACAGTTAGTTTTTTTAGTACAGAGGTTGTGCGAGCTTCAGTAGGGTCTAGCTCACTCAGGGTCAAACCGTGGCTACTAACAGATCGAATAATTTATCTGCCACAGCCGAATTCGAACACGGATTTTTCAGCATGGCAACTCCCTACTCAACTACCCTTCAAAATAAATTTATAAAACATCAATATTTTCCCAATATCCTTCTAATGACCTTGAGTCTCAGGTTGGGTCTACATTGTAAATTATTATATAACATTAATACGTCAGTGATACTCAAACCAATTTTAGACAAGAATCCATCCACGCCCAATAGGTCTGTAATTACAGAGATAAAACGGTTGTACAAAAGTCAAAGCAGGGGAAATATATCAAAGCATCAGCTACTTTCTTAATATAGATAATTTGATGCGGCTCGGAACTTATGCCAACTTAACGACTAATAAATTCTGAATTACCGAGAGCATCAGATTGTCGGTGAAGGGTTGGCTAACTTGTTGAGAACTCTAAACTTTCCCGGACAATATAATTTTCAACTTTCTTATCTTCCTCAGATTTGTTGTGTTTCAATGGAAAAGGGTCTTATGGTCGCGGCTTATAATTAGAAAATTAGTGAAAATTTTGCTAAAACTTTAACATTACTTGCTAATAACTTTGCAATGCAATGCCGTCCGTGGTTCGAATAAGAGGCCTGCCTGGGCCTAATTTATTTAATAATAATAATTTTATGCCTATATATGCGCTTCGATTGATTATTATTTGATTTTAAAAATATAAACTCAGCACCATTACAATAATGTTTCTTCAATGGGCCTAAAACAAAAATATTAATAAAACGTAATTTTTTACACTTTAACAAAGAATCTACTGGTTTTTAAAGAGGGGCGTTGTTTGAAAAATTGCTTAAGGGAACCATAACAAGAAAAGATTCTCTGATAAAAAATAGAGTTATTATTCTGCAGGTTGTCGCTTCAAGTTGAGTCACAACAAGTTTTAAGTGTTCATTCATTTCCCTTTTAAGACTTTTATTAATGGATTTTCTTCTTTGTATTGAGCTTAAATAAATATCCGGGAGCGGAGTGATAGAGCACTGAGTTGGCATACCGGAAATCCTGGTTCGAATCCCGCAGCAGGCAGTACTTTTTTTTAGTCTGTTTGGAGCGGGAGATGGATCATATGGGATCTTGGACCTTCCTGGGGCTCACCCAGCCTCTATATAAAATTATAAAAATAGGGTACTCTAAATAAGGGAAAAAAATATGGCGGGTGAGCGTGACCTATGACAAGTCACCCCCTTGCAGAGCCGTTGTCCATGAAACAGTACAATCTACCATGTACTGAACCCCAAACTCGTTCACGGGTTGCAATGGTACAGGTTTTTTTTTCTTTTTTTTAAAATAAATATATGATGTATGTTATAACCGAACATCATATGTATATATATATATATTTTTTTTTTTGTATACATGGATAAATATTTAATCGTGTTACATAATAGTTAAAGTTTTAATCGGTATCAAATATTATAAATCTTTTTCTTTAATCTTAATTGGTTTCACCTATTGTTTAAAATAAAAAACCGACCTAAGTTATAGGATTTCGGTACACCAGGATTATGTTTTTCTTAGAATGATAAGAACACAGAAAAAAAGTTTCTTCAAGCTGAGTTCCACCTTTTTTTCCCTTATCAGTCTACGAAAATTCGATAATAATTTACGTTTGTTAGTTTAGTTATCCCCTTTAATGTCGTGTTTATTTTGGATTATTTCAAGATTTTTTAAAAATTATTATTTCAAATCCTAATAAAATAATCAATTCTATTCCGTAATTAATGCTTACGGGCATTATTTTCTACAGTTATATCTGTTCCGAAGGTTTTCGCTTCGTGTAAAATTGCAGGTTTTAACTGTTGATTCATTTTATTTTTAATACTTTCCAAAAATACAAGTTATCGTGTGCTTTAGTGTGGAAAAGAGAATATAATTATGGGTAATGAGTAGATTTCGGTAATCATTCATCAAGAAATAAAACTTTCAATTAAAATAAACGATCGAAATATAGATGATAAATGTTTTTTGAAACGTTTATTTCTAGATGAAACGATAACCGAATTATACGCATATTCCCACTATTACATCCTTTTTTCCACACTAAAGCTTACGATAACTCGTATTTTTGGAAAATATTAAAAATGAAACGAATAAACAGTTAAAACTTGTTGTGACTCAACTCGAAGCGACAACCTGTGGCACAGATACAAAAAATATAAATAATTTATCTGCCAATGTTGGATTTGATCCCTCAAACTTCAGCACAGCAACTCAGCGCTCCGAGCTCCCCCGCTCCAATTATTTATTTTTATCAGATTAAAAAATTAACTCTAAGTTTGATATATTTTTATAAATATTGTCGAATCCGAAGGAGGAGGAAATTCCTTTTGATCGTCCACTTCCTCGAGTATCCTTTGCTATAGAAGCCAATTCCTTTTGGGAGGTTACCCTGCGATCCTCGACACCAAGGAACCATCTCATGGATGCCATTCCGCAATAGAAGCTTAAAGGAAATCAAATTAAATCAGAGTCTCCTTCCTCTGGAATCCTTTAGTTCTTCTCATCATAATCTTTTGGACTATGAAGATCGAGATATCAAGAAGAAGCATACGTTTATAGTTATTCCATGTTTTCTTGAATTAATATAAAATGCATAACAATTATTATCAAAGGCTTTACAGACTGCTAACGAAAAAATGGATTTTTGAAGTGAAAACTTCTTTAGCCGCGATTAGCGACTTGTGGTAGAGGAACAACTATTAGGGCTGAGTCAGCAACATGAGCGACATGCTTTTGATATATTGCGCGAGACTGGCTACACCTAGCGGCCAATGTATAAGTCTTACGATATGTTTAAATCAACTTTAGTTTAAAAGTTAGAATTATATTACAATAATTATATTTAATTAAAAGGTCGTTTAGTAGTTGACCAATTGATTACTAATAACTTTGTTTTCTCTCTTTATGTTTTTATCCACAATTGCCAAATTAATACTAACTTAAAACACCGTTATTCAAAAGTTTTGATTTCTCACTTCTGTCGGCAGGCCTTACGAATGCCTATTTATTTTATTGATATTTATAAGTCTATACTAATAATATATCAATTAGATAAAGAAAAACATATATAATGGCATGAGATAAATACAAGTAGAGAAACTAACCAATAGTAGTACACGAGAAAAAATACCAAAACTTTTTTTTCCTATTGTTCTTAAAATCCTAGATAAAAACAAACTGAGAAAAGGGGACTGTTACACGGGGAACAATATCGAATGGAGCACAGTAGATTGACCAATAACATTTTCAAATATTAAATTTCCTCAAGGCAGTATCCTTGGCCCAATCCTTTATACAGTTTATACAGCTGACATCCCAACTCATCCTAATACTATCCTTACCACGTATGCTGATGATACATGTGTATTATCAGTCAACACCAATCCAGTTATTGTATCCCAAAGCCTCCAATCCCATATCACTGATCTTGAAGAATGGTGTCAGAACTGGAGAATTAAAATAAATTATCAAAAATCCCATCAAATCATCAAATCACTTTTACCTTACGTCGTAAACCAATGACTTCCTGCCCTTCAATATCCTATAATAATATCCCACTTGTGCCTGTAGAACTGATCCGATACTTAGGGTTGCATCTCGACAAACGATTAACCTGGAATCCTCATACAAGACTGAAAAGACAAGAAACCGCTCGACGTTTCAGGCTACTTCAACACTTACTAGACAAACGCTCTAAGCTCCCAATTAATTACAAAAGACTCATCTACATGACCATCATACGACCTATTTGGACTTACGGAGTAGAGCTTTGGGGCTCCACTAAGCCATCGAATTCTTCTCGTATCTAATCCCTACAATCCAAAAATCCTTCGTAAAATCCTCAACGCTCCTTATTTTGTTAAGAATATAGTTATCCATAACGACCTTCATGTCCCATTTGTTGCTGATTTGGAACACGGTATCTATCCTTTCATAACAAACTTCATTTCCACTCAAACCCTCTAGTTTCAAACCTAGCTTCCTCTTCAATTCCCGATATTCCTCCGAGGCGTCTGAGAAGTAGATGGCCACGTGACCTTCTTAGTGGAACATGCGATTTGAGTACTACCAGTGGGTAGTTTCTCTACTTATCATTATATCATGTAATTATGTATCACTCACCCAATTTACTTGTTATATTACTGTAATATAGTTGTAAATATCAATAAATAAATTATTTAAAAAAATACATTAAATTAAATATTATTATTTTAATTTTAAATATTATTAAATCTTTGAATAATCGAAAACATAATTATCTGTGTCCAAAATATTTCTGTATCTAAACACGTTCAGTAAAATACTTATTGTTTATTTTTTTCTTATTCTATATTTTTGATTGCTAGTAAGCTGTGAGATAGTTAAGAATTAACAAGAAAAATAAGGCAGGAATAGGTGAGAGAAGGTTATCAAGAGAGAAGCTAACAGTGTCTAGATAACAATTATAATTTATTAATCTCCCTGATAATGCATTTTATGAGGAACGTGGATTAATTGATACTATTATATAAAATGTTTGGGGTAAAAACAACGACAAGCTGACTGAAACGAAGTGATAAAAAACTTATTGGTAGAAATGACGTAAAACAGAAAAAATGAACGACAGAGGAGCATTTTGGAAAAAGGTTTTGAAAATGGTAGGATCTCAAGGCAAAATAACAACAACAAAAAAAAAGGTTCAGGGTGACCTGAGGACAAGAGGAAGCATAGAAAACGTAAGAAGATAAAAGAAACAACAAACGTAAATATTAATACTAGAATATATAGAATTAATACTAACCTATATAATATTTATGCATAGACTACCAAAGCATAAGGAGTGTAATAAAAATAGGTTATGAAAGTTAGGTTCCATAACAATATTCAAATCTATTCTAACACCAAACAATTGCAGAAGAGGATTTTAGTTAATAATACTAACATTATTCATACGGCATGTTATTCATAAGCTTTGGAGGTAACCGTTGTAACTGAACTTAAAATATGCTTACAAGACAGTAGAGGACAATAGCCCATATTTTTCATCGATTCACAAAACAAACGGGAACATGGAGTTCCGCCCTCGCTCCCTGTTATCCACAAAACGGCAACTGAGCCTTTGTTTTCAAAAATGAATAGTAATGAATGTGTTAAATTAGCATTTGAAATGTACAAGCCGATACGACTGTAATATCCGGTTTTTAATCCGTTTCAATTATAGTGTTGAGACATCCTTTTCCGTGACCAATATTTTTAGATATAAATAACAATGATAAAGCGAATAGTTATAAATTATAAATTCATAAAAAAAAAGAAGATAAATGAACATGATTTATCAAAATCAATTTTAATAAAAACGATTTTTCAAAATATTCTCTCTAAAAACACAATAACCCTTAAGGCGCTATGGATGCAGACACGTCCGGGAAAAGCAATAGATGGGGACTATGAGCAAATATATGCGTCTGTTAAAAGTCCACCAACAGGGACTAGAGCATAATTACGTGAAATTATGATAAGAATATTACGTATGACTTCATGTGAGGCAGATATAAAGTTATAACGTATAACTTTAGCAACGGCTTCAAAAAAAGACAAATTATGAAACTATCAGGCTTAAAGAAAAAAAGTAAATAAAAATATTAAATAGTTCAAATTATCTATAATATCCTAATATTTAAAATAAATTTTATGGTAGGTACTACATATTGATATATTGTCCGTAAAGCACTCCAATTTTTTTTGTCTTATTTTTATGTCGTAACAATATAAATTTTACTCATTTTAATTGATGATTGATGCTTCGAAATAACGTTACGTTAATATACAATCTGGTCCAATAGGTATACTATAATAATCGTATAATAATAGTCGCCCCTTGAACTTGAGCTTGTAAATAAGCAATGGAGTTATCTTTACAGCCCAGGCTAAAAGTATTCCGTTCACAACTCTGGTGAACGCTGAGTTTGCAGTCTCTCTGGACCGCATCGCCCGAGTTTCGTTCGCACTTTAAGGGTTAAAATAGAGGATTGAAAAAATGAAAATTGAGGCGCTCATGAACAAAGGATAACTTCAGGATTTCAAAAACTAGCTTTTTCACATTGTTCGCTAGTTTCGTCAAGCAATTTAGTATAACACGACTCCTTGCCGTCTTATTTCTAATCGTTTTAGTCCGGTTCTAAACATGAATTTTCGGGAGTGTAAAATTGCTTAATCGAACAAACGAAAAATATAATAAAGTCAAGATTGAAATCGTTGACTTTTGGAGGTTTCTACCCTGAAAAATTAAGTTAAAGAGGTATATACTTCATAAACTGGTTTAAAAACCCTTAAATTATTAGAATTTTCAATAATAAGAAAATGGTCGATCGACATCATTTGGCTATATTAATATGAATAGAACCGGTGAATATTATGTACATTTTGAGACTAAGTTATTGTTTGTAGCTCATAAGCAATAACAGACAGTTACAACTGTTTTAAAATAGCAAGGGAGAGAGAGTAGGTTCTTATATATTTAATTAAATTAATAAGACTAATGTATCAATTAAGATTTAATTATTTAATAATTAATTAATTAAAATTTTAGTATTTCATAAATATAATACATCATAAAATATCTTATTTTATATATTGACCCTAATTAAAATTTATACTTTTATTGTTAATTTTCTTATCTTATAACTGTACTATTTTTTAATTTATTTTATTTGTGTGTATTATTTTTTTTTTTTGCATATTATTTTTTTCGTGGGAAGAACTTAGATTTTGGTCTTTATTAACGTTTTAAGAATTTATGTAAATATCGTCTGATTTTTATTATGTATCCTTTAGGGCAGAAATATGTCCTATTATTGCTGTACTCAATTTTTATTCTTAAGTAACTATATTTCCATTCTAAACACGAATTCTGTTTTAGGCACAGGGACTTCTTAGGAGATGACAACGAACCTGACCCAGAAGTCATCCTAGAAATGCTCGCGAACTTAGGACAAACAATTACATTGAGGGCCAACGATCTAGAAAAGTAAATATTATATAAAAATATCAAATACGAATTAGTGTATACAAAGAGAATAATACCTGTTAATAAGTTATTAGATGTAGCATAACTATATTTAGGAAGTATATATATTTGTTTCTGTTGAGATATTTAAGATAATATTTTTGTTTGAAACTAACAGCTACTACAAAGGATATTTGCAAAGGTAAGATACCAAAAGAATATTAGAAATATAAAGTCCTAAGCGCTAGAGTTAGGGAATGCTTTTTCGTAATTTACGAAAAGCTTAAAGAGCAGCAATTAGAATTAAGAATATAATATTAAGAACAACTAATGGAGTTTTTCGTTAGTTTATTTTTTTTTTAAGAAAACAATTATTTAACCCTCAGATCTTGATAAGATAACAACCTCACAGGTAAAGTGTTGCGAAAACCTTGGCTTTGAGCAATGCTAAAAGCATGAACTTTCTTTTTTTTGTTTATATTATTTATCATTATCGTTAAAATTTACAAGTTATAACTCTATTATTCAAAGGAATGGATAATTATACTGCTTCCTTTTAAAGAAAAAAACACATTGCATTTGGATCAACTTTTATTTATATATAGTCTTTTATTTATATGCTTATTTACAAGAATATTACAGGAAAATGAAAAAGGTCACAGATACTCATTCCATCAAATAATACTCAACACCAAAGAGCAAAAGAATTTAAATATTTAATTATGATCAATAAACCATCTACTAATAAGGTGAGTACAATTATGCAATATTATTTGTCTTTCAGAAAACAAGGCTATTCATTGGAATTTTGTAAAAATCCTTTACAATAAGGATTAGGAGATTATTTTTATAGCCGAGTACTAAGGTAAGGTACTTCTTTCAGTTTCTTTGATTTTTTTTAAAATTTTGTAATACGTATGATTAATGTTAATCAAAATTGGTAAAATATCATCAAGGTGATGATAAAGTTGACTGTAAAAATTACAGTAGAACACGGTAGGCGTAGCGTTGCATTAGCTGTTAACGGGAGAGCCGGTTAATTGGGAGTTTTTTTAAATTAAAATAAATTATTACTAATCTATTCCGTAATTAATATAGAAATATTAAAATAAAATAAAAAATTTAATCCTTAGCTCAAATTTATATTCATATAGAGTTCCTGATCTCTAAGTCCCTAGTTCGATATTCGATAAGTCCGATAAAATATTTATTTAATCGTCATCATTAATTAATTTTTTTTCACTCAACTATGGCTATTTTAATTCAATTTAAGTTGAAGTGGAAATGGTTGCCTAGATGAATCGTAGAAGAGTGTGAAATGGACGTAAGGTGCAATTAAATAAATGTTATACAAAATGACTTTAATTTATTTTATTTGTGCCAATGTTATATAACATAAATTTAACTGGTTACAAAGAAAGATATGAAATGAATGACCAAAAAGAAATACAAAGAGTAAAAGATAAATTATTTCCATAGATTTTTTCGATTCTTGTTATTTCATATTTTCTCTTTTACTGTTTGAATTTTTTCTTGTCATTCCATTAATTTCTGTTCATATAACTAGTTATATTTTCTATTTAGTTATTCTGTTTACACCTCTGATATCCCGGAGCATCCTTGCACCAACATCTATACCTTCGCTGACGATACAGCCATTATTTCTTCTCACAGAGACCCAAACCTAGCATCTATAGCTCTTCAAAATCATTTATTTGATTTAGAAAAGTGGTTCTATAAATGGCGAATAAGAATAAACGCCTCAAAATCGAGCCATGTAACCTTCTCTCTGCGCAAAGCTTCGTGTCCAGCAGTCAAAATTGACAACGACGAAGTACCTTCCAAAAATTATGTACGTTATCTCGGACTATACTTGGACAAAAGACTTACATGGAACGTACATACAAAATTAAAGAGACAAGAACTGACTAGACGGTACAAACAACTATCACATCTGCTGGACTACAGATCTTCACTTGACTTACGGAACATACGACTTATCCATAATAGCATACTGAAACCTATTTGGACATATGGAGCAGAACTTTGGGGTTCAGCAAAAAAAGTCCCACAAGATTCAAACATCACAGTCCAAAATTCTCAGAAAAATTGTTAATGCACCATGGTATATTTCGAATCACACCATACACAACGACATGAACATTCCCACTATAAAATCATATATTCATAACAAATACATGACATTCCACTCATCGACACAATATCAACCAAACCCACTCGTTCTTCCGCTTTCCTACTCCCTGCTACCTGGACTCTAAAGGAAAAGATTAAAAAGACATTGGCCAAGAGACCTACTCAACTACTGATATTTATATTTTTACTCCATCATCATATAGAAGTTCATGTAGAAAATCAAGGTGAAAAACACTAGGATCATATTTGCTGAATGCGCAATTGCAAATAAAAATTAAATTATAAAATAAAAAAAATAAAAAATTTAGTTATTCTGTTTCTGTTTTATTATCAGCCCTCAGCCCCTAAAAATCAGATCGAAACGTTGGCACAAATAAAATAATTTAAACTTATTTTTGTAAAATGTATTGACTGTATCTCCCGAATATTTTACACTCTTCTTTTAATTCAATTTAATTTTGTATAATAATAAATTGAATCTTAATGTAATTTTTACGGCCAACTATTCAGCAAAGTAATATACTATAATCTTTTACTAATAAAAAATATAAAAATGATAAAAAAATAGCAATTTGTTAATCGAATGTTACTAATTAAAGGTAATTATAGAGGAAGTTGAAGGCGACAGGAGGAGATGGCCATACCAGAGCCAGAGAGGCGATAACTTGCTAAGTAACCACTAACTGCGTTAGTCACTTCTTGGTTACACGGTTAGTTCAGTCTGGGCCCGAGCCTCTGTATAATAGGCTACATCGTTTGTCCCTTGTCTTTGATAGAGCTTAAGTCTATTAGGTTAAATGGGGAATCTATAAAAATTATATAAATTTAATTACGTAATTTTTCCGCAGGTTGTCGCTTCGAGTTGAGTCACTACTAGACTGAAACAGCTACTTCAACGTTTACTAGACAAACCCTCAAAGCTCCCATTTAATTACAAAAGATTCATATACATGACAATCATTAGACCCATCTGGACTTATGGAGTAGAGTTTTGGGGGCTCCACTAAGCCATCCAATTTGTTATTTGAGTACTACCACTGGGTAGTTTCTTTACTTGTCTGTATTCATGCCAATATGTACCATTCCTGCCATTTACTTGTTGCATTGTTATATTACAGTTGTAAATTTCATATAATAAATTATAAAAAAAAAAAAAGGTCAGTCACAACAAGTATTAAATTTTCATCATTTCACCTCTTAATATTTACCGAAATACAAGTTATCATGAGCTTTAGTATGGAAAATAGAATGCAATTTTGGGAAATGTTTCTGTTAAGTATCAAGAAATGAACGTTTTTACAACATATATCATCTATAATTTCGAAATGTTAATTGAAAATTGTATTTCTTGATGAAATGATTACCGAAATCTACTCACTACCCTTTATAACGTTCTCTTATCCATACTAAATCTCACGATAACTTGAATTTTGGGAAAATATTAAAAATGAAACGGATAAACAGTTAAAACTTATAACTCAACTCGAAGCGACATATAGCTTATTTTTCTATAGAAAATAATTCATCAGTAAGTATCAATTACTGAATTAGAATTAATTATTTTATTAGGATTAGATATAATAATTTTTAAAAAATCTTAAAAAAATGTAAAATATATTCAATATAAAATTTAATATACACGACAGCAAAGGTAACAAGTGTAAATTACTATCAAATTTCTGGTAGGCTGACGGAAGAAACTTTCCGTTGTTATTATCATCGTAAATCAAAACAAAATGGCGCAGTATCGAAATCCTATATCTTTAATTAGTTTATGGCCAAACTTTTATTTTTGCCATTAAAACATTCAAATTACTTAGGGATAGTAATAATCTTGTTTAATCGTAGATATTAATTAAATGTAATTACATGATACTCTAAAACATAATAGTTTATATATTAATTCTTGTATTGTTATTTTAAAGGGACTTGTCCCAGAATAAATAAAGACTTTATAATTATTATTAAATAAAGTAAGTTTTTCATAGTTTTTCAACTTACATTAAATATTACTTGATAACATGTTAGTAACCGTTACACTAATATTGATCGTTCAAATAATTCCAGAAATATGCATTATTTTTTTGGTTAAAAAAATTAGTTCAACATTATTATGCGCTAAAAAGAAAAAAAAAATTGAAATAGATAAAATATTTATCGGAAACCTTATTAGCTTTATTTAAGGAATTATTTCTTTGACCTATACCCTGACCATTTTCTTCCCCATATATATATATATATATATATATATATATATATATATATATATATATATATATATATATATATATATGGGCACCTAATATTATTTAAGATAAATTTATAAGCTTGAAACAAAAGTGTTGTTATTTATGTCAAAAAACACGTTACGGAACAACAATATTTTAGAAGCAGACTAATTTGAACAACGGCTACCTTATTGCAGCGGGCAGAAAGAAAGGTCTCAAGAAAATGGGCTTCACTTATTCGCTAAGCTTTTCCTCCACAAGCGAGCAATTCATTCATCCATTTTCCTCAGCGTCATTCTGAGGCCTCATATTTCTTCTAAACTTCAGCAGGGGGGAAACTTTTCGCTTACTTACTACACACATGCTGCTAAGTAGCGGTTTAATAATGCAGAGTTTAAATTTAAAGTTATTAAGGTTATTTTTGAGATACTTAGAAATATCAATAAAAGTAGGTTAATAACATACGTTAAAATTAACTTATAATCATTTTTAAACGGGGAGCGGTATAGTTCAGTTTGTACAGTGCGGTGTTGATATTCGGAAGTCCCCGAATTCAAATCCAGCTATGGTGGATAAATTATTTAATCGGATAACAGCCATAAATATACTCTGTCGAACCTCCTGGAGCTCACCCGGCTAGAATAAAGTGGATCCCCTTAAATGCGTAGTAGTACAACAAACTACTATGCCCAAGGCCTGGTAGGTTTTCCTAAGATTTTCTAAAATCTTTGGCCACATAGTAGGTGCACTACGGGTGCCATAAAATGGTAATCCTGAGACTGCGGTGTCAGGTACTCGTCTATGATCCCTAACCTAATTATACCTGAATGGGAAAATAATAGGAGTTCCACTGTAGTCGTCATCGAAATCGTCCGATTAGCCAAGAAATCATAAAGTTTGGTTAAACAAAACTGGCGGTTGAGAGTGTCTCTCAAAGGCTCACCCACCCTCAATAAAGTAACTTTAATTAGGGAGGTGTGGGGGTTGAGTGTGATCTCAGGGAAATCATCTCCCTCCACAACCGTTGTATTAGAAACAGTGCAGTCTCTACTACTTACTAAAACCTAGACCCTTCATGTGCTCAGTAAATACGGCACAAATGATGAGGAAAGGAGAGCATATGGCTTAAAGTTCAAGATTGGGCTGTAATCGCGAGGTATGAATGCGTTGTTGATGTAAACCGTTTGAAGCCTAGTATCGTGGTGGTCCAAATAAAGTAATTATTATAAAAAAAGAAAAAGAAATAAGCAAAGACAAAGGAATAAACGTTAAGGGAAACTTGACTGAATCGCTAGGAAAAGGCTAAATTAAGAAATCTTAGATGAAGACGCAAAGATTAAATAGCGAAAAAGAGGGCAGACCATCGTGACATTGAAGGAGCACCAAATCACTTCTTTCGAAAGTAAACTGATGACCTCGATGCTCAAGTCCTCATTTATCGTAGTCATCAATTAACTCCCAACGAGCTTATCTCCCAAATAAAAATCTAGATCCTATCAGTCATGTATGTTAGTATATCTTGCTAACAGTATATTCCGCCAAGGCACAGCCCAAATTATAGCGCATTTATTGAGAAAATATGTGTCAATGTACTTAAATGCTAAATTGCGACATGAAGGAGCAAGATAAAAGGTCATCTCAAGGTCAACAAGTTTCTAGGACGGAGAAGTTCTAAGTTATTATTTACACTGTACGGGAGGATATCGAGGCGAGAATATAAGAGTCTGGGCACGAGCTATGAGATGGCTTAGCGCCAATCCCTCCCGATTGGAGGTTCGTTCTTCTAGACACTCCATATCCTCACTCCATCCGCGCTTATTTATGCCTGATTGGTGATCTCCAAGCCGATAATCATCCACTATCTAAGGATAGATCCTTCATTAGCGACTGTATTTATCTAAGAACTCCAAAATCCCAGTAAAAATGTGAAAACTATTGAGTTCTATTGCATAGGCTTAAAAAAACAAAAACAATTAAACTTTCTTTTTCATTGGCATTTTTTTTTAATCCTGTTGACCATATCGCTTTAATTTTAACTAATTTTATCGTGTCACTTTAAAAACTTCTGTCCCTAACTCGCTAGAGTTTTCTGTCCCCGATATTCCTATATTCACTGGCACTTTCCTTTGATCTTTCTTCAAATCTTCTTTGGTCTTTCTTCATCCTGAAATCGTTCCATATTTCACTATGCTACCAAATTTTCTTTCTTCTAACATGTGAGATTCTGTGACGTTCATCTTTTCCAAATCTTACCTTACTTCTTTAGTCCACCTTGTAGAGGTCTTCTTCTTCCAGAAATAGTCAAATATTTTCTTGGTCGATCTAATTTGTTTATTCCGCACAGATGTCCGAGAAATCTCAGTCACTTCTTCCGCATAGTTTCCGAGATACTTTTCACTTTCCGGTAGATTTCTCGGTTACTTTAGTTTCCTTCAGTCTTCAGTGTGAACTTCACCAATGATTTTTCTTAGAATTCTTCTTTCCAGTTTTTCGAGGTTACTATTATCTATCTAAAGGCATTCACTGGCGAAGAGGCATTCACCGGGGAAGAGGCATTCCAGGGGATGAACTTTGTAAGGGTAAGAATTATCTTTCAAATTAAGATTGGATTGTAGGATCCAAATACTCAATAGGTTCTTCAGCGCTATCTGGCATATTTTTCTTTTATTTAATACAAAATTTCATGTATTTACAAACCTCATGTTGGTAATCCTAAGCCCTAATTATTACAAAATCATGGAGTATAGTTTGGCATTACATCTACGAATGGATCGTCGTGGATACAGTCAGCATTCAAAGATTTTGAAGTTAAGCACTTGACATGTTTAAGCCCTCTAAAAACTTGGGAACATCGTTTTGCCAAAATGGTAAGGCTGTACCAAACTGAGATGTATGTCTCTAAAATCAGTACCATCGCCGAACCATTGTCCTCATCCAGGTACTTAAAGTCATGTTCCTTCAAGTTTTAATTAACTTCAGTTTTCCTTCTTCCTCATCAGTATTGTAATGTTTCAAAGGAAAACAAAAAGTTAAACGTTAATACAAGTTGTAAGTTAAAACCTAATATTTCATTTGTTAAATGATATTTACCCACCATTTCTACACTTTACAGTAGTACAATAATGAACTAAAAAATAAATATTAAATAATGAACGGGTATGTTCATTTGCACAAATAAAATAAATTAAGTGAATTGAGACAGTGGCAAATCCCTTTCACACAAACCTTCCTCTTCACCCAGCTGTTGTTAACCTTCACTATCACTTATTATCGCCTATCTCCCGTTACCAAACCCCCCCTCCACAAAAAAAAAAAAAAAATGAAATATGAAGAATGCAGAAGAATAAAGAATGCATGTTTAAGCGTACTTGCATCAGCCAAATGGAAGGAAATGTTTATCTTAATTAAAAACTTTAATCATCATGAAAAATTCTACCGAGTATTATCTTCCAGAGAAAATAGTATGGAATACATTTATCCGAGTAATTCAGAAGAAAAACTGAAACTTTATTTAACTGGGATCTCTTAGTGGAAGACTCCTGCCTGGTGTACTGCTATTAGGTAGATCTTCATAAATATACATGAAAATCCTTTCATTAAAAAAATACATAGAATCATACTATTTCATGAGGATACTAGTTAATGTGCAATATAAATAAATAAAAATATATAATATCAGTTAAAAAAAAATATTGTTGTTCCAATTTGTCTGATTGTCCTTGGGTAGACATATAGAAAAAAAAATTTGTTTAACCTATTTTGGGAATAAAAAAATGGTATTGTGTACCACAGGCTGACAATAGTAGATCAGAGTGGCTATATTTTGAAATTTTAATTTGTTTTAGTAAAAATAAATAATTAAATGTTCTTCAATTTTAATTCATTTAAAGCTGATTTTTTTTTTTATTCCATATATTTAGATACCCTGGGGTAGCTCAGTGATAGAGCGCAGGGTTGGAGTGCCGAAGATCCCGAGTTCGAATCCGGCTGAAGCCGATTAATTATTTAATCTGTTAACAGCCGGCGATGGATCTTGTGGGATCTGAAGACCCACCGGGACACACCAAGCCTCTATAAAGTGGGCACCAAAAAAGGGGGGAAAACCTAGTGTTTGAGCGTGATCTAAGGCAAATCACTTCCCTGCACAACCGTTTTTCTAGAAACAGTACACTCTCTACCAACTATTGAATCCAAGACCCTTCATGGGATGTAGTGGTGCAGATTAGTTATATTTAGATACCCTGTTTTACACGCTTTAAAATTTTTAATCTTTTCGTTGAAAAACAGTCATAATTCATTACGTTGATTTTAAAAATAAATGGGTATTTGATGTACTTTCAAAGATTAAAGAAACAATATTTGGACAGAACGATGTAGCGATTGGCCACTCAAAGGCCAATAAAGGAAAAGAAAGATGTGATTAAGCGAGACTCGAACCGAGGATAGAGACTCGATATGAACAATAGCTTTAGGAAGCGGACACTAAACCTCTGATCCCCTACCAAATGGACCCCGACCAACTAACTCCATTTACGGTGGATCTGACCTAACTCCTGTCTTTTCCAACAGTTATTAGATCCTGGACATTGATCGTGACTAGTCCTGATCACGGACTGCTGCTCTGAGCGCAAATTGATTATATAGGAGAACTATATAGCCTACAAACCTATACATTTATCCAATCTTTAGTTTGTTCATTCTTGCGGAACCAAATAAAAACCTTAAATAAAATTACATGGAAGAAAACGGTCCGGGCGAAGGTCAGGTATTTTTTTATATACAAGATATATACATACAGGCTAGATATACAAGCTCCGAAGAAGACCTGCAATGTGGGTCGAAACGTTGGGTTTCCCATAGAAAGCCCAAACCTATTTAAAAGAATATTTTTCTGACCTCTACCCAGTATTTATATAAAGTTAACTGACATTATTCAAGATAAACTAAAAGTAATGAGACAAGACCAATGAAATATGAGACTGTACAGTGTCATAATGATTCCCCTCACTAAACGCAATTGAAAATTTGTCCAATGTTGTCCTGCACATAAGTTTTAACGAAGAGACTTGGTTATCCAGCCAGTAGATAGCTTATAGAGAATTGTCTTCTAGAATTAATAGTACCTCTGTCCTCTACTTTAAGGTATCTGCTTAGGTTGGCAATGAATTTACGTAACGTTAACATAGATCCTTACACAATATAGTGCATAAAAGATTGAAGAAGTTGAATAAAGCACATGAAGAATATGGGACCTAGTAGCAAGGAAAACATGCCAAAATATTGGAACAAAGCTGTCTTTTCCTTTTTTTATGTGAATCATGGAACAGTATAGGGTTAGGAACAAAATGTGATTTAAAATAATCCGATCTATGCTTCAGTTCTTTTATTGTTTCCTTGTATATTTATTTAACGTCACATTATGCTGAGATGGCTAATCTGACGATGTTACTGTGCGAGTTTGCCAATACAAGTATAATTAGGATGGGGATCATTAACAAGTACCTGACACCGTAGAGGCTTGGTATTTTTTCCATTTTGTCTCACCTAGGATGGCATAAATTGTTTGCAACCTTATCGAAAATCCCAAGGACACAAGCCGGGTTACGAACCCGGGACCTTGGGCATATTAGGTTGTTATTCTTACCATTACACCTCAGGTGATACTTGAGTTGATGTTACGAAGTGGTTTGAGTCGTTTGTTCAGGGTGTGTCGTTTCATTTTCACCTGCGGGCCCCATGCTCTTCTCGATTGTTAGTCCAAGATATTTATCAGGACCGTGACATAAAAGAACATTTTCATCGTTAAAGTATATAATCAACAAGCAGAAGATTTGAATTGTATGATTAAAAACCTATTTATTGTGAACAAGAATGGGATTAACGAAGCTTATACAAAGGACTTCTCCAACGAACTAGACTGTCTATTGACTATGGACAAATTCTACAGGTTACAAACTATCGTACTGAGTACTCAAATCTTAACCTTTTATACACTAAACTTAACTTTTCTCTCTCCTATTCTATTATCTTACAGTATTTTAAAGTTGGTATACATGCATATCAAATAGGAGGGAAGTTATGGAAGTTTAGAAATCTGTCAACAAGGAAGTAGTATCATAATTTCTTGGGGTTATAAACCAGTATTATAAACCAATTCCTTGAGACCTTGAATGTTAACTAAACGATTTCTTTCCTTAAATTTAATATTTATTTTACAATCGTTAATGACCGTTTCCGAATTTACAAGAGTATATCCCTAAAGACTGAGTGGGATACCTCTGCTAGCAGAATGTTGAAGGTTTTGGGTTTAATTCCGGCTGTGGCAGATAAATTATTTAATCTGTTTTCAGCCACGGATGGGCAATGCGGGATCCACAGACCCTCCTTGGCTCACCCAGCCTCTATAAAGTGGGTATCTTTATTTCGGGGGAAAACGAGAAAATCATTCCCTCTACTGAACCCGAGGCACTTCGTAGGGTGCAGTGGTACAGATTATATTCTTAAAGATAGGATAAAAATTATTTTGTAATCGAAAAAAATGATATCAACATTAGGAAGTTGGAATCGGACGAATGGGTGACCTAGAGAAAGCATTTAATGCAATCGCCCACTCCTGCCCAAGGCAGAAGCCAAAAATGTTTTTGACGTGACGCAGTTTGATCACTCCCGATGAAGGGAACTCGGAAAGCTATTTAGTTCCGATTTAGTCCCGGAGATAAAATTGAAGAGGGTAATGGCAGCTGGGAGATAACTGATGTTCAGATAAAACTCGGAACCAGATCTAGCTGGCACTGGCACAATGTAAGGGTCAACTCTCCTAATATGGTTATGGTTTATTCCATAAACCGAATTCGAGGATGGCCATTTTTCCTCCCCGATTCCCTTTTATTTTACCCATTTTCTACTTCACATAATGGAGTTGAAATAAATATATTATAGTGCTTAGAGAAGTACATTTATATCTATCTGAATACCGTCGAACGCGAATATATTTTTCGATAGACTGGTAATGTGTTTGAGATGGTCCTTAAAAGAAATGGTGTGATTTTTATTTTCCCAAACTCGTTCATGCTTTATATCAGAATATTAATATTAATTCAGGGTCACAGAAGCGTATGAAACCAAAAAATAATTGAGGGTCGTATGTGGCCTAGTGGTTAGCATAACAACCCACTGTGCCTCAGACCGTGGGCTCACACCCCGGCAGATCGCCTTCAAATTTTTTAAAGAGAGTTATGTCCTCCTTTGGAAAGGACGTAATTTGGTCCCGAGGGGTCCCAAGCCTGTACGGTCACAGGTTTTCGTTAAAGATCCCTGTCCAAATTATACCCGGATGGGTAAAATTTAGGCCTGTAGCATCGTCCAATAAGCCATAGCAGCATAAAGTTACGTTAAATGAATAAACAACAACTAAACAATCGTGAGGGGAAAATTATATAAAAACTAAAATAATATTATAACAAAGAAATAAAAAGCATAAACATAAAGCCTATAATTTTTGTATCAATTCCATCCAAAAATTATATTTTTATATTTAATTGCTACTGAGCCCAGCAAGGCTATGTATGAAAAGTACTTAGAGGTGAGAATTCGCTTTTCTTTGCACCCATACTTCTATCATTCTTTTTCTGTAGTCTTCATGCATTCTTTGATTTCTCCTCTTGGTTAACCTCTTATGAATTTTGAATAAGTAGGTTACCTGGTTTTGGACATCCTCTGGTGTAATTTTGGCTAGTTTTAGATCTAGTTTTGATTTTGCCAATCCATCTCATTTTTTGATTACTACCATCGTTTTGATCCTTCTTAAATTATTGTTTGAAATCTATAGTGTAGCCGTCAATCTTTACTACTTGCCCCGCTCAGTATATTAAAAATTAAGTGAACTAATTGCTTCTACCACTTAAGAAAATGTTATTTCCAAATCATCTGTTCTATATTTTAATACCACAGACAATGAGACACATTTGGGCCTTGGTGGTAGGCTTTAACTGGTTGGTGTCTTGGACTGTGAGATTTATTTATGTATTTTTTAATTATTAATTTTTTACTATTCTCTTTATACCCAGATGCCTGAATTGACCATACAAATTATTATGTTTTAGAGGCTTTTTTAACTCATGCCTTAATAAGCATCTCCCTTAAAATATTTTCCTTTTTTATTATAATGAATACTATTATAAACAGGGCTGATTGCTAATAGGAGACAATTGTGGGATAGGGTCACTACTTCCTTATTCCCACATTATCCCTCACTTAACACAAATATCTTGATTCATCAATACATTTTATTTTATTTTATCACATATACAATAGTTCAGATTGATCAAACAGTCAGTATCTGAATGTTCTGGAAATGGAAAATTTCTAGTAACATCACACACTTCCTACCATTTCAAAAGAACTATTATCTACCAGAAATAATTTAGAACTTACCAAGAATGAATATTTCCAACTAAATTTTATTTCAAATGCTTAATTGTATCTATTTTTTAAATAAAAATAATAAATTCCTGATTTGTTACCACTCCGAATGAAATGTAATTGAGCTACATTTAAAATATTAGAGTCACCTTCCTTTGACGCTTAAAGCAACACTCAGTATTTTTTTTTTCATTTTTTTTAATTTACTAGAATCTTATGAAATTTGAAGCATCTAATAAATTACATTATTGATTCAAATGAAATGGGATATTTTAGTATTAATAATCTTTGATGCAGGAGTTCTGGAGGATAGTTTTCTACTGAATTATTAGTTCACTTTTTCTTCTGAAAACACATTATTTAAAATTATATAAAAAATTATATTAAAAAATTATATAAATATAATTATATATAAAAAAAAACACATTATTTACAGTTTACTACAAACTTAATCCAACTACAGTTTCATGATACAGCTGCTTTATATAAGCAAATAAATTCTTCAAGACATCTGAGACGAATCTGTTTCTTATTTCAATTTCTTAAATACTAATGGTTTTAAAAAATAAATCATGGCCATTGAGATTTGTATGAGAGAGAGAGGTTTTATGAGGTCACCAAAGTGATGTCCATAATGTTCAGAAATAGAGTTTAAAAAAAGCAATATTACCATTTTTTCCATGAAATCCACTTCATTACATAGGATATTTTAATATCAAGTCCAACATCCTCGTTATTCACTTTAAAATAATATTTTAACAAACATTATTAATAAAATGTGGCCCGAAATACCGAAAAATTTATAGAGTATAAAATAATTATTACTGAAAATAGTTACTAAGAGACTCCATCCCCTTGAAAATATGCGAATTCAGTAAAATAAAAATATTTATTATGTAACTATAAAATATGCACCTATACTATAATGTTGGAAGTATGTATGTTCTATAAGGTTTATAAATTTAGTATCATTAAATTGACTTTGGCTTCTCTAGGTCACTTTGAAGATTGCTTCTAAACTTTTGAATGCTTCAAACAAATCTAAATGTATACATGACTTTATGACAGTTTACACTTCTGAAGTGATGACTTCTGAATAAATATAGATCTAATAATAAACCTCTTGCTTAGCAGGTAAAAGGAATTAAAATGCACAAATGACTGCATAGAAGGTATGTACGCATTCCGATAAATAGGAATCTTTGTAAGATATCACAACATTATATATGATATAATATTAGAAATAAAACATTTAACCTTAAATAAACATGATATTGATGAATTTTCTCTTATTAAAAAATAATAATAACAATAAATAAAATTATATGCTATCAATTTTAGAAAAAAATATGTTTTGGTTTGATATTTTGATCTGAGGGAAATAGAAGTTTGCCTAAAAAAATTGAAGGTTTGTTCCATTTATTTTTATTTTCTCCTCTTATAGATAAAGAAAGATATTCATTGTTTAAAGAACTAATTTACTCATATTGATTAAAAAAAAAAAATTGTTGATGAAAACAAAGTAGGCTGCGTATTTAAATTTTACTCTTTGGGCTTATAATTTAACTATATTTTGTTGTACTAAGTATTGTAAATGCAGTCAGGTATTGTTGAGGTGAGGCTGAAATGAGATTTTAGAATATTTCAATGTATGCGTTTCTAAGAGTAGAACTGAGAAGAATGAGGAGTGAGTCTCAAAATCAATAACTGTTGTTGAGCCGTAAGGGAAATCCCTGTTCTTCCCTAATGGTTTGATAGAACGGTTATTATACAAGGGGGATATGAAGTTCATGGCTTTGTTGGAGGGGTGGAGGGAATCCCTGTGAGAACCCTCAGACCAAGAATAAAAGTGAACAGACAGGACCTTATATGAAGCAAGAAAAATAAAATTTCGAAGCCAGGGATAAACTTGGTTACTCAAGATTAGAATATAAGTTGAAGGAAAAGCTGATAAATGAAAACCAAGGGGAAAAAATGCAAAAAAAATTGTCACTGGAAAATCATAAAAAATCCCATATTGAAAAGAAACTGCCCACCAATCCTAAAACATGGATGAAAGTAGAGATTACACAAATTTATAAATTGATTTCGTATATCTGTTGTTCTATAAATCTTTAAAATGCAATGAACTGTGAATTCTTATCATTTATTAAAACTCTGTCCATTTCAAATCCAGCCAGTAGCTAGCTTATAGAGAATTGTCTTATAAAATTAATAGACCTCTGTCCTCTATTTTAAGGAATCTGCTTAGGTTGGCAATGAATTTACGTAACATTAATGTAGATCCGTACACAATATAGTACATTACAGGTTGAAGAAGTTGAATAAGCACGTGAAGAATATGGGACCTGGTAGCAATGAAAACATGCCAAAATATTGGAACAAAGCTGTATTTTTCTTTTTTTATGTGAGTCATAGCACAGTATAGTTCTTCTTTGGACTAACTATATATATATATATATATATATATATATATATATATATATATATATATATATATATATATATATATATATATATGAGAGGGTACTCTCAGTTGCAATTAAGGTAGTGGGATGGGCTAAGCAGGTTACTGAGGAATGCGATTTCGGTTAAATCGATGATTTAATTTTCTAAATAAGACTGTCATTAAAAAGATTTATGTCATAATGTTATCCTGAACCACCGTTTTCTACTTGAAGCAGACACGAGCTACAGCAGAAAAGTATCTAGAAAAATCGCGCTCCTAGGAAAGTTGGTGAGATTAGTTTAAACAACATGAAACAAAACTAAGATTCAGGAAAGAGTTAAATGATCCTATCAAATTATTCTGAAGTAATAGAGATAGCTGGTGTCAGTGTGTGTTTTTAGCCTTATTTAATATTACCATTTACATTAACATAATAAAATCAGTGACACCCTGTTGGAGCAACTCAGCTGTGGTACTATATCTAGCCATCCTAGCTCTGGCCTAGAAAAGAAAACTTTCAAACCATCTTTCCTTTGTAAATTTTTAAATTGCTATTACCCAGTATAGTAAATTAAAATTTTACATCAAAGTAGTACTGTTTTTTTCCCCTAAGAATATATTCTTGCCAAGTAATAAAATATTTAAAAAAATATTTTTGATAGTTTTTCAAAGGTATACTCAATACTACATTAGATATACTCAATGTAGGTCAATTGATGGGTCTATTGTATTATCTAAAGTCTGGATCATTGGTATCAAAAATAGTAAATTCTAAAGCAAATTAGAGGTTAATTAAAATGTCACAAAAAATTGGCGAATTCCACAACTCTTGTTTAAAAAAATTACTTATGAAACATTTATGAATTGCAATCCCATTGCAAAAATGGTAAGATGATGTATACTGTATTGGTCTTCATCATGGTCTGTGACTTGGTACTAAGAAAGGATAAGCTGATAATCAGGAAATTCCAGTTAGGAAACAGAAGCCTGCACCCCATCAAATTTTCCCTGCTGGTTAGCTCCTGTCCACTGACGACTTTGTCTTACTAGCAGTCAATGACTGAGACCTCCAATATAACATAAATGTACTTCAAAAGGACTTATCGTCTATAAATATAATAATCCAAGGAAGACTAAATGTATGTGAATAGGAAAGAGACCCCAAGGATAAAGAGGGTAGTGAGGGTTGGAGAACAGAGATTAAAGCAGGCTGCAAGTTTTAAATATCTCAGTTCTTTTCTCAATAACAGCTTCTACAATGATGAAGAAGTGGTCCAAAGAATCGGAGCAGTGAGGAAGATGTTTAGTATGTGAGACAAGGTTTCCTGGGAAGAAGAGAGGTGACAAGGCAGACCAAGCTGGCCGTCTATAAATCAATTTTCCTTCCTATCCTATCTTACTTTTCGAAATTGTGGACACAGTAGTCAGATACAAGCTATAGAAATGGTGTAACTGTGAAAAATAGAAAGGAAGATGCGGAGAGAAAGGAGATAAAAAGCTAACATACAGGCTAGCCTCGATGTTAAACCGACTGAGACCATTCTAGAGGAGCACAAACTACGGTGGTTTGAGCATCTCCTCAGATTGGACCTAAAGAGAAGTGCCAGGAATACTTGCGAGACCAGCACAGAAGAAAAGACCCAGAGGAAGGCCTCACATCTTGTGGGAAGAGTGTGTAAGGGAGGCTTTCAGTAAGAGAGGAATTAACTCGAACAGAAGGAGAGAGTTGGAGCTGGAAAGAGATATTTGGTCTAGTATCTATAGACAGCATAATCACACTGCACAGTGGTAAAAGAGGAAAAGACTATGAGTTAATAAATGATATATATTGATAATTAAACCATTAGGTTTATTTTTATAACAACCGGTATTTTTATGCTAAACTTTTTTATCTTAATCTTTCTAGCCTTGAGGTCCTAGGGTTTTCGTGACTAAGGGTATTGTGGGGTAATTTTTTATTCATGTCACTACGTACATTATTGTATTGTTATCTGCAGCATTACAAAAAACATTTAACAATAACATAGAATAGTTATTATTGTAATGGGTGTGGTACAATTTGTAACACCCTGCCATCCAAGTGAGGATTCTTTAAGATAGAGGAAAGGCATACAATTAATTTTAGAACACAATTCTCCTAAACCAAACTACTGGCTATGAAATATAAAATGAAAGATCTTAAATTAATAATGAAAGTACATAAATCATAGGAATCTTAAAAGAATTGTGAAGATTTATAGTGACAGATTGTGAAATCTTGAACTGCTTTGGGTTTACTCCATTAACTGTTATGAAGTAATAAGGTGGTTAAGTTTATGAACTTAGTAACTCATCACTTCAACAACTGGTGCTCATTTGTATCTTTCAAAAATAACAATCTTGCTAGAAGTACTTACAAGATAAAAACTGTTTATTTATAATTACTATTATTTTCTTACTATATCTAACCCTTAATTTTCAATGAATAAGTTTTAGTTTTACTGCTTTAATATTATCAGATTCTGCAAATAATTGTGAAATAATTTAAATTAAACTTTAAAGATACAATTAAGTTTTATATTGCTCCCACGGGTGAAAAGTATTTTATTACATCAATAGGAGATAGATGCTGACTTTTTCAGAAAGATTATCGGATTAGAACAGATTGTTGAGGTTTGGGTGGCATGTATTGACGGAAAGCCTCGAACATGCTCGCCCAGTTTCGATTTTGAGTACCTTTATGGATATAGGAGATGCTAGAATGGGATTACTGAATTATCGAAACTAAATGAATTTACCATGAAGAACCCAGAGGTATTCACTTCCAGGTTTGACAGTGAGGAGAAATAAACCCTGAGGATAAGGATAAACAAGGAGGATAAGGACTGCACATAGGATGCCCCATTCTGACGGGTTTTCACCATCAAGTGACACACTGTACATAGGAATATTTTTATATAGGAGAAAATAAATAAGAAAACAATGAGATAGCCAAAAATGTTTTTTATATCAAAAATGTTACTGAAATAACCAACAATCTCAGACTCGGGAGACAGGAAAACTTGATTGAGTCACTCCCTCATGTCATCATAAAAATACCTCTCTATTATGGCTTATACCAAAAAAACTCACCTGTTGTGAATAATTTCCATCAGAACCCAACAGGAACCATCACATAATTAAATTCACTCTTGGGAACAAATTAATGCCCCATGTGCTGGAGATTATTTTATATGATTTAATCCAAGTAAAAATACTCATAATAATATCAAACCATAACAATATGATACAATTATTTCTATTTAAATTATTTTTCTATTCATGTCAAATAACTGAAATATTTTGAAATAAAATTGGTCAGTGCTTTATTCATGACGCTAAATATATTATTTACAAAATATGAATAAATGAACGAATAAAGCCTCTTATCACAAAAAATTAACAGGATTTTACTGACTGTAATACTTTTTACTTCAGATCTATTTACAATATTTACAATTTTATATAATATTATGAACTTTTTTTTCTGGTGATTTATGAAGGCCTTCTTCCTCTTAGGGAGTGATGGTCTAACTTCCCTGGAGACCAATTCCTACTGGGAAGTTAAGAGGGGTTCGATGTTTCTCTCCATAGTTCCTTCCATGCTTCTTTGTCTCTGGCTGTCCTCACCCATCATCACTGCATAGTTGTTTTTCCTGCTGGGGTTGTTAAAATTTTCTTCTAATTGTCTATATAAATTGTCTTTATCTTGTTCTGGGGAGTCTGCAGTGGGAGCATAAACCTGAACAAAAGTGATAATTTTACTTTTTCCTAGAGACAGAATTAAGGTGGCAATGCTAAATTAATATAATATATTATACATTAAATAAAGCACATACTAATAAAAACTTGTTAACTTGTAGAAACATTCTGCACTTACACACTGTAAAAAATGACTAGAAGTGCAATAACAAATGATTTCCACATATTTCCTATTCACAACATGATTGAAGAAAATTTAGGTTTCTAGAAAGGACTTTAGAATTGAACCTTTGGTGGTTCAATGTTCCAAATTAAAGGATAGATTAAATTGGAAACAGAGAATGAAATGAAAGGTTTGATACAATTTTGAAAATTCTTTTTAAAAACGCATGTTTTTAACAGAGCTTTGAATAAAAAAAGAACGAAAGTAAGTGTTTGATATTTGAAGACTTTGCAGTTCCTTCCAGTTTAATTTGGTAGCTCTAAGAAAGTTTGAGAATGGATGATTATATAAATCATTTTTTCTATAATAAAAACAGGGTTTGAATTTAAGACATAAATGAAGAATTGAAGACAAATTTATTTAGAAAACATTGCTAGGTGAGCAATTATGCCTTGCATAAAACCCTTAGGTCAAAATGCCTATTCGGAAAAACAAAAATAATAAAACGGGGTAGGCTGAGATGGCTTAGGCATGTGGACAGGATGTAGCCAAGCTAACTCCATAAAAATGCTCTCTTGAAGACCAGAAGGGATGAGAAAATGAGGAAGAACACATCTAAGGTGGATAGATGATGTGGAACAAAATTTGAAAAATATGGAAGTGCGCAGGTGGAGGGAGAAGACGACGGACCGAGAGGTGTGGAGGAAGCTCGTCAGGTAGGCCAAGGTTCTGCATGAACTGTTGCTAGAGAAGTTAATTAATTAATTTTATTTTGAAGTAAAACAAGATAATACCATAGTCAATACATATTATTGATGGAATCAGTCAGCATTTAATGTAGTAAAATTAGCCAATATTCAATTAATTTCTTTAAAATTCTTTACAATTAATAATTTAGTTTCATTAATCACAACAGGCTGTATGTTCAGAAAATGAAATTACTATGACAGCAATAATGGATGCTAATCAATACTTACCAAAAATAAAAAAGTAAAAAAAACAAATTTTGTTCGTAAAATTTTTTCATGAAAAAATTTAATTGTTTTTATCCATGTAGGTTTAGGTTTTATTGTTTATAGACGCACAACATCCATGGTCATCACCGTCTTTTGGTTCAATATTTATTTCATTATTCTTTTGGTTTAACATTTATTTCCGATTCACATATAATTATTATATCCTACTGAAGATATTATTTTGTTTAAGAAAAGTTAGCACTTTATCTATATTTGTGGTGTTATCACCCAGGATATCCGACTTATCCATGCATATAAAACTTAATTATATCTTTAAAATTTAATTTAGATGATTTCACAAATATTTGAAGAATCAGACAATTTGATTTTAAAATATTTCTGTTATTTGACATGAATGGAAGAATGTTTTCAATAGAAATGTCTTGTATCATATTAAAACTAAAAACTATCCATGGAAATTTAAGTACTACCTATAGTAAGGGAAAAAAATATCAATATCCAGTTTTTACATTGTAAATAATTTTAGCACAATTGTCATGTCTGAGCCAAATGAGCAGCAAATGGTAATGTGATAAGATTGTTGTCTTAAAACCATGCTTTTGGGGAAAGCTATTTATTTTTTATGTAAATATTCTTTAAGATAGCATATAATGAATACAAATGTATTGATATTTTAAATTAATAGGCAATTTGTATTTTTTTTTTTAATTGTTTCATGTAAATGATGAATTTTGAAGGGTAACACAAATGAAATAAATCGTTATTAGTCATGTTCTTTGAGTTTGCCATGACTTGTTATTTGATGTATTTTTAAATCATTACAAATTTGTCATAGCTCTTCTGGAAATACATTTTACTTAACTTAATTAAATGTTTTTTTATTTTCACTTTTCCTAAAACATTTAGCTTATAATTTTATCTGACAATATTTTCAAAGAGTATGATGGATGTGTCTTCAGTTCAATTAAGTACTACAAGTTAAATTTTGGGTGATTTATGATTCGAGATGTCCTTATCTAAATTTCTTTTTCTTTTTTTTTTATTATTCAATGAAGTTTACAACTTTATTATGCTAATACAACAAGTAAATACGATGAATGGTACATATTAGCATGAATAAAGACAAGTAGAGAAACTACCCAGTGGTAGTACTCAAATAAAAAGTTCAATTTAAAAGGTTAGGAGGCCGTCTTCTTTTCAGATGCCTGGGAGGACTATCAGGAATTTGGAGAGGTTGCTAGGTTTGAAACTAGTGGGTTTGAGTAGAAATAAAGTTTTTCATGAAAAGATTGATATCGGATTTTAAGTAAGGCGCATTAAGGATTTTGGATTGTAAGGATTGAATACGAGAGGAATTCGATGGTTTAGTGAAGCCCCAAAGCTCTATTCCATAAGTCCAGATGGGTCTAATGATTGTCATGTATATGAGTCTTTTGTTATTCATTGAGAGTTTAGAGCATTTGTCTAATAAATGTTAAAGTAGCCTGAAATGGCGAGCTGCTTCTTGTCGTTTCAGTCTTGTTTGAGGATTCCAAGTTTACTAATTAGAGCCCTTTTGTTGGAATTATCCAGTTGTAATTTTCTTACTAGGTTGATGCATGGGTGAAGCTTGAAGCTCCAGAAGTATACTTAGAAAATCTAAACTGAATTAATAAAGTAAGTATGAAGGCTATCATGATTTCTATCAATTGACTGATCGAGCCCTTGATACCTGTTATAAATAAAGTACATTCCAACCATTTCAACCCCACCCTTGTGATTCCAGGGAGGCTGGTCAGAGTTTATGTAAATAAACACTAGCTTGACAATTTAGGAAGTAGCCATTGACACAGTAATTTGCAATTATTCAGTATTGAAACTGTTTACCTGATTAATATATATAATAATAAAGTTATATTTCATAAAAATCTTTATCACATTTTTCTCAGAATGTTTCCCAACATTTTCTTTAATAAAATTGAATATAGGATGGAAATAGTTCGGGGTGCAGTCAATTTAAACAACTAATAAGTGAGACTTATTTATTGATAGTGCTGACGTTTCGACCCACTTTGTAGATCATCTTCAGGGCAAATAGAAGGAGTCGTGGCTAGGTGAAGCGTGGAACTGAAGCCAGTTACACACTGCACCTAGACTGCACCCCCAACTATTTCCACCCTACATTAAATCTTCAAGTCAACGATTTTCTCTCTATCAAAAATTGAATATAATTCATTTGTTGTAAGCAAATTTTATGGAACAACAGGAATATATTTTAAATACATTAATTAATAAAAGGGGACAAAATTGCTTTATATTATCTGTCCAGGAAAGGAGCATAAACAGCATCATTGACTATTTCATATATGGTAAGAATATAAGAAGCTATTTTATGGATATAAAAGCAATGAGAGGAAAAGAACTTGGCACAGATCACATACTTGTTGCAGATAGAATAGAAAAATAATTTTATTATGGGACCAGGTCCCTTAAGAATAACAATATTGTACAGAAACATACACAGATTGTGATACAATAAACATTGTACAATATTGTGAACAATATTGTACAGAAACATGCATGGATTGTTATGAATATCCATAGAAACCAAAAGGATGTCAAATAATTGATACAGCAGCTCTACAGGATCCACATAAGAGAACTATATGAAAAGCTAATAGACGAGCGTCTCATATTGGTAGTACTGGATAAGAATTTAGATGAAATGTGGTGAGAAGTGTGATGCTGTATACAAGAGACTTACACAGAGATATGCACTATAAAAGAAAATTAACATGAGGACCAAAAAAAAACAGCATGGTGGAGTGAACTAAAATGTACAATGGCAGGCAAAAGAGGAATATATCAAAACATGGTGATTCTTATTTGGATAGGAAATAGATCAAGATTATAGAGAAAACATTAAGAATTTTTGAAGAAAAGCTGAATGTATAAGACATAAGAGGGAAAATCACACAAAATCTGAGAAACGAAAAAGGAGACCTTGTAACTGACCTCTGGTATTAATGAAAGAAGGGAAATCCATTACAGAACAATATTTTTTTAGAATAGAATAGAATAGAATAGAAAAGTAACTTTATTCTGGGACAAAGTCCCTTTAGAATAACATATATGAACAGGAATAAAAACATAATATTTATTTTAATAGGAAAGAGTGAGTTATAAACAATGGATACTCATTTCAGAACAGCAAAATAATGACCAAGATTTGTAAATAAATTGGGAAAAAGTTGAATCAGACTTAGAAAGAATTAAAGTTGGGAAAGCAACAGGAAGGAACAAGTATATGTTTCCAAACTCTTCAGAAACACAATGCCCATGTTTACAAGTATGCGATTTCTCACATCCCATGAATGGCAATAATTATACAAACAATTGAATATTTTACGGTAAAGTGAAACTTATGGGAAAATGAAAGACAAATAGCTATAGATTTATTTTGGATTCACTTGTTACTGTTAACAAACAAGTAATGATTTATTATTTAGATGATTGCTTGTAAATAAGGTAGCTGACATTTCAATGCTCTCTCTAGTCCCTTTATAACGAGGGGATTATTATTATACAAATCATGATTTTTTAATTTTCGTTTTTTAAAATTTCAAACTGCTTAAGATAAAAAAGTTAATTCTCTGAAGTTATTAAAACAGTTAAGCTTTATTCATACACAACAATTTTGTTTTTAATTTTTTTTTCTTAAGCTTAGTATTTATTTTTATAATTATTAATTATGAAAAAAAGCATTTATAAATTTATTTTGGGGGCTTTGATTTTAAAAACATGTACCACTACAACTCATTAACAATCCCCCCCCTTATTTTGGGTACCCACTTTATAGAGGCTGGGTGAGCCCCAGAAGGGTCATAGATTGTATGTGATCCATCTCAGGCCACTGACATACTAAATAAAAGTTTTTAATAAACAAAAGCCTTCGATTTTTATAATATTTAATGTCAAAAGTAGAAAAAAATTAACATAAATTTAGGTGTTTTTTTTTTAACACATAATGTTATGTCTAGATTGGTACTCAATCTAGAAAACAACATAATTTATTAAAGAAAACTATACACACTTTCACACTGTTCTTAAAGATAACACAATTGAGAAGGTACTACTGAAAAGAGCGGGACCAGAGACTTGAACACTGATAATCGATACTATACATAACAGTCTCCCAAACTTATTAAAATGATTATGACATGCGTAAATCAAGGGGTAAATTGAGTAACATATTCTTGGAGTTTTCCTGGTGGCCTCTGTTCTCTGCTTGATCGCCTCAGCATGGGATGTGGCGCTAGGATGTTATTATTGCTGCTGCGGGGGTTCGATGGTCTTGGTTCTGGCTGGACGTCTTCTCTGCTTGATCGTCTCAGAATGGGATGTGGCTGGGCCCTAGGATGTTCTTCTGGGAGGATACTTCTTGGTTCGACATCATTGGTTGGATTCTTGGGGAGTAGAGTAAACATCACTCTCTTCTTGGGTTTGGCGTTGCTCGCAATGAAAAGCAATTGATTGATGTGCCTCTTCAGGCTGTATCCATTAATGTCGAGTTTGACTATTTACTGAAGATTCCCGATTTTTTGGATTACAGTTCCGAGTCTCCATATTGGTTTTCCAGTGTGGGGGTACCATCTTGCTTGTATGCGATCTCCCACACTTAGTTGACGTGTACCCTAAGTGGTGCTGGGAAAAGCTGGTGTTTGTGGGGGTGGTTTCAGCAGATCTAATCTAATCCGTATTCTATGTTGTAGCTACAATTCTGGTGGTGATTTCCCACATGCTATCAGTGTCGACCTGTATCGCATTAAGATTTCTTGGACTTTTCTTTGGAGGGATAACGTAGAACATTAATTTAAAGTAATTTCTGTTTAAAAGTCTGAATATTGCGTTCTGCGATTCCGTTTGTGGAGGGATGGCCTGGTGCTATGAACTTTTGTTGAATGACATATTGTGTGCAGAATTTGAGCAATGTTTCGCTTTTGAATATTGTTGCACTATCTGACACTAGGACTCTTGGTAGGCCATGAGTTAAGTATATATCTTGTATGTATGGTTGAATCTGTTGTTGGTGCATTCTTGGAGAACCAGACTTCTAGCCAGCGGGACTTAGCTTCTACTAAAAGAAAGAAGTGAGAGTCTTGGAATGGTCCTGCATACTCCATATGAACCCTATCAAAATTCTCGGAGGGTTTATCCCAGTGACGGATTGGAGCTTTGGGAGGATTTTTTCTGATTTGTCCGCATTCCTTACAAGCTCTGACGAGATTTTCAATGTCTGTGTCTAGATTTTTCCAGTAAACATATTGGCGGGGTAACTGTTTCATTTTTACAACCCCTGCATGGGTGTGATGAAATTCGTTAAAAACTGCTTGTTGTAGTGACGTTGGAACGACTACTGGTTGTCTTTTAAAAATTATGCCATTTTGCAGATAGAGTTCAGTGTTATTGTTTGCACCCTTCAAAAGGTCTGATTTAATTGTGGTTAGTTGTTCATCTCGTGAGGTTTCTTCAGCGAGGGTTTTATAATTGACCATATCGTTAGAAACAGTGTATATGGTTTCATTAGAAATTAAGGAGACTTCTTCTTCAATATTTTGTTCGATTTGGGACATATTCTCTTAGATAGAGATCTTGAAAGGAAATCAGCGTGTACATTTTCTTCTGCCTTTTTATGTTCAATTTGGTAGTCAAAATTTGTGAGCCAGGTTGCGTAGCGGACGTCATTGCTGGAAGATGTGCATTCTCGTGCAGAATGTGGGTCAGTGGGCGGTTATCAATATAAAGGGTAAACTTTCTGCCATAAATATAATAATAAAATTTCTTGGGAGCAAAAAGGATGAGAAAAGAAAGAAGGCTTCTCTGTCTAGTTGGCTATAGTTCATCTCGGTTTTGGTCAATGCACGTGATGCAAAAGTCTTAGGTTTCTCTATGTCATTTATGGTGTGTGAGAGTACTCCTGCTACCATGGCTGGTGAGGCGTCGCAAGCTACCGAGAGAGGAAGGTCTGGACATATCGAAGTATGTTGTGACCCCTTGTAGCCCTGTTAGGACTTTGTCCATGATCAGATGGAATTCATTTGGTGCGGTTTTGATGCCAAAAGAGAGGCAGTTAACTGTATAGGTTCCTTTATGGGTAATGATTGTTTGAATCCTTGCACTTTCTTGGTCGACTGGGACCTGGAGGTATGCTTTAACTAAATCCAGTGATCAATAATATTTGGAACTATTGAGTGCTGTAAGAATGTCATCAATTCTTGGTATAGGATAATGTTCGTCCTGAAGTTGAGGGTTTACCCCCACCTTATAATCGATACATAGGCGTACTTTACCATTTGCCTTGGGAACAACAAATAAAGGGGAAGCCCAGTCACTCTCTTGGACTTTTGAGATGATGTTTTGCTTTTCGAGTGTCTCGAGTTCTTGCTCTACTTCTGCTTTCAGGGCTTTAAGTATCTCTCTTGCCTTAAAAGCAATGGGTTTTGCGTTGTTTCGTAATTTAAGGGAAATCTTGAAGTCTTTGCAGCACCCCACAGTTTGTTGAAATATCTCTGGGTATCTGTTAAGGATCACATTATCAACGTTGTCAGGAATTATTGAATGTATTGAATTACTGTTGATTTTTCCAACATCAATGTCTTGTAAATGAATGTTTATGTGTCTGGTCCAGGAACAGCCCAGAAGTGGGGAAAACTTATCTGAAACTACGTAAAGTGTCTCTGTTGAATTTATGTCCTTATATCGAACCTCTACTTCTGCTACTCCAATGGGTGTGAAAATACCTGAGGTTTAAGAGCAAAATCGGATGCTGGTGTCCGATCTCTAAGTTTCTTATTAAGGTTCAGGCCATTAAAATTTGATTCATTTAACAGTGTTTGTCCTGCTCTGGAATCTTCTTCAAATTGTTGAATTATGTTGTTGATTTTTACTTGAACGAAATACTTCTGTGTGTCTTGATTCTGACTGTTTATTTCATATATTGTGTATTGATCACAGAGGAATGAGTCTTCCTCTGAGTCTACTGACTGCACTCCCTTTTTTACTGACATTAATCTTTTTAGACACACTTTTTCGTCATGTCCCGAATTAAATTATTTTATTAATATATACATAAAATCAGAAGATTGAACGCATACATATAGTCACATCCTCCCAAGTTTTAATTAATATTTGATGTATAGAAATCTGTGAAAATATGATACGTTAAATTTCTTATTAATTATTTTATTTGTTAAATGTTCACTATTTTAAAAGTACCAATTGCAAGTATAAAATAGGTAAAACATAAAATCAAAAATAAAATATATATATAGCATAAGAATACATCAGTATTATAAATAAAACTGAGATTCATAAAGTTATTTCCATTTAATTAATAGATTTTAACTATATTATTATTTAGCCTTAACTTCATTGTTATGTACCTTCATTAGCTAATATACTTTGATAAACATAACAGTATGAAACCACACTTCTGTGAAATGCCGTATTCTAATATTTTACATTGATCATGAGTTGTTCCATTCAAAATTATACGATCTCTGAATATGCAAATATTTGATGTACCATTTCCAGTTAAAAATAGTGATTAACCCGTGTCTGGTTAAATAAACAAGAACCGTCTATTTCTACACGGTTTGGTATTAAACATTTATCAATGCTTGATATGAAAAACATCATTAATGTAACTCTCCATTTATACTTTCATCATTAAATTTCTGATATAGATATGTTCAATCACTATAAGGTGAGTTTTTTGAGATTAAATTGTGTGAATCGTACAACAATATTTCTCAATATTTATATAAAATATTAGTGATATTTGAAATAAAATTTCAAATACTTTAATACAATAATGAAAACTTGTTACAATTCATATGGTTTGATTTATATATTCTTTATTTTATTTAATTAATATTCAGGGTTTTATTATAAGATCATTTTAAGTGAAGAAACTTCGGTATTTTGAATAAATAAATTTGTCATAAATTAATAGTTGGCTAAACCATTATTATTTTAATTATCTATATTACCACTGCCATTAAGGGTTACAGTACAGATCATCACTGATGCAACATTATTATAAAGAAAATAATTTTTATTTTTTACATGCTAATTTTTAAAAAACTTAACAGCTATGACAATCTCAGTATTTACTGTAAATATATAAGCTAGGAATATCGATGTACGAATTGTGATAAGAACGAGATTTTCAATGATTTATTTTAACCATCTGAAACCCTTAGTGGTGATGTCAAGAATAGGAAATCGAGGTGTTCAAACAAATTTTGATAAGTAGAAATGGAATGAAAAAAGTATATGAGATTATTTAACAACTTTTGATTTTCGCTTCTTCACTACCCACAATAGGGAAGTCTTTAGTTCATGCAGAAAAGAAATAAATACATTATTTCCTCTTAATTGATTTTACCTCACATTTTATATTTTAGTCCTTTGTTAATGAAATTGATATGAGCTCAATCAATCTTCAATTTCAATTTTCAAGGACAAATCTGTGGCCTGGAAAATTGATGGAAGTTTCAGGGATTTAACAAGATGACTCTAAATACATTTAGACTTAGGAATGATGACTCAATGCCGAGTACTTCTAGGATGTTAAATAGCTTCCCGGAGCTTTGGTCTATGGAGGGTCTGCTTCAGGAAAAGAAATATAGGTCTATATGCGCCACTGATTTAATACTATCCTTGAACCTGAGTGTACATGGCTGGGAAGGACATTTGTGAATTACTGGGGTTAGGGAGCTGTGGGCAGCCTGCCACTGTACCTTGGAAACCATAGTTCCCAGCAACATGAGGTTGGATGAACTCCTCCAATCTGTTTGTGCTACGTCAAGCAATCCGCAAGATGACCACACTGCTCAGCTGCAGCGACAACCGAAAAGAAAAAATAATTATATGGGTGTATATATTCTGGAAAAACATTTTTGTCCCAAAAGTACTTCATTGAACCAATAATGTTATTTCTATTGTCAGTTCTCTTCCAAACTAGTGATGTGAATTTTTTAAATTGTGATTTTGCACTTGTAGTATATTGTTGTTTACAATTACATGTTTGGAGTATATATTCTAGAATAGATACAAATATGGTTTGGTAACTAATTAAGAAAAAATAGCTGTGAAACTGGAGTTGGACCAAAGGAGAAAGGTAATCAAATGGCGGGGGTCTGACTATAGTTTATTCAATACTGTGTTCGTGTGTGTGCCATAGAACCAGTCGCTTCTTACTAATCAATATGTTGTTTGTATGGTATTTCACATAACTAACCTTTTTTAATTGGATCGAACCAGTACCCTGAAGTAACTCAATCATTTTTTCTACTTAATTAATATTTGATCATTATAAAAAAAATGATCGGATCCAGAATAATAGAAAAACTAGAACCTCTCCAAATCATACACCTTACAACAAATCGGTTCCAGCCAAGTTATGGAAGCAATTTATCATAAAATTATTCTACATGAGATAGGAAAAAGCATTTAAAAAAAAAAAATAATAATACCTATTAACTCATGAAACTATGTTAGAGTTAAACATCTGAATTAAAGTTAGTTGAAAAGTATGGTAACAAAAGAAAATATAACAATGCTTAACATAAATCTAGATTAAAAATCATTAATTAATGATACACATAACAAGAAAAGACAAAATAGAACAAAAAAACATTGAATATTTTGGTACAAATGTTGATACATTTTGCAAGTTTTTCTAATTTAAATCAGATAAACTAAAATAATTCATTAAAAAACAATTACCACATGATAATATGGTTTTGGGTATTATTCTCATTAAGAACTATTGTTACTAAGCCAACTGTTGTACAGTGAAGTAAGTTGGTTGATATCACGCTCAACAGCCAGTTTTTTTATGTATCCATTTTATTCGTAGTGGCTGGGTGGAACCCTCCTCCCATAGGTAACACAAACGATTAATTCAATAGTACGCAAAATTGTAGTACTCTACGTTTAAGCATTTCAAAATCTTCTGTTAGCGGAGAATGGGATTGTTGAAATGCATTTAAATTCGGTATTTATCATTTTACCATGACAATGGAAGCTTTAAAGATAAGATAAAATCTGTTTACCTTTTTTATGAAAAAAAAAGAACGATCTTTCTTTACAAAAGTATCAAAAACTGGTGGGAAACATAGGGCTATTCTCTAACTTGCTGTATCGACAAATTCTCAATTACTAAACATAAAAATCAATTATTAATTTTAAATTGACTTTAACTCCCTAACTTTAACTTTTCAATTTTAGTTGAGTGTTTTAAAATAATTTTAACAGTTTGAAATTGAAGTTTTAGCAATAATTAACCTTTCTTTCGGTTATTCAAATTATCGTGGAATCAGAGAATGACATTCTCCAACCTCTCTCAGCCATGACAACGTCCCTGACTACAACCCGTGAAGGTTGCTGGGCCAATAACCCACTTTACAGAGGCTGGGTGTGCCTCGGAAGTGTTTATGGACCCCATAGTCGATCCACGACAGGTACACCAGATTCGGAACCTGTGGGTAGAATAGAATGTCATTATGCTAACTAAATCACAAATGACCCTCATGATGTACATTAATGAGACATTTGAATCTGAAATCTATTTCGTAATTGAAAAATTAATCAATTCATTGAAACAATCAAAAAGTTTCCCAAGGTGGTGTTGTTGACCATTCAAATACTAATCAATGCTATCCTAAAATTTGGTTAGAGGAAACCTCAACTATGGGGAAATTAAATGAAAAAAAAAATGCTAATCAAAATTGTGTGTTTATAATTCGAATACATCTAAAACGATAGTGTTGAAGTTTTTTACCATATAGTTTTTACGGAGGAACATACTACTCTATTTAGAAATCTTTTGAGAAAAATACAACAAACGATTGAATTACGCTTTGTTTCCATTCATCCAAATCATGTTTTAATAATACAGTTTTCTAAAATTAAAATTTACGATTACAAAATTACATTATTTACTGCAACATTAATATCACACATGTTTTCTATAATTTTAGAAAAAAACCTATTGTACAAATATATATATATATGTTTTTAATATAAGTAACCCTTAAAAAGACCGTTTATTGATTTAATATTCCATACCACTGTATACTATGTGACTTTTAAATACTTATTTATAAAATGAAATCATAGCATATACGATAACCAAAATGGATACATAATACTTACTTCCTATTGCATTTTACCTCAGTACTACAAGATATATACTTCGGTACTGATTATGTGTATGTATAGACACACTTACGAATACATACGTACCGTTTTTATACGTCCTTTCTTATCGAGCTAGGTCAGCTCATATGATCAATTGCCTTCGCCATGTTTACCAGGTACCTTATCAAAACTCAACAATAACGTAACAGATAGTTTTTTCCATCTACGTATGTTATTTTTAGATCTCAACCTTGAGCTTCTGCCTTTGTTGCTCGTTCTATTTTTGCAACAAACCTTGAGCGTATGGTTTTTCAAGAAATTTCCATAGTTAGGTAAAAAAAACATTCCTAATATAGCCTTAAAATCAGGAAGGTCTCGAATCTTCTTCACGTGTCTGGCCATACATAACTAGAATACTGACAGGAAGAGATCCCCGTGGAGTATTGAAATTCTAATTGAGTTGCTCATGGCACGTGGCGGACATTTTCTCGCATGTAAAAGTATCCGCCCTGTATCGTTTGTTTGCTTGGGATTTTATTTGAAAAATCATTAATTGAAATTTATAACTGTAATAATAATACAACAAGTAAATAGAGTGAATTATGCGTAATGCCATGAGATAAACTGCCTAAGAGTACTCTCCAGTGGTAGTACTCAAATAGAATATTCAAATTAGAAGGTCATCTTCAGATACCTCAGAAAATTATTGAGAATTGGAGAGGTAGCTAGGTTTGAATCTAGTGGGAATAAAGTTTATCATGTTTGTAAAACTTGTTTGTTTGTCGGGTTCGTACCAATCGGCAACAAATGGGACATTGAGGTCATTATGGATGACTTTATTCGTGACCAAGGAAGGAGCATTGAGGATTCTAAAAGGGATTTTGGATTGTGAGGATATCTAGAAGTAGCCTGAAACCTTTCTTGGATTTTCTATCTAGTATAAGGATTCCAAATCAGAAGTTTGTCAAGATGTAATCCTAAGTGTCAGAACTGTTCAATAGGAAACAGTGGGGAGTTATTAAAGGATACTGAAAGATAGGAAATCAGTTTGTGGATTCAAATCCGTGATAATTTATACATTCGATCATAATGCTCGACCGCCAGGTTTCTTTCTCAATTAAGGGTACTCACTTTATAGAAGTTGAGTGAGTGAAGCCCATCCACATGAATAACATAAATAATAAATGAATAAGGACAAAAAAATGATAAATAAATGAAAGAGGATAAAATAATACAGTGATATGGGGTTGTACCGAAGAATTCACAAAATTAGTTGGATGGATAGTTATAAGCGAGACTTATATGCAGAGGACGAGGAAGAAAAAAAGAAGTAGTGGTTGCTATAAGCAAATGGAAATGGAAATACCCGGGACATATAATGAGTGGAGATAAATATAAGTTATTGCTGTTAATTCTTAGAAGAAGAAGCATAGGAATGAGACACCTGGCTGGGAAACCTAAGAGAATGGTTCAACTGCTCTACAAAACAGCATTTTGGAGCTGCCGTATTCAAAATTCAAAAAGCCTTTATGATTTCCGACCTTCGGAACGCAGATGCCATTTGAAAATGAAAAAGAAGCTCAGAAGAGACTGCAGTGTGTTATAAGCTTAATAGTGCCGAGGCAGCCAAGTACCTTGACCTACAGATAACTTAAATCATACTGACGAGAAACTGCGATCGTAAGAAAGGAGGTTTCCAAGACTAGGATGTGATGACTGATACCATTAGGGCAACGCCTCGATGAAGCTATTCTCAGCGACACAGCGTGGGCTGCCTCCCGGTTGCCAAACCTTCCTAATAGAGTGAGAATGCAGAGATTGCTTAAACGCCCTTGTTAATAACTGTACTCCTCCCACATCGTATCTCGCTGTTCAGGGCTACCGACTTGGTTACAAGCTAGTCAAAGGGGTCCTGGGCGGAACAGAAATATATTACAGTTTGTTACCATAAAATAGTAATAAAGCTATTATTTCTGCGTTCTCATTCTATTAGGAACCAGGGTTTAAGTTCCCTACTTAATTCTTCCAAGTAGGCAAATCATAGTCGATAAAATTATATAGACGAATAATTTTCAGGAACAACTTATCTATTGACTTTACAGATTCACTGCCATATATGCAGAGACACTGACCTATCCACATCGCTCTCTCTTAATCCCAGTTGAAGTTTTCTAAGTTTTTATTTCTCTCGTAGTGCAATTCTCTTTTTTGTTAGTACATAGTTTAAATATCTTTATTATCATTTATTGTTTATTAAATTGATCTTTCCTACCTGCCTGTGGATATTTAAAGTGGTTATAAGTGATCTTCAGTGAATTTTTTAATCAAAATAAGAAGTCAGGGTTTGGATGTGTGTCACTATCTACACTAGGTCCCCGAGGCCCAGAGGATTATAGCCTACCGTTTTCTGTAATTGATTGTTATTCATGCGTTTTTATCAAACTATCACAATGGGCCTCTGTTCTATCTGTAATTCGAGTGTATCTAGAGAAGACAAAAATAATTTATACTGCGAAAAATGTCGCCTCATTTATCACGCCCGTTGTTGTGATATTAATGGAAAAGAATTGGAGGTTGTCAAAAATAAAAAAAAATAAAAAGCCTGGACCCCCTTACGGAAAAAATAGCCCTACTAGGAGTCTAGAATATAAAGTATCTGATCCGTCTCCGAGTGAAATACTAGGGACGGTCAATAAAATGCATAAATGTTTGAACAGCGAGATCACCTCACTCAGATCGTCTCTGGAGAGATCAGCTTCGAGCTCAATGATCGGCTGAAAAAAATTAAGACCCACCTCGAAGGTCAAACTAAATTCATTGAGGAACTTACTTCTGAACATAAGGCCCTCAAATCTAAGGCAGAACAAGGCATAGTATGCAGGTCTCTGGAAATTAGGGGCATTCCGGTTCGACCGGGCGAAACCCCCGCAGCACTATTAGTGAGTGTAGGGGCAAGTCTTGGGGCTAAAGTCGGCGTAGAGGACCTCGAGCTAGTAGAGCGCCACAGGCCGAGGAAGGACGATCCATGACCACCTCCAGTTATAGCCAGGTTTGCCAGGCAGTCGATGCGAGATGATCTGATTCAGAGAAGGAAGGTAAAACGAGACTTCTCAACTGGAGATTTAGGATGGCAGGATAATGATTTCCACCGGGTTTAGAAATGACTCCTGCCAACAGACGGCTGTACTGGTTGGCCCGACAGAAGAGAGCTGCAGGGAAGTTGTAGTATGTCTGGTTCACCGTTGCAGACTGCGGTGCCGGAAGGATGACGGCCACCCAGTCATTTATATCGACCAACCATCCGACCTAGATATATTCTGCTGACCATACGGCACCCGTTCGCGGTTTATTGGCTTCATTTGGAACTTTCACTGGTCCTCAGTAAAAAATGTTCTTTTTTTGTGTTTATACTTACTAATATTTTTTTTTTAGTTTCTGCAATGCTTTTTCCTTTTAATTCTTTAAATTTTACATCACAATCGGCTAACCTTGGACTTATCGTAATTTTAAAGGCCCATATGGTAATTTTAATGTTTAAATCAATGCATCCATTAAACTACTCTTTTCTTTTAGCATCTTCCCTTCTCATTCTGATAATTCCTCGATTACCAATCCCATATTTCTAATCTCCTGATTTCTTGTCGAGTTAATTCCCAATCCTTACCTGCCCATTTCGATGAATTTCAAGAATATTTCACCCACAACTTTTACCATATTTTTGTAGTCTCCGAAACTTGGCTTAAACCACAATCCCTACCTCCTACACCACCCTACCTGACGCGTTAACCGGACCGGTGGAGGTGTCCATCAAACCCTAAAAGGCCGAATCCTTGAATCTTCTCTTCCACCTGATGTCCCTCATATTGAATTCCTTTTCACTGAAATATCCTATAATGGGCACCTGCTCTTTGACGTAATTGTATACCGGGCTCTTTAAGTGCCTTTTGACTCTACACGTGAATCTATCCTTAACAATTATATTCCCTTCTACAACCATCTCATTATTTCTGGCGATTTCAACACCAATCTCCTTGTTAAATCAAATGAGTCCCTATACCTGGAAAATCTCTTCCACTCTCTAAATATCTCCAATGTTCCATTTTCTCCTACCCATCATACTCACCGATCAGACACATGGTTAGATCTGTACGTCATCGATTCTCCTCAGAAACTACTCTCCTCTTCTCAATTGTCTGTCCCGTTTCTTTCCTCCCGACTTAATCCAAATTTCATATAATATCCAAAATCCGAAAAAAACTATCTAAAACCTTTACCTTTCGCAACCTTGATGCTATCAGTCGTGAAAACATCTTGCCTTCCCTTGAATCCCTGAATTGGAGCGAAATCTATTCCTGTCCTACTATTGATTCCATGGTTGACACACTTACATCCTGTCTTATTAGTACCCTAGACACCCGTCTCCCCCTCAACATTACAACCTTCCGTCGAATACCTGCTCCTTGGATGGGTCAAAACATAAAAGAACTACATCCTTCTAAGATAAACATAGAATAAGAGGAAGCGCAACTCAGCCCGCAGACGCTATAGACGGACAAGACGCACTGACGATTATCAAGTGTTTAGGACTCTTCGCAACTTTTGTTTAGGACTTAACGCAATCTACAATCACGGAGGCGAAATCCAAATGCTTTTATGGAGCCCTTTCTTCCGCGCCTGATCCTAAATCGAAAAGGCAAATCCTTCAGAAACTATAAATCCCCTTCTCCTGTAGTCTTTACGGTTTCACCTGATGAACTGAACGTACATTTTTTGTCCTCCTCCTCTAACAACTCACAATCTACTTCTCCTGCTTTCTCAATAGCACCATCATTCAACCATAACAACTTTTATTTCTCCGACATTTCACCCACTGACCTTATCTCCTAACTATAGAAATCCCACTTTAATTCCATAGGTTCTGACGGCATTTCCGTCAAATTGTTTAAAAAATGCAACTCCGAAATTCTACCTGCTCTTCTCCACATTTACATTTTTTCCCAACAAAATGCAGTTTTCCCTTCCTCCTGGAAAAAAGTAATAGTCCGTCCTATTAACAAATCACTCAATCCCTCAAACCCAAATGATTTCCGGCCTATCTCTATACTCTCCAACCTTTCCAAACACCTTGAAAGAATAGTCAATCCCAAATGTCAAACTTTCTGGGACAGTCCAAACTCCTTGATCCACTTCAATCAGGATCCGTCCCGGCCTTTCCAAACAAGCTCTCGTTAAAATCACCGCTGACATACATACTGCCACAGAAAAAAAACTAACAGTACTAATTCTACTAGACTTTTCAAAAGCTTTCCATCCTTTTCTCTAAATTAAAATCTCTTTCCTTTTCCATCAGTTCCGTACTCTGGGTCGAAGCTTTCCTCTCCGATAGGACTCAAGCAGTCTCCATCCCAAATCAACCCCTATCCTCTTTCCTACCGCTGAACGCAGGAGTGGCACAGGGTTCCAGTATTTCCCCACTCCTTTTAAACTGCTTCATTAATGACCTCCCCAAATCAATCCTCCATTGTTCCGCCATCTGTACACCGACGATTCCATGATCTATTTTTCCTTTCCTCCATCTGAAATAATAGCTACATTCACCAATACTCAAGGTGACCTAGATAGGATCAGTGCCTGGGCAAACCTGAATAAACTGTCTTTGAATGCAGCGAAAACTCAGGCCATTCTAATTGGTTTCAATAACCTTCTTAAATTTATTAACTCACTTCCACAATTAACCTTAAATGATCACCCTATTGCTTTCAGTTCCTATGTTAGAAACCTCGGAATCATTTTAGACCAATCCCTTTCATGGAAACCCCACATTGCCCAACTATCCAGTCGATCAATAAGCTCTCTAAAGTTATTCCACCGTTCCAGACATATTTTGATACTACCTATCCGTAAGCTCATTATCACTTCTTTTATCTTTCCACACTTTGACTATGGCTGTGTGGCATATGGTGGTCTCTCGAATAGGCTCGAAGGGAGGTTGAAGCGAATCATGAACTGTTCGCTTGGATTTGTCTTCGACGCCCCGAGGAGGTCTCATGTGTCCCGGCTTTACATTGAGTTAAAGTGGCTCTTCCCTTACATCCGTAGACTCTATTTCCTAGGTTCTTACTTATTTTAAACCATCAACTTACAACATCCATCTTATACCTATAGTCTCCAACAATTCAAATCCTCTATTCAATCCCAAGGCACAAGGTCTCGCCCTTTCGTTCTTTATACCCGTTCCCATAGAACCAAAACATTTGAGCGTTCCTTTCTCGCCCGTTCCGTCTCTCTTTGGAACTCACTCCCACTCGATATCCGCCATGCGTCCTCTTTAACCTCATTTAAATCCAAACTATTCCTATATCTTCTAAATTCCCAATCAGATGTTCTATAATCAATAAATATCAACTTGATCGATTGATGAATCACTGTAAATATTCTTCACTTATAATGATATCATTTTTTGTATTAGTAGATGCTATTATCTATTCCCCTATTTTCCTATAAGCCTATTTCTTTGTATTGCAAACTTGTCTATTTCTTTATTTTATTGTTTTATTACATTTTATAATCCTCTACCAAAACATACCTGTTAGTTATTTATTTTCAAGATATTATGTAAATATTCTTTTATTCTTAATTTCCTGGTCCCAGAATAAAATTATTTTTCTATTTCTATATAAATGCTTATTTATTAATACTTCGATTAACCGTCACTCATTTATAAGTCAATTTCTGTTCAGCCTGAATTAGCAACAGCTATAATTCTACTTTTAAAATTCATTTTTATTTTTCATTCAGCATCTAGAGGGATGAAGGAAGGGATTCTGTCTCAAAGAAGGTTAAAAACAATCAGAAAAACATTTATTTTTTTTTAGCATCAATTTATTATTTTATACAGATCAACAACGATAAATTGTTCACCCGGGTCTGGAGGTTAGTATAACGATCAGCCATAACAGCATAAAGTGCAGTTAAATCAATATACAAACAAATGATTAAGTTGTCAAACGGTTGCTGCATATATCCACTATTATATATTTTACAGTATTATTAAATGTTTATAAATTTTTAATTGATATAACTTTGAAATAAACTTTAGGCACGCTATGCAGAACGTTGTTGAGGGGCTAGTAAGTTTAAACGACAGACATGGACGGATGCAGCAGATGGCTTGATCACATTAATGGATTCTATGTCTCTTATTCATTTTTATCATAGTTTCGTAAAATGTATAATTAATCATCAACATATAAAATTAGATAATTTCGGAAGTATTGCAACATTTTCTTTTTTAAATACATTTTTATTATGATCTTAAAATCTGAGGAATGAGGGTGTGAAACCTCTAATTGGCCGTTATGTTATAATATAATTGAAAAAGGTAATATCGAGTTTCTAGGGTAATTTTGTCACCATGTCTGAAACATAATAATCGCAGTTGTTTTGGAGAAATGAAGCAGACCGCAATCTTTCTTTTTGATCAGATTTTTTAAATTACTCCTATCTTGAAACATAAGCTCTCTCGCATTGTTCTCTAATAATTGTCCCTGGTACTCCAAGGCTGTTTCGTGTGTCCCCCCTACGACGAGTTAAAGTGGCTCTCTCCTTCCATCAGTAGACGACATTTCCTCGGTTCATATTTAACCAATCTGTTAACTCTCAACATCCGTTTTATATATAAAGTCTCATTTCGACGACCTGGAACTTAATCCCTCTTAATATCATCATTCTTCTTCCCTGTTCTCATTTCAGCCCTTGCTTTTCCAAGATCTCCTCACTTCCCAAACAGATGCTCTCGAAGCAGGTTTAGTTATTTGCTTTAATGGATCAATAGTAATTAATTGCTTTCATTGATTTTTTCTTCTTGAATCTTCTAAGCATTTAATCATTCATTTTAATTGCTTAGAATTATGTTACGAATACTTCTTCTTCCAACTGCAAGACATACCATTACTGGTTCCTGAACTCCTTCAATAATTTCCGCCACCTTGCACGCTGTTGGGCAGTAGATCACCAGTCACTAACAACAAGGATCCTCTTAGCATCCTCCGTTACGTCATCCATCCAATCAAGATGGGGCCTATCTCTACACCTGATATTATGAATGGATCCACTCGTAATTTTGTTTGGGGTCTCATCCTCTGACATTCGAGCCACATGACCAGCCCTCCGTCACGAATAGCAAGCTGCTTATGTATATAATTGCTTACGAAAAATTAGATGTACTTTTTAGGCACTTATGTAAATACCTTATGATTTGTATAATGTAGCCTTCTTGCCAGATTTTTTATTGTTTCTTTTTCTCAACAAGTTTGTTATTCTAAAGGGGCCTAGCCCATGAGAAAAGTTACTTTTCTATTCCGTTCTAAAGCCTAATTTGTTTTCTTTCTTCGTCTATTACAAAGATTCTTTGTTGAACTTCTTTGTTTGTTCTTTGTTGAACTTTGATTCTTTGTTGAAATGTTACTCATTTAAATATGACTGTAATTTTTTAAGAATTATAACATTAAACTCTGTAAATATGGACACGGGGTGACGCGGGAATATAGATTTTGGTGGATGTGGGGGCAGAGAAGGTCTCATTTTATATACAGAGCCTTCAATCACTGTCGCCACTGATAACAATATCACATCACTTCTCGTGCTTTAATAATTTTCGCATAATATCCGTTGATCCCTTATATAATGGATAGAGTTTAACGGGTTTTATAAAACCTCTTCTATTCATACTCGAAGATTAAACTAAAAATCATTTCCTAGCGATTATATTAGAAGCTAAAGCTTATATCCAATTGTTTATACGAGTTTGCATTATATATAAAAAAAAAGCATGGGGTAACCTGTGTCGTAGCGGTATATGAAGCTCCTGTGCCCAATCCTGCAGGCGGCCTCGAGATTTTTTAAGGGACCTTGAAAATCATTGGTAATGCCATGAGTGAAGATAAAATGACAATCCCAAACCTCTGTCGTGTCAGGTACTCATTAGAGATCTATATCTTAATATACCTGGATACGCAACAGTTAGAACTCCCACTGTAACATCATCCGGTTAGCCATCATAGCAGCATAAAATGGCTTTAAATGAAACAAACAAAAATTATGAAATTAAGCTTTAAGTATTCACAAATTTAAAACTGTTTCCAAAAAGAAGTTTCGTTTCCGGATACTGTGGTCAATTACTCACGTATCCGTCACCTAATAACTAATTATGTATAGTTAACTGCACACAAACGCCCTAGTTGGATAATAGCAAAAAAATCATTATTAAATAAAGTTAAACATTAACTATGATTAATTTCATTCGTACAGAGAACACCTTAAATTGTTTATTTATTTAATACCAATTTATGGTGCTATGGCTAATCGGATGGAATTCATAAATTCTGCCTATCCATATAAAATCTGGATAGGGGTTTTTAACGAGTACCTGACACCGCACAGGCTCGAGATCGATATTTTACTTCCTCTGTAAAATATGGCATAACAAAGAATTTTTACTCCCTTTAAGAAATCCGGGGGCCATCTTCCGTGCTGTGAACGTGCGATCGTGGACATCAAAGTTGGTTATGCTAACATCTAAAACACTGGTGACTTAATTTCTTAATGAAATTGAACATATTTTTGATTCTTGCTCTTAAATTTTAAAAATTATGACTTCGAACAATTGTCTCTTACCGATTACCTACCTACTTGAATTATGGTCGACCAAAGTCTTGAAAAATAGAATTAAAATTAGTAGTACTGATCTTATACTAAGAATGAATAAATCTTTTTAAAATAGATGCCCATTGCTTACATTTTGGCACATTTTATTCACCATTTAGTCTTGTAAATTAACGCCTGTCATAACTAACCGTGAAGGGAGTAATAAACAGAGGTAGGATTAAGTGAGCCCATTCACTGGTGGAACAGTGACGTCATGAGGTGGGCGGTGAACCCTTTCCGTCAGCAAACTCTTCACCGCCAGATGGAGCTTATGTAAGCGACCGTGGGGGAGTAAGGTGGACGTGTTTCGAATCCAATCAGTCGGCTGGCCATCAGGCGCTTCTCATCCAGCATCTGGGGTTTCGGAGAATAAGGTTAATGCAGTTGTCGTTTTTCTGAACAAAAATAAGGGAATCATTGTTCACAATAAAGTAATGGAATATTCTGCCTGTTTAATATTTTATAAGTACTGCCATGTCTTTTATAGATAGGTACTGCGGAACACTTTCAGACTTAAGCCGCTTTCTACGACCTGCTGCCACAGCACCCATCTCAAGTGCTGTTAACTCAATTTATTAAGCCTGTTACACCTTGGAGCTGGGAAGCCTTTATATGGAGTGCTGAGTTGCTATAGAGTACGTTCGTTATTCAAATCCAGCTATTTACCCATTGAGGGGACGTAAAATGGCGGTCTGAGCGGTGTCAGGTACTGGTTAAAGAGCCCTACACTAATTATTCCTCGATGGCTTGAGGGAACCAAATTGCCATTGAAAAGGCCCTTTTTTCCTATTTAAAATATTTTTTGTTACATATTCCAGAATTAGTTTTTATATAGCATTAAAATGTGGAATATAGAATGGAAAAACGAATTAAAAGAAATTAAAGGTTTAAGGAAACCTCAATCTGAAGAAATCTTTAGAGAAAAAATCCAAATAAGCGGCCATGAGAACTGCCGGCAGATGTGAAAACTCAAAATTTGTTAAATTGTTTAACTTTAAAATTTTTAAATTTAAATTACTAATATTAATGTGGTTTTCACGTAGACCGACAATCGGAAAATTTTGTTAAATATAATTATTCTTATATTAATGAAGTCTTCACCTTCGAAACTAAAGGTGAATAAAACAAATTCCATAACTCATATACAGTCCGCTAAGTGTCACCAGTCTCGCACAATCGAGCATGTCAATGAAGCGAAATCAACAGTTTTCCCCCTACCTAAAGTCGCTAAACGTGGCTAAAAAAGTGTTTGCTTTAAATATTCAATTAAACCGTTTTAATATTTTCCAAACCTATGTTAGTTATAATGCAAACTAACCTATGTGATAATAGACGTTACTAAATAGTAACTGGTAGTCCTAAAATAAATATATAAGACACCCTATGGTACAATTGAAGCGTTTGATTTCCAGTTACATCCATTTTCAGGACTGATCAAATAAGATTCAATTAAAAAAAATTATCAATTTAACAAATTCTTTTTATTATTGTTCGTTACTTTGCTGACAATTCGCTTCAAACAATAATTATTGGCAGTTTTTATGTTCTTTTCTTTTTTAAAATCTCAAATGATATAAAAAATATGTTGGATATCATATACCTGAACTTTGATCAGAAAATATCGATATCTGGATAATTTATTGATGATAAAAAATAAATTATAGACATTTTTAAAACAGATCACTTTAATCAATATAATTAAACACAATATATACATAGTTTTGATTTTTCTTTTGATGTAATGTATGTAACCTAATTTTGATAGGAAATGGAATCTTTAAGATCGATTTTTGAAGTTTTGAAACAAACACATCTAATACATCATTTCAGGCATTAAAAACTTATAAAAAATGAAATTAAAAACATTTTTGTAAAAAATGGATGTACCTGATTTTGAAACCAAACGCCTCAATTATAACAATGATACAGTTTAGTATAGGAAATGTATGTAATAGAACTCTGATAAAATTGTAATATAATATTATTGTTACTCTTGTTAACCAATTTACTTCACAATGTCCTATTGAAACCTCTTTGTGTTGCGGAAAATTACTCTTACAGAAATTTCTGCTTCTTATATACCTCCGTTGATTACTTTCCTGAAGCCCTGACTGGAGAAGACGGGTGGAGTTGAGAGAACCTGAGGTATACATAGCTGGGCGGTGTGGTGGATGGAGCGTGCCTCGCCGCTCCACCGATCACAAGACTTAACCACCCCTCTGTCTGGAGAATTCTCCCTTCCTCCAAACAATATTCCTCTCTATTTCCACACAATGTTATCCATTTATTTTCTGATATCTCGTTCCACCACTGCGTTTCTGCGAGAGGAGACATTATTTACTTCAGACTTATTCCTTCACATATTGCATAATCTGTTATGTATGAACATATCTTCGAATATATAAGATCTATAGGTCAAGAATTTCCAATGAACTTTTTCTACGATTGCCATCAAAATAGGTGTTTATATCTATTAAACTTAAATTTGTTGAGTATTTGTGATTATATTAAAAAAAAAAAAGCGTTTACAAAATTATAAAAACTTCTTTAGAGTGCCAATATACATAGGACATTCTCAACTCATTGGATTAATCAGTCGAAACACTAATAAAAAATACGCATATCTGTAGCTCCCGTAAATAATTGACTAAGTCGAATTTTAACCAAATTGAGTTTCTTGTACTTAAGGATGTGGTGTCGTGTTATTCTCGTAATGTATAAGTGGCTAAGACAGGCCTTGGCTTGAAATGGAGTTATTGCTTGCATTAAAACTCCATTGCTAGCCAGTAAGCAAGAGAATGGCACGGTCCCCCTTCCCTCAATACAATTAACTGTAAATGAAAAAAATTCGACTTAACCACACAATCAACGAGTCCGGCCTAGGATTTTTCAAAGGCAGTAAAAAATCCTTGGTTATGCCGTCCTTCGGAAGGTACGTTAAACGGGGGTCCCGATTAAAACAATGTCAGGTACTCGTTAAAATTCCTATCCTATTTTAACCTGACTAGGCAAAATTTAGAGCTCCCAATTTAGCATAAAGTGACGTTAAATAAAACAAACACCGACTGTTTTTTTTAAACTGTTTTTATTCAGTGAATAAAAACTGTATGACAAGTCCTATGTTTATATGCACTCTAAAGAAATTCTTGTAATCCATGGTTTATTTAACAACACAAAAATAATTTCATTTTAAATTAGTTAATAAGGTGTGGAATTAGCCTTATTACTTATTAAGGCAGAATGTCTCGTCGTTAGAGCACTTAGTGGCAAATTTGATTTAATTTGTTAACAGCCGGGATGGGAATCTCATTGGGCACACCTATAAATAGGATGCCCGAACTTAAGAGGAAAATGTGGCGGTTGAGCGAGATCTAGGACTAATCATCACCCTTTTGTCCAAGAAACAGTACAGTCCCTACCCTGTATTGAACTCAAGACTATGTATTGTACGCTATAGGTTTGTTTTACTTAATATGCAATCAGAAATACTCGTCAATTTAAGTTCAACTAGTATCAGAAAATTCATTCGAGACTGTTTTGGTTACAATCATAGAAACACTCCTCAGAAGATATGTACCAAATTCTATTATATTTTCAAGAGCTATTTTGACAGGTTTAAAATGACCCGTATAAAGTAACATGAGCTGGATTCCAAGGAAAGTTACATAACACCTTAAGGGCGTGGTCGAATATTTTTTTTAGATTTCGAAAATATCTTATCTAAATTTAGTATACTCTAAAACGTTTTTTAATTAAATTAAATATTTAAAAGTATTTTTTGAATACTGTTCGGACATTCTATACTCCTTTTAGATATGGTTGCCGAAAAAGTAAAACCAGTTTCTGATTCCGGATACCCTTGCTGAACTTTCTAGACGTTTTTGCATATCAAAAGCATCCGCTCTCGTTATAAGTCTATATATGACGTTTTATTTCTGTAGAACTTGTTTTCATCATTAACTAGTCAAGTAATTCCTGATAAATTTCATGGGAGAGATTTAATTTTTTTAAAAATTAATTCATTAAAAATTAGTGAGGTAATTTTTAATTTATATTAAATACTAACAAAACAAACCATTTGCAGCAAAATATATTCAATAAATATAAAATCTTATATTGTACCTAATAATGAAACAGAGGTAGCAATGAAAACTACCATTTAAATCAATAATAATACTCTCAACTGCTCAACTTCATCAAAACCTATATGTTTAAGATGAAGGAATACTCCCATCTACGATTCGGTCAACCCACAAAGTGTTTTGCCTATCGATTAAACAAAACCAATTATCGAAGTGATTCTATTTATGTTTTACTCTTTTAATCAATATAAAACCTCTATATTAGTTATGGAGTATAGTAACTCGGTTGTAGAGTGCTTTGTTGCTAAGCTGAAGATTCTGTGTTCAAACCCGCACGTTTTTTATATGTACGGACATGTAATTTTAGTATTTGAAATAAAACGCATATCTACATTTTTAATCTTATATATACATATAATCATGTCTATTTGAATTGAATTACTATACTAACATAAAAGTAAGAACTTGTGAGATGTTTGCGGCTGCTTTCACTTTAGTCGTCGGCAAGCGCAGTATCGCATCTAAATGTTCATCTGTTGACCGGGAAAAATTCTTATTTTTGCGGTAGTTGAGAATTGAAAAAGTCTGCTCACACAAATACGACTACCAAACATAGTGATTATCTGCTGAGCAAACGTTTTCAACTCTTTGAAGTTTTCAGAACTCAAACCTCCGTAGAACTGTACCAAGTCAGTGCTTTCATTAAATGCCGTTTTAAGCGTGCTTTTACTTTGCAAATCTACTATGTTTATTTGTGAATTGCTTGGTACATCATTAATATCAATTGCAAAAGGGTTTTGGAAAATTTCCATTCCGATCTTTTTAAAGTCGGTGAATCGATTTACAAACTCAGTTTGAAGGTGTGTTAACACGTTTCTCATTTTAATATTTTGCCGCTCAAAACTATCTCCAGCTTCTTCCACGGCTTTCTTGCAATTAGGATAATGGTCAAGCTTTCTTTCACCAATATGATTGATAAACAGTTTCAGTTTCTTAACTTTAAATCTGAATACATATAACAAATCAATTTGCATTTTCCCTGCAAGCGTTTGTTGAGCTGATTCAGTTCCATAGTCAAATCAGTCAAAAAACCAAGATCGATATTCCACTGCTTGTTAGTAAGCTCTTCGACTGGCATTACTCTCATCTCCATGAAGTTTCAAGCCAATTTCTTTCCTCAAACCTAAAAAACTTTCAAAACGGCACCTTGACTGAGCCACCTCTCTTCACAGTAGTAAACCATGTCGCTAGATCAGCTTCCATATCTTCCAAAAACTTTTGGAACTCACGGTTTGTTAGCCAATTTCTTCTTATAAAATTTACAGCCGGTTGCCGACCCCTGCTCTACCGCAACAGTACAACTGTTATTCTAACACGTACTGAAGTCAAGACGCATAAAGTGTTGTAGTTGTACAGATTTTGTATGTATATTAATGACTGTATAAATAAATTTCCATTAGCTTTAAATTATTCTTAAAAAAGGAGTATTTGTGATGTATAGGAATATAATAGAGGAATTAAAATGAAAAAAATGATAATTTAATATAATAAGGAGCATAACATAATTTGATTAATAAACAAAATAAAACTAAAGGAAAATATATTCTTCGTGGAATAATTATTTTGTTGAATAACAACAAAGTGTGTTATCCAACAATGCTTATAAAGTATTTTTGATAAATCAGATTGTTTACAATTTCCAAACTTCCATATAATTAACACATTTTTCTTAATGAGCTCGTTTTTAATGAAGTCGACATTCATTGTTGCCTAACCTACCAATAAGCTAACTTTCTTTTATTATCCAACCCATCTTGTTTTTCGATTTAGTTTATTATTGTCTGTACAGTTCATCTTCCTGTTTTTCCTCGATGATTTCAGCATAACTTAGGCTGTTTTACATCGAATATATTAATTTTTTTAAGTTTTAAACTTTTGTTACATTTTTAATCTTTTTTTAAAGATATACAGAAGGAAGATATTTAGGGAAATAAGTTAGAACTATCAACAAGTCCGGAGTATGGGATAGCCTTCAGAATTACACACGATGGAAGGGATTACAACTGACAGTAGAAGAGTTTCTCTCAACAAGAACGGTTCCTCACTAACTCATTCTGTGCGCTATCGTTCCTATTCACTATTATTTATTTTTGTTAATAGAAGTGTTATTTTTGTCTTGAATTTTCTCATTTACATTCGATATAGCAACAGTTAAAGGTATGTTGAAGTGTATAATCTGCATTTCAATGATGGAATGTTTGTTTCGGTGACGATTGTGGAGAAAAAAACAAATGTAGCTGATAAAATTAAAAGCCTTAGTTGCGGTTATAAAGTCACAATATTAAATCCTGATTGTCTATTATATTTATTTTGTTTTAACCTGACTAAATTAATTACAATATAATAGTATTATACTTATACTCGTAGGTATCTTTAATTTACTCGTAAATGGTTAAAATCCGAAATTTAACAATATATCTTTATAATTTAATTTTTATATTACAACTTCAGATTTACGGATTATGCCAGATACCTTAAATTCTATGCCTTTTTAAATTTCATTTATATCTGTGTTGTATTTTCGAATGCCACCTGAAGTACTGTGAGGGATTGCGCAAGGAGGAAGCGTCAGTGCGTGTTTATGTTTGATGTTTATTAATTAATTTTTTTAATTTATTGATTTTGTTTTATAAATATAATTCAAGACGATGATAAAAGCTGATTCGACAAAAAAATTACTGTCTTAAGAATTATTTTTCGATTGGAAGTGTTAGGTTAAACTCGGATGAATTGTAAAATCTAAAACTCGATTAAATTAAACTCAAGTAAATCAAATAAGTAATACACAATGACACGAGATAAAAGTAAGTAGACAAACAATCTACTGGTAGTACTCACTCAAATTCCATTTAGGTCATGAGGCCATCTTTTTAGACGTCTCGGGGGATCATCGGGAATTGAAGGGCCAGATAGGTTTGAAACTAATGGGTTTGAGTGGGAATAAATTTTGTGATAAAATGATTGATATCGGGTTCGGGCCAAATCAGCATCAAATGGGACATTAAGGTCATTATGGATGAAACAAAGTAAGGAGTATTCAATATTTTACGAAGGATTCTGGGCAGTAAGGATTGGATACGAGAGAAACTCAAAAGCTCTACTCCGTAAGGCCAAATGGATCTCAAAATAGTTGGGTATTTAGTATTTTGGGGGAGCTTAGAGCGTTTGTCTAGTAAAATATTGAAGTGGCTTGTAACGGCGAGCTGTTTCTTTTCGTTTCAGTCTAGAATGAGGATTCCATGTTAAGCATTTGTCAAGGTTTAGTCCTAAGTGCTACAGGAATCAGTGGGATATTAAACGATACAGGAGGACAGGTAGTCATTGGTTTACGACGGAGAGTAAAGGTGATTTGACTGGATTCGTGGGAATTTTTTTAATCCTCCAGTTTCGATACTAAAATACTAATCGATATTTTAAGTAGTATGTTTGTAATAGTATAATTTAAGTCATGGTTTCGATAAAAATAATAATAAATAAATTCTCCTTGTAATATATGACGTTTATGATCAGGGTGGATTCTAGGGGGGGGTGCCCCCCAGACAGTTTTTATTGTACTATGGAGAATCCGTTATAGTACATAATTAAAGCCAAATCATATGATCATAGTTGTTAAAATAACAGAACGAACATGAGTGAAACTATTGTTTTGGTATTTTAATAAACCTTTCTATAGATACTACAAGTTAATTTGTAAGTTATTGTTGATTTTTTCCCGCCTGCCCGTTGTGCCCCAACAGAAAAAAATCCTGGATCCGCCCTTGTATATAATATAATATGATTGTACATGAAATACAAATCTATTCTCATTGCTTTCATCATCGAAATGTCTCTTATCCACTAACGATTACTCCACTTTTGATAACTTTTTAAAGCTTTTAGGGAGATAAAAAGAGCCATTAAGTACATTAGAGATAACCATCCCGACAACAATATTCCGCCTGGTTGAAGTGCCTTGGAGTGGGCGGAGGGAAGCCTAAGTGCCTACGATCTACAGGTGTCTTGTGTAAGGTCGCCTTGTATATCCAGTTCCTCATAAAAGCAAACCTCCATTTCTTTTACATTACCCCTAATAACAGCATATTAATACTTGTATGAACTGATAATAATAATATAGATAATAAAGTACAATTAATAAGGATGAGGATGACATTCGTTAGGCTACTGTCCAATGTCATTTCTCTGAAACCTAGAAGAATGTTTAAGTCTTTTATTTTTTTTAATAGTAAATAAAGTAATATGAATTTACATATCTACAGCCACGGTTAAGTCGAATATTCTCCACTATGAATTTCTTGTACTGATGGAAGTGCCATAACTGATTATATAAGCAATAACTCATTTCCAAGTCAATGGCGGACATAGCCCCTTATTCACTACGAAAATAACACGATTCTGCTTCCCTAACAAAAGAAACTTCTATTGAAGAAAATTCGACTTAACCACTTATCCACCGGGGATGTCGATATTATCTAAATTATACTGTTTACTCCTCTTTGCACAAAAGAAATAACTATTAATCATGTCTTATTCCTACCAGATAAATGCAAATGTGAGGAGGCCAAATCTGAATACCATTTTCTACAAAAGAAAAAAAAATGGAATCTCAAAAAAAAAACATTATATTTTTATAATGAAAATTAGTAAAAAGAACATTTCAGGTATAAAATAGTTTAAAAATGATATTCTATATTATAAAAAATATAATTTATTTTGAAGAGAAAAGATTTGTCCAGGGCCGGGTTTCGAATCCGGCTCTCCGGGGATTCAAACCCGGGTTTCTTATTAATGAAAGGAATGATAATATGAAAATAATAGCATCAAATAATATAAGATTTGTCTGAGCGAGGTACGAGCCAGGCTAGCTCAGGTGGCAGAGCATCACGACGGATACGTGGGAGACCCGGGTTCGAATCACGGCCCTGGACGATTTACTTCCAAATATAAATATTTAAAAATTATAACAATTATTAAACATATAAAATAAAAAATATAATATCCCTAACATATTAATTTTATTCTTATTAATGAAAGGAATAATAATATGAAAATAATATAAGATTTGAATAACACTAAAAATCCAAAAGTTTGTAAGTAGATCGGTTCAAAGCCAAATTGACGAGTTTGCAAATTTTGGGGAATTTGATAAATTTTTGTGCCAAAAGGCATCTCAATTTGTGAAAAATGATTATGAAAACTATCAACCAAAAGTTTAAAGACATGACTACACAACTTGAAAACTGGGTCTTTGTACAAAAACACATAAAGTAAATCTAGAATAATGTAAATATTTTTATGTGTGAACTATAACTAAAGTGAAAATGATTTAATAACTATTTTAGAACTAACATAAACTGAAGAATGAGTATAAGCATGCCTGAAAAAAGAAAAAAGAAAAAAGTAGCAAGTTACACAATGTATATACATATATAAAATAAAAAAGATTTTTTCCATTTGATTAGGATTAATAAGTCTGAGATTTGCATACAATATTTTTAAAAAAAACTAGTCATCTCGGAGTGAATACGCAGTATTTATAAAAAACATTTTATAAAAGAGATTATTTTTCCCAAAAAAGAGATTATTTGGCAACATCGCGCAATATTTTTCAATTCTGTTACTTACAAAAGACGACAATAAATTACAGAGTCGGAAGAATCAACAAAAATATTTTCCTTCTCACCTCCCCTATATTTATTTCCAAAGGACCCTTCAACCTTTAAGTTTGGAATTACACAAAGTTGCTCCTGATATTGGATTGTAACATTAAACCTGAATCGGTCAGGCAGCAGTTTGATCCAAGTTTAATTAAATTTTTATTATTTCCCAAGTATTTCTTCCCCCCGATGAGGCCAGCTGAGGACCACGTGCCAATTTCAAATCTTCCCACTTGGCTGTTTCTTCCGTCCCTTCCAATATTCCTTCATCCTTTCACTATGGTGTTTCTTTCTATCCTCCGACCATCTCAACCCAGGTTTCCCCCTCTCTCTTCCCTAGAATCCTTCCACACTCAAGATCTTCTTTCTAAAAATCTCTCTGTCCATTGTGTCGTTTTCCCTTATATTGTTTCTTTCCAAATTCTTCTTTACCTCTCGAATCCAGCTAATTGTTGACTTTTTCTCCCAAAGCTACTTGAATATCCTTTTCTTCTGGTCTCCTTTTTCTTATCGTTTCTGTTATGTTTTCTACGTTACTGTATATTTCATTATTAAATCTTAATTTCCATATTCTGTGGTTTTCACTGGGCCTAGAATTTTTCTCATTATCCTTCTTTCTTTCAAGTAATTCAAGTTTATCTAATCTATACTTTAATACTAAGCATTCACTCGCATATAGGCATTCTGGTTTCACAACTGAAGAGTAGTGTCTTATTTTGAGATTTTTAGATAAACACCTTTTGTTATAAACATTCTTAGAAATGCCAAATGCTCTATCCATCTTGTGTACCCTTTCTTCTATTGCAGATTTTTCTAAACCATTTTCTTGGATTACTTCTCCCAAATATTTGAATTTCTTTACTTTCTCCACTCGACCAATATCTGTTATCAAATAGTTTGGAGCGTTCTTGATGTTTGTAATAAACTTTGTTTTTTCTACGGAGATTCTCAACCCTGTTTTGCTGGCTATTTCTTCTAAAAGATTGATTTGTATTGTTGCACCTGTAATGCTGTCCGATAGTATAGCGAAATCATCTGCAATTGTGTTCGTAAAAGTTTCCCAAGTATTTATTAATAATATTCCTTTTTTTTTAATTATAAGTTTCTTACTAAGTTAAAAAAAAAATGATTGGATGATATCGTCGATTTCACTAATATATGAAGTTATTTTTGAAAACTGTCAGCACATGATTGAAGTTATATATATATATATATATATATATATATATATATATATATATATATATATATATATACAAATATCAGTTCGCCATTCCAGTTCTCCAGACAATTTGGAACAGATACTTGGATTGTGGGCTGGAAGTAAGCGGTTGAGAGCCAAGCAGTCAACTGTGATGTGATTTTATCGACCTGAGTCTGTCTTCACACCTCACTTATGAAATATATCCTCTCTTCATTCTCTTTATACTTTGTAAATTCACTTTTAACAAGAAATTTCACTCTGTTATAACATTTATTAATCATAAAACTGCTAGCAATAATAATATAATAAATGCTGAGTTTGTTTACATAAAATAAGTCTAAAAAAAATATATATATCATTGCGAAGTTTTTTTAATTGATCTTTTCTAAACTGAATACATAGATAACTTAATTTAAAATTAAAGTTTAAAAAAATATTAGAAACATCTCTTAATATATCGTTGGTTCAAAGCCAATATTGTTTATTTAAAATATTTGCTATTTGTATTGAATCCTATTGAAGAATATAGTTTTTCATTCTAGCTGATGAATATGTGACACCAACTACTAGAGATTCGAAATATCACCATCATAGCCCATCCTTTCTATCGCTCATGCGTTACAGGATTCCCTTGTGTATAGCCCGGACCTCACCGTACGATCTTCTACCATTTCTCTTCTTCTGTTCTATAGAAGGCTTCTCTTTGCAAAGCATTCCTTAACACTACCTTCGCAGATATGTCGGGGTCTTCCAATGGACCTTCTTCCTTCAGCCTTAGCCTCGTATGTCTCTTGGCCAGCCTGTTGTTTTCCATTCTTAAAACATGACCATATTAGATTGTTTTCTTCAATGACTTTATCTGCAGGCCCCAGTCCGAGGCTTGTTCTAATGATCGAGTTGTGAATTCGGTCTCGTCTTGTTTTCCCCTCTATCTTCCTAGGGAATCTCATTTCTGAAGCCTGGGTCCCACTTCGGAATTGATGACCATTTTAGTTAAGAATTAAGCTGTTCATGGCCTGGCAAGTGGCCATAGGATTTTCCAATGGGAGTAAACAATCCTTACTTAAGCAACCTTTCAGAGGAGATGTATAATGGTGGTCTCGAGGCTGTGCCTAATTATGCCTGGATAACCAAAAGCCAGGCCTCCCACAGTAGCATCGTCCAATTGGCCATATCACCAGAAGGTGACGTTAAATGAAACAAACAAAATATAAGGTATCTAACAACAAATAGAAAAAGTCCACTTCCGAGTTTTTGTTGAATGCATTAGAGTTCTGTTGCTGTCTAAATTTAATGATACTGTTGATATGAGATGTGTTTCACTTTGTCTTCATTTATATGACTTTTTCTTCTCGTTTATGTTCCGGTGATGCCTGTATTGGCAAAACGTCCACCGATTAGTTTTTTAGAAACTCAAGGTTTTTCTTTTGGGAAATTTTACTATGCTTTCTAATTGATTTATCACTTTTTGAGTTTTTGCTCATCTTTATTGATTAATCGTAATTCAATGCCAACTATTCTGAAAATTTTCTATAACGTCATAGCGTTATTAAAACGTTTTAATAAAAAGAATTTTATTATTCTACAATTCTGTATTAAATACTAATACAGCATTGTAGAATAATAAAATAATGAAATACAAAACTGTCAGATCTCATTGGGAAATAAAATAAAATGTCATTACTTATATATAGATTTTGTATTATTGCTATTTTGTACATACACACAGATAATTTAAATCGTGAATAAGCAGGAAGATAAAAATAATATATAAATATTCCTTACTATATGGTCGGGTATAAAGCTAAAATGTTTTTTAAAAAATTATCTATAAAAACTTTATAATATTGGGGCGCACTTATTCTTATCGTTTATTTTTGTATTCTCTTTTTATATGAGCTACATACAATATGTAAACGATGAATCGGAGACGTCAACAATTAAGGATTTAAAATACAACCGATGTGATTAACAATGAGATACGTTATTCCTGCAACCACTATTCGAACCAAACTGGTCAACAAATTTTCTAAAACGCCACCGCGGCATTGAAACGTTTATTTATTCAACAAATTAATTATAATAATGAGTTGTTTTCTTAGAAGACGAAACTCAGATTATAGAGGACATTCCAAAGGGCACCAGCTAAAAATAACATAGCACAATCATCAATATCATGTTTGAAATAGTCAACAAAACTATCACCGAGAAACTCATTTATCACATAAATAAATGGCCATTATTTTATTTACGACAGGATTTGTTTAAATGGGAAAATAATGAAATTTAAATTTTGGAATTTTAATTCAAGAAGCAGTCCTATACAAATCTGCGTGGAAGAAAGGTTACGAATAATGAGATATTCTTACGGATTCCCACAAAATATTTATAAAAAGTCTAGCGTTTTGAAAATTTTTAAAATAAGCCACTATAATATATTTTTTCTTTTATTCATAAAATATTTACATACAATTTATATACGAATATATACAGTAATAATTACAATTTACTTGTACTACCTTGTACTTGTATGAAGGTATTTTGAGTATTTATTGAATTTTAAGCGATCATTGAATATCTAGTTAAGTAATTCGTTGAGAGTCATGAAAAGAAATAAAATAGAGGAAAAAAAAATCAAAACTGGGGAAAGGTCATGTTAAATAAGTAATAAAAAAATATTACATAAGCAATAAGCAGACTGACTTGAATGATATTTTCAGATATGTCTGTGGAGTGAATGATAGCTATCATTCAAATATAGTCTCTTGAAATATACATAATATCTTGCAAGATATTATTGATAGCGAACCGGAATAAAGTGGGCGGATAAGACTAAGAAATAAATAAAATATGGGAAGAGGGAAACTATGAAAAGCAGGAATATTAAAAATAAGGTTTAAAGTATAGATAGAGATTGAATAAGAACGAAAAGGAAAATCCGTTAGAAATAAGTTTTCAATTCAACTTTAATTCTTATGTTTTGTTTTTTAATAAAGAAAAAGTAAAAAAACAAAACAGAATGGACTTAAACAGTCTTGTGAGCCCTAAAAATGATTTAAAAAAATTAACAAATATATTTTAATATACGATTGTGGTTATTTAATGTTTTTTTGTTTTTTATTTCCAAAATAAAGAATGTTTGAGTGTTTTATCCAACTCCTGTAATATTCGTTTAATACATAACGTATTTCAAATTCTGTTTGTATCTCCTATTTCTAGAAAAACATTAAAAGAAAATACAGTGGAACGTCGATTATCCGAACATTCGATTAAGTGTTTTTTGTTTTGTATTTAAATGTAATTTTAATTAATTTGATTAGATCATCCAGTTATTTATTTGTATTGTTAAGATTATGGTTGTTTTAAACAAAACAAAAAATAAAATGATTTTTTCCATGAACGTCAATAAGGGGGCCCTCATCATTTCTCGGAAACAGTAAAAAAATGAACTTAGTCTTCAATACGTATTTTTGAAATGAAAAAAAAATCAGCCCTCAATTCAAATCAGCTGATCTTAGTTTGTATGGAGGAACGAAATTTTTTTCCTCGAAACAAAAGTTGCTGTTTATAGTGTTCCTAACACTTACCTAAGTGTTTTTCAGTAAGTTTAAAATAAGGCTGAATAAATGTTATTAGGTAGCAGTGAAAAACTATTGACATTTAACATGTGACTCAGGCAATCCTATCAAGGTATAAAGAGAAACTTCTTTGTTGAGAATTTTATAACTCACTACCAAACACAAACATTATCAATACCGCCCAGCACAAGTCGAAAACTGGAAACATGTACCGTCCTGTCTGTCACACAAAGCGTCAACTATCATGGTCGCGCGCAGGACATCGATTGAGTAAAAAAGTTAATATCCGTATCCGTATCCGTATCCGCGGATCTTGACACCAAATATCCGTATCCGGATCCGTATCCGCGGATATACTTTCTTAAAAATCCGGCACATCACTAGTTCTAAGGTGCTAGTGATAAGTCCGAGGTAATGCTGAACCACAAGATTTATTCACCAATTAAAGACTAGCCGTATTCCAGCAGGAAGATCCGACAATTAAAAACCGATAAGTTTCTGAAAATAAAATTCTCAAATGTACTATTTCCTGAATGATTTACAAACCCTTTGAAATGAGAATCTTTCATCACAGAAGGATAAATATAGGTAATTTTTTCGTTAAATAGAATAATCGTATTCAAACATAATTAGTTTAGTGGGGTTAAAGACTGATGGTATCGATATGGTTAAGTATTGAATATAGAATACTCCAAAAATAATTTAAGTAAATACTTAAAATGTATTCATTATTTATGAAGTAATCCAGACATTTCTTCTTCGTTCTTTCTTGGGCACTGCTTCTTCCCGGGCCGTGATCCCTTCTCAATGATTCTTCCACCATTCCATGTCTTTTGCCTTTTTATTCCAACTTGGTGATCCATTGCATAATCCTTGTCGACTTGATCTTGTTATTTAGCATTCCTAATTCAGATATTAGAAGAATTTATTTAGAAGATAATAAGAGTGGAAAAAAACACCATCAAGTTAAATTCAAATGTACATTTATAAACAAAAAATAAAGAATGAATTAATCCATCAAAGACATTATTCCAATGGAATCCTTGACATGAAACTAATGTATATAAAATCTGAAATGCTTGTTTATTCAATTATATTTCATTTAACCTATTGACGCCATTTAAATAAATTATCATCAGCCTTGACGTTTGCCTCTAATTTATTTATTTATCTGTGACATAAAATCAAAATTGAATAATGTAAATATCGAAATAATAATAAGAAAAATCCGTTCACATAACTTCTTTAAAGATAGCATAAACGCATTAACATTTCACGTCGGGAAATTCATCAATATATTAATTTGGCAATATATTTTTTAAGCTGTCCATTAAATTTTCCATTTATTCGGAAATTCAGTAACAGTTTTCCATTAATTCATTTAAATCTTACCATACGGATAGAATTTTGATACTTTAAGGTCGAGTTGAATTTATTTTCGTATCGCATATTTATCTACATTGCTCTTTCGATAAGCTGAATCTCCAATAACCCGTATTGGGTATGATGCGAAACATTTTAATCTTTGTATTTTAAAATATTAATGTTTCAATTTTTTTTTTTTAATATGAGGCGTTTAAGATAAAATCCGAATTTCAAAAATTGACATTATCTTCGTTCGTTTAGTCAAGCAATGTTTTATGCTCCCGAAACTTCAGTTCTAAAAACAAGAGAAATAAGGCGGCAAAGTGTGGTATTAGAAAGTCTTGCCTTAACCTACGAAAAACATTAAAAAGCCCAAGATCGCGAGTTCGTAGCCCGGCAGGTGGCCCTAGGATTTTTTTAAGGGAGTAAAAAATCCTTAGTTACGCCGTCCTTCGGAAGGGGCGTTAAACGGGGGTCCCGAGCCTGTACGATGTCAGGTACTCGATAAAAATCCCTATTCTAGTTAAACCTGGATAGGAAAAATTTAGAGCTCCCACTGCAGCATCGTCCGATTAGGCATAGCAGCGTAAAGTGACGTTAAATAAACAACTAACTAACTAACAATATTTAATTAAATGGGATATTAAATTCATTTGTAATACTGCTCATATTCTCGATCAGATAATGCAATTTATCGCACTAATAACTCTTATAATTATATAGTAATTGATATAAATGATGATTTAATCAAATTTTCAATTTAGTAGAAAAGCTATTTACCTAAAAGCTATTTTTCAAACATTTTTAGTCATCCAATTTCTACTTCATCGTATTTTTAACAATAACGAAATTGTTTATTATATTTGTACTATATACGAGAATGGAAACGAAAGAAAACACCTAGAGGCGTATACTTCGAATCCAATATTTTCTTTGCGACATATTTTCGTTGTGAATAACAGACCCATTATTTACTCTTTAGATTTTGTCGTATTTACTAGATCCAATTAAGTTTTACATGTTTTTATATTGTTTTACAATTATTTTATTTTTGACTATACATATTTGCTATATCATAGAATTGATTATATCTTGTAGATGCCAAACTTTTCATTAAATGGTGACATTTCATGAAATATTATTCCGACAACTGCCTAAATGTCTATTTAAATAGTAAACGTCAACGTAATAAATGTAATCAAATTATTAGATATCGTTTGTTGATATGAATAGGCTTTTATAGGATATAAATTAAACGTTTTATTATGGTATGTTAAGGCGAAAACAAAGTGTAAAGAAATGACGCTACGCTACGATAAAAAAAACTTGATTTATAGGCAAGTCACCCAAAAGCTGACCACAATTTAAAAAAATCACAGAATTGTGCCCTAATTTTAAATCATAATGAGATATTGATTAATTTTATTATTTAAGCTAACTAAAGTCTTATATTTATCTAATTTAATTAATATTTAGCAGTTGCAAGGAACTTAACATGCTTTATATTAAGGTTTTAAAACAAATATTGCTAATCACTGCCACGCAAAGAAAGGAGAAAGAATATTATTTACAACAAGTTTTAACAGTTTATTTCTTTCATTACAATTTAACACGAGATTGAGTAAGGAAAAGATAATGTAATTATGTGTAATGAGTAGATTTTAGTAATCATTTCATCAAGAAATAAAAGTTCCACAAACATTTCGAAGTATAGATGATTTATGTTTGTTGAAACGTTCATTTCTATATGAAATATTTACCAAAGTATACACATTTCCCATAATTACATTATCTTTTCAATATCAAAGCTCATGATAATTTTTATTTTTGGAAAATATTAAGAGGGAAACGAATGAAAAGTTAAAAGTTTTTGGGATTCAACTCGAACCGACAACTTGCGGAACAATTACCAATATTTCTCCTAAAGGATCTAAAGGCAACCTCTAAACCTGACCCCAGCTGTTACCTGATGTAGCCAAGGTCGAATGGCTCTTCTCCAGGATCTACTCTTGTGGTTTGACCTTTACTCGTAAATTTATGGCTCGGTAGTAAACATAACTTTCCGAGTGTTCCTTGCAATTCCTTCTTTTATTAATTTTGTTATTAAAATGAATGACACAGAGTAAATTAATAATATATTTAAAAGCGGTTCATAGTAAATGTCACCACAAGATTTATTCTCCCAGGCGGAGTAGGGTACGGCATTTAAAATAATTTTATAGCGTTAAAAAGGATGGAATAAATTCAACCAACATTGAAGATGTCGCCTCAACCTCAGGGTTCGCCTCAGCAAAAATCTATTATTTTTGATATTTTTATGAATAATATATCCCTCCTTATACATCTCTCTAAATATTTATTTTATTTTCATTTTCACCTGCGCAAATGCGCATCCAGCAAATTTGATGTAAGTGTTTTTCTCTTTGGGTTTTCTACATGATCATCGTGTTTTGGAATAAAAATATCAATAGTTGAGTAGGTCTCATGGCCAACGTCTTTTTAATCTTTTCTTATCAAGTTCAGGTAGCAGGGAGTAGGAAAGCGGAAGATCGAGTGGATTAGGGTGATATTGTGTCGATGAGTGGAATGTCATGTATTTGTTATGAATATATGATTTTATAGTGGGAATGTCCATGTCGTTGTGTATGGTGTGATTCGAAATATACCATGGTGCATTAACAATTTTTCTGAGACTTTTGGACTGTGTTGTTCGTATCTTGTGTATGTGGACTTTTTTTGCTGAACCCCAAAGTTCTGCTCCATATGTCCAAGTAGGTTTTAGTATACTATTATAGATAATTCGTTTGTTCTGTAAGTCAAGTGAAGATCTGTAGTCCAGAAGATGTGATAGTTGTTTGTAGCGCCTAGTCAGTTTTTGTCTTTTTAATTTTGTTACGTTCCATGCAAGTCTTTTGTCCAAGTATAGTCCGAGATAACGTACATAGTTTTTGAAAGGTACTACGTCGTTGTCAATATAGACTGCTGGACACGAAGCTTTGCATAGAGAGAAGCTTACATGGCTCAATTTTGAGTCGTTTATTCTGATTTGCCATTTATGGAACCACTTTTCTAAATCAAGTAAATGATTTTGAAGAGGTATAGATGCTAGGCTTGGGTCTCTGTGGGGAGAAATAATGGCTGTATCGTCAGCGAAGGTATAGATGTTGGTGCAAGGGTGCTCCGGAATATAAGAGGTGTAAACATAATAGAGAATAGGCCTTAAAACACTACCTTGCGCTACACCCGTGTATTGAGGAAAGAAGGAAGAAATCGAAGAGTCAACGGAAGTACAGAAGAATCTGTCTTGGAAATGAGATTGAAGAATTAAAAATTATGTAGGAGATAAGTGAGGTTTTTCCATGTCTCTAAATATAATGTTTATATTGACGATTTCAAAATAGATCTGTTAAGAGGACTTCTAATAATTTACTCTGTAGTAGGTAACTAAAGTTAATTGCAAATAAAACAAAGGCAAAGGTAATAGATTCCAATCATTTCCCTAAAAACTGGTATCCTTTCTCTGATGAAATTTTTGGTGTGTTTAACTATTTCGATTGCTTCTAATATCTTTCTTTCTGCCGCTTTAGTATACTTTTTAACCCCTCTAATTTCTCTAATATTTGTAACTATTTGTTATAATTAAGTCTAAAAGAGATACTTTTCACATAATAGGGACTTAATAATTATTGATCTACCCCGCCTTAAATATGGTATTTTGTTAGATTTAATATAGTAAAATACTCTGTATTTATCTGTGGTTAGAAGTTTAACAAAAATAATAGAACATAAAAAAAACCCAGAATAATAAACATACAGAAAAAGAAAGTAGATAATTATAATACTGAACATTGTAATGAAGGTAAAATCAAAAATATGGCCATGAGTCAAGACTACATTAAAATATGGAGAATTCTTGAAATAAAACTCATGTAATTCAAAAGTATTATTTTGTGGGTAAATAAACCTGTATGTATGTTTCAATGGGTCAGAACTACTCTAATACTTAGAGCTTTATATAGGAAGTTACAGAGATTAATAACATCATTGTACTTAGGTTTCAGTACCATATAAATATTGTGATCGCATGGACTAATATATTATTTCTAGGTTCTCTGTAATATAGACAGTCGAAAAGGGTGTGGTTTAGATCATCAAGTGATTCATTTAAGCATAGAGGGCAATTGTCGTTAGTATTAATGTGTGTTGTATTATTGGCGTGAACAACTATTTGTATGCTGGGGGAAACTCTAATTTGGCTTGGGAGTCTTATTCTCCCAACGGATAAATCTGATGTCAGGTATGGCTGTACTGAATTTCTACAGAACAAATTTTTGTACAAAACATTATAACCTTTCCCCGTATTATTCATCATTTCGTTCTTAAGGAGGACTTCTAATGTGTTACAGGGTAGTAGGTAATTACAGTTGATTGGAAAGATACAATTACAAAGGTAATAGCTCAAAGACAAATCGATTCCTTAAATCTGTTACTCCCCTCAAATCACCCTTAAAAACCTCGAAATGTCCCCGGCCGCTCTAAAGAGACTCGCAGCTTAAACCGAGACGCACAATAAAATATTTTTATTTTATTTTGTGTAGTCGATGACTGCACCCCCTAACCATTTGAACCCATTATTTGAATCATCCAGCCAAATATTTTACACCTTAATTTAACGAAAATCATTCTTAAAAAAAAACATCTTTCCAATATATCCCTTTAATATTTTCCAGCTTGGCGCAACTATAGTACCTTTGCTCATTTCAATTTGAAACCCGTGGGCTCTTGGTTGCATTATTAATGCATTGCTTACTCCACTTTTATTGCTACTCTCCGGTTTACGAGGGCGTGCCTGAGAGTAGCGAAGCAAAAGTAAACTTCTCATAAATTTGTAAGATCCATCATCAGAATATCTGGAGGCACCTCCGTGTAAGATTTAAGGAAGAGCTGATACGGCATTATCCGTCGTCGTATTTCCTGGGAATCACTTTATGAAAAATTATTCAATTTTCCTTATGTCATGTATCTCCGTATTTAATTATATTCATCCATATATACCCGTTCCCTACTTTTTGGTATATGTACAATGGCCCTACGAGTTGCTCCTTTCAACAGATCTTTACTTAACAGATCCTAGTCACGGAATTACATCCCTTCTATCATCTGTCACTTCAGTATTCTCCTTTAAACTTCGTATATTTATTTATTTGCTTTGAACTAATTATTCCTGTTGAATCAAATCCAAACCGAAGATACACACCAAAGTAGGTAATAAAGAAAAATGGGGTGGTTCAAGTGAAAAGTAAGCTAACAACTTCATTAATAAACCTCTATGAATCTATCCTCTGTATAGAAGAAGTTATGAAAAATAAGTTTAAAAAAAATACATTTAAATAAACAAGAACAGATGGCCTAGCTTAAATTTTGACTACCACAGGCTAACCAAATAGTGATTTTAGGTTAATGTTTTTGGAACGGGGAGAGGAGTGGCTCAGTGGTAGATTACTGAGCTGCCATGCCGGGAATCCTGGTTCAAATCCCGTTTGCAGGCCATGATTTTTATTTAGTCTGTTTGGAGCGGGAGATGGATCATATAGGATCTAGGACCCTCCTGGGGCACACCCAGCCTCTATAAAAATATTATAAAAATAGGGTACCCAAAATAAGGGGAGGAAATCTGGCGGTTGAGCGTAACCTAGGACAAGTCACCTCCTTGCAGAACCGTTGTCCATGAAACAGTACAGTCTCTACCATGTACTGAACCCCAGACCCTTCATGGGTTGTAGTGGAACAGGTTTTTTTTTTTTTTTGGAACGATGTTTTTGAATCCATAAACACCAATAGATTAATTTATAAATATAATTAAAAACTATTTTGATAAAATGAATACTATGAATATACTCTTAGTATATTTAATAAATCAGGGAAAAGATATCTCTGAACTATCCAGTATGCTGATTCCTTTAAGTTCCCTTCGCAGGACAGTTCCATAGCTGTTGATCAGATAACCATCAACCAATCAACCAGGTGGTGCTGGAGTCATTGAATCGCTAAAGGATCATGTTCTGGTCAGTCTTGAACTGCTTAGGTTTTCCTTAAACAACTGGAAAATGGTAATGAGTTTACCATAATGTAGACGTTCAGATATATGAGAGTCAGAGGCTTGTGGTTGCAGGCATTCCATTCTCGGACTGGTTTCCAGCACCACGTGACGTCAATATGGATACCTTCATATGTCAATCTGAAACATTTTTCTAAAGACACTTAAATTTGACTAGAAACGAGATAGAAAGTATCACACATCAAGGATATAGTTGCGGTTATAGCCTGTTCACATAGTCTAATCATGAAGAGGCCAACTGTTGAGTTTGGACTGGGTAATAGACAAAACATTAGTAGGCAGAACAGATGAAGAACATTTAGCATTCACTTTTATAATACTGAAACATCATAAAGTTATGAAAATATTTTTTTTTAATTATTTATTTATTGATATTTACAACTATATTACAATAATATAACAAGTAAATTGGCTGAGTGATACATAATGACATGATATAATGACAAGTAGAGAAACTACCCACTGGTAGTACTCAAATCGCATGTTCAACTAAGAAGGTCACGTGCCCATCTTCTTCTCAGACGCCTCGGAGGATTATCGGGAATTGAAGAGGAAGCTAGGTTTGAAACTAGAGGGTTTGAGTGGAAATGAAGTTTGTTATGAAAGGATAGATACCGGGTTCGGGCCAAATCAGCAACAAATGGGACATTAAGGTCGTTATGGATGACTATATTCTTAACAAAATAAGGGGCGTTGAGGATTTTACGAAGGATTTTGGTTTGTAGGGATTGGATACGAGAAGAATTTGATGGCCTAGTGGAGCCCCAAAGCTCTACTCCGTAAGTCCAAATAGGTCGTATGATGGTCATGTAGATGAGTCTTTTGTAATTAACTGGGAGCTTAGAGCGTTTGTCTAGTAAGTGTTGAAGTAGCCTGAAACGTCGAGCGGTTTCTTGTCTTTTCAGTCTTGTATGAGGATTCCAGGTTAATCGTTTGTCGAGATGCAACCCTAAGTATCGGATCTGTTCTACAGGCACAAGTGGGATATTATTAAAGGATACTGAAGGGAAGGAAGTCATTGGTTTACGACGTAAGGTAAAAGTGATTTGATGGGATTTTTGAGAATTTATTTTAATTCTCCAGTTCTGGCACCATTCTTCAAGATCAGTGATATGGGATTGGAGGCTTTGGGATACAATAACTGGATTGGTATTGACTAATAATACACATGTATCATCAGCATATGTGGTAAGGATAGTATTAGGATGAGTTGGGATGTCAGCTGTATAAACTGTATAAAGGACTGGGCCAAGGATACTACCTTGAGATGAAAATATAATACAAAAAAAAAGTACTGTTAGGGCTACTGGGTATAGAATGAATTATACTACTACTAAATTCAAGATACTAATATTTATTAACAAATTAAAAAGAATACAATGAAATTACTTAAAACAATTATATTATTAAGCTAATATATATTTACAATAACAATATTCTAAATATTATAACCTAGCCCTAACTGTTATCTAATTACTAAAATAATATAAGATATTGTTAATACTAAACAACTTAACTATTTACATAAATTTGTACAAATACCATAAAATTACACTATAGTTTATAACTACTAATTAACACTTACAGTTCACTAATTAAAGTCCACCGACCGTAAGACTCTCCAAATATGACAAACTGACACACAGTAATAAACAGAAACTGTTTATTACACTCACTTATCACTGACTAGTTCATCACACCGACACTGACTGACACTGACTCACCAGGCTGAAGCGGACGGCATATAAAGGCCCGTCGAATGTTCTAGACTGCCGGAAGGGATTGGGGAGGCCTTCTCGGCCCTTCGAGGTTCTTCTAATCTGTCTTAATCCCTCCAGCCCGTCTTTCTCTCTCTGACCGTAACAATACTATACCACAACCCATGTAGGTCAGGAACTGAACTATTTCTATGAACACAGTTTGACAGGGATACTAATTGTTTTAGATCACGCTCAACCACCAGGTTTTTCCTCCGACAGCGTACCCACTTTATAAAGGCTCGGTGGCTAGGATCCCATAGAGTCCAACCACGGCTGTTAACAGATTAAATACTTTTATCTGTCACAGCAGGATTTGAACCCGGATCCTTCTTCGTAGCAACTCAGCACTCTACCCACTTACATACATAAAAGTAGTTCCAATAACAAATATTGGAAGTAGAAGTTATTCACGTCGAAAATCGTATATACAATATAACATTATTAAACCAATCACATTAATGCACATTTAATTTTATATAAAAAAATAATTTTTTTATTATTGTTCATGCTTTTATACTATAATTATATATTTATTATACTTTTATACTAAATATATTTTTATGTTTATTCCTGATGCGAGTCCAGTACTAGTTCCATTAAGCTCTTACGAACATGTTTTTCTGGTTTTCGCAGAGCTCAGTCCGTCCTATTCCTTAATGGGCAATTTCTTTTTATTTATTGGCATTTACTTAAAGGTCCTTGATAGCAATAAATTATGTAATTAATTACTCAGCTAGATAAATTTTTTATCCAGCTGCTGAGATGATTATTCGTTATCGTTTTGTTTTGAAGGCAACTGCGTGAGCTATTACTTTACTAATAATTTATATACTAAATTATTCACATCCTGGTTTCTCATATAAATCAATACCGATAATTATATATTTTTTCTCAACAATTATATTTAATATTTTTAAATTAGGCTACCTTTTATTTTATGGTTTATTTATTCAGGGTGCACCATACCGTTGATACGAATGGGACATAAAATGGAGATTCAAATCCGCTCCGTTTTCATCTTCTTGTTAAATGTCCCTATAAACCTGTAAAGGCAAACCTGTATAGAACTCCTACATTATCGTCATATAGCCATAGTAGGATAAAGATAAGTTAAATAAACAGCAATTAATTCATCAGATACTTTCGATAATTCTTCCGAATATTTTTTATTTAAACCGAAATTAAATTTATATACCTGTAAGACTTATCGGCTAAGCAATTGGCATATCACGAATGAATTAACACGTATTTTTTTATTCATTTAAAATGTAGACTAGTTCTTGGACGAATCCTTCTTCAGGAACGTTTATTAAAATTTAATGTGCTAATATATATTTAATGCGAAATAAACATCATGAGAAAAAAAAAGAAGCTATTTTTGTGAGGATGAGTGATATATGGAGTCGGTAGGCATTTCCTAAAGAACTAATTATTTATAATTTTATTGGAATCGAAATAATGAATAATTATATATTTAATGAATATTGATTAAAAAATAAATAAGCAACTTACCATATTAAACTATATACCAGAGAAATCATTCATTTATCAATAAATAATAGTTTAATAGTATATTTAAATAAAAATTGTGACGTTAGTACCTATTCCTGAGGAATCCTGCTTCAGTAACATTTATTCTAAATTTAATTTGTAGGCATTGTAATATTAATAAAGTATTTGATTATTCATAATTTTTCTAAAAAATAAATAAATAATAAGAATCTAATAAGAAAAACATAATATAATAAATAAGTAAGTAACTTGCCGGAGGAATCGTTCGTTTTAGGACCGAATTTATAATATTAAGAAAAGTAAATGTGAATTTGAGAATAAGAGCAATTTTGTGGGGAATCTTTATCATGAGACACAGATGAGCAAGAATATGGATTCGTAAGGCGTTTACAAACCAATTGATCGTTCATAATTTTATTGGAAGAAAATAACGAATAATGAGTAATGGAGTAACGTAAAAAATAAATAATTAATTTGGGGGAGAAATTGTTCATTTTACGATTACATAGTCGTTGAATAATATATATAAATAAACACTGCACTTTTATTACCTAATTTAAAACTTTGACGTGAGTTTGACAACATGTCAATTTTTTTAGGGCTAAATTTATTTACTGCCTCCTTATTAAGGACTTATTAATTAATTAAACTAATTGTTGCGTATTGCATCAAAGAAGTTCCCCTTACTTCATAAAAAAATAACGTTTTTTTTGTAAATGTTTTTGAGACCGAAAATACAGAACCAGGACATGAATGTTACATACGATCCCTGACACTAACAAATGGCCTGCCCCATTTCCCGAAGGGACCAGCCGCTTACAGAAGCAGTAGGGAAGGCTTTCTTATAAAGTTCACAGATTAGAACATCAGTCTTTATGACCTCGTACTCCAAAGCTCAGATTTTATTTATAGTCTACGATAACTTTAGGAAGGATGGACTTTTTTTCTCTGCGATGCTAGATTTCGTTTTTAATAAAAGCTATGAAGTTGGAGGATTGGAATAAATCATTTATTGTGCTTGGGATGGCAATTACTGTGCTATTGGAAAGATCCGATATTTCAATGTTCGAAGGACAGACCTTTTTGCAAACATAAAAAAAATCAAAAGGCGGTCAGGGACTATCACTCTAAATGGAACAACGTAGCGGATTGAAGACTCTCTTCGCTCCACTTCATAGTTCTATTTTTTACAGATATTTAATCGATTTAGCAATACACACCATGTAACACAAAATATTTTACATTCCACTAAAATCCATAAATGATCTTGGGCTCAGAAAATGATAGAAACTACTCTCCCTAATAAAACTATTGAGCGAGGAGGTGATTTGGCCGAAATCATACTCAACTCCCTGATTTCCCCCCAATTAAATAGGCTGGGTGAGGCCAAGTAGGGTCAGTATTTATCAATTGGCTGTTAATAGAACAAATAATTTATCTGTAAGAGCCGGATTTGAACTAGGGACCTTTAACACCGCGCTCTACTCCATGTGTTATCACGCGCAACCGCCAGTTTTCCCCCCAATTAAGAATACCCACTGTATAGAGGACGGGTAATCATTAGGAGGATCTACATATCTCACATTGTCCGTCTATACAACAGATAGAAAGAAATAACTTATCTGTCAGAGCCGGATTTGATGCTAGAACTTCCAGCACAGTGCTCTATATATAATATATACAAAATATACCCTGAGGTACACCGCTCCAACACAAAATATAGTTTTATAATACAAAATATTTGAATATTCACATTTATATAACCCTAGGATATTAATGTGATATACATAGTGAATCTATAACCGCTAGAACATATTATCCTAGCTATAAAAAAAAAAATAGAAGTTTTAAGCAATTCGTTTCAATTTCAAATCATCCATTATATACGTTTTCTTAGCTAGATTACCCCCAAGATCACGACAAACTCAATTGCATTAGTTTATATATTTCTATTTTCTTATATATTCTATGACTTTCAAGAAACACTATGTTATTCTCCACAATATCAGTTATAATATCCCAATAATTTTGGGGTCATTAGCGAATTATTACTCATTTATTATTATTATTTTTGATTAATTGGCACACCAATATTGCACAATGAAGCAGTATTATATAATAAAGAAGAGAGGAGTAAATCAGAGGGTAGAGCCCTGAACTGGTAAACTGATGGCACCGGGTTCAAAACCGGCTAAATAGAAGTATTTATTCTGTTAACATATATGGATCGAATCTGCCTGGACATTCACGGGGTCCACCCATTCTCTATAAAGTAAGTACCTTTTATTGGGGAAAATCTTGGTGGTTAAGTATGATCTCGGACAAATCACCTCCCTGCACAACCGATGCCCTAGAAACATTTTCTAGCATTTACTGAATCCGACCCTCCGTAGACTCTAGTGCTACAGTTTTTTTTTTTTATCGTTGTTAGATAACTATGACGGGGGAAAATATCCCTTAACGTCATCAGAATTATATAACCTAAAGATATTGAGTTTTGTAGTGACCTTGAAGGGAAAGAGTAAAGACAACTTATTTAAGCATTATAAATAAATTTATAGTGGTTATTTTTTTATAATTAATATATCTATGCAATGGAAAATAGAAAATGATTAGCTATCTCTAACAGTTTTTTTTTTTAAATATCGTAATAAATTTGTAAATAGTTTTAACTATACTTTAACTACCGGTAAAAATGTTTATTATTATAACTGTTTTATCCATCATGTCACTTCATCGTTCCACGGTGGCTTGGATTGATTGGATTTTGGCGTGGTGTGATTAGGAGCGATATAATTACTGAGCTCATCACTCTAACAAAAATCCAAACAGGATTTTAAACTAACGTTCCATGAGGCATAATGTGGACTGAGGTGTAATTATTATTGGAGGTTATAATATCTGGATAGAAACATTTATGGTTCCCAAAAACTTAAAAAACTGATATAAGTAAAATATGTATCCCAATAATTAGAGTATTCTTTTAATATTATTCAAAACTACTTAAAAAAAAATCTAGCTAAAAGAATTAAAACCGTAAAAATGATTACTATTATTGACTTATTAGCCCTTTACTCTCGGTTGTCCTGTCTGCTGTGATATGAAAATTTATTAGCAATAACACAGGATAACTTATTCCATAGCAATTTTTTAAAGAATCGCATCTATTCCTCTGATATTATATCAACACTATAATTCGACAGTCGGATGGAGATAAATTTCTAAATAAGTAATATTATATTACTTAAATAAATAAGTTAGTAATAATAAAACTAGAACTATTACTAGTGCGGATCAAAAGATTATTATTGCTTTTTGAATATTTTTATTTGAAAGGAAAATATATGTTCAGGGCCGGGACTCGAACCCAGGTCGCCCAGGTCACTAGCCTGGAGCTCTGCCAATTGAGCTATCCTGGTTCGCCCCCCGGCCATAGACATATCCTTTCTTTTTACTGATCCTAAGTCACCGCGTTCTCGCATTTTGCGAAGTATACAAGGAGAAGAATGTTCTTTGAACATTAATTTAATTTGGATCTTGTTGACTTACGTCATATATATTAATATAATTTATTTTATTTTATTTGTTATTGATTTTATTAATTTTTAAATATTTTTATTTGAAAAGAAAATATATGTTCAGGACCGGGACTCGAACCCAGGTCGCCCAGGTCACTAGCCTGGAGCTCTGTCAATTGAGCTATCCTGGTTCGCCGCCCGGTAAAAATATTTAAAAATGAATACAATCAATAACAAATAAAATAAAATAAATATTGATCATTATTGCTGAGTTCCTACGCTAAACTTTCCTGGTTCATTTCCAGTTGTGGTAATTAAATTATTTAATCTGTTAACAAACATCGATGGATTCTGTAGGTTCTAAAATTAATCAAATGGGTACCCTTAATTGGGGAAATAACCTGGTAGTTGAGTGTGATCTCAGACAACCGTTGTCTTAGGAACAGTATAGTTTCGACCATGTACTGAACACAAGACCCTTCGGGTTGTGGTGCTATATTTTTTTAATAGAACGTGTATGATAAATATTAATGAGTAAAATAGTGTCCGTAGCGGACCACAGAAATAAAAAATATTGTTACGGGCTACTGGGTATAAAATGAATTAAACTACTACTAAATTCAAGATACTAAAATTTATTAACAAATTAAAAAGACTATAAGTAAATTATTTAAAACAATTAAATTATTAAACTAATATCAATTTACAATAACAATATTCTACAGATTATAACCTAACTGTTATCTAATTACTAAAATAACATACAAATAATATAAGATATTGCTAATACTAAATAACTAAACTATTTATATAAATTTGTACAAATACAATAATATTACACTATAGTTTACAACTACAAATTAACACTTACAGTTCGCTAATTAAAGTCCACCGACCGTAAGACTCTCCAAATATGACAAACTGACACACAGTTTATTACACTCACTACTCACTTATCACATTGCCACTGGTTGACGCTAACTGTCACTGTCACTCACACGGACTGTCACTGTCCACTGTCACTGGAGTCAACAACTTACTTCTACTGAAACAGCTGGCATTTTATATATGCAAGGTAGATCGGGGTGGGGCACTTCTCGGAAGATCGAGAATTGCCTCGCCAGGTCGAGATGGTTCTCGATCTTTCTAATCTTATAATCCCTTCAGCAGTCCTATTCCTTCCGGGCCTTTCTCTCGGACCGTAACACTATAATAAAAAACAGTTCTATTTTGATCTAGATCAAAATAATAATATAAAATAAGTAATATTAGGCGTTACACACTCGAAAATAAGCGATTTTTTTACATGGCTTTTAAATCCTGAAAAGTCCCTGATTCACAATATTATTTTTAAAAATATATGGCTTTTGGAGGAAACGGTAAATTATTAAATAATTGATATTGTTACGGGCTACTGGGTGTAAAATGGACTAAACTATTACTTAATTCAAGAATCTAATATTTATTAACAAATTAGAAAGAATACAATGAGATTATTTAAAACAGTTAAATTATTAAACTAATATCAATTTACAATAATAATATTCTACTAAATGTTATCTAATTTCTAAGATAATATACAAATAATATAAGATATTGTTTATACTAAGTAACTAAACTATTTATATAAATTTGTACAAATACAATAATATTACACTATAGTTTACAATTACAAATTAACACTTACAGTTCGCTAACTAAAGTCCACCGACCGTAAGACTCTCCAAATATGACAAACTGCCACACAGTTTATTACACTTATTACACGGCCACTAATTGTCACTGTTGCTCACTAAGCACTTATTACAGACTGATACTAACTCACTGTAACTCACGCACTATCACTAGTTAACGACTGCTACTCACTGGCTTATTACTTCACTGCTTATTACTACTCGTCTTATTACTACTCCCGGCCAGAACAGCTGTCCTTTTTATATAGGCAAGGCCGGTCGGGGTGGGGATTTCTCGGAAGAAGACCGAGAACCGCCTAGACCGACCCACAAGGATCTACGCCATTCTATAATCCCTTCCGCTTAATCCCATTGTTTGTCTTATCCTCCCAGCCGGTCCTTCTTCCCTCTCTGACCGTAACAATATAATACATTGACATTTAAAATATTCACATATATTTTCTGTTTAAATGTCAATCGATTACCTCCGTATTTCATGTTATTGAAGAAGTATAAATAGAATCCATGAATTAATATTGATCAGGTTTCTAAATTTAGGTTGGGTTAGCAACGAATTAAAAAAAGCCCACGTGCTATAAAAGGTTTATAAGTCACTAACTTCATCCGATTAAACTGAAATACTACGGCGAGAAGATTTTTTCTTCCATTTAATTTTTTATAAAGCACTTAAACAGTATATTTAAAATTGTTATTCTTTATTTATATTTTTTACATTTATTTATACAAAGCATGGTCAATGTTATTACTTATTTTATCATATTTCACAATATTGGACGTATTTCACGTAAATATTATTGCTGCTGACCGTATTCCCCACTTAAAAGCTGAGAATACTAAATTCAAGATACCCCATTAATAAAACTAGTGAACAGAAGGTTTTAATGATGGGATTTCAACTGGTCTTTTTCAATTTACAATATTCATTTATTAGGCTATTTTGATTATGAACCGATTTCAGTAAGTGAAACTTATAATGTATTGTACAGATATGTGTATTATGCGTATATGTATTTTACGTATGTTGCACAATTTTTATGGTATCGACTATTCCTCAAATACTGGAATTTACTGTAGGTATAATCCCAGAAAGGTGGGCAAAGAACCAATGAAATGTAGAATAAAAATTGTTGAGATTCTTTTTTTTATTTCCAGTAATATGGTAGAGTAAGGACAACAAAATGGTTGGGTATTATTCTTGATATTAAGACGGTGAGGTAACCACTAATGGCTAGGGTTAATCGGGTTACTTCAAAATAAAAATAAATTGAAAGTTTCTTTTAAAAAATATGAATAAATGTAAGTATATTCGCATATTTCAGTCTTCAATGTCTAGTCTATTAATGTATAACTATTAATATCTTAACACGTTGCCGCACACTTTTAATTTGACGATCGTCTTCAGAAGCACATTTTTTTTTTCAATAGTTTATGACTGTCAGATGAAATGAGTGTATGTTGTATGTTTGGAAGGGAAAATTATGACATTATTAATTATCACATTAAGTGAAAATTATCGCCGTGGTTTGCCTTCATATCGCCAAACATCGGACGGCTATAGCCGTCCTTTGCGGCAACGTGTTAAGGACAAGAAAAAGCAACTATTAATTATCGAGACAATTTTTCGGCAGCGAATCGAGGAACACATCTTTCTTTAATCTTTTATCGTGCGCGATCAATGATGATAATACAATTATTTTAGTGACTTAATGTTTTATTTAAAATATGTGATATATTTACACGTAAATAATAACAACAGAAGAGTCGTAAAAATTGAGTTTAATTGATGAAGAACGCATATTGTTAAAAAACGAACAAATGAAAAAGTTGATAAAAAAAGTTTATAGTGATGAAAAATAATCCACAGTGTAATATTTATTGTACATGTGTTAAATAATTAAATATAATGATAGTTATGTGAAATAAAAAAAAATGAGTTGTAAAAGTTGAATTTAATTTATGAAAAACGCATTTTGAAAAAAAATTATCAAATGAAAAAGTTAATAACAAGGCTTATAGTGCTGTAATATTATACATATGCATAATACATGGTATAATATCTTATTTTAGATAGAACGTGAAATAATAAAAATGGGTTTTAAAATGGGGGCTTGAGCCATCAATAAGCGGATACGGTATCCCTTAGTATGTTTTATTAGTATTTGTATTTCTTTTATTATAGTTGTGAATCTTTAAACTGTTTGTAATTTTTTATCTGTACCAATATTATATCGTTGTATGCTCTTTTCATGGGATATGCACAATTTAAAAATAAAAGGACTCTTCTGTAGGATATACTGTATCCTGTAGGATACATATATATATGTTCTGTAGGATATATATCAGTCCTACAAGAGAGTAGGCCCCTTGCGAAATCAGCCCGCCCTAAATTGCATTTTCCCAAGAGCCCAAGCGAACACACCCTTGGCTCTGATGGAGAGTTTGCATCAGCCACGTCCTACACCAATCTTTGATTTATTTCTCAGCCTCTTTCTCTTAATGACAGCTAGTATTTATTAATTTATTCCAATACATATTTTATATTGATGCAGGTGCACGACCTGTTATTTAATATGGCTCATACCAGTTTCATATATCATGAGTCGCATCATAAATTCGTTTTATCCTACCCGGGAGAGGTGAAGTAAAAAGAATTATTATCAAATGTTGAATAATATTGGTTGACTATATATATATATATATATATATATTATGGAGAAAATGGTCCGGGTGGAGGCCAGAAAAAATTCTCTTTAGTAAGAACTGTTTATTTTTAAAGCCAACGCTTCGAGCCAAATTACAGGTCTTCTTCAGGGCTAAATATACAAGATACAAATAAATTTAAAAATATTTTGTAAAGAAAAACAGTATATGTAGTATATTATTTTTATCAATATACAACATATACTGTAATTCTTTACTATATATTATCTTAATTTATTCTGACGTGATTTTTTTTCTGACATCCTCAATTTTTTTCCTCAATCATTATGGACATTTTTTTTAAAAATAAAAAATATGGATGGACAATACATGAAATGAATGAGATGGAATTGACAAAAAAATACATTTATCCAGCTTCATGTACTTTAATCAAGGCTGGAATGTATGTACGCATTTATAAGCACAATGCATTTAAAGATATTAGTTATACTGAATATCAGAATTTTAAAAAAATAATAAATATTTTTGTTGGATAGCAATCAGTACAATCTGCCACACTTTAGGACACTGAGTATTAGTAATCTATGACAAACCAATATACAATAATTACAAACTGCACTAGAAACCTCCGAGTTTGGAGAGCAGAGCGGGGCACAGGAGATCCCAGCGCTTCTTTCGCAGACGCGCTCCAGTTGAACTGACCAATATAAGATTTTCTTCTAAATTACCCTGATATTGTGTTGACAAACATTTGGATTGAACTCGAAACGATTAAAGTAGTGCCTAAGGAGATAGTACCATGTATCAGAAAGACATGAGGAACCAAACTAATGGACCAGAAGTCAAAACCATTCTACTAAATTTAAATACAAGAGAGGAAGATGGCAGGCACTTCATTCTTTATGGAAAAACCAGGCGGTGGATAATCTCGAAGGACAAGTGCTGTGTGAGATCAGCGGACATAGAAGGAACGAAGAATACTTGATGGAGGCGAACAAGAAAGGAATATAAGGATCTAAACGGCGAATTTCACCAGGAGACAACACCTGTTAATTAATAATATTGAAAAACATCCCCATCAGCTATCAGAAATTTCTGTGACGAACGAATCCCAATAAAGTTAATAAAAGATGTGTTGACTGCTCTGAGGGTTAGGCCGAAGCGTAGGTGGGAGAGTTGCGTTAAAAGTGATCTGTATGGGTTTGGGTCGTGGCTCATGGACTGAAGCAGAGCCCCCTAAGCCTTATCATCATTATCAGTTTGGTTGGTTTTATAGAATTCGAAAAGGCATTCTCTCAAGGTGTCTTAGCAAACGGTTTCCTCTTCAAAGGAAAAGAAAACCCAAAATTTAATAGGAGTAAAAAATCCTTGGTTATGCCGTTTTTGGGAGGGACGTTGTATGGGGATCCCGATCTGTGCGATGTCAGTTACTCGTTAAAAATGCCTATACTAATAAAACCTGTATGGGCGAAGTTATAGTTCCCAATGTTGCATTGTCCGATTAGCCATAGGAGTATAAAGTGAGGTTAAACGAACAAACAAACAAACTTGATTAAAAGGGACATCTTCAATAAAATGTCCAAAAAATCGTATTTAAAAACAAAGTAGGATGGATATATGTATAGTATTTCTATGTACTGTTTGATCAACTTGGTATTAAGATCAGGAGTATGGCTGTTCAATATATGGATCACTAACTTCGGATACGCCACTGGACCAAGTTCTATAGTTGTTTGAGTCCAACTTAAATGTTTTTTTAAAACTTCTAACGTTTCTCAGAGATAAAAGGCATCGTAAACTACAGAAAAGACAGTTGTCCGCAAGATATGTAGCACAGACAATGCCTTCAATATTTTGTTTACTGCGGGTAACTAGTCCAGGACAAGATCCCTTTTTTGTCTTTCTTGTAAATTTTATGGCACAATAATCAATAATTAAAAAAAAAATGAGAGCAATTCCAATGCTACACTTTGTACAGTAGGTGGTACAATGTCTAACGCTGTTCTGTCTTGACACAAGCCTGTATTGTACTTAATGATGTTGTGGTTTATGTTTCGCATGTAAATGCAAATTTTGCCTTTCTCTTCAACAGTAATGCTAATATTCCATCCTAACATTGCAACCTAATATGCGTATATTTTCTCAAGAGGATTTTTCGGAATTATGATGTATTCAAAAGCGTACATAATAAATCCATCAAAGAGAAAATAAGGAAGAAGATCACTAAAACCGATAATTTGCACTAACATTCACATCTAAAAAAAAATTGAAATTTTAGTTGCATTCTTTTCTACGATATAGAATCTTCTTCATTCGAAATAGGTTATGTTACATTAAACATCTTAATTATGCCTTTTCTTCTAGTTGTTAAGAATATTCAAGGATGACGGTATTCAAGTGTTTTAATTATGCAGTAACTAATGAGACATAATTATGCGAATGGGAAAATATTAAGTCACGGGTTTTTTTCCTTATGAATTAGACATTATGATATATATAGATATATATTAAGAATTTTACAATATCTGTTATAATGACAATTCTGTTCTAGGTTTCTACTCAATTAGAAGATAGTTTTTATTATTATTAACTAATTTCTTGATCCTGTTCTTCATTCTCAATATTATGATAAAATAATTTAACTCATTAAAAAGAAACAGATTGATTAAAATATAGCAATTGACTTATTTTATTAATATTTATTAATAATGAAAATTTTATAAATATACTTTTATATATATTATAATTATATTTTAAGTAACTTAAAATTATATATAAAGCATTATTTTTTATTAGAGATAGATTAAAGAAGCAAAAATACACAAACGAAACCTTATGTAAAATGAAATTAAATAATAATAAATAATTGAATTAAAAAAAAAAAACCTATACCACTACAAACCATGGAGGGTCTTGACTACAAGACACGGTAGAAGCTGTACTGTTTTTTAGACAACAGCTGTGCAAGGAGGTGTGACGTGATTTGTCCTAGGTAACTCTCTATAGCCAGATTCTTTCCTCTATTTCGGGTAACCCCTTTATAGAGGCTGGGTGAGCCCCAAGAGGGGCCTAGATCCAATATGATCCATCTCCGTCTGCTTACATGTTATATAAGTCTATCGGAAACAGCGGAATTTGAACATTGACCTTCGGTGTGTCAACCCAGCGCTCTATCGCTGATTCACTCCGCTCTCTAAATATATTATATAATTATTTCACAAAAATACTTTTTTATATCTAAGAAATGTTCGATGGCCATAATATAATTTGTAAATAAAGTTTTTAAATAAAAACCAAAATCTGTGTCATTGGTAAGCACGTGAAGTATTGGGTTCAGTAAATGGTAGTTTATATACTGTCTCTAGGACAGCTGTTGTGCAAGGAGCTGGTTAGTTAATTTGTTATTAAGGTTATACACTTTCTAGAGACTGGGTGAGCCCCCTGAGGGTTTTTAGAACCTACAGGATCAATCCGTGTCAGTTCACAGGCTGTAAGTGTAGACGTCTCAGGAAAAAATATTATGCATTTGTGCAAGGAGCTGATTAGTAAATTTGTTATTAAGGATATCCATTTTCTAAAGACTGGGTGAGCCCCATGAGTGCTTTTAGAACCCACAGGATCCATTAAGTTTAACATAATAAACTGTGTCTGTTCAAAGACTGTAAGTGTAAACGTCTCAGGAAAAAATATTCATTTAACAGCTGTTTCACTTACGGGAAAGATCAAACAAGTCTTAAATTCAATTATTTACTCGCTCATTATAATAAATGATATATATAATAAATCTGAACATGTTGATTTATCGGACGGTGTCAGCGTTTTAATTAGACTTTATATGGAGTCATCGATGCCTTTTTAGGCATCCGATATTTTCCTCTTTATGTATTATTAAACAACAAAAGTACATTAGTCCTATTTAATGAGAAAATAGATTGATCGAAGTCGAAACAAGTCCGCATTCACACCTTATAAGTTCTCCAAGAGGTAAGATACAACATAACTTGTGCGTTAATCAGTGAGACAGGGTTTATTGATCTGTTTCTTGTAAGAGCCGTACGCACTGCCATATTGGTACGTTCGATAAATATCCTAATCATATCAAGGAAAGTACGCTTAATTAATTGGAACGGATTCTTATAAGCAGTCGTAATAAAATTGTAAATACCCTATTAATTAATTTAAATGTATAATTAATTCAAATGAGATGGAGTCGTTTAAAAATATTTCCCCGTTTGGATCGAATCTATTTCGCAACTCCGACAGGGGGATTAAGGTCAAATGTTCATGAACTATAAAAACCAGTTTTCCCGATATCAGAACTTCGAATATGTATGGTTATTTTTTTTGTTTTAATATATAAATGAAATCCTTTTCTATTTTAAAAACATTTTGCTGATTATTCAACTATTAATATCAATTTTTTGAAATTAGAAATACGAAGAATTGTCTGTTAGTCAATTTTTATTAACATTCTGACTAAGATTTACCGATACCTGTAAAACATCTACCCATTTACCCTTATGTTCCAATGCATGGTAGATATTTCTACGATGTTTTTACTTTTCTACGACAACGGTAACTGTCCGAAATCTCGATCACCCTCAGTTTATTCCCCAAGTAGAGATTACAAGTAGAGATTGATTAGTTTCCGAAGGATTTTCCATTTGGATTTAGGATCCGGCGCGGAGGAAAGGGCTTCATGAAAGTATTTGGATTTCGCCTGCCATATTGTTGATTGTGTCAAGTTGCGGAGAGTCCTGAACACTTGAAAATCGTCAGTCATTCTTGTCCGTCTATAGCGTCTGCGGGCTGCGTCGCGCTTCCTTTGCAGTTGTTTTATGTTTCGACACATCCAGGGAGCATGCAATCGACGGAGGGAAGAAGTTTTAAGAGGAGCTAGGATGTCCAGGATACTAATAAGGAAGGAGGTGTGTGTATCAACCATGGAGTCAATAGTAGGACAAGAATCGATTTCACTCCAGTTCAGGTAAAAGTTTTAGGTCGTAACTTTGGAGTATTAATATTATAAGAAATTTGGATTCGATCATGAGAGGAGAGAAACGTGACTGGGCATTGGGACGAGGAGAGTAATTTCTGAGGAAATTTGATGACTTAATAAAATCTTCCGCTTAAATTTTTATTAACTATTATTTATTAATAGTATCATCATCATCATAGTCGTTCCTCTCTACCGCTCTCCAGTGTGAGGTTTCTTTCTGTACAGCCCGGACCACACCTTACGATCTTCTACCATTTCTCTCCTTCTATTCCATTCCAGACTTCTCTTTGCGAAGCTTTCCTGCCATCTTCCCAGGTACGTCGGGGTCTTCCTCTGGACCTTATTCCTTCAACCTTAGCCTCGTATGTCATCTTGGCCAGCCTGTTATTTTCCATTCTTAAAACATGTCCAAACCATCTTAGACTGTTTTCTTCAATGGCTTTTTCCGCAGGGTCCACTCCGAGGCTTGATCTAATGATCGAGTTGCGAATTCGGTCTCGTCTTGTTTTTCCCTCTATCTTCCTTAGAAATCTCATTTCTGAAGCCTGGATCCTACTTTTATGTTTGGTGGTCAACGCCCAAGATTAATAGTATCGCTTAATTAAAATCCATTATATAAGATTTTTAAACCTCCTCAACTGGGCTATTAGTCTTAAAAGAGGAAGTAAGATGGTGGAATTACGACATTAGCCTCAGGTTGGTCACCACGCTCTGCATGGTTTAACCTTTTGCCTCAGGACTTTCCATTAACTTGAGGCTAGGAAGGAAACTTCTACATGAGCCTTTAATTTCGTTTAAGGTAAAGGGCTTTAAAATTACCTATTTGTCTCACAGTTTGAGGTAAAGTCCATCAAGAACTGACAAAGGGGTCATCAAATTATCTATTACTTTATGGTTAGAAACATATTTTAATTATATAAACCATGTTTAAAAGGGTATATATATATATTATAACAAAAAAGGAGTGAAATAAACAGAATGATTTACTTTATATCAATGGTTGTTCGGGAAGGTGTCTTTTCCGAGGTCATGCTCAACCAGCAAGTCTGCTGTCTTAAAAATAATACAGTCACTACCATGTAGAGAGCACAATGCCCTCATGTTCTGTAGTGGTAACAGCATTTTCTCTTCAAGTTAAAGAATTCCTTATACTTGAAGCAAAAGTAGTTATCTTATTTTAACTGAAAGAAAAGTTCTGCACTTAATTTCTTATGCAATGCACTTATTATTATGTAGCCTTCTGGCCAGATGTATATTATTTTTATTTTTTTGTTCATGATTGTTATTCTAAAGGGATTTGGTCACAGAATAAAGTTTGTTTTATATACTATTCTATATAAAAGCTTGAGAAAAAATACAATCAAATTGTTAAAGCAGAGCCATGATTTTTCGCTCAAACGTTTCAAAACATTTACGGGTTACTAGATGAATAGTCAGATTTGAATAAGGTATTATCTTATAAATCGTTACATAGCAGGGGATGTACGGAATACACACTTTTATTTAATATCTCTAAGCTCAAGATGGTCAAAAACATCCTTGGAATAAGAGATAATAATTTAAGACATAAAGCATAGTAATCCCTTATAATATTTTATATGATGGTTATAAAACAATTAAGTTTCTGATAACGCTAATAAAAGAGAAATTGTATTTCATAATATATGAGTCATTGATGCTGAAATATCAATCCATTTTATAAAACGAAGTCCTCCGCCGCGTCTGTCTGTATGTTCATGAAACTCGAACTACTTCAAGGAATTTCATGCGGTTTTCATCAATAGAAAACCCAAGCCGCCTTGGAGCTTTCGACCGAAGACGCTGGCTAATCCCTTTGAGATATAACAATGCAATACATAGTGGAATATTCCTCTTACATAGATCTACAAAAAAGTCTTGATAGCATATATCTATCTTGTATCCTTACTTTCTATACCCATTATATCTTCTAAAAAACTGATAACGTACAATGGGGAATTATATGGAAGCTCCATATAGCTTTCCATAAAGTATATGGAAAGCTGTTTAGACCCGGAACCTTCAATATTGAAACTCTGGACTCTAAACACTATGCAACCCGTTACCTGAACATGTTAATTAGTTTTTATCAAAAATCATCTTTTTTCGTAAAATGATTTTTTCTAAAATCTTACGAGCTGGTAGTGATTATGTAGGGTGTTTCAGGGTTAAATGGCCAAACTAAAAATTTGAACTATGTGTTTGATTTATCCTCTTTTGATCCTGAACGCCACATTTAATTTATTTACAGCCATGGATGAACCTGAGAACCCTCCTGGGGCTCACCTAGACTCTATTAAATGGGTACTAATGACTAGTTAAAACCTTGGTGGTTGAGTGTAATTTCGGCCTAATCATTACTCAGCACAATCGTTGGGTTAGAAACAGCTGAGTATCTACCATATAATGAACCAAAGACCCTTCGTGGGTCGAAGTTATACAGGTAAAAGAACATAAAATATTAGATATTAATAGTTGAATAAGAAGTAAAATGTTTTTAGATCAGAAAAGGATTTTAGTTATATAATCTAATAGGGTCTTTGGTTTAGTACATGATAGGGATCAATTAAAGCAATGATCCTTCATGGGTCCTAGTGGTACATGTATTTCTTTTTTATTTCCTGCAAGAATCTATCCCATTAAGAGAACCACAGCGAGATTTAATGGTAACTGTGCTATGAAATTAGATGTTGTTATATATAAATATTCGAAATCAGCTATCGAAGCCTTAACTTAAGATTAAGGGTCAAAACATAAAAATAGACGGCGAGCAGGTTGCCTGTCCCTTTGAGGTGGGTCAATTTATCATATCGCGCCCTATATACCCCTAAGTGATAATATGATAATGCCCCGGGACAGCTGCAGAGAAAAGAGTCATTAAAGCGCGTAGGCATCGACCCGACTCTTATCGCCAGTCAACTATTATTGATGGCAGGACTACATCGGTTGGCACATCTCAAAGGCTAATTACCACCTCCAGTCAACAGGTTATTGCCTGATTCATCTTCATTAGTACATATCGATTCTAAATCGAAAATTTTGTTATTAACTATATGGGATGTAGTAGTGTCGAAATTAATGCCAACCTGAAATCGATTATCTAATATTGATATTTAATTCCTTAAAACTGGCTTAATTTCAGAAGAAAAACGAGGAATGGTGAAAGACCAATTTTTTAAAATATTTTCCATGTTTTATACTTTGTAATGCAAATTTATAACTATTGAGGGTTTCAATTAAATTATTTTTATTAATAACTTACAAAGGTTAATTTTTAAAATTTCATTTAAAGTTATTTAACGTAATCAAGCGAATTAAGTTAACTTTAAGCTGAAATAACCAATTCATCGGAAATCAGGTACAAATTGTGTTAAATATTAAGTTATCGATTTCGGTAAAGAATTATTTTCTTTAAAAGGAGAATTTAAAAAAATCAGTCCTATGACAATCCACAATGGGTCTTGGGTTCAACACATGGAGGAGACTGGACTGTTGAACAAGGTGATTCGGCTCACATTAATCCACCAGCACTTCCCCTAGCTAAGGGTACCCACTTTATAAAGGCTGGATGAGCCCCGGAAGGGAAAATACGGCTTATTTGTATCCCAAACCTTCAGCATAGCAACGCAGTACTTTACACGCTGACTTTTCCTCCTCCCAAAGAATTATAACACATTAATTTTAATTTTCGTTGCTATACTTTTTATCAATTTGATCTGTATCGTTTAGCCAATTTTTTAACATATCGCTATCTTTAATCCATCATTTTAATCAATACCATTAGAAATTTTGTTAAAGGTATCAATTTTCTGTACTATATAACATCTGAGCGTTTTTTTATTTTATTATATTTTCCCCCATAATATATTGTCATATATAAAATCTAATTCATTTATTTCTTGTAATAATTTACCTCTAGAATCATTCGTTAGCCTTTTAACCTATTCAATACAGCCAACAACGCTAGGCTATCCAAAAATATAAAAATCGCCTATACATTTCGGTGGGGCAGTGATATTAAAAAATGTATATGTTTGTTTTCTGGTTTAGTGTAATTTTGTCAGTCAAATGACAAAAAACACATCAGTATTGGCCATCATCCCCTAAATTCAACAAGAGTAGATCAAGCACCTCAAGTTACTGATCTTGATTTCCTCTTCCAAAAAGCCGTTGTAAGTCCCACACTAAGGTCTTCACACTTCACCTTTATATGATAAACTTCATATCTATCTTTATAATACACTTTAATCAAACGGTACAGATATACAGACAAATAAAAAATATCTCGATTACACATATAAATCAGCTATAGAGTTTCATATTCTCATAAGGGAATATTGATCTGGGATATGTTTGTTCAGACGTAGTAGAGAGATATGTATTTCTTCCTTGCCGACATCGAGAGAGCTCTCACTAAATAAAATATCACTTGAGTACCCCCAGAATAGTCTATTGCCCAGGTAAGTCAGAAAGACAGTTTCTTCTCAGTGAACACAACGACACAATTCGTGATCAGTATGTATTTAAAATAATAAATTGCATCTCCATTTTTTAAATTATTTTATATGGCATGCTTGATTTTGCATGATAAGTGCAGAGAAATTATCTTATTGATACATAGATGTGTAATACTTAATTGATGAAAAAGTTTAAAAATAATGTAATATAAGAACGATCCCTTTAGTATTAGTCTAATTTGATATAATTTAAATAGTTCTATCTATTAATGCATTTCTGTGTATTAAAATAATGTATCTGATTCAAGTTTATGCCGAATTTGTGAATATTATATACATTATATATTTTATAAGTTATATTTTAATACTATATACTAATGTGATTAATAGTGTATTATAAAAATTAAATAATAAATTACATAAATTATTTTAATACTGGTTATATACAACAGTTAAAACGCACAATACATAAAAGCAATAAGGTTCTCTTTATAGTTTATTGATAACTAATAAATAATATTAAAGCTGTATTTAACTTGTTTCAGATTATATTATATATCCTTATATAATTATGACATAGAAAACAATAAAATTATTGTTTTATATAGATTTTTAGGTATATAGATTTTTATAGGTATATGTTTTTTATTATAATTAAGGTGACGAGCATCGTTGCAATCAATTGACCATGGGGTTTTTCCTATATAATTTTATCTTAATTGGTTATATTATTAATTATAGAATTAAGAATGTATATTAAATTACGCTTATTAACTAGAATAGATCATTCGATCGCAAAAAAAACTTTAAAAAGTTACAGCTTTTGAAAAATCTAAGGAATGTATCGGATTTGTGTTTTAAATTAAAATATAAAAGTTTATTGTACCAAAACGTTTATTAAGTGCTATTCATAAAAAAATATTTACTGAAACGACAATGGGAAAGGCTTAAGAAAAATTTAAGAGTAAATGTTAAGTAGGACTGGAGCAGGTAAAGCCATCAAACATTTGATTGGAAACAACGTATTTGGGAACATAGCTTAAACTATCCATTTTTTCAAAGTCCAATATTTTCAAAAATCCATTGTGTTCAACAGAAGTAACATCAAAAATCTATGGTTGGGTTTTTGATGCCAAATAAACATGACTGTGTACAACAAAAGGAAAATATTTATTCGCTCTCATATAATCGAAAAAAAAGCTTTGCGTAACCTATATTTGGAAATGGATCATCGAGTCAATCTTCCAACAGGCCTTAAAATATTTAAATATAATTGCAGATAGAAATATATTTTAAGGTCATCAACCTCCGTATCAAATTCGCTTGAATTTGATCCAAAATATTTGGAGAAGGTCACTCGAAAGTCCAATTATAGAGATCAAAAGATTTAGTTAGGACCAGAGAGATCTCACCGCAAAATATCTGATTGGACGGAAGAAGCGTCGATAAACTTACCATTTTTTAATACCAATTCCTCTATTTCGGTCCAATTCCCTCCATCATTTCTTCATCTCTTTTTGTCTCTAGCCTTCATAGTATTGTTCTTTCTTTTCTCATATTTTCTTTGGTATTCGGGTTCCTTCCTTTTGTTTTTTGACCTTATTTTCTCATTGTTCGCTCTTTCTCCTTTGTTAACCTTTCGAAAATAAAAATTTCATAAATAATGTAGCAAGTAACTAAAACACACGAATGTATGAAAAAGTGAATTGTGACAACCACGATACAGGAAAGTTTTAATTTCCTTCAATCCAAATTCAAACGCTTTATAATAGATCAATATAATACGTATCTATATATGTATCGCTGTACATATATAGATACGTACGACTGGGAAGCGTCTTAGAGGAGTGGAAAGATTGCGTTGAGAGTGGACCGAAGTTTGTAAGCAGAGATTGGTAGTACCAGCATCGGGCCTTCGGGTTTCCTAAGCCTTATAATTATTATAGATCTATAGTATACTAATTTATGATATTAGACTAATCAATACATAAATAAGGGGAGCAGAGTGGCTCAGTGGTAAAGCGCTGAGCTGCCATGCCGAAGATACTGCTGGCAAAACTGTCATTTAATCTGTTACCAACCGGAGATGGGTTCTATGAGATCTAGGAGGGTCCTATCCTCCCCTCTATGAATTGGGTACCCAAATAAAGGGGAAAAATCTGACGGTTGAGCGTGATTTAGGACAAATCACCTCCCTGCACAACCGTTGTTCAAGAAACAGTACTGTCTTTACTATTTACTGAAACTCCATTGTTTAGCATATATATATTTATATATGTAAACATTAGCTCTTGCCCCCCCCTTTTTATGGACCAGATGTATACCTATATCCTAAGTCGACCGGCCCATGAAGCCTGGTTGTTATAAATTTCATATAAGTGATATGGAGCATGGTGAAGAAACTTGTTTTAAATGAAAGCGGCCCAACCCCGCAGAATTGTAATATGAATTCCTTTGTGGAAGGCTGATGAGTCGGAAAGTTTTATTTAGTAAGATTTTACGAACTGAGTCCTGGGAGATAACTTTCATGTCGAAGCGAACTTTTACTAAACTCCTTCGTGAATAACACACGCTTCTAATAATAAAGTTCAGAGCCAGTTTATTATTCAACAACGGAACTCGACTTTAAAAACTAATTATGTAAGTAAAGGGTATTTAAGCAACTTAAAGATTTTTTTCCCGATCATTATTGGTAAATAAATGGAGCGGCTCAGTGGTAGAGCACTGAGTTGCCATGACGAAAATCCTGGTTCAAATCCTGGTTCAATCCTGGTTCGCTGCTGACAAGACTTTTATTTGGTCATTCAGCGGCCGAAGATGGATCATGTAGGATCTAGGACCCTCCTACGGCTCACCCAATCTCTAAAAAGTGGTTACCCAAAATAAGTGGGAAACATCTGGCGGTTGAGCGTGGTCTAGGACGCTCACCTATATCCCATGAAACAGTAGTTTCTACCATGTACTGAACCAGGTACACATATTTGTTTTATTGCGAAGTAAATATAATGTTAAGTAGTAAATTCGATATATATATAGCATTCGTATTGAGCCACAATGCAACACGAATTAACAATCGATATAATTTTCATTCTTGTCCTTCTTCCAACGTTAATGTCCTGCCAGTATTTCAAATTTGATATTATTATAAAATTATTTTACACTTAAATTTAAAAAAAACTTTTATTTTTTTATTTTTTATTTTTTTATTTTATAATTTAATTTTCATTTGCACCTTCGCAATTGCGCATTCAGCAAATTTGATACTAGTGTTTTTCACCTTGATTTTCTACTTGAACTTCTTTATGATGATGCAGTAAAAATATAAATATCAATTGGTGAGTAGGTCTCTTGGCCAATTTCTTGTTAATATTTTCCTATCCAGTCCAGGTAACAGGGAGTAGGAAAGCGGAAGAACGAGTGGGTTTGGGTGATATTGTGTCGATGAGTGGAATGTCATGTATTTGTTATGAATATATGATTTTATAGTGGGAATGTTCATGTCGTTGTGTATGGTGTGATTCGAAATATACCATGGTGCATTAACAATTTTTCTGAGAATTTTGGACTGTGTTGTTTGAATCTTGTGTATGTGGACTTTTTTTGCTGAACCCCAAAGTTCTGCTCCATATGTCCAAATAGGTTTCAGTATTTGATTTCATTTGAATACATCGGTCAAATAAGGAATATTGAATTGTTTAAATAATAAAAATATTCAACGACAAAAAAAATTCAGGCATCATAAATCATCATCAAGGGAGTGGGTAGAGCACTGATTTGCTATGCTGAAGGCCAAGAGTAGGAATCCGACTGTAGAAGATAAATTATTTAAACTGTTAACAGCAGTAGTTAGAACCTGACCCTCCTGGAACTCACCCAGCCTCAACTAAGAGTGGGAAAACCACAGGATTCACATCCATTAGTGAGGATAGGAACACATGCCCAGCGGTAAACAGCCAATTCTGTTTCTTTTGTCTCTTTTCTCTTACCTAAAAACCTTTATTGATGCCAGAAAACATCCTACCCGAAGTGGTAATTCTTGTATTAATTTCGTGTTTTCACTTAGTGTTATGCTCAAATAGTCAAAAGAGTGCACTTGCTCTAATATCCTCCCCATTGATTTGAAGAATCAAATTCTTCTTCCGGGCACCAGCTTACATTTAGTCTTAGAATTGCTAAGAACCATATTTCTTTTTGCCAGCTCTTCTGTCCAGGCATTGCAACTTATTGGAATCCTATTTATTGGAACGTACAACTTATAAAATCTTGCTTGATCATTCTATTCTAGACTTTAGTAATATAATCGTTCTTGTAAGACTTAAAAAACAATTAAGATAATAAACGTAAATGTTGTTTATTGAATACTGTATTGCGTAATCATACAAATTGTTTCCCCTCATCGAATCCTATACGATTATATATATATTTTCCAACCCCCTAATTCTGAATGTAAAGATCTATAAAGTGCATGATGTGCATCTACACTCCTCGGTAAAACTATTAGCACTTGAAGCAGATTGAACACGTCCTTTATTGCTCTTTCTCCAACGATGAGCTAGGTTACGGCATTGTCAAACAAAATGTCCCTCCCCGGGAGCTATCTGCAACTGCTATCACAGAATAAACTTTCCTAGCAAGAGGAAACTCCTTACTAACCTACTTCTAACTCAGTTCAAATGTTCGGAAAATCAATTTTCTTGCTTCATCCTGAGGTATTGTGTGTAGAGTTATTCTGTCGTTAAAACTTTTGTATACGGTCTCTATATGCTACAATATCTTGACCTTGATGGAAAATTCTTTTTCTAAACTATTCACTCATGAGGTAGGCAGTTGAAAAATAATCACAATTTTGTTTATTTACACATCATCCCAATTCACCAACCACCTTATCAAGCGAAAAAGTGTTACCAATTTCTGTCTCTCCTGTTCACCACACATGCACCCCTGTAACTCCTTTCTATTCTCTTGATAAGTGTAATAAGGTGGACGTTTAGAGAGACACAGTAGGCCGGAAAAGCTGATGTGAACTTAAGAATAGTTTTAATCCCTGGCAAAATCGAATGGCAAGTATGTTAGAGCTGGTGGTAATTACTAGGAATCGAAATTGGGTGTAAAAATATTGATTAGAGTTACCAATTAATAGCTCAAAGTCCTAATATAAATCAATAATTCTTTAGCCATTGGAATTCTTAGTCTTTTCCCCACCATGTTTCCCTATGGGATCATTTGAGATCGTTTATTGTTTGTTCATTGGTATTTAAAGGTGTAAAACCCTTAGGTCATCAATGCTTATAATTTGCTTCATAAACTGCTATTCCTTTATAACTGATAATTATTAATTAATGGCAATAATTATTAATTCATAATTGGTACAAATTGTAGATTAACACTATTGTGACCTCTCATTTTTTCGACAAGCTGAGGATAATTCTGACAAAAATGATTTGGTATGTAGTCTCATCATCATTATCTGAAGGTTCATGTTCTTGCATTCAGGTCATCATCCATTATGATTATATGCATATTCTTATTCGGCATAAAACTGTCTTCCTAATCAAAGATGTTTTCATAACACATGTAGAATTAGTGTTAAGCCGGAGCGTCTGCTCTACCTACAACATCCCACAAGTGGTTATGCCAGACCGTAAAGATTCTTGCAAAATGAGTCAAAAACATTTTCCAAGTTATTTATATACATATAGGTTGGATGAATGACTATGACGTGCTTCTTTCAATTCATATTCTTCGATGCATTACAAACGCATCTGTTCGGAATCTTTTAAATACAACCTGGCCATCCAAATGATGAATAGTTTAATTTGAAATCCTTTCTAATGCGCCGTCTTCTGTCGAAGGTTGGCAATTTTTATTCTTGTTGACTACTGCTGTTAAGAGGTGGTTGAAAGAATTTTCAGATTATTGTTGGTGGCATCGGCACCTAGCCTTCAGATTCGCTAAACCTTATTATTAAGATTCATATTCAAACCATATATAATACTGAAGCCATGTACTTTTTCTATTATTCTTTGTATGTTCGTTAGCATTTTCAGCTAGCAACATGGTGTCGTCTGCGTAACTTATGTTTGAAATAGATATTCCATTACCAATCACCGCAGTTCTTTCATCAAATAGTCCTTCTTTCATGATGCTTTCCTAATATATATTTAAAAATAAGGGAGAAAGAACGCAACCCATGTCGTACTCCTCTGCAATGTTAAAATAAATCGAGAGGCAAGCAACGATTTAAATTAAGGCTACCTACATACATCGTCAACCGAGTTGTTATCTCCTTCTAGGATCTCTTTCGGGGTATGCTTAGATCCACTATCTTGCTGGATAGAATGCGCGACCTATCCTGAGGACGATGTGTGAGAGCCGAAATGAAAAAGATCGCGTCTGTTTGGTGTAGGCTCATTAATTTTAGCTTCACTATCCAGGGCCACTCAGCTAGATTAGTCCTCTCGCCCTTCTGTGTAAGGGGACAACTGCCAGCCGAGTATCTGAGCTAGGGTCGCATCGCCTTTCAAATTCACGAGGATGGGCTAAATGTGATGAGCTTCCAGCCGGAAAATATAGTCTGTATATAGTCTCCTATACAAAAGAATTTTTGTTTAATGACTTTAATTAATAAATCATGGTTATTTTTCTATAATTATACTGACAAAGCATTCTCAAAAAAATTAGGGTTGCGGAGTATCGATTTAAAGTTATGGGAGTGATTTAAAAAGAAATGACCAGTTCTTTTCAGTTGCAGCTTATGCAGGTGTATCATAGCGATTAAGTATTCATTACGAAAACAATCGAGGCATTGACGTGGAAAAGGTAGTAAGACAAAAAATATAATTTTCTAGTTTTTTTTCATATAAAAGGTAGTAATTACTAATAGAATAAATGAGTAAATCAAAACTGAGAAAAGTTTGGTATCCGTGAACGATGATAGTAACTATTTTCCACTGCAAACTTTCCTTTTAAGATGTCAAAACAGTTTTTTGCTTCTTCTGTAAAAAAAAATTTTCAATGTCAACACCTCAATTAATACTTAGACTATCCATATTTTATATTGCATTGCAGCCCGCATAACTGATTAAAAAAGTATTCATTACTTAATTTTTATATTTTAAGTAATTAACTCAATTACTACAATTATTACAACAACTATTTGTATAACTTCTTAGCTATATTTATATTTTATTATAGAACAGAATAGAGAAGTAACTTTATTCTGGGACTAAGTCCCGTTATAATTACAAACATAAATAGAAAAAAAAAACATAATATACATCTGGCCAGAAGGCTACATAATACAAATCATGAATTATTTAAAAAGTGACGAAAAAGTAAATACAAATAAAATAAATAAAAAGTAAGAATCATAACAGGATATTAACCAATAAAAGAGGATAAATGAATCGATAACAACAGTTAAATGCACGAGCTAGCATGCAATAATTTCTTTAAAACGAAAACGAAACAATTATACTACATTATTCAAATACTTCACGCCAATAATATTTTCTTTTATCTAAATTTTAAAGAGTGAAAAATTAAATAAATTAAAAAATAAATAAAATAAAAAATAGAACAGAAGGATATATAAATAATGGCCATTAAAAAGAGCTTAATTGAAAATTCTTGCATCGACATAAAGTTAAAAGTTATAGAAATACAATAAATTTATTCGTAAGTAATCATATAAATAAATATGTAAAAAGAAAAACACTTAAAGAATTGAAAAAATTTATAATTACAAACATAAACAGAAAAAAAACATAATATATATCTGGCCAGAAGGCTACGTAATACAAATCATAAATTATTTAAAAAGTGACGAAAAAGTAAATACAAATAAAATAAATAAAAAGTAAGAATCATAACAGGATAAAAAAAATAAACAGGATTGAAAAAAATAAACATTGAAATTTCAAAGGCTAATCCACAGGCTAATACGCCACATTACAAATGACGCAACCTGTCAATCGGCCATTTCTATTTAAATTGCATGTACAAATCGATATTCCACTTCAATTAATGCAAATTTTAACCTACCACTTTACATAAGAATGAGTTGCCCATGCAACATAATAATACTGTATAAAATTGATTGGATCTCGATACTTTGAATGCACAACATGAATTTTTGGTCCTCCCCCATAAATTATATCAGTAAAGTATTGAAAATGCTGCAAGACTTTGTCATGTGCAGTGCCATTATTCCACAGCTCACCTCAACAACATGAAAGAGGTATGCGATAAACATAGGAACAGAAAAACAACATTGACTAAGTTATTAAACAAGAGGGACAAAGAGGGGTGATACAACTAGCATCTCCTTTTCCCTACCTGTACATTTAAGAAAAAGGTGGAAAGAAAGGTATTGCGTCGAATAATACGGGTTACACCACACAGAACTGCGTAGCATGGACCTGATAATAGTTAAAGTGATATCATCGATAAGCCATCTTAATCTTCTTCTTGCTTGTAAAGTTGTTGAGCTTAGTAATGAACGAATCCATAAAAAGAAAATTAGCACTGAACCGACTGGTATGTCCGAGGGGTAGACCGAAGCGTAGGTGGAGGCGATAGTAATTTGTAAGCAGCGATCGGCGGTCTTCTGGTTATCTAAAACTTATTATTATTATTCGTTTTTCCACGGCTTTGCATGTTCAAAACTTCAAAAGATGTGGAACAAATACAACCTCCTCCAGAATGTGTGCAAGAGAACTGATTGTTGAGTCTACCTTAAGACATCAACCGGACTTACCAGACTTACTGTGCCCTCCACTGTAGATATATCGAGTTCATGGCGTTCAGCAGCTATTTAAAGATGTTTTCGTAATATATTTTAGTATATATTACTATCGTTAGGGATAGAAAAATCAGTAATATTTCCTCTCTCTCAACTTTATAAGGAGGATATTAGGCCGATTGTTGCCAACTGTATGACCTGTGATTGCAGATTCGTTCTAGTAAAGCTTGAGGGATTATTATTGGATCATATGTTTTTGTTTTTTTTATGTGATCGGGCCACTATGGAGAACGTCTGTTTCAATGGTTATTTTCTTTTTTTTCTATATTTCTTTCATTCTCCTCCAGTGTTTTTCCTTTTTCTCTTGCGTCTTCGGTCTTTCATGAAAACCCGGAGCATTCTGAAGTTCTGGGCTTAGTGATGAAGAACGTAAATACTAATTATTGGAATTATTTTTATTTTGGACATTATGTATTATTGGTTTTCCGCTATAAATTGTACATATAAAGTCTTGAAAAATTGCATGATCTTATTATGTACCATTGTTTTCGCATATTGGCTAAACAATAAAATAGTTTGCGATCGTTTTGACATACGATTACAGTTAGAATAAGTAATGACTATTGAAGAAGTACTTAAATGGAATTGATGCGATTGGGTCCTAATTCATTATTTAATTTTCTAAGAATTTAAATGTTGTTTGAAATATAAATACTAATATTTGATTTTAATGGGAACGAAATGGTGTTCCCAATCGACGTAGTTATAAAGCACTATAGCATCTTGTAGTTCTTCTTCCGATAGCTTTTAGTATACGTTCTTCCTTCACCTTATACACTCCTGTTGACTTGCTAACTCACCCCGATTCGTTTTTTTCAGCTCGAAACGAGGACTGGACTTGGGACTGGCCCGCGGGTTCTCCGGATCGCAGGCAGCCAAGCACCTGATGGGCCTCGCAGCGGCCAACTACGCCGGCGGCCCCGGAAGGAGGCGGCGCCAGGTCTAAGCTACCATCTCCTCGAGTCATCATCCTTCACATTACTGTCTGAACACCGCTCTGCATGAAGGCTTGAAGGGACCTTAAGTTTCTCCTAAGGGATCCCCAAGTTCTCCCGAAAGGATCCTTAAGTTCTCCCAAAGTCAATTCCTCCCAACCCAACAGGAGGAGTCACAACTCCATCCTGTTTTAGCCTAATCTCATTTTCCTTCGCAAAAAGCTGGATGTTCTAACAAGAAAGAGCACCATACCCATAAGGTATTCTCTGCAGCTTAAAAAAAACAAAACAATCAATTAAAAAAATTTTATTTTTGTATATCTTTGATTTCAAGGACGCTTCAAACCTTCAGACAGAGCATGATTTATATTCTATACAATTATTGAAAAAAAATATATATATGTTTAGATTAAAATGTGTAGTAAAAATAAAATAAAACAATTCATTATTGTAGATATATAATAGAAGACTTGCTAAGCCAACTTTATGGAAAACCCTAAATCTTACGATCATCAATATTGTATATTTGTGTTCCTAATAGATATTTCTCTGGGAGTAGCTATTGTATTTTATTCTTTTTGAATTGTTCAATGTACAATAAATTGTGTTCTTTTGTGTGTGCCGAAGTGGATTATTATCATACCTTAACCCTTAAAAATTATAATTATCAAATAATTATGAAACACTAGAGGTAAGAAGGACTCAAGAAGCTTTGGTATTTTTATTCTGGGGTTAATATGTATCAATCCAAATAAATAGTGTTTCCTGTGAAAATAAATAGTGTGAACTGTGAAAATAAAACAAAGTACGAATTAATTTAGGGATACCATTTTTAAGTTTCGTCATGATGGTCATTCAGAGGAGTCTTGTGTCATGTCAGCATTGACACACGCATTGAGTCTGAGAAACTCTGATTATAGTTAAAAGGCTTTTTACTTATTTAAAGTAATATAAGTAAAATGTCATGAACATGGATAGATGGAGGCTTACAGGGTTCACCTTGCCAACATAGGAGTAATGGTATAGGTTAAGATAGAAATCTGGCGGTTATATAGGGTACAGTTGTTAGGATATACTCCCTTCTTTCAAGGTGAAAAACAGGTAAGTAGCACTGTGCACAAAAAATTATTATTAAAATCATATTTCTAACGTCAATGAATAAGATAAAAATCAATTTAAAAATATCAATAAACATTTAATAAAATTGACGCGAATAAAATACTGTACCATCCATCATTCCGGACGAAGAGAGGTAAAGAAGATCAGAAAGAATGAAGAAATACTGGGTACTAAGAAAAATACTGTACGGATTTAGGCATGTCTTATATTTTTCATATTAAGTATTAGGTTTCAAAAAGGTTAGGAAACGTTATGTAAATGTGAAAATTTACATAAATTACAAAATTTACGTTCATTTACAGAAAAATTAAATAAAAATTTTAAAATCCTAAGAAAATACAAATGAGAACTGTGAAAGATAAATATTGAACTTAGAACACATTATTATTACTACTAAATACTTTGCTAAACAAATAGCTGTTAGGCATTATACAAAATACATAAACTATTCCACAACAGCCTATGCAGGGTCTAGGTATCAGTAGATGTTAGAGGCTTCACTGTTGCGAGGACAACGGTTGCGTAGGGATTTCTCAAAGATCAACCGCCAGGTTTTTCAACCAATTAAGGGGTACCCACTTTATACAGACAGGGGGAGCCTCTTGAGAGTCTTTAGATCCCAAAGGGTCCATCTATGGCAGTTAATTAGTCCTTATATTGTAAAATTCATAGTTTACATCTTAGTATGTAATAAAAAGTTATTTATGTCTATAAATAACAAGAACTAACGTTGAATGAAATAAATTTATTATTACAAAATTATATCAGACAATTGAAAAGAAATAATTATACAGCTGCTGCCCTCTTTTTTTAATTTAACATGTTTTCCCCCTCATTCTCCAATAATTTAATTTAATAAGCAATTACAAATAAACATAATCAAATACATAGTCCTTGTTAAATGGGTCATTCATTATACGACGGTAGGTGCGGATTTTTAAAAGTTTGTAGTGAGGAAAATCAAATAAGTTCGCTAGGAATAAAATGACTTAAATTGGTAATGTATTTAAAAATAAACTGTTAGAAATAAAATGTCTCAGTGGGCGCACTAAAACAAAAATAAATAAAAATAAAATAGGGTAACAGATATGCAAATTAAAACTTTTTTGAGCCCTACACGTAGTCCTGTATTTATTTTAGCGCGCCCCGGGGCTTCAGGCACTCAGCCTTACCATACATTGACTTTTCCCTGTCTCACTTAATTGGAAATTCAAACAAGCTAATCCAACTTCCAACAAGCTATTCCAGCTAGAAACTTTCAGCTGGTCAGCGGAAATTAGAGAAGCTAGTACTAGAAATAATACTGTTTAATAAAAATATGGAAACCAGCTAAACGATTCTTGCTAAATGAACAAAAGGTGTTGATTTTGAACAAAAATAAAATTAATATTGAATATTCACAGACCAAAATTCACAGCGCCACCAATACAACTGACTCCATTGAGGACTATGGCCACCCTGTTTCTCAAATAGTTCAAGTTAGGCGTCACATTGAATTTTCTACCAATCATAACTCCGAGGTAGGTTACTAGCTCACTCGGACGTATTCTTAATCTCTGGATGACCATCTTTCTAGGGTCAGCCTTATCCGTCATTCCTCAGAGAAGAATAGCCTGAGTCTTAGATCCCGTCATCTTCAACTGATTGTCTTAGCTGCCGACCGTTTCTGACCGCCTCTGTATCCGTGTCTATTTCATTGGTATTTTCAAAGAATACAGGCACAGATAGGTATAAACAAAACAATTTGTTAAAAGGTGTATACAAATTAATACTCTTTACTCATAAATGAAGTAAAATTACTCAAACTAAGTTACAAAATATTGTACTTATTAAATATTGCGATTAGCGCTCCTAGATCAATTATCATGAGGGGAAAAACGGTGAGATCCTGTCGAAGGCTTTTATCGATATTAAATACGACTATCCTCGAATGACGATCATAGAAGGACGTCTGTCCTCACCATAGATAGCTACTTTCAGAACGGATTTTCACAATATATATAAATGCCTAAGCAGAAGAAATGCCTTCGAGTCCGGCTGTGATAGATAAATTATGTAATCTGTTAAAAGCATTAGATCGACCCCCTGGAATCTGCAGATACTGGCGGGTTCTTCCCACCAGGACTCTATAATGTGGATACCCTTAGTTGGAGGAAACTATGCTGATTAAGTATGACCTCGGAAAAGACACCTTCCTGAACAACCATTGTTATAAAGTAAATTACTCTATTTATTCCTTTATTTGACTCCTTTTTTTGTTATAATATACCCTTTAAACGTGGTTTATGTAATAAAAATATGTTTCTAACTATAAAGTAATGGATAATTTGATGGCCGCTTTGTCTGTTCTTGCTGGACTTTACCTCAAACTGTGAGACGAAGAGGTAATTTTAAGGCCCTTTACCATCAACGACATTAAAGACTCCTATTTCTTCCCTAGCCTCAGTTTAATGGAAAGTCCTGAGGCAAAAGGTTATATGAGGCAGAACATTCTTACCAACCTGAGGCTAATGTCGTAATTCCAACTGCCCCTGACACTTTTCTCTTGCTAGGTTGGCGCACCGTTCAGGATCAAGTTTCATATGGCTCTGCTATTTGAGATCTCCACTGGCCGTTAGTACAGCCTATCCCCAAGATCAATAGTTCACATCTCAGCAGGTGGTCTAGCGATCTATTGTGGTACATTTCTTCAAAAGGAGCTTAAAAACGTGGGCCCGAAACTGTACGGTGTCAGGTACTCGTTTTAGATCCCTATCCTAATTAGACCTAGATCAATATTTAGGGCTCCCATTGTAGTATCTTCAAATTAGCGATAGAAACAAAAAATGGCTTTAAATAAATAAACACACATAAATTATGGTACAGAATAAACTAGTTAAAAATGGTATAAACAAACACCTAAAAACACTTGCTATTCTTATTAATATTGGTTAAAGATATAAATGTCTAACTGCCCAACTGATCTGCCTTTTGCTCTAATTCCAATTTTTCCTAAATCGAGGCTAAGGTATTGAGTACTCTCCCTAGTGCTTTTCAGTATGAGACCATTCGACGAAATGACTATAACAGTTACTGCCATTTTTTTTATTTATTTAAATTATTATAATTGTTGCCTGTTTTTTCACGCATTCGTGGATTCGATTCTGACATGGGGAACAAGTTTAACCAACAGCAGTTTTTATTAAACATCCAGACATTTTTAACTACCCTGGCTGTTCCCAAAAAAATTGCTTGTTGAGCCTTTTATGCTATAATTATTATTTGTTATTAATAATAATAAATAATTATGGTTATAAATGTTAACTTATAGGGGAAGTAAGGTGGTGGAGTTACGACATTAGCCTCAGGTTGGTCAGAACGTTCTGCCTCATATAACCTTTTGCCTCAGGACTTTCCATTAAACTGAGGCTAGGGAAGAAATAGGAGCCTTTAATGTCGTTGATGGTAAAGGGCCTTAAAATTACCTCTTCGTCTCACAGTTTGAGGTAAAGTCCAGCAAGAACAGAAAAAGCGGCCATCAAATTATCCATTACTTTATAGTTAGAAACATATTTTTATTATATAAACCGCGTTTAAAATGGTATATTATAACAAAAAAAGAAATATAATAAAGGAATAAATAGAATAATTTACTTTATATCAATGGTTGTTCAGGAAGGTGTCTATTCCGAGGTCATACTCAACCAGCAAGGTTTCCTCCAACTAAGGGTATCCACATTATAGAGCCCTGGTGGGCAGATCCCGCCAGTATCTGCAGATTCCAGGGGGTCGATCTAATGCTTTTAACAGATTACATAATTTATCTATCACAGCCGGACTCAAACACATTTCTTCTGCTTTGGCATTGAAACTCTGGACTCTGCACGCTTCGCCATGTTAATTAGTTTTTATCAAAAATCATCATTTTTCGTAAAATGATTTTTTCTAAAATTTTACGAGCTTAAAGAAATATTGATACTCTGGTAGTGACTATATAACCTCAAAATTCCAAAATTGAAACAACTGAACAACTAAACAATTGAACAACTGTTTGACTTTTTTTTAAAATTTTTGTGATTGAGTTTTATCTCGAAAAAGGAGAGGAGTGGCTCAGTGGTTGAGAACTGAGTTGGCATGCCGGAAATACTGGTTCAATTCACAACGGAAGTCATGATTTTTATTTAGTCTGTTTGCAGCGGGAGATGGATCATATAGGATCTAGGACCCTCCTGGGGCCCACCCAGCCTCTATAAAATATTATAAAAATAGAGTACCCAAAATAAGGGGGGAAATCTGGCGGTCGAGCGTGACCTAGGACAAGTCACCTCCTTGCAGAACCGTTGTCCATGAAACAGTACAGTGTCTACCATGTACTGAACCCCAGCGCCTTCATGGGTTGTAGTGGTAGAGATTTTTTTTTTTTTTTAATCTCGAAATATAAAATAGGTAAATTAAAAGCAATGCTTCCTTTATGATATAATTATTATTTGTTATTAGTAATAATAAATAATTATGGTTATAATTGTTAATTTATTTATAATAGGAGTAGACAATAATTGGACTGAGGTCCCTGAACCATTGAGTGCCTATCCTCTCTCATAGAGAAGACATAAATTATTCCCTCCTACACTCCTAGTTTTATGAAAGGACGGAATATTGTGGAGAAGGCTGAAGGTCTGGGAAATTGTGGAGTGGAGATGGCCCATGGCCATTGCCCTCATCTCTATCCACTCCCGCAAACTTTAGACCAACTTTAATAATTCATAAAGCATTTCATTAACACCCATTTTCCCAGGGGCTTAAGGAATCATAAAGCAATAACTATTAAAATATTTATAAGATGCGATAAAGTTTTGATGTTTAATATCTTTCTGTTAAAGAGAAAATTGCCATTGGTATTTATTTGTATTCAAATACTCAAAATTAGTGAAACCAAAAGCAATTCCAAATTTCAACTTGGAAAAAAAAACATTTTTGAGGAGGGGATTTAATTCTGACCAAATTGGCCCAAAGGATGTTTAGTTTCATAGCTCCTACATCTCGAAGTTTGGTTGGAGTATGAGTGGAATCTTCCCAGACAGATTGATCATCTTGAGGAGCAAGTTCAGTCAATTAAATTTTTAATTAGCAACCTAGTTATCTAGAAGATTTGAATGAGAGAAAAACGGAAGTAAACAATTTCATGTTCAATAAATGATTAGAAGCTGTAAAGAGAATTTCAGAGGAATCGGCCATTACTGCCAAGATTTGGAAGATATAAACTTCAAAGCAATTTACTTTTAGAAAATAAAATTAGTTTTTTTCAAGAGACATTGTTCTATATTTGTACATTGCTTCTTAAATATGTCAGTTATTTTAGTATCATCCTGTATCATTTTTAGTGCGGTATCCAAAATCCATATGGTATTTATTTTTATTTCATTTGTATAGCATGGTGACTTATACCAGGATTTAAATAAAGAGATGCGTCCCCATTGAAACTTGTATGTGAAATACTTATTTGTTCTTGTATAGCGAGAATAAAATTTTATCTGCTTTGGTGTAACCATAACAATTGTATTTAGGTATAGTTTAAATCCTCATGAACTAAAAAAAAAAAATTGTTTCTAATTATTTTCTAATCTAAGCCAAAGTTATACCTCCAGAAAATATTTTCTTAATACTCCTGGCAGAAGAAAGTCATTTTACACTTGTGTGATATTTTTTCAGGAACAACATTTTTCTTTTCCAAATCGAGCGAGTAGAGTATTTTGATAGTCAGCGTTTTGACATGGATTGAGGCGTTTGTTTAAATATGTTAATAATTATTTTAATGCTTTAAATTTAAGATCCCATTATAATAATTACTATCAGTTTATTACTTACAACTTAAATGCTAATAAATACAAATTTTAATATTCAGGCTATTAACACACATATCGCTCGCTACCTTAGTATTACAAAGTTCTATAATACACATGTATGAAAATGAGAAAAATGATATCAAAGATTCTGAGAATCGGACTTTTAATGTGGTGAAATATTATGGTTATATTTCACTTCTGTCAGGTGACAATGGACAGCAGAAGAATAATCCCATAAAAACAATAAATGAAAAATGAAAGCATGGTCCTATTTATTGAAAAAATTAAATAACATACAAATTTGAAACTGCATAGTGAAAAAAACGATTATCACATTGTAAAATGCAACCGCCTGATTCCGAAGTCGTAATATTTTGAGAGTAAGGCGCCGTCCTATGTGAGCGATCTTAACGCGAACGCGAAGCGAAGCGGCACCGCGCAAAAAAACAAACATTTGAAACCTATAGGAGTGGCCTAGGTGACCGAATTCACGTAGCCGTCATGTTTTATATATATTATTATAAATATAGTGTACATATTTATATTATTATAAAATTATAAAAATTATTTATACGATTATGCACGTCTAAAACAGAAATATTAACGTATGCTATCTACGAACGTCCTATATTATGTAATAAAAGGAATAAAAATTATCACAACCGATTATTTAGCTAAATTATCGTAGCACGAATGGGAAGATTTGGCTAAAATAACTGGGACTACAAGTAAGTACACATTTATTTATTAATTTAGTCAATAGTCATACCTTGTTGGCAACATTCAACAATATTCCTTGATTAGAAAGGGTTGGGTCTGTAATTCCTCAAACAAATTGTGATATTCTCCATAAATAAAGTACGGTATAAATTCTAATATTATAATAAATTCTAAGTATACAATATTAGTTCTACTTCTGTGACATACATACTTTTTGAGTATTTAATATTTAAGTGATGAATTTTACAATAATATTTGTTTCCTTCTGTCCATGACGAATGCAGAGTGTCTAATGAAAAGCGGTAGGGCGGGAAGCTTCGCGCGCACGTAGGATGTAGGATGTAGGATGTAGGATGTAGGATGTAGGATGTAGGATGTAGATAGGACGTAGGATGTAGATTTACAAAGGTTTATGTTCTACATAGTACCATGTTACTCCCATTAAAATCTTCATGACATACACCATTGTATTTTTGGTCTTTGGATGATACCCGGTCGCAATTTTTTGACGTTTTGATGATCTATGTATAGTGTTCGACCCACAGAACCATTTGGTATCAAAATCTCTGATTTTTTTAATTTTGTAACATATACCCTTGTAATCCTAATATAGCGATATGATGTCGAGTAACAATCAGTATTATGTATATAAATTTGCCTCATTTATGCATTTTTTTTTTTTTTTACTATAAAATTCAAATCATGCTATCAAGCTACACTGGGATTCTTTAATTATACTTATCCATGTATTATTAAGATATTTAACGATTGCCTGACACCGTACAGGCTCAGCACCACTATATTGTGTCCTTTATGTAGGACGACACAACCTAGAATCATTTTTTCTGCCCTATAAAAATCGAAAGGCCACTTGATTTACCCCGAATAGAAGTTTGAGGATGCATCCATTTTCTATGTGTTACTGAACTGAGTACTAAGGAATATGAATAAACTCTAAAGAACATATTTAATTAAGAATTTAGTATACTTTAACGCGCTTCAATCTTATCTATATAGTAAGTAATAATAAATGACTCTGAACTTATTCGATTTCTTTCGATTTATTATCACTTTAATCGATAATTATTCAGCGAGTTGTCCCTTCGAGTAGTCACAACAAGCTTTAACTTTATATTTGTTTCCCTTTTAACATTTCCACAAAATACAAATGATTATGAGCTTTGGTATGAAAAACAGAATGTAATTGTGGGAAATGTGTTTATTTGGGTAAACATTTCATCCATAAATGAACGTTTCAACATCCTTATGCCATCTATACTTTGAAATGTTAGTTGAAACTTTTATTTCTTGATCATGGAATGATTATCGAAATCTACACATTAATCATACTAAAACTAACAGTAAGTTGTATTTTGGAAAATATTAAGAGTGAAACGCATAAACAGTTAAAACTTTTTGTAGCTCAACTCGAAATGACTGCGGAACAGATAGCCTTCCGGGGGCTAAGCTAAGGAGAGAAATGCTTCTTAACTTGGAAACGCCGGAAGGAGAAAGAACTTACTTAGGGACGGATAAAAACCTTTATCCTGCTTGTGTAAAAGATAGCGTATTAAAGGGGAATCTTGTTGATACCAGATAAGCCTAAAAAATGTAGTTCAATTTTTCAATTCAGGTACTGTTCTCTTTTATGTATATGAATATAAAAAAATACCTTATGCATACATGTTATATATAGTAAAAGGATAGTTTCTGGCGTCTTTCCTTGAATAAGGGATCAGCTTGCAGGTGTCCTTCTTAGAATCTAAGTAATCATTCCTATATATTCAACCTCCTCTAGTAGATGTAGATCATTAGCATTATGATTATTCTTTAGTTAGCGATTAGAAAATACTTTTTCTACTGTCGTATATTAATTATACAGTGTCAGAAGAGCACAACAGACTAACTTCAATCAAAAACCTATGCAACAAAATAACTTTAAAAAACAATCACAATTTCAAAAATCAAGACAAGAACATTATAATACTCAATATAACACCCAACGACAAAATTTCCAACACAGACAAAATTTTTATCCTTCACATAATTATCAACATAATTTTCAACCTCAAAATAATTATCAGCATCAAAATAATTATCAATTTTTTTATCCAACAGCTTACACAGCAACGATCCGCCTCCGTTAGACCAAACGAACGAGGAGAAGATGTAAATTTAAAACCTATTTTAATTCTAATAATAATATTGATACTAATTATAAAGAGACAAAACAATGGCACTTAAATTGGACATGGGTATCCAAATAACGAAATTAGAGATAAGTCAATTCAAATTATAACAGATAGCTGTGAAATAATAAAAAAAAAAGATGATGAAAAGTTAAAAGCCACCGACTTAATAAAACATAAAATTATAAAATATAACGAAGTATATTTAATAGTAAAATAAATAATCCAATGAGTATGGATAAAGTCTTCGATAATAATGAAATCGAAAATGATAATGAAATAAAAAATTTAATAAATAATAATAAAACTAATGATAATAAAGAAATAAGAAATATAAGTAATAATGTGGTCGACGACAATGAGGAAACAAAACATGTTATAGATAAAAATAAAATAGACAAAAATAAAGAAATTAAAAATAAAGAATTAAAAAATATAATGAATAATTTGCCATGACTATCAATAAGTCACAAGGTCAAACAATGTCGATTTGTGGGTTTGATCTAGAAAATCTGGTATTTTCACTTGGCCAATTATATTTTGCCTGTTCCAGCGTTGGAATATCGTCAAGTTTATTCATTTATACTCCTATACTAAAAATATTGTTCATCAAGTCGCATTAAGATAAAATTAAACAAACAGTATTGATTATAACGAATTGTTTTTAGAAAAATTGATGATATTTCAAAATAAAGAATAATGAAATTATTATATTATTTCTCTTTCATTTCATACTTTGTTTAATATCCTAATCGCTAGAAATATCATGCAGGACAACGTCTGTCGGGTCCGCTAGTTTATTTATAAATTATAAATTAAAAACAAGTATAAAATAGTTAATTTAAGTAAGCTAATTTTAAAAGTGGCAGGTTACTTCTCGATGCGCAAAGGAGACAGTCTGTGCCCTCTGCTCTTCATCATATTCATGAATATAAAAAATAAATATGTAAGAGAAGAACAGCAAGTGTATCGATTGGTTATTGGGAAGACTCCAGGGGAGGACTAAGATGGGGGTGCAGAGAAAAATGCAGATCCTGAGGTAGAACAACTCGAAGCAGAATGGAACTTGGAGGAGGTAAAAGAAGGAGAAAATCTTACCTAGGAGATTGGCAGGATTCCAAACCACCCATGAGGTTCTGCCCGGGGTTTCGTTACCCATTTTTTAAAGTGGATGGTTCGCATTACTGAATCCAGTAGCAGGAATGGTTGCCTGCTAATGAAATCAGTTTTGCCCTATTAAACCACTCCCCGGACCTTCGGTCCCTGCTCCCATGTCACCAATCCGTCGAGAACACCATGAACTCTTTGGAAAAGGAAGCCTGGCTAAGCCTCAAGGCTGTAGTGGAAGGATTTCTAGGCAGTAACTAGGACCCCAATTACCGAATTTCATGGGTTTAAGTGGATCAAATTTTTCCACATGGATTTTAGACTAATGAGTTTAGTAGAGGAGTAAGGTGTCCTAGATGTGGTGAAGATGGAAGAAATCCCGGAGGGGGATAAGTAAGCTAATACACGTGATGCCAAGGCCCGATCTGTAATCATATCGTGTCACAGGCGAGCACATTGAATATACCAAGAATGCGAAGACATCATGTCAAATGGTAAAATCTCTACAGAACGTATTTGAACGGAAGAGTGCTTTTAGGTTTAATTAATAGTGGATTCGAGGCAGTCCCGGATAGGCTCCAGTAAAACATTTATTCTAAAGACTGACAGAAGACCGACCCGACCTTCAACTTGCGACCAACTCTCTCATCACCTCCCCAATACACCTGCGCTTTTTGGGACTGAGCCCGCACAAGCGCAGTACTAAGGGCACCAAATACAAAACAAACTTCACAGAAATATAATTGAAATCACTTTATTATTTGGGAAAAGTGTTAATGGCTTTTTTTATACGAATAATGATTATTTCATCAAATGACACAAGGGAGGTTACAGAAGGCCTTATTTTATAAACTTTCAGTTGATTAGTTGAAATATAATTTATTCTTTAGTTAACTTACTACGTTGATATTGCATTATAAGCATTATATCGTATTCACAACCAAATTTTTCTAACTTAATAATATAATTCTATTATGGAGTAAGGAAGTTATTATCTATGGTAATTATCTACAAAAAAAAAAGACTTTACCACACCTTTGTCAATAGTGTGGCATTATATGATTCAGAAACATGGGCCATCACTACCAACTTGTTTCTATCCGGAACAGGTGGAGGAGCGGATTTTGCTATATTTGGCGTTGAAGTTAACAACAATACTGCTGGTTCCTTGAGTGGTTTTCTTTTACCTTGTCAAGCCACATATATTCCTTTCGGGACTGGAGATAGCACGCTGACTGGAACATTGATATTCCTATCTTGTAGTATCAATTTAGACGATATGGGTGTCGTGGGTATTGCAGAAGCCGTGTCTCTAGATTGGGCTGCTGAGGGTGGACGTGGGCTGTCTACGGCTGATGTACTTGCAATTATGAGTGATGTCCAACTACCTCCTTCTTTTAAGCAAATTTTTTTTTCTTATTAAAGGCGTTTGATTTCTCTCGTCCAGATATTGTCCAATGATTGTAATAGAAGGAAGAAAATGACTAATCTAATATTCAAACTGAAAATTGGCATTGATCAGCACCGAAAAACTAATTCAAGGGAATATATATGTTTATAATAAATATTGAACCTAAATATTGTTGTTTCATTAAGAACTTATGTAATTAAACATTTGAGTTTGTATTTGACTTCTAATATTTATCTGGCGGTTGAGCGTAATTTACATCAAATCACCTCCCTGCACAACCGTTGGAAAATAAATAATCTAGTCTCAACCATTTACTGAACCCCAGACCTTTCATGGGTTTAAGTGGTGCAGGATCTTTTGTTATTATTATTATTTTTTATACATATACAAACCCGTATCACTACAACCCATAAAGTGTTTTGGGTTCAGTATACTATACTGTGTCGTGTCCAATAGTTGTGAAGACAGGTGTATGTCCGAGATTACCCTCAACTACATCGTTTTTCGCCTATTAAAGGTACCCAATTTATAAATCCCACAGGATTTATCCGTGACTGACACGTATCAGCTATTCATTATACCAAAAAGAACTCTTCCGTTCAAATACGTTCTGTTGAGATTTTATCATTTGACATGATGTCTTCGCATTCTTGATATATTTAATGTGCTTGTCTGTGACAAACGCTATGATTACAGACCGGGCCTTGGCATCACGTGTATTAGCTCCCCCTGAGAGGTTTCTTCCATCTCCACCACATCGAGGACTCCTTAAGCTACGTTCACACTACTAGACCATTGCTTAGACCTGGTCTCAGAGGCGTGGTCTAGCTGGTCTCGCTAGGCGGTTGAGGAGCCGATGCTGCGACTAATCCCCGTCGCTGAGACCAAAATCGCTGGTCTAAAGCCACGTCCACATTATGAGACATTTGGTAAGCAATAGACGAGACAAACCTTAGTCCGCCTCAGCAACGGACTATGCAGCGGTATTAGCAACGCCCTAGGAGCAGGGTATTAGTCTCGTCTAGCGTCCACACAACAATTTAAGTTTCTAGACCAATCTTAGTCAATTACCCTCTTCTCACGAGCCAACCCTACCACATCCTTGGCCGAAAATGCCTACAATAAATAGTTTGGTTAAAGTGTTGTATATCTGAGGAATACGTAAATTCAAGTAGTTTTTATACCTTATTTTTAATTATGCAATGTAAAATTTTTAATTCATTGGTAATTTAAAGAAGCAAATAAATTGAATTTCCACCTGACCCAAACTATTACAGGCCATACTATTATTATTAGCTTTCTTTTATTTGTCAGATAAGCGCGACCTTTAGTCATTGCATCAGTCTTTTTATTTTCTACTTCTTGGAAATTTGTATTTTATTTCAGTGTGCTATCTTATTTTCTATTATTATAGTCGACAAACATTTTTAATTTGAATAATACTGCAAAATGCAGTTATCTGTGATGAAATTTATCAAGATCGCGACATTCCTAGAAATAATTTTAAGTATAATTTTATAATTCTAGTCATTTTTAAAATGTAATTTTGTATTGTTTTACGACAGACATAACCGAAAATTCATACAATAAATTCCTAGTAATAATTTTTAAGAATAATTTTATAATTCTAGTCCTTTTTAAAATGTAATTTTGTATTCTTTCTGATTCACTTGAAAAGCTTTATAAAAAAATAGAACAAAAAAGACTGTTCTATAATAACGTGTTTATTTTAAAATAAACTTTTATTGCAATTTTTTAATTTATATTATTTGAGAAACGCAAGTAAACTGAGTTTGTAAATTCTTCAAAAATACAAGAGTTCTAAAATAGTTAGTTCTTGATTTTCACAATTTTCTTTATTGATCGTATTTATTTTTTTTTTTTACTGACATTTGAAATAATATCATATATTCTTTGATTGTGGGAATTACAAGAAGGTTAATAATATAAGTGATATCAGGCAATAAAATTTTTAATAAGCATAATGCAAGAATTCATTCCGCACAAAACTGTGCCCTCCGTGGTGTATTGACTAATATTGGTTTAGAAACTGGAATGGGAACTTAGCTAGAGTCCTTTACACAAATTATTATAATTATAATAATCAAAATAAGTAATTATCATAATTTTAGCTAGAGTCCTTTACACAAATTATTATAATTATAATAATCAAAATAAATAATTATCATAATTTTAAAAATTTCATTTTGAAGAGAAATGACATGTCCAGGACCGGGTCTCCCAGTGTCTTTCCGTCTAGGTACTCTTCCACTTGTGATATTCTGGCTCGCTTCTCTGTCAGACAAATCCATCTCTTCACTGATCCTATATCCCAAACACATACTGGGCCCATAACCTGTTTTGGGGAAGCGAAATGGCACACAAAGGCTCCAGTAAAAGATTTATTCTAAAGACTGACAGAAGACCGACCCGACATTCAACTTGCCACCCCACCGACTCTCTCATCACCTACCCACTACACCTGCACTCTTTGAGACTGAGCCCGCACAAGCGCAGTACTAAGACCACCCAATACAAAACGAACTTAACAGAAATAGAATTGAAATCACTTTATTATTTCGGATAAGTGTTAATGGCTTTTTTATATGAATAATAGTTATTTCATCTAATGATACAAGGGAGGTTACAGAAGGCCTTATTTTATTGCATTAATTTTTTGAATCTTTTCTCTTCAAAATTAAAATATTTAAAAATTAAAAAAAATTATACTTTTTCATGAATATGTTGTTATACCCGTTAACTCTATAACTTTCAGTTGGTTTATTTGGGTATACATTTTAAGTTTTAAGGAAGGAAAAGGGAAGGCATATTTTTTGAAAAGTTACTTAAATGTAACTTGATATTATATTTCTATTATGGAGTTTTAAGGAAGGAAAAAGGAAGGCATATTTTTTGAAAAGTTACTTAAATGTAACTTGATATTATATTTCTATTATGGAGTAATGAAAACACATTTCATTAATTTTTTTTAAATTAAGTTACTTAAATGTAACTTAATATTATAATTCTATTATGGAGTAAGGATAACAGATTTCACTCTGATCACTACAGTACCACTATACCCCGTCGAACAATCAGTACGACCGAAATTCCGAACGAAGAAGTGGGAAATAATTATGTGTTTTTATCTCCGAACCGCTGGGGCTATACTCCGTCGTTCACGAGGTAATAAAGCCTTAGGCCACGTCGGGATACAAACTATACTCCTGAAACAATTACCAAGAAGAGGCAGGCATAGCTCACCTGACGAACCTCTACTACTCCTGTCTCAGGCTAAGATACTTTCCTGAGGCATGGAAAAGAGCTATCCTCTTTCCGCTGCTAAAGCCAGCAAGAAATGGTAATCAGCCAGCCGACTACCGGCCTATTAGCTTATTTCCGCACATGGGCAAAGTTTTTGAGAAAATTATCCTTAGTTATCTCATAACCTACTGCTCGGTAATAGCGTTAATCCCACCGGAACAGACCGGCTTCCAGGCCGGACTATGCCCGGACCACCATTTGGCGAAGCTACATGCGGAAGTAAGCCAGAACATAGTTAAGAAAAAAGGCAACCGTTTTGATATCCATGGACTGCACGGAGGTTTCCATACTCTCAGTGTCCCATATTCTTCTATGTAAGACACTGCAGGACAACGGATTTCCCGAGCAGCTCTATACTATCATAAGGTCCTTTCTGACACAACGTTCAATAAAGGTACGAGTCGGCGAAGAGCTGTCCAACTCCTTTCCACTTACGTGCGGTGTAACTCATGCTATCTCCGGTATTATTCTCAGTTAATACGGCGGAAATCGTTGGAGCCAAATACAAAAAAGCTGCTGTGGCGGCGTATGTCGATGACATCGCCATCTACAGTAGCTCATTGAATGCAGAGAGAGCTCTACGGCAGGCGGAGGTGGCCTATGAGGAAATAACTAAAAAACTGGACGGATTGAATTATTACAGTTAATCCCAAGAAGACTGACTGTATTATCCTCTCCTTCCAAATGAATAAACGCCCTCTGCCTAAGGTTTATAGAGTAGCAGGCAGAGTAAACCACCCTGCAACTAGGATAACGTATCTCGGTGTCACCCTCGACCGGCACTTAACGTTATCCCAACATTGTAATAAGAAGATCAGGTCGATTAGAACAAAATCTTACAGGCTTAATCACCTTTTAACCTCACCGAACTTATCACTCCGCCTCAAAGTAATGTTTTATAAGGCAGTTATTAGACCAGCACTCCTTTATGGGGCGCCTATGCTGAATAACATTTCACCAACAATTTCAAGAAGGCTCCAACAATTTCAAAACCGTATACTGAGGCATATAGTAAGGCACACCTCTCTACAAAGGACGAAATCAGACATAATACACGACACCCTCGGACTCCCGACGGTAACGGACTTCATCAAACGGAGGCATATCAAATTCTTTGATAGCCCTCAACACTGCACGAACCCACTATTCAACACACTAAGACCGACAGGTCGACCTCAGCCCTGGAAAACGCATGTACAGGCACTCAACATGGACTGAGTAAACTACTGACTAACTTCAATGAGAAAGAACTACCCCCACTCCTACCATGTAATTAATCTCAAAATGATTGAATGCACAATCCTCTATTAAAATGCAACAGGTGCAGTACAAGAGATGTCATGTAGCATATTAAAAAGTTATTGTTAAAAATTAATAAAAGCCGAGGGGCTAAGAAAAAACAAAAAAAAAAAAAAAAAACAACTTTAAATTGGAATAAATTTATTCTTTAGTTAACCTACAACGTTTGTAAGTTACCGGTTTACGCACTAATAACAATTTTTGGATTAAGTTACTTAAATGAAACTCAATATTATAATTCTATTATGGAGTAAGGAAGTTTAATCATGTACAAAGAAAAGACTTTACCACTCCTTTGTCAATGTTTTTTTTTAATTTGACATATCTTAGAAATTGAACCGTGGCACAGTGGGGCGAAATCGCTAAATAGCGCTTATTTTTTTTTTTACTTTATTCAATCAATTGAGGATTAGTAAATTTGCATAGGCCTACCTTTTAGGCAATCAGAACTGTAATTTTAGAGCCCTTTGTTTATTACAAACCTAAAGGAGCCTTTAGAGGATGAAGAATCGTGAGTGCGGGAATTTTAAAATAATTGCTTTTATCAGCAGTATTGGATCAGCACCGAAAAACTAGGGAATTCAAGGTTTTCAAAGCACTTTTTTTTTTTCAAAACACTCTACACAAAAATTTCCTCTTATGTACTCTTTGAAATAAATATTAATTAGTCATCAAGAGTCTGGAGTAAAGATCCTGAAAGGGAATTAGCTACGTAAATCTGCCAACTTTGGATCCTGAGCCCAAACAAATTGAAAAAACTCGCTGGTTCCATGCCCGTGTAAAGAAACAAATGAGTGGCGGAAGATCGTAATCCTTTTATTCTTTACTCCATTCTGATATTTAGTAAGTTGTCGTGCATGTGTTTGATTACGCTTACTATGCCATCGATAAAAATGAAAATCCGTGTCCTTATGGGAGAATTATTGAAGTTAAAGGAGCGAAATGCGCACACTTTATTTAAATGTTTAGTGAACGAATTTCACCTGTCATCATTCCTTCATCATAAGTTAATTAAAGATATTTTATGATTGATCATTATTATCAATATTAAAACAAAATGTTCCCGCAGTTCTATGAACGAGGATCTAATGGACAACCGCCTCATCTCTTCAGACCCTTACAGATAATTTCTCATCTTGAGGGAGCATTAGCTGAAATTAATGAAACTGTGATGGCTGTAGTTTAGTTTTAATATAGCTTTTTTTTTTGTATATAAGTAAAATACATTTTCTTTCATATAAATGCTTACGTTTATAAATAAACCTACGTTTTATAAAATACCTACAAAAATTTCATTTGTATTACATGGCCTCCCACACAAGTTAATATAACATGAATTTTTATATTGGAATGATACATCACACAACTTTTTTGAAAAATATTTAAATATCGAGAAATAGATTGTCTTGTATACAAAACATTTCATTATCCTCGAGATTCTTTTCATATACACTATCCAACTACTAGGTAACACAAACAAGTCTGCCAAATTTCTAGGTTATTCTTCAATCTCCTGAGGGTTTAATGATTTTTAAGCGTTTTTTATCGTTTTTCCCCACTTTGCGTGGAAGGGTACTATGGTCTAGAGCCATATTAGCCACAAATGTAGTGATCCATATTGCCCTCCATAACAAATACAATAAAAAAATAGAAGAAATAAACTTTGCATTATTTTGAAGAACAAAATTCGCAGAAAATAACCTCCGTTTCCACTTCTGAGTATTCTTCATGAACCCATATTTCACCTCTGGTATTCGTAGGATAGAGATCTTCACAGTACAAACACTTTGCATCATTAACATTGCTTCTATCTGGACTTTCGTCAGAAGTGTCGTCGCACAAAGGTTCGTTTTCTTCTGAGCTAGACATTTCTACCCACTTGGATCTTGGTTTTGTCTTTTTACCTTTGCCCATACCTTTTTTCCTTTATTCAGTGTCTTGTGCGAGGATGAAGTATGCAATGCCGACTTACCACCTTTATGCCTCGGTAAGTAGTTTTCCTAGGTCCTAATTGTTGTATCGGGGAAAATTGAAATGGCGTTATAAAGTCTATTGAAGTCGATAGATGTGGTGACCTCGTAATGGGAGCTGCAACTTGTTGAAATCATACAGACGGTGTTTTCTTCTCGTCTCTTGAAACATAGATTACATTAGTACCCATCGCAATACTCATAGCAGGTTCATTTATGGTGTGTGTCATGTCAACAGATTCATTTTCTATAGCAGGAGGAGCATAAGTAGTAGAAGATGATGTGGTTGGCTCTGATGTAGTATTTTCTTTATAGGCGAGTGTTTATTCTTGCTCATTATACTTATCAATAAAATCGTGATCTTTAAAAACAGGATATAAACCTTTAACACGAAAAACCCTGACAGCTATTTCACCGTTTTGAGTACGTAGATGTGCAGGTCCAAATACTTCCATCATTTAATGTTGGCTTAGTGGGCGTGAGTGGGGCGTGAGTTGTTCCTAACCCATGATCTTATTTCTTTAGAAACATATTTTTTTAATGGACCCATGAATGACTTGTCAAGTGGTTGTATTTTGTGGCTGGAATATGGTGGAATTGAGAGTAAGTAAACATGATTTTTTCTTGCAAGTTCTATCAATTCAAGATTTCTTGTTCGACTTGTGTGGCCATCTAGAATAAGCAATACCGGAGATTCTTCAGTGGGTTTCACGTGTTGGATAAAATGTTGAAACCCCTTTGTAAATAAGTTTGTTTGGATCCAAACTGAAGGGTGACATTCAAATATGGCACCAGGAGGCGCACCTTTCATTAAAAGCGGATGGCTTCTTTTTCTTGGGAATACAATCATGGGTGGATCACGCATGCACCTGCACTCATACTTATCACGCAAGTTATCAGAGAGGTCCTTTCAGCAGATGTTAGGGCACCAATTTCCCGTTTATATTTTGACTTAAAACCAGGGGCATCTGGGATGGAACCACACTTATGCCCGTCTCGTCCACAATGAAAATCTTGTCTGGGGGAAACTTGTAGTCATCCATCAATTTCTCGTAAAGATTGAAGAAATGGTCCACAGTTTCTTTATCAAATCCCCTAGCCCTGCCAATGAAGGTCCTCTTGGGCGGGGAAACGATAGCTCCGGGTACCACTCTAAAAAAGATTTTATCCAATCTTTACCCGCACATTCATTTTTTAACGAAAAGTTATGGGTGATATTGTTTTTTTAGTGCCAATTGATAGGCTAAACTCATGACATCTTTTCGCTAGTTTAAAAAAACAAAAAACATAAGTAATTTTTTTTAAAGTAGATTAAATTCGCTACAATTTGACCCAAACTGTAGGTCAAATAGATTCCAAGTACAGTCCCTATCATATAATAAATAACTGGAGTCTTAGCTACATAAATAAAAATGAATCGCCATGTGTGTTGCTAAGAGCAAAACTCGTAACCGGCTCGACCAATTCGGCAAATTTTGTCCCCTTGTTTTTGTTAAGGCCCTATATAGGTTTTTTTGTAGAGAAAAATCTTTTAAAAATGACGAGGGAAATAATAAAAACAACAATTTTCTTTTCCCATACAAACCAATCAGTTCCCAGCTGTATATCGATATAAATAAAAATGAATCACCAAATGTGTTGCTAAGAGCAAAACTCGAGAACGGCTCGACCAATCTGGCTATTTTTTTTTTTAAGGGCAAAGAAGGTTCTTATGGAGAGAAAAATCATTTAAAAATAATAAAGGGGGAGGGAAATAATAAAAGCAATACTTTTCTTGATCCCTTAAAAAAAATAACAGTTCATGATGCAATAACAAATTATTAAATATAGGTGTAAATTATATATACTGACCCCCCCCCCCGACAATTTTCAGCATAGCTCAACCATGTCCTCATCAATCAAGTATAGCATAATAGTCATACCATTTCCTCAACAAATTCCTAAAGTATTTATGTTAACTTATAAACATAAAAAGATTACATTTGACTAAATGATCTTTTTATGCGTTGAAATTTTTTGATAGAAAGAATTATTAAAAAAAAAATCACCTTAAAATTAATTAAATTAAAAGAATTACCTGAACATATGGTAGTTCCGCCATATCTCGAAATTCTTCTTTGTTCTTTTGTTCTTTATTCTTCTTTCTTCTTTCTTTTCTTCTTCGAAATTCTTTGTTCCTCTCGAATTTTCTTGAAAAATTGCTTCTTATATTATAGAGGTTTGGACATTTACTGAGGCAACACAATTTTTTTAAATCTTATTTCGTATGATTTCTTAGTAACTGTTGAAAAAAAAAACACCTTAAATTAATTAAATTAAAAGAATTACCTGAACATATGGTAGTTCCGCCATATCTCGAAATTCTTTGTTCTTTTGTTCCTTTCTTCTTTGTTCTTTCTTTTCTTCTTCGAAATTCGTTGTTCTTCTTGAATTTTCTTGGAAAATAGCTTCTTATATTACACAGGTTTGAGGTTTTACATTTACTGAGGTAACGCAATTTTCTAAAATCTTATTTCGTATGATTTCCTAGCAACTGTTGAATTGTTTTAATATTTTGTGATTGAGTTTTGTCATGAGATATAAAATAGGAATATGAAAATTAATCCGCTTTTTGTGGTTGCGATTGTATTATAACTCAAGTATACTTAAACATAATTTTCGAATTAGTTTTGTGAACAGATGCAGTTATAAAAAAAAAAGTATGTACGTAAATTTAAGTATTTAATCTCTACTATAATGCAAATATTAGAAAAAAACTAGAATACTAATGCAAAGCGCAAAACTCGAAAAAGGCTCGACCAATTCGGCTATTTTCTTCCCCTTGTTTTTGTTAAGGCCCTATGTAGGTTCTTTTGTAGAGAAAAATCATTTAAAAATGACGAGGGAAATAATAAAAACAACACTTTTCTTTTCCAATACAAACCACTCAGTTCCCAGCTGTATATCTATATAAACAAAAATGAATCACCAAATGTGTTGCTAAGAGCAAAACTCGACAACGGGACGACCAATCCGGCTAGTATTTTTTAAGGGCAAAGAAGGTTCTTATGGAGAGAAAAATCATTTAAAAAGGACGAGGGGAATAATAAAAATAACACTTTTCATTTCCCAAACAATAATAGAAATAATTATAATAATATTTATTTGAGAAGTAATACAAATACCATTTGGCACATATTGTATTTTTAATGTTCTTTGGAAAACCCCCCTAAGGAACTCTCGTGAAAGCGTGAATGGAGAAACCTCCAATTGAAGGCACTCCTAGCGTGGTACATCTCACTGTAGCAGATCCCTGCTCCAGAGACGTTTCAGTCTCCTTGTCGGATTCTGTGGCAATGTGGCTGTCAGTAGTACTTGTACCAGTACGTTTGGATGTCCAGCAAGTGAGTCATGAAATTTTTAGTAGTTTTGATTGTGTCAGCCACGAGTGGTATGTTGAGATCTTTTGTAATGTTTTATTACTAATGTAAAAGGAACTGTGTGTAATATAACGAAGGAATTTCGATTGAAAAATTTGAAGGGCCAGTAAGTGGGATTTTTTGCATGACCCCCAGACTTGCGAGGCGTAGGTCCATATTGGTTTAAGTAGCATGTTGTATATTGTAATTTTATTTGTTAGTGATAATTTATTTTTGTGATGATGTAGTCGTCTAAGGTTACACCTACATTGGATCCGGTGTGATACGATGAGACGTCGCTAGCAAACCAAATGACTGAAATATATCGAGAGTTATAATATTTGGTTCTTTAAATTTATAAAATTAAGATTATTTTTAATACATTTATATTTTACTATAATGTACAGTAAAATATGTATAATGTATACACCCTAACATCGTATGTGATAGGACCACGTCGCACCGAATCGGATCCAATGTAGGTGTAGCCTAAGGCTATACCTACATTGGATCCGATTCGGTACGACGTGATTCTATCACATACGATGCTGGGGTGTATACATTATACATATTTTACTGTACATTATAGTAAAATATAAATGTATTAAAAATAATTAATAAATAATCTTAATTTTATAAATTTAAAGAACCAAATGTTATAAATCTCGATATATTTCAGTCATTTGGTTTGCTAGCGACGTCTCATCGTATCACACCGGATCCAATGTAGGTGTAGCCTAAGAAGTGGGAGTCGGTGATTCAATTTTTTCTTCAAAATAGTTACGTGTGATTTCCAAGTCAGTCTTCTGTCCATTGTAAGACCCAAATATTTTGTCTGTGTTTGTCTTGGCAATGGTGTATTGTAAAGTGTTAGTGAGGGACAGTCTGAATGTCTAAGTGTAAATGATACTTGGTTAGATTTTTGTATGTTAATTTTTATACGCCACTTAAGGAGCCAATTTTGTAATGAATTTAAGAGTGTCTGTAGGTTCTGAAAAGCTATATTGGTGTTAGTACTGGTCGAAAGTATGACAGTATCGTCCGCATATATTGCAAGTAGTGTTTCTTGCGTCTGTGGGATGTCGTAGGTGTAAGTGATAAGGAAGTGACGTCAAATTTACGTCACAAAAGTGGAGGGGATGGAAGTCGTAAATCATCTAAACATATTTAGGTATACAAAATTTTAAGTTTAAAGGCCTTTTACACCTATAAAATTTTATTAAAAATACCAATTTTTGTATTGTTCTACACGGTCGGGCCCGACTGGCGACCATCGGGACCTTGGTCGGGTCGACCAATTTTTTATTCGATAATTTTCAATTTTCTTATCGGACGGTGGTTGACTCAACTTGTTAGTCCTCCGGTATTCGCGATGGCTCCTTCCCTTTCAAAACAACAGAAGATCGGTTTGACAATAACTTTTTTTTGCTTGAGACTAATCTAAGCACTCTATATCACCACATAAGTGTTGATAACGATCTTTCATCTGACCATTCCCCAATCGTTCTATCTCTCTTAAGACAAGTACTCACTATGAATCATATACCGACGCTCACTCCTGGACCCATAATGACTTGTGAATTTCATCGTATAATAAATGACAAAATTAACCTTAATACAAGGTTGAAGATTGCAGATGACATTGTCAACGCTGTTGAGACGCTTACCAAGACTGTACAAACTGCTGCTTGGCAATCAACTCACTGGCATGAGACATTCAGACATAAACAATACTTACCACCCGACATAAGATCCCTCATTATTGAAAAGCGACGTGCACTGAACCAATAGAAAAGATCTCGGTACCCTAGTGACAAAAAATTACTAAACCAACTGTCTAATAGATAAAAAAAAAGAATGTGCAGGCCTACATCCGAATTGGTGGTTAGGAATTAAATTATTTATTTCTAATAATGGATAGAGCCGGTTTAACAATAATTTTTCAAATATTTTGGAAAATAGTGGTAAAAGACTAATAGGCCTGTAGGACGTAACTACGTCTAATAAAGCGTCTAATGACTTGTTTGGCTTTGGGGTCATTTTTACAACGGAAAATTTCCATACTAGAGGAAAATAATTAAGTCGAAGAATAGAATTGTAAATAGCTGTCAGAAAAAGTAAGCCTTTCCTAGGAAGAAGTCAAAGATTTTTAGGTGTAATAAAATCATAACCGGGTGATTTTCTGCGCGGTAATTTGTTTATACAAAATTCAAGCTCTGGAGGATTGATTGGTGGGGGTGGTAAAGACAGAGGAAGTGGCGAAGTCAGAATTTGTTGGACGTCAGAGCTGTCCTGTGGGTCAAGTAGGTCGTCCTGTGGTTCAAATACGTCTGTAAGATGAGAAGCAAATAGGTCTGTTTTTTCTTTATCACTTCTGGCCCATGAGTTGTCAGATTTACGGAGGGGCGTCTTTGTATTATGGTAATGCAGAATATTTCTAGTTTGATGCCATAGAGTATTATTACTTGTCTGTAAGTTAGTCAGATGTGTGATATAGATGTCATTTTTGTATTGCTGTACTCTTTTTTTTTATCTATTAGACAGTTGGTTTAGTAATTTTTTGTCACTAGGGTACCGAGATCTTTTCTATTGGTTCAGTGCACGTCGCTTTTCAATAATGAGGGATCTTATGTCGGGTGGTAAGTATTGTTTATGTCTGAATGTCTCATGCCAGTGAGTTGATTGCCAAGCAGCAGTTTGTACAGTCTTGGTAAGCGTCTCAACAGCGTTGACAATGTCATCTGCAATCTTCAACCTTGTATTAAGGTTAATTTTGTCATTTATTATACGATGAAATTCACAAGTCATTATGGGTCCAGGAGTGAGCGTCGGTATATGATTCATAGTGAGTACTTGTCTTAAGAGAGATAGAACGATTGGGGAATGGTCAGATGAAAGATCGTTATCAACACTTATGTGGTGATATAGAGTGCTTAGATTAGTCTCAAGCAAAAAAAAGTTATTGTCAAACCGATCTTCTGTTGTTTTGAAAGGGAAGGAGCCATCGCGAATACCGGAGGACTAACAAGTTGAGTCAACCACCGTCCGATAAGAAAATTGAAAATTATCGAATAAAAAATTGGTCGACCCGACCAAGGTCCCGATGGTCGCCAGTCGGGCCCGACCGTGTAGAACAATACAAAAATTGGTATTTTTAATAAAATTTTATAGGTGTAAAAGGCCTTTAAACTTAAAATTTTGTATACCTAAATATGTTTAGATGATTTACGACTTCCATCCCCTCCACTTTTGTGACGTAAATTTGACGTCACTTCCTTATCACTGAACTAGAGTCTAGGGACAAATGAACTAGTATCAATCAAAAAGCAACAATCAAGCTCGGGCGAGATCGGCTCCCTTCTGATTCCTAAACACCTATCCGCCAACTATTACCAAGTGTCTATGCGTTTCCTATCTTTTAAAATTTAATATTTTAACCTTAATAGGAAAGAAAATAATTAATAATTCGTGGATTTGAATATGTGTTTTGCTGTACCAATTCATTAAAAAAATACATAAAAACTTCCTAGTGATTATTCACCAGAAATTCTAGAACATATCGTTATTCTTTATTGTCAAAGTATCATTATTCTAGCTTGACTCTCTAAAATCTCTCTTTTTCTCATGATTTGGGTGCCGGCATCACCTTTTACTTAGTCCTTATTTACCCTATTGTATAATATTTTAATATTTTTTCTTTCAGTTCAGTACCCATGATGAGCCTCCTTAAGACCAGAGTTGACTGGAGAAAACCTGCACTAGATAGAGCCCAATGATGGTGGATTATTGAGGAGACCAACAACTATCTTGGGTTGTAGTACCGCAGAATAATAATGTTTAAAAAATATTTGTTAATAAAAGAAGCTTTAGTTTTCTGCTTGAAGTGAGATAGAAGACGTTTCGAATAAATAAAATCAAACTGTTCTAGATTTTGGTTCAATCGTTAATTACAACTTTTTAGACAAGAGCCCAAAAATGAGGACGTTGTAAAGAACTTTAGTTTTGTAGAGCATTCTGAGTTAAATATAACAAAAAGTGACATAAGATTGATTTTGTTCTGTTTATTTATATCTTGCATAGTATCCGAAATAATCAAGTTCAAAAATTTTATTATTGAAAGCTGGGTTGCTAAGTGTATAGAGCGATATGTTACCGTTTGATCTAAAAGCTTTACAAGATTGGACATAGTGCACGAAAGGATCGCAATTTTAATATTTCGGTACATTATTTCATAAATATTTTCATAAAAACTGTAACATGTATATGCGAAAAAGTGGTATCATGTAGTTAAAGAGAAACAAGTTTTTCATTGCACAAATATTCCAAATGATGTTTTTTCACCTATCAAGAAAATATTTGGATCATATATAATTATATATTTTGTGAAAATTGTACCAAAGACGAGAAAAATCAAATCGGTCTTTCTGCTAAATAATTCAAACAGGGTATCAATATTTAAATTCTCACTTAAGTTAATCAATTTTGACGTATTTACTTGGCAAAAAAAATATAGCACAATTCATGAAGAAATATTGGATATTCCAGTACATGGTGTACATGAAACGATACTGTTTCTAAGCGAAAGTGATGCAGGGAGGTGATTTAGCAGATACCACGCTCAACCGCCAGGTTTTTCCGCCAATTAAGGCCTGACCCCACAGGGCAGGGTACACTGCAGTTAACACGATAAATAATCTGTCAGCCACAGCAGTTCTCAAACTTGGGAAACTAGAGATAGTAATTCAGCATTCTGTCCACAAAACTAACTCCCTTAAAAACAATACAGACCATGAAATAAAAAATAAAAATTAATATTCAACTTTTTAATTTAACCGATGGATTCTTCATTAGGGCAGCGGTGTGGGATATTATATGCACAATATAATATATATATATATATATATATATATATATATATATATATATATATATATATATATTGTTTCTATTACATTATATAATGAGTTTTATAATGTAATAGAAACTACTTATATTTATAAAATCAAATGTATAGTGTGAATTGAAAGTATATTCGAAATAAAGATGAATTATAAAACATTTTAATTTCTTCTTCTCCTATGGGGTATTGGTTAGTATAAAAACCTACTATGGCCAAGAACACGGGTTCACAGCCCGGCTGTTGGCCGTAGATCCTTCGGAAGGGACGTAAATGGAGACACCGTGCCTTGCGATGTCAGGTACTCATCCCTATCCTAAATATGCCTGGATAGATAAAATGTTGGTCTTCCCCAGTAGCATCGTCCAATTAATAGTAGCAGTATAAAGTTGTCTCCTTATTTGCTCATTTAACGTCACTTTTTATGCTGCTGTGGCTAATCGGGCGATACTACTACAGTGGGAGTCCTAAATTTTCCCTATTCCAGTATAATTAGGATAGGGATTTTTAAGGACCTCTTTTTTACGTCCCTTCCGAAGGACGGCGCAACCAAAGATTTTTTCCCTTTGAAAAATCCTAGGACCACCTGCCGAGCTAGGAATCAGCGATCATGGGCGTTGAAGGTTGTAGCACCTAACCACTAGACCAGAGGTAGACCTCTAGCAGTATGAAGTGATATTAACTAATTAAAAATATTTTTAATTTAATGTATGATTCTCATAAAACTTCGTATTATTTTTAATTTAGTAACTATTTTAAATTCATTTTGTCTTTCACCAATAACATTGTATTCATTTATTTTTATAAATAAAATCACTTCTCTTGTAATTTGACTGTAAATTCACTTTCAATCTTCGAACTAAGCAATTTTATGTAATTTTTAGGAACTCTTTATCCATAACACAGTAGTTTAAAAAAAATCGTTTAACTAATACTTCTTACACAAAAAAGTTTAGTGTTGTTAATATTTTATTGAATAACATTGGTAAAAGTCATTATGAAAATATCTTCAAAAGCACCTCATGAATTGTTTTATGGATCACTCTATTCTCATTTTAAATTTTATGAAAATTATTTTCTACTTATTTGTTCTTTTCCTATTTATGCGAACTTAAAATTTTTTTTAACTATTATTTATTTTCTACCTTCTAGTTCGGCACCCTATAAATGCGTGTTCTTTCCTTCTTTTTACAATATTAGTAATGTAACTGTAATAATAATAATAATATTAATATAATAATAATAACTGTAATAATATTACAAATTATAATAATAAAACAGGGATACGATCTATTATTTTTCTTATTTCCGATTTCCGTTGAGTCCCAAAAATGACTTTTTTACATCTACCAAAACATCTCAGAATAATTAAAGTTTGAATAATTCATGGATTTATTAATAAAATACGGATAACTCCACTATTAACCTTCAATATATTATATGTATACCCTGAGAGAAAAAAAACCCTCAGATTTATTAAAATCAAGTTAGTACACAAATATCTTTCCATCGATAATAGTACACAAAAAAAGAACTTAATTGTAATACGGCTTGGCAAATCTGAAGGCCAGATGTCAATTCCACCAATCTTTGCTTACAAACTTCCGTCCACGGACCACTACCCAAAGCCAGATCCGCCAGATCACTCTTAAGACTCTTACCGCTATCCTCCCACCTACGCCACGATCTACCCCTCAGAAGCATCCCAGGGTACAGAGCTTATTAACTTTTCGAGAATTCGTATGTTACTAAGCCCATCTTAACCTTCGTGACGCAATCACTTCAATTTATTTTTTAACCAATATTATTTTTTTAACAAATAGTTCCATAAAATCTTAGGAGTTTTAAAAATAAATTACATATAAATTACAATAAATTTGAAAGGTTTTCTTTAAATTTAAATAAATTACGTCAATATTTTTTGTTAAAAAAAAAACTTTGTAAGACATAGATTATAGGTGAAACGGAGTCGAAACAGTTGGGGTTCTCTTCTGCATAAAAGTTTAAAAAGCACTTTAAATTTTCACAAGGGTTCGCTACTCGGCCTGACAGTGAGGTCTGCTTTGAGACCACCTATCCCATGGGCTGAATTTTTATGTTGATTTCCAAGCGAGATAAAAGGCAAGGGGTTTTCCAACAACCGGAGTCAGCGAACCTGGTCCCAGGAGGCTCAAGGTCGTCTTCACAAGAATAAATTGCTGTTTTCACGGGGCTCGCTTCTCATCATCAGCTTGTTCATATAATTATACGGGTCTGTCCTGTGCCTTAAGATGAGTACGTAATAATTGCTGTATTTGAATTGAATTATAAAAGGATTGATGTTTTAAAAAAAATATTGCGCCTTTTACATATTCATGTAGGGATATCCCATTTGTAAGAAAGTAACAGACACGTGTCAACATATATCTCCTTAATAAGAACAATGTCATAACTCAAAAAACTAATTTTTCAATAGACGTATTTGAAAGTTCCATATGAGTTAAAACATAAAAGGGATTGGCAAAGCAAATTGTAATGATATAATTGTACAAGTTGTAATTATGGTATTGAAATAATTTTTGTAACTATTACAAAATTTTTAAAAGCTTGAAACTTTGTTGATATTATCTTACTCTCATAAAACTTGAATTAAAAATATGACTTTATTAAAAAAAAACTAATTAGTATTCATTTAAAGCACCTTTTTATAATCTTTAATATCGTAAATATTTATTCAAATATATCTATTGAAATTTACAACTTAGCACTGTTTAGAAAACCACTATACTCAAATTCATCTTAAAAAGGCCCCATGACTTTTAGAATATTTTCTTTCCAGACGCCTCGGAGAATTATAAAAAATTCAAGAAGAATCTAGGTTTGGAAATAGTGGGTTAGAGTGGGAACAAAGTCACATGAAACATGCATAAAAGATTAAAAAGAGACAAGAACTGACTAGACGCTACAAACAAATATCTTCTGGACCAGAGATCTTAATACGACTTATGAAACAAATTACTAATATACAATTAATTTTTATTGTTTAATTTGGACATACGGAGTAGAACTTTAGTATTCATTTAAAGCACCTTTTTATAATCTTCAATATCGTGAATATTTATTCAAATATATCTATTTGATATCGCTCCGATATCTGTCAAGGAAGACAAAAATCAAGATATATAAAGCAATATTCCGTCAAGTACTAATTTATGGCTCGGAGGCATGGGCTATTAAGAAGGCGGATGAAAAACGGCTCTTGATTTTCGAAAGGGGGATACTGGGGAGGATATATGGACCCATCAAAGTAGGCGAGACATGGAGGAGACGAAAAAACCTAGAATTGTACCAACTATTTGAAGATAACGAGATATCCAAAATAATAAAATTGGGAAGACTTCGATGGGCTGGCCACCTAGCCAGAATGAATGATGGCGAGATTCCGAAGAAAGTGGCCACAGGAGAGATCTTTGGAATAAGGAGAGTGGGACGACCGAGCGTGAGATGGATGGATGGTGTGACTGAGGACGCTAGGACTCGGCGTGCGGGACTGGAGGACTGCTAGACAGGATAGAGCCAACTGGCGGAGGCTACTTGAGGCGGCCCGGACTCGGTGACGACTTGTTGTGCCGGTTATTGTATTGTACTTGACGCTATCAGAATACCCATAATACACCACCATTAGGTTTTAATACATAATAAATCTTCGTTACAATCGCAATTATAATAAGTCAACAGATTTAGATCAAAATTTGTTCTCGTATTCCAAATATCCAGTACTCCTCTCCTCATCACATGATCTTGAGCTGATCTTACAATAGTTCTTCCTTACAGGTCAAAAAGTTTTCAGAAGAAATCAAGGTTTGTTAACATATGGAGATATTAAACCTAGCCTTGGCCCATAAATCGAATTAATAGACTCCCTTTACACTTCCTCCGCTATTGATGAAATAATTTAATTGTTTTGGAATTTTCCCGTTCTTAGTCAATTATTCCAGAAATAAAAGACCTCAAGAAAAGGAAAGGAGCAGACTGGGACGGATTCAACACACTCGAAGTATTCCTTCCTTGAGGTTAACAACGCCCTATATCTACAGTACAATATTTTTCCTCTAAAAAACTCCATTTTTCTTTCACATTCTTTCAGGCTGGGAACATAATGAGAATCGTTGTCTAAAAACATTCTATCCCCAACAAAGCCGCCCTGTTTCAAACCCATTTATATTCTTTCAAACAACTTGCCATGTTCCTAGAGGAAACACCTCTTCATATTTGTTCTTTAGCAGGTCTTTGTAGCTATTATTCCATCCAATCCGCTATACTGAAAAAGCCTACCACCTTCCATTGATCAATAAAAAATTAAAATCCTATGCCATTTTTATTGTTTTAAGACTTTTGATTCAGCTGATCATGGAATCTCACTTCTATACTCCGCAGATAGTCCTTATATAAAGTAGCTGGTTCCATTTTTTGGTATCGAATGTTATACAGATAGTAACCCCCTACCCATACTGATAAACTCTATTTCCTCTCTTCTTCTCGCGCGGTGTTCCCCAAGATCAATGAGGATTTACAAATATATTTTTCCTGGCATCAAGATGATCTCATTGATTTATCTCATAAACCACAGAATAATAATAGAATTTTCCAGTGAGGTAAAGTAAACCGGTCAGAAATGCAGGGAAGAAAAATATATCAATATTTCCATAATCCTAGTTTAAAGGCATTTATAATTATTGCAACTTTCCTTTAGCATTTCCTTCCTCTTTATCCGTTGCTTTTCCTTAAGACCGTTCCTATACATGCACTATACATGTACACTCATAACTCTGATAAATATCTCAGAATAAAGAACAACTCTCCTTGTATCGTCATGTAAATGAAATATTTCTAAAATGCATTGTTACCTATCCTGAAACAATTCAATTGATAACGTGAATCCTTGTCTTCAAAAACGCATGAGCTATTTTTATCCTTTCTTATCTTCTTCCAATTCTTCTTCACCTCTCTGGTAAATGGCGCACTTCCGGATGAACTGGGTCTAAGAAACATGAATCTTATACAACTTTTGACAGGCTTTAATTTATTTTCAAGTTCATCATTAGGTCTTTCCATTGATGTAATGAATTCGACACGAGTCCATAAAGCGTTACTAAGAAATGGTGTGATAAGAGGTCACGTTCTACAAACACTACTGAGCTCTGAATGTATTGAACACAAATGGCAGATGATGAATATTATATGCGTTCCGGAAAATGCCACTATAGGTACATAATAGAAAAATAAAAAAGGAATTAATATCCCCTAATAAAGACAGAATTTATAAGTCTGGATTCAAAACTGAATACCTAAATCATACATAATACATATAGTAAATGGTAGTGATCGTGCTGTTTCTATGCCAAAGATGTTTCCAAGCCATGTGCAGGTATGTTATTTTGATCTTGAGAGATCAATCGAGAGTTCTAAAATTGAGGTGTCTGGCACCAAAAGTGGTTACCAGAAATTCCAAAAAATGCCTTTTTCACATTATTCGCTAGCTTTGTCAAGCCATTTAGTCTAATACGGCAGATTGGAGCCTTATGTCTCATGATTTTAGCCCGTTTCTGAACCTGAAGTTTGGCGATCATAAAATTGCTTGAATAGTGAAAAAGTCAATTAAAAAGGATAATACGTGTATCGAATACAAAAATTTAGGGCAAGTATCGTAGTACTTTCTCCCGGCTAAGAAGGAGTCGCCTCCTGATGTAGACGAAGGAGAGCATGCTCCCCCGTGATAATATCCTCATCAGTGAGCCCTATCGATCCCAATGCTTCCTTATGGTGCTATTTTTGTCTTCCCACCTGCGTAGTGTTTGTTCGGCCTAACTGGGGCCAACGGTCAACACGGCAGGTTGTCGCAAAAAATACACACACCATTTACTGATATCCGTATATAGCAGTATCCGCAAAGATGTTTTAAACAGTATCCAATTGGTAAAAAATCTCAGTTATGTTTTGTTTTCATTAAATAAAAAAATCTATAATATTAATAACAAAGAAAAAACTAAAATAAGAAAAAAAAGACTGATTTTTTTTTGACATTTACACAGAATAGATGACGACAGGATGTCAAAACAAATCAAGTATCTCTGAGAAAATAAATTAACTACAGGCTGTATCCGAGAAATTAAAAAAGATTTAGAGATACACAACATAAACGATTGACCCCATCAGAAAGATAGTGTGGGACTTGGGATTCCAGGGGATTCCAGGATGAAAGAGTACTGGAGGTAAAGACAGCAACAGATGAGAAGAAATTGAAATTGTCACGTCGTCCCTATTTGGCCAAAACGAAGGGGGAAAAAATCACTATTGAACAATATTAGTTGACCTGGTTCATATCCTCTTAAAAAATCACTAGTTTCTACCATTTTCCTATCTAGCATTTTGTTTCATATTAACAATAGCTCATTGAATAAAAAGGTGGACAATAGCGCACCAGTTTTGGGTATTTAAAGGTATCTTTAACAAAATTAGAGGTTTAGAAAAATAATTAGTGTTCAAAATATAACGCCAGTACACTCATTTACTTAACTGATAGAAAGTACTAATTTAACTTTAATTTTAGAAGAACGATACTACCAGAAATATGATATGTGTCCATTAATATATAATGTATCCCTACATACCCTGAAAGGTAATTTTCTTTAATTTATCATTTAAAACGGAAAGTGTTTTGATTAAGCACTATTCACATAATATTACTGTAATATTTTAAAAATGAAGTTGACAATTAATATTTCTCAATATTTTGGGTCATGTTTTAATTTAAGATTGGAACCATAAACAAATAATTCACTGAATAGTCTGACATATTAGTAAATGACACGCGCAGAATAAGGCTGCGCACTGGGAACCCCACGCCCTTTCCTCCACTACCTAGCTCGAGCCACTCGCATTTTGTCCTTATCGTGGTTAGTTTGCTCTCACTGTAATACATTTTTATGAGAGAAGGCTATTTTCGGGCTTCAATATTTTATATTGTGTTTCAGTCTTGGTTTTCTCCGGACTCTATTACTTCTTTAATCCCACCGCAGGTCGATTACTAAATGGTTAGACCATAGTTTCCTGTAGTTACGGCACTAACCATAGGTAACTTGTTCTTAGTGTTGCTGCCCTAAAAAAAGGGTTCAGTATTTTTATTAAACTACAAAAAGGGTAAGACAAGATCGAACATAGTAAGTTTTTCATGTTGCGCATCTAATATATGCCGGAATAGAACCTTACAAAATAAAAGCTAGTCCTTGGTTATGCCGTCCTTCGGAAGAGACGTAAAATGAGGGCCATCAGGCTGTGAGATGTCAGGTACTCGTTATAGATCCTAATTAAACTCGGATAGTCAAAATTAAGGACTCCCACTGTAGCATCGTCCTATTAGCTATTTCAGCATAAGAGACGTTGAACGAAACAAATAAACACAATAATAGATGACTATTATGCTACTGGAGATGACAGAATGTGCATGTTATGTGTCACCTTGAATAGGGCTGAACGAACTTCCCGCAGTTGCATTCAAAATATTTGTATTTGTAAGGTGAGCCATTATGCAATGCACAATGGTTTCTATTTATAGCGAGCCTGAGTGGCCCCAACTAGACAATTCCTATAACAGACCTTTATTATCCTATTGTCTCATTTCCCATAGTTATATCATGGGCGAATTGCCGTATATTATAATAGTAACCAAATATTTTATTCGCTTATAATGCTATCTCATTTATTCAGCCAATTGTTATTTATAGGTTGTTTTCGTTAACGGGCTCGGATGCGAGGACTGCCAACAGGAAGGGGAGATTGGCAAATTACGATGACACGTTTGATGATAAAAACGACGCTGCATCGGCGCTCCGGGAGAGGAATCTACAACAGTGTCCTGCATTTCATAATCTGTACTAAGCTACAGTTGGCAGAATGAAACAGCCGAATTAATTATTCAATGTGTACATATATAAATATACAATATATACATTCAATGGACATCTAAAGAGAATAAATGAAAACCTACTATCAAAGAAGATTCAGAGATTCTTTCCAAAATAGAAAAAGAGACTTGGTACATGGTAGGGTGGGTGCAATAGTAAAAGAAGTGGAAGTAATGCATGCGGATCAAGAGATAGGATACAAAAACAAAATGCAGAGCTATATAAAAAAAACATAAAATGTTTCACAATGGCCAAACCAACAAACAGGAAATTTTCTGTAAGCATAATCAATTTTGGTCTTGTAAATTATTGTATTGATTTCTGTGAACAATTTCAGTATTTGCTTCTGTTAGTATATTATTATTTTGTATTCGGTTAACATTATAGATGTGTATTCTGTGCTTATTAACAATTACAGTTATTTTACTTTTTATTTATTTTATTTGTTAACATATTTTATTTACGGTTCATTTATTTATTTTTCTTAATTATATTTGTAAAACTGTAATATCTTTGAATCTGTTATTTAATTGAATAAATCTGTACCGGTATTGTACCGTTGTATGTAAACAATGTGCTCTTTGCATGGGGTATGTGCTGGCAATTTAACAATAAACCACTCTTTTATAGGTTTTAGACCAGCGGGCAGAACATATATATTATAGCTCATTAAATAGTACTAGTAGTATTATCATCCCGGGGTTCACCCAACCTCTTTAAAGTTAGTACCCTTAACTGGGGAAAAACTGGTGATTAGTGATGGATAGAACAAATCACCTCCCTACACAACCGTTATTCAAGAAACAGTAGTCTGTACAACGTTTTAGTGGTACAGGTTTTTTTTTATTATCACCACCATTTTCTATCATAAAAGGTACTTGAAAGGTTATAAAGAACGTGCCTAGGTGCCTCATTAACCTTGTGTAACTTATATGATATACAATGACCAATATAATATACGAATAATGGGTCTAGACACCTCTGACAGTGCTGACACAGCTTCCCTAGCACGAAGGTCATAGCTATTTGGACACCCTTTGAAGTAGTGGAGAGGGCAATCTTCCTGAGGATAAAGTGCCCTCAAGGAAAAGTGTTTGGTCAGGCTACATTGAAGGTGTTATTAGTCGAGATGCTTGGAGTATTCGAAGACGAGCGATTCTCAGCTCTACTGACGGCGAATATCTAGGAGCGTCAACGAAAAACACCATAGAAAAAATACACCACAGCTATGTGGTAACCATGAACGTGGCTTCCTTCAGACCCCGCTCACGTTGGAACCGAGATGGACTATCCAGAACTACTAAGTCTAACAATTCCTCAAAGAGAAAATGAGCATTCAGGCCAAGTTTTATGGACAAGCTCCAATGCCCTGCCTGTGACTTCTTTAATCTGTTATCTTTAACATCATATCCAGCACTTTTTCAGACACAAACAGCTAAATTTCTTATAGGAACCAGGCTATAAGTTATAAGACTATATAACAGATAGTGCACCGGAGTCGAGTCTGTGAGTACAAAATGTCTCTGAGCTTGGAAAAACACCAACAAGAAACGAGGGTTTGAAAATTATTTTAGCGAAATTAAAATGTGGATATTTTTTCCTCACTATGAGCAACATAATGTAATAAGGCAAGCTAAATTTAAAATGCTGTTTCATTTATAATTATATTGAGTTAAAATTAGAAGCCCGTGTTGTTTTCCTCCTATGAGGAAAACATTCAAATTAATAAACAAGTGCTGAACTCACAGTCAATCATCGTTGGATTCACTCAGATAAATAAATTATTTAATTCACATACGTTTATTCGAAAACTGGCAACTCAGAACTAATTTTTTTTTTTAATCAAGAAGCTGCAAACTAACAGAACAAGGACATAGTTGTTATTGGGTAGAGTAAAAATAGGTAATAAATTTTCAGACTAAAAAAAAAAGGTGGTTTCATAAATTAAAAAAATAATTCCTAAATTTCGCCCATTTTTGGCGATGCAAGGTCCAAGACGTCCCTGGACTTCTTTCTGCCTGGAAATGTTTTTTGTCAAAACCACAAGGAAAGTTGAGAGGGGTGAGCCATGTCTCCATTCTGTAAAAACAACACATCCTCTACTTCCATTTCATAACAGAAAAAAACGGCTTCCTCACCTATATTGTAAGGAAATATGGATCTGAAATCAGATCGTTAATAATGCTGCCAGGAAAAAGGGTGGAGCGAAATAGTCACGGAGTTCTTTGGCAAAAGAGAGTGTGGGGCAGTTGAAGTGTATAGAGTGCTAAGCTGCTATGCTGCAGGTTCCGGGTTGGAATCCGGCTGAGTCAGATAAATTATTGTCTATGTTAACAGCTACGGATCGTGTGAGAAGAAAAAGCTGAAGGTGGCCGCTGCTAAGACTCTGACAATTCGACTGAAAGGAAAAACTGATAGTAGACACCCTATTAACCTTAATGTTGGGGGCACGAGAATACCTCCAAGTGAGTCAGTCACCAACCTTGGAGTAAGGTTTAGTAGAGGATTTAATGTCACCCCTCACTCAGACTATCTAGAATATAGGGTGGCACAGGCCTTGCACAATATTAGTCGCTTAGGGGGTGCTTTTTTTGGGGGGGTATCAGATGCCCAACCACAATTATCATTTATAAAGGAATGCATCCCCTGCGTGGATCAAAAATCTTTCATGTCGGCAAAAGTGCGGGTTGGCGACGATTCAGCGGACAGTGTCTCTCATGAGGCTATTCACGTATTAGCAGGAGCTGTTCCTATCGATCTTCTCCTACGGGAAGATTTATATAGATTTAACATTAAAAAGGAAGCCTCCGCAGGTCTACCGAACAATATTCGTAGAAAAATAGCCGAGAACCCCAGAAAATGGAAAGGGATAATAGGAAAAGATACCATTGATGAGTGGGATCGGTGGAGGGTGACAAAAGGTGCTACGTTGAGGAAATACTTTCCCACCACCCGGTCGCGTCTAGCTGCAAAATGAACTACTGAGTTTCGCAATTCCTCATAGGCCATGGAGGCTTTTGCTCCAAACTTCATGACTACGGAATATTGACCCTTTATGTCCTAGCTGCGGTGTTCCGGAGTCTGCTGAGCACATTGTCACAAGTTGCACCGCCTTTGAGTCACAAAGATCCAAATTGCTGAGGGGAACTGGACTATACGTCCTCTCCGAGAATGAATTCCCTCAGCTAATGACCCGAGAAAATTACCCGTACTTCAAAGTGGAATTACGCGTACGAGAGGAAAGCGGGAGTGAGAACAACACTCTTCAATCTTGGAAGTAGAACCCATGGAAATGACCAATAGGACACATAGTGGAAAGTTTATAGACAATTCAATTATTGTGTGATAATTAATATTGGCAAAACCCGAGTTGCCATACGGCAAGGAAGGGTGTTTAAATAAATAAATAAAAATAACAGCTACAGATAGACCCTGTTGGATGTGGAAACCCGGTTAGGGCTCAAATATGCGCCGATAATAAGGGGAAAATAGAGACTACGTGTAATCTCAGCGAAATCATTTCCCAGCACAATCGTAGACTTAGAAACAGAACAGTCTCTAGTATGTACAGAACTACTACTGCTTTCTTCTTCTTTTTTTTTGGCAAATGTTTAGTTTTTTACAGTCCTTCAGAATGCAATCGTTTATAAATAAACATGATATTTTAAAATTGCATTGTACAGCGAAGAACTTTAAAGAAAAATTGACGAGCGAATTTCAAGGACGTTTATACGATTAATCCATGCGTTAAGGATTTGGATCTAGGTTCGCCTGACAATTTCTGTGTAAACAGCGATGGTATTTTACGCTAGGATATATATCCATTAAAATAAGGAAACTACCTCAAATATTTTTTTATTTTATTTTTATTATTTTATTGAATTGTACAACTGTAATATATACATCTAGTACAAGGGCTATATGACTAGCTTGATACATGAAAGGACATGTAGAGGCACTACCCACTGGCAGCACTCTAATAACATTTCTATAATATAAGCTCCCGGGGCCATCTTCTCTTCAGACGCCTAGGAGGATTGTCCGGGATGGAATTCGATGCAAGGATGGAAACTAGTGGGTTTGGATGGGCCTGGAGTTTATTATGGAATGATAGGTATCTGGAATGGGCTAAATCGGTAACATATGGAACGTTAAGATCTTTATGGATGGTTTTATTTGTGACAAAATAAGGAGCGTTTAGGATTTTGCGAAGGATTTTGGCTTGGAAGGATTGAATACGAGAGGAACCTCAAATATAAATTTAATAAATGGCAAACAAACGATTCGAAGATGTGTTATTCATATACACTCACTAGCAACTTACAATTGTGTTTACCCTCGTTGAGTGAATAGCTATAAATTTTCCTGTTATTGAATAATAAATAGTTCCTAATTATAACATCGCAGTGAACAGGAAAACAGAGTTAAAATTTCGGAGAAATTTCCCAGACTCAATTAGCGTTAATTACAGAGTACCCAACGATCTTAATAAGGAAATACAAGAATAATAGTCTGTCACATCGCAATATATTTTCGCCATGAACCTCAAATGCTGCAATCAGTTAATTGTTTTATATACCAAAAGTAATTCCTTAATTATAATATCGAGAGAATAACTCAATACAATTTAGTTAATAACACTTCCTGCTATAAAAACACACAACTATTTATACTAACATTAATTAAGTTATTAGTAAGTATTGCTAGTAGAAAGTTATTAACTTTTATCAAAATATAAAATTCAGGGTTTTATTATTTTATTTTAATTTTGTAAGTATTATGAATTAGAAACCCTTCTAAATAGTACTTCTATTCATTTTGTATAGAAATGATATAAGGTAATAGAGTTAGAAGTACCTAGGTATTCTATAAACATTTAGCGAAAATAGAAGAAAAAGTAATTTTGAGAAAAAATAATTACTTATCATAATTAATATAAAATTTGGGGGTTATACAATTTTAGAGTACCAACAAATAAAATATTCATATATTTTAATAAAATAAAAACCAAACCTAAATAGTCACATAAATAAATATCTAGAAAGTAGAGGAATCAACTAAAATAAATAAAAGTATTTAATTATGACAAATTAAAGAAATAAATTAACAATAAAAGGTTTACAGAAATACAAAAACACTCCTTCTGGTCACCAATGGTGCAATGGTCAGCATAACAACATACTATGCCCAAGGTCCCGGGTTCGCGGCCGGCAGGTAGCCCTACGAGTTTTTAAAGGAATTAAAAAATCCTAAGCTGTGCTATCCTTCGGAAGAGGCATACATTGGTGTTCCCGACCATGTGCAGTGTAACCCGTTAAAAATCCCCAGCCTAATTATACCTTGACAGGCAAAATTTGGGATTACCCACTGTATCGTTACCCGATGAGTAATAATAGCACAGTGACGTTAAATGAAACAAATACATACAATTTATCAGGTTAGAAAATGAACAGAAGAAAGTGAATTAATCCAAATTACGTAAATGTGCCCAGTAAATGGTCTGAAGGTGTAGATAAAGATGAATGAGCAAAACAAATTAACACCACATTAATTTCTTTTTTTCCTGTACCACTACAACCCATGAAGGGTAATGGATTTAGTACATGGTAGTGACCGTACTTTTTTGGCCAAAGATTGTGCAGATATCGATCGTGAGATCAACAATCACCCTCAAAGTTTAAGGAAGCCCACTTGTTTGAGGCTGTGAGTGCCACAAACGAATTTGTACTTTGGACATTCAGCAGAGCAACTCGACCCATTGCCTATTGTCCTACCCCGCTCCCATACTAACAATATAATTTATATAATAATATCTATTACGTTGATTGGATATTTTAATAGAAATAATATAAAAGCGGATAACATTGAAATTTCAGAAATTGATTTGTTCACATTCTTCGTTAGTCTCATGAAGCAATTTAGTCTAACACGATACTCTGTCGTCTTAATAGTCATTGTTTTAGACCGATTCTGAACCTTTAGTTTTGGGGCAGTAAGGCATTGCTTGACTAAACAAAATGTCAACTAATAACGATAATATGAGTACCGAACGATTGTGCGGGGAGGTAATTTGTCCTAAATCACGCTCAACCGCCAGATTTCCCCCATTGTTTTGGGTGAGCCATGGAAAGTTCCTATAACTCATAGAATCCATCTCCGGCCGTTAACAGATTAAATAAAAGTCTGCCAGCTACTGGGATTTTAACCCAGGACCTTCGGCACACTAGCTCAGCGTTACTCCACCTATGAGCCACTCCGCTTCGAAATTTTAAACGTGTTTTTTCCAAATAAAATTTATATAAAAAAAAAAATTAACTATGATATATCCCTGAGCACCTGATATGTTTCGTGCAGTACACGCACCCTTTCTCCCAAGCGTTCAATTATTCCCTTTGAGTTATAGACTAGAGAAGACAAGCTGCTGAAAGGACATGCATAATCTAGCTGAAGGGCAGACCATCCCTTGCCCAAGTGAGGCCGGAATTAGCTCAGTAACTCGCCTTTGTAGTGCCTTGTTTGTCTCGAAACACATTTCTACGCCAGTTGTACAACATTCATTCCCACCTAACTGTTTCGGGGATCTGTAAAATTAATTTCGTGCAGTGTTTCGAGAAGAAATGGGTCCGGGCTAAGGTTCTAAATTCATCTTAACCCAACTCTAAACTTAAGTAATATTACCCGTAAATTAAAAAAATAAATTACCCTCATGGAGGGTCGTTTGTTCAGTACGTGCTACAGGCTGTACTGTTTCTTAAACAACGGTTGTGCAGAGAAGATTATTTGTCCTGAATCACGTCCAACAGCTAGATTTTCCCTCTATTTTGGGTACTCAATTTATAGAGGCTGAAAAGCCTCACGAGTGTCCTCGACCGTCCTTCTCAGCGCTCTACCACTGAGCCACTCCGGACCCATAAAAATAAATAAAAACAGATAATAAGAGCAACTGATTCGGAAAAATAAATAGCCCCTAAAATACCCAAAGGCGGTAATGGGGTCTATAAATATATATATTTTCTCTTTTTCTATACCCTGTAAAGGCTGTACATAAATTCGGATGAAAACGAATGGGAAAGAAAAAAATATGTAATGCGAAAATTTTCTCAAAAGTAAAATAAGGATTATTTTATTTGCATTACAACTAAAGATAATATATATTTATATGAATGTAAAATTATTATATTAAATCATGTACCTGAGAAGAAATGAGCCAGGAATAAGCTAATATGTATTATTCTCAATTCATGCATTAATAGCGCTAAATATAAATAATTCTTTAAAAAGAAATCCATTAGCAGTAAAACCAATGAAGGATCTTTGGTCCATTACATGGTAGAGACTGCAATGTTCCTAGGACAACGGTAGTGCAGAGAGGTGACTTGTCCTAGACCAAGCTCAACCGCTAGATTTCCCCTTAATTAAAGATACTAACCACTTCATAGAACCTTGGTGAGCCTTATGAAGTTCTAGGGTCCAACCGTGGATTTATGATAATATCATAGCCAAATCATCCATAATAATAATTGATAGAATGAAACGTTATTCCTTGAACAAAGGGAAACATACATGGAATCTTGTTGTATCCATCAGATCAATATACGGTATATTCTATCAATATAATATACATATAAATACAAATTTCAGGTTAATGACCCTTATTTTAAATAATATTTTAGAGCTTTAGCAGTATTTACTATAAGGGTATTATTAAGTTGGTCTAAAGTAAATTATGAAAAATTTTTATTTATCGATTCCCCACGAGAAGTGTTCTATGATCCCAGTCAGATATTCAAATTATATATTGTTTATTCAAATATCTATTTAATATTGGCAAAAAGGTACAATGGGCCTTACTCTGGTCTATCCGAGGTTAGGCCGGGGCACTCCACTATATATATATATATATATGTTTGTATGTATTTATCATATATTTATATATGTTCTTATTTTCCTGAAAATAATATAATATATTTTTTAATTATCTCTCCCCCCCCCTCTCACTCTCTACAGATATTCATTAATGAATAAAAATATGAAGTAATTTAATTTTCCAAATTCTCCAGGAGAATCCCTAATTCTGGAGAGCAGGGGGAAGGAAGTGGTTGAATACCTTAATTATTCTTAGTCAGTGTAGGAAGACGATAAAAAGAGCCACAAATCTAACGGCTACCGGATCGGGTACCTAATAAATTATAATGAGCCAATCCTGGAAAAAAAATGGCGACATAAACGAATTTTATTGGTGGTACCAGACCAAGTGCTTCCTTAAAGCCAGCACGGATATTTTTGAGAAGGGGAGTTTCAGCCATGTTTAACTAACAAGAAGAGATTAATGATTAAATTAATTGGACACAATCGATATAAGGAACCCAACAAATATGTTTATGTATCCAAGGAAATTGCATGTGGAATATTAAATTTAAATAATTGTAAATTTTATTTCCGCCTATTACGCAGATTGCTGAAGATTAGTCACACTAATGATACCTGGGCAAAATATTAATTTTAGGATGGTCTCTTTCAATGCGAAACTCCTTTATTTTCAACACTTCAATATAATAACGTGATACCCCTGCGAATAGAAATTTACCAGAAAGGAGGTTGATATTCATCGGATATCTAGATAGAATGAACAAGAAAATATTTGACTATTTTTATAAAAAGGATACCATAACAACATGGTCTAAAGAAGAATTTGAACACTTGAGTCTCATACGCTAGAAGGGAGTGAATTCAGAAGAAAGGCCAGAGAAGGTTGGATGAAGGTGGACAGAGGTTCAAAAGAAAAGTGCGAGTGAACGCATGAAGGAATTATAGGAGTCAGAAAACTTCAACCGAAGAAAAAAAACATCAAGCTGTAATATGATCCGATGAGAACAGTTGAAAAGAAAAACGACACTTAACGTTGATATATTCACCCATCAGTAGTCTGATTTACATAGCTTCCGACATAATAATAATCAACCTTAAAAATGAATAGAATATTTTTTTCACTTTTCATGGGATTTCTAGGTAATTATTTTTTTTTAAATGTATTTATTGAAATTTACAACTGTATACTGAATATGTCAAGTGAATATAATAAAAGATAAATCATGTCCCGGAATAAACACAAGTAGAGACTCTACCCAGTGGTAGTACTCAAATGAAAGTTCAACTTAAAGTAAAGGTAATTAAAGTTTTATTATCAATATTTAGTGATTATTATGAGGTTTTTTCCATCAATAAAAACTGTTAACTCCAAATCTTCTCACTAAACCCATTAATAAAAACCCTTAACCCCCTCAAATCCAATAATGTCCAATCTCGCTTCACAATCGACTCTCGATAACCCTTCGATACACAGGATTAAGAGATGAGGCCTTTTAAGTTAGAAATTCCACTGTTGTTTTACCGATTGATGGTTTCTTTACAAGATTTTTTTCCTATAGTTTTGTAGTTGGTATCTAACACCCAGCTAAATAGAGCGTATTTACCAAAAAAAAAATTCTTAAATATACAGCGACATGTTTTCGACAAAATACACATAGATAAATTTTACTTTAGCCACGCATTTTTATTTACTATATGAGCTAATGGTATAGTTATAATAAATGTCTCAAGTAGATGACTATTATGATAACTACTTTTATATACGGTGTTAAGCAGCATGACTAATTATTAGTTAGAACAACAAAGAAAACAAAGATAAGTTGTTTTGTCGCATCAAGTCCTTCAATTCATAAGTCATTGGAATTTTTTGCTTAGTTCATCACACTTTTATGTATTCCTTCATCTTTTCTCCTTGTGTCCTTTTTCTCTCATCTGTCCAGTTTGTTCCTGATTTCTTCAATGCTTCTTCTCTAACCTTTTCAACCTTGATTCCAAACTTTTCTTGTCTATCACTATGACTATATACATGATCCTATTTCATTAATGGAAATATTTTAAAGGTATATAGACTTAAGCCATAACTCTCATCAGGCTACCACGGTATTCTTTTTTAGCATAAATACAGAACATATGGTATCACAAATACATTTTCTCTTCTACTCTTCTATATACTAAACCTTTGTCCACTCACTTACTAATGTAAATCGCTAGAGTTATCGAGAGTGGAAAACATTCAAGGCAGCTTAAGGCCATAGAGCGGTTTGGAGCAGACGGGATGACGTAGCACGAGGCCTCCTGACCTTTACCTCTTTCGGGTCGTGGCCTAATTAATTTTATAAACATTGTTTATATATATTTATAAAGATTTAATATAAATATATATGTATTTATTTATTTACACTGCTGTATTGATACAGTGGAGATTTATATACATCTATTTAATGAAATTAAAATCCATACTTCATTATCTAAAGTCCCATTATTTTTATCTGGACCAAACGTTTATCTCTTCTTAAGTATATTAAAGAGATAATTATGTATTTGTATACAGTGTTCTAGTTATACATTAGACAATTATATACACCTGATCAATGATATTAAAACCCATAATACATTATCTAAAGTCCACATATTTTTATCTGGACCAAACTTATCTTTTTCTTAATTATTTTATAGGAATACTTATGTGTTTATATGCATTGTGGTGGTTTTACATAAGAGAATCATATAAATCTGTTAAATGAAATCAAAATATTTTCATTACCGAAAGTCCCATTTTTATGGACCAAACTTTTCTTTTTCTAAACATTATTATAGAGAGAAATATATATTTATATGTACTCTTATGTTAATAAAATAGAGAATTATATACATCTGTTTAATGAAATAAAAATCCTTTCTTATTTATCTAAAGTCCCATTATTTTTATCTGGGCCAAACTTTCATTTTTCTAAACTATATTATACAGACAGTTATATATTTATATGCACAGTTGTGTTAATTAATTTGATGATTATGTTGAACTGAATCTCCAAACTAAAACATAATTAATTATTTCATATTTATCCTATAAACATAATTAATATATATATATATATATATGGTATCAATTATATATATATATATCTTATTATCTGGATAAAACTTGCCTTTTTCTAAAAGATATTATGGTTAGAATTAAAACATATATGTGGTCGATAAATTTATCATAAAATGTATATTTTTTCTTATACAAAATACGAGGGCAAATCTTCTGTTCTAAATATGATAGGAATTTTGAGATTATTTTGAATCTGAAACTAAAGCAGATTAGATATTTTTAATAGATGCGGGGTAAATTAGTTTGTAGAGCGCTGAGTTGATATACTGAAAGTCCCAGGTTAAAATCCAGTTGCGGCAGTTAAATTATTTAATATGTTACAAGCCAACCTTGTGGGACCACCTCCTTGCCCATTTTTTGTCATAAAGAACATAGTTTCTACCGTGTACTGAGTCGAAGACCCTTCACAGTTTGTAGAGGTACAGTTTTTTAAAATTACTATCATAATTTTCATGACGAATTCACAAATATACTTTAGAACTAATCACACGCATAGAATTTTGCTTAAATGACAATTTAAATTATATGAATATGTTTAATAAAATAAATATATAATGATTATTTAATTAAAAATAACTACTGTATACACAAGCAACATTAATAAATATTTTAGCAAGCACTGGATTACTTATTTAAGGTCACTTATTTAAAGTATCTGAGCGTGAAATAAAAGTTGGTATTTATAAATTGAGAACAAAAATATTAGACCTATCAATTATCTTATATTTTACACACTCAATATTAAGAAAGTGAAAATTAATAATAAATAAATTTTTAAATGAAAATTTCAGCTTATCTCATCATTGTTACCTTCTCCACCAATTTCTAAATTAGCCTGGTAACGGTGTGGTTTAATAACAAGAATGCCAGTGACATTTCGTGGGAAATTCCTCAGACAGTTATAATAAGCGTGGCTGAGGTTACAGACCCACTGGATTCATGGAAACTGAACAATTATCAAAGTTAACTACTGTGTTTATTTTTTAATTTGAACAAATTTATTTATGTTCGGTCAATATAAAAGTCTTTCAAAGGCGTGGTAGGAAAATACGTCATTTTATCAACAAAGTTATTCGGCGGTCTTAAAAAATGATGAGTGATAAAAAGAATTCAAGCAAAAATATTCGGCAACTGCTACAAGAAAAACTCGTTTGCCGAATATTTTTAAATGAATTCAGAAAGTAAGTTAATTCAATATGAATATACAAATATGAATCACTGCATATAAATTTAAAAAATATAAATTGTATAAATAAGGGCAGCAAATTGACGTCTTAGTTAATATTTTATTTTTTTGATGCTCAAATTTTCGATCGTATTTTCTTTGCATTGTCGCTGTTCCCGGAGAAAAAAAAAATTTTAATTTTGTATTTTAAAGAGTTGAATTACAGAGCTTTCTTTCCTGCTTTTGGTTTTTTATTAATTCGTTCATCAATGAAATAAATTATCAATTTTTGTTTAAATTATATTTATTTATGCTCAGAGATACCATCGTCCTTCCAGTACTCAACAATTTTCCTCCACGCAGACTTATCTTCGGCTGGCCTAATCCATCCCTCGACACCCAAAGACCGTTGTCATCTTCAGCACCTTCCAGCCAACGAAGAATGACTCTACCTCTGTTTCTTCTTCCAACCGAATGTCCCTCCATTATCATTTTTAAGAGTCTACCACACTCCATTATTTAGACGTGTCCTAGCCATCGTAGAATTAAGTAGTGGAATTAAATTAAATTTACTTACTTAGATATTACTTATATACTGGACTAATCGTCTTGATATATATATATATATATATATATATATATATATATATATATATAATTTAATAATGAAGAAAAAGCCTTATTCCAGTCAAAAATTGTTATTAAAAATTAACAAATGATTAAAAAACGTTTCGACACTTCCCTGTCATTTTCAATTTAAGTAGTTCTTCATACAACTATCTTTTAAAATTTACAAGTCCAATCATTACTTGAGGTCAAACGATTTAAAAGTCAAATATATATAAATCCTGGAACTTAACTTTCTTCCATGGTCAAATATTAAATTTACTTTCATAATTCAGAAATATCTCTTGAATGATAATAGCCTTCCATGGTATTTGATGTTTTGAATTTTGAGCTTCCAAAGAGTTACGGGCTTAATGATACAGCTTTTCTACTCACCTATTTATTTTTTGAATTTAGAAACAAAGGAATTATTTATTTATTAAATAGTTACTAATCCAATAAGAAAAAAATAAAAAGCCTCATCGTTTGAGTCCTATCCCTATCTTCAGATAGAATGCCATCATATTCCTATCCTCATCCTCCTCTTACAATGCACATAGTGGAGTACAAGAGATCCTCTCATTCCTGTATATATGTGTTATAATGATTTCAAAAATAAATTAGCCCAAAAGGCTACACAAGAAGAAATACAGTAAATATTCGAGTTTCATTAATGCAGAAATATATCTTGAACGATAATAGAACACGGATACTACCCACTGTAAATCAACGAGTGAATAGCGATGTTAAATCTAAGGCTGAAAGTTGCATTTAATCACTGTCATCATAGTGAGCTTCCCCGTGGATTCACTGAATCCCACGCCAACACTGGATTCTCTCAATCGTCGTCAATAAATCTCAGCTTCTTTTATCTACCATCGACATTGTATGTTTATCAAAAGATTCATCAGATCATTGTAAAATATACAACCAATTTTAGGATCGCATAATGATTCCCAAAATAAGATTTTAAAATTTTCAAAACTTAAAAAAACTCCGTTTTAGACCCAGAAAAGAGTATTTTTGAGACCAATAATATCTATAATAGTAAAAATGCATAAGTTCCACTAAATTTCTAAAAAAATGTGAAAAATGAATAGCATCAATTCTTCCCGGTATGGAACTGCAGGGATCAATGTAAGTTATTATTACAGGGAAAAAATGGATCCTTTTTTAAATTTAACCCGCCTTCAGCGGACTCATCTATTATAAAACTTAAAATACCCAGGGTACAAGAAGCATTTATATTTATGCCTGGTTTACATATTTATGTTGTAGTGAAAGCATCATTAAATAAATGGAGTTTAGAAACAAAAAAGTGTCCATTCAAAAAAAATAATATTTGAGGTTTTCATCTGCTAATGATAAGCGCTGAGTTCCTATAACGATTGTTCCGGGTTTAATTCTGGTTGTGGGACCTGACAATCTGCTTCTATAAAGAGGTTCACGTAAATGGGGGAAAACCTCGCGGTTGAGATAAAAAAAGGAGAAATTAATTCCCTGCAGGACCATTGTCAAAGAATCCCGGTGAAGTCACTACCATGTAATGGACCCAAGACCCATTATGGATTGTAGTGGTACACGTTCTTTTTAATCTACTAATGAGATGATTAAACAAAATATAGTTAGTAGATCTGTAAGACATATAGTAATTTCTAACAATGTTTATGAAATTATGTTATTTTTTATTTATCTTTTTCATCAATATTTAACCTATATATGCTATTGTTTTTAATACAATAGGGAAGATATAAAGGCTTAAATCTCTAAAATACAGGAACAGAACAAACCACTCAACGTTTTGCCAATTCAGGCATTCGCAATCAGGACATAGACCGAAAATTCTCATCATACAAGATTGAATTGACGAAAAAACTTTTTAAAGTTTTAATTATCTCGAATTTTTAAATAATATTCCAATAACTATTTTGTATCTCTTTTAGATTTTTCCATCAACTTTATATATTTCCTAATGCTCTAAATTAAATTAAAATTGGTCCATATACTTTGCTGTTTCTTGTTTCAGATGTTCATTCATTATCCTTGAGTATGAGTATGATCTTTGAGACTAATATAGTTGTAAAAAGAATAAATGAGCAATATAAAACAGCTAATATATTTTTCTTTAAATTTTAGTATATAAATTATATTACACTAACATTAATGTAACAAATAAGAAGAATAATCTTTAAAGTAATTAAATATAAAATGAAAAAATAATGACAGAAAAAAATACAAATTATTACTTTATGAACTGTTATTTGTAAGCTTTGTAAAACAAAACTTGGCCTTTGACTGGAAAAAAGTAGGTTTAGTTGTTAAAGCGAAAAATTGCAGATGTTGGATATTTTTTGTCAACGGACAGATTTTCTATTATTAACTTTTTAGATTAAACAAAAAAAAACGGTTAATTCTTAGAACTGCAGAAAGATTTTCTTGGAGCGAACCATAGAAATATATGAAAAAAATTGGAATATAAAAAAAAAAGGGCTTTTGTAATAATAATTATTAATACTGCGGCGATAATAATCAAGATAATTATCTAAATTATTTGAAAAAATATTTGTCCTACAAAATGTATGGTTTGATCAAAGAGTCCCCTCCTTTTAACATCTATCGATAACGAGGTCATCAAAAATGATTTCTAACCAGCTGTTGTTTTTTTTTACTTCTTCTTTTTTGACTTCGTTATCGATACATATTGGAAGGAGGGGACTATTTGATCAAACCATACATTTTGTAGGACAAATATTTTTTCAAATAATTTAGATAATTATCTTGAGATTTAACAAAAAAAAAAACCCCAGATAGTAATAAATTTTTGTGAATCATCAAATCGATATATTTTATCCTTGTTACCTGCCACAATCAAGAATTTTCGCACAGGAAGTTGTTGGGCGTCTCATCAAAACGAAGCTATTCACGAAGATTCACCTTGATACTAATCAAGTGAAAAATGGATCATGGATCCTGGACTATTATAAGCGTTGTAGTCATCTTTCAATAAATTAGGGTATCGTTCTATACTTACAAATCAATATTTAATAAACTCTAAACTAGATGTTGCTGAAGCACACTCAATCTGAATATTTTCTAAGGACCTTCGGGACCCTGAGTACAATGAAATAGCATGCAACATTGAGCTGCAACATAACTAGGATTGGTCACGGAGCAGGGTGGATACACCCACGCTATGTTAGTAGCTAATTACAATTTATTTAACTTTTAAATACATCTGTTTTCGTACTATCTCAGGTTGTAGATCCTTCTCAATCGAATCGAAACACCTTTACACTGAAACCTTAAATGAAAGAAGTTAAAGGAAGATCTTGAAACAATAAGTATAAAAATATGACATTTGATAATATTAAAACAGATATTTTATTATGGATGAAGAAAAGATATCTACAACAACAAGCGCATCTCCTCATGTGGCGAAAGAAGTCATTATAAAAAAAAAGAAAACCCTGTGCCACTACAACCCGAGAAGGGTCTGGAGTTCACTACACTGTACTGTTTCTTGGACAACGGTTATGGAGGGAGGTGATTTGTCCTAGATCAAGGTCAACCGCCAGATTCCCCCCTTATATTAGGTATTTAAGGGTATCCAATTTATAATGGCTTGGAGAGCCCGAGGAGGGTGGTGGATACCATGGTTTCATCCCCGGCTGCTTACAGATTAGATAAAAGTCTTGCCAGCAGTGGGGTTTGAACCCTGGACCTTCGGCATTGCAACTCAGCTCTCTTTCACTGACCACACCGCTCCATAAAAACATTTTAACACCGCCTAAAAACGGAACGCCTCTTCACTAGTGAATGGCTCGCGTTGAACTCCAGTCTCAAAATAATGAAAGTCGTGAAAAGGAGAATTCTCAAGGGTGTAGTTCAGACTGAAGACAGACGGAAACTGCGAAGTAAAAAAAAAAATCTATCACATAATGAAAAGAATTTAAGATACTATGCGGAAGATGAGGCTGGCATTCTTCAGACAGCTGTGAAGAATGAACAACTATAGCAAATATTAGAGCATTTTTGGAAAAAGAAGAGCACTACAACGTAGACTAAAGAAGTACCGTGTCTTTGAGATACGCCAAGAGACAAAATAAAATTATATTTCAGCTTTAGAATCTGAAAATAATTTCAATTTTAGTTATTATCATATTATCGTTTGTAATTAATAGTGTGAGGGTTATTAAACATTGCGGTTTTACAATATAAAATTTTAATATAACATTTTATACAGCCTCTAAATGTCTAAACTTATTTCAGCAACTTCCTTACTCGAAGACACTGGCCAGAACCTCAATTCCAACCGCCCGACTTTGACAATGGTTAATTCAGACTATTCAATCCAAACAAACTAACTTTGTTTATCAGCACTTGCCAACTCTGGGTAAAACAAAGGTTGATAGTGAAGTGGTCATAGCATTCAGTGTAGTTTCATTTAAACATACAAGGAAACAATGGCGTTGCAGGAATTGTTTTGGGGGAGGAGTCCCTAGAGAAATATAGTTGATATGTCGGAAATATGGGCAAATAGCATTTGTTACAAGCAATTTTTGAGTATCGAGCACAAGTTTGTGTGTGTTGCAGGTTTTTAGAGCAGAATTTCACTTTCAAAAATAGAAGAAAATTCATTAAAATTAGGAAATCCTTTTGGCTTTTTTGATTGCTCATTCCGAGTGACATATGGAAAATTTATAAAGACCGAAGATTTCATTTACGTTCTCTCGTTCTAATACCATTAGAACTCAAGATTCTAATCATTCTATTTCAAGATACGGTTCAATGTTTTAGTTGAGTATTCCCGTATTACTCCCAAAAATGGGGAAATAATTTAATGTTCTGAGAATTTCCGCAGATATTCTTCATTAATGGACGCAAATAGAATTTTTTTGAAGTTTTCTTGAACATTATCCCAATGTTCCCCTTTCCAAGAGAAGTTGAAAATTATTGCGTGGGCTGGACGAATCATTTTGCCAGGTATACATGGATGATTTACTCGTATTTAGAAAATCAGAAGAACGCCATGTAGAAGATCTTCGTAAGGTGTTTACGAGGTTGCGTCTGTACGGCTAAAATTATCCGGAGAGAAATCTGTTATGGGTCAGGGTCAGGTAAACTTTTTGGGCCATACCATATCCAAAGAGGGAGTGCGACCAGATATGCGGAAGGTCAAGGCGATCAGACAGTTGGCGATTCCGACTGATGTCAAAGGAATACGGAGGTTATTAGGAACGTTGCACTATTATCGCCGATTCGTACCGGAAAAGGCGGAGAATCTTGTGCCGCTAAACAACTTTCTGAAGAAAGGACGGAGCATTGTGATCACCCCAGAAATTGAAAAAAATATTCGGACAAGCATGAGAAAACTCCAGGAAGTGCAATCCTTGCCTTTCCAGATTTTACGCTGAAATTTCAAATCACCAAAGATGCGAGTGAGTACGCCTTATCACAGGAAAGTAACGGTGGTGAGCGTTCCGTAGCGTACGCCAGTAGACGATTAACGGAGACGGATTCCCGCTATAGCGTACTGGAAAGGGAGTGGCTTGGGATCGTGTGGGTGATCGAGCATTTCCGGCCGTATGTGTTCGGGCGAAATTTCGTGGTCCACACGGACCATAGGCCGTTGTTATGGATCGGGAAATTGAAGGAGTCGTCAGCACGAGTCACCCGCTGGAAAGAGCAGCTTAGTCAATACAAAATGGAAGTAGTGTACGAGCCGGGAAGGGAAAATATTGTAGCGGATTGGCTATCAAGAGCGGTGCAAATTAATGCCTATCGAGTCGGGTACAGGTGAACATTCCCGAGATAACAAAACATTCGAGCACGAACGGACACCGGACGGAGAAGGAGTAGGTGGAGCAGACCACCAGGACGAATCGGGCGACGAAAGACCGACAGAAACGGAGGAGTTAACAGACGAAGACATTAACAACAGATTATTTCTCGCCAGATTATTTGGAAGACGAAGATCACGGGACTTCTGAAAAGAGAACTCAAAATACGAAAAACATGAGATCGTCACCATTTGGTCCCAACCCGGAATTAAAGAAGAACAAATGTGCCGGGAGCTGAAGAACGCATCAAAAGCAGGCGCGACACACTACCTCTACGTTGAAATTTCAACGATCTGGGATAAGATCCGAAACTTGTGGAGGACCGAGAAAATAGGTTTAGATCGATCATTTATCCGATGCTGTCTTATGGTCGAAACGATTCGTGATGCCGAACAACAAAAGGAGTTGACACTCGCATATCTCCAAGGAAAGACAAACCACCGAGGGATTAATGAAACAATGGTGGTGATGAAGCGGAAATATTATTGGATCCGAATGCGAAAATCAATTGAAGAGATAATAAGCGAATGTCAAATTTGTAATACCACGAAGTATGATCGTCCCCCTCCCCCAGGGGGATGCAATCAGAGACATGTACTCCTACGGTACCTTTAACCGAGCTCTAGGTCTGCACATTTACGTGGCGGTGGAGTTTAAATGGGTGACGGTGGTGGAAACTTTCAGCAAGTCAGCCATGGCCAACCCGGTGAAGGGGAAATCAGCAGCAGCGGTCAGTAGACCCCTCCAAGCGTGGTTCCAGTTTTATGTAGTGCCCTGATAAGATGGAGATAGGGAATTTGACAATGCGCAGCTTAGGAAAGAGATGGAAGATCTAGGCGTCGCCTGGCATTGGAATACGCAGGGGCATCCCAAAAGCAAGGGGAGAATCGAAAGCCTTCACAATACTCTTGGGGAACATCTGAGAGTATTTCACGCCGACAAGGGATTAGAAGCAGATGATGCAATGCACCGAGCCTTAGCGGCATATAACCACTCCATCCACATGGCTACTGGTTTTTCCCCTTTCGAAACTCTTTTTGGTCTACATGCACGACGGAGAGGATGGCATGGACAATTGATCGCCAATATAATACAGCTCGACAGAATATGGGGAAAAGAGAAAGAGAGTAGCGCGGGAAAACCTGGGAGTAAAAGATATTACTATGAATATGTGAATATACATGAATTTATATATTGATATAACTTTCAAAAATTTTTCACAAAGTATTGTTGGAAGCCAACTTTAAATGAAGGCTGAAAATTGCCGTATATTACAATAATTGATTGAATTTGTAACGGGAGTGAAAGGAATAGAATAGAAAAATAATTTTATTCTGAGGTCTCTTAAAAATAACAATATTGTACAGAAATTAATAGAAAGCCAAACTAAAAATAACACACACAAAGAGGCTCATGCTCTACCGAATGAGCTAGCCGGGCTGGAAAGGGACCTCAGGCGGCACACAGACAGCCATTCCCCTCCATAAAGCAATGCCCCCGTGGAGTGTGGAAAACAGGTGCAGGGAGGTGGTTTTAGTGGGTAAAAATCCCACACACGGATAGGTATGGGCCTATCCGCGTCTTTTGAAGATTTCCACCTGCCCACGTAAAAAAGCAAAAAAAAAAAAACATACATACATACATAAATAAAATACACATTTCCATTTGTTTTCGTTTCTATAAAAAAACATACATAAATTAAATATTCGTTTCACTTTTTTTCGTTTCCAAAAAATTCCAAATTCCATAAAATTCCTGGGGAAAACAGGTGTAGGGAGGTGGTTTTAGTAGGTAAAAATCCCACACACGGATAGGTACGGGCCTATCCGCGTCTTTTGAAGATTTCCACCTGCCCACGAAAAAAAAAATACATACATACCTAAATTAAATACACATTTCCATTTTTTCGTTTCCATAAAAAAAACATTAATCCACGCGAGCACTCCACAAAGAGTTGTGTGTATTAATTTATTTATTTTTTACAAAAAAAATAGATCTGAATCTTCTTTCGTTTCTAATGGATTTTAAATCTGTTCTTGGTAATTAATCGCTCCCTACTGATACTTATCATTATTATATATCATATAATTACACACACACATATATATATATATATATATATATATACACACAAAAGTAAGGTGCATCATCATAATCAATCCTCTTTACCGTTCTTGTAAAAACAGTAATGAATTTAAAGTCAATAAATGCTTCCTTTGTAATCCCAAATGTCTCAAAGATCATACTAAGTCTCAAAGACTGACTTTAAAGGTCAGTAAAGTTAGTCATGGGAAGTCTATTTGCCTGTTTGGTATTAGTCATGCTGAGTCAAGAGAACACCCTAAGTTTAGTATGGGTAGCAGTTGCTTGGTTTTGCATTAGTTGATGTTGAACATTATTCGGAATTAGTAATATTGAATGTATCATTGTTTCTACTCCGTAATGATTTAAACTTAAAGACCTTAATCTAGTGTACCGAGGGCTAAGGTTTCGATTGTTAGAACTACGTTAATGTTAGCCAACTCTTAGTTAATTAATCACATTTTCAATTAATTAAAGTACACAAAAGACAAATCTGAATAATTTTCTACAATCAAGCTCATGACAAAGATTGGTACGTGATTGACGAAACTCCACACACTATCAAAGATTGACAAGCACAAAAATGAATCTTAACATCGCTTAGGTAAAAAAAAAAAGTTATGTGCATACTAATAAAATGTTTTAAGAAAATGGGAACTGTAACACGAAGACGATGCTAAGGATAAGGGATATTTTCGGTGGCCCCGGTTTCTAATTGAGTTTAAAAACCAATTTTTTGTTATCATTTCATATGATTAGGTATTTTCACTTATATTTTTTTTAATATTTTGTTATATTAAGGTGATTAATCTTTTATAAGGGCCTTCATTATTTTTGTTTAGTATGGAAATATCTTGAGCCTTACTTTGGATCGACGATAATGTTTTATTTGGAGGTTTTAAATAATGCATGTGGTTTGCTGATCCTCCTGGGGCTCACCCAGCGTCAATAAAGTGAATACCATTAATTGGAAGACATAGTTGGAGGTAGAGCTTGATCGTGGAGAAATCAACTGCGTGCACAACCTTTCTCTTAGAAACACTTGATCCACATGAACCCATGATCCTTTATGAGTTGTAGTGGTACAATGTTTTTTCTCATATTTTATAGTACTCCCGCATACAAAAATATATGCGGATATCTCTATAACAATATTATCTTATTAATCATCAAGAGCAATAATTTTTTTTTTTCAAAATTATATATAATGATTTCAGTAATAAATAAAACCTCCAGCAAAAAATATTTGACGAAGGAATTGCTTCTAGCTTAGAGGAAAAAAAATTACTATAGTAAATTTGTACTTTTTTAAGAAAAGCTAAATTTTCTTATTGCGGCAAACCCATAAGAATCGACAAGGTTGATGAACGAAATATTTTCGAAATATTATTTAGCACAGGGGACTAAACAACAGGTCTTGGTTCGAAAATAAACACCTATATGACTTGTCAAGGCAATAATTTAAACATATGAAACAAATGTATATTTATAAAATAAATTTAATTATGTCTGGTTGGAAACTTGACAACAAATGTAAGCATCAATTAGTCAGTGATGATAGAGTATTTTTAAACTGTGCCAAAGGGAAAAAATATAAAATCTAGATTATTTCTGGACAGGTATCAAGCAAAAACTAGATCTTCCTGGTTCGAATATATCCCAACTTGAATATTATTATGTAAAAAAATATATATATTGTTACGGTCAGAGCGGGAAGTAGGACCGGCTTCTGATCTGCCTAGAGCGGATTAGGCAAACAATGGGATTAAGCGGAAGAGATTATAGAATGGCGTAGAGCCTTCTAGATCGGTCTAGGTGGTCCTCGTCCGTGTTCCGAGTAATGCCCCACCACGACCTACCTTGCCTATATAAAAAGGACAGCGTTTTCGGCCGCGGCAGTAGTAATAAGACGAGTCTGTAATAAGCCAGTGAGTAGCAGTCGTTAACTAGTGGCAGTGTGTGTGAGTTAGTTAGTATTAGTATCAGTCTGTAATAAGTGCTTAGTGAGCAACAGTGACAATTAGTGACCGTGTAATAAGTGTAATAAACTGTGTGGCAGTTTGTCATATTTGAAGAGTCTTACGGTCGGTGGACTTTAGTTAGCGAACTGTAAGTGTTAATTTGTAATTGTAAACTATAGTGTAATATTATTGTATTTGTACAAATTTATATAAATAGTTTAGTTACTTAGTATAAACAATATCTTATATTATTTGTATATTATCTTAGAAATTAGATAACATTTAGTAGAATATTATTATTGTATATTGATATTAGTTTAATAATTTAACTGTTTTAAATAATCTCATTGTATTCTTGTTAATTTGTTAATAAATATTAGATTCTTGAATTAAGTAATAGTTTAGTCCATTTTACACCCAGTAGCCCGTAACAAATTGGTGTCAGAAGTGGGATATTTTGTGTAATTGTTATTATTTTGTAATTATTGGGCTACTGTATGAAAAATGGCTTCTCAAAGTCTTAAATTAATGGATTTAAAAGTTGCAGATTTAAAACGGGAATTAGAAGAACGTGATCTGGATTCTTCCGGAAATAAAAGTGTACTGCAACATCGCTTGCGTCAATTTTTTGTAGAGTTAGGGGAAAGTCCAGATGACGTTCTGTTTGAAACTGATTTAAGCAAGTTGTCTGCAACTTTTAAAAATGAATTAAGCACTGTTAAAAATGAGCTAGGTAATGAGTTAAGCACTGTTAAAAATGAGCTAGGTAATGAGTTAAGCACTGTTAAAAATGAGCTAGGTAATGAGTTAAGCACTGTTAAAAATGAGCTAGGTACTGTAAAAAATGATTTAATGGATACATTAGAGTCTAAGTTAGGCACATTAGAGACTAAGTTAATGGAAAATGTAGATAATAAGTTAGCCGATGTAAATAATAAAGTAGCAGATGTAGAATCTAGGCTAGGAGAAAAAGTGAACGAAATTAGGCTAAGAATGGAAGCACTCGAGGGACGTAAGAGCAACCCACCGACGAACAACACCGACCATTCCTCCAAGGGCGGCCATCGTGACACCATTCTACCCGCCTATGCTGGGGCGCCACCAACTCACAATACCATTCCAGTATTCGACGGAAAGACGCCGTGGGAAGACTACATGACTCTCTTCGAGACAGCGGCTTCGATCCACGGGTGGTCGCCGGAGACCCAAGCTTCAGCTTTGTGCCTGGCCCTGCGCGGAGACGCCTTGGGAGTACTGCAGGGGATGCCCATGTCGGAACGGTCCAACTACGGTGAGCTGATGAGAAGACTGGAGATGCGTTTCGGCCACCGCCACATGGACCAGCTGTATCGCTCACAACTGAGAAGCAGGGTCCAGAAGACCAACGAGACTTTGCAGGAATTTGAAGCGGATATTGCCCGGCTGGTGAGGAACGCCTACCCATCGGTCACCGACGAGGTCTACGAAAGCTTGGCTGTCGACAAATTCCTCGATGGACTTCGGGACCCAGAGACACAACAAGCAGTGAAGCTCGCCCGGCCGAAAACTTTAGGAGACGCATTATCCCAGGCCATGGAGTTCGAGGCTGTTAGACAGTCTGTACGGGGCCATGCGCGAGTACGAGCAGCAGAAGCGGAGCCAAATGCGGTCCCCAGCGTCGAGGAAATTGTGACGAAAGTTTTGGAGGCTCTCAGGACCCGTAAGAAGGAGATACGCTGTGGGAGCTGCGGCCAACTTGGACACCCTAGAAGCAAGTGTCCATCGAAGAAGCAAGAAAAGCCACAGGAAAACTAAATAGGGTTGATGGGAAGGGGCAACTGTCAACCCGTAACGTCAAAGGCCCCAGGAAGACCACCAGGGTTGCGTCAATAGGAAGCAGAACGAACAGTTTCTACGTTGATGGGATGGTGAACGGACAGCTGCAAAGTCTGCTAATAGATACCGGCGCAACCATGACAATCTTGAACTCGAAGACACTTCCAGCTGAGAAGATCTTACCAACAACTTGGGCATTACGGACTGCCACGGGACAGCCAGCCAAGGTCTACGGGGAGACAGTTGCCACCTTCATCATCGGGGGTCAACATCTGAAGCACCGCACTCTCGTGGCAGAGATCGATGAAGATGTCATATTGGGCATGGATCTCATGATGGCATACGGGATCAAGCTGGACATGTCGAGAGGTGTGCTGACGATGGGAGACGAAGAAGTCATCCTTCGGCAGGGAAAGGATCTCTACGCACGAGTGCTCTTACTAGAAGACACCACTTTACCTGCACGGAGCCAAATCGTAACACATGGGACAGTCGAAGGACATCTACCGGAGGGTCAATGTGTACTAGTTGAACCCGGAAGGCACGAAGAACAAGAGATCGGGCGCGGCGTACTGGTTGCTAGGTCTCTCATCAAGAACGGACCTACCACTCCAATTCGGCTAATGAACCTGAACAGCTTCCCGGTAACGCTGAAGAAAGGAACACCAGTCGGGGAGTGTACCACCGCTACCTCAGTGGTTCGTCAGCTGCAACGTCATCCCACCGAGCTTCGAGGACTCCCAGAGGAACTTAAAGGATTTTTGGACGAATCATGTCGCGACCTTTCGCCCGAACAGAGCGAGGAAGTGAAGAATATGATTATCCGATGGCATGACGTCTTCGAGATCGGACCAGGACCACGGGGCAGAACGGATATCGTCCAGCACAAGATTGACACTGGGGATGCGAAGCCCATCCGACAGGTTCCGCGGAGGCTGCCGTTAGCCAAACGGGAGGACGCCGAGGAGATTATAAAGGAGATGGCGGCTGACAGTGTCATTGAGCCTTCGAGTAGCCCCTGGATGTCTCCTGTTGTATTGGTGAAGAAGAAAGACGGCACAACGAGGTTCTGCGTAGACTACCGTCTTCTGAACAATGTCACCAAGAAGGACAGCTATCCGCTTCCCAGGATTGACGATACGCTGGACACCCTAGAGGGGTGTAAACTCTTCTCTACTTTGGATCTCCGCAGTGGATATTGGCAGGTTGGATTGGCACCTGAGGATAAAGAGAAGACGGCGTTTTCAATTGGCACTGGGCTCTGGCAGTTTACAGTAATGCCATTCGGGCTTTGCAATGCTCCTGCCACATTCGAGAGGCTGATGGAAAACGTGTTAAGAGGTCTCTCTTGGGAGGTATGCCTGGTATACCTAGACGACATTATTGTGCTGGGAAAGTCCTTCGCTCACCATCTGAAGAATCTGGAGAAGGTCTTCGAACGACTGCGTGCAGCAAACCTAAAGTTGAACCCGAAGAAGTGTTATCTCTTCCGAAGGCAAGTCAACTACCTGGGGCATATTGTGTCAGACAACGGAGTTGCTGTTGACCCAGAGAAGATAGCAGCGATCACCAACTGGCCAGTACCTCGAGATAAGCACCAGGTGAGAAGTTTTCTCGGGCTCTGCACCTATTACCGGAGGTACGTGAAAGGATTTGCTAACATCGCAAAACCTCTTACCAGGCTAACCGAGGAGAAAAGGACTTTTCATTGGGATCACGAGTGCCAGGCATCCTTCGAGGAGCTGAAGAGCAAATTGAGTAGTGCTCCTATTCTGAGCTATCCACGTCCCGAGGGCAAGTTCATACTTGACACAGATGCCAGCAACATCGCCATTGGAAGTGTCCTCTCTCAGCTCCAAGACGGAGAAGAAAGGGTGATTGGATATTTCAGCAAAGCACTCTCAGCTCCGGAACGCAACTACTGTGTCACAAGGAAAGAGCTTCTGGCAGTAGTAAAATCCATAGAGCACTTCCATAAATATCTATACGGAAGAAGGTTCCTGCTGAGAACGGACCACGCGGCTCTAATGTGGCTGCTGCGATTCAAGTCACCGGAGGGACAAGTGGCGAGGTGGATCGAGCGCCTTCAAGAGTACGACTTTGAATCTGCTCATCGTTCTGGAACGAGCCACAGGAATGCGGATGCGCTGTCTAGAAGACCATGTGAAGATGAAGAATGCAGGCATTGTTCCCGACAAGAAGAGAAGCAGGGAACAGTATTGAGGACTACAGTTGTCATCGACAGTTGGCAGGACGCAGAGGTGTCAAAGGAACAGGACGAGGACCCGGACTTGAAACAAATAAAGGAATGGAAAATATCGGGGCAAGGAAGACCAACCTGGCAGGATGTTGCTCCAATGTCGAAGAATGTAAAAACGTACTGGGCCCAATGGAACTCCATTTTAGTGGACAACGGGCTGCTGAAACGGGCATTGGAGAACACGGAAGGAGATCAGCGTAGGCTACAGCTCATCGTTCCAAGGAAGAAAGTGCCCGAAGTTCTTAGGGAGCTACATGACGGTGTAACTGGCGGCCATCTTGGAGTTCACCGTACATTGGAAAAAGTTCGTGAACGCTTTTACTGGGCAAACCTTAAGGACGATGTGTTGGACTGGTGCAGGCGTTGTGCGAATTGTGCGGCTTCTAACGGACCAACAAGAAGAAAGAGGGCCCCTATGAAGAAGTACAACGTGGGAGCACCGTTTGAGAGGATAGCGATCGACATCGCTGGCCCTTTCCCTGTGACGGACGAAGGTAACCGATATATTCTCGTGGCCATGGACTATTTTTCTAAGTGGGTGGAAGCGTATGCCCTTCCGAATCAAGAGGCAGTCACGGTTGCAGACGTACTTGTGAAGCAGCTCGTCAGCCGGTTTGGAGTACCCATGGAACTTCACGCTGACCAGGGAAGAAACTTTGAGTCTGCAGTCTTCTCCGGGATGTGCGAAGCACTGGGAATACGGAAAACCAGGACGACACCTCTTCACCCTCAATCGGATGGCATGGTGGAGCGCATGAACAGGACAATGGGTCGATATTTGTCTAAAGTGGTTTCCGACCATCAGCGGGACTGGGACCAGTATCTTCACTTGTTCCTGTTAGCCTACCGCAGTTCAGTCCATGAAGCAACGGGGCAGACCCCCGCAAATGTGGTGTTCGGCCGAGAACTTCGTTTGCCTTGTGATCTGAAATTCGGGTTCAAGCCAGACGAGGAAGTTAACGGAGAGGAATACGTCACGAATCTACGGAAGCGGATGGATAATATCCACGAGAAGGTTCGTGCAAACATCCAGGGAGCCAGTGACAGAATGAAGGAGCGTTACGACATTAGGGCAGAGAAAGGTGGATTCCAACCTGGAGATTTGGTCTGGCTACATGATCCTCGAAGAAGGCGAGGCTACTCACCTAAACTTCAGAACTCCTGGGATGGCCCGTTTGAGATCATCAATAGGATAAACGACGTCATCTATAGGATCAGGAAGCAGCCAAAAGGAAAACCCAGGGTAGTCCATTTTAATAGACTGGCCCCATACAAAGGAGACCATGGCCCGACAAAAGACCAGCAAGTCAGGTATCTCAACAACGTGGAGACCAGTAAGGTATCAGTTGCACAACCTAAGGTACAAGGTTCCCGTGGAATAACTCAGACAGTATACAGAGATATCTTCTCGTTACCCGCGGACTATTCTCTGGCCCATTGTGTCGCCGAAGATCTGAGGACTTCCCGAGGCATTGGAACGGTCTTCAGGAAGAAGTTTGCTGGAACTGAGGAACTGGAACGCCAAGGACCAAGCGTCGGGAAAGCACTCCACCATACGCACGAAGGACGACACCTGTTCTATTTAGTTACCAAGTGTGCTACTGATCAGAAGCCCACATATGACGCACTGCGGCGAAGCCTCGACGACTTGCGGAGTAAGCTTCTGAGACTGCGTGTCACCAAGCTCGCGATCCCTAAGTTGGGCTGTGGATATGACGGCCTGGAGTGGAAGGTTGTTAGGAACATGCTTGAACAGACATTCGCCAGCTCTGGAGTCGCCATATTGGTGTGCACGTTCAACCCCTGGAAAGGAAATGCGTCTCCATCGAGGGAAGCTCATGACCGCCCGATTTCTCCGGACTATGCTCTGGGGCAGAGCACTTTTAAGGAGGGGGCAGTGTTACGGTCAGAGCGGGAAGTAGGACCGGCTTCTGATCTGCCTAGAGCGGATTAGGCAAACAATGGGATTAAGCGGAAGAGATTATAGAATGGCGTAGAGCCTTCTAGATCGGTCTAGGTGGTCCTCGTCCGTGTTCCGAGTAATGCCCCACCACGACCTACCTTGCCTATATAAAAAGGACAGCGTTTTCGGCCGCGGCAGTAGTAATAAGACGAGTCTGTAATAAGCCAGTGAGTAGCAGTCGTTAACTAGTGGCAGTGTGTGTGAGTTAGTTAGTATTAGTATCAGTCTGTAATAAGTGCTTAGTGAGCAACAGTGACAATTAGTGACCGTGTAATAAGTGTAATAAACTGTGTGGCAGTTTGTCATATTTGAAGAGTCTTACGGTCGGTGGACTTTAGTTAGCGAACTGTAAGTGTTAATTTGTAATTGTAAACTATAGTGTAATATTATTGTATTTGTACAAATTTATATAAATAGTTTAGTTACTTAGTATAAACAATATCTTATATTATTTGTATATTATCTTAGAAATTAGATAACATTTAGTAGAATATTATTATTGTATATTGATATTAGTTTAATAATTTAACTGTTTTAAATAATCTCATTGTATTCTTGTTAATTTGTTAATAAATATTAGATTCTTGAATTAAGTAATAGTTTAGTCCATTTTACACCCAGTAGCCCGTAACAATATATATAATAATTGACTAAGGTCTTCATGTATAGAAGAGAGTCATAACGTACAGATTTACCTCTTGTATTACTAAATGTATTTAATATGTTCGAGTGAGTTACATGTGGTGTAGTGGTTAATATGGCCAAGGTCGCGGACACTTGACCTAAGATTTTTTTAAAGGAAGTAAAAAATATTTGATTATGTCGTCCTTTGTAGAGGACATAAAATGACGATCTCGAGCATTTGTGGTGTTAGGTACACGTTAAATACCCTTATCCTTATTATACCTAATTTAAATTTATAGGCAAAATAAAAAAGGCTTTAGATCCTGCTGACAGAGAAATTATTGATAAAATAATTCGAAAATTTAGTCTATTATCTAAATTAGCAAATCTAATTCTGGAAACATCTAGATCTAAAGTAAAATCTAAAGAAATATCTCAGTGCTTCTAAAAAACAGGTGTACGGCAAATTATGGCATTTTCCCAACTCTTTTTAATAGTGTTATAGAAAAAATAGTGCGAATTTGTAATTAATAAATGAGTTTCACCAATAAGAACATAAAGAGAAAGCAAAAATATTATAATTTTTTAATCATTGCTTTAATTTTTAAATATTTTTATTTTGATGAGAAAAGATCCGATTCGAACCCGGGTCGTCCGCCTCACCGTGGCAACGATCTAACCATTTGAGCTACCGGGGTCGCCCCCCCCCCCACCTAGGACAAATCTGTTCTCTTCACCGATCCCATATCAACCATGTCAACAAGATCCTAAAATTAAAAAAAATGTTCAACGAACATTCTTCCTCTTGTATACATCGCAAAATTGGGAGAACACGGGTGATATGGGATCAGTGAAGAGAACAGATTTGTCCTAGGTGGGGGGGGGTGACCCCGGTAGCTCAAATGGTTAGAGCGTTGCCACGGTGAGGCGGACAACCCGGGTTCGAATCCCGGCCGGGGGCAAATCTTTTCTCTTCAAAATAAAAATATTCAAAAATATTAAAATTTGTTTTTGATATTTGCAATGCTTTCTGAAAGAGTACAAAATCCATATTTATGCCGTCCTTCGGAAGGGACGTGAATGGGGGGTCCCGAGCCTGTACGGTGTCAGGTAGGTACTCGTTAAAGATGCCCATCCTAATTATAACTGGAAAAAAAAGTCATGAATTCCACTGTAGCATCGCCCAATTAGCCATATCAGCGTTAAGTGGCGTTAAATAAACAAACATGTATGAGATTTGGTCTTAATTTAATTATTAAAAATAACCTATACGGCTTTAACTGGAAACAATCTAGAATTTCAGAGAAATATCCCATACTTATACTAAGGGTATTTAAAATTAAACTAGTCAAGAGAGAAATTCCTGACTTGCATTTCAAAAATATTTACAAAGAAGCTCTAGAATAGACCGATTCAGATGTTATCCGAGAACCATTTCACGATCAATTGTGGTATTAATTGTTGTCAGTAATGAGGAGATTACCAAATGATTATTTTTGGTCTCATATAACATTTCCGACATAAATAAAAAATATTGTCTGTAGCCCTTGGTTTCTAGTTTATTCCAACTGAAGATTTAAATTCTGAATTAAAAATGTCTTCTAAACTGAAAGAATATCGTAAAAATCATTAAAATAAATACTATTTATTGGTATTTCAAAAAGCATAAATACTTTGAATAAAAGTATGAATCTACGAAATATCAGTATACAACTTTTTAATAATTATTTTGGTTTAACTTTTTTTTTTTTAAATTTTCTGTCTCTTGGTCTCAACATGTAAGAGAAAGTTTGTATGTTCCCAATATTTTGCCAATCACGTAAGGTAGGTGTGGGCTAGGCTGCAGAACTTGACTAACAGTTATTCCATTTTTTCTCAACTTTATATTTTCGTAAATATTGAAAAACCATACACTTTATTGGTATTTATTTATGTAAAAAAGTCATACAAACAAGTCTATCGAATACATGAGGTCATTATTGATATCTATTAAGAATAATAAAATTCCTATAGATTAAAAAAGTTAAACAAATTTTAATTATAACTAATCTAATGGATATAAAACTAAATTATAACTAAAATTCCTAAACAATTACAAAAATTGCTTTTTTTAATGTAAATATGAAGTTTCATACTGTATTGATGTTTTTATGATGCTCGATTTTTTGGGGTTATCTGTGGTGTAGAGATTAGCATCACAACCTTCTATGCTCAGCGTTCCCGGTTTATGGGCTGACAGCTGCCCTGAGGCTTTTTTAAAGGGTGTAAAAAATCCTTGGTTATGCCGTCTTTTGAGAAGGGACGTAAAATGGGAATCCCTAGTTTGTGCGGGGTCAGACACTCGTTAATAATCACTTTCCTAATTATAACTTGTAATAATTTAGGACTCCCACCGTAGCATCTTAGATAAATAAATAAACAAACCGATTTTGATAGCATTTGGAGTATTCCTTTGGGAAACAGATTATTTTAGGCCAGACACCATGTTTCATGAGTCTGAAAACATTCTCTTCTTACTTTCTCATGAATCCATTTCTTTCCTGGAAAGACTACCAGATGTACTGCAAAAAGATTCAGGTCCAATATAAAACACTCCTGATTATTTATGGAAAAACGAGAGTGTGCATAAATTAAAGATAAATGATGGAGAAACCATTCATGGAAGAAATAGTAAGAAATGTTTTTAATACTAACTAAACTTATTCTATAGGCAAAGCAAGCGCTTGAAGCAGCCCACATCGACCAACCATTCCTTCCTGTCTCCTGCGAGGGTAACGGGGATCTTCAGTTGCTGCAGATCTTGTCCTACAGCATCCTTCCATCAGCTCTTCGACCACGTGGACGTCCGCCGTCCGGAATATCCCTGTACAGTCTTCAGGCCACTCTTTTACCACTCATCTTCATTACTTAGTAACCCATCTTTGTGTCTTGAAAAACGAGTATATTTCTTGGAACAATTCGCTGTTTTTTCTGTCGCTGCAGACTATTCACACATGTAGCCTCTAAAATTCGTCTCAGGACTACACATGCAAACATTTCTAGTAGTTCGATGTTTTTCTTATTGAAGGTCTATCCACTGTGACTGCAGTTCCTATTTGTGTATTGTACAGAATAAATTTGGAGTTACGGCTGACAAACCTTCTTTTTGTTATTTTTGAGATGGAGAAACCGAATAGTTTGTTCAAAAATAAAATAAAAATGTTTTGTTTATGATAATACATTCTTGTAAACGAAGGGACAACAATTGACTGAATTAATTTTAAAACGAATACAATTATTAACATCTTGCCATATAAATATACAACATTTATTACTACCTCTTCTGTCTAACTTTTTTTAGACTGGATATCTTCCGAAACCAGTTATTATATTAAAAGAAGCCGACGAGCGAGCTGAACCGGTTTGAGGGACAAGAAAAAAAAAAGTGAAAGAGCCATTAGTATGGTAATATATGGCTGGAAAATGGGCGATATGAAAGTGCAATAAAAAAAAAAAAAGAATATAATAAAGCAGAAAGGTAGGACCCGTCGAATCGGTAGCCATGTAAGGCAGGGCCGACCAATACTCAAACAGCGATTACTCAACGCTTATAAAAGGACTTTTTCTGCGGGTTCGGGAGTTAGCCTCGACCTGTCTCCTCCGCCTTTCTACTCTTTCCTTGTATTTAAGCTGGTCACCGTCCACTTAATTCCTTATAAAATCTACTTTTCTCCCAACTTAGCCTTTCGTGGGTATACCAACCTAAATTAAATATTCGGAAGGCTTCTTTATGTAACTACTGGAAAATTTCATGATATCACTACAACCATTGAAGAGTCTAGGGGTTCAAAACGTGGTAGAGACAGTAGTGTTTCTAGGACAACGGTTGTGAAGGGAGGTGATTTGTCCTAAATCACAATAAACCGCCAGGTTTTTACCCAATTAAAGGTACTCACTATAAAGCTGGTTGTGCCCCAGGAAGGTCTCCGGATCCTTCAGGATCCTCAGAACCACTGAGGTACACGTCGCTACTTACACATATTAGTCCGTTTTCAAAGGAAACGTTGTTTTGTAAAACAACTTTATGAAATCAAAATATTTACCCTAATTTTCAATACATTTTTCTCAACGCGGTCAAAATCAAAACTTCAATCTAAAAGAACTTAAAAAATCAGGGTTTTGTGATGAAATATATTCTTAAAGTGGGTTTATGGCTAGAGAATCATTTTCAAAAATTTTATCAACTGCCGGAGACATACAATTAAATTATTTTAAAATGTTAACAGTATAAAAGTTTGGCCCTTGTAACTTACCCTGTATCATGAAACCTACCCTTTTATCTCGTGTAACCTCTTTTTATCACTCGTCTCATTTGAGTTATTTGTGTGTGTGTGTGTCCGTGTATGTTATTAACTTGTTTCCTTTATGGTTTTTAGTGTTTTTGTCTTTTTTATTTTTTTTATTTTAGTTTAAGAAGTTAGGTGTTATCAGTATCATAATTATCTGTGTCCAGGTCATAAACAATGTCGGACAACAGTCCTTGGGTACCGGGAAAGTCACAAATAGCATAAGTTCTTTCTTTATTTTCCCCTTTTTGTCTCGTACAATTCCTTGGTTTGCTATTTCTTTTGGGGGTAAGAAAAAAAAAATGCAAACTTTAGATCATAACTTGTACAAGGTATCTACTCCCAGCTAATCAATAAGATAAACACAATGAAACAAATTTTTTTTGGTTTTATTTTTTGGTCTTATTTCTTCATTAGATCGAATCGAGGGCGAGAAAAAATTATTTCTTCGAAGTAATTGTTTTAAATTTTTTACAATTGATTAAAACTGCTAATTATTAAATTTTAAAATCAAGTTATAATTTATTTAAAGTTATTTCAAGCCACATATTTCTACGTGAATGAGGCAAAAAGAGGGTAAATATCAGGTGATATTCTTGGATATCAAAGAGAGGAAAGGAGATGTTTCTATTTATACTTAGCCCTGCAGTTGGCCCACATCAATTCTCAACACCTCCGTCTCCTAGGCTTCTCAGCCATTTAAACATCCAGTCATTATTTATGTTTTATCTTCACCTCTATCGTCAACAGGTAATGAACATACTTGCAAAGCTATTAATATCATCTATAAAAGTCAAAACATCCGAAAATAATTAATTTTATAAATGGTTGTAGTGACCAAGACAGTTTTTAATCCGTTAAACTATAAAAAACAAGTTCACAGCCAATATAATGTATTAAAGCAGTAAAGGGGGGATTGTCACAGCTCCTTCATAAGAACAAAGTCATAACTCAAAAAAATCCTAATTTTTCACTGGAGGTATTTAAAAGTTCCATGAGTGTTAAAAAAATAAAAACTGGATATTGGTAGAGTACTCTTATTGTAATGGAGGTATTGAAATTATTTTATTAACTATTAGAAATAGTTTAAAAGCTTGAAACTTATTTGATTTTAACTTATGCCATTATTTCCCTAAAACTTCACCTTCCAACATGATACAACTCAAAATATCACTTTATTAAAAAAAAGTTGGAAATGGAATATCAGATATGTCGTTCCTGAATTTAAAAACCTCCAACAATTGCTTCTGAAGGCTTAACTCAATGATGCCAAATTTTGAGTTATGTAATAGTTCTTTTGAAGAAGTGATATTAAAAACATTAAATATTAGAGGAAATGTACAGAATAAGGGAATGTTGTTGGATGGACTAATTTTTATGATATATCATTCCATCAAAATTGATCTTAGTCCCCGGAGTGTAGTTTTAGTATTTCGAGTAATTTTTCCAAAATAGTTTTGAAATATTTTAATGATTTCATAATTTTTAACTATAAACAAATAATATTTAGGAAATAAATGTACATGAGGATATAAAAAGTTATTTATTTTTTTTTTTTTACAGCCAATAATATTATAAATGTCTGACTCCAAAGGTCTTTGAAAGAAAATATTAATCTCTCTAATATATAACATTTTTAGTGAAGTAATATTTTATTGGTGTTGCCTAGTAACGGATGGATATCTTTAGTGGTGCTCAATCAGTTAAAGTATAAATATTTTTAAATATTGACAAATCACAAACCCACTGTTCCTGACTTCTATGAGACGTTATACAAAATACACCACTCTTTTTTAATTTAAATGGAAAAAATGGAATGCCTCGATTAAAAAAAAAAGCTACATATTATTCCATTTTATTTCAATAAAAGAAATAAATTCTTTAGTAAACTATATTTTTCATAAAGCGAATATGAATAAAAAAATGTATTATTTTATATAAAGCGAAATACTCGGTATCTCTAAATTTAATGAGTGGGCACTCATTTGTAGGCACATTAAGAAGGGGGGGAGGCAAAATAAGTTCTTAATATACACAATTTACAGTAGTAAAGTAGTATTAATATACAATAGTATAATAGTATCTTCTTTAACTTCCCTCTTTAGTGCCTTTCAGCGTAGAGGAGAATCCAGCCAGGAATTCCATTCTTCCCTATTTCTAGCTAGGTTTCTGACCTGTCGGAGGTCCTTCCCGACAGTAGGAGATACAGGACATCCTAGGGCGGCCCCTAGGTCTTCTGCCATCTGGGACATATTCCATGGTCTTTAGAGGGTCTCTGTGGTCACCATCCTTATAACATGGCCATACCACTTTAGCTGCCTAGTTTCTAGGAGCTGTTTCCATGGGGCTATCTCCAGTTCCTGACGAATCCTCTCATTTCGAACTCCTTGTTTTCCCAATCGTTCTCCGCAGAAATTTCATTTCGGCAGCGGTGATTCTGCTTTCCGGTCGGTCTGTTAATATCCAACTCTCCACTCCATACAAAAGTATGGGCAGATACACCGTCATGAGGATGTGGAGCTTGACATCCTTGCCTACCTCTCTCTTCCCCACCACAGTGTTACATATCTGGTAGTAAACTGCATTTGCCTTGTTAATTCTGTTTGATATTTCTTCGTCTACCTTCCCAGATCCGTCTATCACTGTACCTAGAGGTATGTGAAGTCTGTCACCACCTCCAATTTTTCTCCATTTCAGTATTGTTACGGTCAGAGAGAGAGAAAGGCCGACTGAAGGGATTAAAACGACAGATTAAAAGGGCCTCGAAGGGCCGAGAAGCCCCCCACTCCCTTCCGGCAGTCTCGAACATTCGATGGCCTTTTATATGCCGCCCGCTCCAGCCTTGTGGGACAGTGACGAACTAGTCAGCGATAAGTGATTAGTGAGTCTCGCCAACTCAGTGTATCAGTGAACTGTGTCAGTACGAGAGTGTAATAAACTGTTTCTGTTTATTACTGTGTGTCATTTTGTCATATTTGGAGGATCTTACGGTCGGTGGACTTTAATTAGTGAACTGTAAGTGTTAATTTGTAGTCAAACACTGTAGTTTAATTTTATTGTATTTGTACAAATTTATGTAAATAGTTATACTATAGACATTTATATATATTATTATACTCGTTCAGCCTGACTATTCTTTTGGGCTCTTGGTAAATAGATTTAATCGCCTCTGTCAGGTTTTTCGGAATGTTCTTCACTCTGGGAGCTTCCCATAATTTATCTCATGGAACCGAATCAAAGGCGGATTTGAGGTTAAGGAAAGCCAAGTACGTGTTCTTATCGAGATCCCAGGATTTCTGTAATATATTTCTTATTGAGAAAATGTGGTCATGGGTTTGGCGCCTAGTTCGATAACCGGCTTGCTCTTCTCCTATTAGGTGGCCTTAAGCGACTCTCCAAGATGGATGTGTATACAACAGATGAGAGGCATATGGGTCAGTAGTATAATAGTATAGTATAGTAGTATAATAGTAAAAATATACAGTAAAATAAGTACTGAACTTCAATACAGAATGCATGGAGAATGTAAGGAATCAGACATTTTTCTTATAAAATATATTTATTTTTTTATCCATTAAACAAAACTGAAATAAAACAAAAAAAATCTATTACAACTAAAAAGTACCAACATCGGAAAAAATGATTGCCGATAATGAGGATATAGAACTGAACCCAGGAGGGGTTCTAAAAAGAGTTAGGCATTTTAAATATCTTGGCTCCATAATTGAGATATGCATGTGATTGTGAAGGTGCATGTGATATGGAAATAAAAATAAAAATTTCGGATGGTAAAAAGACTATATCAATGCCCAACTCGGTATTATGGAATAGAAACTTTATCCCCGAAACAAAAAAAAATATGTACAATTGTACACATATTACTAAGTATTATGACATATGGATCAGAAACATGGACGTTGAAAAGCAACCTCAGGAAAAAACTCTTAACCACAGAAATGGACTACTGGAGACGAACGGCGGGAACATAGACAATGTAAGAAACGCGACCATCAGAGAAAAGATGGAGACTGAAAGAACCATTGTGGAAGACATTGAGAAAAAGCGCCTAAAATGGGATGGGCATTTGAATTCCTAAAGGAAGACTACCAAAAGAATGGAAAACTATCCCCTATGGAAAACTAGAGGAACAAGAAGACGAGGAAGACCCAGAAGGACCTGGGATAACGAAGTGGAGGAATCCATGATGGGTCACATGGTCTACGGGAAGAATGGATCTTAGATTGGACATAATGGAAAGAAGCCATTCAATCACTAGGTTAAGGAAACCCACTATTAGTGGAAACTCCTGTTAAAAAAAATAAGAGAAGGGAAAAAATCGATGACCTATTGAAATGAAGACATAGGTTTGCACAGTCCAGTAGACAAATTTGCATTTAATCATTGGCATACAAATTACCAGATAGACAGATGACCAAGAAAATGATGAGATACAGTTTGCAGGAATCAGATGAGGCCGTCCCAGGACGAGATGGATAAGGTCGGATTAAGCTTTGGATTTGGAGGATTTGGAGCCTTCTGGAATTACGGGGGCGAAGTCATTGGATCGCTATGAATGAAAGAGGATTGTACGGGAGGCACAAGTTATCAAGAAAAGAATATCTGCCTTTAGGCTTGTATATTCTTGTATCCAGAAGCAGTGATAACATAGATAAATTGGATGATCGAAATATAGTAAGATGATAGTAATGATGTCGTTTCCTAAGCAAAAATCAGAGGTTTGAAACTAAAAACAACGTAATGTAACTTAGTACCTAAGCCTGCTTAGTCTTTCGCTGTACGAGATCATGATTAACCATCAGGTTTTATATAGGCAGAATATCCATTTTATATTGGCTGGGTGAACCCCAGGATGGTCTGAAGATCCAGAAAGCTTTCATACGTGGCTGCAGAATTTTAATGCGAGTCTTTCACTAATGTAAATCAGGGCTCTACACACTCAGCTACATCTCTCCCTTGATAAATCACAAAATGGTAAAATTTTCCTTTAACTAATTCTGTCCGACTGAATTTATCGCAAAATTTAATATTGTTTATTAATTTAACATCACTTTATATTGCAATTGAATATCGGAAGATGCTAAAGTGGGAGTCCTAAATTTTCCTATCCAGGTTTAATCGGGATAGGGATTTTTAACGAGTAGCCGACATCGTGCAGGCTCAGGACCCTCATTTTAAGTCCCTCCCAAAGGACACAATAACCAAGGATTTCTTACTCTCTTTAAAAAATACTAAGGCCACCGCTGGGCTGCGATTCCGCGATCTTAGCCACAATGTGAACCCACAATTTACGCTTATAAAACAGTTTAATATTATACACTATATTAAGTTAATATTTAAAGCAAAATACCTTAATTTGAATAAAATAATATTTTATGTGCGATGAACCGACCTGACTTTATAAGGCGAAAAACTGAGAAAAAAAAGTGCCAAACTTTCTGGAATTGGCTTTCAAAAGTTTATCTCACCTCATAAACCGTCTCAAACTTAATATGCTGCTTTTTTTATTCAGAATGCCTGGAATGGAGTGAAATAATTTACTGTTGTTTTTTTTTCATTTTGTTTATTTAAAGTAATTTGTGGTTTAAAGTTTAATTCGACTGCATCATTCCAACAACAGTGGATATAAAAACAAAATCCGAATTACTATGCCCCAAATCGAGGGGATTGTAGCCCGGCAGGTGGCCTTAGGATTTTTAAAGTGAGTAAAAATCGTTGGTTATGCCGTTGGTTGGTTCGTTGCCTATTCCTTCGGAAAGGATTTAAAAAGGGGGTTCCAAGCCTGTGTGTATCAGATAGTCGTTAAAGATCCCTATCCGAAATAAACATGGACAGGCAAAATTTAGGATATTCACTTAAGTATGGTCTGATTATCAGTAGTGACATGAGGTGACGTTATAAGAAAAACAAACAAAACAAAATGCAACAACAAAAACTGGATCGTCAACATCCAGATGATTAATGTTTGAGGTTTTTTGTGAAATGTTGTTTGTTCGACAATATACAGTACTTTATTTAGTCCTATTCTATTTTAAATTCAATAAGTAAAACAAAAATATTTTGTATCCAAAGGAAAAAGTTTGTTATAGAACTTTATCTAATGATAAAAATAAATTACAACAGAAATTTTAATCGTGACGAGGCTTCCTTTAATCTTGACTATTAATTACTATCCCAGTTTTTAATTAAGACAAAACTTTAAACATAATTAAGGTTTATTTTTGTTTTTTATTAAGAATAACTTTATAGTTTATAATAAAAGTGTACCCCTTTAAGATACAAAAACAATTAGACTCGTTGAGCGGCTACTCAGGCAACTCTATGAGAGCCTTGTAGCAATTTAATTGACAATTCTAAAAGAGCCTTGATAAAAGTGCTGAGGTGAATTAATTGCTCTTTCATGACACTTTAATTAACGAGGCAGCAATTAACCCGTAGTTGGCCAGTCAGTCACTACGTGTTGACTCTACATCAATTTTCCTTATAAACGTTGTCAGTCTTCCTATATAACTTTTCTCATTTAGGTTTTGTTTTCTTTTTGATAATTAAGTCGTATATTTTTGAATGAAATATTAATTACGATTGTTATTTTAACTTCTTGATTGGCATTTGGTAACAGAACGTGCTACATTTAATAATAACTATTATATGTTTAACCAAGGGCGGATCAAGGATAAAAAATCAACAATAACATAGAAATTAACTTGTAGTATTTATAGAAAGGTTTCAAAGGTTTATTAAAATTTCTAAACAGTAGTTTCACTCATGTTCTTTCTGTTATTTTCTTCATATATTTTAACATCTATGATCATGTGATTTGCCTCTAGTGGATTCTCCACAGTACACAAAAAACCGTCTGGGGGCACGTTCCCACGTGCCCCCTTTGAATCCGGCCTTGTGTTAAATATGGTTATTTCGGTAAAAAAAGAAAGTAAATATTTTGTAGTATCCACAACAATGCTTATATTTTTCTTCAGACACATACACAGTTGTGAAGGAATCTCTTGTGCAGAAGATTAAATTTTTTTTTAAATTTATTTACTGATATTTACAACTGTATTACAATAATACATCGAGTAAATAGGCTATGTGATACATAATGACATGAGTTAATGGCAAGTAGAGAAACTACCCACTGGTAGTACTCAAATCACTAGTTTAACTAAAAAGGTCACGTGGTCATCTTCTTTCCAGACGCTTCGGAGGATTATCGGGAATTGAAGAGGAAGCTAGTTTTGAAACTAGAGGGTTTGAGTGGGAACGAAGTTTGTTATGAAAGGATAGATACCGGGTTCGGGCCAAATCAGCAACAAATGGGACATTAAGGTCGTTATGGATGACTCTATTCTTAGCGAAATAAGGAGCGTTGAGGATTTTACGAAGGATTTTGGATTATAGGGATTGGATACAAGAGGAATTCGATGGCTTAGTGGAGCCCCAAAGCTATACTCTGTAAGTCCAAATAGGTCGTATGAGTCTTTTGTTAATTGGGAGGTTAGAGCGTTTGTCTAGTAAGTGTTGAAGTAGCCTGAAACGTCGAGCGGTTTCTTGTCTTTTCAGTCTAGTATGAGGATTCCAGGTTAATCGTTTGTCGAGATGCAACCCGAAGTATCGGATGTGTTCTACAGGCACCAGAGGGATATTATTAAAGGATACTTAAGGGCAGGAAGTCATTGGTTTACGACGTAAGGTAAAAGTGATTTGATGCGATTTTTGAAAACTTATTTCAATTCTCCAGTTTTGACACCATTCTTCAAGATCAGTGATATGGGATTTGAGGCTTTGGGGTCCAATAACTGAATTGGTGTTGACTGATAATGCACACGTATCATCAGCATACGTGGTAAGGATAGTATTAGGATGAGTTGGGATGACAGCTGTATAAAGGATTGGGCCAAGGATACTACCTTGAGGATTAAAAAAATAAAAATAAAAGGTACAAATATAAATACAAAGAGTATTGCTGGAATATCGTCTGAATTTGCATGACATCAGTATATACATATATGCACTGAATTTTAGTATTGTGACTTATTACTATGCGAACATGTAATGAGGATGGATGATTGCCGGACAGCGAAGAAAGCTGTGGTGGTTAATCCAACAGAAAAAACCCTCAGGGAAAGGCTAAGGGTTACCTGGAAGAATAACCTCCAAAATATCCTTTAATAAAAAGGGACTGGATGGGCGGACAGCCCTTGGTAGAGACAGGTGGCGCTCCTTATGCAAAATCTCTGCAGCGCAAGGTAGAGGGGATGTCTGAATATGAAAGAAAGAACTTATTACTAGTTTTGTCAGATATATTTTTAATTTATTTATGATATTTGTTGATCGTATAGATATGAGGAAGAAAATTATCCGGGTGCAGATCATAAAATTAATTCTTTAAACGGTAAATAAATTATTTATTAAAAGCCGGCGTTTTTTATACGAAGTATTTAAAACTGATATAATTGGAATAGAGAAAAATTTAATGAAAATAGAACAAAGCAAAATAAAATATAAAAATGAAAATATTGAAGGACGAGATACAAAAGAAGAAATGATTTAAATTATAAAATAAAAGTATTATTTTAGATTTCAAACTAAAACAATGGCATATAGATAAATAAAAATTAATTATTAACAATGTGTAAGTAAATTATTTGTTTTAAATATTTAAAAATTTTGCATCTTGTCTATCCAACCCTGAAGAACATCTGCAATATGGATCGAAACGTAGGTTCATAAAAAATAGTTTATCACTATTTAAGTAATTTTTTTTTTTACCTCCACCCGGACCACTTTCTTCCCCATATATAAAATATTAAATATTTCTTATTAAAACTTAAATATTCTATTGCTCTTTAAATATTATTTTTTTTAATGTAATAAAGGGCAATTAGCACTAAACGTTTTATTTCGTTGTTATTACCTGAGTGTAAAATATTATTACTCTCATAATACAATAAACTGTTTAATTTTATAGATTATCCTGTAGTTTTGAATATTCAGTTGAATAAGTTTGCAGCAAAAACTTTGTGCGAATGGTTCGTTCGAATTTGAATACATTGTTTCACAATTACCGGCAATGTAGAAGTGCCACGAGGTCAAATTCTGATTCGGGTCACAAAGTTAACCTAAAAGGGCGTTAACTTTATTGACGAGCTCCCTTAAAATTCATGTTGGGCCTTCGTAACTAGTGAAAAGAATATGGCCTCCAGAGCTACGTATATAGTATATAAATATATAAAATTCGAAATGTAGGTACTTTATGTATTTTAATGTATTCTTAATTTCTTAGATACATTGGCTAGTCATAGATAGTCATAATAATACATCAGAATTTTGATAGGGATCTTTGAATAATTAAATATGTTAGTTCAACTTTCATTACATTACAAATAATAATTTATTGTAATCACTAAACATCCTTGTGATACGTCCTTTTGGTATAAATAAACGTATACAAATAAACAAGGATTTAATAACAACAATAAAACACGTCTGTTTATATTAGTAATTCCTATATTTGTAAATTATATAATACCTTATACTATTTTCTATTATTAAAACTCAAGTGTCGAAAAAGTTTGGTTCTCTTCAAAGTAAGTTCTATTTATATAACTTCGATAAAGGGAATACACACAACATTTAAGGAGAGTTGGTCATTTAACATTTCAATTATCGAAAATTTCTCAATCAAATACCCGAAATTATTTTAAAAAAGCCTTTCAGCTAACTGCAAACAATGGAGACATTAAAAAAGTATAACCACAATTATTTCTTGCTTCGAAAATAGAGAAAATTACTTTTAATCGAGTATATAAATAACAAAGAAAAAAACAAATTCTCTAATACATCGTTAATGAACTAAATACACACAAAATTGGAATAAGTTACATATTACATATAGTGAACCTAATTATAAGAAACATTTATATTAAATTGTAATAAAAAATAATTAAACTCATTATTTAAGACAATTTAAAAATAATCACGACAATCCAATTTTACTAATTTAATAATCTATTTTTCTTTAAATGTAAAATATTTTTGTGTGATTTATCACCCTTGCCCTTTAGGGTAATTAGGAGTAAAATTTTCGATTTGTACTCGTTTCGATAAAACTTCGAAAGAGTTCATAATTATTTATAGAGCACTAGGAGATCATTTATAGAGCATTAATTTCTAAATGTAAGTGACAAGCAAGTTAGAAAAAAAATAAATCAGGAAACTATATATCTGAGGTGGCTTATGATTAATTCTAGCTCATTCCTAGCAATGTAATATTCCAGCAACGCTTGTCTCTCACAGTGTCTGAACATTACGATGACAGCTGACAGATACCGCCGTGACATTTGACTTCACTATCCAATTAGTCTTATAGCAATTGGCGAAAGATAATTTTGGCAGAAGGTTACAAGTGTAAATGTCGTTTCGATACTAACAAGCAGGGCATTTTTTCAAAGGAATCGTATTTTTTCACTGCAACAGAAGATTTCAATTGGTTTCCGAATTTTTATTCCCCACCACATCATGAGATGTATACATATCACTGAGCATGTAGTCTAATATGATATTTCAGTATAGAGAAATCTCTATACCCATCACTAATTCCAATGGAATTCAACATTGGATCAAATGCATTTACCGATGAAAGGTGAGTTGTGATTAGAAACGGTATACAGAATTCAAACGAAAGGATTCACTCTGAGGAAGTAACACAAATAAATAAAAAATTAACATTGCTAGCACATAAATTAAGGGAGCGAGGTAGCTCCGTGGTAGAGCGTTGAGCTGCCGTGCCAAAGATCCCTGGTTCAAATCTGGCAGTGGGAGATTTTATTAAATCTAATAAAAGCCGGGAGGATTGTTTAGGATCTGGAATCCTCCTGCGACTCACCTAGGCTCTACAAAGTGGGTACTCCAAAAAGGGGGAAAAGCTTGCGGTTGAACGGTATCCAGGAAAAATCACCTCTCTGCAGAACCGTTGTCCTAGAAACAGTACAGTCTCTTCGAAACGTATGAAACCCAAGACACTTCCATAAGTTGTAAAAGTATTTAAAGTATTTTTATTTTGTTTTGTTTTTATTTTATTTTTTTTAGATCACAAAACCATACATTTTCACGTCTTTGTAGACAGGAATTTTTTAACTCTCCAGCAGTTGCTGTTATCTACAAATCTAACTGAAAAGTGAGTGAAATCAGTGATTCCATTTGTGAATGAACTGAACGTGAGACTGTTTTTAATAATGAGTTAAGAGGTGGCCTGATGGATTTATGATGTCATAGATGACCACAGCCTCCAAAAAGCTGGTACCCTTAAAAGGGAGATAAACCTAGAAATAAAGTGTGATCATGGATAAATCACCTCTCTGCACAAACGTTGTCAAACAGTAGTCTATACCATGCACTTAACCCAAGAACCTGGGTTGTAGTGGTGCATTTTTTTATGATATCAAATCTATCCTGGTTATTTTAATGTATAAAAAATTTGAATTAATCAAAAAATTTCCCTATAATAAGTAGTTTTGTACAAATTAAAAAAAAATAACATTAAAGCTTTGAGTATGTTCATTCAAAAAAGTTCAATAGAGAATTTTTTTTAAGAATTTTTATATTATGATTTTGAGCATGATATATTTTGGGTTTGTTAAATTTAAAATAAACATTACAATGGTATTCATTAAAAAATAAAAATTATATATTAATTATTAAATAAATAATCGCTTTTTTAAATATTAATGTATTATAACTGAGCATAATGGGTTGCATTGGTACAGGCTTCATTGAAATAATTAATTAGTGTGGCTATTTCAATTACTATAAATTAATAATTGGTTAATGGCCTCGAAAATAGACTAAATTATTTTCAGAAAAATAAGAATGAAGTTTAAAAAAATGATATGAGAACTTAGTATTTATCACCACGCATTAGAGAGTTATTTTTCTGTTTTTTGATTTTTCTATTTATTTAAAGGCATTAATTTTGAAAACATTTAAAATAATTGATGCAGGTAATAGGGGCTTAAAGTGAGTATCCTTAATTGGGAGAAAATCCCAGCGCCTGAGCTATGATCTCGGTTAAATCGCCTCCGTACACAACAGTTGGTCTAGAAACAACTACAGTCTCTACCAAGTACTGAACCCGCGACCGTTCACGTGTTGTAATGAAACAGGTTTATATAATAGAAACAATGAATTAATCTGACTTATAATGGAATAGTGGCCTCGAAAATAGACTATACTGTTTTAAGACCATTAAGAATGAAGTTTGAAAAATTCCTAATTTTTTTTCTGTTCATTTACACGATTTTATTTGTGACTGCATTTTAAATAATTAACGAATTTACAGAGGCTTCATTTTTAAATCCCATTGAAACATCTACTTCAGCCTTCCAGTTCTCTCTAGTTTTTTCTATCCCTGAAACTTACACCTAAAACATACATGGAAAAGGAAGTGCCTGGAAGAGTCAGAAACACTTAGGAAGATCGGCCCTACTCGTTTTTCATATTCCAGGCACTAAGGCTTTCTTCATCTCTGATATTCCCGCTCCTGTATGTTCCTATCTCCAATATTAGGTTTCCTTCTTCACTTTCTTGGTCGCCTTTATATAAAGCTACCCGCCTTTATATAAAGCCACCCGTACGAAGAGGAATCTAACCATAAAAAACCCATAAATCTCGTCGTATTTATAGAAACTCTACTACTAAACCGAGCAGAATATGGTTGCTATGTGTAAAAAATAAATTTAAAAAACAATTCTTTATATAGTATGTCTAAAAATTATAGTATAACAAACATATCCGTAACATAACAGAGGGCGATTAAGAAGATCCGTTAAAGTTATTAAACAGAAAGGAAAAAAAGATCCAGAATGTACGTTTTTAAAAGATTGCATATATTTTTTCCTGTACCGGGAGGGTCGTGGGTCTAGTAGATGGTAGAAACGGTACTTTTTCTAGGACAACGGTTGGGTAGGGGGGCGATTTCTCTAATATCGCGGTCACCCGCTAAGTTTTTACCTCAATGAAAGTAATCACTGAACAGAGGATTGGTGACCTCATGGAAGGATTGCAGATCCCACAGGTTCCGTATATGCCCTTTAACAAATTAAATGATTTATAGGGTATAGTCGGATTCGAACACAGAAACTTCAGCCTAGCAACCCAGCGCTATTCTGCTCCCATCTGCGCTATCGCGAATGCAGCAAATTTAATCCAAGTTTTATTCTCTTTGCTTTTCTACTGGAACATCAAGTTTTGAATGGAAATGTCAATAGGCGAGTAAGTCTCTTGGCCAATGTCTTTTTAATCCTTTCCTATCAAGTCCAGATAAAGGAAGTAGGAAAGCGGAAGAACGAGTGGATTTAGGTGATTTTGTGTCGATGAGTGGAATATTATTTATTTGTAATGAATATATGATTTTATAGTGGGAATGTTCATGTCGTTGTGTATGGTGTGATTTGGAATATTCCATGGTGCACCAACAAGTTTTCTGAGAATTTTGGATTGTGCTGTTTGTATATTCTGTATAAAAACTGTACCTAATTCATAGTTCATTTTCTAAATTATACAGTTCGTTGTAAAAAAGTAAGTTCGTTGTATTGCCTTAGGAAATTTCCTAAATGGATAGATAAAAACCACACCGTAACACTCGTAACCACAGTCTTACGTAAACATGAAGTTACATAAACATATAAAGTTCAAAAGCATAGGGTTGATTGATGCCTAATGTCGAGGACGAATTGAAGTAACATAAAAAACAATTTTTTTTGTCATTTACTACCCAATGTTGTCAAATAACTAAATTTTGGATCTAATTAATTTAAAAATTAAGAAATCAAACTTCCTCTGGAAATCAGTTTTGACCAGATTGCAACCTATCGATATGCTATTTGGCCATTGGTATAATGTTTGTTAAACCAATATTGATGTCTGTCTGTTCCGAGTCTGGGTATGGGAATGAGTGGATCTGACAATATGGTTGCCCCGAGCAAGTGTATCGTGTATCTGATTTGTAAATTTACAATTAAAAAAAAAATACATCTCCATTAATTCTTGTTAATAGGCAGAAATCGATTTTTTTACAAATCTACGAACAAAAAATATGGACAGATTCATTTAGCAGAGATTGATTGGGCTGCGAGGGAAATGAATAATTTCACTGATTGGATTCTGGAATTCGTTTATTTTACATATAAAAATCTAGTTAGTGATTTTTGGTAAATATATTCATAAAATAAATCTGCAAATTCATTTTAAAATAACGTTAAACCTTTATACACGTATAAACTTTTTATTTTTTTTTAGATTTTCGAGATTTAGTCAATAAATGAATACCTATTTATTTTAGTTATACAGTTTTACTGGTTTAAATTTATTTAATTTTTGTTAATCCTGTTTTTTTAATCCAGAAAATATACATAAGTTGAGTGCATAAAGAAGAGACATTAAGTAATAAGCATAAAGTCCTAAGTGAGGTCACCTGTGGTCTAGTGGTTAGCGTAACTAACTACTAAGCCCAAGATCGCGGGTTCGTAGCCCGGCAGGTGACCCCCCACTGTAGCATTGTCCTATTAGCCATAGCCGCATAAAGTGACGTTAATTGAACAAACAAACAAAGTCCTAAGTGTATGTTAGGATCAGGTTATGTTTATATACTATTTTAATAACATCTGTTCGAAATATACTTGGTCATAGTAAAATAAAGCTTAGGCCAGCGGCCAGGGACCAAAAAAGGGCTTTAGGTTGCAATAAAATGAAGAGAGCTGAATTTTTTATATATTGTAAGGGCATGTCTGACTAGTGGAAATCCAAGTTTGCTACCAAAAAAATCGGATGGGAAAAGTTTTGGTGACCAAAAAACCTCGAAATTTTCGGAGTTATTTCAATGTAAAAACTATTGCATCAATTTTTAATGTAGATTAAATTTGCTATAATTTGAGCCCAATTGTAGCTCTGTAGCTCTAATAGATTCTGAGTTAGATCCCTTTGAAAATTGGTTATTTGTTCCAAAAAATCCAAATTTTAGTTTTGGCCGATTTTCGTGAGGAACCCCGGCCGCAGGAGTGATTCTACGATAAAAGTCAAGATATTAAATATAATTAGCTTTCATTTAAGTTCAATTAAGGCCTGTAGGTGTAACAGATTCTGAGTTATGCCCCTTTGAAAATTGGTAATGCCCATTAGTCCACAGTTTTTTATTAAAAACGCACTGATTAGGAGATATAGGCCAAACATTGAAACAACTACGAAAATTTCGAGGTTTTTCGGTCACCAAAACTTTTTCCATCCTATTTTTTCGGTAGAAAACTTGGATTTCCATTTTTCAGACATGCCCTTACAACATATGCAACTCTCTTCGATTTTTCGCGACCCACTAACTCCTTGCCACTGGCCTATATTTTGACTATTTAAAAAAAATGACCAAGGGGCGTAACGCAGAATCTATCAGACCTACAAACCTCGATTTGTGCTTACATTAAAGCTAATTAAATTTACCTCAGCTTCATTTCTCACGACTTTCATCGTAGGACCACTCCTTGGGACGGTGTTCCTCACGAAAATCAGCCAAAACTAAAATTTGGATTTTTTGGAAAAAATTACCAATTTTCAAAGGGACGCAACTCAGAACTGTGGTAGGGCTCAAATTACAGAAAGTTTAATCTACGTTAAAAATGGATGAAATAGTGTTTCTATCAAAAGCGCACCGATTAGGAGATATATCCCAACAAATGAAATAGCTCGGAAAATTTCGAGGTTTTTAGGTCACCAAACTAGTTTTCCCATCCGATTTTTTCGATTGCGAACTTGGATTTCCACTAGTCAGACATGCCCTTACAACATATCAAAAATTCACCTCTCTTCAATTTATTGCAACCTTCAAGTACCTGGCCGCTGGGCAAGCTATGTGCTATTACAGCCTATGAAGGTACTTGGGTTGAGTAGTAGATACTGTACTGTTTCAAGGACAATAGTTGTACAGGAAATGATCTTACCGAGATCGATCAATAGGTTTTCCCTCAATGAAGGTTGAGTGGGTCGACGACAAAGAACCCTGCAAAACCGTTGTCCTAGAAACAGTCCAATCTCTAATATGTACTAAACCCTTCATTGTTGCTGTATTACCCATGAAGAGCAATTCTTTTATTCAATGAAGTTCTTTGGTTCTGCATTTTCTCTTTGTTGGAGGAGGTTTTTGAGATTCCTTATGAAGATTATATCAGATGTATTACTTAATTTTTAATGCAGTCTATGACTTTGTATCGCAGGGAAAATCTCCACTCTACTCATCGCAAACTCCTCACAATCAGATCGGATTTGTGGAATGTGAAGTACCAATATAGCAAGTAGAGAATATGAATGGACAATCTATGAACCTATTATAGATATCACTTTATGAAATGATTAATTTTAAATTTACTAATTAGAATAGAGATAGCAGGTGAAATGCGCTAAATCTTCCATGCAATTGAACCACCGACTATTAAACGGTAAAGACAACTCGATTAAAAAGGACGAAGTTCGATATCGGGAGTCGATTGGGAAATCGGGAGTGGCACAATAGCAGAATGACTTGACGGCTCTAACGAGGACCAGCAGAACCCGATATGACCGGAACGGATAGAGTCATTATAGTTGACAGTTCCTTTCTAGTTAGCTCTGCGATCCAAGTCAGCTAGTGGCCATTCAACTCATAGATAATATCAACACTTTATATAATATGAATATAACAATAAATATTATTATCAGGTATGATTTTGAAAAGTAATTTACCTCAATACTTTTAATGCTTCCTTATAATACGCAAACTTTCTTTGTAACATTCCAGCGTTTCCTCCAAGGTCAAGAAAAAAAAATGCATCACTACAACCTATGGAGGGTGTTGGTTTCAGTACATAGTAGTGACTGTTCTGTTTCTAGGAAAATGGTTTGGCAGATAGGTAATTTGTCCGAAATCACGCTCAACACCCATGTTTTCTCCCACTTTTGGTGAGCCCCAGGGAAGTTTGTAGATTCCAGGGGTCCAGTCTTAAATAAGATTTAATAATTCATCTATCACAGCCTGACTTGAACCCGTAACCCTCAGTGCAGCAACTGAACACTCTATACTCAGCTATCCCGGTCCTACGACAAAGTCTATTAATTGATGTATAACAAGTAGTATTTATAATGACTAATTTAAGTGATGCTCAATTCAATTAACAATTAGTTTATATTAATATTTATTACATCATTACTTCGGCTTCCTCTTAAGGCGAACGCTATCATTAAAAACATATTCTTTGTTTATTGATGACCTGGTAATATCCATATTTTTTTTAAATTATTTATTTATTGAAACTTACCTAAAGGGTTGTAGGAATTGGATACGAGAGGAATTCGATGGCTTAGTGGAGCCCCGAAGCTCTACTCCGTAAGTCCAAATAGGTCCTATAATAGTCACGTATATGAGTATTTAGAAATTAATTAGGAGTTTGAGCGTTTAGTATGTGTTGAAGTAGCCTGAAAAGGCGAGCAGTTTATTGTCTCTTCAGTCTAGTATGAAAACCCAACGATAAAATTTAATATTAGGGATGATTTTGAGAATAAATTTCTCCCATTTTTTTACTCCTTCATTAGACTACATAAACTTTCTTTTGGAATGTTCTTGGGTTCCCTCCAACTTCTTGAAAACAAAACCTGTACCACTGCGATCCGCAAAGGGTCTAAGGTTTAGACTGTACCGTTTCTATTACAACAGTTATGCAGGGAGAGGATCCGGGGATGGTTCGTGGAAATCACCAAGACGTTCCTCCCGGGTGAATCCCCACGTCATGAATCCATCAGAGGTAAAACGTTATACAGAATCAAAATAGTTTCGTGATTGTAATACTCCAGTAGAGATCTAAGAATCGGGACCTTAAACGTTAGAACTTCAAATAAAACAGGTGGATCACAATCGAGGTTAAGGGTTATAATTTAGAGGTTCGCCACCGGCCAGAGGCGGGTTCGTTAACGGAAGGGAAGTTCATTATTCGGTATAGAGGAGACGCTAATTATTTTTCGGATTTCTGATTAGGAATAAATTGCTTTCACCATTTTTTTTAGTATACATAATTTACGCTATATTTCAGGGGGCGTTAGTTTATAACTACTTCAATGTTCATAATTTTTCCTACTGAAGGTAGGGATAATGAATTTAAAGGTTCACCTATGGTGATGTGGTTAGCACAATAACCTTCTATACATAAGGTCGCAGGTTCGCACCCCATCAGATAACCTTAGGATTTTTGAAAGGGAATGAAAAATCCTTAATTATGCCGTCCTTCGTAGGGGAGGTAAAATGGCGATCATTTACTGCATTTAATAACATAAAAAAAAAGCCTCCAGATCCCAAAGGGTCGATTTACAGCCGTTAACAGAAAGAATAATTATCCTGTCACTGCCGGTTTCCAACATAGAATCAACATCTGTTCATCAACATTAAAGTCACCCCGGCTACTACGTATTAAGCTAATTCGTTCCATTTAGGAAGGAACAGAACACCGCGTTGTGGGATATGTTTCCTGTTAATATATCTACAGAGGTAGCTTTGCGATGATTAAGATGAAGTTGTTGAACTTAGGAACGAGTGAATCCCTAATAAGTTAATGAGCCGCCTTGTTAACGTCCGAGTGATGGACCAAAGCGTAGGTGGGAGCATTGCGTTAATGTAGGTTTAATCCGTGGATGGAGGTTTTGTCAACTACAATGCCTAGGACCGCCATCAAACAATCTAAACTTTTTTTTTACCTCTAATAGGTCACATAAGGACACATCTTTCCTTTTATCTTGCACTTCTTCATCTGCTCTATGTTTCATCTTCTAATTGTTTTATTATTATTATCCAATAATAATAAAACAATTAGTCTGTTTTTATTGATTATTAGTGTTAAACTTGTTAAATTATTAAAATAAGTAATAATAATTACTAATTTTTATTATTGCAGTTCTGTAATACATGAGTTGGCCCAAATGATGAAGAAAAAGTCTGAACGTACAATAAAATGGAAGGGAAATTATTGTATAGAAACATACAGATGCTAAAAGAAATTTCTCCAAAAAATTGCCATATAGTAATGTTAATGTGATTCTTAGAACTAGAAATATTAATATAAATGATGTATGAGTAATAAATTAAATATAACAAAATCTATATATCTTTGTAATGATCAAAATTAAATTTTAATAAAAAAAAATGTATGCATATGACAATTCACTGCCGACAAAGGTTAAAATATACAGTTATCCAAGCATAAAATGGTTTTTATTTATTTATAATTCATAATTATAATTTCTGAGAACTCGAAGAAGTAAAGAGCAACAAATACCTCAACAAATATTATTGTTTAATAACAGAAAAATTAAATTTGTGTATTGTGTATTTACTGGCTTATATGAGGTTACATAAGATACCATATGTAGCTTCCGCAGCATGTTTGTGTTCTTGGAATTATAGTTATTTTTAGCTGACGAGTAAACACCTACTGCTACCGCTATTAACGCAAGTTATTTCCGTAAAGATTTATATTTAGCGCTTAATTGGATAGCTTTTGCAGGTTATGCAAAGATAGTAAATCTGGCGTTACCTTAGGAATATTTACAAGAGACAGTACGGTATCTACTATGTATAAAGCAGATAGGGCGGTCTTGTTATTTACTTTAGTTGTACATAGGAGAGCAGAGCTGATGGAATAATGGGCTAGCGGTGTCCTTGCCGGATCTTATGTAACCTTCTTACGTGGCCGCCACCTTCCTAATTCACCAACCCAGAAAACATCATTCACTTCTACAATGTAGCCCTTCTAGGATTTCTTCAGCTCTTACGTTCCAGAATACTAAAAAATCGGATTCCTTACCGTGGATATGTTCTTAGAATCCAATATTCTGACAAAGATAACTTAAATAATCTAATTCGCCTGTAAAATCTTAATTCATGCACCAGCAGAGCAGAGAAAGCAATAGACCATCAGCAGAAACCAGATTATTCAAACTAGATCCAGTTTGAGGCAGTGGCATAAACCTAATTGGAGCAAATCATCTTGGAATCCTAGGATGGGCTAATACACAAACAATTTTCTAGCTTTTTTTTTAAGCATGAACATTCATACGCGGATACATATTTAAGTACATCCATTTATTTAATAAGGAAAAGGATTCCTTTAAGGACTGATATTACGAAAATATCAGTAAATGGCATTTAATAACATTACGTCATGATTTAATTGGAATATCGACTTTAAAAATCATAAGTGTTTCAGTATGTCATCAAAAACATTTAGTAGCCCTAATAAAATCTGGTATCTGTTCCGCAGGTTGTCGCTTCGAGTTCAGTCACAACAAGTATTAATTTTTCTTTCGTTTTTCTTTTAATGGGAGCGGAGTGGCTCAGTGGTTGAGCACTGAGTTGCCATGCCGGAAATCCTGGCAACATGTGGGCAGTTACTTTTATTTAGTCTGTTTGCAGCCGGAGATGGATCATATAGGACCTAGGACCCTCCTGGGGCTCACCCAGCCTCTATAAACTATTATAAAAATAGGGTACCCATAATAAGGGGGAATACCTGGGGGTTGAGCATGACCTAGGACAAGCACCTCCTTGCAGGACCGTTGTCCATGAAACAGTACAGTCCCAACCATGTACTGAACCCCCAGACTCGTTCACGGGTCGTAGTGGTACAGGGGTTTTCTTTTAATAGCTTCCAAAAATACATGTTAGTTAGGAATATAATTATCGGAAATGTTTATACTTCGGTATACTAAAGTAATGTTCAATGATTATTCATCCTTGTGTATACATAGCAAAATTACGAGAACACGGGGATATGGGATCGGTGAAGAGAACGGATTTATCTTGACTGAGAGGCGACGTCTGGTAGCGCAAATGGTAAGAGCGCTGCCACGGAGAAGCGGAAGACCCGGGTTCGAATCCCTCGAGGGCAAATCTTTTCTCTTCAAAATAAAAACATATATTATCTAGACTTTGAAATGTTTGTTAAAAATTTTATTTCTTGGCTCATTCACATTTTTTTTCAATTCCTTTCAATTCTGAGGCCAATATCTATGCCCTATGATAACATCGTATAGGCCTATGAATCATGGCTACATCCAAATCGAGATAGTGATGAATATTCAAATCAAACTGAAGTTATAGATACCTGGAGATAGGACCTGAATGTAGATGGCTACGGTATGTATAGAACCGTGCACTAAGTCACATAGGCCAGTGTTGTGACGGTAACAGCTGTTTTGCCATTCATGTCACATCAGACGACAAATTCAAACCTAGCGTTCTAAGCTATTAGTACAATCGTCTGCTCGGTGACTGTTATAGACACTGATTCAAACAAATATTTCCAAGTGTATCAACTGTCCAAGACCTTTGCTTTCGCTTTGTTATGACAATCGTTGATATGTAGGATTCAGAAAAGTTTGCCAGAGTTTGAAAAACTGAATACAAGAACAAATTAAAAAGTTTGTAAGGGTTTTAGGGTGAAGAAAGACCAGAGAAGGTTGGAGGAATTTGGACAGAAACTCAAAGGAAACATAACAGAGAACGCATGAAAGAATATTGAAGACAGAGAAAACCCCTGTAGAGGAAAGGAAAGGAGTGAAATTGCTGAATGATTTTAAGTGGTCAATATGAAATTTTAAAAAACTATACGTATTTTTTTGTATGCTATACCTCTGTTTTCCATTCAAAACGTTTTAATTTTCTTTGTGAATGCATTCACAAGAAACCTATTCAAATGGATAGTGCTATCGGAAAAACGCTGAAAACTTTGTAATTAACACATACTATACTTATATACTTTTGTAATATCCCTTAATAATATATCAAAGAAGGAATAAAAAGAAGGCTAAAATTAACAATAAAATATTATTCAAATATCCTAACAGAAAGTCTTGAGTCTATTAAAAACTAGCCGCAGTAAATAGAAAACAAAAGTTTTGGTAAGGTAAGATGCATATATGCAGGCCGTAGATTGGACATCTCACATTACCAGTCAAGAAAATTATAGAAGGTCCCGAGGCCATCTTCTCTTCAGACGCCTAGGAGGATTGTCCGGGATGGAATTGGATGCAAGGATGGAAACTAGTGGGTTTGGATGGGCCTGGAGTTTATTATGGAATGATAGGTATCTGGAATGGGCTAAATCGGTAACATATGGAACGTTAAGGTCATTATGGATGGTTTTATTTGTGACAAAATAAGGAGCGTTTAGGATTTTGCGAAGGATTTTGGATTGCAAGGATTGAATACGAGAGGAATTTGATGGTTTGGTGGAGCCCCATAGTTCAATTCCGTAAGTCCATAGAGGTCTTATAACAGTCACATAAATAAGTCTTTTGTAATTGATCTGAAGCTTTGAGCGTTTGTCTAGTATGTGTTGAAGTAGTCGGAAGCGTCTAGCTGTTTCTTGTCTTTTCAGTCTTGTGTGAGGGTTCCAAGTAAGACGTTTATCTAAGTTGAGTCCTAGGTTGCGAATCTGTTCAACAGGGATACGTGGAGTACTATTAAAGGATACAGTAGGACAGGAAGTCATGGGTTTTCGGCGAAGGGTAAAGGTAATTTGATGGGACTTGTTGGATTTTTAATTCTCCAACTCCGACACCATTTTTCGAGGCTTGATAAATGTGATTGAAGGGATTACTAATAAAACATACATTTTAAACTTCTTGTACTCCATTTTTTTTTAGTCCTATGGTTCCAGTGGTCATGTAGATGGACTCTTTTGGATATTACTACCGAGAGATCCCGAGAATTATCTCTTAAAAGGAAAGGAAGAAGAAATCACATAATTTTACAATATTTTATTTATATTTGGAGCAAGGTAATATGTAGAACAATGAGTTGCTGTGCTGATGGCTCCGGGTTTAAATTCAATTGTGGCAAATAAACTATTTATTTGTTAACACACAAAGATGGGCGCTGTGGGATCTGCAGACCTTCTTTGGGATCACCTCAGTCTTAATCCGGAAGAAAAACCTGGCGGTTGAGCGTGATGTCTCCGAGTCACCTCTCTGAGTACCTCACACTGAACCTTCACACTTCATGGGCTCTGGTGGTAAGGTTTTTATTCATAATATTCACTTGTAAATGTGCTCTGTATGTCAACGCTTCAAAGGAAGATGATTGTTATAGGACAATGTCAGAATTGAGTTACCTCTTAGGAAAACCATGAGGCACATTATCCTACAGGAGGCAACTCATTAAACGTATATATACAATATATGTAAATTAATTAATGTATTTTAATAAGATAGTAAAACCCTTATTTAATTATGACAATCTTGATTTAATTTCAGCCTCTTCAATTTTACAGGATACTGTAGTTAGATAGGATTCTTCGTCTAGAGGTTATAGTTATCTTCAAGGAAAACATAACTATATAACTAATGATGGATCAGTAGTGGCATTTTATGTTTATTTGTTTTGGGGTTTTTATTTAAATATTTTGTCGTAGTTTTGCGAATCGTTATCTGACCTACATTCTGCTAAGAGATAAGATGCTATGTTAATTATCCTGTTTGTCCATAAGTTTTACCAAGACATAATCATTTTGATTTCGTGGTTGTGAATTCAGCGTTTATGTTCAATATCCTTCTACTATTAGTTAATGCTCAATCAACTGATGTTCAATGGTACTATTAATTACTGGTTTTTTAAAGGTAACAATGTTGATTAGTCAACATAGGCTGTGAACAGATTAAATGATTTATCTGTCACACAAGGATTTGAATCCGGAACCTTCAGCATAGCAACCCGGCACTCTACATACTGAGTTATAGCCTTCCCTTTTTTAGTTCTTTATTGCCGATATTCATTATGCGAATCTACGTCCGGATAAAGATTTTATTCTTAATCAAGATCTCTAAAACAATTAAGAATTATCAGTTCCTCCCTGCAAAATAGAGAAGATCCCTTCCATTAACGAACTGACCTGCTAACCTCTGGCTAAATGTTTTTAATAAGTCTTCTCTAAGACCGATTTTAACACCTATTATAATTCTTCCATCCCATGTATATTTACATTTTCCAGCTTAAATCGATTAAAGCAGTCCCTACAGAACAGGGGACGATTTTGACTCTGGATAATGGTTTTACCTCAAAATGATCTGATTTGATTTGTGTAAAATACATCAATCTTAAATGACTGCTCTCATTCAGTACTGGTCAGCTAGTCCACCGGACTTAGCCAAGAGGAACTTACAAAGAACACCCGTGGGACACAGTAACGAATGAGGTTTGAATACGTTATACTGAAAATTATCACAACAGTGTTTACCGCTATCAATATACATAAATACTATAATATTCTTAAGGAAGCGAATGGTCTCAGTGGTAGTTTGCTGTGCCTTAAGTCTCGGGTTCAAATCCAACTGAGGCAGATTTTATGTAATCTGTAAACATGCGGAGATGGATCTTTATGGATCTGAGACCTTCCTGGAGCTCACGCAGCCTTTATAAAGTGGGTACCCAAAATAGGAGGTAAATCTGGCTGTTAATCGTGATCTCAGACATTTGCACAACCATTGTCCAAGGAACAGTAAAATCTCTACGTACTGAGATCCTTCCTGGGTTTTAGTGGTACATATATTTTATTATTTTTTATATTATTCTTCTTAAGGTGCCGTCTTCTCTTTAATTTTGTTGACTTCTGCTCTGAAGAAACGGTTTAACACTTAATGGTATGTCTATTCTATTTAATTGCTGTATTATAATACACTTGTAAATTTCAATAATTTTTTTTAACAGTTTATAGCTAATATATTTTTGAAATATACAACGAAATATTACGATCATATATTAATTTTCGTTATTCAACTTGGAAATATTAAACGGTTTCGATATTTACTATAGGCAGTCAGTGTATTTATGCGGCTATAAGGAGGGAGCAAAGACGTCAAACTGGCTGGGATGACGCGGGTAGGGACAATGATCGCTGAGCTTCAGATAGCTGTTGGGGGGGGGGGAGAAGAAATAAACGACTTGGCCGCAATAGTGTTATCTCAATTCTTCATCAATACTCTTTCGTAATGTCTTCAATCTGAAACTGAAAATATGAACTAATATATCAAAAGCAAAATCATCAAAAAACTAACTGACGTAATGAGGAAAAGAAGACTGCAATTTTTTGGTCGCGTCTACAAAATGGATGGCAACAGACTAACCAAGCGCATCTTCAACCTTCTGAACAGTTACAAATCTAAACCCATATGGTTCATTAAAATTGATAAAGACATGAAAAAGCAGTTCAAAGGGGGCGGTTTCTGGAGAGGAAGAAACCAACAACTAGAAGAAAGTGAACTCCAGAAGAGAAAGAACAACACTCTCGAAGGATGAAGGAAGTTTGGAAGCAAAGGAAATCGAACACAATGAAAAGTAACCAAAGTTGATTCATCGTACCTTCCAAATGGGTTATTCAAAAAAATTAGCCACTAGTATATAAATAGAAATCACACAATAATCCATCTTTCAGTACAATTAACTCATTTTGGAAAAAAATTCGACTTAAAGCAATTATTCATCGGGGCTGTAGATATAACATTATGGGGCTCACTCAGTCTCTATAAAGTGGATACATTTAATTAGGGAAGGGGAAATCCGGACGGTTGTATGAAATCTCGGCCTATTTTCCCAATCTGCATAATCATTGATTTGGAACACTGCAATCCTCATCAAATACCTCAAGGCATCAGAGAGTAGATTGGTTATAGTGGTAGAAGTTTTTATATATAGGTAATTATAAAATATAACTATATTACAATCATTACATATAAATTGTCAAGATTATTTATAATGATCAATGAGTAATGTTTGATTAATTTAGAATAACTTTGTTTAGAATGAATCATACATTACTCATTACATGAAAGTATTGAAATGTTATTTGGCTGATTAATGCATTGATATCCATTCTTCATCAATTAGGGTTGATTATGAGACCAACATATTCTGGAAACGTCGCCAGAAAGATGTTGAAAATACTGACTGAAGCTCGAAACCAACAAGTATAAATTACATATACCAATCAAGAAAAAGCGAAAATATATATATATCGGCATATACATAAATTATAGCGACATATTGTTGCGAAAGTTGGGTCCTGAATAAAAAAGCAGACAGAATGGTGACTGTATGGGAGAGAAAAATACTGCGGCGGATTTATTGACCCGTCTGTGACCAGGGAACATGGAGGATCCCTAATAACACAGAATTCCGACAACTTTATGGAGAACCTGACTTAGTGTCATTCGTTAAAAGAGCTCGATTGAGATGGTTGGGCCAAGTGGTGAGGATGCCGGGAGCAAGAATGCCCAGAAGACCGTTGTTTGGGTCGGAAGCTCGGTGGTAGAAGACCCAAAGGTATGGCCCCATACTAGATGGCTAGATGATGTGGAGGCCGATCTGCACCAGCTGGGAATCAGGCATTGGAGAAGACAAACTATGATTGACAAGCAATGGTGGATGAGCCCCAGGTCCTTGTAGGACCGTAGTGCCAAGGTATGAGAGAGTATTATACATAAATTAAAAAAATATATCAAGTAAATAAAAATAAATAATAGTATAACCCAAGAATATTAACACAAAAAGACAATAGTCCCAAGAGGACCTGCTCGGGGCAACCTGTGGTCTAGTGGTTAGCGTAACAAACTACTAAACCCAAGATCGCGGGTTCGTAGCCCGGCAGGTGGCCCTAGGATTTTTTAAAGGGAGTAAAAAATCCTTAGTTACGCCGTCCTTCGGAAGGGACGTTAAACGGGGGTCCCGAGCCTGTACGATGTCAGATACTCGTTAAAAATCCCTATCCTAATAAAACCTGGATAGGCAAAATTTAGAGCTCCCACTGTAGCATCGTCCGATTAGCCATAGCAGCATAAAGTGACGTTAAATGAACAAAAAAACAAACAACAAGAGGACCTGCTCCGTGAGTTCTGGGATTGCACAAGACAAGAACCACTTTATCTGGAGCAGGTATTAGTCAGTTGGACTTGAACGTGTCTTGGGTTCTGCCAGTCCAGCGCTGTAAGATTTATCACTGGAAGCTTTTATGCCTGCATAACAGTTTGTCAAATGGTTCAGCGTGGGCATTATCATGCGGGATAGGATTTATTTTATGTCTTCTTCCCTCGGAATAAATTAGGAATAATTTATTCCAGGGACTCCCGTTCGTCCTAAATATAAAGGCGACATTAAATCCGGAAACGCTTTTGAGTTTTGTCTCCTAATTTGCGATTCGTATGAATAACAAACGGACCATCCTAGAATAGTTTACGTTTAATTAATGTCAATAAAATAAATCAATAGTTAAATAAACTGCGTAAAGTGATATTATTTTAGTTTCCACCACATTAGAAAACTGATTGAAATAGTCTGCTGTCCTTTTCCTCTGAATGAGCTCTATAAACGTAGGGTACACTCAGCCTTGAACTCATCACCTGCTCCGATAAACAAAGAAGCTGGTCCAGAAATAGACTTTAATCTATTATTCCTTTATTTCAAGGACTTATGAGGGCAATGTAGAATACAATAAACTGTTTGTGGTGTATTTTCTTTATCGATCATTTACATATATATTTCTATTTTTATATTATTGCTATTTGAGTACTACCACTGGGTATTTTCTATACGTTCCTTTATACACGCCAATATGTATCATTCCTGCCCTTATATTTACTTGTAGTATTGCTATAATACATTTTTAAATTTCAATAAATTTAAAAACAAATATATTATTGCTATGCTTTTTATCTGAAGGAATTTTTTTATGAGGACTTTTCTTCACATTTTGATTTTTAGAAATCACAATTATTTTACTTTTAAACGGTACCTTTGAGCTTTTATTGTTCATTGTCAGATTTAAAAAAAATATATATAATTTAAGGCATATCAAAAAATCACGGTATCTGCCCGCTGGTTGTGCTTCGAGTTGAGTTACATTCGTTTCATTTTTAATAATTCCCAAAAGTACAAGTTATAATAAGCTATAGTTTTTTACTCAGCTCGAAGTGGCAACCTGCGGAATAGTTACTAAAATCACTAACAATAAATTTAGTTTTAGTTTCAGATGTCGGAAGGAGTGAAAGGCACGATGTAGCAATCTACCTACGTACAGCGCGAGGAGGCGGACGTGGCAATAAAAAAGTAAAAGAGGAAGGAACTGTGGATGTTGGCAGCTGCTGGAATCCACAGCGGCCTTTCCTAACAATGTCCTCTCGGGAGGCGGCTCCATGAATTAGGGCAATCAACTGGTGCATACTTCTACCGTTAGTGTCGGCGAGCTATTCTAGTGTTTAACATACTCATTTTAAGCTTTGTATACATCTCAAAGGCGTGCAAACAATTTTAAAAATAAATAAAAAATTAAATTAAATAAATAAAAATCTGATGACCTAACAAAGCTTACTGAACTCCCTTTTTAAAATTTACGATATAATTAAAAATGAGTAAATACTTATAAAGAGAGGTAAAATAATTGTTAGAAAGCAAATACAAGTATTTTACAATACCAGAATGTATTATAATTTTGCTTTTTCTGATTAATGAATAAGTGGTTGGACTGTTGGCCTGAGATGTGCTGCATTTTATTTTCATTTATGTGTGTTTTTGGTCTGTTCGCCCCGACGATTCCTGAATTAGAGAAACGTTGGCTGGTTAGCTTCTAACGTTTTAAAAGACTCAGATATTTTTGTTTAATTTATAAAACACTAATGGAACATTATGAATTATTATTATTTTTAAATATTTTTATTTTGAAGAGAAAATATTTGTCTTGGCCGGGATTCAAACCCGGGTCGTCCGCATCTCTAGTGTAGAGCTCTAACCATCTGAGCTACCAGGGGTCGTAACCAAGTCAGACAAATCCATTCTCTTCATCGATCCTATATTCTCATCAAAATAAAAATATTTTTAAAAATTCACCATCAACAGAACAATGAATAAAAATAAATTATGAATTATTATTTTTTAAAATTTTTTATTAATAATTAATAAAAAATTATAAAAACCAATTATTGTTTTAATTTTTAAATAGTTTTATTTTAAAGAGAAAAGATTTGCCCTGGCCGGGATTTGGACCCGGGTCGTCCGCCTCTCCGTGGCAGCGCTCTTACCATTTGAGCTACCGACCCCTGGTAGCTCAAATGGTAAGGACAACCTCATAGTCAGGACAAATCCGTTCTCTTCGCCGATCCCGGCTAATTCGGCATCTTCGAATCCCGGCCAGGGCAAATCTTTTCTCTTCAAAATAAAAATATGAATTATTATGTTCGACAATCACTTCACGCATTTTTCTTCTCAGTCCATAAGCATCTAAAACATTATGTGTCAGATAATTATTTTTTCTGAAATATTAAACTTTCCAAGAATGTATATCTATATTGCTACTTTCGGTCTTTTCAGAAAATTTGTTTATACCGTGGAAAACTATTTTTCATTTATTTTATGATTACTACACACACATACAAGCACACCAACTATTTTTTCTCGGACTCAAGAGGCACTAAAACGTGTATTTTAGTTGTAAGGTCAAATTTGATTGACTAAACAGATTATTAATAAATAAAAGTATATAAACTCACAAAATTATAAAGTTAGTGATGGGAAAACACATTTTAAGCTTTTCTATGAAACCTAAAATCCATGAAAAATATTTTATATGCGTTAATTAAATGTCATAACATACATATACCATCTATACTTCGAAATGTTAGTTGGGACTTCTATTTCATGATGAAATGATTACCGAAATTTACTCATAACCCATAATTACGCCCTTTTTTCCAATCTAAATCTCATGATTCAGTATGTTATAATGAGGAAGAATTTACCATAAAAAGGAAAAAACAAAAACATCTTAAAACCGAACTTCCGAAAATTTCTAATTGCTTATCTTACCATTATTCTAGAAGAGGTACGAAATGAAGACAAGGTGTGAATATATGTAACCACTCAGCATTATTATTTTGTTGGTTATTGCTCATAAAAGTTAGACAAAAAACCAGGTAAATTAAACTACGATTGCTCCTTTAATAAGTATAATATTAACGCGAGATGTAATAGAATACTATAAATGTAAACATATACTAATTATCATATAACTAATTATCATTAACTATTCATTTCAAGTGGCAGTATAAAAAATATTCCAGTGTACTAAAGTACTGTTAATTTTTTTGTTTTTTGTATCAATCGATAAAACCTTATTCTTACAGAAAATATCTGAAATAGATTAACAATACCTCAGTACACTGGTATATTTTTTACTGCCACTTACAATGTATAAGAAATGGCTTGCATATAATATGAACTTTTCTATTGTTCAAGACAAAAACAAAAGACTATGGCAATTTTAAAATATTTAATAAATTTTCTTTTCTTATTTTCGGCGAATTGTAAAGAATAAAAAAAAAAAAATATTTTATACTGAGGAAAATTATTTATAAACGTAATTTTAACCTTTTAAAATAAAAGGGCTTATTCTTCCCTTTTGCTACGAGAGATTTTCCAAGTAACTGTGAATACGAGAGGGAGTTTTCCGAGACAAGCTGTAGGTCATGGTGGGCTATCTGCGAAGGGTCAAGGTCGGAAAAGGCGCACGTGGCATCCTGGGGGGGGGGAGTTGTAGGGTGGGGGGTTCCCAGGCTCTTAGGAGGGAATTTGGAAATTATATATATATATATATTCTTCTTCTTGTAATATATATATATATAAATATATATTCATTGACAGCTTGGCTACGAAATATTTCGTTTTGTGGAGGGATCCGTGAAGCAATAAAATTCCTTTAAAAATAAGAAGAAGAACGCTAAGCGAACCCGAAGGCTCGATGCCGATCCCACCAATCTCTGCTTACAAACCTCCGTCCACGGACCACCGAGTCAAACCCAAACCCAAATCCGCCAGATCACTCTTAATGCATTCCTCCCACCTACGCCTCGCTCTATCCTTCAGACGTTTACCAGTCGGACAGCACTTATTCACTTAAGAATTCGTTCGTTACTAAGCCCAAAATGCCTGTAAAACTCCTACCAAAATGATTAACATCTGACTATTATGAATTACTATTACTATTACTAACAGACTATTATGAATTCTAATTATTTAAGGAAATAAAAAGACTCAACAGGGTGAAATATTTTGTTTTTTTAAACTGCATACTAATTACTACTATTAAATTAAAAATAGAAGATGGTAAAATGTTATTAAATAAATTACACAAAATAAGATAGAATTATTTTATTTGTGCCTATGTTTCGACCTAGTTTTTAGGCCATGTTCAGGGCCAGGATAAAAAAAGAAAACAGAAAAAACGATATAAACATTGTAATACCAAAGCAGACATAATACTTTACATACATAGAAATGGTGGGAATGTAAAGAAATACAAAGAGTAAATGATATATTATGAAATAACTGATGGGAAATAATAAGAATGGAATCTAGAAGATAATAAATATAGTTAATAAAACATAGCAAAATTGCAAGAGGAAGACTATGTTTTATTATCTTCATTAACGACATTTGAATATCTTCTAGATTTCTTCCATTCTTTCAATATCAGCTATTTCATCATTTATCTTTTACTCGTGGAATTTCTTTTCATTCCTCTCATTTCTTTTTATGTACACTATTATATCTTCATTGGTACAGCAATGTTCCTATAGGTTTTTCTGTTTTATTTTTTCTCAGCCCTGAAGCTGTCCTAAAAAATAGGACGAAACGTATGCACACACAAAATAAGACCATCTCATTATATGTGATTTCTTGACTGCACCCCTTTTTCACACTTTTATAAGAACCAGTCCACAATTTCCACAAGAATATTAATTAATAATAATACGATTAAATTAACAACAAGAATGGTGTTTTGTCCCAACGATTTCCCAAGAGCAGTTTTCCCCTGAAGGATTTTCTCGGTTTAAAGAAATTCCCTTTGGCTGCCCTACGTTACGCCCTTTTAATCAGTAGCCCTGTGATATCAGACACAACACCATCACGCTTAGCCTCAGGCACTCTCCATTGACTCCAGTAACAAGTCTTAAAAGCTGCAGAATAATCAGACCTTCATTTCCCAGATAAGGAGATGTCGCAAGTCTTTGTTTACTACCGGAGAACCAAAATCAGGTTGGGTTTGAATGAACCATGAGATTTTTCAATTTTGATAAGTTTATAGTCATCAACTGATATATGGGCCAAGAGCTTATGGGTAAATATGGGTAATTGAATTTTGTTAACACATTATAGTAAGCATCCTCGATAGCATTTAAAATTTTCTTTATTGTTAAAATTCATTCAATTTAGTATAGTAATGTGCAAAGGAAAAGTAGCTATGACCTTATGAATTTATTTATGAGGGAATTTTGGCTAAAAATTGTCACATATGGCACCTATGGTTGGCTATCATTGAAAAATTATGCTTATTTTTTTATTTAGATTTTGCACAGAGAGTGATTGGCAACACCTCTGCCTGAAAGTTCTGAAGCATAGATATTAATTCTGTGAGGTTATCAATTGTCCATATTTCGCCCATTATACATGTATTTCAGGGATCCATAAGTGTTACTATTGTCATCGTTAACCGGTACTTAAGAGTTGTTGTAATCTTAGTATAGTACAATGTGTACCAAAAACTACATTGATGTTTATAGACCTAAAAATACGAGTCCATTCCTCGCACTTTATCCTCGTCAATCCTTCTAAATATGTTTCCACAAGTGATCTATTAGGTTCTCATTCCTAGCATTCTTACTAATAGCTTACACTTTTACCTGTGGGTACAATGGACTAAGGTTCAAAAGAACTAATAGGAATGGTAGGAATGATGCTCAAATGCAATCACATACAATTGAAAATGCTTAACCTTAGTCGTAGGTTTGCTCGAAGTGGGCTTAAGTCACAACACTATTGCAGCATAAGCATATGTATATAGCCCCTGAACTACTATAGCTCATAGGTCTCGGAATTTCTCCATGGCTGATTTTTCCAAAACGCTGGTTTATTGTTTCGTTAGGTACTATTTATAATAATTTCCAGGTGTTAGCAAGAATCCTACCTTATTGTGATTCTTACATTTCTTTTACTATTGAAGATACATTGTTCTTCTGAGGGGGAAAGCAGAACACCTTTCTCTAGGAACCCATCAAAGAATTTCATCTAAGGTTTAGTGAGGCCTAGTATCCATTCGAGTATCACCTCTTCTCTGATTGCACTCCTCAAGATGTGTACGTACAACAGGAGGTCTACTTTCTAAGTTCTGGTTAGGTTTGGGGGCAAATTATAATATAGTGGATGGGATAATTTATTTGTTTACAAGTAGATAACTACTGATTCCAGTATGATCTGAGCGTGGCTCCTCACTGTGTTTTTTTTTTTTGTAGGAACAAGAGTCGAAAAGTAATCTAGGGAAAAATATTATACACATTTGAGAGCAGCAATACCGAGAGAGAATTCTGATAAGAATTCTCTTAGAATTTCTACTACAAATTCAGGAATTTGATAAGCCTAGAACGATTATCGCCCGAATTGAAAGCCAGTAAACAAAATGATCTAAAATGGAAATTAATGCCATAAGTATTAAACAAGCTTAAAGTGTTACTAGTTCTTAATAATATAAAAGATAAAAAATACTGTCAAAAGCTTGCTCCTTCACTATCCCTTGCTTCACTATAAAAACATTGTGTAAAAATTCAAAAGACCTTATATCCCGTTTGATAAAATCAAAATTAAATCACGTGACATCTGGGCTAAACTAAATCCAATATCCAGTGAAATCCAAACTAAATCACGTGAGCAGGAGTCACCTGTAGTGTAGTGGGAAGCATAGCTGGCAACTACTTCCAAGATCTCGGGTTCGCAGTCCGGCAGGTGGTCTTAGGGTTTAAAAAAAAAAATTCTCCGTTATGCCATCATTCGGAAAGACCGTAAAATGGGGATCTCGGGAATTCCCAATGTACGACGCCACATCTACGATTGACCATAGCGGCATCTGATGCTAAATGAATAAACAAATAAAACCATTGGTTTTACCGTTCTTTGGAACGTAGAATGGATGTCCTAAGCCTCTGTGTTATCAGGTATTTTTTTAAAATCCCAATCCTAGATACCTGGATTAGCTATATTAGCCATACGATTAGCCATAACAGCATAAAGTGATGTCAAATGAAGAAACAAACAAAATCATTGGTTTTACCGTTCTTCAGAAAGTACGTAAAACGGGGAGTTCTGAGACTGTAATATTCCAGGTACTTGTTAAAAATCCCTATCCTAATAAAACCTGGGTTGACAAAATTTAGGACCCCCACTGTATTGTCCAATTAGCCGAAACAGCATAAAGGGGCATTAACTGAATCAACAGACGTGATCTCTTTATAGAAAATTTTAATAAATACAATGTCTAGCTAAAGTGTATTGGTATCTGTCCCGCAGGTTGTCGTTTCGAGTCGAGTTACAAGTTTTAACTGTTTATTCGTTTCATTTTTAACATTTTCCAAAATACAAAAATACAAAAGTTATCGTGAGCTTTAAAACGGAAAAGATAATGTAATTATGAGTGATGAGTAAATTTCGGCCATCTTTCCATCAAGAAAAAAAAGTTACATAACATTTCGAAGCATGTATGATATATGTTTGTTGAAACGTTCATTTCTTTATGAAATGATTACCGAAGTATACACGTTTCCCATAATTACATTAACTTTTCCATACTCAAACTCATGCTTGTAATGTTGGAAAATATTAAAAGGGAAACGATTGAAAAGTTAAAACCTAGAAGCGACAACCTGCGGAATAATTTACCCTATAAATATTATTTTTATAAATTAAATAATGTTTTTATTCAATTTTATAAATAAATAGAGCCGTTATGATTTGGCTTAGGTCCGGAGCGAAAAGCCGTAATGCGGTATAAAGTGTTCTGGCACCCGCCCAGCCGCTATCGACGAAATATTCCTCCAAGGCATTCCTCTCCTTTCCCAAACATTATCCAAGAGGATCTACCCACACCATTACCTATCTGGTAGATTATACTCTTATATCTATCAGAGAACAGTAATTGCACCCATTAAATTTCAGTAAAAATTAATTCTGAAAAACATAATAATCAATAACAGAAACGAAAGAACAGAAAAAGTATTGTAGGCTCTTTTATACTAACGTATCCTGAGTGGGTTTAGAGTTTCCAGTAAATGAGCAGTTATTTTTGAAAGTGGTATAAGCCCATTTGTATCTAAAGTTTATTATTTCATAACAAAATTTAAAAGTTAAATTATTGAGTCCAAGATCTTTTTTAATAGTCCAAGACCCATGGTCCATTTTTGCACTTGATTAGTATCAAGCTGAATCTTCGTGAATAGCTTCGTTTCGATGAGACGCCCGACGATTTCCTGTGTGAAAATTCTCGATTGTGGTAGTTAAAAGAGGTAGCAAGGATAAAATATGTCGATTTGATGATTATAAAAAATTTATAACTAACTGTTTTTTTGTTAGATCTCAAGATAATTATCTAAATTATTTGAAAAAATATTTGTCCTACAAAATGTATAGTTTGATCAAACAGTCCCCTCCTTCCAATATGTATCGATAACGAAGTCAAACAATAAGAAGTAAAAAAAAAAAACATCATCATCTTCATTCGTGGCGCTACAACTCCTGTAGAGTCAAGCCCTCCTGCAGCTTGGTTCGCCAGTCTTCTCTATTGGTCGCCACTGCTCTCCAATTGCGGAATCCCAAGATGGACCTGGCATCCGCCGGTTCCATCGGAGCCGAGGTCTTCCCACTCTTCTTGTTCCATAAATCCCTTCGTCTAGGACCATATTAGGAATCTGATCCTGGTACATTCTAATTATATGACCTGCCCATCGAAGCCGGCCTACTTTGATTACCCTTAATATATCTGGGCTCTTGTAGAGTCTTGTTAGCTCAGCGTTCGTCCTTATCCTCCAGATCCCATCGGTGCAAACTGGGCCATATATTCTCCTCAAAATTTTCCTCTCGAACCTTAGGAGAAGGGCTTCCTGTGAACTGGGTAATGCCCAGCATTCGGAGGCATAAGTAAGAACTGGTCTTACTCGGGTCTCATACAAATCCACCTTCGTGTTTTGAGAAATAGCCCTGCTTCTAAAATGCTTCAGTAACCCGAAATAACATTTATTTGAAGACATAATTCTGCGATGGATTTCTGCTTTTATGTCATTATCCGCGTTCACCTGGGATCCAAGATACACAAATTCCTTCATTCAGTTGTGGGCCTGCATGCATAAATTTGGTTTTTGATTCATTGACTCTAAACCCAATCTAGCTGCTGCTACCTGGAGACTGATAAAAGCATTTTCTAAATCTGTTGGGGTTTTTGCCACAATATCAATGTCATCGGCGAAGGTCAAAATCATAGATCTATTAAATATAGTTCCCCCAATTTGTATTCCAGATTTCCGCACTGCACTTTCGAGGGCCAAATTGAAGAGAAGGCATGCGAGGCAATCACCCTGTCTCAGCCCTTTGTGAATTTCAAAGCTTTCAGTCTGGTCACCTTGAACACGCACTGTACATTGCACCTTCTTCACCGTAGCCCTAATCCGTCATATCTGCTTCGGTAGTATTCCCATTTCCAGCAGCTCTTTGTACAGCTCGTTCCTCTTTATACTATCATAGGCCATTCGGAAGTCAATGAACAGGTGGTGTGTGTGGATATTATACTCCCTGCACCTCTCCAGAATGCTTTTAATTGAGAATATCTGATCCATGGTAGACTTTCCTCTCATGAAGCCCGTCTGGTACTTTCCTATATTCTGCTCGGCAAAAGGAAGCAGTTTTTTATATCCTAGAGAACACCTTATAAGCACATGGTAAAAAGGATATACCACGATAATTATGGCAATCAAGCATCCCCCTTCTTGTAACTCGGGCATATAACTGCTTTGCGCCACTCACAAGGGATTTCCTCCATCCTCCAGATATACATTGTTATATTATAGAGGACATTGACTAATTCTTCTCCTCCATACTTAAAATGTTCAGGGGAGAGTCCATCTGGTCCCGGTGCTTTATTATTTTTGAGCTCTTCCACAACATCATAAACATCGTCCACATCAGGAGGCTCCAATTCTCCTGGGGGCATCTCTATTTCCTCTCTTTCTATTCCACCCACGTCATTAAGTAGGGCATCGAAGTAAAGCCGCCACTGTTCCAGAACCTGCTTCCAGAACCTTGTGGTGAGATTACCCTCGTTGTCTCTACAGGCATTTATTTTAGGTTTGAATGTCTGTCGGCTGTTGTTCATTTCTTGGAAAACATTTCTCATTTCATTATTAGTCCTGGAGGCGTTCCCGGTGCCAAGCCCTCTTTTTCCTCTGGTGGGTGTGTTTATCTTCCCTTCTTATGGTTCTGTATTCCTCCACTGACCTTCTTGTTTGCCTTTGCTGTAACATTGTTTTATAGGCAAGGTTCTTCCGGCTGGTCTCTTCTTGGCAATCTTCGTCAAACCAGGTTACTTTCTTAGTTGGTCTTTGGAATCCAACCCCACCAACTGCCAATTCTTCCATGGCTTCTTTACTTTTTTGCCACTGTTGATCCATGCTATCAGCCTGATACAAATCTTTAAAAAAAAACAACAGCTGGTTAGTAATCATTTTTGATGACCTCGTTATCGATACACGTTGGAAGGATCAAACCATGCATTTTGTAGGACAAATATTTTTTCAAATAATTTAGATAATTATCTTGAGATTTAACAACAAAAAAAACCCAGTTAGTAATAATTTTTTTAGACAATCGTCAAATAGACACATTTCATACTTGCTACATCTGTTAGCTACCACAATCGAGAATTTTCGCACAAGAAATTGCTGGGCGTCTCATCGAAACGAGCTATTCACGAAGATTCGGCTTGATACTAATCAAGTGCAAAAATGGACCATGGATCCTGGACTATAAGTACAAAGTATAAAAAACATAACGTTTCCCCATATTTTGAAATTACTTCAAATGCAAACCCTTAAATATCTAATTACATGAAATGTTGACTTAAACTTTCAAAAATAAGAGCTCAAGTATTAAAAATTATTGAAGGATCCGATCTTAACAAACTAACTCGAAGAGAAATTTAAAGTTTAGTAAAGAAATAAAGGCTGAATTAACATAAAGAGGAAATGAAATTGAGAATTTGATGGTAATGGGGTAATACTGTAGATTTTTATCCCTCCGTGTTTGTTTTAAAACTTAAAATAGGAACATTCGTGAAGGGCTATCGCATCCCTACCGACAACTCTACTACATTTATTATAATAATAAATTATAGCAGTAAAACAAAAGGTTAGGACTTACTCACCAACAGAGCTTTCATAAAGTTTAAATAATTTATATCTGGCTGTATGTAATAAACCAATGTCGTCCTTTTTGTGAAAAAATAAAAACAAATCTAATACATATCCCTTTCGTCCTTCCTCGTAATTAGTAAAAAAATAACTATAATTATGTAAGAGATGGAAAAAATTATTTATTGGTCTAAATTGTCATATATGCGATATTGATTTTTAAAAGTTAAATTAACTAGGGTAGTGTCAAGCATATGTATACGGGCGGTATAGGACTTCAAAGGAAGTCTTTAGCAAAAAAAAAAAAAAAAAAAAAAAAAAAGTCTTTTTTTTTTGTCATGCCGAAACCAAATCCCTTTTTTCTTTTCCCATAGTCTATAATTGTCACCGGGGTGCATCCAGACTCCTTTACGTTACTCCTACTAGTGTTTTTATCAACTTAGTTCTCGATAAGGTTGTTAAGAAAGTAAGGATAGAGGGTAATAGTACAATCGTCAATAAATCACTACGATTAATGGCCTGTGCGTAGTGATTTTGGGAACAAGCAGGCAGGCAATTGAAGAATAATATATTACCTTGAAAATGGAGGCAGGAAGAGCCAGCCTTGAAATAAATATCAGCAAAACCAAACTGATGATTGTAGAGAGAATGAGACAGCAACTAAAGAATGACTAAAGAAGCCAGTGAAACAGAAGAGGTCAAAAGAAGGATTCTGGCAGGAAACAGGACATAGTATGTTCTTCGGAACCTAATAAGAAGCAACTTAATCTCTCTGTACAAAACCCTAATCAGACCGGTTGTTAGTTACGGCGGTGAATGTAGGGTAATGAACAAGATAACCTGTGACATTGATAGGTTCGAGAGGAGGGTGCTGCGAGGAATGTTTGGTGGAGTTTTCGAGAACAGAGTGTGGCGAATAGGAAGAACCAAGAAATTTACAATAACCTGCCTTTGTCTAGCTTTATACGAATAAGCAGGCTGAAATGGCTTGTGCATCTCACCCGAATGAACGAAGACAGACAGGTATATAAAGGAAAGATCTTCGCCATTTGAGCAAAGAGCCGACCAAGAGCTCGATGGAAGGAGAAGGTGGAAGAGGATATGCGAAAGTGATATCTAAAAATGATATTTTTATGTCACACTAAACGGTAAGTAGAGACAAATTTAAGTAATCCAAAGCATAGTCCAAAATTCGAGGTGTGATAGCAATCTGGTTCCACACCTATTATTCGGCACCTTGGTAAATTTAACTTGTAATTCCCCCTCTGTTGTCTCCCAAACTACAGAACTAAACATTTCTTAATGAAAATATATTTTACTTAATTTTTCTAGAATAATTATTAGTCGAGCGTATAAATATGGAGAAGAAAATGCTCCTAATACTTGTGACCAATAAGCCTGAAGAAGACCTGCAACATCAACCGAAACGTCGGGTACTAATAAATAGTTTCACAATTTTAGCAATATTTTTTTTTAAAGCTAAAAACTTTCGATAATAAGTAATATAAATTATATTTATATTTTTATGCGCAATATAAATACAAAATTATTCCATCTTGCTGAACTACCAGCGTGCCAGCCAGCAGCACTAACTGTACCAGCAACGTTGGGTTAAGAGGAGCGAAACCCACCTAGGCTGCGACAAAATATTATCGACAAAACAAAGGAAATTGCAAAACCTTTTGCTGATAAGGGTCTGTATGTATTTTATCTATATTTATTGTAGAAACGTGTTTTTTTTTATCGAACAAACGTTTATTGTCTTATCGTATCCGTCCAATTATGAAATTTCATCATACGATCAAGAGAATATTATTTTTTTAAATAAAACTTGGAACGTATTTTCTGCTAGCACAGCTCCAATGATGAATGATACCATAATATTTGTTTTTCCAGTCTATTTTCTCACTTAAAAAAAATTATTAAAATTTATGTATATAATTACAGCCTTTCTTTCGTCCAACAACGATCGTAAAATAGCCTCTATAGCTGTTCAAAATCAACTATTAAATTTAGAAAAGTGTTTTCACATTTGAAAAATCAATATAAACGCCTCAAAATCGAGCCACATAAGCTTCTCCTAATAAAAAGCTTCGTGCTCAGCAAGCAAAATTGACAATAACGTAGCTTACCTCGAACAATACTTAGACTAAAGACTTACAAGGAACATATATACACCATTTAAAAGACGGTAGCTGACATGAGGCTACAAACAGCAATCAGATATTCTGGACTGCAGATCTTCACTTGACTTACGAAACAAACAACTGATCTACAATACTATGATAAGACTTATTTTAACATATTTTCTATTTGGACATATTGGACACGTTCGGAGCAGAGGTTTTGCGTTCAAAAAGCACGTTTATATACATAAGATAAAAACTGCACAATTCAAAATTCTAAGAAAAATAGTAAATTATCCTTGATTTATTTCAAATCACACAATACACAACGACTTGAACATCCCCTCTGTAAAATCATATATTCACAAAACATCTTACTCCTCAAAACAGGACCAAAACCCTCTTGAACTTTCTTTTCTCTACTCTCTGTTAGTTGGACTTCTACTGGAAGATTAAAAAGACATCGGCCTAGAGATCTGGTCAGAATCAATTATTCAGTTACAAACAATTTCATATTCCAGCAATTCGAGAAGTAAGATCATTGAGATCAAATTGGCTGGATGCGATATCATATAAGAGCAAGCGTAATATTAAAGAATAGTAATAATAATCTATATATTTAAATTTCTCAAAAACAATTAAAAATATAATAACATTATCTTTCTGAAAATGAGCGATAACAATTTCAATGATTATTTATTATTATTTATTTTTTACTAGAGGCAGGGATATTTTATTTATAGTATCAACAAAAAAAAAATATATATCACTCTATAATATAATAGATAGATATACACCACCCTGGACTTACAGACCACCAAAAGTATTTCTACACCTGTCCAAGTTCCGTAAACGAGACACTCGTGCAATATCGAAAAGTCTTCTGAGAACTGTTAGTATCTTTACCACACCACACTGAAATATATATAGATGGCTCAAAGTCTGTTAATTCAACTGGATCTGCCTTTATTACGCCCAATTCAACCCATAAAAAAAGTTACACAACCTCTGCAAAGTCTATACGGCCGAACTAAATGCCATAGCATCCCCTCTGCATTTCTCCATGACAATTATACAAACAGACAATATAGTAATAATTTCCGATTCAATGAGCTCCCTCCAGGGATTGAACAATATGTACTCACACAACCCCATAGTCCAACGCATTCACGAATATCTATTAATGTTGAACCACATAAGCAAAACAATCTGGGCCCTGGGACATGTGGGTATTGTCGGGAAAGAGATGGCTGTCAACCCTCCCAGGTAGAGACACAGCTATTCCTCTCGCCCAAGAACTTGCTCGCCCCCTTAAACAATGTGTAGATAAAAGATGGCAAGCAATGTGGGATGAGAGTCCAGTTGAAATATATAAAAAGGGAAGTAAAGCCTTGAGCTACATCTAATCGCAGTAAACGCCATGAAGAGGTGGCTATTGCTCGCCTTAGAATAGGATACACCTGGCTTACCCACGCATACTTATTACAAGAGATGCACCTCCGATATGCCCCTGGTGTAATAAAAATCATTCTATCAGACATATATTTGAGGAATGCTACTCCTATAAAAAATACTAAATCAGCTCAAAATACCACCCGATGTTAGAGAAGCACTTAGATACAGCAAATCTGAAGTCGAAAAAGTGGTGAAATTCATTACAAAACTGTAAATTAATAAACAATATTTGATTATCCATTGTCCCTGCTATAGATGCATTTGTTGTTTTTTCAATAACAAGATGCATTTCCTTATTATATATATATTATTTGTTAGTATGTGGGTATATGAATTTTTTTTTTCCTCCTAAAGATAACTAATTATTGAAAACAAAAATCTACAGGCGTTGGTGACCCTAGAGTTTTACGCCTCTAATCAACAACAAACAACCAAACGTGGTGCAACTAAAAATATGAATTTATAAAAAATAAAAAAACTGTTGGAAATGGAATTTCTGAAATAGCGTTAGCTGAAAAATGCTAATTTTGAGTTAAGTCATTGTTCTCAAGAAGCAATTTGTAAAAATTGTAATCGGATACAAAATTCAAAACTACACGGAATTTTCCAATTTACCTATTTGTAAAATAATATTAAATTTATTTTCTTGTTTTTCCGAAAAATGGGAATAAATGGACAGGATCCCTGCGATCAATGAAGCCGTGACGGATACCAAGTCTCAAGTGGAAAAGTGTTTTTCGCGGAGCACTTTCCATCCGCTGAAAGATTCAAGTGGGTATTAAAGCCAGACCCACTGTATACATATATTTCTTCTAGTCCATTCTTGTTATATATCCTTAAAAACAACTGCCCTTGAAGGGTCTGGGGTTCATTGCATGGTAGAGATTGTAGTGTTTCTCTACAATGATTTCATAAAACAAGACATTTAACAAATAAAATATTTTAGGGGAAACAAAAAGTTCAACTTGTTATTGATGTTTTAAGTTGTTATTAACATCAATTGCACAACTGTTAACCTTTTGGTTACATATAATTATTCTTATATCAATGGAATTCTGACCTTTATACTAAATAGTAAACAAAACCGACCACCTCATAGCTACACGTTTGAAAGATACACTTTCCAACGAGTGTCAAGTTTCCAGTATTTAGGAAGCCGTATAAACGAGAATTTGGATGAGGAGGAGGAAATCAGAGCCAGGATAGTATCAGGTAATAAAGCATGTTTTGGTATATCAAAGCTCCTGGAGAAGTAAGCTACTTAGCCTAAAGTCCAAGCTGATGATATATAAAACCGTCATTAGGCCAGTAGCGACATACGCTGGTGAAACCCTCACACTCAATAAATCCAGCGTGGAAAAGCTGAATGGATTCAAAAGGAGAGTTCTTCGGTAAATATTCGGCCCAATTCGAGAAAACGACCAACTCAGGATCAGAAGGAAAAAAGAGCTAAGTGAGTTATATGGAGACCTAATGATATCGAGCTTCATCAGGATTCAACGCATCAAGTGGCTGGGCCACTTACGTAGGATGGACGAAGAAAGAACAGCTAAAAAGCTGTATAAAGGAAATCCGGAAGGAGTAAGACCTCGAGGAAGGCCCAAAGCTAGATGGAAGGATGCCGTCTGTGAAGACCTGAGGCTGAGCAACGTCTCCATCACTCGAGCAGGCGATCGGGACGATTGGGGTAGAGCGGTTGAGCAGGCCAAGGACTTCCTTATGAGTCTGTCGCGCCAATAATGTAATGTAATACTAAATTGATTAACTCATACATAGGCCGCTAGGGGTATCTAGTTGTCATATGTCACGAACATGTTTGTGGTCCGAACGCATAAAACCAAAAATCGCGAAAAGCAGCTAAAGAAGTTTTCACTTAAAAAATGCAGTGTGTTCGAGTTGACCTTGAAAAGGATTAGAGCAAATCATTTCAGCAGAAATAGAATTATTACACCAATTAAATTATTATTATTAATAATATTAATAAAGGATATCATTCTTTGGCTAACTGTTATGAATGAAACCCACAAGACTGGCGAACCGTATTTTTACATATTGAAAGGAAAAGAAGGAAAAACCTGCCTGGTTCGAAGAGGTAGAACGAGATTTACAGGAGATGGGGATTATCTGCAAGGATGATTAGGAAAGCAACCGTCTCAGGATGAAACTATAGACCCCCGTGGGTTTTTAAGAATAAACAAAGCTGATGTCGGGAAAGAGAGGGACAGAAGAAAGAAGGGAGCAGCAGCGGCGACGAATGAGGGAGTACTGGGCAAATGTCAAGATGAAATACAAAAAAGACAGTTGAAATGACGTGGTCCTTAATAGGCCAATACGAGTATAAAAAAAATTAATAAAGAATAGAATAATGATACATATAAATAATGGTGATGTGGCAATGATGATAATATATAACAATTATTACCACTGTTCCATTTTTCTAGCTATTGCGATTTGAGTATCAGAGAATGGTACCTTCATTTTTTTTCCAAAAGTTTAAAAAGTTTCAAACAATACGGACTGTGTCTAATAGAGAGAACTGAATGTTGAGCCTCTCTTATCATATCAACTGATAATTTTAATCCAGTCGTGCCTTCCACTGTTCATTATAATTATTAAAAATGTTCTATATAGCATGTTTATTTTTAAATAAACTTTTATTGTAAGTTTTTAATTTGTATAGTTTGAGAAACGCAAGTAAACTGAACTTGTAAATTCTTCAAAAATACAAATGTTCTAAAATATTTAGTTTTTGATTTTCATTATTTTCTTCAATGATTGCATTTCTTGTTGTTTTTACTGAAATTTGAAAAAAATATCATATATTCGTTGATTGTGGGAAATGCAAGAAGGTTAATATAAGTAATAACAGGCAATAAAATGTTTAAATATTTTATTTTGTATTTTTAATAAGCATAAAGCAAGAATTCATTCCTCACAAATCAATGCTCTCCATGGTGTACTGACTAAGATTGGTCTAGAAACTAGTGGACGCTAGACGAGACTAATCCCGCTGCTCCTGGGCCATTGCTAAGACCATTGCTTAGTCCGTTGCCGAGACGGACTAAAGTTTGTCTCGTCTATTGCCTAGCAAATGTCTCATAGTGTGGACTAGCTTCATTCTGTCTCTAGTTCATAGTTTCATTGATAGGAAATTAAGGACCAAACTAGGAAGAAAGAACCAAACTACTTTTAGTTATAAATGTAACACAATAAAAAGTTAACCTACTGCGAGGTGCAATTGGATTTGTGACGAGAAAGTAAAATAAACTTGTTTGAATGCATCAAAAATTTCCATTGGCTTGGGTTTAGACAGGACATATGCCATGAAGGTTATACCTCTCTGCTCAATGCCGTCTAACTGTAAATATTTATCAGGTTTTAAATACAAATTATTCTCTCTGTTTTAATTAATTAATGATCTCTTAATATTGCGAATTAATAGCAAATTTTCTACATCGCTTCTTGTGCAGTTATGTGAGTTTATTATAGAATATACAGTATATTTTTGGCGCCTCTAATTGTTTTATAAGTAGGTGAAAGTTAATATAATCATTGTACGTACAAATCAATATTTTAAATATACATTTTAATTGAGGAAGAAAATGGTCCGGGTAGAGGTTAAAAAAATTCTCTTAAACAGGAAGATCTAATTATTTTAAAGACAACGTTTCGACCCCCATTGCAGGTCTTCATCAGGGTTTATAATGCGGTCAAGGGTTGACAGTTTTTGTAACCATTGTTTTCTAGTCAACTGACAACCCTTGACCACATTGTAAGCCATGAAGAAAATCTGCAATGTGGGTCGAAACATTGGCTTTAAAATAAATAGTTTTTTATTTAAGAGAATTTTTTCTGACCTCCATCCAGACCAATCCTCATATATATAACCTCAACTAATGGTGCTCAGGATGAATACATAATGATTGTCTTACTTATTGTAGAAATAGAGAATTATTACATTTATCCCAAATTTATTAAGTACAAAATGGCTAATTGAACTTAGTGGTAACTAATTCTTAGTGGTAATTAATTCTACAAAATAACTTGCGAGGTATATATATATATATATATATATATATATATATATATATATATATATATATATATATTAAATAAGTGTTTCTAAAACAAAATGCAAGTTTTCTCCTGATAAATTGAAAAAGGATAACACAGTTCTTTTCTTAAACTCGCGATAAGAAATCATAAACAAGAAAACATTTTTTATTTAGATAATGCTATTTATATATTTGCGATAACGGACATTAATCTACAGAAAGGAAGTTGTTATGTTCCACTAGTAAAATTATAATAGCTGTATTGACAATAATGGAGTTCGTTAGACATTATTATTATTATTACAATTAATTATTGCGGTAAATACTGAAACTGAATACTCTCTACCTAAATACAATATGACAATAAACTACAAATAGATAAAAGACAATAAATGGAAGCTTTCTAAGTAAAAAAAAGGGAAATATTTTCATTTTGTGGCACTCTTCCAAATAACGATTCAATTGGAAATCAAAAAAAGAAAGTTCTTAAGGAAAATTCTTGGCCCAATGTTAATACAGACGACGACATAAAAGTGAGCTGCACACTCATGTTCCGAAAATATCAGATGTTATGAGCAAAAGGACAATGTCATTCTATGGCCGCCTGTTAAGAATGAAACCCACAAGACTGGCGAACCGTATTTTTACATATTGAGAGGAATAGAAGGCCAAACCTGCCTGGTTCGAAGAGATAGAACGAGATTTACAGGAGATGGGGATTACCTGCAAGAATGATTTGGAAAGCAACCGTCTAAGGATGAAACTACATACCCCTGTGGGTTTTCAAGAAAAAACAAACCGGGAAAAAAGACGGGAAAAAAATGGGTGGAAGAAAGAAGGCACCAGCACCGGCGACGAATGAGGGAGTACTGGGCCAATGTCAAAAAGTCCTCAGTAGGCCAATACGAAACAAAATAAAGAAGTTATGTGGTAATAATAACAATATTTTTTGTTAAAATCGACAAACGTTATATAAAAAATAAATTAATGTAAATAAAACAAATTAACATATAAAATAAATTAATTATCTTTGTTTGTGTATCTGTTTTTCTGTATGTTTATCTGAGTGAATATAAAAATAATTAATAATCTGATGCATATATAAAAAGTGTTTATATTCCTTATTTCTGGTAAATTTATGATACGAAAAGTAAGATAAATAATTATAATAATTTTTCATGTAATAATATTATTAAAAAATATTTTTCATTATAGTAGCGTCAAAAAAAATTAAAATGAAAATTTTTTTTAATTTAAAATAATTATAAAAACATCACTTAAAAATAACGATAATTCTTTTGCAGATAGAGTTTTTATGATGTTGACTGATGAAATAATTTATTGAAAATGACCACGCTTTTGGCCAAAACATATAATGTGTAGGTGAGGTAAAATAAATGATTTGGACTAAAGGTTTTGTTACACGCCAGAGAAAATATTTTTCTTAAAATCGCAAACAAAAAGTTTTTATCAAATTCATTTATCAAAGTTACTGAAAGGTCGTTAATGTATCTAGTAAAGATTTAACTTCATTGACATAATCTGAAAATCCAGAAATTTCAAATTTTCAAAATGACACCGCCCAAGTACTTTTAGTTTTGTTTATTTTAAATAATTTAATTTCTCCCGCTATCAGAGTTAATTAAAAACGAAAATTATAATTTCGGTAATTAACTGAAGAAAGAAATATAAAAGGTTGAGAACTAATTGCAGGAAATAAGAGTCGTAGTAGAAAAAAGACGGGTGGGAAAACATTTTATAATTAATTGTTCTAAATGAGAATGTAGTAATAACAACAATTACACCCACGGCGTAGGATGAAACAGTCTGTGGCCATGCAATGATTGTTTGAATGAATGGATCGATCGATTTTCAAGTTCATTCAAGGTCAAATTGAACGTTATCATCCCAAGTATGTTTTGAAACATTTTAAAATCAAAATACTAAATTTAGAAATTAAATCTGTTAAAACAGTCGTTTGAAAGTTCGCAAATATTTTTTGTGAGAGAAAACTGAAGGGCCTATTTCATATTCCAGTAGCTTAAATTACTCAGTAAATTCGACTAAATTTTCGAAAACAGGCGGAGCTCGAAATACAGAAAAAATACTTCATCATATTTTTAATATTTCCGACTATTTGATGATGGATCTAAAGAATATAAGGATTACCATGATGCCAGGCAATCCATCGTAATTACAAATACAAATTTATTTGGTGGCAGGTTAGCTAATGAGTAGAAGATTCAGGGTACGAAACAAGAATGTGGCAGATTATTTATCAATGATGAAACCATATCACATCACTGCACCGTCGGGGATAAATATTACATTCTCTAGATTGTACTGAACCCAAAAACTCCCAGGAGCCTTGTTGAGCGCAGGATTTATCGTTAAATTTCGCCGTTGGAATTCATTTTGATTTTATAAACTTACTTATTGCTGCTTTGAAATAACCTATGTATAATAACAACCTATTATTGATATTTTATATTCGAAGAATTAGAGAGAAAAACAATTATTTATTATTTTAAATTATAAATCCATACTTATGAGTTTCTGTGCTTATAATATAACATTCATTGTAATATGCGTTTGATAAAATGGATAATCTAATACCTTATCCCATTATTGTCGTACTTAATTTTTTTTTTAATTTCATTGTACTTAAGAAGCTCATTGTGCTTAAAATATTTCAAATGGGTAATGTTTATGTTGATTCCTTAAGATTAATATTATTATCATTATATCATTATTATTGTTAAGAATAAGTTCGTTAAGTCCGTATAGGACCAGATCTTTAAACTACAAATACAAATTAATATGTAGTTGTTGTTGTTGTTTTATTTTAAGGGCAAAGAACTACAAATGGTTATTATTGCCCTCACTACTAGAGAATATAAATATTTACAGTATCTACATAATTACCACTAGAGAATATACATATTTACATTACCTACATAATTACGTATATACATTCTTGTTACATTACTACTTAGTAAAAATATTGTTACATATTTAAATAATAACATACCATGCTATATTAGGCACATAATAGAACCATATTAACATATTAAACATATGATAGAAAGGTAGCTTATATGAAGTTATTCATAATAGTAAAAGTAAAACGTTATACATATTTATATAAGCTTTATGATATAATATAAACATTATACACATTGATTAACATTACACACATTGATAAACAATAACATCTATTGGATATACATATATATTAATATGTAGTTAACTGAAAATATCAAAATTAATTAAATCAAAATTGTTGCTCTTTATAAACCTACGATAAATATAAGGTTTCTTCCTAGTGTTATATTTATAAAATTATAGATAACGATGGCTTTTGTGCTATCTCACTTTATGCTTTATGTTCATTTTAAACAAAAAACATGACTGACTAATTTAGCTTTTAAATATTTCGGGTGAAAAAATTCGTCGTATATATATATATATATATATACATATATTTGAGTATATATATAAATACTTTGAATATAAGACTGAGAAGTTTAAACTGAACGAATTTTTTCAGGGCCAGACTCCTATCTGATTTGGCACACCTACAAGTTTAAAAAAATTCTGACAGCTGTCATTACGCCAAACCCCTAGCTCCTAGGAACCTTCCAACTTTTCATAATCCTACTCTATAATTCCTACATCAAACCTTTCAATAGTTTATTATAATTTTATTTAATAACTTTGAAATAGCACTTTGTTGATCTCGAAAAATAAGTTGCTGAAACTAGCAACCCTAAAGATACATTAAATACATGTTAATTGTAAGATTTTTGGTTTATAAGCTACACACACAAACACAAAAATAAATAATAAACAAATATTTTACGAGACACTTATTTCAACTTAGGAGAACTTAAAAATTGTATATTTATAGATATTCCATAAATAATTTGAATTACAAAATGGAAAACGTTCAAAAAATATTTTATAAATAGATAAATAAATTAGAAATATGTAAACGATACAATGTATATTATTCGTTAACTCATACTCAAACATTGAATATTTTTGTTATAATGATATATGAGTTTTTACGCCTAGTAATGTCATAAGTTAAAGAAAAAAAGGCAGTTCTCTAAACCACTGAGCTACCAAGGGTCGTATCCAAGTCAATTAACAAAAAATAAAAAGATTTATATTGGTCTAAAGCACTTGGTATATGTAACAGTCAGAAGTAACTGTTACAAACAGACTATAAAAACATTTTATTTTGAAAAATTTATTTCGAACATTTTAAAATTTTAACTTAAAATAATATTAATTTCCTCTTCATGGCAGCTAAGTCTCAAAAATATTTTGAGCATAGTTCTAAGAAATTAAATTTTAGAGAAAATGCTCTATAATACATCATGTTAGTTGTAAGATTGTTCGTCCATATGCTATTCTATTCACAACACGTACAAAGAATAATAATAAATAAATAAATAGTTTTACTAAACGCTTATTTCGACTCAGAATTCCATAAAATATGTATACTAATTGATAGTTCCTTAAATAACTCAATTCCAAAATTTTCAAAACCGGAAAACTTTCATTAAATATTTTATAATTTTATAGATATGTAAAGTAATAAAAACTACACAATACAGATAATTTGTTAACTGACACTCAAAGATTGAATACATAAATATTGTTTCTACTAATCACAATGATATTTGAGTTTTTACTTCTTGTAATGGCATACGTTAAAAAAAAGAAGTATTTTGGTTTAAAATACAGAGGATATGTAGTAGTCAAAAGTAACTGCTATTCAAAAGCTATTAAAAATTTTATTTCGCACACTTAAAGTTTTATAAATAATTGTAACTAAAAAAATAATATACATTTTCTCTTCATGGCAGGTATATCTCACCAGTCTTTTAAGTATGATAGTTCTAATAGTTGTAAAAAATAAAATTTTAATGAAAACTCCCTTCAAATTTATTTTCTATAAAAATTATATGGTAATGGCTACGTTTGTTCATTTAACGTCACATTCTGCTGCTATATCTAATCGGACGATGCTACACTGGGAATCCTAAATTTTGCCTATCCAGATATGATTAAGATTGGAATCTTTAACCTATATCTGACATCGTAATGGCTCGGGAACTCCATGTACCGTTCCTACCGAAGGACGGCATAACCAAGGATTTTTAGTCCCTTTAAAAAATCCTAGAGGCACATGCCGGGCTATGAACCCGCTTTGTCATAGTAAATTAGGTAATGGAATATTTGGAAAAGGTAGGCCCTAACATGAACCTTTTCAGCGTAGCCAATTCGGATAATGAACGTTCGGATAATTGACGCTCTACTTACTGTATTATTTTTCGTAGGTTTCTATATTTTACTAAGTGCTTTGAACTTATTTTAATTACTGAGAGATAAAAAGAATTTTCTCACACAGAAACTGTGTTATTGTAGTACGATCACAAATCCGTGAGTCACAATGATTGGGAAAATACATACATATATTTGATCCAAAAATTAAATTAAAACTGCTTGCTTGAGATATTTTTTATGAATTGTTAGCTTATCCGCCTTTTCTATCAATGAAACTAATCCCAGACTATTGCCAATTTTTTATTTTATTTAATTCGGCTAAGATAAATGAATTGAGGGGTTATACAACGTGGCCGTGATTATCGAATTGATATAAGAAGAAACCAGTTATTTATATTAGAAGTCGTAAGTCATTGGTTGCACGATCCACATTATGTAATCAACTTCGTCATGTAACCATAGTGGATAAGATGAACGACTTAGTTCTCAAGTTTTCGTACTTGGTAGAATTATCGCTTAAAGCTAAATATTAATGTTAGTATGTATGATGTCATTTCGTGTCAGATGCTAATAGACACGATTGTGAAAAATAACGAGAGTAGCACCCCAAGAAATTTACAAAATGGATTTTGTGCATATAAATTCGTTTGATTAAGAGAAATTTAATTTGAAAAGTATAGTATGCTATAGAAAAAATCCCCAAAACAATGTCCTGAGTATCAAAAAAAAAAGCTAATCAACTTTTCGTTAATTCAGGATAAGGACACACGCCAAAAGAAAATCAGGTGTTCGAGTCAACAAGTTTTAACTGTTTCATGTTTAATATTTTCCAAAAATACATATCATTGGCTTTAGTAAGGAGAAGTGAATGTAATTATGTGTAATGAGTAGATTTTGATAATTATTTCATCAAGAAATAAAAGTTTAAACTAAGAATTTGAAGTATAGATAGATATGTTTGTTGAAACGTTCATTTATAGATTAAATCATTAAGAAAGTATACACTTTTCCCATAATTACATTATATTTTCCATATTAAAGCTCATGATAACTTGTATTTTCTAGAAAATATTAAAAGGGAAACGAAGGAAAAGCTAAAGCTTGTGACTCAATACGATGGGACAACCTGCGGAATAATTACCGAAACGCTGCTCATCTCACCCTAAATGTCCTACAACAAAATCAAGCAGATTTTTCCTATTTATTTATAATTAAAATGAAAGTCTCTTTTCATTATTTGCTCACATTTATTGGTCTAATACTTGGTTTTCGTTTTTTGCCAAAAAAATAAAAAAATAAAATTGAGATATACTGAAGGTTCTGGATTAAAATCCGGCTTGGGCAGATAAATTATTTAATCTGTTAACACCTGAGAGATCAGCAGACCCTCTTGGAGTAAAAAATCCGGGTACCCTTAATTACGGGAAAAATCACCTCCCTCCACAAATGGTCTCCTAGGAACAGTACATTCTCTACCATGGACTAGGTTGTAGTGGTACATGTTCTTTTTTATAATTATTGGTTGTTAAAAGTCACCCAAAACCACTAAAGCAGATCAGAAGTTTGAAATAACACATGAATTATGACTGTAATCTAATATATTCATAATGCGATATTTAAATGCTTGTTTCGATAATAAGTCTTCTTAATATATTAACAATCATTAATTTTATGGGGACCTAATAGTGTTAATAAGTATCCGTAGACTTAAGAAATGTTTAATTAATAAGTTTAATTGAACTAGAGCCTACCGTACACTAACATTGATAAGCAACATGTGCGCCCATGTACGACTCAAATCAGTGCAAGTCACTTAACTGAAGTTAATTGGGTTTAACAAGAAGGACGTTGTCCGACAATTAAGTAGTTGAGGTCCAATACTACAATTTTCTTTAATATATAAGTATCAATAGGAAAATGAATATGAATAGAATATGAACGAACAATTAAATATTATTCACTTAAAAAGTTATTCGATTTTTTATTATATTTATTTGATTTTGATTAATTTAATATAAAGTCGTTAAGGTTTTATAGATTTGTTGAGAATTTTTTGTTCGGAAAAGTATATTAGGTAGATCTATAATCAAAAATAATTAATTAATAAAACCCCAATCATCATGCAAGCTAATTATTTCGCTTTTATAAAAGAGATGTAAATTAAATAAACTTTAATAATTATAGTTTACAATTATATATGTATGTATTTAATAAAAATGTTGCTGAAATAATACTGTTTTAACAATGAAATAAACTCATCATATTTCATCTTAATCAAAAATTACTACATATTAATATTATATTTATTTATATATTACTTAATAATTTTATTTTAATATTTTTATTATTTTAGTATTATTATTACTGTACCATTACCAAAATTAAATAAAAACTAGTCTATGAATATTCTGTAACTATATAGTTTCTTATAACAAATAACCAGTTAATTCAACTACTTTATTAATTGACAAGGAGAAAGCACATTTAAAAGATTAAAAAAACAAATATTTACTAATTTTACAGTTTAATTATTTTCTCAAATTTCGATAACAATCAGATCTCTTCTTTGCATTTAATCCGGAACTTTGTATTTTATATGATTTCATTTCTATTATGGAACCCAAGATCGCGGGTTCGTTGCCCGGCAGGTGGCCCTAGGATTTTTTTAAGGAAGTAAAAATCCTTAGTTATGCCGTCCTTCGGAAGGGACGTTAAACGGGGGGTCCCGAGCCTGTACAATTACAGGTACTCGTAAAAAATCCTAATTAAACCTGGATTGGCAAAATTTAGAGCTCCCACTGTAGCATCGTCCGATTAGCCATAGCAGCATAAAGTGACGTTAAATAAACAACCAACCATCTATTATGGAAAGTCCCAAAAAATGCACAACCCGAGGTAGTCAACACAATTCGAAATAAAAATAAAAAAGGTTTTGAAAAACTATTGAGATTAAGGAAAAAATTTAGAACAGAACACCTGGGATTTTTATCAGACTGAAGGAATCCCAAACACCCACCCACATATTTAGTGTTTAATTTGACTGCACCCCCAACTATTTCCTTCCTTACTCCGATCTTCCAGTCAACTATCTCCTCGCTTCTCATAAAAGCTTTTATAATTAAAAATGACGCTCCAAGGATATAAAAAATAAGGCCTTACAATACTGCTTTGAAGCGAGAGTGTCTATTTACAAGCGAATGCCTAGCATTAAACTATAATATTAGGACAAATTAGAATTACTAGCAAGTAGAATCGTTAGGAAAATATTTGGCCCCAGTAAAACTGTGGAAAATTGGAAATTACAAAGTAACAATGCATTTTTTCGAAGCTTAGAAAATATCAGAAGTAATGATAAAAGGGAGACTCCTTTATAAATTTTGTTAAACATTTATATTGAATACAAGACAGTGGATAATTTTTTTAAAATATTTTTGCGATAAGAAGTCAACAATGAATTGGATCCACTAGGTAAAAAAAGGATTTAGAAAAAAATAATGTAGAGATTGAAGTGTGACAACTGACAGAGAAGTGTTTATTGAACAAATATTGAGTATGAAAGGCTTCGAGTGTAGGAGAGAAAAGAAAGCTGTCCTGAAGTGGTCAGAAGAAAGGAAGAAGAAACATAGTGAATGGATGAAAGATATTGGAAGAAAAGAAAAAATCAACAAACAAAACATTGAAATTGCCACATGGTCCTTAGCTGGCCCATTAGAGACAAATATATAAGGAAATAAAAATAAAAATAATGACCAGTAACTGTGTAAAATGAATGGTATTATAGATAATCATTAATATTTTCTTCAAGTTATAATATAATTTAAAGAAATTTATATTTAAAATAAGTATTCGAAATAACTAAGACATAACTAAAACAGATTTAACATCTAACTTAGTCGTCCTTGATATTTTTGACTAGTCCTGTTTCACTCTATAGTTTGGTATATGTTTTTTTTAGAATAATTAAATTTTTTATTTATATATCTCCTTCGCATACTACTAAATAAGTAAAATTACTACTAAATAATATTCAACAAAGTTTCTACTAATAATTAACGAAGAAAATTCAATAAATATTTCTACAAGGCAGTTTCATCAATTAACCTCCATTTTTAATTAAATTTATTTATAGTGATAATTAAATTACCTTTGGTTATAAAAGTATAATAAAGTATATTTGCATTATTAAATCCTTCAAATTTCGCACTAATTGAACCATCACGAATGTTCAGTTATTTATTTTCATTTATAGATATTTATGTTTGTTTATAATTTCATTATTTTTTTATAATACTTAATTTCAAAACATTAATTGATAAGTTAAATAATTTCACTTTCAATCTATAATAATCAACTTTGGAATATGACGTACTAATATTTTTTCGCAAATATTTTTATTTTATTGTATATAACACCTTACTGTAGTTAATTATGTAACACCACTTGACAAAATACGAATTATGATCTTTTAAATATTAAGTACTAATTAATAATTAGTTGGTTGACACCGCAAGAAAAAGAGTTTTTTTATATTTTTTTTAGTATAATATTTCTTTAGTTGCTGTTAGACTCCAAATACGAAATGTACTGGTATGTTCTATTTTTTTATATTTCTCCTCTATCATTCCCTCAATCTATCTCTTTTTTTTCTACATACGATTAAATTATATAGTATTATTTTAATTGAGTATACAGCTCCATCATTACTAGAAACAAAAAGTCTTTTTAACAGTAACTAATTTCAAACTCAAGTCAAAATGAGTTTGAAATTATTATATTCATTATATACATATATTTGTTCGAATCCCGGCCAGGACATAATATTTTCTCTTCAAAATAAAAATGTTTAAGTAATTAAAAAGAACAAAAAATAACATATATATATATATTGCAATAAAATTATTTGTCATATAATTTTACAATATTTTAAATTTATAGCTGTCATTTCACTCATGTTATTGTTTTTAATTTCTCATCAATTACTAGATATATATATTTCAACCTTTTGTTTATTGTATTTCATTCTTATAATTTATGTCTATAAAATGTTATATATTTTTCGGCACTGCACTTTTAATATTTCTTTTTCTTTTCTTAGCACTGATTACGAACTAAAACTTAGGCCGAAACGTTGCCACAAATAAAATAATTTGTATTTATTTATGTAATATTTATTGACCGTTTTCAACATTTCTTAAGATCCATCCAATCAGCCATTTCCTCATCGCAAATGTAATAATAATAAAAAAATATATAATAAAATATTATAATTTTAAGGAGAAGACCCGGCTATTTGAAGGCCTCCTGGAGATCCCTTTTTCGACAATCGATAGTTCATAGCCCTTTCCCTACAGCACGCCACTCTTCTCTAAGCTTCATTACTTACTTCTTTCCCTATTATCATTCTTTCCCTAAATACAATATATATTATATATTATAATATATATAATTTTTAGTGTATACAGTTTGAATACACCCACTCCCATTCCAACATCCAAATGATACCTCTCTCGTAATTGTAGATTTTTGTATCTTGGATGTGAAGACGGTAAACTGTGTTCACAAGTTTCCTTTGAGCACGCCTTCAACCTGCTAACTTTCTCCAGAGCGGGGGCTTATATCAGGTAATAACTTAACGTTGGAGTCTGGGGATGAGTTAATTTTATAGATAACTTTATCGCCTTCAAAAATTATTATTGGTGCATGTTCGATAATAGACAACCGTTTGGAGGTAATAATATTTGATGTTTATTTGCGGAGGGGAAGGATGATTTACGCCTTACATCAGTTCGTAATTTTCACTGCTTTAGAATTTGGCTTCCTAAGAATCGAAATAAAATATTTTTTAAGAACTGACCTCACCTTCCTAGAAAACCCATTCTATTCCTTACCTATATATATAATGCTGTACTCCGCTCCACATATTTTCCTGACCTCTGCAAATTATCCATTGTAAAAATGATACCCAAACCTAAAAAAAACAACAGAATTCCTTCCTCTTACCGTCCTATCTCTCTTCAACCTTGCATGGGTAAAATCCTAGAAAAACCTATCCTGAAACGATTGTACCCCATCCTTGATGCAAATCACATAATACCAGATCACCAGTTTGGATTCCGAGCATCCCACTGCACTATTCAGCAATGTCATCGTGTGGTGGATGTAGTCTCCTCTGCATTAGAACGTGGGTCATATTGTTCGGGCGTGTTTCTTGACGTGGAACAGGCTTTTGACCGAGACTGGCATCCGGGCTTGCTCTACAAACTCCGTAAATTCCTACCCCATTCATACTTTCTCATCCTTCAATCCCATCTCACAAATAAAACTTTCCAAGTAAACCATAATAATGTCCACTCATCCATCTTTTCCCAATCTGTTGGTGTTCCTCAAGGTAGTATCCTTGGCCCAATCCTTTATACAGCTGACATCTCAACTCATCCTAATACTATCCTTACCACGTATGCTGATGATACATGTGTATTATCAGTCAACACCAATCCAGTTATTGCATCCCAAAGCCTCCAATCCCATATCACCGGTCTTGAAGAATGGAGTCAAAACTGGAGAATTAATATAAATTCTAAAAAATCGCATCAAATCACTTTTACCTTACGTCGTAAACCAATGACTTCCTGCCCTTCAGTACCCTTTAATATACTCAGGGTAAGATACTTAGGGTTGCATCCTCATACTAGACTGAAAAGACAAGAAACCGCTCGACGTTTCATGCTACTTCAACACTTTCTAGACAAACGCTCTAACCTCCCAATTAACTACAAAAGACTCATCTACAGAACCATCATAAGAGCTATTTGGACTTACGGAGTAGAGCATTGGGGCTCCACTAAGCCATCGAATTCCTCTCGTATCCAAAATCCTTCGTAAAATCCTCAACGCTCCTTATTTTGTTAAGAATAAAGTCATCCATAACGACCTTAATGTCCCATTTGTTGCTGATTTGGCCCGAACCCGGTATCTATCCTTTCATAACAAACTTCATTCCCACTCAAACCCTCTAGTTTCAAACCTAGTTTCCTCTTCAATTCCCGATAATCCTCCGAGGCGTCTGAAAAGATGATGCCCACGTGACCTTCTTAGTTGAACTAGTGATGTGAGTACTACCAGTGGGTAGTTCCTCTACTTACCATTAACTCATTATGTTTCATGTCATCATGTCATGTCATTATGTTTCATATAGCCTATTTACTTGATGTATTATTGAAATACAGTTGTAAATATCAATAAATAAATTATATATATATAAAAAAAAAAAGGACTGAGTTAAATGTACTGGAAAAGTACTAAATACAGTAGGAGTTGGCATATCGAAATTGTATCATTTGTAAACAGTCATCAATCAAAATACAAACTTTTATTCTACCTCTCTTCCCACAACCTTCTCAACAATAAGCCGAGGTAAAACAGAACTATCTCTGTAAATATATACGGATAAATAAATATACGAAGAGTTCTATTCATGAGTTAATTTTATTAATTAAAAACTAGAATGGTTAATGTGGAGTTATATTTGATAACAGATTTGAGGAAAATAAATATTTGCCAGAATCAGGGAATGGTCTATTTTCCTAATTCAGGATAAGAGTGTAGTTTATTAATTTTTTGTTTCGATAAATCACGCTATAACTTCAATTTATAAAACATAAATTAGTAATGGCTTCCTACATTTTTTCGTGTTCAGTATTTGGAAGAGGGTGGATACTTGTAAATACGAACAAAGGATAACATCAAAACACAGGTATGTTTTAAATAGGAAGGTAAACAGAGAATTTATTTTTCGAAATACAAAAATAAATATGCCATAGCACATACATTTATGCTATTTTGTGAATTTTAAATATATAATTGCTAATAAAAATAAGAAAAAAGTCAAAGAGAGGTATAAATTATAAATACGTTGACGAAACTTTGACGGGTATGTTTTTTCCAGTATTTTAGAGACTGGAGGTTTAATTCCTTCCTGTAACGCATTGTTCATATAACTCAGGAGTGAGAAAGCATTTAAATCGATGAAGATGGCGTAATCATGTGAACCTTGGGATTCTCACCACACAACCTCCTTATATAACCTAACTAAAATTATAATCAAAGGTCCTTATATAACGTATCAAAAAGCATATGTCCAAACCATTTCTCGGCACATAAGCAGACAATTTTAGACTTGAGATGTTGTTTTGAATATGTTTATGCTTTATATTTTCGGTTTAATTGGGCCATGTCCCTGAAAGGACGTAGCTTATTATGTACCTTAGGACTGAAGGCTATTGAGGTAAGGAAAATTAAAACGGTGGAATTGGCTACACAGTGACTGGGATTGGGAGCCTTTGAACTTGACCCTGCAACTCCCTCAAACTCTAATTTTGCCTCCCAACTCCTCAGAGCCTTACTTTAATGAAGTTTTACTCTTCAATTTCCATCCTCAACTTTTCCTTGTAGCTTCCCTCGGTCACACAAGGAGGTAGTTAGGCGTCTCAGACTTAAAAGGCCGTGTGGAACTTTAGTTGCGAAAACACTAATAATGTACAATATCAATTTAAAAAAAAAAAAATTCGCGACTAGCATTCATGTAATCAATTTATACAAGACGTACGGAATGGTTTGAATCTCAAGTTTTAGGGAGTAATGACATAAGTTAAAATTTAAAAAAATTTAAGCTTTTAAAATTGTTCTAATGGTTATTAAATTCTTCAATACAATCATTACAATAGGGATTCTTTGCCTTACCAACACCCAAATTTTTTTTTTAAAGTCACATGGAACTTTCAAATACCTCTATTGAAAAATTAGTTTTTTTTTATTGATTCCATAATTAAAGATACTTGATTTTGATATGTTCAATATTGTCGTACTATTTATTGTACTTTCTTTTACTATTTTTTTCGAGTTTTTTTTGTTTAAAAATATATACCATATCTGTTAGTAGAAGATTGTTGACTGCCGGTTGTGGATTGTAAATAATTTATCTCTTTTATATACAATAAAAAAATGTTTCCAGCGTTTAATAAATTAAAACATATATAAAGTGGGAATAAATAATATCTCTAGAGATAGCAGGCACCATCAAAAGATATAAATAGGCGAAATGAAAACTACCGCTTGCCGCAGTTAATCATACTGGGAATGATTCCTTAGTTGCTTTAAAAAAGAAATTAAAAACCTTGCAGTTAAACAATGTATTTGAAAGAAATTAAATGAATTGAATTATATATTTCCTCAGAGAGAGAATATCATGGAAATGATTTATGTTTAATAAATATTAAATCATCTGTTCATAAAATTAAATTATCTTTAAATAAATATCAAGTCATGATTTCATTTGAACCTCAACCATTGACCCCGTTATAGGCCCTGAAGAAGACCTGCAATGTGGCTCGTAGCGTTGGCTTTCCAATAAACAGTTCTCCCTATTTACGAGAATTTTTCTCACCTCCACATGGACCATTTTCAAGAGGCTGGGTGAACCCCAGGAGGGTCCTAGATCCTATATGATCCATCACCGGCTGCTCCCCTAAGAAAATAAAAGTCTCCCCTCCAGACAGGATTTTCTACATGGCAACTCAGTGCTCTACCACTGAGCCCCTCCACTCCCTTATATATAAATAAGATCAACTAATATTATTCAAAAAATAAATAATAATAAATGATAAATTTAAATTTATTCAAGGAGTTATGAATAAAAGAACATTAAGCAAAACTATAAAGGGAATAATGACCTTAATTAGCCTAATCTATTAATTGATATCTTCACCTTACCTTTGTTTTCACCTCCGTAGTTGTTCACAAGCGATTTTATCGCCAGCATTAACCGCACGATCCATGAATATGTAATACCCTTGTTTAAATGCATTTCTTGTTTCGATTCGTTTAATTGAGTCATAAACTTCTTTTAGTTACACTGATTATTTGATTACAATATTTTCATTTAGGAGGTTTTATATTGTCTCGTGCTGGTATTACTTGTTTTGAAATCTGTCTTTATAATTTCTTTATTATTCATAAGTTCAAAATTAATGTTCCTATGCGTTACGACGGGTTACCTGAAGAGAACTATTGAGAAGGTGGGATGTAATAACAAAAAAATATTAGACTGAAACAACAAGAAACTACTTCAAGACTTACCAGAAAAACCCTCCAAGCTCCTAAATAATTACAAAAGGATCTTATACATTGCTAATATAAGGCCTATTTGCTGGAACACTTCATATAATACTTTCCTTATTACTAAATCATATTGGCAATAATCATTGATTTATACAAATCATAATAAATTGCATCTTATAACCAAATTAAATAGAAAAAACAAAAGGTAGGTTAAAAATGCCATACGTATAAAGAAATGTTAAAAGTCTATTACGAATTTGTTTCCTACAATTGTCAATGACTGTATTTTTTTCTATTTTTCCTAATTTATTAATACCTAAAATATATACAAATAATGTAGGTAGTACTTAAAAGAAAAGTAATGATGCAATGAACAAATGAACAAGAACAATAAAATTTGTTGAAAATATCTATATAATAAAAATGAATCGCCATTTCCTTGCTAACCGCAAAACTCGAGAACGGCTCGGCCAATTCTGCAATTTTTTTTTCATATTTTTTAAGGCGCAAAGAAGGTTCTTATGGAGAGAAATTGTTCATCTGGTTATCATAAAATTTTAATCAGAGCTGATAAAACTCCTGTAGGAAAACATGTGAGATGTTTCAATGCACCAACAATTGATGAAGTTGCCATTCAAATGGTTGGAGAAAATTTGGAAGCCCTTTGTTTTAGGGTAATAGGGCAGAACGTCTGCCGGGGCAGCTAGTAGGAATATAGAAATAAACTTCTCAAAAACAAATAAATAGAGGAATGTTGTCTGAATATACTCGTACATGAAACTATAAAAAAGATAAGGCACAATGAAGTTTGTTATGCACCAAATATATGCTTAAGTACGTATTTACCTTACGACTTAACTATATTGTACCGTAAATACGAATTAGTTAAATTTTATTTAAAAAGTGGTGACAAAACCGGATGGGCAAGAAATAGAAACAAAAGGCCATCTAGTTCAGAAGGAATGTCTAAATAAATGACTGGCACAAGATAAAGTTGTAATATGAAAGCACTCAAGATGGAAGTCCCACGGGGTGACTAATATCAAATAATCTAAAATCTAATAGACTTTTGTAAAAAGGTTCACGGAACCTTTTAACAAGAATATCTATATAATTTGAAAGGAAAAAAAAAATGGCTACTTTCAGAGCTTAAAAGTACCTGGGAGCGACCACTAACTCTCAAGAATAAAAAGAAATATTTCAGTTCCGGAATCGAACCACGTACATTCGCACACATAAAAAAATTGGAATGGATAACGATGTAATGTATTTTAAATGTATTCATTACATTTTACAACTGTATTATAATACAACAAGTAAATAGAATGAATAATACATACAGACGTGAGATATAGGTAGGTAGTGAAACCACCCTCTCTTAGCACTCAAACAATAAATTCAACTTTGTTTTTCTTTTCAGACGCTTCGGAAGATTATCTGTTATTGATGAAGTAACTAGGTTTGAAACTAGTGGGTTTTAACGAGAATAAAGTTTGTCATGAAAGGACTGGTATCGAATTTGGGCCAAAACAGCAACAAATCGGACATTGAGGTCGTTATAGATGACTTCAATCGTAACGAAATAAAGAGCATTGAGGATTTTACGAAGGATTTTGGATTCTAAGGATTGGATACGAGAGAAATTCAATGGCTTAGTGGAGCCCCAATGCTCTAATCCGTGAGACCAAACAGGTCTTATAATAGTCATATTTGTGAGTCTCTTGTAGTAATTTAGGAGCTTATAGTGTTTGTCTAGTAAGTAATGAAGTTGCCTGAGATTATTTACTTTAAAGTGATTATTTAAAAAAAAGTCCAAACCCGGGGAGATCTACACTGTAACCGCTATACATTAAACCAATGAGAATTTAACGGATTAAAACTAGTTACACAGTCAAAAGTAGCTGAAAGCTATTTCAAGTTATAAAACTCAAGATTGTAATGGTTATGTATATTGAAATCAATCATTGACATGCAAGATTCACAAACTAGACTTGACGATATGGAAAACAAGGATTTAAATTTATATTTTCCTGGTTTAATTGTTTCTCTTTTAAGTGAAAAATAGCCTTCACTATTATAGGCTTTTAGCAACTTTTGGGAGGTGGTAAACTTATGGCTTCGCGTCAACAACATGCTCAAGACTGGGGACATCTAGCTGCTTGTGTACGAGTTATACAATTCCTTTTAACTTACTTTAGCTTAAAAGTTAGAATTCCGTTGACATAAGAATAAATATATTTATCTAAAAAGTAATAGTTCAATAGCTGTGCAATTGTTACTAATAATAAATTAAAACAACCATAATCTGGTTTAACTATTCGTTTCCCCTGAAAGATTTTATTTGTAAAATTTCATGTTTTAAGAAAATATTGAAGGTACAAGCGATCTATGTACTGTTGAACTTAACGATGATAATAATGCTAAAAATGAAAATAAGACAGACTAATGTTAATTAATTTAAATTTACAAATTTGAAATTTAAATAATTAGGACTATAATTTATCTAGAAATAACGAATAAGAGAATTCAGTTATTCCAAAGTTTTGAGTTTTCACTATTTAATATTTTACAATATTAATAAACTTTAAGAATGGATAGTAGAATTATTGTTTAATTAATCAACCTTGATATAAAAATATTCAATCAGATACATCAAAGTTATTCAAAAAAGTATCATACACATTATGCTGATTTGTTTGTTTTTCATTTAACATCAATTTATGCTCGTATGACTAATCGGTCGATGCTAGAGTGGGAGGCCTAAATTTTGCCTAACCTGATAAATTAGGATATGGATCTTCAACAATTATCTGACACCAAACCTGCTCTGGACCGCCATTTTACGTCGCCTCCGATGTACAGCATAACTAAGGATTTTTTACCCCATTAAAGATTCCTAAGGCCAGTGCCGGATGTTTATATGTTGGCATATCACATGATGCATACCCATTTATTTATTTCAACTCATATCGGAATTTATCAAAGATATTGATAAAATTTTAATAAACGAAAACTGTATTGTGATCAGTACTGGGAATAATTCAATGAAAACAAACTCTTAATAAAATTATAAATAATTAACGGATGTTAACGAACTGCGTATTTGATTCCGGGCCAATAATTCCAGACTTATATATAAGCTTGTATAACTAACTACGGAGTCAATATAAGGATACCGCCTAATGTTTCTAATTTCTCTTTGGAATTTTATTGAGAAAAAGGATATTCCTTCAAACAATCATTAATTCAATAAATCCAATAAAGGTTTGGTGGTTTTGAATTCAGCTTGAAGATTATTGGCATTTATTTAACGCCGAACCCGCAGAATAAATTTCAACCTTATTACCCAGGCTAGAATATACAATAAACCCAAAAGGGCGGACTGTTTTTGCCCATATTGGGGTAAATTGAAGTTTTAATCATCAATAAATAAACAATAAAATACATCTCATTATCATAAAATAGTTTTTAGTGATCACTGGGTAATATTTTTTTGTACATACAAAAAAAACTTCCACTACAATCTATGAAGGGTCTTGGCTTCAGAATGTGGTGGAGACTGTACTGTTTCTAGGTAAACGGTTTTGAAGGGAAGTGATTAGTCCTAGATCAAGCTCACCCGCAAAGGTTTACCCCCAATTTACAGTAACCAATAGATAGGCTGGGTGAGCCCCCGGTTTATCTTCAGATCTCACAGTCCATCTCCATCTGATAATAATTAAAATAATTTATCTGCCACAGCCGGGTTTGAACCCGGGACATTCAACATGTCAACTCAGCGGTCTATATCATAGCCGCTACCCCGCTTCCCTTATTTTACATATGAGATGGATGGAATGGAAAATAATAGGGCATACAAAAATGAATTAAATAGGAAGAAAGATTTGAAATGATTTTTTTTTTTGTACTTTCGATAGAAAAAAAAAATGTAGAATATAACAAATATACAACATTAGAAGTTGGAGAGATTTGAACAATTATAAAATCGGAAAAATGTGGATTGGTCCACCAATAGCTCTTAATTGCTACAATATTTTATCAAACAAGTAATAATCAGTAATAAAGAATGCAAACAAATCTTGAACTTCATGGATTAATATAAATATATGACTTCAAGAAAATAAACTTACTCTTAAGTTTATTTTTGCAGGAAAGAAATTCGTTGACTGGTAAGTACCAATGTAGGATGGAAATAGTTGGGGGTGCAGGCAAAAATTTACACAATAAATAAGTGGAAACTTATTATATTTTATGTGTGCCGACGTTTCGTCCTACTTTGTAGGTCATCTTCAGGGCTATGAGAAAAACAGACAACAAAAAAAAAGACTGTAAAAATACCAATAATATAATATAATAACAGTAGCAAGAATATAATAAAATAAAATAAAATTATAATAATAATACAGAGATATAGAAAATTTGAGCGATATATTATGAAAGGATATATGAATAAAGATGATTACATAATAGATGTATAGAAAGGTGATAATGCAAACAAAATACAAAGAGAGAAATCAAGTTAAACAGAATGTTATAAAATGAAAAAGATATAAATATAATGAATGAGATATATAAGTATGGAAAACTTAGTTTAATAAAGATAGAATTGAATTGTAGAAAAAAATGTATGAAAATAGACTCCTAGGGAGTTACATAAGTAAAATGAAAGAAAATTGATAAAAAAATATGATGCCAAAGAATAAATAGAGAAGAATATTGTAGACAGTAAAGAATAGGAATCTCATGTATGACAGGCAGAGAAGTAAAATATAGGTATCAGATGTTATATAAAAGTATACAATAGGAATGAAGTTATATTAATAAGAAATATGATGTAAGTATAGAAGAAATTATAGAATGAGAGATATAAAATATCAGTTTGAGAATGGAGATATATTATAAATAATTATGATGTTCAATAAACGTGAACTCTTTGATTAAAACTATGATGGCTGCTAAAGTGATTATGGGAGAAATAGGTGTGAAGAAAGGAGATGGAGAAAGATGAAGAGAAGATATAAATAATATGAAACTGTACGAACCCAATAGGAGTGGCTGCTCGGTGCAAAAACTTTCATTGCACCAAAAAAAATTTGAAAAACAGAACAACTTTTGACTGCACTTCCAACTATTTCCATCCTACATTAAGTTTATTTCCTTTAAGTCATACATTAATTATATTATTGTCATTACTTTGGTCAGGAATCTCTCATTTTATTTTCATGTGGATATCAAACCAGCATTTGAATCAATCATCGAAAATGAAACATATGGACTGCATAATTGTTAACTCTCATCTTTCTGAAATAATTTATAGTGAGAGAACAATCAACTTCCAACACAAAATATGGCCAATAAAAGTCACAACAAAGTTTAAATACCTAGGGGTGATAATATGTAACAACGGAACAGATAGGGCACCTGTAGTAGAAAGAATAGTCGAACTGGAAAGACTGAACTTTGCCAATAGAAACAAGTACAACATGAAAAAATTGTCCTCCAATGCAAAAATAAGGCACTACTGTACAGTAGAAAGACCAGTAATACTCTATGATATGGAAACAGTCAGGCTTCCGAGTCTGGAGAAAGTCCTGAAGATTGAGAGAAAAATTCTGAGGTGGATTCTTGGACCATAGTAACACAAGAGGGGTATAGGCGAAAATCCAACGAAGAAGTATACAGAACGGAAGATCTTGAAACAGTCATCAGGACCAGGAGGCTGAGGTTCTGCGGCCACATGGTCAGAATGAACCATAAGATGCTGAACAAAAAAATTTTCGATGAAGTCTTGAGCAATAAGAGTATAGGTGGAAATGCGAAACAAATAAAAGAGGAGCTGGATATGCTAAAAATCAAGGATAAAGACTGCTTGGATAAAGAGCTTTTCGGAAAAAACTAAAAGAAGTTGGGGTTCTTGCAGGAAGGAAGGAGAGACTAAGGAGAAAATGGACTAAGGAAGAGCGAGAGGAACAGTCCAGGAAGATGAGAGAGTATTGGAGTAGAAGGAAGGCGGAGAGTGTGAAGAAGATTATTAAGTGATATTCGCGTGGTCCTTAAAAAAAATAATATGCGCTTAATTCGATCTGGAATATATTGTTTTGGTTCATAGATCCTGTAACCCTACAAACCATGGAAGGGTCTTGGGTTCAGTATGTAATAGAGTCAGTATTGTTTCTTGGACAACGGTTGTGCAGGGAGGTGATTTGTCCTAGATCACTCAACCACCAGATTTCCCCCTTATTATAATGGGAACCTACTTTATAGAGGATCCATCTCCAGTCGCTAGCAGAATAAATAAAAGCCTCCTAGTGAGTTGGATTTAAACCCAGGACCTTCGGCACGGTAACTTAGCGCTCTGCAACAGAGCGACTCCGCTCCCTTGGTTCGTAGATGCAACCCTTTATTTATTTAAAAAAATATATTTACGACGTTCGGCAGGTCTACTGTCGATTTGCAGCCAAAATGCTTACCTATTTAAAACTTTAAAACCTAAAATTGGCATTTAAAGTAGTTTCTAGTTCCAAATAAGATAGGGATGGGTATGGTCGTATCTATCGGATAATTTGCAGCCAATATTGAAAAGTAGTGGAAACAAGGACCGGATATGGTCGAAATGTACCCGATAGAGATACTTACCTGGATACTGTGTATCTACTTCACACCCGCTATAGCAGATTAGACGTGTATTCAAGGCTGTGGTTGTATTCACATTCACTAGTCAGTATCCACGAAGATTGGCGTATTCAATACAAGTTAACTTAATCCTTTGAGTCAAGAACGTGCCAATTTCCAAGCCGTACATGAAATTGCCACCCTGGAAAATCTTAACCCGTTTTAATCGGATAATCGAGGCGGGGGACCGCCAAAACAAACCTAGCTCAATTTGGCACTAAAATTACATCGTCTCACAGATTAAAAAAAAATTATTATCTACTAGTAATCACGGCCCTTTTAATAATAAATAAATAAATAATAAGCAATAGTCAACCATTGATTTAAGGTCCCCTGATTTTATTACCGGCGAAAGACCAATTTCGCCGCATCTCCCCTTAGTATTTTTTTTTTTAAATTATTTTATTGAATTGTACAACTGTAATATATACATCTAGTACAAAGGCTGTATGAATAAATAAATGCATGAAAGGACGTGTAGAGGCACTACCCATTGGCAGCACTCTAATCCCCTTAGTATTAATAAATAAATATGTGAAAATAATAGTGAACAAGTTATCGTTTATTATCAATATAATCTGTAATTAGTCACTTATTATATATGTAGAAACGAAAATAAACTATGGAATTAGTTAACAGTAAAGGGTGGTTGAAATAACATGTTCCGGGATCGCTTCCTAACATATGACTTTTCACGAGCAACTTTCGCTAAAAAAGCATCGACATATATCTCGGCAAATATATCTGGTTTCATTAATGGATATATCTATACAATAAGGTAAAGCCAATTGGCATAAATGATTGAAATCGGGTAAAAAAAAATTCTTCGACGAAATTGATACATTTTTTCTCCACTTTTTTACTTTCAACAGTAACAAATTTTACATCACTTTAAAGAAGAAAATTAGTTTCACAAAATTAAAAAATAGCACCGGAATATGACTAGTATTATAATAGCTATAGCGTTTTAAAGAGATTAGCGTGCGGCGGCGGACAGACAAATTTTGTTTTACAATCCAAATTCTATGTTTTTTGGAACGTGAATAGCAAAAGTTTGAGGTAGTGTTAACAATTTTTTTTGTTCAATTCCATAGCTTTCAAAAAATAATCAACCATAAAAACATTATTTTAATCACTTGATGTCTTATGCAGGTTACTATTTCGGCGAATAACCCTTTTTCCTTTAAAATGATAACAAAAACTGATGCCCCAAGAAAGGTTTCTTCTGTGTAGCGTATTAGAAGAGTAAGGGTAGGGATAACTGTATTCAACTACAAAAATATCAAGTAAAAGTATCGGATACAGAAAAGTATCCGTATCACTTGTATTCAGATACAGGAAAATGCAGTATCTACCTATGACTACCATACAGCCAAATGAAGTGAGTCAGGATGGTTTTCAAGGGTTTAGATTCTTTTAAAATACACTTTTCAAGCTACCAATGTCAAATACAGATCTACCGTGCAAAATATCAGATGAACAATGTGTTGGTCTTAAAATGTGGTCACGTTCGTATGACGGCTATAACCTGGGCTCTGATGATTAAAATGGCAAAAATAACACGTATTTATATATGTTTATAAAGCACCACTAAGCATGAATAAAATGAAAAGATTTGTTTTTCTTATACAAAAGAAGTAATTGCTCTGTATTTTCCTTTTTTTAAGTGAATTACGACTATCAGAAGCACACCAGATGGCGTTATTTCGGTTAATCGACGGTATTGTATTTGTATCTATTTTCCTTGAATGTTAAAAATATACGTCTTTTAAGTTTTTAATAAATGTTTAATTTTTGTTTACATATATAAATATTTATTTAATATAATGAAACTCAACATGAAGCATTTTCCATAAAACGTAATAATTATAGAAAAAAAAAATTATATTTGAGCCGTAGAGTTTGAAAGCGTGACAATTCATTTTTTATGTGTAAGAAAATGGTCCGGGTAGAGGTCAATAAATTTATCTTAGATGTGGAGAAATGCTTATTAATTAGCCAACTTTGGAGGTCTTCTTCAGGGCTAAATATGCAAAACAGACAATTGAAAATTAAAAAATTGCTAAGCATGGTAAATATAAATGTTAAAATACAAAGTTGTAAAAAACATACTAAATAATACAATAGGAATAATACAGAAAGTGTTAAAAGTTAAAGAATAGGTAATAAAGATAAAAATTTTAAAAAAATCATTTTTTAGTTTAATCTTATTACAAATTAACATAAGTTTATACTTTTAATCAACTGACAATCAATATTATTTCAGTAAAAATTTGTTATAAGAAATTTATTAGGTTAACAAAATTTCAAATGTGTTAGTTTTGAAAGTAAATATCCAGCAATATGGGAGCGGATTGGCTAATTCATAGAGCGCTGAGCTGCCAATCTCGCTGGTTGGCTGACTTTTATTTAATTTGTTAGGGACCGGAGAAGGACCCAATTGGATCTAGGACCCTCCTGAGACTCACCCAGCCTATATAAAGTGGGTACCCAAAATAAGGGGGGAAATCTGGCGGTTTTGGTCTTGGACCAATCAGGTACCTGCACAAGGGTTGTCCAAGAATCAGTACAGTCTCCAACTTGCACTGAACCCCAAACCCTTCAGAAGTTGTAGTGTTGTCTAACTTTCCAATTCATCGGCTCATTTATTTCTGTCACAAAAAAAGACCCAACATTTTTTTTTTCCATCGCTATCCTTAAGTCTTTAAACATTATGTTTAATAATAATAACTCAGTAACAAGTTATTTATGTAAGAACTGCTTTTTCTGTCCTATGAGAAAAAAAAATGCGCAGTGAGAACAAAAATAACTATCGTTATAAATCTCTTAAATCTAATCCCAGGATTTGGCAAGGCTCGCTCATTGATTTGTTCAACATTAGAGTCGTAATTATCCACCCCTAAATAGATCAAACGCCAAGAATAAATTTAAAAGTTATATTTATGAATACTTTGTTGTTTTTCTTGAAGTAATTATGGAAATTATTTTGGATCCTACAGCGGACTAGAAAAAAGTCAGGTCATGGACCTCGATTAACGATGTTTGTAGCGACTGATAAGAAAAGCAAAGATTGTACGTTGCATGGCTTCGACTCAATTCTTTTATCATAATTGTATCACATTATTTCATTAATTTTTTTAAAGAAACAAATGATTTTTTTTATTGTATTATTTGAATAGTTAAAATAAACGGATACATGAAAATAATTTGAAATATGTGTTTTTAATAGATTGCTTATGAACATCAAATTTATCCAAAGGGTTGTCAAGCTTGGGTCTAATTTTACTTCTTATAACTCTTTCAGGAAATAACAATAAATAGTGATACACAATAAATTATAATAAAAAAAAATCATAACACATTGATAAACAAAACAAACTTTGACAAAAAAAAAATTATTTCCGGTTCGAAGTAGGTAACTAAAAGTAGTAAATACATTATTATTATAAGTGAGCCCCTAGGGGGCCTGTATATCTCTCATGGTCCACTCCCCGCTGATACAATTTGATTTGAATCCGGAACCCTTAACATAGGAACAGTCCATTGTGTGCACTGAGCCAAGCCATACAATATAGTATACGATTTCTAAAATGAAACACCACTTTGAAACGAAACGGATGGTTAAGTCGGTTATGATCCAGACGTCTGTGATCTTTTTAATATATGTAAAAAAAAATCGGTCCAATAGTCTCGGTAAAAAACATTAATACAAAAAGGGTTTTTTCTTGATCAATAAGAAAAATTTATTATTGGAAATAACGTATATCTTGATATGTTTTATCATATATTTTACCCACTTCTTTTTCAATTTCCTGATTTATGGAAGATCTCTCGTTCGACTCCTTTTGTGTCATCTTCTGCATAATAGCATATAGTAGTCGTATGTTCTAAAACTCTGTACGAATGTTTTAGAATACAAATAGAGAATTTTAAAACGTAAAAGTCGGTACGTAGACATTCTGCGCAATTAGTAATTAAAGATGAAAAGATTGTATCTGTTTACATGGCTCTACAATCCTTGATAGGTCCTGGCCTTCTGTTATTTTTTTGAGGGTACGTAATAAGTTTTTTTTTTTAGGATATTAGGGTTATGAGGAGCGATGAGTTGTTATGGCGAAGGACCCAGATTCAAATCTAGCTGATGACAGACTTCCTATGGGTTCTACGACCATTCTGGGGCTCACCCAGCACATATAAAATTGGTTTTATCAACAAAGCGTGATCTAAGAGAAGTTCCTCCCTGATTAACCGTTGTTCAAGAAACAGTACAGTCTCTACAATATTCTGAACCCACGACCCTTCATGGATAGTAGTGATACAGGAAAAAACAGCACAAAAGTGGATGAAAAGATAGTTGTTTTTATAAATGCCTCTTTTGTTTAATTCTTTGGAACTTAAATTTAAAACGCAAAATTTAAATCTTACGAAATATAAATCTGTGGAATGTACTCGTATGTAAGTATTTGTTTTAGAAACTAAGAAAGAATTACGTAAAAACAATTTATTTAGGTGTGACAGGTAAATTTATAACGATAGCTATTCAGTTTTCCATATCCATGTTAAACTGAGGGTTCTTCGTTCTTACCTTTGGTATATAATCATTGGAAGCCATAATTATTATGCTCTAACCTTCATAGCCCTAGTAATAATAATTTTTTTTCAATTATGTGCGGTTCGTTTCAATAAAAATTGGAGATGCTCGCTATAGATTGGAAATTATTTTTCAATGGGTAGTGGTCCAGTTGAACGGCCACAGAAGGTAAAATACGACGCGATAAAGCTGGAACCGGGAGTTAAATCAAGGCTGGCTCTAGAACGATTAGCTTGGACAACACTGCCTCCAACCCCCTGCCTTTGTCCAGATATATCATCCAGCTTGGGGCCCAATTCCTACTCTCCGCATAAATAATCTTCCTCCGAATTTATTTGTCTTTGATAAATTTACTCTAATGAATCGTTGGTTAGAATTTGTTGCTAAGGTAAGCGGTGAGCGTTAACTCACTTCCTTTTTTTTTGTATTCCAAGCCTTTAAAAAATGAAAAAGACTAAATTCTGTTTATTTAAAAATTAAAAATGTGTCTTCTAACGACTTCTGAAGCTTAAGTATGGAACGATAATTCCAAGATCCATTAAATATAAATAGGGTATCTGTTCCGCAGGTTGCCTTTTTGAGTTGTCACAACAAGATTTATCTTTTCATTTAATATTCTCAAAAATAACCGTGATATTCCAGGATCCATAGTCCATTTTTGCACTTAATTACTATCAAGCTGAATCTTCGTGAATAGCTTCGTTTCGATAAGACGCCCAACAATTTCCTAAGCGAAAATTCTCGACTGTGGTAGCTATCAGAGGTAGCAAGGATAAAATATGTCGATTTGATGATTCTCAAAAATTTATTACTGTTTGTTTTGTTTTTTAAATCTCAAGATAATTATCTAAATTATTTGAAAAAGTATTGTCCTACAAAATGTATATTTTGACAAAAGAGTTCCATCCTTCCAATATAAATGAAAATTATTGGGCGTCTAATCGAAACGAAGCTATCCACAAAGATTCAGCTTGATAGTAATCAAGTGCAAAAATGGACCATGGATCCTGGACTATGAGCTTTACTATGAAAAAAAGTGAATTTATGGGAAGGTGTATATAACAGTAATAATTTCATCAAGACATGAACGCTCCAAAAAGTTTTTCAAAGTATAGAGTATGATGTTACTAAACAGTGCAAATCGGTTCTTTAATCTATATACTGTGAGAAATACTTTTTTTTAAATTTTCGGTCTAAAAAGGAAACGAAAACAAGTTAAAACTTAAATACTCTTTTAAAAACACAGTTAAAACTTGTTGTGACAACTCTACAACCTGCGGAACTTATAGCTCAAATATTAATAATGGAATCAAATACCTACATCAACCAAATACTTTTTTTTATTTAATGTATTTTTACAACTGAAGGTGTTTTTCGTTCCTAAAGTTCTCGATGGACATTCTTCTTCTTCTTCCCTTAGTCTCCTTCTCGAAGTCCCCTCGCTGCTATGTTCTCTTCCACATCCTGCAACTATCTCTTTCCCTCCTTTCTGTAGGACGATAGAGAGACAGTTTTAGGCCAGCGTTCCTCCTACATTCCTTTTAAGTGGACACATCATTTCAGTCAATTTGCGTAGAGGATGGTTTTTTCTTGCTCTACAAGTTGTCTAAATGTAAATGATAGGGTCGTGTTGGATTCTGGAAATGGAACAGCTACATTCAGAAATCCATCTCCATGCCCAAAAACGTTCTTTCCCCCCTTTAACATTTATGGCCGTGTCAACTTGTCATATTTATAAAGTTATATAAAGAAAAAAGATCAATAATTAAAAAAAAAGCAAATTATTACACTAAGGTTTAATATTTTTCCATGTTATTTAATATTTATAATGCATCCAAAAGATGAAAAAATATAATCTATTTTGATGTTGATTTTAATTTGAAATATAAACATTTTTTGATTTATTTTTTTTTAATGCTTGGTATATTTTTAATCCAAACATCTAATTTATGGTTATTTTAAATATATTTTTTGTTCTTATTATATATATTTTAGGTTTATGTTCTTCCTCTACTTTCATGGCAAGCACAACTTAATTTTTTTTTCCAATTACAAAGGTTTACTATTGAATATGGACTAAATAATTATATATAGAAAATAAAAAATACATAAAATCCATCTTTTTTTATTGCTTCGGTAAAATGATACAAAGACAGTTTATGTTATTTTCCACATTTATGGTCGACCCATACATTTTTTTTTCTTGGTAGATAGCAAAGGATCACTAAAAAATTGAATGAAATTATAATTAATATAAATTTTATTCTATAAAATGATTAACAAAACGTTTCATCTTTCGAAGAATCGTAAAATTAAAATTAGAAAATTATATAGAGCCCAATCAAGCAGGGATTTTTCTCAGAATTTTTCGAAACATTTATTAATGTGAATAGAAATAAAAAGACTGTAACGGTACAACCCGTGGAAGGTTTTGGATTCAATAAGTCGTAGATACTAAACTGTTTCTTGGTTCTGGAGGGAGGTGGTTTGTAAATATAAATGGTCCAGACTGTATCATTATTTTATCTAAAATAGAATATAAATAAATAAATTTATAAATATATAAGGAAATGAATGAACGGTTCCGCCATTGGCTATGAAATTAAGAATGACCTTTGACGGCGTCCTCTCCCAACTCCCCTCCTTCCGGCCAGCGGAAACACAGTCCGAAACAGAATGGCTCACAACTCCTCTTGTCAATGAGCTTATTTTAAAACCTATAAATTTATTGGTTGAGCCTGTTTATTATTTTTAATGTCTTAAGAATAATAAAAAATGTTTTAAAAGCTATATTAACAAGATACTGTAAATCATAACAGAAAAAAATAAATTACCGCTACTGATATAAAAACTATATTTTACCTGCAGCTTTAATTATCGTCTAACCTGGAGAAGTGATACCAATATTTTTCGTGAAAAACAAATTATTGGTATCTGTTCCACAGGTAGTAGCTTCGAGTTGAGTTAAAACAAGTATTAACTATTCAATCGTTCCATTTTTAATATTCTCTAAAAATACAAGTTATCCTTTTTTAACTGAATTCAATCAATAAAACACACTAATACTACTAATGAGTTGATGAAATGTATTTCAAAGCATATAACAATAAAACAATGTAATAAAACATTAGACTGCAACTGGAGGACAGGGTGCAAAATTAATTTCGCTCTCTTCGGGAAATATCCAATTTCTATCCTGCCAATTTTGGTTTCTTATTAAAAACGAGTAATCTGTTTAATATTATTTAAAAATATGTATTCATCAGATGTGGATCAAAATAAAAAAAAATCATTTATTCATAATCAAAAGATCAAAAAAGAAGAAGAAAAAGGCAGAATATGTTCTATGCATAAAAAAATTATTATTTTTTTTAAATCTGTACCACTACGACTCATGAAAGTCTTGAGTTCAGTAAATGATAGAGACTGCATTGTTCTGTATTCAGGGAGGTGATTTGTCTGAGACCACACTAAGCCGCCAGGTTTTCCCCCAATTAAGAGTACCCACTTTATTGAGGCTGTGTGTGAGCCCCCAGAGGGTTAGTTACCTCCAAGGGTTTGAACCCAGAACCTTCAGCATAGCAACTCAGCACTCTACACGCTGACATAAAACTTGATATATTTTCTGCACATTGAACCAACTGATTCATTCCATTTTTTACATGGGTCTATCAAACTATTACTTTTCCTCTCTTCATAAACGTAAATAACAACATCTTTAACCAAGAGCACTTAAACATTTTATAAGAACATAAGAAAACTGACAATTTAAAAAATATCAGGCGATAACAATTAAAAGGACTACCTCAAGAAATGAAATATTTCATGTTTTTTTGTTTGTTTTTTTAAGGAACAAAAATATTTTCAAGGTCCGGAACTTAACTTTCCAAAAATATAGTTTGAACTAAACTTATTTCACCTTTGCAGGATGTATAAGGATATTTATACCTAAGAGCTTTCAATTGTCAGCCGGATCAAAATTTTTAAAAATACTACAATTAATGCAAAACTTGATAATTTTGAAGCACTCTAAGATACTTTTACGAATAATTCAGCTTTATTTCGAGTCCAGCTCAAAGTTTACCTAAAGCACAAAGTGGTATTTTCCTTTTTTTGACTCATATTTTTTAACGGATTTTAAAATAAAACAATAAATTCAACTACTCTTCAAACTGGGAAATTCTGAGAAGATGGTAAGAATCTTGGAAATTTGTTTCAACGTCAAAGTATCAACAAGTTACAAATAATACTTTCTGGAGATTCGTGAAGAAAAGTTGCCCGTTAGTAGCGTCTGTTAAGTTTTCTCAAAAGTGTAAAATGGCGAGTGAACACAATTTTAACAAAAACTTTGCGATTGAAGTTGAGAAATTTTCATAACTTCAGCTCATGTAAATTATTATACTAATGGTAAGTATAGTTCATTGGCTTTGTTTCAATTCTTCAACTTGAAGATTTCGTCTTTTCTTCGAGAATTTACTAAATAATTTATCTTTACTAAATTGTGTTTGTTTTATTTTCTAAGAGAAACTTTAATAAATCGTTTTTAAAATAATTGTATCCATAAATTATAAATATAAAAACAAAAGCACAAAATATAGAATCAGGCCCGGGGTCAAAATCAGCAGATCCCGGGGACAGATTTAATGTATGTATTTGATTAATGTTAAGTTTTTATAAAAACAAAAAATATTAAATACATCATAATAAAACCCTATTAAGTTTTTTTGGAAATTGTTTGATAATGATGGTCTAATTTTAAAAATAATTACAAAGATAAAATGTTCCTGTTACTGTTATATAGGTTATATGTTTTATTTCTTGTAACTAAACTTTCTCTAATTTTATCGGTTGAAGTTTAAACACTGTTCAATGTTCTATCTAATAAATTAACAGACAATAATTTCACATCTTGGTAATTATTCCGCAGATGTCGCTTAGAGTTGAGTAACAACTTTTAACTTTCCATTCTTTTCCCTTTTGATATTATTTAAAAATACAAGTTATCGTGAGCTTCCATGCTAAAGGGAAAAGATAATGTAATTATGCGAAATGTGTGTACTTCTGTAGTCATTTCATCTAGAAATGAACATTTCAACAAACATATATTATCTATATTACGAAATGTAGGTTGAAACTTTTATTTCTTGATGAAATGATTACCGAAATTTACTCATTACTCATAATGGCATTCTCTTTTCCGTTTTAAAGCTCACGATAACTTGTAGGCCAGCGGCCAAGTACTAGAAAGTTGCAATAAATTGAAGAGAGCTGCATTTTTTGATATATTGTAAGGGCATGTCTGACTAGTGGAAATCCAAGTTTGCTACTGAAAAAAACGGATGGGAAAACTTTTGGTGACCGAAAAACCTCGAAATTCGTGGAGTTATTTCAGTTTTTTTGGCCTATATCTCCTATTCGGTGCGTTTTTGATTAACAAAAAACTATGGTATCCATTTTTAACGTAGATGAACTTTGCTATAATTTGAGCTCAACTGCAGCTCTGTAGCTTTAATAGATTCTCAGTTACGTCGCTTTGAAGATTGGTATTTTTTTCCAAAAATCAACATTTAAGTTTTGGCCGACTTTCATGAATAACACCGCCCGAAGGTGTGGTCCTACGATGAAAGTCAAGGTAGTAAATATAATTAGCTTTAATTTAAGCACAGACTAAGGCCTGAAGGTGTAACAGATTCTGAGTTACGCCTCTTTGAAAATTGGTCATTTTTTCACACCCACTTTCCCCGATTTTCCTTTTTTTTAATTAACAAGAGAATTATAACAACTACAGGCCTCGTTAAGTGCTTAAATTAAAGCTAATTATATTTACTACCTCGACTTTCATCGTAGAATCATTCCTTCGGCCGGTGTTTCTCCGGCCAAAACTTAAATTTTGGTGTTTTGGAAAAAATACTAATTTTCAAAGAACTCAGAATCTATCAGACCTACAGAACTGCGAATGGATTCAAATTGTAGCAAATTTAATCTACTTTAAAATGGTTACTGGTGTTGTTGTTTTTTATGTTTTTCAATATTGGATTTACACTACTCAGACATGGCCTTACAACATATCAACAATTCAGCTCTATTCAATTTATTGCAACCTAAAGCCCTTTTTTGGTACCTGGACGCTGGCCTATTGTAATTTTGGAAAATATTAAAAATAGAACGAATAAACAGTTATAACTTGTAACTCAACTCGAAGCGACAACCTGCGGTGCAGATACCCATTTCTTTATCAACCATACAGCTGACGAGTTAACTCTGATTAGATTTGACATTTTCTGCAATAATAAGCATAATATTACAACAATAACTACTTTTCATGGTAATAAATTAAGTCAATAATGCTAGAACGGAGCTTAACTCTACGGGAGACAGACCGGATCTCGTTGCTGTATTCTAAACGTGTAGTAAGTTTCAGTCACATGTAGATATAGCAAGATCAACACAAACAGAAGTAACTTGGTGTATCAGCCACATAGCATTAGTAAGAGGTCCAACTACTCATTCCTTTAAGCCAGTCTTCACCATAATTTAATGATGGAACACGTTTATTAAAGAATAAAATTTATTATTTTATTATGCATTATTCACATTAAAAAAATTAAAAAGCCAGGATATTTTTAATTTGCGTAAGAAACAAAAACAAGCTGCTGTCTCGCTGGTGTTTCAGTTTTTGAAAACACGACTACTTAATATGAACCAACATCTTAAGGAAAAACCACAAGCGTTGATGACCTAAGAGTTTTACGCCTTTAAACACCAACAAACATAGGTATTGGTGAAAAATAAATAAATCTCAGCAATTATTCCACAGAATTGAACATAGTCACAACAAGTTTTAACTTTTCATTGGTTTTCCTAATATTATTTTCGAAAAATACAAGTTATCATGAGCTTTAGCATGGAAAAGAAGATGTAATTGTGGGCAATGTGTATACATTGGTAATCATTTCAACTAGAAATGAACCTTTCAACAAACATATATCATATATGCCATGAAATGTTAGTTGAAACTTTTATTTCTTGATGAAATTATTACCAAAATCTACTCATGACCTATAATTATATTTTCTTTTCCACTCTAAAGCTCATGATAACTTGTATTTTTTTAATATTATAAAAGAAACGAATGAAAAGTTAAAACTTGTGAATCAACTCGAAACGACAACCTGCGGAAAAGATACCGAAATCTAATACAGCTGTCAGTATGCAACTATAGCACTGTAATTATCATGATTAAAAGTGCATTCAGAATAAAATAAGGAAAGTAATCTATAGGAATAAAAACAACAGTTTAAAAGTTTGAATAAATGTAGTAGTATCATCAGAATAAAAAATAAAATGAAGGAAAAAATCTTGGAGCAAAGAACGATAATAATCTTTCATTGAGAAGAACGAGAAAGAGCCGTTAGTGAACGAATGATTCTGCTCAGATTAAAGGCTCATTGAGCTGATAGGTTTCACTTAGGGAAGGGATTTCACAGACTATCTTATAATTTCTGCAGTTTACATTATTTATTTTTTATTAATCTGATTTTATTTGTGTTGTAGGTGTAATTGATCAATTGTACATTTAACCATTATTTGGAATGCTACACCAAACTCTTCATTGAAATCTATAAATTTTAACTATATTGAAATTGGCTAAAAGTGATACTGACTACATCTTGCTTTGCGAGTAAACTGAAAAATATTGAGTATTCTCAGTTATGGTTGAACGCCTAATTTGTTATATTCTCATTTAATAGAACAGTTAAATGTATTTTTTGTTAATTAAGTCTTTGGTTCTTTAGTGGAGCAATCACCATTTCTTTCATGAACAACAGGTGATTATCCCTTATCATTTATGCAAACAAGCTTAATGTTTAATACAATATCAAGCTTTAAAAAAAAACACATAACCAAGAGTCATTAAAGAGACTTCCCTACAAAATGGTATTCATTTTCATATTAATCAATTTATTTCAATTCTTTCACTTATTTGATTTTTTTTTCTAAAAAGAATTGCCTTTGAATATTTCTTCCCGAATATTTTAAAATGCAATAAAGCTTAATGGTATTTTCTTATTATACTTCTAATATAGCTATCTGCATGTTACATAGCTTTATGATGGAATATCATAAACCTATGTAGCAAAAGCAAGATAGGGAGGATACCCATCCATGATTGAAAAAAAGAAATTTTTTAATTAGTCATAGCAAATTTTTTTTTATATAAGTAAATTGTAAAATATTTCATGCCCCTTCCCTCTACACATAAAACATCAATAAAATGAACAATTAGAACTCTTACAGTCCCTCGAAGTGAATCAATATCAATTTTTCAAAAAATAGAGCAGCAATTAGGCAGAAAGCATATACCCTTTAAGAAACTTTAACTAACATGAAAAAATGAAACATATAAAATATTATATAACTTGGTTACATAACTATTATAGTCTTTTTAACGGATTATAACCATGTAACCAGATTGAAAGAGAGAAAAAATAACAAAAGGGAAACTGTTACGGACATTCAGATAATGCATACAAAAGATTGCAGAAGATAAAAACACATTATTTTAAGCCTATCATGAAAAACTTGGAACAAATATTGTGACAGAAGAGTTCTAAAAAAAAAAACAGTAAGTTTCTTATAACAGGCAATTCAAAATTAATTCATTTGGCACCAAATAATCAAAAAAAAGTTATTTCTGATATAAACTTTAAAGTGAGAACTAAAAGAAAATAAATGTTGAATAATATTAATAATAATAATATTTTTTGGCCTATACCTGGACCATTTTCTTCCTCATAAAAAAAAAAAAATACACAACACTATAATAAATCTAGAAGCATTTCTAAAATTTTTATCTCTCAACAGGTTACAAATTATTAATCAAAAGAATACAAGCGAAGAAACAAAATTATTAAACAACGTAAAAAATATTTAAATAAAAGTCCTTCAAAAATCAACCAATTAATACAAATAAATAACAAGGATAACATAAAATCGTTACAAAAATAAATTAAAGGATGAACTCCGAATTGTTCTCGAAACTTTGAAGTCAATACATAATTATATATTAAATATGTAATTTGCAGCATTAGAAGCTGCAATTGTTGGTAAGGCTATCAAGAACATCAAATCGGTTCATAAAGTTGGAAATTAATTATGATTAGATAAATAATTTATATAATTTACTATCAATAAGAAAATTTATTAACAACATTTAATCACAAGATCAATTTTTAAGAGTCTTTCATACCTGTCTTCACTTAAGATGAGAGTCTTAAAATTCATCCATTCATTCATTTCTCGTTAATATTTAAAAGGAGCTGTATTCATACTCATTAAATTCTATGACATGGATAAATCTTGATATAGTGATATGTTGTAATTAATAATCGTAATGTAATGTCATGATTAACTATTTATTATACTTATATTACAAAACAAAATATATTTGTAGAAAAGCAACATAGAAAAAATTAATACAGAATGGAATAAACTTAAAAATCTTTAAAACTGAGAATTTTCAGGAATCCGTAGGCTTTTAAATATTTATTTATTTACCTTTAAATAATCAATTAATTAAATTAATAAATGAAAAATTATTCATAACATAAACGTAGAAAAATTGGGATATAAATTACCAAAATGAAAATTATCTTACCTTTATAACGGAGGTGGCCACTGAGATGAACTGCACAGGATTCTTGGAAGTGAACACTATCTTGAACCAGGATTTAACCTCGTTTTTCGAATTTAACTATGTGGTACTTTTAAATAATTCAAAGAAATATAAAAGCAATTGTAAACCAAAAGAGAATAAAACAACACAATAGAGCAATCACAAGATGTAAAAATTTTCCAGGGCGCGGAACAGCTAACTGATTTAGCGGGAAAACCAATACTATCCAGCATCCCAGTATCCTATAAAGTGTTATATTTTACAGTTATAATATGTAAATTAACATAATTACATACGTCATTTTTAAGTCTTGATAATATTAATATCAATTTAATGAATAAATTAGACTATTTAAAAAAAATATAAGTTCCATCCTATTTGCATTTAAAAGGTAAATTGCGTCATAGTAAAACGTAAAAATTAAGTTACATTTCAAAATAATTTAATTTTTACCGACTAATACTTATAATTGTATATTTTAAAATACAATCAGGTAGTTATTCGATGATATGGCGTGGTAGAGTGAATTAGAAAACCAACTACTGTTTAAAAAATGGTATCAATAAAATAAATAATTTGAATTTGAATCAAATACTTTTAAAAGGTATTAAAAAGTAACAATAATAAAGTTTCGAACATTAACTTATTATGAATTTAATTTAATTTCGCGGGGATAGTAGGGAGCATCAAGATGGCACAATTCCCGCCGTCAGCTAATGGTATCAGCAAATTTAGTGGGCTCTTAAGGTAAAACATGTAATATTAATTTTAAAGATTAGTCTACAATTTAATAACAAAATAATAATAATTTAATTATTTCAACTGATCAAATTGTAAAATGTCAATAGTTAGAGTGTCTCACTCATGTTATAAACTATTATATTTTTGGATATATTTCTTACTTCATAGCTCTCAAATATTCCCATTTTTTTATCATAAACCTTATTTTCTGCCAAGTTTCCGTAAAATTGATATGTTATATCCATTTATATTGAAAATTGATTGATTAATATGCATTCTTAATCACTTTTATTATGAATGATTCAAAATAAGCAAATTTTATGATGTTCTGAGACAAAAAAAAAATCTAATTCTACATTAGGAAAATCAGTGAGCAATTTCTGTATTTACAGAAAATTAACATGTTCTTAGCAGTAACATAATGGTTCTTGAGGTACTTGAAACTTGGAGTTGGTATGTGATACTCGTGCCTTATTTAAATATAAACATAATTCAAATTTAACGCAACTAATTATTATAGTTTTTTAGGTAAAAAGCAAACAGAGTATCAGTAGCAATTCAAAGACAGAAAATAACTTTTGCTAACCCAGCTACCTGATAAAATGTTAATCTAAAATATTCAATTTTTTTTTATATAGCCCGCTCTAAAATGCCAAAGCTTTTTGTTCAGAAAAATGGATCAAAATCCTCTGTATCAAAGGAAAATCAATTTATATTTTTTGTGTAAGTGTTTTTTCTTTGATATTTGTGATTCAGCTTAAGCTTTAATATTTTTTTCACTGTTGATCTTATTTATTTACTTTATATTTCATTGTAAATAGTTATTAAATATATACATTATAATTTGAATAAAGGAGGTCAATAAACAAAGACATGGTTAAATAGGGGATAACAACGTATTTTTATTTATATTATTTGGTCATCAGTTGGTATAAACAAATAACAAATTTCTAAAAACAAAAACAAGATACAAAACCAACTAGGTTAAAATTCAAAAAAAAAAATTCATAACATTCTGAAATCATAAATACTTAGTACACGCTAATTAGACAATATCTTTATGTCATTTCAAGGTGTACTTTAACATGTAGTACAAGTAATTAGAATAATGACAATATATAATTTAAAAACAAAACAATATAAACATATCTGAACAACTTAATGAAAAATTGAAATGATAACTTAAAGCCTGTATGACTCTTAGCCATCTTTTTTTTTTTTTTTTTTTTTTTTTTTAATTATTTATTTTAAATAATTCGATGACATTCTATATTCATGGAGGATCTTGGTGTTACATTATACAATATATATGGGGAGGGACCCATTAAATCAAATTTCTTACACTTAAGGTTTGTCAAAGGGGCAATTCATTCTATATGGCAAATTTTAATTAACAACAAATCCTACCAGACTATTCCTTCTGATACAACGGCCTGTTACCCCACGCTATATAGAAAAAGCTACGAGCTTTTCCACGTATTTGTTAATACAAATATCACATTGCGAAAAATACAATTTGTTCATTAAAATACTAATAAACTATTGTGCTTCATAAAATATAATTTTTAAAATCTTTTCCCTATAAACTTAGGTACCAATAAAATTTAGTTTATCAGAAAAAAACTCCAAACCGTTATTAAAATTCCATTCGTTTGTATGGCACTATTGCATAGAATCCCTTTACCTGTTAAGTAGTACAACTATTTATATAATATATATATTTATATATAATACTATAAATACAGATATGATTAACACATTATGATACATACATTCTGCACTTTAAATATATAATTGCAGTAGTAAATGCTAATAAATAGGTACATAACTCAAAAAATTGAATTATTATACTCATACGTCATCATTTCTTATAATTTTACAAGCAAAATTTACGGCATTAAATATTTACATTCGATAAAAACAATAGATAAAATATCTGAAAAGGCCAAATAATCTTTTGACCGAAGCTCGTAACTTATGGCCTAAATATAAATTGTACAGAAAATATCAACATTAAAATCTTTGCTCCCGATCTTCAACATACCATCTCTAAACCAATTGTATCATACAACCCTCAAATTTATATATAAATTAAACAATAAATATATTATTTTTATAATAATAAAGAATGTTAAGTATCTCCTATATTTATATCAAGTTCACTTGTTTCATGTAAAACTGCTGAATAAATAGTAAAGCTGAATACATCAGAAAAGAATCGAAAAATTCCTATTCTATTTTCACACATAGAAACTATATTACAGTGCTTTAACTTAACAAGCTATGAACAAATTACTTAAAACCAAAACAGTAATAATACTGTGGCAATTGGTAACACTTTATAATAAGGTCAACAGACTAATAAAACTCACACCTTATACGACATGATGATAAACATGAACTTGCTAATTAATTTAGTAGTAGTCAATACTGTACACCTAGATGGTTTTTTTTTAAATATATATCAATTGATTATTAAATGTGATGTTAAATGATAGAAATAAAAGTCATAATGAGCTCCCAGGGACATTTACTAATATTTATAAGGATAGGAAAAATCAAACGTATATAATTCCACTAAAGCGTTTATAACTCGAATTCAAGGCTTTATGATAGGATTACACAACATTTATGGAAGGGCAAAATTGGTTGTTTATTGTAATTATTTTTATGTAAAGCGAATTATTTATTTACAAATGATTTTGAGTATTGGTAGGCAGAAAAAAAAATACTAAAACCTAATAAGCAAAAAGCATATAGAAAGACTAGGGCAAAAATTTTTCTGATATTACCATCATAAACTTTGGATAGTTCACTATATTACATGTGCTGAGAGGAGAATAGAAAATACACGAGTGTACTTTTTTTTTAATAAACTGAGCACAAAAATCTCATAGGGTTGAATAAGGCTAATTTGTACAGATATTATGGGAAAATTACAAGTTTTTTTAAAAGCTTCTGACTAAGCAAGATTTGTTTTATTATTATTATGCAAATTCTAAATAATGACCAGAACATGCAATTTATACCAAGAATATAATTCATAAAGAAATAAGTGGCAATTTATAACTTTTGAAAAATTTCACTCATATACAAGATTTTATTCAACATAGACATGTTAAATAGCTACAGGCTTTTCCATCTGTTAGTGGGATAAGACCTCTACTGTCTACTAAACACACAAGATCATTAAAGAATAACCTTCAATGAATTTTGACTATCAACAAGTTTTGTTTAGTAACATAGGAAGACCCGTATAATAAATATGTAAGCAATTACCCTTAAAGCTGTTCTATTGAAGGTTTATCACGATGGGCGTTCTTTCTCATCTACACACTAGATCTCACGGTTCTATTTGGAAAATGGCAAAAATTTAAAACTCCGCGAACTCCTTGGCGCACTTCTCTGTCGATGATATTCTAAGTGCTTCCTCCTCATAGTCATCGAAATTACTTGTATCACCAGGTCCCTTACACCGGGGTATAAAAGGAGCTTCGATTTTTTTCTGGAATACAGCTATCCAATCAGTTGACTGAAACCACTTATGGCCCTTTATATCATTTACTCCATTCTTCAAATTTCCATACCTTTTGGTGAGATCTACTTGGAGAAGATTTCTTAAAAGATCCTTTAAATCAGAGCCAAAATGAGATGGAAATCTCACTTTGCCAGAAACAATTTTCTCATAAATCTGAATAGGTTGATCAGCAAAGAAAGGTGGATAACCAGCTGCCATTTCATATACCAGCACACCCAGTGCCCACCAATCGACAGCTTTGTTGTACCCTTTACTCAGAATGATTTCTGGAGCAAGGTACTCAGGTGTACCACAAAGGGTCCAAGTGCGGCCTTTCACCCTTTTGGCAAAGCCGAAATCCGTAACTTTTAAGTAACCCTGGGAATCTATCAACAGGTTTTCTGGTTTCAAATCTCGATAAATTAGGTCTAAATAGTGAAGGTATTCAAATGCTAAAACAATTTGTGCGGCGTAAAATCTCGAATGTGGTTCACTAAATCTTCCCACTTTACGGAGATGTGAAAACATCTCACCTCCTGGCACATATTCAAGAACCATGTACAGATTTGAATTGTCCTTAAAATGAAATTTGAGACTCACAAGAAATGGAAAACTGATGGCTTGCAAAATCCTTTTTTCATTCAAGGTGTGCTCGACTTGTTTCAGTTTTACTACCTTTTGTTTGTCGAGAATCTTCATGGCAAAGTACTCTTTGGTAGGTTTGTGTTGTACTATCATTACCCTTCCAAAGGACCCAGTACCAAGGGTTTTAATCCTTTCGAAATCGTCAAGGGCTGCTGTATTGGTTGGATTCTTCTTCCATTTATCCTCAAATTCCTCCTTGGCTTGATCGAGGAATTCCTTGACACTTTCCGCAGAATCCCCCTTCTTGTTGGCCGTAGCGGCATTGCCCATTGTCTTGCCTTTTATACCTTCCAGGGCTTCCAGTCACTTCTAAACCTCCCAGAACACCAATTTATCAGAACCGAAGTTCTGTATCGAAGGAAAGAGATTCAGGCAGGTAAAGAGAAGTAGGATATAAGATATATTTAAATTGACCTTCTCAGTTGGTCAACACATCCATTTATGTACCTCGGTCATCTTACCTTCCGATCCTCCACTTTATATGCACTTAAAATACACTGACAAATCACTTAAAACACAAAATAAACAGTACGTTCTGTCACTTTCTGAAAAGCACAAAAATGGCTGCCCTTATCCCAGATTTTCAATGGGTCAATGCAGATAGTTGCCGAACCTACGCAAAGAGCGCAGCAGGGAACAATTCTTGGTCTTTAGCGGCATCTTGCCCGCATTCGTGGAACTACTGAGTTGTTGCTATGTAGATAGCGATACCGACCAATGCCGTATCACCTTGAGATCCTGATAAGTTTTATTAAACTAAGAATCCGAGTTTAAAAAATCATTTAAAATCCACTTTTGTGTGAATTTAAATGTTTTTTAAAATACCACTAATATATACACGCTCATTTGATTATTTATTATTTTATGTTATGTTTATAGCTGTGTCCAATTTCGTGTATTCTTCGTTTTTAGAAAAATAAACGTTTATTTAACGAATTTTAGAAACAATTTTTTACATTTCAATGTTTTGAAAGTTATAATTTATATCTTAAATGTTTATAATTAAGAAGGTAAAGGCAGTTTGGTGTAAGTGGTCGATTGTTTTTCGTATATCGATGTAAAACAACTTTCCTATCGATTAATAATTCGCCCTTTTGAATTTGAATGAATGTGAAATATGTTCTCGTATATCGTATTAGATATTATAGAAAAAAAAGATTTGTAGAAACAGTCACTCTAAGAAAATATTTAAAAAACTCTTAAATGAATATTTTTGAAATATCACTAGTAATTTTTGGTCTGAAATACTCTTTTGATTTGTAACCTGATTTATAAATGTCCTTAATACTAACTTAATAACTAACCTTACTAATTTCTTATTAAAGTACTATTATAATTTGGTTTTATTTTATTAATGAAGTATATTTTTACTGTTAATTGTTTTTACTGTAAATCCAAAATAAGTAATACATTGCAATCATTGACTATATTTAGTGTGTTGAAAAAGACTTTGTTTCTTTCATTTTCAGTCATCTATATTTAAAATATTTCGAACTAAATTAGGTTCAATATTTTTTTTATTTATACATATTTTGCAATAATTTTGATATATTATTTTCATATCGATTGAGCTATTTTACATTATAAAGAACAATAATTTGAAGAATCCTTATAGATTATCACATTGGATTTTTCTGATGGTAATAACTTAACTGTAATTATATTGTACACGTATAATTTAATTTATATCCCTAGATATTCTTTTTTTTTTTTCCTTTACTGTATTTCTTACAATTCTATTCCAACAGGACTTCACATGTCTATAAGATTTAAAGCCTTTATTATAAATTTAAAAAACTTAATGTAAGATAATTACAGTAACTGTAATTGTTAAATATATAATAACCGTAAGACCTTAAAACCTGTGTTCAGGTTTAGCATTGCAATTTTAATAAGTAGGTTTATTAAATATAGCACATTGCAAACTACTGTTGCTTCACTGAAAGAACAAAAAAGTTAATCTTTATTATTTATTATAATTATATTAATTATTTTATTGGCTCTTTTAGAAATTTTGATCAATTTAAGAACCTTTAAAATCTCACTTCTTTTTCATTTGAAAACTTTGATTAATTTAAAGAATCTCAGGAAACTAACTTACATATGTGCTTGAAAATAGTAATAAATTATTTTTTCATATTTTGAAATCATTTGAAATGATCGGTAAGAAATCTAAATTTTTTTAATATATGGGTGCAAAATAAATTAAAAATCCTATAAAATAGGGAATATACAGCTATAAAATTATAAATTTTAATTCGTTAATAAGATTGATAAATAATAAACTGCAGCCCATGAATTGCCCAGCACCTGGCGCTACCTATGGACACAATTTTGTACTTGAGGTCATGCAAGGCATTATGTTCGTTGAACTGTGGTGTTACGAAGTCACAAAACTCCTGCAAATTTTAATAAATTCATTATTAGAATCCATACCTTAAAATAAATGAATCAGTCATTTGGGAAACACCTCATGTCCATTTTCGGCCAAAATTGAGTTAGACATATTAAATTGTTTGTGAAGGCTAGACAAATCCAATATGCATGTTTGGAAAATGTGTATATATTATTTGAAAAATAAAATACTGATTTTTGTTAATTATTTGAATTGTTTTACCTTTTATTTCATACCTGATAACATATCGTTTAGTCCATCATTTGAGAAACAACACATCTGCAACAACGTTTATAATTTTTTTAAATATCAAAATAAAAATAATAAAATTTTAGTTTGGTAGTATTATCTTACCAAATCCCTGTAGAAACATATACAAAAATAAAAAAATATATGATGTTAAATTATGGACCAGCTGAGTTTTTTTTTGATTTCCCGAAAGTTTACTTTTTTGGATATGAGGTGTTTCTCAAATGACCGATTCTATTATATTCAATATAAATTTTATAGTAATAATAAATATATTATTTTAAGTTAGAGTTTTTTTTTTTACGAAATGATCGTGAAAGTTTCACGTCCATAGCACAATGATGTTTTTATTTTTATTTCATAATATTTTGGTCCTCAGATCATAAAATGTCTGTGTTGATATGAATATAATGCATGTTAATTTTAAAAATGGATTTCCATAATAATTTCATGTTGATGTGACAGGTCGTGGAACAATTTTGAAATTAACTTCCTTAGCAACTGAAATATTGAAATAACGAAAACAATTTTTAAAAATGTGTCCGTCAACTCCCTCTTCATTCATAATAATTAATGAACAACATCTTTAAAACTTAACTTCCAACTAATCTTTATGTTTTTAGAGCGATGTGTTACTGTGCTGAAGATCCCGGGTTCGAATGTGATTGTTACATTATTTTTGGAAAATTATTTAATATGTTAGCAGTCATAGATGGACCCTGTGGGATCGGACTCTCCTTTGGCTCACCCGGCCTCCATTAAGTGGATAATTCTGACATATTAGCGAGTTCTCGACTAAAGTACCACCCTTGCCTAAGAAACAGTATAATCTCTACCATGTACTGAACCCATTCATGAGTTCTAGTAGTACAGTTCTCTCTTTTTATACCAATGAATTAAGTAATAACTCCCGTTTTTACTGCTTATTGATCAAACATTTATTAAGTTGAATTGCATTGTAACAAATTAATTATTTTATTTATTTTCAAAAATAAATTAGGAGATATGGCGTACGGAGACAGTACGTACAAGGATCAAAAGCTCACCCGAAGAAGGAACGGGCAACGAACGTGCGACCTTGCCTTAGCCATTCCTCCCTCCTCCACATTATTTTTCCTTTTTGTGACTCCTCACTGTTTCATATTATTAGCTCCAGTCATCTCATTAAGATGAGGTCCAGAAATATCCGTCCTGTGTTACTCATCCTTCTAGTTCTTGTGGATTCTCAAAGGGCATTTAGATTCTAGAACGATCATTGAAATTTGGTGTAACCAATTGCGTATCAAAGTCAGCGAGGAGAAATCCAAACACGTTACTTTTGCACTTCGCCGGGAAACATGTCCTTCTGTCCAATTCCGAAAACCGAAACCGTTCTGTCTATTTCCGACACAGTACGATTCCTTGGTTTCCTCCAGGACAAAAGACTTATGTGGGACCCTCATACCAGACTCAAAAGATTAGAACTTGACAGACTATTCAGATTACTATGTAGGATCTCTCATCTTTCAATAGACAATAAACTTCTAATATACAATACGATCATCAAACCTAGTTAGGGCAATGGACTGGAACTGTGGGGGACCGCAAAAAAATCGAATATCAGACGTATTCAATCCGTTCAATCTAAAGTCCTGAGATCTATTGTCAATGCTCCTTACTATGTCTCCAACAAAACCCTCCATAATGATCTCAACAATCCTTTCGTCCTCGACCTCATCCTTACTAAATTTTCCAACTTTCACCAAAACCTTGCCTGTCATCCCAATCCCCTGACTCAGACACTACCCAGTTCTACAAATCCATATAACCCGACCCACTGTCTAAACCATCAACGGCCCCGAGATCTGTTGTAATATTGTTATTTGGAGTACTGGCACTGGGTAAAAACACAATGAAAAATCTTTACCGCTTCAGTTCAGTACTATGGTAGATTTGTCCTAGATCACACTCAACCGCTTGATAAACTCCCTCCTATTTTGGGTACCCACTTTATAGAGGCTGGGTGAGCCCCAAAAGGGTCCTAGATCCTACAGGATCCATCAATGGGCGCTTACAGGTTAAATAAAAGTCGGCCATCAGATAGATTTGAACCCAGGACCTTCGGCATGACAACTCAGCGCTCTACCACTAAGCCACACTGCTCCCTAATCGAAAAAAATTCATAAACAAAAATTGTTGTTCTCAAAAATTAAAAAACAATCCCAACAGAATGAAATGCTTAATGGATATATAGTTTCCAAATATTTGTTGAGAGGACATAATTGTCTCGGTTAATTCAGCTGAATAGTGAAGTAAATAGATCGACCTTTTGAGTAGGCGCTTTACAGCTAGGCCTGTTAAATCATTAATCATCATAATGGTTATTAATTGTACTTTATTAATTGTGATTTATGTATGATTAAGAAGTATTCAAAATTTCAGGTTTGAACCTGAAACAGGTTTGAACGTCCTTGAAAAATCTTTAAGGTTCTTATGAAGATGTTATATATAATATTTATTTGTTATTTTATTATTGTTAATATATGTAAATAATAAATTTGAAATGTTATAGTTAGCTTTTGGAATCTCTGATTATGAGGGTGAAATTAATGAGATATATATATATTACAAAATAATGATTAAATATAAATGTAATAACTTTTTAATTCGTAAATTACAAAATTTGTAGGAATAATAAATAGGTATGTCATTATTCTCAATTATTTATTACTGTTTTAACGTTATTATAGCTCTTACTATAACTAATATTGCAAATAATTACAGTTAACTTAATCTAAATACTTAGTTTTGGATCCAACATTAAGCTCACTATATCAGACTTAGGATTATAGTTTTATTTTCTGTCTTTAATTAAAACGTTCAAATTTCCACAACTGATTTTTTTTTAGTTTAGGGTATGTAGTGGGTGTATACGTTTTTGCTAAGAACATGGCAATATTGTATATGCAATTACTACTTTAAATAGTTCGATATTATTTCATAGTATGTTGATTATTTATTATTTGGTCTTTGTTCTTAGGAATATTTTTGCTAAGTTCCATCAAGAATTCCACAAGATTTGCTGCATATGTTTTCTTCACTCGATGGCATCTGCTAAGAGCTGTAATCAGATACTCCCAGATATCTCTGCAGTAAGTTTTTCATGTTTGCATGCTTGTACAATATGTTTTTGTTTATTGGATTCTTTGTTCATCTAGTTCGTTAGCATATTTTTGAAGTTTTGTCCATAGGATATCAATGAGTGAAAATAAATTGTCATATCACCTAATGGCCCTTAACCATCTACATTCTATAGCGTTTATCCGGGTTAGCATTCAAAAGAAAATAAACTATAGGATTCCCAGAAGTTGTCAATCAAAGATTCTATTTGAATTATTCCTATCGGGGAAAAAAAATCAGTTATTATATTCGGATAACATCCAATCGAATGATCATTTATAATAAAAGGTCTAGTGCTAACCCCCGATCCTACCGGCCCGCAATCTGGGTCGAAATGTCGGCTTTCCAATAAACAATCCTCCCTATAAAAGAGAAAATAGATTTACTTCTACCTCCACCCGACCATTTTCTTCCCAATAAAAGGTCTAGGTTTCACACTTCGATGGAAGCTAGGGAAAGAACAATTTTACATATTTTTTATTATACTTTGTTTAACTTGGCTTCGACTACTAACTTCGTGGCTTTTAAACACGTCAGCGTCTTCTGGACTTAATTTTTTCCCTTAAACTGTAGACATGTTTCGATATTCAAACTCATTCATTATATTTGATACCTTTTGCGGTACTTGTGTGTTAACGCCACCGCAGTTATTTTTCCCTACTTCTTCGCATGCACGAGCGGTTATATTATGTAACAGTTATCTTTTATAACAGTTATCTTGCATAACGTTTTTAAATCTATTTATTGGGGTTAGAATTTTAAATTTTTTAAATTATCATATTTTTTGAATAATTTATTTACAAATGGAATATATAAAATAATAATAATAAAGTAATAAAGTAATAAAAATAAATAAATAAAAATAATAAAATGGAATAAATAAAATAATAACAACAATAAATCTAGATCAAATCAGCAAACAAACAAGAAATCAGCAACAAACAAAACTCAGCAAACAAGAACGAACATAAAACAAATCAGGTGTTAAAAAAATAACTGTTACAAAATATAACCGCTCGCGCATGCGAACAAGTAGGGAAAAATAACTGCGGCGACGTTAACACACAAGTACCCTTTTGATTCAAAGAGATGCTTTACCGTAAGTTTTGTATTATCACAACTTTGGCAGTTGTTGATAACGGTTCTTTGACTGAAATTAAGCCTTTTTGATGTCTTTGTCGTCCAAATTTTTCTTCTGGGAAATGCTATTGAGCCTTTCGTTTCACAAATTCTCAAAACAGCATCTATGAAAAACGCGTACATTGTATAGAGACCCGAAGAAAAACTCTCGGCAATAGCCCAGACCTGCAGAAGCACTATACAACAATAATTGGTATCAGTTCCGTAGGCTGTCGCTTCCAGTACAGAACAAGTTGTAACTTTTCATTCCTTTCTTTTTTAATATTCTCAAAAATAAAAATAGTTTTATTATTGACTGTATATATTAACAATTGCTGACTGAATAAAAATAAAATACCGAATTACACGTAGTGCTTAGGAGATATCATCATCTATAATTCGAAATGTCCATTTCTTGATGAAATGATCCAAATGACCAAAGTATACATCTTTCCTGCTTTTTTTTTTTTAAGCTGATTTTCACTCTCAACCATCCTCGACGTCATCCCCCTATCAAAGCCAGGACACTTTATCACCCAAAATCAAGAACCCAATTTGCTAAATCTGATTTCGGTATCACTTCCGCAAGTTGGCACTTCGAGTTAATTCACAACAAGTTTTAACTTTTCATTCGTTTCCTTTTAAATATTCTCGAAAATAAAAATAATTCTGAGTTTTAATATGAAAACAGAATGTGTAGTTATGGTAATGTTATATTCCGGTAATCATTTCATCAAGAAATAAACCTTTTTAAATCACATTTTGGAGTAAAGGTGATATATTTTTGTTGAAACATTCATTTCTTGATGAAATGGTGGCATATTTTATTTTTGAGAATTTTAAAAACGAAATAAATAAAAATTAAAACTTGTTGTGACTTAACTCGGAATCACAACTTGCGGAACTGGTACCGATTTGTTTTAAATAGCAATGAAAGTCTTTTCATGAGTGTTATTATGCGGTAAAATTTTCATCATAAGGGAAACAAACTCTTGGTCTTGGATTCTGAACCATCCTACTGGATGGAATTATATCCTTTTTACGTTCCCATTCCGACCTCCTAGATCTAAACTCGAAATTCAACCTTGAGGAAATCCATCAAACGGCACGACCACGTGGAGCTCCGGGCCATGACGAAGGATACGACACGGAAATGGACCTTGCTCATGCGCAGTTGAGTCGTTTCTTTCCAATGTTTCTCCCCGTTCTTTGAAATATGTCCGAAGTGTCAGCCGCGTTTCAGCCATGAAAACATGTCTGATTTATCATGATCTGATTCGTCATAGTTGGAAATAGGACACTGAAAGTTGCAACTTAGCCTGTGTTTAGTGGTTACATAGATTTACATAGATTACATAGATTGCCTGAGTTCACATACTGTTGAAGACCTAGTAATAAATAACAAGAGAAGCAAATCATGATGATCTATGCTGAATGATTCTCATCTACCTATTATTCACTTATAAGCTTTTCGCAATTGAGCTGATTTTTCTGAACGCAATAGGCTGTTCTCTATTAGCCATTCTCTATATGCGGCGTATCAACTTTACCTGTGCCTAAATCCCCAATGAATTTCATTCTGGTAGTATTCCATTTAAATAGAAACGTATTTAACAGACTTTACTAAAAAATAACTGGCGGTCATAAAGTTGAAAATAAGCAAAAGCAGTGCCTCTTTAAACTTTATTTTATTAATTAGTCGTAAAGCACCTCTAAGTGGAAGAAGCTAAGTAAAGATGGTCCACGTTTATGGCTTCTTGTTCTTCTTTGTAAACTTATTATATATTAAAATTATAATACAATGGAGATATAGAGAATGCCTAAGTGCATGAATAGTGTACGCGTTCAAAATACTTATCAGTTCAATTGTGAAAGCTTATAAGTGAAAGAGGTAAATAACCTCATTCACAAAAATTAAATGAGTGAATAACAGGTAAATGAGAATCAATCAGCATAGATCATCATGATTCTTCTACTTTTAATTCATTTACTTGTCTTTTTCTTCACAACTAGATCTTCAACATTATGTAAACTAAGGCTATCTACATATACATAAAACACAGATTAAGTTGCATCTTATTCAGTGTTCTGTTTCCAACTAGGACGAACCGCGGAGAAACATAAATTAAACATGGTTGCATAGGTGAAGCACATTGACATCTTTGACATATTTCAAAGGACAACAAAGCATATTTTAAACCAAGCCGGTATATTTTACTGGAATTTTTGAAGCTATTTCTCTTTATATTTGAAAAAGTACCACAATTTCCTCCCTGCGTTGATTGGAAAAGTTTTTCGGAGCAGCACTAGCCGGGTTTTTCACATCCTCGAGCGACGCTAGGTCGAGCAGTGCGGGGTCCCTGACCTCGGCGCTACGCTCCACGCCCTCGATAAACACTAGAGATTTGTAGTTCAAGGAAACCACAATCCTCCTCTATCTTGCGCTATTTTTATCTCTTCTATATTTGCAAATGTTGCACATAACGTATCCTATCCGAATGGCGTCAATACGGAAATGTCTCTAAAATTTTCCATTGTGTAGCCAGAACATGTGTGTATGTTGCGATATGAAGGCAGGCCTCAAGCGTACAAGGTACAAGCGTCCTCGACTCAACAATGTGGTCTTTATTTTGTGGTATTATTGTGGAAGATTTTGGGGTATTTTGACAGATAGGGACAAAATAGAAGAAAATGAGTCGGTATGGTAGGGTTCCGTCTGACCTCTGCTACAAGCAGTATATAAAATTTACTACCATTCAGAGTCAATGCTTTCCTTCTAGCTGGTCATGTCCCGAAACCAATTATTTTTTATCGCTGAAAAAAAAGATTTGATATAAACTTATATACTAATAAATATGCAGGATATAAAAACAAAACATTACTACTTCCACTCATGAAGTTCTTGGATTCAGCCCACTGTAGAGTCTGTACTATTCCTTTATTAAACATTTGGCTAAGATCAGGCCGTCAGGTTTTTTTCCAATGAAGGATATCCAATTAATGGAGGCTGAATATGGGTTTCAACCCATGAGGTTTACGAATTCCACAGGGTTTCCTGTAGCTGTAAACAAATTAAATCTACCGAAGCCTGAAAAGTACCCATTACCTTCAGCAATCTACACATACCAGATATATGTATGTATACAAAATATTAAAAACAAAATATCGAAAATAATTATACACTTCATCTTATTTGATCCTGTGAATCATTTTGTTGATACGTGAAAAACTAGCTCTGTCATAAAATATTCGCAAACAATATTCAACAGCGTGAGGGCAAACAACTCTGACAGACCGTGTCATCCTCGACGCCATGCTAATAAGGAAGCGGTGACATTACGGTCCAGTTAAGTGCTCTTGGAACCATTATGAGCTCTCTATCGCTCTCATTTGCAGATAAATAAAACCTCTTAATAACCAACTAATTAAAATTATTATTACAATTTAAAAATCAGTATTAATAACTTGATAACCCCTTCAGCTGAAGAATGGAAAATAACTTTGTAATGTGATCAGTAGTGGTCCATACGAAATTTAAAAAACAAAACTTGATGATCGAATTATTAAGCACTATTTACGAATTCAGCGTAATATAGTTTTGGACTTTTTAATAATGCTATGCTTGTTATAAAATTAGCATCATCCATAACCGGGTAAGGGTGTCAACTGTCGGCCCTTGAGCACATCTTAAGCCCTGAAGAAGGCCTAAAATGTGGATCCTTTAAATATTAATTAGTTTTTTAATTTATTTTTAATTATTTTAAGCTTTATCATTTTAAATTGCTATCGTTACTGCAACTGCCCAATTGCAATTACATTCGGATACTCATTCTCTTCTCTAAGTTTAATTTCTCTGATTGGTGAGTCTATTTGAACTGCTGATAAGAGATACACTGCGTTTTATCTTCTTTGAATACGAATCTGTTTAAGTCCGGATGATGGGTGAATTGGCGAATCGTAAACTGTTTTGTTATTTTCCGTTATTTTTGATAAAATAATAAATTAATATCAATATTTTTTAAATTAATAAATATCTAATCTGGTAATCAGATTTATAGTCACCTTAGTTATTGTTAATATCCTGTAAAGCCTGATCTCTGCAACCTATCAAGGTTGTCTTTGATTTTATATCTTGATTGAGACAGTGATGATTTTCTAGCCTATTTTGGGAAGTTATGTTAATTATCTAATTATTCTTTCTCATTTTACCTTGGCTATTATATATAATTTCTGAGCTGAAGTAAACTGCGCTCCTGCTATTATGATTTTCATGCAACAGTAATCCTCAGCCCTGAAAATATTTCGTATTTCTGCTCTAAATTGAACTAGTCACCTTAACTATTCTTTTTGATGTATCCAATTACTATCCATATTTAAAAAAATAAAATGTGATCTTGATTATCAATATCCTATAATTTATGAACTTTATCTTTGGAATGCTGCATAATTTTTTTTTCAATTTTTAATGCTGTTTTGAATTGAAAATTGATCACGGAATTACAATTCTCGAAACATGACATTTTATTTCACAAAAATATCACGTTTGTTAATCAAATACAAAAAATGGGCAATATCACAGATATAATTATTTCTAGTCAAATATAAATAAATTAAAATATATACATATGTAGTAAAGTAAAGAATAAATAAAATACACTTTTTGTATTTTCCTCTGAAGAACTCATCAAAATTATGCCCGTTGAGATTGGTTCTTGGTACATTAATTGAGGCCTGAATTTGGGTAGTAATTCGTGTATCAATTCCGCAGGTTGTCCCTTCGAGTTGAGTCACAAGAATTAATAACTTTTAATTCGTTTCTTTTTTAATATTCTCAAAAAATACAAATAATCGAGAGCTTTATTATGAAAAATAGTGGAATTATGGGAAATGTGTATATTTCGGTAATCATTTCATCAATAAATGAACGTTTCAACAAACACATATAATATATATACATCTAAGTGTTAGTTGAGACGTTTGTTTCTTAATGCAATGATTAACGAATTATACACATTTCCCATAATCTTTTTTCTTACTAAATTTCAGGATTATTTTTCTTTTCGAAAATATTAAAAAAAAACGAATGAAAAGTTAAAGCTTGAAGCGACAACCTGCGGAGCTGATACCGTAATTAGGTTTAGGAATATAGGTTCTCGATCTAGGGTGATCGAATGTCCTGGAAAAAATGGCTTTGAGAGGGGAGATGACGTCGAGAATGGTTGAGGATAAAAATCAGGTGGTTGGGGGTACTAGTTGAACCCTGGACACCCGAGTCGGCTATTTCATCTGCCCGCAGTAGAGGACATCGGACATTAACTTCTCGGCGATGACCTGCTGAAGAGGACCCAGCACCCGGAGCTGCATCCCATCAGATCCCACTGATCTTGTTCGGAGTTCAGCAGGTCCAAAGCTATCTCGAGGGTTCGCTCTTCTGTAACTTCTGTCGTAGCTATGCCGGCCTTCGCTGGTGTGCTATCTGCGGTAGTCGTGGAAGTAACAGCTTTGCTGAAGACAGCAGAACGGACTTGTTCTTTTGAATTTGCTTCTTCATGGTTTACCTGGAAAACGAAATTATCCTATTATTTTATCAACGAGAAAGATAAATCTGACCCTGTTTATATTCTGTTTAAACGAATATATAAAAAATACATTTTGAGTTAAACAAAAAAGTTAATCAAACCATTGTCACTCACAAATATTATCATCCAACTTTATCAATCTGATTCACACATTCATTAATCGATGTTTAATGAAGGTGTGAATTAAACAGGTTAATTAAACAATTATTTTACTAGAGAAGAAATTCGTTGACTGTAAGTAGTAATGGAGGATGGAAATAGTTGGGGGTGCAGTCAAAAATTTACATAATAAATAAGATGAAACTTATTATATTTTATGTGTGCCAACGTTTCGACCTACTTTGTAGGTCATCTTCAGGGCTATGAGAAAAAACAGACAAAAACAAAAATGACTATAAAAATACATAACAGTACCAAAAATATAATAAAACAAAATAAAATTATAATAATAATATAGAGATATGGAAAAATTGAGCGAAAAAAGGGAAGGATATATTATGATAGGATATATGAATAAAGATGATTACATAATAGATGTATAGAAATGTGATAATGTAAACAAAATACAAAGAGATAAATCAAGTTAAAATTATAACTATTTCCAAATTAACTAATTATAACTATTTCCATCCTCCATTTATTTTACTAAACTGTTTATACATTAAAGTTGTTATACAACTAATACTTGTTTTAACAAAACAGGTGAAATATAGTTTTATATTAATATTACAATGCAAGTTATAATTAGACTGACTATAAACAATTAAAAAAAGGAGTTTTGGGACAGAATAACGACACACATCAACTTAACAACTGAGCTTTATTTATCTTATCTCTTATGTATATATAACTATGTATATATATATGTATATATATATATATATATATAATATATATATATATATATATATATATATATATATATATATATATATATATATATATAGTTATATATTTATAAACTAATGACAACAGAGCTTAATCCTTACTTACTGCATTATTTATATCTAGCGTGTATTTATCCTCATAACTTTGTTATTAAGCGTTATAAAACTTTGTTGTATGGTAGTTTTCATCTTAATACAACAAAATTTTATAACGTTCTGTCACATTCAAGTGATTATACTAAACGTGTTCAACTAATATAAAACCTACATATAAAGTGTTTTTTTACATATAGAGATATATATTTAAATACTTAAATTACTTACATCTTCACCAACCTCGCTTTTAATTTCTTTTTTTGCATCCCTTCTATCTTTGTTTATCGTCCCTTCTTTACTTAAAAACGACAAGTGGTTGTAGTACCACAAAGTTGGGACGTTCTTGCTAGTCCTTGAACCAGTAGTTAAAGAACCACATTTGAGCTGGAAAAAAAAAATCAATTTGAAGTGATAATTTATTGTATAAACAATGTAAACATCGGTTTATTACCAGATGACTGAAGGGTAATCGATTGTTTTGTTTCTATTACTAGGTTCTATGATTAGGCTTTATACATATTGAAAATAATAGAAGTTATTATAATAGTAAAACTGCATTTTTCCACTCCTCCTAATACACTTCGCCTATATGTACGTCTTAGCGGAATCTTTGAACTCAATTTTCGGCCACTTCAAAACTTCAAATTAAATTCACACACACTCATGTGATGATAAAATAATAATTCAATAAGTTTGTCTCATTACCCTGACCAGGGTTAATCTTCAGATTTTGGAATTTTTCATATCCGAAGACACGGTAGTATCTTGTGCCAAGTACAAAGGCGTATTCTAAGGCTTACACGGCCTAATCTTCGAGAAAAGCATGACAACTGGCAGGTTCAACGGGGGAGTTTCGTATATTTTTGAACAAAAAAATATATAGGATCAAAAACTAGAATACACGCTTTAACGATTAATCTATTTTTAAAAAATCGAGTTTTTAATCGATGATCCATACAACAATGAATCGATTGGCACGTCTTTAAATCGATAAGCACTAAAAAAGAAATAATAGTATAAAAGACTACACAACACGCTAGGATAAAAAACTGAAAAGTATAAAATAATATTCAATAAGTTTAATAATAAGAATAGTCATGAACAAAAAAAAATTTTGAATGATAATAGTTGTGGAAGAAAATTGCCGGGTAGAGGTCAATAAATTTCTCTTAGATGTGGAGAAATGTTTATTAATTAGCCAACGTTTCGACCTACTTTGCAGATCTTCTTCAGGGCTAAATATCCAAAATACAGACCATTGAAAATTGAATAATAGTAAAAATTCACTACTATTATTATCCCACACTAGTCTGGGACTCTACCATTTGAGCTATCCTGGGCCCTAATGAAGCACGCTTCTCGGCCATGGTCATATCAATCAATGTTCAGTGTAGCAATGGTCATCAAAGATATGACCATGGCCGAGAAGCGTGCTTCATTAGGGCCCAGGATAGCTCAAATGGTAGAGTCCCAGACTAGTGATATGGAAGACCCGGGTTCGAGTCCCGGTCCTGGACATATCTTTTCTTTTCAAATGAATAAAAATACATAAGTATGAGGTATCTGAGTGGTGAACAATAAAGATGGGGGAGGGGAGAGAACATGAGATATATATCAATAAAGAGCAAGGATGATCATAAATAACCATAACAATAAAAAATAAATAAACACTACAGGAAGTAATAAAATACGATAAACAAAAAAAATACAGTAAGAAATAAATATGTAAATTCAGAGGTAATGAAAATAAACAATACAGATAAGTGATGAAATAAAAAATAATATATGTAATAAATAAACCAAGTAATAAAAATACGGCATAGTGTAATAAAAATGAAAATGTTGATAAGAAAGAATGATGATAAGTAATATAAGTGAGAAATACAGTTTACTACCAATGGGGACGAATTAGCAATTTTTTACTATTTTTTTATTTTCAATTATCTGTATTTTGCATGTTTAGCTCTGAAGGAGACCAACAAAGTAGGTCGAAACGTTGGCTAATTAATAAACATTTCTCCACATCTAAGAGAAATTTATTGACCTCTACCCGGACCTTTTTCTTCCACACAAAAAAAAATCATTTTATCGGAAAAAACTGTGGGTTCTTTTCCAAGAAATTTTCATAATTACTCTAATTTTACCAATATCAGTCAATATAACATCAAGTACCCCACATTTTTAAAGATGAAATGATTTATTTTGAACTTATTTTGTATTCTGTAGTTTTTAGTTTTGTTTCCTGTTATAGGTTTTTTGTAAATACAATTTTTAAGTTTTATGCAATAACTAACAGGGAATTAGCACATAACAATCAGTCATCTAGTAACTAGATACATGCTTACGCATATTTTTGTATTTTGTTGTGATATTGTGTAATTTAGAAGCAATATTTTCTGATATATAATTATTTTTTGTTATAGCAGCTGTTTTGAAGTTAACTAAATCACTAGTGTAGTATGTACATGATATATTCTTGTTAAATTGGTCATGTACTATAATTTCTAATTAAAGTTCTTTTGTACTTATTAACACATTATTGTAATTAAATTGTTAGAGATTGAGAGATTTTTTTCTTTATTTCCAAGACAAATATAACAAATTGTAAATTGTAAGATACTCTACTATACTTTCTAGGAATTATCAATTTTAAATTTTGGTTTAAATAAATAAGAAACAAAATTAAGTACAGTGATAGGGGCTTGCCTTTTTTGCTTCTCTGTTATATGAAGTCCTCATCATGTATATTTTTCTCTTTAGATCAGTAACACTTACGCCCCCCTTAATTTTCTTATATATTTTAAGTAGCTCATTATAAGCGTCATTCCGACTCTTTTTGTGTGTGTAAAATGGATGACTGGTATCCCACAGGCACTTGTAGTTTTTGTAACACTCCAAAAAGTCTATGTAATATTTTCTGCATTCGTCTTGTGCCATTTTCCTCAAGGTAATATAGCACTCAACACTTTATTACAGTCCGAAAAAAAAATCTTAACTACACAACAGTTCTAGGAAGGTCGGAAGGGCAGTCGGCAAGTCGATTATTTGAGTAGGTCCCTAATTCCAAAGAGGTATTAGTTGGGTCCCGATGCTTCTTTGTGAGTACTCGAGGATATACATAAATACGTATAGTATACATAGAATATACCTATATACATACAGCCTCACCTAAACAACTTGCGTGTTATAACTGGTATATTTACTACTCATAAAATTATAACCAGGAGAAAAATATTTTACTGAGGCATTATTACTACAGAAAAATTAAATTAAATTAAAAAATTGTAACCCAGAAACATCATACTATATTATATAATAAAAAACAGTATTTCTCGAAAAGTAGGTTAAATTAGCCTTTCAACTTTAGAAAAACAAATTTATTTATTAATAAAAAAATAATTACTATGTATTAATTTCAATCCTTCCTTTCCTTTTTTTTTTTGTTTCTCTTATTAAAAAACAAACACCCATAAAATATATCAACGTTTTTTTTTTCACATTTATATTTAGTTCATTTATTTTTTCTAAAAACTTGACATTTTCAGGGCAACGATTTATAATATCTTTGTAAATAATTTACTTCAAATAATTTATTTATTTAACGTCACTTTTATGCTAATACGGCTTATCATCGGAACTTCAAATAATGAGTGGCCAACTTCGGTTTTACTTTAAACTCGTAGCCCGGCACGTGGACCTAGGATTTTTTAAAGGTAAAAAATTCTTAGTCGTGCCGTCCTTCGGAAGGGACACAAAGTGGGGTATCGAGCCTGTACGGTTTAGTCTAGCTTTAATAGATTCTGAGTTTCCAAATTTAAGTTTTGCCCGACTTTCGTGAGGAACACCGGCCGAAGGAGTGATCCTACGATGGAAGTCATGGGAAATGAAGGTGTAGTAAATTTAATTAGCTTTAATTTAAGCACAGACCGAGGCCTGTAGGTCTAATAGATTCTGAGTCACGCCTCTTGGTCATTTTTTCCAAATATAGGCCAGCGGCCAGGAGTTTGAGGGTTACAAAAAATCGAAGAGAGTTGCATTTTTGATATGTTGTAAGGGCATGTTTGAGTATTGTAAATCCAATTTTGCAACCGAAAAAGCGGATGGGAAAACTTTTGGTGGCCAAAAAACCTCGTAATTTTCAGAGTTATTTAGGTTTTTGGCCTGTATCTCATAATCGGCGCATTTTTGAAAAAACAAAACATGGGTAACCATTTTAAAGTAGATTAAATTTGCTACAATTTCAATCCAACCGCAGTTCTGTAGGTTTAATAGATTCTGAGTTTTTCCAAAAAGTCCAAATTTTAAGTTTAGGCCGACTTTCTTGAGGAACACCGGCCGAAGGAGTGATTCTACGTTTTTTCGGAAGCAAAATTGGATTTCCACTAGTCAGACATGCCCTTACAACATACCAAAAATTCAGCTCTCTTCAATTTATTGCAACCTAAAGCCCCTTTTTTGGTACCTGGCCGCTGGCCTAATAGCAGCATAAAGCGTCGTTGAATAAACCAACAAACGTTTCGTGCTTAGAGGCTCAGTTCCTTTCTGCTTGTTTGTTCAGGCCCTTCAAAGAAAATTTTTTTTTTTACTTTCTACTTAATTAAAATATAAAACTGTCCTAAACGTTTACGATCTAGGATGCAACGACAGTTTTATCAGACATTTTCGTTACCTACCCTTGGGAACCATACCCTCAACCTATTCTGAAAACTACCTATTCAATTGCAGTATTCACTATAGGCTTTTTGAGCCACGCTGCTCCTTCAAATAATTGATACAGACATAACCTTTTTCACATTTTTTGATAGTTCATGCTGTGTGATGGTATGGCTGATCAGACGATGTTACAGTGGGAGCTCTAAATTTTGCCTGCCCAGGTTTAATTAGGATAAGGATCTTTAACCTTTAACTGGGTAGGTGACTTGATGTGACCCTCTCAGGTATGTGGCCTGAGGCTCTTAGCACCCCAACAGTTTTTCTTCAATATAGTCATATGTATGAATTCTATATTTTATTTTTAAGCTGCTAAGCCTTTTATAATAATAGGGGAAGGATAAGGAAGGCAAAATGGACTCAACAAAAATGTATATAGCATTCTATTAGAATTTAGGCAAAAAAGAGGAAATAATTAAATTTATTTAATTTACTTACAAATAACAAAATCTATTTTTACAAAAAAACTTCATAAATGCCCTACAAATATAATCTAGTAAAACTGCAATACAATTTATTATGTTTAATGAATAGAATTTTATTAATTTAATTTTTTTCACAAAAGAGTGACTACTTACAGTAGTATTACTTCGTCCTTGGCAGCGTTTGAAATTTTATATAGAGCTTCTGGTTGTTTTCCTCCATAGATATCGTATCCATATTTACCGTATACCATGTACGGGAATCAGTCATTGATTGAATTTTTATGTCATGCTTTGCTGGCTTGCTCGGGGTATACTGTCTGAAGGGACAATTTCCGAGCTGCTCACCAATCGTTACATACTGACAAAGATGAGGCCTGCATGCAGTTATCTAAAAATATTGTGAATACATTTCTTACTGGAGCAAGCATATCTAACTTTTTTCGATCTGACCTGGCATGAATATTATAAATTCTCACGGATCTTAGTAAGAAAAGAAATCTGTCTAACGACATTTTAGTGTGAAATACGTCGATTATTATTCGGTTTGTGTTTAAAGTACTAGCAATAATCATTAGACCGATAAAAGATTTGATTTCATGAACATCAGTTTTTCGACATTTACACTTGGAATAACTTCTGAATCCGAAGCTTTGAGTAATAAATATTACTAAATATATTGCTTGAGGTGTTCTCAACACCCCATCTATCCAGTTAAAGGTTAACGAGGGCCTGACATTCTACATGCTCGGGATCCCCGTTTAACGTCCCTTCCGAAGGACGGCATAACCAAGGATTTTTACTCCCTAAAGATGCGAACTTGACCCAACTAATAAATTGCTCATATTTTGTAATCTATTAATGCCGATATACTGTTTTAGACAAAATGAGATCTGTAACATCATTACGAGTGAAGTTGGAAGCTTAGTTCTGTTATACTAATTTTACCGCGATGTTCAGAGTATTCATTGCTACGAACGTTTCCAACTTGCACGGATTGCTCAAGAGCCACGGAAATAGTTTAAACTGAGTTATATTATCTATATTTAAAGCAGAAGTGTTGTCGGGCGAGGAGACACCATGCCAAGGCATCGCCCTATTCTCATCTGACATTCTAGTTAATGTCAGACCTCGAGGCAATCGAAGGTAAAACCTGGGTCTTTCGTGCAGGTTAATGGCGCCACCTAGGGTTCGGATCAGGTCAATAATAAAACATGGTATCCTAGAGTTAAACAATAAAAGATTGTTATAAAGAAGAGAAATAAAAAAAAATTATTCCAATGAGATTACACCATTAGTAAAACATTTTATTATATATTATGTTTGATAAGACAACCATTTTTCTCCTTGATTTATACAGTACATAAGAGGCCTTTATAATAAATAAAAAGGCTTAGCGAACCCGAAGGCTCGATGCCGATGCCACCAGTCTCTGCTTTTCAACATCTGGCCCCGGACCACTACCCAAACCCAAATCCTTCAGATCACTCTTACAGCAATCTTCCCACCTACGTCTTGGCCTAACTAACCCTAAGACGCTTCCCAGTCGGCACAGCGCCTATTCGTTACTCAGCCCAACAACTTAACAAGCCCATTTTTATCTTCGCGACGCTATCACATGAATAATATTAACGGGGTGCATGCTTCGCAATTACTTGTTGTTCGACTCCAGTGGTCTCATTCTTTTTTGAACCGAATATTCTCCGCAACACTTTATTTTCGAATATCTTAAGAAGAGGCCCTTATAATCTTACAATAAAAAAAAATTGAAATATATGGAACTCATTATTACTTTCCACCAGTAGGATTGAAAGGAAGGAAAGGAGAAAAATACAATGGATAATATATAATAGTCCAGTATCCATGGTCCATTTTTTCACTTTATTAGTATCAAGCTGAATCTTCGTGCATAGCTTCGTTTCGATGAGACGCCCAACAATTTCCTGTGCGAAAATTCTCGATTGTGGTAGCTAACAGAGGTAGCAAGGATAAAATATGTCGATTTGATAATTCTCAAAAATGTATTACTAACTGGTTTTTTTTTTTTGATAAATCCCAAGATAATTATCTAAATTATTTGAAAAAATATTTGTCCTACAAAATGTATGGTTTGATCAAAGAGTCCCCTCCTTTCAATATGTATCGATAACGAAGTCAAAAAAGAAGAAGTAAAAAAAAAACAAAAAACAGCTGGTTAATAATCATTTTTGATGTCTTCGTTATCGATACACATTGGAAGGAGGGGATTCTTTGATCAAACCATACATTTTGTAGGACAAATATTTTTTCTTTTTCAAAGAATTTAGATAATTATCTTGAGATTTAAAAAAAAAAAACCCAGTTAGTATAACATTTTTGAGAATCATCAACTCGACATATTTTATCCTTGCTGCCTCTTTTAGCTACCACAATCGAGAATTTTCGCACAGGAAATTGTTGGGCGTCTCATCGAAACGGAGCTATTCACGAAGATTCGGTTTGATACTAATCAAGTGAAAAAATGGACAATGGATCCTGGACTTTAAATATTGTTTTTAAAAAAACGATAATTATGACACATATCATTAGGGCGTTATTTTTTCTGGGCAAAATACAATGAGCTTGTGTTTGTGTCATTTTTTGCAACAATGGATCTGATATATTTTGTTTTCTTCCTGGAATTCTAATATTGAGAAAAAAAGTAAATAATTTTCATTAAAAAGTAAATAACAATATTTACATTATTTTATACAAAATTAATCATCACTTCAATATCAATTAATTAATTATATTGTTCATTCGATATGCCCAAGTAATAAGTTAAGACATTAATAGTTAATAACGTTAAGAATAAATTTGCTTAAAAAAATTCCTAGTCGGCACATTTCGGATAGAAAAAGTTAGCATCAAAATTAATGTAAATTATTTACAGTTGCACAGTTTTACTATAAAGGAAAATTTTATGTAATATTTTTACCTTTTTGGCCAGGAAATTAGAATGTACGTTTTTATTTTAGTTATTTATTTTGTAAAATTAAGAAATCTTTGAATGTGATTCTTTTCAAATTTCTTAATGGGGTTTTAAATTTGTCTTGTCAATTAACGAGGTAAATGTAGGATGGATATAGTTGAGGGTGCAGTCAAAAATTTACACAATAAATAAGTGGAAACTTATGTTTTACTTGTGCCAACGTTTCGACCTATTTTGTAGGTCATCTTCAGGGCCAATAGGACTGGCTGCTCAGTGAACAATGTAACTGGCCACACGATATTACCACATGTAACGAGGTAAATGTTTTGTAGTTATTAGTTTTTCGTAGTATCTACAAAACTAGCATCACAGTAATTTCTTAGTTAGTAGTTAAAAACTGTATCATTATAATCCATAAAGAGTCTTAGATTCAGTAGTATGGTGCGATAGAGACTGTGCTGTTTCAGAGACAACGGTTTTGCAGGGATGTGATTTGTCCGAGATCACGCTAAACCGCTAGATTTTTCCCTTATTAAGGGTACCCACTTTATAGAGAAGTGGTTCCCGATCTGGGGGGGGGGGGCCGGAAGACAGGTCAGGCAGGGCGCGAGGCCTAAAAAAAGTCTCACTTTATTTTGATTATTTCCTCTCACTTCTACTATTTCCACTTTTCCCCCTCATTTTTCTACTTCTTTATTTTAAATTGAAAGTTATAATTTTATATCTTGTGATAGTAAACCTGAATGTTTTGTTTTTAATGTAATACTTGTTTTGTTTTTTCATATGAGCCATACACATTTTGTGTAAGGGGGCGTGGGTGGCTTTCATTTGAACATTGGGGAGGGGGCGTGCTACAAAAAAAATTTAGGACCACTGTTATAGAGGCTGGTAGAGCCCCAGGAGAGTCTCCAGATCCCGTAGGATCCATCCTTGGCTATTGTCTACTAATATTTCATATACTATTGTCTATTAGATTATTGTATACTATATAAGGTATATTATGTATTAACATACTGTATGCTATTATATAGTATGTTCTTTTTAGTCTATGGCTGTGTTTCTCTCTATCGTTCCGAAGGAGGATCTATTAAATTCCACCGAGGATGTAGACTCGGTGTAAAATATCGTAATAATTGATTATCCTTTGGTTAAAGTATCCATAATATCGCTAAGGTTTATGCTAGAGTAAAGTTATAAGGCATGAGCTATGAAGAGGAACTGGGCACAAGTGTGGGAAAGTTCGGCGCTAGTCCCAAAGGGCAAGGAACTGCCTCCTTCCTCCTCTCTCCCTCCTCTTCCTCCCCTCTCTCTCTCTATCTCTCCCTCCCTATCCATCTTTCTCTAGCTCTCCCTCCCACTCCCTCTTTCTCTCTCTATCTCCCCCCACCCCCATGTACCCTCTCTCACTCCTTCACACTCTATCTCTATCCCTCCTTCCTCCTTCCTTCTCTTTCTAACCCTCCCTCCTCCTCATTCCCTTTCACTCTATCTTTCCTTCCTTCTCACACTATCTCTCCCTCCCTCCACATTCCCTCTCTCACTCCTTCACACTCTATCCCTCTCGCTCTACACCGCCATCTATTCCAAGCAGGCACTTCCCTTTCAGGAGCGTCTGTTGGAAGTAGGTAACTCCTCGTGCTAGGTACTACTTCTTGTGACTCTTTTTTTTAATCAAGTTCAATGGCATTAACAATTCAACTTTAAACAGAAGATTTTCTATTATACAAATGTGGTTGAATTCAAATTGTGGCTATATATAGAGTCCTGAGTAGCTAAGGATCCTAACTTGGAACAGATAAATTATTTATTATCTACCGTGTGGTATCTGCAGATCCTTCTAGGGCTTACTCAGTCTCAAAAAAGAGACTGCCGTGTACTGAACCTAAGGTTCTTCTGCAGTTGTGCAGGTTTTTTTATTTCAAATTATTCAATTAAAGATTTTTTAAGTAATTACTATTAATATACCTATGCATGAATTATTGGACTTGTTCTACCAACAATCGTTCTTGTATGATTGGGTATGGATCTAATCGATCAGAATGGTTATGTCTTAGTTTTATGAAAACGAATTTTATAGTTATAACATTACAATAAAAATGAGCAAAAACTTAAAAATGGGAATAAAATCATTATTATAATGAAATTGTAAAACTCCATCTAACAAAGCTTTTAAGGTACTGAAAAGTCATCAGAGCACAACGAACTTCAAATAAGTAATTTATTAATCATAGCTGAAAGCAATACTTGAAATTACGCTTTGTTCAGCAATATTTCTCAATTAGTCAAACTGACATTGGAGTGCCATTATCTACATTTTTTTCTCAATAAAAATGAACCAAAAAAAAACATCAATTATATATTAGTTGAGGATGCTTCGCATCAAATAAGGCGGCTTGAGAAAAAAAAGAGTGAAGCCTAGTGATTTGATATCAAAGTGAATTATGCAAAGAAAATAAATTAAAACTCCAAATGAAAGAAAATTCCACTAAATTGGGAGACTAGCCAATGGCCTATATCCCACACCCGAGATTTTCCAAATGAAAGAGTGTGGTTGCACAACTAGGGGGTTTTAGTGGGTTGGAGTCAGTCCCACACTGTCCGAAGATTTTTGGCCTCAGGTGTCTATTGAGATTTCCATCTTGTATAAAAAAAAAAAAATTATATATTAGAATACAACATGAAAAGTTTCCATAAAAACAACTAAAGTATCTAAAATACAAGAAAAACAAACTTGCCAATGTTTCTCCAATTAAGGTATCATCAGGAGTTTTTTGTGGAACGTCTTGGAGCAAGGTTGCTGTCTATATTTGATGAGTCTTTTTAGGCTGTTGGTGTGAGATTCGCTATACTTTGTCTTCTTTGGTCTGTTTTTTTCCGAATTGGGGATATGTTGACTAGTTTGTTTTTTCAGTATTTTTAAGGATTAATTTTACAATTGCTTCATAATATATATTATTTTGCTTTAAATTATCTAATCTGGTAATTAGATTTAAAGACGGCAATCGTTTTGTGAATATACAGTAAAACCTGTACCTAAACAAAAATGGATATAAAGATTCTCTGGGTTTCAGTACTTGATTACAACTTTAATGATCTTTTAGCCTACTTTGGGAAATTATGTAATACTCTTTTTTTTATTTTTCATTTTATCTCGGTTGGCTATTATATATATATTTTCTGAGGTATGTTTAACTACGCAACTGCTATTGAGTTTTTCTTTCAATAGTTGAGCCCTGAAAACGTATTACTGGGACAAAATATGTTTTCCCAGTATTTTAGGGACTTAAAGCATCGCTCTTGGGGATTTTTCATACATAATTCTAAATTAGTTTTCTTATTCTTCTTTATTCTCTTTTATCGGAACCTTATATTTATCATTATTCTGAAGGATTAAATATCGTAGTACGGTCCTGAAACAATACAGAATTAGCCTCGAGCAAAAAATAAGGACATCTTCCAAGGATTTCTGGAATTAGGAGTGTATCCAGCCCAGCGTATCCAGCTGGTTCAGGAAGTGACGTCGAGTATCTATCAGAGCGTCCCGGGATCTTGACCAGAAAATCTAGACCCCATGGTCCCTGTCCTCTCCTCGGCGGGGAGGACAATTTGCATCGCTAATCGGACCCACTCGGGTTAGTGCACCTCGTTGGAGAGGGGGCTAATGGGGTCGTGTTCCTCAAACAATATTGATTTTCCCAGTAAATAAAAAAGAAAATCGTGTACAACTACAACGCATGAAGAGTCTTGGGTTCAGTAAATGTGGTAGAGGCTGTGTTGCTTCAAGGATAACGATTGTGCAGGTAGTGAATTCTATAAAGTACCCACTTTATAGGGGCTGGGGGAACCCGAGTGCGGTCGTCAGATCCCATAGGGTACAAACAAGGCTGTAAACAGATAAAATACATTATCTGCCATAGGCGAATTTGAACCTTGGGCATAGCAGCTCAGTGCTCTATGACCATAACCCCATTCTTATCCCTGTATGTGGTTTTGACCAATTTTGTCCAGAGTGAGTTAATTGTATTTTGGAAACTGTCCGGTATCGTGCCATTCTTGTAGTTTTTGGCTTCGAATGGAGTTTTAAAAAAATAAGCAATAATTCCATTCCAAACCTAACAGCCTCAATCCTTTAATATACTCAAAACCCTCTTAAAATGCATCCGGTGCAGAAAAAGAGATGTATATATGTACATATATAAATTTGTTTACTAATACACGTCAGAGTGTTTAAGTTCGTTTCAGGTGAATCTACGTTTTTCCAGGGCTTGGAAAAAAATCCAAACCTATGCCTGACTTAGCCCCTTATTAACAACGGAAATAACACGATTCCGCCTCCGTAAGTACAGGAAACTCTTTCCTGTTCACCGGGGTTTCCTATATAATATTTGATGAAATAACTATCTAATCCTTCTCCAGATATTATATTTAGTAGATAATGTTGTTAATTTATAAATATGCCTACAATACTACTATAAAGCTTTGAAATTTTATTGGAGGAGGGAGTGAAAGATGAAAAAAAAAAACTTTCTCAACTCTTGGCGAATATCCTAGTTCCTCTTGCAGAAGATCCAAGTTGTATTGTTACCATTAGTATGCGACATGATTACGCTGTGCCTTATACTACGAAGTCGGGTTTAGGGTTTGTGTATATTCTTCACTCCCTTGAAAAACTGTTAGAATAAGATAATGTCGTCAAATAAGTATGTTAAGCCAATTTTAAGTTAAAATTAAATAGAAAAATGGTGGCAACTTTGGGCTAGAAAAGATGTAGTTATTAACAGGTGCCTGGGCTAAAATAAAATATATGCATCTGCGACACCTTGTGTTTGTAATTCCAACCAATAGTAAAAAAAAATAACAATTTTTGGTATGAATAGTATGGTTTCTGATTAATACGATCCAGTTTTTACAATCGGAGATGAAAATAGATTTTTGATTTGAGAATAATTTTCAAAAATTTTACCCTTAAGGAAGTAATCCAGTTCGTTTAGTTTCTCTACAGACTCTCGTGAAATGTGAGTTTGTCGAGTATAGCCCCTTTCTGAATAACCAATTTGAAAAGCAGTTGATTTTTTTACATCATGGCAATATATCTGTAGTAGGATGTAGATGAGTTGGTTTCACCTTTGGCTAGAAATGAGAAATGACTTATGCGTGAAATAATCTGTGCCACCAGCTGAAAATCTCTCAAACCAATGGCAATTGGTCCTTTTGTGACAACACTCTTCCCAGAACGCTGTTTCTCAATTCTCGTTCGTAATGTTTCTTGCAGTTTGGGTGACCAAGTGTCCAAGTATAAACTCATTAAAATAATTCCATGAAAATCGCTTGTACCATGGTCATATTGATGTCATTCTAAACAATGCTCGTTCAATTGAACAACAATGATAGTAAACATTATAAAAACAGAAAGGATTAATAACAGCTCATTAGAATCTGTAAACAAAAACAAAGTAAACAACTGAAGTCTGAGAAATTCAGAAATAATAAATGCAGGCATTTCATAAGAAACGACCCAATAATAAATACTTATCACTATTTCAGAAATTATTTTCTTACGGCCGAGCCATCTTATAAGGTAAACTAATAATTACCCAGGCCAACGATGAAAAAACTTTTGTACTGAAAATACCTTATTCCTTTAGTTTTTAGGGTGTTGAATCCAAATATGATATAAAAAAAGCTGTATTAAATTTAATAAATTATGCGGCTTTTAAAGAATTTAACAGCTTTAATATTTAAAATAAATAACTAAAAAACTAGGTCTATTGGTGTGGATGAAGTTGGTAGCACTGCTGAAAAACATTTGCTGGCCAAAAAAGGTTGACTATTTTTTCTATTAACAGCTGATGTTTTGTTTACTGTCAACCTAACCTCACTTTCACGTTTACTGTACATGTGCTCAGTACAATGTCCAATCGCGGTTGTAAAAACTCTGCTGACAGTTTTTGTTATATTTGTGGTGAGTTTGTGATTAAAAAACACCTAAGAAACATTACAGACTTTGTCAAAAAGGTTTATTTATCATACTTTGGAACTGAACTTGCTGATGAGGATAACTCTCGGGCCCCGCATAAGGTATGTTATGTATGTGTCGAAGATCTAAGAAAATGGTCGAAAAAGGAGAAAAAATCCTTTAAATTTGCTATTCCTATGATATGGAGGGAGCCAAGAAATCATTCCGATTGCTACTTTTGTAGTGTCTATATTACTGGTCATAACTCAAAAAACAAGAAGGTAATAAGCTACCCTAACCTTCCGTCCGCCATCCGACCAATAGGCCACGGTGTAGATTTACCGGTCCCTCAACCACCAGATGATTTAAATTATATTCCAACGGAAGTATTTTCTGATGTACAATCGGAGTTAGATGAACAAGATGGTGAAGAATTGCAATGTTTTATAGAAAATGTAGAGCCTAAACTGTTTACTCAAATCGAGCTTAACGACTTGGTTAGGGATCTTTTTTTTTTTTTTTTTTTTTTTTTTGGCTAAAGACTTCCTTTGAAGTCCTATACAGCCCGATATCTTTAATTAATTAATTAGTATTTTCTTTGATGCCAACAGCACGCGGTCTTCCCAGGCGGTCACCCATCCAAGTACTAACCACGCCCGACGTTGCTTAACTTCGGTGATCGGACGGGAACCGGTGTGTTCAACGTGGTATGGCCGTTGGCGGTTAGGGATCTTGGCTTAGCGAAAGAAAAAGCCGAATTGCTTGGCTTTAGACTAAAAGAAAAGAACTTGTTGGCGATTGGAACCAGCATTTATGTGTTCAGGAAGGGAGAGGAACAATTTTCCAAGTTTTTTGAACAAGAAAGTGATTTAGTGCACTGCTATGACATTCCTGGTGTGATGAATGAGTTTAGTATTGAATACAAAAAGGAAGACTGGAGGTCGTTTATTGATTCATTGAAAACTAGTTTAAATGCTGTTTTATTACACAATGGTAACATGTATGCATCTATAACTGTTGGTCATTCTGTACATATGAAAGAAAACTATGAAAACCTAGAAACAGTGTTAAATAGAATAGGCTATTCGGCTCATGGTTGGATGATATGAGGTGATTTTAAAATAACATGCATGCTCCTTGGTCAGCAAGGTGGTGATACCAAATCTCCATGTTTCTAGTGTGAATGGGATATTAGGGCTAGGGATCAATATTGGTGTAGAAAGAACTGGCCTTTGAGGAATTCTTTAAAACCTGGTGAGAAGAACATTCTACGCAAAAACCTTGTAGATCCCAAAACCGTGCTTCTACCACCTCTACATATGAAGTTAGGCCTCACGAAACAATTTGTAAAGGCTTTGCCTAAAGATGGACCATGTTTCAAGTATCTCTGCCTAAAGTGTCCACGCCTTTCAGAAGCTAAACTAAAATAAGGCGTCTTTGTCGTACTTGACCTTATAAAAATGATGTTTGATGTTAACTTTGAATCCAAAATGACCTTAAATGAGAAAGAAGCATGGGTATCATTCAAGCATCGTTACAAAGTTCTTGGTAAATGAAAAGGACCCAGAGTATGTTTCTATTGTTGCTAACATGTTATAAGAGTTTAAAAAGTTAGGATGTTTGGTGAGCCTGAATGTTCACTTTTTGAACAGGCACCTTGATTATTCCCGGACAATTTGGGAGATGTTAGTGAGTAGCAAGGTGAGCGTTTTCACCAGGACGTTAAAGTGATGGAAAAACGCTACCAGGGCCGCTGGAACACCAACATGACTACTGTTGGTCACTTCACCGAGAAGATCAACAAACGACTCATCGCAGAAAAAGCTACACAAGAAGCTTCAAAGAAAAAAGAGAAAGAAAGTTTAGACCAATTGCAATTTACAAGTGAAACCTGTATTAGCATATTGTTTGTTTGTTCATTTAACGTCACTTTATGCTGCTATGGCTAATCGGACGATGCTACAGTGGGAGCTCTAAATTTTGCCTACCCAGGTTTAATTAGGATAGGGATTTTAACGAGTACCTGACATCGTACAGGCTCGGGACCCCCGTTTAACGTCCCTTCCGAAGGACAGCGTAACTAAGGATTTTTTACTCCCTTAAAAAAATCCTAGGGTCACCGGGCTACGAACCCGCGATCTTGGGCTTAGTAGTTTGTTATGCTAACCACTAGACCGCAGGTGACCTTATTAGCATATTATATCACTGTTTTAAGTAGCCACTGTAAATACAAACCATGCTTATGACGTAACATAGTGTTTCATTAATTTTCCGTATACCGTATAGGGGTTTATACTATATAATACAAAGCATATTGCTGGGATAATATGGGCTATACAAAAAAACTAAGGCCAGATTTAGATTCAGCACATACAAATCTATAAAGATCAACTATTAAAGTTAAAAAAGTTTTCAAAAAATTTTTTTTGTTGGCTTGAGTTATCAATACAGTTAATTTTAATTTTATGTCCATTTCTAATTATGAATCCAGAATTATGCAATTCACACCTTGGCAGCCCAGCTCATTCTTCTCTTGGCAAAACTGTCTGTAACAGTCATCCCGTTCTAAAATTACCTCTCTGTAGAATCTTCAAAAAATTTTAAGAAATTCATATTTCAGTGAAATTTTAAGCTTTCAGTTGTATGTTAGCCTCACAGTGAAATTATTATGACATGTAATAATGGCTTCTTAAACATTACGTAATGCCTCAAGGAAAAGGCTGGTTTTGTTTATTTTTAGATATTCTTCAAAATTTCCTTTCGGTTGCGTTATGGTAGAATTGCATTGATTATTTGTTTGAACCACGCTTTAAATCATACAAGGGACGAAATCACATTGTATCTCTTTTAAAAAAAATCCCCTGAGAAAAACCAACTGGTGTCACAGCCAGTAACAACCCTATGTTTCTCCACTGATAGGCCAATGTGTCAGTGTATATTTCTCTCTTCTCCACCGGAAAAAAAAGAGATATCTGTGAACCATAGAACTATACATTATCTGCATCAATTTTACCCACCTTATTCATAAAACATACAAATCATGGACAAAATAGAAAAGGTATTACACATAAGGAAAACCATTCAATCAATTATATAACAAAACTTACAGAATTAAAAGTGAAAGAATTTATTTTATGAGTTAATGTTTTATTTCTTGATTTAAAAAAAATTAAAAACAGTACTACTATAAAATATATATTTATTGGGTTCATTACATACAGTCCCTACTTATATTCTGTTTCTAAGCCAACAGTTGTGCAGATATGTGATTTATAAGTGAACTCAACAATAATTTTTAAAAAACCTGTACCACAATAACCCATGATGCATGGTTCAGTTCATGATGTCCTCCTCTGTTTGGACAACGTTTGTGCAGGGATATGATTTGTTTGAGATCACGCTGAACTGCCAGATTTTCCCCCATATGAGGGTACCCACCTTATTAAACTTATATGAGCACCAGTAGGGTCTGTAGATACCATAGGATCCATCAATGGAGTTTAAAAGTTTAAATGACTTATCTTCCTGGATCTGAAACTAGATCCTTCAGCCTATACACTACAGGTTATCAGCACTTTACAAAATAACCTACCCGGCTCAATAAACAAAATAATATATATTTATAAAACCCTCATAATTTCGTCCATTAATGCTTGGAAAATGTACATTCAAGATCATTCACATCATTGACATTTTATTGAAGCAAATTAAGTCCATTTTAAGTTATCAAACTTAAAACTGTAGTCTTGTTACTAACTTAGTAAATTTGAACTTGTAGAACAAAAAAAAACAACTGTAACGAATATTCTAATTTTATTTAAACTAAAAAAAAACAACTTGATTATAGTTTATTAACTTTTGACTCATCCACAACTAATTTTCCTAAATATCCATGACCTATTTAATATTATCCCCCTTAATTTCTTTGATTTTTCACAAAGTAAAATGAAAGTTGACTGAGGAAAAGCTTTCAAAAGAGTGCGAGGCTTTGCTGACCCCGATAACCTTTCACAAGAGAATTTAATTTTAGCCTAACTCATGTGTCATCAGAGAATTTATTTTAACCTGAGTGCTACCGACTCAACGCTATCTGCTGAAGAACAGGCTAATAAAATAAAAGACTAAATACAATCAAATTTGTATTTATTTTTATGAGGAAGTGGTTGACTGCATATAACATGACCAATGGTGAAAGTTGTGAAAGGGTGCAATCAATGAATTCCACACAAATAAGAAAAACTTATTTTAGTTTCTGCAAACGCTTCTTCCTAATTTTTAGGCCATCATCAGGGCTGAGAATGTAACAGAACAGAATAATATCGACAGTGCAACACCATAGAAAAATGTACACTTCTAAAAACATAAATAAAAGGAATGATCAGAAATAAACATAACGGACAAAAGTTTATATTATAAAGTAATTGTTCAAAGAAAGATAAAAAAAGATTGTAATGAAATCTATTAAAATAACAAAACATAGTTTACAGTAAATAACGAATATGAAAGTCAAAATGACTTCGGAATTAGTTACTATTGAAATAAATATATACTTATGATAGAAATATATAATCAATTAAAAATAATATAGAGCGTTAGGGAGAATGAAGAAAGAAATATGTATCAAAAATAAAATATAACAAAGAGGGGTAAAGTCTAAGAAAAAAATATTAAAATTAAACCAGGATCTAAAAATATCGTTTATTTTTTCGTGTTACTGAGTAATTAATTAGTTTGTTAATTAACTAATACATACTATTTAATAATATCTATAGGTATTTGCATTTCTTGTCTGTTCATTAATAATTTTTACTTTTCGTTCTTGAGATTCAGGCTATTTTTTTTATTTCCTATTGGCGATGTTTCGAGAATATATTGGTCTTACAATCATGCCTTAACAGTGAAAAAATGGGCTTATAGTTAATTACATTAAATAACACACACGTTTAAATATTTCATTGACAAATTTTAAGCAAAGCTAAATTTTATGAAAAAAAATTATAAAATTGAGTTCATATTATAGAGCATATATACATTTAATGAAATAAATACAAAGAATATATACAAATTTATATTAGAATAGCTTCCATCTTCATTGTAATTGCTTTTTCTTCATCTTCATTGGTTTTTTAATATTGCAACAGCAGAAACTTTTTTAGCTAACTTTCTCTGTTTCAAAATAAAGACATAACACAATTGAATTGTTTTCTGTTCACAGACTAAAACTGATGTTATTAACTTATTAATTTTCAATAAATTAACATTAATTAAATATACCGTTACAAAAATTTACATTTCATTATGTTTCGTCATTAAATTAATAATTAAACAATAGTTAATATTCTATTGTAACTATCGTCGGTTCCCATAACTTCGTTTTAATATTTATAAACATTCAAGAGCCATTTTTATATACTTGTGTTCAGGTAAATTCACGAATCCTGGAACGAAATAAGTCAGAAGAAGAAATAAAATTACGATTCTATAACAAATATGAAGTATATATTCAATAAATAGTATATATTCAATTATAAATATATATCTATAATTACAATGAAGATGAAAATTATTCTAAAATAAATTTGTATATATTCTTTGTATTTATTTCATTAAATTTATATATCTTCTATAATAACTCAATTTTATAATCTTGTTTTCATAAAATTTAGTTTTGCTTAAAATTTGTCAATGAAATATTTAAACGTATGTGTTATTTAATATAATTAACTATAAGCCTACTTTTTCACTGTTAGGGCATGATTCTCGACACATCGCCAATAAGAAGTAAAAAGAATAGCATGAATCCCAAGAACGAAAAGTAAAAATTATTAATAAACAGACAAGAAAAGTAAATACCTATAGATATTCTAATATTATATCATTAAATATTATGTATCAGTTAATTAGGTAACTAATTAATTAGTCAGTAACACGAAAAAATAAACGATATTTTTAGATCCTGGTTTAATTTATATTTATTTTTTCTTAGACCTTACCCCTCTTTGTTATATTCTATTTTTGATACATATTTCTTCCTTCGTTCTTCCTAACGCTCTATATTATTTTTAATTGATTATATACCTCTTTCATAAGTATATATTTATTTCAATAGTAACTAATTCCGATGTCATTTTGATTTTCATACTCGTTATGTACTGTAAACTATGGATATCACTATCCAAAAAACAGTTTTTCTTAATGTTATTTTTAAATTAGGCAACGAAAGAAAACAATATTGAATAATATTAGTTCAAAATAGAGTTGAACTATTTATTTTAAGTACAACATTTCGACCCACACTGCTGATCTTCTTCAAGGCTTTTAACGTGATCACAAGAGAAAGTATATTTTAAAAAAAATTAGTCACAAGACAATTCTTCTTCGGGAACTGCAATGTGGGTTGAAACGTTGGGTTTCAAATAAATAGTTAAACCTTGTTTAAGAAATTATTTCTCTGACCTCCACCCGGAGCATTTTCTTCCCCAAACAAAAGAGCTCTCTCTATCACTTCAATATTTTAGATTTCTCTTTTTGATCGATAAATTATTAATTCATACTCACTGAGGTTTGAATATTTTTACTGTTTTTGTATATAAATATATAGTTTTCAATATTCCATGTAGAAAAATAAGTTATTTGTTTTGGAGTTCCCAGATATAGCTTTGAATTTTATATTATATTAACGAATCATAACTCATGAATGTATACTTCAGTGGATTGTCATGGCCTCGTTTTTTTTATTACTTAATCGGTTTGGTAATAATAATATTTAATTATTATTTAAGGAATGTAATACAGATTTTAACAAATTTAAACAATAAAAACTAAAAAAAAAACAATTATTTAATAACTTTCGCATTCAAATAACATTACTAAAAACGATACTTATTGCTAACTTTCCATATGTAAATACAAAATTATAAAATTAGTGCAGGAAAAAATAACCAAAATAATTAAAGTCAATATAATTTATTATTGTTTTTACATCATATAACTTTATACATTAAAAAAAAATTTGTTTGGTAGCCTTGAGTTCCGTTTAACATTTTATTGACAGGATGTTGTAATCTTTGTGAAATATTAAAAACCATGTTAAAAAATCAGTCATGTAACCAAAGCGATGGACGAAAAACGAAGTTTTCAGTATACTTTATTAGTTTCAAGTATGTTTAAAGCGTTGTAATTTGTTTCATAACATATTTTTACGTATACCAGAAAATAAGTACGTATTTTTCATTACAAATATGTTGTTACTGCGTTTCATTTTTCTATAATACTTTGGAAACATATGGTCAGAGTAGATTACAGACACGAGCTTCAAAACATTTTGGAGGTTATAATTGATAAAATACTTCTCAAGATATAAAGCTTATAAAGATATTTACTAACATCAATGATCAAAGGAGAAATTTACAAATGCTAAGTTTGTGTGCTTATTCATTATGGCTACTCAGACGATGCAATAGTGGAAGTCCTAAATCTTGTCTATTTAGGTATTATTAAGAAAGAGATCATTGAAAAGTATTTGACTTACAGGCTCAGGCCCTTCTGAGGGACGGGATAAAGAAGGATTTTTTACTCCATTTTCCAAAAATAAAAATAAATACCTCTCCCAGTGCTGTGAAAGCGCGATCTTGTGCATAGTGTGTAGGTTCTTGTAAGCTAACAACTACACCACAGGTTGCCAACAACTTTAAGCTAATTACGCTAATTTTATTTGGTATTAATGCTTATAAATTTTGTAACAGAACCATATTTTAAAAATTAGTTATGTTGTAATTGTACGAAACAATAACTGCTAATAAATAACTAGGGAACTTGGATTGTATGCCGGATAGGGCACTCTTCCATTTGCTAATCGATTTTAGATGGGAACGTAACTTATATTAATTCGATACCCGCAAGACGCACAAAAATAAACGAGCAACCAGCCACTCATTGAAGTTCGTGGTACAAATTCAAATCTGAACGAATGGCACTAAGCTTAGGATTGAAAACTTCGTTAGTAATCTTAATAAGGGGAAGGTGACTTATCGAAGTACAGCGGTTCCTCCTTGAAGTATATTTCGGTGACTTTGGAAGTAGAAGGTGATGTGGATACGGATTCATTCACCGGAGGACTAACTTCCGGTTGCTTGGCGTCGGAGTCAGACCTATTCTCTTCATCTTCGCGTTGCAACTTGGGCAGGGTCGAAGTGTCCATGCTAAAGTTCATACCCTCAACTTTCGGGTATTGGCAGATACTTCGAAAGTAGACCTGCTCTGCGGTGTAGAGCACGTTGCTGATTTGGTTCCTCACCCAGCTCTGGATTGATTTGTTCTTGAGGTTCCTTATCGAGTCGGCCACGAACTCGCCGTAGAGAGAGTTGGAGTCCTTCTTCTTGGGATCCTTCGAATTGACGGTATCCTTCTTCTTCCGCCACCCCGGCTTCGAGGGTATTACTGGGGCTAACTCCTGTTCCATCCGTTCAGGAGAGCATGAGTGTCCTGGATTGCTGTCCTGATCATAATGGGGTTCGGGAACGATATACTCTTGCTTGGTCTGTAATAAAAACAATTACAGAATACATAAATTTTCTTGATAAGTGTAATACAAATACAAAAAAAATAAATAATACACACAATTACATAACAAACAGAAAATAGAAGAATTGCGAATTTTGTCTAGTCGCACTACGGGTTACTCATTATAGCATCTCAAGTGCTTAAAATGAAATTAATTCCTTTTATTACCAACAAATTCTTCAGTGACAAAGGATTGCATATTCATTACCTGTACCACTACAACCCGTGAAGGGTCTGGGGTTCAGTAGTTGGTAGAGACTGTAAGGTTTCTTGAACAGCGGTTGTGCAGGGAGGTGATTTGTCCTAGATCACGCTCAAAAACGATTCCATTATATATGCTAAATAAACTTCAAATTATCTTTTAAAATCGCACTAAAAAAAAAATAAGCCGTCACGGGACGCCTGGTAGATGTGAAACATAGAAGTTGGATGTTATTGGGAAAGAATTAATTATTTAAGTGTAAGAAAAGGATGTAATGGAAGGTAATACACATTTTTTTTTAGATTTGTTATAAAAATTATATTATTTTCATTAAAAAATATACATAAAACACCATTGTAATCCAAATAAAATATTACATTAACGAAACCAGATGTTGTCTCTTCTATTTCATTTGTTGTTGTCTCTTCTATTTCATATGGTGTTGTCTCGTCTATTTCATATATATTTGAACAATTTAAATGTATTTTGTTATTTTGTACGTGTTCAGCTTCATTTTGTTTAAATTTTCTACTTTCTCTTAGACGTCGATTGATTTCTTCTCTGTGTGTATTACGGTATCTCTGACTGCTTATTTTATGAAGATGTTTTGAATGGCTCATTCTGAAAGAATATTTTAAATAATATAGTGATGTAATAAAATTTTAGAATGAATGTTATGTTATTAATTTATTTACGAATATAATAATTATCTTACTGTGTGCTGGGATCTTTATCGCAAGAAGCTGATTCTATTTTATCAAAATCTGAAGTACTTGCAATGACTTGCAAATTTTGTTTTTTGCGATAATTTTCCCTTCTGCGCTTATTTATTTCATCTTTGTGCGCATCTCTGTACCGCTGAGCGCGCATGTTTTGTGAATTTCGTTTTCTGTTTACTCTAAAATTTAAAAGACAATAAGGTATTAAAAAAAAATGAAGTTACAAAAAGTTATACATAAAATTATTTGAAGGTTAAGTAACCTGACTAGCACAATTGGGATTTGATTTGATGTACTCGGTTCATTTTTATGTTCAATAATAATATCCCCTATATCCGGAGATTCTTGAGTACTTGAAAATAAAGTAAATGTACAAAATATAACCATTGCTAAAAATTGATTAAAAGTTTGGCTGTACATTTTAGCCAATATTATATATATATATATATATATATATATATATATATATATATATATATAGAAGGAGAGAATGAGTATATAATCTTATAGGAGATTAAAAAGTCGTCTGTATACACCGTTTTCGGTTCGATGCTGAGTATTCATACAGAGAACGATTCTCTCTCTCTCACTCTCTCTCTCTCTCTCTCTCTCTCTCTCTCTCTCTCTCTCTCTCTCTCTCTCTCTCTCTCTCTCTCTCTCTCTCTCTCTCTCTCTCTCTCTCTCTCTCTCTCTCTGTCTCCTGTCTCTCTATCTATCTATCTATCTATTTCTATCTTTCTCTCGCTCTCTATCTATCAATCTAACTATCTCTCTCCCTCTCCCCTCGGTAAGCCCGATTACCGTTCTATTTTATCTTTTATGGTGTGTTATTTTATTTATTTTCCTATCTATTTATATATTTAATATATAATAATAATAATATGGTTATGATTATTTATATATGAATAATAATAATTAACTAACCTTTGGCTTGTAGAAGTTGATTGCGTAGCCTGCACGTTATGGTATATTAACGGAGGCATTTCTTTAAGACCCTTATCTATTTCCTCTTGATATCTCAGTTTTTTCAAAGGAGTTTCCGTTTTCTCTTCCATTAATTCACTATCACTGTCACTCATTTTTTAACACTTACGATAATCGTTACGCAATAAATACAACGAGGCGGGTTATCGCATCACGCTATGACCATTACAAAGCGTACACTGCGAGTCGAGATTTCGCATCACGCTACACACACAAGGAGCTGCTCAAAGTGTTCGCATCACGATGTACATACTAGCAGCTGCTCGGAGTGTCGCATCACGCTAAACACACACAAGCAAAGCGGTATAGAGTAGAGAGAGAAGCATCGTAGTGGCGAGAGAACATAAGCTACGGGGCCGTTCGAAGTTTTCGCATCACGACATCAATAGTTGCTCTCATTCGCCAAACGCGCCATTAGATGTTTCACATCTATAAATTGTACCATTACAACCCTAAAGGGTCTGGTAGAAACAGTACTGTTCTTATTTGTCGATATTTTTTTCTTGCTTTCTTTCTCTTTTTCCATGCTCTCAATACTTAATAATACATATTTAAAATTTAATGCTCTTTAAAAAAAAAAGTAACATTATGTTGAATGAACGAAGTGATTTCCTATGAAAGTAAAAGTTATTTTCCATGCGATTAAATATGCAGTTGGATATGATGAAGAAAACGAAAAAAAAGATTCATAATTCACTTGCTGGACACCCTGGCTTACAAACATTACAGACAGACACCTTCCCGTAGAACCCGACAAGGAGACTGAAACGTCTCTAGAGCAGGGATCTATTGCTCTAAGATAAAACTCGCTAGGAATGCCTTCAATGATGGTTTCTCCATCTACGCTTCCACGTGAATCCCTTAGAGAAGATTTTCGAAAAAAAATCACAAGTACAATACGTGCCAAACGGCGTTTCTATAATGTCGTCAATAAATATTTATTATTATTATTAAATATGCAGTTCATTGCATTTTAGATAACTAGAACTTTTATCAGGCCCGATGAGGCGCAAATTGGCGAATCATTTATTTTCCTCCGACTTTAGTATTTAATGTTTTTTATTCTAAAGACCTTGATCTAACTTTTGTTAAAAGGTTTAAAAAAACAACTTATGAATTGGTTCTGCCAAGGGTATAAGAAAAAGAAAGAAGAAAGTCAAAGTTGGTGTATCTGACATTGTGGCTCTGCGAAGTTAAGTTGGGGAATAATGCTTTTACCTTTTGTGCGTAAACTCCCTGACTCAGCTCCGCCCACAAGGTTTTCCCCAAGACGTTTTCCTTCACACACCTCGTTTTTCCAAAGGCTGGAAGCTTTTATAGCTTATATTTTCGACGTGGGGAACGTTGAAGTAGGCCTTGCATCTTTACGGGTGAAATAATTTATCTACCACTTTCTGGCTCTTTTAAGAAACCTGTACCACTACAACCCATTGAAGGTCTATGGTTTAGTACATGGTAGAGACTGTACTGTTTACAAGGGTTGTGCAGAGAGGTGATATGTCCTTAATCCCCTCCCCAATCAAAGGTACAAACTTTATAAAGGCTGGGCGATCAGATCCCACAGAGTGCAAGTACGGCTGCTTAAATTATTCATCTCAGACATCAGGATTTGTACCCGAAACCTGGCTCTACCCATTGATTTATCTCGGCTCTAATAATGGTCCTAATTAATATTAATTATTAATAATAGTTTTAATAATATAAATTACTAATAACTTATATATTTATTTGTTGTTTATAATAAATATAAATAAATAACATAATTTACGGTTATTATTATAACACGTATAATAGTTTAAAATATGGTTTAGAAGGAACACATAAATATTTGAGTCCAGGTTCCATGGTCCATTTTTTCACTTGATTAGTATCAAGCTAAATCTTCGTGAATAGCCTCGTTTCAATGAGACGCCCAACAATTTCCTGTGCGAAAATTCTCGATTGTGGTAGCTAACAGAGTCAAATATGTCGATTTGATGATTCTCAAAAATTTATAACTAAGTGGGGTTTTTTTTTTTTTGTTTAATCTCAAGATAATTATCTAAATTATTTGAAAAAATATTTGTCCTACAAAATGTATGGTTTGATCTAAGAGTCCCCCCTCCTTCCAACGAGTGTCGATAACGAGGTCATAAAAAATGATTACTATCCAACTGATTTTTTTTTTACTTCTTCTTTTTTTGACTTCGTTATCGATACATATTGGAAGGAGGGGACTCTTAGATCAAACCATACATTTTGTAGGACAAATATTTTTTCAAATAATTTAGATAATTATCTTGAGATTTAACAAAAAAAAAAAATCGATATAGAATCATCAAATTGACATATTTTATCCTTGCTACCTCTTTTAGCTACCACAATTGAGAATTTTCGCACAGGAAATTGTTAGGCGTCCCATCGAAACGAAGCTATTCACGAAGATTCAGCATGATACTAATCAAGTGAAAAAATGGACCATGGATCCTGGACTATTACTACAGATTATAAAATAGTTTGTTGTACTCTTCCGATATTGGTATTAACTGTAATTGTAAATTATAAAATATGTTTTTAAAAAACATATTCAGATTCTTCTATTTACACTACCTACATAACAAAATTACATCTAATACTTTCGGTGATCTAAAATAACAATAGTAACAAAACAATAACATATGTAAGTGATTTACATCTGATGTTCAATAATAACCTTAATAATTCACAAGACATCATTTATAATTTCATATTGGTGTATATCCGCATGCCGAAAACTTAACATTTTGTATACAGAAATAAATATTTATTGCGCTAATTTCTTAAATGGGGTTGAACTATTTATTTTAAAGCCAACAAAATCTCTACAAAAATTTGTTTCTATACCATTAATATTTCTATATATTTCTCTGTATATATCAAATTATTTATTTCAAATACCACTTATAAGATAAGTTCTCATTTGCCATTTTCCAAACTTTACACGGACTTGACAGGACATAAGTGAACGGATAGCACCAACATTTACACGGAAGTAAAGAAGGCAATAATGTAGGATGTGCTTGACTACTTTAGAACACGAATGGGAAGATGCGAAGTGCCCAGTACAAAGTAGGCTCTACGTGTTCCAACAACCAAGCTGAGAAGTACCCAGCCATAAAAGCGACAGAATTCCTTGTTGACCTTCCAACTAACATACATACAGACATAGTCATACACACAGATAACATGATCTTGATACAATCAGTTCTCAACACAGACATACATGACGAGCTTACAGAAAATATCTGGATGAACTTATGCACACTTGGGTTTCTAAATTTCTCTGTACAAATAATATGGGTAAATGTGACTTTGGTATTGAGGGCGATGAGATAGCGGATAAATTAGCAAAAGAGGCAGCACAAAGTGATTTGACTCCATATTTTCACAAAACACCAATTTCGTTCTTAAAATTCAAAATTAGGGAATAATCAATTTTGAGATGGGATGAACGGTGGACTGTTTCAAATAAATCTCCTAGTTTGCATAGTTTTATTCCAAAACTGACAACCAGCAACTACAAATTAATAAAATCCACTAACTACAAAATAACTCAGGTTTTAACTGAACGTGGACATACTAAATCATACACAGATTTCACATAATCAATGACAATACTTGCTCAATAGACAAAGAAGAACAGACATTTAAACGCATAATATATGACTGCCAAATGTTTGAAGCACAAAAGTAGAAATTGATCATTTCCATACTACTAAGAGGGAAAGTTTGGCCAGTAGCTGAACATGACCTATACAGTACATTTCGACCCGAATTTACTAAATTTATTTACAGTATTGATTTCGAAAAGTTGACATCTAATTTAGAATAATCATACAATGTAAAACAGATAATCATTATATAAATAATGTAATCTTAATTTTGTTAACTTGTAACATTATATAAGTAACCATTTCTTATGTATATGAGTTAAAATTATCACAATTATTGTTAATCCTTATTGTAAAAATTAATTTAAATGTGCCGTTAAATAAACGGTCCTTTCAAAGGGTTACTTTGAAATGAAAAATGAAAAAACAAGAAAAAGATTAATTTGGATAACTTTATTTAATACTAATTAGATAATCCTCTCTAATTAATCCTTCTGTTTTATGTTAATCTAAATAGTTTACCATAATTATTGATATTACCAATATACCATTGTAATAGCTTATATAATTCAAATAGTACATATATGTTATATTATAATTTAAATCATTCTCTCTTTTGTATCTAATTTTTTTTCCGATTTCTAGAATTTTAAACGATCACTCTGATTTATAAAAATGATCCATAAAAATTGTATGGATAATTTTTGTATCTTGTATATCATCATGTTTGTATTTGGAAGCCCTGAAGAAGAACTCCAATGTGGGTCGAACGTTGGCTTTCAAATAAATACTTCAACCCTATTTGGGAAATAATGTCTCTGAAAAATAATAGAATTATAAATCAAATTACGTATGGTTGAGCAAACGACCCTTAAGCTCTTTTCATGCCCTTAAGGTTGTACAAACAGTTGTTCCTTCCAACCTTTTCCCTTCTCTCTCTCCCTCCCACTCTCTCCCTCTTACACCCTCATCAGTTTCTCTCTTTCCTCTCCCCCTTCTCATTCTCTCTCTCTCTCTCACTCAGGCCAAGAAGGGAATGAGCTGATCAAAAAGGCCATACTGCGCATGATCGTAGGACGTCCGCCCCTGAATGACTCCCCTAAACCACCCTACAAGTTTTTTTTTTACCTCTTTTATGCTTCAGCTGGGATACAATTCGGTCGTTTATTATTCAGAAAGAATTCTAACTAATTGTTATTATGCTGTCGTTAATGCAATCGATATGTCTAAAATAATGATCCATTTCCACAAAAAATATATATTACTAATTGAGATTACAATAATTTCTTTATAGTGATTGTCAAATTTGAAACACGGCTGTAGACAAAATATACCAGCGCGCCCCTTCACGTATTTCATTTTAGTGAATAAAAACAATGTAACATTTCTTTTAAACCGAAACGTTTTACTACATCATTATTGCCCAAGAGATTAACCTAAAATTATTAATCTTTATTGCGTTAAAAGGAATTAATTAATAAAAATCAAGGTTCTTTGTAATCCAGAATTGGTAGGCAGAAAATTCTTTTCTCTTGAAACAATAAACAAAGTGAATATTTATAAATTATCCTACACTATATGAGTATGAAAGAAAGCAAGGAATTTTATTTAATACAACACACTGAAAGCTTCTTGTGATTAGTAAACTCACATTGCCAGCATGGTTGTATATATTCATATATACTGTATTATGCGACAATACACCAATTATAATACAAATGTTGTATTATTATAGGTAATATATTGTTGGAGAAATAGCAATTTCATAATGGGTTCAGTAATGATAATTTTATCACTTTAGAGAATATTAAATATTTATATTTAAAAATAACATTTTCTTTTTTAAATGTATTCATTGAAATTTACAACTGTATACAAAATACATCAAGTAAATAAAATGAGTGAATACATTGACATGAAAAGACAAGTTGAGAAACTACCCAGTGGTAGTACTCAAATAAAAAATAACATAAAAATTATTATTAGCCCAACCAGAATTGTTCCCTAATTCTATAGAAATATTTTACGGTGTCCAAAATATTTTGGTTAACTTTAACAATATAGGTGTAGGTTTACAATGATTTTTAAACTAAGCCTAAACCCCTAAACATTTTACTGGACTCCATAAATAAAATAAAATCCTGTGCCACTACAACCCATGAAGGTTCATAGGTTCAGCACAAGCGTTTCTTGGATAACACATGCATTATTCTAGGACTATTTTCTTATTGGAGGTAATAGATCGTTTGCAGAAATAGCAATTTCCTAAAGGATTCAGTACTAAACATTTTATTACTTTAGAGAATAATAAATATTTAAATTTCAAAATAACATAAAAATCAGTCTCCAATAGATTGTTTAGTTATATTTGTCATTTGTTATTTTATTATAATATCCAACTTATTAAATTTAATATTTTATATATCGCACATATTCAACACAAGATAGTAATAAACCTGTACCACTACGACCCGTGAACGAGTCTGGGGGTTCAGTACATGGTTGAGACTGTACTGTTTCATGGACAACGGTTCTGCAAGGAGGTGACTTGTCCTAGGTCACGCTCAACCGCCAGGTTTTTCCCCCCATTATGGGTACCCTATTTATATAATATTTTATAGAGGCTGGGTGAGCCCCAGGAGGGTCCTAGATCCTATGTGATCCCTCTCCGGCTGCAAATAGACTAAATAAAAGTAACTGCCCCCAGCGGGATTTGAACCAGGATTTCCAGCATGGCAACTCAGTGCTCAACCACTGAGCCACTCCGCTCCCTCTCTCCGCTACTATCCACAAGATAGTAATAAGTGGATCAAAATCATGACAAAATGTTCTAGTTTAGTCAGGATTTTCCAAATTTTATTGGTATTTAAAAGAATAATCGGAGCATTGATATATTGACCAAAGAAATGTGATATGAGGGGCAATAAACATTGATAAAGTGTATAGAGTTAATGGAAGATTGGTCAACATATTCTTAACATATAAAATATATTTTAAAAAAACCTGTTGCCCTACAACCCATAACCATTGTTTTGGATTCAGTATGTAGTAGAGACTATACTGTTTCTAAGACGATGGTTATGCAGGGAGGTGATTTGCCCGAGGTTACGCTCAAACGAAAGGTTTTTCCCCATTTAAGGATTCCCACATAGTATCGAATTAATACCTTTAAAAGCGTGATCCTTATTAGGGTCTACAGATCCCACTCTCCGTCCGTTTCAGATTAAATAAATTATCCGACACAGATGGATTTGGAACTAGAATCATCAGCGGCTCAGCATTCTACCCCTGCTAACCCGCTCCCCATCTTAACGTATAAACAAAGTTCATTTATACATAAATACGATTATAAAGCGTTTAATGAAATAAACGGTCCATTTATATTTTCTAAAAAGCAGTAATCCTCTTTCATCGACAAGGAGTGCATTCAGTTTTTTTATTATGGGACTCCTGTTTATTGAAAGCTAATATCTTGACAAAGCTATGCCTTGTTTGTATCGTAGTTGAATTAAAATTATCATATAAATACACATCTTGTAGTTAGATTATTAGTTAATTACTCACAACTGTTTCATTCATCGCCATATCTTCGTATCCTAATTCATCAGGTATCGATGGATAGGCTGCACCTGAACGCAATTCATCTTGGTCAATTGTAAAAAGGAGGAGATCGAAGTACCTGGATCAACAAAAAGAAAAGAAAAGCGTTAGGATGGTATTATTATTTTTTAAATTAAATATTTAATAAGAAATGATCATGATTTAAAAGTTTAAAGTAAAGGTACTTTACCATAATGTAGGCTCCGCGATTGGATTCTTGGAGAGTCGCAATTTTCGGAACTGTCGTCGAAACGAGGTCCTAAGACTGTTGATTTTCTTCGCCACGAAATACTTCTCCGCATTGGGGTACTTCTCTCTGCACTTCAGGACGAGCGTGTTGTAGGCACGGTTGCGAGCACTTCTGTTGGAATAGTCCTTGCTATTGACGTCCCACAGGCAGGCTTGTTCCCTGTAAAGCTCGATGAACTCCATCCAGAATTTCTTGTTGTCTTCGAAGGCCATTCTGAAAAGGAATATCCGTATGTTAACCAACATACAAGCATCGGATCGCATATGTTATGTGTATATAATAGTATGTACCTTGACTGTGGACCTGCTCAGTTTGAAACGGCCTTGATAGTATAGCACCCTTGAACCTCAACAGAGATATTACCGTGACAGTTGTGCAAGCTCAAGCCTCTACAGAGATACTACCGTAACGCTACAGCAAGCTCAAGCCTCAACAGAGATACCGCCGTAATAGTCAGCACCCTCTAACCTCAACTAAAATACTGCCGGGACAGTACAGTATCCTCAAGCCTCAACCGAGACACTCCCGTGACAGCACAGCACTCTCAGACCTCAACGGATATACTCCCGTGACAGTATAGTACCCTCAAACCTGAACTGAGATACTATCGCAACTCTACAGCACCCTTTAACCTCAGCAGATATAATTCCGTGGCAGTACAATACCCTCAAATCTCAACGGAGATACTATTGTGAAAGTATTTCAAAATCAAACTTCAACGGAGATATTTCGGTGACAGTACAGCATGATCAAGCCTAAACTAAGATACTATAGCGACTGTACAGCACCCTCAAACCCCCACTTAGATGCTACCGGAACAGTACAACGTCTAACCTCAACATTGATACTACCTATTCAGTACATCGCCCTCAAACATCAACAGAGATACTGTCGTGACAGTATAGCAAGCTCAAGCCTCAACTAAGACACTACCGTGATAGTACAGCACCATCAAACCTCAAGCAAGATACTGCCGGACTGAGACTAGTAGTTCAAACAGCCGCCACTGCGACCTCGAACAGACCCCCACCACTTTCAAACTGTATATCGACCGGGGCAATGCTCGAAGTACGACCGGTTTGAATGCCATGGCGGCGATTTAAGAACTAACAGCGAGACACTTTCACGCTTACGGGATGAAATCAGATCTTGATTGTATTCCTTTAAAGAATTGTATTAACAAATGAAATATTAGCTCTTCTCAAAGACCGATGGCAATACAAAAATTTCATAAGTTCGTCTCATTATCCTGAATAGGATCCTCAGGATTGGCGTTTTTTCGTATACGAAGACAACTAGAGTCTTGTACCAAGTACTAAGGCGTGTACTAATGTATTCGTGGTTTAATGTTTGAGACTTACATTTGACTCCTGGGCTTTTCTTAAATTATATTTTACAACAAAAAAAACTACAATTTGAAAAACTACACGCTAAAATCGGATATGAAACTAGAAACTAGAAAATAGTTTAAAATAAGAGTGATGAACAAAGAAATTCATTAATCGTAAACAAGCGTGGGTGCTTATAACATTATGAGTCAATAAAATATTAACAATAATTAAATCTACCCATGTTTAACGATAAAATAATGAATTTTTTTGTTCATACTATTCCTATTTTTCAATTTTTTTAACTTGAAAATTTTTAATTTTGTTAAACTTTTAATTTTCTTTGAAAGCATGTTTGTTTAGTTTTTTTTAAAACTAATATTCATTTTCTATTTTTACCTCAGCTAGCTACAATTAAATAAAATAATATGTGGAAGAACAAAACAAAAATACCTTATAAAACAAATAAAATAGGAGACTATTGAAATATAAATAGCAACTTATCGGTTGTAGATAACTTAATCCTCATGAGCTCGTACTTAAATTTTAATAAATGACAATATTTACGACGGTTATAAGTAAATATGTATTTATTTATACATGCAAGTTAGTTTACATTTTTCCTGTTTGTTAATAAAACAAGTCTTTTCCTCCGGTTTTCGATGTCAGTCGAGATAGTTTAATACATATATTTACAATACATATTTGAATTTCCGTCCATTTATTTTTTTTTCTGATAGTATGCTTATTCTTTATTTTCCTTTCGTTAGAACTTTTATGTTTTATAAAAAATACTTCATTTATATTACAATATAATAATGTAGAATATATAATATAATTTTTATTCCATGTTAATTTTATAACTAATGCTGTATAAAAGTATTAATTTATTTACGGAAATATTCGGATAATATACAAGACTGCGTAGATTTTATATCATGAATTATTTTGGGTAAAGCGCATTACAGGAGGCGAAGTGGCTCAGTGGTAGAGCCTCACATGCCGAAGGTCTTGGGTTCAAATTCCGCTCGACTTTTATTTAATCTGTTAGATCTAGTACCCTCCTGGATCCACCAAGCCTCTCTGGAGTTGGTACCCCAAGTAGGAGGCAAAAATCTGGCGGTTGAGCGTGATCTAGGACAAATCACCTCTCTGCGCAAACGTTATCCAAGAAACAGTACAATCTCTACCATGTACTGAACCCCAGACCCTTCACGGGTTGTAGTGGTACAGAGGGAAAAAGAAAAGGAAAAAACTGCATTACAATGCAATTGCATAATATTTACGCTGAATTCCATACTTGGCTCAGGTTTCCAATGTATATTCATTTCATAAAATACCATTTGTTCTCCTGGCAGACTATGAACAGAAAACTGTTTGATTAAACTATGTTGTAAGATACATAAGCACTTTGCATAACTTTTTCTCTAAATTTAGAAAAGAAAGAGGTTTGATTAATTATATTTTAATTTGTTTTTGAAGTATTTTATATACAAAACATACATCTGCTACGGCTGTTACATAATTGTTTACTGAAAAAATGTCTATATCTATAATTGCATTTCTACAATTAAGAAGAATGTTGTTGATGTTTTCTTCTTTGATCTTCAGCATCATTAAATATGTTTTGAAACTATGTATTATCGATTTGTTTTTCCATTCTTGTTATGTTATTGCTAAAGCATTACTTAAAATAACATAAACATTGTTGGGTGTGGAAAGCATATTGTTTACAGATAGCAGCTGTACGTTCAAGGAGTTAACTTCGTGGTATTTTCTAATAAAATCCTATAAAATCCTATCCCACCCATGAAGGTTCTTAGGTTCACCACATGTGTTTTTAGGACAGCTTGTTGTCCAAGATCACGCTCAACCGCCAGGTTTTCTCCCCAATTAAGGATTAATTAACGTCTATTGAGAGAGGCCTGTTTAGTTCCAGTATCGTCTTCAGGTCCCAGGGTCCACCGTGGCTGTTGATATATTAGAAAATTTTCTGCCATAGCCAGATTTGAATCCTAGGCGTTAGTCTCAGAAACGGACAACCAAGATTTTTTTTTTAAATTAAAAATAAATGAATTTTTAGATTCACCATACTTTAACTTTCACAAAAATATTTATTTTATTTTTAAAAGATCATTTTTCATTTAAAAAATCGCGTTCGGATAATGAAAAAATTGGCGCGGGAAATGAGAAACTTTTAAACGCTTCATTTTGGTTTGGTGACGTCATCAGGCTTGTTTGCATTTTTGTGATAAGAAATTCAAATGTTTTTGCATTTTTATACAGAATACTGTATAAAAATTAATTTAATTTATATTTAATTATAATTTAATTAAATATATTAATTTTATAATTTAATTATTAATTAAATTAACTTATTTCCAGTAAAGAGGCTACTTTTGTTATTATTGACATCTGTTTATTCAATAACTATTAGTTTTATCAACATAACTTATATATTACAAAGGTTTCTTTATGATCTTTTTTTGAGTGTGCTTGAAACTTTGTAATGCAGAAATACTTTCTTCACTTGATTCTCTTAAAGACAAAGTAGAGAAATCTTTGTCAGCTTTATCATCAGCATATGATGAAATGTTATCTGAATCACTGGAGTGATATTTTTATTAAAATTAGTGACGATGCCCTATCTTTCAAAGATGCCTTTGTTTGAATAGCTTTGCTTTTTTTTTTTATTCTCTTTATTTCCAGATCGGCTATTCTTAGCCTTACATGGTTTTTTTAATAATGAAATTTTAAGATTTAACACTTAGTGAAAGTGTGGGTTTCGTCTCATGCAAGAGACACCCCTAACTGTACATTATCAGATTATTTACAGAGAAGATGTAAATATATAATAGCGTTTTTTCATATAAAAGAATAATAGTAGTTTGAATATAAAGCATGTAAATAAGTAAACAAAAATAACATTAATGTAATAATAAATAGAACTATAGTACTATAAAACGGAAAACTGAAAGAAAACAGGATTATATTACATTTTGTTAAAACGATTGGTGATAAACGTTATCTATTGAGATCACATCAGAATATCTTTCAAGAGTCTTGGTTTTAGTCTTGGGGATGAAATAGGTTCGCCTATGTTGAATGCTACAGCTCCTTGGACTGCTGGTAATCCGGTCTTAAATCTGCTGTAACGTTTTTTAATAAATTCATCGATCGACTCAAGGTTTAGCTCTCGGTGAAGTTGACTGTTTCGTACAAACCAAGGCGCGTTTACTGCGATCCGTAGGATTTTATTTTGAAAAGTTTGCAATTTTTTTTTCTTTGTTGTAGACACTGCACCCCACACTTCACAACCGTACATTAGTAGAGGTCTAATTATGGTTTTATAAATTAATAAGGCTGTTTCTGGTTTTAATCTGGATTTTCTATTAATTATGGGATAAAGTAGAGCTAGTCTTGCGTAGGCCTGTGTTAATTTAGTGTTGATATGCTGGTTCCAGGTAAGGCGACGATCTAAATAAATTCCGAGATATTTTACAGCTTCTTTATTCCACGGGAGGTTGCTGCCATTGAGCACTAGCTCAGGTGGGTCTGAAGGGCGTCTAAGGGTGAAAATTTTTGCGCAGCATTTTTGAACGTTAAGGTCAAATTTCCATTTTAAAAAGTATTGTTGCAACTCATTTAGATGACTTTGAAGTGTGTTCCTGGCTATTATTATGTCATCACTCTGCGAGAATACTGCTGTGTCGTCAGCGAACATAGCTATGGAGGTAAGTGGAGACTGTGTGATGTCATGAACATAAAAGTTGAAGAGGATCGGAGAGAGAACTGAGCCCTGTGGGGTACCGCCACTGATCGGTCTAATGGTTGAGTTAGTGTTGTTAATTTTAACTGTATATGATCGATTGTTCAGAAACGAGCATATGATGTCATGAAGGAATTTTGGAGTATTTGATTTTTTGAGTTTGTAGAGGAGACCGGTGTGCCAAACTTTATCAAATGCTTGTTTAAAGTCTAGGAATGCAACTAGCGTGTGTTTTTTCATTTCAAATCCGTTGACTATGAACTCTGATAATCTTGATAATTGGTGTGATGTAGAATGGTTGAGTTGAAAACCAAACTGAAAGTTTGGAATAATGTCTATAGATTGAAGATAAGTAGAGAGGCGCATTTTAATAACTGATTCGAACAGTTTTCCTACGATTGGCAGTAGACTAATGGGGCGGTAGCTGCTTAATTCTTTGGCATTTTTGCCAGGTTTGTTTATAACCACCATTTCTGCTCTCTTCCAAGTATCAGGAAAATATCCTATCCTTAAACAGCTGTTGAAAATTGCTGTTATCAGAGCAACTGCTTTCCTGGGTAACTTTTTTATTGCAATTGCTGGTATCAAGTCGTGTCCGGGACTTTTCCTAATTTTGAGCTTCCTAATTAGTGACTGGATTTCTTTAGGAGTGGTGAATTCCACCGGCAGTTGTACTGTTGGTAGAGGTGACCGTAAAAACTCTTCGATTTCAACGTCTGACCGCACTCTATCGGATTGTGAATTTGAAAATGTTAGCTGGAAATAATCGGCAAAGGCTTCGGCTTTATCCAAGTCGCTGGTGATATACCCTCCGTTAATTACTAGACTAGGGATATTTACTTTTTTATTTAAAAGGCGTTTTGTAGCTTTCCATAATGATTGGTCTCTTGGGTCCAGGTTGGAAACATAGTTTTTGTACTTGGATATCGTGAATTCCTCTAACTCCTTTTTTACGGCGCGTTTTAGAAAGTTCCATTTACTTTTGTCTTGAGGATTCCTGGTTTGCATCCATCTCCTCCTTGTTTTATTTTTTTCCTTTATTTTAAGAAGAATGGAACTAGGCACACTGCTTGTGAGATTTATCCTTTTTGTACGAAATGTTCTTGTGGTTGACTGCTTTAAGCATTCAGCTATGGTTTGTTGCAGTTTGTTTATGCTTTCATCGATTTCTTGTGGGCTTGCGAAATGATTTTTGGGACAAACATTATGGTAAATCAGGTGTTTATAGGTATCCCAGTCGATTACTCCTTTAATAAGAGAGTTTCGAGTAGGAGTTTGTTGGATTTCGGTGCTGAAATGCATTAAGACGGGGATATGGTCAGAGTTAAGAGCGGATAATGTTTGAACTGTTATCGGTAGATTGATATTTTTAGTTAACACTAAGTCTAGGATATCGGGTGAACAACCTCTTCTGTAAAATGTTGGTTCACTCGGAGCGATAATATGGATATTTTGCCTGGAGCAGATGTCTAGCAATTTGCTTCCGCTCGAATTCGTTTTCCGGCACCCCCAGTAAATATGTTTGCTATTCATATCACCAATTACTATTGTTTGTATATTTGGTTTAAATAACTCGAGAATTTCTTCTTCTCTGATGTTTTTGTTAGGTGGCTTGTAAACAGCTGTGACAATGGTACCAGGAGATGTATCTAAACAAATTGAAATGGCTTCAATATTAGACACATCACAAATAACATTTTCTGAAAATCTGATGTTGTTTTTTACTATGAGAGCCACACCGCCGGAGGCGGTTGCACTGTCTCGGTCGTTCCGAAGAGTTTTGTAGCCAGGTATATTAAATTAGTCAGTTCGGCAAAGATGAGTTTCGGAAATGCATGCTATATCGACAGAGTTTGTTTCTAGAAATATTTTGAATTCAGTTTTTTGAGAGGAAATACCATAAGCATTCCAGTTTAAAATTATTAATTTTCTTAATTCAGTAGCCATAAATGCGTAGAGAGCGTAGTCTTGATAAACGATGACAAAAATGCAAATAAAAATAATGATAATAGCTGGTCTTGTAGGAATTAGTAACATTAGATAGATTGTTGTTTACTTTACGGCCCATTTGTAAATAACGTGGTAACAAGGGAACTTAACTGGCTAATTATTTGTGAAAAGTAAGGTTTTATCGCCTCTATAATAATGTTCATGATTTTTGATAAAACGTTTTCAGTGCTGTTACTTTCTATGTTAGTTTCTTGAACATTTTTTTGATCAGGCGTTAGGACGGAAGAATATTTCAAATTTGGTGTAGTTCTCCTGGCTGGCTTGCGGTTATCAACAGTTTCAGTGTTATTCATATTTTCGACTGGAGGTGAGTTAATTATTTTTTTTTAAATATTTTGATAACAGGAGCAACCTTTAAAATTGGCAGCATGCCCTTGGTTACAATTAACACAGTAAGGTTTGTCTGTGAATTTTAACGGGCATTTAGAAAAATGGTGGTTTTCCTTACATTTAATACACCTAGGTTCTAAATGACAGTAATTTTTTGTGTGACCATATCTTTGACAGTTAGTACACATGGGTATATCTTGATTTTTATGTTTTGGTTCTACAGATATTATAGCTGAAAAAAGATTAGTCATATTAAAAATATCTTTGGCCTTTTCATTATTAACTAGCGAGACGGAGCAGAGAGGTGTGGGTTTTTTTTCCTTATTAAGAATTCGCGCAACATGTAGAACATCTAAATGTTTAGATTTTAATTCTGCTTTTAGTTCTTCTTCTGTTATAGAATATGGGACTTTTCTAATAACTACATTAAGAGCTTTATTTTTTTCCACTGAATAAGTATGATATTCAATTTTTTCACTATCATAATATTTAGTTACTCTCCGGAAATCTTCGATAGATGAAAGCATAATTTTAGTGTCTTTACCGACTAATTTTGTAGTGAAAGGGTTTAAACATAGTGCATTTAGGTCCTTTAACAATGCTTGATAGTTATTTGCATTATGTAAATAAATTGGCGGAATTATCGCTGTAACAGGCTTAACTGTATTGTTACGGGTATCAGTAACCGTGTTTGTGTTTGAAGTAGGATTATTTCGATCTTCAAGATTGATTTCTTTTAATAATTGAAATTTGTTACTTACAGTTGTAAGTGGCATTTCTAGATAATATTTACCAATTTTTTTAGCTGGGGATAGATTTAGTGGAGAGCCTTCGAAATTACGTTTCTTTGAGGTAGAATCGTCCATAAACTCGTCATCTGGTTTAGGAGCATCGGTCTCAGAAAAGGATGGCGAAACACCTACCTCATCGTCCCTCATCATTAATTATGTTCCATTACACATAATTGAAAAATAAATAAATAAAATAAACAAAATATAGTTATGAAGAGTTAGTAAAATGTACTTAGTTCTTCAGGTCACAGTATAACCGCACTCTATCAAAGTCAGAGGCCAACTGAGCTTTGCTTTTGATATGAACTTTTTTTTGCATTTCTGATATCTATGATACTTGTGTTTCTGCATCTACTTTTGAAGAACATGTAGGAATTTCCAATATAGGTTCTGAGACATTCAATCCTGTGTTTTCTATGTATTCGTTATTGAATACTGATGGTTGCATAACATCACTGATTATTGATTGTCTCATCCTTTTGACACCAAGAGGTCTTGGTTGGGATGAATGTGCTAGGATCCTCTCCTGAATGTCCTAGTACGTGAAGATTCCTGATCTATCATTATTATTTCAAACTTCTAGATACCCACTAATTTCTAACCTTGCCTCCGATTTGATAAACGACAATCCGTAATAAAGTTTGGTCAAATGGTCTAATTACATTTTATTATTTTGCTTATTTTTTATTAGTTATGTTAGTTTGTTTATTTTATTGTTGCGAATATTCCCAAAGTTGAGTTTTTCTCCAACCAAATTTTAGTGCATTTTTTCCAGATCTTCCTGTCAAGTACGCTTCTTCATTTAGGCCATATCCTGCCATATGTTCCTGGACTTGGTTCAACCATGAAGTTCTTGGTCGGCCGCTTCATGTTCTTTCTCCAGGCCACCAGATGATATTATTTTCCCTCCTCAGTAGGTTTCCAAACCACTGTAATAGCTTTATGGTGATTTTTTGGAGAATGGTATTGTGAGTACCCATTACCTCTATGACTATTGAATTGGGCATCCTATCACGCTTAGATATTCCGGCTGTCCTTCTCCAGAAGTCCCTCCCCGCGACTAGTAATTTCTCTTTGCTTCCGTTTTCATACGTTTATTATCACGGTTTTTGTGACGAATGTTCATATGAGCGTTTGTGATGTAGGGCGAAGGTTTAATGACATTATATATTCAGATTTTCCGTTAAACATATGCAGATACTCCTCGACGTTTAGATTACAGGTGAACTTGCACGAGGACCCGGTACACCTGAAGCAAGACATCACCACCTGTGTGGCACCTGCTCGTCAGCTGCCGCGTACATCTGCCTCTTCCTCGTGCCGTGTCTTAACGGCCCCTTCACTAAGCCATTGGGAAACATTTTGTATCCCTTTCTAATACTCAAGAAAGAAAAAAAATCTAGATTTACTATTGTATAAGAAATGCAGTACGTAGCTTATCGCATTGATTTACTTTAAAAATAACTAACTGGTATAAGTAACAAGTAGCCTAATAGTAGAATTCTATGGACAGATCTTTGTTAAAAGGATTCCAGTCGTTTTTATGGATCTTCCGTATTAAAATTGTAAGCAAGGTAAGGCATTTATATGATCAGAAATTTGGAATTTACAATAAAACAATAATAACAATAGTTGTTTTACGAGAGTCAAAAAACCGACTTGTATCTTCTACTCACTTAAAACAAAAAATATTGGGCTGATAGAACGTAGATTATAAGAATAAAAAAATTATTATGTAGGCTGCATTCTGGTTTATTCTGGTCACTAATGCCTACATTTTTTTTGCCGCCAAGTTGGAATGGCCTAGCGGAGTAGCCTAAAAAAGCCAAGGTAGAGCGCATGACTGCCTGCCGAAGGTCCCAGGTTCAAATCCGGCTGCTGTCAGGCTTTATTTAACCTTTCAGCAGCGGGGGATGGATCCGTTGGGATCTGAAGGAACCTGCTTAGGCTCAACCAGCCTCTTTAAAGAGGAAACCCGAAATGGGGGGGGGGATATACCTGCCGAGCGTGATCTAGAACAAATCACCTCCATGAAATGCACAACCGTTACCCAAAAAACAGGACAGTCTCTATCTCGTTCACTGAAGACACTTCATGTTTTGTTGTGGTAAAGGTTTTTTTTTTAAAGTTAGTCCATTCCCTGTCTGTTCCACATCATTGTATAGTCTCTACGGGAGACGAGAAACAGGAAATTTGAACCATAGTCGAAATATCATTGGGAAAAGTTTAAACTATAATAGGGATGGTATAATAAAACAATACAATTGCGAAACACGATTTGAAGATCTGAAACATTAAATAAATTTAAATAAATTGTTAACTAAACAGTAAATGAAACACCAAGGCGAGATAACCCTAAAAGATCACCCCCTCCTATAGTATGATTTCATTCCATGGACAACAGAATAACTAATTTATCAGCGGATTTGGAAAATAAAAACTAGAGATTGGTAGCATAGTTCCAAACAATTGGGGCTAAGACGCTCCTCCAAAATCATTGTAATTCAAAATTTCTGTGTTGTGGCTTTGTACAGACTACTTAACATAAATAAAATAAAAAAATATACAACTATCTTGTTTTTTGATACATCTTTTGTTGTATTATTTGTATAATTATTATGCCCAGTTTATTTCTCATGACCCAGACGTAGGCCCAATTACCTTAAGCTACAGCTTTTGCTTATCTAAAAGATAAGGTCTACTTTCCCCTTATCTTTTTATCATCATTATGCAAGGACGAGTTTAATCTTATTCCAACAAGCCGTTCCTATGAAAGTAAATTCCCTCCCGCAAACATCTACTCCACGATTAAGTTCAGTATTTCTCAACCGCGTTGTTCGTGTATTTGCTCTGCATAGCATGGGACAGAAATAACTGGCATATTGCTTAGTCAATCCTCAATGAGATCTATTTGTCAGAGCACATTCCTCTCAAATCACCGAACAGCTTTTACGTGTTAACCGCGGAATCAATCTTGTCGAAACCAATCACCTAAATATTTATTTAAACAACAAAGACTAGAAGTTAGGCTTAAACGTGGTCACGTAATACGTTTCAGAAATGATTTTGAAAATATCACTAGTTTTGCCTTGATATTGGTTTTATTTGTAAAACAGCCATTCAAAAAAGTGTATTATATCTGATCCATCTTCTATAAAACAATAATAATTTCTTATATGTTGTTATTTATATCTTAGATGTTTAACGCCCCTAGGAGGTCATTAGCTCTATTTTATTTATTCAAATCTTTTACTATATTTCGAGACATATTACGGTGCTCTCAATGTCGGTAATCAAATTTTTTAATCGACGAAGGAAAAAAAAGCTCCCCTCAAAATTTTTAGGTACACATAGGCTCCACGTTAAGAGACTACCATACCGATTTTCTTGAGATTTTGGAAGCAAAGTCACATATGACCCCAGTACGGTCACAAGATCTTAAAATGAAAAATGATAAAGACATTAATAACTTTATAATAAATTGTAATTCTTACAACCAACCAAGCCAGTAAGGTTTTCAGTCGCGTTACATTGGATTTTTATAATTTATTTACTTTGTTTTCATAATTTTTATGATTTACTTCTTTTCTTGGTTTGCAGGGGCATAACAAATTGTTAATCTGTTATTATTCTCAATCCCTATCGATCTATTGGTATTGGATTTTTCACTCCTCGAAGGCTAAATCCAGGATTACTGTGATTTTGTGTTAGCGAATGAAATGTGGTGTGTTTGTCGTTTTACGTAACATTTTACAGCAAGAATGTTCATTTCATTGTAGTTCCCAACACATGCATCATTTTAGTTCCCTAAAAAAAAAATAATTTATCAGTCCTCAAAAATTTGAGATTTTACCTTTCAGATGTTTTCCTATTATATTTGGCAGATCATTTCATGATAACTAAGCTAGACCTATAGTATCCAATACTTGAAATTATTAAAATAAATTCATTGTATATAACTTATATAATCAATTTAAAAATTGTTGGCATATTTTATTAAAATTACAAAAAAAAAGAGAAAAAAAAGGAGTCGTAAACTCTTTATTTGGCAGCCCGACTCGGCTACTTTCTTCACCCTCACCTAGCTAAGCTTCTGGGTCCCACTGAGTTAAGGGGGCAGTTCATTACGAACATAATATTTTAAAAATTCAAATGCGAGACGCCCAGTCACTTCATATTATTTTATATTGATGTAGTTACAAAGTAACGAAGAGATCTAATAAACTTCTAGTTAACACGTTGCAAATTATATTTGTACCCCAACCGCTATGGACAGACTGTACAGCCTTCGGAAGAGAAAGTGTGGGAGCAAGCATAAGAGAAAGTGGTTCGAATCCTCCACATTGTCGCTTCTTTTTCCGCGTCCCATAAGAGCTATTTTCGCATTCGGTCTGTCCGGATTTGCATTCAGTTTCGATCGGTGTCAGATCTGGCAGCAATTGAAGTTTAAGTAGACGTTGCGGCGTTGTTTTTGTCCCACTATTCCTCGTTCCAACATAAACTAGCTCTAGGCTCTCTTAGTTCTGGAACTTCTTGGTTTGCCTTTTATCGCACAATCCCTCCAATATACTCGAACACTTAAATATCTTCATAGCTTCTAGTGATAGTGTTGTAATTCTTTGGCAAACTTTCCCCTCTGTTTAAGAAGTTTATTTGTGAGTTGTGGGATAATACTTAAGACAAACCCATGATGTAACTAACTGTTACTAGCTATTAGGAAAAAGCCAGCATAATGTAAAGGGAAAGATATTGTAAAAGAATTCCTCAAAAAGATGGGAAATCTTGAATTAACATCATTTCAGAAATGTTGTTGCGGTTCTCCACAGTTATGATTTTCTCCAACCAAATTTTATGAGTTTAACGAATTGTTTCTGTTTATGCCTTCATGTCTAGCGCAACGTCGACATTCTGACTATATCCCTGAACCTAAATCTAGGTCATTCTGAGTCGGCCTCTACTTCATCTTCTTTCAGACATCAGGATAGGGTCATTTTTTGGTACCAGTCTTTATTCTGTCCACTTTTGGTGTCCAAACCACTCTAATACGTACATTGATTGCTCTACATCCAGCCGCAAAATCTACCACCAGTTATCTCTGGTAATTCCTGCTACTCTCCTGTTATCGTCTTACTGGATATGAAGGATGATCCGTGCTTCCGTAGCAACTCCAATCGCTCATGTGAACCTCGGTCACAAGGGTTGGTACTTCTTGTTCCATGCACTTTTTCGGCTAGAAGTTTTTTAGGGAATATATTTACTCCCATTCATGCGAAGTGCCCTGCCTATCGTAACCTGTTTACTTTTATAAGCTTAACAATGTCGGCAACTTTATAAAGGCTCTTAAGCCAATCCTGATGCTCCGGCTCAAATTGGGCGGCTTAAAAGAGTGAAAGCCTTGGTACGAAGTGAATTGAATTAGAACTGTAAAAGAGAGAGAGACATTGAATCAGGAGGGTAGAAATTGGGCCCGAAAGTAATACCTCAAGGAGTAGCAACTTGTTGGTTGTTTCTATCTTAGCGGAGAGGTTAAGTTGGGTTGGGGTCTCGCAGTATGTGAAGTATCAGGTGCCTATTGAAGTTCCCACTGTCTGTTAAAGATAAATAAATAAAATATTTAACAATGCAGAAAATTTGACTGGCTGAAGTTATGTTGGGGACTAAAGCTTTTTCCTTTTCAGCCCCCCCTTACTAAACTCCACCTACAAGGTTTTCCAAGCCATCTTCCTGTAAACCCCTCGTTTTTCCAAAAACAGGGGGCTTTTATAACTTATATTTTGGAGGTGCAGATCTTTGAAGTAAGCACCTACTTCGTTAATCTAAAGGTAGAGGGACTTGAAATAATTGATCTACCACTTTTTGACTCTTATGATGCATTATTCGTCATTTTTATGTATTATTCTTAGCACAAGTTACTTGTGGAATCAGGATCAAAAGCGAATAACTCACTTCAATACAATCATTTTTCATATATTTCGTTAGTTTTGACAAGCGACTTTGTCTAACACGATACTTTGCCGCCATACTGTCAAAACTAGCGGTTCCCAACCTGAGTCCGTGAAGACAAGTCTGGGATATGTCCATACAAAGGCTTTGTACAAAGGCTTTCTTATGAACATGGATGCGTGGTACAAAATAGGTTGGGTATCACTGGTCTAAACTATCGAAAAATGTAAGTAGTTAATTTTATAATTGACGCTTATGATCCCCAATGTATCAATAAGTTTTTCAACCTTGGCAAACCATGTTTCGTCATTTATCTCAATTCTAAAATGGGGAAAACTTGAGGAGAGTGAAAAATAATGTTTAGTAAATATATACATTTTTAGGCCTCACGATGTTTACCTTAAAGGGTTTTAAGATATTTACACATTCATTCATTAATTAAACTAGTTAATTTTTTTTTATTATTGTTTTACTGAATGTTGCTCGGTCTGTTGGGTGCTGAGTTACAGAGATAAATTATTTATTCTGTTGCCAGCTGTAAATGGAATTAGTGAAGGTCTCAGAGACCCTCAACGGGCTCGCTCAGCCCTTATAAATTGGGTATCCTTATTACGAGGACAACCTGATTGCTGATCCTGATCTCGGCCCTGTCCCTTCCTTGGCATTAATACTCCGTATTAATTAATATTACGGATGATATCTCACACTGAATAGGTTTTATTGTTTTATTGCCTGAACATTGCCATCTACTTTCCTAATGGTCTACTTTAATAAGAAATTTAATTGAAAAACGTCAGCATCACTTATATATAGTTATACTTTTTGGAACTAGGGACAGATAAACGGTTTAAATCCCGTCTTATATTTAAATTTTCCCATTACCATTTTTTGACAAAGGAAAAAGCTTGAAAAAAATGAAACAATAATATAGGAGCATACGCCATTCAATAATATTTAAGAAACGGTTGTTGATTTAGCCATTTCTTCATCGTATTTTTTTCTCTGCTGTTCCAAACTCGAAGAGCTCTTAAAATAAACAATATTGTCGGAAGTATAAAATGTTATAGCATCCATCTGTTTCGATTTGTTTGGTTGAAGTGAGATTTATTCTATTTTTCTCTTTATTTATTCATCTACTCTTATCAAGTACAACAAAGTGACGTGGGAGGCATAAAGAACGGTGCCATTTGTTCTATGAATGGGTTTGGGTACCCGTGTAGTTTTTCTTGTATTATGTTCGTATGTGTTCTTCGACATTAGGTCTTTTTAAGTCATCACATAAAGTACAATTTTTTAAAAGAGATTTAGTCTACTCTTTCAACATAGGGAAAGTTTGTTAACTAAACTATTGGGCATTGTTATATGCTTGTATCTTGATTTCCTTCCTTGTCATTTTATCTTCTAACGTCATGAATCCCCATTTTGGATTGTAGCTCATCGAAAAGAAAACTGGGCTCCGTCCTTACAGCCAAGATAAACACTGCATTTCCCGCGTGGCAGTTCGTTTGCTTAATATTTTATCTCTCAAGGGCGGAAAAAGATCCAGGCAGAAGGTTTGGGTATTTATAACAGAGCCGTTTTTAAAAAATTGGGAAACGTTATTTATTGATCATTTATTTCCATACTCTGCACTCTATTCCTGTATCCGCTCGCTAACGACAATGGGATCTTAGATTCCTATTCATAATGTATACACTGATACGAAATGATGAAAAAAGGTGGCGTAAGAGATAAGGAGAGTTAAACGTGAGATATGCGCACACACCTATAATATTTTCCAATATTTACTTTATTTAAGTGACTACACATCAGAGTTGTGTCATTTTTTGCTACTTAAGTCCAGAAAGCCTCTCTTAAAAGTATGAAGTGATACGCCACTTTTAAGATTAACTATATTTTTACCTCAAGGTAGTATCCTTGGCCTATTCCTTTATACAGTTTATAAATCCCAACTCATACTAATACTATCCTTACCACGTATGCTGATGATACATGTGTATTATCAGTCAACAGCAATCCAGTTATTGTATCCCAAAGCCTCCAACCCCATATCACTGATCTTGAAGAACGGTGTCAAAACTGGAGAATTAAAATAAATTCTCAAAAATCACATCATATCACTTTTACCTTACGTCGTAAACCAATGAATTCCTGCCCTTCAGTACCATTTAATAATATCCTACTTATGCCTGTAGAACAGATCCGATACTTAGGGTTGCATCTTGACAAACGATTAATACGAGACTGAAAAAACAAGAAACCGCTCGACGTTTCAGGCTACTTCAACACTTACTAGGCAAACGCTCTAAGCTCCCAATTAATTACAAAAGACTCTTCTTCAAGAATATCATACGACCTATTTGGAGTTACGGAATAGAGCTTTGGATACGAGAGGAATTCGATCGCTTAGTGGAGCCTAAGCGATCGAATTTCTCTTGTACCCAATCCCAACAATCCAAAGTCCATTATCCTTTCATAACAAACTCCATTTCCACTCAAACCCTCTAGTTTCAAACCTAGCTTCCTCTTCAATTCCCGATAATCCTCCGAGGCGTCTGAAAAGAAGATGGCCCCGTGACCTTCTTAGTTGAACTTGTGATTTGAGTACTACCAGTGGGTAGTATCTCTACTTGTCATTTTCACATGTCATTATGTATCGCTTAGCCTATTTACTTGATGTATTATTGTAATACAGTTGTAAATATCAATAAATAAAACTATATTTTTAAGCATTCTGCATTTCTTCAAACAATATGACAAACTTAGTTCAATTGTCAAATAACATTAGAAGACTACCCTTGTCCGCCTAGCGGACCAACCCCCATTGTTCCAAATGTATAATTGTTCAAATCATTTGAAGGCACATTGTTTATAATTATTTGTTTGTTGATGTTCAAAGGCGTAAAACCCCTAGGTCATCAACGCTTATGATTTGCTTCATAAAATTTTATTTTATATTGTAGATAAATTGGGGAGTGACCTGAGGCCTAGATTAACAACCTGCTGAGCACAAGAACGGGGGTTCGCAGCCTGGCATGTGACCCCAGGATTTTTTGAAAGTTTGTTATAATTTTTTTTTGTTACACCTTAGTTAAAGTAGCCTTGATACATTTAATGAAGAACCTGAGTTGATCGGTATATACATGGTATACCTACCGACTCTGTATATTGATTAATGACACTTCAAGGACTAGGGAGATCGCTTTCTATACTTAGAGCATCAAAGGACTTTGTCGGATGGGTTTGTATTAGCTCGATCATCTTTAGTGATATTAGTGAGAACTTAAGTTAGATTTTCAGTCAAGATTGATTAAAAGCAAATATTGATCTGAAGACCATAACAGTTCGTATCTTTTCAAGCGATTTCAAGATTTTACTCTTGTTAGTTTATTGATGATTGTTACCCAATAAAACAGTAAAAGTATTAACGGTTATATCAAAACAAGACTCTAACCCTTAAATAATTAAAATTTACTAATATTAGCTATAGTAGTAAATCGAAATAAATACTATTAGCAGCAGCATGCTTGCTCGCATGCTTTTTGGTCTGGGTTAGATCCTTTAGAAATTAGTACATTTAATTGGTAAGATGTTAAAACTATTAATGCATTTCCACGGATAAAAGTATGTAATTACATAATATAAGTTGGGAATTATTGATAAATATAAATAAAGAAACCTGTACTAATAGGACACATTAAGAGTCTTGGGTTTAGTGCGTGCTAGAGACTGTACTGTTTCTAGGACAACGGTTATGCAGGGAGGTGAGTTGTCCCAGATCACAGTCAACCACAAGGTTTTATATTTTGGGCACCCACTTTATAGAGGCTGCGTTAATCCCAGGAGGATCTCCAAATTCCAAAGGATCCATCACCGGCTGTTAATAGATCAAATATATAATCTGTCATTGCCGGGATCTTCGCCATTCAGCGCTCTATCACTGAGCCACACGCTCCCTTCTTGAAATAAATAAATTCGGAAAGTTATTGTTTCCGACTAAACAATCTCCGAGTTTCCAAAAATTATTATTATTATTCTATGGCGCTACAACTCGGTGATGAGTCCTGGCCTCCTCTACCAGCTTCTTTCAGCCGTCTCTATTTTTCGCAGCTATCATCCAGCACCTGACTCCCATAATATCCCTCATGCCTCTCTCTACACTATCCGACCACCTCAGCTTCGGTCTCTCCCTTCTTCTCGTTCCGTACAGAGGTTCCTTAAAAGCCTTTTTTGGAATGGCCTCGTCCTCCATTCTAGCCACATGACCAGCCCATCACAGTCTTCTAATTATTAAGCAGTAAACAACATCTGCTTGGTTGAATATTGAGTAAACTTCGTTGTTTGTTCTCCTTTGTCAGTTTCCATCTAGGTATACGTGACCGAAGATTCTTCAGAGGATCTTTCTTTCGGAAACTAAGAGATGATCATCATGCTCAATCAATTGCCATTGTCCATGTCTCCGATCCATACAACAAACCTCCATTTGTACAGATGGAGCTTGGTCTGCCGTGATAGAAGGCGTGAAGAGAATTCCTTGCGTAGCCTAAAGTAGCAGCTGTTAGCCTTCCATGTTCTTTTCTATATTTCGACCTCAGGTGCATTATTCTCCGTCACTATTGAACCCAAAATGGCAACTTTCTCAAAGTTAACGGGGCCAATATTGATGGTCTCGCCAGGTCGGGGCACTTCCTCTGTGACCACCAGCTTAGTCTTCCCCTCACTCACCTCTAGTCCAAGTGTTCTGGCGGCCTCCAACAGGGCTAGAAAAACCTCTCTAACAGAGACCAATGATCTATCTACGATATCCACATCATCTGCATACGCCAAGAGCTGGACCATCCGAGTGAAAACCATCCAAAGTGTATCTTTGGTTTGCTGACTCAGCCTCCCTCATTGGCTTCTCAAGCGCCAAATTAAATATGAAGCATGCTAACGCATCTCCTTGGCGTAGTCCTTTTCTTGATGGAAACTCTTCTGTTCTTTTCCCTCCAATCTGCTCAGTAGACCTCACATCTCTCATGGTCAGCTTTATCAGTCTTATTAATTTGTCAGGGATGTTGAACTCCTTAAGTTCATACCGCTATGCTATAATGCTGCAATAGGCTGTCTTGAAGTCTACAAAAACATGATAGGTCTTTATATTGAATTCATGTCCTCTCTCAAGGATTGTTTTGAGGCAGAATATTTGACCTGTGGTAGATCGTCCCCGCCTAAATCCGCATTGGTAGGGTCCAAGCTTCTGCTCTGCAAAGGGTAGGAGACGGAAGAGTTTCCAAAACATAATTCTACAGGTTTCTAAGTTTACCTACTCTATTGACTTATTCGAAGCATCTGAAAAGATGATGGGCTCCACACCTAATCAGACGTAAACGTAATCAGAGCCCATATTATATATTTAGTTAGTTATACATAATTTTAATTAATTTGTAAAACTCTATAAATAAATTATTAAAGATAATCTTGCATATGATAAAATTTTAACTTCTCATTTCCAAGAGTACCTACATATTTTATTAATAATGCTTATTAATCAAAGTTTTTTTTTTTTTATCTTAAGGTTATAGTTTTGTTTATTAATTTGTTTAATGACTTTAGACATATTATAAAAGATTTATGCTATATATTTTAAACACCACGGCTTTTATCTTCTATTTAGGTGCAGTCAATAAAATTGTTTTATAAATAAATGTTCTCTCTGGAGCAACCGGCTTTCATTATTTATTTTAAAATCTTTTTTAGTTTATTTTCTCAATAAAATATTTTTATTTTCGTACACATTATATTTTTCTTTAGTTTATAATTTTACTACCTATTTAATCCATAGTGCAAATAAAACGCATAAATGAAAACTACAGAAATAGTCCGAAAAATTGTTTGGCAGTATAAATAGATATCGACCAAGACTTTGCCCAAACTCATTCGGTTAATGGATTTTCGAAATTTGTTCATCAATTTTTCTTTCAATGTCAACGAATTTTCTAAAAATAAAAGTTCACTCTATCTGGAATCCACTTCATTTCATTTCGAGATATTATCATTGATTCGGTAGAAAATTATAGTTCTATTTATAAATCGATGACCTGATTCCATTGGTCATCAATGTTGTATCATTTGTTTTATAATCTTTAAGAAGTCTCTTAAAAAATACTCCCTTCCTCCTCTTATATTATATTATAATGTATAATATAAATATATATAATTTACTTACTAAACTTGCGGTTCTTCGGCGTTCTTAATGTCTGGATTACTATAGATTCCTCTTTTTTGAAATGGAACTTTCTCTATGGTTAATAATGCTATTTTAAGTCTCATCTAAAACTATTTAAAAATCTCTGGTCTGCTGTTTTTGATGACAATAATCATTCTTTGCCGTTTCAGATTTTCCCGCGGTATTCGATTACGTTGAACACAATATCCTCTGTACCCAAATAAAAGATTTTTTTTTAACCAAAACTATTTATTGCATTATAATATTTCTAATTTAAAACAAGAAACCTTCAATTTGAGTCACCATTATTTTAATTATTAAAAAAAAGTTACACACGAGTAACATAATATCATATATTTAATTCTTATGTTATTTAAAACAATAATAATTGTGAAAAAAACTAAAAAGTAGAAAATAATTTTGAATAGGTCTAAAACAAGCATGGAGTTATGGAAAAAAACATTCATTTTATGGCAGAAAAGCCATACTTATTAATCGTTGTATTTATTGTCATCAGTTCTTGAGAAATTTACAAAGTTTCAAATTTAATTCATTTTAAGTCGATGTTTTGAAGTGGCCGAAAATCGTGTTCAAAGATTCCGTTACATAAATACTAATCGCTCCTTCAAAAGAAAAATATCATAAATAAAAAAAAACCTAAGCTCCCAATAGAGATATTTGAAAGTTCCTTAAGAGCTTAAATAATAAAAATTCGGGTATTGGTAGAGCAAAGCATTCTTATTGTTTCGATAGTATTGAAATTATTTTATTAACCAATGAATAATTTTTAAAAGCTTGAAACGTTTTTGATTTTAACTTTAATGCCATTATTCCCATAAAACTTCAACATCAAACATGATACAAATTAATATATGACTTTATTGGAAATGGATTATCAGATATGTCATTCCTGAATTAAAAAGCTTCGACCAATACAATTGTTACTGAATAAAATTCTATTTTTTAACTTTTTGGCATTGTTCTTTCTAAAGCGAAGGGATACAAGCGTATTAATCTTGGAAATTCATTTTATTTTTATGTATTTGTATTGTATCCAATTGAACAATGTAACCATTTACTTTGTATATTTATTTTTGGTACAAAAATATATACACAACCAATTCAAAGAATATTTCTAAAAAAATAAATTAACTCCCAAACCTCTGAGAACACTTGAACCCTACAGAACCCTCAAGTGCTTCGCTGATTCAACATCAATTGAGACGAGAGCACCGAAAGAAATCATATTGCTTTATTAGGACCCATCAGAGCAATCCCTACAATGACCCCTTACTCACTCTAGTTAGCCTCGTGTCTCACTCTGATCAGTCCAATTAAGTGCTATTGTGACCCACAGCACAATACAGTCGCAGGGATTTGTAAATATGTTGGCACTTTTCCTTGTTGGTTTAGAATAATTAAATTAAAATGTAGATATCTGTTGGGTAGCGGAGTGGCTCAGTGGTAGATCAATGAGTTGCCATGTTAAAAATCCTGGTTCAAATCCCGCTGCTGGCAAGACTATTATTTAGTCAGTTATCGGCCGGAGATGGATCATATGGGATCAAGGACCCTCCTGGGACTCACATTTCGAATCAAGTATATGACGGTTGAAATAAAACACATCAACGAAACCATAAAAGCATTCTCTAGTTGTAGACTAATTCGCAGTCATTATTGACATCTAAGAAAAATAATACAGATAACAGAAGAATAAATAATGTTTGATTGCATTATTATTATTTTATTATACAATTATTTCTAACTTGATAAATATATATGAAAAAACATCTACTAACATATGTGATATAAAGTGAGGCAATAATATCAGCACTCTTTTGCTTGCTGTAGGTAATGCTCAACGATAGGTTAAGTTCCCAGGTTCGCAAGCCGTCATGTTGCCGTAAAATTTTTAAAGGCAGTAAAAAATCTTTGGTTATACCGTCCCTCGGAAGGGAGTTAAAAGGGGTCCCGAGCCAATGCGGTGTCAGATACTCCTTACAGATGCATATCCTAATTATTAATGTATAGGCAAAATTTAAGACTCCCACTGTAGCATCATCCGATTAATCATATTAGCATAAATTTACATTAATTCAATAAACAAACAATTGCTAGAACTTGATGGAACACCCATTGTGGAGATATTTTCAGAAACACGGTAAAATTATCGAATAAATTGTTTAAGTGGGAACATCTCTTTAGTAACTCAGTAGTTAAATTAGAAACACGTGGCAAACTCATAAGACATTATTTACTCTACGGCATCTTAACTTTGGATATCCTGGAGTGATGCTCTGACTCCGTGTATCGTGATTCCGTTGGAGTCTCTATGATGTCGAATAGTTTGATCCAGGGATGGTGTTCCTTGGAGAAAGAAATGTAGGTCTTCGTGTGCTTGCTGATCTCCAAGAGCCATAATTCATGGATCTATATTCAATTTGTCACTGTCCTAGAAAACGAGTGTACTTCGTTGGGAAGTCTTCCGTTGTTGGCAACATTGCACCGCCTAAGATCTTCACGGTCTACAGTGTTAATAAAAAAAAAAAATTATCTATACATGAGAATAGAAATTCTCCATGAAAGACTGGCCATCATGCGATACACAAAGAAGGCGGATGGCCTGTGAATGGGGTTCCGTTAGTGAACTTGTTGAATAGTGGTTTCGCGTGACAGCTTTGGACTCTACAATCATCTCCAAATCTTAAATTTTCTATAATCGTTTTCCTCTTCTTTTATAAAACCTTTCAAGCTTTCCTAACAGTTTGCTAAGGAAATTTAATAATTAGAATTGATTTATGAACTAGTACGTGTTTTGTAAACATATCTAGAAAAAAAGCACTGTATAAATTATTTTACTTAACAGTGGTAACAAAATAATAATGCACTTATTGCTAGGAATCATTACTGGTTATGACTTTGGGTAATGGGACAGCTGTGAATGGTTTAAATCACTGCAGAATGTGATTTACTTCTGGATGGTGGGCTTGCTGTGTTGCTAGTTACTCAGTGCTTCTAATCCGTGTTAATGTTGAGATACTTGAGGAACATGTGCTTAGCTCACTTTTACCTGTTCTAGTGGGCCAGTTTATCCAAGTAGAAGACCTAAGCGGATTAGAGGTGGCAAAGATATAAAGCAGAGCAAGGAGTATTGTGAATAGTTGTTGCATATTGAACATCTATCTTGTATAACATATCATCTGAAAAATCTTCAGAATCAAACTATTTTGGATTTGTTGTACCTTGAAATTGAAATTGTTGAGAAACCATTTTTAAATTCTTTTCTCTTCACTTTTCAATACCTTCTCATCGAAACTCACGGAACTTTTTTTTTTTTAATATCCTTTATTTCCAGATCGGCTATTCCTGGCCTTACATGTTTTTTTTTTAAATAATGAATTTTAAACTTTAACACAAGGTAGTTAGATGATTGGGGAACCCAATTGATGTTCCCTTATACTCAATAAAAAAAAAAACGTTACCTTCTCTATTGGGTACCGCTACTACTTCAAAGTTGGAATCTTTTAATTGCATTTTTATTCAATGATGGGCATACTCATTCTTGAAACTGAGCTAATTTCAGAATTCTTTTGATAAATATTTACTTTGTTACTTACTTTACTGATCATTTATGGATTAATTACTTTGGATCATAATTGTAGCAAAAAACAAAACAAACGCATTCATGGGCTAGGTACTGTATTTTAGTGATAAAACTCTTTTCTGTGGGCTGAAAGTTATAATATACGAAAGAAGTGATGAAATATGTTCTTGAGGATCATATTGAGAGCAAGCAGTACAGGACATTAACAAACACTATTAAAATGGATTCACCCATTTACCTGTAGTTTAATATACATAGGTATGCTGAATTCGGATGTTTCCTATTTGCTTTAAATTACTCTTATGTTTATACAAATATACTAATAACAGATGGCGTACATGTAAACATTTTGCATAATTTGGATGAATAACGCAACATTATCTTTTCGACTTTTATCCTTTTATTGTATCTGTGGTTGTTTTTCATGAAAAATCAGAAATAAAGATATTTCTCTCGTCTGGGATCCTTGATTTGGTAAAAATGTCAAAGGTAGCAATGAAAAGCCAAGGTGATCAAGTGAGGACTTCCGTTTTCAGCAGGAATATAAGTATCAAGCACCTCATTTACTTAACTCACGAAGGATCAAGCAAGACCATTGAATGCCAATGTAGTTGGATACGTTGAGTAATTAATTTCGAGACAGCAACATAAATATTTATATTAATACATTAGTGGATAAATTCCAACTAAAAACCGTAAGTCTCTAAACTAAAACAGGAAATTGAAAATACCTGTCCAATATTTCGACTATTCAGGCATCCTCAGGGCAGAAAAAGAATAACAGCAAAACAAAACATGAATAATGCACCCAAAAAACACACATCCCACCCCCTCCAAGGCTCATATGCAACTACTGAATCATAGGGAAGGTTACTACTAGATTCCCAGTTGGCTAAGGTTAGATAAAAGCAGCTGATAAATACTCCAGAATTTAAAACATCAATATACACTCCCCACACCCCAAAAAACACAACCGGAAAACACGGTCACCTTTGGTCTAGTGGTTAGCGTAACAAACTACTAAACCCAAGATCGCGAGTTCGTAGCCCGGCAGGTGGCCCTAGGATTTTTTTAAGGGAGTAAAAATCCTTAGTTACGCTGTCCTTCGGAAGGGACGTTAAACGGGGGTCCCGAGCCTGTACGATGTCAGGTACTCGTTAAAAATCCCTATCCTAATTAAACCTGGGTAGGCAAAATTTAGAGCTCCCACTGTAGCATCGTCCGATTAGCCTTAGCAGCATAAAGTGACGTTAAATAAACAACTACAACCGGAAAACAAAATATAATCAATAATAGTAACAAACAACACAAGATAAGAAGACAAAATAACATGTGAAAAAAGGAAAGTAAAAGTGAAAAAAAAGAGAATTTATCAAAAATCCAGTGGACTTATGGTTATTCCACAAAATATATATTGAAAAAGGGAAAGGTCAACAGAGACATTAAATAAATGTTAATACATTAGTGGAAAAATTCCAACTAAAAACCTTAGGTCTCTAAACTAAAATAAAATATTTTTATTTTTCTTGTTTTTTTTTGGCTATTTTTTGACGTTGCCTACTGGATAAATATTTCTTGATATTTAAGAGAAATTGATTGACCTCTACCCGGACCATATTCTTCCACATAAATATTTATGTTAATAGGAAACGCAAGATGATTTCTTAAACAAAAAATCATTTCTTGATTTTTTCATTTAATTAAAAAGTTCACTATTATATTTACCTTGTTTTGTGCCTTTTAAGTTTGAATTCGTATATCTAGTGTAACCCTGTCGTAAAAATAAGTGTTATTAATTCTCTTGATGAGAGTCGAAAATACAAAATGAAGTTTGTTAAATTTAAAAAATAGAAGATAAATAGTTATATACCAGTAGTATTTTTTCCATTTACTATCATGTTAGATAATTTAGATGGTATAATAAAATACAAGTATTTCAATAATTATTATTAATTCACCCTATAAGTATCACGTAGCACCAGTGGATGTCATACGTAAATCTCTAAATGGTGAGCAACTCTATTTATTAGAAACCGACGTTTTAGCCTTCATTACAGTCTTCGTTGGGGATTAATGATGACTTTGAAGTATGGGAAGCTTATCTCCCATTTTTAAACAAGGTTCAAATAATTAACAACATACCTTGCAAAAGTTATCGTTTACTTCAAAATTCCCATAGCAATTTTTATTATTTCGGTATTATATTATTTTAATAAGAAAAATTACATTGTATTGTTGTAGGTAGTTATAGGTGTGTTCTATTGTAGGCAGTAATTAAATGAAATATTGATTATTAATATATTTCTTATTGTGCATATAAAAAACATGTACCACTACAAACCATGAAGGGTGTGGGTTTGAGTGGAAAATAGTTGAGTGTATAATTATAATAATGGATCGAATTGGTCAGTGTGTGCAGTCAAAGATAACACAAAAAGTTCTGCTTATTTTTGCATTATCATTAACTGCACCCCCTGACCAATTCAATCCACCATGAAGGGTTTGGGTTCAGTACCTGGTTGAAACTGTACCGTTTCTAAGACAACGGTTGCGCTGAGAGGGTTATCAGAGTCAACCGCCAGGTTTTTCCCCAATTAAGAGTTTATAATTACCCACTTATAAAAGCTGGATGAGCCCCCAGCAGGATCTGCAGTTCCCGCAGTGTCCATCCGTGGCTCCTTAGAGATTAAGTAATTTATCTGTAAATTAAATGCTTTATTTGAACCCGGGACATCCACCAGATCCACTCAGCCTTCTACCACAATTTGTACTAATTGCATTTGTTAAAAAAAAGAAAACTATATTTTTCATATTTATTAATTTTTTTTTATTTATTAAAATATTTAAGAAATATATATTCTCCTATAGTAAATAATTTAAAAGTATTTACAGTCAGGATAAAATTGGTATTTTTTTAGAATTGGGAGTCGTTAAAAATATTTGAAATATTGACTTAATTGTAAATAAAACTTAAAACTTAGGACTTTGTTCGAACCTATTTTGAAGAAAAATATTTTGTAATTACTTTAGGGTGGTGTCCCCATCCATACGCCAACCATTGTATGAAAAAACTGCTATTAACAATTCTAATTGTTTAATAACTGTACGTGATTATGAAAGATAATGAGTTGTACCCTTGAGGGCTTGATGAAAGCTAATTTCACATTTCACAATAACCCGTGTGATTTATTCAATTGAAATATAAGTGATATAATACATAATTTACTACTTTAAGGTAAAAAGATATATATATAAAGTTAAATTTCACATATCATCAAGGCGATTTTAATTAATTTATTATACCTCAATGTTGATTCAAGATTTTGCAGAACACAGGTTGTTAGTTTCAAAATATATTTTCTGTTACTCCATATTATATCGAAGTTTTAATCATGATTATATCGCCTGATAATTTGAAAAGTTACTTTGTTTTAAAAGTCAATTTCAATTTTTATTTATTTTTTAGATAAAATTAAGGAAATATAAACTTGTATCATAGAGTCAGCGATTTGACATTAATCACTTTACAAAATCGAGATACTTAATTTTCTATATGCCCTCAAATCTATTTCATATTACTCCATATTATATTTCCTATAATATAATCCTGAGACAAGGAGGCTTCAATGGTTTGGCCATCTGATGAGAATGAGCGACAATGATGGCCAAAGTAACTATTCCTATATAAACAAAATTATAAAAGAAAGAGAGGAAGGCCGAGGAAGGCATGGATGGAGGATGTTAGAGAAGTAATGGCAGCAAGAGGGCTGCGAGAGGAAGAAGAAGAACGGGCTGATAGGAAGGGTTGGGGGAAAACATTTTGGGTATCGGGATACATTAATTGTATAAAAACCCATATAAATAAATATTTATTTCCTATTAATCATAATGATATCGCCTAATTATTTATATTTTACAAAGCTTACTCAGTAAATATTATTTTAAGCTCAATTTTCTTGTTTTTTTTCTTAAATAAAATTAATAAAAGATAAACTTAATCATTAATAAGAACAGAGATATTTAATTATCCCAAAACTATTTCCTTTTTTATCCATATTGCCATCTTGTACCAATGTTTTAATCATATTTATATCGCACTTTAGTTTATTTGAAATTTTATTTAAAAGCTCATTATTTTTTTATTATTATTTTTTTACACAAAACTAATAAAAGATAAACAAGTAAGATGGAGTCCGCAATTTTAATCATATCACAGTGACACAATGATAAGAATTGCATTAAAACCTTGAACATAAAGATCTATTGATTATTTAATGATTGCATGTGAACAAGGATGTCTATAGATAGCAATGGCATTGAACTTAATGGCTTTCATTTCCTAAATTTTTTTTCGGAGATAATTCACAGCTGATACGTATTAATACTTCCAATATTTTCACATGTATGTATGTTTATATATTTATGCAAATTAATAGAGCAGCTGTCAAATGAAATCGACGATTGAATATTATTTGTTGAAATATTACTAGACTCCCTCAACAACATTTGCCATTCTTACAAAACGTCATGTTGACCACACCAAGTTGAAATCGACTCAAAAGAGCGAAAATAATCCAGATATGTTATTGACAGAATTTTTTGTATATATATGGTAAATAGTCCAGGATCCATGGTCCATTTTTTCACTTGATTAGTATCAAGCTGAATCTTCGTGAATAGCTTCGTTTCGATGAGAGGCCCGACAATTTCCTGTGCGAAAATTCTCGATTGTGGTAGCTTAAAGAGGTAGCATAACATATGTCGATTTGATGATTCTCAAAAATTTATTACTAACTGTTTTGTTTTTTTGTTAAATCTCAAGATAATTATCTAAATTATTTGAAAAAATATTTGTCCTACATAATGTATGGTTTGATCAAAGAGTCCCCACCTTCCAATATGTATCGATAACGAAGTCAAAAAAGAAGAAGTACAATAAAAACAGTTGGTTAGTAATCATTTATGATGACCTCGTTATCGATACACGCTGGAAGGAGAGGAATCTTTGATCAAACCATACATTTTGTTGGACAAATATTTTTTCAAATAATTTAGATAATTATCTTGAAATCTAACAAAAAAAAACCCAGTTAGTAATAAATTTTTGAGAATCATCAAATCTAAATATTTTATCCTTGCTACCACAATCGAGAATTTTCGCACAGGAAATTGTTGGTCGTCTCATCGAAACGAAGCTATTCAGGAAGATTCAGCTTGATACTAATCAAGTGCAAAAATGGACCATGGATCCTTGACTAATAGCAGTGGATGGTAAAATCAGAGAAGGGATCATTTAAGACACTAGATCCTCCTATACAGGCTGAGAGAAATAGTAGAAGGTGACTTGGAGGAGGAACAATCTGGGTTCCGTCCAGGAAGACAAACACAGGATAACTTTTCATCTTGAGAAATATTCTTGAAAAGGCGTGGGAAAGAGATAGGAATATGTATCTTGATTCTTAGACCTACAAGCAGCTTTTGATTCTGTTCCTAGGAAACATTTATGGGAATCTCTTCAATGAAGCATGTTCCTGGAAATCTAATAGAGGCTATAAAGTCAACGTATCAAGAACCAAAAGGTACAATACGGGTTAATGGTCAAGCATCTAAAGCATTCCGAATGGAACGACGAGTAAAACAGGGAGATAGCTTGAGCCCCCTCCTCTTCGTAATTCTGATGGATGAGATACATAAGATTTGTAAAAGAAGGATACCCTGGGTAACGATGGGAAAGTGGAATCTCAGGACGATTCTCACAAAATGTTACTTATTCGCTGACGACATTGTGCTACTTGCTGATACAAAAGAGAAACTGCAACAAGCGATAACTGAATGGCAGGAGGAGCTTTTGCGGAAAGGCATGAGGATAAATACTTCCAAGAGCAAAATACTCATTGTTTCCAGGGAAGAGGCAAGAAATAAGAGACTTTATTGTGGAGGAGAAATATTGGAAAATGGTAATGATTATACCAACATAGGGACAGTTATTAGCAAGACGGGAAAGATAGACCAGGAAATTTAAAACAGAATAAGGAAAGCAAATGAGGTATATTACTAGATTTGTAACACCATGGTAGGTAAACGTGAAGTAAGCAAACAAGTCAAACTCCATATTTTTAAAGCGATATTTGTTCCTACCCTGATGTATGGAAGTCAGAGTTGGGTTGCTAGTGATAAGAACATCAGCCGAATCACTGCGGTAGAAATGAAATACCTACGCAGGGTGGCTGGTAAAACTAGAAGAGACAGTGTAAGGAATAAAAGAATTAGAGAAGAACTAGAACCTGCATTAAATGATACCTTACACAAGCGACAACTGAGATGGTTCGGACACGTATGCAGGATGAGTCAGGACCGAGACCCACGGAAGATAATAGAGGCCGGACCTACTGGCTCAAGACCTCGAGGAAGACCCAGGATTGCCTACAAAGAATATATCCGGTAGTTAGGAGAAAACAAGTGGGAAAATCTTGCCCAAATGAGACAACTCACACAAGATAGAGAGGAATAGAGAATGTGGGTTGAGGCACCTCCACACTGAGAGGTACAAAGAGGAAGAAAAAAAAAAAGAAGAAAAAAAAGGGATAGATAAGAGAAAAATAATATATGAAGACAGTAAGGAAGAAAATGCTTTTCGTGATCCTCCGGGGTCCATTCGCGATATGTATATGAAATCTATTTATACAGATTCGTGTATATATTGTTACGGTCAGAGAGGGAAGAAGGACCGGCTGAGAGGATTGGACGAGCTGTGGGATTAAGCGGAAGGGATCAAAGAACGGTGTAGAACTTTCTGGATCAACCTGGTTGAAACGAGGCAATTCTCGATCTTCCGAGAAGTGCCCCACCCCGACCTACCTTGCCTATATAAAAAGGCGAGCTGTTTCGGCCGAGTCAGTTAGTATCAGTCTGTGATAATTCAGCCTGTGGTAATTGCTAAGTGAGTAACAGTGACAGTGATAGTTAGTGGCCGTGTAATAAGTGTAATAAACAGTGTGTCAGTTTGTCATATTTGGAGAGTCTTACGGTCGGTGGACTTTAATTAGCGAACTGTAAGTGTTAATTTGTAGTTATAAACTATATTGTAATTTTATTGTATTTGTACAAATTTAGGTAAATAGTTAAGTTATTTAGTTGTAGTAATATCTTATATTATTTGTATATTATTTAAGTAATTAGATAACAGTAAGGCCTAGGTTATAATCTGTAGAATATTGTTATTGTAAATTGATATTAGTTTAATAATTTAATTGTCTTTAATAATTTCTTTGTAATCTTTTTAATTTGTTAATAAATTTTAGTATCTTGAATTTAGTAATAGTTTAGCTCATTTTACACCCAGTAGCCCGTAACAATATATAGATTCGTAAATATATACATATACACACACACACGCACATGTAGAGCATCGTTTATCAGAACTTGCAATATGGGATGGAGATTAACGTTACTTGAAAATAAGTATGAAAATTATTTTCTCAAAATTTGATTTCCTAGAACTATTACATAATACATATTACTACTCTTAAAACAATTATAAACTTAAATATAGAATCCTGTATTGGAGCAAACTAATATTACACCTTTTTTTGTACCGCAACCTTGATAATAGTTATTTATTTGGCAAGTGAGGAAAGTGCCACTTTATTACAACCGAGTGAATGTAGTACACACATGTGAATGTGGTAATTAAACGAGTGTGTATAAGCACTTTTCTCACGTTTTAAATATTACATTTTTCCTGCAACCATTTAAATATTAAGAAATTAAAGGTGAAACTTTAGATTTGTTAAAACTACACTAGCGCTAGTGGGGTGGTAATGCTAGATCTCCAAATTTTTATGTGTGAACCTAATACATTTAAGGTTATATTAAATATTTCTAAAATTATTTATTTTATCATATAAATGAATATAGGAATATAAAATGAATAATATTATAATACCACCATTTGACATTTAAAATAACAGAGTGCTGATCGTCAAATTCGATCTAGGTGGGTGTTACTTTTCCACCACCAGTTTTAGTTGAGTAATGGATACCATATATATACATAAGTAAATACATATACATATACGGAAACTTGGAAAAGGTTCAAATAGACTTGGAAATGCTATATATATATATATATATATATATATATATATATATATATATATATATATATATATATATATTATTTATTTGAAGCGAAACAGCCCTGATGGACTAAGCGACTACGCTGCAGGGTTTTTCACAGTTATTTCTTTTTGGCCTTTCTTATATATATATGTATATATATATATATATATATATATATATATATATATATATATATATATATATATAAATTTATATATATATATATATATATAAAATTATTTAGATGGGTTCTTATTATAAAGTTATTTATTTTATTGGTTTACTCTACATTTTTAAATACCTAGACGCTTTGCAGAACGCACGGAACAGTTGGTGGACCACATCCTGTGCCTTCATAACTGATCGATCCGAATTGGTACGAAGCCTTCGGTTCCGGGTCAGAGGACTCTTTTGTCGGCGATATCAATAGCCCTTAGAGATGATTTGGCAACATGGCGTCATTTATTAATAGTTATAGCTTTCTATTATTCACTCCAGCCTTGTCATATTTTTTTTTTCATTCAGATACAATAACGCTACATTTATTTAGAGGTGTTGAAACGGATTATGTTCGATAATTGCCACAGTATTCATTGTCCCAATATTTGTCTTTCTAATTTTTCAAGAACATAAATTTAAAGCGTTAATGAATTATTAAAATGACATCAAATATTAGTAAATTTAATAAGAAACAATCTAGTCAATATTGCGCACATTATTTTTATCTATACAGTAGAGCGCCGATTATCCGAACGTCAAATTTCAGATATATTCGATATTATATGAATAACCTTCAATGATAACATAATGAAATAATACAATTGTTTAATTTGCTCTATAATAAAAAAGTGGAGAGAACAATAAATAGAAAAATAAAGAAACAGCTAAGTACGGAATTTAATATCGGTAATTATTCCGCAGGTTGTCGCTTATTGTTAATTCATAACAAGTTTTAAATTTTCATTCGTTTCCCTTTTAATATTTTCCAAAAATACAAGTTATCGTCATGAGATTCAGAATAGAAAAGAGAATGTAATTATGGGAAATGTTTATACTTCAGTAATCATTTCATCTAGAAATGAACGTATCAACGAACATATGTCATCAATAATTTATTTTATTTTATTAGTTATTGATTTTATTAATTTTTAAATATTTTTATTTGAAAAGAAAATATATGTCCAGGACCGGGACTCGAACCCGGGTCACACAGATTACTAGTCTGTAACTGTACCAATTGAGCTATCCTGGGCTCAATCAAGCTCGCTCCCCGGTCATGGCCATACCCTTTCGTTTCACTGATCCCATGTCCCCGAGTTCTCGCAATTGTTCCAGACTAGCGATCTAGGTGAACCGGGTTCGAATCCCGGTCCTGGACATATCTTTTATTTTCAAATAAAAATATATCATTCAAGCTCCGAAATGTTAGTTGAAACATTTTTTTCATGATTAAATAATTACCGAAATCTACTCATTACCCATAATTACATTTTCTGGATATGTATTTTTGGAAAATATTAAAATGAAACGAATAAACAGTTTTAAACTTGTTGTAACTCAACTTAACCCATTCAGTGCGAAACGTCGATAAATCGACTCTATTAATGCTTACAAATAGCGGAGCGTTGGAATATCGACTAATGCGCAGTTTGATTTTAGTTATCGATCTGTGCGGACGTGTCGTAGCAGTAATTAATTACTTTAGGTAAATACTCATTCAAGTTTCCACGGAGATCACACCGTGTGGGTGAATTTTCTGCCAACGTTTCGCCAGACATGCTGCTGACTTCCTCAAGGCTTAATTGAGACTGAAGATGTTCAGCTAACCCGCGGCGTTATATAGTAGCCGCTCGGATCCACTCGGGTCCACTATAGCTACTTTTTTCAAAAATCCATTCCCAATTTATCCAAAATATGTAAAAATTAGCTCCGCACTGAAAGGGTTAAACCGACAACCTGCGGAACCGATACCTTAAGGCCTAATAATAGATAAAAAAAAGATGGTAGTTATTTTTTTTCAAACTTTTCAAACTTTCAACATTTTTCAGAACGGATTATTCCAAATTAAAGGAAACAATATTTAAGTATCTTTGGAAGGAAACGTCAACAACTAGCTGGATTTAGGAAGTAAAGAAATTTTTAGAAAAAATAAGATAAGGAGAGACTTTTAGTTTAGATTTTTAGAAAGAGGGTCTTGAGTATGGAGGGATTCCTGGTAAGAGTGGAAAAGAAATCGGAGACCAAGTGGTCCGAGGGCAGAAAGAAGAAGCTTCGTACAGGATGAACGAATATAGGAAGGAATGAAAACAATTGACAAAGGCACGTGGTCCGAAGTAGGCCTCATCAAAAAGGATAGGAAAGATGAGTAAAAATAAAAATAAAAATAAATAATTACAATACCAGGTATAGAATAATTTGAATTAAAAAAGTGATATACCTACATGTTTGACAATCTTTGTATTTTTTATTTATTATTTCTTACAATTAATAATAAGGCTTAGTGAACCTGAAGGTTCAATGCCGATACCGCCAATCTCTGCTTTCAACCACAGATTACAACCTATTTTATAACAAGAATTGAGTTTTGTTATAAATAGTATTAACATATTATATCAATATTAATTAATATTATAAAGTCTAATTTTTAAACAAATATTCAGTTTGGATAATCAAAGTTCGGATAATTAACATTAATTTTAATAAAGAACATTCTAATATAATTTATTGGAATATAATTATGAAAAATTCTTTAAACATAATAAAAAAAATTCTCTTTATACGTACAACTACTACTAACATATCGATCGGTTTCAACAAGTTATTAATAGCTTTCCGTCTATAAATATTAAATAACATCCCCCCTGAGTGTAATTAATAATTACTTAATGACAGGTTTCCTAGGAAGCTAGCAATACTAATTACTACCTGTGTAATATTATTGATCGATTAAGGCTTGTATTGAAGTAAGCGTTCATGCTTCAGTACAATCAACTGAATTACGTCTGAGTAATAGTCAGTAATAAAAAAGACTGTTTTTCATTAACTATAACCTTTTACCACCAAGTATAAAAAAATTAACAGTGCAATAAAAACTGATAATTAAAAAAATGGCATAACGATGGCTTCGCATGATAACTAGATGTTTGATGTAATACATTTTATGTACTAAAAAAAATGTACGCTTAGACGCATGAAGTATTTGATACAAATACTTAATTGGATATACGGTATCAATACTTTATCAGTATAAAATGTTAGACGCAGATAGCCTAGACCTGTAGGAGGGGGCCACAATCTTGATGTTTGCCTCGGGTGATAGTATAATAACATAAATATAATAACACGAGATAGTGTTAATATATACATAATATTGCCTGCCACGGAGAGGCGGACGACCCGGGTTCGAAACCCGACCAGGGAAAATCTTTTCTCTTCAAAAAAAAAAAAAAAAAAAAGTATATATATAAATATATATATATATATATATATATATATATATATATATATATATATATATATATATATATATATATATACGCCTTATCAAGAGCTTCCTAATACATGGATGAAGTAGTTTGTTTAATATATTTTTTAATATCAATTTAACATTGAAAGTTAGTAGTGAAAGTTAGTAAATAGTAGCAATTATTAAATATGCAAAAATGCATCATCTCAAATAAGTGTATTTATTTATTAACAATTTTAAACAAAAAAAAATTGTAGCTACATCAATTATTGAATTAAGTTGTTTAAAACATATTAATCTATCTATACATATTATAAAACAAAGCCTAACCAATGATATTCACGTGGGCTTAGTGGTCGGTACGTGATAAAAAAAAAAAAAAAAAAAAGAAAGTCATTACACAGACAAATTATGTAGGCATAATTACCCGAGGAAAGCTGGGGTGTGTCGCTTGTAAATAATAATTCTTAAAACATTATACAATAAAAAAACATAGATCTTTTATTTTCCTTTTATTATCTTTTTTTTATAATCAATATATAAAATAAATTTTCAACAGCTATATTACCGTTACCCATATCGAGTCGAATCTATCAACAAAAACAGATACGATTCTTTTACAATATTCGTATATTTCCTTCGAGGATTTAATGCTTTAACGTGATAGGAATTAAAAATATTTATATTTATTATCAAGATTTCGATCGATATCGTCGAAATTTATTGAGACGATATAAAAAGATTTTTTTTTATATTCATGTCGCTAGTTCAAAGTGTTAGGGGTGAATAATTAGTTATAATAGAACTATAACTTCTTCTTTAAAAAAAAATTAAAAACGCTTGAGAATTGTGATATAAATCTAAATACATTTAGATGTTTCATGAAAAAAATATTACTAATTAATAAGCTATACTTCTAATTGGGAAAGTTTATTAGCATCGGTCATTCACAGGTTTGGACTGACGAGAGTTTAGGCCTGCCAAAAAATGTTTTAAATAAAAAGTGCTATGTTTATCTGACAGTTCACCAACCCAGGCTAATGAGATATGAGTTCTTTATCCTCGTCTTGTAGTAATAGACGGGGAGCTAGCTACATAAAACAGGGTCGATAAGGTGCGTGCAGTTTTAGTCTATAAACTGGGGGGCCCAACTTAGTACGTCACCAAACGCCACTTCTTAAGGTCAGCACAGGTCGGATATGAAAATGCCAGCCGGTTTTCCCGGACGAAAAAATTGAGTGAAAAACCTCATAACGTGCGCGCGTGAAACTTCTTGTAACGTGATGTTCGATCCTCAAATAAGAGCGGTGTAATAGTGTAAGAAGTTTTGCAGGCCGGAAAACCCTCGTAAGAAGTGATCGAAAGTGCCGGAAAACTCAGCTGAAAAACCTCATAACGTGCGCGCGTGGAACCTTTTGTAAAGTCAAGTTCGAACCTCAAATAAGAGCGGTGTAATAGTGTAAGAAGTTTTGCAGGCCGGAAAACCCTCGTAAGAAGTGATCGAAAGTGCCGGAAAACCCAGCTGAAAAACCTCATAGCGTGCGCGCGTAAAAATTTTTTTATTTGATTTTTGGGTTCTCAACTAAAAAAAATTATTATATTTTAGCGAGTTTCCATCGTATCCTGACGATTTTTTTTTTAATTTTGGATAGCACGAAGAGATATTTTGAATGGAATCATCAAAACTAATTTTCCATTAAGCCGAATGCGAAAAATTTTCATTTCTAATATACGCCGATTTTCTTTAATTTTTTTCGAAGGTTTTCCGGCCTGCAAAACTTCTTACACTATTACAGCGTTCTTAGTTGAGAACCCAAAAATCAAATAAAAAAATTTTTACGCGCGCACGCTATGAGGTTTTTCAGCTGGGTTTTCCGGCACTTTCGATCACTTCTTACGAGGGTTTTCCGGCCTGCAAAACTTCTTACACTATTACACCGCTCTTATTTGAGGTTCGAACTTGACTTTACAAAAGGTTCCACGCGCGCACGTTATGAGGTTTTTCAGCTGAGTTTTCCGGCACTTTCGATCACTTCTTACGAGGGTTTTCCGGCCTGCAAAACTTCTTACACTATTACACCGCTCTTATTTGAGGATCGAACATCACGTTACAAGAAGTTTCACGCGCGCACGTTATGAGGTTTTTCACTCAATTTTTTCGTCCGGGAAAACCGGCTGGCATTTTCATATCCGACCTGTGCTGACCTTAAGAAGTGGCGTTTGGTGACGTACTAAGTTGGGCCCCCCAGTTTATAGACTAAAACTGCACGCACCTTATCGACCCTGTTTTATGTAGCTAGCTCTTGGACTATAAGGCGGGGATCGAATATGTAACGCTCTACGACGGCCTAGGCAAGAACGGATGGTGGGTTCGATTTTAGAGCTGTAAGATTTTATTTCATTTCTTATTGAATAATTGGAGTTGCTAATATTTACTGTTCCTAGGACAAATAGTCCAGGACCCATGGTCCATTTTTGCACTTGATTAGTATCAAGCTGAATCTTCGTGAATAGCTTCGTTTCGATGAGACGCCCAACAATTTCCTGCGCGGAAATTCTCAATTGTGGTAGCTAAAAGAAGTAGCAAAGATAAAATATGTAGATTTGATGATTCTCAAAAATTTATTACTTATGATATGAAAAAACGAAAAATGTTTTTTTTTTCACAGTCAATACTTTTTTTGTGTCGACAATATTAATACAATTATGAAACTGTGTAATACAGTTTGGTCGAAACTTCGGACAAAACAGATATAAATAAATTGGTATTAACCATTATACTGGTATTCAGCAATATATTATTTTTATAAAACTATTAATTCCATTAATAGTTCATTAAATAGTATGGGGTAAATTCTGAATCTGAATATCTATAAACCTGCCATCAAGAAACTTGTATTTTTCTCATAAACAATTTATCTTTATTCGATAGTTATGATATTATAGGGACTAGACCAGGTGGATTAATTTTTTCTTAGGCTATAGTTACATACGTGTAGAATCCACTCAACGAAAATAAATTAATAAATGGTTGATTTTGTAAATATTCATGATTTGTAACCGTTTTACAAGTTATGCTTAATACAGTAATTATGCAATATTCTTATATTAACCTTAGAAAGTATTGTCGAAATATATGTATTTCGACGTAATAATCCTTCTTATTGTACCGGTTAATCTATTTTCTTTAAACCCCTATTTCGTAATTAATGTGATTAATTAAACCAGATAGGTCAAAATAATACAGATATTTATAAGGTTGTAATCATGGCGGCTGCAAGTCAGTAACTTTATTAATAATACATATTAACTAATGAATATTTATTATAGTTATTTAAATGAAATAATAAAGCATTTGCTAGTCGAACAGATAATATTTCATAGCGACTAAGAGCTGTCACAAAGGACATTAAGTATTTCTATGTAAGAATTGATAGATTGTACCTGTCAATCTATTCGATCTAAATTTATAAATATTTCTCATTTTCTGTATTCAAAGTAGGGACATCAAAAACGTACTATTTGTGGTGATAGATAACTATGATTTGAAAAAATACTCCATGTAAACCATCTTACTTCACTCAGTCATTTCTTGAAAATCCAGTTCAATTCCCGCTTGCTCCAACAATGTCGAGGTCTTTTCCATTAGTCTAGAGGTTTCCGAATTTCCCCCAGGCACGAGACCAGTTGTAAATAAAAATAAATTCACCTAGTTCTCGTTATTTCTCTAATCAGTTCTTCTTTATCATAAATTGAAACTTATAATGTAGCATCTTGTGACAGTAAAAATAAATGTTTTATTTTCAAATTCTCATAAAATTCATCGTGTAAGGGGGCTTTCATTTCTACAATTTGGGGGCCTGGTGCAAAAATGTTTGGGAACCCCTGATCTAGTCTGCAATTTACATTACCAGGGGAGTTTTTTCATATTATATGATATACTAATCACACAAAAAAATGATCTCAATAGAAATAGGAATAGATTCATGATGTTTGGGCTTGTAATTTACTTGGTTGAAGCATCCGCTATTCCCACAATATTCATCTTCTTAAACTTCATTCTTAACGAATGGTAGACGAACTTGAAAGAAAGCTATAGCTTTATTGTGATATTGATGGATATAACATCATAACTTATTGACAACTCTAGAACCAACTTAGTGAGTACTCTCTTAAAATACTATAGTCTAACCATACCTCTCTACTCTCTAATCTCTTTCTCTGTAATGTATCCTATATCTTAAGAGCTTATATAAATGCATATAAAAGAAGAGGGGAGAACAAGGAATTTGTTGTTTGTTCATTTAATTTCACTTTGCTACTATGGCTATTCGGATGATGCTGCATTGAGAGCTCTAAATTTTGCCTAGAATTAAAAATTAGGATAGGGACTTTTAACGAGTACCTGACGTCGTACAGGCTCGGGACACCCGTTTAACGTCCCTTCCGAAGGGCAGCATAACATAGTATTATTTACTTCCCTTAAAAAGTCCTAGGGACCTCCTGCCGGTTAACGAACCCCCCGATCTTGCGCTTTGTAGGCTTTTATGCTACTAGACCACAGGTCGCTCCAACATGGAAGTTAATATTGCTGACAATACGGAAGCATTCGTGTAACTTCCGTAAAAACCCAATTTGTAAATAATTTACTTCAGGTCATTGCCGTGTGGTAAATGTGAGCATATTTGATCAGACAATACAGAGATGCAACAGATAGTTGGAGGAACAGAAGCTTCCTAAGACAAAGAGCAAAGTATAAAGAATTGCGCTGGAGAAGGAGGTAGCTTCCTAAGGAAGCTTCTTGGACTGACACAGATAACTTTCCTCTTTTATTATTTTTATTGTTTGGCCCTGGAGAGGTTTGGGGAACGGTTCCTTTGTCGGTACTAGGGCGGGGGAGAGGGAGTAGTACTCCGCGATGGAGGGTTACCCCCACACCCTCTGACGTCACCGCTCCCAGGATCGACCCGTAGTCGAGAGATCCTATTGGCTGCTGCCCGTGGACCAGAACCAATGGGGGCTCGTTTGAGGGGATCAATATCATCCCATCTGGAGCAGGGTCATGGCCACTACCTGACCCACTGGGGGTGCGTCTGTCCGAAATAGAATCCGAGTCGTAAACGTAAGCTCTTTGATAAACCCTACGAGGATAAACAGTAAACAAGGGAAGGCGGCGGAAAAACGGTAAGTTCCAATGAGGAGTCTTCCGTTGCATCCCGGTGATGAACGGTTCTGTGAAGTGGGGTGTGCGATTTCTGTTTCATCCATTTATAATTTTCAAATTTTGGTACAACTAAGATGAAAACTGCTCATGAGTATCATCCTTAAGATATTAGTCCACAAATGACCATGGGGGTTCACATACTTTCACACAGTTTGGAACATACCTTACAAAGGAGGAAAGGAGGAAGTATATGGATAGGGCCATGAGTATTTCTATCAAGTCATACAAAGAAAAATATTAAACAAAAGGGGAAGCTCAATCAGTAGAGCACCGAATTGCTGTGCAGCAGATTTCAGGTTCAAATAAGGCCGTGACAAATAAATTATTTAATCTTTTAACAGCCATAAATGGACCCTTAAGGGATCTTCAGACCCTCCTGGGGCTCACTGAACCCTTCGATAAAGTGGATATCCATAATGATAAGGAGAAAACTCTTTTCTTTTAAGCAGTAGGGTCTTTACCATGTACTAAACCCAAGACCCCATGCTTTTTATCTTCATATTCCAAGCAGAATAGACAGTTCTAGATTCACTCCGTAGGTCCGTCAAAAAATTAATTTGACTAGACCAGGCGTTAGAACTGTTTGTAATAATCCGTATTATTTAGGAAAATTAACTCATAAAATAAGGACTGACTTAATAAATAAATTCATAATTTTTTTTCAATTGTTTCCCTCCTTCATCAAAAAAATGTAAAAAAAAAATTAATTTACAGATGAGGGTGGAGAGTGCAATATATGAGCCCGATGAGTATTTAAAAATAAAGAATATGAAAGCTTTAATGTTACTTGTAAAACGCGGAAGAAAATTCATTATTTATAAGGTATTTGAACCATATGGCTTCTTTATTTCCATATCGTAAGAATCTTGTGACCTAGTTTGACCTTTGTTTGCAACAGGTGAAAATGTCGTTTCCTACTGTTATTTGACTTTCCTACGAGGAAAGATTTTATTACTTAATTTAAATAAGTCATATATTTATTTATAGTGCTAGTGGCTTGCAGGCACCATTATCATGACCTTGTAGATATCAATCGTATGTGTCTATCCGATATCAAAATCGCTTTATAGCTTACATTTCGGTCAAACAAGGTTGTAACCTAGGCCATGTTAAGTAACTAAATATAAATTTTGTGTTCAGAGTTCGACTATTAAATAACATAATTATCATTTTAAAGTTCCTGGAAAGCTGCTTCGGTACGACCCTTACTTTCTTAATCAATAATTTGGACACCATTCATATATTATTCTTTTGAAACTGACACAATCAAATCAAAATTAGTCAATGCCATTTGACTATTAAAATAATATACTTATTGCTGAACTTTCAAAACATCAGTTTCAATTCTGAATGTTGAAACAATATTTGTAAAAAAAAAAAAATCCATTGAAAAATAGCTCTTGCCTCTTAAAGATCCTATTTCCTGCTTCTCCTCTTTATTCTGTACAAAATTTTTTTATTATTTAATGACTCATCATTGAATTCCATTATTTTTTATGAGCTTATAATTACAGATCGCTATCTGCTCCAACCGTTTCCTTCAACAACCTGAATATAACACTCATTTTCTGGATTCTGGTGTTAAAGGTTTGTTTACTTTTACAATTTCGTAAAATATTCTTCACTTTCTCTTGGACGTTTTACACTTCCATTTCGATGCCTTAGTTCACAAATGTGTTAAGTGCAATATTTTCAAAAATGGGTTTTGTTATATAAATAATTTTGTAAAGTTGTGATCAGGAAGTCATTAATCATATGTTGATATAAAATTGAATAGCTGTGAAGGTTACAAAAATATATTGTGTGCTTAAACCTGAACTGTATTTCTTGTGTTAAATTATTATCAAATTTGACTGGTGTAAAAACTTGTTTTCAGCAATTAACACATATCTGAACTAAGGCATCGATTTGTTTTTTAATACAACAAAGGTATTAAATTATCGATTACGTGTACCTAATTATTTTATTTTTATCGTTCATCATTAAGATAAGTAAGAAATACTAGGCAATTGCTTAGTCATTTATCCTTAGATTGCTTTTCCTGCCGTTATTTCTTTTAATACTTCATTATGATTATTAATGAATAATTCATAAATCATTAACTTCTGAGTTTTTTAAAGAATTAATATTCACTATTTCTTGGCGCTGTTACCTTCTGATCCTTTAATATAATCAATTTGAAGTATCATAATTGTTTTTATTTATTTATGATACTATCTTAATATTTTAAATTATAGGTAAATTGATCCCTTCAAATTATATTGGGTAGTTTCATATGAAATGTGCGTTTTCATTATTAATAAAATTCAAAATTACTGGACTTCTGCTGTATACTATGTTCATGTTTACAGATTCTAATCAGCTGTTATTAATCCTATCTTTTTTGATAATATTTATTATAAATATGGAAACACGCGATTTTTGTTGGTGGGTTACGAAGTCCTCCCAATCTCCAACAGATTTCCATCTGCTCAGAAAGTTGGACAGCTTCGTTAACAATAACATTTTCGAAGAATATTTTAAAGTCTAAAACGCATTTTCATACTTTATTTCATAACAAAACCCTGAATTTTTCATTTCTGGGATTGAAAATTTGATAACACGATAATTTGATATGAAACGATCCAATAAAATATTGTATTAATATTAACTGTAGGATCGGAAGTTACTCAAAACCATTCCTTTTCTTGATGATGCCATAACAATAAGTGCTCAAATTAAATCTACATCCATCTTTTATTTAAGCATTCGCATGATTTATTTTATTTGATTAATCGATTGGTACGTCACTTTTAAAAATCTTTCATAAAGATTCGTTGTGTTTGGTAAAAGATACTTTTAAGTGTATGAATTAATGCAAATTCTAATCTTACATAATTACTTAACATTCACCCTACCGGGGTGTGCTCAAATAAGCAAGAAACTGCAAAGTAACATGGTTGCCATTATATTTTATTACAACACGGAGTATAATTATTGTATACATAAACATATTCTTCGGTTATATACGAACACACAAGTAGTGAAAGCGTGGGTAGCTCCAAGTTGAGAAGCCTCCATGCTGGGCCAGAGCTTGGGTCGAGCATTACCATGTGATTACGCTGTTATGCCTACCCCTCCAGCTGCTATGCATGCATAATGTTATCAAGGCATAGGAGCCATTACTAATATCATTAACCACCACAAGAACAGATCCGTTTATTTACACTAAATACTAATTAATAAATATGAAATTCTACGAGATATTAGATAATTTTCTATTCCCAAGGACAAGTATCTGGATGTGGAGTATTCTACATTGGCTTATCAACAAAAAAACAACTTAAAAGATAATCCAACTAAATTAATATAATAGCAACTATGCAAACAATATTACGAAATTTCCATTTTTTATGGTTTGTCTAGTGATAAACTTTTATCAACATTATTTTAAACCTAACTGCTCGTAATAAAAAGATACACGGTGTTTTTTTTGGTAAACGCGAAATGAAAAAAAAACATTATAATTTATTTTATTTTATTTGTTACTACTTTTTATTTGAAAAGAAAAGATATGTCCAGGACCGGTACTCGAACCCGGGTCTTCCAGATCGCTAGTCTGGGACTCTACCAACTGAGCCATCCTGGCTGAATCAGGCTCGCTCCCCGGCCATGGTCATATCACTGATCACTGATACAGCCAGGATGGCTCAGTTGGTAGAGTCCCAGACTAGCGATCTGGAAGACCCGGGTTCGAGTCCCGGTCCTGGACATATGTTTTCTTTTCAAATAAAAATATTTTAGATAAATTGAATATTTTATATTTAAATCATTAAGAGAAAATTTAAAATATTAAGGGCATTTAGCTGAAGTAATTTCTCAGTTTGATTAAAAGCAAAAGACTAAAACCAATATAAAAAAATGTTAAATTATTTGCTTAAACGTAAAGCCTACAGTGTAGAAGAATTTTATTATATTATATAAGAATTTTTATATAATATATTATATTATATATTATATAAGAATTTTTATATAAACTCTTAAAATTAAGATTTTAAGATCTTTTAGATTTTTATAAAATTTAGTTTATAAAAACTAAAATTATTCACTTTTTTAAACTCAGAGAATAATTTTAGGTAGATGTAATAATAGGTTTGGATGTTTATTTAAAAAGGAAATAAGAGATTTAAAGAAATCAAATTAAAATTAAATATTGTTAGCGTTTACAGAAGTAGGAATGCTTTAATTCAGCGTACTTTTCTAAAGTACATTGCATTTTATACATATATATGTTTTTAATTTCGTGACATATGAAAATAAAAACACTGTATATTTTTATCTTCACGCGGATGATTTATAAAAATTGTATTACTTATTCATTTTTTAAATAATTAACATATTTGGCTGGTCACATGCCTATTAATAGAATTGACTTTTGACTCCTAACATATTCCATATGTTGTGATCCGACAACAACAACTTTATTTGCAATTTTACATATACAAGCAGCATAAGTGTGAATACATGTTCCGGACTTCCTTTACATGTTTAAAGAACAGTGGTTTTAATTAATTAAATATATCTTTTATAAATAAGTTTTACAATAGCAGGAAAAATGTAGAAAAACTCGCTTAAAAAAAAATAATAAAAAAATGATAATAATAAAGTGAATAAATATAATAATAATAATTAAATAGAAAATAAGTAAACAATTAAAAATAACTATAAAATAAATACAGATAACTAGATTACAATACCTGCAAATATTGATTTGTAAAAAAAAGGAGTATATGTTCTTTTATGCGTGTAGCGTCGTAGCGAATGTTTATCATAGTTACCGATTTCTCGGATTAATGGGTTTTCGGAAGCTGGATTTTTTTCGAAGGATGCTTTTGTTTGGGCTGAAACATATTGTTTTATAGTGGGAAGTTCAAGATCAGTAAGCATAGTCGATATTTTCATGTAGTGGGGATAATTATTAATAATCCTCATCCATGGTTTTGTACCTTTTCAAACTTTCTATAGTTTGTGGCGCAGGTTGAACTCCAGACAGGTGAGGCATAGGTTATCAATGAGCGGATTACTGTTTTGTAAAAGATTAGTTTGTTTTAGGGCTTAGCCTGGATTTTTTATTAAAATAGGGATCCATATGTTGTAAAAAACCATTGCTACAACGTAAAACACCAACTTTTGTTTGAGAAAATTTTAAGTTTAATTGCATAAAAAGAAGTTTATAAAATTAAACTTTTGATTTATTACTAATTAATAATATTCAGAAAGTTTTTATCTTCTTCTTTAAAGCATTTCTTTATATTTTGTCTGTGTCACTTTAAACCTGAAGAAAATAAATATCTTATTTCTTATTTATTTTATTACAGATTTTGAATGGCTTTATTCCTCAAAGCGTCTGTTAAATTATATTCAGTTTATTAATGTTTGAATTTTTTCGCCTTCCTGGTAAGATAGTGAACTGAAATTGCATAACCCCTTCAACTGTGTCATTTCCTTCCTCCATATCGGCCTTTCTACTTTCCAACCAGACGAAAAAAATTCCTCAAGGCTTTCTTTATTTTGTGCACGTATTATCTCTACTTTTGTGAGGGGCTCTATTAGAAAAGGGAAACGATATTTTTTCTGTCGCAATTTCATCCTGTTTGTATAAGAGGCCAATACTACTATAAAGGGTCTTCTTAGTTTCGGTTCATTGTAGAGTCGGTGGTGATTCTCTGATAGGACCCTCAAACGCCAGGTTTTTACCCATTTTATAGAGGTGCGCTGAGTACAGTCGGTAGATCCCACAAGACCGAACTGTGGCTGCTAACAGATAAAATGGTTTGTCTGCCACAGCCGGATTCGAACCTGGAATCTTCAGCATTTCAACTCAACACACGGAGCTACCATCCTTCCTATTATGGACCAATATTTTAACGCTTTCAAAAAACGAATACGAGCGTAAACGTTTAGAAAATCGCTTGTAAATTTATGTAAACACTCAATGTTAGATTATCGCTGGTTGTTCTCAAAATAATGAATTCTTGCGCTCAGGAAAACGTAGAGGTGCCACAGGTGCTAGGGCACCCCTAATGTATCAGCCGTTTATCTTTTGAATCCCTGAGTGATAATTTGTTGGCTCTAATTTGAATACTATAATATTTTTAACATACATTTTATGTGGAATATTCTTTAAACGATTCAGGATTCGTTGAATAAGAGGTTTAACCATTCTCGTAGTCTTTCAACACGATTCCACTTCACTCGGTACACTTTTGGACGAAATTTGACTTCATTGGGGCTGCAGCATCAACATAGGGGTAACAAAATACCTTGAACCTCCGTAGGTCTGTAAAATCAACCAACGGTACTATATCACAACATTCTACAAAAAAAAGATGCTGCCTTTAACACAGTCAAATTAAATGATTACAGGGTAGGGACATTGCATATCACATTATCGTACTATTAAACACTACTACTATATTACTAATATACTAAACACGTACTAAATTAAACAAAAATTTGGAACAATTGTTATTTTGTAAAGCTTTATAGCGGAAACTAGTAAACGTCCCTGTGTACAGTTTATAACATATCTCTTTCTTGGAAGAATAGTTTTTAATATATTTTTTAAAGCAAAGCATAAAAGCAATATTGAAGAGTATTTCCTTAAAGCTTTATATAATCACAATATCTTACGGTTAGTTTTAACTAAAAGAGTTCTTTTACTGCTCAAATTTTAGCGAATTTAAATTTCTTTCAATATACTGAGCATGAAAAATGAACTACCAATTTTTTTCTTTTATAAAGTTCATTTATTATTACAAACAAGGAAATTTTTATCTTTAAATCTTTTTCTGATTTTTCTTCTTCCTCTTCCTCCAAAATTCTTATGTTCTTTCGGAGAGTTGCGCCCTTCACTTCTGATCATCCTCTCTTATGCTCTATCTCGTATTTCACAAGAACTTTTATGCCAGAAATTCTTTCCCTAAAACAATCCCTAAGTGTTTATGATTTTCATTTAACACTCCAAGATTGAGTACCCTATATCGATAGAACTACTAGATACCAATGTTCCTACTTGTTAGATTTTTGGACTAAAAATACACATGCAGCATTTGTTTTTCTATTCTTAGCGGTCTGTTTTTCGAGAAATTACTGTAATGAGGTCAGTATCTTTTGAAAGTTGTCGGTTACATTCATTGGCCTTTTCTAAAACAAAGTTAGGTAATAAATGAACCTTATTTAATTTTTGTTTTCTGTTTTATTTTGATACTTCGGATAATTCATGTTTTTCCTAAGTAACGGAGTTTTTAGTGAACGGTTTAGGCTTGAAATTAAGTGAAAAAAGCTAACTGACTTGAAACAGAAGAGGGGGTGGGGGTTGTATGGCGACCTGAAAGTAGGTCACCGGGCATTCACTGTTACCTCCCCAGCCAGGAAAGTGAAAGCGTGGTTGTTACTGCCTCCAACCCCATAACTTAGGGCGGCTTCGGGGTCAGTCGTCTGTGTCTGCCAGGATGTGCAGAGGTCCATGTGTGGGTGGAAGATGCAATATCAAAGGCATGGCGTTAAGTTAGATGCTACAAATCGGAAATTTCCTCTTTTACTATCGATAAGATTAGATTAGAACTGATAAGGTCAGAACATTCGACGCTCACTAACATTGCTCTGTTTAGGAGTTATGAAGTAAGAAAATATATAGTAAAAATATTACATATATATTTAAATAAAATTTAAATTCAAAAAATAATAATAACATCTATTTATTATTTACAGGCCAATTTATGGCTATATCCAATATTTCCTTAAATAGATCCTTTTCTTTGTTCATTTCTCGAAACATAAATTCAACTATATTTTCTTCATATATTTGACCATCACTGTTTAGCTTTAATCCAAATCTCTCAAACACCGATTAATGAACTTTACAATTTACCATTTAATTGACCTGTTTAAGATGTCATTTCCTTTCGCCAGAAATAAATGAATCCTAAGGAATTAACTTATGATAATCTCAGGTTACAACTCTTAAACTGCACTTATGCAACTTCTCAAATGACGCCTCGTAGTCATTTTTTTATAAAAATAATTTCATGCTGTGACTTTCTTTGCAACACTTCAACACGAGGCGATATCCTTTTTTAATGTATGAATGATACCGAAAGCTATGTTTTTGGAAGATCCCATCAATTTCATGAATAAAATAAGCGGCAACAGAAAACTTACATAATCACTAAAATATTCTTATAAGTTAACAAACATGTTCGTTGTTGTTTGTTTGTTCATTTAACGTCACTTTATGCTGCTGTGGCTAATCGGACGATGCTACATTGGGAGCTCTAAATTTTGCCTATCCAGGTTTAATTAGACAAACATGTTCGTTCTTACTTAATATATCTATTGCAGTTACGCCGAAATACTAATAAGCAACATACATTATTACACAGAAAGTACTTCGTACCATGAAAGGACTGTCATGAGAGAGGTAGATTATTAAAACGGATAATGAACGAATCACTAATATATTAGTGATAAACCATATTCACTTTATTGATGTTTTATGTAAGAACAGCTGATACTGAAGAAAAACGTCAAGACAAGGTTCTCAAAGCAAAACCTTAGCCAAATCTCAAAACATTGTGTCTAGAGAATATTCTTCTTACATTGCTTTCTTAGTCTATTTCATCTTGAATGCTATACTTAATTCTTCAACGTTTGGTCATATACTCGGTTTACCAAAATTAAGAGAGGTTTAGAAAAAAAAGAATTGGCAGTCGAAATCTTGAAAAAGACGATACAAAACTGCTGAAAAAATACTTTGAAAAGTACTAAAAACAACTTTTCTGGATCATATCTTGCTTGTGTGAAAATAGTAATAATTACGTGAAAAATAATTGAAAGTTTACCTTTGCTGTCTTCAACTGTATGCAATGAACATAATGAAAATGAAAAAAAATGTATAGAAAGTTAGTAGTAAAAAATGTTTAAAAAAATTCTATACCAACTGCAGAAAAATATTAAAATGAATATAGTAAACAATTTTTGAAAGGTCCAGCGACGTATCATGTTTTTGTAAAACTAAGAATAATTATGTGAAAAATAATTATTAAACTTCGTTAGATCCTTATCCTCTTAATATTTTTTTTGGTTCACAAAGCCAACGCATCAAAAAGATAAATTTTATAATTTATCGCCATTTACAAAAAATACTATTGCATTCTTGTAGGCTTGAAGTCGAAAAAACGGCCAATGCAAGGAAAACATAAAAATAAAACAAAACATAAACAATCTCTTTACAAAACTATAAAAAAATATTGAAAACAACTTTTAAATGTTGTTGCAGCGTCTTAAAAATAGGAATTATTATTAAAATTTGTTAAATCAGTATCCTGTTAATACTTTGTTTGGTTCATAAAGACAATCCATCAAAGAGATAATTTATAGTTGTATGATTTCACTATCCCATCCTTCGCGGTTATTGACGCGAAATGCCTAAGCTCTCTTACCGCTACTCGCAGTGAAGATCCAGTTAGTTCAGTTCTGAGTAACCATTCCAGCTTCAGTGTCCTTCTTTGTAAGCGAAGGCTTGGGAATGTAGCGAGGATTCCTTTCGCTACTTTGTTCGATTAGCCAGCCACCAGATGGTGAAGAATCGGCCAACTGTACTTGAATTTCTTCCTGGTCTGGACTTGCCTTTGTTTGAACTTAGACCTTACGGTGATATTTGTGAGTCGGACTTACCATCTTGTAACGTCCCTATAAATATATACTTGTGTCTTATGGTTAACTTTACGAGTCTAGGAAACGGAGATGTACGTGATGATAAGAGGGAATGTTCGCTACAAGTCCTTGACGATTTTTCTTATCTTTCTATTGAGCAAGCCTTGTTTGGTTGCATCGAACAGCCTTGAATCTTCAGAAATTCGCTCTTTCTTAATAAATGTTACTCTGTGTTACTTTTATGCCTTGGATTGATTCGGTTTGGTAGTTTATGGTATTTACTACTAATAGGTATCGCTTATCGCACTCAGTCCCATTAATTCAGAAACATGCATCTGACATTTATACCAGAGTTAATGCGTTTATATTTGTTTTACTTGTAAATATTTGTTACTTCAGAATATTCAAATATTGATGCACCCTACTGGTACGTTCAAAAGCAATACACTAAATGAAGTAATTACTCTCTTTTCTGCAACCTAGCTGAGGATTTACTCAAACGACCCTGGGATTTAAAGATCAATTGATGTTATAGCCTTTTTTTATTTTTGTCAATAAATACTTCACCTGGAACTTTTAGTTTTCTTGAAAAAGGACTTGCAAGCTTTTTACTTACTCTTTATGCATTTTCAGGTTTCTTCTGTTTGGAGTCAAATAAAATATTGGTGATTCTCTGCACTTGTGCCAGGAAAATAAAACTGCCTTTTAAACCCAACAAGCCTAACAGTTGTTTAAAGGCAACGGTCCAATCCTAATACGGAGAAATTTTAAGGAACTTATGAATATAATAAATAATGCAAGATAAAACAAATCTGTACCGCTACAACCCATATAGTATTTATGGTCCAGTACATGTGTAGAAATATACTGTTTCTGCGTCAACGGTTTTGCAAGGAGATGATCTGTCCTAGACCAATCTCCAAATTTTTCCCCAAGTAAGTTTAACCAGTTGGGTGAGCCACAGAAGAGTTTGCCTACAAAAAAATGAAAGTTGTCGAAAGGAAGAGTCATATACTAAATAAAAGGAATTGCGGATGAGAATTCCTTCTATTTTATAAATTACGAAACATTAATTAGGCAATAATTAAACCTGAAGACGTTATTGAAGTGCATCGTAAACAATCCTTACGATTGTCCAACGGTGTTGCGTTGGATAGAATTTATATGGAGTTCGTAGGTGATTGGGTAAGTGTTCATACCAACCAATTAGATCGAGTGAGGAAATGAAGGAAAGCATTCTTTTGTAATAATAATAAGAGAATGATTTTTTTTCTGATACACTAATTTTAGAACCGCTCAAAGATCTCAGTAGCGTATCTTTGGATTTGCTACCGGCCAATAATTATAGTTATCCGATAACTATGGGATTCTGCTCCTGTCTTCCCTATTGTTTGTCCGACATCCGACAATTCCCTTATTCGATTCGAGGGCTTGCTTGGTATATTCTTACAATTTCACATCTACACTCACCTCATTCTGTTATTGATTCAATATTTGTTAAAAGGGCTGGATTGTACGGGATTACCTGAATCTTTTAATATTCAATTTAAGAACATATCCGCTCTTGAATGCGCAATTGGTTCTTTTAGTAAGATTTGCTTTTCAACTATCTCTCCTTGTAAAGTTTTTCTTCATTTTCTCCTTAGGTTAAATAAAATTGAGATTGAAAAATCCAAATTACCTGGTACATGGACATATACCAAACGTCAACATATTTTAATTTTATGATTTTTTTGCAACTTGTTCTCTATCATTTGGAAAGTTAAATGCCTCGAGTGAAACATGTATTGTGAAAATGTTTCTAACTCTGATAAATTTCGAGATATCAAAGCGAAACAAAAACTAAAGTTATGATATGGGTTCGCTCTACTTTTTACGCCCTCAAGCACATCGCTCTGGAGTGTCCTAAAATTCACATAAAAATTATTCAGAAAATTTAAAATTAAAATTTTCATTATTTTATTTTTTGTTTCGTTTTGATATCTACAAAATGAGTTAAAGATATTTTCGAAAACTTTTTTATGCTGTATGCCTTACTTAAAATAACTACAAAAGAAAGATTATATGCCTACAAACGATTATCTCTCTGTTTTAGACTCATAAATAGGGTATATCGAGGTTGAGCTCTATGGTGATATGAAATGTATGACCCATAATAAAAATACTTCCAAACTTTTGACCTTATCTGTTTAGAGAAAATGCATGATAAGATTCATTAATATTTGTTGGCCGGTTTTGATATCGAAACCAGTAGAATAAAAAAAAGATGACGGAAATCAAATTTCTAAAAAGATATATGTATTATCAGGTTATTCAATTTTTTTATTTTTGTATGTTTCGTAAATCGATTTAAAAAAATTAATCGATAACTAAAGGTCATCTCACCAAGGCAGCGGGATATTCCTTTGGCCTTAAGATATCTAAAAGAAGTTATCGAGATCAAGAAAAATAATTTTACCGCCATATCGTTCGCTTTCTTGCTATGGAAAGAAATGAAAATATTTTTTTATACGGTTTTCGGATTCTTCGTACACGAATATAAAAAAAAATCGAAAAACTAATCAAAACCGAATGATCATTTGTAGTGCTAAAAATAAGAACTATTCATTCATTCAAATCCAAAATCTTTATTTTTTAAAATTAAGAAATTTTTAAAAGTTAAATTTTATCATAACTTTTATGTAGCCATATTTGAACAGAAATTTTCAGTCCAAAATGTTCTATTGATTTTAAAAAATGTCTCTTTCTTAAAGAAAATAATATGAAATTATAAAGGTTGTTGTTTTTTTGTTCGAGGATTTAATTAATGATATAAATTTAATTAATGATTAATGTTATAAACGATTAACGATTTTCACAATAATAATTATTGTAAATAATGCCAATTTTTAAACTTGAGGTCTCTGAGTGTCTAAAACTACGCATTGTATCTATGTTGCATGTTGATATTGTTCGAGAAAAACATATTTTACTCTAAGTGGTAAATAATTCCTTGGTGGCAAATTGGTAATTTTTTTTATTTTTTGACTTGTTTTATATTAAATATTTTAGATAGTTTGTTATTAATGGAATAAATAAATAAAAAAAATTATTTAATGAATTTTACTTCAGAAATGCATCTTATTCAATAAAGTTGTCACAGAAATTGCCTACAATATTTTTAAAAAAATTAAGTTCACTCCTTTCTTAATATTTGCTCCATTTTAAGAGTTTTGTTTATTTTTACTCCTTTATTCTACCATAAGTATTTCTGAACTCAATTCAGAATTGATAAAAAAAAGAAAAAATCTACTCTTGTCAGTAAATTACAGAATATAGAAGTAATTTTCCTCGTAACTTTGACGTGTTAATAGCTAATGGCATATTTCAAAATATTACGAAATTGAAATAATCCTTAAATGATAGTCTAATATCATTGACTTTTTATGACGGAAATTAATATCGGAAATCAGGAAGACATAAATAAATTACAATTCTCAATCAACAATGTTCCTAGGATATTATAAAAATTGTTTTTTTTTAAATGGAATTTTTTTCTCCGCGGCTTTTCAACAAGGTTGGCCAACTTAGTAACAACCTCAATGAAAAGGCCCTGATACCGTTATTGGTTCTACCGCTGTCAACCAAACCAAGCCTCTAGAATTCTTGAACTATATTATATATCGAAGTCTTTACAAAATTAGCTATAATCAAAAATTAACGTATTCCGATATTTTATCTATAATTTTTTTCACGAGCTGCTGCAGTATTACATTGTAGGTTCTTGCATCATTGTACAGATACATTCATAAAAATATAACAACAATAACTGGCCTTGAAGATAGTATGTACTAGATAAAATTATTGGAGTATATTTAAGCAATTTGTGGGGAACTGGCCTCAATTTCTTAATGGCGTTACTAATTTTTCGACTATATAGGAATATGTATTATTAACAGATTTGCAAAATTTTAATTTTAAATGGTATTAGTTCCACATGTTGTCGCTTCGAGTTGAGTCACAACAGGTTTTCACTTTTCATTCGTTTTTTTTTTTTTTTTATAATCCAGAAAATAAAAATAATTTAATTATTTACAGTATATATCAGTGACTATTACTGATTGTATATAGATTAAAGAATGTGTACGTGAAAGCCTAATACTGTTCAGATTTTATCATCATCTATACTTCGAAACGTTATTTTCTTAGTTAAATGACTACCAAAATATACACCGGTCCTATAATTACACTCTAATTTTTCATTGTAAAATTCAGGGTTAACTATATTTTGGAGAATATTAAAAAGGCAACGAATGAAAAGTTATAAATTGTTGTGACTTAACTCGAAGCGACAGCCTGCGAAACTGATTTTTTTTAAATAACAGAAAAAAAATGAGAAATAATTTTGTTAATTATTCCGCAGGTCGTCGTTTCGAGTTGAGTCCCTACAAGTTTTAACTGTTCATTTTTAATATTTTCCTAAAATATCTTGAGCTTTAGTTTGGAAAAGAGAATGTAATTATGGGCAATGAGTTTATTACGGTAATCATTTCATCAAGAAATAAACGTTTCAACTAAAAAATTCGAAGTATAGCTGAATATATTGTTACGGGCTACTGGGTGTAAAATAGACTAAACTATTACTGAATTCAAGAATCTAATATTTATTAACAAATTAGAAAGAATACAATGAGATTATTTAAAACAGTTAAATTATTAAACTAATATCAATTTACAATAATAATATTCTACTAAATGTTATCTAATTTCTAAGATAATATACAAATAATATAAGATATTGTTTATACTAAGTAACTAAACTATTTATATAAATTTGTACAAATACAATAATATTACACTATAGTTTACAATTACAAATTAACACTTACAGTTCGCTAACTAAAGTCCACCGACCGTAAGACTCTTCAAATATGACAAACTGCCACACAGTTTATTACACTTATTACACGGTCACTAATTGTCACTGTTGCTCACTAAGCACTTATTACAGACTGATACTAATACTAACTAACTCACACACACTGCCACTAGTTAACGACTGCTACTCACTGGCTTATTACAGACTCGTCTTATTACTACTCGTTACTGACTGCCGCGGCCGAAAACGCTGTCCTTTTTATATAGGCAAGGTAGGTCGTGGTGGGGCATTACTCGGAACACGGACGAGGACCACCTAGACCGATCTAGAAGGCTCTACGCCATTCTATAATCCCTTCCGCTTAATCCCATTGTTTGCCTAATCCGCTCTAGGCAGATCAGAAGCCGGTCCTACTTCCCGCTCTGACCGTAACACTGCCCCCTCCTTAAAAGTGCTCAGCCCCAGAGCATAGTCCGGAGAAATCGGGCGGTCATGAGGTTCCCTCGATGGAGACGCATTTCCTTTCCAGGGGTTGAACGTGCACACCAATATGGCGACTCCAGAGTTGGCGAATATCTGTTCAAGCATGTTCCTGACAACCTTCCACTCCAGGCCGTCATATCCACAGCCTAACTTAGGGATCGCGAGCTTGGTGACACGCAGTCTCAGAAGCTTACTCCGCAAGTCGTCGAGGCTTCGCCGCAGTGCGTCATATGTGGGCTTCTGATCAGTAGCACACTTGGTAACTAAGTAGAACAGGTGTCGTCCTTCGTGCGTATGGTGGAGTGCTTTCCCGACGCTTGGTCCTTGGCGTTCCAGTTCCTCAGTTCCAGCAAACTTCTTCCTGAAGACGGTTGCAATGCCTCGGGAAGTCCTCAGATCTTCGGCGACACAATGGGCCAGAGAATAGTCCGCGGGTAACGAGAAGATATCTCTGTATACTGTCTGAGTTAATCCACGGGAACCTTGTACCTTAGGTTGTGCAACTGATACCTTACTGGTCTCCACGTTGTTGAGATACCTGACTTGCTGGTCTTTTGTCGGGCCATGGTCTCCTTTGTATGGGGCCAGTCTATTAAAATGGACTACCCTGGGTTTTCCTTTTGGCTGCTTCCTGATCCTATAGATGACGTCGTTTATCCTATTGATGATCTCAAACGGGCCATCCCAGGAGTTCTGAAGTTTAGGTGAGTAGCCTCGCCTTCTTCGAGGATCATGTAGCCAGACCAAATCTCCAGGTTGGAATCCACCTTTCTCTGCCCTGATGTCGTAACGCTCCTTCATTCTGTCACTGGCTCCCTGGATGTTTGCACGAACCTTCTCGTGGATATTATCCATCCGCTTTCGTAGATTCGTGACGTATTCCTCTCCGTTAACTTCCTCGTTTGGCTTGAACCCGAATTTCAGATCACAAGGCAAACGAAGTTCTCGGCCGAACACCACATTTGCGGGGGTCTGCCCCGTTGCTTCATGGACTGAACTCCGGTAGGCTAACAAGAACAAGTGAAGATACTGGTCCCAGTCTCGTTGATGGTCGGAAACCACTTTAGACAAATATCGACCCATTGTCCTGTTCATGCGCTCCACCATGCCATCCGATTGAGGGTGAAGAGGTGTCGTCCTGGTTTTCCGTATTCCCAGTGCTTCGCACATCCCGGAGAAGATTGCAGACTCAAAGTTTCTTCCCTGGTCAGCGTGAAGTTCCATGGGTACTCCAAACCGGCTGACGAGCTGCTTCACAAGTACGTCTGCAACGGTGACTGCCTCTTGATTCGGAAGGGCATACGCTTCCACCCACTTAGAAAATTAGTCCATGGCCACGAGAATATATCGGTTACCTTCGTCCGTCACAGGGAAAGGGCCAGCGATGTCGATCGCTTTCCTCTCGAAGGGTGCTCCCACGTTGTACTTCTTCATAGGGGCCCTCTTTCTTATTGTTGGTCCGTTAGAAGCCGCACAAGTCGCACAACGCCTGCACCAGTCCAACACATCGTCCTTAAGATTTGCCCAGTAAAAGCGTTCCCGAACTTTTTCCAATGTACGGTGAACTCCAAGATGGCCGCCAGTTACACCGTCATGTAGTTCCCTAGTCACTACGGGCACTTTATTCCTTGGAACGATGAGCTGTAGCCTACGCTGATCTCCTTCAGCGTTCTCCAATGCCCGTTTCAGCAGCTCCTTGTCCACTAAAATGGAGTTCCATTGGGCCCAGTACGTTTTTACATTCTTCGACATTGGAGCAACATCCTGCCAGGTAGGTCTCCCTCGCCCCGATATTTTCCATTCCTTTATTTGCTTCAAGTCCGGGTCCTCGTCCTGTTCCTTTGACACCTCTGCGTCCTGCCAACTGTCGATGACAACTGTAGTCCTCAACAAAGTTGCCTGCTTCCCTTCTTCTCGAAAACAATGCTTGCAGCCTTCATCACAAGGTCTTCTTGACAGTGCATCCGCATTCCTGTGGCTCGTTCCAGAACGATGAGCAGATTCAAAGTCATACTCTTGAAGGCGCTCGATCCACCTCGCCACTTGTCCCTCTGGTGACTTGAATCGCAGCAGCCACATTAGAGCCGCGTGGTCCGTTCTCAGCAGGAACCTTCTTCCGTATAGATATTTATGGAAGTGCTCTATGGATTTTACTACTGCCAAAAGTTCTTTCCTTGTGACACAGTAGTTGCGTTCCGGAGCTGAGAGTGCTTTGCTGAAATATCCAATCACCCTTTCTTCTCCGTCTTGGAGCTGAGACAGGACACTTCCAATGGCGATGTTGCTGGCATCTGTGTCGAGTATGAACTTGCCCTCGGGACGTGGATAGCACAGAATAGGAGCACTACTCAATTTTCTCTTCAGCTCCTCGAAGGATGCCTGGCACTCGTGGTCCCAATGGAAAGTCCTTTTCTCCTCGGTAAGCCTGGTAAGAGGTTTTGCGATGTCAGCAAATCCTTTCACGTACCTCCGGTAATAGGTGCAGAGCCCGAGAAAACTTCTCACCTGGTGCTTATCTCGAGGTACTGGCCAGTCGGTGATCGCTGCTATCTTCTCTGGGTCAATAGCAACTCCGTTGTCTGACACAATATGCCCCAGGTAGTTGACTTGCCTTCGGAAGAGATTACACTTCTTCGGGTTCAACTTTAGGTTCGCTGCACGCAGTCGTTCGAAGACCTTCTCCAGATTCTTCAGATGGTGAGCGAAGGACTTTCCCAGCACAATGATGTCGTCTAGGTAAACCAGGCATACTTCCCAAGAGAGACCTCTTAACACGTTTTCCATCAGCCTCTCGAATGTGGCAGGAGCATTGCAAAGCCCGAACGGCATTACTGTAAACTGCCAGAGCCCAGTGCCAATTGAAAACGCCGTCTTCTCTTTATCTTCAGGTGCCAATCCAACCTGCCAATATCCACTGCGGAGATCCAAGGTAGAGAAGAGTTTACACCCCTCCAGGGTGTCCAGCGTATCGTCAATCCTGGGAAGCGGATAACTGTCCTTCTTGGTGACGTTGTTTAGAAGACGGTAGTCTACGCAGAACCTTGTCGTTCCGTCTTTCTTCTTCACCAATACGACAGGAGACATCCAGGGGCTACTCGAAGGCTCAACGACACCATCAGCTGCCATCTCCTTAATAATCTCCTCGGCGTCCTCCCGTTTAGCTAACGGCAGCCTCCGCGGGACCTGTCGGATAGGCTTCGCATCCCCAGTGTTAATCCTGTGCTGGACGATATCCGTTCTACCCCGTGGTCCTGGGCCGATCTCGAAGATGTCATGCCATCGGGTAATCATGTTTTTTACCTCCTCGCTCTGTTCAGGTGAAAGGTCGCGACATGATTCATCCACAAATCCTTTTAGTTCCTCTGGGAGCCCTCGAAGCTCGGTGGGATGACGTTGCAGCTGACGAACCACTGAGGTAGCGGTGGTACACTCCCCGACCGGTGTTCCTTTCTTTAGCGTTACCGGGAAGCTGTTCAGGTTCATTAGCCGAATTGGAGTGGTAGGTCCGATCTTGATGAGAGACCTAGCAACCAGTACGCCGCGTCCAACCTCTTGTTCTTCGTGCCTTCCAGGTTCGAGTAGTGCACATTGACCCGCGGGTAGATGGCCTTCGACCGTCCCATGCGTCACGATTTGGCTCCGTGCCGGTAAAGTGGTGTCTTCTGGTAGCAGCACTCGTGCGCAGAAGTCCTTTTCCTGCCGAAGTACGACTTCCTCGTCTCCCATCGTCAGCACACCTCTCGACATGTCCAGCTTGATCCCGTATGCCATCATGAAGTCCATGCCCAATATGACATCTTCATCGATCTCTGCCACGAGAGCGCGGTGCTTCAGATGTTGACCCCCGATGATGAAGGTGGCAACTGTCTCCCCGTAGACCTTGGCTGGCTGTCCCGTGGCAGTCCGTAATGCCCAAGTTGTTGGTAAGATCTTCTCAGCTGGAAGTGTCTTGGAGTTCAAGATCGTCATGCTCGCGCCGGTATCCACTAGAAGGCTTCGCAGCCGCCCGTTCGCCATCCCATCAACGTAGAAGCTGTTCGTTCTGCTTCCTATCGCCGCAACTCTGATGGCCTTCCTGGGGGCTTTGACGTTACGGGTTGGACATTTGCTTCTAGGATGTCCAAGCTGGCCGCAGCCCCAACAGCGTATCTTCCTCTTATGGGTCCTGAGAGCATCCAACACTTTCGTCACAATGTCTTCGATGCTAGGGACCACATTAGGTTCCGCTTCTGCTGCTCGAACTCGCGCATGGCCCCGTACAGACTGTCTAACAGCTTCAAAATCCATGGCCTGAGATAATGCGTCTCCCAACGTTTTCGGCCGGGCGAGCTTCACTGCTTGTTGTGTCTCTGGGTCCCGAAGTCCATCCAGGAATTTGTCGACAGCCAAACTCTCGTAGACATAGTCGGTGACCGATGGGTAGGCGTTCCTCACCAGCCGGGCAATATCCGCTTCAAATTCCTGCAGCGTCTCGTTGTCCTTCTGGACCCTGTTTCTTAGCTGTGAGCGATATAGCTGGTCCATGTGGCGGTGGCCGAAACGCATCTCCAGCCTTCTAATCAGCTTCCCGTAGTTAGACCGCTCCGACATGGGCATTCCCTGCAGCGCTCTCAAGGCGTCTCCACGCAAGGGCAGGCACAACGCTGAAGCTTGGGTCTCCTGTGACCACCCATGGATCGAAGCCGCTGTCTCGAAGAGAGTCATGTAGTCCTCCCACGGCGTCTTTCCGTCGAATACTGGAATGGTGTTGTGAGTTGGTGGCGCCCCAGCATAGGCAGGCAGAATGGTGTCACGATGGCTGCCCTCGGAGGAACGGTCGGTATCGTTCGTCGGTGGGTTGCTCTTACGTCCCTCGAGAGCTTCCATTCTTAGTCTAATTTCGTTCACTTTTTCTCCTAGCCTATATTCTACATCTGCTACTTTATTATTTACATCGGCTAACTTATTATCTACATTTTCCATTAACTTAGTCTCTAATGTGCCTAACTTAGACTCTAATGTATCCATTAAATCATTTTTTACAGTACCTAGCTCATTTTTAACAGTGCTTAACTCATTACCTAGCTCATTTTTAACAGTGCTTAATTCATTTTTAACAGTACCTAATTCATTTTTAAAAGTTGCAGACAACTTGCTTAAATCAGTTTCAAATAGAACGTCATCTGGATTTTCCCCTAACTCTACAAAAAATTGACGCAAGCGATGTTGCAGTACACTTTTATTTCCGGAAGAATCCAGATCACGTTCTTCTAATTCCTGTTTTAAATCTGCAACTTTTAAATCCATTAATTTAAGACTTTGAGAAGCCATTTTTCAAACAGTAGCCCAATTATTACAAAATGCAAGACAAAATAATAACAATTACACAAAATCCCACTTCTGACACCAATTTGTTACGGGCTACTGGGTGTAAAATAGACTAAACTATTACTTAATTCAAGAATCTAATATTTATTAACAAATTAGAAAGAATACAATGAGATTATTTAAAACAGTTAAATTATTAAACTAATATCAATTTACAATAATAATATTCTACTAAATGTTATCTAATTTCTAAGATAATATACAAATAATATAAGATATTGTTTATACTAAGTAACTAAACTATTTATATAAATTTGTACAAATACAATAATATTACACTATAGTTTACAATTACAAATTAACACTTACAGTTCGCTAACTAAAGTCCACCGACCGTAAGACTCTTCAAATATGACAAACTGCCACACAGTTTATTACACTTATTACACGGTCACTAATTGTCACTGTTGCTCACTAAGCACTTATTACAGACTGATACTAATACTAACTAACTCACACACACTGCCACTAGTTAACGACTGCTACTCACTGGCTTATTACAGACTCGTCTTATTACTACTCGTTACTGACTGCCGCGGCCGAAAACGCTGTCCTTTTTATATAGGCAAGGTAGGTCGTGGTGGGGCATTACTCGGAACACGGACGAGGACCACCTAGACCGATCTAGAAGGCTCTACGCCATTCTATAATCCCTTCCGCTTAATCCCATTGTTTGCCTAATCCGCTCTAGGCAGATCAGAAGCCGGTCCTACTTCCCGCTCTGACCGTAACAATATGTTTGCCGAAACGTTCATTTCTAGGTTAAATGATTGCCGAAGTATACACATTTCCCAAAATTACGTCCACGTTTTAATTGTAAAGCACACGTTAACTTGTATTATTGGAAAATTTTAAAAATGAAACGAATTAACAGTTAAAACTTGTAACTGAACTCGAAGCAACAACCTGCAGAATATTTAGCATAATTATCATACAAAAAATTAATTATTAGATTTGGTTGAAATTTATAAAAAAAAAATCGAATTATTACAAACAAGGAATATTAATATTAAATTATTATAAACAAGGAATTTTTAATGATTGCAATACAGAATTGAGTTTTTTTCTCTTTATATTTTTATCTACACCTCTCAAATACAAAACAGTGACAATCAGCAGATAGTCTGACACTAAAAACATGATCCAATGACTTGAAAGGCATGAAGAAGAACAATACCCAGCGGTAACTTTCCCTTGGCTTGATTCAATGATTCCTATGATAAAAAATCCCTCATCCACGTTCTTTTTAATCTCCTCCTTGTGTTCTCTGGCATGAGAGTAGAGGCCATTCGTTCTATTAACGGGTTTCGCTGTCCGTGTAGTTTTTCTTGAAAGCGTTTGTAGTATGTTCGTATGTGTTCGTCAACCGTTGGTATTTTTAAGACAGTATGCAGAGTATTTGAGTGATTTGAGTTTTTTATTTTAGCAAATATTACCTCGAAAAACTATGTAAGAAAAACTATGTAGAAAACACATATTCAATTCCATATTTAGCAATTGTCATTCCTGATATAAATATAAATTCGTGTTCAGCAATCAGAATTATATTTTAATTTAAAAGAGTGGACGAACTATTTTAAGGCATTTTACTACTAAAAATTTACCATTTGTTACGTTTATTTCGAATGATTTCTTGCTCGAAAAATTCCCCTTGAAGTCTTAAGATATACCCTTACGTTGTATTATCACAGCTGACAGCTGTTACGATTCATTGAAAAGGCACGCCAGGTTTTGGCGGGAACCCGAAGGTCATGGGTGAGGTAAGGCGGGAAAAGAAATGGTGTCTTGGACCTTTCAAGGTATCTTCAGAAATATGAGCCAAGTCATTGATCGTTTCCTAAATTTATTTATATATATGTATATATATAAATAAATATATATTTATATATATATATATATATATATATATATATATATATATATATATATATATATGTATACATATATATATGTTCATTGGTATCTATTTTTCTTGACTGTTAATAAAATAAGCTTTTTCCTCGTGTTCTTCAGTTTCAGACAATACTTGTTAAACAATCTCTTGGAAACTTTTCGAGGCTTTATTGTCCTCATATGTAAGCCCTGACAGTATAAAATCAGGTTTCTAATGAATATTTTACCCACACGCCAGTCAAAATAATAATTGTCGTGCAAGTGACAATTTTATTTCACTTAATAAAATAAAAATAAAAAAATTTCAAACTTCATCATTTCTATTAACCTTGAATGCAAATTTTATATTATCACTTCGCTATTGTCAGTATTAATTATTTTATCTTTACTTTGATTACGTAACAAAACGTGAAATAATAGTCCGAAAAAATTATTTCTATACATTTTTCAGTTTATTTGATTTCTGGTTTAAACTCTAGAGATAAAAGGAATAAAAATTAGTTCCTGGAACCTCTCATGTAAGTGGAGTACGGTATGACTACCACAGGGTATAGCGGGCTTACAGCACGGTAAGTGGTTTTGGGATTTGCTAAAGGGAGTAAAAGTCTTTAGTTAAGCTATTTTTGGAGGTAGACCGAAACATAGGTGGGATGATTGAATTGGACAGAAGTTTATAACCAGAAATCGGGGTTATCGGCATCGAGCCTTCGTGTTCACTAAACCTTATTTATTTATTTTTGATGTAGAAAAAAAAGAAAGAAAAAGAGTGGCAAAGTATAAAGGAAGGGAAGAATATCTTTGTCATGTAGGAAAGAAGGTGATCCGTTAAACTTTGAAGAATGAATGTGGGGGAGAACAAAATGCCACCATTGTTTGTCAAATCCTTTCATCGAATGTTCCCTTAAGTCTGCTTCTTCTATTCAACCCTTTAATTTTGAGATCCGCCCTATTTGACTCCACACTAATTTTTCTTTTCTATTTCTAATTTTTTCTAAACAGTCATTTTGTTTTAATTAAACCTTTGTGACTTCCGCTTCTAAAAGCGGCTTCTTTGTTGGGATTGAACGAGTGTTGCTGCACAAGCAATTGCTTCCGTTGAAGAGAGTTAAAATAGACTCAACAAATCTTCAGATGCGTACTCAGTGCTATGAACCTCTTTTCATCAATGACATCGTGTTATTTAAATAAGTTGAATAATATACATTTTTATGAATTATGATCCTAAACAATAAACAAATGATTCGAGTAATAAGCAAATAAATTCCATATTTAATAAACAAATTTTGATTTCAAAATTTTAAAAAATATATTAATATTATTCCTTTATGTTTTATTTGCATCTATGCAGTTTCGTATCCAGCAAATTTTATCTCAATGATTTTTCCTACTCAATTTGCAGGGATACGAAATTTTCGAACTGATTGATGGTTTGCGGATATCTCTAGGCCATTGTCTTTTTAATCTTCTCATAGGAAGTCCAGGTAACAGAAAGAGAAATAACAAGAGAATATCTCCATATCTCCAAATGGGTCATAATATACTGTTATAGATTTATCATTTGTTTCGTAAGTCATGTGAAGATCTGTAGTTGAAGTCTTCTGATATCAAGAAGAGCCAAGGTGATACTTAACAAGACAATGATAAGGCCTGTTTTAACTTACGGATCGGAAACCTGCCCTCTGTCCAGGGCAGATGCCAATAGTTTACTGCTCTTCGAAGAAAATTATTAAGAATATATAATTAATTCCATAATCCCATAAGAATAGGATATATAGAGCAGTAAGAGTTGGTGATCAATTTAGACTCAGGCAGAATGCAGAGATATATCGGATGTATCAGGAGCTAGACGTGGTTCAGTATATAAGAATAGCTAGGCTTAGATGGGCTGGACATGTGGCCAGAATGGAGGACAATGCTACTCATAAGAGACTGCTAGTTGGGTACGTTGACGGAAAAAGGAAACGTAGACGGCCACGATTAAGATGGGCAGACGAGGTCGAGAAGATGCAGGTAGCATTGTTGGATCCAGAGCTTGGAGGACCTTGGCACAGGACAGAGAAGAGTGGAGGCGACGCCTTGATGCGGCCAAGACCCGTACTGGGTTGTAGAGCCAGTGTTGATTGATTGGTTGATAAGTAAATTAAACAATATTTTTTATTTTTTTACACACGATATTAACATCTTATATTATTTCTTGTTTGCATATAAGTCTCATAACCTGTGTAATATGGCTTCCGAGGATGTCTGATGAACATATATATATAGCAATGTGCATCCACACTTACCCTTTGAGAGTAAATTTCTCTCAAAATTACTGTTGCTAAGGTTTTACCATTATAGTGACAAATTTTCCTCAGACAATTCAGTATTTAACTTAATGTTAATTACGGATCACGTAAGATTTCATGTTTTCATCTTTTATTCATTGTATTTGTATTACTTACTAAATAAACAATAGTCAGTAAATTTATAATTTATTCTCGCCATTAGCAAATAAATGTGAGATACTCCTTATATCATATGAAAAGCATTACACGTCTAAACTTTGTGAAAAGTGGGCATAAAGCTGAACCGGAAAAAAGCGAGAGTAGAATTTAGAGCCGAAATTTTCAGAGGTATTTTATATTTAGGTTTAGTTAAAAATATTGGTTTTTAATCCAAGTTAAGACTTGATTGTATTATATTGATTTATGTTGAAGATAATGGTACAGCAGTAAAGCCAGAAGTATTTTATGCTTTGACGTTCTAGCCTATGAATAGAAAAGAAATAGTTGATAAAGTAGTCAAGGGAGATTTTGGGCATCAGATGGGTTAATGGACCCTTTTTTTTTTTTATAGATAAGACGAAGAACTATACAGAAAGATAGAACCATAAATTATAAAGAAAAGGTTGTTGGTCTATGGAAACATCTTATGAATGTCCGATGTTCGCCTGACAAAGAAAATTTGAATTTTGTAAAAGCTATGGCAAAAACATTTATATTTTTCCTTGAATGTGCTGAGAATCTTAAAGAAATTCGTATTCCGGAGGACAAAGTTAAGAAAGATATATATTTATAAGGAAGAAAATGGTCCGGGTGGGGGTAAACATTGTTTTTCTTAAATTGGGAGAACTGTTTATTGGATAACGTTTCGACCCACGTTGCAGGTCTTCCTCAATTATTCTTATAATGAGCTCAAAGGTAGAGGCTTTTCTGATATATATGTGTGTATGTGTTTATAATAATATTGAACAGATATAACATGGATATACAAGGGACTTCTTTAGATGAACTACCTAGTAGGCTTATTAACTATGGATTACCGTTATAACTTATTGACTACTCTTATAACTAAGTTCTTATTGTAATGTACAACCGCTCTATACCCGGATACGGCCATCCAGGTAACATAACCTTGCTTCAGGACCAGCAGCGCCTCCCCGATCGCTGGCCTTGTAACCTTTTTTCGAACTCGTTCCCGCTCATTTCTTTTTTCCCTCCTTTTCGTCTTCTTTGTCCGTGCCGGCATGTCGTCAGCAACACTTCTCTTCAGTGTACCGGCTTGTTCCTAACACAGGTTCTTTGTTATAGGCACGCTGTAGGTGTGTAGCGGGGTACTGTGTTTATGCATTGGTCTAATCTATTTATGTAACGTATTTAGTGCAAAACGATTAATTTTTAGTAGCTAACTAAATGTTGGTATCAGTTCCGCAAGTTGTCACTTCAAGTTGAGTCACAACAAGTTTTAAGTTTACATCCGTTCCCTTTTTAATTTAAAAGAGTGAAATTATTTAATTAATATAATATATATTTAAAAGACCTATACCAATACAAACCGTGAACGGTGGGGTTCAGTGCTTGGTAAAGACTGTACTGTTTCTTTGACAACGGTAGGTTGCAGAGAGGTGATTTGTCCTAGATCATGCTCACCCGCCAGAGTTTTTCCCATTATTTTGAGTACCCACTTTATAAAGGCTGGGTGAGCCCCAGGAGGGTCCTAGATCCCATGGGATCCATGTCCGGCTGCTAACAGATAAAACAGTCTTGCCAGCAACGGGAGTTGAATACCGGACCTTCCGCATGTCAACTCAGCGCTCTACCACTGAGCCACTCTACTCTCATAATATTAATTTATATTTAATTCATATATTTTGTATATTTCGGTAATCACTTCATCAAGAAATGAACGTTTCAACAAATATATATCGTCCATACGTTTATTTTTTGACGACATTATAACCGAAATATACACGTTTCCCATTACAACATTCTTTTTTTCATTCTAAAATTCACGATTATTTTTATTTCTGAGAATATTACAAAGGAAATTAACAATAAGTTAAAACTTATTGTGACTCAATTTGAAGCGACAACTTGCGGGACTAATACTTTGGTATTAACATAAATATGTAGTTAGTGGTTAAAGAATATTCTACATATCCATCCCTAAAATATATAATTAAATACAACATAATGTTCTCACTCAAATCGTTCCCGAAAATAGATACCTTCAAATACCTCGGCTTCACAATAACCTCAACTAATGGCCTACTAACTGAGATAGACCAGCGTATAACATGTGCAAATAGAGCATTCTTCGCTCTTTCAAGAGTATTGAAACCCAGAAGCATTTCAAGATATTTAAAATTAAAGGTGTATAATGCTGCAATAAAGCCGATTCTGATGTGAAACTTGGGCTCTCACCAGCACCCTAGGGAGCAAAATCGAGAGATGTGAAAGAAAAATCAGATGGATGGACAGGGTCAACAAAGATGTTGTGGAGCTACATGTATCAGACTGGAAATCAGCGGCCCATGATAGACAGAGGTGGAGAAGGCTGGTAAAGGCGGCCAAAGATCTACAAGGCCTGTAGAGCCAACCGAAAAAAATAAAATGTTCTCACTCGTACTTACATATTATTCTTTTGGTTTACTTTTACTTACATTAATTTTGTTGATTAATTCAGTTCAATAATTTTAAATAATACTCTTATTTTATCATATAAATTAGCCATACTTTGTATCTGCTTTACTCTAAATGTTTCATTTTTATATAATATTTTACTTTTAATCATTTTTTCTATTCCAATCATTTTATTTTATTTGTGACTTTTCTATTCAGCCCTGAAGAAGAGTTCCAACATAGGTCGAATAGCCAGTTTATATTAAATAGTTTCACCATTTAAGGAATTATTTATTTAACCTCCACCCGGACCATTCTGTTCCCCAAACTAATATTATTAAAGACATATATAATATAGTGAAATATAAAAAAAAGACCTGTACCACTACAACCCATGAAGGGTCTGGGGTTCAGTACATGGTAGAGACTGTACTGTTTCATGGACAACGGTTCTGCAAGGAGGTGACTTGTCCTAGGTCACGCTCGACCGCCAGATTTTTCCCCCTTATTTTGGGTACCCTATTTTTATAATATTTTATAGAGGCTGGGTGGGCCCCAGGAGGGTCCTAGATCCTTTATGATCCATCTCCCGCTGCAAACAGACTAAATAAAAATCATGGCCTGCAGCGGGAATTGAACCAGGATTTCCGGCATGGGAACTCAGTACTCTACCACTGAGCCACTCCTCTCCCTGTGAAATATTACTTTTTAAATATTATTAAATATGAATCTTAAATCACTAATAAATTACCAGAAACACATTGCCGAAAAAAATAATAATAAACCATTTTTTCAAGGTCATATTTATTTGATAACAAATATTTAAACTAATATTTCACTCTACGTGACGGTTGCCTCATATTCATAAAACGCTCCCGAAACCAATATCATATAGGTTATGGGACGTGTATGCAAACCAGGGATAAAAATATACGTAAATATTAAGTTTAAACAAATAAAAACTATAGCTCAATTTACTTGTAGCAAAGATGATACAAATCCAACCAGAAGATACATTTTTTAAACAACCTGAAAGTTAAGATGATGCATTATTCAACGAAGTTAGCAAGAGTTAAACGTCAGAAATGATTGTTAATTTTGAAATTATTATAATTGAAAATGGAAAGGAAAGCTGGATTAGGAGATAATATAGCCGCGGGTATTCTCAAGGAAGTCTCAGTAGGAAGAAATGATTCTGACGATTAGAACATCAAAAAAGCAGGTCATGAGTGGTAATTGGTTGAGAGTAATGCTTTCGCCAAACTCCTGCCATCGTGGTCATGCATAACGTACTCGTTTATACAATAAATATAATAAAAATGTTAAGAAAATCCTAATAGCATTGTGTGATTATACTAATATAATATTGGGAGGAGAGTGCTCTATAATATAAGTGGATTGTCTGTAATAAAACTACAAATACAAAGTGATCAAGTCAGTTTTGAATGACATATTGATCAAATCAAAGCTTCAGTAATGAACCTTCAGAACTCCTGAACTTTTCAAGTCGTGATTGATAACTGATGAAAATTGAGTGGTTGCTCTTTTGAGCACGATCTCCAATTCTCAGTCGATTTTCAACTTCAATTCCTGAAATCACATCAAGTATACAATTTGTTTAGCTAATCATAGTAGATGACGTAGTATGGAAGCCGGTAAAAAATATTTTTTATAACTTTAAAAAACAAATGTTCCTTTACATACAACCAAAGAAGGTCTTGGGCGTAGTCCATGATCGACACTGATCTCTAAGACAACAGTAGGCATTCTTGAGTGATTTGAGATTACACGCAACTGCCCGATTTTTACCCAAATAAAGAGAACCTACTTATGTTTATTAAGAGCACTTATGTACGTCAAACACGTATGTTCCTATTTAAATTCAATATGTTAAACCAGTTTAATGGAAATGTGGAAGCATGTAAAAAAAACCAAAAAAAACATTTTTATCATGAAAATTATCCTCAATTTTTTTTTAATCTTGAGTTTAAATTATTGGTCTTCACTACTATTTTGATGTGATATATCGTATTCTAATCTTCATTGATGTTATTTTGTGGTTTCTTTCCTGAGTTGGCAGAATGTTGACTGTTCAAGCTGCTTCTTGATAAATTAAAAGCATAGAAATAATTTATTAATCGACTAATTTAAAACTAAGTAATTTAAATTTAATTACAACCATAAGAGGATTAGAACTACTCAGAACATCGTAATCTCAGTTCTCTTCTCGAATTTCTTTGCGCAGTTGAATTCAACATTTGAATAAGTGTAAATTATAATTCTTTCTTTTTTTACATTACAAAAAAGTTTTCGTTTAAAAAAACAAGTTTTGATAGAGAAATCCATCTATAAAAAAAATATATATTTTTTTAAAATAAACTACTAACACTTATTAAATGTTAATACAAGTGGTCATTTATAATATAAATAATAAATATTTATTTATGTGTGGTGGCTTACTTACATTTTCTAACATTTGTTTATATCGTGGTCTCTATACCTGTGTACTGTTCTATAATGTAGAGCTGTGATGGATTTTTAGACTTTTCTCTTTCTTTCCATGCACCAGATTTTGGTTTTAAACAAATACTAATCACAGTTCCAACGGCCGAGTTGGCTCGTGAGAGCTAAAATAATCAACTTCTAGAGAAATGAGCACCCTGATAATTATACTTACGAACTGTTACCAGTATTTCTCCATCCGTGTATGTCCTATTATATTTCTTTGGCCACCACATCGAAAAATTTTAAATATTGTTTTTAACTAACATTAACTATATACTCACACATACATAACACTCACTATATACTCACTTCTGTAAAACTTTTTTTTTAGCTTGGGACAAAGATAATCAAATCATCTGCAAATTTATCAATAGGGTATCTATGACAGACCTCTATCACAAATATGTGCCTCGATATCAAATAGGAAGAGATGAAACAGTATGGACCACAATGTTTCTCCTTGCAGCATTCCTTCAGTGATGTTTACTTTATGCTAATATTCCACTGGTTTATTTTATTTGTGTAAATGCCGTACTATATAGGAATCTCAATTTCGCTTTTTAGACTTATGAAAAAAAGTGTGTCCCGTATCTTGCCGAAAGTCCCAAAAAAATAGAAATAGATTTGTCCTTTTCATTAGACAATTGATTCTGGATAAAAGTGTTTTGATTGCCAATATTGTCTGCGGAGCTCCTTCTGGTTTTGAATTATAATCGGCACTCGGATGCGAAATAAGAATACCTAACTTGAAAAATTCTTTTTTTTTTTTTTTAGAAAATTTGTGATATCAACAATTTTTTTCCTGGGCTACTCTTCTGTAACACTCTTTTACTGAAGAAATTATAACTTATTCCGACTTCCCCCATGATCACAGAATGCTATGAGGAGAATCGGGTCATCGGCTACTTATGTGAAGACGTTCGATCGGTTTATCATCAGCGATGTGGAGGGGGAGAAGGGGGAGAGTGTGCCTATCTCCTCGTGATAACAAAGCTCCACTTTGTCAATCAACCTCTGCCGGAGATAAAAATTGTCAAGTATTAATTTGTTTGTTTTTTAAATAGGATATTTGTATATTATTATTCACAAGTTCTTCATTCGATAAAAAAAAAATTATTTTTGAAATATTTGATCACAGACGATTTCTGTAACGTTGACTGATCCAATCAAATAGGACGAGAACATACTTACTAATTCTTTAGCTCTACAGGTCGGGATGACTCTCCTAAGAGATACAGTGAGAGTCCTAAATGTTGCCTATTTAGGCTTAATTATGGTAGGGATCGTTAACGAGTACCTCACTTTGCATAGGCTAGGGACCTCCAATTTACGTCCCATCCAATGGACGGTATAACTAAGGTTTTTTTATTCCTAAAATCCTAAGGTCACCTGCCTGGCTGCCATCGTGTCATTCTGCTAGTGTATAAGCGGCTAGTTCAGGCCTTGGCTTGCAATGGAGTTATATTATAACAATAACTCCGTTTCAAGCCAAAGACTGCGAGATCGACACGATTCCGCTCAGTAAAATTAATTCATACTAGACAAAATGCGACGTAACGAATTATTCACCGAAGATTTTCTTGGGCATAGTAAGTTGTTATTTATTTATTCTTGTTTTTTGTTGATATTCTTCCAATAAATATATTCTATAATAATTTAGTTGATATTATCTAAACATTCCATAGAAATAAATTTAAACATAATCCTCATAGTATAAAATGGTAATCACAGTTATTAAATTTGAAATAAGCAATTTACCTTATTTTATAAAACTTTAACAAACAATTTTAAATTGAAAGGCTTTTTATATACAAAAAAAAAAAAAAAAAAAAAAAAATGAATACCTAATTTTAACTAAGAATACCGTTGAAGATATAAATTATAAAATTTATTTAAACCTTAGTGGTAAACAGGTGTCAAAAATAATTAAGCTACATAAAAAAATGTAATAATTTTAAAAAAATGTATTAATCTAATAATACATACACCTTGCGGTCTTGTGCCTGTAGATCTAGCTTCGAACACCTTCCTTGGGTCTCGATCGTAACTCATTCGTCAAATGTGTCCAGACCACCTCAGCTGCCGTTTCTGCAAGGAATCTTTTAATGCAGGGATTCCCAATTCTTCCTTTATTCTTATATGTATACAGTGTAAATAGAAGGTAGGGAGAAATACCACTTTATAAATGTGGAGTTTTACTTTTATACTTACCACTCGTTTGCCCACAATTGTGTTGCAAATCTGATAATAGACCTGGTTAGCTTTTATTATTCTTTTGGAAATTTATTTGGAAAAAATACATACATACATAAATTAAATACACGTTTCCATTAAAAAAATATTAATCCACACGAGCACTCCTCAAAGAGTTGTGTGTATTAATTATTTTTTTCCCCAAAAAAATAGATCTGAATCTTCTTTCGTTTCTAATGGATTTTAAATCTGTTCTTGCTAATTAATCGCTCCCTACTGATACTTATCATTATTATATATCATATAATTATATATATATACAAAAGTAAGGTGCATCATCATAATCAATCCTCTTTACCGTTCTTGTAAAAACAGTAATGAATTTAAAGTCAATAAATGATTCCTTTGTAATCCCAAATGTCTTTAAGGTCAGTAAAGTTAGTCATGAGAAGTCTATTTGCCTGTTTGGTATTAGTCATGCTGAGTCAAGGGAACACCCTAAGTTTGGTATGGGTAGCAGTTGCTTGGTTTTGCATTAGTTGATGTTGAACATTATTCGGAATTAGTAATATTGAATGAATTAAACTTAAAGACCTTAATCTAGTGTACCGAGGGCTAAGGTTTCGATTGTTAGAATTACGTTACTTATAGCCAACTCTTAGTTAATTAATCACATTTTCAATTAATTAAAGTACACAAATGACAAATCTGAATAATTTTCTACAATAAAGCTCATGACAATCAAGCTTGGTACGTAATTGACGAAACTCTATACACTACCAAAGATTGACAAGCACAAAAATGAGTCTTAACATCGCTTACGTAAAAAAAAAAAGTTATGGGCATACCAATAAAATGTTTAAAAAAAATGGGAACAGTAACACGAAGACGATGGTAAGGATAAGGTGGAAGTGGAGGGGATCGAGGTCGTAAATCATCTGAACATATACAATTAAAACTGAAAGGATTAGAATAATGTACATATGTGGGTAATTTATCTATGTATTGTAATTTAGCGGTATAACCTATATTACTGTAAAGTTTCATCCAAATCCGTTCAGTAGTTTTTGCGTGAAGGAGTAACAAACATACATCCATCCTCATAAACTTTCGCATTTATAATATTGGTAGTGAAAATATGTAGATTTCGCGAGTAAGAAACACGCGAGGAAGCTACTCAGGGGGAGCTCTGTAGTGATGCTAACAATATTTAACAATTAAATTAAATAACCGCGATTACCTACTGACCATATGTTGGAGGTAATATTGAGAATGTGTTATAACTTAGTACTTTTTAATGATATTTATCGTTATATTATGACCAAATTACACAAAATCATTATTATCATTTATTTTATTCTATTAGTTATTGATTATATTAATTTTTAAATATTTTTTTTGAAAAGAAAAAATATGTCCTGGACCGGGACTCGAACCCGGACATATCTTTTCTTTTTAAATAAAAATATTTAAAAATCATTATTAATTGTAGCCTATTTCTTATTCTGTTGTATAACCTATATTACTGTAAAGTTTAATCCAAATCCGTTCTGTAGTTTTTGCGTGAAAGAGTAACAAACATACATCCTTACGAACTTCCGCATTTATAATATAAGTAGGATTAACAATAGATAGAACCTGGACAAAGTCGAGGCCTTTTGGGAAAACCTAGAGGACTCCATCGTCAAAATTCCACAGACACACGTAAAGATCCATTTGGGAGATTTCAATGCGCAGATAGAGAGATAAAGAAAGTTCAGGTAAACTGTGGGAAAGTACCCGGCGCACAATAGGACCAACAGAACCGGAGAAAGACTGATCGGACTCTGCCAGAGTGCCGACCTAAAGATCATGTCCACACACTTCAAGGCGAAAGCCAGCAAGAAGAAGACTTGGGTATCCCGGAACAGTCCTGGGGGAATTTCAGTTGGACTATATTGGGAAGATTTCACGGAGAACTTCAGAATGTCAAAGTTAGGAAAGCAATAAACGTTACCTCGGATTACTATACCTCGCAAATAAAAATAAAGATGTATACTGCAAAAAGGGCCTACCAAAAGAACGGGAACCAAGTGAAGAGAACAGACTGAGAAATTCGGGTTAAAATGTACGGGGAAAATTTCGGGAAAAACTTAAAGATACCGAACAATTGGGAAGAAGTCACTGAGAATATGGCGGGCCTCGCTGAAAAACTCACGCCTGGGAAATAGTCATCAAAATGTTGATGGACGTCTGTAGTAAAGAAAGAATCCCGAAGGAATGGAAAACCACCCTGATACACCCACTACACAAGAAAGGGGATATATTTGATGCGAACAATTACAGAGGGATATATTGTTACGGTCAGAGCAGGAAATGGACCGGCTGAGAGGTTTAGGCAAACAATGGGATTAAGCGGAAGGGATTATAGAACGGCGTAGAACCTTCTCGATCGGTCTAGGTGGTCTTTTCCGAGTAATGCCCCACCACGATCTCCCTTGCCTATATAAAAAGGACAGCTGTTCTGGCCGCGCAGTAGTAATAAGACGAGTCTGTAATAAGCCAGTGAGTAGCAGTCGTTAACTAGTGGCAGTGTGTGTGAGTTAGTTAGTATTAGTATCAGTCTGTAATAAGTGCTTAGTGAGCAACAGTGACAATTAGTGACCGTGTAATAAGTGTAATAAACTGTGTGGCAGTTTGTCATATTTGAAGAGTCTTACGGTCGGTGGACTTTAGTTAGTGAACTGTAAGTGTTAATTTGTAATTGTAAACTATAGTGTAATATTATTGTATTTGTACACATTTATATATAAATAGTTTAGTTATTTAGTATTACCAATATCTTATATTATTTGTATATTATTTTAGAAATAGATAACATTTAGTAGAATATTGTTATTGTAAATTGATATTAGTTTAATAATTTAGTTGTTTTTAATAATCTCATTGTATTCTTTCTAATTTGTTAATAAATATTAGATTCTTGAATTAAGTAATAGTTTAGTCCATTTTACACCCAGTAGCCCGTAACAAATTGGTGTCAGAAGTGGGATATTTTGTGTAATTGTTATTATTTTGTAATTATTGGGCTACTGTATGAAAAATGGCTTCTCAAAGTCTTAAATTAATGGATTTAAAAGTTGCAGATTTAAAACGAGAATTAGAAGAACGTGATCTGGATTCTTCCGGAAATAAAAGTGTACTGCAACATCGCTTGCGTCAATTTTTTGTAGAGTTAGGGGAAAATCCAGAGGACGTTCTGTTTGAAACTGATTTAAGCAAGTTGTCTGCAACTTTTAAAAATGAATTAAGCAGTGTTAAAAGTGAATTAGGCAATGTAGAAAATAAGCTAGGTAATGAATTAAGCAGTGTTAAAAATGAACTAGGTAATGAATTAAGCAGTGTTAAAAATGAACTAGGTAATGAATTAAGCAGTGTTAAAAATGAACTAGGTAATGAATTAAGCAGTGTTAAAAATGAACTAGGCAATGTAGAAAATAGGCTAGAGTCTAAATTAGGCACATTAGAAACTAAGTTAATGGAAAATGTAGATAATAAAGTAGCTGATGTAGAATCTAGGTTAGGAGAAAAATTGAATTCAATTGAAAGCAAACTTAGGCAAAGAGTAGAGGCTCTAGAGGGACGTATGAGCAACCCACCGACGAACGACGCCGACCGTTCCCCCGAGGCCAGTCTTCATAAAACTATTCTGCCCGCCAATAATGGGACGCCACCAGCTCACAACACCATTCCAGTATTCGACGGAAAGACGCCGTGGGAGGACTACATGACTCTCTTCGAGACAGCGGCTTCGATCCACGGGTGGTCACAGGAGACCCAAGCTTCAGCGTTGTGCCTGGCCTTGCGTGGAGACGCCTTGAGAGTGCTGCAGGGAATGCCCATGTCGGAGCGGTCTAACTACGGGAAGCTGATTAGAAGGCTGGAGATGCGTTTCGGCCACCGCCACATGGACCAGCTATATCGCTCACAGCTAAGAAACAGGGTCCAGAAGGACAACGAGACGCTGCAGGAATTTGAAGCGGATATTGCCCGGCTGGTGAGGAACGCCTACCCATCGGTCACCGACTATGTCTACGAGAGTTTGGCTGTCGACAAATTCCTGGATGGACTTCGGGACCCAGAGACACAACAAGCAGTGAAGCTCGCCCGCCCGAAAACGTTGGGAGACGCATTATCTCAGGCCATGGAGTTTGAAGCTGTTAGACAGTCTGTACGGGGCCATGCGCGAGTTCGAGCAGCAGAAGCGGAACCTAATGTGGTCCCTAGCATCGAAGACATTGTGACGAAAGTGTTGGATGCTCTCAGGACCCATAAGAAGGAGATACGCTGTTGGGGCTGCGGCCAGCTTGGACATCCTAGAAGCAAATGTCCAACCCGTAACGTCAAAGCCCCCAGGAAGACCATCAGAGTTGCGTCGATAGGAAGCAGAACGAACAGTTTCTACGTTGATGGGATGGTGAACGGGCAGCTGCGAAGTCTTCTAGTGGATACCGGAGCGAGCATGACGATCTTAAACTCGAAAACACTTCCAGCTGAGAAGATCTCACCAACAACTTGGGCATTACGGACTGCCACGGGACAGCCAGCCAAGGTCTACGGGGAGACAGTTGCCACCTTTATCATCGGGGGTCAACATCTGAAGCACCGCGCTCTCGTGGCAGAGATCGATGAAGATGTCATATTGGGCATGGACTTCATGATGGCATACGGGATCAAGCTGGACATGTCGAGAGGTGTGCTAACGATGGGAGACGAGGAAGTCATACTTCGGCAGGAGAAGGACTTCAGCGCACGAGTGCTGCTACCAGAAGACACCACTTTACCAGCACGGAGCCAAATTCTGACGCATGGGACGGTCGAAGGGCATTTACCGGAGGGTCAGTGTGTACTACTTGAACCCGGAAGGCACGACGAACAAGAGGTTGGACGCGGCGTACTGGTTGCTAGGTCTCTCATCAAGATCGGACCTACCACTCCAATTCGGCTAATGAATCTGAACGGCTTCCCGGTAACGCTGAAGAAAGGAACACCGGTCGGGGAGTGTACAACCGCTACCTCAGTGGTTCGTCAGCTGCAACGTCGTCCCACCGAGCTCCGAGGACTGCCAGAAGAACTAAAAGGATTTGTTAACGAGTCATGCCGCGACCTTTCACCTGAACAGAGCGAGGAGGTGAAAAACATTATTACCCGATGGCATGACGTCTTCGAGATCGGACCAGGACCACGGGGCAGAACGGATATCGTCCAGCACAAGATTGACACTGGGGATGCGAAGCCCATCCGACAGGTTCCGCGGAGGCTGCCGTTAGCCAAACGGGAGGACGCCGAGGAGATTATAAAGGAGATGGCGGCTGACAGTGTCATTGAGCCTTCGAGTAGCCCCTGGATGTCTCCTGTTGTATTGGTGAAGAAGAAAGACGGCACAACGAGGTTCTGCGTAGACTACCGTCTTCTGAACAATGTCACCAAGAAGGACAGCTATCCGCTTCCCAGGATTGACGATACGCTGGACACCCTAGAGGGGTGTAAACTCTTCTCTACTTTGGATCTCCGCAGTGGATATTGGCAGGTTGGATTGGCACCTGAGGATAAAGAGAAGACGGCGTTTTCAATTGGCACTGGGCTCTGGCAGTTTACAGTAATGCCATTCGGGCTTTGCAATGCTCCTGCCACATTCGAGAGGCTGATGGAAAACGTGTTAAGAGGTCTCTCTTGGGAGGTATGCCTGGTATACCTAGACGACATTATTATGCTGGGAAAGTCCTTCGCTCACCATCTGAAGAATCTGGAGAAGGTCTTCGAACGACTGCGTGCAGCGAACCTAAAGTTGAACCCGAAGAAGTGTAATCTCTTCCGAAGGCAAGTCAACTACCTGGGGCATATTGTGTCAGATAACGGAGTTGCTGTTGACCCAGAGAAGATAGCAGCGATCACCAACTGGCCAGTACCTCGAGATAAGCACCAGGTGAGAAGTTTTCTCGGGCTCTGCACCTATTACCGGAGGTACGTGAAAGGATTTGCTAACATCGCAAAACCTCTTACCAGGCTAACCGAAGAGAAAAGGACTTTTCATTGGGATCACGAGTGCCAGGCATCCTTCGAGGAGCTGAAGAGCAAATTGAGTAGTGCTCCTATTCTGAGCTATCCACGTCCCGAGGGCAAGTTCATACTTGACACAGATGCCAGCAACATCGCCATTGGAAGTGTCCTCTCTCAGCTTCAAGACGGAGAAGAAAGGGTGATTGGATATTTCAGCAAAGCACTCTCAGCTCCGGAACGCAACTACTGTGTCACAAGGAAAGAGCTTCTGGCAGTAGTAAAATCCATAGAGCACTTCCATAAATATCTATACGGAAGGAGGTTCCTGCTGAGAACGGACCACGCGGCTCTAATGTGGCTGCTGCGATTCAAGTCACCGGAGGGACAAGTGGCGAGGTGGATCGAGCGCCTTCAAGAGTACGACTTTGAATCTGCTCATCGTTCTGGAACGAGCCACAGGAATGCGGATGCGCTGTCAAGAAGACCATGTGAAGATGAAGAATGCAGGCATTGTTCCCGACAAGAAGAGAAGCAGGGAACAGTATTGAGGACAACGGTTGTTATCGACAGTTGGCGAGACACAGAGGTGTCAAAGGAACAGGACGAGGACCCGGACTTAAAACAAATAAAGGAATGGAAAATATCGGGGCGAGGAAGACCGACCTGGCAGGATGTGGCTCCAATGTCGAAGAATGTAAAAACGTACTGGGCCCAATGGAACTCCATTGTAGTGGACAACGGGCTGCTGAAACGGGCATTGGAGAACGCGGAAGGAGATCAGCGTAGGCTACAGCTCATCGTTCCAAGGAATAAAGTGCCCGAAGTGCTTAGGGAACTACATGACGGTGTAACTGGCGGCCATCTTGGAGTTCACCGGACATTGGAAAAAGTTCGTGAACGCTTTTACTGGGCAAACCTTAAGGACGATGTGTTGGACTGGTGCAGGCGTTGTGCGACTTGTGCGGCTTCTAACGGACCAACAAGAAGAAAGAGGGCCCCTATGAAGAAGTACAACGTGGGAGCACCGTTCGAGAGGATAGCGATCGACATCGCTGGCCCTTTCCCTGTGACGGACGAAGGTAACCGATATATTCTCGTGGTCATGGACTATTTTTCTAAGTGGGTGGAAGCGTATGCCCTTCCGAATCAAGAGGCAGTCACGGTTGCAGACGTACTTGTGAAGCAGCTCGTCAGCCGGTTTGGAGTACCCATGGAACTTCACGCTGACCAGGGAAGAAACTTTGAGTCTGCAGTCTTCTCCGGGATGTGCGAAGCACTGGGAATACGGAAAACCAGGACGACACCTCTTCACCCTCAATCGGATGGCATGGTGGAGCGCATGAACAGGACAATGGGTCGATATTTGTCTAAAGTGGTCTCCGACCATCAGCGGGACTGGGACCAGTATCTTCACTTGTTCTTGTTAGCCTACCGCAGTTCAGTCCATGAAGCAACGGGGCAGACCCCCGCAAATGTGGTGTTCGGCCGAGAACTTCGTTTGCCTTGTGATCTGAAATTCGGGTTCAAGCCAGACGAGGAAGTTAACGGAGAGGAATACGTCACGAATCTACGGAAGCGGATGGATAATATCCACGAGAAGGTTCGTGCAAACATCCAGGGAGCCAGTGACAGAATGAAGGAGCGTTACGACATCAGGGCAGAGAAAGGTGGATTCCAACCTGGAGATTTGGTCTGGCTACATGATCCTCGAAGAAGGCGAGGCTACTCACCTAAACTTCAGAACTCCTGGGATGGCCCGTTTGAGATCATCAATAGGATAAACGACGTCATCTATAGGATCAGAAAGCAGCCAAAAGGAAAACCCAGGGTAGTCCATTTTAATAGACTGGCCCCATACAAAGGAGACCATGGCCCGACAAAAGACCAGCAAGTCAGGTACCTCGACAACGTGAAGACCACTAAGGTTTCAGTTAGACACCCTAAGGTACCGGGTTCCCGTAAAGTAACTCAGACAGTCTACAGAGATATCTTCTCGTTACCAGTGGACTATTCTCTGGCCCATTGTGTAGCCGAAGATCTGAGGACTTCCCGAGGGATTGCAACGGTCTTCAGGAAGAAGTTTGCTGGAACTGAGGAACTGGAACGCCAAGGACCACGCGTCGGGAAAGCACTCCACCATACGCACGAAGGACGACACCTGTTCTACTTAGTTACCAAGTGTGCTACTGAGCAGAAGCCCACATATGACGCACTGCGGCGAAGCCTCGACGACCTGCGGAGTAAGCTTCTGAGACTGCGTGTCACCAAGCTCGCGATCCCTAAGTTGGGCTGTGGATATGACGGCCTGGAGTGGAAGGTTGTCAGGAACATGATTGAACAGATATTCGCCAACTCTGGAGTCGCCATATTGGTGTGCACGTTCAACCCCTGGGAAGGAAAAGCGTCTCCATCCGTAGTAGCTCATAGCTGCCCGATTTCTCCGGACTATGCTCTGGGGCAGAGCACTTTTAAGGAGGGGGCAGTGTTACGGTCAGAGCAGGAAATGGACCGGCTGAGAGGTTTAGGCAAACAATGGGATTAAGCGGAAGGGATTATAGAACGGCGTAGAACCTTCTCGATCGGTCTAGGTGGTCTTTTCCGAGTAATGCCCCACCACGATCTCCCTTGCCTATATAAAAAGGACAGCTGTTCTGGCCGCGCAGTAGTAATAAGACGAGTCTGTAATAAGCCAGTGAGTAGCAGTCGTTAACTAGTGGCAGTGTGTGTGAGTTAGTTAGTATTAGTATCAGTCTGTAATAAGTGCTTAGTGAGCAACAGTGACAATTAGTGACCGTGTAATAAGTGTAATAAACTGTGTGGCAGTTTGTCATATTTGAAGAGTCTTACGGTCGGTGGACTTTAGTTAGTGAACTGTAAGTGTTAATTTGTAATTGTAAACTATAGTGTAATATTATTGTATTTGTACACATTTATATATAAATAGTTTAGTTATTTAGTATTACCAATATCTTATATTATTTGTATATTATTTTAGAAATAGATAACATTTAGTAGAATATTGTTATTGTAAATTGATATTAGTTTAATAATTTAGTTGTTTTTAATAATCTCATTGTATTCTTTCTAATTTGTTAATAAATATTAGATTCTTGAATTAAGTAATAGTTTAGTCCATTTTACACCCAGTAGCCCGTAACAATATCTATTACCGGTAACATACAAAATTCTCTCCAAAGCACTCCTGAACAGGTTGTACCCACAAGTGGACCCGAATATCGGAGAATATCTGGGAAAACAGATCATGCCAAGAACAGATCCTGAGCCTTAAGCTCCTGATCAGATACTACTGAACCAACAGAAGGAAAAAACTGTTCATCTCGTTCGTCGGCTTCAAGAAGGCGTATGACTCGGTGAACAGGGAGACCAGAAAACCAGGACGCTGATAGGACTGAACCTGTCGGAGACCGATTCGAAAGTCAAATACCACTGACACATCAGCAAACCGTTCCAGATCAAAACGCGACCTAGGCAGGGAGATGGATTATCCCCGGTACTGTTCAATATAGTAATGGATAAGATCATGAGAGAACTGTGAAAGGAAAACGACTCCGGAGCGGTCCTAGGAACAAAGAATGACCACGAAAAAGTAAGGTGTCTCGTCACCTTCGAGGAGACGATCTCGTCCTCTTCGCGGAAACGGAGGAAGAGACGGTCGCTCAGATAAATGCCCTCTGAAGGATAGCGAGGAAAACGGGCCTATAAATCTCCTGGAAAATACGGAACTAATGGCCACGGATTCAAAATGCAAGAAAAAGATGGTCGACACCATATGTGGAAAGATTAGGGTAACCCAAAAATTCAGATACCTAGGAGAAGTCATCTGCAATAACGGTTCGGACCGAGAAAGATTCAAAGGAAAAGTCACCAAACTGGAGAGATTGTGTTTCGACCTCAGGAACTTCTACAATAAAAAGAACTTATCCATAAAAGCCAAAATCCGACACTATAACACCGTGATCAAACCCGTGACCTCCTGTCTCCCTACGTGGAATAGCTTCTGAAAGTAGAAAGAAAAATCCTTAGGAAAATCTACGGCCCCAAGACACCCGAAGGATATAGGCCAAAGTCCAACAAAGAAATATACAGTAACAGCAAAAGCCTGGAGACCGAAATCAGGGTAAGAAGACTTAAATTCTATTGACATATGATAAGGATGAGCCCTGAAAGGTTTAACCAGGAAATCTTCCGGCGATTCCACCAGCACAAGAACACGATGGGGTTTTTCAAGCAGGTCAGGGTCGACATGAATTCAGAAGGACTGAAGGACTCAGACTGTCAGGATAGAGAAACCTATAGAAAGTCACTGAACAATATAAAGATCTTTGTGGACAAAAAACGCCCAAAAAGGGGTTGTGCGTGGTCGGAGGAAAGGAAGCGCAGACACGCGGCTCATGAGGGAAGTATGGAGAAAGAGAATGTTGAGGAGGAAAACCTAAACATGACATTCACGTGGTCTTTAAGGTCCTTTCGCGCTCAAAAAAAAGTTATTAGGATTAAATAATTTATTTCACTTAGCCGGATTTGCATCCGAAATCTTCAACACAGGGTTTCAGCAGTCTATACACTACCCCCCATTCCCTTCGACTCCCACCCTGAAATGACATTCTTCGTGAGCAACATGCCGACTTTTCATTCAAGAAACTTCTTGGAATTCTAGATAAATGGAATCGGAAAAGAGAAAATCTTACTGATCTCTTACCACCGAAGGATGTGGCCATAAAGCTGGTGGTCCTGATCTGGGGATTGGTAGGCGTGGAATAAGCTGAAAATAAAAACCTTCTCATATTTCTTCATTTTGTTTATACCAGTACTTTTTTATAATCATAAACAAAGATTGCTTCTTTATTTTTTTTCCATTACCTCTAAATTTCTGTACCTCTGTACACACAAACGATCTCGTTAACCATACTGATTGATATGCGTTCTTCAAAGGAGTGGTATTGACAACTTCGGATGAACTTTATTTTCCTTTCATACTGTTTTTTCTGTTCAAATATTCTCTATATCAGCTTTAATTGTGTGAATCGTTGAATTATTTATCATACGTTTAATAACCTCAAAGATAGAAGAAATGGTCATCCGATTACACTGGCATTTAACAACTCGCCTCCTTGCCCTGTCGGAGGAAAAGAAAGTGCATCCATCCCTTGAACAGTTGCGTAACGGATCGTGCGGCCCGTGGAGCGCACTGGTCCATGATCGGAGAAAACAACGAGCAACTGGAACGACCGTATCATGTCATCAGTCCAACTCATCTCTTTTCCGTAGTTCTAAAATATGCGTGTCCTGTTACGTACATTAGGTATATCAATCCGAGTCGAGAACTATAAGTTACGGAAATTATCATATAGGATCAATATTTATTCAATAGAAATGCTTTAAAGATTCCGAAATAGACAATACATCAATTCCGTCAATTCTTGTTGCTGTGAACCGGGCGCAATTGCGATGGAATTAAGGCTCGAACATATAAAATGTTGATTTTTTTAAGTTTATTTAAAGGTGAATTGTACCAAAAACGCTATTGTATATTAAATTAAAGAACAGAGACTTATAGTGCGTATGTATCTAAATCTTGAGAACGAGTGATCCATAAGCGAAAGCAGCAAGGATAAATTAATATAAAAATGTCCAAAAAGATGTGCATTATATTTTATTTATTTAAACCAAGATTTATAGGCACGTTAGAAGCCAAAACACTTGGTATCAGTTCCGCAGGTCGCCCCAGTAAGTTTCTTGCAGTTTTTACTTCTCATTCGTTCCCTTTTTAATATTCTAGAAAATAAAAATAATCGTGGGTATTAGTATGGGAAAAATGTAGATATGTGAAATGTGTATATTTCGATAATAATTTCATAAAAAGTAAACATTTCAATGTATCTGTTGAACCGCTCATTTCTCGATCCAACGACAAACGTAATATACCAACTCCCAAAATTACAGCCTGTTTTCCATACTAATACGAGTATTTGCATTTTTGGAGAATATTAAAAAAGAAACGAATGAAAAATTAAACTTGTGACTTAGATCAAATCTTCAACCCACGAAATTGATAAAAAAAACTTTGTTAAAAATGTATGTTAAAAAAACATCAGAAGGGTTCCGCCATAAGATGACAAAATATCCACCACAGCCACTGAAATGTCCTTATTCTTTTAATTTCGAGAAACAAATTACTCTTGGCACCTAGTACCTTATCCTCTCAACCTTTTTTTGGTTACAATTATTTTCAGTAAAGTGGCTATTTATTTTTTCAGATAAATTCCGATTATAGGTTTTATAAGTAGTTTGAATTTTACTTCAAAGTTGATAAAAATATTTTTTTTAATTAATAATAAAATAAAATCCCTTAGAGTATATTTAGCAAGTGTATATCATGACTGCCTGTATGTAACATTAGGCCGGATGTGCTGTAGACTAATTATTGAAACATTATTTTTAAACCAGTCAAGTAGATCGGGCTCGGTAGACAGCCTTCGTGTTATAGATTCATTTTTCAAAAGTAATATTTTAGTAATTATGATATAATATGTACTATTATGATGCCTACATGTATGATTGTTAATTTTTGTTACGATAGGCAAAAGCTAATTTTACCGTAAATAAATCGCCTTACAATGCTTATGAGATTAATTTAATATACATTATAAAATGTTTTGATAGGATATGTAGGATATAGGATAATTTAGCCATTTCCACAAATAGGCTATATTTTATGGATTCTTTCAAAAATGAATTCTATGATCAATACTTCCAATTACTTATGAATTGGTAAAAAAAAAAAAGTGAAAAAGCATCACTGGAAATGTACTCGTTTAGAAACAAAATCAGATCCTAAGATTGCCGATTAATGAAAACCCAATAAATCCATAACTAGAAACGGATAAGTGGAGTCCAATCGAGACAAACAACCTTCGATGAAATATTAAAAGGATTATGATCTAGAATTAGAAGTGATAGGAACCTAGGCGATATTGATTTACAAGCGGTACCTATATATATTTCATACCTTTAGGGGTTGGGGGTGGGGTATCTCCACCTTTTTGGATCTGTCGGGAATGAGCTATCATATATAGGTATACATTACACGATATACTATGAATAACTTTATGTGAACAATTTTCTTTAAGCGGTTTCTGTAAGTAACTAAGAAACAAATTTTAATAGTTCAAAGTTATGAAAAATTAGCTCTCCTCAACAAATAAAATAAACTACAAACATGACATGGTTTCCTCTTCCCCTCGGATAGAGAAATGCATATTTGAACAGTACATAAATCGCCTGTCTTTGTTTACACAGGTCTAAGATGAAAAAAATGTAGCATATTTAACTAGTAGGTTTAACAGTATTTTTTATGCCGATTACGGGAAAAATAGTGAAAAAATTCCATCACCCCTTGATAAGTCACAAATTCACCTGAAAATTTCATCAAAAAGGAGTTTGAAAGCTGTACTTCTTCACGATGGTAACCGATATGCTTCTGTGCCTGTTGGACACTCAGTCCATTTGAAAGCATGCTACGAAAATCTTGAGTTTGTTTTGAATAAGCACGGCTACTCTGACCATAAATGGACCATTTGTGGGGATTTGAAGGTTATTTCCATGTTACTAGGTCAACAAAGTGGTTACACAAAGTTTCCACGTTCCCTCTGTGAATGGATAGCCGCTACAGGAAACAACACTTTGTCAAGCAGACTTGGCCAATCAGAAAGGCTCTTATTCCTGCAGTTAAAAATGTTGAAAGACAAATTTTAGTGGACCTAAAAATATCTTACTTCCACCACTTCATATCAAATTGGGGCTAATGAAACAGTTTGTGAAAGCATTACCCAAAGAAGGAGAGTGTTTCAAGTATCATTGTGTACAGTTTCCTGGTATATCCGACGGGTTGTTTGTTGTGCCTGACATCAGAAAACTTTTAAAAGATGAAAGCTTCGTCACTAAAATGGAAGCGGAAGAAAAAATGCATGGAATTCATTTAAACTTGTTGTAACAGGTTTTCTCTTTTTCAAAAAAGACCCAAACTACAAACATTTGGTTGCTGAATTGTTACAAAACTACAAAATGTTGGGCTGCAACATGAGTGTCAAAGTTCATTTCCTTCACTCACATCTGGACTAGTTTCCAGATAATCTTGGGGCTGTAGGTGAGGAACAAGGAGAACGTTTCCATCAAGATATGAGAGGAATCCAGTGCAATTCCATGGTCGGTGGAATGTCAACATGATGGCAAACTACTGTTGGATGTTAAAAAGGGAAAATTCACAAGAAAACAACCGAAAAAGTACCAAAAGAAGCTTTGATGGAAAAAGAAAACGTTTTTACAAAGACTTATAATAACTTTACAACAAATGTGCATTACTTTTACGCTCATTTTAGCGAGGTATCGTTGTTTATTTTGCTTTTACTTTATGTTAAAATAATTAAAACAAATCCAAAATTTTCCGTTTTTTGCACTTTTTCCAAAAACTTCATCTTTTTTAGTAGGCAAGCTTTACGTTCTAGTTCCATCTTCTGGACTAAAGCCATTTTTCGAGCCATAAAAATTGAGTTCTGATTTAAATGTATTTAATGAAAACATTGGCGTTTTATGAAGATTTTTAAGGAGATTACTATAAAATTAAAAAAAAAAAAAACTTGTACTAATATAACCCACGAAGGTTTTTGCATTCATTACAGTGTTTCCATGCTAACGATTTGGTGGAGATCTCGCTGAGCCGCCAGACATTTCCCATAATTAATTAATGGGGAATTACTCATTTTTAAGGTTATTTCTTTATTAAGGATAGGCAACATATGTGTATGTGTATATATATATATATATATATATATATATATACGTGTAGCTCACTCAATGTAGTCTACAGAGTTACTACGCTGAAGGTTCCGGGGTCAAATTTATCTGAAGCAGATAAATAAGTTAATCTGTCTTCTGTCACGGATGGGACATACTAAACCTCTGTAACTTATCACAAATCGTTAACAATTCTTATTATCTGATTTTCGATTTCGATACGTAACATTGCACATATTAACGATTCTATTTCATAGAGAATCAATTAGTTTTTATGATAGTGATCTCTTGGAAATAATGACCAGTAATTTGAACTGAAGGATACATTTTATTGCCGCCTCAGAACAGTCTTGAGAACTACGTATACACGTGACTTTGGTTGGTAAGCTGTATCATTAGTTGTGCTACGTCAATAGTTATTTAGAGTCACTCGATAACCACGTCGTTCCGTATTCAATATTTTATTACTTAAAAAGATTCGTTTCCTTGTTACGTATTGATTTTAATAAAATAGTTCTCGATTTCAGAAAAGAATAAGCTATATTTTTATGTCGACAAAGAATAAAATGGTATTTTCTTGTAGTAATGATATGAACAGCTAAATTTAAAATATTTTTGTTGCTTCTCAGAATAAATATCTTGTTTTCTTCGACAATTTAAATATATTATAATGAAAAGTACACCATATATAGCACACTACACACACCCCCAAACTACAGACAAAGGTCATTTACACTAAATACCCTGGGGTTACCTCCCCTAGGAAGCCACCCCGTATTGGGGAGCGGGTCAGGAGGCTTAGAGGAGGCAGCCCCTCCACCTGACTAGGAGGGTGAGGGCTGATAACCCTTAACCCTGAAAAATCTACATCGTGAGACCTCAACGAGATCTTAACGAGATAACTGCCTCAAGTTAACCGACACGGAAACCGTCAAATGCACTTTCGACTAGCCTTTTGGAACGTTTTAACTTTACACAGACCAGGAAGACTTCGCATCCTCCTGAATGAACTGGACAGGTATAGATATGACATAGCTGCCATCCAAGAAATTCGATGGACTGGAAGCGGGACTATTGAATAAAGACTTCATACAATCTACTACAGCTGCCACCCGAAAAACCATGATTGCGAAAGCGGAAACCGGAACCGGAACCGGCTTCATTGTGAAAGGGCGAATGCGGCAGAATGTCATCGGATTCAAACCTATAAATAAACGCATATGCACTATAAGGATCAAAGGAACCTTCTGCAACTACTCCATAATCAGTTGCCATGGCCCAACGGAAACCGCAAGTGAAGAGGACAAGGAGGAGTTGTATGATGCTTTGGAAGGGGCACATGACGCTTGTCCAAAAAGCGACATCAAAATACTGGCAGGGGACTTCAACGCAAAGATTGACAGAGAAAACATTTACTACCCAACGATTGGGCCACGTAGCATCCATGAAGAATGTAACGAAAATTGTCAGTTGATTTTGCGGCTTCTCGAATTTGGTGGTTGGAACCACTCACTATCGTGGCTGCAAGATACACAAAGCAACATGGAGATCCCCAGACCTCAACACCTTCAATCCATCTCATAATAAGTGCATGCCATAGATCCAATTTATTGAAAGAATTGGCGTAAGAACCTATAGAGGAGCCAATATTGGTTCTGACCACTACTTAGTGATAGCAAGAATCACTATTGCGAGATATAAGAAACAAGAAAAGACTAAGAAGTGGAATATCCAGAAGCTGCAGGACCCTAATGTATGCAACTCTTTCCAAGCTCATATAGGTAGAACACTGCATGAGACACTGGGTAATGTCATTAAGGAAGACACTCAGGCAGTGTGGGACAATGTGGAGCTGGCAATTACAAGAACTGCATATGAATGCTTAGGCCTAAAGGAGCGCGAAACAAGGTCATTTTGGTTTGATGGAGAATTCCGAAACGCAACAGATGCGAAGAACGTCGCCTACCAAGCTATGGTGCAGAAACGGTTCACAAGGGGATCCACAGAGGAATTCCGCAAATGAAGGAGAGATGAGAAGAAGATACATAGTAAGAAGAAAAAGCTATGGGAAATAGAGGCATTGAAAGAAATAGTACAGGAATATCGCTACTCCCCTATGCTTACAAAACCCTCTCCAATGTCCTATACCAAAGGCTGACCCCACATGAGGACCAAGAAATCGGACAGTACCAGAGTGGCTTCAGGAGATTGACATCTACGGTGGACCAAATTCATACCCTCAGATTAATCATGGAAAGGGCCCATGAGCATAAGATGCCTATTCAACACTTGTTCGTGGATTTGAGGTACGCCTACGACAGTATCAAGCGTCCTAAATTATACGAGGCACTAAGAGAAATGTAGGTTCCTTCAAAGCTAATACGCCTCGTAAAAATGACAATGACAGACGTTAGGTGCAGGGTTTGCATACAGTCTGAACACTCTTCTGAATTTGGCCCAAACAAAGGACTAAGGCAAGGAGATGCTTTGGCGTGCCTCCTGTTTAATTTGGTTTTGGAAAAGGTAATGAAAGAAACAGGTATCCAGAATAATGGCACCATATTCAATAGATCGGAACTGCTCGGCTATACGGATGACCTTGATATAGTGGCACGATCCTTCACTGCGCTTACTGAGTCTATCTTAAGCCTACAGAGAGCTACCGCGCGCATGGGACTGGTTATCAATGAAAATAAAACAAAATATATGTATACCGGACAAGCTAGACCTCGAGAAAGACAGGTTGTCGTAGGAAGCTGTACCTTTGAGAGAGTGGAGGAGTTTAGTTACCTTGGATCTCAGGTCACAGCAGCAAATAATGTTTCCATTGAAATAAAGCGAAGCATCACAGTGGTTAACCGATACTATTTTGCTCTGTTGAAACAGCTCCGAAGCAAGCTCATCAGCCGGAAAACAAGGGTCCATTTAAATAAAACTCTGATTAGGCCTGTCCTAACATATGCCCCCCAGATATGGACCCTACCCACACAGGATAGGTGTACATATTAGTTGACCTTATATATATACATATATATATATACAGACATATATTATATATGGGGAATGAAATTGGCCTGGATGGAGGTCAAAGAATTAATTGTTTAAATAGTGGTAAACTATTTATCGGAAAGCTATAATATAAGCAAAAGCGAATAGCGAATAAATAAAACCATATCTATCCAGCCTTGAAGAAGACCTGCATTGTGGTTCGAAAAGTTGGATTCCAATAAATTATTTATTACTATCGAAGGAATTAATTCTTGGCCCTCCACCCGGACCATTTTCTGTCCCACATTAAAAATATCTTGATGTAGTTAATAAGTAGAAACTAAACATTAATGTGTAATAACGTACAAAATAAATAATATTGAAATAATTAAAACAATGCTAAGCGTTACGCTAATCAAAAGTGTTCTAAATCGACTACTCTTTCATAATTCACTAAACTATAAATGGCATGCTTTTAGAGTTAATAACTGCTCATTTTCTCCACGAATTGGTGATAATGAAGTACCATTATAGAGGTAATGGCTATTTGTATTAGTTACTCTATTAGACCAGGTTCACCAACATCTACTCCAAGAACTAGTTTTCCCGGTGTTTGAGGGTAAGAGAAAGTTAAGCGACGTTGTGCAACAGTGAGATAGGACCGCGGGGATAAAGCAGAAAATTGCAGCTGCAACAGGCGAGGCATTGATAGAATTTACTTCTATAAAATTTCTATTTAGTTATTTATTACATGGACATACACTTTATACTGTTTTACCAAAGAGAATTTCTTCCTTTGAGATCTTAAATTATAACTTCGTAGTATATAAAAGAAAAATAATATTTGTCTGGAACTACGTACCCTTAGAATAAAAAAAAAATTTGAAAAAATGACAATGGCGGATTTAGGGGGTGAGAGGCAGGGGTTCACTTTTTTTTTGTGTATGGTGGAGAATCGATTACAGTGCATATCTATAGGCAAATCACGTGATCATAGTTGTTAAAATATATGAATAAAATAACAGAAAAAACATGAGTGAAACTATTGTTTAGATATTTTAATAAACCTTTGAAACCTTTCTAAAAAATCGACAAGTTTATTTCAAAGTTATTGTTGATTTTATTGCCCATCTGCCCGTTGTACTCCCCCCAGAAAAAACCTTGAAAAATGATATACAATTAACCCCAGATCTCGGATTCTATGCGGAAGAGGAGGCTGACATTCCTAGGACATCCGTACAGTATGAACAAGCGTAGATGGACCAAGGAAATATTCAACTATTTTTGGAATAAGGCCATAACAGTTAGCAAGCAACGATTTGGAAAAGTTGGACATTACAGAGTGACATATCTTAAAACGGAATGGATTTGGAAGCAGAGTGAAAAATCTGGAAGGACTCCAGGACAAAGAAAAAAAAGAGAATCTAAGGAAACGAAAGAGCAGAATGGAGAAAGGTGTAACACTATCAAAGAACGAAGAAAATCTGTAGGAAGCTGAACAAAGAAAGGTAAGTAGGAAATGAATCGATATTTGCGTGGACCTTAGTTATGGTTGATTTGCAAGAAAAAAAAGTAACCGAAAACAAACACTAAAGAAAAGATGTAAAATGTAATAAAGTTACTTAAAACGCTACTAAACATTAACAAACATTATTTACTTCTGATTGATGTAAGCCAGTAATTATAACTGATCAGGTATATTCTACTGTTGGATCTCCCTGAATTTGAGTGAGGATAGGGAAGAAGCATGGTAGATATTATGTGGAAATGAGTTCCAGCTGGTAAGATCGGGCAAAAAAGGAACGCCCGAATGTTCTGTGCGAACGGGTGTAGAAGTGGGAAAGGTGAGATCTTGTTTCTAAGGATCGGACTAAAGAATTGAATTATTCGATGTAGAAAGGATGTTGAGACTTGATGGTATCATATATGAAAAGAACCAAGGAAGTATTGTCTACGGATAAAAACAAAGATGAAATGAACCTAGTTCACAAGTGTTGTAATAATTTCAAACAAATACTCGCTTATTAAAATCCGAATTCGACACTATGAAGAAAAACTCCTATAAAACTATAACCTCTTGGGTTCAGTACTTGATAAAGACAAACTATTTCTTAATCCTAGCCCACACTATGAGACCTTAGCTTCCCTATAGACGAGACAAACCTTATTCCGTCTAGAGACGCGGTCTAAGCAACGGCCTGAGAGCAGGTACTTGCGCCTATCGTAATGCTAATTAAATTGAGACTGATCATTTTAATTATAGTGTAATTAATATACTCATTATACTCATTTTAATTATATACATGATACTTATGATATATAATTACAATAAATATTATTAATAGGGCGTATAGAAAAAAATGACCGTTTTATCAATTTCCAGAGTTCAAAAGTCTGTAAATAATGGCTACTAACTGTATCTTTCGACACACCACACTCCCTGGCAAGTTCGCGAGTACTTGTGGATGGATTTGACTCAACAGCTTCCTTCAGAATCTCATAAATATCCATTAATGGTCGCCCGGAGCCCTTCTTCCTTTCCAATGTCGTATCTCCACTGCTAATTTTTTCAAACAACGCCGCGCAGTGCGCTGGTCAAGGGCAGCTTCCCCTTCATATTTAATAATTTCACGAGTTGCTTCAGCGGCTGTGAATTTTTTTTCAGTAATGTCTTAAAATTACGAGAATTTCGTAGCACACTGTGATGTTTCTTCTTTGAAATAAATAACTAAATTGAGGCTTTTTTTGAAGAAGACAAGTGTTAGTAAACAAGCTTAGAGAATGCTCTAAAGGGATTATTAATCGTTGGTAAATAATAAATAGCATTAAAATATTTACATTCTTTTGAACTCTGGAATTTGATAAAACGGTCATTTTTTTTTACAAACCCTATTAAAATGTACAATCGCAATTTATAATGACAACAATAATGTTGAACACTACTCAGACTGGGCCGTGCCTCTTCTCGTTGCATGAAGTCTAGATCTAAGACCAGCGATTTTGGTCTCAGCAACGGCTCCGCAACCGTCTAGCGAGACGAGCTAAGTTGTGATCTTAATTTTTGGTACTCGTTTTATTGGTCCTAGGTGAGTCACTTTGTATTTTTTTAAGGAATTACCTGTGCTCAAATTATAGAGGCTGGTTGAGCCTGAAGAGGATGTCAGATAACAGAATAAATAGACTATCCACAACACTCGAACCCACATATGTGAGCTCAGTGCCTTTAGAGCTGCTCAACTTCCAGGTGGCTTGCAGATCTCACTTGCCTGATTGCACAATTACAAGATGATTGTAACAGGAATAGCCGTTGGGCAAGCGAGATCCTACTTTCCATTTATTCTTACAAATCAGTAACCGCTCGCTTGAATCTTTTTGTAATATCTAACTTCCTTGTTCATTCTTTCGTTAAGGATTTTTTTCAAACCTATAATAATGCGTTATTCAATGCTGTGGAGTAATTACCGTTTAGTCTGTCCCTCTTTCTGGACTCGGGTTAACTTTCGTCCGCCAATATTACCATTCCTCTCTCCCATCTTTGATTTCTCACTTTGGCTACAGTTTTCTCCCTTACAATATTTATGGAATGTGTCTAAGTTGAAATGATTAATGGAATATATCATACGATTTATATTCGGAATCCAAGCTGCCTTGATGAACATAAACATCATTCAATAAATAAGGATGAAAAATAATTTTAAAAAATTTATAAATTGAATTTCACAATTGTACAAGTAAATGGAATGAACCACATATAATGGCATGAGCTAAAGGCATAAAGAAAAACTACTCCTTGGTAGTACTCGAATAACAGATTCAACTTACGAGGCCATCTTCTTTGCAGACGTCTCGGACTATTGTCTGGAATTGAATCGGTTGCTAGATTTGAAACTTGTGGGAATAAAGTTTTTCATGAATGGATTGATATTGGGTTCGTGCCAAATCAGTAAACAATGGGACATTAACGTAGTTATGGATGACTTTCTTCATAACAGAGTAAGGAATATTGAGGAGATCACAAAGGATTTTGGATTTTAAGGATTGCATACGAGAGGAATTCGATGGCTTAGTGAAGCCCCAAAGCTTTAATCCGTAATGTCAAATGGGTCTTATAATTGTCATGAATTTGAGTCTTTTGTAATTAATTGAGATCTTAGAGCGTCTGCCTAGTGAATGTTGAAGTAGCCTGAATAGGCGAGCAGTTTTTTGCGGTTTCAGTCTAGTATGAGGATTCCAAGTTAAGCGTTTGTCAAAATGTAGTCATAAGTACCGGATCTGTTCTACAGGAATCAGTTGGATGTTATTAAACGATACAAGAGGAAAGGAAGTCATTGGTTCACGACGGACGGTAATGGTGATTTGAAGGGATTATTTTAATCCCTCAGTTTTAACACCATTTTCAAGGTCAGTGATATGGGATTGAAGAGTATAAAATGCTATAGCTGGATTAGTGTTGAGTGATAATAGGCATGTACCATCAGGATAGTAAATAGTAAGGATAACATTACAACGGGCTGATATGTCCGTGTAGGATTAGACCGTGGATACAGGGATGAAAATATATTATTGTGGTTTACTTTGAATGACCTGTTGGAGAGATGGGATATGATAATGAGAAAGTATGTAGTAGGTAGAAATATACGGACTGAGAATCATTATAGAGTCAATAATGGCTGAAACCCATCGTACTTTTAGGCCTAGCAGCTGTTTTAATTAATTTAATTTCTTATCGGAATCAGTTTTATAAACTCAAATTGAATACAAGTATAATAGTTTATTGTTAAAACTATAAGACAAAAATATAGATATAAAAGACAAGGAAGGAAATGTTTACCGCATGAAAAGGAACCAACAACTTAAGGACCTATATGGAGAACTTGACAAAGTTTTTTTGTATTAAAAATGCAAGATTGAGATGGTTGGGGCACGTTCACAGAATGGATAAAAAAAAGGCTCCTAAAGCTGATTCTGGAGGGACGTCCAGATGGAGAAAGAGGAAGTGGAAGGCCTAGGATGCGATGGCTGGACGATGTGGAAGCAGACCTTAAGCTCCTGGAGCTAAGGACATAGAGAAGAGCAGCGGGAGACCGTTCAAAGTGGAGGAAAATGGTCGAGGAGGCCAAGGTCCTCCATGGACCATGTGATGTCAGATATATTTCTGATAAAATGTCTAGATTTGTCCGAGATCTCTAAAACAATATTAGGAGGAAACTTCAAAGGGAGAAATACATTTTTAAAAGTTGAATTATATCGATTTTTATTATGATTCTGAAAATTGGGTAAACATCGATATTTTTTTCAATGTCTACTTCCCCGTTTTATCTTTGTGCCACCAAACGAGCTGTAGCCTTGGGGACGCGGTGCCCACGCAAATTGTGATGGAGAGATTGTTAAATGCATGAAAAGATATGGTGGAGTGTGGAAAATTCCTTTTGAGGAAGGATGTGGTCAATAAACGTGTTTTCAATATTCAAAAAATATATAATAACCTATTTATGTAACTGTTTCTCTGTTGATAGAGAATAACTCAATAACCATAGCTAATATCAGTAGAGTAGAAAAAAAAGAAAGAACTGCACTATTACAGCCAATGGAGAGTATTGGGTTTAGAAGTTGGTGAAGACTGTACTGTTTCTTGGACATCGGTTGTGCTGGTGATTTGGACTAGATCACGCTCAACCACCATATTTATCTCCCTTTTTCGGATACTCACTTGATAGAGGCTGGGTGAGTCCCAGGAGGTTCGTTGATCCTCTAGGATCCACCACCGACCGCTTGTAGATTAAATACAAGTCTGACAGCAAGGGGGATTAGAACTGAAGACCTTCAGTACGGCAGCTCAGCGCTCTACCACTGAGCCACTCCACTCCCATAGCTGATCTAAGAAGGTAAAAAAATAAATAAACATATTAAGTTAAAATTACTGTAATCTTAACAGTACTTTTTTTCCTTTAAAAAAAAAAAAGAAGTTAAAATTACTTTTGCAGTGCCGGTAACTCAGAGCTCTGCCAATGCGCCACTCCGCTCCTTGCTAAATGTTTTTTTAAGGTGAATTAATATGCCAAAACTCATTTGTAAAACTTTAAGTGGGGCATAGTTTTTTTCAACAATGTACATATATATGTTTGTTTTTTTTATAATAAATTAATTCAATACATAAACCTGGCGACATGCCGAGAATTTATTGTTTTCTCGCATTCCTTAACAATGGGAACACAGGCTTACAGTGAACTGCAGTTAAGCTTCGGATATTAAGCTGAACCGTTGTGATAAAAACAGTACAGTCTCTACCATGTACTGAAACCTTCATGGGTGGTAACGGTACAGGGTTTTTTTTCTCGGATATTAAGATTACTCACTACTCTGAGCATCCAGAGGCTGGGTGAGCCCCAAGAGGGTCCCAGATACCAAAGGGTACTTCCCCCGCTGTTAACAGATTAAACAAAATCGGCCATAGCCGGATTTGAACCCAGGACCTTCGGCACTGCAACTCAGCGCTCTATCGCTGAGCCACTCCGCTCCCCAGATTTTTAAAAAACCCTTATGAATTTGTTTTGTTCAAAAAAGTAGTATCAGCTAAAAAAAGGTAATGTAGTATTTATTATAAATAAAACCTTATTTTATTTATCATAATTCAAGGTCTTTTTATCATAAACATATTGATGATTAAAAAAAAATATCAGAAACTTGTTTATAGTTTCTAGACATTTTGGAGAAAAAATGGTTAACAATATGTATATAAGAAATGTGTAATGATATTAGACAGGAAATATTTTTTGAATCCAGTAAAGTACTGGGAAAAAAACATTTTTAAAATGTAAAAGCTCATCATCAATCTGTTTTTCCTACAGAAGCAAAATTGATACCTCTTGAAAATTGATACAATGGAATGAAAAGAGTTGGATCGAGCAGAATGCTGATCCGGCTGTGAACAGGAACCTTTTATGGTTGTTAGCTTACGGATTGTTAATCGATTTGTTTAAATAAACTGTCTGTTCCTATTTAGAAGCGTTACAAAAAAAGGTTTATAGGCGTCGAGTCATGTCGTAACGCGGCCATTGTTCCTGATTAGGGCTGTTATTACATTTCATGACCTGGTTCATAGAGTGCGTTCATGCGGGGAATATACTGATAACTGTTCGACCTCAGTTATTACCTTATATGTGTAAGTATATAACTATTTATTAATTATATATATCTATATAAAAGTTATGCATGTTACTGCTCGTTCCTCCATACTGGAAGACTGGTTTCGGGGGAAAAAAACTTGGAAATCGAAACAATTTTGAAGCTTCGTTCACCCACCTTCCATACATTGGGGAGAAAACTGGCGGTTGAGCGTGGACAAATATCTTTCCTCCATAACTGTTTTCCATGAAACCTTACAGTCTCTAACACATATTAAACCCAGGAGAAATCATGGGTTGCAGTAGTACAGGTTTTGTTTCAACTCTATTTATATGGGGGAGCTGATTATCTCAATAGTAAAGCGCCATTTTCCATGCCTAAGGTGACCTGGTTCAGATTCGGCTGTGGCAGTTAATTTATTTAATTTTTTAACAGCCAGGGATCAACCCTGTGGGAACAGGACACCCTCATGTGGCTAACCCCAGCCCTGTAAATTGGGGAAGAAACTGGCGGTTGAGTGTGGTCTTTCCTGCACAACCGTTGTCCATGAAATTGTACAGCCCCTATACACCTCTCTAAGGACACTTCATGGGTTTTAGTAGTACAGGTTTTTTTCTTCTCTATTTATAAATGAGGCTTGATAATTGTTAACGATCATTAAACTAGTATCACTACCTTTTTTCCCCTCTATATATCGTTATTTGCAAATTTAAATAAATTAATTTCATTACTTTTTTTATATATATATTCATGTTTAATTCTTTAGTTTGTAATTGATTTTGATTATAATGAACGAGAGAAAATATTGGAGTAATTGTACATATAACTTTATTTTGTAATTAGAATTTAGTAGATTATAGTTTATAGATAAATCGAAGAACATAATTCATATGTCGACAAAACACGACCGCCGAGTGTTTTTGTGACAGCGGCGAGTCGCTTACAGTCATTATTGTATTGGACTTCAATCAGTGAAGATCACTCATTATGAGTACCTTTGGTAGTTGCAATCACATTGTTGGATTGAACATCAGTCAATGTGAATCACTCTTTACGAGTTCTTTTGTGGGCAATTGTATAACAGTATTGTACTGTTACGGTCAGAGCGGGAAGTAGGACCGGCTTCTGATCTGCCTAGAGCGGATTAGGCAAACAATGGGATTAAGCGGAAGGGATTATAGAATGGCGTAGAGCCTTCTAGATCGGTCTAGGTGGTCCTCGTCCGTGTTCCGAGTAATGCCCCACCACGACCTACCTTGCCTATATAAAAAGGACAGCGTTTTCGGCCGCAGCAGTCAGTGATAAGACGAGTCTGTAATAAGCCAGTGAGTAGCAGTCGTTAACTAGTGGCAGTGTGTGTGAGTTAGTTAGTATTAGTATCAGTCTGTAATAAGTGCTTAGTGAGCAACAGTGACAATTAGTGACCGTGTAATAAGTGTAATAAACTGTGTGGCAGTTGTCATATTTGGAGAGTCTTACGGTCGGTGGACTTTAGTTAGCGAACTGTAAGTGTTAATTTGTAATTGTAAACTATAGTGTAATATTATTGTATTTGTGCAAATTTATATATAAATAGTTTAGTTATTTAGTATTACCAAAATCTTATATTGTTTGTATATTATTTTAGAAATTAGATAACATTTAGTAGAATATTGTTATTGTAAATTGATATTAGTTTAATAACTTAACTGTTTTAAATAATCTCAATGTATTCTTTTTAATTTGTTAATAAATATTAGATTCTTGAATTAAGTAATAGTTTAGTCCATTTTACACCCAGTAGCCCGTAACAAATTGGTGTCAGAAGTGGGATATTTTGTGTAATTGTTATTATTTTGTAATTATTGGGCTACTGTATGAAAAATGGCTTCTCAAAGTCTTAAATTAATGGATTTAAAAGTTGCAGATTTAAAACGGGAATTAGAAGAACGTGATCTGGATTCTTCCGGAAATAAAAGTGTACTGCAACATCGCTTGCGTCAATTTTTTGTAGAGTTAGGGGAAAGTCCAGATGACGTTCTGTTTGAAACTGATTTAAGCAAGTTGTCTGCAACTTTTAAAAATGAATTAAGCACTGTTAAAAATGAGCTAGGTAATGAGTTAAGCACTGTTAAAAATGAGTTAGGTAATGAGTTAAGCACTGTTAAAAATGAGCTAGGTAATGAGTTAAGCACTGTTAAAAATGAGCTAGGTAATGAGTTAAGCACTGTTAAAAATGAGCTAGGTACTGTAAAAAATGATTTAATGGATACATTAGAGTCTAAGTTAGGCACATTAGAGACTAAGTTAATGGAAAATGTAGATAATAAGTTAGCCGATGTAAATAATAAAGTAGCAGATGTAGAATCTAGGCTAGGAGAAAAAGTGAACGAAATTAGGCTAAGAATGGAAGCACTCGAGGGACGTAAGAGCAACCCACCGACGAACAACACCGACCATTCCTCCAAGGTCGGCCATCGTGACACCATTCTACCCGCCTATGCTGGGGCGCCACCAACTCACAATACCATTCCAGTATTCGACGGAAAGACGCCGTGGGAAGACTACATGACTCTCTTCGAGACAGCGGCTTCGATCCACGGGTGGTCGCCGGAGACCCAAGCTTCAGCTTTGTGCCTGGCCCTGCGCGGAGACGCCTTGGGAGTACTGCAGGGGATGCCCATGTCGGAACGGTCCAACTACGGTGAGCTGATGAGAAGACTGGAGATGCGTTTCGGCCACCGCCACATGGACCAGCTGTATCGCTCACAGCTGAGAAGCAGGGTCCAGAAGACCAACGAGACTTTGCAGGAATTTGAAGCGGATATTGCCCGGCTAGTGAGGAACGCCTACCCATCGGTCACCGACGATGTCTACAAAAGCTTGGCTGTCGACAAATTCCTCGATGGACTTCGGGACCCAGAGACACAACAAGCAGTGAAGCTCGCCCGGCCGAAAACTTTGGGAGACGCATTATCCCAGGCCATGGAGTTCGAGGCTGTTAGACAGTCTGTACGGGGCCATGCGCGAGTACGAGCAGCAGAAGCGGAGCCAAATGTGGTCCCCAGCGTCGAGGAAATTGTGACGAAAGTTTTGGAGGCTCTCAGGACCCGTAAGAAGGAGATACGCTGTTGGAGCTGCGGTCAACTTGGACACCCTAGAAGCAAGTGTCCATCAAAAAAGCAAGAAAAGCCACAGGAAAACTAAGTAGGGTTGATGGGAAGGGGCAACTGTCAACCCGTAACGTCAAAGGCCCCAGGAAGACCATCAGAGTTGCGTCAATAGGAAGCGGAACGAACAGCTTCTACGTTGATGGAATGGTGAACGGACTGCTGCGAAGTCTTCTAGTGGATACTGGCGCAACCATGACAATTTTGAACTCGAAGATAGTTCCCGATGAGAGGATCTTACCAACCACTTGGACATTACGGACTGCCACGGGACAGCCAGCCAAGGTCTACGGGGAGACAGTTGCCACCTTCATCATTGGGGGTCAACATCTGAGGCACCGTGCTCTCGTGGCAGAAATCGACGAAGATGTCATATTAGGCACGGACTTGATGATCGAATACGGGATTAAGTTGGATATGGCAAGAGGCGTGATCACGCTGGAAGACGAGGAAGTCATCCTTCGGCAGGGAAAGGACCTCTACGCACGACTGCTCTTACTAGAAGATACCACATTACCTGCACGGAGCCAAATCCTGACCCATGGGACGGTCGAAGGACAGTTACCGGAGGGTCAATGTGTACTACTGGAACCCGGAACGCACGAAGAACAGGAGATCGGACGCGGCGTACTGGTTGCTAGGTCTCTCATCAAGGTTGGACGTACCACTCCAATTAGGCTAATGAATCTGAACAGCTTCCCGGTAACGCTGAAGAAAGGAACACCGGTCGGGGAATGTACAACCGCTACCTCAGTGGTTCGTCAGCTGCAACGTCGTCCCACCGAGCTCCGAGGACTGCCAGAGGAACTAAAAGGATTTTTGGACGAATCATGTCGCGACCTTTCGCCCGAACAGAGCGAGGAAGTGAAGAATATGATTATCCGATGGCATGACGTCTTCGAGATCGGACCAGGACCACGGGGCAGAACGGATATCGTCCAGCACAGGATTAACACTGGGGATGCGAAGCCTATCCGACAGGTCCCGCGGAGGCTGCCGTTAGCTAAACGGGAGGACGCCGAGGAGATTATTAAGGAGATGGCAGCTGATGGTGTCATTGAGCCTTCGAGTAGCCCCTGGATGTCTCCTGTCGTGTTGGTGAAGAAGAAAGACGGAACGACAAGGTTCTGCGTAGACTACCGCCTTCTAAACAACGTCACCAAGAAAGACAGTTATCCGCTTCCGAGGATTGACGATACGCTGGACACCCTGGAGGGGTGTAAACTCTTCTCTACCTTGGATCTCCGCAGTGGATATTGGCAGGTTGGATTGGCACCTGAAGATAAAGAGAAGACGGCGTTTTCAATTGGCACTGGGCTCTGGCAGTTTACAGTAATGCCGTTCGGGCTTTGCAATGCTCCTGCCACATTCGAGAGGCTGATGGAAAACGTGTTAAGAGGTCTCTCTTGGGAGGTATGCCTGGTGTACTTAGACGACATCATTGTGCTGGGAAAGTCCTTCGCTCACCATCTAAAGAATCTGGAGAAGGTCTTCGAACGACTGCGTGCAGCGAACCTAAAGTTGAACCCGAAGAAGTGTAATCTCTTCCGAAGGCAAGTCAACTACCTGGGGCATATTGTGTCAGACAACGGAGTTGCTGTTGACCCAGAGAAGATAGCAGCGATCACCAACTGGCCAGTACCTCGAGATAAGCACCAGGTGAGAAGTTTTCTCGGGCTCTGCACCTATTACCGGAGATACGTGAAAGGATTTGCTAACATCGCAAAACCTCTTACCAGGCTAACCGAGGAGAAAAGGACTTTCCATTGGGATCACGAGTGCCAGGCATCCTTCGAGGAGCTGAAGAGCAAATTGAGTAGTGCTCCTATTCTGAGCTATCCACGTCTCGAGGGCAAGTTCATACTTGACACAGATGCCAGCAACATCGCCATTGGAAGTGTCCTCTCTCAGCTCCAAGACGGAGAAGAAAGGGTGATTGGATATTTCAGCAAAGCACTCTCAGCTCCGGAACGCAACTACTGTGTCACAAGGAAAGAGCTTCTGGCAGTAGTAAAATCCATAGAGCACTTCCATAAATATCTATACGGAAGAAGGTTCCTGCTGAGAACGGACCACGCGGCTCTAATGTGGCTGCTGCGATTCAAGTCACCGGAGGGACAAGTGGCGAGGTGGATCGAGCGCCTTCAAGAGTACGACTTTGAATCTGCTCATCGTTATGGAACGAGCCACAGGAATGCGGATGCTTTGTCAAGAAGACCTTGTGATGAAGGCTGCAACCATTGTTCTCGACAAGAAGAGAAGCAGGCAGCGGTGTTGAGGACTACAGTTGTCATCGACAGTTGGCAAGATGCAGAGGTGTCAAAGGAACAGGACGAGGACCCGGACTTGAAACAAATAAAGGAATGGAAAATATCGGGGCGAGGTAGACCGACCTGGCAAGATGTTGCTCCAATGTCGAAGAATGTAAAAACGTACTGGGCCCAATGGAACTCCATTTTAGTGGACAACGGTCTGCTGAAACGGGCATTGGAGAACACGGAAGGAGATCAGCGTAGGCTACAGCTCATCGTTCCAAGGAATAAAGTGCCCGAAGTGCTTAGGGAACTACATGACGGTGTAACTGGCGGTCATCTTGGAGTTCACCGTACATTGGAAAAAGTTCGTGAACGCTTTTACTGGGCAAACCTTAAGGACGATGTGTTAGACTGGTGCAGGCGTTGTGCGACTTGTGCGGCTTCTAACGGACCTACAAGAAGAAAGAGGGCCCCTATGAAGAAGTACAACGTGGGAGCACCGTTCGAGAGGATAGCGATCGACATCGCTGGCCCTTTCCCTGTGACGGACGAAGGCAACCGATATATTCTCGTGGCCATGGACTATTTTTCTAAGTGGGTGGAAGCGTATGCCCTTCCGAATCAAGAGGCAGTCACGGTTGCAGACGTACTTGTGAAGCAGCTCGTCAGCCGGTTTGGAGTACCCATGGAACTTCACGCTGACCAGGGAAGAAACTTTGAGTCTGCAGTCTTCTCCGGAATGTGCGAAGCACTGGGGATACGGAAGACCAGGACGACGCCTCTTCACCCTCAATCGGATGGCATGGTGGAGCGCATGAACAGGACAATGGGTCGATATTTGTCTAAAGTGGTCTCCGAGCATCAGCGGGACTGGGACCAGTATCTTCACTTGTTCCTGTTAGCCTACCGCAGTTCAGTCCATGAAGCAACGGGGCAGACCCCCGCAAATGTGGTGTTTGGCCGAGAACTTCGTTTGCCTTGTGATCTGAAATTCGGGTTCAAGCCTAATGAGGAAGTTGCCAGAGAGGAGTACGTCACGAATCTACGGAAGCGGATGGATAACATCCACGAGAAGGTTCGTGTAAACATCCAGGGAGCCAGTGACAGAATGAAGGAGCGTTACGACATCAGGGCAGAGAAAGGTGGATTCCAACCTGGAGATTTGGTCTGGCTACACGATCCTCGAAGAAGGCGAGGCTACTCACCTAAACTTCAGAACTCCTGGGATGGCCCGTTTGAGATCATCAATAGGATAAACGACGTCATCTATAGGATCAGAAAGCAGCCAAAAGGAAAACCCAGGGTAGTCCATTTTAATAGACTGGCCCCATACAAAGGAGACCATGGCCCGACAAAAGACCAGCAAGTCAGGTACCTCAACAACGTGGAGACCAGTAAGGTATCAGTTGCACAACCTAAGGTACAAGGTTCCCGTGGAGTAACTCAGACAGTATACAGAGATATCTTCTCGTTACCCGCGGACTATTCTCTGGCCCATTGTGTCGCCGAAGATCTGAGGACTTCCCGAGGGATTGCAACGGTCTTCAGGAAGAAGATTGCTGGAACTGAGGAACTGGAACGCCAAGGACCAAGCGTCGGGAAAGCACTCCACCATACGCACGAAGGACGACACCTGTTCTACTTAGTCACCAAGTGTGCTACTGATCAGAAGCCCACATATGACGCACTGCGGCGAAGCCTCGACGACCTGCGGAGTAAGCTTCTGAGACTGCGTGTCACCAAGCTCGCGATCCCTAAGTTGGGCTGTGGATATGACGGCCTGGAGTGGAAGGTTGTCAGGAACATGCTTGAACAGATATTCGCCAACTCTGGAGTCGCCATATTGGTGTGCACGTTCAACCCCTGGAAAGGAAATGCGTCTCCATCGAGGGAAGCTCATGACCGCCCGATTTCTCCGGACTATGCTCTGGGGCAGAGCACTTTTAAGGAGGGGGCAGTGTTACGGTCAGAGCGGGAAGTAGGACCGGCTTCTGATCTGCCTAGAGCGGATTAGGCAAACAATGGGATTAAGCGGAAGGGATTATAGAATGGCGTAGAGCCTTCTAGATCGGTCTAGGTGGTCCTCGTCCGTGTTCCGAGTAATGCCCCACCATGACCTACCTTGCCTATATAAAAAGGACAGCGTTTTCGGCCGCAGCAGTCAGTGATAAGACGAGTCTGTAATAAGCCAGTGAGTAGCAGTCGTTAACTAGTGGCAGTGTGTGTGAGTTAGTTAGTATTAGTATCAGTCTGTAATAAGTGCTTAGTGAGCAACAGTGACAATTAGTGACCGTGTAATAAGTGTAATAAACTGTGTGGCAGTTGTCATATTTGGAGAGTCTTACGGTCGGTGGACTTTAGTTAGCGAACTGTAAGTGTTAATTTGTAATTGTAAACTATAGTGTAATATTATTGTATTTGTGCAAATTTATATATAAATAGTTTAGTTATTTAGTATTACCAAAATCTTATATTGTTTGTATATTATTTTAGAAATTAGATAACATTTAGTAGAATATTGTTATTGTAAATTGATATTAGTTTAATAACTTAACTGTTTTAAATAATCTCAATGTATTCTTTTTAATTTGTTAATAAATATTAGATTCTTGAATTAAGTAATAGTTTAGTCCATTTTACACCCAGTAGCCCGTAACAGTACGTACTGTTCGCTCTTTATGAGCTCTGGAATTCCTCCAGTCATCATCATCTTTCTACTCATTGGGAGTTTTGACGATCGCCGATCGTATTGAGTTTATGCCACCGTAGTTCTTCTAATCAGGTATCTCTAATTAATAATAATAATAAAGGCCTTGTTGAAGAGATGACGTCGGAGAGAATTTTGTTTGCTGTCACTTATGGACATTTAAGTCTATTATTGTTTTGCATTAAATTAAAATTATTTTTATTACTATAGGCGTTCCAACATGGGTTGCCTCAACCTATCAGAGCAGAACTCCACACCTCTCGATCCACCCAATCATCTTCCTGGAGACCCCTACTGGCCATCTCTTCTTGGACTCCCTCCATCCACCTGCTTCTGGCCCGCCCGCGTCCTCTCCTCCCTGGTGGAACCCAATCCAGCTCTCAGTTCGGCCAACATTCAAATGCCATTCTCTTCACATGGCCGTACCATCTTAGACGGCGTGTCCCGATTCTTTCATTTGTTGATATATTCACATCCATCCTCTGTCGAATCTCTTCGTTTCTTAGTCTATCCAGCCTGGTAAGACGGAGACACCTCCTCCAGAAATCCATTTCAACCGCCTGCACCTTTGATTACAGACGAGAGCTCATAGTCCAGGTTTCCGAAGAATAAGTCAGGATAGATTCGACAAGTGAAAATACGGCGTTTGTTTTCCTCTGTGTTCCATAGGACCGGATGCAGCATTCTAGTAGCTTTTCGGGCTTGCTCCACATTTTTTCTGACGTCATACTCCGACGACCCGGTAGTATTCAAATAAGATCCTAGGTACTTAAATATATTTACTTTCTTACAGGCCTCCCTGTCCACCAGAAGCGCATTTGTATCAGGATTTAAATTTAATTATTGTTCATTTCAATATTTCTTGTTTTGATCTTCTTTTTTTTTCTAATATCATATGAATAATTTTTTTTTCATCCATAATTTATTTACATCATAAGTGCTCATAATAGTCGGCATTATTGACACGGGATCGGAGATTAACACCTATTGGTTTTATTTTCCTTTATGGTGTCGCTCTCCCCAACAATAATAAAGCGAGATTAATCAGAATATGGATTACTCTAGTTAAAAGTGGAACAGTTTCGTCAAAAACAAGACGCAAATGAACACCAAAATAGTTGAAAATACAAATTACTGAAGGAAATAGGAAAAGGGAGCCAACATTAACAGAGATTAGAATGTTTGTATTGAAACAGCTAACCAGGAAAAACAACGAGCTATTTTTTTTTTTACAATTTTTTTTATTTGTTTGCTTATTTTTCTGTTAATCTTAGTAACATTAACAATTAATCTTCCTATCGAAAATCACATGAACATTACTTCACTGGTAGGATATGGATTATTGCTTAGACTCTATAAAGTTTATTAATATACGATATTTCTTTTAGTCTACTTACGAAAAATAGTAATAACTACAAGAAAAATAAAATTAAAAGGCTTTTTTTATAGTTAAATTAACACTGTTAGCTCACTGTGTAGACTAGGGATGGGTAAGGTTATATCAATCAGATACTTTGTAGCTGATACTGAAAAGTAGTAGGTACAAGTATCAGATAAGGTCGAAATGTACCGGGTACAGGTACTCGGATACTTGACTCGCGGTGTGGGAGGTGCTACCAATGTCACTCCACCTCTTGATACTTGTATCTACTGACTGGTCAGTAATACTGATACTTGTACTGATACTGATACTTGTATCAACTGACTGGTCAGTATCAACTATCGGCTAAAGACCAATTTCGCCGCATCTCCCCTTAGTATTAATAAATAAATAAGTAAAATTAATATTGAACCAGTTTTCACTTATTATCAATATAAACTGTCATTAGTCACTTATCACATAGGTAGAAACGAATATAACCTATGAAATTAGTTAACAGTAAAGGGTGGTTGAAATAACATTTTCCGAGATCGCTTCCTAATATATGATTTTTCACAAGCAACTTTCGCAAAAAAAACCTCTACCTATATCCGGGCAAATATGGTTTCATTAATGGAGATATCTATACCATAAAGTAATGGCAATTAACATAAATGATTGAAATCGGGTGCAAACAAAATTATTCGGATTATTGAAATCAATAACATTATTTTCAGGATTATTCCTATAAAAGATGACTTTTTCTTATGGCCTTTACGATATAAATTAGTCTTATTATGTAAATAAGAGTAATTTATATCGTTCGATAAATAACACAATAATTGTCATTAAATTTCGACTAACATTTACTTTAACATAATTTTAATTTTAGTTTCTTAGACTTTCTGTTTCCAACGATTGGTTAATTCATATCAACAATCGTCTACAATATATTTCAAAACCTTAATTTTTATCTTAAACGTATCATTCATTGTATTAACAATAAAACTATATTGCGATAGAATTGTTTTAAAGTATAATAAAAATCAGCAAGCTTAAGACCCAGGAATATTAAAGTTATAATCGCCACCTGAAACGAATATATACAATATATTGTTTAATAAGGCATCTTGTATTTTAGCGAAGAATTTTATAATAATCACACATTTTTAACCATAACTACATCCTTATTTCTTTCTGAAATACCAATAACAAAAACAAATCATTGATAACAGAGCATCATTACGTATTTGGTGATTATATACTAATAATATTATTTTTTAAATGATTTTATAGGTATTATTGTTCTCCATAATAACTTAAGTTATACTTAAGTAGGATAATAGTAATAGGATAATAGTATTCCTCCGGGACATTGGGCTTTCGTGAAGGTGAAGATTGGGGTTGATTTTACAACTTAAACTGTCATCATTTTTTTTCTTTCATTCAATATAACAAAATTAGTATTTTTTCCTTTCTAAATCTTAACTATTCCTTATACTATAATATTGTTGAGCGCCCTCATTGTGCGCCGTGGAATGAAATGTGAAATAGACTTCCTTGGAAAAGGTTACGCTGCGGCAGCTTATTTTCAGCTTGGGTTTCATCGCCTATTCCGTTTTAGTTACGGCCTATCTTCTGTCTATCATTTATAGTATCTAGTCGCAAAAGGTTAAAACATTAAATAAAACAATAGTGGAACCTCCTATCAGTATTAACCCCGCAAAGTGTTTCAATTACTAGGAGCTAGCTGGACAAAATTCATGTTGAAATTCTAAAAAAATGTATTGGAATATTGTAAACGATTGTTAAAAAACTAAAAATCCAATATTTGTTTATGCCTGGCACACTTCGTCTCGTCAGTAATAGAGTCCATAGAAATAGGCTAAATCAGTTGTATTCAAAGCTTCATTTCAGCAGCACAAAATTATAATGTTACTTATTTAATATGAATAAATTGTTGAATATATAATAACATATGTACTCATAGGTGCTACATTTTTCCAATTAAAAAAAATCTTCTGATAATCTAAGTGTAACAATTTTTGTTTTTTAACGCATGACGGATTTTTTCTCATTTTGATATGGGATGATATGGGAATGAATTCTATCCGGTTCTCTCCGGGCTAAATTTTTTATATTTCATAGCTGCATCTCTCCCATTAATAATCAGATGAATTATAGCCTGCACACTCGAGTACAATATTTAACATTAAAAGTTTAAAAAAATTTTAATTTTAGAATACTTATTTTCGACCAAATTAAATGTTAGAAGCCTTGCAGAGGACTCTGAAAGGAAAATTAAAACAAGATTCGCTAACTATTCCTCCAAAATTTCAGATAAATGGCGGGAAAATCAAAGCACCGCGCAGTGTTTCGATTAGTACAAGCTAGGACAAAAGTCATGTTTAGAAATCTGAAATGTGGTATTGGAATATTGTAAACAGTACTTCAAATCATGGTAATCTAATATTTGTTCAAGTCTGACACACTTCAGAGCTTGAGGGTTAGGGCCCAAAGTAATCATAGCAATAGAATCAATCAGTGGAATTCAAGGCGTCATTTCAACCCCAAAAATTTATTGTTCATCTACTTTTAACGAACCAATCGTTGAATATGGATATTAATTGTACTGGTATGTGCTATTTTTTCGAAATAAAAAGTCTTCTGATAATCAAACTATATTAATGTTGTTTTTTTTATGGCCGAAGGATTTTTCCTCATTTTGAAACTTTGAAGTGATGAAAATGCCTTTTACCCTTTTGTATCCCGGCAAATTTTTCTATATTTATAGCTACACCTTTTCTATGAATAATAAGACACATTTTAGCCTGTACACTCGAGTAAAACATTTTTTTAGAGTACTTTATTTCGAGAAGATATTTTGTTGAAAAATGGTTGATGCACTCAAAGGAAGAAAGAAACTTTTATATCTTAGAGTTTCTTTCGACTAAAATTAATTTTGAAAACATAACAGAGGACTCTGAAAGGAAAATAAAAATGATTTTGGCAAGCAATTCTTTCAATTTAGTATATATCTTATTTAGCATTTATTTACCACGAAACAACTTTAATTAGTTTTATAATTACAATATGTTGGATAGATGAATGATGAGCAGTAGTATATATTTATATATATATATATATAAGAGAGTATATATACACACACACTTATTTTAAAAATAATTATAGGTTTTTTGTTTCTTTAATTTCTTAAATTATTTTATTTTCCATAAAACTTGTATAGATGTATTTATCTTTCTTTATAATTATTGTTATGGTATTTATATTTTTTCTTTCATTTAATTCATTATTGCGAGCTAACTCCTAATTTATATTCATTAATGATTTATTTTCATTTAATTAATTAAATTGTAATTGTATTCTACTCTAAGACATTATAGTTTATATGTTATTTTCCGTATCACTTTTCTAGGGATTTGTTCCAGAATAAATACGGATTTTTATCAGTTTTATTATCAAGTATTGTCTTAATTATTAATTATATATTGTTTTTATTTTATTTTTTCTAATTATTATCCTACCAATCCTCTTAAATTAAATATGGTAATTAATTAAATTTTTACAATTACAATACTTAATTAGTCGAAAGAAATTCAAAATTGCCGAAAAATAATTTTGTCCAGCTAGCTCCTACTAATCGAACACTGTGCCCCGCACAGGAAGAAACGGAGAGTTTTCCCTTCTGAAAAACCTTAAAGAGCCCTAGTAACTTTGTTAAATTGATATTTATTAGATTCCCTTCACGAAATTTATGTGTTTTTTTGTTTTATTTTTGCTTTACCACCTCAGAGTTTAGGATACTGAGTTTCCGGAACAATATATATATACCTTGTGAGCTCTGCCGACCCTTCAAGGGCCCACCCATCTCCTTTAATGTGAATACCCTTAATTGGGGGAAAAAATAATTGCATTGTGGATCACTTGAAACAGGTACATATGGACCCAAGAACATTTGTCGAACTTTATTAGTTTATCTAAATGAATTAACAAAGCAATCAGATTTCATAAATTTTTCACTATGGTTTTTCTGGTAATAATATACTGATCGTATAGTTTTGATATTTGTAGTTGTAACACTTAAAACACAATTTGAAAATGATTCTTCTCTCTCGGGAATGACTTAGATATGTATTGAACTTAGGACCGTTCATGGAATGTTGTGGTATTGGTGATTTTTTTTCAACTTTAGGTTTGTGTTTTAAGTAATGTTATTAACTAAAATAATAACCAAAAATAATTATTAACAGATCGTATTTGGCGACTTTATACTAAAAAATCTTAATAGTTCGCCGATTATTTTCTTATAATTTTATACTTCAATAATTATGTTTAACCTTTCGCTCTTTGTTACGTAGGGTTACTTCAGCATATTATAATAATCATAATGAAACCTAGTGAGCCCGAAGGTTCGATGCCGAAGTAAACCAATCTTGCTTAGAAACTTTCGTCCACGGATTACTACCCTATTCTAAATCTGTTGTTAGGTTACTCTTAACGCAATCCCATAGAATCTTCTTTTTTCTACCCAATACCTAATCTCAAACACCTCAATGTTAACGAAAATTTAAATGTTTAGTTACTTAAAACATTTCCATTCATCTTTAAAGTGAGTAAAAAATCCTTAATTATGTTTTCCTTTGGAGGGGACATAAAATTGGAGTCCCAACCCCTTACGATATCAGGTACTAGTTAAATATCCCTATCCTAATTATACATGTATAGGCAAAATTTAAGTCTCCCATTGTAGCATCATCCGATTATAATGGATAATTATCCATGAAGTGACGTTAAATGAATTTAAAAAAATGTACTTTTTAATTCCTAGTAGCATCGTCTAACTGGAATATAATCGTCTACTTGAGTTGTCCAGTTGTTAGTAATAATGTATACTTAACCATTACCTATATTCTGGAAAAGGTGTAGTTACCAAAAAGGTTTCAGTTCATCTCACAATTTAATTGTCTACTTAATTTTGATAATTTTAAAACCTTATTTAGATTTTTACAATCTGAGTACTTAAAAGACATTTATAAGAAAAAATGTCTGATCTGTTTTGGAGGACTTCTCCTTCTCGTATAATGGGCCTCATCTTCTCTCTTAATCTACTCAAGTAGTTCGATGTAGATAATCTGTAGATTATGAATAAACTTCTTTTATGAAATCTGATTAAAAAGAATCGTAACAGAATACAAAAAAAATGTGTTAAAGAAAAGTGATTACAAAATTAAAAAGTATTTCTAAATATATTTATTTGAAAATGAATAAAATCAATAACAAATAAAATAAAATAAAAAGTATTTCATACGAGTGTTGAAGAACATAAGGAAGCGATAAGATTAATAAACGCAATACATAAAAGACTATAAATAAAGCCTATTTATAGATAAGCGTCATTTGCATCTCCATTCCTAAGATAACTCGACTCTATAAAAATTATAAACTTAAAGAGAGCAAAAACGCATTAAAGAGACAGGAGTTGGTAAGTTTAATATAAAAAAATAAAATTTTCGATGATCTACAAATCAAAATTAATTTTAAATATCTTTTTATATTCTCACGAGATACCCTTAAAGCAATTAAAAAATTATATTGCTAAAAATTTATATAGTAACTTTTGACAGAAAATAACTTGCATATTGATATTATCTAAATGATTCCTGCAAAAAAGCCTTGTGTCTCTCAAACACCAGTATTTTATAGTCATCATCATAAATGTAAGTAATAATACGATACTCTTCTAAATATAATAAGGCAATAATAAATTGAAAAAAATAGGGTTTGTTCAAAATATTGTTGTTATCAGAAAACAACGATCACTGATTACTTGGTTTCTGCATCTCCTGAAAATGTACAATTGAACACTAATACATTTTTCAAATTTCATCATTTTTGAAATTTAATAAAGAAATAATATTTCATTATTGGGTATCAGTTTACTAATTGTAGGACATTTATTTAATTTTTAAAATTTCAATATATAAAACACAACTTGCAAATGATATAAAGACGAGCTATTTCTCACATGAATGACATCGACAGAGATACTGCTAATTTTAATTTTCTCTTCAACTTCCAGCTTTGTTTCAGAAATAATGAATTACCTAAACCTAAAAAATCTATCATGCTGAGTTTCTGTTATGAAGGCTCCGGGTTTAAATACGGCAATCGCAGACAATTTATTTAATCTGTTAACAGCCATGGATAAATCCTGTGGAATCTACAGTCCCTCCTCGGGCCCACCCAGCCTCTATGAAGTGGGTTTCTAAGACCTTTCATGGATTTTTTTAAATTACCACCGATTTATTATTTATTTTGTGAGAACTAAAAATTATGGATAATAACTAGACAGTTATCTACTGATGAATCATTTCTAAGGATGAACAACATCATCTACTTAAAAATATTTGTTCGAATCTTTCTATCGTGTAAATACCTATAACAAATACTGTGATAAGATTCGTGGTGGGATCACGAAACCAAAATACACTTCGAGGATAAACAAAAACATGATTAGAAAATTCACTTAGAATTGGAAAAACATTAAGGAAATTCATTTTCTTTTTTTTTCATCTTGGTACTGGAAATAATCAAATAACCCCACAAAATATTAGGGTGCGAAGTTTGCGGCATGCCTCAGAGGTGAGGTCCAACTAAATTATCAAATACCTCTCAAACTATTTCCGATAATCTTCCATGATACTGGAAAATACAACATCGCTTACATTAATCAGTTATTATAATTAGCATCTAATACTTATTGTTATATTTCGAAAGTAAAATTATAATGTTATACAAAACATAAACAAAATATTTCAAGTGTGATTCATACCATATTACTGTGAATTTCGAAAATTAACAATCAAACCACCCTCAACGTATGAGATAAAAAAACGTGTACCACTATAACCCGTGAACGGGTCTGGGGTTCAGTACTTGGCAGAGACTGAACTGCTTTAAGAACAACGGTTGTACATGGAGGTGATTTGTCCTAGATCACGCTCATCCGCCAGATTTTCCCCCTTATTTTGGGTACCGACTTCATAGAGACTGGGTGAGCCCCAAGAGGGTCCTAGATCCTATATGTCCTAGCTCCGACATCTAACAGACTAAATAAAAGTGTTGCCAGCGGCGGGGTTTGAACCAGAATTTTCGGCATGGCAACTCATTGCCCTACTACTGAGCCACTCCGCTCCTCAACGTATGGACTTCATACAAATAAATTGTCTTAATGCATCTTAAAGTGTCTATATATCCTAAAAATTTAAATATTTCTTTATAATGGTAGATAATAAACTGTACAGTGATTGTTAATTTTTTTAAAATATATATAATTTAACTGATTAAGCACGACAAAAGCTTAATAAAAAAGAGTTCCTCGATCAGTTGCTTAGCAACGCCGATAAAATTTTACAACACTAAAAACTTTGTTATGATGGAGGGATTTAGAATGGCCTAGAAACTTTATTATTTATTACCGTTTATTATTTATTTGATTATATGTGACATATATAAGTCGGTTAAGGATGATCATAACCAACTTAGATAGCCCCAGACCTATGTCCCTGAAGGTAACTACACTAAGTTCCTAGATGCCCTATCTAGTGTCCTATATCTCATCCAGTTCCCTATATCTTATCTAGCAAGAGATAAGAGGCGCAAGAGCCAAGGTATCTCGAGACACTTGACATTAGAGATTGGGATCTCGCCAATTGAGATTTATATATCAATGATATCATGGCTGCTAAAATCAATAATCAAGTGCACTCATTTTTCATTCTATCTCCTTAGGTTCCATCTTGTTTTTAAAATCTAAACAAGTCCTAACGATTGAACAGGATTATCGCTAATTAGCTCCATTATCAGTAAATTATTATCTAGGTCAGAAGAAGTTTTGCAAAGGGTCGAAAAATTTCTGCCACATAAAATACATGAGATACTACATAGATACATTAAAAGTTATTTTTTTTTAAATCTGACCCTCTATAAATATATTTTATATTTCAATGCTACTTTTGTACTGCTTTAGATTTGTATTCATCTCTAGTCTTTGGATTAATTGAGTAAAAGTCTTAAAGGAAATCGGTTTACATCATATTTTGTCAATAGCATTTAGCCATTTCCACAGAGGGTAGTGGGGAGAATTTTTCCTCCCAAAATACTTACTGAGAAAAAAAAACATACTACCTAAAAAAAAACCTTTACTACTACAACCCACGAAGGTCCGGGTTCAGTACTGTTTCAGTCCCAGATGAGGCACAAATGCCAGGTTTACCCCCAAATCAAGGGTACCCCCTTTAAAGAGGCTGAGTGAGTCCCAGGAGGGTATGTAAAGCCCAAATGGACAAAGAGTAGACTTATCTGCCACGGATGGATTTGAACTCGGAACATTCAGCAAGTTAAATCAGCGATCTACATACTGGCCTAAAAAGAAAAGAATTATGAAAATCTTTGTTCCATGCATTTTTTTAAGTCAGAGCAGCTTCCTTCTTAAAACTCTGCATTTTGCTGACAGCAGATTTCTCTGGTATTTCATTAAGATAACTTATAGTTGCGACTGAAATATCCAAATGATATGGCTTCAAAATCTTTATATTGTTTTAAATCCTTGCGTTCTTGCATTATACTGTGGCAGATCCCATGTATGACATTAGGTATTAAATAATACGGTATTGATACATTTTTTCTATATTGGTACTTTTATAATATTCTTATTTTGAAGTGAAAACTTCTTTTGGTCCACCGCACACACATTTTTTCGTAGATAGTAAGTTAGCCTGAACCGTCGCGCTCTGAGGTGAAAGGTTCGATCGGGTAAACTCGGGACCGCCGAGTTTACCCGAGCGAGAAAGATACAGTCAGCTGCTCTTCGCTGTGTTTAGCAAAGTTGTGATCAGGAAGTCATAGATCATATGTTGATATAAAATGAATTGAGAAGCTGTAAAGGTTAAACCAGTATATTGTGTGCTTAAACTTGAACTGTATTTCTTGTGTTAAATTATTTACTTTTTAGTGTCTTTACTATAGCTCGGAAGAATTTGGGATTGTATGTATGTAAAGACAAGTAATTTCTGTACTGTTCAGTGAGATTATGGTACGTTAAGGGCATTCAATGGCAGTGACGCAGATGAGAGAAGCTCCCTAAAATAATCGGGAATATTGAAAAAGTCCATGAATGAGTTCAAGATGGTTACGATTCCCATCATTTATAATTTTTTATTTTATTTATTGATTTGAAACATCTAATGGCGCGTTTGCAGAGTGAGAGCAACTGTTGATGTCGTGATGCAAAAACTTCGAGCAGCCCTGTTGCTCTTCGGTTCTCCTCCGCCCACCGGCCGACTCGGCTCCCTCGCCACTACGATGCTTCTCTCTCTACTCTATACCACTTTGCTTGTGGGTGTATAGCGTGATGCGACTCTCCGAGTAGCTGCTAGTATGTACACCGTGATGCGAACTTTTTGAGCAGCTCCTTCTGTGTGTAGCGTGATGCGAAGTCTAACATTGAAAATAATTTATTTTTATCACATAAATCTAAAAAAAAAATCTGTATTACCGTCCATTACATCCTTTTCTTACACTTAAATAATTAATTCTTTCCCAATAAGATCCAACTTCTATGTTTCACATCTACCAGGCGTCCCGTGACGGCTTATTTTTTTTTAGAGGTAGCTTCATTACCTGCCACAAATACTTGTATAACAAATTTTCAATAAAAACAGTTTATATTAATAAAATAGTTGAGTAGAAAAGTATTTTTAATAAGTCATTTGGTGACTCCTCAGCCCACTGCGTTGTAATAACAGAGAATAAAAATAGACCTGGTATTTATCTTTCCTTTTGGACTGCACGTAGACCAAAGAGTATTTCGTAGCATTTCCCGAGAATACCCAGGAGTGCTTGTGCTAAGAAAAAAAGTGGAAACAACTTTAACTTACCGCCAAACCATTTAGATAAACGCATTTCGTCTCATAAAAACCATCCCCATATTTAGGAAATTTTCCCAAATTCTGATGGTATCAGAGGACATGTAACGTATAATGTACAATGGGTTATACTAGGGTCTAGAGGGTATACTGTACAGTGGTTATTCTAGAACCTGCAGAGTATACTATAGTGTGGTAGTATACCCGGTATAGTATAGCAATATAGTATACTTGTATACTACACTGTGGGTTTATTAAGCAGTGATTATACTAGCACCTGTGGGGTACATTCTACAGTGTCCTCACAACACTAGGGTACTGTACAGAGGATATCATATGACATGTAAGGTATATTGTACAATGGGCAATACTAGAGTCAAGAGGGTATACTGTACAGTGGTTATTATAGAACCTGCAGAGTATACGAAACTGTGAGTACCTTTAATACAGGGGGGCATACTAGGGGGTATCTGCACAGCGAGAGTACTGTACAAAGAATATACTTGTATCTGCAGAATATACTATATTTCTACTGTGGGTTGTATGTTCCACTAGCAGGAAACCTTGCTGATATGTCAGTTATCTTGCAATGTTGGTTTTCTCCCTATGTATTTCTCTTATAAAATTTAACTCATATCTAAACAATAACCCATATCTAGACAAATCTATAAACGATCATCACGAGGATTAAATAGTATCAGATGGGCTCTTTGAAGGTCTCTATTTAACCTTGATAGGTAAAATTTAGGATACCCACTGTAGCATCGTCCGATTAGCCGTAGCAGCATACATTGGCGTTAAATAAGCAAACAATATTAAAAAAACCCAGCTGCATATGCAGTTTCTGTTCTGTTGGTTTTTCATTTCGGTCACCTCGAGCTCTTTTATATAGGCGTTCCGAACAAGATTATTTATCAGTTAAAAATATATACTACATCGGGTTTGTGTACTAAAGACTAAAATAAGTTATATTCATAGTCATAGATAAATAAATTTATAGTTTATAGTTTTCACCTCCTCAGACGCGATTTTAGAAAGTCAGGAAGGCACGGAATGATGACGTTGATCATGCCAATGAAGATTACGGTGTTGCACCAGGGCGATGATATAACTTGGAAGTGTGCTTTCTCCAAGTCCTCACGAAGCTAGAATTAACTTAGGGGAAGTATACATTCGGGTATTTAGTTTACTTAATATTTATATGTTCCACCAGCAAAAGTTAAGACGTAACGTTCCCTGTATTACAAAAAAACAATTAAATATTATGAATGAAATGATGGCCTAAATACGATCAGAAACAACTAATTTGTAGAACAATAATAATATGATGTAAATAGTTGGGGGTGCAGTCAAGAAAACACAGCAAATAAGTGAAACTTATTGTATTTTATAAGTGCCGACATTTCGACCTACTGTATAGGTCATCTTCAGGGCCAATAGGAGTAGCTGCTCGGTGCAGAAGGTAACTGACCTATAAATATAGTAAAAGGGTCAGTTACCTTCTGCACCGAGCAGCCACTCCTATTGGCCCTGAAGATGACCTACACAGTAGGTCGAAACGTCGGCACATATAAAATACAATAAGTTTCACTTATTTGCTGTGTTTTCTTGACTGCATCCCCAACTATTTACATCCTATTATATTATCTACCAGTCAACGAATTTCTTTCCTACATGAATAACAATAATAATAGATTTAAGTTAGAAAGTCCCATGGCCTTCTTCTTCATTACATTTATGTAGCATTTTAGTAATAATAATTATAGGGATTATCATAGGATTATCAGGCGAAGTTGTATATATTGTTCCTTGTTTTCTAGAATACAATAGTTCAAGAAACTATCTAAAGCCTACGACAGACATCTTAATCATTATAATTGAAAACGAACAATTTTTTTGTAAAACAACCAAAATTTTTGTTACAGGGGTTAAGGGCTTATTCTGGTTTTCCAGAATAACAGCTATCCTAGATCGCTTGACCACATACCAAGCGTAATGAAGGTTGATGCAACGAAATTCTTATGATTTAATGTAACAACTGTACGCACAGTTAAGGAAAAACCTGGAGGTTAAGCGTGATTTCGGCGAAATCATCTCCTTGCACAACCGTTGTCTCAGAAACAGTATATTACCTACCATGCACTATACCCTTCATGGGTTTACTGGTACAATTTTGAACCTCAACTATTTTTGATTTGCTAATATTTTAGTGGTATATGATTCATTATCTTAAACTATTTTAGTAATTAATACTATTTTTAAATAGAGAACACTTTTATTAAAAAATGTTAATTACTATTAATAATTTACGGGTTTATATGAGACACTAGCCTCATCTCGGAAAGCCATTTAAAACGAAAACTATGGAAAAATCCCAAACTATCTTAAAATTAGCTTAGCGCGGAAATCTACTGGCTCTTCTATTTTGAGAACACACTTGTAACCCTGGCAAGGTTTATACCAACCTTTCCGGACATTCCCTGTATTATTTTTTTTTCTTAGGAATCATCGGTTATAAATAATATTTGGAAATATAAAAATAATCACAGCAACTTAAATCTGAATTCGCCTATGCATTTGGTCGCTTATGAATTGATACAACAATCCTATTTTAGTTTCATTATATAATATTGGATCGTAACGGATGAAATGTCAGTTCGTTTGTTTCGTTTATTTACAGTTTTCTTTTCATTGGGGATTATATTATTTGTACACAAACAACCAAGTTATCTATACCGTTTGAAAGATCATTTAATCCATTTTCATAATCAGTCTTACTTCTCCTTTTGATAGTGAAGTAACGTTTTAAAAATAAATAAGAATAAAGTTATGCCTTATGTATAATTTTTCTCTACGAACTTAAACTTGGCCATAGCGTCACGGAGGCGTTCCGAAGTATTAACATTGGTTACGGTGAAGATACAGTGAGCGAAAGAACAATCTTCCGTTGGTTTGAAAAATTTCGGTCTGGGGATTATGACGTTACCAACAATGAACGTTGTAGGCCGAAGACGAAGTTAGACGACGAAAAGTTGAAAGAGCTCGTCGAAACCCTTCCCGGACCACTCGTGAATTAGGTTCGCAACTTGGAGAAAGTGCCATGACTGTTTCCAGGTACCTTAAGGAGCTTGGTAAGACAAAAAAGCTGGAAATATCGGTACCACATGAATTAACCGAGACCCGGCAGTTCACCTGATTTTTATTTTTTCAGGAGCTAAATATGGAGGTCCTTCCTCGCCCATATTCTCCAGAGTTTTCTCCAACTGATTTTTACTTTTTCCGTTGTTTGGATAATTTTTTAAGAAATGAAAAAATTGACCGCGAAAATACCCTGAAATCGGCTTTCCAAGACTTCGCTTCTTCCTTGACAACTAATATCTACTAGCGGGGATAGAAATGGTTGTTTCACGTTGGGAGTAGTGTATTAAAAGTGAAGGATCCTACTTTGATTAATGATAGTATTGTTTAATAATTTTTTTGCTAATAATTTAAATTTACACCATCATTTCATATCTTTCAACCCAATATTAATCCTATTCATTATAAATGATCGCAAACTGGCTCTGGAGTTCTTTCGAAGCCAAAATTTCTTTCAGGTTACAAACTATAAACAAATGATTCAGTTTAAAACAAATGACAGGCAATTTGAATTTTAAATTTATCTGACCCCATGTAGTAAATCAAGATCGTTGCGACCAAACAAAATAATTCTCAGAGGTTCCTTTGCAAATGAAATAAAGTTAATGAATAATAATTGTAAGAGGATGAAAATGATCCAGGTGGAGATGAAAAAAAATTCTCTTAAATAGGGAGAAGTATTTATTTAAAGTCTATAGACAAGAACTATTAAATTCCATATACTTTCAACCCTTGACCTCCCATTATAAGCCCTGAAGAAGAACTGCAATGTGGGTCGAAACGTTGGCTCTCAAATAAATAATTCTCCCTTTTTAAGATAATTTTTTTCCTGGCCCCCATACAGACCATTTTCCTCGTTACATATGGTCAACTAATGTTATTTAAGAATAATATTTATAATAAAATCATCTAATTGAAAACTATTTATTTATTTATCTGGTCAGGTAACTTTAAATTTTAAATTCCCTGCCATTAGTTTAATGTCGTTCGTTCATTTTTTGTAACCTGAAATAGACTTTGGCTTCGAAAGGACTCAAGAGCCGTTTCACATTCTGTCAGCGGCAATTAGCAATTAGAAAACTAATTAATGATTTCTTTGTCAATTCAGAAGCGACTAAATGTAGACGAGACGTCAGATTTTTATAATTTTATATAAGTATTTGTATTTTTTCATAATACTAATTATAATCTATGATTCCTTAGAAAAAAATATATATTCCTACCAAGTATGATCCGTAAATAGAATCAGTAAAGGGGTTCAAATTGTCTTATTTTTATTTGTTCTTATTAAAAACTAGTATAACCTCACATTATTCGTAACCCTGAATCTCCAATTTTAAAGCTTTGACATCTGTGTTTTGAAAAATATTTTAAATTATATTTCATTAAACGATCTTTGCTTATGAAATGAACTTTAGTAAATGTACGGTTTCAAGAAAATAAGTCCTTTGCGTTAGAAGGAATTGAGGTGAAGGTAGACGAGACTTGTAGTTCCAAGCTATCCTTCACGGTCTCTCTGCAGGCTATGAATATAGCTTTAAAGACCACGTGGAGTATCTAGGACTAGAACAATGGAATGGATCAGAAATGGTACGACAGGTATAACAGAAAATAATTAATCAGTCACAGCCAGATTTAAACCTGGAACCTTAAACACAGTCACATAGGAACTCAACACTATATACACAGAGCTACCTCGCTTCATTAACTTCTTTATTATCTCCTAAAAATCAAAAATGCATTTCATAGAAATTTGGAAATTATTGTGTTTCGTTTTTTAAAAAAATGTGTTGTAATAATTAAAATATAACATAATTCTGTTATAAAAAGCTGTTTTATCTCCTATTTTTTCAAAATCTTAGACCATAACATGGACATGAACTCTCAGAGAAAATGTCTGAGAACGTTGTTACATGAATGATTGGTTATTGTTCATAGTTATCTTTTTTTTTTCTTTTTTTTGTTTATTTATTTATTGATATTCACAACTGTATTACAATAATACATCAAGTTAATAGGCTAAGCGATACATAATGACATGAGTTAATGGCAAGTAGAGAAACTATCCACTGGTAGTACTCAAAACACTAGTTCAACTAAGAAGGTCACGTGGACATCTTCTTTTCAGACGCCTCGGAGGATTATCGGGAATTGAAGAGGAAGCTAGGTTTGAAACTAGAGGGTTTGAGTGGGAATGAAGTTTGTTATGAAAGGATAGATACCGGGTTCGTGCCAAATCAGCATCAAATGGGACATTAAGGTCGTTATGGATAACTTTATTCCTAACAAAATAAGGAGCGTTGAGGATTTTACGAAGGATTTTGGATTGTAGGGATTGGATACGAGAGGAATTCGATTGCTTTGTGGAGCCCCAAAGCTCTAGGCCGTAAGTCCAAATAGATAGTATGATGGTCATGTAGATGAGTCTTTTGTAGTTAATTGGGAGGTTAGAGCGTTTGTTTAGTAAGTGTTGAAGTGGCCTGAAACGTCGGGCGGTTTCTTGTCTTTTCAGTCTAGTATGAGGATTCCAGGTTAATCGTTTGTCGAGATGCAACCCTAAGTATCGGATCTGTTCTACAGGCACCAGTGGGATATTATTAAAGGATACTGAAGGGCAGGAAGTCATTAGTTTATGACGTAAGGTATAAGATTTGATGCGATTTTTGAGAATTTATTTTAGTTCTCCAATTTGACACCATTCTTCAGGATCAGTGATATGGGATTGGAGGCTTTGGGATGCAATAACTGGATTGGTATTGACTGATGATACACATGTATCATCAGCATACGTGGTAAGGATAGTATTAGGATGAGTTGGGATGTCAGCTGTATAAACTGTATAAAGGATTGGGCCTAGGAAACTACCTTGAGGAACACCAGCAGATTGGGAAAAGAGGGATGAATAGACATTATTATGGTTTATTTCTAAAGTTTTATTTGTGAGATAGGATTGAAGGATGAGAAAGTATATATGGGGTAGGTATTTACGGAGTTTGTAGAGCAAGCCCGGGTGAAAATGAGTGCCGTTCTTTTTACAAATGTAAAAATGTGTTTTACATTTGTATCTTCTCTTTACGTTCATTTTTTATCTTATTGTTTATCTCCCCTTTATTTCTATCTTAACTTGCCATTACCACCTTTTTGTACTCTTATAATCTTGTAATTTTTTATTCATATATATATAATATTATATCCATCCCTAATTTCATTACTTTTCAATTTCTATGTTATTATATTCTTTCTGGGTATTGCAATGTTTTTATAGTGGTTTTTGTTCTGTTTGATTTTTTCTCATAGCCCTGAAGATGGCCTACAACGAAGGTCGAAAGGTCGGCACTTATAATAAATAAGTTTGTCTTATTTAGTGTTTTTTGACTGCACCCCCAGACTATCTATATCCCATACGAAATAAAATATAAATTTTTCGGATTTTAGGCATTAAGATTTGCTCTGCCCTTACATCCGCGTAGTTATTTCGAATTTAAAGACATCAGCTTTAAAACTTGCTGGCGGTTTTACGCTCGTTAAAATTTTAATGACGCATAGGGCACAACATAAACTATAAATGGGTTCGGGAAAAACCCTGCGGTTACGAGTGGATCTTTAACAAATAAATTCTTTGAGTACACACCATTACCGATAACAGCCGATTTGCTATTTAGGAATTATTTAGTATTAAATTTCAATTATAATTTCAGCAATATAATTTTATTTCTTCTCCACTTATGCCTCTACACTTATAGACCTAGATACGGAATACCAGAAACAAAAGAGGCGTTCGGTTTCAAAATCATCCATTTTTTCCTAAATGTTTTTTTAATGTTAAGTTTTTAATGTCATAAATGATGGATTAGATGTGTTTTTTTTCAAAACCGTCAAGATCCTTAAAAAATCAAACCAAAAGATTTCATTTTTTATCAAAAGTAACATCCATTACATTAAATGAAATTTGAAAAATCAACACTATGTTTATGCATTGTTTAATTATATTGATTAAAGTGATTTGTTTTTAAAAATGTCTATTTAATTTATTTATTTGTTTATCAACCATAAACTAAGCAGATATTTTCTGATCAAAGTTTAAAATATCCACATATTTTTAACAACAAATTTTTTATATTAAATGAGATTTTAAAAAAGAGATCATAAAATGGTCAGTAATTTTTGTTAGCAAAATAATAATAACATTTTGTTAAATTGATTATTTTTTAAAATTGAATCTTTTTGATCAGTCCTGAACATTTTTTGAAAATGGATATAACCGGCTTTGAAACCAAACGGCTCATATTTTTGTTTGTATATTAATTTGTACCGTTTAAATTCACGCTTATTTTTTTTTCTCTTCAATTAATCACTAATAATTTATGTGCTTTAAGGGAGCACCCTTATAAAAATAAAGTCTATCATAAATTAGATTTTTTTTAAATAAATGTATTTATTGAATTATACAACTGTGTTATAACAATACAATGAATATTACAGACGATGCATGGAGGGGGCCAATTACCCAATGGCAGTACTTAAATTGTAAAAATTACATAAAATATTCCATATTACAGTTTTATACTTAAAAACTAGTTAAGTTTAGAAATAATAAAAAAATAATTATTGAATAAAAAGTATTTTTAAAATGATTATCTTTTTCTCCTTCTTAATTTAAATATCGATATAATAATATATTGCGATATAGTTGATAACAAAAAATTAAAAAAGGTATTGAACAACAATAAGTCTTTTTAATAACTGTAAGTTAAGCTTAAACAAATTAGTTCACAATTATTATATTTACTGTTTTTTAACGAGCTTAATAATTAAAGAAGGGTTTTAAAATTCGTTTGAAAGGTTTCGTAGTTTTTCGGATCGCATTAGGCATAATTTCTTACTATACATCTCATAAACGGGTAAGTGAGAGTAGAAAATATGCACCTTAATAAAAGTAATTATTCATTTGAGTAAAAAAAAAACTGGAAACGTTATTCCAGTTAACGGTTAGTGCTTGAGCTGAGGCCGTGGGAAAGAGAGCGGGTCTGCTTTGTCTCGCTCGCCTAGGCTATGTACCGACTTAACTATGTACATATAGGTTTATACGTACACGTACATATACATGTATATACACAGCTTCGTGTTCAAGTGGGTACCTAATGTTACCGGACGTCATTAATTCATTACAATCAGAGCGGGAAAATATAACAAGCTCATTGCCCGGCCAGAAGTAATTAGTCAAAACCCTTCCTTGGAACTGTTAATTGCACTCTCCAAACTGCCATTGTACTTGTTAATGGTCTACTTAATCTACCTCTTATCCAGTATCTACGTACATTTATTGTTTCTAAATCCTTTAATAAATTAGTAATAAGAATTATTATTCTTTTATGTTATTGTACATTTGCACTTGAGCAGTTTCACAATCAGCAAAGTTGATCTCAATGGGTTTTTTTCTTCAATTAGGAATTTTTGGAAAACTAAATTTTTGAATTGTTTGTTCATTTAACGTCATTTATGCTGCTATGGCTAATCGGACGATGCTACATTGGGAGCTCTAAATTTTGCCTATCCAGGTTTAATTAGGCAACAGGATTTTTCTGTACCTGAATACAAGTGATACTGATACTTTTCTGTATCTGCTACTTTTACTTGATACGTAGGGCCTTTTAACGAGTTACTGACATCGTTATGGCTCGGTACCTTCGTTTAACGTCCCTTCCGAAGGACGGCATAACTGAGGATTTGTTACTCCCTATAAAGAATTCTAGGGCCACCTGCCGAACTGCCAAGCCCAATATCGCGGTGCTTAGTAGTTTGTCATGCTAACCACTAGAAGATCGTTGGTCCCCAAATGTTTGAATTGGTCAATGGTTTCTGAGCAGGTCATTGCCTTTTTAATATTCTCATAGGAAGTCCGGGTAACAAAGAGTAGGGATGGGTAGATACTGGATTTTTCTGTACCTGAATACAAGTGATACTGATACTTTTCTGTATCTGATACTTTTACTTGATACTTTTGTAGTTGAATACAGTTATCCCGACTCTTAATCTTCTACTACGCTACACAGAAGCCTTTCTTGGGGCATCAGTTTTTGTTATCATTTTTAAAGGAAAAAGAGTTATTCGCCTAAAGGAGGAAATTATACTTCCTCCAAGTTCTTTAGAACTTCTCGAGGACTTGGGCAAAGCTTGGAGGACTTTGCTTTAGGAATACACAATTTTTTTTTAAACTCACATGGAATGTTTATTGGAAAAGGTTTTTTGAGTTAAGACATTTTTCTTTTCAAGGAGCGATTTATCATATCTTTATAAATTTATTATATATATTTTAAAGTTGAATAAAAGTAGTTTAAGTTGGCGTGGTTGAGCTGTCGTTCTTGACCCTGCCTTTGAGATGACCCTAACACATGCATACATAAATAATATACACAATAGCGATCCCATTTGTGACCTAGGACGGGGCAGGAAACGCCGTTAGATCCCTACCAGAAATAGCCTTAATGAAGGGAAAATGAAAGAGAATGAGGATAAGAGAGAGAGTGTGTGTGTGTGTGTGTGTGTGTGAGAGAGAGAGAGAGAGAGAGAGAGAAGGAGGAGGAAGGAGTGGGGATGGAATGGAAGGAGGGAAGAGCGGAAGAAGAGTGCACGTGGTCGAGTGCGCACCGCGCCACAAAGGAATTGTGCTCTTACATTAGTTGCCTATTGTAGTCTGTCACCTGCTCCGTCTGAGTCCTATTATTCTGGTATGTCCAGAAAGTGGATTTGTTATGTTTTTTTTTTAAATATTTGTTATTATATTTTTTAAGTCACTTTATGCCGCAATGGCTATTCGGAAGATGCTACAGCGGGAGCCCTTTATTTTTCCTATCTAGGTATAATTAGGATAGGAATCTATACAAGCACGATACCCATAGGTTCGAGCCGCCATTTTACGCTCCTTCCGAATGACGGCATAACTAAGGATTTTTTACTCCCTTTAAAACCCGTAAAGCCACCATGGGTTGCGAACCCGCTATGTTGGACATTGTAGGTTGTTATGCTAACCACTAGACCGTAGAAAGCACCACTAATTAGTTATAAATGGTATCTTACACAGGCAGCACTATGTAGAGCTGTTGGTCCGGGCTCGAAGACGACTATGGCTGATACGTTCTTTAATCTGGTAACACCCAGTGGATCTCCAGATCATCTTGGGCCTCACTCCATCTTTATAAAGATTAAAGGGTACCCTTAATTGGGGAAAACTTGGCGATTGAGCTTGATATCGTTCGAATCACCTCCCTGCTCAGTCGTTGGCGTACAAAAGTCTACCCTGTACTACGTCTAAAACACTTCATGGATTACAGTGATAGAGATTTTTAATTTTTCATAGATGGTTATTAAATAAGAAAAATTATTTAATTTGTTAACACCATGAATGGGATCGGCAGATCATTTTAGAGGTCCTTCTGATGCTGTGGGTATCCTTAATAGCGCAGAAAATCTGGCGGTTGCGTGTGATCTCGCCAAATCACTTCCTTGCACAAATTTTGGCTTAGGGGAAGTACAGTCTTTACCATGTACTGAGCCAAAGACATGATGACGAGTTTCTTTCTTTTTCATAAATGGTAACTTAATTACTTTCATTCTTAGTTTGCAAGACAACAGTACGCAACTGGTTGGAAAACTACAGAATTTGGTACACATTGATACCTTCCACTCGATTCAGTCCGACTCCTACATTTCACCTCTTGCTTTTCCATTTCGGAATTCGAATATGTTTTTTTTTCTTTTCCCTTGCCACATACCTCATTGTCCTTTGATCACCAAAGCCTTTGGATTTGACATTTTTGTTTCCTCTAAATATGCCCAGCTTGTACCGTGAGCACGATTTTCATTCGCTTCTCCAATCTCGTTTTTTTTATAACATTTCAAAAAAGGACTATAATTTTAATCCACCCTAACCACCGTTATACAAATCAGAAATCGGTTTAAAATGTTACTCTATGTCCCTTTAAGCAGAATTTACTTCCCATACAAATTTTATGCATTTATCAATTACAGCAAAAATTAAATGTTTTTATTTCTATTCTTTATACTCTGTTACACTACAGTTGGAAAGTCATGAATAAATGCACACTTGTTCATTTACAAATTACCCCTAGTATGTTTCAAGATATTGTTTACTCTAAGTAACTAGACTATGAATGGTAAAATAATTTATAGGTTATGTATGAAAGTTTTTTTCATGATAGGTATGATACGTTTTTGTATATATATATATATATATATATATATATATATATATATATATATATATTATTTTTATGAGTAACGCCAGATTATTACATTTTTTTTTAGGTATTTAGAGTTCCCCACTTTTTTCCATTATTCCATTCCTATCAAAAACTTGTTCCATTCAACCCATGAGGGATCTTATATTCAGTACATGGTATAGTCTGTACTGTTTTTAGGACAACGGTTGTGCAGGGAGGTGGTTTGTCCGTGATCACTATTTTTTTTCTTTCAATTAAGGGTACACATTAAGGGGTTATAGAGCCACAGTGAGCCCAAGGAAGGTATGTAGATAATAAGAGGTCCTTGACAGATTAAATAATTTATATTTATTAATTTATTTATAATTTGAACCTGGGATCATCAGGATAACATCTCAGCACTCTGACAATGAGTTCCAGTTTTCCTCAATAAATGCTGTAATTAACGCGTTTTTTTTCAACAGGTAAATCTTAAAATTAGGGAGTTCAAACTAATGCTGCTGTTGTATAAATATGTAGATATACAATTAATATGTAAATAGCTAACTTTTTTAAATATTCAATGTTGTTATAGTTAATAAAAAATAAATTAAAATTAGTCTTGTACAATATTATTTGTAATGTTTAAAAAAAAAAGATTTAGATTGACTGTTTAACACAATATATACATAAACAGTACATTAGAATTACATTTACTAAAATAATAGTTATCTTATCTTACTGTCGTTTTATTTTTTGAATAATTGTAATTTTTTTTATATATTAATTTACAATCTGTCTTTATTTTATATTTATAATTTGGCAGTATTATGTTAACCATGATTAACTAATGTTATGTAATGTTCTAATAGGGTTCTGGTAGGCTTATACGACTGGGTTAACTAACAGATGTAACCAAAGTTTTCAATTAGGAAAGTCATTCGAGTTTAATTACCTAGCGACCGATACTGCAGCCAGTTAATCCTTTTGCATTCCGACTTGGAAACTGTCTACATAAAACTTGGCCTCCTAACAACCAATTAAAATATTAGCTGTGTGTGCGCGTGTGCGTGTGCGTGTGTGTGTATGTATTTATACATATATACTCATAATATATTATATATTGACAATATTTAAACATAAAGTAAAAATAAATGGAGTAAAACATTTTAAATACATAAGTCAGACTTTAGAACCAATAGAAGGATAGAAGGAATATTAATCTACAGTTAAAAATTGGCTGTTTCAAATACACCAACGAACAAGAAAAACAATTTTTTTAAAAATTATATTACAGAAGTAACTCGATAGAATATTTTGTATATCTGTTCTTCCTTTAATACATATAATCAGTATAACCAATTCATAGATGATATTTCATTTTATTATTTTTCAATAGGTACGTGTATGGTAAGCTTGTAATAGAGCTATTCAACTGTACAACTAGGTTCAGAACATGGTGCAGACTGTGCTGATTCTTGGACAATGGTTGTGTAGGGGGGGGGGGGGATTTGTCCTATATCACTCTCACCGCTTAATTTTCCCGCTTTTTTGGGTACCCACTTTATAGAGGCGGAGGGTGCCCCAGGAGGGTATTTAATCCTATTGGAGCCATCTCCGGCTGCTTACAGATTAAATAAAAGTCTACCGAGCAGCGGGATTTGAACCTAGGACCTTCGGCACCCTTCTCCCCAATGGATCTATGCACCACTATTTTTATATAACTATTTCAGACATCCTAGGTATCTTCAGACACTTTTTTTTAATTCATAGTTCAAGATCCCGTACTCCCGAGTCTCTGTCTTCCTAACGGTTCTTGCGCAGAGCCTGAAAAGAAAATCGTCTCGAGACTCCATCCTTGTCCTCCTCTGACACCTTTGTCATTGCTGTCACTTGAAGCCAGAGAATGACGTTTCCTAAACTCCACCGTTCTGTGCCACTTTTCAATAAGGTGATATCTGTTATATAAGTTTAGCTCTGTGGTAGATAGCTTAGTTGCTGTCCAGAAGATCCAAGGATCGAATCTAGGTGTGACAGATAATTATTTAACCTATTAAAGCTTAAGGTGGACCATGTATCTGCTAAGCATCTGGAGGTCATCCGGCCTCTATAAAGTCGTTATCCTTAATTGGGGGGGAAACCTAGCGGTTAAGAGTGATCTCCCTGCACAACCGTTGTCCAATAAACAATGGAGTCTTAACTATGTACTTAAAACAAGTTTTAATAGTACAGGTTTTATTTATTTTTTTTTCTTTCTTTTCTCTGCACTATATATTTGTCTCGACTTTTAATAAATAATAAAATTAACTACAGTGTTTTTTTTTAATTCAAAAGGCATCTGTTGGCATTCCATCACTAAGGTTGCCGACACTTTGCAACAAATAGCTCGTGAAGATGATTACAGTAACGAGATTGCGTTCCTTGCGAGTTGTTGAGGCTTGCGCATGACTTGAGAGCTCTGTTGAAACAGATCATCGTTTGCGTCATTCGGTTTGAAGGCAATCCCCAGGCGTCAATAGTGGATTCTCCGTCGGCCGTAAGTCAGAAGGTCAATGTCGGTTAGAAGTCTTTCGAAAATACAATATAACTATAACGATGTATAGAAGAATGCTTTAACTATAATTTTTCAAATATTCTGGAAAATAATAGAAAAAGGTCAATAAGTGTTTTGTAACTTATAGGATTATATCTTAGTTTAAAACCTTGTTTGGTTTCGGAATAATTTTTATAACTGAGAACTTCCAAGCTAGTGGAAAGATCAAGGCTAACTCATGAAATCCGGGAATGGTCTCCATTTAATACAGTATATATTTCATAAGAAGAATTAAATTCACATAGGTACTTTTTTCTGCAAAAATTTACGCCTGAGCCAGCGATATTTGGAGGAGGTAAAGATAGATGAAGTGGTAAAGTTATAATTTGTTGGGTGTCTGAGGAGTGCTCTTGCTCAAGTAGTTTTTCTGGATAAAATATATCTGTAAGATGAAAGGCAAATAAGTCTCATTTTTCTTTATCACGCCTAGATAATGAGATGTCATGTGTACCAAGAGGAGTCTCAGTATTTTAGGAGAGTATTAAATTTCGTGTTTGTTGCCAGAAAATCTTATTCTTAATCTGTAAATTACTCGATCAGTGACATGTTTGTATTTCTGATTAGTATTTTTAGTTCAGTCAGTTAGCAAGTTGTTTTAGTTGTCGTTTGTCACTAGGATAGCGACATGTGTTGGTCATGAGTGACTCTGAGGCAAAGTGTAAGCGTCACTACAGCATTGTCAATATCATCTATAGGCTTTTACTTGTATTAAAGTTAATTATATAGCATTAAATAAAATTGGAGCGGAGTGGCTCAGTGGTAGAGCGCTGAGTTGCCATTCCGAAGGTCCTGTACTTCTCACCTTTCCTCATTTAAATCTTTGCTTTTCCAACATCTCCTTGCTTCCCAAGCAGATGCTCTCTGGGCAGGTTAATATTTGCTTAAATGAATCAGTATTGAATAATGTATGTTTTTGTGTTTTTTATTGCAAAGAAGATACACATTATGTAAAGAAATTGTATCATCCTAGCTAAGTATTTATTTATTTTTATTTTGAAAAGAAAAGATATGCTCCCGACCGGGATTCGAACCCGGGTCCTCTGTCTTACCGTGACAGGACTCTACCAACTAAGCTATCGGAGTTGATACCTGCCGGGGACAAATCTTATTAAAGTATTTATTGGTTGTTATAAATTTATTTATCCTCTTTAGTTTCTTAGTATTTTGTCATGATTCGTACTTTTTATTTATTTTATTAACCTTTTTTGGCACTTTATAAATGCTTTATGTTATGTATTATGTAGCCTTCTGGCCAGCTATATATTATGTTTCTTTGTCGGTTAATGTTTGCCATTCTTAAGGGACTTAGTCTCAGAATTAAGTTACTTTTCTATTCTATTCTATAATTTCAAATAGAGATTCTAACTTTTTTCCACAGTTTATAGATACAGGCATTTGATAAAGTTCTCTTCTTTAAATTTGTTACTGGATGCCGACATTACCTGAAAACAATGTTCTTTGAAACAGAACATGATGTGTAGGATGGAGAAAGTTTTGACATCTCTGGGCAAATATTGACAAGACACAAAGTTGCCAACTTTCACCGATAATGTCCTCATTATTTATTGAAAATTTCTCAAAATTCTTACAGGAAAATTATATCTGCAAACTAATCATAACACCCTTTTGATAATGTCTGAGAAATATTTCACCAGGTTTTTTTTCTTTTTTCTCTTTATATTTTTATCTACACCTGTCAAAACAATGACAATCAGCAGATAGTCTGACACTAAAAAAACAACAAAAAAAAAAACAATATGATACAATGACTTGAAAGGCATGAAGAAGAACAGTACCCAGGGGTAGCTCTCCCTTGGCTTGATTCAATTTCCTATAACAAATCCCTCATCCACGTTCATTTTAATCTCCTCCTAGTGTTTTCAGGCATGAGAGTAGAGGCTATTCGTTCTATTAACGGGTTTGGATGTCCGTGTAGTTTTTCTTGAAAGCGTTTGTAGTATGTTCGTATATGTTCGTCAACCGTTGGTATTTTTAAGTCAGTATGCAGAGTTTTGTTATTGACGTACCATGGTGCTTTGGTGATAAGTCTTAGTACTTTTGATTGAAAAGTCTGCAGTCGTTTTCTGTGAGTCTGTTTAGCGATCCCGTAAATTTGTAATGCATATGTCCAAACTGGTTTTAGTAGGTAAGTGTACGTCTTTAGTTTCTGTCTTATATCTAATTTGGAGGTTTTTCTGAATAGTGAGTACATTAAATTGAGCTTATGGTTCAGTGATTGGCGTTTCATCTTAACGTGAGGACCCCATGTCATTCTCCTATCAAACGTTAGTCCAAGGTATTGTACTTTACCTGTCTGCGGGATAGATGAGTTGTTAAGGTAAATGGGAGGGCATGTTTCGCGTCTAAGAGTAAAAGTGATGTTTTGTGACTTTTCGTGGTTCAGTCTAATTTTCCATAGTTGGCACGACTCATTCAACTTTTGTAAGTTTAGTGAGGCATGCGTCGCGTCTTGATGTTTGGTGGTTATGGCAGTGTCGTCAGCGTAGGTTGCTGTCAGTATGTCAGTACTTAGTGGAATATCGTGTGTATATGTTATGTACAACAGCGGTGCCAGTATTGATCCCTGAGGCACGCCGGCTAAGATCGGTCTTATTGAAGATAGCTCTGAGCCCTGTAGGACTGAGAAAAATCTGTCTGCAAGAAATGAGTGAAGAATTAGATAATAAGTGTGTGGTAATACAGTCTTAAGTTTAAAGAGAAGCCCCTGGTGATTACACCAGGTTAACTACCAAATTTAGATGTGTGAATTCTAATAATGTTATTCAAAGAATGACTGGCGGGAAGAACAACGTGTTTATAAATAAGTTTAAAAACAGATAAATAACAACCTTCAGAAGTAAATTGAAATTTAATAAAAAATACAAGCAGGTGTGATTCGGGAGTAATAACTCAATTGTCTTTCACTCTAGAATAATTAAAAAAGTTTTAATCAGCTTTTCGTTGATAATTTGTTGCCTCAACATTCTTTGTATTTTAAAAAATAAATAAGGAAATAAAGTAAGATCCTTTAAAAGAAGCAGTGCACTTCGAGATGCCTATAAAATCCCCCTCTCTTCTCTAGAATTTAAAGAAAAACAGATCAAATTGATTTTATTATTATTATTAATTTATGTGATTTGTATATTAATTTAGCTTTTACCTCCTAATAATCTTAGATCAATTATCTTGAATAATATTAGTTGAACTTATGTATCTGAGGAAGAAAATGGTCCGGGTGGAGGTCGGAAAAAAATCTCTTAAACAAGGAGAACTATTTCTTTGAAAACCAACGTTTCGACCAACGTTGCAGATCTTCTTCAGGGCTTATAATGGGGTCAAGGGTTGAAAGTGAAAAAAAAAAATTTCTCTTTATCTCTCTGCATATAATTATTTATTCTCATAGATCAATTATATGTCCTATATATTTCATTTTCAGAATTTTATTCAAACGCAGAAGTTCATTAATAAATTTAATCGACAATCATATACTACTGAAGTTAACAATGTTAATGTACGCAAAAGATCTTTCATTGTTTAATCAAAAAAACAATGTATATATTTAATGGAACCCTTTCATTCCATATCTATTGCCCCGGTGAATTAGTGATTAAATCGATTGTCTAAAATGAGTTAATTGTACTGAGAGAAACGGAATCGTGTCATTCTCGTAGTGCATAATTGGCTAAGGCAGGCCTTGACTTGAAGTGGAGTTATTGCTTATAATGTAACTCCAATTCCAAGCCAAAGACTACTAGAATGATACGATTTTGCTTCCCTCAGTAGAGTTAACTCATTATAGACAAAATTCGACTTAAACCACTTATTTACCAGGGCAGCATATATAATTTTTTTCACTGACAGATGTGACAAATTCTTAAACTTGCGATGACATTTAACACAATCTTTCCCGATGATCCTCTTAACAGAATTATGTTAATACACACCATTGTTAGAGACAATTTATTTCTTATTTAAAATGTAGTTGCCTCTTATATCAAATCAGTCAATAATCTATTGTTTGAAGTTTTGATACTTAATAGGAGATTTTCTAGACATTGTTTTTTTTTTTAATATTCATAGAGAATTTAAGGGATCTGTGTAGAGTTCTGAGTTCTTATGCTAAAGGTTCTGGGTTCAAAACCGGCTGTCTCTGCAGATCCTCCTGTGGCTCACCCAGTCTGTATAATACCCTTCATTAAGAGGAAAATCCCGACGACTGAGTGTGATCTCGGCCTAATCACTACAGACACTGTTATTTACTGAAGCTAAGACCCTCCATGGATTTTTATGGTTCAGGTTGGTATGTTTATATGGGTTGTTAGTATATGCTATGTAGAGACTTGCCTATATATGTGTAGGTGGTATTTAATAAAAATAGGCTAAAAGGGTTTCCAATATAAATCGAGTTAAACGCACTTCACAACCAAAATGGTAATATGATAAAAATGGCAAGAGAAATAACATGACAGAAGAGTAGGCCTACTTCTGTCATTTTAACTTTGGAGCAATACTTGTGCTTTTTAAATGCTCACTGTATTCATTCAAAAGTCACAAACATCCCCCCCCCCCCCCAAAGAAAAATCATATTACTGTAATAAAAGAAATAAAGGATTTGCGCCATTTCAAAAACTTGTATTATAATTGCCATTATTATTTTAGTGCCTCGTAAATTGGGGAATCTTGAAGATGTGAAACATCAATTGTACAGTACAATTGGCGTATCATGTTTTATTACAAATCTGCACCATGTAAATCACCATGTTCCTTTATACTATGGAATAGATATGTTGAAAAACCATCTATACATCGATAATTTGAATACATAAATCGATTAGTATGTCTCAAGGAATAATTAATAAATAATCGATTAGTACTCCCCTCCCTCCATGTATATTAATTACGAAATTAAATTTTGAATAGGGATAACCGAATGTTATAAAAAAATCATCGAGGACGTCAAGTTCGACAGACAAAAAAGACTAAAACAAAATTGTGGAGTGGTGTGTCCGTGCGAAGGTGTGTTCTAACGTTTGGCAATTATAGGCTAATCAAACTAAATCATTAAATTGCTTGGCTTGAGTGGATATTTGTGTGTTTGTGACCATGTTCTTGTACGAAGAGCTGCAAGTGTTGCAGATGCAGAAAAGTGATGTTCAAAATCTAAAATTTCCTAGCAATTTTAACATGATCTTCCATGAATAAGTTTCAATTTCATCATCAACAATCTCAATTTCAAATTATTTCTATTTAAAATGTTCACTTAAATCTTGTAAATGTTGATATTTTAATCACTAATTTTCTTATCTATATAAACACATCGTCGTTTAATCGATCATATCGTATTATTTTTTACTTGTAAAATATTGGTATTGTTTTGAATTGTAATATCTTGTTAACCAAAATGTTTTCAATAATTTGAGGCGGTTTTTGTAAACCACAAATCCCAGATTTCTTATCATTTTTGGATTTTAAATTATTGAGTAGACATGGTGGGAGGGGTGACACTTACCCTCCTATAAAAATATCTAAGCAGAGGGATATTATAATGTTTTATAAAGAATTTTAATTAGCCTGAGATTTGATCTATAGTACATTAAGATTAATTAATTAATTTATACAAAAATCTTATTTAGATTTAAAAAATAATTCAAAACTATAAACTAAACTATCTTTCAGCATCCATCGATTAACGGACTTAACCTCAAAGTAAGATGGCTTAAGAAAATATAGAGGTTTTAAAATCAGATTTTTCTATGTTTTCTTCAGATAGAAACTTCGCATTTTATTTCCAATATTTTTTTTTACTTTTCCATTTTCCGAGAGTGAAAACTGAATGAATGCTGAATAGTTCTTTTCGGTTGAAATATGAAGAACTTATCCCAAAGTCATAACTAGAGAATGCCGATTCTTTATTTTTACATTGTGTAAGTGTAAATATATTACAAAAAATTATACATATAAATATGTGTAATATATTATATGATTATATAAATAATAATGTATTATATGATTATATATATAATATAACAGTATATTATATATTATAATTTATATATTATAATTTATATTATAATTGATTAGATATATAAAATAACAGTATATATATACATATGTATTTATGTAATATAATATATTACATAAAAATATTTATCTCATATTTTAGCAATTCATTGTTTTATTTCTATAGTTAGCTTTGTATTATCATCATTTTATTGTATGTATTTATTATTAATGGGATACGAAGTAAAATAGTGAATCAAATGAACTGAAATATCCTGATATTTTAGTAATTTGGTTGGTTTGTTTCATCTACACGCCATCTAGATAATCTGAGAATTATAATATATTATTTATTGCTATTAATGATTCAGTTTTGCTGCAGTTCTTTGTTTTGTGGAATTGTAATGCCATTTATTATGGGTAATTAGTATATTTTATTTTATTATACTTTTTTTTTTGAGAATTGTGGCTGACGGATTTCTATTTCCAGATAGATACAGGAGAGGATGAACCAGACTAATCTCCGTGGAGCGTGGCAACACTGTTGCCAGGCGGAGGTGGGAGAGAGAAGCAGCGACTGCCAGCCGAGAGGTCAGTTATCATCTCTCCACAGAGCGTGTCGCTACAACCCCCCAGGTCCTCGAAGGTTCACTCAGAAGTCGGAGGTGGTGCGCTCTATCTGTCGACCCGCGCATGCTGTACTCGTCCCTAGTTCGAGCCTTTCTTCTTCCAACTCGCCGGCTGGAAGGTCCTCCTCACTCGCTCTCACAAGCGCATCTTTAAGTCTCTCTTAAAACGGTCCAGTGTTTGTTGTAGTGTTTCAAGATGAGTGATACAGCAGCCGAAACAAAGTAAGCCATTTTATATTAACTCATACCCGTTTCTTTATCTTCTAGTACTATTTTAGAAATTCCTTTGTTTTGGCGGGTACCGGCTCGAACAATATGGCCGGTAGCGTCAGTTATTTAGGTGGCTTTTCGTTTCCTAGTTTTGAAAAATGAGTTAATAAATAAACTTTGAGATCATTATTGTTAATATTGTTTAGTATTTTAAAAAATATTTGAATTGGCGGTGCGGATGAGAAAAAAAGCGACCTTTAATGGCTGTTGGGTGAGAATGGAATTTTCCATTCACATACGTAATGATCGTTTCTCTTCGGTGGTTTACGGTTTGAATACATTACTTCTTAGGTGTATTATATTTTTGTATTATAAACAATAATATGAATAGCTCACTCTGTATTACAATAAAACAAACACATACATACCTATAATGAAAAATTACAGTAAAATGAATGTTTAAAATAGGTATATGAAATATAACTAGCCTAATCTTCGTATAGTTAATAAACATCTCGGCAATGTTTAATTTTGAACACTTCCGGTTTAACTAATTCAAATTTTCGAAATCGCCACATGTTCATAGCTTCGAATACTTCTTATAATTATACTATTTTTCGTGACTTTAATTTTAACTATTGTTTAAGTTTAATCATAGTTTTATAATTGTAATACTTAATTATTTTTTTAATTAAAGTGCTTGTTAATTCAACGTGGAAAAGAAACATCAATACCGGTGAACTGACAAGGTTTGGCGCGCGTCTTTCTCCCCTCCTGGAATGGCGCCATTCATAGAATATTTGAACATGTAATCGATAATTTCCTGTTCAGTTTGTTAACGTGTGTGTGCAACATGTTATAAATTTCTATTATTGTTTTTAACTTATAGCTTATATAAGTTTAACAGGATACTTATTTTAGTAATTAAAAATCGTTATTTTTTTATTTTATAGAAATGTTTAATTAGTTTTGTGTTTACTTTAAACGTGAGGGTCCTCTTACCTGCCCTCCCATTTGATTCAAATGTGTTAAATTTAGAACATATCCTGAAATTTAAATTAAAAAAAATGATTTAATCTTTAAAAAACATCAGGCCATTACTATTTTTATTTTTCTCGTAGGGAAACTCAGGTCGCAAGCTCACCTGAGAAGAAGGAGGTGGTGTGTGAAAGAAAACCAGCAGCTGCTGAGAAAGAAACCAAGGAAGAGAAGAAGACAGAAGACAAACCAGAAACAAATGGTCACAGCAAAACCGAGGAATCTACCGAAGAAAAACCTGCAGAAAACGGAGATGCAACTGGTGAGTGATTTAGACTCTATTCAACAACTCTGAACTTGTCTTCTTACTTCTAAGACAATTAGGTTCCTATGGGTTTAGAGTTGGCATTGATCTTTTAGTTAGCCAGTTTCAGGCTGAACTATTACAATTTTAAAATTAAGTGGTAATTATCCCGCAGGTTGTTGATTCGAGTTGAGTTTTAAGTTTTATCTGTTTAATCCTTACACTTTTTATTTTTTCCAAAAATAAAAGTTATCATGAGCTTTAGAATGAAAAAGAGAAAGTAATTATGGGAAATGTGTTTACTTCGGTAATCATTTCATCTAAAAATAAATGTTTCAACTAACATTTATCATCTATACTTCGAAATGTTAGTTGAAACTCTTATTTCTTGATGAAATTATTACTGAAATCTACTTATTACCCATAATTACATTCTCTTTTCGATACTGAAGCTCACGGCAACTAGTATTTTTTGGAAAATATTAAAAATGAAACTAATAAACAGTTAAAGCTTGTTCTAACTCAACTCGAAGGGTCAACCTGCAGAACAGATATTAATTAAATTAATTATATCCAATCTTGTTTTCTTTGTTCACTAATTTTTAACTTGTCATAATCTGGAAGATGTCATATAACAACACATTAAATAATTTTTCTCTTAAATTGACTCACTAACTAAAATAAGCCACTTAATATTTGTTTGTTTTATTATATCTAGATATTTAAGTTATCATAATTTGTATACTGTGTACTGATTTACACGATCTAGTGTTTAATTAAATTTTGTCCATTTCAGATGTGTGCTCATTGCCACAGAAGAGGAAATCCGAAGTAGGTAGTGGGGATGCGACCGAGAAGCCAGGTGAAGGTGCAAGCCCTGAGAAGAAGGCTAAGTTAGATGAGAAAGTTGAAAATGGTGAAGCAGAAGCAAAAGCAAAAGCTTAAAACCATTTAACTCAAACTAATCTAGACTGTTATACAGTGTTATGTTTACAAAATGCAGCATTTGTAATATATGTGACTTAATACAAATTTTTTTATATCATTCCTTTGTACTTAGTTTAAAAATGGAACATATCTAACATTTTTTTGGGGTTGTGAAGTTATCTAATTACTGAATGGTGTATTTAGTTGTTAGTCTTTGTTTTCTTTTGTACCTGTGAGGTTTTTAGTTATGTACAAATTAGTTCTAAAGCTTGTTTTTTTTTCTTTTGATATACTAAATAGTTTTAAATCTTATGTTGCTATGAATTTTTTTTTTTAATTCGGGAAAATTTGATTTATAGTGCTGAGATATTATCTCATAATTTCAGTATTATTTCTGTTGTATAATATGATGATTCCTTTACACGGTTAATTTCATCGATAGTACATAAAGTATGTATGACAGCCATTGTGTGTAACATATAATTAAAAATTGTATGAACTTTACGCATTTATCCCTACTGCCTTGAAATTGAGGAATTGTTATAGTTTTTTTAAATTGATCCTTTAATATATTTCTTATATTTATGTTACTTTTGTTTACAGCTTATGAAATATCTGTTTTTACACGTTCCATTTGTACAGATCATACCATTTTATTATAATGACAATCATAACACACATCTGAGTGAACACTTGTTTTGACTTGTGAATATTTGTCGCATCGACAAACCCAGTGTTTCAAAATGATACCTGTATGTATGTTGTGACTCAATAAACAAATAAGTTTTCAAACCTATGTAAATTGTTTTATTTTTTATAATCACCTAGTTAATTATGTTTTCTTTTCTTTTGTAAATAAATGAAGTGATTTGTTGTTTAAATAAGATATTGCCAGACTTTTTACTCATATCAACAAATGATTAATTTATTTTATACTCCATTGGTCCCAAAAAAAAAATTACTGAAACTAATATTGATATTAACATTTATCAAGTTGAGTTTCATTTTATCTTATCAAGCTTTGTTATGATTAGACTTCTTTGGGTATTTACTTGATTGTGGAATTTTATGAAAATATGCAATTAAACCAACTTTTGATAAAGTAGATATTGAAATACAGATGTACTTTTTATTTAAAATTTTATTCTCTTTTAAATATTTTTACTTCATGAACATCCAATCTGGTTGTATGGCAGTGTATGCTTGGATAACAAATATTTATCCCACGCTACCTGTTAGTATTTCAGTTATCAGTCCTATATTACCGAAAAGTTTATGACAAAAACTCTTAGTTCAACTATCTAATTATTTTTTTATTCATAATACAAATGTAAATTGGTTTATTTTTTTTAGCTTAATTCAAAACTATATTTGTTTTATATGTGAATATTTTTATTACTTGTTCCATTTTAACTTATATATATTTACTATATGGAACAATAATGAATTTTAACTTATTTTTTGAAGAATTTCTGTATTTTATATTATATTTTGATTTAAGTAGGTGAACATTTTTAATTATATATTAAGTAGCCTTTTTTTTGCGTAAAAGATTTATAATGTAATATTTAACTAACACATGGTCCAATAATCTACATATATTAGCATTCACTTTTACATAAATTAATGTAAAGTAGCCATTTATATTTTTATACAGAGGAATTTCAATTTATATTTAGTGTTTTATACTGAGAATTCAAGGTTTAAAATGTTCCTCCATTTTAAAAATATGTTCAAAAATGTATATTAATTTCTTTCCTACATGTATATTAATAGTTTAAATAAAATAAAATATACTGGCAGTAAAATACTATTACTCAAAAATATTACAAATGATTTTTGTAATTGTATGAAATAACTTAATTTCTGTATAATATTGTATTTTGTGTAAATACAAGTTTAACTAACCAATACTGTTAATCTTTTGATATGATTTTTATTTATTTGTGGGTTTTTGTTTTTTTTAAGAGTATGAACATACAGTAGCTGTTAAAGAATTGAGTAAATCCTTTATATTCTACTGCAACTGCTTAAGCCAATTTTATTTTATATCTGGAGACTGTCCTGTTTACTAGAAGTAATTGGATCTGCTGCATCACTGAAGAAAATTGATCTTATGATATGTGATTTAAAAAGGGAAGACTGAAGACAGGAGTACAACACATATTGTCATATTGTGATCTTTGAGCCTTATAGCTGATAAGACTTCATTCTGAAAATCCATAATTTTAAAATTTAATATTATATTTTTGCCGATCCTGCTTTGATTGAATATCTTTTGTTTTTGTGAATCATTTTAAATAAATTTCAAATCTTTAAAGATGGTTAGTGTTTTATCATAATTCATGACTTTGAATTCAGGCTCTTCTCAGCATGCATCTCACAAGCTCCACTTATAATGATATCACGGTGAATACCATCCTGAACTTTATTTCAATCAAATACGAACGTAGTCATGGTCTATTTCGAACCCAATTCCAAAATTATTCAATACAGCCTGTTTTATTGTTCCCCATACCACTCATTTACATATTATAATTATTATTTAACTTAGAAATTAAGAAACTCTTTATCTGTATTTACCAATCAGCTTTGTAAAATTACATATAATTCCATGGTGTTAAGGTAAATGTAGTGAACGTATACTGGCAATAATACACCATTATTTTCAACAATAGATTTAAATTCTAACTTGTTCTTTATAAGGAAGTTCAGTTTTGAGAAAAATTAAATAGGTAAATACAAGTGTTCAGATTCCATTTCAACAAACAAAATCACAGAAAAGCGAAAGCTAAAAAGACATAAAAATGGTAGATATGAAATGAGTGATAATGAGCCTTTATTAAGTATTATTAAAAATGAATTTTACTCTAATGCAACAGAATGTTTGATATTCTTATAACATATCAATGTTTGTAAATTTATGGGTATATCAAAATTTAAGATTTACATATATTTTTTTTTTTTATTTGTTCATAAAGTTCTCAGGTAATATAAATATGATAACTATAATGCCTATTATATTATAGTAATATTTTTTGTATAATATTAAAATAGTACAGCATTGATGTCATAGCTTTCCTTACAATTTTACTATGTTATATTATAACAATTTTACTATAGTATAATATAATATTTTACAATAATATTCCTTACAATTTTAATTTTAATTTTGCTGTTTTATATCTGTAAATACGCCAGTTTAAAATAAAATATTTTGATTTCCATTATCAGTGATTAGGTATGAAAACTATAATGTAAAAATATCAATGTAATAATATAATATAATCCATATTAATATGAAACAATGCAAAAATTTCTATGTTGCCAATGCTTATGCTATCTTGATAAATATTTTTGTTGTTAATTAGATATTTTGGTGGTGTCAACTTGATTATAATTCAAGTGGATTTGAAAAATTTTAAAAGGGAATAATTAATTTAAATTTTATTACTTATACAAATACGTAAAATCTTATTTAAAGAAATAAAAAAAATAAATATTTTGGTAAGGGCTAAAGCCTTCCCAATCTCCCTTCAAATGGTCTTGCCCATAATCGAGATGGGTTTTTATGATAAATACAAAATTTAAATAACAAAAAAGAATGTAGAGATAATTAAATATTTATGGTTTTAAATTATAATAATATTATCTTCTTCTTCCTTCTTCCCATGGCTCTACAGCCCTTGCAGGGCCCTGGCCTCCGCAACAACGCCTCTCCAGTCCTCCCTGTCAGCAGCTCGACCTCTCCACTGTCTGATCCCCATCCTCTGCAGATCGCTCTCTACATCATTCAGCCATCGCAGCCTGGGCCTTCCTCTTCTTCTTTTGCCTCCTGGTTTGCCATATAATAGCTTCTTTGGGTACCTATCTTCTCCCATTCTTTCTACGTGCCCAAGCCATCTTATACGTGTAGATTTGACATAGATGACTAGGTCTGGTTCATTGTATAGGTCCTGAAGCTCTCTATTATTTCTAGACCTCCATTGGCCTTCATTACATACTGGCCCAAATATCTGCCGAAGCACCTTCCTCTCCCAGATCTGCAGCATCTTTTCGCATTCCTGTGTCAGGACCCACGTTTCACAAGCGTATGTAACAATCGGTCTTAGGATTGTTTTGTAAATCAATAATTTTGCCCTCCGTGACAAGTTTTGAAATTTTAATGCTTTTCGCAGTGCAAAGAGGCATCTGTTCCCTGCTGATATTCTTGCTTTAATTTCTGCAGTGATGTCATTCTTTCTTGTCACTAAAGCCCCCAGATATTTGAAGCTGTCCACTTTCTTAAATGTGTGGTGGAGCAGTTGCACATGACTCAGCTCTTCCTGCCCATCATTTTTTGTGGAAATCATATATTGGGTTTTTTCCTTATTTATCACCAGACCCAATTTTTTCCCAGCTTCTTCAAATTCCTGCAAAGCTCCTGAGAGCGCCGCTTTTGACCTTGCTGATATCACTACGTCATCAGCATACGCTAAGTGTTGGGTCATCCTATTACATATCGTTCCTCCTGGGTTGGTCCTGATTGATCTCGCAGCTTGTTCGAGTGCGATGTTAAATAATACAGGTGAGAGGGGATCTCCCTGGCGCAGACCATTCTCAACCTCAAAATCTTCTGATATCATATTTTGAATCTTCACCCTACATCTGGTGTTTTCCAAGGTCATCGCACTCAATCCGACTAGCTTTTCCGGGACCCCTAGAGTTTTCATTACTTTGAGCAGTTCATTCCTGTCAAGACTATCGTAGGCCTGGCAGAAATCTATGAAGAGGTGGTTGAGGTCAACATTGTACTCATATGCTTTCTCTAGCATCTGCCGTATGGAGAAGATATGATCCGTTGTGCTTCTAGTTGGCCGGAAGCCACTTTGGTATTCACCAATATTTCTTTCAGCCCATGCCATAATTCTCCTATTTATTGCAACTGAAAGTACCTTGTAGACAGTGGGCAATAGGGCGATACCTCTATAGTTTTGGCAGTTTAATCTGTCTCCCTTCTTATGTATTGGGCACAACACTGCCATATTCCAGTCCTGTGGCATCCTCATCTCCATCCATACATCAAATACGAGGTTATATACTTCATCCACCACCGCCTCACCCCCACACTTCAGGACCTCATTTGGGATACCGTCTATTCCAGGTGTTCTGTTGTTATGGAGTGCTCCAATTATTTCCGCTATTTCTTCCCTATCCGGTGGCATTTCTTCTTCATCCACGTTCGGAGAGTCTCTTCCATTTTCCAATAATGGTGTTTTATCATAAGCTGATCCTTCTTTATTCGGATTTAATAATTCTATGAAGAAGTGCTTCCATCTTTCCAGAACAGATCTTCTATCTCCAATCAAGTTCCCCTCTCTATCTTTAACGAATTCCAGCCTTGGTATATATCCATTTCGGAATTCTCTGGTGCTTTTATAGAACTTCCTGGTCTGTTTGGCTGCAAAGTCTTCTTGAAGCTTATCTAGCTTCTTTGTTTCCTGCTGCCTTTTCTTATGTTTACATACTGCTTTTGCTTCCCTTCTTTTGGTTCTATAATGCTCCGCCGTAGTTCGGGTCCTTCGTTGGATCATTTTCTGTCTGGCACTGTTTCTTTCCTCTATGGCTTTTATGCAGTCTTCATCAAACCAGTCATTACTTTGTCTTTTCGGTGCTGCGCCAAGAATGTCCCCTGCTACACCTTTAAGAGCATCTTTAAGGCGTGCCCATCTTTCCTCTATATTCATTCCAGTAGATGAGTTGTCGCTTAATCTATCTGCGATCCTATCTCTAAATTGCCGGGCTACAGCATCCTCCTTTAACTTTTCCACATTATAGATGGTGGCATTGCTTGCATTTCCTTTTCCTTGTATGGCCAGCTTCTGTTTATATAATAATATTATATAGTACAATAATCGACCCGATTTGAATTTAAAATTTTTCGAGCCAAAAATTCTACTGTAAAATATATAATACCAACAAATTTATTTAAACGTTCAATAAATAAACCGATGTTTTTATTTTGAATCATAAAAATTATTGAACTATTTTCGAATATTGAAAAGCACCTGTTTTTAAATATATAATTTTCAGATATAAGTTTTACTTACATACGGTAAAGTTATATTTTATATTGATTATATAATTTAAATATTGGACATGCATTGTATAATTTTACAAACGGAGTAACATTTTGTTTTATTTTATTTTTTTTAAATTGTTAACAAACAATCCTATCCCCTCCCTAAGCCACTGCTGAACCAAAATTACCTCTTGTTATCAAGTCACTCATGTTACAGATTAGCTAAACATTTTGTTCGATGTTATTAATTTGTACGCATTAATTGTTTTTTGACCTCTTCGTTTTCTGTCTTTGGCTTATGTACTGTATATTTATCTATTTGTATTTAGCACGTGATGTAGTAAGGTAATAAAGTTTTTGAACTGAGCCTTTTATTATTTTCAACACTTCTGAATGTTTTTATTTTATGAATGTGGTTTATTTTAGTGATATCAATAAAGTTTCTAATTGGTCTTGAAAAAAATTAAAAATTTTTGATCGTGTGGATGGTGTGACAATGTATGTTTTGTCTACTTTTACTTATAAAATGATCATGGTACATTCAAATGCAGTGTTAGTGATTCATTTTTGTCTTATTACTTTGGTATTATAGATCCATGCCGACAATACGATGGGAATGAAAAAACATGGTTCTAAGAAAGAAGCTCTTCCACTTGAAAATAGTAAAAAGGAGCCTCAGAGGCTGACTTGGAAATGTAAGTTATTACAACTTAAACTCAATAGTGGTTCTGAGATTACATAGTATATTCTTTGGTTGGGAAGTGATTAATTGGTTAAGTAGTCATTTCAAACAATTCTTAATTAAGTTAGTTATCGTGAATGCAGAAATTCATTATACTAACTCAGTTCTTAATAAATTTGGGAATCTATCCTTAGTCACTAACATTTCATCATATTTTACCAATCCTGCAGGTTGTAACATTGAGTTAAATCACATCAAGTTTTAACATTTCTTTCATTTTGTTTCTAATTTTTTTGAAAATAATAATAATTGTGAGCGTTAGTATGAGTGTAGTTATGTGAATGTGTATATTTCGGTAATAATTTAATCGAGAAATGAACGTTTTAACAAACATCGAAATATAAATGATATAACCTAAACAGTAAGTGTAAGTCGGTTCTTTAATCTATATACAATTGAATTAAAATTATTTTTATTTTCGAAAACATTAAAAACAACGAATAAAAAGTAAAAAGGTGTAACAACTAGAAGCATAAACTTGCAGACACTTAATATTTATTCTATGAAACCCTCTTCAATTTTAATGTTTACAAGCTCATGCATGCATAAGTTACTTAATTGTTATGCAATTCAGTTGGACTGTTGTAACTATTAGCTTATAGTTATTGGAAATAAGAGTTGTTCTTTAGATCTGTTATTTTCATGAATTATTAAGCTCACTGAAATATCTGAAAATTAATACAATCTTTGTATTATTGTTTGTCGTTGCTGCTTTAATATCCTTCCATTAAACTTCAGATGTTACTTTTCTTATTAACACTACTGAGAAGGTTTACACTTTTAGTTCTATCATCATGAAACAATGGATAATTGTTAAGAAAGCTTTTAATAACTAATAGCAAATCAAAAAATATGTGTTAAAAATGAGATCCTCTTCATTATTGTTTCTATTAAATAATTTGTTAGCCTTGACAATATTGTGATTACCTGTTCACAGTTTTCGTTTTGCAACAGATATTGATCTTAAAGATTCTTTTTTTGTTTTAAGGGAGCATATACCTGAATCTGATGGTTATGATATACATATTATAGTTGAATTAAGCGTTTTACATCTTAATACAGTTTTATTTCTAAGTTCTTAACTCCTACTTGATCACATGTTTTAAAAAATTCCCAAATGCTTCTTTGTTTATTGCTATTTCACAATCTATAATTTTCTATTTTATGTTTACTCACCTTGTTGCAATTATTACATATACATATTGTTAACTTATGAATAGCTTATTAATACACAGAACAAGAAATTAGTTCCTCTTTAAGTTCGTAATTGAAAGGTCGGGTAGTTATTCCGCAGGTTGTCGCTTTGAGTTAAGTCACAAGTTTTAATTTTTCATTAATTTCCCTTTTAATATTTCCCAAAAATACAAGTTATTATGAGGTTTAGTATGGAAATGAGAATGTAATTATGAGCAATGTGTATAATTCGGTAATCATTTAATCTAGAAATGAACTTTTCAATAAACATATATCATCTATACTCCAAAATGTTAGTTGAATTTCTTGATTAAATGATTACCTAAATCTACTCTTTATATTCTCTTTTCCATACTAAAGCTCATAACTTGTATTTTTGGAAAATATTAAAAATGAAACGAATAGACAGTTAAAACTTGTAACTCAACTCGAAGTGACAACCTGTGGAACAGATACTAAAATTATGGAAAAATCTATAATTGTTTTAGTAAAAATAACACAATTACTTTAACACATTTTTTCTTTACACATATTTGAATCATACAAGGCTCTGTATTGTTACTGTGATTGAAATTATTCTTTAGGATTTAAAACCAAAACCTATATGAGGATTGAGCTAAGGGTATCGCTCTTTCTGTTAATACTGATCGTTTTGGGATGACCAGGTTTATGTTCATATCTTTAGTGATCAATTTGACCAAATGCTTTTCTTGAGTTATACTACTCTACTTACACTGAAAACAAATATGTTGATAGTATCTGGAAGAAGGTAACAGACAATTTTATGGTAAATATAGGTGGGGTTAGCGACAGTTATGATTGCTCCCTTTATGTCCCCTAAAAATTAGGACTCAACCAAAGAAAGTTACTTCGTGTGGGACATACTTGAATGGTTATAAATTGGAACGCTCGCAAATCCCTTTCAATCATGTTTTCAATATTCCAACGTATTGAAATCTATTGGTTATTATTGGTTTAAATATAAATTAAATCTATTCTGTTATTGTTAGTAACCATGAAACAATTTTACATTATATCAATCAAAAATAGTGGTAATGAATTATTTACAGTTTTTTTTGTTTTAAGATCCGTCAGGCATGCCTGTATAAATTAAAACTGGTTATGTTTTGATTTTATTTATAATTACAGCCTAGCTTTGCTACAGGCCTGAAGCAAAGCATTGTGAGTAGGCTTAGTATCTTGGCAGTAAACATAAAAAATAAATTATTAATTTAAAACAATTAAATGTTTACTTTTTTAATCCATGTCATACTAAATATTTATTATCCTGTAGAACTGTTGTTTATTTTTGTTCATTTGTAAACATGTTTGCTACGAACGTATGGATCTCTCCCAGGAATCATCTAAATTGAACTTAGAATTTAAAATAAAACATGTAAATAAATAACAAATATGAATCAAACACAATATATTTATTGTTATTTAATATTATGGTCAATATCTTTGTTACCTCAACTTGCTGAAATCTCCTGTAAATGTAAAGCAAGTTATTTTAATTTATTAAACCCTAAATGTTTGAGTTCAGTTTATTTCCTTTCTCATTTAATTAAGTGAATAAAAAACTTGTTTATATTGGGGACTAGGAAAAGTGATTACTGAATGAAATTAAATTTTAAATATTTACTTATACCAATATTTAATTTTCCAACTTGTCAACAATGAACACACTGGATTTTAAATTAAAAATAAATCTTGTAATACAAGGAACCTTAAAAAAACTATCTAATGTCGTTAACAATATCCTTAAGATATCCTATTCAATGTTATAATGAAGTATTCTGTTTAATTTAAACTATTCAGATTTTTTTTCAATTTCAGCTAAGTATGAACAAATATGTGCTACTCACGTAACAAACGGTACTGAAGAAAATGATGCAAAAGAAGAAGACGAAACTAGAAGTAATGCTCTTGATGGACTCTCAGGATATCTAAGCTCCGACAGCTCAAGTGGTGAATCTGAACTCAATGAGGAAGTTCAAAATTTTTTGAAGGTAATGGTATACATGGGCAATGTCTTTTTAAATTAAAATTGGTTTTAGGTATTTAAATTATTATATCTTATGAGTCAGTTAATATTGAAAAAAAAAAATCATTCATCAGTTGATACTGACTGTTGCTTCATTCTTAGTAATTTTGAAGATCCAAGTGGTTCTTTAGTTCAACTTGTGGAAAACTAAAAAATTTTCTGATTCAGAAAATGTATTTCTTAAACATTTTCTGAATCAGTTATAAATTACTTACTACTGACTAGTATTCTTGATTATTAATCCCATTTAGAACTATTAATCTAAAAGTAAATACTCTACTGAACCTAAAAAAAAATAAAAAAATTAATAGTTAAATAGTTTTAAATATTCTCACAAGTTTTTGGAGTAAAGTTAAAGCATTTTTTGGGGTAATTTTCTCATAGGTTGTTGCTTTAAGTTGAGTTATAAGTTTATCTGTTTATTCATTTCATTTTTAATATTTTCCAAAAATACAAGTCATCATGAGCTTTAGTATGTAAAAAAGAGTGTAATTATGGGTCGATTATCCGAATGTCAGTCATCCAAACGTTCAATTAACGGAACTGTTTTTTTTTTCAAATGTAATTTTAATTAATTTTATCAGATCATCCAGTTAGTTATTTGTATTGCTAAAATTATTGTTATTTTAAATAAAATTTGACGAAAAATTAAATGATTTTTTCATGAACGCCATCAATAAGAGGGCCCTAATCATTTCTCAGAAACAGACAAAAATGAACTTAGACTTACAATATGTATTTGTTTACTAAGAACTGTAAACCGAATTAGATAATTTCATTTGTTTCTCTGAATCCCTTCCTATTCATTTGGTTGGTATTTATTTTTTAGTGAATTTCGATTATGCGAATTTTTTATTATAGGAACCACCCCTGACAACATTCGTTCCACTGTATCATAATAATCATTTCATCTAGAAATGAACGTTTGAACAAACATACTTCATCTGTAATTTTTTATTAATTGTTTTAATTTTTTTATTTTTTTTATTTTGAAGAGAAAAATATTTCATCTATACTTCGAAATGTTTGTTAAAACTTTTATTTCTTGATGAAATGATTACTGAAATAAATCTTTTCCCATAATCTTTTCCTTACTAAAATTCTCGGTAACTTGTTTTTGGAAAATATAAAAAATTAAACGAATAAACAGTTAAAACTTGTAACTTAACTCGAAGCGACAACCTGCCGATCCGATAGCTTTTTTTGTTTGTATAAAATAAAATAAAACAAAAAATCTAGTCTCTGTGAGTTGATTAATTTGTAAGATAGATTAATAAAAACTATTTTTTTAATTTTTATTCCAGGAAGTAGATGTTTTGTATGAAGAAGACAGAAAGCAGCAATTAGCAAACGAAGCGTTAGCTGCTCAACTTCAAGCTCATGCTCAAAGTATCAGTAAAATTTCTTCTTCGGATGTGACAATGCAGCAGTATGATCAGTCCTCTGCCCCAACTGTCGGTAATGATTTACTTTATTTATATATTTTTTTATTTATTTTTTTTGATCTGCCTTTTGTGTACTATTCCACTTGTTCTCATTATAATAATAAGTTAGATCAAGATTAATAACTTGAAAGTAACTATATTTTCTAATTTAACAGTTTAATCTCAAATATCTAGTATTATATTCTTTAATTGATTTATATGCTATTATATATAATATTATTTTAAGTTAACAGTTTTTAAAATTTATTTATGTTTTCCAATTTCCGATTTGGTCATGTTCCAAATAATTACCATAAGGAATATACTATTTTAATTGTTTTTTCTTTTTTAATTTAAAGCTTGGCAAGAGTGCTATGATAGCGGTACTGGGTATACGTATTATTGGAATGTGGAGACTAATGAAGTAACTTGGGATATGCCACCGGAATATCAAACTTACATGGAAGCTTTGAAACAATGGCAGCAATATCAGGCACAAGGAGGTTTAGTTATTTATTAACACATCAGTATTGATTTAAAATGTTTTATAGCTTTAACATTTACTTAATTATTAATATCGAGAAGATATATTGTTATTAAATAATATTTTATTATAAAATCATTGTACTGGTCACTACTACAGTATAGTGTCAAAATTTTATATCAATATCCAAATTATTTATCAATATCCAAAAGTTTTATTATCCAAATTTACTCGAAAACAATAGAAGGGGTTGACATTAGAATTCCTAGAAAATAAGTTTAAAAAACATTTTCTCTAAAATTAGATCACTTAATATACATCAAATTTAATTATATTTAATATAATTAAGGAAGGAAATAGTTGGGGGTGCAGTCATGTTAAACACTAAATAAGTGGGTACTTATTTTATGATGTGCCGATGTTTCGACCCACTTTGTGGGCCATCTTCAGGGTTAAGAAAGAAAAACAGACAAAACAACAAAACTATAAAAATACATTGCAGCACCAAGTAAATGATAATATAAAAATATATATGTAGAGTAATAGAAGTTTAGAACAAAAATAGTTAAACAATTAAATAGTTAAACAATTTTTTTTTGTCTACGAATTTTGATTATTTGAACCACACGCAACAACATTAATATGGATAATCGAATCTCTACAGAATCATTTTTAAATATGTGTTTGTAGCATTTTGTCTGTTAATTGATTTGTAAGTAACTGTAATAATAAAATTGTATTAAAATCACAGAAAAAATATTTTTTTTATAGGAATTAGTGTTTTATTGAATTTGCACTACTTGTTGAAATGAAATTGATTTAAGATTTCTGTTTAATTACTCCTTACCTATTGCCTGTGTAATTGATAATAAATTAACATTACACATCCCTATTATAATAGGGATTTTATGTTCAAGAAAAATTTTCTTGAGTAAAATTAATTTAGTTATACTTATTTTATTTACAAGTCTCAAATTTTCAAGGTTTGTTTTTATATATTTGTTTTTAAAAGTTGCAGCTTTGCTCCAAGCTAGAGTACAACAGCAAATTCAGCAACACCAAATGCTTTTACAACAGGCTCATGAGCAACACAATGCAACAAAACAAGAAGCAGCTAAGACCCAACACAGTGGGCAGAAAAGTAAAAAAAAGACAGAGAAAAAGAGTGACTCGGAGGATGAGTAAGTTCAATGATTTCCTTTTTTGTCAATTAAAATTACAAAAAGATCAATTAGGTTGGGTGAGTTAGTCAATCAGGTTGCAGTTTTATATAAACTTCGCCTGTGTGGTGTGTGGATAAAAAGTAGCCTATGTACTTCTCCAGTCTTGAGATTATCCGTATAAATTTTTTTCACAGACGGATCAGCACGGCCGTGAAACATACATTGACACTGATTAACAAACGGGATGGACAGAAGTTTACTGTTGTCAGTAAAGGATTAGTATGTAATGTTATTGAATTTATTGAAAAGGTTTACTTAGTATAACGGTTTCACTTAGGGGTAGAATTTTGGAAAATCTTCTTTCTTATCGGATATCTACGTCATACAAAGAACACATCCTCCAAGTTTCAGGTCTCTACGATCACCGGTTAAGGCTGTGCGTTGATCCGTCAGTCAGTCATTCAGGACAGAGCATTTTATATGTATAGATTTACTTGGGCTGAAAAGCATCTTGGTTGTCCATATAAAATGGACGACAGGGCTGTTTAAAAATTTAAAAAATCACCTTAAAAACATAGATTCATGGCTAAATTTATTTAAGAAAATTTATATATTTTACCATACAGGATGAATCAATTGTTTTATTTTTCAACTATTAATTAAAATATATGTATATTACAGAATATTTTTTTTTCAGGAGAATCGAATTAATAACTTCTTATGGACCTTTCTCAGATGAGGAATCCTCAGATACTGAAAAGAAAGCTTTGAAAACAGCTAAAACTAAAAAAAGGAAAACCGAGAACACTGAAGAAAATGCTAAACCGATGGGACCCCAATTACCCAAAAACAAAATTCGCAGAATCAACAGGCCACTACAGTTGTTGAAAAGCAGTTTGGTTCCATATCATCCCGAGAACGAATCAGATACTGATGAACAAATGGAAACTTCTAAAACTTCAGTGTCAGAATCTGTAACTCCTCTTGTTGAAAAGGATCCAACTGATATTGCCAGCCCTGCTGTTGTCGAAATGAAGAAAGGTGAAGTTGAAAACATTCCTAATAAATTAGACGATGACGATGAAACCATTATCCTTGATCGTCTCAAAAGTCAGACCCAAGTACTTAAAGAATTGGGAGGAGAGATCCCTGATGAAGTTAAAAGTATAATTGTAGATGACAAAGAAGAAATAAAATCAGATGAGTCGATAGTCCGAAGCGGCCTAAGTGAAGAAAGCAAAAATTTAAAATTAAAACTTTCAGCTAGGGCTAAAAAGCTCGTTAATTTAAGCTCGACTACTGGCAAAGCTAGAGCTACAGACTTCCTTTCTACTTCCGATAGCCTCAAGTCAACAATAGCAAAGAAGGATGAAGGTAGGGAACTATATTTTAGCTTATTTTCCTAAGCATATTAAGTAGGGCTTATTTATTTATTTTAATGTCTTTAATAAGGGTGTTATTATCGTTAGCTCCAGTCAAATAATGATGAGTAAAGTGGATGATAATGAGCCTCTGCGGTTTTAAAGAGATGTATCTATAGGCACACTAAAAGTTAAATGTTCATTAACAAGACGACAATGGTACCTTTTAATTTTTGTGATTGCTTATGTACATACCGGAGCGTACCCATGTAATTAAAAAAAAAAATTCAATCAAGGTAGTTACAATGTTTTCTACCGTACTGGAAACGGAGACATTTCTTGAGCAATTTTTATGGTTTTACTTTTCTTAAAAAAAAAAAATTCTTGGTATGAAAGACATTGATTTTCAATATATCCAAATTTTGGATATTAATATTTTATATTATTTATTGTGTAAGCTTGTGTTAGTATGGTAATAAATTATAAAATGTCACTACTTAAACAACTTAAAATTTTCGACAACCTTAATTATATTGAAATACGGTATATACAGGCATACCTACTTTAAGGCATTGGTGGTGGATATTACTTATTGATATACTATAGCATAACTTATTAATTATTCAGGTGAGACTGAAACTGTTGAAACAAAGAAGCTCACTAGGCTAGGCATGCCTACATCCCTTCTATCAAATGATAATGGGAAAAGTGCTGAGATCAAACCTAGAGAGGAAGGGAACAGGGGTGGTTTTGGTTTCGTGGCAGCAAAAGAAGATAAAAATAAGACGAAAGCTGAAAGGATTACTTTTGTCAAAGCTGATACTTTTCATCTTTCTGAAGAAGAAAGTAAAGGTATAAATTCGAAAACTTAATTTCCTCTTTATTTTATTTTTGAATCTTTGAAGAATCTAAGATTTTGACTGATAATACTGTTAAGTTGATTTGTTTGAACAAAATATTGATTGTAAGTCCCATGTAATATTAAGTATACTTAATCCAGTTGGAAAACATTTATTATCATGGTTGAAATACAATTTAGAGGAGCTTTATTGCTAAGAGTGAACCGCTAATGATGATCCCCCTTTTTTTTTATTATGCTTACAGCCTCCAAAATGTATTTAATTTATTGTGTGCATATTTTTCTTCATTGTTTTCATCCCCAGGGCAAATAGCGGGTGTGGTGTCTTGGCTGTGGTGACTTGTCAAACTAACTTGTCTCAGTTCACAAGTCACCACAGCATTATTATTTAAATGTATCTATTAATAACTCATTAATATTTTTTACTAAGATAACTACAAGTTTATGTTTAATAAATGTATATATTTTTTATTTCAGCAGGGACAGAAGTTCAGGAAGATGATGAAGAAAGTGATATGGATGTTCAAGTTGTTTCTTCTGTGCTTCAGGACAAAATGCGATTCCTGTCTGAAAGAAAGGATCCCGTCTCACCTGTTCAAATTTGGACGATACAGTTGGAGGTATAATGAAACTCAATCATTTCAACCATCCATTTTTTTTTTGTTAAAAATTCTTAGGACAGAGAAATGTGTTTTTTGGTTTCATGGCTTTTTTTAAATGGAAATATTTCCAAATGTTATAAAGAAAGATGTATTGTTTTACAAGTTACTTCCTTCAGTCATATTGAGATGAATAAGACTCATGAGTATGTCTTCAATAAATAGTATCTCTACCTCATGGCTGAGTTCAAATCCTTGCTATTTGATTATTAATAAATATTTATTATATGTTATAGACTCTTCTGAGTGCTTGGGAGAATAAGAGTTTGAAGAAGAGCTATCTAGAAGACTGGCTGGACAAAACCAGGATGGAGCTCGAAACCTTAGAGGGCACCGTTGCACCAGACGGCTGGATATGCGAGTGGCAGAGGTACGATCCCGATCATCAAATATTATCAACCAATCCTTCTCGTTTTCCCATTAATACACAAGTTCACAGCTTCATCGTTCCAATACCTGTTGTCTCAATACCCGTTGCCTGACTAAACACCCGTTACCTACCTGGCTCTCAAGTAAGAAGGCTACCTAAGGTAGGATAAGCTTATATTATTGTTATTTTTGTATTATTATGAAATAAAACATTTTTTGAGATATTTTACGTAGTATTAGTGATGTATAATTTCACTATTTAATTTTTCTACTAGATGATCAAACTAAATATTCTTATATCATGTATAATTATAAGCCCAAGAACTATCTTTAATTATTTTAAAAATTCCTTATTTTTTCACAGTCTTTTATGACAGATTTGCTCTAATATTACTTTTCAATAAGTATTTGAAATCACATCTTGTTATTTCACATTCAGGACTAGACAATTTTTTTATGACATCTTTAAGATCTTCAGGATCTCTCCTTAGGATTAGTGATTTTAAGGTTTTCAGGAGGGATGAGGCCTCTTTGTATCTAAAATATTCATTTCTATGCTGATAACGTTCTGTAATTTTTCTTTGCTTCTGCCTTTTCCCTAGAAGAATTTCCCATCCTTCATGTTCTTCTACTCATATAATTAATTTATCCTGCTTTATAATTAGTTTTCTTTGTTTCTGATAGATAGGTGAATAATTGTCTCTTACTCTTCTGATTGCTATTGGGAAATCTTTTATTGTTATATTGTGAAGGTTTTCAAATGATTTTAGTATTTTCTAAGTTTTTATAACTAATTATTAGCTATCATTGAATTTAATGCCACTAACACAGGGCTATTGACATATTGATTTTATGAAAATAATCTATGCGCTGGAACATATAGAGCGGGCTTATTTGTTTAGAAATGTTTCTATTTCACTTGGCATAGGTTTATGTTTTCAGTTTATTCCAAATATTGAAATATTGTTTCTAAACCCCTACTACCTCTATGTTCCTCCATTCATGCCGGGGAGTGCCTTTGAAGCATTGGTTTGTAGGCTTCGTTTTTGGCCATATTGGCATCAGTGCATAGTTTTAGGCATCATATGAGTGTTTGAAAGGCTCCTTTTTCTGTTTACAAAGAACTTCCTCTGCAGCCCTCAAAATAGGATCTTCGAACTCCTTCCAATGACAGTCTGAAGGGATCTCCAAATACCTCAGGTATTCATGTTCATGTTCCTCATATATCTTCTGTATGTCCTCATCTTTTAGTATTGAGATGGTAAACATCTTGGTTTGGCTCTTTGGCTGTCTTTTAACAAGAACATCCCTTAGATGAGCTTTTAGGAGGTAGTGGTCTGAGTCCACATGTGTAGACTCGAACATCCGTGAGGTTCATCTTGTTACATGATGTATTAGAATAAAGTTGATTTGGTTAGTGGTCATTCCATCCGGTGGACTCCATATTCCCTTATGATTATTTTGGGAGGGATATAACATTCTTCCAACTGTGTTACCTTACCACATGCTTCTGCTATGTTAATTAACCGGTGTCCATTCCATAGGACACATCGTATAGTCTGTGTCAACCAATAGTGGGATTGTAACCCCGAAACATTCTAATAACAGATTACGAGAGATGGTCTTCGAATTTATTACCTCTTATTATTTTTCCTTTCATTTTCAACAAGTTAATAATCTTTTTATTGTTGTTAGTGAAATGGCCTATAATATAATCTTAATTAATGTGATTAAGTAAACCTTATTTGTGTAAGTGGTTGTATAAATAGCCTTCTTATTTATAGCAAAATCTTTTTAAAGTTTTTGTTCTTAAGATCAATTTTACGAATGAATTTCTTCCTGTCAATTGTTGATTTTATTCAACGTCACTATTTTTCTGAGATCTGTTCTTTTGTTTAATTCTTTAAGAAGGCTGTGAAAAAATAAGCGATTGAGATATCTTACTTGCTATGATGTCTTTTGTTCCATTAAGTGTTCTTTTCATGCTCGATCATGTGATTTAGTTATTGTCTTGTGATGTTAATGAATGAGATGTTGTTTATGCTCCAATCGAATATAAAGAATATATTTATTGAACTTGACTTAAAAATTTTGTACATCTTTCTTCAGTTCATCATATTAAATCAATAATTAAAAACCCTATAAAGTTTTGTATTTTTATATCTAAATGGCATATAAGACAAATATTTCTATGATGATTATTTCTGTTGATTTTGTTTTTTATTATGGATACAAATTTGTTATAAATCAGTGTTCGATTTAAAAATTTTAATGATGTTACCTATTTTTGCTGGATTGACCAATTGATAAATATTCTAGTCATTGCATTATAGTTTTTTTTTAGTATTTGTGTTTTAATGATAATAATTTATGTTCTGTTGATAATTGTGATAATTTATTTTTGATGAAATAAAGCTTTTTTATTTTTGTATTGAATGAATTATTGAATAGTACGCTCCATTCCATTCCTGCTTTTATTTATCATTTGTTTAAGGCAGGGGTCACCAAACTTAAATGACTATCTACTCTTTCAAAACATTTTATTGAACCCGCAGTAATTATTTTTGGCAATACTATCCTACACTAAAAAAAACAAATATATTTTATCTTTGATTTTACATTTATTAGTATATACGATAGAAAATTTTTTATAATTATTTAAATAATCCTTATATTTTAATCATGTTTCATCTTAAAATTACATATTGATGTATTGTAGAGCATCAAAACTTTGTTAGTTGCAATACACAATTTTAAAAAGATTTCCTAATTTCCATATTTCTGAGATAGATATTTCAACTTACATATTAGGAAAAAATAAGATATAATTATATTTTTGAATTTTATTAATTTTTTTTCCATTTGGTCCCAATTGACCATTATAGATCGATCTCCTATTAAGGTTGGTGATCTCTGATTTATGGGATATTTTTCTGATAAAAGATTTTCTTTTTCTGTCTTAATTTTTAATATATTCTAATCACTATTTAATTTAGCAGTTGCCATATAATCATTTGAATTTGAAATAACCATGATTAAAGAAGGGATTCCAGTTGTAATTAGAACAATTCAGTTTATTATATACTATAATTTTATTTTTAGCTTCTGAAATTACATTTACTTTATTTACATAGTTAAACGTCCTGACTGTGATAGAGTAAATAAATTTTTAATTTTTGCTCTCCATTAACAGTTATGTAAATATTTACCACCCGTTGATAGCTTCGGTGTCTGTTTGAATCCAGCCTGGGTGGGTTAATATTATTTTGTTTTGGACCCACAGAATGAGTCTCGCCCCTTCAAATATGTAAATAAAAGTTGGTAAAATGTAGTAAGAACCCGTTCTGCTTGCCTTAGCAGAAGTAGGAAAGGAGGTTGACCATCCCCCCAAAAAAGAAATAAATTAAAAAAATCGTCATCGGGATCAGGGTTTATTTTTGGATAGGAATACCTTTAAGAGCTGAAATCAGCATATAAATTCTTTCTGCTAGAGAAAAGGTTGAATTTGAATTTTGTCTAAAAGCTGTAGAGAATTTCTATTAGAAAATGCATTTTGTAAGTGGGATGGTCTGTCTGTAGAATAGTTTATAGGTATAATTTATAAACAAAAATTATCTTCTTTAAAACAGGGAATATAAACCTTGATGAGCTGTTACGTATGATAGAACTGGTTTAACCAACGGGCAGAGCTTTAGTTAATAACTTGTGTTAAATATTTTTAAAATCAATTATTTCTATAATGTTTCTGAAAAAAATTGCTGGCTCTTCTGCTACTACTGTAAATATTATAACTGTTTGTTAAAGATATTAATATCTTGATCAAATAGAAAATTGATATTAAATATTATTTCTGTTATTGACACATAGATTTACATGTAAAATAACTAAATGCTTAGCATTAAGCTTAAACGTTTAAAATAGGCCTTATTCTTGAAATAACTTGAATATTCCACTCTTTCATTTTAGAAGTTTTAACCAGACCCATGTTTGTTCGTTTTATTGTTTTATAATCATATACAATCTTACTTCCAATTCCATAATCTTATTTAGAGTAACTTGCTAAATTGTCTATAAAAATTATCATATTGCCTTGAGAGTGTAACTGATTTATGAGTGAACAATTACCTCAATTAGGCTTTGTGTAAGTGTGGTATTGTGTGATATGTAGAATGATGGGTATGGAAACTAATATTTATTTATTTCTTATTAATTATTATCTGTAGATTATATGTTATTACTTCAAGATAAATATGCTTTGATCTTGTTGCCAGGAATCCCATTTTGGCTCATGAAGCTTGCGTTATTAATTTTGTTTGTTAAGCAGTTCTTCGCTACGGAAGCTATAACAAAAATACAAGCCCCAAGGAACAGTTATTATTTTAATTTAAATATTAAAGAGATGATAGCAACATGTTATTGTTAAACAAAGAGAAGCACATTAATTGTGTTTGACAACTGATAATAATTTAATTAAAACTGAATTCTAGATGCCTGTTAACAGCACAGAAGTAGATTATGGATGCATGCTTATGTATTCAGTTATTTATCTTTTTAAATTCAGTTATAAATTTTACCCAGTCGAGAGCATTACGACGACAGCAGAAGTACTGAAATTTCCTGAAGGTTGGAGTTTGAGACGATACTACCTGAGAAAAACACCTACTAAATTCTTCATCAAATTTTATTTTAGAGAATAACTCTTCATTATTATTCTTTTTTTATTTTCATATTTTTCTGTTTTAATTCAAAGATATGATAATTTGAGATTCTGGTAAGACCGTAGGTATTATTGGTTTTATTTAATTTAATCTTTTTTTCTCCACAGCCTCTACTATAAAAATTGAATTTATTTGCTATTTTTGTGTGATTATGGCTTTGATAATTAATTTCTTTAATTATACTTTAAATTATTATAGATTAGTCTGTTATGAAATCTTAATTTTATTATCAGTTTATCTAAACTGTTGGTGTTATCTTATTTTTGTGTTTAAATAATTTTATTAGTTTAATGTTTTATGCATTCCAAGCTGTTATTTGATCTTTTATGTATTATAATGCACAACTTTTTGAATCCATTGTGTAATTTGTGTAAGATTATTTTTAATAATTTAACTTGTTCATGCTTTCTTCTGTGATAAAAATTTATCAATTTTGTAAGATTAATTGATTTTTTTTTTTGGCATTTTTCTGTTTAAACTAAACATTACTTGTTAAGCAACTCAGTCATGGCGAATTAATGTTTTATTTTTCTTATGGTAGTCCTTGATAGAAAGCTAATAATTTTTATCTCTCTACATACACTAGATGAGGAAAGTAATATATTCTGGTCAAAATTTTGGTGTGCAGTTTTTATGAGATCTGCACTTTCAGAACTCCTTGACTATAGATATGACAATGACTATGAACTCCTTAGCTTGTTTTGAACATTTTTCTGCCTATTTGTGTCATAATTATCTCTTGAATGAGTGGACAGATTTGGTTGTTTTTTTAAATATTTTTGTTTTGTTTGGATTAATCCTCTTGTGCTTCTAACAATTTTATCTATACTCCTCTAATAAATATCTATTTACGATAGTTACTGATGAAATGAATATTTTATTTGTGGATAATACAAAAAGTATGCTCATTTTAGTAAAACTTACTAAGTTTGAAAGATAGCTGGGTTATCTAAAAATAAAAATAATAGTACAAAAGCTGTTAATAACTATTATATAAATAATAGTCAGTTAGGCTGTTGGCAATTTAATTGTTAAGAAAGTTAAAATTATTTATACATTTCTAAAAAAAAGTGATGTTTTTATGTCAATATGATGCTATTTTCAATTATACCATCATCATTTATATTCAAATATAAATTGAATTATAATATGAAACTACAGTACTCTGAATTAATGGTGATGTAGATTTATTTATTTGTTTACTCATACTTCAAATATAATATATTTATGTTTCCATGATTGAAATAAAAAAAAATTGAATGGCACAACTATTAATTTGACAATTTGATAACTATTCGAATTAGAAATCTTGTTTCGATTTGTAATGAAATCAGGTTTTTTCAGTCATTTACTAGAGTATAATTTTTATATTTGGATTCAGCATTGTTATCGATAAAATATTTGACTGACTTCATTTTGTTTTTTGACTTCTATTGATTTATTTTAAAAAAATTGTAAATCCTTATGTTATCTTCATAAGGACTGCTCCTAGACCTCATGGGTTGGGTAGAAAACCAGAGACAGTCAAGAGCTTCTAGGGGAAAGGTTGGGAAAAATAAACATCTTCAAAACAAACTACTATATTAACACCTTCACTGAGGCATCGGTCCCTGGGGTCCAATTCTTGTCTTACGTCGACTCGAAACAAATTGAAATAATAAAAATCGGGTTATAGTGGGATTGGGAAATTAGAGGCAGAATTGAATAGAAATAATTTATCGGTCACCGAGGACCGATACCGCATCAGAGGAAAGCTCTACTATCGGTCCCCGGGTACCAATAACGCACAGTAAAAGAAACCACTATTTTCATTACCGTAGTGAAGGTGTTAAAATATATACACCCTATTACTAACAATAATGATAATGACTGATAAATATACTGTAGATATAATAGACACCATAACTAATAAAATAATAACTAAAATTATTACAAGATTCGTCATCCATAACCATAATCCTATATGCACTAATACAAACAATAATTAAAATTAAAAACAAGATCCATCTTCCTATCTGTTTTGTGATCGAAACCTTACAAAAGATGGAAGAAAAAAAATATATTTAATTGTCATACTTGGTTGGCTCTATCAACAACTGAATTACCATCTGGCTGCACCCCAAATCTAGCCAGACTACAGAAAAATCGAGACTCCTACCTTGACAGTTCATCTTCCATAGGTGATCAGTCGGACCACAAACCTGCTTGCCGGGAGTACCAGTCCTCAACTCTGACTTAATGGAAAAAAACAAAGCTCATTCCTACTGGCATAAACATTTTCAATTTTTTCCCTCTAATGTGCTGGGCCCCAGTGGACAGATTTGGCTAATTTCTTTCACTTCCGTGAGAATCCATGAGTAATTTACGGCTAATTTGTAAGCACGTCTCGCCCACACATGAGAGCCTTTTAATATAATATCTTACTCTAAAATTACAAATTTCATTTATTTTTAGTTTTAGTTTATTACACTTATATGTGTTAATCAAATATTGTATGTGATACTTAATTAATATTATTTTATTGATTTTTTTCTTGATGAAATAGAGGCTGTGGAATTTTTTTTTAATTGTAATTTTGAATGGAAGGTATGATATATCATTGACATAGAATGAAGAATTTAGTTGGTTTTGGAGAGTTTGGTTGAATTTTTTTGTCTGGGTGTAGGGAGGAGAAACGATACCGGTACGTGAAGTCTTCCACTGGCGAGGTAAGCTGGGAATTCCCTACAGCTTCTGGTGGGGGTGAAGAAGAAATGGACCTTTCAACGACACCACCTCCTTTACCAACGACGCCTCCTCCACCGCAGATTTCAGTTCCGAGTCCTCCATCGCCACCTGATATTTCTGCTCCAACTGGAACACCTATAAATGGTATTTTTCTTTATTAAAAAAAAATAATTTCTCCATTTTTTTTTTCTCCTTGTTTTCAGCATTGACCATTTAAGTTGAAGTGCATGAGCCAGGTTTAAATTGGACAGTGAGCTCTAACCATAATACCTTAATACATTTTTAAATAAGAGAGCCTAAATTTCCTTATGGTTTCAATATTTGTGGAGGATTGTAGAAATTTGTCATTTTCGATTGCGATATTTTCGATATTAATTCTATAGGTTCTAAAAGCTGAATTACTTGCCTTTGGGCAGTTAGCGATTCATGTATGAATTTAATAACTACATATTGAGTAATAATGATTTATATTTTTAATAATGTTTCAGAAGAGACACCACCGCTGCCCGCCGACGTGCCGCCACTTCCGCCATTGCCGCCCCCAGAGCCACCAGCACCCCCTCCTCCCCTTCCTCAGTCACCGCCTCCTCTCCATCCATCACAACCTCTTCCTCCAGGCGTCGACCCAGCTGAGCTACCTGTAATGCCTCCCGTTGCCACGGAGTTCCCGACAGTCCTTGCCCCGGTTTTTCCTCAATATTATCAACCGTTTCCTCCTCAGCCCCAACCGAGTCAACCTATCCTGCCGCCTCCTCCTGTGGTAAGTCGTTATTTCCTTAATTAAGTGATTAGTTATAGCTATGTTATAAATAATTATATAATTATAAATTAAGATTTTAAGAGATGGGAAACATCTCTTCTACTTCTTGGGATCTTTCTTCTAGTAATATTTTCAGGTATAATCATTAATTGCTGTCTATAAAAGATAAAAGTTTTACATTAAGTAAGAATTTGTTCATCCTTTTATTTAATCTTCATTTTATATGAAGATTCAGGATGTATTTTATTAGTTAAAATCATTTGATTTAAATAGTATTCTCATTGAAAAATAATTGGATAAAGCCTCTCTGAAATTGTTCTTAAATTGGAGATTACAACAGTTGTAGTTTGATGGTCCCAGAAAACAATAATATAACAATATTATTAGTAAAAGTATTATTTTTTTTTAACCTGTACCTCTATAACCCATGAAGGGTCTTGGGTGGGTTCAGTACTGGGTAAAAATTGTACTGTTTCTTAGCCAACGGTGATGGAGGGAGAACAATTCACCTAGATCATGCTCAACCACCACGTTTTCTCTCATTTCAGGGTACCCACTTTATATACCCTGTTAACTCTAAGACAGTGTACAGACCCTACAGGCTTCATACACCCTTTGCTATTATCAGATTAAATAATTTATCTGCCACACCTGGATTTGAACCTGGGAACTTCAGCACTGCAAATCAGAACTCTACCCACTGAGCTATCCCATTCATAGAAAAATTAATGAACAAGAAGGCTTAAATCTCTAAAATAACCTACACCTCAATATCATTAAATCTAATGAAATTCTGGGAGTATCCATTTAGAAAATTATCCCTTGGTTTTTCAATCAATTGCTCTAAATTGCAAATAAACCAGTTGTAAAGCTATTGATATAAGTTGTAGATTAGTATGGGAACTTTCGTTAGGTTGGGATGTTGTTGTATGTGACCTAGTGTGTCAGAAATCACGATACCTCTTAAAATGATTGTAAAGTAGTAATCCTTGTTCAAAAAATCGTCTCTAGCATTTGGAGCCAACTAAATAATTAGAAGAAATGTCAGATTGTAAATATTGTGATTATTGAAATTATCATAATTATTACTGCTTTTATTCAATGTATAATTAATTATTTATTGAATTAAATTATTATTGATTTTTATTTGAAAAGAAAAGATATGTCCAGGTCCGGGACTCGAACCCGGGTCACCCAGATCGCTAGTCTGGAACTCTACCAATTGAGATATCCTGGGCTCAATCAAGCTCGCTCCCCGGTCATGGCCATATCCTTTCTTTTCACTGATCCCATGTCCCCGCGTTTTTGCAATTTGTGACGATAGCTCAATTGGTAGAGTTCCAGACTAGCGATCTGGGTGATCCGAGTTCGTGTCCCGGTCCTGGACATATCTTTTCTTTTCAAATAAAAATATTTAAAAATTAATAAAATCAATAACTGATAAAATAAATGAAATTAAATTATTATTGCTTTTGATATTCCTGGCTCGTTACAAATGCTTAATATTTAATAAATATTTTTATTTTTATTTATTTTAATTGCTTCACTCCTTAGTACCATCCTTCCATTTGAAGCGATCTTCAATGTTCCGATTTAATTAAAGATTTGTAACTAAGAAGACTCAATCATTTTATAATAATTAACAGTTGCTTCAAAAAATGTATAATTCAAATTGCATGATTTTGAGATTATGAGAAATTTCATATGTGGGTGAGAATGCTGAATCCAATCACAGCAGTGGCAGGTTAATAAGTAGTGATAATAATCCTTGGTTAATTTAAATTCATCTTGAAACTTATTAAAGATTTTTGAAAAAATTTATCTTAGGTTGATAATGTTCCTCCACCACCTTCTTCACATGACCTATCCTCCGAGTTGGATAGCTTCTACAGTGACCTGGCGACTTTGGAGCCGGAACAACCACCCCTGCCTGCAGTTGAGCCGCCGCCACCTCAACCACCTTCTGTAGCTCCTCCTTCGGAAGTATTTGATAAAGAAAAGAGTAAAAAGAAGAAAAAGGTTTGTAACAGTCAAGTGAATAAACTTTATTATTTTTCTGTTGAAGTGGGTATCTTATATTCCAATGGATTCGCTGGAGGCCTGGAGACTAATGACTGAACAGATTTTTTATACTTTGGTGAAGAAAAAATATTTCCTTGCTGAACAAATCAGGTTAAGTTGGTAAAGAGCTTTCTTAAGCTCATTTACTACTGTATATTAATTCGATGCTTATTAAATTTAGAGACTTAGCAGCCATAAAGAGGAAATCAACATTGAAACACTAATATTATAGTTTTGTGTCACAACCTTCATAAAAAAATATGTATATACACATTTTTATCGATGTTTATTGCATTTACTATGTACTTATATTTTTAAATATTACACAATAAAATAGAGATTGTTAAAAATATGGGCCCGATCAGATTAATATAAAAAAGGATTTATTAAAATATATAGTTTTAATATCTCCATAAAGTTTAGTTTGAGGTATAATATTATTATTAATTATGTTAATTAAGAGATGGGAAACCTTTTTTCAAATTGGCCTATATTGATTTTTTATGAAGCTCATAATTGTTCTTTTTTTTTTTTTTTGCAGACAAAACTAGCTCCTGGTCTCTCGCTCAAGAAGAAGGGTGTCTCCTCCTTGGTAGCTAAGTGGCAACAGGTCCAAGAAGACGTTCGGAGGGATATGAAACATGACTGAAGTTTATTTACCTTTTTGTATATATTTATTTATTAATAAATGTAACTACCTGTACATATTGTGAAATAAGTTTTTAAAGTATGGATAGTTTTATTAATTATGATCGACAGTTATAGACTGACAATAAATTTCATTAGTTGATATATCATCTATATAATAAAGGAGCACTGTTTTGATTTCATTACATTTTGATATTATTATCCAGATCATCGAGCGTACATTTTCATCATAATGTTTAATTTTTTGTTTGTTTTTTTAATAAACAATACATGTATCTGAGTGTGGAGTTTTGTTATAAATTTGTATAAAAAGCCAATAAAAGTTCTTGTAGATTTATAATTATTATTGTGTATTTTTTAGTTAAAATTATTAACAATGTACCCCTATTAATAAAGTTATGTCGAATCTTTTCCAATAACACAAAAATCGAGTCGTATTATTCTCATGGTGTATAAGTGACTTAATCAGGCGTTGGCTTGATGTTGAGTTATTGCTTATATTATAACTCCATTTCAAGCCAAATACTACAAGAACTACATGATTCTGCTTCCCTCAGTACAATAATCATTTTGGATCAAGTTCAACTTAACCAGTTATTAACCGGGGCTGCAGAAATAATGCGACTGAATTAAAGACACTGTTTCCTTCACAATGTACATCAATAAGGAGGTAATTTATGTTAGTATAAGTATTGACTGGAGAAAGTCAAAGAGTATTGGATTAACATGGTGGGATAGCTTACAATGGTATGTAGTCATGATGAAATCATTGTAGATTGCAATGGAAGTTTTAAAATGAGAAATATAGGTGTCTTTTGATATAACAACGATATATATATTATCAAACAAGCCATTAACTGTTTAGTTTTGAATCAATATTCCCTGTCAAACTTCCATGGAGAGTAATTAGGGATGGGTAGATACTGGATTTTCCTGTATCTGAATACAAGTGATACTGCTACTTTTACTTGATACTTTTGTAGTTGAATATAGATATCCCGACTCTTACTCTTCTAATTCTACACAGAAGCCTTTCTTGGAGCATCAGTTTTTGTTATCATTTTTAAAGGAAAAAAGAGTTATTCCTGGAAATAGTAACCTGCACAAGGCATCAAATGATTAAAAACATGTTTTTTATTGGTTAATTATTTGTTGAAAGCTATGGAATTGAACAATAAAAAATAGATTTTAAGCCTACCTCAAACTTTTGCTATTCACGTTCCAAGTCACGTAGAATTTGGGTTGTAATACAAAATTTGTCTGTCCGACGCCCACGCTATACTCTTTAAAACGCTATAGCTGTTTTCTTGTTTTTTTTGCACCCGATTTCAATCATTTATGTCAATTGCCTTTACTTTATGGTATAGATATATCCATTAATGAATCCATATTTGCCCGGACATAGGTCGAGGTTTTTTTTCGAAAGCTGCTCGTGAAAAATCATATATTAGGAGGCGATCTGGGAATATGTTATTTCAACCACCCTTTACTGGTAACTAATTTCATAGTTTATTTTCGTTTCTACCTATGTGATAAGTGACTAATTACAGATTATATTGATAATAAACGGTAACTTGTTCACTATTATTTTTACTTATTTATTCATTAATACTAAGGGGAGATGCGGCGAAATTGGTCTTTCGCCGGTAATCAAATCAGGGGAGCTTAAATCAGTGGTTGACTAATGCTTATTATTAAAAGGACCGTGGTTAATAGTAGATAATAATTTTTTTAAATCCGTGAGACAAACAATGACTTCCTGCCCTTCAGTATCCTTTAATAATATTCCACTGGTGCCTGTAGAACAGATCCGACACTTAGGGTTGCATCTTGACAAACAATTAACCTTCAATCCTCATACGAGACTGAAAAGACAAGAAACCGCTCGACGTTTCAGTCTACTTCAACACTTACTAGACAAACGCTCTAAGCTTCCAATTAATTACAAAAGACTCATTTACATGACCATCATACGACCTATTTGGACCTACGGAGTAGAGCTTTGGGGCTCCACTAAGCCATCGAATTCCTCTCGTATCCAATCCCTACAATCCAAAATCCTTCGTAAAATCCTTAATGCTTGCTTAATAGAAATTGGTGTGAGTGAAGTGGTTGTAGACGTGGTGGCTGGTTCAGTTGAATTTGATGATGTAGAAGATTTATGTTGATGAGATCTTGTAAACTTATCCAAAGATACTGTCGGATGTTTGCGTTCCAAATGCTTTTTAAAATTAGAAGTCGTTCTCTTGTTAGGACAAGCGGTCTTACATAAATTTCAGGTTATATTTACGTTCGTTAATGTAAAAAAAATCCAGATAAAATTGAAGAAGATAAGGTAACGCAAGTGTGAATTGAGTATCGTGGTTAGTATTGCTTTGACTTGTGGTTTCTGTCGGTAATCTAAAAAGATAAAGGAAGAATATGATCTTAAGATTTCTTACGTAAAGAGGATGTGGTTGCATGTACCAAACACTTAAGGTGCAAATATTGTTGTTTGTTCACGTAACATCACTTTATGCTGCTATGGCTAATCAGACGGTAAAGTACCTGACTTCGTACAGACTCGGGACCCCCCCCCCCGTATAACTTATAAAAGCCGGGCTACAAACCCGCAATTTTGGGCTTAGTAGTTTGTTATGGTAGATTAACCACTAGACTACAGGTCGCCCTGGTGCAAGTATTTCACTCTTAATCTTATAGCCTCTTTGCAACAATGCAATTATTCAAAAATGGTTTGGTCATAAGCTTCTTATGATTTATTTTATTAATCATATATATTAATAATTATATATAATAATCATATAAATTAATAATCATATTATTTTATTGACTGATTTAAGGTCAAAGAATTCGAATAGCAAATATTTTTTGTTTTACTTAAAAATAAAACTTTAGGTCTTTACTTGCCTCTTTCCATAGATTTGTGCTTTGCATGAAAAATATTTTGTTAGTGTTGTTTCACAGATGAGTGGGGTGGTTCCTTGGAAGATCCCTTAGTTGCAGTACCGAAGATCGCGAGTTCAAATTTTTAGATTAATTATTTTGTCTATTAATAGTCAAGGATGGACCCTTTGGCACATAAAGACCCTCTTGGAACTCACTCAGCCACTTTAAAGTGGGTACCCTTAATTGGGGAAAAACCCTGACAGTTAATTGTGATATCGAACAGATCAGTTTCCTGCACAACCGTTGCCATAGAAACAGTTCAGATTCTATCATGCACTGAATCTATGACTCTTCTTCATAGGTTGTAGCTGAACAGTTTTTTTTTTCACCGATGAGCCTACATGTTTGAAAAAAATCTATAAGTTAAATCATGATAATTATTAACTATTGGTACTGATTGATTTAATAAAATCCATTAAATTCAAAATTAGTAAATAGTTTGGTAGTTCTTATTTAGAGCCCTAAAACTTTCAATTGGATTGTCCAGAATTTAATGCAGGATTTTATCTTTACTTTTAAACACCCCTCCAAATAAGTTTATTGGACTTTTTATTTTTATAAATGTAAACATTCATTAATCTTCTTTCAAACAAAAATGTTTACTTCTGTTTGCTGCCTATGAATACCAATGTTCGTTACTTGGAAATAATTCCGTCTTTACTAAGATGCCAAAATGTGATTTTCTAATATTTTTATTTTACGAACGGGGCCCAAACAGCCAGAAATATCAAAAAAGTCTGACCAAAGTGAGTATAAGTGACAGCACTGTTTAACGGTGGTTACAGAGATTTCGAAAGGAGACTTGAACTTTGAAGACAAAGAAGGCCGTGGAAAAAGTTCTTTCAACTTTTAAGCTTTTTCACCTTCCCAATCTCCTCGAGATGGTCATCGAGGCTTGATCTGCTGGCTTCAAGTTTTCCTGCCAGCTCTCGATCAGTTGTTCTGAGATTTTCTTACACGAAAGCTTGGAGAACACGGTCATCAAGACCAGAACTTCTTCCATGGCCTTATTTGCCTTGAAGTGTCCCTCCTCGAAATCTCTGGAACTATCGTTGAACAGTGTACTCACTTATACTGCTTCCACCCTAGATGTCGTTGATACTTCTGGGCGTTTTGGACACGTTCCGGCTAAATTTGATTGGATGCGGAGCGTGTAGCAGTTTGTGGAGGTTAATCCGCGCTCCGCCGGGTGTTGGTTTTTGCCCGAACTCAGAGGGGAGCGCGTGGGCTAGTGTGGAAGGGTCGTGTAACATGAACATGAACACTGGGGGGGGGGCAGACGGAAAATCTTATATAAATATAAAATCTACTGTAAATACTATTTTATAGAAAAATTCCAATATTATGGAATCTTGGATGTAAATTATGGAAGGACGTACTTTATAGAAATAAAAATTTGAAATAAGATTCTTGAAAGTAAATTCCGATGAAAACACCTGCAGATCTGTGTAAAAATAAAATATTAATTTTACTGTCAGGATATCGGAAAACTAAAATGTAGAAAATAGTTTTTAATTAGTTTAAGATAAGAAAAAAAATTATTTTATTGTAAAATAGCGTGGGGTGGCTTGATGTTAATCGTTGTACATAGTTTATTGGCTGATATTTTTAAAATTATAGTCATTATGATAATTTTTATAAAGCCACATATTTTTTTACCATAAAATGGATTTTTTTCGTTCGTCCTTTAATTCTTATTTTAAACTTATTAAAAATTATTTTCTAGTTTTTACTTTTCCGATATCCAGACAGAAAAATTATAATTTTATTTTGACACACATCAACACGTATTTTCCTCGCAAATCCAATTTCCTTCCAAGAATCTTACTTACAATTTTTATTCTTATAATTTACATTCTTAGGATTCCATAATATTGGAAGTTGTTAACAAAATACTATTAAATTAAAATCATTCTATACTTTATAGATTTCTTTCCTATCACTGCGTATTTTTTTTTTAAAATTTATTTATTGAAATTTACAACTGTATACAAAATACATATAGTAAATATAATGAGTGAATACATTGACATGAAAAGACATGTAGAAAAACTACCCAGTGGTAGTACTCAAATAAAAAGTTCAGTTTAGAAGGTCACGAGGCCATCTTCTTTTCAGACGCCTCGGAGGATTATCAGGAATTGAAGAGGTTGCGAGGTTTGAAACTAGTGGGTTTGGGTGGAAATGAAGTTTTTCATGAAAAGATTGATATCGGATTCGGGCCAAATCACCAATAAACGGGGCGTTAAGGTCATTATGGATTACTTTGTTCGTAACAAAGTAAGGAGCATTAAGGATTTTCCGAAGGATTTTGGATTGTAAGGATTGAATACGAGAGGAATTCGATGGCTTAGTGGAGCCCCAAAGCTCTACTCCGTAAGTCCAAATAGGTCGTATAATGGTCATGAATATGAGTCTTTTGTAGTTTTTTGGGAGCTTAGAGCGTTTGTCTAGTAAGTGTTGAAGCAGCCTGAAACGGAAAGCTGTTTCTTTTCGTTTCAGTCTAGTATGAGGATTCCAAGTTAAGCGTTTGTCAAGGTGTAGTCCTAAGTACCGGATCTGTTCTACAGGACTTGGAGGGATGTTATTAAACGATACAGGGGGGCAGGAAGTCGCTGGTTTACGACGGAGGGTAAAGGTGATTTGATGAGATTTGTGAGAATTTATTTTAATCCTCCAGTTTTGACACCAATTTTCAAGGTCAGTGATGTGGGATTGAAGAGTACGGGATGCTATAACTGGATCAGTGTTGACAGATAATAGACATGTGTCATCCGCATACGTGGTAAGGATAGTATTATGATGAGTTGGGATGTCAGCTGTATAAACTGTGTAGAGAATTGGGCCGAGGATACTGCCTTGAGGAACGCCGGCAGATTGAGGAAAGAGGGGTGAGTAGAGATTATTATGATTTACTGTAAATGATCTGTAGGAGAGATAGGATTGGATAATGAGAAAGTATGTAGGAGGTAGGAATTTACGGAGTTTGTAAAGCAACCCGGGGTGCCAGACTCGGTCGACATCAAGGAAGACCGCTGGACAATACAATCCAGGTTCCAAAGCTGAGGAAACAACATCCACCACATGATGGCATTGCTGAATAGTGGAGTGGGATGTTCTGAATCCAAACTGGTGATCTGGGATAATGTGATTTGCATTTAGGATGGGGTACAATCTTTTCAGGATGAGCTTTGTGTATTTTTTAAAGCTATTATTTATTTCTAATGAGTTTCTAACATATAAGTGAATAGTTAACCCATCAAAAGTTCACAATTTTCTTTGGTTATTTAATTTTGTTATGAGCAATTAATTAATCGTATTTATATTTTATCTAACCGATAATATGGTTTGGATTCTGCGGTGATGCGTGGACGTAAGTTTGTAAACAGCGGGGAAAGCTACCTGTTATTTACAAAAGCAGCCTTTGGATAGATGAAATAATTATCTCATTATTTATTGCTCAAAACTTGAAAAATTTTCAAATTTTACTATAAAAAAAATCTGTACCACTGCAACGGATGTAGGGTTTTGGGTTAAATACATGGTGTAGGATGTAATGTTTATGTGGCAACGGTTGTGCAGGAAGGTGATTTTCCCGGAAGGTGATCACGCTCAACCGTTGAGTTTCTTCCGCAATTAGGCGTAACCATTTTATTGAGGCTGGGTGAGATAAAGGAGGGCCCGTGGCTACTATTGGATTAACTAATTTATATATTTCAACCGGATTTGAACGCGAGACCTTCGCCCTAGCAACTCAACGCTTTACATAATGAGCCACACCCCTCCCTTATACAAAGTTTACCTAGTCTAATTTTACAATTACAACAAATTCCCCTATGAAATAGTACTGATCTGCATTCATCATTTTACTTTCTTAAAAAAAAATCAGAGTGCACCCGCTGTTGATTTTAAACTTTATCAGTATGCAGTATATTTTCTATTTCTTTGTAAATCTTTGGATGGACAGTGCCACCATTTTAAAAAGATTTTGGAAATTGGAGGAAGACATTTGCGAAAAATTTAAGTAGTACCCACTAAATTCTCGGTGTCTTAGGTCCAACAGTAACTCGCGTTTAATTCTCTCTACATACAATTTAGCTCGACAAAAACTACGTCTCCTGTAGTTTTTTGTCTAATAATTAATTAAAACTTAGACTGCACTTGCCACTAACTCGGACGAAATGATGCTCCTTCGAGATTCACCTGAACATTGCGGAGCACTCCTTATTTCGGCCATGTTACAAATCACGTCTCCATTAGGAGGAAACGCGGAGCGGGGAGCACCGTTGATTCGCGAAGATAGTGGATACGCGGCCTTAGATCTTTAACTGTCAAATTTATTTTATTTTATATCTAAATTATTTTCCTAACAACCCAATGGTACATTTCATTTTTTTTTTTTTTGCTACTGTTTCAATTACAGAGGATTAAAAATTACCAATGATAAGGAGTATCTTTTTTCCTTTGTTATTATTATCTTTGAATCAAACATTTCTGTGAGACTTTGAGTTTATAATAATCAATGGGTGTCCAGTTATAAAATAACTAGTTTGGTGATTCCTCAGTCCTTTCAGTAAGCAATCTGTGGCTTTGACGTCACTGGCTTCTTTTTCACTAAACCTAAAAAAAAATACCCTTCCTTTTTATCACCATAGTTTCGAATATTGATATAAATTGAATTTTAGATGGAATACCCCAATCACGATGAAATTCCCGACAATAAATCCCTCACAAAGAAAAAGTTTGTGCCGAGAGAAGATCAGAAGCTTCTTTGGTCTCATCCTCTTGCCTCTCCAGTTACTTCCAGGTTGTGAGATGTATAGTATTTCTGTTGATTATAACTTCCTGGAGCTCGACAAAATCAATACAGGTAAGACCTGACTTCACGAAACTTCTCTTCAAATCCACTTAACTGTTTTTTCTTTGTTTTTTTCAATCGCTAATTTAAGATCAAATAAGACAAGTAAGAAAAGGTTACACTAAAAAACAAAATTAGAATGCAATATGAAAAATCGAAAAATATCGACCTTTAAATCCCTAAAATACTGGAAAAGCCAACAAGCTAATGTTTCACAAATCCAGGATAGTTGTTTGTGGAATGTCATGGAGCAAGGTTGCTGTCTCAGTTGGATGAATCTGTTTAGATATTGTTCGGGAACGAACAGCATTATTTTAATTCGGTCACATTGAGATTTTTTTTAATGTTTACATTTATTTTATTTTATTATTATGTAAGGTTACATTTATGTTTATTTTGTGAAAGGTTTTTTAATTTTAATTAATAAGGTAATAACAACTAACAACATAATACATAATAACTAATAACAACAGTAATAGAGAAGGAAGAATGAAGGATTATCGACGTGTTCTGTTTACGTTCCGAGGGTTGGAGTCCATGTTTACTTTCAACAACTTGGATGTGAACCGTCCTGTTACCTCTCGGACACTGTTGAGTTCACTACTGTGGAGTTCTGTTTTAACAGCCGGCCGGCTCGGTACCTTTTCTATCGCTCTAACGAGTACCTTTTTTATCGCTCTAACTGAGCACCTTTTTTATCGCTCTAACTGAGCACCTTTTTTATCGCTCTAACTGAGCACCTTTTCTATCGCTCAGACGAGCACTAATGAATTTTACAATTCAAATATTACTAAGTACCGAGCCGGCCGATCAGATATCTTGTAATATGTGACAGATCACACTACAATGATTTCCTACGGAAACTACATCTACCCATGTTCGTACAAATTTTGTCATTTTATGCGCATAAAATTAAATCAGTCTAAAAATATTTACATATAATTGTACATTCTTAATTGATTATTAAAACAACCATATAATGTATTAGCTTAAACTTGCAATTATTATTCTACTTTTTTTAAAGATAAAATCAAATGTTTATAGTTTTAATTTTTCTTTAGGATAAAAATTTCTTTCTTTTATTTATGAAGTTTTTATGTATTCCACTGAAGTTCAACAATATAACAAAACAATATAAAACATTGGTCCTCCGGGCCTGGATAATTGCAACACACCTCATAATTAAAACATTGGTCCTCCGGGCCTGGATAATTGTAAACTGCACACCTTCAAACCAAAACACTATTAAGATATTTTTCAACAATATAAAAGTATTTTAAATACAATTGTACATTTTTAATTATGTATTTAGTTAAATAAGCGTGCAATGTATTACCTAAGATTGTCAACCATCGCACTCCGGCGCAATCCAGCTTATTAGGCTGACTTAAAATAAAATGTATTTTTATTTTTATTTTTTATTAATCTTCCCTTCCCAAGGCGATAACGTGAGACAGATTGGGTGATAAAACAGATATTACACCATGTATATATTTTGCCCTCTTTTATGTGATTTTTCTTGTGTTGTGTGTCTGGATGATGTCTGAATTGGAAAAACGTTGATCTGTTGGTTTTCCCATTATTTTAGAGACTGGAGGCTTTACTTTTGGGGATTTTTTATATTGTATACCAATCTGTAATTTATTAATATTTTTGAGTATTCCTCATTTTTATCGGTTGAAAAAAACAATACAAAATAATGTAAATAGTACCTACAGGAAATCCTTATTTAACTGCTAGAAAGATAAAAATCATTAATTGTTTGTTTTCTTCACTGTCAATGTTTATGCCACTATCAGGACTGAATTATCTGTATAATAAAAATGAATCGCCAAATTTCTTGCTAACCGCTAAACTCGAGAACGGCTTGACCAATTCGGCTAATATTTTTTTATATTTTTGCTAAGGCGCAAAGAAGGTTCTTATGGAGAGAAAAACCGTAAAAATTACGAGGGAAATAATAAAAACAACACTTTTCTTTTTCTTTACAAACCACTCTGTTCCCAGCTGTCAAACATTTGACGTCAATCAAAGCAAAACAAAAGCGTTAGTTGTTAGTAAAAGTTTTTTAGGGTCCAGCCCCTATCAAATAATAAAATCATATAAGGTTTTGTGTAAAAATAAAACTTGTCTGTTTAATTTGCTGATACGAGGCCAAATGTATCATAAAGCAGGTTCGCTGTTGCCGGTGACAGATGGCGACTGTAAATTCCTGCAAATGGAATAAATGGGCAATACACCAGAAGAAATTGATCAGCGTTGTGCAAATAACAGTTCAGTGAGGAGTTCTATTGTGGAACAATTACAAACTTTGTTTCATCGACAAAATCAATTGATTTCATTGTTAAGAACAACACTGGATCTTATGCCATCTGGTAATCATAACATTTTAATCAGAGCTGATAAAACTCTTGTAGAAAAAGATGCGAGATGTTTCAATGCACCAACAACCGATGAAGTTGCCATTCAAATGGTTGGAGAAAATTTGGAAGCCCGTTGTTTTAAGGTAATAGGGCAGAACAACGTCAGCCGGGACAGCTAGTTCGAAATAAAGATAACAAACAACAAATATGACTTTAAGGTGAAGTTTAAAACAAGGTATTGCATATAAACATTTTTAATTAAAGAATTTTATTTAATCCATGTTCATCTTCAATTATGTACAAAAAATTAATTTTTATTATTAATATTAATAATATTCGTTATACTCTAAGAAAAAAAAGAATACTTCCTGTGGTCTAAAGATTTTCGTTGATATTACATGACCATTATTCTTGATATGTGGCGCCAAAGCCACCGATCACTTTAGAAAGATCTTCAGAACTCATCATAGCCATCTGCTTTTACGTACAAAATGTCGGCCTAAAAGAGATGAAATAAGCCCAGTACTCAGCTATTTATAAAGATCTATATTTCTACATGGCTCTACAACCCATGTATGGCTCCTGGCCACCTCCAGCATATTACACCAGTTTTCTCTTATCTCAGCCGCCATTTTCCAGTCCCTGACTCCCAGGAGCGATCTCTCATTACCACTTACTCCATCTATCCTCTTCATCTTAGGCCTGCACACTCTACGTTTTGCTTATGCCCACTCGTCTAGCATTTTCCTAGAAATTCTTCTTCACCCATTCTTGCGACATGGCGAGCCCATCTATGTCTACTAATCTTTATTATTCGGAATATTTCTTTGTAGGTCATGCTCTCGATTTATCTCTTTTTTACGGATTGTCTCGGAAATCTTTCTGAACATTTTTCTTTCAAATCTTAGTGGACCTATTTCATGACTTTTCGTGACGGTCCAGCACTCAGTGTCGTACGTCTGCACCGGACAAAGGAGGGTTTATATCTTGATGGATGCACACGAAATGAGTTTGCTTCTCACGTGTTTGTGTAGACCAAACATTACTGAATTTTTTTTTGAAAGGATGTAAACTGGATTGCATTATCTAATAATTCATTCACTCAATGAAAACCAGTTTCCAGTCGTTTTTTGGCATATAACTTTATTATGTGGATACGTTTCGACTATTTGTCATTTACAATCCATCAAGAACTTCATTAACTTCTCAGAAGAGTTATAAGTCATCTTTTTTCTTTTTATTAATAATTGTCCTTTACTAAAATTTTTTTCTTGGAGGTCCATTGTCCTCCATGGTCCTTTTGTTAATATTTTTAATTTTTTTTTTTTTTTTTGCAAAAATATTAACAAAAGGACCATGGAGGACAATGGACCTCCAAGAAAAAAAAATTTAGTAAAGGACAATTATTAATAAAAAGAAAAAAGATGAAGTTCTTGATGGATTGTAAATGACAAATAGTCGAAACGTATCAAAATAATAAAGTTATATGCCAAAAAACGACTGGAAACAGGTTTTCATTGAGTGAATGAATTATTACATTACTGAATTAAATTTTCTTTTCAAAATGCATTAAAGAAAAAATTCCTATAAGGATGTGGTAAAATTACCAGTCTCGTGCGGCGCCCTTAGATGATGAAAGAAGTTAGCGTAGTTCAGGATGAGGGGAAAAGGGAAAAGGAAATATAGAAAATGAATCCTGAATTTTCTTTGTGTGGCGGAGAGAAGCTGGCATCCGTTCGTAGTGGATTCAAATTGAAACTGCGGCGCTAGGAGTGGATGTTTACAGCTTACATCGAAGCATGGATAACAATAGGCGTTGTTGTTTTTTTAAAAATTAACTTGAAGGCCCCAAACCAGTCGCTAGAATCCTTCTATATATTTCTTATTTGAGTACTACCACTGGGAAGTTTACTTTCCTTTATCTATCTTTCATTATATTTACTTGATATATGTATTGATATTGTACAGTTGTAAATTTCGATAAATAAATTTAAAAAAAAATCCTTGGTGCATATCATTGCTGTGATCTATCTGGCTCCCAAGGTATACGAACCCCGCTATAGTAATGTCATTAGCTTCAACTTCAGTACACAGTTACCATGTTTTATCCTCAATAATATAAAGTTCTACTTCAGAAGATCTTTTCAGCCTTACAAATTCTTCTTTAATTTTGGAGAGGGATCGTCCTATCGAATCGATGTGATCAAGACCAGTATCTGAACACTTTTATAAATAATCTTTTCTCTAATCTGGATACCTGAGTTGTGAATTGCTTTATCTAATAATGCAAAGTCAAATATAAGGCATAGCAAAATATCAACTTGATGGACTCCTCGCTTTGTATGAAAACCATCTGATAGTTCACCCTGTACCCGTGCCTCACACTGTGCATTATCATTCTTATGAGGCCTACAAGGTTAGGGGGCAAATGTACCTCAATATAGGCAGGTCTGAGGACACTGTCGTGTGACGCTTCAAAATCAATGAAAAGGTGATGTGCCTGAATCTCTAGTTTTTTCGAACATCACGCGAAGGACGAATGTCCGGTCAATGGTAGATTTATTTTCTTTACTGTGCTGTTTATCTGATCCATATCCTATTTTTTTTTATTCTGACTTACATTTTTAGTGCTTATTATATTTATTTACAAAATGATCACACAGACTCACATGTTTATCTCATCATCATCATCATTTTCTGTCCTCTTGAACCACCCATGCTGAGAAATTTTGAGGGAGAATTCTGTAGAGTCCTACCAGCTCTGCCGATCTTCAAACCAACTCACGCTCTTCTGCTCTTCTGGAGTACTCTCTTCTCGAAATCCTTCACCTCTTTCTCCCTCTTCTTCCTAGGTTGTCCTCTTCCTCGTTTTTCCTCCACTTTGGCTCGCTAGGTCTGAGTTGTAGGCTCCATCAGCAGGACGTGCCCAAGCCATCGGTTTTCCTCTATAACCTCGTTGGCTGGCTTAACATTTAGGTTAGACTTGATCGTCGTGTTCCGGGCTCGTTTTGACTTAAATTTACAGATGCTTATCTAAATGTTATTTATTCTAAACCGCCAAAGAACATTGCATGGCACAGCATTATGTTATGCTGGTTTTTTATGCCCTGGAAATTCCTTAATCGTCCAAATATGGTACCGTTTGTTATTTACTGCTGTTTGAGAGACTTAAGACTTTATATTGGATTTTTTTTAATCCAAAAAAAAATAGCAAATAAGAAAAGAAGTTTTTCTATCTCTAACCATTCGCCTCTAACATTTTCTACCCCTAACTATTCCTAACAAGGGTACATTTAGGATAAAAGAAACTAATCTGTACAAATCCAGGCAGGGTTGTGGAGCCATATAGGGACCAATTAATCCTCTCCCAAATTGGAAAGGAAGAACAATCCCTGGACTGACTCTCGTTTCAGCTCACATTTATTATTTCTTCTCAATTTTGTCTCCCTACGTGACTAATATTTATAAATCTAAAATTCATGTTTTCTGATTTATATTTTATATTCTATTAACCGGGTTTCAAAATAAAACGATAAAAAAAAATTGTTTGGGAGCTATAACACGTTCTTGATTGCCTATCCAGTAAATTGCACGGAATTGTAATATTTTTATAATTGAATGTATTAATTAAACATTACCTGATATATTTTTTTAATTAATTTATTTTGTAGGCATATAAAGTTGTGGGTTTTAGTAATTGACTAACACCCGAAAGGTAATTAGTGTCGAGCCGACGGGTAAACATCTAAGGGCTATACCGAGACGTAGGTGGGAGCATTGGGTTAAGGGTGATCTTACGGGTTTGGGTGGTAATCCGTCAACTGAAGTTAACTAGTTATTGGTCGAGTCTTTTACTATCATACTGATTGTATTTTTATTTATTATATATGAGGCGTTTGAGTAAGGAAGCAGAATGGCTCAGAGATGAGTTGCCGAGTCCCAGGATCAAATCCCGCCGTGGCAGATTTTATTTATTCTGTTAACAGCCGGGGAAAGGTCCTTTGGGATCTGTGACTCTCCTGGGGCTCACCTAGCTTCTATAATGTAAGTAACCCTGCAGAATTGTTGACCAGGAAACAGCACAGTCTCTACCATGTACTGAAACCAAGACTCTTCATGAGTTGTAGTGTTTTTTTCTCAACTTTCAGGCAAATTGACATTTTCACACTTGACATTTCAAGCTATTTTATGCTCCCGAAACTCTAGATAAAGAACGGGACTAATACCATGAGATATGAGGAGGCGAAATGTCCTGGGAGACAAAATTCATCCACTTTTCGTCTCAAACGCCGCATATTTTTTTAATTTATTATATTTAATGAAATACTCTTATATTGGTGTTTGAGCCCAGCGTTTTTTTGGAAAGCTTTAGGAGGAATACTCTTTCCAAGGAATACTTTCGTTGGAATTTGTGATGTCATTAGATACCAAATTATGATCTTTTCTACATTTTTTCCCCACACTTAAGTTTCGAAAGATAGCATCTATATTAATTTTTTTGTAGTGTACCAATGGCTCACTAAATCAGATGGTTCACCAATGGTTGGTTTCAACTGACCAATTTTTTCTGAACGCTTTCTGAGCCAAAAAGTAGGATTTGATAATTAGGAGTCACAAAAAAGTAGGTTTCTTTGTTAAACCTTTTGGTTTTATTTTCGAGGATAGGAAATTTCGGTTCTTCTTTGTATTTTTTCTGAGATGCCATTTCGGATAATTGAATTTGGGTAATCGATTTTCATGTTATTTTTTAATTTGCTTATGTATGAAATAATATTTGTATAAACAAAATTTGGATTTTAGCTTTCAACGAAAATAAATATTTAAAGATCGTCTTAGTCCGTATAACCAAGCCCAGCAAAACGGTCTGGGTGTGTCTTCGCTAAGTCTTGAGCTCTTAATGGATGTGATGTCACAGCGACCTTTAAAAAAACGACTTACTATAAGTTACTTTCATGCGCAGAGCTTTCCCCTGTTCCTACCCTTATAATAATTTTTCTTTTTTCTATTTTTTCTTTATCTTTTTTTTCTTTCTACTGTTAATGGCCTACAGCTTAGGAATAAATCTTTATTTAACACATACTGAACAGAATGTAATGGGTATTTTTGGCATCCCTTTAATCATCCTCTTGTGGTTTGTAAAGGTAACTAATGGGTTTAAGACCTATATGTGTATATATATACATATATATATATATATATATATATATATATATATATATATATATATATATACAAAATGGGTTTATAACCTAGGAAAATATGTCATTACTTTCTTATTGACAGAACAGTAAACTTCTTTTACCTTCTCTCTTTTTTTATATGTGTGTGTAATAGCTCTTAAATATTATAAGAAAATAAGAAGATAAGATAGGTAAGAGTAGAAAAAATATAGAGATAGTTAAGAGCTTAGTATAGTAGTCCATTGTCAATAGGAAATCTAGTTTTTAGGTGAAGATTTCTTTTTATAATCATGTAATTTATAGAACTAAAACATTCGAGCGTTCCTTTCTCGCCCTTTCCACCACCATCTGGAACTCATTCCCTCCTAATATCCGTCATTCTTCTTTCCTATCCTCATTTAAACCCTTGCTTTTCCATCATCTCCTCACTCCCCAAACAGATTCTCAGTACAAAAGTTTAGTTATTTTCTTAAATGGATGAGTAATTATATTAGTGATTAATCATTAGATAATGGTTTCTATTGCTTTGTCCTTTTTTCTTGCAACTTTACTTTTTATGATTTAATTCGCTGATATCTCATTATTTACTATGTTATATTAGTTGCTCAGTACTTTTCAGGATGTATACTAGGGTTGGCCGAAAAAACACTTTTTTTATTTCGAAGTTGTAATAGCGCGGAAAAGTTGCGAATTATATAGACAAAAAAAAGGAAAACATATTATCAAAATCGGTCGACATCTTCCGGTCGCGCAAAGGCCGTAAAGTTTAACAAAATATGAAAAAAACTTCATTTTATTAAATTTTTTAATTAGATGTTTTCGTAATGTAATAGTTTGTAACGTCTTTAAACACAGACTAGAAACATTGTGTTTTAATTTGGTTTAGACCAGTTGATATCTTCCGGTCGCGCATAAACCCCAAAATTTGCCAAAATATGGACAATTTCATATATTTACGCAAATTGGGAATTTTATATATAATTAGTATTTAAATGTACTATCCGTAGTATTTTTTCACACGAACTGGTAATGGAGTAGAATAAAACTTCAAGGCAAGGGAGGTAGATGCAAGAAGAAAAGCAGTTAGAACATTCACGCCACCAAAAATCAACTTTAATGCGCAAGAATACTCAGAAATGATTTAGTGGATGGACTGTGAATTATCCTTTCCCCCATTGTTGGCAGAAATAATTGACGACGAGATCAAATCGCACATCGACAGTGACTCAATCCCTGACTGGAACATTACTTTCAAGCAATTCCTAGTTCACACGCAGGCTGTTGAACGCTGTGTAAAACTCGTCACGAAAGCCTCAGGAAAAGTTTGTGGAGCTGAATCTCGAGACGGATTTATATGAACCACTCTGCTGTCCAGATCAACCATGCCTAACTTCTCCACCAAATCAGTCTTCAAAGTACCTTCGGCTAAAAAATAGAGAACTGTACTAATGGACAGGTTCAATTAACATAGAATATTTATTCAGAACTCCGTTTTTCTTTTTTATAAAAGTAAGTTTATTGTTAAAAACTATACTCTAACTTAAATATTTAAGCTCTTTAAATATCGAGCAATTCGAAAAGTACTATGCCCATTGTTGCTATCACCCATCATGTCATAGACCTATCTTTTTTTCTGGTACTGTTCTATTCATTGGGGCCATTGCGCGACCGGAAGTTGTTCAATTTTTCACACCATAATAAAACACAATTTTCTTATGTTCAAAAATAAAAATACTGTAATTATTGCGTTATAAAAAAAGTATATTAAAGATATAAAAAATAACTCGTAAAAACGTGAAATTTTAAATAATTTGGCAAATTTTGGGGCTTATGTACGACCGGAAGATATCAACTGATCTAAACCAAATTAAAACACAATGTTTTTAGGCTGTATTTAAAGACGTTACAAACTATTACATTACGAAAACATCTAATTTACAAATTAAAAAAATGAAGTCCGGGCCTATGCGCGACCGGAAGATGTCAACCGATTTTGATAATTTTTTTTCTTTTCTTTTGTCTATATAATTCGCAACTTTTCCCTGCTATTACAACTTCGAAATAAAAAAAATGTTTTTTCGGACCCCCCTAATATATACTTTTTTGGCACTTTTGTAAAAAATAACTTATAATATCTGTTGGGTAGATGTACATTGGTTATGTTTCTATTTTGTTCATGTTAGTTCTTCAGAATAAACTTACTTCTCTATTTTATCCTAGATTCATTGTTTCAACAATAAATAGAGATTCATTTTGCACATCAAGTTGCTTTCTGTTATCTGCAAGTACCCGGTTTTCTCAGATCTTAAATACTTGACTTATTCACCTTATTTTATAGGTTTGCAGCAATGATTTTCCATATAATTATGACTTATTTCCTTTATTTACAAGCTTATAACAGTATTTTATTGAGCATGAGATATATGAAAATGACTGCCATAAACTAGGCATAGCTAGGAGCCATAACTTCATTTGAACGCTGAGGCCAAAACTGATTTATAGGCTTGGCAGTTAGTCGTAATTAACTCGGTCCGGTCGCTAATCGCCCTTCCAGTTTTCAAAACGTTTCGCTAAATATTTAACTTTAGGAAAACTTTTCGCCAAGTAAGTCTTCTTGCATACGTGAACCACACTCGTTTAAGTTATCAAACTTCTTGACAGGCCTGAATATTTGATGTATAATGTTTGAACTCATCGCCGCGTCTTGCATATTAGGTTGATTAATTATTAGTTTATAAGGGGAAAATTGGTATTATTTATTTATTACTTCCTTGCTTCACGATTCTTTATGGATGGATAACAAACTTGAGGACAATTATTGGATACCGGAAGAGCTAGTAATGTTTGTGTCCTTACTTTGAAAAAAAACCCATAAGTGTCGAGACTAAATTTTCGGATAATAATGGAACAAAAACAAAGAAAAATAGTTTAACAAATAGTTTCACTTATTTTGTGTTATCTCTGACTGCGCTCCCTCACCAATTCAATCCATCATTAAAAATAGTTTAAGGCAACTCAAAACGGCTTCTAAATAAAACTTGAATGGAACTCCAACCTAAAATCGGTGGTTGGGTTTTGGTGAGCTATGACCATGAAAGAAATAAGTAAATATCTCTTCACCACTCATCAAAACTGTATCAACCTAGCTTCAGAGCTTGTCTACCAGAAGGCTCTTGTGTCACTCTAAGTGTCCTAATGCTATTCCAAGCTCAATCGGCCGAAGTCACTAATAAATACTTGTGGATATATACTCTATATTCTATAATATTAAGAAAGAATCTCTGCTTAAACCTTCCCAATATCTGAAAATTTATTAAACCAAACTAGAAGTTAATAACAAGTAATATAATTTAATACAAAAATACTTCTTCTTCTTTGACTTCCTCTTATGCCATTGCTAGCTTCGAGGAGCCTCCACCCAATGCAGCCATGCCTCGCTGTCCTTACTCAGCCGCCTCATTTCCAGGAGGTTCTTGCCTCTCTCCCCTCCAATGCGCTGGATATATTCCTGATAGGAAACTCTGGGACGGCCTCTCGGCCTCTTCCCAGTGGGTCTAGCTTCCATGACCTTCCTCGGCTCTCTCCCTTCATCCATCCGACAAACAACTTTTGCTGTCGGTTTTTTTTATGGAATTTTTCAGCTTGATCACTTTCAGCTCCTCTCTGACTATTTCATTTCTGATGCGGTCCCTCCTGGTCTTTCCAACGACTCTCCGCAGGAATTTCATCTCCGCCTCTGTCACTCGGCTACCTTGTTTGTCCAGCATAACCCAGCTTTCGCTTCCATAAGTGAGGTAGGGAGGTAAACTGATTATACAAAAATAGCAATGGAAAAAAGTACCAGAATAAACTAAATTTAAGGTCCATCTTTACATTCTTCATTACATTGTACATTGTTACATGATGATGTAACAATTATAAGAAATGACTATTCAACATATGTTACAAGTTTTCTTACTTCACTTGTAGGTGTAGATTACATTATCGCTCCTACATGAACTTCCTGTTTATAAATTATTGTACACATTTTTTTTATATGTAATGTTTTTTATAATTGAAGGCTTTTAACTCAGGAACGAGTTATGTCTGATATTCTATTTCCAACATTTTTTTTAATCCAGTCATATTTTTAGAAATATCATGTAAAGAACTTGTTTTAATTTGTATCGTTTTTGAAATTGTTTTATATAAATTTTTTATTGTAGGATACCAATTTCTATTATTTTATTGTTATTGTTAATATATATGTATACATGTTATTAAGAATGTATAGTTACAATTTTTGTTTATTTTTGTATTATTAATTTTTTCTTCTCTCTCTATTGGAAGTTTTTTTATATTTAAATAAATAAAATAAAAATATATAAGTTTTAAGGGAATAATGATATAAGTTAAAATCAAAAAAGTTTCAATCTTTTAAATAAATTTCTAATGGCTAATCAAGTACTTAGGGAGCGGAATGGCTCAGCGGTAGACCACTGAGTTGTCATGCCGAAAATCCTGCTTCAAATCCCGCCGCGCCGCTGGCATGACTTTTATTTAGTCTGTTAGCGCCCGGAGACGGCCCATATGGGATCTAAAAACCTCCTTGGGCTCACCCAGCAACTATAAAGTGGGTACCCAAAATAAAGGGGAAAATGATCTAGAACAAATCACCTCTCTGAAGAACCGTTGTCCATGAAACATTACAGTCTCGACCATGTACTGAACCCCCAGATCAGTTCACAGGTTGTAGTGGTACAGGTTTAATAAAATAATTTCAATACCATCATTAGAATAGGAATGCTTCCTTTCCATGCATTTTTATTTTTTTAAACTCATATGGATCTTTCAAATACCTCTATTGAAAAATTACGTTATATGACCCTAGTCTTTTGAAGAACCGGTATTTATATCCATCTATATATGATAACTTTTTATAAAATTCACAAAATATTTTTGGGGAAGTTAATAATTTCAACCGACATTCCCCATTATCCTGGAAACATAAATCCATCTCCAGACTCAGTTGACTACACTAATACACCAATAACCGTTCTCTCTTGTGTCAATCGGGGCGGAAATATACAACGTTTTATGTTTTCCTCTGTTACGGTTGGCTTTTCTTTTTACTTCATTTTTTTTCGAAGAAGTCCCCAACTCTATGGTTTGGGACCCAATAGAAGGTATAATTCAGTGTTCGCTTTTGATTTCTGGAAACAAAAATACAAGACAAGGTTTCAGAGCTATTGTAATTGATTGAGGAAAACTGCTGCCATTGTTTCCATCTCGGTACTGATTGATATTTATTTTAGTCCTGATTTTATTTATTTATTTTGATTTTATTTTATTCAATTGCTGTATTGATATAGCATGGGTTAAAGGGTGGCATTGACGTCGTACGTTAACAAAATTATTTTTAAAGGCGTCTGCTGAATTTATTTTTATAACTGCAAGAGTTAATTCTGTTACTTAGTATTTTTAATCTCACTTTTATGCTTCTATGGCAGAGTTATATTTTTATTAGATAGTTTATTAGTATATTAATATAGATAGTATATTAGATCGTTTGAGTAGTAAAATACAAAAAATTAAAATTTAACAAATGAATCGTTTAAGTCTGTCTATTTTGGTTTATGGATGTTTAATACAATACTATTTGAACATTTTTTTTAAATAAAACAATTCATCCTTATATTTTAGTGTTAAGGTTATTCTTAAATGGAAATAAGGCGGTTTTCATTTTAAAAAAACGACATTCCAAGCTCCTTTTTTACTGACAATGAAATAAAAATAGAAAACAAACAGATCTTTATTGAACAATAAATTTAAATACTACTTAAGTTCAGTATAGCTTTCTCATTATGTCTAATAGTTATTTAAATACAATAATATATGTATTGAGGAAAAACAATGAGATGCAAGAAAGATGTAGCGTTGCTCAATGATATAGGTGTTTTCTTTGGAATCTAGCACTTATAGAAGAAAAATGCTTTTTTTTCAGAAACTTAATTTGAAAAAACAAACCAAGTTTTTCCAATAATATTTTTGCTAAAAAACCCATATACAAAATAAATGTATTTAATTTTCTTCCACGCCTCAACAATTATTTATGGTTGTAATACTACAACTTTGGAAAATAAGTTGATCTATTTTGTTTTAAGGTTTTTTTTTTTTTTTTTTTGGTCTGCTAATTATTTTATATTAAAATAATAGTCTACTTGGGACATTACATTATGAAATTCTGGCTGCATAACTCAGAGTAACCTATACAAATAATACATATTTGGATAAGTGGTTAAGTCGAATGTTTTCCAAAATTAGTATCTTGCACTCAATGCGGCGTAGTCGTGTTAAACTCATAGTGCATAAATGGCTTGATCAGAAATTGGCTAGAAATGGAGTTATTGCCTATACCACAACTCCATTCCAAAACCCAAAAAACGTCAAAACAAAATATACGAGAATGGCACAACTCTGCTTCCCTAAATACTGTTACCTCTCTCTGGACAAGATTCTAATTAATCACTTATTCACCGGGGCTGTAGATAGAACTTCATAAACAAAGGGGGCAACCTTTACTACCAGCGTGTAGAGCGCTGTGTCCCCATGCTGAAGCCCCCGTGTTCAAACTTGGGTGTGGCAGATAAATTATTTATTCTGTTAACAGTCGCGTATGATCCTTGTGAGATCTACATACCCTCCTGGGGTACACCAAGGTTCTTGAAATTGGGTACCCTTAATACGGGGAAAAACCTTACGGTTCTGAGCAATTTGGGCCTAATCACCACCTGCCCAATGGTTTAGAATGCTCTTTATAATGCTTTATAATGCCTGGCATGTTATGAGCCCAAGAATGAAGTTTGACGGGGGTAGAGGATAAATAATTCTTAGCAAACGCATTATAGTTTTTTATAATACTCGATCATTGCTTTTACAGACCTTCGTCTAGTATATTATATTGTAATAACATGGTTGAGTTTTATTCGGTCCTTGGAAGCAGATATAGTCCTATCTGTCGGCTTATGCTGTAATGTTTCAAGAGGTATGCACATCACGTGGGTGGTAGCTCTGAGCCCTACGTCGCAACATCAATCACACAGATCTTACTTACTCTTAGTCGATGTTGCAATGCTAACTGTAACATTTTGGTTGTCTCATCTGAAACCTTTACTATGGGCAAGTGTATAGGAAAAATGGTATCAATTTTACAATACTATCGACTTTATTTAAATATTAAAAGTGAAGTACACTTATAAAAATTAGGCAGATATTTATAGGAGTTTTTAAGAACACCTTATTAATGATTTCCTTTGATTCCACATGTTTAGCAAGTCGTGGATCTACAGGTTTAATACCCCTCCCTATTTGCTTGTAAAAAAATAATTAAATGTCTTGTAGTTTTTGCTTTTTATTTATCTTTTTATTACCTGAATATATTCTTTCTACAGGATTCTCTGGCGACCTTGGGGCTTTCTCGCTAATCGGAGCGCAGTTGTGTTGAATATTCAACAGAAAAATTAAGGTATTGTATATAAAATATTATATAAACATATTATATTAATACTGATAATACATATTGTTACTGACGTACCCTCTTTTGGACTTCGTGGAGACCTGAAAAGGGCTGGTTGGGAAACTGGGGAGAGAAACAAACCCATACATCCTCAAATCAAAAACAAATAGGTACAAGCAATAACTAAAAATAATAATCATGATTGAATTTATTACTAAAATGTAATACGGCGAATCTTGTAATCCCGTCTGTTTAGTAATCAAGTCGATACTAACAAAAAAAAATTCATAATTGCTTGGGTCTATCATCGACTGGAACGATCGCCTGGCTACAACCTGAATCTAGCCAGATTACAGTAAAAAGGAAGAGTTTTACGACCTTTACAGTTTTTCTTTCTTCCAAGCAGATCACTACACCTCTCGCCTTGAGTACCAGACTTCAAACTCCAACTTATTGGGAAAAATCCGCTCACTAAAAAGGTTAATTCCCGCTAGCATAAACATTTTCGGTACTCTCCTGTAAGGTGTGGCGTCCTAGCGGACGCATTTGGCATATTTCTTTCTATCCTGAGGGAAATAATTTACAAAACCTGACAACCTCCTGTACACATGACTGCAACGTTCACAGAAAATGATTTTGTGAACTGTTAGGGTCGGAAAGCCACGATCACTGAGATTTTTTCCCCTCAACAACACAATTTCTTAATCCAATCACAAATTTCATTACAGTATAATATTTAAATAATTTATTACATTTATATATAATATAAATATTAAATATTATATTATAATATATTTTATTAAATATACATAATAAATATAATCTTATATTATATTAGTATGATAAAATAAAACATACAAATATTATTTTTAGGGACAAGCTTGATATAATATTCGTTTTATAAAGACTCATTATGTCTTTCCTTTGTTAAGGTCGACGATTATTAATGAATGCTTGAAGTGTGGACGGAAATGAAAGGATGACAAAAAATTATTTCATGCCTTTTATTATATCAATATAATTAAGAGGTAAGTATATGAAAAGAGTTCTGATCTGGGGGTAGGAGATGAAAAAGAAAGGTTTTTTGGTTTTTCTTTTATATTTAAAAAAAAGTTGTATCCTAATGCTGTTCCAAGCTCACTAATAGTTTTTCCAGTTTTTTTCAAAAATGTAGGTTTTTGACTTATGTCACTTTAGAAAAACAAGGATTAAAAAAAAGGAATGGTACAACAATTAACACTAAGAGCAATAAAATGGTCAAGTTAACTACTTATTCTTCTTTACTGTCCCACCAGTTAAAATATCTTTGACGATAAAAGCCAAAGATGGCATTATATCACGCTCGACTGCCATATGAGGACACTTCAAAGCAAACCCACTATCCATCGCCGACCTCAAGTGAACGTGCGCCGGCAAGTTTTGGAATCTCTTTGCACCCAGAATTTTACACTAGTACGGTCCATAGTCACAGGGGTTATACCCGCCTACATCATACCCTCCACCCACACACGAACCCACGAGACCCCACTTAAAGAGATCCTCCCGCCTACGCCTCGGCCCGTCACTCGGGAGTTTTCTAGCCTCAACTTACGGTTCACTCGCTAGTCAGAACTGATTGCTCTTAGATTCGTTAATTATTGATCACAAGGAAGTTATATTTACCTAGATACATAAACTCAACGTACTAAGATCTATAGTAGATTCATTTTAATGTTATGTAGATAAATGGAAATCTTCAATGCAATGATATATTTCCATATACCGTAGGAAATAATATACCATTACATGGGTTTTTATCCTTTTTTTAAGGTAATCAGTCAAGTTTCGCATTCGTAAGGAGTTTGATGAAAAGTTGTATCGCATCAGCCGGTTAAATACTATATTATTAATAATATTTGTGTAATTATAAATACAGCAGAGCGCCGAATATCCGAGCTGGCTTCACGGAAAACATACAAGGAAGGGCACATTATGCCATTCCTAAAAAACAATGTTTGTTCAGGACCAAACAGTATGCGGCAGAATGTTTGGTCATGAAAAAGACAATCTTGATGCTTCACGGAGAATGAAGTGCTTCAGAAAATGAAAAATCACGGTGAGAGAGTTACTCTGAAAAATTTCAGAAGCGATTAAAGAAGGATACCATTATTGAAAACGCCACTACGAAGAACTCTACACGCACACAGAAAAAATTACAGATACAATGAGAAAACGCAGAATTCAGTTCTATGAGCACCTAGAAACAACGGGCGCACTTTCGGACGGAGAGAAAGAAAAATACAGGGAGAGAATGGAAGAGATATGAAAGAAACGAAACGAAGGCTACATCATGAATATGCTTTAGATTTTAGACTATTTCTAAAACTACGGTTGTGAAGGGAGGTGACGCCTGGGATCACGCTCAACCGCCAGATTTCCCTACGATTAAGGCTATCCACAATAGGGGCTTGGAGAGCTTCATAGGGGCTATAGGTCTGTAAGACTATATCCGTGTCAATTTACATATTAAATAATTTAAAATAATTTATCGGCCACACCCGGATCTAACTCGGAACCTTCAGCATAGCAGCTAAGCACGCTTCACACTGAGGTACCCTGCTCAAAAATATATATATGTTGAAAGTAAAATAATAATATATTTTTATTAATTGTTATTTTGGTGGTAATTTTTTTTAAATATTCTTGATTTGAAGAGAAAACATTTGTCCTGGCCGGGGTCGTCTGCATCTCGGGTGCAGTGCTCTAAACCACTGAGCTACCAGGGGTCGTATCCAAATCAGACAAATCCGTTCTCTTCACCCATCATATATCCCCGTGTTCTCGCAATTTTTGCGATCTATACACGGGGAAGAACGTTCATTGGACGTTACTTTAATTAGGATGTTGTTGACTTACGCCAATATTTTTGGATTTTGAGGATTTGTCTGACTTTGATTTGGAGGATTTGTCCCATCTTAATCTTCGTGAAGCTATTACTTGAATAATATTTATTGGATGCATGCTTCGCAATTCCGTGTTATGTAATCTCCTATATTCTCCAGTCGTCTCATCCTTTTTTGGTCCGAATATTCCACGCAACACGTTTCGAATACGTGCTGACGTTAGCGGCACATTTTTACATCCGTTAAGAAGAGTTGGAAGGATGGTTGTTTTATTAATTATGATTGGAAAGTAAAATATACTTAAAAATAATATTAATGCTTGATATTGTAATGCGTTATTTATATTTTTTAACACCCGTATTTTGCAGAACAATAATGTAGTATTTCAAAACAGAAGAGAAACTGATAAAATAGACTTAAATACATAAAGATTATATCTTGCTAGTTCTCACATTTTCATAATAAGAAATATGTATGAACCAGTTTCAGCGAGAGATAATAAAATTTATTACCTCTGCTTGTTTTTTATTTCTTTGTTCAGCCTTTGGATTTTATTGCATTTATAAATACGCGGCTCGACACCGTGTTCCTGGCATACAAATGTGTTCCTTTTTCATACATTTGGAATATTCACTATAGCACATTTTTTCATTAAAAGCGTGTGACTAAAAGTTAAAGATTCTAATAATAGATAAATCATTCGGCATATTTTAAGTTCCCCTGTTTTTTTTAGAAGTGTAATTAGAAATAATTAATAAACCTGTACCACTACAACCCATGAACGGGTCTGGTGTTCAGTACATAGTAGAGACTGTACTGTTTCATGGACAACGGTTTTGCAAGGAGGTGACTTGTCCTAGCTCACGCTCAACCGACGAATTTCCCCCCTTATTTTGGGTACCCTATTTTTATAATATTTTATAGAGACTGGGTTGGCCCCAGGAGGGTCCTAGATCCTATATGCTCCATCTCCCGCTGCAAACAGACTAAATAAAAGTCATGGCCTGCAGCAGGATTTGAACCAGGCATGGCAACTCAGTGCTCTACCACTGAGCCACTCCGCTACCCCTCATATATACAAGGTCAACTAATATTATTTAACTCATTATGTATCATTCATGCCATTATATTTACTCTTTATATAACAATAAATAAATTTGAAAAAAAAAATATAGAAAAGGAATATGTATTAACATAGAAAAGAAAAACCTGATAAGAGTTATCAACGTCTAAAAAAAAATGTATGTATTTATGACTATGGTCGGTTATGAGCTCAAGTTGTCTAATCTATTGTATGACAGTTCTTAGTTGTTTCTTTTATTTATCTATTATTATTTTTGTTGTTGAGCTGATTTAAGAAGTTTTTATTTAACCGCAGTACTCACGGTACAAGTTTAAAAAAGAATAAATTAAATTTAATACCCTCCTAACTCATTCTCTACTGGCTTTGCGGACTGACATAGTGCAGTGGAATACTATGATCTATTAGAATCCTTGACATATATTGCGTCCATTGAAGCAATTATGCACACAAGTGGTCCGTGTAATTTCAATCGATCGGCAAGCCTTCTGCAATCTCTCTATTCAAGGATTGTTGATGATCCAACCAGATGGAGAAATACAGTTTGGAAGAACGGTACCGACGGAGCTCGACATCCCCGAAATAAGTGAAGTTAAGAACATACGTGCCCATTTAGTGACTTGATGGGTGCTCCGAGACTGCTGGGTCACGCGAGTCTTCACGGCTGAGAACTTTCAGGACAAGCTACGCAGCTTCGGAAAGAACGTCGACCTTTTATGTCCTACATGCGGCGTTCAGGAACCTGCTGAGCACGTGATCAACATCGCGTTCGAGGAAAAACGGAACACCCTCCGGAAGAAGAGGGGTATTTAAATGCACACTGGGTTTGAATGGGATGGAATCTATATGAAGATATTGTTTATTCATTTAACGTCACTTCAAGCTGCTAATTCAAATCGGATGATGCTACAGTGGGAGTTCTATTTTTTCCTATCCAGGTATAATTTGATTTAACGAATACCTGACACCGTATATATCTGGTCCCACATTACGTCCCTCCGAAGGACGGGATAAGCAATGATTTTTTAATTCTCTATAAAAATCCTAGAGCCAAATGCTGGGCTTCGGACCTGCGGTCTTGGGCGTAGTAGGTTCGAGGGGCGTAAACCACTACTCCAGTGCCTACCCCTCTTTGAAGAGGTTTTACATTTTTCCGGGAGAGGTTTCATAACCTTAATGCATGGAAAAAAAACCTGTACCTCTACAATCATGATGGGTCTTGGATTCAGTAGATGGTAGACACTGTACTGTTTCATGGACAACGGTTGTGCAGGGAGGTGATTTGTCCTAAACCACACCCAACATTTTTGAGGCTGGGTGAGCCCCTGGAGGGTCCTAGATTCATCTCCGTCCGCGTACAGATTAAATAAAAGTCTACCAGGAGCAAGATTTGAACTCAAGACCTACGGCACGGTAACTCTACGGTGTCGGTAAGCGCTCTACCACTGAACCAGTCCTCACCCTTATATGCATGAAAGATATTTTTAATTTGGAATGAATCACAGGATTTTTAATACGTTTTTATTGCATCAAGAGTGATACTTAGCCAGTTGCATTGTGCGTTCCAACAATCCATAAGATCGATTGGGATTATCACATGCATCTGAAATGACTCCTAGTTAATATAAGAATATTAATAATGTTACTCATCTCAGGTGGAAAAAATAATAATTTGAGATTTAGATGATTTATATGCCTATAGGGTACCTGTAAAAAGCGCAATTTAAAAGTTTGGAAAAGAAAATTAAATTAAAATTCCGTTGCAGTTCCACTTTCTTCGGAACAGGTTCACTCGAATCTAAAATAAGACTATAAAAAAAAGTAGTTACAAGGCTCGTAATTCTTCAACATTAAAGTTGCAAGTTTACGAGTAAAGTTGTCCAAAATGAGATGCACTGCAAACGAAGGGGAGATTTTGTAGACATCTTTCCGAGAAGGACTTAAATAAGTTTTACAAACTGGATCATTACTTCGAACAATTAAGCTTCTCGTTTAGGTACTTAATGGGACCTGAGGGGTTAGTTGGATAGTTCTAAATCAACATTTTATGTTTCATAAATTTATATTAAAATGAGTGAAATTAAAAATTTACTGATTAATTATTATTGAATAGTGCATATAATTATCCATTCTATTTCTGTTAGATAGAACCCTTATTTCAAACGAAGTACAGAGCAAGTTAGAACAAAGGGAAGGAACGGCTTGAGAGAGATCTTTACCTTGATTGTAGGTATTCATTTAAAATTGACCTAGATTTTACCATCATATTTAAATTAATTAAAAACACAATATTTACTAACAATTATATTTTTTTAAAGCCGTACGAATTCAATACTAAAATTGTTAAAAAAAAAAAGAACCTACCATGGTACAGCCTACCAGTTGCACGGTTCTGCAGGGGAACGATTTGTCATAGATCCCGCTTAACCGCCAGATTATTTCCTCTATTTTGACCACCCATTTTATAGAGGATAGCTGAGCCCCAGGAGGCTTTTTGATCCCGTCGGATCCATCTCCGGCAGCTAACAGGTAAAATAAAGATCTGCTAAACAGCAAGATTTGAACACAGGACCTGTTTTGGCAATTTTTTGTCACTAAGCATTTGTCTATTGAGTTCAAATCCTCCTTTACAACGTCGAGAGGCCCGTCGGCCTACTGCAGGGTACTCGCTTTGGTTTCGTGTGCTTCTGGGACGTTCGCTTCGAAAGAAATATAGGTCCTCGTGTGTCTGCTGACCCCGAACAGACGTAATTCTTGACCGATTTCCCACCTTCCTCGAATCCGTACGTCGATGAGTCTATAGGGTGTAACTCTTAGGGTCCGTAAGGTTTACCGAGAAAAAAAAAGTATGTATATATCAAAAGCGGATAACTCCGTAATTTCAAAACTTTAGTTTAGTCAACCAATATTGTGTAAAACTGACACTTTGCCGCCTCGTTTAAGTCAAGTTTTAACCTTAAGTTTTGGAGCATAAAAGTGCTTTACTAAACCAGCGAAAAATACAAAAAAAAAACAATTATTGAAATTTTGTAGTCATTCTGGACGCCTCATATATTTTTTATATAAAGCGTTAAAATTCAACAATAAAGAAGAATTTTCAGAATACAATACAAAGATTCGTATTCAATGAAAAAAGGCATCGAAATATGCTTCCTTGGCATATGGAATATGTTTTCCTTAGTTTTGTCAACTTTTCCTAAACTTTTTTTAAATACAATTTATAGCAGTTATCTTTCGCTATTTTTTAAATGAATTTTATGGTTGTATCATTTTATTTTTAATAAGTGTTTCCTATTGCTTATTGCTTATTACTGGGAGCATGGTAACTCACTGTGTAAAGAGTAGAATAGCTGTGGTAAAGATCCCGGGTTCGAATCCGCCTATGACAGGTAAATTACTTAATCTGTCCATCAGTCCATTGTTGGATGGACCTTTGGAATTTACAGACCATCTAGGGGGTCACCCAGCTTCTATAAAGTGGGGAAACTTATTTGGGGAAATTAAGAGGTGTTTTGGACATATCATATTCCTGCACAACCGTTGTCTCTACCATGTACTGAACCTAAGAACCTTCATGGGTTGAAGAGGTACATATATTCCATGAACGTAAGAATTCGGGTTGATAATGCCAAAAAATACGGGCTCCGCTTAAAGGACATAACGTCTAAGTTTCCGGTTTCTTCTCTAACTCTGAGACATATTTTAGAGTATAATTTAGACTTTTTCAAAACATGTTTTCCCTCGTTTAATCGCTCTTCCCTAATAAAATCATTATCGATTAGTAAGACTGACCAGTTGAGGCAGCACATTTTAATCAACAACCAAACTGCTGAATCGTGCATTCCTCGACCTCTATGACTTATTGACTAATTATGGATCTATTCAGCGCCCGAATAGCTTTTAATTATCGTCCTAAGTCCAGCAAGTTGCGTAAGAAGGAGGAGAATTATGGAAACTGGGAACTAAGAGAAGAAACTCCAAGAACAAGGTAATGGAGTTGTGGAAGGAAATAGCCATTCCTTTTTTCTTCTCTTTCATTTCCTTTGGTTCCTTTCTTTCAAAATTTCTTAATTAAACATTAAAATATTGTCTTGGGCCTTTTTTAGGTATTGCCGAAACTAAAAAAAAAATAATTTTAAATTGCTTACACTCATCATTATAAAAAATAAACAATATCGCACAATTGGTTACATCATTAAAAAAGAAAAACAAGACAAAAAAACTACCACTCACATTTGCAATAAAATTCTAATATTCGTGTATATAGTAAACTGACCAATGTATGTTTTTATTAATACATTTTAAACAATTTATTTATTGAAATTTAAAACTTTATAATAATCGATGACTTTGTTCGTTACAAAGTAAGGATCATTGAAGACCTAACGAAGGGTTTTGGATTGTAAGGGTTGGATTCGAGAAGAATTCGAAGGCTATTATAGTTATAATAGTCATATTTTTGAGTCTTTTGTAATTAATTGGAAGCTTAGAGCGTTTGTCCTGTAAATTTCGAAGCAGCCTGAAACGTCGAGCAGTTTCTTGTCGTTTTAGTCTAGTATGAGGATTCCAAGTTAAGTGTTGGCCAAGGCGTAGTCCTAAGTATCCTACCTGTTCTACAAGAATCAGTGGGATGTTATTAAACTATACAGGAGGGCAGGAAGACATTGGCTTACGACGGAGGGTAAAAGTGATTCGACGGTATTTGTGGGATTTCTTTTAATCCTCCTGTTTTGACACTATTCTTCATGATCAGTGATATGGGAGCCAAGAGCATGGAATGCTATAACTGTTTGGTATTAGGATGGGTTGGGATGTCAGTTGTATGAACTGTGTTTAGGATTGGGCTGAGGACACTTCCTTGAGAAACATCAGAGGATTGAGAAAATATGATCAGTAAATATTATATAGCTTACTTTGAATGATCTGTTCGTGGGATAGTATTGGGTAATTAGAAAGTATGTCGGGGGTAGGAAATGATGGTGTTCAAGCAACCCAGGCTGCCAGACTCGAATTCATAAATTGGGATAAGATAGTGAGATAACAGAGTGAGTGAGTGGGAAGCTATCAGCAAGCACATTTGTTTTCTAATATAGAGCTAAGTTATTGTTGATAAACTGTTTTAAATGGCAAAATTTCTCAATAGAGCCATATTATGATATATAATTAAAAACATTATATTTTATCAAAATATTCTAACTTTTAATACGTTTTACTAAAAATCGAGTGGATATAGTGTGCGTGTCAACTTCAGAGAAGATTTCTTCCATAGAAAATCTGGTTATATACTATAATATATTATACATATATATATTATTGGTTACATCTACATATATGATTATATATCTGGTTACAAGAGCGTATCTAACTGATAGCTATTAGGTTTATGAATATTCATTAATATGGAAGCGCATAATCTACACCGCTTAACCGATAATTCACTAATTAAATGAGTTATCTCTGGAATAATTTCAAATATTTTCGTAAGTGATTATTGCGAATGTTTTTATATTATTTGTCTTTAATGACTAAGTGCTCCGAATGTTTTATTTGACGACTTAATTGTTTGCTTTTGAAGTTATTGTTTCCTGTTTAAAAACACTCTTGTAATTTCAATAAGCCCTTTATAAAAATTGACTGAACTGTTTTGTTTTTTTTAATTTGTGGAAGAAAATGGCCTGGGTGGAGCCCAATAAATTCCTCTTAGATCTCTTTATTTTAGTATCTAAGTCAATTAAAAATAATTATTTTTTCATTATTGTATTTCGTGTGTTTCCCTGACTATTCTTTAAAAGGTTAAATGAACGTTTTGTGGTAACTCAGCGGAATGACAGTGACAAAAACTAATTTAAGTATATGTTCTTTTATCCACCATTTATGGATAATTATATTATATTTGTATTACAAACAATCCCACTTATTAACAGTTTTATTCAACAAGATTGATCGAGATTGTTGCTTATTAATTCCACTCATTTGACATTGCACTAATTCTTTTCTATTCGCCAATAATTCGACATTTAGATATGTTATACAAAACATTTTACAGAAGTTAGTTTCCCAGGGAACCTAGGGCCAGAGTAAAGGGTTTAAAACCAAAAGAAAAACCTGATAATAAAAAAAAAATGTTTAAATTCACTAATCCACAATATTCTTATTTCGTGACTCTCCCCTGTATATTTGTGGATCATACGTGAGCTCAAATTAATTTTCGACGATGCTTTATTGTTATTCAAAATACAACGTTGGAGATATTTATTCAGCTGGGAATCGTTAGTATCCATATATCAAGGGAGGTTTAAATTCAAATATATTTATCAAATATATGGGCCACCATTTATTTAACTGGTGTAAAAATAATATAATATTGTATCATATATACAAATGGGATTACCTTAATTAATTTAGGTTATAGCTATTTATTTTCAACATATATTGTTTATTATCAAATAACCGATAATATTATCAATCTATATTATTGAATTTGGTCGTAATGAGGTAATACCAAAAAACGAGAGAATAAAACAAAAAAAGTTTTTTTCTAAATATAGATGAGAAGAAAAGGGATACAATTTATACCCATTTCAAATAATCCAGAAAAACATTTTTTTTTCACTTGAATATATCATAAAATGATTCTTTTTTCTCATTTATTGCAGTTAACGCAAATAAAGTAAATAAATAGTAGCTTTATTTACTGCAAAAAAAATTTTGTAGTTTAACAAAATGAACCTGAAAGTATGATTTCTTTTCAAGTAATGATTTTCCAAAAATCCAAAATTAAAAAAATAATTTAATGTTAAGCCATAAAACTGAGATGATGGTAATTAATTTAGTTTATAATTATTTATTTTAAAATTTAATATTTATCATTGGATGGAAAGGAATTTGTTAAGAATAATCTATTTTTCAATAAAACCAAAAAAAAAAGAATTTTAGGTGATGGTGCTTGTCTATTGGCTTTATATTCTAATAATATTGTATTATTTAGTTGTTTCACTATAATTTAATAAGAAAAAAATAATTAAAGAAAAAATGTTTTTCTCTCCTTAATTGTACCTGAAAACGCTTTGGTATACAAAACATGTTAAAAGTTATATCCAGAAAAAATTAATTTTTGCTTGATTATTTAATCATAAAATTAAATTAAACTGTTTATTTATTGCTCAGCATAATTGAATAATAAGTTTAATTTAAAGTGTGTTGTAGTTTATAAAATGTCATACTTCAAGTTGGGTTTTTTTTCAAGTAAAGATTTTACAGAAATACTAAATTTAAAAAATAAAACAAAATTTTTGATGGCGTGTTCCTTTTTTTAAATTAAAAAATCATACCTTGAAAAATATTTAATTCCTCTTTGAGTTTCATAATGATGTAAATATTTAATGCTTACTAAAAAATAGACGTGAGAAGATCTTAAAGGTTATACCCATTTCAAATAATTCAGAAAAAATGTATTTTTCGCTTGACTAATTAATCATAAAGTGATACATTTTAATGTGTTTTTCTCATTTATTGTCGAGTAAAGAGAAATAATAGTTTTAATTTAATTTTTGTTGCTGTTAAAGAAATGACAACCATTAAGTTGGCTTTCTAAATTAAATAACTTTTTTACGGCTTGTAGCTCTGTTTTAATTTAAAAATATATACAAATATCATAAATATATGTCGAATAATGTAAATAGTTTAAACACTTCATTCATCAGCTTAGCTGGAGGCAGCGAAATAATCTTGCCAGGAGTCTACTGCAAGTTGAGAGTCAGAAAATCTAAACTTGATTTCCTGTCACACTTGTCCAATGATTGTAAACATCGTACGTGGGTATTGACTGGCGGGAACCATGCAGATGAAGTATACATTTTCTCCACGTTTCCATCATTTATGTCGGAAAGAGTTTTTTTCGGAAACACAGAGAGAGGGTTGTGAAATTTTCAATATTCCGATCATGACTTGTAAAATACATAACGAGGTTTAATATAATAATTTTCAATAATTCAGCATTCAACAACTTAACTGGACAAGATAAAGATCAATTATACTTTAACGTAACCACAGCAATTCATATTTTAAAAAGTTTTTCAAAATAGGCCGAAAATATGTATTATTTTAAAAATTCCAATAATTGAAACCCTAAAAATTTGAATAGTAGATATATCAACCATCAAATGGGCGGAGCAATACGACACATAATAGAGGATTTTTTTTTGTAGAAATTTTTAAGTTTATTCCAACAGAGATGCAAGGAGTTAAAATATGTATTATTTTCAAAATTCCATAATTGAAGCGCTAAAACCTTGACCTAATGGGTTTTGCTCCTCACAAGACATACAAAAGAAAGTTATACGACCTCTTCTACGGGTGTAATTTGAGTGGACTAAATGTTCTCAGCTTAATTTATTTCGCAGTGCAACCAACCCTAACGAAAACCATTAATAGAATTGACGTTGAACTAGTTCCTCCCATCGGTCTCTCAATTGAATCAACACATAAAGTTTTAGCAAATATTTCCTGTGATTAAAAAAAAAAAATCTTTTGAGCTGTATTCGAGGATGGTTATAACAGAAATATTAAAAAAAAATAATTTGGTCGCTTAATATTAAATATCCGATTTTATTAAAATATAATAAGCTTACACTTATTTATTGTGTAATTTTTTACTGCAACCCCGACTATTCCCATCCTCCAAACAGTAATTAGTGGATTTCTGTTGTTAACTATGCTTATGTTAACAGACGGTAATGAGCTGTTATTAATTATCTCTTTTATTATAATATCTAATATCACTACATGTGAATGAACATTGGTTAGTATGTCATCAAATATGAACATAGCAACACGAAATTTTAGGGTGTAGAATTCTTTTTTTTATGTGTTTAAATTTTGACCACCATTACCACGGTGTTCTTAAAGGGGGGACAATTCGGAAACAGAAATTTTAAGCTGGTGACATAGATTGATTCATTCAAATTAATTCATAACTATTTCATTTCTCCTTTCTACCCAGAGGTGAAACCATCACATCCACATCGCACTTCAGGGATACTGAGATCATGCAAATAAAACCAAAAAACAACTTGCTTTGGTTAATCAGGAGGGACCTGCACTCTTACAAGAAAACGCTAGACCTCATGTTTCACGACAGACAGTGAAGAAAATAAACGAGCTTGGTTACGAAGTCCTCCCACACCCACCGTATTCGCCAGACTTATCTCCAACAGATTCTACGTGTTCAGAAATGTAGACACTTTCATAAGCGTAACATTTTTGAAAATGGTTCTCAAGTCAAAAACGCATTTCAAGACTTTATTTGAAGAAAATGTGTAGAAAATAAGCGTAAATATTTTGAATAAGAATGTTTTGATTTCACAAGGTTGATTTACTAAATAAGCGATCCTTTGAAAACGGACATTTCATAAGAAATGGCCCAATAACAACTCTGTTTTTCTGTTTTTCTTTGACGTCAGGAAAATTATTCTCGGTCCCTCAAAACATTTCGAGATGAAAAATTCAAACAAAAATATTAACTGGGTAAATGAGCAGTTTTGTTTACCCTGGCGCTTAATGACGCAACTTGGATCCTGTTTCAGGAGAACTTGGGCTTAACTCGATGAATCATTGAGCAGATTTTTATGAAGCTCTTTAATATTAATTTATTCTAATTAGACCGCTCCGATAAATTCTTATCAATTTATCAATCCCCGATGGGATCAATCGTGAAAATTCTGCAAAACTTCTCAAATCCCTACGTCTCGTGTTGAAAAAAAATGCAAATCTACTTATGCATTTTAATGATTCCTTATTCAAGAATATTATTCCATTTTTTACTATTTATTTCTAATAAATGTCCTTTTATTGTATATGTATTATGTTTTCGTATAAGTATAACTAACCAAACAATAACTGTTAGTAAATACAACCCATGGAGGTACATGGTACGAGTACATTACGCCTTGGGTTCTGTACATGATAGAGTATGTACTGTTCTTAGACAACCGTTGTGCAGGGAGTAATTTGTCCGAGATATCTTTCGACCGCCAGATTTGTCCTTTAATTGAGGGAACGCACTGGGCTGAGTGAGCCCCCAGATGGTCTACAGATCCCGGAGTTGACTTATTCTGTAAAAATTCGAACTAACTACTTTTTCACTGGGCTTGCAAACATACTCGTATACGTAATCTTAATTTTTCAATATGTGTTACAAATAAACTGAAAATAATATAATGACATTGCTTCATTGTTTTTGGAAATAATTTATTATCTTATTATGGATTGAATTGTTGAATTGCCAACACTTCGGCCTAAAATGTAGAGCAACTTCAGGGCAACCAGTAGCGGGTGCTGTCTGAAGTGACGTGCCATTATCATATTATCTTAATAGTAAGTACTATTATCCATAAATTAATGGTTGATCATACAAATGTATATTATTTTTCTATGTTACACTCAATATAGTATACATTTTATTATACATAGTGTATAGTAAGCTAATTGTTACTTGACGCTGTTTAAGGTGACTTGTCCTAGGTCACGTTCAACCGCCAGATTTTTCCCCCTTAGGGGTCCTAGATCCTATATGATCCATCTCCTACTGCAAACAGACTAATTAAAAGTCTTGCCTGTAGCGGGATTCGAACCAGGATTTCCGGCATGGCAACTCAGTGCTCTACCACTCAGCCCCTCCGCTCCCATTTAGTATTTAGTGTTTATTAATACCGTTAATATTTATATTCATATTATATTTCTCTTCCCATCCACATTTTTTGTAATACCTTAATTGGGAGAAAACTCATAAAAATTCACCTCACCGCACAAACTTTGTCATAGAAACAGTACTGAACCCTAGGCCTTTCACGGGTTGTATTGGTACATTCTTTTTTTAAAATATTATCACTGGTATTATATTATTATAACTTATTTTATTTTATTTGTTATAGATTGTATTAATTTTTAAATATTAAAAAAAAATATTTTTATTCGAAAAGAAAAGACATGTCCAAGACCGGGACTCGAACCCGGGTCGCCTAGGTCACTAGCCTGGAGCTCTGCCAATTGAGCTATCCTGGTTCGGCTCTCGGCCATAGACATATCCTTTCTTTTTACTGATCCCACGTGGGGACGACGCGGGGGCGTTCTCGCAATTTGCGATGTATGTGAGGGGAAGAATGTTCGTTGAACATATTTTAATTTGGATCTTGTTGACTTAGGTCATATATATATTATTATAATTTATTTTATTTTATTTGTTATTGATTGTATTAATTTTTAAATATTTTTATTTGAAAAGAAAAGAACAAAGAACAAGAAAAGAACATTCTTCCCCTCGTATACATCGCAAATTGCGAGAATACGGGGACATGGGATCAGTGTAAAGAAAGGATTTGTCTATGGCCGAGAGGCAAACCAGGATAGCTCAATTGGCAGAGCTCCAGGCTAGTGACCTGGGCGACCCGTGTTCGAGTCCCGGTCTTGGACATATCTTTTCTTTTCAAATAAAAATGTTTAAAGGTTATTATATTATGTTATATTATTACCCCATTATTATCCCTGTGTTAAAAATGTTGACTGTCGAGAAAGAAAAACATATTAAACAAATATAACCTTTTAATAGCGTACTCGAGTTGTCAAAAGAGTACAACTGGGATGATTACAATTAATCCTCCTCGATTCGGATGGCGTATCATTGTTCGTAAAAACCAAGGATTAGAGATTGATGAGGACCCTTGTCAACAACATAAATCAACAGATTATCCTCCGACCGATCGACAATTGAATGAGCCGAATGAAAGTAGACCTCGCGACCCGGCTCGTATTCGGTGGATGTCGAATAATCTGTGACGAGTGTCATGGGATATTGAGCCTCAATTGTGTCAATGATTATGCAAAGGAAATAAAGTGCTTCACTCACATGAGAAATCATCCCTAATTATTGTACTGAAATGTCATGAACCCAAATGAAAAATAAAAATTATCATAAATACGCATGGTTTATGAAAAATTACCTTGTTCAGTCACATATCAAGATTGTCAGAGACCAGATTAGTAAAACAATTATTCATCTGCTTTTAGAAAAATAAAACCAATAAAAACTGGTTCATACAGGTTGATTTAAATGAGTTAAATTAAACAATGTGACAAATTGAACAGAAAATAGAAGAGAATTCTGAAGAGTAGGGATACGAGAGTTAAATCAAAAACAGTTGCATGGAAACAATACACCATTACGGATGAAGAAAAGGCAGCCAGGTCTGAAAGAACGAAGAAGTTTTGGGAACAGAAGAGGAGGACACAAAAGGATCACAGCTAATGTTTTAACGAATGTGGTGTACATGGATTGATTCAAGTGCTCAAAAAAAAAAAAAAGTGAAGCAGTTCCAAAATTTAACGTATGAGAAAATTTCAATTTTTCAAAAACAAACAGGTATTTCTTTAAATACCTTACAGGTACTCTGAAAATACGTAAAAACTGAATCACTCATGTCACTTTTATTAAAAATAGAGTTTTAAAATTGTTTATTGTTTAAAATACTGTTATCAAAATACTAAGAATTAATCATGTTATCATAATACTAAGAATTAATCATGTTATCATAATACTAAGAATTAATCATGTTATCATAATACTAACTATAACTGCTACAGACATCGTGGGCATCTGCAAGAACCTCGAAATGGAAGTCTACTAGTACCTACAGCCCACCCTGAGCCTTTGTCTCTTCCAAGTGGTTCTTCCACCATTCCCTCTTCTGTGCCCTTTCCCTCCAATCAGGCATCCCTGTACACCTGATCTCTCCATCTAGTTTATGGTCTTCCAATCATGCAAAGAGTCTGCAGGGGACTTCGTGGTACCTCACTTTCATCCATCCTCGCTATATGCCCAGGCCTTTTTTATAAACCTGACGATAGGCATTTCCTTACAGAAAGAGAGAGAGTATAGTTCATGATTATACCGGTTTCTTCATCCTCCCTCTTTGCTAACTGGACCGTAAATTCTTCTGAGGTTTTGAAAGGATGTAAACTGGATTGCATTATCTAATAATTCATTCACTCAATGAAAACCTATTTCCAGTCGTTTTTAGCATATAACTTTATTATGTGGATACGTTTCGACTATATGTCATTTACAATCCATCAAGAACTTCTTTAACATCTAAGAAGAGTTATAAGTCATCTTTTTTCTTTTTTTTATTATCCATTGTCATTAGCTAAAATTTTTTCTTGGAGGTCCATTTTCCTCCATGGTCCTTTTGTTAATGTTAATTCTTCTGAGGATCTTCCTTTTAAAAACTGTCATCTTTCATCCTCAGTACCCAGTTCGCAGAAATTTAGCTCAGCACAGATCTAATGTGTACGTCTATAGACATCATTTACGTCAAAGCGTTAATTATATATTATATTATTTGGCGCTACGACCATTGTAGTCGAGTCTTGGCCTGCTTCAGCATCGACCGTTAGTTTTCTCTCTCAAGAGCTGCTACCCTCCACTTGCGAATATCCAATATGGTCCGGGCGTCCGAAGCTACGCAGTCCTCCCACCGAACTCGTGGTCGGCCTGCTCATCTCACACCATGCATTCGCTCCCTGAGGACTTTGGCTGGGATTTCATCGTGCCCCATCCTAATCACACCTCAGTCTTGCTGACTTTATAAACTTTACTACATCCAGCTCCTTATAAAGTAGTCTTAGTTCGTTGTTGGACCGGCGCCTCCACTTTCCATCCACCAAAACTGGACATATATTCTCCTAAGGACTCTCCTTTCGAATCTCAGACGTGAGAGTTCGTGTGCTTGGGTCAGGGTACAGTTTTCAGAGGCATATGTCAGAACTGGTCGGATGAGAGTTTTATACAGTCTGGTCTAAGAGGATTTAGATAGGACTACCACGCAGATGCTTCTGCAGGCCAATATTGCAGCGATTAGCGGCTATAATCCGGTTATCGACTTCTGCCCCAATATCATTTTGTTGGTTCACCTGGGATCCAAGGTACACAAATTCCTCAACTCTATCCACCCTCTGCCCGTCAACTTGGATATGGGTTTCAAGGTTTATTTGTTGAGGGTTTATGCACATGTACTTCGTTTTGCTGTAGTTCGATTAGTCCCATCCTTGCTGCAGCATTTCTCAGTGCGATAAATGCTTCTTTGACTGCTGCTAACGACCTGCCGGCAATATCTAAAGTGTTAGTTGGGGGCACCAATTAAAAAACAGTACAGTCCCTACCATGTATGAAACCCGATAAACACAATTTTTTTATTTATTGATTTCTATAAAGTATTTGATTATTAATTATTTTTAAAAACATTCTTAGCTCAACGTCACTCGAAAGATTTAGATTCTGATTTGCGAGATAATTTTTTTCATCTCTAATACCAAACAAGAATAAAAATGAAATTTCATAATTCCGAATCGGACTAACAAAACGAAAGTAAAGAAATGGTTTTTATTTCGCCATTTCTCCCTAAGGGGCGGGCTAACCATATATTTTCCCGCATCATCTTTCTAGAAATAATGATGCCTTCAATCTTAACAAATTGACTTCTTTAAATGACATACAAAGTCTCGGAGAAATGAAATATTTTAGAAATTGTCATGTGAATTTCACCGCTGTCACAAGCAGATATCAACTTTTCTCATTCATAAAATATCAATGTATATGAATACATGAGATTTTATTTTTTTAATTCCCAAGATTAGGTCTTGTCGATATTCACAATTGAATCGTATGGATGCTACATGGTCCATTTTCCTTCTCTGATGTTCGTTTGGAATAAGAACAAGAATATTTGGTATATTTGGTGGTAATTAATGGAACAATCATGAATAAAGAAATTTTAACAATGTAAGAACGGCACAATTAAAGCAATGGCGTACGTTTCAGTGTTTATGTTTATTGATTTAACTTCACTTTACTATTATCACAGCTAATCGAGCGTTCCTACAATGCACTGTCTGAGAATGTAGGTTGTTTTACAGTATTTTCCTCGACTAATTCCAACTTCTGTGCAAAATCCATTCCTATACAGTCTTTAGCCATCTTATAACAGCTTGTCGGGTCGTGATCTTTAATCCAGAGGAGCCTATAACAAGTGAAATGTTAAAAAAGTAAAAGAGTGAATATAATAAATAAACTCGCTTGGTTCTACAACAACTGACTGTTTGTTCATTTATTGTTCATTATGTTTTGGCACTTTTTGGAACCTAGTTTTTGATAAAACTGGGAAACAACACTCTAATGTTATAGAAAAGTCAAAAACCAAACCCGGGAAAAGGCCGGAAGTATATCAAAATTACTAATTTATACATTTCTTATGAAAAAAAATGTGCACAAAATCAATTCGACAAAAAATCATTAAAATAACATTGAAATCACTAGATTTATGTTGTTATTTTCCGATTCTACATATCCGGTAAACTAATTAAAATTTATATATATATATATATATGTAATATGTATAATATCCATTTTAAACATGACCAATATTCACTTGATAACACACATAAAACCAATACGAAACACACAGATATTTCATTCATTCACTTGGTAACAGCACTTGCGACTTGCAATACCTTCATAATACAGCGGCAGGTACAGCTGATTCCCAGAAAAAAATATGACATTATGTTCTATAAACACTTGGCTTAACGTATGTAGAGGTAGGTTCTTGGAATTGTCAAACAATTTTTTTCCTATTTTGATCGACATTTAAATTCAAATATCCATGTATGCTGTGGTAGTCCTAAATGTTACATATCCATGTATAATTAGGATAGAGGTCTTTAACGAGTACCTGACACCTTACAGGATCGAGCCATTTGACGTCCGTTCCGACATATCCGACATATGTCCGACATATCCCTTTTAAAAATCTTAAGGCCATCTGTCGGGCTACGAACCTGCAATCATGGTCATAGTTGGTTGTTATGTTAAGCACTTCACCAGAGGCCACCCTCACGAATCAGTGTCCACATTAATCAAACATTAGTTTCAGATTAATCATCATCATCATATGGCGCTATGGTCCATGGAGGACCTTGGCCTCCACTTTGACCGATCTATCGCTGCTCTTCTCCATGTTCTTATCCCCAGGAGCTTGAGGTCTGCTTCCACATCGTCCAGCCATCGCATTCTAGGCCTCCCTCTTTCTCCGTCTGGACGTCCCTCCAGAATCAGCTTTGGGAGCCTTTTTTTGTCCATTCTGTGGACGTGCCCCAACCATCTCAATCTTGCTTTTTTAATACAAGAAACTATGTCAGGTTCTCCATATAGGTCCTTAAGTTCTTGTTCCTTTTCATGCGGAAACAATTTCCTTCCATAGTTGGGCCATACACTCTTCTAAGAATCTTTCTCTTCCATGTATTCAATAATCTCTCATGGTGTTTGGTTAGAGTCCACGCTTCCCCACCATAGGCAACGACAGGACGAAGTATCGTCTTATATACCCTTATTTTGAGACTACGGGGCTATGATACAGCTCTATTTTGGAACACGTTTCTGAGGGGCCAATAGCATCGGTTACCGTTTTCAATCCTCGCCTTTATTTCATGTTCCATTCTGTTATCTTCTGTAATAATGGTGCCAAGATATTTAAATGTCTTAACATTTTCAAAACTGCACCCTCTTCCTTGGAGATATCCACTGGATGACAGTTTCCTGGATGAGAGCATGTATTTTGTTTTATCCATATTTATAATGAGCCCTGCTCGCATCATCAGCATATGCGAGGTGTTGGGTCATGTTGTTATAAATACACCCCTCTCTTCTGGCTTTCTTAATAGGTAATCAATAATATTCATTTGAAAAGAAAAGATATGTCCAGGACCGGGACACGAACCCGGGTCTTCCAGATCACTAGTCTGGGACTCTACCATTTGAGCTATCCTGGGCCCTAATGAAGTACGCTTCTCGGCCATGGTCATATCTTTTCTTTTTGATCCTAAGTCCCCGCGTTCTTGCATTTTTGCGAAGTATACGAGAGGAAGAATGTTCTTTGAACATTATTTAATTTGGATCTAGTTGACTTACGTCATTATAATTATTATAATTTATTTTATTTTAGTTGTTGTTAATTTTTAAATTTATTCATTTGAAAAGAAAAGATATGTCCAGGACCGGGATAATTATAATGACGTAAGTCAACTAGATCCAAATTAAATAATGTTCAATGAACATTCTTCCTCTCGTATACTTCGCAAAAATGCAAGAACGCGGGGACTTAGGATCAAAAAGAAAAGATATGACCATGGCCGAGAAGCGTACTTCATTAGGGCCCAGGATAGCTCAAATGGTAGAGTCCCAGACTAGTGATCTGGAAGACCCGGGTTCGTGTCCCGGTCCTGGACATATCTTTTCTTTTCAAATGAATAAATTTAAAAATTAATAACAACTAAAATAAAATAAATTATAATAATTATAATGACGTAAGTCAACTAGATCCAAATTAAATAATGTTCAAAGAACATTCTTCCTCTCGTATACTTCGCAAAAATGCAAGAACGCGGGGACTTAGGATCAAAAAGAAAAGATATGACCATGGCCGAGAAGCGTACTTCATTAGGGCCCAGGATAGCTCAAATGGTAGAGTCCCAGACTAGTGATCTGGAAGACCCGGGTCCCGGTCCTGGACATATCTTTTCTTTTCAAATGAATAAATTTAAAAATTAATAACAACTAAAATAAAATAAATTAGTAATCAATAATAATTTGTATAATTTTAATTTATATCCTGACGACAGCCGAAACTTGAGATGTTTCAGGGAAATCTATACTAATATTCTGCTGTTAATTTCTTGGATGAACTTATACATTTGAAATGAAATATAATAAAAAAATATACTAGTATAGTATAGTATTTGGCGTAAAATAGTATAATATAGTATTAGGCGTACCTCATTATTTTGCCCTGAAGATGACCTACAAAGTAGGTCGAAACGTCGGCACAATCAATAAATAAGTCCTGACTTATTTAGTGTTTTTATTTTGACTGCACCACCCAACTATTTCCATCCTTCATAAAAAATTATACGCATTGTAAATATTCAAAAATCTATTAAGAGTATATCTGGGTCTGTGTAAAAGGTTGTGAGAAGACAAGATGAAACTTTTACTCATGCTTTTAGATCCTTTTTCTTATCTTGAATAAACTCCAACAGAAACTTGTAGTGCTGCTAGGAAGCATTAAAAGAAAGTATGTGGAGTGGATTATGAGGAGGCGTAACTATTTACTTCGTATCTCGGTTTCTCTTATAAAAGTCTCTGTTTTATAGGAATATAAAAATGTCTATGCTTTTCATAGCATAAACATATGCATGTTATTTCGAGTTTCTGTCCTCTTTTATTCTAATATTGTTACTGTCCGTTTTATTCCTTTCACAAGGAGCTATTTCACTATTTTATTCCATAGTGGAACCTAGAAACCCTAAACACTCTGGACAAATAACGGAATATATTTATTTAACTATCACTGCAGCCGGGCGGGCATTGGTAAGCTTTTTAGTAAGATATATAGAACTGTACTGAAGCTTCAAACAATTTTGATGTGTTTTACGCTAATCACATGACTAACTGGACACTGCTATGTGTGAATAAAGGTTTCAACTGAACAGCTTTTAGATTTTGCTCCAACTTCTCACTTTTGCCATATTGTACAAAGTTTACTATAAATTTATTGTGTTATTTTCTATAAGAGCCGTTTGTAATCGACCTAGCAAAAGAAAATTGCCAACCTCCACAAATTTAAGGTTTTACGTTTAAATACCTGTGCTATTACAACCCATGAATGGTCTTGGGTTCAGGGCAGAGTAAAGTGTCTATTTTTTTTTAAGACGAAGGTTAAGGAAGGAGGTGAGTTGTCAGCAGATCCGGATTCGAACCCGGCACCTTGAGGACACCAACTCAGCGCTTTAAAAACTCAGCTACTCCGCTCCCTTTCACGTTATCAAAGTTATAGAACAAATCATCCAATGTTGTTCACAAATTAAGTTTCAAAATGGCGGCCGATGGAAAGTTTAATGTGCCTATATCTATATCATTTAAAGAGATTTTAGAAAAACGTAAAAACTGCAATAGAATCATTGTACCTAGGAAATTTACAGATGGTTTATGTCTATTATTTTCAATATTGAATATTTTTAATCAATGGAAATTAAAAAAAATATATATAACTGCTCTCAACATTTATTCTTTAAACCTTATAAAAGTTTACACAAAACTGTATTTTTCCAATGTAATACATAATTCCCTACATCAAAATAATTGGGTGCATTAGTTTAAAAGATAGTTGTTTACTGGAAAAAAAATAAATGGTTTAAATTCCTCCTCCCCTCAATTTATATAAAAAAAAGTAAAAATATAGAATAAAAAAAAATTAGTTTGTTCATTTATTTATCCATTTAATATCACTTGATGCTGCTATGGCTAATCGGAAGATACAACAGTGGTAGCCCTAAATTTTACCTATCCAGGATAGGTATCATTTTACCTGACATCGTACCTGGTAAGGAATCCCATTTTACCTCCCTTCTGAAGGACGGCATAACCAAGATTTTTTTACTACCTTTTGAAAAATCCCTAAGCTTCCTGCAGGGCTGGGAAACCGCGGTCTTGGGCATAGTAGATTTTTATGCTAACCACTATACTACAGATGACCCAAATAAATAATTATTTCTTTATAATTTATAATTATTTTATCGAAAGATTTGCAGGAATTCGCAACGAGCCAAATACAGTATTATATTTGTGCGCAATCGAACTTAAAATAAAAAATTGTCTACAAAGTGTAGTATTTTTCATTAAAAAAATAAAATATATAAGTACCTTACTTTATATCCATATCGTCAAATAACATATCATTGACTCTACTTTTACACCTGGAATTTTGTCGATTTTTCTTCCTAGTGCAAATAATTTAATTTTTTCTGTATCTGCCAAGTAAAGTATAATTCATATGAGATAACAGATGGAAACATATTGAAAAATAAGAAATATCTGAATAGAAAAACAATTTTATTCACAAAAACTCCAAATTTGTATAAAATAATAAAATATTCTTCGGAAATTTGTCTTCATTCAATTTCTTTTATTATTTTTATTTTATTTTTTTAATAACGGGTGATTCTTCCCCTTGCTTGTATCACAGCCTGGATTCTCCTTGGCATGTTGCTGATTAAGGAGAATCAGGAGAATACTCTTCTCGGGATACATACCGTTCTCCTGGATTAACCCATTCTTCCACTATCGCGGTGTTGTAGGTCCATTGGAAGATCGAGTCACCTTCGGATGCAGCTCCCTACCTCATCCCACATGTGTTCAATGGGATTAAGGTCGGGCTGCGGGCTGGCCACTGTAGGGTGAGTATAAATTCTTCATTTAGATAGTCAGTGGACAGTGGACCGAGATAGTCGGTTACAACATTTGCAACATGTGGCCGTGCTTTGTCATGCATTAACATGAAATCACCGCCTATGAAAGGGGCGAATGGCACTACATACTCTTCCAGAATTTCGGATATGTACCTATGTGCAGTTAGATTCCATCTCTGGAACACATGGAGATCAGTCTTCGCCACTAAAGTGATTACAGACCCACCAGCGTAGGGCACCCTTTCGGAAATATTGTCCTGGCCTTCTCCACACTCTAACCCGATGATCTGAAGCATAGTGAAAATCTCGATTCGTCTGAAAACAGTATTTGAGCCCAGTCGTTTACTGTCCACGCTGAGTGTTCTCGAGCAAACATAAGACGAGATGCCCGGTGTGCTTGGGTGAGCCGAAGGGCCGTAGCCCTTGATTGAAGGCGAACTTCATGAAGCCGCCTCCTCACCGTATCCACACTGTTATTCATATTTCGGGAAATTCGAACCATTGATTGGTTTCCACGGCTCTCTGAAAGTGACTTCTTAACGTCTGCATCACAATAAATCTATCGTCAGTCGGAAGAGTCGCTCTGGGCCGACCAGAACCTGGCTTCCTGGTTAAGTTACCAGTCTCCCTGTACCCATGGACTGCCCTGCGAACGTTGGTTTCTGGTAGCCCTAAGGACCTAGCCACATAACGCTGGCTTCTCTCATCCTCTACCAACGCGACGTTCCTCGCGACCGCTTCGGTGGGTAAAACCATTCTGAACGGCAAACAGGATAAAAAAATGGCTTTAAAAAAAAAGTGCGAAAATAAACGTGAAAGTAAAAATGAAACGTAACTACACAATAACTGCAGATGAACTAATGTGGAAATCATTATTATTCCTTGGGGAATAAATGACTTTGTACGGGATTATTGATATGAAATTCTTTCTAGCCGTTATCCAACCAAGCCAAAACAAACAATAGGGTCAGAATGTAATTTAAATACATATTTATCAAAAAAATTCGGTGCACCGTTTTTTTTGCTGTTTAGTTTATATATCAGCAAATTTTGACCAATCGACTCTATTTTCCAACTATGTTCCTTATGACCTACGTATTGGTTTAATACTTTACTGTCTGCAGAATGTTGGCTCATTAATATGAAGCCAAAACCGTTTGGAGAGCTTTCTAAGTCCTATATAAATATACTTTTGCTGAAGCATGTGCCGTGATAGAAATAGTGTAATATGGTCTCGCATGCAGAGCAGTCAGATATAGTCCTCCTGCTGCTAAATAAACATGCAGTACTACTTAAGAACCTTTTTTTTGCACTTCTCGTCGAAAGATATTTTTGTTTTATTATTAGTTGTAAAACTCCTAAAGTGGAAGAAGCTAAGTAAAGATGGCTCGCGTTTGTGGCTTTCTTTGCGAGAATTCAGCTTTTTTTTCTTCGCTCAATTTTGTATTGTACTTGCTGCATTATGTATTTTTTGTATTATTATAAATCGCTTTAGATACTATTATTAGCCAAGTCTTTTGGTATCTCAACTGATAGCCTCCTCGGAATTTAAACTCTTTTCAAGCAGTGACAATGGAAAGCAGTGTGAAGGACAGCTAACCATCCGGACGGAACAGCGATGGTGAAGTCAGTGCTTGTTAGTCATTAGAGATAAAATATACTTCCCTACTTGAAAACTTTATATAAAGTAACTTTTAAGTTAATCTAGGTCTTGTTCATTATCAACCACGACACTTTGGCTTGGGGTTCTTATAACATTTAATATTAATAGGGATACAAATCATGTGGAAGGACATATTTTAGACTCATTCAAATGTAGAATAGAATATTAATAATTTTATTTTGTAACCAGGTCCCTTAAGAATAACAGATGTGTACAAAATTTAATGAACATAGATCTGGCCAAAGGACTAAATTATAAGAATGATATTTACAATAAGTACATTATGGATATATGAACTAAAAAGTATGTTCTGGTAAAGAAAAAAAAATCGAATAAAAATTTAAAATTAAATCTAAGCTGGGAGAAAAATTTAAATAAAATAAAAGCACCTAACATTATTAAAAATAGTATCGTTAAAGCGAAGAAAATTGGCATCGATTAATTCACCGATTACTGCTAATGGATATGAGCTGTTAATTATAGCGGATTAGAAAGCATCTGTATAGCAATTTAGGAGCTGTAGGATTTTCATCCTCTATATAATCACAGGGTGTGAGGAGAAGTAATATTCAAAGCTTGTATTTGAATATTGATAAGGAAGAAGCAAGACGGATATCAGGTGGGAATGAGTTCCAAAGTGTGGTGGAACGGGCGAGAAAGAAACGCTCAAATGTTTTGGTTCTGTGGAGACGAGTATAAAGGTCGGGAAGGTGATATCTTGTGCCCTAGGATTGGGTAGAGGACTTAAATTTTCGGAGACAATAGTTGTAAAAAGGATGTTGTGAGTTGATGGTTGGGTACTTGAATGAATTTAGGGAATATAGTCCAATGATGGAATGAAAGAGCCAATTTAACTGGTCATAGAGTTGGTATAGAGTATATATATATATATATATATATATATATATATATATATATATAGTTGTGGACCGAAGTGATTGGCAGGCAGTGGTGGATGAGGCCCAGGTCCTTGTAGGACCGTAGTGCCAAGGAGTGAGTGAGTGATATATAATACATATATATAACAATTTATGTTTTTATTTTTTAATTTTCGTACGTGAGATTCTGTCTAACCGTTAAACTTTCTTTTGGCGACGTTTCGAGACTATATGTTCTTATAATCATGCCCTAAAAGTGAAAAAATACGCTTTTAGTTATATATTATTTACATATTATTTACATATTAAACAATATAATAGTGTAAATATAAAATTTAATTAGTTAAATTAATAGAAATCACTAGAAGCCTATTTTTTCAGTTTTAGAGCATGAATGTGAGAACAATATAAACATCACCAAAAGGTAGTTTAACGAATAACTGATTTTCAAGAACGATATATATATATATATATTTATGAATATTGAAATAACAAACAAGCCTCAGCATAAAATTAACATGTATTTGTATAATTATAAAGTATAAAAATGAAACGACATTATTAATGCATAAATAGTTCTTAAATTGATGACGATATGTGTTTCTCTTGATCACTCAGTGTAACTGTACTGTATGAGCATGTATATGAGATTGCGATTATGATGTGGGGCATATTCATACCATTAGCTTGGGTATTAATAAAATATAAAATATGTTAATTATTCGACACGATGTGAATGGATCGGGGTCTACAGCTATGACCTTCTAAACTCGCAAAATGTGAGACTGAAGTTTTTTTTTTTATAACATTGTAAATTATAAAATATGTAAAACTACTTCGCCCATTTAAAAGCTACAATAATCCTTGTTTTTTTAAGGATTTGATCGCGGAATTTGTAACAACCAAGTTCATAGTACTTGTTTAAAAGAGATAATGTGCTTGATCGAGCATTGAATATATAATAAAAATTCAATCAATAAATAACTAAATAAAAAGCGGGGTCGGTGAAGAGAACAGATTTTTCCGACTTGGATACGACCACTGGTAGCTCAGTCGAGCACTGCTAAGGAGAATCAGACGACCCGGGTTGAATTATTTTCTTTTCAAAATAAAAATATAATAAAAACTATTTGTTTTGAGAAAAATTTTTCCCAATAAATAAGACTTAGTCTACACGATAATGTTGTGTATGGGCTCCACCTGAAGCGCTATCTTACAGAGTGGGGTACTACTTCCGGCCATTAGAGTTTCAGAAGTCTGCAGTTGTATTTCAAAATATCGTGTTAGCGATAAGTCTTGTATATGTTTTCTTATTATTAAATTTGTGTTCAAAAGTGGATTTGTCTTCCAGTCCTTTTTTATAAACATGACAGATAAATATTTATTTTATTCATTAATTAATTTTTATTTGCACCTACGCAATTGCGCATTCAGCAAATTTAATCCAAGTGCTTTTTCTCTTTGCTTTTCTACATGATCATCGAGTTTTGGAATAAAAATATCAATAGGCCTCTTGGCCAATGTGTATTTAATCTTTTCTTATCAAATCCAGGTAACAGGGAGTAGGAAAGCAGAAGAACGAGTGGGTTTGGGTGATATTGTGTCGATGAATGGTCGAATGGAATGTTATGTATTTGTTATGAATATATGATTTTAATGTGGGAATGTTCATGTCGTGCATGGTGTAAAAATATACCATGGTGTATTAACAATTATTCTGATAATTTTGGACTGTGTTGTTTGTATCTTGTGCATGTGGACTTTTTTTGCTGAACCCCAAAGTTCTGTTCCATATGTCCAAATAGGTTTTATTATACTATTATCGATAAGTCGTTTGGCCCGTAAGTCAAGTGAAGCTCTGTAGTCCAGAACATGTGATAGTTGTTTGTACCGTCTAGTCACTTCTTGTCTTTTTAATTTTGTATGTACGTTCCATGTAAGTCTTTTGTCCAAGTATAGTCCGAGAAAACGTACATCATTTTTGGAAGGTACTTCGTCGTTGTCAACTTTGCGTAGAGAGAAGCTTACATGGCTCGATTTTGTGGCATTTATTCTGATTTGCCATTTATAGAACCAATTTTCTAAATCAAATAAATGATTTTGAAGAGGTATAGATGCTAGGTTCGGGTCTCTGTGAGAAGAAATAATGGCTGTATCGTCAGCGAAGGTACAGATGTTGGTGCAAGGGTGCTCCGAAATATCGGAGGAGTAAACAGAATAGAGAATGGGGCTTATTACATTGCCTTGCGGTACACCCCTGTATTGAGGAAAGAAAAACAGTCAACGCAAGTACAGAAGAATCTGTCTTGGAAATAAGATTGTAGAATTAAAAAGTAAGGAGGAAGCAAGTGAGGTTTTATTTTCCAGGGAAGAGCCTTGTGCCAGACACTAGCAAATCCTTTTTCAATGTCAAGAAAAAGCGCAGAGCAATATTCTTTTTTATCAAAAGCGATAGATATTGCATCCACGATACGATGATACTGTTGTACAGTGGCGTGATAAGAAAGAAAGCCAAATTGGTGGTTCGGTATCACTCCGCTATTTTCGAGGATAGGCTTTATGCGATTAAGGAAGAGTTTTTCAAATAATTTAGACATTATAGGGAGGAGTGCAATTGGACGATAAGATGAAGGATTAGTGACAGGTTTAGAAGGTTTAGGTATCATTTTAATTATGGAAAGTTTCGAACAGAGCGTAAAGTAAGTTGTGCGCATAATTGAATTGTGGATGAGGGTAAGAAAGAGAACAGCATTCCGAGGTATGTGGGGAATAATGAAGGGAGTGAAGATATCATAGTCAGGAGCTTTTTTGTTTGGCATTTTGTTCAGTACTTGATAGATTTCTTTTGGATGAAATGCCGGAGGAGGGAGTGATAAGGGTAGTGCTGTTGTCAAGTCGCCATCTATTTTGTCAGTGAGAGTATTATGCTGAATTTCATTTGCCTTAAATATATGAGCAAGATGTTTAGCGAATTCGTTAGCTTTTTCTTCGCTCGTAATCGCCCAAGTGTTGTCTGTACGTCTAAGAGGATATTGAACCACCTTTTGCTTTAGTATACTCCTTGTAGCTGTTCATATTGGTCTGTCTCGGTTGTTTATAAAATTTAAATAGTCCTTGTAACTGTTGTTTTTAAATTTTGATAATTCTTATTGAAGTTTTCGGGTTAGTTTGTTGAGTTCTATTTTATATGAAGGGTATCTTGTTATTTGCCATAAAGCTCTGATCCTACGTTTTTCTTTAATAAGATTTCGTATTGGTTCAGGTAGGTAGGAATCAGGTTTTGATGAAGTCATCTTTGGTGTTGTGGAGTACCAAACTGCGATTTGAATACATTCAGTCAAGTGATTAACAGCATTGTCCAGATCGTCGGCTGTACATATGTTAGTATTAAGGGTGATTTTGTTGTTTAAATAATTTTCGAACTTACTTCAGTTTATATAGCCATTTATTAATGCCAGGGGTGCAGGTTTTGTAAATGGGTGATTTGATAGCTCGAGGAAAACTGGGCTATGATCTGAAGAGAGATCAGAAAGAGTGGAAACGTTGGAATGTTTAAGTGGCAAGGAGTTCGACAAAGAAATCGATAACATCGGGTGACTTTGAACTAATTGAACTAATATCTCTGCAGTAATAAGAGACTTGAAGAGGAAAAAACTTCCAAAAATAACTGTTCATAGGCTAGCCTTTGGCTCTGAAAAGTTATTCCGAAAACAAGTATTATCTCTCAGAAAATAACAAGGTTAGTCCTAAATAAGGTAATTTAGTAGAATAATAAGAGAAAATCTGACGTTTTTGTACTTGTTACAAATACGAAAACGTGTTTGAACTTGCACGATGACCAAGAGCCAAAAACCGAAAATAGTAACAACTAAAAAACGAGCCCCAGCTTTCATAAAGAATTCTAAAAGAGACATCCCAATACCCTCTACTAAAACTGCTGTCAAGAAATTAATTTTGCCCCTAAATGTAACAACAACGTTAAACGAAAGCAACAAGAAAAAAGCAACAACGTCTAAAGAAACCATATCTCAACATGTTCCAAACCCATCTAATAATCAAAAGAAACCTTTAACTTGCCCTACGTCAAACCCTCCTCCTATTCATTTAAAAAATGTTAAAAATTATAGTCCGGAAGTCGGACCTTCGGGATTTTACTGCCGTTCGAGCATAACCCAGACAACCATTTACCTTTCAACTCCAGACAATTATCGCAAAATAATAAAGATATTACAAGCTCAAAACGCTTTATTCCACACGTATCAGTTTCAGGAAGAAAAACCTTTTCGCATCGTTATACGAAATCTACACCATACAACACAACAAGGAGACATAAAAATTGATCTTAAAGAACATGGATACAAAGTAAAAAATGTTATCAAGGCACAGCATCAAAGTTTGAAAATATCATTACCTATATTTTTGAGCAAAGCCCGAAAAGCCAAGATGTATTTAAACTTGAATTTTTGGTTCACACGAAAATTAAAATTGAGGAACCATATGTGAAAAATAAACCACCGCAATGTCAAAGGTGCCACACAAGAAGTGGCTTACGGCCACACAAGAAGTTACTGTAGCCTTCCTGCCAAATGTGCCCGGTGCGCAGGACCACATCTTACAACTGAATGTACGAAGACAAAAGAAACTCCGGCGACTTGCGCTAACTGCAACGGTGCCCACCCTGCAAATTACAAAGGATGCTCAGTTTTAAAAACTCTTCGTAATAATAAATCTACAACCATTGCACCAACCGCGTCAACTGCATTAGTCAACCAGGAGATTTCTTCTCAGATTAAAAATGTTGTTGATACCTCTACGGTAAATGAAATGATAGCCTTAAATAATGAACAAGGAAAATCAGCCCTTAATCCAGTTAAACAATTGTCTTCGTTGGAGAGAACTAGAGAAACAGCTACAAAGGTAACAGGGAGTTATTCTTCCACTCTTTCTTCCTACCCACCTTCTTTATTTTTCGATATCTCTTCGATTATAAAATCTTCTATTGAATCTTTGCTTTCTGAACTCAAATCCTTTTTATCTCCTAACTTCTCACTAAATTAACTTCCTCTGTCACTCCGAATCCTTCTTATGGCTAAAACTCTATTACCTTCTCTTAAAATACTCCTTTGGAACTCCAATGGTCTGCTCCATCGAAAATACGAACTAGAAACTTGCCTAAAAGAACACGACATAAACATTGCACTTGTAACTGAAACTCATTTAACAGACAAACAAACATTCAAAATTCATGGATACAAAGTATACAGAACAGACCATCCGGATCACTCGGCCCATGGAGGTACTGGAATCGTTGTAGCTAAGTCGTTGAATCATCACTTTGTTCCTTCCACTTCTACGAATACAGTTCAGTTCACCACTATTTGCTTAACTTCTCCAAAATATCAGCTAAAAATTTCTTCCGTTTATATTGCTCCGAAAAAAGTCATATCTATAAATGAATTGAAAAATAAGTTTTCAACTATGGGTAAACCATTCTTAGCTGGTGGTGACTTTAATGCTAAAAATACTAGATGGGGTTCTCGAATTTCAAATACTCGCGGGAAAAGGCTAAATAAATGCATAGAAGAACTAAAATTTTCTACTATTTCCCCTTCTGAACCTACTTATTAATAGCAGACATTGCATTTTTTATTTAGTAGAGAAATGTGTGTACTTACATCTTTAAATTCTTCTGGCACTAAATACCAAGTATTCTTATGAACGGATATGCATTGAATTTCGAATTCTTTCTCAGCTTTCTTTACTACTTGAATACGAAGCAAATCCATTTCTTACTAGTTGAAATCTTGTAATTTAATTTGTAAGATTGTTTTACGTGATGTTATTGTTTATTTATTAAGGAATTAAATTACTATTATACCACTATCATAAATAGTCTTTGTTTTAATCTCGTCACATATGATTACATTTAGCTTTATCAACGGATCTAATTTCGCCCGTTTTTTTCAGTCTAAATGTTTGTTACTCAAGTCTGTTTGCAGTATCTCTATGTCGTCAATCTCAGAAGATCCTTCAGTCATGTTTGATTTTAGTTTTTCTAACACTTTACTTCGAGTGCAGTATTCCGCAACGAGATGGTATCAATTCAGAAACCCAATAGCTGCACAAATTGAACATGCTTTCCTTTGAACTTTGTTCTTTGAGTGAAATTCATCTCTCTTAAAAGTTTTCGGGCCAGAACTTATTTTCAATTTAGGACTTGACGGAGTTTCCTTCTTCTTTCTAGAAAACGAGTCCTCTAGTTTTCGGAGTTCGGCATATAAGTCTTCAAGGTTGTTAATTTTTTCTCTATAGATTTCTTCTTGAGCAGCTTTCGGCAGTCCAAAAACTATGAGGTTGATACGGGATAAGTCAGTACCCTTAGGTTCTATTTCTAGGCATAACCTTTTCTTTATAAGCGCGTAATCGATTAAAGACCCTCCCAAATATTTTTAGTTGTAAGCTTTCCTAACAATGTACCAGCCTTTATCTACGTTTAAGAATGACTCTTTCCAAGTATTCTAATGACCATTTACACATATTTTCTTTAGATTTATTTCAAAACAATCTTTTGCTGGGCCCATGACAAAAAAACGCAAAGCTTGAATCATACCACTATCGAAATTTACCTTGAATCGGCTACACTCTTCTTCAAATTTAGTTAACATTATGTTATCAATCATTCTTTAGGATCTGATTGATTTTTTTCAAATTTTTCGAAAACAAAATTTCTTTCGATTGGATGATGTTTTATTTCCTCTTGTTTTAAAATTAAATATAATTGGTTTTCTAATTGTCTAATCCGATTTTTTAACTCTATTTGTTCAGCTTCAGCAACTCGGGAATTTGATATTGGGTCACATTCTTCTTCATTACCAGCTTCGTCAAAGTATTCTTTTTTAATATTTTCGTCAATTTGTACATTAACTGTTCTATAACCTTTTCGATTTTTAATAGCAGACATTGCATTTTGTATTGTTTTTTATTTAATAGAGAATTGTGTGTACTTACATCTTTAAATTCTTTTGGCACTAAATACCAAGTATTCTTATCAACGGATATGCATTGAATCTCGGATTCTTTCTCAGATTTCTTAACTACTTGAACACGAATTAAATTCATTTCTTACTAGTTGAAATCATGTAAGTTAATTTGTAAGATTGTTTTACGTGATTTTATTCTTTATTTATTAAGGAATTAAATTAAACGTCCTTTCAAACTAGTATTTGAACACAACAAAATGAATTTAACCAATCAAACTTTAGAACATGTGTCTTATCAAAAGTCTAACACATTGATGGTTGCAACAGTGATGTTATCACTTGTAGCAAACTTACATATGTATTTATATACATATGGCGTTATTTTTTATATATATATATAAAGTTCACGCCTTATATATACATAGTAATAGTAAAAAATAACGTTTTGAGGTGATCCGATAGACTTGTGTCCAGAAACTTCTAATAATAAAAGGGGGCGAGAATTATTCCCTTTTTCAAATAATTTGATGTACAAAGATAAGAAAAAAAGAAATGAAAAATCAGAAATAAATAATTTACAATGAGAAATAAAGCATTATAATACGAAGATTAAACCCGAAGCTTCCTATGCAGCAGAAACACAATCCCTCACCATTAAGGTCCTAATTAAAAGGTTGGAGATCAAAGAACTGAAGATATTTAGGAAAATTTAAGCCCTGAATTCTCAAACAAATTAGTCCACACACGAAATGAGAACGTTTACAAAGGAACAGAAAGAATCTCCGACACGATGAGTCAAAGAAAGGTTAACTTCTATGTACATATTATACGAATAAATGCAAGTAGGCTAAAGAAAAGAATATTTGAATTCCTTATAAATCTAAAAAATAAATAAATAGGCGGTCTCGAGGACTGCCGACACAAGTGAAAACTTAAGACTTTGGAATAACTGTGTTCTTTTTTTGAATTTCTAAATCAATAATATTCTGAATTATTTAAATTTTATATTTAAAAATTTTAACTATTAACATCACTTTTATTTTCCCACATACTGACCCTCCGAACAGTAACTGTATACTTTTTCAGTGAATTATTTATTAAGAGAGAGACATGAGAGAACTCGGGGTTACGGAGGATGCTTAAGGATGTCTAGAGCATAACTCGAGGCAGGAGGATGAGGATTGAGGAACGAAGCGAACGACCAAAGGGAGGGGATGATGAGATACCGGGCGGAGAGAAAGTCAAGGGACAATTGTATGAAAGAAAAGATCCTAAACTAAAACAAATAATGTAATGGAATAAGTTTCATAGACAGATCTGATCAACTGATTTTTGGAATGCCAAAGTCAAGAAACACAATTAATTCTCGCTGTTAGTACTAATTCAGTGAGTATTCACGATAAATTCCTTTAATAGTACCCAAATATAGTGGTCTCAATATTTATAAAATAATCGTTAAAAGGTTTATGTATGACCAGATCAATATTCTAAAGCCATTTTTTAACGAACGAGGCTCAGGATTTCCGCGATAAATTTTTGGCATAATCATAACTATGCAATTTGCAATTTTTTCGTGTAATTTTTAATATAGTTACTTTCTTTCGGGTGTAATAACATTATCAAGGATACCTAAGTGTATATAATGATATTAATATATTATTAATACTAGTTTAAATTTATAATTGTTAAATTCTAATTTTAAGAAAACACTTGGAATATCATTTTCTACATTTTATTGCGTTTTTTTCTTAAAAAAATAGTTAGTGTAAAAATAAAGTCACACATTAAAAAATAATTGATTTTTACTAGGTTGAGAGGGAAAAGATAAAAAAGTTGTGTGGTTTTTTTTACCACAATGCAAGTGAAACTTTTTTTCGGTTTGTAGGCATTTAACTAAAAATTTTGTAATATTTTTCGATTTAGAGTATTAAAATTGCGTTTTTAATCTTAACTTAATCATTGAAAAATGGGGAATCAATAGTAGACAAAATATTCAATTATAAAATTGAATTTAAATTTGCGTATTATAGTACGGAATACATAATTAATACAATCATTCAGACGATGAACGCATGTTAAAAAGTAAGAGCAATATTTATTTATTATTTAAATCATTGAATCTTTATCAACTTCAATTATTCTATCAATAACTTCAACTTCGACTCGAGTCTCATAGTTTATAAATGTAATTAACATTTTATGATCACTGTAATTAGTAAATGCTTGTATCTCGACTCGTACTCGTTTCACTGCCGCTCGTGCCTTGATTAGAACTGGCCCCCTATTTTAGCTGCTTGCATTTCTGACGATATCTGCGGCATCTTTACGCATTTAGTCGCTTTCGATGCAGAATTTTTTCTGTAACAATATTTTCGGATCAGTTAATTTTACTTTGAACGATACACGTATTAAATCCAACACTCGACGCTGGACCCCTACTATTTCTCGGCATGACATCTGTAGGCAGTCTACTAATTTTTTCCGGCGGCTCAGAGTGTAGTTCAGCTTGTGAAGATGACCGAAGGCCTAAATAAAATTAAATATATTGAATTAATCGGATTAAAATTAAAATACTTGATCAAATATTCATATGAAATAAGTAATTCGAGAAGCTAATGTAATGCGACATGCGATAGATAAACGAAAAATTTGAGCCATAGAGAAAAAAGTTTCACTTTAATAAATATTATTAAGGAAATAATATTTGCATGCGATATATTTACACTTAGAATTATCTGTACTAACGTTTTATTCTATATTAAATGTGAGTGTCACTCTAAATTTGATATATTGTTCGTTTGTTAATGAACCTTAAGTTTATGAATGTCTGGTTTGTTTATATTTTTGCTCCATTATTTATATTAATAATCCATTATGCTAACGAGATTAAATTAGAGTCATTACGGAGTAAATTAAATTACACAGTAAATTTAATTCCAGGTGGGGGAAAGTTTGTTATAATTAGATGAGAATAATTATTCGAGGTAAGGTGGAGAAAATAGAGCTGTGAGAAGATGCCGGAGGAGCTAAGTGTTTGTAAAACATCAGAAATGATAAATGGAGCAAATTACACATAACAAAATAATTGAATTTTGCTAGATTGGATGGGATTATAAATATTTATTAACAAATCGATGTCATAGTTCACAAATGTGTTAAGTACAAATTTTTCAAAAATGGGTTTTGTTGTATAAATAATATTGTAAAGTTGTGATCAGGAATTCATAGACCATATGTTGATATAAAATTAATAGAGAAGCTTTAAAGGTTACAAAAATATATTGTGTGCTTAAACTTCAACTGTATTTCTTTTGTTAAATTATTATCAAATTTGACTCCTGTTAAATCTTTTTTTCGGCACTTACCACATATGTGAACTAAGGCATCGAAATATTATTTATATAATAAATTAATTATGAAGAATATATGAATATGTTCATCATCATCATAGTCCACCCTCTCTATCACTCATGCAGTGTGAGGTTTCCTTCCTTCTGTACAACCCGGAGCACACCGACGGATCCTCTACCATTTCTATTATTCAAATTCATTCGAGGTTTCTCTTCGCGAAGCTTTCCTTAATAACTTCTTCCCTGGTATGTCGGGGTCTTCCTCTGGACCTTCTTCCATCAACCTTAGCCTCGTATGTTATCTTGGCCAGCCTCCGAGGCTTGATCTAATGATCGAGTTGCTAATTCGGTCTCGTCTTGTTTTCCCCTCGATCTTCAAAAGGAATATAATTTCTGAAGCCTTTCTACTAGTTCTATGTCTGGTGGTTAATGTCCAAGATTCGGAAGAGTATGTTAAAACGATGAGAAATGTGGATTTATATACCATCAACTATGTGTCCTTAGATACTTTTATTCGGGAAGCTTTTATTTACAGCATAGATCAATCTAACAGCTGAGTCATATTGGTACTGTTTCTTTCCTGGAGTACCTTTATTTATTATAGGTGTGTGTCATCTATCTTCATATACTTACTATTCTTGGCGTCGGGTTACTGTTGCCTCATTGATCTTCAGTCTGTTTTTAGCAGGTACATTGTAGTCTCTATTCATTCAAATGGTTTCTGAACAATTACCCGGATTAAGGTTTTATGCGATACTAATTGCAACTATTTTTGTTTTAAAATCATGATGAGTATGTATTAAATATCTATAACGATGCAAGTTCTTAAGAACCTTTTTATCAGATAGTATTTTTGATATGAACTTTTTTATTTATTTCTTTAATTGCGAAATTCTTGCAAAACAGTTCAGCCGTTAGCCTGAAAATTCGGTAAGTTTTTGTCTGGTTTAAACAATGTATTTGTTAGATAACGGGGACCTATCGTAAATTTCTTGTGAAGTATGTTATATTATATGTTGTTAAAAAATAAAACATAAAAAAAGTGCGAAAGGCAGAAAAAAAAGATTTTAGGTGAAAAGGTTTATATTTAAAAAATATAAATTCAAAAGATATTTAATAAAAAAAAAAAAAAAACTATTATCTATGTTAACTGCAAAGAGCATGTCCAACTGAATAAGCATTTGAGTCAAATTATTACCAGCTACTATCTGCACTTGGCCAACCAACCTCATGGTAGGAATTATTACATCCAGGCTAGCGACAACAGATAATGGGCGTAGGCAGGATTTTTATGGGGGGGGGGTATTGTTTTATTTATTTCTTAAAACATAATTCGTATAGCTTAAAAGTCTTACTACTATTGACGAGTGTTTTTTTTGTAATAACAAAAATTGAGGAGTGATGAGATGTTCTAAGTTAATTTCTGAGAAGGATGTAAGTTTTTCAGAATATTTTAAGCCTCACGTTTTTTAGCCTCACGACCACACTGACTAGGGCCTTGCTAAACATTGTGAACTTTCGGAAAGGTAGGTAAGTTAGTAAAGTATGTAGCTTTCTACCTACATGTAGTATGTAGCTTTCTTTTTCGAACCTTTGTTCGAGACCTCCTGTATAAGACAATTTTATTTTGTTCAATACCCCTAATGAGAGTCATGAGCGTGTATGTTATATATAGGTTCAGTACATTGTAGAGATTGTATTTATAATCAGCAAACGGTTGTGCAATGAGGTGATTTGGCCTAGAACATATTAATCCACCTCCTTACCAACCAACAACTAACCTCGTTTTCTACCCATTACACCGATTAGGACTACCCACTTCTAATACCCTGGATGAGCCCCAAGAAAGGTGTACAGATCCCATACGCTAAATGTTTAAATGATTTACCTGCTATAATCGGGTATGAACCCAGAACCCTCAACGCAGCAGCGCCCTATACACGTAATTAAAAACAGAGCAATGGCCGTCAACTAATGCTACTTTGCAATGAGGAACATCATGCCCAGTATACAGATTTTGAGGCGGTCTAAGATAACTATATAATATAGGGTCTCTATATAAGACCCTCATTGGCCTTGTGCTTACCTACAGCTCCGAAACTTGGACTACCACAAAATCGGAAGATAAAAATATTTGAAAAAATAGTACTCCGACAAACCGTCCGGCGACGGAGAACAAGTAGAGAGATTTATGATCTGCTCAACGATATAGATATCACTATAGTGATACAATTAAATCGTCTTCGATGGCCAGGTCATGTCGCTAGTGTGCAAATAAGTACGACTCCAAGGATGTAAGTCAACTATGTTGACAAGACAGTTGCAGGGAGGTCGGTAGGCCAAAATTAAGATGGACAGGTTGCGTAGCGAATGATGCCAAGAAAGCTAGAGTTAACAGCTGGATGACAACATCCAGCGATAGAAGAGCATAGCGATTGGTATAAGTGGAGGCCAGGACACGCTGGCGGGCTGTACCGCCAGTATAATAATAATAAAAATGTACTTAAGAGATAATTAGATATGTATAAATCTAAAATTCAATTACATGTTTATTAAGTACTGAGACCAAGATTCATTGAGGATCTAGTGGTACAGTTTCGATCCTCTTTTTCTTAATGAAATGCTTGATTCGTAAATGATTAACTAATTATTGTATTTAAATCACTTTATTTTTCGAGACGATGATAGTACTTCGTTCTTGTTGTAATGATCGATACTGAACATGCAAATAAATAGGTTTCATCGGATTCACCTGAGTGTTATAGAGCTTCTCTACTTTACCGGGCTCGTCCATATTTACCTTCCTTTTCCCTCAAGTAGCGGATAGAAGTAGAACATGTTGCCGAGGTTTGTTGCTACATCCCTCTCATTCACGTAATGTTCTTCGGAAGATTTCAGAAAAAAAAGTAATGCCGAAAGTTCAGAGCAATAATTCAATGTTTTCGATTTCTTTATCAATTCACAGATATGGAGATATTGCCGACTACGAATGCCTTGAGGTTGATGGGACGCATTTCAGCGAGTTTACTTTATTCTGAATTATAATTCAATAGGAAAACTCCCCAGAAAGCAAAGCAATAAGTCTCTAAAATACTGGTAAATCTAATCAGTCAACGTTTCGCCTATTCTGGAATCGTTAGGAAATTTACCAAAAGAAAAATAACATTGAATATGACAAAGTGCAGCACATCGCACAACGATCCCAACAGACTACAAATTCTTTCAAACTCTTCTGAGCTGTATCTGGAACGTCCAGGGAATTAATTTGTACAATTTATAACTGTAGTATCATTATTTTAGTTGTCTTAATATTCTTATTATATAATTGATGGCTTGTTTTTTATGGAAACTGGGAAAGGGAAGATTTAGGAATGTATATAGGAGTATAATGCTATAGAATGTTAATATAAAGGAATAGAATGTTCATCAACATGTCATTCCACTTAGGTTGTTTGTGGATCGTCTTGAGCAAGGTTGCGTTTCTCTTTGGTGGGTATGTTTGGACTGTTGATGTGAGATGTGGTAAACCTTGTCTTCTTTCATGTGATTTTCTTTTGGTCTATATCTGCTGACGATCCCTGAAATGTTGAGAGAATCGTGAATGGTTAGTTTATCCAATATTTCAGTACAGTGGCTTTGCTTATTAGGTTGTTTTTTTTTCATGTTGCTTTCAAATTAATAATATAGGTCTCACTTGGAGTTTTTGATAGTTTTTATTAACTCATCTTTAATGATTATAGCCTAGCAACACCGGTTAATATTATTCAAGTGATAGCGTCATGATGATTAAGAGGGACCTGCAAAGATGCTGGGCTTGGTAACGAACGAATCTCCAGTGACACTTAAGTAGACAATGCTGCTCGCTGGTCTGTTTTCGCGTCCCTCTACCCTATAGACCTTAGGGAGAGGGCCGTTTTTCCCTGAAAGGAGAAAATTATGCAGTCCGTATTTTTAGGATTCACTGTGATGTTGAGTCCTTCTAGTTTCAGTGTGATACTCGCACAGACCTCCTCCGCCTGCCGTAGAGCTCTCTCTGCGCTGATCGAGCTGCTGTAGATCGCTATGTCGTCGGTGATATAGTGAACTATATTACTTGATTTGTTTTGTTCAGCGAAAATATGTAGATTTTGCGAATAAGAAACACGTGAGGAAGCATACAAACTTTGCCCCCCTTTTTCACCCCCTTAGGGGTAGAATTTCGGAAAACCCTGTCTTATCGGATGCCTACGTCATACAAAGAACTCACCCTCAAAGTTTCAGGTCTCTACGATTAGCGGTTTATGCTTTGCGTTGATACCTAATTCAGTCATTCAGGACAAAGCATTTTATATGTATAGATACCCACATGTATATGGTGTGTTGTAGTAGGATTTAGTTATTAAAAAAATCATTACTACACATTTCATGTTTATATGATTACTTCTTACAGTTAAAGCAGAGAAGTATTGGAATATACTAAATAAAAACTGAAACTGTAACCATTTACTTATTTTAGAACAAAATGAATTTAAAGTAGTCTCTGTTCGATATGCAAATTTCGCCGAATAAGTTAACAATTCTCTTTTCTTTTTTATCAATTTTATTAAGTCTTAACTTTATCGCCAACTCTTTAACAAACAATGAGATTCGTGATGCGAAAGGAATATAAATGGAATCAGAATACTATTGAAGATAGATATAATGGCCATTTATAATCAGCGAAAATTCAGTCTCAATTCTTTTTATTTATTGCATTATCATCCATGCTACTCCACAGCTCAAAAATTGTTTAAACAACCGTTCGATAATATTACTTTTTATATTTTTTCTTTTATTAATTAAACAAGACAAAGGATCATCAAAAACTAGCTCCAGCGAAGGAAACTGAATCACAACTTCCCTTCAAGTCCAATATCAAATCATTTAACTTCACGGTTAACAAATTGATTTTAGTTAAATTGCAAATACCAAGCCAGCGAGTATCCGCAGGTATATATTTTCATTATCGTTGAATTGTTATCTTTTCAAAGTTAAATATAATTTAGTTTTGTTTATTGGTTTTTCATTTAAATTATACTGCCATGGCCAGTTGGACGATGCTACGAGCTCTAAATATTGCCTATCAGGGGTATGGCCTGACACCGCACAGGCCTGTGAGCCATTTTACTTCCCATCCGAAGGACGGTATAACCATAATTTCTTAACCTTTCATAATCGGTTGTTATGCTAACTACTAAACTAAGATGACTCAATATAATGTATAAACGTGTATGAACTATGGTAAATTAGTTCTTAATTTCCAGAACTAAAAATGTATTTATTAATGAAAAAACACGAAAGGAATGGAATTATACTTAAAAAAATAAAAATGAAGGCAAAAATAATAGTTTAGCATCATCACTTAACTTTGGTTAGTTTGTTAAGGGTTTAAGATGATACAATTTCATTAGATATATACAAATTTACTGAGATTTAAAAAAAAAATGGAAGGATTTATTCTAAAATTTACTACTGGAAGTCAAATCGCTAATGTTGAAATGAATTATCAATAATAACATTTAAGATAATGAATATAATAATTTTGATGAATAAAGGATGATGTATTTTTTTTTATTCTTGGTTGTCAACATTTTGTCATTTTTTAAATATATTATGTCATTTAGTAGATTTTCGTAATGTATAATAATTATTATGAGAGGATAAAATTCCATCGTAATAAGACACCGTAGGTCTAAACAAAAGAGAAATCTGTCGATATTCTGTCTTGATGATGCTCCTGAATCTGGGGCATATTTTATTTATTACTATTCAATATGTACTTCATTATTATTTATTTATTCGTAAAATATAAGAAATATTTAATATAGGCATTAGGAGGTCTTTCTTTATTTTATTTTATTCTTCTTGCGGATTCTTGTATTGAGTTTTCCCACTCATGTTCTCATGATTATTCTGTAACAACATCTCTCAGGGAGGCAAATCAGGCATTGACTCTAATATGCATACATAGGTGGCAGAACAATAGGATGGTATTAGATATAGGATTTGAAAATAATAACAGAAAAGCCGGGAAAATTATTAAACTTTTTTAATAATATAGGATGATTTACATTTTACATATAATAATATAATACTGTCATAGTTCCACACAGCTTTGGCGCTAACAGATTTATATCTGACAAAATATAAATTAAATACACATATTTGAAGCTGGGCCGGTTTTATTTCGATAACTTACAAGGCTACATCATCTAGGCGACATTAAAGGAGGGGATAATAAAAATTTACAACTTTTATTTTTCATCTTTATGAGGATGGTAACTGATTAATAATAATAATAATAATAAAATAAATAAAGTACAGTCTTCAATAAAACTTTGAGGTATGATGATGTTGCTTAGCGCCTGCGGCCGAATCTGAGGAAAACGTGGTCCAGGTCCTGCCGCTTCACACCGCTCTCGTAGATCGGGCTAGCCTCTCTCGCAACCGCTGCAAGGATATAATGTGTTAGTATCTTGATCCATTATATAATTATTTACATGAGCATATACATATTATATGTAGAGATGTATACAAAATATTAACGATAAATTATTTAAATGAAAAATAGAGAGATATATGAACGAAATGAAATACAAGAAGGTATAAAAAAAAATACAATATATATGATTTTGAGAATAATATAGTCTTGATATATCGTAAAGATAGTTTAAGGAGTATATGATTCAATCTCGTAGACAAAAATATTTATATATACGTATATAAGTGATAATTAATAATGCCATAATCCTTTCAACTGTAACTTAAGGATGCGAAACGTGGCCACAAACCTTGAAGTATGAACAACGTATTAAAGTATTAAAAAAAAATTGAGATAATGCGTAGTCAATTGAAGAATACATGAGGTTAGTGGACAAGGAATTCCAGATCTAAACAAAATTGAAGGGATAGCATCATGAAATTAAAGTAGCCGAAGCGTAGATGGGTGGGTTGTTATTGATGATGAAAAAAATACGAAATGTGAGGGTTTGGGCTTGGTTTGCAATAGGCTGTATCAGTATCGAATTTTGGGGTTCGTGTACATCCAGCCTTTCATTTTAGCTTCCATATAATATATTTTAAACTTACCATTCTATGGGGAAAAAAACTAGAGGCTGAAGATGGATTAAATCGAAAATTAGAACCATAATAATTAGAACTCAATAAGGTTCAGTTTTATTACATGAAATTTTTTGATTGGTTTTCCGTATTTACAGCCGGGGATGGATCCTTTGAAATATGGGATACTTCTGGGGCTCACCCAGCCGCTATAAAGTGGGTACCCAAAATAGGAGGAAACCCCGTCGGTTGAGCATGATCTAGGACAAATGACCTCCCTGAACAACCGTTGTTCAAGAAACAATACAGTCCCTGCCACATACTGAACCTTCAAGTGTTGTAGTGGTACATTTTTTTTCTCGTATTTACTTAACGAACATGTTATTAAATTTCAAGGAAATAGCCCATAAATGCAAGTTTCGTTTTGAAACCTTTACGAACGTTCTAAAAAAAACGACATTTTTTGTAGAATGTTGAAATTTTGGTTTTGGGATTGCTGTAAAATCTATTCGTATACCTAAATATTCTTAGATAAATTTGTTCTTGGGTGCTAAACGGGAAAAATAACGAGACTGGCGTGGATACTCATTCAGCAATAGCTAGGGAAGGAGTAAACTGGAAAAGACAGAGTTAAAACGAGTAGCGTTTTTTCTCTTTTTCCTTTTTCGGAAAAGACTTTTCCTTCTGAAACTACTCGAGTGAAAGAAACGCCCTAATCGGGAGCTTAAGGAAATGGCTAAAGGAGGCTATTTCCTCCATCCCTCCAAAAGGCAGTTTCCATTTTACAAATAGGCGTTGAGAGCGTCATATCCTTAACATAAGAAGATCGAGGAAATGCGAAAATGCCAATAGAGTTTGATATCTTAAGTCCGTAGAGGAAGAGGGGGCTAGTGTAAGTGCAGAAGTGTGAAATGCAAAATATTTTCAAGTGATTGTATTGCAAATGTTTTCGATTTTATATATAAATATATAGCGAGGGGATAGGGTCAGTGGTAGAGCGGTGAGTTGCCATGCCTTGGGTTCGAATCCCGTTCGATGGAGATCACCCAGACTCTAAAAAGTGGGTACCAAAAATAAGGGGGCAAAATCTGGCGGATGAGCGTGATTTAGGACAAATCACCTTCCTACACAACCGTTGTCCAAGAAACAGTACAGTCTCTACCATGTACTGAAGTACCTTTATTATAAATAAAATTATAATTATAATACATCGAATTGATGAAGCAACCCTTACCACTGCTCAATTTCGATCGAGTGGTGGTAAGCATTGCGCTGGTGTTATGACACCTGTACAATATTACCATTTGTCTTGTAAATATTTTTTAATATTTGGTGATCGGTGATCAAGTGTTATATATTAATGTTATATATGGGAATATTCTACAGGTATTTTGATTGATGAGGTGGTAAACATTGCTTTATCAACTTGGCATCCTTATGAGAACAATACTACCTCGAAACGTCACCAAAAGATAGTTTAACGAGTATACGACTGAATATTCAGAACTGAAAGTTAAATTTATTTTATAAATAGACAAGAAAAATAGATGCGCGTGTTGTGGTGGAAAGTGTGTATAGTGCAAAATTCCAATGCAAATGTTCCCGGATTCAAATTCGGCTACTAGCAGATTGAGATACGTATTGAACTCGTGGGATCTGCATATCCTCCTGGGGCTCACCCAGTCTGTAAAAATGATGTATCCTTAATCGGAGAGAAAATATGGCTTTAAAGCTTGATCTCGGACACATTACCTTATCGCCCAATCGTTGTTTTTGAAACGGTACTGCAACCACAATCTACTGAACATAAGACACTACAGGTTGTAGTGGTACAGGTCTTTTGTTTATTTCTCGGCAAATTATATTTACTGGTCAAAGGAAGGTTAGTGGATTCTTTACTTACAAAATGTAGTAAACAATTATAGATTTTCGAAACTCAATCTCATTCGAACCTCTTGATCTGGATGAAATTTTTCGGAATTCAGTCGATCATAGAAATTATAATCAATTGATACCGAATAAAATTATTATTATTATATAAACATATGGTTCTAATAGACACCAATTTGACGTTAGCGGACTGTGTTGCTTGTACTGAGAGGATCTCATATATCCTTATGTAATTAGTTGAATTTTAGCCTTGACAGTGGTTTGACTTTTTTCTCAGGTTGGTGTCTTGCTGCATTTTGAGGTTGGGATGTGCTTTAATTATTTATTTTCTTTGCTATTATTCTCGAACTGTTCTGAAGTTGAATGAATGGCGAGATATAGACAGGTAATTTTTTTTCTTATTTTTATTTTAGAGACATTTTGTATTGTGTCCACTCACGTCTTAATTTCATATAATTACTCTAATAAAAGTTAAATATTACTTCACTTACTTCATAAATTAATGGTTATCCCACATACAGCTTGGATAAACCCTTGGATAATCTCTCCCACTTGATACGAAAGTTAATACAATCTCATAGGCTACCCCCGGGATACTTATAGGGTACCGATCCAATTTATTTTTGGGTAGCCAGGGACCGGGCATATTCCCTGAAACCTCAACACTTTTTACAAGCTACAGACTTATCCGAATCAAATCAGGTATTTTTACATTCTTGTACACTGTAACAGAATTGTTTACAGTAGAAATTATCAATTTACAGAAATGTCCTTTTCGATCGCATTTAAATTAGTTTTGGCTTCGTGACCACCCTACATCAGTACTTTCCTTTCCAACATAACCCCAAAACGATCGTCGTATAGAGCTAAAAATAAAATTACCCAAATACATTTTTTTTATTGAAATTGTTTTTTAGTTGTTAACCTCCTTCGCAAAGTAAGTATTGAACTGAACTTCAATTTCTAGAAAAATGTTGGAGTACCTCTACTAAAACTTGAAGTACCTACTGTATGTAATTAACTAAACAACTGTATAATTTTTAAAATGGGGTTGATCCGCCATTAGACAGACTGAGGGTACCCTCAAGTCCATAAAAATAAAATATTTGTTTTAAATATACTCGGCTTACTTGGAACCCTCACGCAAGACTGAAAAAACAAGAAACAGCTAGACGCTTCCGACTACTTCAACACATACTAGACAAACGCTCAAAGCTTCAAATCAATTACAAAAGACTTATTTATGTGACTGATAGAAGACCTATATGGACTTACGGATTTGAACTAAGGGGCTCCACCAAACCATCGAATTCCTCTCGTATTCAATCTTTGGAATCCAAAATCCTTCGAAACCTTAACCTTAACGTTCCACATGTTACCGATTTAACCCATTCCAGATACCTATCATTCCATAATAAACTCCAGGCCCATCCAAACCCACTAGTTTCCATACTTGCATCCAATTCCATCCCGGACAATCCTCCTAGGCGTCTGAAGAGAAGATGGCCTCGGGACCTTATATTATAAAAATGTTGTTAGAGTGCTGCCAGTGGGTAGTGCCTCTACATGTCCTTTCATGTATCTAGTTAGTCATATAGCCCTTGTACTAGATGTATATATTACAGTTGTACAATTCTATAAAATAATAAAAATAAAAAAAAGATATACTAGTCAAAGCTCAAGTGGCACTTTTTGGAAGTCGTAAATGAATTTTAGTATTATTTTTTTCAGTATAATCAAATTATTTTTGAAATTGATATTTCAGACTTGTGTAATAATGCATACAGAGTAGAGTGTTCAAGTTTACTACAGTGGAAATTAACTTGAACCATTAAATTTCAAAAAATTACTTTGTAATAAAGTAATGTCATTATGTTTTATTTTACTTTCAGCCAATCTACTGATTGTCAATTGTTAGTACTTAGGTGTGGACACAAATATAAAGAGAAAAAATGTGTAGTTTTTAAATTTACTACTTAATAGTTTTTATGTCTATGTAAATAAGATATTAATTGTTTTAATTTGATGTTAATTTTTATTTGGTCCTGAAGTAGACTTTACTTGAAACTCTAAAATACTCTTCACTCCCTATAAAATGACAAGGTAGAAGAGGAAGCGTGTTATGGCTTAGATTCCTTCCTGTGTCAGAAATATTTATTTCAAAATGGATCTGGACACTGTCGCTCAACTTAGTTTCCGGCAGAGACTTAAATGTTTACATCAGGGGGTCGTTTGTTAACATTTAACTATCCGAATTTTTACTGTACCAGTAATCCTACATATTATATTCATGTATTTTCCTGCGCAATATAATAAGTAATAAGTCAAGATAGATTAATTCTGTAAGCGGTACACGCATATTTCAATTTTTATTCAGAATAACTTAATGAACCACCGATTTATTGTTTAAGAGGCATACAAGGAAGTCATGTGCTGTCTTCATCTGATATTATTTGCTTGTTAAAAAATAACTTATTTTGTCATTTAATAATTTATCGTTAACAATATTTGTTTGTTTAATCATTTAACGCTAATCTATTCTGTTGTGGATTATCGTACGATGCTACAGCGGGAGTCCTAAGTTTTGCACAGTTATAATTAGGATAGGGATCTTTTTCGTAGGTCAGCATAACAACCAAGTACGCCAGATTTTTTACGAATTTTAAAGATAGTAAAAAATCCTTAGTTGTGCCGTCCTTCCTAAGGGACGTCAAATGGTCGTACTGAGCCTCTGCCGTGGTACTTTTACCCTACGGTCTTGGGCATCGTACGTCGTTGTGCTAACCGCTACACCACAGGTTACCCCTCTTTATCAACAATTTCTCCTTGGTAAATACAATAGAAATAATTACCATATTTCTACTTATAACCTTTATTACTTTAAAAATAAAATGATGATTTTCAATATTTGAATTATGTTTTTCTTTTGTTTAATTTAATGAATAAAAATCTCTTGCTTTAACGGGTGAAAAATAAATAACTTTTATTTTTGGCACGGAACGGCCTTAAAGACCACCCGAATATCATTTCTTTCGACCCTTTTTTTTTCTTTCCTTCCATCTTTCCCTCTGCATGCTTTTTTTTTTCATTCTTCTGTCCAAGCGACTCCCTTTTTCGATTTTTCTTTCCCACAAGAACCTTGATTTCCTTCAGTCTTTTCCTATATGTTTCTCTATCCAGACAGTCCTGGTCCGTTGTTCCTAGTCTTTCCATTTCTTCCTTCATCTGTCTGGTGTATCCTCTTGAGCTTTTGTATCCTCGGATTTTCTGGAATAGTTCCTTGTTTAGTCTTTCCAGGGCCATTCTTACCATTTGCCCATGGAATTTCAGTCACCTGATCCTGATGTCTGTTACTACGTCTGTTGTGTCTTTGTCGAATTCTTGGTTGGGTCTAAGCCTGTTTCCTTCTTGTGTCTTTTTGGGGTCTTAGATCCTTCTTAGGATTCTTCGTTCTATTCTTAGTAGTTTTTCCAGATTGGGGGAGGCATGTGGTTTCCGTCTCGTATAGCATTGCTTGTTTAACGACTGTTTATAGTGTCGTATTTTCGCTTTGGTGGAGAGGTTTTTGTTGTTATATACGTTATTGGTTGCAAAAATTAATCTCTCTAGCTTGGTGATTCTTTCATTCATACATTCTCTTTCCGAACTGTTGTTACCTATTGTCTCGCCAAGGTACTTAAATGTTTGTGTTACTTTTATTGGTCCATATTTGGTTTCTACGGCTTTCTTCCTGAAGTCTGGATCCGTAGTCATTAGTTCTGTTTTTTCGTAAGAGATATGTAGACCTGTTTTTTCGGCTATTTCTGTCTGTGTGTTTAATTCGTCGATCGCCTCTTCTTCCGTTTCCGCTAAAAGGGAAAGATCGTCTGCGTAGGCAAGGCACTTTACTTCGACGTGGTTGTGCTTGGTCTCTATTGTCGTACTCGTATTATTGTTTCTCTATAACTCTTTCATGATTTTATCCAGGACCACGTTGAACAATGTTGGGGAGAGGCCATCTTGTCTAAGTCCTACTTTTATTTGGATTGGTTTGCTGATATACCTTTCGAATAATATGTATGTTTGTAGGAGTCACCTGTAGAGTGATGGTTATCATAACAAAGTACTATACCCAAGATAGCTCCTAGGACTTTTTAAAGGGAGTAAAAAGTCCTTGGTTATGCCTCAATATATCCAGTCCTTCGGAAGGAGTAAACAGAGGGTTCCGAGCCTTTACTCGTTAAAGATTCCTGTCTTAATTCTTCCTGGATAGGCAAAATTTAGGTCTCCCACTGTAGGATCGTCCGATTAGCCATAGTAGCTTAAAGTGGTTTTAAGTGAATAAACAAACAATAAGTAAGTACGTTAGTACCGGAAACCTTTACCTTATTGTCTTTGTATACCGATAACATTTTGAAAAAAATTCACATCTATAAGGTATAGAGATATAAAGATTCACTAAAAAGAACAAATTTCAGCAAAACATTATTGGTAAAATTTGTAATCGAAATGATTTGTCATAGTTATAATTAAAATTTACCTTTAATTAAAATAAGAAATAAGTTGAACTGGGTTAAGTTGGAAGTCGAGGTAAGTGAAGTAGGCCGCTTGGATTCCTACAGAAGAAAGTAAACCAAGGAATTAATTCTGGTGGCCTTTGCCTCAACTCACTGATAAATGAAATGGGATAAAACAGTTTTTTTTCGCAATGAACTTAAGTATTTTCAAAAATGTTTTTACCATTTATTATTCAAGGTGAATGAAATTCGTTACAGTGTCTTAAAAATAAAATAAAAAATAGACATATTAATTAATTATTATATTTTCACTATCCATATATTTCTTCAAAAATAATTTCAACGGGACTATTTACGATTTCTTCACACAAGTGAATATGTATATGAAATATGTGATAACTTATTTATTTATTTTAGTCTTTCTTTAGGCGATGTTTTGAGACTATATTGTTCTCATAATCATGCTCTGATAGTGAAAAAATGATTGATGTGGTAGTAATATTTCGTCATCAATTTGTAAGTATTATTAATGTATTAACATCGTAAGTGTCAATTTTATTTTTAGACCAGTGTTATTTAATATAATTCACTAAAAGCCTATTTTTTCACTGTTAGACATTCAGACAATATTTCTCTGTTTGAGGTTTAAAAACCATTTACTTTGAGCAGGGCTTTTTTCCTTCATCTAAAACGATTGGCTTTATATTTTGTTTTTCTATTTGCTACCATTCTTAGACTTTCCTTGTTCTAAAAAAAAATCCAATTAGTGATATTTTCGCTCACTAATTTGATGTTTTTCTTTAAATGCTCGAGAGCGGGGACCAGTTCCAATGACGCTTTTAATTATTGGAAAAATATAAAACTTATTCCGTTTAATTTCAGTAAAAATAACATTTCAGTAAAAAAAGGCATTGCATTAATTTGTGAAACAACAAAAATAATTAATGTTGATGCCGTTAGTATAAATAGCATTAAAATGACAATATCAGTGATTTTTATATATTGAAAAGAACAATACCATTTTCGTTATGCAATTTTTACTACGGTAATATTATAATAAATTTGTCTAAACGGCAAATTCATGTATCTTTCTTGCACAATTTTATTTTTATTTTTTAAGCCTTCTGCTTTATTCACAATTTTTGAATCAATAATGCCAAATTTATTTTTAAACAAAATTAGAGACACGTAGTCAAGATAAAAAAATTTTCTTACAGAAAACTTTTAAATAATATTTTAATGAATACTCGGGAGATTCTGTTACTACTAAACGTTTCCTGTGACCATAAAGATAATATAAAAATTTTGGTTCGGCAAATTTTGACGCTGAACAAGAAAAACGAAATGAATCTATCACACTAATACATAAAAAATGGCACATTTTAATGTCAATATTGTAATTATTATTAATCATTCTTTAACTTATCTATATATTGGTGATATTATATGACTCTGATCCCAACAAGGATGTTATATTTGAAATTATGCAATCAGATTTATTATTAGATTGTTATAAAATCATAATAAACAATTCATGAGGAAAGGATAATGGATTATTATAATAATATCCAAAAATTACTAAAATTCTTAGTTTGTCTTTCATAGATTACTTTACGATGGACATCGTGATTCGTATAACATCCAATTACTGATTTTTTATACGGCAAACCCTAAACTGGGTATACTGTACACAGCGGATTTTGTAAATTTGTAAAAAACATAAAATACCGCCGGGTAACACAAGGGTATCTTAAAATTGCTAATAGAGAAGTATTTGTAAAATTTAATTATTTATAAATAAAATTTTGGAGGACGAGAAAAAAACTGATTTTTTCTTGTTCTAGAAAGCAAGCATAAAACAAAATAATGCGCTAGGATATACTTAATGTACAGTTTTAAGCCCATGCTGTATACCTAGAGTTGCTTATCATTGTTATTATAGAGAACCGTTATTATTATCAATGACAAAATGGTATGAGATACCTGAAGCACATTTGCCTTTTCGAGAACAGCTTCGATATTACAATTCTATTTCATGTTCGAAATCTTCCTCCCGCAGGCTTAGGTAAAGGTTCGAGTTTATGTTGCCCGTATCAAAACTTCATCTCTTACCTGAATATTTACACGGGCAAGTTTTAGTCTTTGAATAGGAATATTCTTTGACTTAGACAACTTGTAAAGCTATTGGTATGGTCGATTTGGCGATACAATGTTTGCATAAAGTACCCTCAATTTAAATATTACACGTGATAGAGTTATTAAAAACATTATTAAGATCTTATTATAAACAATAAATATTTAATGCAGGAATGGGATAGCTCAGTATGCAGAGTAACGTGTTGCTATGTTGAGGATCCCGGGATAAAATCCGGGAATGACGGATAAATTATTTACTCTGTTAATATCTATGAATGGACCCTGCTTGGGTTCGCCCAGCCTCTATAAAGTAGTTACCTTTAATTAGGGTTTACCATGTGCAATATTCATACATATGTTCGAAACTTATATAGTAGTTTAATACTTTATTTATTTACTTTATTTGGTATATATTTTAATAATTGATTAATATCTTATATTAATAGGTTTGGGTGCTTCTCTATAAAATTATATAAGTATAAATTAATAAAAATTTATTATGAATAATCAGCTACATATTTTAATTTAGTTTATTATGTTTATTCAGCTATATTGAAGCACTTCACGATAATATTAAAAATAACCAATAAATTAAACATGTATAAAAAATAAACAAAACAGATATTAATTAATATGAATTAAAAAAATGATTCAGCAAATAAGGCAAAGAATATGTACTTATATAGGGATTTGGTTGTAAAATTGAAGGGTATAACTGACCTATCGCTATATACAAGTAAAATCATGTATTTACTGATTAAAAGAATATTTAAATGAACGATGCAGATAGAAATGGGATTTCAAAAGATGAGAGTATGGTATAACCAACGATCTGTGAAGACATGATGTAGTGATTTAGAGTGCGAGGAAGGTGGGGTTGTAAATGTTGGAAAAAATACCCATAATAACAATAATAAACTTAGATTATATATATATATCCACCTTCATGGTGGAGACAGTACTTTTAATAAGATAATGGCTGTGCAGGGATGTAATTTGTCCATGATCGTGCTCAACCGCCAGGTTTATCTCACAATTAATGATGTAGAGACCTTTATAGATGCTGGATGAGGGTCTCCTATCCCACAGGACCCACCCAGGCTGTTAATAGATTAAATAATCTATCTGGTCTATATATCACAGCTGAATTCGAATCGCGGATCTTCAGCACAACTGATCGTTCTACATTCTAAACTACCTCGCTCTCGCTCTAATATAGATGGTATTTTATTTTATGGTATATTATTTATATATATATATATATATATATATATATATATATATATATATATATATAACCACTCTTTATTAAACCAGAGGAACATTGAAAGACACAAAGCGAATAATCAACCTCTTCATTTAGAGATCCCATAAACATCTTAGTGTACGATCAAGTCAAAGGCTTCGAGGGATTAATTAGCAGCTTCCGGATTGTAACGGTAGAAGATGAGTGAGGAAATTAACTCGAGGAGGTGCAATTAGAAATTTAGGTCTGTGTTTCATCATTAAAAAAAAAATATTTTTGCAATTAGATCGTACTTAAGTTGATTTTTATAACATAATTTATACATGTTATAATACAAAGTCCTCCGTCGCGCCTGTCTGTCTGTTCACTATAAACTCAAAAACTATTACGATATTCATGCGGTTTTCATCAATAAATAGAGTAATTCACGAGGAAGGTTCATGTATATGATTTGCCAAGGTTTTGTGTAAATTGGTTGGAATATAACGATAGTTGCTGGAAGTGTTAGAAAAAGTCAAGCCGCCTAGGAGCTTTCATCCAAGACGCTGCCTAATCCCTTAGGAGCATAATAAAACAATGCATGGTGGAATATTCCTATTATATACATTAGATCTACAAAAAAAGTACCCATTATCTTTTATCTATACGTGCGAAGCCGGAGCGGGTCTCTAGTAATATAATATATCAACACATATTTCTACATAAATCACTTAATCGTTATACTTGAAATGCTAGAATATTAGGATCAGGGAAAATAATACGACATTTGCTATCCCCGTAGTAATTCTCAGGTTGGCTTTTCTGAGTGAGCAATGAAAGGTTTGTGGAAAAAGAAAGATTTAAGTGCGGTTAAATCATTCCTTTTTTTTTACTGAGTCAGGTACTAAAAAGAGGAATGATTTTTTGATGAAAGGAAAGAACGGTGTCCCTTGTCAGAGCCTACTACACCTCTTTCGTGAGGCTTTTTTTTCTGTCTTCGTGAACCATTAAAACAGAGAGAGAAAAACTAATTGATGTAGGTAAAGTGCGAAAATATAACATTGAAAATAAGCCTGAACTAGTAAGAACTCTCCGTTTGGGTGCGTGGGGTCTGAAGACAGATGTATAACAAATGTCACTGGAAATCGAGTATATAAAAAAAGAATATATCGATCAGTAATGAAATGAAGTCAAACCTGTTGAATGTTTTGGGCCATTCATCTTCTGCTCTTGAAATGAGTCGATGATTATCAAACAGTATTTTTTTTTAGATCTTGTGGTAAGTAAAATTTTACAAGCTGTGTTAAAAAGTACTCGTGATATATATTTGTCCTTGACAGATTTTTAAAATATTTTAATGATACCCTATGATATTTTAATCCTGATGTTGGACTTGCGAACCGACATCAGGATTAAAATTTCGTACATTGTTTTTTCAATATTTTAATTAAATTATGTTCTCCATTCCACTTACATTACTGTAGCCGAATGTTATAATTTTCTGACAACGTTTAACTTGTATTCATTACCCAATTAAAATGATCCTCCGAAAACGAACCATTTGGCACATCGCACTCAATCAGTTCAACAATGGGTCTTGCAGCTTCATGGCACGCAGTCATTCATCCCTTTAGAAGAAAAACGGTATCATTATTTTCAAAATTCCTCTTTTCTCCATTACTACTGTGATGGATACATTGATACTTTTAGTGATCCGCTAATATGCATAATATTAAATAAATTTGAGTTGTGTTTTTAAAGTGGAAAAAACCTCAGTAAGGGGTGTCTATGAATTACGTATTTAATGGCGACTCGTTTTTGGCTCCACGATAGCGTAATCGGTAGAGATCCAGTTCTAGATTTTCATGGAGTGGTCACATTGGATAAATATTTTATATTTGAGGCGTCCAGGATCAAATTCCGAATTTTAAAAATTGACTTTGATGACTCGCTAATTTAGTCAAGCGATGTTTTGTGTTACCGTAATTTCATGTTCAGAACCATACTAAAGCAATGATAAATGAGGCCGCAGGAGTCTATGTTAGACAAAATTTCAGGGAAAATGTGAAAACCCAACATTTAGAGCTGTTTTATCACATTTTTATTAATGCCCAGTATTACTTTGAAGCATTCCTAACATAATGTGAACAGCAATACGTTTAGGGCCATTGAACTACATTAATTCTTAACATATAAATCGCAAACTGCAGAAGAGGAACAAGTCAACTTTTCTAAATTTTACAAAAGATAGGAAAATAAATCTTCTCCAGGACTAGTATAAAATATTTAACTTTTGAAGGCACAGCTGAGTATTGTGTTACCTCGAGTATACGTGTCTTTTCTGTTGTAAACGGTGCCTTCTGTCTCTAAAGTTGCAATACAAAAATATCAAGATTTGGACTAGTAGCCTCTCTCCAGTTAGCGATTCATATGGTCTTCCAAGGGTAACCCTGGAATGAGTAAAAGAATTAGAAGTAGAAGAACTCACGTTGGTAAGATGGGTTCTCCTCTATGTACTGCTGGAGGGCATTGGAGAACTGGTAGAGGGCGGCACACATGTTCCTAACCCTGGCTGGAAGTTCCTGGAGAACTGCGGGGGAGCAGTCCGGGCCGGGGGCAGCCATGGTGCAAGCGAGGAGGCCGGCCGAGAGCACTGTCCACATCCAACTGAAGTTCATTCTAAGGAAATAATAATTATATAAATATAATTGCCTATAAGAACCTAGCATATAAGTTGGATGAAATGTCCGTTTTGACGTGAATACGTCTTTCAAATTGCTTCAATAGTGAGAGACAATTCACAAATATGAATAATAACGAAATCGGGGATGAAGTTCAGTGCTGCAGATACATAGCTGTCATCTCCGTCCAAAATTCAATTAGATCACTGGATAGCTATTAGATCAAAGAATTTAGTACAATACGTGACAACTAAGAAGCATTGAGCGTGGTGGAGAGGGAAGTGTTGTCATTTTGCAGCGTATCGAGATTTACATGCAGTATAACTTTTGAATCGAAAAAGATACGACGTTCGTTTAAGTTTCAATTGTCAGCTGTCGTCATAATCTATCGATTGTATATAAAAGATTAATCCCAAATAGTGAATGTAAACATAATAAGGTGTTTAAATAAAAAAAAAAAATATATATAAGATATGTAAGCCGCGTTGAAAAGCCAAATCCAACTTCAGATATCATATACGGTTGAAAAGGGCTTCTCAAGAGATATCTAATGTTTAAGATAAAACACCATATGACCAAGACAAACAGGCCTATAATTAATAAAGTTATATTTATTTATTAATTAATTATTTTTTTACTTGATTTTTTCCTGAATACATAAAAAATATTACCCGTAAGTATTGACATATTAACGCACAACTGTGCCAATAACACAGCCACTCCATATTTTTATCGATTTAGTAAAACAGCTTTTGCAGGATTGATTTATTTCTCCCTTCTATGTGAACCCATCACTTCCACATTTTACTGCAGGGATATTGACATAATGCAACAAAAACCTATCAAAAACATCCTGCAACCTAGAAAAGGACCTCCAAGAAGACAACGCCAGACCTCATGTTTCACGAGCGAGCTGATATACGAAGTCCTCCCAAATTTAGCTCATCTCGGTTCAGTAATCTTGGAAAGACGTGTTAGCCAGGTATTACTAGAAATTTAAATAAGGTTTTAAACTAGTCTGATGAATATTAGAAAAAGACCGAAAACTCACTGTATCTTTATTTTTCATTATTTAACTATTTTCAAAATAAACACAATTACATAATCCGTAATATGGCCGATCTACATTCAAATAATTTTACAAACCATCCTATCTTACTACCAGTTTCATTTAGAAGCATATCTCCCAAATTAAGGACAGATAATTAAGTAATTAAACATATATAAGTTTACTAATAACGAAAGTAGTCCGCATTATTAAGATTTTAACTCACTTCATAGACTGTGTTTATTATTTCCTGCTTTCGGGTGCATTATTACATATTAATTTACTCTTAAATGAACATTGAAATACACAAATGTTATAATTATTATCAATTTAATCAATTGAATCGTTATTAATATTATATATTACAAGGATCAGCGTCATGGAAGGTTTTAATTACTGAGGAAAATACATAATAACATAATACTGTCTCTCTATCTCTCTCTCTTTCTCTCTCTCCCTCTGTCTGTCTCTCTCTCTCTCTCTCTCTCTCTCTCTCTCTATATATATATATATATATATATATATATATATAGATAGATATATTATCTATATATATATTATGGTTTGGTTCTTGAGTTCCAGTCAGTTATTTCAACTTCTTAAGGCGACGTTTCAAGACTAGGTTAGCCTCATATTTATGCCCTGACAGTGAAAAAATGAGCAAAAACACTTTCTGGCCAAAACAACCTAAATGAAACCAATCCTAAAAAATACTATACTATACCCTATATACCAACACTTTCGGAAAGACTAGCAAATACACTCACCGGTAATAAAAGTAACATGGATTCCGCGATTACTTTTAAAAACACAGTCACTGTGTCAAGACTATTTACTAAAACTATAGATTCGGATAAACGAAATATAAAAGAAATAACTATAGAGAAATATAAAAATCGCGCTGTAAAAAAATAAAAAATCGGATGTTCAGGGCTGAAAGACTAGCGAAGCTCAAGCTCGTGTTATGCTAATTTAATTAATTCCTGGTGATATAATAAGAAATAGTCTAATATGATTCAACAATTAAATAAAACTGCTGTTCCATAAAATTTGATTATTTATTCGTTGATTCGAATGTTTGCAATATAAACATTCTATGATATTTTGCGAAGTAACTGATTGATGATAAACTTATCAATTCTTTGGAACTTGTAAGTACACCCTATCCATTACAAATTACACGTGTCATCTATATTTATTTTAGTCTGCTATTTAATGTTTTTACTAAAAGCTCATTTTTTCACTGTCAGGGCATGAATATGAGGCTAACCTAGTCTCGAAACGTCGCCTTAAGAAGTTGAAATAACTGACTGAAACTCAAGAACCAAACTATATATGTATACTTAGTGGTAGTGATATCAGTTTTTAAGGCATTGCATTCTCAATTTTAAAGCAAGTGATATAATTAAAGTTAAGGCCCTTCATAAATACTATAAAAATAAATATGGGCATTATTTATTTATTAATGGGCGAGCCAAAGAAAATAAAACCTGAGCAGTCATGACAGTAGATCCACATCCATCAAATGAGGGAGATTAATGCTTCCTTTGGAAGAATATTATAAATTATTTTTTCTATCGATATATAGGAACTGTATGAAATACAACGCTGAAGAAATACATTTGGATGATCGCACAAGAAATTTATTAACTCTTAATAGTTATACATTTATGAAGTTCCTTTGAAAGGACCGCGCCGTAACTCAAATAACATTATTTGAAAGTATCGTGAAAGTTAAAACAATAAAAATTTGGATACTGGTAAAGCAGAGCATTCTATTGTAATAATGTTATCGAAATTCTTTTATTAATCATTAGATAATTATTAAAAGCATGAAACTTTTCTGATTATAACTTGTGTCATTATTCCCATAAAAATTCAAGTTCAAACATGATACAACTCAAAATATGACTTTATTAAAAAAAAAAAAAAGAACATGTCGGAAATGGAATACCAGACATGTCGTTGCTGAATTAAAAATCTTCAACCAGTACAATTGCTGAAGGCTTAACTCAGAAATGCCAAATTTTTAGTTATGTCGTTATTTTGAAGGAGGTGTACAATTAATTTATTTAAAAACTGCACCATTACTACACCAGAAGGGTCTTGGGTTCAATACATGGTAGAGAATGTCTACTCCTAGATCAACTTAGGATTTTTGAGTTATGTCGTTCTTTTGTAGGAGCGATATAGCATAAGATATATGGTTTCAATGTAACACATAGAAAAATAAAAATTCTTGAAGATCACAGTCATAAAAGAATACAAATTTTGATAGTAACTTTATATTTAAATTTTATTCTAAGAATTAGTAAAGAAAATTACAAATTATTCCAGTTATTGGAATAAAAAGAAATCATAATTCAAACAGAACACTGGTAAACTAACTAGAATCTTATAGATAATGAACTGACAGGAAAATCGCCTTGAGCAGAAAATGCCAATTCGTAGGACTCCGACAGAAGTTATAATTAGAACTATTTTTTATATTTGTAAAATTACGAGTTTATTTTTAAAAATAGCACGAGATGATTTAAAAGGAAGATTTCCATTTGAAAAAAAAGTTATCGCAGTGTTTAATTAATTCCGACAGTTTAAGAGATAAGCGGAATAAAAAGAAATAATGAGATTTTTTTTCCTTCTTTCGTCTATTTAACGTTGTTTTGTTCTCCAACTAATTATTTTTTTTAAGTACTCTTCGAACAATTTTTTTTTGTCTCAGAGAGAATAGTTCCTCAAATTAATAAATAAATGTATATTTTTTTTTAGTTGTGGTTCTCGAGATTTGCTCAACTTTTCTTGACTGAATTTCTTCTTGTATGTATATAAGAATATATTATATGCATATATATATATATATATATATATATATATATATATATATATATATATTTTAGAGGTAAAATATAGCCTTCATAGTATTACAATAGGAGTGGAATAGTTTTTATTTTTTTCAATTGCTGGCACCTTCCTAAGAGGTTGGAAATAAACTAGTCGTACAATTTGTACATTTCTAGATAATGACCAATATATTTTAAATAGAATTATATTATTTTATACTTCCACATTCAACTTATAAAAATTTAGTATCATTATTTTAGTCGTTTCAATATTCCAATATAAATAATTGCTTCCATGTTTTTGTTTTTTTTATGGATAATTAACATCGGGAAGGCGATGTTTGTAAGATAATTTCATCAAAGGCTGCTGTCTATAGATGTAGACTCTGTTTGGATCATTCATGTGAGATGTGCTGCACGTTGTCTTCTTTTATTTTTTGTTTGTCACAACGATGCCTGAATTGTCCAACCGTTGACTCGTTAGGTTTTTCTAGTATTTAACCGGCATTTGGATGTTTTCCTATTGCATTATAATTTATAATATATGTATTTTTTTATTATTAGTTAATTTTTATTATTTTAATTTTAAAATTTTATCAGATCTTTATTTCTTTATCATCATCAACAAACATTGTATAACCTAATAAAAACAATGATGTATATTTTGGTAGAGACGAGAATTAAAAAAATATTATTCAAATTAAACTAACCGACATAACTGTCCTATTTTTATAGGTTATGTAATACGAGATTATTTAATAGTTCATTTATTAATTAAGATGACATTTAGAATAAAATAACAGCATAAAAATGATCAATGAAGGTCTAGCACTTATATTTTTTTAAACAATATTGCAACATATATACTAATAATATTTTCCTAAATGTTCTTGATTACTATACGCTTGTCTCAATGTACGCCATTTCAAATTTGGTATGAAAAGGTTGTACAAAATACTTTGGCCAAAGAAGAGGAAACCAAGTGTACTAGAAACAACTTAAGTGACAGATATTAGAGGTTTTATATTTTATTTTATTATGTGTGAGCAGGGTAGTACAATGGTGAAGCGCTCAGTTGTGAAAGGATCCGGGCTCTAATTCGGATGAGACAGATAATTTATTTAATTATGTGGGGATGGACTCTGTGGGATCTGCAGACTCTCCTGTGGCTCATTAAACCTCTATAATGTAGGTAACTCTAATTGGGGGAAAACCTGGCGGTTTAGCCTGATCTAGGAAAAATCATCTCCATGAACAACCGTTGTCCTACACACAGTACAGTCTCTGCCATGTACTGAATCTAATTAACATTGCATACTAATTATTAAAGTCAAAACCCATATTGTCGTGAGGCAAGGAAGGGCATTTAAGTAAATACTGAAACCATATCCTTCATAGGCTGTAGTGATACAAGTTTCTCTTTATTTAATGTTTCTTTTTCTTATAGAGATTTGCATGAAGTACGGGAGTGCAGTTTCCAAAATAAAAAATAAAATTACCAGAAAAAGTACTAAAAATGTCTTAATACATCTTAAATATCAACCTAGAGATGGTTAAGAGTAGTTTTAAAAAGCTGGACATGGACTCAGAAAACATCCGTATAGACAACTCACAGCTTTTGTTATCTTCACTTCCAGCCATCAAAGCCGTACAATCTTGTGCCACAGGACAAAGGACATTCAAAGACTTTTTGTTTGAATTATTGCAAAAAATTTAAATAATTATATGTAAATATTTAAATTATTCGTTAAGGAACTAGAATAATTACTGGTTAGAGGTTACGGTAGAAATGAAATACGATCTCGTACATTATCTAATGATGCCATAATGCCCTTATTAAATATGATACGACAAGAACTATTAGTTCGACTCTAATGACCGTGAGTTCGTTAAGGATAGATTTGAAATGCAAATGATGTTCCCCTGCAAAAACAACGATTTAGAACTGCGACCTACGAAACTATCCCAGCGCCGTCCAGACAACATCTGTATTAACCTAGAACAAACAGACCTTGGAGCCTCTAACTCAAGGATGGTCTTAGGAGTCCGCAAACACCATTAGGCATACGTTCTCTCCTAATACTGCCTTACTACAAAGTTACACCCCCGACAAAATTTATTAATCCTGCACTGTTTTTTTTAATACGAAAAGTGACGTTGTTATAACAGTTTACAAAAGCAGAGAGACCATATGAGACATTCAAGATCAAAAGTGGATAACTCGCTAGTTTAGTCAAGGAAGACGCCAGTTTCCCAACTGTATTAAAACCTTGAGTAATATAATACGGCGGCAAAGTGTCCGAAAAATATCTTGGCTAAACTAGCGAAACATGTGAAAAATTAAATTTTAAATTTTGGAGCGATCCGCTTTTGATCTTGAATACCATACAAATTAAATACACTAAAGATTTTCCTTTAAGATTTCCTGATGTTAAAATCGACAATAATTTTTTTATCTATTCAAAGGGGAGAGGAGTAGCCTATTGTGTAGAGCGGCGACATTTTTAAGGTCTTATTATCTGAGGATCCCGGGTTAAAATCCGGCCTTGGTAAATAAATTAATGTTCACATCGCAGGGCTCTTTGGGATTTGCAGAACCTCCTACGGCTCTTCCAGCCTTTATAAAACGGGAACCTTTAAATCAGGAGAAAAGCTGGAGTTTGAGTATGAGCCCGGGCAGATAGGCTTTTTGGACAACCGTTGGCTTAGAAGCAGTACTATCTGTAACATGTATGAACCCAAGACCCTTCATGGGTTGTAGTGTCATAGGATTTATATTCAAGTAATACTAATCAAGTTATACGAGGCCTAGGTTGTACGGGTTTAGAGCGGTCCTGAAACGATATGGGTTATTCTTCATTTGTTTTTAAATTCTAATATTTTCTGCAATATTTCACACTATATCACTCAACATATCTTGACCTTTCAACCAGAAAGGTTAGAAACTTGTGGTAATCTATCTGTCTTGTTTACCTCGAGACATTTGGGAACGGGCATTAAACATATTATTGTAAACATAATCCCAATTTCTTTACTAACAAACCAACTGTTATGAATGAAATGTACTCCGAGAATAAATTAACAAGGTACTCAACGACTCACCTTTAGTTAATACTACGAAAGGAATGAATAATCGCTTAAATTCCCTGAATTTCCTCTTCAACCGAATCCTCACGAATACACAGCAGATGTACATAGCTTCACGTTCACACAGGGCATGGCATAGCCACCCTACACTCTACAAACTAACTCTCCTAATATGATCGCTCGATGCTCAAGTCTTTCCTGAGGCATTAAGAGATAACCTCTTCATCTTATCGTAACGTGTCGGCTAAAACGGACAAACATGTGTCATATTAATAATTGCTGTTAGGACGTAATGATTTATTTCTATGAACCAACTGTTAGGTTAAAGATTTTTTTAGATTGCCCATGATAAAACACTAATAAGTAAATACTTTTATTAATTTGGATGAATTATTAAAAAAAAGGATGTGGAAAAAAGGTGACATTTCGAGAAAAATGGATGTTATAACACAACTGATGTGGTAGGACATGTGGAAAAGATATCTCCAGAATGTTAATAGTACTTTGAGTCATAATTATTTTCAATAGTAATATCCCTAGGACATTGATAAAAGGCGAGACAATTTTATGACAATCGAAAGCTCGTTCCTTGGTAACAGCCCTTAGCCGAAGGGCCCTTACCAAGCAACGAGCTTGAGAAATTTGTCATCAAATTATGAGGCATTTGTCAATGTCCGAGGGATATTCGACGGAAAATTTTTTGACCAAAAAATTGATAACTCAACACAACGAAACATATATTTGTTTATTAAAAGTACACTAAGTTAATGTACAATTTTTAAAATTTAACTTATCATTAGATGTTGTTGCTAATCTCTATTATGGAAGATCTATTACCATCACATTATATCTATTATAGTCTATTAGTATTTCTGGGAATTTTTTCTTTGATTAGCGCATTTATAGTTTCGAAATTCAGATTGGCATAGTGATTGATAATTGCACTGAATGCAATTATCAGTGCAATGTTGACATGATCGGGTGAAATTGTTTATATGACACAAAATGTCAAAATTATTGATTGTTAGAACTATCAAACATTTTTCATAATAAACATATTACCTGCATGTAAAAAATAATAATAATTTTGAATAAAAAAAGACACTGAGTAGTATTCTTATCACGTAAGTTTTAATTTGATAAAATTTACCAAACTAAGTAAACAATAAAAATATCAAAGGGGGGGGGGGCAATATCTCAATTTCAGCTGATAAACCACAAAGCATGACAAAGAAAATCGTTTGAATTCATGGAAAACTGTGAGAGTATGAGAGAAAAAAGTTTTCCTTTCGAAAAAAATTCACCTTTAAATAAAAAACCTAATGTATATACCACTTTTTCACATAGGACTTATCTTCAGCCTGTGTGAAAAAGTCGAATTTTGTCTCTAATTTATTGCACTGACGGATGAGAAATCGTGTTGTTCTCTTAGTTTTGTCCTGAATTGAAGTAATAATATAAGCAATAACTCCATTTCAAATCAAAGCCTGACCTAGCCACTCGAGGAGTACGATTTCACTTCAGCAACAAAACTTAGAACAATTAACTCATTTTTGACGAAATTCGACTTTACCACTTATTCACCGGGGCTACAGACATAAGCCAGACTTCTTCAAAACTTCCATGATCTATAATATATTTCATTTTGCAGTGGGAATTTAGTTCTTCAAAAACTATAAAATAGATAAACATACTCAAAAATTTATGTAAACGTATAATAAACATGCTCAACAATTATATGGCATGTATTTCCTCAGAAAAAAATCATATTTACTGAACTACAGCAACATTGAATACAGCTTATTTACCGTAGAAAATTTAAATAAGAATAATTATATTGTGTTATTTAAAACTAGTAATTCTAATTTGCAACAACATATTTAAAACAACCGAGTAAAGTCTTGTTAATTCTCTTAAACTGGACATTCTCTAGAACTATATGCAGATAATTGTATCAGTGAACATACAAAGTTTAAATCAGATGGAACTAATATTTCATGTTTATTTTTTACTTGAGCTTTAAAATGCCACGTTTGCTGTGTGATTTATTTATTTTATTTTCCATCTGCATTTTTAATTTAAAGAAATAGTAGTCATTTATAACCGCTAACGAGGCGGTATATAAGGAAAAAATATGAATACAACTAGCGATAACTCTATATAGAAAAACTGATTACATTTTGCTATTAATTTAGCTCTTTTACCCGAGTTAATTAAAAAAATAATCAATTAAATACTAAATACAATAGGGTCGAATGAACAGGTTGATAGAAGCTTGATATTTAAGTTTGGCAAAAAAAAAATTCAATATAAGTAATTACCTGCTTCATGCAGATAGTCAAAAAACATATAAACAAAAAATATATATAATCTCAATTCGGAAGTAAAACATTACACAAACAGTATATGGGACACATCCATACAGGGTTGGTTAATATTTACAAATTATCCCAAATACAAATATAGAGACTTTACTCTTCAATTTAACTGATTACTCTTTTTGAATCTGTTTTAGACAAATAATGATTTTTTTTATTTATTGTAAGTCTTCTACGATTTTGGATGAATAATTCGAATTAGGGTATTACAAAAAATGTGGATGAGAAGAGAAATATAATATGAATATAAATATTACCCGTCTTAATTACCTTAAAGTTTAATTTTATTGAAAAAAATAAATACGAGTATCAGGTGAAATTAATAGGAGTGAGTTATTTAATTGCAACGTAATAATTAATTAAGAGAAAAAAAAACAAACAAAAAAAGCTTGCGTCATCGTCTTTTATTATTCTCAGTGTAATATTATTCTATCAAAACATTTTTTTGAATATCGGGGATATATGACTTTTTTGCATTGCTTCTTTTATGGTATTTTTTATTAATCCTGAAGCCGACAAAGAGGGCTAATATCGCACTGAATTTCTCGAGTGTGAAGCCCATATGTAAAAAAATTAGTAATTATTTTTTTTATAATGGACATCGTAGTAGAAAAATCCGGGAAAATTACGACGACGATGATGGACATTATGTATTTTAAAATTAAATTATTTTTTACGTATTAAAATATATTATTTTTATTTTGGAAATATAATTATGGAGATAGCTTGTAACTTAGATGTACTTTTAGTTCAAATAGAAATACTATATGATGAGGGGACTCAGAAAAGTATAAAATAGTAGAAAAATGTACAGCCATGATTTAAAATTTATAAAGAACTTAGTAGTGTATTTACGAATCTAAGTAGAATATAAAGTTCTTTTTTAATACAAATACAAATCGCCTCCTTGCACAACCGTTGTCCAAGAAACTTTACAGTCTCTACAACGTACTGAACCCCAGACAGATGGGTACATTTTTTTTTAAATTAAAATTAAAATCATTATATAATAACATCTATTGATATTTTCCTTGGTTCATTCTGATATCAATCCAACAACTCTCGATAACCTTCATATATCTACAGTCTTCTACAATTCAAATCCTCAGTCCAGCACCATAAAGCAAGATATCGCCTTTCCGATGTCTATACTCGCTCCCACAGAACCAAAGAATTAGAGTGTTATTTTCTCTCTCGCTCCACCACAGTGTGGAACTCAATCTCTCACATCATGTGTCATGGTTCCTTAATTTCCTCATTAAAATCCTTGTTTTTCCAACATCTCCCAACTTCCCAAACAGTTACCCTATATAACTATCTTTTATTTTCTTTAGTTGTTTAGTATTGTTCCTTGATAATAAAAATACTATTGTAATTATTACAAGAGTAAGGATGTTGTAAGATATCCATATTGTAAAGAGGTTATTACATCGTAGCTCATCTAAATAAATTATTATCTTTTATTTTCTTTAGTTGTTTAGTATTTGTTCACGAAATATGCCTTTTTGTATTTCGTAACTTTTGTAAATACTTAATGATTTTTATTTCCTAGCCTTATTCCCAGATATATATTATGTTTCTTTTTCAGTTTTTTTTTGTTTTTTTGTTTTTAAAGGTACCTAGTCTTAGAATAAAGTTACTTTTCTATTCTGTTCTAATAAATAAATCTATATAAATATTCGATTTTTGTGCAGAAATAAGGGCAATAATAGCCATTACCAGTTAATTGCACTTAAAACAAACTACGACAAATACTACGCTGAAAACAAATATATAGTTTCGTAAAATGATATCCTGTTACAGAATATTCGCTCTCTGTTTTTAGGATACCACATCTCTTATGCATTTATTATATATTAAATGTTGTTCAAGTTATTTTTTCTTAACAAATTATTTTTTTAAACAATTATTAATTGTTTTTGTATTTCCTACTCCATGAATGAAAACCTAGATTTCTAATACTTATTGCTCTTAAGTCCGAAATATTGTATTATTTTACTATCCAATAAACAAGTTTACAAAGTCAATTGCATATTGAATTACATAAGGTTTATCTTTTTTCAATTCAAAATAGTTATTAATCCCTAAGCTATTTTTGTTCCTTGTTATAAGGGTTGCTATCCCTGACGTAGGTCCTAAGGGTATATTGACAATGAGCTGTTGTTTTAAACATCTCTCTAGAGGAGCGGAGCTAACTTGATCAGTATGCAGCCAATATTCATAGCAATCAGCTTAGAGGATTCTCTCTCTTATGTTTCCTCTGCCTTTTTCGTCAATCATTGCTCCCCTTGTCCCATTCAGATTTCTGCCAATTATTCTCAAGTAGATCTGCCTTTTTGGAATGATTGATTAGCGTCAGTTTTTAGTTAAATTTCTTAAATAAACGAAAAAAAAACCGTAAATATTTATAGAAATATCTAACCAATACGTAAAAGTCAAGTTCAAGATTCTTCGTTTCGTTAATTGTTTTATTTTTTCGAGTATTCCTTTTCACAAAGGGAATACTCGAAAATCTTCTTCATGTGTTATTCTGTAGGGTTCGAAACTCCACAGAATAACATATGGATTATAATTCAGACAACTGTGTAGAGATACTTTTTAGAGCTACCTAAATAGGTTAAAGTTCATATTTAATGAGTAACCATTCTGGTGGTAAAATAAATACAATTCTTGTATTTAACAAACTAAGCACACCTAGAGAAATGTTTTAAAGAAAGATTCGAATGCAGGAGGAAACAATTTGGGATACATCAAGTTTTTATCATAGATTTGAATATTTGGGGCTCTACTAAACCATCCAATTCATCTCGTATCCAATCCTTACAATACAAAATCCTTCGTAAATCCTCAATCCTCCTTATTATGTCACAAAGAAACTCATCCATCATGATCTTAATATCCCATATGTTTGTTACTGATTTGGCACAAATTAGATACCTATCCTTCCACGACAAGCTCCATACACACTCGAATCCTCTAGTCTCTCAACTTGCTTCCCGTACTATCCCTGATAACCCTCCGAGGCGTCTGAAAAGAAGATGGCCTCGAGACCATCTACTATAGAACTTTATTGGAGGGCTGCTGATGGGTAGTTTCTCCACATGTGTTTTTCATGTCATAATGTACATATCACAGCAGATTTACTAGTTATAATCATATTATAGTTGTAAATATCAATAAATTAAATTAAAAAAAAAAAATGATTTGAATAAAAAAAAAAGCCCAACAATCATGTGCAACATGAGCTTATCTATTGACCAGGCGTGTAAACTCAAAGTAATACAGCTATGTATGAAAATTAAAAAAGGTAATTATTCAACTGTTGAAGTATGAACAACTTTTTAAGGTATTCGAAAATAAGATCAAACGTCTGCGTATTTCGTCCGAAAAAAATCAAGTCCACTAGGTTGAGATGGGCCATAAAGTTCTTGAGTTTAATAACGAACAGGAAAGTTAGCAGGCTAGTAAACATCCTATAGGTAGTCCTAGGCGTAGGTGGGAGGATACCATACGAGGTAGTCTAAAAGATTAAGGTATGGGTGCTAATCGGTAAACTGTAGTTTGTAAATAATGATTGGTTGTGTCGGCATCGAGGTTCACTAAGCTTTTAATTGATATTAAATTCCAACGAAAAAACCTTTTTGCCCATCGGCCATGTTTTAAAAAAAGACAAATAAATAAAGAGCTTTTAACAAGAAAATATGTTTATTCAAGACATTAACATAAAGCTAATTAGGAGAAAGGGTCGTTAAATTTTTTTTTTTCTGCACGCAATTTCAACATTTTCATGTACAAAATAAATCAGTTATAAACACTAGGTTAGCTGATTAAGAAAAATACTCCAAAAGAGTATTAATGAATATATATTTTTTGAAACAATTGTTAGAATGTTCCACAGTGGTAAGGGTATAATTCGCAACACTAAATAGACAGCTTTATACAATTTATACAAAATGTATTCATTCGTAACGTACATTCCATATTCACAGGGCTCATATAAATTATTCACATACCTAAACCTGTTTACTCTCGAGCTAGTTGCTAATCCCAACAAGTGTGGCAAGAGATTTAAATTTATATTATGAAATAACAGAGGCATAACTTTGAATCAATAAATTGTTACATAAGTAAACAAATATCAATGTTTTGATAGAAAATAATTTACCATAATTATAGTATACTTTAGTTCATTAATTATATTTATCATAATTAATTCATTCCATACTTAATAGTCACTCCTATAGTTGCGAATAAGATCTGATGAAGGCCAGAAAATGGGTCGAAACGTTCTGAAAATCTAATAAATGTTTGCTGGATATTAATTTGTTTCATTTTAATTTCATTTTGACTTCCTCTTGGCTATTTTCTCCTCCATGAATTTACTGTTACAAAATCATACTAAATAAAATAACACTTCGATCTTTAATATTGGGTCATAACGGATGAAATGTCAGTTTCGTTTATTTACAGTTTTCTTTTAATTAGATATTAGATTATTTGTACACGAACAATTATGTTATGTATACCGTTTGAAAGATAATTTGATCCTTTTTCATAATCAGTCTTACTTTTCCTTTTGAAAGTAAAGCAACGTTTTAAAAATATGTCTTCCGCGGAAATTCGTATAATTTTTCTCTAGGAACTTAAATTTGGGCATAGCGTCACGGAGGCGTTCCGAAACATTAATATTGTTTACGGTGAAGATACAGTGAGCGAAAGAACAATCTTCCGTTGGTTTGAAAAATTTCGGTCTGGGGATTATGACCTTACCAACAAAGAACGAGGTAGGCCGAAGACTAAGCTGGACAACGAAAAATTGAAAGAGCTGGTCGAAGCGGGCCCTTCCCAAACCACTCGTGATATAGGTTCACAACTTGGAGCAAGTGCCATGACTGTTTCCAGGCACCTGAAGGGGCTTGGTAAGACAAAAAAGCTGGAGATATGGGTACCACATGAATTAACTGAGGTTCAGCAGCTCACCCGATTGGAAACGTGTTGCTGCAAAAGCTCCAGGAGCTGAATATAGAGGTCCTTCCTCACCCACCATATTCTCCGGACCTTTCTCCAACTGATTTTTGCTTTTTCCGTTGTTTGGATATTTTTTTAGGAAATAAAAAAATTGACAACGAAAATGCTCTGAAACGGATCTTCCAAGACTTTGTTTCTTCCTTAACACCTAATATCTTCAGAGCGGCAATAGAAATGCTTGTTTCACGTTGAGAGAAGTATATTGAAAGTGAAGGATCCTATTTTGATTAATAAAAGTATTGTTTAATTTTTTTTTCTACTAATTTAAATTTACACCTTTCATATGTTACAACCCAATAGTATAAAATTAAAATAAAGTACAACATAGAACCTCTAAGGATTGAAATTTTCCATTAACGTTCTAGTTTTTTTGGAACTGTACATTGACAGTTTTTCTTTCTAATAGATATAGTGTACATATAGTAATAACGTCACTTTATGCTGCTAAGGCTAATCGGACGTTACTGTTCATATATATAGAACATTAACTGGAACGATTAATGGAAGTTATAGATATGAACAATGGATGAAAACTGGCCTACTTGTTTCACAGAACAGCCCAGAAAAAATATATCAGCTGATCTAAAATATACTTACGTGTAACTGACATTAATTATCAATTATTAAGTAGGTGAGAATTTCTCCTTTGCTTAACTTCGGAGAAATCTATTGTTATGTGATTAAATAATTGTCAATCACCATTCTATTTTCTATGATAATATTAATAATAAGGCTTAGCTTTGGGCTAGCTAATACCAGCAATATCTGCTAACAAACCTCCTTCAACCAGCCAATACCCAAATCCAAACCGAAATTCCAAATCAAACCATATCACGATTAACGCAGTCCTCCCACTCAAGCATTTACTGGTCTGCACAACGCTTATTAATTTTTTAAGAATTTGTTCGGTACTAACCCCAACAACTTTACAAACCCATCTTAATGTGATTTCTATTAGCATAACACAATAATTATCTTAGACGTCTTCTATCGTTTTATCATATTGAATAGTTGAAAACTCAAAAGTTATTTATGGGGTACAGCGATTGAATTGTAGGTGGAATGTTAATCAAGTTCGAAATAGTTTTGAGTTGGCTCTACTGTCATTTGTCACCGAGTGAGCTAGACACAAGATAATACACACACGACTACATAATTCTCTATCATCTTCCTCATAATCTATTGTAGATTAATAAATAGTAATGGTTAGTTTTATAGGGTAATTTTACTTTAGAATACAGTTTTCCTAAAAAAAAGGCAACCACGAACAGTTTGCTGACCACTTTTTCATCCTATTTCTTATTTGTTCCTGGGGAGTTCTTCTACAACTCTACTTCCATAAAACACGTGTTTTTGTTTAATATTATTAAAACGAGATTGAACACAGAGACAGCCTGAACACGCGAGCCTTCGGGAAGTGTTAATCTGCTAAATAGGCTTCCTCAACGTGTCATGTCCCTCTTTTTTTCTTTTTTTAGGTTTTCATTGCTACCTTCCTATAAGCAGGCGAAGCAAGAAAAAGCCTATTGTACAAAAGCTTTTTTTAGGTATTAAATCGATCTTGCATATATTTAATAATATAAAAAAAAAGTTATGTAAAACATTTTAAGCAAAAAAATGTAACAATGATTGTCAACATTTTAACCCTTGTTCACGAAATCTTTTATCTTGAATAACTCGCCTCAATCCCTTAAAAAAATTAGGTTTTTTGTGTGTGTGTTATTATGTATAACAAACCCTTGAGTCAATCACAAACCTATTAATAAAAATGATAAAAAAATTACCGAATTTTACGTTTTTTAATTCTTGTTTGAATGTAGTGACCGAACTCAATAGTTTTTAGTTCTTTCATTATAATTTTTTTTTTGTTTCACCCGGCTTTGGGTACTCCGGGACAATCATTGATCGAACAGTAGAGCTTGTTTCGCGACTTTCTCTCCCAGTATTTCTTCATCCTCTCTCATCTCATACATCCATTTTGATCGTTCGCTTCGTTCTCTTCTCAAACTTCATCTCCTTATCTCGAGTTATGCAGTTTTGGTAGTTCCATCTATAAGCTTTTCCTCTGTAACCCCGAGTTCTCACATGCCCTTTGCTCTCAACATGTCAATTGTCTCTCTACCTTCTTAAACCACTTCGATTCATTTTTTTATTTCTGAAGAATTCAAACGTTTTTTCGTTAATCTACTTGAATTAATTCGCAGGTATGTCCTTAGAAATTAACTCTTCGTGATTGTGTCGGACTTTTTTTAGAGTTATTACGCACTTTTTTTTTTTTTTTACATTTTCATTTTAGAAGTGAAAAAAACACTTTTTAGTTACGAATTCATGTATCACAAGGTAGCTTACAAACTGAATTTTACTAAAACATGTAAGATTTGCTTCTTATATTTTACCTCGATTATCTTGTGATGGAAGGAAGCGGTGTAACTGAGTTACATGTCTTAACAATCACGGATGGGATCGGCATGTCCTCCTGGGGCTCTGCTGTTCTCTATAAAGTGGGTACCACTAATTGGGGGGAAATCTGGCGGTTGACCGTGATCTCAGACAAATCACCTTTCTGCACAAGCGTTTTCCTAGAAATAGTACAGTCTCTAATATGTACAGAATCCAAGAACCTACATGGGTTCTTGTGGTACAAATTTTATCCCGCTATGAAAGTTTATGAAAATTTATTTTTAAAAAACAAACTACCTGGCTTGGTCCATTTATTCCTAATAGTTCTTTATAAACACATTTTCGAGCTCTTTAAACTGTATACCGGGATTCCCATAGTGGTTAAAATGAAAGCCCCTCACGTCCCCAACTTACACAATGAATTTTCTGGGTATATGAAAAAAAAACAAGCATTAGATTGAAAAGTTATCATTTATTTTTACTATAAGTTTTAAGTTTTAATATAACAAAAAGAAGTACTGGCAAGAGAAAAGTAACTAAATTTTTATTTTCAACTGGTCTTGCGCCCGCCCCTGACATGTCATCGCTCATCCCAGGTTGGGATCTACTGGTCTATTACTTCTCATAATGTTTCTCCGAAATAATTACTGTTGATCCCGCTGTTTGGTTAATTACTTCTGACAACTTAATAACAGCAACCATCGCCTGGACAGACACTGGAGCATTGAGTGACCCGGGTTGGAGAGAAGCAACTAGTTGGCTGTCGGGGGGATTGACGGGATAGTCAGTTTGTCAGTTTAATTATTCTCTTATTAGCAAGTTAGTGTATCCTGTCTCACCTTTCTCCTTAGTAGGGCGCTATATACTCGTCACACACTACTATGTATACTATATATTATGTAAGGGCTTCAGTTTTTATGTATCCAACATTAAAATCATAATCGATCTTAGCCAACACCAAACAGTCACTTGAGTGGAATCCGATGATAGTATCTATTTAAATTAAGAAGACCTCTAGTTCCATGGTGTAAGGAGATGTAGAGAATGAGTAGGACTTGTAGCTCCGATAAGTAAGGAAGTAAGTTATGTATTTAAATACTTCTATAATTTTTTTAACTTTTTATTTGACTATGTACTTATTTAAAAAAATGTTTCTATTGTTAATTTAATATCTTTAAGTAGGTATATTTTTTAAAAATTCACTTCTCTACATTGTTTCCTAAACTTTTTCTCTCTATAATAACTTGGTTTTAATAGCTATTAGTAAATTTATTTTAATTTCTAAATCCAAGGTAAGGATGACTTGACTTTGCGTGTTTCGATTCTAATCCACTCAGAGTGATCCTCAGGAGTTCTTCTCCATCTGCTCATTCCCAGAAGCTGTAGGTTAGCATCGACATCTCCACCGTAGCTTGGGTCTACCTCTTTCTCTTCAACCGTCTGGGCGTCCCTCTATTATCTTCCAAGGTAGTCTTTCCTGATTCATTCGATGCACATGAACCAACCGTCTTGTTCTTATATTGATAAATGAAAGTAAATCTGGATATTTATATGGGTCTCTTAGTTTTATGTTAGCTTTTATCTTGTATTTATTTTTGATATATTTGTATCGAATATGTATATATATATATATATATATATATATATATATATATATATATATATATATATATATTTTGTATATATTTGGTTAGGTCATATATTATCTTTAGGATTTTCCTCTCCTAAACATTAATGTAACTCTCTTGTCGCTTTGTAAGAGCCCACGCCTCAGTTTCATACGTCACTACTGGTCGGAGTGCAGTCTTATATACTCGCTTTTTGAGCTCATGGGATCTATTTCGATTTGAAAGTGTTTTCTTGAGAGTTCAATAGGATTTGTGACATTTCGAATCCTTAATTTTATTTCTTCTTCTATATCATTCTTTCCCTCATTTTCACACACACACACACACACACACATACACACATATGTATATATACATACATAAAGATGTATGAGGAAGAAAATAGTTGGAGATGTAATTATGTGCCGACATTTCGACCCACTTTGTGGGTCATCTTCAGGGCTAAGAAAGAAAAACAGACAAAATAACAGAACTATAAAAATACATTGCAGTACTAAGTATATGATGAAATAGAAAAAATATATATGTAGAGAGATAGAAATTTAGAACAAAAAGTGAGGGATATATATGAATAAAAATATTACAGAGAAAATGTACAGAAAGGTGGTGATGCAAAAAAATTTACAAAGATAAAAGAAGGAAGTAAACAGAAAGTTTTTTAAAAGAGAAAAAGTATAAACATCAGAGGTGAGAAGTAAAATTATGGAAAAGGTAGTATAATATATATAAAAATATAAAATGTAAGATAATAGACTCCTAGGGAGTTTACATAAGTAAAATGAAAGAAGGTATAACGAACATGATATTAAAGAGTAAATAAAGGAAAAATAACATTAGAAAGTCAAGATATAAATCTAGAGTATAACAGGTGAAAAATAAACTGAACATGGAAACTAGAAAATATAAGTAAGGGGAGTTTTAAAATGCATACATATAGAATGAAGTGGTATAGATATATGACATAAATATACGAGGAACGTATAGAAATATAAGTAACAATATGGCATGAGAATGGAAATAGAATAAAATATGATGAAATAGTGATGTTAAATGCTAATGAAATCTTAAATAACAATAACATATGATGGATGCCAAAAAGCTAATATGAGAAAAAAAGGGTGTGCAAAATGGAGAAGGAAAGGGGTGAGGAAAAGATGTGAATATTAAAAATGTACAACCTATTGGAAGCTGGAGCTAGACTAGAAGCGGTCTAACTGACAAAAAAATACGTTATGAAGGTGTTACCACCGATATCTGACGGCCAAAAATATGACTAATTTTTATTTTTTATATATATTTTTTAATTGTATTTTAATAGTAATTTTTTATTGACTATTTTTTAGAAATATTGACATAATTAAATAAGTACCCACTTATTTAGTGTTTTTATTTGACTGCACCCCCAACTATTTTCTTCCTTACTCTATCTTCCAGTCAACCATCCCCTCGCTACTCATAAAGATGTATAATTAAGATCTTGGTAAATTTTCTTTCATAAGGATCAGTCTGATTTCAGAGGCGAAGCCATAATCATAATCATGAAGGTTTGGGAAATAAAACGCTACTGAGGAAAACGGAAAATATCCAAAATTCATCACACAGTCATTCGTCTTTTACAAGGGGATTAGTAACGAGCTGATCAGGTAGGAGATTTAAAAACATTCATGAAAAATAAAAATGAAGACGATTTGTCAGTTTCATTATTTTAACACTAGCTGGGGTCCTCCGGGCTTCGCTCAGGGAGTTGATATGAGATTGTGTGGAAGTTGGAATAAAACAATAAACTTTAAAATGAATGAGATACAATTTTTTTACTGAAAATATATTCTAACTACAATACTTGTTTATAAACGATATTTTTCATTTTATTATCCGGAGTATATATGTATAAATATATCGAATTTCCTACTCGAAAGCAAGCTACGTATAGTTGACCATGAAGCAAGAGTCTTGAAGAAAAGCAGGAGTTTTTGTTGTTGAGCAAGATGTGCTGTTGTATCGTCTTTCGATAGGTCTACTCTCATATTTTTTGTTAGTCGCAATATTCGTATGTGTTTATATTGCCAGAGATATGATTTTTTAAGCATGCATTGATTTTGTCTGGTGGCGTTGACTAAGGGATAACTGAAAGTGTTCGTCGAAAATTTCCTGAGAGTATGAATAGAGATCGTGCACTCGCACCAGGAGATAATTTTAACTTGTTTTAGAAGATCACCTCGTCCAGATGCTTGGGAGATTTTACATACAGGGAATTGTTCTTCGGATATATTCAACGGTAGTTGTAGGGTGAAATGGGCAGTTCGTCCTCCTTCCATAAGTGTGGCGGATATGCCAGATGATGCCAGTGCATGTGTTGTTCATCACATATTTTTTAAAGCCACAGATTTATTAGAAACGTTTTCCCGGTGCCGCCTTGTACGTCCAAGTAAATAATTCCACCAGAGTTGTTGTTGTCCCGGTCCATGATAACGTTGTAAATTTGTTTTTATTGCCATTGAGAAGTGGTTTGTTGTGAGTAATGTATTGAAGTAGTTCGTTGGGGCTGTAACTTTTTTTTTCCTTTGTAATTTCGAAGTTTAGCAGACTGAAAGCATCTGGTTTTTCTATCGCCGAACATTTATCTTCTAGATGAAACACGAATGAGTGTTTGATTGAAGATGTCGTCGCTGAATTCGCTGTCCAATTCTGGATTAGCTTGTCGGATTCGGTACAGTATGCCATGACGTTCAAACCCATCATGCTTTATATAACCCTACCAATGGGTACCCTCACCCATACAAAAAAGACTTCGAATGCTCCACAATGATCTAGAATGTTCGGGGATGTTCCCGAACGTTAGAACCCACGATGGATCTTGCTTTATATACTCCTATCAATAGGTAGCTTCACCCATAGAAAAAAGTCCACAATGTTCCAGAATATTCAACAACATTCGAGAGTGTTCTGGAATATTCCACAATGATCTGGGATGTCCCCAAACATTCCACAACAGTCTGGAATACTCTCGAATGTTCTGGACTGCTCTAGAAAAATCCAGCCATTTTATCTTCAAAAGTAAGCCCTTTAGGTAAAAACGGGAAGCTTCTTCCTGGACGGGAGATAGAGGGCCTTGATCGTACCGGGACTTATATCTGAGTTTTAGTGGCACTCACATTGTACACTTTCTTCTATAATATATATTGATTAACGTCAATGAAATGTAGAATATATCTTTTTTCCTCTAAGGGTTTCCTCAGATTGAGGTTTCCTTCAACCAAAAAGTTCCTTTAATTCCTGTTTCCACTTTCTTCTGTCTTGTATATCTTCCTCCCTCAGACCTTGGCCGTGCATACTTTCCTCAATGCCTTCTAACCATCTTTTTCGAGGTCTTCCTCGCCGTTTCCTCCCTTTCGGTACTCCAATTGTGAATTAAGTTGGGCAATCTTCTGGAGGAGGGTATATTCAGCAGATCAAAAAATAAAAATAAAGGTAGACAAAGCTTATAAAATATGCCATTTTACTGAGGTAGCGAAATGGTAATGGTACTGAGATAATAATAAATAAAATATTTAATAAATGGAGCAATTTATGCTCTAATTATGTATAAAAGTTTTTTCAAGATGATTATTTAATACAAAAGCTTTTAACAGAGATATTAAAATTAAAAACATCAAAACAGGCATTAATATTTCAATTATATTTAAAGGTCGTTCAGTTATTATTCTTACTCCGAAAAAAGAATTAGACTGAGGCATAAAATAATAAGAGAAATACTAATAGCAGAAGTGAATCTTCATTGCATATACAATTTTTTGTGTGAATATATTTTCAAGTTTTTTTTTCTTTTAGGCTACTAGACCTATACTTTTAAAATGCATGCACATGTATAAATTATTGTATCTCGATTTAAAATCATATTTATTAACCATAGCTGGATCAAAACTGTTATGAATAATTAATATTCACACTGCAATAATTGGGTTAGTATCTTAGGTAGCGGTATGTTATAGTATCCTATGGTAGGTATTAAACAATTTTTCAGTATGTAGTTGTAGGTCTGAAACTATTGTATTGCACAGTTGTTGAGCATGTTGTAGTAATTGATCGATTTAGTCCCAGGATTTTTTAAAAGGAAGTAAAAATCTAGGTTCTAGGATAAAATGGTGAGATGTCAGATACTCGCTAGAGATCCTTATCCTATTTATACCTGAAAAAGCAAAATTTGGGTATATTAGCATTAAGTGACGATAGATGAATAAATACTTAATCGATTTTTTAGTATCTTCTTTTAGGTCTTGAGCAATCATTTAGTAGCTTGTTGTTCATATAAAGCAGTCCAGAATCTTGCTGTAGGTCTTAAGGTAGTTTAATATCTTGTAATTAATATATTGTTCATAAAACTTTGTTCTATATTTTTATTAGAGGGCATAAACCATTGTTCAGTATCTTGGTGTAGTTCTTAAACAATAGTTCGGTGTCTTGCAGCAGATCGTTGTCTTAAGAAATTGTATAGTATCTTGTTGTGGACCATAAATAATAATTATGTATTTAATTGTAGATCATTTACAATATTTCAGTTTCTTGTTGTAAGTCTTAAACAATAGTTCAATATCAAGCAGCAGTTCTTAAGAAATTGTTTAGTATGTTGTTGTAAGGCGATGTTTAACTAGCTTGTAACCTCTGAAAAATATTGGCTGAAATGTAGCAAATATTAATATCCGAACTTTTCTTGACCATACATTAAGTTAAACGAGGTTTTGTTTTATATTAAATTTAAATTTTAAAACAGAAATTATTAAGGAGACATATCAGATTTGAGATTTGTTCTTTTTAACACTCTTGCAGTTTTGGTTATCGCCCTTGTTCGACAGAGATCAACCCTGGGTCGCTAATGCCATTAGCAATCTAGATTAGCCAATGCCGAAGTTGTAAGGCTGTTTGTCGACTCGACTAAGGCTTTTGATTCAGTCTGCTATAACTCTACCCACTTCCTCGATAAATCCTACTTTAGAAACACATTCCTGATTCAGCTTTTCGAATGGGTCTTAAACTTCGATTAAATTAAATGATATTAAAGAAAATCGATAGTATTTTTACTGGATTAATTGGAAACTAGTTCTAAGTAACCTTCAATGCGACCTTTAAATATTCCAAAGTGGCAAATTGCGGAAAACAAAAGTTTTAAGAATATATTTTGTTCTACTTCTTTCTTTTTTTTTTTCTTTCCTAGTATTTACTAATATTTTCTGAGCTGTCGAACTCACCAAAAAGCTTTTACTAAAGAGAAATCAAGTGTCGTCATTAAATGAAACCTCAATATTATTTCCATATCTTTATTTCTTAAAATTCAAATTTCAATATATATTTTTGATAATCTAAAAATCAATAAATCCATTATCATATCAATTAACTTATTTCGCATCCGTTAATGCCAATAAAACCGAAAATAACAATGAAAAACAATATTTTCTTTTTATAATCTAGTCTACTTGTAATGCCTAGATCGGAAATATAATTAAAATGCTCGTGTCAAAAATCTCAGAAATCTAAGTAAAAAATAGAGCTCATTATAGAATTTTTAGCCACATTTCATCCGAAAATGACTGACTTTGGATACTTATTGAGGGCGGATTCTTTTAAAAATCCGTTTGGTATATTTCCAAGATGTCTCATAAATTAACTGAAATTCTTTGTTTATTGGTTTATTAATTTCTGATATTTAATAGACTTTTAAACATTTATTTATTAGGTATTCACAATAAGTCCGTTATATTGACGTTCTCTTCATTAATATTTCATTGGCAACTCCACTGGTAAATTCTCCCCAGCTGACCGTGTGCTAAGATTGTTGCAGTAATTTTTTAACGCTTTTATAATTCCTTAAAACTTTTTTAATTGACTTTGACTTTGTAATTACCAACTACCTGATATCTGAGATCTGGTAAATAAGATAAAATATCTTGACAATGAAAAAAAACTTTTACCACTACAACTCGTGAAGGGTCAGCTCGGACACGGTACATGGTAGAGATAGTACTGTTTCTTAGACAACGGGGGTGCAAGGAGGTGATTTGTCCTAGATCGCGCCCAACCATTTGGGTACACACTTTATAAATGTGTAATGTGGGCTGGATGAGCCCCAGAATGGTCCTAGATCCCACACCAGCAGCGACATTCGAACCTAGGACCTTCGGCACAGCAACTAAGCCCTCTATCACTGAGCCACTCCCCTATCTTACAATGAGAACATTATTATTTCACAATAACTTATCATCTTCAAAAACTCTATTTGTCTAAACTTTATGTTTACGAAACGTTTAATCGTAAATAACTATTAAATATCCAATGATATGTAATAGTACACGTGACTTTTTACAATAACCATATTACAAATATTATTTGTTAATTAATAAATAATTAAAATGTTTAATTTTCACCGTTGCTAAAACCGTATTGTTTACTAAAACCTTATTGTTAATAAACAGCAGTTTGGATGGGGACACCAAGTCGATAATCCTATCTAATTAACTCGTTCTTTGTATCTAACCCTTGTTTACTAGCAGTTGTCTGTTATAAAAACATCTCTTCTGTACAATAGTGTTTATAACAGCTTGCCACTTAAGTGCTATGATACACAAAAAAACCATAAGTGTCAATTGTAATTTAAACACTGTTACTTTATAATTGATAGTGTGAGAGAAAAGCTCGAGTAATTTAACTCTGGTTACCTATATTATTTTTGTAATACATTCAAATGGAATTTAGAAAGATTAAAATACTACTATTAGAATGCAAATGGAAAAAGCCACAAGCAGAGCCTTATGTTTCAAATCTGGTGTAAAATACAAACACTTATCAGTCGACGTTTCGCCTATTCAGGCATTATCAAGACACAATAAAAAGTAAGTTCAATCACATCTCAAAACAGAAGTGCAATACATCCCAACGAATAATCGCTCAAAAAGGCTCATAATCCGGGACCGCATCTCCACCACAAGACGTTCAACCCAAAGTTTTGGTTTAATTGGTTTCAATTGGGGTGGAGGTGCGGTCCCGGATTATGAGCCTTTTTGAGCGATATTTTCTAATAGACGTAAAATCTGCAAGTTGAAATTGTCTAGGACAAATCAGCTCCTTGCACAACCGGTGCCCTTAAAACATTACAGTCTCTACCATGTACTGAACCCTAGATCCGTATGAAGTGGTACAGGTTTTAACTATATACAGTCAGATAAAATTATTTTAATTTTCGAGAATTCGACGTTGAGTCATTAGGAGTAAACTGATACCTATATTATTTATATATGCTTTTTGTATTAACAATTTTCATAATACCGGGGGCGGGATAACAAAATTATAAAAATAGAATAAAAATTGTGACTTGAATCGAAGCGACAAACTGCGGAACTCATACCATACTAAGGGTTTACAGGAGATTAAACTTAGGCATTGACCTGTTGGGATTACGTCGAACATTTATAACAGCTAACCAATCAAATCGTTCGGGAAAAAAAAATTAAAAATTGTTCTTCGAATCGATGAGGAATAAGATATCAGGAAATGAATAGACGTTTACATTATGAACTTTGTCCGGTTAAATGGTCATGTTAATTCATCACCATCGAAGATGAATGACCAATTACGAGCCTTATAAAGGTGATATATTTTTCTTCTAGATCCGGAGAAGAACCACCTTTGAAAGGATTAGCGAAGACCTATCTTGCAAGTTAGAGGGGAAGATAATGTCCCGAAGAAACTTAAGTCATTTTATTGAGGAGGGAGGGTAACAGGGGGGGGGGGACTTTTTGCTGGTAAAGTTGGCTACGCTGCTTTTACAATTTCCCCAGAAGTTGGGAGTGAAAGAGGAAGAGGATCGGAAGAGGTGACTGACTTGAGAACTCTCCGCCATGGAGGGCGCTTCTAATGAGCCTACACTCAAACACATTTTTTTTTTACTCAAAACTTTGTAATTACCAGTCAGTCATCTATCTCCCTCTTTTCACTATACAATGAAACTAAGTTCAAGAAAAAAACCTAAACTATATTCCATAAAAATATATATACTCCATAAAATTGGTCAAGAGTACTGGGATCTGATTATAAAATTATTATAAATTTTTGGTTACTACTTAAACGAAATGCCCATCAACTCTAGCCCTGAAGAAGACCTGCAATATGGGTCAAAACGTTGGCTTCCAAACAAGAATCCAACGTAAGAATTCTACATAAGAGATTTTTTTTTACTTATACCCGAAACGTTTTCTTGCTCAGAAATGATAATATAGGTATGATCATAGAATAGATATTGTACGTCATCCTGAAATATTCCCAATTTGTTTCATATAACTTAATACGGATAGGACCCTAAAACAAGGGCTGTCGCACAATTGGAAAAAAATACAAAACCAGAAGATACATATTTATTTAACTTTAATATAATAATTGACTCGTTTATTAACTAATTAAGTATTTCACATTTAATTTAATAACTGTTTATTTTTGTACTTTTCAAGATAAAGCTGTCAAAAGGTATTGCTAATGTATCTACACATGTAACATATTTTAAAAAAAAAAAAAAGGAACGGGGCAGGGTTAACAAAGCCCGCAATACAGAACGCTATTGCGGGCTTATTAGATTTAAACTACGGGCAAGGGAAGACGGATTAAACGGTTTTATAATAAAAAGGATACTTATAAATTACAAATCAATTCAGCATCTATATATATATATATATATAAGATTGTTTTAACGTGATTTTATTTTTTATATTATTAAGGCAACAGTGATGTTAACACATATTGCAAACTTACACCTCCACCCCAGAAGACGATTCACTCGGAGAAAAGGGAAGCAGCTTGCTGGAATGAATGGAATTTGAAATATTTTTTTTCTTTCCACTTGCCACTTCATAAAATGTTGGTGAAACCTTTCGGACGATTGCAAGCTTGTTACGATTTAATTTGTTTCCGTTTTCGATGTAAACTAAATCGCCAATCTTGAAATAATGATGTCTCCTATTCTTGCCTATTCTCTCCTAATTTATTTGAAAGTTCCTTAAAGAATTTTGAAAGGCAATTTTTCGTTCCTCATCTAAGGAAGATGGACTGTTTTCGATAAAATAAGATAGAGCCTGTTGAGTGAGAATGATGGTGCAAATCGTGTTGAGCTATGAATTGTATCATTATACTAATTGACACATTCCTTTGTGAGAATCGTCCAATCTTTATTTCTCTCACTGTTTATTTCGGATCTCAAACGATTCACTAGCCTTTGATTTAATTTGATTCGGAAAACCAATAGCTGCACAAATAGAACATGCTTCCCTTTGAACTTCGTTCTTTGAGTGAAATTCATCTCTCTTTAAAGTTTTCGGGTCAGATTTTATTTTAAATCTAGGACTTGACGGATTTTCTTTCTTCTTTCTAGAAAACGAGTCCTCTAGTTTTCGGAGCTCCGCATATAAGTCTTCAAGGTTGTTAATTTTTTCTCTATAGATTTCTTCTTGAGCAGCTTTCGGCAATCCAAAAACTATGAGGTTAATGCGGGATAAGTCAGTACCCTTAGGTTCTACTTCTAGGCATAACCTTTCCTTTATAATCGATTAAAGACCCTCCCAAATATTTGTAGTTGAAAGCTTTCCTAACAATGTACCAGCTTTTATCTACAAAAACGTTCAACAATAACTCTTTCCAAGTATTCCAATGACCATTTACACCTATTTTCTTTAGATTTATTTCAAACCAATCTTTTGCTGGGCCCATGGCAAAAAAACGCAAAGCTTGTATCATACCACTATCGAAATTTACCTTGAAGCGGCTACACTCTTCTTCAAATTTAGTTAACTATTATTTAGGATCTGATTGATTTTTTTTTTTAAATTTCCTATAACAATTTTTTTTTCTCGATTTAATGAAGTTTTATTTCCTCTTGTTTTAAATTTAAATATAATTGGTTTTCTAATTGTCTAATCCGACTTTCTAACTCTATTTGTTCAGCTTCAGCAATCCGGGAATTTGATATTGGGTCACATTCTTCTAATGGAAACTCTCGAAAACAAACATTACCAGCTTCCTCGAAATATCTTTTTTAATATTTTCATCGATTTTTACAGTAACTGTCCTATAACATTTTTGGTTCTTAATAGCAGACATTGCATTTTTTATTAGGTTTTTATTTAATAAAGAAATGTGAGCACTTACATCTTTAAATTCTTCTTAAGATAAGAGTTCATTTTAATTAAATATCTGAGATGAAATTAAAATGCATTATTAATTAATCACTTATTAATTTCATTATTATTTCATCTTCATCTCAGAATTCTAAAAAATCCAGGGAATTTTTAATTAACGTATTTATTATTGCTATTCTTATTATATTAATAAGTAAAAAAGACCCCACGCCAATCGGCTTTTGAGGACCAGGGATTGTCGCACAAGAATCATTACTTATTAACTGAACTTAGATCATCTCTTGAACGCTGATTTCTCTGAATAAGAGAATGGTTTCTCTCGGAGTGATCTATGACCTATATTCAAACCAGAACCAATCCACGATTTCCATTATCTATATCTATAAGGAGCCCATACACGCTCAATATTACTGACAGTATTGGAATGACGAAAATACTGAGGAATCACCCTTCAGTATTTCTAGGCCGTACACGATCAATATTACTGTCAATATTTAACTCATTTTAAATATTATGATGTAGTTTCGAATCTATATTTTTGATTTTATCTTCATTACAATGTTAAGTATTATATTTATATACTTCTTTATCATGTATGTTTACTATTTTGTCATTTTTATGTACTAATATTTTTTTTAAACTTCTAACCAAACTCTCTCTGTATTTTACTAATGTAAAAATCAGACATAAAGAAATTAAAAAACTCAGTTCACAGTTAGCTCTTGATAAGTCATCTTCTTCTCACGCAGATTTATACCTACTTTTTTAATGGATAGAGCGTTTTTAGCAATTGTGATCGCCATGGCATTGGAAAAAAAAGAGGAAAAGACGCTTGTGGGTGAAGGACTGGCTATTTAAAGTTCACCCATTTAAACTTTATCAACGAGATTTCAGTAAAGGAACAATCAGATTACTATAATTCTTTTCGGATGGATGAAAACGTATTTAATAATTTATTAAATATGGTTTCTGCCCAAAACAGCGGTTGGCAGTTGCTATTTAGCAACATCCCGAAATTTTGAGGAAGTGTTCAACGCTAATTTCTCAGGTTTAATTGTGATAGAAACCTGTGAAGCTCTCATTTAGACACTACACAATACACATATACAATACACAATTTTACGTATGAAATTAAGTTCCACAATGCTGTTATAAGAAAAAAACGAAGTTTTAAGAAAAACATTACATAAATCATTTATAACTTTTGAAAAATCCGGCTGTGTTTTCATTAGTGCATTGGAAATCACAGTATGCGTCGCCCTCAACATCTACAAAAAATCTGAGGAATGAAAGAAACGGGCATACACGATCAGTAATACTGTCAGTATCCCTTCCCCTATGCCGGGTTGAACTAAGGAATGATGGAGTGAACCATCACTTATCAATATCCTACTTCAGTACATCAGAATTGCCCTTATACGATCAGTATTACTGACAATATAGTAAGATACTATACGATCAGTATTACTGACAGTATCTTCCTATACTGTCAGTAATACTGATAGTGTATTATTCTTACTTCAATAAATGTTTAGGCCTTTTGTTTTCAAGTAGTTCTTGATACCTTTTACTTGTTCCTCGTTTTCATGTCCTTTCCTTTTCTTGGAGGATAATTATTGGAATTTATGTATGTCGAATATAAAAAATTCGAGAACAGAAAAGAAAATTGTATTCGATTCCACACCAGAATTAATTGAAAATTAGGTGACAAATCTTGAAAAATACCAGACGAACGTTCTTAATACCAAAATAAACCATAAAAATTAAATTAAAGTTTTTCTGAATGTGAGATATCTGTAGCCCAGAAGTAACCATAAAAAAATATTTGCTAGTGAATTATTTTTTAAAATAAAACAAAAGTTTTCGCCATTATCTTTCCAAACAAAATCCTGTTTATATTGGATTTAGATAAAGCCAACAGTTTAAAAGGAATTTTATCTACTTTACGACGGTACGATCGGAATTGAATAACCTTGAATTTTAATCCAGTGCCCGCTTTCTATTAAAATAAAATAAAATTAAAAAATATATAAAAAATACTCAGATAAAACCTTCTGCAACGTTCGGCTATTTGGGTTCAGAGAAAATTGTTTCCATAGAAAACGTAGAATCAAAATATTCGTCGACCGTATTTAGTTAATTAACATATTTTGTTAATTATTTATTTTGTACACGGGTAATTAAAAGTAAAATAACAATAAAAAAAGCTCGGCACAACTGAAGACTCAATGAAGATGCCCGTAATATTACCCTTAAAACAATCCTCCTACTTACGCTTGAGTCTACCCTTTGGGTGTTAGCCAGTCAGTTCAGAAATTATTAACTTTTTACGAATTCGTTCGTTACTAAGCCGAACTGAAACGACAAGAAGTCTTTCGCCGTTTCATGCTACTTCAACGCTTACTTGACTAACGCTATAAGCATTCAATTGATTACTAAAGGACCATATACATTATTATTATAAGACCTAGGAGCGGGGTGGCTCAGTGGTAGAGCACTGAGTTGCCATGCCGGAAATCCTGATCCAAATCCCATTGCAGGCCATAACTTTTATATAGTCTGTTTGCAGCAGGAAATGGATCATATAGGGTCTAGGACCCTCCTGGGGCCCACTCAGCCTCTATAAAATATTATAAAAATAGGATACCCAAAATAAGGGGGAAAAATCTAGCAATTGAGCGTGACCTAGGACGTCACCTCCTTGCAGAACCGTTGTCCATGAAACAGTACAGTCTCTACCATGTACTGAGCCCCAGACCCTTCAAGGGTTGTAGTGGTACAGTTTTTTTTTTTGTTTATAATAAGACCTACTTGGAGTAACGGAGTAGAACTTTAAAACACCACTAAGCCATTGAATTTCTCTCAAATCCAATCGTTACAATCAGTTAAATCATCAATGCTCCTTACTTTGTTACCTATGAAATCATCCATAATGACCTTAAAGTCCCATCTGTAACTGATTTGCCCCAAATACGGTATAATTTTTTTAAAGACAAACTTCATTCCCACTCCAACTCGCTAGTTTCAAACCTTCCTCTTCATTTCCCGATAATCCTCCAAGGCGACGGAAAAGAAGTGATCTAACTTAAGTATCTGAGCGCTACCAATGGGTAGTTTATCAACTTCTTTCTACTTACTTGCTATTATATATCGTTCATAATATTTATTTGCATTATTTCGTATTCACTAATAACAGTTGTAAAATCCAATTAATAAATTTTTGAACATATCTAAGCCCAACAACTTAAACATACCAAGTCCATCTTGCTAATAAACATTACAAGAAACGCTATCAATTACCTCAAAAATTCCATGGATTTCAATTCCATGTTATGTCATGTCCTAAAAAAAGTAAACTTAAAAAATATCAGCAGTGGATTATGGATTAATTTTAACAAATTTATTACATACTGAATTAAGATTAAGATGAATCTGAAGAAAGGCAGTGTAATTCCATTAAAGAAATGGAAAGAGTTTATCAACAAAATGGAAGATGATTATGCAACTGAAGAAAATTACTTCTAAAGGACTCCGTTAAAGAATAAAAATAATTACTGGCTTTTAGTCAAGGGAAGAAATTCCGTGAATATCTTTTTGTCCCAAGTATTTATTGAAGGCTCAATCAGTTTGATTGTGTGAAAGATCAATTAATTATAAGGTTATTAAATGATAAAAAAATCATTATTTAATGAAATCAAAAAGATTTTATGATGAAATCGTTTAAATTATACATTATTTAATTCAAGTTTTTATATACCTAATATATATATATATATGTGAGAAAGAAATAGTTGACTGTGGGTACTATAATAGGATGTTGATAGTTGGGGGTGCAGTCAGAAGATTAAAGATCGTATTTCCCAACATAAATATTCCATTTCATCTAATAACCCAACCGCATCCAAACTCTCAGACCATGCCCTATCTTTAAACCACATTTTCAACTTCGATAATACGTCTATCCTATCTTCCTTTCCCAACTATGAAAAACGCATTCTTTCGGAAACCATCCACATCAATTTAGATTCCTCCACCGTCAACCTTAAGTCCGATTCACATCACCTATCCTCAATTTATTCCCAAATTTTTAATTTACTAAAAACTCCTTAATTTTCAAATCATATTTTATTTCTCTCCGTTTTACGGTCCGTTTCTGTCTATTTTTTCTTTTCTAGTATTTTATTTCTTTACCCCCTTTTTTTCCTTTAACTTTATTTTTTATTTATTTTTTCACATTTCTTACGCGTCCCCATATTTCCCCATTTTGCCCTTTCCCTACTTCTTTATTTTTCATTTTTACTTTTTTTGAATTTTTTTTCGCTACTTTGACCTTTGACCGACAGAGATCGCGGCCAGCGCTTCCGTCGTTTAACGGTTTTATCCGCGTCAGTTACTCGCTGTCCCAGCTGCCATCGGGTTCGTACCGTCTCATATTATTTATATCTTCTCTTCATCTTTCTCCATCTCCTTCCTTCACACCTATTTCTCCCATCATCACTTTTAGCATCCATCATAGTTTTAATTAAATGTTTTAATTTAAGAGTTCATGTTCACAGAACATTATTATTTTTTATAATATATCTCTATTCACTTACTGATATCTTATATCTCTCATGTATTGTTCCTTGTATTCTTTCATCTTTATTTATATAACTTCATACTATGTATACCTCTATATAATATATGTATACCTAGATACTACATCTGTTATACAATGTACAGTGTATACCTTTATATAACATTTATACCTTTACATCACTTCTGATACTTATATTTTTAAAATTTTTTTATATTTCACTTCCCGGCCCGTCATACTTAGATTCCTTTTCTTTACGTTCTATAATATATTCTTCTCGATGTATTATTAGGTATCATATTTTTAATTCATGTTCTCTCATTGCACTTATGATACTCCCCATGAGTCTATTTTCATACTATTGTTTTCTTTGCAATACATTTCTATCTTTATTATACTAAATTGTCCATACTCATTATATTCATATCTTTTTCATTTTATTTATTTTTTTTCTGTTTAACTTCATTGCTCTCTTTGTACTTTGTTTTTTCATTATCACCTTTCTATCCATCTTGTACTTTGTTTTTGCATTATCACCTTTCTATCCATCTACCATGTAATCATCTTTATTCATATACCTACATACATTATTATATATATATATATTATGTATATATATATTCATATACCTTCATATATCCTTTCATTATATATCATTCTTTTTTATATCTCTACATTTTATCTAATTTTCTGTACCTCTTTTTATGTATTTTTACAGTCTATTCTGTTTTTGTCTGTTTTCTCATAGCCCTGAAGATGACCTACATAGTAGGTCGAAACGTCGGCACTTAAAATAAAATAGTTTCACCTATTTTTGCGTGTTTTCTTGACTGCACCCCCAACTATCAACATCCTATTATATATATATATATATATATATATATATATATATATATATATATATATATATATATATATATATATAACTTAAGAGCTTCCGGACACAGAATGTAAAAAAAAAGAAGAAGTTGGGATAGAAATAACTCTCACGAAGGCTGTTTAAACACTGACTTTATTCGTTTATTAATCCTCTATATATACTATTTACAATGTGTGTTTACAATGGTTTGGTATTAGTAGATATACAGGTATTAGTCTCATCTTAACTCCCCCCTGCCAGTTTACGAACACCTTCGTAAACTCAAAAAAAAAAATAAATAAAAAATAAACAAAATATTTTTCTTACAACCACATAGTATAAGCTAAACTGAACCTACAAAACAAAACAAAAATTTGTTCACTTACAAAACCAACTTAATACTATCTTAATCTATAACATCAGTGGATATACACAATATAAGTCTTATACCTAAACTTAACTTACACTGACAACAAACAAAACCAAACAGAAAACAAAACCAAAAATTATACTTCTACATATCGATATCTATAAAAAAGAAGTATCTACTAGCCAAATGAAATACATACAATTTCAAGATCGGGCCTCCCCCGCCGGAACCTTCAGTTGCTCGATATGAACAGTTCTCCGCTTCCTGGGCTCAACCAGACTCTGAATAGTGACCAGATTGTGCTCCCTAATCGTAATCACTTTGAATGGTCCCTCGTACCTAAGGACCTCCTTCGCGCGATTCGACACGATCTTCCTATAAACAATCGTTCCTATTCTGATCGTCCCCATGATATCCTTCACCCCCGCATTCTCACGCGCTACTCTCCTACTCTTTTCCGCGGTCATCCTTCCATGCGCCTTACCCCAACGTCTTTCGAGCTCTAATCTGTTTATATTTAGTTGTTCGGCCATGCCCTCGTCCACAACCGTATCTCCCTCGTTTCTCCGTCGTGCGCGTAACCCAAAGAGAGCTTCAAAAGGGGAAAACCCAGTCGCCATGTGGATGGAGTGGTTGTATGCCGCTATCGCTCGAGGCATCGCGTCGTCCGCTTCCAACCCTTTATCTACGTGGAATACCCGGAGATGTTCCCCCAGCGTATTATGGAGGCGTTCGACCCCTCCCCTACTTTTTGGATGGCCAGGCGTGTTCCAATGCCACTCTATTCCCAACCGTTTCATTTCCTGTCGCAGGAGCGCGTTATCAAACTCCCTGCCCCCGTCCGAGGAGATCGTGTTCGGCACTCCATAAAACTGGTACCACGTCTGTAGGGCGCCATTCACTGCCGCTGCCGACTTCTCTTTTACTGGATGGGCCATGGCGGTCTTGCTGAAGGTGTCTAATAGCGTAACCCATTTAAATCCTCTCCACGTAACGGTATCTATTTGGAGGTGTGTCAGCGGTACCGTCGGTGTCCGCGTCTCGGTCTGTAAACCTACGGGGGGGGGTGGCGGTCATATTTAGCCGTATGGCAAATGCGGCAGTCCCTTATTATCTCTTCCACCGTCTTCCGCATCTCCACCCAGTAGTACTTCCTTTTTAGAGCCGCCAACGTCTCATTAATACCTCTTTGGTTGGTCTTCCCTTGGTGATATGCTGTCGTTACCTCCTTTTGTTGGTCCCGATCACGAATAGTCTCCACCATTAATCGGCATCGGATAAACATCCGATCTATACCTATCTTCTCAAGTCGCCACAAGTTGCGAATTTTTTCCCACACCGTCGCATTGCCAACATACAGGTACTGGGTCGCTCCCACTTTAGAGGCATCCTTCAGCGCGCGACATATTTGCTCTTCCCGAACTCCAGGTTGTGACCAAATAGTGATTATGGAGTGCTTGTCGTATTTGGAAAACTCCATTTTTACAAGCCCTGTCGTCCTTGTTTTCCAAATGACCTGCCGGGATTTGTTGTTGATTATGTCCTCGACTTCCTCCATCTCAGCCGGTCTCTCATCTCCTGACTCCTCATCCGAGGTTTCCTCACTGCCTTGGAGGTCGTCCACCCGTCCTCCTTCTCCATCTGGTGTCCATTCCCTCACGAACCGTTGCAGCTCCCCCGACGCTTCACCACCCTCCGCCTCTAGCACATTAACCTGTAAGGCACGAGAGAGCCAGTCAGCCACAACATTGTCTTTTCCCGGTTTATAGACCACTTCCAGGTTGTACTGGCTCAGGATCTCTTTCCATCTTGTGACTCGAGCCGAAGTCTCCTTCAGATTGCCCACCCAGAGCAACGGACGGTGGTCTGTATGCACCTTAAACTTCCTGCCAAATACATATGGCCGAAAGTGCTGCACTGCCCATACGATCCCCAATAATTCTCGTTCGAGCGCACTGTAGCGAGATTCCGCGTCTGTGAGTCTCCTACTCGCATATGCCACGGGTCGGTCCCCCTTTTCACTATCCTGCGATAAAACCGCCCCCAGTGCATATTCGCTGGCGTCTGTGGTGATCGCGAACGGCTTAGTGAAGTCTGGGAATGCAAGGATTGGCTCAGTTTGCAACTGTAGCATGCACCTTCTGACCTTTTCTTCGATTTCTGGCGTGATCTTAACTGTGCGCCCCTTTCGCAACAGTTCATTCAAAGGCACCAAGTTCTCAGCCATCTCCGGTACGAAACGTCGATAATAGTTGAGAGTTCCTAAGAGCCGTCTGATCCCTTTAACGTCGCTTGGAACCGCCATTTTGCCGATTGCCTCGACTTACTTGCTATCCGGCCGCACACCTTCCTCTGATATCGTGTGGCCTAGAAAGTTGATCTTCCTTTGCCCTAAAATCGACTTCTCTCTTGAAAGTTTTAACCCGAACTGTTGAATTCGATTAAAAACCCGTCTCAGGTCCTCGACATGCTGTGCTTCAGTTCTACTAAAAACCAGTAGATCGTCCATGTACACTTGGCACATATTCTCGTCTAGGCCGCGTAAGAACTCATCCATTAGTTTCTGGAACGTTATGGGCGCGTTTTTAAGACCAAAAGGCATGCGCGTAAATTCGTAGTGCCCCCTTTCGAACGTAAATGCTGTCTTGCACTGGTCTCTAGGATGCATCCGTATTTGATGGTACCCAGATTTCAGGTCCAACGAGCTAAAAATCGCCGCCCCACCTAACCTATCCAGGATATCCTCTAATCGCGGGATGGGGTACTTTTCGTCCAGCGTATTGTCGTTCAGTTGTCGATAGTCGATCACTACCCTATAGCGTCCCTCAGTCTCGCCCTCCATGGTCTTCTTCTTTACAGCCCATAAGGGGCTATTAAAGGGCGATTTACTATCGACAATTATACCCTGTCTCTTCAACTCCTCCAGCTCCTCCCGGATGTGTGTTCTTAATGCCTGCGGGTATCTTCTTTCCTTTACATACGTAACTTTTTCTGACTTTAGGTTGATTTCATGCAGTGTTTCCCCTGTCACGCTCAGAGACTCCCCTTCGCGAAAAAAGATGTTCGCATATTCCTCCATAACCCTTGTCCTCCACTCCCTGTCCTGGGTAATCGCCCCTACACACCCCACATCGCTCCTCACGTCCTCCACGGTTTTATATTTCTTTTTCCCGATTTTAATTAGCCATTCACCCCCTGAATTACGCAATTTTGCCCCTAGTTTTCTGAGTATGTCACACCCCAGAATCCCCCCGTACTCCCGCGCCATGTTCTCTACCACATGCAAAGTTACTACCTCCCCCTTCTTTCCCCATTTATCCAATTCCCATTCTATTTCTCCCTCTACTGTACAGGGCCCACTCAAAGTGATTAGTTTGCACAGGCACTTCCTAAACTCTGGTTCACCCTTCCCTTTAAATATGGTTCTTAAACTACCCCTACTTACTAAACTACACGAACTCCCCGTGTCCACCAGACATCTCCACCCCTTACAAAATTCTATTATAGGCAACCGCTCACACTTCTTAACAATAGTATTTACACTTAAAAGGTTGCCCCTCCGTTCACACCATCCTCATTCTCTCCTTACCTCCTCGGTTCTCCTCCCTGCACTCCGCTGCCTGCTTTTTCCTCCGGGGTTTGCTCTGCCGCCAGGGTCGCTGCCTTCCGTCTCGGATCCTGAAGCCTCGGAAGATCCAGATGATTCGGATGTCCCTCTGTTCCTCCTCCATATCCTTTGCGTATTAACCTCCATTGGCTCTCCCCGATCATGTTCCCTCCGCCTTATGTATGGGCATTGCCGTGCCATATGCCCTTCCGTGTTACATTCGTAGCAGCGCGTACGTGGGCACTGGGCTATCGGATGTCCTGTCTTACCACATTCGTGACATCTCCTATCATCTTTTCTCCCATTCCTTCTATCTGTGAACTGCCTCTTCTCTCTCGGTGCCCTTTCTCTCCTGCCAAAATCTCTATCTCTTCTTCTCTCCGGGTCTGGTCTGGTTCGGTTCCTTCCAACCTCGTTTCTACGATACGAAACTCTGCTCCACCCTGGTTCAAGCACTTCTCTTTCCTCCTCGTCTCGGGCACTTACGTCCATCATCTCCTGAGCGCATTCCACGAATGTCTTGTCCTTGGGAAGACCATCCTTTTTCCCCGTATCCCTGGCCAATTGTACTTTGAGGACTGTGGTCATGAACACCATCCAGCCCTCAACTGCGCTTGCTTCCATTATTTCCCGCAGCTTATCGTTAATTTTATTTAACTTTGCCAGGAGTCCTGCAGCGTACTGGCCGTTCGACTGGTTCGTCCTCTTCACTTCACGAAACATCTGAAGCATATCTTCTTCGGGAGCCCATCGGCCTCCTCCATATGTCTTCTTTAACCTCTCCTTGATCACCGGCCATGACGTCTCTTCATCAGCCTGGATTAAGTTCAGGACGCTCCTCCTGACCCGGCGTGCCACGGCCACTCGCAATCTTCTAGCGTCCGTTTCTTCTAAAAGATCCACGGCCACCTGGGATTGGATACTGTTCATTATTCCGTCCCCGCCTTTAATGAAGTGGTTCAGTTCCCCGATATCACCATTAAACTTATCCAGATCGGAGATCTCTCTGCTGATATCTTGCGCGTTCGCCTTTTTTAGCTTCATCTTTTCCAGTTCATTCGTCTCTTGAGCGATTCTGTTTGCCTCTTGTGCGGCTATATCCGCTCGCGCCATCGCTAAAGTAGTCGATGGATAAGGCGGGAACTCGGGGTTCGCCTGTTCTGTTTGCGCTGGCTCCAATGTCAACGTTGCCGGTCTGAGGATACTCTGTCCCTGTTCATTCATGTTAGACTAATTTGGATTTTCTTTAAAAGAAAAGAAGAAGAAAAAACTCTAACCGTTTTTTCGTGAAGAACAGAGAGAAAGAAAAATAAAAAAAATATTCTTACTGCGCTGCTAAAACGTTCCCGGGTTTCGGCACCACTTAAGAGCTTCCGGACACAGAATGTAAAAAAAAAGAAGAAGTTGGGATAGAAATAACTCTCACGAAGGCTGTTTAAACACTGACTTTATTCGTCTATTAATCCTCTATATATACTATTTACAATGTGTGTTTACAATGGTTTGGTATTAGTAGATATACAGGTATTAGTCTCATCTTAACTTATATATATATATAAAATAACTGTAACACTATTATGATAATTCATGGATTTTTTTAAATATGGTGCAGAGAAACGATCAAGTCTTTATTTTTAGCGATACGGAAATCACTTAGAAAGAAAAATTAAATTTGTTTAAATAACAAAAACTAATGTTGTGATCTGAATTCAAATTTATATTAAATATATATTTAAAACACAACTGGGAATCTGCAATGTTTAACAGTAAATATTTCTAGTTTCGACGCTAGACATATTAAATCTCCTAGGAAAAAAAAAACTTTCAGTGAATTTCGAACAAACGGAAAATTTTGACCTTACGTTCCTAGAAAAAAAGTCACGTAGGTCTCCCAGAGAGAAACAAGCGGGTTTTTTCTTCATAAATATAATCAACTTTACGTATTGAAAATGTGTGTAAAATGATGCCTCTGTATAACTAGATCTTAAAAATTTATCGCTTGATTCAAATTCCACTCCCTAGACTATAGAATTTTCAATAGAGTAAGAAGCCTTATATTGTTACAAAAGCTGACTTAGTTTAGTGACAAAATTAATCCAAAATATTTTCAACAAATCACTTTTAAAATTATTAAACTTAACCCATTTTACTGTAATTTTTATGTAAAATAAAAGTTTTGACCGGTTAAATGAAATTATTTTATTTATAAATTGAACAATAGAATCTTTTTTATTTCATGCAACGGAACTATATATTTGTTGAGCAGATTAACACTATAAATAATTGTGCTGTAATAAATTATTAATAAAATAGTTATTAAAAAAGATTAAAAATAATATTGTATTCAGATTTGTGAGTGTTTTACAGTTGTATTAGTTTAAAACGTTTGTATTTTGCATCTTTAATATTTATTGTAATTTAACGGATAACAATTAACATAAAAAAAACCTGTACCGCTATAACCCAAGAAAGTTCTAGGGTTTATTAAACGGTAAAGACTGTACTGTTTCTAAAATTACGGTTGCTCTTGATCACGCCCAACCATCAAATTATTCGCCTAATTAAGGGTATCCACGTTATAGAGGCTGAGTGAGCCCAAGGAGGGTCAAATTATACCATAGGGATCATACGCTGATGTTAAACAATGAGCGGGAAAAAATAAAAATAAGCGCGGAATTGTATATTATATGTACTTTTGTGTTATGTATCGAGATTACAAGTAGTTCTGGATGATCTTTGTTAGGAATAAATAAAAAATTACCTTCAAATTATAACAGGCATGAGGTTGAGGGACACACACATAACACTTGAAAAACATTTACCGATCTGAATATAATAATTTTTCTGAGACCCATTTCAGGTTGAAAATACGTAATGGAAAATCCCATATTCTTGGAAGAGCGGAATGATACGTTTTTCTCGAAATATTGGCGCCAGATGAATTGCTTTATTTGTATAGTTATTGAGTAGATTTTTGAATAATTTTGAGTTAAATAATTCAATATGACTGTACATAGAGTATGACTACCATTTAAATTAATATGGGGAAACAGCTTGAAAAAAAAAAAATCATGTGCAACTGGCAGTATTTTGATATTTGTTGGTCATATATTTTCATTCAGATATCTCCATCGATTATTTTTAATGGTGATCGAACACTTTATACATAAATAGAACCATATAAACTATATATCCCAGTAATGATAGGTGGAACTCTATCCCTCATGGTGGGTCGAAACGCTGGCTTAAAAAATAAACGGTTCTTCTTACTGAGAGAATTTTTTCTGACCTCCACCCGGATCATTTTCTTCCTTAAATAATTATGTTTCTGTTAGCGAAACTGACTTATTATTGGGTAAATTAAATTTATAATTAGCTAATGAGAATATGAGACCTGATTTAATAGAATGGTAGAAAATACGAAGCAGTAGGTTCCGAGAACTGTCAGGAAACTAGAAATCAGACGTCAAGTGCACCTGACGCGAAAATACGGCGAGTTCCAACAACCATCAACTACACCCCCTTCTCTATCTCAGGACCCTTTCAACTGATTATTTATTGTTTTATATATTCATATTTTTTATCACTCATATTCCTAGCTGACTATATATTTTGTTATTCTTCCCTATATATATTATTATTCTGTCGAAAAACTTACCATATACACTCAACAGCAAAAAAAACCGGACACTTAGATTTGTTCTTATAATTTCGTTAAATACATATGTATATTAATCTTTTTAATTCATGGTAAGAATGAAATAAACCCCGGAGTACATCGTGAATGGTAAGACTTCGCTACCCCAAGCACCGGCCTTCTCTGGCAAAGGCATCAGCTCGGGCTGTGTCAACATTTGAAAGAACCATTATTCTGGACCAAAATAAAAAAAACATGTCTATTAATCACAGAAAAGGCTTGGTAAATACATTAAAGATGTTTAAATGTGCTAAAAACTACTTACAGATTAGAATAGGCCAGACAGGTAAATCAACTTCAAGACAAATAAATCAAATCTGAGTTTTATCTAATTGTTTACTAATCCTGAAGGGCTTAGTTCAATGGACTTAGACCCTACATTCTCTGTAATAACTAGAATACCCACAAAAACAAACACATTGCTGAAAATTAGCTTTTAATACAAAAAATATGAAGTGTCCGGTTTTTTTTGCTGTTGAGTGTATTATTATTGTTTGTATTCATTTTATTATTTATTATTATTTTATTTTATTAATTATAATTACTTTATTTTATTATTATTGTGATATATATTATTTTAATTTATATGCATCTTGTATGTTTAGTCCAGAAGAAGGTCTGGAATATGAGTCAAAAAGTTGGCTTTAAAAATGAACAGCTCTTTTTACTGAGAGAATTTTTTCTGACCTTACCCGGACCATTTTCTTCCTCATATACATATAAGGTCAACTAATATTATTCAGGATGTATCCATCCATATTCTATATAGACCGATGACACTATGAGGCATATAGAATAGAAAATTAACTTTATTCTAAGACTAAGTTCCTTGAGAATAACAAACTTGAACCGAAAAACCTGCTGAATACATATCTGGTCAGAAGGCTGCATAAAACAAAAAGTATTTATTAAGTGCCAAAAAAAGAGAGAAAATATAAAATACAATTCCGCGCTTATTTTTATTTTTTTCCCGCTCATTGTTTAACATCAGCCTATGATCCCTGTGCTATATTTTGACTCTCTTTGGGCTCACTCAGCCTCTTTATTTATATGTACCACATAGGACTATACAGAATATCCCACAATTACTAATATTTCCTCCTAGGATATCCTGTAAGTACATATATATGTTAAATTTATAAATTAAATCAAGCATTTCCCTTCAGTTTTCTACATGAATATGAAAATTTATGTTATGTTCAACGCACCCTTTTGACTCGCGTCCCACTCCACACCATCCGACCACCTCAGCTTCGGTCTCCCCCTTGTTCTCGTGTCGTACAGACTTCTGTTAAAGCCTTTTTAGGAGAGGCCTCGTCCTTCATGGTTGCAAATAGTTACGTAAGAAAAAAGTATTTCTCAGATATTAGTGGCTGATTGTGGGCGGCTTAACTGATTGTGTAGAGCGCTGACTTGATTTACTGAAGGTCCCAGTTCCATATACGGCTGTGGCAAATAAATTATTTAAGCAACCATTTTTTGTATCTTCATGAGCAGAAATAGTAGAATTTTTAGGTTAGTAATGTTTATAGGTACTTGTCCGATATAGGGGCGCCGTTATACTGGTAACACTGATTAGTCTAGGGATTGTCAAACAAGAATCAAAGCTCGGCCGAGATCGCATTTACAAATCCCTTCGGATTTCCGAACCCCTATATTGGACAAGTACCCAATTTTACGTTAGGATTCCACAATCGTGTATAAGAATAAAATAACAATAAAATGACCGTTTTATTAATAATAATAAGAAGTATTTAATTTTAACACAATTTAATAGTAATACAAAAAGGAACGAACGATACAACATAAATTACATTAACAAAATATACGCAATAGTAATTTAGATATCTACTGCCCAGTTCAATGATGTAATATTTAATATTTCATTAAGTATGTCCTTTGTTATATTCCTTTCTCGGAACATGAACTCGATCAAATACGATTCCAAATGTTCTCTCTTCGTTCCTCTTTCTTTTTTGTTCCTCCACTTTACACTGCCCCACATTCTCTCCATACTTTGAGTATGAACACCGTTTTCAGGGATTATAAAATTGTAAGAGTGGTTGACGGTATAGTGATCGGAGCCAAGTTTCTTTAACTCCTCCGTCTTGTACGATTTCCAGCAATCAGTATAAATTGTAGAGCCTTCCCTCACATACACCACGATTTTGTTACTCAAGGTGCGAAACGACCTGTCCGGAACTTCCACTAAAAAATATTCTCGTGTTTCACAGCAAATACCTCCGAGAACCCACTGTGGCGGTAATAAACGACCAACATTGTTTTTTCTTTTTGTATATAAGCTTTCATCAACCTCAACAATCATATTTCTCCCTCCTATTTTCAAATACCCATCTCCGTTATCTTTAAAAGCGACTGCGCACACCTCCCTTAAACACATTTCAAATTTATGAATGTCCCTTTTGACATTCGAAGTTGTTCACGGCAAAATTTAACCGACGTCATTTCAATGACGTAAATAAATGAAGCGAATGACAATAAGAAACGGCACTTTTGTTGATTCGAACCAGGTTCCACTTCTCAAACCACACTTACTTCTGCAACTTCTAAAGTGGCACCTCCAAATCACTTTATTTTTACACAATTTCATATTCATGTGGCCCTTCTCACAATGCTTCTTTCGAGGCAATATCCGTTTTTCTTGAAAAAATTCAATTGCTTCCATCTCAGTTTTAGGGAGATCCCACATTTGTATCATATTACAAAACTAGGAATAATCAAAAACCGGTAAACTGTTTTGCGAAAGGTTATGATATTTTGCGGAAAGGTTAAAAAAACTATAGCCTCCTAGGGAGTCGATCTTGACCGAGCTTTGATTCTTGTTTGACAGTCCCTAGACTTGTCAGTGTTACCAGTATAATGGCGCCCCTATATCGGACAAGTCATCATCATCATTACATGGCGCTATGGTCCATGAAAGACCTTGGCCTCCTCAACAATTTTCCTCCACCTTGACCGATCTCTCGCTGCTCTTCTCCATGTTCTTACCCCCAGGCACTTAAGGTCTGCTTCCACATCGTCCAGCCATCGCATTCTAGGCCTTCCTCTTCGTCTTCCTCCCACTGGACGTCCCTCCAGAATCAGCTTTGGGAGCCTTCAACATCTGACACCTGTTTCGACACCTGTTTATAAATATACAAAAATAACTTTTTTTTTAAGCTAAATTATTCCTTATTCGTTTGTTATATTCTGCTAAGCAACATAGATTTTAGATATTAATTTAACCCTCGCAAATGTTTTTTTACATCAAGGGTTGAAACTGGCAATTTTGAGGGTTAATCCACACTAATTATATCATGTATATATATATATATATATATATTGTAATTAATTAAAACCACTCTTCTTTAAACATGTAAAGGTAGTCCGGAACATGTATTCACACTTATGGTGCTTGTATATGTAAAATTGGAAATAAAGTTTTTGTTGTTGTTGTTGTCCTAAGTCAGCAATACTTATTATTATTATATATATATTGTTCCTGACTGTTTCTAGTCCAATAATAATATATATATGTATTATTTTTTTTATTAAACAATCATCTACAACTTAGTTGCTTTTTGTATCTAAAAGTTCGCGCCATAGATGTCGTTCCATCCAGTCTCCTTCTCTAATAGCCCTCGCTGCCATGTTCTCCACATCCTGCAATCATCTTTTTTTGGGTCGTCCTCCTTTCCGCAGGGCAATATTCAAAGATTATTTTTGGCCATACCATTTTAATATTCTTGTTTCTACTGTGTAGAGGATCGTTCTTTCCAGATCTCCCAATTGTCTAATTCCTCTATTAGGGACGTGCTGAGTTCTGGAAATAGCACAACATCGTCCATATCAATATGAATTTTTATTTGTATTAATATAAATTCATATTGATATAATTTTCTAAAAAGTCAAGAAACAGAAAGAGTTGCAAACACCTCACCCATTAATAATGTGTAAAAAGCATAATATTGATATGATTTTCCAAAAATTTTTTTCCCCTTATTACGAAACCCGAATTCGCCAAACTGCAATGATATTACATAGAATATATTATAATAATTGATTAAATTTTCAACGGGAGTGAAATAAATCGAATATAAAAATAATTTTATTCTGGGACCAGATCTGGAAAAGAGGGGAAGGTGGTTTTAGCGGGTAAAAATCCCACACACGGATAAGTACGGGCCTATCCGCGTCTTTTGAAGATTTCCACCTGCCCACGTAAAAAAAAAAAAAAAAAAGAAAAGAAAAGAGAGGGACGTTTAGATGGAAGCCCTAGAATGCGATGGCTGGACGATGTGGAAGCAAACCCTAACCTGCGGGGGGGGGTAAGAACAATGAGAAGAGAAGCGGTAGATCGTTCAAAGTGGAGGAAAATTGTCGAGGAAGCCAAGGTCCTCAATAAACCATGGCGCCATGTGATGGTAATGATATATATATTAATTTATTTTCGAAAACCCAAGCATTATCTTAATTCGATTTTAAAGAATTTTCGTATTGAATTGAATGTATTTTTTTTTAAAGGATTGCTATTTTCTAAATGTTTACTTTATATTTATGACAGTAATAGTTTAAACTAGAAGCGTATATAAATAAAAATTCAAACTCATAAATCCTGTTGATCGCCACGACTGCACCGAACAAAATTAATGTTTCCAGACGGACATCTGGTCGCTGGTAGGGCGCCAAGTGTTTGGTGTCGACGAATGGAGAGGAGAGCCACACTCTTACTTAGCACTCATGTCGGTAATGAGCCAAATCACAATCTCCATGTCCCACTTTCCCTCTGTTATATTGCCTTCTTGTACACTATATCCAAATATCACCAAATTAAAACTAAAATATTAAAAAAAAACCAAAAAAAAACCTAATGCGGGGATAAATTTTTTTATTCTAAATCTAATTATTGGGTCGTTTCCTATGAAATGTCTGATTTAAAATTCAAAGTGGAATTAGTTGATTCTGTTGTCTTTTTTGATAACAGTTACTGTCTCTAAAATTGAACCAGCATTGTTTAGTTACCGGCGGCTTCTCTCTTAGACCTCGTAGACACCTGGGAAGGGCTGCTTGAGTATTTATTGTCAAAGTATAGTCCACATCGAGTCATTACAAATAAAAAAAGAGGAAACAATTATTTGGCAAAACTATCATCAACTGAAACTATTGCACATGTTAACAGGCGGAGATATAGAGAACCTGTGGTATCTGCAAATCCTCCTGGGGCTTACCCAGCCTTCCGTTCCATCTTGAACCTCATTTATGGTTTATTTGTTGAACATGAATCGCATATTTGATTCTATCCAAAAAATTATTGAATTTATTGAATGAATGAAATGTATTCATCTATAAACTAAAATATCTCTCTCGCATTAATACATAAATTTTTATATCTACACATATTTATGAAGATTATGTAATCGATTTAATTTTTTTTTAATTTATAATATTTTCTTTTGTATTATTTTCCCCATTTTTTATTGTTGCTTTTGAAACTCAATATAAAAATATAAGCTTACTCCTAAAACATATTACACGATATTTTTCACTATGAGCATAACTCCAAATAAATTAAACTTCATATGACAGTCCTTCTGAATACTGTTATAACACAAGAGAAAAAAACATTACACTGGTAACATTGTAATTTCGGACGTGTTTGTAATTGCTGAAACAGTCGGTATCACTAATGAAGTGACGTTTATTAAAAATGATTTAATTATGTTCTATTATCATGCTCATCTCTTAATTAACTCGTAATTAATTTTACGTAATTTATTAAAATGGAATATCGCATTCAAAGCACTTCAGATATACCTAATAATTATATGTCTAATTGTTATTCGGTCGTTAGTTCACGCGTTTCAAATATGCATGTTACGCATTTATTTTCATCGTTTTAAATCGAATTAAAAGACATTTATGTAGTGTAATTAGTAATCAAAAGAGTGCCTTGAACATAACATAAATTTTCATATTCTTACAGAAAAATGAAGGAAAATGGTTGATTTAATTTATAAATTTAACATATATATGTACTCTGTTGGAAATGTCTACTACCTTGTATAAATCTGCTTGGAAATATTATTGTAAAGTGGTTAACTAAGAATACTTAGCTATTTTCTGAATTCCCCTTCGAATTTATTACTTTTCCCAACTTTAGTCGCCTTTATATGAATCTACGGTGAATTCAAGCAACCTGTTTGAACGAAAATATTACTTCGTCTGTTGATCATATCCGATCAATAACGAATAATCATTAAGACTTAGTGCAGGTTCCAAAGATTGTGAAATTCGGGTCTCAATTTGAAAAAGAAAGTGGATACTTCTGTATCGCCCAATACCCAGGGACTGATATCCGCGATCGTATATAACCTGAAAATTGATAATTCTGATACTGACAATATCTATCTTCTTATTCATATGTGTAGAAATAGAAATATACAAGATGTAAAAATGAAATGGTAATTCGAGACCCCCCCTAGCCACGTTCCTCTCCTTATATAAATGTTTCCCTCCACTATCTTCGAAAACATTCCTATTTACATCCTTGTCAAAATCCATTTAATGAACTTTTTTTTTTTTATTTCATTTTCTGGATTACTCCGAACTTCTGGAATTATTTCACAGCTTCTTCTTTTAAAGATAGATAGTAGTACAAAATTGTAAAAAGGATGAGACCACTAGAGAATTTAGGAGATTATACAACGCGGAATTGCGAAGCACCATCGGGTTAATATTGTTCAATTAATAGCGTCGCGAAGATTAAGATGGCCTTGTAATGTTGTTGGGCTTAGTAACTAACGAATTCCTAAAAACTTAATAAGCGCTTTGTTGACTGGGAAGCGACTGAGGGGTAGACCGACACATAAGTGGGAAGATTCCGTTAAGAGTGATGTGGGAGATTTGGGTTTGGGTAGTAGTCCGTGGACAGAGGTTTATAAGCAGAGTTTGGTGATATCGGCATCTAGCCTTTTCATTCATTTACTATTAATGTGTTGTTCTGTTCATTTTAAATATGCAATTACAAAAGTAAGTAGACAAAAATAAATTTAATTAATACTTCAGAAATTTAAATAGACATAGCCCACGAAAGTAAAAAGACGAAAGCAATACCGAAAACAATTTAATAACCCACAAACAAATGAGACGAATGATAAAAAAAGTTACAGGAGATAAAGAGGTATATGGGTACCGGCTGATACACAAGTACCAAAAAGTATTTCCTGTGGAAATGTTTTAATGATAAACAGTACTAAACTAAATAAAAATAAAAAAAAAAATCCTTCTCTCCCTTAATCCTTGATATTTCCTTCGAGCTCACTCTGTTTATATTTGAAGAGGCCAGCAGACCAAGAAGTGAGGAGGTCCCTTCGTTACAGCCGGCCATGTCAGTTACATTGGAACGTCTTTGATGTGGAGATACAGAAGAAAGGTGAGACGATTTATCCAAGATAGCGCTGGAGGAGGACCTCGTTATGCGAAAAGGTGTTCATTCATCGAGTCCCGAACGTCTTCTTTCTCGTCTTACACAACAAGGAAGAAAGCTGTCATTAATATAATCTTGAGGAATCAACAAGAAGGAGTCAACAAGGAATCAACAAACACGAGCAACATGGAACTTTATGTTAGCTAAATAATTTGCTAATAATACTAACATAACTTTCTTACAACATTTCAATTATCGCAATTCCCATCTTTCCCTAAAATATTTTATTTATTTTCCGTGTTTAAAAAGAAGTATTGTTTCGTTTAAGGTATATTAGGTATATTTTTTAACAGTATCCTAAAAATAATTAATTCCATCAACGAAGGAAAGATAAAATATTACTAAGAGATGTACAATTCATAATTATTATGAAGATGTTCAGTACGTGGTAGAGATAACGGTAGTGCAGGGAGATGATTTGTCCGAGAACACACTCAACCACGAGGTTTTTCCATAATTTAAGGACTTTGGATCACATAGGGTTATCAATGGCTTTTTCTCATTGGTCTTTGTATATTCTTTAATTAACAATAAATGACCCTAATAGGAAATGTCCCGATTTCGAATTCGGCAGTGGGCGTTAATTTTTTTAATTAATTTAATTAATTAATTTAATTTTTTTAGTACGTTATCGACCCAATAGGATCTGCAGACCCTCCTCAGGTTCACTCAGCCTCTATGAAGTAGGTACTGGGAGATCAAGCTAGAGGTTTATCTCGATCTTGGCCACATCCCCACAACAACACTGCACAACCAGTGGCTTAGGAATGGTACAAACTCTACCATGAGCTGAATAAGATACTCTTTATGGGTTGTAGTGGTACAGGTTTTATATACCATTTTTTTTTAAATTTAAACATCATGGAGCTATCCTCGTTTATAATGGTAACATCTGCTTTAATGAAATTTGTTTAATATATCGTGATAGTACCTGTTGGTATTTACTGATATGCTCAAGTTGGTAGAGGTGGCCCTGCGGTTTAGACGGCGGAATGCGAGGAATGAGAAATCGTAATTAGTTGAGATAGAATGGTTCTGGCAACTTGTTGGTTCTCTGTCTCCTGGGGCGAGGTTGGGATTGGGGTTGCGTACCTAACACTGATTAATCCAGTCTGCATCGTCTATAGATATCAAGGATCACTACGATAATTTATAGGAGAAGGGAAAAATCTGGTGTTCACTAATTTTCCAAAAAGGCTTGTGCAGAATTACGCTTCTCTGACAAAGAACTTTTTGAGTACGAGATTTACTAAATTCGTTATGTTTCTAGTCAATAAAATAACACAGAATTACAGAATAAACAGCTCCTTCGTGAAATAAATCAAGGATCTATATAATATAATATCTTAATACAGGATAATATATTAATTATATTAGTAATATATTAATATAATACATATATAATACAGTTTGGCCAGAGACACTGACCTGTTCACATCGTTCTTTCGTAATCCCAGTTGAAGTTTTTGTTTTTGTTTTTTCGTAGTGCAATTCTCTTTTGTTTGTAGTTTATATTTATTGATTATCATTTATCGTGTATTAAAGCAAGCAAGTTCTCTACCTGCCTGTGTATACTTAAAGTTATTCAACTGTTACATTAATGACCTTCCCAAATCAACGAACAAATTTGTACGCTTCGATTTGTCTTCGACGCCCCGAGGAGGTCTCATGTGTCCCGCCGTTACGATGAGTTAAAATGGCTTTTCCCTTTTATCCGTAGACTCTATTTCCTTGGTTCTTTCTTATATCAAACTATCAACTCACAAGATCCATCTTATACCTATAGTCTCTTACAATTCAAATCCTCTATCCAATCCCAGGGCACAAGATCTCGCCCTTCCGATCTTTATATCCGTTCCCATAGAACCAAAACTTTGGAGCGTTCCTTCTCGCCCGCTCTATCTGCCTTTGGAACTCACTCCCTCTCGATATCCGTCGTGCGTCTTCTTTAACCTCATTTAAATCCAAACTTTTCCTACACCTTCTAAATTCCTAGTCAGATGCTTTATAATCAATAAATAATTTATAGATATATTCAACTTGATCAATTGATGAACTACTGTAAATATTCCTCACTCATTATGATATCATTTTTTTTAATTATTAGATGTTATTATTTATAAAATTATTTTACCATAAGCCTATTTCTTTTTATAATATGTAAATTTGACTGTTTTTTTCATTTTAACTTTGTATTACATTTTCTGATTCTCTACCAAAACATACCTGTTTAGTTATTTACTTTCAAGATATTATGTAATTATTGTTTTATTTTGATGTAGGCCTTTGGCCAGATATATATTTATTTAATTTTGTTCATCTCTGTTATTCTAAAGGGACCTGGTCCCAGAAAGAAATTATTTTTCTATCCTATCCTATATAATATATACATACATTTTCATGAAAACTTGCTAATTAATGAGGAAAACCCTGCCTAAACACAAGTGCGAGCTCATTCATATTAGTTTCCTCTGAGGAAGCGTTCACACTGAGCATTATATCTCAACGGTTTTTGCTAGGATGTTTTTACAATTTTTTTTAACGGCGCAACGACCCGGTCTTGGGCTCCTCCAACAGCTTACTACAAACGCACGGTCTCGTGCCGACGCCATCAAGTTCCTCACTCCAACGATGTTTCGAGCATCAACTGCTACCACACCTGACCACCTCAGCTTAGGTTTCCCTCTTCTTCTTATTCCATGAATGGGTATAGTCAAGGGTACTTTTGGCATTCCTCCATCTTCCTTCCACCCAATACACGACTCAACTTCATTATTCTTACAGCGTCAGTATCTTTGTTAGTATTGTACAATCGTTGCAAGCGTTGCTTCGACTCGTTATCAACTTTTGCGCTGCCAAAACTACGACGGAGAACCATTTTTTTAAAAACCAGTTCATTTCAGCAGATTTTGAAGTTGTCCATAAAGAAGTCTGGGATGCAACATGTCTTATAAAGATCGGTCTGGAAAGTATCCACCTGCTTAGCTGTGTCCTCAATCCATAATAACATCTGTTGGCGGCATATTCTTCTCATTATCTCTATATTGGGGTTATTATCCTGGTTGACCACAGGTCCGAGATAGGGGTTAATCATTTCTACTATATACGCCCCGATAGTAACTGTCTCACCTCGCAGGTAACCCATCAGCACCGAGAGCCTTATTATGTTTGAAACTGCAGGTGACATCTGCAATTTCATCCTCATAAGGTGGCTTGTACCTCAAACCACCTGATGAGGTCTATTTCTTGTTCTTTATATTCTTCCATCTGACTTCGGATCATTAATTCATCACTGGTGCCTTCCCCTCTTTAGTTGAGGATCTTCTTGAAATGGTTCCTCCATTCGGCAAGAACATCGGACTTGTTGTTCACTAAGTTACCATTTATGTCCTTACATGATTATAAGTCGTTTCTGTAAAACTTTCTTTCTTTATTGACCAGCCTGAAGAATTCTCTATTTTGACGCATCTGTTCCACGTTTTCCAGCTCGTTCATCTCCTTCCAGCGCCTCAATAATATGGCTCAATAATAGCAGCCGATAAATCAGTGCGATAAAAGTTTAGTGGGTAAACGATTTTCACCGCTTCAGTTACAATTACGAGTTCAAGTAAGGAATACATTGTAGTGGTTTGTTGGTTCAGACATAGGATAAAAATAAAATACTTTATTTTCTGTATGTGGCAATGGAATAGTTTCAGTGAGCTTTCGCTAGGTAAACGAAAGTAATTTTGAATGATCTTCTCTTCTTCCCGTCATATTCACTGTTCGAAATATCGGACGATGCAGTAGTACTACGAAATGTTGCGCAATACGCGAGTATGAAACATTTATTTTGGTCTCCCTTTAGATTTAATATAACTTTCTGTGCGTGTCGCGTATCCTATATCGCTTATGTTATATCCCATTAGAAGTGAACTCAGCGCGATTGATATTAAACCAAAAATTATAACCATATCGAATAATACCTATTTATCATTGTTTATTTTGTACAGAAGAATGTTTGTCTATTCATTCTTTTCAGTTGTCATGGAACGTTCGGTTAAAGTTGAAACGATTTCAATTGATACAAATAAAGTCTGAAAATACTTTCCTGCTTCTTTTGTTTAAGGTATTTGGAATATATGACGCAAAGGGTAGTTGTTTCTGAGAAAAGTAAAAAAAAAATACTGGATCAGTTGAGTTGTTCCCTGTATTTTCCTGTAGTAGATATGGCTTCATATCAAAGCCATCGATATATTCATTTAAACAAATATCTCGAATCCTTTTCCTGGATATAACACAATACTGGAATTCTTTCCGGAATGTCCAACACACACAGGGGCCAAGTGTGACTTCTGCAAGTGACGGGTGTACATACTCATCATGTAATCTCAAACACAGGTTGTTTTTCTGTGTGTTTTTTTTTTTATAGCGAGCTTACTTCAAACGTTGGAATATTCTTTAAAAGTGCCTTTTAACAATATTGTTTTTTTTTTCCACGAATCGGCCAGCAAGGACCACGCGAATATCACTCAAATCTTCTTCAAACTCTGAGCCTTCCGTCTACTCCAATACTCTCTCATCTTCCAGGACTGTTCCTTTCGCTCCTCCTTAGTCCATTTTCTCCCTCGTCTCTTCTTCCCTCCCGCAGGAACCCCAACTTCTTTTATTTTTTTCCCGAAAAGCTCTCTGTCCAAGCAGTCTTTATCCTTGATTTTTAACCTATCCACCTCCTCTTTTATTTGCTTCACATATCCACCTATACCCTTGTAGCTTAATACTTTATCAAAGATTTTTTTGTTCAGCCTCCCATTGCTCATTCTTACCATGCGGCCGTAGAACCTCAGCCTCCTGGTCCTGATGACTGTTTCAAGATCCTCCAAATTTTGTATATTTCTTCATTGTATTTTCGCCTATACCCCTCTTGTGCTACTTTGGGTCCATAAATCCTCCTCAGAATTTGTCTCCCAATCTTCAGGACCTTCTCCAGACTTGGAAGGCTGACTGTTTCCATACCATGCAGTATTACTGGTCTTATTACTGTACAGTAGTGTCCTATTTTTGAATTGAGGACAAATTTTTCTTGCTTTACATGTTACAAGTGGCAAAGTTCAATCTTTCCAGTATGGCTATTCTTTCTTCCACGGATGCCCTATTTGTTCCGTTGTTACATATTATCTCCCCTAGGTATTTAAACTTTTTCTTGACTTTTATTTGCCCATATTTTGTGTTCAACATTTCCTTGCTAAAGCTGGCATCCGTTGTCATAAACTCTGTCTTTTCATACGAAATCTGTAGTGCCGTTTTCTCAGCTATTTCTTTCAGGGTGTTTATCTGTTTTATAGCGTCCTCCTCTGTTTCTGCAAGCGGCGCTAGATCGTCTGCAAAGGCCAAACACTTTACTTTCACATTGTCCCTTTTTGTTCCTATTACTGCACCCGCATCGTCATTTTGCCTAAATTCTCATGATCTTGTCCAGGACAACATTAAACAAAATGGGCGATAGGCCGTCGCCCTGTCTAAGCCCCGTTTTTGTTTGGAACGGTTTACTTATTAGTCCCTGGAATTTTAACTTTGAAATGGTATTCGTCAGAGTCAGTTTTATCAGGTTTATTGTATTTTTTTCCACTCCGTATTCCCTCAGGATTTAGAGCAATACCTCTCTGTTTATTGAATCATAGGCTTTTTTGAAGTCTATGAAGGAGATGTAAAGATTTTTCTGGGGTCTAGACCTGTAATATTTTATGATCAATTCGAGGCTAAGTATTTTCTCCTGGCAGGATCTTCCCTTCCCAAAACCTGCCTGATATTCCCCTATTTTCTGGTCTACTTGCGGCTCTAATCTATTGATTAAGATTCTAGAGAATATTTCATACGTTACTGGTACTAGCGAGATTCCTCTGTAATTGTTTACATCTGACTTCTCTCCTTTTTTGTGTAGCGGGTGCATTAAAGCGGTCCCCCATTCTTCCTCCCATATTTCCAAGAACAGCTCTGTTACTTTCCTAATAAATTCTTCACTCGCCATTTTCCACATTTCCGCGAGGACTCCATCCTCACCGGAGGCTTTGTTGTTTTTGAGGTTCTTCACCACTTCCTCCACCTCTTCTTCATTAGGGGGTCCGAGTCAATATTTTGAGATGCATTTGTCCGTATTTCCAATCTTTCTCTCGGTTTCTCACAATTAAGGAGTTTTTCAAAGTACTCAGCAAGTATTGTAAAATTTTCTTCGTCGTTTAGTGCCAGTGTCCCATTCTCTCTCTTAAAATTCAGGTTGGGGAGCGCATAGCCTCTAAATTGTTCTTTTATTATTAATTTTTTCCAAACACGTAGAATGTTTGTTTATTTAACGTCACATTATGCTGCTATGGCTAATCGGGCGATGCTACATTGGAATCTCCATTTTGCATCTAAATTTTGCTTATCCAGGTTTAATTAGGATAAGGATTTTTAAAGAGTATCTGACATCTTACAAGCTGGGGACACCCGTTTTGCGTCTCTTCCGAAGGAAGGTATAACCAAGGATATTTTACATCGTTTAAAAAATCCTAGGGCCACCTCCCAGGTTACGAAAAAAACGTAGAATAACATTAAAATATAATAGGATACCGTACACAACTTCTTTTCAGTTGATTCACGACTATTCAGGTTTAGTTCGCTTAACGTTAGTTATGCTAGGAACGTAATCTGGTATTCTACTCTATTAAGAAGGCCCATTAATTAAGCAGTAAAAAAAAACTTCACAGCTGATAATGCAAAAACTATGTCGCTAAAAGTTTTAAAATACCTTAAACTTGGTCGGTTTCTTGAGGTATATAAGTTTTACTCAAAATAAAAAGGTTTTATAGCAGTATTTTCTACTTATATTCTTAATATTAGTTAATTCAATTATTACACCCATCTATATTTTTTATTATGGAAGTTGTAGTTTCCATTAAGTTTATATATTACTAGCTGACCAGGCCAAGCGTTGCAGTGGCTGTCATAATAGTTAAAAAAAATATTAGTTAAAATTTTAATTTTAAAGAAATATTGATTGAATGAAAAAATGATTTCAGATTATATTAATCTTATATCAAACTATATATAATATAATGATAATTATATTATCATTATATAATTATTAGTTATTATATACCATTATCGTATATAATAATGAATAATTAACTTAAGGGTATGAAAAATAGTTTACATCCTATTCTTAGGCCTACTGAATATACACAATAAATTTCATAAGAATCGGTCAAGTTGTTTCGGAGGAGTTTTGTTACAAACACCGTGACACGACAATTTTAAATATTAGAAGGGCTGAGATTCCGGTTGATCATTATCTGATTGGAACTTAACTCAGGATTTGTTAAACATACAGAGCTTCATGTGGACTCAAATAGTAGCAAATTTCATCTTATTTAAAAACTGTTATTTATGTTTTTTCCCTAAAACGCATTGATTAGGAGATACAGGCCCAAAACTCCGAAAATTTCGAAATTGTTCGGCCACTAAAAGTATTCCCGTCCGTTTTTTCGGTTATTCAGGCCTAGTTTGAAGAAATAAAAAAAAACAATTTTTGTTTTTTCACTTTAAATGGTCAATATCGACCTTCAAAAATTGTAGTTTTCTCTTGACCCCCATTTATTTTTATTTTTCTGAAAAGTGCAATCCAAAACATGGAAAAATGTATGTAACATTTCTTTCTATCTTTCATAGGTTAAGTAGAAAAAGCATTCAAAGTTCACTACTTTAGTATACCTCCTTTACGAGGAAACGTAATGTAGTATTAAGTTATTTTATTTAAGAGTTTTTAGTCGTAATAACTTACTAATCAAGTTTTAATTTTTAATATTTCAGAAAATGTCTGGACATTTAAAAACCTTACTTTTAATTTTTAAAAAATTTCTATAAAAACGTCGAAACGTATTTTTATTAAAATTAAGGTTTTTAAATGTCATTTTCTGAAAGATTCACCTTGATTAGTAAGTTATTACGAATAAAAAATTCTTAAATAAAATAACTTAATGCTACATCACGTTTCCTCGTAAAGGAGGTATACTAAAGTAGTGAACTTTGAATGCGCTTTCTACTTGAACTATGAAAAATAGAAAAAAATGTTACATACATTTTTTCTATGTTTTGTATTTTACATTTCAGAAAAATAAAAATAAATGGGGGTCATGAGGAAACTACATTTTTTGAAGATCGGTATTGACCATTTAAACTGAAAAAAGCAAAAAATGTTTTTTTATTTCTTCAAACTAGGCCTTAATAACTACAACTTTAACCTGAATTGTTTTTCTGAATTTGGTCTGGTTTACAAGTTAAAAACGTTTGATCCACTTGAATTGGGACATCCTATATATATATAATGGGTTGAGTTACATGTTTACAGTTTATTCGTTTCATTTTTAATATTTTCCAGAAATACAGATATCGTGAGTTTTAATATGGAAAAAAGGATGTGATTATAGGTATAAATTATATATGGTTGTTGAAACTTTCAAGATGAAATGATTATCAAAGTATGGACGTTTCCTATAATTACATTCTCCTTTCAATACTAAAGCTCATGATTACTTGTGTTTTTGAAAAAATATTAAAATGGAAAAGAATGAAAAGTTAAAACCTGTTGTGACTCAACTCGAAGTGACAACCTGTGGAATAATTACCAAAAAATGTAATTAAAAATATGATGTTTGTACTTAATTTTACCTACGAATAAAGGTTATTTTATTGATATTATAATCTATGATATATCAGTTATAACATATTTTAGAGATATATTTCATACTTTTAACAACTTTATTTTTTGATCATCTATCCTCATTATTAACATTTCATTAAACTATAATTAGAAAGTTCAATCTATAAACGGCCAAAGAACGATCCTGTGTGATGTGCAGACCTTCCTAGGGATCAATCAGCCTCTATAATATAGATACCCATAACTGGGAGAGAAACGTGGGGTTGATCTTGATCTTGGACACATACCTACAACTCTGCAAAAGCATTGGCTAAGACCATCCAATCATCTATTCTCATTATTAACCATTCATTCTATTATAATTATTTCAGATATTACAACTTATTATTAATTCGAAAATGATTGGCTTTAATTTAGCTCAATATCGGATGATATTATACTTCTGAAAATAATAATATTGCGTATTTCCCTCTCAAATGCAATACAAAAAATATAGTTTCTAAGCGATTTATTTATTTATTAATTTTATGAAAAGAATATAAAAAATTATCTCATTATAATTGTGTAAATACCTTCTTTTATATTTATACCATCCATACCAATTTCAAACAAAAAATAAAATATGATATATTCTTATAAAAATTAGATTATTATTAACCCGAAAATTACAGGCGAGATTCCAAAGCTCAAAATCTCTCTGGCTCTCTAAGTGTTTTGGAAGAAAGAATCGTAGGATACAATCAATCAGAAATCAGAACGAAAGAAAATGATCTGACAGAAGAGAGTAATGTGTTTTCTTGTTTCAAGACAAGATTCCCATTGTATTTCACGGATCAGTGTAAATCCGTCTTCTTAATTGGAAGAACAAGCAACGTTTGAAGAGATCTTTACCCAGCTTCAATCAAAACTCTGACTGATTTTCGAAAACACCTCAATACGCTAGATTTTAAAAGATTTGCATCATAATGAAATAATGTCTGTTATAACGTGAATCATAGATAATTTTGCAAAGTTAAAGAGTTTTGCCAAATTTAAGAATTAATAAAAAACATAAATCTTCCTGGACGGATAAAAAAAAACAGGAGAGACATGATCCATCAACGAGAAAAGCGTTAACCGCTATAAAGGATTGAAAGAGTAAAATAAATAAATTAAAAAAATATAGACTTTGTTTGCTGGGAATGGGTATTCATAATTTTGATAAAGGATCGATTTTGAAAATAAAAATGTTCCAAGACAAATTATTCCTAAGTTCAATAATATAGTTTTTATAGAGAATAGTTATTTTGCCAAACCGTCTAAATTCTTTTGCGCAGCAATTGTGATGTTTCAGCTATACATACCGTACATCACTATTAGCAATTAATTTAATATGCTACATCCGATCGTTTTGATTGGTATAAATAGATAAATATATATATACACATTTACATATTTACCTTACTAAATGTATTTTTTTTTAATTACTATTTATTGAGTACAACAGAAGTTGAAAGTGGCTAAACTTCAAGGAGAAGATCAAGGAGGACTAAGAGGTGTTAACAATATTAGATTTTCACATGAGTTTGAATTCCTTTTTCTCAGTAAATCTCGAACTGGGATAAAAATAGGGGATGCTCTCTCTCAACAATAATACACCGTATTATCAATTTCGACTTGTTGGTGCTCGAGTCTTTTTCAAATAACAACGCGATAAGAGATTGTATTCCGCAAAGCGTCTCGCTTCCATTTTTAATTTAAATCGAAACAGTATTGCTGACGAGTGTTTACTGCCAGGACGGAGATTCTAAATCTGTCTAGAGTCATCCTTTCCTTCGTTTGCTTTCGTTTGAAAATCAATAGTTGTATCAAAAGTTCTCCTAATGAAGCAAATGAAGGCATCACAATCACAGATGGTTTTAAAGTTCGAAAGATCAGAGATATTTTGTGGTTTATACTGGAGCAATGCCCCCCAAGAGGAATACAGTTGTATATGTATATATATACAGCATATACATGCACACACACAAAAAATCTAATCATAAATAAAGAAACTAAGTGTGAGTACTATAGGAACAATACAAGAACAATAAAAAAATGCAAACTAATCCTGTGAAACATCATAAAAGTTATTAATAAAAAGAACAAAGGTCAGAAGGGAATATTTAACCATGTCCGCCATGATTATTCCTCCCCTTAGTTACTATACATCATAAGGCTGGGTGTGCCCAGAAGTGTCTTCAACAGAAGAAATAAATCATGCATTGAATACAATTAACAAATATTATACTTTATTTGTAACAAAGAATTATGTTCATTGTGAAATGATTATTCAAAGAGACTTTTTGATATGATCCAACTAGATTGACTATTGACTATGGATTAAAAATTATAACTTATCAGCTAATATTGCTACTGTTATCTCAAATATCTTCTGTGAAATATCCATACTCTATCGTACCATCTCTTCTATGCTCTCTCTCCATTTCTCCATTCTAATTAATCTTACAATATTTTAGAACTGGTAAAATATGAGAAAAAGTAAAGGAAGTTAGATTGGTGACAAAACGGAAGCAATACCACTACTTAAGGGTTATGAACCCACAATTATCTACTATCCTTAGGTCATCAACCAATTAACGTTAATTACGCGGACTAGACCTGAAGTAAGAAATCCCAGGAGTTAATCAGAATAATCTTTGGTGATATCGACTACAAATCCGGCTATGGCAACTTATCTAATCTTTCATCAACAACGGACTCTAGACGGGTTCACCCAGCCTCTATGAAGTAGGAATCGTTAATGGGAGTTAAATTTAGCAGACGAGTCTCGTCTCCAATCATTGGACAACCATTGACTAAGAAGCAAAACATCCTCAACTATTTAAATTACATTTAATTAGTATGCCTACCTTTTTTATGTCAAAGGACCAAGTAAGTTTTCTTGTTTTCCATACTAGAAGCAGGAAAAGGCGTGAACTTAATAGAGTTAATCGTACAGTTCAACCTCAAGTAGTTGAACTTAACTCAACAATTGAGTTAACTGCTGAGGATAATTGTACTCAGGTTGACACGAGTGATTGTCGCCTCCAACCCAGTTAGGGTTCAAATTAAAGGCGTTTCCCCATGTCTTATGCAAATCAACCGAGTACCGCTTATCCGAACGAATAGGCGTTGTAATTGTCAACTGTTGTAAGTTAGCGAGGAATGGTTGAGGTGTACGGTAGTTGTGGATTTGATCAAGTATCTAAGTATTTCGTCGAATCACTTTTGTATCCTACCTAAATAGCAATCAAAATGGAATGCAATAAAAAATAAGTACCACTACAGCACACGGAGGCTGTTATGTTCAGTAGCAGCTGAGAGGTGATTTGACTGAGATCACACTCTATCTCAATCAACATTTTCCCCTCATTCAACGGTACCAATTTTATAGAGGCTGAGTGAGCCCCAGGAAGGTCCATTCATGGGTGTTAACAGATAATAAATATATCTGTTACAGCTGGATTCAAACCCAGAACCTTCAACACAGTAACTCAGTGCTCTATTAAGCTACCCCACTTCCCTATTATTGTAGCTGAAAATTAAAATATTTAATAAAACGTTAACAAACTCTTTGCTGACGTTTCCTGGTCATACTGCAGGCTTCCTATGGGCTTTTTGTGGTCTCAGATTAACCTCAGAGGAAGCCTGCTGTGTGGCCAGCGAAACGAAAGAATTTTACGACATGGTCAAAAACCGAAGAAACACGCGATGAATGGATTAAAAATAGAAAAAAATATTTATTTTTAATGTAGGGTATTCTTTTTATGTTAATAAGGGAACAGAGTAGTTCAGTGGTAGAGCCCTGAGTTGGGCTACAAATTTCAGGTTCGAATTCCGCTGTGGTTGAAAAATTATTTAATCCGTTAACAGCCAAAGTTGGACCTTCTGGTGGGATCTGCAGGGACCCTTCTAGGGTATACCCTGCCCCTATCAAGTGGGATACCCTTAATTATAGAAAATCTGGAGGTTTACAATAACAAATAACCTCCCACAACCATTGTTTTAGGTGAAAAACGACAATTCATGTACTGAACCAAAGACGCTTCATGGGTTGTAGTGGTACAGGCTTTATTATACATTAATTACTTACAACTTCTAAGACTCAGATAATCATAGAAGCACCTATAGTCATGCTAGGATCCCCTAATGATCTCGCCGAATCTATTGAGCTCCGTAACGATAATAGAGTGCCCATTCGAATAACGAATTAACGGGGCTTAATTCAGATTTAATTGCTCATCGATGACGTTTAATGACGCTAGATATCGGACTGGAAACCAATTAGTGGGGGTTTGTCTCATTTCCTTGATATTAGTTGATGGGCATTGCGTTTACGTAAATCTCTTGGTCTTACTTTGCAAATGCTATGGGTACAATGCTCAAAGATCGGAGTTTCTAATGACTCGTTTTCGATTATTTATGTTCAATTTTTTTTTGTGAGCATTTAATTATCTTTGAAATGTAACATCAATCAATATTTTCTTGAAAATAAAGTATTCTTTGCGTACCAAATTCTTCTTTCATTTTCTTGGCGATAGAATTCGTGTGTGAATGGGAAACGGCTAAAGAAGGAAAATGTTAAAGAATGTTTCATTAAATCGTTTAAAATCTATAATCTGTACCACTACAACCCGTGAACGGGTCTGGGGCTCAGTACATGGAATAGAAGAATGTAATGTTTCATGGACAACGGTTCTGCAGGAAGGTGAATTGTCCTAGATGACGCTCAACCGCCAGATATTCCCCCCATGTTTTGGGTACCCTACTTTTATAACGTTTAATAGAGGCTGGGTTAGCCCCAGGTGGGTTCTAGATCCTATCTGATCCTTCTCCGGCCGCAATCCGGGATTTGAACCAGGATTTCCGGCATGGAAACTCAGTGCTCTACCACTGAGCCACTCCGCTCCCTTTAAAATCTATAATGGCAGATTTTATTATGACGATGATGTAGCTAAACATCCCATTAAGTGTTGTTCTTTTTTGGTTAGCGGTTACAAGATAAATATTAGATGGTTTTGGGGATCTAGAAATAAAATTAATTTAACAATGATTTATGAAAATATAATCCAGTGTTAGACTAAATCGCTTGAATAAATTAGTGAAAAATTTCACAAAGTCAATTTTTGAAATTTTGGATTTATACGTTTTTGAACCCTAATACCTTATATTCAACTTTATGGATTTAATTTTTTTTTTTTATAATCACGCTAAAATCATTGTAGTTACACAATCAAACCAAATATATTATGATTTTATACAGATTAAAGATTAACAAAGAAAATTATAATGTCTTTTTGTCAGATTATTTTTAATAGGAATTCGTATCCTCGAAGAAAACCTGTGGAAAGCATATTCTTTTCTTTAGTTTTTGGATGTTTTTCCAGTTTTTTAATATATATATATTAAAAAACTATTATATTAAAAACCTAATATATATATATATTAGGGAGTTAAGGTTTATTATAATTGCGGAAGGGTTTAAATATCAGTAAATGGTTAGCGAAAGCTGGGGAGGCAGAGGGCTCTTATTATGTTTACTTTGATCCAGAAAGCTCAAGATATTCGAGTCGCTTGTGGCGGGGAACATTCAAACAGATGTTATTATATTCCTCCATTTTCCAAAGACCCGCTCTTCAGCCAACTATGGCAAATATATAAACTAATTAATAGAACCAAATACCAAAGTTGGTCGATTATTATTAAAATAACAATAAATTAATCAATAATTAATTAATTATTGTGCATCATAATTTTTATAATTTATAACGTTTCTTATATATTTACATCATATTTTGTATTAATATAACTTCGTTCATATTGTATACATTTATCTAACATCCGGTACTTATATTTTCAAATGTTACATCTCTACCTGTCATTCAAAGAGATTCAATTCATTACTTTCTACACATTTCTTCTGTATTTATTCTTTTGCATCATATTTTGTATCAATTTTCTTACATTTTACTTATGTAACACTCTAGGAGTCTATTATCATTCATTTTATTTTTTATCTGTAATTAAACTAGGTTTTTCTTTTATTTTTATTTTTTATTTTTTTTCTCTCATAGCCCAGAAGATGACCTACAAAGTAGGTCGAAAAGTCGGCACAAATAATAAAAAAGTCTTCACTTATTTGGTGTTTTTTATGACTGCACCCTCTAACTATTTCCATCCTCCATTAGATCCAGTCAACTATTTTACTCTCTAAAATTAACTCTGTTATTCTAAAGGAGTCCCTCCTAGTGCTCCTTCAGCATTTATAAAGTGGTTACGGTTAATTGGAGAAAATCTGGCTGTTGAGCGTGAACTCTGACATATGACCACCTTGCACAACCGTTGTCCAGAAATAGAACCGTCTCTATCGTGCAATACACTTTTACTTTTATTACACCTTAATGAGATGTAGTGGAACAGGTTTAGTTCACCATATAGAGGCTGGGCGAACCCAAGAGCATCTGTAGATCGCATCCATGGCTGTTATTAGAATAACATAATTTAGTACTTTATTCACAGAGCAACCCCGCAAACTCATTTCACTTAAAAACAATAATACAAAAAGGGCCATTACAATAATGAAGTAGATTTTTCTTTTTAAATCGTGAACACAAGTAATTTGATACATAGAATTTTATTTTCATCAAAAATACTAATAAAAAGTCTATTTAACCAATAATTAACTTATTACAACTATTTAACATTTGGCGGAATCCAAGAAGCGTTTTTTTATGATTCACTATGATTTACAAAAACAAGGGAAATAATCATCTACGGTTTTATAATAATTTATGTGATTCATAAGCCATCTCTATAAGCAGTAGCGAACATAGTTCAACAATAACAAGTATTCGGTAGCTTTCATGAAATAAAACACTCTGAGGAAGATTGAATAAATATGGTTTACAGATATTTACTTTTAATTATTACATTAATGTGGCATATTTTTTGATTATTTATCCCCTACTTCACAAAAAGGTGTGAACATATATTTTAACAGATATAAACCTAGTCCGTTTTCGAGACTGAGGACTGAAATTATCATATGCGATATGCTTCTTGTGTTCCTCATTAATATATAATGTTTATTAAACTATTCATCCTGTAGGAATGATGCATTAACTCCTTGGACGAGAACTGTCTCTAGGAATCATTATAAATCGAGAGAGAGCGCTGTAAATTTTCCTCGAGCCCTTTTCCATTCATGGGATATTTTTTTAGGTCGTTTTTCACGAGTGCTATTCACTGTCACTGATGATATAGTGCGTTCCACATATTTCGAAATACATCTGAATACTGTTCCCAAGGACGCACCAGAAAGTACCGAACATAGACGACGGAATCGGTTTAACTAATTAGGTTAATCAATTGTAACATTCGTAGATATGGCGTACAATGGTTACATTCCGAAGAGAATTATTGCTATGGATTAAGACCTCGAAGTTGTACGTATCAAGATTAACTAAAAAGCTTGATCAAATAATCCAAACATACAGATATTATTTATATTAGTTCGCTCTGAAGATACTTGTTAGTAAATATCTTATATATTTATTTAAATAGTTAAAATTTATTTCTTGGTTACTTAAAGAAAATTGTTATTGGCATTGAATTAGAGGAATTGTAGTTGATCATAATATCTATTTATGACAATTTACCTAAAATATTACTAAATCTTGTGTCCATTGTGGCGAACAAATAAAGAAATTACTGTTATTTGTAAAATTAATAATTAATAGTGTAACTCAAAGACTTTTATGCGTAAGATACATTTAATGTTCTGGAGAACCAGTAAGAAACTGTTTGGTTATTTCTGTTTGTAAAATACTTTTGTTTATTAATTATTTCTCAAAGTCTACGCACCAGATAGACAGATCATTTTTTTCTTGGGGTTTTTTACAACTTAAGGAGTCATATCCCCAATACCCAAACGCCACTGCTCTCTGTCCATCCAATCGCCCTCACGGAGCCCTCTGGCTGCCATTCATGCCTCCACGTCCTCTATCGATTTTTCTTTGGTCTTCCAAGCTTTCTTCTTTCAGGTGGTATATCGTTATGAATTTTCTTTGGCCAGATGTTCTTTCGTCCATCCCCATTAAGTGGCCATACCACTTTAACCTTTTAGTTCCGTTCTTGTAAAGGATGTTCTTTTGACATCCAACCTTGTCTCTAATTTCTGCGTTTGGATCCGCTCAGTTCGCGATATACCACAGCTTCTTTTCCAGAAATCCATTTCCATGGAAAGCGTCCTATTTTCCGCCTTCGTGAGTGTCCAAACCTCTGATCCGTAAGTCGCTACGCTCTCTACGAAGGAATGGTAGATCTTCTTTTTAGTTCTAATCTTATTTCCTTACTCCATAGGGTGGAATTTATCGAACTTATTATTTTTTCCCCTTGTTTATTTTCTTTTCGATGTTACCCTCACTACCTCCTCCAGAAGAGAGCCAGTATCCGAGGTTCTTGAACTGATTGCAAGCATTGAGCGCCCAGTCATCGATTTCATGTGGTAAATTTGGAGCGTTGAAAACCATATACTCTGTTTTATTTTTACTGATTTTCAGCCCCCATCTGGAATATGTGTCAGCAACTTCATCAAAAGCTCACGTCATCCGGATCCGATGCGATTATTACTTGATCATCGGCATACTGCAAATTGTAGATGAGATCATCCCCGATTTGTGCACCCATTCCCCCGCATGATCTTTTCCAGTCTTTTAGGGCTTTTTCTATATAAATGTTGAAAATCAGGGATGAAAGTTCTTCGTTAATTGGGAATCTTTTAGATACTCTATCTCCTATTTTTATTGCCTCTGTTATGTTCTTATAGAACCCTTGAACTATTCTGATGAGGTATCTATAGAAAGATCATTACAACACAAAACTTGTGCAGTATCTATCATCTTGGTAATATTATAATAGGAAAGTATGTAACAAATAATTGAATAATAAATATAACTATCGATACAATATACCAATTATACAAACTTATATTACAATTATAAGAAGAAGACTTCTGAAATTGTTGTCTTCTTTAATCAAAAAGATATATAAACTCGTGATTATTCGCTACAGAAGGGGATTAAAACAATCTGCCGACCTTTAAATAAGCGAAAATACTCAATATCGCATTTAAGGCATTTTGCGAATTCATAGCACGTACTTCGAGCATTATTATAAAATCACGGGAGATGCCAATTTCTTATAAATTGACGTGGGATCCTATTATCGATAAAGTGATAATCGATATTTTTGGAGTGGGAATTTATTAGTTACTAGTAGTGGAGTGGGAGGTATGTGGTGGGCACTATTTAGGTTCAACGTGAAAGATAGTGTCCAGATACAAAGAAAAAAAAAGTCTGTACCAAGTACAGTCCATGAGGGTTTTTGGTTTAGTATATGGTACAGACTACAGTTAGACAACGATTATGCAAGGAGGTGATTCTTCCAAGATCAAACTCATTCGACAGGCTTTTCCGCTAATTATGGGTACTTTATTTATAAAGGATGGGTGAGCCACAGGAGGTTTCGCAGACTCCAAAGGAACCATCCCTAGCTGTTAACATATGAAATAATTAAACTATAACAACCGGATTTGAAACTTTATCACCGATTTGCTTGGCTTGACAACCCGCTTAGCGAGTCTGGGCCTCCTCAATCAGCCTCCGACAAACGGTAAGTCTTGTGCTGCGCTGCAGCCATCCCATTTCGGGTGTCAAGCAGGGCTCTAGCATCTACCACATTTGGACCTTTAGAGTGTTTTTGAACCTTTTGAAAGCTTGTGTGCCACAACAACCCATGAAAAGTAGTGGGCTCAGTACATGACGTAAACTGTAGGATTTCTAAGCCAACGGTACCAAACCTTGAAAAACAATACTAATTATTTTATTACATATTTATAACAAAATCAACAAATTTAATTGTTGTTTCACTAATTTTTATAAAATTAAACAATCAACAAACCCTAAGATCCTTTATTACTGCCATTAAACCAAACAGGTTTCCTCATGTGAGGACACATGACCTCATAAACGTCAGTAGTTAATTATGCAGTCATTTTTGCTCCAAAGGTAAATAATTAGAATAAGATCTCACAATTATACTATTGGGATTCAAGATATAATAAACAACATAATAAGCCAAAATGAAAAACAAGCACCTTAAATTTAATAAATAAAAATATTAAAAGTAAAAATATATTTCTATATATAAAATGAGATAAAGACAAATATTTTTAGCCAGAATCTAAACGTAGAATCTCATTGTGAAAGCCGTTTACTGCTTTCACTATGCTATACCATAACAGTTATGAAGCACTTAAGGAACATTCAAGTAATTTTGAGATGTCCTGCACAAGAATCCTGACTTCATTCAACTCTCACCCACTTCGAGTACAATCCCCAACCCAAATGCGTATAATTATGCTTTAGTGGAGCCCTAATATGAGTTTGTTAATTTGTTAGTTTCGTTTTACATCACTTTCTACTTATATATGATACAATGAGAAGTCCCAAGAGTTTTTCTTTCCAGGTAAAATTATAATAAGGGCCTTCAACGAGTAATTGTCGGTTTTACGTCCCACCCAAAGGACGGCATGACGAAGAATTTTGCACTTCCTTTATAAAATCCTAATATTACCTGCAGGGCTGCGAGCCTGCGATCTCAAGCATTGTAGGGGATTATACTAACCACTAAACCACAGATGGCCCGCCCGAATATTAGTATCAGTAGGTGAATTTAGGATTTATAATTAAGATATCAATTAGAATATGCTAATATAGTTTGGAGAAAGCTACAATCTGCTCTTAGAAGATCTACTGATCCTTCAGCTGCTCCGTTACATAGATTTAGCAAACATCTTTTATTTATTTCCATTGTCTTCTTGAGGAAAGGGTTCCTCGATGCAGGGGCTCACACACCATATATCCTGCGGAGCACTCTCCTTTCGAATCTCAAAAGGGCTTCTTCCTGGGCTTTCGTCATCGTCCAGCATTCTGGACCATACGTAAGCACCGATCTGATAAGCGTATTGTATATCCTGGTTTTAGAGGCTTTGGACAATACGCTGCTCCTTACATGCTTTTGGAGTGCAAATGCGCTGCTCTATTTCTTCTTTTATGTTATTTCTGTGGTTGACTTGGGATCCTAAGTAGATAAATGACTGAACTCGTTCGATTCGGTGTGAACATATCTTTATACATCTTTCTGCACCTTCCTCTGGTTGAGTACTCATGTATTTTGTTTTATCAAAATTTATCCTTAGGCCCAAGCATACCGCTGATTTTTCTAGTGCTTCAAAAGCGTCCTTCACTGCTTTGAGGGATCTTCCTGCTACGCCCAGATCATCCATCAGCAAATCCCAATACTTGCGTTGATTTTTTAATTAGAGTTCCTTCGGTCTGGATCTCCGAACCTCTAACTACCTTTTCAAGAGAAAAGTCGAACACGAGGCAGGCAAGGGCATTTCCTTATCTGATTCCCGACTCTGTTCTAAAACCTCTCGACAGTTGTCGAGATTTCCTCACAAAGCATATATTATCCTCCATCGCTATTTTCACTAAACTAACCAGTTTAGGAGGGATCTCTAATTCTAACATTGCCTTGTATGCTTCTTCTCTGTTCACAGTGCCGTATGCTATTATCTGTAAAGTTTTAGAAATAAATTTATATCCAGCAAATTCCCATCGTCATTCAATGGGCAATCAAGAGATTGTCTCATTCATCCATTATAATTTTAAAATAAATACACCAAGGGGCTATGATACTAAAGGTTTTAATATTAACTAACATTAAAATTTCAAATTTGAAATGAATGATTATAATATACATATCTTAACAATAAAAGCGTTAGCGATAACATACAAACACGCTCATATGACTGATTGTCCGCAGTGAATCCTGGCTTTCATGACAAAACCCTGCCCTACCTTACCTCCTCCTCCTAAAACTGGGTGGGAATACTACTTCCTTCCTAGATCTTGTGGTAAGTTTTACGTCTCCTTGGTCATAAACCTCAAGATCGCTCCTCGTCAGGACTTCCCGACCAGTTGATTTGCTCAACACGCAAGAAGGATATACTCCGTGGTCTACTCCAAATGAGCAATGTGGATTGATACATTTAACATTTTTATTAGAAAGTTCGAATAAGGATCATTCGAAATAAGGAATATATATAAATAATATCTGATCTCAATGCCGCCAACAAACAAACGTATTTATTTTTATTTTATAAATCGTCCAGGATCATTAGCGGATACCTCCAAATAATTAAAATTGACTTTTTCATATTTTTCGATTGTCCAGTCATGAACTCCTTTATGCAACCAAAACTTTAGGTCCTAACTGGAATAAAACTATGAGAAATAAGATGGCAATTAGACAAAATTTCTTTACCAAACAAGCGAAAAATGTAAATTATTGAAATATTTCTGAGTTATCAGCTTTTGATCCTTAACACCACCTATAATGTATGTCTTTAAACGTTATTTTGTTTAGATTTGGCAACAAGTGACAATTTACTTAATATCGGAAAATTAAAAAAAAATATATATGAATAATTGAATTATTTTTAAATTTTAACATTTCTATAATTTTAAACATTAACATTAAACCTACTACTAAATTTATTAAAATGTTTGTGGATATAGCCAACATAAAATTTGGTCCTAACTTAAGGGTCTGAACAACCTCACTATCAAATCTAAGAGCTTAAAAAAAAAAACAGTTTGAAAAAAGCGCTTTTTCTATCTGAACTCTATCTAGCAAAAAAAAAATATATTACTCCTTTCTCCCAGAAAGCAATTTCAATGGGAAACAATTTATTTTTACCATTCGGGGAGCAAAAAAGCTTTTTTGGATTCAATAAAAACGATCGTTCAATAAAAGAAATAATTAAAAATCGTGTCTCATAACTGCAAGTACGTAGAGGCTTTCTAGTAAATATAACTAAATATGTAAAAAGCAAGTAATAATTAATTATTGTGATAGTACCAAGAACCTATATTATTTATTATGCAGAGAAGAAAGCTACATATGCACACACTCATACATTTATGTATATATATGAGTGAGAGAGAGAGAGAGAGAGAGAGAGAGAGAGAGAGAGTGAGAGAGAGAAAGAGTGAGTGAGAGAGGATTAACAGCACCATGCAACAAGGAAATTCCAGTCGACCCTAGGAACCACTTGTTACGGATCTTGGAATTCCACCTGAATACGGGCTAACTTGTGGTTTATGTAAATTAGGGATAGAATACAGAGAACAGGGCGGATTAATTCTGGGATAGTCTAAATTATGGCATTAAATTTCTATGAACAGTTTCACGGTCCTCGACTGTGGCTAAAGGATACCTACCACCTTGATTTTGATGGACTATCTTGCTCGTATACTGATTGTCTCAGCGGTCTTCATATGAAGAAGGCCTGCAATGTGTGTCGAAACGTTGGCTTACCATTAAAAAGTACTCCCTATATAAGAGAATTTTCTTGACCTCCACCCGTACCATTTTCTTCCTCGTGAAAATGCCGAATATATCTCCACTGTCGGTTACTGTTACCCATAAATCATCAATTCCCGTAAGTAAGTGGTTAAGTAGAATTTTTCCCAGAGATTGTTAACTGTTTTGAAGGAAGCGGAATTGTGTCATTTTCATAGTTTTTGGGTTGAAATTGAGTTTTTAATCGGTGAAATAACTCCTTTTCAAGCTTACTTTTAGCCACTTTTTTTCCCCATTTCAAACCATTTTTTTCCAAGTCCCTTATTCACTACGAAAATAACAGGATTCCGCTTCCCTAAGTAAAAGAAACTCATTTTGGAAAAAAATCGACACCGTGATATGTATTTAAATACTAAATAATATTATGATATCTATATATTATTATTAAATAATAAATAATAAATGTAGAAAGTATAATTTTGTTTCCCAATTTGAGACTATACGATCTGAACATTAACTGAAACTTTTTTCGTCAATTTTTTTTAGGGGAAAATCCTCCCACTCAATCTAATAAGATTATTGGCCTGATCTTTATTTGTTTAATTTATTCATATGTTTGCTTATTCATTAAACATCGCTTTATGTTAACTTAGCTAATCTTCACTACTGTTAATAAATATCGGTATAGATCGAAGAGTTTTATAAAATAATAGTTCTTTAAAAAAAATTTAAATTTCCTTTAGATCAAATACCTCAAATACTATGATTATGGTGTAGCATTAATAAGTTGCGACATGTTTGATTGCAGCCCGGGGGCACATTCGAAAACCCTTTCAGCTACAGAAAGGACCGAAAGGGCTTTTGACTTGGTCGCTTGATTAGTCTCATTCCAATTAGCTTTCGGACGATCCGGTTTAATGACAGTTTGGATTAGGGCTTCCGAGTGCCTGCAACTGAGGTATTGTAAAGAAATAGAAGTTCAACAGTTATTCTAAATTAATTAAAATTAATTAGAGCTACAAGAATGTTTTTGAAATGATTTTATTCTTAAGTAGTGAGAACTGTTTGTTAAAGAGCCAACGTTTCGACCCAAATTCCTGGTCTTCTTCCGTCTATCTAACTCTTAGCTAGCTCCTATTTTTTTTTATATATACGTAGAAGAAAAAAAATTCTAAGATTAATGGTCCAATAGCAATTCTATTTACTTAAATTTACAATTATAACTAATTAATATGGGATTAACGGTTGTATTTAAAACCAATAAGCAAGTAAATTATGAACCTTAAGACGAATAGTTTTAATAAGAAATAAATGTTGTTTCTGTAGTTGGGGATATTGTTTTGATTAAGTTCCATTATAAAGTTTTTATTCATTTGGTGTATTGGTAGCTTTCAGACTTTAAAATAGGTCACTCAAGACCATAAAAATTATTTTAAAAACGTTACATACCCTCATAATACTTGTACCAATACAACCCTAGAAGAGTCTTGGGTACAGTACGGAGCAGCGAATGTACTGTATCTGGGACAACGGTTGATTTGTTGCTGGAAGTTGATTTGTCCGAGATCACGTTCAACAGTTAGTTTTTCAACGTTCAACAGTTAGTATCCATTTTATTTATACTGGTCGACTCCCAGGAGGGTCTGTCGATCCCATCAGTGGTCATCAACGAATTAAGTAATTTATCTACCACAGCCAGATTTTCGGAACCTTCAGCATAGCACTCTGCCCCGCTCCCTGCTCGCTCAAAATACGGACACATTAAATACATTAAGTAAAACATACCATTATTTGTTACTATATATATATAATGTAATAAAAGGCTAGTTTTAGCTGTTAGGACATGGCTATTAGAACAATATAGGCCCAAAACGTTACTAAAAGATAGTTTAATTATATGACTATACGAATATTTTAGAGTATAACTTAATTATTAACAGTCAAGACATAATATATATATATATATATATATATATATATATATATATATATATATATATATGTATATATATTTCGCATACTAACAATAAATCAAAAAAGATGTAATATACGTTCGTTCATATAACCCTGTAACGTAGGTTCAGTTCAGCTCAGTAAGGTATTTTTTTAAATACAACTTTTGTTTTTAAAACCTCTTAATCGAAAGCGTAGGTTTTCTTTATGCATTTATTTCTTTTATAATAAATAATATTATTATTTGTTCATTTAACGTCACTTTATGCCGCTAAGGCTAATCGGACGATGCTACAGTGGGAGCACTAAATTTTGCCTATCCAGGTTTTATTAGGATAGGGATTTTTAACGAGTACCTGACATCGTACAGGCTCGGGACCCCCGTTTAACGTCCCTTCCGAAGGACGGCGTAACTAAGGATTTTTTACTCCCTTTAAAACGAGTTTTACTCCCTTTCTAACGAGTGGTTACGGGCTTCTGGGTGTAAAATGGACTAAACTATTACTTAATTCAAGAATCTAATATTTATTAACAAATTAGAAAGAATACAATGAGATTATTTAAAACAGTTAAATTATTAAACTAATATCAATTTACAATAACAATATTCTACTAAATGTTATCTATTTCTAAAATAATATTGTTACGGTCAGAGCGGGAAGTAGGACCGGCTTCTGATCTGCCTAGAGCGGATTAGGCAAACAATGGGATTAAGCGGAAGGGATTATAGAATGGCGTAGAGCCTTCTAGATCGGTCTAGGTGGTCCTCGTCCGTGTTCCGAGTAATAAGACGAGTCAGTAATAAGATGAGTGAGTAGTAAGACGAGTTAGTAATAAGCCAGTGAGTAGCAGTCGTTAACTAGTGGCAGTGTGTGTGAGTTAGTATTAGTATCAGTCTGTAATAAGTGCTTAGTGAGCAACAGTGACAATTAGTGACCGTGTAATAAGTGTAATAACTGTGTGTCAGTTTGTCGTATTTGGAGAGTCTTACGGTCGGTGGACTTTAGTTAGCGAACTGTAAGTGTTAATTTGTAATTGTAAACTATAGTGTAATATTATTGTATTTGTACAAATTTATATATAAATAGTTTAATTATTTAGTATTAGCAATATCTTATTATCTTAGAAATTATATAACATTTAGTAGAATATTGTTATTGTAAATTAATATTAGTTTAATAATTTAATTGTATTAAATAATCTCATTGTATTCTTGTTAATTTGTTAATAAATATTAGATTCTTGAATTAAGTAATAGTTTAGTCCATTTTACACCCAGTAGCCCGTAACAAATTGGTGTCAGAAGTGGGATCTTGTGTAATTGTTATTTTGTCTTGCATTTTGTAATAATTGGGCTACTGTTTGAAAAATGGCTTCTCAAAGTCTTAAATTGATGGATTTAAAAGTTGCGGATTTAAAACGGGAATTAGAAGAACATGATCTGGATTCTTCCGGAAATAAAAGTGTACTGCAACATCGCTTGCGTAAATTTTTTGTAGAGTTAGGGGAAAATCCAGATGACGTTCTGTTTGAAACTGATTTAAGCAAGTTGTCTGCAACTTTAAGTAATGTAGATAATAAGCTAGGTAATTTACAAAATGAGTTAAGCAATGTAGAAAATAAGCTAGGTAATGAATTAAGCAATGTTAAAAATGAGCTAGGTAATGAGTTAAGCAATGTAGAAAATAAGCTAGGTAATTTACAAAATGAGTTAAGCAATGTAGAAAATAAACTAGAGTCTAAATTAGGTACATTAGAGACTAAGTTAATGGAAAGTGTTGAGAATAAGTTAGCCGATGTAGATAATAAAGTAGCTGATGTAGAATCTAGGTTAGGAGAAAAACTGAATTCAATTGAAAGCAAACTTAGGCAAAGAGTAGAAGCTCTAGAGGGACGTATGAGCAACCCACCGATGAACGACACCGACTGTTCTCCCGAGGTCAGTCTTCATAAAACCATTCTGCCCGCCAATAATGGGACGCCACCAGCTCACAACACCATTCCAGTATTCGACGGAAAGACGCCGTGGGAGGACTACATGACTCTCTTCGAGACAGCGGCTTCGATCCACGGGTGGTCACAGGAGACCCAAGCTTCAGCGTTGTGCCTGGCCTTGCGTGGAGACGCCTTGAGAGTGCTGCAGGGAATGCCCATGTCTGAGCGGTCTAACTACGGGAAGCTGATTAGAAGGCTGGAGATGCGTTTCGGCCACCGCCACATGGACCAGCTATATCGCTCACAGCTAAGAAACAGGGTCCAGAAGGACAACGAGTCGCTGCAGGAATTTGAAGCGGATATTGCCCGGCTGGTGAGGAACGCCTACCCATCGGTCACCGACTATGTCTACGAGAGTATGGCTGTCGACAAATTCCTGGATGGACTTCGGGACCCAGAGACACAGCAAGCAGTGAAGCTCGTCCGGCCTAAAACGTTGGGAGACGCATTATCTCAGGCCATGGAGTTTGAAGCTGTTAAACAGTCTGTACGGGGCCATGCGCGAGTTCGAGCAGCAGAAGCGGAACCTAATGTGGTCCCTAGCATCGAAGACATTGTGACGAAAGTGTTGGATGCTCTCAGGACCCATAAGAAGGAGATACGCTGTTGGGGCTGCGGCCAGCTTGGACATCCTAGAAGCAAATGTCCAACCCGTAACGTCAAAGCCCCCAGGAAGGCCATCAGAGTTGCGTCGATAGGAAGCAGAACGAACAGTTTCTACGTTGATGGGATGGTGAACGGGCAGCTGCGAAGTCTTCTAGTGGATACCGGAGCGAGCATGACGATCTTGAACTCGAAGACACTTCCAGCTGAGAAGATCATACCGACCACTTGGGCATTACGGACTGCAACGGGACAGCCAGCCAAGGTCTACGGGGAGACAGATGCCACCTTCTACATCGGGGGCCAACATCTGAAGCACCTCGCCCTCGTGGCGGATATAGACGAGGACGTCATACTGGGTATGGACTTTATGATCACATACGGGATCAAGCTGGATATGTCGAGAGGTGTGATGACGCTAGGAGACGAGGAAGTCATACTTCGGCAGGAAAAGGACTTCTGCGCTCGAGTGCTGCTACCAGAAGACACCGCTTTACCTGCACGGAGCCAAATCGTGACGCATGGGACGGTCGAAGGGCATCTACCCGCGGGTCAATGTGCGCTACTCGAACCTGGAAGGCACGAAGAACAAGAGGTTGGACGCGGCGTACTGGTTGCTAGGTCTCTCATCAAGATCGGTCCTACCACTCCAATTCGGCTAATGAACCTGAACAGCTTCCCGGTAACGCTGAAGAAAGGAACACCAGTCGGTACCGCTACCTCAGTGGTTCGTCAGCTGCAACGTCATCCCACCCAGCTTCGAGGACTCCCAGAGGAACTTAAAGGATTCTTGGACGAATCATGTCGCGACCTTTCGCCCGAATAGAGCGAGGAAGTGAAGAATATGATTATCCGATGGCATGACGTCTTCGAGATCGGACCAGGACCACGGGGCAGAACGGATATCGTCCAGCACAAGATTGACACTGGGGATGCGAAGCCCATCCGACAGGTTCCGCGGAGGCTGCCGTTAGCCAAACGGGAGGACGCCGAGGAGATTATAAAGGAGATGGCGGCTGACAGTGTCATTGAGCCTTCGAGTAGCCCCTGGATGTCTCCTGTTGTATTGGTGAAGAAGAAAGACGGCACAACGAGGTTCTGCGTAGACTACCGTCTTCTGAACAATGTCACCAAGAAGGACAGCTATCCGCTTCCCAGGATTGACGATACGCTGGACACCCTAGAGGGGTGTAAACTCTTCTCTACTTTGGATCTCCGCAGTGGATATTGGCAGGTTGGATTGGCACCTGAGGATAAAGAGAAGACGGCGTTTTCAATTGGCACTGGGCTCTGGCAGTTTACAGTAATGCCATTCGGGCTTTGCAATGCTCCTGCCACATTCGAGAGGCTGATGGAAAACGTGTTAAGAGGTCTCTCTTGGGAGGCATGCCTGGTATACCTAGACGACATTATTGTGCTGGGAAAGTCCTTCGCTCACCATCTGAAGAATCTGGAGAAGGTCTTCGAACGACTGCGTGCAGCAAACCTAAAGTTGAACCCGAAGAAGTGTAATCTCTTCCGAAGGCAAGTCAACTACCTGGGGCATATTGTGTCAGACAACGGAGTTGCTGTTGATCCAGAGAAGATAGCAGCGATCACCGACTGGCCAGTACCTCGAGATAAGCACCAGGTGAGGAGTTTCCTCGGGCTCTGCACCTATTACCGGAGGTACGTGAAAGGATTCGCTAACATCGCAAAACCTCTTACCAGGCTAACCGAGGAGAAAAGGTCTTTCCATTGGGATCACGAGTGCCAGGCATCCTTCGAGGAGCTGAAGAGCAAATTGAGTAGTGCTCCTATTCTGAGCTATCCACGTCCCGAGGGCAAGTTCATACTTGACACAGATGCCAGCAACATCGCCATTGGAAGTGTCCTCTCTCAGCTCCAAGACGGAGAAGAAAGGGTGATTGGATATTTCAGCAAAGCACTCTCAGCTCCGGAACGCAACTACTGTGTCACAAGGAAAGAGCTTCTGGCAGTAGTAAAATCTATAGAGCACTTCCATAAATATCTATACGGAAGAAGGTTCCTGCTGAGAACGGACCACGCGGCTCTAATGTGGCTGCTGCGATTCAAGTCACCGGAGGGACAAGTGGCGAGGTGGATCGAGCGCCTTCAAGAGTATGACTTTGAATCGTTCAACATCGTTCTGGAACGAGCCACAGGAATGCGGATGCACTGTCAAGAAGACCTTGTGATGAAGGCTGCAACCATTGTTCTCGACAAGAAGAGAAGCAGGCAATGGTGTTGAGGACTACAGTTGTCATGGACAGTTGGCAAGATGCAGAGGTGTCAAAGGGACAGGACGAGGACCCGGATTTAAAACAAATAAAGGAATGGAAAATATCGGGGCGAGGAAGACCGGCCTGGCAGGATGTTGCTCCAATGTCGAAGAATGTAAAAACGTACTGGGCCCAATGGAACTCCATTTTAGTGGACAACGGGCTGCTGAAACGGGCATTGGAGAACGCGGAAGGAGATCAGCGCAGGCTACAGCTCATCGTTCCAAGGAATAAAGTGCCCGAAGTGCTTAGGGAACTACATGACGGTGTAACTGGCGGCCATCTTGGAGTTCACCCTACATTGGAAAAAGTTCGTGAACGCTTTTACTGGGCAAACCTTAAAGACGATGTGTTGGACTGGTGCAGGCGTTGTGCGACTTGTGCGGCTTCTAACGGACCAACAAGAAGAAAGAAGGCCCCTATGAAGAAGTACAACGTGGGAGCACCGTTCGAGAGGATTGCGATCGACATCGCTGGCCCTTTCCCTGTGACAGACGAAGGCAACCGATATATTCTCGTGGCCATGGACTATTTTTCTAAGTGGGTGGAAGCGTATGCCCTTCCGAATCAAGAGGCAGTCACGGTTGCAGACGTACTTGTGAAGCAGCTCGTCAGCCGGTTTGGAGTACCCATGGAACTTCACGCTGACCAGGGAAGAAACTTTGAGTCTGCAGTCTTCTCCGGGATGTGCGAAGCACTGGGAATACGGAAAACCAGGACGACACCTCTTCACCCTCAATCGGATGGCATGGTGGAGCGCATGAACAGGACAATGGGTCGATATTTGTCTAAAGTGGTCTCCGAGCATCAGCGAGACTGGGACCAGTATCTTCACTTATTCTTGTTAGCCTACCGGAGTTCAGTCCATGAAGCAACGGGGCAGACCCCCGCAAATGTGGTCTTCGGCCGAGAACTTCGTTTGCCTTGTGATCTGAAATTCGGGTTCAAGCCAGACGTGGAAGTTAACGGAGAGGAATACGTCACGAATCTACGGAAGCGGATGGATAATATCCACGAGAAGGTTCGTGCAAACATCCAGGGAGCCAGTGACAGAATGAAGGAGCGTTACGACATCAGGGCAGAGAAAGGTGGATTCCAACCTGGAGATTTGGTCTGGCTACATGATCCTCGAAGAAGGCGAGGCTACTCACCTAAACTTCAGAACTCCTGGGATGGCCCGTTTGAGATCATCAATAGGATAAACGACGTCATCTATAGGATCAGAAAGCAGCCAAAAGGAAAACCCAGGGTAGTCCATTTTAATAGACTGGCCCCATACAAAGGAGACCATGGCCCGACAAAAGACCAGCAAGTCAGGTACCTCAAAAACGTGGAGACCAGTAAGTTATCAGTTGCACAACCTAAGGTACAAGGTTTCCGTGGAGTAATTCAGGCAGTATACAGAGATATCTTCTCGTTACCCGCGGAGTATTCTCTGGCCCATTGTGTCGCCGAAGATCTGAGGACTTCCCGAGGGATTGCAACGGTCTTCAGGAAGAAGTTTGCTGGAACTGAGGAACTGGAACGCCAAGGACCAAGCGTCGGGAAAGCACTCCACCATACGCACGAAGAACGACACCTGTTCTACTTAGTCACCAAGTGTGCTACTGATCAGAAGCCCACATATGACGCACTGCGGCGAAGCCTCGACGACCTGCGGAGTAAGCTTCTGAGACTGCGTTTCACCAAGCTCGCGATCCCTAAGTTGGGCTGTGGATATGACGGCCTGGAGTGGAAGGTTGTCAGGAACATGCTTGAACAGATATTCGCCAACTCTGGAGTCGCCATATTGGTGTGCACGTTCAACCCCTGGAAAGGAAATGCGTCTCCATCGAGGGAAGCTCATGACCGCCCGATTTCTCCGGACTATGCTCTGGGGCAGAGCACTTTTAAGGAGGGGGGAGTGTTACGGTCAGAGCGGGAAGTAGGACCGGCTTCTGATCTGCCTAGAGCGGATTAGGCAAACAATGGGATTAAGCGGAAGGGATTATAGAATGGCGTAGAGCCTTCTAGATCGGTCTAGGTGGTCCTCGTCCGTGTTCCGAGTAATAAGACGAGTCAGTAATAAGATGAGTGAGTAGTAAGACGAGTTAGTAATAAGCCAGTGAGTAGCAGTCGTTAACTAGTGGCAGTGTGTGTGAGTTAGTATTAGTATCAGTCTGTAATAAGTGCTTAGTGAGCAACAGTGACAATTAGTGACCGTGTAATAAGTGTAATAACTGTGTGTCAGTTTGTCGTATTTGGAGAGTCTTACGGTCGGTGGACTTTAGTTAGCGAACTGTAAGTGTTAATTTGTAATTGTAAACTATAGTGTAATATTATTGTATTTGTACAAATTTATATATAAATAGTTTAATTATTTAGTATTAGCAATATCTTATTATCTTAGAAATTATATAACATTTAGTAGAATATTGTTATTGTAAATTAATATTAGTTTAATAATTTAATTGTATTAAATAATCTCATTGTATTCTTGTTAATTTGTTAATAAATATTAGATTCTTGAATTAAGTAATAGTTTAGTCCATTTTACACCCAGTAGCCCGTAACAATATACAAATAATATAAGATATTGGTAATACTAAATAACTAAACTATTTATATATAAATGTGTACAAATACAATAATATTACACTATAGTTTACAATTACAAATTAACACTTACAGTTCACTAACTAAAGTCCACCGACCGTAAGACTCTCCAAATATGACAAACTGCCACACAGTTTATTACACTTATTACACGGCCACTAATTGTCACTGTTGCTCACTAAGCACTTATTACAGACTGATACTAATACTAACTAACTCACACACTGCCACTGACTTATTACTGACTCTTATTACTACTGACTTAATACTGACTCTTATTACTCACTCGTCTTATTACTCACTTATTACTACTCGTCTTATTACTCACTTATTACTACTCGTCTTATTACTCACTGATCTTATTACTGAACTTCGCGGCCAAAACAGCTCGCCTTTTTATATAGGCAAGGGAGATTGGGGTGGGGGGCACCTAGAATATTCCACGCAGATCCCGATGAGTCTAGACTACCTTTGATCCCTTCCGGCTTAATCCCATTGTTTGCCTAATCCTCTCAGCCGGTTCTCCTTCCGGCTCTGACCGTAACAGTATATATATTTCGCATACTAACAATAAATCAAAAAAGATGTAATATACGTTCGTTCATATAACCCTGTAACGTAGGTTCAGTTCAGCTCAGTAAGGTATTTTTTTAAATACAACTTTTGTTTTTAAAACCTCTTAATCGAAAGCGTAGGTTTTCTTTATGCATTTATTTCTTTTATAATAAATAATATTATTATTTGTTCATTTAACGTCACTTTATGCCGCTAAGGCTAATCGGACGATGCTACAGTGGGAGCACTAAATTTTGCCTATCCAGGTTTTATTAGGATAGGGATTTTTAACGAGTACCTGACATCGTACAGGCTCGGGACCCCCGTTTAACGTCCCTTCCGAAGGACGGCGTAACTAAGGATTTTTTACTCCCTTTAAAAAATCCTAGGGCCACCTGCCGGGCTACGAACCCGCGATCTTGGGTTTAGTAGTTTGTTACGCTAACCACTAGACCACAGGTCGCCCCCTATAATAAATAATATGCCTAGAATATAAATTAATCGAAATAATGATATCTTCAATCAATAATATCATCAGAGTTGTCGTTCGATGCAAAGCAGGCTATTAACATAAACCCATACAACTAGACATTCGAGTAATGAATGCAGTAAATAAATTAATTAGGAGACTTAACAGTGTCATAAAATATATAGATATATTACTGAGACAAGGTAATATAGTTGCTAATGTGGAGCGAGGAGGTGCCGTTAGTGAAACGGACCATTTGAATACAGAGCACACAATTATATAAGTACTACCTAATGTTGTATAGTGTCCTAACCATTGAGCAGGCTGTATTATTATTATTATTATTATATATATATATATATATATATATACATTAGTATGTAAAGGTACATAAAGAGAGGGGCATATATAGACACCCCTTGTAATTTTATGTCATCATTACAATAGAATTAAACTGTAAAAAAAATCATTTATTATTTTATAACCTTAAATATTATGGGACTTCGAGTTAAATTGCTTTTAATTGTAAATATTCGGGAGCGGAATGGTGGAGGGGAGTTCCTGGGCGAAGATCAAATCCCGCTCGCTGGCAGGTGAAGATGTATCTTATGGGATCCAATCATGGGGCTCACCTAACCTCTATAAAGTTGGTAACCAAAATAAGGGGGAAATCTGGAGGTTGAGCGTAATCTAGGACAGATCACCTCCTTGTACAACCGTTGTCCAAGTAACATTACAATCTCTACCATGTACTGAACCCCAGGCCTTTCACGGGTTGTAGTGATACAGGTATTTTTATTTTTATATTTCTCCTTGAAAAGAATAAGGACATAATTTAAAATTTGACAATTTTGACTTGGTACAGTAGCAATTATGGTAGTTGAAGCTTTTCTAGAAACGCCTCATATCTGAAATTCCGTTTCCATGATAACATGCTATTATTTTTTTTTATAAAGCCATATTTTGAGTTGTATCATGTTTGAACCTGAAGTTTTATGGGTATAATGTACATAAGTTAATATAAATTTAGTTTATAAAAATTTCTAATCATTAATAAAAGAATTTTAATACAATCACCAATAAGACTGCTTTAGTTTACCAATATTCAAATTTTTATTGTTGTAACTCATTTGGTTTAATTTTGACAATAAGTGGAACTTTAAAATACCTATTGAAAAAATCCTTGTGAATTACCTCCGGTAGGCTGACGGGCCTAGGATTAACATCCAATACAAAAACGGTTTCCAATATTCTTCCCTAATAGTAGTCCAAGCCTTACTTTATTTTAGTTTTTTTTTGGTTCTGTAATATCGTGATTTCGGTAACAAACAAAAACGATTTGCTCTATTAAATCGATCCAGTTGTATTGAGAAAAAAAAACTGGAGTGTCGAAATGAAAACCTCAATTTTATCTTCCATCACTCCCCACCTCATCGTTTCAAGATTAAACGTTTTTCTATCTGCAAAACCACGGTTAGTGTTTGATTAGCCAAAAAGTAATTATTGTTGAAGAAATATACGAAATTGTAAAATAAATTAAATCTAATAATTACGAACATTTTTATTACAAATGTTCGTCCCAGTATAAAACTCATACCTGTTATCAATTTAGTGTATCAAAAAAAAAAAAGCAATTAACAATTTAATAATAACAATTAATTTGGCAAAAGATGCTAGATTTCATTTTACATGCGTTATGATTTTATTTAAACAATTATAGGAATATTATACTATTATCTTGTCATATTTATACATCCTTGTAAATATTTTTTTAAATATAATCGAAGGACATTAAAAAAAATCAGTTTCAACTTAGTACCGTTTAAATCACTTTTATCGAATTTCAGTTCACTTGTTGTATTATTAATAATTATAAATAATTTATTTATTTCAATAAATAAATCACTTATGATTAGTTTATTACGGTTCAGATCTTCGGACAAATGTCAAATAATGTTATCCTATATTTAAAAATGTAAAATTAATACACATGCCATTTACGAAGGTTATCAAATGATCTAACCCAGGAGTGGAGGTCTTATATCAAAATATTTCAAGATTTATTATTAACATATTGATAATTATATCCACTTATCAGTTGCTATATAATCTAACAGTGGCAGATCAATAATAAATATCATAATGATAGAATGCACACCTTATTAACGTTCAAGATAAATCTGCCGACATTTGTCTATAATGATCAGTAATTAAATTTTATATAATATATTGATATTTATTTAATAAAATATATGTAAAAGTATAATTGAATCAATATTGGAAATTTATCATCACTATTATAAATGTTTTAAATAACATACATTTCTTTTTACTAGTTAAAACCGGTTAAAGAGTTCATACAGGGCATAATTAAATTTAAAAAAAGATAATTTTTTAATAAAATTTGAGAATGTTATAAAAATTATTTATCTTATAAACAATATGTACGAATTACATATATCAAGGAAAAACAAGACCATTGGTTACCGAGCCAATATTACAGAAAGATGGGATTAAATTATTCAATGTAATGAAGAAACGTTAACGAGCGAATCATGATTCGCCATGGGATTGGACAGTAATTAGTCATAAGCACATTTCTACTGATTAGCCGTAATATCTATTATCATTATTTATTTAAATTTTATAATTACTATAATGAGTTATAATCAACAAATGATATTATTGGAAATAAAACTACTAATGTGTTCGTAGAGGCCAATTTTAGTCAATCTAGGGGTCAAGCAATCTGCTAATTATATTGTATAATTTTTGGGAGTGATAAAATTAATTACAACACATATAAAATTATATCCCTAACAAAAAAAAAAAAAGAGTTCAAATTGTACTACATCACACCATCGTGTGAAGATAGTCGTTTCTTAACCCCAAATATATTTTTGAAAATCAATAATCTTTTTCAAAAACTGGTCTGATTCATAATAATATATATGTTGGTGGACTTTAATTTTTCTAAAACAAAAAAAATAATGTTAGACTATAGACTTTTATAAATGTAATAATTTATTATTCCTTTTTCAAACAAAAATGTTCGTTTACCCCTGTAACATTTCGCTATTCGGAAATGATTCAGTCTTTGCTAAAATTTTAATTATGATTTTCGCATAATTTGTGTTCACATATTACGAAGTAATATTTTTTATTGACTTTTGGTATTTATAAAAGTCAAAATGTCCAACAAACATTAACAGATTACTATTTGGAGGGGTATTTTTGAGAAAAATTTAAATCCTGCATTATTTTTCGGACAACTCAACATTAATCAATTAGAACTACTTATCTCTTTATTTTCCAAAGATACAAGCGTCGGTTGAGGGGAAGTTATTTAATAAGTTAATATATTTTTATATCAGGAAAGAACTGGTTTTACATTAATTAATATTTCAGAATGATCATTATTATTTATTTGCTTAAACTTATATCTACTTAACATAGCCCTTTTTTCTTATACATGGAAAGCCCTTTAAGAGATGTCCCTACATCCTATATCTCTCTTGGATAAAAACTGTCCTTTTCCTTCACTTTCTACCTTTAACACTTAAAGTCCCTGGGAACCCAACGAGGTTCTAGTCTACGTGTTCTATCGCCCTCAGTGTATTTGATATAAAATATAGAATTTCCTATTACGTCCACATGTAACAAATATTTGAATGTATCCTATAACAATTTTATTGAAAGAAAAAACAGCGTCGATAATGAGGATATCAAGTTAAGCTGAAAAACAGACCAGTTTTCGTTGTCCAAAAAACTCTTTAAAACATGTTTTTTATTAAAAATGTTTGTATATAGACAACTTATGATGGGATATGTTCAAAAAAACAATGTCATAACTCAAAAAACTAATTTTGCAATAGAGGTATTTGAAAGTTCGATATGCGTTAAAAAAAAAATCAAATATGGGGTATTGATAAGGCAAAGCGTTCCTGTTGTAATTATGATTTTGAAATTCTTTTATTAAAATTGGAAAATTCAAGTTGTGCCATTATTCCCATATAATTTCAAACTCAAGGATGATACAACCCAGAGTATAACTTTGTAAAAAAAATATATGTTGGTAATGAAATATCAGATATACCGACCCTGTTGTAACGAGTATTCTTTTGTTTGCTAAATTCGTCCGTCAGGTGTCTCTATCTATCTGACCTCACTTAACTGAGGACCGTCATCCCATACGGATGTGTATAAGTGGGTTATATGGCCAAGTAATTGCCAAATTTAATTGTTTTTACCTTATCGTTTCTTTGCGGCTCAGCGTTGGTGGTGTTACGTTGATGTTACAATATATATTATGGTTAAGTTTTGGAGTTGGCATTATGTTACCGTTGATGTATAATATAAGAATACAACATTTTTCTTTGGACAATAGTTTATTTAAATCAATTTGGACCTTGGACCGAAAACCCCGCAACCTGGTCACAAATATTATGGCGCTCGAATACAGGGACTACAAAAGAAAAATCTACAGATAAGTTATTAGTTGAAGATTTAATTATTATATTAACATTTTTTTTGAAATAGTGAAGTTAACTAATAATAGTTTTATAATAATAGTAACAGAATAATTTTTCCAAACAATACTTTTATATTTATATATTTTTTTTCTAATGTTTAAATATAATTTTCGTATTAATTGAAGATACTAAATTTCTGTTGATTGAAGCAAAAGGTTTGTCTTAGACGCAATTTAGGAAATGTAAAGATAATTATTTTTAATTTATAATTTTGTATCAACAACAAAAATTAAGAATTTTTACTTAAGGTCGTAGAACGACTTAGTTTTGTTTAACACATGTTTTGAAAATTAAAATCTACTAATATATGATTTTATTTTGTATTTTTACCGTAAGTTTAAATAGTTGAATTGAACATATGATAGATTAGCAAGTAAGCATTAGAGACAACAGCTGTTGTTAGTTTCTATTTAGCATTATCTTGTGTTTCCTTTTAAAAGGAAAATATTTGTTTATCTATGGCTGACGTATGAAAAAAATTATATATTAAGTTTGTAAAGGACGCTTACCGATTTAATTTAATTTGTTAGTTTTAATATAATTTAATCAATTTAATTTTAAGTATTTTACGACTTTTAAAGGTTCTGTTGGTATTTTTTTCAACATTAATTTTCTTTGGCATTTTTTTTTGTAACTTTGGGTAACGTCTTGATTTATTGTCACGATGGGTGATCCAGTCGTTCTAGTGTCAGAGAGGGAGGATATTTTTGCCGCAGTTCAATCCATTTTCACAAAATCCAAATCTTTAAGTACCGATTCAGCATCCGCTTTTAAACCCGCTTATGACCGCTTACTCAAAAATGAAATCCGATTTGAAGAAATTCAATCAAAAATTCGGATATTTAATGCAAGTATAAAGAACAAAAGTGAAAAACTCGAGACAACAGAAGTACAAAATTCATTTAACGATTTAGTCGATATTACTAAAGCGAATTATAACAAAGTGGTACAATCTACCTGCCCTCCTGAGAATAAACCTGTGGTTGTCCATTCTCATTCTATTCCTCAGGAGCTACCGAAAATTGACTTACCGATATTCACAGGGAAATTAGAGGACTGGAATGGATTCTACTCCCTATTTGATTCTATGGTTCATAGGGAAGAATCTCTATCGACCATTAGGAAATTTTACTATCTACGAAGTAGCTTACGCGATGAAGCTCTGTCGCTTATCTCGGGCTTCGCATTAGACGAAGCTAATTATTCGCTCGCTTACGACGCATTGGTCTCTCGCTATCAAAATAAAAGGCGACTAGCCAGATTTTATATCAAGAAGGTGATGGATTTTACACCTTTAAACAATTCTTCAGCGTCTAATTTGCAGAAATTTTTATCTGAGCATGAAAATAATTTTTCTGCGTTATCGGCTTTAGGCATTGAAGACATGGGGGATTTCATTAAACTTCATTTAGCTCTTAATAATTTAGATCCAGGGACTAGAAAAGCATTCGAAGAACGAATAAAATCAGCAGATATTCCCTCTTATAAGGATTTGATTAATTTCGTCACCGAACGAACTCGAGTATATGAGATGATGGCTCAAGAAGGCCGATCAGAAAAGCCTATTATAGAAAAATCCCGCTCTGCGAATTCCACTAGACGATATAACAAATCCAATTCCGGAAAAGAACAAATATCTCCGGGAATTTTTACTGTTTCGCCATTGGAAAAACAAACCGATGTTGCTGCTAACACAACGAATCACGATCCTCAATTCGACCAGTTCGAAATTCAGGCAGTTGGCTCTAAGAAACAGGTATTCTCTCCGACTGATGTACAATCAAGAAATAGTACCGAATTGGTTCTCTACGAGAAAACGTGTCTAAAAGGCTCAAAACCGGCTCTACCAGCTAAGAAATTAATTTGCTGGGATTGTGGTGGACCGCACGTATATTCCAGGTGTCCGCTACCACGAAAGCTGTTTTGCTACCGTTGTGGTAACCCAGGAGTTTCCATTCACGCATGTCCTAAATGTACTCCGGGAAATGTGCAAGGGAATCGGAAGTGAGGGTCATTCCTATTCCCATGGTTTCAGCTGACCCACCAAGTACCGATTTACCTATTACCGTGCCTTATCGTTTACCTTTTTGTACCGCGAAATCTGATATCGTTTCTCCTTGTGTCGTATCGAATTCTCCCGAAAGTTCTACCGTATCTTGTTATCGTTTACCGTTTCCTAAACAGCACTATATTGATTTCCGAATAGGGAAACCTGACAAAGGAGGCCTGTCCTACTTGGCCCTGTTTGACCCTGGTTCCACTACCTCATTTGTTGGACCAGAAGGGGTTGAAATTCTCCTTAAATTGGGATATGAAGTTGAGAAAATTTCCGAATTTAATATTTGTGTCGCTAATGGAAGCTCTTGTATCGTTGATGAAAGATTCTCCATTTCAATTACCGTTGGGTACCGGTCATATGACACGAAGCTTTACGTTTTAACCAAACTTCCATTTATGTTTCTTTTAGGGTTAGATTTTATCGTTAACACAAATATGAGTACTAATCATCGTGAAGCGACTTGGTGGTTTCAAGATGACCCCGACCATAAGTTCTCGTTTCGTAAAGATGTTCAATTAGTAGAAGAGGAAACATCAAAAATATGCGGCATTAGTTCACTTGATCCCTCAGAAAGGGTGGATCTGGATAGAATAGTCAGTGAAGGTTTGCGAATTCTCCAAGATTCTCCAGGATTAACGACGCGCATTAGCCATAAGGTAGATGTTCAGGATGCCCAACCTATCAAGCAGCGCTCCTACTATTACTCACCCAAAGTACTTGAGGCAATGCACCAGGAGTTAGACCGAATGTTGGATGAAGACTTAGTGGAACCTTGCCAATCTCCATGGTCTTCCCCGGTAGTCATGGTTCGTAAGGGATCAGGTTATCGTTTTTGTATAGACTTTCGTAAGGTTAATGAAGTCACTTGTAAAGATTGCTATCCTATGCCTAATATGACATCTCTCTTAGACGGACTTCGACAGGCTCGATATCTCTCCAAGTTTGACCTCAAGCAAGCATTTTTGCAAGTGCCCCTTGCCGACGAAACTAGTAAAGACATTACTGCGTTTACAGTTCCTGGCAGAGGACTATTCAGGTTTAAAGTTATGCCCTTTGGGCTGACGAATTCACCTGCTACCTTTCAGAGGTTAGCCGATGCAATATTTGGACCCGAACTTTACCCTTACGTAGTAGTTTTTCTGGATGATATTTTGGTTTGCACACCAACTTTCAAACTGCATTTGGATATGCTAAGGGAAGTGTTCAGTCGCCTTAAAGCCTCAGGTCTGCGTATCAACCCGGAAAAATGTGAATTTGGTTGTAATGAAGTTAGGTACTTGGGCTATCTGGTTAATAGTGATGGCTTGAGTGTAGATCCAGATAAGGTTGGTTCCGTTACTTCGATTCCTCCTCCCACCAACGCTGGGCAGCTCAGAAGATTCCTTGGAATGGCAGGATGGTATCGCCGTTTTATTAAAGACTTCTCCACAGTTGTCTCTCCGCTAACAGCTTTGCTTAAGCGTAACGCTAAATGGATCTGGTCAGAAGAGCAGGACACCTCTTTCAATGCTCTCAAGTCAGCACTGACTGAAGCACCAATATTAGCTAGGCCAGACTTTAAACAGCCTTTTCAATTACAGACTGACGCCAGTGATACAGGTCTTGGAGCGGTCTTGACTCAAATACAAGACGGCGAAGAAAGAGTTATCGCTTTTTGTTCTCGTACCTTAAGTTCAGCTGAAAGGAATTATACCGTAACCGAAAAGGAATGCCTCGCAGTTCTGTTTGGTATCGAGAAGAATAGGCATTACTTGGAAGGTTATCCATTCACTGTAATAACTGACCACGCCAGTCTGAAGTGGTTACTGAACTTGAAAAACCCTTCAGGTCGTTTGGCTAGATGGGCTCTTCGCTTGCAGCCTTACAACTACAAGGTGGAATATCGAAAGGGGAAACTCAACACAGTGGCCGATGCCCTATCACGAATTGCTGCTATCACAGTATTGTCTACCAGTTCCGATCCTAATTCTTCTACCGATTCAGTTTCGACTTCAGGAACTTTCATAGCGACCGACGAATGGTATAATCAGAAATTTTATCGAGTCCAGAAGTTCCCAGAACTCCACCCTGGATGGTCGATAAAAGATGGACAGCTATTATACCATCGAAGGAATCCTTTGAAGGGAGAGCTAGAAGACCCCAGTGAGGAATGGAAAGTTGTCGTTCCTAGACATCTAAGGGGAGCAGTAATATATGAAAATCATGATCTACCGCAGTCAGGCCACCTGGGGATAGATAAAACTGTTTCTAGGGTTAGTAGACTATATTATTGGCCTGGATTATACCGAGATATAAGCCAGTATGTGAGGCAGTGTGAGTTATGCCAGAAGGTCAAACCCAATAACACGCCACCTCGTGGGTTAATGTTCCCTCGCTATAACAAGCAGCCGTGGGAAATGGTGTCAGTTGACATTATGGGTCCTTATCCTAGGAGTTCTAGAGGCAATGTATATCTACTAGTGTTTGTAGATTTATTTAGTAGATGGGTGGAATTATGTCCCATCAGAAAAGCTACCTCTTCGGTTATTGTAAATAAACTGAAATCCCGCATAATATACAGATATGGCGCACCGCATAAAGTAATTTCCGACAATGCGAAGAACTTCGTCAGTAATCTTGTAACTGAAGTGGCTAAGGAGTTTGGAATCAAGAGAGAAACTACTCCTCTTTACCATTCACAGGCAAATCCGACAGAACGAGCGAATCGGAATATCAAGCAACTTATCGTAGCGTACCTAGGGAAGAAACACCAACGCTGGGACGAAAAACTAGGAGATATCCAGTTTGCCTTAAATTCCGCCGTTCAAGATTCGACCAAGTTCAGTCCTGCCTTCTTAAATTTTGGTAGAGAACTGAGGCCTCTACATCAAGCTAACGACGATGATATCCTAGTGGCTGGCACAGACGAACATGCTGCTTGGGCCGCTAAAGTGGGCAGACTGCCTGAAATTCATCATATAGCCGAGGAAAACTCTCTGAAGGCAAGTCTAAATCAGAGCAGTCGTTATAACTTGAGACGCCGGAAAGATCGTTTCCAACCGGGGGACCAAGTCTTAAAGATGAGGTTTCAGCTATCGTCGGCAGCTGATAAACTCGCTGCTAAACTGAACCCCAAATATGAAGGCCCTTTTACGGTTGTTTCCGTTACGGGTGGTGGATCCTGTAAACTGAGAGATGAAGATGGAAAGATAATAGGCTTATGGCATCCCTCAAAACTTAAATTATTTTATCCAACCCGACGGACTTAATCGCTGGAGGGGAGTGTGTAACGAGTATTCTTTTGTTTGCTAAATTCGTCCGTCAGGTGTCTCTATCTATCTGACCTCACTTAACTGAGGACCGTCATTCCATACGGTTGTGTATAAGTCGGTTATATGGCCAAGTAATTGCCAAATTTAATTGTTTTTACCTTATCGTATCTTTGCGGCTCAGCGTTGGTGGTGTTACGATATATATTATGGTTATGTCGTTGGTGTTGGCATTATGTTACCGTTGATGTATAATATGAGAATACAACATTTTTTTTTTGGACAATAGTTTATTTAAATCAATTTGGACCTTGGACCGAAAACCCCGCAATCTGGTCACACTGTATAAAAAAGGTTCAACCTGTACAATTGCTACTGAAATGCCAATTTTTTAGTTATGTCGTTGTTTTTTGAAGGGGCTATATGCTATAACCTTGGTGGTTTCGAGGGATTTTTCGAACAAATTCTTAATGAGATCTCAGGGTCGAAGATTACTAACCAATAAAGATGTTTTTTAGACCTAGTCACATATAAGGAACGATTATTACAATTAATATTAGGACTGAAAAATATTGTACTATTCTTCAGAGAGTTTTTTGGAAGAAAATAAAATCCGTTTCGGAAACAAAGACAAAAAAGATGGACTTATTGCTTTACAACTTGAAGCTGGTTATCTCAACAAACCTGAAGTAGATAAATTATTCAGTTTGATGACAGCCAAAGATGGATCCTGTGGGATCTGTATACCATCGTGGGTCTAAAAGATATCTTTAATTGGTGAAAAAATCTGTTTGTTTTTTTACTGCTATCCAACTATTTTAATTTGTGTTTTCTAACTTTTATCTCGTACGTATATACGAGAACGTTATATCTGTTGCTTCTAAGTTTTTTGATTATTTTTGAAATTTAAACTTTAACGCTTTAATTAAAGCGTGCAAAAACTCAATATATAAATTATAAGTAGGTTGCAACAAAAAAATCCAAAAAATCCTTAAGTCCCTGAAATTCTTTATAAGCCAACCATGCCCATGTATACCCTGTTGATAACTGAATTCGCAAAACGTTGACTGTTTTTCCAGTATTTTAGTTTTGTTTTGGGGAATTCTCCTATCGTACCCACTTAAATGATTAATTTTTCAATAAATGGAGTTATATTTTAAACCAAGCCACCATTTTCGGAAGGTGTTGAAACATTGTGGCCCTAATGAAGAGACTCGTAGGCAGGGCCTCAGCTACACAATGCGAAGGGAGAAGGCTTTGCAAGCTGATCCAGGAAGACTAATTGCGGATGGGGATTCGGGAAGATCATCTTCGGAGAAACTTCGCAGCTTTTAATTAGCTATTGCGGTTTGCTTCCAGTCGTCACCAGAATTAGAAGGAATTATTCTAATTATTACTGACGTGACTAATAATACTGAATTAATCATAATATAATTAAGTCTGTTTCGTTTCTTATAACAGGAATAATTAACCCTATAGAAGTCGCAGAGACATGACCTCATTTGAAGAAACATGATTGGTGTGTCTCGTCACAAACATACTAATATATGAAACATCTACTTTAATCGTGTATGTTTATAATAATAATAAAACAACCACAAAATCTTATAGGGAGCAACCATTTCCTGACCGAATCTGAGAGCAGTATCCCCTAGACAGTAAGGCTCTAGGGAGTAAAAACTTTCAAGAGGCACGGTGGTGTTTTTTTTTCACAAGGAGACTGTCAAATATATTTTTTTGTCATGGTAGACTCTTGACATCTTCCCCCTACATAAAATGTTTACACTATTTTAGATAATATATTCGAAATCTTATTAATAATGGCTGAATTAAGGTTAATTTTACGGGAAAAATTAAGACAGGAGTGAAAACTTAAGACTTTGGAATAACTGTGTTCGTTTTTTAATTCCAAACTCAATTTTAATCTGATTTATTTAAATTTCGTAATTCGTAAATTTAAATCATTACCATTAGCCTGATTTTCACATTTATTGGCACTACAAGCAATGATTATATACATTTTTATGTAGTTTATTTATTAATCAAAATATATAATGGAGTGTTCAAGCTCAATATATAATTAGAATACACTCATATCATTTACATCATCCCAATCCTTGTGTATTTGCATCCATTAGGAACTTAAGACAAGCCATTTAACTATGACAAACAAAATATTTTAGGGGAAAAGAAAAGTTTAACTAGTTTTAAGTTATTATTAGTATCAATTTCTCAACTATTAAACAACTTTGTTATATCAATGGAATTTAACCTTTAAACTAAAGTTGATTAACGGAAATTGTACCATACAAAGGTCGTTCCGCAATACGTCACGAGAGGAACTATACGAAGATCAGAAGGATACAGTCACACTTTTAAGGAAAATGGGGCTAATTTTCATAGAATTCGAAAGAATTACTAATTTTCTTCACTTCACTTCTACTATTTACTACTAATTTACTTCACTTCACAGTGGAGGATAGAAGTAAGGCTTCAAAAAACAACAGAATCCAGAGATTAGTTCCTCGTAAAGTCTGCTCCGGGAAAGAAATACCCCTTGTGCCAACTGATCACGAACAGACATAATCTATGGATCTTGACCGATTAAGTTATTGAACTTTAGAGGATTGACTATTAATTTAGGTAGTTAAAAAATTAAAAATATGCAGACCCGATAAATCGAATAATCATTTTTTTTTCAAAATACTGAATTATATTCAGATTAAAAAAAAATCAACTGTCGACATTTACGTTCTCACTTCAAAGAAAGATTACGTAGACTATTGTAGGCATGATAGCTAGACGAAATCATCATCTGACAATAATTTAGACATAATCGAAGCCAATAAATCAAAAACAATATTGACCAACAATCTATATTGATCACTATCCCTAGGCAACAATACATTGCAACCTGAAACTTCTTTTTGTTCATGTTATTTTCGTCTGTTTACCTCTAATATAGAGTATCACAAAACTTATTTTGGAGGAGATAGTTAGATCAAATATTGTTATATCTCTTTAGAATCTGCTTTGTGTTCACATGATACCGTTGGGGGTCTTGCGGTTCATGTTCATCAAAGAAGTCTCATAAACACTTCAAAATAAAGATAGATCTCGGGATAGAAACAATAATATTTTTTATAATATTTATCAATTACTAATAAATCACATGATACAGGATCAACTATAATTATGCAACAATGAAATAATCTAAATGTCTTGATAATAATAAATAGGAATAAAAAAATAAATAAATTACGTAGTTTTCAATCAAAATTTTATTAAATTCAGATTTATTTTAAATTATGAAAAATTACCTCGAGGATGTAACTGCAATGCTTACTGATATTGTTAGTTGTTAGATTTTTTAATGTAGGATGATTATTTGTACACAACATATAGATTTTTACAAGTTAATTTTGTCAAACTGACTTAATATTTGAGTTCTATAACTATAAACAAATGTTTTAATATCGTAATATAAGTATGAAATATAAGCATATAAACTGATCGATAATTCTTGGTTCGTGAAACATTATTAGACAATTAAACCAAAAAAAATTGGTTTGAAATGGAAAAAAAATAAGTGGCTAATTCAACCATTGGCTTGAAATGGAGTTATTGCTCAAATTAAAACTCCATTCCAAGCCAAAACCTCAATATAATAAACTCACTATGGACCAAATTTGACTTAACCATTTATTCACTGGGGCTCTAGAAATATAAACAATTTTTTTCACTACGAAAATAAAACGATTCTGCTTCCCAAAGTTCAGAAAAACAAATCTAGGAGAAAATCGGCTTAACCACTGATTCACCGGGGCTGTAGATTTATACAAAAAAAAATTATAACCTTTAATAATAAAAAAAAAGTATTTTATAGACACCATGTTATGTTATAATATCGTATCAATTGTAAATCTCAAACATAGAAACAGTAAAACTCAAAGCAAAATCAATTTTTTGTCTACACTTTTGAATACCTTATTTTTAAAAAAACACTGGGGATTAGTAACACCATGGGAATAGTTAAATCTTCTATGAATAGTGAGATATATTAAATAATACACAATTGTTTCACGTGTCGTGTTGTTTTATGCTTAGTCATGAGATAAAAATTTCAACTGCAACAATATTACACGTGTAAAATGTTTGTCATTTCCAAGTTACAAGCGTTATACCGAATCGTGACTTACATCAACCTGGCCACTGTCGACAGTTTTTTTTATATTTAACGCTTGTCAGGAGAAAATCCTCTGGAGAAAACAGCAGCTTGGGAACTTTCACACTTCGTTGACTTCAAACTTATTTCTCCAGTGTCACTACTTCCACAGAGAGAAACATGAAACTTGGAAACCCACAAAGAGGGAGGAAAAAGTCGGTGAATGGTCTTAGAAAGCAAAATTCTTCTAAATTTTTAGCAAACATATTATTAAATAATTTTTATATCAAAATATTAGATAATAAATGGTCATGTACAATAATTCAACAAAAAAATAAAATACTATATAACTAAAGCCCATGAAGGGCCGTGTATTAAAATACATGCTATGGAGTGTTGCAAATTTGTAATTTTGAAATATTTGGTCTAATTAATGCTCGAGAGCAACCAATGTATAGAGGCTAGGTGAGCCGCAGGAGGAGTGATCCTGCAGATCAGATCCTGCAGGGATATTCCATGGTCGATAATAGAATTAATAATATCCAGTCCAGAACACAAGAATTGATGTGTGAACAATGCCTTACAACCTAAACAATCAATGTTTTTGCCCACTTAATTACTTAGATAATCATGTAATCCTTTGAAAAATATTTTAAAAAATACTCAAATTTTGGGCTAATTATAGTAATACTAATTATTAGTAATAATATAGTAATAATAACTATAATTTTGTTGTAATTAGATACTTATTCTAATAGCGTTTAATAATAAGAATTAGAATCAGTGGAGTCCAGAGAAGAATTGTTTAAAAAAATATTAAAACAAGTGTTTAATTTTTTTTTAACTTTAAATATATTTTCATTGTCAATAACCTTTTTAAAATTAAATCTATGACCTGCAGGATTCACTGATTCAAGATTTCTAATTGTTTTCCAATTTTATTTAAAAATAATTGAGATTTATTCGGGATTTAACAGAGATTAAACAACTCAATTGGTATTTTTATATATAATAATTATATCCATAATGGGAAAGGATTGGTTTCTAATATACGATGAATGGTAAAACTGTTATAATAAAAAGTGAGGTAATTTTAATTTTAAAACATACGGCTAAAACCAACGCAGTCCTTAGGTAATAAATAAACTGTAAAAATACATTTCGCTATAAAATTTTATTGTACAAATTACTTGGCCTCTTACAAAACCAATAAAATAAACAATATGTGGTTACGACGTAATAAACTAATATTTTAATATATCCAATATCTATTTAATTGGAAGAAACGTGGGGGTCGATATAATATAATAAATAAAATAATAAAATAACATTAATTTATAACTTTCTATTTCCTTTTGTAGGTCTATTAGAGAAATACTATTTAGCCTGAAATTATGCAATTTCAAAATTCTGAAACTGAAACTTTGAGGCATTCAAATTAATACAAATACAGGCCAAAAAAAGGAACGAAATTATACAAACCATTTATCCTAACACTCTGACTCTGACTTCGAAGTTTCCAAGCTCACCCTTTTTTTTATTTGGGACTGAGAGTAGTCATGCGTTTAACAATATCGGATATTATTGAGAAGAGAAGCAAAAAACAAAACAAAAAAAACTGTACCACTACGACCCATGAAGAGTCTTGAAGGGTTCAGTACATGGTAGAGGCTGTACTGGTTCCTAGCACAACGGTTGTGCAGAGAAATGATTTCCCAAGATCACCCTCAACCTTCAGGGTTTTCTCCTAGTTTGGGTACTCACTTAATAGAGGCTGGGTGAGCTCCAGAAAGGTCTCCATATCCCAACGGGACCATCCTCAGCTGTTAACAAAGCAAATAAATTAGCTGCCATAGCCGGATTTGAACCGGGATCTTCGCCATGCCAACTCGGAGGTCTTTAAATACCTTTTTATTATTTCAAACCGTTACGCTAGCGGCTATGTGTCTTTAAAACACCTTATAGCCTGGCCTTGCTCCTACCAGATTTTGTTGAAAATGCACATATTCACAACAAAAGAGAACTGAAAAAGAAATCGGACAAAGGAGAACAAAAGGCATTGCCCGCATGTCCGAGAACATTAAAAAGAGAATGAAAAGGAACTAAATGAGAGACTAAATACTATTATAATGTTTTAAATTCAAAGGGAATTCGCCATGGAAGGATTGGGCTTTTTTCCCCTTTTTGTTCTTAGAATTTTTTGAAATATGACTTATTAATTTTTATTAATAGCATTAATAGCTATTAATTAAAAAGCTAACATATATTTTGTTTTACAGGTTAAACATTTTTAAAAGTTTAGCAATACATCAACAGGTCTTATAAAAATCGGAAGTAGGACATGTCTATGCATAGCTTAATAAAGACTTCAACTAACATATTGTGGTATCATGTTAGTATATATAATTATAAAAAAGCACCCTTGAAAATGAAGTTGGAAATTATATTGTCTTGAAAGGTGAAGTTAACGACTATACACCCAAAATAAGCCAATTATAAAATTAAAATTAATTAATGAAAATAATTTTCGTGAACTATGATGACATAGGGGATTGACTTACAATGCTTGCAAATGGAATCAAAAAATATGTTTTCATAGTTAAAATATTGTTATTAAACATATAAAAATATTGTTAATTACTTCTAATTACATATTAAAATGATTACAAATATAAAACAGTTTAAAATGTTTCCTCAATACACTATATATGTAACAGCAGCTTATTAAACACGGATTTCGAACAAAAGTCGATGATAGTGCTATTTTCCCATTATTATTATTTTATTTATTTTGTATTAATTAAAAAATTTAAGCTATTAATGAACTTTATGAATTCGTGCAGAAATTAATAATATAATTCGTACTTTGACATTGGTAAATTGTATTTTTTATATCTAACGCATAAAATAAATGATTTCATACATGTTTGTATTTAAAAAAAAATTATTATGTTTGTCAGAATAGAATTAGAGGTTTATATGTATGATTTAAATTATATTTTTTAAATTATTTTCTTCCAGAACTAACTCATATTTCAATTTATTTTTTATTAATTAATTTCAATATTAAAATGTCTGACTGCGAGAGCAATTAATATTTTGTTATTCTATGAATTTAAGATTAATTTTGATTGAGAAATAACATTTATTTTATAGAATATGGGAACTCAATTGACTCGAACGGCGCTAGAGTTATACCTAGCCCGCAAGACGCTCAGCCGTGGAGTGTTTTTTCTTTTCCCAGGTCTATTTGTCTTGTTCTTTGATTGAGAAAAGCCAAACAATCTGTAGGAAAACATATTTGTTGTTCATAAGTAAGTTCTCACATTTCCATAATAGAATTAGTTGCGTTAGTTTTTTATATTCAACAAAGTCAAGTGAAAAACTCCCTAACAACAAAGCCCTACTTGCACAAAAAAAAGTCGATAAACTATCGTCAGATTTTACTATTGTTAACGTTTTTTCACATTCGCAGAGTAAACATACTGTAAATAAATTGTTATAAAACATTAAGATGGACCAATATGCACAAGAAATAGAGTTCCATCGGAACCTTTTTTTTTTTTTATGAACGACATTATCATATTTTTTTAAACATTCATTCATAAAGATATATTATTTTGATTAAATGAGGTATGCAATATTAGCGGATTAAATTGGTTGTTTTAAATTTAAGGCGTTAAACTTCTTGGTCATTAATGCCTGAGATTATACATGAAGTTGAGTGGATAACACCCTACTTGAATAAAAAAAAAGAAGATAATTTGACCATTGTAAACGTATTTTCATATTCATAAAATGTAAATATTATAAACAAACTGTTGCAAAACACTAATATGGACAAATATGCATAAAATATACAAGAAATACAGTATTTTTTTTTATAAACGACTTTATTCAATTTTTTTTTTTAATATTCTGTCTTCAAAATATTTTATTTTGATTAAACGAGGTACATAGGATATACCACCTTCGTAAAAAATATCAAATTTAAAGGATTGTTATTTTAAACAATGTTTTCATTTAAATGCAACATTACTGGGAAATCACACTGATAAAATGATATTCTATTCGCGTTTCAATCAGAACTTTTGAATTATATAATCTTTGAAATGATAAGAATAATTAAGAACGAATTGTAGTTAAGGCTTAGAAATACTTTATGATTTACTCCCCACCACTTAAATAAATCATAACTCATGAATATTTTGAATCTAGAGCTTTGTTTATTAGTTTCCGTGATTCAAGTCTTGAATTAAGTATACACTTTTCTGTTTTCCTGATTATAATATAAATGAAAGAGTGTAATGGAGATTAATTAAAGTTTTTGATGAAGAAAACATCGCTGACTAATGATTTGTTCGTGAATGAAGAATAAATAGCAATACATTTTAAATACTTTTATAGCATTAGATAGATCGGAAATAAAAATGCGAAAGATGCGGTTCCAACTATCAGTTTCATAGATACCGACTGATATGTTAGTATATGTGACAAAATCCTTACAAGATGTACATAACTAAACGAATTAACTAACCAAAATGGGAGAAAGGTTAATCAATTAAGTAATATATGGTTTTGTAAGTTTTGATGATCTTCGGTTTATAATATTAGAAATATCTGCTAGATTTTACTCGATGATAAGATAATAATTTGTTAATGAGACTTCGATTTACTTTACACGAAACAAATGGTGTGTCAGTGGGAAGAGTCGAAATATCGTAATAATAGAATTAATATCCTGTTTTGAGGGTAAGACCAGAATGGTCGATTTAAATTGGTTGTTTTAAATTTGTTGGTATAAAACTTGTTGACCATCAATGCCTTAGATTAATTTGGTGTGCACACAGAAACAGATATATATTTTTTTTTTCGTGATTATTGAGTTCCAGTCAGTTCTTAAATTCCATTAGGCGACGTTTCGAGACTAGGCTGGTCTCATACTCATGTCACCACTTAAATATTAAATATTGTTTAAGTTACTCATTAAATATATTACTTACTCATTGATCACAGCTATAAAAAACAATATTTACATTTAATGATTCATTTTGAAGGTACTATTAATGATATAGTATCAATTCTTCAAATAACTTGTAAGTACAACTTATCTAATTAACATCTTGCACGTGACAGTTTATATTTATTTTATAAATATTTTAGGAGAGCTCCAGGCTAGTGACCTGGGCGACCTGGGTTCGAGTCCCGGTCCTGGACATACCTTTTCTTTTCAAATAAAAATATTTAAAAAATAATACAGTCAATAACAAATAAAATAAATTATATTTATTTTAGTGTGCTGTTTAATTTATTTAACTAAATATTATCAAATAGCAAACTCATTTAATTAGAAATCACTTAGCTCATTTCTTCACTGTTAGGGCATGAGTAGAACTAGTCTCAAAACATCTCCAAAAGAAATTTAAGAACTGACTGGAACTCGAGAATTACGAATATATAATTTCTTTAGAAGTCAAGATAAGTAGAAACCGATATATATAATTCATACTTGTTGTTCTCGAGCTTCAGTCAGTTCTTCGCCGTTTCGAGACTATGTTGGTCTCATATTCATGGCCTAAGAGTATTAGGGTATATAGAGTATATAATGGTAGACCAAAATGGTGAGGAGCGTATATAACTAATCATTTCGAGGTATAAACTCCTTTCATATGTTTATTTGTTTTATGACGCGTGGATTAAAAATAATTTAAAACTTCTATTCTACTTTCTTGTTGAACTTATTATGTTCATGACTCATCGTAGACATCCTTTTCCTTACTTAGGCATAAATAATTATGTTGATTCAATTACGTTTATAAAAAATTAAATTACAATTGTCGCTCGTTTTAGGCAGTGGAATATCAGAGGAAATGAAATATCTCAAAACGAAAAGAGATAACAAAAAATAACAACTTAGAAACAAACAGTTTAATCTGAAAGACGGAAAAAGGAATATATATTATTAATTTCTGATATATGATCAATGTAAATTATAAAGTTTTAAGGATATTTTTTTAATAATTAATGCGACTCGACTATAGGATTTTACCTTTCCTCAAATTTTATGGAAAGCAACATGGAAATAAAACTTGTTTGTTTATTTTCCATAAATTACTTCAAGATGTTATAAGAAATATAGCCTCTTTCTTATAAATATATATAAGATTGGAATTTCAAGTTTATGTGCTACACTACGAAATTAAGGAACAGAACATCTTCATATTTCCTAATTAGTGTATGAGAACACTTGAACTTAATTCCAGGCTTCTGTATTCCCGGAAAGCATGAGCTTCAGTAATGAACCGGTAAGCGCATCATATGAACACAAATTTGGAACAAAAGTTCATGAACAAATTTTCGTTTCATTTTTTTCATATAATAAAATGCTATAAAAAAAATGTATAAAAATAAACAATATTTCAACAAAGTTTTACGACTAACAATCAAAAAACCAATTTTTGAATTTTAAATACCCTTCATCATTACATACAAAATATGTTAACGGTAAAGAGTTGTACTATCAACAAACATACCGGAATTGTTTATAAAAAAATAAAAATAAAATACAGTAATATTAAAATCATAGAATGTGCCCATAGATAAAAAATCACAAGATAGACAACTAATGGCAAGAAACAAAGGTTCCAAGAGAAGAAAACCGACCAAAAAGACGATATTTCTTACTAAGAAAGAAAAGAAAGATCAAAAGAAATGAAAAAACACGGGGAATAAAAAATAGGAACAGCTCATTCAAAATTGATTGATTTAACGTAGTCCAAAGTTTAGTGAAGGAAATGGGGTGTGCTTTTGTCATTGACACGGCTGTATGTTGTGCGTGAATACGTTTACGTAACGTATAATATTTTGTATATAAAATATTATCATTTATGTATCCCAGAAAAAAATCGAATAATCAAATATTTACTGGGTCACAATGTAACTAAAAGATACATCGAGGTTTCTGGTAAACGTTAAATCAATATATATATATATTAATACATTAGTGGAAATATTCCAACTAAAAACCCTAAGCCTCTAAACTAAAACAGGAAATACAGGTATTTTCAATTTCCTGTTTTAGTTTAGCGACTTAAGGTTTTTAGTTGGAATTTTTCCACTAATGTATTAAAATTTATTTAATTTCTCTGTTGACCTTTCCCTTTTTCAATATATATTTTGTGGAATAACCATAAATCCACTGGTTTTTTAATAATTTTCTCTTGTCATCTTGCACTTTTATTTTCATTTTTTCATATGGTTTTTTGTCTTCTGTTCTTGTGTTGTTTGTTACTATTATTTATTTTATTTTGTTTTCCTGTTGTGGCTTTTGGGGTTTGGTGAGTGTATATTGATGTTTCAAATTCTGGAGTCTTTATCAGCTGTTTTTATCTAACCTTATCCATCTGAGAGTCTAGTAACCTTCCCTATAATTCAGTAGTTGCATTTGAGCCTTGGAGGTGGTGGGATGTGTTTTTTGGGTCCATTATTCATGTTTTTGCTTTGCTGTTATTTTCTTTCTGCCCTGAGGATGCTTTAATAGGTTAAATATTGGACAGGTATTTTCAATTTCCTGTTTTAGTTTAGAGACTTGAGGTTTTTAGTTTAATGTCAGTGTTAACCTTTCCCTTTTTCAAGATATATACTTATATATATATATTACCTAATGTCGTTGGAGAAGTTTCGATGTAAGACAAATTGGTGTTTTGTTGTTGCCAATCGATCGCTCTTGTGAAGCTCTTTCGTATTTGATTTCATTATTTGGATTTTTCACGCGTATAGATCGACTTTATATTTTTGATAATATTTTTTTTATTCTACACCTTATTATAATCACTTTCACTATTTTTTGTACATGTTTTATATTACATCGATAGACTTTGACAACAGCTAACTCAAACGAACGTCGTAGCTTCTCCGAGTCATAAGTTATACTGAATTTAAATTACTCGATACGCAGCAAAATGAACCCAAACTTGCGGCCCTCCCCCATCCACCACGCTCATTGCTTCTTGTAATGCCTCACTTATTGTAATTTGATCCTTTAGCTATACAGTAGTCTGATTGAATTTTGGATAGAGTTGATAGATAAGTAGCTATAACGGCAACTGTATCCCCGTATTTAGTTATCATTCGTTTTCTTTAATTGTATCCCATTATTAAAGCAATTTTAAAAACGTATTCAAAGCTAAACCAACAAATAAAATAAAAATAATAGTTTATTAACTCTTAGAATTGTCAATAAATAATGTTAAGTATCATATTTGAGATCATATTAGGACTTCATTAATTCATCTTTAATTTCATGGTAAGTATTTTAGGGTATTTTTTCTGTGAAGTGTATGAGAGTGAGATAGAGAGAACAGAGAGAGGGAGTGAGAGGGGGAGAGAGAGAGAGAGAGAGAGAGAGAGAGAGAGAGAGAGAGAGAGAGAGAGAGAGAGATTAATTCTACACCCCCAGCGGATAAGGGGTTTTTCGTACTTAGAGAAGTGAAATATTGTTATTTATTATTGTTATTCCTATTATTACAACTCCATTTCAAACCAAAAACTACGAGAACGACATGATCCCGCTTCTCCCAATACAATTTACTACTTCTGGGGGCAATTCGACTCAACCACTAACCCACCGGTGCTTCAGAATTATTTATGTTTTATAATATAATAGATCCGCATTGTTAAGACTCCCAGCCATGACGCCAAAGACTAGGGTGCAGAGCGGTCCCTATGAAGCTGCAATCCCATTAGTGTTGTACCAATCAGGGATATTGTTACAGCAGGGAATGAGGGACCAGGAAGGTCAACCGAGAGTGGATCTCACTCGAAGTCCCCGGCCTATTTAATGACGTTCAATTGCCGTAAAGCTAACTAGAGACGGGGCAATGATCGCTTGTTATTTATTTATTAACGAGTTTGTCGTATTTATTTATTTGCGAGTGCTTGTATATACGACCTACTGATTATAATGATATATCACTGACCCGTTATCACTTAGTTAAAGCAATACAAAAAGACATTCGTTTGTGGACTCCTTGTAATGGGACGTACCTCGGAGGGTTATCTAGATTGGTTTGGGAGTAAACGAAAGAACTTAGTATCGTGAGGTAGTCGATTTTGTGTTTGGAAAAGGAAAATCTAAAAGAAACAATCAATTAAAGTTATGTATATAGTAGGTTTCAAAATTCTAAATCGGTGCTTCGAGATGAAAAGGGATCGGTTTTCAATGAGTTCGATGCATCCATATGGCAATTAAAGTTTATTAAGCAGATATGGCATTATTGTGTACAACATTATTTTGTAAATAAAACATGAGAAAAGTAAAAATAAGCACAAGAAGGATACTTTATCTTCACTTCCAAAAATGTAATGTATTTTGGACACTCCATTGAAAATGTAATACGAATCCGTCATCCGATAACTTGAAGGAAACCTACCCAACCTACGCTTTATATAATATTATCTAATCCAACATGTGTTTTTTTACGAAATTAATGTCAAATAGAAATTTATCTAAGCTTCTTACATTCATATTCTTATTTGGATCAAATATTAAGCAAAAGTATTTTTTCCAAACCCTTTTGCCCCATCTCCCTTGACAGTGCTACTGGAAACATGTTAATAGACTATTTTGTGTATTTTATGGTGTTAATGAACTTTTTAAAATACACAAATAATTAGCATTTTCAACGTGTTATTTTAATGTAGTTATTTTTGTGAAAATATTGTTAGCTTAAATTAGCTTCCCGTGGAATTTATGGAAATGATGTGGAACAAGATTATACAGTCTTTTTTTTTTTTTTTTTTTTCTGGGTAGGGGAAAAATCTTTTATAAGACGAAGTGTAATAACACAACAGTGTGAGATTCCTACTCACTAAAAAACCACCTCCCAATTCTCCTTTTACCATCCCACGGAACAGCCGTCAAGCATTACTTCGTGGGGTGGCAGAAGGGCTATGTGCCTATTTCTTCTTTGGACAACTTATGTCGGATTAGCCAGAACTTGGCCTCTCCTTTCTCGCTCCTGTATTCTGAGCCTTCTTCCGATTTGCGCTGCATAGTCTGCTGCAGCACTCCAATGCTCCTGCCTAGCCATCATCAAAGTGACAATATTTTCCGGCGATGACTTCTTTCCGAATTTTATGTCAAGCTCTTCCTTTTCTTGAGAAAAACCTGGACAACAGAAGAACGAATGTTCCACTGTTTCCTCTACGGGATCACAAGTAGGACAAGATCTTCGGTCTTCTATTCCGAAGCTAGCCAAGTAGGCCCTAAAGCAACCATGCCCTGTGAGCAGTTGGGTGAGATAATAATCTACCTCTCCATGCTTGCGGGATATCCATTTTGATATATCGGGTATCAGACGGTGTGTCCATCTTCCAGAAGGTGAGGCATTCCAGCGTCTCTGCCATCTTTCAAGGGTATGGCTTCTTTCATCTTTAGCCAACGTTACCCAGTGCGCATTCGGCTCTTCTCGTTTCCTTCGAAAAATCCGACTGCGTTCATCTGCCAAAAGATCTATCGGAGGCATATCTGCTATTACGCACACAGCATCATAGGAAACAGTGCGAAAAGCTCGAGCTACACGCAGGGCACTTCTTCGATACACACTGGCAACCTTACGAGCATAAGACTGCACTTGGCAGGCTAAGATTATACAGTCTAAATATATATATGTGTGTGTGTGTGTATAGTTACTTTTATTTAGTCTGTTTGCGGCGGGAGATGGATCATATGGGATCTAGGACCCTCCTGTGGCTCACCCAGTCTCTATAAAATATTATAAAAATAGGGTACCCAAAATAAGGGGGAAAAACCTTGCGGTTTAGCGTGACCTAGGACGTCACCTCTTTGCAGAACCGTTGTCCATGAAACAGTACAGTCTCTACCATGTACTGAGCCCCAGACTCGTTCGCGGGTCAGGTTTATATATATATATATATATATATATATATATATATATATATATATATATGTATTTTACTTCATCTCTCTCACACTCATACACTTCACAGAAAAAAAAATATAAAAATATATGAAATATATATATATATATATATATATATATATATATATATATCCATATATATATATATATATACATATATATTAATTGTTTTAAATTTAAATTTTAAAAGTTGCAGTTAATTAAACAACACACACCTTCGCTTTATTACGAATCATAAATAAAGACCTGTATTCTTCTTTACAACCCCTGGATTGTTTTCCCGGTATTTCTCTCTTAGGATTCTTGCATTTTTTTTTCTTTTTAATCAATTTAAAAAAATTGCAATTTTTTTAAAAGTAATTTTATTTATTTTGAGGAAAATTACAAGTTGCTCAATAATGACAGGTTGATGAAACTCCTTGATCAAATCCTTCAGTTTTCAATTTACGCCTCTTACTGTTCGGATATAAAATTTGAAGATGCTCTCTTCAATAAAATTGTATTAATTTTCTTCCTCCGCAGTTCTCCTCAGAGGCTCTTAGAATGAAGTAATAAATTCATTCACGGCATACTTTATTTTAATTATTCTCTAGCTTAACCGGGGTATAATTTCTCTAGCTAAAAATAGGGGTATATTAAAAAATGTAGGCGTATTTCTTTTTATGATGTTAATCAAGATAAAATATATCTCGCTTAATAATGGATCTAGTCATTAATGATGAGGAAATAAATAAAATATATAACGGTAAGATAGTAATTTGTAAAGAATATTTTTTTAAATGCCAGTTTTAATAAATAAAGATAGTTTTAACAATGTTTTTTTTGTTTTAATCAAAGGATAGTGTTCTGAAGATACAAACATTTTCTTTTTTTTTTCTCAAAAGATAGTAAAGAAGAGGACACCAATTAATAACGGATCTCATAATAATTTAACTCCACATAATGATGAGCCGTTATGTAACGTCCGTGGTGTAGATGGCAGGATATATGGAGATATTTCTTATAGAGTGATCAGTTCGGTGGATCGGAATCGAACCTAAGGCTCTCTAATCCTTATTATTATTATTATTATCATTATCTCGGCTTCTACCGGAGATTGCACCAACCAAAACATAAGTCAAGGGTGAGAGTAGAAAAATTAATGTTTAATATTTATGCATTTTCTGATAAACCTCCCAGTTCCAAGCAACACTGGTTTCTGAATCCGTTAAATAATATTAAAAGATAGGTCCGATTCTTTTGTGGTGTTGATGTCATTTCGTCAATAAATCCATTTATGGGAATGGCAAAAGATTATTTTATTTTGTCAAGCTTATATAATTGCTTTAGTTATTATTTAACTAAACCCGGGTCTTGTAATTTTTGTGCTACCGCCGCCTAGTTTAGATTATCGCCCCCAATCCTATTTCAATTATATTTGCACATTTTTCTTCCTTAAGATACGAGAAAAATCAGGTTTGTTATGAGGTTCCGTTACCAATTTTTGGTTGGGGACAGTAACTTTATCATCACTATTTCTATTGGCATTAGTATTAGTCAGTATATAATTTATTAAGTCAGTAAACATTGTACGATACAGAAGTGGTGATTTCAGGTGGTCTTGTATATGCTAACAAATCAGTGATAATGTTGGAGAGTGAATATCAGGATTCAAGGGGAAAAAAGCGAGATTTTTAACACATAAAAAACTCTCAATATTGAATTGGATGTGAAAAGGTATTGTTCAAACTCTCTGATAATAAAAAAAATCGAGAAGTCGAGATCCACTACAATGACTTTACACTTTAAATAAATGTTTATACTATTTGAGTACAGAATATGGTCTCGTAATATTCTAACTATTTTTGAAATTTATTTTATAAAACTTTATTTATTTATTATTTATTGAAAACTGTATTATGAAAATACCACAAGTAAATAAAATGACAGGAAAGATACATAATGGCATGGATAAAGCCAAGGAGAAAAACTATCCTGTGGTAATACAAAATAACAAATTCGACTAATAAGGTCACGAGTCTTCTTTCCAGGCGCTTCGGAGGATTATTGGGAATCGAACAAGTAGATCTGAAACTAGTGGACTTGAGTGTGAATAAAGTTTGTCATGAAAACATTAGTATCGGCCACGGCCAAATAAGCAACAAATGGGCCATTGAGGTCATTATGGTAACTTTATTCGCAACATAATGAAACAAAGGTTTGGAAGAGGAATTCGATGCCTTAGTGGAGCCTTAAACCTCTACTCCGTAAGTCGAAATAGATCTTATCATAGTCATATAAGTGAGCCTTACGTAATTAATTGGGAGTTAGGAGCGTTTGTCTAGTAAGTGCTGCAGTAGCATGAACTGGCAAGCAGTTTCTTGTATTTGCTGTCTAGTGTGAGGATTCCAAGTTAAACGTTTGCCAAGATGTAATACTTACCTTCTAACTCAAATCTGTTATTTGATAACTGCTAGTAAGAGTTTCTCTACTTGCGTCTATTTACTTGCCATCATATACTATTCGTAATATTCACTTTCATTATTTATACAGTTGTAAATTTCAATAAGTAAATTAAAAAATGAGAATTTATTTTCACCTCCATACGGACCATTTACTCTTCTATTTTTATTGATATATCTACATTAATTGATTAATTATTAAACGACGAACTACAGTTCACACCAGTAATAAGTAATGTTGTCCATCATTATCAAGTCAGGGACTAAGGTCAGTTGTAATGTGACGTAGAAGAATGAAGACTGGAACGAAGAGATAAGATGGTTCCAAATGGACCTCCGATCGCTTCCTCCATTTTTATTCAAGCTAAGACCCTCCTGTTGGATCTCGATAGGCGTTCGATCCTTTCCTGAGATTTGTCCTCGAGGTAGAGCCCAGGGATTATGGGGGTTGACCAGGAATTCTGCCATTTGTCAGGTCCCAGCTTCGATATAAAACTTTATATGGTGCGTAAATTATGGTGCATACGTACAGCAAATGCATTTTTTCAATTCCTGATATATATATAGATATAGATATTATATTACAGTTGATATAATATACAGGGATCCCCTAGAGGTTATATTTGCAGCCCCGGTGAATGATTACGTCGAATTTCGTCCATAATTTATTGTACCCGAGAAAAGCCATATCGTGTTATTCTCATAGTGCTAGGCATGAAATAGAGTTATAATATAAGCAACAACTCCATATAAAGCCAATGCCTGACTTAGGCACATATGCACTTATTCTCCTGTACATGTTGGGTAGAATTAACCATTTATTCGCCAAGGCATAGATTTTTCAAGGTAGAATGTTAAAATAGTACGGAATAAAAATATAAAAATGTTCTGTAAAATAATCTAATTTTATAGAATATTATTCTGGAGTTGAATAATATTTAAAAAACAGTTTAACAGTGTTGTATTTTTTTCGATTCATATACCCATGAAAAACGCTGTTGCAACTGTCCTGGAATTTGGATTTTGATCACAACGTTCTCTGGTCACATAGCATATCGGAACATCTAAACATAAGATGATCAAAGAGAGAAGTTCAAAGCTTCGACAGTCATTCATAATAGCTTCTCCTGCTGATTCATCACGTGAGTCAACTTTTAATACAGATTTATGTGGCGCATTAATCACAGTTGAAATTTCGTTTCACAAAATCAATAATCCCTATTTTAAGAATTTCTCAGAGCGATACACTGACAAAAAATACCAGATGAAAGCACATTAAGGAAAACTTATTTGAAAGGGATTCATATGGAAACTCTTGCTAAAATTCGAGATGAAGTCAAAAATAGTCCTCGATCGACGAAACCATTGATGTTGAAAGGAGGTACATTGCCTATGTCCGATTCAACTGCACCACGATTTCTCTTAGATTATAAACTTTTAGAAAAATGCAACTACGCTACGATTGCACGATTTTTTAACGACTCGATAGGTCTTCTTAGGCCAAGTGGTGTTTTACATAAAAACGTTCTGATATTTCTATCTGACGCTGGTCCATATATGGTGAAAGCGGGGGCTGCTTCGAACATGCTTTATCCGAATATGATACATCTCACAAGCATTTCACCGAGTTGCAGAAATTGTCAGACTTAACTTTTTTGATGTTGACCTTTTAATATCAAATGTTATAAATGTTTTTTAAAAGCCCCAAGTCGAGTCAAAATTTTCAAGGAGCTTTCTCCAGGTTTATCTTTGCATCCTCAGCAAGAAATTACAAGGTGGGGAACTTGGTTAGAGGCAGTAATTACTTCAAGAAATTCGAAAAAATAAAAGACTTTCTGTCCAAACTAGATTCGGGCTCTTCTATAATATAAAAAGCTACATCCGAGATGGAGAAACCCAAATGCGTGGTTTTTAATTCACTTGATAACAAAGCTCGAAACCCATAGCAGTGGCATCTGAGAGCGTTGCTACTGTTGAAAACTGTATACAGAAGCTAGAAGAAGCATCTGGAGTAGTTAGACACGATGAATAAGAAATTGCAAGAGGTGCTGAGAAAAAACCTAGGCTGGAAAGAAATGACGCTCATCCTGAAAATCCACAGGGGTCTGGATGTGCCAAATCATGAAGAAGAATTTTCACCATCTTATAGATTTCAGTGGATGTAGAAATATTAGTCGTTACCAAGCGATTTTAGGACACGGAAAGCGGTCTTTTTATTTGAAAATTTAAAAATGTACGTTATTTCAACAATAAAATTTTGTGTCCATAATAATTCCATTTATAATTCATATACATACTTCTAAAAAAATTTAAATAATAAATAAAGCCTTCTTCGCTGATCTTGATTTTACATATTCTTCTCTTTTACTTACATATTATTCAAAAAATAACCTCATATATATTTACATATATCACAATTTTTATTACATATAAATCCCGATCCTAGTTATTACTAATTAAACTAGGGAAAAACCTGTAACCCTCCAACCCATGAAGGCCCCAGGGCTCAGACACGGTAGAGTCTTTAGTGTTTCTAGGACAACGGTTGTTCAGGGAGTTGATTTACCAGAGATCTCGCTCAACCATTTCACTCACCGATATATCTGCAATAGGAAGATTTGAAGCCGGGATCTTTGGCGCAATAACTCAGCGCTCTATACACTCAGCTACAACGCTCCAAATCAAACTTAAATAGAAAATTGTATTAATAATTTTCTAGAAAATGAAATTTTAATTAACAGTTTAATTTATGTATTGCTATACGTCATATTTTGTTTGATTACAAATTGCAATATATTTTAATTAATTCTCGCGTTTTAAAATTAAATGATTTTTAACATAACTTTTCAAATCAAAAGAATATCTTGTTATTGACCTTATTATTTGATTTCGACATCATATTAAATATTTGTAATTCTATCGTTTGAAATTAAATGTAATTTTTCTTTATCGCATTTTAGTTAATATTTTCTTCACCAACATTGTCTCTAAAGTTCTAAGAACATCAGTATTATTTGAAATGGAGTCGTATAATTATAGCTAGTTTTTTATAAAATTGCTGTCAATACTCAATTATATTTTTTAAATTCCTTTATTCAAAAATTTAAATAGTGAAACAGTTAATAAAATATTAGTAAAGTTTATAAATGGGAGTGGGACAGCTTACTGTGTAGAACGCTCAGTTGCCGAGCTGAATGCGCAGAGTTCAAATTAAGCTGTGGTAGATAAATTATGTAATTTGTTAACAGCTATAGATCGACCCTGTGAGATCTGGAAACCCACCTGAGGCTTACTCAATAAATTGGATGCTCTAAATTGGAATGCGCAGGAGATACAAGTTATATAATTTATATATATTATGGGTTACAAAATAATTAAGTTCAGCCGAATAGGAGTAATATTGGAGGGGAAGGTTAATTGAACAATATACTCCAATGAATCACATCATATGATTAAGTTATTTCAAGTATATATAAATAAAATACATAACTGTAAATAAATGAGAAGATAAATAAGAAAGGAACTGTCAAATGTCTTTGACACTGTCAAATGATGTCAAAGGACTGTTACAACGGTCTTTGATAAGATCAGAATGGCCGGATCTTGCTTCTTGGGGACGATTTGTGGATTTAAAATTAGAAGGTTGAAGATGTTGAAGAGATGGATTTGTGTGAAGGAACAAGAGGAAAAGCTAAAACTCAACATTGTTTCGGTAGAATTTACTCCTTGTAATTTAATACAAAAAAAAACAATATATTAAAGTAACTAAAATTAAACTAAAAATTAAAATTCTTAGGATATGGAAAATGGTGACAGCAAGAGGCGATAATCTACGTGGAAGATCTTGATTATCCCATAATCTCGGAAAGCATTAATGTTCAGGTAACGACTTTGTACAAATAAGTGAAAACATATCTGGACAAATTGGTGAAAAATGATCAGGTATCATCATAATACCAGAAGGTGAGGGATTAGATGAGATTTGAATGAGAGCGAAGAAGTATGACGGATGTTATAAAGAAGAGATTTATAAAGAGTAGTAACAGCCAGGATAGATAGATAGGAACAGCCAAATCTTGGACACAATGGAATTTGATATGGCATTGATAAAGGCAAGTAAAGAAGCTACCAAGTGGTAGTACTCATATAACAAATTCAATTAGGTCACGAGGTCATCTTCTTTTCAGACGCCTCGGAGAACTATCGGGAATTGAAGAGGTAGCTAAAAGTTTGGAACTAGTAGGTTTGAGTGAGAATCAAGTTTGATATGAAAGGATTGATATAGGGTTCGGTCCAAAACAGCACCGATTGGGACATTAATGTCATTATGGATGACTTTATTCGTAACAAAGTAAGGAGCTTTAAGGATTTTACAAAGGACTTTTGATTGTAAAGATTGGATACGAGCTGCAACGCTCTACTCCGTAAGTCTTTATATGGCCTTTTAATAGTCAAGTATGTGATTCTTTCGTAACTAATTGAGAGCTTAGAGTGTTTGTCAAGTAAGTGTCTTAGTAGCCTGAAATAACGAGCAGTTTCACGTCTTTTCTGTCTAGTATGAGGATTCCAAGTTAATCATTTGTAATCTAAGTATCGAGTTGGGGGAAAAATTAAATAATGATTTTTATAAATACAAAGACAGTAGACATTGTGGATAAATGTAATAGCATTTTTCGAAAAATAGTCTTCTTGAATTGAAATTCCTACCAAGACAAAAACCAGAATTTACATTTTTGGAAAATATCCTGTTTGAATTTTGCTTGTAATTGCTATTGTTAGGAAAGAGTTAGGCATTATGAGGAGAAACTTAATCATGCACCTCATTTCCTGTGCTTTTATCTTGAAACAATCGCCTCAGGGTGGCGTATAACAGAATCTGGTGGGAGCTCTGGGTGTTTCAACTTTACAAAAACATTCTAAGGTCATCTTTTGTTCCACAAAAAGTTGGAAGAAGCTAAAACTCAACATTGTTTCAGTAGAATCTACTCCTTATAATTTAATAAGAAGTGAAAAGAAAATTAACAAAAAATCCTGGACAATGGTAGCAACAGGAGGTGGTCATACAAGTAAAAGCTCTCTTATCCCCTGTCCTCGAAAAACAATGGAAGTTCAGGTTACGAGTTCATAGAGTCAGGATGTGCCCTAGGAGGGTCTCCCGAAATTTCCAACTTGAGCAACGCTTTAGGCACTGAAAATGATAGTTGATGATTTTCATTAATTTTAATTATAATTAGTAAAACTCCTACTCAGCATTCAGTTAAGTATTAACGATTTATAAAAATATATTCACAACTATATATTTGTGAGAGGGTTTTAGCGGTGCAGGTATATTCACATATATATTTCATTAAACATAATTATTAAGCAAATATAATTACAACGATGTTGTTGATATTTCCTAATAATGTTTTACATGTTTTACAAAATGAAGAACTTATGTCGCGGTTTTATCAAGAAACTTTACAAAATTAATTAAATATTTATAATTTATTATATTTTAAACTATACAGGGCTTACCATAACAACAATAAAATCGGCTAAGATAATGCGTTTGAACCCTCGAGTAGCTATTTTTCTTATTTATTGCGATAACTGAGCTCCAATCCAGTCATTACCAATTATTTTTTTAGAATCTTTTATTCACCAAAAGTCTCGTAAAGGAGTTGTTAAATTGTTTTTGGTCTGAAAAATGTCTAATATTTCGTTAATTGATACAAATTCATGGCACATTATTTTATTATGATATCCTGACAGTCTATTCTGTATATGCTAAAATATGAAATTAACTATCCATTTTTTTAGACATCTTGTATTTACTTGTAGTATTTTATGAGAAGTATCTTAATAAGGTTTTCAACTTCCAACTTAATATAGTTGCACACTAAAAGTCCACTTCATATACATAAGAAGTTGAACTTGGGTACCTGAATGCGTTAAAGTAAGTTACCTAACCGTTTAATTTTTTCAGTGCCCTGAAAAAAATGAAACAAGTATAATGTCGGAGACAAAAATAATGCCAGACTTGAATAAAATGAGAGGGATATGAGGTGGAAGATGACCTAATGTTAATTTTTTTTCATAGAAAAATATTATTTCCACTTAGTCAAATTAGGTAAGTTAAGAGTTTGCCTCTGGCTTCATTCAATAAGCTCTCGGCCGGAGTAGCACAACACTCGACGCTACAGCTGCTGTTTTTAAAATTAAAATTTCCCTAAATGGTGTTATATTTCTACTCTGAAACAGAAACACGTTCTCCTTCTTTTGAATACTTCAACTAAAAGTTATTTATTTAAATAATTAGTTTAATTTATACGTTTGCATGATAATGGTGTAATTTTAATAATTACCAAAACTAAAAAAAACTGTTCCACTACAACCAATGAAGAGTTTTGGTTTCTGCACGTGGTAGAGCCTATACAGTCTCTATGACAACGGTTGTGAAGGGTGGTGATTTGTTCGAGATCACGCACAACCACGAAGTTCCTCAATTAAGGGTATCCACTTTATTGTGTCTGAGCCTCTGGAGGTTCTGCGAATCCGCAAATACTTCTTGTCTGTCTACAGAATAAATAATTTATATACCACAGCCGGATTTGAACCCGGGATCCACTGGTACTGAGTGCTCGGCCACTGAGCTACTCTACTCCCTTTAATAATTCATTAATATTTAAACCAAAATTACAAATCACCAAAAGAAAAAAACCATTACTCCACATTACACCATAATCAGGCATCCCAAAATAAATATGGAGAAAAGATATTCCATAAAGAATATGTTTATAATATTTTCTATTTAAAGACAAATTCAGATTTCTTTAAAAAATCTATAAAAATGAGAGAGGCGTCTCTTTTTATATACCTCTCGAGTTTATTGAATATAATATTTAAGGACAAGGGTCGTTAATCCATTTTATAGGAGTGGTTTTATTTTATTTTTTCGTCATACAAAAGTAAATGGAACACACAAGAAGAACCATTCCTCTTGCAAACAATTCGATTTAAGCATAATAGAAAATGAAAATATTTCTGAGGATATATTAACTATGTATGAAGTGAAAACATTCCTTTCCGCACAAGAGTCGAGATATAAATTATTTTATTTTTTAACCTAATCTTATTGACTGATAAAAATTTTAATATTTAAATTGTTTGGCAGTAGATGATCTCGTATTCTTGGTATTTGGAACTTGCTACAGTGGAAACCTATGCTCCAATCAGCTAATGATTAAATATTTAAAATCTGTACAAACAAATTCAAAATATGTAAAAAGACTATTATGTAGCTATGATTACAAGGTTTTAACAATACCCCTACCAGCGCAGTGGGACAAAATGTCCATTTCCTGGACATCGCTAAACAAATTTAAATAACCTAAAAAAAAGTCTTTTTAAAGTACTTAGACTGAACACGTATTATTATCTTCCAAAAATAACTAAAGTTCTGGTTACTAATTTATATACGCTGGATGTGCCACAGGAGGATCTACAAATTCTCAACTTGAGCCAGACTAAGGAATCCATCACTGATAAATGATACTTGATGATTTCTATTAATTTGGATAGTAATATAAAAATTATTATATCCCCTGGTAAACGACAAAAACTTTTAAAGCACTTAGGCATTAACTTAAATCGTAACGTTAATTAATATTTTTGTTTTTTTCTGTCAAAAAAGTATTCATTTTAAAAAACTTTTTTATCACATCAAGCGCCAAGTGAAATCATCAAAGTTTTTGAAAACATTATTAGTTAGAAAGATCCTTGTTTAAATTTATAGAAAATATATGAAAGCATTCCATTCAATTGATCCGTATAACAGTTACTTATCAATTTTTCGTATTATAATTAGGATCTCTAACATTAATATAAAATATAATTTAAATTAATTAAAACGGTCTATTGTCTTTAAGATTATTAATTATTTTAATTTATGTGCAGCTTACAAGGTCGCCCTTGCCAAATAGCCAAAATGTTGTTATCTAGCCCTGCGCCGAAAAATTTATCAACCAACTCCGGGTTTGGGGAAAATTGTTTTAACTCAATATACATTCGTAACTTTTTGTCCGTAGGAAAGCAGAAATCGAAAATTAAGATGAAGTTAACACCAGAACTACGAACCGGTAAAAATGACCGGTTGTATCATTTATTTATAACATTTCCTCGTTAAGTCTTATTTAATATTTTACGATATTGTCATGATTTTTATATTTAATATTTTACGATAATGTCATGATTTTTATATTTAATATTTTACGATAATGTCATGACTTTTATATTTAATATTTTACGATAGTGTCATGATTTTTATTAAATTTGTGTATACAACAAAATTATAAATTATTTCGTTCTTACGCTTCTAATTTTCAGAGATATCTAAGTGTTATACCTAAATATACGAACCGGTAATTTTGAACGGTCATGAAAATATCATGAATAAATGTTGTGTATTGCCGGAATCTATTTACATCTACAATTAAGGGAAATTCCCGGAATTCAAAAATTCTACGTTTCCAATTTATTATGCGTAAATTTGTGTGTATGTAATATATAAAATTTCAATTTAATATTCTTGCTTGCCGTGTGTAGTTGCAAGTTGCAACACGCACTACTCTGTATGCTATGTTGATACTACTCTTTATGTTATGTAATTACAATATTTGAATGAAATATATTTCAATTTCTTCAAAAATTAAATTATCTTATGAATTTATAGTTTAATTTTTTGAATTCTACTATTTTGTTTAATTAAACAAACAAACCGGTCATTTTTCCCGTAGATAGAAATAGGTATATGGTAAATAAGACGTAGTTCTATATGGTATATATATATATATATGGTAAATACATTTTGTCGTTCACTCATTACGTTTTCTAGTATCCGTCTTTAAACTTTTCGAAGTTACAAAGTAACTTCCCCTTTGACAAGCGTCTCATTTGTTCGGAAAACTTCGATGGAATAGACGCGGAGTCTGTGTGAATTATGATAGAATGTCTGATGCATTAAGTGCAAAGTTGTCATTTATGTGTTTGCGAAGGTTGTACGAAGAGGAAATCCAGAATATTGCCACATCGTGAACCATTTTCTTTCAGCAGGATTGCTTCTACAACTTAATATAAGATAATACGGTTTTTGTTGTGTCTTAGTAACTTTCAACAGGAGAAATGCATTTTAAACTTGTACATAGTACTAGACTAATTATGTATACAACTATAGGGCGTGGTGTAAAGGTTATTAGATATTGCCTAATGTAAATAATAATTAAACGAAAAATGAACAAAATGTAATTTTCAATGTTAATCACTAACACAATTTAAAATAACACAATGATGAAAATTAAATAATTATTATTTTTATTGTAATTTACCAGGTGACGTTACCATTAGGAAACGATTTAAAAGAAGCTGGACAAGACATCTCCTCTATTAAGCTCCCGATAAAAGATCATGAATATTATCTAATATTATTATTCTTGTAAACATTATGTAAATTGTAATGTTTACGAAACATTTGCTAATTGTTATTCGGATGACAGGTACTGATAAGGATTTGAAAGTAACAATAAATCACTCATGACTTAAAATTATATAAACGTAATAGCTGTTTTACTCAATTATTTATTATAGTAGTAATTATTAATATATTCTTTTATAGTAGTAAGGGAAAAAAGTCATTAAAAAGATCACTGCCTAAAACATAGACAAAAATCTCGCATTGTACAAGACTTGGAAGGACTCCACTATCTCAATTAATTACAAAAGACTCAGATACATGAATATTGTGAGACCTATTTGGACTTAAGAAGTAGAATTTTGGAGCTCCTCTAAGCCGTTGTTTCTTATCCAATCCTTACAATCTAAGACCATTTCATAATTTATTCAGAAAATAAAATAAAAAAGAACCTCTTTGAACCTATTTGCTTTGTTAAGAATAAAACAATCCTTAATGACCTTAAGTCCCATTTGTTACAGATTTGTCCTCTAGAAAGTGCGAACCTATAAAACATGTAAAACTAAGGCTACACCTACTTTGGATCCGATTCGGTGCGACGTGATTCTATCACATACGATGCTGGAGTGTATACATTATACATATTTCACTATACATTATAGTAAAATATAAATGTATTAAAAATAATTAATAAATATTCTTAATTTTATAAATTTAAAGAACCAAATGTTATAACTCTCGATATATTTCAGTCATTTGGTTTGCTAGCGACGTCTCATCGTATCACACCGGATCCAATGTAGGTGTAGCCTAAGAAGTAAAATAGCTTAACAAATTGTCACTCACGCAACTGAAAAGCTGATCCTTGAAGGATTTTCAAAATCAGTAAATTTGTTATAATATCCATACTTATAACATTAACTTTTTTAATAATATTTACCATAATTAATTTCAATCTATCTTTTAGTGATAAACCCTAGTATAATACAAGATAAAGAAATTTAATTTATTATAAGAGATATTAAATAAATTTAAGACGGTAGAGTATTAATTTATTATAAGTTACAATATTATTAATTTATTCTCCCTAATCACCATCTTGTCACCAGCTGATACCTCATGTATTATTTATTGAGGTCTCGGTTTTATTATTTTATTATTATATGTTACGAATATAATCAACCATGTAATTCCGCCAGTGTTTCGCTATTTTAAGATTATGTAATATAATAAAATGGAAAAAAAAGTTTCTAATCCTAAGACAGGCGTATTAAAATAACTAACAAAAGATCAAATACTATTTAAAAAATATTAATAATCATTAATAAAATAATTCTTACAATGAAATAATAACTAGTACCTAATAAAAACAACAATGAAAGGAAAAAATAAGAAAAACAAAGAAACATTTTGGTAAGGAATATTGGGAAGAGAATTCCAAGAGAAACGTGGAATGTTAGAATGATGAAGATCTACTGAAATGTGTATAATGATCAGATGGCCAATATCTTGTGGATTAGACAATTTAAAATAGATTTACAAAAAGCATAAATAGAAACAAGATATGTTATAGGTAGATTTTCTTCGAAAAGGGGTTAGAAAAGTGGATGGTAGTGAAGGAAGTGATGAAGAAACATGGAATGAAATGGACATAAGAGAGAAAAAGGATACGTGAAGAAAATATGAATTAGGTAATGGGGTGTATAAAAAAAAAATGACCGTTTCACCTTCCCCATGGAGAGAAGATAGCGACTAACAGTATCTTTCGACACACCACACTCCCTGGCAAGTTCGCGAGTACTTGTGGACGGATTTGACTCAATAGCTTCCTTCAGAACCTCATCAATATCCATTAAGGGCCCGGAGCCCTTCTTCCTTTCCAACGTCGTATCTCCACTGCTAAATTTTTCAAACCAACGCCGCGCAGTGCGCTGGTCAAGGACACCTCCCCCTTCATATTCAATAATTTCACGAGTTGCTTCAGCGGCTGTGGATTTTTTTTTTCAGTAATGTCTTAAAGTTACGAAAATTTCGTAGGACACTGTCATGTCTATTCTTTGAAATAAATAACTAAACTGAGGTTTTTTTTTTAAGACGTCCAGTGTTAGTAAACAAGCTTAGAGAATGCTCTAAAGGGATTATTAAGTGTTGGTAAATAATAAAAAGCATTAAAATATTTACAGACTTTTGACAGACATCATATACATATAGATAAATTGGGCTATACAGTCACACAATTAACCACTGCGATAACAGGAGCAAAAAATATTTTTTATGAGTTTTATATTTTATGAGTCCATCATAACACTATAAATCTAGGTAGTACTGTGCTAGAGAATATTTTTTCATCAAGTGTGAAAAATGTGGTGTCAGATTTAGTTTGACTAAGGGACTCTAAAAAAAACCTTGATTTTCTTTTATTAATGATTTAAAAAGCTTTGTACAAATATGATATCTATAAAGTATTAAAACTTTCGGGCCGTCGGTATAAGTTCTCACCCTACGAGTTGCATTAACCTTTGTGTTCCTGTATTTTAAAACCATTATTATGGATATATCAACAAAGAACCTCAATTCCATAACAAATTTCTTTTATACAGACTTCTTAGACAATGTAATATCTGTTAGTATGCATGGAAAGAGGAAACTCACTTCTTTATAAAAATACCAAGAACTCTTAAATCGAATACACGGAAGAGTATGTTGAGGGCACAATCTTGAAATGTAATTTCCCAGCTTTGAAAATTTTGAGTACTTTCAGAACTGAATTTATTTTCAAAGTATTTTAAAATCAATATCTTTGTTAAGCTGAGAAAAAGCTGACTTCATTTTCGGTTTGTTAAAAATCTATAAACCTAGTTCATCTGATAATTTAAACATTTTAATAATAAGTAGATAAAAATGCTTATTTTTTCAAAGTTTTTATTTTCTTCTAAGCAAATGTTTTCATAACAATATAATTTTTCAAACCAGAGAAGTATAATAAAGTATTTTTAATTTGTTTTACCGCTTTTATTTCTCTGAGTGCTGTGCTGAAGGCCCCGGGTAAAGATCCGGCTGTGGCGGATAAAGTATTTATCTCTTTAAAAAAATATATTTTTACACAAATTTACAATTATATAATCGAATAAATATAATGAAAGATAAACAATGACACGAGATTAAGGAAAGTAGAGAAACTACCCAATGGTAATACTCGAACAATAACTTCAACTTAGAAGGCAACGAGGCCATCTTCTTTTCAGACCACTCGGAAGATTATCATGAATTGAAGAGGTTTGAGTGGGAATGAAGTTTGTCATGACAATATTGATATCGGATTCGAGCAAAATCGGCGACAAATGGGACATTAAGCTCATATCCATAATATTGTTCGTAATAAAGTAAGGAGTATTGAGGATTTTACGAAGGAATTTGGATTCTAAAGGTTGAATACGAGAGGAATTCGATAGCTTGGTGGACCCCCAAACCTATACTCCGTAAGTCCAGATGTGTCATGATTGTCATGTATATGAGTCATTTGTAAATAATTGGGACTTTAGAGCGTTTGTCTAATTAATGTTGAAGAAGCTTGAAATATTAAGAGCCAAGGATGGACCGTGTGGGATCTGGAGATCCTCCTGGGGCTCACCCAACATCTATAAAGTGGGTACCCTTAATTGTGGGAAAATTGAAGTGTGATCTTGGACAAGCCACCGCCCCTCACAAAAGCTTTCTTACTAACAGGGCAGTTTATATAAGGACTGAGCCCAAAAATCATCATGGTTTGTAGAGGTAATAAAGTGTGTGTAGATACTGTTTTTTCATCATTTTTTCTGAACTCCTGGATTATTTTTTTTCCTCAACTCCCTAGTCTTTAATAGGATATTTAATTATCTTTTAAATTATTATTTGTATAATCCAAGAAATTCTCCAGTGATGCAATAATTTGAAATAATAACTTTTGCCTCCTTTTCCCTGGGGATGAAGTTTATGTTTCGATAGAGAAGACTAACTTGTCTAAACACTTTAAGGATTCTGTCATTCTTTTCTGTCGCTACACTCTAAGTGGTGGTTCCGGCTGTTGCTAAGCTACTAAACCAATACAGTTTATTTTTGTTAAAATAAAATAATAAAATAAAAAACTATAATAAAAACTTTTAGAAACAATGAAAATGTTTTAGTTAAAATTTGGTAAGGATTGTTTCGGTCATTTTATTCAGTTACGATTAGTAACAAAGAACGAGGTATCGTTTTACCTTTTTTTTTATATTATTTATTTATTGATATTTACAACTATATTACAGTAATATAACAAGTAAATTGGCTGAGTGATACATAATGGCATGATATCATGACAAGTAGAGAAACTACCCACTGGTAGTACTCAAATCGCATGTTCAACTAAGAAGGTCGTCACGTGGCCATCTTCTTCTCAGACGCCTCGGAGGATTATCGGGAATTGAAGAGGAAGCTAGGTTTGAAACTAGAGGGTTTGAGTGGAAATGAAGTTTGTTATGAAAGGATAGATACCGGGTTCGGGCCAAATCAGCAACAAATGGGACATTAAGGTCGTTATGGATGACTTTATTCTTAACAAAATAAGGAGCGTTGAGGATTTTACGAAGGATTTTGGACTGTAGGGATTGGATACGAGAGGAATTCGATGGCTTAGTGGAGCCCCAAAGCTCTACTCCGTAAGTCCAAATAGGTCGTATGATGGTCATGTAGATGAGTCTTTTGTAACTAATTGAGAGCTTAGAGCGTTTGTCTAGTAAGTGTTGAAGTAGCCTGAAACGTCGAGCGGTTTCTTGTCTTTTCAGTCTTGTATGAGGATTCCAGGTTAATCGTTTGTCGAGATGCAACCCTAAGTATCGGATCTGCTCTACAGGCACAAGTGGGATATTATTAAAGGATACTGAAGGGCAGGAAGTCATTGGTTTACGACGTAAGGTAAAAGTGATTTGATGGGATTTTTGAGAATTTATTTTAATTCTCCAGTTCTGGCACCATTCTTCAAGATCAGTGATATGGGATTGGAGGCTTTGGGATACAATAACTGGATTGGTATTGACTGATAATACACATGTATCATCAGCATATGTGGTAAGGATGGTATTAGGATGAGTTGGGATGTCAGCTTCGTTTTATCTTAAATTACATATACACAACACTTCTGTAATTTTTTTGTTATATTATTTATGCATTATCTATAGAATTTCTTTTATTTACGTTAAAATTTATTTTCTAATATCGAAAAAAATCCTTTTTTTTGTGTTTTATTCAGAATAAATTATAACATATTGATTATGTTGCTTATTTATTTCTGATGTGTTTATATGTATCTTTTATATTTTATCTTCCAATTTTTCTCTATTTATTTATAACTTTTTTCTTCTTCTACAATTCATATAAAATAAAGATTCTATATTTTATAAAATTTTAGTTTAATTATAAACTAAATTTATATTATATTAAGAAATGTAATGAACAAAAAAAAATATTTTGCTAGTAACATTTGAGCAATAATATTATATTATTAATAGTATTATCCTGGCTCTTTAGCCTATGATATGAAAAAAAGAAATAAATTTGGTGATGTAATGATATAGGGTAGACCATATATGGCCACTTGGTATATGGAGACCCACTTGGGGCTCACCCAGCCTCTATAATGCCTTTGATAGGGGGGAAACCTCGGAGTTAAGCATGATCTCGTGTACTATACTGTATTTCTGCATACACTTCGGCCAGTATAGTCTACCGTGTACTAAAACCTTCATGGATTCTTTAGGTTAAGTTTTTGCTGATCTAATTTATTTTTATCTAATATATTTTTGAAAGAAACATAAACTTATTTTATTTTAGTAACAAATATTATTTTTCACTATTCTTTACTATGCTTTAATTGTATCCGTTACTAAATCAAATTACTCTTAATTTTTTTATTGCCATTAATAAGCTAATAAATCATGTCGTACAGTTTTACACATTTGTTCTGGTTTTGTATATTCTAATGTCCTGTGTTAATTCAAGTAAACAAAATATTTTTCTGAATGTAATCATTATTCTGGAAATCCGATTTCGTAACAAGACCTAATTAGCTTAGAACTCGATATAACCTTCTACATCAAGAGAGGGAATAACTGATTAAAAATTATCACAACAAGCGGAATGAGCCATTGGACACTTTATTACCTGTTTTATGGTCATTTATAGCAGTGCTAAGTGCCCCCTTTAATATTAATTAGTCTTACTCCTGCATTAAACATTATTGCTCTCAAATACTCTCGCGATGAGGGTTTAAAAGCCTCCAGGGGGAGCTGAATGTTCAACCCATTTAATTTTTTTTTTAAGAAAAAATAATTAATTTTCTGCTATACATGTTAAAGTGTATGCTATTTTTAATATAGTATGAATATAGGTATAAAACAGGCGGATATAAGAAAGGTGAAAATAGAAGAAAAATGACTAAAAAATTTATATAGTAAATTATTTATTATATAAATAAGTTTTTAGTTACATGGGGTCCTCACGTTCAGATGAAACGCCAACCACTAAACGGTAAACTCAATTATAAGTATTCGCTATTCAGGAAAAACTCCAAATTAGATTCAAGACAGGAATTAAACATGTACACTTACTTACTAAAACCAGTTTGGACATATTTATTACAAATTTACGGCATCGCTAAACAGATTCACAGAAAAGGACTGTAAAATTTTCAGTCAAAAGTACTTACCCTAGGCCGATCTTGTCGGCCGATGTCGGACATCATAAAGACTTGCAATAACATTGCGGTAAGTATAGATTGATGTAATTTAATATGCTTTATTGTAGGGTTAGTTAAGTGTGTGCTTAATTCTTGTTGCACAGTTATTAACATGTTACCTTTTCGTTTCAGGTATCTTGCAACTGGAGATTCTTTTCGATCTTTAGCATTTTCGTTAGAGTGTCAAATCGTGCCGTTGAAATAATTGTTAGGGAGACTTGCAAAGCTATGTTTGATGGTCTAGTATCACAGCATATGCTGAATTATATTGGTCAAAGTTCGGACTACATCAGAATTTGTGATATAATTCTGATATTTGACAGTTGTGGATAAACTTTGTTGCGTTGCATAGCAACATATCGAGCAACTACTTTTTCGTCGCATTCGAAAAAAAAACAAAAAAACCTGTACTGCTACAACCCATGAAGCGGCTGGGGTTCGGTCATGGTAGAGACTGTGTGATTTGAACATAGAACCATTGGCCCGGCAACTCAGCGCCCTACCACTGAGTCACTCCCAATGTGCTCGATCAGCTAAGTTATAAATATTTTTTTTATAGCCATTATTTATCCGCATATAAATAAGTACATTTTAACAAAAATTAAAAAAAAGCACCACTTTGAAAGAAATATAATAAAATATTGTTAAAATTTACTTCTTTTTTCCCCTACATTTAATGGAAAAAATTATGAAAGTGAGTAATTATATTAATATTTATTTATATAATTATTACTAATTGTTATATTGAGTAATGTATAGTAATGAATAGTTATTATAATATTTATTATTCAGGCAATCCAATGATGAAACCATGAGCCTTTTTAAAAATTATAAAACATAACACCTACTGACAACCTAAAAAATGTATTTACATGCAAGCAAGTTTTATTTTTTTTTTCAGGATACCATAAGTCTAAATCGTATTAATGTTTCGTACAACATCAAATTTTCAAATGCTAAATAATAAAATTATATTGAATTGAATTGAAAGTAGATATTAATATACTGTAGCATCGTCCGATTAGCCATAGCAGCGTAAAGTGACGTTAAATAAACAACTAACTAACTATATAGTTAGCTGTCTTATTTTTTCTTAGTATTCAGGAAAGAACGTAAACATTTTAATTTTTGCAACGTTTAATTAATTTTGAATTCTATAATGTTTGCATTAATTAAATTTATTAAAATATTAAAGCAAGAGATATAAACATAAAAGTGAAAGCTAAAGGTAAAAATTAATTATTTCAATATTATTAAAAGAGTAAAATGGCCCAGTGTCTGAAAAGGGACTATATAACATATTTTGGCTATAATTCTTTGAATTGACATCGACATGATGAGATACATCATGTAATGAGTATGAGGTAGAAATGAAAATGTTTTGGTTATATATGTTAACATTTTCATTAAGTAAAGAAGTAATTAAAATGCACTTAGTATCCAGTGGTAAGAAATATACCACTAAATAACTGGTCGTCTTATAGGATTATTTTAAATGAAACAAATTTCGATAATGAGAAGTTAATTAGTCGAGGCTTAAAACATAGAATTATGCGCTAAATGTTATATTTAAATATTTTTAATGCACACGACCCGGGTTCGAATCCCGGCCGGGACAAATCTTTTCTTTTCAAAACAAAAATATTTAAAAATAATCACCATCAAAATAACAATTAATAAAAATAAATGTTATAATGCTGTAGTATTATTTAATAATTGAAGATTTCAGAGAGCTATAGGTTTATTTGCAATTATTACTTATATAATATATTTATATCACTCCTTTGGAAGAAAACCGGCACAACTCAAAAAAGTGCGAATTTCCTGTGATGACTTATAACGAAAATCTGGTAATTTTTATATGGAAGAGTAATATATATAAACATATTCCGGTTTCTCTCATTGAGACAGATTCTCTGATGAAAGCAACAAAAGGTTTTTTTTTTTAAATATATTCATTTGAAAAGTTTTTTTTTTAATTATAGATTATGATAACCCAATTAAAAGTAAGTAAGAGTTTTATTAATTGCTCATTTAAATTAAATAATCTCCTAAAAATAAGAATGCGTAGGGTTTATAATGGACAAGTGATAAGTTAGTGGCTATAATATAATATATATATATTGTATATCTGATTAATTATTCAGGATTAAATGAAAACAAATATTTACATAACATTTCATTAATTTTATAAAAATCTTAGTAGCATTGAATAAAAATTTATTTGAATTTACATAGCACCATTGAGATAAATATTGGCCAGAAAAAAAAATGAACGATTTTTGTACTATTCCACTCTGTACTATTGAGACAAGCTTCAACCACGAGAACGACATATTTATCATGTTTTACTACCTAATAGATTAAAAAAAATAATTATTATACTTTATTGTCTGTTTCGAAGATAGGCAATGATTTTCAATATCGCGAATGACGCGATGGTTTCTTCCATTGTCTGTGCCAGCGGACGACTAAGCGATACCTTCGCCTTCATTGTTAAGGCCCTATTTGACATTCATGAGATTTCTGACCCCATGGGTCATATATCGTAATATCTTTGTATTGTAATACGATCCATCTTCTCTTATTCGATTCCTCGCAACGTTATAATACGAACTAAATTAAATTGAACTAAATTTGAGGGAAAAATAACTGGAAAAATGCCCTGAGATGAAGTCATTTCCAGAATAAGTGTTGGCTATTTCTTGTTCCTGGAACCGCTGTCAAGGCTGTAAGTAACTCAGATATCCCTCATTTTCCCAGGGGATTTCTAATTCACTGCCGTATCGATTCCCCCCACAATATCCTTCGCCAGGATCAATGCCTTATACAAGAGAGGATCATGGGTTCTTAACAAATTTAGAGTTTCCTTAACTAAATATTTAAAAACAAAATTAATAATAACATAAACTAATCTATCCAATGAAGTAATTAAGGCATTTCCAGATAAATTAAATTCAGGCCGGATATTAATAGGCCGGAGATCAATATTAAAATATTAAAATTCCAAACAAAAAGCCTTAGATCTGTAAAAACAGGCAATTGTTTTCAATATTGAGAATTTAATTTATTATAGACTTATTTTAACCGATACCTCCTTCAAAAGAACAACGAAATAACTCTTTAGTAAAATCTGTATTGGTTAAAGTTTTTTAAATCAAGAAAGATTTTCGACATTTTTTTAAAAAGTAATTTGAGTTGTATCATGTTTGATCTTGAAGTTTTATTGGAACGATCACAATATGTTGGAATCATAATAGTTACAAGTTTTTAAAAAATTTCTGATGCTTGACAATAGAATTTCGAGTCAACAATCAATACGATAGGAATGCATTCCTTAACCAATACCCAAATTTTAATTTTTTTAACTAACATCAAACTTTCAAATGCCTCTATTAAAAAAGAAAACGAAAATTTGCATTTGTATCTACAATATGTTTCGATGAAGTTTTTTCTTTTATATGTTTGATTGATTTTACTTCTTGCTAAGGATGATTTTTGAACTTCGTAGAGAACCCAGAATATCATGTTTAACTTTAATAATGTTTCATTTATTCCTCTAAAGTAAATCCAATACTTGGGACTCCTATGTTGAAAGGAGACATACTTAGAAAACACATACAAGATTAAACCAAAAAGAAATTTCTTGTCCCTATGTTTATACTGAACAAGTCCTGAAAAAAAGCTCCTAGAAAGATAATGAGTTCTATATCGAAAAAATATTCATATTTCTCAACTACGCAATTCTTGGTATAAACTGGACTTTATATTTCACCCAAATAAAAAACAGAGATTTACAAGTTTTAAATAGTTTAACAAGAGGTACAAAAAAAACACCTAAAATTGGTATGATATTGAAACAGTAAAGCCAAGGAGTATCTATGCTGAATCAAATACTATATTAACTTTTGAGAGCGCAAATTAGGAAAAGGAAATATTAACCTACTTTTGTTGTTTATTAATATTATACTGTTATATTATACATTTAACCATTATTAGATTTATAAAAATAAATAACCGTAACAACCATATAAAATATATGTGTTTAATATTTCAAAATGGTGCGAATTACAATTTATATTTAAAATATAAATAAAAAGATTTTATTTATATTTTATAGGAAACTATTCAAATAAATATATATCAATATATCAATACCCTCATTTATGGTCTGAATGCAAATAATGGAGTCAACAATAAGGATATCATTGATAAATATTGATAAATACAACAATAAGGATATCATTGTAGCCTTCTGGCCAGATGAATATTTATTTATTTATGAAGTTTATTTTATTTGTTCATTATTGTTATTCTAAAGGGGCTTGGTCCCAGAATAAAGTTTGTTTTCTATCCTATTCTATTCTAAATAAAAAATTTTTTGTAAAAAATATATTCAAATAATAATGAAGTAAAATTATGAAATAGAAAAAAAAACATACGTGTTTTGAGTCTTCGACTTGAATACTGCAAAAGAAGACTTACCTGAAACAAAAAAGCAATCATAAAATTTCAAGCAATCGTACTAATTGTTATTTCTGGAAAGTAATGCTTACAGCATTACTTATAAAGCTCGTATACAATTACTGAATACTTAAGTAACAACCAACATATAAAGCATATAAGAAACAAACATTAAATACAATTTTATGGTATTCAAATTCAAATAGATTTTCACAACTCTTCAAAAAAATTGTGAAACTTCATTGAAGTGTTATGTATATTAACTATTAATATTCACAAAACTATGCCATTAAACAATCATTAAGATTTAAAAATTAAATTGTAATTAAATTAATATTAATTAATATATCTTATTCCGATCCCTTGTCCTTAAACAATGGTCACGGCGAAAATGTGTTTTTTAAAAACTTTTTTAGCTTCTTTAAAATAAATTACCCTTGTTACCTTTAGTTAAGTGGGGTAAAAAAAACAATTAAAACATCGGGTACCCCTTATTTTCAATATCATTTTGAAGCTATTATTTGAGTAAGAACTAAGTAAGTTAATTAACGGGAATTATGTTTAAACAGACATTAAGACATAGTATTTGTAAAATAATAAACTATACAATATTAACTCTCGTTTTCTTTTAGATGAAACTCAACCACAACTTGTGTGTAATTGAATGAAGAAAAGCGTTCAATCAAGAAAAACACTTTTTTTTAAAGTTAAACCTATTTTTTCAGAAGAAAGATCACAAGATAGCGATAGTAAGAAAGAAATGAGTTTGTTCTGGCCAATCTGATTTTCTTTCCTTGCAACTGACTTTTTTTTTATAAATACCTCGCATTTGCAATTTTAAAAACCTTATAATTGAAAAAAAAGGCTTTCATAAAGTAAAATTTATCTGAAAACCAATTTTCTAGTAACCTTACATTTATTTATTAAATAGGCTAATTTTCCCCATAAACTATGTCAACATAAATTTAATCAAGAAAAAGTATGTGAAATAATAAGGTACTTTTCCGTTAATAAATCACCAATTAATGTAGGATTCCGCCAAATTCCCTACAATCATAAGGGTAATGTTCGATTGGGGCCATGCGTGCGAAACAAAGCATGTTTTCCATTTTTTCTTCGGTCATAATTTTTGTAAAAAAGAGAAGAACATTTGGGATTTAGCTAGAACTGAAAAAGATGCAGTTTTTTTTTGTTTTCAAGAGAAAGGTATATTGCCAAAAAATGCAAGATCCGATCAGAATCATGAAATGAAACAATTTTTTTTTGTGTACGTTGGCGGTGCAATCTTTCAACATCCCGTACGAAGAAGAGCATTCGCAATGGTACGTGGTTCGAATCGTTCAGATAGAGTTTTCTAACATCTTTGAGATTTATTTACAGCTGGAGCGAAGAGGTATCAAATGGTGTAAAAAACAACTGGATATGAATCGTAATATAGTTGTAGATTGGAACGACTACCTAAGATAAGTTTGTGTTGAAGTATTAGCTGAACGTAAGCAAACAAAAAATCGGTTGTCCTGAAAAAAAAGTTAAGATAGACGAGAGAAACAATAACGAAAGAACAAAGCTGGTCGAATCGCATAAGGTTCACAATTGACGATATTTGCAGCTATTGCAGGACCCTGCAGGATCTACAGAACTTACAGAACAAGTGGGTTCACTTAATTGGGGAAAATCATCGGTGGTTGAGGAAAAATCACCTCCCTGCACAACCGTTGTCCTAGAAAAAGTCTCTACCATGTACTGAATCCATGACCCTTCAAGATTGGTGCTACATCTTTGTTTTAATTTGTTAATTTGTTTGTTGATTGGGAGCAAGACAGCATATATTTTGGTAAAGTTAAAATGAAGAATCAATTTTAGGCCTTGTTACAATTCCAAAGACTAATTTCGGATATCCCCGTCATATGTTCAAATTTTAAAATTATTAAATTAAAATTATAAAATATAATTATATGAAAGAATAATTAAATACATTGTTATACCAAAATCCCAGAGACAAATTCAATTAATTAGGATTCAAGAGAAAAAACAGATTTCGGTCTCTCGGATGAAAGCCAAACGAAATTACTTTTACAAAAATTACAGATTAAAATAATCTAATTAAGATTAAGTACGCTTTTTATTAAGTGGCTATTTCAATTATTTTGTTAATTTGGTAGTCTCGAAAAAAGTGAGAACGCGTAAGGTTTATGCAATAAGTATTTGTCCAGTGAATACATAAGTAAGTGGCTATAATATAGTATGTTAGCTCAGGTTCATAACATCAACAAGACACGGTCCATCCCGGAAGTTGAATATAAGAAGTATAATATAGTAATTTTATATATTTCAAGGATTGGTATCAGCTCCGCAGGTTGTCGCTTCGAGTTCATTTCCTTTTTAGTATTATCGAATGCAAAAATAATCATGATCTTTAGTATGAAAACAAAAGTGAAATTGTGGGAAATATGTATACTTCGGTAATCATTTAATCAAAAAATAAACTTTACAACAAGCATTTCAACATATTTATTAAATTCAACGTATTTATATATTTTTTAAAATTCTTTTAAATGGTTTTAATGATTATTATTCCATTATTAAAATGTTAATGATTATAGAACTTAAAAGATGTATAGGGTTTAAAACGTCATACTCTTTGCCTAATACTAAGTGATAAAAACATTTGCCCGATTGCTCATATTTTTAAAGTAATTCAAATGGAAACCTTTATATATTGAGAATATGAAAATGTGGACTTACCACCACCACTATGAAAGATATAGCTCATATTATGATAACATTATAGAGATATTATTTAACCAATGAGACCCCCTAGTACTTCTATTGAACTCAAATTTCCAATCAGTATAACAATTTCCCACGTTGCTATTGAAAACGTTCAACAGATGTCATTACCCAGCAAGTCTTCTCTATATATAAACTTGCCTGCTCTAAGAAGGCGAACTTCACATACCAATGTAATGGAACTAAAATCTAAAAGGACATACTTCGAACTTAACTAAGTAATTTTATTGTAAACTTCACTTAACCAGGATTGGATTCAATCCTCAGCTTAAGCATTGAATTGCTGTTCCAGGTCAGTGGCATTATATGTCTTTAAAATTGATAGTAGTAAAATGTGATGTGGGAGCGGAGTGGGTCAGTGGTAGAGCACTGAGTTGCCGTGCTAAAATCCTGGTTTAAATCCCGTTGCTGCCAAGACTTTTCTCTTGCCAAGAATAATCTGTTAGCAGCCGGAGATGGATCATATGGAATTTAGGACCCTTCTCGGGGTTAACCATCCTCTATAAAGTGGGTCCCAAAAATAAGGGTGGGAATCTGGCGGTTGAACGTGATCTAGGACCTTGTATCACCTTTCTAAACATCCGTGGTAAAAAAAACCAAAAAAAAAAACCTGTTCACAGGTTGTAGGGGTACAGGTTGAAGTTGAAAATATAGGGTGTTTAATATCATTCAAAAATAAATATATTTCTTTTAGTGTTAGTAAAAATAAAGTGTATCTGTACTTTTTGGAATACAACGGTTCATGATCACTCTCAAGCACCAGGTTGTCCCCCTTTTTAAGGTTATATAATATAATACATAAATTATTTACGTATAATGCAATATATCATACATAAATACAGCATTGTTACTATTACTCACCGACGCTTAATTTCATTAATTTGTATTCCTCTACAAATAATCTGAAGGATTCAAATCATCGTGGCTCAATATAACATTATACGCTACATACATATTTGGATAGCTGTAATCTCTATGATTCATTTAAAGCGAGGATGCAATTATATTCAGTAAATGTATAAGCCCCCGATTATTTATTTGAGTAAATATATGAAGGCTCCAGGTTCGAATATTGTTGTGGCATACAAATCTGGTACAACCATGGATTAATTGGAGATCACCAAGCCGCTGTAAAAAACCTGGCGGTTGAGCGTACTCTCGGACAAATCACATCCCAGTACAATCGTGGTCTTCAAAACTGCAAAGCTCCTAATATGAAGACTTTGATGGATACTAGTTGTAAATGTTTTGTTTTTTTTAAAGATAGAAAAAAAACAATAAACTGATTTCTCAAGTATTGCGGTTAAATATTATAATATTAATTGGAATTTTTGATTGATCCTTCAGTATCAATTGTATTGGCTGGACTTTGATTCAGGAACGAATGAAATTCCATTTAGAATTTTTTTTAATGAAGTCATATTTCGAGTTGTATCATATTTGAACTTGAAATTTTATCGGAATAATGACATAAGTTAAAATAAAAAAGTTTCTGAATTTTAAAAACTTTCTAACGGCTAATAAAATAATTTCAATACCATCATTACAATAGGAATGCTTTGCTATAGCATATAAATCACAGGCGATTTTCAAATAATGGGGTGTATAAAAAAAAATGACCGTTTTATCAAATTCCAGAGTTCAAAAGTCTGTAAATAATGGCGACTAACAGTATCTTTCGACACACCACACTCCCTGGCAAGTTCGCGAGTACTTGCGGACGGATTTGATTCAACAACTTCCTTCAGAACCTCATCAATATCCATTAATGGTCGCCTGGAGCCCTTCTTTCTTTCCAACGTCGTATCTCTACTACTAAATTTTTCAAACCAACGCCGTGCAGTGCGCTGGTCAAGGACACCCCCCCTTCATATTTAACAATTTCACGAGTTGCTTCAGCGGCTGCGAATTATTTTTTTCCAGCAATGTCTGAAAATTACGAGAATTTCGTAGGACACTATCATGTTTCTTCTTTGAAAAAAATAACTAAACTGAGGCTTTTTTTTGAAGAAGTCCACTGTTAGTAAACAAGCTTAGAGAATGCTCTAAAGGGATTATTAAGTGTTGGTAAATAATAAATATCATTAAAATATTTACAGACTTTTAAACTATGGAATTTGATAGAACGGTCATTTTTTTTTAATACACCCAATTACTTCTATTGAAAATTGTGTTTTTTTTAGTCATGAGATTGTTGTTTTGAAGGAACAGGTTGAAGATATATTAAATATTCAAATATTCTCCTTATGGCAGCATGCCTTATCTAGTTTTATTCTATTAAGGACAGACTTTCTTGTGAACTCTTTCTGGAAGAATATTCTTCTACAACTACATCAAGTCGTTCTCGCCAGAAAGGGAAATGGTGGAGGAAAGGAAAACTAAAGTTGCTCTCCGAGCTTTGAGAAGTTTCTTTAAGAAAAAAAAGTATTTCCCGTATCTCCCCTTTAAGGACGAGATTACTCCTCAGCGATGGCGTATGTGGAACAATTAAGACAATTCAATCACTAGAGGAAATGTGACAAAAAATATTTCCGCTTGGTTGTGCTTCCAGAGCTGGTGGTTTTTACAAAAGGATTCCTAAAAGCCCCCAAAAAGGGGATGAGCCCCCATTAAATTAATTCCACTCCATGAAATTTGGAATTAAAATTGTACAGAAAACACTTTAAAATTGTTGGCTAATATAAATAGACTTGAGGGGTGATTCTATTATGCTATATATATTTATAAGACATTTTTATATATGATTTTCTGTGGTATTATTTTCAATCTTAATCCCGGAAATATATTATTTTATTGGGCATTTTTGCGCATGTTGTCGCTTCGAGTTGACTTTAAAAATGTTTTAACTGTTTATTCGCTTAATGTTTAATATTTTTCAAAAATACTACTTGTCTGCTTTAGTATGGAAAAGAGAATGTAATTACGGGCAATGAGCAGATTTTGGTAATCATTTAATCAAGAAATAAAAGTTTCAACTAGCCGTTCGGATTATAGATGATATATGGTATACAAAATTCCATATATCATCTAAATATCTACATATATTTTAAATATATTTGTTGAAACATTCGTTTATAGATTACATGATTACCGAAGTATTCCACATTCCCATAACTACATCCTCTTTTCCATACTAAAGACAAGGATAAATTGTATTTTTGGAAAATATTAAAAGGGAAACGAATAGGAAGTTAAAACTTGAATTGACTAAACTAGAAGCAATAACCTGCGGAATAATTACCATTTATTGTATTTAAATAAATGAATCAAACAGAACTTTCCAAGTAAATCATAATAATGTCTATTCGTCCCTCTTTTCCCAATCTGCTGGTGTTCCTCAAGGTAGTTTATACAGCTGACATCCCAACTCATCCTAATACTATCCTTACGACGTATGCTGATAATACATGTGTATTATCAGTCTACACCAATCCAATTATTGCATCCCAAAGCCTCCAATCCCATATCACTGATCTTGAAGAATGGTGTCAAAACTGGAGAATTAAATAAATTCTCAAAAATCCCATCAAATCACTTTTACCTTACGTCGTAAACCAATGACTTCCTGCCCTTCAGTACCCTTTAATAATATCCCACTTATGCCTGTAGAACAGATCCGATACTTAGGGTTGCATCTTGACAAACGATTAACCTGGAATCCACACACGAGACTGAAAAGACAAGAAACCGCTCGACGTTTCAGGCTACTTCAACACTTACTAGACAGACGCTATAAGCTCCCAATTAATTACAAAAGACTCATCTACATGACCATCATACGACCTATTTGGACCTACGGAGTAGAGCTTTGGGGCCTACTAAGCCATCGAATTCCTCTCGTATCCAATCACTACAATCCAAAATCCTTCGTAAAATCCTTAATGCTCCTTATTTTGTTAAGAATAAAGTCATCCATAATGTCCCATTTGTTGCTGATTTAGCCCGAACCCGCTCTCTATCCTTTCATAACAAACTTTATTTCCACTCAAACCCTCTAGTTTCAAACCTAGCTTCCTCTTCAATTCCCGATAATCCTCCGAGGCGTCTGAAAAGAAGATGGCCCCGTGACTTCTTAGTTGAACTTGTGATTTGAGTACTGCCAGTGGGTAGTTTCTCAACTTGTCATTTTCACATGGCATTATGTATCGCTTAGCCCATTTACTTGATGTATTATTTTAATACAGTTGTAAATATCAATAAATAAATTCAAAAAATAGTAAAAAATAAATGAATAGTTACCTTAGTTATTTAATGTATAAAAATAATACATTGCATACTTCTTAAATCCACAATTTATTAAATTTGGTACCTCCACACCCTTAATTATATTTTAAAATGAAATTAATATATAATTAAATTAATATTAATGTATAAAGTCATAACTCAAAAAAATTAAAAAAAAATTAATATAAATTAAATCCAAAAATCTGAGTGACCCTTAGTTGGCCGGTGCGAAAGAGTATGATATTTATGATAAAATTCATTTTATTGCTTGAATTCGCAATGTAACGATGGAAGGAACGTAAAATGGGGATCCTGGACCTGTTTCAGGCACTTTTTAAATATCCCCATTCTAATTATACCTGGATGTGAAATAATTAGCACCCCACTGTGGAATCGTCCGATTGGCAATTGTAGCAAGTGACGTTAAATAAATAAACAAATTAATATTTTTTTATTTTTTTCGGTTGAATATTATTTCAAACTGAAAATATTCGTTGAATAATATCGGTAGGAACTTGTTAAAACGGAGCTAACCTTTAATACTCCCTCTAAATTAAAGACAATCTGCATATCCTAATTTCTTTGTTCATGTTTTTATTCATGCCTTACCGAATTAACCTTCTACTGCAGTACAGCTGTTTCCTTATGCTCTTTACTACAATACGAAAGGACCAGGTTGAGTTGATTAAATTATAAAATACCCTCTTCCAATTTCTCTATTTTTCGCATAGTTAATACATTTATTTATTTATGATATTCAATGAAGCACCATTTTCTGCTCTACGTTTTTAACAAAAATAATTTGATTATTTGATACTGAATGTGGTCTCACGCTAATTTATGCATTGATAGTTTAAATATTTAAAAATCTGAGCCACCACACTGAAGGGTCTTGGATACAGAACTTGGTGGAGATTGTATTGTTTCTAGGACACCGGTTGTGCAGAGAGGAGTTTTATCCTAGATCAGGCTCAACTGTCATGTTTTTCACCCAAGGGTACCCATTTTAAAAAGGCTTGGAGAGTTATCAGCAGATCTATCAACAGATCCCCAGTGCCCATTCGTCAATAAATTAAATAATTTATTTACTACAGCCGGATTTGAACTTGGGATCTTCAACATTGCAAACTGAGCTACACCCCTACGAAATAATTTATATTTAAATTATTACTCTCCTTTAAAATCTTTCTTATACTAATTTAATTCACTCACGTAAATTTAGCTGTGTAAATTTTACGTGTTTAAATATGTAAATTTAAACACAATGTTCGGAAATTTTACCAGATATTACATACAGCATATTTGAAGCAGAAATTTTATTTTGCTTAGTAATTGTTTCACTTCATCCTTTCTTTCACTTGACAGAAGCACAACGTAGTATGCCTTGGTGTTAACTACGCTAAGGTTTATAAATGGGATTTAAATAAAAGTAAATTCTAAACAAATGATTTTTTAAAAAAGGATTGTAACATTAAACTAGCAATTTTGCCTGGGTTTTAAACAATTCTTGTGTTCTGAATGATTTTTTCTTTATTTTACTCACTACCTGGACTCTAGAAAAAATACTTTTGATTCATCTATCTTCTGACTTCTGTTTCTTTTAGCAAGTTCTACGTATCGTCGCTGTCAAAACAATACTGCCTATCTACAACTTTTTGTGAAAATGAGCTAGTAACGGTAAAGCATTCTACAGGTTGAATTACACACTATTAAAAAAAGTTTTCAAGATTAACGCAACGCAGTGCTGTAATTAGCAATTGAAAGATAACCGATATACATAAGATAATAGAACATATGGCGTGTTTTTTTTCTCTCCTGTAAAATCGCCCAAAGTGTACAGTGAAGTTCGGCGGTACAATCCTTTAATCTGAAGCAAGTATACTCTTCTTCCCCAAGGCCTTGTCCTCCAGAGGCTTCTGGAGTCTTTAGCTACCCGCAGGTATCCGCTTCACATGTTCCAGCAATCTCAGCTAGTTGCTGCTAACGATTGGAAAAGACAAAAGATCCAGTTCTCCAAATATGTTCTCTTTTCTTCAAGGTCTTCATTCTTTTTTTCATACTCCAATCGCCGTAAAGACAATTACTTAAGTAAAAGGTTTAGTATCCACTCACTTTACAAGGAAAGTAAATAAAGAATAGTTGTAAATAACTTTGTAAGAAAACCAATAAATAACTATATGAAGAATACGCTGTAGTAATACTTTAATATAAGATTATCTTAACTTAGTTTTCAATGATTCGGAATTGTAAAATCTTCTGACTAGCAGAATAAAATCTGCAACCGTTCACTATCATACCCCTAATTTATTGTAGAATATTGTTTTCTGAATAATTGTCTTAACCGTTTTGAATTCAAAATTGAACACATATCTTCCAAATTGATTTCAAGGAAATTTATTTGGTCGCTTAGTAGTTCATACTGACATATGTCACTTCGTTGATATTGATCTCGTAAATAATATCATGTTATTTGCGTGAGTAAATGCTATGACAACCTATGATTTATCGTACCATATAGGACTCATGACAATATAAGAAATAGGGCATAAATACGACAATTCACAAAAATAATAATGGTAATTATTCCGCAGGTTGTCGTTTCAACAACAAGTTTCAACTTTTCATTCGTTTCCCTTATTATTGATTAAATTAAATATTATTCGCTAAATATATTTAAATTACCATGAGCTTTACTATGGAAAATATAATGTAATTATGGGAAATGTGTATATTTCGGTAATCATTCCATCTATAAATGGACGTTTCAACAAACAAAAATTCGAAATGTTAGTTGAAACTTTTGTTTCTTGATGAAATGAATACCGAAATCTACTCAATACCCTCAATACCCTTACCTACATTTTTTGTAGTTATGGGCCAAAACTCACAACAACAAGTATTTTTTGATAATATTAAAAATTAAACGAATTAACAGTTAAAACTTGTAACTTGAGTTGAAGCGACAACCAGCGGAATAGATACCGAACGAACTAAAACAGAAGGAAAAGTACTATGCTTTTATTCTACAAAAGTTGAAAATCAAAAACCTGAACAAAATATTTATCTACATGAAAGATGTTTATGGGAAAAGTTGTTTATACGAAATAATTTATTCATAACTGCAATTTCCTTTAATTAACTGTTACTTAAACCTGGTAGAAGTTGTAGATGATTGTTTTCATAAATTTTTAATAAAATATTAATAAGTTAAACACACTGCTATTAAGTATTATTGTTTTTTCCTTTTATACTGGGATCGATTTGACTTTAAATGAACAACGGAGACATTTTAAGTAGAAAGAATAACTTTATGGGTTCTCATAAGCAGTAGAAATAGGGAGTTTTTCTCGTGAAAAATAGTTTTTTTTGTGATAACAATAAAATAAAAATAAGATTAAAAGGCAATAAAGAGTAAAAATAAATATCTCGTCTTATCTTATCTTTCATACAAAAAAAATTAAAATAACATAAATATGATTATCATTATTAACAATAAGCATGTTATTTACTTCTAGTTTATTTAATTATGAACATTTTCTTACTCTTTTAATTATTTTGATAGTTAATGGTCACAAATATAGTAAACCCGTTGAGAGCTTGGAATGAAAATGAATAATCGTATAACAAAGAATTATAACGATGTTTGAATGATACAAAGTAAACAAATCGTTAATGTCATTTTCATTTCTTGTATTTGAATCGAATAATCGTCTTTCTAAAAGTATTAAAATATATATATATATATATATATATATCTTTCATTAATATTTGTTAGTCATCCAAGAGCAATTACAAACACTACCATTTCGAAAGTACTGAAATGATATTTATAAAACGTTATGGAAGAATTTAATTAAATTAATAATCCTTAGAACTATTTAGACCTATTGTTAATACATTTAGTAAACCCTTAGTTTTTTGTTAATAAAAAGTTTGGAAGTATAAAGAATATTTATACTGTGGAAGAAAGAAAAGTGTAACTGGGCAGAGATCAAAGCTCAGAGTGGGCAGTAGAAACGACAAGTTCTTCTACGTGAGTGGTCCAATACGAAAAAGAAAATTGTCTGAGTAGTAAAACGTCAACTAATAGTAATAGGTACTTTTCACAGCTAGATATTCTCTTGAAAAATAAATGTGTAGAAGCCAAAGGAAAATGGGACAAAGGCATAACCAGATAAACAGGAGAAACGTAAGATAAAATATTGGCAAGATTTCTAGTGGAAAAAAAAATATGGTTACTTAAATATATCATTAAAACCCATGAAGTGTTTTCAGAATGCTTCGAGATTAACAAAAAGGATATTCAAGTACCTTTGGGAGAAAAAGTCTACAATTAGCCGGGTTCGAGAGGTAAAGAAAGATTTGGAAAGAAACAATATAAGGGAAGACGACACTATGGACAGAGAGATTTTTAGAAAGAAGATCTTGAGTGGGGATGGATTCCAGGGAAGAGTGAAAAAGAAACCTGCGGTTAGATGGTCTGAAGACATAAAGAAACACCACAGTGAAAGGATGAAGGAATATTGGAAGGGACGAAAGAGTACGTCCCTTCAGTACGTGGTAGCCTGGACTGTTTCCTGGACAACGGTTGTCCATGGTAATTTGCCGTAGATCACGCTCAACCGCCATTTTGGGAACCAACTTTACAGCGGCTGGATGATCCCCAAGAGGGTCCCAGATCCCAAAAGATAATCACCAACTGTTAACAGAAAAAATAAAAGCTGCCAAGCCGGGTTTGAACAGAGGACCTTCGGCATTGCAACTCAGCGCTCTATGACTGAGCCACTCTCGTCGATTTTTCAACATCTTGGAAAAAATTAGTTCATATGACCAGATCATCTAAGTAATCCCATCTTGATGATGATTGAGGTTAATTTACTTGGAGAAACAGATTTATATTCTGTATTTATATTTCCTGGTAAAATTTACAAAAGGCTACGCCTGATTATCAGCCTCGTTTTGTTTTTCTTCTTGAAGATAAAAGTGTTGGTAGGTACCCAACTTTATCACTAACGTGCTTCTTTTTTTCAGTCCATCTAAACTTTACAGGCCAGTAAGTAATGATGGATTGTTTATTGATGATGAAGTATAAAATCCTCCATTCATAAACATTATAATCACTAAGTTTACGTATTCTGATCATGAAAACATAGGTACTCACTATTAATTAAGGTGATCAGGATCAAAAGTGAATAACTCTCAAATTTCCAAAAAATATAAAAATTTTCACTTGTTCAGTCAAGAAATTGTATGCTTCCGAAACTTCAGGTTCAGTACCTTACCATGCAAATAAGAAATAAGTTTGAAATAAGAATAGAATCATGAACAAAAAATTCAAAAAAATATTTTATCGTAAAAAAGCATAGAGTGCTTGGTGTTAACAGTTGTAAATATTTAATTGACTGGTATTGGTATATGTAGAGTCATTATGAAAATATCTTTAAAATCATACCAAAATGATTAAACTCCATTCTTATTGTGAAATTATATTCTACTATTTAGAATTGTTTCCTAATCAAGTATGTTTTTTAAACTATTATTTATTCTCCCTTGAGAAATGTGCAAAGTTTCAATTTAATTTGATGTTTTGAAGTAGCCGAAAATCGAGAGAGATTCCTTTACGTATGTACGTACATAGAATAGAATAGAATAGAAAACAAACTTTATTCTGGGACCAAGTCCCTTAAGAATAACAATAATGAACAAATAAAATAAACATAATATTCATCTGGCCAGAAGGCTACATAATAATACAAATCATGAAGTAATCAAGATTGACAAAACATAATAAAATCAAAACTAGAAAAAAAAAATATATGAATAAATAAAAAGTGCGAAACTTGACAGGATTTTAACTAATTGTTGCAAATAAATAAAGGTATTGATAAATAAATAAATAAAGTATTTACAAAGTCTGTATCTTCTTTGTAGTTGGAAAAATAAACAAAAAACGTAGGTAACAAGCTCGAGTATTCAATACTAATTTATTCAAGCGGAAGATACATACAAGCAAAGCTGAGAAAATCGTGTTAAATATGTACATATATATTATAAATGGTTCGAGGATAATTATCCTTAGGGCATAAGTCGCGGTTATGGAAATCCAGGGAGTTCTTCCCCGACTTTTTGTCTCCTTCCTGCGAACCCAGAACCACAACGAGGGCCCATTATGTTGGGAGCCGATTAGTAGTCTAGTTAACGAGCCATTGCTAATCGTTCCTTCTAAAATGCACGGCGATTTATATCCAACACCATTCCCTTCGTCCACCTGAACCTTATCGCTTGCCCTATGGATAGTACTAGATAAACACATGGCCCTATTGTCTACGGCCTCATAATCGCCTATCTACGGCCCCAATAATCGTATCTCTAGGACGTGACTCAAACCTTATTGTCCTGCCTTGGTGGAATGATAAACCTTTGAAAGTTTCACCTACAATAACTCTTCTTTATCTTAATCTTTATCTGATCATCCCTAATTTTAATCGGGGTTGGAGTCGAGTAGATATTATTTAGATATTATATTATTTATGTGGAAGACAACGGGCTGAGTGGAGGTCAAAGAAATAATTCCTTAAAAATAATGATAAACTGTTTATTGGAAACCACTATCGATTGATCACTATTTAAGGTATTATTTAATTGACTTCAAACCGGACGATATTAACACGCTTTGCTAATAAGTATTCAGTACATGTTTTATGTAAAATGTCATATTCTCTTTTCAAATGTTAAAGATAAGGTCCTGCGTTCTCTTCAATAGTTCTTCACCCACGCCCTTGAAAAGTTCGGCCGCCAAGTAATCGTCATTGTTCTTTAAGTTATAAATAGCGTTATAAATAATATTAAATTTATTATTTATATTTATTTAACCTACTTATTAGATGATTTGAGGAAGATTACCATCTTTGTTTTTCTATGTTTATGCAAAACCCTAGAGCTAAGCTCTGTGCCTTACTAACTAAACGAAAGTGAGCCCTGGTTGCAGGAATAGTTCCCACACTTCCCCGCTGATGGATGCAAAGGAGTTTTGAGTAGCTGAAAGGTAGACGAAGGCAAAGTACGTGCGTGTTGATGACGAAGAGATGGGAGAGGGAGAGAAAGGGAGGCAGACATCTTCATCTATAATTCTACCGCATCCAACCAGGATCCGACGGTTGAGGGTTAATTTATATTATGCTCTTGTTAGTAAATTTAACATCCAACGTAAAGGGAATAAGTTAATATAACAGTATACAGATTACATTTGGGGACTCTTTCAGTAACATTTTCTCAGAGGTCATTCATTATAGATAACAAAATAAGACAAACCCCCTTATCCAAAACCACATTACTTATACATAAATTATTTATTATGCATCCAATAACTTGTTTGAGTGATTTGAGTTCTCGAGAACTCATTAAAATTCACTATCATCTAGATCTATTCACTATCGAACAAACATCGGCACTTATAATAAATAAGTTAACCTTATTTAGTGTTATTAATCACTGCACCCTCAGACTGATTGTATCCTTCATTACGATCTTCCAGTCAACCATTTTCCTCTTTATCAAAAATTCACTACCGTTGACGGGCGAATGCGGATTTAAAGGTCCGATGTTCTTGTAAATAATGAAACTTTGACTGCTTCAAGTACTTATTATATAGTCGATAAACTTGGGATTATGCAAAGGTCAGGTCAAATATTATTTAATATATCAGAAAAAAGAAAAGAAAATAACTCAACGCACAACTCTGCACTCAGCGAAAGCTGGGGATAGGTTGCCAATGGATTTGCTACTTGAATATTAATAAATGGCAACTAAAACAATGAACTAAAAATATATATTAATTTGTGAATGTATCAGGAATAAATAAGGAAAAGAAATACATTTAAAAAAAGGAGTGGCAAATACATGATACACTCACCACACTGTTCCACCCAGCTGTTTCTATACTACACGACACTCCCGTCACATTTGTAGAACTTGAACTGATCGCCAAAAGCTTTGAATGATATATATTTAATAAAGTTGTAACTATAATCTTATCTTTGTAAACGTAAACCGCGTTCTTCCATATAAATTTTAGTTATTAGATCCAGTAGGAACTGTAATAAGGGCCGTACCTTGAGCTCGGCATGAGCCCTGTATATAACTGTTCTAGCGTTTATTGTTCCACATTCTCCAATTAACAAACTTTCACATGACTCCTCTATCCTCACTTCTAGCCCTATCAGGAACTAGATCATGAATATAGTCAGGAAGCAATATGAGAGTAATATAAATTAGGGAGATGCCAACAGATTTCTAGAGATTGTTAAAATACCACAACTTACATTCATCCCAAGAAAAATTATAAAAACTAAACCAATCCGGGGTGACTTTGTTGATTGTACCTTAGAATTTCATATAATAATTCTTGCAACTTTTTTTTTTTTTCGTATAGGCCCACTAAGGACCATTTCATTTCAACTGTCCTCTTATAGCCTTGATCTTTCCCCAGTGCTCCTTCATACGTCACCAGTCTTACTCCTTTCTTTCCTCCGTAAATTCATTTCCCGTCATCAACATTGACTTTTAGATTCATCATAAGACGGTAGTACTCTTGAATATCCTCAGAAGGAATCTCCATCTCCTGTAAGTTTTTTCCTACCTCTTCGAAACAGGCTGGTTTGGTCTCATTTTCTTAAAAATAGGCAAATGGACATTCATTCTTAGCAAGTTGCCATCAAATGCAACTCTAATCTTCCTCATAACTTCCGATATTTTTTAAATATGATTTTACAGCTCACTGTAATCCCGTTATCTCTATTCACCGTAGTTTTTAATTGAGCCAAGAATTTTCCTTAAGATCTTTTTTTCATTGATCTTTATTTTTCTACTAGGCATTTCTTATTGGTAGTGAGGTATTCCCCAGAATTAATTCAAACAATTTCATTTATTATTATATTATATTATTGGCGCTACAGACTCATAAAGAAGTCCTTGGCCTGCTCAACCGCTCTACCCCAATCGTCCCGATCGCATGCTCGAGTGATGGAGACCTTCCTCAGCCTCAGATCTTCACAGACGGCATCCTTCCATCTAGCTTTGGGGATTCCTCGAGGTCTTACTTCATCCGGATTTCCTTTATACAGCTTTTTAGCTGTTCTTCCTCGCCCTTCCGAATCTATTCAGCTTTTCCACGCTGGATTTATTCAGTGTGAGGGTTTCACTAGCGTATGTCGCTACTGGCCTAATCACGGTTTTATATATCATCAGCTTGGACTTTAGGCTAAGGAGCTTACTTCTCAGGAGCTTTGATATTCCAAAACATGCTTTATTACCTAATACTATCCTGGCTCTGATTTCCTCATACTCGTCCAAATTCTCATTTATACGGCTTCCTAAATACTGGAAACTTGACACTCGTTGGAAAGTCTGTCTTCCAAACGTGTAGCTATGAGGTGGTCGGTTTTGTTTACTATTCTTTATTACCGTTATCTTGGTTTTCTCCTCATTCACCTGTAACCCCATTTTTCCAGCTTCCACTTCCAGCCTCTCAAAAGCTTCATTTAAGATAATCAGCGATCTTCCTACTAATACAAGGTCATCAGCATATGCAAGAATACCCAGACTACGATTAAAGATGGTTCCCTCCATCAGTAATCCTGCCCTTTTAATGACACTTTGCATTACAATATTGAATAGTAGAGGTGCCAGCGAGTCTCCCTGCCTCGGTCCTCTACTAATCCTAAATTTTTCTGTGATTGAGCCATTTACCCTCATTTATTATTATTGTTATTTATTTCCCCTTCTCCGCAATGCTTAGATTAGGGCTATCCAGACGGCGGTCAAGGTTAAGCTCACCCGTTATTTTTTTCAATATTTAAAAATTTTCATACAACTCTTGCAGTTACCAATTATTCTGCTTTTTGCAGTACTCGAATTTCTTTGTCAAGTTCAAGAATATTCAATGATTTTATTGTTTCCTCAGGAATGAGGTCATTGATAGATACTACAATTGGTAGATCTTTGAATTCTACCAGACTGAATAGATGTTTCGATTCCTAATTTTTTATGTTAAGTTTCTAAGTTTTAAGTTCTTGATATGTCAGAATTTTTTCGTCTATCATTTTCTACACACTATCATCGAAACGAACTCATATTTCAATGATTTGAGCTTTCTCTACTGCCTTGTCAATAAGCAATATGTCAGGTCTGTTGCAAGGTATATGGCGGTCTGTTATCATCAGCTGGTCTCAATATAATTTCACATTATCACTTTTTAACAATGCTTCAGGATGATATCTGTAGAAAGGTGGGGGATCTTTAATTACTTGATATCTTTCAGCAACTGCTTGAACCAACGCTACATTATTCTGTCCTTGAAGATTTCCTACTAGTACTTGACTGTTCGAGGTTACATGTATTAGCAAAGACGATAGTTGGCCGCAAAACCCTTTTGCAAGATATGCTTCATATACGATGGTGTTGCCATTACTTGATCCAGTATGGCCAAAATGAAATCTTTTGTCTCTGGATACTTACTTTTATTTAACAATTGATCAGATGCTGCTAAATTGATTCCAGAAGATTTAAGGAATTGTAAAATCTGCCATGAAGATTTTTAAAATTCTAAGATTTGGTGAGGCTTTGCTCTGTTAGGTATTAGTTTAATTTTATTAATATTATTAAGTCTAATATCCAGTTGCTTATAACACTCATAAATTGCTTTCATATGTACACTTACATAAAACGGCATTAAGCCATCAACTTAATGAACAAACAGATCATCGAATGAATGAGTAAACGAACTAAGCGCATTTACTCATACGTGGGAAGAGACTCCTGCTATTTTAGAGCTCGAATACACTCGCAATCAAGAGGAAAACAAATCAAGAATTAAATTCAAGATGTAAGGAGGAGGTGGAATTAGTTTAGTTAAATATTCACATACTCTCCAAACCGTCTGGGCCAAACAGTTCTCAAAACAAAGATTCTCGGAGCGTTCATTTGAGACGCCAATTTTCGATACCCTTTGTGTTTGCTAATGGGCCTCGGTTTCTCAATGAATTCTTGAGTGGGTTCCGTGTGTGCCTTCGGGGGCAGAAGAAGGGGGAGGATTTCCAGTATTAATGTAGCACTCGAATGGGTGAGGAGGAGAAATAACTGATTGAAGAGATGTTTGGATTGGACAATAAATTAACTATTTATATAAATTTTGCTAGGCTTGCGGATTCACCTGTATTGAAAGGGACTATTCCTTTCAAAGAATTTATTGTAAAATGTATTTTATTTTGTTAGGAGCCTTATCTCATGGAGTTATAGGTCCATTGTATGATTTAACAATTATTTTAGAGTGCGGTATGACATTATTTTGTAATACTTGATAGGCCCGTACAAACATGTGTTTGAGATATGGTTGTACAGAAGAATTTATAGAATGAGTTGAATGGCGAAAGTTTCTAACGAGACTTTTATGCAGAATATGGGAAAGAAAAAAGAAGTGATGATGACAATAAAGAAACGTTATCTTTAATACCTTCGACGCATAAGCACACATTTAAAAATGTCTTTTTGCGGGGGAAGAAGCCTGAATTCAGGCTATAGAGGAGACGACACTCCTGACTGTGAAATCCATGGTTATATTGTTCTACTACGGAACTTTTCAGATCTGCGTATCTAAAGTTGGAGCAGCCCGAATGATGCCGACCTTCTAGACCAAGATGGCACTTGAAGAAGGAGGACTTTATAAAGCAATTTTATTTCCATATATAAATAGGAAAGAGGTAAGTGCCTATAAACAGCGTAATAATAATATGGGAAGAGCGTAAGGAATGGAGTTTAGAGTGGAACAGAAAGAGGTTTCACAGAGGTAAAAAAGTGGAGAAGGTAAACAGCGCTAGTTTGGATAAGTGTGCACATTTTCAGAATACAGAAAAATAAAATGGATGCAGTAGGAGATAAGTAGAAGGCCACAGAATCACTTACATAATGTACCTGGAGGTACTTGAAATAGGAAAGTTGAAGAGAACAAAATCATTTACTCTGATGATTAATATGGTCATCCAAAGGAATGATTCAAGTTAAACAAATATAAAATGAGCTTCACGAGGAATCAAAGAAGAAGGAATCTTAAATAATTCATTTATCCAGAAAAAAAGTTAATATTTTCTTGGTTGTGACGGATAAATTTTAAAACTTGATAGCAATACGGACAGTTATTAATTTTGTTCCTCTTTTGTCTTTAAAATAGAAAGGAGTGTTGGTTGGTTATTTAAGTACTCACAAACCACTGTAGAAACGAAAAGGGGACGTAGGTGTTGAGCGATTTGCTATAATAAAAGCGATAAATTTGTTCGTCAAACACCCTTGACTGAATAGGCGGAGAAAGAAGCAGGTGGAGAGGAAAAAAAATCTTTGAATTTATTTGCTTCTTCAACTCCATTGAGAAGATTTACCGAGCCTTCAGTGAATGTCGATTTCGAAACGTCGACGCCATCATTAAAAGAAAAAAGGGATTTTAGTGTAAGATCTGTGATAAAGTGCTTTCTTCCAAGTTACTCTCAATTTAAAATACCACAAAGGTCCCTTTGATATTTTACTCAGCTGCTTATTGTAGGGTGCTTAATATTAAAACTGAAAAGAACAAGATTCAGTAAAACGGATTTTTTTTTGTCTGTTCTCACTTTTTCATAACATGACGCAAATAATGTTTTCTAAGAGTAACTTTTCTCTTATTTGGATAGAACTTACTTTGTTTATCTCTTTTTTTTTATTATTTGAAGTGTTTTATATTACTTTACAAAATTGTTTATTTAAATATTCTTTCTTTTTTTATAATATGTTAGCTATTTTACGAGAAATGTGTTTTTTTATTCAGTACAGTTATTCTTAATGGACTTGCGCAATGATTAAATAAATTTCCTATTATATCCAATAAAGGATTTCGTAGGTTTCATAACTGAGAAAAGAATCAAGAAGATCTGTATGACTTTTTCTAACCTTGCAAGTAAGGCAAAAAATAAAATTATAATAGAATGATTCAGACGAGAAAAGTGTGGTTAATTTTTTTTTTAAATATTTCTCTTATGTACTTGAATTTTTTAAATACCTCGATTACAATGAAATTAGCAATGTATATTCACTTTTTCCTCATGCATATGCTCATCTGAGAAGTGAGAAAGCCACCCGATGTAGGGTGTAACAGGAGAATGTCATCCAACTGTATAGCTATCGAAGTGCCGAAGTCCTCTTGAGAAACCGGAGTATTATTGAATCTTGTGGAATGCCGTTGTATCTAGTGTATCATCATGTGTAAGGATGAAATGGATGCAAGCAGCAAGTAAGAGTGTCGCTGACAAAAAAATAGATAATTATGAATTGGGACGAAAATGAGTTCGATCCTCCGGAAATAAAGCTTCTATAAGTAAGAGACAGATGGAATTAGTAATAGCTTTGTTTTGGGGATGTTTCTAATTTCCTCATAAAAGAAAATATGTTTTATTTTTTAAATAATCAGATCACACATTATGATGCGACGTAACTCAAAATTCATACACTTTCAAGTAATGCAATAAGAATTCTGATTACTAAACTAATTTAATATTCATTTAAAACAAAAACTTTTAAATGAATATTAAATTTACGAAAATGCTATTTTACCGCTGTAAAGTAAATGCCATTGCAAATTCCCCTGTTGAAAATAATATTAGTTAAAAATAAATTTCGCGTTACGATCGATATTTCTACTATGCAGACCATGAGATATTTTAAATATAGAAAAAAACAGAATACGTACATTAAAAAATTCCATGTTAAAAGTAATTTTGTATACATTTTTATTAGTAATAGAGGTTGGCTAAAAAGCATTGGCAGGGGTGAAGGATCTGCCAAAAGAAAGAACTAGGTTTTCTGCAGAAGAGCGATCAAGAATGAGCGAGAGGATGAAGATAAACTTAACGGCTGTCCATTTGTAGTCCACAGATCTATGTATGAAATAATTTAATGATTTTATATTTTTTAAAAACCTTTATCACTGCAATCCATGAACGGTCTTAGGCTCTATTACGATCTAAGACAAGAGTTGTGCAAGGAGATAATTAGTCCGAGATCACGCTCAATCGACAGGCTTGCCCCTAGTGAACGGTATCCACTTTATAAAGCGCTCTACACACAGAGCTAACATGCTCCAATGATTTTATATAATTTTATATAAATAATGGTTATATCCCTTTCCTATAAAATTATTTGTTTAGTTTTAAAGTTGTAAAGTATTATGTTGTAATAAAGTTGTAAAGTTAAAGTATTATTGTGAAAGTTGTAAAGTATATTAAAGTTTCATTTTCATTAACTACCTTAACAAAAAAACAATAAATTCAATATATTAATCCCAACCAAAACTACAAGAAAAGTTAATATCGGGTGCTATATGCTATGAGTATATATTTTTAATTACATAATTAATTAGATAAAAAATTGGGACCAAAATGAGTTTGTTCAGGCCTTTCCTCCGGAAATAAAGATTCTATAAGGAAGAGACAGATGGAATTAGTAATAGTTTTGTTAGGATAAAAGGTGTGTAAAACTTAAATGATAATAAAGCAGTTTTTTAATCATCTGTTTATTTTAAAAATCTTGTTTTCAAACTCTTTAACGAGCTCGGAAATTGGCACGGTTCTTTGAAATTGAGTAGCCGTGCCGAAGGTCCCTGGGTTCATACCTCGCTCGCTGGCAGAATTTTTTTAAATCTGTTAACAGCCAGAGATGAATCTTATAAGATCTAGGACCCTCCTGGGGCTCACCTAGCCTCTATGAAGTGGATATCCAAAATAAGGGGAAAATCTGGCGGCTGAGTGTTATCCAAGACAAATCACCTCCCTGCACAACCGTTATCCAAGAAACACTATAGTCTCTATCCCTTACTGAACCCAAGACTCTTCATAGATTTTAGTGGTATTTGGTTTAAATGTCATCTGCGTGGATTGCATATCGTATCCAAAGGTAGACATAAGTTGTAAGCATCCCGAGCATCAAATACCTTGGATCCATAACGAATGACCAATTAACTGAGATAGACCAGCGTATAACAAGCCCAAAAAGAGAATTCTTCTCTCCCTCTTCGTGGAGGAGGAGAACCGATAAGGAATTGCTCACGGAAAGGAATTGCTCAATCGATATCCCAGGAAATGAAGGAAAGAAGGTTAAGATGGGTGGGGCATGTAGCTCGAAGTGATCTGTCAGGACACCTCTACACAACTAAAAAATGACACAACAGTTGGCAAGAGACCATGTGGGAGGCCAAAGACCAGATGGATAGACAGGGTGAACAAAGATGATGCGGAGCTACATGTAGCAGACTGGAAATCAGCGGCCCAGGATAGACAGAGGTGGAGAAGGCGGCCAAAGATCTACCAGGTCCGTGGGGCCAACCGAAAAAATAAATCATACCCTATTCAGCATCAACTACATAGAAAACATTATTCATTCATTTTTAATTATTTCACACCAATGATATTATTTAAAAATATTCATTAATACAAGAATCTAAAAAAGATTTTATTTTTCCACACTGATGTAATAGATTACAATAAAACGCACGATTCACCTCGATCCATCATGATGATTAAAACACGTAGATAACACTATATAAACAAATTAAATGACATTTAAAATGTATAGGACTGTGAATGAACTATGACAAATAGCTTACAATACACATATTTTAGGAAGAAAATGCGGCGTTTGTTTATACTGATACGCGTTGCATAAACAACAGTTATCTTATTGTGCTACAACCATTATGATACGACCATTATCATAGTGGTCCTCCAAGTGATGGATCACCATCAACAGTCTACAAATTGCTGTCCTTGTGTATCCTCCCTTATCTACTTCTAGTCATGTTAGATATCACCCGGTTCCGAAATTGTGTTACGAGCGTCTAATCTGGAAACTAGAGCTACTACTGTTACGTTAAACTGCCCTATCGTGAACAAAAATAAATAAATAATGCATTAATGGAACAAATAATAATAATAAATCGAAGAAGCTTGCCGCAACCAGGAAGTGGCCCTACGCCGATATTTCCTCACAAAAACAGATGGAGATTATGTCACTATTTCAAGGATGGATTCTGGTTTAACTGCACTAAATCTCAGAAGAGATGCGGAACCAATAGTTCTTACAGAAAATGGACGGTTGACGCAATGGAAAACAAAGTCTTTACATGGTAGATTCTATCACAAATTAAATGATAGCTCCATTGACAAGATGTCAGTTGATTGGTTAAAGCCTGGCAAGATATTATCCGAGACAGAGGGGTTTGTTATCACCATTCAAGACCAAGTTATCACCACCAGATCATATATGTTCTAAATACGCATCAAATCCAAATAAATTGCTCGGCTACATTAGAGTCAATCCAACACATCACTGGTGGATGTGGAGTGTTGGCTGGCACTGAATATCTCCAGAGGCATAACAATGTGGCCAAAATTTTGCATCAAGCTCTGGCGGTGAAATACAACCTTCTAGATGGCTCCATATTATAAGTATTATCCCAATAGACTACCACAAAGAGGTGCCCTTAAGCTATATTGGCATGAATCCATTATAACAGACCACACTGTGCACCATAATAGACCACATATCCTCGTTATAAAGTCGAGTGAGAGGAAAGCAAGTATAATTGAAATTGCCACCCCTAACGACAATAATGTAAGCTCAACTGTTGGAGAGAAACTTCGAAAGTATCAACGACTTGCGGCTGAGCTAAAGGAGCTATTCCATATAATCTCCACGAATGGATTGATTCCTAAATCCATGGTGGAGGGCATTGTGAATCTAGGAATTCCGGCCGAGCTTTTAACGGAGGCTCAACAGGCAGTTCTCCTAGACACAGCCAGGATCGTCAGAAAATTTCTGAATGTTTAAAGAAGAACAATATAAAAATCAAAAAATAATGACTGCAGATGGTTGGACTTGTCTCCCATCTCAGTTTTGAACCCGCAAATGCGAGAAAAAAATAGATAATAATAATAATATATTTCACAGTTCGCAAAATAATTGATCTGTTATTTTTGGAAGTGGTTATTTTTGGAAATCCGTTTTTTCATATCTGCAATATCTAAAGGTTTCCATTTGTATTAGTATAAAAATATAGGTAAACGGGAAATAATCTTTATCACTTAGCAAAGAATTGTGATTTTAACCTTATACACCATTTAGATTTTATTATGAAATAATAATCATAAAAATTATTTATATAGAATAAACGATTTTTAGATCCGAATGGACTTATACCACCTTAAAAAATAACAACACATTTAATTTTGTGAATAAAATACAGAATGAAATATTTCTGTAGCGAACTGGTCTAAACTAAGAACCACAAAAATATCACTTCATTTCCTTCTTATCGTTATTTCTTGGTATGTCCTTATAGATTATTCCATAATTTAATAACAGCAACACTTTAATTATTAATTTGATTATTTATTTCGCACCACTTTATGCTGCTATGGCTAATCAGACGTGCTACAGAGGGAGTCCTAAATAAATTTAGCCTATCCAAGTATAATCAGGATAGGGATCGTCAACTGAACGGACCTGACACGACAAAGGATATGGACTCCCATTTACGTCCCCTCTGAAAGATGGCATAACCAAGGATAGAATCAGTATAATTATTTGGGTAAGTGATTTAGTAGGGATGGCTACTCACTGAATGTTATATTCACGGCATAAGAACTGTATGTGAAGAATGATAACCTATTAGAATGCAACTTATAAATTTTCCCAATTATTCCCAACGAACACCAAGAAATATTTAGACAACGACAATTTTAGAGACAATTGAACGTTTCAACACTCATGTAACACATTCTAGCGAGCCTCATATAACACATACGAGGCTTCCTCACGGATATTAGAACATATTATGCCTACATGTTTTGTCTGTCATAGGATCGTATCAATTAGATGCGTTGAATATGTGGATTAGATTTAAATATAACATAATGTCTACACTACATGAAGCATTTTATCGAAATTATGTTTATGATGCCGACTCCATCTGTAGAGGAGTATTTCTGTACACATATAAAAATAAATAAAAAATGAAGCATTTTAATGGATTTTATTATGTAGATGATAACCAAACACCAAATAAAATATTTCTTTATATACGAATTTATTTCCACGCGCGTTAATTTTTTGCGATAACTCCTTAGGTAGTCATTATATGTACCGTGAAAAATATTATAATAATGTGCATGACATGCTTAAGGTCACTGAAGTATTTAAGTTGATAATGATTAATACAGTATCCGGCGGAGGTCTTGGTTTTATAATATGTATATAGATATAAATTTTTAAAAAGTTGAAATCTCCATGTATTGATGAAATTATTACTTAAGTATACAGATTTCCTATAAATACACTCTTTTTATAATAATCGCTCAGGATTGTTGTTTTTTTGGGAGATTGTTAAAAAGGAAATGAATGAAGTTAAAACTTTTTTATTATTATTTATTTTTTACCAGATCGGCCTGGTGGGCCTTTACATGGTTATAATAAAGTTAAAACTTGTTGTGACTCAACTCGACAACCTGCGGAACTGATATCAAACGAGGAATATATATAATCCTGGTGAGGAGCTTAAGGATAGGATGTGGAAGATGAGAAAAATTTCACGTGTTTAGAGCAAAGATTTCCCGTTGGGAACTTCTACTCCAGGTTTGAAAGTGATTAGGTGTATTTGAAGAGAGAATGGGAATATATATTCCTATTTTTTTTACTTTAACAGAACTATATCATTCGCTCGCTTCGGCTACTAAAATCTATTATCTACTAAAAGATAAACTGTAACTACCCTTATAAATTTATTAGACTAGCGAAATTTGATGAAGAGAAACCTTAATTTATGGAAAATGAAATGAGTAGATTATCTAAAATAATTTTCCACCGTTCTACAAATGTAATTAGCACATTTAGGATATTACAACTCCCTGGCCAATAAAATTAGCATATTCTCCTATCCTCTAAAACGTATTTAACACGAGAGATCGTTAAATCTCGGAGAACTGCTGGGAAATTGTTATTGAGAGAACAATATAAAATAGGATAACAAAAAAGCAACTTTATCCCCCCCCCTCCCGCCCCCCATAAAGGGAAAAATATAAGAGGCAAGAGAAATTTAAAACTTTATATCCAATAAAATATTTATTATTTTTTAATATGGGAGTAATAAAACATTCCGCGAAACTGTAATAGACAATGAGTTTTTCCATAATGAAAAGTCCCAGGTTTTATTGCAGCGATTACAGAAAGTTACGAGGCAGCATTTGTGGTTTTATATTAAAATGATTGCCAATTTATATTTATTCATAAAAATCTAATGCGTTGTATCTTTCTCCTAGCATTTTAAAATGGTTAAAATAATTTATTTCAATTATTTGAAACCGATCGGTTTCCCATAATTATGTGGAATCAAAGGGCAACACCTGGCTGTGTTCAACTACGAGAATAGTTTTCTTTGACCTTACGTTCAACCCTTACGCACACAACAAGATTCTGATACTTTCAATGGAGATACATCTTATGACATATTAGGATTCCTACATATTTTCGAATATTTCTTGCATCAGTAATACACCATATCAAAGCAGATCCTTTGTTCCCAAAGTCTCCCAGAGTAAGACCGCCTTATGTTTACTAAATCTTCATATTTTTGGTAGAGTTTTTTTGGTCGAACCAGCGAAATTTTGTAAGTGGTCTATGAGAAAAACGTCTGGGAACCTCTGCTCTAGATCCTAAAATAAATCATTTTTCTGACAGATTGCTCCAGGAAATCAAAATCCTTTTTAAATCATACTGTTATGTTACTCTAAAAATCTATAATTGTTATTCTTCCTAATTCTTATATATTTAAAAATAAAATAAATAAATATATATAGTTTTATAGTTTATTATAACAACCATGTAAAGGCCCAACAGGGAGATCTGGTTAAAAATAATTAATAAAATAACTTCATTCATTTCCTTTGTAACACTCTCCCAAAAAAACAACAACCCTGAGAGATTATTATAAAAATAGTATATGTATTATTCATCAATACATGGACGTTTCAACTAAAATTTCTATCTACTATATTATAAATCAAAGACCTCCGCCGGATACAGTATTTATCATTATCAACTTAAATACTTCAGTGACCTTATGCATGTCATGCACATTATTATAATATTTTACACGATATAATGACTACCTAAGGAGTTACCGCAAAAAATTAACGCGCGTGGAAATAATAAAATTCATTAAAATGCTTCATTTTTATTTTTTTTTATAATATGTGTACAAAAATACTCCTCTACAGATGGAGTCGGCAACATAAACATAATTTCGATAAAATGCTTCATGTAGTGTAGACATTATTATTTAAAAAGTATTTAAAAGATACGAAGTTTGTATCTAGTATTTCAGATACCATTCCAGATAGTATTTTGTATCTGGTATCTGAAATACTTAACATAAAAGTATCTTGCATTTTGTATATCAAATACTTTGAATACGGTATCTTGTGCATCTGTGGATACAACATATAACGTATTTGTGTAAATACATTTCCAAAAAATCTTTGTTTTATTCTTATTCATGACCCGAATGCCACTTTTTTTTCTTTTTTTTCTTCCCCCTTGGCTTTTATTAATTTTTGACAATAACATATTAATATGATACATGGCATCTCTTGTACAGCACTACCTTCTTAACTGATGAAAATTTATTAAAATTCGATCCCTGTAAGAATGTTTTAAATGTCGTTATTTTTTTTGTTTAGCAGTCTTTTTTTTTATGGGATAACAAAATAACACAATATGTGTTAAGGGCAATAAGTATTAGGTTTGTAGGTTTTTATTCGCACAGGAGAAGTTGAAATAACTAAATCAATAACCCCAAGTAAATAAGATAAAATAAACAATTAAAATGATCATTATAACTGTTATTTCTTATGTTAAAATTCATAAAACAGATGAGTGCATTTAAAATGAGATATTACTGTAACTATGAGCTGTACCAGCGACAGAACTACTAGGTAAGCTCTCTTCCACAAGCTTGATGGGTGTGTGGAATTCCGAGCCACTAGGCAGCAGAATTTATGGGCTCAGCAGCGTCACAGAATTTGGTATGAAGATCCCCTCCTGGTAGTTATGTTCTGTTATTAACGTGCATGTGTGTTTTAAGTCTAGTTTGGTTTCGAAAAGAAAACTGATTAGGGATTCCATATGCCCAGAATTTAGATAGAACAGACCTATATTATAAGTATTATATTGTATGTATTATGTGTAGATACATTAAAGATAAATTCAATCGAGAAATAATTTTTTTAAATGTAATTCTCCCCACGGAGTCGAGTAGAACAAATCCGAACTTAGGATTACTTTTCGACAAACGCTAATTAATACATGACTGTTATAAGACCTATTTGGACTAAAGGCTGGGCTCCACTAAGTAATCGAAATCCTCTCGTATCCAATCCTTACAATCCAAATTCCTTCGTGAAATCCTTAATGCCCATTCCTGTGTTACGAATAAAGTCATCCATAATGGCCTCAATGTCCCATTTATTACTGATTTGCCCCGAACCCGACACCAGTCTTTTCATGAAAAGCTACGAGTTTAATTACTGATAACACAATGCTGTATTTATTGAATTTTTGATCGATGTTTAAAACTTAGACTGTGTTTTCAACATATTTTTTCATGCTGAATTAAATTTTAGAGTCACTTTTTCTCTATCACATACAGATTTCACACAAAATCCATGAACACAGATGAAACACGGGACCTGGATTCAAAGGTACATTTAAAGGAAAATTAGAAGTAAAATACAAACTCAAATCTTTAATTATATAATTTCTTAATGAAACAACAATATTTAGGTTCAATATTGATTATATATATATATATATATATATATATATATATATATATATATATTTTTTTTTTTTTTTTTTCGGTTGGCTCTACAGACATTGTAGATCTTTCGACGCCTTTACCAGCATTCTCCCCCTCTGTCTATCGTGAGCCGCTGATTTCCAGTCTGCTACATGTAGACCCGCAGCATATTTTTTGACCCTGTCTATCCATCTGGTCTTTGGCCTCCCACGTGGTCTCTTGCCAACTATTGTGGCATTCACAGCTGCATAGAGGCGTCCTGATGGATCACATCGAGCTACATGGCCAGCCCATCTTAACCTTCTTGCATTCATATCCTGAGATATTGCCTGACCAGCTTCCGTGTGCTATTCTTTATTGGTCCTTCTCCTCCGTGAGTTAAGAGCCTCATCCCATACCGCTCATGTTACCGTGCGAAGTATATTTCTTTCCCATCTCTCGATTCTGCTTTCCATCTTTCACCTGCTGGTGAGAGCCTAAGTTTCACAGCCGTATATCAGAATCGGCTTTATTACAGCATTATACATCCGTAATTTTAAATTTCTTGAGATGCTTCGGGATTTCAATACTCTTGAAAGAGCGAAGTTTACTCTATTAGAACTTGTTATAACAACAAGTTATAAACGTTAAAGCGTATACGCTGGTCTATATCAGTAAATAGGTCATTAGTTGAGGTTATTGTGGAGCCGAGGTATTTTGAGGGTATCTACTTTCGGGAACGACTTGCGATCCACGCAGATGCTGTTTCCGGGGTGGGCTTTACGACTTACTATCATGTATTTTGTTTTTTCCTCATTTACCTGTAAGCCGGTTTGGTATTTTTGTTTCATAAGCGCCTTAGCGAGTGTCTCGATATCCTTTTCAATACTTCCGAGGACTGCTATATCATCGGCGTATGCAATAATTTTATGTACCTTTCCGACGTGCACCCCGCCATTCTCTCTTGATGTTGCTCTGATCACATTTTCAAGGGCTATATTGAACAGTAAAAGTGAGAGTCCGTCTGCCTGCCTCAAACCAGTTCCAACTTCAAAGGCCTCAGACACATCTCCCTGTATAAGGACTCTGCATATGTGGTCGTCTGCACACGCCTTCGTCAATCTCACCAACTTGCTGGGAATACCTGACTCAGTCATGATCTTCCACAGACAGATTCTGTCCAAGGAATCACATGCTGCTTTGAAATCAACAAATAATGCGTGCACATCTTGTTCAACTTCCCATCGTTTTTGGAGTACCTGTTTCAGAATGAATATCTGGTCTAGCGTACTCCTTCCTCTTCTGAATCCTGCTTGCTGGTCGCCTGCCGTGTTATCATAATACGGATATATTCGATTATGCAATATGTTGGTCATTATCTTATAGGCGACCAGAAGGAGCGATATGCCTCTGTAATTCCCAAACTCTTATATGCACCCCTTCTTAAGGATAGGACATATTAGACGTGTTTTCCAAGCCTCTGGTATTTTCTCTTTTTCCCATATCTTCTGGATTAGCTCTAATAGTTTGGCTCTTACGGTTTCTCCTCCATCTTTGAACAACTCTGATGGAAGGTTGTCCAACCCAGGAGTCTTTCTTCTTTTAAGCCAGTCGATTGCTATTTCTACGTCCAGAATGTCAGGTTTTTAAACCTCTTGTGGATCAACATCCTCCTCGTAGTCCATGTCCTCTTCGTTCGTATGTCTCCTTGGTTTAGAAGTTTCTGGAAATGTTCTTTCCAGATGTTTAATATTTCTACTTTGGGTGCCGTCAGTTTTCCGCCTTTCCCTCGCATTTGAGTGCTTCTCGCTCGAAATCCAGCCCTTTCCTTCCTAATATCTGCGTATAGTTCGCTTATAATTCCAGCCTCCCAGTTATCAATGTTTTTTAGTCTTTCCTTGAGGAATTCTCTTTTTAATTTTCTTTTTTTGATTTTATTTGCTTTCGTACTAGCAGCTGAGTATTTTTCAAGTGTAGCTGGATCAGCTTTGACTGGGTAGAGGACCTTCGATCTTCTTCTTTCTTCTACTGCTTTTTCGCATTCCTCCGTGAACCATATTTTGGGTTCCCGTTTCCCTATTATTTCCATTGCTGTTTCTTTTAACTCGGTCACTATTGTCTCCCAATGTTGATCAGTTGTGAGATTCTCTAAGTCTAAGGGTTCAAATTAATTTTTCAGCTCGATTTGGAATTTATCTTTTAGCACAGGATTTTTCAGGTTTTGACTTCAAACTTTCTCCTTTCCATTTGGTATTCTATTCTATAGATTGGTTTCGGTCTCTGACATATTTTGATCCTGATCAGGGAATGGTCCGAATCACAGTCTGCTCCACAATAGCTTCGTACGTCTTGGATAAAACCTCCGATGTCTCTTATCTATCAGCACATGGTCAATTTGGTTTCTAGCCTCTTTCGGGCTAACCCGTGTTTATTTGTGGATGTCCTTGTGCGGGAACATCGTGCTACTAACCACTAATCCCTTCCTTGCTGCAAGACTAATACATCGTACTACATTGTCATTACTTGTTTCGTGGAGACTTTGGCTTCCGATAACGGGCCTAAAATGTATCCTAGTGGAGCCTCCTTGTTCTTTGCTGTAATCTCCTAAATTTTGGGGGAAATAGTCAATGTGAGAATGAAGAAAATGAACCATTATGCTGATGAGGCAGCCAAAGTTCTGGAAAGTTTTCGGCAAGCGTTCCACCAAATTTCGGTAATTGGGGTTCTTGTTATAGCCTAGAAATCCTTCCACCACAGCCTTGAGGCTTAGCCAGGCTTCCTTTTCCAGAGAATTCATGGTGTTCTCAAACTCCAAGATATAGAACTGTTGAGCTAGTGGAGAGGATGGAGCCAAACAGGCTGTCAGACTGACAGAAGAAAATTCTCTGATGAACAGGAGGGAAGAAGAAACGAGGACGACGGATTGATGACGTGGGAGCAGGGACTGAAGCTCCAGTGGTTTCATAGTGCTACACTGATTGCATTAGAAGGCAACCACTCCTGGTACTGGATTCAGTGAAGCGAACCATCCACTATAAATAATTGGTAACGAAACCACAGGCAGAACCTCATGGGTGGTTTGGAATCCTGCCTATCGCATAGGTAAGTATTTTGTTCTTCTTTTACTTCCTCCAAGTTCCATTCTCCTTCGAGTTGTTCTACCCCAGGATCTGCATTTTTCTATGTCCCTCCCCATCTTTGCCGTCCCCTAGAGTCTTCCCAATAACCAATCAATTCACTTGCTGTTCTTCTCTTACGTATTTATTTTATATATTAATGAATATGATGAAGAGCAGATGGCTCAGTGTTTATAATTTAATATTATTCAAGATTCGAACCACCATTCTTAATTATTCGTCCGAATATGTATGTGTTATTTGCCAATTTGTAACGAACATCTAATGAAGACGTAAACAAAAAAGTTTTGGGGGCGTGGTGTCGACCGGCAGAAAGCCGTTGATAAATCACATATCACGTTTATCATGTGCCTTAAGTAATAAATAATTATTAATAAAATTATACTTAATCCATAAGCTTCCCCACAGTGTTAGCCATTTGTCCTTTGGTCTGAAAAGTATTATCGGTCAATTATTTATGATATTTTTATTCTCATTGAACAAACAACCTAAAAAATTGTCTCTGCGAATTTCCCGAAACTCATTTTTCCCAAAGCCTTTTATTACTATTATTTATTTCACTATTTAAGGATGAATTCAAAATTCACAACTCCAATTCTATATACGTTATTTATTTAATGACGCTTTATAATACTTGGACAATTATTCAGTGCGAATACTAAATTTTGACGCCATTGTATGTACCCTCCGATGGAGACCGTAACCAAGAATTATTTACTCTCTTTGAAAACCGTTTTTAGATCAAATCAGGCTAGAGTTGACCAATAGAACAAATAAATAATATAAATACGTAACATAGTTAAACCTTTTTGTATTTTAATTTTTTCTAAACAAACAATTTCTAAATTTTCACCCGTTAAGGGTTGAGGATGGGCCCTATTGTCTGCTACAGAGGCTTTTGTGGGAGGAGAGGTTGAATATATTGAGTGTGGGGGGCCAATTAAATTTATTTATTGCTATTTTGGGAAAGGATTAATTTTATTAGCTGCCTGCCTCTGATAATGATTCTTCGCGAATTCTGTATGAGTCGTTTCTAAAAGAAATGTTTCAGTTCTTATATATATATATATATATATATATATATATATATATATATTCACAAATAATATTAGGGACGGAGAAATCCTAGAAAAGAAAGCGAAGGGGATTTTTCAAGTTAACTTGGTCAGTACGATCTTGTTCCTACATTTATCAGGAACTAAGCCTACAGGCAATTGATTACACAACCAGCCAAGACAAATAGAGGCTTTAGATACCTTAATGGAAATAAATAAATAGCCGCATAACGGATATTCATCCTGCCAAAATTTAAGAAACGAAAGTCATAAATCACATGGTTTCGCCTTTCGATTTATTTGAAATATCTTACTTAAGAAGCCGTTAACAGTCCAATAATGAGTACTGATTTTAGATATTTGGAACTTTAATTACTTTTGAAATTTCGGTTAAAATCGTAAGGCATAACGGTTTATCTACAGTTAATTATTTGTTTCACAACTGCGTTCCTTGTAATAGGAAAATAAATGTACGAGGTGTTTCACAAGGGAATATCGGAGAAAAGACCATAAATAAATTTTAATTAACGAATCCAATAAAATAAAGAAATTAGCCATTTCCCCCCTTCCTTCTGCCAAATAAATATGTTTTTAAAAATAAAACAGGCTAATTATAATCTTTTTTCTCAAGTAAATGGCCTCAGATTCGTATTCCAAATGTGGAAGGTAAAATATTAATTGTGTTTTTTTAATTTTCACTTGAATTTTCTACGAACATATGTTATGGTTCTCAGACTTAACCAGAAGTCGTCTCAAGGAACACGCTTGCTAAATATTCATTAAATAGATATTAACAATTTTACGAGCCATTAAAAATGATCGGAATTGTCAATTATCAAATTATTCATAGTATCTATAGTTATAACGTCTTTAAGAAACAAAGTCAAAACTCGTGTTGGTATTGAGGCTCGAGGTCTGATCATATTGATTGACAGCAAATTTGTTGAACAATAACTTGATACATTCAATTTATGATATTATTTAAGCTATTAATTTATTTATTAATTATGATATTTTCAATCAATGTAAGTCACATCCCTGCACAATAGCTGCCTTAGAAAAAGTACAGTCTATAACAGTACTGGACCCAAGACTATTTGTTCTTTTTGAACATTTAATTCTTCTAAATATTATATATTATTTACCCCGGCAGTAAAGGACGCCATGCCAATTTTTGTACTCGTTCAGGAGAGCCATTTAAAACTATTAAAATTTTGTTCTTTTTTACTTAAAGAAAAATGTGTGTGTCAGCTCCGACGCACGACTGGAGTTTACTCCTTAAGAACTAGTATCTTGTAGATTATGTAAAAAGAGGGTAAATGAAAGCATCTTAAAAAATAAGCAAAGTATATATAAATAATTATTCATAATATTTACATCATTCCAATGAAATATATACCATCAACTATTTCACATAATAATAATTGTTAATATGTGTATATAAATCATTCTTGGGAAGATTCGTTTGTTCTACCATGAACATTTAACATGATTTTGAACTGTGTTTAGTCCGTGAATAGTATTATCATCATCATTAAATACTGTAACAATAGATTTGTGGTAACTAAAGTAGAATACGTGTACGTCCGAAGTTACATGGGTTACGATCGTGAAAAAATTGCATCAATAGTTGTACCATATCTAGTCGTCCCGAGTAATCTGCCAGAAATAAAGTCTAAAGTAAAATAAAATATAGCCCTAAATTAACTTAATTTTTCAAGAATTGTACTAAGTGTAAACTTTCATCTTTACTTAGTGAAAATTAAATTTACTTTTCACTAATAAAATTTTACTTAGTAACGTTAAGTGAATAAACAAATATCCACTGTGTCTTTATCTTTGTAAGAACCAACGATAAATGATTTCATACTAAAAGTGGTTTCGCTGTAAGTAAGTATTTTTCAATTTGACAACACAAATTGACGGTTAGGTTGCTGTTATCCTCGTACATACCTGAAAGTGAATGGTGCGCAAAGGATCGTAACGTTTCTCAATACATTTATATTTCACTGTAAAGTTTATTGACTAAACCTCCTCCCTGACTATTTAAAACATCTGTAAATCTATTCTCATAATATCAAAACATAAAAAACATCTAAGCTCAAAGGTAACATTGAGGTTATATATTTATCTTCTTAACTAGTTCAAACAAAGCTAACCTTAATTTGAGATTTTAAAAAATGATCGCATTTCAACGAGAATTAAACAATAGAATACACTGTTACCATAGATACCACACGTATCTATTCCCGATTAGTCCCGATATTTAACTTTTAATTTCTATTTATTATGCAAAACTAATAATACAATATTATCGAGAAAGGAACGTAACACACCACATTTAGCTAAAATTCGATTTTACTCCTCATAAAATTTTCATACCGCGGGCTAAATATGAAAATGGTTTCTTAAGGAGTAAACTCCAAAAAGCTTAAAGGTTTATTGTTTTTGGCATTGATAAGTAATTGAAAGCTTAGATGATGTATTTATATAAGAGAATTTGCCTAAAACTTTATTTATTTTGTAGCCATGGATTCCTTAACCTACAGAGCACAGTATAAACAGTACGGCTTACATTACGAGAATATATAGAGACGGATCATCAACTACAGACATTCACAGCTCGCTTTGAGGAACAAGATAACAGAATACAAGTGGCCCTGTAAGGAAAAACATGAAGTAATCATGGATGTTGCCCAAGCATAAAATTTTGTTTGGTGCGGAGGACTACCCAAAAAGAGATTCCTTTTCTTGTTCCTTTATTTTCTTTCCAGTAGATTTTGTCTGCCAGAGTTGGGATATCTCTTCCATACGACTGGACATGACTGGAGTTAGCAGGAATCAATATTTTCCCTTTTATGGCACATTTCTGTGTATGGTCATCAAAACATAACAACGAACTACAAGAGAGACCGCTAGATATATATCTATATATATAAAAATATCCTGTCACGATGTTTGTTCGGGTTAACCTCCGAAACTACTGGACCGATTTTAATGACATTTCGCACAGATATGTAAAATTGTCCAACTTAAAAATAGGCTATGTTTATTTTCAATTAATGACCGCAATATTTTTTTATCAAAATTATATTTTTTTCTAACCTGCTGCATTTTTCATATGTTGTAAGGGCATGACTGAGTAGTGTAAATCCAAATTCGCATAAAAAAAAACGGATGGAAAAACTTTTGGTTGCCGAAAAATCTCAAAATTTTCGGAGTTGTTTCAGTTGTTGCCCTGTATCTCCTAATCGGTGCGTTTTTTGAAAAAAAAAACGTATGCTCTATTTTTTAAAGTAGATTAAATTTGCTACAATTTGGGCCCAACCGCAAATCTGTAAGTCAAATAGATTCTGAGTTCAGTCCCTATCATAAAACAAATAGCCGGAATCTTATATATATACATAAATCTCATATTCACGAGCTATTGTTTATATTTTATCAGTTAAAAATATTGTATATTATTTATTTGTTATATAATATACTTAAATATAAGATGAATAAAATGTAAAATCCAAATTCTATTTAATTCATTTTTTTCATTCATTCATTTTTTCGTCAAAATTCATACTGTAACTTGATATTTTTTAAAACTATTATAACAGCCACAGCAACGCGTATATATATATATATATATATATATATATATATATATATATATATATATATATATATATATAGGGAAACTAAGAGAAAATTAAAAGGAGGAGTTACCTTTTGTAGGTATATTAAGTTAATATATATATTTAAAAAATAAAAATAAAAAATATATATATTAATGAGAAGCGAGGGATCGTTGACTGGATGATGTAAGGAAGAAAATAGTTGGGGGTGCAGTCAATTAAAACACTAAATAAGTGGATACTTATTTTAATTAAGTGCCGACGTTTCGACCCACTTTGTGGGTCATCTTCAGGGCTAAGGACGCTTGCAGAAGCACGAGGGGACGCGGTCTGAACGGAAAAGACGTTATGAATAATAACGTTGATAACGTCTTTTCCGTTCAGACCGCGTCCCCTCGTGCTTCTGCAAGCGTCCTTAGCCCTGAAGATGACCCACAAAGTGGGTCGAAACGTCGGCACTTAATTAAAATAAGTATCCACTTATTTAGTGTTTTAATTGACTGCACCCCCAACTATTTTCTTCCTTATATATATTAATGTAAGAAAAATATAAGATTAGTACATGACTTAGGCAGGGAGACTCGCTGGCACCTCTACTATTCAATATTGTAATGCAAAGTGTCATTAAAAGGGCAGGATTACTGATGGAGGGAACCATCTTTAACCGTTGTCTGGGTATTCTTGCATATGCTGATGACCTTGTATTAGTAGGAAGATCGCTGATAACTTTAAAAGAAGTTTTCGAGAGGCTGGAAGTGGAAGCTGGAAAAATGGGGTTACAGGTAAATGAGGAGAAAACCAAGATAATGGTAATAAAGAATAGTAAACAAAACCAACCACCTCATAGCTAAACGTTTGGAAGACACACTTTCCAACGAGTGTCAAGTTTCCAGTATTTAGGAAGCCGTATAAACGAGAATTTGGATGAGGAGGAGGAAATCAGAGCCAGGATAGTATCAGGTAATAAAGCATGTTTTGGAATATCAAAGCTCCTGAGAAGTAAGCTCCTTAGCCTGAAGTCCAAGCTGGTGATATATAAAACCGTCATTAGGCCAGTAGCGACATACGCTGGTGAAACCCTCACACTGAATAAATCTAGAGTGGAAAAGCTGAATAGATTCGAAAGGAGAGTTCTTCGGCCAATATTTGGCCCAGTTCGAGAAAATGACCAACTCAGGATCAGAAGGAACATGGAGCTAAGTGAGTTATATGGAGACCTAATGGTATCGAGCTTCATCAGGATTTAACGCATCAAGTAGCTGGGCCACTTACATAGGAAGGACGAGGAAAGAACAGCTAATAAGCTGTATAAAGGAAATCCGGATGGAGTAAGACCTTGAGGAAGGCCCAAAGCTAGATGGAAGGATGCCGTTTGTGAAGATCTGAGGCTAAGCAAGGTCTCCATCACTCGAGCAGGTGATCGGGACGATTGGGGTAGAGCGGTTGAGCAGGCCAAGGACTTCTTTATGAGTCTGTCGCGCCAATAATGTAATGTAATATATATATATATATATATAGAGAGAGAGATAAAGAGCTGTATACACATACACTCACACACACAAGATGATATACCACTGGGGGTATTTAACGAACATTCCATTATTACTTATAACAATCAAAGGATTTGTTTAATAAAGGTTTAAAAACTTCTTTCCCATATTTACATAACAACACTGCACCATTTTATAGACTGAACACAACTACCTTAAAAAATAATAGTGTCAATTACGACCAAGGATAGACAATTCATTGGAAAGGAAGGGGTAATATATAAACAGAGAAGCCATAAAAAAAAAAAAAAAAATAGCAATCAGTTTTATAACATATAGTATGTTATAAAAGGTTTATAATAGTTTTATAAAAGGTTTATAACAGTTTTATAACATATAGTTATAACAGTATTATAACATATTCATATACATGTGAATAAGGTATTGTGAAGAATAATTGACTGAAAATGGCCGAGTCCTTTAGAGTAGATAATTCCAAGGGTGGTATCTTACGGATTAGGTTTTGGGTAACAATTCGTTTGCAACCTATGTAACTATGCAATGTATTGACATCGATCCTTTGGTTCCTCTATTCCTTATTTTAATAATAAAAACCTGCAAGATTCAGTTAAAGTTAGAGTCTGCACCTTTTCTAGGACAACGGTTGTGCAAATGGGTGATCTGCACGAGATCACGTTCAATCATTTCCTTAGGGATTACGGGTCCCCAAAATATAGAGGGTGGATCAGGGAGGGTCCCAAGAGGGTCTTCAGTTCACATTTGGTCCATGCGTAGTTGTTAATAGATTGAATAATTTATCTGCCACAGTCGGATTTGAACCTGGGATCTTCGAGATAGCAACTAAGGGCTCAGCTCACTGAGTTTCCCAGCTTCCTTTTTGCAACAGATATTGTGCCTTTTTCAAAATTTCTGTACCTAAATAAAGTTATGGATATATATCTGCAGCCCCAATAATGGGTCAACAAGTGGTTCAGTCGAATATTGTTTAGAGAGTGATAACTGTATTGAGGGAAGCGGTATCGTGACGTAGTTTTTGGCTTGCAATAGAACTGTAATATAAGCAATAACTCCTTTTCAAACCAACGCCATGAAAATAACACCTCGCTACGAAAATAACATGATTCCGCTTCCCTAAGTACAAGAAAGTCATTTTGGAGAAAATTCGACTAAACCACTTATTCACAAGCCCTGTAGATATAATAGCTTCAAAATATAATCAATGAAAATCCAAATATTTACTTGTATTCTTAGGAAAAACAGAGTTAAAACTATAATTTGGTCAAAAGTAGTATGTATTTTATTACTCGAAAAAGTAGTGATTATAACTCAGACAATTATTATTTTTATATTACATAATATAAATATTCGTTTACGATTTTTAGATAACGTAATAGTTATAGCTATACTGGTTTTAGTAATTCCTCTCAGCAAAACTACTTCTTAGGTTTATCCTTATGTAAGTTCAGAAAACTCCTGATAATGAACTTTATGAATTATGTGATATTTTGTATAAATAACATGCATTATTCATGAATAAAAACAATAGCATTATTCACGATGTATAACCTACTGCTTACTTTAAATATACAAGTATTTTCATGCATGGCATTATATTGTAACAATGGTTACTTAATACCCGTAGCTGTTTCATCTTGCAAGGGACGGAAGCTTAACGCTATGTAAGGATTAAGTTTAAAAAAAAATACGAATATCTCCCCAGGAACTGTTGGGGAAAGAGATACGATACGGAGTCCGATATCAGATAGACTTACAAATAAATGGAGTGTATTGTAGGTACGAATTGATTTGGTCAACAGTTCATTCTGTACCTTAGTGACGTTCTCAGGTACTTCGAAAAGATTTGCACGTTTGCTAAGTCTATATCGTATCCATCTTAACAAGGTAGGATTTGACTATCAGCAAGGGAGTGAGTATTGAACCCGAAGAGCATTTGTGATTTTACATCCAACATACCTTATGTATGCTGAGATTTTTATTTTGTGACTATTAGTCACGAATCAATAATCCTACTACTTGTGAATAGTAGCTCTGATTAAAATCTACAATTCGGGTCAGAATAAATATTTGCTATTTTGGCTATTTAACTATTTAATGCAAACTATAAATATAATAACTATCTGAGAGTTTATAATAATTATGCAAGATAGTTATGTTATTAATTGATTGCAACGACCATTTACTCAGAAATACGAGGTAGGTTTTTTTAAGGAGTTGATTGAACTTGTTGAAGTAGTTGTTCTGAGAAACTTGTTTAATTTAGTTATTAAAATTTACAACTGTATTACAACAATAAAACAAGTAAATATACGAAATAAATGATTCATAATAGCAAGAATAAAGGCAAATAGACACATTATTTATCTTATAGGCAGGAGGCCATCTTCTTTACGCCTCGGAGGATTATCGGGAATTGAAGAGCGCTAACACTAGTGGGTTTGAGTGGGAAAATAAAGTTTCCCTGATAACAACCGATTGATAAAGAATGATTGATATCGGGCTCAGGCCAAATTAGCAACAAATGGGACATTAAGGACTTTACGGATGATTTTATTCCGTTTTTATAAGGAACACTTTAGGAAGAATTTTGTGTAGGAAGGATTGGATACTAGAGTCGATTGCTTAGTGGAGCCCCAAAACTCTATTCTGTAAGTCCAGACAGGTCTGATAATAGTCATGTGTCTTTTGTAATTAATTGGGAGACCATTTTTCTATTGAGTAGTAGCCTGAATTGGCAAGCAGTTTCTAGTCGTTTGAGTCTAGTATGAATATTCCTAGGTAAAGCTTTGTTAAGATGTAGGTCTTAAGTATCGGATTTTTTTCCAGGAATAAGTAAGATATTGTTAAAGAATACTGGAAGTCAATGGTTTGCACGACGGAGGGTTTTGAGATCAAGGCGGTTTTTTCAAGAAGTGTATCCTTCAACCTCTTACTTTAAGTATATTTTCAACACATTTTTTTATTCAAATTAACTCTTTAAAAAAAAACAACATGATGATTCATCTATTGTTACTTGGGATTTTATCGGATGCTTTCTTTTTAAAGTATCTTTCCGCGGAAAAGTGATTTTTCCAAATTTCTAAGAAATACTAATATTCGCAGGATTTCCTAGCCCAGTAATTTTCTCATAAAAAAATATGAAACTTAAAGGAAATTACATTTTCTGTCTTTCATTTCATTTTTGTCAAATTCGTCTAGGATCCACTGTATAATTAAAGAAAGGGCTCAAGAAAGTGTCCTTAATAAAAACTTGTATTACTAAAAACTGATATTAGAGTAAAATCTGTACAGCTAAAACCCACGAACGGTCTTAGATTTAGTACATGAAAATGACTGTGGTGTCCCCATCTATAGCCCAGGAGATTCAACAGTGTCCAACCGTGGTTGTTGACAAAAGAAACAGACTAAATAATTTGTCAGCCAAAGCCGGATTTAAACCCGGAACCTTCAATATACCAACTCAGCACTCTACACTCTGAGCTAGTCCGCTCCCCCATTGCTGAAATATGTTGGATAAATAAAAAACTCGAAAGATCGTATCATTACAACTTGAAAATAAAAACACGCCTCTTGAAACCTTTAGAGAGGTTTCGAAATGTTTTATTAAATTAACGAGTGATATAACAAAATCCTGCCGGAATCGTAAAAAAGAACAAGCTGGGAAAAATAATTACTTCGTTATGTAAGAGATATCAAATGTCAGGAAGATGAATCTTGTTTGAGAAGAAGAAGCTGAAGAATTTCTATAGGGGACTGAAACCTTACGACTTTTATAGGCTTCGGAACTTGGGCCACATATAGAAGAAGGCCCAGGAAGTAATTTTTTGGGAGTAGGATGTCACCGAATTGGATCTTGACAATAGAGGGTCCACCACCAGCGAATTTCCCAGGTTAACTGATGATTTAAAGCATCTAAGCATTGATTTTAGTTCTGATTATTATTTTTTTTAATAACAATAATATATTCCATCGTTTGATAAATAATAATAAATATTTTTTGAGAAATTATACAAATTGTATTTGTGCTCTACTTTTGTAAACCTTCCCAGTAATGTTTGTACCGGTAAGTTTGGGTGTCCTGCAATTGACCCATGACATTTTTTGTAGTTTATTGTTTGTTTCAGTCACGAGTGGTATGATCAGGTCTTCGTGTAATGATTTATGAGTCATGTAAAAGGGGCAATGAATCACATAACGAAGGGTTTTTGACTGAAAGATATGAATGGTCTGTAAGTTAGATTTTTTGCCTCACACCTGCAAGGAATAACCCTCTATCGGTTAAAGTAGTATGTTGTAAATAATAAAACTGTTATTTAGTGATAGTTTTTTCTTTGATGAAACTAATTTACTTTGTGGTAAAGGTTGAGTCTTCTCAACCTTTTCCACACAAAGTAATCACATGTTATCTCCATGGCAGTCTTCTTCGCTAAAACTATAATCAATGTTTTTAATGTGCAATGCTTTAGATTTGTTTTGTCATTTATGTGTATTTAGTCCTCTAAGTAAGTAATTTTTTTTTAATTACCTTTATAAAAATATGTAAATGAAAATTGAAAAAACTGGCTGTCAGTGATTTTAATAGAATAATTGTAGAATGTTATGGATTAAATATCTAGGGAAAATAATGTACTTATTTTTATTGGGACGTCAATATGAATTTTCAAAGCAAAAAAAAATCATTTGACATAAAATTATGGCGAAGTACTTGAATTTCACTATGCGATAAAAATAATTAAATGTGGCCCTACAAAAAGAATGCTATTTTAAATATCAATATTTTACTTTTTAACGTTTTTCTCTAGTTTAGTCAAACAACTTTCTTTAACTAAACACATTGGCATCTTATTTCTACATAGTTTTAGTCCGGTCCTGAATATGAAGCATTACTTAACTAAACTAACGGAAATGTGAAAAAGTATGTATTTTTTTAATTTAGAGTTAAACGCTTTAGATCCTGAGGCGTTCAGGATTTATTGGCAAAAAATAACAACTAAAACGTAAAACAAATATTTTTTTTGTTGGCGATCTTCGGCCCAAAAGCCTACATACCTCCTTGTATTCAGATTCTCGTGTATGATTGCTCGTGATGAGATGTCTCTAAATATTTCTTAGTTATAACACTAAAGGTAAAATGTACTACACTGAAGCCCTGTAATACAGGGATAATTAACAATATATTTAAATAGTTTACATAACAACCTTTGATTATAAATAATTAGGAGGTTACTCCTATTCTTCCGATGTTAAATTGTATGTTTTTCTTTAAAACTCAAAACGTGTACTTTTTCAGCCAAATGAAATATTAATGTTTTTAATATACTTTTCATCCATTTTGTTTTGTTTCTTCATTCATTTTACTAGTATCTGTCATCTGTCAGTATCTTTACTTTAACGATTACCTGAAATCACCCAGGGTGGAGAGCTCCGTTTTACATCACTTCCGAAAGGCGGCGTAACCAAGGATTTTTCATCCTTTGAAAAATCCTGAGGCCATCTGCTGGGCGGTCAAACCACGATCTTGGCCATCGTTTATTTATTTATTCTTTTTACACAGTTTTAATCTGAGCTTTCTTAAATTATTTACTGTAATGTTTATCAAACACATTTTTTGTTTTTTATTCTTTTTTTTCTTTGTTTTTTTTTTTTTTTATTTTTTTTTTTGTTGTTTTTTTCAAGAGGGATAGGAATTTACCAGTGCGGCTTTACGAATGGTAGATCTTGTATTGATGAAATATTTGCCCTGAGAATTCTTATGGAAAGGACCAGAGAGTACATACAATAAGTCACAGGTACGATTCTGACTAAGTCCATTCAAATAATGGGCAACGCGGATGATATAGATATAGTCGGAAGAACACAGAGGGATTAACAGCCAGCGTTTCTTGCTTTGGAGAAAGCTGGACGAGGAATGGGTCTTGGGGAAGTGAATCAGGCAAAGACCATCTATATGCTTGATAGCCCATCAAGGCAACCAACACAATCTATCACCTTTGGCACTTACACGTTTGAAAGTGTCGACAGTTTTGTCAACCTTGGCTCTTTGGTCAAAGCGGATAACTCAACCGGAGCAGAAGTTCAAAGAAGAATTTTTACCGCTAATAAATGTTATTTTGGGATGGCAAAATTTTTAAGAAGTCATCTGATATCAACAAGAGCCAAGGTGATACTTTACAAGACAATGATAAGGCCTGTTTTAACTTACGGATAGGAAACCTGGCCTCTGTCCAGGGCAGATGCCAACAGTTTACTGCTCTTCGAAAGAAAAATATTAAGAAGGATATATGGAGCAGTTAGAGTTGGCGATCAATTTAGACCCAGGCAGAATGCAGAGATATATCGGATGTATCAGGAGCTAGACGTGGTTCAGTATATAAGAATAGTTAGGTTTAGATGGGCTGGACATGTGGCCAGATTGGAGGACAATGCTACTCATAAGAGACTGCTATTTGGTTACGTTGACGGAAAAAGGAAACGTGGACGGCCACGATTAAGATGGGCAGATGAGGTCGAGAAGGATGCAGGTAGCATTGTTGGATCCAGAGCTTGGAGGACTTTGGCACAGGACAGAGATACGTGGAGGCGACGCCTTGATGCGGCCAGGATCCGCACTGGGTTGTAGAGCCAGTGTTGATTGATTGATTCATTTTTTGGAGGAATGCTTGCATGTAATACATTCTTTCTCAAAACACGTTCTTCTTAAGATTTATTAAAAAAAAAAATGAAGTTTTTACAACGCGATTTTGTAGATTTTTAGTATACTCGTAGTTTTAAAGTGAATAATTTTTTTATTATAGTTTTCATTCTACACATTTTCGCTGTTATGTACAATTTTTACGGCATGCTTGTATGTTTTCCATTCATTCTAAAAAAGATCTTTCTTGTTCTTTAAATTTATTCAAAAAATTAAAGTTTTTACTGCTTAAGTTTGTACATTTTTTGTGCACGGTTTTTATCTGAACATTTTTTATTATTTATTTTTATTGTGATGTTTCCTGCAAATAATTTGGTCTATACTTATAACTTTATCTGAGTACAATATTCCTTTTATATCACGGGGTTTTATGACGCACTAATCATAACACTGTATTCTTATCTATTTATTACACGTCGGAAAATATTTTTATATAAATGAAATATATCCCTATTTCAAATCAACAACATCACTCGAAAATTGTTTTTTACAGTTAAGTCGGCAGCAGCAATTGTACTGGCTGATGCATTTTAATTCAGAAACGACATGTCTAATATTCCATTTCCAATATATTTTTAATGTCATTTTTTGAAATGAGATGGCACATTTCAAAAGTTAACATTAGCATATTAACATGAGGTTTTATGAGAATAATGACGTAAGTTAAAATAATGAAAGATTCAAGCTTTTAAAACATGTCTGATGGTTAATAGAAGAATTTCAATAACATCATTACAATAGGAATGATTAGCATAAACAATACCTACATTTTCAAACTTACATGGAACTTTCAAATGCCTCAATTGAAAACATTTTGTTAGTTATGACATTGTTATTTTGAAGGAGCGAAAAGTGATACATAATCAGTCATATACCATCGTAGTATTGCGCACACAGCACATCGTCGTAAAATCTAGATCGGACAACACCGGACATAATGATAATAATAATAATGACACGAGTTAATATCAATAAAGTTTCAAGCTTTTGAAAATTCTCTAATCGTCAATAAAATATTTTCAATACCATCATTATAATATGAACGCTTTGCTTTGCCAATACCCTTTTTTTTTTACTCACATGAAACCTCTACTGAACATTTTTTTCGGAGTTATGACATTGTTCTTTTGATACATAATCATTCTCATTCGAATGTAGTGTTACATACACTACACAGGACATCGTCATACACTCTAGATCGGACGCCGAGACCACAGATATGTCAACTGCAACAACAATTACTGGGGTAACAAGGCCCTCAACAAGGGCAGTATTTGTGAACGGTTGCGATAATGTTTCACAGTACAGTGTAATGAGCCCGTCCCTTAAGTGATCAAATCACTCAGTCGGCACGAACTGTGGTTGCTTTAATCAAAATAGTGTCTCTATTCGCCACTAGTGGCCTATCTGGTCGAAATATATATTATTATGATTAGATCGATTAATTGATAAAAATAAAGTGCCCCGATACCATCATAGTTATTCCTAATTCACAATATATGTAAGGGAACTCCTGGGAATGTCTTAAAATGCATAAAGCAACACAATAAGAAGACAAAAAAAAAAACCTGTACCACTACAACCCGTGAAGGGTCTTGGGTTCAGTGCATGGAAGAGAATATACTTGGACAATGGTTTTGAAGGGAGATGATGTATCTTAGATCACGCTCAACCGCCAGATTTCCCCTTTATTTTGGGTATCGACTTTATAGAGGCTGAATGAGCCCCAGGAAGGTCTTAGATCCCATAGGTTCCATCTCCGGCTCCAAAAAATTAAATTAAAGTCTTGCCAGCAGCGGGATTTGAACCCAGGACCTTGGCAAGGCAACAAAGCGCTCTACCACTAGGCTACTCTGCTCCCTAAGAAGAAGACGAAGCACTTTTGAACTATTTATTTATAGAGGTTTTGAAAAAAAAAAAGATTGATTGATAATGAAGAACTCAGCTTAAAGGCATTGCCTTTATGATATAAGCAGGTCTATTTCTGCTCTGCTTATGAAAGCAATTCAGAGCATTGTCATTCTTGCTGATGTGTTAGGGGACTATTAAATACCACAATGCAGTTAAAGATATAGCCTAGAAAACTAATTAAAGTTTGATAACAGAATAATCAAATTTAAAAAAAAAAACTTCCATTTCGAGCTAAGGATACGAAAAGGAAAACTGATGAAAAATGATTAAAGTAACACATACTTAGGTAGGTTTATTAACAAGTGTTAATTAAGACAAAAAATAAAATATTATAGAATTTAAAATGTAATAGCCTTTTATGAATGTAGGTAAGGAAATAGGGCTGGAAATCGTTATAAAATAAAGTATGCGGTTATTATGGTTTGTAGCAGAAAAAGGGGAGATTTTTAGGGGATATTGCTTCAGGAGGGAACATTGAGCATGTCGAGAAGTTAAAGTACTTAGGATCTATCGTTATTAGAAAAAACGAAATTCAAGAGGAAATAAATATACGATTCGAGAAAGGGAATACTTGTTATTATTCGGTATCGGTATTACTAACATTTTGTCCCGATATCTAAAGAGCAGAATTGATAAAACCATCTTAGCAGTTCTTACTTGCGGATGTGAAACGTGGCCGCTAACGCTGAAGATTGGACAATACCTCAAGTTATGTAAAAATTATAGGTAGAATATTTGGTCCAAAAAAGGATGAGGCCACTGGAGATATAAGAAGACTACACAGGGCGGAATTGCAAAGCAAGGATCCGGTAGCGTGAATTGAAGTAGTAGCTCCACGAAGATTAATATGGGTTTCTAAAGTTGCATATTAACGAATTCTTAAAAAGTTAGTAAGCGCTGTGCCGACTGGGAAGTGTCTGAGAAGTAAACCGAGGCGTAGGTGGAATGATTGCGTTAAGAGTCGTCAGGCGGATTTGGGTTTGGATAGCGGTTCGTGGACGATAGTTTGTAAGCAGAGATTGGTGGTATCGGCATCGACCATTCGGTGTCGCTAAGCCCTATTATTGTTAGGTAATAGACTTTAGTTTTTTATGTCTCAAACAAAGCAGTTGTTACTTGATTATTACTTGAGAATGTATCATGAACGATTATCAATTATATTATTATTTTATAAATGTCAAATACCAAATATTTGTTATAATAATCCTTAAAGATAAGCATATATCATTTCTTAACTTTCCTATCATCCCATATTCTCTTCATCTTCTCACTCATCTCTGTCTATATTTTCTCCTCTTTCCTCTTATTTTCCACTACAAGGAGCTTTTATGTATTTTCTGAATATTCCTCTGTCCAGGTATTATTTTTCTGTATTCCCGAGCCTTGTTATTTCCTCTTACATTTGAGTGGGGAATCCTCTGATGTTTCTTAGTTGCATAACTTTGCTGAATATCTGTATGCCCATCGTCTATTTATTCGCTGTTTTCATATTCCCGAAATATAAATTAATCTCATTTTCCTTATTTGCTGTTTTCAAGTCCTCAGTCCACCCTTCATACATTTTTTTTTTTTACTCCAGTATTCTTTTCCTTCTTATCTTGTTCTGTGGATACGTTTTAGGACTTTTCATTTCATTATTAGTAATTTCTCCAGCCTATTAAACCCCATTGTTTCCGACCAAAATAGTATGACTGGTTTCACTACGGTTTCATAGTGATTGATTTTAGTCTTTTTCGAAGGATTCTTTTTGTTGTACCCTTGTCAGTCCCTCCAATTTTACCCCCCCCCCCTGCTAATGGTTGCCTGGGTGTCCCCACCATTGTAATTTAGGATTTCCCCAAGGTACTTAAACTGCTTGACCCTTTCCATTGTCCCATTTTTTGTTAATCTTCTCTTTTGTTTCCATTCATGTATTCCCATTATTCCGTTGTTTTTTTTAAACATGCCATCAGTCCCGCTTTTTCTGCTATTTCTTTCCATCCTTCAATTTGGCCTATTCTTTATGTTCGCATTCCGACAGTAGATCCAGGACATTTGCTAATGGTAAACATTTTACTTCCATTTTGTTCTATCGCCTCCCGAAGTTGTTTTTTTTTCCTAGAAAGTATTCATAATTGTATCCGTCATTATGTTGAATAATACTGGCAACAGTACGTCTCCCTGTCTTAATCCCGTTTTGATTTCAAATGGTTTATTAATTTTACCTCTGAATTTACTTTTAGAGAATGTTTCGGTAAGCGTCAATCTAATAAGATTGACTGTTTTTTGATCTATGCCTATTCTTGCAGTACCCAACAGAGAGCTTTTCTGTATACAGAATCTTATGCTTTCCAAAAATCCACGAAAGAAGTGTATATTTTTTTTGCCCTAGCCATGTGATACCAGTTGTAAGCTCAACGTTTATTCTGAACTAGGTATTTCATTCCTAAACCCTCTTTGGTATTCACCAATATTAGTGGCTAATAGTTGTTCTAGTCTATTTATTAGGACTTTTGTTAGAATTTTGTACGTTACCAATAGTAAGGATATTTGTTTAAATCAGTTTTCGATCCTTTAGTTAGAAGCGGGTACATAAAATGTTAGCAAGGATAATAGAATTAATAAACAATAGAATAAATGGATACTCAATTAAGGATGCCCGCTTCATAGAGGCTGGGTGAGCCACAGATGGGTCTTTGAATGTAGTTATTCCGAATTTTCTCGGTGGTTGTGATATTAACCATTTAGTATTTTCCCTCTCCTTGAAGGCATTTATTTACAAATATATAAAATATCTTTGAATAATTCATTGCATACATACGTTTTTCCAGAATTTTTAAATAAAGACATGGTCTTTTCAGACTAAGCAGTTGCAATAACCAACAGTTTTTCATTTGTCCCAGCTTCAAAATAGATTTCTAACATGTCCAATTGGACAGAACAAGATAGAAAACATATCTTATATTTTTTCACTAATACGATTTATGCCCCGTGGTGTTAGTTTAAATTAAATTTAAGTGCATATTTTAAATTTAAGCCCGGAGGATGGAATACCTGTAGTTTTTTTTCGTCAGTGAATAATATATTTTTATCATTTGTGTCATTGGGAGCGCTCATATTAGTAATAATAATATTGTTATTATGCGCTCACGCAAAATGGGGGAAAGTATAAATAAATAAAATACATCAAAATAAAAAGTAAAACTGATAATTATTAAAATATATATAAATTATAACAAAATATTTCTGTTAAACTTTATAGATAAAGGCATAAATTATTTAGCAGATATCTAAACTGAAAACTCTAGTCTAAGTTGGCAAACCGCCCCTGGAAAAACATTAACTGTTTCTTGTAGGAGTAGCCTTGTTGAGGCTTCGACCCACACCCCACAGGCCAATTATTTTTTTATATAATTTTTTTTTAAATTTAATATAAATCAATTTTCCGTAGAACTAATTTTTACTAAAATAATTATGTTTTATAGAATCACGAATATCATGAATTACAAATATTAAAATTTGTAAAATTTTCGCATTGAGATCCCATTCTCTAAACTAATGAATGCTTCTGTTACAATTATTTATTTTTATTCTCAAGGTCTTATTTTTATTCCATTAAATATAATTATTAATTTTTTAGGTACTAATATTGAAGTATTATTATTGAAGACAAAAATTAAAACAGGCTTTATATTATACGTTGTTGTTACTGACTGAAAAGTAGTCACTTTACGCAATTTATGAGGAAACATTGGAGGAAGGTTACCTTTGCAGAAGGGTTAATATGCTAACCTACTTAATAAGGCAAACAGAAACAACGTGAAGACTAGAAAATCAACAAGGAGGGCATACCACGCAGCCAACCACACTACATATTCGTACAGCACGTCCCAAACCCTACCCAAACATTGAAGTCTCCCTGATTTTAAACTAGTTTATCTCACTTCATTAAAAGTTTCGTTAGGAGTAGAGTATTTTCTTAGAACGTGAAAATGTATATTTAACCTATTCATAAAATAATAACACCTAAGGCATTGATTAATAATCATTAAGACATAAAGTGGGAATCCAAGGGAGAAATAATTCTGGGAATAAGATGTGTGGTGTCTCCGTTACGGTCCGTCCCGCTTTATATTGTAAAATAAAATTACATCATCCATCCCGCTAGACATTCCCTTTGGAATAACAACTCTTGTAACTTCACTGATGTAATCAGAAGCACCGCTGATGCAGCAATCCCCTAGTTCAGCCTCGTACCACCACCTCTGCGTCCCCTACCTGATCATATTCTGAATCGTATCGCCCTCCGCAATAAGTGGAAGAACAAGTGGTACAGGACCAGAGACTATGAGGTTAAATCGGTGGTAAATTCACTTACCACTCAGATTCGAAACCTCATGAAACAATGACAGACTGCTCAGTGGCATGAAAAGAATCGGTCCGTCCACCCATGGTGCCCATAGAAAGTTCTGGAAGCTAGTTAGGACGAGCACCAGAAAGAGGAACTACACAAGGCTTCAGAATGGAGACGAGATACTAATAGGCAAGGAGCAGATTGTTAAGTTTGCAGATCACTACGGTGACCTAATAGCGAAACGGACCATAGACTAGTATTAACGGGATTATTAACTAGTACCTATCATCGTACATGCGCGGGACCTCCCTCGAAATATCCCTTCCAAAGGAATGCATAACCACGGAAATTTTACCACGGTGACCTAATAGCGAAACGGACCATAGACTCGTCCGAATCATCGACAGAAGAGATCGGCAGCACTTACATGAGTGCATCGCCAGCCGACTACCGACCTGCTTCCGCACTTGTGCAAAGTTTTTGAGAAAAGTATTCTTAATTATCTCACCGGAGCAGACCGGCTTCCAAGCCGGACAGTGGCCGACCCACCATTGGCTAAGCTACACGCGGAAGTCAGGGAGAACATCGCTAAGAACATGACAACCGCCATATCTATAGACTGCACGGAGGCGTTCGGCTCAGTGTCCCATAGTCTTCTATGTAAGACACTGCAGGACAACGAGTTTCCCGAGCAACTCTACAGTATCATACGGTTCTTTCTGACGCGACGTTCAACTAAGGTTAGAGTCGGTGAAAAGCTGTCCAACCCCTTTGATCTCAGTTGTGGTGTTCCCCAGGGCTCTGTGTAGTCGCCAGTTCTTTTTTCGATCTACAAGGCGGAGACTGTTGGAGCGAGATACAGAAAGGCCACTGTCGCGGCTCACGCCGACGATATAACAATTTATAGTAGTTCGTAAGAAAGCTGTACGACAGGCAGAGGCGGCCTGTAAGGAGATAACTGACAAGCTGAAGAGATTAAATATTATAGTCAATCCCAAGTAGACCGACCGTGTTGTCTTTTCATTTCAGAAAAACAAGCGCCCTCTACCGACGGTCTATAGAGTGGAGGATAGCCAGAACCATCCAGCCAATCAGATAGTGCACCTGGGCGTCAACCTAGACAGGCACCTGACGTTGAACCAGCACTGCATGAGAAAGATCAGTCAGACTAGGAGAAAGTCCCTTATCTTGAACCACCGAATATATCATTACGCCTCAAATTAATTACAAGAGAGTCCTCAGACCAGCCCTTCTCTGCGGAGCGCCAATGCTCAATATCTCCGACTACCAAGAAGAGACTCCAACAGTTTAAAAACACCATATTAAGGCGTATAGTACGACATACTACAATACAACGCTCAAAGACAGACATAATACACGACACTTTCGGACTACCGACTGGGACAGATTTTATAACTCGGAGGGATATCATGTTCTTTGATAGCCTCCAGCACTGCACTAACCCGCTATTCAGCACTTTGAGACCACCAAGCCGGCCACAGCGCTGGCAAAAATATGTAAGTTCCCTCAGTCTCGACTCAGGTGCATTATTACTCTTAGCTTTAGTTTTTGTTTTTATCATTCTCAAACAACCAGTGAGCCCCATCACTGGATATCTGATCCTAGCTATACCCCATAACCTCAATCCTCAAAATCCTCTTAAAATGGACCCGGTGCAGTAAAAGAGATGTATACATGTAAATATAAATTTATTAATACACGTTAGTTTGTAAGTTTGTTTCAGACGAATCTTCATTTTCCAGGGGCTTGGAAAAAAAAATCACAACTTTGAACCGTAAGATACCTTGGGAAAAAATTAAATAAAATGTAAGTAACGTACAGTATTAGTTTATATGTTGGAGATATAGTTTTTAAATAAACGGAGAGAGATAAAAAAAAACTTTTTTTATATTTAATAGAGAACAACAATGTCTACGTTTGTTCATTTTACGTCACTTTATGCAGCTTTGGCTATTCGGACGATGCCACAGTGGGAGCTATCCAGGTTTAATTAAGATAGGGATTATTAACTAGTACCAATCATCGTACGGACTCGGGCCCTCCCTCAAAATATCCCTTCCATTGGACCACGGAAATCTCGGGCCACCAGCCAGTGTACGAACCCGCGATCTTTGGTTTAGTAGGTTGCATGCCAACCTGAACACCACAGGTCGCCCCAAAGGTAAAATGTATATTATTAATTTTTTATGCTATTATTATTATTATTTATATGTTAGTATATGTATATTGTTTAATAGTATTATTTTAAATATTGCAGATCTAGTTCTTTAAATAAACGTAGGGAGATAATTTTTGTTATATATATATAATAAAGAGAAACAATTCATTACGTCATCATATTAGTTATTGCGGAATGTAAAATAAATCTACTATTAATAATGATAGTTCGCTACAATTCCAAATTAAGAATATATGAACCGTTCAGGATCAAAGGCGGATAACAATTAATTTCAAAAACTTATTTTCTAACATTCTTCGCTAGTTTAGCCATGAAATACTTTATGCTCTCAAAACTTAAGGTAACGGAACTGATTAAAACATTGAGAAATAAGGCGGTAAAATGTCGAATTAAACAAATTTGTATGATTAAATGAGCAAACATTTTTTAAAATAATTTTGGAGTTATAATCTTTGAAATATACTTTAACCATTGGGAGAATTTATAATTAAGCAATATATACAGATAAGTACGCAAAGAAAAAATCGCGTGCATTCACATATGGCGTTGAAGTCATTTGACATGCCATATATTTGATATGTCATTTGAACATATGGAATGATAAGCTTAATAAATATATCTCCAAAATTACTGAAGGAACAGATATATGTGAAACAGATTTAGGGAGTTATAAACGTCACATGGCACTATTCTGTATCAGAACTCAGAACTCAAAAATCTGTGTTTTTCGGTGGTGAGTTATGACCATGAAAAAAATTGGTAAAATCTCTTTATCACTCATCAAAACTGTATCATCCTAACTTGAGAGCTTGTCTGGCAGAAGACACATGTGTCACTTTTAGTGTTATAATGCTATTTTAAGCTTACTAATAGTTTTTCCAGTTTTTTTTCCCAAACTACTACTTTTTGACCAATAAAACTTCAGAAATATGTGACTATGTATATTAAATGGGAGGTGTCATATAATTTTTTTAATAGAGTGATCCATATGTTCAAATATTTTAGTGAAATACAGCTGTAAACAAAATCAGTGAGGTATTGCCTCTGTCTAATAGAAGCGTTAGAACAATTCTCCCGCCTACACTTTGGCCTTTTCTTGCGATGCTCACCGAATTAATGGGGATTTCAGTAATACGCACTTAATCCTCCCTGACAACTTCATGCCCCCACAAAGCTACCACCTCAGTTATGCTTGCCGAGTACGGCTTACACAATTAGCAGTTGTGAATAGAGCGTAACTTTAATAAAAACCTTTTTAATATTAATGATAAAACAATATTTATAATTATGTAATGTTATTAAACCTACGCTGAGTGTAATTCAGCAAAATGTATGAATTTTATTATAGCGAGTAATCGAAAACATCACTATTCATCCTAAAAAAAAAATTACGATTAATTACATATTTTTAGTCAATGTGTAAATTGTTTTTGCTTTAAAAAGGTGTCTTTACCCTCCTAATACCGGATAGGGTCGCTAACGACCCCAAGCTCACATTTTTTACTCTCCTTAAGTCAAAAACAAAGTTATGCTCACGAGGGTCTCAGACATTTATCCTTAGACTATATGTGACACGAAGAGTAGATCTAACGAAACGCATGCTCAAAATAAATCACTGTGTATTAAATTTTGTCCAAAAAACGAGCATGGGTTCCGGAACGACCCCACCTGGTAGTTTCTGTTAGCCTTATTTCAGATCGCCGATAAGGCCGTCACAGACTGTGCCTTTTCAGGCTCTTTATATAATTTCCTAGAAGAATATTTGCATTTAAAGTGTCGATTTGGCGGTGTGGGTTCCAATTACCGCCGTAAATATGTATTACTATAGTTAAGTAAATAATTTCTGGATGTCGTTTGGTGTTCTTTCGCTAGAATTCTCTCTCTTTCTTTTTCTTTTGCATCTTAGTTTGTAATGTTTGCAATAAATATATTTGTAAAGAGCACATAACCACAACATGTTCATGCATTCATTGTAAGTAGGTAATTTAAGTTCTCTTAGAACATCTTTGTTGTTCACTAAAATGATTTATTTTCAAAATAAATAAAATTATACATTTTAATAGTTCAAAAATGATTGATATTACTTTTCTACAGTCCTATTCTATCAGAGTTATAAGCAATGACTCTTAGATCGATCATTGTAGCTGATAGAAGAAATATATGGGGTTGTACAGCGACCCCACCTGGTATTAAGTGTAACTTTTTTCTCCCGGTATTAGGAGGGTCTACAACTGTCACTTGATACTGCTAAACGGTCCCTCACCGTTTTGTATTGTATAATGTCAGCGGCCTCGTGCCGCTTTGAGTAAAAACCGCCTTCAGCGGACTCAACCCGATGTAACGCCTTAAAATACCGAAAGGTAACACAAGGCTGATGTTTATATAGAAGCATTTGCAGGTATATATATTGTAAATTGTACATATATTTTAAATAAAATCTTAGAGGATATGAAAAAAAACCACGTTGATCAATAACATCATTCAATTCAGCTTAATACCCCCACTTAAAATGCCCCCGGTGAAGTACAAGAGATGTCTATTTGTGTATAAACGGTAAATAATCGTTTTTAGCATGTGTTTGTTTGTGGTTGAGCATCATTCCGAGGGGAGTGGAAAGAAAAAATAAAGAGAAAAAGAAAAACACGGTGATCACCAAGTGGCATTTGTGCAGTTTCTCTCAATAATTATTTATTATTACTATATTCAGGGGAAAATATATACACTATTCTTTATTTTTAAAATTTCTTTTCCTTCTCATTTAATGTTGGATATTAAAAATAAATACCGCTTCGGATCAAGTTACTTCTCGAGTTTACTATATCTCCAATATTCCTTTATCCGTTCACTTTGTAAAGGTAGAAATGATATATTGTAATTATTAACATAATATCATTTGCGCTACATATTTCTCTATCTTCGAATATAAAAGTCAATTAATGGCAATAGTTATACAGTTATATAGATACCACAGACATCTTTGTGTATTGGATTAATGCCGTTTTTTATACCGACTCATCATCAAGAACCATAAAAATGGTAATTATTTGAAGTGAACCTACAATGATATCCTTTTATTTTTCAATTAGCCTCAAATTTTTCGGCTAATAAGCTTTTTATCAGTATCTCTAACAATCGTGTTATCCGCGACTTGGTGACATGGAATTATAAAGTAAGCTCCGCATCACTAATTTGCATTCGCCCACAAAACGCGGATTTCGGAGAGAGATGGAAAATAACGGAAGAGGAATAATTGGTGGATTAATTGCTCGAAGTGGGAAATGGTGGCGGGAGAACGGTGCAAAATTTGATGAATTAGTCCTCCAGTAACCTTTGATCCCGGCAGATAATCATGCACATCTCACATCGACGATACTGAGCAACGATTACCTTCAATTGTACATAATGATTTCCAATATATAAAGTGGATTTAAGGAACTTCCGTTGTTTTCTAAGTTTACAGGCTGTGATGAGATGTTAATAATTCTCCCTTTTTTGATAAAAATCTATTATAACTACAATTGAACGAACACCGTTTAGTATCCGATCAGTTATGAGCAATGGAAACACGTGATTTTTGTGTTTTGTTTTTTTATGAGTTGAAAGTTTTTATGAGGGATATTCGAACGCCCGAACTATTTAAAACAATCAAAACCGAAGGGTAAGATGAAACCATCACACCAACATAGATGCACATTGCATGCAACAAAAACAATCTACATTGGTTGATCGGAATGGACTTACACTGTTTAACGACAACGTCAGAGCTCTTTATTCCCGACAAATGGTGAAGAAACTAAACAAGTACTAAGTCCTCCCAGACTCACCTTATTCGACTGTCTTACCTCCAACGGATTTTTATCTGTTTAGGTAATAAATTTCTTGAAGAGTGATTTTTTTGAAAATGAGTCTCATGTTAACACATTTTCAGACTTCATTCCATCACGGGGGAGCGGAGTGGATCAGTGGTAGAGCACTAATGCCGAAAATCCTGGTTCAAATCCGGCTGCAGACAAGCTATTATTTAGTCTGTTAGTAGCCGGAGATGATCATATCCGGGGCTTACCCAGTCTCTATAAAGTGGGTACCCCAAATCAGGGGGAAAATCTGGCCGTTGAGCGAGATCTAGGATACAACCTCCTTGCACAACCGTTGTCCTTGAAACAGTACAGTTTCTATGTACTGTACCACATACCCGTCACGAATTATTTTATCAAGAAACCCTGAGATTTTATTTTGGAATTGAAAATTTCACAAGAAGTTGAGAAGAATGTATAAATAATGAGGGTAAATATTTTGAATAAAAATGTTTTGAATTCACAAAGTTATTTTACTAAACAACCTTTCAAAACAGTCATTCCCTTTTCCTTTTTTTCTTTCCTTTCCCGACTCTTTAATTAATAGTAATGGTGTCATTATACTTTAATAATAATATTAACATTGCATATTTTAAATGTATAGTCAGTTGAAGGCTTAAGTGGTTTGGACAAGTGTCGAGAATGATTGAAGAATCTTAGGATAGAAACGGGTAGAAGAATTGTAGATCAAGAAACGTGGTGTCAAAGAAGCCTTTAAGCAGAAAGACATCAATTGATTCTCAGCCTTCGAGGCAGGGAAGACAAATTCTCCGGTAAAATAACATTGGATCGAAACTACAAGGGGAGTCCACTCACTGCGATGTGGTAAGTTATATAAGTAAATGTGTGATTATCAAACTATGGCAAACTTCTTATCACTGACTATTCAGTGACTAACTCGGCACTGTTGCCTGTTTTGTTAGATGTAAAAAAATGTTGTGGTCTGAACTGTGACTAATGAAATAAAAATTACATCACATTTTTGTGATTTTGTCATCGATCTGATTAAGTTTTACCTATTTCGTCATTGTTATGGGTTGTCACAAATGACGATTATCCTTCTAACTGTTTTGGTTCATACTATTTATTTATTTGACAATTTTTTTCCTTTATTGTAAAATGAAAGAAGAAGAAAGAAAATAACACTCTGTTTAATCATTTTGTTCCAAATAATATATAACTAAAACATTTTTGTAAATTGTCACACGGAAACGATGTCCTTGGCGTGGGCAATTGAGTATTCTAATCGTAAATCCACCTAGTGGGTGTTCAGTGATCCAAAGAGGGAATTCAATAATGGTAACACTGTCGAGTGAAGTGTTACCTCCCTTACTACGTTCCTTCAGTAATTCATTGCACGGCGACGTATTCTTACATCGTGAATTCTTTCATGGTCTCAGTTTTAACGCTTTTCTGTGTGAATTTAAAAATTTAAAACGTTTTCTTGTTTCCCAATTGTTTGCCTGTTAAAAATGATGACTTTCGTTCTTTTGTAGAGGAAATATTTTTAATAGGGAAATTCGTGAATGCCGTTTCGTCATTGCTGTGGATATTTCCTGCCATAATTGTCATGGCCAATCTTTTACTGCGTATTTTTTTTACCTATGTGTATTTCATGGCCACGGCAATGATTTCATGGACCATTTCAATGTCGATTGGGGTTTAAATTTTCAAACTGCCTAAATTGCATCCAGTATTGTCCTAGGAATAAATCAATGATAATAAAACAATACTTGATGCAATTCAGGCAGTTTGAAAATTTAAACCCCAATCGACATTGACATGGTCCATGAAATCATTGCCGTGGCCATGAAATTTTAGATTGAATTTTTATGAATTTCAAGCAATGGTCATGAACTGCTATAATGCTAGATTTGCTGTGGGAGGGTACATGTGCAAGTAGATTTTATTTATTTTTTTAGTCCACATTGAAAAATTTCAAAACTAACATGAGAAACTTTCCGGTTGAATGAGAATCACCCAAATAATATATAATTATTATAGAAACATTCCTTTTTTGTATCGTACATCACATTATATATTCATAGGAAATAAAAGTTTGAATGTATCCTTGAATGAGGCTAATCGAAGTAAAAAAGGTTTTCCCACCAAATTAAAAATTGGCGTTCAAACTCAATTCATTAACCCCAGTACTGTAAAAAAAAAATTTTTTTTAAATTCCCAGTTCATTTCTTAGCGTGTAGTGGGCGGCTACGGACTAGGACCGTGTCGTATATTTTAATTAATCTTTGTTTGGTGGTACCAGGTCGCCAAATTTAGAAAAGCCTCATCATATTTAGAGTATTTACCACTGGGCTCTTGAAACCAAGTAAAGAAAATTTGTATACATTTTCAAAGTTTGTTTTATATAATACTTCTCTGCCGTTAACATGAAGAATGAAAACATCTCGTACCCCTGGACAGGTAAAGTTTAGGACTCCCACAGTAGCGTCGTCCGATTAGCCATAGCAGCATAAAGTGACGTTAAATAAATACAAAAAAAAGGTTCTCATATAGGAATCGGTTTTTTTTTATCTGCGTAGAATAAGGAACAAATATATTTTAATGTCCAAAAAAAATTACTGAAGACCAATCTAGTCAAATAGGGGAGCCGGGGAGCACAGTGGAAACAGTTCTGAATTGCTATGTTGAAGGTTTCGAGTTTAAATTCGCCTGTGACAGATAAATTATTTGTTCTGTCAACCGCTACTAATAGACCCTGTAGGTTCTACCGACCATCCTGTGGCTCAACCAGACTCTATAAATTGGATACCTTTAATTGGGCAATGTCTTTTTACTAGATAAATAAAAGAGACATTAATAAAACAACGGTAACGTCTTAGTATTTCAATTTAACGTTATACAAAGTAAACAACCAAGTAATATCTCAATGGGTCCTCTAAACCGTTATTTCTTGTATTTAGGTCTATATTGCATGAGCCATTATTATCTTTCATAAGTTCGTCGTTTCGCAGATTTTAATGCTCAATTTCATAAGAGAAACAACTCCAGCCAACTTTAAGTTCTAATAAGATTCTAACTCCTGTAGGTCCCAAAATGTCATGGAGATACTTAAAGGGCTCTATTCCTAGTCCCTTAAGAGTTGGTCCTTGACTATTTAGGGAAGGCAAGTACGCATGTTGTCACAACATAAACTCCTTACGAGAAACACAGCCTTCACAGTTACATAGATACATGTGGGTGGTAAAGTACAGCACCGAACTGTACGTCAAAACCCTTTTAAAAGCCAAGAAAAAACACCTCGAGAGAGGATGTAAGACTGAGAAGAGTTTCGAGGACTTCAGCCAAAAAAGTAAGTACTTAAAATCCTAAAATACTTATTATCGTCATGCTTTAACTAACGGCATACGGTTCCACTAACAGGCGAGAAAGAAAGAATAAATACTAGTTTTGTACACATTTGAAAATGTGTATTGAATACTTTAGAGCATCTTGTAAGCTGTATCTGCGCTATTACTGGCTCAATTTCTAACTTTTTTGAAAACAATTTTAATTAAACCTGCTGTAATGATACAAATTATTTTTAAAATAGTTTTAAGGGCTTTAAGGGCTAAACTTGGGTAGCCACTCGCAGGTTATTAATAATGTATAAAAAAATAATAATAATAATAGCCGATAGAAAATGTAATAGTTGGATAGAGACTCAGGTGGATACCTCAATATTTTTTGGACTGGATAGTTCAGAAACGTATAGGTCTGTCAACAAAACTGCAATTGAAATTCTTTCCAATATACCGGGTGGCCCAAAAAAGACTGAAGGATTAAAAATAGTTATATCTTTTTTGTGTTTAATAATTTTTTTTTTTTTGTCTTTTGCAGGTTATTTACTGGTTTTTGGAGATAAATCATGGCTACATATGATGTGCAGAAACGCGTCAAAATCATTGAATTTTTTTATTCTTCTGGAAGGTCAATTATTACAACTCAACGAAATTATCGTCGTCATTTTAATGTCCGAACAGCACCCAGTGACAGCATGATTAGGAACTTAGTCTCCCGTTTTGAGGAACACGGAAGAGTGTCAGATCTTCCAGGAAGAGGAAGAGGTCGATCTGTGCGCAATGAAGCAGTTGTGGAGGCTGTACGGCAGAGTGTAAACGAAGATCCATCTGTCTCTACTCGTCGTCGTTCTGCTCAATTGGGAATCTCCAGAACATCCCTGCAAAGAATTTTGAAGCGGGATCTTAAAATGTTTCCGTATAAAATTCAAATGGTACAGCAACCTTCAGTCTTTTTTGGGCCACCCTTTATAACTAAACAATTATAGTATATTAAAATTGACGTGCATTTTGTAAACTTCATTTTCATATGGGAATAGAGCATCAAAATTTGACTAACAGATCCAAAAATCCTGAAAAGTTGACGGTAAGCAGTATAAAAAAACAAAAACTACATCTACTATTCATGAAGACGGGTCATGGGTTCAATACATGGTAGAGTCCATATTGTTTTTAAAACAACGGTTGTGCAGCGAGGTAATTTGTTCGAGATCACGCTCCACCGGCAGGTTTTTCCTAATTAAGGAGTACCCACATGATAGAGGCTGGATTAGCCCCAGAACGATCTATAAGGGATCCATCCGTAGAAGTTAACAGATTAAATAAATTACCTGCAACAGCCGGGTTTGAAACAAGAACATTCGCTTCGGCAACTCACCTCTTTACCACTGGGCTAACCCGCTCCCCTAACTAATCAGATAGGTTTAGAAAATATTTTCACCAATTAAAATTAAACGTAATAAATTTACGATGTATATACGAGAAGGTGTTTTTTTATGTATGCATTAAACTTTTAGTGATATTTAAAAAGAAATCTTAAATGTTACGGTCTAATGGTTGATATTGGCAAAATATTTATAGAAGATAAATACAGAACCATATAGCAATTACATCTGAACGAAAATTGTTTTCTCTGGAATAAATGAAATATTTTAAATCCAGTTTCATGAAACTGGATTTATATTTGTTATTCTTGAAATACAAATTTCAAAGGCACGGAGAATGATTCAATAGGTAAAAGAAATGTAATGGGTTTTGTTTTGTTTTGCCTGTAAGGAGATGGGGAAAATGTTTTTACCCAAACTGATCTACAAGGGATTTGTGCCAGATATAATGGGTTACATATCCTTGGATATATATGGCGCATACGATCTCAAACATAACTCTAATAAAACCTGTAGGTAAAAAAATAACAGGTATCCGCTGTAAATAAAATAATTAAAATAGTATTGCTCTTAATAGCTGTTCTGTTCTTGACATTAAAAAATAAAAACTCAAACACCCACATATTAACTTTTGTTACGCTTTATTATTTTGTCCAATAGGAACACTAAATGAGTATCGGCTAAAAATACCTTCATAAGTTTGACCTACTTTGAGTACATTCAGGTACCATACAGGTAGATATTTATTTTTTTTGTTAGATGACTCATAAACTATATATCCATTGAATAACTCATAAATAAACTATAACTAATAATCTATATTCATTTACATAAGTATCTGTTTTAACAATTATTTATTTAGTTCTTTCTGTTGTTTTTTTAGTGATATTTAGGTTTTTAGTAGTTAAGCATTCAAATTGCGAGTTGGTAGGATTTTATTTTGCAAATTTGTTTTAGATTAATCTAAGACTAAACGAAGCGATTATAATTTTCTAAAATAAAAAATATAAGATATATTAAATACTGGGTGACGAGGATAATAATCTTCGGATTTTTTAAATTTTATTTTCAAAGGATAGCCTCACTTCAAATGATTCACTAAATTTTTTTTGTTCAGCCAGTATCAATACTATTTTCCTATTTCCTGGAAAAAAATTGAATGCAACTTTTATATCTATCTATATTTACAATAATGTATATGCGTTAATTATAATATATTAATTTGAAACACTCCTGAAGAAAGACTCTTTGTGCTAAAACTCTATTCGGTATGTAGATGTGACTGTATTCGGAAATTCTAAGTTGAAAATTTTCAGTTTCCCCATGTCGTGTAGTACGAATAACTCCTCAAATGAGAAAACGTTATTTTCGAAACAAAGTATTTAATAATTGCTGAATTTTTGAAAGTTTGTGCTGTTTTATAGATTATTTGAACTTACCAAAATTTCATCTTATCTTTTGCACCAAAATTAATTTCATTTTAAAAGTCTAGACAAAATGTACTAAGTTGGAATTTTGAAGGTGATTTTTCCGGTATCACGCACTTCCACCAGGCTATTTTCCTCAATTAGCAGTAGTCATGTTACAGAGGCTGGGTGAGCCCCAGGAGAGTCTCCAGATGCAACATTAATTCATTAAATAGTCTTTCTAACACAGTTGGATCTGGGCACGGGTCAGCTTAGGAATTCAGTGCTCTACAAACTGAGTTACCCCGCTCTCCCTATTATTGGGGAAATTGAGATAAATTAATTGTTTTTTAGCAAAAAAAGTTACTTTATTTTTCTGTAAATTAAGGAAATACTTTTTATAATGTTCGAGGTGAAACCCAACTTTAAAAAAAGGATATGAATAATAAATTAAAAATTGAAACTAACTCAGACTCCGTATTTAAGAAAGATACCGGATTAATTCTATCCCCGCTGAGAAGGGATTATTTCGCAGACCAGTAGTTAGAAATAATGATATATAATCTTTAGAAAACTAAAGAATTTACCAACACTTTTGCTATAAAAATAATAAAGCAACAAAGAATGCGGATTTCATTTTATCCTCCTAAAAGATTGATATTGTAAACATTTCTTTTAAATTAACCAGAATTAGGATTTTTCTCATGACGATTATGATATTAATTTCCGGTATGATGTTAATTTCATGCAAATCGTTTATTATCCATCTTAGAAGATTATTTTATGTTTCAAATTTTTATTACAAAAATAATTATAATATAATTTAAATTTTATTTTTATTATAAATTAATTCATAGGAATTCCTGGGACATCCTTATATCCTTTTATTTAAAACAATTTTGTGTATAATAAATAAATAATAAGAAATACATTTCATTTATCATACATGATTATATGCAATCAGGTATAATCCATTCATACAAAATTAATTACATTATATATTCCTTTTAAAATATTAGGGTTAAAGTCGAAATAATGGACTATCTATAACAGTATAAATTCATATTTAATACTTATTAATGGATATAGGCTTTTGCATTTATAGATGTCATCCATTTTCTAGTTCTTTATTATTTTTGATATTCAAAGATAACTATATTATCGATAAGTTAACTATAATTAATTAATATACAGGTAATCAGGGTGAACCGTCTCTTAGTAGTCGTATTTAATCATAATGTATGGCATTATATAATGTATGTAATCATATAATGTGTTCCCTGGATAGTGTTCAGGGAATAAAAATTCTTTTTTTTAATATTGAAAACGCCTTAGGGCGTAGTATCTATTTACAATATGAATTTTACCATTATGGTTAGAGCAATCTATTTTATTTTTAGAAAGATGGTTTTCATAGAAGTGTAACATTTATTGCTTTTCAATATTTTTCTTGGCAGAAGCTTGTTTATCAAATAAGCAATATGCTAGTAATAGATAAAAAAAACATTTAGAAAAGCATGTATGTCTGTAGATTGACCATATACACTTGTTATATTATTATGTAGGATAATTTTGAAGATTTTGTTGAGCAAATATATTGTAAGAAAGTTATGCTTAACTATTTTTTTTATAGAACATGAAGTAAACATACTCTAAATCTGAATCGATAATTTTCATAAATAGTATATTTAATTGCTTTTCATTATTTTTTTTGTAGAAAACGTCTTTTTAAGATAAGTGATACACGAGTAATATATTAAACAAATTTAAAAATTTATATATATCTATATAGATGACAATATATATACTTTATATATTATTATCAATCTTTTTGGTTGCACAAATGGTGTATTGTAAGTGAAGCAAACATAATAGATTAAATCTATATTGATACTTTTCATATATATGCGCTCTTCATTTATTTCCAATATTATTTTGGCAGATCAGTTTGAAAATAAGAGATGTGCCAGGAATAGATTCAAACCTTTTAAAAGAAAATATTTATTTTTTTAAATAATATTTTTTCGTGAAACTCAAAAATCACTAAACCCAGTTCCACATATTTTATATAACATAAACAATCATTTTTTATTAATATTTTCCTGAATCTAGAAGAATCTATCCCTCGTTCAACATTAATTCATTTTTATAGTAACTAATATTTTTTTTTGTAATATTTTTTCATGAATCTAAAATAATCTCTACCAAATAGTTCTAAATTTAATCTAAAATTTCTAAAATATCTAATTTTTTTTTAATATATCATTAACAACCATTTTTTTAAATATTTGTTTCCTGAATCTAAAAAAAAAATCAAACCAAGTTTCTCCTAAAATCCTTTTTATTAACATACCTTTAATAATCAATTTTTTGTTAACCATTTCTATACTGAATCCTAAAAAAATCTATACCCAGTTCAACATTAAATTCCTCTGTTTAATATACAATAAATATTCGGGTTTTTTAAAAAGAATTTTTTCCTGACATATTATATATAATCTTATATTTGGGGGAATCTAAGAAAGCCTAAACCGAGTTCTACGTAAGATTTTTTTTTTAGTATACCATAAATAATTATTTTTTGTAATCTAAAAAAATTCTAAATATACTTTCACTTACTTTGTTTTTAATGAGTAAAAAATTATCATTTTATGATTGATATTTTTTTTGTGAATCTAAAAAAATCCCTATACCCAGTTCCGTATAAAATCATCTTTTTAATATATCATAAATAATTGTTTTTGTTTTTTTGTTGCAAATGTTTTTCTTAAATCTGAAAAAATATCCATTACCAGTTTCACTTAATAACCATTTTTTAGAAGGATCATAAATATTTTTTTCGTTAATCATTTTTTATTACTGAATTTAAAAAAAATCTATATCCAGTTCCACATAAAATCCTTTTTTTTTAAACATAAATAATATTTTTGTGTAAAATTTTGGTGAAACTAAAAAAAAAATCTTTACCCAATTCCATTTTAAATCCTTCGTTTTAATGTTAATAAATAGTAAATTGAAACAATACCTGTGGTATATATTATATACGTATATACACAATATAATATACGTATATATGGCGACGATATATGCTTTATATACTTACAGAGATGACGACGACGGAGGCCGGTGTGGAGGAGCCACCGGGGGCGGTTTGCTTATATACCCTCCGTCCGCCCCCTCGCCCCCCACCACCACCTTGTCGACGCCACCCCCGAATCAGAAATTAGTTGTAATCGTTCGTAGGGTCGTGTAATTTTAGGGGGGGGGGTCTTCTTAACAAAAACAAAATAAAACTAAATTAATTTAAGAATTCTAGACACTACTTCTAAGGAAAACATATTGAAGAGAGAATGAAGAAGTACTGGGAAGAAAGGAAGTAAAAGAAACACCATAAGTCTTAAGTTGTGGAGCGCTGAGTTGGTATACAGAAGGTCCTGGGTTCAAATCCCGCTCCTTGCTATACTTTCATTTAATCCGTTAGCGCCTAGAGACGGATTACATGGGGTCTAGGACCCTCCTGGTGCTCATCCAGCCTCTATAAAGTGGTACCCAAAATAATGAAGAAAAAAAGGTGGTTCATCTCGGACGAATTGCCTCCCTGCACAGCCTTTGTCATTGAAACAATACAGTCCTTTCCACGTACTGAAACCAAGACCCAAGACACAATCGTTTGTTCGGAAAAGAAAAATCGTCAGTCCTGATGAACCTGGTCAGGTTACTGAGACAAGTGTATTAAATTACTGTAATGCTACATGTCCATTACAGGTGTTTTAGGTTTCAATTCAATTCGATGTTTTGAAGTAGCCGAAAATTTAGTTCAAAGATTCCGTTACGAATATACAGACGAAGCTAATGAAAGCATGTTAAAAATGTTTTTATATCTATATTTCAATCCCGTTTTTCTCATGTACTTTGATTTTCCCTTTTGAAATGGGTTGTCTTCTGATTTTGTTATTTGTTTTATTTTTAATTTACTTTGTGCCTCGTGGAAGCTTGGTATGTATTTTTTCATTTGCTTTTTTTATATAACTTTTTCCAGGTGTCGTCATGTAACCTTCTCAATGCTTCAGTAATTGGATTTAGACCTTGGAGGCGGTGGGATGTTTTCTCTGGTTAGTATCTTACGGCATTTTGAGGTTAGGTTGTGCTCTATACGTTTTTTGTTTTCTTTTGATGCTATCAGTGCGTATCAGAAGTACGAGAAATCCGTATCACAAAAAAAGAGATGAATCAAATAAAGATTTGCTTATACAGCATAAAATATAACACAAAATAAACAACAATGAATAAGAAATAAATCAAAATAGATTAAAGGATGTTATAACGAGTAAAGATTGACGATACATACTTGGAATGGGAGTAGACCATTGTGTCAATATTAAAAAAAAAAGTTAACCGTCGAATAAAAATATGATATCATCATTTATAACAAAAGTTCAAAAATAAGAGATAAATTGTGATGTTTACACAAATACTAAAGATACAGGAGCGGTGCTTAGTATAAATTGACTTTGTCAATTAGTATATTTTTATACAAATTTTTAAATTTCCGTTTTGACAACTCAAAATTCGAGAAAAAATCTCAAAATACAGTTCTGGTTCATAACTTTGAAAAACATTTCAACACTGGCGAAAGACTAAACAAATAAACATAATGATGTCTACTGGATCAAACCGATATTACTTTCTTGTCTGTTACATAAGATAATATAGATGTTCCAGTTCATATTATACAAACTTTTTGGGAAATTCCTCAACTTTGAGAATATATTTTTTTATCTTTAAATGTCTATTTTTTTTTGTGTGCTGCAACAAAAATTCTTTATTTCATCGATGATATATATATATATATTGATATTTAGTTTAAGTAATTATGGCTGCCCAATTATCGTGACTTTAATTGTTAGATTTTAAAACAATTCTGGCGCAATGAGACCTTAATAACCAACATGTGATTAATATGACAGGAATATCCACGCAAATAATTCATGTGAGTCGTCGGATGTAATCAAGAACTATCAAGGGGAATTTATGAGATTGATTTGCTCGAATGTTCCAGCAAATGTATTCCGGAAAACTCGAGACTACTTAGGCTAAATTATCTAAACATGATAATAAACTAAAAAAAAACAAACATTAAACTTGGGATCAACCAGGACCTTAGAGTGGAAGGAACAGAGAAGAGCGAAAAGAACGAAAATTGAGTCTGCAGCTGTGTATATTAATATAATTACAATAATATTAATACGTAGTCAACTCCATGATCATAATAATAAAAAAATAATCACACAGATTTACTACGCATTAGACTAATAAACGCACTTAAAAAAGTACTAAACGCATTAGAGTCCATTCCATTCTTACACATTTTATTAATGCCCTGTACTTTTTTTCTCTCAATGGTCATCCATTAACAATATATTTATAAAATTTTGGTATAAACATGATCCTCATGAACATATTTCGTAGCAGTCAAGAGAAAACGTTCATCACTTGATTTTCAGAACCAAGTCGTATTCATTTCTAGAATTTACTTATGAATTCATAATTTTGTTTTGTCACAAAAAGTCATACAAATTAATTAATCCATAAATATTAACGTTAAAATTAATATATTAATATAAATAATAATTCATAAATAAATTTAATAATTTATCTGAAGAATCCCAACCAAATTTATATTGTCAGTACCGTGGATGATTGAGTCAGTACAGTGGCACGGAAAATTTAAAATGTGATTATCGTTCTCAATACTTTGAAAAAAAAAACCTGTATCACTACAACCCGTGAACGGGTCTGGGATTCATTACATGGTAGAGACTGTAGTGGTTCATGAACAACGGTTGTGCAGGGAGGTGATTTGTCCTATGTCTCGCTCAACCGCCAGATTTTTCCACCTTATTTTGGATATCCATTTTATAGAGGCTTGATGAACCCCATGAGGGTCCCAGATCCCATATGATCCTCTCGGAATTTTATTTTTACCATAAAATAGAGCGATAGAGTCATACATAAAAATGTTACAAATATTATATTTTAAGAAGTATTGTGAACAAAAGCAGCCCAGCCCGATCATTTTATCGAAATATTAAGGACTAAAATAAATAATCATATTGTAAAGCGTTATGGAGTGGGTAAGAGTTTGTATCATTCGTGGTATTAATTGCTATTAGATGAACCTGATATTATTATTATTAATATTTTTTTTAAACCTATTAGGTAGTTGTAGAAACCAGTATCAGTTGACTTGATATAAGATGACACAACATAAGGAAAACTTCAAGCCGATACCGATTCGATTCTTGTTTATCAGATACCTATTTATTAAATGTTAAATTATAAATGTTTTATCAAAATGTACTCATTTAATTTAAAGGGAAATGAAGAAATTTATTTAGATTCAAGTCATTCTTGAAGTTTTCTTCTCTCTATTAAAAAAAATTTCGACGTGTAATGCATTTATGCAATATAGCCACAGTACCGTAGTTTAATACAGACTAACCAGGAAAAGCTTCTTCTGCCATTGTTTCCTTTTTTTAAGGAAAATGCCAACACACTCTCTCTCGGGGTAACGAGAGTTCGCCGTTTTGTTGTAACTCTTTTGGAAATAATAATTTTAATAAGTTATTTGAGAACATACATTTCGTTTCTGATATAATGAAGTTTAAATTAAGTAAAATCCTCAAGGTAGTATCCTTGGCCCAATCCTTTATACAGTTTATAAAGCTGACATCCCAACTCATCCTAATACTACCCTTACCGCGTATGCTGATGATACATGTGTATTATCAGTCAACACCAATCCAGTTTTTGTATCCCAAAGTCTCCAATCCCATATCACAGATCTTGAAGAATGGTTTCAAAACTGGAGAATTAAAATAAATTCTCAAAAATCCCATCAAATCACTTTTACCTTACGTCGTAAACCAATGACTTCCTACCCTTCAGTATCCTTTAATAATAGCCCACTTGTGCCTGTAGAACAGATCCGATACTTAGGGTTGCATCTTGACAAACGATTAACATGGAATCCTCATACTAGACTGAAAAGACAAGAAACCGCTCGACGTTTCAGGCTTCTTCAACACTTACTAGACAAACGCTCTAACCTCCCAATTAACTACAAAAGACTCATCTACATGACCATCATACGACCTGTTTGGACTTACGGAGTAGGGCTTTGGGGCTCCACTAAGCCATCGAATTCCTCTCGTATCCAATCCCTACAATCCAAAATCCTTCGTAAAATCCTCAACGCTCCTTATTTTGTTAAGAATAAAGTCATCCATAACGACCTTAATGTCCATAACGACCTTAATGACCTTAATGTTGCTGATTTGGCACGAACCTATCTATCCTTTCATAACAGACTTCATTCCCACTCAAACCCTCTAGTTTCAAAGCTAGCTTCCTCTTCGATCCCCGATAATCCTCCGAGAAGTCTGAAAAGAAAATGGTCACATGACCTTAGTTGAACATGCGATTTGAGTACTACCAGTGAGGGCTTCTTTTATGCCTGTCCTAAAATATTAGGTCTGGCGTTGTCATGGAAAAGTTTAGGTCCCTTCTTGTTAACGAAAGCAGGTTGCTTTTTGATAAGTCATTGTTGCATTATATAAGGGGAGCGGAGTGGGTCAGTGGTAGAGCACTGAGTTGCCATGCCGGAAATCCTGGTTCGAATCCCGCTACGGCAAGACTTTTATTATGTCTGTTTGCAGCCGGGCATGGATCATTTAGGATCTAGGACCCTCCTGTGGCTCACCAAGCCTCTATAAAATATTATAAAGATAGGGTACCCAAAATAAGGGGGGGCTCTGGGGGATGAGTGTGACCCAGGACGTCACTTCCATGCAGAACAGTTGCCCGTGAAACTGTACAGTCTCTACCATGCACTGAACCCAAGACCAGTTCACGGGTTGTAGTGGTACAGGTTTTCTTTTTATTGTTGCATTATGCCAAAATCCCTGAAGTACGATCTGGATGTGATGGTTTCACCTCTTGGTAGAGAAGATAAATGAATTATTTATGAACTAATTATGTATTTGTTAATTAAACCGTATCACCCACAGAAAACTTCTCAAACAGATGGCGAATGGTCCGTTAATACACCCTTTCCCAAACGCGTTTGAGGTGTTTCTTACTGCTTGGATTGCAGAGTTTCCAAGTTTAAGCTCATAAAACAAAATTACAACATCGCGTGTTTGCTTGGTCATATTTGATGGGTCACTAAACAATGTTGGTTCAATTGTGGTGATGGTAAATATTATATAATAAAAGAGGCTTAATATCAGCTCATTACAATCTGTAAACATGAACATATTAACGACAGAAGTCGTCTTTTGAGTTTTAGAAATAAAATAATAAAAACGGACATATATGATTCGACCCAATATACGGCCTACGTTTTCTTTCTAATTGTTTATGTATATTTATTTGTCTCCCTTAATTGGATTTTAGTTTGGTATATAAGTGCTATCCAAATCTGTCATTAAAAGATTATTTGTGGAGTGCAATAACTCTCTCTCTCTCTCTCTCTCTCTCTCTCTCTCTCTCTCTCTCTCTCTCTCTCTCTCTCTCTCTCTCTCTCTTCTCTCTTATATAAATAATAAATTTATGGATAGATAAAGTAGGATAAAATAAAAATGGGTCGTAAAAGATTGAATCAAACTGAAAATAACGCCAACGTTGCGTTTTGAATAGAGAAAGATCGGGCAATGGGGGTCGGTCAATAGTTTTTTATTTATTTATTGTAATTCTGTAACTTTATATTATATCTGTTTGTTGTTAATTAACCTAAAAGAGTATTAAGTAATAATGAAAGATGCGAAGAAAAAAGTATGATTTTTTTTTTACATTAATGAAAGATCTGACGATCTGTTTTCTTCTTAATTTTTGGATAAATGGAGGCCTTTATAATTCATCTCCAAAATTACATCGGAACACTTTAGGCAGAAAAGATCAAAGAAAAAAAGATGATAGGCATTTTAACATCATTATAGAAGATATTTGTAAATTTGTAATTTTCAGACATTCAGACTAACTGAGCATTTTTATTTCAACGATGAAAAAAAAAATTTAAGATCCCCTTTGAGAAAATTAAATCTATGAAAGAAATCATCATTAAAGAAAATACTTAGTAGAAAGAGATATAATATTAACAATTTTATTAGTATGTTCAGACATTCAAATGTCTAAATCAGTTCAACAATAAATAAAAAAATTTAATTGATGGTGCTCTTTGAGGACAGTAAATCTAAAGAAAAATGTTTTTAAAAACACTTACTAAGAGTAGAAATAATATAAAAGAGTTTATCAGTTTTCGATAATTGCAATAATTACCCAGAATATTTTCTCTTTCACGCAAAATATAAATTATAGAATTCCAAATTCATGTAAATATATGAATTTTTCTATAGTCCTACAGTCCTTGAAGAACCTCTCCTAACTTCTTTCAAGATATATATATATATAACCGGAAGACCCGGGTTCGAATCCCGGCCAAGACTTGAGTTGACGTAAGCCAACGAGATCCCAATTAATGTAATGTTCAATGAACATTCTTCCCAGTGTATACCTCGCTAAAATTGTGAGAACACAGGGATATAGGATTCAGTGAAGAGAATGGATTTGTCTGGCTTGGATGCGAGCGTTGGCAGCTCAGTGGTTAGAGCACCGCGCTAGAGACGTGGGTGACCCGGGTTCGAATCTCGGCCAAGACATAATCTTTTCTCTTCAATATATATATTCTGTGTGTGTGAGTGTCTAAATTACTGTTCATAATCAGTAGAAACTGGCTATGACAGATAGATAAATTATTCCTCCATCAGCAGTGGGCTTAGAAACTTCCTGGGGTTGAAGAGATAGTCTGGAGGGTGTACCAACCTCACATAGTTTTCATGTTGATGCCAACGCAAGCCAATAACTTCATAAACCGAAGAACAGAGATGAATCGATGAAAGTCCATGGAGTATGGCTGCTCGAGGTAAGCAGGCAAACTATGATCTTGAATTCATATCCGGAGAAGACCGTTTTGGACTGCTTACTATTGACAACCTAGAAAAGCACAACCCGATTCCCCTTATAAATGCTCGTCACCACGTATGTCCTCATTCGTTGTACGTTGCGTCCAATAGACTGGCGAGTGAGTTCTTGAGGAATCTCGAGACCGGTAATAGAACTTACAACCCGAAATTCAGCAGGGAGGTTTTGAAAAGTAGTTTTATGTTCTGAATTGGAAATAATAGGAGATTTGTTTGATACAGGTAAATTAAAAAAAACGAACAAGAAAAGCGATCAGCCATAAAACAGTCAAAAAATATCTAAAACGTGCTCTAGGTAAATTACTCAAGTTGGGAACTTTTCCTTAGTTTAGGAGACGAATGGTTACTACTCCTACTTAACCCCCAACTTATTCCTTAAGTTGATCACATCAACACTGAGCGGGCTTATTGCTGATCCGATCAACATAATTAACATTCCAAACGAGCCAACTTTGCAACGGTCCGAAAAAGTCGACGGGCGTCCGATGAGAATTGCTCAACTCGAAAAATTACAATATTTTAATATGCATAGGCCGCTGTTTTATGTATTCTGATTTGATAAATATCATTTTTCAAACTTTAACATTTATCTTCATAAAAAAATTCGATCTAATTTTTTAATGAATTTCGAATGAGTAAAGGTGACTTTTTCCAACAGGTGCTGTATTAAATACTCTTTTATATTGTTAAAATTGTTTTATAGTCGAAGTTATCCAAAGTTAGAACCTACATTAAATGTGATTCCTTTAAAATGCAAGTTTAATGAATTGATGGTAGGTTACTTACTTTTTTGATAATAACTTTCATAACCATTTTGTGATATAAATTATTTCGTCTTTCTTTTTTATTGAGAGTTTCCTCAATGATGATGTTTTCTATAACCAAATCTGACTACATTTTTTTCTAGTTCTTGCTGTCACGTGCATCTTCTTCATACACCCCATATCCTGCCATGTCTTCCTAGACTTGGTTTATCCATGAAATTCTTGGTCAGCCTCTTCTTCTTCCTTCACCAGTGCATGGCCATTTTTCGGATTATACTATTTTCTATCCTCAGTAGGTGTCCAGACCACTAAAATTCCTATATAGAGATTTTTTCGAGAATGGTATCGTGAGTACCCATTATCTCTCGGACTACTGAATTGGGTGTCCTATCCCGCATACACATTCCGGCTGCCCTTCTCCAGAAGTACATCTCTGTGAGTAGTAATTTCTCTTTACTTCCCTTTCATCAAGAATAATTTTCCATGCTATTATAATGGCTATAATGTTACATGACGGTTAAACATGGAAATTGGGAAAGGGAAGCAAAGCGAAATTATTTTGTCCAATTATTATATATATTTAAAGCTTTCAGAGTATTCTTTCAAAATCTAGCAGGCTCCTTATATTTATAAACAATCCGCTCTAAACCTGAATGTGACTTTTCTAATTTGGAATATCGAATTCATATTATTTTAACAACTTCCATCTACTGATACTCCACTAAGCGAACAACATTAAATTAGAAGTACTTCAACAAGTAAAAAAGGTGTTTTAACGAACATTACACTGAAATTTCTATCAACAAAGATATTAAATACAATTACCATATTTAATATGGTTTTAAGTACAAAAAATATTTTAATTACCGGAGCTATGACCGTATTAATGAAGAATAATAACAAATATCGGAGGAGTCAGATCTGAAGAGTGGAGTTGAAGACATCGACTTATCCAACTTCTAATTTACACTTAACACTTACGCTCCTCTGTTTCCTTTTTTTTTTTTTTTTATTCCTGTACACTTTTCCTTTAGGATTTCCCTATAAATTATTTTCATCTAAAAATGATGTAGTTTGTGAACATTTTTTTTTTTTACATGGTCAGACTGAACTTTTTCTAGTACTCGGTGAGTCCAACGACTGTGCAGATCACACAGGGTCCATCCGTAGCTGTTAAACGATTTAATAATTTATCTTCATTTGGATTTATCTTCAGCTGGATTTGAACCCGTGACCTTCAGTTTGAGTTGAGCTACTCCGCTCCTTTATTCACTATTAGACATTAAACAATCCATGCTGTGTTTTTTTTTTGGTGAGTTGGGATACTTTTTTAATCTTTTTTTTTTCAAAGCGGCGCTAATGATTTTTGCAGAACCCGTAACAAGAAAATGAAAATGATTACGGATGATAAAAACTGATTTAAAATGAGCAAAAGCTGATGTGATTAAAATTTGAAAGAGTTAAAACATTTATTAATCTTAAAAGGTAGGAAATCTATAATTAATAGATGCCATATCGATATGAGTATGTTGATCGTACATTTTTTTAAATATTAATCAAATACTAACAAAAAATATATATACTGCAAAATAATCGTAACGTAGAAATTTCTTTATTTGTAAAGTAAACGTTGTGGGGGAAGATATGAATGAGTGTAGTGATAAATCGGTCTAGAGCCATGGATTGTGGCTGTTCGGGATCAGCAAGTGCACGAGGACCGTATAGTCTCTCTCTCTCTCCCTCTCTCTCTCTCTCTCTCTCTCTCTCTCTCTCTCTCTCTCTCTCTCTCTCTCTCTCTCTCCTCTCTCTCTCATATCTATGCGTCAGAGGATCAAGAAAGCACCAAATTGTTATTGTTATAAATTATACACTTTCTTAATTGATGACATTGTCTTGAAAACTTATTACTATCACCACTGAAGTTGCCTTAAAACTATTAATTATACTCAAAGACTAATTTCGTAATACCTGAATATCTAAACAACAAACGACAAGTTCTCAGCCTCTTGATTATAATTGCTTGTTAATTACTAGAATTGGGACCCCTATGAAGGAGGGGGGCGATAGGAAGGGTAATTACCCCCTAAGGAAGGGGCTGTTCGAATTATACGGCAGGGGAGGGGCGGCTTTTTTCCGATATATTTTCGAGTCCCTCCTGAAAATGTATTAGAAGAGCATGTAGCGCTAATAGGATGCAACGCTAAACAAAACACTGACAGCTGACAGGGGAAAATTACTCTGCATACATACCGTGGCGAAAATTGATTTCTTATTAGCCTCATGAATATGATATGAGCATGTAAATCCAGCTCTCGCCCAATCCCCTCTTTCCTCTTGTTTTTTTTACAGACATGTTTTTGAATTAGGATTCTAAGAATTCTCTCTTAGTTAAGAAGAAATGGTCGGTTAAATCGTGAGATGTAAGTTAAAACAATAGGCAAATTCGTTAAATAAACGTTTCACCATAATACATTGATACTAGTAACTATCAATGTAATAAGGCAAAGAGCATTAACATTGGGAAAATCGCTTCCATCATATCAACATTATATCATATCATCCCGTAAAGTGAAACCTATATTAATGATGTTAAAACAATTGTATAACTTATGTTTTATAATATAGAAGCTAGGTAGTTTCGAAGAGCGCTGGGTTCCTGAGCGAAGGTCCCAGATACGAATTAATTTTTTAGATGTGAAATTAGCAAACCGCCTATCGGGCCGGCCACTACCCGGATCATCACCTGGTGAAACTATATGCGGAAGTGAGCCAGTGTACCGCCAAGAATAAAGCGACCGCTATGATCTCCATAGACTGCAAGGAAGCGTTCGACTCAGTGTCCCATAGCCTACTATGTAAGACACTACAGGACAACGAATTTCCGGAACAGCTCTACTCGGTCCTACGATTGTTTCTTACAGCGAACGATAGCAGTCTGTATCGGCGAAATCTTCACAAATGCGGAGTACCTCAGGGATCTGTGCTATATTTTCAATATACTCAGCTGAAACTGTTGGAGCCAACTACAAAAAAGCGACTGTAGCAGCCTATGCCGATGACATAGCGATCTACAGCAGCTCGATCAGCGCAGAGAGAGCTCTACGGCAAGCGGAGGAGGTCTGTGAGAGCATCAAACAGAAATTAGAGGGACTATATCCCAAAAAGATAGACTGCATAGTTTTCGCCTTTCAGGGGAAAAAGCGCCGCCCTCTCCCTAAGGTCTATAGGGTAGCTGGACGCGAAAACAGACCAGCGGGCACCGCATTGTATTTAAATGACACCCTTGACCGGCACCTGAAGCTAGCTAACCACTGCAAGAAAAAACTCAGGTCGGTTAGGACCACGTCTTACAGACTTAACCACCTGCTTACATCTCCTAACTTATCCCTCCGCCTCAAGCTGACAATTTATAAGAGCATCCTCAGACCAGCACTCCTTTACGGAGCACCGTTGCTAGGTAACATCACGCCTGCAACAGCGAAAAAGCTCCAACAGTTTCAGAATTGCGTACTGCGACGCATAGTGAGTTACACAACATTAAACAAAACAAAGTCGGACCTCGTACACACACACTACTCTCGAAAGTTACAGACATTAAACGACACATTTTTCTAAATTTTTCGACAGCCTGAAATACTGTACCAATTACCATGACACTCACCCCAGCAGGACGGCAACAAAAGTGGCAAGATCACGTACAAAATCTCAGCCTGAGCTGAGAAATAAATAAAAAATGACAAATAAAAGGAAAAGGACACGATGAGCCCTATCACCGGAAAAATCTACAGTTAATAAATAAATTAGAACCTTCCACTTCCACTCATCCTCCTCTTGAAATGTACATCGTACAGTACAAGAGATACCTTTCCATCCTATCTTAAATCCTACTTAGAAACCTTCAAACCCAAAGGGGCTAATAAAAAAAAATGAGAAATTAAAGAGCTGTGGAATATAACCAAGCAGCAAGAGAAATTATTGATGCAGGACTAGACCTGGGTTGGTGGAGGATGTGATAGCAAACCTAAAGCTAATGGGCCGCGGAAGATCGGTCAGAGAGTAGGAAAATTGTAGAGGAGGACCACGGTGCAATGTGAAGAAGTTTTTATTTTTCTATTGGTTATTCATTTTTTAATAAATATGTATAATTTATATGATATTTCTGTCACAAAATTCATTTAACTGAAAAATTAACACCTTTTATAGATATTTAAAAACATACATATAGCTTAACAATTACAATTTATACTGGAGTGTAAAACGAACTCATCAATATCCCTACTGATATGTTGCTGAAATAAAATATAATTTTTGATGTGATATGAATAATTTCATATGTAACTATTATTTTTTGTATTTTAAAAGTGTTAGACAATTAATAATTAATGGATTTTAGAGTTTAAGTAGAAAGGATTTGCGTCATTTTTTCAATATCGACGCCACCCCCAAATCTTTTAGAGGGCGATCTTTGCTTATCTGGTCTAGGCGGCAAAGGGCCTTTAAATTTTGGCTCTTCTCAACTTTATGCCCTCTTCCACAGAGATGGCCTGAATGTGAATGAGGGGCGTATCTTTGCCATTCGACCTTCATTCTACTTCTCGACCTCAGTTAGGAGTGATGTCTTAAAAATAAGGATTTGTGACCTTCTAGATGAGCTGATGAGCTTTTTTTTAACGTTGCCCTAGAAACATCATTTATCCATGCAAACAGCATGAGTCTCGACGAGAGCTGGATCATATGGCACCTGATCGCCGCTGTCTTAAACAGTGCAATTTATATATTCAAAAACTACAAATTAGAAAACCCATAACGAATGGGTTAACCCCCGACGACAATTTTTTTTCGAGCACGGTCGCCAGGAGGGATTTTTTTAAAATTCATATTGTTAATTTTTAATAAAAATTCATGTTTACAATGGAAATCATCCAATTTGTAAGTTTTTAGATTTTTTGGTACCCAGTAAAACCAATGCGAAATTTATTTTCCTATACTTAACATATTTCATTAGTTCAAGAAAAATCTTTTTCGACTACTAGTTTACTCAGAATAACTGATAATTGCACATTACTCTTATTCCACACACAGTGTGCAGGCCGTCTAATAGCCTCGGAAATCAATTGCATACACGGCGTCCAATCGGTCTCGAAAGGGTTAAATAATACAAAGCATTGTTATATTTCATAGAATCCTCTAGAAACTAATATTAATAATTCTTAATAAAGAGAAATAAAACATATAATTGCAATTGCGCAACTTGCCATTACTCCATAACTATTTCTTTCAAAATCATTAGCATATACTTAGTAACTTAGTTATTTTGGAATAACTCATGTTTTGTAAGGTTTTGAGTGTTAACAAACGAGGCAGTACCATTAAATTAATTAGAAGTATTGGGATATTACAGAAAATTTTACTTACGCAACATTATAACTTGATTACGTTTCAGTTTTTAATTGATTGTTATGAAAAATAAAAACAGAAACAACTTGATACTAACAGCTTTAATTTCTAATTTTTCAGGTAAATTATGGGTCGTAGTACCTTCCTTGGGAGGTTTCTCCTTAGAGGAAGTTTTCAAAAGAAGAACAAAAATACAATATGTGCCAAATGGAATTTGTATATTTATCGAATAAATATTTATCATATTATTTTATCCATTAAATAAAACGTTATTTTTCTACATCAAGGATAATAATACTAATCATCAATTTTTTTTTATCGAAGTTCTAAAAACAACAATTCTTTAATAAACTTTTAATTCTGCACCGAATGAGTACAGTATGTATTTTAGCAACATTGGTGGTGGTCATGGAGCCCAAGGTCTGTGATTTCTTCCGAACTTCATCGAAGATTGTGGCAGTTGTATTATTTTTTATGATAGTTAGGTTAGTTGGAAGCTAAGTTTTTTTATGACAGTGAAATTTCAAACTAGATCTGTACTGGACAATTCTTAGTCCAGCTCTTTTAAAAATTTACATGACATTCGGGAAATGTGGACTGAAACTGGAACTTACAAGTATTGTAACTGAAAAGTATTATCTTATAATTTAATAGTTGTTTTAATTTTAAATATTTTTATTTTGAAGAGAAAAGATATGCCCCCGGCCGGGATTCGAACCCGGGTCCTCTATCTTACCGTGACAGGACTCTACCAACTAAGCTACCGGAGTTGATACCAGCCGGGAACAAATCTTTTCTCTTATCTGATCCCATGTCCCCGTGTTCTCGCAATTCTTGTGATGTATACACGAGAACGAATGTTCTTTGAACATTACTTTAATTTTTAATTGAACATTTACTTTAATTTATTTTAATAAATTTTAAATTTATTATCATTGTTATTTGATTGTGTACGTGAAATATGTATCCAATCATATAGACTCATAATTAGATAACATTATGTATATAATTTCCTTGAATAATATTATTGGACTTTTTAAATATGGGGGAAGAACGTGGTTCTGATGGAGGTAGAGGAATTTCTTAAATAGAGTTGAACGTATTTATTATAAAGCCAACGTTTCGAACCAACTTGCAGGTCTTCTTCACGGCTAGATATACAAGATACAAACGAATTTAATAATATAATGATTTGTTTGTATCTTGTATATCTAGCCACGAAGAAGAACTGCAATATGGTTCGGAACGTTGGCATTCAAATAAATAGTTCAACCCTATTTAAAAAATTATTTCTCTAACCTCTACCCAATTTTTATTATCATTACATTTTTAATATTGTAATAAACTATTTCAACATAAATTATTCCAAAGAGAACTAAATAATTAATAGGCTGCTCTGATATAATCAACACAAATTCGGGACTTGAGGAACAATGCTTGGTGGGATTGACCATTGCCGGTGTGTTTGGCATATTGTAACAGGATCGCTTGCCATGTTACACGATTTGCTTGCCCAATCAGATATTTACCTGGTATTAATTGATTAGCCCTTGATTTAGCAGCTAATATAATGGAATAACATGTTCGACACGGGTGTAAATGACATTATTGATATTTAAAAAACTGAACAGACTAATTATCTTATTTATATCAATATAAAAAAGTATTTATTGTTATTTGGGGATCCAAATTTAAGCATTACAAGGTGGTGATAGCAATGGATAGTATAGGCCAAATGAAACAATTGGAGATTTAAGAAAGAAAAAATGGAGTTTCTATCGCAAGTTGCAAGCTTGTTGGTATGGGGTAGTTAAAGTTTCGTCAAGTTACGTCATTTCTACATCAGATCTTATCTGTATATGCGGTGTCCCCCACAATTTTTCCCCAATAAACAAGTAAAATACGAAAAATAAAATAAAAACATAACATAGAATATTAAACCTAGCCAATATGCACTTTTTCTGGTATTAGAATCTGGCATAATTTCTTGTCACATTACCCAAAACGAAAGTTATTGTATGTAACCTTCTTATATAATTTAATCTGTTAGGAGTCGGAGATTGATTCTATGGGATTTAGGATCCTTCTGGGGCTCACCCAGCCTTTATATAGTGGATACCCGAAATAAGGGGAAAAATCTGGCGGTTCAGCGTGATCTAGGACAAATCACCTCCCTGCACAACCCTTGCCCAAGAAAGAGTACATCCTCTACCACATACTGAGCCCCAGACCCTTCACGGCTTGTAGTATTATAGTTTTTTTCTCATATAACAGGAAAAGTGCCGCTTGAAATTACTCATCTGTAATTACCCATTACTGGCTATGTAATTCATTCTCAGATAAGCTGTCACTTTATTTTATTGAGGTATATTATCAATTTCATTTTATTATATTATTATAAAAACATCGAATACATATCAAGTACTATGTGAAACAGGAAATTTCATGGAGATTCTACCAGGCTGAATAATCGAACAAAACCTACTTAATACAATGCAATTGAAAAGGATTTCGGGGGATTACAAATTATAATTGAACCATTATACAACAGAATAGCTCAGAAAATCATTAAGGATGGAAATGAAATATTCCAACAATAGAACTTTTGGAATCGAAATCCAATTTAGAACAAAAGCAACCGACTTAAAATTAAGAAGAGGAGAGAGGATTTAGAAATATTGGACGCAGAGAAAGTAAAACAGGCAGTGAAATGAGCGATTCTTCGAACTCATAGAGAGTGAAACAAAAGAAGAAGAAAAATAAAATTATTATTATTACGGTGATAAAAGAAGTTTTATAATTGTGTCTTTCAGGATCAAAAGCGGATAACTCCGAAATTTCAAAAATTAACTCCACATTTTATGAGATAATTAGTTTTATACTCCCGAAACTTCAGAATCTAAGCCATGAGAAATAATGCGGCAAAGTGTTGTGTGCGACAAAATTGCTTGACTAAAATAGCAACAAGGCGAAAAAGTAAATTTTGGAAAGTCTACACCGCAGGTTGTCGTTTCGAGTTGAGTTAAAAGTTAACTTTTTATTCGTATTATTCGTTATATTGTCTAAAAATATAATTTATCGTATGCCTAAGGATGGAAAAGATAATATATTTACGGATAACGAGTTGATTTCGGTAATAATTACATGAAGAAATAAAAGTATCAATTAACATTTCGAAGTATAAGGATGTATGTTTGTTGAAACGTTCTTTTCTAGATGAAATGATTATAGAAGTGTACACTGTCCCTACAATTATATTCTCTTTTCCATGCTAAAGCTCATGATAACTTGTATTTTCAGAAAATATTAAAAATGGAACGAATAAAAAGTTAAAACTTGTTGTGACTCGACACGAAGAGAAAACCTGCGGAATAATTACCTTTTGGAAGTTTTGGAGTTACCTAGTTTTGATAGTTAACACCTCAAATAATAAGTGTATATAATTTATATAATATATAATTTTTTACTAAAATTTCAAAATAACATGATATATTCCGATTCAAAAAGCAATCAACAGTTGACTAAGCAGAATACTAATAATTATGTAATCCAATTCCTGATACCAAGGATGTCCTTCGAGTCAGCCTCACCTCAGCCTGCCTCTTTCCCTGTTTCCATAAAGTAGCTCTATAAGCATTATCTTTGCTACTTCATTTTCTTCCGTCCGGGCCAGATGGTCTTCTCATCTCAGTCTGCCTAATTTTAAAATCTGGACTATGCCAGGCTTTGTAAATACCTGGTATACTCCTTGAGTCCGTCGTCTCCAAATCCCATCAGTAAGCACACCACCAAATATTCTTCGGAATATTTTTAGTTCAAAGATAAGGAGGTCTACTCCTTTATTTTCGTCAGGGTCCAAGTTTCAATAACAATATATAAGGTAACAATAACAAAACTGTTCTTCGAGTGGTAAAATATGATTTTTCTAAACAAAGAAAAACAAAAATGAAAGTATGAAAAAAAATACTAATGTTAAAACATAATTCAATGAAAATAAGCTAATAAAAACAAATAATGTGTAAATATGAGTAAGTACCTGCTTTAGACCTTTTTCAACCAAATTAATTAATTAATTAATTTACTTGTAGAAAAATGCTTACGAGGAAATCTGATTGAACGAGTGGACAGTGGACCTACCCTCTGTATTTCTATCGGGAATCGCGCTGTGGGTTTCCATGTTTACGTCAAATAGATTTAGTAGAGGAACGGTCCTGCTTTAGGGGGGCAATGGTTCTGTTTCACCTGCTCCGAACGGACATGATCCGTGGATCTTGACCGATTTATCACTGTCTTTAACTCGAATGGGAGAGACAATGCCGAATTGAGTGAAGAGACAAAGCCACCCTTGCATGGTGGTGTGTGGTAGCTTGCCGCTGAATCATGGATTGTAGCAATGTGAAGTCGGGCACCACATCAAGGCTATCTGTGCCCCCGCAAACAATATATGTTTATAACAAAAGGATATCGCGCGATTCATATTTGGTTTATATCGCTAAACTAAAAAAAATTTAAATAATACCTACTTGCGACAAAACTATTCATTAGAAACAAAGTTTTGAATTAAGATTCTATTTTGGACCAACCGGAAAAAAAAATTTTTTTTTTTGTACCCACAAAGTCACATTTACAATTACCACGTTTTCCTTATGAGTTGCAAAAAAAAAAAGATTTTTTGTTTTTGTGATTAAAAGCCCATGAAATTGCAACTATTTATAACAAGATTACTTACCAGTGCTACTAAATACCATTGGTTTTACAATTTGTTTACGATTTTCTGTAAAATTTATAATTTAAGTCGTAGAAAGTAACGTGGGGGAGAAGAAAGATGCACACATTTTAGTAATTGTCGATTTATTAATTATAATTACCTAAAAGTTCATAAATAAAAGTTATTTTATATAATTATATATATATATATATATATAATTATATAAAATGTTATTTTATATTTGAAAAATATTTATTCTAAAAAAAGTAATATATATACATAAAAGTGTGATCCAGATCGTACCTGATTCATTATCCACCTTTTCACTAAAAAAACAACTTGTTATGTATCATTTATTTTATACATTCAGTTATTTTTTGTTAATGTTTCCGAAATAGTTAATACTTTTAGCGAAATTTTCCTATATTCTTGAACAGGGATAGGAATTTTTGGGGTGGTTCAGTAGAGCGTCGAGTCGCCATGACGGGTTCTAGTCCGGCTGTGACAGATAAATTATTTAATCTGTTTACAGCCGATGATAAATCCTTAAGGATAAGGAGACCTCCTAGTGCTCTGTTAAGTTGGAACCAATAATAGGTGGAAAACCTAGCGCTTGAGCGTGATCTTGGACAAATCACCTCCCTACACAATCTCTGTCCTAGTTTTCTTCATGGTTCGAAGTGCAACAGGTTTTCTTTACCTATTCGCTTCGCCGTATTAATAAAAACATAAATTTTTAATTCTGCTATCAAATTATAACGAGATCACCGAAAACGAGGATTTTTAAAACACAATGGATAATCATCGTATAAAGAAATCTGCAAATCTCATTTTGATTATTTAAAGGGGTATTATACTATTTGAACCATTTAGTATTTTCCTCTATCGGCTAAAACTCTAGCTGCGCTAGATATAATGGAGTAGAAAGGCAAACAATTATAACGTTGACAGGCACTTATTTTTGTGACATATTCATTTAACACTCCATAATTACATTTCTCAGAACTTAAGACCTAACAATATCCTACTAAAATTATGTATAAGAGACATTAGTAAATTAGTTACGCCGAAGATACATAAACTCTATGTTCCCCGACATGCGTTAATTTTGTTATTATTACGACGGCAAAGGAAATCCCTACCTCCCTAGTGCTAAGTGCTTTCCTTCCTAAGCCAAAAATCAAGATGGACTACAACAATAAAATAATTCTTTTAACATTACGGAAAAAAATATTAATGTTTTCTAAAAAAAAAAAAACTAGCTACAATTTAGAATTACTAAAATAAACACCATTTAAATATAGGTCAAGATAATATTTAATTTATTGTTCACGTTATTTGTTAACACATTATTATTTCGTTTAAAACTCTTACCTCTAGATGACTACATGAGCAAGCCGTAAGTCAATTGTTACTGAATGCCAATAGCACTGCGTCCAATGCTGCCCTTCAAAAATGTTATTACTCATTACGATGGACCCCATGATGCCGGTCTAATCGTAGTCCAAACGTCGAAACATACTGGTATTGACTGAATGCTGAAGGTTTCTGTGACCTACATATGTAGTGTACCTATTTATATGTATATATATTATGTTCCTATTTATAAATATATAGGTTATATAATTTTTAATTACTTATATATATATGTATATATATATATATATATATATATATATATATATATATATATATATATTTATATTGGGTTGTCACACATGAAATGTCCGATTTTTTATATCTTAATCTATATAGAGGATTAAAGCGTTGCCTGTTGATTCCTAGAAAAATATTTACTATCTGAAATAATCATCTATTTGCAAACTGTGTTTGTTTTTTTCCCAAGCATGCAAACAGATTTTAACCGTGAATATGGAAACACGCGATTTCCGAACGATTTTTTTAATGAGAACAAGCTCGGTCATTCCGCTCCCGAGGCAGCAAAAAATACTAATTATGCATTTGGAATGAAGTTTCAATGAAAGAACCATCTGTCGTTGCTTTATAAAATTTTCATTGACAGTTTCCTGGCATTTAAAATTGATCGGAAAGGCAAAAAAGCTCGATTCCTGGGTCCCACACGAGCTCCTTATGATAACGCCCTACCTCATGGTTCAATACAGACAGGGAATAAATTAAAGGAGTTGGGCTATGAAGTGTTATCACACCCCCCATATTCCCCTGATCTATCCCCTACAGGCTACCACTTTTTTCGTAGTTTGGACAACTTTTTGCGAGGGAAATTGTTTACCAATTAGATATTAAATATGCATTTTCTGAATTCCTTTCATAACGTGACTCAATGTTTTTAAAATCTGGGATAGAAAACTTGGTAAGCCGTTGGCATAATTGTATCGAAAATGACGGTAAATAATTTGAATAAAAAATATGTTAGATTTTATCTCAAATTTTTATTTTTTTCCTGGTTCTAAAAACGGCCATTTCATGAGTGACAACCCAATATATATATATTAGTATATATATACACCCAATATGGGTATATATATATATATATATATATATATATATATATATATATATATATATATATATATATATATATATATAATGTGTGTGTATATATAAATAATTTTTTTTTCTTTTGTATTGAAGGACTGTATTGGATCGCAACTGTCCTCTCTTAGCCTTACTCTTTCCCCAGTGATCCTTCATAAGTTGCCGGTGTTACAATATTCTTTCCTCTGTCCATTTCTTTCCGATCGTCAACATTGGTTTTTCATAAAAACTGGTTGGCATTCAGTTTCATTTTCATAAGCAGTTTCCAACTCCAGTAAGGCTTTTTTGACCACCAGGCTGTCTTGGTCCTCTTTTTTTTTAAAATATTTAAATATCCGTTTCGTCAATCGTATGGGTTTCATTAAGTGAAAGTAGGTAAAATAAAATTCTCCTCTTCCTCGTAACATCGGATATATTTTGAATATATTTATACAGCTCTCAGGCTTGCCACCGCCTTTATTCACCTCAGTCTTAAATTGGGGCAACTATTTTCTTCGAGATCTTTATTTCTTTGATCTCCAATATTTTTACTAGACCTTTCTTGTTCATACTATAGTATTCCGCAGCATAATGTTTTACAATTTTTATTATTATAAGTCCACTATCAAAATTTCTGTCGGTTTTAATGTTTATAAGCAGTTTTCGTATATACCCTTACATACAACGACGTTAAGTCATCATCATAATGAGTAAATGAATGGATAAACCAACTAGGTACATTTATCCCTACGTGGAAATTGTGGAACTCGAGTACACTCGAACAATTAAGAGGAAACAAATGAAGAATTTAATTCAAGTTGGAGGAGGAGTTTGGCCATTCAATATCATACACCAACGTCATTCATTAAACATCGTAAGTTCGAATGATGTTAACAATTATAAAAGTGGAACAATGGGGGTCGCTAGCCAGACAAAGGAATACAAAGAGAGTAGAAAGTAAAAACAACCATTTTCTCTTCTGGCTTTTATTCCCACCTGTCAAGTATAAGTCAGTAGGCAATATCTTCGTAAAAGTAAAATAAAAAATAAAATTTTACAAAAGTGAATTTCACAATAACAATTTTATGAAAATCGAAATAATAGCAAGATAAAGATTGAGGTTGGCCTGTAAAATTGTCGGGGTTAGTAACGATCGAGAACCTAAAAAGTTAATAAGCCCTGAGCCGAATGGTAAACACTCGAGGGGTAAACCTGAAACAAGAGGTGGTCTTAAGGGTTTGGGTTTGTATCGAAGGTTTTTAAACCTAGGTTGTATGGGCATCGAAATTTCGGGTTCAGTAAGCGTATTATTATTATTGACGTAGTTAAGTAATAATTAAAATCACTGGGTGTATAAAAAAGATGACATTTTTTCATTCAAATATTTGTATTATTATTTCTTTGATATAAAATACATTTAATACTCATCTTGTAGCCCATTGCTCGATACCACGCTGAAACCATTCCTTGGGATGGCCGTCAAATAACTCTTGAACAGCAATTTCACCATCCGCAAAATTATCGAATTTTTTCCTTTAATAAAATGAGCCATAGATCAAAAACACAAAGTGTTGATCTGATAGTCCGGGATCTGGACTATATGGTGGGATGAGGCAGGAGTCCGAACCCATGAAGTTCTTTAAACTCTTCTTTGGTTCGACGGGAAGTTTGAGGACCAGCCTACAGCACTTTTCCACCTTCCCAATGGAGCGTAGATGGCGACTAACAGTATCTTTCGACTCACCACACTCCCTGGTTAGTTCGCGAGTACTTGTGGATGGATTTTACTCAACAGCTTCCTGCAGAACCTCATCAATATCAATTAATGATCTCCCAGAGTACTTCTTCCTTTCCAACGTCGTATCTCCACTACTCTCCGCTGCTCAAGGGCATAAATATTAAATAATATCAGGAGTTGCTTCAGCTGCTTTAATTACGAGAATTTCGTAGGACACTGTCATATAGCAAATAACTAAAATGGGACTTTTTTGAAGCTAATGAATGGGATTAAACAAGCTCTAAAGGGATTATTAAGTATTGGTAAGTATTAAATAGGACTAAAATATTTAAAGTCCTTTAAAGTCTTGAATTTGAGGAAACGTTCATTTATTTATTGACCCATTTATTTATATATAAAAGGTTAATATGAGATGGGGACGATATCCAATTAAAGGACAATATCCAACCTTGAAATATAAAATAAATATAATTTTCATACCCGCCTACGAACAAATCAAATGAATCGAAATAACAAAACAAAACATTAAACTCCGGTTTTAGGAGTTTATAAAGGGGGTAAAAAATAAATATAAAATAATCCCGTCATTCGGAGGTGACGGAAAATGGTCAGGAACCTGCACGGTGTCAGCTACTAGTTAAAGCTTCCTACCCTAATTACACCTGGATTGATACAATTTATGACTCCCAGTGTTGCATTGCAAGATTATCAAGAGCAGCATAGAGTGTCAATAATTAAATAAACAGTAAATAGCATAACTTTAAAACATATTTGGTGATTATAGACATCACACATATCACAGTAAGGATAGATGAGTTCTCTTTTTCTGCACCAGGTGGATTTTAAGATATAAATGTGAATAGGATTTTCTTGAGATTGGTAGGAGTGGTGGTCTAGTGATGGCGCTCACAAGTTCTTTCTGACTAGATGCAATATCACAGACGATTTTAAAGAATTTATTCTTATAAATGAAAACGAATTCTGCGTACACTAATGAGAATTATTTATTATTTTTACAACTTAAATCCCGACAGGGTGTTTCGTAAAATCCAGTCACTAGCTGTCTAAAATTGCAGGTTTGCTTATCTTTGAACCACCAAAAAAAAAAAAGTATTTTTTGGGGATTTGTCATGAAATTCAGAAGTAGTTTAATTACTGTTTTTCAAAGTAAGAGAACATGTTTCGCATTAAGTAAAGAACAATAGTATAACTTAAATATTGCGAATTCTGTAAACATTTTGTTATAATTAATTTATAGAAATATAAAACCTTATGTAAAAAATTTATTTAAATGCATAAAATGTAGTAGTTATCATTTTCATTCTTCCTTTATACATTTTGCAAGAGGCCTATATTCTGGTGAACTCCGCTATCGTAAGGGATTGTAATATATATATGTATACTCTCGAGTAATAAAATTACCAAGTAACATAGATTTTATAATTTAATATATATATTTGTATATTAGGAAGAAAATATGCAATGGGGCTCTAAATATATAATCTTCAAGGCTTCCAATGGGGTCAACGGTATACAACAATATTTTTACGTTGTTTATTCATAAATAAAATCGTGGAGAATGAGAAAAATATATGAACCCTTTTTAAAAATCAATAATAAAAATAATGGGATGTTCATGATATACTTCTAATTTATTCATACTCTTTGCCTTTTGTCCCAAACTAAAATATTTTAACGACAAAACCAAAACTTCGAATTATGAGATTTATTGAGAATATATTTTTTGCTCAATTGTTGTATATTTAATATAAAATACATTCAACAAATAAAGATTAAAGTTTACATTATAATACAGCTAATTTCAGCTCCCTTAAATATATTTATTGTTTTATGAAATTCCTTTTTAAATTAGAACACCTACACGATCTTCCTCGTAGAAGGAGAATGTAAAGTATTTGCTCAGTCATGTTGACCCTCAAGAAGTAGATGGGGAAGAAATTCACTTGAGATGGAAATCTTGGAAATTTTGTATGTTGGAATAGTAAACAAAGGGAAATTCGCTAAAGTATAAAGAGATAGATTTTTTTATCATTTTTAAATATTGACATATATTTCTATGAAACGTTATATATATATAAAGTTTTAAGCAGAAATTCGTGAAATTAATAGAGAAAAATACATGCCAGTATATGTATGTTTACTTAAATAAGTAGGAATATTCCACTCATTAATAAGTATAATTTATTGTTTAGTGTGCCATAGTTTCCGTCTAAGTTTAAACCCAACATTAGGATTGAAAAAATAAAATGACATCAACAATGCATTACCAAAGATTAGTTGTATAATTAATCAACGAAACCAAAATGGTGTTTCTGAAAATTTTTGAAACTGAGAACGTTTGTTTTGAACTATACTTTTAATATTGAGATAGTTCTTAATTTAAAAATTTTAGACAGCTAGTTCTGTGATATATTCATTTATAATTATATTGATATGGTGTCTATGACACCACATTAATCCTTAAGAATAGCAAAGTTTACAGATGCACCACACTTGGTTTTTTCAATATCTTCATCTTATATATTGAATATTTTAACTCTGCAATGTAGGTATTTAATAAAATGTGACTATTATTTGTAATAATTGTAAAATAATGTTATGATTGTAAAAATATGCCAAAATAAAACGTAGATATAAATAAAATATAATATTATAAAATTAATCCGGGAAGGAATGTTCAATGAAAGCGCGTACACAAAAATACAGCTCTAGTTATTAAAATTTTGTCATTGGAGTTTTCTCCGCACGTTTTGTCCTTGGTTGCGCGCCCGCAACTTAATTTACGAATAGCTAGTCTCATATTCAAATATATAAATATGTTTACATTTTGCAATATGCTTTATAGTAAATTGAATAAAATAATTCAATTAACGAAGTTATAGTATATAAACACATATGATTGCTATAGTCAGCGAAGTTCCGTCCTTGCTATATACTCGTCACTTGGGAATTGCCGATACATCCTCTCATAACAATTCTAATCAAGATCTTTCAAGAGTAGAATTCAGATTGAGAAGTAAAATAACCTGACAGGTATACTATTTTTTATTTATTTTTTTTAGTTCGAAGAAAAATTAAATTTAAAAGTAATTGAAACGACATATAACAATATAAATTTACGCATCATATTGCACAAATACTAATAGCTAGTCTAATCATATAAATTTTCATATTTATACTTGATGTAAAATTGAATGAAATAATTTAATGATAGAAATTGTAGAATATAAAAAAACCTGATGGCTATATTCGGCGAAGAATTCTTATCAAGGCTATTTAAGGGTAGAGTCAGGATTGAGATGTAAAGGCCTGACAGCTACACTACATTTTTTTTGTTACATTCTTGGCCCAACTGATCTCTAGTTCCGAGTTACAGGCCTGCAGTGGCAGATAAATTATTTATTTTGTTAGCAACAGTCAATCGATTTTATATGATCTGGTGATACTCGTGGGATATCAGATTCTGTGTATAGTAGGAAGGACATCAAAGCTGGTACAAGAACAAGATACAGGAACAGAAAATGAAATTTATTTTTAATTAGCTGTCTGTAGCGGTTTAATAGGAATGCAGCAAAAAAAAAAAAAGTAGAACTTTACTTTCTTCATCCTTACTTTTATTTAATTAATAAACTATGAAAAATACTTAGTAATTAAAGAAATAAGTTTTCAGAAACTAATATCTTGCTCTTGCCGACTTAATGAGTTTGAACTGATTTCAATAGCAAACTGATAAAAACTCCTAATAAGGACATTTCGTGAGTAAGATTGGATTAATATTATATTAGTAATAGTAGTAACTATTAGTTGGATTATCATTATTAGGACTACCGCTATTACAGGTAAGCTAAGGCGAACGGCTCTATATTAATTAATACCGACTCCAATCCCAAGACGCCCAAGGCAATCTGGATGCAGATGTAGGTAGAACTAAGATGAGGAGTGTCACCAGGCGGGGGAACAACGAGGCAATAAGTGACCGCCTGCTCCCAGGGTTCAGCCAGCCTTGTGTTAACAATTACACACACACAGATCTATACAGACGTACATATACACGCACACACGCAAAAACGCATATATAGTAACCTTATGTGGGCCATATTCGGAGTTGATTTTACCGAATTCTATTTTACAAGAATGTAAGTAAGATTCAATCATGCTAAATTTGTTGAAATTAATAACTTAGTTATTTTATATTATTTTTCTTTATTTTGTAAAGCTACGTCCCATGAAGGGTCTTGGGTCCAGTACGTAGTAGTGGCTGTACTGTTTCTTGAACGACGTTTGTTCAGGGAGGAGATTTGCCCGAGATCACGATCAACCGGCAGATTCAGCCCTAATTCGGGTACCCATTTTATAGAGTCTGGCTGAGCAACAGGAGGGTCGGTCCCAGATCCCAAAGGATCCGTTTGGTACAGATTAAATTAATTGCATAGCAGCCAGATTTGAAAGCGGGGCCTTCGGCACGGTATCTCAGCAATCTACCACGGAGCAACACCGCTACCAAGCTTGTACTAACTTAGGTTAGTAGTACTTAATAAGAGCTTGTCTCTGTCCGAAAGGGTAAGCGCGTCCAAAGAATCTGTGGAAGAACCATGATCAAGAAATAGTTGAGCAAATTTAATTATTTCCCTAGGATTGAATAGAGTTATAAAATAAATTTATATTCAGAAAAGTAATATCTTGCCTTAGATAAAAACATTTTAATAAATGTTTTAAAATAAAAATTTACTGCATACAACCAAAATTGCCTCTCTGGCTGTCCTCCACGAGATTCCTATTCTTTAATTTCTACATAATTCTTTTGTATTTATTATTTGGCATCATATTTTTTATCAATTTTCTTTCATTTTACTTATGTAATTCCCTAGGAGTCCATTATCATACATTTTTTATTTTATCTTTATTAAACTAAGTTTTCCATACTTATATATCTCACTCTTTATATTTATATCTTTTTCATTTTGTAACTTTCTGTTTAACTTGATTTCTCTCTTTGTATTTTGTTTGCATTATCAATACATCTATTCTGTAATCATCTTTATTCATATATCATTTCATAATATACCCTTCACGTTTTTCGCTCAATTTTTCTATATCTCTATATTATTATTATTATTTTATTTCATTTCATTATATTCTTGGTATTGTTATGTATTTGTATAGTCATTTTTGTTTTTTTGTCTGTTTTTTTCTCATAGCCCTGAAGATGACATGCAAAGTAAAAATAAGTTTCCACTAATTTATTGTGTAAATTTTTGACTGCACCCCCAACTATTTCCATCCTCCATTAGTACTGTTACGGGCTACTGGGTGTAAAATGAATTAAACTATTACTAAATTCAAGATACTAAAATTTATTAACAAATTAAAAAGACTACAATGAAATTATTTAAAACAATTAAATTATTAAACTAATATAAATTTACAATAACAATATTCTACAGATTATAACCTAGGCCTAACTATTATCTAATTACTAAAATAATACAAGATACTGCTAATGCTAGATAACCTAACTATTTACCTAAATTTGTACAAATACAATAAAATTAAACAAGAGTTTATAAGTACAAATTAACACTTACAGTTCACTAATTAAAGTCCACCGACCGTAAGACACTCCAAATATGACAAACTGGCACACAGTTTATTACACTCACTAATCACTTATCACTGCCTAGTTCGCACTGCCACTGTCACTGAAGTCGACAACTTTACTACTGACTTACTTCAGGCTGAAACAGCTGGCCTTTTATACACGCAAGGTTGGTCGGGGAGGGGCACTTCTCTGAAGTTCCAAGAATTGTCTCGTTTTATCCAGGTTGATCCAGACAGTTCGAATTGTCTCGATCTTTCTACACCGTTCTTTGATCCCTTCCGCTTAATCCCACAGCTTGTCTTAATCTCTCCAGCTCGTTTAATCCTCTCAGCCGGTCTTTCTCTCACACTGACCGTAACACTACTTACAGTCAACGAATTTCCTCTCTATTAAAAATTGTAGTATATTTTTCTTATTTCCAACTTTTTTCCCCCCAAATTCCCCTTGAATTACAGCTACAATCCGGAATTAAAATCAAATACAAAAGGGTTAATGGTTCAAGAAATTTCCAATTGTATAATTGTTATTATTTTTAATACATTTTTTTTAAGATGGGCTAGTGACTTTCTAAGTTGAATTTGTTATTCGAATACTATCTAGGGGTAGTTTTTCTACTTGACTTCCTCTCATGACATTATATATCTTTCATCCTATCGGCTTGCTCTATTGTTATTAGCATTAGTCAATTTAAATAAATTTAAAAAAAATATTTGCAAATTGAAGCGTTGAGATGGAAAATGTAGTATATCCGAAAAGGTTTGTTATATAGAGAGAGGCAAAAACTGTTTTGACAACTAAAAATGAAAGTTTTAATTGGAAAATAGTAGTTACATACCTCCGTTCATAGAAACTAAACTACTCTGAGTTTGACTTACTCCAATTGGTCTTTCTATCCTACTGGTATGATTAATCCCTACCGTTTCTATGAAGAAACCTTTTTTTACTTAATATTTTTTCATATCAACGCTTCAATTTTTGTATATTTTCCATTTCTTCTACTATTTTCCGGGAAGAAATTGCAAGTAGCGATTACATCAATAGATTTATTTTAGTATCACTCTTACCGTGACATTTTTATTCAATCGTAAACAAGGGACCGTTAGTATTAAATACCGTTTAATTAAATCACGAGATCATCCTACAATTGGATGAAAATTTAACTTCTCTAAATTAATTAATTTTTTAATATGAAGAAGGCTTAAATAAATAATAAGGTTTAAATAAAGGAATAATTGACCGGGACTGGGCTCAGCTGACATCAGCCCTGGGAGTCAGTGTAACTTTTTGTGCAGTAAAACGAAGTGGAAAAATTCGAACAGCTTTTTTTCTTATTTTTTCACACCATTGATAGCTAGCTAAATAAATAACTTCAAACGGCTGTAAAATAAAAACATGGTTGTTCGAAAAGTTTGTCGAGTGTTATTTATTTTCCAGCGGTGTTAATCAGTGAGAAATGTGTACCCCGAAGTTAAGTTAATAAAAAAAAGTGTCGGGCGTGTTATTTTATTAAAAATAATAATGCGTTGGCTAATTTCGAGAATATCATCCTTGCTTATTTTCCCCATATATTAGGCTGTCAAATATGATTACCGAAAACAATATATAAAATTGAAGATATCTCCGTCACTGACAAACCGGTATGTAATTTCGTCATCTCGTTAAAAAATCATCGTTACAAACCAAAAGAAACGTTCTTTTGTTCATCATCATAGACGAACTGTACCTATTCTTATATCAGACGAAACAGTAGTCAAACTCATACTCCTGATAACGATAAAGATCACAATAGAAGGAGTATGGTGTACAGTTCAAACTCGAAGTGGCACTTATGATAACATTCACAAATATAAAAGCCTGAGTCAATCCGGAATTGTATTTATTAATTGTTCCATAAAACTGCTAAACGGCTTAAAACACTCCCATAAACAATTATTCTGACATAAGGTCACCTCAGGGCCACCTTCTCTGGGAAGACTCAAGTTTGGAGGTTACAATCAAACAACCAGTTGCCCCGAGGATACGGGGCCTTTCTTGCTTGGCTAATCACCTGTAAGAAAGTTTGTTTCAGAGAAACTCAGCGAATAGCCTCCAAATGGCTAAACGCTCCTCTACGCTGAGAGGCACGAAAGTGTGTTCCGAAAGAAGAAGAAGAGAAGATAAAACATCTAAGATTTTAATATAGGGAGCTGATTTGTCATAAATCATGCTCAACCAGGTTCCCTCCATATTTAGTGTATCCACTTAATGGAGGGTAAATTGACCCCAGGAGGGTCCTAGGATCTATCTCTGGCCACTGAGCCACTTCATTCCCGTATAACGTAGTGTACTAAGTAATTGAATTCGATTTGAGTAAATTATCGACAGAAAAATAAAATACATTAAATTTAAAGAGAGCTCCCATAGTGAGAAAACAAAACAGAACATTGTGTATGTAAATCGTGGATTTTGTCGAAATGGAAGCTACTATTAAATCCAATAAAATTTCCAATACCCATTAGTAGATAAAATTTCCTTGAAGAAATATAGCTAGGTTTAAATAATTCCATTGTGGAAACCAACAGAGAAGTTTTTTTAAATTATTTTAAACTCAATCTATAGTTTTGAGAAAATGTTTTTCAGCCTCGACAAGACTCCTTACTTTTTTTAAAACTTCTAGTTTTGTTAACCTATTATAAGGTACAAATACAATTCGATTTTCATATAAATAAAAAAAAATATTTAAGCTTAAGGAAGCTATTTTATATTAAATAATAATTTATGGCCATAACGATGAGCTGAACAACCCATTACGTAGTATATTTTTGCTCTTAATGATGTAACAGAGTGGTGATTAAGATTTTACACAGATAAATAAGAAAAAAATATGAAAATAATTAAATCAGTTATATTTGTAACATACATATTAATCACATACATATTGAAGAATCTTTATGAAAAAAACAGTTGTCGAATTCGAGTATGTTTTTATTACGTAATTGTAATTATCTAAGAGAAGGACTGATTTTCGTGTATGTCCTTATTAGGATATTTAGTGGTGAATATCCTTAGTGATTAGTGAACCACCCAAATGATTGTATTTAAAATTGAATAAAAACCACCCCTAACCGGGGGGAATTTCTCTATTTGTCTTTTTTACATGGTGTTATTTAATTATTTAAAAAAATACTAGTACAGTCATTAATGGCTCTTGTACATTTTACATAGTAGAGACACCATTGCGAGGGCAACGGTTGTGTATGGAGGTGATTTATCTGGGATCACGCTCCACCGCCAAGTTTTTACCTCAATTAAATGCACTGACATTATAGAGTCTGAGTGAGCCGCAGGAGGATCCTTCAGCACACCAACTCAGCACTCTACAAACTCAGCTACCCCGTCCCTAAGCGAGATTCTCTTGGAGATTAGATCTCATACTCCATTCCCAACTTTGTATATTTGGAATAATATCAAAGGTATGTTTAAATAGGTAAAACAAAAAATGTTAGTTACAATCTAAAAGAAAATGTCTAGTATATCTTTTCCCTGGCTTTGTTACTTTGACATGGGTGTAAGTTTTCATCTTTTTTTTTTTTTTTTAGGTCAAACTGATTTATTTTGTTATATCAGCTTTCGTAGTGCTTTTAGCTCGACATTTTTAAAATCCTGAATGATAATGCCTCGCTTCGTTTTATTGCCAGAGATAACTTCAGCTCAGTTGAGCGTTGCCCCAATGTCCCTCGTGGATTCATATATGCTCTGTATCGTTCTTCTATCTTGTACTAGTCAATTCGGGGAAAATTTCTCAGTATACTATACCACTTTCTATAACACTATACTGCAGTGTTGAGCAATGCTCTGTAAGATCGGTAAACTATTTTAAGCGCAAGTTTAAAATTGTAATGGAAAATTGGAGCTCAGTAAAAATAATGAGCGTGATTTAGATCTAGAAAGAGCTGGAGTGTCAAAAGAGACATAATTTTTCTATGACACCATTTCTGCAATATAGTCGGTATATTGTTTTTCTTATTGACCACTTAGGATCGCGCAAAAACTTTACTTCATCCCTTTCCTCTGTTCGAGTTTTCTCTGTCTCTAATATTTCTTCATGCGTTCACTTTCTCTCTACCTTCATCATACCTTCTTTGGTCTTATTTCATCCAAACAAGAGGAATGTCAGCCTCCTCTTCCTAATAGTGTTAGAGATTCTTCAGACTTTCTGGTGGATTTCTCTGTTACTTATTAGTTTCTATCCCTCTTCGGTTTGCACGTCACCCACGGTTCTGCAAGGAGGTGACTTGTCCTAGGTCACGCTCGACCGCAAGATTTCTCCCTTTATTTCGGTTACCCTATTATTATAATATTTTATAGAGGCTGGGTGGGCCCCAAGAGGGTCCTAGATCCTATATGATCTATCTCACGCTGCAAACCGACGAAATAAAAGTCATGACCTGCAGCGGGATTTGAACTAGGACTTCCGGCAAGGCAACGCAGTGCTCTAACACTGAGCCACTCTGCTCCTTAATATTATGGGATAAAAGGAATACAAATTTTCTCAACCGATTATTACCGCACAGCGAACGGGAAGATTTGGCTAAAATAACTGGAACTACAAGTAAGTACACATTTATTTATTAATTTGGTGAGCGTGATCTCGGACAAATCGGTTCCCTGCACAACCCATGTCATAGAAACAATGTAGTCTCTACTAAGTACTAAACCGAAGACCCTTTCAAGGGTTATAGTGTTACCCTACGTCCTACTTGGGCGATTTAAAGAGAACGCGAAGCGGTGGACGTGCTAATTTAACACGATGCGTTCGGCGCAGCGGCTCTGTCCTTAGCGTCCCGCGCCACCGATTTTCATTAGACACTGTGCATTCGTCATGGACAGACGGAAACAAATATTATTGGAAAATTCATTACTTAAATATCAAATACACAAGAAGTATGTACGGCAGAGAGGTTGAACTAATATTGTATACTTAGAAAGGGATATCAAAGGAGAATATCACAATTTGTTTGAGGAGTTACAGGTCCAACCCTTGCTATTCAAGGAATATGGTCGAATGTTGCCAACAACGTATGAGTATTGACTAAATTAATAAATAAATGTGTTGTACTTGCTTGTAGCTCCAGTTATTTTAGCCAAATCTTCCCATTTGCGGTACGGCTAGCATTCATTTATATTTCTAATAATATAACAGGTACACAATATTTATAATAATAAGTATAAAACAAGACGGCACCGCATCCAGTTCGCGCGAAAGTATTAAGCCAGATTTTTCCCACAATTAAGATTGTCCACTTAATAGAGAGTGGGTGAAACCTAGAGTGTCTGCAAATCGCACATGGTTCACCTGTAGCGGCTAACAGGTTACATAATTTATCTGATACAGCATTTTTTGAACTCGGGACCTCCAGTATTCACAGCACCCTATTCATTGACTTACATCGCTCCCTAGGCATATATAGAAATAAACAGAAAATTAAGCCCATTTATAAAAAAACTGTACGACTAAAGCCCATGAAGAGCAATTTAGCTGGCTGAGTACATGGTTGAGATGGTTTCTAATATATATATATATATAGCATCCTTTGTTATTGGATGGGAATGGATCCAAAATATTAAGAAAGACTTGAAATTATTCAAAATTACTAATGAAGACATGAACACAAGAAACAATTTTAAACTTGAAGTTGAAAAATGGGAGGTTGAGCTAGAGAAGAAAGCGCCGAGAACTGTAACAAAATGGAGTGAAGAAAGAAAAGCTGAAATCTCGCAAAGGATGAAAACCCGGTGAGCAAATAAGAAGAACAAGACGCCCCAAACGTGAACCATCTTCACTTAGCGTCTTCCGCTTTGGGAGCTGTACGACTAATAATAATAATATATATGTGTGTGTGTGTGTGTGTGTGTGTGTGTGTGTGTGTGTGTGTGTGTTTGTGTATGTATTAATCGAATTTAAATACACAAACAAGATGATAGTTGAGTATACAATGTCAGATAAAAACTAAGTTAGACTCCCCGATATAAACTAAATCCTGTTGTACATAGTTTGAATTTTTATGGCTAATACAAAATATAAAATTTTCCTCTAAAGCTTATGAAAATAATTTCAGTGAGGAATGGGATATTATTCAAATCCCAGGAATTTGGTTTGCCTTATAATAAACTCTTCAAATTTCATAACTGTCAAACCAGATTGGTGAACTTTAGTATTAAAATCATCTATGGCTGTTCCAAAAGTGATTTTAGAATATTTTAAGGGTACGAAGTTTTATCAAGAAAATAGGAGATTTCCAAATTGAAACATACCATGACTTTGTTAAAAAGGAAGGGTACGATACGAGATAAATAAATTTAAAATTTTGAATTAATTTTTAAAAACAGTGATAATAAAAAGGTCAAATACAGGACTGTTAGAAATGCTTTTGAACGATAAGGTAAATCCCTGAATAAAAATAAATTTAGAAGAATTTTCCGATGCTTAAACCTTTTTGTTGCTGTTAATTGGTGTTTAAAGGCGTATAACCTACTATTATGATTTTTTTTTTATTCCAATAAAAACTCTTCACTCTTAAAATTAAAAGATAAAACTGTCCCACATATGAAGGAGGTTGAATTGTATCTATTACTAGTCCAGCCAAGTTAGATTGCAACCGATAAGTTTTTCCCTACTAGTTTTGGTTTTAGAGATTTGTTTCTCATGTATTATTTATATTCTACAAGCAAGCCCCAAATGGGTTATGCCATTGTACGTACACCCAAGGCCACAACACGTCCGGTGCTTTAATTGTTTTACTTAGCAGTTACCCCTTAATAGCAATGAATCCGAGAAGAGAGACAAATATGAAATTCCAAAACGTTTACAAACATAAATACTGAAGTATAACTAGACAAGCAAGATTAGGTATATTATGTGCTCACAAATATGTATTTTGTATTGCCAAGATTTAATGACCACGTCATCACTTGTAGGCTATTTGGTTATATGTGGAAAGTGAACTTTTTTCTAATAACGAGAGATTTTAGATCCATGAAAATGAGCTATTCAGAAATTGAAATTTGTATGATCCTATACATAGGCATACGCAATTTTCATCGAATCTCAACGATGTTTTCACTATAATCATTCTAGTATCCTTTCCTGTTGTTAAGCAAAACAAATAAATGAATAGATGGAACCATTCAAACGCACGTACTCATTTTACAATAAAGCAGTTGAACTGGGTTTAGATAACGTTTAATCAATAATGAATTAAGAAAACAGGTGATAAACATGTTTAAAGTTAGTAGGTGCCCAGAAAATAGACACACTCTTCCCACAATGTGAACTATAGTTCATCCTTTACTCAATAGTTTAATGTAAATTACTATATTAACTAGTGTTGCCTATGATGCAGTTCTTAAATCGGTAAAGAAGTAAAATCGGTAGGTGGCCTCCGGAATTTTAAAGGGAATAAAAAAATCCTTTGGTTACGCCGAACTTCGGAGGGGGCGTAAAAAAGCGGTCTCCCTGTGTGGTGTCGGGTACTCGTTAAAGATCCCTACCCAAAATATATATTGATAGGCACAAATTAAAGCTATCACTGAAGCATCATCCGATTAGCCATAGCAGTAACGCTAAATGAAAAAAATAGCTATCTTTTAAGTTTAATCTTTAATAAATATGTACACACTATTCAATTCTAAGGAATGGATCAATGTAGGGTTTATATATAACCATAAAATCGATCACATGCCTTGAGAAATAGAAAGGGCAATACTCAGAAATACCACCTCCTATTCGGATATCAACAAAAACTTTCCAACAAGCTCTCACGAGCATAAAATGCGCATCCATTTGAAGATAATTCATTATATCGGTCTGGTGGCTGGATATTCAGCCCTCGCTATTCACTTTCACATTCACATTCGTTCATCAATCGCTTTATTAAAATTGAAAATTATTTAATAACTTGAATTATTAATAGAAAATTAGTGAAAAAAAAAATCCAAACAAGAAGAATTATGTCTCTAATTTAACAACAAGAAGCAAAAATACGATTAAGATGCTAGAACTGGTGAAATATTTACATTATCTAGGTTAGAATTATTGCACTAATCAAAATATAACGTCTTAGCAGGTATTTAATGCATCTTTTGAACTTATGTTCTTCTTCTTCTTTCCGGCCCTGCAACTCGTGGCGAGTCAAGGCCTCCTGTAGCATCAACCGCCAGTCGTCTCGGTGCAATGGTGCTGCTTTCCAGTTCCTTATTCCCAAGATGGACAGCGCATCCTCTGCCACTCCATCGGCCCACCGCAATCTTTGTCTCCAAGCATTTTCGTTGAAAACTGGTCCAAAACTTCTCATAAGGATCCGTCTCTCGAATCTGTCAAGCATGACTTCTTAAGCTCGCGATATTGTCCAGCACTCAGATGCATAGGTCAAAACAAGCCTTATGAAGGCCTTGTATAGTTGTAGTTTAGTTTTGCGTGAGAGGTTTTTATATCTGAAATGTTTCAGGAGCCCGAAATAACATTTTTTTGCAGCCAATAACCTTCAATTCATACCTTGCTGCATATTATATTCATCTTTACTAAATTCTTAATAGATGGCCTCGTGAATTTTTAAGTTGAACTTGATATTTGAATACTACCAATATCACACTACAAAGGTAGTTTACTACTTGTCTTTAATCATGCCAAGATGTATCATTCCTGTCATTGACTTGTTGTATTGTTATAATACAGTGGTAAATTTCAATGAATAAACTAATATAAAAATTATTTAGTTCGTAAAAACAACAGAAAACGAAAACACAGTCGCACTTAGTAAGCATGTGCTTCCCCGTTTTTTTCTAAACTCAAGTGAGAAAAAATAGCAGAAAACTCTAGCTGCCTTTATGCGTGTCGGATGCTTAGTGCCATGGTTTTTTGTCAGTTACAGAGGTCTCACTCCCAACTTCTTTTCAGCCTTTTACAGATTTGTTTATGCTCTAATACAATGTTTTAGATGTAGATTTGGAATCCTTCGTAAAATCCTTAATGCTCCTTACTTTTTTACGAACATCCATCCATAATGACCTCAATGTCCCATATGTTGCTGATTTGGCCCGAACCCGATACCTTTTCATGACAAACTTTATGCTCACTCAAATCGACTAGATTCAAATCCTCCAAGACTTCGGAAAAGAAGAAGGCTAAGTGACCTTCTAAGTTGAATTTGTTATTTGAGTACAACCACTGGTCAGTTTCTGTACCTGCCTTTATCCATGCCATCATGTATCATCTCTGCCATTATATTTACTTGCTGTATCGTTATAATACAGTTGTAAATTTCAATAAATAACTCCTAGAATGAACTGACCGTTTCGAGATCGGCTGGCATGAATCCCTCCCACGAATCGAACGAGTGATTGGTCGGAAAGATGTTTACGATAGCTGATTATTATATAACATATGATTATATTTATCTACAGGCGAGCCCATATATCTGGCCCGACCTTTCAGATAGCCCACATCCGCCGGCCACATATGATCACTACGGTCGTCAAGAGTTAATGAAGATTACATCGGAACCAAAACATTATCTAGTAAAAACAAAGGCGAGGTGTTCTTTAAAAATAAAAAATAATAATAAGTAAATAAATATGAAAAAGGTTATGGTTGTATCTTCAGTAATAGGACTTATAAACTATGAAGTATTGAACTTAACCAGTAAAATTTAGGGTTAAATCTTGATTTTTGAAATAAATGTTCTAATCACCCTACCTTTGTGTTCAAACATAACAGAAGAGTGATGATCACCTGAAAAAGAAAATATGGAGCTTTATAAATCCTAAGACAAGATTAATATGGTTCCAGGAATGTGATCTTACATAAATTGGTATTCCAGAGAATGAAATCATGGGCAGGGATGAATTTCAACAAATGTTGAAAAACTACAAGGATTTTAAGTTGAAAGAGGAACTCAAAATACGAAGTTTATCTCTTTCAGATGGGCAGAAGAAGGGATTGAGAGAAGCATTCAAGAGATACTGCCAGGACCTCAAAATTTGCCGAAGGACAATATGTTCAGTCACGGAAAATGACGAAAAACCTCTACCAACACAACAAATGATGAGTCTTGGGTTCAGTATACCTGTTAAAGATTGGACAACGGTTGTGTAGGTAGAGGTTTTGTCCTAGGCAACACTCACCGCTAGGGTTTTCCCCGAAATCAAGGATAACAAAAGCTGGGTTTGCCCAAGAAGGTTTCCACATCCAAGGCCCATCCCCGGGTGGTAATATTATAAATAAACAATCTGCCACAGCCGGAATAATAAAGGACACATACGGCACGGCAACACGGCGCTCTACCGCTGAGCTACCCCGCTCTCCGGGTAATGAATTTGATTGTCAATTTGCAGTCCCTATCGCCTCAACAGGGATACCCAAAATAAAATATGAATACCCGAAATTCCCAAGATCTGTCCCTTTCCTGGTGTTACTACTTTTTCCTTCACCCTTGAATGTCTTGGTAGATTAAGATATAACCATAAAAACTTGTGCGATATCCTACAACTCCTACTGTTTGTGTAGAACATAATGACGCTAAATAGAGACTAAGGATGAATGCATCACTGTATACAACTTTTCCCGTGCAAGCCATATAAAAATAAAAAACTTTAATAATAATAATAATAATAAAGTTTTTATTTATTCTGAAAAAAGTCCCTTTAGAAGAATAATGCAAAACATAAAAAATGAGCTGTAATTTCTTAAAGTAAAAATCAAGGAAGTCCGGAACATGTATTCACACTTACACTGCTTGTATATGTAAAATTGCAAATAAAGTTTCTTTGTATTGTTGGTAATACAATTACAGTTTATGGCAGTACTTTAATCATTAAATTGCACCAACTTTGGCTATATCCTATCAACCAAAATAGACATTTAAAGTTTTTCAAATACCGCGATGCAAAGTTATGAAACAGAATCATACTGATATACCAAATCCCATCCTTCATTTTTAAAATTAATAGTTATTCTAATACAAAAGAGAGTCATTATATGTATAATCATATAGTATACATATTCACACACAAATAAGTGCGTACATTTTCACTTCATTTATTTTTACATGAAATAAAACACATTATTTATGTTCATTTGGTGCTACAACCACATCTCAAACTTATGTAGGCTTTGTAACTCTGTTTTCTTCATGTTAAATTTAAAATAAATGTTAAATTTAATATTTTACTGGACATAGAGCGGTATAAAGACCTAGATAAAATATAGTATTCAATCTCTTCTCCTAAACTCGTATTCCTATGACACCTGAAAATTACTGAACGACATAAAACACTTGAATGTGGCTCGGTGAAAACCGATTCAGGCAACCCAATGAATAATTGCGAGCCACGGTGTAATTTAAATTTAGTTTAGATGACCTTTTAAATTTTATCTGCAGGTAGATAGAAAGACCCACGGATTAAAGTTATTATTTCATACATATAGTATAATATATAAAACATTTATTAATTTTGTTTATCTGCTTGGATAACCACGCTATCTAACATTCATTAAATCTAAACTAATATGGACGAGAAGATAAGTAAAATGAATGACATGAAAATTTGTAAGGAAAAACATTTCGTGTTTTAAGGAGATCATAATGAAAATAAATGCAACAATAAAATATAAATACGATATAGTAACTGTTTGCCCTAAGGGCCATGTGGATATTAGGTTGAACGTAATGGCCAATATATGTTTGTAACATGACCGAGGGGTCATCTTATAGACCCATTCAGGTATGCGGGAGCACAGATAGTCAATAGGAGGGCACCCAACCTCACGTTGATCTGAACCATACACTTGGTTTAAAAATAAAAAAACATGGATCCATGGATTATACCTGTTCGGAGTGAGCAGGGACACGAGGACCTATATTCCCTTACCCTAAACAGAAAAAAAAAAACTATACCGCTACGACCTGTGAAGGGTCTGGGGTTCAGTACATGGTAGTTTTATGTTTCTTGTTTAACGGTTGTGCAGGGAGGTTATATGTCCTAGATCACGCTCAACCACTGAAGCAGACCGTCCGCAAACTTCCCTATTATTTCGAACCGTCCAGAACTTTTGGGTAACACGATTTTTTTTTTTAAACAAAAAAGTAGATAAACATTTGTATCTAACAATTCCTTAATTTTGATACAGTTGAAATTAGATGTACATACCTATTACATATAAAATTCCAATGGCATTTTCCTAGTTTCAATATCAAATTAATACATAAATTGTTGTAAGCAAATGAGAGCTTGAAGAGAGCTTTACGACTGTTTGAAGTTTATAAGTTTTAGCCAGGATAACAACAACATATTCAGAGCTAACATATGTTTATATCTGTTTTTACACACACACACACACACACACACACACACACACACACACGCACGCACGCACGCACACACACACACACACACACACACACACACACACACCATGAGGAAAGGAGGCGGTCTTATTACAGTGCTGACTTCATTCCCAGAGAAGAATTAAGAAAGCAGACAGTTAGGGAGTGGCAACGTCGTTGGGATATGTCATTCAGTGGAAGGTGGACGCACAGGTTGGTGCCCTACATTGAGGCTTGGGTTAATAGAAACCACGGTGAGGTCGACTATTACATCACTCAGTTTCTCACAGGGCATGGTTGCTTTCGAGCCTATCAGCATAGGTTTAAGCTCGATGATACAGGTGCATGTACATTCTGCCCAGGAGCGGATGAGAGCGCAGAGCACATATTCTTCTTCTGTCCCCGCTTTCAAGATGAGAGGATGGAGTTCCGAAGCGTCTGCGGCTCAGATCCCACCGCAGATAATATTGTCAACCTTATGCTGATCAATAAGGATTATTGGATGGCAGGCCAAAGGTTAGCAGCACAGGTGCTACAAAAGCTAAGAATGGAGGAAAAGGAAAGGCGAGCCAGAAGGTAGCCGAAATCAATGAGGCGGCACTCAGCCACTCCCCCCCATGATGTAATGCCTAACGGCGGTCCCGTGGAGGGTGAGAAACAGGTGTAGGGAGGTTGGTTTTAGTGGGTAAAAATCCCACACACGGATAGGTACGGGCCTATTCGCGTCTTTTGAAGATTTCCACCTACCCTCGTAAAAAAAAAAAAAAAAAAAAAAAAAAAAAAAAAAAAAAAAAAAAAAAAAAAAAAACACACACACACACACACACACACTCACACACACGCACACACACACACACACATACATATATATATATAGAACAGTTGTGGGACGTGGAACATTGATTGAAACGGTGCTGAGATAAATAATTGATTTTAATTCATGTATTTGTATAATAAAATAATTACAATTATAACATAATTACAACCTTTTGTTTTTTTCTGATACCTCCCATATTAGTCAATAATTGTGATCTAACTTGCAGAATGGGTAAATGACCTCTTTGATTCCCAATTTTATTGTTTAATTCTTCAAAATTATTAGCATTAAGTTTTTTTTTCCGTATATCGTTACGATTTATTTTTCCAGCTTATTTACCAATGACCTTTAAATGAAAGATTTTTACCAAATATTAGGAAGTGTAACGGTACTTATAAATTTGTTTATTATATCAATGGGTTCAAACAGTTATAAGATCAAAGAGTTGTTGAATTCCAACTCCTATAATTAAATATTATTGCACATACAGTAAAAATTTTATATTATACTTCTTACAAAATTGATATATAAAATATGTTTTTTATTTTTATTTTTTAAAACTGCACTTATCATGCGATGTGATTAAATTAATAAAATAAATAATTAATATCTATCTGGCGATTTCACTCACGTGATGTTTTTCCGGTTTACTTTTTTTGAAAATTAAAGTAAGATGTAATAATCGTACTTTGTATAGTGGCAAATTCAGTACGCAATACCAGATTTTCTCTAACTTATTAAAACAGTTATACTCGTATTTTCATAACAATCTATATGGGAGCCTCAATAGCTAAAAATTGTTTTTAACTATAACATAATTAATATAATATAACTATAATATAATTAATTAGTGTATTATATAAATGTTACAGATGTAATACTCCAAAAACTGCTATTTTCATTAAATAAATATTGTTATGGGCAGATACTTCCCCAGATATAACAACCATCTAAATCATTATCTTATGTGTGATTTTTTTTGTTTATAAAATCTGTAATATATTTAAATACAACATTAAAATCTTACTCACAGATTCCTCTAACTCCTCCCACCTCCGAGATCCTAGCTGCCGGACATCTAATACTGATGTGGTCATCCAAACGACTGTAGCCAAAGAACCAGATACGAGGTTCAACCTTTTTTACGGATCGTCGCGACTCGAAATTCCGACGAACTGTATCTATTTGTGTCAGCCAGGCCTTCTATTAGTTTCGCAGAAATCGAAATTGCATTATCTTCAACACAAGGATAAACTAAGTCCTAAACTCGAAACACCAACAAAAATTGAGGCATAGCATTCTTGTATACCATGTTACAGAGGTTAGGCAGAGATAACAAGTGCGTTGAGTCGACTTTTGATAATTTGAAGCAGAAATGTATTGGTACAAGGTCCGGAGATTTTCGCTTCGAGTTGAGTAACAAGTTATTCGTTTCCCTTATAATATTTTCCAAAAATAGTTATCGTGAGCTTTAAGATGGAAAAACGAATGAAATGTGTATACTTCGGTAGTAATCTCATCTAGAAATAAACGTTTCAACAAACAACAATCTTGATGAAACTTAAAAAAATTAATCTACGGATTAGCAGTTTATAATTATTTTAAACGGAAATAGAAAAAAAAAGTATTCATCAAAAAGCATTATTACTTTTTTTTGTGCATATAGATTAAAATTTCAAGGAAGTGCCCATTTTAAACTTTTATGCTTCAAGAAATATTGGTATCGGTCCCGCAGGTTGTCGCATCGAATCGAATTATCACAAGTTTTAACTTTTTATCCGTTTCCTTTTTAATATCCCAGATAATTTATATTGGGAAAAATTACGACATAACAGAAATAGGGATAGCTCATAAAACAATAAATGCAATCAAAAACATAATAAACAGCCAAAAAGACAAGATACCAATTTTAGAACATAACAATTTAATATATGAACTTACTTGTAATAACTGTGAAGATATTTACATTGGACAAACAAGTACACATTTAAAAAACCTAATTTATCATCATCAAAATAATCTCAAACCTAAAGCTAAAACGAACACAGCATTATCAGCACATTGTAAAAAAGAATTACACACATTCAATTTTAATAAACCAAAAATTTTACATAGAGAGAACAGCACAGTTAAAAGGAAATTTTTAGAAGCTTTGTTCATAAATGACAAACTGGAGAAAACAGCAAATGATAGAAAAGAGGCAGGAGAAATTAGAAAGTTGTATTCTTCCATTACTTTAAATTTAAAAAAGCATTAGAACATAAAATGCCTCGTGCTCTATAAACAAATCAGATATAGTAAAATAACCTGACCCTATTACCTTCTAATAGATTTTATAAAATGAATTTTCCATTTTCATAATTTAATTAAAGGATATAATGAAATATTTAAAATTTAAAAAAAAAATAGAGTTTTTGTGTTGTTTTGTAGATGTTTATTTTGAAACATAATTTAATATATTTATTTTTAAAAATATTCAAAAGTACTTAAAAGAGATCAAGTCTTTCAAGGATCAAAGTTTGGTTTTAATGTAATATTATCTTGACCACGGAGGATAGATGATCCCTTGTGTTTTATTAAAAAAATTAAAAATGAATGTGAGTTGGAGGTATCTATACTTAAATTATTACTAGTTATTTTGGACACTTTATTATATTTATTAAATTATGTATTTTAGTATAGTTATTATTATTTTTCTACAGAATTTTTAGACTTATAACTGTTGTAAAGTTATATAAATGATTTGTTCTGATGCAGGAAACTAAATGTAAAAGATTGAAAATGACTGAGTGTTGTCGAAACGTCTCAAATGATCAATAAGGATTAAGATTTATAATGACTGGAAAATGGTTATCTCTTTCCCAATATAAATTCCTAAAGAAATGAGTCCATTTTATAAGAAAAAAATTTATTAAAAAAAATATCCCAGATAATTAAAATAACCGTGAGTTTTAGTATGTAAATAAAGAAATGAACATTTTAACAAATATTTTGAAGTATAGATGATGATATAACCTAAACAGTATTTGTAAGTCGGTTCTTTAATTTATATACAGTCAGTAATAATTACTTTATACGTTTAGTAATAAAGTTATTTTTATTTTCGAAAATATTAAAAAGGAAACGATTAAAAAGGCCAACAACTTGCAGAACTGACACCATTGTCTTTGTAATCGTACAATATTTTTTTTTTTAATTTTTACTTTCTAAATTATACAGACCACATAACGCATCTAATCAAGGGCCAAAATTAAACTAGGCTTAAAACATCTGAAAATATATAAATTCTGTATTTTAGAATATAAATATAAATTTATCAAAAATTCTATATATATTTATTTTCCGACTATTGAATACGTCGTACTTCTACTTAATAATTTTTAAAAAGAAACCAGTGACAAATGCTAAGAAATGTTTAAGTATTACGTATTAAGCATGACGAAAATAAGCATGAACGTTGCCCAAATAATCAGTTTGAACTTGAATCACAAATCGGCGTAATAACTTATTTTCAAAGACATTTCATGTTAATAATGCAGATATGAATTATCTAGAAAGTTTGCCGCGGAATAATTTTAGGTAAACGTTGCGTTGTACCATGACTAAGTGTATTTCTTCAAACTTTTCATATTTTAAATCATTTATCTGTTCGGCATTAATTTTCCGGTTGATTGGTTGTTTTAAATTTGAGACGTAAAACCTGTTAGTTATCGACCTTAGATGTATATGCATCAATACCTGCATGTACATATTTTTTTCTATTAATATTTCTTATAACAGCGGGTAATTAAATAAAACATAAAAAATTAGTACATAAATTTTAGATCAAAATAGAAAATATATATATACTATGTACGGAAGGGAACCATCGAGGAGCATCTGAGAACTGATTTTTTGATGCATTTAATTATTTAATGTTCTTATTATTTTAATGCAAAATCTTCAGATATTTCTCTTAAGATTAACATGCTCTATAGTGTTGTAGTCGTATATACTTTTTTGAATCACATAATTAAAATTGGAGGGTTGTTTTCCAATGCAATGTCGTATTGGAATTTTAATTCAAATTATCTCTCTATTTCGGTTATTTTCTTAATCGTGTATTCATGTTAAGAAATGATACTAAAGTGGTCTGTTTTGAACAGTGTTACCCACCCATCTAAGTTATTATTTTTTACGGTATATTCTTCTAATTTTTATTTTTATTTTGTTTTATATGACTCCAATAAACAGAGCTGTGGACAGGTATTTACAGGCTGATAATTTCATGATCCTTCGATAACAATATTTGCTCCTGAGTTGTTTGGAATATGAGTCAAATTTATGAATATCCACTCTTTTAAAATTCTTGTAAAAATATGTAACCCAACCATAGTAAGTACAAACTCACTATTAATTTGGATTTTCTTATTCACGAAGAAGGTATGAATCATCGTCAAGAAATTGGTCGTTTTTCCTCTTAATAAAAGGAACACTGGTTTGATTGTAATGTATTTATCAAAATAATTTTTTTCATTTTAATCTAACTGTGTTACATTATATTCCAGTTTACAAAATATTTTTAACGTTATATTTACTACTTCTATATTTAGTCGTGTTAAACTAGTCGTGTTAAAAGTACATAAGTTATTCTGGTATTTTTTTTTTTAATATGTCGAAATATTTATCGAAATAGTTAATAGGCAATTTTTTTTCATTTCAATTTTTTTTAAATTATAAAAGGTCGAATTAATGTTAATTAATAAGTAATGTTATAATATTTGTATTAAATAATAGTTGTGAAAAATATATAAAAGAAAGAAAAATATTGTACCTTGTACACCATAGTTAATAATATGGTTTCATTCCACTGTCAATCGCAGAATTCAGTAGAAACTATTATTTGGATTCAATTGATATCGAACACAACCATTAATCTTAAACCTACCAACCGATTTCCTATCCCATATCCAATATTTCTTCTTGATTGCTCTTTTTATTTTATTTGTTAAAATTATTTACAATTTTTGACATCCCGGGATAGCATTGTAACCTTAATGGACTCATCCAATGTTTTGGGGATTAGAAGCTCATATGGGACATCATCATTCTAGACAATGCATCACTAAAACTTATAGAGAGAAAATATGTGTACATATGTATATGTCTTATATATAGACATATACATATGTTGCAGCAATACAATGTTGCGTGTCACGTTAAGATAAAATTACAAATAAAACCTTAGCTTGATTAAATTATTAATATTTTTCGCTTCAATATTTTTAACTTGACATCGATGGCAATCTCAATATTCAATAAAGAGTTTTTATTATTTATAATTAAATATATTTAAAACGTCCTTGTAGAATTTTATCACTCCCAGATTGGGAATAAACAAGACTGACAACTAATATTAAATCACACAGCCTTGGAAAAAAAAATTGATTAATTGATTTAATATTATCATCTATCGATCAAAATTTTGATTACATGGAAATTTACGACAGAAGTGATTCCTTTCAAATAAATGAGACGAATTTCATATCATTGTTAGCATAATTTTTAGCAGCGGTAGATGAACCCTGTGGGATCTAGGAGCCTCCTGGGGCTCACCCAGCCTCGATAAATGTGGAACCCAAAATAGGGGGAAATCGGTTGAACGTGATCTATTAAAAATCACCTCCCTGCACAACTGTTGTCCAAGAAACAGTACAGTCTCTACCGCGTACTGAACCCAAGAATCTTCATAGGTTGAAGTGGTACAGGTTTTTTTTTTCAACTGATTAGTTCTAAGAAAATTAAATAATATAATTTTATATAGATTAAATAATAAAATTCAATTAGCAATGATAATTTACAATATTGTAGAAAACTCCAAGGTACACGATCAAGTCTAATCTTGTAATCTTAATCTTATTTCAAAATATTAATTAATTATATGGCTCAATTTCCTGTAGTCCCTTTTTTTTGTATTATAATCAGGTATTTTAGATTGTTAATCATTTCTAGCTTAATAAAAATTTTACTGACTGACTGTATTTCGCAATAAATCTAATCCTAAGTGGCATCTTTTCTATATTAATTTCATTAATACCGACTATGTTATAATTCAAGACATACAATATATTTCAGTCCCAGGAGTGTTATGACAATATCAGGTGTTAATTTATTTAAATTAATACAAATATATACAGGGTCAACCTTACGGCAATATCCCCCTCACCTCATAACTTATTGCCCTTCTCCTTTCGAAAAGAACGATTTTGGAGTTTATTTTTCAAAGCTCGGTATTAAAAAACTTGATAATCAATTATTTCACGTAGAATTCCCAGAAGGCAGACACTTGTCGCATGACACACACACATCAGAGGAATGTATTAAAAAATTGGAAATTATGGATGATAACGTTATTTCATACAGTTGATAAACATGCAATTAGAAAAAAAAACCCACACAGAGTGTGCATTTTTTAAATGACTTTAACTAAATGGTCGGAAGAACACAAGAATGAACAAAGTGAACGTATCAAGAGAATTTCGAAGGAACGAAAAGGGATGAAACCTTGAATACACAAGTTCAGACGCTCTCTTGACAGTAAATTTTCAAAATAATAATAATCATCTTGAATAATAATAGTTGACCTCGTATCTTCCACATAATAATAATTATACATGCGTGATGCTGTCCTAACCGTTTTTAATTCTATAATTAACTTTTTGGGGGTTTTTAATGCATATCATTACTCAATTTTATTGTAAAAATGAAAGTCCGAGGTAATTTCGTTCTTCTTCTTCTTCCCATGGCTCTACAGCCCTTGCAGGGCCCTGGCCTCCGCAACAACCCTCTCCAGTCCTCCCTGTCAGCAGCTCGACCTCTCCACTGTCTGATCCCCATCCTCTGCAGATCGCTCTCTACATCATCTAGCCATCGCAGCCTGGGCCTTCCTCTTCTTCTTTTGCCTCCTGGTAATTTCGTTAAGGTTTCTAAATATCGAGAATGATAATAAAATTTCAAACTTTGCTTGTTACTAAAATAAAATAAATTTGATAGGCATTCTTAAGAAAAATTCATTTATGAATTGAGCATTACGATTTATTTATAATGAGTTTGGACCATTTGTTGCCACAAAAACCAAAGTGAATTCATAGGCAAATTCTAGAAATGGACATGATACAGTATTGACATTTAAGTGAAAAACGGCTAGTTTTCTCTGGACTGCATTTTGTATTATAAGAGAGAAGTGATGAAATATGTTTTATATGATCATCTTCTTCATCTTCACACGGCATTCAGATCCATGGAGGACCTTGGCCTTCTCGTCAGTTTTCCTCCACTCTTACCGATCTTCCGCCAATCTTCTCCATGCTCTCACACCCAGGAGCCTAAGGTATGCTTCCCCATCTTCCTTTCGTAAATCGAATTCTAATTCGTCTGCTTCAGGGTTTTTCAATTCACCAGAAGAACGAGCCAAATTTCCTAACGGGCTTGGAAATGCGATGAGTTAAATAAATATAAGAAATTATTTAAATTGTGGTGCAGGCTTTGTGCAATACAAAAATTAAAATAGTAGTAAGTCACGATCTTTAATACAATAATAAATAGGAAAAAAAAAATTCTAATAGGAAAAAATTTCTTTTTTGGGAGTTGTCTATGTTTTAATTTAAATAAGAAGCTAATTTCGGATTTAAAATTGCAGCTTGTTTATATTCAAACACAACTGTGATTATTGGTTTTCATTACTCTAAGAAAATAATATTTAGTTCCCTCCAACAGTATTACCAACATTTCATGATACAGGAAGTTGTTGATTTTATTTATTTTAGGCAGCACAGAATTGAGACACCTGACGATTGCTGCTGAAGGAGGCCAAGACTAGATAAAAGTTGTCACGGTGAGCCGGATTTACTGGATGCATGTTTTGCAATTCCGCGTTAAGTAATCTCCTAAATCCCCAGTGGTCTCATCCTCTTTTGGACCGAATATTCTACGGTACACATTATTTTCGAATACCTGAAGACGTTGTTCATCCTTCAGGGTTAGCGGCAAGTTTCACATTCGTAAAGAAGAGTTTGAAGGATGATGGTTTTGTAATGTCGGGACGGAATAACAACAAGCATTTCCCGCCTGTAATCGCGCCTTTATTTCCTCTTGAATTTCGTTTTATCTAGTTACCATAGACCCAAAGTACTTACACTTCTCCACGTGTTCGAACTTATTCCCTTCTACATCAATATCACCAACATTTCTCCCATTTCTGCTACTAACCATATACTTAGTCTTATCCTAATTTACGTCCAGCCCTATTTCCGTACTTAATTAGATACATTTTTCCTATTACCTACATTTTATTATTATCTAAAATATCAAACCTTTAACCTCCTTTTATGTTATTGTAAGCTCTTCCGAAGGTCATCACTAGATAAAATTTCAAAAATAATATGTCGTGGGCCTTGGTTCCTGTAATTATCACTATCTGCATGATTGATTGCTCACCTCGGAGTAAGATAACTGGCCAGTTGATGGTTCATCAAACCATCATTGCCAATATTAATTTCCGTTTTCTGGGAAACAAGGAAAATCACGCACAAGGAAAAACACTGCGCGAAACCACTACAAGTTAAGGAACTTATTATATGCGTACGCAGTAACCTATGTCGTTAAGTATTTATTTCTAAAATATTCTAGGCATCAAAACATCTTGATTCGTTCGAGCACATTTAAATCCTTAGAATAATAAACATTTCCTATATTTAATTCCTCAATTAGTTTTTTAATAATAGACAAAAGATATTTGTATTAATACCAGGCTGTTACGAATGTCCTTTTGCTTTAACTTTTAAATATTTTTATTTTGAAGAGAAAAGAATTCCCCCGGTAGCTCAACTAGCTAGAGCGTTGCAAGGGTTCGATTCCCGGCCGGGGGCAAATCTATTCTCTTCAAAATAAAAATATTTTTATTTTGAAGAGAAAAAATATGTCCAGGACCGGGATTCGAACCCGGGTCTCCCATGTTTCCGATAGATTACCATGCTATCACCTGAGCTATCCTGGTTCGTACCTCGGTCAGACAAATCCATTCTCTTCACTCATCTCATATCCCTTTACGATGTAAAAAAGGGGAAGAATGTTCACTGAAAATTACTTTAATTAGGATCTTGTTGACTTACGTCATTATATATTATTATATATTTTTTATTTTATTAATTGTTATAATTATACATCGTAAATTGAGAGAACAGGGATATGAGATCAGTGAAGAAAATGGATGTGTCTGACCGAGGTACGAACCAGGATTGATCCCTGTTCTCACAATTTACGATGTATAATTATAACAATTAATAAAAAAAAAATATAATAATATATAATGACGTAAGTCAACAAGATCTTAATTAAATTAATGTTCAATGAACATTCTTCCCCTTGTATACATCGTAAAGGGATATGGGATAAGTGAAGAGAATGGATTTATCTGACCGAGGTACGAACCAGGATAGCTTAGGTGGTAGAGCACCATGACGGAAACATGGGAGACCCGGGTTGGAATCCCTGCCCTGGACATATCTTTTCTCTTCAAAATAAAAATATTAAAAATTATAACAATTAATAAAAAAATAAAATAAAATAAATTATAATAATATATAATGACGTAGTCAACAAGATCCTAATTAAAGTAATGTTCAATTAACATTCTTCCCCTTGTATACATTGTAAATTGCGAGAACACAGGGGTATGGGATCCGTGAAGAGAATGGATTTGTCTGACCGAGGTGCGAACCAGGATAGCTCAGGTGGTAGAGCACCACGACGGAAACCACGACGGGTTCGAATCCCGGCCCTGGACATATCTTTTCTCTTCAAAATAAAAATGTTTAAAATCATAACAATTAATAAAAATAAAAAATTAATAAATTATAAAAAATAAAATGGTTTCTCTTATTTATTGATATTTACAACTGTATAAAAAAAAAAAATACATCTAGTAAATGGGCTAAGCGATACAAAATGACATGTGAAAATGACAAGTAGAGAAACTACCCACTGGTAGTACTCAAATCACAAGTTCAACTAAGAAGTCACGGGGCCATCTTCTTTTCAGACGCCTCGGAGGATTATCGGGAATTGAAGTGGAAGCTAGGCTTAAAACCAGAGGGTTTGAGTGGAAATGAAGTTTGTTATGAAAGGATAGATAGCGGTTTCGGGCCAAATCAGCAACAAATGGGACTTTAAGGTCGTTATGGATGATTTTATTCTTAACAAAATAAGGAGCATTAAGGATTTTACGAAGGATTTTGGATTGTAGGGATTGGATACGAGAGGAATTCGATGGCTTAGTGGAGCCCCAAAGCTCTACTCCGTAGGTCCAAATAGGTCGTATGATGGTCATGTAGATGAGTCTTTTGTAATTAATTGGGATCTTAGAGCGTTTGTCTAGTAAGTGTTGAAGTAGCCTGAAACGTCGAGCGGTTTCTTGTCTTTTCAGTCTCGTGTGAGGATTCCATGTTAATCGTTTGTCAAGATGCAACCCTAAGTATCGGATCTGTTCTACAGGCACCAGTGGGATATTATTAAAGGATACTGAAGGGCAGGAAGTCATTGGTTTACGACGTAAGGTAAAAGTGATTTGATGCGATTTTTGAGAGTTTATTTTAATTCTCCAGTTTTGACACCATTCTTCAAGATCAGTGATATGGGATTGGAGGGTTTGGGATGCAATAATTGGATTGGTGTTGACAGATAATACACATGTGTCATCAGCATATGTGGTAAGGATAGTATTAGGATGAGTTGGGATGTCAGCTGTATAAACTGTATAAAGGATTGGGCCAAGGATGCTACCTTGAGGAACTAGATATTTCTGAATAATAAAGCTGCAATTTTTTCAAAAGAGTATTATTGAAGGTTAAGAGAAACCATTTTATTTTTTATAATTTATTAATTTTTTATTTTTATTAATTGTTATGATTTTAAACATTTTTATTTTGAAGAGAAAAGATATGTCCAGGGCCGGGATTCGAACCCGTCGTGGTTTCCGTCGTGGTGCTCTACCACCTGAGCTATCCTGGTTCGCACCTCGGTCAGACAAATCCATTCTCTTCACGGATCCCATACCCCTGTGTTCTCGCAATTTACGATGTATACAAGGGGAAGAATGTTAATTGAACATTACTTTAATTAGGATCTTGTTGACTACGTCATTATATATTATTATAATTTATTTTATTTTATTTTTTTATTAATTGTTATAATTTTTAATATTTTTATTTTGAAGAGAAAAGATATGTCCAGGGCAGGGATTCGAACCCGGGTCTCCCATGTTTCTGTCATGGTGCTCTACCACCTAAGCTATCCTGGTTCGTACCTCGGTCAGATAAATCCATTCTCTTCACTTATCCCATATCCCTTTACGATGTATACAAGGGGAAGAATGTTCATTGAACATTACTTTAATTAAGATCTTGTTGACTTACGTCATTATATATTATTATATATTTTTTATTTTATTAATTGTTATAATTATACATCGTAAATTGAGAGAACAGGGATATGAGATCAGTGAAGAAAATGGATGTGTCTGACCGAGGTACGAACCAGGATTGATCCCTGTTCTCACAATTTACGATGTATAATTATAACAATTAATAAAAAAAAAATTATAATAATATATAATGACGTAAGTCAACAAGATCTTAATTAAAGTAATGTTCAATGAACATTCTTCCCCTTGTATACATCGTAAAGGGATATGGGATAAGTGAAGAGAATGGATTTATCTGACCGAGGTACGAACCAGGATAGCTTAGGTGGTAGAGCACCATGACGGAAACATGGGAGACCCGGGTTCGAATCCCTGCCCTGGACATATCTTTTCTCTTCAAAATAAAAATATTAAAAATTATAACAATTAATAAAAAAATAAAATAAAATAAATTATAATAATATATAATGACGTAGTCAACAAGATCCTAATTAAAGTAATATTCAATTAACATTCTTCCCCTTGTATACATCGTAAATTAAGAGAACACAGGGGTATGGGATCCGTGAAGAGAATGGATTTGTCTGACCGAGGTGCGAACCAGGATAGCTCAGATGGTAGAGCACCACGACGGAAACCACGACGGGTTCGAATCCCGGCCCTGGACATATCTTTTCTCTTCAAAATAAAAATGTTTAAAATCATAACAATTAATAAAAATAAAAAATTAATAAATTATAAAAAATAAAATGGTTTCTCTTAACCTTCAATAATACTCTTCTGAAAAAATTGCAGCTTTATTATTCAGAAATATCTAGTTCCTCAAGGTAGCATCCTTGGCCCAATCCTTTATACAGTTTATACAGCTGACATCCCAACTCATCCTAATACTATCCTTACCACATATGCTGATGACACATGTGTATTATCTGTCAACACCAATCCAATTATTGCATCCCAAACCCTCCAATCCCATATCACTGATCTTGAAGAATGGTGTCAAAACTGGAGAATTAAAATAAACTCTCAAAAATCGCATCAAATCACTTTTACCTTACGTCGTAAACCAATGACTTCCTGCCCTTCAGTATCCTTTAATAATATCCCACTGGTGCCTGTAGAACAGATCCGATACTTAGGGTTGCATCTTGACAAACGATTAACATGGAATCCTCACACGAGACTGAAAAGACAAGAAACCGCTCGACGTTTCAGGCTACTTCAACACTTACTAGACAAACGCTCTAAGCTCCCAATTAATTACAAAAGACTCATCTACATGACCATCATACGACCTATTTGGACCTACGGAGTAGAGCTTTGGGGCTCCACTAAGCCATCGAATTCCTCTCGTATCCAATCCCTACAATCCAAAATCCTTCGTAAAATCCTTAATGCTCCTTATTTTGTTAAGAATAAAATCATCCATAACGACCTTAAAGTCCCATTTGTTGCTGATTTGGCCCGAAACCGCTATCTATCCTTTCATAACAAACTTCATTTCCACTCAAACCCTCTGGTTTTAAGCCTAGCTTCCACTTCAATTCCCGATAATCCTCCGAGGCGTCTGAAAAGAAGATGGCCCCGTGACTTCTTAGTTGAACTTGTGATTTGAGTACTACCAGTGGGTAGTTTCTCTACTTGTCATTTTCACATGTCATTTTGTATCGCTTAGCCCATTTACTAGATGTATTTTTTATACAGTTGTAAATATCAATAAATAAATTAGAAAAAAAAAAAAAAGAAATATCTAGAACTTCGATTTACATTTATCATAAGAATATTAAATACCTATATTAATAAATTAATTACAAATTCATAAAAGCTTGTAACAAATCAAGTGACTTCTGACTAAAATTGTTCTGATACCTTCGAAACTGATACAAAGATTATTAATTGTATAATTCAAATCTCTAAATTCTTCACTTATCTTAATAAACACTTTATTGAAATGCTATTACAATCTGGCACTTGTAGGCAATAAGTAATAGCGCTATGTAGCTATACAATCATACAATAAAATATATATCTTAAACTGAGCATTTATACAAATAGTTACAGATGGAGATGTCACAAGGTCAAGTTTGCGCAGATTCTCTCTTCAGAAACCCAATCAGAATAGGCAGGAACTAAATCTGGATCCATATAGTACTCGTATCCGTGTGAACTTATGTGGAGACAGAGGTATAAAGACAAAACTCTTTTTGAGGTTATCACATATCTACATTTTGGTCTTTATAATAAATGTTATTAAATGTAATTTTTTTTCATAACATCTGTTTTATTTTTGATATAAAAATAGATGCGGGGAAAAAGACCCTTAATTTTCCCTGAGATCATAGTTTGGACAATGAAGCCAATATAGCAGATGATTAGTTTCTTTTTGCGCTTCGCTTTGTATAATTCAACAAATGTTAAAAATATGTTGTTATTTTACTTTTAAAAGTATTCGGAAACGTTCAAAGATGTATACGGTTCCAGAGATGAGCCTCCTTGCAAACGCAAAGGTTGTGAGCTCGATTCCTGTTCTCGGGATACATCAAGAATTCCTCCACCCCACTGGTATGTGAGGCCTCCCTACACACATACACAGGAGCAGGGAGTACCAAGGTAGGAGTACCCTGTGTAGAGGTTTTCAATGTCAATAGGTGGTGAGGATGTCCATAGCCCGGCGGAGGTTTGGTCAAGGGACGATCTGCTTTGGACAGGGGAATATAGAGGTCCTAGTAGCTCTCCTGACTTCCAACACCTATCTAGTTCGATTTGTCAGTGCCCTTGACCTGCGTAGTCTATGTCCCCAACTGTTTAAAAAAGTATTTCATAAAAATGATGTCATTCAAATTTCGATTTAAACCTCAACAAACATAAGTCTGTGAGACGCATCTGTTTACATTTTTGCCCATCACTGCCAGACCTTTAATATTTTTCCTCCCCCTTCAGTGTATTCTTAAACGGCACGGTACTTCGTTGTTTATCGTTTCAATCACGTACGCTACCTTCTGTAATTTTCAGGCGATTTTCATTTGAATGTACGACGTATCAGAGACTTATGTATCCAATAGTGTAATAAAATGTATTCGTCTTCTCGACGTGTGTTACTATTAGAAGCGTATTTGTATTCGTCAGGTTTACAGGTATTGATGTCACTTATCAAACTGACAAAACAGGGGTTTTGTGTTTGCACAATATATTTTATTTTTTATCCACAACCCTTGAAGTAGGCCTGAAAGACGTTGGAAATTCTGTAGGTGAAGAGCAGCCAGAATATTTTATGGAAAAAACAAGTGTATCCTCAAAAGAACCAGCTAAAAATATAATTAACGAGAAATTTCCAACTCTACGCCCCATTGCGAAAGTTGTAGGAAAATAATTCCTGGCGTTACCTCTTCGATGATGTTTTATAAGTTTATGCTTTATTATGGATGTAATTTTATACTGTATACAGTATATATGTATTATTTACATAATAAATTGATTGTAATTTTTTAATGCAATGATGACTACAATCCCAGACTGTATCACTACAATCCGTGAATGGGTTGTAGTGATACAGTCATATACATATACATGATACAGTTATATACAGTCGTATACATCAGTGATACCATGTACTGGGATTCAGTACATGGTAGAGATTTTACTGTTTCTTGGACAGCGGTTGTGCAGGGAGGTGATTAACGCCAGATTTCCCCCCTTATGTTGGGTACCCAGTTTATAGAGGTTGGGTGAGCCTTAGAGGATCCTAGATCACATAACATCCCTCTTCGGCCGATAACAGATTGAAGAAAAGTCCACCAGCTTTTTAAGGCTATAAAGTAAAGAACCCTGGATCTTCAGCAAGGCAACTCAGAGCTCTCCACAGCTTTGAATATACAAAATAATATTGTTTAATTAAAAAATAAATAAAAATTCGGTAATGTTGCAATTCCTACAAGAAATACACTTTAAAAACACAAATCGGTATTCTACGACGTCCGACATCTGTGTTTCTCATAATGTTATCTGTTGAAGCTTATCCGTCAACAAGTACCAGGACGTAGTGAAGTTTACAGATTTTTGAACATCAAGAATTGTTACAATATTTTTAAATATTATTTTGATCCCATTGTTTTAAATAGTATTATATTTTAAATTCTATAAAAATTATACATAACATTCAGTTTAAGTAACCTACAGGCAGATTCGTGGTGATATTGGCATACAAAACATCATCCGACAGACTAAAAAAAGATGAGTACCATAAATAAGAAAATTTCCTGTTCTCCGTCAGTTCACACGGTTCTGATGATGTGCCGTAAAACCTAAGAGTAGGAGTGTTTATGAACCTGGAGGTTGCTTGATGAAAACCTGAATCATCGCTCTTATCAAATGATGACATTGCTCCCCCCAGCCCTACCTCCAGGAAAGTTTAATGTTCCAGTTTAAACCGCAGCAAGAACAGAGCTGTCGCTAGAATCAGATGCGTGTGTATTGCTTACCACTTAACTAAGAATTTCATTGAGGCAGATAAAACGATAGATAATATTATAATTCATATTAATTCCGATAACTGTTACGCAGGTTGTCGCTTCAAGTTGAATTACAAGAAGTTTTAACTGTTTATTCGTTTCATTTTGAATATTTCACCTAAAATACAAGTTATCGTGAGCTTTAGAATGGAAAAGAGAATGTAATTATGGGTAATGAATTGATTTCGGTAATCATTTCATCAAGAAATAAAAGTATCAATTAACATTTCGATGTATTGAATATGTGTTTGTTGAAATGTTCATTTCTATATGAAATGATTGCCGAAGTATATAAAAAAAAAACTGTACCACTACAACCCATGAAGGGTCTGGGGTTCAGAATATGATAGAGACTTTACTGTTTCATGGGCAATGGTTCTGTAAGGAGGTGACTTGTCCTGGGTCACGCTCAACCGGCAGATTTTTCCCCCTTATTTTGGGTACCCTATTTTTATAATATTTTATAGAATCTGTGTGGGCCCCAGGAGGGTCCTAGACCCTTTCTGATCCATTTCCCGCTGCAAACAGACTAAATAAAAGTCATGACCTGCAGCGGGATTTGAACCAGGATTTCCGGCATGGCAACTCAGTGCTCTACCACTGAGCCACTTCGCTCCCACCGATGTTTATACATTTCTCATAATTATTTTAGATATATATATATATATATATATATATATATTATATACACACATAGAGTCAGTAATATTTGTATATTTTAATTTTCAGGACTGCTAATGTTTGTTCAGAGTTACTTAATTGTAAAACAAATCTTGTAAAGCATACACAATACACTATTTAACCTGTAGTTCTATAAGTTTTGCAGTTCATTCATTATCATTTGAACGATTTTCATATCACAGAGAGTTCCTTTAGAACTCACTCCCACCTAATATCCGTCATGCTTCTTCCTTATCCTCATTCAAGCCTATGTTTTTCCCACATCTCCTGAATTCACATGCTCTCTAATCAGTTATAATTAAGAGCCCATTTTTATCAGCAGTAATTGATGACTTAATGTCAATTTCCTTCACTTAAAAAGATATTATTTTTTATATACGTTATGTGCTTTTATTTATGTGTTTTTTTTCAGCTTAATTCCAGTTATTTCAGAATCCTATTCTACAATTTTTCGTTAACCAGGACATAAAATTTAGTTTATTTTAATTTTAAAGTACTTATGTAAAAACTTTATAATTCTTATATTGTAGCCCGTCCAGATATATATTCAATTATTTTATCTGTTATTCTTAAGGAACCTGGTCCCAGAATAAAATTATTTTTCTATTCTATATATGTATTTTTGTTTACTCCTATCAATGATAGACGATCAATGGTTACAAAAATACTAAATTAGATGAAACCATTTTAACTAATCATTACTTATTTTAAATATTTATAATCATCATTTAATTATATTTTTTTTCTAAAAGCTGTTTATTTCAACTGACATAAACACATAAACTGACATGACAGCTGACACTTAAAGTTTTAAAGCTAACTAATTAGAAAAGGCGATTTATAAGCTTGAATTATATCAATCTAGCCACCTTCCCATTGTTAAAACTAAAAAACCACATACATGTGAAAGAAGCCCAGTCAGAAAGGTATAGAATAATTAATCAAGTAAAAAATGAGCCTGTCCGTGACATCATCATTATCAAGGTAGGTACGGAACAATGAACTTTTGAGTTAGTTCAGGGCTGTGAAAAAGTTCCGAAAAAAATTAACTTCTGGATATTTTTCATATTTCTCTCTTTCTAATATCTATAATTTCGAAATGCAGTAAAATATCAATTCTAATTTGAATTTTGATTTTGATCTGATCTCTTTGCTTGCTCCTTCGTTGTCTGTGTAGTTCGAAAAGAAATTTAGATTCATTTTTCTCAAAAACAATTCTGTCTTCGCCAGCTCTTTCTCCCAATCTTTTTCAAACCAAAAACTTACGTCTTCCCTTACCTGCTGTCCCAAGGTCTCTTCTGAAGTCATCTCAATTGTCTGAGTAGGGAAATTCCATCGGTTTCTAGAGTATAAAGGTAACTAATTGCTATGATCAATAAGTCAAAAACAATCAAGTTTTGTGGTACGTCACGATATTCAAAATTAAAAAAAAACCGATCGTAGAATACGTAATCTCGTAGAATACGTTCACACCGTAATACATTTTTGGCATAGGGGTCTATAAAAGACACCTATCCTACCATTCACTTTGCAGTGTTGTGCGCTGTTCTTCCTTGCTCTTGCATAGTTTGCGCTTTATGCTGACAAGGTTCCTATGTATCTAGTGGAATCAACCTCAACAGCCAAACGGGCAGCCTAGCGCTGGCAAGATACCCTCACTCCATGGGTACATCAACTGAAGACATGATGGACCTAGAGGAAGTACGAGGCTCGAAGAGGGCCAATGAGAAAAAAGAGGCCATGATCCCGGTCAAGAAAAAGAGCACCATCAGAAGAAAGACAGCAGTGGACATCTTACCCACGCATGTGCCGGTCTCCAACCGTTTCGAGCCCATCACCGATTTCAGCACCCATACGACCCGCACGGAGACGAAGCTCTACCTCAGGAATGAGAAGGACCATGCCGAAGCCGTCCGTATACCTACTCAGGGAGGACCCTGAGACTTTCTTTCACTACTTCGTCCCCAGGTGAACCAGGCGATCAAAAAAGTTCAAGATGCACGGATTTGATGTCGACTCAGAGATGAAACCCATCATCAAAGATCTGAAGCAACGCTTTCCCGGTTTTAGACTAGTCAGAAGACTCGCAAGCAGAAGAGGGGATGATGGGTACAGCCATAATGGTCTTGAAGACATCAGTCCTCTGAAGGTCGTTGCAAGGTTGAAAATATCAGTTAAACCTTTTAAAGAAGACCGAGCTCCAGCCCTGTGCCGAAACTGCCAGCAGTTTGGGGACATAATGAAATATTGTGGGCATACAGTCAAGTGCCCATGGTGCGGAGGGGAGCACGAGGAGCAGATATGCCCAGTGAAGACATTGCCACCAAGAATCCTCTACTGCAACGGTGACCATCCGGCATCCTCTTGAGACTGTCCCTACAGACAGGGACTCATTAAGAAGAGAAAAGAAGCGGCTAATTCTACTACCGCTGTAGTCTCACCGGTCGCTGTCACCACTCCTGAAGCTGCTACCCCGAGGAAGAAGAGCCGTCACACAGAACAGAACGTCAGCTTCTCACCACTGATGGGAGGCCGTGATACTTTGGTGGGCCAATCAGGAGAGGGACCTCATCCCCACTACTTTCCTCAGGAGTACCCCCACCTACCTATCCCCACCACCTTTGTAGCCCACACCAGGTACCTAACTCCCATCACCTACTTGCCTACCACTACCAGTTACCTCAGCATATCTCACCAGCATCATTACCTGCCCAGCCAGCTTCGAGTACAGACCAGCTCCTATTAAGCCTCATATACAGGATGGAAACGATGACGAAATTCGTCATGGATGTTGTGAAGAATATACTATCGAAGAATCAACATGACTGATCATCCTGTAATGAATTATAACATCAGAGGCCTGCTCTCGAAGCTAGGTGCAGCAAAAATCCTCCTGCAGCAGTATCAACCGACGTTAGTTTATAGGGAGATGTGTATACCAGGAACTCAACAAGATGTCACCATCCTGGTCAAAAGAGATGTACCTCCAAGAAGAATACAAAACCCAGTGAGCTCGACTGATGGTACTCATATAGTCATAGTTGACGTGAAACTGAATCATTGGTTCACGTTTTGCTGTGTCTATAGGAGACCACAGACCACACTCACCACAGCTAGTACATTGCCACAGCATGCCCAGTCGGTGAGCCACTTTATTATCCTAGGGGACCTCAACGCCAAGCACACCGCCTAGCTCAGTGGTAGCAATAACACTCAGGGTACGTGCATCATGTAGACCCGACTGGCCGTCTACCACCCTGGTGTCCACACCATCAGGCATACAGCACGACCCGACTGGACTTCAACATTAGACCTGTCCTGACCAGGGATCTGCACACTGTTATGGACTGCATCGCGGTCCCGTATGGACCGACAGATCATCGGCCAGTGATTTATACTTTTGAAGGCACGTCTGCAACACCACCAGCGAGCAAATACCTGCTACTCAAGGCCGACTGGAAAGGATACAGGTCTAGTGTTAAAGAGAGCCTACCCTTGGTCAACAGGCTACGGACTGCAGAGGAAGTAGATGAAGCGGTGGCAATCATCACCACTACCATACAGAGTGCAGCTAATCGGAACATTCCTAAATTCAATCCGCAACCCAACACCATCAGGAAGCCCCCGAAGCGTATACTCTCCATCATCGGCCAAAGGAACAACCTGCGGATTATCTTCCAGCGCACACGTGTCTATGGGCTAAAACCGGGCATCAATGCGTGACTGGAAGACTTCACACTGACACGATCAGCTACATTATGACTCATGGGGACCACCGCCAGTTCTTGCGACTAGTCAAGACCCAAGTAGCAAAGAGGAGGACAGTGCACCTTACATCTGGGGGCAACCTGCTGACGACAGGAGAACAGGCTGAACTCTTGGAGAAAGGCTATGAAGAGAAGGAAGCTTCTCGGCTGATAGACGCTCCAATCCCGGAGGGACCACTACGGTGCCCAATGAGAAACCTCTCTCATTCGGCCAACTCGAGTCGGTGCTAATATTCCTTATGTAATGCTGAAGATACTACCTAGAAAGGGTAAAGCCTTCCTAATAAACATCTTCAACTTCTACCTCAGGATCTCATACTTCCCTGATGTCTGGAAACGTGCTATCGCGGTGCCGCTACTCAAACCGGCGAAGGAGACTTACCGGAGCACTATCGGCCAATTAGCTTGCTCTCCCACATGAGCAAGATTTTCGAAAGGCTGATACACCATCATTTGCTGGCTCACTGCGGGGAGGAAAACGTCACCCCACCGGAGCAGACTGGATTTCTACGAGGAGTATCTTGCGAACACCACCTTGCAAAACTCCAGTCTCACACCATGGAGCAGATGCACCGGAACAGAGCTACATCATTCATTTCCCTGGATTGCACGCAGGCCTTTGACAGTGTCTCACACACGGCTACTCCGACGCTTGGGAGAGTTTAGTTTTCACGGCTCGCTGTGTCGTCTGGTCCGGAACTATCTTAGTGGAAGATCATTCGTCGCCCGAGTCGGGAACAACGACTCGACTTCTAGCACCACCACCAATGGAGTACCTTAAGGGTCTGTACTGGGACCATTACTGTTTGTCATCTTCACGGCACCAGTGGTCTCAGTGAAGCATCCAGGAGCAGTGCCAGCGGCCTAAGCTGATGACATCGGCATTTATGCATCCAGCTTCAATGCGCAGAGAGAACTTAAGATTGCGCAGGCAGCCTCTAAAACAATAGTAGAAGATCTCAAACTGAACGGCATTAAGGTGAATCGGGGTTAGTCGGTCGCAATCGTGATGTCGTTTCAGCGCGGAAAGAAACCTTTACCCTCGACTTTCTCTATGGAGGACGAGAAAAGAATCGACATCTATACTCTATCTTGGCGTTACTCTAGGCAGTCATCTCACCTTCACAAGTCACGCCATGAAGAGACTCAAGCTAGCCAGGCAGAAGTCGCATATGCTCTAGCACCTCAGCTCTCACTACGGCTCAAGCTACAAATATACAAAGCCAATATTCGACCAACCCTGCTATATGGTGGACCACTGCTCCGCTACTTGTACAGGTCATCCATCAAAAGACCGCAGAGATTCCAGAACTCCGTCTTCAGGCAAATAGTCAGGGGGACTTCACTTGAAAGGGCACTGAGACTACCCACAGTCCCTGAGTACATCAGCCGGAGGCACATCAAATTCTTTGATGGGCTAAAGGCGTGTACTAATCCACGGTTTAACGCAATATCACCCTCTTGGGCCTGGGAGATGGCAAGGCACACTCCCCCTGGTAGACGTTGTCACCGAGGGAGGGGGCCTGGACTCTGCAGTCTAAACCCCTTCAACCCCATTTCCCATTCCTATCCTTTTACCCCTCCTCATCCTTTTCCTAGCTTTCCTTTTCCCATCCCTTTCCTCTCCTTATCCCTTAAGCAAAGCCCGAAAATGGTCCCTCCCCATTGTAAAAGCCAAGGCAAAGCCAAAGCCACAAAATAAAAGCCCCCGCATACAGCGGAAAGAGCACAATTGCCTTATAATACCCTAGGGTAAAAGAAGGCCTCAGTTACAAGTGCTATATTTTTGATATAAGTTTGTATTTCTTTTGAAAATAAATAAATGACAATAAGATTTATGGTTTCCCTATCAGGTAGTATTGGACAGGATGAAAACTGAGGCCGAGCAAATTGAATGATTATCCATATACATTAGGTAATATAATAAAAAAATAAGTACATAAGTTACTTTTGTTTTATTTCAATTTAACGTTTGTTTTTTTTAATCCAGATTTTTAAGTTTTTTTTTAATTAAACAGTTTAGGAGAGTTGGGTGATTCAGTTCGTTGAGCGCTGAGTTGATGTACTAAAGTTCCCGTGTTTAATTTCGACAATGGCAGATGAATTATTAAATCTGTTCAAGGTTAGGGGATGGACCCTGTGGGATTTGAAAAATTCTCTTGGGGCTTAACCAGGCTCTATAAGGTGGGTACCCTTCGGTGGAGGAAAACAAGGTGATTATGATCGCCTCAGCTGCTGTCCTAGAGAGTGGTAGAAACCGTGCAATCTCCAACAAGAACTGAACCCAAGTCCCTTCATGGGTTGTAAAGACACAGTATTTTTGTATTAAATATTCTACTCTCTTTATATAACACTTATAATCATTTATATAATACTTTGGAATATGTTTATAACTTTTTAATAGAACTATCACCTCATGGGTTGTAGTGGTACAAGTTTTTTTTGTTATTGAATCGTCTAACTGTAGCAATATAAAAATAACTGCAGCATACTGCCTTTCTATAGCTCTCTAGACATTCTGTTTATATTGTTGACAACCCTGGTTTATCTCCGGATGTAGAGAGCAAATTATTTTTTTTACCAACAAGTAACGAAAATTTGGAACGGCGAGTTCATTAACGATATAAGCTAATGATATTTTAATCATCATCTTGTGTCTCTGTAATATTATATTACACAAGTCACAAAGTAATATAGGACTATCACTTTTATGAGGCATACATCACACAAGACGTAATAAGTGAGCACACGCTCGAAAATATTAACATCTGGGATAAGAAGGTTGCATTAGATGATTACACACTTGGCCACATGCTCTCAAAAATATAGTTTTACTTACGGCCCTCTCGTAAAACCTCTGAAGAAATAGTTAAACTGTTATATTAAGTATCTCTATTATCTACAATAATTGTATATCTATTAAACCAAATAACAATGTAATAAATATGAATTATTAAATTAATGGGAACCTCTAAAAAAATGTAAATAATATATCAAGGTGCTTAAACTGTTATATTAAGTATCTCTATTATCTACAATAATTTTATATCTATTAAACCAAATAACAATGTAATAAATATGAATTATTAAATTAATGGGAACCTCTAAAAAATTGTAAATAATATATCAAGGTGCTTAAACAACGAAAGAAGGAAAAATAATTACTTTAAAACAGTTTAAAATTTTTAAAGGGATCAACTAGTAGACAATGCTAGACAAGAACAAACAAAAGGCTTGAATGATTTTGGTACAACAATAAATGAAAAACTAAGATAAGGGTGTACAACAAGAACAAAATAAAACTACCAGCAGTTGCATTGTAAAATTCATTCACACACACACGTTTATTATTTTATATTAATTGCTTGACAATTATAACCTAAAAACTTCAGGAACGATATATCTGATATTTTATTTCCAACATGTTTTGTTTATTAATAAAGTCATATTTTGGAAATAATGAAGTTTTATAGAAATAATGACATAAGCTAAAATCAAAACAGTTTCCTACCTTACTAAAATCAGAACAGTTTCAAGCTTGATGTTGTTTAGCAAAAAAAAAAGCCTAATTGTTAATAAAATAATTTCAATATCATCATAACAATAGAAATGATTTACTTTACCAAAACCATTTTTTTTCTTTTTTTAGCTCTCATGAAACTTTCAAATACCTCTATTGAAAAATTAGTTTTTTTTTAGTAATGACATTATTCTTTCGAAGAAACGATAAACTAAATATAGGAAGTTAAAAACATTGAAATGAGTATCATTTTTCATTAAATCCTAGTTGCAATAGTAATTACAAGATAACAATAAAAACTACTAAAAATATAAATAAATTAAATAATTTTAAATGGTATCTAACTTTTACGTAGTCGGTAATGATCAACAAGCTAGATAATATCTAGAGGACAATGATTAAATATTGCATTAATTTAAATATTAAATGTTTTAAAAACTATTTATTCCAAGTTTTTTTTATAAAATAAAAAAAGCTCCCTTTTAAGGCGTAAAATAATGTAATATATTAATAATTCCAAATGGAAAATGGACAAAGCACAATTGAGAGACGGTGTGGAGATGACGGACCATCAACAACATCCCCGTAGTGGACTGAAGACCTTCTCTTCCAAGTATTCTTGGTTTTTAGCTAGGTACCTCACAGCTAAGGCTGTTCCTGAAGTGTAGGAGTAGCTGTTGGTCATACAATAGGATTCAATTGGAGTTATCGAGGACCTCCAGATTTTTTACTTACTCAGCCCCTTATAGACATTAGTATAAAGATGGAAACTTTGAAAATTAAGACTATGTAATATTTTGCATAATTGAAATCAATATTTAATCTACCAAGAGATTAATTACAATAATCGTTCTGACATAAAAGAAATACTGTTGTTAACTAATATAATAAAAGTTAAAACTCAGATTTTATGTAGTTTTCGATCTATGACGATAACTTTAGGATCGATAACTGATATAAAATTCATTTATAGAGCCATAAGGCACAAAACCACTAATAATGACATAAATACGTTGGATGATATGCAATGATTTTGAATGAACCTTGAAACCGTTTTTTCACTTTCGATACTTTGCGCTTGTGTCGGCAATGTACTAAAAAAACACAATTATAGTGTAAGAATAGGTTTAGAGATTTTTTAAAAATCTCTGAAGCTCATCCTTGTTTATTAGTAATCTATATAGTGATCTTAAAGCCATGGTTAAATTTAATATAATTAATAAATCATGGTACTTTTGTTAGCTATATTTTTTATTTAATTTTTTTGTCATGAAACGTATGATGAAAATGGATTTTGGCACCCGTTAAAGAAAAAGCGAAGACGTTTCAACAATCAGTTCCAACTGGTATGGGAAACATATCAACAGAAGAAATGCTTCATTAAAATTCTAATAGATGATTGTCTGAAATTAAAAGTAGTCTAAGGAGAGGGGATGTGGGATGGCAGGTAGGCTCCTCCTTCCTTGGCCAAGAGTAAGGAAATAATGAATGGAAGGAAAAAATATGAATGAGAAAAAGAAAATGTAACCAAAAATGGGATAAAAAAACCTAGAGGATTCAAGACTTTAGAACGAAACAAAAAACCTTCTCAAGAAATTACAAGGTATCCATCGAAGAATTTGAGGAACTAGGTAGGTAAGAGTAAATAATTAAAAATAAAGATACTATTGAATGTGCAGAATAATTAATCAGAGTAGAAACGACCCTCATCGCACATGTTTGGCTCACACTAAAGTCAAGGTTAAGTGGCACTGAAATAACTGGAGGTCTACAAAAAGGCTTATATTAGTTTTATAATTATTTGTTATTTAAAAAAAAAGAGTTTATTTTGGGGTAGCGGGTTTTAATACATTAAGGGTCAGTGTGTAGAACGCTGAGGTGTTGTGATAAAGAATCCAGGTTCAAATCGAGATGTGTTAAATAGATTTTTTGATCTGTTAACAGTCAGGGATGGACTCTGTGGTATCTACAGATCCTCCTGTAGTGTAGGTACCAATTATAGAAACTGGCGGCTAAGCGTGACAAATAACCTCATTGCACGACCGTTGACATAAAAACAGTACAGTCTACCGCTTATTGAACCGGAGACTCTTCATTGGTTGTAGTGGCACGGTTTATTTTTTTATTTTACAATAAACATAAAAGCACTTGTACATATACTATAGTCTGCAAATATAGACACATTGCAGTTTGTTACGCTAAAATTATAAAAAGTTTAGTTACGAATAACCTAACTACGACTTCTCCCTAACATTAGGATAACATGGTTGAACCACAACCTATTTCAGGATAATCCAAAGTTTTTAACTTAATGGAGTGTACAAGAAGATATATTCCGTACATAGTAAAGAACACAATTATATTTTAAATTTAAAAGCAGTTAAATGACTTTGTGTAATCAAATGATATTTACGTCGTACCATCAGGGATAGTTAAAATATCCAGTATTAATCTGTATCATATGAAGAGACGATTCCTCCACTAAGAAAGACATTAATGACCTGTGTTACCCCAGAGAGTACGGTCGGATGTCATCATACACAGGGCAGTAGTCCCTCCTCTCTCCAAGCCTCCCACGGGTATAGCTTCGGATGAGATAACTTTAGGATGACGTTAATACTTTCCGGCTTAACCATCCCAAGCAAGCAACTCTGTTCAATTCTCTATTGCTTTACACGACTTTTTTATCAGTTTGTTGTTGAAGTTGTTTCCTACTCAACAAGACGGAAAAGCTGAATATGAAACTATGAAAATTTATTTATTATTTTTTGTATCCTTTATTGCAAACTTAGTTAAGATAGAACGGAGTTTTATAGGAGGACGGAGTAGCTCACTGGTAGAGCACTGTGTTGCCGTTCTGAAGATCTCCGGGTCAGATCTGACTGAGGCAGATGAACTGTTAACAACTGCAGACGTTAACATCACCATGGAATCAAAAGACCCTCCTTGGGTTCACACCGGAAGTGGCTGCGCTTCATAGGGGGAAAAAGGCTGGTGGTAGAGCGTGATCTCGGACTTGTCACCTCCGTGCAGTACAGTCTCTACATTATACTGAACCCAAGACCCTTGTAGGGTTGTATTGGGATAGTTTTTTTTTTCTTATTTATGTTAAGATTGACCGTTTAGTGCATTATTCGCCTCTTGAAATGGAGCTCACATTCGCCACTCAAGAAGTCCTGGCAATGCATCAAGCGAAAATAATTGTATTTAATTCTTAAATTGTTAATAAAGAAACGAATTATTATTTTTTTATATGAGGCATAAAAGCGGATAACTCCTAAATTTCAAGAATTGACTATTTCACATTTTTCGCTACTTTGGTCGAGCTATTTTGTCTAACACGACACTTTTCCGTATTTTTTATTATAGTTTTAGTCCTGTTCCGAACCTGAAGTTTCGGAATCATTAAGAATGCTATCCGCTTTTATCTTGAACGGCTCACATAAAAAAAATATTTTTCGATGATTTTTTTTTATATTTGTTGATTTTTATTTCTTATAATTGACGATGATATTTGGTACCCACACTTTCCTGTATAAGAGCCAATATCATCCTTACAGGTTTAGGCTGAAATGTGTACAACTACAATCTATTAAGGGTATTGGATTCAGCGCAGGTTCTGTACTGTTTCTAAGCCTAGTGTTGAGCAGGGAAGATATTTAAGTAATAACGTAAAACCCCTAATTTTTTAATTATAGATCTCCCCTTTTAGTGGCCGAGTGATCCCCAAGATCTCCAGCTTCCATTGGATCCAGTCACGACCGTTATCGAATAAATAATTTCTTTGCTACATCCAGTCTCGAGCAGAGTGATGCTGTTGGCACGGGACTGACAGGACTGGGACAATCGGGTGAAGGCTCCTCCACACTGAAATGTATACGGAGGAAGGGAAATAAGAAGAAGAAACCGAAGGCTCGATGCCGAAATGAAAATATAATACAACTTTATTGAATAGTCCGAAGGAAAATATAAAACGATTCGATCCGATCCTTCGTTACAAAGATGAATTATTTAATTTAAAATTGATTTATAGAATGTTTTATAATATTTTATATTTATTTTTCTTTATACAGACCACTTCGGATCCCGTTACAACTCAATTTTCCCTTTTTTCTGCTGGAGGTTTTTCTTTCTCCAATGTTCTTTCATACGTTCATTGGCGTGTTTCTTCTGAACCTCTGTCCAGCTCGGTCAGACCTCCTCTAGTGCCATGTTTTGGGAGATACAAATAATTTTTATTTATTCTATTTATTTTGGGCCGCCAGAGTAATCATTTACGACAACTACTGAACTTATTATTTATTTTAATGTTCTAACTTTATTATTGGATTATTTTCCAGAGGTTGGTTGTGCGTTTACCAATTTACTAATCAGTCAACTTATTACCTAAATAATAATAATAATAAATTTGAATGGCGAATAAGGAATTATATAAACAGTTCAATTATTAAACAAATATATCTTATAGATATTATTTTGGGCAAATTAATCCATACATTGAGAAATAGATTAATGATTCAGATAAAATAGAGGATTGCCATAAATGATGTACATATATTACTTATTTTAAAGATTAGTTTAGTACATCAAAGATTCATTTTGAGTTCTTGGTTAGGTATGTCTTTCCCGCGTCTGGCGTTTCTATGATCCAAACCATTTACCACTTATTTCGACTACCGCCCCCGTCTTTCTTCTAGAAGTGTCACACTACCTTCTTCTTCCGGATCTCTCCAAGGAGTAAAGTCGTGAACCCTTATTTCGTATCTCTTGAACCTCCTCACCAGGGGGTCTTACTACCTCCCTGAGTGACCTAGTTCTTATAACCGTCTATTGCTCAATTTGTAAATTCAAATTTATTTTTATAATAACGCCCGGAACGATACATAGAACTGGTCTTTTTTCGTTCTATAATTAACCCTTCAAATCTTTTTTTACTTCTCTAGTCCATGTTGCGATCTTCTTCATTTTTATTTTTTGATTATTATAAAAATTTTAGTATTCAAAATGTGAATGTCGTCTAAGTAGTGTGAACATTTTAGAAGTACATACATGTAAAAGTTTAGTAATAAATTAAATTCAATTGAAACCCGATTTATCCTTTCCACTACTTGCAATAAATAGTAATTTTTAAAAAATAATTATATTTTGTAAATATGAAATAAAAAAAGAAGTGCAGACAAATATATTGAAAGCTCATATCATGTGATGAATAATCCGTTATCTTTGCCAATGGGTCAAGTACTGAATACTGATCTGCATTTCTATCAGCAGATTCACCGATTCCAAAATCCTATACGTGATATGAGTAAAGCAGATACATGTATGAGATACATAATTTGAAGATTATTTGAGCCAATCGACTATATATGTCGAGATACCTTATTTACTTTGAAAGGGTGGGCGTTATTGAAGATATATAAAGGTCGCAGTGTGAGAAAATTGTCACATTTAATATAAAGTTGTATCTTATATTCTTCATATATTGTATATAAACCATCCCCCCCCCACCAAAAGAAGTTTCTTACCCTCAAGTTTATTTACTTTTTACCCAATCACTTCTAACTTGATTATCCATTATCAAGAACAAATAGAAATTCCAAGTAAATTTATCTATTTAATGCTCCAATAATAAACATCGATAAATCCAGAGGTTTTTCAAAAGAGTTGTTATACTTCGAAGGTGTGTCTAGTCTATGTTGTATCATATTATGAAAAATATTGCAAAACCCAAGAAGTGAGATAGATCAGATAGAATAATATCTCATCGCATTCAAGGACTTGAAAGGGAAGAAAATGAAGGAAAAAGGAACAGTTTTTAGCTAAAAGAGCGAAGATCCAGATTGTTGGGACCTGAAGGGTTTTCCACATATATTCATAACTATCTAGGGAAAGGCGTTATGTAAGTAGAGTATGTTTAAGCAAATACGTAACCATGATCACAATATCTTAAGAGGTTGATCAAAGTGACGTTCCTGGAAGACGAATAAGAAAACGTCGCATAGCAGGAAGGGTATAAGAATGTTCAACACAATATTAGCAGGTATCTTGTGTAATATATAAACGTTATCAAAACGAGGTTAATACAAAAATAGAAGGTTGAGTAAATAAATGAATTTTCTAATTTAAAATTATACCTTAATCAATATTCAAATATTAGCGAACTGCACGTTAATCAATACTAATACGTTAAGAAAAAACACGGATAAATATTTTTAATTAATAACCTTATACGTTTAATTATTGATTAATTAAGCAAGCATTAATTAATTAAAGCAATTTTTTGAATTGCTATAATATAATTTTCTGTCCTTTATCACAGTGTTTTATGTTGTGTCCTGTATCCCACCTTGTGAAAATTAATTATATTAATGAATATTTATTAGAATGCAAATGGAAAGAACCACAAGCAGAGCCTTATGTTTCAAATGTGGTGTAAAATACAAAGAATTATAAGTCGACGTTTCGCCTATTCAGGCATTATCAAGACAGAAAAAAGAGTAAGATCAATCACATCTCCAAACAGAAGTGCAATACATCCCAACGAATAATCGCTCAAATAGGCCTGAGACCGCACCTCCACCCCAAGACGTTCAACCCAAAACTGAAAAGCAGGTGATTGATCTTATAAATAATTTAATATTATTAACAACATGTAAAAAATATGTAAGAAGTAAAAAAAAAATCAGCTGGTTAATTTTTTATATTTTTTATTATTTAGTTATTCATTTTTATGACCTCGTTATCGATACATGTTGGAAGGAGGGGACTCTTTGATCAAACCATACATTTTGTAGTACAAATATTTTTTTAAATAATTTAGATAGTTATCTTGAGATTTAACAAAAAAACCCAGTTAGTAATAAATTTTTGAAAATCATCAAATCGACATATTTCATCCTTGCTACCTCTGTTAGCTACCACAATCGAGAATTTTCGCACAGGAAATTGTTGGGCGTCTCATCGAAACGAAGCTATTCACGAAGATTCAGCTTGATACTAATCAAGTGCAAAAATGGACCATGGATCCTGGACTAATAGAACATAACAATAATAATAATGACTTATAATTTAATATAAGAAACGGAGAAGCCAAGGATTACATGTGATGTCTTTTAGAGATAAGATTTATAGATACCAGCTATAGACAGATGAAAAAAAACTGTACCACTACAAACCGTGAAGGTATTAGTACGTGGTAGGGTCTGTACCGTTTCTTGGACAATGGTCGTGCAGGAAGGTGATTTGTCCTAGACCACACCGTCAGATCGCCTCCTTATTTCAGGTACCCATTTTATAGAGGCTGGGTGAGTCCCAGGAGGATCCTAGATCCCATAGGCTCCATCTCCGGCTGCTAAGAGATTAAATAAAAGTCTGCCAAGCAGTGGGATTTGAACCCTGGACCTTCGGTACGTCAACTTAGCGGTCTACTACTGAGCCATTTCGCTCCCTCTGTATTACATAATATAATAAACAACTCATGTGAATAAGTAATACAAAAAGAATATAAAATAAACTAACATATATTTTTTTAATGAACACTTTAATAAATGTTATCATTTATCATGTTCATACATATTCTACAATCATTGCATTATTTTATTTTTATGACATTATTCCTAAAAAACTTCATATTCAAACATGATATGACTTTAAAATATAAAAACCTCATCATATCATATCTTGGAAATGGAATATCAGATATTTCGTTCTTGAATTGAAAAGCTTCAACCAATTTAATTATGACAAAAATAACAACTTTTGAGTTATATCGTTCTTTTGAAGGACTGGTGCGTATTGAAGAAAATAAAATACAACGCGAGACTGTAACTATAATATATATTTGTTCCCCCTGTTCATACCCTGAAGGAACAACAGAATACTTGGAACTTAACTATTAAGCATATTAGTTATTTTTAAATATAAACTTGTCAATTAAGAAACTTTATGCAATTAGATTTTAATCTAGGGTAATTTAGATGGTAAAGGTACGCCTCCAACAGTTTGCTAATTTCTGACATTTTCTGACAGTTTGCTACTTGAGACATTTCTGAACTTAACGAGTTATTCTCGTAAGTATCCTTAATGTGAAGTTTTCTCAATAAAGTGAAACTACTTTATAAAGAGCAGTAAATTGTTTAAGCACGTGTATCCTTGAGCGAGTCATTTATCAAAGTGAATGATGGATATATATGCAATCCCAGAAGCTTTAACTTAGCTATCCATACTTATTTTTTCAATGGATTCGCCATAGTTAAAATATTTTATTGTTGAGATGCTCTAATCATAAACTCCTGTAATTAGTTATTTTTTATACAATAGAGCTCGGATATTTCTATTTCATGGTGAGAAAAGCTGTGTACCTTTGTCACACGTGCAGTAGAGAGTTTGAAATATTTGAAGAAAAAAAAAATTCAACAAACACCTCCTAGATGAACTTAATCTTGGAAATTATTCCAATCAATAAATACTTAATTAATAAAATTTATTTTCTTTAATAGTTCTTTTTTGGTTCTTACCTCGGATGACTGAATTGAAGGGTTAAAATGAGGAATTCAATGGCCCTCCCGTGCTCTCCTGGCTTTTTAAAGCTTTTTCCGTTCTTCAGTCTGAGATTGCCACATCAACTTCCTTTGCTCAGAGGAGAGATCCTCCAGATGTGTATTTTGTTCGCATCCCCTGCACTAGCAGAGGGAACCGGAGCCAATTTGTAATTTCTAGAGGAAGCGGAAATTGAGGACCTGATCTCGTCCATTTAATTTGTTGATGGCATCTCAAGGGTCATGATATGATTGTCTTCCGATCCATCGTAGGTTGATGGTGCCTTTGTTTATTCTCTGTAATATACAAAACGAGTTTTGTTTTACTGCCTATAAAATCTGAGGAACGGAGGGGCTCAGTGATAGAGCGCTGAGTCGCCACGCCGAACGTCCTGGGTTCGAATCCCGCTACTTTTATTTAAACTGTTAGCGGTCGGAGATTGATGGATCATATGGGATCTAGAACCCTCTGGGGGCTTACCAGTCTCTATAAAGTGGGGGGGGGCAATCTGGCGGTTGAGCGTGATCTAGGACAAATCACCTTCCTGCACAACCGTTGTCCATGAAACAGTACAGTCTTTACTATGTACTGAACCCCAGACCCGTTTGCGGGTTGTAGTGGTACAGGTTACGGCCTTATAAAATGTATGCAAAACAAATATTCTTTTATTCACTATTTTTCTCCGTATCTATAAAATTTTATGACGTAGTGAAACCATACAAGGACAAATAAATTAATACAATACAATGTAATAAATGAATACATTCGCTTTGTTGTTACTTATAATGTTATATATGATTACGAGTGGATTCAATAAATTTTACCGAAGAATCTAAATGAATTGGGATTGGCGAAGGTTAGAATGGTGTGCTGAATGTCCCAGTTGTGGCAGATAAATCATTTCATCTATAAACATCCAGACCCTCCTAGAGCTCACCCAGCCTGTAATTAGCTGGGTCATTGGAAGAAATACCAGGCGGTAGAGATTGATCTAGGCTAAATCATCTGACTGCTCAACCGCAGATGAGAAATGTAGGCTGTCTGATCAGTACCAGCCCTAGACCCTTCGTGGGCTAAGTGGTATAGGTTTTTTTTTTCTGTACATGATTTTTGGCATTATCTACGTATAGTAATTACTTAACACTTGGCTTGTGTAATAATCAGAACTCTTTGATAAACTTAAGAATAGATATTTTTTGGTATTTCTATCTGTTGGCAAAAGTTTAAGGAGGACTCGCCATAGATCCCTGTTCGACGCCTTGGGGTGATTGACCGAGAGGTAAAATAATAGGTACATTCGTGAGGCCTGGGTGAACCCTATACCCTCATCAGCTCTTCTTACCTCTAATTAATATAACCTCCCCCAACACAATCTATAAAGCCTCATAATGACGGCTGGCGTCTTGTAATTTCCGATCGTGAACACCTCCATTGTAGGAGCTCCTTAATTACTTAATGCGAGCAATCAGGATGTATCCTATATCTTATCGTAAGGAAAATATAACAACAAAAATTAAAATAGAATGACTAAGTTGAAGAGCTGGGTGTTTCAGGTGGTTCTGATCAGTATCAATCCGCTCTATTTTCATGAAGAACTTAACTGACTCTAAGCATGGAATAATGCTCACTTGAGCCTCATATTTCTGGTTTGATAATTTGGTACTTGTGTATTATACGGTACCCATGAAACCTACCTCCTTATCGACTTATTATGTGTGCGTTATTAAGTTGTTTTCAGTATTGTTTTTCTTGTTAATTTCCTTATTGTCTATTTAAATTTCTGTGTTGTTTATTTAATTTAATTGTATGTATTTGTCTTATTCCTCTTGCCATTTCCTATTTAAAATGAGCAGAATAACACTTTGAGAATAGCCATCTTTAGAAAAAGAAGCTTATTATGAAATAAAAAGAACAATATATTTTTTTTTTTTTTTTTTTATTTAATTCAATGATATTTACAACTATAATGGTATTATATCAAGTAAATGTGCAAAAATGTATAATATGACATGAAAACACTTGTGGAGAAACTACCCATCGATAGCACTCCAATAAAGTTCTATAGTAGATGATCTCGAGGCCATCTTCTTTTCAGACGCCTCGGAGGGTTATCAGGAATAGTATGGGAAGCAAGCTGGGAGACTAGCGGATTCAAGTGCGTATGGAGCTTGTTATGGAAGGATAGGTATCTAGTTTGGGCCAAATCAGTAACATATGGGATATTAAGATCATGATGGATGAGTTTTTTTGTGACATAATAAGGAGCATTGAGGATTTTACGAAGGATTTTGGATTGCAAGGATTGGATACGAGATGAATTGGATGGTTTAGTAGAGCCCCAAAGCTCAACTCCGTATGCCCAAATAGGTCTGATGACTGTCATGTAAATAAGTCTTTTGTAATTAATTGGTAGCTTAGAGCGTTTGTCCAGTAAGTGTTGAAGTAGGCGAAAACGTCGAGCAGTTTCTTGTCTTTTCAGTCTTGTATGAGGATTCCAAGTGAGACGTTTATCCAGATGGAGTCCTAGGTAACGTATCTGTTCGACAGGGTTCAGTGGTGTATTATTAAACGATACAGTAGGACAGGAATTCGTAGGTTTACGACGAAGGGTGAAGGTAATTTGATGGGATTTGTTAGGATTTATTTTAATCCTCCAATTTTGACACCATTCTTGTAGGTGTGAGATATGGGATTGAAGAGATTGGGATGCAACAAATGGATCCTTATTAACTGATAACACACATGTGTCATCAGCGTAAGTAGTGAGGACAGTGCTTGGATGGGTTGGGATGTCAGCTGTATATATCGTGTATAGGATGGGCCCCAGGATACTACCTTGAGGAACACCGGCAGACTGGGTGAAGAGGGAAGAGTAGGAACAATTATGGTTTACTTTAAAGGTTCTATTACTGAGGTAGGAACTGATAATAAGGAAGTAAGTTGAAGGTAAGAATTTACGGAGTTTGTACAGCAGTCCTGGATGCCAGACTCGATCAAAAGCCTGCTCTACATCGAGAAAAGCTCCCGTGCAGTACATTCCGCGCTCTAATGCAGATGAGACAACGTCCACCACACGATGGCATTGCTGGATGGTGGAGTGTGATGTTCGGAAACCAAATTGGTGATCTGGGATTATTTGATTGGATTCTATGATAGGATGAAGACGTTTCAGAATGAGTTTTTCAAGTATTTTCCCCATTATGGGCAAGAGAGATATAGGACGATAAGAGGATGGGAGTTCTGGTGGTTTTTTAGGTTTTGGAATCATCTTAATTATGGATAATTTCCAGGAATCAGGAAAATATGTGGTGCGGAGTACGGCATTGTATATATATGTAAGGAGTAGGATCGCTTTCCGAGGAAGGCGTTTTAGAATCTGGGATGTGATTAGGTCGTGTCCAGGGGCTTTGTTGGCGGGTAATCTATGAATAATGTTTGATATTTCGGAAGGATGGAATGCTTTAGGAGGAGGGGACAACTGAGGAATACTTAATAACAATATATTAAATTGATAATAATCATAGCATTTGAACATGAACATGAGGCAAAGGTTAAAAGTAACTGAAGAAAAATCTAACAACAGCTGAAATCATCTGGCCAGGCCTTTTTTAGTGGTTGCCATGGAAACATACAGCGTTGACTGTATATTTTAGGAATATTACAAAGCTGTGAAATACTAACTGAAGTTCGGGATAAATCCACAGATGAAATTATTTGAAAAAGTCATCAAATGGATTTTGAAAAGGATAGGAATGGAGATTTTTTCGTCGAATGTGTAGAAAAAACATTTATATGACTAGAGGAACGTGGCTAGAAGGGTCTAGAATTATCATTTTTGTTATAACATTTCCCATTAATATGATTAAGAAGAACTGAAGTTCTTTAGACGCCGAAGAACACTGCAAGTAGTCTTTTAAGAGATAAGATTGATATACGTAAAAATACGTTTTTTAATCTGTGCAATACACCACGCATAATATGTTTTTTATGAACCAATATTACGCATTGCTCACAACTCTTTACAATATATGCAAGTATTGGAAAGGTAATTGACTGATTTATTATTTATTTCCGTTCTTCATCAATTTATGAGAGTATGTGACCTACGTCGCCAAAAAGAAGTTAAAGATGAAGAACTGACTGAAGTCCGAGAACCACAAGTATAAATTATATATGTATATAATGTTAATTGATTCAAATACTCAATTTATTGTGTGTCGAAATAAAACTAAACTGAGTTTCTCTCTGTATAAAAAGTAAATTTATTTATATTATAACAATAATTTCCTGTAACTGATTTACAAACTCATTATTCTATACAGTCTGACCTGTGAAAAAAAGAAACATAATTTAAAGTTAACATTTCACACACCTTTTACAATACTGTTTTCATAACAACACACTGATCGAGATAACCTCCCCGATTCTTCTCTCACAGCTGTTACCAAAGTAACCGTATCAGTTGTATTTAAATGAAAGACGTTTAGTGTATATACATATACACACACACAAGGCGTAAAAAAAAAACCAACCTAGAATTTTATAGTTGTAAAATCATCGGGTTTTTTTTTAAATACGATTGAAACTAAACTACTAGAGTATGTTAGGGTGTTGCTTCATAGTCATCGCTTGTACTACGAAATGGCGCTTATAATAATAAAATAAAATAATATCTATATTTGTATTTATAAAATATAAATCGACTATCACAACTCAAGTGTTCCGGTGTGCCATTTATTTCTTAAAGGTATAAATTAGACTTGCAGATTGTGTTCCGGTGATTGTAAGGCTGAGGTCGAAGAGCAAGGAATATATTTTAATAGCGATGAATATTATCTGCACAATTCCGTAGAAAACCCTGTGTCTGCTTCATGCTGCTTTCTATTTCGTTACGTATCTAATTATAAAAATCAATAGTTATAACCGCTCCGTATAGACAATAGAAGACTTCTCTCAAAGCGATAAGAAGTTTGATTATTAAATTATTTAAAATAATAAATTAATAAACGAGCTCAGGGCTCAGTACATAAGAGTTTGTACTGTTCCTTAGCCGACGGTCGTGCAGGGAAGTTGATTGGCACAAATACGAATCACACTCGACCGCCAGGCTTTTCCTTCAATTATGCATGAGTGAACTCCAGAAGTGTCCGAGGAATTTTTAATTTTGGGAAAACTTAAAAGTTACTTAATTTGTTATTCCGGAATCAAATCCTCACTTCACTTGTATCAGCATTGCTATTATCTACTGTAGAATTTATTTAAATTTACAGTATATATGTGTGTGTGTGTGTGTGTGTGTGTGTGTGTAAGTCGTGAATTCAACGACTTAACCAAAGAGGTGAGAGAATTGAATAACAACTCGTGTGGATGCAGTTTAGAATTGTAATTTTAAAAAACTTATCTACAAACTTATAAACCAACTAAATAACTCCAGGCATTTTTAATTACAAACCTGAATCAACACAGTTTTCGAAATTTAGAAATAACACTCAATAAATTAAATTAAAGAAAAATTCACTGGAGCGAGTCTTTCAGCTACGAATCTCCATTTAACCTCGCTCACAGCTGTGCCTGTAGGTTATCTTAGATGTCTAAGTTTGGCACCAGTAATCAAACTTACACCCCCCTTTTTAGAAGATGACTACCGTCACCCCGATAAGGAACCAATTTGCTGGCGTGAAATAAATTTGATTCTTTATTTTTGAATCCAATGTCGATGATATACATCAAGTTAGATACTTTTTTTTTCTGTGAGGGCCTGATCTAATCACTTCTAATTTACCTTAATTTAGATGATTGCTATTTTGAATGTATACCAAGTCACCTTCATTATATTTGATTCCATTTCGACATTTTGGTCATAGTACTTCTTATTTTGTTCATGTGGTTTTTTCGAGTTCTCAAAAGCTATTGATCTATTTTCTTCTTTATTTTTTTCCAATTAATTTGGTAAGATTGAGTTGTCAATTCCGGTTAGCAAATAATTTGGTGTAAAACCGTTGAACTATGGATTGTAGTATTGTATTCTTTAACACACTCTTCTGCTATAATAGTCCATGATCGTTCCTTGATTTCATATATCTTTCACCGTATTCTATTAGTCAAAGTTTGATTTGTTATTTCATTCAGCCCATTTGCGAATGCACAGTCTACTGCTGTGAATATTAGATTTATCCCTTTTGACTTCAGATATTGTTTAAATTGTGTGGAGTTGATTCCAGAATATTGATCTGTTAACAAAGTTTTGATTTTGTTTTCTACTGTTTTTAATAATATTATGAAGTCTTTAGCAATCTGTGTCTTAGACAGTAGCAGTGAAAGCATATCTTATGAAGTGATCTATAATTAGGTGCAGATATTTCTTTGGACTTCTATTTCCAGCAAAACCGCCAATTGTATTTAAAGATATAATTTCAAAAGGTTCTTTAGCGGGACCCAATTGTGACATAGGTCATTTAAAACAATCTTGTCTTATTCTTAATACAAGTTTCACAAGATCGGTATGTTTCTTTAATATGTTTGTAAAAAAATTTTAAATAAAATTTATGACCTATTATTAACGTTAATTGTTTCGTTCCAATGTGTCCTTGTTTTATATGTACATCCTTTATCAAGTTTTCTCCAAATTCCCAAATCTTCTTTCTGTTATTCAAATTTTTATAAATGACATCATTTTCAAAAAAACTATTTTGACCGGTTTTAGTTGTTTTTGATTGTTTACTACATCTTCCAATTTTTAAAAAATTGCTTGCCATTCCTAAGCCCTCTCATCCCAGACTGATTACAGGACGTGTAGACTGGGATAAATTCCGATCGAATCTGGAAAATAATTTAGACCTCAAAATTCCGCTTAAAACAAAAGGAGACATCAATTCTGCAATAGACAAACTAACAGAAGCAATGCAAGGCAATATAAAATATAACACCTTACCAAGTAAAAATCATTACCAACAGAATAACTTGCTACTTCATATTCGTAAATTATTAAAAGAAAAACGACGGGCAAGAGCAAAGTGGCACCGCACGAGATATCCATCGGACAAGAGTCTTTATACCAAACTGACCAACAAATTAAAATCAGAGATCAGAACATTCAAAATTCAAAATTTGTATTACCGTACAGAAAATCTCAGTACTACCGAATATCCGAAATATCAAACATTATTCACAGATTACCCCCCAACAAAGCCCCTGGACACGACCTAATCACATCCCACATTCTAAAACGCCTCCCTCGGAAAGCGATCCTACTCCTTACATATATATATACAATGCCGTACTCCGCACCACATACTTTCCTGATTCCTGTAAATTATCCATAGTTAAGATGATACCAAAACCTAAAAAAAACACCAGAACTCCTATCTTCTTACCGTCCTATATCTCTCCTGCCCATAATGGGCAAAATCCTTGAAAAACTCATTCTGAAACGTCTTCATCCTATCATAGAATACAATCAAATAATCCCAGATCACCAATTTGGTTTCCGAACATCACACTCCACCATCCAGTAATGCCATCGTGTGGTGGACGTTGTCTCATCCGCATTAGAGCGCGGAATGTACTGCACGGGAGCTTTTCTCGATGTAGAGCAGGCTTTTGATCGAGTCTGGCATCCGGGTCTGCTGTACAAACTCCGTAAATTCTTACCTTCTACTTACTTCCTTATTATCAGTTCCTACCTCAGTAATAGAACCTTTAAAGTAAACCCTAATTTTTCCTACTCTTCCATCTTTACCCAGTCTGCCGGTGTTCCTCAAGGTAGTATCCTGGGTCCCATACTATACACGATATATACAGCTGGCATCCCAACCCATCCAAGCACTGTCCTCACTACGTACGCTGATGACACATGTGTGTTATCAGTAAATAAGGATCCATTTGTTGCATCCCAATCTCTTCAATCCCATATCTCAAACCTTCAAGAATGGTGTCAAAATTGGAGAATTAAAATAAATCCTAACAAATCCCATCAAATTACCTTCACCCTTCGTCGTAAACCTACGAATTCCTGCCCTACTGTATCCTTTAATAATATTCCACTGAACCCTGTCGAACAGATACGTTACCTAGGACTCCATCTGGACAAATGTCTCACTTGGAATCCTCATACAAGACTGAAAAGACAAGAAACTGCTCGACGTTTTCGCCTACTTCAACACTTACTGGACAATCGCTCTAAGCTACCAATTAATTACAAAAGACTCATTTACATCACAGTTATCAGACCTATTTGGACATAGGGAGTTGAGCTTTGGGGCTCTACTAAACCATCCAATTCATCTCGTATGCAATCCTTACAATCCAAAATCCTTCGTAAAATCCTCAATGCTCCCTATTATGTCACAAACAAACTCATCCATCATGATCTTAAGATCCCATATGTTACTGATTTGGCCCAAACTAGCTACCTATCCTTCCACGACAAGCTCCATACACACTCGAATCCTCTAGTCTCTCAACTTGCTTCCCATACTATTCCTGATAACCCTCCGAGGCGTCTGAAAAGAAGATGGCCTCGAGACCATCTACTATAGAACTTTATTGGAGTGCTGCCGATGGGTAGTTACTCCACGTGTGTTTTTCATGTCATAATGTACATATCAGCAGATTTATAATCATATTATAATCAGATTTCTAATCATATTATAGTTGTAAATATCAATAAATTAAATTTAAAAAAAAAATTGCTATTTTGATTGCTGAATCTATTTGATTTTCTCCTTCATTTATTCCAAAACTGGGTTTCTGGAAATGCAATCTGCTTCTAATTTATCTTTTCCGGGATTATAACAAAATCAAATTGTGAAATATAATTCAATATTTGCAATAATTATGGATCTTTGCAGTTTTTTACGTTGAAGTTTTCCAGTGTCTTGTGATCAGTGAAAATGATAACTCTTTTTCCTAATAGATAATATTGTCAATATAATATCTCCTCTTTTATGGCCAGACTTTTTAAGTATATGGCTTTTTTGGGCTTCCGTCAGTTTTCTGGAAAAATTAAATACCGGCTTCAAAGATATATCGTCTTGTGGATGCTTTAAAATTGCACCGATTCCTTTTATAGAGGCATTAGTGTAAATATATGTCGGTGCTCGTGGGTTAAAAATTGCCAATACTGGATCCGAACATAAACATTTTTTATTAAAACTCTCTTCACATTCTTCACGTAGGCTTCCACGGTCGTTGATATTCTTCTTCCGGGATGGACCGTGTCAAAAACCAAGCTTTCGCTCATCGTGCTGTGAGCTTCTTCAGGGTTAGTCAGTTAATATTTGTGTTAATAATAATAATAGTGTGTGTTAATAATCATTAACTGACTAACCCTGAAGAAACTCACAGCACGATGAGCGAAAGCTTGGTTAATAGCACCGACATGAGATTTTTCCTCAATAGATTCTATAATGGTTCTAATGAAATAGAGTATTTTGGTATATATTCTAAAGAAATACTAATTTTTTCTAAAAAACTTTCTTATTTGTTTTTTTGTTTGTGGTCTAGGAAATTTATTTATGGCCACCAGGTTGTCATTTAATGGTCTTACTGAGTTATCACCAATTTCGCGTCCTAATTATGCAATTTTTCTTTGTGCGTATTTACATTTTGCTCTATTTAATTTGAGACCTTCACTTTTTAATGTTTTTAGTGTTACTTCTATGTTTTATATGATCTAAATAATTTTCGGAAGAAATCAGTATATCATCTATATAATTCACCGCAAAAGCATCTAAACCATTTTTTCTTAAAACACTAGACAATACTCTTTGGAAATAAGCTGGTGACGATTTCAATCCGAACGGGAGACATGTCCAGTGTCCATGATGTGTCACAAAAGCCGTTTTATATCTGTCTTTTTCTCGTACTGGTATCGACCAAAACGGTGAGTTTATGTCAAATTTAGTGTAGAACCTACAGCCTCCAGGACGTACTGTCAAACCTTCAATTCTTGGGAATGCTTGACTCTCTGGAAAGACTATTTTTATTAGTTCTCTGAAATCTATGCATAAACAAGATTTTCTTCTTCTTTTTTATAGACTAATGTTATTGGGGGCATACGGGAATTAGTCCTACTTTCAACAATTCCTTGATTTGCTTTTCAATCTCTATTTTGTCCTCTAATGTGGATCTATAAGGTTTTCTCGCTATATATTTATTTACAGTTTATCTTATAGCTGCTTCATAGTTTCTTGTTCTACCAATATTGAATTTATCTTTTGCAAACAATTCTTCATATTCCAATAAGATGTCTTTTAAGTTGTTTATAGCATGTTCCTTTTTTTCTTGGATAACATTCATATTAACTTTTTTCTGTTCTGACATTTTATAGTTTTGTGTAATCTTCAAATTCTCTTCATTTCGCAATCACAATTTGAAAGCTTGAATTAAATCTAAACCTAACAACAGGTCATCTTTAAATCTTCTCCTTTAGTCATATAAAAAATAGTACACATTTTTCAACATCGAAAATCTTAATTAATACAGACACTATACCTTCTGACTTTGGAACGCCTGATACGCCTTCTATGTTTTTCTTAATCCTTATTCCTTTCTTAATTTTTTCTTTCTTGTAAAATTCATAATTCTTCAAGGAGATACTGGATCCATCTATTTGTATACCTTAATTTTTCACAATGGATGCAATTATTCTTCTCACTCATGTTTTGTTTTGGTTTTACTATTTTATTTGAATGACCAAAAAGTCTTAATCTAGACATCAAATCTTCTATGGTCACCAATTCTTTTCTATTTAGTCTATTTTTAATAAATTCTCGTAATGACACTACTATCAAATTTATTTGTGACGTTAAAGTTAAGTCTGGATCGACTTCAATCAAAAGACTTTTTTTCTTTAAAGCGAAATCTAGAAATGATCCATTCAAGTATTTAAAGTTGTAAGCATATAAATTTATCCCAGGGCTGTTCATCAAAAGTATCCAAAAAAGAATTGTTCCAAAATTCCCATGCATGAGTTAATGAATTTGTCTGCATATAGATTGTGTACCAAGTCAGTGCAGATCCTTCCAAAAATAACCGTAGGGCCTCAGCATATTTATTTTCTTTCAAACCTAACCTATTACACTCCTGAATAAATAGATTCATCCATGTTTTAGCGTTACAGTTATCCCATCAAATTTTTCCAAAACCATATCCTTGGCTATAGAGTGCATAGAGCTTTCTGTGTTGGTGCTTGGTACATTTACTTTTTGTTTTTCTTGCACTTCATCTAAATATACATCATGAAAGGTTACATTACTTTCCTTATCCATATAAATAACTTTCAGTTCAACTGTTAATGATATTACAATATTTCTATATCTATCACATTTAAACTTTTCACCACGTTCTTAACAATATTGGTGGCAAACAATTGTTTATGTACTTCACTAGTTTGTTGGTCCTTTGGGAAAGAAAAAATTTCCTCCTGATTCACCAATTGTATAGTTTTAACCTTTACAACTATGCTCTTAGAGCTTGTTCCGGCTTCAGCTATAAAATGAAATTATACTGTCCATTATATTATATATTATCCACAAGTGCTTTATTCCATTCACCTCCTTGGTTAAGTCGTTGAATTAACAACTTACAAATCAACACAATAGTCAATATTCAGTAATTAGACACATAGTATCGATTTAACAAATGTTCACTCTGAGTTTAGTTACTCAGTAAGCGATATCTATTATAACCTTACTCACACATGTTCCTAAAGGTTATCATCACGTCTGTTAAGTTTGGCGTGAATATTCAAACTTACATTCATAAATGTATACATTTATACAAAGCCTTTACTAAGGCCACGCACCCTTTTTTAAACTAATATTTTCAATATGTAAAAGAATTTTCTATCAAAAGTTAACTAGTAAATAATATTTATGTATATCTTTGAAAAATTTAAAATTCTTCATCTTGAATTGATTATATTTTAAATCATAAATTTTCCTCTGTAAAATTAGTAATACAAATAAACATTTTCCATAAAATATTGCTTTCTTAGATTTAAATAATAATGTAATTATTTATTATTATTGGATAGTGATTATTTAAATTTTATTTTAATTTTGAAGAGAAAAGATTTCTTCTGGCCGGTATTCGAACTCGGGTTTTCCGTATCTCTAGTGCGGCACTCTTCCAACTAAGCTACCAGGGGTCGTAACCAAGCCAGAAAAATTATATCTTAGGGATTTTTAACGAGTACCTGACATCGTACAGGCTCGGGACCCCCGATTGACGTCCCTTCCGAAGGACGGCGTATCTAAGGATTTTTACTCCCTTTAAAAAATCCTAGGCCACATGCCGGGCTACGAACCCGCAAGTTATACTACCGTTATACCTTATTTTTAATATTGTAAACAATAATCTGTTAGAATATTAGATAATAATAGTTATCATTGTATCCCTGTAGAATAACATGTAGATACATAGATAATAGAGAAAACGGTTATGCAAAGAGGTGATTTGTCCGAAATTACGCTCGAAGACCAACATTTCGGACATGTTAATCGCAATGACAAGCAACAACAGCCAAAGAAGCCCGAAAAATGGGCATATGCCTCCGAGGTCTTGTATCAAGATCATATCCAAAATATAGAAGCAAGGAGGAAAGCTGTGGCCACGAAGAGTAGGGTAGTTCCGGGAAAGATAGCTCCGATGGATAGAGGTTCATCTACGCTGAACGGCATGGTACAGTAAGATCAAGAGGAAAAAAAAATTTTGCACTAAATATTCATGTACTAAATATATTCGAAACTGAAAAATTAATTAAAATAATGTTAGTAAACAGCTTATTAGACGCAATTCTAAATACTCAAGTTGTAACAATTAACCCGAAGGCTCGATGCCGACACAACCAATCCCTGCTTACCAACTTCCATCGACGGAGCACTGCCCAAACCCAAATCAGCCAGATCTTTCTTAAAGCAATCGCCCTCTAAAATTGTGTAAAGATGTTACGTGAAGCAATTTTTTGAAAAAAGGTTTATTCACCATATCATTGGTAGCCTCATGATGACAACTAGGGTTATGACAAAAATTATCCGTCTTATTATAACAGGAATTAAAGAGCTTAGATGTTTTTAATTGTCAGGATAAAAAAGGGGGAAAAACTGTGCCAATATCACCAATGAAGGGGGGGAGTACTGTTTCTAGAAGATCTGTTGTGTGGGGAAGTGATTTGTCCGAAATTACACCCAACCGCCAGGTTTTCCCTCTAAGTGTACCAACATTATAGAGGCTGTGTAGGAAGGTCTGTAGATCCAACAGGATCCATCAGCGACTATTATCCGATTAATGGCTAACATAGAAATTAATTTTGGATAGAAAATAAGTTTCCGACAATTAAGCAAATATTTTTTTTGTATTTATTGTACATATTTTGTACTAAGTATTCATATAAATACTATATATTCAAAACTGAAAAATTAATTTAAATATTATTAGCAAACGGTTTATAATCAGTTTAAAATATATCTATGGCCATCGTTCCTCGCTATTTTCGTCCTTGTGAAATATATAATTTCGTCTAGTCCCTCTGACGTAGGCCTCATATTAATTAAATTTCGAACTAGGTTGAATATGCATTACATTATATGTAAATAATGCTAGTCGATTATCTTCATTTTAGATTTTACAAAAAAAAATTGTCGTAAGCTCAATTGACAGTTTTATCCGAGATAAATACTTATGCAGCAGTTATAACCGCTCCTTACAAGTACTTAAACATATAAAATAATAATGTCATTAAATAATAGTATTTATTTCCCTCCTTTATGCTAATGATGAGAACGATAGCCGAACAATCGGTAGCTAGAAGTGATACTGCAGTCAGTGGTGAACCTTGAGGAAGTGAACATGTGGGCCAGCAAGGATGAAAAACAACCCTTCACAGCTCTCCTAAAGAAACCTCAGAAACAAGAGATAGAAGGTACGAGTTATCATTTTTCAACAATAACTAGTATTTTTTTAACAAGCTTTTACAATCTTCGCCTGAACGTAAGTAAAGAACGGAATCTTAGAACTCGATTTCCGAACACTTCATAACTCCTAGTTAAATTCAAACTTTACAAGCTTATCAAGAACCGATGAGAATACAATAATTAATAAGTTTGTCTCTTTATCCTAACCAAGATCTTCAAGATTAGCCCTCATAACCGAAGACACAGTAGTGTCTCGTGCCAAGTACAAAGGCGTGTTTACTAAATCATATATGCTTAAAATTTAAGACATGATCAACTGGGGAATTCCGTATATTTTGAAACAAAAACAAAATTATAGTTTAAAAAACACACTTTGGTGCTTATTTTGCAAAAAAAAAAGTTTGAAGAAATAAAAATCACGCTTTTATATTCAAATTAAAAAGTAGAAAATAAATATTATTTTTAAAAAACTAAAGAACGCGCGTTTTTAGTCAGCCGAACTAAAAAGTAGAAAATAAATAATAGTTTAAAAACTAATGGTATAAAATAATTTTCAATAAATAAAAAATAAGTTGAGTTATGAACAAAAAAATTCATTCCATAGTAAAAAAAAAAACATGGGGTCTTATTTAACATATTTTCGTTTGACTATTTTTACCACTGTTATTAAATTAAATATTATAATCAATTAACATCAATGTTAAAAAATACCCGCGCCTTTTTTTACAACGAAATGAGTCTACTATTATTTTAAATTTGTTGCATTTTTTTTTCTATTAAAGCGTATTTTAATTATTTGTTCTTTAATTTAATTTTTAATTATTGAATTAATAGTTTTTAATCTATAATTTTATTTACTAACTATCTGAAAGTAACAAATTTTTATTTTTTTATTTGTCACTCGTACTTTAAATTACAATTCGTATTTCCTTTATTTTTCTCTTTTACTGAACCAACAAGATATTATGTTTGGAATTTTCTAAAGAAATATAGAAAAACTAATTGTTAATTATAAAAAAATTAAATGATGAGGAAATGAAAAACAATTTTTAAGGATTATTTTACTAGTGAAGGAAATCAAACATGACGGTCCTGAGGACTTTTTTTAAATTGACTTTCTTTTGCGATACTCAAATATTAATTTTGAAGCAATGAGCTAAAACTACGAGACCAAAATGTTGATGTATTTCTAGTAAAATACAGATTTTTCCCAAAGGAAGGAGGCTCTTTAAAAAATTCAAAAATAAGAATTTTTATAGAACATTTTAATACCGATATTTTTTTTTTTATAAGTCGGATAAAGTAATTAAAAACTACTGAAAGATTTGTTTAATGTTCATAACCTAACCGCTAAGCTTATTCCTTCAAGACTAATTCTGAGGAAAATTAAATCCACGTAAAGATTCTCATATCGTCCGAACCAGTGAACAGGAGTTTATTGGTTTTGGAAATTGGTCCAACATTTCCTCGTCTTTATTGCCAGATTACGCAATACTTTCTATTAAATATTTATTGCGATTTGTAGTTAAAATATTTATAAAAGAACAATAGTGACAGCTTATTCATTACGTGCGTCATTGCTAGAATATCATTGTAATTGTTTAATTAAAATTTTTTTTCGTGATCTATCTTAATCTAAAATAATAAATAAGTAAAACAGAACTTTTTTAAGTTTTGATTTAAATACTTAATCTTTGATCGACGAAGACATTTTTTTAGCGGCTAATTCCATTCAATCAAGATATCACAAAAAAATCCCAGGGTCCATATTGACGATAGGGGGTTGAAACGTATGGAAATCAACTCAATTTTTTCCAGTTATTTCAAAAATTAGAAAAACTTGATAACAAATTAGTTGATATTAACTATCGCATCTTCAATTTTAATTAATTATTTTTTTATTCAGCTCAAAGAGATGTGCGTATTTTTTTTCCTTAGTACCAATCAGCCGCTCACTAAATACAGCTGCATGAATAGGCTCTTTTAAGAATTACCGATTTTCGAACTTATATATCTAAATATAATAATTGAGATTTTTATTTATTGTTCTTTTGATTGTGAATATTTTTATTTTGAAGATAAAAGATTGGTCCTGTCCGGGATTCGAACCCGGGTCGTCCGCTTCTCTAGTGCAGTTCTCTAAGCATCTGAGCTACCAGGGGTCGTATCCAAGCCAGACAAATACATTCTCTTCACCGATCCTATATCACCGTGTTCTCGCAATTTCGTCGATGTAAATGCGATTTGTCTGGCTAGAGCACTACACTAGAGATTCGAATGCCGGCCCAGACAAATCTTTTCTCTTCAAAATAAAAATATTCACTATCAAAAGAACAATAAATAAAAATAAATGATAAATATTAAATGGACGTAATTCAACAAGATCCTAATTAAAGTTATGTTCAATGAACATTCTTCCCCGTGTAAACATCGCAAAAATTGCGATAACACGGGGATATAGGATCGGTGAAGAGAATGGATTTGTCTGGCCGTGTTATAACCCCTGGTAGCTCAATTGGTTAGAGCACTGCCATGGTGAAGCGGACGACCCGGGTTCTTTTCTCTTCAAAACAAAAATATTTAATAATATTTTTATTATGTATCAATAATAAATAAATTAAATATCTCATATCAAATTCTTAACATTAAAACAATTGGTTTTAGTTTAAAAGTTTCAAAAAAAAAAAATATATATATATGTTATAATTATGGTTCTCAGTCAATTCTTTTAATTCTTTTTGGCGACGTTTCGATACTACATTGGTCTCATAATCATGCCAAATTGATGAAGAATGGATGTTATCGCAATAATCAGTCAAATACTTGCATGTAATTTAATATTGTAAAGAATGTGACCAATGAGTCCTATATTAACTCGAGAACCTGAAAGCCTGTACCACTACAAACCGTGAACGACTCCGGGGTTAAGCGCATGTTAGAGACTGTATTGTTCCATGGACAAATTTATACTTATGGTGTAAACCATAAATATAAATTATTTAGAACAGTCAAGAAAAGTTTTAAATATTTTAAAACATTCATATAAATAAGCTTTCTATGCCCCTCAAACATTTGACTTATTTTATTCCAGCAAAATCATGTAAATGCAAACTTCGTTATCGCACAGTTCATAATAAAATATGAACGAAAGAATGTAAGACTACAATGCGGAGAACAGACTCCTCTATAATGCTTTTGGCTAGAACCGCAGAAAAACTGTAAGAAAAGGAAATCTGGGAAAGATCGTGATAATATATGCCGGACCAAGTCCATTGTAGCCACAGATTGAGCCTGCTTAAAATTCCATCCGCAGCGGTATCTATATACATAAAGAATGATCAGAGAAAGGCGCTCTTAGCCAGTTCTTTAGGCGTTTTGCAAGCACCGGATGTTTGTATGTTTGTAAATACGGATTGCAAGGATATAAAATATTTATAATATAATTGTTTACCTCAATGATTCAACAATTAGTCCATTTTTTTTTATTAGGGCTCTTAGGTTCATCCAACAACTTAATTCCTTTACTTCATTTTGCTCCCTTTTCCTAGTATATCCGATGTTAAAGTGAAAGAAGGACTCTTCGTTGGGTCTGACATCAGAAAACTTATAAAATATAAAAGGTTTGTCACTAAAATGGAAATGGAAGAAAAAAACTTGGAATTCATTTAAACTTGTTGTAAACAAAAGGACCCAAACCACAAAATTTTGGTTGCTGAATTGCTACAAAACTACAAAATGCTGGGCTGCAACATAAGTGTCAAAATTCATTTCCTTCACTCACATCAGCACTACTCACCAGAAAATCTAGGGGCTGTAAGTGAGGAACAATGAAAACGTATCCATCAAGATATAAAAGAAATGGAGAGCAGATGCCAAGGTCGATGGAATGTCAACATGACGGCAGACTACTGTTGGTTGTTAAAAAGCGAAAATTCACAAGAACACAACCAGAAAAGTATCAAAAGAAGCTTTGATGGAAAAAGAAAACGTTTTTACAAAGACATATAATAACTTTACAACACAACTGCATCACTTTTATGCTCATTTTAGCTAGGTATCGTTGTTTTTTTTTGCTTTTACTTCATGTTAAAATAATAAAAACAAATCCAAAATTTTCCGTTTTTTATACTTTTTCCAAAAACTTCAACTTTATTTTGTAGAAAAGCCTTACGTGATAGAAAAAAACTAATGTCATTTTTTAAATCAGCGCAAAAATACATAAAGATCAGTTAATTAAATCAAAACAATTTTTAAAAAAGTTTTTTTTGCAGACCTGTGTCATTTGACCTTCCAGAGAACAAGAGATTTATCTTTTTATGCTTCATAAGTTCTTCTGTTAAGTAAAATAAGGATAATTTCAGTCATATTGTAACCAATTTTTTTAAAGGCCTGTAAATTTTAATTAATTTGGTAATTATTTGCATAATGTTCTGAGTCACCTGAACCGGCCATTTTGTTTTGGTAATTAAAAGTCCATAATTTTTAAGTTTTTCTGTTTCATCCTGTGTTGTATATTGTTTATTTTAATTAAATCTATGATCTATGCATTTATCTATAATAATATTTACTAATGAGTAATAAAATCTAAAGATTTTGAATAGGTTTCAGTTTTTTGTGGGTTTTTTTAGCGGGTTAAAAAAAATGAGGGTTAAAGAGACAAAAAAACACCATATTTGTGGTGTCATATTACGTTGTATAATCTCAATGAACCTAGAGATTATGGTAAATTATTAAATTGACTGTTCTAATTTCTAATGTTATATAGAATATTATAAAACGATAAATTTTATTAATACCGGTGTTATGCAATGTATCGAATTCTGTATAAATGTGATCTCCCTGCTTATGGAGCTAAAGAAGAAAGTTTAAGTAATAAACCTCGTCCCTTACGAAGTTTGGATACAATGAAAAGTTTTAAGTACGTAGCACAACTTTAACATAGCATACTTGATCCATCAAGAATAACGATTGTTCGATAAGTTTCAATAGGATATAAGAAAAAAACTTAATAAACACTTCACAATGAACAGCAATATTATGGATAAAAGTTATACAATTTTTTTATTTATTATTATTTATATAAAAAAGTCTGATCTATTTTATTGGCAGCGGATTTTCATTCGTGATTGGTATTTTTGTCTTGCATTGATTTCGAGAAAAAAAGTTATTTAATAACAAAAAAAATTTTTTTGAAACTTTTTTAACTTTAATAGTTATGCCTTATAGATTTTTATGCCCTGGATCTAAATCTGGCCTTAGTTTTTTTGCATCAGCCATAGTTTTTCCATAGCTAGAAAATTGTTGCTCTCTCTTCCTGTACACATAAATGCTGGTTTCGACAGCCAACAAGTTCTTTTCTTTTAGTCTAGAGCCAAGCAATTCAGATTTTTCTTTCGTTAAGCCAAGATCCCTAACCAAGTCGTTAAGCTCGATTTGAGTAAACTGTTTAGGCTCTAAATTTTCTATAAAACATTGGAATTCTCCATCATCTTGTTCATCTAACTCCGATTGTACATCAGAAAATACTTCGGTTGGAATAGAATTTAAATCGTCTGGTGGTTTAGGGACCGGTAAATCTACACCGTGCCACCCTATTGGTCGGATGGCGGACGGAAGGCTAGGGTAGCTTATTACCTTCTTGTTTTTTGAGTTGTGACACTGCAAAAGTAGCAATCATCGGAATGATTTCTTGGATCACTCCATATCATAGGAAAAGCAAATTTAAAGGTTTTTTCGACCATTTTCTGAGATCTTCGACACATACATAACATACCTTAGGATAACGGGGCCCAAGATTTATCCTGATCACCAAGTTTAGTTCCAAAGTATGATAGATAAACCTTTTTGACAAAGTCTGTAATGTTTCTTTGGTGTTTTTTAATCACAAACTCACCACAAATATAACAAAAACTGATAGCAGAGTTTTTACAACCGCGATTAGACGTTGTACTGAGCACCTGTACAGGAAACGTGAAAGTGAGGTTAGGTTGACAGTAAACAAAACATCCGCTATTAACAGAAAAAAGAATCAACCTTTTTTGGCCAGCAAATGTGTTTCAGCAGTGCTACCAACTTCATCCACACCAATAGACCTAGTTTTTCAGTTATTTATTTTAAATATTAAAGTTGTTCAGTTCTTTAGAAATCGCTTAATTTAATAAATTTAAACAATAAAATGTGAAGAAATTGTGGGTGATATAGCTTTTTTAATATCAAATTTGGATTCAGCACCCTAAAAACTATAGGAATAAAGTATTTTCGTTACAAAAGTGTTTTCATCGTTGGCCTGTGTTATTTAAGTAGATCCTTGATCAGTCCGTTTCCGAGTTGAATAATGTACAGGAACTTTAATACTGTAAACTCCATTTGAAAATATCATTACAGGGCCATCTGTGGCCCAGGAATAAGCATAACAATACTACTAACCTACTACTACGGGCTGGCAGCATGTCAGGTGGCCTTAGGAATTTTTAAAGGAGTGAAAAATCCTTGGTTATGCCATCTTTCGGAAGGGACATAAAATGGGAGTCCCGAGCCTTTGTGAGTCAGATACTCGTTGAAGATCACTATTCTAATTATACCTGGGTAGGCAAAACTTAGGACTCCCACTATAGCATCGTCCGATTAGCCATAGCTGTGTAAAGTGACGTTAAATGGATAAACGGACAAGTAGCTTCAAATAACTGTTTATTTCTAAGATGGTTTCGAAACTAAATCTGAAACGTTACTTCTATACTTTCTTCATATTTGCTCCATGCATTCTACTTCCCTCCTCTATCCATTTTATTCCTGTTTTTTTTTCAATACTTCTCTCTCTGACATTATTATCCACTATTCTGTATTATTTCCAAAATTTTGTTTACTATATAACACCGCTTGATTCAATTTTCGTTATTTGTAATTATAAGTTAATTTGGCTAGTCCATGAATTGTTCGAATTGATTTTTTTGCATGTAAGCAAGAATTCTAAGGGTGAGTCTTGTTGGGGGATGTCTAGTAATACGCCCAAAAAATTTCAATCGTCGTATATATATCGAATAATACTAGCGAAAGTAAAATCCTTGCGAAACTCCTCATGCTAAAATATTATACGTAATATATACTATCAGCAATGAAAATGAATATATGATTTCAAATAAGAAATATTTTACTGTTTTACCCTAGTTTTGTTTTTATATGAAGGCTATAGAAGGTCCCACTATCAAAACTATCGATTCTGATAATCGACAAACATAAAAAAATTGTGATCCCCAAGTGGGGCCTACGGAAGGTAATGGGCTAAGGAATATGAATCAGGGATAAAGTGTAAAAGCTCGAGATTTACTAAACAAGGACTGTGAGTTAATTGCGCATGATGTCCGAACACACTGGCACGTGCATTACAAACACCCCAGTTCGGAAAGTATGGGCTCGTTCTGCTACCTAGTCACTTAGCATTTATTTCGCGAAATGAATATTTGTATTTCCACTCTGTTCCCTGAAGGGAGGGTCGGAAACGACAAAGTAACCGTCGGCAGCGGGCAAAAAGAACTGAAACAACAATTTGTGGATAGTTCACTTCGTCGCTATAGGTTTCAGCTAAAATATATTCTTGTATGACTTGTTATTTTTTATAATATTTATATTTTAAAAAATTAAGAATTTACTGAGTTTACTCTGAAAATATCAAAGAATTGATATTTGCAGAGTAAACTATTTCTGGATTGTAAAATGTCCATCGAAAAAAGAAGAAGTCGATAAAGGAGTTTTAATTAAAATAACTTTAAAATTTGAGGTGTTATTTTTTGAATTGGTATAAGTCCATTTAGATTTTTTTTTAAATCGTTTATTCTTTTAAAAGATGTATAGTGTTAAAAATATCACCCTTTGTTTTCATGTATCGAGTATTAAACCGTTTGCGTTTTAATTTATTTAAAAATACCGGCAATGATAAAAAAAAGTAAATGTTAAAAAAAATAACGTTTGCCCATATTTTTAAAATTCATTCAAATGCAATCCTTAAATATATCGATATATGAAAAATAGAAAACCTTAAAAAACAAAAACAAAAAATAGGAATCAAACTTGTATCGTTAGTAAGCTTGTCCATTACACAATACATAACATTCCTGTGTTTCAAAGCAGCCCGTGATTGGAAATAAGGCTTAGTTTACTAACCAATTTTAATGTTGTCCTAGACTTTTGTTAAAAATACAAAACAATCTGTACCACAACATCCCATTCAGTGCGTGGTACTGTAATCTTTCTAGGACAGTGGTTGTTGGGGAAGGGGATTTGTCCTAGATCACGCTTATCTGTTGCATCTTCCCCAATTAAGGGTACCCATTTTATGTGATCCCCAGAAGGGTTTACAGGATCCATCCCCGGCAGTTTAGATTAAATAAATTAAATTAGATTTGAACACGGAAACTCAAGCACAGCAACACAGCACTCTAAACACTGAGCTACCCCGCTCCACCAAAATAAAGTCAAGTTTTTGTTACCTGGTAGAGACTGTACTGATTGTGCACGGAGTTGTTTTGGCCGAGATCACACTTTCCCGACCGCCCCCCCCCCGATTAAGGGTAATAGCTTTATAGAGGCTGAGTGAGCCCCAGTTGTGTTGGCAGATCCAGGGTTCATCCTTGGCTGTTAATAGATTACATGATTATCTGCCACAGCTGGACTTGAATCCGGGACTTTTGGTATGGCGACTCAGCGCTCAATGACTGAGCTACCTTGCGCCTAGTTTTAAACATAACAGCTTAAATATTTTTTGATAACTATTTCTATTAGTTTACGTGTTAAAAAAATAATTTATAAATATAAAATTTCCATGGGAAACGTTACTGAGCAGCAAAGTTCTTCTATTTTTCTGTAAATATGATATTATTAGATAAAGAAAAAAACTGTATTTTCATCGAACTGGTTCTGCCGCATATGAACCTATAATCGCTCCAATATTCCTTCTGTAGGGAAATCCCCTGCGGCCCTATAAGAAAACCGATTCAAGCATTGTGCTTTGTCAGAAAATTACTTTTTGTTTTCATTTTCGCTTATCTACCGCAGAGGAACAATATTTTTTTTTCTCGAAAAAATGCCCACAAGCTCTTTGAGTTAAAAAATATAAAATAAATAGTATTATTCTCGCTGTAAATTAATTTTTATTCTTGATCAGGATGATCAGTTACATATAAAATGAGCAAAAATGTGAATAAGGATACTCTATTTACAAAAACAGGGTGAGCCTTATTTCTCCATATCTCACAACATTGATTCAGGACCGTTACAGACCGAAAAAATAATTTAAATGGCACAGTCCGTCTCGAACTTGGAAACTAAAAATCAGTAACTATGCACCCTACGTACCGAATTACCCCGTAAGATAATTATTTATATATCCTAGTTATTATTATTATTATTAATTCTGCGCAATAACCCGTGGACGCGTCCAGAACTCCTCAAGCATTAACCGCCAGTTGACCCAGTTGAGTGCTGCTGCCATCCAGTTGTGGACTCCCACGTTCTTCGTCTCTTCTGCCACACAATCAATCCACCCCATTCGCGGTCGGCCGACTCTCCTCCGTCCATGGATGACCTCTGTCAGTAAACATTTTGGAACTTCCCCATTGCTCATCCTGGCCACATGTCCAGCCCATCTAAGTCGAGATCGTTTAATGATATTAACCACATTAGGCTCACCAAAGAGATCATATATTTGTTCGACTTTTCTTTGTCTCCATTTTCCATCAATAGAGACCAGCCCATATATTTTTCGAAGGATCCTGCGTTCGAATACTAGAAGATTTCGGTTTGCATCCTTCGTCATTGCCCATGTCTCCGCTCCGTACGTAAGGACTGGGCGAATCAGGGTCTTACGAGTATATAGGATGATTTTAGTTTTTCTTGTAATCACCCTACCAGCTCAGATCAAAATAGTAGCGGTTGGCTGACAATATTCGTTTCCTGGTTTCTACCCCGATGGCGTTGGTGCATGTGACTTGAGATCCAAGATAGGTGGATTCTGAGACCCACTCAAATAGATAAATTCCAAATCCCACCTTATCTCCTGGATGTTAGCTACCATGTACTTGGTCTTATCTTGGTTAACTACTAGACCAAGTTTCCTCACTGCTTCTGCTAGGGAAAGAAACACTTCTATTATGTCAATATCATCTGCATAGGCAAGGAGCTGTACCGATATGTTTATTATGGTTCCTGTTGTCTGCACCCCGGATTCTCTGACTGCCTTCTGTAGGGCAAGGTTAAATAATAATAGGTTATATCCTAGTTACATATAAATATTTATTTATTTTAATTCATACTTAGCCGATGTGGTTAAGTCGGATTAGACATAAAAGCAAGACCATCTTGTTAATGTTTTGAATAATTTTTTGAGTTTTAAAACTGCTATATAACTTCAATCATCCAACGATCTTTCCAATATTGAACATCTTCTATTTGTATTAGCTAGGTTATAGCTGTCACCGTTTCAAAAAGTTTTCAACATTTAATAGACCAAGTATCTAAACTAGTCTATTCATTACAAAAGACTCAAATACATGACTATTATATGACTTATTTGGATATGAAGAGTAGAGATTTGGGACTCTGCTAGGCCATCGAATTCCTCTCGTATCCAACCTTTACTACTCAAAATCCTTTGTAAAATCCTCAAAGTTCTTTAATCCCTTACGAATAAAATCATCCATAATCACCCTAATGTATTATTTGTTGCTGATTTGGATGGAACCCAATATCAATCCTCTCATGACGAACTTTATTCATACTCAGACCAACTAGTTTCAAACATAGCTTCCTCTTCGATTCTCCAAAAGTCACCGAGATGTCTGAAAAGATGGCCTCGTGGTATTCTAACTTGAATATGTTATTTTAGTACTACCAGTGGTGAGTTTCTCTAGTTGCCTTTACTTACTTGCCATTGTATTTCATTCATAATATTTACCTGCTATATTATTTAAAACAGTTGGAAATTTCATTTTTAGAAAAATGTAGCTGAACTGTTCTACCACCACCTTCCAGTTATGAATGAACCATTTTAACCTACTGAAAATTTTCCTCCGTACAAAAATTGTCCTTTGCCTATTTCTTCCGTTTTCCTACTACCGATTGCTTGAATGCATAGCAGATTGCCATAAGCACGACTGTCTCCAGATCAATCATGTTACCCGAGGTGGTAATCACAAAATCACACAAACCCAAGGAAAAGAGGGAGATTCAACAATATGAAATACAAGGAAGGAGAACTCGAACATTCTTAGTGCTAACCAACTTTATGGATTTGTAAGAAAATCCATAAAGTGGAGAGAAATTCGAACAGTGTCATAGACAATGTCATATATAGCCGACAGATGTAAAGGTGATAAGAGGGGCGGACATGCTCTTAGTTGCTGATACGAAAGAAAGCAAAAGAAGAAAGCCTACTAGACGATAGAAGTTAAGAAGCTACAGGACCCTCAGAAGATCTTAGAGTACGAAGCAGAGCTGAGGAACCGCCTCCAGGAAGTAGACGGGAATGCAAGACAATATATGGACCGCCATTAAAACAGAATTCTACAAGCGGCTACTATAGTCTGTGGAGTGAAGAGGGTCTGCTCAGGAAGTAAACGTACTTCGTGGTGGAATGAGGATCTACAAAAGAAAAAGGCGTGGAAGGAATACTGCCAAGAAAAAGCACCGGAAAAATGGCGGGTCTATGTAGTTGCTCAAAAAAGGGTTAAAGAGGCAGTTAGAAGTCGTGGGAGGAATTTGGAAAGAAGATGGATCAGGATCATCAGGAAAACATAAAACTCTTCTGGAAAAAGATAAAAGCTTTGAGAGGGCGTAAGTGCAAAGCAGTAAGAAACATGATGAATGAACAATGAAAGGTGATCTCGGAAGACAAAGCTATCCTTGAGGTCTGGAGGCGGCATTACAGGAAGCAATTCGGTGTTAACGACCACCATCCAACGAGCCACAGTGGGCCTTGGAATGAGGAGGAGTATGACGAGATGATCGAAGAGGAAGATATCGAAAGATCAATAACTAAAATGAAAACAGGGAAAGCACCAGGACGGGATAACATAGTGGCCGAAATGGTGAAACATAAGGGCCCTGAACTGGAACGCACTCAACAAGCTCTCTTCAAAAAATCCTGGGATGAAAAAAGGATCCCAACAGACTGGGGAAATAACATCATGATCCCCATCTACAAGAAAGGATGCCAGGATAAATGTACCAACTACCGACCTATATGCCTCTAGGAAGGTCGGCTTAGACCACTAGTGGAACGCCTAATTGGAGAAGAGCAAGCGGAATTCAGACCAAGACGACAAACACAGGATCATATATTCTCACTAAGAAATATACTCCAGAAATCCTGGGACCATGACAAGAATATGTACATTGCATTTCTGGATCTCAAATCGGCTTTCGACTCAGTCCCAAGAGAGGAGATATGGGCTGCCCTAAGAAACAAGAACATACCAAGGAATTTGGTAGAGGCTATAAAATCTACTTATCAGGAGTCTAAAGGAATCATTAGGCTCAATGGATTGGAGTCTGGTCATTTTGGTATAGCAAGAGGGGTCAAACAATGAGACAGTTTGAGCCCTTTGTTGTTCCTCCTATTCATGGATGAGATGGCATCCATCTGTAGAAGAAGAACTGAGAGAATATTTCTGGGGCGAGGATGTCTGTATCCGGTAGTAGTCCAGTTTCTTCTCTATGCGGACGATGTGGTGCTGATTGCTGACTCAGTCGGAAGGCTGCATCAAGCGGTGATGGAATGGTGTGAAGAACTCCGACAAAAAGGAATATCAATCAATGCCAACAAAAGTAAGATCCTGCAAGTGGGTAGGCGGTAGGAAGAAGTTCACATATACTGCGATGAAGAGGAAATGGAAGTGCTGACTGACTTCGCTTATCTCGGCACAGTAATAGACAGGACTGGGAAGCTGGACGCGGAAATATCCAATAGGATTAATAAGGCAATCACAGTCTACTACCAGATTTGTAATACTGTTGTAGGAAAGCGGGAGGTAGGAAGGAACGTCAAGTTCCACATCTTCAAGTCAGTGTATATGCCGATACTGCTGTATGGAGCTGAAAGCTGTGTATTGACGGAAAGACAGGAAAGCAGAGTAACCGCGTCGAAAATGAGGTACTTGCGAAGTGTGGCGGGAAAGACGAAAAGAGACTGTGTTCGCAACGAGAGGATTTGTCAGGAACTGCAGATTGCCCCTCTAAAAGAGCTCCTGGAAATCCGACAACTAAAATTGTTCGGGAACGTGGTCAGGATGAATGATCACCGGGACCCTCTCAAGACGATGGACTACATGCCGGGTGGAAAAAGAACTCGAGGACGCCCAAGGATGTCTTATCTCGAGTACATCGAACGCCTCAGCAGAAAAAGAGTAAAAGATCTCCGACAGGCCAGAAACCTAGCAAGAGACCGGGATAGATTCGGCTCCTGGCTGGACGCTCCCCTACGGTGAAAGGCACAATAGTGGGAAGCGAAAGAAGAAGAAATAACAATCCTCGGTCACCTGTAATCTAGTGGTTAGCATAACAACCCACTAAGTTTCGCAGCCCCTAGGATTTTTTAAAATGGTGTGAAAGTTCTTAGATTTTGCCGTCCATCGAAAGGGGCGTAAAATGGGCCCAGAGCCTGTAAGATGTCGGGTACTCGTTAGAGATCCCTATGCTAATTAAATTCGGATAAGAATAATTTAGGACTCTCACCACTGTAGAATCCACTCACTATACCCCGCGTTATACCCACATCAGCATAAACTGAGGTTAAACAAAACAAACAAAGTTGCAACAACAACTCACAACAACGACTACTATGTATGTATTTTTCATAAACTTTTTGTTTGAGGAATAAATGAATACAGAAAATTTCTCCCAAGCTTCACTGCTGGAATATAAAAATGTAACTAATACTTTTAATTTAATTTCTAAAATAATTTTAATAGTGAATAGGATTTTTCTTTTTTACACTTTCATTTACACATCTACTCCTGTCTAACACTATATTGACAACCTATAGATAGCCTATAAGTTAAAGTGAACAGGATGAAATATTTATCTAAAATGAAAAGAGCGTCGTGAGTAGGGCAGAGTAACTACTGCCTTGAGTTCAATATGATTTATTAAACTAGGTCTCTCATCCATCTCCTCTTTGCCTTCTACGAATGGCCTTTAAACGTCACCTGTTTTGACAAGTCATATATGAGCAAGTTACAGTATATTGGCCCTTGGAGTCGCCTGTAGACGGTCAGTGTAAGTTATATCATGATTTGAACGAAGAATGAAATAGAAGCCACATTTAAAGAGTTGATTCCTAAATAAAATACCGCTAGAGGTAAGCCGAGTTCATTTCCTTTAATGTTTCATATATCTCCCTTACTAACCTTCAGCAAGTTTAATGCCCAAAGATACACCTTCAATCTTCCTTCATTTAAATCTCCATTAATGTATTCGAAGACAGAAGTACTTACCAGGCCACCTTAAACCCTCCTTACACACATAACAACCAGTATTTTTTTTTATTGAGACGGAGAGTATTTTTATTTTATTAAGACCCGGGTTCGAATACCGGCCCTGTACATATATTTTCTCTTTAAAATAAAAATATTTAAAAATTATAACAATTGATAAAAAAATAAATTATAATATATAATAACGTAAGTCAACTAGATCCTAATTAAAAGTAATGTTCAATGAACATTCTTCTCATTGGATACATCGAACGGGATATGGTATTTTGGTTTCATCCATGTTATTTTTATCTGGCCTCTGTGGTATTGAATTAAAAATCTTCATACATATATGGATCGTATACATTGATAACAAATTCACATTGACGCATGCCCCCCCCCTGAAAATTCTCCTACATCCGCCAGTGTAAACTATTTGGACCTATACATCTCAAGTATTTGAGTTGTCAGAAAAAAAATTTATTGACCTAAAAAAATAAAAATTCTTGATAAGTTTCTTCTTTAGGAACTTCGCAGTGGCTTTGTGTGTTTGAAAATACTTGAGGTCTCCATAATTTCCAGTTGACCATGAGATGTCAACGACAAGCTCAAATATGTATTATTCATTTGTATTTGGCCAGAGATAGAAATCTAATTTTCGGCACATTAAAATACATAAAACCATCCTTTGCTATTACAATGAATAATTTACTGCATAATTAAATAGCACGAAAAAAATAATAAAACGCGACAAATTAAGCTCTTTGTTTACTCCTTCGCTAAACAGCTTAATGACTTAACAGCACTTATTCCCGTGTTATAGCTTATAATTACTTTATCGACCGTGAGTAGGAAGCATTCGAGTGGGAAACTCATGAGAGATCTTTCAAGCTACAAGGCATTTTAAATAAGTTTTCATAATAAGCAGTTAATTTCGCCTTAAGCTTTCCACGATTTCGCTGCCGACAAATGCTATTCTAGGACTTACCTTTACTAGAGATCAAAACAGCGCGACGCCCAGGAATAATTAATTTATAATTAATAAGAGTTAATTATGGAACTCAAAAGCTCGTTGAAAACTTACTTTTCACTTTCACAGAGAAAGAGACATAATACGCTTTAGAACAAGGTTAAAAAGTCTGCTGCAAAGAGGTTGTTTGTTTATTATTAAAATACGTTTTCATGGTTTTTAATTACCGCCGGATAGAAAAGGAACGATTAAGGAAAATATAAGAAATTAAGGTCAATATAAAAAAAACAGTGTTAGGTGAGTGAGTAGAGTAACTGGGTTACTCACCTTAAGCCCCGAGTTCGTGACTGGATGTAGCAGAGAAATTATTTAGTCTGTTAACTGATCAATCCTATGGAATCTGCATATCCTCCTGGGGCTCTCCCAGCCTCTAAATAGTGGGTACATGTATTCGTGGGAATATTAGTATAGATTACGATAATTGTATATTACGATAATCTATACTAATATTATAAATTCAAAAGTAACTCTGTCTGTCTGTTACGCTTTCACGCTTGAACTACAGAACCGATTTAAATGAAATTTGGTACAGAGATAGTCTAGAGCCTGAGAATGAACATAGGCTACTTTTTAATGCGTAAAAAGGGTTGTAAGGGGTTGAAATAGGGATGACTCAATGTAATTGATTTAATTTGAAATAAATAATAAACTGCTTTTACACCGTACGTGGGCCAACCTCTTTCAAAGATCTCAAAAAGCTCCGTAATCAAGAATTTTCAACATTTCAACAAGAGGGTTATTAGACAATGATAATCATTGGGATACAACTCTGGAAGAGGCTGCACAATGCAAATCTGCGCCCAAGGTGAGAGAGCTGTTCGCTATATTAATAGCGACAATTGGATTTTCAAACCCTCGAGAATTGTGGGAAAAGTATAAAAATGACATGGCGGATGATATTTTACACAGATTACAAAAACAGAATCCGAATGCTTCATACAATGATTTAATTTACAATGAAGCGCCAACAAAGGTTGAAGGCCAAGTTATTATTAATTATTATATTATTAGTTTTTGTCACAGTTATTCAAAAATTTGCCAGTGTCGAAGGAGGTTTGTTCTTTTTGGAAGCTCCAGGAGGCACGGGCAAAACCTATATTTTAAAACTCTCCCGGTTATGACTAGAGGTACGCCGGTAGATGAAATAAATGCCTGTTTGAAAACCTCTGTATTATGGGTAAAAAAGTTTTGTCTTGTTACCTACGGGAGGGGGCATAGGGTGAGGGAGAGGACAGGGTATAATCGAGGACACATAAGGGAAACTGGGTGAAGAAATAAACCCCAAAACATTTATCTAACAAAAATAAAGCGGCATTATATTCAAATAAAAATTATATTCATCTATTCTTGAGAAGGCATTAATAAAATAATAATTACAATTTAAACAGAAATTCCCATTCAACAGGAAAAATAAAACTTATAATTTAACATGAGATTCACCGTCAATAACAGCACTAAACAATAACATATGAACTAGTATCATACACCAGATTCTAGATCAATACCCAGAATCCCTAAAATCACTAATAAAATAATGATTTACAAACAAAACTCGATCTGTCATCTATAACAGCAATCATATCCCTCATCTATAATAATAACCATATGCACTAATACTACTTACAACTTAAACATTCCCCATCAGTACTCATTACCTCATACCAGTAATAAAATTAATAATTTCCACAAAACTCGATCCATCATCTATAACAATAATCATATCCATCCTCTATAACAATATTCATATGCGCTAATAATAACTTATAAACATTCGCCCTCAGTACTCATTATCTCATAACCATTACTTAATTTCCATTTAAACCAGTCCTCTCTTCTCTACACATACTTCCGGGCGCACTAATACTTAAAGAAAAGATTCCTATCTGTCTTGTGGCCAAACGCGACGAATAAAATAATTAACTCGCTCTATCTTCAACTGAACTACAAGCGGGCTTCCCCCAGAATAAAAGTCTGGCTACATTATAAAGCAGAGTTCCTACCTTCCATCTGGTTTCTTGCTCAGGTCCCTCGGCTTCTCACTGGTACCAGTCTTCAACTCTGGCTTTTGGGGGAAAACGGTCTCGTATTTGAAGACTTATTCGAGCTAGCGTCAACATTCCGGAGTCCGTGAGGTGCTGCAACCTGGTGGTCGTGGTTATCCCGAGAATCTCTTGAATTGAATTTAACTTTTTAAATATTCGACCCGACTCGACTTATAGATGACTATTTTCCGTATTGGACTGATGACTCGGCGTCGCCACAGACAGGCAATACCCTTCTAACATTACTTAACATTTAATAAACTATACCTAACTTAAATTATCTGAGTCCGTTACAGTCTCACAACAAATATGCGAGTACAACTTCACAATGATTCTCAAGCAGGGCAATATGCAGCTGCTCTTCTAAAAATCGGAGAAGATTGCATGCCAACAGACAGTAACGACATGATTACGCTGAGACGTGAGTTCTGTCAAATTGTTGATAAAACAGATCACCTAAAACATAATGTCTATTCTGATCTTCAAATAAATATGGGCAGCCGAGAATGACTGTGTGAAAGGGCAATTTTGGCGCCTTGGTTAACCAAATAAACGAACAAAGCATGTCAAACCTGGAGAGGGGTGTTGTCGAATACCTCTCAGTAGACAATGTTATGGACACTGAACAAGTCATATCATACCCTATAGAGTTTCTCAACTCTTTACAATTATCAGGAGTGCCTTCCCATAAGTTGAGGCTGAAAGTTGGTGTTCCAGTCCTATCAATGAGAAATCTTGACGCGCCAAGGCTCTGTAATGGTACACGGCTACAAATTACACATCTGGGACACAACATTAAAAAAGCTACTATCATGACTGGAATGGCAAAAGAGAAAATGTTTTGATTCCCCTTATTCCAAGAATTCCTACTGATTTGCCTTTTCAGTTTAAAAGAGTACAGTTTCCCCTGAAAACAGCATTTGCAATAACAATAAACTAAGCTCAAGGACAGACCCTTAAAGTTGCAGGGAATCTTTTAGAAAAATATGTTTTTCCCATGGGCAACTCTATGTGGCATGCTCACGTGTATCAAACCCGCAAAATCTCTATGTTTTGGCAAAATATGGGAAAACAAAAAACGTTGTTAATAAAAATGTACTTAAATAAACTATTTGCAGTAAAACACTTATTTTAATGTATGTGTTCAGTCGCGAATCAATATAATAAATTAAAATTAAAATTTCGCGGGTCTCGTTCACAATTGTTACCTTGGCAACAGATAAAAGGGACTTTGTTTCCCCCACTCCGTCATCTCGCACTTCACTTGACTTACGATTCAGACTGGAAGCTATCACCGCCCATAGCCCTAGATCGCCTAGCACCAGAAGACACAAGAAGTTGGGCTGAAAAGAGTACAGTAAAACCTACAACTACTAATTTATTTAAAAGTACCATTTTAATACCCTTGTTGATACCACCAGATCGTCTGCTAACCAGAGGCAATCAGAGCTCAGGAAACGAATCCTTCGCTTCAATTGCAAGTTCACCTTTTTCATTCAATTAGTAAGAGGGAGCTGTTCACCGGCCATCATCAACCTCAAAGACAGTATATTTGATTCACCGTACGCAATAAAGACTATAAATTCCATCGCCATGTGACCCTCTCGCCCTGTTACAACAATGATCATTGCGAAATAATAATTAAGATTTGTTAATTTTCTTTCATCACATTGTTCAAATCATTCTTCTGTAAAACTAACCTTTCCCTTGTACATACCTATAAGTAATAATTTCTTTATATTTCTTTAATTGGTAAAAAATGCATAACCTGTAATTATATTTAGACTTAATAAACCACATATTTTAGTATCTGACTTCATCATTTAATTCCCCGAATCTATTCTACTAATATATTGTATTATTTATCTTTTCTATTCAGTCTAATCACGCCCGTAAAGTATGAATGTATTTTATTTGCAAAACAATTAGCCTACAAAATTAAAAATGGTGCCAAGGCCCCAAAGCTAGTAATTAATAAAATGTAATTATATTATAAACTAGGATATAATAGCTTATATATTATTACTTGTATTGTAATTCTAAAGGGACTTATCCCAGAATAAATAGAGACTCTCATACCCCTCGTGGGTTGCAGTGGTGTATGTTTTTATACAAGAAAAGACAGAATTACTGTTTTTTATACCTACATTGTGACAACACATTTTAAAACTTTAATAGCTCTGGTAAGGATGTAGTTCCATCTCACTTGATATTGACAAAGTCTTAACTAATCCCCAATGATAGCAGGCTTGAAGAAGAAGTTTCTACCATTCTTCAGATCGCCCACAACATTTATAATTGCGAAAAGTACGAGTAAACAAAAGTTTGATTCCATACTTCAAAAAGGTTTTGACCTTGACAGCGATGGTTTTACTCATATCTTGTGAATTTCTTTAAAACAAATGAATTTTTCTACTTTGATCTTTGTGTTGTTTCTACTTTGTGTTGCAACTTTATTTTCTGGACGCGCCTTATGTCTTATTCGGCCTTCCTTTGTAACAAAGTTGTGAAAGGATTTTCCTCTAAGTTATTGGCAACTCTTTAACGGTACTATTCAACAAGGGAAAGATCTGGGGAATATTTACCATACGAATTAAACAGGTTTAATTTTAAACTAATTACTGTTTGTAACTAATACTTTTTTCCGTTCGGCAACGTCCCTAGTTCACTTACTGATCAGTTGAGTGGCTCTGTGAGATGATACAGAATATAGAACGAGTTCTTGTTTGATCGAAATGGAAGAGGAATGAAGTTTTTTTTCTATCTTATATCGATTTAGGGAAGGGAAGAATTGACAAATAAACAAACCTTCCCAATATTTTAAGTACTTGTGCTTATTAACTATGGAAAAGAAACTATTGACTCATATTTCTTCAAAACATCATTCCCGATTTTTTCTGTAGCGAAATACTAATTAGAACCCCAAGTTTCGAAGGATGTTGGAGTTTTACGGGTCACGGGGGGTTAGCATAACAACGTCGTAGCCCCAAGGTTGCGGGTTCGCAGTCCCGCAGGTGGCCCTAGGATTTTTAAGTGAATAAAAATCCTTGGTTATGTAGTACTGCGGAAGGGACGTAAAATGGTGATCCCGAAACTGTGCGATGTCAGGTACTATATAAACATCCCTATCCTAATAGAATAAAGGCATAATTAGTACCACCACTGTAACATCATACGATTAACCATAGCAGTATAAATGATGTTAAACGAAACAAAAGCTCTTTTACTCTAATTTTACTATTCAAGTCGAAAATGCCACTTCAAAAACAGCTCCGACTTTATTTTCGGATAATTTGATGGCCGAAGGCGAACTATTTTAGATAACGCCGACGAACCTTATATTAATAAAATCACTCGCTATTCCGCCCTACAGACCTTTCCTACCTAGGTTATGTACAGGCTGGAAATATGAGGTATAAAGGTTCAAAATTGGGACCTCAATTTCAAAAATTACATTTTTCATTAATTTTATGCTCCCGTAACTTCAGGTTATGTACCGGTCTGAAACAATGAGACATAACTTGACAAAGTGTCATCAGCGTTTTATACTAAACGTTGCGCATATGTAGTATGTAGCAATTGGAACAATCACATTATCTAAAAAATAGTTCCTAATGATCAATAAAAATGTTTGCTACTCATAGACCTAATCTATGGTGGTCTTTATCAAGCATTACAGGAAAAAGGGATAAATATTGGAACGGGTTGAAAATATATAATTTAACTACATCATAGCATGCTTTTTTCTGTAGAAAGAGTGGTAAAACATCAAGACTCAGCCGTTATCATACATTTTAAATCGTACTTGCGAGTTATATTATAATATAATATATATTATCTATACGTATAAAGCGCTTTGTCCTGAATGACTGACTGACGGATCAGCCTAAACCGCTGATCGTAGAGAGCTGAAACTTGGAGAGTGTGTTCTTTGTATGAGGTAGGGAAAAAAAAAACAGTCCTCCATTCAAATGATCTTAGTTTGTATGGAGAAACGAAATTTTTTCTTTCGTTTCCGATATTTGTCCAGAACAAAAGTTGATGTTTATAGTGCTATAGTAAGAGTTTTTCAGTGAATATAACATAACACAGAATAAAAGTTATTAGGTAGCATTGAAAAACTATTGTCATTTATTATTTCTTCGTCCGCGTAGAAGTCGAAAATGGTTCAAATAGCATTTTTAAGTGGTTATTACGTTGTTAATTTTGTTATAACATACAAATTATTATGTTCAAATGTTTTAATACTTATAAAATATAACAATCTTTATTATAGTGTAAGGATTTAAGGTTAAAAAAAACATGAAAATAAAATAATTTTTTTTTATATTTTGTGAATACGTTGATCGGCCTTTGATCTGGTGAAAGTTACACGGGGGTATTATCTTTTTACAACTAAATCGAAATACTACACACCTACCGCAGTATTTCTTTGTAAACAATATTTTTTGTTTTTCCTTCGGAAGCTAGAATCACCAGGCTACTCTGTGCTCTTATTCTGGAGCATGACGCATACAACTGGCCGTGAGAGAAGCAGCTTTCCCTCAAGTCTATTCCCTAGTACTTTTGCGACAAGTCTGAATAGATTTGATTGGAAAACTTGAAGTCGTTTTCTATGAGTCTGTTTTGCGGTGTCATACATTTGTAATGCATAGGTTCAGACTGGTTTTAGTGAGATAATGTAATAAATAAATAAAAATAATTGCAGAGATATAATTCTGACCTTGAACTTGATATGAGAACGATCTTACATTATTCTATATTATATCTTACAAGATGTTACATCATTCATAAGAAAAAATACGAATATAATCATTGGCTATTAGAATTTAGAATAGATAAGTGGTCAGGGAACAAAATAAATTGAAGTAAATCTCAAGAACAAATTATATTAAAATAGGTATAAAAACAGCTCCGACTTTATTTTCGGATAATTTGATGGCCGAAGGCGAACTATTTTAGATAACGCCGACGAACCTTATATTAATAAAATCACTCGCTATTCCGCCCTACAGACCTTTCCTACCTAGGTTATGTACAGGCTGGAAATATGAGGTATAAAGGTTCAAAATTGGGACCTCAATTTCAAAAATTACATTTTTCATTAATTTTATGCTCCCGTAACTTCAGGTTATGTACCGGTCTGAAACAATGAGACATAACTTGACAAAGTGTCATCAGCGTTTTATACTAAACGTTGCGCATATGTAGTATGTAGCAATTGGAACAATCACATTATCTAAAAAATAGTTCCTAATGATCAATAAAAATGTTTGCTACTCATAGACCTAATCTATGGTGGTCTTTATCAAGCATTACAGGAAAAAGGGATAAATATTGGAACGGGTTGAAAATATATAATTTAACTACATCATAGCATGCTTTTTTCTGTAGAAAGAGTGGTAAAACATCAAGACTCAGCCGTTATCATACATTTTAAATCGTACTTGCGAGTTATATTATAATATAATATATATTATCTATACGTATAAAGCGCTTTGTCCTGAATGACTGACTGACGGATCAGCCTAAACCGCTGATCGTAGAGAGCTGAAACTTGGAGAGTGTGTTCTTTGTATGAGGTAGGCATCCGATAAGAAAGGATTTTACGAAATTATACCCCTAATGGGGTGTAAAAGTGGGACAAAGTTTGTATGGGACAACATGATTCCTTGGTCCAATCTACTTCAAATTTTGCATAAACCTTTTTTTTAAAACAGAATTGATGGAACGCGTGTTTCGTATTTTATTGAAATTCATCCTCTAACGGGGTTAAAAAGGGGTAGAAAATTATTTTGGCGGTGATTGGCTTCGAAGTTGATATCAACACTCCTTAGTGCTTTTGATCTAAATTAAATCCGTCAACTCAGTGATAAACACCGATGATGCCATTCATTATCCGGTCGGGTTCCTGAATACACTGAAGGCTCCCGGTCTCCCAGCTCACATATTAAAATTGAGAGTTGGTGCGCCAATTACGTTCCTGCGCAATATAAATCCACCAAAATTATGCAAAGGCACCAGATTGGAAGTGAAAACATTGCATCGCAATGTAATCGAGGCAACCATACTGACCAATTGTTCTCCAGAAGAATATGTATTTATTCCTAGGATTTCCCTAACACCATCAAATTACCCCTTCGTATTCAAGAGAGTGCAGTTTCCCATCAAAGTCGGCTACGCAATAACTACAAATAAAGTTCAAGGTCAAACTCCTAAGGTAGCTAGGTAATGTAAATCAATTTCTTCAAGCAATGAATACCGAAATATACACATTTCCCATGATTACACTCTTTTTGTTCATAGTGAAACTCACGATTATTATTATTTTCTAGAATATTAAATAAAAAGGAAAAGAATGAATATTTATAACTTGTTGTTACTTAACCTCGGAGCGACAACCTGTGGAACTGATAACTAATTTATAATAACTGATGTTAAATTCATTGTGGATTTAAAAGGTAATAATTTACTTTACATTATTGTCATGGATTGAAAGTTACTTGGATAATTTCTGTTTTCGTTTGGCTTTCGCTTGATGGGTCATTCCGATGATTTGTCTGATTAAATGGTGGGGCTATATTGGACCGTGACTGGGAGGCAATTTGGAGAAATGTAAAAAAAAAAGTATTTTCTTTGTTTATAATGAAGTGGTGGAAATGTTAAATGTTTAAATACAGGGATATTATGTAAATCAATTATAAAAACACACTTAATCAATTATAAACCGATTTAAATTATAATACAAAAACATGTTCTTTATCTTCATTTAATAATGTTTTTAAATCCAACATTTAATTCTTACCAACATTTTTTTAAATTGTTTTTATTCGCTAATTTAATATCATTTGTTCTTGAGATTTACTTCAATTTATTTTGTTCCCTGACCACTTATCTATTTTAAATTCTACTAGCCAATAATTATATTCGTATTTTTTCTTATGAATAATGTAACATCTTGTGATAAAGATCGTTCTCATATCAAGTTCTAGGTCAGAATTATATCTCTGCAATTATTTTTATTTATTTATTATATTATATTACTAAAACCAGTCTGAACATATGCATTACATGGCACCGCAAAACAGACTCACAGAAAACGACTAGAAGTTTTTCAATCAAATCTATTCAGACTTGTCGCAAAAAGTACCTTGGTATGTCAATACAAAAACTCTGCATATTGAATTTAAAATACCAATGGTTGACGAACACATACGAGCATACTACAAACGGTATATAAACGCTGTATAAAAATATACAGTTCATATAATTAAAGTTGAAATCAGACGCAACGAAACAGTCATAATCAACGCCACTGTATGAAGGATCAATAGTTTTATCCTGAATACCTATTTTGACTAGTGACGAGTCAGATATCCGTATCCGTATCCGAGGGAGAAGAAATATCCGTATTCTTGTCCGTATCCGTGACTTTTTTGGCTGATCTTTTACTTTATTAATTTTCAATACATATATGGAATTTTATATAGGGTTATTTTATATTCTTGAAAAAACCTTAAATACGTGTTAATAACACTAATAAAACAGCAACTTTTGTTCTGGCCAACGTTGAAATGAAAAAAAAAAACAGTCCTCCATTCAAATGATCTTAGTTTGTATGGAGAAACGAAATTTTTTCTTTCGTTTCCGATATTTGTCCAGAACAAAAGTTGATGTTTATAGTGCTATAGTAAGAGTTTTTCAGTGAATATAACATAACACAGAATAAAAGTTATTAGGTAGCATTGAAAAACTATTGTCATTTATTATTTCTTCGTCCGCGTAGAAGTCGAAAATGGTTCAAATAGCATTTTTAAGTGGTTATTACGTTGTTAATTTTGTTATAACATACAAATTATTATGTTCAAATGTTTTAATACTTATAAAATATAACAATCTTTATTATAGTGTAAGGATTTAAGGTTAAAAAAAACATGAAAATAAAATAATTTTTTTTTATATTTTGTGAATACGTTGATCGGCCTTTGATCTGGTGAAAGTTACACGGGGGTATTATCTTTTTACAACTAAATCGAAATACTACACACCTACCGCAGTATTTCTTTGTAAACAATATTTTTGTTTTTCCTTCGGAAGCTAGAATCACCAGGCTACTCTGTGCTCTTATTCTGGAGCATGACGCATACAACTGGCCGTGAGAGAAGCAGCTTTCCCTCAAGTCTATTCCCTAGTACTTTTGCGACAAGTCTGAATAGATTTGATTGGAAAACTTGAAGTCGTTTTCTATGAGTCTGTTTTGCGGTGTCATACATTTGTAATGCATAGGTTCAGACTGGTTTTAGTGAGATAATGTAATAAATAAATAAAAATAATTGCAGAGATATAATTCTGACCTTGAACTTGATATGAGAACGATCTTACATTATTCTATATTATATCTTACAAGATGTTACATCATTCATAAGAAAAAATACGAATATAATCATTGGCTATTAGAATTTAGAATAGATAAGTGGTCAGGGAACAAAATAAATTGAAGTAAATCTCAAGAACAAATTATATTAAAATAGGTATAAAAACAATTTTAAAAAATGTTGGAAAGAATTAAATTTTGGATTCAAAAACATAATTAAGTTACGATAAAGAACATTTTTTTTGTATTATAATTTAAATCGGTTGCTAAATTTTCTTAACGCAGTTTTAAAAATAATATTCAGTGTGTTTTTATAATTTATTTACACAATATGCCTGCATTTAAACATTTAACATTTCCACCTCTTCAGTATAAACAAAGAAAATACCTTTTTTTTACATTTCTCCAAATTGTCTCCCAGTCGCGGCCCAATATAGCCCCGTAGACAAATCATCAGAATGTCCCATCAAAGAAAAACAGAAATTAACCGAGTTAACTGTTAATCCGTAGGAATAATATAAAGTAAATCATTGCCTTTTAAATCCACAATGAATTGTAGCATCAGTTATTATAAATTAGTTACCAGTTCCACACGTTGTCGCTCCGAGTACTCCGAAGTAACAAGTTATAAATATTCATTCTTTTCCTTTTTATTTAATATTCTAGAAAATAATAATAATCGTGAGATTCACTATGAAAAAAAAAGAGTGTAATCATGGGAAATGTGTATATTTCGGTAATCGTTGCTTCAAGAAATAAACGTTTCAACTAACATTTCGAAGTACTGGTGATGTATGTTTTGTCTAATTTCATTTATCGATGAAATGATTACCTTAATATACACATTTCCCATAATTACACATTTTTTTCTATGCTAAATCTCACGATTTCATTTTCGATAATATTAAAAAGGGAACGAATGTTGAAACTTATCGTCATATAACTCGAAGCGACAACCTGTGGAACTGATAACATATATTACATTAGAAAGAAATAAAACTTTACTTATGTTTATGATGTGTAAAAGATACTGCAATACACTATACCATTATGTACCCACTGTTTTGGCTAACAGTATCAGGGAGTGCAGGAGAAATAATGACAGAAAAACAAAATGTCCAGTATTATCCCACGTAATACTTTACTGCCCCATGAACATAACTTGTTAATTATAACTTTATAGGGGCGACCTGAGGTCTAGGTCTGACTTTATACCTTAGCATAACAGCCTACTCGCGGGTTCGTAGCCCAGCAGGTAGCCCTAGGATTTTTTAAAGGGAGTAAAAAATCCTTGGCTGTGCCGTCCTTCGGAAGCGTAAAGTGATGTTAAATGAACAAACAAACAATTATGACTTTATACCTTACGAGTAAGAAAACTGAAATGAATTCAGTTCTAAAGTAACTATTATATATATATATATATATATATATATATATATATATATATATATATATATATATATATATATATATATATGTATATATATACATATATATTTAAGCGGGGTGGGGAGCGGAGTGGCTCAGTGGTAGAGCTCTGAGTTGCTATGCCGGAAATCCTGGTTCAAATCCCGCTGCAGGCCTTGACTTTTATTTAATCTGTTTGCAGCCGGAGATTGATCATATAGGATTTAGACCCTTCATGGGTTGTAGTGGTACAGGTTTTTTTTTTTAAATATGTTTTTAAATAACTCAATTTTTTTTTATACAGATGAAGCACAAAGAAAATACGTCTCATTGGAGTACCTAGAAGTATTTCGGAAATCTATCGAAGAACCAGAGACTCTATGGGGTGATATAGGTTCCCTGCTGCACTGGTCTACGCCATGGACCAAGGTTTTGGACAACACGGACGAACCGTTCACGAAATGGTAAGCAAAGATGATTAATTTTAAGATTTGAAGTAATTATTAAAACTAGCATCATAAAATTAAAAAACTCAAAAAGTGAAATAAAATAATAGTCAGAAATATAAGGAAGCAATTGTAAAACTCCAAACAACAAAGACAATTGGGTGAAACGTTGACTGACTAGTTATTTACTAATGTTTTAGTGACTTTTGTTTTTTTGGAGTTTTACGAATGTATTCTTATAATTACAACTACCGTTTAAAATTCGTTTCGATTTGAAAGGACATGTCTCTTAATAGACAAAGTCATAGACTTAATCTAAATAGACACTGTCATACACTTAATCTTAATAGAGATAGTAATTGTCTCTTAATAGGGGACTTGTCTCTTAAAGAAAATTCAATAAAATTTCATAATCAAATTTCTGGATTAGATCCCTTAGACTTAATTGTTCTCTGTAAGTATGATTCGGCCATTAAAAAGTAACCTCAGTGACGCGACTGAGAGAGAATCGCTGGGATATTTTGTGATCTCGTCCTGCTCTCTGGGCGTGGTGGAGCAGGGCTCGGAGTTCTCTAGAACAGTGTGTAAATATTGTATATAGGTTTGAATGTGTTTAAGTAAAGTCATATTATTTATTTTATCTTATTTCTTTTTAAATTTTCTTCATTTAATTTATTTTTTTAATGTATTCCTGTATGAACGAAAACCTAGATATCCAATACTTATTGCCCTTTAGCGTGGCAGATTGTATTTATAAATATCTCATACATAAATCTTTTTTGGCATAAAAAAAGCAACATCCAATGATAAACTTATAAAGTTTTAATTAGGTTTTCATTCTTCATTTAAGATTGACAATAGGTTTTATTATAATCAGCCTAACACTAAAATATAAACTGTAAATGATTAATAGATTGTATAGAATAAAAAAATTTTTTTTAAAAACGGAAGTACTTAATTTTTTTAATTTGAACTTTTAATTATAGTAAGATGCCCTATAATGGCAAATAATCATAATATAATAAACTTGAATGAGTATAATTAATAAATTGAATGTCCTAACTGAAATACATTTATATATTTAAGGTTTGTCGGAGGAGAGCTGAATGCTTGTTACAACGCAGTGGATAGGCACGTTGAAGCTGGTAAAGGGAACAAGACAGCGTTGATCCACGACAGTCCGCTGTCCAATGTCATCCGGAGGGTGACCTACTCGGAGCTACAGAAGAGTGTAATATATTATACTTTCTGTTTATTAATGTTTACTTTATTGATCATGTAATATTTTCATCGATCATCTACTAAGTCATGTATCCTACTATGTTCTATAACCTGATTTCAGGTATCCCTGCTGGCCGGAGCACTAGCAAGTAGTGGGGTTAAGATGGGAGATAGAGTGGTCATATACATGCCCCTGATACCGGAGACTATCATGGCTATGCTAGCTACTGTCAGGCTAGGAGCAATACACTCCGTCGTCTTTGGAGGTATGTACTTTAATTTAGGGCTGAAGAGTCAGGCTTAATTCTAGATTAGGTAGATGTTCTATACCCATGACAATGACAAGACATGAGGTAGGAATAGATTCTAGCACGTTTATGACGACCGCTCAATATAGGTCCAGAAGAATCTATTTCGTCCACCAATGAGAGCTGCGTTAGGGAAGAAGTGTAAGGCAACAAATTTCCTTTTTCAACCACATCCGATTTAAGCACTTTTCCGACAAGGGTAAATCCTTCCTCCTTCGTCAACCATTTTGCACTATTTCCACTCCGCCTGATAGTTAACTTAAATGACGCTTCAACGAAATGATAGTTGGGGGTAACAATCTAGATACTCCAGAACAGTCTTTAGCACTTGATCCGCGACTTTCTCTCCATTCACTATCTCTTCACCCTTTCTGAACTCATATTCCTTTCTTCCTCGCAGATTTTAATAGCCGTCCGCTTTGTTCTCGCTTCAAACCTCATTCTCTTCTTTTGGATTATACTCTTGGCAGTTCCCTCCCTTAGCATATCTTCCGTAGCTCCGAGTTTTACTAGTAGCCCTTAGAGTTAAAGTAGTTAGAGGAGTAGCCCTTCTCTGCTTCCATACAAAAGTTTAGTTTTTTTATTTCTAAGGAATTCAAATATTATTTTCGTTAGGCTACTTGCATTCATTCTCAAGATGTGTCCATAGAAATTAACGCTTATTTTCCTGATTGTGTCCGAGATTCTTTCCGCTACTTAGTAAAGGGTCTCATTTCGTGTGTAGACTAATTTGTCATTAGAGCGTTTAGGGCCTAAAATTTTCCTTGATGTCTTCCGTCCTTTAAACTCTATCCTTTCGATTAGGCCCTTATTGGTGATGGCTAGTGTTTCTGCTGTATAGGGGACTTCCGGTTTAATCAGCTGTTAATTAATTAGGTGTTGTTTTTTATTTCAAGAGAGAGACTTTATATTATAGATGTTTTTGGTGTGTTGGAGGCTACTCCGACCTTATTTTCTGAGTTATAATGTTTTTTTCTCCAGGTCGTTACAGCTGGTCCACTCTCCAAAATAAACTCCTTGACAAGTTCTATTACCTTTTATTATATTCAAATATACTTGTTTTATAAATCTAATCTATTCTAGTACAGTTTAGAACACTTGTGCAATCCTTCCCCTGGAACTGACTAGGGTCAGATACAAGGAGGATAAAAGGAAATTATTACTTAAGATATAATCTAATGAAGGCTTTCTCAGGAAGGGCATAGTAATGGAGTTGAAACGTCATAAGGATAAACCCGCCTAAGAAGCCTTAATGTTATAGTGCAATTTAATTTTTAACGACCCTACCCGTTGTCGATCTGTAATTAGCAGAGTAATTTTCCCTAACTAGTATCCAACCTTGCATCTATCACGCTCTGATTTCTCCCTTAACGTCCATCCGTAATGGCGCTGTTTGTTGATATTTAATTAAAATTTTAATTTACTAATTATTCCATTCTTAATTCTTCTTAAACAGAGTACCCTTTAACCGACCAGTAATTAAATGCTTCCTGAGCTAAGAATATTTTGATATTATCTTAAGTATAAAATAGTTATTATATCCTAAACGATTCCGACAAATGGTATTGTATAAAACTTGCCTTTTGGATGTTTTACAGTTATATTTATCAATACCTCAATGATTGTTGGGGAGCAGAGTGGCTCAATGGCTGAGCGCTGAGTTACAGTGACGATAGTCCTGGGTTCAAATCCAGCTGTGGCAGATTTTATGTAGTAGACGGAGAGCTAGCCACGGAAATAGGGCAGCAATTTATAGAACAATTGAAACCACGTAATCAGTCTGCCTTAACATCATTATTAATTGATTCGGGCGCCTGGCAGCATTTCATTGGTGGGGGTGGCCGTGGTACGGCCGTAAAAGGGTTGAAAAATCAATTGAAAGTGTTCAATTTATAGAGCGCTGGTTTTTGGTGTGATTGTGGCTTATTATGTTCAAAATTTGAAAATAATATTGCCATGCGATTTGCTTGGGGGGGGGGGGGGAGTAGTGCCAGGTGACGTTAAAGGTGCGTAGAAAAGTGCCGAAGTCGTCTCATTTATAGAGGGCTGGGACTAAATTTGTTCGTTACATTTAACCCTCAGGATACTGTGTGTAAATTGGCAGGCGGAAATATTGAGTCGAACACCTTGCCAAGCGCCGAAAAAGAGCAAGAAATGCGCTCACGATAGTCAACCAGATGCTACAGTAATTTTTGATTATGAACGTTGTACGTCATTCTATTGTTATGGATTAAAGGTACAACATTTTTTATTGATTATTGTTATTTATTTTAAGCAGTCTTAACATTTACAACGTTAATTGTTTATAATTTATCAATTAATATCATGCAATTTTTGTTTTCTTTCAATTTCATGCTTGTAAGTACATGAAAACACGGTAACAGAAACGGCTATATATCTTGATAATTATTCTTAATATTTAAGTATGAAAATTACCGTTATAACTGTTCATGAAAAAAAACTATCAATACTCTATAATAAGAATACAAATTTATTAAATGTATAACATTTTAAAATTTCTAAAATTTTATAAAAAATTTTAATCTATAAATTTATAAAATTTATTTTTAAAAATATTTTAAGTATGAAATATTAATATTAAGGTTTCTTTTATGTATTATTATTATTTATTATTCTGTTAAACAAACAGTCCGAGAAACATGGAGTTCAATATTTCATACTTAAATAGTTTTTTTATATTATAAGTTTAACTTGCCCTACCTCAAAGCCTCCTCCAATCCATTAAAAAAAAGTTAAAAACTACAAAGAACTTTGTCAAACTTTATCATCGGAAGTCGGACCACGGGGATTTTGCTGCCGTTCGAGCATAACCCAGACAAGCATTTACCCTTCAACTCCAGACGATTATCGCAAAATAATAAAGATATAACAATCTCAAAACGCTTTATTCCACACGTATCAGCTTCAAGAAGAAAAACCTTTTTACATCGTTGTACGAAATCTACACCATACAACACATCTAGAAGACATAAAAATTGAGCTAGAAGAACATGGATACAAAGTAAAAAATCTTATCAATGCACAGCATCCAAGATTGAAAATACCATTACCAATATTTGTCATAGATTTAGAGCAAAGTCCAAAAAACCAAGATGCATTTAAACTTGAATTTTTGGTTCACACAAAAATTAAAATTGAGGAACCATATATGAAAAATGAACCACCGCAATGTCAAAGGTGCCAGGCTTACGGCCACACAAGAAGTTACTGTAGCCTTCCTGCTAAATGTGTCCGGTGCGCAGGACCACATCTTACAACTGAATGTACGAAGACAAAAGAAACTCCGGCGACTTGCGCTAACTGCAACGGTGCCCACCCTGCAAATTACAAAGGATGCTCAGTTTTTAAAACTCTAAAAACTCTTCGTAATAATAAATCTACAACCATTGCACCAACCGCGTCAACTGCAGTAGTCAACCAGGAGCCTTCTTCTCAGATTAAAAATGTTGTTGATACCTCTACGGTAAATGAAGTGGTAACCTTAACAAATGAACAAGAAAAATCAGCCCTAAATCCAGTTAAACAATTGTCTTCGTTGGAGAGAACTAGAGAAATAGCTACAAAGGTAACAGGGAGTTATTCTTCCACTCTTTCTTCCTATCCATTATCTTTATCTTTCGACATCTCTTCGATTATAAAATCTTCTATTGAATCTTTGCTTTCTGAACTCAAATCCTTTTTATCTCCTATTCTTGAACTTCTCACTAAATTTACTTCCTCTGTCATACCGAATCCTTCTTATGGCTAAAACTCTATTACCTTCTCTTAAAATACTCCTTTGGAACTCCAATGGTCTGCTCCATCGAAAATACGAACTAGAAACTTGCCTAAAAGAACACGACATAAACATTGCACTTGTAACTGAAACTCATTTAACAGAAAAACAAACATTCAAAATGCATGGATACGAAGTATACAGAACAGACCATCCGGATCACTCGGCCCATGGAGGTACTGCAATCGTTGTAGCTAAGTCGTTGAATCATCACTTTGTTCCTTCCACTTCTACGAATACAATTCAACTCACCACTATTTGCCTAACTTCTCCAAAATATCAGCTAAAAATTTCTTCCGTTTATATTGCTCCGAACAAAGTCATATCTATAAATGAATTGAAAAATATGTTTTCATCTATGGGTAAACCATTCTTAGCTGGTGGTGACTTTAATGCTAAAAATACTAGATGGGGTTCTCGAATTTCAAATACTCGCGGGAAAAGGCTAAATAAATGCACAGAAGAACTAAAATTGTCTACTATTTCCCCTTCTGAACCTACTTATTGGGCTACAGCAATATCAAAGTCACCAGATGTTATCGATTTCTTTGTTACAAACTCCTTGCCACTTAAACACTCCAACGTGTCCACTCTTTCTGATCTCTCTTCAGATCATAGCCCAGTTTTCCTCGAGCGATCAAATCACCCATTTACAAAACCTGCACCCCAGGCATTAATAAATGGCTATATAAACTGGAATAAGTTCGAAAATTATTTAAACAACAAAATTACCCTTAATACTAACATAGCCGATAGTACAGCCGACGACCTGGACAATGCTGTTAATCACTTGACTGAATGTATTCAAAACGCAGTTTGGTATTCCACAACACCAAAGACGACTTTACCAAAACCTGATTCCTACCTACCTGAACCAATACGAAATCTTATTAAAGAAAAACGTAGGATCAGAGCTTTATGGCAAAGAACAAGATATCCTTCATACAAAATAAAACTCAACAAACTAACCCGAAAACTTCATCAAGAATTATCAAAATTTAAAAACAACAGCTACAAGGACTATTTAAATTCTATAAACAACAGAGACAGACAAGTATGGACAGCTACAAGGAGTATTCTAAAGCAAAAGGTGGTTCAATATCCTCTCAGACGAACAGACAACACTTGGGCGATGACGAGCGAAGAAAAAACTAACGAATTTGCAAAACATCTTTCTCATATATTTAAGGCAAATGATATCCAGGATAATACTCTAACTGACAAAATACATGGCGACTTGACAACAGCACTACCCTTATCACTCCCTTCTCCGGCATTTCATCCAAAAGAAATCTATCAAGTACTGAACAAAATGCCAAACAAAAAAGCTCCTGGCTATGATCTCATCACTCCCTTCATCCTTCGCCACTTACCTCGGAAAGCTGTTCTCTTTCTTACCCTCATCTATAATTCAATCACAACTTATTTTCCGTTCCTTTGGAAACTTTCAATAATTAAAATGATACCTAATCCTAAACCTGTCACAAATCCTTCATCTTATCGTCCAATTGCACTCCTCCCTATAATGTCTAAATTATTTGAAAAACTCTTCCTTAATCGCATAAAGCCTATCCTCGAAACTAGCGGAGTGATACCAAACCACCAATTGGGCTTTCGTTCTTATCACTCCACTGTACAACAGTGTCATCGTATCGTGGATGCAATATCTATCGCTTTTGAGAAAAAAGAATATTGCTCTGCGATTTTTCTTGACATTGAAAAAGCTTTTGATAGTGTCTTGGTCTTCTCTGGAAAATAAAACCTCACTTACCTCCTACATACTTTTTAATTCTTCACTCTTATTTCCAAGACAGATTCTTCTGTACTTCCATTGACTCTTCGATTTCCTCCTTCCTTCCTCAATACAGGGGTGTACCGCAAGGCAGTGTTTTAAGCCCCGTTCTCTATTCTGTTTACACCTCTGATATCCCGGAGCATCCTTGCACCAACATCTATACCTTCGCTGACGATACAGCCATTATTTCTTCTCACAGAGACCTAGCATCTATAGCTCTTCAAAATCATTTATTTGATTTAGACAAGTGGTTCTATAAATGGCAAATAAGAATAAACGCCTCAAAATCGAGCCATGTAACCTTCTCTTTACGCAAAGCTTCGTGTCCAGCAGTCAAAATTGACAACGACGAAGTACCTTCCAAAAATTATGTACGTTATCTCGGACTATACTTGAACAAAAGACTTACATGGAACGTACATACAAAATTAAAGAGACAAGAACTGACTAGACGGTACAAACAACTATCACATATACTGGGCTACAGATCTTCACTTGACTTACGGAACAAACGACTTATCTATAATAGCATACTAAAACCTATTTGGACATATGGAGCAGAACTTTGGGGTTCAGCAAAAAAAGTCGACATACACAACATTCAAACAACACAGTCCAAAATTCTCAGAAAAATTGTTAGTGCACCATGGTATATTTCGAATCACACCATACACAACGACATGAACATTCCCACTATAAAATCATATATTCATAACAAATACATGACATTCCACTCATCGACACAATATCACCCAAACCCACTCGTTCTTCCGCTTTCCTTCTCCCTGTTACCTGGACTGGATAGGAAAAGATTAAAAAGACATTGGCCAAGAGACCTAATCACTTATTGATATTTATATTTTTACTCCATCATCATATAGAAGATCATGTAGAAAAGCAAAGTGAAAAACACTAGGATCAAATTTGCTGAATGCGCAGGTGCAAATGAAAATTAAATAATAAATAAATAGTTTTTTTAATTTTTATTATGTAGAATTGATATGTTTTTTTCATAACGAGTTATAACAGTAATTTGAATACATTATTATTTAGAATAATTATCAAGATATCTAGCCGTTTCTGTTATTGTGTTTTTGATTGATTGGTAAAAAATAAACAATTAACATAGTGAATGTTAATACTGGTTAAACATAATGAATAAAAAAAGTTTTGCCTTTAATCCATAACAATAGAATGACGTACTACGTTCATTATAAAAAATAACTGCAGCCTCTGATTAACTATCATTAAATTAATTAACTATAATCATCGTTAATTATCTATAATCATCGTTAATTAACTATAGAAAATTACTGTAGCATCTGGTTGATTATCGTGCGCGCACTTCTCGCTATTTGTCGGCGCCTGGCAAGATGTTCGGCTCAATATTTTCGCCTGTCATTTTGCATACACTATCCTGAAGGTTGAATGTAACGAAAAAATTTAATCATAGCCCTCTATAAATGAGACGACTTTGGCACTTTTTTACGCACCTTTAACGTTTAAATTACTGTTATAACTCGTTATGAAAGAACATATAAATTCTATATTATAAAAATAAAAAAAACTATTCAAGTATGAAATATTGAACTCAATGTTTCTCGGACTGTTGGCTTCTCTATCCGATAATTCTCGTGATTTTTTAACAGGCCCTTTTCCAGGTAGTCCGTTAAGTGTGGAGGAGGAACGGCTGCTGTTGTGCAAACGTGTTCGAACTGTCAGACAAACCTTAAATAAACAGTCCGAGAAACCTTAATATTAATATTTCATACTAAAAATATTTTTTTTAATAAGTTTTAATTTTTATAAATTTTACAAATTTATAAATTAATTTTTTTTTTAATTTTTAAATGAAAATTAAATTATAAATAAATAAATAAATAATAAATTTTAGAAATTTTATACAATTTAATAAATTTTGATTCTTATTATAGAGTATTGATAATTTTTTTTTCATGAACAGTTATAACGGTAATTTTCATACTTAAATATTAAGAATAATTATCAAGATATCTAGCCGTTTCTGTTACCGTGTTTTCATGTACAATTACATCCATAAAATTGAAAGAAAACAAAAATTGCATGATATTAATTGATAAATGATAAACAATTAACGTTTTAAATGTTAAGACTGCTTAAAATAATAAACAATAATCAATAAAAAATGTTCTACCTTTAATCCATAACAATAGAATGACATACAACGTTCATAATAAAAAATTACTGTAGCATCTGGTTTACTATCGTGCGCGCAATTCTCGCTCTTTTTCGGCGCCTGGCAAGGTGTTCGGCTCAATATTCCCGCCTGCCATTTTACACACAGTATCCTGAGGGTTAAATGTAACGAAAAAATTTAGTCCCAGCCCTCTATAAATGAGACGACTACGACACTTTTCTACGCACCTTTAACGTCACCAGGCACTACTCCCCCCCCCCCCAAGCAAATCGCCCGGCAATATTATTTTCGAATTTTGAACATAATTAGCCACAATCACACCAATAACCAGCGCTCTATAAATTGAACACCTTCAATTGATTTTTCAACCCCTTTACGGCCGTACCACGGCCACCCCCACCAATGAAAGGCTGCCAGGCGCCCGAATCAATTTTTAATGATGTTAAGGCAGACTGATTACGTGGTTTTAATCGTTCTACAAATTGCTGCCCTATTTCCGTGTCTAGCTCTTAGGCTATAGTCTATTAACCACCAGGGATGGATCTTTTGGGTTGAAACCCTCCTGTTGCTCACCCGGCCTCTATTAAGTGCCAACCCTAAATAAGAGGGAAACGTACGTTGAGCGTAATCTAAAACAAATCACTTTCTTGCACATCCGTTTTCCAAGAAATGTCTCTATCACGTACTGAGCCCAAGACTTATCAAGAGTTGTAGTGATGCATGATTTTTTTAATGATTGTTAAAAAAAACTGACAAAATAGCTCACCTATAAATTATTTCTATATTATAGCTTTATAAAATTATTTCATTTCTTTTTAAATTGAAAATAAAAACATGAGGCAATAATAACTACAAAACAATAAATAATGATAATTAAAAAAAAACCACCATAACCCATGAAGGATCTTGGGTTCAGAACATGGTTTTAGTGCATTGAGGCCATTTGACTGCGATCAAGATTAACCTTTAGGCTTTTTTGAACCAATTAAAGATATCAACTTTAAGCAGGGAGAGCACTAGGAGCGTCTGTGGATCTCGTACGTGCCAGAGCCAGATTTGAACCCGGAAACTTCAGCATAACAACTCAGTGCTCTACACAGTGAGCTATCCCGCACCCAGCTTCCTCTCATCTTAAGATAAATAATTTCCATTTTCAGTATTCATCTACAACTTTGTTCATTTCATTCAGGATTCGCCGCAAGAGAATTAAGTACGAGGATAGACCATGTAGAGCCTAAAGTGATCATTTCCGCCAGTTGCGGTATTGAGCCCAACAAAATAATCAAGTACGAGAATATATATTAACTTATTCATTTTATTATATTTTAAGGAATAAAGGATTTTCATTAGAGTTTTTCTTTTTAAGATACAAGGAAATCCTGAACGAGGCAGTGAGGCTGTCCAGTTGGAAGCCGAAGAAGGTGATCATGTTCCAGAGAAGGGAGGTAGAATGCTGTCCCCTGGACGATCCACGGGACTCGGATTGGGATGAGGTATTGGCCAACGCTACACCACACCCATGTGTGCCAGTGGAGTCCAACCATCCTCTTTACATCCTCTATACGTCCGGAACAACCGGTGAATATACTCTGTTATCCATTAACATGTTATAAATTAACCTCGGAATCTATCAGTACTATTATCATCAGTATTTCTGTTTATCTATTTCTGTAAGCCTATGCAGATTGTTGGTCCTATCAATCTGACAATGAAGATGTTTGTGATGCTCAACTATCGTTGGGATGCACTAGTTTTTCTCTTATACGGACAATTATTCTTCAGCCGATTTGAACTCGCTTTTATCATTTTTTCGCGACAAATAGATTTAACTATTTTTTTTTTCAGGTTTTCTACATTTATTTTTCCATAGTTTGTCGAAACGATTTTGGTAAAAGCGGTTGTACAATGCATTATAATTATTATTAAACAGGACAACACGTGGACGCGTGCAGGCCTCCTCAATCATTATCCGTCGGTAGTCCCTGTTGAGTGCTCCTGCCATCCAGTTGCGGACTCACAGGTTCCTCGCGTCTTCATCTACACAGTCAATCCACTGCAGTTGCGGTAGGCCGACTCTCCTCCGTCCATGGATGACGTCCGTCAGTAAACGTTTTGGTATTTCCTCCTCACTCATCCTGGCCACATGTCCAGCCCATCTTAGTCGGGATCGTTATATGACATTAAAAACATTAGGTTCAACAAAGAGATCATATAATTTTTTTTTTCTTTTTCTCCCCCTTCCATAAACAGAGACCGGGACAAGTATTTTTCGTAGTACCCTGCGTTCGAATACTAGCAAATTTCGGTATGCTATGTTTCCGTCAATGTCCATGTTTCCGCTCGCTATGTAAGCACTGGGCGAATAGGGTCTACTATAAGAAGCTTTTTGTTTTTCTTGTAATAACCCTACTTCCTACATGTTGTATCTCCCCGAAATAGCAGCGGTTGGCGGACAATATTCTTCTCCTGGTTTCTATCCCGATGACGTTGGTACATGATACTTCGGATCCAACATAAGTGAATTCTGAGACTCACTCAGAGATTTAGGTTCCAAATCACCAGGATATCTTGGGTGCTATTCAGAAACCAATTGTGTAATTGGATTCTACAATGTACTGTAGCTATAAACTGAAAACAGAGATATCTTAATTTGTTCAAATATTGTAAATTGTATAGTAATGAAATAAAAATGCACCGCTCCATTAATATCCCTCAATATGATATGATCCATCAGATTCTATGATAGTATCATGTACTGTTCATCAGGGCAGCCGAAGGGGATCGTCCGTCCTACCGGTGGCCACCTAGCCACCCTGGCATGGACGATGAAGGCCATCTACGGCATTTCCGGGGACGACGTCTGGTGGACAGCCTCCGACATGGGCTGGGTCGTCGGCCACAGCTACATCTGCTACGCTCCTCTCACTGCCGGAGTCACGTCCGTCATGTACGAAGGAAAGCCGGACCGGACCCCTCATCCTGGCCAATACTTCAGGTAGGATGGTTTCCTCTTCAATACCAAACTCAATCAACTGAAATTGAATATTTGAAATTCAATACTTTTATTGAAATCGCCCATTTTTAGGATAATCCAGGATCACAAAGTCAACGCTATTATCACCGCGCCTACGGCATTACGAGTGATCAAGAAAGCGGATCAACAGTTACGATATGGAAGTAACTACTCGACAAAATCGTTAGTTTATATTTTTATGATTATACAGGGTTTTTCTTATGAAATGTCCGTTTTTATAATTTCTAAAATTCAAAGTGGTATCAGTGGACTTCTAATAATTAGTATGTTTGTGTTTACAGGTAGTAATGAGCTGTTAATAATCCTCACATTTTTTTATAATTTGTACTACAGTTGAAGGATCATAGTTAAATATGATGACGGAAACATTAAGACGTTCATTTAATTTTATGAGTTGGAAAGGTGTTGTAATGAACGGACCATTCGGCATTGGTTCGAAAAATATTTAGCTGGTAACACAGATTAATTTATAAATTATTCATTTCTCCTTTCTAACCAGAGATGATACCATCATATCTGCATCGTACAGCTGGGATATTGACACAATGCAACAAAGATTTATCAAAGAATTGGTTAATCGGAAGGGATCTATACCTACTCTTACAGGAAAACGCGATACCTCATGTTTCATGACAGAAAATGAAAAAATTAACGACCTGGGTTAGGAAGTCCCCATCCCCACCTGATTTGCTAAACTTATCTAATACAGACTTAAGGGTAAACTTTTTGAAAATTATTCTCAAGTCAAAAACGTATTTCCTGGCTTTATTTCTGACTTATTTTTAGTTGTTCTACTAAATAACCTTTCCTCTGAAAATGGACATTTCATATGAAACGACAAAATAGCTCCAGGTTAAAATAAATGACCAGTCCATATTTCTCCTTTAATTTATCATTTCATTCATAGGCTTCGCCACTTGTTTGTAGCCGGTGAGCATTGCGACTACGAAACAAAACTATGGGCGGAAAGAGCGTTCAAGGTAAGATCAGGTATTTGAGGCACGGCTTTGTATCTATAAATTATTTATTTATTTATTTGAATAACATCTGTATCCAAGTATAAGCCACGAACAAATGACAAAGTTATGTACAAAAACTACTATTTTCAGGTTCCCGTCCTGAACCATTGGTGGCAAACCGAGACAGGTCACGCTATCACCGCCAATTGTGTAGGCCTGGGTCACTCACTCCATCCTCCCAAGTTCACGAGTGGCTTCCCATTTCCTGGCTATGACGGTGAGTATGGCAATCCTCAGCAATCAGATACCTGAGGTTTTCGAGAGTGTCTGTTCGGTTTTGATTTTTGCAGTCAGGGTGATGAGAGAGGATGGTTTGGAATGCTGCTGCGGAGAACAAGGCAGGATCGTGGTCAAACTCCCCCTTCCTCCAGGCAACATGGGCACACTCTACAAGGATACCCAGAGGTTCCTAGCCACCTACTTCACAAGATATCCTGTAAGCACATTTCAACCAGGAAGTATTTGGTCCACTTCAATAATTAATTCGTTCCAGATCATTGGGAATTAAACTATGTGCCTCTAACGATAATTTAAATTATTACTACCTCAGTTACAATTTCCCTCAATAAGTAGAGGTCGAAAGCAATATTAATTTGGTATCAGTTCCGCCGGTTTCCGTTTCAAGTTAAGCCAATACATGTTTTAACTTTGTATTAGTTTCCTTTTTATTATTTTTAAAAATAAAAATAATGGTGATTTTTAATATGAAAAAAATACTGTAGTTATGGGAAATGTGTACATATCGGTAATCTTTTGATCAAGAAATAAACGCATCAACTAACATTTCGAAGTATTGAAACGTTCATTTATTTATGAAATGATTACCGAAATACAGACATTTCCCAAAATTACACTCTTTTTTTCAATACTAAAGCTTCTCGATTTTTATTTTAGTAGAATATAAAAAGGAAACGATAGAAAAGAAACAACGTGTCCTGACTCAACTCGAAGCGAGAACCTGCGGAATTGATACCATTAATTTTGCATAATATCAAATAAAGCAGTAATTATTTTGATTATTTCAATTAACACGAATTAAACACTTGAATAGAAAGCAGTTATTTAACACGATTTGTGCTTTTGCGGCGACCCCAACTGATAATGCAACCTTATTTTTAAGTTAGTCCCCAGAAAACGATATTCATTTATTCTTTCATTTTAATTTAGTTGGCAGTTTTTTTGAAACTTATCTATTGATCCTTACTTATTCTTATTACTCAAAATACAATAATGAATTATATTTTGATTACGCAAAATATTTATTCTGTAAAGGGATTACGTCGTAATTATTACTGATTAAATATTCTAAGCTATTATATTTTATATCACCGACTAAAAGACACATTGTCATTCTACCAACCTCGTAACACAATTGAGGATGCTAATATACATCATTAAAACAATAATGAACCTAATTTATTTAAAGTATTCGCATTATTATAATAATCTAATTAATATTTCGAGTCAATTATATCTGTCAGTACATCCACACTGTTTAGAATTTATCACCATTTTTTTGACGCACTCAACAAGGCAATTATCTTTTATTAAGATTCATTCCATATGGTATGTTAATAAAAGATATTATATATTATAGCAATAAAGCATCATCTTAAAATTGTGTCATATTCATGATATATTGATGTTAAAAATCAAGCTTAATTTTTAAATATGTTAATACCATTATAAATGTTTGTTTTATTACGAATTCTTTCAACACTTATTTTCTATGTTATAGGGATATTACGACACGATGGATGCAGGATACAAAGATGAAAATGGTTACGTTTACGTGACGGCTCGAGATGACGAAGTGATAAACGTGGCCGGGCATCGGCTGTCCACGGCAGCGCTGGAGGATGTCGTCTTGCAGCACCAAGAAGTTGCGGACGCTGCTGTCATCGGAGTACCAGAGGCGACCAAGGGAGAAGTACCTCTGTGCCTTTACGTCACGAAGCCCGGTAGGTCATGGAGCTTTAGCTTTCATGCCCTTCGTACCTAAGCCTCTTGGTATAAGGGAAATAAAACGGAAGTTAAAGACTGCACATCACTCACTTCCAATAAATATATCCCCTGTGCTGTCTTGATATCCCTTCATATTCATAAAACAAGTAATACGCGCAGATATAACAGACTTATTCATAAAGAGCTATAATGGATGGATCTAAGGATCTTATATCAATAAGAACTACTGAAATATCTTGGTACAGCAACAAAATATTCAAGCAGATATTTGTAAAGATGGGGGTCATAACTCGCTGTATATATATTCCTTGGGAGAAGGGTAGCTCGGCTCTAGCCCTAAGTTTGTTTTGCCTTTGGCAGAAGAATTAATGCATTGACTTAAAACAGGTGATTTTTTTTTTATTTAAAAAGAGGTTATTAATAGTGCTGGCAGGATAGAAAGTGGAGTAAGCCAAAACTGGTAGTGGTTGAGTTTCTATGAACCGAGGTAGTTACAATTTTCCAATTGGAAATTTCATTTTTAGAGTTCAAGACAGTTTTTTTGTATTGACCTCAGCTTTCACCCTTAATATGCAAAAACAGCAAAACTAAAATCTTTCTTCATCTATTTAATATATATGTATTGATAGATTTTAAAGGATGGGAGTGGCTCAGTGGTAGAGCACTGAGTTGCCATGCCGGAAATCCTGGTTCAAATCCCGCTGCAGGCGATGACTTTTATTTAGTCTGTTTGCGGCAGGAGATGGATCATATAGGATCTAGACCCACCCAGCCTCTATTAAATATTATAAAAACAGGGTACCCAAAATAAGGGGGAAAAATCTGGCGGTTGAGCCTGACCTAGGACAAGTCATCTCCTTGCAGAACCGTTGTCCATGAAACAGTACAGTGTCTACCATGTACTGAGCCCCAGACCCGTTCACGGGTTGTAGTGGTACCGTATTATTTTATTGATAGATTAATACTCAATTCCCAAACCCACTACTTACTTAACTAATGAGCCAAATAACCTTAAATATATATAAGTTAAAAAAATAACCCTAAAATTTATTGGGTCAAATCAAATGCCAGAGTTTCGAAAATGAAGATACTGATAATTTAGGAAAAATAACAACGCAAGATATCAAAATTTGCTCAGAAATGTATATATCATGCGTAACTCAAAACAGGATATCATAATTGATTGAAGTAATATTTCCTTATTCATAACGTTTGCATAACATTTTTTTTATTTTATATTAATTTATGTTTTTCTTGACAGGGGGTAATGGAGATTTAAATTATAGTGAAAGACTTTATAAATACTAAATTTCTATAAATCTTAATTGATATTCTGATTCAAAAATATGGTGTAAATTACTGGTTGCAAGAACATGAGCCTTAATTTGTTTTGGTTTTACTACTAAAATAAATTTCTAAATGACAAGAATATTTTTTGAATGTTTATTTGTAGAGTAGTAATTTGTAATAGAGTACCTCTTTAGCTTGTGGATACCTATGTGCGAGAACAATAGCTAGCTCCGACAATAGAACAATAGGAAAAATAGATAGAGAAGTACTTAAAAGTGGAAAAACAAGTGAATGAAGTACTCCTAAATACACTCCATAATTGTAGGATTGAAGGACATTATATTCTCATTACTTTTGGTTCATAAAGCTAAAGAGTATTAGACCAGCATTTGAGATAAGATTCTTGAGAAGGCAAGCATGAAAGGAACAAATTCACAATGAAAGTATCGGAAAGAAACTTGGGTATGTGGAAGAGGTCTAACAGACTAGGTGATGAAATAAAGATTAAATATTTAGGAGAGTGAAGCAAAAAGAGCCCACAAAGCCAGCCTAAATAGTTTAGTAAAAATAACCACAGTAAGATATAGAGAAAGAGGGTACTGTCTATCATAAATGAAAATGTATCAAGGAGAAACCTTATGGTAACTTGAGAGGGAAGAAGTATCTCCTCCAACATATCCCCTGTTCCCTACAGGCTTGATAGTATAGTTTATTCCTCAAGTAATCATATTCATTCAATAACATATAATTCATTGAAAGTATTTATCTTATTTTTTTAATTTCCAGGTTGTAAAACTAAGGAAGAAGAGATAAGTATTGAATTAGTAAACATGGTACGTAGATTTATAGGCCCAGTAGCAGCGCTTAGACAATGTGTAGCTGTTTCTGCCTTGCCGAGAACAAGAAGTGGTAAAACAGCGAGAAAATCTATTGCAGATATGGCCAAAGACAAGCCAGTTAAGGTATTAGTTCAATAATGCTATGTTAACACAACTACTAATGCCCTACGCAATATAACTGACGAATTCAGCCTAGGCAATATTTTTTTTTTTAAATCTTAATGTTTTGTTTAATTAACTAAGCTTTGTTCGGACAATAAAATTAAATTGCATATCGTATTTTTTCAGATATCAAGTACAATCGAAGATCCTACTGTGTATAAAGAAATCAAAGCTGCTCTTCAAAAAGTCGGCTATGCAAAAGCTGCACCAGATCCCCAATAAGACATTTCATTACATAATTTAAAAAATATCTCTGCTTTCGTCCATACAGATTTTCGTTTTCTTTGGTAATCCTCATAAAGTAAAACTCAGTATTTTTTCTTTGTTTTCATATGACTGATTATAATAATTTGTTATACTAGTCATAAAGAAATAACTAAATATTACTCATAGAATTATTTCTCAATTATATTCCAAATAATATAACATGAAGAAAAAATAATAAAATAAATTTTCAGATATATTTTTTGAATTAAAATGACTTTTGTCTTTGAGTACTTTGCTGTGATAATTATCTATGAGCTTATAATTTATAGCATACAATTTGAAAAATTTCCTAACTTTTCATAAATATGAACACTATATCCTTGTATTTATGCTGTACTCAGGAAATGTCAATAAAACCACATTCAAATAAATAGCAGAAAAAAACATCAGTAGTATTTAATAACATCTACGAATTAAACATATAAGAAATACATATATTAATAACATATAAGAAAATACGAGTCATAACCGTGGGATAAAGAGAGAATGTCCTACATCTTATTATTTTTAGTAATTTATACAAGTGAAGCTTGTTTGAATTAGGTTAATTGCTCTAAATGATAGAAAATTATATTTATGTTTCATAATAAATAGTATTTAAAACACTTAATGGTCCAAGTTTATTACATATCCTTCTATTAATTCCATGTTTGTAAGAGACATGGTCGGTCAGGATTTTCATCCGTAAGAGCAGTTTTGTTTGGAGGAAGTACTAAACCAAAGCAACCAATAAGGGTTATAAATAATTTAAAAACAAAAACTAAATATGATGTTATAAGAATACTGAGAAGAAAAAAAAAAGTATATCGCCAACTTCTATCAATCAGCCCTTTGGAATGTATAAAATTATTCAAAGCCATAGGGAGCTCAAAATTATTGAATATAGGTAACTGATCAAAATGATAAGTTGTTGAACTTTTAGATTTTCCTTGAATTCTTATCAAGGTTTCAACAAATTAATGGATTAATGCTATTCCATTTGTCCAGCATATTTATTAATGCTACCATGTAGTCCAACATTCGAGATATACTTCTTCAAAAAAAAAATCAAAGAGGCTTGATATACAGAAATACACTTTTTTATTATTGAGCTCCTAATCAATGGTTTAGGTTTTTAATTTATTTTATTTTATAATTATTATAATTTTTAAATATTTTATTTTGAAGAGAAAAGATATGCCCAGGACCAGGCATGTTTAAGTTTTTAACATATAAGGCAGGTTTAAGTTTTTATATTTCCCTCATTTGAAATATACATGAAATTAATTGAAATCACTCAGACCACATTGCAAGATACTTTTGATTGTTTGTAACTAGCTTTCATTAGATCAATTTTCGGAGTGGAGCCTGCAGAAAAAGTCATTGAAGAAAACAGTCTAAGATGGTTTGGACATGTTTAAGAATGGAAATCAACAGGCTGGCCAAGGTGACATACAAGGCTATGGTTGAAGGAAGAAGGTCCAGGGAAAGACCCCAACTTACCTGGGAAGCTGGTGTTAAGGAATGCTTCGCAAAGAGAAGCATGCAATGGAACATAAGAAGATAAATGGTAGAAGATCTTACGGTGTAGTCCCGGCTCTACAGAAGGAAACCTCACACTGCATCAGCGGTAAATAAGATGGACTATGATGATGATGATGATGTTACTAGCTTCTATTAATAGCATTTTAGGCTCCTACTTTATTGGCAGCAGCCATTTTAAGAAATCTCCACAGCCGAAACTAAAATTGACACAAAATGTCTTTTAGAACTGTAAAATATTATGAGGAAAGAAATACAAACTTCTTTTCTTGTCTTGCATAGTTTTATTATTACACTATTTGATATAAAAATTTCAATCTCAAAATAATTAATTGTTCAAATATGCCCAAAACTTATGAAACTGGCACGATATCGGTGATTAAGACACAGTCAGTTCCAGTTGGACAGAAAATTTTCTTTGAAGATGAAAAGAAGTTTGGGCAAAAGAAAGTATGGAATGCTGGTAAATTTGGGGATACCAAAACAAAAATATTAAAATTACAATAAGGATTTTTTTTTCCCTCCCCACAGCATATATTGTAAGAAAAAATATTTAAAAAATCAGGGTAATTGTTATGAAACAAAATAGAAAGAGGAAAAGGAAAACAGTCTTTACTATAATTTTGTTTTCATATAAAGCTTTCTATTGTAATGTTATAGAAATATCAATCTTGAGAATTTTGTTCTTCGCATACAAGTCTTCAAAATAACTAAGAACTGTGTTCATCACTAATTTTGATCAAATTTCGTTGCATGATTTTATATTAAAAATCAGTCACCACATACCCTACTATTTTATCCAATGGGCTCTAAGAGATGAAACAAAATACAAATAACTCTACAATACAAACAAATCGAAACTATTACTTTTCTATCTCAAGCTTGAAAAATGACGTTGAGATGGTTTCAAGAGCAAAGTATTTTTTTAAAAAATGCATTAAAGGAAAAATAAAAAATGAAGAAATAATTCAGTAGCGTGATTTAAAGTAAAAATACTGTCGCTCTGGTCATTGCGGTCACAATAGGCAACTCACAATCTACTTGGCCTTGAGAGTGGTGGGGGCATCCCCACATAGGATGCATTGAGCTGATCTACTTGCACCAAGACGACAGGAGACCAAATAGACAGCCGTTATTGTTTTCACACCGCATGCTGCCACCATTAGCAACCAGACCCTCCCAAGTGAATGATAGATCGGAGGTAACAAATCTCAGAAAGAGAACGCGACAAAACAGAAAGTTCTTTCTCATTAAAAAATCTTATGCATCTTCTTACCAATGATCGCCATAGCTGAGTTCGCCGAGTGCCACAACTTTAGAAATTAAAGATAGTCGCATTAATTTCAAGCCAAACTATTAGTGCACGTAGGTAGACTATTGCAAAACATACTATTACTGTAGTGTTTTTTTTGTTTTTGTATTATATTTATTATATTCATTATGTTGTTTTCTCTTTGTATTACTATTATTTTTTTTCTTTTAACTTTAATGTAAGATTCATTTGTTTTTCTCTGACCTAGTTATAAGTCTTCTATCTTATTGTGCATTAGTCGTAATAATACCATGTTTCAGCACCTGGAGTAGTTTGATGAGAATTTCCCTAAACTGGTCATAAACATTCTTTTTTTTGTTATTTTAGTCAAGGTAAGAACAGGTAAACTAGTATGTTAATTTTTTCACATAAAAAATTACAGGAGATTTTGAATCAGCCAACCTAAAAAATACCTTATTTTGGAAAATCATCGAAAAAGAAAAAATGTTTTTTCAGATATGGAGTTGCTCAAAATTGTAAAATTCACGAATTTATATTTCGGTTTAACACTATCTGTCTCACCTTCAGTGTATGATTACCCTTATTATCTTGTTTTATTTATTCTTATTATAACTTGTTTTCTACCAGGAATAAAAAAAAAATGCCCAGGGGAATGATGGTATAAAACATAATTTGGGACAAAGTAAAGTGGGCCTCACCTAAAGCCATTCGAAAAAAAAAAGCTGAATCTTTGTGAATAGCTTCGTTTCGATGAGACGCCCAACAATTTCCTGTGCGAAAATTCTTGATTGTGGTAGCTAAAAGAGGTAGCAAGGATAAAACACGTCAATTTGATGATTCTCAAAAATGTATTACTAACTGGGTTTTTTTGTTGTTAAATCTCAAGATAATTATCTAAATTATTTGAAAAAATATTTGTCCTACAAAATGTATGGTTTGATCAAAGAGTCCCCTCCTTCCAATATGTATCGATAACGAAGTCAAAAAAGAAGAAGAAAAAAAAACAGGTGGTTAGTAATCATTATTGATGACCTCGTTATCGATACACGTTGGAAGGAGGGGCCTCTTTGATCAAACCATACATTTTGTAGGACAAATATTTTTTCAAATAATTTAGATAATTATCTTGAGATTTAACAAAAAAACCCAGTTAGTGATAAATTTTTGAGAATCATCAAATTGACATATTTTATCCTTGCTACCCCAGTTAGCTACCACAATCGAGAATTTTCCCACAGGAAATTGTTGGGCGTCTCATCGAAACGAAGCTATTCACGAAGATTCAGCTTGAAACTAATCAAGTGTAAAAATGGACCCTGGATCCTGGACTATTGGGGATGAATCCTGTACTGCATTGAATGAGTCCATCTTGCCTAACAATATGAAATTATTACCTATGTAGTATTCTTTTTAATTCTTTTTGAGGACAATAATTCATGTTAGGATTAAATAAACTATATAAAAGTGCAATTTCCAAGCTTGGGAGTTACTAAACACCAAATTAATGGTACATTAATATATTAAGATGGAAGGAAAATGAATAAGAAAAAAAATCAATCAAAGGAATGCAGATTATAGCTTTAACAACCAGATCAAGAGATCAAAGGAATGCAGATTATAGCTTTAACAACCAGATCAAGAGATCAAAGGAATGCAGATTATAGCTTTAACAACCAGATCTAGAGATCAAAGGAATGCAGATTATAGCTTTAACAACCAGATCAAGAGACGTTTCAAGACAGAAGTGAAGGTATCATGACTACAGAATGTAGTTTACATGACGTTAAATAAACTTTTAAATCAAATTGTAAAAAATTCTAGTAAACAACTTTGTCTCGAAACAAGGGATAAATGGCTTGAAGTTTCTTATATATAAAAAAACCTGGGTATCAGTTCCAAAGGTTGTAGTTTCGAGTTTTTTAATATTTTCCAAAAATAAAAGTTACCGTGAGCTTTATTATTGAAAAGAGACTGTAATTGTATGTAATTAGTAGATTTCGGTAATCATTTGTTCAATAAATAAAAAATTCAGCTAACATTTCGAAGCATAGGTGATACATGTTTATTGAAACGTCCATTTCTAGGTGAAATGATTACCAAAGTATACATATTTCCCATAATTACATTCTCTTTTGCATTGTAAAGCTCTTGATAACTTGTATTTTTGGAAAGTATTAAAAGTGATACAAATGAAAAGTTATAACTTGCTGTGACTCAACTCGAATCAACAATCTGCAGAACAATAACCCAAAATATAATGTATCAAGTAAACAACTTTGTTCTGAAACAAGAGATAAATGGTCTGAAGTTATAAGTTATGAATATAAAACCTGTACTACTTCAAGCTGTGAAGGGTCTTAGGTTTGGTAAATGGTAGTAGTACTGCATGTATTTCATCTCATAATCATCTCTCTGTATGCAGTTGCACAGAGAGATGATTAGTCCGAGGTCATGATTAACTGCCAGTTTTTCCCCCAATCAAGGGTACCCACTTTTGAAGAAATGGGGTTAGCCCCAGAAGGGTCAGCAGATCCCAAATGATTCATCCATTCTGTTCATTTAGTTGTTAATAATTTCTAAATCTAGTACTTCATAGGTTTTAACTTAAATGGTTGTCCATCTCTTTGCTTCTCCTTTCAGCTGAAAAAGTAAATTTCATTAGTTTTGATTTGCATGCATTTCAAACATAATAATGTATTATTGAATTATATATATAATTGATAAATGTCATTAAATACTGAATCAAAAATAGGTAATTATTTCGCAGGTTTTTGTTTAGCAGGAGCTAAGTCACAACAAGATCTAACTTTTCATTTGTTCCCCTTTTAATATTATCCAAAAATAACAGTTATCGTAAGATTTAGTATGGAAAAGAAAATGTAATTACGGGAAAAGTGTATATCTTGGTAATAATTTCATCAAGAAAAGAATGTTTCAACAAACATACATCATTTATACTTCAAAATATTAATTGAAACGTTTATTTCTTGATGAAATGATAACCAAAATACATTCCCATAACTACATTCAGTTTTCCATACTAATGCTCACAATACTTTGTATTTAGAAGAAAATAAAAAAGGAAATGAATAAACAGTTAGAAATTGTAATTCAACTCAAAGCGACAACCTGCGGAACGGATACTAACAACTTTGTTCTGAAACAAGAGATAATTGGTCTGAAGTTTTATACCGGTATATGTATAAAAAACCTGTACTACTTCAAGCAGTAAAGGTTTAATAGATGGTAGAAATAATACTGCCTCAAGTACAACAGAATACAGAGACGTGATTAGTCCTAAATCCTGCTTTACTGTTGTTTTTTTTCTGGTTTCCAGATTTTTTTCCCTAACCATGGGTACCCACTTTATAGAAATTGGGTGAGCCCCAGAAGGGTTTGCAGATCCCAAAGGGTTTATCTATTCTATTCATTTAGTTATTAATAATTTCTAAAACTAGTACTCAAAAGATTTTAACTTACTTGGTTGTCTTTCCTTTTCTCCTCCTTTCTGCTGAAAAAGTAATTTTTATTAGATCATGATAACTAGTATTTTTAGAAAATATTATGATTGTAGGCATTTCAAATATAATAATGTATTATTGAATTTATATAATATTGATGGATGTCATTAGACACTCAATCAAAATTCTAATAGAGTTTCCAGATACTTATTTTATTTTTTGGAACTAGGAAACAATACAAAATTTTAATCCACAGATTCATTTAAAATGACAAATGGCCTGTTTATTAAAAATGTGTATGGCTCCATGGAAGAGCCAGATTAATGCATTTAGGCTTTAAGATTTAAAGTTAAGTAATTTTCAATTGGAAATTGTGCACTATCGATTTATTTTATCTATAAATACATCGATTGTAAAAGTAATTACGCATTCACCCTTCAGCATTTTTATTTATGAATATTATTGAAAATAAATTGAATCTATATTATTAATAATTTTGAATTACCACTTCCACTTATACTCCATTCCTTGCTTTATTATAACATCCACCAGGTACAGACACTTTTATTGCTATAACTAATAATATCATTCTTGTAATTGGCATTTAATAAGATCTTCCCTAAAGTATTAAAGACTACGGAAACATTTGGAACACATAACATTAAATTAATATTTCTAATGACCTAAAACAAAAAACGGCAAATATTTCAACTCGAATTCGCGGACTACTGTTCTATCCTAGGCGCAGCCTACTTAATTATTACTAATTGTTTTACGTTACTAATTACTTAATGTTTGAAGTCGAGTTTAAACTTAATACGCTCAACTTAATACGTTTATTTACTTATATATACATATATATATATATATATATATATATATATATATATATATATATATATTATATATTCTGTAATTTTGTGTATTAGACAATTAGTAACCGTAATAGTTCTTCAAAACGATCAATTAAGGTGATCGTCTGTACGACTGTGAATTTGTTGTAGTCAAAGTGGTTCAATTTTTATCTAAGAGAGTGCTCAATACAACTTTTTAAGCATGTCTTGTCCTTATTTTATTGATTATTTATAGCATTCATTTGTCAATAATATCGGTATTGACTTACAATTATTGCACTAATAAAATTTACCAATATTACGATACTAATATTGATTAGCATTCTTAGGCCTTATTTAGTACCGGTGGGGAGAGGGGGGTATAAATTCTGTAGAGTGCCCTGCAAATTTGCTATGTTCTGAACGTAAATATGCATACCAATGATAAGAAATTGGGATAAATAATTGGTTTTATTTTATAAATCCGCCAGAATACATTTTAAGCATTATACTCCTTATATTGGTGGTTTAATTTCCAGCTTATTGTTCTACAAACTTCTTTGGTGGCAACAATTTTTTCTGGTACTCGTGTGTTAACGCCACCGCAGTTATTTTTCAATACTTGTTCGCATACGCGAGCGGTTACATTTTGTAACCGTTATATTTCTAAAACATTTATCTTGCATGTTTTTAAATCTATTTATTGGGGTTAGAATTTTAATATTTTAAATAGTCATCAACAATTACAAATCAAAATAATTTATTTACAAATGGAATATATAATGAACAATTAAAATAATATATAATATAGAAATAAATAATGGAATATGAAAATAATGAAAAATCCAAATAATTTATTAAAAAAGAAAGTGGTTAATCGGATTTCGGTGGAGGAAAATTGGTAAAATATTTCTCTCCTGGAAAAATACTATTGCTTCTTCTGTTTTTGTCAAACCCCAAAGACTCTGTAGCACAAAAATTAGCGAAATGATAACAACAAATCTAATAATAATTAAATAAATAAATAAAATAATAACAACAATGAGTCTAGAACAAATCAGCAAACAAATAATAAATCAGCAACAAACAAAACTCAGCCAACAAGAACGAACATAGAAGAAATCAATTGTTAGAATTATAACGGTTACAAAATGTAACCGCTCGCGCATGGGAACAAGTAGGGTAAAATAACTGCGGTGGCGTTAACACACAAGTACCTTTTTTCTTCACATAGGATTGTTGTATTTGTTTGATATTAAAAGGTATCTATTTAAACTGAATATTACCGAAATACCACCAAATCAAGGCTAAGTCGCTTTTCCTTCTAGGAAAGGTGCTTCATGCAGGTCCTGATCTAGAAGATTTCTTGTTTATTTTTTAAAAAGTTATATTAACTTTTATATTAACTTCTGTACAATTCCAGTTGTTACAAAGGGGTCTTGTCATTAATTCATATAGATATGAAATAATTGCAATAAAAAATCTACACAAAATAATAAATCGTAATTTGTTCCCCTGGTTTGAAATATAAAGCAGAAGGTTAAGAGACAGTGTTGGACAGAAAAGTAGATTTTCGCTATCACACTATCAGTGCTCATAGCAATCTGCCGATCCTACATTAAGAAAATTCTTTAGTGAAACCCTGAACCCAAATGTAAATAGGGAATCTAATGTAATGTAAACAAAGAACTTTATAAGTTTAAAATGTCTTATTTTTTTATAGCAATTCTTAAATTTAATAAAAAATTGTTTCCTCGGAATACTCATTTCCCTAGTCTGCAACTCCTCTGTAAGATAGTAGCTTGGATATCCTTGTTCATGAGCTATGAAGATCTCCTATTTTGTATCCCAGAATTTGCTTGTCGTAATTAGTAACTGAAATAGTCCAATATTCTAAAAAAAATCATCAAATTTTATGTTAAGTATTATTTGACATGGAAATATGTTTTCAGATAATGCCAGAAGTAAAGTTTCCTCTTGGAAATGTGTATACTTCGGTAATCATTTCATCTATAAATGAACATTTCAACAAAAATACCTCATCTCTACTTCGAAATGTTAGTTGAAACTTTTATTTCTTGATGAAATGATTACCAAAATCTACCCATTGCCCATAATTAAGTTCTCTTTTCGGTATCTGATCTGCAAGTTGTTGCTTCGAGTTGAGTTACAACTTTTAACTGTTTATTCGTTTTATTTTTAGTATTTTCCAAAAATACTAGTTATCATGACCTTTAGCATAGAAAAGATATTGTAATTATGGGTAATGAGTTGATTTTGGTAATCATTACATCAAGAAATAAAACTTTCAACTAACATTTCGAAGTATAGATGATACATGTTTGTTGAAACATTCATTTATGATAAAATGATAACCGAAGTATACACATTTTCCATAATAGAATTCTCTTTTCCATACTTGCTTATGATAACCTGTATGTTTGGAAAATATTAAAAGGGAAGCAAATGAAAGGTTAAAACTTGTGACTCAACTCGAAGCGACAACCTGCGGAATAATTACCAGAAAAAAAATGGTAGAAACAGAAATTAGAAAGAATAGATAAGTTCAAGTTCTAACAGCCAACTGCGATCCAATCTTATCTTCACCAAATAGAAAATTAATTGATTTACCTTGATGAAGTAAAAACCCTTGCTACAGGTCATATAACTGTAAAAATTATAGTTATTTTTTTCACAATGAAAATCGTGTTCAAACTGCTAACATTAAAAAAACAGTGCTAATTTTGACACATTAAAAAAAACAAAAAAATTGGATCTTTTAAATTTGTTTTCTAAAAAAGCATGACGATTTAACAAATCTTTCATCCTAAGCTGTAAAGGAAGTGAAGCAAAAGGGCAAAACAGATATCCTCATTGAATTTGTACTAAAAGTTATAGTTAATATAACAGAATAACTGCTAAAATTATGCCTTATCGATATTCGAACTGTCCTACTACAGTTATGTCTTACTCACTTAGCATCAGCTATTCATTATTCACAACTATTCAGAATACATTCACTACATCATGCAACCTTAAGCTGTTTCTTACTATAACATACGAATTAAAACTGGTATATTATTTTTTTGCATCTACTTTGTGAATCAAATTGTGGGATTTAATTTACCATAGAATATGGTTCTTAAACATTATATGTATATATATATATCTGTTTATTTACTTATTATTATTTTTTTATTGCTTTCTGTCACTTTTTATAAGCTTTAAGATTTGTATCATGTACCTTCTGGCTAGATATATATCATGTTTCTATTTCCGTTCATGTTTGTTTTTCTAAAGGGACTTAGTCCCAGAATAAAGTTACTTTTCCATTCTATTCTAAGAAGTTTTAAAACTGAAAGATTATTTGAACATGGAAGCTGTAATGTATTAGATTATATTTTAATTTTACATGATCAGTTTTCATATGAATAGTTTTGTTTTTCTTAACATATGTTTAAAAGTTGTATCACTAAAATAATTTTGTATTCTATTTTTTTAAACATGTTGTTGAATTATTACACAGTATTGCCCTTTTTATAGTTTTCTTTTCATAAGATTTTGTAAAAAATTCATTTTTTATGTAGTTTCACATTTGAATCAATCACATTTATTCAAATATGTAGAGGTTTTTAGGGGCATTAGTTGTATGTTATTTTTAACAATTAATTTTAAAAGAAAGAACTGTTTTCTTAAACTTTTATTTTTATAAAATATTTGCATTATTAGATTACTACAGGAAAAAAAATTTTGATGTTCAGATGGTTTAGTAATTCTATTTGCAACTATAATTTGCAAATTACATAATTATAATATTTGCCAAAAAAATATTATAAGAAAAATCACTCTTTGTTCTAAAATAATTTAAAAAGCTCAATTAAACGGTGAAAGAAATTAGAAATAACATAAACATTTGTACAGTATATATTTGCAAATGAAATATATTTGAATGACTAGTTTATTACAGCAACAAAACTCTGTTTACACAATATCTGTGTTATAACAAAATCATTTTATAACAGTTATAACACAATGGCACAAAATGCAAAATTACATTTTACAATATAAAATTTCTTAGTAACAATAAAATAGATTAAAAAAAAAATTATACATTACTTTTTGGTACTAACATATTCAAGGTCTTTGGTAAATTCTCATCATTTTCCTGATTAACACATACAAAAATTTTAATGTTTATAAAATTACATTACATTTGATTAATTTGCTTTTGGTGATAACTGATAGCACATAATTCAAACAAAAGTATAAATAAACACACATGCTAGTTGGTTTTGATACAATTGATTCTTGCTTGTAATTTTCATTATTTATAATATCACTTATTGTAATCATTTTTATATAAAAATAAAGTTTCCATTGATGATAACACATTTCAAAACTTTTGTTAGTTAATATAATTATTAAAACAAAATGTACAGACATTGCATAGCAATTAGTAAAAATATGATATAGCAGGGGTTCATAACCTTTTTCGTTCTAGATGCATACTTTTTCAAAATATTTTTTAACACAAGATAATATTTTAGCAACTAATCAAACGAATTATATTTGCAAAACAAAATACAATTAAATACTAATAAATATTTAAAAAAAACAATAAATATACAAAAAAATTTTTAAATTATTATGAGAGATAAAAATACTTAAGATTAAAAAAGAGCATTTAAAAAAATAAATATAAAATAGTAAATAATTCTATGTGATGATAAAGGTTGTTGCTTTTTTTTGGAATAATATAAAAATTAGCCTTGTTGAGATGACCATGCTTGGTGTGAGGAATGTAATCAGAATACAAGGAGAGTGCTCAAGCGACTTTCAGGCCGACAAGGGGTTGCGACAGGGTGATGGGTTGGGTTATTTTAGGACTTGAAAAAGCAGTAAGGGTCTCGAAAGTAAAGACAACAAGAACTATTATCAATAGAAGTGTCCAGATTCTGGGCTTTGCAGACGATATTGATATAGTTGCAAGATCGAAAGCTGAGCTGAGTAGGGTTTTTCTGGCAATACAACAGGCGGCTTCGCTGTTGGGCCTTAAGGTGAATGAGGCGAAAACGAAGTATATGGTAGTAAAGGCCAACGGAGCTCAGCAAGGTGGAAGTCAGTTAGAAATAGGCCCTTACAAATTTGAAAGAGTGTAGGAGTTCACCTACCTCGGATCCCTCGTAACATCGACCAACAACATGTTCAAGGAAATAGGAAAACGGATTGCGGCAGCCAACTGTTGCTATTTTGGCTTGAGTAGGCAGATCAGGAGCCATCTACTCACTAGGCAGACTAAAGTACGGTTATATAAATCGTTGATTAGACCAGTCTTAACCTATGCCTCAAAAACATGGACGATGACAAAGGCTGATGAGAATAACCTCCTTATATATTCGAAAGGAAAATTTTGCGACGAATATACGGCCCCGTAAAAGAAGGAGAAGCTTGGAGGAGACAATGGAACCGGGAGTTATACGGCCTGCATAATGACTTGAAGGTCGTCGACTTCATAAAACTGGGAAGATTAAGTTGGATGGAGGAAGGGGAAATTCCTAAAAGAGTCCTTGAGGATAGGATTGACCGTACCAGAAGGAGAGGCTGACCCAGACTGAGATGGATGGATAGTGTGGCGACTGACTCCAGGCTACTGCTAGGCACACCGAACTGGAGAGCAGCAGCAATGGACCGAGCTGGATGGTGGAAGCTCCTAGAGGAGGCCAAGACCCACCCCCGGGTTGTAGCACCATATAGATAGATAGATAGATAAAAATTAGCATATTGCATAAGCTTTTTTAGACTTTTTAGAAGGCAAAAAAACATTATAATGTTTAAGTTATTTAATGATACATTGAAAATGCTTTTATATATCTAATAGTTAAAACAGTCATCACGAAGTCAAATTATAAAACCTATGTAACATCTATCAGTAGAGTTGTAAAAATTAATAAAATACAACCTACTATTTGACAGCGACTTTAGTAATTAAGGGGTTTTTCAATAGAAAAATATCAAGATATCTCTAAAGGAATTTACTCAAAACAATATTAGATGTAAGTCACCTTAATCTAAGAATATAGTAATAAAATAAAACTTTTGTCATTGTAAAAAAGCTTTTTACAAAGTATTGCAATAGTCTCACTCCATTCCCTTAAAATTGTTTTACTTCTCAAAGGGGTCTAAGCCTATAAGCATTAAGATTATGAACCCATGCGACAAAGCAAGCCCAACTTGTAACATGTGTGGCAGTGTTGGCTATACTAAATAAAAGTATTATAATTAACAATCTAAAATGAACTTATTTGTATTTAAATAATCATTGTTTTATAATAATGATAAAATCAAATTAGACAATATCATAAGTTACATCATAGCGTCTAGTTTAGGCCATAAATCTTTTAATAAATACACAATTGCTCTCATTATTATTCTAATGACATATAAAAGTGTATTAACACGCAAAATACTCATCAGTCATTCTTTTGCAGAAAATTTAAAATTAAAAAAAAATTAAATATGAGGAGGGAAAAAATTATATATTCTGTTTAAATAAAACTTTTTTTTTTTATACAGCAGCAAGTGGAATGAATCTGAATGATACCTCAGTTGAAATGTTAAATGCAAAAAAATATTACTAGCCAACTAGAGGGCTGATAAAAAAAATTATAAGAATTGAAAGAAAGTGAATCTACGAATATATCTAAAGAGAAATACCACTAAATGTAAAAATCACGTTTTCCTGATAGATCACATTTCTTTTCTTTCCGTGTTAGGTCGATCATACTTAATTTGACCCGAATTCATGCTTGGACTTGATAATTATTCAATATTATACACAAATATGACTAATATATTTGACTAATATTAGCACTATTAAATTATTGAACTAGTCTTGCTCATTGCTTAATAATCAACTCTACACTACTGAAAGGTAAACACACTTTAATACATTATTTAGGTATATACTTATACATGTCTGATAGTGATAAATGAATTAATTTAGATTACAATAAATCTCAAAATAAAAAATATATAAAAATTAAGAATAAATAAACATTTTTTAAAATTTATTCAAAAATAAAATAAAAACAAATTATTTTAATTTTTTTTTGTTTTAATTCATCACATACCATTAATAGTTATCATTAGTCTAACATCCAAACAAGTAATGGAATCACAATACCTATTAAAATTTCTGAGCAATAAAATATTTTTATATTTATTCATTATAGTTATCTAGTCCATATCACTTCATTATGATTATATTACATAAAGTTAAACACAATACTATCTACTCAACATTTTAAAATAATTCAAATTTGTTTAAAAAATTCTTTAAACGTGTTGGTCATTATGAGTATACAGCTTCACCGTGGTTCCATTATTTATTTATATATATATATTTTTTTTAACGCACATTCAAAACTGACTATACAAATCAGAAGAGAACTGCTATTTTACTATGAATTCCCCTCAAATTACTAGGGACGGTATTTTTTTTTTTTTTAAATTGATTTTTGCTGATAATAATATGGCACTCCATGCAAAAGTTGGGAAGGCGATGATTGGCATAAATCTTTATGTACAATCGCAGGATTCCTCCAAAGAATGCCATGTTAACAGCAACGATGGTACTTATGGGTGACAGTGCTTGATGAGCGAGGCTAGGGCACTTGCTAACCGCTCAGCACCACCGCTCAAGTCCTCCTGCTTTTCTGATACGATTATTCCTTGGACTTCTGTCACTACTTTTAGCACACCCAGAACGAAACATGGTTCCATTGTTACACCATATTCTACGACTTTCCTGAGCTGTGACGTGACAGTTTGGAGATTACCGCAGTAGTCCCCCGCTTCTAAAGTCGTATTGGCACACTTGTGGCTCCTAACAAGGAGCTTGGATGAGGTGACCAGCCTTCTCAGCTCCAACCCTAGCATATCCTTCACCTCCTGGAATAAAATAAAAGTTCTAAGTTCCTAGTTGGAATTAAAGATTTCTTAATATTGCAAAAAAAAAAAAAAATATATATATATATATATATACATAGTAAGGTCCATAAGTTTCCGGCCTTCCTGCTTCCCCTCCTTCAAACGTGCCAGGACCTGCACACCTATGTAGGTCCATGCCTGCTGCACCATACCCATCGCCCGCACTTCCTCAGTCATGTACAGCCTTGAAGGAAACTCCCGATTTTTACAATGTTCAAACTCGAGTACCGTGCGGTTATTAAATTCTTCTGTAAAGAGGGTCTTACTCCTGCGCAAATTAAAGATCACTTGGATTGTGTTTACGGGCAGTCCTCCCCGTATTCCACAGTGAAAGAATGGGCAAAATTATTTAAGTTAGGGAGAGAACGTCTGGAAGATGACCCGCGTCCCGGTCGCCCATTGGAAGCTGTCACTTCTGAAACAATCCAACTTGAAAATCAAGGAAATAGCAGCGAGGTTGGGGCTTTCAAAAACCAGTGTTTTAAGAATCATCAAAGAACATTTGCATATGAACAAGGTTAGTGCAAGATGGGTTCCAAAAATTCTTATCCATTTCCAAGGCCGCTTGGACTGTGGATTCCAAAAAATCTCTCATCCACGCTACAGCCCAGACTTGGCCCCTAGCAACTTTAACACCGACGAAGAGCTCCAAGCAGCAGTGGAAAAACATTTTTTTAACAAAGAAGAAAATTATTTTTTTCATGATATAGAAATGTTCCCAAAACGTTGTATTAAGTGTGTTGAACTTAGAGGAGAATATATTGAAAAAAAGTAACACCAGTTTTTTTCTTTCACCTTTCCTTCTATCCCAGGCCAGAAACTTTTGGACCTTACTACGTATGTATATATATATATGTATATATATATATATATATATATATATATATATATATATATATATATATATATATATATATATATATATTATGTTTTGGTTCTTGAGTTTCAGTCAGTTTATTTCAACTTGACTGAATCTCAAGAACAAAAATATAATATTTCCATACCATTCAAGATAAGAAGAAGGTATATATATACCTTAACTATAATAAATTAAAATCTTAAATACAAAATCAGCAATAATATCTTTATACCTTATTTAATAACTTCTAAACACATTTTTTGGATTTTTTCTTTCTTCATTAATTTAATTAATGACTTTTTTTTATAATTATGAGATTTATTTGTATCTTTACTCGCTTACTTATATTTGTTTGTTTTTAAAATGTATACACTGACTTAAATTAAGAACAAAAAGGCCTGTATCCTGCAGCGATTCACCGACTTTTGTCTAAAGCCGCTTCTTCATCTTCTTTGATGACTTGAGGAATAGCGACAAAGAAGGCGACATAAAATATGATGCTCCAATCATTCTCTGTTTTCTTATTGTTTCTTTGGAAAGTATGTCTTTTATATTTTACTTTAATTTTAACAAAAAACATATTTTCATTTTTTTAGTATAAGATTTTTTTAAAATGTATTGTTTAATATATCTAAAATATTTAACTTCTCATTAGATAAAGGGAATTGTTCAACTACCCAAGTTATTATAATATAATACTAAAATGATAGCATTAACAAGAAAAATATTAACAAACGAGATAGCGCAATATGAAAAACCTTATTTTTAGGAAAAGCTATTAAAAATATTTTACGATCTTCCTTGTTTTGTTTTATATATTAATTATTATTTCTTTCAATATTGTGTAAGATTCATAAAAATAATTTGAGATAATTTACCTGTGTTTTATTAACATTCCTGTCAGTTTGAGCTAATGCTAAACTTAGACGATCACTGAAATCGGTCGTTATTTTAAGTGCTTCCACATTAACGTCAGATTCAGCTTGCTAGGCAATAAAAAAATGTTAATTTTTACAGGTTAAATATCACGTAAAACTAATTAATCGTGATTTTAACTGAAATCATAATTAATTAGTTTTACATAAATTAAAAATCCAATTAAAACCATACATTAAGACATTAATAGTACTTACTTTCCGAATGAATGAATCAGACCGCGGAGGGAGAGGTGGTGGATATTTATAAGCTACTTTTGGAGGCCTCTCAGGCTGTTTTTCACAACAGGCTTTGATATTGTCTTCTTTACACGCTATTCCATTTTGTTTACAGACATCTTCATCCTTTTTAAGAAATAAAAAGATACTCAAATACCAATTATTTTATATAATTTAATTAGTTAAATCATCTTCTTATATTTAATAATACAGGGTTTCCGTTGGTACTGATCTAAAATAATTATCACAGCAAAAATAATAACTTTTTCCATAAACTAAAATAATACAGAAAGATAAGTATACTCGAATATATGCAATATTTTATATAAATTAGTCATCACAAATTAATATAATTAGTCTTTCCATAAATTTTCATTACTAGAATTCATCAGGACGTTTTTTTATTATTATGTGATCTTTCATGTGTGAGAAAAGTATAGTAAGTAAATAATAACGGTATATTTAATTTAACGTATTTTTTCAATCTTGATTTAACAATTCTTAATCATTCAGTTCTAAATCACAGTCTAACAAAATTTATTATCACCTTAGTAATTATTTCTAATATTATGATCTGCCAATGCAACTTTTTCATTCAATTTTGAGTATTTAAAATTTTTAAAATAACACTATAATATCAGCACTATAATCATCGCTAAACAACACTAAAAACACCATAATTATTTTTATTATCATAATTATAAGCATCACTATATAACACGATTAAAGGGAAAGATGAAGTAATTAAATATTTCTTTTCTTACCATAGATGGCGGTGGAGGAGGTGGTATAATAAAAGCAGATATTTGTTCTGTGGTAAGGTTGATGGTCGGATCAACAATGGTAGTTGGCGGTGGAGGAACCACTTTTGTTGATTCCAAGAACTCTTCCAACCCAAGGCTTAAAAGTTCTTCGGCTCCGACTGTGATCTATGTTAAAGAAAGAATAATAACAAAATAAATAATAATTTAATAATTTAACTGAAGGAATATTTTTGAAAGGTAAAAATATAATAATAATAAAAAAACTTTATTTCCGGAATCATTGGATTAAGCTGATTTTTGCGGAATTCCAAAAAGCAAAACCTTTACCAAGATTGGGTAAGGAAACTAAAAAAATGGTAATCAGAAAACGCAATTTATTAAACATCATGTGCCTATTGTTTTAACCCAATAATTGAGGATTGGTTACCATATTATATATATTCATATAAGATTCAGAGTGAGTCCCTTACTAAAAACAATGAATTATAACAATGAAAAAAAGTGACATAATTATACTTTTTTATTGTCTTTCAGCTATTCTTTCAGTAGGGAACGATTTTTCCATTACTGCCATAACAATATTTCCAATGCAACAACTGCTAAGCTATTAAATGTTTGAAAAATGATTTCTTTAAATGTGATTAATGCATAAAAGACACAAAATATATTATTTTGGGAAAAAATATAAAAGTTTTTATTAGTGACAGGATTTGCACTTCCTTGTTTCCACATTCATATTTCAATGTAAAAAATAATTTTTTTTCCTTCCACTTGACATTCGATAGCATTATATCTATCACTTTTGAGTTTTCCATATGAATGTACCTTTTTTTTTTTTTTTAACCGAGGATTGCAGCACCGGCTCTTGCCCATGTAGTGCCCGTGTGCAATTGTGACCTAGGCGCCCACTAGTAGGCACGAGATTAAAATTGAACACTTAAAGTTATACAAGGTGTTACAAAAAACGGCATATCCCCTAAGGAGGTGAATGTGCCCATGAAACTAAACAAATTTTGATACAGGATCAGCATGAAATAAAATTTTTTGAGACCTTGAGACGCCTCGCGGCACCCCTTTAGACCCGGTGCCTGTGTGCCCCGCACACCCTACACATAAGGTAAAGCCGGCCCTGGAGGATTGTTTCATCCTTTCTGATCTTGCTTTCCTTTCTTAATCAGAGATTTAGATCTTCTGTTTGGTTTTGAGAAGCTTTATCATATAATTTGTGAGAAATAACTAAGAAGGCACAGACATAAAATAACATTCTAAATATTAAATGAATATAATTGGATCAGAGATTAATTTTTTAAAAATCAAGTGTGGAAAACACAGAGATGTTAGTACCTTATCAGGTGTAGCAGGTGGAGGAAGGAGCGTGAGATCTATTATATCGGGATCAAGGCAAAGAGTTGCTCCTGCCAATTCATAATTTCCGGTTTCTTGGACTTTTTTCCAAACTTCTTGTAATGCTTCGTAGGTTGATAGAGTATCTGGACTATGGAGGCCAAAGCTTGAGTCAGAATCTCGATTGGGGTTTTTAGCTGTAAAAAAGAAGAAAAAAAATACACTTTACTACGATTACTTCAACTGTTATTTTGAAATCACTTTCTTTTTTTATTTAGTCCATCAAACCATGGCTGAAGATTCCTTGGAAATATATCAGATCTATTGAAGTAAAGATTTATGGTAAGGGCTGTTTTTCTGTTGTGAAAGGCCACGATTCTTTTTCTTGGTAATAAAAGTTACCAGCCAAGAAGATAACCCGGAAGTACACTGTTGATTCACAATATTTAAAAAAAAGACCTTATAATAATCTTAACAAAGTCTGAATGAGTATTTCTAAGAGATTCATAACTATAAGAGATTAGAATCAACATCAACATAAATATGAAATAAGAACAAAAAGTCGTCATGTTTAAATTGCTACTTCTTTCAATATAGCTGTTAATAAATTAAGAAAATGCAAACCTTAGAGCATCTATGAAACTATAATTGTTAAATCTCATTATAATAGGTCATTTGAATTTTATCGTAGATATTTTCAAATAAAAATAAGTCACAAAATAATTGGATTGAAGCATTAAGTGGACCTTTGCTCCAAATTGTTCAACGAAAATGGCCTCTAAGTTATGTTAAGTTCTTGTTTGAGATTTCAACAGTTGATATTTGTAATAAAATAAAAGTTAATATTAAAAAAAAAATCATCCATAATTTTTAAAGTTATCATTAATTCTAACTTATTTTATGAAAACTAATACTGTAGAATTATAATGTACTTAATATGTTACTACATATAACATTGATTTATTACAAATTAAGAATTTTTCACAATAGAAATCAGAAGATGTGGCATTATTGCTATCTACATTGTTCAATTTAGATCATATTAACTTACTAGCTAATAATTTTCCAGTACTTACCTAAAATATCTTATGTAATCATTAATACAGTTCACAATGAAGACCAAAGCATATCAAACTTCACAGTAATGGTCTACTTTAATTTTTAAAATAGTTGCTAATGTATGGTTTAGTTACCATCGACAACTCAAAAGTTGTTGTTTTAATGTTAACATCTTATGGATGTATTAGCTTGACTCTTTCATCAACTCCAAATGTATAAAAATATATTTGCTAGATTAATAAAAATTTGAGCTCCAGAACTCTCGAACATAGTAATAATTTATCAATAAGCCTCTTAAAAGTAAATGTCAATAATGATGTAGATATTACTTACCCTCACAATCATAAAATAAAGGAATTTAAAATATATCTCTGACAGGTATTTTTTTTTTAAGTAAAGAGGCATCTATTTTATGTTGTACACAGCTAATCCATTTTTATTGGTATCACCATGTAAATATAAATCAAAAAGACATCAGATATGTAAATACTAGAGGATATCAGAACAAATTCTTTGTTATTTGTTTTCTGTGATGAAGGAAATAGTATTAGGAAATAACTCATTAATAAAAATTATTTATTACTAAAAGTATCAATAATATATTATATGATTAGACCAATTAATTAAATTATCTTTGATTTTCAGTGAATGGCTTCTTTCTCTCCTTCACTTTCAAGATATTTCCACATGTTTTCCTCTGATGAAGCTCCAAAAAAAATATGGACCTTATCTGAAAATTATAACTTCATGTGGTGTCTATATTTCTACTATTTACAGATAAATGTTACTTTGAAGAGGTTAGTTGCCGTTCAAACTTTAATGGTTATATACTAAATATATTAATGGAGAAACATATTATATATTTCTCACTAACTGCAAACCATGCAATTAAAATTTGTATCTAGGTTTATAAATTTCTCCCAAAGAATTGTGTAAAAAAAAAGGGTTACATAAAATTAAGTATTTTAAAGATTAAAAGTAATATTTTGTTTAATTCCTGTTTTTAATAATAATATTTATAATAATCAATCTATCTTAGACTAAACCAGAACCAATTTAAAATTATCACTGAAAACTTAGAATATAGATTTCCTCACACAGAGTTTAGGAGAACAGAAACCTGATACCACTTTGAGTAGTTGCTAGGGATTGCAAAATGTCATAAATCAATTACATCACCAGTAAAAATACAAAAAAAACGTCTACTTTTTAGGGCCATAAAATTATTTGGAGCTGGTGAGAACACAAATGGTGGGATCAAGATTAATTATATTGAATCGTCTCGTAAAAAAAAAAAGACTTTATATACATACAAATATAGTACAGTAAACATAATATATACTGACGTTGTTTTGACATCAAGGCTCAAACTCTGATCGAAGTTGAGTAAGCAGAAGTGCCAGAGTAAATTAGTGAATTTCTAAAACTGATTAATTCTGTGTGAGGAAAATTATCTCTAAAAACCAAACACAAAAAAGTTGCAAAAGACTAATTCTTCAGGAAATTGCTTAAAGAAAATAAATGAAGCCATATTAATTTCTACAACCAATTATTGTTTTATTAGTTTCAAAAACACTTAAACTTCAACTTTTTAACTTTAATTATTAGAAACAATTTTATAGAAAATAATAAAAGAACATACCTATACTATTGTGTGAAGGACTAGTTGTCATAGAATCGGTATCACTTTCAGTATCCCCTACATCTAAGGAATTAAATGCTTCGTTGACACATTCTTCAATTTCTTTTTGTCCCTGAAAAAAAAAGACTTAAATTGTACAATCATCACAATAAAAATTTATCAATTAGCAATATATATATTAATTAAGTATAGGGAGCAGAGTGGCTCAGTGATAAAGCACTTAGTTGCCATGCCGAAGGAAGGTCCTTGGTCCAAATCCTGCTGCTGACAAGACTTTTATTTAATCTGTTAGCAGCCGGAGATGGATCCTAAGGGATCTAGGACCCTCCTAGGGCTCACTCAGTCTCATTAAACTTGATACCCTAAATAAGAGGGAAAAATCTGGGAGTTGTACGTGATCTAGGACAAATCACCTCCCTGCACAACCGTTCTCCAAGAAACAGTACTGTCTCTACCATGTACTGCACCCCTAGCCCTTTATGGGCTAAAGTGATACAGGTTTTTAATAAATTAAGTATAAATGTTTGGCCAGCTGAATATAGTTCAATTGTATGAAAATATACAATGTATGAAATGTTACAACATACAAGTCCATTCGGATCTAAAATATTGATTATTCATTTAAATAATTTTAATGACTGTTATTTCATAGTAAAATTTAAAAGATGCACCAAGTTTAAAACATCACTCCTTGCCAAGTGCTAAGTGTTAAAAATATGACGATTTTGCACATTTTTAAACAAATTCAAAAGGGAACTCTTCAAAATCTCGATACATGAAAAAATGGACTTTTACCACTTTCAAAATTATCATAATTTATGTATACATGATAAATATAATAACCATAATTTCAAACAAGTTGAATTTTAAAAGCTCTTAGTTTCTGTACATTGAGAAATAGTATTACATTGTCGAATACCTGAGTAAGAAGTAATAGGGAGTCGGAATGCTTTAAAGGAGCGGGCGTATCACAGTCTACTGAGAGGTGAGAATCGCTTCCCTCTCGCTGGTGCTTAGACAGGTACTCTTCAGATCTCTCCACCATAGCTTGCATCTCAGCCACCCTCCGCATAACCTGCGTGAGTCAGAAAGAAGCAAGTATTAGTACACCAGAAGTTAACTCCATCTTCCAATTTGATAATGGAACATAAATTTTAAACTCAAAACTAAAAGTTTTTATGTCTTTATCATCCCGCCTCAGACTTCATTTGCAATGTATAACAAATGTGCAGATGTCATACCATTTCCCTTCTTTCAATTATATAATGAATGTCCTTATGGAAGGCCTAATGACCTTTGCCAACAGGACTCACCTATATGACAGTGTAGAGGTATTTCGGTCTATATAGATACAATATCCATAATGCAGGTGTAGAGTAACCTACACCATTGTTCACAACACAATCAAGGAGAGATCATCCTGCTAAAAAGCTATAAATGAGCTGTTATTTTTGAAAGTGGTATATGCCCATTTGGATATTAAAAAAAAAAGTTTATTCTTTTAAATAATTTTCAGATATGGCTTTATTGAATATACCAATGCCACCCCTATTGGGAAAAAAGGAAAAAATAAAAAAGAAATTTTTAATTTTTAATGATAAGATTTAAAAGTTGTATAATGTTAAAAACAAAACTTTTAGCTAAGTGATAAATGTTAAAAATATTACGTTTGTCCATATTTTTAAATTCAATAGCAAACCCTTAAATATCACAATGGACTCATACCATTTTAAAAAAATAACAGAAAAAATTTCCAAAAAAAAAACATTTGAATCTTATACTTTGCTGAATTTGGTGGGAAAATAAAGCATTCATATGAATACATCCATCTAACTGATAATGAATAAAAATTCAGGTATCTTGAATCAGACATTAGTCAAGAGATAAAGCAGGCAGTTGGATTAGAGTGCTCACCAGGCACCAGGATGTCACAGAAAAAAATTGTGAGGGATATCGAGAATCTGACATCTCTACCAGGCTGTCGCCTATTGATTAGTAAAGGACTGTTAGGAGATTAATTCATTTCATATTAAAAGTATATTTCAACTGGACCATAAAATTTAGAAAGCATAATGGATTTCTTAATATGAATTTAAATTAAATTTATAGTTTAATTTCTTAAAATAAAAAAACAATAAACTAACACATTTGTATGATTTGCAATATAATATATAGTAAAAATTATCAAGGACATTTTTTTTAATATGTAATTTAAATAAATTTCTAAAATCTGACATTTCGTTAATAAGATCGGTTTAAAATAAATAAATTTAATTTAAAAAATCTGGGAGTTGATTAGCAAGCCTTATGTCAAACCATTGGTTAAAGGAAGCTAAACTAATCTCAGAAAATGATATCATGCAGACATAAATTAAAAATATTGTATCAAGAGTGTAAAGAGTTTTGAAATGTTTATTCATCTGCGGCTCTGACTAATTTTATATAATTTTTTTTGGAAAAAGTATTAACGATAATAATAATGGTATACACAAGATTACAAATAAAACAATTTCAATTGTAGCCATGTAAAATAAAAATAATGGTGGTATACTATAATACAATCCATTTAACATCAAATGGTACTGTAGGTACGTGTTTTGAGTCAACTGAAATACAAACTCAAGATAAATCATTTAAATAATTGCTAATATTTTGTTAAAAAGAACTTTCATAAGATTTTAATTAACAAATTTAATGTGAAACAATAATATACAAAATTATCATGTAACAAACTTATTAAACCTGTGAAAATATGTTTATTATAATAAATTGTGCAAAAATAATCCTAGAATTTTCTTACTTCAACTTTTATCCACGAATGGAAAAAAAACAAAGTTACTTTAATAATTCTGATTAAATATATAATGGAATGAGACATCAATATTTGTTTAATTTGATATATTTATATAAATATAGCTCATATTCTTATTCTTATATCTTGCCAAGTTTATTTAACCTTTTCCTAGAAACAAAAGTTTTTTTTAAATAAACATATTTTATCTTCTATTGAGTCCTTATAAAGAGATAATTTCAATGTATCTTGTTGCATTGTTGACATGTCTCAATAATTATCATAATAATAATAATTTAGTAACAAGTCGCTAGACTTTAATCAAAGTAAAACAAATCAAGCATTATTTTTGCATAATATGTACCTATTTCTTAATATGATGTGAAGTGTAATTCACATGCAAGGTACAAACAATCATGCAGCCTGAAATAGATGGCTAAAGATTATTAAAAAGGAAATTTTTTTCAATAAAAAATTTAAATTTCAACACTTAAATAAAATTCAGTGTAGAAAAATGATCTTAGTTTTTTTTTAAAATAGGAAAACAGGAAAAGATAAAAGGATAGTCGGAACTAAAAGGTATACCTCAGGATTGTGGGCTTCAATGTAACCATCTCGTTCAAGGATTTCCATCGAGACTACACTGTGGAAGTCAATACCGTTGTTACCAGGTGACAGGGGTTTCATGCCATTCCGGTCTTTCACTTTACCAGGCCTAACGCACACAACACACCAACACATACAAATTAGTGTTAAGGAGTGGAACACACATAAAGTTACATAAGATTAGATGTAAACAAAAAATTAAAATAAAAAGTGAGAAATTAATAAAACAAGCAATGAATGGGTATAAATTAGAGGTTTTTATGGAAACTATAAAATAAAATAAAATTATATGAAATTCAAGAAATGACCATCCAGTTTAAATAATAATGATGAAAAAATGTATTTAATGTTGATATATAGAATGTTTTAGAAAAAGTAAACTTAAATCAAGCAACATTTCTGATAGGGGTCGGTCAAGCAATGTCTATACTACATGAGCAATTTCTTTATTCCATATGCACAAAAATAATTTTAACTACTCATTAAAATGAAGATAATCAGGAATAATTCAATCATAAATTAGGAAATATTTATTCAGTAGAAATTTGGATTCATAAAATTCATTGAAATAATGCTTCTAATTAATGAAGCAAACAATGATAATGATATGGAAATAAATGTAATAAAATATTTTATGTTGCACAGTGAACATAACCAGTTCACACCTTTATCCAATTAATTTTCTGTATTAATGGTTTTAGTCTAAATGAAGCTCAGTAGTGACAAAAAGTGGGTTATTAATTACAATAAAACAAATCGATCAATAATTGGCTAGTTGAGAAGCCCCAAGATCCAAATCAAATTCAAGCATACTTAAAGTTACTATATAATAACAAAAGTTATTAAATTGTCAATCCAAAGCATCTGCTTTGTGTGTAACTGTTAATTTTAATGTTTAGTTTTCTATACCCTTCGCAATGCTAGAAATACCTCGCAAACAATGTTAAACAATAAATAAGAATCTAAAATACCAATTTAATTAAGAAAATAGTTTATTCTTTTACCATAATTTAAACACAACATTCTCGGTTTAAAATGAAGCCTAATTAACTATTTTTTTGTGATTACAATAATATTAATCCCCTAGTTGTTTTTATACACTTTTATTATTATATTGGTACCAATAAAGGAAACTCGTTCCATATTTATCTTGGGTATTTCTTGTATTTTCTAAATTCATAAAACTAGTTAGTTTTTTTCATGTCCTTCCTTCTCCTTCTACATATAGTTTTCAGTAAAAAAAAAATCTATTTATGTGTATTTAAAATGCCACTATATGGCTCAATCTCCTTGTTTTACTCATTCATTGTAAGCAAACAATTATCTCTGAATAATATTCACAAATATAAATATATTACATTTGTATATAAACATGTCATAAATATGTTTCCTTCTACAAATTAAACAAGACTTATGGCTTTTCCATTATAATATTATTATTTACTATTCCCTGGTTGTGAATGGCTATTCCTTTAATTTAAAATATTTTAATAGAATACATAGTAATGTTCAAGTGCTTGAAAGGCTAATATTAAGACTTTAAAAATTAAAAAATAACTAATTATTAGGATCAATAAAAGAAGTATTAATAATAAAATGGGCATATCATGCATACATACACGTTCATGTTATTGTCAACACCATTGCTGCGTATAACTCGACTGTTGTTTCGGCTTAATGTGCCATTTCCATTTGCTTTGATCTATAGACACAAAAAAATTATAAATAACATGTTTTTATTAGAAAATAAATAGTAAATGGTAAATGACCAATCAAAAGAAACTAGAGAGTCATGATAATATCTTAAAATAAAATAATGATAAACAACAAAAAAGAAAAATACAGTTTGTTAACTCATGATATTATCAATTATAAATCCATTAATCAGAGAAACATATATAACCTGAAAATTTATCAGAAAATTTGAAAAACAAATATAAATGCATATTTTATTCTTTCATATAATATTTTTGACTGTTCTCATATGATGTTAAAAATTTCAAGAGTAGAAACTGTACTAAGGTTTAAAAAAGAACAGCATACATTTTTAGTGAAGATAACTGAGAGATAATGATAAAAAATTATTGAAAATTAATCCGAAACGATAATTTTATTATTTTAAACCGATCCTCTGAAAATCAGAAATAAGTGTTTTATTTTTTTTAATATCTACGAAATAAAATAATCCAATGATCTTTAAGCTTTGTCCAACCAATAATATTTTACTAAACCAATAACAATAAATCAGGCAAGCTAAAATTGATTTAAAAAACATTTCTAATGAGTTATTAAGTTTAACAGATAATATTCACAATATAAATGTTTAATTGTCATTCTTTGCACACATGCAGTTATTCAATGTCATCCTTTGCACTTTTTATTTGTCAATTGAAGAAATAGTTAAACTTTTTTTTCCCTTTTCTTATAAACATAATTATGGAATTTTTTCCTCAGAAAATAAAGCTAAATGAAATAATATACCATTGAAAACTTAACATGTACTTGACTAGATTATTATTGTATACCTGTCTCGAAGACTGGCTTAGAGTGTGAAGAGGAATAGCAAAGTTAACCATTCTCGGTTCATTTTGATCAGTTTCAGGTCCGTAAGACCAAACAGCCGGTCTTACAATGTGCTGAGAATGATACAAGGGAGCTGTAAAATTGATGAAATCAGAATTAAAATAAATAATGAACTAAGAAGTCTTATTTTTTAAACTTAATTTTCAACATAATGCTAATTGTATAAATTTTTGTTATGATCCAATGATATACTTGAGTCCATTTACCAATAACAATTTTCTCAAGTGTCTATAAACAAGTTTCTTAACAGTCATAAAAAAAAAAAATTAAGAATTTCTAAATTGTCAAATATTGGAGAAATAGAAAATCTCCATGAAATATATTAAAAATCAAATTTCAAAATTAACTTTTTAGCCTTAAATAAATCTTATAATTTTTATTAAACATTAGACAAAAATTAACATTACACTAATGACTGTATTACACTAGGACAATATTTCTAAATCCAACAAATTTTAGGATTCCTTCATAATAATTTTACCCACCAAAAGTACTTATTACCTTATTAATTCATTTACAATACATAAAATGCTTAGTATAAAAATGAATAGTAAGCAAACTGCCTATTAATAGAAAATAATTTATAAAAAGTGATCCAATTTTTGTTTTATATTATATTTATAAATAATATTGTTATGTATACATATATATATATATATATATATATATATATATATATATATATATATATATATATATAAATAATATTGTTTATATTCTATTACTTTAGTGTTTAAATTTATATTCCACATTGAAGAATATTCTCAGCTTTCTTAGAGTGAATTAATTGTCTAATAAATTATTACATAATTAGCCAATTTAGACATAAGTAGTATTGTATCAAGTTATTACGACAGCTTATATGAGATGTGTTAGACTGAAGGTTTTTGAATTTTCCATAAATTTTATAGCAATTTTGTTGGGGGAATTTGCTCTTATAAATTAATTTCTATTATACTTTCAAAATACTTGGTAGAAAAATATTCCAAGCACATTATTACTTTAAAATTTTTTATTAAATTTATAACCCACCTGTATCTATAATCCAATCATCAGGATCTGAATGAACAGCGAGATCTTTAGACGTAAAAAGCTTATAATATCCTTGTAAAACTAATACTAGTTCTTCCGCATCCCTTTCTTCCACAGTAAACCTCAGCTCCTGAAATTACAAGAGAACAAAATAATAAAAATAAACATTAAAAAATATTACAAATGTAGTTACTGAGAAAGATAAATTACCTTATTGTGGGAAGATGGTAAGAAAAGTGCAACAGTAGAGAGCAAATGGTCTTCTTTCTGTATTTGTACCATACTCAATTGTTCTATATCTGCTACTGGTATAGGCTGCAATTTAATAATTAATATTGTTAATTATTAAATAATTAAACAAATATAAAATTGTTAAAGTCCATAAAATTAAGCTAATAATAAAAAATAATCTAAACACTAAACTCACCATATTGCTCCTAAGTCCTGTGATTTGGCTTATTCCCAATTTTGGACTCACTAATATCACATTCTCCACAGTTGTGTCCTATAAATCACAAATCAGTTAGTCTCAAAAGTACTAAGCCAAAAAAAATGAAAAGATGTGATTGACAAATATACACTAAATCCTTAAATGATTTGAAAATAAACAATAGTGTGTTATAAAATATTGACACATCTTTAGGAATTATTTAGAACTTAATAAGATAATAATAAAGGAAATAATAACATTTTCAGATTGTATAAAAATGAATAAATAAATTTCTCTTAGTAATCTCACATAATGGCATCATGACACAAATTAATCATGGGTAATTATGGGTTCTATTAATTTTCTGACTCTCTTCAGCTTAGTAATACAGCTACTTGAATTAAAATTGCAAACAATTCAAACCACATTTTTACAACAACCACGAAATAACAAGCAGTGGTAATTTTCATTGGTCTATTCAGCATTTTATAAAAACTAAATTTAAATTCAAATGAGCCCTTCATAAATTTATTTATAAAGTAAATTTTGTGAGTAAATTCTAATTAATATTTTTATATATTTATGACATACAAGTACTACTGGTTGCAAGAAAAACTATTTGAAAATATCCTATTTGAGGTAACGGAAAAAATCTTTTTACCAGGGGACTCCTATTTTTTGGTAAATGCTGTATTCATTCTTAATATAGAGATGAGATGAACCCTACAATACATCTAAAAACAATTAAAGCTAAATTTCGGGTATGAAGGAAAGAAAAACAAAGAAATAAATGAAAAACCTGTACTACTACAAATCATGGCGAAGGATTTTAAGTAAAATAATTGTTTTCCTCCATTACATAAAAATTTTACGTGAACCATCCAAGAAGAAGAAGAAGGCTAGGTACGAGTATCCTATGATATCAATTCGCTTATGCTAATATTATGTTTATAAACATTTAAATCAACATATATATTTAAAAAAAAATTCTTTGAAAAAATAATTAATATAGATTTTTAATATATATGATAGATCAATTGTTTATATTAAGCTTTATTTTTATTAACTTTTACTACACACACGTAGAAATATTTCCAAATATAACTTACGGAATCAGTGACCATAGTGTTGGTCGGGAAACACTTAGCTCCGTAGCTTGGTAACTGGCTGATTATTGTCAGGTAATAGAGTTTAGCTTGAAGCGCTGTGAGGCACTTGTGACTAGTCCCTGTCATAGTATAGTTTAGCTTAAGGAGATGAGTCAATACCTTCCGCAGTTCTTTTCTTTTCATAGTTTCTAATAAAGAGCTTGGAACGAACCTTTCAAGTCCAAAGTCCCTTCTGCAATAACAAAAGCAGTAGCAATATTAATGAACAAATAGGGTTAAAGCAACAGGATTAATGACATGCTCAAAAATATTTTTTTAGTTTCAAGGTGTAAGCACTTTAATATTGGTAGTATTGTTAGTAAATGTGGTATAAAACTTTCTAATAAACTAATATTATGTTAGCATTTAAATTACTACTATCAGTTAGTTTATTATTATATATAGCATTAAACTAGCTAATATTGCAGTATAATATCAGCATTTAAAAAGTTTGTTAGGTATCTGTTCTGCTGATAGTTGTTTCGAGTTGAGTTACTTCAAGTTTTAACTGTTTGTTCGTTTCATTTTTAATATTTTCCAAAAATACAAGTTATCTTGAGATTTAGTATAGAAAAGAGGATGTAATAATTATTAATGAGAAGATTTGGGTAATAATTTCATCAAGAAATAAAAGTTTCAACTAACATTTCGAAATATAGATGATATATATTTGTTGAAACTTTGATTTCTTGATGAAATGATTACTAAAGTATATACATTACCCATAATTACTTTATCTTTTCCATACCTAAGCTCAAGATAACTTGTATTTTTGGAAAATATTAAAAATGAAATGAATAAACAGATTTTAATTATATCACTATTATTAGTTATTTTATTATTATATTACTGTTACATTTAGCATTAAACTAGCTAATATAGTAGTATTATATTAACATTCAAAAATATGTTACTAATTTCAGAAAATAGTCACATTTCACCAACAGTTAACACTGTTTGTTATAACATACTTCTTTACCTTATAGAAATATGAACAGGAAAGCAATTGTTCAAAATAAATTGTTAAAATTTTATATTGGATTGGGGAAGAGGAAAATACAGCTTTTCTGAATGCAGTGATAATAAAGCAGATCATACTAATACGTTAAAGAAAAAGTATGGAACCCACAAATTTTTTAAATGGAGATACAAAAATTTTAGTTTTTAAAATGTTACAAGTAGGATATAAGGTATTGTTCCAATTTTAATGCCAACCACTGGTGTATAAAAAAAAAATACAAACAGTTAAAACAGTAATGATGATCGAATATCCCTCAAAACAAAAAAAAAAAATCCATAAATAAACTCACTCTACTGATTTAACAGTAATTTTGGATGGTTGAATATTATTTGCCAAACAGTGCTGGTGAATATGTAATGCAGCAAGCCTTAGAGCTACGTCATATTTCAGTTCAGGTGCATATCGTTCCTGTACTACGTCGTTGCAGCACTAAAAAAAATAATAATCATAATTCAAGACACATCATCTGCATATTGATTATCCTTAAAACCTATCCTAAAATGAATGAATAGAATTTTAGGAAAAAATGAATTCAATAATCCGTTAATTTATGATAGACACTTTTAAAATGGCTAATTTAGAAAAACAGATTATAATTATTATTAGAATATATTAGATTGACAAAAGTAAAGTTAAAATATAATGTAAAGTCTCCAAGTTTACTTTTTGAGAAATTTTACATCATACATAGAAATTAATTTTTTTTTTCATCATAAAGAAAGTATATATCAAGAAAAAACAACAGAATATCTCAACTTTATAATCATTGTACATATCAAAACATTAATTGCTAATATTTTAAACATATATTTGAAAATCAGAAGAAAAATATTAAAATTCAGTCATAGAAAACAAAACAAAGAATTAACAGAAGTAATTTTGAAACAGCTTCTGTAAAAAATCAATAAGACTGTACAATAATATCTAAATACAATATATTCAGACAAAATTAGTTTTGGATAATTTTGTCATCTAAAAAACACCAAATCATGATATGGTATGAAGGAAATTTCTTTTCTTCTTGATATGAGAAATACAAAGTTAAACAATAACAGATTTGCATATACATAACAAATATTTTTAATTTGATACCTGTAAGTAAAAATATTCAAAAGCAGATAAGTCTTTTTGAGCGAGATCACAAGGATCGCTAGGTACGAAGGCTACCCTAAAAAGGCATCGTAAATTATGGGTTCCAGGTCTGGAAGCAACCTAAAAATAATAGTTAACTATTAAACTTAAATAATATATAGCAATTAAATTTATGCTCACATTAACTGTTGACAAATATTTCATTATATAAATTATTCAGTTATCATTTTATTCATAATTTATTACATTTTAAATACTTTAACCATTACCAATATATAAAAAACAAATAGCAAGGCCAAGGTCATTTAAAAATACCAACATCATAACAAAAAAGTAAATAAAATATCAAATTTAACTATTTTTTGAAAAAACAAAACATACACTTATAGTAAATACAATTTCATATTATGGATAATAAAATAAATATTACGCACTCTTGCCAGTGTGTGCCTAGGGTCCAACAAAGTTAGCTTATTTCTCCTAAGAGTTTTAACCTGTTCTAATACAAGAGCAAAATGTGCCGTTTCTTTCAGGCACAATTTCGATTGTAGGGATGATAAAACATCACCAACTGTCGTATTGCTGTCATATTTGAATGATTTAGTCTGCCCGTTTTCAAGAAACACTTTTAAAACATTTGGCAGGACCGTTCCCGATCCCCAATCACCTCCACTTAATGTACAACCCTGAAAGAACATAAAACATTTGTTAGAAAAACGAGGCAATATAAATTTATAAACACAATCATATATCACATTATAATATACTTTAAAAAAACTTACTGGAAAAAGTGGAGATCCGTTAACTACGACTCCTTCGGCAAATCGAACTCTTGAAGGATTTGATTTTAATTTGGCTTTTTTAGCTGAACTCAAAATTGCAGACTTTCTTAAGGACTGAAAAAAAAAGTTAAAACTGATAAATAGGAAAAAACTCAGTTATGAAAGTTTTCAAAGTTACAATACTATACATTTGATTGCATTCACCAATTGGTGAATGCAATACAAAAATAGAAGCAGATACATTGAGGGGCTCATATTAAGAAATACTCAACAAGTTTATTGATAATATTCAACTAATAAAATTTTTCATTACCATCAATATTATTAAAATTAAAGTTTTTGTTAACTTTGAAAAAACACAAGGAGGCCATGGTGAAAAGGAGGGTGATATTTAAAAAAAAAATGAAGCAATGCACATCTTCATCTTCATTTAATTTAATAGTATAAAATTGTAAAAAGAAACAGCGAGAAATATGAGTGGTCAGTTTTTTATGAGTACAATGTTTGAAAAATATTTGTGTGTTTTATAAAAATGCAAGAAGGGCGATTATTCAGTTTCCGTGGACCAATGTACAGGAAATTGCATGGAACAAGATGTTTAACTTATTTTTTAAGCTTAAGTGCTTTTGATATATTACTTACAATTACCATAAAACTAAACTTACATTTATTAGAACTGGTTGGCATACAACGAGTTGTACTGATGTTTTCGAAGCCCTCACAAGTTGGATAACGTGGTCTCTGGGAGCACAACTCACATCCTCTGAATTAACTTCGAGTATGTGATCACCTGGGAGGAGCTTCCCATCGCTGGGCCCACCTTCGGTGACAAACCTAGAAGTAGGAAATAATAAAGATTAATATTTTAATAAGTAACAGTTTAGATATTAAACAACCTTGCCAGTGTGTGCTTAAGGAAAATGAGGAATACTGAAAGACATAAAATGAAATAAAATTAGTTTATATGAGCCTGAAATGATTGAGTATTTATTTGAATGCCTTCCAAGGATAGGATTTTCCTATTCTGTTGTCTATACTAATAGTGTATGTAAAGGTGATTTAATGGAATTCCCTAATCGTATTAATATAGGATAATACTTAGTCTTATATATATCAGATAGTTTTTGTGTAGTTTTTCTTATATTATTCTCAAAAAATTATCCTACATACACTTTTTGTCTGTTTCAAGGAAATTTCATTTCTCAAGCTTCTCTAACATTTCTTCTCAATCTCTACATACTTCCTTCACTGCCCATAATTATAAAAATTATCAAGATATTTAATTGTTTTGGAAGGAATTTTTCACATAAACAACATATAAGGTCCTAAAGATGGGAAATTTCCCCAAAATGTAAACTTGTAACAGTCAAAAGTTGTTTGAAATAAAATTTACTGTTGGAAGAAATACTTGACAAAAACTATCCAAATTCAAATTGAATAATTAATATCTTCCTAAATTCTAAAAAATATTACTGATCATAATTTCCTTTTATATATATATATATATATATATATATAAAAGGAAATTATGATCAGTAATATATATATATATATATATATATATATATATATATATATATATATATATAAAAGTATATATATACCTTCATAAAAGATTTTCTAACTTATATGCTGATTTTATGGATACTTTCATATGTATGTTTGATAAGAAGAAATAAAATAACTCAATTTTTTTCAAAATTAAAATTATCTAGCAAGAAATGTGAAACAAATGCTTAAGATGACTTATGGAAATAAAGATATATATAGTTAAGTAGATTTTCTTGCTACTTTAAAGTTTATCTTCTCTGCTACTTATTAAGTGAAAGGCTAGGGACAAGAACAAGACAAAAGCATCTAAAATGTTAATGAGTATTCTGTTTACTCCATGCGATAATACAGCTATCTACTGGATTAATTGCAAACTAACTTAATAATGGACTGTTTAAAGATACAAAGTTTTGTACAAAATACTCACTAACTTCTTAAATACAACTAGTCAAGTTCTTTCCCCGAGCAGAAAATATATTTTAAACAGGAAATTTAAGTAAATAAAAACCAATGGAAACATAGGTTGTAATGAGATTGGAGAGTTGCTGTTATTAAACGTATTAAAATCTAATAACAGCAACTTATTAAACTAAAAAAGGTTCTAATACAGTGGCAGATAAATTATTTAATCTGTTAATAGCCAAGGGCACAACTTGTGGTATCTGCAGACTCTTCTGGGTCTCACTCAGCCTCTATAAAGTGGGTTCCCTTAATTGAAAGATGTGTGTGATCTTGGAAAAAACTCCTCCCTGCACAACTATTGTACTAGAAACAGTATAGTCTCTAAACTGTATGGGGGTCCATGACCCTTCATGGGTTTTAGTGGTACCCATGAGTATGCCTTATATTTAAAAAAGCAAAATTATTGCCAAGATACGAAATAATTTTTAAAATATTAAAATGACACATTTAATTTATTTCAGTTAATATCTTCGTTTATTTTTAAGATATTACTTTAATGATTTCATGTCCCATGTGGAATAATTGAATTACTTCAGGAACGATTTATTCACACCAAATAAATTATAATATAAATTATGACATTTAAAGCAGAACAAAAAATCCTTATTTCCGGAAAATTCTCAAAAGAAATTCAAGTTTTTTCTCTTTTTAAATTCGTGGAAAGTCGAGTTAATCCTCACCTTTCCTCTCACTTCGTTTAATGTAGAGTAAAATACATTTCAATCTCATTGATGATGTAGAGAAAATAAGAAAATAGAGCAAATAATTCAACAATAATATTTCTCAGGCAGAATTTTTCGGTAAAAGAGTTTTATAACTTCTTTATCTAAATAACTAATTTATATGCTATTAACGGGAGCGGAGTGGCTCAGTGGTAAGGCGCTGAGTTGCCATGCTGGAGGTTTAGGACTCAAATCTCGCTGGGCAGACTTTTATTTAACCTATTTGCGGCCGTGGATGGATCCTATGGGATCCAGGAACCCTCCGGGACTCACCAAGCCTCTATAAAGTGGGTACCTAAAATAAGGGGTAAAATCTGGCGGTGACCTAGGACATATCAACTCTCTGTACAAGCTTTGTCCATGAAACAGTAAAGTCTCTACCATGTACTGAACCCCAGACCCTCCATGGGTTACAATGGTACAGGTATTGTTTTTTATTCTTTTATATGCTATAAAACAGCCTCCAGCATTAATCGTTACTAAATAAGTAATAATAAAATCACTCAGACAGAAAACGTTTTGACACAATGCGTGAATGAAGGGAAATCCTACGGAAAGTGGCCAAATCACTAACACCAAAAATCGTAATAATTAAAAAAAATATATAAATGTTTGATTTTATTTAAACGTTTATGTTTCCATTGTTCGTTATTCTTACATATCTCGAATGAATTAAGTTGGAGACGATTGAGAAAAATGATGGAAAATGGAGAAAGGTATACATCCAATATTAGCATCTTTAAATTTTTGAAAATAATTAAAATAAATTATCATGATTTGTTCGAGTACATAGGGCAAGGGACAAAATGAACTCATAAAGATGTTAAACATTAAATCATATTTCACCACAAAATATCGATTCGTCTCTAACCGCTAACGCCGAGAATAAATAACAGTGTTGTGGATGATAGAATATTTCCTTATTAAATAATTAATTAACAATAACATCCTTTATAATGGCAAAGTTTGAACTCAGAAAACCACACGAAATGAATCGTTAATGTGAAGATTTTATTTGGCCTATCTACAAATAAAACTTGATGAAATTTATCACCTCATACTTAAATATGTTCTATATTATTCATTTTTCTCTACATTAAAAATTGTTGTAATGTATTTTCCTGATGAAAACAAGGCCTAAAATTATTTTTATGATTTAAATGTCATGTTGTATTTCATTTAGCACCACTTTGTGCTGTTTTGGCTAATCGGACGATATTACAGGGAGTCCTAAATTTTGCCTATCCAGGTATAATTGGGAAAAGGATTTTTAACAAGTACCTGACATCATACAGGCTCGGAACTACCTTTTTTACGCCCCTTACGAAGGACGGCATAATCAAGGAATTTTTAACCTCTTTTAAAAAATCCTGAGGGATCCTGGCAGAATTGTTATGTTAAAACCAAAATATGTTATAGCTACGTAGCCAAGTTACAAAGGTGTGTGATCAATCAAATACCAATTTTTTTAATACTCTAAGTTTGCACCAGCATTTTTACCAATAAATGAGGAAGCGGGAGCATTGATAAATTACTTTACCAGTATGTTAAAATGCTTTGCAAATGATGTATCCCATGAAAAAAATTACAAGCAGAGAAAAGTGAAAATTTAAGTAATGGGAATCTGAAATTCGGGACAAATAAAACAGAGATATCAAGAAAAAGGCACGAATCGGTAAAGGGGTCTCAGGTAACTTCTAATTTATTCAGGCACTTTACTAAGTTTCAAAATCGGATCTGAAAATGTAATCCTACTCATTATAATTATAATTGGTCAAACAAGAAATCCATTACAGGTAGCAATACAGGTTTCAACAAAAAAAAAAAAAAAATCAATTTTAAAAAGTTAAAAGGAAAAACACAAAATTATAACTTATAAGACAAGAAGACAGTGCAGGGCTTTATTTTAAAAATAAACATGAATTTGCATAACGAGCAGAAGACGGTTACAAGAACTAGGACACTAAGGCAGGTAACAAGACCCCTTTGTGCGGGAGGATGAAGGGATAAGGAAGCCTCCACCTTAGAAGAGCACTCTCTGAAGAAACGCGAGTCGAAGAACATGAGCTGACGAAGGCACTTGGTGAAGAGCAGCCGAAACAGAGGCTGGCTAAGAAGCTAGCTTGGGACGGGAGATATGGCGCGAGGCGGGAGAGGCTCCGCCGTTCCGGACAAGAACTATATATGTAGCCCTGTTATACCAGATAAGTTTTAATTTAAGTTCTCTATATATTTTATGACAACCATTCTATTACATCTGACTCATTAATCGTCATTTCGCAATGTACATATTCAATTATAGTCCAAATTAGAAATTGTATTAATAAAGTATATTCATGTCTCCATAAACTAGAAAAAATACTTAAATAGAGAGAAGAATCTATTCAAGAAAACACAGGAAGGCTATAAGATAAGATCCAACGAGGAAATGTGCAGGGAGATGAAAGACCTGGAAACCGAAGACTAAGATTCTACGGGCACATGGTAAGGGAAACTTAACAGGAAAATATTTAACAAAACCCGTGAATACAAGAGCGTAGGAGGGTACGTAAAACAAATGAGAGAGGAAGCAGAGCCATTAAAAATAACAGACAAAGACTGCCTTGATAGAGAACAATATGGAAAGAAATTAAAAAAAAAATCATGTTAGAGAGGAAATTCGTTGACTGCAAGTACTACTGGAGTATGGAAATAGTTGGGGGTGCTACTCAGCGCAAAAAAAAAAAAAAAAAAAAAAAGAGGTCTAAGAGGTACTGATATTTTTTCAATTTACCGATATTTTTTTTTGCACTGAGTAGCCACTCCTATTGGCCCTGAAGATGAGCTACAAAGTAGGTCGAAACGTCGGCACAAATAAAAATTAATAAGTTTCCACTTATTTATTGTGTACATTTTTGACTGCACCCCTAACTATTTCTATCCTCCACAAAAACAAAACAATTTTCTTGTGGAAAATAAAGAAAAACGGAAGGATACTGCGTGATCAGAGGATAAGAAGCAAAGGCACGCAGAAATGATAAGAAAATACTAGGAGAAGAGAAATACGAAATTGAGAAAAGAAAAGTAGGGATATTGGCGTGGTTTAAAAAGGCTGTTTCGTGAATAAAAAAAGTATGCTCATGATAATTCTTTAGGTGCTTACTTAAACCCAGACGCACTATATATTTGTGAATACTATATTGATGATTCAATTAAGTTACTGATTGGTAAACTAGTAAACAAACAAACCTCTGAAAAAGAATCCAATTTATAACAAAGTTGGGAGGTTTAAAGAAATAATAATTTGAATAATTATCTTAAATGATCCTAAGCTAGCATCCCACAATAAATAGGAATATTGGAAACACATTTGATACTCCGAAACATAGCAAATACATTCCCTGTAATGAAAACCAGGCACTTGAAGGTTGATATTAACCCAGTGAACGAAAGATAACTGTCACATGGAAGGATGGCGTGAGCAATCCATATTAACGTAGTACACTTCCAACTCCATCGATCCGATAGACCCAATTCCACGAAGTTCGCTCTAAGATCGTGCCCATTCCCCATATTACCTTCGGGGCAATATTAATGAAATATGAATTCTTGATCTCTCACTAATTAAATTTGGCAATCAATAAAAACGAAATTAGAAAAAAAACCCTCACAAATTCAATAACAACCTAAGGGAGTTAATTCAATATACAAATAAATAAGATCAATTTTGAACGTTATAACAAATATTTAGGTGGAAAATAGTTGACTGCGTAATTCTAATAATGAATTTAAATGGTCAGGGGGTGCTGCGGTCAAAAAATGCACAAAATAAGTAAAACTTGTGCAAACGTTCGGGGCATAGATGTAGCTCATCTTTAGGCCTGCCCGGATTGAGTTCGAACTCTGTCGAATTTAAACTTGATCCGGAGACTAATACAGACTGAACTAGTTCGTCGTTCCTCATTTTCGGGTATAATCGTGTTGTGTACGAGTTGCTATATGTGTGGTCTGTAATAGTTTGGATCAAGTGAAAATTCAATTTATTTGCTTGTTTAAATTACCAATGAATTACAAATTTTGCATTGAATAATTAAAAATAAGATATAAAAAACTACTTGAATTTACGTATTCCTCAATACACAACACCTTAACCTGACTATTTATTGTAGGAATTTTCGGCCGAGACGGTAGGGTTGAATCGTGAGAACAGGGAAATGATAAAACCGTTTAAAATCAAATAAACTATCAAAAATTCTTTTTATTCAATGTAATGCAAAATAATAAGTGTAAGTAAGTGTAGAGTAAGATATAGAAAATAAACGTAATCAATGTAAATATATCATAAATATTAAAAAATGTAAATAATATAAAATAAATGTAGAAATAAGATAGAAGTGTTTTTATTTTTTCTAGAACCTTTTTAGTTCATTTGACCTCGCAGTTTCTCCACCTTTTTCCTTAGTTCAATCCCTCTCTTAGTTAAGTACATTTCTAGTTCTTTTGAAAAATGGACTATGTAGTTCATTTGAACTAGTTCATTATAACGAACTATCTCAAAAGGAACGATTCAGTAAAAGGAACTACGTTGCTCCCCTCTAATTGTAACTGCTCGTATATGTATTTAATTTTGGGCATTTCTGTTATTCTTAAGGGACCTGGTCCTAGAATAAAATTATTTTTCTATTCTATTTCTTAGTTTCCTTCCTTAGTTTGTTATTAAACGTGCTCGAATGAAGTTTCTGCCCCTAATTGATGAGTCTGTTAATGTGCGTTGTGCTAGATTCGACATTCATTGATTTTTACTGTGAAGACCTCTTTTGCCGCGTTGAGCGAACTTCGGTGGTTTCGTGAAATGCTCGTGACTGGCGACGTGTAAGCGGCTTGTGTATGAGTTATACAATTTGTTTTAGCCAACTTGGACTAAAGGTTAGAATTATATTGATCTAATAATAATAATATTTAAATAAAAGGCCATTTAAGTGGTTGAGGTATTCATTATAATAACATCTTAAAACATCAAGAACTAGTTGAACTTTTCGTTTCCCTAATATATTTTATTTGTCATAGTTAAATTTCATGTTTTAAGATCTCAGTATTGTTGAACTAAACGATTAAAATAATGTTATAACTGAAAATAAACTACACGAACATATATGTAATACAAATAAAAAGTATAAATAATATAACTGTATACTAATTATTATTTCAATTTATGTTTATTGATATTGTGCAATAAGTATATAAACCAGACTAATTTCAATTTCAAAAAATCAGACTATAATGGATTGATAAATTCAAAAAACAACATAGTTACTCTAAAACCTTTTGAGTTTTAACTCCTATCGACAGTCCTCATCACTGCCTGTATATATATATATTTTTTTTATGTATGTCCTGATCAAGCTTTAATTGACGATACAATGACTGGAAAGTTATTTTTTACTATTTTTTTTTTAATTTTCCCATTTGCGGAAAATTTGAAAAATATATAAGTATACTGCTCTCAACTCAACTGTTACATGTTAAACATAACATGCGCTCTCAGACATGTAAACGTATGTATACCTAGGAACGAAATGGCCCCATTTGAAGGGAGGAGATAGAGAATCGTTTAGAACCAAACGATAGTATTTAGCGTATCTGGGACGGTCGATGTTCGATCGCCCCGAATTTATGACTGCGATGGCTGACTGGGCATTAGCGGATGTAGATCGTAGTATTTGCTCCAGAGGTATTAGCGGAGGCAGATTGCAAAGTATTTGCTCCAGAGGTATTAGGCTAAAGGCGGCTGTCACCAACACAGTTCACTCTACTCAGTCTTTTTTGCTGCTCTTCAATCGATTTTATAGCGTTTAAGTATGTCGTCTACCATCCAATCTGTTACTGCCACCTACTTCCTGTATAAACCCAGGATTAATAGTGAAGATATACTCTTCTACTGAAGTAAAACTAAATAACTATCAGTGTCGTTATCCAAAAGGACTAGATATCGTCAACAAAATACATATTGATATAAATTTTAGAATTGACGCATTTTTTTCGTTAAAAACCAACTATAAATATATAACATTTGTTTTAGTTCTATATACTTTCGTCCATAATAACCTTAGTGTCACATTTGTTCCTCTTTGTCCTGATCCCGATACCAGTCCTTTCTTGACAAACTTTATTCGCAATCGAACCCTCTAGTTTTAAACCTAGCTAACTCTTCGATTCCGGATAATCCTTTCAGTCTTCTGAAAAGCAGGTGGCCTCGTGACCTTTTATGTTGATTTTTTTATTTGGTATCTGTACTACCATTGTGTCACAGTCTGCAATCTGATATAGAAGATTGTAAGGGACTTGTGAGCATTGGTTGCAAACTCCTCACCCCTCCAACTGCACAACGGTTCTTGAGGATTCTTAAGGCACCATTGACTCTTTAAGTTGCCCGATTGTCACCCATAGTATGTTTCTATTGAGATCCAGCTATCAATTAGATATGCAAGGAGAGAATTTTTTTTTTTTTTTTAAACAGTAGCTTAGCTTGTCTAAGCTCTTCGAAATGCCTCCACTTATTGCTTTTCTCCTTTCCAATTATGGACTTATTTTCTCCTGTGCCTTTTTTAAAATACCAAAAGACAGTTAAGGTCCCTTTTGGTGTGCCACTGTTCATAATCCTAATAAATCATCATAACTTTTCCCTTTGCTACCGCTAAGCGGAATGAATATCCTGTTTATAGAGCCTGGACCAAGTATCTCTATCCTGAACCAATTCTCTCCTTCAGTTCCAGTCCATTCCTCTCCTCTTGAAAGCCTCCCTTACGGTGTCCTCCCAGGAGATGCGAGGGCTTCCTCTGGGCCTATTTCCTTCCGTCTCGTAAGTCATCCTGTCGCTTCTCTATATGTCCATCCTAAAGAGATGTCCGAACCGACTTAGTTTGTATGCCCTCTAGAATGGTATCAGTTGGTTTAACGTCGAGTTTAGCCCGTATGGTGGCGTTCTTTATCCTTTCCCTCCATGTCTTTCGGTCTACTTTTCGCGGATACCTCATTTCTATAGGTTGTGCCTGATTCTTGTGTTTTGAGGGCGCATGATTCCGAAGAGGAAGATAGGATAGGAAGAAAGGTCGATTTAAAGACGGCCAGTTTGGTCGGCTTTTTTTACCTCTCTTCTTCCGAGGAAACACCGTCGGACCATGATGGACAATTTACCTGCTGCTCCAATTCTTTGGGTTACTTCTTTCTCAATGTAACCGCATTTATTGAGATGAGCACCTAGATATATGAAACTCTCATCCCGCTGTTAGTGACCTAAGCTCCATTTCAAGCGAGTTTTTCATAATTCTAATAAATAACAAATATAAATCAGGAGTGAAAACATTTAGGATAGCTGGATGCGGTCCTGTATGAATGACTTAAATGCAACAAAAAAATATACATTGACGTTACCTGTAAGTACCTGATATGATTCATGCACTTGACTTTGCCACTGAGGGCATATTAAATAAGCATTTGTTAATTAACAGAGATAGACTCACCTAACTATTGTATATAGCAACATACATATGAATATACTTAGGTAACTATATAACTAGATATATATAAATAGACTCACCTAACTATGACCGGTCGTTCAGAGCCAGCGACAAAACCGAAGCCCATTTCTGGATGCCGCGTGAGGGTGACCGACCGAGGCTGCGGAGGTTCCTCGCTCCAGTCCAGGACTGGCTCCTCGTAGGTCGTCGTCTTGTTCACATGGCTGCAATATAATAATAATTATAATATTTAAAATATTATCGACATAAGACTATCCGTATAAGATAATATGGGACGCCCAGGATCAAACGCGGATAACTCCAAATTTCAAAAATTGACTTTCAAGCAATCCTTTCTGCTTCCAAAACTTCCAACTCGGAACCAGACTTAAACCATTAGAAATAATGCCGCAAAGTGTCGAGTTAGAGAAAACTGCTTGAGTAAACTTGCGGAAAATGTGAAAGAGACAATTTATGAAATTTCGGAGTTATCAGCTTTTGATCCTGAACGCCTCATATCTAAATAAGCAAAGTGTGGACCAACAGCTGTGTAAGTATAGGGAATAAGGTGGGTGTAGGAGGACTTCATATATCAGCTCGTTTAATTTCTTCACTGTCTGTTGTGATAGTAGACACGAGGTCTGGGCTTGTCTTGTAAGAGTATAAGTGCCTTTCGATTAGCCCATGAAGGTTACTTTTTGAGACGTTTTTGTAGTATTATGTCAATACCCCTCCAGTACCGATGTGGATGCGATGGTTTCACCTCTGGGTGAACGGAGAAATGTATTATTCACAACCGTAAATGATAATGTTACCGCTACAACACCCCCACCGAACCTGGTGGTAATGTTTCTTGTATCATGGGCTGCCGTGTGACCTAGGTATACAATTGCGACAAAAATTACACGTGCTTCCTAGGTCTTATTCAATTGTGTACTAAACAATGTTCGTTCAATACTAGTGACAGTAAATATTATAAAAAAAAACAAACAAGAGGATTAATAACAGCTCATTACAATCTGTGAGTATAAACATAGCAAACAACAGAAGTCCATTAATTCTATTCTGCATTTTAGAAATAATAAAAACGGTTATTTCATATGAAACGACCCAATATTTATTTAACGTATTTTTCATCAAATCGATTCAGGTCACCTTAGGGTTCCTCGAAAAGTAACCCCAAGTTTTGTTGCCACTGGGGATTTATATAGGTCCCGAATGGAGACTATAACTTAATGTGGGCCGGGACGGAAGCCAAAATGACGTGCCAAGCCGAGAGAATGGGGGAATGGAATTGATGCGAGGGGGAATGGTTTTGTTTAGGAGCGATACACCCTACTCCGCTGCCACGGGGCGTCATAAAGAGGTAGGAAACCTTGCCAAAAACCGGACCGTAAAGTGCGAAATTAAAAATTACAAATAGAAGGTGAAAGAACGTTTAATTATTATTGATTCGACCACTTCAAAGCCTTGAATTAAATTGAAACTTTGCGCACTTCTCAAGGGCCGATGAGAATGCAATTATTTAATAAGTTCGTCTCATTATCCTGAGCTGGATCTTCAGAAGGCGATTTTCCATATCCGAAAACACGGTCGTTTCTTGTGCCAAGTACTAAGGCATGCATATGGATTAATCATCGAGATAAGAACATGGCTGACTATTGGAAGGTTAACTGGGAAGTTTCCAATATTTTGCCAAAAAAAAAATATATTTTACCTTTAGCCGAACTAAAAAGTAGAAAATGAATATTCGTTAAAAAAAACTAAAGAACTCAAGTTTATATCCAGCAGAACTAAAAAGTGGAAAGTAATTTTCAATAAGTTTAATAAAATAATAGAGTGATTAAAAAAACAAAATTCAATTCGTCATAAAAACCGTTGAGTGCTTTTTTAAGATTTATGTATCACAACAGTGAACATCAAGCACCCCACCATGATTTACTAAGAAATAATTTTTTTTTGTTCATCATTCTAATCAATTTAATTTAAAAATAAAGCGAGTTTTATTTTTTTTTTAATATTATTTATTTTCAAAGTTTTAGATAGGCTGGCTATAAGCGTGTGTTTTATTTAGTATTTTTTACTTATATTAATCCTCTTCTATTTAATTCAGTTATTTAATTACCGTATTTTTTAAAACTATTATTTTATGGGAAACGGAGTTGCTCAGTGGTGGAGCACTGAGTTGCCATGCCGGAAATCCTTGTTCAAATCCCGCTGCAGGCAGTACTTTTATTTAGTCTGTTTACAGCGGGAGATGGATCATATAGGATCTAGGACCCTCCTGGGGCCCACCCAGCCTCTATAAAATATTATAACAATAGGGTACCTAAAATAAAGGGGGAAAATCTGGCGGTTGAGTGTGACATAGGACAAGCTACCTCCATGAAACAATACAGTCTCTACCATGTACTGAACTCCAGACCCATTCACGGGTTGTAGTGATACAGGTTTTTTTTTTATGAAAAAAAAAAGCGTCGGGTGTATTTTAAGATACTTTCATAAAAATTATTTTTCCAGAATCTACTTTTACCAATAACGGTCAATAAAATATGTCCAAAAATTAAAATCAAGCTCCCCACTTTTTTTTACGATAAAATGAAATTTTAGTTCATCATTCTATTTTTATTTTAAACATTTATTTTCAATTTATTAACAAATTATTTTCTACTTTTTAGTTTTGTTTTCTGTCAAAGCTTGTTTTTAAAATTTTTTAAACTATTAATTATTTTATAATTTTAAGTTCTGCTGGCTATAAACGCAATAAAAAAAAAATGTAATATTCATTTTATATTTTTTAGTTCGGCTATCTATACAAGCTTGCATTTTTTTTGTTTTCTTGCAATAAAAATATAATTTATTTTTTGTTGTAAAATATAGTAAATTCCCTAATCGATCCAGCCAGTAATCAGTGGCTTGTCAAAGGTTAAGCCACGTATGCCAATGCTATTAGGTTTTATTTTTATTTTTTTAAATAGTGTTTAGAGGAAAGTAGCCTAGTTTTGGATTGCTGAAATCCAGAAGGGCATAAATGATTCCACTTAATATAAATGTAGTTGGTTTGGCGGCGGTGAGGATTGCGGTTGTACGAACGCTCTTCCCGAACCACTCAAATGAACGAACCTGGCAATTGTGTGAGAACGAATTAGTTGAGTGGTCAGAGCTCAGAGCTCCCTCTGGCAGGCAAATATTCAAAACTAGGCCACATCTAACGCCTGCTTAACTTAACAACAAATATTGTTGCTAACTTATTTATATAATAAATAGTATGTATATAATAATAATATGTGTGTTTGCGAGTTAAATGTAAAAATTAAACACAATTATAAATAAATAATGTGCATTTAAAGATGAGCTTCCTTCCGTGGAACAGAAATTATTTTCATATAAACAAAAACTCTGTTTAAAAATATTTTAAGTTAGCTTAACGGTTAAACTATACCTTTAATGATTACCATATAGTTAGTTATTGGTTCTTACAATATTTCTTATTATGTCATTAGAAGAAAATTAAATTATAATAGTGTATACAGTTTACCCTAATTGAATAAAAATACACATTTTCTGTTACATCTGTGTTTTACATTATATTTTTAAACTATTGACTCGTCTTAAAAAAAAAAAACTTTCCGAAAAGTTAGTCGGAGAAAGAAGTTGCCCCAAACTGGCTGCTTTAACTTAAAGACTAAGTTTTAAGTTTGTGTATAATTAACTTAAACAAGTTGTGTGTTATTTTGGAAGTTTCTGTTAGGAGGCCGGCATAGCTAAGTGAACAGGAAAGTGTTTCAGCATCCCTGCCTCGGTCGTAAAAATGAAAAGTTTTCAATTCGAGAACAAATTTTATATTATAATGTTTTATACATTATTCAACGAAATATTATATTACTTGAAACACAAATAAAATCAATTTAGTACATTTTTAAAATGTTTTAATTATTGTAAGGATTTGGCATTAATAAAATGAATTAATGGATTATTGCTTTCAATCAGTATTCATTAATGTAAATATGGCATCTTCATTAATAAGGATTTAATGAATTAATCTTTATTATATACATACAAGACTCACCAATAGAATCCTTCCTTGCATATAAAAAGTCAAGTCAACCACACCGTTTATTTGCCATATTAAAGTATATTTACAAAAACCGAAAATAGAATTAGTGATGTTAAAGACAAAACATTTTTTTGGAAATAACGTATAAAAGTGTATAGTAATTTCAGAGAAAATAAATGTTTTAAAAAGTCGCGAAAATATCGGATCTTCTACACAAATATTAACGTTTTTATTAAATATTTTAATATAAAATTATATATTAATATTAAATAGATACGATGTATTTAATAACAAATATTGAATTAAAGCATCGAAAAATCCATTATTAGGAGAGACAGAATTATTCAAATATCCGTGTTATGTGATGCATATATACACACAAATACACACACACACACACAGAAATATAAATATAAACATTCTTACTTTATATAATAGGTTTTCCCTCCGTTATCGACTGCTTCTTCCCACCCATAAGGCAGTCCTTTTCCAACTTCTTTGTTCCATGCTTCCACTGGTGGAATCCAAGAACAGCTTCCTCCACTAGAAATAAATACATAATACAATTAATACAAAAATATTTATAGGTATCCAAAATATTAAATATATGGCTTATAACAAGGGGCTATATTTTTTTAATTTGTAAAGTCTAGTTAATATATTTGTAAAACATTGAAAACAAATGTGATACTATAAAAGGTTATAATTGTTGATATTAACACGACGAAAAAAACAACTTCAGATATGTTTAATTTATTTCATTTAATGCACTATTCCTTTATACTATAATTATACACACCATAGTATTTGAAAAAAAAAACTGCACCACTACAAACCCATTAAGATTCCAGGGTTCAGTAGATGGTAGAGTTTATACTGTTTCTACGACAACTATTGTTTTTATTTGATCATTCTCAACCACCAAATTTTCTCCCAATTAAGGGTAACCGCTTTATTGAGGCTGGGTGAGCTTCAGTAGTCTTTAACAGATTAAATGATTTATCTGCCACAGCTGGATTTGAAACCGGGTTCTACGTCACATAAACTCAAAACTCTACAGACTGAGCTAGTTCGCTCCTTTAAAATAAAAAATTCATTCACGTTAAATTACGTCATTTTATAGTTACAGTTGTAGTTCAGGATCCATGGTCCATTTTTTCACTTGATTAGTATCAAGCTGAATCTTCGTGAATAGCTTCGTTTCGATGAGAACGCCCAAAAATTTCCTGTGCGAAAATTCTCGATTGTGGTAGCTAACAGAGGTAGCAAGGATAAAATATGTCGATTTGATGATTCTCAAAAATTGATTACTAACTGGGGTTTTTTTTTTTTGTTAAATCTCAAGATAATTATCTAAATTATTTGAAAAAATATTCGTCCTACAAAATGTATGGTTTGATCAAAGAGTCCCCTCCTCCCAACATGTATCGATAGCGAGGTCATCAAAAATGATTACTAACCAGCTGTTTTTTTTTACTTCTTCTTTTTTGACTTCGTTATCGATACATGTTGGAAGGATCAGACCATACATTTTATAGGACAAATGTTTTTTCAAATAATTTAGATAATTATCTTGAGATTTAACAAAAAAAAAAAAAACAGTTAGTAATAAATTTTTTAGAATCATCAAATCGACATATTTTATCCTTGCTACCTCTGTTAGCTACCACAATCGAGAATTTTCGCACAGGAAATTGTTGGGCGTCTCATCGAAACGAAGCTATTCACGAAGATTCAGCTTGATACTAATCAAGTGAAAAATGGACCATGGATCTTGGACTATTGGCTAATAACTGAAAAATTAAGGAAATTACAACTATTTTTTTAGAAATATATTTCTTACACTGCCATAAATGATATTTAATATTTATTTTCTCAATATTTTTTTCCTTCTTCTGACAGTAGTTTTATCGTATAACAGCTTCATTACAACGCATATACAGTGTGGTTTCAAAGTATTCACTCAATTATATGTCCTTTCCTCCACCATCTGGAATTCATACCATCCTAAAATCTGCCATGCAACTTCCCTGTCCTTATTGAAATCCTTCCTCTTCCAACATATCCTCACTTCCGATGGCTCTCTAAGATGGTTTAGTCATTTGCCTACATGGATCATTAGTAAGTAATATTTTTAGTAATTCACCTTATTTTTGTAAAGAAGATATTAGCTCATGTTTTTATTTGCTGTTATTTTATTTAATTGCTAAGAGTTTTGTTTTGATTCGTACTTTTTATTTATTTACTTTTTTAACACTGTAAATACTTTACGATTTGTAATATGTAGCCTTCAGGACAGATGTACATCATGATTCTTTATCTGTTCACGTTTGTTATTTTAAAGGGACCTACTCCTAGAATAAAGTTGCTTTCCTGCTCTATTCTACTCTATTAAGTGATCAAGGTGGACAAAATTGGCTTTTTTAATATTTTTATAAATTAATTAAATTGCAGGACAACAAATGAAATTATTAATGATATTATTGGAAAGAAGTTCGTTTTAAGAGAAGGCCTTCGGTCGAGGCGGACTGATTCGGCAATTTTCTCTTCCCTTTTATTTGCGTATCCTTTCTGGATCCAATCTGACTCCCAGGAGGGAATGATCAAACGTAAACATAACCCTTCTTAATCCATCCTTTTTCCAATCTTCTAAAGTGCTACGAATTCACACCTGCGTTAATAAAGTAGGGCGCTTACTACATCTCCTAAGCGAGCCGTGGAATGAACACCTCAAATGAAGTACATTTGTTAAAAAAAATTCGCGACTAAAATATTAAGGTTCGAAGCAATTCTGACGCATCAAATAATCTTTGTACTTGAAGTTGGAAAAGAAGTTCGAAATTCTCTCCGAAGTATTTTAAAAAGTTAATAGTTCAGAGTATAGAGTGCTGATTTGCTATGCTGAAGGTTCCGGGTTCAAATCTGGCTGTGACAGATAGATTAGTGTCCTGTTTATTATCATCTAGGCTACTTGACATGAACCACTATTAACTATCATATGATTAGAAAATAATGGAACAATATGTATTTCAATACAAAATGAAAATAAGTAGTAAATAACGTTTTAAATAGGAAAAATATCAGTTAAATACCTCAAGATACAAGATTTATTATTCTTGCTCAATCAAACCAAATATTCGAACATAATCCTTTTGAAATTCATGTTGTCAATTACTAATGTAGAAAATAGAACTAATATATCCACACATATCCATTATAATTGTCGTGTGATTTATTCAGTTATTGAAAAATAACTTGTGTACTGACGTTAATAGAAAGTAACTCTCAGCCATAAAGTAGAAAAGACCTTCCCGGGCTCACACAGACTCTATTAAGTGGAAAAACCCGGACGTTGAGCGTGATTTCAGACAAATTACGATCCTATGCAACCCTTGTTCTAGAAACCGTACAGCTTCTACTTTGCATAGGATCCATTCATATTTTTTTAAATGTTACTGAATATCTTCAGATACTATATTATATAAAGATATAGATTCATGTTTTAATCTATATTCTTAATTTTTTTTTTTGTTGAATTGAACATACATAAGGAGCTTTTTAATGTAATGTTATTTTAAATTAAGTTTATTTATATATATCCTATCCTTTAAAGACCAGTGAGAGGCAATAGAGAGAAATAATGGAGGAAAGGAAGGGCGATAGTCCAATAATTGCCTGTATTGGAAGACAAATAGAAACCCTAATGGAGGAGGAATAGACAAAGAGGTTGAGAGGAAGAGGCCACCTATCGATAAGCGAGTACCTATCGATAATGGAAGTAGGTATCGACTTTTATCCCTAATTGACTATAAAAGAGGTTTTGGCAGACAATGGAAACTCTCTCGACATTTCAATCTGCCACTTTCAAAGGACATTAGCGAGTGATAGGGTTCCTTTCTACAATGGCGGGCTAGCCTCATCAACGACTATTTAAGTTCTCATCAGATAAATTGCAATATAAGATAGTTTCCTTAACTGGAAAAGTATTAAAACAAAAAAAAAAAATAATACTAGGAACAAAAATTAATGTAAATAGGGCGAAGTGCTCCTGGAACAACGTAAGCTTCCTTCCTCCAGTCCAAGAATATTAAATTAATTTAATTAAACATTTTTTATGAACAGAAATATTTTAAAATATGCCATCGTCCATGAAAACGAGTGTTATATCACCCCCAACAATAACTTTTAATGTTTCACGATGTGTGCATGAATATATATACCAAAAATATATTCCATGAATATATTTTCCAAACATACATTCCATGAATATATTTTCCAAAAATATATTATTATAGTGATTTTTTCTTTTCTTTTTTTTTCTTTTACAACCTGGGGTCATATGTCGAAACCCAATACATTTTGCTGCCAATAATCTCTATCTTCCCAATCTCCCTCCGCCAAGCCTCTTGCTGTCATCACCTCTTCAACTCCTAGCGGCCTATTTTTCTTCCCTCCACTGGGATAAAGTCCAATATCATTTTCGGCCATCTCTCGGGGCCCATTCTTCTCAGATGACCATACCGCTGCAGCTGCTTTGTCCCAATTTTGTGCATTGTCGTTTCCGCATTAACGATATCTCTTAAGGCAGAGTTTTTCACTGGCTTAATTCTGGAAATGCGACAACTTCTTCTCCAAAAATCCATTTCTACATCTTGCAGCCTTTGTGCATCTCTTGGTCCAACTACCCACATTTCCGAACCAAAAAGGGTTACACCTTCAAAAAGACCAACAAAAAAAAAAAATTGGGCCCCACAGTACGGAGTTTACCATGCCCATAACCTTCTTTCCTTTGGTGATTTTTTCCTTTATATCGGTCTCAACTGTTCCATTGCTTTCTATGTACACTCCCAAATACTTGAGGAGACCACTCCGATCTAGTGACCATTTTTCTGATGGGAGAGAAGGTGTAGAAGTGTTCTGTCTTCTCTCTGCTGATTTCTAGACCCCATTTAGCTTCCTCTTCTAGCTTTCTTAGCATATAACTAAGATCATCTTCCTCAGAAGCTATCACCACTTGATCGTCAGCAAAATGGGGACTGTGTTTTTTAATAACTATGAAAATTTGCATAAATTTTGAATCGAAATGAAATATCACGACATTTTTGAATATAGAATACGAGATGAAACTTTAAAAAACATCATTTAACACGAATTCTTAGAAATATATTTAAACTAGTATAAATACATACATTTATTATTCGCAATGAAAATCAATAAATTTGGAATCAGTTAATCATATATAAAATGATAATATCATGTTGCAATATCTTCAGGAAATAACATTTGACAGCTAGTGTAAAGAAATCTAATTAGATTAATTTAAATCCGACATGTATTATTCCCAATTAAATTGAATACATTTGGAAACTTTAAAAATCTTTAATATGATTACGCATGACTGAGCTGTGTCTTATTTATTATAAATTGTGAGTAAATACTCAGTCTAGTGTCAACCCCCGATCCTAATAAGCCCTGAAGAAGACCTGCAATGTTGGTCGAAACGTCGGCTTTCCAATAAACAGTTCTCCCTACATAAGGGATTTTTTTTTACTTCCACCAGGACCATTTTTTCCCTCATAATATTTAATAGTACCGCAGATCAAACTAAACTCGAAATATTACTAAGCATTCCTCTGTAATAAGTTCTGGAGATCCTTACGCAAGGAACCGATGGGACGATTCCGTTGCTTCCGAACTATTTTATGAAAATTCTTCCTCGATGACTAGAAGAGGGAGGGGGCGCCGCCTTTGGCTGATGAAGGAGGGAACAAGAGCCCTTACTAAAATTATACAGAGCTCCTTATCGACCATCCCTTCCAGTCAACAAAACACTTTTAACCAGGCCCTCCTCTTCTCGGTTGGAGGAATAAATAAGTTTAGAATATTTTCATATTTCGAGAGAAAAAAAAGTAATATCCGTCTCTCTTCAGCTCCTTTTGAAGGTAAATTTAGAGAAGAAATCCACTTTGGAATCAAGACGGGATAAAAAAGGAAAAAAGAGTTTAATTTACGGATATCCTGTGTAAAACTATATCTCTAAGAAATTCTCTAAAATGAGCACTTGATAGTTATTGTATCTTGGACCATTCTAAAAAATATTATTAGAACTATCTTTTAAAGCAACGAAAAATACAAAAATTATTTTTAAAAACCATTATTGTTTATCATTTATGCAAATATTATTATAATGATCTTAAGACTTTCAAGGTAGGTGCGAATTTATTTATATTAAATTTTGCAAATACATTTATAATATATAAATTTAATAAATAAACTATTATACTTCAATGTTATTCATTCAAATTTAACTAGAATTTTAACGTAAAAAACAAACCACTTTAAATAGAATAAAACTGAAAAAAAAGAGATTAATTTATGAGTATTTCCTGTGTAGAACTATATCTCTAAAAGATGCTCTAAAATGACCAAGTTTTTTTATCTTGGGGCGTTTTAAAATTATCAATAGAACTATATTTTAAAGCAACGGGAGATTGGAAAATTATTCTTTAAAAATATTCTTTATTATTTATGCTAGGAAATAGTATTAAAATAATTATTATATATAAGATATTTCAAGGGAGAATGGATTTATTTAACTAAATCTTGCAAATACATTTTTAATATACAGATATATAAATTGAATACATAATTTGTAATACTTCAATGTTCATTCTTCAAAATTAGATATTCATCGTAAAAAAAAGCAAAAAAGTCTTCGACCAGATGAGATGTGGCAAGGAGTTTCTCAACAAATTCTTGACTTGAGGTTGTAATCTTCAAGAAGATGTCTTTCAAATAGCAATTCTCGATTCCAGAAAATGTTTGATGATACTAAGATCCACATTGACAGTTCTCTATCCTGAATCTTGAATGAGAAGTTCAGTTAAATTGACTAGATATAGTGAATTTGTATACCTGAAGTTCTCTTGATGCTTCTGAAAGTCCTCAAGTCCCTGTTCGAGTGCAAGTTAAATAATCTTTAAGAGTATACTTGAAATAATATCTTTTAACAACCAGACTTGTGCAACAGATTATTTAACTAACGTTTATAAATTCAAGGTAAATGATTTAAAAAAATATAAAAACTAATAGAAAAATCTACCTATAAGCTAAACTAATAAAAATCAATCTCCTGATCTTAAAATAATCCAATGAAACAAAAGTCGGAATTTTCACTATCATTACTTAAAAATAATTACTTACATATCGCAAGGATTTTTGTAAAGTGTAAAAAATTAATAATATCCTGAGTAAGTTATTAATGGGTTGTTTCATGCGAAATGTCCGATTTTATTATTTTTAGAAAAAATAGTGGGACGTCTGTTGTTTAACATGTTCATGTTTACAGATTGAAATGAACTGTTATTAATCCTGTCTTTTTATAATATTTGCTATCACTACAATTGAACGAACATTGTTTTGTATGCCATCAAACATGACCATGGAAACACGCTATTTCCGTGTATTTTTTTTTTTTTAAACTTGGTCACCAAGCAACAAGAAAGAAGATGCCTCACCACCGCGTTCGGGGAAGGTTGTACCGAACGAACCATTCACCGCTGGTTTGGGAAATTTTCAGCTGGTGATACAGATTAATTCATTAATGAATAGTTAATTCATGCATAATTCATTTCTCCTTTCTACCCAGGGGTGAGATCCATGATTTCACCATGGCATCCACATCTTACTGCAGGGATACAGACACGATGCAACAGAGACAAAAAACACCCAGCCTCGGTTAATCGGAAAGGACCTACACTCTTACATGAAGACATGTCATGTTTTACGGGATTGAAGTAACCATATGAGCTGGGTTACGAGGCCTGCACCCACCTTATTCCCCAGACTTATCTCTCAACAGATCTGTTCATAAATGTTGACAACTTCCTCGGGGGTATTTTTGAAAAATATTCTCAAGTCTAAAATGAATTTTCAGACTTTATTTCATTTAAAGCGGCTTTGGTAAGAAAAATTAGAAGACTATTTTCAAAACAATTTAAGAACCATTATTAATGTGTAAAAGCTTATTACATTTTTTCAAACACAAAGCAAAATTCAAGACTATTAAATAGGAATTTTAAAAAAACATTGTAATTTATAATTTTCAAACTAAGAGGTTTCGAACATTGTACGAACGTTTAATAATAAAATTTAACTTTTTAAAAAAGAATATTACAATCTATAAATCTAATTACTCTATTGCAATAAAATTAAGAAGAACATTTAACAGTGCTGTAAGTGCCCTTACGTATTACATTTACAGGAAATATAAGTAATTTTATGTTTTCATTTTCTTTTATACGATCAATGAACGTTAAGAAAACATACACTTATTTAAATATTCAAGATCACTCTTTTTTCCCCAATGCTCATAGCTATAATATTTTGAAGAAAAATGTTTTGATTTCATAATGTTGTACTAACCAAGAAACCTTTCCTTTGAAAACGAACATATAACATGAAATGGCCCGATAAATTCCTTTATTAGGCAGAGATGCGGGTTTGAAGACAGCCCTGGAAGTTGTCCGTTGACGACTAATAGAGTTTAATAAGCCATGGTTAACCCGCGGACCTCTGCAGAGCTAATAAAGGACCTTCCATAGAAAGGGTTCTTGGCCAGTGAACAATGGCGGAGGCATAGCTTATATTAACGGCTATTATCTCCACTGTAACATTAGGTAGCTGGTTTCTCTATTATCAATAATATCACATAATCAACAATAGACCTGTGGTATACTGTTTAGCTTAAGAACTTACTAAGACCAAGATCGAGGGGTTCGTAGCCCGGAGGTAAATAATCCCCGTAAGGCCGTAGATCGAGGAGGTAAAAAATCCTTGGTTATGCCGTCCTTCGGAAGGGACATTTAACGAGTTTCCCGAGCCGATACGATGTCAAATATTCGTTAAAGATCCCTTTAAATATGGATAGGCAAAACTTATAGCTCCCGCTGTAGCATCGTAAGAATAGCCCTAGCAGCATTAAGTGACATTAAATAAACAAAAAACAAACATAATAAACAATTGGTTATTACATACAGGAAACTGACATTCAAGAGCTTAATTAATTAATCTCCACCAGACATCAATCATTTAAGTACCTATTTATGATTCGAATAAGCTATTAAATAAATTTTATCTTTTTTTAAATATTTCTAATGCCTGCCGTTTTAAACGAAGAATTAAACTAACAAGTGAATATCCTGTTAAAATACTAGGAATTCTGCAGGGAATAATAGTATATTTTTTTCTGGTTTTAATATACAGTAATATCTAATAAAACATATTTATTATGTAAGTTATATATTAATATGTATTTCTTAGTAATTTGCCCTATATTCTGTAGTATAGCAAAGAATGTATATCCATTATCACAACAACCAATGAAGGGTCTGCGGTTCAGTATGTGGTAGATACTGTATCATTTCTTAGACAACCGTTGGGCAGAGAGGTCATTTGTCCTAAATCACACTCAACGAAAACAACAGATTTTTCCGTGTTTTTTGGGTAACCACTTAATCAAGACTGGGAGAGCCCCAGGATTCTTTGCAGATCACAAGGGGTCCATCCGTGGCTGTTAATAGATACAATAATTTATCTGCTACAGCTGTCGGCATCGAGCCCCCTTGTTCATTAGACATTTTTATTATTATTAATAAATATCTAAAGTATGTTTCACTTTTTAATAGCATTTCAAAACGAAATTTACGCATCATTTAATCTTGTAACTAAAACCTTGATCCCCGATGTCTAGATATTTCGCATTTTCTTCAACAAGACAAAGATTGCGCGATCTATGAATGATTAGTTGGAACATGGCCATTTTGTGGCGATGGTGTCAAAAAATCACAATTAGTGGTTATGTCGGTCAGAGCGTTTTCACTCTTGCTTCTAATTACGATGGAAAGAAGATTTTAAATAAATATTTGTATTAAAAACACAGTTATTTTCCATTTCCCAAAACTTCCCGACCTTCTAACCCCGTAAGTTCAATCACATCAATCCCTATAAAGGGTGCCATAACTAAGCACTTTTTATTTCATCGGAAGGGACGTAAAATAGGTGCTCCAAGCCTGTGCACTGTCAGGTATTCGTTATAGATACCTTTCCTAATTATACATAGATAGAAACAATTTAGGACTCCCACTGTAGAATCGTCCAAATAGCCATAGCAGTATTAAGTGACGTAAAATGAATAAACCATTCCCAAAAAATGGGAAATAATTATTCAGGGTTTACGATCAAAAGTAGTTGTCAATGGATGTGTATTTCTTATTTTTTTGTTCATAAAATTTGTATATAATTGTTTTTCTTTCTTTATAATTATCGTTAACTAATTTTATTTTATTATTTTAATGTGCTATTAAGACTTAACTGATAGTTTGTTTTATAGTTGAATTTATTGCTTACATGATAGTAAGTGATAAATTCATTCTATATAATTTTATATTTAATTTTAACATATAATCAATTTAATATAAATTACTAAATTACAATATCTAAGATACTAAAAATATTATCTCATATTCTGTAAAATTATTCTAAAAGGAATTATTTCAGAATAAATAAAGAATTAATTACTATTATTTTTTTTTTATTATTATTATTTGTACAGTCAATACAATGGAACGAATACTGATTAATTCAGAAATGATATCATGATATCGCTGAAGATACAAAATCCAATTTGTGTTTCAGGGCCATTCGTAATTAATGATATCCAATTGTGATGAGGTAATCGGGTAATAAATCTCTCAAAGCCTACAATCTGATCATCCTCTTTTTCAGAGCTTCGTAAAATTAGGAAAAACTCGAAAAAATGTCTCTAAAAATCATTTAATGATTTAGGATATAACACGATTAAATAATAATAGTAATTATGATGTCAATTTTAATAATGAAAAAAACAAAAAAAACCTGTACCACTCCAACCCATGAATGGTTCTGGGGTTCAGTACATGGTAGAGAATGTACTGTTTCATGGACAACGTTTCTGCAAGGAGGTGACTTGCCCTAGGTCACACTCAACCGCAAGATTTCCCCCCCTTATTTAGGGTACCATGTTTTTATAACATTTTATTAGAGGCGGGTGAGCCCCAGGAGGTTCCTAGATCCCATATGATCCATCTCCCGCTGCAAAGAGACTAAATAAAAGTCTTGGCCTGCAGCGCGATTTTAACCAGGATTTCCGGCACGACTACTCAGTGCTCTACCACTGAGCCACTCCGTTCCCATGAATATTAATAATATGGTATGATATATATATTTTTCTTGAATAATATTAGTCACCACCGAAATTTAAAGCGGTTTATTAGGTTAGGAAAATCAAAAGACCAATTTAAAGGCAATTTTAAAACCATTATTTAAGAGTGAAAGCTTATTACATTTTTGGAATCACAAAGTAAAATACAATACTGTTAAAAACAATAGATAAGTGGATTTTAAAAACATTGTCACCATTATTTTTCTAGACTAAGAGGTTTCCAACACGGAATCTCCTCTGTAAATATTTTACAATAATAAATTTTTATAATGTACAATATATAAATTTAGTTTATATAAAACTTATCTAAATTAAGTTTATACACACCCTATAAAGTGGGTAAAACCTGTAGGAATCGCGTGATTCCGGTCAAACTGATTCCATGCATAGCCGTTGGCGTAGAGACAGTACAGTTTCTAGCAAGAACTGAGCTCAAAAGCCTTCATGGGTTGTGATACAGTTTTTTTAAAAATCTAATAACTATAATGCAATTAAATTAGGGACGTCATGTAATAGTGCTGTAAGTACCCATATTCAAAGAAATATAAGAAAATTAATCAATATAATTTTTTTTTTTTTAATAGTTCTTTAGCGATTTATATTTTTTCATAATGAACATAGAATCGATGTATGTTATTCAAAAATGCAATTTTCATTAAAATATTCAAGATAGCTGTTTATTTACCAATGTCATTTATTATCCATTGAAATTCTCGACAAGGTAAATATTGGTATATTAAATACATTTTGAAGATTGATAGTCCGCAGGTCATTAAATTAGATGATGACATAACGAAGAATGATTTTTCTTTCATGAATATTTTATTTTATAATTACTCGTTTGTAAATGTTTAAGATTAAACACAATTTAAAAATTATATGAATAATTTTCTAAATTTCTATTCTACAATTCAAAAGATTAAAGATTCATGTTCAAAGTTTATTGGCAGTTGAGAGAACAACTGCAATCATTTATCGCGTGACGTAACTAAGAACTCATAAATGTAAGTTCAACCACAATTTTATTTTTGTAAACTTATAACACGAACGACATCCAATAAATAGCTTACATTTAAAAGTAGAAATTCCTTTTTACATATTTATTTAAATGGTGTTAACTAAGGAAAATATGAAGGAATCATATTTGAAAAAACATAGATGGATATTCGTAAAAGTATTTACTGTAGTAAAGATTATATTTCAACATTCATTTAGACATATGAATACACAGATAATAAGCTATTATAAATTGATTTTTTTTTTATATATCCTTTATTTTCAGATCGGCTATTTCTAGCCTTACATGTTTTTTTTAAATAATGAATTTTAAATTTTAACATGAGGTAAAAATTTGGATTTCTTCTCATGAAAGAGACACCCCTAATTGTAAATGATCAGCTTATTTACAAGAGAAGCTTATATTATATATATATATATATATATATATATATATGATAGTTTTTTTTCATATAAAGGAGTGGTAGTAGTTTAAATATAAAATATATAAATAAGTAAAAAGAATTAAAATGAATGTAATAATAAACAGAACTATAGTACTATAAAACGGAAAACTAAAAGAAAACAGGATTATATAAATTGATTTAAATAAATTCAATATGTATCAATTGTCATAGGAACGCCCGATCGTTTCCATCGTATAGACATACTAAACCCTCACAACCGTTGAGTCATGAGGGTAATGTATATTTATTTTTCCTCTAGGGTGTCTCCTATATGCTTTATATAAATATTTGACCTGATAGTGGTGTCGCGTAGTCTGGTTTTTCATTTGACTTCCTTAAGGAAAAAATTTCCATATCTGATGACCTGGATCTGATTCTGGCTTTCTGAGTTTTACGACTTCGAGAAGTTTAAAAAAAAAAAAAAATTTAAATGAAATGTTTCCTAATTTTCAAACTTGAAAATATTTATATAACTTGAGGTAGGCTACATTGGTTGATAGTTAATTATTTAAAATTAATTCTCTTTTATGTCGTGTCTTAATCTATAGTACAATAGAATTCATATTTTATTTCACTCTGTCATATTGTTAGTAATATGACATAAATCAAAATCCCTAACAGAAAATTATGTCTTAAAATATAGACGTAATACTTCTCTTGCATAATTGAATAATGATTTCGTTTATAATTTAATCTCATTTAGTCAGTAATACATTATGAGCTAATCTTCTTGTTCAGATCAATTTTCTATTTTAGTAGGGATATTTTGTTAACAGCTTTGCTACTGATTGGATGGGTGATGAAGATTACTAATGGTGCCTTTTTTAAGAATATTAGTAAATTTCTATTTTTTCTTTAAACATATCTTTTTATTGAATAGCAGTAAGTACAACCAACCACATTTAGGGTAATAAGTATTAGTGATCTATGAACACATTCTAACTACACACATATGTTGGTAAGTTTATAATTAATTTGTTAAGCAGATCTGATGACTCCCTCAGGCATTTCAATAACGAGGAACTTTTCCCACTCATATTAGGTACCCACTTTATAGAGGCTGGGTGAGCCCCAGGAGGGTCCTAGGTCTCAAATGAACTATTTCCGCCCGCTAACAGATTAAATAAAAGTCTTTCCACCAGTGGGATTTGAACCCTGGACCTCGGCGACTCAGCGCTCTACCACTGAGCCATTACGTTCCAATCAGTTAGGTAATGAACTTAATCCAAATAAGAAAATTAAAAAAAAAAAAGAAATTGAAACGAGACCAACTATGTTACTAACTTAAACAGCATATAGACTGACGATGTAAGATTTTTAATTTATTACAAGAAATTGTCAAAGCATCGAGAGAAGTAGGAATCTAAGCGAAAAGAAAAGGGTTCTTGAACTATTTGCTTATCATTAATCATCTTTATTTACACTACTTACTGACTTCAGGAAACCTAAGAACTTAAAATTAAAACAGAGTAGAACGAATGGTCATACGACTTTACTTGTTGTATTATTATAATGCAGTTGTCAATTTCAATAAACACATTTTAAAAAATAAATAAATAAAACTATTTATTAATAAAAGTTCTTTATCGCTGCGGTCATATGTCACATGGGAGTTGAAAATCCGGAACCTATCGAAAATTAGTATAATACTACAAAGATCTTATGCATACTTACAGAAACCCGTAAGTTAGAATCACGAATAAAAATCTAGCAAACGATAAGAGATAATATAATAACTAATAATTAAAGACAGCATCAACAGTTCCAGAAATTTTACTTCTGACAAAAAAAAAAGTTGAAATTTAATGGACACGTAGTTTATTATCTTCTCGATTCCCTTTTTAATGATCTTTGTCATTATTAGAGATTAATGATGAAGCCTTATTATGGAGGGATTATTTGCTAAGGCAGGATCATCAGTTTTTATTTTTAAACCAACTCCCTTATCGCTCGCCTTAAGTAAAAAAAGGGTTGGTCAGCAGAAAAATCCCCTAGCTTAGGGGCGTCAAATCTACCTTATGTTTATTCCTGAATTATTTTACTGCTATATATTATCTAAAAAAATATTTTATCACTCACTTGCAATATTCATTCAATATTTCAATAAATGATGCTATTTAATTTATTTTAATTAATTGCCTATCAATATATACTAATACTTCTACAATTCAGAGCAAGAGTTGATTGAATCAGAAAATTAAATTAACTGAAGTAGAATTTCTTCTTATATTCTTCTTCCGGGATGAACCGTGTCACGTCGGTGCTAGTAACCAAGCTTTCGCTCATCGCCATAGCTTGGTTATTAGCACCGACATGACACGGTCCATCCCGGTAGAAGAATATAAGAAGAATATCAACGATCGTGGAAGCCTACGTGAACAGAAGTAGAATTTGTTTACTTTTTTTAAATATAATTAAATGAGTGTTACCTATGATTTTAAATTAGATGTAGTAACATTCACAAATTATAAACATTATATTTCTCTTCAACTCTTACTTTGAATATTTATAGTATAAATCTAACAACACTATTTTTTCGTTCTGTTTTTATAATTTATTTATAATTAATAAAGATCACACAACTGTATTATGATACAACAATTACATAGAATGAATGATACATAACGACATGCGATTGTAGAGAAACTATTTACTGGTAGTACCCATATAAAGAAATCAACCTAGAAGGTCACGAGGCAATCTTCTTTTCAGACGCATCGGAGGATTATCGGGAGTTGAACAGGTGACTAGGTTTGAAACTAACAGGGTTTGAGGGAGAATCAAGCTTGTCATGAAAGGATTGATATCGGGTTCGGGCCAAATCCACAACAATTGGGACACTGAGGTCATTATGGATGACTTTATTCGTGACAAAAATAAGGAGGATTGGGGATTTTACGAAGGAATTTGGACTGTAATTTCTCTACGAGAGAAATTCGATTGCTCTGTGGAGCCCTGAAGCTCAACTTCTTAAGTCCAAATAGGTCTAATAATATAGTCTAGTAATGAGTATTTTGTAATTAATTGAGAGCTTAGAGTGTTTGTCAAGTAAATGTTATCGAGTAATAATAATAATAATAATTTATTATTATTTATAATAATAATTTTTTGTATTTACTTAAATACATATCTTTTTTCTCGATATCTAGGATTTCGCATACAATGGTCTTTAATATTATTTTTCTTCTCATACTTAAAGGGTTAAACGAAATAGAATGATGACCTTTTAAACCTAATAAACCTGTTTGAGAAAGTGGGTGTTGAATTCTGACAGGCACCTTCCAACTTAATATCTGTGGATGTTGAGGTGGAATCCCTTCATGATAAACTTCTCTCAACTCCCGCTTCCCGACTTAAATCCTTACCATCTTTCAACTGTTGCTATTATACCATCATAAGTTCCTCCAAGATATCAAAATATTCTATTTTGTTATCTCTAAGGAGTAAATAAATAATGCATTAAAAATCCCACTTCTGTAAAATTTAATTTTCTGATTTACCCAACTCCTGCATAAGAGGATTATTATTTGATATTGATAGTCTATTAATTAAATAAATTAAATCGTATATTGATATAGTTCAATCATTAAAATTATAAGTCAAGTAAAGGAATATATATCGTGAGGAAAACATCTAATTGTAATGCGATAATAAATCAAATTTTCTCTATGTAATGCTGAATGTGAAATTCAACCAACAAATCATATTTATGTCATAAAATTAGAAAAGTACATATTTACTGCAAATTAAAATAACCTAATTTATCCCCAAAAATACAAAGTATAACATTTCATAAATTTTAATAAATTACATATTAGGAGTTCAGGATAAAAACGGATAACTCCAAAATTTAAAAAATAGAATTTTTCACAGTTTTCACTAGTTTAGTCGAGCAAATTTGTCAAAAACGACGGTTAAAATCGGTGAAAAAGTAATTTTTGAAACTTCGGAGCAATCCGCTTTTGATCCAAACCGTCTCTGATAAAGATAATCGCTAATATAAAGGAATTTAAACGCTTTTGAAGGTATTATACAAAAGCAAATCAAATATACAATAGCATGAAAGTTTGGCCTCTAAACACAAACACGTGTGCCTACAAACGTAAGCGAATTACTACCCAATACAAAAGTTATATGAACTGCGAGTCTAGAGAGAGAGACAGATATATGGAGAGAGATAGAGTGAGTGAGAGGAAGAGAGAGAGAGAGAGAGAGAGGGAGAGAGAGAAAGAAGAAACATAATTTATGGCGTAATTAGAAGAAAGGTATCGACATAGGAGCACAATGGGACGCCGGAGCCACTAACAAAGGGACAAGAGGTTTAGTAGCTTCCCATTACTATTAACTGCTAACGTTTATATACTGCTATCGATGTAGTAGTAGCGTATGTGTATGTGTATATATATATATTATTTGTATTTATTGTTCTTTTGATGATGAATATTTTTAATTTTTTTTATTTTGAAGAGAAAAGATTTGTCCTGGCCGGTATTCGAACTCGGTTCGTCTGCATCTCTAGTGCAGTGCTCTAACCACTGAGCTACCAGGGGTCGAATCCAAGTCAGACAAATCCATTCCCTTCACCGATCCTACCCGATATCCCCATGTTCTCGCAATTAGGCGATGTATACGCGGGGAAGAATGTTCAGTTAACATTACTTTAATTGGGATCTTATTGACTTACGTTAATTTACGTTTAAAAAAATATAGATATATACATGGGCAACGATCTAGGTCAGTATTTAGAGTGCTGAATTGCAAAACTAAAGGTCCCAGTTGCACATTCATCTGAGGCAGTTAAATTATTTAATCTGCTTACAGGCATAGATGGACACTGAGGTATTTACAAATTTTCTTGGGGCTCTCCCAGCTTTTATAAAGTGGGTACCCTGATTTGGGAGAAAAATTGGCGGTTGTACATGACTTCCGGCAAATCAACTCCTTACAAAACCATTAGAAACAGTACAGTCTCTACCATGCACTGAACCTAAGAAGCTACATGGATTGTTGTGGTACATGCTTTTTTCTTTTTCATATTAGTATATATCTAAGTCTTCACGACGCTACTCTAATTCAAGAAACATAATCACCTATAAGAATAAGATTCATTAATATTTTACAATCAATAGTTTATATTAGGTGTTCAAAATCAAGAGCGGATAGCTCTAAATATGCAAAATTGATTTTCTCACATTTTTTTCTCGTTTAGTGAAGCAATGCTTTATTCTCCCGAAACTTCAGGTTCAGAACCGAACTAAAACTACGAGAAATAAGATGTAAACGTATTGTGTTAGAAAAAAAATGGTTGACTAAACTAGCGAAAAATTTCGAAAATTGTCTCTTTTAAACTTTGGAGATAGCCCCTTTAGATCCTGAACGCACCTGGAGTAGCTCTATAGGTGATTAAAATTACACCATGGATTGAACATTTTTTTTGTAGTTGGCGACGTACAAACTAATAAATAAAAAAATAATGTATCTACCATGTACTGATCCTTCGTGGAATGTAGTAGTACAGATTGTAGTTTGCTTACACTCCATATTTTATAGCACAATGATAATAATAACGAGTTATAGCGAATCCGAATGTTCGATGCCAATACTAATCTCTGCTCACACACTTTCGTCTAAGGATATCTACCATAGGATATAAAACATCCAGGATATAAAACCAAATCCGCCAGATCATTAACGTCATCCTCTCATCTACTCTTCGGTCAATCCCTAATGGTTAGCGTACACCAAAACCGATTTTGCCGATCGATGGGGAACGTACATATACCGTGCATGTGCTCACACTGCTGCCGACATTGGACGTTGCCAGTGTTCTATAGTTGTTTGTGCAGGATAATGCTATAATGTCTTCAACCGCTATATCCATTTCCGATGCAACTTCAGTCCATAAACGTTTCGCAACATCACGATTATTGTAATTTTTTGAATGTTTATCCCACAGGGTTGGTCTATTATAAACACAACTAATTAATTTTTCAATATCCATAGTCGTTTAGGTAGATGACAACACACAAACACGACAGAAATAAGAAATTAAACTATAAATACAGTCAATTTGCGCCAGCAGACTGAGATATCCCATAAGTTCGGACTCGTCGGTTGGTTGGCCGTGAACGGACGTCATCGGACGATGACGGTTATAGTGTAGTAAGCACTCCCCTTCTTTTACATACTTTGATTTGATTGGCCGAGTTTGGCCCATAACGCCCGATTAAAGATCGGCCGATAACGGTTTAAGTGTAACCGTGCCTTAAGACGTTTCCCAGTCGGCAGAGCGCTTATTAACTTTTTAGGAAATCGTTTGTTAGTAAGGCCAGGAACTTTACAGGCACATCCTAATCTTCCTGACGTGACGTACTTGAATAATACTATTTTATAGTAGAATGCTCATTATTTATTTATTGTGAGGCAGTGCTGTTGCTAAAATATTAATTATACCTGCATCGTACAGAGATAACTAATTAATAGCTCAGGTTTTCTGGTTGCACTTCACCTTTGCCTAAGGCTGCGCAGTAATTGACTCCGTTTTGTAATTCTTATAGCGTAAAGAACGTGCCATGGCGGGGCGTCCACAATTTTATAACTAAGCTATTTGTATGCATGGCTAGGGGGAGAGAGAAAAAAATGCTTTGTCTCCAGATCTGCTCCAACAGCTGACAGCGAAAACCACCTCGGGAGATCCGGCCAGCCATCGGGGATATTCATAACATTAGGAAGCAGTGTAATGTAAATGAATGCTAAAACATGTATTTTTTATTTACAAAAAGTTGTAAATAATATCGATATCTTAAATAAATTAAGAACAATAAGAATGATTGGTTAGGGGCTGAGAACATTTTTATTTAAATATATATATTCAGTTAATGTGCATTAATTACAGCCTTTAGTTCAATGCTAAAATGTTAGCAAATTATATATTTATATAATGAAAGTAATCTGTGTTAAGAAATTGTACTCTAATCTTAATGATCAAAGGAAGTATTTTATCATTTGAAGTCAAAAGTTTATTATTATTTTTTCGTATTATAGAGAATTATTAAAATTTATTTGCTTCTCATTAATAGGTTTTAAGGATTTTGTACCTTAAAAGTACGTATATGTTATCCTATGCCATATAAGATTTTCTAATGTTATTTCTTTCTGTGACTAATTACATAATTTTTCTTTGTATATGGTTTTGGTTAAAGGCATTGTAGGCCCTAAACATTTAGTTTTGATATATTTTATTAAATGTTAAGAATAATAGCTCTTGTCTTTTTGTGGCGACGCCGAGAAATCAGTCCAATACGGAAATTAATCAGAATTTCTGTCACCTAAAAGTCGACTCTGATCGAATGTATGAAACCAGACTTGGGGTGAGACCAGAGGGTGGTCAGTTGAAGATAGAGCCAGTTAATTATTTTATTTTTCATTCGTCGCGTTTGGCCACAAGGCAGAAAGGAATCTTTTCTGTAAGTATTGGTGCACCTAGAATTGTGGGTAGAGAAGAGGGGACTGGTTTTGAATGGAAATTAAGTAATGGTTATGAGATAATGAGTACTGAGGGTGAAAGTTTAAGTTGTAAGTTATTATTAGCGCATATGATTATTGTTATAGAGGATGGATATGATTATTGTTATAGATGACGCATCGAGTTTTGTTTGGAAATTATTATTTTATAAGTTATTTTAGGGATTTTGAGTATTGATGTAGAATCTGGTGTATGGTTTTGGTTAAAGGCATTGTAGGCCCTAAACATTTAGTTTTGATATATTTTATTAAATGTTAAGAATAATAGCTCTTGTCTTTTTGTGGCGACGCCGAGAAATCAGTCCAATACGGAAATTAATCAGAATTCAGAAGGTGAATCTTATGTTAAATTAAAAGTTTTATTTTTCCTGATGACTGGGCATTTCGGTTTAAATTATAATTGTTAGTTTATTAATGCCTTATTAATGAATGAATTTGTAATTGTTATTTTATTAATGGCGTATTAATAATAATTTAATGTAATTTTTGTTTCAATATAATACCGCTTTATTTTTGTTAAATAAATGTTTTGGGGTTTATTTCTTCACCCAGTTTCCCTTATGTGTCCTCAATTATACCCTGTCCTCCACAGCCCTTTGCCTCCACGGGTAACAGTGTTATTATAAAAAAGGGAACGATAAAGTAAATGGAAGTAAAATGGTCAGGGAGTCCAGCCAATAAATTACACAAAATAAGTTAGACTTATTTATTCGTACCAACGTTTAGGCCTAATTTTTACGTCTGAATCATGGCCGAGAATAAAAAACAAACAGAAAAACTATACAAACAATGCTGTAACAAAGAAGATATAACAGGTTATAGAATAGCATAGAAAAGTAACTTTATTCTGAGACAAAGTCCCTTAATAATATCTAACATGGGCAGAAAAAGAAACATAATATATACCTGGCAAGAAGGCTACAGAATACAAATCAGAAATTATTTATAAAAAAACAAAAAAAGTAAACAATGTAAATACTAATCATGACAAAATACTCTAGGTAAATAAATAAATGTATAACAACAAATAAATACTTATATAAACAGAAATTATAGGAATGACAAGAAATAGTGAAAGATAAATTATGAAATAGCTGATAAAAATAACAAGAATAGAAACAAATCTAAAAGATAATAAGTCATAGATAATGCGTATAACAACACAAGGTAAAATCAAAAGAGAATGATTTAGTTACAAAATATATTATAATGATTACAGAGCTATTAGTGAAAGAAAAAATTAGCTTAAGATAGGTACTAATATAGTACTAATTACAAATAATAATTAAAAATAATAATAATAAAATCATATTTCTTATGATTTTACTATTTTTTAACCTAGACATAAATTAAATAAGTCTAACTTATTTTGGGTAATTTATTGACTCAAACCCCTGACCATTTTACACTCTTCTAAGACATACCCAGTCAACCATTTCCACATAAATATATTTAGTATATATTTTTTTAAATTTTAAAATTGTTGCTGTAGTTAATATTTCATATCAGGTGTAGCAAATCCGTTATACTGAGTAAGAAGAAGAAACATCAATGCAGATGTAAGCATAAAAAAAACTAAATCCTTAAATATATTTTATTTAAGAAGAAGAACGGACCATTTACCAGGTGGAGGTGAGAATAAATGCTCTTAAATACGGAGGAGCTATCTATTTGAAAGCCAACGTTTCGACCCACATCGCAGGTCTTCTTCAGGGCTTATAATAGTGTCAAGGGTTGTAAGTGATATAGAAACTAATTAAACTAAATATGAAGATCGGGCCGCTAAAAAGAGAAGAAGAAAAAAGTGTAAGAATGTAGCGGATTTGGGAGGAGACAGAATAAAGCTGAGAGTTGAAGAAACGTAGTCTATATTTGTTGTTAATGAGTCATCACTAAAAGCAAAAAAATTATTTAAAAACTAAAATTATTATTGTTGAAACGTCGGCACATAATTAAATAAGTAACCACTTATTTAGTGTTTTATTTGACTGCACCCCCAACTATTTTCTTCCTTACGTCTATCTTCCAGTCAACCATCCCCTCGCTTCTCATAAAATTATTATTATTGCATATAAACTTAAAATTTAGAGAAAATTCCGTGTAATGAAAAAATTATATGTATACAAAAGAGTGGCACGTGTGTACCTTTCGTGATGAATGATCGAATGCCTATAACTATTATAATTCGGTATTTCTTCAAAAATCGCCATTATGACCTTGGAGAACATGGTATATAAATAAATCAAGAGAGATCAAAATTGGAAAAATCCTGTTAAAAAAAATAAATCAATTAAAATGGCAGGTAAGCTTTCTTAAATATTAATAAGACTTTTCTTCTATGACAATAACTACAAACAGTGGTATCAACTAAATGTTTTTATAACCGATAAATTTTATTGAACAATTAAAATCAATATTAATTTATATTTTATTTACACTAATTAAAGTAATTACCTTATTTTAAAGTAAGATAAGCTTGCTTCGAAAATAAATCTTCATTTGAATAAACGGGTTGTTTATTTTAGGCCCGCTTTAACACAGTATAGCACTTAACTCCGATCCCGGCTAAATTTAAATTTTCCAAACACATGAAGGTGTTAATACGCTAATACTAAAAATAAACTGAAAGGGTAAAACGTTATTTAATTGTTTAACTTGAAATAACAGTCCACAATAAAACCACTGGACCTTTGGGATTGAATACATGTTTAGGATATGAGGATGTATAGTTAAAATGAATAAAATCACTGAGTTTAGGATTACTACGGATTCATCACACACACAAAAATGTATCAGTTCCGCAGGTAGCCACTTCGAGTTAAGTCACATGTTTTATGTTTTGATTAGTTTTCTTTTTAATATTTCTTTTTAGTATATAGATTAAAAAAGCGACTTACACATCCTGTTTAGGTTTTATCAACGTCTATACTTCCAAATTTTTGTTCAAACGTTAATTTCTTAATGAAAAGATTAACGAAATATAAAAATTTCCCATAACTACACTCTTTTAAAACTAATACTAATGACTATTTGTATTTTCGAAAATATTCAAAAGGAAACGAATAAGAAGATAAAATATTTTGAGACTCAACTCGAAGCGACAACTTGCGGAATAATTCTTTTTTTTGCTTTGATCATTTATGTGATTTGGATAATATTTATTAACTCCCGTGAGCATACAATTTGTTCTTAAAAATTTAAATTCAGTTTATAAGAGAGTATATTCATCCATTCATATTAATTTACATTCCACGTTTAGTAAATTTTGTATATCAATTTCAAAATTATCTTTATCTTCAATATAACCCAATACCAATCATAGTTTGTAGTGATAATGTTTTTTGTTTTTTTTTATATAGGTTCCGCAGCTTGTCGCTTCGAGGAGAGTTACAAGTTTCAACTGGTTATTCATTTATTTTTTTATATTTTCAAAAATACAAGTTATTGTGAGGTTTAGAATGGAAAAGAAAGTGTAATTATGGATAATGGGTAGATTTCTAGTATTTCTAATATTTTCTAGAATATTAAAAAGGAAAAGAATAAAAAGTGAAAAATTGTCGTGACTTAATTGGAAGAGACAACCTTCGGAATTCATACCCAAAAAATATACAGTCATACCGTTTTAAATTCCAGATAACAAAAATAATATTATTTTTAAAAAACAATGTAACATGTAATGTGATTTTAAAAACAATTTAATTGTAATAATAATTTAACAATTTAAATGTAATTTTAAAAATAACAGGTCTTATCAGATTTATTGATTGCATAAATCTGATAAGACCTGTTATTTATCCTTTATCAAAATTACTTATGAGAAAATTTCATTCTTGTAGATACTGCTCAACCTTATAGACCAAGAATTGTCGAACGTTATTTAAAAGGAATATGAAATCATGTTCATGAAATAGCATTTATGAACTGACATGAAAACGATTTAACAAGTTTGAGACTAACTCCAGTAATGAACTGTAACACCAGTTACACATACGTTAGTCTTGTTCGGATTACTTGGATGAACTTATAAATGGTTTAAATGAATAATAGAAATGTTGGCCCCAATATTACCTTTTGGGTCTCACAAGGAAATATAAGCCATAAATGTAACAAGCCTATATTCAATACAAGGTAGAGATGGCCGATTATAAATAAATAATAAGCAATATATATTTTTAATATATAATAAAGTAAATTTTGGTTCATTATATTATGTATAAATATTTTCGAATAATTATAAGAATACCGTATAAATATGGAGAGTATAATAGTCCGAGTGGATGTAAAAAAATAATTCCTCAAATAATATTTGCTTAAAATTTCTATTTTTCCATTAATCATACTTCTGAGCACTAACCCCTGAAGAAGACCTGCAACTTTGTTTGAAACGTCGGTTATTAATAAATATTTTCACTATTTAAGTAATTATTTTTTTAACACCATCCGGGAAACATATGATCGAAGTTATAGTGAAACAGGTTAGTTTTATGTGTCACTAAATTAGCTTCAATTAATGTTTAATACTTAATATTTCTTTAAAAAAAAGTGTTGTATTCTGATCGTACAGATTAGATTTAAGACTAAGGTGATAAAAGTGCGGGTTTAATCGCCAGCCATGGGCGAAGCGTCTACTTCTTCGCAGGCGGTAAGTGAAATGGAATCGGACAACATTAATTTAAGTTCAAATAATAACAATAGTGGTTCCTGGGAGCTTGTTACTGGTCGAAAACGACCTTTACCAATTGAATCGGACCTTACAAGACAGAAACGACAAACGCCAATACCAACACACAATAAATTTCAAGCCCTAACCTCAACACCGGACGAACCATCAGAAAATAGCACAAAACCAGTCCTAAATCAGAAACCGCCCCCAATTTATATTAATGGTGTAGAAAATTTCTCTGCACTAGTTACATTCCTCGAAGAAAAAGCCGGGCCAAATACTTTTACAGTCAAATCTACACTGAAAGGTGTAACTGTGTATCCAGATACGCCTGAAACGTATCGAAAATTAAATGCAAGTCTTAGAAGAGAGGGGGCGGATTTCCATACTTTCCAGCTCCCACAGGACAGATGCCCGAGGATAGTAATTAAGGGCCTTCATCACACTACACCGATTTGCATCATCAAGGAGGCACTGAAACAGAAAGGTTACGAAGCTTCAAATGTAACCAACGTGATATCAAGATTCAAAACACCTCTACCAATGTTCTTTGTGGATATTACCAAAGAAACATTCACAGAGAATGTTTATGAAATAAAATCTATTTATTATACAAAAATAAATATCGAGGAACCGCGAAAAAAAAAAGACATCCCGCAATGTCTAAGGTGTCAGCAGTATGGTCACACCAGAGGTTACTGTAACCACCCACCAAGGTGTGTAAGGTGTGGCGGGCATCATGATAGCAGCTCATGTACAAAAACTAGAGAAACCCCTGCTACCTGTGCCAATTGTGGCGGCCAACACCCTGCCAACTATAAAGGTTGCCAAACATTGAAGAACCTCAGGGTTCAGCGTAGCTCAAGGAATTACCACCACCGACCTACACCACCTCAACAAATGCAGTTACCACCGGACCCACAGGAATTCCCAGCTCTACGACAACCTTCACAGCACCATCGTCTAGGACAACCGCAAAACGACGTCGGATATCAGCAGATACCAAGGAGCCAACCTGCAACGAAGTCGACACCACAACAACATCATGCTCCAACAGGTATGATGAATAACACTACTCAGCCGGTACCCCCCATTGATAATGCTCCTCCCCAACTTTTTCAAATTTTAAATGGCCTAAATAACCTTATCCACCCTCTTTTTATTCTCCTCCAACAACTAACTCAAGTCACACAAGCCTGGAGCAATAGCCATGCCCCCTAATTTTGCAACAGCTGGCTCCTTGTCAATTCTCCTATGGAACGCTAACGGACTGATGCAACACCGGACGGAACTTGATTTATATTTACATGAAAAAAGGACAGACATAGCACTTATCACTGAAACACATCTTACACCACGATCTAAAATATTTATCCCAGACTATACTATTTACAGGACTGATCACCCAGACAAAACGGCACACGGAGGCACCGCCATTATCATCAAATCATCATTAAAACACAATCCTATTCACTTACCCATCACACCACACTTACAGTCTACTGGCATCACATTACATACAAAACATAAAAACATAACGTTTGCTGCTGTGTATTGCCCCCCTAGGTACAAGCTTACATCTTCGATGTTTTCTGAGTTTTTTAAACGTTTAGGTCGATCTTTTATCGCAGGTGGTGATTTCAACGCGAAACACCAATGCTGGGGTTCAAGATTGTGTACCCCAAGAGGTAGGAATTTGTGGTATGCTCTTCATGAACTTGCATTAGATACTTCAACTCCTAATTCTCCCACTTACTGGCCTACTTCTAGACGTAAAACCCCGGACTTACTGGACTTTTTTATTACAAAAGGACTTAGAACAGTATACAAGACTGTAAATACGAGTTCTGACCTCTGCTCTGATCATTCTCTAGTCCAGATGACCCTATGCGAAGAACCTTCTGAGGCAGAAAAAAGGCCTGCGCTCACACAGGATATAACTGATTGGGGATTATATAGATCTTACCTTAACTCTGACCTCACAATTCCTGTTTCAATAAAAAACGAGACAGAACTAGAGGAAGCAGTGGAGATGTTCACTAGAAGTATACAAGAAGCAGCGTGGTCAGCATCAAAACCCAGGTGCAGGAAATCAGATAACTTACCAAGCTACCCACAGTATATTAGAGATCTGATCAGAGCCAAGAGAAGAGCTCGTAAAAATTGGCAAACCAACAGACAACCTTCAGATAGACGGACATTTAATAAACTAAATAATGAACTGAAACGCCAAATTAGCAAATTTAACAGGTCAAACTACGACAACTACATTAAATCCCTTTCGACTGACGATGGAAGTTTATGGAAGCATACCAAAAGACTCTTAAAACATCGTGAGATGTCAGCACCTCTTAGAAAAGAAGATGGCTCTTGGGTTGTGTCGGACGAGGAAAAATCCGAGCTCTTTGCCGACCATCTTTCTTCCGTATTTACCCCACATACTGACTTTATAAACACAGAACACGAAAACTTGGTAAATAACACACTTGACATTCCATTACAACTAACACTGCCACCGCCCTCATTCACTCCCAAAGAAGTAGCAGAAATAATTAGACACTTACCAAAAAGAAAAGCCCCGGGCTATGACTTAATAAATGCTGAGGTGCTCCAGCAAATGCCTAGGAAAGCTCTAGTGTTTTTAACGACAATCTACAACTCAATACTTAGAACTACAAAATTCCCTATACAGTGGAAATACTCTTTTGTAACCATGATTAAAAAACAAGATAAAGATATTAGCAGCCCTTCCTCGTACAGACCTATTAGTTTACTCTCCATTTGTTCAAAAATTTTTGAAAAATTACTTTATCCCCGATTATTAAAGTTACTGACAGACAAAAATATAATCCCTCACCATCAATTCGGTTTTCGGAAATCACACTCAACAACTCAACAATTACACAGAGTAACTGACTACATATCGACAGCACTAGAGCAGAAGTTATATGCAACTGGAGTGTTTCTGGATGTCGCCCAAGCATTCGACAAGGTCTGGCACCAAGGGCTTCTCTTTAAACTCAAGACTGTATTACCTCACACTTATTATCTAACTCTTCACTCATTCCTTGCAGACAGATTTTTCTCAGTCCGGCAGGGCTCAGAGCTATCTTCAATAAGACCGATCTTAGCCGGCGTGCCTCAGGGATCAATACTGGCACCGCTGTTGTACATAACATATACACACGATATTCCACTAAGTACTGACATACTGACAGCAACCTACGCTGACGACACTGCCATAATCACCAAACATCAAGACGCGACGCAAGCCTCACTAAACTTACAACATAACTTACAAAAGTTGAGTGAGTGGTGCCAACTATGGAAAATTAGACTGAACCATGAAAAGTCACAGCACATCACTTTTACTCTTCGACGTGAAACATGCCCTCCCATTTACCTTAACAACTCACCCATCCCGCAGACAGACAAAGTACAATACCTTGGACTAACGTTTGATAGGAGAATGACATGGGGTCCTCACGTTAAGATGAAACGCCAATCACTGAACCATAAGCTCAATTTAATGTACTCACTATTCAGGAAAACCTCCAAATTAGACATAAGACAGAAACTAAACACGTACACTTACCTACTAAAACCAGTTTGGACATATGCATTACAAATTTACGGGATCGCTAAACAGACTCACAGAAAACGACTGCAGACTTTTCAATCAAAAGTACTAAGACTTATCACCAAAGCACCATGGTACGTCAATAACAAAACTCTGCATACTGACTTAAAAATACCAACGGTTGACGAACACATACGAACATACTACAAACGCTTTCAAGAAAAACTACACGGACATCCAAACCCATTAATAGAACGAATGGCCTCTACTCTCATGCCTGACAACACTAAGAGGAGATTAAAAAGAACGTGGATGAGGGATTTGCTATCATAGGAAATTGAATCAAGCCAAGGGAGAGGTACCGCTGGGTACTGTTCTTCTTCATGCCTTTCAAGTCATTGTATCATGTTTGTTTTTGTTTTTTTGTTGTTTTTTTTGTTTTGTTTTTTAGTGTCAGACTATCTGCTGATTGTCACTGTTTTGTATTTGACAGGTGTAGATAAAAATATAAAGAGAAAAAAAAAAAAAAAAAAAAAAAAAACACCATCCGGACTATTGTCCACTCTACATTTCTTTCTTTTAAGAATTGAGTCAAGTTTTTAAACTGAAAATAGGTTTGATAATTAGTAGAATATGAATTTTCATAAATGATCCATTATAATTTATTATTAAATTAAAAAGTATTAATGCTGATATATTACGGTAGTGGGAGGTGAATTATTAATTTATCTCTGCATCGGTTTCTTAAAATTATAAATTTAACCATTATAAATACACATCTGTTTAACCTGCGATGTTTGTCCTAATTATTTGTAGCACGTGTGTTAAGTCATTAAAATTTAATATGAATCATCATTAAAAGCAAATAATAATTTTAAAAACGCAGAAATGATAGAATGAGAAAATACTGGAAGAAAAGAAGGGCGAAAATGAGAAAGGAAAAGTAATCATTATTGCATAAAAAACTATAATTTTAAGCAAACTCCGTTACTGAAAAAAAATCTGTTTACAAAAAACTAGCACGTGTGTTACTTTTTTTTATAAATGATTGAATATTATCTACAGCAGAAATAAAACTTACTTCTTTTTTTTAAATTTCCGTCTAATGATTTCGCTTCTGTATTATGTAAAAAGTTCTTAATGGTCGTTTAATATTTCATAGTATTTATAAGTTGGACTAAAATAAAAATGGGTAGTAAAAATTTGACTTAATTGTGAAGGAAGATACTAATTATTTTCTTTATTTTTTTTCATTATTCAATATAACAATCATACACAAATAAGATTTCCAGTGATTTGAATATTTATAAAATTCGAATAATCGATCCCCGCTAAGCGAACAGAGGAACATAAATATTAGGATAATAATTAAAGATTTATTTCAAACTATTTTAACATAAAAATAAGATAAAAGAAAGTGTGCTTAAGGAAAAACTAAAAATTAATAATATCCAACAATTAAATCAATGATAATTTAAAAAAAAAGAAGATAAAGGTATGTTTCGTCTCCCTCTTCCCCAAGCATTGAAATATTATAAATGGGTAATAATAAACAAAAACTTTTGTATTTATTTAATTTATTGATATTTACAACTATAATGCTATTATAACAAGTAAATGTGCTAATATGTACAATATGACACGAAAATACTTGTGGAGAAACTACCCATCGGTAGCACTCCAATAAAATTCTATAGTAGAGGGTCTCGAGGCCATCATCTTTTCAGACGCCTCGGAGGGTTATCAGGAATAGTATGGGAAGCAAGTTGAGAGACTAGCGGATTCAAGTGTGTATGGAGCTTGTCATGGAAGGATAGGTATCTAGTTTGGGCCAAATCAGTAACATATGGGATATTAAGATCATGATGGATGAGTTTGTTTGTGACATAATTGAGGATTTTACGAAGGATTTTGGATTGTAAGGACTGGATACGAGATGAATAGGATGGTTTAGTAGAGCCCCAAAGCTCAACTCCGTATGTCCAAATAGGTCTGATAACTGTCATGTAAATGAGTCTTTTGTAATTAATTGGGAGCTTAGAGCGTTTGTCCAGTAAGTGTTGAAGTAGGCGAAAACGTCGAGCAGTTTCTTGTCATTTCAGTCTTGTATGATGATTCCAAGTGAGACGTTTGTCCAGATGGAGTCCAAGGTAACTTATATGTTCGACAGGGTTCAGTGGAATATTATGAAAGGATACAGTAGGGCAGGAATTCGTAGGTTTACGACGAAGGGTGAAGGTAATTTGATGGAATTTGTTAGGATTTATTTTGACACCATTCTTGAAGGTTTGAGATACGGGATTAAAGAGATTGGGATGCAACAAATGGATCCTTATTTACTGATAACACACATGTGTCATCAGCGTACTTAGTGCTTGGATGGGTTGGGATGTCAGCTGTATATATCGTGTATAGGATGGGACCCAAGATACTACCTTGAGGAACACTGGGTAAAGAGGGAAGAGTAGTAAAAATTATGGTTTACTTTAAAGGTTCTATTATTTGAGGTAGGAACTGATAATAAGGAAGTAAGTAGAAGGTAAGAATTAACGGAGTTTGTACAGCAGACCCGGATGCTAGGCTCGATCAAAAAATAAAAACTGAAAATAAAACCCGAAATAAAAACTTTACATTCGATAGTGAAGAGGAAAAAAATTAGTTTTCACTTTTCTTTTTCAATGGAGAAACATGGATTCCAGGTTTTAGAATTTAAGAGCTTTAGATTGGAGAAAAAAAACAAAACAAATGAGTCATGAAATATAAGCTATTGAGGTTTTATCTTTAGATTAAAACTATAAACATGCTTTTTCCCGATATCTAAATTGCCCCTGAAACATTTATCTCTTTTTACCCCCCTTAACACCTCATTTTCGCGTAAACACTACTAAAAAAAAATTCATAAAATAAACTTTATCATTCAATAAAGTCATAGAAATATAGACATCAGGGATTTTGGTTTAATTAATAAAAAAGTTACTGTAGTTCCTATTGTTCCTTACGAATGAGAAATGTGCTCAGATACATTTATCATTTAGAACAATAGACAATACAATACTTTTTTATTTTAAAGTTGGAAAAGTTCCCTTTCAAGCATTAGGAAAAAAATGGCGAACTAAATAATTTCACGACCCTCTTTTCACCTGTTTTTTTTTTATTTTTTACTCTATACTCCAGATACATTAATCTCAGTTAATTAAAAATTATTAACTTATCCAACCTTACCACGAAAAACCATAACCAGTTTCTTTTACTAACTGTATTAACCTTATTATATATTTTTTCATGTAGGCGTACTAAGGATCAGGTCATTTCACGTGCCCTCTCGTAGTCTTGATCTTTGCTAAGTGCTTTTTCATGCGTTCTGGTGTTCCTTTATTTTCTCCCCCTATTTCTTTCCTGTCGTCAGCCTTAGTTTTTCCCAAAAACATGGAAGACTTCTTTAGCGAATTTTGGTAGGGGATAAACTTATAGCTTCGCTTCAGCAACATGCTCGAGACTGGCGACACCTAGCGGCTTGTGCATGAGTTATACAATTTCTTTTAATCAACTTTAGTTTAAAGGTTAAAATTTCATTGATACAAGAATAACTATATCTATATAAAAAGTCGTTTAATAGTCATGCAATTGGTACTAATAACTAGAAACATCAATAACTAACTGGACTTTTCGTTTCCCCTAAACGATTTTATTTTAAATAGTTGAATGTCTTGTATGAATTTATTGAAAGTACAAATGATCTATGTATTGTTAAACTTAACGATAATAATGCTAAAAATGAAAATAAAATTATATAAATACAAACACAAGGTATAAATAATATAACTTTGTACGAATTATTATTTTAAATAAATTATTGATATTTTGTAATGAGCTTATCCAGCCAATCATATATTTTGATTAATAAATAAACTACTTGAAAATGTATATAATTATTGTTCGGAGTGCCAATTTGAGTGAAAATAAGACTAATTTAATCATTTCAATTTAAAAATTTAAATTTTAATTATTCAGACTATAATTGGTTTAGAAATTCAAAAAAGAACACAGTTATTCCAAAGACTTGAGTTTTCACTTCAGTCCTCATGACTGCATATTTAAATTTTTTTGGCTCTATTTATTTTGAGACTTGCTTATGCTTCAATGTACAAAGATGTTTCTTAATTATCTGAGCCCCCAAGCACAGTGTGTTTAAGCAGCTGGTTTCAAACCTTTATCAGAACGTATTAGCATTCAAATGATACATTACCGAGCTAAATTAAACAAAACGAAGGAAAATGGGTTTCTCTCCCTTTTTCTTTCTAAGACACTCACCATAACACGCTCTCTCTTCCTCATTCTATTTTAAAACTTGAACTGCCTTAAGACTATTAAGAATATAAATCAAGGATTTTAACCTATATTAGATAAATAATGTTTTCTTATAAACATAAAAAAAAAACCTGTACTCCTATAACCTATATATAATATCATGAGGATGGTTCCTGATTTCAGTAAATAGTAGAGGATAATCATTAATTTACTATCTCTAGAGTAGGAAATGTATCCACTAGATTTCCTCCAAATAAGGGTATACATTATAGAGACTAGGTAAGTCACAGAGAGGCATTTATTTTATAGAGGCTGAGTTTACCCCAGGAGCGTCTGCAGATCACTTCGTGTCCACATATGTTGGTTAACAGATTAAATAATTTATCTGCCAGAGCCAGATTTGAACCCAGGATCTGCAAAGCAACGCACCGCTCTACGAGTGAAGAACCAAGATCCCTCAAAATTATATTTGTTATTTCAAGTATTTAAAACATAATAACAGATAAAAAATTGAAAACGGTGGGTTTTTTAATGTTGTGTGATCTATTTTTATCTAATTTATTAGCTTAAATTGATAATTGTTAAGTTTTTCATATTAAACCAGAAAACAATTCGATAAATTATGAGAGTAATAATAACCAACGAATGAAATTGCCTTTAATTTCTCGGATCTACGATAAATATATAGCTAGGCCACTCTACTCCGACCTGAATAATTGACAAATAATTACAGAGGAGTCGTAGGTGAATAATTTAATAATAGAGCCACGATGACCTTAGAGGAAGTCGATACCTTCGAGGGCAATTTAACACATCCTACAGCGAATGGACGAGATAGAAATCGATACGCGATAGCTCGGTAACGCCTGGAGGCTACACAACTGTTGGAAAGTAGCCTCCTACGGGAGTGCCTGCAGATTCAGTTGTTTTTCCGTTCGCACTCAGGAGGAGGGCGTGGGGTGGAAAATCGATATCACTCTGGCAGAAACATTGAAATGATAGCCTCCCTCTCACTTCTCGGGCAACTTTGTATGCAAATAAATCTCTCCGTATCGTCTGCTAGGTTCCAGAGAGCAAATAATTAATTTCAGACAAACTAGCTCTTGCGATAATTGATCATACTGATTAGGACTTCGAGCGAATAATTTTCTAATTACTTTAGTAACAAGATATAATCGGAAATACGGCAAATTGATAGGCAAGGATATTAATTTAAATTTCCTCGGATTTTGTTGATGCTTTCTTATATAATTGATTTTAAACATCTCTAACAAATACAAAACATATTGTGAGTTGATTTTTACTCTAGGGACTTAGTCATGAAATATGTTTATTTCCCGAAATTACAATAAAAAAATTATCCGGAATAGTAGTAAAGTACTGCTTTCTATATACGAACAGTCTTGAAAAAAAGTAAAACAAGTGAAGTAAGTGAAAAAAACAAAACATATTTTTTCAAGCAAAAAAAATATATTACTTATCTACTATGACCAAGATTGGGGGATCATAACCCGGCAGGTGGCTCTATGATTTTTTAAAGGGACTAAAAAATCTTTGGTTATGCCGTCCTTCGGAAGGGACGTTAAACGGAAGTCCCGAGACTCTCCGATGTCAGGCACTTGCTACAAATCCCAATCCAAATCAAATCTGGATAGGCAAAATTTAGAGCTCCTACTGTAGCATCGTCCGATTAGTCATTGCACCATAAAGTGACGTTAAATAAACAAACAATCAATAATTATTACTTAGAACTGAAATACAGCATAAGAAGATCTAAAATGGACATTGAGGGAAATAATATGTATACTTAATATAAAAAGTAATAAATGCTCCTAAAATAGCTAATATAACACGCCAATGTATATATACACATTTATGTATTTTTAAAAATAATTTATTAGTTAATTGTTTTAATTTTAAATATTTTTATTTTGAAGAGAAAAGATATGCCCCCGGCCGGGATTCGAACCCGGGTCCTCTGTCTTACCGTGACAGGACTCTACCAACTAAGCTACCGGAGTTGATACCAGCCGGGGACAAATCTTTTCTCTTATCTGATCCCATGTCCCCGAGTTCTCGCAAGTTTTGCCATGTATACACGAGTTTTAATTTTAAATATTTTTATTTAGATGAGAAAAAAAATGTTATGTATTTTTAGATATGTTAGATTTTTAGATATGCTATGTAATTATGTATTTTTTGTTTTTGTATTTATTGAGGCTAGCTTTATTTATTATCTCATCTCTACAAACACAAAGCATCAAAGGGAAAAACACAACTTTTCAGAAGACTGAAAAAACTATTTTAATGTTCATTCCAAACCAGTGTATTTTAACTATGTCATTAGACTTGGTTTTGTGCCTTGGAGATGATTTTTTTCGAATAGTATCTTTTAATTGGTCAGAAAACAAATTCATCAGTTTGATTATCTATAATTATTTTTCAAAGTAATAATCATTAAACTAAGGCATAAATAAGAATCGTTTGTTTACACTGTGTGATTTTAAATAGTTCCATAGTCCCAGTATTGAATATGTCGTATTCCTTAGTCTACTTTAAAATACCTCTCTGGTTTAACGAAAAATTCCAACAGCAAACACATGGCATATTTAATACTTTGCCATGCAAGGAATTTGGTTTTGTTACTATTCGAGCAAGATCAAAGACGCAAATGTGGAGGACTTTGAAACTCCCAGTAAAAAGGTTTATTCTTCTCTTTACAAGTTGAATTCAGAGTCAAGACTTCGCTATAACATCCAAAAAGTTATTAAATTCCTTTCAATTCCTAAAGCAATTGTTATAAGTCGAAAACGAAAAATGTGTTATTTTTCACATTCGATACTTTTCATTTGTATCGATGAAATGAAGATTTTTAAGTAATTAATTTTACATGTTATTTACACTTAGGAAAAGGTAAACTATATATAAATTTATATTTTAAGAAGTTTTGGTGTGAATGGAGCCGTTGGAAGCACGTCCCTAAGCGTTATCCCGATTATGGGCTTAAGGAAAAGCCAGCTTCAAAGAGGCCTTTGAGAGAAGGAGGGCAAGAGAGTACATAATAACTGAGCTGGAACCTCCGGTATTGATCAGTCTGGAAGGGGTCACACATCTGTCAGTACTGGCTTGCAACCTGCAGTCGAAGTTCTGCGGGCTTTGCGAGGGGCTAAGGCAGGTGTCTAAGTCCTTAAGTCTCTTCTACGTGGCGAGTAGTTAATAGGATCGGTCCAAAAGACATAAAGTATTTCGAAAATTACGTCTTCCAATCACAAACACAATGTACAAATAAGCCGTTTATTCTTAATATCTTCTTAATATAATATAGCCACAGTGAATTTTTTCCCGGGAGCGGAATCGTGTCATTCTTGTTGTTTTTGCTTAAAATGGATTTATACTCTATAACCAATAACTGACATAGTTTTCTTATTCACTACGATAATAACACGATCCCGCTTCCCTGAGTACAAGAAACCGATTTTCTACAAAAAAAAATCAAGCAAGATAAAAACAATTTTATTTAAGAAATAATTAAGAAATAAGTAAAATTTTACAAACATTACATTTTAAAACAACCTTTTTTTCAATAAGAATATATAATTACATAAAACTTTACGTCTTGTTTTAAATAAAAATTAACTGCAATGGTTCAATACTATTACTAGATAAAGTTCACAACTACAGAACAGAAGTCAATTAATACAATTTTATTTATAGCGTTCTGTTCGATTAGCTAAAATTACAATTGTACAAAAACAAGTCACAAAAAGAGATATGTGTTTAAAAAGAGATAGTGTATTTGAGTAGCCTCTATTATGGTGGACTAAAGTAAACCAAATACAACAAAGGCGATGTATTGACGTAGCGATGAAAAATGGAATGACTGAACCATGCCTGACCTCTCAACCAACATTTATTTTCAATCATTCAACTTTATATTTCCATTTTTCTGTTTACATGTTGTTTATACGAATCGATCTTTTATATAACAGTTTTAGGTCAAACCACTTATGATCTTTAGTTTTTATTAATAAAGGGTTTCTTTTACTAGTAATTACTTTAATTTAGTAAAAAAAAAACAAACAAAAAAAAACAGCTTAAATGATCTGATTAAAATATATATATATATATATATATATATATATATATATATATATATATATATATATATATATATATATATATATATATTCCGTTAATCGATTTTTCTTCCTTTTTTGCTGTACGCGGCAATAACTGTGTTTTACTTAGACCTAATTAATTATTTAGGTATGACGTAGATTTAATTAATATTATAGCAACTATACTGGATTGGAAATAAATAATGTGTATCGTTGATATAAAATTTAAAGAAAAGAAAGATAGACCTGTCCTACAACAACCCAAAGGTCTGAGGTTTAGTTCATGGTAGCGATATTAGAATTTCTAAGACAGGGAATGTGAATGGAGGTGATTTGACCGAATTGAAATTAAAAAAGAAATGAACATTTTGGGACCTGTATCAATATTACAACAAAATCATCTTTGGAATAAGGACTTTTTTTCAGACTTCTATTGACTACCTAATCCTGTACACATACAGCCCATGGAACGTATTGGGTTCAGTACGTGGTAGAGACTGCACTGTTTCTGGGACAACGACGACAGTGTTGGGAGGTGATTTGTCCCAAATCACGCTCAGCCACCTGGTTATCCCATAATAAGGGAGGAGTTTGGCTAAACCCCAAGAAGGGTCTCCACATCCCGAAGGTTCCATCCCCCGCTGTTACGATTCTTAGATATAAATTACTGCCATCCAATCACTAGATTAAGGAAACCAACCATTAGAGGAAACTGTTAACAAAAAAAAAACAAATTATTTTCCACTGCCGGATTCGAACCCGGGACCTTCGCCATGGCAACTCAGCACTCTACCACTACGCTCAATTATTGATATTTTTTAGTAAAAAAAAGATGGTTTGATAAAAAAAAATAATCAGTAATTTTTAATATTAACTATGTTCTCCTTCCTCACCATGTCTTTCCACTTATTACATATTGTACTACATCTATCCTTTAAAATATTTCATGAACTTTTTTTATATATTATCGTCCCCTTGGGTATTTAACTGTATTTCTCACTGCTATTGATTATTATCATTGTTTCTTATTAACATTTTTATTTTTATTATACAAGCATTAATTTTATTACTTGATTTGTTACTTTACTTGATTTATTACTTACTGTATTTTTTATTTTTATTATTTACAGCGTTATATATTTTAATTACCTATGTATTTTTATTTTTATTACTTACTGTATTTTTATTTTATTTTTTTTATTACTTACTGTAGTTTTTATTTATTTTTTATTTAAATGGTTATTTTTTTTTTTTTTTTTTTTTAATTTAATTCAATGATATTTACAACTATAATACATTATTATATCAAGTAAATGTGCAAAAAAATGTAGCATATGACATGAAAACACTTGTGGAGAAACTACCCATCGATAGCACTCCAATAAAATGGTTATTAAAACTCTAGAATGATCATCTTTGATCTTTATTAAATTATGTTTCATGTTCTCCTCCCCATCTTTATTGTTCACCACTCAGACACCTGATACTTGTGTATTTTAATTTTAATACTTACCCATTGTAATTTTTAATATTTAGCTTTATTGCCTTATTCCTAAATTTTTACACTTTCTTTTTATTACTTTCTATTACGTATTCTATTCTTTGTTACGTTTTTTTACTGCCACTTGGTTATTAATACTGTTAACACTCATACATTTTAACCTTAATTTTTACCATATTTAGCAATTGTTAACAATTTTTTTAATTTTCGATTGTCTGTATTTTGCATATTTAGCCCTGAAGAAGACCTGCAAAGTAGGTCGAAACGTTGGCAAAGTAGCGGTTAAAAAAGGGTAAGTAAAAAACATTTCTCCATACATATTCTTCCACACATTCTTCTTTTCTGTTGTCTTCTTCTTTTTATTTTATTTTATTTTTTATTTTTTGGAAATAACCTACCCTATTCCACTACAGCTCATGAAGTGTTTTAGGTTCAGTACGTTTAAGGGAATTTACTGTTTATAGGTCAACTTTAGTGAAGGGAGATGATTTCTCCTGAATTACACTCAGCCACCGAGTCCCCCCCCCCATTAATGGGCTTTAACCACTTTATAGAGGCTGAATGAACTCCAGGAGCGTATGCAGATCCCGCAGGGTCCACCCGTGACTGATAACAGATTAAATAAATTATCTGCCTTAACCGGATTTGAATCCTGGACCTTCTACAAGGCGACTCAGCAGTCTACCATGAGCTACCCCGCTCCATTTTTATTTTTATTTTTTATAGAAATACCTAGAACACATTTTCCTTATTATAATTTATAATTAACCTAACCTGTACCACTACAACCTGTAAACGAGTCTCTGTGGTTCAGCACATGGTAAAGACAGTACTGTTTTAAGACAACGGTTCTGCAAGGAGATGGCTTGACCTAGGTCATGCTTAACCGCCAGATCCCCCCCTTATTTTGGGTACCCTATTTTTATAATATTTTATAGAGGCTGGGTGAGCCCCAGGAGGGTCCTAGGTCCTATACGATCCATCTCCGGCTGCAAACAGACTAAATAAAAGTCTTCCCTGCAGCGGGATTTGAACCTGCATGGCAACTCAGTACTCTACCGCTGAGCCACTCCACTCCCTTAATAAATTAATTATACAGAATTAAACTTAATTATACTCATATTAAATTCGTTTAAATTATGAGATTATTCCAAGGGATCTCTACATCTTTCACAGTGGAAGATGAAGACACCTTATCAATCGTGAAAAGCTGCGTGTTTGTTAGGAATTTATTAGGCTGAAAGATAGTATCGGGCTCCTAACATTAAATTAAAAGGCCTGCAACTTAAGGAAGATAAGGACTTTGGAAGGGACTTCTTAACAAACGATCTAAACTTTCACCACTGACAAAACTACAACTTAACAAACAACTTCTGCTACACATTTGGTCCTGTCGTTCCGAACTTATGGGAACAGTTAACGGAAATAATTTGGTATGATAAATTATTGTATAAACTTTTCTAGCACACAGTAAGTACTAGACTTAGTTATTTGATAACTAACATAACTGTTTTAAATACTGAAGTAATTATAAATCACGAAAAATAATAAAATAACTGTTATATAAAAAAGGAGCACGGAGTTGCTCAGGTGTAGAGCACTGCATCACCGTGCCCAAGGTTCCAGGTCTAAATCCCGCTGTGGCAGATTTTATTTAATCTGTTAGCGGCCGAAGATGGATCCCATGAGATCTAGCACCTCCCTAAGCCTCTAAGGGAGTTAAGCGTGATTTAAGACAAATCACCTCCCTGAAAAATCGTTGTCCAAACTACAGTACAGTCCCAACCACAAAAGCCCTTCAGAGGTTAAAATGGTACAAGTTATGTATATATATATATATATATATATATATATATATATATATATATATATATATATATATATTGTTACGGTCTGAGCGGGAAGGAGGCTGAGAAGATTAGGCGAACAATGGGATTAAGCCGGAAGGGATTATAGAATGTCGTAGAGCCTACTCGATCGGCCCGGAATGTTCTAGATGCCCCCACCCCAATCTCCCTTGCCTATATAAAAAGGCGAGCTGTTTTGGCCGCGCAGTAGTAATAAGACGAGTAGTAATAAGACGAGTCTGTAATAAGCCAGTGAGTAGCAGTCGTTAACTAGTGGCAGTGTGTGTGAGTTAGTTAGTATTAGTATCAGTCTGTAATAAGTGCTTAGTGAGCAACAGTGACAATTAGTGACCGTGTAATAAGTGTAATAAACTGTGTGGCAGTTAGTCATATTTGAAGAGTCTTACGGTCGGTGGACTTTAGTTAGCGAACTGTAAGTGTTAATTTGTAATTGTAAACTATAGTGTAATATTATTGTATTTGTACAAATTTATATAAATAGTTTAGTTACTTAGTATAAACAATATCTTATATTATTTGTATATTATCTTAGAAATTAGATAACATTTAGTAGAATATTATTATTGTATATTGATATTAGTTTAATAATTTAACTGTTTTAAATAATCTCATTGTATTCTTGTTAATTTGTTAATAAATATTAGATTCTTGAATTAAGTAATAGTTTAGTCCATTTTACACCCAGTAGCCCGTAACAATATATATATATATATATATACACATACCATCAATAAATTTGGCCATCAATGGACCGCATGTAACTCAAGGCTTATGGTGTCTCTTTTTCTTCTTGTCTTTCCAGTATTTCTGCCTTTCTTATCAAGTGCTCATCTCTGATCATCTGTCCAGACTCTCTTCCGTCGAGACTTAGGCTTGCCTTCTTCATAGGCTACGTTTTCATATAACTCGCGTAGAGGTCGAGGTAAATTTTCAAATTTTTATAATTATTGTTTTATCTAAGTTAAAATATCTTGTTTTATTATCTTGACGTGGGAGTGGGTTAGATCAGTGTGTAGCATGCTATGTTGTTTTGCTCAAATCCGGCTGATGCAGATAAATTATTTAATCTGTTAATAACCACTGGAAGACATTTTGGGATCTGCAGATCTTCCTGTGGCTCACCGATCTCCTACACGATAAATATATAAGGTACATTAGCTGGTGGAAAAACTTGGTGGTTACGAGTACAGGTTTAGGTACAGGTTGAAGCACACTTGATGGGCTGTATTGGTACAGGGTTTTTTTTAAATACTCTTACAACAACTATATATACCAGTCCATGGTTAACTGCTTTGATAACTCAATCTTATCTTTCATCACTTATCAGCCGAATCACCAACTGTTGTCTTAGAAACATTACAGCCTTTACCATGTACAGACACAAGGACCTTCATGTACTGTAGTGGTGCAGGTTTTTAACTCGATATATCTTTTATAATGTTTAAACAGTAAGAACCAATAAGTGTTTTGAGCTTGGATAAAGCGAACTGAAAAGGCCCCTATACGAGAAAAGGGTGAAAGAGTACAGAGGCAAGGTAGCCTCAGAATTTGAATGAGGTTGATAAAAGTTAAATTAGGAGCAACGTGAAGAGATTTCCATAATGTTTGAGCAGCTGGCGCCCCCCCCTTGTCCCCCCCCCGTGCGGCTAATTTAATGCCTCCTTACTTCCATTAGCCTTATCAATTCATAAGGATAAATTTAGGCGAAGGTTTCCCAGGGCCATTAGTTATTCGATCACTGGCGGGGACAGGAAGTGGTGGCAACGCTTGATGAATATAGAATAAAAGTCCCAGTGTTATAAAGGATCTCTTTTAAACATGTTGTATGAAGTTCTATATTAATAATAATAGCAATAAAGCTTAGCGAACCCGAAGGCTCGATGATGTTACCAGCAACCTTACGATCTTCGTTCCACGGGCCACGATCCTGATGATAGGAATGTCTATGATAAGGAACGATAACAAATGGTAAGGCAGATGTACTTTAAGACGAACAATTATTTTTTATAGTATTTTTTCTTTTGACTTCCATTCAACAGTCTAAAATAGTTAGCTTTAAGTTGCAGTCACGGAATCAGGAGGATGTGTAATCTATGCATATGCATATCCAACAAAAACCAAAATATGGGGAACATGACCAGAGAATTGAAAATGTGCTCTTGTTCACCCTTTACACGAAAAAGGAGACTTATTACACGCTACTTACATTCAAATCAAGTGAATCATAGATTAACCAAGTAAAAATAAGTTTGCAAAAAGCGAAAATAGAAACAAGTGATGTGATTTCTGATAAACAAATGTTCAGAAATAAGGTAGATAAGTGGATGGTAATGTCAGAGAAGAAATTTGGAACGAAATGATCAGAAGAGAGGGAAATAATATATGGAGAAAGATGAAGGAAATATGGAAAAAACATACAGAATATTGTACGTGAATTAAATCATAATAATACACATATCGAACCGAACATTCAACTGCGTCGAACAGACTTGTTTTGATACCATGATGAATTATCTTCTCTGAAAGCTAAATCATAAAATAGTTTGACGGAATAACGGCATTATTTATTATTCATTAAACAAATCATGCGGATGAACGTTTTTATTACAATTGCTCTTACATATTATAAACATAACTACAGAACAGAAGTCAATTAATACAATTTTATTTATAGCGTTCTGTTCGATTAGCTAAAATTACAATTGTACAAAAACAAGTCACAAAAAGAGATATGTGTTTAAAAAGAGATAGTGTATTTGAGTAGCCTCTATTATGGTGGACTAAAGTAAACCAAATACAACAAAGGCGATGTATTGACGTAGCGATGAAAAATGGAATGACTGAACCATGCCTGACCTCTCAACCAACATTTATTTTCAATCATTCAACTTTATATTTCCATTTTTCTGTTTACATGTTGTTTATACGAATCGATCTTTTATATAACAGTTTTAGGTCAAACCACTTATGATCTTTAGTTTTTATTAATAAAGGGTTTCTTTTACTAGTAATTACTTTAATTTAGTAAAAAAAAAACAAACAAAAAAAAACAGCTTAAATGATCTGATTAAAATATATATATATATATATATATATATATATATATATATATATATATATATATATATATATATATATTCCGTTAATCGATTTTTCTTCCTTTTTTGCTGTACGCGGCAATAACTGTGTTTTACTTAGACCTAATTAATTATTTAGGTATGACGTAGATTTAATTAATATTATAGCAACTATACTGGATTGGAAATAAATAATGTGTATCGTTGATATAAAATTTAAAGAAAAGAAAGATAGACCTGTCCTACAACAACCCAAAGGTCTGAGGTTTAGTTCATGGTAGCGATATTAGAATTTCTAAGACAGGGAATGTGAATGGAGGTGATTTGACCGAATTGAAATTAAAAAAGAAATGAACATTTTGGGACCTGTATCAATATTACAACAAAATCATCTTTGGAATAAGGACTTTTTTTCAGACTTCTATTGACTACCTAATCCTGTACACATACAGCCCATGGAACGTATTGGGTTCAGTACGTGGTAGAGACTGCACTGTTTCTGGGACAACGACGACAGTGTTGGGAGGTGATTTGTCCCAAATCACGCTCAGCCACCTGGTTATCCCATAATAAGGGAGGAGTTTGGCTAAACCCCAAGAAGGGTCTCCACATCCCGAAGGTTCCATCCCCCGCTGTTACGATTCTTAGATATAAATTACTGCCATCCAATCACTAGATTAAGGAAACCAACCATTAGAGGAAACTGTTAACAAAAAAAAAACAAATTATTTTCCACTGCCGGATTCGAACCCGGGACCTTCGCCATGGCAACTCAGCACTCTACCACTACGCTCAATTATTGATATTTTTTAGTAAAAAAAAGATGGTTTGATAAAAAAAAATAATCAGTAATTTTTAATATTAACTATGTTCTCCTTCCTCACCATGTCTTTCCACTTATTACATATTGTACTACATCTATCCTTTAAAATATTTCATGAACTTTTTTTATATATTATCGTCCCCTTGGGTATTTAACTGTATTTCTCACTGCTATTGATTATTATCATTGTTTCTTATTAACATTTTTATTTTTATTATACAAGCATTAATTTTATTACTTGATTTGTTACTTTACTTGATTTATTACTTACTGTATTTTTTATTTTTATTATTTACAGCGTTATATATTTTAATTACCTATGTATTTTTATTTTTATTACTTACTGTATTTTTATTTTATTTTTTTTATTACTTACTGTAGTTTTTATTTATTTTTTATTTAAATGGTTATTTTTTTTTTTTTTTTTTTTTTATTTAATTCAATGATATTTACAACTATAATACATTATTATATCAAGTAAATGTGCAAAAAAATGTAGCATATGACATGAAAACACTTGTGGAGAAACTACCCATCGATAGCACTCCAATAAAATGGTTATTAAAACTCTAGAATGATCATCTTTGATCTTTATTAAATTATGTTTCATGTTCTCCTCCCCATCTTTATTGTTCACCACTCAGACACCTGATACTTGTGTATTTTAATTTTAATACTTACCCATTGTAATTTTTAATATTTAGCTTTATTGCCTTATTCCTAAATTTTTACACTTTCTTTTTATTACTTTCTATTACGTATTCTATTCTTTGTTACGTTTTTTTACTGCCACTTGGTTATTAATACTGTTAACACTCATACATTTTAACCTTAATTTTTACCATATTTAGCAATTGTTAACAATTTTTTTAATTTTCGATTGTCTGTATTTTGCATATTTAGCCCTGAAGAAGACCTGCAAAGTAGGTCGAAACGTTGGCAAAGTAGCGGTTAAAAAAGGGTAAGTAAAAAACATTTCTCCATACATATTCTTCCACACATTCTTCTTTTCTGTTGTCTTCTTCTTTTTATTTTATTTTATTTTTTATTTTTTGGAAATAACCTACCCTATTCCACTACAGCTCATGAAGTGTTTTAGGTTCAGTACGTTTAAGGGAATTTACTGTTTATAGGTCAACTTTAGTGAAGGGAGATGATTTCTCCTGAATTACACTCAGCCACCGAGTCCCCCCCCCCATTAATGGGCTTTAACCACTTTATAGAGGCTGAATGAACTCCAGGAGCGTATGCAGATCCCGCAGGGTCCACCCGTGACTGATAACAGATTAAATAAATTATCTGCCTTAACCGGATTTGAATCCTGGACCTTCTACAAGGCGACTCAGCAGTCTACCATGAGCTACCCCGCTCCATTTTTATTTTTATTTTTTATAGAAATACCTAGAACACATTTTCCTTATTATAATTTATAATTAACCTAACCTGTACCACTACAACCTGTAAACGAGTCTCTGTGGTTCAGCACATGGTAAAGACAGTACTGTTTTAAGACAACGGTTCTGCAAGGAGATGGCTTGACCTAGGTCATGCTTAACCGCCAGATCCCCCCCTTATTTTGGGTACCCTATTTTTATAATATTTTATAGAGGCTGGGTGAGCCCCAGGAGGGTCCTAGGTCCTATACGATCCATCTCCGGCTGCAAACAGACTAAATAAAAGTCTTCCCTGCAGCGGGATTTGAACCTGCATGGCAACTCAGTACTCTACCGCTGAGCCACTCCACTCCCTTAATAAATTAATTATACAGAATTAAACTTAATTATACTCATATTAAATTCGTTTAAATTATGAGATTATTCCAAGGGATCTCTACATCTTTCACAGTGGAAGATGAAGACACCTTATCAATCGTGAAAAGCTGCGTGTTTGTTAGGAATTTATTAGGCTGAAAGATAGTATCGGGCTCCTAACATTAAATTAAAAGGCCTGCAACTTAAGGAAGATAAGGACTTTGGAAGGGACTTCTTAACAAACGATCTAAACTTTCACCACTGACAAAACTACAACTTAACAAACAACTTCTGCTACACATTTGGTCCTGTCGTTCCGAACTTATGGGAACAGTTAACGGAAATAATTTGGTATGATAAATTATTGTATAAACTTTTCTAGCACACAGTAAGTACTAGATTTAGTTATTTGATAACTAACATAACTGTTTTAAATACTGAAGTAATTATAAATCACGAAAAATAATAAAATAACTGTTATATAAAAAAGGAGCACGGAGTTGCTCAGGTGTAGAGCACTGCATCACCGTGCCCAAGGTTCCAGGTCTAAATCCCGCTGTGGCAGATTTTATTTAATCTGTTAGCGGCCGAAGATGGATCCCATGAGATCTAGCACCTCCCTAAGCCTCTAAGGGAGTTAAGCGTGATTTAAGACAAATCACCTCCCTGAAAAATCGTTGTCCAAACTACAGTACAGTCCCAACCACAAAAGCCCTTCAGAGGTTAAAATGGTACAAGTTATGTATATATATATATATATATATATATATATATATTGTTACGGTCTGAGCGGGAAGGAGGCTGAGAAGATTAGGCGAACAATGGGATTAAGCCGGAAGGGATTATAGAATGTCGTAGAGCCTACTCGATCGGCCCGGAATGTTCTAGATGCCCCCACCCCAATCTCCCTTGCCTATATAAAAAGGCGAGCTGTTTTGGCCGCGCAGTAGTAATAAGACGAGTAGTAATAAGACGAGTCTGTAATAAGCCAGTGAGTAGCAGTCGTTAACTAGTGGCAGTGTGTGTGAGTTAGTTAGTATTAGTATCAGTCTGTAATAAGTGCTTAGTGAGCAACAGTGACAATTAGTGACCGTGTAATAAGTGTAATAAACTGTGTGGCAGTTAGTCATATTTGAAGAGTCTTACGGTCGGTGGACTTTAGTTAGCGAACTGTAAGTGTTAATTTGTAATTGTAAACTATAGTGTAATATTATTGTATTTGTACAAATTTATATAAATAGTTTAGTTACTTAGTATAAACAATATCTTATATTATTTGTATATTATCTTAGAAATTAGATAACATTTAGTAGAATATTATTATTGTATATTGATATTAGTTTAATAATTTAACTGTTTTAAATAATCTCATTGTATTCTTGTTAATTTGTTAATAAATATTAGATTCTTGAATTAAGTAATAGTTTAGTCCATTTTACACCCAGTAGCCCGTAACAATATATATATATATATATATATACACATACCATCAATAAATTTGGCCATCAATGGACCGCATGTAACTCAAGGCTTATGGTGTCTCTTTTTCTTCTTGTCTTTCCAGTATTTCTGCCTTTCTTATCAAGTGCTCATCTCTGATCATCTGTCCAGACTCTCTTCCGTCGAGACTTAGGCTTGCCTTCTTCATAGGCTACGTTTTCATATAACTCGAGGTCGAGGTAAATTTTCAAATTTTTATAATTATTGTTTTATCTAAGTTAAAATATCTTGTTTTATTATCTTGACGTGGGAGTGGGTTAGATCAGTGTGTAGCATGCTATGTTGTTTTGCTCAAATCCGGCTGATGCAGATAAATTATTTAATCTGTTAATAACCACTGGAAGACATTTTGGGATCTGCAGATCTTCCTGTGGCTCACCGATCTCCTACACGATAAATATATAAGGTACATTAGCTGGTGGAAAAACTTGGTGGTTACGAGTACAGGTTTAGGTACAGGTTGAAGCACACTTGATGGGCTGTATTGGTACAGGGTTTTTTTTAAATACTCTTACAACAACTATATATACCAGTCCATGGTTAACTGCTTTGATAACTCAATCTTATCTTTCATCACTTATCAGCCGAATCACCAACTGTTGTCTTAGAAACATTACAGCCTTTACCATGTACAGACACAAGGACCTTCATGTACTGTAGTGGTGCAGGTTTTTAACTCGATATATCTTTTATAATGTTTAAACAGTAAGAACCAATAAGTGTTTTGAGCTTGGATAAAGCGAACTGAAAAGGCCCCTATACGAGAAAAGGGTGAAAGAGTACAGAGGCAAGGTAGCCTCAGAATTTGAATGAGGTTGATAAAAGTTAAATTAGGAGCAACGTGAAGAGATTTCCATAATGTTTGAGCAGCTGGCGCCCCCCCCTTGTCCCCCCCCGTGCGGCTAATTTAATGCCTCCTTACTTCCATTAGCCTTATCAATTCATAAGGATAAATTTAGGCGAAGGTTTCCCAGGGCCATTAGTTATTCGATCACTGGCGGGGACAGGAAGTGGTGGCAACGCTTGATGAATATAGAATAAAAGTCCCAGTGTTATAAAGGATCTCTTTTAAACATGTTGTATGAAGTTCTATATTAATAATAATAGCAATAAAGCTTAGCGAACCCGAAGGCTCGATGATGTTACCAGCAACCTTACGATCTTCGTTCCACGGGCCACGATCCTGATGATAGGAATGTCTATGATAAGGAACGATAACAAATGGTAAGGCAGATGTACTTTAAGACGAACAATTATTTTTTATAGTATTTTTTCTTTTGACTTCCATTCAACAGTCTAAAATAGTTAGCTTTAAGTTGCAGTCACGGAATCAGGAGGATGTGTAATCTATGCATATGCATATCCAACAAAAACCAAAATATGGGGAACATGACCAGAGAATTGAAAATGTGCTCTTGTTCACCCTTTACACGAAAAAGGAGACTTATTACACGCTACTTACATTCAAATCAAGTGAATCATAGATTAACCAAGTAAAAATAAGTTTGCAAAAAGCGAAAATAGAAACAAGTGATGTGATTTCTGATAAACAAATGTTCAGAAATAAGGTAGATAAGTGGATGGTAATGTCAGAGAAGAAATTTGGAACGAAATGATCAGAAGAGAGGGAAATAATATATGGAGAAAGATGAAGGAAATATGGAAAAAACATACAGAATATTGTACGTGAATTAAATCATAATAATACACATATCGAACCGAACATTCAACTGCGTCGAACAGACTTGTTTTGATACCATGATGAATTATCTTCTCTGAAAGCTAAATCATAAAATAGTTTGACGGAATAACGGCATTATTTATTATTCATTAAACAAATCATGCGGATGAACGTTTTTATTACAATTGCTCTTACATATTATAAACATATAAATAACGAACAGAACACTCAACTGAGTAAAACAGAGTGATTTTGACATAATTGATAAAGTGACATTGTATAATCTGCCAATACCGTAAATAAAGCTGATAACACGAGAATTTGGTATTTGACTACGAATGCCAAACATAATTTTAAAAAGTACTAAAATAGTACTTTCCATGTCAAGTTTTATTGAACCATAAATCAGCAAACATCTACATAAACCACTATTCGGCTCAATTCTTCAATTATCAATTTAAAAAAATCACCTGATCTTATACGTGCCAACAACAAATCGCTTTTTATTACCAGCAAGATGAGATCTAAGATTTTCCTTCAGAGTTTTAATATTGGAATGGTATTTGATTTTTGAGTTTGAGTTTTTTTTTCATATTATTACATTAACGTATGACAGGCATATATAATATAATATCATTAGTGCCAGCCATAAAATTAGGCGGACGGACATTTTTACTAAGATAGAATTTACATAAATACATTGAGTAGAATGTACAGAGCATTCAACTGACTGTTAAACCGAGAGATTTTAACGTAATGATCACAAAACCGTAAATAAACCACATTCCACAAGAATTTGATTGAATAACGATACGTATTGCATTCAAGTGAAACAAAATTTTACTCTAATTACTAGTCAAGATTTATAGATCCGTAAATTAACAAAAACCTACATAGACCGTCTGTCGAGCCCATCAATTAAAAAAAAATCAACCGATTCTAACAAGTGTCTAAGAGAAATTTCATTTATCTAGTTCACATACTGGTAATAGTTTATTATAAACAATTTTAAAAAGCAAGGAAATAGAAAATCATCCTTACAGGGCGAATAACAGTTCAGGATCAAAAACTGTCCTATAAAACTTTTTGAATAGAAAAAAAAGGGAGACTATTACAAAAGTTCCTTATAAAGTGAGAAAGATTGGCCCTGAATAAAATTTTGGGGTAAGGGTGTAGGGATAACTCGTATATTTTTCCAGTTTAAAACTTCGAGCAGAATTCAAATTACGGACATATTTCGGAATTTTCCCTAACTTTCAAGTTACACTTTACAGGTTGCGTTAAGAACTCATAATGCTGTTCTGTATAAGTAAACGTTGTATAATAGCAATAAATTACTGATTAAATGCATAATGATTTTTTTTTAATGTGAAATATCTAATTTGGCGCGTTTGGCGAGTGAGAGCAATTGTTGATGTGATCGCGAAAACTTCGAGCAGTCCCGTGGCTGCGCTCCTCTTTAAATTTATTATTTAATTGAACATTAAATGTGCTCAAATTTAAGTTATTTAAATTTACGCTTTAAAATTATAATATCGAAAAATTTATTTAATATTAATAAAATTATTATCCTTATAAGATTATGCATTAAGTGCTTAAATGCCTCGTTAAATGTGCTTCTCAAATTACATTAGATGATGGGAGACAGATACTCATGGTTGGTGTAAATATTTCACCTAACCAAAAAATCAAAGATATCCTCTCGTTTTTACACCGTAGTTTACTTCCGTACAGTATAAGTGGTTCAAGAATTTTTAACGAATATTTAGATGAATTACCCATGATTTTTGCTGGAGACATTATGTAAATTTCGCAAAAGATGACTCAGCACCATTGATTATCAGTTTTCAGTTGTATATTAATAATAATCCAAGGGAATCAATACAGCAAGATATGGCACAACAATAGATGCAATATTTACAAGAAACCTCCATAACGTTAAAAGTAACATTATTAACAGTAACGTTACGTTATTTTAGTTACCATCGGCTTATTGTAACTTTGATAACATCAGAAACATCATCGAGTGTTAATATTACAGAAATAACTGATTATACTGAATTGTAATATTTTGTTTGGATTATAATGGTCTTTTATGTATATTTTTTAATGAAAACAATATTATTTTTATCTCATAAATCTAAAAAAGTGTCTGTATTCCCTTCCATTGCATCCTTTTCTTACACTTAAATAATCAATTCTTTCCCAATAACATCCAACTTCTATGCTTCACATCTACCAGGCGTCCCGCAACGGCTTATTTTGTTTTGTTAAATACATCACGTATATTAGGCACATATATTTTTTATAATTAAATTAACCATATCCACAAAAGCGTAACATACTTTAAAGATCGCGGGTTTGCAGCCGGGAGTTGGCCCTAGGATTTTATAAAAGGAAGTAAAAAATCATTGGTTATGCCGTCCTTCGGAAGGGAAGTAACTAGGCGGTCCCGAGTCTGTGCGGTGACAAGTATTGGTTGATTAGGATAGGGATCCTTAACCAGTACTTTATTTATTTAAATAAATAACCTAGTTAAATCTGGATAAGCAAAATTTTGGACTCTTGGTGTAGCATTGCCCGGTTAGCCATAGCAGCATAAAGTGACGTTAAATGAATAAATAAAACAAACCTAACATGCTTCATATATATTTTCATTATTCTTACTTAATTCGTTCTACGACATTTAAGACCCAATTGCTCTATTGTCATATTCTTAATACGTCGTTTTATTTAATTTTATTTTATTTCAAAAGATTTAAAAAAAAAAAACTATTTTTATTTTATAGGTATCATTAGGGAAGTATCGATGAAAAAAAAATTAAACTACCTGAATAAAATGACATACCTTACTATTAATGGAAAAACGGTCCATTTTGGTTTGTAACTACTTAACCAGTTTATATTTATACCAAACACTACATCCTTAAAGTTTAGATTAAAGTATCAAAGTGAAAAGTACTGCAGTAGTAATCTTCACACAAGCATATCGATAAATTTTTACGGTGTATTTTGAGTGGATAGGAATTTAACTTAAGGAATGAAAAGACTCCTTCGATAATCGTGAATGGCAATAGAGGTCTTGAATATCAAATGCACTTTTCTTTTCTGAAACTTTTAACTTAGCATGCCAATTTCTAACTTAGCTTTTAGCTTTCAACAAAGCCAGAATGAAAACAGAACCCGACACTTCACTTGAATCTGGCACTTCACAGCACTAATAAGATCTCTCTTCATCATAGACATTTCCAGCGCTTCTCTAAGTTTTGTTGTCTATATTCTTCAAAACTTTCAAATCACAGTTTTGAAGAGTTGGAGATATTTTATACTGATTTTTTTTTTAGATCAGAAACTTTTTTGTTAGATATATTATTTGGAGGAAAATGGTTGCGTTTTCTTTGAATTCAGCACAAAAATACTGACGGTGCATTTTCATCATTTTTTTTTACTCCAGACACACTATAAAACAAAGTCGTCCGACGCGTCGGTCTGTCCGCGATAAACTCAAAAACTACTGCACGTACTTTTCATGGGTTTTTACCAATAGATCGAGTGATTCATGAGGAAGGTTTAGATATAATAATAATAATAAAGTCTTTATTTATTCTGGGACAAGTCTCTATAGAAATAATATAATCTATAAGTATATAATCCCTTTCAGATATAACGAAACAATGCATGGTGGACTATTCCTAAAAAGTCCGCAATGGCTTATATTTATCTTTTAAGGATAGCTTACTATAGCCATTATATGAGGCGTGAAGATGCAAAACGGGGTAAATCCAAATTTGAAAATTTTTCGGGAAACACAAAAAATATGCATAATTCAGGTGGTTATTTATTTGAGACAATTATTTTTAGAAAAAATAGATTGGATTTAGCATATTTTGAATGTTTAACAATGTACCACCGTATAGAGGACCCTAAATGTGTGAGAAAAAATTAACAATGATAAAATACAGATTTATCCACTTTTGCATCTCCACGCCTCATATATTCTAAAAAAGTCAGCATGTACAATGCGGTATTTGGAAAGCTATTTAGACGGATATAGTATTAATCCTTATCAACTTAAATACTTTAGTTACCTTAAGCATTTCATGCACATTATTAGAATTTTATACACCGTATAATTTAAAGGAGGTATCGCATTAAGCGCGTGAAAATAATTTCGTATATAAAAAAATATTATATTTTGTTTTTATGTTTTATCGGATCACTAGCAATAAAATAAAATACAAATTTTTACACTTAAAAATTCACAAAGATAAAAGTGGTTAAGTCGAATTTTTTCCAAAGTGAGTTTCTGGTACTTAGGGAAGCGGAATCGTGTTATTTTCGTAGTCTATGAGAGGACATATCTGGAATAGCCTTGAAATGGAGTTATTCCTTACATTGGAACTGCCAAAATCGGACGATGCTCCATTGGAAGCTCTAAATTTTGCCTATCCAGGTTTAATTAGGATACGGATTTTTAACGAGTACCTGACATCGTACAGGCTCGGGACCCCCGTTTAATGTCCCTTCCGAAGGACGGTGTAACTAAGGATTTTTTACTCCGTTTAAAAAATCCTAGGGCCAAATGCCGGGCTACGAACCCGCGATCTTGGGATTAGTAGTTTATTACGCTAACCACTAGGTCGCTCCGGAGCTGTAGTTGCATTCTTGAATACTTGTATTGTGATGCGAATTAATGAAATAAAATTGGAAGACAAAGATAAATAAATTATTTTTTTTAAACTAAGTTACTTAGGAAAGATTAAGAAATGCTTATTTCAGATACCTATTTAATTTTAAACCTATGTTCTGATCAGAAGCCTATGTTGTATTGAATAAATTTTCCATTTCCCGGCAATTAAATAAAGTGACTTGGTAGCTAGGTTTAGGGCAATTAATTCGGGAGATTGAATAACGAGAGTGAAAAACAACAACAGTTAAATCCACTCTCGGGATGGAATACGTGCGCAAGCTATTCCATCACTTATGTAACCCCGTCTCACCCGGATTTAACACTAAGTGACAACTCAACGAATTTATTCTGTTGTGAGTCATTAAGGAACATGTATCAAATCATTGCTCGAGTCGTTCTATTGAACTGATACATACGAATAAATTTAACAAATCTAATATAAAATAAAATAAAGAGCAATTTCATTTACAATAAATAGGTCCAGGTATATCGACAAATATCATATAAAAATGATAATTTTGAATTAATCTTAATTTTAAATGTTATTATGAACATTATTGATGTATTAATCAGGCATTATTTAATTTAGCTTCAAAACAACCTTCAAAGGAACAATTGAATGAAGGCGATTTAAATTGATTAAGCTCAAATAAAGTCGACGATAAATCATCCTTTGATTAAGATATCCCATTTTAGAAATGTTTAAAAAATATTTATTTAAATTTTAGCGCAACCTCAAATTACAATACGGATTTACAAAAAATTATATATAAATAAATCTGCCAAGCAGCGGGATTTTAACCCAGTACCTTCGGAAGAGCAATTCAGCGCTCTAACACAGCCACTCCGCTCTCAAACCAATCACCACGTTTATATACAAATAATCTTTATTTTACTGTGAAGTATGCAAACTAAATACATAAGCGTACATAAAAATATGCACTACTTATTCAGTCCCATATTATTTTGCGTATAGTAGCTAGTATGAAGGATAGGTCTAGGAATTCAAATTTTGGTGAAAATCTCAAATTCCTCCTAGTATCTTTTCCGTAAAGCCAGTTCAGATAGATGAACGTTGAAAAAAACGACTTTAAGGTAGGTAATGATACAATGTTAATGATACAATAGTTAATGATACAATGCCTGCTGTTTCATAGTTTTTTATCTATCACGCTTAATGTCTCCAACTTCTGTTCTAGCACGAGGTAAAATTTATAATTAAAAAAAAGTAGGCGTAACATCAGTATATAAATATATATTATATATAAATATAATCAAGCAAACAGTTTAGTCAAAACTTTACATTACAGCTTTTGATACCTGAAGAGCGCAAATTTTCATGATTACTAGAATATTTCGTTTGCTTCGTACAATGTTATAGAAACGTGATTAAAAACGTTACTAGAAATTGTATACAAAATTTAAACAAAATTAGAATAAAAAAGTCAGGGCAAACAATGAGGAAAGCATAGGAATGAATTATTAAAGAAGAAATGTTTGTTTTTTGAGCAAACTGGCCTCTCGATGGAATTGATTCAGAAGCCATCAATATTTGCCCGAACCGGATATCTGACCATTCCTCAACTTGGGCTTCATCCCAAACAGAATATATTAAAAGGAAATAAGAAGGAATATTTTACCTCAATATTCTTTGTGGCAATATCCCAAAGATGGTCCCGTTTCCTGTTGTAACAATTCGTCTAGAATAACTCAAATCTTCTATACGAATGCGGATATGGCAGCGATACGTAAGCTGAGTTTTAATATAAATATTACATCCGATAATAGAGGAATAAATTTGTTACCTAAAACTATGTCGACGGTAATTAATATAACAAATAAATAACATATATAAAAAATATAAATAAGAACAATGGATTGATATGTGTCCAAAATCACAAATTTATCAAACAAAAACACATAAAAATTTATTTATATTTTGTTAACACTTCCTTATACATTATATTACTACTTTATATTTTATAAACCACTTCCTTTAAATTATATTTTTTTTTAATTCAAAATATCCAAACTTGTCTCCGATTTGGATGAAGTCAATGGGATAAAGAAGAATTGAAAAAGGTGTACTATTATATATTTCTCTTAACAGGCCACAGTAAAGAAATTAGATAGTGATATTGGTTATAAAACTTGTAATAATAAAACTTATGCTTATTTTCGAATCCATTTTATTCTAGAGAAGGCAGACTTGATTGCCTCCTGAGTTTGATTTATTTTAAGATCAACATTTTTTCATATAATTTTTTCTTCATCATTTATTCTTACATATTTTATTTATTCATTGCATTTATAAACCATTAAAGTGAAACGCGAAAAATGCAGGAACTGTAGTTTTTGTTGAACGACTTGGAATGATGAGATGTGCTCCGTTTGATATCCACCGATGAGAATCTTAATTTGGAGTGTGTCATGATGAAGCATGATTGAACGGTGTTTGGCCTATTTTTCCCAGTATTTTAGAGACTTACAGTTTCTTTTTAAATTATTTTATATCACATTTTGAGTGTTTCCCCATTTTTATTAATTTATCAACCATTCGATTTATTTCTTTTCTTTTACAATTTATGTATTTTTCATAAATATTAGTTTGCTGGTATCGAGTTGTTTCTGCTGATCAACTGTGGTTGTATTACTTTCTTTTTTTATTCAGTGCTTTGTTGATAATTCCAGGATTTATGTGCTCTCTCCAATTTATGAATTCTTTTCAAGAATGCTGATATCTAAAACCTCTTTAGATTGAAATAAACAAATAATACATGACATAAAAACATTTTTAGAATTATAATCCCATAATCAATCCTAAATAAATATAAAAAAAGGTGGCTAACAAATATATTCGAAGAAAATACTTAAAACTAAAATCAATTTGAAATATTCGATTTTTATCTTTGAAAACTGATAAATAAATGAACCACACTTCAATGGACTCAAACTAAAATTAACGTTGAGAAAGTTTGCAATGCCGTAATATCCTTTGAATTGCAGTTGCGGAAATCCGTCGAGGTTTTTTTTTAACACTATATTTAGTCGATTAAACATTTATGAAGACTTGTATCTTAGATTCTCCTGAAAATAAGGGACCGTTCTCGGAAGCAGAGACACATTGGAAGCGTTGAACTTGACCCATTGGCAGAGAGAGCTGGATTCGCGCCAAAGAGTTTTTGTAGACTAGCTTCCAATGCAATCTATGTTTCCGCCAGGGGAGATTAAATAGTGTTCCATGTAGGGCAGGAGAGTAAAGATTTAGAGTCATAACTTTATGGAGTGGCAAGAACATAGATATATGTAATGATGTTGTGGAATGTATATAGCTATATACTCCTTAACCTAAACAGTCATTAACAATAATTTTCAAATCATGAAATTATGTGATTTGAAAATTATATTTAACCATAATTAATAATAATGATTTTATTGAAAATAATTTTACTTAATAGGTGAAAAAACGGTTTGGGTGGAGGTCAAAGTATTAATACCTTAAATAGAGATAAACTATATGTAAAAAAAACTAACAAAAACCGACATTTCGACCCACATTTCAGATATTCGGGGCTCGATAGACAAGATGCAATCACTTTTAAATGAAATAATTGGAACAATTTTTTAATCTATATTATTTATTGTAATCTTTATATTTTTTTCTTTTCTTGTTATTTCATTTACATATGTTTGTATCTTGTCTATCCAGATCTGCAATGTTTATCGAAGCGTCGGTTTATAATAAATAGTTCATCTTTATTATTATTTAAGGAATCATTTCTTAGTTCTTCCCCCATTTTCTTTCCCATTTTTATATGGTAAACTAATATTATTCAATATATATACTTAATAATTTATCTAAGAAACATATGAAATGAATAAAAACCTCTTAAATGTTCCCTCTTGAACCTTTCTTAGATATCAATAAATACATAATATTATGTATAATTTTATCTATAATTATAATTATTATTAATTTAATAATTATGTGCGTGAATTTGTAATCACTAGAGGTAAATAACCCGTTAAATTATTTCCCTAGATAAATCCGTTAAATTAATAATTAAAATTAAAATTATATTAAATCAACTAATGGAAAATAAAATACAGAATTTTTACTAATCAATATTAAAGTTATATGAAATTATAAATATTATGCAAAATGTACCTAACCCTACTGAGCATATAATGCCTATACAACAATCGTGCATTGAATACGGAAATAGTATGATATTAAGTGATGCCCCTAATGGGGTTTTAACACGGAAAAAACAACATAATATGTATTTATTCAGCATTAATTTATTTCACGCCCACACAATTAAGTTGAGATGTTAATAACTTTTTCATTGATGCCATAAAAGAATACACGGGGCAACATCTACAGTACTTGCAATACAGAACGGTCCTCAGGGTTTAGCCTATCTAACGACTGCAGCGGTCGCATTCATTAAGTGTTTTATTACATAGATAACAATATAATTAAATTAACAATAATTATTATTGTTATTATAAGTATCATTGATAATATAAGTTATTACCTATGAAAATTATTGGTTTAGTATTAGTCATTATTATTATTATTCTCCACTCTTATGACTGCCATCAACCACAGGATGCCGGTTCCACCGGAGGTATAAATCTCCCTTCTGAGCGACCAGGGATAAATGAGGCGTTCAATATCACAAGCTAATAACTCAAAAATTGTCGGTTTCCCCTTTATCGTAAGTTTAATCAAGAAAATCTATTCTCCCAACACTTCAGGTTCAGAACCAGATTAAAACCATGAGAAACAAGGCGAAAAAGTATCGTGTTAGACAAAATTGCTTGACTAAAGTAGCGAAAAACGTGAAAAAGTAAATCTTTGAAGTTTTAGAGTTATCCGATTTGATCTTCAACACCTCAAATATTAAGGGTACCAGTCGTCCTGAAGATCTGTAGCCTATCCTATTCGGCCAATCGAAGGGAATAATTGATTCAAAGCACTTCTTCCTATCTCTACCCTTAGAGGCACAAAGGATGAGCATAAAGAAGAAGGTAGAGATAGGGATAAATTTGTTATTACAATTTGAAGTACGAGCCTTCGATTCGAGCTCTGATCTGGCAGGAAATTTATTTTCAGTAAGAACGACTTCTAGTTCAGGAATCAGAAGATAAACCCGGGGTAAACCCATCATTTCTAAAGTGAGTACTAATCCTAGTGAAAAGAGGTTGAGGGAAAAAATTTGCCGTAGAACGTGAAGTAGGTCAGACCACCTCATTTTTATCCCTTCATTAAAAAAAACTACTTCAACAAGTACCTAATGAATCCGAGTATCTTCAAGTACACGGTTGTTTTATTTTATTTTTTAAATTTAAGTATATTTATTATATTTAAAATAATAGGGAGATATATAAATCTATATCAATATTTAATTTTTTGTAACGAGGGAATAAAAAAAAAAAAAAAAACCTGTACCACTACAACCCATCAAGGGTCTGGGGTTCAGTACATGGTAGAGACTGTACTGTTTCATGGACAACGGTTCTGCAAGGAGGTGACTTGTCCTAGGTCACGCTCGACCGCCAGATTTTTCCCCCTTATTTTGGGTACCCTATTTTTATAATATTTTATAGAGGCTGGGTGGGCCACAGGAGGGTCCTAGATCCTATATGATCCATCTCCCGCTGCAAACAGACTAAATAAAAATCATGGCCTGCAGCGGGAATTGAACCAGGATTTCCGGCATGGTAACTCAGTACTCTACCACTGAGCCACTCCTCTCCCTAACGAGGGAATAAGCTTATACAAATTTAGTCTATCTTAAGCTTTAAGAAATTACATATAATCCATATTACTCATCACACTTGATTATTTTTTATATTCTCTTCTTATTTTAAATATCAACAGAATACTATAATAAAATTTAGATAATAACACTTAGTGCTCTATTTATATTTAAAAAAAACTATAACTATTTATAATGATAATAAGATATGCTTACAAATATAATGTTCAGAAATATAAAACTTTTAAAAAAACAGATAAAAAAATTATCATCAAACAAGTACATCAGATCAGCAAAACAATATATGATGAAGACAATACAATCTGTATAGATAAGGTATTGGAATTATAATAATGAAATATAATTTTGATAAATAAAAATATGATATATATGATATCTGTGCCTCAATATTTAAATATGACCCGTAGTTGAGGGTTTATATTGTGCATTAGATATTGAGATCCCTGCACCGCAACATTTAATAAGGATTTATATTATTTTTTCATCGATTTGTTGTACATTAAGTTTATACATTTCACTGAATTGTTAAACTATTTTTTGACAAGCTAAAATATTATAATAGTACATATGATAGAATATTCCAAAAAAAAAGTTAGTTAGATATTTTTTTAATTGCAAGTTACTCCTCCTAAGTTGGGGTTTTCTAAAACCAAATTTTAGGAGAGTTCTTTTCTTTTTGGTCTTCCTCCCAACTTCACTGAGACTGTCCCTGTTATGTATTCCTGAACTTGGTTACTCCATCAGTTTTCTTTTCGTCTGCCCTCGAGGCACCAATACAGGGTCATTTTCGGTATTTTCTATCTTTTGACCTCAGTAGGTGTCCAAACCACTCTAATCGCCATTAGTACTCATTATATCTCGAACTACAAGTTAGATTTAAATTTGTAAATAAATAAAAAGAAAATTTGGCTCGACCAACACGTCCTTGGTGACGGAATTGTAGGCTGATTAGAAGAGCCATGAACCCTTGGCAATGTACCTATTCCATTTGTCTTGCCAGTTCTATTCTCTACATCAGTGAGTCGACTGATTAAAAATATCAAAACATGTTAGCAACAGTAACACCTCATTAACACAGTTTCTGATGGAAATAAAAAAAAAAATCATTTGTGATCATTAACGGATTATTTTTCAGCCCAATTATATATCTAGCTGTATGCCATAAGAATGTGATTCCATTTGCATGTATTTTCGTATTTGGAATGTAAGTAATGAAAGATTAGATCCTTACCGGATTAATATCATAAACTAATAGGAATTCTACCAGGCATAAAGCACAAAGAATTAAAATGTTAATGTTGCAGGGGTTTATAGTCAATATAGCAATTCATAATTCTGATTGTTAAAAGAAAATGTATTTATATAAAATGATAATATTAAAAAGTTATTAGGTACACATAAACATTAACAATTAAACTATAATCTTAATGAATGAACTAATAATGAAAGTTTTATAAAATCCTTTAATTACCGAATTAGGTAATGATACACAGCAAATGTGACGCGAAACGGGGGGATTTAAATGAATTATTTTTTTTATTGAATTTTCAATAAAGAAAAAGTCAGATTTTTTTTTGTTTACTAACATCCCAAAGAAGAAATTTAAAATTCGAGTAGCCTCGAATATTACAGTCACTATTAATAACTGAAGCGTCAGTTGAAGTTAGTCATGTCTTCTCGCCCACACCCACCTTCGCCTTTCCAAGGTTCACAGATTGCCTCATCCTCCTTAAAAAGTATTCGAAACATCATGTGATACATCAAACATATTATTTTTATTAATAAAATTAAAAAAAAAAAAGTTTTACTTTTAAATCTGAACATATTAGAGGGTCATTTAATAGATTTGTAGTAAAGTTTAAATCCGAGAGAACCGCTTAAACTGACGATTCCAATGAAATAAACATCATTACCATAATGGCAATTAGAATCATTAACATTTTCGTATTTACAGAAGAGGGCGATTACAGGAGAAGCTGTCCTGCATATTATCTCCGGATTATTACCATTAATTTGCAAAGTTAAATAACTTAATTTGTTTACTTCCGAAGAAATACAATGCGGCACAAAATATTTAATTTTAAAAGTTTTTTCAAATAAAACATAAATAAACATAATTTTTTTAAATATATGAGGTGTTATATCTGAAAGTGTCATCAGTCCATTTGTATAAATAAATAAAAAATCGTTTACTCTTTTCATAACGATTTTAATGATTAATATTTCAAAATAAAATTTAAAAAGGGGTATAGTGTATAGGGTTTAAAACGTCACGCTTCGCTATGTGAAATAATTTTAAATAATATCAATTTCAATAGCAGCCCATATCATAAAATGTAAGCTACACAACCCCCCACCAGTTAACGAAATAAAAGCAAGAATGTTAAATTCATTAAATATGTAGGCCACTAGGAAATGGCCGATTTTTCAATATCAGCTTTACTTTTTTTATTCAATATTAATGAAAAAAATTAATTAAAAAAAAAAGTAAATTCAACAACTTATACTAAATACTAAAATTAAAAATAAAGAAATTATTTTTCTGTAAAATCAAAAGAAGATTAGCAAAAATATGCATTTTTATTTATTTTAATTACATTTATTGGATAGCAATAATTATTTAAGGGTCGTATAAATAATAAAGATCCAGGGACAAATCCAAAACTATAGTTATTTATTAACAGTTTGAAATTGATTCAAATTGTTTTACTATGTCATATTGTTTTATGTTAATTTAAAAAAAAATTAACAGTTAAATAACACGAGTAAGTTACATCAGAAGTATGATTTACACTGAGCTATAATAATACTTCATAACATATCATTCGATTAGTCCTAATTAAAGGTTAATAAAATGATTATATATAAATATATATATAGGTCGATGTTCATTACAATTTATCATTATTAGAAATCAAAACCAGCGCGAGGCTAAAAGTAGAACGAAATATCTGTGATATCAATAAACTTTACACACAAAGAGTAATCGGTACAAAATGAGTAAACGGTAAAAAAATTCAATACTTAACAGAATGTTCAGCAAACGATACAAAAGATCAGCAATGCAACGTACCTGCAACAGAAATAACATTGTGTTAACGTTATGTATAAATAATAAATTGTAATTGAAGAATTAACAATTGAAAATCTATTTTTTATTCAAATATTATATCAAATTTTATCTTGATCTAAAAAATCAATTATTGTTTTGCAAAAATGATAATACACTAGGCTAGTAAATCACACCTTAAAAGCCCCTTTTAAATTATTTAAAAAACATAATCTAATTAATTTTATAAATAATTGAATATAAACTGAATCAAATTTTAAATGATTTAATAATAAATTAATTATTAAAAAAATTATTTAATAAAAATAATAATAAATTAATAAAAATTGAATTATAAAAAAAATACACTAGGCTAGTAAATCACACTTAATGAGCCACTTCATAATATTCCTATTTTCGTAATAGCAAAAAATATCTAATCTGAAGAGATGATGTGCTGAAATATAAAATGGGTTAAAATATTACATGACATCAAAATACAATATTTACTGTTCAAAATATATTATGCAGGAGCACATGAAGAATAATGAATAGGTTCTATTCTCTATTTGTTATGGAAAAACATATTATTAAACGCAAAACCCGGACTTTATACGATTTTATTGTTAGATTTGAAAACATTAGGAAATAAATTAAAAAAATTATAATGACTTTTAATCGTGATAATTTGATAGGTCATCGGATGCCAATGGAATTCGCTTAACAATTCGGAACAGGGTCAGACCGAATTTGTAAATGTAACTCTGAGAAGTTTAACTTTAGTTAAGGCTAAAAAAAATAGCGATGCCTATGCTCCACTTTAATTTAATTTAGTACAGGGTGAAATAGAAAAACGAACGAAAACCTAATTGTAACAAAAACGGTAAACTCTGAAATGAAAAAAACAGAAGCTGACTATGTAAAAGCCGGGGCGTTTATTTGTTTAAATAAAACAACGCCACTGGACTACCAGAAATAATTAGTTCAACACCACAATGAATAAAATTACTAATTATTCTTCAATATAATTTTTAAACATATATTTTGAATAAATAATACTAAACATAATACTGAATTTCAACCTCCAAATCATCACTAATAAAAAAACAAAACAATTAAAATATAAAGAAAATACACACACCCACGTACAGATGTATATATATATATTTAAATTTTTTTTTTAATATTATTTATAGAACTAATATCGATTTAAAAAATCATAAATTTTGGTCCGAGAATACTGAATGAACATTTTGAGAGAACTTTTCGGAAATTAATACAACAGTGTTTAATAGAATTATCTAACAAAAAGTAATTAGGTTTATTATATAGTGCTATATTTAGAGTTGCTATGCTGAAGGTTCCGGGTTTAAATCCGGCTGTGGCAGATAAATTATTTAATTTTTTCACACTACTCTGGACAATTTTTTCCAAGAAACAGTACACTCTGTACCATATATTGAACTCAAGACCTTCATGGCTTGTATTAATATAGGCCTTTTTTGTTTTTCATTTACACAGATATAGTACTGTGTTGTCAACAGCAAAAAATGTTTGTCATAAAATTCAATCTTTATTACTATAATCTATAATTTCTAACTTCAATGGCGGTATTTAAACAAACTGTCGACATTATAGTTTTTCATCTATAAAATCCAATCATAGACAAGTCGGCAACTGACTATCTATGTGAAGAAAAGTCAAAAGGGTCATAGTAGATGAGAGATAAAGTAGGAGAAATAGAGTATTTAAACAATGAGAAAAACCTAATTAATTTGAAACAGAAGGAAAACATGAAAAATATGAAACAATAAATTAGAAAAAAGGTAAGGGGTTTCCAAAAGCTTAACATAAGTTAATAGACAAGTACGTTTCTGTTGGTTCGTATCATGAAGGATTACTATTTAATACATATTATTGAATATATCTATTATAACGTATTATAACGTGAATAAACTCGTTCTACTGAAATTAATAAAAATAATTCAGTTTGGATACAGTATTAATGACTTATTGTCGATGAAAACATACGAATAAGGTCGAAAAATGGTATGTTTTTAACTGAAATGTATTGTAACAAGTTAGCATTTGATTTGAAACTAATACTTCATCCTATGGGGTTGATCATCGATGCAGTTACTGTGGGCAAGGAATTTCTCTGGTAAATGACAAAACGTATTCAACAACTAGACTAAATTAGTGCTAATACCGGGGACAGGATATTAGCAGTCTGTTATGTAGAAGGGCACATTTTAGTATGCTATCTACAAAGCAGTGATTAGTCATGTATCAACCCTTTCCGCTGCAGGGGTTACTGACAATGGATTTTGGTATCGGGTTGCGCTACGCTTTATTTATGTCCTATCAATAGGATCTACCGCTGCAATTAATCTCCAGATTTGAATGCTAGTCAGTTGAGAGTTAGGTAAACCAAGTCATGAGTTTGAATGAGTTTCATTAGCGATGGTAGACAATTGATAGTTGGCAACTGTCAATAATTGGATCATATCGATGAAAAACTATACCGACAGTTTGCATAATTCCGCTTACTGAATTCAGGAAGAATAGATAGTAAGAGAAATTTTTTGCTGATCTTAACATTGTACTATTTTAATGTAAATAACAAAAATATAAATGTAAATACCCTGTGGAAAACGTTAAAACCCACGAAGAGTCTTGGGTTAAGGACATAGTGGAGACTGTACTGTTTCTAATACAAAGGTTGTGCAGGGTGGAGATTTCTCCGAGATCATGATTGATAATGTTTTACCACGAATTAAGGGTGTTATACCCTTTCAGTTTTTAATTAAAATTAATTCGTATGCCCATGTTCAATATTTTTTTTGTAATTATTCATTAGTTTAATTTCCTTTAATCCAGGGCCGTGTTTCGGCCGCTGTTTGTAATTTTATATATATATATATATATATATATATATATATATATATATATATATATATGTATATATATACTGTTAAGTTGATATTTAATAGTCTTTTTATTTTTAATTTTATAAAACTAACTAATAATAAATCACACAATCTAATAGTTCTTATTTTTGTATAATAGTGAATTAACTGGAAACTGCTGTAAGACTTCTTTTTTTTTTCATTAACCAAAGTTGCTAATTACTTCAGTGTTGTCCTTATGGACCTACCTTACAGCAGTCAACTTCGATAGGATTCGATAGCGACTCGAGTGGTTCTATTTAACATCAGTCACTACTGTTTTTTTGTTTTTTTTGTGCCGTCTTTGCTCAAATTACTCTGAATCTACAGATAGTTTACGAATCGGCATCGAAGATTCCTCGTCTATTGGAGGCAGCAGGGAACTTCTAGTCTCGTCGCGAGAAACCCGCCTGAAGTCGCCTGTAGTGAATTAAATATTTGCCCAAGGTAATTATACATTGCGCAAATAAATAATTCAATTATTATGAAAATTATTGTTTAATTTGTTTTATATTCAGGTTATCTTGATTATTAAACTTTGTTCATTTCATTCAACTAAAATTAAATGTATTTTCAATTCATGTTTATTTTGTTTTAATTAAATTTATTTTGATTTGGTTTATTTGTTTGTTTTTTTATTTATAAGTAATTGGATTTATTATAAGAGTTTCAAAAAAAGAGATATGGTATTAAATCTGACTATTCCTTTTATTTATTTTATTTATTCCCCTTTTATTTTTATTTTATTTAAACATTCAAATATAATTTAAGTTTATTACTGAGCCGTTAATTTTCTACAATAAAATTAATTGAGTCAGATTAAGGCAGCAGCCTGTCAGAGCTTCGTGCAATAGGGAAATGTTGTCCAGAGGTGCAATCCCTGTTAAACTAACGGCTCCCTTACAAAGGGTATACACGTTATAGAGGCTGAGTGATCCCTAGGAGAGTCTGTAGATCCAAAGAGTCCATATGTCGATATTAAAAAATAGGTTAGGACGTTGTGAAAAAATTCAAATCACAAAACTTTAAATCTCTAAACTAAATTAGGAAACGAAAATACCTGCCAATATTTTGCCCACTCAGGCAACATCAGAATATAAATGGAATAATAGGAAAGGAAATGATGAATAGATATCCTAACCTAGAAATGTAGCAGGACACAGAGAAGAAATTAGAAAGCAGCAATTAGTATCAATTGCACAACTTTTTAGATAAATATAATTATTCTTATATCAATGGAATTCTAACCTTTAAACTATAGTTGATTAAAAGAAATTGTATAGCTCATGCACAGGCAGCTAGGTGTCGCCAGTCTTAAGTATGTTGCTGACGCGAAGCCTCAAGTTTATCCTCTACCAAAAGTCGGCTAAAGAAGTTTTCAATTAAAAAATAATAATAATAAACACAAAAACAGAAGAAAAGAAAATTAAAAGTGCAGGAGAAAAAGGACATTATCAATAAACCTGTGTAAACACGATTATTCAATAAAGAATACAATCTCATAACAGACATAAAGTTCATGTTAAGACATTAGTGAAGAAAACTTACACAAAAAGCTTTTAAGTCTCTAAACTAACTTAGGAAACAAAATATATTTGTGACAAGTATTTTGTTTCCTGTTTTACTTTAAGGATTTTTGTTTGGTTAGAATTTTCCAGTAATGTCATAACATGTATTTTTTGAGCCTTTGTTCTTCAATATTAAAAACAAGTTTCATATGCTCCTTTTTATTAATATAAAAACCGATTTAAACTGAATATAAATAAGGAACGAGGGAAGCCATCCTTGTGGAAATATGCCATGAAGATTCTTGAAGCGGAAGACGGTATTATTCTATATTAATTTATTATATTGCACTGGAAGAAGAAGAGAAAGGGGTTGAGATACCAGGGGTAGGAGAGGGGAGGACCTAAATCATTTCGCCGACGAGGTATCGATCCCTTCAAGGCATTATCTTAATAGCCCTTCTTCTTCTGCCTTTGTCTCCTGTCTATCTCAGATCCGATACTACACGTCTCGAAAATATTTACCAACACATATCCAGTTTATCGAGTAAACAACCGATCGGTTACAAAGTATTTAACTAATAACGATAATGGCGTATATCTTCGCAAGCAGAGCCTTCTGTATACACTCATTGTTCACACTTCACTTCATTTCTTTTTATTACCCTTTTATATCTGTAACACTACAACCCGTGAAGAGTCTGGGGTTCATTACATGGTAAAGACAGTACTGTTTCTTGGACAACAGGAGGTGTTTTGTCCTAGATTACGTTCAATCGCCAGATTTTCTCCTCTTATTTTGGGTACCGATATTACAGAGGATGGGTGAGTCCCAGGAGGGTTTAGGTCCCACAGGATCCATCTCCGACTGCTAACCGATTAAATAAAAGTCAGCACCGGGATTTGAACCCAGGACCTCCGGCATGACAACTAACCGCTCTACCACTGAGCCACTCCGCTCCTTATTTTTTATATTATATTTTTATACTCTTCGCGTGGATCTCATTGCCGAGCCTCACGGAAGACAGATGTGGAGATGGTCGATGGAAATTCCGTGGAACTTCCTCCCGGCTAAATCGAATGGACTCACTAACCCACATTGAGAGCGGGATGTGATCAAGGTTAGAAAGACCTACTCATATTATTCTTTAGTTCAAAAATACGGCTAATAGTCGTGGATCTTTCTGAGGTGTCTTTACGGATGTGAAAAGTGGCCGCTGTGCTGTCCAAAAAAGGGATGGAACCACTGATGAATTTAAGAGGCTAAATAACGCAGAATTGCGAAGCATGTATCCGGTTAATATTATTCAAGTGATAGCGTCACGACGATCAAGATGGGCCTGCAAGGTCGCTGGGCTTAGAAACGAACGAATTCCTAAAAAATTAATAAGCGTTGTGTTGATTTGGAAGCGTCTTAAGGGTAGAGCGAGGCGTAGGTGGGAGAATTGCGGATCTGGTGAGGATTTGGGTTTATTTTGTAGTCCGTGGACCAAGGTTTGTAAGCAGAGAATGGTGGTATCGGCATAGAGCCTTCGGGTCCGCTAAGCCCTATTTTTTATTCTTATTACTGTTATATTCGCACCTGCACAGTATCGCATCCAGCAAAATTCATCTCAAAGTTTTTTTTTTCATCCTCGTTTTGCAAGAGTCTGGAATTTTTGAATCTTGAATTTCTGGAGAGGTCTCTAGGTCATTATATTTTTAAAATTCTCATAGGAAGTTGAATAAAATTGAATATTTTGCAAAATTGATTAAGAAAGACGAAAAATATTATTACTTTTTTGAATTATCGGAGCATTAAATAAATTACTTAAAAGCGTTTATGTAATTATATTGTTAATTTCGAATGTCAGGTCTAACTGATATATGTATATTGTTATCGTTTACTGTTACATGAGGCATTCAGGATCAAAATCGGATAAAAATCTGCAAAGATTGATTTTCCTTCTCGTTAAGTTGAGGAATACTTTATGCTCCTGAAACGTGAGGTTCATAACCGGATTAAAATCAAGAGGAATAAGGCGGCGAAGTTTCGTTTTAGATAAAATTGCTTGATTGAACTAAAAAATTAAGTAGTGTAAAGAAGAACGGCTCATATCGCTCGTTAAAAATAACAACGCCATTCCTAAAAAAACAAATTTTTCAATAAAGGTGTTTGAAAGTTCCATGTGATTTTAAGTAATAAAAATTTGGTAAAGCAAAGCATTCCTGTTGTATTGAAATTCTTATATTAACCATTAGACAATTTTTAAATTGAATTGAATTGAAAAGCTTGAAAGTTTTTATCATTATTCCCATAAAACTTTATAACAATTTCAAACATTATACAACTCAAATTATGACTAGATTAAAAAAAAACCATTGGAAATAGAATATGAGATATGTCGTCCCTGAATAAAAAGCTTCAACTAATACAATTGCTACTGAAGGCTTAACTCAAAAATGCCAATTGTATAGTTATCCCCTTGTTCTTTGTAAGGAACGATGTCTTGATACGCAGCAATTTATTAAGATAAGCAGAGGGTAAATGTCAAGTTCTTTTATAATATTTTTACCGACGACTTAAGAAAAAATCGTTACTTTAAAAAAAAATAAAAACAATATGAATTTAATTATTATAACATATTTTTATAATGTACAGCCCTATGTGTAAATAAGGCAGCAGTTATCTTTAATTATGGTGATCAAGGTAAAACCCGTCATTAAGAAAAGTACTCAATTATCAACATCAACTTGCAATTAAGCAAGAAAACTTAATTAAGCCTTTTGAGCTTTGCTTGGAAAACATCTTAAAAGGCCAGGGATAATTCTACCAAGGCTAGTCCCTCCACAAGTACGCCACGTAACCAGGCGGTTCCATCCTATTATATATTCAGGAGCCCACGCGAGGAAGATATAATGGAATTAGATTAGTAACGAGCCATTACCTTTTTCTCTCGTAACCAGTCGGCTATAAAAAGGATTCGTATCAAATCGAGATAATGCTGAATTAATATGCAAAGTGAATATCAAGAATAAAAACGTTGGTAGATGCCCCATGCTTGGTATTATTTAAAATTAATCCTCTTTTAATTCATTCCGTTGTTTGTTCATTTATCGTCAGTTTATGCTGCTATGGCTAATCGGACGATGCTACAGAATGAGGTCTAAATTTTACATATCCAGGTTTAATTAAGATATGTATTTTTAACGAGTACCTGACATCTTAAAGGATTGGAACCCCCGTTTAATGTACCTTCTGAAGGACGGCAACACCAAGGATTTTTTGATTCCCTTTAAAAAATCCTAGGTCCACCTGCGGGCCACGAACCCAGTACGAAGCTTAGTAGTTTACTTTAAGATAGAAGTTTTTCTAATTACAGTTAGTATGTTAAATTTTGAAATTACAATTTTCCAATTTACGCCACACGGTCTCATACGTAAAGCCCGACTTGCAGACAATTCAAAACTTTCAGTCGACATTCCTTCGTTATATTACTCATTCTCCCTTCTAAGTAACTAATAATTCACTAGACAAAGACCTGGAGATACCACTCGTGACTGACACAATTAAGAAACACTACAGAAAATTTCATGACTCCCATTTCATGTTTGAAATTCCAACTCGTACTGTCCACAGCTGAACCACTTAAAGGAGTCATATATACTGATGTTGTTGGAACTGTCAGATCTTGTTCACAAGCATGAATGAAAAATCGATTTCTTACACTGTATTTTAAGCGTGATTTGCTTAGAATATTAATTGAATATTTTTACTTATTATTTATTCATAAAGCTATCACCTTCCAACTATCTTTGAAGATGTGTAACCAAGCTGTTATCATTGCACTATGTACACTGACTGATAAGGCCTGTCCTTAAATATGCTTCAGAGTGTTGGATTCTCACAAAAGCACATGAGCTCGCTATCATGAGGTTTGAGCGAAAAATATTAAGGAGAATCTATGGAGCAGTATTTCATAATAACACGTGGAGGCAACGGTCGAACTTAGCAATAACTCGACTATACAAAGACGCCGACATTATCAGGTTTATCAAGGTGAACAGCGGAAGGTGAATTGCGGGAGCCTTGTTCCCGCGTGGGGTGTAGAGCCAGCTTTGTACGTTGTAGGTAAGGTAAAAATTAAGGTAAAGTATTAAAAAAAAATTTATGGCACCACTGAAGAATTTATGGGAATAAATAACGTGGAATTGTAGAGGGCGCACCCGGTTAATATGATTGGAGGGATAGAGTCGCAAAGGTTGAGATGGGTTAGTAAAGTTGCTGGGATTAAAAACGAGCGGAACTAAAAAAATGAGCACTTAGGAGTATGATAACAGAGGTGTAGAAGGGAGGATTACGTCAAGAATCATCAAACGGATTACAGATTGAGTAGTATTCCGAAAAACAGAAGTTAGAAGACTGATGGTTGGTATCACCATAGAGACTTCTGGCTTGCTAAGCAAAATTATTGTTATTACTTTTATTTTGAAGAGAAAAGATTACCATTTGAGCAACCAGGGATATCTCGTATTCCCGGCCAGGGCAAATCTTTTCTCTTCAAAATAAAAATATTAAAAAATTAAAACATTGCTACGAGTGCTCGCTGCCACGGAAAGGCGGACGATCCGGGTTCGAATCCCGGCCAGGGCAAATCTTTTCTCTTCAAAATAAAAATATACAAAAATTAAAACAATTAATAAAAAATTATATAAAATATTATTATTATTATTATATAGATATTTTTACCATCATTTTCTTCTAAGATTAAGAGTTTGTAATGAAACGAAACAAAAACATTCTCAAGAAACTTGCTATTATATTTTCGAAACTCAATATGAGCTACTTTGTAATAAAAATTCCCTTTTTTTTTTGTACTACAACAATCCACGATGGGTTTTGGGATCATTACATGGTAGAGACGCTCTTCCGTGATTCATAATGTGTTTCTCCGGATTAAGGGTAGTATACGAAGTATAGAGCCTAGGTAAGGCTTAGGAGGGTCAGTAGATCCAAAGATTCCATAACTGGCTGTTAACAGATTAACTAATTTTTCTACCACAACCGGATTTGAATCTGGGACCTTCATGATAGGAGCTCAGCACAATTAACACTGAACTACTCCTCTCATTAAACTTACTTTGATATTTTTAAGAATAACATGAAAGAAGAATAAAATGGAAAAAAAAGGCTAGATAACAAAACACGGTGTGACACAATATTTAGCTAAAATAAATCATTCCAGGTTGTTCGTTGTTTTTTTTCTCGGTAAGTATTTTGAGGCCTGCAAAAATTATAATACGGTTCCATAAGGTAACCGCTCCCACGACGCAACATCCTTAACGGTTGCACAAGGTTAGGAAAGAGATTAGACTCCCTTTCATTTGGAACAATGGTGGCCTAACTTACTCCAGTTCTCATAGCCAGGTGATTACTGCACAGGCGGAAGAATAAACTTATTTCGGAGCCGTGCAACCTCGTGTATACACCTTAATTAACAGGGTGGAAACTCAATTAACATCAGACGATGAGATAATCTGTCAAACGAACATTATATGGGTCAATTCACACCGTAATTTCGGGATTGTTTCAGACATTTTGTATGATTGTTGGTATTTCCATTTTTCCTAATACTTTAAGGTTAACAATTAATATCAGTGTATAGAGCGCTGGGTTGATGTGTTGAAGGCACTGGGTTCGAAAACGGCTATGGCAGATAAATTATTTCAATCTACTAACAGCCAAACATGGCCTGTGTTGTACCTACTTGGTGGGCCACAACCCAACCTTCGTAAAGAAAGTATCCTTAAGAAGAAAACTTGGCATTTGAAAAAAACACCTCCCTACACAACCGTTGTCCTAGCAACTGTAAAACCGACCAAGTACTGAACCAACGACCCCTTCATGGATTGTAACGGATCAGTTTTTTTCCAGCTTATTCTCCCAAATGATTAATTATTATTCATTTTCCATTACGTATGTGGTCGTCATAATCAACTTTCTGGTAAACCTACATGTATAGAATGAACTCTTTAAAAAATATTGATGTATCAACTCAGGCTGATAATGAAAAAAAATTTAATAATAAAAACAGGTTAAAGGCAGAATGCTGGGGTATAACCTAGAACAGGATTACTGAATTGACTCCAAAGTGATTTTTCATGGGTTTTATTGACACTGGAATTATTTTTTTTTAAACTGTTTTATCAACAAAAGATTTTTTTCAATGATGTTTCATAGTTCTAACACGATATAGTTTATATTTTGTTGTGACGGTTTTGAACATCGTGTTTGCACTCATTAACGTAAAAAAAATAATTGATTTTGTTCCACTCAACGACTTTTGAGATGGTCAGGTGAAATAAAAAGAATAAGTTTGATAATATGGTAAGTAATGATTAACGTAATGTCCGAACCCGAAAGCTCGATGCCGATACCACCAATCTATGTTTACAAACCTCCGTCCATGGAGCACCACCCAAACCCAAACCCGCTAGATCATTCCTACCGCTATCCTCCCACCTACGCCTCGCTCTACCCCTCAGACGTTTCTCACTCGGTACAGCGCCTATTGACATCTTGGGAATTCGTTTGTTACTAAGTCCAGTAACTTTACATGCCCATCTTAATCTAATACGCTATCGCCTGAATAATATTTACCGGATGCATGCTTCACTATTCCGCGTTATGTAATCTCCTCTATTCCCCAGTGGTCTCATCCTTTTTTGGACCGAATATTCTACGTAACACCTTATTTTCGAATGCCTGAAGACGTTGTTCATCCCTCGGCGTTAGTTTCACATCCATAGAGAAGAGATGGAACGATAATTGTTTATAAATTCTGATTTTTAGATTTCTGGACAAAAACGCAAGCTTAGTAATTTCAAGACCGAATAGTAACAAACATTTCCCGCCTTTATTTCCTCTTAAATTTCGTTTTTTCCAGTTGCCATTGACCCTAAGTACTTAAACATCTCCATATTCGAGCTTCTCTCCTCCTACAACAATATCACCAAAATTTCGCCCTTTCCTTCTACTGACCATATACTTAGTCTTATCCGAATTTATTTCCAGCCCTATTTCCTTAGCAGCATTCATTAACGTTTGTCTATTTAGCTTTATAGTTTCTTCGTCCTCATCCAACAGTACCAAATCGTCCGCAAACCCAAGCACGGATATTTTACTATTCAAGTTCAAATTCAAACCTCTTTCGTTGTGTATCACCTTTTTAATAACGTACTCGAGTGTTAAATTAAATAGTACAGGTGATAGCGAATCACCTTGTTTTAAACTTGAACGAACCTCAAACTTCTCCGAAAAATTGTTACTTATTCTAACCTTGTCGAAAGTTTCGCTCATACACATCCTTACCAGATTTACTAATTTCTTTGGTATACCAAGTTCAATCAATACGTTATACATAATCTGACGGACGATACCATCATAAGCTTTTTTAAAATAGATATAAAGCTGATGAACAACACCATTGTATTCTAATTTTTTCTCTAGTATTTGGCGTAAGGAAAATATTTGATCGATAGTTGAACGGTTTCGTCTAAACTCGAACTGATAATCCCCGATAATTTCCTTGGCCTATTCCGTAATTATACTAGTTAGGATTAATGAGAATATTTTATGATTATATAATGATTATTAAAAAAACGAATAAATTAATTGAATTCTTTGCGTGTGCGTATAAACTAGAAAAATAAAAATCAAATATAAGAAAAATTGAATTAATTGTTTATCCCTGTCTAAGACCGAATCGCTTAATATTCGAAGGAAAAAAAGATTAAGAAAAATTAAATGTGGCTCTTTATAGAAAAGTGTATTTAAAACGCCCAAATATCTAATTATTATTGTAAAAATGTGGCAATTACTCTTAATAACTCTTCAGTTTTATTTAGTAACTAATAATATTAATAAAGGATAGACAATAAAACGTTAATAAATATTAAATAGCTATTTTTGTTTAATGTTTTATTGTTTCAAACCCGTTTGATAAGATAAATGAAATTATAGAAGCCATATACAAAAAGTGCAGACCAAGCAGGCCAGCAGAAGGAATTATAAACAGTTTATTTCACTCACCTTATTTATCTGTCACATATATTGACCTACTATTCTTATACATTAATGTCATAAATGACGTTAATTATTAATGTTAGAGAGGAACATAGTTGACTGGAAGATCTAATGGAAGATGGAAATAGTTGGTAATAGTGCAGTCATTAATTAAAAATTAACACCAAATAAGTGAAAACTTTTTTCTTTTTTTTTTTTAGAGCCGACGTTTTACTTACTTTGTAGGTCATCTTCAGGGCAAATAGGAGAGGCGGCTAGGTGAACCGAGTAAGTATTCACTTATTTGGTGTTAATTTATGACCGCACCTCCCAACTATTTCCATCTTCCGTTAATTATTAATCTATATTTAAACATAGTAACTCTTTATTGATGATAAAAAATAAAATATTTGGATCAAAATAGAAAAAAATACATACTGAATATAACTTGGAAACAATTAAATATTATGTAACTGTTGGATGGTTCAAAAGTATAGGCTCGGTCCTCTCAAACATGAGTATAGAATAAAATAATTAACATTTCAACTTAAAAAAACAATGTATATAATATAAATATTTTTATTTTGAAGAGAAAAGATTTTTCTACCCGGGTAACCCGCATCTTTAGCAGTGCATGCAGTGCTCTAACCATCTGAGCTACTAGGGGTCGTATCCAAGCCAGACAAATCCATTCTCTTCACCGATCCTATATTCCCGTGTTCTCGCAATTTCTGAGATGTTTACACGGAGAAGAATGTTCATTGAACATTACTTCAATTAGGATCTTGTTGACTTACGTCAATTTAATATTTATAATTTATTTTTATTTATTGTTCTTTAGATGGTGAATATTTTTATTTTAAAGAGAAAAGATTTGTCCTGGCCGGGATTCGAATCTCTAGTGCAGTGCTCTAACCATCTGAGCTACCAGGGGTCGTATCCAAGCCAGACAAATCGGATATACATCGCAAAAATTGCGAGAACACGGTGATATAGGATCGGTGAAGAGAATGGATTTGTCTGGCTTGGATACGACCCCTGGTAGCTCAGATGGTTAGAGAACTGCACTAGAGATGCGGACGACCAGGGTTCGAATCCCGGACAGGACAAATCTTTTATCTTCAAAATAAAAATATTCACCATCAAAAGAACAATAAATAAAAATCTTTATTTTAGATGATAATTTATTCTTTTCACCAGCTTCCCAATAATACATGGCTAGGTTTACCTAGTATAGTAAAGCAAGCCAAATTTTGAAGAGATTAAAAAGTAAACTATGTTAGAAACCAGGATCAATACAAACAAGTATTTTTTTCTTCTTGTTTTGTCACTCTGCAACTGAGTTTTCCTCTTGGCTTTATCCTCTAAGTGGATTACTTCTGGGAACACTTGTTTAGTTTTTTTCAATCAACAGATTTCAATTTCAATTCAACATTTTTTTTAGGGGTGAAGATTGGGTATCACAGTAAACAGCGAAAAGGCAGTTTTTCGATTCAGTTCACTCCCTAATTCACATATACTTAAAAATAATAAAAAAATTACTACCCTGTAACGAAAAAAAACTTATGGAAGTTTCAGGCTACTTCAACACTTACTAGACTAATACTTTAAGCTTCCAATTGCCTACAAAAGACTCATATAGATGACTGTTATAAGACCAATTAGGACTCGCGGAATAGAGCTCTAACCCATCGAATTTCTCTCGTATCCAATCCTTACAATCCAAAATCGTTCGTAAAATTCTCAATCATCCATAATGATCTCAATGTCCATTTGTTGCTGATTTGGGCCGAACCAGATATCAATCCTTTATGATAAATTGTGTTCCCACTCAAACCCACAAGTTTCAAACCTAGCAACCTCTTCAATTGCTTACAATCATCCAAGGCGTCTGCAAAGAAGATTTCTGAATTCTATTTACTTGATTTATTATTATTATAAAGTAGTCAATTAATAAATTTAACAAAAAGATAAATAAATAACATAAATTGGTCGACCAATAAAAAGTCAAATAAAACGAAAACCACTTACGAAAAAAATTCAACACGTATAAGAGTAAATCACCTACAGTCTCTGCCTTGTACTGAATCGAAAACCCTTCACGGTTTGTAGTCGAACAGATTTAAAAAAAAATTACTTATGAATGTCTTGGTAATTTGTTATTTGAAGAAACATATACACTTTTTTATCTGGAGAACTTTTTTCAACAAACATTTTCTTAATTATTTATATTTAAAATGTTTAAAAATATATAAATAATAATAAAACCATGTTATCATCTACCGGTTTTGTGAAGCATTATTAAAGGAGATATTCTTGTCTGGCTGCACTGTTACATAAAGCATGGGCAAATTAAATCTATTTCAAACTGCTTCGATCCTTTGTTCTTAACAAGGTCTTTTCTCCGAACAAAAAGAACAACAGAAGATATCTACTAAACTCTCCCTTAATTAAGAGATTTCGGAACTCTTAAATTGTTTGATAAGATAATTTAAACACCGTTTTAAAGAAGAGAAGGCACACTATACCTTGACTAATCTTATAAAATGAAAATAACTACTAGGAAATTATTTAAGATGTAGAATACAAAGAAGGAATGTAAGCAAACGCTGTAGGAATTTGAACCATTCAAACTTAATTAACTGTGCAAATTTCAAAATATAACTAAAACGCTTACGTCCAAATCATGCGAAAAATGTTACACAACTTTGTAGAAAGAGACATTATAACTAAAGATAGCAATTACACTGCAATAACTTTACAATTCCGTTCAAGAATGTGGTATTTGCTCTAGATTGGTTGAGTACATTAAAAACGTTATAAAACATGTATTGTTTATCCTGCAATCATACGAATCTTGGAAATAGGATAGTCCATGTATCACGGAAAAATCAGCTTTATAACGACGATATAAGAGGAAATGAAAAGTCCGATTAAGCTGAAAAAGGTAGTCTCTCCATGGGTTTGGGGAAGGCCCTATTAACGTCATCGGAGCTCTCACGTGCACTGAAGGAAAAACTTCACAAGGAATGACAGGGCATGCAGGACGATAGCACTTCAAGCAAGCTTGAACTTATGAAGAGAAAAATAGAACCTAGGAACTCCTTTAGTCGCGAAATCAGCAGAGAAGAAGTAATCCTTACAAGCTCCTTACACTTACATGGTTTAAATTACGTCATATCAATTTTTTTACATGGTATCTCATCGTTATCACTGTACTCATATCCCATTATTCTACTTCATATATTTTAAACTATATCTTTATTTTATTTGATAATTTAAATAAGCCCTACTTTTGTATCTGGTTCACACCAATAGCATTATTTTTTTTTATCTGGTTTCAGTTCGAGCTGAGGTACAACAAGTTTTAACTGTTAATTCTTTTCCTTCTTTATATTCTACAAAACTACAAATTATCGTGAGCGTGAGTACGGAAAAATAATGTAATTATCGGAAATGTGTACATTTCGGTAATCATTTCATCAAGAAGTAAACGTTTCAACTGACATTTTGAAGTATATCTGATTAAAGGTTCTCTATCCAGTCCTGAAGAAGACCTGCAAAGTGAGTTGAAACGTCGGTTTCTAATAAATGATCTATTTCTATTTAACAAAATTCTTTCTTTGACCTCCGCTCGGACCATTTTCTTCCCAGAAATAGGGTTACAGAGTAACTCGTTATTTTTTATTCTTTCCGAATATATTTAGAAAATCGATTTTAAAATACATCAAATCATATTTTTTTATATAATTCCTTTTTGTTTTAATACTTGAATTGGACGATAGCGACTAAAACACCTTGAAACACCGCGACAACCAACCAACTTGCTATTTCAATCATAAGCATAATGATACGTAACACGTGAGACACAAGCTATTACGGACCTGATGATCGGGACGAGATACTAAACGCTAGAGAAAATATCTTTTAGAAAATAGCGGATCGTAAGATGGCGGTCGATGGCTTCAACCAGTTCCGGTGCAGGAAGTGAAACCTCCGAAGAAAGTGGAAGAAGCAATCCAGTTCACTTCCGAGACTCCATTTATCAACTCCCAGCACGTCATGCATAGATTAGTCCTGTCGGCTCTTCATCCGATCCTCGTAACTAGTTCCTCTACAACGTTCAACCGGTGGCCCGAAAAAGAAATTTAAATAGGCAGTCATGAGGGCTGTCGAGAAAAGTGAAAACACAAAACTTTGGGAATTTCTAAATCAATTATAGCCTGAATTATTTAAATTGCGTGTATTAAATTTAAATTATTAACATCAGTCTGGTTCTTAAATATATTGACACTCCGGACAATAATTATATAAACTTTCAAGTAGGTTATTTATTATATATACAATCTATGGAACGTTCAGGTCATTATGGATGGTTTTATTTGTGACAAAATAAGGAGCGTTTAGGATTTTGCGAAGGATTTTGGATTGCAAGGATTGAATACGAGAGGAATTAGATGGTTTGGTGGAGCCCCATAGTTCAATTCTGTAAGTCCATATAGGTCTTATAACAGTTACATAAATAAGTCTTTTGTAATTGATCTGAAGCTTTGAGCGTTTGTCTAGTATGTGTTGAAGTAGTCGGAAGCGTCTAGCTGTTTCTTGTGTCTTTTCAGTCTTGTGTGAGGGTTCCAAGTAAGACGTTTGTCTAAGTTGAGTCCTAGGTAGCGGATCTGTTCAACAGGGATAAGTGGAGTACTATTGAAGGATACAGTAGGGCAGGAAGTCATGGGTTTTCGGCGAAGGGTAAAGGTAATTTGATGGGACTTTCTGATTTTAATTCTCCAATTCCAACACCATTCTTCGAGGCTTGATAAATGTGATTGAAGGGATTGGGATGCAATATATGGGTCGTTATTAACTGATAGCACACATGTGTCATCAGCATTAGTGGAGTTGAAGGTGTTAGGATGGGTTGGGATGTCAGCTGTATATACTGTGTAGAGGATAGGACCGAGGATGCTACCTTGAGGAACACCAGCAGACTGGGAATAGAGAGGAGAGTAGGAACCATTATGATTTACTTTAAATGTTCTGCCAGTTAGAAAGGAGCGAATGACCAAAAAGTATGTAGGAGGAAGGAATTGTCGGATTTTGTAAAGGAGACCTGGGTGCCAGACTCGATCAAAAGCCTCTTCTACATCGAGAAAGGTTCCCGTGCAGAACAATCTACGCTCCAATGCAGAAGAGACAACATCCACCACACGATGACATGGCTGGATAGTGGAGTGGGATGTTCGGAAACCAAACTGGTGGTCTGGGATTATGTTGTTACTATCTAGGATAAAAATAATAGAATAAAATGGGGAATGAAGAAGGTCAAAGGGAGCCGATCTCGGCCGAGCTTTGATTCTTGTTTTGAAAGTCCCTAGACTGATCAGTGTTACCAGTATAATGGCGCCCCTATATTGCACTAGTACCATTATCTTTATTAAAATTAAATTCGCGCTTTTCCTAGTGCTAACTCCAATCCTAAGCCACTCTATTTCTAAAATCATTAACTGGGTTTCCTTTCCTTGAAATCTGTGTATAACTTCCTGATTCGGAAATAGCTTCTGGCGAAACACCTTTTAATTACAATCTTAATTAAATTTTATCACCTGAAACAAGTAATAAATATGTTCACTATAATAACATATTGCATAAAAGTGAAACATAAAAGAGCAGAACTGAAACTACCCATTCTTCAAGTATCTGTGGTAATATCTGAACGGAAAAAAACAACAAGAAATAAATAAACAGTTTGATATATTAACTGTAGACGGTTCTGTATTTATTATTAAATCCAACTTAAAAAAATGAAAATACGGATTTTGTCAAAATTCCTGAAACAATTCACAGTACAAGGGTAATATTAGAGTAATAAAATTTCGGTAGAAAACAGATCGTTACGGTCAGAGAGAGAAAGGCGGGCTGGAGGGATTAAGACGGATTAGAAGGATCTCGAAGGGCTGAGAAGGCCCCCACTCGCGCGCGTCTAGAACGATGGACGTTGCCTATATAAAGACCGTCAGCTGCGAGTGTCAGTCAGTGTGATGAACTAGTCAGTGATAAGTCAGTCAGTGATAAGTGATTCAGAAGTATACTTGCCAAATTATTGTATCAGAAACTGTGACAGTACGCGAGTGTAATAAACTGTTTCTGTTTATTACTGTGTGTCAATTATAAATATTTGCAGGATCTTGAGGTCTGTGGACTTTAATTAGAGGACTGCAAGTGTTAATTTGTAGTTACAAACTCCAGTTTAGTTTCATTGTATTTGTACCAATTAATGTAAATAGTTAATATATTTAGAATTAGCAATATCTTATATTATTTGTATATTATTTTAGTAATTAGATAACAGTTAGCCCTAGGTTATAATCTTTAGATCTTGGTTATTGTAATTGCAAATTTATATTAGTTTAATAATTTAATTGATTTAAGTAATTTCATTGTATTCTTTTAATTTGTTAATAAATATTAGTATCTCGAACTTAGGAGTAGTTAAATTCGTTTTACACCCAGAAGCCCGTAACAATATGAAAAAAACATTTGTCAAATGACAATTCCTATATAGATAACACTTTTAAAACGATACGGTCCGGAAAAAGGCCGATTTACTTGTTTTAAAGAATTAAATATTATAATATTAAATCAGAGGAAAATAGTTGACTCGAAGATGGTAATGAAGGATATAATTTGTCTGGGGGTGCAGTCAATGATAACACTGAACAAGCTTAACTTATTTATTATAAGCGCCGACGTTTCGGCCTGCAATGTAGGCCATCTTCAGGGCAAAAAAGGAGAAGCGGCTGAGCGAACTGTCAAATGAATCTGGCCAACTGATTTAAAAAAAATAAAATTAAATCAGTTGGCCAGATTAAATTGACAGTAGGCCGAAACTTCGGCACTTATAATAAATAAGTTAATCTTATTTAGTGTTATCATTGACTGCACCCCCAGACAAATTATATCCTTCATTATAATATTAAATGCTTAAAAATAGAAAAAGTTGTTTTAATTTTGAAATCTTTGGTACTGAATATTTCAAGATAAGTAAAAATATTGATATTTTTATATTTTTGAATTTTTGAATTATATTTTTATATATATTATACTGTTCTTATATAGGGAGTAGCTCAATGTTTAGTGTGTTGAGTTGCTACTCTGAAATATTTCGGGTTCAAATCTGCCTGAGGCTAATAAAATAATAAAAACAGTCTGTTAACCATTGGAGACAAGCCGCCACTATAACTATAGGTGGGGTAAAAACCTGGCGGTTGAGCGTGATCTCCCTGCACACCGATGTACATGAAATACAGTCTCTACAGTTTACTTGACCCTAGACCCCTCATTGTTTGTAGAGGTAAACATTTTTAAAATATTTTTTATACATATGCAACAGTGAGGGAATTAAATACATGAGATAATTACAGAAGACAACTTACTGATATTCTGATCTTTCAAGTTAAATATTTGATATATTTTAGAAATGATTGAACATAATAAATATTGGCATACCCATTCATATATGATATATGTCACAATATAAAAGAAAAATACATAAAACAGGCATATTCATTTACATTTTTTTAAATATCTTGGGATATGTTCATACCAGGAAGTCATACTTGAAATAAAACTTCAGAAAAGAACAATTTTTCAAGTAAAAATTAATGATAATATTCCTCATTTCAAATTTCCATTTGAATACCTTTCATCTTTACAAATCTCAACGCAGTTCATTTATCAAACAGATCCGTGACAACATTGACCCAATTTTCTCTAAGACACCTTGAGATTCGTACCGTGAAGAACGAATTGCGAAATAAGTAGTAAATTAAAGATTTCAATAAAGATACTGTGGATCATTTGTCACAAATAGGAGACATTGGTAAGCAAAAAATTGTGGTTTATATCAAATATATCGTGTTTGTAAACATTTTAATAAAACATTTTGATGTAAAATAGTTTTTGATATGTTTATGACAAAAGGTAAATAGAGTTCTTAGCCAGCCCGAGTATTCCAGTTTTATTATTAACCCCCATATACTGACATAGTTTTTTCCTTACGCTAGTACTGACTCCTGGTGCCGCTTACCACTTGATTTTTAAAATTCTTTAATAAATACAAAAAAAAAATTTAAACATTTTATTGCTTGTTATTACTTATATGACCTTTCTTGCACATCCCTCAGTGAACGAATATATTATATTTTTTGAATTTCAGTTAAAAAAAAATTATAAGAAGATCATTGAAGGAAACAGTGAAAATCAAAAACAACATATTTGAAAACTTGTGTACATAAACAAATTAATTACTATATATTTAATTTAGATTTTTAACAATTAAAAGTTTATTAATGAAAATACTTTTCAAAATTAATATTACTATTATTCAAAAAAATTTACGCTGTGCCTTTATCACTTTCGATGTCTGGTCCGTCATCAAGAACTGATGATCGAAAATTTCAGCTTCTTCTTTCTCGAAATCATCTATCAAGAGACTTATTTCGTCATAAAACTTCGGATCATTAGCCCTAATATGTTTTGTTTTGATTTCAAAAATTTCAACAGAACTAAAAAATAAAATAAGATAATCTATAAATTAAAAAATAATAAGAAAACCAGTTAATACTTTGATAACATTTATAAATTTAAAACCATCATTGATTAATAATAACTAATGATTTTAAAGCATTAAACGAAAGTCATCTTGAATAGATCAAAAAAGTCGCGTAAGTACTGAGGTATGTTCCGTGGGACCGCGCGTTGCTTATATTTTATGAACAAACTTTAGAACCAACCTTTTCCATTTTCAAATTCAATAAGGTACTAGCAAAATAGCAAGGTACTGAGTCATACGGGGATTTATCAAAATCGGAAGGGTTGGAAATTCCAGAAAATTGGTACCAAAAGGTCCCAGGGACCATGTCTCAGAATTTGAGAGTTAAAAGAAAGTCAAAATATTTTCGTTTACAGCTTTGATCAATAACTGCAGGATTTAATTCCGAAAAAAATAAATATTTATACCTGAGGAATATAAATAAATAATAATTAGGGTATAATAAAGCATAATTAAGTTATAATAACATGGAATGATATTTTATATTCTGAAAAATGTGTTAATGAGGGCAGAAGTCTGGGAAGGGAAAAAGGGAGAGAGAGGAAAGTCCCACGAAGCAGAAGCCACGCCCATACTTAAGCTCTGCCCAGATAAGTCCCAGAGTAACTTAAAACTTAACTAAGTTCTTAAAGTATAAGGGATAAGAAATATATAACAGAGTTCTTTAATCTTACGATAACTATTACCAATGAATCCATTAATCTCAAGATTCATACAGTAAATTATATATATTATTCTTTGTAAAAATAAGTGTGCCAAGCATGTGGGTATCTGTTCCGCAGGTTGTCGCTTCGAGTGAAGTTACAAAAAGTTTTTACTGTTAATAAGTTTCATTTTTAATATTTTACAAAAATACAAGGTATAGTGAGCTTTAGTGTGGAAAAGAAAATGCAATTATGGATAACGGTAATTATTACCAGCAAGAAATGAAAGTTTCAACTAACATTTCAAAAATTGATGATATATGTTAGTTGAAACGTCCATTTGTAGATGAAATGATTACAGAAATATATAAAATCCCCATAATTACAATCACTTTACATACTAAAGCTCATAATAACTTGTATTTTTTGGAAAATATAAAAAATGAACAGAATATAAGGCTATAATATAAATTATACCGTTAGTTATTAGAAACAAAACGTCTGTAAGAAAATGCAAATTAATAGAATTGAATAATATAGGAATTGAAGATAATAACCAAGTATGAGACTTGCTATTTTCCATTTCAGATTTCGTTCATTCTTCCCATTCCCCTTTGTTTTATCCGGGGCTGCATTCCTAAATGAGACTATCAAGTCTTTTGTGGGAGTTTTCTCTTGCCTGGGGGCGCGTATTATCCTTTGTATCTTCCCCGACAGCACGCGTTAGCAAAGACAAAAAGGAAAGTCGTGATTAATTTATGTTCTTAATTTTATTAATTACACATTATCAGTCCAGCTTGGTTTATCATGCTCCGGTAATTGAGGAAACAGCATGGAAATTAGAGGTTCACAAGGATCTTTATACAAAACGTTGTGGGTAACTTAGCAAACAATCATTATTATGATTATTAACACGTCCTTGACGAATTTGAACTAAGTGGAGTGCTTTGAGGTATTAGCTTTAATTTAGATTTGCTTTTTAGTTATGCAGGTTGCCGCTTCAAGCTGAAACAACTGGTGTTAAGTTTTCATTCGTTAGTATGGAAAAAAGAATGTAATTATGGGATATGTGGATGCTTCGGTATTTATTTCATCAAGAACTGAACGTTTCACAAAACATAATATCATCTATACTTAGAAATGTTAGTTGAAACGTTTATTTCTTGAAATGATTACACAAAATAAACACTTCTCCCATAACCAAACTCCTTATTTCATTCTAAAACAACCGATTATTTTTATTCTATTTTTATATAACATTTCGAAGATTATATATCTATAGCACCGGTAAATAAGTCTATTAGTCTAATTTTCCACAAAATGAGTTTCTTGTACTTAAGTAACCGAAATGGAGTTATTTTTGTAGTGAATAAGGGGCTAAGTAAAGTATTGGCTTCAAAGGAGTTATTTCTTATATTACAACTCCATTTAAGGCCAAAAACTACGAGAATGATACGATTCCGGTTATCTAAAAGCAGTTAATTTTTTATAATTTATTAGTTAGTTGTTTTAATTTTAAATATTTTTATTTAGAAGAGAAAAGATATGCCCCCGCCCGGGATTCGAACCCGGGTCCTCTGTCTTACCGTGACAGGACTCTACCAACTAAGCAACCGGAGTTGATACCAGCCGGGGATCAGATAAGAGAAAAGATTTGTCCCCGGCTGGTATTAACTCCGGTAGCTTAGTTGGTAGAGTCCTGTCACGGTAAGACAGAGGACCCGGGTTCGAATCCCAGCCGGGGGCATATCTTTTCTCTTCAAAATAAAAATATTTAAAATTAAAACAACAAACTAATAAATTATTAAAAAAATATAAATAGTAATATGAGGTATGTCAACAAGTTCCTAAAATTAAAGTAACGTTCAAAGAACATTTGTTCTCGTGTATACATCTATGCGAGAACACGCGGACGTGGGATCAGATAAGAGAACAGATTTGTCCCCGGCTGGTATCAACTCCGGTAGCTTAGTTGGTAGAGTCCTGTCACGGTAAGACAGGTTCGAATCCCGGCCGGGGGCACATCTTTTCTCTTCAAAATAAAAATATTTAAAAGCAGTTACCTCTCTCTTGACAAAATCTGACTTAGCCACTTATTAATAGGGGCAGTGGATATATCATTCATACCTCGAAACAATTGAATTGTTTATTTCTTGATAAAATGATCATCGAATTATACACATTTCCCGTAACTAAACTCTTTATTCCATACTAACAGGAATAATATTAAAAAGGAAACAAATAAAAAGTTAATACTTGTGATTCAACTCTAAGCGACAACTAACGGAACTGATAACTTTTATACCACATGAATTGTGTTTTTCAATATGTTACTTATGTACCAAATAATTAAACAGCTTTAAGATTACTAATAAAAGATTTACTTAAATTACTCGTAAATACCATAGTTTATTTTTAACATAATTTTATTAGCTTCGACTGTATGTATGTATGTAACGGAATCTTTTAACTCGATTTTCGGTTACGTTGAAACTTTGCACACTTCTCAAGGAGCGACGATAATACTATCATTTAACGATTTCGCGTCATTATCCTGACCAGAATTTTTAGGATTATTCGATTTTTAATATCCGGATAGTGTCATGTGCCAAGTACTAAGGCGTGTACTAAGACATACATGGCTTAATTTTTGAGGCAAGCGGATTAATACTGGCAGGCTGAACAGGGGAGTTTCATATATTTTGCAACATTTTTTCTTTTTTAAAAACACGCTTTAGCTAGTAATAATAAAAAAAAAGAATATGAATATTAGTTAAAAAAATTAATGAACGCACGTTAATAGCCATGGTAAAAAGATTTTTGTATATTAAGCAAAAAAAAAATTATAGCTTGAAATATTAATTTCATGCTTTAACGATTGATCGATCAATTTTATTGTGAAAAAGCACCCCACATTTTTTCATAATGACTCAACTTTACCAATATCAGTCAATAAAATATTTACAAAAATTAACATCATGCACTCAACGCATTTTACGATAAAACGAACTTTTTTGTTCATCATTCTATTCTTATTTGAAACTTACTGAAAATTATTTTCTACTTATTTGATTAGTTTTCTATTAAAGCGTGTTTTTAAAAACTTTTATTTAAATCGTTAAAAGAAAAATACTAGAAACCAATTGTTTTAGAAAAAAAATGAGTGTGTCCGACGAAAAAAAATCCATAAAAAAACGAAAAGTGTTTTGTCTAAAAAAGAAAAACAAATCAGAGAGTGAACGAACGAAGCTCCAATATTTTCCCCAACACTCCATTACACCAGGAGGCCGAAGATAGAGGAATTTTTAAATGTGTTTTTTGGGTATTAAATCAAACCTCACACATATTTCACGAAAATAATGCTACAGGAAACACCTGTTAGGCGTATGCCCTCTATGGGCCGAACAAATGCAGGCTTTACCATTGTCCAATATTATAATAACCTAATAATTCATGTATTATTATGATGGGGACATAAATAAAAAGAATTGAAGTAATAAATAATATTAATATATTTAAATATATATAATTTTTTACCAAAAAAAACAAACAACCACGGATGGTCTCTAAGGGATTTGCAGCCCCAATACAAAGTATCACATTTTCGCATTATTTTATTAAAACCTATTTGTATTCACCCAGTAATATTTTATTTTACATATGTTAGTTGGATTTATAAAAATGGGTAGTCAAAAACTGAGTATTACGGGATTCAAAATTGGGGACCGGAGTGGCTCAGTGATTATAAGAGTTACCATGCCGAATACCTTCGGTTCAAATCCTGGGATATTGGATCTAGGACCCAGGGGCACAACCAGCCTCTGTAAATTGGGTACCCAAAATAAGGGGAGCGAGATCTAGGACAAATCACATCCCTTAACAACGGTTGTCCAACAAAAAGTACAGTCTCTACCATGTGCTGAACCCCAAACCCTTCATAGGTTGTAGTGGTACAGGCTCCTTATATATATATATATATATATATATATATATATATATATATATATATATATATATATATATATTCCTAATTGCGTTCACTTTATCAATTAATGGTCTGAAAAAAAGAAAAAAATATTTTTACATTACAAATAAATTACTTTACTAGGGAGGTACCTACTTTCTGCCGGCGGACCAACTTTTAATTCTACGACTTTACTATAGTTGGCACATAGCGTGTTAGTAGAAATTCCCCGATATTACGTTAGTTGTTGAAATTGTAGATATTTTGTACCCCAAAAGTGTGCCTATTAGAATACCGCCTTAGTATTGTTTAGAGATAGAGACTATTTTACGTAAATAAAAAAATGAAATGTTTTGCTTTTATTTTAGGTTTGTAATAGATAAAATATGAATATAATTTTGTTTTTATTCAAAATAAAAATATTTAAAAATTAAAACAATTATAATTAATATAATGACGTTAGTGAAGAAGATCCTAATTAAAGTAATGTTCAATGAACATTCTTCCTCGACATCGCAAAATTGCGAGAACACGTGGATACGGGATCAGTGATGAGAACGGATTTGTCCAAACTGAGAGGCGACCTCTGCCAGCTCAAATGGTAAGAGCGCTGCCACGGAGAGGCGGACGACCCGGGCTCGAATCCCGTCCAGGGCAAATCTTTTCTCTTCAAAATAAAAATATTTAAAAATTAAAACAATTAATAAAGAATATAATTTTTATATAAAAAAATGCATGGATCATATTTTACTTAATTCTTTGTATGTCCTACACTACAGTCCTAAATTCAAGAGATTGGAATAAAATGTAGCTTGTATTATTTTTTAAATAGTTGGATTCCATTTGTTTTCCATTTAATTTAAAAACACTGCTATATTTTATATAACGGGTTAAATAAGTCAGGAACAGTGATTTGCCAATTTTAAAAAAATATTAAATAAATATCGAGAACGACAAAATACTATACAAAAAGTAAATCCACGATCAATAATATATGTAAGAAAGAGATGTAACTTATTATTTTTATCAGCTTCCCTCTTTAATTAAAAATGTATATAATTACCTACTAAATATTATTGTTTTAAACTAAAATTTAATGTTATCATTGTCACGATCCTCAAAAGTGACTTTCTATTTTTTAGAATTATCATTTTCAATTAATTGAGTTGCTAAACTTTTGAAATGGGACTTTTTTTCGAAAGTTTAAATCATAAAAATATTTAATTGAAATATTATCAACAGTGTTTACAGTTTTAATCAAACAAAGCGATAACAACAAGAGATAGGAGGAAAAGGTAAATAAAGGCGAATCTGGTCTAATATTCTCTTTGAACTCCCTTTTTCATCATTTTAATTAAGTAGTGAAGAGGAAAAGGAAAATTAATTCGGGGATTGATTGGTTTCGTATTGGAGTTCTGTCTTCTATAAATTCCAAAAATTGGAGAATCAAAAGGAACAGATGAAATAATTTTCGTAAAAGGACTCTCCGATGGCTTAATAAACCCTTTAACTCAATACAAAGTAAATTCAGAAATAAGTAATTAAAACAATAACAGTCATTAATCAATTAAAGTCTGATAATTGAAGGTTCAGATTGCTACAGAACAATATTAAAAAGATCTTTCACCTTTCTTGCAGTTATTTCAATCCAATATTTTTCAACTGTAGGTTGAAGATATTCTGGTATGTATTTGTCAGCGTAAAATTTTATAGGGAGAGAGCGGGATAGCCCAGTTTGTAGAGCCCATAATATAAATATAATATGATAATATATTTAACCTGTTAACAACCACGTATGGGAGGACCCTGTGGGATATAGAGACCCACTGGGGCTCACCGAGCCTTTATCAAGAGGAAACCCATAATTGGGGGGAAACCTGGCGGTTGAGTGTGATCTGCACAACCGTTGTCCCACAAACAGTACCGCCTCTAAGATGTACTGCATCATAAAGACCCTTTATAATTTGCAATGGTAACATTTTTTCGAATTTTACAGTGGTGTACAAGGCACGCTATAATGAACCTGGATAGGAAAAATTTAGAACTCCCTATGTAGTATCGTCCGATTAGCCATAGCAGCAAAAAGTGACGTTAAAATGAACAAACAGAGGCGTAGTCTTGCTTAGTAATCTTTTTTTTATGGAATGCACCTTTTTTAACAAAAAAAAATACAATTTCTGAAGAAAAAAAGAAAAATTCTGAAGTTATGGCATTTTGAAAAATATTTTACAGTTAAAGCCTCAATTCAAAAATGTTTGATATATAGAAAAATAGATTCTTTACGTGAAGGGTTAAGGACATAAATATAACATGGCGTTGCCCTACCTTCTAGCAGAGTGAAAAAAGGGTAGGTTTAAATATACATCAGCAGTAGGGGTGGGTAGGACAGCACGTGTTAGAAATATGTGAGGAAATCCACCCCCTCCCTCCATCAGCCCTCCGATAGCCCATAAATAGGACGGTCAAGGGTTGGAGGAGAAAAGGACGCTGTCAGTAGTGGATATTTTTATAGCCCATAATGTTTAGTAGCACGATTTATGTCACGTATCACATTTATGGGCTTCGTATTGTTAAAACTGGAATCCGGTGACGATTATTTCTCATGCATCTATAGTCTTACAAGTCAATGATATTTAAGAGCTATCGATTTTAATGTAGCTTGTTAAGCTGGAACAATGTAGATTTGGTTACTGGTTACAGGCAGGTACAAATGGATAACTGAGTCGCAACATAAACATAAACATGAGAAGTTACATAATGAATTAGGGGTCTCAGGCCGACATTTTTTATTGGTACATCATTAATTAATATACTAAAAAAATCTTTAAGAAATTCTGACACAAAATCCTTTATTAATTATATAACTTGTATCCACAATATAATTAATACATAGTTAATAAAATAAAACTAAATATACTAACTATCATGTATGGAAATCGAATTTGGTAAGCCACCCAACTCTTAGTAATGTACCTTTAATAAGAACATTCTTGTTGCGATACGTTTCAACAACATTTAAACAAAATCATCAGGTTTCAAATTTTAACTGAATTAATTATTTTTTTAATTTCGATCTTTTGAAATTTTTTTCTTGATCTTCTTGCATGGCCCATCAATGAGCCTTGGCCTCCTCGATACGTTTCCGGCAGTTTTCTCAGTCCAGTGCAGCGGCCTTCCAGTTCCGGATATTTAATAGACTTCTGGAGTCCTCACTGACTCCATCCAACCATCGCAGAATATAGAAGGACAGGCCGAAGGAGCGTTTTATATAGAATCATCTTTGTGTTCCACGACAAGAGCTTGCTTTTTAAATGTCGATTTATCCCAAAGAAGCATTTGTTTGCCTGAGGCACTCTCCTCTTGACCTCTATTGAGACATTGTTGTGTTTCCCAAGTAGATAAAGGAGTTTACTCTTTCAATATCAAGGCCTCCTATCTTAATAATACCAGTCAGCTCCATCGGTCCTCCTTACATCGTGCATGTATTTAGTTTTTTTTTTATCTGATCAGATTGAGAAATGCATTTTCCAGTCTATTAAAGGACCTTCCTATGATGTCGACATCATCAGCGTAAGCGAAAATTTGTGTCGACTTATGGAAAATTGTGCCAGTCTTTGAATGCTTCTCTTTTGAAATTTTACAACAATCTAATTAATTTCGTTGCCTTCATTTATATATAATCTAAATAACTATATATAACCATTTATCACTATTTTTCTCTTATCCAACCAATTTAATTTAATAAGATTCAACATATATCTAAAAATGAATAATATATACATGCATGTCACTTCAACATCACCCTTGGAAAGACATTATTATTAATTAATTATCATTATTTAATGCCTATATCATGATATAACTAATTAAGGCGTTACAAACACAACTAATCAGTACTGGCATACTATGCCTGGACTAAATGCGACAGAAAGTGCTCAGACCATAATCACTACCAACCTTCTGTTTTTTCCCCTGATTAGGGACACCCAATTTGCATAGGCTGGGCTTAACCCGTGATGGAGTTTCAATCCCAGAGGATCGATCAAATTTAGGTAACCTAATAATTATCTGCCAAATAACTATCGAAACCAACTCCAAGCGAATATGAGTATAGTAACTTATTATTATTAATTAAAAAAATTATAGTAATAATAATAAGACTTTGCGAATCAGATACCACCAATCTCTAATAAATATTCAAAGAAAAAATAACGATAGATAAAAAATAGTGCAAAAATTACCAATAAATGGATAAAATAATGATTAAACATCAGTGCTAGATAAATTAAAAATTAATAGGGTGTTTTTTTAAGCTAGATAGAACTTTAAATTGTAAAAAGTAACACAAAAAATTAAATTGTAATCAAAAATTTTTTTTTATTTGTTTCAGTATACTCTGACATTTCGTATACTTCTTTCGCCGATTGGGCTCTAGAGCAGTTGGCAACTGACCCGTTGTTTTATCGCAAAATTGTGTTCAGCGATGAGGCGCATTTTTGGTTGATTTCGAGAAATGGACCTGTCAATTGGCCTCCAAGGTCGTGCTGTGGGGCTACGTGAAGTCACTGGTTTATGCTGATAAACCAGCAACAATTGACGCCTTGGAAGCCAGCATTGTTCGTGTTATTCGTGACATACGGCCAGCAGTGCTCGAAAAAGTGGCCCAAAATTGGACGTCCAGAATGCGCTTCGTCAAGAACAGCCGCGGTGCCCATATGCCCGAAATCATTTTCAAATGTTAATGTCACGTATTGATCTTTCGAATAAAAAAAAAATTTTGATTACAATTTAATTTTTTGTGTTACTTTTTACAATTTAAAGTTCTATCTAGCTTAAAAAAACACCCTATATTACTTCTATTCGTAAAACTTCCTTTTGGTGACGTTTCGAGACTATATTGTTCTCAGAATCATGCTCTAACAATTAAAAGATTGGGTTTTGGTGAATTATATTAAATAACAAACAAGTATAAATATAGATATAGATAAATATATCTACGAGGCGTTGATGACCTAAGGGTTTTACACCTTCAAACACCAACAAACAAATATATCTACGATGTTAATACATTTTTTACTGTTAGTGCATGATTATGAGAACAATATCGAAACGTCAAAAGGAAGTATAACGATTAGACTGAATCTCAAAACTGAAAAAAAAATTGTTTATTAACAGTCAAGAAAAGTAGATAATATATATGTGCGTGTTGCATTTTTGATAATATGGCTTACAGTACGAAACTGAACATGGCTACGCTTTAACAACCCAAACAAAGAAAGAGGTACTGGTTTTAAAAATCATTCATTAGAAGTACAAACAGATTTATTTTTTGTAGATTATTAAGTGAATGCATGAATTATTTCCAAAACGTAAACTGTTTTTTTTCATTATCCAATGCATTTCTACCATACGCCGACGAGGCTCCAAATAAAGACATGCATCGTCATTATTATTTGGAACATCTTTAAGACCACTGCAATGACGTAAGTCTGTACCATCACGAGAAAGAAATATAGGATACATTGTATATGGGGGTGAAGTTGATCGCCTATTCGTGGTGTCCCCTGCATAATCTAAACGATCAATAGTCTTTTCTGACTCACGAGTCGTGAAACACATGCACAGGCGTACGTAAAATGTTAGACACTACGCTTAAATGATAATACATTAACATATTATCGGACCACCCATTTTTCCTCACTGAAAGATTTCCTGCTTCCAGTTTTTATTAAAAGACATTGAAAACACTCACAGAATACAAAATGTTGTGATTAGTACATTATAGCAATTATGACGTAGGGGGTATGAAGAACTTAACAGGCGTTCGTAATATTTCTTCTGTTCAAACATTGTTCCCTATATACAAGAGGAATCGAATCATCTATCGGTCAAACCTTTTAGAATTTAATGAATACTTTGAGAATTGCTATCAACGTAACTAGACAACTGTAACGCATGGAGGATCTTGGGTTAAGTGCGTGGTAGAGACTGTACTGTTTCTTAGACAAAGATTTTGCAGGCAGGTGATTTGTACTAGTTAACGCTCAACCGCCAGATTTTCTCCATAGCTATAACTAAAACCACAAAAAAACACTTTGATACATCTCAAAAATGCATGAGAGGAACCATATAAAAACCGTTTGTGAACAGATGAAGTTGTAAGATAGAACGTACCTGTAGGAAAATGACTTGCGGAGGACGACGCGAACTGGCGACATTAGACGAGTACGGCACAGAGCTCGCCCGCGATTTGATGTGAAATCAATTTGGGTTCGGGGGGGCTTCGTGACATTGGAAAGTCCTACCGAAACAGTGAAAGCACTGCGGCTTTCTGCCTCTGCCAACACTGATTTTCGCCTTACGCATTCTTATACAATCCTTTCTCTTTCTTGGCAGAATAATACATTAACATGCAATGTAACTCCAGTAATCGTGAACGTTCCAAAAAACAAATCGAAACTACTAATGATATCGATAACTATTGACATTCCAGAGTAAAAAGACTTCTTCTATAAAGATGGAGTACGCAAAAAAGAATATTCCGCTAAGAGCAGATATGGGGAAAATCGTCAAGATTAGTAAGTTAATTAATTTATTCACTAATCGCCGCTCTATGCTGGTGTGGTTCATCAGTCGAAGGTAAAGAGGGAGTCCTAAATGTTTCCTATACGGGTATAATTAGGTTAGGGATCTTTAACGAGAGTCTGACACGGCTCAGGCAAAGGCCGCCATTTATGTCCCCTCCGAAGGACGACATAAGCAAGGAATTTTTACTCATCATTTTTTGATAAATCATAAGCCAATCTGCCGAGCTGGGAACCCACGGTCTTGGGCATAGAAGTTTGGTATGCTTACCAATTCATCATATATGACCCTTTTAGTTAGTCCTCAGAAGACAAATGAACGAAGCTGTTTTATTTTTAAGAAAGAAAAGGAGTTTTCTGTAACTTGCGACTTCATATGTTCGCCTGCACGTTTTATAATGGTACAGGGAACAGATACACTTACTCTTTGGAAACTGTTCAAAATTTCATGATTTATACCTCTAAATAAAGGATGTACAACCACAATTAATAAAGGATCGGTTCAGTACATGTAGAGACTATTTTTCTGACAACAAAATATCATTTAATTGTTGAGCTGAAAAGTACTTTAACCAAAATCACCAGATTGTCTTTCTAATGAAAATTATCACTTCATAGAAACTGGGTATGCTCCAGACCGCTAGCAGATCCCACAAGGTCGTTCTGTGCCTGTTAAAAGGTTAAATGCTACCGCGCTCTGATATTATTAAAGAAATGGTGATTGAACAACCACAATTAAAACATCCCCTTGATTCAATATCCTTGTATGGATATTTCTATCATCGTAAAAAAACACATAAAAGTTGTCGTTTTAGGAAGTCAAATCGTTAAGTAAATCACTATAAATATAAAAAATAGAAACATTATTCTCAAGTACATTCGTAAATATATAATATTTTTTAAAAAGGAGAAAGAAAATTCACAAAACTATTAAACTCATTAAGTTTATTAATCTGTCAGAGGTTAAAACTCTCTATTAGAATAAAGCCTGAATCATATCAGAATCTAATATTGACAATATTTTTCTTCAATAGTATATTCTTAAACCTTGTAACAATTTTGATGATTCCTTATTTTAGTAGTATCTAAGTCAAAATAAATATTCCAGCATCATGTTATGCTAATTCTGAACGGATACTAGACGATTCTCTTAGTACGTATTTGCTTTATTATACTTAATTGACATTTATTTTTCGTTCCAACATACTTTAGCTTAATTTTTCCATGCCACAATCACCATGATTTCGTAACTAAAATCTTCGGAATGAAGTTGATGTTGATCCCATAAACATGGAGCGTTCTGTTACGCAATAACAATGTAGCAACGGGATCGTTACGAATGTAAATTTAAATTACAGCAATGATTGGAGAGTGAACGACTGCGATGAGAAAGAAACATTTCCAACAGCGTGACATGTGGGTTCTGTGGGAATCGTGGAATAAGCAATTGACAGTTCGGAGGCAGTTACCAGCCATTATTAACTGACGGTGTTTTTTATTCGTCTATTGATTTATTTTCTTACTCTGTCAATTATATCTCTTTGAACAACATTCAATATTAAATTTTAGATCGCTAGAAGTCATTTTTAGTATCCTAATTAAACCTGGATAGGCACAATTTAGAGTTCCCACGGTAGAATCGTCCGATAAACAATTGTTATTTGTGGCAATATATAACAGTACAGGATAGACGTATATGAGTTACGAATTGTCAAGAACAGGAAGGTGTCAAGCATCCGTTTCAAGTACGGTTCCATCCCCTGCTGAAGCAGCTAATACTTATTCCTTATAAATTTGTTGTAAACTGTAAAAGGTCTATACAGACCCACCCTGATTAAAAAAGGGACGGCAACCTGTAGAAAGACGTCAGGGGTTGATAAATAACATTAAAATGCCGGAACTAATCCTCTCTGCACCAGTGATAGAATTACCATAAAGTATACTTCGTGTTTTTACATCAACAAAAGGACAAGGCTACAACCGGTTGATCAGGAATCAGAAATATATTCGTTCTCACTTAAGTGGATCGTAATCCTAGTCGTGCTGAAGCACCTTGGATAATCTTCAATCAGATGAAGCGCCGAAAGTGATGAGCTAATCTCACGCAACCGTTTCACTTGCTACAACTTCTTAAAGACCTGCTTGTAGCCTGTTATAGATAATATTTAACCTTCACCAGGCCGAACTCGAACCCTGAGGTTTCTTACAATGATATATCGTCCGGATCACTCCCGACTTTGACCTGTTTCGTCGAATGAGGTCAGAAGCGGGACTACTTTCACTAGTTTCAGCAAGCCAATCCAGGAAGGAACAAAATGGAGTATAACTGAGAATTTAAATAAATGCAAAGCGTTTATCTAAAAGCAAATCAATATAAATATTGGAGAAACTTTTCCATCACGGGTACTTTCAGAATAGGATTAATAGACCGCAAATAAAAATAAAAAGGAATTCTACTTATTATAACTTTCTCAACTATCTATAGCAGAAACCATAAATTAAAAAAAAACAGTTTCAGAGTTCTTGTTTCTTGTCGAGAGAACAAAGAGTGGTGAGTATTTAAAAGTTTACGGATTCATTTAACCTCTATTCATAGCAAATCGGACGATGCTACAGCGGGAGTCCTAATTTTTGAGGATTGGGAACTTAAACCAGGGTCTGACACAATAGAGGCTCGGGACCCCGATTTTTCGAGCCTTCCGAAGGACGGCGTAACCAAGGATTTTTTACCCGTTTTAAAATTGCCTAAGGCTGTGAACCAGTGAACATTGGGAATAGAAAATTGTTATCTTATCCACTACACCACAGGTGACCCGTGCGTATTAAAGCTAACTATTTATGATACGAACTAAAGTTATATATATTTTTTCTTACTCTCCTAATTTTGTATTTACAATACAAAACAATACAATATGACAATATAACACTTGTAACTGATGCCTTCTTTTACTCTAGGGTATTATAAGGCAATTGTGCTCTTTCCGCTGTATGCGGGGGCTTTTATTAAATGATTCCTGTATGGTTTTACAGTGAATTCATACATTTATACCAAAGTGAATTACTTTCTACCTGTAGACGTTTATCAAAATGTATGTTCAGACATCAAAGCTAAAAATGTCAAATTGTACAGTAGTGTAACAAAACGAATATTTCATTTACTGTTTAGAAGCAAGTAAAAATTATCATACGTACAAAAAATAGTGATCACCCTTAACGTTAGGAGATAATTTTGTTAAACCTAATAAAATTAATTTTTAAAAACTAAATGTAAAACTGAAAAAAAAAAAAAAAACACTTCGCGGTCCACATTATCGACATCAAATGATCATTGACATAAAGCATAACTATAAAACTCAACCCGTTTAATAATCACAATTGCACAAAGAATAAACGCTAATCTCTAATTATGACCTGGCATTATTACGAGAGATTAACACGACCGACAAAAAGCAGTTATAAACGTAAAGTTATTCCTAATTAAACAAACCGTAGTTAGGAATTCGTTTATGTATTAATTAAAACTACGAACAATGGGTTATATCCCAGTAATCTGAAAATCATTATCTTGTCAGAAAAGAAAATGAGACCAACCAAAACTTATACTTTTCATACCAAAAGCCACTCAAGAATGCGAAAAAATATAAAGTAATCGTTTATTCTTTTAAATGGTTTTTGGTGATTATTTTTTCATAACCAAATTTAAAAGGTGAATAGCGTTTTAAACGTCACTTTTAGCTAAAGTTACGTGCTAAGTAAAAAAAAAACATTGCCCATATTTTTATAGTAATTCAAATGGAAACCTTAAGAAATCAGGAATATGGATTTATACAAAAAAAAAGACTTATACCACATTCAAAAATATCAGCTCAAATAATAAATTTACAGTAAAAATAATGGATTTTATTAAATATTTTTAAGTATATATATATATTTATATATATTTTATGTTTTGGTTCTTGAGTTTCAGTCAGTTCTTTTAACTTCTTTAGGCGAACTCATGCCAACAGTGAAAAAATGAGTACTGCTGTTCCTAATAATAGATTACTTAATCGTTGAACATAGCTATTGCAATATTTTATGATATATTGCGAAGTAACTGATTGATGGTAAACTGACCAATTCTTTGGAACTTGTAAGTACACCCTATCCATTACAACTTACACGTGTCGTTTTATATTTATTTTAGTGTGCTATTTAATGTTTTTACTAAAAGCTCATTTTTTCACTGTTAGGGCATGAGTATGAGACTAACCTAGACTCGAAACGTCGACTAAAGAAGTTTAAAGAACTGACTGAAACTCAGAAAGAACCAAAACATAATATTTCCATAACAGTCAAGATATGTAGAAAAATAATAATAATAATAAAATATTGTAAATATGGAGTATATTATTTTATCTAATTGTATTTTGTTATGAGTTTGGATTTGTCGGAATATACTCGATATAAAAAAAAATACAATACAATTCACAGATCGATTTTCTACGAATGAGTGCCAAAAATTATATTTTTCCGAGATAAAAACATAATTTTCCTACCTAATGCTATGATTACCTACTATATATATATATGTAGTAAACAACATCCGATCATGGACCATTTGTTGTTTGTTGTAAGTTCCTGATAACAAATAAAAGAGATAAAATTAGGGCTATAAAAATCTCTATAAACTAGTGCAATAAATTAGCTCGATGCAAATCATAACAAGAAGGTAAATATTTAGGCCTTCTAAAAAAAAAAAAATCAATTTTATTTGGATGTTTTGTTTAAAATATTAAGGGTGCGGATTGGCCCAGCGGTAGAGTGCTAAGTTGCCGTGTCGAAGGTCGTGGATTCTTTTGGTCGCTGGCAGACTTACAATTTATATGTTAGATGCCAGGGATAGGTCCTTCGGGATCTAGGATCATCCTGGGGCTCAACCAGCCTTTATAAAGTGGGTATCCAAAATAAAGGTGTGGAATCTGGGGGTTGAGCGTGATCTAGGACAAGTGAGGTGATACTGCAAGACTGTCCAAGGAACAATACAGTCTCTACGATGTACTGAACCCCAGACCCTTCATGGGTTGTAGTGGTACAGGTCAAGGTTAAAAATATTGGTCTATAAATAGTTTATTCTAACTTTTTTTTTTTAAATATGGTTGAACCCAACTATCACGAAGAAATGGCGGACAGATTCTTCCTTTTATTCGATTTCAGGAGTCTTACAACGTTTGAATCAGAATTTGTAATGTTACAGAACATCTGATAATAGCACTGCTGTATAACCTATGGACACAATGTGCAAACTAAAATTAGCAAGCATTGATGAGTCTGTACTGGAACTGTGAACATAACTTGTAGAAAGGAGTAGAGGACGGATACATTATGTAAGCACTCATGGAAAACTTGATAGGGCAGTTAACATAAAGGGAAATTATGATAGATGCTAATGTATTCTGCCCTTGCCAAGTAATTTAAGTTTCATTTGTTACAGCGGGCTCTGAGTTCTAGTGTCCTCTTGTCCTGCGACAATGGCCCATATTTCGCAGCCAAAATTTCAGACGCACGGTACAATTATTAGAATTTGTTAGCAATTAAAGTCAACATATTGTTGTTGTGTTTTTTTTCACGGAACGGAATTAGAGACCACGCCAATACCATAATTTTCACTTCATTCTCTTCTTCCTTCTTTCTTCCCAACTTTTACTTATTCTTTCCGATTGCTCTATTCTCTGTCCACGCTATTCCTTTTCTCGCACCTCTCTTTTCTACAGGACCTTAATTTCTTTGAGTCTCTTCCCATAATCATCCCTATCAACAGTCCTGGTCTGTTGTTTTCAATCTCTCAGTTTCTTCCTGCATCTGTTTGATGTACCCCCCCCCACCATTGAATCCTCTCATTTTACAGAAGATTTATCTATTTAATCTCTTCGGGTACATCCTAACCATATGTCCGTAAAACCTTAATCTTCCTATTCTTATGTCCGTTTCCAAATCATTCACTTCTTTGTATATTTCTTTATTAGATCTCGATCTATAGCCTTCCTGTGTCTTCTTTGGGCCGTAAATTCTTCTTAGTATTCTTCTTTCTATCCCTAACATTTTCCTTAGGCTGGGGAGGGAAGCGGTTTCCATTCCGTACACTATCACGGGTTTGAGGACCGTATTGTAGTGTCTTATATTCGCGTTTGTTGACAGGCTCCTTTAATTATATAAATTGCTTGTCGCGAAACTTAGTCATCCCAATTTAGTCAATTTCTCTTTTATGCTTTCCTTCTTCGACCCATCGCTACACATAATTTCCCCAAGTACTTGAATTTATTAGTTACTTTAATTCTCCCGTACTTTGTCTCTACTCTATTTTCAGCTATTTCCTTTAAAGTGTTCAATTGCTCTATTTCTTCGCTTTCAGTTTTATTAATGCAAAAAACAATTTTTTTAAATAAATAATTTCGCCCTTACAGGCTACCGGAAGACATACTAGATTTTAGCTTTGCTTTTCTACATTAGTTTAACAAATCTCTATAAAAATGTATAGTTTGATTTTATTCTGATCCCACGGAGTGGAGCTTTGGAGTTCCACTAAGCCATCGAATTCCTCTCGTAACCAATCCTTACAATACAAATCCTAAAAGCTCCTTACTTTACTACAAATAACGTCACCTACAATGAGCTTAATGTCCCATTTGTTACTGATTTAGCCCTAACCCGATATCAATTCTTCCACGACAATATTTATTCCCACTCAAACCCACTAGTTTCAAATCTATTAACTACCTATTAACCTATCATCCATTCCTGATGATCCCCCGAAGGATCTGAAAACAAGATGACTCGTGACCTTGTTAGTAATTTTTTTACTCGAGTACTACCAACGGGTAGTTTTTCTCACGTCATCAAATATCATTTCATTCCATTTACTTAATGTATTTAATACAGTTATAAATTTCAATTTTCAAGATTTTTCCACGGAGTTTTAAACAGAATATATATTACTATAATTTTTAAAATGCACATTTTCACTTTTTGAGAAATTTTTTTATACTTTTGGTATGTTCATTGGATATTTCCTCCGTAATAATTTGGTCTATGCTGAGAGCAGCATTCCTTTTCTAGATTGGGGCTTTGTAATACACTGTCCTCACAACACTGCAGTCTTGTGCACAAAATTTATTACACGTCAAGATATGAATCGAAAAATTCCTTAGAGGTTGGGTTGTGCTTTACTCGTTTTTTTCGTATGTTCTTATTCTCTTTCTGTCCTAGAGATGCCTGAATGGGCGAAATATTGACAGGCATTTTGTTTCCTGTTTTTATATTTCCAACTTAAGGATCCTTGTTTGGAATTTTTACTTTTGTGTTTTAAGAATTATTTTATGTCTCTTGAGCTTTAATAATTTAGTTTAGAGTTTAATATTGATCACAACTGCGTTGTTTATCTATAGATAACGCACAACGCAGTTGCGATCAATATTAAACTCTAAACTAAATTATTAAAGCTCAAGAGACATAAAATAATTCTTTAAACAACAAAGGAAAAATTAAAGTTAAAAAAAAACTATAGTTTTGAACTGAATACATTTATATTGTATTACTACAATCTGTATACTGTACATAAGTTGTTAGAAGTACTGGATCTTTCTTAGCTTTTATAGGAAACAATTTATTATATGCTTCTTAAATATTTCCTCCTGATAATTTGGTCCATACTTATAGCCTTATCTGAATGCAATATCTCTCTCCTAGGTTAGGTCTTTGTAATAAATTACCCGCACAACGCTACAGTATTAAAAATTTATTACACGTCAAGACATTGGAAAATTTACATTGCGGTTTGGATGTACTTTTCCGGGTTTTTATCTTACTGCCCTGAAGATGTCTGAATTGGCAAAATATTGACAGGTGTTCTTTGTTTTTATTTTAGTGACTTATGGCAGCTTTTTGCTGTAATTTTTATACTGCAATTTATTTTTTTAAATATTTCCATCTTTGCTTTTATAACTTTTTTCATGAAATGATAATTGTTTATTTCCTAATAATAATTCTGTCTAAATATTCCTCTTCTAAATTTACTACTACAGAATAACACTACAACCTTATAAATTTACTACCCCCCCCCCCCCCGCCGGAACTACTTTTTCAATGTTTAATGTAGAGAAATGTATATGGATAAACTATTTGTTTAACAAAAAAAATTTAAAATAATATTGGTTAGAGGATGAAGGCAATTAAGACAGGACGGCGGAGCCTAATGAGGTGGTTGAAGGACACTAGATAATTATTCCAGCCTCCTCAAGTCTTACACAATCGACAAGAGGCTCCCTGAGAGAAGTTATACACCAAAGAATATATGTTAAAGAAACTATTTGAATAAGTTATTAAATAATTTATTGCTACAAATTATTCATGCAAGAACAAAGCATTATCGCTTAAAAGGGGGTAACAATTCATTAGTTATCATATACATGCAGTGATTTACTTTGACAAAAATAAAATTCATTATTATCAAAACAGATCGTACCACACCATAGATATTTTTCCAGTTTTTAAAAATAATAAATAATGTATTAAGGAAGGCTGGACTTTTTATTATTTATCATTGGAGATTTTATTTATTAATTATTTATTTTATAACTATATAACAATTTTATAACTACATTGAGTTTTAATAATTCGAGGGTTTCAGAACTGTTCAAAGGTTCAAAGAACTTTTTCGTCAATTTACTAAATTAAGTTTAAAAAATAAATAAAAAGTTGGTCTAAGGTCGCCTTTTTACAAAATTAACAGTATGGGATCTGGAAAAATATTAAAACTTAATTATCTTTGGAATAAGAACTTTTTCCAGTAACTGTATTCATCACAGCATTTTATATTTCGTCATTATATTGTATTCGTCACAGTTATTTATAGATCTTCGTAAAAATGGGTAAAAAGCATATTGTATGAAGACGATAAAAATTATATTAATATACGTTGTCAAACAGTAATAGAAATGAACTAAACATTAAAAAACCAGAAATAGTTTAAATGCAGAAAAAAAAAACTGTATCACCTCAATCTATGAGGTGGATGGTAAAAGTTACATGCTTGGGGTTTAGTCCAACGATTACAGTTCTTTGTCCAACGGTTGTGCAGAGAGACAATTCCTACATCACGCTCAACCGCCGGGCTTTTCACCCAATTAAGAGTAACACTATACAGAGGCTGGGTGAGCCCAAGGAGCAAGGTAGATCTCTCACATGATTCATCCATTGCTGTAAACAGATTAAATTGTTTCTCTACCACAGCCGGATTTGAACCTTCAGCATAGCTATTCAGTACTCTACACACTGAGATGCCCCACTCTCCATATATATATATATATATATATATATATATATATATATATATATGTGTGTGTGTGTGTGTGCAAAATAATTTATAAATAGGCATGCTATGTAGAAGTAATAACGTAGCCTACATCTACTAGTGAAGTACAAGCTTTCTGTAACAGATATCTTACAGTTTTTTTTGTCAATTGACACATAACATTCTAAGAGTCTAAATAAGTTTATTTATTATTGAAACATTAATTCAGTTTATTCAGGAATGTTTTATTATCATTTTTTAAATTTTCTTTTTTTCATTTCACAGGTATTTTTCATCATTTATTAAGGTATTTTTGGCTAATTGTATTCATTATTGTGAATTGTTACTGACTTTTTTTTGTTTAAAAAATTTTCAGACCTTTCGATGTTTAAACTGAGATTACTTCTTATTCACTAGAATAAGATATAGAATTTCATAAATATATATACAGTGTAAAACTCTTCTTATGGAGACAAGGATATGAAACAGGAGATACGGGAAGTGGGGGTTTATTATGGGAGTAAACACGTTTGAAAGGGAAAGGACCAGCCAGTGAAAACACTGAGGCAAGGAGCTTATGTAACGGCTTCCCTGGCTGACCTCTCATGTCTTCTGTACTACAGTGGTCAAACATTCTACCAACGGTAATAGTAAACAGTATCAATATTCAGTCTAATCGGGCTAATAAAACACACAACATCTAGGGGTAAGAATAAAAAAATATATATATAACAAGAAAATAGAATGAATGCCACATAATACCATGACATAAAGGTAGGTTGAAAAACTACCCACTGGTAGCACTCAAATAACAAATTCAACTTAGAAGGTCACTAGGCCATCTTATTAAGAGGAAGCTAGGTTTGAAACTATCGAGTTTGAGGCGGAATAAAGTTTGTCATCAAATGATTGATGTCGGATTTGGGCCAAATCAGCAACCATTCGGGCGTTTAGGACATTGTTTGTTTGTTGATTAAACGTCAGTTTTTTGCTGCTATGGCTAATCAGACGATGCTACAGAGGGAGCTCTAAATTTAGCATATCCACATTTAATTAGGATAGGGATTTTTATACCTGAAATCGTACCGACTCAGGGCACCCGTCAACGTCCCTCCCGAAGGACATCATAACCAAGGATTTTTACTACATTTAAAACCTCCTAGGGCCAACTGCCGGGCTATGAACCCGCGATCATGGGTTTAGTAGGTAGCCCCAAAGTTCTACTCAGTAAGCCAAATGAGTATTGTATATGAGTCTTTGGCGATTGATTGGTAGCTTAGAGCATTTGTGTTGAAGTAGCCTGAACGGCGAAAAAAATGGATAATAATTATAAATTTTAACTATTGGAACTCTTTTCATTTGTGTGTTATATCGTTGGAGTTCTATTTGGAGGGCTAGGGCACTTAGAAAGGATATTTTTGTTTCCTGCCATTTGGTTACACTTTTGTTTGGAATTTTTCCAGTATTAACGAGTATTTTCTGTCTCTTTTGAACTTTGCTTTTCTGTATTAATATAACAATTTTGTTTCAAATTATTCATTTTTATTTTATTCCTATTTCACGGAGTCGAGCTTTGGTGCTTCACTAAGTCATCGAATTATTCTATTGTCCAATTCTAACAATCCAAAATACTTCGGAAATTCCTTAATGCTCTTTAATTTGTTACGAATAAAGTCAACCACAATGACCTAAACACGGGGTTGTGACCTGTGATCTAGTAGTTAGCTAGATTAACCCATCGAATTCTTCTCGTATTCAATCCTTAAAATCCAGTATCCTATGTAAAATCCTTAATGCTCCTTACTACGTTACGAATAAAGTCATTCGTAATGACCTCAAAACCCATTTGTTGCTGATTTGGCTTGAACCTGATAACAACCCTTTCACGACAAACTTTATCCCCACTCAAACCCACTAGTTTCAAACGTAACTCCATCAATTCCCGATAATCCTTCGTTGCGTCTAAAAAAGGGCCTTGTGACCTTCTAGATTGGATTTTTTATTCGAGTACTGTTACTGGATTGTTTCTCTCCTTTCCTTTGGCCATGTCATTATGTATCATTCATTTAGTTGTTGTATTGATTTCGTTGTTAATTTCTATAAATAAATGTATTAAAGAAAACTATCAATTTAAATAAATCCAAAATGAGTTAATCGTACTGAGGGAAGCGAAATCGTGTCATTCTAGTAGTCTTTGGCTTAAAATTGAGTTATAATATTAGCAATAACTCTATTTCAAGCCCAGACTTGACTTAGCCACTTATGCAATACAAGACACGATTCCGCTTTCCTCAGTACAATTGACTCATTACGGACAAAATTCGACTTGACTTCACCGGGGTTGTATATATAAAATAAGTATCTATCAAAAAAACATAAAAATAATATTAGTACATCCAAAAAAATTGGTGTCTAATATGTTACGGTTGTTGAAAAGCATCAACCTGAAAGTTAAAATAAAAAAGTTTAGCTAAAAATATATGGTTGGCCAGCCTGCCAATTTTTCAGGGATAACGCGAAGAGATCGCGTTATCACTTGCTTTCATCAGAGGTCCATTTAGTATGACAACCGCTGCCTATCATAAAGGTGTCTGATTTTATATAATCTGACTCTTACTTATCAAAACTCTCTCTCTTTTTTTAAATTATCTTTAAAACTAATTGATATTTCAATTAGGATTATTTTAGTCTCAATGTAGGGGGTCACCCAGAATGTAGAGTGCTCAGTTGCTACGCTGAAGGTTTCACGTTCCATTATGGCACGACAGACAAATTATTTAATCTGTTAACAGCCTGGGATGGACAATATGGAATCTTCAGAACATCCTGGGGCTTACCCAGCCTCTATAAAGTGCGTGGTCTAAATGGGGAGAAAAACCTGAGGATGAGCATGATCTCGGAAAAATCACTTCTCTGCACAAGATTCTTTTTTTATGCATACGGTCCATTACCAAGGTAATTATTACACCGAAATAGATAGTGTGAACTATGAAAAATTGATTCAGAAACGAAATATGTCAATTGAGGATTGTAATGAAAAAAATAATTTAATAGGAAATAATGTTATTAATGCACAGTAGATTATCTTTTAAGAATTATTTTGACTTATAAGAGTTATCGAAATTTATATTTACTTTGCAGAAAATAACTGTAGCACGATCTTGAAGATTAAATATCATAAAATCATAAAGAAGAGATACGTTAACAGAGACAAATTGAATGCCTGCCTATATAAGGCCTTAACATTAAAATACCAAGACAAAATATGAAAATACTAAGCAAAACATAGCTTTGGGACAAAAAATAAAAAAATAAAATAAAACACTTTTTTGGCTGGAGGTAATTTTCTTATTTATGAATAGCTTGTTGTTTGAACCAGCAGCAAAGTAACCAGTAACCTATTTTAATTTTCTCTCTTAAATAATCACAGAATATCCTAGAGAAAGATCAGTGAAAAAACCAATAATATTATATTTATCTAGAAGAGGAAAGATTTGCCCTGGCCGGGATTCGAACCCGGGTCGTCCGCCGCTCCGTGGCAGCGTTTTTACCAATTGAGCTACCATGGGTCGCCTCACAGTCAGGACAAATCCGTTCTCTTCACCGATACCATATCCCCGTGTTCTCGCAATTTTGCGATGTATACACGAGGAAGAGTGTTCATTGAACTTTTATTTAATTAGGATCTAGTTGACTAACGTCATTATATTATTTATAATTTTTTAATAATTGTTTTAATTGTTTAAATATTTTTATTTTGAAGAGAAAAAATTTAAACAATTAAAACAATTAATAAAACAAATATACAAACCAATAATAAAAATAATATTATTATTATTGTTTTATATGTATTATAATTTCGACAATACAGCCTTAATTAATTAAGAAGGTATAAACCTTCTTGAATGATAATAGTTGATCTTGTATTTATAAGTGAAAAAAAATGGTCAATAATGATGGAGGTCAATAAATTTCTCTAAAGTAGGGAGAAATGTATTGACCTCCACCCGGATCATTTTCTTTCACTTCAATAATATTATAATTTAAAATAATATTTACGAGTATACAATAGTCCGCTTATTTAAAGAAAATAGTGCGTCGTACTTACGTTTATGGGCCGAAATTATTTCAAACTTACCTGTAACAAATAAAAAAAAGAACGTTAAATTTTTATTTTCAATAAACATCAAATCTTAATCTTAATTTTAATATATGAACAGAAAATTCAGTTATAATTTCGACATTACAGACTTAAGTAATAGTAAATGAAAGGAAGTCCATCAAAAAGTTCATTCTAATCATGGCTTTATTTTTCATGGCCAGGGTACTTTATTATTTAAGCAACTACTAAAGGGGCTTAGTTTCATGCTTAAAGGCGAACTCCCACCGGCGAGCCTCATACAAGATTCACACACACCGCTCCGTGTACCGGCGACCTCAACACCACTTCAACAGAGTCGGTATTAATTATTTAAACGACTAATTTTATCCATCCATCCTTAAAATAATTAACATTAAGAAATAACAGAATCAATCGAAGTAGGGGCCCAAAAAGAGTTTTAAAAAAGTAGAGTTCCATCGGTAAGGTCATATAGAACCCGAAGGCTCGATGCCGATACCACCAATCACTGCTTACAAACTTCTATCAACGGACCATCACCTAAACCCAAATCCGCCAAATCACTCTTAACGCAATCTTCCCACCTACATCGCGGTCTACCCCTCAAAGTCGGCAAAGCTTTAATTAACTTCTTAGGAATTCGTTCGTATATCATAAAATAATAAGTTTAACACATGATTACAATATATGATTTTTTTTCATATATTCACTAAAATACGAAATTTAATTACTTAATCTCTTCATCTCTACCACTTTAAGCTGCGTGAGGAGCCTGCTTATAGAGCTTGATCCATATGTCTCGATCCTGAACCAACAACTTTCTCCTTCTCCAGTCCAGGCCTCTCCTGTCAAAGGCTTCCTTAACCCCGTTCTCCCAGGTTATTCTAGGCCTTCCCTGAGGTCTTCCAACTTCCACTTTAGTCTCGTATGTGTCTTTAGCCAAACGATTATCAATCATACGGGAGACATGTCCGAACCATCTCATCTTATGGTCCTCAACGATGTGTCCTGCCGGTCGTATGCCCAGATTGGTTCTTATCGTCGCGTTCCTCACCATATCTATTCTCGTTTTCCCCTCAATTCTTCTTAGATATCTCATTGCCATTGCTTGGAGTTGACTTTTGTGCTTGCTGTTGAGGGTCCAAGATTCACTTGAGTATGTCCAGGATTGGGAGAAAGGTATCTTTAAACACTGTTTTCTTGGTGCCTTTTGTAACTTCTCTTTTTCTAATAAAACCTTTCTTAAGAGAGTTGAAGCATTTTCCTGCACATTTTATTCTCTCTTGTACCTCTCTATCAATTCAACCATACTTATTTAGATGGGCGCCAAGATATTAGTTATTGATTTTATTAATTTTTAAATATTTTTAATTGAATAGAAAATACAATTAAATCGATGTATGTAATTGAATACATCGCATATTGCGAGAACGCGGGGATATGGGATCAGTGAGAAGAAAGGATATGGCCATGACCGGGAAGCGAGCCTGATTGAGCCAGGATAGCTCAATTGGTAGAGTTCCAGTCTAACGATCTGGGCCACCCGGGTTCGAGTCCCGGTCCAGACATATCTTTTCTTTTCAAATAAAAATATTTAAAAATTTAAATAGATAGATAAAAAATACGAAATTAAATAGATTAAAGATCAAAGTCTAAGAATAAACAAATTTTCATACAAACATTCAAACATTTAACCCCAATTTGGTGGCGATATTAGTATTCAGAGCTGCAGAACGAAAAATTCACAGAAATGTTGACTGAAATTTAATTCCACATTTACTGTTCTGGGAAAAAACCAATATAACGATTTTTATATCATTTTACAGGTTGGGTTGGCAGAATGTATAAGGGAAAAATATACAGTAGACATTTCCAAAACTTCCGTTAATGTGTTGCTGGTGTTATGAAATGAACACTAAATCCACTCAATACATTTTCTCCGTTGAACTTCAATCCAATGCAATAGTATATTTGGAGAAGATACGTCTATATTAAACATTTTTTATAATTATTCTTAAACTCTGAAAATAATTAGGTCATTAATAAACAATATAGCAAAATGCACGAATTATTATTTAGATTTCACTCCGATATCTGTGGCAACTAATTAATGTATCTTGTGTTCTACATTCTTATTATTTATATTTCCAAGTTTCATTGTATCTATTATTATCGTACATTTATTTCAACTACTATTTATTAGATTCTCATATTTTTGTATTAGATTGTTCTCATTCTTTTACTTACTTATATTTCTTCATCATTATTGTTATTTTTTTAGTTTAATGTTTAAAATACTTTTTTTTTTTACACGAATCGGCCAACAAGGACCACGCGAATATCACTTAATAATCTTCTTCACACTCTCCACCTTCCTTCTACTCCAATACAGATGATAGAGTATTGGACTGTACCTCTCGCTCTTCCTTAGTCCATTTTCTCCCTCTTCTCTCCTTCCTTTCTACAAGAACCCCAACTTCTTTTAGTTTTTTTTCCGAAAAGCTCTGTATCCAAGCAGTCCTTATCCTCGATTTTTAGCTTATTCAGCTCCTCTTTTATTTGTTTCACATATCCACCTATACTCTTATAGATTAAGGCTTTATCGAACTTTTTTGTTCAGCCTTTTATTCTGACCATGTGGCCGTAGAACCTCAGTCTCCTGGCCCTGATGACTGTTTCAAGGTCTTCCAAATTTCTGTACATTTCTTCGTTGGATTTTCGCCTATACCTCTCTTGTGTTACTTTGGGTCCATGAACCCTCCTCAGAATTTTTCTCTCAATCTTCAGTACTTTCTCCAGACTCGGAAGACTGACTGTTTCCATACCATACAGTATTACTGGTCTTACTACTGTATAGTAGTGCCTTATTTTTGCATTGGAGGACAAAATTTTTCTTGATGTACTTGTTTCTAGTTGCAAAGTTGAGTCTTTCCAGTTTGGCTATTCTTTCTTCTACGGATGCCCTATCTGTTCCGTTGCTATATATTACCTCCCCTAGTAAAATACCTTTATTGTTTATTCTAAATAATTTTTGTTTCTGTATCTTGTTTGTTCAAATTGTTTCATTTTTATACAATATTTTTTGGCTTATTCCAATTATTTCAATTTTATAAATGTATGTATCCTGTATATTAAGCCCTGAAGAAGACCTGCAATATGGTTTGAAATGTCGGTTTTAATAACTAGTTTATCAATATTTATGGAAATATTTTTTTACCTCCACCAGGACCATTTTCTTCTCCATATTTATACGTTCAACTAATTATTAAACTAGATATTAATAAGAATAAACCAAACATAAAAGATTAAATATTAAAGAAAATATATTAAATATTAAGTTTTTATTTTCTATTTTTATTATTATATTTTTTGCAAATTTAAACAGATGAAAACATAATGGATTAAAATAAAATAATGAGAAATTCAAATTGTTACGTGGTCCTTAGATGGCATATTCGTAGAGTGATTTTTTTACATTTTAACATTAATAATTAATAATTATACTATTCCTTTTTTTCATATGAATATTTCTTCTACAGTTTTGACATGTATCTCTGACTTATTTTAACCCTGAATATTAGCCACATGTTTGGAGAGAAACCTGGGATAAATAGAAAAAATTAATTAAGAACCAATATTTATTTGTTTTTATTTAATAAGACTGACTGATAACCCCCCAAAAAATATAACCCTGAAATGAACACAGTCAACTACCTGTTATCTATATATTACTAAATACATTTATATGTAAATTCGAATAATGATTACTTTAAAGAACATCGAATTTTATACATGAAGTAACAGTACACAAAGTAAAGTGTAACAGTATAAAATAGTTGGAACAAATAAACAGAAATGTATACCTTCAGCGACAAAATCTTTTATGCACACGACGTGGAATCATCTCCTACCATCTGGGAATAACCAATGACTCGAGATATTATGGCCGGAGATAGTCTATTTCTTCGAGGGTAGTTACGACAGAGCATGAAAGGGCTAGATAAGGGAAGAAGGGTGGAAGGGAGGAAATAAAGAGGAAAAGGGATGACAGAATGTAGGTCAAGGAAGCTCGCCCATCTGGGAGGAGCGATTCCCGCTACCTCTGCTATTCTCGTAAACTTCACTTCAGTTACAGTCTGCTAAATAAACTTCTTCTCCATGGTAACTAAGTCATCCTATGTACTGTCAATTAGCAGATATGGCGATATTCCGGGAACAATCCCGATTATGTCGAGTACTTAACCTAATAGGAGGATTAGGAATTGACCAATAGCTTAGCAGCTAAGCCCTTTAGATTAAGACTGAAATACCTCGGCTTAATCGATGTTACATAGCTGATTTAAAACTTAAATAATCGAAATAATAAATGTTGATTTTTAACAAAATATCGAAAAAATAAGTTGAATTTGAATTTTTTTATAATTAATTGATATTTACAACTATAATAATAATATAATAAGTAAATCTGCTAATATAAACAATATGACATGAAAAACACTTGTGGAGAAACTACCCATCGGTAGCACTCCAATAAAGTTCTGTAGTAGAAGGTCTCGAGGCCATCTTTTCAGGCACCTCGGAGGGTTACACGGAGGGTTACAGGAATAGTATGGGAAGCAACTTCAGAGACTAGCGGATTCAAGTGTGTATAGAGCTTGTCATGGAAGGATAGGTATCTAGTTTGGGCCAAATCAGCAATATATGGGATAATAAGATCATGATGGATGAGTTTGTGACATAATAAGGACCATTAAGGATTTTACGAAGGATTTTGGATTGCGAGGATTGGATATGAGATGAATTGGATGGTTTAGTAGAGTCCCAAAGCTCAACTCCGTATGCCCAATATATAGGTCAGATAACTGTCATGTAAATGAGTCTTTTGTAATTAATTGGGAGCTTAGTGCGTTTGTCCAGTAAATGTTGAAGTAGGCGAAAACATCGAGCAGTATCTTGTCTTTCCAGTCTTGTATGAGGATTCCAAGTGAGTGGTTTGTCCAGTTGGAGTCCTAAGTAACGTATCTGTTCGACAGGGTTCAGTGGAATATTGAATTTGAATATAAATAGTAAAATATCCACGCTAGGTTTTACGGGTGATTTGGTACACTGCTTGACGACGCGGTAACTATAAAGCTAAAAACAGAACCGCTGATATATTCAGGTACGGAAATAGGGCTGTGAGTAAATTTGGATAACGTAAGTATACGGTTAAAAACAGAAAAGGGGGATTTTGGGGATACTGACTTAGGAGAGAGTAAGTTTGAATATGCCGAGAATTTTAGGTATTTCGGGTCCATGGTAATCCGACATTACTAAGCTCGCTTTTTTGTCCCAAAATCTAAAAATCAGAATTTATGTTACCATCATCCTTCCAACTCTTCTTTAGGTATGTGAAACGTGGCCGCTTACTCTGAAGGATAAACAACTGAATTTATTCGAAAATAAGGTCCTGCGTAGAATATTTAGACCAACAAAGGATGAGACCCCTGGAGAATTTAGGTGATTACACGACGCGGAGGATGCATCTGCTTGATATTATTGAATAGCGTAATATTATAGAATATTAAGATGGGCTTAGTAACGAACGAGTTCCTGAAATGTTAATAAGCGCAGCACCGACTGGAAAGAGACTTAGAGGAAGATCGTGGCGTAGGTTGGAAGAAGATTCCTTCGGAAGGGATGTAAAATGGTGATTCCAAGCCAGTGACAGGAACTCGTTAAAGATCCCCATCATAATTATTCCTAGTACGGCAAAGGTTAGGGTCCTCACGGTACCATCTTCCGATTTGCTTATTAATTATACCACAACATCCAAAAAAGAAAGCATATCCAAGTAATGCCAATATAAGTCTGTAAGTATATAATATCCAAATCAAAGGAATATATATGTATATATATATATATTCCTTTGAAGTGTTATTTCTGGTCTGAAATGTGAGTTTGCACCGATCACTTGCATTATAATTATATGTAAATGTATTCGTATCTAAAATGCAAAACTTGAAATGTGTCTACAGCTGGATGGAAACTGACACGGGAAGGCTGTCAGACCATCATCGTGAGCGTAAAATGAACTTCTGCAAATTTCACAACAGTCCAGAAACGCTAGTATGTAAAACAACTTAGATTAAGGTCGAGAATCATCAGTAACATGCTGAGAGGAAATCCCCGGAGAAATTCTCGCAACCAATCAATTGTTATTGATCTGGGAATTGTAACTAGTAGTTTTAGGGAATCAGAGATAGAATATAATCTTCCATACAGAGATATTCCGGGATAGTCTAAATTTGGAGATTAATCCCCTTGGACTGCATCACAGTCCTCGGCTGGTCTTCAAAAACAAATTGAAGTCGGTGGGCCGGCTTGCTCGTACTGAGAGTGTCTCATCTATCTTCCTATAATTACCTTTGTATGCGTGGGTATTGCTTCACTGTATTATATTATGAAATAAAGAGAATAGTAGGCATTTTGAACAGAATTTTAAATTTTGAACAGAATAGGTGAATATTTTTAACAGAATAAATTGATAATGATTTAATATTTGAAATAAAAAACGTAAACTAACTAGATTATAAATGACTGAAGAAAACCTTCCGATTTCTGGAAACTCCTAAAAAGTTGTTTTCTGCGGCTGTTGCCCATAAATACAGTGTGGGCAACATATATATGCATTATTTGTATACTTCTAATATTTTTTGATAGATTTTCAATGAGAATATATAAGGTAAGCTTTGAGGTACTTGCAGATCAGGACCCGCCCGTTGCTGATATAACATCTATTAAGTTGGTACCCTTAATTTAAGAAAAAACCTGGCAGTTGAGCGTAATCACGGAGGAATCACTTTCCTACACAACCGTATTCTAAGAAATCTTTATTGAGCCTTTAATGGGCTGTAGTCCTACTATGAACTTTTTTCTATGTCAATAGAAAATCTACATAAATCATCTAAAAATAGAAAATAAAAAAAAGTATAAAAATGCTTTATTATTACTTTATATAAAACACTAGTAGGCTTGCAACACGGATTTACTGGTGTTGCTGTTACAAATACATATGCATATATAATAGGAAAGAAACAATACAGATACATATGTAAACACACATATATTATCGGGGAGAAACAATACTGATACATACGTAAACACACATATATTAGCTAAAAAATTTTTTTTTAAATGAACATCAAAATAATCAGTGTCATAAGCAAAAAAGAAAATTGAAATATCACCTGGGAAATAACATAAACAAGTGATGTAGAACATTGATAAAGTGAATTGTAGCTTTTGTGGGAATCAAGTTTATACCTCACACACAATACCTATCGCTCACAGCTCAGCAGTCATTGTTCAATTTGTGGCCACAATTCGTATTACTCCACAAAAGCTTAGCACCATATATTACAGTTGACGGATTTATAATCCGTATATTTCAATTTTGTTTTGTAATTTATTGGAGCTCGTAAAATAAGAACATCGTAGTGATTCCTCCTCTATATAGCGGGCACCCAATAATAGGGTAAAAATCTGTCGGTTGAGCGTTATTTAGGACAAATCACCTCCCTGCCCAACCGTTCCCATGAAACCGCTCAGTCCATGTGCTGAACCCCAGACCTATTCACTGGTTGTAGTGGTACGGTTTTTTTTATAGTGGATATCAATATTTAAAAGTGCGACCCGAAACTTATAATAGTTAACAATTAAATCATGACATTAATTACTAAGTACAGTTTCTTGGTCCAGGGTTGTGTTGAGAGGTATTTGTCTTAGATCACACTCAACAGCCAGTTTTTGCCCCTAGTTTGTTTAGCCACTTTGACACAAGAGGCTGGGTGAGCCCCAGGAGGGTAGATCCCATATGTTCGATCTCAGGATTCTCATAGATTAAAAGTTTACTAATCTGCGGGATTCGAACCCAGGACCTTCGGCACGGCAACTCAGATCCCTACCACTTAGCCACTCTGCTGCCTTAAACTCAATTTAAAACATTTATTATAAATTGTGTTCGCTACTTTTAAGGTATTCTAGAGAATCGGAAAATATACATAATGATAAATATATTATTTCAGAAAAAACTGCTACAAAAGCGATTCTTAATTGTTATATCTAATTTGTAACGTTCTAAAAATTTTCTTCCCGTGATTCTGCCATTAAAAAGCGAATCTAACATTTAAGAGATCGTTAAAAACAATTTTTTTAAATTTCACATGACTAAGAAACATAAAACAACTTAGTAATAAATTACTCAAATAATGATCTGATAAAATGTTCTTTGAAGACAACATTTAAAAGTTTATTTGATTTCTATTAATTTTAATAGTCATCATTTTAAAAGCATCGAAAACATCAAGAAATTCAGTAACTTTGTTATAAGTAAATTTATTATTCCAACGTTGCTCTATATTTTAAATATTTAGTTAATCGTCAAATATTAAATATCTTGTGTCAGTAGATGAATAATTAATAACAAATTTTCTATTGTATAATTTTTCTACTATAGACAGTTAAGAAAGATCTCTCATTTAGAACTTTTTCAGACCTCTGTTTTTAATATTGGCTGTAGCTATTTTTCTAATCAGGATCTTTAAATGAGTAAATAAAAAAAAGTTCATGAAGAGTTCTAATATGTTCATCTTAACGGTAGGTAAAGGCAAGTATGTACTGAATAGTTTTTTTTAGTATTTAGGTTGTTTTTTTTAGTGATGTATCAAGATGCATTTGTTAAATAATATTTTTGACTTGAAAATTAGGAAGTTTAGTAAATAGGTCTTCGGATGATTGGTTATACTTTATTTAGTAAGACATAACTCTATATTAAAATAGTATTTAATTCCTGAAATTATTGATATTTGAGTTCTCGCTTATGTAAAATAACATATACATATTTCAATAAAAAATACATTTTAAAAAAATCAGCGGAATCATTCATGATATTACAAAATAATAACGCAAAATTTTTGAAAAGAGTAAAAATAAATTACATTTTTTTATTGACATCAAACGCTAGGAAGAGATTCGAAAATGTTTATTTTATTTATTTTTTTTAACCACTTTTATTCATTAATATAATACAATTACAAAATTACAAGATTCAAAAATGATAATTTTATTCCTTTCATTTGAGATGTTCTTTGTTCTCTTCTCCGATGATTAAATTGGCCAAACGTTGTATGGTTATTATGGTATGTAAGAGATAGCTTATATGTAAAAAATGTATACTAAAAATGTTTTTTAAGTTAGAGAGGAAAATAGTTGACTGGAAGATCTAGCGAAGGATGGAATTAGTTGGGAGGGGGGGGGGTGAATGCTCCTCATAGTGAGCCCTCCTGGGGGTGAGCGCTCCTCATAGTGAGCCCTCCTGGGGGTGAGCGCTCCTCATAGTGAGCCCTCCTGGGGGTGAGCCCTCCTCATAGTGAGCCCTCCTGGGGGTGAGCGCTCCTCATAGTACAAAACAACTGGTCACTCATAGAACCACACACCTCCCTCAACCGGTCCTCGTACCCCCAATCGTTAAAACTCTGCTGTGAATCTGGCTACCTCACCTTCCATGGACAGTTCTTTAACAAAATTTCTGGACTTGCCATGGGGAATCCGCTCGCTCATGACCTCTCCAATATTGTCCTAAATGACCCCCTCAACTCTATTCTACCCCAGTCCCTTGACGCTATTTTCATAAAAAAAATATGTGGACGACCTCCTCCTTATCCTGAATCCCACAATTATTCCTGAATGATTATCCTCCTTCAACTCATACTATCCCCACCCCCAATTCACTTTTGAACATGAATCTAATAAATACATACCCTTTCTTGACCTCCGTGTCATTAGTAAACGAGATCACACCTTATCCACAGATTGGTATACCAAATTTACGTACTCTGGCAGACTCCTTAATTGTTACTCCCAACATCCGCACCACCAAAAAAACACCCCCAACTAATTCCATCCTTCATAAAAATGTTTTTATATAAGAGAGAGGTATGTTATATGTTATGGGTGAATACGTATGGCTCATAAAACTTAAGTAATTAAGGGTTGAATTGTTGGATTTTCAAATAGAACAACTAGAATTATTTTCTCAAATAATTAATTATTCGTAGTTCGTATGAATTGAATAGAGCAGAAAATAGCTCTAATAGTGGTCAAATAAATTCTTAAATAATAAGAAAATATGTATTAAAGGTATTAGATGTTTTTAACTTATCTACAGACATTGCGGGTGAAAAACCAACACCTATAAAGTGGGTACTCTTATTTGGGGGCAACATGGCGGTTATCGCTGTTTTAGACTCCCTGCACAACCGTTGTACTAGAAACAGTACAGTGTCTTCCATGTACTGAATAAGATAAAAGACTTTTGATGGGTTGAATTGGTACAGGCTAAAAAAGTTTCTAACTAATAAATGCGCTATAACTATTTATTTTACGATTAGCATCATTTTAAAATCTCACAAAATTTTAATTATAAATAGACTTAACCTAAAATATCAAACAGTTAGATAAGAGGAGCCAGATGAAGCGGGGCAGCTCAGGTTGTAGATCCCTGAGTGGCTGTGCTCAAAGTTCCGGGTTCAAATCCATCTGGCGTATTATTTTTTAAAATCTCATGACAACAACGGACGTACCTTGTTAATATGCAGACCCTCCTGGGGCACACCAAGACTATTTAAATTAGGTACCCTGAATTGGAAGAAAGATCAAGCGGTTGAACATCCGCTCTCAACTTCGCGCACAACTGCTTTCTAAGAAACAATGCAGTTCCCACCATGTAATAAATCCAAGACCCATGGATTGAGGTGCAGTATTTTTTTTTTTAGTATCAAACAGTTGAGATTATCTAATCTAAATATACCGTAGAATAAAAATCTGCTTCACCTCACTTTTAAATTAGATAACTAATTCCTAGAACAGAAGAGAGCTGGTTCGGGTTCATATAAATCAAAGCAAGGTCAATTGAAGTTGTATCAAAGGGCAAGTAGGGCTGTCATTACTCTTTATATAGCCCATTGACTCACTCGAGAGCTAAGTATTATTTAAGGGACATTCAGAATGAGTAATGAGTCCTTCAATTCGGCTCGTGGATGATTTGTGCAGCGGGGTTGAGCCCCAACTCCTCTCATCGATATAATTACGAAATAAAATCGGCCGATTTGTTCATTGATGTAGTGTAGTATATCAGTATTTATGATTCTGTCATAGTTTGTTACGTAAAATGGGCTTTTGAATCGCTACTTAATGATATTGGGTCGTTTCATATCGAAACCTTTATATTCGAAATATTTACCCTAATTTTTTTAACCTTTATTTCAACGTGGTATGAAATTTTCAATCCCACAACTGAAAAATTCTGGATTTTGTGATGAAACTTAAAGTCAAAAAATGCGTTTTTGGCTTGAGTATCATTTTTTAAAAGTTTACCAAATTTCTGAAAGGATGGAAATCTGTTGGAGATGAGTCTGGCGAATGAAATGTGTGTGGGAAGACTTCGTAACACATCTAGTTTAGTTTCTTCATTCCCTGTCGTGTACGACTAAAGATCCCTCCCGATTAACAAATGCAGGTTATTCTTAGTAGGTTTTTGTTGCATTATCAATATCCCTGGTTTCACCTCTGGGAGAAGGAGATGTAGGCCATCTTCAGGACAGTCAGTATTGGGTGTCGAGTCTGAAGTGATACGTCAAACTATCAACTGTCCAATGCGATGTTGTAATAAATAAATTATTATAGATTAAACCAATTGGGAACAAGGACAGATTCTACCAAATAGTTTACAAAGTTTCAATGAGCATATTCAACTTGTTTTTTGTTTTCAAAGAGATCCAAAATTAAAAATGTTCATGTCAATGTCAATTAAAAATGTTCATCAATGTCCAGTTAGACCGCGTCTGCTCGTACTACAGCGTCCTATAGCCTTGAAGATGACCCACAAAGTGGGTCGAAACGTCGGTACTTAATTAAATAAGTATCCACTTATTTAGTGTCTTATTTGACTGCACCCCCAACTATTTTCTTCCTTACATCATCCAGTCAACCATTCCTCGCTTCTCTTAAAAATGTTCATATTCATGTGGAAATGGATACACTAAAACTAGCATAAATTATTTTAATTTTTGTCTAAATAAAATAAGTTAAACTTATTTTGTGTAATATTTATTGACTGCACCCCCACCTATTTCTTGAATTTCTACAAATCTTCATTTTCCGAATTGCCAAATAATTTAAGGATCATCCTAAAACAACTATTAAAATAATTAATACCTTTGCATTTGAATATTTTAAAACAATTCGCAAGAGAAGTTTTAATAATTTAAACTTACGAGACAGTTAAAAAGCGACTATTTATCGCGAACCCCTCCAGAGATTCCTCACTTCCATCATCGCCAGAGCACTCAGCAAGATTAGCCAGTTCTTCCTTTGTTATCCTTCTCGTAGCAATTGCAACCGAAATAATTAATCAGGCTAAAATCTCTTCTACTTTGATTTGTTACGCAAATATTAATTTTTTAAAAGGAAAGCAATGAAAATGGAATGAAAAGAAAAGAAAGGATGTGTCTGACCGAGATGCGAGCCAGGTTAGCTCAGTTGACAGAGCACCATGCTAGAGACGTGGGCGACCCGGGTTCGAGTCCCGGTCCTGGACATGTCTTTTCTTTTCAAATAAAAATATTTAAAAATTAATTTTTTTAAATTTTCATCTATTCTAATTTGTGCGGTGTCGTTGAAGTTGATTAATATTAATATAGGTGAATGTAATAATAACAAGTGAACTACATAATTTATATATATATAGAACATATACTCTATGTAGATGAGACTTAAATATGCACCTCACGGCTCGGGAAGTTCTTCTTCGTTGGCTTCCTCTTATGCCATTCCAAACGTCGATGAGAGTCGGATAGTCTTGGATATGTAAATAATAATGGGACTATTATTTTTTTATTTAAAGCCAACTACAAACAAAGGCGACAAAAGCTCTTTGGAGAAAATACGGTTCATTACTAACATGAAGTCAGCACGAAAGGAGTTAAGAGTGAACCAGAGGTAAATAATATAAGTTAAATAAATAATAAATTAAATATTGTGGTGAGAGGATAGAACTCAGTGTTGGTGAAAAATAAACATTCCATTGACTCATAAATAAAATGGAAATTGCGTATAAAGTCACCAAGGAAATTTACAAAAAAATGCCAATGTCCAAGAATGAAAACGCAGGCATTATTGTACTGTAATCACAGGTTCTGTATGCCATCGAATAAGAAAGGCATGGTTGGAAAATTGGAGATAAAAAAATGGAAGATCTTGAGGAATATTCCTGGCCCAATTAAAGACCAAGGTGAGTATACAGGCAACATAGTAAGCTTAAAAGTCAAGTTCATTGAATATCGGATCTTATGAGGAAAAGTAGAATTTAATTATATGCCGACTTGCTAAGAATGAAACCAATCCATAACATTTAAGAACAGAATTTTGGTTTATCTTAAAAAAAGAATCGCAAACCAGCCTGGTTCGAAGATGTATAAAAATACTTGCGGCATAAGGAGATTACTTGTGAGGATAATCAAGAATGGAACCGTCTCAGGCCTAAACTAAGTGTACCCCAGGATTTTCAGGGAACAACAAAGGAGAAACACTGTTATATGAGGCGGTCAGGATCAACAGCAGATAACTCCAAAATTTCAGAATATAGGTTATCACATTTTCGCTAGTTCAGTCAAGTATTTTTTTTGTAACACAATACTCGCAGCCTCTCATGATTTAAGTCCAAATGAATGTGACATATTTGCCTTGTCATCCTGTTTTAATTTAAATAACAATAACCATGTTTTGTTAATTTTTAAACCAAAGTTTAGTCATCATTCAATTGGTTTACTCTTCCTAACGAGCACGAACACGGTGCAGTTGTGTAACGTACGTGTGGATCTCGCAATCAAAACAACATGAATATTCAACACGAAATTAAATTTCTTGTATGATTGATCCTCTGTTTGTCCGGGTAATAGCGGAGGTTCAATATCAACACGTCATTAACAATCGGCAGAGGGACGTGTCGGAGAATAATTTGAAACGATATCTCCGCGAAATATTGTTGAGGAAATACTCCAACACGTATCCTGAAAAGTTTTCCGTGTTTTACAACAATACCGATCGATTAAGAGTAGAAACCCGTACCTGATTTTCATTCAAAGTTATTTTGTGCAGCTATAACTAATGGACAATGCTACAGAGGAAGCCTCAAATTTTGCGTATCGATGTATAAATAGGATAGGAATCTTTAACGAGCCTTACACCTAACAGGCATGGGATCTCCATTTTACATCCCTTCAGAAGGTCTGCATAAATAAGTATTTTTTACTTCGTTATAATAATTCAAAGGTCAAAGAAAGAGGCAATGACACGGCTACGTGTCCATTTGGAAAAATTAAAGATATCAGTGTAGTAACATAATTATAATACCACTTGTAATATAAACAAGTCGAAATTCCTCCTTAATACAATGATTTAAAATTGAGTGCATTGAATAGACCACAAGGTAACTCGCAACCTTATTTCGATACAATGTTCAATTAAGAATAGGGTCCAGTGAAAGTATTATAGTATATTGCTAAATACATAAAGAAGCGTAGTCTGTGGTAAGATGATGATGTAACTTTAATAGTATTCAAAATATATAATATAATAATAAGAGTACTAAACATTTATTGAAAAAATATATACAAATACCATTTGGCACTTATTGTATATGTGATCTTGTTTCGAAAACCTCCCCTAAGGGATTCACGTGGAAGCGTGTATGGAGAAACCTTCCATTGAAGGCATTCCTAGCGTGGTTCATCTCTTGGTAGTAAATCCCTGCTCCAGAGACGTTTCAGTTTCCTTGTCGGAATATGTGGTAATAATATATGTCTGTCAGTAATATTTGTACCAGTAAGTTTGGGTGTCATGCAACTTACTGAACAGTCATGAAATTGTTTGCAGCTTTTCTTGGTCGTGTAAGTCGCGAGTGGTATAGTCAGGTCTTTGTGTAATGATTTATTAGTAATGTAAAAGGTTTAAAGTAAAATGGTCAGAAAGTTATATTTTTTGCATTAGCCCCACATCCGCTATCAGTTAACTCATAATTATTCAAGAGGATCTTACTTTTGTTGATTTCTCACACGTTTATTGAACTTGATATGCCTAAAACCTATGAAATTTCAAGATGAATGCTTACTGGGTTAACCAAGGCTGAGTATTAAACGGGTGGGAGTAGAAAGAGAACTGCTGTAAATATTGAAGCGAAGAAAATCAGCCTACTTGGATTATATATTGCACCAATTCCTAAAGATGGATATGGAAGGGAAGATCGAAAGAAAAAGAGGCGTCGGTTGAAAAAAAATATTCGTAGTTAAAGAAAATAAGAGATTGGATAAGTCACCCACTTTAATTAATAAATTAATTTTTTTTTAAATATTCTGAAAATTATCAGCAGTGAAAGTATATTTTAATAAAAGGGAAGTTATCAGGGCACGCCAGACATCTGTTAAACCATCGGCCTTACAAAAAAGCTGTACAATATTCTGATAAGAGAAAAGTTTGTTTCCACGCGAGGATCTGAATAAATGTTGTTCTGAGTAGAATCTGTATTTTTTTTTACACAGGTGAAAGGAATCCTATGAATTTAAAAAATAATTTATTCCATTTTTAGAATATGTTGTACCTCAACTTTTTTTTTGTTTAATAGTTTTTTCCAATATATGCATTTTGACCTCAATGTTACTTTTTTCTTCCATCAATTGAATATAAAGATGATTTTTGTGTTTTGCTACAAAGCGGATGTAGTATATACTTCATTCACACTAAAGGTAATACAGATTGTTTATAAACATTTTATGTATTCTAGTGTAATAATTATATGTGTATATTGTAATTTAAGATTGTTCGATAAACCGGCACTAATAAACCTAGTAATAACTGACAGGGCATTAATTCTACCAGTAACGACCCACTTAATATACAATCTGAGATTTTGTGATAAACTGTGCAAGTTATATATTAGAAGTGAAAATAAAATTCTTCATATTCGAAGGGTGAAAATGATATCTTATATATTTTAAATGGTATAAGAAGAGAGTCTATAAGTTAAGAGAAAAAAAGCTTTTTGTGTTCAGCGAATAGTGAGTGACATTTTAAATTTTACCTTACGAAAATATATCATTTTTATGATAGCTGTGGCCTTCACGTAATTAATTTACTGAAATTAATGCGAGTCGATGGTAATTATTTCGAAGCATATTACCAAATATACTAGATACATTTAAGATTGGCTGAAAAAATACATAAATTAAGAATAAAAATTGAGCTTCTCACTAAACCACACATCAGTTCAATATTACATCAAATCAATATTATTTAAATTTCAATTATCTAAGTGCACAAGACAACTCTATATTAGTGGCATTAGATATTTTGAGGAAACTAACATAAAACTAGAGAAGAACTTCATTTTTAAAAATCAATCTCGGTTAATTATTTATAAGGTGTTAAGGATCAAAAGCGGATATTTCCGAAATTTCAAAAATTTACTTATTCGCTAGTTTAGTCAACCATTTTTGTCCAAAACGACACCGCCAAGCTGCCTTATTCCTCATGGTTTTAGTCCAGTTCTGAACTTGAAGTTTAGGGAGCATACAATTTCAAGACTAAACAAGCGAAAAATTTCGGAGTTCTTCAGTTCTGATGCTGAACGCCTTTCAAGGACGTTAATAAACGAAGAATGGACGTTTTATAATTGAAGAAATATTCGAGTTAAAACAAAGAGAATTGCTCGGGATTGTAGGCTGAGAAAGGCCTCGGGAACAGTTCATCCTGACGGTGGGATATATAGCCGCAATAGTAGCACCCCTACGACCCCAATAAGATTTAAGGGTGCTAAAGCCCTTGGAACTGGTCAACTTAAGGGACGACTTGTCCTGATCCACGTGGCACGCCACTCTAACTAAACAGGTAGCACCACTTTCACTAACCTTATCCATATAGAACAGTCTCCTTAAGGTTATCGTTCGTATAAAAAAAACTGTACCACTATAACCTACAAAGGATCTTGGGTTCAGTACATAATAGATACTAAACTGCTTCCATGGTCAACGGTTGTATGGGAGCGTAATTTGGACGAGATAACGCTCAACTCCTAGGTTCTCTCTCGAATTACAGAGTCCACTTTACAGAGGCTCATTGAGTCCCAGAAGGGTCATAAAATATAATTTACTCCTACAGAAACTACGCTATTCAAATTATAATTGAGTAAAAGGTAAAAAAGATATGTTTCGAGAATTTTTGTGGAAAACAGCTACAATAACTAAATAAAAGTGTACAATTGATTTTTCCATATTAATTAAACATATAATTTTTTTATTATAATTTAAAAAAATGTATTATGGAATTAAATGTATACATACTTTGTTTTATGTTAACAAACGCAAGAGGGAGATGAAGCTGCTGTAAAACGATAGACCATGATGTAAACCAAGACGAATAAAAGTGTCAATATTTTTTTCAAATCATAGGCTCCGGAATTCGGGTTAACATCATCCAAGGGACATTTTCAAAAGTTCTCGATGCGGTTCAGGTTCGGGAAACGAGAAGACCTATCCTAAAGCTTGATTCTCCTCTCATGAAATCCGTCCATTTTTACTTTTGATTTGTGAAGGTGTGCATTATCTTGAAAAAAAAAAATCTTCGTCTGGAAATATTGAAAACATTTATAGCTTCACCTATTCCCTAATTAATGAAAAATAATTTAGGCTATTAACCCTTCTAGCGAGCTTTTCAATCAAGAAATCTCCGGATGTTGTTATTGTTACCCAAACCATAATGCCTCATCCTTGACTTTGATCAGGGTTGAGTAACGATTACAGCTACATGGAAGAAGGCAACAAAAAATTAGTAACCGAATAAAAGGCCATAATCAAGGAGGATTAATACTTGCAAGAACGTTTATTCAAAAGATAAACCGCTAAGTAAAATTATTACTTAAAATTATAATTGAACTAAGGGCGTATTATAAACCAATTGTAAATGTAAATTAAAAAAAAAAATTATTTGACTAAAACCTAATGCAATTTTTGCTTTATTTTCTTTTCCCGCATCCTAGAAGAAAAACTATGATTCGGTAAATTAAAAAAATTGCTTTCTCCATCAGCGCGTAAACCGCGGAGGCAGAGTTTAATCCCAATACCATCATAACTCCAGTAATCATATTTCCTTGTTTTAGTCACTACTTTTCATCTGCATATTTTACATTTTCAATCTCTTGGAGAATTTGCAAATTACTAAAAACTGCATAACGTCATTCTGTTTTAGTGGCAACTTGGAAAATATCAATAATGCCCAGGGAATAATAATAAAGGGTGAGCTGTGGTCTAGTGGTTAGCGTAAGAAACTACTAAGCCCATGATCGCGGGTTCGTAGCCCGGCAGGTGGCCCATGGATTTTTTAAAGAGAGTAAAAAATCCTTGGTTATGCCGTCCTTCGGAAGGGACGTTCAACGGGGTTCCCGAGCCTGTATGATGTCAAATATTCGTTAAAGATCCTTATCTTATATTAAATCTGGATAGGCAAAATTTAGACCAGCAAAAAGTGAGGTTAAATAAACAAAAACAAGCATAATCAACAATTGGTTATTAGATACAGGAAACTGACCTTCAAGAGCTTAATTAATTAATCTCCACCAGATATCAAGGATTTAATTACCTATTTACTCGTTAAAAATCACTATCCTAATTAAACCTGGATAGGTAAAATTTAGAGCTCCCACTGTAGCTTCGTCCAATTAGTCATATTAGAATAAAGTAAAATAGCATAATAAATAAAAAACAACAATAAAAATAAGAAAAAGAAAAGCCTAAGTTCTAGTAAACTCATAATTTATCAAACATTATAAATATACAAATGAATAAATTAAAAAATTGATCCCATATTCAAACAAGACCTGATGGATATTCCACCTAATATATTGAAGCTCGAGGAAATATTGTATGCGAAGATCGTGAAATTTACAACAATTTCATATATTATGAAGTAATTGTTCTACTTAAACCATATTTCATTTTTTAAGCATGAAAATAGAATTCTTTTTTTTTTAATTGAGAAAGGCAAATTTTCGAGAAACGCGAAACTTGCTTCTAGCGATTTCAATGATCCGATTTAAATTCTCGACAAATCAACTCTCTATGAAAAAACAGAGGCATTCTCAAAGCAGGATATTATTTTATATTCCTCATCCTCCATATTTATTTACATAATTTACAATGTATAAGAACTAATTCAATAAACCTTCACAATTAGGTATCAAAGCAGGAGGAAATCACCTTAAATAATAGAACAGAAAAATCAGGAGTTTGGAGTGCATTCTCACCAAGAATATTGTAAGAATACATTAATAATCTATACATAAGCTATGTACATTATTTGATATATTCAAGAATCTTTATTTATTTTAATAACATTTACGTTTAGAATATAAACTGTCTAACTTATTTGTTTCATTATAAAATACATAGGGGAGATGCTCAGTTTGTAGCGCACTGAGTTGCTATGCTGAACCGAGTTCGATTCCAGGTCTGACAGCACATTATTTCCTTGGCTAACAACCATAGATCGACTCCATGGGATCTGCAGATCGTCCTGAGCTCAACCAGCCTATATAGAGAGGTAATCTTAATTAGGAAAAAAGCCTGGTAGTGGAGTATGATCTCTGGCAAATCGCCTCTCGAAGGACCGTAATATAAGAAACAGTTGAGTCCTAGCATCTACTATTCCCAAGACCGTCCATGCGTTGCGGTGCAGGATTTTATTTGTTTGTTATAAATATAATAGACTAAACCTGATTAATTAGCACGCAAACTGTAATCATTTATCCCCTACTTACACTTAAGACGTGATTCGTCTGGTAATAACATCTGCTAATAGAAACTAAAATAGAGGCTATAGCGTTTCTAAGCCAACAGTGAGAAGATTTCAACCGCCAGGTTTTCCTCCAATAAAGGACACTCACTTAATAAAGGCTGGATGAGCCCCAGAAGATTCTGCAGGTCCCACAGTGTCGACCTGTGGAAGTATACAGATTAAATAGTTTATCTGATTTCAACACAGCATGATTTGAACCCGGGACCTTTAACCTAATACACACTTGGCTACCCGCTGTCCGTTTATAACCATTACGCATTTGTAACAATTAAAAGCAATCAGCTAAGGCGTAAAAAAAAAGACGACGACGTAGTAGAAACTTGTTCGAGTCGGATTTCGTTTCCTAAGGTTGCATAAGCCCGGTGGCGTACGTAACTCGGTTCAGATTCAGAAAAGGCTATGAAAGTTTCTGCTTTGACTTTCTTTAATTACACACGTAATTATCGGAGTTCTTTCGGCAATAGTTATAAATCTGATAGGCGTACCCATATTTTAATTGCAATTTTTTTATCAAACAATATTAATAACTTTGAAATATTTTAGAAAGCGACAGTAAGTAAGTGACTTTATAACTGGTTTTGGAATTATTAAGACAGGAAACCAGATTGTATCGGGACAGCATTCCACGGAAATCAAAAAAATTTACAAACTATCAAAATATTTTTGAACTGTTCTTTTATTGATTTGGTGTGTCGTTTTTCAAAGTCAGCAACTGTAGCTGATTAACAGAATCACTAATTAAAAATTATTTACTTCATATGATAATTAAGGCTTGACATACTAGCTGTTTATTGCTACTATGACTAATCGTACGATTCTACAGTGGGAGTCATAAATTTGTCAATCGAGGAATAATTAGGATCGAGATCTTTAACGAGTGGTACCTTATTATGTTTGGAATGTCCGGGATTTGTTAATAACACACCCGTTTTGGTAAAACAAGATCACAAGGCGGAAATCACATTATTCTTCCTGGACCACCTGGGAAACCTGGACCATGAGCTACCGTCTGTACTCAAAGGTGCAGGCGGTTGAAATGGATTTCTGGAGGAGGTGTCTCCATGTCACCAGGCTAGATGGACTAAGAAACGAAGAGATTAGACAGAGGATGGATGAGAATACATCAACAAATGAATGAATCGGGAAACGCCGCCTTAGATGGTACGGCCATTTGAAGAGAATGGCGTTTGAATGTTGGCCGAACCGAGTGCTGGATTGGGTTCCACCAGGGAGGAGAGGACGCGGACTCAGAAGCAGGTGGATGGAGGGGGTCCAGGAAGATGATTGGGTGGAGCTCTGCTCTGACAGGTTGAGGCAACCCATGTTGGAACGCCTATAATGATAATAATAATTTAAAAAAATTTGTACAACTTAGTTGCTTTTTGTATCTAAAAGTTCGCGCCATAGATGTCGTTCCATCCAGTCTCCTTCTCTAATAGCCCTCGCTGCCATGTTCTCCACATCCTGGAACCATCTTTTTTTGGTCGTCCTCTTTTCCTCCTTTCCGTAGGGCAATATTCGAAGATTATTTTGGCCATCGGTCCTCTGCCATTTTAAGTGGTCATGCCATTTCAATCTTCTTGTTTCTATTGCGAATAGGATCGTTGTTTCCTGTTCAACCAATTGCCTAATCGTTCTATCGTGCTGAATTCTGAAAATAGCGTCTCCAGAACAATAATAATAATATTATAATATAATAATATTAATATTAATATTATAATATAATAATATTAATACTAATATTATAGTATAATAATATTAATATTAATAAAAAAATTATATAATACCAAAGTGGGGAAATAGTAAAAAAACTAAACAAAAAAAAGATATGTACCAGTAACGAGACCTCAGAAATAACTAATGTTTTATGAAACATTTTTAATATCAATAAATACTGTAAATAAAACCAATAAAACATTAACATTACAAGAACTAATTAACCCATTTACATGTTATAGTAATTCGCTCTCAGTAAATAACCGCCAAAACCTTTGGGAAAGTTAATCAAAGTTAGATATTTGCCATTTGCTATCTCTTGAGGCAACTGCTAACCGCAATTAAACTCGACCTCATCTCAATGATAGCAATATAATGCCCTCTTTACCAAAATATATTATATCACGCTTAATTAAAATGTGCATGATAGCATAAATAATCACTAAATACAAATCCGTTGATTATTGACGATGAAAATTTAATACCGGATAATTTCAAATTTAATCTCTTTTGAAATAAAACAGATCCTTTCAAAGCAAGTGGTATGTAGAAACCATATTATTGGTTCAAACATAAAATTTACCCGTCATCATAACCGATGGAATATTTTTTTTTATTTGTACATCTATAACCAGTTTGGATTTAAGGAGATGGTAACGACGCATTTATCCTGAAAACATTTCTAGGTAATTATTCCGTAAGTGATTCTAAGCAAATCAGAGCAGCTCTATTATATTCTTTTAGGGTAGAAAATGATCCGGGTTGAGACCAAAGAATTAATTCCATAAAAAGTAATAAATTATTTATTAGAAACCGACGTCTCGACCGACATTGCTGATCATAGTCAGGGCTAATAATGAAGGCATAATTTAATTTACTAGACCGACTTTTGTCATGCATAGCTTAGTATCTCTCTGATGTTTTTTTTTAAAGATTAAATAAATCTGATAAAATAATTAAGGTGACGGCTCGTCTAAATAAAAGGTAATAACCTATATCCGATTTTTTTTATTATAAAATTGACACCCCTGTTTTATGTATATCTTTCCTCACGAACCATCCAACATTGTACTGCCAAACCGTTTTTTTTTTTTTTAAATTAAACCTGTTCCATTACTGTCCATGAAGGGGCTTGGCAAAGACTATACTATTTTTAAGACTACAGTCGTGCCAGGAGGTAACTTGTTCGAGATCATACTCAACAACAATGTTTTTCATCAATTGAGGGTACCTGATTTATAGGGGCTGATGAGCCCCACGCGGGTCCTCGTCGGGTCCCACAGTATTTTGTCTGCCACAACCGGATTAAGACCCGCAACGTTCGGCGCTCTACCCTCTAAGTTACCTCGATTCTATAAACTAATTAAACCAGATATAAACGTAGGCGAATATATACAATAATATAATAGCTACTGTCATGGCGGGTTAGCCTTAAAGGGACAGCTGATGTAAATGAAGATAATACAAAGCAGACGTGATAGATCGGCTCCCAAGTGAATACTCGCCCGACGAGGCCAGAAACCGCAGGACAGCTCAAACTATTCCCTTCATCAAACTCAGTACCAATTCACTCTAGACATCAAAATACACCAAGGGCTAAAATATATCTCGTGTAACTCGTTACTTAACCTCAATTATTACGATAATTTTTATATTATAATAAAAAGCATTACATTTAAATTACATTTGTTAAATTACAATGGGTATAAAAAAAATTATAAAAACATGTACCACAACCCCCGGGTCTGGTGTTCAGCACATGGTAGAGACTAAACTTTTTCTTGGGCAACGGTTGTGCAGGGAGATGGTTCGTCCAAGATCACGATCAACTGCCAGATTTGCCCCCTTTATTATTTTGGGATCCATAGGAGGGTTCTATATCACATAGGTTCCATCTCCGCCCGCTAATAGATTGAATAAAAGTCTGCCAGAGATTAGGATTTGAACCTAGGACTTTCGACACGGTAACACAGCGCTCTATTTCTGACCCACTCCTTTCCCTATCCCATATACAACTGAAAATAATTTAATAATAATGAAAAATTCTAAATTTAAATTATATTTAGTGTTAGAAGGAATTATAGGATGTGTTAGAAGTTTCCAAATTTAACCGACATATGTTTAATAGCACGTAGATAAACTGATTTGCTTAAGACGGTCAATGATCTGATTGATAAAAGTAAAAAATATGGTTTACAAATAAATTACCAAAAATCGAAAATAATTACAAATTCGAAAGAACAGCATATCACGATAGGATACTTTAGAAAATAAATACAGTAAAGAACTGGAAAGAAGGATAAAAATAGGTTGGCATAAGTATTGGTCCTTGAAAAACATCTTTAAGGGTAATTTCACAATTAAACTAAAAGCAAAAGTCCTACAGTCTTGTACCTGCCCCATTACATTTGTTAAGTAAAGAGATCAATAATTTATTTATATTTGTTCTAAAATAATGTTTTTGGAGTTTGTGATGAGTGTTGGTTATTTTATTTTATATTGTTACTATTCTGTAAAATTATATTTTTGAGCTGTACTCCATTTTATACCCTTAAGGAAAAAGTTCAAGGAAAGAGAATAAATAAATAAAAATATTAATACAGGAGAGAAACATATACCATGTTCCTCTTTATTTTTTTTTTTATCTGTCTATTCATCCCTCTTTTCCCAATCTGCTGGTGTTCCTCAAGTAGTATCCTTGGCCCAATCCTATATACAGTTTATACAGCTGACATCCCAACTCATCCTAATACTATCCTTACCACGTATGCTGATGATACATGTGCATTATCAGTCAACACCAATCCAATTATTGCATCCCAAAGCCTCCAATCTCATATCACTGATCTTGAAGAATGGTGCCAAAACTGGAGAATTAAAATAAACTCTCAAAAATCGTAAAACTTTTACCTTACGTCGTAAACCAATGACTTCCTGCCCTTCAGTTTCCTTTAATAATATCCCACTTATGCCTGTAGAACAGATCCGATACTTAGGGTTGCATCTTGACAAACGATTAACCTGGAATCCTCATACGAGACTGAAAAGACAAGAAACGACGTTTCAGGCTACTTCAACACTTACTAGACCAACGCTCTAAGCTCCCAATTAATTACAAAAGACTCATCAACATGACCATCATACGACCTATTTGGACCTACGGAGTAGAGCTTTGGGGCTCCACTAAGCCATCGAATTCCTCTCGTACCCAATCCCTACAATCCAAAATCCTTCGTAAAATCCCCAATGCTCCTTATTTTGTTAAGAATCAAGACATCCATAATGACCTTAATGTCCCATTTGTTGCTCACTTGGCCCGAACCCGCTATCTATCCTTTCATAAGAAACTTCATTTCCACTCAAACCCTCTGGTTTCAAACCTTTTTCAAATTCCCGATAATCCTCCGAGGCGTCTTAGTTGAACTTGTGATTTGAGTACTACCATTGGGTAGTTTCTCTACTTGTCATTTTCACATGTCATTATGTATCGCTTACGCTTAGCCCATTTACTTGATGTATAATTGTAGTACAGTTGTAAATATCAACAAATAAACTTTTAAAAAAATGAAAATATTTTTTTATCATTCTTGAAATAGATATTTACACATAACACATTGCTAATTACGATTTGCCACTAATAAGTTAATAACAAAGATAGTTAGCTAAAACTATTGTTAAACTTAAATATGGATGTTGAAAAACAATGTCTATCTTGACAACCATGAAACAGTGAGGTAATGCTACTTTACACTCTGTGTATATAAAAATATATAAATTGAACCATTTATATAACCGCATGGTTCAGTAATTTTAGTGTTATATTGTTTAATTATGTTTCATTAAAAACCGTTATGCCACAAAATAGATGTCATCCTTTCATTGTAAATGAGAGGAAGAGAGTGAGAAAGAGAGATATAGAGAGAGTGGGTGTCTGAAAGAGAGAGAGAGAGAGAGAGAGAGAAATTGAAATGGGTGACAGAGACGGTATTGGGAGCCGATATGAGAACGCCTGCCCTGAATAGAGGAACAAAGACCAATCACTGGCCATTATCTAGTTAGCCAGGGTCAATAACCTCTTCCAACTGCCTTGTTTTATCCTATTGCATAAAACAGCTACCTACAGGTGCTCAGAGGCTCTAAGGGTGGGCTCATACTATGGTAAGGTTTTGGGGAGCCAAGAGCCGATCGGTCACTACGAATACCTTTTTTTTTACATGTTTACTTATAATCGTACTTTTTTGAATTATAAAACTTTTTGAATTAAATATTTAATACATTTAGTAAGACAAACTCATGTAATCAAAATCCTATTTTCTATCCGCTAACCTACTCCCTGGGAGCGGAATGGCTCAGTGGTAGAGCACTCAGTTTTCATGCCGAAAATGCTGGTACAAATCCCGCTATTGGTAAGACTTTTATTTAGTCTGTTAGCAGCCGAAGATGGACCATATCGGATCTAGGACCCTCCTGGGGCTCACCCAGCCTCTATAAAATGTATAGGGTACCCAAAAAAGGGGGAAAATTCTGGCGATTGAGCGTGATCTGCACCCCAGACCCGTTCACAGGTTGTAATAGTACAGGTTAACCTACTCCCTAGAGCTATCTCCTTACACTAAGTATGTATAATGGTAAAGTCGATAGATCAAATACAAAATATATTAATACTTTTCAAAATTGATATGTATGCAGAAAATGCTTGGTTTAGGAAAGGCAAATAACCGATAATATTCAATAAAGTAATTTATCTTTTCAGACATATTGACTCGAAAATATTTTTGCATTGTATAGAAATTTATGGTAGGGAGATGGTGAAGCATTTTGAATCAGAAGCATGGCCATTATAATAAATTACCCTTCAGCAGTTATAAATTAATCAGGCAGAAATTTGGTGGGCTTGATTCAACAAGAATCTGTATAAATTATACTTCACTGGCACACTACAACCCATGAAATTATTCGGTTGGATTATACATAATGTTATATAAACTGTTTCCAAGCCAACGGCAAAGGTTAATTATGCCCAGACCATACATAACCATAGGATTTTCCTTCATTAAAGGGAAAGGCTGGGTGAGCCCCACAAACGTCTCCAGATTCCACATCTTGAGTCGACTTAATGTTAACAGGTAAACAATTTATATATATTATATATTATAACATAGCCTTCCAAGAAGTAGCGAGTTCTTGGACTGCTATGGCAGATAGCACTTACTAGACTTCAGTAAGCCATATATTTATTATACTTTTTCTTTTGATTTATTATTCGGTTTCAGAAATGTTCTGTCTTTATTATTGTATATTTCAGGATATAAAAGCACTTTTATTTAAAAAAAAAAAATTACAGAGAATCAAAAGAAAAAATATTACATAAATATTATATGTCATGAAAAAAAACTGACCTAATTTCCAAAGTGACTGAAAACCAATCTAAGTAAAAACGTTTGAGTTCTACCACTGGGTAATCTCCCCACTTGCCTTTATTCATTCATTCTATTTAACTGTGTTGTTATAATACAGCTGTGAATTTAAATATATTTTAAAAATAGATACATGCTATTCCTTTTTTAAAAATAAAAAAACCTGAAAAGCTCAAATGAAAAAAAGACAGTTTAGCTATAATTTTACCCAGATAGAAACAAATGAAAAATAAACATGTCACAATGAATGTTAAATAATTCAAAAAAGCTTTCAAACAAATTACTCTCATTCCCAATTTAAGGGGAAAAAATAAGAAAATCTCATTTTATATTAAATTCAGTCGAGACATTGTAAAAGTTGATTCGGTTATAATTCGGACGTTAACTGCCCTAACGTTAATTACCTAAAGAGGGACAAGGCTCTATTTCAAAGGGCAGTAATTGACAGGGCTACGAGGGAAAGGGTTAGTCTCGCCCGCCCTAAATCGCCCCACCCCCTAACCGAATTTAGAAATAATTCACCTCTATTCCAATAATAACGAGTAAATTTGAAAATGGTCATACGGGCTCATGAACAATTTTAATCTTTTACGTATAAAATATGGGTTACCATTTTTTAAAAGTGGTATAAGTCCTTTTTTCATGTATCGATATATTTTATGTATTTATATATATATATATATATATATATATATATATATATATATATATATATATATATATATATTGGTTTCTACTTGTCTTGACTGTTATGGAAATTGTAAAAAATGTTGAAATAAACTGACTAAACATAATATGTATAAGAGGAGAAATTGAAAAAAAAGGTTGAGCGTGAGCTAGGACAAATTACCTCCCTACACAAACGTTGTCCAAGAAACTGTAGAGCCTCTACCATGTATAGAACCCCCTTTTTAAAAAAAATTATATTGGATACATATGTCCAGAAACTAGGTATTCCTTTAGGTAAATTATCACAAGTTAATACTGCGGTTAAATGTTTCAAATTAATATTGTATGCCAATAACAATGTGAATAATTTTCATTAAGCCGTTTCTACAAGTAACGAAGATACAAATTTTAATAGTTCAAAGTTATGAAAAATTGGCTCTCCTGAACAAATAAGAAAATTTCGAAAATTTGAAATTAAAGAGTTTGCATTTGAATTAATTTAAGATCATTGACAAATGTTGTTTTTTACTCACAGAACTTAGCAAAGAATGATGTTTTTAACACTATATACCTTTTACATTTAAAATTATTATGACTACTCATATGCTATTTAAAAGTGATATTTTAACTTTCTTTTACTCCCGAAGGGGTGAGAAAACAATGAATGTAATTCATAATTAGTTAATTTTGTAAAAAAACATTTTAAAATTAATATTTAAACCATAAAAGTAAAGTATTGAAACTAAACTAAACCATATTATGGCTCTATTGTATATCTCTTACTTATAAAAAAAAAAGGATTTAAAAAAATCATATCATCGTACCTAACTCTGCCTTGGAATAAAACTTGTATATCTAAAAAAACTTACATAAAATCAAAACCATTATGTGAAAGATTTAACTCGAATTGTAGTGAAAATAAAGTACACCTACCAGGGGGGTAAAATACAAAATTATAGAACTGATGAGACTTTTATTTTAGATCACTAAAAAATAAGAAATATTTTTAAGAGATTAAATTTTAAGCTTCGGACAGGGGTAGGTTATACGTTGCCCGCAATACCAAACGGCTGTGCGGGATTACAGGCACTTACAAACGGAAACATACCGATGTAAGCACGCAAGCAATAATTCTTTTTATTACATACACATCGTAAATCATTCCAACAGATAAAAGAAATATTAGGATAAAAAATAGCTGTAAAATATTACTTTTTTATTTATTTGAAAGTCTAAAATGTAATAGTATAATTAACAGGCTTCCGTGTTTATGATTATGCATTCAATGTACAGTGTCCTTATAGACATTAAACTTGGAAATAAATATCGTAATAATCTCAGTCAAAACATTAAAGACGAACGTATATTTTCAAACATGATAAAGTATGGAAAAAGAAATTAAGAACTAGTTAAATAAATTATAGAAAAGTTTTAAAAATATGAGCCACAATTTATTAATTGAAATTCAATAGAAAAAAACCCAAAAGCAATCCTTAAGTCTCAGAAATATTGAAAAACTCCGAATCCGGCTATAGAATAAATAAAAAATGAATCAATCATAATAATTGATAACTTATGTAACTTTTTGCTTATCTTTATTAATGAAATATTTAGTTGGTATTGAATTTTTATATGATTACTAAAAATATTTATTTACGATTTTTCCCTCTATTCTTTACATATCATAATCGACGGATAATTTAGAAAATTAGGTCATATACGAATTTTAAGATAATATGATAGCTATTACCTATACTGGATTATACAATCTACCAAAATTAGATTAATTTATTACGAATTAATTTAAAAGATATCCACCATAAAGTTAGAATTATTTTTAAGTAACTAATGGGATAAATATATTTTGTGTCGAATTTCTTAATTTTAGTAATTTACAAGGAGTATATATAATTTAGTCCAGGATCCATGGTCCATTTTTTCACTTGATTAGTATCAAGCTGAATCTTTGTGAATAGCTTCGTTTCGATGAGACGCCCAACAAATTCCAGTGTGAAAATTCTCGATTGTGGTAGCTAAAAGGGTAGAAGGGATAAAATATGTCGATTTGATGATTCTCGAAAATTTATTACTAACTATTCTTTTTTTTGTTAAATCTCAAGATAATTATCTAAATTATTTGAAAAAATATTTTTCCTACAAAATGTATGGTTTGATCAAAGTGTCCCCCCCCCTTCCAACGTAGTCAAAAAAGAAGAAGTAAAAAAAAAAAAAAAGCTGGTTAGTAATCATTATTTATGACCTCGTTATCGATATACGTTGGAAGGAGGGGACACTTTGATCAAACCATATATTTTGTAGGACAAATATTTTTTCAAATAATTTTGATAATTATCTTGAGATTTAACAAAAAAAAAACCCCCAGTTAGTAATAAATTTTTGAGAATCATCTATTCGACATATTTTATCCTTGCTACCTCTGTTAGCTGCCATAATCGAGAATTTTCGCACAGGAAGTTGTTGGGCGTCTCATCGAAACGAAGCTATTCACGAAGATTCAGCTTGATACCAATCAAGTGCAAAAATGGACCATGGATCCTGGACTAATTACAATAATACATATAACATTGAATAAATATAGGTTGACCTATAAATTATATGAAAGAGAATATGTTACGGATGGAGGTCGAAATAATTTCTCATTATTTATTTGACCTCCACCTGGATTATTTTCTTCTCCACATAAATGTAATAATTATTAGCAGATCGGATAAAATCTTATTAATAGAAATATAGGGCTGAGTGATGTAAAAATGGACAATATTTAGAATAAAATAGAATAGAAACGTAATTTTTTTCATAAGGGATTACGTTTAGAATAACAAACAGAGAAATAACTATAATATATATTTGGGCCAGAAGGCTACATAATACAAATCATAAAGTACTAAAAAAGTAAATAAAAGTAGATAAACAGTACGTATCATGACACGATGTTAAGCTATTAAAGAGAATAAATAAATTAATAACTACAGTTAAATGCATGAGCTAACTAGTAATTTAATATGGATGTAATAATTTATTTATATAATTTATATTTTCTTTACAAAAAAATAAAGCACAGAAACAATTATTCAGTACAGATTCATTTAAGCAAGTGACTAAACTGCTTAGAGAGCATCCTTTTGGGAAATCAGGAGGTGTTGGAAAAGATTTTTTTTATTTTTATGTTTTAGTTATTAACTAAATGCTCTTGTTTTTTTAGGCCTCTAGAAAAGTAGGTGATGTCAGATTTGTTACGCAAATAAAGTGAAGACGATATAATTAAAATACTGAATCGATAAATCCATAAACCTTAAAATAATTAATTGAATGAACACTGGTAGTATATAATCTAATACATCTATATTAGTGATCTACTCCTGTAAGATGAACTCCATTATTATCGTATAAACATTCATAATGATCCTGAGGCAAGATCAATTAAAACGCTGGGGACAAGACTGAAAAGCAGAGCACGCCGAAGAAGCAGGTACGGGAAGCGGAAAGACATCCTTAGATGAGTTGAAGAACGGTACAAGAAGGTGTGACCCAATTGGCATCCGTCCTCTGCATTCCTAGGCGATCCGTTCCTCGGAGGGAGTACAGTACTCCTCATCCATGGCCAGTGTGAGGATGGTCAAGGTGTCTGTGAAAAACCGTTCTACCTGCACGATAAAGCTTAACAACTATCATTCAATATAACAAAGCTGTACTCGTTTGCCTGTTAGAGTTTCGATAATTAAGGCGTTGACGTGAAAATGTTAGTAAGCCATAGTTTTCAAACGGTGGACGACTTTTAAGAAATATATAGGTTTATTGAAATATTGAACATTATAATATGGACATAAAAGAGACATTCTTATAAACTAACTAGGTGGCTTATTGCTATGGGCTATCATTATACTTAGAGACTGCTCTCATACATACTATAAACTATTTAAATATTTTATTTGTAAAGAAAAGATATGACCAAGACCGGGACTCGAACCCGGATTTTCCACGTAACCGAGGGGCATAGGCACCACGGCCATCCTGGTTCGCTTCTCGGTCAGACATTTCCTTTCTTTTCACTGATTCTATATCTCCGTGTACTCGCAATTTGCGATCTATACACGAGGAGAATGTTCATTAAACATTACCTTTATTTTCGGATCTTGTTGACTTAAGTCACTATATATTATTATAATTTATAATAAACTATTTATAAACTATAATAAGCCTCTACTCCCTACTCTAATACCTCCCACCTTCTCTTCTATCCTATGATTAGAACTAGTATCTATATGTGTAACAAAAGAGGGAGCTCAAGGAATTTACATTGCTGACAACACGAATGATATTTCATAACTTAAGAGTAAGGAGCCCACAAGTATAGGCAATATCCTTAGGCCAATAACCCAATCCAAAAACTGTTTTGACAATAAAAAATGATAGTTGGATTTTGGAAATAGTAACTACCACCGTTCATAGAAACTAAACCACTTCCGGTTTTGGCTAACTCCTATGTCTATTCCATTGTAATGATTAATTGCTACCTTCTGTATGAAAAAAAATGATTTCCATACATCAATTAAATCTATGGTTATATAATAAAACTAACCATCCAATTATCCATTCTAAAACACCAAATATTGCCTTAAATTTAATTTATAATTAACCCAGAACCGATAAAACATTTATATTGTCGTTTACAAAACTTAACTTTCCGTTTCTTAATTTTTTATTTCTTTAACAAGATTAGAATACAATAAATATATATGGATAAAATAAATTATGAGTTTTAAAAAGTCAATCATGCAATACCCACTTTCTATCTAATATCAGCTAGGCCATATCAAGACAGACAGGAATAGTATTATCCCGTATATGACTATATATGTATATAATTATTACTATATAAATTATGCACAATATAAGATAAGAATACTTAAATGTAAGTTTTAAGTTCTTGATTATCGACTCTTGCCAAGTCTAACCCCTGACGTTTTTTCCTTTTTTAGAAAATGCTTTCCTTGAAGCAGATCGATATTTGGGCCTCTTCCAAGAAGAAAAATGGGACTAACGGGGTTAGAAAAATTCGTACAGCTCTAAATTAAGACGAATTCGTTGAAACTACTGAGTCAATGAATTAAATAACAAATAAATAATGGATTAAACAACAAAATAACAATAAATAATCATCACGTTAAAACAGGGCTACTATAAATCACAATATACAATTTTAGTAAATCATTAATTGGTTATTATAAATGTTTCACAACCCGTTTAAAAAAAATTATATACATTAATAATAATATATTCTGATTATACTTCTAAATACATAAAGCTTTATTCGAATTAGATCGAACAAGACCGCCTCATTCAGCATTAAATAAAGAACTAAAGGAAAAAAAATCATTAACAATATTACGCTAATAATTATCAAAACAAAGCCTTAGCATTAACTAAATGCAGCAATAGATTCGTGTAGTTCATATTTCAAAATGATTCGTAACCAATGAGTTCATATCAGCCCATATGGACAGGTCAAGAGTGTTCTTAGTAAATTACAACGGTTAAAATCACCGACAAAACTAAAAGAAGATTAAAAAGACTTATAAAAAAATAAAATAAATAATCAGTAAAAGTGAACATAAACACAAAAGACGCAAATTATATATAAGATGTAATAGGAACAATTCTAAAAACAAAGCCTTAAGTCTCTAATATAATGGGGGGGGGGGCAATAAGCGCTTCGCCTTTTCCGGCATCATCAGCACACACGTCACAAGAAAATCAGATCAAAAAAGACAAAGTGTAACACATCTCACACCGACAGTCCAAACAAACTGATAAAATAGAGGCAGCAACATTGCTCCACAAATAAAACTTTGAATATTGTATTTGAAAAGAAAAGATAAAAACTAAAAATATTTAAAAATTATAACATCTAACAAAAAATAAAAGATTAAATTATAAAAATAAAACTTTGGTTTGGTTGAAGTTAGTTCAATTCTAATTGCACCCTAACAAAAAATTATATTTATGCTGATTATCGTTTATTTTCGTAGTCAATGGGGTTATACTAAACAAGACAAAAATGCAGATAAATAAGTAGTCGAATTTTGTCCAAGGAGAGTTAACTGTATTGAGGAAAGCGGAATTGTGCCATTATCGTAATTTCTGGCTTGAAATTGAGTTGTAATATAAGCAATGACTCCTTTTCAATCCAATGCCTGACTTAGGCTGTTATTAAATACGAAAATAAAACTGATGAGTCTTGCTTAAGTACTACAAACCCATTTTGGAGAAAATTAGACCTAACATTTATTCACCGGGCCTGCAGATATAAGTCTAATTAGGATGAGATAGTGATCTACTTGAATAGCTATGAATTTTATAATCAAGCGTTCACATATGACAAAAGCTATTCTTCTAATTATTCCATACATTTGTAAATTATTCCAGGCCATTTGTTAGGACAAGAAGCTCATTAAAATGCTTGCTATACTGGGATTGAGCATATTTGCCAGATGAGAATGAATCAAATACGTAATAGCACTATAGGAAAAACATCTTCCCACTGAACTGGGGCACCCACATGACTCCCACTCCAGCCAGTTCGTAGCCATACTCGACAGCAACAGCACCTGATATTAAACAGGCAGCCCAGGAGAGACAATAAAGTCGCCTAGTATAAACAGGGCAACGTTAAAACGCCATTACCGGACGCTGGGGAAACACAAAAGGCTCTATTTTGAAGGTGTTTATTTAGATTAGGAGGAATGAAAGAAAATAACGCTTCCGTAGGAAACGTAAACTTCAAAACAAACTTTTACTTTCGTAACAAACCTCGTTTGGAAATAAAGATTGGTCCGGTGGGAAAGTTCTCACTTCAGTATCTCATCTGAAGTTAATGTTATAATAGGAAATATGTATTTTTAGTATTTTTTAAATTTAATTGAAAACTTCTTTAGCCACATTTAGCAACTTTTGGTAAGGGTAAACTTGTGGGTTCGCGTCAGCAACATGCTCGAGACTGAAAAAAAACCTTAGATATGCCCTCCTTCGGAAGGGACGTTAAAGGAGGGTCCCGAGCCAGTACGTTTTCAGGCACACGTTAAAAATCCCTATCCTAATTGAACTTGGATGGCAAAATTAAGGGCTACCACTGTAGGATAGTCCATTCAGCCTTAGCAGCATAAAGTGACAAAGAACTTTAGTTTAAAGGCTAGAATTCCATTGATATAACAATAATTATATTTTTGTATATTTTTTTATTAATTATAGTCAAGTTGTCTGAAATAATTGAAAGTACAAATGATTTAAATATAGTTGAACTTAAATATTATAATAATGCTAAAAATGAAAATAAAATCTGTGTAAATATAAATACAAGGTATACATAATATAACTATATACTAATTATTACTTCAATTAAATTATAGATATTTTCCGTTAAGCTGTTCATCGTTTTGATTAATAAATAAACTACTTGAAAATGTATATAATTATTGTTTGAAGTGCCAGTATATGTGAAAATCAGACGAATTAGAAATTCAGACATTAATTAATTTATTTTTTTAAAAACACAGTTTGTCCAAATCTTTGAGTTTTCACTTCTATCGGCAGTCCTCATGACTTTCTATTTATTTTTTTAAATATATGACGAAAAAGGACGACGAAAAAGGAAAAAGTTCTACAAAGGTATAATAATGATAAAATTAAGTTCTTAAAAATAAAATTTGACCGTACAGTCCAAAGGAAAACGGAAAATTAATGATGGAATAAAATTTGACTTAGATAGCCTAAATAATAAATAAACCCACTTCTTAAAAGAATCTCTGCTAGTTTTTTTTCCATCTGAAGTCGGAAATTCTCATAAAATGAAAATTCTTACCCTACAGTATAGCTGACCCTTGTTTTTTAACATTCTCTACAGCAATATAAACTTGACATGCAGACAAACCAAAAACAAGCCTGTCCAAAGCACTTGAATAGACTGGCAGGTTTAAGGGATTTTATAAGACTAAATTTCATTTTTTCTTGTAAAATTTCATTCTAAACTTCATTCTTAATTACGAGGAAAGATTGATCAATGTTAATAATAAAAAGATAATCATCTTAATTATTAAATTAAGCAAAAAGGAATTTGTAGATGATTTTATTAAAAATTAAAAAGTTTTAATTAAAAAATTTCCTTCAATTTTTGTCAGTTTCATTACTAAAGCAAATTCGTTTCTTTCAATTTTTATTCTAGATTGATATAGAGGTATCTGGTATCTCTTGTACTGTACGATCTACATTTTAAGAGGAGGATGAGAAGGTGGAAGGTTCTAATGTATTTTATTTATATTTATTAGCTTAAATCCTTTATTAATAGCTTAAATCCCCCACGATAGCCGAGCGTTCTAATACATGGGCCTCGACCTTTTAGATCTATGTATACACAACAACTTATTACATTGGCCCTTTTTAAATATAGACCAAAAACTAATCTGTCGGGTATCGATGTAACAAAAAAATAATTTAGATTATTGAAAAGCTTCAACAGAAATTTTTATTACTATAATTAGCTTAAAATCCAACTTATCGAGTAATTTCTTTCCGAAATTCTATATAATATTAAAATCGTGTTTATATTTTAAAAAATGTAATAAAGTATAAATGATTAATGACACATTAAAACAATTCACTGTATCCTCCTATTATGTTTTAACCTATGGTCCGTGATGTCGTTTTTGTTTTTTTTTAACTGTTTCTTTACATAACTTCTAAGAAAGTCTCCAGAGAAATGTAAAGGCAATGCCATCATTGAACAAACAATATGTGATATCTGATCTTAATTATTTTCTGTTATGTAGCATTAGGCACCTTCTAGCGAGATAAAGCAATTTTAAAGAAGATAAAACCGATTTTAATCTCCTGTTCACAGAGACCTTTAATTGAAATAATAATAACTCAAGGGAACAATCCCCCAAGGCCTAAAATACAGTGACTGAATACATAATTTATTATCATGATAGATAATCTTAGAAACAATGTACTACATCAAGGTGATTTATCATCTTAACATCATATTTCTCTCAGTTCACGTTTAATAAACCTGCTAATCCTCAAAGAATCGGCGAATGTAAGATTTTCTTACCAATTTTATAAATAAAGATTTAATGTTGACCACATTATGTTGACCATCGTATGGATAAATGTCCACTTACCTAAAAAAAATATAATAAACATTAGTCGTTCTATTTAATTTTATATATAAAATGATATTTCATATAAGGAAAATAAAATATACAAATATAGGACAAAAATAATATATGTATATAAAAGGGAAACAAATAAATCAAAATATTTTCATTAAATTTATTCGAGGCGAGATTGGGATCGTTTTGAATCCATAATTTATTAACTAATTACAAACATTAATATATTTATTAATAATACGAGGGAGGTACCCTCTTTGTTCCTTTTGTATGCTTGTTCACTGGAAATCACTGGAATTCCTATTGTTGTATAATTGTTATACTGTATATTTTTACGTCCATTATAAGTATCAAAATCAATTAAATTTTTACGAACCTTTTTTATTACCACAGTGTGTAGTGTGCTACGTCGTTATGATAGAAGTTCCAGGCTCAAATCTTGCGGTGGCAAATAAATTATTTGATCACGTAACAATCATGGATGGACCTCTGGTATCTACATACCCACCTGGGGATCACCCGGCCTCAATAAAGTGAATATCCATAAGTGGATAATAAGTGGGGAGGGGGTAGAGCGTGATGGTGGACATATTACTTCTCAGTGTAACGATTGTCCTATAAACAGTACAGTCACTAGCATGTACCGAACCCAAAGACTCCATTCCATATGTTTATCCTAGCAACTCATTTTAATATTCAGGTACCGCATGTTTAATTAGTAAAGTAATATTTTAATTAAAAGGAATATCAAACTATAATTAGGTCGTAATTATTAGATGAAACGTAATTATTAGATTGATATTATTACTTTTTCATACGATTGTGTAATTCAAAGAACAGAATGAAATACTGGATAAAAGCAGTAGGTACTTCATTAGGCTAATGCAAAATAAATTATGAAGGTATAATTTTAAACATTATACCTTCATAATTTATGACTCTAACACGATAAAACCCTTAGCGGAGAACAGTTTATTGCATTAAATATGTACCTTACGTGTCACATGCCTGCCTTGACAAATTTTCTGATTCGCCAAATCCTGCATGGACCAATCCTATTCGAAACGCTTGATTCTTTTATTTGATTCCTTTTTTCTGGTTTCAAACAGATATAATAGGTAAGTAATGTTATTCTAGGACAAGGTCACTTAAGAATCATAAATTAATGGGAAAATAAATTTGACCAAAACGCTGGCATAACAAAAACTAGTTGGTTAAAATCACTGCCAAAAACGTCAATAACAAAAAGTAAGTTCTTACAAAAGAAACAAAAAACATAGAAACTAAAAAACATAAAATTAATATGGAAGCCACCAGGCAAAAAAAAATCATTATTTACTTCTGATCGATGTAAACCAAGAATCATAATTTATTACAGAATATCTTACTGGGAATTGAAGATAAAGGAATGCCTTGATTCAAATGAAGATCGGGAAGAAGCATGGCAGATATTAGGTGGGATGAGTTCCATACGGTGTAGCGGGCAAGAAGTGAACGCCCAAATGTTTTGGTTCAGAGGTAAAGGTCAGAAAGGCGAGATCTTATTTTCGGTTTTGGAATCAGGGTGTGAATTGTAGGAGGCTGTAGATGTACGAATAGTGCTTATTTGATGGATTGGTATTTGAATAAACCGACGAAATGTTGCATGATAATAGGTTATTTTATAATAGTATTAGAATTATTATATATAATTTATAACGTTACTGAGTCATTTATAACGTTGGGGATTGTCCTAGGTACAGAAGTGAGATGGAAAGATGTGGCTTGCCTCGACAGATTCTGACTTCAGATTAGACGATAATGAACAATGTATCAATAATACTTTTCAATCTATTAAAAATACCAAGATATTTCATTTTCAATTCGACATATTAATATCCAACAAACTAATTATCCATCTAGGATAATTAATTAACTATATATCTATATATTTAATTTAACCTGTTTACAATTAGAATAGAAATTAAAAATAAATAGCAAATTGCTGAAATATACATTTAAAGATATGTATATAATAGCTATGTTTAAATATAAGTATGTGTGTGTAACTATCTTTCTAGTATATATGTGTTTAATATTTTAATATGTAACAATATATTAATTATTTAGTAATGCCACAAGTATGTATAGGGGCGACCTGTGGTCTAGTGGTTAGCGTAGCCCGGCAGGTGGCCCTAGGATTTTTTAAAGGGAGTAAAAAATCCTTAGTTACACCGTCCTTCGGAAGAGACGTTAAACGGGGGTCCCGTGCCTGTGCGATAAAAATCCCTATCCTAATTAAACCTGGATAGACAAAATTTAGAGCTCCCACTGTAGCATCGTCCGATTAGCCATAGCAGCATAAAGTGACGTTAAATGAACAAACAAACAAACAAGTATGTATATATGTATAAGCAATGTATATGTGAAAGTTTTAAGTGTTTATATTGTACTAAGGGTAAATATTGTGTTTACATTGTATCAAGTGAGTGTATACACACACATTATATATAATATTTAATGTGTATATTATCTAGTGATTAGGGCAATAGTAACTAAATTTATTTTGCCCTTAAAAGAAAACAAAACAACCGATAATTTTTTAATCATCTGTAAGGTTGGTTGATAAGTCAGGGCTTAGTTAATCAAAAACTATTAAGGACATTCTTTTACAATACAGCTTGAGATAGTAGAACTGACATATGGTACATAATGATATATATATATATATATATATATATATATATATATATATATATATATATGTATATATACATATATAGATATATATAAGTCTATCTTCATTAGTATAATGAGTCAAGGAGTAAAAAGAGAATAGGGAAAATAACGTGAGTTAATTCGAGACGGAGTGTTACTTCTTTCATTCCCCGAAATCAAGCCCGTATAATAAATTCATTGAAAGATGTAACGAAACCTAATACAGTACACAGTAATGGGGTTGAGGCAGTAAACACATCACAAAGCCTCTAGGCCTAGGATAGAGCATTCATTTGATGTTATGTGACTCCCAAGGTATATAACGTACCTGATCCTTTGAGAAGGAAAAACATGGCGTTGATGGTGATCCTGGCAAGATCAACGAATGGCTCCTTGTAATTCCGAAATCCACGATATAAACCCACAAGATGCCATTGTTCACGCAGTAATTTAATTTATTTTAATAAAAACTAATTAAAACATAAATTTTATATGCTTTAATTGTAAAAAGATTTAAAGGGAGAATATTTTTAAAATATATATTTTTTTTAATGAGCTATTTGTTTTTAAGATGACCAGTCATAGGAGGAATTTTATTCGGTTTTAATAAAAAAAATATATATAAAAAAGGAAGATAAATAAAGATGTAATAACTCCTTTTTGGAAATTACACAATAATGACTATATCAAATATTATAGTTTCAGTCATAACTATTACATCATTACAATATTTGTTTTAAATTCTTCAAAGCATACATACACAGAGGCTAACAGTGAAATTGATATACCCTGTCGAAATAAGAAGAAAAAAGACAAATTTATATTGTTACAGGGATCAAAACCAGAAAACTCTTCAAAATATTTCCTTATAGTATCAATTTAAATATATACAAACAGATAAAATTGAAAATATTCAACTTTGATTATTTAAAAAAATGTACAGGAAATAAATTAATTCATCTCATACTCAAAATGACACATCACTTCTAACTTTTGAGTACTAATAATTTATAAACTTATTATTTAGTAAACAATTAATTTAGTACAATCACTTGTAGGTTGTGCCTTGTTGGGTGCAATCAAACGTGGATTTCTTTTAATTTCCCTGACGATCCAAGTCCCATCCCTGTCAGTGAAAATTTTTCTAGTGCTTTTAACTTTTTTTCTGGCAATGCGCTTTTCCTTCTTGAATCTCTCCACTAATCCTGAACAGTTGCACGGCTTTTTTTAATAATTTCGGCTATTTCATTCAAAGATTTACCGTCATTAAAATGTTGAATAACCAACTCACGTTCCTTTAACGTTGTGTGTGCACCCATTTTCGTAAAAAAATTTAAAAAACGTCAGATTTTCTTCAACTCGCTTTGAAAAGAGCCAAACACTTTCGAAACAAGAGTTTAACTAAAGTAAAATATTTTAAGATAAACAAATATTGGGAAAAACTAAGGTGTATCATTTTCATTGTGAGATAAGTAATCCTAAACAAATGTGTTTTATTTTTATTATTAGATCCGTGTTTATTTTTCAATTATATACAAACTATATACTTGTAGGATGTTTAGTGATTACAATAAATTATTGTTTTTAATTTAATATAATTTGAACTATTAATTTATTCAAAGACAGCTATAAATATCCTGATTTATCATCTTGACTGGGAGCTACTGTATATACAATATCGCGATTATGTACTCAGAAAAACAAAATTTCTTATAGTTTCATCGACTTATTTCTTAAGAAAAGGGCAAAGGTCCACGTGTTCTTTTCGATATTGACTCGATACCAGAAAGAATAATACCTTGGAATAGAACAACCAACCATTGTCCCTTTTTTATTGTCCAAGTTTACTGAAAGGATTTTCCCTTAGTAGGTAAAAACCTGTGAATTCAAGTTTATTATTTCCTCAAACAAATATTCATAATGACATTACGACCAATAATTTACAGCCTTAAATATTAAATATTGACGAATCACATAAGTGATAATTATTTAATTATACTAAAATTAGTAATCATTTTGTAAAAAAAAAAATGTTATAATTCAAAGAAAAATAAAACACATATAATAATCAATAAAACTATGCCCGCAGCATTATTTTTTACCGGACTCAGACCTAGTTGAAAGCAATCTTAAAAAGACTTTAATTTAAACCACAATATTATAATTTAATAATTTGTTGATTATTAATTTATTTATGTTTTTTATAATAAAATAATAACATATGCTATTTATAGGCAATAAATATTTAAACAGAAAAGGTGACCCCTAAAACAAAGTACAGGTGTATAACAACTTCAAAACGAGGTAACAGGCGGAAATAATAAAATTTACATATATGCAAATAAATACAAATGTATGTAGCTACGAGGGACTTTGTGAGACTTGAACAAAGTCTATAAACTCTAAATATTTATATCAATGAATCTAAAACTAAATTCATTAAGCATCGGAAAGTTTCACTAATTGGAATAAAGTGTTAAATAATAACAATCCGAATAATTTGTAAATGCATGAATATCCAGAACATCGCTGTATGACTTCGTTTTGACAATTTCTTACGTACCCATTTCAAAATAAACATAGACATTTATTCAGGTTTCCAAAATATGAGCCTTAAATATATTCTTCCTTTTATACACTGTGTTCAGAGTTGTTCTTTGTGTTTAGAAATTATGAAGATAGAATAAATACTGAATTAAAATCACAGGTAAAATATATTATTTATATAGATATTATGTGTGTGTTTAGTGTATTAATTATATAAGTATATATTGTAATTTACGATTGCTTGTTGAATAAACAGGTACTAATAAACTTAATAATGACTGACTGTGCATTAATTCTACAAGTAACGATCCATTAAATGTGTTGTCATTAATTAAGGCATCGAAATATGATTAATTTAGTTCAGAAATTAGCTACTACCAACTAATTTGGGTTTAGAAAAATGATTTCTAAAGAATATAAAATCTTCTTGAATAATATTAGTTGACCTTATATGCATGAGAAGGAAAATGGTCCGGGTGGATTTCAGAAAATATTATCTCAAACAGAGAGAACTATTTATTGGAAAGCCAACGTTTCGACCCATATTGAAGGTCTTTATCAGGGCTAAATATATTAGATACAAACAAAATAAATGTGATAAATTGTAAATTTTAAATAAAGGTTGTATCAATAAAAAAAAATCTATATCATTAATAATACTATTATTTCGCTTTATATTCTACCATCTCTCTCTCTATTCCAAATACCTCTAATTAGATTGATTTATAATACTTATTTGATAAGATTCAATAATTATTCACTCTGTTTTTATATTTATTTAAATTGTTCACAATCATTATCACATCCCATGATGTCAATATATATTTTTATTGTTTACAATTTATCATATTTGATTTGTCTGTATCATGCATAACTAGCCCTGAAGAAGACGTCCAATGTAGATCGAAACGTTGGCTTTCAAATAAATAGTTTGTTTTGTTTGTTTATAAAACAAATTTTACAGAGGGAGTTCTAAATGTTGCCTACTTGTTTAATTATGATAGGGATTTTTAACCCGGGCCATTTTCTTTTTGACACACACACACACACACAAAGGCGGGCCTACAGGCAGCTGTCTGACATAGGTTCGTGGTATGACCGTAGACATGGTGAGGTGGATTTTCACCTAACACAAATATTGTCTGGAAATGGATGCTTTAGAGCATACCAGTACAGATTCAAACCCGACAACAATGCTGAATGCCCAACGTGTATGGCGGTAGAGGAAACAGCAGATCATGTATTTTTTTATTGTGCCGGCTTCACTGACGAGAGAAAGGAACTGGAGCTGGCTTGTGGAAAGAAGGTGATTCCTGAAAATTTATTGAGCTGCCGGGTGAACATTGGGCAGCGATGAAAAAAATCGTCATAGAGGTCTTCAAAAGACTGAGAGAGGAGGAAAGGACAAGGGGAGAGAATCAGTAAAGGCTGGTTCCTTTTTGAAGAAGAAGAATCTTGGGCCAAGTTGGATATGGCCAAGAGGCGGCACACAGCCATTCCCCTCCACGAAGTAATGCCTAATGGCGGTCCCGTGGAGTGTGGAAAACGGGTGCAGGGAGGTGGTTTTACCCACTTTTGAAGATGTACACCTGTCCACGTAAACAAACACGCGCACACGCACACATATATCTAAAAGGTCAACTAATACTATTCAAGAAGATTTTATATTCTTTACACATCGTTGTTCTAACACCAAATTAAGGTATTCGTAAATTTATGGAGCTGAGAACATTGTTATTTAAATAATGTATGAAGAACGATAATAATGTTACAATGTATCATATTTAGTCTGCATCTTGTATATCTAGCCCTAACGAGACCTGTAATGTGCGTCGGAACGTTGGCGTTCAAATAAGAGAATTTTTTCTGACCTCCACCCGGACCATTTTCTTCCCCAAATATAAAATCTTGTACACATGTAGTAATAAATGTCTGATATTTCGCTGAGACAGGGGGATATAAAGAAGTTTTAGAAGGCGACGAAAAGAAAACTGAGAGGAAGATAAAGCTGCGATATTGGAGGAGTAGTGTGTGCTCGGTGACAAGCTGGAAGCCTACACAGCGACGTGCCTTGTAAACAGATCCCTGACTCATCTTTAGATAGCCTCCTTTTCACTTATACTAGGCCCCTTATTTTTTTCCCCTCCTTTGGACAGATGTTATCCACAGCGCCTTCTCTGTCCTAGGGTTCTTGCACCGAGGAAGTGGAAATGTGTCAATCCGGGAGTGAGATATGGATATGAATCTCTTTGATAAACATCCCAGAGTAAAACAAAATTGTATCATTAGAACCCGTGAGCATTTGGTTCAGTACATTCTTGTAGGGATGGTATTGTTTCCAAGCCACCATTTGGGCAAGAATAAGATTTGACAGAAATAACGCTCAACCGCTAGGTTTTTCCCTCCAATTTAGAGTATTCACCTTATAGAGGATGGGTAAGCCTCGTGCGACCCCTTATATCTACAGCCCCGGTGAATAAGTCGGATTTTGTCCAGATAGAGTTAACTGCTTTCAGATAATCGGAATCGTACCAATCTCCTAGTTTTTGGCTTGAAATGGAGTTGTAATATAAAAAATAACGCCTTTCCAAGCCCAAGTACAAGAAACTCATTTTGGAAAAAATCAGACTTTAACACTTATTCACTGGAGCTGTAGATATATCCACGATATATCACTTTTCTTTTGTAAGCTTTAAAACTAAATGCCTATAATTGTATCTGCAGCCCAAGTGAATAATTGGTTAAGTAGAATTTGTTATTTGTAATGAGGGATCAACGGAATCATGGCATTCTAGTTGTTTTTGGCTTGAAATGGAGTTCCAATATAACCATGAAAAGCCAATGTCTGACTTCACCCCTACAAAAATTTCCGATTCCTCAAGTACAATAAAATCATTTCGAAGAAAATTCGACTTACTCGCAGGGGCTGGACATATGTCCTTAATTGTAGACTAGAGAGATATGCGTAAAATATACTGAGGCGTTTTTTTTCTTCTGAAATTTATTTATTATGACCAAAATAAGTCAAATGGGACCGTGGTTGAGTTTTATAAAATTAACAAAATAATAAATTAAAAAAAAAAACTAGAATAATTAAAAATAATGATAACTGGTGGAGTTCGGTGTCGTTTCCTACAAAAAGGACACGGGACTGAAAAGTGTCATCGCCTAATTGATTCTGGCTACAATTTTATACATAAATTAATAAATAAAATAACAGCGCGTAATTTTGAAAGTACATCATTTTTAAATAATTTCTAACTACTCGTAACGACAATGGTCAGCGAGAGATGAGGAATTTATGTTTGGAGGGACACACCAACTTGCTTTTTGGAAAACTCACCTACTACTGTTTCACAAGTTGCCAAGAAAAGTGAATTTCGGGTTATTTGGGCAATTATAAACGAATTTCAGGAGAGAAATAGTCTCGGAATATTATTGCATATATCTCCCCCGTCTAAAGATAGAGTGATACCAGGGATATGTCATAAAAACTGCTATTACAACGAACGGTATAGATTGTTCTGAGAAATATCTGTAGTCAAGGGCGATTCTACGAAGAACAGGTACAAATCCGGTCGACTAACTACGGAATGACTCGGACAAGGTCGACCTCAACAAAATATGCTCATAATAACATTTGTACGGCCGTCACATACGCGGATGTGGCCTAGCTCTGTGGAATAATACTCAGCTCTTCTATATTATTTGTTGACAAAAAAAAGTTTCCAGGGATAAGGCGGAGAAAGATATACTAAAAGCTTACGTTACGACATAATTAGTCATTTTTATTCGTAAGCGCGACCATAAATTAAAATTAAGAGTCAGGAAAGTTTGAAAACCTTACGATTCGTATTTATATGCGGGTATCTACTAAAACCACGCGGTCGTGTAGACATTGCTATCAAAGACCAAATTTATTACAAGAAAGTAAAACAAACCCATGAAAGTACACCATTTACCATTCGTTTATGAAATTTTAGAGTTTAAAAGCGCTACTGATATTTAAAAGTCGACAAAAAAAGGGGGGAAACGCAAATGATTTGATATAAAAAATAAAAGAATAAAAAATTAATCACAAAGTCGAAACCTAAACATGGAAGCGAGGTATCCAGTGAATAGAGCTCTGAGTTGCTGTAACAAAGGCCCGGTTATAAATCTGGCCGTGGCGATGAATTATTTAATCTGCTTTCAGCCTTGTATGCGATTTGGATAACCTCCTTGGGTTACCCACCCTCTATAAAGTGGGTAATCGTAATTTGAGGAAAAAACGTGGCGATTGGCGGTGCTTTCGGGAAAATCACAACTGAACAACCGTTGTCCTTGACAGTATCTACCAATATAGTCTCTATCACGTTCTGACCCAAAGCTCTTCATGGGTTGTAGTTCAAAACGTATTGCATTGTATAGTATTATAGGTATTTGATTACATTACAATTTTATTTTGTGCGTACAACAAATAATGACTGAGTCTTCGTTATCTCATATTAACATGAAATTCGTATTAACATATAATTTAATTTGAATCCTCAAGTTATTTAATGTAAACTTTATGTTAATTAGTGTAAATTTAATTTAAAATAACTCTACACTACTACAGAAATATTATTTAAATAGACGCAATACTAATGGGAGGGAAGCAGAGGGGCTCAGTGGTAGAGCATTTGAATTGCCATGCAAAAAATTCTGGTTCAAATCCCGCTCCTGGGAAGACTTTTATTTAGTCTTCTAGCAGTCGCAGATGGATTACATGGGATATGGGGCTGGCCCAACCTCAATAAAATGGGTACCCAAAATAAGAGGGAAAATCTGGCGGTTGAACGTGATCTAGGACAAACCCCCTCCCTGCACAACCGTTGTCCATAAAACAGGACAATCTCTACTATGCATTGAACCCCAGACCCGTTCACGTGTTGTAGTGGTAAAGGTTATTACTAATTGGAAATAATTAATATTCGTTTTCTAAAATTTTACATGGAAATAATTTAAATGTATTCAGCTCAATACTTTTTAAAATGAGTTTCCTCAATAAAATGCAACTTAAGCATCTGAAATTGTGTACCGGTAAATCTCCAATTGTTGTTGAACAGAAACTTTTTGGGGTTATTAGAATTTTTTAAGGAATTAACAAAATAAACAATGTTACAACATTTTTCAATTTATAAACTGATAATTATAAAATTCACAGAAATCCTTTATACATAAAACTTAAATAATAATAAATGTAAAGTTTCATTAATCAGTTTATGAGATTTTATAAATAATTGTTAAAGCGCTTAGCCACTTCAACTCCATGTTTTCCTATATATCATTTTTTGTGAGATGTAATTTTTTAAAAACAATGTAAAAGTCATCTCTGAAAAGATTTTTTTCATTTTTTTCTTCACAAAATATATTACTGTTTTCTCCAAGTTGTTTGGAGATGACCCATTTCGGCCTCCAAGGACATTTGGCAGTTGTAACCCTGAGTTGGTCGGAAGTTAGTGTTTTTATCCTGACCACTAACCTATTTCTATTTAATCCTAAACCAAGAAAGTATAATCATTGAACAATTCTAATTAATAAAAAAATTATAATGCATTTTTTAATTGAAAACTGAAAGATATGTAAAATAATTGTTACGACATAAGTACGAAAATTCCAAACAAAAAGCAACTTGACCTTAAAAATAAATAAAAATTATTTACCTGAACGACCCTGATGATATTAATCAACATAAAAGCTAAAAAGAAATGACCGGTCATAGTTTTGACTCAACTATGAAGAAATCCTATATAGCTGACTGAAAAAATATTTTTATCGAAGAAATGAACATTAAAACACTTAAAACCCGGCTAGGGCAGATAAATTATTTAATCTTAAAACCTGTAGGTGAGCGTGATCTTGGACAAATCGCCTACCAAGACAACTGTAGTCCCTCATATACTGTACGTGTTTGTATTATGTATATGTGTCCGTATCATGTATGTGCTTTTGGAAAGTCTTAAAATAAATATACTTCAGCACTACTAGAAAAGAAAGCGAAATATTTTGGCTACACTATTGACCAGCCTGGACTACAGAATACTTTCTTAGCTCCTATTTTATTAAAGATGTAATGTTTAGTAAGGGAAAACTTGCTACTTAAATCAAAATTGTGATGTTCCATACAGTCATAATAAACTGCGGAAAATACCGATATAAGTAAATTTATAATTTTCCAACCAAAAACATCACGAGTGATAACAAAATCCCATTGATGAGTTGCCAATGAAACTCATTTTTTTTGTGAACCATTTACAAAACAAGCTGAATCCTAAATATATTCCCTAAACTAGACCGAATGGTAGAGCGATACCACGTAGCAACTGGTAAAGGTTTGTGATTAATGAAACCATGGGAATTAAATCCTACGGGGCAAACAGTATCATAGTGCTAGGTAGTGTTATGGGATATTAATTTTAAATAAAATTTAAGTATTTATTAGTGAACGAATTCATTTAATGTTTAAAACCATTGCCAATTAAAAATAGAATTTTAAAATTCAAAATTCTACTGGTAAAATGTTAGATTATTTAATATATAACGCATTAATAGGTTACTTATTAAATACACCTTAACGTATACTACGTAAACCATAAGATACACTCATGTGTCTTTATTTTAACGGTTGAACGTCATACTAAGCTGTAAAAAGTACCGATAAAAAAATCCAAATTTTCCAACCTAAAATATCACAAGTAATGTTACTAAAAACTTGTTTAATCTAGTTTAATATAACAGATCTTATTTAAGAATAAGTTGCATAGTTTTTACCACAAGAAAACTAATACAATTGTAATTAAAATGTCAATCTAATCTAATTCAACATCAAGATATGCCATTTAAGTCATTTCATGTGTCTCTCCAGATTTCCAAATCCCCATATGAGCCTTTAATATATTGTATAATTATAATGATAATGTAATTTGAGGAAAACATATTCTGAAGTGAGTTATCTTGAACGAGTTAAACCCAATCATAGACCAAAAGTAATTATGGGATTTGAACTTGTCAAGCTGGACTAAGCCAGGAAATCAGAAATGACACCCCAAATGATGACATCTTGTCACCCAAGTTATCGTTGGAAATGCGAAGGAGAATTGTGACAGGGTATGGCATTAAGAAGAATTATATATCAAATGACAGATACTAGTTGATCTAAATTAATCTGTCAACTTAGCCTATAAATGACCCACGAGGATTTTTATCTATAATATTGCAATTTTTTCGAGGTTAACTCATAATAAATATGTCTAATAAATAACACCCAAAATTATAAATTATAGATTCAGAGATTCGTCCTCACAAAGCCATCTTCAAGTAACTCTATATAGGTAATAATAAAAAATAACATAAAATGATTCAAATTATATATTATAATTCACTATACCAAAATAAGTATAAGCCGAGTGGCTTGTGTATGAGTTAAACAATTTGTTTTAAGAATTCCATTCCAACTAAAAGGTCATTTAATGGGCATGCAATTCATACTACTATAATAATAATAATACCTTAAAACATCAATTACTAGTTAATTTTTCGTTCTCCCTTTTTATTTTTAAAGGTTTTATTTGTCACAGTTGAATATCCTGTTTTATAAAATTATTGAAAGTACAAATATCTAAGTATACTTGATCTAGATGATAATAATGCTAAAAATGAAAATAACGCTAATAATACACCCATACAAGGTATAATTAATATAACAACTGGCAAAACATATTATTTCAATTAAATTCTTGATATTTTGAATTGAGCTTGTGCAGTCTATTTGTTTTGATAAATAAATATACAATAATGTCAATAATTTAAAAATAAAAATTTAAATAATTCAGACTATAATTGAAGTAGAAATTTAAAAAAAAGAACACAGTTATTTTAAGTTTTGAGTTTTCACTTCTGTCGGCAGTCCTCATGACTGCTTATTTCATTTTTTTTTTCAAAACAAATAATCTTTAATTTATAACTTATGATGAATTTTAAATTATTTTTATGGAAACATCGGATTTGGTTTTAATGAATATTCGCTTACTCATAACAGATAAAGATCATTTTTTTATTTTATCATTCGAATGAATTGATATGAAGTGATCTAAAGAAGGACATCTTCATTATTACTTGTAAAGGTCCAATATGGGGCTCAGTTCTATTAACCATATCGGTCCGAACTTGGTATTGAGTCGGCAGTAAGGGTTTCCATTACGGAGCATTCAACAATACAACAATACAACTCTATTCAAATTGGGAAAATTTGTCATGGGACTTATCTGTCTGGAAACATGGGACAGGACAGGACTGGGCGTTAGAGAGGAACAAACAGACAGCTATTTCCATTAGACAAACGATTTCCACACTGCATGTATCTACAATTCCCTATTCCAAATACAAAATATTCATACTGTTGACGCTTTTGGACAAATTAAACCTGCATTTAATTAAATATTTAGATGAGATTATATTTATAATTGTTTTCCATGCCACTTGGAATGAGGTATTGATATAAATACTTAGGTTTATTCAGGGAAGCGGTGATTAGTGAAAGAGCGCTGAGTTGCCATTCCGAATGTCCTCGGTTCAAATCCCGCTCGCTGGCAGACTTTTATTTAGTCTGTTGGGGGCAGTAGATGGATCCTATGCGATCTAGGACACTCCTGGGGCTCACCAAGCATGTGGGTACCCAAAATAAGTTGGGAAATCTGGAGGTTGAGCATGACTAGGACAAATCTCCTCCTTTCACAGCCGTTGTCCATGAAACAGTACAGTATCTACCATGTACTGAACCCTAGAACCTTCACGGGTACCAGGTGTACAGGATTATATTAATCCAGTTTGAAAGGATCTCTTGTAATGCATCAAGTACATAATTAAGAAAAATACAAGAATTAATGAAATATATAAGAATTAATAGATTAATGATAGTAAGTCTATAGTGATGGGTCACACTAGTGAATCAATCAGTTTCTTATTATCATTTTTTATATTCTATTTAACCGTGTAAGATATACCACAACCCCACATTTTAATAACAATTTCCTTCTGTTTTACTTTTAATCAACCTTTCGTGCATTTTTTCATTTTCTTTTGATTATTTTTCATTTTTTTCTAGTTCCATTTCTCAAACAGTGTAAAAATATATACAATGTTTTTAAAGGGATCTATCGCGTAGATCAAAACATTAACTAACTTTAGACCCTTATAATTTTTGACTAAGGGTTTTATTTTATAACCAATACGTATAAGAAAAATAATTATGATTGCGTTAAGATTTCATGAAGGTAATATTCTTAATGAAATCTGAATATATTGAAATTGAAATTTATGTATATATGTTTATTGAAATTATAATTAGTCACAGATATAATATTAATCCATCATTGGTATAGGCGTGTTAATTTTATATTAAGCATTAGAAAGAAGAGAAAGAATCTTCGACCTAAATTCCTTCTTCGATGAACATATCTATCCATTACAATTTTCTGTAAATAAAAAGATCTGGATGACATTACAAAAATACATCCATGAGAGGAAATGAAGAAGGGTGTCTTACAGACGGTCTGAATGATGGTCGCAAAAAATCTCAGAGGCAAATTAACAAAAACTAAATGGCCCTACCGTTCCATCACGGGAATAGCAATCCATTATACAGATTACCTCGTATCTCTTCTACTTTACCTCTACATTTATATTTTATGTTACATAAAAAATTATATAAATGAATCCTTTCATTTTATATAATAACTAGCTGGCCCGGCCACGCGTTGCTATGGCTGTTGTAATAGTTTTAAAAAAGATTACGTTAAAATTTGAATTTTAAAGAAACAATAAATGAATGGAAAAAATGAAATAAAAATATTTTTGATTTTACATTTTATTCATCTTATACCTAAGTATAGTATATAATAAATAAATAATATACAAAATTCTTAACTGATAAAATATAAAAATTAGTTTAATGAATGAGGTATATCATGGTTGATTTTTAATTATGGCTAATAATATTTTTTTTTAAGTATAACTATTTATTTCAATTTAATTAGGCCCTGTCCTTTGCTAGTACAAAAAAATTAGATGGTTTACTAAAACGTGAGCATGTAACATATAATTGCCCGTGGGAGAAACTTGGATGTTCTAGGTCCAAACCGTAAATGAACATTGTCTGGCCTTAAGACTTGTTGATGGCGACAGCAAAAGCCAAGCGTTTATCAAATTGAAGTGTTTTGAACGGTAAGGAATATATTAGATAGAGATTAGATTCCGGTTAGTTATTAAATGAATGGCGCTTAAATCAGGATATGTTAGACCTACAGAGCTGCATTTGGTCTCAAATTGTGACACATATCACTTAGGGGTTTGAAAAATAGTTTACGTCCGATTCTCAGACTTACTGAATATACTCACAAAATTTCATAAGAATCGGTCGAGTCGTTTCGGAGGAGTTTTGTTACTAACACTGTGACACGACAATTTTATATATTAGATAGGGCTGAGGTTCCGGTTAATCATTATATGATCGGTACTTAACTCAGGATATGTTAGACCTACAGAGCCGCGTTTGGCTCAAATCGAAGCAAATTTCATCTTTAAGAATGATTATTTACGTTTTCCCCCTAAAACGTACCGATTAGGAGATACAGGCCAAAAAGAGAAATAACTCCGAAAATTTCAAAGTTTTTCGTCCACCGAAAGTATTTCTGTCCGTTTTTTCGGTTGTAAACTTGGATTTACACTACTCAGACATGCCCTTACAACATATCAAAAATGCAGCATCATCAAGCGTCACTGCTACGATCGACGTATAATCAATAATAATGGCCGACACTTATCACTTAGGGGTTTGAAAAATAGTGTACTTCCGATTCTCAGACCTACTGAATATACTCACAAAAGTTCATAAGAATCGGTCGAGTCGTTTCGGAGGAGTTTTGTTACAAACACTATGACACGAAAATTTTATATATTCGATAATAGTAAGTTAATTCTTAGAAATAACGTAAAATCAATAATTATAATAATGGTTCATTATCGTTATGAATAATAATAATAATACAAAAAAAAAGCAAATCTTTCATTAAAATTTTCATCAGAAGTCTAATTATATGTAATATAACTTTCAAAGGAGGATAATTCTTATAAATTCTTATTCAATGAATTTTAGACCACTTTCATAAATCCTATGAGAATTTATCTCTCATTTTTTAGGCATGGAAGACTAATAAAATATAAATATATATTATATATTAATCCTTATTGATTAAACATTTTTTTATCCGAACCCTAAAAAAATTACATACATGAATCCTATACATATTTTATGATAATACCAATAATAAAAAGGAATTATTCTGAAAAATAACACAAAACCAACAATTGTAACAATAGATCTTTATCATTATAAAAAATGTATGGGTAATTTGGGAGTAATTAATCAAATAAAAACAAATTAAACGAATAAGCATTATAAGAAATTTCATAAAATACGTATGTTATCAAAATCCTAATTATTAAGAAATAAAGTCTACAATGATCTTCAACAGATAATTTAAAAGTATTAAAGTTAATTACAGGAAATCAGGGAAGATCTAATTGTTTATAATTAATCGGTTTCCTAAATTTTTAATCATAAAGCATTGAAAATAATAATAAGAAATCGATTATTTAGAAATATTTACAAATTTATTTAACACAATGTAAGTAAATATAGTAACAAATAAGAAGTAAGTATAACGTTGGCACGATTTTATTAAAAACTAACAATTGATAGAACTATAACGATTTAAAATTACAGATATCATAATAATTATAATCTTTAAAGGTTCATTTATTTACACTTTTAGAAGGAATAGAATTGTTTTTCGAGAATCCTTGTTCAAACAAGATTATTGTATGGTTTAGGTGATTTATATTTTCACTATTAAGTTATTTATTTTTAATATATGTCGATAATTCAAAGTAATTTGATAAAATCTTTGGAATTTATCATTGTAATAAAAATAAAGTTATGGATCACAGAAATGTTTTTAGATTGTGAGGATAAGAAATTTAAATAAAGGAAAGGACTATGAAACATAAAGAATATGAGACGTTTTAAATTTATGAAATGGACACATTGGATTTATTTTTTATTAATAAATATACAACTCAACTATCTATTCGGTGTCATTTAGCTTTAAAAAATAGTCCTTAAAAACTAAAAGGAAATATATTTAAATATTTGTTTATGAAGAGAAAATATTTAAAAATAATCAGTATGAATATAACAATTAATTAAAATTAAAGAAAATATAGTTTAAAAAAAAAAAACAAATATGAGTATTTTAGAATAAAAAAAAAAAATTAAATTTATGGAATGGTAATGAATGGAGATTATTTTAAAGCTTAATAAATATTCTACTCGTCACTGTTTTCGGTTTCATTTAACGTGTACAACATATTCCTTAACAAAAAAATGAAAGATGAGATATTTTAAATTTATATTATGAGTTCCTGAAGGCAGCTGGCAATGCTCTAACTAAAGAGCTGCATTAACTAATTGTTCAAATATGGGAAGAGGGACAGATCCCGAGAGAGTGGAAAGAGTCTATTATAGTGCTTGTCTACAAGAAGAAAGGAGACTCTACAGAATGTAAAAATTACAGAGGGATAAGCGTACTGAATACTGGTTATAAGATATACTCGAGAACTCTGTATAATCGCCTACTGCCGTATGTTGAGAGAAATATACGAGAATACCAAGGAGGCTTTAGACCTAACAGATCTACTATAGATCAGAATTTTTCCCTCAAGCAGATCTGTGAAAAAATTAAGGAGTTCAACAATACATTGTGGATGCTGTTCATATATTCCAGGACGGCTTATGATACAATATCCAGGAGTGAGCTCTTCAGAGCTATGAGCGAAATGCGTATTCCATCCAAATTGGTGCGTTTTGTAATGAGCACAATGGAAAACACAGTTTGCAGCGTAAGGGTAAATGCCTCAATCACAGAAAAAATTAAGATTATTACAGGACTTAGGCAGGGAGACTCGCTGGCACCTCTACTATTCAATATTTTAATGCAAAGTGTCATCAAAAGGGCACGATTACTGATGGAGGGAATCATCTTTAACCGTAGTCTGGGTATTCTTGCATATGCTGATGAACTTGTATTAGTAGGAAGATCGCTGATTCTCTTAAAAGAAGCTTTTGAGAGGCTGGAAGTGGAAGCTGGAAAAATGGGGTTACAGGGGAATGAGGAGAAAACCAAGGTCATGTTAATTTCTTAAAGATTAATAAAAAACTATACTACTCATCTATATTTTCGGTATGATTTAAATTTATAAATAGCCTTAAAAAACTAAACGAAAATATAGTTTATAAGAATACAAATAAAAATATGAGTATTTAATATTTATGAAATAAAATGAGGATTTTTTAAAAATTAATAAATACACAACTTATCCATCTTTTAGGTGTGGTTTAACGTTTATAACATAGTCCTTAAAAAACTAAATGAAAATATATTTTATAAGAATATAACAATATATAAAATGGAAACGAGTAGAGATTTCTTTTAGTTTAAAACTCGTCTATCTTTTCGGCGTTATTTAACTTTAAAACATAGTCCTCAAAAACACATCTAAGAATTAAATGGCTCTCTCGAGACCCTGGTATCTTATTCATTTAAACTGGCAACTTGAAGCTGAGAATATTAAGTACTTTGATGTGTCACAGGAGAAGAATGAGGCGCTTGGCATTCCTATCTATGCCTACCCAATAACCATTCTCAGGCCAATACGTTTTTAAACATTATATTTCTATAACATTTTACTATGATTCGATATTTATTAAATAAGTTCAAGTCTGTGGAAATATTGATAACTGATTAAATCGGCGGTGCAAGCCTTTAAATTAAACTAGGGTATATATTTTTTTATATTTGAGAAATTTTTTTTAATAGACAACGACATTCTAAGTAAAAAAACGTTTAAAACGTTAAGAAGGGTCTTGAGTTCAGTATTAGTAAAGAAAATACTTTTACATACAACGAATGTGCAGAGAAGTGATTTGTCCGAGATCACGCTCAACCGCCAGGTTTTGCCTTAATTAAGGTACCCACTTTATAATTCTACATGAGCTCCAAGAGAAGGGTCTGCAGATCCCGCATGGTCCTTCCGCGGTCGTTAACAAATTAAATAATATATCTGTACAGCCGGATATGAACACTGAACCTTTAGCGTTGCAACTCAACGCTTTACCAAGCTACAAAGACATACACAAAAGGTGTACTCTAAACTTTTGAATTTGTTTAGTGTTCCCTTTCCTCAACTCCATGAATGGAAACGTATTAAAAAATAATGACTCAGGAAATGCAGGCAGTATTTAAGTAAGGTATAGAAAGAAAAATACGGCAGTGCTTTGATTTAAGAGCTTCGAATGTTATTGTAATTTAAAGGAAAAAAGATTGCGTACCATGAAGGGATTTTCTTACGCTTATTATGATTGGACTTCTGAGTCTAAACTTATTAGTGTGGTAAAAAAAAAAATTAGCGTTGACTGACCGGTAAAAATCATTAATAAAAAGTATTAGCTTTGCCAGTACGTATGTAACGGAATATTTAAACTCGATTTATGGCTACTTCAAAACATCAAATTATAGTGAAACTTTGCACACTTCTAAAGAGCCGATGACAATACAATAATTTAATAAGTTATTATTGACAATACAATAATTTAATAAGTTATTGTTGACAATAAAATCATTTAATAAGTTATTGTTGACAATACAATCATTTAATAATTTAGTCTCATTATCCTCAACTTCAAGATTAGCGATTTTTCATATTCGAAGACATACAGTATTAAAAAGTACACTTTTGTAGCTAGCCACTATTAACTAGAAAAAATAACTATTATTTTTTTTTAAAAACTGAAGAACACTCGTTTATTCCTAAACGGACTAAACAGTACAAAATAAATAATTTAAAAAACATGCTTTAATAGGAAACTAATTTCGATAACCTTATAATATAAAGATTTCAATAAGAAAAATTGTAATTATAATAATAATAGTTGACCTTATATTTATGAGGGATAAATATACAAAATACTGACATAATATACAGACACTTTTTTTTTTCTTTTTTTTTTTTAATGGCATTGGATACTTCCAGCAATACAGCCAGATATATTTGTTTGATTAATTGGTAAGTTTAAAGAGATGCCAACAGCACGCGGTTTTCTCAGGCGGTCACCCATCCAAGTACTAACCACGCCCGACGTTGCTAAACTTCGGTAATCGGGCGATAACCGGTGTGTTCAACGTGGTATGGACGTTGGCAGAGAGAGACACTTAGCCCTGAAGAAAACCTGCGATGTGGGTCAAAACGTTTCCTTTCCAATAAACAGTTCTCCTTACTTAATTATTTAAGAATTGATTTTTACCTCCAACCGGACCATTTTCTTCCTTACGCATTTGAGGCACAGAAATTGAGTCAGCCGGACCTGCTAACATCCCAAAAGGGATTTACTTCTGTTTTTAAAATTTTACTACTATCGTACAAAAGCGTGGGGCGCTTGATATTAATTGCTGTAAATATTTATTGACTGATATTGGTGCCAGTAGAGTCATTACGAAAGTATTCTAAAATACACAAGACGCTTTTTTACCAAAAAATTAATTTGTTCGTTCACCACTCTATTTTTATTATAAACTTACTGAAAATTATTTGCAATTCTTTTAGTTTTGTTTCCTATTATAGAATAATAAGACAATTAATTATCATCTATCGTAATGTCATCGGTCCTTGAGTAGTGGCCAAAAATCGAGTTCATAGATTCCGTTACATAAATATGTAAGTATAGGCTAAGCTTATACAAATATTTAGAAACAGAACATCCCTGTTAGGATGTTAGCAGGTCTGGCTGACTCAATTTCAGTGCCTCAAATGTATAAGGAAGAAAATGGTCCGGATGGAGGTAAAAAACAATACTTAAATATTTAAGTAGGGAGAACTGTTTATTGGTAAGGCAACGTTTCGACCCACATCGCAGGTTTTCTTCAGGGCCAAGTGTCTGTCTGTATATTATGTCAGTATTTTGTATATTTAGCCCTCATAAATATAAGGTCAACTATTATTATTATTAAAATTTATAGAGCAGGTGTAAAAAATAATATAGCGTTATTATTTAAAGAAAATAATATATAGATCAACTGAAACAAATCATTTTTTCCTTTCATTTCTAGAGTTTAAGATTTATCTAAATTGAAAAATCAATAGAGTTTTGATTATAATCCGAAATCTAGGCGGTTAGTTTAAATAATTTTTGCAAATGAGAGAAAACCAACAGCATTCCATCCCATCTTGCGAACAATGGATGGTTATTGTATTCAATGAGAGAGATACCTGCTCATTAAATCAGAATAGACCAGACAGAAAGTGGGTCTATCGATTAGCAGTCAGGGGAAGAAGCGAATCGGAACGCGAGGCAGAGAGTAACTTTGTTACAGACAAATTGTCACCGTCCTCAGCCGGGATCCAACAAGTCCTTTCAATTAAGGTTGAAAACCCAATATGTCGGAAAACCTAGCAGTGTAGGGCAAAGTACTGTAGGACATTTAGTGTGGATTTAAAATTTATAATAAAAATATATATAATGTAATACGGAATAAAAAAAATATAAAAAAAGGAGCGGATTGGCCTAGCAGACTTTTATTTAATCTGTAACCGGTCGGAGAAGGATCATATGGGACCTTCCTGGGGCTCACTTAAGCCTCTATAAAGTGGGTACCCAAAATAGGGGAAGAGATCTGGCGGTGGCACGTGATCAAGGACAAATCATCTCCCTCCACAACCGTTTAAAAAAACCGTGCAGTCTCTACCACGTACTGAACCACTACTACTTTTTTGTTGTAATAAAAAAAAGTTACTTATCAGTCAAAATGATTTTTTTATTGTTATTATTATTGTTTAAATTAGAAAAGGATATTCCCTCGACGAGATATGGTATCTCTGATTAGTGGACTGTATGTTATATAAGATTAAATGGAAGACATAGTGATTGTAGATAATGTAACAATTAGAAATACAAAATTAACATTATTTACTGAATGTTTATACGTGAATGGCATGTTCTTTGGGTGCGTTGGTTGCTGGCTTCCTCTCTACCTTGTTGGCCCCCTGAGGTGGTCTACTCAATGGAGCACATGGTCTCGTCTACTTCTTGTACTGTACTAGTGGCCATTTTTGAGGGCTCTGCTCTGAGTACAAAGTGGTATAGAAGTTAAATAAGAAGAGGGTTTGTTTTAGATTGAACAATTATTATTATAAGAAGTCACCACTTACGATACTTATAAGGGTATTTAAGTTGATCTGAGCAAATATTTGACTAATTGTTTCTTTATAAACCTCTTTCACCGTTTAAAAATAAAATAAAAAAATTTAAAATAACTAAAATAAAAAATTAAGAAAAAAAAACCTGTACCACTACGACCCGTGAACGAGTCAGGGGGTTCAGTACATGGTTGAGACTGTACTGTTTCATGGACAACGCTTCTGCTAGGAGGTGACTTGTACGAGGTCACACTCAACCGCCTGGTTTTCCCCCTTATTATGCGTACCCTATATTTATAATATTTTATAGAGGCTGGGTGAGCCCCAGGAGGGTCCTAGATCCTATATGATCCATCTCCGGCTGCTAACAGACTAAATAAAAATAACTGCCCGCAGCGGGATTTGGATCAGGATTTCCGGCATGGCAACTCAGTGCTCAACCACTGAGCCACTACGCTACCCAAAAAATTAAGAATAAAAATAAAATAAAATTATTAATCGCCAATTGTCTAGTTGTAAGAGCAATAAAAACCATCGATGCACATCAATACTATCGTCCGATTATAGTATCGAAAACGGACATTTAAAAAAGCACAAAAAAATATATAATTAATAGAATTAATTTAACTTACGCATGCATGAATTCGGAGACAGTGACTTACCTGAAAAAAAATTAAAACAAATAATTAGAATTATTTTATTAATCTAATGAAGTATGAATTATATATATATATATATATATATATATATATATATATATATATATATATATATATATATATATATATATATATATATATTCAATTTCAGAATATTTAGAAGAAAAGGTTTTATACATAATTAAACACTAAACATTCCTAATACTGCATAAATTGCAGTATTACTATACATCAAATAATATAATCCACAAAACATGAAGTTAACATTTTTGTTATTTAAGAAATACTATTATTCGAATGAGCCATCAAATATTTTATATTTTATAAACACAATTATAACAATTAATAAAAAAAATAAAATAAAAAATATTATGATAATATATAATGACGTAAGTAAACAAGATCCTAATTAATGTTCAATGAACATTATTCGCTTTGTATACATCGCAAATTGCGAGAACACGGGGATATGGGATCGGTGAAGATAATGGCTTTGTCTGACCGAGGTACGAACCAGGATAGCTCGGGTTCGAATCCCGGCCCTGGCCCTGGGCATATCTATTCTCTTCAAAATAAAAATATTAAAAAATTATAACAATTAATAAAAAAATAAAATAAAATAAGTAATAAAAATAATAATGATTTGAATAGATTTAGACTAAAACTAGCATACAATATATAGCATGATATAAAAACAAGTAGAGAGACTACCCAGTGGTAGTAGGATTCGAATAACAAATTCAACTGGATGGGGATCACGAGGCCATTTTCTTTTCAGACACCTTGGAGGATTATCGTAAATTGAGGAAGAAGCTAGGTTTGAAACTAGTGGGTTTGAGTAGGAATAAAGTTTGTCATGAAAGGACTGATATCGGGTTCGGGCCAAATCAGCATTAAATGGGACTTTGAGGTGCTTTTCGAACGAAGTAAGGAGCATTGAGGATTTAACAAAGGATTTTGGATTATAAGGACGGGATTAATACGAGAGGATTTCGATGGCTTAGTGGAGCCAGAAAGCTCACTCCGTAAGCCCAAATAAGTCTTATAATTATCATTTACGAGAGTCTCTAGTAACTGATTGGGAGCTTAGAGCGTTTGTCTAGTAAGGATTGAAGTAGCCTGAAACCACGAATAATGGAATGGAACTTTAAACATACAAATAAAATTCATATTAAAAAAACAGAAAATGAGAAAGTAATGTAAAGCAATGTTTCATATTAAAAAATATTGTGCAATAATAAAACTTCATATACAACCTTCCTTAAAAAGAAACTAACTCCAGTCCTGCCTACCTAATGCTAACCGCAACCAAGAAGAAACCTTACTCTGACCGCAAGACCAGAACACTCCTAGGATAAGAAGAGCTACACGTCAACAAAAACAACTAGTGTATTTTCAAGACAGTGAATTATGGGTTAGTGAAATATGGTTTGTTGAAACTGAAGGTCGGTTTTTGAACAACACCTCCAGGCGTTAACCTCGTACCTATGTGTCTACAATTGTGCGATAAGTTAAATTTATTTATTCCGCCCCCCTCCTTCTGAAAAACACATATTTGATAGGGCTAATGTAAAGTCCAAAGTATCATAGTGCAAAAACTAATAGATTTTTCTAATTCCATGCGGTTCCAAGTATCGGGGCTTTAGTGACAAGTGTGATGTTAATATATTGTTACGGGCTACTGGGTGTAAAATGAACTAAACTATTACTATATTCAAGATACTAAAATTTATTAACAAATTAAAAAGAGTACAAGGAAATTATTTAAAACAATTAACTTATTAAACCAATATCAATTTACAATAGCAATATTCTACAGACTATAACCTAGGCCTTACTGTTATCTAATTACTTAAATAATATACAAATAATATAAGATATTGTTAATACTAAATAACTAAACTATTTATACAAATACAATAATATTACACTATAGTTAACAACTACAATTTAACACTTACAGTTCGCTAATTGAAGTCCACAGACCGTAAAACTCTCCAAATATGACAAACTGACGCACAGTTTATTAGACTCACTAATTACTTATCACACTGCCACTGGCTGACACTAACTCACTGTAACTCACACGGACTGTCACTAGTTTAATACTGCTTATTACTGACTGACTAACTCGGCCGAAATAGCTGTCCGTTTTATCTAGGCAAGGTAGTTCGGGGTGGGCCACTTCTTGGAAGACCGAGAATTGTCTCGTTTCATCCAGGTTGATCCAGAAAGTTCTACGCCGTTTTTTGATCCCTTCCGCTTAATCCCACAGCTCGTCTAATCCTCTCAGCCGGTCCTTCTTCCATCTCTGACCGTAACAATATATTCGTTCATACAGAAAGACTGGTTAGACTAATTGCAAAAATATTTATAGTTATTCAACAAAACAAAACCTGTACCACAAAATACTATCAACTGTACCTCAACCTGTACTCTCATAGGCATTAGGCCTATGATCTACTAGCGCTCTAAACACATATCAAATAACCCTAGTAAAAACTCTATAAAATTATCAATAATCGTATTTTTTTTTTGTTTATATGCTAGCTATACGTAATAAATTATTTGCAATCTTTCATAATACTTTTTTATCCTTTCCATTTCGACGTTTATCTAAGATTACATAAAACAATATTTTTATTTAAATCTTATTTCAACCATTCATCTTATAATTTTAAAAAAACATGTAGGTACCAATATATCCCATGAGTTTTCTTGGTTCCTATCATTATCAATGAAGATATTGTGCTATATTATTATATTATAATATGGTTGTGCAGGGAAGTGTTTTGTTCGAGATCAAACTCAACCGCAAGTATCCTCCCCAATTAAGGCCTTAGTTTATAAAGCCAGGGTGAGCCCAAGAAGGTTCGCTAGATCCCACGTAGGACTATTGCTTCTAAAGTCTAAAATATAATCCTTTTAAAGTCATGTGACCTGATGCCATATTTACTTAGAATATTCAAAAGATCGCGGTTGCAATCTTGTACACACATAACAAAGGTTTTATTCGGCGCTATTATTTTTTAAGTACACTCTTACTGCTTTGATAAGCGCATTAAGCAAAAACGTGAGACTCACAAAGTTCGCCACGGTTGACACATCCAACACGTACCGACAAAGAGGTTATCGTCACAAATCAAACCATGCCGTTTCGGTCGCAACTATGCTTAAAATGAGTTTGTTTCTCTTCTTTTTTTTTAATACAAAATAAAGAAGGCAAAAACAGGATTTTTAAAGTAAAAATAAAAAAGCCGGTACCACTACCCGTTAAGGGTCTGGTATTCAGTACAGTGAGGTGATATGTCCTAGATCACACTCAACCTCAACCCTTATTTTGGGGATCCATTTTATAGAGGCTGGGTGAGCCCCAGGAGGATCCTAGGACCCGTAGGATTTATCTTCAGCCGTTAATAGCCGGCAGACTTTTATGTAATGCCAGCGCTCTCCCACTGAGCCACTCTGCTCACTATTTGTATATTGATTTAAAATCTAAGGAGAAATTTTTATACAGAAATATAAAAAAACGAGATCATATCACTTGTTTTGGTTAATATTATATACTATATTTTCCCATAAATAATAGATATTGATAAGAAAATATTAAATTTGTTAAACTGATGTAAAAACAATAGTAATGAAGTGAATATCTCAGTTAATCAACAACATTTAAGTTAGAAATCGGAATATAATTTCCATTTATTAATATTGATATAGCCTCGCCTCAGAATTATAATTTAATGCAGAACTTTAACAAGAGTAAGATAACAACTTAATTTATGTTATGAATTGAGAACTTAGCAATTTAAAACATAACAAACTATGTATTTCTTACTGTGAGTCTTTGCAAGTGTGAAAAGTAACTTCAAAATCGGAATAAAATGAATTTTTATATTTGATAATTCACAAGCTTGTGTAGTTCAAGATATGAAAAGAATTTATGTCTGTAAAATATTTTACATCATCATTCTTTTCATAATACCTTTCAGCATGATAGCATAATACGTAATTCCTGTCATTAAAAATATGGTTGGACACAAAATTAAATCTAAAAGCATAACACTGGGAGCATTAGACAGAAGACATATATATGGAGGTTTTAGTGTCACAGACTTCTATGTTAATTGGTACAATGAAAGCTGGTATTATTGGTCTTCCGTATCCATTGAGAATACAAGTATTATTTACTATGTTTGAACAACTATTGTGCAAAGATATAAATGATGTAATTAACGACTGAAAAAATAATCGATAAATATCTAAAGAAATTTCTTTTCTAGAATGATACTGTTACGGGCTACTGAGTGTAAAATGAATTAAACTATTACTTAATTCAAGAATCTAATATTTATTAACAAATTAAAAAGAATGCAATGAGATTCTTTAATACAATTAAATTATTAAACTAATATCAATTTACAATAACAATATTCTACTAAATGTTATCTAATTTCTAAAATAATATACAAACAATATAAGATATTGGTAATACTAAATAACTAAACTATTTATATAAATTTGTACAAATACAATAATATTACACTATAGTTTACAATTACAAATTAACACTTACATACAGTTCGCTAACTAAAGTCCACCGACCGTAAGACTCTCCAAATATGGCAAACTGACACACAGTTAATTACACTTATTACACGGCCACTAATACTCACTGTAACTCACGCGCACTGCCACTAGTTAACAACTGCTTATTACTTCACTGCTTATTACTCACTGGCTTATTACTGACTGGGCCGGCCGAACAGCTGGCCTTTTATATAGGCAAGGTAGATTGGGGTGGGGACACCTAGAATATTCCAGGCCGATCCAGTAGGCTCTACGACATTCTATTATCCCTTCCGCTTAATCCCATTGTTTGCCTAATCCTCTCAGCCGGTCCTCCTCCCCGCTCTGACCGTAACAATACCAACAAGTATAAATTATAAATCACATAATTAATGAAAAAATATGAATATTTTTATTGTAATTATTCCGCAGGTTATCGCTTCGAGATGAGTCACAAGTTTTAACTTTTCATTTGTTTCCCTTTTAATATTTTCCTATCATAATGCACGTTTCAACAAACATATATCTACTAAATTTCAAAACTTTTATTTCTTCATGATATTATTATAATCGATCGATAATGATCGATTTTTTTCGAATATTATAAAAATTCAAATGAATATCACACAAAACTCCTGCCCGGTGGAGAAAAACAAGTTATATTTGAATTCAGCACGAAAAATACTTCTAGAAAATCTTATTTTAGTTCTTGTGAAAGAAAAAAAGTTCATTTTTGTCGACCAGCGTTACCGAAATCTACTCATTACCCATAATTACTTTCTTTTTTTCATACTTGAGCTCACGGTAACGTGTATTTTTGGAAAATATTAAAAAGGAAGCGAATAAACAGTTAAAACTTGTTGTAGCTCAACTTGAAGCGACAACCTGCGGAACAGATACCATGTCTATTGGCATGTTGTAAAAGTTATATTTTGAATTGAAATAAAAAAAGAAGATTCATCCTTAGCAACCAATAGGTTTTTAACCAAGAACTATGTTATACAAAATACTGCGCTTATATCTTTAAAGGATTATCAAACAAGCGACTAAGAATTGAGTGGCAACAAAGGATAGTCTAATATATTTATTTATTAATCAATTGATCAGTTATTTATGAATAATTAGCACTGAAGACCTCTTTCTATATTTTGTTTTCTAACCTATTTTTATACCATATCAACTTTCCGATTAGCAATAAATGCTACTTTACTAATTTATACCTATCCTAATATTGAAACCAACAATATTGGCAACAAAGTCAAATATTAACCAGTATATCAGAAGATCAATGTACGTTAGCACTTTGTTGAAGAGGATATTGAGAATGGGTCAAGACATCTAAAATATTGCTGGATTGATGTAGGAGGGATGAAGGAATATTTTAGTGGGAAAATAATAAACTTCTTTCTACTACCATTTTGAGTATTCACAAGAATTTTCCAACCAGCGGAGAACGTAATGGTGAAAATTTACGAGCTCCATTTTTTTTTGTTACCCGGCCATGAGCATGAATTATCACGGGAAGATAAAAGGAGATATTACCGCAAGAGTGGGCTTTTAATATTAAGTCTCGGTGCTTATTCTGGCTAACTTCCTCCAGCTACCGTAGAGCTTAGTAAAGCCCAGGGCGGCGATAAGATTGTGGTACATAAAGACCCATCTGTTATTGTACATTAGGCTAGATATGACTTGTTTCCAACGGATGGGTATGTCTAGCGTTTATGAGGGTTAATACTCTTCAGGTTACCTACCTATTAGAGAAAATATATAAAATACATAATAAAGATTAGGTCTTAACATATAAAATATCCGTTCATGGGAACGGGAAATAAACAAACAATTAACAAATATATCAGATATTTGATTTATTATTATTCTTTTATTTTATATTTGCACCTGAGCAGTATCGCAACCAGAAAATTTTATCTGAATGATTTTTTCTCATTTATTTGCAAGAATATAAAATGTTTGATAACTTATTAATGATTTCTGAGCAAGACTCTAGGGAAAATTAATCTTATCGTAGGAAGTTCAGGTTACATAGAGTAGGAAAGAGAAAGAACAAAGAACGAGTGGATTTTCGTGATGTGTTGACAAGTAAAATGTTGAGAATTTTCCAGGGATACAGATTTTACAATGGGATATGGAGTACATGATATTTATCGGCTTTTCAACAACCAAGTTTGATCCATTTAAAAAAACACTCAAAAATCTTGTGTTTCCATTGACATATTGTAAATTTAAAATAAATCTGCAAGCCGAGTTGGACAAAAAATAACTATAGTAAATAGAAGACTTTGATAACAAGAGACGGTAAATATTTTTGCTGGGAATCAACCGTCAACGCTTCATCGATCCTTAAACATTAATGTTTTAAACAATTGACCTTTTACAGAAGTCAACCCAATAGGAGATAATGATTTTTAATGAAAACTAAATTGATAAAACCACATGTTATCAACATACCATATTGCCCACCTGGATAAGTGGATAAGTCGAAATTTTTCCCAAATGAGTTTCGAGTACTTAAGGAATTGAACTTGTGTCATTATCGTAGTATTTGACTTGAAATCTAGTTATAATAACTCCATTTTAACCTCAGGTATGACTTAGCCACTTATTCATTAGGTGTTACACAAGTTTTACAAATCGAAAATTTTTTATATTTCTCTCGAAACTTTAAGTTCGCAATGTTATTACATTATCAGGCAAAATGAATGCCAGCTGAAAGAGTTATATTCTAGTGATTTTTTTTCTTATTCTCCTAATTTTTAGGGGGATATCCTATATATTACATATATCTACAGCCCCGGTGAATAAGTGGTTAAGTCTAATTTTCTCCAAAAATTAGTTTCTTGCACTTAAGTAAGCAGAATCGAGTTATTTCCGTAGTGAATAAGGGGCTAAGTAAGAAGTAAGAAAAGGAGATATTGTTTATATTACAACACCATTCCAAGCCAAAAACTACGAGAATGATACGATCCATTTATCTGAAAGCAGTTAACTTTATCTGGACAAAATCCGACTTAGCCACTTATTCACCAGGCTCTAGATATATGCAAAATATATCCTGTATATTATGTCCGATACTATTTTTGGCGTACAGGAGGAAGAGAGACTACAACAGGGAAGCTTCCCCATCTAAATTCAGGTGGTCATTAGATAAAACTAATTTTAGATTTTAACTAATTATCTATCTTGTTTTTCCTTAATTAATATTTTTGTAAAAATAAAGAGATAGTTCGGTCCTACCCACACCTCGAGTCAGAAGCCCCAGTTTGATCTTTCTGATAAAATTTTGTTCCTTTGATGGTTGAATGAGAAAATTGAAATATGTCAAAAACAAACTGGATTTTCATATCACCAGTTCTCCACTCTTCGTCCATTAAACATTTCCCTCCTGATTTATCATACATCTCATGTAAATATTAGTACAATAATTTTAAAAAGACCTTCCTTAAAAAGAGTATTACTATTGTTTTACTTATATATTGTTTTACTTATATTACTATTGGGTTGTTTCATTTGAAATTTCCGTTTTTATTATTTCTAAGTGTAATAAGTGAATTTCCGTTGTATTTTATGTTTATATTTACAGAATGTGATAAGATATTATTAATTATTTTATGATACCATTAATTATCACTACAATTGAACGAACATCGATGACTATGCCATCAAATACGACCGTGGAAACACGCAATTCTCGTATAATTTTTTTTTTATGAATTTAAACTTGGACACTCGGCAGCCCAAGCTGCAAGAAACATTACCACGGCATTCGGGGAAGGCTGTTGTTGTAGCGAACGTACAAATTGTCGTTGGTTTGAGAAATGTTTAGCTGGTGATATAGAGAAATAATTCATTCCTCCTTTCTACCGAGGTGAAATCATCACAATCACATCTTACTACATATACATAGACATAATGAAATAGAACCTTCATTGGTTAATCGGAAGGGTTATACACACTTACAGTACAACGCAAGACCTAACGTTTCACGAAAGGCAGTGAACGAAACGAGCTGGGTTACGAAGTTCACCCACACCTACCTTATTCACCTGACTTACCTCCATCCTATTCTGGATTGCATCTCCTCAGAAATTCAAAACTTTCTTAAGAGTAAAACTTTTGAATATATTTTTCAAGTAAAAAAAAAATTAGGCTTTCTTTCATCACAAAATGTAATTTCTCAGTTCTAGGATTGAAAAATTGATGACCTGTTTGAAAAAATTTAGGGGAGCGTAGTGGCCGAGTGGTAGAGTGCTGAGTTGCATTGCCGAAGGTCCCAGGATCAAATCCCGCTGCAGACATATTTTATTTAATCCTATACAATACTGAATAAATATACTTCCAAGAGAGAAACAGTCTACTACTGTTAAGGAACAGTTTACTACTGCCTCTATACGAAACAGTTGGAAGGAGGAAGAGAGACTACAATGATATGACGGTAGCTTCTCCATCGAAATTCAGGAGTTCGAGTAATAAAATGTATTCTAGCTTATTTTAAAATTTTGCAGTGCCGCAGAATCGAGGTTCAGTTTTTTTGGAAAACTGTACAGAAAATGAGAGTAAATATATTGTATAAGAATGTTTTGATTTCCTAACGAAAGAAGAAAGAATTTTTTTAATAAACTTTCCTTTTAAAACGGATGTTTCATATGAAAAGAAAAAAACTGAACCACTACAACCGATGAAGGGTCTTGGGTTCAGTATATGGTAGGGGCTGTAGTGTTTCTTGGACGACGGTTGTACAGAGAGGTGACTTGTCCTAGATCACCCTCAACCGTTAGATTTCCCCCATTGTTTGGGTGCCTACTTTATAGAGGCTAGGTGAGCCCTAAAATGGCCACCCAGGACCTCCGGCAAGGCAACTCAGCGCTCTTCCAGAGAGCGACTCCGCTCCTTCATGAGAAACGGCCCAATATTCTTATAACTGTTAGATGAATAAATAAATAAGATAAATACAGAGTGTTAAATACCTGGGATAGGAATGCCTGAGGAGCGTCCTGCAGAGGGACATGAAGCGCGGAGCGAGAGGTCGATACTAAGAGCTCAAGTATTCCCCCACTCACTGCACGGCGGCTACCCAGCTTCAATATTTCGTCCCTAACTTCCCCTATTTCAATTACAGACCAAGTCCCGGTTCATTACGTTTCGTTGATGGCTTCCACCTTCCTATCTAAAATAACATCCCCCGCAGCAGACAAAAAAAAAATCTTGATGAGGGTTCCGAACCAGAGATGAAAATTTGTAGTTAAACAATCACACGAATAAAGCGACACATTGGTAGATTAGAAGGGAAATGCGCAATGGCACAAAGGTATACAGATAATATTTACCTTCAACCCCAGTGAATTAGTAATTAAGTCGAATTTTGCCCAGAATTCATTGTGCTTTGGGATGCGAAATCATGCCATTCTTTGCTGGCTTATAAAAAACTCTATTTCAAGCCAAATACTACGACGATGACACCATCCCACTTCCTCAGTACGATTAACTCATCTTAGACAAAATTCGACTTAGCCACTTATTCACTGGGACTGCACATATATTCGGATCAGTCAAAGGTATTGGAGGAGCATTCTTCAGGGAATAATTCTGTCCATAATTCATGAACGCTTGTCTTCTCAGGAACGAGGTACGAATATTAGTCTTGAAACGGCTAAAATCTATTAAACCCAACGTGACTGGAAGCAGGTCTCACCGAGAGTGGTCAACAATTAATTTATGTAATTCCCTTTGATGATATAATCGTATCCGTCACAGATATTGAACGAGCATCCATTAACAGATAATTCACTCTCCTTTCAGCCAATGAAAGATTTTTAAGTATAATAGATATTCAGAATAAAAAAAGCACCATTTAATTTAATTATTGGGATCCTAACAAGAAAGTTATTACATACCATAGCGTCTATAAACAACCTGTTATGTTACAAATATATTGATCATATGAGCAACAGTCCTTAACATCCTAGACAACAAATACTATACTCCAAGTTCACGAATACTTTTCTACTCACACAGGAATCTAACAACAGTCTTGAAGTGGCTGCATATGACAATCTATGCGACTGCAAATGTGACTTGATAGTGTTTTGATATTAAGCGGTCGAAAATTAATAATTATTATTCCAGTTGTTAATACCACCGCATCCGTCACAGCTGTAGAAGGGACGTCCTTTAACAAGAAATTCACTCACCTTTCAGCTAATTAAGATATCTTCAATTATACTAAACATTCGGAATAAAAAGTTCATCTCAAAACGTCATAAAAACAATTTAATTTAATTAATGTCATCTTAACATGAAGTTGCCACAGACCATACGATCTATGAACAATATGTTACGCTACAAACATAAAAAAAACACCTTAACAATAGTTCTTAACATCCCTGACCAACATATACTAGGCTCCAAGTTCACGAACGCTACTGTTGACAATCTATGAGATTTGAATAATAATAAATAATGTTACTCCCTCAGTCAATATAATCTTATCTATCACAGATATTAACATCTTATCTATAACCGTAATTTAACAATTTATTCTTAATAATAACACATCCTGAAAAAAACTCATAACGTCATCATAAAAAAGAAGAGTTGAGCATGATTAACATGACAATAAATACAAGGAAAACCAAAATCATGAGAATAGGGAGAAAAAGCGAGCATGGGAAGTCGTAAGACTAAACAACACGAGGTTAGAGCAAGTAAGGGATTTTAAATATCTCGGTGAACACCTTAACGAACACGGCTGGATAGATGGCGAAGTAAATGAACGAATAAAAGCTGCCAGCAGGTGTATTAATTTCTTCAAGAAAGGATTCATCAAGAAAAAAAGAAGTGCCAAAAAACACACAAAAAAGTAGTTTATAAAAACACTTTCTTACCAATTCTCACCTATTCAAGTGAATCTTGGACTCTAACCAAAAAGCACAAGAGCCAACTCCAAACCATGGAGATGCGATAACTAAGAAGAATGGAAGGGGAGAACAGAAAAGACCGAGTGCGAAACCTAACGATACGGTCAAATATGGGACTTCGGCCAGCTGGGGATATTACCGATGAGCATCAGCTGAGATGGTTCGGCATGTTTCCAGAATGGCGGAAAACAGAGTGGCAAAAGCCGTATATGAGACAAAGGTGGAAGGCATGAGACCAAAAGGAAGACTTGGGAAGGCGCAATCCAGGAGGCCTTTGTCAGAAGAGGTTTAGAATGGAGAAGGAGAAGACGATTGGTACAGTAGAGGGATTCATGGATCAAGCTCTACATAAAGGATCCTCACACCGTTGGCGTTAGATGAGAATATTAAATCAATTTTTTTTTAAAATTATTTTATTGAATTGTACAACTGTAATATATACATCTAGTACAAGCGCTGTATGAATAGATAAATACATGAAAGGACGTTTAGAGGAACTAACCATTGGCAACACTCTAATTACATTTCTATTATAGAAGGTCCCGAGGCCATCTTCTCTTCAGACGCCTAGGAGGATTGTCCGGGATGGAATTGGATCTAAGGATGGAAACTAGTGGGTTTGGATGGGCCTGGAGTTTATTATGGAATGATAGGTATCTGGAATGGGCTAAATCGGTAACATATGGAACGTTCAGGTCATTATGGATGGTTTTATTTGTGACAAAATAAGGAGCGTTTAGGATTTCGCGAAGGATTTTGGATTGCAAGGATTGAATACAAGAGGAATTTGATGGGTTTGTGGAGCCCCATAGTTCAATTCCGTAAGTCCATATCGGTCATATAACAGTAACATAAATAAGTCTTTTGTAATTGATCTAAAGCTTTGATCGTTTGTCTAAAAACAATTTAATTTAATTAATGTCATCCTAACATGAGGCTGTCACAAACCATGCGATCAATGAACAATATGTTACTATTGATTGATTTTTTTAATTTTTAAATATTTTTATTTGAAAATAATAGATATGTCCAGGACCGGGACTCGAACCCGGGTCGTCCAGATCGCTAGTGTGGAACTCTACTTGATAGTGGTGTCTCGCCGGGGAGCGAGCTTGATTAATCCAGGATGGCTCAATTGGTAGAGTTCCAGACTAGCGTTCTGGACGACCCGGGTTCGAGTCCCGGTCCTGGACATATCTTTTCTTTTCAAATAAAAATATTTAACAATATGTTATGTTACAAACATAAAAAAAACACCTTAGCAATAGTTCCTAGCATCCTTGACTCCAAGTTCACGAACGCTACTGTTGACAATCTATGTGACTTAATAATAATAAATTATGTTATTCCCTCAGTCAATATAATCTTGTCTATCAAAAATATTGAAAAAACGTAATTTAATAACTGATTCATAATAATAACACATCCTTAAAAAGAGCTCTGTTCATAACGTCATCATAAAAACAATTCAATTCATAAATGTATGGCTGCTTCATCCTAACATGTAGTTACCAAACGACATAAGATTTATAAACAACCTGTTATTTTACAAAATTAAAGGTCATCTGAGCAAGAGTAAATAATGGCCTTGACTAACATATATCAGACTTAAAGTGCACGACGCTACTCAGGAAAAAACATCCACACAAAAAAAAAGTCTTTCAAAGGTAAAAGTATTGGGTTCAGTACAAGTTAGAGACTGTGCTAGGAAAACGGTGGTTCAGGGAAGTGATTTGACCGAGATGATCACGTTCAACCACCGTGTTTCCCCCAATTAAGATACAGGTTCAATCCGTGGCTAATAACAGTTTCAATATATCATCTACCACAGCCAGATTTGAACCCATAACTTTCAGGATAACAACACAGCACTCTACGAACCCGCTCCCTAAGGGAAAACTAGAGAAAATTTAACCAGAAAATGATTATAAAGATTTTCTTAAATTTATCTGCAAAGAATTCACAACTGGTGAAATCCAGATAAAACACGAAAATTGCCACACTTCCTCTAATTAGTATCCTAAGCAGTAGATTCGGCCTTATGCGTCAGTCAGAGATGGCAGCTAAAATGCTACGTAGCTAATAAGACAATACGAAGGTCACCTCAACAAATATACTATTTTTTTTCTTGAATAATATTATTATTATTATTTAATAATATGGTTCTTTTCTAATCATAAGTAAATATTTAAAAATACTTTTAATTTATTATGTACCTTGTTAATTCCAATAGTTTCATTTTTATTCATTATTTTGTTGTTTATTTCAATTATTTAATTATTCAATATTTTTTATTTTGTATGTCCAGTCCTGAAGAACACCTGTAAATGTGGGTCCAAACCTCTATTTTTAATAAATAGTTCATTACAATTTAAGGAATTACTTTTTGACCTCAAACGGAACATTTTCATTTTTATATTTTTTTTTATTCTTACATATAAATTATTCTTTTAGCAAATAGCAAAATCGGATTCCAACCGACTACTCAAAATTGTATGGTACTCCAGCCTAAATGACAGGCCTGAGCAAAATCTGAGAAGATATGAAAAAGCTACTGTCGAAACCTCTTGACCGAGGTCTGCAATATCAGCAGAAACCAAAAACTCTTCGGAAAACTATATATTTTTTTTCAAAACCTAACCATCAACTGAGTCTTACAAAGACAGGGAGCGAAATAGCTCAGTGTGTAGAGTGGCGAGTTGCTATACTGAAGGTTTCCGGTTTAAATCCGGCTTTGGCAGACAAATTATTCAATCCATTAATATCCACGGATGGACTCCGTGCGAGGAAAACCCGGGAGTAGAGCGAAATCTTTGACAAATCCTGCCCCTAAACAATTGTTATCCTAGAAATAGTACAATTTCTGCCATGTACTGAACCCCATAACCTTTTTGAGTTGTCGTGGTTGAGTTTTTTTTTCTATTAATTAACAAGATAATTGGTTTATGTAAATAAATAAAAGTTTTACCAACATCTGCTTGCAAACGCCTGTCCATGCATCACTACTCAAATCCAAATTGACCAGCTCATCCAGAGCAATCCCCCACGTACGCCTTGGTCTACTCAGACGCTTCCCAGGCGGTACAGCGCTTATTACCTTTTTAAGAATTTGTTCGTTACTAAGCCCAGCAACTTTACAAGCCCATCTTAACTTTCGCGAAGCAATCACATGAATAATATTAACCGAATGCATGCTTCGCGATTAAAAGTAAATGGTACTAACATATATTGTTAATATATAATTTTGGATAAACCTCGAAACGGTAAGAAGTAAAAATAATAATGAAAAACTACAAATACGTTTTTTGAGTCCTTCCGTGGGATATTTAATTTACTTAAGAACTATATATAGGTCCAATGCCTAATCATTAATTATCTATTAGAACTAGATAACTAATTATTTAAATTAGGGATAGATTTAATCATGTGACAGACAGGCTTAAATAATTAAAACGATGGGTTAGAAACATATGAGTTCATTAAGTGTGGAAGGCCGGTCGGAATTGTGGCTTGGGGATCGATGTTGCTCACGTTCAGGTTAAGCATTGGCATAACACCCTCAGTTATATTGCCTGCTCCTAACTAATTGCACTAATAGCTAGCTCTGTTTAGTTCTACAAACATTACGAATTTCTAACATATTGCCTGGTTACCGTCGTTGTATCACGTACAGAATTCGGACAATCGGAAAAAAAACCAATTGATACATTAAAATATTCATCAAAGGTATTGAATAAGCTAAATCAAGAGTCAACAAATATCTTTCTCTCTCTCCCTAAATATAAAGCAATATATAAATATATTAAATGAAAACGGAAAATTGTGAGAAACTTTTAGGTCCAAAATTAACTGAAGGTTACTGATTACAATGAAGAAACACAGAAAATATCTCAAACATGGTAGCCGACAAAAGAAAATGACGATTTCAAGAATATAATACTAGATTTTCCCCAACAAGACTAACCAATAAAATTCCTGCTTACACGCAAAAAGTCAAGCCAACAAAACCATAGATTAGCCAAGTTGAAATAAAGATACAAATAACTAAAAAAGGACCAAGAGATATTGTAGATAGAAACAAATTTAGAAAGGTGGATAGTAATGTCACAGAAGGAAATATTGAAGAAACTAGGATGAAAATAGACTGAGGAAAGAAAAAAGGAGAGAAAAGAGAAAAGATGAATGGAGCAAGGAAACAACAAGGTCGAATGCTTTTTAATAATTTAAGTCTACATTCGGAATAAATAAATTTTAAAAGATGGGACCAAAACTATAAAGAACTATATATATATATAAAAGACCAAAACTATATATATATATATAAAAGACCAAAACTATATATATATATATATATATATATATATATATATATATATATATATATATATATATATATAGTTTTGGTTCTTGAGTTTCAGTCAGTTCTTTTAACTTCTTTAGACGACGTTTCGAGACTAGCTCAGCAAACAGCCCTCACTACACATTTTAGAAATACACAAAACATACATTTAAATTTGGTAAGTCTAAAATAATACACCAAGAGAAAAATAGTTTCAAACGGAATATAAAAGAAATGATAACTATAGAGAAGTATAAAAATCGCGCTGTAAACAAAGAATCGGATGTTCAAGGCCTAAGCTCGTGTGTATGCAAATTTAATTAATTCTTAATAAATAATAATAAAAATAATCTAATATGTTTCAAGAATTAAATAAAACTGCTGATCCTAAAAATAGATTACTTACTCGTTGATCATACCTGATGCAATATAATATTGCGAAGTAACTGATTGATGATAAACTGATCAATTCTTTGGAACTTGTAGGTACACCCTATCCATTACAACTTACACGTGTCATTTTATATTTATTTTAGTCTGCTATTTAATGTTTTTTGCTAAAAGCTCATTTTTTCACTGTTAGGGCATGAGTATGAGACTAACGTTGTCTCGAAACGACGCCTAAAGAAGTTTAAAGAACTGACTGAAACTCAAGAACCAAAACATAATATTTCTATAACATTCAAGATAAGTAGAAACCAATATATATATGTGTATATATCGTTGTTCAAAACGAGTTTGAATTGAACGTCTAGGGGTGGAGGTGCGGTCTCAGGTTATGAGCCAATTCGGGCGATTACTCGTTGGGATGTATTGCACTTCTGTTTTGAGATGTGATTGATCTTACTCTTATTTGTGTCTCGATAATGCCTGAATAGGCGAAACGTCGAATAGTAATTGTTTTTTTTTTTACCCCACATTTTAAACATAAGGCTTTGCTTGTGGTTTTTTCCATTTGCATTCTAATAAATGTTAATGTTTCGTTTTGAGTTTTGGCTCTATTTTATTGATTTGATTTGATATTATTCTTTTTGAAACCCAACGATTAAAATTATTTTATCTAATAGATAATTACTAAGCGGAAATTTCGTTTTGAAATGAACTAAAAATAGCAACCAGGAAATGAACTATGTCAAACCACAATAGACCCGATATTCAACAAGTTATCAATATTTTTTTCATAATTACAACATTTTTTTATTTTTAGATTTCGTGGCCTTTTATTTTGTCATTATCTAACAGACAATTCATTCTCCTTATCGCGGTTTTAAACTAGATATAAAAACTTCTGAATGTGATTTTACTGTACAACTTCAGATAATAATAAAGCCATCATTAAATATAAATAAATAGAATATCCTGTGCTTTATAGCAAAAAAACGCGTCAATGTTTTCAAGTTTTTGCTGGAATATGATAAAAAATGTAGAACTATCTATATAAATTCAATCTAAAAAAACTTTCATTAATTAACAAGTTTCGAATAATATAAAATAAAATAATTATTATTAAACATATTTTAGCGTTTTTGGTATTTATTTATTTTAACCAATCAAGATCGAGCATGTCAAATTAATTCTGAAAAAACAGAAATAACAGATTAAAACTAAATAAAAATCTTAATAAAACAAACGCGAAATCAACATGATTTTGTAAATAAATTTAGATATCTTAAAACTCTTGAGCTACTGAAAAGCAAATTTGTCTTTGATATTTTTACATTTCTCAGGAAAGCTATAAAAGAACTCTGATAAGATATTCATAGGAATCAGCGAATCACAGAAGAAAATCGGATGTCACGCTCTCAATCACCATAGTTAATGAACTAATAACCGATAGGAATCGAACCAATCTGAAATATTTAAAGCTTATAGCATCAGGATTTAGATTCTGAATAACTTAATCTGATCTGCCGTTAATTTGGTAATAACAATTCCCAAATTATCTTTAAAAAAAAAAGTAACCTTTTTCATCATTTTCAATAGAACACAGTCAGGTAAAAGATATGGACTGTTTTTTTTATAAAAACCTATTATGAATGAAATGCATAAATATAAAAATAAAATTCTGCTAATAACAGTGAAGTAGGGAGGGGAGTGGATCAGTGGTAGAGCGCTGAGTTGCCGTGCCAAAGGTACTGGGTTCAAATCCCGCTCGCTGCCAGACTTTTATTTAATCTGTTAGCCAACGGAGATGGATCCTGTGGGATCTAGGACCCTCCTGGAGCTCGCCCAGCCTCTATAAAGTGGGCAACAACCTCCCTGTAAAATATTTATTTATGAAATTATACAAATGCCATTTGGCAGATATTGTATTTTCGATCTTCTTTTGAAAACATTCCCTAAGGGATTCTCGGGGAAGCGTGTATGGAGAAACCTCTCATTGAAGGCACTCCTAGCGTTGTTTATCTCTTAGTAGTAGATGTGTCAGTCTGTAATGATTGTATCAGTAAATTTGGATGTCCAGCTAGTGAGTCATGAAATGTTTAGTAGTTTTTCTTGATTATGGCAGTCACGAGTGGTATGTTGAGATCTTTGTGCAATGATTTATTAGTAATGTAAAAGGGACACTGTGTAAAATAACGAAGGAATTTGATTCAATGAATTGAATGAAGTGGGATTTTTTGCATGAGTCCAACACAAGCGAGGGTCCATTTTGGTTTAAATAGGATGTTGTATTTTAGAATTTTGTTTTTTAGTGATGGAGTAGTCGTCTGAGGAGTGAGAGTAGGTGATTCAATCTTCAAATTAGTTACGTGTGATTTCCAAGTCAGTTTTCTGTCCATTGTAAGGTCCAAGTATTTTGTCTGTGTTTGTCTGGGAAATGGTGTATTATAGAGAGAAAAATAAAATAAGAAAAAATATATAATTTATATGACTTTATCTATATCGTTTAAAAAAACTGCAGCCTTCAAGATTGGTCATCGAGACAACATAATTTCGGGCCTAATAGGTTAAAATAAGGCATTAATTGCGACAACTTTCATGATTAATACAAAGTCACTTTTATTATGATTTTAAGAATTATTCAAATACTATTTACACTTAAATAATAATAATGTCGTTCTGGATATGTTGAATACATGTGGAAAATTTCGAAATACTTGACGCCTTTAAGTACGAAGTAGCCCAATTTGAAGGGCCCAGAATAGCGAAGTCCTTGAAAAGACTTCAAAGAAGAAAGATGGCGTAGCTCCTAGTTAATGGACCCAGTGATTAAACATGGCGAAAGACAAAAGACTTAATATTCGGCCAAATTAATCTCGAGAATTAAACATGAAAATGTTGTTAATCTGCTCACTAATTTTTCACAAGTAATGAGAAGTCTAGCGTTTCATGTCCTGTGTCATATAAAAAATAAATAATTGATATAAATGTGCTAGCATAAGATTAAGTCTTTCAAAAAAAATTTAATTGCATTATAATTGTAATATGAATAAATAAAGCCATATAGGATATTTTTCTAACAAATACTTCGCTGATTACAATATGAAAAACATCATAAATCCACTTTACATAACATGAGTATATAAATTATTTATATGTATTTACGCAAGTACATATATACTACTTCCTGTACAAGTATAATATAATACGTTTTACTGACCTGTTGTAAGGTAGTGTAGAAAATCATTTACTCTTAAATATAAATTGGCAATGCCTTACGTTATATAAAAGTTACGTGTATTTTAAGTTTGTTGCTTAACTTTCTAAATGAATTGTTAAAGTTTTATGTAAAAAAGTTTGATCTTAAACTAAGTAATTTTTTTGTGACTTTATATTAAAAAAACCTGTACCACTACAACCCATGATGGGTCATCGGCTCAAAACATAGTAGAAACTTTAATGTTTCTGGACAATGGTTGTGCTGGGAGGTGATTTAGATATCGCTGAACCGCCAGATTCCCCCCTATTTTTGGTACCCACTTTATGGTCCTAGATCCAAAAGGATCCGTCTATGGCGGTTGACAGTATATATAATATATCTGCCATAGCCGGATAAATACGTAATGCAGCTTCACCGCCTTAAAATGATCCATAATCTCTTAATTTCTTGTTTAAATTCTCAGCCTGCCTAACTAAATGTGAAACAAGATAATCTATAGTTTTAGTATCGCATAAAACAGGATTTGGTACGAAACAGATAAAAATTCCATCCATAGTAAAATATGGAAAAACAACATGAGGAAGAACCTTCTAAAGATGCTGAGGCCAGGAGAGGAGGTAAGGTCCAAGGTGGGAAAGGCTGTCAATACTGTCAAAATACCTTCTTTATTTATTTATTTACTTTTTTATATTTATTTATGTATTCGTTTATACTTGTATAATAAACATATATTATTTATAAACAGTGTTTAGCACAAGATTTTTACCAAGTATATTCCTACCCAAATCTACCCTAACTATAACCCTAAATTAAAGTCACTATAATAGTCCTCTAAGTGATCTGTCAAGATGAAGGTTCAAAGATCGCATGATAAAGAAATTTTAATAGATGCAATATGGTATCTCTTATAAATAAGAAAGCATATTTATGTTTTTGTTTACATTTTTTTAATTGATTTTAAATTTCAAGAGTCCAAGATTAATTAAATTAAACTTATATATTCAAATATTTAGTCTTTTAGCAGCCTGAGATGAATGATATGGAAGACCTAGGACACTCCTGGGGCGACACCCAGCCTCTATATAGTGGGTACCCAAAATAAGGGGGAAAATCTGGCAGTTGAGCGAGATCTAGGACACATAACCTCCCTGCACAACCGTTCTCCGCGAAACAGAACAGTCTCTACCTTATACTGAACCCCAGACCTCTTCACGGATTGTTGTGGTACAGGTTTTTTTTTATATATCCAAAATCGAATTCTAATTTATATCAATAATGATATATTCACAGGAAATACACATTTCACTCGTCAACACATCACGAAAATTCTCTTGTCCTGTCTCCCGGACCTATGAGTAGATTAAAAAGACAATGGCTTACAGACCTGTTCGGAAACCATTAATCAGTTATAAAAAATTTATTATTTCTGCAAATCGAGAAGATAAAATAATTGGGTAATTATTCCGCACGTTGTAACTTAGAGTTGGTCACAAGTTTTAACTTTTCAATCGTGATAAATGTGATGATAAATGTGTATAGCTCCGTAATCATTTCACCTCGAAATGAACACTTCAACAAACATATATAATTCGAAATCTTAGTTGAAACTTTCATTTCTTGATGAAATTATTACAGTAATCTACTCATTTCCCATAATTACATACTCTTTTCCATACAAAAGCTCGTGATGAATTGTATTTTTGGGAAATATTAAAAAGGAAACTCAAAACTTGTGACTCACGTGAAGCGACAACCGGCGGAATAGTTACCAATTATTGAGATCAAATTAGCTGGAATCGATACAAAGGAAATACAACATAAAAGATTAAAACTAATAATAGAATTTATTATATTTAAAGTTTAATTAATTGCATTGTAAGATATGTAAAAAACACTTGTCCAATCAGTGAATAGGTGAAACGAATTAGGTGAATTAAATGAAAATTATAATTAATCTTTAACTAAAATTGTTTTTAAAAGTCTGTATTAGCTTAGAAAACCAACACAAAGACGATAAATAACTGTGGACGTTGATCATTTCAAGCTCAAACGAACAAACCAATAACTCATGGGGTTTTTCGGGAAAGGCTCAATACATCACTTTATCAACGGAAACATATATAACCGATTGGTTGCTGCGGTAAAACAGAATTCAACTTCGGTTTATCAAACTGGAAGATAAGAAATAATCATTGTTTATAATGTTCATAGCGATAAATTTATAATTACTCGTAGTGCATTAATCGTATTCAAAATCATATAAAAAGGATTTTTCGATAAAATCAAACATATTTCTGGCAATTGTAAACCATCATACAAATAATTCTTATGTTTCTGAACTGATAGAAGAGTATAATAAGAAGTCATTGCGTAGAGGATCTTCTATCCTATTTCTTTTAAATTTGTTTTATGTATGAAATGATTTTCTTATAAGTAGCGTTTGTAGTATATCTTAATCTATCTGCAGTTAAATACCTGGTTTTTATATATGTATATTTATACATTTTTTTTTTTAATTTTATTAATTTGTTTCGGCTAAAAAAACCAGTACCACTACAACTCATGAACAGTCTTGGGCTCAATACGTGGTAGAGACTACTGTTTCTTGAATAAGAACACCGAGACACTCCGCACCGTCGTAATTTTTGTAACCTTTTTACAAATATATTATTTTTATTTGTTGTAGATTTTGAAATTTGTTTATAAATCTTCTATATATAGAATACCCTATGAATATTTTATAAAACTATTCTTATGGTAATTAACTGATTAAGCGTACGATACGAAGTCATTGTGCAATTGCTTTAGTAGAGAACACAAAGGAATAGTAATAAATGAATACATCATTAATGTTGCAACCTATGAAGGATAGAGTAGGACATTTAACCTTCTTCGATATCATCTTTATCGAGTAATACCAAAAACGTACCATTGAAATTGATGATGTCATCAATAGTACAATTTAGTAGTTGGTAAAATTTGTATTATTATTGTTATAACTCACTTAAATACTTTTACGTGCATTGGCTCCCCTAGTAAGTGATCACTTCTTAATTAATACAAAGCTAACGAGCTATAATTCTTCAAACGTGAAGAAGATGTTCCTTAATGAACAATTGCCCTAGAATGTGAGGCTCTTTGATGTCTCAGCGTCCTGCCCTCTTTCACGCACTATATAAAATTAGTTTTTAAATAGTCTTGAAGGATCTGCTCTTCCAACTATATAACGAAGCCAAATATATTAATCAGTGATATAAAAATACATTTTATAATGGCAGATGTACAGTTTGAGATCTGTACTAAACAATAGCTATACCAAAAAAACAAAAAAACTCAATAAATAAATTTCATGATAGCAAGATGTACAGCTTGAGTTTTGTACTGGAACAAAAGCTATAAAAATAATCTATACTTAAATAACGTTAGTAGTTTGTGGAGCATCTCGGAGCAAGGTTGCTGTCTCTATTTGATCTCTTAGGACTTGGTGTGTGATGTTGTGTACATTGTCTTCCTTAATGGGATTCCCTAGCGAAGTGTTGTCGTGATAATGCCAGAATACGCGAGGCGACGACTGGTTGTTTGTGCCAGTATTTCAGAGAATTCAAGGCTTTGTTTTTGGTATTTCTCCTATTGCATCCTACATATAATTTATGGCATTTATAGAGTTGTTGCTCATTTTTTTAATTCATATAAATTGTAATACAAATACAATTTATTATAGCAGATATATGTTATAAGATATACATTGAATTTATAACAAAAGCTATTAAAAAAAATCAATATACATAAAAAAACATGAATGGAAGAATTATACAGAATTTATAAAAATAATAAAGAAAAATAATGAATTAATAAAAAAATTATAAAAATTAATAGAATATAGAAAAACGTCAATATCATGACTTCTATATTATTTATACGTCATAAGTTGAGCAAATGCAACAGTTCCACAGCTATAACTGACGTGTTATGCTCATTTATAAGTACGAGTAACTGTACTAGACTTATGGTAAACAATAATTTATATGGTCATCTGTGGTCTAAGGGTTAGCATAACTTCTATGCCTATGGTCGCGGGTTCGCAGCCCGGCAGTTGGCCTTATGATTTAGTAAAAACATCCTTGGTTATACCGTCCTTCGGAAGGGGCGTAAAATGATCCAAGCCAATGCGGTGGCAGGTGCCCCCCAAAGATCCTTATCCTAATTATACCAGTACAGTCAATATTTCTAACTCCGACTGTAACATCGTCAGATTTTTTAAAGCAGTATTAAGTGACGTTAAATGAGTAAACAATGATTTATTTACCTGCTTACACTTTTTCATGTCAAAACCCAAGTAAATTAGTAAAACCAATAACAGAATAAGCTCATCTTGTTCGAAGACTACCTTAGACATTTATCGAGCGTTTACTTGTCGGAGGAGTGGCTCAGTGGTAGAGCACTGAGTTGTCATGCCAGAAATCCTGGTTCAAATCCCGCTGCAGGCCATGACTTTTATTTAGTCTGTTAGCAGCGGGAGATGGGTCATATAGGATCTAGGACCCTCCTGGGGCCCACCCAGCCTCTATGAAATATTATAAAAATAGGGTACCCATAATAAGGAAAATCTGGAGGTTGAGCGTGACCTAGGACAAGTCACTTCCTTGCAGAAGTGACTTGTCTATGAAACAGTACAGTCTCTTCCATGTACTGAACCCCAGACCCGTTCACGGGTTGTAGTGGTACAGGTTTTTATTATTTATTTTTTTACTTGTCGGCTCAGAGGTTATTAAATTCTAATGGGTTTATTTGTTATCAATCAAGGCCAAAGACTTAAACGCCCGACTCATTCGTTGCCATCCTATTCAATTATATTAACCGTGGAATCGGCTATTTCAAGCGATCCTTTGAAAAAAAAATTATTTGCTGGACTATTTTACAGTGAAATGATTCTTAGCGAGGTGGATTCCTTGCTTTAAAAAAAATCCAAAAAATCATAATTTTAACCATTAATCCATTTTTAATACTTGCGTTACAAGAGGTTTACGTATATTAATTAGAAGTAGTGAAATCTATAGTCAAATGAATCTCAGCTTTATTTAGGATCCAGCATTCTACTCCGTAAAAAAAAACACCGAAAAAACATATCATCTTGGTAATTTTATTTTTAATTCAGCACCTGATTAATTATGTTTTTAAAAACATGGTACCATAAAAACCTAGAATGTCCAAGATCGCGGGTTTGCAGCCAAGGAAGTGACCTTAGGATTTTTTAAAAAGAGAAAAGCCATTATTTAACATGATTGTTAGTTAACAATTTAAAAGTTAGGTTTGTTTGTTTATTTAACGCCACTTAATACCGCTATGGCTAATCGGACGATGCTACATTGAGAGCTCAAAATTCCGCCAATCTAGGTTTAATTGGAATAGGGATTTTAACGAGTACCTGACATCGTACAGGCACGGGACCACCATTTAACGTCCCTTCCGAAGAACGGCATAACCAAGTATTTTTAACTCTCTTTAAAAAATTCTCCGGTCACCTACCGGGCTACGAACCCACGATCTTGGGCTTAGTAGGTTGTTAGGGTATCCACAAGACCACTGGTCGCAACATCTGGTTGGCCTCCAACTATAGCATTGTCCAATTAGCCATTATAGCGTTAAATAAACCAAACAATAAAACTATGTTAACTAAAACAAACTAAACGACTCTGTGATCTAATTATTAAATCTACTAAATGTTTAATACAAATCGTACAAAGGATGGATTACGAGTTTTAAACTTGTGAAATGATGAAACTAGTGAAAGAAATGAAAAGGAAAAAAACAGTGTCGAAATGAAAAGGGCAAAGATGACTTTTACTAATTTGTCAGAGATTGAATTTCAATTTTGGCGGCCCCCCTCGGGTTCCCTCTCAACCGAATCTTAGGGTTTAATTTTCTGCTTGAAAGGGCTCGCTTTCCCTTCTCAAGAAATAATAAACCCTCCCCTCTTCATACAATGGAAATTATTTAAAAGAAAAATATTGAGGAATCGAAAATAATCCTGTCTACAGGGATTGACATAATCTATTTTTCGAGAACTGAGGAATAGAGTGGTATATAAGTCAAAAGCTAGACACTTATATTACAGGCGAAGGAGCGGCACAGCTCAGTGGTAGAGCGCTTGCTGTGCCGAAGGTCCCGAGTTCTAATCCGAGTAAGGTAGATAATTTATTTCATTCGTTAACAGCCGATGATGTGTTGGCAGCAGACTCTGTGAGATCTGGAGACCCTCCTGGAGCTGACCCATCCTCTATAAAGTGTTTACCCTTCATTATGGAAAAACCTGGAGGTTAAACGGGGTCCCGAACCAATTAGCACAACCGTTTGTCCGAGAAACAGCAAAATCTCTTCCACGTACTAAAATTAAGTAGCTATATAACAGGTAAAGTATGACGATAGTTAAAATAGCTTCATATGCTTATAGTCCAGTCTTGTAATTTTGCTAGTATTTTTGTAAACACGTAACATTATAATGGTATTATAACTTAAAGAAGTAAGTGGAAAATTATAAACAATAAACCTTAAATCTATAAAATAAAAACAGGAAGCCATGGAGGTTGTACATTACATTTCTATTGCCAGAAATACATAATTGCAGTATAGCCCGTATCATATATATTTAAGTGTCACTATGTTTTAAGTTTATCAAAGATAAAGTCCATTATGGTTAACTAATTTTTTTATTCCTTTAACTAATTCTGTCCCATTATGGGATTGGTTAAAAACATGAGAAGTTATAACACAGCATAGATTAAGCGGAAGTCTGACCCATGGTTGGGAACGACTTCAACCACTAAAGACCTTCATGGATTTAACTGACCTTTTTAGTGTTTTTCATCTGAATGATCCAGATCTCTCTCATAGAGTTTCCCCAACTATTATATATTAAGATCACTGAGCTTGAACCGTATTAAGAATTTTCCAAGAGATAAAAACATTTGAAAAGCAAGGGCAGGAAGAAAAGCCGAGTTTCCCTCAAGAAGGATAAATTACTAACACCCCAATTTCAGTGGTTTTCTATTTGTTTAGGCTAGGAATGATTCGAGAGAAAGCAGTATAGAGAATATAACGACACTCAGATAATATAGACCTTAGAGAGTGGAGTAGAAATAAGTCATGCTTTTTCGGTGGTATTTTTTGTCAATGAAGGTTACTTATGTTTTAAAAAAAGTGGTCACAAGTGAGCTTGAGGTACAGTATGTTGGTAACTGTACAACGGGTACTGCATTGGATACGATTCCTAACTGAGCTGGTTAATATGTTTATGTAAAATGCTAAATTAATTGAAAAGTTTGATGAATTTAGAAATTAATTGGAACAAACATGATTATTTTATATGAAAATGACCCTCTAGTAATTATAAAGAGTCCGAATGCGTGTGTTTGTGTGTCTGTGAATAACCGTGATGGTATCCGTAATGTATTAAAAAGGTAATTAACTTATGGATGAAGTTTATGCCAGGCGGAAGTATTTTCTAATTAAAAAAACAAGTTTTTCATTTCAAGATCGTAGATCTGTTCTTGAACATCACCACTTGTTTATTCATATAACTTCACATTATGCTGCTATGGCTAATCAAATGATGCTACAGTGGGAGTACTAAATTCCGTCTATCCAGATCTAATTAGGACGAATACCTGATATCACACCATCGGTATACGTTCCTTCAAATAAGTAATCAAAGAAGTAAAAAAGGATAAGTATGGATTTTTTTTTAATTTTTCTTGCGGGATGGACAGTGTCATGTCGGTGCTAGTAACCAAGCTCACAGCACGATTAGCGAAAGCTTGGTTACTAACACCGACATGACGGTCCATCCCGGAAGAAGAATATAAGAATACCAACGATCCTGGAAGCCTGCGTGAACATAAGTATGGATTTTTTAATCCCTTTAAAAAATTCTAAGGCCACCTGCCGGGCTGTGAACCCCCGATATTGAGCACAGTAGGTTGTAATGCTAACCACCCGAACTACGATGCTCTCAAAACAAGCGTAAATGTGAAAAAGTCAATTTTATAAATTTTGGAGTTATCCTCTTTTGATCCTGAACGCCTCATATAACTTATAATATGATGGTTTTACACGTTTAACTTTAATGCTAATAAAATAACTATAAAAGTATACTGAGCAATGTGTTTCTATAAAAATTTACGTCATAAAAACATTATGGCATGCTTTTCATTATATGAAATGTATTTAGATGCATATAAATTATTATTAAAGCGTGTTTATAATGAAAAGAACAAGAACGACCAATGTTTCAAATTAATTGATTATAAAAGCTATTACAGAAGAAGCCAGGGAGATAGGAGACGGCCAATAATTCAGAAGCACGTATCGGCCGACATAGATCCCAGGGCTCACGTTGTCAGGGCCAACGGGAGGATAACAAATATTTAATGAAGGGTTGAATCCTAAATCACCGAGTTCAAGCATCCACTGTAGGCTGGTTAGTCAGACTCCACTTCATTACGACATCCAACGGATGAGGTACCATTCGTATGCATATGGTGGTGTTAGCTGATCTGGAATGGGACTTGCATATATTTCAGTTATTATATTAAAATCAGCACTACTACATCCCTTGAAGGTTCTTGGGTTCAGTTCGTGATAGAGACAATATATAGTACAACAGTCGTACAGGGAGGTGATTTGTCTTAGATCACGCTCAACCACCAGATTCCCCCCCATATATTGGATACAAACTTTATAGAGGCTGGGTGAGCCCCAGGAGTGTCCTAGATCCCATAAGATCCATCTCCCGTCGCTTTCACATTAAATAAAAGTCTGCCAACCAGCGGGTTTTGGACCCAAGACCTTCGGCACGGCAATTCTACCACTGACCCACTCCATTCCCTAGCTTATTATATTATTTCAATATATATTAAAATAGAGAAGAACCCTAATTAAATAATTAATCAATGAACGGCGATCAAATTTACAAATGGTTATTTTACCGATTATAAAACCGGAAAATAGTGTAAGAAGAATAAACATGTAAACAATAGATTGTACCGTTTGCAGGTTAAATCAAACTTGATACCTTATTAAATTAACTCATGAGTGATCTAGTCTATTATTGAATGATTCTTATAAAATTCATTAAAATAACATCTTAAATTTATTTCACAAATAAATAAATTGAGGCGTTCAGTATTAAAAGCAGACAACTGATTGGTTTTTTTCACATTTTATTACACGACCAATCAAGCAATGCTACAAGATCCCAAAACTTCAGGTTCAGAATAAAACCATGAGAAATAAGTGACAAAATGTGTAAGACAAAATAGCTAGACTAAACTAGCGAAAAAGGTAATTTTTGGAGCAATTCGATTTTTAACATACTACAGCACATAATAAAAGCAACGGCGGACTAATATTGCAGCAGTAATAAGAAACGGATGGTTCTACGCGGAATGTGAGGAGGCTGTAAAAATGCGTAATAACAAAACGGGCCATAATTATTATGCATGATACTCGCCAAACAAGGAAGGAATTCACAGATGCTCGGACACAGGCAAAGAAAATCTGCAGAAAAATAGGATGGCGTTAGTACGACAAATTAGGAATCTAGAAGCATCTCGGGCCAAGAATGAGACAAGAAAGTTTTTCTAGGAGATTAAGAAGATAAAAACAGGATGGAAGCCAAGGGAAACAATGCTTAGAGACGAGAATGGGTCGATGCTACTAATAGAGGAAGAAGTTTTGAATAGAAGGGAGAGGTACTTCAGTTATGAACTGAATCACAGTAATAGTAACAGTGAAGAAGATACTATAGACGAAGACAACCAGATCTGGTCAAACTGGTGAAGAAGAAATATCCCCCCCCCCCAGAAGTAGAGGATATTGCAGGCATCGTGGATAAACTCAGAAATAACAAAGCCCCGGGGACAGATGACATCATGGCGGAGTTAATAAAGCGGCATGCCCTGAAATGAACAAGGAACTGTACAGATTGATAGCACACATATGGCATGAGGAATGACTACCTGAAAAATGGAAGGAATCTATAGTTGTTCCGATATTTAAGAAAAAAGGGGATCCCACAGAATGCAGAAACTACAGAGGGATCAGCCTTCCCAACGTTCCTTGCAAGATCTTTGCCATATCATTATATAACAGGCTGGTACCTTACATGGAAAGCACAATTGGCGATTATCAAGCAGGCTTCCGATCAAATAGATCAACAACAGGCCAAATCTTCCCCTCAGCCAACTGGGAGAAAAGATGTATGAATTCGGCCTCAATCTTTAGGTACTTTTTGACTTTGAAAAGCGTACGATTCAGTGATCAGGAAGGAGCTATACCGTACAATGTATGTAAGAGATGCGTATCCCTAGAAAGCTGATTGATTTAGCGAGATGCACTATGAAAGGGAATACTAGCCAATGAAGAATAAAATGAAAGAGTAGTGGACCGTTCAGTGTCAAAGCAAGGCTAAGGCAGGGAACAATACAGGGTAAGCAGGGTATGGCACCACTACTGTTCAACATAGTCCTCCATAGAATAATAAGCAGGACAGGGATTGGATCATGGCGGTACTGTATTCACAAGAATGATACAAATACTAGCATACACGGATGATGTGCCCATTATTGGTAGATCACTAGCCAGTGTAGAGAAGGCTTTTATAAAGCGAAATATACAATGTAATAACAGAAATGAGACAAAGAGGAATAAATATAGCCCAAGCTGCAGACAGCCAATCCTGGAGCAAAATGGTTGAGCTGCCCAATATTTATTACATTTACAGAGTGTCTTCTAAGTCACGAGAAATACTAAAAGCGATCATTTCTCTAGACCCCAAGAGTATCAAAAATTCGTACAACAAACGTTCCGATACATTAATGAAAAACTGTTTGATGATACATTTATCGCCAGAATCATTAAGATGGGAAGGCTTCCCTGGGAAGCATTTTGCAAGTATGAGAGACAATGAGATACCAAAGAAACTTCTGGAAGAGAAGCTATCCATCATGGGGAGGAGAGGCAGGCTGAGATAGCGGGGGATGAATTATCCATCTTAGGAATAAGGAAATAAAGCAACTCGCCAAGGCGACTTGAGGTTGATTATACAGGCTTACCATGGGCTACAGTGCTGGAAGAAGAAGGTAATTTTTCGTGGATTTATACTTTAGTAAAATACAGAGTGTTTTGTTTGAAACTTAGAAAAATAAAAGTACATAAGAAAAATTAAACATAGAAGAAAAAAACTTGGAATTCAACTTAGATAATACTAAACATAACGGTGAAGGTAAAATAAAAATTATACCTATGGATTAATCCCAAATCAAACTATAGAAAATTGGAGTACCAAAACTAGTACGTAAGAAAATGAAAAAATATATCAATTAAAGGAACACCCAGCAACTTTACAAGACCATCTTAATCTTCGTGACACTATCACTATCGTTGTGTAATCTCCTAAATTGAGTGGTCTCATCCTTTTTTGGACCGAATATTCTACACAATACTTTAAGACGTTGTTCATGCTTCAGCGTTAGCGGAAAGGTTTCACATCCGTAAAGAAGAGTTGGAAGGATAATGGTTTTTTAAATTCATATTTCTAGGTTTCGGAACAAAACAAGTATCCATAGTATCACAAAAATCCTCATCCTGCAAGAGGAGGCCTGATGGTATCTCTATTAACAATTTTATTCTGTTACATTACTAAACTATTCTCCAAGCCTTACTCTCCTGCAATAAGTGTATACCTACAATTGAACGCGGAGAAATATTTAGTCGTTTACACGAAGGGTCGGTGCCCTTAGCCAACAAAAAAAAAGGGTCATACAAGATCAGTGATCCGCAAAGGTGTCCATTATGTACGTCCCAAACTGGTCGATACGACCTCGCCTTTATCAGTCCCTAAAACCTAACGCCCAAACTGGGGTTTCTATATTATGGACAATAACGGAGATTAACACTTTTTCTAAAAAATGAATAAATTATCATGCGAAAGTATCGAAATTGTCAATATGAAATACTATATAAAAAGAATAATTGGACCCAGCGCAATATGTAGTACGAGATATATATGTATATATGTAGTACGCAATATACAGACTCGTATATTTTACTTATTAATAAAAAATAAAAAAACTGTACCATTACAACCCGTTAACAGGTCTGGGGTTCAGTACATGGTAGAGACTTTACCTTTATGGACAACGGTTCTGCAAGGAGGTGACGTCATAGGTCACGCTCAACCGCCAGATTTCCCCCCTTATTTTGGGTACCCAATTTTTATAATATTTTATAGAGGATGGCTTAGCCCCAGGAATCATATACCATATCCATGATGGAAGACATATCACATCAACAGTCCAATTAGAGTTATCGCATAAAGACTGTTCCAAAACGTTTCACTTGGAACGTTGTTGTTTGTTCCTCTTAAACTAACAATACCTGTATAAATATGCTATAAATACCTCTACTATGAAATAAAAAATCTTAAAAACAAAAGCAAAATGCGCAAAACAAGGAGATAGAATTAATGTCAATGAACTAGCAGCCTTGGAGAGAAAATTGCAGACTTCTTACGCTACATCTTTAACTAGACCAATTAAGATGTACGACAATTTAATAGCAGATTGTCCTGTTTGCACCAGTAATTCCAAAGTTGTGTATTTTTAAAGAAATGCTTCTTGTTTAAGTCCATAATACATGATATTAATATAAATGAGTGTCATGCTAGGAATATTCTGAAATTTTAAATATTTGAATAATGAAACAATTACAATTTTACATACGTACGCATGTAATTTTATTCTACTATATTTGGGTCAAAAGTCTGGGTCATAAAGAAAGCCGATGAAAAAATGCTTCAAGCATTTTAAAGGAGCATTTTTCGGCGAATTCATGGATCTATTAGAGAGAGGAAAGCATGGAGAAGACGTACCAATGCGGAGCTGGCAAGTCTATTCCAGGCACCGGACCAGATCAAAGTCATAAGGCTTGGTAGGTTGTGCTGGGCTGGCCGTGTGGCCATAACGGCAAGTGTTGAAGGGCCCAGAAGAATAATTGAAGAAACGGTTCAGGGTACAAGAAAATTAGGGCGGCCCAAGCTGCAATGGCTGGATGAGGTCAGTGAGGACTTAAGGAGTCTATTAAATGTCCGGAACTGGAAGGCCGCTGCACTGGGAGGACTGGCGGTAGCGTATCGAGGAGGCCAAGGCTCATTGATGGGCTGTAGAGCCATGAAAGAAGAAGAAGAAGAATATTAAGAAGATATAAAATTGTGTACAATTACATATTTTGTATTATTTTTTTGTTTAAAAAAATCCATAAACATAACTCGACATTTAAACTTAAATAACATTCTGTTTATTTACTTAACGCCATTGTATACTACTTTGGCTAATCCGACGGTGCTACAGCAGGAGTCCTAAATTTTGCATATCCAGGTGTAATTAGCATGAGGATCATTAAAGGTATCTGAAACCGCACTGGCTTGGGACCACCACTTTACGTCCCTTTCGAATGAAGGCATATCCAAGAATGTTTGTCGGCTTTTAGGAATTCCTAACGCCACCTGCCGGACTGCAAACTAGCTACCTTGGACATAGAAGATTGTTACCCTAACCATTACACCACAGGTGGCATTTTAACTTCAGTCATTTATTTCCTATATGAATAATACTACCAATAAAACGTAAAAAAGTATTTAAATAATGAGGTGAAAATAATAGACAAAATAATATAATAGTTAAAAACAATAAACAAATACAGCACATCCCACCCTCAAAACTTAGGAAGGCATCAGCCAAAATGTCAATACAGAAATACGACGTAAATTATTTGAGACAGGAGTTTTATAAAACTCAATTTAACAATACAAAAGTATTTACTTCAAGGTAGGAAACTTTACAAATGCCTTCAAACTTCTGAAAGGTTAATGAAAACAAGTCGGAAAACAAGAGAAAAACATATTTTCTCCAGTACTATGTCGATTAATAATCTGTTGTTTGTTTAAATAATTAAAATGCTAAAAATTCAGTTTAAAAGAAAAAGGCTGAGAATTCATAATGAATAAGCAATATGAAATTACAGTTATGTTTTAAAATATTCATTGGATTATTCGTAGCAGTAGTCTTTGACATTTTTGATTTCAATAACAATTAAAATTATTTCTGATTTATTTTATTTATTTATTATTTTTTTTTTTTCCAAACTTCAGAATCTTTCGCCTCGTCTACACTGAAATGGAGTTTTAGGCTTTTCTTCTGACCATTGATTTATATTCCTTCTCACTATATGGATGATGGAAGGCGAATAATTCAAACAGCAAAACAAATGGTCGGATTTATGTTGTTTTTCTAGCTTCACGGAGTCCGGTTGTTTATCAATGCCTATGTACTGAGATTCTTGTTTATTACATTGTTACTGCTTCCTGTTTTATACACGCATGTATATGCGCATGTTATATACATTTTTTTAAGCAGAAAACAATTGTATTCGTTATCTTTAACGGCGATTCAAAATTTGCATAATTTATTAATGCATATTCCTTATAGAAGTGTGTGAAATATTGGCATTCAACTGTGTTAAAAGTAAATGAAATTTTATAAACTTATTACGATCATGTAAAAAAAGGTATATTAGCTGATTGATGTGTACAAGCTCTGATTTGTATTGATCTGTATAAAACTCTACAGCATATGAAGGGTTTTGGATTCAGTACACAGTAAAGCCTTTTTTCGAGCAAACGGTCGTGCAAGCCGAGATCACGCTGATCTGCCACCAGATTTATTCCTATTCTAAGTGTAAGCACTTTATTGGTATTGGCTGAATCCCAGAAGGTCTTGAAATGCGACATAGTAAAAAAAGAGTTTGTGAATATGTGTGGGTATATATATATATTCACATCTGTCACAGTCAGACACATAGAATATTTACAGAGCACCTCCTTTTTAATAATATAATAAGTATAATAAATATGTAACAATGAGAAACCATATTCCAGTATCATGTTTTTATTTGATTTATCATGTTTTTGTTGATTGATTATTTTTATATATTAAAAATATAATTTCGTATAAAAAAAAAATTAATCGAATAAATAAAAAAATAATAATCATGAATTTATAATATGAATAAATTTATTGTCATTTTTTTTATGAATGAAAAATCGAATCAAACTGAGCCAATAATCATACCTGGCGTCAATAAGTATTTGGGAAAGTGCGTGGATTTAAAAACATTTATTTTGTTTCTCCTTAAAAAAAAGTGTATCACTACAACCCATAAAAAGTAGAGCAATTGTCTGTCACAGCCGGTCTCAAACTTTAGAACTAAAAAAATCAGTATTTCAGCACCCAAGTGCTGAGAAACACATCACGATATTTTTCTTTTTTGTCTATTATTTAATTATTCTAGTCCATAACTGCAATAAAACTCTAAAACCATAGAATTATATATATAGGGAAGAAATTCGTTGACTGTAAGTACTAATGTAGGATGGAAATAGTTGGGGGTGCATAGTTAGGAAAGGAGCAGAATATATTTAAAATAAATAATCTCCTGGATATGGTACATGGTTAGCAGTTATTTTAATTATTTATTTTACCAAATCAGGCTTATAACATAAATCGCTATACCCAAGTTTTTTATATACATATACATATTTAGGATGGAAATAGTTGGGGTGCAGTCAAAAATTGACACAATAAATAAGTGGAAACTTATTATATTTTATAAAAATAAAAAATATTATAAAAAATATATATAATAAGTTTCCACTTATTTATTGTGCAAATTTTTGACTGCACCCCCAACTATTTCCATCCTACATATGTATATGTGTGTGTGTATATATATATATATATATATATATATATATATATATATATATATATATATATATATATATATATATATATATGTATGTATGTATATAAAAAACTTGGGTATAGCGATTTATGTTATAAGCCTGATTTGGTAAAATAAATAATTAAAATAACTGCTCACCATGTACCATATCCAGGAGATTATTTATTTTAAATATATTCTGCTCCTTTCCTAACCTCAGTTCTTATACGATATGGCACAAAAACGGTCCCATTGAGGACGATATTTTGTATTAAGCGGGCGCGTGACCTGTCCTGATGACCCAGTGCACTGCCCCACTGGGATCACTGGCATTTCTATACTTGTATCTCTTGTCTGCTTCATTTCGTCTGCTATATGGCTAGCCTAGAAAAATAGGCTGTGCATATTTTATTTTTTAACAACGGAATTACTGGTTCTTTATTGAGGACTAATATTATCAATAATATTTAATTAATTCCAATAGATCTTATTGTTTGCTTTGTCATTTTCTTTCTAAATTTCTTTAATAATATTTTTAAAAATCCAAAGTTTCAACACAACAGTGCCCTATAAATGAGAAAAATGAAAAATGATACTAAAGAGTAATTGAAACAAAATACCAGTGGGTTAGCATACCAAAGTACTATGCCAAAGATAGCGGGGGTTTGGAATCCTGCAGGTGGCTTTATGAATTTTAAAGGGAGGAAAAAATTCTTGTTTAAGCCATGGCAGTATAAAGTGACGTTACAAGAATAAACCATCAAACATAATAATAACCTCGTAATGTTGCATAACCAGAAGTAAAATTATGGTAACATTTTATTCTACAGCATGCATAACATAACTATAAAAATATGTCAGCTAGTTTATATTTACGACCAAAAAAATACTACTTTAGAAGGATTTTGCCACAGGCTGCTGCAGATTTGCTGTTAACAGCGGGGACCTTCCTGGGGCTCACCCAGCCTCTATGAAGTGGTAACCCTTAAATGGGCGAAAAACCAGATTGTTGATCTTGGACAAACCATCTCCCAGAAAACTGCTGTCCAAGAAACAGTACAGTCTCTACTACGTATTGAAACTGAAGTGTCGGCACTCCTTTCTGTCTCGAAATCGTTGACTGCCTCTATGACCTACGTATAACTGTCCCATCGCTAGTCCTGGAATAATGATATGGGTACATAGTATATTATATATAAAATCAGCACAATTCATAGTCCTGAATGTAATTGTTTGTTATTTATAGATAATTGGATGACTTATTTAGGCTTTGGTTTTGAAATAATGCAATAACTAAATCATTATTACAGCAATAAAAAAAAATCTTGACAGGTAATAAAAAATATAGATATTGCCAACAAAAAGCTGAGAAAATATATATCTCTAAAAAACATTTTTTTAAATATGCTCATTATCTACATTATACCATCAATGTGTTCAACAACTTATCTCGAATTCATCTTCATAGATAACATTTTGAGTATTTGCATTCAACATAATTTTCAATATTAATGATAGGCCACCATTGGTGAAAAACTAATTAAACCTATATTTATAATAAAAATATACTGATGAATGTTTGTTTAAATTTACAAACAGAATATTTATATATATATATATATATTTTTTTCCCCAGGACAACCACTCGCAACTGTAAGTGCCAAAAAACAAACTTACTTTTGAGTAAGCATTTTGAAAGCTGACATGAGAAGCTCGTAAATTATACTTAATGGAAGTCCGAAGGCCTCGTCAAGTCCGACCCAGTAATTCATAAGATAACTTTTTAATTGTTTCTGGCCCGCAACAGCTCAACATAAATAAAACTCAGCTTTATGCGGTGTCCGGATTTCAAACTAATGATTGTGAGTTTTACTAATTACCTGTAGTCACATAGCAGTAATTAATCTTTTCTTTATAAGTTTATAACTGTTGCGGTCAAAGATAAAGTTATTTTTGTAATGATACGAAATTGAAGTAAGATTTTCATTAAAAAATCAGATCAAACTATATTTTAAGATATTAATTATTTTTAAATTCACCTTACTTATCCTTTCCTAACCTCCTATAATTTTTAAATAATTAACAAAAATATTTAAAAAATAATAAATAAATCAACCTTTTTATTTATATAATTTAAAGTAAATAAAAATAAAACTAATTAGATTATGTACAATTTTAATCATTAATTAGGACAAATTAAAATTTGAGAGAATAATTACTTTAAAATCTTCTTATTTAACATATCCTAGCCTTTTATATTTTTTAAATAATTGAACCAAATATTTTGTTAAATATTAGCTTTATACAATAGAGACAAATCTACTTTTATATTTATATTACATTATTCTTAAAAAAATATTATGTAAATGTAAAAAATACAATGTTAATAAAAATGTAATAAATAATTATAATGTACACTATTTTGACATATTAATTATTTTAAATTCACCTTCGTTATGGTAATGTAAGGTATGGTAAGGTAAGGATATGCCTTTTATAATTATTAAATAATTAACAAAAACATTTTAGATCATAACGTTAAACAGCGAGTTCAACTACCATTATATTTATATTATATAATTCAACAATTTAAAAATAACATAATTTATAATTTATGTTTGAAAATCTAAAAAATAGAATGTATATAATGTAAAAACATAGTGTAATGTTAAAAATGTAAAATTGTAATCAATAGTTAAAATAGAATATATTTACAGTTGAGAGATTAATTATTTTAAATTCATCTTCAATATAATATCCTCACGTTTTATATTTTTTTATATCATTAACATGAGTATTTTAAAAATAGTAATGCTATACAATTAGCGATAAACCTACCTTTATAATAGTATCGTAATATTTTTTTTTTAAATATTAAAAATTGTAATAAATAATTAGAACAAACTATATTATGAGATATTAATTATTTAAAATTCACCTTACTTATGATAACCTCGCCGTTTTATAAAATCTAAATAATTAACAAGAACATTTTAAAATAACGTTATGAATCTGCATTTATATATATACTATATTATTTTAAATTTTTAATTAAATGCATTTGAAAAACTATCTTCAGCATTAATTAAGGGGAGAAACGTATTGAATGTATTAATTCAAAGCTATTCACTAAAAGGATGAACAAGTATCCCACTCTTAATTTTATTTAGAATAAACAAACATTTTCTGTTAAGATCATTTTCTTTTATTTATGAAAATAGACCAAAAATCAATAACTTATTTCTTTTAGTTATATATCGCTTAGCACTTTTAATAATCTTTGTTAATATTGCTATTATATTTTATTTGTGACATCCCAACCCATCCAAGCACTGTCCTCACTACGTACGCTGATGACACATGTGTGTTATCAGTAAATAAGGATCCATTTGTTGCATCCCAATCTCTTCAATCCCAAATCACAAACCTTCAAAATTTGAGGATTAAAATAAATCCTAACAAATCCCATCAAATTACCTTCACCCTTCGTCGTAAACCTACGAATTCCTCCCCTACTGTATCCTTTAATAATATTCCACTGAACCCTGTCGAACAGATACGTTACCTAGGACTCCATCTAGATAAACGTCTCACTTGGAATCCTCATACAAGACTGAAAAGACAAGAAACTGCTCGACGTTTTCGCCTACTTCAACATTTACTGGACAAACGCTCCAATTTATTACAAAAGACTCATTTACATGACAGCTATTAGACCTATTTGGACATATGGACTTGAGCTTTGGGTCTCTACTAAACCATCCAATTCATCTCGTATCCAATCCTTACAATCCAAAATCCTTCGTAAAATCCTCGATACTCCTTATTATGTCACAAACAAACTCATCCATCATGATCTTAATATCCCATATGTTACTGATTTGGCCCAAACTAGATACCTATCCTTCCATAACAAGCTCCATACACACTTGAACCCGCTAGTCTCTCAACTTGCTTCCAATACTATTCCTGATAACCCTCCGAGGCGTCTGAAAAGAAGATGGCCTCGAGATCATCTACTATAGAACTTTATTGGAGTGCTACCGATGGGTAGTTTCTCCAAAAGTGTTTTTCATGTCATGTTGTACATATTAGCACATTTACTTGTTATAATAGCATTATAGTTGTAAATAGATAGATATAAAATGCTCTTTATTATTAAATTATTTACAACTGTTCTTTTTAATTTTATTTTCCACATTAGCAACCACAGCATGGTACTTTATACCGTCTGCCGGGAGTTTGATTAAACTACTAAACAACAACAAAACTAAAAAATAAATCAAATTTCTTTTTGACATTAATAATTAAATTCTGAAATTAAAAATTTTCTATAACGACCTGTATTACTTACAAAATTATATAAACCTATAAAATTCTCTCCATTCAGAATATCTATTAATTTTTGTTTTGATATCAGCTCATATTTTAAGAATTTTTTTCTATACAATTTTAAGACGGGGCACACTGCAAGGAAGTGAAAACTATTTTCAATTTCATTCAGATTACACAGTGAGCATAGCTGTATATTTTGCGAATCAATTTCAAATGGTTTGTAATTTAGATTCAGAAGTTCCCCTCTGCATTTCATAACTACGCTAATTTTTTTTGTTGCTTTAAAATGTCTATGGTAATCTATTGTTTTATTTAATGAGCTATAGAGGCCGTGGTGTGTGCCCTCTGCTGCTTTTGCATGGCAAACTTGGATAAAATAATCTTTGTACAGCTCTAACATTTTGTACATTTCTCCCTCCCAAGTACCCACGGAGTTTAAAGTTAAATCCAGTCTATAATTTATTTTTTTTGCAATTTCCCCCCACTCTTTAAACCATGATATGTTTTGTTTTATTATTTCTCTTGCTATAACTGTACATAGCCTATTTTCTTTATAATCTAGTATTTTTTAAATATAATTGGATTCCATTTTTAGTGTGTACATGTGTACTAATTAGTTGTAAATATCATTAAATTAAATTAAAAAAACAAAAAAAATAATAATAATATTTTATTTGTATTTACAACTCAGGTATAATATTATAATATAAGTATTTAAAATGTACTAATATTCTATAATAAGTTTTACACTAATTTTATAAATAGTTAATTTCCAAAATTTTAATCAATTCATTTTAATTTCTTCTTCTTTGAATTCCTCTTATGCCATTGTCGTCGAGGGGATTTTAATTTATTTGTTATTATTATGTTAGTTCATATTGATGTGGAAACTATATAATTAACCTTTTTTCCATTTTCTTTTCATTCTTATCATAAAATAAAATACGGTTATATTTTCTTTAGTAGCACTGTTGATATTATTAATCTGTATTTTTTTTATTATCAGTCCTGATCATGATGGCCTGAAAATTCGTCTAACGTGATGGCAAAAAATAAAATAAGTTTTAGTTATTTGTGTAAAATTCATTGACCCTCCCCCCCCCCCACGAGCTTATTGTCAACATTGTTTATTATTTTTCATGTTTATTACACTTTTAAGCTTTCCCAGTTAGATATAATCATCAAGATCTAAGTAGAAATCATTGTTTAAATATTAAAAAACAAAACAACCATGTACCTGTCCAACCCATTGGTATGAGTTTAGTATTTGGTAGAGTCAATGTAGCTTCTAGGACAACGGTTGTGCAGGGAGGTGATTTGTCCTAAATCTCGCCGGATTTGAACCCTGACCATCGGAACTGCAACTCAGCGTTCAACATGCTGAACTTCCCCGCCCCATTAAAAGGAATATTCGTTTTAAAAACATAGGCCATACTAATTTGCAATGAAGTTTTTTCTATCAATTATTTCAGAAATATATATATTTTTTCACTACGATTGATAAAGGAGATTCATATTTGAATCGTCTTCATCGCTCCCTAAACATGTGTTGAACTACTTTGTTGGAATTATTGAGATATTTCTGGAACGATCTATTAGAAGTGCTCAATAAGTTTTCTAAAAGTTGTCGGAAACTATCAAGAAACGCTTTCATCCCGAGGAGGCATGATTCTTCAAACTTGGCCGAGAACTGCTCAAGTCTCGGGGGAAATTAATCCTCCAGTTATGAAATATCGGTTTCTCTTTCTCCTCAAAAGGCTGGGGTTATAAACGTTGCATGGGCCACAACGTATTAAATGGTTTGCTTTAAGTTATATTTCAGGTGTTTCCCACGAAACTGCGGGCTATGTTTAAATATTTCCTGTTTTAAAAAAACAACAAATAAAAAAATCTGGGAATTCGTTCGAGGTCGCTGTAATCATTGCGTATTACATAATAAGCAAGCAACAACCAGCACAAAATAGGCACAGAGCCTAGAGTTTTAGGTAAAATTCTTCCTGGACGGAATAAATTCTGCCTAATTAAAATTCAGTCAAGTAGCTTTGAAAAAAAAAAAAAAAATTGTGCCACTAGAACCAATGGTCATGGTGCAGTACATACGTGATATTGACTATGCTGTTTCCAGGACAACAGTTTTTCAGGGAGGCGATTTGTCCTAGATCACACTCAATCGCCAGGTTCCCCCAATTAAGAGTTTATAGAGCCTGGGTGAACTATAGGAGGGTCTATAGAGCCCATATAGTCTATCTGTGGCTGTTAATTTACTAAATAAATAAATATAGGTATAAAAATACATTGTAATTTAGTATGAAGTTATTAGTGCTGCTATAAGTAATTTATGAAGGTTAACTATTTTTTTTTACTGTATTATCGTTTATTCCACTCTTTTTTCGATGAAAAAAAAAACCATGTTATTGCAAGTGATAGAATTTTTTCTTCGAATCATTCAAAACTTACTTTGAAATCCAATGTGAAAAAAAACTGTAAAATTTATAATAATAGGTGAATTGTTACTTTTTTAAATACTCTACAATTAATATTTTTCAATTCATATAAAATGTTTTTTTTAAATAATAAATCAAATTTTTAAAAAAGTTGAAAATAATAGATCAAATTTAGAATAACATAAATCTACTTGGTTTTTCTAAATAGATTAGGTTTTTCTATATTTATCACATATAAACCTTTCAATACTGTACTGTTGATGTGGTACATAATTAATTCAGATAACTTACTTAAACCCATATATCGCATTGCTTAGGTCCTAAATAATTTTATATATATATATATATATATATATATATATATATAAGAAAACTTAAATGAAAAATCCAAAACTTAGGGTGGAGAACAATGAGAAAACGTTTACAGGAACTTTCTGCTATTCCATCGGAGTGAGAGAGTGATAATGACCAAATTATAAAGAGCTATCTGGACGGAAAGCAGAAGAGGAGAGAGTCCAGGGGGTCCTCTCCAAGATTTCAATTAAGATGAGGCGAGGAGGAGTGGCCAGCGTCGAAGGAGCAAAAAGTGGGAAATAGTCTGGAGGGGACGCTAAACCTAATTGTATCGCATCACATCTTGCAAGTACAGTCAGTCTGGAGTCTTTTCCAGGTCGGCAACAACTACTTTCCAGCTGAGATGGTATCGCCGAGGCAGAAACCAATTTATTTCTGGGTGACCGGGGAGGTCTACTGTGTCTGGGTCACGTATGGTTTCCAAAGACACCGAAATAGCCTTTTTCAAAAATAGTTTCTACTATTTCTCTGAATAATAGAAGCAAATACTTTTATTTATTACTTGGTTTCGTTTCCGTGTTCAAATCCGACTATGACAGATAATTTATTTAATTTTTTAACAGTCGGGGAAAAATATTTTAGGATCTGGAACCCACCAGCCTCCTATAAAGTGGGTACCTTAAATAGGGGGAATACCTAGTATATTTGTAAAGGACAATCCCGTTCAGGTAGATCTGAATTAAACATAACTATAAACCATAAACCACATTACACACCATCTGAATAACGATCGTATTCGGAAATATAACTGGACAGATGAAAGGATTATCGTGTTTGTTATGCGAATAAAATAAGAAAACCTTTATATCGTCGCTGTCAAAACAATATCGCTTGTCTACACTTTGGGCGATTTTACAGGAGAGAGAAAAAAGCACACCATATGTCATATTATCTTATGTATATCGGTTATCTTTCAATTGCTAATTACAGCACTTCCTTGCGTTCAACCTTGAAAACTTTTTTTAATAGTGTGTAATTCAACCTGTAAAACGCGTAACCGTTACTAACTCATTTTGACCAAAATTAGTAGATAGGCGGTATTGTTTTGACAGCGAAGATATTTTATGTTTAAGATCTGATTTATTAATACCGTTAAAAATAGGCAAATGTGTTTATTTTCAGATGTTTATTTGTTTAAAGAATTTACATAAAGTTTTTGTTTTAATTAATTCTACTAAAACACTGCCGGCCCCTGATCAAATTCGACTGCGTAGACGTGCCGCCAGTAAAATGTTAATTGTTTTTCTTCATTTTTATACATTAACTTAAAGTGGGGCATAACCTTTCATGTACTTATAGGATACCATATAGCGGCTATATACATACACATGAGTACGCCTGCTATACCGACTATATATATATATATTCGGATACAGAGTATATATATATATATACTCAGAGAAGATAGGTTGGGAGTATGGAGACAACGAAGCGGGGTATCGAGCGAACCCAGGCTCAACCTTTCCGCCCTGACCACGACCCAGTTACACCAGCTCAGTCCCTCCTTTCTTACACTAAATCCCTCTGCACAGTTTAAAGGCTTAAACTATCCGCGGGATGTATTCATTAAATATTCTAAAAAATTAGAGAAGATACGCGTTGGACATGAAAAATCGAAAACATTTAAAAACGCATATAAGCGCCCATAGTCCTTGTTGGCTTTAACAGACGCATATACCGACTGCTTTCACTGGACAGATATTTGTTCTTTTACATTGACTGACTATTTATAACACTTTAAAGGAAAGCACGGTCATGAAATAACGGATTAATGTTAAACTATAAGGCATAATTACTGACTGATTAATAAACAAAAGGTGCTAGGGGATACCTTTAGAGCCAAAATAGCTTTAATACGAAAAGTTTTCTCAAGAAGAAGCATCAAGGGGCAAGCCTTTACCCGCAATGCTCTCATGTAATGTGGGATCGCAACCTCACACTTTATTTTATGGCCTTCTTAATAGCCGTTAATAACTTTTAATATTTACATAATATATTACATTTATAGAAATACTACAAATAATATTTAACATGAATATTCTTATTGAGATAACCAAACATATTTAAGTATTAATCTTAACTGATTATAGATCACGAACATTTCCTAGGGCAGAGGAATTAACAAAATTCGTAAGCAGAAGACATTACTATGAAAAGAATATCCATTATTTAATAAAGTGTGCCATTATTAGTAACAATAACAGTAACTAAGTAACAGTAAGTTTTAATAGCTTGTACTGTCGGATAATATGTGATGTGTTACGTTATATTCGTTAATTACTCGTATATTCTTCTATTACCTTTTAAAAAAACATCATTCGCGATTCAAACTTAAAAAATCAATCGACAATTCACAAAACAATCGATGGAAAGTATAAAGTGTAATTTCCAATATAATGTAAAAAATCAAAATAGTTGGGAAAAGATTCAAATAAAGTCGGTACCGAAGAAAATGTCCAAATGCCTTTCTACAGTCCAAATAATTTTGGAAAGATTCTAGGGGTGCGTGAATTCTTTAAAAATAAAAATCGCGAGATGAGAGAAAAACGTAAAAAAAGAAATTTGTTTCTGGAAAATATGCTTTTTTAAATGTAAAATACCGGATATAGTGGAGAGTTTAAGGAGTTGAAACTTCCATTAACCACAAACCACTAATTATACAGCAATTATACTTGATATCTATCACCAGTTTAATCAATTTTATCCAAAAATAAAAATTAAATAAGAGCAGACCGAAACCAGTATCAGACCTTTCATAAAAAAGTTTGTTCCCACTCAAACCCACTAGTTTCAAACCTAGCATCCTCTTCAAGTCCTGATAATCTTCCGAGGCGTCTGAAAAAAAAATGGCCTCGTGACCTTCTAAGTTGACTTATTTATTTGAGTGCCACTGAATAGTTACCCTACTTGCCTTTATCCACAACATAATATATCATTCATTATATTTACTTGTTGTATCGTTATAATACCGTTGTATATTTCAGTAAATAAAATAAAATTTAATGACAACTCCCGAGATATATCCCGCTAGTACACCAATATACCACACCACCCGCGGAGCAGGGATGTATAGAAGCTGTCTCTACCCCGAACACCGGCACTATTCCCGGGACAGGCCGAGGCTAAGATTTATGCACGAGGGTTATTGGGTTTACATAACGGAGCCGAAGGGCTTTATGTAGAACTTGATCCACTAAGTTCGGTCTAAGTCCCTTAGCAAACTCCAATTCATCCTCTAAATAGAATTAGACATCGTCGTTCTGAGTTATGTTCGCTATGAATAATACCGTGCCCTATATAATATTGAACACTCTTTCCTATAGATAGTTATTCCCTCAGATGTAAGTTTATTCCCGAGCGAACGCGAGCCGAGGGAGTAAAGTATTGCTGGGAATAATGATCAATTTAGTCCCGATGGACATACAAGATTTTATCTTCAGATGGGATGTAAAAAGGCAAACTATACTCTATAATATTTTATATTAGGTTATGTTTTACAATAAATTCAAAAACTGAAATTAAATGTGCAATTATTACAATTTTGAATTGTTAAATTTTCAGCCATTTTTTGAAGTCATCGTACGTTTTATTATAAATCTGACTTGATTTAGCTGGCAATAAATTTGAAATAACATTATTTGCTTCTTGTACAATATGTGGTGGATCCATAACTTACACAACCTGAACACAAATGAACTTCTGTTTATCAGTTTTAGTGTTTTGAAACAACAGCTGATTTTAATGGCCGGTGTGATAGGTGTACCAACCTAGCCCTGAACTTTTTCAATACAAAACCTAGATTATTTAGACGAATTAGGTTGTCATCTTAGGGAATAACGTTAACTTTTTGACTCAAATTCTAATGCACATTGAGAAAATACGTACTGTAGTCCTAATTAATTGAGCCAAAAACAAATGTTTTTATAGCAGCTGGAGATAAAAATAATTTTATCCTGGGACCCGGGGTAAGAATGACAGATATGTACAAAAATAATAGAATATATATCTGGCCAAGATGCCACATCATAAGAATCACATAGTATTTACTATAAATTGGAAAATCCGTATTACTTTTTTTATTGCGTGCAGAAATACATTTCTATGATCATAATAAAGGGGAATATCTCGTAATACAACAAGACAGGAAAAGCACAATACAAAAGAAGTACCTCTATATAATATCTCATAAAAGGAAAAATATGATTTTCAATAACATTGCAAAGCAGCTAGTTATATATATATTACTTATATAGAAAAATAACCTTTTTACCTCTTCACATGGGTACCACTGCAACCCATAAAGGGGCTTTAAATTATAATATATATATTATTAGGATGTAAATACCATGTTCAGTTCGTGGAGGGGACTTTACTGTTGTTTCTGGGCCAATGGTTGTGCAAAGCTGTGATTTTGTGGATTAAACCTTTTGTTTTTACCAAGACTGCCAACATGGGCGAACCCAAGAGGGTGTGCATAGATTTATTGAGCGGTTATATTACAAATTTATTAAGATTAATAGCTTCCTAGATTTAATCATTTTTGGATTTGGGTTTGAGTAGTGATGCGTGGACGGAAGTTTGTAGCCAGGTTCGGTTTCGAGCCTTCGAGTTCGCTAAGCCTCAATTACTAGCCAGTTCTAACAACTAATCACGAGTGCCAACAATTTAGAGGATGGGTGAAGCCATAAAGGTATCCGAAGGATAAATTGTTTAGTGAGATTAATATTTACCTAGATATTAGTAGCAGAAAAGTACACAGCCCACTGATGAACCTTGCACTACAGTTTTATTACATTATAATAATTATTATTATTACTATTAACGGTAATAAAGATTGCAATAACCACAAAAGGACTGACCCCTAAATCCAAACCGGAGGGAACTGAGATCCATGAGATTCCGCTAGATGTCTTAAGGGAGTCTCAACAAGCTATGCTAATATACGATAACTTTGTTAAAACATATTATTTACAAAAAGGTTAACACATGGCAAGTTCGAGGTTAAAACCAAATTTAGAAGAATGCTCAACATTCATTTTAAAATGATTTATCATAGTCAGTAAAACCTAAACCATGTACCAATATAACCCGTAAACGGGTCTGGGGTTCAGTACATGGTAGAGACTGTACTGTTTCATGGACAACGGTACGCTCAACCGCCAATTCCCCCCTTATTTTGAGTACCCACGGTATAGGGGCTGGGTGAGCCCCAGGAGGGTCCTAGATTCCGTATGATCCACCTCCGACTGTCAACAGACTAAATAAAAGTCTTGCCAGCAGCGGGATTTGAACCTGGATTTTTGGCATTGCAACTCAGTGCTCTACTACTGAGTCTCGCCTTTAGTAAGTAAACACTATATATTTAATGATAGGACAAATAAAATGAAATAAATTAATATTTGAAAACTAAGTCAACATTTGACAAAACTAATTCGAAATTTTACAGTGCTTTTTTAAAATGTTTTAATAATCTCCATGATATGAAAAATAAATAGAAATATACGAACATAAGACCTAATAGAATAAACAAAAAAATTAATTCGTATATATCTAATTTATTTCCAAATTTTCATTAAAAAAAAATAATAATAAAACTATCTTACCACTTCATATCAATGATTCAAATTAAGGACAGTTCAGTAAAGTACTCACCTGGAACATTCATAAACACAAAATTAATTTAAGCTATTTGTTACTACTTACTACAGTTTTACAAAATTACATTTTTTAATAATGTTAAAAATTATTTTAAAACATCAGATGAATATGTTAAAAAATATAAAACTGCTAACGTGTAATATTCTAAAAAATACCAACGAACATTAAAGATAATGTTGAAGAGTTGAAAATGTTATTTTTATTTTTATTTTTTTTTGAGATTTCAATTTGTATTTAATTTTAAATTATATACATACATTTTAAACATTGGTGGGATAATGAGAATGATTTTGCATACATGGTTGTTTGGTTAATAAGTTTTTGTTGTTGGTAAAAATTTAAAAAACCCAACAGAAAAAAGAAGTACATAGGATTTTATACAAAAGATATACATTTGTAAGAGTACATACAAAACATTTTTATATACAACATTATTATTATATACTACATTATATAGCATATAAGAACATTGATTTAAAGAAGAACTCATTTCAATATATATATTATTTATAGTAGAATGTGTTTTGTTCGTTTGTGTCTGTATTTTAGTGTGGTTGTTTTTGTATAATTTCCTATTTCTTGAATGAGTATGTTGTCTGATAGTTGGCATGAGGTGAAGAATCTGAGGGTTTGTTGGTGTATAAATTCATGTATTGTTGGGATATCTAGTTCATTGTGCATTGTGGTGATTTGAGTATATATTGGATAGTTTTTTATGATTCTTAGACATTTGTTTTGGAAGGTCTGTATTTTTTTTATGTGTGTTTTGCTAGCTAAACTCCAGACTGGGCATGCGTAAGTTACCATGGGCCTAATGACTCCCTTATATAATATTTTCTTATTTTTTTCCGATAGTTTTGATTTTTTGTTGAAGTAGGGATACATTTTATATAATATTCTACGGGCACTATTTAGTTTATTGTTTATATGATGGTTGAATATTAGTTTGCGGTCTAAAGAGATTCATATTCCTAAATATTTAATATGGTTAGATATAGGTATTAAGGTATTGTTAAGTAGTATGATAGAGGGGAATTTAGGTCTTCGTTTTGTGAAAATTATAGCTTCGGTTTTGTCAGTATTTAAATTCAGTCCCCATTTTTTCAGATATTTGTTAGTCTTGGAACATGCTTCCTGTAGCCTTTTAATTATTGTGAAAATGTTATGTCCCTTGCTGAAATATATGACAGCGTTATGATTACCACCTCTGATATTTATGGGGGAAAATTAAGTTCACACTTTGTTTTTAATGTTGAACAATGAATAGGACCGACTTTTATAATCACTACTATAACTCGAATGAGTAATACTCGAACACGCTTCATTAAGTGAATTCAGTAGTAAGCTACTAATGAATGAGTCATGGCCGTTCATATAATTGATGACATATTAAAAAAAAAGGAAGTTGATTAACTTTAATTGACGAACTTGACCTTTGCGAACTTTACTTAGAGAATGGTGTCGATTACTAGGCGCCGTTTGACAAAAACCAGCAAGCTCAATAGCGGTGAATTTGATCCGTCATAATTAACACAAATTATGACTCATTTTTTAATACATATTTAACCCAATTTTTTAATAGATGTACATAAAGTTCCAAATGTTTTATCAATATCATTTGAGCTAAGGTAAATAAAAGGTAAAATACGATAAAATCACCTAGCCTTAAACTGGCACCAAACTCAATTCATCATAAACACAATAAAAAAATCATATACAAACAATAGAGGGTCTTGGATTCAGTTCTTAATAGAGACCGTACTGTATCCAGGATAACGGATGAGCAGAGAGGTGATTTGTCCGAGATTACGCTCAACCGTAAGATATTTCCCTCAATTAGGTATTATGGATCTATCCCCGGCTGCTAACCGGCTGTAAATTCATCTTAGCAAAACACTCAACCCCCTCTTATAAACATTGAACCTCAAGTCAGGGTTTTTCTAAATATAAAAGTATTTTTGTTGCTAAAAATAATTCGCGTGATTTAAAACTAACCGCAATGTGCCCATGAAATTTAACCAAAAAACAGTTAATTGTCTTTGTAAAAAAAATCATCACCTTTAACAAGCTAATAATAATCATAATAAGGCTTATTAGGCTGGATGCCGATACCTTCAAACTCTGATCACAAACTTAAGCCTTGGTCTACCTCCCAAACGTTAACCAGTCAGAAATGCGATTATTAACTTTTTAGGAATTTGTTCTTTGCTCAGCCCCACATCTTTACTAACCCATCTTAAACTTCGCGACGCAATTAATATTATATCAGTACAGGCTCCGCGATTCCTGGTTGTTGAATCACATACATATACATAAATTCTTCAGTGGTCTCATCCTTTTTCGGGCCGAATATTCCACTCACCACCTTACTTTCCAATACCTTAAGACGTTCTTTATCCTTCAGAGTTAGCGTCCACGTTTCATATCGGTGAAGAAGAGTTGGGAGGATGATAGTAGGATGACAAAAGACGTGAGATTACTAATGTAGAAGTCGTATAATAACAAGCTCTTGAAATTGAACTTCATTTTTCTTATTCACCATAGATCCTAATACTTAAACTAAGCGACAAGTTCAAACCTGAGAAGAATATTTAAAAAAATATTTGATCGATCACATTGTTCATATACATTGTAACCTTGCTATCTAATTTATCCCTAAAGTAAATTTTCATAAACAAGGCTAACAATTCAGATAAATGTATAAACAGCTTAAGCGAGGGAGAAGGCTTCATAAGTTATTCCTTTGCAGAACCTTGACCGGGACGAACCCGAACGGATGTTTATCAACTGGAGCGCAAGGTCCCTAACTAACCGCTAAGCCAGGATAAAAGCAATTTTATAATTTATCGCAGGGTCGCCAGGGCAACTCCATTTATAAAACTAAATTACTAATGCTTTCACCGAGGCAACTACGCTCAGGTCCCGTCGCTCAAATATTCAACACCCTCCCCCGGCTACAACAAAATACTTCCGAAACAATCACTGTATGCTACGGAAACTTCCCAGACGCACTCTGTGAAATACTAATGGAGCGGAACAAGATATATTAATCAAAGAGCTTTAAAACACACGCATGATTAAATTGTGATAATTACTACAGCAGCTTTTAGAGTATTATGTGTGTTGGTTTAATTGATAAAAAAATATCAGCTATTTCGATGAAAAAGATTCTCGAATTTTTTTTAATCGTATTTTAGTCAAACGATACAATTTTTAAATTCCTTAACAAAATTTGAAGTATTTTTATAGTTCTTCCAATCCGTAATCAAATGTCCTGTTCTTTTAAAAAACAGCTCTATCATTTCATAGCATTTCTCATATCAATATATAAATATATACACATGTGGTGTTATTTAATTATACCTTAGTGCTTATTATAGCCAGAAGTAAGAGAAGAATAAATCGGAATTAATCATAACTGTTGTTCCGAAAAGGAAGTATTCTTGGGACTATACTTTACTTCATTCACGCTGAGAAATTGTGTGCTTTATTGATTGACTAATCCATTTTATCAAGGAGGTTTTATTAAGCATTATAAATAATTCTTAATAAAATAACTATCACTCAGACCCATACCCGTAAGATCGCCATTTACGGGCTCTTCCTTGGAGTTTGGTATAATAAAGAATATGAGGTTTTTTCGGCATCCCTCAATTTTTTTCTACCGTTCTTTTACCAATAAAGGCCTTGAATAGTGGATTATTCTAAAAAAAAAAAAAAAAATATATATATATATATATATATATATATATATATATATAAACATTTGTGCAATCTTAAAAAAGGTTATTAGGGGCCACAGATGTTTGGACTGCAAACTAAGAGGCGCACTATCTATCATGTGTTTTTTCTTTATAAGTTGTTGAAATATCAATGACTGGCCTTAAATAACGCCAATAGCCGGTAAAATGCCATAAAACAGAGCTTCTAGCGGCTTAGCATGTTATTTGATAAGCTTGAGTTGGTGCGCTTGATTGAGACAGGATCTGCACCGCATCTCAACCGCAAGCTCTGGAGAGGATGTTACAGAGGATGTCGAGCCAGCGCTATCATTATTAGTTACGGCAGTGAAATTCCCCATGGCCAGGATCAAGCACAAACGTCAACCAATCTAGTCTCTATCCTTGATGAATATTTGTGTGTAGTGTTTGTTGTTGTTCAGTTTGTTTGTTTATTTAACGATCTTTGTACTATTCATTTGAAAAGAAAAGATATGTCCAGGACCGGGACTCGAACCCGGGTCTTCCAGATCACTAGTCTGGGACTCTACCATTTGAGCTATCCTGGGCCCTAATGAAGTACGCTTCTCGGCCATGGTCATATCTTTTCTTTTTGATCCTAAGTCCCCGCGTTCTTGCATTTTGCGAAGTATACGAGAGGAAGAATGTTCTTTGAACATTATTTTAATTTGGATCTAGTTGACTTACGTCATTATAATTATTATAATTTATTTTATTTTAGTTGTTATTAATTTTTAAATTTATTCATTTGAAAAGAAAAGATATGTCCAGGACCGGGACTCGAACCCGGGTCTTCCAGATCACTAGTCTGGGACTCTACCATTTGAGCTATCCTGGGCCCTAATGAAGTACGCTTCTCGGCCATGGTCATATCTTTTCTTTTTGATCCTAAGTCCCCGCGTTCTTGCATTTTGCGAAGTATACGAGAGGAAGAATGTTCTTTGAACATTATTTTAATTTGGATCTAGTTGACTTACGTCATTATAATTATTATAATTTATTTTATTTTAGTTGTTATTAATTTTTAAATTTATTCATTTGAAAAGAAAAGATATGTCCAGGACCGGGACTCGAACCCGGGTCTTCCAGATCACTAGTCTGGGACTCTACCATTTGAGCTATCCTGGGCCCTAATGAAGTACGCTTCTCGGCCATGGTCATATCTTTTCTTTTTGATCCTAAGTCCCCGCGTTCTTGCATTTTGCGAAGTATACGAGAGGAAGAATGTTCTTTGAACATTATTTTAATTTGGATCTAGTTGACTTACGTCATTATAATTATTATAATTTATTTTATTTTAGTTGTTATTAATTTTTAAATTTATTCATTTGAAAAGAAATTTGAAAAGAAAGATCTTTGTACTACTATAGCTATTCGGACGATGCTACATTTTACGATTTTACGGCTTTTCCTAAAATAAACATAACATATGTCCAATTCTCGGACTGCGACCTGCAATCACGGGTATAGTAGGTACAATTTTATTTTCTATTACTTCCGAAGCAACCACAATTACTAATGAGCCTAGGACATACAAACATACATAATCTTGCGGCTCTCTTGGGCGGAGCGATGCCGTCATCAGGGCGCAGCGAAATATTCATTTAAACAATTCGGAAATTTTAATCAAGTTGAAATTAGATATTTTATATTATCCCAAGGAAAATAGTAAGTATATATATATTTTTTTATTTTCACTTTTAAATGGGTAATAGCTTTTAAAAAGAAACGTTTTCCAATTTTTCAGAAAGTCAACAATTTAAATAAATCTGATGTATTAAGGCCGCGCGAAAAAAACCCGATTATTTAGGGAGCCGCAAACCGAAAAAGATTAGAAACCTCTGGAGTAGACTGTTGGAGGAGGACTGGAGGAGGATACAAGGACTGTACCGCCCGTCAGTGAGTGAGTGAAAGTAACGTTAAGAATGTTTATACATGAGTGTATACAATTTTATAGCATAAAATACCAAAATAAGAAATGTACCTACAGCCCATACGGGTCGTTGGTTCAGTACATTGGTAGTGACAGTTCTGTTCATTCACAAAGCCAACTTTTGTTCAGGGAGGTGATTAGGTCGAAATCAATCAGTCCTTTAAATAAGGGTACACATTTTATCTAGGCTGGGTGAGCCCCACCAATTAAGATATTAAATAATGTCAATAATTAAATTTTATCAGACACTGCTTGAGTCGAACCCAGCTCTGCAACTCAACTCTCTGCACACGGGACCTCCCCCGCCGTATAAGGTGTGTCTTTCAAAACGCTATATTCAGGAAATACCGATCTAAATAAAGACCAAAAGCATCGTATACGATCAATTCAGTACAGCAACCACAAATTAAGGCCCGTTCCCTTTTATTTGAAGTGCAACCTATCGCAACAGTCGCCTTTAATTAGCTATCACAACCTTATAGAGGCTGGGTGTGCCTAATAAAGGTCTCAGGTGACAGAAAAAGAACTTTACCATACATAGTCGGATATCAAGATAATTCGAAGATATAGAGGCTCTTATGTTCTAAATGTTATGAAAATATATATTCAAAACGATCTGCATGCACACATTTTAGACTTTATTAAAAAATAGAATTTACATTACTTAAAGCAAAACGGTGAAAGACTGAACATGAGGCCATGAGTCTTCGAACTGCGCCATCAGATCTGAGAACTACACAGCTCGAACACTATGATTGCCCCGATAACGTAATGCGTTCTGGGTATTGCATGCATTTACGAAACAAAAGATGACCTACCTCTTTGGGAAACATCTTGATCTACAATCACCGGAAAGAACTATCACGGTTAGATCGATTTGATTTAAATAGACGATAAACCTTGCATTGTACATAAATAAATCTATACGAAGCTCATTGCGATGTTTAAGTTATCTAAAGGATAATATCATAATATCAATCACGACTTTATTATCTTATCGACATCGGGGTATCTGTAGATCCGGTGAATAAGAAGTAAAGTCAAATTTCCAAATAATACGGTATAATTTATAGTAAGAAAAAAATAAATGGCTGACTCGAAATTATTCACAGCTGGTGTTCCGCAAGGAAGTATTCTTGGTACTACAATGCACTTTATGTACACATTAAACAATAACCTTAAGATGATAAAGCTGCTACGTTACCATCTTATTAATGATTCAAACGATTTAAATTAACACTAAGGAAACTTAAATCGAACGCTCTCAAGGAAGTATTTGGATAAGCCAGTGGTCCTAAAAGTGAAAATATTTAAATGATTATATCTGCAGCCCCGGTGAATAAGTGGTTAAGAATATACTTTTTCCGGAATGAGTTAATTTTATTGTGGGAAGCAGATTAAGAGAAGTTTATGGCTTGAAATGGAGTTGTAATATAATCAATTAAAGCCAATTTCTGACATCCTCCTATTCACTACAAGAATAACACGAAATATATATCAAAATAACACTTTTTGTAATCATAACTATTTTTTTTTTTCTTTGAAAAACAGGAGAGATTCTATATCCTGCCGAAGCCCCTTGTATTGGTAAATTAAGCCAAAATTCCACCAGAAAATTTGTTTCCATAAAAGGCAAGCTCCGGTTAATAAGTGGCTAAGTCGAATTAAGAGAGAGTTAACTGTATTGAGGGAAGCGGAATCGTTGTCATTAACGTAGTTTTTGGCCTGAAATGGAGTTGCAACATAAACAATAACTCCTTTTCAAGCCAATGCCTTATCTAGCCCCTTATTCACTAAGAAAATTTATAAAATACGACTCCGAGGTTGTAGAAATAAAATTAAAGATTAAATAAACAAATAAATAAAACATTTATATGAGTTACATAGACCATTAACTTACATTTCTGTTTTTTAGTATTTTACTTCCAATAGTGAATTTTTTTATTTAAAAAAAATAAATAAAGCCTGATTTGATTTGATTGATTGACTTGCCTTCCACTTCTACTGATGGATGGAACGATTCCTCTACGGGCTCTGAGCATTAGTCATTTTAAATAATCGATAATCTCGAGAGAGAGAAAAGGGGAGAAAAAAAATAACTTAGGGTAGGAAGGGGATATTTATTTTCGAAAAGGGAATCCCTGTTTTATATAAAAAGGCGTTAGGGCAAGAAAAATGTCGCTTGGGCTAAATTCAATTCCGCGACTCAACGACCAGGTCCTGTCTCCTCCTACACTTCATAAATTATCGGTTTGATTTACCTCTCTCTCTCTCTCTCTCACCTCCTAAAGGTTTATGCTTATTTATTTTCCTAATCTATAGTTAGCCCGCATTTATTCCAGATTTATAGTTTAATGTGTAATCCTTTAACAAAATAAAAATCTATAACTCAAAAAAAAAAAGATAAATATTGGGAAACTGAGGGGAATTTTCCGTTTATCCCAGCTGTTCCATTATGGATACAATTTATTGGTAGGAGGAGGGAGAGAATTTAAAATTATACTACCATTTTTACCAGATCCATATTAGGGGGAAATAAATATTCAAATATTTAAATATATATTTTTTATCAATTAATCGATTATTATAAATAATTTAATTTAAAATTACATCCAGGTCTTAATAAATTAAAGTGAAAGTTTTTTTTATTTTTAATTAGGATCGTACTTGATTCGAATGACTTTACATGTCCTTAATACTACAAATATTTTAAAACAAATGCCTATGTATTGCTGGAAACTATGCATATTACACTAAAGTTAAAATTATGCACAAAGAATTATATATATACCGTATATTAATGAATTTATCAATATTTTGTGCAAAAAATTCTTTAATAAGTGTAAACACAATAAAAACCCACTTATAAAAAAATATAGGGAACTACACAAAAAATAGTACAAAGCGGTACGTACATAAAAGAACAAAGCATTTATCACTATAGGATACCAAATTATCTTATATTATTGTTATTGTTCATATAGATGTTTATACGTTGCTAAGAATGTATAGATACAAGTTTTGTTTATTTTGATTTTTTTTTTTTCTTTTAATACGATAACACGATAGTTTTTCTCACTGCTAAAAGTTTTTTTGTATAATTTTTTTTTTCTTTCATTGTATATGTGATTAATAGATACATTTAAATTTGTCTATTGAGATTTTGAAGTTTGAGACTGGTCTGTTTGGTACAGCATATTACGTTTGTGAATTGTAGCAAATTATATTAGAAATAAATACAATAAAAAATAAAAATAAAAAACATGTCCTTAATTGACTTTAAATGAACTTAACCGAATTTTGAAGTATTTTTATACAAATTCCAATACATTATCATATGTCCTATTTGAATTATAAAATCAAAATATAAATTTCACAAATACGTTATGAAGTATTTCATTTATTTGTATTTAAACTGACTCATCTCCAAGCACTTTTAGGACTACATGAATCAATGTGCTTAAATTGCGATAATTCGCCAGATTCATAGTTAGTGTATTAAATATTCAAATGTATAATTTTTTAAGCAATAATTAAATACATTTTTATCAAATACGTTATAAAGTATTTTAATTTTTCTTAAGAAAGTTCATCCACTTTTAGAGCTATATCAACCAATGTTCTAAAGTTTTGATAATCACCAAATTCATGGTTAGGTAATTAAATATATATTTTTTATACAAGTGTTAAATTCATCAATGCGTTATATAGTATTTTAATGTTTCTTAAAAAACCGACTCATTTCCATCCAGTTTCAAGTCTACATCAATCAATCAAAGTTGTGACGATATCAAACTTACTTTAAAACGTATATTTAATTTAAAAGTAATGAAAAGTAAAGCATTATCATTAATATTAATTATGTTTACCGTACCAAGTAATATTTAAAATGCATAAAACGTGTTTTGGCATAAAGCAACAAAAAATGTTTCACGACAGACAGTAAAGAAACGAGCTGAATTACGAAGTACTCCCACGCCCATCTTATTTGCCAGACTTATTTCCAACATATATTCATCTATTCAGAAATTTCGGCAGCTTCCTTAAGGGTAATATTTTGGAAAATGAATTTGCCAGGCTTAATGCAAGGCTGCTGTATGTCATCTTCCCTGTTTAAAATATACATTTCAACGGCTTTAAAAGAATGTATAAAAATGTAAGCAAATGGGAGTAAGGATAGGTAACAGCCATCTCCATAATCTACTGTTCGCGGATGATCAGGTAATTGTCGCTCAGGACCATGAGGATGCAGAATACATGCCAAGAAAACTGTGGGAGACATATGATAGTTGGGGCCTTAAAATAAACTTCGAGAAAACTGAATATACGATCAGGAGGACCTCGTATTTGAGGGAAATGTCATAATACGAGTGGATAATTTTAAATATTTGGGCTCTGTAATGGAAAAGAATGGAACATCGGAAAGAGATAAAACAAAGGATAATTACAACCCGCAAAGCTATCGGTATGCTTAATTCGATCCTTTGTAGCAACAATATAACGAAAGATACCAAGAAGCTCATATACGAGTCCGTAATTGAAAGCATGTTGCTATATGGAGCAGAGGCATGGACGATAAGTTGGACCATTGGAGGAGAGCTGCCAGGGTATCCAGACTTGAAAGAAGAACTAGTGCCGAAATTAGAGAACGGATAATAATTCAACAAAAACTCCTCCAAAATATAGAGAAAAATGATTGGAATGGTATGGGCATCTAAGAAGAATGAAGGAAGAAAGATTGCCCAATTTAATTCTCAATTGGAGTGCAGAAGGTAGGAAACGGCGAGGAAGACCTCGAAAAAGATGGTTTGAGGCAATAGAGAAAAGTACGCACGGCCATGGTCTGAGGGAAGAAGATATACAAGACAGAAAAAATTGGAAAAGGAATAAAAGGAACTTTTTGGTTGAAGGAAACCTTAATCTGAGGAAACCCGTAGAGAAAAAAAATTCAAAGTCGCATTTTCAGACTTCATTCGATCTATAGAAAATTATTGCAAATATTTTGATTAAGAATGTTTTTTTACCAAATAACATCCAAAATAAAAATCTGAAAAGAAAAAAAAACTAATGATAACAAAACTAATAAATATATATACATGAGGTGTGTTACACAGTTATGGAAGGGCTAAATGGAATAACATTGAGATTGCGTATCCTTTCACCTGTTGGAAAGCTTGTTTACATTCAACTCCTCGTCCTTGTGTTGGAATCCAGGGGAGGGGTGTGTGTTGGAGATGCTGACCTTTAGCTGGAGAATTGTCCAACCTCTGCCTGGAGAAGAGCAACAGACCCAGCAGAAGGGAATGCTATAATTGTTTGCCCAGGACTGGAGCGGTCCTAAGGGCCCTCTCGAGGACAATAGGCCTCAATTTAGGGCCAGGTTTGAGAGGTAATGGCTCTGCTTTGAGTTGTAAACCTTGTGGTGGGGGACAATCAGGTCTTAATTAGTTCCAACTAATTCTTCTGTTCCTACTAACTTCTACCAAGTATTACATACCACCATGCATTCCCTTAATATATTTTATAGGGCCGTTTTATATTAAATTAAATAACCGTTTTCAAAGGAAAGGAAACACCTTTATGAAATAAAATAATTTTTATTCAAATCATTTTTCTGGCGTTGTTGTGTACGAGTATAGATTAACCAATGCAGTTGGTCTAGTGGTTAGCTACTAAGCCCAAGATCGCTGGTTCGTAGCCCGGCAGGTGGGCCTAGGATTTTTAAAGGGAATACAAAAATCCTTGGTTATGCCGCTCTTCGGAATGGACGTAAAACAGGGGTCCCGTGCTTGTACGATGTCAGGTACTCGTTAAAAATCCATATCCTAATTAAACCTGGATAGCCAAAATTTAGAGCTCCCAATGTACCATCGTCCGATTAGCCATAGCAGCATAAAGTGACGTTAAATGGACTTACAACAATTAATGCAGGTTGTTTTTGTTATAACTTTTTGTGACATTATGTCAAAATCTATGTGGTGTAATGTGGATGTGGTGGTTTATTTGGGTAAAAAGGAGAAAGGAATTATAAATGAATTAATAATTTACTTGCCAATGAATTTTCTGTTAATAGCTAAAAACTTCTTAAACCAAATATGAGTGGCCGAGTATCCAAGTTAAACAAAAAATACACAAAACTCGCATGTTTCCATGGACATATTTGATTGTGTACTAAACAATGTCTGTTCAACTGTTGTGATAGTAAATATTATAAAATAATAGAGGATTAATAATAGCTCAGAACATACAATTTTTGTTCAATGAATTTTCATGGGGTTCAATTGTTATTATAATTATTTTTTTAAGGCATACATTTTGAAACAATTTTCGTTATCAAGTATGAAAATCTTATAAAAACATTTGCTACCATTTGTATGGTATTTTGAAGCTGAATTTCGTCCACACACATACACCCCTAATATTTGAATCTATCGATAATCTATTCTCTGGTTGTCCATAGAAAAAGTAACGCTGAGAGATAATTTGAGGAAATTTATGAAATGGAATGAAATCATGGAATGATTTGAAGAAGCATAATATGGAGAATAAATATGACGAGGAGGAACAAATAACACACAAAATTATACGATACATTGAAATATGCAAACGAAATTCGCTGAACTTCGAATTTTGATTAAATACAATATATAGTGGAGTCAGTGATTTGAATCACTGCATCTGCGCTCTGAAAATTCCATTGTCATTGCACTATTCCCGAATCTGAACACACTTTTAAATGTTCTGAAATAAACCTTAGAACTGATGAATTGGGAGTTCAAGGAAAAGAGACAAATGTTTTATTTGAATCGGGGATCCCAAAAAAACGATGAATATGAAGGACTCAATATCAATCGTTTATATAATTTTACCATCGTTTAATTGGTCCAGGAATCCTTCAATTTCGATATTTAGAAAAACATTAAAGCAGAAAAGGCTTATATAATATGGCAAAAATTAATGCAAACAGTATCGATTAATTTTTGATACGGCGTCATTAAAAGTTTAAACTCCCTTGAGTATTAAAATTATACATCTTTTCTAAACCTAAATTCTACAATCTAAATCATAAAAAAACCTTAAAACTTTACGAATATTTCAGATCAAAACATCATAACATCAACACTCCAGAACATTAATTATGTCATAAAGAATAGCATAGAAGAACTTCCCGATAAATACAACGAAGCTGTATTTATATTTCTTTTCAAATAACTAGATTTATACAATCGTTAAATACAAACAGAGAATTGAAAAATGCTATCATATAATTCAATCTTTAACGATAACGTACTTTATAGCATTTTTATCCTGTTTCCAATAAGTGTCTACCGGTTTATTCACACAAATAAAATTATCACAATCAATAAGGAAAAGTCAACTATAATGAGTTTAGTGGATGTTGTAAAAATATCTGGATTATCGAATTGTCCAAATTTATTTTATTAGGTCGTTTCATTTTAAATGCCCATTTTTATTAACTCTAAAATTTTCCAACCGAAAAAATTATAAGTGAGGAAGAAAATGGTCCAGGTGGAGGTCAATAAATTTCTCTTAGATATGGAAAAATGTATATTAAGTAGCCAAAGTTTCGGCCTATATTGCAGGTCATCTTCAGGGCTGTCGAAAAAGGGGGGCGGGGGTCCTGATCACCTTGATTATCATCCATTACCTGATATATAATCAAGCTCAACTATTATCATTCAAGAAAAAAATATAAGTGTCTGTGTGATAGTCAATGGAAGGAATAATTCATTTCTCCATTCTACCAAGAAGTGAAACCATCACATCAACATCGTGCTGCAGGGATATTTTCATAATACTACAAAAAAATGTTTTTATTTCATAAAGTTGTTTCACAAAATAATCTTTCCTTTGAAACCGGATATCTCATATGAAACGAACCTATTAAAATGTTGAAATTATAAATTAAAACAATATACAGCTACTGCAACAACACAGAAGGGTGTTGGTTTCAGTAATGGGAAAGTACTGTACGGTACCAAGCCAAGTTTGAGCAAAGAGTTGATTTGCCCGAGAAAAAGCTCAACCCCCTTATATTTTCCAATTTTATAGAGACTGGAAAGCCCCAGGAGAATCTCCAAAACCAACAAAGTCGATTTACGGATGTAAACAGGATAAATAATGTATTGCCAGAACCAGTCTCAATCTCAGGACCTAGTACACAACACCCAACTTACTGACGAATCCCGATACTCGAAATAATATTAAAACGGATAAAATACGAATTTACCTACATATTCCGATTTTTTCCCCAATTTCCCGAACCTCTTAGAGCAAAGTATTTTCTGAAAGTCCATTACCTCTTATATGATTCTTGAACCAAGAGGAAATCCCTCGACAATCTGCTCCGACCTGATAGACGTATTACGTGAAGCACATTTTCTCTCTCATTCAGATGATGGCTCAATTTGGATTCCCTTCCACGCCGTACGATCCACCTCCAATCTCAGTTTTCCTCTGGTCCCCCTCGATGAGGATTAAATAATTATATCAGAGAAAATCTTACATGAGATTCATCAAGGAATTTGTAGAGGAGAATTAAGCAAGCTATTAGAACCTTCTTTGAGAACAACCTTGGTATATTTTACTATATAATGAAATATTTTTATAGATGTTTATTTGTTTAAAATGTGTACTACACAATAAAATAATTTTCCTTGTTTTTGGCATTGTCCTTCTTTTAAGTGATTTTCGATTAAACACATAAGATGACATAAGTTAAAGTAAGCGACGCTCTACTGTATCCAATAACGAATAATAATATATTTTTGTACCATTGTACCTTTTAATTTTCAATGGTTAAGTCGTATTTTTATGTTTTGAATAATGAATAATATGATATTTATTTATTTTTTTCATTTCGAGAGTAAACTAACAAAATTTCCCAAATTAATTTTTGCTATTTTATTTTTTATTAATAAAAAAACTAATTTTTAAAGATTAGAAAAGAAAGAAATAAGACTAGTTATAGACTTTTATTTCTTTAAAAAATCTTTAATTTTGAGAAATTTATATGACATAATTTTGATAAAATATCATTTATTAACTTATTCAATTAACTAAAATATCTTTATTTCTTGCCCAATTTATAATAATAATCGTCGAACAAATTTAGAAAAAGGATAATAATTATAATTACTTTAATAAAAATAGCCAAAAATAGACATAAAACAGACAAGGAAACATTCGATTATGATAATAAAATAAAATTAATACATAATCTTATTTTTATAGTATACCAACAAAATTTACCCACAATAAAAATTTAAAAAAGCACATTTATTTGCTGGTATCTCTAAAACTCATTTAAAATATTCACTCTCTAGGACTGCCGACAGAAGTGAAAACTCAAAACTTTGGATTAACTGTTCTTTTTTTAATTCCTCGATCAATAGCGGTGTAATACCTTCACAAATACATTTATAAAATACATAAACTTGAGCTTTTTATTTCATTGGAAAGGTGAGCATGACATTTAATAAACCAATATATCTAATAATAATTAAAAATAATTAATTACAGTCGACCATAAAAGAATAATAAATTAATAATAATATAATATTAAAAATTAAAATCGAAGAACCTCTAAGTCATGGAATCAATAAGTCATAAGAAATTTACAAACATGTTTATCCTAATCTTGCCAGTTAGGCAATATCTCTCACCGCCAGATATTAAGTAATGTCTAGACATCCTCTTACCTAATACTTTCTCCAACTCGAGTACCTTGCAATAAAAGACCGTTCTGGTATTTTGTCTATTCAACTATAATATCCTTGTATTAAGCATTATCCAATAAATCGACTGTGAAATACTATAGAGAATCAATTCACGCCTCTACTATTTAAAAAAAACTTCCGACGAGTAATAAATTTATAAAAATATAAATTGAGCTTTAAGGGTAATGGACTTGAAATAGATAAAAATATAAATGTTACAAAATTAAATTTGACTGAAGATCCAAGAACGTGTTTTGAGAAAGTAAGAAGGCTGCAATGGTCAGGAGATGACTCTAGTTTTTATTTAAAAAATTACTTTATTTATTTATTTATCTAAAAAATTGATTTTTTTTTTAAATCAGCGTGCAGAAGGATAAAGTAAAGAGATAAGAACTGATGAGGAAAATATATTGCGGGTTTTTAAAATCCCTATCAACAATAATTTGTAAATACAGAAATTTTAGTGTCTTAAATAATAATGAAAAAAAAAATATTTCAGACAAAACCGTGATGGCTTGATGCGTTTACATTAAAAAAAATGAAGAAAAAAACCTTATTCCAGTCAACAATTGTTAAAAAATTAACAAAAGATTAAAAAACGTTTCGACATTTATTTGTCATTTTCAATTTTAGTAGTTATTCACAACATCCTATATTTGACCATGGAAAAAAGTTGAGTTTATATATATTTGACTTTTTAATTTGTTTGACCTCAAGTAATGATTGGACTTGTAAATTTAAAGGATGTTGTGAAGAACTACTAAAATTGAAAATGACAAATAAATGTCGAAACGTTTTTTAATCTTTTCTTAATTTTTTAACAATAATTGTTGACTGGAATAAGGTTTTTTTCTTCATTATTAAATTATATAGATCAAGAAGTGTAGTCCAGTATATAAGAAATATCTTACAAAGAAAATGAATTAAAAAAATGTTAAATTATTCTTAATAAATAAGTATTAACAAAATCGCAAGGCCTGTTAACGAAAAGTGGCTAATAATGTGAATTAATTATGTGAATTAAGGGTTATATAATTAATTTTGTTAGGTCTACTTCAACGTCATTAAAAACGAGAAAAAAAAAGTAAAAAAACTATGATAGTAAAATAATTCATGTAAAAAAATCAGCACTTACACATTTATTAATCCTTGTTTGTCTATCACCAGAATTAATAAATGTGTAAAGTGCCTATTTTTTTACACAGGTACCGTCAATAACAAAATTATCGAAAACAAGAAAAAAATGTAAAAGAATTATCAAATTAAAATAATTTATCGCATGAATCAACAAATATGCAAGTAAGTTGTTAAGTTTTTTAATACTTTATCTTATTATTAAAACATAAAATATAAATTTTGGGAGGAGTAAAATTATTACTGTCATTTTAGGTCGATTGTGAAATTATCAAAAACAAGAAAAAAAATAAAGAAAAAATAATTATCGAATTAAAATACTTTATCGTATGAATTAACAATTTTTCAATTGTTGATTTTTTTATAAAGGATATGTACTAATTATTTTAGCTTAAAGGAATAAAACCCCTGATTAATGCAATGCCTTTTTTTTCTAAATGCCTAGATAACTACCTACCTGGATCATTATATTCCTACACCTGCAAGTCATTTTCTATATTTTACCCATTTCTCGACGAGTTGACCTTCAAGTATGTAGTATAACGTTATTGAAGGCTCAGCGTGCCCTTCACTTGTTAGGTTATGAGTAAGGGGAAATGCTTTGCCTAGAATAAGGAAATGTCATTTCATTCAGCTTCCATAATTATGTCGCTCGAAAGGAACGACCTTTTCGCCGTTGGCTGGTCGCGGACCCGGAGAAAAATCCTGGAAGGGCAGAATTTTAGAAAGTTAATTTAATTTAAGTCACTTTTTCTCAAGAACACATCCATTAGACAATGGACGAATGGAGTGCTGTACTTTTTTTTTTCGAAGATTTGCTCTTCGATGTCCAGACGGGCGTGAAAGGGTGAGGAGAAGAAGAAATGAAAGATATGCAGCCAGTAATTTTATCCAGAGCCAACCTTTTCAACGTGCAAAAGCCAGCGGTGTAACTATGTGCCGTAGTCCTCTTACTGTGGGGAAAGGCATTAATCCATGCTCATTTAATCTTCTTCGAGCAGTACGTTCAGAAATTTGCACACCTCGAATTTCTTCGAGCTGATGAATCGCTCGAACAAAGGTAAGTTCCCGATTTCGTATGTATAATTCTTAAAGTCGAAAAACGATCATCCTATGGTTCTGTTACCCTAGGCCGTCCAGAACCGGACCTTCTATGGCGTCTCGTAAAGTTTCATAGGGAACTCCGATGGCATTAGCTGCATATCTAATGGAACGTCCATCATCAATAAGTGCCACACCACGCGCAACATTCTCAGCAAGAAGAGGCATGTTTTAATGTAAAATTGAAAAAAAAATGATAAGCCTGAAACTAAGAAATTTGTTGCAAGAAACGGCACTAAGCAAATGACACTTAATAAGCATTTTAATTCCATAGAAAGTGAACAGTGGAATTTGCAGTCCTTTCATTGAATTAAGGATAAAGGGTTATTATCCTCTATATTGGCATTCCTAATTGAAAAAAATAAAGAAAATACATATTTATTCATTAAAAAAATAGACCAATCCAAAGCAGACATATTTTCAGATGAAAACATAAAAAAATCAAGAGGGTGTAATTTTTCGTCTGTCAGGGTATATGCAGATGGAGAAGATCTACGCGAAGTTGTACAGCTAGACAACACAAGGGTTTCGTAATGTCGGAATTCCCAGCGAAACAAACGAATCATTTCCACCTTACACGACAAAAAAGCCTTATTCCTATCTTTTTAACTGTATGATGATCCTTGGAAACTAATTAAACTAATATTAATTGATATTAACCTAATTGATGGCGTGTAATTGTAGGCGCGACCTACATCTCTAAACAAACATATATATATCGGATTAATTTAAAGGCCTCTACCCCTTTTTTTTTTAATATAAATTTTAAATGCAAAATAATTCCAAAATCTAGAAAGTATTAGTTATTTTCCCTCATATGCGAGTTAAAAATGAGAATTGTGTACGGTTCGAAAGGGCTTCTCAAGAGCGATCGAATGGTAACAATAAAACACCATATGGCCGAGTCAAAGAGATCTATAATCAACAAACTTTATTGATTTTTCCTGAATAAATAAATAATGATATTTTATATAAAAAATATAACCCGTTACGTAAACCTATTCACGTACAACACACGGCCTTGTCCATAGCACAGTCACAACCCATTTTTTTAAAAATATATTTTATAATTGATGATTTTAAAAATAGGACACACTTACTGTGCCAGAAAGCCGTATTTAAAATTCATGATCAATGTGGCGTTGCGTGAATCGCTTGCGGTATTTTCACATGTGAAAGAAAATCAATATATAGCCGCTTTCCTCCCCGGGAAGTACCAACTCCGAGTGACTCATCCGTGGCGAAAATACACGAATCCAAACTATTATATAATTATTTAAAGCTATATTTTTTTTTTTTTACTTCCGGTATTTTGCTCGGTGAGGAGTTCCTCCGCACAAGGACATCAAACCGTCAACAAATATTACACAGGATAATGCAAATATTTTTATGAGTATAATAAAACGTATCTCGTTAAAAATTTCCTCAAGCTATTTTTGTAACGAGCTCTCTCAGTGCCAAGGAAGCTATTTTAACATATTTCTTAATTGCATTCGCGGTGCCATCAAATATCAACATTGTAAGAAAGGCAGGATATCGTTACCAAGTTGTTCAAGAATTAATGATATCACCAAAAATATCATAGATCAAAATATTTAAACCATCGGTAATTATTCCGCTGGATGTCGCTTCGAGTCGCGTCACAAAAAGTTTTAACTTTTCATTCGTTTTCCTTTATTTTTTCCAAAAATACAAGTTATAATGAGCTTTAGTATGGAAAAGAGAATGTAATTATGGGAAATGTGTATACTTCGGTAATCATTTCATGTAGAAATGAACGTTTCAACAAACATATATACTCAATTACTTCGTATTGTTAGTCGAAACTTTTATTTATTGATTAAATGATTACCTAAATCTACTCATTACACATAATTACGTTCTCTGTTCCACACTAAAACTCGGGATAATTTGTAATTTTGGAAAATATTAAAAATGAAACGAATAAACAGTTAAAAATTGTAACTCAGCTCGAAGCGACAAACTGCGGAACAGATACCAAACCGTGAAATAATAATGTGGAGAGTTTTAATTATTTAATAGTCCTATCTTACCAATAAGGTGGCCGTTACTCATATTATTATACATATATACCCATATCTTAAAATGCACAAAATAACTAAACTCTCTTAAAGTATTAGTCCTTTTTTTCATGTATCGAAATACTCAAAGGATTAGTTTTTATAATTTTAATGGATTATTTTTTAAAATTTATTTATTGAAATTTGCAAATTGTATTTTAACAATAAAAGTAAATACAATGAATGATATATATAATGGCATGTATAAAGGTAAATAAAGTAGAGAAATTATCCAGTGGTAGTAATGAAATAACAAATTCCTCTTAGAAACTCGCGAGGCCATCTTCTTTTCAAACGACTCGGAGGATTATCGGAAATCGAAGAGGTAGCTAAGTTTGAAACTAGTAGGTTAGAGAGAGAATAAAGTTTTCCATTAAAGGACTGATATCGGTTTCCATTTTCCCTTATTTAATTTTTATTTTTGGATTAAAATGATCAAATTGCTAATTTATATCAATCATGATTGCTGTATAATAAGTGGTTTATGGTTAATGATCTTGGGTTTCTATTAATCTATTAAAATTGTATGCTTTTATTTATTAAACTTATATTAATAATTAACTGTAATTTCCAGGATTTCAGGTTTTTCTAATAAACTTTTCAGGCGCATCAGAATAGGCTAGGTTTGAAACTAGTAAGTTTAAGTGGGAATAAAGTTTGTTATGAAAGGACTGATGTCGGGTTCGCCCATAATCAGCAACAAACGGGACATTGTTTGCTTATTGTCATTATGGATGACTTTGTTTGTAACAAAGTAAGGAGCATTGAGGATTTTACGAAGGATATTAGATTGTAAGGATTGGATACGAGAGGAGTTCGATGGCTTAGTAAAGCCCCAAAGTTCTACCCCGTAAGTCCAAATAAGTCTTGTAATAGTCAGGCAAATGATTCTTTAATATTAATTAAGAGCTTAGAGCTTTTGTCTGGTAAGTGTAGAAGCAGCCAGAAACTGCGCGGAATAATTAAAAAATATGGGCAAGCGATGTGTTAGCAAAGTATGATGCTTTTATCATACTTTGCTAACACTTCGCTTGCCCATATTTTTTAATTATTCCGCGCAGTTTCTGGCTGCTTCTACACTATACACCTTTTAAATTTTATGATTAAATAATAATCGTTAAAATTGTTTGAAACAATAGGCGATTTTTTAAAGATCCAAATGGACTTATACCACTCAAAAATAACGTCTTATTTCGTACATTGATAATAAAATATTTTGTCTGATTTGTTTCCCAATAGGGAATAAAATAACTGTACATGCTAAATTTTTGTTGTATTTAAGGGAAAAAAGTACTATTGAATATCAATGGCCCTCTCCATTAGACAATATACACACCTAATATAATATATCTCTACATACAAACGCACTTAATACAATATAAACACTTAAAACTACATTAACGAATAGAACGATAAATATTAAATAAATAAATAATAATAAAGTAGAAATAGTCTATTTCAACAATTTATTATTTTATTTATTTTCTATACTTATTGTACACAGGTTAAAAGATATAGATATATAGTTAATTGATATTTATAGATATTATAATAATTAGTATGTCAAATCAATTGGGATATCATGATATTTTTAATTAATTGTAAAGTATTGTTGATAAATTGTTCATTATCGCCGGGGCCTTCAGAATCTGCCGACACCGCCACATCTTTCCAACTCGCTAATTTACCTAGGACAATCCTCGAAGATTGCCACCGTGACTGTCACCTTACACAGAACATTTTTAGGATTAAGTTTTTGTTTTAGAGCGTAATATTTTTTATAAGGGATTCAGAAAATTGAAAAAAATGTCGATACTTTAATCGGAGTAGTTCCCTAAGTATTCTATCGCTGCTAACGATACAGGAGGATGAACATATTGGATGTTTCCCTCGACAATGTACCAAAGGGGGAACCCGCCACGTCAGATCCAGACTGACCATTAACAACCCGCTACCCCAACCACCGAATAATGGTTGTTGTCTGTGACGGCCTGGGTCCAACACAGCTGTGTCAAGATCCAGATCAATAGTCGGACGAGGCCACTGTGGGTCCTCAATACCTTTGGTAATCCTAGCGGACAAGGTAGCGGACAAGGTAGCGTACATCGGCTTGCATGAGCTCAAAGGTGTCTTAGTACAATGTTGACATGTGTCTAATCACCATATCAGAAAGGAAGGACAGCATTTGGAATATTCATAAAGCAGAATATAAGATATATTTCTCACGCTTAACTGCGCCAAAGAGCACAAATAAGCCCAAGGATGAAGAGAGATAATGAATGAGAAATGTATAAATAGAACAATCACCTCAAGGCAGGATAAGGAACAGCTTGTGTTTAAAGTTCGCTTTAGAACTGTCGGTGAAAATAAGAGAGACAGAAGGATGTCGTAAATCATAAAAATAAACACACCATATTTAACTGTATTCATTCTAGACAGTTTGCCAGGATTTATTGCTCAGAAACGAAAGGATGTTTAAATGTACAAGGATAATTTAATATAACAATAATAAGGCTTTGCGTACCAGAAGGCCTGATACCACCAATCTCTGCTTAGAAACTTCAGCCCACGTCAGAGCACTCATAAAGCAATCTTCCCACTTACGTTTCGGTCTACCCCTCAGACGCTCCTCAATCGCCACACCGCTTATTAACTAATTAAGAATTCGTTCGTAACTTAATATTATATAAAACATAATTTTCATAGGTCCATATTTATTTCAGCTAAAAAAAAGTGTACGGCTACAAGCAACTACATTATTTCAATGTCGATGGTTGTGCGAGGAGGTGATTTGGACTAGATCACATTCACGTTTTTCTCCAATTTAAAAGTACTTAGTTCAAAGAGCCTAAGTAAACCTCAGAATGGTCTGTGTTACAGCTCTAAGTTTATCTGCAACACTCTGCATCGAACCAAGGACCTTTAGGTTAGTTTGACTGTTAGTTGTTTGTTTGTTTTTGTTTAAAGACGTAAAACCCTTATGTAATCAACTTGATGTAATGACTTGGTTTATAAAAAAAAACCAATTGTCCTGGCCGGTATTCGAACTCGGGTCTTCCGCATCTCTAGTGCGGCACTCTTCCAACTAAGCTACCAGGGTTCGTAACCAAGCCAGAAAAATCCATTCTCTTAAAAAAAAAAGTTCAATGAACATTCGTCGTCATATATACATCGCAAAAATTGGGAGAATGGGGATATAGGATCGGTGAAGAGAATGGATTTGTCTGGCTTGGTTACGACCCCTTGTAGCTTAGTTGGAAAAGTGGCTCACTAGAGATTCGGAGGACCCGGGTTCGAATCCCGGCCAGGACAAGTCTTTTCTCTTCAAAATAAAAAAATATTTAAATAATATAATTAAAAATAAACTAAATCAAACCTGTTCAATCAAACTGGACGATGGAGAAAATTTATATACAATATAATTTTTCCATTCCTATAAAATATAAAATTGCTAAAGATAAGACGATGATCTTTCAAAAACCAACGCGATAACAGCTTCGCTGTCACCAAGTGCAATCGACAAATTTTGTACTAGACCTATTTTATTTGTTGTTGAAAGGCAATAAATACATTCTTTAAAAATATATTAACTGTAAAAATGGCATACAATATTTGAATGAGGATGAATGAAGGAGGTGTCAGTTTTATAATAATATATGAATGAGTGAGTTAGATTAGTAGACATATATTGTATTCTTCCAATTTTACATCTTTCCCCTCAAAATATTTGTCATTTATTTTTTTATTCAAATTAAAAAATCTATTGATTGTATAATATCAATATGTAGTTCCTAATTTAAAAAAAAAAAAACTTATTCAAGATAAGATATTAGTCCAATAACGTTAGGAATTATAACCTTGACTATACTTATCAAATATTACAGTGGCAAATCTCTGCACGAAATTGCTAATGATATTTAAAAAAGTATTATTTAATTTCTGTACTTTTATTTTACAACAAAATTAAATTAGCCTTTGTTAATTTAACTTTCAAAAATCTGAGCCGTTATCTCTCTGAATCTGACTGTTTTGCCTCGTTAAGAGTAAAAAAAAAAACTCAGTTTGAACACGGTCTGTGTTGGAAGAGATTTATTTCGTACAAGACCCACGGAACGAATCTCGACCTCCCAACTCAGACTAGAATAGATCAGTTGGTTACTATTAAGATAACTAGGGGCTACTATGAGTACATAAGGATGTTAAACACATAATAATAACATAACTATAAATTACCAATTCTTACTAATACTTATATAACACGAAATTTAAGTTCCATTAAATTGCAAATGTTTTGAGTTACGTCCGCCCCCCAGGTGACATCCTGTCAGTAACAAAAACCCCGTCATAGGTATGGTTATTCCAATGCTTTTTATGAACTTATCTTACCGCCATATATCCGGAAATAATTAATAATAATAATAAATAACTAAAAAAAGTGCGATTCATGGTAGCTATTGTACTGTTTCTGGGACAAGGGTTGATCATGGAGCTCCAAGATCAGGCTCAACCATCAGCTTTTTCCCACTCTAAGATCACTTACTTTACATAGGTCGGGTGAGTCCCAGGAGTGTCTGTCAATCCCACGTATAAAATACAACTCTTAATTTATCTGCAAACGCCTGTCTCAAACACAGGACTTTTACATTAGTTGTCAGTCTTCTCTCTTAAATGTATAAAATAATTTGAGCTGGCTGAGCCCCAAGAGGATCTGCAGATCCCACAGAGTCCATCTATGGCTGTATTAATAATTTACAGAAATATACTGAAAATATTAGACAACTTAACGCACTTAATAAGATATCTTTTTTATATTGTTAAAAATTAGGTTCAGAAATATTTAAGTCTCATTCATGGCTGAATATAAATAAAAATAGAAAATATTCGTACCCTAAATATAATCAATCACTTATTATCTAAAACATAGTTAAATACGTTGTCACCTAAAATTTATTTGTATTTTTAAACTTAAATTTATCGTCTGAGTAGAGCTTTGGGGCTCCACTAAACCATCGAATTGTTGTTCATTTGGCCCGAATCCGATATCAATCTTTTCATGACCAAATTCATTCCCACTCAAACCAACTAGCTTAAAACCTAGCAACCTCTTCAATTCCTGACAATCCTCCGATGCGTCTGAAAAGAAGACGGCATCATTACCTCTTAAGTTGAACTTGTTATATGAGTACTACCACTGGATAGTTTCTCTACTTGTATTTATTCATGTGAATCAGTACCATTCATTATATTTACTTGTTGTATTAGCATAATACAATTGTAAATTACATTGAATAAATTATTTTAAAAAATTACCGTAATTACATTTTTTTTGTTTCTAAATATCTGTAACCCTGTTGAAAATTTGAGCAATATCACAATAATTCCACCCCTAGGCTTAAAAATAATAATAACTTTAAACTTCAAAATTGTACTATAAAAATCTAATTTCAATTTTTATTGTAAAATTGGTTAGAGATTTTATCATTCGGAAGAAAAAAAAATTCATGCCATCCTAAATGAATCCCATTAAAAAAAAATAATAGAAAGCATATTTTTTTCTATAGGAATACTGTTGAAGAATTCACCTATTAGCGTCACTTTTACGCTACTATGGCTAATCGGACGATGCTACAGTGGGAGCTCTAAATTTTGCCTATCCAGATAGATTTCACTTAATGTAGAGTGTCTGTAGCTTAATGGACAGGAAACAGGGGAAAAGCATTAAAGAATGTTCGCTCCGCCTTGCTAAGACTTCCTGTAACACTTCTTAAGATGGGCTGAAGCAAAAGTTAATTTGTTTCTAAAATTCTAAATAAGAGGAAAGAAATGGTTCGGGTACAAGTAAACAAATTTTCTTATATAGGGAAAACTGTTCTTTTGGAAGCTGACGTTTCGACCCACATTGCAGGCCTTCTTCAAGGCTATTGTAGTAAGATCACTCTTGAAAATGGACATAATCCTAAACATGATCCTGTTACAATAGCCCTGTAGAAGACCTGCAATGTGGGTCGAAACTTTGGCATCCCATTAAACTGTTCTCCCAATATAAGAGAATTTATTGACCTATACGCGGACCATTTTCTTCCTCATGTATATAAGGTCAACTAATATCATTCAAGAATAATTCTAAATAAGTTAATAATTATCTATCCATTGAAGTTACTAATAAAACAGAAACGAAAAATTAGAAAATATATGTAAAAATCGCCGGAAGAAAAAAAATTAAACCACTACAACCAATGAAGGATCTTAGATTCAAAACATTGTTGAGACTGTTCGGTTTCATAGAAAACAGTTGTGCAGGGAGGTGGGTGATTTTTCCGCCAAATGGCCTTTTTTCCCCCAATGAATAGTACCTACTTTACGGAGGCTGGGTGAGCTCCAGGAGTGTCGTCAGATACCAATAGGTTCAACTATGACTATTAACAAATTAAATCATTTATCTGCCAGAGGGAGAAACGTTTTGAAAAATGAGGAATTCAAAAATACAGGGAGAAATTGGTTGAAAGAAGATATTTGTAAATTAGGTATCTCGATTTATTTAATTCCAAAGAATGCCAGGAATGTGTTCTGTATTCACTAGTTCACTAACGAAACCTCAAATTAGAGGTTTAAATCCCGCTGCTGGCAACAGACTTTTATTTGTTCTGTTACCAGCCGAAGATGGATCACATGGGATCTAGTACCCTCATGGGACTCACTCAGTCTCTATAAAGTGAGTACCCAACTTTTTTTCTTTTTTTTAAATATATTTATTGATATTTGAAACTGTATTAAAAAATGCATCCAGTAAATAGGCTATGTGATACATAATGACATGAGTTAATGGCAAGTAGACAAACTACCCACTGGTAGTACTCAAATCACTAGTTCAACTAAGAAGGTCACGTGGCCATCTTCTTTTCAGACGCACGGAAGATTATCGGGCATCGAAGAGGAAGCTAGGTTTGAAACTAGAGGGTTTGAGTGGGAATGAAGTTTTTTATGAAAGGATAGATACCGGGTTCGGGTCAAATCAGCAATAAATGGGACATTAAGGTCGTTATGGATGACTTTATTCTTAACAAAATAAGGAGCGTAGAGGATTTTACGAAGGATTTTAGATTGTAGGGATTGGATACGAGAGGAATTCGATGGCTTAGTGGAGCCCTAAAGCTCTACTCCGTAAGTCCAAATAGGTCGTATGATGGTCATGTAGATGAGTCTTTTGTAGTTTATTGGGGGTTAAAGCGTTTGTCTAGTAAGTGTTGAAGTAGCCGGAAACGTCGAGCGGTTTCTTGTCTTTTCAGTCTAATATGAGGATTCCAGGTTAATCGTTAGTCGAGATGCAGCCCTAAGTATCTGATCTGTTCTACAGGCACCAGTGGGATATTATTAAACGATACTGAAGGGCAGGAAGTCATTGGTTTACGACGTAAGGTAAAAGTGGTTTGATGCGATTTTTGAGAGTTTATTTTAATTCCCCAGTTTTGACACCATTCTTCAAGATCAGTGATATGGGATTGAAGGCTTTGGGATCCAATAACTGGATTGGTGTTGACTGATAATACACATGTATCATCAGCATACGTGGTAAGGATAGCATTAGGATGAGTTGGGATGTCAGCTGTATAAACTGTGTAAAGGATTGGGCCAAGGATACTACTATGAGCAAGAGTACCCAAAATAAGGAGGAAAATCTGGCGGTTGAGCGTAATCTAGGACAAATCATCTCCCTGCACAATCGTTGTTCAAGAAAAGGTACAGCCTCTACATGGTACTGAACCCCAGACCCATCTAAGGGTTGTAGTGGTACATGTTTTTTTTGTATTCATTAGGAATCTGACATTACCACTATTTAAGATTATAGGTTTTTTTCAACAACTCGTAACTTTATCTTAACAAAAAAATTGTATGAAGGATATTGTGTTCTGTACATAGTGAGCACTGTTTTTACTCCAAGGATTGTACAAAAAGGAGATTTAGTTGATCATGCTCAACCACAAGGTTTGCCCCAATTAAGATCTAACTGTTTAGAGCCCGGGGTGATGCCCAGGAGCGTCTACAGAACCCACATAGTCGATTCACGTCTGTAAACAGAATAAATAATTAATCTACCACAGCTGTCTCAAACTGGAAACTTAGAGTTAATTTAACTAGGAGCTACACTTCTATATTTATATTTTTTAATTTGTTTACTGTTCTTTACCGATTTCTCTATGTCTCTTTTTTTTAATGTTTCTTTTTCATGAGATTAACATTCGAGGAAACAACTTTTAGGAATCTAACAAAAATATACCCGTCAGGAATCGCAGTGTGAACCTTTTAAAAATAAAAAAATAAACGAAATCACAATATTTAACATATCGTAAGCTCAGATAAAATAAAAGATTCTTTCAATATTTGTTTTGCGATAAGAAAAAAAGATAAAAACCTCCTACCGAAGGACCTTGAAAGATATCTACTTACTAAGATCTAAAAGACTGCAATCGAATCTGGCGCCTTGAGACAGAGAATATTACAAGTGCTGGGAGCTTGCCAAACTTCTCTAAGGAGTTGTCCAACAGACAAATTTGATGAGTGTAAGACGGAGCACTAAAAAAAGATCCAGAGGTGCCAAAAGCTTTTTAGAAACTCTTTGTCAAAAAAATAGAAAGTTTTTTGGCAAATAGGCAACACCCATTTAGCACTACATTTTCGTGGCAGATAGCATCAAAAAAATTTATGTAAGCGTAGATATAAGTAATATGGTTTTTCTTTTATTTACCGTCACTGCATTCTCCTAGGGCTAATCGGGCGATGCTACAGTGGAAGCTCTAAATTTTGCCTATCCAGGTTTAATTAGGATAGCGATTTTTTTAACGAGGAACTGACATCGTATAAGGCTCTGGACCCCAGTTTAACGTCCCTTCCGAAGGATGGCATAACCAAGGATTTTTTACTCCTTTTCTAGGGCCACCTGCCGGGTTACGAACCCGCGATCATGGGGTCAGTAGGTTGTTATGCTAACTACTAGACGACAGGTCGCCCCTACAAGTAATATGAATCGTATTCCCTACGTTGATTCTACAAGCATCGATTTATTGCATAAAAAAAATAACACAATATTTTTAATTCAGATCAATTAATTCTTTAACCAAAATTACGACTACTACGAAAAAAATGACCGTGGAGAGAGACCAGGACTGCCCAAAGTGTTTTTTTTTTTTATATTTATTTCATGGATGTCAAGAGAGATAAATTACGGCGCCCAAAACAAAATTCAGAGGATCAAAACATCTTGGTGGATCAAAGATAAGGGAAAATGGCGACTAGACCAATATGATGTATTAGTGGATTAATAGTAATCTAACACCCTACTGATGTTTGTTTTAAATCGTAGACGGAATGTACATAAAATAAATTATAAAATGATCAATCCATAACTACTATATAACGTTGATTCCAATCCCACTGGTGGGAAGACTTTTATTTAGTCTGTTAGCGGCTGAAGGTGGATCATATGGAATCTAGGACCCTCCTGGGGCTCACTCAGCTTCTGCAAAGTGGGTACCCAGAATTATTCTATCCATTCTTATTTTCCTGTAACTAGATACATTTTAAAATTGTAATATTATTGAATTAACCGGGCTCGTGAATGTTATTATGGAACAGAATGGTTCACATTAAAAATAATCATAATAAGTAATTAATAAAGCGCATTATTTAAGAATTTATAAAAAGAAAACCGTTCTTCATAACCGTAACGTGAAATTTTCACATTGAATCAATTACCACCATAATTTAATTTAATAATTTATATTAAAAAATTATAATTTAATTATCTTCATAGTTTTGGGAATAAAATAATAAACATTTTTTTTATTAAATACTCTTTCAAGTTTCCACGGCCACTATTTATACAAAAAACTTCAGTTGTTTCTTCTTAAAAAGAAACCAAAACTATAAAGATACTGTTTTTAATAAATATAATAAGATTCTTGTTTACAAAAAATTAAGGAAAAAAATTTAAACAAAATGTTGATTTTTTTTTATCAAGAAGTAAATAATAAAAAAGAAATGTTTATTATTGTATTCCCAAGAAGAAAAAGCTGTTATTAAGTTCAGATTACATGTTTTTACTTTTTTTAAATAAACTTTCTCAGAAACAAAAAAAAAACTATTTGTTTTTTTAATTATTTCCCTCATTTTTGTCCTTACAAGAGTTTGAAGAAAAGTGTTGGGATGATTTTATCCTGGCGAGTTCTGAGACCCTAAATTCGCCCATTCCTCAGTACGGTAAATTTTCAAAACATTTTCAAGGGTGACAATTGAAATGAAATCGGTTACAATTGTAATAAAAAGGGTGACACTAGAGTTGGTAAAGCGTTACATTTGCTTTGGAAAGGGTTTCAACTCATTTGGAAAGGGTTAAATTTGATTTGGAAAGAGTTGCTTGTGACTTGGAAAGGGTAGTATTTGATTTGTAAACGGTTACAGTTGACTTAGAAAAGGTTCAAATAGACTTGGAAATGTTATATAAAATATTAAAAATGTCAGGCACTACTAAATTAATTTTATAGACATTATTCCTTCAATTTATTATTATAAATTTAAAAAAAAGTAGATTGAACAAAAAAACGTTAAATGTGAACTAAATAAAATAGACAAGTCATTATTCAGAATTGTAATTTGGGTCTATACAATTTTCTTTTCGAAGTATAAAAGTATCATCAGCAACCGCTGATAATACGATAAATACAGTAATTTAGTAATTTAACCATTACTAACTTCATCATCAAACCTAATATACATGAAGTATTTAACAATAAATATTAATTAATTTATTTGTTCACTAGGAAAAAAATTTAGATTTTTTATTATAAGGATCAGTTACAGGTTTTGGCTAGTTCTAATATAGATGGCGCGAAGTGACAAGGAGAATCGCTAGAACTTGAACGAAAGCCAAAAATCCACTAAATGAACAAACAGCAATGAAGGAATATTCAGCATCATAATTCATTAAGGGAGGCAGCTATATGCATTTAATTGGGAATATAATTTTTAAAGTGTTTTTCAAATTATTTTTAATTATATTATTTAAATATTTTTTTATTTTGTCCTGGCCGGGATACGAACCCGGGTCCTCCGCATCTCTAGTGAGGCACTTTTCCAACTAAGCTACCAAGGGTCGTAACCAAGCCAGACAAATCTATCCTCTTCACCGATCCTATATCCATATTCTCACAATTTTTGCGATGTATATACGACGAATGTTCATTGAACTTTTTTTTTTTTAAGAGAATGGATTTTTCTGGCTTGGTTACGACCGCTGGTAGCTTAGTTGGAAGAGTGCCGCACTAGAAATGCGGAAGACCCGAGTTCGAATACCGGCCAGGACAAATCTTTTCTCTTCAAAATAAAATTAATAATCACCATCAAATAATAATAAATAAAAAATAATTATATCATTATTTAAATCTAAGTAAATTATTTTTATTACAAGTCACCGGGATTGAACGGGGAATAAAACACCTCAAACAAGAGTTACATACAGAAAAAATGTTAGGACAAGATAACTTAGAGAAAAAATGTTAGGACAAGATAACTTAGAGAAAAAATGGCCTCATTTAAAGGAGACATAATAACAATAAAAAAAACGAAAATCTGTTTTACGGAAAGAAAAAATCCTACAAAAATAATTGAAACGTTTATTGAAATATAACTATATCTATATTTAATAATATTTACTTAATCACTTACAGTGATAAAACTATAAAGCTTTAGCAAAAAAGATCAACTTACCTGAAACAAAAATTAAAATTAGCATACAATCAAAAAATACGATAGCATGATTTATTACATAGTAGCTTTCCATTATTCTCCTAATGAATCAGAAGTAATGAAAATATAATAAAACTGTATGTGAAGTAACCATAACTGTACTTCTTATTTTATTAATTCAGGAATATTCTGTTAAATGTCAATAAATCCACGTTTGGAAAATTATTAGAAAGGCTTATAAAATAAAGCAATATTTTTTATACAAGTGTTTATTTGTATTACTAATTTGACAGAGGAAAATTTATGATTTAAAATAAAATCAATTCAAGATGAAGAATTTTAAATTTTACAAAAATAAATATAAAGATTATTTAGTAGTTAACTTTTGATAGAAAATTCTTTTACATATTGAAAACTAACTTTAAATAACTAACTTTAAACTAACTAACTAACTTTTGATAAAAAATTCTTTTACATACTGAAAATATTAGTTACAAAAAATGTGTGTGGCCTTAATAAAGGCCTTGTATAAATGTATACATTTATGAATATAATCGTTATATTTAAAACTTATTTATAACCTTAAAAATACACTCATTATAATCTATTTCACTTCCAGACAGAACATTTCTAAAATGAATAAAGTTTAAGTTAAGCTCTTGACCAAGATTTTTTTTTGTCAAGTTTTCAATAGTAATACAGGATATTTTCCAACTGAAACCTGTCAGGTGTGTTAAGTGGTAAAAAAATAAAAATACGGCAACACGCAAGACGATTGTGGTTTTTACTTTTTTCAGTGAACTATTTGAGAATCCTTGACCTGCGAACGCTACGATAGCGAAGTGATAGCATTATTTAAAACAAACAAAAATTAATTAATTCGTTAACTATAATAACTATATCAAAATTTAACATATAACCTATGAAGATTTCGGATTATGTTGCGGAAAATATATTTAAAATAGTAAATATCTCTTAAAAGACGTTTGTTTGTTTCTATTGGTAATTTTTTTTTAATTGAGTGTAATTGCAGTTATATGCATGTAGTGATAATTATTTAAACGATAAAAATACAAGAGTATAATAATCACACAAAGTGATAGCAATTACATCCTAAAACGTAATACAGAATATAAAATGCCATTAAAATAAAGAAATAGTCATAAAAAAAGGGAAAATAAATATTAAATTTTTTAAATTAATAAATAATAACAAATTATAATTAATTTGTAGTTCTTATGAAGCGATTTAGATTGAAAAGTAATTATTTAACTAGTTGGTAAAAAATAAAAAATGGATTACACAAATTTTTTTGGTTTTATTTCTACATCAACTAAAGGGAATTTATATTCGCTGTATTTGCAAATAATGAATATTTAAAAACCATTGCATCTATTGTTTTTAGTACTAAGAATACATTTACAATTAGTTATTTAAACTAAGTTATATATTCGAATTGTTAGTACAATTATTAAGTATAGAAGCTAAGTATTCGGCTATCTTAAAAAACGACTTAGTTTTCAGAATGATTCCGTTGAACCGTCATCGAAGATCAATGACACAATACAAATAGAAGTACAAATAAAAACTATTCAAAATAAATGAAAAATAAACAAAAGAAGACAACACAAAGGTACGACACACAATAGGACAACACTTAACTTTTTATTTATTTATTCTTTTTAAACTAATGAAACGTTCAATAGACAAAGAGAGTCATTATTCACAGCATGTTGAGTTAGATAAATATCTATTTAAAAACGTATATACAAAAAAGACAGTAAACTGAACATTGTCTGTGATAATGATAACTAGGTTAGGTAATTCTTCTTATATAAATTCAAAATAAAATTATTTTTTCTCAGCCCCATCATATTTTTTTTTTTTAATTTTGGTATATTTATTTTATTTACTTTACGTTTGAAGAATTTTTTTCATTCGGAAACAGTCTTTTGATAAGTTTAATCAAATTCACATTCTAGAATTTTAGCATCTCTGATAGGATCTCAACATCTCTGATAAGATCTCTGGATATTATAAGAAAAAAAAGTGTAAACAAAAATCGTAAAAAATTCCTACTCAAGAATTAGTTCTCTTCTGTTATTTCCTGTTGAACATTTCCACACATTATTTCTATTAATCCAGATCGATCTATTTAACCAGTTGTGTTTTTTTAGCTGTAAGTGCTTATTATATTTATATCTACAATGAAGAACGGTTGTCCTTCAACAAGTGACAGTATCCAAACAAGGATGAGTTTCTAAGTTAAATCGTTTATAAACAATTTGAAGTTTAAATATTTATTACGCAGTATGACGTGTAGGTTAGAACGATTTAAACATTTGTTGATTATTCATTTAACGTCACTTTATGCTGTTATGGCCAATCGGACGACGCTACTAAATTTTTGCTATCCAGGTATAATTAGCATAGTGATCTTTAACGAGTACCTGGCACCGTATAAGCACGGGACCCCCGTTTTACGCCCCTTCCGAAGAACGGCATAACTACTGATTTTTACATGATTACAATTCTTCAGTCCTCTAAATTTTTAAATATTCCTTTTATTTCTTTTTTAAATTACTTTTTTTCTTGTAAACAAATAAATATTTAATAACTTAATACTTTAATATTTTAATACTTAATACTCTAATATTCAATACTGATTATAATCAATATTTCATATTTTAAATAAATAACTTTCAAATAAGTTTTTGTCGGTAAACCATTGTTTCTTTGACTCAAAAATATATATAGGCAGGTTGAAATAAACAGAAAAAAAATGGGTGAAATTTATTGGTTTTTATAGCCATGTATCCAAGCTTGATCTGTTCCAATAAGCACAACTGATAAACCACAAAAAAAAACAGAGTCCATGTTAGTAAGGAATATAATTTTATTTACTAAGAGAGTGATATTAAATTACATAAATGCCCATATGTCAAATAATTTTGCTTTGAAACTAAACGTTAATAAATTAGATACCTTGTAATAGTTATACAACGGTGCCAAGAGTAAATTTTGATTTGAACTAAACTCGGATATTAGAAGAGATGATTCAACATAATAGACCCACATACCTTTTACCCACCCACAAAGGTTTCAGTTCCTCATTCGGTCTGACCACCCCTTAGACGTTAGTACAGCTCTCAGATAAATACCCTTAAGGCAAAGAATTCGCTGAAATACCGAACCCTACAACTCTCCTCAAAACGTTTTATACAATCCATTGTTTCGGCCTAAGAGATCATATATAATATAGTCACCATCATAGCATATTTGATCATGGCTTCATTGATGTAATATACTAAGAAAGTATAATGTTCCGAATAAGGCTGTATCTATTCCCTGCAGAAGAGACGTAACATGGTAATTCCGAGGCTGTGCGGTGCCAAGATCCCTTTCCGAATTATACCTGGATAAGCAAAATTTAAGACTCTCGCTATAGCATCGTTATATCGACATTAAAAAAATAATTTCAACAGAGATAAAGTAAGTCATAAAAGCAATAACGTTGTTCGATTTATAAGAACACTTTAATGCGTTCTCATATAATAATTACATTGGAACATGTACACTTGTACATTAATACATTTTTAAAAATCTGGAACATTTAACCCGTAACTGGTATGGTCCATTAGTCTCTTCTAGTGATGTGCCGGATCTTTAAGAAAGTATATCCGCGGATACGGATATTTGGTGCAAGATCCGCGGATACGGAAACGGATACGGATCTTAACTTTTTTACTCAATCGATGTCCGTGCGCGTGACCTTAATAGTTGTCGCCACTTGACGCTTTGTGTGACAGACAGGACAGTACATGTTTCGAGTTTTCGACTTGGGCTGGGCGGCATAGATAATGTTTGTGTTTGGTAGTGAGTTATAAAATTGTCAACAAAGAAGTTTCTCTTTAAACCTTGATAGGAATGCCTGAGTCAAATGTTTAATGTCAATAGTTTTTCACTGCTACCTAATAACATTTATTCAGGGTTATTTTAAACTTACTGAACACCACTTAGGGACGTGTTAGTAACACTGTAAACAGAAACTTTTGTTTTGGTTAAACATCGAAAACGAACACAAAAATTGCTTCATACAAACTAAGATCAGCTGATCGGTAATTTGAATGAAAGAATGATTTTATTTCATTTCAACGTTTTCCAGAACAAAAGTTGCTGTTTACATGATCACTAAAACGTACTTAAAAGTTTTATAGTGAATATAAAATACCGACACATAAAATTTCATCTATGTATTGAAAATTAATAAGGTAAAAAGATCCGTAAAAGATCCGCCAAAAAAATCACGGATACGGATACGGGTCTCTCTCCTTCCTCAGATATCCGTGGATACGCATACGGATATCCGACACATCACTAGTCTCTTCTCTTCCACCATAACCGGTAAGGTGGGGTCACCGAGACCCCAATATTTGTTAACTCAAAATCTTCCCCGTTAATGTTCAATTAAAATCAAAACCATTTTTTTACAATCTTTCCTCATATCTAAATAGAATTAAACACAATAAATGTTAATTTTTGTTTTATACAAAAGTTTATTTAACAAAATGCAAAACATCAAAAATGAAAATTACAAAATATTTAACATTAATTATTAAGGGATGAGTACATGAAAAATCATAAAAGGTAGTGATTGATTTCTATCATTTAGTATACATGGAATATTAAAAAATTAGGTAATAAAAAAAATATATTATAAAAATCACAGGCACTACGATAGGCAGTCTTCACAGACACTGTTGGCACAATCCGTAACCTGCAGTGAGCACAGTAAACCTTTGTTTCTTTATCCCTGCTCCTTGAGCACTTCCCACACCTTATTCTTTTACCAGATACAGCTGAGGGCTAAACAAATGTTTAAACATGCAATATAAATTCGTCAACACCAGAACACATATATGATATGGTTATAACTAACGTTATCACAGAGTGAATGGAAAAACCCAAACGCTATCAGACGACCGAGTCGGTGGCAAAACAAAAGTTTTAATGCATTATAATCATTTTTTTGCAAAGAAAAAGAACGGGGAAGCTTAGTGTGCGGAGTGTTGAGTTGGTAAGCTGTCGGTTCCGGGTTCTACCAACTAAGATAATTAAGACTTCCGTAATTGTTGCAACTTTATTATACTAAAATTTAAATCAGTACGGACATATTGGTTTTTATAATTAATCTTCAGAACTAAACGAATTATTTTATACCTTATTTCCAACATTATTTTAATTATTTTTAGAAGTTTTATCGGGTCTGACAAAAAGGTATGTATAATAATAATAATTATAATTTATTTTATTTTAGTTGTTATTAATTTTTAAATTTATTCATTTGAAAAGAAAAGATATGTCCAGGACTGGGACTCGAACCCGGGTCTTCCAGATCACTAGTCTGGGACTCTACCATTTGAGCTATCCTGGGCCCTAATGAAGTACGCTTCTCGGCCATGGTCATATCTTTTCTTTTTGATCCCAAGTCCCCGCGTTCTTGCATTTTGCGAAGTATACGAGAGGAAGAATGTTCTTTGAACATTATTTTAATTTGGATCTAGTTGACTTACGTCATTATAATTACTATAATTTATTTTATTTTAGTTGTTATTAATTTTTAAATTTATTCATTTGAAAAGAAAAGATATGTCCAGGACCGGGACTCGAACCCGGGTCTTCCAGATCACTAGTCTGGGACTCTACCATTTGAGCTATCCTGGGCCCTAATGAAGTACGCTTCTCGGCCATGGTCATATCTTTTCTTTTTGATCCCAAGTCCCCGCGTTCTTGCATTTTGCGAAGTATACGAGAGGAAGAATGTTCTTTGAACATTATTTTAATTTGGATCTAGTTGACTTACGTCATTATAATTATTATAATTTATTTTATTTTAGTTGTTATTAATTTTTAAATTTATTCATTTGAAAAGAAAAGATATGTCCAGGACCGGGACTCGAACCCGGGTCTTCCAGATCACTAGTCTGGGACTCTACCATTTGAGCTATCCTGGGCCCTAATGAAGTACGCTTCTCGGCCATGGTCATATCTTTTCTTTTTGATCCCATTAGGGCCCAGGATAGCTCAAATGGTAGAGTCCCAGACTAGTGATCTGGAAGACCCGGGTTCGAGTCCCGGTCCTGGACATATCTTTTCTTTTCAAATGAATAAATTTAAAAATTAATAACAACTAAAATAAAATAAATTATAATAATTATAATGACGTAAGTCAACTAGATCCAAATTAAAATAATGTTCAAAGAACATTCTTCCTCTCGTATACTTCGCAAAATGCAAGAACGCGGGGACTTGGGATCAAAAAGAAAAGATATGACCATGGCCGAGAAGCGTACTTCATTAGGGCCCAGGATAGCTCAAATGGTAGAGTCCCAGACTAGTGATCTGGAAGACCCGGGTTCGAGTCCCGGTCCTGGACATATCTTTTCTTTTCAAATGAATAAATATAATAATAATAATATTATAATATGTAATATTGTTACATGAAGCCATAATAACGCCTATTGGTCGTAAACCCCTCACGGCAATGAGGGAGGTGGAAGATGGACAGGACTTCCGTTATTAGCACTTCTAGTTCCGATGAGAATTAGAAAACCATTTCCTTTCGCGATGAAATCCCATTGGAGAACTCTTCCACCCCACTAGCCCCCCCCCCCTCCCCCCACTGATCCTGATAGCTTCTCATAACAGATGGCCGATCGTCTATATTTACCTGCCCTCTTACCAAAATTAATTTTAATGACGCTCGTAAATTTTGAAACCATTTTAGATTTAAACTATCAGAAACGAAAATAATTAAAATAATGAGTGCTGATATTTATTTTCATTTAATTTGATAAAAACCTTAATTATTCGTCAGGATTAATAAAATAAATTGGACGACATAATTCAAATAAATTTCCACTAAAAATATCCCTGCATTTCAATGTATTCTATTTGGTTTTCAGACCTGATATATTTTTGAATTTCAATAATCTTTAATACATTTATTTTTTTACAAACCTCATTTAACCATGAAACGGTACCACTTACTTATACCGTTTCATATTCAATTTATAAAAACTTTTTTGAAGTCATATTTCCAAGTACTATGAATCTTAATGGGAGCGGAGGTGCTCAGTGAGTAGAGCTCTGAATTGCTATGCGTTTCAAATATTGTAATAGATTCAAATCTCGTTGTGGAGCTGTTTAGTCTGTTAATCACCCTGGTTTGAATAAATTTATTAAAATCAAACCAGTGAAGGATCAGTTGTTCAATCTTACCAAACAATAAAATTAATATTTATTGTTGACAAGACAATGAAAATTAAATAATAATGGCAATCCTAAAGTACGAAAAATATATATCGGTGGAGGTTTCATTGCAATAATCACCGTCTTCAGAATAAAAAGAAGCAGGGTATTTTGGTCTTAAAGAGGGCACCCTAAATTACGGAAAATCCTGGCGGCTGAGTGATGAAATTGCGGGCAAATAACCTCCCTATTTCTCCAAGTTACATGACAGTGTTTGTAGAGGTACAGGTTTTTAAATTGTAATATTATAATTGGAAAAAAAATTCTATACCTCAAAAACTCATGAAGGGTCAAGAGTTCGGTAATTGTTAATAGACTGTACAGTTACAAATCCAACATCTATTCAATGAGGTGATTCGAGCGAGATCGGCCTTAGCCGCTAGGTTTTTCACCCATATATGGATACAATTTATGGAGGCTAGGTGAACCACAGATTAGCAAGCACTGAACATTAAAGCTTCTTTTGGACGTTTGATTACTCCTTTCATGTATTTTATGTGTAGTACGGGGTTCAATTTCTGAACCATACATTGCCCTCGGGAGTCCATAGAAAATAATCGCTTATTCGGCGGTTGAGTGTCTACAATAGGAGGTTTCTCAATCCAGGATTCCACGTGGATCCGTTAGGGGGAGGTTTTCAAAAGGAGATCGCACATACAATATGTGATATGATGGCATTGGCAATTTCTCTATAAATATTATTATTATATTCAACTGTTGTTCCTATTAGACCACCAAGGCTATTTCTTTGTTTGGTTTTTCTTCTATTCACTTTATGCTCTGCTATGGCTAATTGGACGAAGCTATAGACGGGGTCCTAAATTTTGCCTATCCAGGTATAATTGGGAGGGGGATCTTTAGTACCCAACACCGCACATATTTGGAAGCCCCATATCCAGGGCTTTATTGTTTTTATCAACCTTATACAAATTAATATACAAAACGAATTAGATAGTTCGGCAGGATGAAAATGCTCTCCTGTATTCCATATAATATAATATAATATAAAATAAATTAAAATTATATAATTTAAAAAAACAGGAAAAAACAAATACAATAGATATATAAACAAGAAAGCGTATCTGTTTCAAGATCCCTTCCTAGCCGATATTTAAACAGCCATAGCGAATAAATAAAGTAAAAAACTACATACAAAAATAGCGAGAATTTATTTAAATTGCTAATAAGCAATGAACAAATATAGGTTAGAATTAAACGTAGGGTGACTAAATGAGGCAAAAAGGTGAACTTTTGCTTGACGTCACTCTACAGCGTACTGCCAGCCTTTCCCATTTGCTCCATAATGGCTTTTCCAATAGTTGGCTACACTGCAATAATCAACTTGCGGTACAACTGGATAATTCAACTAGTCAAAGATACATCCTTAGTCAACACTGATTAGCTTGTTCCTTCACTCGGGTTTTTGACTACACTAAAATTATGTTATGAATTTATATGAAATAACTAAATACTAAAATAATATATCATTATTGTTTTAGTAATTAGTTATTAAATTATTATTTCTATTAAAGACAGTAAATGCTTGTTATTATTCGGTCTCGACATTTCTAAGCTCGCGTCTATTGTCCCGAAATCTAAAAATCAGAATTCATAAAACCATCATCAACTCTTCATTACTGTGAAACTTGGCCGCTAATGCTGAAGGATGAACAACGTCTTCAGGTATTCGAAAATAAGGTGTTCCGTAGAATATTCGGTCCAAAAAAAGGATTAAAGGAGGTTACGAAACGCGGAATTGCGAAGCATGCATCCGTTAAATATTATTCAAGTGATAGCGTCACTAAGATTAAGCGACTGTGAAGTCGCTGGGCTAAGTAAAAACGAATTCTTAAGATGTTAATAAGCACTGTGCCGACTGGAAAGCGTCTAAGGGGTAGACCGAGGCGTAGGTGGGAGTATCGCTTTAAGAGTGATCTAGCGGATTTGGGCTTGGGTAATGGCCCCTGGACACAAGTTTGGGGTATTTTTTTAGATTAAGCCTGCCAGTTACTTTTTGTAACCAAATGATTACTTTAAAAGTAATCGCTTCAATTAACATATGATTAGGTAAACAAGAATACAGGTTAATGAAATATTTATTTTAAATTAATACAAAAACAACAACTAAATATGAATTTAAACAGTAAATTCATTATCAGATAAATTATATCTGTATCCATTATGCACATAAATAACCTTCTTAATAGAGTTTGTAGTTGTCATATGGTTTAATTTAAAAAAAAAAAAAGATGAATTACTTTTAAAGTAATCATTTGGTTACAAAAAGTAACTGGCAGCATTAATCTAAAAAAGACCCAAAGTTTGTAAGCAGAGATTGGTGGTATCGGCATCGAGCCTTTAGGTTCGCTAAACGTTAATATTATTATTATTATTTCTAGTATTAATAGGTCTGTGGGATTGACAGTATCAAAAAGTTCAATTTTTCAAAAAAGTATATGGGAAAGACCATACAGGAGAATGGATTGGAGCTCGAATTCTAAAAATGGAAAGGGATTTATGGATGAACAAAGAATATTTACAAGAAGTGCATCTCCTGGAATGCAAAAATAAGAGATTACTACACTGTCGTAAAAACAGATTGTTTCTCGAAGAACTATAGTCTAAAAAAACTGGAAGTTATGGGAAGAAAAATCATGAGTGCAGCTCAGACTGAAGACAGGTGGAAACTGCGAACTAACAAAGAAGTCTGCCAGAAAATGGAATGAACCTCGGCTACTATGCGGAAGAGGAGTCTGGCATTCTTCAAACATCTGTACAGAATGAACAAGCAAAGATTTACTAAGCAACTATTTGACTACTTTTGGAAAATGAGAATCACGACAATGTAGAATAAGGAAGTAAGGGAAAATTTGAACATTACAGACACTAATTGGAAGGGTTTCAAGATGAAGAAAGGCCGGAGAAGGCTGGACGAAGTAGGACAGAAGATCAAAAGACACGCTTTAACAAACATTTATCACCTATACTTCGAAATTTTGAAACTTTTATTTCTTGATGAAATGATTACCGAAATCAACTCATTAATTACATCCTCTCTTACATACTAAAGCTCACGATAACTAGTATTTTTGGTAAATATGAAAAATTAAACGAATCAACAGGCAAATCTGCTGTAACTCGAAGCCACAACCTGCGGAACAGATACCAAAAATGCAAGTATATATAACAATACTACAGAATAATACATAATAATACTGTACTAGCTTAAAACGGATCTTAATACACTAAAGTTTTTTCCTATATCCAGTCTATCGGCTCAACCCTACAAAAAAGTCCATAGACCTTTTTTTCTCTAACACATGTTGCTGGTAGATCATCTAGTCTGTCCATTTTTTGGGCGGCAATATTGGATGATGTCCCAACTTAATAAACATTCTTAGGTCAGAACTTTTGGTTGTTCTTTTATAACTTTAAGATTATTTCATACTTAATATGTTAATGTTACAGAGTAACCTCAAAAATCCAATCTACAGTGATTAAATTACAATCAATGAAACTTTTATTTAACTAATGCCCTTGTAATTATCAAAATAAAAACGAAGAAATTGACAGAGTGCATGCAGTACAATGGTTAATTTTTACTTTTATTTAACTAATGCCCTTGTAATTATCAAAATAAAATCGAAGAAATTGACAGAGTGCATGCAGTACAATGGTTAATTACAAAGAAGAAAATAGCGAAATAAAAACTAATTTATTTTTCGTAACATATAATAAAAAAAAAAAATAAGCTAATTCCTCAGGTTCACAATCGATTGTGAGTTATAAACATATCATTATACTTAATATCAACCTCAATCAGATTTTTTCGTAAGAAAAACTAAAATTATAAGCACACACATACAAACATTTTTTTTAATAAGTTTAAATTCACTTTAAGCTCTATTATTTTGTCAGACATCTTTAACATTTAAAAAGCGTTCAGGATCAAAAGCGGATAACTCTAAAATTAAAAAATTGATTTTTTCACATTTTCCGCTACTTTATTCATAATGCTCCCGAAACTTCTGAAAGAACTAAAACCATGAGAAATAAGTCGGAATGTGCCTTGTTAGATAATATTGCTTAGTTAAACTATTAAAAAATGCGAAAAAGTCAATTTTGGAAATTTTAGAGCTATCTGCTTTTGATTCTGAACGCCTCATTTATTCGGAAAATTGTTACATCGCTATTTCAAAGAATAGATTTTGTTTTTTCTTAATTATTTTTTTAGAACTAGAATAACAGTTTGTGCAATGAATTATCGGTGGAGAGCAGATAAAATGACGTATTAAAATATTGCTTAAAATATGAAATATTACTAATCGTGTCTTTTGCAAATAAACATTTAATAAATTTAGAAACTATATGTTACTAGAAACTAAATCCCTCACATAAAAAAATGACTTCTGGAAGATGAAAAAATGATTATATGAGCTGTTATTTTTAAAGTCCAATAAGAATTTCCATTTTAATTCCTTTAAAAATATGGGCAAACGGGCAAAAGTTTTTATCACTTAGCATTTAGCAAAGAATTTTAAACCCTATCTATATACCTATAAAATTTTATTTTATCCATTTAAAAAAATAAACTATTTATTTAGATCCGAATGGACTTATACAACTTTTAAAAATATCAGCTCTTATACATGTGTGCGTTTTTTGATATTTTCATGCAAAATAAATGGTTTAAAGAAAAATGCAATATGGAATTCCCATCCATAGCTGATTTTCAATTTATCTAACATGCAAAGGGAAAGATTCAACCGAGATTCAATCTGAGATAACTTCATTGGCCGAGAGGAAGGAATACGAACTCAATAACTTGAAGGGATGAAAGGCGGTCTGAAAAGCGGCGATGTAAAGAAAATAGGTCTCCCAGGTCTCTTGGGGTAGGCTCGGAGTTTCCTCTATGCGGCGAACCTCCGAGGTTTAAGATACAAAATGTAATCGCCAATGTTGGAAAATATTAGTAAAATTTTAAATAGTTTTATAAAAGTAAATTAACTCTTCCTAGATCTACATAGGCGATACAAACATTCGTACTAATACTTATGACTTCTACTTTTACAGTCAAAGTCATACTCAGAAATATCTACGATTCAGAAAAAAATAATATATGCACATGAAAGAATTGAAAAGTTATTTCCTGATTAATGTATTAACATCTCTCGAATCGTCGATCATAGTCTCGAAACGTCGAAAGTTGAAATAATTGACTGAATCTTTTAGGACCCTCTAGGCCCTCGGTTTTTGTTATTTTTTATAAATATATAATTATTTTTTACAAGGTTGGTAGGATCTCTTGTACCGTAATAGACACATTTTAAGATAGGGCTGGATATAAGGATTTCATCGGATAAATAGGAATCTGGTTACATGTAATGAGATCATGTTTTTTTTCAATTTCCCTTAAATCCCTTTAAATAAATATTTCTGAAGGGCTGATATTAATTAACAATAACTATCATGTCGTGTGTAATGGGGATCATTAAGGAATATTTAAATTTTGTAAAGAGGGATGGACCGTAACGAATACACCACTCCTAATTCCCTAAATTATTTCTCCCTTGGATTGTTTTATGTTCAATTTGTATCTGTAAACTCCCTTTCTGCTTTTCAGTGGACCAGATTAACGAACTACGAGTTTCGGCTCCTCCTCTCCGTACTTTCTTTCACGCTCAATGGCCAGGCGTTCTCCGAAAATTCGGACCGAGTCTCAAATGACTGCTAATTCTTGGAGACCGGTCGCCTTCTCTCCAACTTTCTCAAAACAGGCTTAAGACCTTATTATTTATTTCTTTTTTTTTTTAGGTTATCTTTTACTTTCCACACTGATTATGTGTGTAATAAAGCTAATAGAGCTCTGTGTACTATATATCCATACTTCAATAGGAATTCTAAATTAAGCACAGATAATATGTTATTATTATTATTATTATTATATAAAGCCTGCTTACGATCTATTTTAACATATGCATGCCCAATATTTAGTTATATGTCTAAAACAAATTATAAAAAACTAAAATATTTCAAAACAAATGCCTAAGAATTGCTGGAAACTATGCATATTACACTAGAGTAGAAATTATACACAAAGAATTATATATACCGTATATTAATGAATTTATCAATAAATTATGCAAAAAATTCTTTCATAAGTGTAAACACTATAAAAACCCACTTATAAAAAATATAGGGAACTACACAAAAAATAGTACAAAGCGGTATGTACATAAAAGAACAAAGCATTTATTATTGTAGGATACCAAATTATCTTATATTATTGTTATTGTTCATGTGGATGTATATAAGTTACTAAGAATGTATACATACAATTTTTGTTTATTTTGATTAGAATTTTTTTTTTCTCACTGTTGAAAGTTTTTTTGTATAATTTTTTTCTTTCATTGTATATGTAATTCTTTATAGATACATTTAAATTCGCCTATTAAGTCTTTGAGTTTTAGACTGGTCTGTTTGGTATAGCTTATTGATTTTGTGAATTGTAACAAATTATATTGGAAAAAAATAAATTAAAAAAAATTAATTATTTTTTTTAATTACCATATTTTCTCCCAATTATATAAAAAGATATAAGTGGTATTCTATTGTAATAGTCAGTTGGTAATACTTTAATTTAATTGGTAATGTTTTAATTACATTATATATCATATAATTGCGAAAAAGAAGTAAAAATTAAATTGATTAAAATTAAGAATACTTGAAATGTTTGTTTTCCTGCTTATATCATATTGAAAAATAAAATAATACAATCTGAACTATAGATTACATGTAAATTACAGTCACGGGTAGAACAAATAAATGAAGAGATCTAAAATGCTGCTAGATGAAGGGAAAGATAATTAAATAAATAGAAATTCTAGTTATTGAAATATCTTAAACGCAACTTTAGCTATAGAAACTGATAAATTAATTTCTTGGGTATTTCATAAGTTGGAGGATTCCAGCCAAGAAGCAAAGCAGGCCTATACACTATCGTCCATGCTGGTCGAGAATAACCAGGAATCTCTCTCTGTCAACAGTTACAGTTTGTTCAAGTGAAGAGGTTTGGGATTTCTGGAAGAGGGAGGAGTTAGATCTAATAGGATGGGTCCGAAGGAAAATCCAGCAAGGCGTGTAATGAAATGGACCAGGGCTTGGTCCGTTTTGAACGAGGAATCCCGAGATAAGGCTTGGGCTCTGGATTAGTTAACCAAACTCTACTCCTCCCAGCAGATTATTAGTCGGCCTAGAATTTCAATGACCGATTTGGCGTTCAATTCTGCAGCTTGAAGATGCTATGAGGCAGAGATTCCAAAACATAAAACCACAGCATAGCAATTCCAATTTTCTACAAAGACGTGCGTGTTTTGCACAATGCCTCGTCTGGTATTCGCATTGATACAAAATATTGTACTAGTATTAGTATAAAGTAGCTAAACCTCAAAAGAGACATTAGTGGACAAATTCTAAACTAAAAGGCTTAAGTCTCTAAACTAAAAACAAAAATACCAGTCAATATTTCGACTATTTAGGCATCTTCAGGACAGAATAAGAGAATAATAGCAAAACGAATAAAGCACTTCAAAATGCTGAAAGGTACCAATCGGAGGAGACATCCCACCACCAGTGAGGCCCAAATGCAACTTCTGAACCATAAGAAAGATAATCGGACAACAGCTGGAAAAGGTTAGATGAAAACAGCTGATAAATACTAAATAGAACTAGGAAAACACACAAACCCAAACTTCGAAAAACACCAAGAAAAAAAGATAAACAAACAACTCAAGACACAAAAGAAAATAAATCATGTAAAGAAGGAAAATAAATGTATAAATGAAAAAGGATATTTTGAGCTTCTATATTAATATTGTATTTAGAAGAAAAGCCGTCCACTAGGTTCTCGATAATGTCCTTTTTCTTCTGCGCTTTTCCTTTCTGTTTTTGAAGTTTGGTTGTGTATTTTTCATTTTATTTTTATCAGCTGCTTTTATCTAACCTTTTCCAACTGGTGTCTGGTAATCGTCCTTATCAGTTGTTGCAAGTGGATTGGATGTGGTGGGATGTTTCCTATGGTTGGATCTTGCTGCATTTTGATGTTAAGGTTTGCTATATTCGTTGTTTCATTAGCTATTATTTCCGTTCTGTCTTGAAGATGTCAAAATATATTAAATATTGACAGACATTTTTATTTCCTGTCTTTAGTTTAGAGACTTGAGGCGTTTAGTTTGTACTAACGCCTTAATAATATTCTACTTATATAGAATTAATTGTATCATGCAAATGTAAAATTTTTCTTCATAAAAAATTTAGATAAGTAATAAAAAAAAAAATTTATGTTGGAGTTACTAGAATAGTATAACATACGATAAAAGAGTATTGCCGAATTTGCGATTTTAGATGCTCTGTAAATCTTCACATTGACTCGTCAGAAATGTCTACTTGGGCCTACGCTAAGTTCGGCACCCCTCTTCCACTTGGTGAAGTCCTTGGAGGCAGGGGGCACAGCTGTTCGCTTATCGCGTTCCCATGAATTCTGATGATCGTCACGAAGTAAACGCACTAAGGTTACTCTGACTCAACGGTATTCCTCGGTCTTTCGATATCACCCAAAACAAAAGGAATGTTTCGCTTTTACCTTCCATAATATCACTGATAAAGTGCATCGGTGACTAACGAAATGGAATAAAATGATGAGTCATTGTAAATCAACTGAAAACTAAACAAGTGAAGTCATTACGAGACGAAATAGAACCTTATATTTGCAACCATAGTGAACAAGTAGTTAAGTCGAATTTAGTCCAAAGAGAGATAATGTCATTGAGGAAAGCGGAATCGTGTTATTCACGTAGTTTTTGGCATTAAATTGAATCACAATATAAGCACCGACTTCTTTTCAACAAATTGACTAACTTAGCCAATTATGCACTGCGAGAACAATACTATTGTTCTTCTCTAAGTACAAGAAACTAATTTTAGATAAATTTTGACTTAATCGCTTAATCGCTTATGTATCTCTATTGGTTGCGCCTGAATATTTACATCATCTCCTTGTATACTAGTATGAACAATAATTGTAAGTAAGGCAAACCATTACCCCCTATGTATGTATTAGACCTAAGACCCTTGATTAGTTTTAGCTGTGGTTTATTATTATGTATTTTTTTTATACCATAATAGAAAGGTGATTGGGTTATGATGTTAATAATAAGACTTAGCGAGTCCGAAGGGTTCGCTTCCTTCAGTCCGCGGACCACTACCTAAACCAAAATTCACCAGATCACTCCTAACGCAACTACTCCTCGGTCTAACTCTCAGGCGCTTCTCATTCGGCACAGCGCTTATTAACTTTTTAGGAATTCATTCGCTACTAAACCTAGCGATATTACCAAAATTTCTCCCTTTTATTAATAAAAGGGATATTTCAGAAGTGTCTCCCCTGTTATGAGGTTATGTAATTTAAATTATGATCGACTCAATCCAATCCTGACACTGTTTTCAACGACAGGGTTGAAGTCAATGACCACTTTCCAGATTCTTAGATCTCAGGAACAGATCCTCAAAAACAAAAGAACAAATGGAAAAGAGGCAGGACAAAGGGATTCTTTAATGTATACAACAGCTGTTAAGTACTCTCCACAGAAATAAAATCAATGTCAGTAGAACTCCATCTCAGACCGCAACGACAGCTCTCTTCCAAAGTAGTCCTCTATGCGTCGTCTTTATATTTCCACAAAAAGGAAACCACACAAGAAGCCTGGAAATATCTGTCGTGTGATGTATTATATTTACAATGCGAAATCTGTTTTTGGAAGTGTGTATCTGATTGAACTATATCGCACGATATCCCTTTACTTACTAAATCCATTCAGAAGGTGTTTCTTCTGGTTTCGACCGTGTAGCCAAATTCTTTACCGACGTTTCGCTGGCCATACTGCAAGCTTCTTCAGGGCTTAATCTGAGACTCCCCTAGGAAGTCTCAGATTAGGTCGAAACCAGAAGAAACACCTGCTGAATGGATTAAATAAATAAATTAAATTTATTTTACATTTCTTGAAGGGAAAGGTTTTTTCTTATAACAATTTTTTTGTTTGTCATTAAATTTATTACACGGAAATGGAAACCCCAGGTAAACAGCAAATCCCAAAATAAACAAGTCAAAAAACCAAGCCGAGGCCGGAAGGGGAAAACTTTAAATGAAATTAACATGTTACTTAAGAATTCAACCTTCGTCGTGAGTGCATCTCCATCCGTGCTTGAAGGGGTCAACAAAACCATGCTCAACAACCTCAATTAGAACCGCTGCAACTTTTATTATATGGTAATATACAATATAATAATCGTCTCTAACGACCGAGTGTAATTAACAAACATGAATATTTATAATCAGAATATAACATAACGAAGATTTTAGCTGGATTAAACACACAGCCAAATATCTAAAAACCCTAGATATTATTTTAAATATAAATAACAATGTAATATGCAAAATATGTACATTCAATATCAAATGACCTTTTCTGATAATTAACATTCAAGTAACTGATGGAGTGAATGAAATTAACCCGAATAATCATACTTATTTATCAATAATAAAAAAAAAACACTTTTATAACAGCTCGTTGCCTCTAAAAAAAGTTATCAGAAATGGCTAAAATCCAAATTCACATATTTTTTCACTCGCAAACATATATTTTTTTGTAATTAGCTTATCTCAAATATTTATGATAAGATAAAAAAATTAAATTGGCAACAGATAAAATAATATTTTAAATCAAATTAGTTTGCATCAACAACTTTTAACTCGAATATGCGTTTTTAAATCATTATGGATGATTATCAAAGAATCCATTTAACGCGAAATGCTGTTATAAAAATTAAAAGTTATGTTTATCAATAAATATAAAAAAGTATGAACAAATGAAACTTATTCCATCTAGTACAAGTAAAATTATTTTTTACGTTTATGTAATGTTTTATGATACGAGGTTAACATAATGATATTTTAAATTTTAAGTACACTAAGAGGTTTATTTAAAACAATTACAGTTAATTCCACTATATTTATATATACTATACAGGTATATATAACATACTATAATAATAACTAAACTGTACTAACAAAAGAGGCATAGTTTAGACAAGTACAAACATAAGCAATAATGATTAAAACTTTAAATATAAAACTAATAGTTCAAAATACTAATGCAAGTATATCAGGCTTGAAACACTAGAAGTATTATAGCATAAGTGGTAAAACAAATAAATTTAATTTTTTAAAATTAAAAATTGGCCGTATAAGTCTCCGTAAAAGTTTAACACAACATTAACACGGTGCTAAATCATTTTCCAATCCCATATCAAAAGTTATAAAAATTTCACAAGCATTAAGTTTCATGGATAACAGCGAGAAAGTTGTTCCGAGATTAAATATATATTATTATATAAATAACTTCATTAATCCGAGAATAGACTTACGGAGTTTCAAACAATTAATTTTGTACATAAAATTTACTTTTACTGAATTATATACATTTTAATAATAATGATATGAAAACAACCTTTTATTACGCACAAATATTTATACATGATTCAATATTTATTTACAAGTTATTATTTATTATATTTTAAGATATCAATAAATTAATAATAAATACACGAACTGTTAGACACTGCTTTAGTTGCGAATATTTCAATACAGTCATTTTGATTGAATTTGTATATGTTTATGATGAACAGGGAGCAGGTTATCTCAGTGGTAGAGCACTGAGTTGTCGTACTGAAGGTCCCTGGTGCTACAAATCCGACTGTGGCAGATTTTATTTAATCTGTTAACAGCTGGGGATGGATCCGGGGCTTACGCATAGGAAAAGGAGAGAAAACCCTGGCGGTTGAGCATAATCTAGACACATCATCGCACTGCACGTCCAAGAAGCAGTACAGTCTCTACCGTAAACGCAAGACTCGTCATGAGTTGTAGTGCTAAAGGTTTTTTTTTTATGTTAATGTCTATTCATTATTCTAGCAGTAGGTTGATTCTGGAACAAGAATTCTGTAATATAGAAGCAAAAGCTGTGTGGACAGTAAAAAAGTATTTATGAATAACTGTTTACGATTATAAAATCAGCTATAAACTTTAGCACTTGATAACAAGAACGCTGGAATTAGCTATGAACCTAGATGATGGTGATATAACCGTGATGAAGTCAACAGCCAGTTGGCTCTTCGTTATTTCAACCCTCAACCTAAAACGCAGCCTGTTAAGTATGAGAGAGACCGCATAGGAAACTTTTTACGCTGGTGATTAAGAGGTGCTATGAATACTGAGCATACTACAGAGGAGTTCCATGCGGAGCTGGTCCCTACGGAGCTAGTTGAGTCTTCTCCTTCTTGTCACTTCTCCAGGAAACTGAAAAAGAACTGGAACGGGAAAGTTAGATTGAGTAAAAACCTCGTGTTCACTGAATCTCAAAGCGGCGATCATTGTTGTTCTATAATACGAAGGAATTTTCAGTGCGTGTTTCTTCTTGTATTAACGATATTATTGATATTTCTTGGACAATATTAGTTGACCTAATATATATGCGGAAGAAAATGGTACCGATTGAGGTAAAAGAAAGAATTTTTTAACTGGAGATGAACTATTTATTTGAGACCGGGGTTCCTACCCACATTGCTGGTCTCCTATAGCGCTGAATAGACAAAATACGTACAAATTAAAATGTTATAGAAAAATATTGTAAAGATTAAAATAGATAAAATTAAATAAAAAAATAAAAATATAGGAGTAAACCAGATACAAAAGTAGGGATTGTTTAAATTATAAAATAAATGTAAAAAATAAAGGTACTATTTAAAATATATGAACTACAAATGGAATATGAGTACTAACAATGACAAGAAACCATTTAAATAAATTTAAAACATCGTTGGTCCATTTTCTTCCCGATATTAATGATACTAATTTATTTACAATTTATTAAAATAGAGTTTTGAATCTGATAACACCACCCATACTGATAAAATTAGCTGTTTCCCTCAAACATTTACATAGAGTGTATTTGTTGGTTCTTAACTCATCAACTCATTACATCCATCATTATCTATAGTCTCCTACAATTCAAATCCTCTATCCAATCCGAAGGCACAAGATCTCGCCCTTCTGATCTTGAAATCTGTTCCCATAGAACCAAAACTTTTGAGCGTTCCTTTCTAGCCCGTTCTATCTCTCTTTGGAACTCACTCCCTCCCGATATCCGTCATGCATCTTCTTTAACCTCATTTAAATCCAAAATTTTCCTATATTTTCTATATTCCCAATCAGATGCTTTATAATCAATAAATAATTTATAGATATATTCAACTTGATCGATTGATGAACTACTGTAAATATTCCTCACTCATAATGGTATCATTTTTTTTAATTATTAGATGCTATTATTTATTCACTTATTTTTCCATAAGCTTATTTCTTTTTATTGTAAATCTGTCTGATTTTTTATTTTTATTTTGTATCACATTTTCTTATTTTCTACCAAAACATACCTGTTTAGTTATTTACTTTCAAGATATTGTGTAATTATTGTTTTATTTTGATGTAGGCCTTTGGCCAGATATATATTTATTTAATTTGGTTCATCTCTGTTGTTCTAAAGAGACCTGGTCCCAGAATAAAATTATTTTTCTATTCTATTTCTTCTCCTTGTTTAAATGACATAGAACTAATGATCCTTAATTCGACAAAAGAAGGTTTGCAAGTAAATAAAGAGCTTTATGCATTTACAATTTATTAAAACAGAGGTTCGATTCTGAGAACACCAGCCTTTGCCTTCATACCTTCCTCCATTAAATAAAGTGTATTTATTCTCTTTGTATTAAGGATTATGAATTAATTATACGTAAATGCTACAGTAAAAAGTATACAAATACATAAAGAGGTTTATTTATTGACTATTTATAAAAACGGAGGTTCGATTTCGATAACACCAGCCTTTGCCTTCAAACCTTCCACTACTAAAAAGAGTGTATTGCTTCTCTTTGCACTAACGATTTTGATTTAATGATCCTTAATACGCCATGATAAAGTATAAAAATACATAAAGAGGGTTATTTATTTACAATTAACTAACTTAAGTTCGATTCCGATAACACCACCCACATTTCCAGCAATTACACCAGTTCATGCCTTCAAACCTTTCTCTACTTGTCCATCAAATTTCAAATCGAGGTTCGACCTCACACCACCAATTATCCCCTTTATACAGTTAGCGACTCAAATGTACAACTCAAAAACGAGGTTTCCTGTTAAAAAAAAACAAAAAAAACATTAAAGTAAAACTGAAATCACACATGAGATTGGGTGATACTAAGAACTATTTTGTTCCACCCTTAAACTTAATAGTCTAGTTTATTAAGCGTTACCTAAGGGTTCTTCTTTGGTTTGCATTTTATAATTTATTCCAATGGAGCATATTTCTATAATTATTTATTGAAGTATCTATAATTATTTACTGAAGTATCAATACATAGTAACATTCATCCAAACAATTTCTGTGACTTTTTAAAAAATTATCAAAATCATAGAGTAGTATAGAGCATTTTAAACAAAAATTATAATTTTAAACGGTTCAAATCAGTATCGTAGTTCTCTTTAAGAACGAATCCAAATTTAGTTTCGTAATATATTTTTTTCAGATTTACTTAATTCGAACATTTTAATATTTAAAATTAAAAATAAATTATCACGGCGTTTTTTTAGTATTAAGTAGGGACCAATTGAATGATTTAAAATCACCGTGGCGGTCTCACGAAGTTAGGATCTTGGTACCCGCAAAATCATACAGAGTAAGACGCGTTAACTTTTTTTCAATAATTAACAAACACTTTTCAAGATTTAAATGAATATTATCGTTTTAAAACCATTTTAGCCGAAAAGTTTAGATTAAAAACCGGAATTAAAAAATAGCGTGCCATAGTTTGGTCCTTCTTCAGTTCCTAAGTTCTCTTAAACTACTTAACAGCTTCGATGGGACTTGAGGGTGTATGCAGTTAAGTAGTTTGCATTCGTGAAGGGCTAAGTTTTTAGGAAGGTCGATTTTACAGAATTAGAACCGATTTCAAGCAATATCCGTCCATTTAATTTTTTTTGTTTTCAGAGCATTAAGCTTCTTGAGGAAAGCAGCCGAAATCACAAAAGAGAAAAATTGAGAAAAATAAAATATAATATCTGAAGACACATCAGGGAGGAAGAGTTAAAAAAAAAAGAATCTTTAACACTACAACCCATGAAGGGTTTCGGGTTATGCACATGGTAGAGATTTGTTTCAGACATCGGTTGGGCAGGGTTTTAAATTGTCCGGACAGGTTTTTAAGAGCATGGTCTTTATTGAGGTGGATGAGCTCAAGGAGGATCTGCAGATCTTACAGGTTCCACCATACAAGGCTATGAACAGATAATTTATCTGTCTCATCCAGACTTGAACACGGGATCTTCAGAATATCAACTCAGAGCCCTATTACAGAAGAAACCCGCTCCTCTTTGGATTTTAACAATCAACAATAAACGTTACCTTCAAATTGACCTTTGAACTACACTAGTTAGAGAATAGTTTAAATATAAAACAAATTAAAACGGTAATATCGTGTCTTGTACATAATAAGTGATTTGATTTTGACTCATTGATGTTAGTGTACATAGTGAAAAATTTGAATGTCAGTTCCATAATATGAATTATCAATGGCCAAAACTTCATGAAGTATATATGATGTACTTTCAAAATAAAATTTATGATGAATTTCATCTATAATAATCTATAAAATTAGGTTATTTTAAATATTAAATTGGTTAACAATTAAAAATCAAACTATTAATTGATGGTTTAAAATACATCATCCAATATCATCCATTGGACTCTTTAACATTTATTATTTGAAGATTAAGATTTTGTAACATTCATTCTATTTACTGGATGTATTAATATAATACAGTTGTAAATTGCATTAAAAAAATTATTTAAAAAAAGATTTTGTTATTTATTAGATTTTAAAAATTATTTCTATTGATAACAAAAAAGTTGGTGTATGATGCAAAACTTTAGACAGCAACTTTCCAAAGCAATGCAATGAACCTTTCGATAAAAGGCCGTGAGAACCAGAATTGGTCAATGGTGCAATCGTAGATAGTTCTTTCATAATGCTACATAAAATCACATTAGGACCAATCAATGGTACTGAAACCTATGCCACTACGACCCATGAAGAGCCTTGGGTTTAATACGTGGTAAAGACTGTACTAATTCTAATACAACAGTTGTACAGAGAGGTGATATGTACAAGATGTACGCTCAACCGCCAGATTTTTCTTCTGTTAAGGGTTCCCACATTATAGAGGCTGGGTGAGTCCCAGGAGAGTCTCTAAACCCTACAGGGTCCATCCCCGAGTGTTAAAAGATTAAACAAATTATCCGCCATAGCCGGATCTGAACCTCGGAACTTTGAAATCCATTGTACGTAATATAAATATAACCAATAAATCTACAGCCCCGGTGAATAAGTGATTAAGTATGATTTTGTCCAGAGAGAGTTAACTGCTTTCAGATAACCGGAATCTTATCATTCTCGTAGTTTTTGGCCTTAAATGGAGTTGTAATATAAGAAATAACTCCTTTTCGAACCAATGACTTGCATAGCCCCTTATTCACTACGAAAATAACTCGATTCCGCATACTTAAGTACAAGAATTCATTTTGGAGAAAATAACCACTTATTCACCGGTGCAGTAGAAATAACGTGTATAAATAAATAATGTGAAATAACGTAAATCAAGCATCAATATCGAAAACAAATTTAACCTAAACTTCTCAAAACGTACATCTTAGGCTAGAGAGGTAAACATCTTTTTTTTTTATTATTTAATATTCATTTGCACCTGCGCAATTGCGCATTCAGCAAATTTGATCCGAGTGTTTTTTCTTTGCTTTTCTGCATGATCATCTATATGATGATGGAATAAAAATATCAATAGTTGAGTAGGTCTCTTGGCCATTATCTTTTTAATCTTTTCCTATCAAGTCCAGGTAACAGGGAGTAGGAAAGCGGAAGAACGAGTGGGTTTGGGTGATATTGTGTCGATGAGTGAAATGTTATGTATTTCTTATGAATATATGATTTTATAGTGGGAATGTGCATGTCGTGTATGGTGTGATTCGAAATATACCATGGTGCATTAACAATTTATCTGAGAATTTTGGACTGTCTTGTTGGTATCTTGTGTATGTGGACTTTTTTTGCAGAACCCCAAAGTTCTGCTCCATATGTCCAAATAGGTCATCTAATTTTATTAACGTATGATAGCAGATTCAATAAATATTGACTATAACAATTTATATAATAGCTGATAACATCATTTATACGCATCTCCATAATGTGGGCCAAAGAGTTGATCTTTACCACGAAACTATGGAATTCCTTCCGAATCTGATCCTCAGAGTTTTTTACCATGTCAGAAATTAAATAATCAATTGAGACTATCCTGTTCGAAATATAGATTTGGTGCGAAACATACTTTTATATTCAATATTACACAAATCAGAAGTTAACAAGACGGGATCCTAATCTGTTTCCGTTAAGGTCTATGTATCATATTTATTATTACTATCTTTCTAATGGTTGTGTCTCAAAATAAGAGTAAAAAAAAATCTATAAAAACATGTACCACTACAAATAATGAAGCGTCTTGGATTCAGTACAAGATAAAGCAGAACAATCTCTATCATGTATGAAGTCAGCTTCTTGGGGTGGTGGGCAAAATCACAGAAAGAACAGAGAAAAAGATAACAGAAAATCTGAAAACATAGGGAAAAAATAGCTCTAACACTACAATCCATGAAGGGTCTTGGGTTAAGTACAAGTAAGAGACTGAACTGTTACTGACTAAGGGCAACTGCTGTGCAGGGAGGTGATTTGACCGAGATCACGCTCAACCGCCAGGTTTTTGCCGTTATTAAGGGAATCCTGTTTATAGAAGCAGGGGTATCCATGGTATGGTCTGTAGATACCACAGGGTCCATCCGTGGAACAATTTACGTAACAGCCGGATTCGAACCCAGGACCTTCAGGATATTAACTTAGCACTCTAGACACCGAGCTACCCCGCTTTCTTAAAAAAATTAAAAATAAAAGTTTATATTTATTCTAGGTCAAAACTAAAGCACGGCTCATGTGTTAGATTTGTAGCATCGAAATGTCTTTGAATTAAAATATGCAGACGTCATGGGCGTCCTTCGATTTATTCAAGGAGGGCTTCGAACCCCCATGTTAATTATTTATTTAGATACTTTCTATATTTAAGACGTACTAATTGTTTAATTACAAAATAGATTCTACAACATTGTTGCAATTCTTACGTTCTTTGTTGTATCCGGCGTTAAACGACAAAATTACCAACTGAATTATATTTTACTTTTATAAATATTCGTATTGCTACAAATTTTTAAACATTTACAACCTTAATCGTTTACCTTGAAAACGTACGAGGAAGGAATTGAAATAACTAAATCTATCAACAAAAAGAAGACAGGGATAAAATCGATTTAAAAACATTCGCTTCGATGGCCCAGATACAAGGCCATGTGACCCTAACAACCCGTAATACTCTTAATTTTTTTTTATTATTGTATTATTATTCGTACAGTTAAAAGCAAAAAAAAAATGGATAAACGTTCAATTTGGATTTTTTTTTTCTACAACCACTTAGGTACCTGTATCACAATGACGACACGAGAGATAGCATGTCCCGCCAGAATATTTTGCCCACATAATTATACAATACCTCCTCATTTGACACACGAAATTTTAAAGTAATATTATAAGTTTAAAAAAATAAATAGCACAATACATTGAAGGACTTCTTCTAAAATTATGTTCTTTTGTTGTTTTTTAAATGAACAACAAAATTTAATTATATCCTGGAGATAATTTCCATTCACTTTATACATTGAAATAATCAGAAAATAGTAAAAAAATCAGACGTGAGAAAGAAATGAGCAGTCTGATAACAGTTGCTTTTCTTATGAGTACGTGAAAATTGGTCGGTGGAGAAAACAATAAATTATGTAAACTAATTATTTATTGTGTACCGACGTTTATGCATAACTTATAGACCATCATAAGAGAAGAGAAATGTAAATGTTATAAAAAAAATATTTTTTTTTAACTACAACTACGAAAACTTCTAAGAAAACAGTTGTTTTTCACCGAATTATGGATACCCTTTAGATGCTGGGTTGGCACCAGGAGAGCCTGTAGATCCCTTAGGTACTATCCATGGCTGTAACCAGATTACATAAAATATCTGCCACATCTGCCAAATAACTTATAATTAGTAGATTTTTTATCTTGTAATTTCAAATATGATTGGGGCCCATCTGGCAAACTTTTTAATCTTATTAAACTAAAAAAAACAAAAAGTTCTCAAAAATTATTATGTATACTTTGTATGGTGTCTGTACTCTATATGTACATTCCCTTTAAGACGCATATACATTGGCTGCAACTTTTTTCAAAAATATTTCAAATATTTTTGTTTTGAAGAGAAAAGATTTGCCCTGGCCGGGATTTTAACCCGGGTCGTCTGCTTCTCCGTTGCAGTACTCTAAGCCACTGAGCTACCAGGGGTCGTATCCAAGTCAGACAAATCCGTCCTCTTCACCGATCCTATATTACCGTGTTCTCGCCATTTTTGCGATGAACACACGGTGAAGAATGTTCATTGAACATTATTTTTTTAATTAGGATCTTGTTGACATACGTCAATATATTATTTATAATTTATTTTTATTAATTGTTATTTTTAAGGTAATTATTTTTAAATATTTATGTTTTGAAGAGAAAAGATTTGCCCTGGCCGACGACGACGACGACCCCTGATAGCTCAGTGACTTAGAGCACTGCTACGGAGAAGCAGACAACACGGGTTCGAATCCCGGCCAAGGCAAATCTTTTCTCTTCAAAACAAAAATATTTAAAAATAATTACTATAAAAATAACCATTAATAAAAATACATTAAAAACAAATATATATGTTCCATACCACCGGTGGACCATTAACGAAACATTACACATAGAATAGAAAAACAAATATTCTGGGATAATGTCGCTCAAGAATAACAAATACATACTTGCAGAAATGATAACATGTACCAACATAGCTGATATAACACATGTTGGTCAACCACGAAATACGCAAGTATCCTAATTAAATTTAGTTTAAAGTGATTATAAAACTCTTACATTGAAGAGTTATTTTACCTATAACTATGAGAATTAAGTTATAATTGAAAGCAGGTCTTCAGCACATTTGTTTTAAAAACATATTTAAAAATTATAACAATTAATAACAAAATAAAATAAAATAAATTATAAATAATATAATGACGTAAGTCAACAAGATCCTAATTAAAGTAATGTTCAATGAGCATTCTTCGCCTTGTATATATCCCAAAATTGCAGGGACACGGGGATATAGGAACGGTGAAGAGAATGGATTTGTCTGGCCGTGTTACGATCCAGGTTAGCTCAGTTGGTTAGAGCACCATAGACGTGGGCGACCCGGGTTCGAACCCCGGCCTGGACAAATGTTATCCAAAAATTATAACAATTAATAATAAAATACATTGTTTTTTTTATATGTTATTAGGTATTTACTAAGTGTGGGAAGCGGAGTGGCGCAGTGGTAAGCACTGAGTTGCCATGCCGGAAATACTGGTTCAAATCTCGCTGCAGGACAAGACTTTCATTTAGTCTGTTTGCAGCGGGATATGGATCATATAGGATCTAGGACCCTCCTGAGGCCCACCCAGCCTCGATAAAATATTATAAAAATAGGGTACCCAAAATAAGGGGGAAAATTTGGCGGTTGAGCGTGACCTAGGACAAGTCACCTCATTGCAGAACCGTTATCCATGAAACAGTACAGTCTCTACTATGTACTGAACTCCAAACCCTTCACGGGTTGGAGTGGTACAGGTTTTTAAAAAAAATTTACTAAGAGTATTGTCCATTTAATTCTCTTTCTATGTCTGCATTTTTTTATGTTTCGTGGCTGCAGTCATGTAACCTGCAGTTATTTCTTCACTATGACATTAATGTCTTAGCGATAGGAAACAAATTAATAGACGTCAACAATGCCCGAATCGTCGAAATATTGATAAGTTTTCTAGCTTTTTGTTGTCTTTGAGACCTAGAGCTTCTTTTTTAGAATTATCGATTTAATAATAAAAATGAAATTAATATATATTTATTAATTTGAGTGTTTTTTAAAATTAAAACACACACCTTTTATCTAGGATATAATAAAAATTAATATTAAAAAGCCGTTATATATTTTTTTTAAATTAATTAGCCAATCAAATAAACCATCGCCGCTTTATGATAATATGAGATTATTATTGAGTAAATCAATTTTAAAAGGGTAATAATATAAATAATAGTACTCTATTCGTTCCATCAGAAAAAAATATTGAATTTCTAATCAAACCCATAATGATAAACGAAATTTATATCTAGCTTTAAGATAAAAAAATGAACTTCATTCAGTAACCTACATACTATGAAAATTAATTAGGATTACATAATTTTTAACAATACAATTTTCGTTTCCCGTTATTGCATATTAACAAGCAAGACATGTGAACTTCACATATTTAATAAGAAAAAATATATAGTCATTTTTTAATTAAATAAATGTATTTTACAAAGATTAATCAACAAATTTCATTCCATTAAAGATTTAACGTTTATTGATTTAAAAACATCATAATGAAAAGGTTGATTAATTTTCTCATAATTCATAACCAAAAATATTCCATTTTAATTATGAAAAACAAACATTTACAACAAGTTGAGTTATTTTATTATTTATTTAATTACTCAAAACAGCAGTAATTATCAAAAACTCAATAACTCAATTTCACATTAAAGTTCATGAAATATAACCAACTATAAAATAACACAATAGCTCAGTTTGACAAGCTTTGACATTTCTACTAGCTGAGGCAGTCCACTACCACTACTATCCAGAGATAGTTAAATTTTTCAGAGATCTATTAAGGATACATTTTATGAAAATATACATTTCTTCTTGTTTTCCAATTAAGCAATAAGAATTCAGTTGATATACATTTGTATTTTTATGATACACTTTTCTAAATTAAAACAAAACCTTCTAATAAGGTTTAAATGCAAAATTTTAACAAAAAGCCATTAAACCACTTTTTAAAATTAATTAGGCAATCAAATAAAATATCACTGCTTTGAAATAGAATAGAATTTTATTTTAGAATATATATGAATGTATATACATATAGTAATGGAGATAATGGTGGTATTAAAAATAATTAAGTTTTGTAATATATATTTTAAACTTCCATTTTCTAACATCTTTAAATAAATAGTTGCTCGATTATAAATGACACTGAAATAACTGTCTTCCTGATTAACAAGAATTAGAACAATAAAGAAAGGAGGTATGTAGAAATTGAAATATGTTTCTGACCAAAATTTTGCTATAAATGTTCAATATGTACAATTTCTTAGAAAATAAGTTTGAAGACATGGTAATCGTAATACAAAATTCATGAAACAACCAATGAAGTATATAAATACTCACTTTGAATAGTAGATTCTATTGTCAGCGGTAAGGTGAGCGGTCCATCCTGGCTTCAGATTTTCCTGAATGCTCTGGAGGTTGAGGGGAAGACTATCCTGAGATGAATATTGTTGATTCGGATTCCAAGCAGATTGGAGCAACATGAGAAGGCCATGCAAATCCAGTGGTATGGCCCACAAAGGGAGTGGTCGATTAAATATATAATTCACCTAATTACACACAGTACCTAATTATCATGTTCTAACACTCCGGACGAATCACAGACTTTGGGACCAGCTTACTTATCAGTAAACCCCTCCTGTCATCACACATGTGATAAATGACAAGGAATGTAAGAGGAGCTTGCAAATCCCTAATCTATCACTGAAATTTCCAGAAAAATATACCGAAGCACACTGGGCAGCTCACTGAAACAGTAGATGTCTGGCTGATTAAATACAACAAACAACAACGCAGAGCTGTCAAGAGAGAAACCTAATTATCACTAGTTACGGCTCTGTATAGCTCCCGACTGTTTACAGAGCAGATAAAACTACACTAGCGCGCCAGCGGGAAAATGATAAAGCTCCGAAGCGAAAGCCGCTCCTATTGGGCGAATCGCACCAATCAAAAAAGGCCATATTTTTAGAGGAAGAATTCTGAAATCAAATTGAAAAATTATTATTTTTTTTAAATCCTATGTTTAATAATTACATTAGATATAAAAGAGTATCGGTCTAGAATTATTTCTTCTTTCTCACCTATAAGTAATTTAAATAATGTAACCTTAAACCAATTAAATCTACCTACATTATTGATTTCAAACTGGAATTTAGGATTGAATTTAAAACATATTTCTTTGGGTTATGTTATAAGTTTTAATTGTTTATTCGTTTTATTTTTAATATTTAGCTAAAATAAAAGTTAGCCTGGGCTATTGTATGGAAAAGAGAATGTACTTATGTATGATGGGTAGATTTCGGTAATCATTTCATCAAGGAATGAACATTTCAACAAACATATATCATCTAATCTTCGAAATGTTGAAACGTTTATTTCTAGATGAAATGTCTACTAAACTTTACAAATTTACCATAATTGCATTCTCTTTTGCATACTAAAGCTCACAATAATTCGTATTTTTGGATAATCATAAAAAGGAAATGAATAAACAGTTAAAACTTGTTGTAACTCAACATAAAGCGAGAACCTGGACAACCTGCAGAACCAGTACCTTTAATTTAAAGCATGTGTCTTATAGTTGTGTATAAAACCATCGTTTTAAGCAGTATTTGTGTTTTATTTAAAATTTATAACATCATTTTTTGTTGAGTTAATACATCAAAAATATTATTCAGTTAAAAGGAAATAAGTTTGACAGACTCTAATTGCTATTTTTGTGTTAAATTTTGTTGTACTGGTCAAAATCCTATTTTACAGAAATATGTATATTCTATGGTTAGGAATAAATCATCACAATCTCGAGAATCCCTATATGATTAGTCTTATAATTGTCATTTTCGACTTTGCTTACCAATTACCAATTATTCCCTTCGGGTGTAGAAACTTAATTTAAAATATATTTGTTTAAGTTTTGTATGAAAACAATATATTTATACAATAATTTGTCATCAGATGTTAAATGAATCCAATAATGAACACAAAAGTGTAATCTGATGGGTGAACAGCCAGAGTTATAAATATTCATGTATCTGATTAAATACAATTACCTTAAACGACTGTGTTTTAATATCCTTGTTTGTGTATTTTACAAATCTCTTTAGACTTAAATTTGAGTATTATCAAAACAAAATTACATTTCAATTAGATCAAACAAACCCATGATTTACTTTACCATATTTTATTATCATGATCAAGTTTTGGGAGCTTCAAACTTTCTGCAAGTAAACTTTAAAGATATAAATTCCAATATTTAACAATTTATAATCCTATTAAATAATATATCTTGTTTTCTTTGTAATTATATTGTTCTTTTTCAAACTCAACATTATATGTATACATGTAGTATATCTTTTATGTTATTGAGTAACATATCACTAGTCCAAAATTTTAAATAATACTAATGAGCCCGAGTTTCAACTATTTTGACTTAAATGAACTTTGTGTTGTCTAATTAAAACTACTATTTAAATTTAAAACTAAACTAAAATAAGAGAACTATTAATTATATATATATATATATATATATATATATATATATATATTTTTTTTTTTTTTGTAAAATCAGGTCAATAAGAATTATTTTAAGAAATTATTGTGTAAAATGTTTGTTAATACTGGCCATTCTTCAGTGCTTTAAACTATAATTTGCAATATTTCAGAGAAAATTTTAATTGTTGGGATAAGAAAGAACCTGGCTGTTTCTTTAGTCAAATAGAATAAGAATTTGAGAGAGAAGTTAAAACATGAAATTATTTTACTGATGACAAGATGTTTCTCCACACTTTCTGATATATTTTAAAAAGGAAAAAAAATCTTTGATCAATGATTAACTAAGCCATAAATGTTCATATAATTTACCACACCTTTGCAGTTAATGAATTGATTAATTCCACACTATAGCATCTTGAATTCTGCATCAAAGTTAATCTGACCAAAAAAAAAAAATACTAAACAAAAATAAAATAATATAAATTTTGTTTGGAATAAATGGTAAATTAAAATATTAAAACATTTATATTACAAGCTATATTCTGAGCAGTTCTAATAAATGTTTTTATTTTTCATGGATTATACTGTTATAAATTTTTCAAGTTTCATTTTATGGTTATTTACAGTAATGATATTGACTCAAGTAATGATATTCATGACTTGGGCCATCAATTTATTAGAGTAGACTCCTCATTTGTGTTGGATTAATTTAAATTCTGATGATCAATTATTAAGTTGCAACAAACAGTGACTGAATGGGATGAAGAGCTCCTTAGAATAGCTATGCAGATAAACGCCAAATAAAACAAGGTCCAACACAATCTATTTTTATTTAAAAAATAACTTATCAGTAAATAATTGACATGTTTTATAACTTTTTTTTTTAATTCAATCCAAAATCTGTCCATTTTGTGTTATGATATGCCAAATTTTATGTATAAGGCGTATTATTACTCTGCATTGGCATAATGTAGGATGATTATGAGAACATGAAAGTGTTTTTCTGAGTAATGTAGAAAATGGGTCCAGTCAAAAAATTGTATACAAATAAGCAAAACTAAGTTTGGCAAAACATTTTGGCAGAACTTTAAGAAAAATAAAATCACCTGTGCAGTACTGAAGACAATAAAGCAGCTATATTGACAGAAATAAATGGAATGTATAAGAATGAAATGTAATGAATAAGGTTAAGTAATAATTATTGAAAAAATTAAAAATAAGTAATCTAAGTTAAACGAAATCTATGAAGATAATAAAATTGTGTAATGTTCCATTCATTCATTTTACTCTTATTTTTCATCAATCATTATATAATTTATACTTTAGTCCATTACATTTCATTCCTTTTGTATCTGTCAATATAACTGATTTATTGTCTTTAGTAATGCACATTTGATTTTGGTTTTTATCAGCCATGATGATGGTCTAAAAGTTAAAAAAGCAACTGAAACGTTGCCTCATAATAAAAAAGTTTATTTTATTTGTGAATAATTCTTTGACCGTAATCCAACCTTTTTCCACATTACTCAGGATACATATGATCAAACATTAGTCATGGATTCGACAATGATTTTCTTATGTGTACAAAAATAAATAAATTATATTTTTCACCCCCTTAGGAAAAAAAAATTAACTAATTCTTACCTGTGGGTATTACTTTAATTCACAAATTGTTTTAAACTTCCATTTAAATAAACAAATAATATAATAACTTACTTTGTTAGTCTCTGCCCACATATTCATTGCATCACTGCAACTGTCTCTCAAGTTTAGTAAAGGCTTATTCCACTCATATTTGAACCACGTATTTGGTATATTTGAACCATTTTTAATCAATTGTTCCAAAATATAATCAGCTATTAGGATTATGGATGCTTAAAGTACAATTATGAAGAAAATTGTAATAACAGCCATTCAATATTCTTACTTCAATTCCTTCATCATTTCAATAAAGAATACTGTTACTATATTTGATCTCAAAGCTCCTACTGAAATCAGTCAACCCTTTAACTGGTATTTGCCCTTAGATACAAATCATTACACCAACTTTGAAAAAATCTTCTGGCTTTGTAAAATAAATTATTATTTCATATATGATCCAATAAGACATGAATTACTTTTTTTTATTTAGCGTCAAGGGTACTGGACTTTAATTTTATATTTTGTTCTGGGGTGTAAGTCCAAAATTCATTTCATTTCATCTATTAAATGAGACGTTTCGGCCCAAAACATGGTCATTTTCAATACATAACTATCTCATCAGTCAACAAGTATAAAATTGATCTGCAAAAAACATAAAATTGAAAAAAATTCAACAATTAAAAAACTCAATATTACAAAAACAATCATATAAATACAGCAAATTTGGCTCTTACAATTATACAAGGTACTATAAAACTATATTTTATAAATGTAATAATTTATATATCATTATTGTCCTTACGTTATTGTCGAAACATCTAATTAATTGATGAAATGAAATGAATTTTGGACTAGCAACTAAGCTACCAGGGTTCGTAACCAGGCCAAACAAATCCATTCTCTTCACCGATCCCACATCCCCAGCACTCGCAATTCTTGTGATGCACATATAGGGAAGAATGTTCATTGAACATTACTTTAATTGGGATCCGGTCGACGTACGTCAATTTTATATTTTTAATTTTTTTAATTTATTTTATTGTGGTTATTTAAACTTTTTTTTTTTAAAAGAAAATATTTGTCCTGGGCAGGATTCAAACCCGGGTCCTCTGTATTTCTAGCGCAGTACTGCTACAAACTAAGCTACCAGGGCTCGTCAAATCCATTCTCTTCACCGATCCCATATCCCCAGCACTCGAAATTTTGAATTTTTCTCTTCAAAAATAAAAATATTTAAATAATCACATTAAATAAAAAAAAAATTATAAATATAAAATTGGCGTATGTCAACCAGATCCCAATCAAAGTAATGTTCAATGAACATTCTTCCCCATATGTACATCGTAAAAATAAAAATATAAATAAATATGTTAATTAGTTACACACGTATTCTTTATTATAATACTTTATTCCATAACTGTGCGAGTTCCGTAGGTTGTTGCTTCAAGATGAGTCACAATACGTTTTAACTATTCATTCGTTTCCTTTTTAATGTTTTCAAAAGTAAAAATAATCATGAGCTTTAGTAAGGAAAAAAGAATGTGATTATGGGAAATGTGTACATCATGGTAGTCATTTCATCAAGAAATAAATGTTTCAATGAACATTTTGATGTATAGATTATATATGTTTGTTGAACCATTTCTCGATGAAATGATTCCAAATTATAAACATGTCTCATAATTATTTGGTATAGTTAAACCACGTTCATAATTTCGGATATTATCAAGATTGTATTGTGAATAGAATATAATAGTTGGTAGTCACTTCATTGTTTCATGTTTTGTTTTTTAAAATTAAATAATTTACTCTGAACAGAGTTACAGTATTTGATCTATTACCTACCAGTTAGTGATTAATCTCAAAGCAGCAGCATACAGTAAGTAGAATAGAAACTGTTGTTATGTTAAAGAAAAATCTTTATAAGAGAATATATAGGGAGTTTTAAGGGCTGAGTGCGAGGTTCCCATATGCCAATTATGGGCAGTGTTGGTAGAATTTGTCATTAGTATCCATTTCATTCAAAATGGCAAGAGTTTATTTAAAAACATTCCTTATTAAAAATATTATTATTTAAAGCATAAACACATATTAAAAATTATATAATGCAAATTAATTCATTGAACCAACAGAAACAAAAGTATGTAAGTCTACATTCTTGTATTATGAAATGTTATAAAATAAGGTATACATAGCCATACTTTATATTTCTCTTTATATACTTCTTTATATTTATTCTCAATTTTTGAACTAATACTTCATTGGTCTTGTCTGAGCACATGCCCCAATAATGCTTTTCTGATAATAAAAAGTTATACCCTCTTAGATTGAAGATATCAGTAAAAAGTTTGAATTCATCCACTATAATCTCTGTAACTTGTTTATTACTATGGACAAAATTCGATTTAACCACTTATTCACCGTGGCTGCAGATAACTGCTTTATTTTAATTTATGACAGCAGATGGAGATGCTGGTGGGTAAAGGATTTAGTTTATTTAAGGTACTTCAAAAGTTCATCAATTGTAGCTAGATCTTTTGCTGCAGCAAATAAAATATTTCTAAGTTTCTTTAAATAGTATTATTTATTAGGTAGATCTATTGGGAAAATTCTCTTGTTACTACCTAATAATTACAACCTTTACTAACTTCAGCTAATTCAGTTCAAATGCTGCTGTTTCACTTCGTATTTTTTCAATGGCTTTACCTTAAGGCATACAATTTTATTATTTATACACATCTTTCCAAGTTTTCGGTCTTGTCACCTACCTGATTCCCTTGTTTGTCTTTAATGAATTCAGGTTTCGTTTTGAATCTCAATCTTATTTCGTTTAGTCCCTTATAAAATTTCCTGCTTTCACGGCCTTCTTATTGTTTTTGGAGCTCATCCATTTTCTTGGACTCCATTTCTCATCGCTCTTTTTTCTGCAGATAGTCTTAGCTATCTTCCTCAGTCTTTTATATTCTTCAACTGTGGCTCGTGTGCTTCTCTGCAACATTTTTTTTGTGGCCTGACTGTGTTTTTCTCGGGCAGCTTTGCACTCTGCATCAAACCATTCTTTCTTCCTTTTTCCTCCTTATCGCAAACAAACTTTTATCCATCTGTTCTGCTGCTTGTTTCAGTTCTGACCATAGATCATCCACAGTGTGCGTAATTTCCTTGACAAATTAACAAGTAGCTTACACTGCACAAGCTTGGGACCACATTTTACGTCTCCTCCGAAGAACGGCATGGCCAAAGACCTCTTACTCCCTTTAAAAAATCCTTAGGTCTCCTTCCAGGCTACAAACCCATGACCTTGGCATTATGTGGGACTATGCATTATTATGATAAACACAGTGAATGTAGTTCTCAGGAATCATTTTTAAATTCCTTCAATTTTTCTTTAATAAGTTTTATGAATTGATCTTCTCGAGGGTGAGGTTTAGTTTAACCATCCCATGTATGTATAGTATTTAAGCAAATTATATTGAAATAAAAAAATTAAAATATCCTCCTAATTTTATTTGTATGTTGTTTAATAACTTTTTTTAAATATTGTTTCAGTGAGACCGTGTATGGAGTTCATAATTTGAGGCAATTATTTCTTAAGTACATCATGATGAATAAAACAAAAGTAAAATTCTCATAAATTAAATAGAATTAATATTTCAAACAAAAAAAATAATATTAATATTAACTGTTTAAAATATGGCTGTTTTCACTCTTTGGTTTCTTTTTACATCATTTAAAAATTACAATATCTTATTACACTATAATGTGAGTCAATATATTTTATTAGGACACAATCAATTTCAAGCCTCTGTGACACAGTTTTTATTTATTTAACAGAAAACTCATTGACACTTTCAGATTCTTTTTGTAAATCAGCATATAACAACAACGAGAAAAAAGTAACTATGTAAATAATAGAATTGCAAACAGTTCCTTTGTGCAGTATTAATTCATTTTTTTGCTATTAAATCAATTTTTTTTCTGATAAAAAGTTATTTTGATACAAAGTCAAGATGCAAAGGGCTATGAATCACCCCCTAAAATTGTACTTCTCATATAAACTTATATCATGTATGTTTCATTATTAATGTTTTAATAATTTAAATATTAGTTCTTTAGAATTTCATTGTTCGTTATTTTTAAAAGAAAATCTAGGTTTTATTCATAAAAATAAACATTAGTTGTTAAAATGATATTTTCAGATGGATCATACATTTTTATTGATTAATGTTAATTATTTGGTATATTAACTATTACCGAAGCATGAAGTTTGATTATGTTACAAATATTAAACTTTGTTTATGTATATATATATAATTTATCATATATTTTCTATTTTAACCGTCCTAATGCACAATTAACTACTCCACTGCTATCAATGTTGTAAAAAGAGCTCCCTTGATACTATGGGATTCGAGAATACCACCAAGAAAAATTGTCTGAAACTGTAAATTTGTTTGTAAAAAGTTTTAAATTGTAGAAGTGCTTCACATAATTTTTCTATGGTGCACAGCTTCCTACAGTGTGGCACCTTCTTTGAAACCCCCTGGATACATCACTGAAGACATACATTAATACTAATTCTTGCCTATTACTATTAATATTATAACAGTGAAAAATTTAATAGACTGAGTTTCCATATAATATAGCAAAATATAATTTTTTTATTTTTTTATTTAATTCAATGATATTTACAACTATAATGGTATTATATCAAGTAAATGTGCAAAAATGTAGAATATGACATGAAAACACTTGTGGAGAAACTACCCATCGATAGCACTCCAATAAATATAATTAAAAAAATAAAAGAAGAAATATCAATTGACACGATTCCTGTACCCCCTTACCGAGTGATGTGAAGTACTAGTAGTTTAAAATTTCTAATCACTTCTAGTTTATGAATTATATTTTAATGAAATATATTATTTCCATTGCTCCACAATCATTACATACTTTTATTCGTATTATAATTGTAACTGTGCAGCATCGTTTCCTGCAAATCATGTGATTCATGTACTTGATATGCACGAATTTGATAATTCAATAATTAATCAGTCATTACTGAGCAGGGATTTAGGCCATTTTCTTGTCAATGTTCTTAGAGACAGTCCGATTAGCAGGCTTGATTTCTTCTTTAGTACACAGCTTCCCGGCATAGAAATATATTATTTATCAGAAGAATTTACTAAGCCAAAGAGTCGACCACCTCTTCATCTGTTTCCGTGTATAAAATATGTGAGTTTGAGCTTAGTATAACTTAAAATATGTTTTATTAGATTACGACCGTTTTTTTCTCCCTCAACAATATATTCTTTTTACTTGAGATAAGACTTACACAAAAACAGTAATGTATAGAATATTAAATACATTTTTCCATACTACTTTATTTTTTGTTTCCAACAGTACTGAGAAATAATGTCACCTACATCTATAGCTTTATAGAAATTAACAATTTCATTTTTATGTTCATATAACACTTAAGAGTATTAAATTCTCCATAAATGAACTCATTGGTTCACTAGCTTCACAGCCCAATAAATAGGATTTTTAGGATAAATTTGCGGTGAATCCACTGATTAAATTTTACCAAAGAGATGTAATATCTTGTATAGAGTTCAATACAAATATTTATTTTAGAATCAGAAAACTTTACAACAGTATGAGGTTTTGCAGATACATGAGTTAACACAATAATATACGTGATTGAAATATATGTGAAATGATTAGTCCATTTTATTCTCCTGAATCCAGTCCTTGCACAAGTGGCTGGGGAAGAGGGACCTTGAGGGCTTCAGCAACTCCAGAACTGAATTATCTATAAAAATTTATTTAAGAAATGTATTGCATGAAATGTAAATGAATCGCTGATTTTGAAAAGTGTTCCTCCTTCCATCAAAGCTTAATTTTCTCCATTAGACATCTTAATTAAGATCAGGATTATATTAATGTTGATTATTCTATAACCCTGACCAAATATCACCATCTGAGTCTGCAAGATCTAATCCAACTAATGTATTGGAAATTTAATGGCATCGGGCTCAACTCCTTGCACCTATTCACCTCATTCTTGTTGCATCATACTTGGTTAGAATGAATATTCATCCAAATACTTTGTTTTTAAAACTCTTTAAATAGGATTCTGGATAACTTGTTACAATTATCTGTCGCCATTTAAGACTTGTCTAATTACCACCATGTAAGGTTCACATAATGTAATACGGTTATATAAATGTAAAACAGGAACACATAGATACATAATATAAAATGTATTCTAAAGGCTAGCTGGACAACAAACTATACGTTAAATGTTTCAATTCTGAGGAATGCAGTTTACAGATTCGAGAGGTAGGGCTTGCCTCTTGTAAATTGATTAATGGTTTGTATTGTAAGAGAAGGGTAGCTTTATAGCTCTAATCATCTGATTTTCAAAGCTTTAAAATAGTCACAGCAACGAACGAGACGGTTTCTATTTCTCTGATCACTAATTGTTGATTATTTATCACCTAAAGATATTTGGTGGATATTGGATCTGCATATTGGTCTACTTTATGACGACTATTGGTTTACTAGGAACATCCAATATCACACATAAGTATATACATGTACTTCTATATGTATTTAGATACTTTTGTATGTATATGTTCATATGTGTGATTCACAACCTTGTCCTGGTGCTCTGTCATAAGGTATCATGGTGATTTAAAAACGGACACAATTCATGCTATCATCGGCATAGAGCTACAGTATAACTATATTAATAAGTGCTGTAACTATATGATGGTAGGTCTAGTGTACCAGATGACAGGATTTACAAAACAAAGAGCAGTAGCAAAAGGTATCAAATATCACAGACAGATTTCCATAATATTGATCTCAATTGTACATACTACTAGGTTTCAATGGCCATAAAAGAGGTCCTGAGGGTGATGATTACACCATATTTGTTTTATACTAAATTTCAGCTACTATTTAATGCTAAAAATAAAATAAATTATATAGACTCGCCACAAATCAAAACCAATATGGCGTTAACAATGATTATAAAAAATACACTACATCCTCTTCACAGTTCATTGATACCAGTTTTAGAACAAGAGGCTCAACATCAACCAAGACACTACTGGCAATAAGAAGTTAATGAATTTTCCAACAAAAGTATGTAAAGACTTTCAGTATAGAAAATAAATGAAAAATGAAAATAATTATGAAACAAATGTACAGCAAAAATAAAATTTTGTGGATAATTGCAGAAGTGGCCACTGCATTTTATGGAATCTCCTTGTTCCAGGCCAACAACGATTTTAGCTGTATATCTTTATATCGCTATATACCTTTCCACAATATTATGTGTTGATAATACATTTTGCTAAAATTTAATACTAAAGGTTTACTTAAATATTTCTTCATTTCCTTAATTTTTAGGATTCAATGTTTTCCCTAAAATTCCAAAATTAAGTGAAACAATATAAATATTTAAAAATATTGCACATTTTTTATTAATTACTAAGATAATTAATACGAATAATTAAGAACTAAGAATAAAATAATTGATAAAAACTATGAAATATATTACATTAAAGATGCTATTATCACTTTAGTCAGTATAAGTAGTTCCTTAAGTCTATGTTGTCCATTAATAATTATTTTGTTTAATGATCGAATTTTAAATCATAATTTTTAAGTAATTTGGCATTGCTTCTATCTAACAATTTCAATGTCACACTGAACTACATTAGGTTGATCCTTGTACTAACACATATATGTGTTTCTATTTGCCGAGTGCAAATATTTATCAATTTTCTATTTGTCCTTCATCCACATATTTACCTAGCTTAGCTCATTATTCTCATTTCCTTTTTCTTAAAAATCTACAATTTGATGTGCCTAACTGTTGTAATGGTTCTGCTATAATAATTATTAATAGATAAATATTATCATTTATTATTAATTTTATTAGTTATGTCTACACAGTACTCTTTAATTTTGATGACTCTAGCTTCAGGTTCAATGTTTTATTTATGTATTTGTTTTTTATTTGGCCATCACTAACATATTTATCTAACTTTCTTTATTATTTTCATTACCTTTTTGTGAAAATGTACTACTTACGTATTAGTCTTACTGTTTGGTGTTTTTGTTATTCATTCATTATTGGGTTCTACAGTCCTTGAAGAACTATGGCCTCTGCTAACTACTTCTTCAATTCCACTCTGTCCGCCACAAAGGGCCCCAGCGGTTTATACCATCGCCCTCAGGTCACCCACCACAGACGGCACCTCCCTCTCAATCTTATTCCATCATTACAGGATCCTTCTTGGAATTCTCATTGGGTCCATACACTCCGCATTCCCAACCACCGTAGTATCTTGAGCTGGATTACTCACTATATCGAGCACATCGTCTTCATCCCTTGATTCTTTGTTGGACCTGATTCTCCCCTTGCCCTCCGATCTGATTGGTCCAAAATTTTTGGTTATCATTACTTATTATTTTTGTTAAATATTAGTTTGATTAATTATGTCTGGATAGTATCTAAATTTATTGCATCTAGCTTAAAGCCAACAGCATTATTTGCATGTTTTTTTATTTATTTTAATAGCTTCCAAAACCTTTTTCTTTATCCTATAGTCTTCTGGGGACTACAAGACAATGGTTAGTCTGTTGTTATCCTTCTTCTTGCAGTATTCCTTTATCTTCGCACTATGTCTCTTCTTTCTCTCATTGAGCCATTCCCTTCTACCCTGGAATCCTTCCATTCCTAAAACTTTTTCCGTAAAAATCTTTCGTTCTGTTGCAGGGGTTCCCAACCTGAGGGGTTCATTGTTGACTTCTTGTTCCAAAAATATTTGAAACTTTGTTTTGGCTGACGTTCTGTCAGTCTGTACAAATGTAAAGAAAATAAATTATTGTTTTTAATTATTCTGGGTTTCAGTTTGTTTTTATTATGGGATCAAAGTTATGATTGCTCTGAGCATTAGTGTTTTAGATATTTCTATTTATTTTAAAATAAATGTGCTGTTTTATTCTTGCTTGTCGGTACAAAAAATATTATTTGTGTGTTATTTAATATAGAATATAGTGATATTAAAGAAATGTAGGTAGTAGATATTATGTAATACAGTAATTTATTATTTATCCAATGAAATGATATATTTGTTTACTGTACTCCCTTTTACTTTGCTATCGAAAATAGTTCTTATTGAGGACAAAATCTTGGCAAATAGGGTCTCCTTAGGATCACTATACAATTTCAATATTTAGTCTTTTGTCATTCCTTGTTCTTTCTTCACTACTCTTTCATTTTCACACTGTGTATTTTCTTCCTAATGATCATTTTGAGACTGCTTTCTTCTTCCTAACCTGGAATTCTTCCATTCCAACAATTTTCCATTAAAATCTTTCTTTCTATTGCATCTTCTTCTCTTATATTGTTTCTTTGCAAATCTTTCTTAACTTCTTGAATCCTAGTTGTTGACTTCTTGTTCCAAAGATATTTGAAAATCTTGTTGGTTCACCTGCTGTCATTCATTCTGAATAAATGCAATCAAAAAAAGTGATAATCGGTTTTATTTAATAATTATCCAAAGCGTTTGTATTATGGGGAACAAAGTTATGATTGCTGTGAGATATATGTAATATAGTATGTAGTGGTTCAAAGTTATTTAAGTGGTAGAAATTATGTAACACATAATATTTATTATTTTTCTAATGGAATAACTTACTTGTTTACTATTCTCATTATCAAAAAAGGTTTTATTGAGGATGAAACCATGGAGAATAGGGTCTTCTTGGGATCACGCACAGTTTCAATGTTTAGTGTTTTGTCATTCCTTCTTCTTCCCCCAGTACTCCTTTTTCCAGGCCTTTTGTCTTTTTCTTCTCTCCAGACCATTTTCAGACAATTTTATTTCCTTCCTACCCTGGAATCCTTCCGTTCCCAACACTTTTACCCTAAAGCCTTTCTTCCTATTGCATCTTCTCTTCTATGTATCTTTTCAAAGCTTTCATAACTATTTGAACCCAGATTGTTGTCTTCTTTTTGTTACAAAGATATTTGAAAATCTGTTTGGTCGACCAGTTGACTTCATTTTGGATAAATGTAAAAAAATTAATCAGTTTTATTCTTTTAATTATCTATGGCTTTTGTATTATAGGGCTGCTCCGAGCTTTAAAGTTTTAGGGTTTAGTATGTATTTTGAACTATATTATACTAAGCATTTTGTATCAAAAATGGTGGATGCCTCCAAAATGTTTAAAATTGACATTTTCACATTTTTCACTAGTCTGAACTATTATTATAACTATTATAAATCAAGTAATTTAGTCTATCGTAACACTTTGCCAACTTATTTCTCATTTCTGTGTCCTGGTCTGTACCATAAGTTTCAAGAGTATCTCAGCGAAAAATGCAAAATAAAATCAATATTTGAAATTTGAGGTTTTTGAAATGCGCTTTTGATCCTGAACACTTTATATATGTGCAGTTTTATTTTCACTTCTTGTTGTTAGAATGTTGTTTGTGTGTTATATAATATAGTATATAGTGATATTAAAGTGATGCAGGTTGTAGATATTATGTAATATTGTAGAGCTATTATTTATCCTATGGAATAGCTTAGTTCTTTACTCTACTCCCTTTTTCTGTGCTATCAATAATAATTTTTATTGTGACAATTTCAACGTTTAGTCTTTTGTCTTTCCTTCTTCTTCCTCCAGTACTCCTCCATCTTCAACCTAATGACACTTCTTCATCTCTGCGGACCATTTTAATACTTTTTTTTTCCTTCTTACCCTGAAATCCTTCCATTCTAAACACTTTAATGTTTTAGATTGTTCTGTGTTTCTATTTAAAATTAATTAAAATTGGTTTTAAAACGTTGTTTGTGCGTTATATAATACAGTTTATAGTGATATTAATGTAATGTAGATCTTATGTAATATGGTGGAGCTATTATTTATCCGATGGATTTTCTTATTTACTGTACTCCTTTTTTCTGTGCTATCTGAGATAGTTTTTATTGAGTACCCAAGGCTTGGTAGCGAGAGTGCAGCTATATATACTATTGTTCCGAACTGCAGAAGGAGGCGGTTAAATGCTAGCTGACTAAATATAAAAAGAGAAGAGAAGAAAATGCCGTGTGACTGACAGCGGTAGAGGCGGAGGGTGTTGCAAGAGAGTGGCCTTGAGGTGGGGAGGTGAACGCTCCCAGTGAAGGTTGCACTTCCCTCCCAGCCGAACCCACATTCCTCTCCTCGTACTACTCTTACACCCTAGCTACAATTTTCAAGCTCCTTCGATAAATAACAGTGATAATTCAACTATAATATATAAGAAACCCTCCTGTCTATTTACAAAGTATTATCCATGTCAAAAATACCAGAGTCTTTAGCACAAGGCTGGGTATCTGTTCCGCAGGTTGTCGCTTCAAGTTGAGTCACAAGTTTCAACTGTTTTTTCCTCTCCTTTTTTAATATTCTAGAAATAAAACTAATAGTGGGTTTTAGTACGTAATGGAGAATGTAATTATGGGAAATATATATATTTCGGTAGTCATTTCATCAAGAAGTGAACGCTTCAACAAACGTTTCGAAGTATAGATGACCATATAACCTAAACAGTAAGTGATTATGTGAACCTAAACACTGAAACTACTAACTATTAAAAAATAAAAAATAAGTTTCACTTATTTTGTGTTAACTCTGACTTCACCCCCTCCAGTCAACTATTTTCCACTCAAACAAAAACTACGAGAATGATACGATTCCACATCCCTCAATGCGGTTAACTAACACCCTCTGTACAAAATGCGGCTTAACTAATTATTACTCGGGGTTGAAGATATATAGGCAGTAATTAAATTATTTTTATTTTCGAGAATATTATAAAGAAAACGAATGAAAAGTTAAAACGGGTTGTGATTTAATGGCATCCATTCCGCAGGTTGTCATTTCGAGTTTATTTTTTAATATTCTCGAAAATAAAAATAATTTTATTACTGACGGTGTATAATATTTATGGATACTACTAAACAATTAACACATACTATTTAGGTTATATTATTATCATCGAAATATTTGTTGAAACGTTCATTTCATGATGAAATTATTACTGAAATATACAAATTGCCAATTTTCCATTCATTACTTAAACCTATGTTTAACTGTTTACTGATATGTTTGATTAGTTTAATTGAAATATTTTTAAAAATAAGAGTTAAGATTCTGTGGGATCTGCGGACCATCCCGTGGAGTACCCAGCCTTTAATAAAGTGGGTAACCTTAATAAGTGAAAATCCTGGAGATTCAGCGAAATCTCTGTCAAATCACCTCTTTGAACAATCGTTGGCTTAGACGCACTATCTACTATGTATTGATTCCAAGAACATTCGAGGAGGAAGTGGTAAAGGTTGTTTTTAAGATTCTGTAATTTCAGTTTTATAACAAATCATATGAATATCGTAGCTCCAAGTTGTAACATATTAGTTCTTGACTAAGATGATAGTTCGGTCTTTATAGTTTATAATGTAGGGTATATATAAATATATCAATAGGTTGAGATGTATATAGAGGAGGAAAGAAGGATCATAGAGTTATGAAATTGCTTATTAGAGCTTGGAACAGAAAGACACGAAGAAGGAGCAATGTAAACGGACATTAATTCTGTTTACGAAGAAGAAACATCTGAGCACCAAATAATCCCAGAATCAGGTATTGGAATACCTTGTTTATGCCATAAACGTCTTTGGTTGTAGCATTATAGATATTGGGAGGAATTCATTTAAACGCCTAGAGAATTATTACAATATCGGATCTGCTGGATTTGAAAGGAATAAAGCTCATGAAGAAATAGAAACGAGGTCAAGGACAAGAAGTTATAAACCTCTTCTACAAAATTACTTAGCGTGTACTATCTAAAGCAAAAATAAAATGAATGTAAAAAAAGGTTCCAGAACGAAAGAACAATGTCATTGGGTTTTCAAAAATAAAAAATCAAATGGTATATTTAATTAAAAAACAGACTCGAAAATTTAAATAAGTACTATATACAAAATATGATCTGCAGTAAGTATAATTGGTAAGTCAACATGGTGGAGACTGAAGTAGTATAAACAGCGTTGAAATCGTTAACTAAGGATAAACAAACAGATAAACATCTTAAGGGAAAACCAAGACGTTATTATAGAATCGTTTTAGGTCTGGCCTTGTAGATAGGTAAGAGATAGCTAAAAAAAATTCCAAATCTGTAGATCTTGTATTCAACAAGTGTATAAAGAAAAACAAGGAGGGAAATATTTAGGTTTAAAATTGGTTTTTAATGATCCACGAAATCAAAACTGAAGCTGCTATAATTAAGAATAATGGAATTTGCAAACAGTGTTATATTAATAAATAATCAGCATAATAAGAAATAAATATCCTTGTTTGAATTAGGACACTCTTTAAACATACATGGAATATTTATAATAATGAAACATATTGAACTTATTTATATTTGATAAATACATTTGACCAAATTAAATTTAGTTATTTATTTTATTACTCTATATCGATCATGAATTCAGCTAATAGAAATTGGGTTGTGTGGAATGCTTTATACTTATCTGATAGGGCATTCGTTGTTCACTTAATGCTGCTATGGCTAATCGGAGTAGGGCATTCGTACCTTACTGAATATACACCATAGAAAAAACATATGTAAGAATCACATCCCACACCAATAGCCTAAATAATGATTAAGCAAATAGCAAAGATACACTGCTCAGCAACATTTCAAACTACACCTACTCGATGAAGAACTAATTATTTAAAGAAGTGGTATAGAACATTATTATACCAGCTAGCTATTTTACTTATAAAAAGAGCGAGCTATTTTACTTATAATATAACAGTTCATTTAATTGTTCTACTCGTATCTCATATTGTATAAAGTTGATATACATATAGTTTGTAGTTCAGATTGTATTATTTTTTTTAATATTGTGTAAGCAGGAGATAATGTCGTATTTATCCCATTATTACAATTATTTCCATTACTTTCATTTTATATTGTAATTACATCGCATTCGTAAAAAAATATTGCATTGCCACCAAAAATAATATTATATAATTGAGAGGTATTACTATATAACCTAGATTAATTAAAGCACCTAATTTAGCCGCATTATTCCTTTCGCAATAACATTTTAGTGAGAAGATATATTAAACAACGATGATAGTTGGTTAGGCGGTTAAAAAAAAATTACTGATTAATATCTTCCTCTGTCAAATATTTCAACAGAGCGTGATTACAAAAGTTTAAATAATTTTTTGTTAAAAAATGTTGAACTGTTGAAAAATGTAGGTTTTTCGTTATTTCCATCTCTATTCTACAATCTGAGTTCCATGTGCACCTGTAAAAGTACTTAAATTCGCCGCCAAAAACGGAAAAAATAAATAGAGAATTTATGACATTTGGAGAAATATAATTATTTGTTATTGTTATTTATTAAAAATAACAAATATTTGATATTTGTTGTTTATTATATAATTGATTGCTATTTGTTAAGTAGGTGTAGCCTGGAATGTTGTTGAGCTGTGTATCTTATCTATTTGCTTCATCCTTTTTTGGGCTGTTGGTGTGGGATGTGATTTATACATTTATTTTTTCTATGGTATTTATTCAGTTTTAAGTACGTATATCCTATCAGATAAACAAGAACATTCTTCACAACCCGATTTCTATCGGCTCAAATCATAATCAATATAAAGAACTAAAATAAATGGCAAAAACTTAATTTCGGAGGATACTTAGTCAAATGTATTTTTATAAAATAAAAAGTAAATTAAATATGTTTTATTATTATTAATATTTTAAATTGTTATAAAGCCCTCATAGTAAAGCGTCACTTGCTCATGCTCGTATATTGAAAGGAAACGCACTATCACCACGTAGTGACTATCTGATAAGGTATACGGGTTTAAACCTCCGTTTATACTGGCGTTGTCGCTTCCTAGCATGTTTTGTTTACTTCGTTATTCAAATAAAACATATTATTTATACAGAAAAAATTATATTACTTGGTCACACTTTACTTTCCAGCAGAAATATTTAAACATCCATATTGATTGAAATTCTGAATCGCTGTACTCCATAGCCGTTTTGATTATTAACAGTTTCAATCATCAACGCAAAAGCTTGTGATGAATGCAATATTTTTCATTATCAATATAATGTTTTATCATTTATCTGAATATAAAATATTTTACATTCTATAGCATATTTTATTTTCTGTATAGATAAGAAAAATTTAATTTACAAAATTATTTATACTTACAGCAGCTTAACTGTAAAAAAATCTATAGATATTTTACATTCCATAACATACTTTATTTACAGTAGTTTACTTGTGAAAACGTTATGATTATAAATAAGTTTTATCTATTTATAATTCGATTTAATTAAACTTAAAATTATAATAAAATGAAGTTATTCATAAATAAGAAATATTAATTTTTTTTTTTAATACGCCTCGGAGTACATTTTTCTTCTAATTTAAAACTTACAATTTTTCAATAATAATCACAATTCCGAGAATCGTGAGAAACCTGAAAACATTTGTTTTAACAATTTTCTGATGGGTAACTGACTCATCTATACCAATAGAGACTGCAAAATAAAAAATCTATGACAAAGAAACATTTCTTGTTATTACATTGAGCTCAAAAATGAATATCAAATCGTAAATTAGAACTTTACACTCGTTTAGAATCAGGTTAGACATAGCTATAAACATATTAGCCATATGATAATAATAAATTCTGTTATGTATTGTATTGGGTGAATCAATCATAAACGATTTTTTACATTAAAATGTTTGGTTGTTAATAATTATTTATTCTAGAAAATCTAAATTCTTGTCACGTCCGATTCACTGTTGAAAATTGTATCTTGTGTTTTATTGTATTTTTAATATTTTTAAATTAAAAATAATTGTCAAACAATAAAAATAAAATGAAACATATGAACTATATTATAATAACTATATGTATTGTAGTGAGAGAATAAACCATAAACGATTATTTTCATTAAAATATTGAGTCACTAAAATTATGTATTCTATAAAAATATTTTCTAAATTATTGACGATTTCCATTCAATATAGAAAGCTTTATCTTTTTTTTCGTGGATTTTTAATCATCTAAAATTAAAAATTATTGCCAAAAAGAAAACTGTAACTCGTTCCCAAAGTTTATCAGTAACTCGTCGGTCAAGTTCATGACAAGATCGAATACCAAGTTCGTTGAACTCATCAATAGAATGCAAGGATTATAATTTAAGCTGGCTTTCGAGTTTATTAGCGATTTCATAGCGTTTTATAGCCTTTTTTACGCCGTGTCGGATGATAGTGTTATAATGTAAAATTATCTATATAATAGATGTTGTTAACGCCGAACAGGTTATGGAAAATTATATTTAAAATATAAATATAATGCGATTTTGGTAATATAATTTTAGAGAAAATCTCCGCATGAGAGTTCATTGCTTTTCAACTTACGAAATAGAATACCATTTTTATTCTTACTTGTTCCTGATGGATTGAGTGAGTGAGCCTTGATGTTGAGTTATCATCTTTCTTTCACGGCAATCAATCTTCATCGGCTGGTGATGATGTAATTTTCCCTGTTCACTAATTTCTAAAGTAATTCCAGCTTGAAATATTTCTCTTATGGTTTTAAATTATTTAAATCTTGTTTTTTTCTTTATTTATTCAGCGTTACTTTGTCCTGCTATGGCTAATCGAATAGTTAACAAACAGTGAACCACTTGTAAGAAAGATATATAATTATTATGATATAAAAATATATACAAAGAGACTTTCTTAAATGAACTTACCAGGGAGGATTATTAGCTATGGATTGATATTACAATAACTACTCTTGAACTAGCATAGTGATTACTCTCAACTCTCTACTCTCTCTATATCTTAGAGGTGGTATATCAAAAGGAGGAAAAATCTTCTCACAACCGTAGTCCAAGAAGCATTACAGCTTCTACAGTGACGGCAAAAAGTATTTGCACGCCCAGTTTTTATAAAACTATCGGTCGTAATGGAAATAATAATCCACTGAACTTCACATTAATAAAAAGAATATTTAAAACTAAAACAATTCTATATGTGTACAATGATTAACTTTTTAGATTAAAGGGGAAAAAATAACTTTTTAGATTAATGGGGGAAAAAAAAATCCCAAGTATTTGCACACTTTGTCTAATATCACTAATATACTTTGTTTACTTTTCATTAATTCTTACACCAGTATTATCTATTCTATCTAATGTTTTCCTACACTCTTAAAGCATTAAGAACTAAATTTTTTAGCCACTGGTTAACTATCATGCCGAAAATAAGTGAATTGAGTTTGGAAACTAGCGAAAAATTGTTTTGTTGCAGGGTCAACAAAAATCATATCGTGAGATTGCCGATTTATTAAGTATACTTTTTTTTACGGTCAGGTAAGTCATAAAGAGGTATGAGGAACGTGGGACAACTAAAAACAGTGAGCGAAAAGGACGTCCGAAAAAGTTTAATTCCAGGATGAGGAGAAAGATAAAAAATGAAGCTATGAAGTATCCTTAAGTAAGTTCTCGAGACCTAGCTTATATATACTATTACTGGTGTTAAGGTTAGTGACAGGACTATCAGATACTGCCTGAATTCTGAAGACCTGCATGATAGAGTACCTCGAAAGAAACCTTATATAAATGAAATAGACAGTAAAAAGCGTATTGCTTTTGCCGGAGAATATTTACATCAGCCGCATAGCTTTTGGGAGGATGTCATATTCTCTGATGAAAGCATGTTCAAGTTGTTTGGGTCCGATGTTCAGAAGAGTATTTGGATGGGGCGTAAGGAAGAATTGAAAAAGGAAAATGTTTCTGTTCCAGTAAAATATGGTGGTGGCCATGTTATGGTATGGGGGTGTGTCTCATACCGCGGGATGGGAAATCTTGTTTCTATTGACGGAATTTTAAATCCTGAGGGTTATGTGAACATTTCGAGCCATAACCTGCATGCAAGTGCCGAAAAAATTAATATCCGGGATCGATATGTGTTTCAGCAGGACAAAGATCCAAAACACACTGCCAATAAAACCAAGGAATGGATGATATTTAATGTGCGAAGACAGCTGCACACCCCTCCTCAATCATCTGACATAAATATTATAGAAAATGTATGGCACATCTTGCATCAGAATGTGAGAAAGCATCACATAACTGGAAGACACCATTTGAAACAAGTACTGCTCCAAGAATGGGAAACAATGGTTAAAAACTTGGTCCACTCCATGCACAGACGTCTACAGCTAATTATTGATGGCAATGGACTTTTTTCGAAATATTAAATTTATATTTATTCTCATAATAAAAAAAATAATCGGAAGTGTGCAAATACTTTTTGCCAGAGGATTTTATTAATTATTTAATTTTTCCCCATTAGTCTAAAAAGTTAATTATTGTACACATATAGAATTTTAAATATAATATTACAAATAATATAAATAAATACATAAATAAATTATATAAATAAATACAATATTAAATATTGTTTTATTTTAAATATACTTTTTATTAATGTGAAGTTCAGTGGATTATTATTTCCCTTATGACCGATAGTTATGTAATAACTGGGTGTGCAAATACTTTTTGCCACCACTTTAAATCTAAACACGCTTAACACATGTTTAAATTTCACTTTTATGTTATGGGGTTAGGAGCCCAGAAGTATACACAATAACCTTAGGTCATCAATCTTATCAATTAAAACTTATAATCCATTGACTGGACAGTGGATGCTACAGCGGGAGTCCTAAGTTTTGTCTATCCAGGTACTCTTGTTTTACGTCCTCCCCGAAGGACGGCATAACCAAGGATTTTTCACTCTCTTTTAAAGTACTTAGGGCCCACTGCCGGGCTGGGAACCCACGATATTAGATATAGTAGGTAGTTATACTAACAACTACACCAGACCTATCCCAAATGATTCTAATAATAATGATTATTTATATCAGGTCATCTCCTGATCTGTTAGACGATTATCGTTTCATATATGCACTCGTATTAATGATTCTAAGATGATATCAAACCGAAGATTGATATAATTTATTTTTTATTCAATTCATTGATATTCAGTAATCATTAGTCCATCTTGATCATAGAAAAAAATTACTCAACTCAGAATTATCTTTTCTCATCCTGTTGAGGTCCTCTAAAGAAAAGGATGGATATCATCTGTTCCACGACCTGGCAAGAAGTGCTGCTAGCAAAGCGAAGATGTAATTAGTACTCTTATCAGTTTCTTTCCCTTCTTCAGAATACTAAGAAAAAACGGGAATAATTAAAGGGTTTTTTATTTCCACCTCTACGCAAGTTCGCTCTACGATGAGGTTTTCTAGAAGCATTTCCTTTATTTTTTCAACATTAAAAAAAAAATGTACAACACTTAAAGGAAAGTCGTGTATATTCACTTAAACAACCTGAGTCACTGCTCCAAAATATAAAATGCTATTATTTTTTTTTGTTACTCCCAGTAGCTATTCTTGTAATTAATTAATTTTACCCTACATTATTTTTTTCATTCGTATTGAGCCGCTGTGGGCTGCGAATTAACAATAAGTATCAGTGTCTGGGCCTGGATCTTCTTCTTCTACCAACCCTGATGCCCTGTCAGTATCCCTTGAGCCATCTCTCACTGCCTTCTTCCACTCTTTTGACAGAGGTCTTCTTCGTCTTTGGAATACTTCTCCCAGCTCAAAACCCACGTATCTTTTTACAATTCGTCGAAATTCATCCCTTGTAATGATGTCCTCGGGAATATCAATTTCTTTAAGGCCCTTATTACATTCCTTGAACCATCTAAATCTTTTTGACTTAGGTTTTATAAAATTCTATATTTTCTTTGTTTCGCGATTACCGGACATTCTGAAGTAGTGTCCTTAGAAAAACATCCTTTACTTTTAAATTTGTGTTGATATTGGATCTATCTTTCTGTATAGTTATTCGTTTGACCTGAAACAAATATGTCCATCAACCTACCTGTACCATCACTACACATGAAGTGCCTAGTGTTCAGTACGTGGACTGTACTATTCTAGGACTTTTGTATAGGGAGGTGATTTGTTCTTGATCATTCCGCCAGGTTTCCCTCCATTCAGGGTACCCACTGACAATCTCAGCTGTTGGAAGACAACTCAGTGCTCTACCTCTGACCTACACCAATCCCCTCTTAATCCACCAATTTCCTAACATTTTCTTTGATACCCTGAGTTTTCTTTTGACTACTTGATCACTTCTATTCATATTCAATGTCTCCGAAGCATTTAGCCCTTCTGGCTTTACTACTGTACCATAGCCTGCATTATTATTTATTTTATTAACATATTTCTTTTAAATGCTTTATCGGTTGTGGAAGATAGATATATCTGTTAACAGCCACGAATGGGACCTGTGAGATCACCCAGCCTCTATAAAGTCAAAGGGGGAAAATCTGGTGGTTGAGCCTGATGTCGAACAAATAACCTCCCTGCACTATTGTCTTAGTAACAGTACAATCTCTACCTTGACCTTGAACCCTTATTTCGTTGTTAAGGTAGTTTTTTTTTCTACATTATTATTTCAATGTTGTTCATCGTAAGTAATCGTTTCTTATAAATTACTTGTGGATAAAGGATGTGAGAAAATATGACAAACGTTAGACATTTATCTTCTAGTAAATTGCGGTAATGTCTGACTCATTTTGCATCAGTGGGGTAATGCCCGCTCGCTCTAGAAAAACACAAACAACTTTTCTTCTGAGTCATCCTTAATGGCTAAAACAAAAGCATATATATATATGTTTATGCATTATATAAATTACTCTAAAATCCTTCTCTAAGGCAAAAGCTTATTTTTTTTATTATAGAACTTAGTCAACATTTTTCCAACTTCATATGTATATGAGATAAATGTATGAAAAAATGTCCTATTTCACATATAATTTTAAACTATTTCCATGGAGTAAAACTTATTTTTAACGTATTTATAATTGTATTTATTTATTTACTGTTCTCAGTTTATTGAGTGAACTGAATCTCCCACGAGTTGCCATAGTATTCGAAAGAGAAATTCTTCCAATATCTGCGAGTTATATGAATAAATCGCTTTGTTGTCGAAATTCATTGTGACGGTTTTAGAAAACACTGTTCAGTTTGCTAGGACCAGCCAATTATGAAACTTTTTATAAATATTTTTCCTGTTCTGTATTAAATTACAATAGATTATGTACCATATAGCACCATAATGCAACATATAACATTGAACGGGTGTACGGAAAAGTTCATGTGAGTTTAAATTTTTTTTTTTTCGACCTTTGCAACCAAACTTAGTCCAATGTTTTCAACGTATGAAAACTTCAAGCTCCAAGCCTTTAAGTAAAAATATTAAGCCCATCGGGAAACCGGTTGTGTAACGATTTACATAGCAAGTCTAAAAAACAAAAATGAAGTAAATAAATAAATCATGGTGGGGGGACGGTTAGATATAAAAGGATTCGCTTTTATAAATTTTAATACCAAGGTCTCTCGAACCCTTCTGGCCTACCACCAATGGGAAATTTAATTTTCGATTCATCATTTTTTTGTTATCGATTATTTCAAATATGGAATTTTAAATTTCTCCGATAACAGAAAATTGATCGGTTTGAGATTGAATGACGAGAGGTGCAATTATTTATAGATATATCGAATCGTTATTTTCGATATATGGACTTACGAAGATACGCATGTTTATGATTTGTTTTTCAATTATTTTTAAGAAACTTTGTCATTTTACTCCTCCCACAGGAAGACCATAGGAGCAAATCTTTAATAACCATCTTTAAATTAAATTTAATCTTTAATCTTCCAGTCAACCATCCTCTCGCTTCTCATGAAAAAATATTAATTGATTAATGTAACCAAACTGTTAAATTTAGAGAAAACATTTTTCCTGAAACAATTCAATCCTATCCAATGAATTATTTATGTTATAGTGTCTACGTTATTATTTTATATACCTAAAATAGTTATATATATAGGTATATATATATATATATATATATATATATATATATATATATATATATATATATATATATATATTCGTTAAATCAAAACGAGTTTTATCTTTTCATTCTTTTTCTTATTAGTAGGGCTCGGATTCATATGTGTTTACATATTTTTAGTTAAGTTAGATATCACAATGAACAACCGTTTAAAATACGTTTTAAGGCATTCTGATTCATCTGAGCCCATTTTTATTTCACATATATTTACATATATCACATATTGCATTTTTCTAACATATTTCGCAACAATCACGAAATTGCGGACGGATGTTGAGTAAATAAAGTTCCAAGACGCGCAGAATGAAAAGTAAGCAGTTGTTGTTTTCAAGTATTCGGCGACGTGTTGGCAACTGTTGACCGTTCAAAACAGAACGGCCTGATTTACCTGGAATCACAGTAGAATAGGAACCCGCAACGAAGTTCAAAGCTGCAACAGACATTCATAATAGATGCTCCTACCGGTTCATCGCGTGAGTCGAATTTTAATCAGGATTTATGTCACGCATTGATCAGAGCTGACATTCCCTTTCACAAAATCAATAATCCTTATTTTAAAAATTTCTCAAAGTGATAACTGACAATAAAATACCCGATGAGAGCACATTAAATAAAATTATTTGAAAGGCATTTGTATGGAAACTCTTGCTAAAATTCGAGATGATATTAAATATGGTCATATTTGGGTTTCGATCGACGAAGTCTCTGATGTTGAAGGGAGATACATTGCCAATACATATAATAGTTGGTTGACTATGTCCCGATTCACCTGCACCACAGTTTCCCTTGTGAAGTTTTAGAAAATGCAAGCACACTATTATTGCACGTATTTTTTAACGACTCGATGGGTCTTCTTTGGTCAAGTGATGTTCTATACATAAACGTTCTGCTATTATTATTAGACGCTGCTCCATGTATGGTGAAAGCGAGGGCTATGAAAGTGTTTTTCACCGATATGCAGAAATTGTCAGACTTAACTTTTTTGATGTTGACCTTTTAATATCAGATGTTAAAAAAAAATTGTTAAAAGCCCCAAGCGAGTTACAATTTTCAAGGAGCTTTTTCCCGACTTATCTTTGCCTCCTCAGCCAGTAATTAATTACAAGGTGGGGCACTTGGTTAGAGGCAGCTGAATATTACTGCAAGAGCTTCGAAAAAATTAAAGACGTTCTGTCCAAACTAGATTCGGATCGTCTGCAGACATAGAAAAAGCAAATCCGTGATGGAGAAACCCAGCTTGGCGTACAAGTGTGTTTTTTAATTCACTTGATAACAAAGCTCCAAACCCAAAGCATCTCACATCCGAGCGTTGCTACTGTTGAAAACTGTATACACAAGCTAGAAGAAGCATCTGGAGTAGTTGGGACCACAATCAAGAAGAAATTGCAAAAGGTGCTGAGAAATAACCAAGGCTAAAAATGGAAAGAAATGATGCTCATGGCGAAAATCCACAGAAGAAGAATTTTCACCATCTCACACAGCGAGCTTCCATTGACTTCAGTGGATGTAGAGCTATCCTTCAGTCAATACAAAGCGATTTTAAGACCCTCAACGGCGGTTTTTTTTAATTTGAAAATTTAAAAATGTACTTTGTTTCCACCGATAAAATTTTGTGTCCATAGTAATTCCATTTTTAATAAATATGCATACTTCTTAAACATTTTAAATAATAAATAAAGCATTCTTCGCAGATTTTTGTTTTACATATTCTTCCCGTTTACTTATAATATTATTCAAAAAATAAGCACATAAATATGTACATATTTCACAATTTTTATTACATATAAATCCGGGCTCTACTTATTAGTAATATTAACGAAAATAAAAATAATTTTATTACTGACTCTATATTGTTAATGCTATTTATTATTGCTATATAACATTTTATGGATTAAAGAACCGACTAATCTTACTTCGAGATGTTTGTTGAAATAATTACCTATATATACACCTGAACCATAATCACACTCTTTTTCCATACTAAAACTCACGATCATTTTTATTTTTAATAATATTAAAACTGATACCGAATTTTTAACATGTTCATGGCTAGACAATTATTTAAGGATTCCAATAAACCTAATAACTTTTAGATATAGAATTTTAATCTGTAAAAAACTCTTAATTTTGAATGTTGTAAATTTTTAAATTTTATAGAAAACTCCTCAAGCCTATTTTGAAAATTTTACAGATAAGAAAACATATTCAGGCGGAAGCCAAAACTAATATAACGCATGCGCCTTAACCTTAAACCAAAGGAACACAGGCTATGACGAAATATACAAACCAGAACCGAACTGTTCTAACAGTCTTCAACTTTATTTGTGGTGTTAAGGTCGTACAGTACATTCTAAGGCTGGCGGAAGTTTGAACAGACTCATACACCAATTACATCGATAACAGAACTCTAATTGGATAAATAGTAAACTCAAAATAACACCATTCACTGACACCTCAAGAACATGTTAATGGAAAATAAGGAGAAAATATATAAAAATTAGAGTGATGTTAATCAAAGGCCACTGTGATATTGAATGTAATCAGCGAGCTAAATAATAAAGAGATCCTAAATAGCACTTAGTAGTGAGATATAATATTGTTATATTTATATTTATAAATATATTTTATACTTATGTAATTGAATTATTTAGTTTAAATAAAAAGGTTTGTGTGGGGAAGTGGGGTAGCTCAGTTTGTAGAGCGCTGAGTTGTTGTGTTGAAGATCCACCTAAGTTCGAATCGCCGTATGGAGGATCTGCAGACAAACCTGAAAGAGAAAAGTGGATACCCTTAATTGGCAGGAAAAAAGTAGTGGTTGAGCGTGATCTCGGCCAAATCACCAGGGAGGTGTAGGGACACAACCGTTGTATTGGAAACAGTACTGTCTCTACCATTTACTGAAAGGCCCTTCATGAGTGGTAGTTATACAGATTTTTTTTAAATTTATGTTTTATGTCAATTAAACATAAATTTAAATAATTAAATTTAAACTCAAATCAAATTTTAAATTAAACTTAATTCGTCGCCTTAGTGACTCAAAAACGTATCAAAATTGACGTTTTTGAGATTCATTTGGTGTGTAACCTTGATTTTCAAATTCTATTCTGGTGTCACAATTTATAGAAAATGGCAATTTTGTAGATACTTTTTTTGTGTCACTAAGGCAAATAACTGTTTCAAAGTTTAGTTCATGATTCAATGATTTGGCCCCTTTTTTTTGCCTAAGTATATTAGAATGTATACTTTATTTTATTTTAACGTAAAATTATTAACCTTGCCAAAAATATTGCTACACAGTAAGCAGTATGGTTTCATACAGTAGTGATTGTTTGGTTTAAATTAAATTAAATCATATAATCATTATTTTTTAAAAGGTAATCCGAGGTTACAAAGCAATGTTACCAAACATCTCCCTCATTTTAATAAATTTGATAAAACTCAAAAGATAATTTGAATTTAAGATTACATTAAATAAAAGATAATTTAAAATTCAAAATTATGAAAAAGAAAAAGAAAATCATTTCGCTAACATGTGTGGAAAAGTTGATTTTAAAAGGAAAAATGTAAACTCTCTAGATGTACAAACGAATAATGGTGATGGTTTTGAGTCAGATTTCAGCATTTTTACCCTGGAAATAAACAGTATCCAGAAACCACAAGAATGGACTGAAAAAATTTACATAAACAATTTTCCTATTATTTTCAAACGACACAGGAGCTGAAATTAATGTCATCCCTGAAGTTTTGGTAATCATGCTAGGCGAGGCAGTAAATATCAAGAAAACCTCGTCAATGCTTGAAGCGTTTGGAGGCTTTAAAATTGAACCTCAAGGAAGTATTAAACTAAAAATTAATTATAAGAATCAGTCATGTGAAACATTGTTTATTGTAGTATCAGAACAAAAGTGTGCACCTATTTTGGGACTGAAAACTTGTGTAGATTTGAATCTAATTAAAAAAGTTGATATTGTTACAGGAAACAATTTCTCTGACTTTATGTCCAAGAATCGTGATGTATTTGAAGGAGTTGGTTGTTTTCCTGATGTGTGCCGACTTCAATTAAAAGCTGGTTCTGTACCTAAAGCATGTGCATCTCGCAGGGTTCCATACAAAATCAAGGACAAATTGGAAACAACGTTGGACAACTTGGAAAATCAGCAGATTATCGAGAAAGTGGCTAATCCAGGAGAGCGGGTAAATAATTTAGTCATTGTAGAAAAACCTGATTCCTCATTGCGCCTTTGCATTGATCCACAGCGATTAGACAAATACCTGATCAGAGATTATTATGAAATTCCAACTTATGAAGAAATTTGTATGAAGCTTGCTCAAAAAAGTTGTTTTTGTCTATTTGACCTTAAACATGGATTCCATCAACTACTTTTAGATGAGGAATCAAGTAACCTTTGTGCATTTAGCACACCATTTGGTATTTACAAGTACAAACGTGCACCCTTCAGTCTCTCAGTTTTACCTAACTATTTCAGAAATTGACATATAAATATGTTGGCCAAATTCCAGGAGTAATTGTGTATTTTGATGATTTGCTGTGTGCTGCAGAATCAGAAAAAGAACTAACTTCTGTAGTTTCTAATGTCATGCAAGTTGCCAGAAAATATAATATAAAATTTAACCCTGCTAAAGTGCAATACTTTGTGCCTGATGTCAAGTATTTGGGATTTTTATTTAACAAAGATGGACACAAACCTGACCCTGAACGTATACAATCAATAATGAAATTAAACCCACCCAATAATGTAAAAGAGTTGCAGCAGCTACTTGGCATGGTTAATTTTTTAAGACATCACCTGCCAAACTTGTCTGAAATTGTCTCACCATTAAGAGGATTACTTAAAAAAGATGCAGAATGGTGTTAGACGACACTTCATGATAAAAAATTGGATACACTAAAAGAAATGATTTCAAGAACAACACTGCTAGCATCATTTAACCCGGATAAGCCTGTTGAAATTCAAGCAGACGCAAGTAAAGATGCATTAGAGTGCGCTTTAATTCAAAATGGAAAACCAGTTACGTATGCAAGTCGCTCATTAACAGAATGTGAATGTCAGTATGCGCAGATTGAAAAAGAACTCCTGGCCCTGGTTTTTGCATTTACAAAATTTCATAATTATGTTTATGGTCATAACCATGTGACTGCATACACTGATCACAGCCCACTGACTTCCATAATCCAAAAAGAATTTAATAAAATTTAAAATAATCGGCTTAAAAGAGTAAGATTAAAACTTTTGCCCTATCATTTTGACTTGAAATTTCTCCCAGGAAAATATATGTTAATCGCTGATTTATTGTCAAGAAATCTCGAACACTCATTAGAACCTGATGATTTAACAATGCGTGATGTGGTCCATACAGTATCAGCGAATATAAAATTCTCTGAGAAAGAATTTCTCAGATTTTCGGCTGCGACAAAAAGTGATCCTGTGTTGGCAAAAGTTCTTGAATTCTATCAAAATGGATGGCCTAAAACACCTAACATAAATTGCCCAGACTTGAGGCATTTTTTCAAAATCCGCAATGATATAGTGGTGGAAAATGGGTTAGTATATTATAATGAAAGATTAATCATACCGAAAATGCTAAAAAGCTACATTATGAACCTTCTACATGAAACCCACTTGGGCCTTAGCAAAATCAAATCAAAAGTTAAACAGTTTATCTACTGGCCTGGAATAATCTCAGATATCACTAATTTGGTCACTTCATGTAATGTTTGCCAACGACTTCAACGCAGCAAGATTCAAGAAGAACTTCTTCCGCATGAGATACCAAACATTCCATTTTATAAAACCGCCGTTGACATTGCTGAGTTTAACAAAGACAATTTCCTGATTCTTGTGGACTATTTCTCAAGATAGGCTGAAGTCACAAAGATTACCAAACAGTGATAGATCCTAATAATTGTATCAAACATATAATATGGAAGGAGGTGGGGAACAGAAGCCAGCTTGATTTTTTTAAATTCCTTATTTTCCAATTTTTCAAACAGTTGTTGTTGTTGTTTTAAACAGCAGTTTAAAATTACTGATTGATAATTAGGAATCTAATGTTCTGTCCCCAGGCCTTGCCTACTGCATTGTCTGTTTAGGTTAAAGATAATGGGTGATCGAATTTCCTAAAGATTTCCCCTGAATTCCAACCCATTATGAACCAAATGCCAAAAGAATGGAGCGCCTTTAACAGACTTCAAAAATTCGGATGCAGCTGTCAGTAACATCAGCTGACATCTGGTAGGCCAACTCTCTGGAGCATGTGTTCGTTTCTAGAGGCGTACGGTAGGTATATATCCCCAAAATGTATTTTCACTTTTGTTAAAAAAAAAAAAGTGTTGTTTGGTAGATATTTGTTCTAGCCATTTGAATATAATTTCATAGTTTTTTTATGCTTTGTGGTGCGGGATAGCTCAATAGTAGAGTGATATGCTGAATCCTGGGTTCAATACCGCCTGTGGGAGGTAATTATTTAATCCGTAAAGAGCTACCGATGGACCAAGGGAGTTCTGAAGATCCTACTGGGATTCACTCACCCTCCATAAAGTTGGTACCATTTAACAGTAGGAAACTGGCGGTGGAGCGTGACACGGACTAATCACATCGCTGCCCTAGAAACAGTACTGACCCGTGTATTGTAGTGGTACAGTTTTGTTTTTTTTCTTTGGAATTTAGGAATATTCTTATTAATTTTTTACATTATGTTAAAATAACTCATTTGCTCGGAGGTATACACTGACTTACCCTTTATCCCAGGATATTTTGACCAATCAGATATAACGAGTGATAACCTTCGGAAATCGGGCAGGTCGTTGGTTTATTGATTTGTATTTGATGTCCAGATACCCCTTTAATTGCATTCAATGAGTACACCCTACCATTACTCGAGTTTGATTAAGACATGCGGGATATTTTACTTTTATTTTAATTAATGTGATTTAATTCCTTCTGTAGCCATCCAGCTAGGCAGAACAGCGCCGAGAACAGTGTTGTGCCTTTAAAGCGTTACTATATGTCGGTTCTCCACGACCCCCAGGCTCTTCCCATAAACCATAACGTCTTAATAACACCCGACCACCATTCACACATTTCTTTCCTCCCGGGTGTTACAGACACTAAACTAGAAGCAGACGATAGCGAGATACACAAGGCCATTCCTTGTGGTCTGAGGTAGATAGCTATTTGTGTGTAAGCCGCTCTTGCCTCGGCCCTAAGGCTCAACAATAAAAAGAACGTTGGGATTGCCAAACCAGCAGGCACCTTCTTGGTGCGATGACCTCCACCAATTGCATAAATTAAACTACACCATCATACTCTTAAGCAGTTTATTTATTTTTTGTACTAACCATATATTCGTTGTGTATCTAGTTTCATTTTGAGAAATAGAATAAAAAATACAGAATAAAATATTTTACATATACTATTCATAAAGATCTAAAAGTACTCCAGTTGTCTATATAACCTTCTTTATAATTCAGCCTTCTGTGCCCTGGAGGTGGTGGAAAGTTTCTTCTGATTAGTGTCTTGCTGCATTTTGAAGTTGTTGTTTATACATCTAACGTCACATTATGCCAGTGATCGATTAGCTGCTATGGCTATCGGAGGTGCTACAATGGGAGTCTTAAATTTTGCCTATCCAGTTAGAATAAGGAAAGGGATCTTTAAGGAGTACCCGACTGTAAATAAAATTTACAGAGTGTGTGGTGTTTAAAACACAACTCTTTACTAAGTGCCACATGTTTAAGACATAACGTTTGACCAAACTTTTAAATTGTTGTTGTTTATTCATTCAACGTCGCATAATGCTGATATGGTTAATCGAATGATACTTCAGTGGGAGTCCTTAATTTTGCCTTTCCAAGTTTAAATGAAGTATGGGTTTTTACGAGTGCCTGACATCGCTCAGAACCTCAATTTTAAGTCCCTTCCTAAAGACGCCATAACTAAGGATTATTTGGAATCTTTAAAAAATCCAAGGCAACCTGCCGGGCTGTGAACCCGCGCTCTTGGACATAGTAGGTTGTAGCTATGCCAACTACTAGACCTCTGGTGATTCCTATTTTGATGTGAGGACATACTTTATTCTTTCTTCCTTTGCTATTATTCTCTTTCTTCCTGAAGATACCTGAATGAGTGAAATATTGACGGGTATTTTTGTTTCCTGTTTTATTTTTTAGACTGGTTGGAATGTTTCCACTAAAGTCTAACATCTAAAAGTATTATGATTTTTTGTTAACGATGAGGTGTTATTAAATGGGTATTGGATGTCCTCGTTTTCATTCTTTTTGACTTTTTAAAATGTTCAGATAGTTTAAAAAATATAATAGTAAAGCCTTTTTTATTGTGATGGATGTATGTTAATTAATTAAAGTAACAATAAAAATGACTAAAAACTCAAAAAAAGAGGCAAAAAATAATTATTCCGTTTGTTTGGACTATCGATATGAGGTGTGCTGCAGTTGATCTTCATTTTTGTTTTTTGTGTCCTGAAGATGCTTAAGTTGGTGAAAAGATGACTGATTAGTTATGGTCCAGTAGTTCAAAGACGTAGAAAAAATAAAAACTTAGTACCACTACAATCCATGAAGTATCTAAGGTTCAGCACATGGTAGGAGACGGTTTCTTGGACTACGGATGTGCAGAGAGGTCATTTGTCCGAGATCATGCTCAACCGCAAGGTTTTTCCCAAATTAATGGTACCCACTTTATAGAGTTTAAGTGACCCCCAGAAGAGTCCTACAACGGATGTTAACAGATAAAATGATTTATCTACTAAAACCGGATTTGAACCGGGAACCTTCGGCATAGCAACTAGGAGGCCTTAAGGCTTTGTTTTGGTTTTTTTTTAGTTTTTCCTTTGCATTATATTTACCAATGCAATTACATATTTGGGAGTTTCTAGGGTATTTTTTTATTTCCACGTCATAATTTTGTTCTTAGCATTATATTTGTGTTTGCGCGAATGTCAGGTTCGTTGAACTGGTTGGCTATTTCACTACTTAGAAAGTGTTAAATTATTCCACGTTGGAGTCGCAAATTCTCCGCGGAAATTCTTCTCGGCAACTGTCGCGGAATCTTGAATGGAGCGCATTTGCACCGGAATAATTAAAAGTCATGATTTAGAAAGCAAAGGCAGACGACTTCGCATTTTCGTGTCTTTGAATAAATAAACAAAATTAAATACAAGAATAATATGGCACAGTAAACACAAGATATCATATTATGGACAAAACATTTAATTTAAATCCAGAGTAAAAAAAATTTCCAATTTAAAATTATTTGGTATTTAATTTGGAACGATATTTAAAAACTTCTATACAAGTCATCAATTGTAATAGATATGTATTAAGATACCTGAATAAGATCACAGTCTAATAATATATTAGTTAATAGATTATTAAGCGCAGGTGTCTCGAACCAAATCCGCTAACCTCTCCCCCCAAAGTGATTTTTTTTAAAATGTATTTTAGACATAAGACAACAGATCATTTAAATCGTACATAACTTTTTTTTTTATCAAACAGGCATTTTTTACAATAAAAAATTATCGACAAAAAATGGTACAAATTCTGAAAATTCAATTGTTTTTTGGGGATACTGTTATATTACTTATTACTTTTAAATGATAAAAAGTAAAATATATTGCTTGTGGTTTACATGTTGGCACTTAATATAATATAATATATAAAATAAATAATTCTTACACGTCGAAATAGAGGAGAGTCTTTCACATCTGACAGTTTGAAATAAAAACAAAATTTGAAAATTTGGGATTTGAAACTTACAAAATTATAGTAAAATATTTTATTTGAATGTTAAGAAAATTTTAAAACCTATGAAATACCTTTGAGTCAAGAAATAAGAATTTTATCGATGCAATTTTACCCTTGTTTTCCTACGCCTGATTTTACTTTTGGAAAATTATAAATTGAAATTTTAAAAATTCAATTCGACTCCAGTAAAGTATTGTAATAAGGTCAATCCATAGATCTTCCAAAAATGGTAGTATTTTGCGAACATTTTTTCAAGGAGTCCCATTCTATAGTTTTCTATTTAAATGTCCATAAGATGTTTTAAAAGATATTTAAATCATTACTAAAATTGTTGTTATTATTAGTATAGTTCTAATTAAGTGAATAAAAATATGTTCATCGCCCGATATGAGGATATTCCCTTTTGAAGATTACGTTTGTGCTGGAATAAATGATTCTTTTGAGATAAGAGACAAGGACAAAACAGTTATAGAGACAGATATCAAAGGGTTAGCACATATGTGCTGACATTCCATGTTCGATCCTTGCACAAATATATTCCTAGAACCATCCTCTCGAGTTGGCACCGACTTCTGGGAACGGTATTCCTGATAGCCTCAAAATCCCGCCGGGAACTGACACTGTTACTGACATTCTCACGGATTGTGTGTACGTGTAGATAATTAGGCTGGGTAATTTTAGATCGTTCCAGCTTCCAAGGCTTTAATTTGATAATATAATGAATCAGAAGGTGAAACATTAATGTTTTAATATTCTCTAATTAGAGTGTATATGAATATAGATTTTGTAGAGCTTTGTGAGGACCAGAGAGAGAGAGAGAGAACTTTTTTTGTTAAATAAAAAAACTCTATAATAATCCTAGAAGGGCTTTGGGATTAGGTGCATTATAGAGACTGTACTAACCCTTGGACAACTGTTGAGCAAGTAAGTAAGTGGCTTGGTCGAGATCACGCTCAACCATCTGGCTTTTCCCCAATTAAAGGTACCCAGTTTATAGAGGCTGGCAGAGCCCCAGGAAGTTCTAAAGATCTCACATGGTCGATTCAAGGCTATCGACAGAAGAAAAAATTTACATCCCACGGCCACCTATTATCACCAAAGGAGCTTAAATTTAGATCTTGCATAGGAAGAAACCTTATCTTTGCAAACATTGCAGGTTGATCACTTCTACTTCCATATCAACTTTATCGTTTATTAAGATGAAATAGATTTAAATTTTTGTTTCTATAAATCGTTTCTTATTTTTCTTTCTTTTTTCCACGTTGTACTCTTCCGTTTTTATTTATTTTCCACAAGAACCCTGACTTATGTTAATTTTGTCTATATTGTTCTCTAGCTAGGCAATCTTTGTCTGTTATTTTTCTACTTCCTCTCTCACTTGTTTTACATACCCTCCTACGCTATTGTATCCACGGATTTTGTCAATACATTTGTTAAGTCTCCCTTGGTCCATTCTTACCCTGTGTTTTTAGAACCTTAGTCTTCTAATTCTTGTTCCGATTTCCAAGTATTTCATCTCCCTTTATATTTCCTGGTTGGATCTTTGTTAATAAAACATATTTTTTACTTAATGCATTTTCCCCTACCTTATATTTTCCTCATGTCTCTTAATTCAAATATTCATGTTTAACTTTGCCACATAAATAATAACTAAAATTGAAACTAATTAAAACTTAGAGACAAAGTCTACCCATTTTCAGCCAACGCGGTGGTTATTCGGTAAACTGTTCATCCGAACATAATTCTTCGCTTGATTAGACTCGATTATCCAGCCCGGTGGTTGCTTTTAGGCTCAAGCTGCAGCTCATAAGCTGTTAAGCTCACAATATTGAGCCTTCCCTGACCCAGAAATATTTTTTAAGGTCAATGGATTGTAAGCTCCGACTTTTTACATTAGACATTGCTTCTATGAGCATTTAGTTTAAAAAACAAAACCACATTTATCTTAAATCGATATATCCAGTCATTCCAGTTTGTATAAATCCCTATACGATTTATATGAGTTTTATTCTTATTATTCATTAAATAAAAAAATAAATAGTCTCATTCTGCATTATACTGCGGTAACGAATTAAACAATATTTTTTTCAGTTTTAACTGACATTGCAACTTGTTTTCTTTTGTACTAAATGTTGAAATGTGAAGTTAGTTGAACTTTGTAAGGAAGTGCGTAGAAGGTTCTATCCTAAGTTTAATGAACTATATCTAAGTCACAAACCGTGTTGTCTCCACGGTCTTTACCTCTCTTAGTGTCTTAATGGCTAAGACTTTTCCTGCAGGATATAAATGTGTATAAGAATATAAATTACGGTTTTTAAGATATATTAGTATAGTATAGTAAAATAATTGTTTTCTTAAATATCCAAAAGTTTCCATCCGCTTCCACCATTATCAATTTTTTATTATCTTGAAACTTTTAATGACTTTGAATTCGAACCAAAAAAAGTCATCAGTGAAGTTTTTATTTCTAGATCACAAGTCAGTAGTTTCATTATAATTCGTTTTAGGGTAGAGAAGTTTGGGAGCAAATTGGGATGTGAATAAGTTTTAAAACTAATCCATATAATGTTGGTCTTGTACATTGCACGCTCAAACTTCAGATTTTCCTGCTTGTTTTAGGCACCCACTTTATTGAGGTTGGGTGAACCCCTGGAGAGTCCATCTCTGGTCGCTAACAGATCAAATAAAATCTGCCAGAACCTTCGGCATAGCAACTCAGCGCTCTACCACTGAGCAACTCCGAGTGGAAGTCAAAATAAATTCTTTAATACTATAGTGAGCAACTACTCCTACATTTTTATGTACACAGTGTTATATATATTTATTTTTTATTTTTATACTTCATCTTTCCTTACTTTTCTATGAAACTATTTATTATACGCTCATTGGTTATTTCCTCCTAATTTTTTTTTTTTTTTTATTATTTATTTATTGATATTTACAACTATACCTCCTAATAATTTGGTATATACTTATAATCTTATTAGAGTCAAATATTCCTTTTTCTAGATCGGATTTGTGGACACTGCCCGCACTCCCTGCAGTCTTATAAATATATTACACGCCAGAAACTTTTTTAAATAATAGAGAAATAATTAGATATTAATAATAATATTAATAATTAATAACAATAAAAATACTTTTTTATGTTATTTTAAGACGTCTATTCTAACTTAAGACTTAGTTTTATCATGATTGCTATTAATATATGCCAAATTGTTTTAGTATTATTTTATTTTATTTAGCCCTGACGACGACCTGCAAAGTTGGTCTACTATTTATAACTTTAGTTTCTCATAAAAAGTTTCCAACAAATTATGAGTTTATCTTGACCCTCATCTGGACCTATTTCTGCTTCCATTTTAATATAATTCTTATATAATAATAATAATAATTGATATTAATGTTAGTAAATGCATCTGATATATATTATTGCGCTAGTTATATTAATGGGGTGTATAAAAAAAATGACCATTTTACCTTCCCCGTGGAGAGAAGATGGCGACTAACCTCATCTTTCGATTACTTGTGGACGGATTTGACTCAACAGCTTCCTTCAGAAGCTCATCAATATCCAGTAATGGTCGCCCGGAGCCCTTCTTCCTCTCCAACGTCGTATCTCCACTGCTAAATTTTTCAAACCAACGCCGGGCAGTGCGTTAGTGCAGGACACCTTTCCATTCATATTTGATAATTTCATGAGTTGCTTCAGCGGCAATGACATTTGTTTTCCAGTAATGTCTTAAAATTACGAGAATTTCGTAGGTCACTGTCATGTTTCTTTTTTTAAATAAATAACTAAACTGAGGCTTTTTTTGAAGAAGTCCAGTGTTAGTAAGCAAGCTTAGAGAATGGTCTAAAGGGATTATTAAGTGTTGGTAAATTATAAATAGCATTCAAATATTTACAGACTTTTGAATTCTGGAATTTGATAAAACGGTCATTATTTTTTTTATACACCCCATTAATTATGTAATTCGCACATTTATTTCTTTTTTCAACTATTATGAACCTTATTTATGAATAAACATATAGTTCTATGAATGTTAACGCCATAAATTATATATGGTGTGTATAATAATGCGGGAACGAAGTAGTTCATCCTTGTGAACTGCCTCCTCGCCCAGAACATTACCTCAATTAATTCATTCTTTAGAGTTTACTAATTACACCTCAGCTACGATTGAAGAATGAGCAGGTGGAAATTATAATTGGTCTAGTTCATTTCATAATACAATTAGGCATGCTTAATTAATAATGATGTTATGAGAAAATTTCAATTTCACACAAGAATTTTTTTTATTTATTTATTGATATTTACAACTGTATAATAAAAATACATCTAGTAAATGTGCAAAGCGATACATAATGACATGTGAAAATGACAAGTAGAGAAACTACCCACTGGTAGTACTCAAATCACAAGTTCAACTAAGAAGTCACGGGGCCATCTTCTTTTCAGACGCCTCGGAGGATTATCGGGAATTGAAGAGGAAGCTAGGTTTAAAACCAGAGGGTTTGAGTGGAAATGAAGTTTGTTATGAAAGGATAGATAGTGGGTTCGGGCCAAATCAGCAACAAATGGGACATTAAGGTCGTTATGGATGATTTTATTCTTAACAAAATAAGGAGCATTAAGGATTTTACGAAGGATTTTCATGTAGATGAGTCTTTTGTAATGAATTGGGAGCTTAGAGCGTTTGTCTAGTAAGTGTTGAAGTAGCCTGAAACGTCGAGCAGTTTCTTGTATTTTCAGTCTCGTATGAGGATTCCAGGTTAATCGTTTGTCAAGATGCAACCCTAAGTATCGGATCTGTTCTACAGGCACCAGTGGGATATTATTAAAGGATACTGAAGGGCAGGAAGTCATTGGTTTATGACGTAAGGCAAAAGTGATTTGATGCGATTTTTGAGAGTTTATTTTAATTCTCCAGTTTTGACACCATTCTTCAAGATCAGTGATATGGGATTGGAGGCTTTGGGATGCAATAATTGGATTGGTGTTGGCAGATAATACACATGTATCATCAGCATACGTGGTAAGGATAGTATTAGGATGAGTTGGGATGTCAGCTGTATAGACTGTATAAAGGATTGGGCCAAGGATACTACCTTGAGGAACATAAGAATTTAAATTGTACTATTATTGATTTAGGTTTTTGTAAAATAATGAATACATAATATTCGTTTTATAATTCTGATAATTGCACAGACATCACCTCACATATACACATTTGTGACGCTATTATTCGACTGATAGAACATCATGAATAAAATTTAATTAGAAAATGAATAATAAACTTTTTTCAATGGGACTATAAAAATGAAAGGATCTGTTAGGTACTATAACTTATAAATTTCATCATTACCGACTTGTATTGACTTGCTGTAAACCAAGGTTCCCCATCTGTTTTTGTCTGTTAAAAAGCGTAGATTTCTTAATGATTTTTTCTATATCGATGTTATCAGTATAGCGCATAGAATATTTAAAAAGTTTCTTTAATTTTAACTAGGTATGTACTCCTTGTCAGGCTAGCGACGGACCTGCCCTCTTTGTTATAATTGCATAATTATTGAAATCACTCAAACGCGCTTTGTTGTGTAATTTTTTTATTGGATACATATATTTATGTCTATTCAAAGTACAAAAACTCAAAAGGAGATATAAATTATAAATGGGATTCAATAGGAAAATCCTAAAAACAAAGCCTTGAGTCTCTAAAGTACTAATAGCTAGTTGTTTTTGGAGCATCATGGAGCAAGATTGCTGTTTCCATTTGATGAGTCTGTTTGGACTGCTGGTGTGAGATGTGCTGCATTTTGTCTTCTTTGATGTAATTTCCTTTGGATGCGTGCTATGATGATGCCTGAATGGGTGAAACGTTGACTGTGTGGTTTTTCCATTTTTCAAATATTGCTTCCCAATTAAATCAATCGTTCATGACCCGTGCTTATATTCCACCTTGTAAGTAAAATAAAATATTTCAATGTGTTAATTAAAACATTTGTTTGTAATAGAGAGAGCATTTTCGTTTTTTTATATTATCTTCTTTATTTTTTAATAGTTTTTTTTCTCTCTTATTGACAAAAAATTTTTTTTTTAAATCAGGTATTGATTTCCGTAAAAACAAACTTTTCGTTAGTGACACTTGAGTGGCATAGAAACAAAACAGTAGAATTAACTAATTAAAAATAGAATTAGAGACAAATTTTGCGTAAATTAAACATGTAATTAATTAAAACATTTTGTAAAGAATTAAATTGTGTTTCCTTATGTTTATTTTCAAGGTCTGTAACGTTAAGGTTATATGTTACCATGACCATAACCTAATCATAATAGGAATGATTGTAATATAATAATGCTTCTTTCATATGATCACTGGAGACCTCAATGCCAACGCTGAGGTTGCAGTAATGCTTGTCTGTACTTGGTTCGTTACAATGAAAATAGAACGCAATGAACAAAATAGTTTATGTTAATGTATCTATAGTTATGATTCTTAATTTATTCAATTATTATTAACAAATAATTTGTGATTATTACAGTTATTTTATCCTTTTTTTTCTGTAATGGAATCGTGTGAATTTAGTAAAATGTTGGAGGATCGTATAAAACCTAAGAACTTCAGGTGTTCTTTGTTCTAAGTTTTTGTTGCATTCCACCTTGAATTAAAAAAAAAATTATTGAAATTTACGACGGTATTATAATAACTGTTGAATAATATTAGTTGACCTTATATATATATGAGACTTCTAAATAAACAGTTCCGCCTGTATAAGAGAATCTTTGTAGCTCCACCCGGACTATTTTCTTTCTCGTATTATAATAGCACAACAAGTAAAGAGAATGAATGGTTCCTAATAGCATGAGTTAAAGACAAGTAGATAAATTACCCACTGGTAGTACTCAAATAACAAATTCAACGTCACGAGGCCATCTTCTTTTCAGACGCCTCGGAAATTGTCGACAATGGATTGATATAGGATTTGGGCCAAATTAGCTACAGACGTGACATTAGGTCAGTATGAATGACTTTATTCGTAACACAGTAAGGACCATTGAAGATTTTACGAAGGATTTTGTATTGGATTTGAGAAGAATTTGATGGCGTATTGGAGCCCAAAGATCTGCTCCGTTAATCCAAATGTTGTAATGTCATGCCTATTACTATTATAAACTGCCAGGAGTTTCTGGTCGTTTCAGTCTAGTATAAGGACTTCATTGTCAAGATGTAGTCCTAAGTATCAGATATGTTCAACAGGAATCAGTGGGAGAGCTTTAAAGTAAACTCGAGTCATTGGTTTAAGATGATGGGTAAAGGTGATTTGACAAGAATTGTGGGAATTTATTGTATTCCTACAGTTTTTATACCATTCTTCAAGGTAAGTCAGGGATTGGAGAGAATGGGTCTTATAATATTCGTGTATATGAGTCATTTGTAATTAATTGGAAGCTTAATGTCATTGTCTTCCTGTTCAAGTAGTCTTACGCAGTGAGGAGTTTCGTGTCGTTTCAGTCTAGTAAGAGGATTCCAAGTAAAATGTTTGTCAAATAAACTCTTAAGTATTGCATCTAATTAACATGAATCATTGGGACATAATTAAAAGATACTGGAATCACTGATTTACGGTGAAGGGTAAGTGATTTGACGGGATCTGTGGGAATTAATTTTAATTCTCCAGTTTTGACAGCATTCTTCAAGGAGAATGGAATTAATTGAGCATCAAGTGACATGGAATTGATGAGTACAGGTCTTAGATAAGTTTTGTATATGGGTCTTTTGAAATTAAATGGGAGCTTAGAGTGTTTGTCTAGTAGGATTCGATTCAGCCTGAAACGTCTAACAGTTTCTTGTTTTAGTGTAGTATGATGAGTTAAACTAAATCCAGTTGAACAGGTTATACATTTTTCAAGGTGCAACCCGAAGTATCGGATCTTTTCAACAGGACATTATCTAAGGATACTGAGCAGGAAATCATTGGTTACGACGAAGGATAAAGGTGATTTTAGGGAAATTATTTTTTACCTCCTGTTTTGACATTCTTCAAGGTCATTTATGTGGGATTGAAGAGTATGGGTCTTACAATAGTCATTGTGTTTTGTAATTACTAGCTTTGAGTGTTTGTCTTTGGGTTGCAGTAGCCTGAAACGGCAAGCAGTTTGTTGTCGAGTATGAGGATTCCAAGTTATACTTTTGTCAAGATGTAGTCCTAGAATGTTGAAGATATTTTTCACTGTTACATAATGTAACTGAATGTGCTATGTATGTACTATGTTTTAAGATATATAATATATTTTCCTCCTGAGTTGGGAGGAGTACAAAGACCAGTGGGATAGAGACAGCTAGATCTAGTGGAGATAGGGTGAAGGAACCTTAGAGCGAGGGCACCAGAGGGCGATACACCTTGTTTTTCACAGTCTGCCCCCTCCACTCCTTCCCCTTTCCCCCCCTCACTGCCCCTTCTCCTCTTCCCCTCCCCTCCAGGTAATTACACCTAATCGCTATCTACCCCCACCACCGTCCGCTCTATTTGTATATTCCCTCTATCCTTCATCCCTACTCCTATTTCAAGCTTCTTCTCTTCGTCATTTCTTTATTTGTTGGCTGGCTGGATGGTAGCTGAGGGATCGAGTCATTACAAATTGCATTCACATACAAAATATCCTACAACTATATATTGTATCGTAACACAAATGAAAGAAAACTGCTATCAACTAATTTAGCGAAACACTTGCAAAAATGGACAACGTATTCTCTTGCTTACTCTTTTATATGCTGGTGTTTTTGTGTATTTGGTTGAAGACGTAGAATTGAATGAAATGCTACAATGTTGAATAGTCAGTTTCACTACATTTCTTGAAAGATCATGGATTCAGTGCATGGTATAGCCTGTTCCGATTCAAGGACATCGGTTGTAGAGGAAGGTGTTTTGTCCGAGGTCACGGTCAACCAATATTAAGCGTACCCCTCTATTGAGTTGAGCCATAGGGAGTTCTCTAGATCCCACAGGGTCTATCCGTGGATGTTAACAGATTAAATTATTTATACACCGCAACCGGATTTGAACCCGAGACATTCGGCACAGCAACTCAGCGCTCTACACGCAGAGCTACCTGAGATAAATCATAGCTATAAATTAGGTCTCAGAATAAACACGAACTACATGGGTGCACTGTAATATTTTATTTTTAATAAAAAAATATTTTAAGTTTATGAAAAAAATCTCTTGAAGAAGGCGAGAGATATTAGATTTTATGCACAAAAACATGAAATATAAATTATTTATATCCTACTTCGTTGTCAAAAATACTTGGATTCTTACATTCCACGGTTTAGAAAATAAATTACCTTCCTTTAAATGTTTAGAACTGAAACATTTGAGTTAAATTAATTAACTGACTTCAATTTTCATTTTCCATTTGATTTAAAACCTCAAATGATGCTTCATATCATTTAATAGTTTTGCTATTATATTTTCAACGACATTTCAGAGCAGTTTGTGTGAGCAAAACGAGGATCAGAGGTGAAAGGGAAACCAAACCAGCGGCCCTAGAGTCAGTATCAGAACAAAGGAATTTTTAATCAGTACAAATAAGACCCAGAGAAAATTCAGCTTGCTGAATAAAATATTTTGTACAATAGTACAATAGAATTAATTGATTTATCTTTCCTCTTTATTTATATCTTCGGACCGAAAAAGGTGAAAACAGTGATATAGTATAACAAAATTATACACAACTTTTGTTTGCTTTATTCAGAGAGATCCATTGGCCATTTTCTTGATCAATGGTGCTCTCTACGTGGCCGTAATTGAGCCGGACATGGGCCCCAAGATATTAAATTAATTTATAATTTAATAATGATATTGCTAATATAATTTAAATAGATGGTTGAAATTTATTAATAAAAAAACTGAAAAATTAGTGCTGTTGTTCTCACTTATATTTTGTATCTCCTTTTTTTATCCTTAATTTCATCATTTTCTGAAAGTAGTTAGGGTGTTGTGAATATTATAGGATGACTTCAGTTTAACCTAAAGCCAAATCCTGCAGACCACTCTTAACGCAATCCTCTCACCTACACCTCGGTCTTCCAAGTCGACACAGTGCATATAAACTTTTTAGGGAAAAAAAAAAAAAAGTAAATTTGCCATGTTACCTTTTGGTCTGCCTCATATTTTTTATGCCCTCTCCTAAGCCCAATGATACGCTTCATATCAAGTTAAACCAAGCTTAAACTTAAATGTCAGTTATCCTCATCTCCTTTAGATAACATTGCCACTTTTATGTTCTTCTGTTCCAGTCTCAGGTCGTAAAAGAAATGGCAGAAGTTCTATTTGTCTCAGTTAAATTCAAGTTTACTTGAAGAATTGTAGACCTAAATGGTGTACCTTGTAACCAACGATGGCTGAAATTATTCTGGGCTGGAATATTTATTGAACCATGGACCATTTTCAGTAACGGGAAAGAGAATTTACTTTTAGTTAAAGACCCAATCAACATATCTTGACCTTCTCACTCTGGGTGGAATAGCTTTGTTACGTGTAGGATTCGTTGTGTCCTTGTTGGTCTAGACCAACTTTATAGGTAGATATATGAAATCCCAATAAAAAAGCAGGCTGTTGTTTTTTCAATACTTAAAAATTTGTTTGTTTTTCTGAAATTCAATCCAATAAGAAGATTAATGTCTAAAAAATAATTATCAAATAATAAATAGTCAAAAGAGAATTTAAGTTATGCCGAAACAGGTTTAAATTTTAAGTCACTGATGTGATTACCTGCAATCTTAAGGTTTTTGAACAGGACTCACTCAGCCATAAGTTGATCAAATAAAATTTAACATCACATTAGCGTCGTTGAACTTTAGCAACAGCGTCTTTCAACCTGATAATTGTTATGTATTTACAATTGATTTTACCTTGTATATGAAATTTTACATATAAAATAAACGGGCACTTTTTTTGCATAATTTAATATATCACTTTATTATGTCCAGTTGTAATATCTTGTAAGTGTAGAGCACTTCATAAGCAAGCAAATTTTCCCCCTATTTAAATTTTTAATATCATCTATACAAATACGAAGTATCGAATATGCAAAATACACAATTTTCTTTTTCAATCTATAGAAAATGTCTTAGGGTTGATAAATGACGTGGAGTCATCTATTTGGCACTAAATCATATTAGGATATTAATTAACTGATGTATTGAACCAATATTACTAACAATGTTGGGAATACTTCACACTATTTACCAGATTTAGTACAGGCTTATATCGACCAATTTATCTTGTTTTTTAATATACAAATTTTTGAAATAAACTTTCGCTTTATAATTGAGATTTTTCTTTAAACTAGTAGTAACAGTAGTTTGTTGACAAGACGCAAGACTACCAAAATGTATGGATTTTTTTTTCAACATATGATGTTTCTCATTTTTGTTTATCATTAACTTAATAAACGATATTGTATATTGTCAATTTTCGACCAAATTTCCTAAACCTCTTCTAATTCTTCTTCCCGTATAAACCTTCTTAATTTATTCGAATCTGTTTTCTTCTTTCTTGTATTACTTCTCTTTCTTTACCTTAGCCCTGATGAATCTTTTACATTAAATATTATATTGTATTGTAAATGCATTGTAAATATTATATTTTAATCCTTAATCATCATCTCTTGGATAATATTTAACTTTATCTGTCGTATGATTAATTGATCCCTAACGGTCACCTTGCTCGAATATCTTAACGATGATGGGGACATAGCTGTGATTGCAGACATTATGAGGAATAATTATTATTAGTAGGTTCCTCATCATTATTCCTTCCCTAATTGCTTCCTCTGATGAGCCTACTCATGGCGCTGATGTTAGTCAGGAGCCAGATGAAGAAAAGCTGCCGTAGGCCGTTCATTATCTTATGCGAAGTCTTAGTTGTTAACAGTCACACTCATTTAGCAACCAAAGGTTCCAGCTTCATCAAGATGATAATATTTTCTTGAGACTCTCATCTTGTTTTTACTCTCAATGCCTATTTCAGGAAGATAAATAGCAAACATCTTTGTAACTACTAAATAAAAAAAAACATATACCCCTACAACCCATAAAGGGTCTTCAGTACAAGGTACAAGGTACTGTTCTGCTTCTAGGACAACGGTTGTGTAGGGGGGTGATTTATCCAAGATCACGCTCAACCGTATTGTTTATCCCCCCATTAAGGGTTCAAACTTTGTTGAGGCTAGGTGAGCTCCAATATGAATAATTAAGAATTTATTTTTGTCCTCAGAAACTGCTCCTCGTTTCAAGCTACTGCAACACTCATAAACAACCTCCCATTAATTACAAAACACTCATATACGTGACTATTATAAGACTTATTTGGGCTTACGGAGTAGAGCTTAGTGGTTCCACTAAGCAATCGAATTACTCTCGCATCCAATGGTTACTTTATTACGAATAAAGTCATCCATAATGACCTTGAATGTCCCACCTGTTGCTGGTTTGACCCAAATCCGAAACCAGACTTTTCATGAACATCTTCATTCCCACTCAAACCCACTAGTTTCAAACTTAGCTACTTCTTCAATTCCTGACAATCCTCCGTGGCGTCTGAAAAGAAGATGGCACCGTGACCTTCTATGTTGAATTTATAATTTGAATACCTCCACTGGGTAGTTTCTCTACTTCACTTTATCCATGCCACTATGTATCATTCCTGCCATTCACTTGTTGTATTGTTATAATACAGTTGTAAATTTCAATGAATAAATTATTAATAATTTAAAAAAATGTTGACCTCCATTCTCAACATTTTCTCTTCCATGATAGTTATACGGTTAATTAATAATCATCCAACATAAAAATATTTATTCTTACATCAGTTATCGTATGATGGTCAGTATGGGTTCATTTATTCATCATGTATAATGGCGACGATTGTTGAAAATATTTTTTTAATTGATTTAAATTAAAATATGACCATAGGAGATAAATATCTCAAGGCGAGGATGAAATAACAGCTGAGAAGGACGGTCACTGCTAAGCTAAGGTCAATGTGAAGGAGGTTCGGTTGTATAACTCGTCTTGTGCAACTCCAAGTCCACGTCTCTTTGGTAATCCTACGACCTCATCATCTTCAATTTAATATTCATTCTTCCAAATATCTGGGTTGTTATCCGTTTCAAAATTAACTCGCCTAAGGGCCCTGTGTTTAGGACGCTCACTTCAAATCCCTCCTGTCTTCCTCAATTTCCTACTCATTATTTTTATGGCGTTCCATTGTTATTTTTGTTATGTATTTATTTTATTAGTTTTAAATAATAAGTTAGTCATAAGTCATTTATATCTAATAATTGAAATCTGATTTGTAAAAATTCATTTTGTAACTGCTTATTAACAATGTTAGTAATATGGTTATTATTCATATAAATAATGATCGAGTCGGTATAATAACTAGATATTTCTTATCAAAAATGTTGTTAGTATTTTGTACAAAAATTGGATTCTTGTTATATAATATAATTGTCTACGTTCCTTTAGATATCCCTACTATCTCTTGAAATATACCAAGATTTACATTACACGTCCAAGCTGGAATCAGACATTGGAAACGACAAGCTATAGACCGGAGTGATTGGCAGGCAGTGGTGGATGAGGCCTAGGTCCTTGCAGGACTGCAGTGCCAAGGAGTAAGTTAGTAAGTACATTAGAGATCTAATCAGAGTAGCAGGGGTAGTTTTTTTATTAACAATCAATGTATTTTCGGGAGGATAGAGGCACCCTCTATTATTCATTTTTATTTAGCCCTTTCTTTTAATAATACGGTTAATTAACAACACGGTTAATATACGGTTAATTAACAATTATTCAACATGAAAATATTTATTCTTACATTAGTTGTCGTCTGATGGTCAGTATGGTTTCATTTATTCATCATGTATAATGTCAACGATTGTTGAAAATATTTTTTTTAATTGATTTTAATTAAAATATGACCATAGAAGATAAATATCTCAAGACGAGGATGAAATAACAGCTGAGAAGGACGGTGATAGCGTGATATAATGCGTGATAGCATTATTCAGGTGATAGTGTCGCGAAGATTAAGATAGGCATGTAAAGTTGCTGGGCTTAGTAACAAACGAATTCCCAAGATGTTAATAGGTGCTGTCCCGACTGGGAAGCGTCTGAGGGGTAGACCAAGGCGTAGGTGGGAGGATTGCGTTAGAAATGATCTAGCGAGTTTGGGTTTGGGTGGTGCTCCGTGGACGGAGTAAACATAGTTGGTGGTATCGGCATCGAGCCTTCGGGTTCGTTAAGGCTTTATTTATTTATTTATTTTAATAAAACTAAACATTTTTATTTATTTAGTGGCCCGATCTTTCAACTCTGGTCAGAAAGGTTGCTAAGCTTATTTTTCCGTTTTTTTTGTTTTAATTGGAATAGGAGAGGGTATTAAACACTAATAATGAAAAATTGATTAATGTTTATATCTTTTTAATTAAATTAAAGAATTTAATTTACTGTTATTTAATATTTTTAAAAAATAATAAATATCTAATGTGAACGATTTTAATGAATAAATCCTTTATTTTTAATTATTAAAATTGAGTTTTGATTGTTTTCAACCCATTTCTTTAAGTAATCAATTTCTATCGACGCCAGTGATAAACTACTAAAAAAAAAAATACGGATCATAGGAATACAATTTTAAAAAATTGTAATACAATACAATTTTTAATAATGTCCATCCATTTTTAATTTAATTATATCCAACTAGCAATTATTAATTGAAGAAATACTTTAAATAAAATAAGAAAATATTATATAAAGTTGAAATAAATGCGAATAACAGTTGTACTTCACCAGTCTGTTGTAATTCTTTATGTATATTCAGATATACATTAGTCAGTGTAAACATCTTTGGTAAGTTGACATTTTAAAAATCGAAATTATTATTAAATTTTTATAAATAAAAATGAAATATTCCTATGACGAGTTGTATAACCAAATAATATTCTGATACGAAGCAAGTTAAATATCATCAAGTAGGTGACCTTTGAAAGCCCCAAGTCCGACCTGTTTAGAATTTAATTTCAAAGGTTTCATTCAAAATATATTATTTATTATAATATATATATTTTTTAAATTATTAACAACTTATATAAACCTCAAAGACTTTTTGAAAAATAGTTATGTGTCTTTTAATCAATATTTACAATTTATATTAATTTATTTGTATACGGGAAGTGGAGTGGCTCAGTGGTAGAGCACTGAGTTTCCGTTCCGAAAATCCTGGTTCAAATCCCGCTGCTGGCAAGACTTTTATTAAGTCTGTTATGGGATCTTAGACTCTCCAGTGGCTCACCCAGTCTCTATAAAGTGGCTACCCAAAATAAGAGGGGAAATATGGCGGTTGAGCATGATCTAGGACAAATCCCCTCCCTGTACAACCGCTTTTTATAAAATAGTTTTTTTAATTTTATATTTATGCCTTAAGCCAAAAATTTAAATCGAATAAGATTTTACGTCGAATTTTATTGTCACATAAAGGATAAAAGTATGGTATTTTCCTTAATTGGATTGCCAATACATTTTAGATGTGTAATTAACTACTAATCATAAATCTAGAATATAAAAATGTTAACAAATTAGTAAATAATATAATATAATAAAGAATTATGAGCAACATCTATAGCTTATTACCTTAATTAGTAAAAACACGCTATTCTGAAAAAGCATGCTCTGTTTTTTTTCTTTATAATCCCTACTGATGTTGGTTATCACTAGGGATGGGTAAGGTTTTATCAATCTGATACTTTGTATCTGATACTTAAAAGTAGTTGATACATGTATCAGTTACAGTCGAAATGTACCTGATACTTTTGTATCAATTGATACAAGTATCAAGTATCAGATACGGTCAGATTGATACAACCTTACCCATACCTACCGCCAAAACAAACCAAGTTCATTTTGGCAATAAAATTACATCGTCTCACGGATTAAAAAAAAATATTATCTACTATTAATCACGGTCCTTTTAATAATAAATAAATAAATAATAAGCAATTTCGCCGGATCTCCCCTAGTATTAATAAATAAATAAGTAAAAATAATAGTGAACAAGTTTTCACTTATTATCAATATAATCTGTAATTAGTCACTTATCACATATGTAGAAACGAAAATAAACTATGAAATTAGTTAACACTAAAGGGTGGTTGAAATAACATATACCCAGATCGCCTCCTAATATATGATTATTCACGAGCAACTTTCGCAAAAAAAAACCTCGACCTATGTCCGGGCAAATATGGATTCATTAATGGATATATCTATACCATAAAGTAAAGACAATTGACATAAATGATTGAAATCGGGTGCAAAAAAACAAAACAGCTATAGCGTTTTAAAGAGTACAGCGTGTGGCGGCGGACAGACAAATTTTGTATTACAGCCCAATTCTACGTGTCTTGGAACGTGAATAGCAAAACTTTGAGGTAGGGTTAAAATCTATGTTTTATTGTACAATTCCATAGCTTTCAAAAAATAATTTACCAATAAAAAACATGATTTTAACCATTTGATGCCTTGTGCAGGTTACTATTTCGGCGATGATGCCTGCGATGAAACTGATGCCCCAAGGAAGGCTTCTGTGTAGCGTATTAGAAGAGTAAGAGTCAAGATATCTGTATTCAACTACAAAAGCATCAAGTAAAAGTATCAGATACAGAAAAGTATCAATATCACTTGTGTCAGATACAGGAAAGTCCAGTATCTACCCATCCCTATTTATCACTAGCCCACTGATAACTGATAAGGATCTACTGATTGACTGATAAGGCTGACTGATTGCTACTAACAATAAATGTCTGTATGAAGTATACATAGCTCGGTGTCTCGTTTTCAAAAAAAGTAAAATAAAAATATCAAGTCTTTATAAACATTTAGCCATTGTCAGCTGATTCCACTCATTAACAAATATATGGATAAATTGCAGACGTGAATCGATAAATATGTTCTGTTTTAAAATTTAAAGTTTTAACAAAAATTACATTTATTTTCTTTTTAATGTTTAAAGAAATGAGGCTTCTAATCCAATAAGAAATAATAAGTATATCAAATAAACTTGTGTTGTTAATTTTCCAAGGTAAAAAATAACAGGATACTATTGTAAGATATCTTTTTTTTTTTTAGGATTTATTACACTCATGTCTTCGATTATTAAAAAATATCTTTACCAATGATAACATGGTGGAGACAATACTCAAAGTTTCTAAGCCAAGGGTTGTGTAGGGAACTGTATAGATAAACTCGGTTGAACAGAACTTATTAAATAATGGTTTTGTCTAAATCAAACCTGGGACTTATAACTCGGCAGCTCATCGCTCTAAACACATATCTATCTTTTCTATTAATAAAGGGGAAATAGCTTAGCAATTCTAGTATTAATAAGTTTTTGAGTGTTAAACTTTTCTTGTTTGAATTTCGGATTTAAGCGTGGTTATCTGAAAGTGACTATTTTTTTTTTATTATATTTTTTTTAAAGAGAAAATGGTTATCTATAATATGTTTCTTTTTCTGCTCATGTTTGTTATTCTAAAGGGACTTAGTCCCAAAATAAAGTTACTTTTCTTTTCTATTCTATTCTATTCTATATGTGTACTCAACCCGGGAACAAGTTCCTTTCAGAATATCTTTTCAATGCTATAAAAAAACAACCCCAAAATGTAATAAATTCCCCGCTAAAACATACTTTTGAAGTAATAAATTACTGACCTTGTCCACATAAGTTAATGTTTTGGATTATTGATTTCCACTACCCTCTATTCTGTTACAATAAATTCTTCGTTGATAGAGTTGAGAAGGCTGTGAGAGGTATTTGTCGCCATTCATTGAACCCGGGAGACTTGGAGCAGGATAACGGGAAAATCCTTCCATTGCACTCCCCTACCAGTCTCCTTTCTCTCATCAATTTCTTGTAGAAGTTCATTAAGTTCATTTTATCATCTTCGTTCACATTTCTTACACAAGTGTTGATTGAGTAGCAAATTTAAATTATCAATATATACTTTTTATATCAGTATTACTACTTATTGTGAATTCCAAGGTATTGGATGAGCCTGAAGGGATTTTAGGGAATAAAAGGGAACTTTAACTAGTACCTGACTAGGCACAGGCTAGGGATCTCCATCTTATGTCCTCTCCGAAGGATGGCATAAACAAGATTTTTTTACTCTCTTCAAAACATCTGAATTTGGCCACCTGCCGGTTTAAGAATTTATTTTGACCTCCTATTGGACTAAATTTCTTCCCCATATAATTTTCTTTCTATTTAACAATTGAATATCCTACACATACAGATTATGAGGATATAACTGTATATTTATTATTATGTATTTGTATCTTATACTGCCTAAATCCGTAACACATTGGCTGTTTAATCATCTGTTTTGCACCAAATTTTGGACGTTTTGAAATTTGTTGTCTTATTTACAGGATTCCCGAAAATCTGGAATTTATATATTAGTTTCTTTAGATTTTGAGTAAATCAAAAAGTCCTTAATATCCTGAGCGATACTTGTTTGTTTTTCAGGATAAGATTAAAGAAAAAATATTTTATTTGAAAAATCTATGAAAGTGTCAATTCTTCTTCTTTTTTTTCCTTCGCGTTATTCCCTGAAATAAAACTAAGACGATAAATGAATTCAAACAGAAATTTATTTGTAATATAAATTTGTACCAAAATAAAAGCAAATTATATTTGATATTGTATATTTTGTAGTTAGTAAAAATTATTTATTCCACTCAGTAGGTTGGATCATAAAATACAAAAGAAAGTAAATTTTTGGTGATTGATATAACTGAGAGATTATTTGCTTGTGGGTAATCATGTCTTTAATGTTACCTCTATATTATTTATTATTAATAATAAATATTAATTTATTATTATTTATTTAGAAATATAAACAAAAAAATGGTATAATAGCCGTCCTTATAATTGGTAGCCATTATTATAAAATCGACAGCTTCTGTGAAAACAACTTTATTTTTAGACAATACTTCAGTGGTATCTTCTGGTTTAGACCGTGTCAATAATTTTTTCGCCAACGTTTCGCCAGACATGCTGCTGACTTCTCCAGGGCAGATAAGAGAATCAATCAATCTACTTTATTTTGTTTAAGGTCAGCTTATAATGAGCGGAGACTTAAAATTCTAGTTTTTAATTATATAAAAAAATAAGATGGGCCAAGATATGGGTTTAAAGACAACTTTTGTGGTTGAAGTGAATTCTTTTAGTTGTGTGTTTAAAGTGAATTGAAAAGCGCTCTAGTGGTGAATTTTGAAATTAAAGCTCAACTTAATGATTTTTTATAAGTCAAAAAGTACTAGAGAAATGGATGTATCTAGAGAAATGTTATATACACATTTCAGTCAGTAAAATTTTACAGTAGGTACAGTCAATAAATTTTACATATAAATACAACTTAATTTTTTGTCCCAACGTTTCGACCTAATTTTTAGGCCATCATCAAGGCAGATGGGTGTAGAGTTTGAGAGCAACTAAAGAAAAAATAAACTTTCAACCCGACCATTTCTTAAATATGTACTTCATAAATACACTTACATTTTGTTGATAACTTATAATGCGATGTGTTCTTGCATCAAATCTTTTTTGCAAAGAAGCTTTGTATAATAAACGACAAGTAAATACGATAATAAATAGATAGGATATTCTCATATATAAATTTAACTTATTATAGAGGCATTCACATAGAGCCGCGTTCTTTCTCCTTTTTAACGTTACTACGACCAGACGTTGGAAACTTGGATACTTGTTTATACTTTTAAGCCGGAAAGATCATAAGAACGACTGCTTTACAAGTTACATTTTAAATTTCGTTTTTTACGATTATGCAAATTACAAAGCTACTTAATTCGTGGCTTTTCCAGTGCCGTCCTATGCTAATATTGTCCGTAACAGTGGATAAAGATGCTCTCATAACAAACATATGCCTTATGTGAATTCGAAATGTAAATATATACATTGTTCAAGACTAAATTATGGTTAATTTATCCATCATTCACGTATTGTTTGAACATAATTTACATTGTAAGCAGTTGCTTGTACAGTTGTTCGTATTTCTCCCGTCAATATTAGAAAACAAAAATCGAGGCAAATCATAAATTGATGTAATTTAAAAAATCCGCGATAAAGATTAAATAAACTCCTCGAAGTTATTGATTAAACACGTAATAACCCGTTAATAATATTTACAGATAACTACTGTTTCATTCTTGTTTCTAAACTATTGAAAAGACGAGGTGTATGACAGGGTGGTGAGCGAAAGATAAATCGAATTGGGGCTCTGTTAACGTATTCTGCTCTTTATTAACGTATATTACGTATTATTCAAATTCAAACTTACAATAATATGGAAAAATAAAAAAACAGGTGAGACCCCTGATATTCAATTCCTAATTGAGTCTAGTTATTGATTCTGAATAATCATTATAATCCTAATAACTAAACATGTGATAGTCTATAAAACAGTTACATAAATCAAAAAGAGAAACAGTGACTATAATTCAATTAGAAATATAAAAATCAAGGCCTAAAATCTCTAAAATACAGGGAAATGATTAATCTGATAAGTTCTATATGTGATAGAATCCTCATACGAGACTGAAAAGACAAGAAACCGCTCGACGTTTCAGGCTACTTCAACACTTACTAGACAAACGCTCTAAGCTCCCAATTAATTACAAAAGACTCATCTACATGACCATCATACGACCTATTTGGACCTACGGAGTAGAGCTTTGGGGCTCCACTAAGCCATCGAATTCCTCTCGTATCCAATCCCTACAATCCAAAATCCTTCGTAAAATCCTTAATGCTCCTTATTTTGTTAAGAATAAAATCATATAGCACAAGTCTTTTACCACCGTTTTCAATATTTAATTATTTTAAAAACATTAAAAATGTTGCTTATTTACATGATGATAAAGGAAAAATCCCCAAACCCAAAGCCTTAAATCTGTAAAATACATTGAAATCAGTCAAAGTTTAGCCAATTCGGGAGTCATCAACAGTAAAAACAGAGGCATCAATCAGAAAGCTACATCGCTCCAAGATGTCTAATTAAGTATTGGATAAGAATAGATTTCAACAGCGAAGCATGAAGAATAATTTATTTTATGAAATGCGAAAACATGCTTGAAAAGATTATTGACAAGGACATTGTTTAGTTCAATATTGGATTTTCTATGATTTCTGTTTGTATATAATTCCGGGTGTTTTGTACACTGCATCCTAAATTAGTTGTTTTGTTAACCGCTTACAAAATATACAGTCATATGTTTTTTTATTATTATGATTATATCTGTGAACGTTGTCTGAACCTCAGTAAGTCAGTTATCCCGCATTTTATAACCCCTTCTTTGAAAATATCTCTTTTCCGAATTGAGAGGACCGGCATTTTTTGACGTACGCTACGGTGAGCTCACCTGCGAGACGTCAATGAAGAGAGGAAGCTCTGACAAGATTTAGGTAAGCCACTTTCATTTAAGTTCCTTTCTTTATTGGCAAATTGTCCGAGGACGACTTACCGAGTCGTACCGTATCTCAATTAAATATTTTATTAATTTCTCAACCGCGTTTCATACAAAATTTATGGTCCTCCGGGGCCGGATTAATTAATTAAGAAAATTAGTTAATTATTTTCTCAATTCGGAACTTAACCAAACAAAATTTAATTTTTCATTTTTTTTATATGTCGCATAGCAACCACGAGGCCGTTCAGATAGACTTGCTTACGCCTCTTCTAACCTCACCTCACGCTGCTTCTCCCAACTATTACGACTTCGTTCAGTTTCGGAAAGAAGCGAACTGCAATTTTTATATACATTTGGTACAATTTAGCAAATTCATTTTTTCTCTCCAGAAAATAGTACAATTAAATTAGTTGATATTTGAACAAAGTTAAACTTTGTTTTTCCTGAATATTTTTCTGTACAGTTTTGTCTCACTTTTATTTTAAATTATTTCAAGATGGCGGAAGATAAAATTAAGTTTTTAATTAAAAAGAGGGAAAAATATTTTCATAAAATTCAAACTGCTTATGACTTATCGAAAAATCTTACAAAGGAAAATTTTCCCATTTTTTTATCCCGAATGGAACAAATTGACATGGATTACCAATCATTTGATGAAATTCAAGATCAAATTATGGAATTTGCTTCTAAAACAGAATCTCCCGAAAATTTCGACACGGCTGCTAGATCTCAAGCCTGCGACGAGTTATACTATTCAACAAAGGCAGTAGCCTCGCAGTATGCTAAGCCAGCTATTAGTACTAGCCTGTCTACGAAAAATGAGAGACCCGATATAGGACATGCGAAACTTCCAAAAATTAATTTACAAATATTTTCCGGCGATCTTCAAGAGTGGCCCAATTTTTACTCTCTGTTTCGGTCCCTTATTCATGAAAATCGACAAATGGCCTCATCTGAGAAATTTTACTATTTACGCTCATTTTTGAGAGGCCCGCCTTTAAAATTAATCGAATCGATTCATTTGTCCGATGATAACTATCAGATTGCATTTGAAACTTTAGTTGATCGGTACCAAAACAACCGGCTGTTGGCTAATTTTTACTTGGAAAAAATTACGAATTTTAAACCGCTTTCCCAAGAAAATCTTCAAAATTTGGAAAAGTTATCTGACGTTTTCCTAACCAATGTTGCTGCACTCAAGGCCTTGAACCTACCAGACTTATCTGATACACTTCTGCTTCATTTCGGTCTTCGTTGCTTGGATTTGGAAAGCAAAAAATTATTCGAAGCCAAGTATTCAGGGGTTCAATATCCAACATATAAACAATTTTTGGATTTTTTAACTGAACGTCTCAAAATTCTCGAACTGAGTTCTCCAACTAGGACTGAGTCTAATCCAATCCAACGTGCAAATTTCCCACGAAAAACCGCTTTGATCACGACCAACCCGCATCACAATCGAACTTCTTCTTCACCGCCAAATAAATCTTCTTCCACCGAATGTTCCACCGCTCATATTGTATGCCCGCTTTGCTCATCTTCACATAAGTTACATCATTGTGAAACATTTCTGAAGCAAAGTGTAGATGCCCGCTGGGAGACTGTGAAAACTTTGAGAAAATGTTTTAATTGCCTCGGAAACCACATGTTGTCAAAATGTAACTCCAAAGGTAAATGCATCTCATGTGGATCCTCGAAACATCATTCGCATTTACACCGCTCTACTTTCACAGCCCCACCTAGGGAGTCACTTGAAAATCCGCCTCCTACGCAAGCACTATCTTGCAGTGCCCTTACTCCCCCATCCAGTAGTGCATACTCCACCGTATTGCTGGGCACAGCAGAGGCTTTTCTTACAGCTTCGGATGGTAGGAAGGTTCCTATACGTCTAGTTGTGGATCCTGGTTCTCAGGTGTCGTGCATAACCAGGGAAATGGCCCAACAGTTAAATTTAAAGCTCAACAATTGCCCACTGAACATCACAGGCATCGGCAACCATGCTACGACTAGCAAGACGAAAATGGTTTCTTGCACTCTGACCCCTAAACACACTCGAGGCAATTCTATATCCACAGAAGCCGTTGTTCTCCATGAAATTTGTGCAGATTTACCGGTTACGACGCTCTCAAATGAATTAAAAAATCGATTTTCCTCCATGTTATTGGCCGACCCGGCTTTCCACGTAAAAGGGAAAATAGATTTTCTTCTGGGCGCGGATCTCTATTCCGAAATCCTTTCCGACGACAATAATTCCGTCATCAGTGGTAATCCGGCAGCTGTGAAAACTTCCTTTGGGTGGATTTTATTGGGGAAAATTACCGAACCAGCAGAAAATAGAGCCGTAACGCTTTTTGGTTGCACCTCGCCACTTGAAATTGCACTTCAACGTTTCTGGAAGACTGAAGAGGTCGCATCTGTAGCACCACAGAACCCGGAAGACGAATTATGTGAGCTACATTTTTTGAACACCCACCGCAGAACACCCTCTGGCCAATACATAGTTTCTCTTCCTTTTAAAAACACCGAGGCTCCAATGCTGGGAAATAACCGCGAAAACGCTCATAAACGATTCGTGAACATGGAGAGCCGGCTTAAGCGGACAAATTTAGAACCTCAATATAACGCCTTCCTCCAGGAGTATTTGGACATGCCACACATGAAATTAGCTTGCCAACCCTCAGCATATATCATCCCACATCACGCTGTGGTAAAAAGCACCAGCTCTACTAAGAAACTACGCGTAGTTTTCAACGCTTCGGCCAAGGATTCCCTTGGATTATCATTGAATGACCGCTTATACACCGGGCCGAAGCTTCAGCGAGATTTGACCAATATAATTTCTAGTTTTCGACTCTATCGTGTTGCTGTTTGCGCCGACGTTAAGATGATGTACAGGGGTATCTTAATAGACGAAAAGGACCGTTGTTTTCAACACATATTCTGGCGTGCTTCGTCTGCCGAACCCGTGAGAGAGTTCGAGCTCAACACGGTCACATATGGTCTCTCTACATCTCCGTTCCTCGCGCAGCGCGTCATGAAACAACTAGTTGAAGACGAAGGTGGAAAATGGCCGCTCGCAGCGCACGCACTTCTACATCAAACTTATATGGACGACATAGTAGGGGGAGCTGGTACAGAAGAGGAGGCTCTTATATTACGCCATCAGCTGGAGCAATTGTTAGGTGCAGCTAAATTCCTACTGCGCAAATGGTCTAGCAACAGCGAGAAGGTGTTAGCTACAATTCCTCCTGAACACCGGGAGCAAGCGCTAACCATACAACAAGAAGATAGCTGTACGCTGAAAATTCTTGGTCTCCAATGGCTACCACAAGAGGACTTATTTTCGTATGCCATCACCGAGACTACAGGTCCTACAAACAAACGACACGTCCTCTCTGTCATAGCGAGGTTGTTTGACCCTATGGGCTGGCTAACCCCCACTATTTTTTGGGCGAAGCGATTTATGCAGTTGTTGTGGAAGGCTGAGCAAGATTGGGACAATCCCTTGTCAGCAGAGCACCACAAAGTTTGGAATTCATTTTTGCAAGAACTTCCTGCACTCTCAGACATTAAGATCCCACGACTTATCAAAATTCTCGAAAACCCGCTATTTTATTTAATCGGCTTTGGCGACGCATCTGAGAAAGGGTACTGCGCGGTAGTGTACCTTTTAGAACGGTCTGATGAGAATACCAAGGTTCATTTAATTAAGGCTAAAAGTAGAGTCGCACCCCTTAAACCAAGCCTTACTATTCCCAGATTGGAACTCTGCGCATGTTTGCTGTTAGCCCGCCTTATTGAATCCCTCGAAGAGTTCCGAACCGCCATTACCATCACAGCGACGCATTTATTTACGGACTCCACAGTCGCTCTCTCCTGGATCCATACTACGCCACACCGATTGAAAACATTCATCGCCAATAGGGTAACCGCCATTGTAGAGATCGCCCCACCTGACCTGTGGAGCCACTGTTGCAGTCAAGACAATCCAGCTGATTGTGGATCCCGAGGTCTGATGCCCCGCACCCTGATGCAGTTTTTTCAGTGGTGGGAAGGACCTTCATTTTTGCAATTACCCCTAAACTGCTGGCCAGATTCTCACTTTGATCGGCTAGAAGAAATTCCTGAAATCAAAGATGAGACTACTGTGATGGTAGCCACCGCCGAACCGAACGAACTTGTTACCACCATTAGCTCCTTTTCATCGCTCCAACGCCTCAAAATTGTCATCGCCTATGTTCTCCGATTTGTTAACAACTGCCGCAGCGCAAAACCTCATCGTAAAACCGGTGTACTGTCGGTTTCAGAACTGCGAGATAGCATGAATTTATGTGTCCGTCTATCCCAGGAACAATACTTCTATTATGATCTTAAGACTACGTCCCCTGAACAAATGTCTCAAGCTATGAAACCGTTATCACCTTTTATTGACAAGCTGGGTTTTCTCAGGGTGGGCGGTAGGCTGAGGCATTCAGATCTCACGTATGATGCCAAGCACCCCCTTATTTTGCATAAAAAATCGCATTTAGCAACCCTCATATGTGACTGGTATCATCAGACCACTATCCACGGAGGCCCTCGCGTAATGCAGGCGTTCATTCAAAGAAAATTTTGGATACCAGGTCTTCGTCAACTAATCAGGATGCGCATATTTAGGTGTCTACCATGCTACAAACTCAAGGCCAAGGCAAACCAACCTTTAATGGCAGATTTACCACCTTCCAGATTTTCCCAGGTCCGCGCTTTCACCAATATTGGGGTTGATTTTGCTGGTCCTTTCCAGATTAAGGAAAGTAACCGCCGGAAGGCTGTGATTTCTAAGGGTTACATTTGCCTCATCGTCTGTATGGCCACTAAGGCGATCCACTTGGAAGTCGTCTCCGATCTTAGCACCAGTGCATTCCTTGCTGCGTTGGACCGCTTTATCGCCCGTCGTGGATTATGTTCGAATATTTACAGTGACAGCGGTACAAACTTTCTCGGCGCGTCCCGCGCACTAAAGGAAGTTCATAAACTTCTCCAGAGACACGCTGGAGATATTCACGACAATTTAGCCAAACGTGAGATTATTTGGCATTTTAATCCGCCCGCGGCTCCTAATTTTGGTGGCATTTGGGAAGCTGGTGTCAAATCCGTGAAGCGCCACCTAGTTCGCGTTATGGAAAGTCGGACACTAACTTTTGAAGAATTCACCACGCTGATCACCCGCATCGAAGCCGTTCTTAACAGCCGTCCGCTTTGCGCTATTTCGTCAGACCCCAACGACGATGTCGACTATTTGAGCCCTGGACACTTCCTCATTGGAGGACCACTATTGGCTGCGCCGGAAGAAGACTTGACAGACACCAATCTACACCGCTTATCCCGCTGGCAAGTTCTCCAACAATCGCTCCAGAGCTTCTGGAAGAGGTGGAGTCATGAGTACCTCCAGACTATGATCAGTCGACCTAAATGGACCCAACATTCCCCGAATCCTGCCATAGGCGATGTGGTTATGATTGTTGGACAGAACACCAAGCCTTTGCAATGGCCCCTGGGAAGAGTTGAAAAACTTCTACCTAGTCGTGGTGGAGTAGTACGGGTGGTGCAACTACGAACCACCTACGGTTCAATTACACGGCCTACCAATAAATTAGTCCCCCTTCCAATAAACTAAACTTTACTTTACTTTTCGAATATTATGTTTTTGTTTTGTTAGTTTTTTTTGTACATATTTTACATTGCAAGTTCGCTTCTTCTGTTCTAAAGTTTATTGTTACCTAATTACAAAATTGCTATCAATTTTGGGTGGGCGGTATGTTTAGTTCAATATTGGATTTTCTATGATTTCTGTTTGTATATAATTCCGGGTGTTTTGTACACTGCATCCTAAATTAGTTGTTTTGTTAACCGCTTACAAAATATACAGTCATATGTTTTTTTATTATTATGATTATATCTGTGAACGTTGTCTGAACCTCAGTAAGTCAGTTATCCCGCATTTTATAACCCCTTCTTTGAAAATATCTCTTTTCCGAATTGAGAGGACCGGCATTTTTTGACGTACGCTACGGTGAGCTCACCTGCGAGACGTCAATGAAGAGAGGAAGCTCTGACAAGATTTAGGTAAGCCACTTTCATTTAAGTTCCTTTCTTTATTGGCAAATTGTCCGAGGACGACTTACCGAGTCGTACCGTATCTCAATTAAATATTTTATTAATTTCTCAACCGCGTTTCATACAGACATAAACAAAGATTTTTGATCTTATCATAGCGGGGTAAATACAATAAGAAGGTTCTTATCATTATATTTGATATCAATATTGAATGATCCTTAACACCTACATAACTGTGAATAAAGTACTATAATATTACTAAATATGTTGAAAAAATACATAATATGTATTCTATATGTAATATGTAATATGTATTCTAGTTGAAGGCCTATTGCTCCAGGTTTTCTCCAAGGTTTCATTGTTCTATATTTGATCTTTCTACAGTATTCTATATTATAGATAACTGTATTGATAACTGAACAAAAATAAGCGAAAAATCAAGAACATTAACTTAATAATTATTGGATCATAATTTGAATGTTTTGACTATTGAGGGATCATCCTCTGGACAGACACCGAAAAAAAAAATCAGATCAATAAAGATCAAATGCAGCACATTATACATCAACAGTCCAAACAGATTCATCAATGGGTGACAGCAACGTCATTCCAACATCTTCAATGAAATACTCACTGTTTCAAATTCAAATACAATACGTTCAAAAAATTCTTTTGATTCACTATAGATTTAAGAGGCCTTTCGGGTGCAGTCAATGATTACCCAAAATAATTATGATTTATTTTTAAGTCATTAATGAATTATAATAAGTCATTCTTATTTTGCGTAATCATTGACTCCATCCCGTGACCATTTCACATGACTCTTAGAATTATCCAGTCAACTATTTTCGACTTAAATGAGAGGCTTGTGATCTTCAATTAATTTGATCACGATTTAGGGTCCATGGGTGTCAGTTTGAACTGTTTATGGGAGACGTGTTATATTAGAGGTCTTAAAGATCAAAAGCGGGCAACTTAAATTTTTAAAAGCAGAAATTTTAAAATTTCATGTGTTCATATTTTTCTCTAGCAATTTTATTCTCCTAATTCTACTAATTTTGTTCCCTAGCGGAGTGGCTCATACCGAAAGTCCTGGTTCAAATCCCCCTGCTGGCAGGACTTTTATTTAGTCTGTTAGATGCCGGAGATGGATCATATGGGATCTAAGACCCTCCTGGGGCTCACCCAGCCTCTAAAAGCGGGTAACCAAAATAAGAGTGAAAAATCTGGTGTTTGAGCGTGATCTAGAACAAATCAGCTACCTACTAGACCGTTGTCCATGAAACAGTACAATCTCTAACACGTACTGAACCCCAGTCCCATTCACGGGCTGTAGTGGTACAGGTTTTTAATTTTATTCTCCCTAATCTTCAGGTTCAGAACCGGACTAAAACAATGAGAAATAAGGTGGGAAATTGCATGACTAAATTAACTAAAAATTTGAAACAGTTAATTTTTGAAAGTTTGGAATTATTCATTTTTGATCCTCATTTGATCTTCATTGATGTAAATTTTTGCTAAATGTCCTATATTAGTGAAACGCTGACTAGTTAGTAATTTTCCTGTATTTCAGGTAACTACAAAGATAAATTGGATTGTAGTTACTCCTAGCTAAAGGTCTTCAGTTCTGCCAGTTTCTTTTACATATTTTTTCTACATGAAGTACCACCAGCTATATATATATATAGAGAGAGAGAGGTACTAGGGAGGTACAGAGGTACCAGGAGACACAAAGGTACCAGAAGTGCGATAGGACACGTGATCTGAGGTGGGCGTGATAATCCAAAGAGGGAGGGGAGAAGTGGCCACATAAGGCCAGCAAGGTCACCTCCTCAGTCCCCCAAATTTCAAATGTTAAAGACCTCAATCGCCTCATAGCCATTTTGAATGCTCATTTTAAACTATCCTTCATCTTTAATTAGTTAAGTGACCGAATTTGAATTTTCTGAACTAAGCCTTAGAGAGAATACATTTTTTTTCTTATTATTGTTCCAACAAAACTTAAAGTCCAAGTATTTAAAAGGGACGAAAGATTTAAGACAAACATTTAATAGTTTTGGTTATCCCCATGATAGACTTTTATAAGTATTAAGCTCAATTTCGCTATAATATATCGGCCTTACAGCTTGTAGCTAACTAAATATCAACTATAACTACAATAGCTAATGTTAAATGATATTCAAATCATTCGAATGTTTCCAATTTCTACCATTTATTCTGTTGGCTATAGTTAAGGTAATCGTAAATTATATATAACATTGGATCATATCTCTTCTAGTTGAAGGCCTATTGCTCCAGGTTTTCTCCAAGGTTTCATTGTTCTATATTTGCTCTTTCTACAGTATTCCTTAACTAATAATTATACTGGATACTACTGCCAACCGCTTAATGAACACCATACGTCAAAAGGTTAGAAAAAACTGATATGCACCACTACAACACATGAAAGGTCTTGGGTTCAGCAGATGATAGAGACTGTAATGTTTCTGTGAAAACGTTTATGTGGAAGGTGATTTCACCGGTATTTTGGTAATCACTTTATAGAGGTTGGGTGAGCCCCAGGAAGATCTGCAGATCCCACGGGATTTATCCCGAGGCTGTTAATAGATTAAGTAATTAAAATGTTAAAAAGAAACGATTCTCAAATTGGCAACTTCGTCATATTAATATGGATAGTATGGTCTTAGAAAAATAACCTCCCTGCACAACCGTTGCCCTAGAATCACTACAATCCCTCCCATGTACTGAATCCTTCATGGGTTGTAGTTATAAATTTTTTTATAGCCTTCTGAAGTGTTCATCATTAAGCGGTTGGGAGTAACATCTAGTATAATCGTGCGTTAAAGAATACAGCAGAAAGAGTCAATATTAAACCACAGGAATTTGCCAAATATTGATCAATGGAACCTAGGGGAAAACCTTCTGCAATATACCTTGAACTAGAAGAGATATAGTTCTTATAATAAGAATTAGTAAATATAATAAACTATTGTTATAGATTATTTAGGATTATCCTAACTATATTCAATAGAAAAAACGTAAGATGTTGGAAAGAACTGGGAAATCGACTGGGATGAACCAATTTATTCAGTAGTTCTCTTTTGCCCACTGTATCAATTAATAAGTTACCATAAGAATATAATCGAAATATTTTAAACAATGTATGCTATTAATAATAATATTTTATTGTTTTTTAGAATATGAAATTGCTATTTAAATATTTTTATAATGATAATTGAACAAAAATCAAATTGACTTTTGAAATAAATGTACTTTACGTACGAATAGTTCAAAGCTCTTTGAAAAAGACTTAAGTCAAGTTCAAAATGTTATTGAAATATTTCTTAAATATTCTAAGCCCAAAGAGGCAAACATCTAATTACTACTAATTAAATATGTATTTGTTTCATGGTTATGTTAAAAATAAGAACGAATGAAATAGCGTGTGTCTTTCGAAAGTAAAATTAATGAAAGGGTTGGTTATTTAAAGAAAGTAAATATTATGAGTTTTTCGCGTGGTCCTCATCGATTATAGCTGACATAACGGCCACACAATCTTGGAAATCATTTGGCGTGACTCTAATTTCAATGGGGCCAGTTTCCGAAATGGGATCGGGGACGGAAATTTGCCCTATTTTAGAACTACGTGTTTTTGATTGAAGCTTCCATAGATCCTCAAGATTTTTTTTTTTTTTAAATATAGCAGAAAGCATCATTATCTCAACCATTCTTTTTAGGAAGTCTGTGTGGTTCTATCAAAAATAGGGGTCTGGTATTGTGAACAAAAGTTGCATTTAGTTAAATAAAAGCTATGTTGTGGGGAAATTCTACTTATTCCAATCACTTGTTATATTAAGGTAATTGCTATTCGAATATATATTAATGCAATTTAATTATTACGTAATTAAATAAAGGGTCCTATTTGCAATGCAAGATAGACAATTGACCTTGAAAAAGGTCAAAGAAGACCTTTAACCAGCCCTTTCTTCCTGTTATTTAATTTTTTCCTGAAAATGAGTACTGTGGATTTTGATTTAATACATTTCATTTGGATTAATTATAGTTTTAGGCTCCTTCTGGGGCTCTATAAAGTGGGCACCTAAAATTCGTAGTAGTACCTAGTACTCAAAGTTCCAAGGGTAGTGGTAGAGTGCTGAGCGGTTGATTTCCTTGATGATTTCCCAGGTTTAAATCCAACCGTGCCAGATATATTATTTAATCTCTCATCAGCCAAGGATATAATCTATGGGATAATAGAGGGTAAAATCTGGTGGATTAATTTGATATAGAATCACCTAGAACAAATAACTTCCCTTCGAAACCGTTGTCCAAGAAACAGTACAGTCTCTACCACATTCTGAACCCTAGAACATTCATAGGTGGGATACAGTTACTGTATGTACAGTGGTACAACTGTCAAAGTATTTAATCTTATCCAGATATATGAAACAGATTTGAGGAATTTCAGGAATTGTATAAATTTCATTTCCAGGAAGTTTTGAGAGAGGTAAGGATTATTGGAGAGGATTCTGATAGTTCCAGAGCCGGGAATGAAGCGCAGCCCGGTGTGGAGAGGCAGAGAACAGAGTGGATGACGATGGTAGTACTCCCCAGGTCGATGCCCCTCCTTGCAGCCTTCCTCTCACTTCGCACGCATCTCTTTTCCGAATCTTCAACGAGGAATCTCCACTTCCTCCGGCCCGGGTTCTCACAGTCTGCGATTAATGAAGGCCATTGTCTTCGTCGGGGGAAGCGGGTCGCAGTGCCGATCCTATCTCCTTCGGACCGTTGTGTTTACTCCGTTGCTCTGGATCACCCCGGTAGGTACAGGGTGGATATCGTGTAGGCTGAAGGGCGCGCAAAACAAAGGAAATCATATAAAAGGAGCCAAATAAAAAAAAGAAAAGAAAAACGCACAATACCTTTAAGTAAAACTTTTAGCTAAATAAAGTTATGGACAATAGCATATGGTTCCAAAACCCAAGCTCCAGCACAGTCCATTCAATTATTTACAGTTACTAATTATGAAACAAGAATTAATGTTGGAGTATTACTAGAAAATTTCAAAACTATATGCATCACTAAAACTGATGAGCTCGATGGGGTTATGTAATTCCCACTGGGATTACCCTATACAGCTGTTAAAAATAGCTGTTAAAAATAAATAATTAAAATGTTAAAAATGAACTAAAATCGTATTCAAAGTCGAACAGTGGTTGTGGAGGGTAGTGATTTGTCCAAGATTACACTCAACCTCCACTTTCCCCTACCGATTTGGGTACCTACTTTATTGAGGCTGGGTGAGCTCCAGGAAGGTCCCGGATCGCAAAGAGTACATTCCCGTCTGCTTACAAATTAAACAGAATCTGCCAGCAGCCAAATCTGAATCCTCGTCACGTAGGTCAAAAAATATATAGTTGCATTAAATATGATTGAAAAAACTTCGGTTAAAAATGATAAGAATTTTAAATTTTAAATATTCCAATTATTACTCAATGAATCAAATCCATTAAATAGTTTGAGCAATGTGATAATATGACATAATAACTTTTGATAAGACCTTATGAAATATTGTGCTTTCAATAAGTGATAACAACTAAATATATGCCGAAACAAAACACGAATTCTAATTCTATTTACTTCCCGCAATCAAAGGATTGAAAACAAATTGGAGGTCACCGATAATGAATCCGCCATTATCTTATTTTGGAGTTTTAGACACCTACACCATTATATACAAAGAGAACAAGACCTCCGCCGAAGGTCGGTCGGTAAGGAGACAATATGATTATTTTGCGGTGAACTCAATCTTCGATTCCGATGTCGATGCTATAGTTTTATTGCAATCGATAATCATTCACTGACACATCGGAGCTATCGATTTTAAGAATAATCAAATATCGTAATACGATTGGATGACAAAATGTACAGATATTCCAGTTGGGTTTTGTCGGGCATTAACTTTTGTTTTTAATGTTGAAAGATTAATTTAATTGAAGGACTTCATTGTATGGTAAAACTGCTTTAAAGGTAATTATGAAATAACATTATTACATATTTTTATTGACTCCTTATTGCTGCATTCCCATTTATTGACAAGTTAAGGTTATGTTATGTAATGTACACATATTATTACACTTAAATTATTCACTTTCATTTCTTATAATTTAGTTATTAATTATAGCAGGATAGAAATTTTAATTGAGTCTGGACTTTTTGTAATCTTAGGCGATCAACTTTATTGGGCTATGTACGTTAAGGTGCAAATAAGATTGGATAAATATGGAACTATTGAAATTTGGATCTTCAATTCCATACGCAATTGATTTTCTGTTTTACGGGTTACCTGATAATATATTACAATCTGGTAAATTGTTTTCGTAAGTTTATAAATGTTTACAGCTTACTTTTATAACGGTCTCCAATTTTCTTTTATTTTGCATTAAATTTCTTTCTTGCAGTTGAACCTACAATTTCAACCGTACGACATATCTTTAGTTGAATTTGCTACTGAAACTTGTTTTGTATTTATTACATCATCATCATCATAGTCGTTCCTCTCTACCGCTCTGCAGTGTGAGGTTTCTTTCCGGACCACACCGTACGATCTTCTACCATTTCTCTCCTTCTATTCCATTGCAGACTTCTCTTTGCGAACCTTTCCTTAATACCATCGTCCCAGGTACGTCGGGGCCAGCCTGTTATTTTCCATGCATAAAACATGTCCAAACCATCTAAGACTGTTTTCTTCAATGGCTTTTTCCGCAGGGTCCACTCCGAGGCTTGATCTAATGATCGAGTTGCGATTATTACATATAATAATAAATATTTATTTGAGAAATTATACTAATGCCATTTGGCACATGCTTGTACTCTTCTTTTGAAAATCTCTCCTTGAGGATTCGTGTACAAGCGTAGATGGAAAAAACCTCCCATTGAAAGCATTCCTAGCGTGGTTCATCTCTCTGTAATAGATTCTTGCTCCGGCGACGTTTAGTTCTGTTTGTCGGATTCTATGGTAATGTGTTTGCCAGTAATGTTTCTAACAGTGAGTTTGTGTGTCGCGTACATGTAACTATACGTAAAGTTCGATTCTTCTACCAAGGACCCCTTCTGAGTGCCAAAGAATGAGTTTTAGTGATCGATTTGAAATGGATTTATGGACGCTTATTATGAATGAAATTAGTAACTAGCGTAGTGAGCACTGTGATGAGTGGATTTAAAATCAATTATGATTTTATGCTGGATTGTAAATGAGGCATTCGGTTTTTAGGACATGAGTTTGGTGGTGTATTTTGATGAGTTCTGTATCGAGGTGTTGCGGATTGAGGTGTGTGTTGTGGTGTCGTTTTTACTCAAACTACCATAAAATTAAGTAATAGGATGTAAATAGTTGGGGGTGGAGTCAAGAAAACACAGCAAAATAAGTGAAACTTATTATATTTTATATGTGCCGACGTTTCGACCTACTGTGTAGGTCATCTTCAGGACTATGAGAAAACAGACAAAAACAGAATAGACTGTAAAAATATAAGATAGAGATACAGAAAACATAACAAAATATAGAGATATAGAAAAATGAGCGAAAAAAGTGAAGGATATATGAATAAAGATGATTACATAGTAGATGTATAGAAAGGTTATAATGCAAAACAAAATACAAAGAGAGAAATGAAGTTAAACAGAAAAAAAAATTTTTTTTTTTTTTTAATTTATTTTTGATATTTACAACTGTATAATAAAAAAAATACATCCAGTAAATAGGCTATGTGATACAAAATGACATGAGTAATGGCAAGTTGAGAAACTACCCACTGGTAGTACTCAAATCACTAGTTCAACTAAGAAGGTCACGTGGCCATCTTCTTTTCAGACGCCTCGGGGGATTATCGGGAATCGAAGAGGAAGCTAGGTTTGAAACTAGAGGGTTTGAGTGGGAATGAAGTTTGTTATGAAAGGAAAGATACCGGGTTTGGGCCAAATCAGCAACAAATGGGACATTAAGGTCGTTATGGATGACGGTATTTTTAACAAAATAAGGAGCGTTGAGGATTTTACGAAGGATTTTGGACTGTAGGGATTGGATACGACAGGAATTCGATGGCTTAGTGGAGCCCCAAAGCTCTACTCCGTAAGTCCAAATAGGTCTTATGATGGTCATGTAGATGAGTCTTTTGTAGTTAATCGGGAGGTTAGAGCGTTTGTCTAGTAAGTGTTGAAGTAGCCTGAAACGTCGAGCAGTTTCTTGTCTTTTCAGTCTAGTATGAGGATTCCAGGTTAATCGTTTGTCGAGGTGCAACCCTAAGTATCGGATCTGTTCTACCTGCACCAGTGGGGTATTATTAAAGGATACTGGAGGGCAGGAAGTCACTGATGACTGATAATACACATGTATCATCGGCATACGTGGTAAGGATAGTATTAGGATGAGTTGGGATGTCAGCTGTATAAACTGTATAAAGGATTGGGCCAAGGATACTACCTTGAGGAACACCAGCAGATTGGGAGAAGAGGGATGAAAGGACATTATTATGGTTTACCTGGAAAGTTCTATTTGTGAGATAGGATTGAAGGATGAGAAAGTAGGTATGAGGTAGGAATTTACGGAGTTTGTAGAGCAAGCCCGGATGCCAGACTCGGTCGAAAGCCTGTTCCACGTCAAGAAAGACGCCCGAGCAATATGATCCACGTTCTAATGCAGAGGAGACCACATCCACCACACGATGACATTGCTGAATAGTGGAGTGGGATGCTCGGAATCCAAACTGGTGATCTGGTATTACATGATTTGCATCAAGGATGGGGTACAATCGTTTGAGGATGAGTTTTTCTAGGATTTTACCCATGCACGGTAGAAGAGAGATAGGACGGTATGAGGAAGGGTATAAACAGAAAAAATAAAATGAAAAAGATATAAATATAATGAGTAAGGAAAACTTAGTATAATAAAGGTAGAATTCTATTGCAGAGAAAAAAATAGTATGAAAATAGACTCCTGGGGAGTACCATAAGTAAAATGAAAGAACATGAATTAAAAATTATGATACCTAAGAATAAATAGAGAAGACTATTGTAGAAAGTAAAGAATAGGAATCTAATGTATGACAGGCAGAGAAGTAAAATATAAATATAAATTTAAAATATAATGTTATATAAAGGTATACAATAGGAATGATGTTATATTATATAAATTAAGATGTAAGTATAAAAGAAACTATAGATGAGAGATATAAGATATCAGTTAGAGAATGGAGATATATTATAAAAAATAATGATGTTCTATGAACATGAACTCTTTGATTAAAACTATGATGGATGCTAAAGTGATGATGGGAGAAATAGGTGTGAAGGAAGGAGATATTATATTTTTACAGTCTATTCTGTTTTTGTCTGTTTTCTCATAGCCCTGAAGAGGACCTACACAGTAGGTCGAAACGTCGGCACCTATAAAATATAATAAGTTTCACTTATTTTGCTGTGTTTTCTTGACTCCACCCCCAACTATTTACATCCTATTATAGTATCTACCAGTCAACGAATTTCTTTCCTACATAAAATTAAGTTATTCTCCTTATTGATTTTTCGGTTAGGAGATGATACGAGTTACCTTGAACAGAAAGTTATTGTGAAATTTGGACCAGCAGCTGCTGGGTTGGGTACCGTTGCCATATGGTTGGCCCTGCACAGCACCTGAAGCTGCCACTGGAAGCCCACACGCCCTTTCTGATGCAATACCAGTTGAGAAACTACCGGTTGAGAATCGATCCTTAATCACTTTTTATCTGATACGTCCTGTGGATTATTTATCTGTGCCTGTAGGTAGATCGGTATGCTCTACAAGTCTCTCCATTGTAACGTGTAATTAGTAGCCATCACTTCCAAAGAATGATTTCTGGTTTTCAAATTTCTTCTAAAATAATCTTAATAAAAATAAACTAAAAAATGTACAGCCCGAATGAATAAGTTGCTAAATCGAATTTCGTCCTTAAAGAGTTAACAGTATTCTGGTTGCTATCGGACGATGCTACACTGGGAGCTCTAAATTTTGACAACGTTTAATTTTATATCCAGATTTAATTAGGATAGGGATTTTTAACGAGTACCTGACATCGTACAGGCTCGGCCTTTTAACGTCCCTTCCGAAGGACGGCGTAACTAAGGATTTTTTACTCATTTAAAAAAATCCTAGGGCCACTTGCCGGGTTACGAACCCGCGTTCTTGGGCTTAGTAGTTTGTTACGCCAACCACTAGACCACAGGTCGTCCGCACAGTATTCATGTAATCAGATTCATGTCAATGTTTTTGGCTTGAAATGATGTTATGATATAGACAATAATTCCATTTCATGCCAAGGCTACAATTAGCCACCTATGCACTACGAAAAGGACATGACTCCATTTCTCTAAATACAAGAAACTAATTTTGGAGAAAATTCGACTTAACCACTTATTCACTACATGCCTGATTTAAATAGTTTTGAAAAATAAAGATAATCATTCCATACGTTCCAGATACAGATTATTCCGTTTGGACTAATATTTTAAATCTTTTTTTAAAAACTAATTTATTGAAATACAAAACTGTGTTATATCAATGCAATAAGTAAATAAAATGATGTAAATATACCATTCATTCATCTTAATTCCATCATTAAAATCATGGAGAGTCCATTCAGTTCGCTTTGAAAAAACAATTTAATTTATGGTCAATCCACGGTTATTGAATTATTTGAAAATTTCCTAAAACAGAGGCTTCTGTATGAAATTATAACTTAAAGCATCAGAACTCAGGTCCATCTCTTCTTCTTCTTTTGCTTCCTCCTTGGTCCCATCAGCCTGGATGAACAACCCAACACATTTTGCCCAGTGATCCCTGACATTGGCTTTCCTCCTCATCTCCGCTGTAATGTTGCATCCGGCTCATCCGTGTCTCTACATGTAGTCAGGGTATATCAGCCTGGGCCTGCCTCCTTTCTTCTGTCTTGTTTTGTCTCCAGGCAACGTTTAATCTTATAAGTATCCCCAACACGATAAACCAAACATATCCAATGGATTCTCTCTTATTCTATAATTTCTCCAGCAATCCCTTCTAGGTTTGCCATAGAAGTATGAAATCATGACACCTAATTTCTATGGCAGAGACCAATTAGATATCATGGATCCTCGTTTCTATCTCATGGATCTCGTGGCCCCCTGGTTATGGTTTCTCATTATAGGGTCGCCCTGAAGGAAAACGGTTGTGCGGGGAATTTATTTGTCCGAAATCACACTCAACCGCCAGTTTTCCTCCTATTAAGGTTGAGGATGGGTGGGTCCAACCACGGTTGTTAATTGATTAAATAATTTATCTCTCAACCGGGTTTGAACCCGGAGCCTGCGTTCCGTTTCTGTTCTTCCACAGAAGAAAAGACAGAAGTTTCAAAAAAGCTTTTTCAGTTTCCTGTTTCCTATTATCGTTGTGTAGATAAAACCAAATACGCCTTATTTTTCTCCTCGTAATAAAAATAATATTGAAACGACACCTTGTTTGTAGGTCAACATAATATTTTTGCTGAGCTTACGACGCACGACATATTCCGTGCCTTTCTTATTGACAGATCTTCAGAGGTTCCTGAATGTCAGGTTGTTAGTTGTAGTAGCAATTATCTCATTCAGCACACTTCAAAATTTTGCCAGAGGGTTAAGCACGATAGATAGCGTAAAGTAATAAAGTAGAGTGTGCAAAAAGAATTTATATTATATTTATTTACATTCGGCATAAGTACTACACTACTACCTTTCGTGTTAAAATGGTCATAAACATATTCCTACATTTATACTTTTAAAACGTTAGCGTTATTAATTGGATTCAACTTTTTTGATTATTATAAAAAAGTGGATCGCGTAAGATTAATTTCAGCAAACTAATCGTCGACGACTATGATTAAGTAGTATTTCAAGGGTTGTATCATAAAATTTGGAATTATCATATTTGGTATTAATGAGCATTGTTTGGTCTTTATATGGCCGTTATTTTACCACTTTATTTCCTCCAGAAGTGGTTTTACCAGTAACTACACTCTTTGTAATATAGCTTATGCATCATTTTTATTAAATGGAAATATATGAGACATATTATATGCATAAGTATGATTTGTATAGTCTAACTTTCGTGTTCCCTATTACTAGATACCACTCATCTTCAAAATTCCTTAAAATACTTAGAATAACACTGTTTTGTGCAATAGGAACAGAAATGGAAGAAATGCCCGTTCTCTCTCCAGTCGAACCGACATCTAACAGAGCTGACAAAGACAAAATTTATGAAACCGATCCGTTGTTGTCTTCGAATAAGGGACTCTTCAAGGAGATCGGCAGTGCGGGAATATGGACGGTCTCCTCCTTCAAGAGTAACCGCGGTCCCGAGAAGTTACGGGACGACAACCTGGACAGCTACTGGCAGACGGATAGCGAGCCTCCCCACACGATCAACATCCTCTTCAGGAAGAAGACACTCATCACCGACCTCTGCATCTTCCTCTGCCACGATAAGGATGATACCTTCACTCCTGCAAGCCTATCCCTACGCTGCGGCAATACCTTCTCCGACCTTCAGGAAGTGGACCTATTGGAGCTGAAGGAACCCAATGGTTGGGTCATCGTCCCGATAAGAAGCAGAGATCGGAAGAACTTGCTGAAGACGTTCCTCCTCCAGATCGTCGTAGTGAACAATCACCAGAGCGGAAGGGACTCGCGCATCAGGCAGATCAAGGTTCACACCCTCGATTTCACCGCCTACGGTCTCATGCCATTTCCTCATTTTCCATTGAATTTTTCTACTCCTGAATTTATGAAATTTTCTGTTCTGCGCTGAAGATGATATTATATTTATTATAGTGATTATAGAAATAGTATAGTATTATAGATTTCAAACGACAATAATTCTATCAACACATAATTTCCGGTTTCTAGAGTACTTGTAAAAATAATTTCACTCTACTGAGGTCTTAACTTTATTGAGGACTTAACTTGTTAGTATATCATTGTAAATTGTTACTGATGGCAATGGTAAAATTGTACATCATCTAATCTATACACCTTTAAATTATATATGAGGAAGAAAATGATCTGGGTATAGGTCAAAAAATTCTCTTATATAGGGAGAACTGATTACACAGGCCAACAACAAACAAATTTTGAAAACTTTTTTAACTTTAATAGTTGATATAGATTTTTATGTGCTAAATTTAAATCTGGCCTTAGTTTTTTTGTATCACCCTTAGTTTTTCAGCAATATGCTTTGTATTATATAGTATAAACCCCGATCTAAACCCCTTTACGGAGGAATTAATGAAGCACTATGTTACATCATAAGCATGGTTTATATTTATAGCGGCTACTTAAAACAGTGATATAATGTGCTAATACAGGTTTCACTTGTCAACTGGAAATGGTCTATACTTTCGTTCTCTTTTTTCTTAGAAGCTTCTTGTGTAGCTTTTTCTACGATGAGTCGCTTGTTGAACTTCTCGGTGAAGTGACCAACAGTAGTCCCCCATCATGTTGGTGTTCCAGCGGCCCTGGTAACGTTTTTCCATCACTTTAACGTCCTGGTGAAAACGCTCACCTTGCTCCTCACTAACATCACCCAAATTGTCCGGGAAGTAATCAAGGTAGCTGTTCAAAAAGTGAATTTTCAGGCTCATGCCTGAAATCAAATGCTGGTTCCAATCCCCAACAAGTTCTTTTCTTTTAGTTTAGAGCCAAGCAATTCAGCTTTTTCTTTCGTTAAGACAAGATCCCTAACCAAGCCGTTAAGCTCGATTTGAGTAAACAGTTTAGGCTCTACATTTTCTGTAAAATATTGGAATTCTTCATCATCTTGTTCATCTAACTCCGATTGTACATCAGAAAATACTTCCGTTGGAATAGAATTAAAATCATCTGGTGGTTCAGGGACCGGTAGTAGGAACAGACCCTATTGGTCGGATGGCGGTAGCTTATTACCTTCTTGTTTTTTGAGTTATGACCAGTAATATAGAAACTGCAAAAGTAGCAATCAGCGGAATGATTTCTTGGCTCCCTCCATATCATAGGAACATCAAATTTAAAGTTTTTTTCTCCTTTTTCGACCATTTTCTTAAATCTTAGACACATACATAACAAACGTTATGCGAGGCCCTAGCTTTATTCTGATCACCAAGTTTAGTTCCATAGTATGATAGATAAACTTTTTTGCCAAAGTCTGTAATGTTTCATTGGTGTTTTTTAATCACAAACGCACCACAAATATAACAAAAACTGTCAGCAGAGTTTCTGCAACCGCTATTAGACATTGCACTGAGCAGATTAGATTAGGTTGACAGTAAACAAAACATCAGCTGTTAACAGAAAAAAGGATCAACCTTTTTGGCTAGCAAATATGTTGTAGCAGTCCTACCAACTTTATCCACACCTAGTTTATTTATATTAAATATTAAAGCTGTTCAATTCTTTAAAAATCGCTTAATTTAAAAAAATTTAACTATAAAATGTGAAGAAATTGTGGGTGATACAGCTTTTTTAATATCATTTTTGGTTTCATCACCCTAAACACTGTAGGAATAAGGTATTTTCAGTACAAAAGTGTTTTCATCGTTGGCCTGTGTTATTTGCAAGCCCACGTTTCGATCATATATAAGAGAATTTTTTTAACTATACACGGACCATTTTCCCTCATATATATAAGGTCAACTAATATTATTCAACATTTAAATTATATAAGTTACTTCTGTTTGTTATTGAACTATTTCAAACAATTATATTGACACCATATTATAGATATTGGACACTACAGCCTTACTATTCCTTTAACGCTTTCGTCAGAATAGTATCCCTCCTCTTTCTTTGCCCGGGCATCTTCAGCCGCAGAATCAAGCATGCACAGTATCGGTCAGGCCTTTTTACCCTCCTAGTTCGGTCCGGCTTTTCTTCAACACGCTTCTTTGGGATGTCAGTCACATCCGTTCTGGCAACGTGACTTGCTCTGCGCAACCTCCCTAGTTTAATCACCTCAGCTATATGAAGCTTTGATTGTATGAATTGCGTCATATTATACAGCATGTGAAATATGATATTGACGTCATATGTTTGTGAACTCGGTATCAAAATAAACAAATACAGAAGATACTTTCGGTCGGTAACAAAAAATGGATTAGGTCTCTACCATATCATCTGGATCAAAAATCAAATAAATTGTTTCTAATATAATCTTATTTTAAAGACAATAAACCTCTAAAATGGTCCAAAGTAAATTGCAATACAGAATAACTCAATATCATGAAAGTTGGTTGTTGGCCTCCTTGGTTATGGGTTGTTCCAAATTTGAGGTGTTGATTGGTCATCAACACCTTAGTAGTATAACAATTTTTATTTAATTATTTATTTAATTTATGTCCTATTTTTGATAGAAACGTGATGACCTTATTGATGTACGCTTCATTTCCTAATATCATGGATACATTGGTAGCTAGGCCTATTTTATCCATCGCTCTTTTGTAAAAGGCACAGCCTTCGAAGACACGGGCTATTGACAAGCTCTCGCTGCACTTCTCGCATGTTGGCGGGTGTTCTTTAGTAATCAGGTGAGCGTGGGTAAGCATTGAATGTCCTATTCTGACTATTGAAGTCGCGTAAGGACCACTTCTTCTCTTCGGGGTCTATGACAGGAGATGTTCCATGGTTTGACATCAGTTTTAATATGCTTCAATTTATTTGGATGGTTATTGTCCCATAAGGCCTGCCACTCTTGGAGTACGTGCCGTCTTAGTGGTCCCGCTAGCTCAGATGGGGTCGATACAGCTTTACCACGACCTGGAAGAGCAAGAGCTTCTTTTGCTGCCCTATCAGCCAGTTCATTGCCTATAACACCTACAGGTGCCGGTGACCCAATAAAATTTATCAATGATCCAACATCATTTAGCTTTTTCGTAAGGTCTAATATATATTCTATCCGAGCTCCTCCTTTATCTAATTCTAGTTTTAACTTTATCATTTCCTTAGTGTTTTAAACATCGAAATCTTCTTAACAATAGAACTATGGAAAACTAAAGTAAGTATATTCAATACTGTGTTAATGACACAGTAAGCCATACTTTTTTCACTTCTTAATCACCCGTTCTACATTCAATAATATCTCTATTTATAATTTTTTGCTAATTGTTTTTAATTTTTAAATATTTTTATTTTGAAGAGAAAATATTTGCCCCGGCTGGGATTCAAACCCGGGTCGTCCGTCTCTCCGTGACAGCACTCCACCAATTGAGCTACCGGAGTCGCTTGATTTCCGGATATCGCACAGATTAGCCGCTCGATAAGAGAACGGATTTGACCCGACTAAGAAGCGACTCCGGTAGCTCAATTGGTGGAGTGCTGTCACGGAGAGACGGACGACCCGGGTTCGAATCCCGGGCGGGCCAAATCTTTTCTCTTCAAAATAAAAATATATAATAGCTCTAGTATAACCATTCCTTTGTTTCTATTCCTCATAATTCTCCGGGACTTGGATCTTCTGGGATATAGAAATTTATTTTTTGTTGATCTGATGACACATTGGTTTGTTGTATTGTAGTATGGTTCCTAATCTTCACTAACTTATTGTTATTGTTTTAAATATAAAAAAATGTCTGCTTCCTCATCAAGTCATAAACAGACATAATGAGGCCTCAACCAATCTCCACCAGTTTTGTCAGTCCATACTCAGCTTCTTTACTTCTGCAAGGATTTCACTTTTTCTTCTCAAATACCTTAATTTAGTTCTCTTTGTTCACCAGGGATAAGTGGCAATAATCCCTGGTTTTACATTTCGTATCATATCCTCATACTTTCGCGAATGTTTTGTATGACGTGATAAAACCTGAACAGCACCGCCAAGTTATCACAATTATTTAGTATAGTGTGATATTTATGATAATAATAATAAGGCTTAGCGAACCCGAAGGTTCAATGCCGATACCGCCAATATTTGTTTACAAACTTCCACGGACCATTAACCAAACCCAAATCGACCAGAGACATTTGTGATACTTTTTTTATTTTGTCGATACAAATGCAAAGTATCGTGAAAAACCAGGCTCATGGTTCATTCAAAATGAATGCTTATGGCCAATCGTAGTTTACTTATGTACGTTAACTTCAAAGTGGTAACGCTAGGCTCGTACCTTCTACTCCTCATTTCCGCGGGGTAGCGTTCTGCAATTTCGATGTAGGTATGACATATACTACTAGTGTTCTGCATAAGCTGCTATACTCAGCTGTCCAATGGCTTGGGTATTCTCGGTGATATTAGCAGCTGCCTAACGAAGCCTTCAAATAACTTTTATACCTATTAGCAGTTCGAAGCTAGGAGGTGAATATGTGTAACATGTAATAGGCTTAGTAAATATTGAACTGAAAATAAGTTTAGTTTATCAGTAATCGATCATTGCTACTGTGTGATCATTGATTAAGGCTCGCCCAAATGTTTACGTTTCGTAAGCTACTTAATTTAATGTACTTGTAAACGGTACCGCTACATGAAGGGTCTTGGGCTCGTTACATGGTAGAGACAGCTGTACTGTTTCTAGGATAACTCCTGTGCAAGGAGGTGATTTGTCACAGATCACCCTCAGCTACCAGGTTTTTGCCCCCGGAGGTGCTGATCCTAAAGGGTCAAACCACGCCTATCTACCAACTAAATAATTTATCTGCTACTGCCCGATTTGAACCCAAGACCTTCGGTACAGTAACTCAGCGCTCTACTTCTCTGGGGGAAGGTGCAATATATGTATATATATATATATATATATATATATATATATATATATATATACATATTACACTTTATTTTGAGGGAGAGTTGCTACGATACCACTCGAAGTGGATAATTCAATCTCATCCGTAAATCGTTACTGTTGGATCTGGAGGACTTATGCCATACGCAACCAAATTGGTTATTTATGTAGTATAGCTTATAGTTTTACTTTTTTTAATTTATTTCTACTAAGACGAGTATTGTTATTCAAACTTATGGGTGGACCAGGATCTAAGTACCACTCTGTAGATTTTAATATGAAACTTAGTATTTTTTTCTTGTTGTTTACAGACCCCTGAGTAGTTTGAAATGAAACCTTTGAAGCCTATATTTTATATGTACTAACGATTAATTGCAGTTTAAATATTTAGGTTTAATGTCAATTATAGTATAAGTAAATATTCGTATGAATAAGCTTAAATCCTTTCTAGTTCAGAAGTACATTAGTGATGATGATTCAGTTTCATGGACTTGTAAATTAAACATTCTTTCGCAAGTGACATCTGCTTGTTACTCCTTGCAGTCGAGTAACATATTTTTTTACATTTTAATTAACTGAAATTGAATAATTTAAAATGATCTGCTATTTGAGTATGCTGACGGAAAAAGGAAACGTGGACGGCCACGATTAAGATGGGCAGACGAGGTCGAGAAGGATGCAGGTAGCATTGTTGGATCCAGATCTTGAGGACCTTAGCACAGGACAGAGAAGAGTGGAGGCGACGCCTTGATGCGGCCAAGACCCGTTGTAGAGCCAGTGTTGATTGATTGAAATTGATTAAAAAAATAAATAAGTAAATCTGTGCTAGTACAGCTCATAAAGGAGACTTTACTTTATCTGTGACAATTGTTGTGCAGGAAGGGGTTTCGTCCGAGATGACGTTCCACTAACAGGCTTTCCCCTTAGTTGAGGGCTGAGATAACACAGGCTCCATCATTGGGTGTTAACATATCAAATAATTTGTTTGTGAAATTGGTAGACCCGGGTTTGATCTCTTAACTGTTTAATTATTTTATTTAATGATTCTTTAAGTATATGTTTGGTAGTTTTAAGCTTATAGGGTCAAACAAGATATACGTATGATTATTCAGTCCCACGGACTAGTTCATTAAAAATTAGTTCGCAAGTGTCACCTGCTTGAGATTCTCCACCATAGCCTCTGCCGTCCATCAGGTCGTGGGACCGGTCGAATTGGAGGTTGAGAATCGTGATAGAATGGAAGAGGGAAGACGGAGCGCGAAGACAATGGAAGAGATAGAGAAAGATCCATGGAGATATCGAGGAGCACTGTGCTCTCTACCTATTGTTCTATTATAGTCTGCGGCGGCACCATCAGGCTTCCATAATACACAGTTCTTTCCTTACCAGCCTTCATTAAATTTAAATTATCTGTTTTCTACATTAATATTATCAAATTTAGTCAGTTGTTTATTCATTTAGCATCGTTTTAGGCAGCTATAGCTAATCGGATGTTCCTACAGTGGGAATCTTAAATTTTGCTTATCCAAGTATAATTAGGATAAGGATTTTTAACGAAAAAACGCACAGGTTCATCCCCCATTTTACGGCCCTTACGAAAGAAGGATTAGCCAAGGATTTTTTACTCCCTTTAAAATATCCTAAGGGCACCGGCCGTGTGCATAGACAGCATATCTCACATCAATAATCTAACATCATCAGAACATAATAATTACAATAGTTATAAAAAATAAAAAAAATTAAAATCTATACTAATACAACCCGTAAAAAATCCCTGCACAACCCAATATGTCCATGATAACACTCTCTGCGTAATTTAGCGTTTTCCCTAATTTAGAGTGCCTACTCTACCCACCATATAGAGACTGGGTGAGCCCCAGGAGTGTCTATATACTTCACAGGACTCGTCAATAATTTTTTTCATTCGGTTCTTGAAATTCAGTAAATACTCGATAAACTATGGCGTCGTTTCATGGGTTTTAAGGATTACTTTTTTATTATTAACTATATATTGTAAACCTTGTAAGTAAATATAGTTTGGAACTCGTTAAAGTACTTCCACTGAAGTAGCTCATTGTAAAACCTCATAGGAAGAAATAATTTGAGCGGGATCTCATTTTTGTTTAATTTTAAGTGAACGAACATTGTGAATATGAATATTGTGAATTCTTCAACATAGTTGTTTGAGGATTTTTGCCGTGCCATGAAATAAAGACTCCCAAAAAAAATGGTGTCATTAATTAATTCATTTAAGCCACAAGGTCAGTTAATGTAACAGATGTTATAGTACATCGAAGGGCAGGTGCCTCATCTTAATAACTTAATCAAATTTCTATGATAAAATATTAAAACTATATAAATTAAGAATTAATTAACAAAATTTGTATTAATTTAACATTTACTTTGACGGAATTATCATATTTGGTGGCCATTTTTGATCTTTTTATTCCTTTAATACACAACTTCTGATCCTTGAAATAATTCTCTAAGTGAGAATTTATGTTGTGAAGTACAGAGTAAAAGAGAAAAACTGAAGAAGTAACCTTGAAACCTATATTATTAAAGTGGCAATAAACAAATCAGATTGTTATCAGTGCATCTGGCATGGACCGGAAAGAAACGAAATATTATCAAAGAGGATATTACGTTGGAGATAACATTTGACTTACTTATTCTTATCATCAGCTCTCCATCTAGGGCAGATATACAAACTGGAACCGAATAATTTCTATCTCTTGTTTTGACAAAAATTATGGTTTTCTTGAAATTATGAAATTTAAAATTAAAAATGGCCTAAAATCGATCCAATCTAAACCTGTACTACTACTACCCTTGAAGGGTCTGAGGTTCAGTACATGGTAGAGACAAAATCGTTCCTGGACAACGGTTTTATACGGAAGTGATTTATCCTTGATCACGTTCAACCGGCAGATTTTCCCCCGTATTTTGGGTACCCACTTTATAGAGGCTGGATTAGCCCATGAGGGTCCTAGATCTTATAGGATCCATTTCCGGCCGCTAAATGATTAAATAAAAGTCATGCCAGCAGCGGGATTTGAACCGAAGGCTTTCGGGATGGCAACTCAGTGCTCTACCACTCTGCTCCCCCCTAAAATCGATTGTAGGTTTAAATAAAATATATACATTACTTTCGAGAAATCTAAAAACCTTTCCAGCCTCTCTATTATGGGATTAATAATATCAATACAGTCTACTCATACACAACTGTATCGAAAGCCCCGGTGAATAAGTGGTTAAGTCGAGTTTTGTCAAGAATGACTTGAAATGGAGTTATTATATAAGGAATAACTGAATTTCAAGACCTAACTTTGAAACATATGCATTTAGAGAATGCCACAATTCACCGTCCCTCAGTAGAATAAATTTATTTTGGACAAAATTTGTCTTAAACACGTATTCACTGTGGCTGTAGATATGATGAAGGTATCGTAAGGGCGTATTCTGATAGTTTTTATAAAACCAAACATTTTTATACAAAACATGGATGAATCATAATAAAGTAAATTTCATTAAATACTGAATGTTCCAATATGATTAAGAATAAAAATGGACTATGTAGTCACATTATACTTTCTCAAACCCACTGATTTCAAACTTACTAGCTACCTGTTCGATTCCCAATACTCCTCCGAGACGTCTGAAAATAAGACGGCCTTGTGATCTTTTAAGTTTAATTATATATTATGTTATATTATAGTTTCTTTACTTGCCTTTACCTCCATAAATTATCATTCATTATATTTACTTGCTGTATTATTAAAATACAGCTGTTAGTTTCAATAATAAATTTTAAATGATAACTTACTGCATCTGTTATAACAACTGCTTGAAATTATGAATTTTCGGAGAATCAATCAATTCTTCATTCAGCTCCCTGTAATATTAAATCCAATTAAGATAATTCTGGGGTTTTATATTTTCATACACAAAAAAATCTGAAAATAATATTAACCATACCAGAATACTGTACAGCAGTGATATTCCAGTTTTTTAATGAAATTAAAAATATTATAAACGTGATAAAAAGGTTAAATATTGTTAGATTTACAAAGATAAGAAAAATAATAAAATACCTGTACCACTACAACTCATCAAATGTCTTGGGTTCAGAACAAGGATGATGATGATGGGGTACAGTTGCAAATCCAAAGGTTGTGCAGATAGTTGATTTGTCCTAGATCATGCTCAACCTCCAGGTTTTTCCCACAATAAAAGGTACCCCCACATTTTAGAGGGTGGGTGGGCTCCAAGAACATCTTCAGATCCCACAGGATATTTACAAAGATAGTTTGTATGTTTTATCCACTTTTTTTCTTTCAATGATTATATTTTGTAGATACATACTTATTATAGTGAGTAACTGTACATAAACATGTATGAATTTGTGTATATAAACTGCGATATGTTATATTTACCGATGCATATAGCATATATAACAAAGACAAGATTGGTGGTGGGAGGTTACATAATGTAAGAGGTTCTTATATTTTTGGAACGGGCCTTCTCTCCCAAGGGCACCGCATTCGGCAGCAAGCGGCTCTAAATGTCACCCGGATATTTAGGACTGGATTGTTAGAATGTAATTTTAAATAATTGTATGCTGTAGTTTTTAATTTCGTTTTGCTTTTTTACAAAGAAAAACAATTATGTATTCAAAATTACTTGCCGGTTTAGACAAGTAATTATTAAATATGCGAACATATTATTCAAATATCTGCAGCCCCGGTGAATAAGTGGTTAAGTCAAATTTTGTCCAGAGATAGTAACTGTATTGAAGATAGCGGAATTGGATCATTCTCGTTGTTTTTGGCTTAAAATGTAGTTGTGATATAAGCAATAACTACATTTCAAGTCAATGACTTGGCCCCATATTCACAACGAAAATTACATGATTCAGCTTCCCTAAGCACTAGAAACTCATTCTCGAGAAAAATCTTATTCACCTGTATAAGATATATAGAGTGTCTACTGCCACGAGACTTTTTTACAACTGCTAGAAACTCTAATTAAAAATTGTTAACTCCATTTTTGCTGATATTTGTTCTATCAGATTTTAGTACTTGTGATTTAGCGGATCGCCATGGGACTTGCCCTCTTACCTCGTGTAATCTCTTCTTATCAAGGCGAAAACAAATTCATAACCAAGGCAAAAATTGGAGGGACTGAAAAAGTCTTTAAAATTGAGGTTCTTTTTTGTAAAAGGAAAAATCATGTAGTGAGAGCGCTCCCTAAGTTATTTAGTTTTCGAGTAACTAAAGAGTGTTAGATCGTAAATAAATAAAATACAGAAAAGCGACAACTATTTGAAGTGTATTAATAATAATATACAAGATGAAATCACATTATAACCTGACTGTTGGAAAGGATATAATAACCAACAACTAAATGAAAACTACAAACATTCCCAAGTGGTACACTGATACAACTCTGTCGATCATTCAAATGGGTCTCATATTCAACAAATAGAACAATTATGGGGTTCAGCCAACTGGAATAATAAGAAAACTGTGGAACTTTTAGGTTAGCTTAAACAAAGGGAGCGGAGTGGCTCGGTGGTAGAGCACCGGGTTGCCTTGCCGAAGGTCCTGGGTTCAACTCCCGCTTGCTGGCAGACTTTTATTTATGTCAGTGGCTGGAGATAACCGCTCCTGGGGCTCACGCAGGCTCTATATAGTTGGTACTTCAAATAAGGGGGCGGGGGCCTGGCGGTTATTTTTTTGTTTTTATTGTATTTCTTTTTATCTATTTGAATTTCAATAAATATGAATAAGGAGGTCGTCATTATCAGTATCAGATTTAGCCAAGTGAAGGTTATTAACATTGGGGGATAGCAGTCCATGGCGATACTCTAAATCACAAGTATCAAGATTTTTTTTAAATTATTGTTGAAGGAACCTTATTATCTTCAAACGAATGTCAGGAAAGGATCGAGGGAAATATAAACACTTTATTATCGTGCAAACGATAGTTGTGGATGAATTTGATAAATTTGATAACATCCATTTTTATAATGGTACATATCTTTCCTAAAATTTTGGGTCGATTCTTAACAGCAGTTTACTAAGTTAACTACAATGGTTCCTAGGGTAAATGTGCTTGCGAATGTGTAATAGAGTGAATAGAGTTTGATACAATCGAAATGGAGCCATATTGACCACAATCCGCAAAATCCCTTACCGTCTTATCGGTAACAGGTGTCGTGCTCAGAACAAGAATATGATTGCAGACAATTAGAAACCAAATAAGACAAAAAAAAACAACTGAAGAAGCAGACACGAGACCGACATCATTCATTGGTGTGTAAAACCTGGAAATTTCTGATTCTGAAGATTTTTTTTCTTTATTGCCTATAGAGGTCCCCATAAGATGGGATCAGATCCAACAAATGGGTTTCCATGAGAACATACTAATCTATCGCCTTAGCTTTGTTGTTTAATATCCAGTATCCACATTCTATAGTTCTTTTGCAATTTAAAATGTTTGTTAGACATTTAACTATGAAAAAGTATATTATAAGTTAATGACAAATTTATAATTTATGTCTCTATTTTTCTCATCATAATCAATCCACTTTACCACCTAAGCAGTGTGAGGAGGAATTCTGCACAACCTTCTCCAGCTCTGCCGGTCTTCCACCAACTATGCTCTTCTGCTCCAATGGAGTCCCCTCTTCTCAAAGTCCTTCCTCACCTCTTCTTCCCACTTCCTCCTAGGTTGTCCTCTTCCTCGTTTTCCATCCACTTTGGCTTGGTAGGTTTCGCTAGCAATTCTGCTAGGATCCATCCGCAGGAGGTGTATAAGCCATCTCAGTCTGTTTTCCTCTATTAGCTTTTTGGCAGGTTTAACATTCAGGTTCGACCTTATAGTGGTGTTCCGGACTCGGTCTCTTTTTGTTTTATCTTCCTGAGAAATCTCATTTCTGCTGCTTGTATTCTGGATTGGGATTTCTTTGTCAGCGTCCATGATTCTGAAGAGTACGTGAGGATAGGGAAAAATGTTGACTTAAATACAGCTCTTTTCGCTTCCTTTTTTACTTCTCTTCGGTTAAGAAATCCTCTCTTAACCGATTCAAACAAGGTGCCGCGGGCAGGTTACTTCAAAATCGATGTATCCGTTTTCGTTTAGATGCGCTCCCAGGTATTTGAAGTTCTCCATTTGTTCCAGGACTTTATCTTCAACTCTAGTGACCCTCATTATTCTCCTTGGCTTCTCTCCTACCCTCATTACTTTTGTTTTATTCGGGTTTACGATCATATTTAAAGCCAGCAACTCATCTTTTAATCTGCTAACGTTGTGCTGGAGGTTTCTATCATTCTCTGAGAAAACTACAATGTCATCCGCAAATGACTCATTCATTTGCAGTGAGAGGCTTATTGGGCTCAGATTGGTTTATCCTAGGTGGAACTTCATTTTTGTCTCGGCCTTTCGAAGTGCTGAATCCATGGATTCAGCTCTTCGAAAGGCCAAGACAAAAATGAACAGTAGGGGGGTCAGACTACATCCCTGCCGGATTCCAATAGTAGTCTCAATTTGCTGAGAAGTGTAATTGGCAAATCTTACTACACTCCTCGTTTTCTGATATAAACTTTCGACCGCAAGTATATGACCTTTATCCATCCCTATTTCTCTTAAGGCTTGCAAGATATCAGTTTTCCTTACTCGGTCAAACGCTTTTGTAAAATCGACAAAGCATAAACATTTCCTTTTCCTTTTCAAAAACCTGTCTCATTGCAAAAATCAGGTCTTTGGTGCTCCGATTTTCACGAAAGCCGTATTGTTCCTCTTGGAGCAGTCCTTCGACTCGTCTTCTTATTCTCTTTTCCAATATTTTGGAATATATCTTGCTTGGCACACTCCTGAGGGATATACCTCGGTGGGTATTACAGTCCCTGTTGTTTCCTTTCTTAAGGATTGGGACTATAACAGTCACTTCCCAAACCTTCGGATTTTCTTCAGTTTCCAATGTAAATTTAGAAGATGAAGCATAATCTCCTTTCCTTTATATCCCATATATTTTAACACTTCGGGACTTATTTCGTCAATACCTGCGGATCTTGCTAGCTTCATGTTTACCAGAGCTTTCTCTAATTCGTCTTCATCAATATAATCCTCTTCCTCCCAGAGATCTCCTTCTCTCTGTTCTTCACTTATCTGTGAAATCTGTGCGTTCCCTCCAATAGCTTTTGGAAATATTCTTTCCACCTTTCCAGTTTTCGTTTGTTATACATGAGATTATATCCTTCTTTGTCCTTTACAAACTTCAAAGCTGGTACTCTTTCTTCCCTCATTCCTCTCAGTACACGGTAGAACACTTTCTGAATTCTGATCATCATCAATTCAGTTTATTCAGGTATTAAAATTTTTTCTAATTGTATTTTTGTATTAATTTTTGTTATTTGTTACTAACTATTTGTTTTGTTTAAGAAATTTTTAGACATTGGGATGTTTAAACTGTGATTACTCCTTGTATATAGAATAATATTAAAAAAATAATAACAATAAATAAAATTAAAAAACCTGTACTACTACAACCCGTGAAGGGTCTGGGTTCAGTACATGATAGAGACTGTACTGTTTAATGGAAAACGGTTTTCCTAGACAACCTGGCACGGTGTCCTTCCATCGCGGTGCAGGAAACAATAACATGTTCTGCTGTCTCAGGGACTCCACAGGCGGGGCACCGAGGGTCGATTTCTTTCTTATGCTCACTGAGCTTTCCTCGGAACCCGCCATTTCCTGTCAACATCTGCGAAACCCAGTAGTCCGGGAGGATCCATGTAGTCGCCAATCTCGACTAGACGGTGGGGAAGAACTTCCTCAAGGTAGAGCCCTTCAGGCTTCCCACCACCGTCTGTTCCATTCATCAATGGAGTCCTCCCTCACTCTCTTCTTCCACCTAATGGAGGTCTCGCAGGTCCTCTCTCGGAGTACCTCCGGGAGCGCCGCTAGCCCCTGCCTCTTCACCTCGTAAGTCATAGCGTCCTCCTTAAGGACGAGGTCCAGGGGCATCTCTCCCGCTAGCACCTGCACCGCCTCGTGCGACTCCGTTCGGTAAGCCTTCGTGACTCGCAGCAGAGCCAGTCTCTGGATGGTGGCCAATCTCCTCTTCTGTAGCTGCGTGAGGTTTCGGCTCCACATTGGGGATGCATACCTCAGGTTTCCCAGGACCACGCCTTTATAAATGGTCATCCTTGCTGGGTACCTGCGGCCCCAGAATGCACCCCCTATTCTTGATAGTCCATTCAGTGACAGGGTCACCCTATCCTTCGCGTATCCCAGGTGAGGGGTGACGTCGAAGCCTCTCCTGAACTTAACGCCCAGGTACCTGAACCTCTAGTATGATAGGGTGAGCCCTGTCAGTGGAACCTCTGAGGAGTATGCCCTGGGTCTTGGCTGCGGCCATACTCATTTTTCCTCCTCACGCACCATTCCGCGACGAGACTGGCGCACCTCTCCGCTTGCGTCTTCAATCTGGCTCTGCCGCTCTCAGCCACGATGACTGCCAGGTCGTCGACGTCGGCCGTGGCAAGGAACCCTTCCTCTTCCAGTTCCCCCAGCAACTGGTCACAAACCAACTTCCATAGGGCCGGCCCAAGGACCGACCCCTGTTGGCATCCTCTCTCTATCCTTCTCTCGACCTCGTAGTAGCTACCTCTAATCCTAACGCTCCTGTGTCTGAGGTAGCTACTTACAAGGGAGTACAAGTTGCTGGGGGTGTTGAACTCCTGTAACCGCTGGAGTACGCAGGGCCACCATACACTGTCGAAGGCGGAGGATATGTTAAACAGTACAAGCATGGCATATTTCTCCGCCCTCTCTTCCAAGTCCCTGCGCACCCTCAGCAGTGCATCTGTGGTTCTTTTGCCACGGGTCGAGCCGAATTGCCGTGGGTGGCTTGCTGCAATGAGGACCGGCTGTTGACGATGAGGCTCTCCAGGACCTTGCTGACGACCGGGAGGAGGCATATCGGCCTGTACGGCTTGGGCTCCTCCTTATCCTTGCCTCCTCCCTTGTAGAGTAGTCTCAGGTCCGCGATCCTTCACCTACTCGGGAAGCGCCCCTGGTCCAGACACTCGTTGAAGATGCCCAGAAGGTCATCCTCAATGAGGGGGGCGCTCCTCCTCAGGATCGCAGCATCTATTGCAAGGAGGTGACTTGTCCTAGATCACTCTCAACCGCCAGTTTCCCCCCCCCTTATTTTGGAGACCCTATTTTTATAATATTTTATAGAGGCTGGGTGGCCCCCAGGAGGGTCCTAGATCCGATATGATCCATCTCCCGCTCCAAACAGACTAAATAAAAGTCATGGCCTGCAGCGGGATTTGAACAAGGATTTCCGGTATGGCAACTAATCGCTCAGCCACACCGCAGAATAATATATAGAATACAGAATTACATATATATGTATATGTGTATATATATATATATATACATATATATATATATATATAATAGAAATAGCATAGAATGGAATAGAAAAATAATTTTATTCTGGGACCAGGTCCCTTAAGAATATATATATATATAAATTTATGTTGTAAGATAGTCAGTCGGTTGTAGCGAATGAGTAACCTACGACGGGAAGTTGCCTTCTCACCGGAAATACCATTGAAGGAAGGCGCCTCCCTTCGGCTAGTGTCACTAAAGAAAATATCATTAAGCATTCTACTTGCTCTTTCTTTTTTTATTATTAATTAGTGCTATTATTCCAAAGTTCCTACTCACTTAGATTCTGATTATCTGGTCGAGTTTAGATGTTCAAGTATCACGAAATAATAATTTTAATTACCAACTTGTCTAATATAATCTACATAATAGAATATAGATATTGATAACAGTAACATGTCGAAATGGTGTAAAACCGTAAGAGTTGACTCAAAATCAAAGGAATCAAAAATTAGAATGGCAAAAGAGAAAAGAACAAGAAAAATTGTAATTATTTTATATTTTGGATTAATAATAAAAACATCTAACGCCACGGAAAGCCAGCGAATTCAAAAACATTTAAAAAAGATTTAAATATTAAACTAATTACATGCTTCAATGGTATAAATCTATAAGAGTCGAGTAACATACATAAAATAAGATCAAAAAAGAAATAAAACGTATCAAAACAAGAATAACCAATAACAGGATAAGGCAAGAAAATTATAATTATTTGAGATATTTGATTTTGGATTAATATTAAAAATATAAGCCACCACCTCATTCAAATGAACGTAAAGACAATAATACTAAAATGAAGTTTAGAAAAGATTTAATCTGTACGTCCATTTTCCATTCAAACGGGCAATCAAAATATTTGACCTAGCTTATGAATTATCTTGCCACTTTTTACTTATTAATATTTGATAAGTTTAATTCGAAAACAATATAGTTTTAATGGAAACTCTTGCTCTGTATGATCTTTCATAAAAATCTAAATTGATTTAGACCGGGAAGTGATTACCCCACCCCCTTTGTAGTATACTGGAATCGAACAAAATTAATGGATATTTGGGTCACAGTTTCCAATTACAAGTCCGAAAGAAATGGTGTTTCACACCACGATAAGGATGTTCAGATGTGCAACTCAACAATCAATATTTTTTGAGTGACAAAAGAGTGGTATTCGTTTTTACTAGATTAAAAATAAACCTAAACTAGAATATAAACGGCAAATGAAATTTTTTTTTTTTCTAATAACGTTCCCCTTAGGATAATTCTTAAAAATACTAATTCCCAAAATTTACGTAGAGTGAAGGAATGATAGAGCTCTAAGAAGAACTTAGAAGATACTTCGGCTTCCGTTACGTGGCCTATTTTACAGAATCTTATTAATACTACTGTATTAGTATTATTTTTTTGTACTTACAAGTGGAAACCCTAGGTCGATTTGAACTTTCACAAGGATCTGTATGTTAAAATTGATTTTGACCGGGAAGTTAGGTCTCCACCCCGACCTTGCGGACCAAGATATATAGCGCCCGCTCCTCCCGTAACGTTAATTGGTCTCTCGAATCCCTCAGAGCAGCATGAAGTTTCTGGTAAGAATGCGGTATAAAGATATCGTGGTTATATTACATAGATATTAGGCTAGATAGAAAGTACTGTACCTAATGATAAATAACTTATTTATACAGTTTGATAATTAACTAGCTCTTTCAGGAAAAAGTATATTCATTATAACTAATCCTTAACATTTTCACAACAGGTAGTACTCAGCGCGGTAGTGGCCTGCACCCTGGGCAACCCTGGCATCGGCTACAGCGCCCTCGGAGGACTGGTCGCCGCCCCCGGCCTCTTAGCCGCCCCAGGAGTCATCGCCCCAGGACTGGCCGCCCACAGCCTCGCCTACTCCGCTCCACTCTCCTACTCCGCCCCCTGGTCCTACGCTGGCCTCCCAGCTGTCGCTGCCACCCCAGCTATCGCTCCCGTCGTAGCCGCCCGTGCTGCCATCGCTGCTCCAGTCGCCGTCGCTTCCCCAGCGATCAAGTCCCAATACCACGCCCAGGACGAGCTCGGTAACACCGCTTTCGGACACTCCGAACCCGGCCAGGTCCACAGCTCCGTCCAGGACGCTCATGGAAACCGTGTTGGAAGCTTCAGCTACCTGAACCCCACCGACAGACAAGTGCACAGGACCGACTACGTGGCCGACAGCCTGGGCTACAGGGTGGCCGCCAACGACCTGCCCCTGGGCCCAGCCGCCCCTATCACCGACACCCCCGAAGTAGTTGCCGCTAGGGCGGCCCACCTCGCCGCCCACGGCCGCGCCCGTAGGAGCCTCCTCACCACCCCCGCCGCAACCGCACCACTCGCCACCCCCCTCGTCTACGCCGCCCACACCGCCTACGCAGCACCCATCCATGCCCCACTCGCCGCTCCAATCCACCACGCTCCACTCGCCGCCCCGATCCACGCTCCACTCTCCTACGCCGCTCACCTCGGCCTCCCAGCGACCCTCACCACCATCGTCAACAACCCAGGACATGCTGTCTCCTACAGGATCGACTGAACTAATGTAGGCTGAAGTGAGGCCAGATCTTACGAGACCAAAGTTGGGTTTCACCTTCTTCCTATAATGTGTTATTAGGCTCTTAATAAATTCGTTTAATTTATAAACAAACATAGTTTCCTCTTTGTATACCCTATATTACATCATATTCTCCCCCTCCTAATTTATCTTTCACCAACTAGTAACTAAATTAAGGAGGAGAAATTATACATTTCCAGGAGGTTGGTTATCTGCTTCATTCAACCATTTTTCTAGTTGTTCACTTAGTATTTACTAGATCAAACTAGCTAGTCCTGGCAAGATAGTTCTTTATCGGTGTCAGTATATGTGGACATGTTCTTTTTAAATTATGGTTTATTTTTATAATTAATATGTAGGGATACTAAATATGTAGTTGGAATATAAGGATACGGTTCTACACTACTAATGTTGTGAAATAATGAATGAGCTGTTGAGTGTTGAAATTATTCCAAGAACATTGATTTGATAGAAAAACCAGTAAAAGAAAAAACAATCGTGATACAGTGGGTTTGTGATGGCCTGTGGCCTGGTAAAGCAGATAACCTTATTTAAATGAAATCGTATACAACTGTTCTGGATAAAGTGGAAATAGTAATTTTTTAATGTATAACAATGCTGAATGTCATGAAAGATGTAAGTTTGCGCCCTATAACGTCAATAAATATTTTCACTAACGCATATTACACACACATTTATTTTCTTCGCCGAAAACTCGAAAACTCAGGGATCCGCGGTTCTGAATATCATCCTTTATTATATTAAGAAGATTCTTATCCTATGATATACTTATACTTATAGTATGTGGAGCGCATAATTGGACGATTCCATATTCTATACAAGGTTTCAGCAGAATGGCCCATCTTGCATTTCAATCACCCTACCTGTTGAAATGGAAAGATTGTTTTATTTTACAATAAATCCTTTCAGCTTCTTAACGGTTATATCAACGACAATTTAATTCCTTGATTTATGGACCCCTTTTTGCTAATTTATCTATACATATTATAAATCAAAGTCCTCAGCCATGTTTGTTCGCGGTAAACTAAATAACTACTGCGCGGATTTTCACCAATCACACTCTCCTATCTGACACCTTATTAGACTTTTCTGTCAATTATTTATCGCAGAAAATCCTTCCCTCCTCTCATCCAAATCTAAATTACATACAATATCCAAACTCCAGAAATCCTACATAAAACCATAATCATTCGTAACCTAGATGCACTCACTCCTGAAAATATCTCACCTTCCCTCGAAATCCTGAATTGGAACGAATTTATTCCTTTGTGAGGATGATATACTAGGACATACAGGAGAGGATTTGAGTTGCATGAAATTTCAACAAAAAGAAATTCTAGGTGAGGGTAATTGGACGCGGGTGAATAATCTAGGACGTATCCTTGATGGATTTTAGGGCGTTGTGGACATAAAGACCTATGCCGCCACCAGTCTGGTCTACTCGGTCGTGGCGAAGGAATAGTGAAGCTCTCAGTATTTGAGGAGAGGATGCTATGAGGAGTAAATTTTATTGGCGGAGCAAAGTAAAAAATTAGATGGTGTAGGGAGTAGAATATCTTAAGCGAGATATTACTAAAAACCGTTATGGATTTTAATATTAAAAATAGATAATACAATTAAAGGAAAACAAAAGAACCACCATAAAAAAACAGAGAACAAGACATATTTTATTTTCCCCGTTGCCTTCTTCTGACCCGGTTGAAAGGATTAGAATAATATGCATATGTAGGTAATTTATCGATGTGTTTCTAGTTTTGGCGGTCCTATTTACTCCTGTAAACTATGTTACTTAAATTGTTTTGTTCAGCGAAAGTATGTAGATTTTACGATAAAGAATCACGCCAGCAGGCTACTCAGATAGCAGAATTTTATCCAATATAAGGTAGCTACGTCACAAAACCTCGACAAATTATGTACCTAAACCATCCTGGTGCATCTCTCTAGCTATCGGTAAAAACCGCATGAAAATCCGCGCAGTAGTTATTTAGTTTACCGCGAACAAACATGGCTGAGGACTTTGATTTATAATATGTATAGATAAATTAGCAAAAAGGGGTCCATAAATCAAGGAATTAAATTGTCGTTGATATAACCGTTAAGAAGCTGAAAGGATTTATTGTAAAATAAAACAATCTTTCCATTTCAACAGGTAGGGTGATTGAAATGCAAGATGGGCCATTCTGCTGAAACCTTGTATAGAATATGGAATCGTCCAATTATGCGCTCCACATACTATAAGTATAAGTATATCATAGGATAAGAATCTTCTTGTTCAATAAGAGTAAAGGATGAATCCATGCAGGTTTACAGGGTATTTAAACAACTAAACATAATCAGACAGTGCATGAATCAATAAAAATATATGAACTTAATATAATAAAGGATGATATTCAGAACCGCGGATCCCTGAGTTTTCGAGTTTTCGGCGAAGAAAATAAATGTGTGTGTAATATGCGTTAGTGAAAATATTTATTGACGTTATAGGGCGCAAACTTACATCTTTCATGACATTCAGCATTGTTATACATTAAAAAATTACTATTTCCACTTTATCCAGAACAGTTGTATACGATTTCATTTAAATAAGGTTATCTGCTTTACCAGGCCACAGGCCATCACAAACCCACTGTATCACGATTGTTTTTTCTTTTACTGGTTTTTCTATCAAATCAATGTTCTTGGAATAATTTCAACACTCAACAGCTCATTCATTATTTCACAACATTAGTAGTGTAGAACCGTATCCTTATATTCCAACTACATATTTAGTATCCCTACATATTAATTATAAAAATAAACCATAATTTAAAAAGAACATGTCCACATATACTGACACCGATAAAGAACTATCTTGCCAGGACTAGCTAGTTTGATCTAGTAAATACTAAGTGAACAACTAGAAAAATGGTTGAATGAAGCAGATAACCAACCTCCTGGAAATGTATAATTTCTCCTCCTTAATTTAGTTACTAGTTGGTGAAAGATAAATTAGGAGGGGGAGAATATGATGTAATATAGGGTATACAAAGAGGAAACTATGTTTGTTTATAAATTAAACGAATTTATTAAGAGCCTAATAACACATTATAGGAAGAAGGTGAAACCCAACTTTGGTCTCGTAAGATCTGGCCTCACTTCAGCCTACATTAGTTCAGTCGATCCTGTAGGAGACAGCATGTCCTGGGTTGTTGACGATGGTGGTGAGGGTCGCTGGGAGGCCGAGGTGAGCGGCGTAGGAGAGTGGAGCGTGGATCGGGGCGGCGAGTGGAGCGTGGTGGATTGGAGCGGCGAGTGGGGCATGGATGGGTGCTGCGTAGGCGGTGTGGGCGGCGTAGACGAGGGGGGTGGCGAGTGGTGCGGTTGCGGCGGGGGTGGTGAGGAGGCTCCTACGGGCGCGGCCGTGGGCGGCGAGGTGGGCCGCCCTAGCGGCAACTACTTCGGGGGTGTCGGTGATAGGGGCGGCTGGGCCCAGGGGCAGGTCGTTGGCGGCCACCCTGTAGCCCAGGCTGTCGGCCACGTAGTCGGTCCTGTGCACTTGTCCGTCGGTGGGGTTCAGGTAGCTGAAGCTTCCAACACGGTTTCCATGAGCGTCCTGGACGGAGCTGTGGACCTGGCCGGGTTCGGAGTGTCCGAAAGCGGTGTTACCGAGCTCGTCCTGGGCGTGGTATTGGGACTTGATCGCTGGGGAAGCGACGGCGACTGGAGCAGCGATGGCAGCACGGGCGGCTACGACGGGAGCGATAGCTGGGGTGGCAGCGACAGCTGGGAGGCCAGCGTAGGACCAGGGGGCGGAGTAGGAGAGTGGAGCGGAGTAGGCGAGGCTGTGGGCGGCCAGTCCTGGGGCGATGACTCCTGGGGCGGCTAAGAGGCCGGGGGCGGCGACCAGTCCTCCGAGGGCGCTGTAGCCGATGCCAGGGTTGCCCAGGGTGCAGGCCACTACCGCGCTGAGTACTACCTGTTGTGAAAATGTTAAGGATTAGTTATAATGAATATACTTTTTCCTGAAAGAGCTAGTTAATTATCAAACTGTATAAATAAGTTATTTATCATTAGGTACAGTACTTTCTATCTAGCCTAATATCTATGTAATATAACCACGATATCTTTATACCGCATTCTTACCAGAAACTTCATGCTGCTCTGAGGGATTCGAGAGACCAATTAACGTTACGGGAGGAGCGGGCGCTATATATCTTGGTCCGCAAGGTCGGGGTGGAGACCTAACTTCCCGGTCAAAATCAATTTTAACATACAGATCCTTGTGAAAGTTCAAATCGACCTAGGGTTTCCACTTGTAAGTACAAAAAAATAATACTAATACAGTAGTATTAATAAGATTCTGTAAAATAGGCCACGTAACGGAAGCCGAAGTATCTTCTAAGTTCTTCTTAGAGCTCTATCATTCCTTCACTCTACGTAAATTTTGGGAATTAGTATTTTTAAGAATTATCCTAAGGGGAACGTTATTAGAAAAAAAAAAAATTTCATTTGCCGTTTATATTCTAGTTTAGGTTTATTTTTAATCTAGTAAAAACGAATACCACTCTTTTGTCACTCAAAAAATATTGATTGCTGAGTTGCACATCTGAACATCCTTATCGTGGTGTGAAACACCATTTCTTTCGGACTTGTAATTGGAAACTGTGACCCAAATATCCATTAATTTTGTTCGATTCCAGTATACTACAAAGGGGGTGGGGTAATCACTTCCCGGTCTAAATCAATTTAGATTTTTATGAAAGATCATACAGAGCAAGAGTTTCCATTAAAACTATATTGTTTTCGAATTAAACTTATCAAATATTAATAAGTAAAAAGTGGCAAGATAATTCATAAGCTAGGCCAATTATTTTGATTGTCCGTTTGAATGGAAAATGGACGTACAGATTAAATCTTTTCTAAACTTCATTTTAGTATTATTGTCTTTACGTTCATTTGAATGAGGTAGTGGCTTATATTTTTAATATTAATCAAAAATCAAATTTCTCAAATAATTACAATTTTCTTGCCTTATCCTGTTATTGGTTATTCCTGTTTTGATACGTTTTATTTCTTTTTTGATCTTATTTTATGTATGTTACTCGACTCTTATAGATTTACACCATTGAAGCATGTAATTAGTTTAATATGTTTATTTTATCCAGTAGCTTTCATTATAAAAGCTAATAATTAGATAATGTAGTTATAAAATAAGATGGACGACGAATCATTTTGTCCATAAGCCTTAATTAATCATTCCGTATTGTGTGGATTATTGATTTCTGATTAAAAATCAGTAAGGTTGTTCTCCTTAAGGTTGCTATCTATGGAGATAAAAAAATGGATTCTTATTATCGGCCTCCCGTGTCAGTGTGTGTAGCACCGAGTTACTCCTCGGTTTCCAGTTATTGCCTATTTTTTCCGGGCCATAGATATGGCGTACAATTTTCAATAAGTTTCCGATCCGTTCAAGAAAACAGGACTGGTAAGATTCTTGTGCAATCTCATCCTTGTACTCTAATTGAGATGATGACTTCTAAAAACGTGTCTTAATCCGAAAAAACTTGTTTGAAAGTACTATTCTCCTTCTTATTTCTTCTGACACGTCGACATTCACGTTAATCTGTTAGTCGAGATAGAAAAATTCCTCGCCCTTTGCAAAACTGTATGTTCTTATGCCAATCCTTTTCCTCCAGTTGGCCCTCTGACTGAACATCATGACCGAATTCATTTATTCATTAATATCTAGGCCCAGACTTCTTGCTAGCATCTTTTATCGCCTTCCTAGGATCTTCCCACAATGTCGATGGCATCAGCATAGGTCAGGATCTGGACCATTGAAAGTAGTATCAGTCGTCTGTATACCGGATTCTCTTACCACCGGTCCCAACGCAAGAGCAGGGATGCCAATGCATAACTTTGCCTCACTCCTCTTCTGGTTACAAACGGCTCTGAGAGTCCTCCCTGGAAACCCTCTGTGCATTCATCACCTGTAATCGTCAGTTGTGTAAGACGGATGAACTTTCTGGGATTGGTTCTTTCCTGGCCTTATATAGTGCCGTTAAATTGAGACAATCGTAAGAGGCTTTGAAGTCTACAAACAGATATTATGTTTGCAACATATATATATAGTCTATTTCTATAGGATTTACCTTGGAGAGAATATTTGATCGGAGGTATATTTCCCTATCGGAATCCTCACTTATAAGAACCGAACTCTCGTTCTGCGTGGTATCTCTAGCTCTGAAAGTTAATATTACAGAATGTTTTGTAGACACCTAGGAAAAGGGAAATACCTCCACGCTCATCATACTCCAGTTGGCTTCTCTTCTTATCCATAGGACAGATGATAGTGTTGTACCGAACCCTGGGCATTACATCTATCCAGATATCAATGATGAGGTAATGATTAGATTTCTTGAGCACCTAACCACCGAACTTGAAGAGCACAGAGGGCAGACTATATTATCCTTCGTCTATATTATCCTTCGCCCAGGTGCCTTATTATTTTTAAGATTCAATAATGCTTTAGTTATTTCTTATAGCGTCTTTTCATTTTGAAGTTCTCAGATACCAATCGCTGGTTTTGGTTTAAGGTAATCATTATTTTACTGGAAAGACATTCGAATGTATTCCCCGTTTGTGCGTAGCGTTTGGAAATTCGTAATTTCTTTTATTTTTATTGTGGTAGTAGATAAGAGACTGGAGCTGCAATTGGTTCATCTTTCAGGTCGAGGGAATAAGGTGCAACATAATACTATCAGAAATATAAACAATTAACCTATTTAGAAACTATTTACAGCAGTTATACAACCCAATGAGTTGTACGACCACTTTATAAAATGTAAAACTGAGTACTGTCTTGATAGTAGACATTCTTATTGCGGTAAAGAATCAAATTTTTATCGTCAGGTGTTTTAGAATCGAATCAGTATCAGTGCACATTTGAAAAGTTTTCCTTTATTTGACATCTTCATACGAAAATATTACTTCTTAATATTACTTACCAAAGTGTAGATCTGATCTAAACATCCGTTCGATGATATTACTTGTTTGTTCCCGTGTTTTTATTGTACTTTATCAAAAGGGGTACGCTATCATTCAGAGAAAATATCTATTATGAGAAAGATAATAGATAACCCCTCCTTCGGTAGTTTAATGTCTCCACTGTCATTGTTCTTCTTAGTGAGTTCAGTGCCAACTTAGGCAATACGAGACATTGTCCTATAGACCTGAGTTACAGATTTATTTGGCAAGTAAGGAAAATAAGATTGTAAGGATATATGTTATAAATGTTATAAAACACGATTTCTCTTGTACTCAAGTTATTTAACTACTAAAAGTTTCAGGGATTTTAGGAAGAGGTTACTTGTGGATATAGGAGATATGTAGTAGACACTATGTTCGTTTATAAATTAAACCATTTTATTAAAGCCTATGGTCGCATTATAGGAAGAAGGTGAAACCCAACTTTGGTCTCGTAAGATCTGGTCTCACTTCAGCCTACATTAGTTCAGTCGATCCTGTAGGAGACAGCATGTCCTGGGTTGTTGACGATGGTGGTGAGGGTGGCTGGGAGGCCAAGGTGAGCAGCGTAGGAGAGAGGAGCGTGGATCGGGGCGGCGAGTGGAGCGTGGTGGATTGGAGCGGCGAGTGGGGCATGGATGGGTGCGGCGTAGGCGGTATGGGCGGCGTAGACGAGGGGGGTGGCGAGTGGTGCGGTTGCGGCGGGGGTGGTGAGGAGGCTCCTACGGGCGCGGCCGTGAGCGGCGAGGTGGGCCGCCCTAGCGGCGACTACTTCGGGGGTGTCGGCGATGGGGGCGGCTGGGCCCAGGGGCAGGTCGTTGGCGGCTACCCTGTAACCCAGGCTGTCGGCCACGTAGTCGGTCCTGTGCACTTGTCCGTCGGTGGGGTTCAGGTAGCTGAAGCTTCCAACACGGTTTCCATGAGCGTCCTGGACGGAGCTGTGGACCTGGCCGGGTTCGGAGTGTCCGAAAGCGGTGTTACCGAGCTCGTCCTGGGCGTGGTATTGGGTCTTGATCGCTGGGGAAGCGACGGCGACTGGAGCAGCGATGGCAGCACGGGCGGCTACGACGGGAGCGATAGCTGGGGCGGCAGCGACAGCTGGGAGGCCGGCGTAGGACCAGGGGGCGGAGTAGGAGAGTGGAGCGGAGTAGGCGAGGCTGTGGGCGGCCAGTCCTGGGGCGATGACTCCTGGGGCGGCTAAGAGGCCGGGGGCTGCGACCAGTCCTCCGAGGGCGCTGTAGCCGATGCCAGGGTTGCCCAGGGTGCAGGCCACTACCGCGCTGAGTACTACCTGTTGTGAAAATGATAAGGATTAGTATTGTATTTTTTTCTGAAAGATCTTTATTTAAAACTTTAATGAACTACCCACTTACATACTCGTAGAACTACTTACTCGTCAATAGAGGTCAGGTTGCGTTCGTTGTAATTTGTTAAGTTTCTAAAAATTTAAATATGAATTTAATGAGTTTATTGAAGTTGACAGTTGATAGTTTGACGCGTCCCCTCAGGTTGCCGAACCATTGGCACATTAAAATAAGTTTTGCTTATTTTGAGTCGACTGCAACCCCAGACCAATTCAATCCATTATTAGAATTGTACCGTCAACTATTTTCCACTCATACATAAATATAAATTAGACATTGCAATTGATCGAAGATTTATATAAAATTAAGTAGAGCAGTAGCTTTGAAATAGACTTTTAAATGTTGTAATAAATATGTATTCACTGTAGATATAGATTTGTCTATTGTTTTAGATTAAGAGAGTTACGGAATGAACTATTGACTTTGTTATTTCGTATCCAATGAATTACTTTTGCAGTTAAATTTTCATTGTAAAAATGATTTAATATTATTATAATGGAACATTTTAATTTAATAACACTGTTCTGCACGAAAATCCTCCTTCAAACCAAAACATGCTTTCTTACTGTTATCAGATGTGGTGAACACGAATTTGAAGTCAGATTTTGTCTATCACGCACAGTTTCCTGAGAAATTCTAGTTTTTTATCCAAAAAGGTGAGTTTTTTGTGGATTTGACGAATTTTTTTTTGGCATTAAAACATAGTGAAAAAAATTCAAAAGCCCGATGATTTTGAGCGCAATGAAGTATATTTGAACGAAAAAAATTTGATGGGAATATTACAAGTGGTTAAAGAAATATGGCTAAAAGTGTTTTTTCAGTTTTTCAAGGATCTCACTTTTGAAGCAAAGTTAAATACTACTGAGAAAAAGGCTTGGATTGCTTTTCGAGAGGTATGTGCTAAGTTTTTGGGAAACAAAAAATCTAGAGACTACCGAAAAATAGTCCAAGAACTGCTTACTTCATATAAAACATTGGGATGCAAATGTCCTTAAAAACACATTTCCTGCATAGTCACCTATACTTTTTCGCCCCAAATTTGGGTGCAGTTTTGGACGAACATGGAGAACGATTCCACCAAGACATATCCAGAATGGAAAAAAGATATTCTGACAAATGGAATGAGAAGATGCTGGCGGATTACCGCTGGACACTGCAGCGGGAGACAGAGGAGGAAGAGTACAAAAGAAAAAAAACTACTCATTGACGATGTGTGTATATTTTTTGAGTTGCGTCATATCTAGTATTATACCTGATAGCATGCAGGATTCAATTAATTATATTTTATTGTTGAAAAAGAAAAAAAATCTGTTCTAATAAAGACAATAATTTTCAAATACAATTTTTCATTTTTTCCAAGTTTCACCTCTTTTCTCTCAAAATCAGAGGGTGATAGAATTTTTCTGAGTTCGGATTCGGACTCAGCACACCTGAAAACATGAGAAACAGGCAAAATTGTTCAAGGGAGGGGAGAAAAGTTTTTTTTTGCAGAACAGTGTAATTATACAAAAATGATTCCTCCTCGTTTATCAATATTTAAAATTTACTAGGTCAATCCTTGGTAGTTTCGAACTGCAATGTAGCAGTAACTAACAACTAATATTGAATCATGTAATAATTTTCATACCGAAAAATTATACTTTAACATCTAATTTTATCTTATAATAAATTATAAATTTCAGAAATCTCATTGTTTGTCCAAATTTAACTTAATATTTCTTTTATAAAAATGAAACACATTCTAGGAGAAGTGATCATTTTACAGCTAGCCTATTTAGATGTTTAGCTGTGTGTCTAAGTCTTATTCGAAGTTTCTTTTCTACAAAAAATATACACTTTCTATTATACACAAGCAATCCTATAAATATTTAGTACAATTTGTATGTAGTATTATGCTGGTTAGTTTTTTTCAATTAATATTATGTCTATGAATACAAATGTAAAATGATGCCTTACCAAAAACTTCATGGTTCCAATTGAATCGAACTGAGAGACCAATTGACCAAATGTTGGTACCTCGGGTTTTTATATTGTGACCCACAAGGCCGCCTCCATTTGGTTCTTCCTGGTTCAGATGGGCGTGGTGAAAAACGCCTCCCTTTCCAAAATCATTTTAAATGTCATGATGTATTTTAGGGACGGGCTAGTTCAACTAATGTAGTGAGGCCTCGAGTCTTTGTTTTAGAGCCGGATCTCTTTCGGCACAAGAGGTAAAAAAATAAGTTTGATCTTGAAGGCTCAGTTTTTTTTTTTTTTTTTTTTTTTGCAGAACTATAAACTATATTTGAGAACTCCTTGATGTTTTAAGAATATTACAGACAATGTCATACGTGGTAGGACAACGGTTGTGCAGGGAGGTGAGTTCTAACAACCCGGTTTTCCTCCATTAAAAGTACCCTCTTTATAGAGGCTGGGTGAGCCCTAGGATCCCACAGGGTCCATCCCAGGCTGTTAAGGGATAAAAGAAAGTCCACAGGTCGATATGATCCCGATACTATTAAAAATAATGCTTTGCACACGGTTTTAAAGAAGGTGGTCCTTTTTTACCATCGTCTTAATTCTTATATATTGTATTATTATTATAAATTATTAGATAAATATGTATGTATATACAGGTTTAGGTCAAATCTATGTCGCGTGTGCTTGTCAACAAAGCCCAGAAAAATAAAAAAACTTAAAGATTTTGTGAAATTTCACAGCTAAATATTCGTAAAACCAAAAAAAACAAACTTTATTACTTGAAATTGTTGAAGTTGAAGTTGTTTTTTTTTAGCTTCCTATTTTACTACTCGAGATCTCAATTATCTTATATCCGCAGCGTATCTATTTATCCCAAAACATATGTGTTATTGCATGCTTTATTAGTATAGTTTTCAAGTTTAATAGTATAGTATATTATTAAAAACAGTTGTTAATTGGGGTTCAAATATATATTCAAATATATCAAATATATGGGGCTCGTGTCTATAGCATATTAAAGAATCATTTTATATTATATCACTGTTATTTATGTGTGTGTGTGTGTGTTTATAAATGAATACACTGCTCGTCTACCATTTAAACAATATATATATATATATATATATATATATATATATATATATATATATATATATATATATATATGTATAAAGGTCAAATACATCTGTTTTCTGTATGTACTCAGTTATCTGTGAGTAACTGAGCATTTACTTCACAAAGCATGTCAATTAACTGCCTTAAGTTCTTGAAGTATCCTAACTTAAAGATTTTGCCAAAAAAAAAAGCGGAATTATTCAGAAATGCTGCAACAAAATGATCTGATAAATCAAAAAAGCAAAAGAAGTTGTATATATTATAAAAATACAAAAAGATTAATCCAGAAAATTTAGCGTAATGCATATAAATATTTCGAAATTTTTATTTTGCTCATAAAACTTACATGTATTTATTATTTTTTCTGCAGATAATTAACATTCAATCAGGCTTATTATAGATTATTGAAAATATAATCTTTAAAAAAAAAAAAGGAAAGAATAATTCAAAAATAAATTCGTCATTTATTTTACTAAAATAAATTTGCAAGGCCCGCTTTATGGTCGAACAGGCACGAGTTTAAATTGACCGCATAATCTGATTAAGTGGACCAAAAAGACCAACAAAAAATTAAGTTGTGACAGCCAGTGTTTAAGCGGTCAGTACTCAAGGTCAACGGCTCAAATGTTTAAGTTCTAATGCAACTTGAACGTGGAACATTTTAAGTTTCTCCATCCGGTTATGCAGTTGGCATTGAAATATTAAAAACGATTTACAACTGTATTTTAAAGCACTACAAATAAACTGATGAATACTGAAATAAAATTACGTGATAAAAATACTAGTAAAAGAAAAAAAAGAAACATTTCAAAAATAATTACGAACATTAATTAAAATGTGTAACCAAGAACATTAGTAAAAAATAAGTTTTATATATAAAGATGCATGAAATGTGCAAAATGTAGAGTTCAATACTATATGAGTATTCATCTGTAACCAAATACTAAATTTTTTATTTTATTTTGTTACAAAAATTCTATAATTGGCAAGTATGGACAAATGAGCTGTTATTTTTGAAAGTGATATAAGTCCATTTGAATCTTTAAAAAATCGTTTATTATTTTAAATAATTTAAATTGTTATTATTGCATAATAAAATTTAAAAGGCATTGAGGTATTATAAAAAACACGACTCTTTGCTAAATGCCAAGTGTTGAAAAAAACAAAGTTTACTCATGTTTTTAGGTTAATTTAAATTCAACCCTTATATATTTCGAATCATGAAAAACATATACCACCTTCAAAAATGACAGCTCATATATTTTTTTTCTTCCCTATAACTGAACTACTTTCCCGTCTTCAACCATTTCAAAGAGACACCATCTTGACGTTAGTTGACCGGCTTGGACGTGCTGAGAGTGTCACATCTATTTTCATAGAATTACTCTTGTAGGTATGGGATATCACTTCACTGATGGTTAATCTTAACCAACCGTGTATATAAATATCTTTATACATGCTTATGTAGAGGAAAATATAGCAGGTTTTAGAGGGTCTTATGTTGTTCGCTACATAATTATCCTACATAATTTAAACTCATTTAATAAAACTCCTAAACCCACCATTTTTTTGTGTTGTACTAAACTATTTACTGAAAATTGAACAATAGTTATTGAACAATTAAATATGGAGGATTGAGATGAGGTCTCCAAAAAATAAGTAAATAAAATATAAAATTCATGGGGGGATCTCCCGACAACATTAGTTTAAAAAATAATCAATTAAACTGAAAACGTGTAATTAAATAGTTTGATAACTTTCATCTTCCATTGTAAAATAGTGAATAAATTATTTATTTAACAAATGAAATTATTAAAGTTGATAATTTATACAAGCCATTTTTTTTTAATAGATCGATTATTATGAGTTTTATTAAAAATGCAAATTTTATTATTATTAAATATCAAAGTTAATTTTTGTATATAAATATCTTATTAAATCCTGGATGATCCTCGAAATCTGGCTGTAAGTTGAGCGAGCCCATCTTAGTGGAGGAACAGGAAAAACAAGGCTATTACAACCTACTCTGTCCCGTAGGGCATCCTGAAGTATTCAGCCTTTCTCTTGTTTTGTTATTATAAACGTTCAGGAGATCGACGTCTACCTCTTTGGATCAAATTTATGTTAAATAGTTTTCAATATTTATTTAATATTTTAAAACGGAAAGAGAAATGAAGTTTACCTTTTTTTTTCCTTTCAAAGTAACCCTTTGAAGGGACCGTTTATTTATTGGCATATTCCATACTACATTATAGCCTTTTAATTACTCATATACAATATGAATCAACAACATATGTCATAATTAAAATATATACGAAAACATTATTACTTATATCCTGTTTACAGTTAACAAAAATTATATAAATGATTATCTATATTTTACAATGTCTATATATACCATAATAGATATATATATATATATATACACTCAACAGCAAAAAAAACCGGACACTTAGATTTGTTCTTATAATTTTGTTAAATACATATGTATATTAATCTTTTTAATTGATGGTAAGAATGAAATAAACCCCGGAGTGCATCGTGAATGATAGACTTCGCTACCCCAAGCACCGGCCTTCTCTGGCCAAGGCATCAGCTCGGGCTGTGTCAACATTTGAAAGAACCATTATTCTGGACCAAAATAAAAAAAAAACATGTCTATTAATCACAGAAAAGGCTTGGTAAATACATTAAAGATGTTTAAATGCGCTAAAACCTACTTACAGTTTAGAATAGGTCAGACAGGTAAATCAACTTAAAGACAAATAAATCAAATCTGAGTTTTATCTAATTGTTTACTAATCCTGAAGGGATTAGTTCAATGGACTTAGAACCTACATTCTCTGTAATAACTAGAATACCCAAAAAAACAAACACATTGCTGAAAATTGGCTTTTAATACAAAAAATATGAAGTGTCCGGTTTTTTTTGCTGTTGAGTGTATATTCTTAAATTGATGTAATCTTTTCAAAAACAATACTTTTCATGAATTTTATGAAGTGCTGAAATTTATTACATATTTCGTGTTCATACACTGGCCAATCTTTCCCTCTAAATATTATTGAAATAATTAATTTTGGCCATTATCTTTAATACATTTGGAACTCATAAATTATGTGTTTAAATGGCTGTTCTTCTTTGTTTATTGAACAAGTATTGTCATTGATTATGTGAAATCTGTGCAAATATGATTTGGTATTATATGGATGATATGGTCAGTTAAAACCTGTGTTAGTTTGTTATTTGTGCATTTTATTAATTTGTAGATATTTCTTACCAATCTTGGAATAAACCTTTGTAAACTAGGAGATTTATTTGAACTTGCCCACCGTTCGTTCCAACTCAAACTTAATTTTTCCCTAATATTGAATTATATGAACCATATTGATGTCAAATGGACAAATCAAGGAGGCGTTGTGTCGCTTATGCGACTGCGTACTTCTCAGCTTGGTTGTTGGAACACGTGGAGCATAGTTTGTACTGTGCACTTCGCATCTTCCCATTCGTGTCCCAAAGTAGCCAAGCACAGCCTACATTATTGACTTCTTTACTTCCGTCAGTGTATATGTTTGTGGTTTCTGTATCCGTTCCCTATGTCCTGTCAAGTCCGTGTAAAGTTTGGCAAATGCTGACGGGCGTGACCAATCTAAAGGTTAAGATTCAGATCCAAACAGTTTTTCATGTTCAACTTTTTTACTAATATAAAACCTAGATAAATTATTTTTAGCAAGATTCCTGATCTCTTTATCATTCAGCGTATAGCAAATGGCATGTGTAGAATTCCTGTTGGAGAAAAACATCGGTTCGAAGGAGTTCTAACAGATTTTTAATTGCCTCAAATATCTCTAAGGGGAAAATTTGTTTCAATTTGTAAACCAGCAGCAGTAACAGGAATGCCGAGTAAAGAATCTATGAAATGTTAATAGTGCTGGTTAGTGGTTGGTTTGGTTTTGGTCGGTTAGTCGGCCGTTTGGTTTCTTCATACACCTGCTGCGACCTTCATGCTCACTTCACAGGCCATCTTCCTCGAGAATCCCCGACAACTCTTCGTGTTATACATTTAACTTTATCTCATTTTTACAATTCAACATTATCTACGAAACTTTATAGCGCGAGTATGCTACTAATAAAGTTTAAGCTTGATATGACGAGCTATGATGTTTTTATGTTTTAGGCTACACCTACATTGGATCCGGTGTGATACGATGAGACGTCGCTAGCAAACCAAATGACTGAAATATATCGAGAGTTATAACATTTGGTTCTTTAAATTTATAAAATAATTAACAAATAATCTTAATTTTATAAATTTAAAGAACCAAATGTTATAACTCTCGATATATTTCAGTCATTTGGTTTGCTAGCGACGTCTCATCGTATCATACCGGATCCAATGTAGGTGTAGCCTTAGAAGTAATAATTTGTCATACTTGTGTTTACATCAGTAGCACTAAAACAATTATGTTTTACTGTAATTTAGTGAGATTGATAGAAAAATAATTTTGTTCTAGGCCTCTTTTGTAAAAACTAAATGTTCACATCGAACCGAAAGCATATCCGGACAAAACGCTTATAAAAATTAGTAGCTTTTTACTTCAAAAATGATGATTACCTCATTTACATACAAATAAATAAAAACAAAAATGGTAATTATTCCGCAGGTTGTCTTTTCGAGTTAGTAACAAGTTTCAACTTTTCATTCGTTTCCCTTTCAATATTTTCCAAAAATACAATTTATCCATGAGCTTTAGTTTGGAAAAGAGAATGTAATTATGGGAAATGTGTATACTTCGGTAATCATTTCATCTAGAAATGAACGTTTCAACAAACGTATATCATCTATACTTCGAAATGTTAGTTTTTTATCAAAATTTTACTTTTTGATGAATTGATTACCGAAATATACTCATTACCCATAATTAAATTCCTTTTTTTCATATTAAAGCTCACGGTAACTTGTATTTTTGGAAAATGTTAAAAATGAAACGAATAAACAGCTAAAACTTGTAACTCAACTCGAAGCAACAATCTGTGGAACAGAAAACACCAAAAAAGTTCTTGTCATGAATAAAAAATATAATTTAACGAAAAATTAATGTAAACAAATTAGACAGTAATAAATTTTCAAAAATGCTATAAGAAACTTTATGGGTAATTAAAACCATTATTTGATTGGAATCGATTTAAACCATTAATTATAATTAATTGATTACATAGCATATATTATGGGGAAATCATGTTTTATGGTGAGAAATTCTTTTCATTTAGGATGATACAAATTATATTCATCTTAAGCCTACGTACTTCTTACTTTTTACAGAAAAAATGTTTAGATCATCGTCAACTAAAAAAATGTCCAAGTTTATTATAAATATAATAAAAATAAATGTCTGATGATTTTCCATGCATCTTGTTTACTGTAACCATATCCTTATTTATATGACCCCTTATTGTTTAAACTGGTTATTATTGATTAAGTAAACTGATAATTGTAATTGATTTAGAAATAAAAAAAATATCACAGTTATCTCAAACTTTTGAGTTATCACTACTGTCGGCGATCCTCATGGCTGCCTTTTAATTTTTTTGTATTTGTTACTAATTTTTAAATATTTTTATTTGAAAAGAAAAGATATGTTCCGGACCTGGGCATATCTTTTCTTTTCAAATAAAAATATTTTTTTAAATTTAAAACTGGTTGCTTAGCCGGTTCTTAATGTGAAAGGCTGTGTACTAATTGACTGCATTTTTTTGTCAAAAAATTAAAGGAATATTTTATGATCATCGTGTTAAATAATTTTTTGGTGATTATCAAACGTTTAAGTGTAAATCGGGTAAGAAATATGAATTAATGTGTTTTCCAAAATGTTTCATTCATTAGTTATTGGTCCCGGTTTCAAATCCGGCTGTGGCAAATGATTCATTCACTTTGTTAAGAGCTGGGGATGGATCCTTTGGGATCTGGAGACCCTTCTGGGGTTCACCCAGTCTATATAAAGAGAATTTAATTATGAGAAATGTGTATACTTCGGTTATCATTTCATCTAGAGGGAAATGATATCCAAAATAGAGGGAAAACCTGGCGGTTTAGTGTGATCTCTGACCAACTACCAATCAGTTTCCAGGGATTAATAATTTATTACAGTTCGCTTAACTCTACACTAAAAATTAGATTTTTAGTATAGAGTTTTTATACAGACTTTAATACATTATAACTTTAAGGGAATATAATAATGTTAACATTCACTTTTTGATACCTCAGCAATTACTGTGAAATAGGTGCATATAAATGTACACCCAGACCTTATAGATATATATTTCATATGTGTGTACTTATTTTAAATTGTTTTTCAGATATTTTGCATAAAAAGCGAATTTCTGCTCCAGGCCTAATTTATCCGACTGAAGTGTTAAGCTTCATACATTATACTCGAGGGAGAAAATTTGAATAAAAAAAAAAAAAATTCCCCCGTACGATAGGCACCTCAGCGTGAAGCTGGTTCGAATTAAACAGCTGGATATCTGTACGAATAAAATGCTGATTTGAAGAAAATAAAACAAAAACGCATGAAATATAATTGACATTATTAAATATATATATTAGCAATATCATAATGTATTTGAGTTATTTTCTTAAATATTAGCAAACTACACTAGAATTTAAATACATATTTAGTCGTGTTAACATTTCCTTTATATTTCTGTTCATTTGCCGTGTTCTTTATTCTTTTTTTTTAGAATATTTAGTCCTCCATACTTTTATGACTGTGATAAACGAAAATATAAATGCTGTATATCAGTGATTTCATGTCGGTTTCTGAAATAACATGAAACTACAATAGAAGTCAAACACACATTTACTTGTTTTATCTTATCTTCATATTTCTATTTATTTATCATGTGCTTTTTCTTTGTATTCCTTTTGATTGAATATTCCTCTGTTTTTTCCAATATAGTTCTTGTCTGATACTTATTTGGAGATTTTATGATAATGATAAACGAAAACATAAATACTATATTCTAGCAATACTATTTCTGAAATAAAAGCAAACTACAATAGAATTCAAACAGTCATATTTAGTTTTCTTAACTTCTCCTTTAACTTTCTATTCAATTATCGTGCTCTTCATCTTTATATTTCCTTTGTTTGAATATTTCTCCATACATTCCAATGTAGTCCTTGTTCCAAATTAATTTGGTGATTTTATTATTATTATAATCGAAAATATAACCAATATCTTCCTGGTTTCTGAAAAAAAAAAACAGCGAACAACAATAGAATACAAACATATTTACTTGTATTAGCTTTTCTTTTATCTTTCTATTCATTTATCATGTGTTATCTGTGTTTTCCTTTTGATTGAATATTCCAATATAGTCATTTTGTTCCATATTGATTTGGAGATTTTATAATTATGCTAAACGATATATTAGCGATTTCATCTTGGTTTTTGAAATAACAGCAAACATGAATGGAATTCAAACACGTATTTACTTTCATTAACTTATCCTTTATCTTGCTACTCATTCATCGTGTTCTTTATATTTGTATTCTTTATGATTGAATATTCCTGTATATTTTCACAAATACTCCTTCCCAATTAATTGGGGATTTTATATAACATCGTTATCTGATATTACAGCAAACTACAATAGAATACAAACACACATTTACCTGTGTTAATTACACTGTTCTGCAAAAAAAAACTTTTCTCCCCTCCCTTGAACAATTTTGCCTGTTTCTCATGTTTTCAGGTGTGCTGAGTCCGAATCTGAACTCAGAAAAATTCTATCACCCTCTGATTTGTGATGACCGCTGGAAAAAATGAAAAATTGTATTTGAAAATTATTGCCTTTATTATAACAGATTTTTTTTCTTTTTCAACGATAAAATATAATTAATTGAATCCTATTTAATATCCTATTTATTAGATATATTCACGCCTCCTTCCAAGAGATTCCATTGTTGTAACCTTGACCCAACCAACTGAGCTTTTGATTTTGGGAGATCTAAATCACGAACAAGATCATTCAATCGGCTCTGATTTATGAGCTGTGGCTGAGTTTCAGAGGGGCTGGACGAACTTGAAATTTCTTCTTGTTGACTGGTTTCAGGTTGAGGTGAAACGCTTTCAGAATCGCTGCACTCCTCAGAACTAAGACGGAACTTACTCGGATTTGGTGGGATGGGCATGGAGGCATCATGTGGAGCTGGTCTCATGGCAGAGGGGATGTTGGGATAAACAATTTTCTTTTTGCTCTTGAACGAGAAACCTTTGATTGTGGTCATGCAAAAATAGCAATCGGTCACGTGATTTGTAGGCTCTCGCCATATCATGGGAACTGCAAATGGCATTGACTTATGTGTCCCATTTAGCCAACCACTCAGAGAACGTGAGCATGAACTACAGCATATTTTAGGAGCCCATGATTTGTCCTGATCACTTACTTTACATCCAAAGTATAACTCGTATGCCTTCTTCACCAGCGGAGTCAGAGGTTTCTGAGTGGACTTGAATGTGACTTCACCACAAACATAGCAAAAGGAATCAGGCTTATTTATACACTGTCGTGACATTACAGAGAAAAAGTGAACTGTTCCAAAAACAATGATAGCACAACTGAATATCCAACTAAGTGAGTTTAGCGAAAGCCTCGAGAGTACTGATCAAATCCTAGAAGAAAATAGTGACAAGGTAGGGGCTGAGTGGGAGGGGGGGAGTTGGGGTATTGAGGGTGAAAGGGGGGCAGGTAAGGATTTGAATAAAAAGGGTACCACCATAAAAGACCATAAAAGATAAAGGAGGGTCATTCCCCTAAAGATCCAGGTAGAGACCAAATCCCTGCCTCAAGCTCAAAAACTGGGAAAAAACCACTTTTAGCCATATTTCTTTAACCACTTGTAATATTCCCATCAAATTTTTTTCGTTCAAATATACTTCATTGCGCTCAAAATCATCATTTTGAATTTTTTTCACTATGTTTTGATGCCGAAAAAAAATTCGTCAAATCCACAAAAAACTCACCTTTTTGGATAAAAAACTATAATTTCTCAGGAAACTGTGCGTGATAAACAAAATCTGACTTCAAATTCGTGTTCAGCACATCTGATAACAGTAAGAAAGCATGTTTTGGTTTGAAGGAGGATTTTCGTGCAGAACAGTGTTATTATTCAAATCGTCAGGATTGAAATCTGTTGAAGTCCCGATAAAACTAGAAGGTGTAGTTGCAGGTGCTAAAATCAATGCAGCAACAAGTGACTCCGTAGTTGAACTGGACTTGGCTGCTATGGTATTAGCTTTTGATTTTGTTTTCGTAATGTTGGTAATTATTTTAGTCAAATTCTTTTTGAGCTCGCTAAGTTTCGTTGACTAAAACAAAAACAGTTTAATCTATCCGAGTCATAATAAATTATGGTGCATAAGATACGAAAGGAAAACAGGTACTTAATTTTCCGTGAATCACTGAAAAAGTAGCGAAAATGAATGAGTATAGATTTAGTAAGTTAAATACCATAATTATGTAACAAATTAAAAAACTGATAAAACATTTTCTCCTTATGACTCAAAATTTTAGTATGGCAACAAACTTATATGGAAAAATTATAAACATATTCCAAATTCAAGAAGTTGCGATTACACCACATGTTTACTCTTGGTATTTTGAACCCTCGAGCCTTACTTTACTTACCTCGCAAGCTGGAGTCTGAGTGCTTTTCTGGGATGCTACTTTTCAAGATAACTAATTCCATCGAAAATGATTGGGTAAACAGTTCCAATGAGTGTTATCACTACAGTCACTTCGTTTTGTTACCACCATTTCTTTGCCTCTTTTTGACTGCCTTCTTCAGACCGTCTAACAACTTTAATCACTGCGTACACGAAAGATGCTAGGAGCCATATTACGTTGAAATGTGTAAATATCCTTATAGATAGTAATTTCCAACTGAAAATCTCCCATTAAAATGTTCTTATTAAATATTACAATTAAGATAAGTTTAAAATTATGGAAGCGGGATGAAGCTTACCCACAATTGAGACGGGAAAAATCATTTGATTATATTTTGATGTTTTTATGGATAGGAAACTGTTAATTGAAATGTTTCGATAAATTTTAATGGGATGGTACCGTAATATTAAGAAACTATATTAATTTTAAAACTATTTGCTTTCTCCCTATGGTGAGCAAGATCTGGGAGTTTCTGATTTTTTCACTAGCTGTTTCATCTTATCTTATAAAAAAAACTGTACCACTACACCCCATGAAGGGTCTGCGGCTCATTACATGGTAGAGGCTGTTCAATCGTCGAACAAATCACCATTCGTCCTAGATCACGCTCAACCACCAGATTTCCCCCCTTAATTTGGGTACTCACTTTATAATAGCTGGGTGAGCCCAGTAGGTCCTAGATCCTACTGCTTATATCATAAATTCTGACAGCGAGCGGAATATATGCAATCGGAAAAACTTCAATTGGGAAAACGTAAAAATTCTGAAGTGACTAAATAATGAATGCTATGAAGTAGTTCATCACGTTCTGTTATGTTACTCATTAAACGCAATTGGTAAGTTACTCATCGTAGAGGAGATTCGGAGGCATTTCTTACCAGACAAATATCTCACAAGATACCACATCGCCCTAAATTATGATTAACAATTAAATATGCATGACATTACAAACTTTCTTCCTTCTCACGTGTATTCTCAGCTTCTTCTAAAAGGGCTTCCTTGAAACCTAAAATTATGGAAGAAGTCCTGTTATGTGCCGTTTCTGGATTCCCAATCATAAAAAGCTAGTAAATATTTTCCATGTGAATATGCAATCATCATCTTTTTCTGATAGTTTGCTCTGCTTGGAATTCACTGCCATCCTAAAAGTTAATTGAAAATTATTTATTGTATTTATTTATTGAAGACATAATTAAGATGTGGCAGTATACTTGCGCAACAAAACTGTAACCATAAACGCCGAGGGACACCATGATGTATATCAAAGGTAGCTTTTTATAAAAGCCATTGTTTTCATTTTCATTGTTGCAATAACCGTAAAACAATGGCGAATATTTTAAAAATCCTTCGAAGTTCCAAAGTGTCAAAAAATTCATCACTTTCGGTCGCTCTGCTTTAGGTATTTTTTTCCTTTCTCCGCTAGATTCTTTGTGACCGAAGAATATCTAGGATAAAAATACAACATGTACATGAGTTGGCATCATTATAAAAATATAGCATAAGTAACATATTATACAGCCTCACCTCTGGACCTGCTGAAAAAACTACCAAGTCTACTGCCATAATAACATTTACGGAAAACAACCACCTCAAGAAGGTGAAGAAGATGCAACTACAGTCCCGAAGTGGGACTATCCGTTTGATTCTCGGTTCCCAGGGCATCAATTCGTGTTGTTCGCTAAGTTGATAAATTCTCTTTTAAGAAAGTTCCAATTCTGAAAGAAAAACAGATTTAGGTGGATATTAAAAAACACGGGGTGGGGGATATTGTCATCATCAACAGTTGAGGGGCCAACAAAGGGAGCTTATACATATATTACACTTAGACAAAGTGCACTTATCTTTTGTAAACAAAAAACTTATTAAACAAGTCCATTGATTAATAGAGGTATGGTTTAATTGTCTATTAATCAATTAAATTTTTATTGGCTTGAAGGTAGAAGTGATAAAATATATTTTTTTATAAATAATGAGTTGTTGCATTTAGAATTTTGTACATAATAATAGGCTTAAATTCGATTCAGCTATAGCCAACCAATATCAACAAAAATTTCAAGGTACTCGCTTTACAAACGATGTAAGTCCCATAAAAACTTTCATCCCTCATTGCGCACCTCTGGGGCTTGATTTTGCAAAATCTTCAAAACAATTATTATTATGTGAAAGAAAATGGTCCGGGTGGAAAAAACGAAAAAAATATTATTATACAAAAAACTTCAGTTGTTTCTTCTGGTTTAGACCGTGTCGGTGAATTTTCTGCCAACGTTTCGCCAGACACGCTGCTGACTTCCTCAAGGCTTAATTGAGACTGAAGATGGTCAGCTAACCCGCGGCGTTATATAGTAGCCACTAGGGTCCACTCGTGATTCATCGGTTCCTTCCGTTAGGCGATCGGGTTTTTTCTAATATTTACATTATAGTAGAGATTAAATACTTAAATTTAAATACATACTTTTTTTGATAACTTCATCTGTTCCCAAAACTAATTCGAAAATTATGCATAAGTATATTTGAATTTTCATACAACCCCAACCACAAAAAGGTAATTGATTTTATTATACCTAATTTATGTTTCATAATAAAACTCAATCACAAAATATTAAAACAATACAACAAATTCAGCAGTTGCTAGGAAATCATACCAAGATTTATAGGAAATAGATACAAGATTTTAAAAAATTTCGTTACCTCAATAAATGTCCAAACCTCTAAAATATAACAAGCAATTTTTCAAGGACATCAAAGAATTTCGAGAAGAACAAAGAAGAAAGAAGAACAAAGAACAAAAGAACAAAGAAAATACGAAAGAATTTCAAGAAATGGCGGAACTACCATATGTTCAGGTAATTCTTTTAATTAAATTAATTTTAAGGTGTTTTTTTTATTCAACAATTGCTGATTTTTAATATTCAACACTTACTAGGAAATAATACGAAATAAGATTTTTAAAAATTGCATTGCCTCAGTAAATGTCCAAACCTCTATAATATAAGAAGCAATTTTTCAAGAAAATTCAAGAAGAACCAAGAATTTCGAAGAAGAAAAGAATGAAGAAAGAAGAATAAAGAACAAAAGAAGAATTTCGAGATATGGCGGAACTACCATATGTTCAGGTAATTCTTTTAATTAAATTAATTTTAAGGTGTAGGAAAGAAATACATTGACTGGTAGGTACTAATATAGGAAGGAAATAGTTGGGGGTGCAGTCAAAAAAACACAGCAAATAAGTTGAAACCTATTATGTTATATGTGTGCCGACGTTTCAACCTACTGTGTAGGTCATCATCAGGGCCAATAGGAGTGGCTACCTTACCAGTTACCTTCTGCACCGAGCAGCCACTAGACAAACGTCGGCATACATATAATATAATAGGTTTCAACTTATTTGCTGTGTTTTTTTTTTTACTGCACCCCCAACTATTTCCTTCCTATAATTTTAAGGTGATTTTTTTTTTATGAATAATTCTTTCTATCAAAAGAATTTCAACGCATAAAAAGATCATTTAGTCTAATGTAAGTTAACATAAATACTTTTGGAATGTTCTTTTTGTTATTTTCCTCCCCTGTTTATTTTTAAATGATTTTTCTCTCTCTATAAGAACCTTCTGTGCCCTTAAAAAAAAGGGAAACAAAATTAGCCGGATAGGTCGAGCCGTTCTCTTAGCCAAAATTTGGTGATTCATTTTTATTTATATATATTATTTATTAGTGGTTTGTATGGGAAAAGAAAAGTGTTGGTTTTATTATTCCCCTCGTCATTTTTAAATGATTTTTCTCAACATTAAACCATGTAGGCAATACTTGCAGGTGCCTTCGCAACGAAGGACCACAAGAATAAGATAATTAATTTTAGAATAGAATAGAATAGAAAAGTAACTTTATTCTGGGACTAAGGGCCTTTAGAATAACAGATATGAGCTGGAAAAAAACCCATAATATTTATCTGGCCAAAAGGCTAAATGTTTCAAATCATAAAGCGTGTAAAACATGACCGAAAACAATTTAAAAAGAAATATATAAACAAAATTAATAGTAAGTAAATAAACAGTACAGATTTTGACAGGATATTAAGAAGTTACAGAAAATAGATAAATCCATAGCTTTTATTAGATGCATGAGCTAGCATGCAATAATTTCTTTACATGATGTTCAGCTTTTCAAAAAGCAAAATTCAAAGAACTAAATAACTCAATGAGTTCTTCTATACATTACATTCTAAGCAAATGACTAACCTGCTTAGAGACTATCCTTTAGGGAAGCTAAGAGGTGTTGAAACAGCAAGGATTTGAATAATGATAGAGAGGGAGTATGACAGATATTAGGAGGGATTGAGTTCCACACTGTGGTGGAGCGGGCGAGAAAGGAACGTTCGAATGCTTTAGTTCTGAGTGAGCGTATATAGAGATCAGAAAGGCGGAATCTTGTTTTATGGTGTTGAACTGAGGATTTGAATTGGAGGAGACTGTAGATATATGAAGGGTGTTGAGAGTGAAAGGATTGGTATAAGAATGAACAGAGGAAATATTGTCTTCGGAAGGGAGGGAAGAGCCACTTTAACTCATCATAGAGGTGGGAGACGCGCGATCGCTTCGGAGTACCAAGCACAAATCTTAGAGAGCAGTTCATTATTCTCTTTAATCTGTCTTCAAGCATTTTAGAGAGGCCTCCATATACCACGCTGCAATAGTCAAAGTGGGGGAAGATGAGAGAAGATACGAGTAGCTTACGGGAAGATTGTGTAAGGAGATGACGAGAACGATGGAACAACTTCAGGGAACTACTTGACCGTAGGGATATCTGGGCGATGTGGGATTTCCAAGAAAGGTTTTGGTCGATGGTGATGCCTAGGTTGTTTGTTCAGCTTTGCCCAGGCACAGATCCTATCTAGGTCTTCCTGAATTCTAGCGAACGCAATAAATAGCTCGGAATAAGGAAAGGACAAATATATTTGGAAGTCGTCAGCATATTGATGATGGGAACAGTGGTGAACAGATTTAGGAAGATCATTGATATAGCAGTTGAACAGAAGAGGAAAGGTACTTGAGCCCTGTGCCACGCCTGAGGAAAGAGGAAAGGGGATGATTAGGTATGGAAACTGCTTGAGAGGAAGGATTGGAACCAACGGATAGAACTGTTAGAAAAGGACATTGATTTGAGTTTGCTAAAAAGAATAGAATGGTCCAAGGAATCAAAAGCTTTAGTAAAATCAAGAAGGATAACCACTGTTAGTTTTTGTCGTCCATAGCGGTATGTATGTCATTGGTGATTTCGGTAAGTGCCGATTGTGTGGAAAAACCGAGACGGAAACCTAATTGAAGTGGGTCAAGGAGGTTGGACTGTTCGAGGAAATTTGACATTTGTGACTGGACTATTCTTTCTAGAGGCTTGGAAAGGTTGGAGAGGATTGAGATTGGGCGCTAGTCTTTGAGTGAGACAGGGTTAGAGGACTTATTGATAGGGCGGACTATGGCTTTTTTCCAAGTGGTTGGGAATACTCCGTTTTGCAGTGAAAAATTTTATATAAAGAGTAGGACAGGTATAATATCGATAAGCCAGGATTTTAGCAGTTTGACAGGAATCCCATCGAAGCCTGTGGAGTTGGAGTGGGATTTCAGAACAGAGGAAATAATGTCGTTGGGTGAAATGCCAGCGAAGTAAAAGTTGTCAGGGTTGAAAGATGGTGCTAGGGAAAATACGGGAGAGGATGATTTTGAAGTATTAACTGAGGTGGGCAAAAAATATGCGTTTATTTCATTGGGAGAGGCTGGAAAGGGTCTAGAAGAAGATGAATTAAGAAGAGAAAGCTTTCGAAGGAGATGCCATTTGGATTTAGAATCGGAAGCAGATGAAAGGGCTTCGTGGAAGTATTTGGTTTTTGCCTGCCTGATTGTCGACTGTGTCAAATTGCGGAGAGCCCTAAACGCTTGATAGTCATCAGTTAACCTTGTCCGTCTAAAGCGTCTTCGGGCCGCATCACGCTCCCTTTGAAGATCTTTAATTTTTAGACACATCCAGGGAGCAGGCTGGTGACGGAACGTTGAGGTTTTCAGTGGGGCATGGGTGTCAAGGATATATTTGAGATTGTAAGTAAGTATGTCAACCATCGAATCAATAGAGGCAAAAGAATAAATCTCTCTCCAATCCAAGGTTTCAAGAGAGGGGAGATGTTCTCTGGGGCGAGAGCATCTAAGTTGCGAAAGGTTACGGTTTTAGGTAATATAACAGGAGTTTGGATATTATATGAAATATGGATAAGATCATGAGAGGACAGAAATGGAACGGGTAATTGAGAGGAAGAAAGGAGGCTCTGCCGTGAATCAATGACAAACAGGTCCAACCAGGTGTCGGATAGAAAGGTGTGATGGGTGGGAGAAAATGGGACAATGGAAAGGTGTAGAGAGTAAAAGAGATTTTCCAGGTATAGTCGATCGTTGGATTGGACAAGGAGATTGGTATTAAAATCACCGGAGATAATGATATGGTTATAGAGAGGAATGCAGTCGTAAAGGGTATATTCAAAAATTGAATCAAGAGGGACCAAAGGAGGGCGATATACTACGACATACAGGAGAGGGTTTGGGTTAAAAGAAATTTCAACAAGAAGGAATTCTGTGTGAGGATAACCGATTTTCTTCCTGACAGTCAGGCAATGCATTACAAAATGCAGTAACAAAACTCAGACTAGTGGAGGAATGCTGTATGAATTAGCTGTACAAAACAGAGAACATATTTTGGATACTTGGATACAGTAATATACCAGCTAATGAAAGGGCCGACAAATTGGCAAAGAAAGGACCAGGAATTGTTCCAATAGGACCACAACCATGGTGCGGGGTTCCCCTCTCCCTGGCTAAGGATATAATCAACAAACTAGCCAAGAGGAAGATAAAATCGCGTTGGGATAGAGCCAAGATAAGGCATACTAAACTTTTTATATAGGAACCCAATGACAAACTTTCTGAGAAAATCAAGAAAGAGGCTGCTCATATGTCGAGAACCGACCTCAAAAGTATGGTTGAAGCCATCACTGGGCACTGCAAACTCAGGAAACATATGTATCGCTTAGGCATTGAACAAGAACCTCGGTACAGATAGTGCACAGTTAGCTTTGTAATAGGTCGCAACCAGAGGCGTAGCCAGTCGCGTCCTTTGGATCGTGTGGTGTGGATATGATTTTTACAATCACGAGTTTTCCTCAGATTGAATTTGTTTCTCGTAAAAGTAAGTATTTTTTTATCCCCATTCGTTTGTATTCAGCGTTAATTTATTGTAATTTTACTAAATAACTTCGAGAGTGTTTTAAAATCTCAAAATACTAGTTAGATTTTTAGTTGTTGTTTTCTAATGCTGGAGGTTATGAAGTGGACAAAATGACATACACCTTGTTGGGTAAAATAGGATACTATGTCGTTTGACTCAAGTGTTTAATATTATTAATAATAAATATAGATTTTGTGACTGATTTTATAATTAGTATGTCATTTTGTCCCTATCCCCTATCCTTCTGCTTCTCTTTTAATTACGTACATTTTGGGAGGAAAAAATATATTTAATAATTCTTATAATTCAGTGGCTTGGTTCTAACAGGGCCAATATCAATTTTTTCAAAGTTTGTGTTATTTATACCAAATGAGTGGTAAAGTCTTTTCTTACTTCATATATATTTCATATATTATTTAGTTACCCCGAGGGGTAACTTTTCAAAAAAACTTAATAAATCCCCAACATTAACTTACAACTTAAGTATAAATTATCTTCAATTTATCATCTGAAAGTTTATAGAGTAAACGGGTATAAGAACATATTTATGAACAAGTAGTAAGTACAATCAAATTATAAATATCCGCCAGATGAAAATTAGAAGTAAAATACAAACTGAAATCTTTAATTATTACATAAGTTCTTAATGAAACAACAATATTTAGGTATATATATATATATATATATATATAATATTTTAAGGAAGAAAATAGTTGGGGGTGCAGTCAATTAAAACACTAAATAAGTGGATACTTATTTTAATTAAGTGCCGACGTTTCGACCCACTTAATTAAAATGTGGTCATGTAATGACCTGTAGCCAAAATGTAGCCCTGAAAATGTGGGTCATCTTCAGGGCTAAGAAAGAAAACAGACAACATACAATGAATACAATAAAAATACATAGAGTACTAAGTATATGCTAAATGAGAAAAAATATATATGTAGAGAGGTAGAAATTTAGAACAAAAGTGAGGGATATATATGAATACAAAAAATTACAGAGAAAATGTACAGAACGGTGGTGATGCCAAAATTTTTTTTTTTTTTTTTTTTTTTTATATACAAAGATAAAAGACGGAAGTAAACAGAAAGATATTTAAAAAGAAAGAAAAAGTATAAACATCAGAGGTGAGAAGTAAAATTATGGAAAAGGTAGTGGAATATATATAAACTATAAAAGGTAAGATAATAGACTCCTAGGGAGTTTACATAAGTAAAATGAAATAAGATATAACCAAAATTAAATTAAAGAGTAAATAAAGGAAGAATAACAGTAGAAAGTCAAGATATGAATATAGAGTATAACAGTTTTTTAAAAAAACCATACCTATAGTATGAAGTGGTATGAATATATGATGTAAATATACAAGGAACGTATAGAAATATAAGTAACAATATGGCATTAGCATGGAAATAGAGTAAAATATGATGAAATAGTGATGTTAAATGCTAATGAAATCTTAGATAATAATAACATATGATGGATGCCAAAAACTAATATGGGAAAATAAAAAGGTGTGCAATATGGAGAAGGAAAGGGGTGAGGAGAAGATATGAGTATTAAAAATGTACAAACCTATAGGAGCTCGCAGTAGCACGAGGGGACGCCGTCTGAACTGAAAATACGTTATGAGGGTGTTGCCAGCGAAATCTGACGGCCAAAAATATGACAAATTTTAAATTTTGAGATATATATTTTAAAAGTATATAAATAGTAATATTTTATTGACTATTTTTTCAAAATATTGACTATTTTATTATATTAAAATGTGTATCATGACTTTTTATAGGGAGCCACGAAAATTAATGACTAAATTAATGGGAAAAGGTAGGGTGATTAAACAGTAGGATTTGATGTCAAGAGGTCAAAAAAAGTATTATAGGAAAGAGACTATAGTAGTAACAGAATGACAATGGGAAGGAATAACAAGGTAAACTAATTCAAGGTTTATTTAGTAAGTTGAAAATTTGTGAGTAGAAAGAGGATAAGTTGTTTGAATCGATCTTGAGGTTAACAGTGGAGGAATCTAAATTTATGTGGATGGTTTCAGAGAGTATGCGTTTATCATGGTTGGGAACAGAAGCTAGGATGGATGTATTATCAAAGTCAAAATTGTGTTTAAGGGATAAGGCGTGTTCGGAGAGTTTTGATGCGGTAAGGTTATGGGAGGAAATGGAGTATTTGTGTTGGTAGATACGGTCTTTAAGGAAGTTCTTAGTTTCGCCGATGTAGGAGGCGTTGCAATTAGGAGTAGAGCAGGGGATGCGGTAGACGACATGGGAGCGTTGTTTAAGGGGGATGGGATCTTTTACTTTGGTATAAATATTGGAGAGTTTGTTGTGGGATTTAAAGGCGATGCGTAAATTGGGGATAGATGAACGTAAGGATTTTTGAATGTTATGTGAGAGGGTGGGTATATATGGCATGGATCTGTATATAGGGGTAGATGGCGGATGTGGAGATAGGGTGGTGGTGGGTGGGTTGTTATAGGCATGGATGAGTTTATTGATAACGTATGGAGGAAAATTGTTTTTTAAAAGGATTTCTTTGATTCGGTGGGTGTTAGTTTTATGGAAGCAGGGGTCAGCGAGGGATAAGCCACGGTGGATGATATTTTTGGCGACGTTAATTTTTTGGTGGTGCGGATGTTGGGAGTAGTAATTGAGGAGTCTGCCAGAATAAGTGGGTTTTGTATACCAATCTGTGGATAAGGTGTGGTTTGGATTTTTAATGATACGGAGGTCAAGAAAGGGTAGTGAATTATGCGATTCTAGTTCAAAAGTGAAATGGAGGCGGGGATGGTATGAGTTGAAGGCTAATAATAGTTCTGGAATAATGTTTGGATTTAGGATAAGGAGGAGGTCGTCCACATATTTTTTAATAATAATGATCTCGTCAAGGAACTGGGGTAGAATGGAGTCAAGAAGGTCGTTTAGAACAATATTGGAGAGGTCAGGAGCGAGGGGATTTCCCATGGCAAGTCCAGAAATTTGGTTAAAGAACTGTCCATCGAAGGTAAGGTAGCCGGATTCACAACAGAGTTTTAAGGATTGGAGGTATGAGGACCTATTGAAAGAGGTATGGGGTTCTATGATGGACCAGTTTTTATCTATTATGAGGAGGGATTTATCTAAAGGTATATTGGTAAATAGGCTTTCTACATCAAAGGAGGTGAGAACGTAATGATCAGGGATGGTGAGGGATTTTAATAAATCACGTAGTTGAAATGAGTTTTGGATATCGTATGGGTTGTTACGGCTAAGGACTTGTAATGATGGGAGTAAGAATTTACTAAGTTTTGTTGCTGGGGAATTGATGTTGGATGTAATGGGACGGAGGGGGTTGTTTTGTTTATGGATTTTGGGAAGGCCATAAAAACGAGGGGCTAAGGAATGGTAGGAAATGAGGTTTCTGTAAACTGGGTAAGTGATGAGTTTGGAATTTAAAAGGCTTTTTAGGTGGAGGTTGAATTGTTTTTGGAGAGAAGCGGTAGGATCTCGGGGTATAGGTTTATAGGTGGAAGTATCTGAAAGAAGAGAATACATTTTGAGGTCGTAATCAGAACGATTCATAATCACTGTAGAGTTGCCTTTATCTGCCTTGGTGACAATCAGGTCGTCATGGGATTTGAGGAACGAACGTGTGAGTGATAGGTCCTTGAAGAAATGTGGGGAGAAATTAGAAGGGGTGGAGTGGGGGTGTTGAAGGAAATTAGAAATGATATTGGCTAGGGAGACACGTGATAGATCTAGAGGAACAGTTGAACGGTGGAGGAGGGGGTCATTGTGAATATATTCTAAGTCGGTCAAAAGATCAGGAATAATTTTTTAATATATTCACAATGACCCCCTCCTCCACCGTTCAACTGTTCCTCTAGATCTATCACGTGTCTCCCTAGCCAATATCATTTCTAATTTCCTTCAACACCCCCACTCCACCCCTTCTAATTTCTCCCCACATTTCTTCAAGGACCTATCACTCACACGTAGGAACGAACGTATATTTCCTACCATTCCTTAGCCCCTCGTTTTTATGGCCTTCCCAAAATCCATAAACAAAACAACCCCCTCCGTCCCATTACATCCAACATCAATTCCCCAGCAACAAAACTTAGTAAATTCTTACTCCCATCATTACAAGTCCTTAGCCGTAACAACCCATACGATATCCAAAACTCATTTCAACTACGTGATTTATTAAAATCCCTCACCATCCCTGATCATTACGTTCTCACCTCCTTTGATGTAGAAAGCCTATTTACCAATATACCTTTAGATAAATCCCTCCTCATAATAGATAAAAACTGGTCCATCATAGAACCCCATACCTCTTTCAATAGGTCCTCATACCTCCAATCCTTAAAACTCTGTTGTGAATCCGGCTACCTTACCTTCGATGGACAGTTCTTTAACCAAATTTCTGGACTTGCCATGGGAAATCCCCTCGCTCCTGACCTCTCCAATATTGTTCTAAACGACCTTCTTGACTCCATTCTACCCCAGTTCCTTGACGAGATCATTATTATTAAAAAATATGTGGACGACCTCCTCCTTATCCTAAATCCAAACATTATTCCAGAACTATTATTAGCCTTCAACTCATACCATCCCCGCCTCCATTTCACTTTTGAACTAGAATCGCATAATTCACTACCCTTTCTTGACCTCCGTATCATTAAAAATCCAAACCACACCTTATCCACAGATTGGTATACAAAACCCACTTATTCTGGCAGACTCCTCAATTACTACTCCCAACATCCGCACCACCAAAAAATTAACGTCGCCAAAAATATCATCCACCGTGGCTTATCCCTCGCTGACCCCTGCTTCCATAAAACTAACACCCACCGAATCAAAGAAATCCTTTTTAAAAAACAATTTTCCTCCATACGTTATCAATAAACTCATCCATGCCTATAACAACCCACCCACCACCACCCTATCTCCACATCCGCCATCTACCCCTATATACAGATCCATGCCATATATACCCACCCTCTCACATAACATTCAAAAATCTTTACGTTCATCTATCCCCAATTTACGCATCGCCTTTAAATCCCACAACAAACTCTCCAATATTTATACCAAAGTAAAAGATCCCATCCCCCTTAAACAACGCTCCCATGTCGTCTACCGCATCCCCTGCTCTACTCCTAATTGCAACGCCTCCTACATCGGCGAAACTAAGAACTTCCTTAAAGACCGTATCTACCAACACAAATACTCCATTTCCTCCCATAACCTTACCGCATCAAAACTCTCCGAACACGCCTTATCCCTTAAACACAATTTTGACTTTGATAATACATCCATCCTAGCTTCTGTTCCCAACCATGATAAACGCATACTCTCTGAAACCATCCACATAAATTTAGATTCCTCCACTGTTAACCTCAAGATCGATTCAAACAACTTATCCTCTTTCTACTCACAAATTTTCAACTTACTAAATAAACCTTGAATTAGTTTACCTTGTTATTCCTTCCCATTGTCATTCTGTTACTACTATAGTCTCTTTCCTATAATACTTTTTTTGACCTCTTGACATCAAATCCTACTGTTTAATCACCCTACCTTTTCCCATTAATTTAGTCATTAATTTTCGTGGCTCCCTATAAAAAGTCATGATACACATTTTAATATAATAAAATAGTCAATATTTTGAAAAAATAGTCAATAAAATATTACTATTTATATACTTTTAAAATATATATCTCAAAATTTAAAATTTGTCATATTTTTGGCCGTCAGATTTCGCTGGCAACACCCTCATAACGTATTTTCAGTTCAGACGGCGTCCCCTCGTGCTACTGCGAGCTCCTATAGGTTTGTACATTTTTAATACTCATATCTTCTCCTCACCCCTTTCCTTCTCCATATTGCACACCTTTTTATTTTCCCATATTAGTTTTTGGCATCCATCATATGTTATTATTATCTAAGATTTCATTAGCATTTAACATCACTATTTCATCATATTTTACTCTATTTCCATGCTAATGCCATATTGTTACTTATATTTCTATACGTTCCTTGTATATTTACATCATATATTTATACCACTTCATACTATAGGTATGGTTTTTTTAAAAAACTGTTATACTCTATATTCATATCTTGACTTTCTACTGTTATTCTTCCTTTATTTACTCTTTAATTTAATTTTGGTTATATCTTATTTCATTTTACTTATGTAAACTCCCTAGGAGTCTATTATCTTACCTTTTATAGTTTATATATATTCCACTACCTTTTCCATAATTTTACTTCTCACCTCTGATGTTTATACTTTTTCTTTCTTTTTAAATATCTTTCTGTTTACTTCCGTCTTTTATCTTTGTATATAAAAAAAAAAAAAAAAAAAAAAAAAAAAAAAAAAAAAAAAAAAAAATTGGCATCACCACCGTTCTGTACATTTTCTCTGTAATTTTTTGTATTCATATATATCCCTCACTTTTGTTCTAAATTTCTACCTCTCTACATATATATTTTTTCTCATTTAGCATATACTTAGTCCTCTATGTATTTTTATTGTATTCATTGTATGTTGTCTGTTTTCTTTCTTAGCCCTGAAGATGACCCACAAAGTGGGTCGAAACGTCGGCACTTAATTAAAATAAGTATCCACTTATTTAGTGTTTTAATTGACTGCACCCCCAACTATTTTCTTCCTTACATCATCCAGTCAACGATCCCTCGCTTCTCATGAATCATATGAACCAACGAAAACAACGGGGCCAGTTACAGAACTTCACTATCCCTTTACGCCGCAGTACTAGAATTCAGAACCAAAATTTTCTCGCTACTCCTTCTACTACACCCAGACCTCTGCATCAAGCTCTTTCTTCATCAAGAAATCACCGGAATTCTACCTCCTCGCCACTACACCGTTCTTCTAGTTTCTCTTTTTCTAATCATCACCTGGCTTCGTCGCCCTCACCACAACATCACTCTTCTTCAAGATTACATCTTTCATCTACCTTCTCTCCTCAACGTCGCTCTCCTACTCGCTCTTCTAACGATATTACTTCCAACCGCCTTAATGTTTTCAACTATGATGGAATTGCCTCTCCACATTTTATCTCTAACACTCCCCCTCTTAACATATCCTTCTCCTCAATTAAATCTTCAGTTCCTAACCTAAAATCCCACATCAACCACCCTTGCGCCCTACAAAAACACTTAGCTCATCACGTAGAACATCGCATTTTCCTCCTTAAATGTCGATCAAACTCCCTTTTTCCAAATTTTATAACCAACACCCTGAATCATGTCACCACATCAAATTCCCTATACCCCACTTTACATAATTTCTCATTAAAATTTAAAAAATCTTTGTTGAATCTAAAAATAAGGGAGAATATACAACATATCCATTCTTTGAACCTTCGTATTTCTTCCCTCACCCAATTTTTAACTAGTCACCTTACCCATGACCACATGCATAACCTATCCACCCTAATAGAATCCATATTCTCCACAACAAGGTCACGTAAAAAACTCCACCTCATCTCCAAATTTAATACCCTTTACCAAAAATCACTTACCTCCAAAATTTACCCCAAAGGAGATAAAACCTGGGTACACAATATCTCTACCACCAACATCCCCACCCATGTCCACAACATTCTATCCTTAGGACCCAACTTTGCTGCACCCTCCTCTTCCTTCAAAAAAATTATTCCTGATCTTTTGACCGACTTAGAATATATTCACAATGACCCCCTCCTCCACCGTTCAACTGTTCCTCTAGATCTATCACGTGTCTCCCTAGCCAATATCATTTCTAATTTCCTTCAACACCCCCACTCCACCCCTTCTAATTTCTCCCCACATTTCTTCAAGGACCTATCACTCACACGTTCGTTCCTCAAATCCCATGACGACCTGATTGTCACCAAGGCAGATAAAGGCAACTCTACAGTGATTATGAATCGTTCTGATTACGACCTCAAAATGTATTCTCTTCTTTCAGATACTTCCACCTATAAACCTATACCCCGAGATCCTACCGCTTCTATCCAAAAACAATTCAACCTCCACCTAAAAAGCCTTTTAAATTCCAAACTCATCACTTACCCAGTTTACAGAAACCTCATTTCCTACCATTCCTTAGCCCCTCGTTTTTATGGCCTTCCCAAAATCCATAAACAAAACAACCCCCTCCGTCCCATTACATCCAACATCAATTCCCCAGCAACAAAACTTAGTAAATTCTTACTCCCATCATTACAAGTCCTTAGCCGTAACAACCCATACGATATCCAAAACTCATTTCAACTACGTGATTTATTAAAATCCCTCACCATCCCTGATCATTACGTTCTCACCTCCTTTGATGTAGAAAGCCTATTTACCAATATACCTTTAGATAAATCCCTCCTCATAATAGATAAAAACTGGTCCATCATAGAACCCCATACCTCTTTCAATAGGTCCTCATACCTCCAATCCTTAAAACTCTGTTGTGAATCCGGCTACCTTACCTTCGATGGACAGTTCTTTAACCAAATTTCTGGACTTGCCATGGGAAATCCCCTCGCTCCTGACCTCTCCAATATTGTTCTAAACGACCTTCTTGACTCCATTCTACCCCAGTTCCTTGACGAGATCATTATTATTAAAAAATATGTGGACGACCTCCTCCTTATCCTAAATCCAAACATTATTCCAGAACTATTATTAGCCTTCAACTCATACCATCCCCGCCTCCATTTCACTTTTGAACTAGAATCGCATAATTCACTACCCTTTCTTGACTTCCGTATCATTAAAAATCCAAACCACACCTTATCCACAGATTGGTATACAAAACCCACTTATTCTGGCAGACTCCTCAATTACTACTCCCAACATCCGCACCACCAAAAAATTAACGTCGCCAAAAATATCATCCACCGTGGCTTATCCCTCGCTGACCCCTGCTTCCATAAAACTAACACCCACCGAATCAAAGAAATCCTTTTAAAAAACAATTTTCCTCCATACGTTATCAATAAACTCATCCATGCCTATAACAACCCACCCACCACCACCCTATCTCCACATCCGCCATCTACCCCTATATACAGATCCCTGCCATATATACCCACCCTCTCACATAACATTCAAAAATCCTTACGTTCATCTATCCCCAATTTACGCATCGCCTTTAAATCCCACAACAAACTCTCCAATATTTATACCAAAGTAAAAGATCCCATCCCCCTTAAACAACGCTCCCATGTCGTCTACCGCATCCCCTGCTCTACTCCTAATTGCAACGCCTCCTACATCGGCGAAACTAAGAACTTCCTTAAAGACCGTATCTACCAACACAAATACTCCATTTCCTCCCATAACCTTACCGCATCAAAACTCTCCGAACACGCCTTATCCCTTAAACACAATTTTGACTTTGATAATACATCCATCCTAGCTTCTGTTCCCAACCATGATAAACGCATACTCTCTGAAACCATCCACATAAATTTAGATTCCTCCACTGTTAACCTCAAGATCGATTCAAACAACTTATCCTCTTTCTACTCACAAATTTTCAACTTACTAAATAAACCTTGAATTAGTTTACCTTGTTATTCCTTCCCATTGTCATTCTGTTACTACTATAGTCTCTTTCCTATAATACTTTTTTTGACCTCTTGACATCAAATCCTACTGTTTAATCACCCTACCTTTTCCCATTAATTTAGTCATTAATTTTCGTGGCTCCCTATAAAAAGTCATGATACACATTTTAATATAATAAAATAGTCAATATTTTGAAAAAATAGTCAATAAAATATTACTATTTATATACTTTTAAAATATATATCTCAAAATTTAAAATTTGTCATATTTTTGGCCGTCAGATTTCGCTGGCAACACCCTCATAACGTATTTTCAGTTCAGACGGCGTCCCCTCGTGCTACTGCGAGCTCCTATAGGTTTGTACATTTTTAATACTCATATCTTCTCCTCACCCCTTTCCTTCTCCATATTGCACACCTTTTTATTTTCCCATATTAGTTTTTGGCATCCATCATATGTTATTATTATCTAAGATTTCATTAGCATTTAACATCACTATTTCATCATATTTTACTCTATTTCCATGCTAATGCCATATTGTTACTTATATTTCTATACGTTCCTTGTATATTTACATCATATATTTATACCACTTCATACTATAGGTATGGTTTTTTTAAAAAACTGTTATACTCTATATTCATATCTTGACTTTCTACTGTTATTCTTCCTTTATTTACTCTTTAATTTAATTTTGGTTATATCTTATTTCATTTTACTTATGTAAACTCCCTAGGAGTCTATTATCTTACCTTTTATAGTTTATATATATTCCACTACCTTTTCCATAATTTTACTTCTCACCTCTGATGTTTATACTTTTTCTTTCTTTTTAAATATCTTTCTGTTTACTTCCGTCTTTTATCTTTGTATATAAAAAAAAAAAAAAAAAAAAAAAAAAAAAAAAAAAAAAAAAATTTTGGCATCACCACCGTTCTGTACATTTTCTCTGTAATTTTTTGTATTCATATATATCCCTCACTTTTGTTCTAAATTTCTACCTCTCTACATATATATTTTTTCTCATTTAGCATATACTTAGTCCTCTATGTATTTTTATTGTATTCATTGTATGTTGTCTGTTTTCTTTCTTAGCCCTGAAGATGACCCACAAAGTGGGTCGAAACGTCGGCACTTAATTAAAATAAGTATCCACTTATTTAGTGTTTTAATTGACTGCACCCCCAACTATTTTCTTCCTTACATCATCCAGTCAACGATCCCTCGCTTCTCTATAATATTTTAAACAAATTTTGGTTCAATTGAAGTACAAATTAGTCACTATAGAATTTTCTTTTTCTTGACCTTCTGGATGTTCTTTCACCTTCACTTGGAGGTGAGAGACACAGCTTCTGCAATACCCACGACACCCACATGATCTAAATTTATACTACAAGATATGAATATTAATCTTCCAGCCAGCGTGTTATCTCCAGTGCCGAAAGGAATATATGTGGCTTGACAAGGTAAAAGAAAACCACGCAAGGAACCAACAGTATTGTTGTTAACTTCAACGCCAAATATATAGCAAAATCCGCTCCTCCACCTGTTCCAAATAAAAACAAGTTGGTAGTGATGGCCCATGTTTCTGAACCATATAATGCCACACTTTTGACTAAGAAGTGGCAAAGTCTTTTGTTTGTAGATAATTTAACTTCCTTACTCCCTTTGTTAGGTTCCGACAGTAATCTGCCATCATGGTGGTATTCCACTTCTCTTGGTATCGTTGCTCGATCACTTTTATATCCTGGTGGAACCTTCTTGTTCTTCAATGTAATCCCCTAAATTTTGGGGGAAATAGTCAATGTGAGAATGAAGAAAATGAAACATTACGCTAATGAGGCAGCCAAGGTTCTGGAAAGTTTTCAGCAAGCGTTCCACCAAATTTCGGCCATATTGGGTGGGCTCCTAGTTATTGCCTAGAAATCCTTCCCCCACAGCCTTGAGGCTTAGCTAGGCTTCCTTTTCCAAAGAATTCATGGTGTTCTCGACGGATTGATGACGTGGGAGCAGGGACTGAAGTGGTTTAATAGGGCAAAACTGATTTCATAGCAGGCAACCATTCCTGCTACTGGATTCAGTGATGCGAACCATCCACTATAAAAAATGGGTAACGAAACCACAGGCAGAACCTCATGGGTGGTTTGGAATCCTGCCAATCTCCTAGGTAAGTATTTTCTTCTTCTTTTACCTCCTCCAAGTTCCATTCTGCTTCGAGTTGTTCTACCCCAGGATCTGCATTTTTCTCTGGACCCCCCATCTTTGTCGTCCCTTGGAGTCTTCCCAATAACCAATCGCTACACTTGCTGTTCTTCTCTTACATATTTATTTTTTATATTCATGAATATGATGAAGAGCAGAGGGCTCAGACTGTCTCATTTGCCCATCGAGAAGTATGCTGTCACTTTTAAAATTATCTTACTTAAATGAGCTATTTTATACTTTTTTTAATTTATAATTTATAAATAAATATATTTTTTATAATTTTAATTAGCATGTTTATCATTTAATTTTATTCAAGATTCGAACCATTAATTCTTAATTATTCGTCCGAATATGTATGTGTTATTTGCCAATTTCGTTTTATTTTCAACCTTCATCATTTTATTTATAAACTTCTTCATCTTCCTCCTTGTGCCTTTCAGCGTGGAGGTGCCTCCGTCCATGTCAGCGACGCATCCCGGTTCCTGGCCAGGGCCTTCATGGCATTCAGGCCTTGTCCCAGCTTGGAGATGTGGTCAGTCCGTTTTCGCCTAGGTCTGCCCTAGGGACGTCTTCAAGTTGGCCTAGCTTCAAAGAACTTTCTCGGGTACCGATGTTCCTGCATTCGGCAAAGGTAGCCAAACCATTTCAGCTGCCTAATTTCAACCGCTACTCTTCTGGTTCGGGCAGCCACTCTCCTCAGGTATCTCACTTCTGCGACTGTTAATTGCTCCAGTGCTTTTTTTTCCAACCAACAAATATGTCAGCTTTAATTTTTCTGATGTGACTTTTGGAAACTTCTTTCCTAAATACTGAAAACAAGGATTCAGGTCAGGATTCGAACCCTCTCTAACCAACTGAGCTAACCTGGCTCGTAACACGGCCAGACAAATCCATTCTCTTCACCGATCCTATATTCCCATGTTCTCGCAATTTTGCAGTTTTTGAAGTTAAAGAGGTTAAAAAGAATATTTTCTGACCTCCACCCAGACCATTTCCATAATACTTAAATAAAATCAACTCTTATTATTAAACTAATTTTTAATGATAGTTTATTCTGTATATAAATATTGCACCCAAAGGAAGAAAGAAACTCTTATCTCTTTGAGTTTCTTTCGACCAAAATTAATTATGAAAACATTAGAGAGGACACTATAATATTTGGTATAATATATAATATATATATAGTAGTATATATGTATACACACACACACACACACACTTATTTTTCCCCACGAAGTAATGCTTGACGGCTGTTCCGTGGGATGGGTAAAAGGAGAATTGGGAGGTGGTTTTTAAGTGAGTAGGAATCTCACACTGTTGTGTTATTACACTTCGTCTTATGAAAGATTTTTCCCCTACCCAGAAAAAAAACAAAAACAAAAAAAAAAACACTTATTTTTAAAATAATTATAGTTTTATGTTTTACGTTCTTAAATTATTTTGTTTTCCATAAAATTTGTATATCTGTAATTATTAATAGTTTTCTTTCTTTATAATTATTGTTATGGTATTTATATTTTTTCTTTCATTTAATTCGTTATTGCGAGGTAATTCCTAATTTATATTCATTATTTTTTTATTTTCATGTACTAATTAAATTGTAATTGTATTCTACTCTAAGACATGATAGTTTAAATTTTTTGTCCCGCATCAATATTCTAAAGAAACTTCCCAGAATAAATATGGATTTTTATCAGTTTTATTATTTTATATGGTCTTAAGTATTAAGAGTGTGAGCTTCTTGACCCACCAGATGATGAGGGAATCGAGAATGCGATTCGGAAGCTTAGGAACAATCGAGCGCCAGGATGTGATGTCATACCAGCTGAACTTCTGAAGGCTGGTGGAAATGAAGTGATAAAGGTGATCCGAGATCTTCTTCATAGTATTTGGTTAAACAAAGCTCTTCCGCGTGACTGGTGCATTGGCCTTATCCTCCCTCTTCACAAGAAAGGAGACCAGATGCATTGTGATAACTATCGTGGCACAACACTCCTTAGCTCTGCCTACAAAGTCCTCTCCAATGTGGCGTACCAAAGACTACTCCCCCATGCCCAAAGAGAGATAGGAATGTACCAATGCGGCTTTACAAATGGTAGATCTTGTATTGATTAAATATTTGCCCTGAGAATTCTTACGGAAAGGACCAGAGAGTACAATATAACGACCCACCACCTTTTTGTGGATTTCAGCAATGCCTATGACAGAATCTTCAGGGGGAAACTATATCAAGGCATGGAAGAAATGAATGTCCCCAGAGAATTGATAAGCCTTGTGGAATTGCTAATGAGGGATTCGAGAAGCCAGGTCAAGATCCAAAATGACATCTCTGAAGTAGTCAGGACAATTAGGGGTCTGAGACAAAGGGATGGACTCTCGTGCTTGTTATTCAATTTTGCACTTGAAAAGGTCATAAGAGACTCAGGGTTACAAGTCACTGGTACGATTCTGACTAAGTCCATCCAAATAACGGCCTACGCGGATGATATAGATATAGTCGGAAGAACACATAGGGATTTACAGCAAGCGTTTCTTGCTTTGGAGAAAGCTGGACGGCGAATGGGTCTTCAAGTGAATCAGGCAAAGACCAAATATATGCTTGCTAGCCCTTCAAGACAACCAACACCCTCTATCACGTTTGCCACCTACACATTGAAAGTGTCGACAGTTTTGTCTACCTTGGCTCTTTGGTCAAAGCGGATAACTCAACTGGAGCAGAAGTTCAAAGAAGAATTTTGACCGCTAATAAATGTTATTTTGGGATGGCAAAAATTTTAAGAAGCCATCTGATATCAACAAGAGCCAAGGTGATACTTTACAAGGCAATGATGAGGCCTGTTATAACTTATGGATCGGAAACCTGGCCTGTGTCCAGGGCAGATGCCAATAGTTTACTGCTCTTCGAAAGGAAAATATTAAGAAGGATCTATGGAGCAGATAGACTTGGCGATCAATTTAGACTCAGGCAGAATGCAGAGAAATATCGGATGTATCAGGAGCTAGACGCGGTTCAGTATATAAGAATAGCTAGGCTTAGATGGCCGGACATGTGGCCAGAATGGAGGACAACGTTACACATAAGAGACTGCTATTTTGGTACGTTGACGGAAAAAGGAAACGTGGACGGCCACTATTAAGATGGGCAGACGAGGTCGAGAAGGATGCATGTAGCATTGTTGGATCCAGAGCTTGGAGGACCTTGGCACAGGACAGAGAAGAGTGGAGGCGACGCCTTGATGCGGCCTAGACCCGTACTGGGTTGTAGAGCCAGTGTTGATTGTTGATGGTCTTAAGTATGCATATATTTTTTTTAATTTTCTAATTATTATCCTAGCAATCTTCTTAAATTCACTTGATAATTAATTAAAAACAAACAATTTTTTATAATTACAATACTTAATTAGTCGAAAGAAATGCAAAAATGCGGAAAAATAATTTTGTGGAGATAATTCTTACTAATCCAAACACTGTTCGGGGAGGGGGAAAGTTCCGGTAGCGAAATGTAGACGGCGCTGGTTATCACCTACTGCGCTCCCCCCCCTGTATCAAAGGGAGACCTTTTGTAAACTACTAGCCTTATAATACTTAAGATATTGATTGATGAACGAAATTCGAGAGCTAATGTAGTATTTTAAATTGACCAAATTATTTCCATATCTAGGTACTGCTACTTTACAATCCGAAAGATATAAAGAGGGTGATGTGTGTTCCTTGTCGAGCCAAGGTGGGAAACCACTTAGGCAGACAAATAGTTTACAGGGATCTTGGCGTTGGGTGAATAGGGTGGCTTCAAGAAAGGGAGTGTCCTTCTCACATGATGAAATGGTGGTCCGAGATAGGCCCTTGGTCGAGTCTATCTTAGTCTGTCTTGGTAGCCAAATAATCTTATCCAGTTTCCAGAGATTTTAACACAATCAAGGTTGATTTGAGGAATTAGAGCAATATTAAGAAACAAACTGTGCTTCTACATCCCATAAAGGGGGTTAAGTACATGGTAAGGACTGTATAGTACAAGTCAAAGGTTGTCCTTAAAAGAGATTTTGACGAAATCACGCGCTACCAAAAGATTCCCCTTAATAACACTGCTCGACAAGGTTTTCTTCACAAGAAATCTGATTAGTGAATCTAGTGCAGTTGTTCATACTAAAATTGAGATATGTAGTCAGAATTTTTCCATCAGGCAGAGTTTTTTTGTGACAGCTACTTTTTAAAATCTTATTTTAGCGTTGTTTTTTTTACCTGCCATAGGAACCTTTACCTCATATGTAGCGATTTTATCCAAGCTGTATTTAAGGAAATTTTATTTGTAATATTATGCTGAAGCATCATAAAACATGGCCGTGCAGGTTTATTCATGTTTGGACATGGTCAGACCTGTCCATCTGGCATTGTGATGTGTCAGTATTGACCTAACTGTGAGTTTGTTCAGTAGTGAAATATTTCCTTGCTTTCTATTCAGAAGTGTATTGTGCATGTAGTGTTTTAGTGCTTTGTTTTTTCATCATTCCAAGAAAGTGTGTAAATCATGTAGACAGTTTCTGTTATATTTGTGGTGTGCTGACCTTCTGGTCTCAGAGGCGAAAGTTGGCACCAATCGTAAAGAAGTGTTATCAACTTAATTTTGGATGTCATAATAACATGCTGTGTTTCCTGTGTTAGATTGCTGATCGGGTAAAAAAATGGTCATCGTATGCCCTTTGGAATGCCCATGATTTGGAGGGAACCGAAAGATTACTTAAGTGATTGTTATTTCTGTTTGACAAATATTAAAGGAATCACATCTAAAACAAAACTTACAGCTAAGTATGAGAATTTGCAATAAGACCTGTCTTACACAATCAACAGTTCCCTGTACCAGTATATGCAGATAGGACCTTAGGTGATAACTCTGAATCTGACCTAACTGAAGCTGAAAATGCTTCAGATGGCAATAAAAATGATCCTACATATAAAGCCTATTCCAATTCATCAGAACCATACTTTAACAATCAGAAAGACCTTAATGACCTGATTCGGGATTTAAATCTGTCTTATCCCATCCTAGATAGTAACCACATAATCCCAGACCACCAGTTTGGTTTCCGAACATCCCACTCCACTATCCAGCAATGCCATCGTGTTGTGGATGTTGTCTCCTCAGCATTGGAGCGTAGATTGTATTGCACGGGAGCCTTTCTCGATGTAGAACAGGCTTTTGATCGAGTATGGCACCCAGGTCTCCTTTACAAAATCCGACAATTCCTTCCTCCTACATACTTTTTGATCATACGCTCCTTTGTAGCTGGCAGAACATTTAAAGTAAATCATAATCGTTCCTACTCTCCTCTCTATTCCCAGTCTGCTGGTGTTCCTCAAGGTAGCATCCTCGGTCCTATCCTCTACACGGTATATACAGCTGACATCCCAACCCATCCTAACACCTTCATCTCCACCTATGCTGATGACAAATGCGTGTTATCAGTTAATAACGACGCATATATTGCATCCCAATCCCTTCAATCACATTTATCAAGCCTCGAAGAATGGTGTCGGAATTGGAGAATTAAAATCAATTCCAAAAAGTCCCATCAAATTACCTTTACCCTTCGCCGAAAACCCTTGACTTCCTGTCCTACTGTATCCTTTAATAGTACTCCACTTATCCCTGTTGAACATATCCGCTACCTAGGACTCAACTTAGACAAACTTCTAACTTGGAACCCTCACACAAGACTGAAAAGACAAGAAACAGCTCGACGCTTCCGACTACTTCAACACATACTAGACAAACGCTCAAAGCTTCAAATCAATTACAAAAGACTTATTTATGTTACTGTTATAAGACCTATATGGACTTACGGAATTGAACTATGGGGCTCCACCAAACCATCAAATTCCTCTCGTATTCAATCCTTGCAATCCAAAATCCTTCGCGAAATCCTAAACGCTCCTTATTTTGTCACAAATAAAACCATCCATAATGACCTGAACGTTCCATATGTTACCGATTTAGCCCATTCCAGATACCTATCATTCCATAATAAACTCCAGGCCCATCCAAACCCACTAGTTTCCATCCTTGGTTCCAATTCCATCCCGGACAATCCTCCTAGGCGTCTGAAGAGAAGATGGCCTCGAGACCTTCTATAATAGAAATCTAATTAGAGTGCTGCCATTGGGTAGTGCCTCTACACGTCCTTTCATGCATTTATTTATTCATACAGCCTTTGTACTAGATGTATAATATTACAGTTGTACAATTCAATAAAATAATTAAAAAAAAAAAAAAAAAAATCTGTCTTAACAGCAAGCTGAAGGTTTAATTTCCAGACTCAAAGGGTGGAATCTACTCCAAAAAGAAGTAAGAATATGTAGTCATCGTGGCTCTCATAGTGATTTCAAGGACTGCTTCTCTGAAGAAAATGGTATTGTGTTTTGTAGAGATATTTTTCAGTTATGGAAACTCTTGGGCTTCATCATCGGCAGTGGCGAGTATTTATAGATTCGACTAAACTTAGTTTGAAGACTGTGCTGCCACATTTAGGCAATGAACTTCCATCAATATCTGTAGCGCATGTAGCTGATATGAAAGAGACATATCAAAACATGAAACTAATTTTAGAGGAAATTCAATATGGAAAATATGAATGGAATATCTGTGGTCAGTAATAAAGGTCATTGCTTTATTGCTTGGTTTGCTACATGGGTTCATCAAATTTTGCTGTTTTTTCTGCCTCTGGGACAGCAGAGATAGGTCTCACTATGTTACAAAATCATGACCTAAACGTGAATTTATCCCTGGTCAGAAAATTGTGTCATGTGTTCCATTAGTGAGTCATGAAACTCCTCCTCCTGAGTCCTGAAGTATTATTACCTCCATTAGATCCAACAGAGATTTACGGCTTTTAACATAATTAATATGATATCAGTAACCCACCAAACTATAGACTGAGATATCTGCTTAACAACATTTATTAAAACTGCAAATTATACGATTATTATTTGTCAATAATAATAATTATACATGATAGTATTACATTCTTACTTGTACTAATAATCTTCAGTGGATTGCCTCCCAAATTATACCTCGGGCTACCTTGCGAACGTTACCTATTACTAACTTTTGGGTGTGATTCGTTATGAAGCCAAATAAGTTTTCAAACCCATTTCAATTGTCGTGATGATTTCTCATCAATTTATTATCTCGCTACAATTTCGTGATTTGAAAAATACAAATTGTCCCATGAGCTCGCTATTCTTCGGAGCGAATATTCTACGCAACAACATCGCTGCACTCCTCAGAACTAAGACGGAACTTACTCGGATTTGGTGGGATGGTCATGGAGGCATCATGTCGAGCTGGTCTCATGGCAGAGGGGATGTTGGAATAAACAATTTTCTTTTTGCTCTTGAACGAGAAACTTTTGATTGTGGTCATGCAAAAATAGCAATCGGTCACGTGATTTGTAGGTTCTCGCCATATCATGGGAACTGCAAATGGCATTGACTTATGTGTCCCATTTAGCCAACCACTCAGAGAACGTGACCATGAACTACAGCACATTTTAGGAGCCCATGATTTGTCCTGATCACTTACTTTACATCCAAAGTATAACTCGTATGCATTCTTCACCAGCGGAGTCACAGGTTTCTGAGTGGACTTGAATGTGACTTCACCACAAACATAGCAAAAGGGATCAGGCTTATTTATACACTGTCGTGACATTACAGAGAAAGAGTGAACTGATCCAAAAACAATGATAGCACAACTGAATATCCAACTAAGTGAGTTTAGCGAAAGCCTCGAGAATACTAATCAAATCCTAGAAGAAAAGTGACAAGATAGGGGCTGAGTGGGAGGGGGGGGGGAGTTGGGGTATTGAGGGTGAAAGGGGGGCAGGCAAGGATTTGAATGAAAAGGGTACCACCATAAAAGATAAAGGAGGGTCATTCCCCTAAAGATCCAGGTAGAGACCAAATCCCTGCCTCAAGCTCAAAAACTGAAAAAAAACACTTTTAGCCATATTTCTTTAACCACTTGTAATATTCCCATCAAATTTTTTTCGTTCAAATATACTTCATTGCGCTCAAAATCATCGGGTTTTGAATTTTTTTTCACTATGTTTTGATGCCGAAAAAAATTCGTCAAATCCACAAAAAACTCACCTTTTTGGATAAAAAACTAGAATTTCTCAGGAAACTGTGCGTGATAGACAACATCTGACTTCAAATTCGTGTTCTGCACATCTGATAACAGTAAGAAAGCATGTTTTGGTTTGAAGGAGGATTTTCGTGCAGAACAGTGTTATTCCTTTATCTTTCTATTCATTTATCGTGTTCATTATCTTTTTATTCCTTTTGATTGAATGTTCTTTTTCCATACTTATTTGGGGGTTTTATAATTATGGTTAATAAAAACATTTTTTACGATCCACGTCGTTCTTATATTGCCCAATCTTTCCATTTTATTTATAAAAAATAATATTTTTGAATGTTTTTATATATTTGTTGTACTTAGTATACTCAGATTATTATAAATCTAATCATAAAAGAATCTTGTCGTTGAGAAATATAGTTGAACTAATTACCCGAAGGATGAAGACAGTATCGTGTAGGTTTCGTCCTTCAAGCAGGCAGCGAACCATGGCGCTCAATCATTCGTAGGTCTGCTCCAAAGTCCTCAGTGTTTTATACTTTTTACTTTTCTGATTTTTTTTAATGATTTATTAGTTTATTCACCTTATGTCTAGTCAGTGAATATAATTAATATAGTGTAATAGTGACGTACAGAAACCTATCATAATCGTGCGTTAAAATGTCTTCAGCCATCTGTTTAGGGGCATAGGGTGATTATTGGGATCAGTAATAGAAATATGTGAACGAGTCCAGAAAGTCATAAAAGTCCAGCAAGTTTCACTGAGCTAAATTTACTAGAAATAAAAGTTAGATTTTCAAGTTTCTTATGAAAACATGGTTATATAAGTCCGTATAAAATTATTAGTTACAGCTAAATTATCTGACAAATTTTTCAATCATCTTAATGTATTTCAAATAAATCAGTATAAAATTCATTTATTTATTTCGTTATTATTATTTCTTATGTTTGTATTATATTATTTTTTAACATTATTACATAAATTTAAAAACATAAAACTTTTACCACCAGGGTATTGGGTTAAGATCACGCTCAACCACCAGGTTTTCTCCTAATTAAGAATACCCACTTTATAATGGCTGGGTGAGCCCCAGAAGAGGTCCAGTTGTATAGCATATAAGATTAAAATTTGTTAGCAACTTATATTTTTTAATTTATTATTATTAGAAGTTACCCCGTTATTTATTTTCATTTGTCTTTTTTGTATGATAACTCTTCTGTACTTTTATTTTACTCTGATACACTAAAAACCTCGTATTTGGTTTCCTGCGATATTATTCGTCCCTGAATAAATAGAAACTTATTTATTTATTAATAAGCAAAAATACATTTTCAAAATTTTTTTAACTGGTAGAATTATTATTCTGAAATTTTTTTATAGTTCTTACAACCAATGAAATTTTGTCATTTTGTGTCATATGAAACAATTTCACCCAATCATGTCAACATTACACTGATAATTGCATTCAGTGCAATTACCAATCACGATGACAACACATGTTGAGTTTGACAACTTCATTCCAAATAAATTTCAAAATGTCACGTTTTAGCCATACGAATGTTCAAAGTATAAATACTGAAGAAAAAATTCCCATAAATACAACCTACAGTCACAAATATATTTTGGGGATATCTGTGGAATTTTGCTGCGAACGAGAATATGAATTTAATGACACCGAAGATTAGAAGAATTGGCGTTGATACTAAAAGTTCAATTCTCGCCTTATTTACTTTAGTCCGGTCCTTACGTTATTATAAGTTTAAGCAGCATAAAGCAGTGATTGATTAAACTAGCGAAAATGTGGAAAAGACAATTTTTGAAATTGACTATTGAATGTCAAATAATTTATATTAAAAATTAATAAAACATTCGATAAATGGCTCCTTCAAAAGAACAACTTAATTTTTAAAAAAAAAGTATTTTTGAGTCGAGCCTACAGTACCTCTATTGGTTGAAGCTTTTTAATTCAGGTACGACATATATAATATTCCATTTCCAACATTTTTTAAAAATAAAGTTATCTTTTAAGCTTTTTAAGTCTTAAAGGAATAATGATATAAGTTAAAATCAAAAAAAGTTCAACCTTTTAAACATTTTCTAATGGTTAATAAACTCATTAAATATAATCATTACACTATGAATGCTTTGCTTTACCAATGCCCCAGTTTTTGTTTTTTAACTGACATGGAATTTTCAAATACCTCTATTGAAACATTAGTTTTATGAGTTATGGCGTTGTTCTTTTGAAGGAGCGAAATATTTAAATATAAATGGAAATATTCAATGTTTTTCACAAAGGGTTGCCTTGTGGGATGCCCTTCGACTCCCGGTTGATTTCGTTCCTCTAGTTTTCCATTCCAAGGACTGTCTCCAGATTTCCTAATAATCATAATCTCCCTCCCTCCACCTCGATAATCAGTCACTTCCATCATGTAGTCACCCAGCTAACCCGGATTAAGAAGCCTAAACGCTGGATAATTGTTAATTCGTTGACGGCTCGCCCTGACAAAGAAGACTGGTGTCCTTGCGGGCGGCGGAACGAGAGCCATGGATTCGGTCGGGCCTTGCTCCCTCGGGTTTTTTTCACTTCCTCCAGCTCTACCTTTATTATCCGCTGAGGACACTCCATTATCCGAACTCTATAAGTGTCTCAGAACTAAGGGCACATCTTCTAGGGCCAAATTTCGTTATCATGACATATTTACTAATTCTGGTTGGCTGCTCGTTTTAAGTTTGAAGTGTAAAATCTATTGGTCATCAACGTCTAAGTTCAATTTGGTACAAATGTATATATATTATTTATTTTCGGTTTTAATTGAATTGAGTTGGGGATTATGATAGGATAAAATTTTATTTTATCAGAAATTTTTTAAAAGTTTGGACTTTTTTTTTAACTTATACCATTATTCTCATGAAACAACAGTTTAAATAATCTACAACTCAAAGCATATTAGCAGAGGCCATGGTTCTCCAAGGACTATAGAACCCAAAAATAAATAAATAGATTGTGATAAGATGTGATCAAAAACTAGCAAATGAATTGGGTATAAAAATAGTTTAAAATAGAAGATATCAAATATCAACAAATACATATATACATATATATTAATAAGAGAATATAAAAATGAGGAGATAACTGTGTTGGATGATTTTATATATTCCTTCTTTTGAAAGAAAGGTCATGGATGATCTTATTAATATATTTTTCCTCATTTCCTGAAACCATTGATACATTGATAGGAAGTCCTATTTCATAAATCGTTCTTTTGTAAAAGGCACAACCCTCAAAGATATGGACTATTAAGTTCTCGTTACACTTCTCTCATGTTGGTGGATTTTCTCTAGTGATTAGGCGAGCGTGGGTAAGCCTTGAATGTCCTATCCGGATGCTACGACAGGAACTGCTCCATGACCATGCATGGTCTAACATCAGTTTTTATATGGTTAAATTTATTGGAGGGCTATTGTCCCGCAGTGGCTGCCACTCTTGGAGTACGTTCTGTCTTGGTTTAGTGGCTGCTTTAGTACGGATAGGGAGTATTCATTCTGGAACAAGTCACAATAGAATAATGAAGTACAGAAAATTGAGCTTCAGTTTCTTGGACTTAAATAAAGAGAACAGAAGGGTATACATATCAAAATCATTAATGAAAGTAAATGATGATGTAAATATATATAACAAATAATAAATACTGATCCTTTGGAATGGAATGGTTATTTAGTTTTCATAGTCAGGTTCCTTAAGGCTGTTGAGCTTTGTTAAAATTTAAAAAAAAAAGAATTTCTATATTTTCAAACTCCCTGAAATCTCAATTTCGAAAGCAGAAGGAATGACATAGCGAATAAGGGTTAAGTGAGGAACTAGACAAGAACAAACATTGAGTCGTCTGAATGTACAATTGTCGACTCACGAGTAAACAATTTAAACATTAATAGCTCTTAAAAGAAATGCCGAGAAGCATAAACTCTCAAAGAAGCCGTATTTTTCTAATGGGGCAATAGAAAGGAATGAAACGTAAATTGTTTTTATTTTTAACATTATTCTTAACACAACGTGTTAGTAAATTCGGAACCATATTGCATTAATTCGATGGTTTTCAAAGTGTTTCTATTTCGAGCAGACAGGCTAATCCTATTAATGATGAGAATCCACCTTGAGGGTTACTAATGAGCAGGGCCGTGGAGCCTGGGCAAGAGGAAGGCCAACATTACAGCGAGGAGATTGCTCGCCCGTGTCAGGGACCTCTGTACTCTCTTATCTGCGGGTTAGGAGAACATTGGAATGTATAACTGGCTTCCATTATCCATAAATGCCCAACCATATTCGACAATAATGTCAAATATAAACAAAGTAACAAGGATCAACTAAAACTGTAGATGATTCGCTCCAAACGTTTTATTTTTGGGTTCTAGAGACACATCCCGAACATCTGATTTTACGAAGATTCGAATTAGATTTACCCTTCCTATTGTCCTAAGCATCCTTCTTCTACCAAGTTATCCAATTCCACCTTCCATCATGCATCTACAATCTCGTGCAATTTAAATACTCTGCCCTCTATCATAACAACTGTTTTCGGTTCTCAGATCTAAATAAATCGTCCTACAGAACCGCTGCTCTTCGTATATCTTTCCTTATCCGAACCTCGTCCCTTTGGAACTCCATCCCATCTTCCATTCGTCGCTCCAGAGCCCATCCTGTCTTCAAATACCGCCTATTCAATCACTTTACATCCACACAACTCCCAAAAAATCGTTTAGAGCAATCAGGTTTTCGAACAAAATTTCTATATAGATTGATAAAAGAATCGTCATTGACTTTTTAGGTCTATTTCTTACACACTTCGCATAAAATTATTGACCAGAAATTTATTGATATTAGTGAAACCAAAATTATTAACCATACAATTTATTAAAAATCGATTTATTAAACCGTTAAGAATCTTGTAAATGGATAATCCTTTTTTTTCTTCATATAATGTCTATGTGTTAATATTTATTATCATCGTTTCTGTTTTATAATCATCTAAACTATTTTATTTTATTTTTTAATATAGGAAGTTCCCTCATTCTTTTCATTTGTTCACTGTTTTTTCTTTCTGTCTCCTGACCATTTCAGGCCAGTTTTCTTCAGTCTTCTAGCTTGGAGTCTTCCTACCTTCCATATTCTATATTTTTTCCCTAATTATATTGTATTGGACCAAGATGCACCTTCTTTTAATGACACGGTTTCTTTAAATCTCCATCGCTAGTTTTGTAAATTCTTATTTTTTGTTCTATGCATAAAATAAAATTTAAGTAAATAAATCGGATGCCCTTCGTCGTATATTATGGTATATCAAACATTATTTTGTCAATTTCATTTACTTGAAATAGAAATATTACTGTGTTTCAATTCCCGAAGAGTCTTTCTTATGTATCCATTATAAACAAAAGTATAATTGGGAAAATCTCTGATAAATTTATTGTTATACTCGTATGGTGCTACATTGCAAGTTGAGACCTACTCCAGTATTGTCGATCAAGGAAGGCCAATTTCAGGTGCATCCTATCATTAGTAGCAATGGAATCTACTCTGATAAATGAATGTAATATTTTTCATATCCTTGAATGATAGGATGATCCACTCTTAATAACCCACAAAACCTTGGTTTTTCTGTGGCTCATACCATCGAGCCCGGGTCAAAATCCTTGCAATCAGGGAAGATGATTGGTAGAGGTTTCCCATTTATCCTTGCCTCTCTCAGTCTCAGGGTTGTCGTTAATTTATTCTTCTACATTCATCGATTACGTCGGATGTTGTATGAAGTAATTGCGTAATACCTTAAAAATAAGTTCTCTAAAGGTTGCTTTTCCCCTTTCCTTTGCTCATATTGAAGTCATGAAATCCCCATCTATAAAATAGTTGATATTTTATGTGATATGACGTTATATAGCATATAACATGGTATATAACGTCAAAAGAATCGGACACACAAAGCTGGATCATGTCCATCTACTTTTAGAGCTACATCGACCAACTTGCCGAAGTAGTATACTTTGTATATATTCCTTTGTATATAAGTTCATACTAAACTTACCATCTAATAGTTTACCATACAAAACTTATCTAGTCTACCTTCTAGTGAAGCATCTATTTGAATGTGACAAAGTATCAGTTAGATAAATTAAACTTGAATGTTGAAGCTGCCTGCCGTTCAAATAAAATACTAAAATACAGAAGACACTGATGTATTTAAAAACAAACTATTCAATTCAAAATATTTAAGAAATGTAGTCGTCGCTTATGGTTTAGCAGTCGAAGCGACGTTAAGCAAATTATTTGTTTTTATTATTAACAATTTATTCACTGGAATTTAAAAATGTATTGTAACAATACCACAAGTAAATGGCAGTAATAATGGAAAAAGACAAGTAGAGAAATAACACAGTGGTAGTACTCAAATAAGAAATTCAACTTAGATGGTCACGTCTTCTTCTTTTCAGACGCCTCAGAGGATTATCAGGAATTGAAGAGGTTGGTAGGTTTGAAGGGGAATAAAGTTTGTCATGAAAAGATTGATAAAGGATTTGGGCCAAATCAGTAACAAATGGTACATTAAGATCATAGTGGATTACTTTGCTCGTAACAAACTAAGGAGCATTGAGGATTTTGCGAAGCATTTTGGAATTCAATGGCTTAGTAAGCCTCAAAGCTCTACCCCGTAACTCCAGACGGAACCAATGATTGTTTATGCAAATACAAATAAAAAAAAACATATATTATTACTTACTTTCGAACCAGTTTCAATTTTGAATAATTTATATAACAGATTTTTATGTCAATCTATCATAAAATCATATTAAATCAATTTTATTAAATTCAGTTTTAACTAATTCATACTCAGACAATCTGTGCCTGTAAGTTGGACCTCTCTTGGTTTGGGGAGGGGGCCCCAAGCTGATTGACACAAGGGGTAACTTGCCCTACAGCTTTTTTTTTGTTCATATTACCAGGTACTGTGGAATGTCACCTTCTCCCCATGTTACTTCCTAGTCTAAAGGCTGTTGTTACAAAGTTGCCTGTAGTATGAGAGCTTTCTTTGTTACCTATTGGGAACAAAATAAGTTACTGTGTAGAGCTCTGAGTTACTGTTTGAAGGTCCGGGTTGAAATCCGGCTAAGATTATGAGATAGGCAACGGTGGGATAGTATTGGATCTTCTGGGTTCGCTAAACCCCTAATATTATAATTATGTACACATTCGCAAATAAATTAAAGCGAATTCATGTAAGAAGAGTACTTTGAAAGAGACTGATAGTACACTATTTTTTTAATACAAAAACTTTAAAATTAATAGACATTCACAGTTATCTCGATTTATTTCTGATAAAACCCTTATAGGTTATAGATCCCGGGTTCAAATCCAGCTGTGGCAGGTAAATTATTTAATCTGTTAACAGATGAACCACGGATGAACCACTTGGGATCTTCAAGCACAATTGCGGCTCACCCAGAATGTCGTGCTAGATTAGAACTTATTAAGTTGAAATAAAGAACTAAAAGTAAAATATAATTTATTACATTGTTATTAACATTTAGACAGATAGGCTAGGGGGCCAACAAAGTTGGTTTTCAACCAATTGTTTTCTGGTGATGAAACCACCTGAATGAGAAACAGTACGTACCAGCTCTAACGTCAAAAACGATATCTCTGGGTCTTCCAGATCAACTGCTTCGTCATACATCTTATATTCCTCTGAATAAGTATCTATGATATAATTATTATTTTTGTAAATAATAAAATAGGGAAATGTCTGAATATCTAGGGAATATCTTTAAGTGTCGTTAAATGGAGCAATAGCACATTTCTCTGTCTTAAGACTTATGAATGTCGTAAAGATTTAGTAGCCTTTTCGTATAACAATCTTGCTTCGTTAAATTTTTCTTTGATCTTCCAAATGTTTTGTTAAATAATGTTGACTGGAGTGTGTGTAGTGCAGGAAGTCGATATGGTTGAATGCAGGCAGGCAGCACCTGTGACTTGGTAGCCTATATTATTTATATGTTTCATTTTCAGTTCTTGAGATTCGGTACCTTCGTTAAACTTCCTTTTGGCGACGTTTTGACTGTATTGATCTCATAACCGTCTTCTAATAGTGAACAAATAAACACTGAAAAGCCTTCCCTCACACATCCAACAATTTCATTACAACGTCCAAAATTGTTACAAGTTTTATAGATAAAATACAACAAAGTCGGAAAATATAAAACAAACCCAGATTTCATCAAGCCTTCCCTCACACATCCAACAATTTCATTACTACGTCCAAAATTGTTACAAAGTTTTATAGATAAAAAACAACAAAGTCGGAAAATATAAAACAAACCCAGACTTTATCAAGCCTTCCCTCACATATACAACGATTTTATTACTTAATGTGACAAAATTTTTAATAAATGATAAATAAAAAATATGTCAAATAGAAAACATTCACAGACACTAACAAGTCTTCCCTCACACATTCAAAATTCACACATTCACATTCAATTTTATTACTTAATGTGCTAATTGTTTTACATATTTCATAATCATGATGAAAAACAAAAAGGACAGCAAACAGATAACATACACGAACAGTAAAGGTTACAAGATCGCTATATCCTGTACCCTTATCAATGACGAGCGCATAAGAGGAACGTACCCGATTATTTTTATTGATGTTTACTTTGGTATCAGTTCCACAGGTTGCCACTTCTAGTTGAGTCACAAGTTTTCATTTTTTTCCTCTTCTATACACTCGTAAAAAATCGTGAGTATTAGTATGAAGAAAAAAAAACGAGTGTGATTATGCCAAATGTCTGTTTTTCCTTAATAATTTCATCAAGCAATTAACGGTTCAACACAGGTTTCGATGTATAGATGATGGTATAACCTGAACAGTATGTGTAAGTCGGTTTTTTAATCTATGTACAATCTGTAATTGTTACTATATACAGTCATTATTTTTATAATTTTTTATTAATTGTTTTAATTTTTAAATATTTTTATTTTTAAGAGAAAAGATTTGCCCTGTTCGGGATTCAAACCCGGGTCGTCCGCCTCTCCGTAACAGCGCTACTACCATTTGAGCTACCAGGGGTCGCCTCACAGTCAGGACAAATCCGTTCTCTTCACCGATCCCATATCCCCTGTTCTCGCGATTTTGCGAACACGAGTAAGAATGTTCATTGAACATTACTATAATAAGTGTCTAGCTTCAGCTTCCAATAGCCCTGAAGATGACCCACAAAGTGGGTCGAAACGTCGGCACATAATTAAATAAGTACCCACTTATTTAGTGTTTTATTTGACTGCACCCCCAACTATTTTCTTCCTTACTCTATCTTCCAGTCAACCATCCCCTCGCTTCTAAGGAACATTACTATATTTAGGATCTGGTTGACTTACGTCATTATATCATTTATAATTTTTTATTAATTGTTTAAATTTTTAAATATTTTTATTTTAAAGAGGAAAGATTTGCCCTGGCCGAGATTCGAACTCGGGTCGTCCGCCTCTCCGTGGCAGCGCTCTTACCATTTGAGTTACCTCACAGTCAGGACAAATCCGTTCTCTTCACCTATCCCTTTTTCTCTAAAATTAAAAAATTTTAAGATTATAAATAATATAATGGCGCAAGTCAACAAGATCCTAATTATAGTAATGTTCAATGAAAATTCTTCCTCGTGTATACATCGCAAAATTGCGAGAACACGGGGATATGGGATCGGTGAAGAAAACGGATTTGTCTTGACTGTGGGGTGACCCATGGTAGCTCAAATGGTAAGAGCCCTGCCACGGAGAGGCGGACGACCCGGGTCCGAATCCCGGCCAGAGAAAATCTTTTCTCTTTAAAATAAAAATCATTTTTATTTTCGAAAATATTAAAAAGGAATCGAATGAAAAGGTAAACTTAAGTCGTCCATAGGCCACAGCCTGCGGAACTCATACCTTTACTTGGTGCTTCTCTGTTAAAGTAGTTCCACCACTGATAACAGTAGAGGACATAGCAGTGCTGTAACCGTTTGACTTTTGTTAGTGTTTGTATACATTACCTCTTTGCTTTTTTTTTTGTTTTGTTTTTTCATTAAATTTTTGATGTTATTGCTTAATGTTTGCGGAATAAGTAATAGAATTGTCGGATATGTGAGAGGAATGTTTGTTTGTGTTTGAGTGTGTTTTTTATTAGCCATGTGTGTGTGTTTTCATTTATAAAACATTTACACATTATGAAATAAGATCGTTAACTACTCATACAATTTTGTTAATCCAGAAAACGGCGTGCAATCTCAAACTATTGAAATAATCTGGTGAAGTTCCAAGTGGCGAAGTAAGAAAGAGAGACCAATAGAGACTATTTAGATTCTTATCTCACTGAATTTATGTTTCTAGAAAGGTGCAAACAGGACTTATTTAAGAAAATATTAGATATTATAATATTAGATATAAACGCTACTTTAATAAATGAATGCTATTCTGTTACGCTATAACTCATTAACAGATGCGGCTGTGTCTGACATAAGAATTGTTATAAGAGGCTCTCCTCAAACAGAGAAGTACCCTTTACTTTTAATTAAAAATAATTCTTCTGTTTAAATCCTTGCTAATGCGTCTTTCCCATATATAAGATTTAAAAGACATTTGAATAAAAATGAAAAAGGAATCGGCTTTTGAATAATATGGATTGACTTTTGGATCGTTGCGGATTGGCCTTCGGATCATACTTCGGAGTTCTCTCGAGCCGGAGACAAGAAGTGATGGAAGAGACGATGAAGACGGAGCTATAGTACGTGATCCTGAGGCGTTCACCCCGGAGCTCCGTGCAATGACTTCCCCCCACCTCGTCAGGACCGGCCCCGCTCGGGGAAAAAAATTCCCTCGAGTATCTGTGACCCTCCTCCTCTAGTGGCCGCCGCTATAGAAAATTTAATGCGGAGGTCCCACTGCTACCAACATCTTCGCTACGCTCTAACGGACCTTCGGCTTCCTCCGCATTTGGGAAAAATATATCTGTATCATGTCGGAGTATAGCTTACAAAGCTCTGGGACCATTATATATGACCATAGTATTGGAGACTTTTGGACACTCTTATCGGCAACTCTGCCCTAATGACCATTATTCATGTTGTTTAACAGAGAGCACGAATTATACTATACAGATCTAGGAGTACCTGATTGCTCCAACATCTTCAAGGGGATGGTTTAGTAGGACTCTAGGACTACAAAAGACCATCGGTGTATTATTTGTAAAAACATGACAATTGTTACTCCAAGCAGTAATTTTATGGATCGTCCAATCCTTTAAGCAGGTAGAAACAAGGAAGTTGAATTGCCACATCAAATATCTTGGAGTAGCGATTGACACGTTTGGCACAGTGCAAAAATATATAAAAAATAAAATTATGAATGGTAGAAAAAATTAAATAGGTAAATGTTAAGTAAAATAAATCTTACGTTGTCGGTCGATTGAGTCGTTCACGAACCTGCGAACTTGTGATTCATTTAAAAGGGAGCTATTGCTAGAAGTCAATACAATGAGCATCACCTTTCATTTGGTTTGGGGTCTTTATTATAACTGAAATTAATACAGATGGATACAAATAAATTCATCCACTGAACTAGATCTGAAACTTATAGTTTATATATTGGTAGCTGTGACTATCGGATTTGCTTTGGTTACCTGAAAAATATACTAGATGGTGGATTTCATTTTTTTTTTAAACGTAAGCAGTTTACAATAAGGTTGTTTATTACTAAACACTCAAAATTGAAACATGGCGGACTTTTAATATACAAATGCAATTATCGAATGAGAAAAACACCACTTAAGGTGAGTGAAAATACTGTTTCAAGGTTTATAAAAAATCAGTATGTATCAAGTGTATTTTACCTATGTAACTATACGTGGTTTTGGGTCTTATAGATGTCTCTATGTGAATTTTATATAAATTATCAGTTGCATGGCAATCGAAGGATCGAAATGAAAAAATTTCGTGTTTTTTTTTCACATTCGATACTTTGCATTTTTATTGACGATTTTAATAAAACATTAAAACTGCTCATTGAAATAAATACTTATTTGCATGATTGCTTAATATTGTTAGTCTGTTTTTAACCAATTTACAATTTTTATTTTTTAATAAATACCTAATAAACCCAATGCTTTGAATAATAATAAGTTAGTAATAAATAAGTACAATGTAAATATTGCTTAAGTGATTCAAGAACACCTGTAGTAACTATTTATTAATTCCTTAATAAATAATAAATAATTTATAAAACATGGACGAATTACTGAGATATTTTACTGAATAGCATCCTTTCTATTGGCATTAAAGTCTCCAGTGGAAAGATGGAGCGATGTAAATGAACTCAATTCCTTTTTTTTTTCTTCTTTGTTTCTTTACTTAATTGAAATACCCTAATACTTGGTGATTTGAGAATAAACTAAAATATTTATCCAACTAATTGTGTAACAAACTTTTCTCTAAATTTTTAAAGTTTAAGTTAGTCATAATTAATGAATTTTGAAGGTATAATAGCTAAACGTTAAAATCTTATCATTTATTTGTTGTGTTTTTTTTAAAACCTATGCTTCTCATGTCAATCTCAAATAATGTTTTATTAAGTTTTTCAAGGCTTATAAAACTTAGAATCGAATTACTTTTTAATAAACCAGAAAATTTCAATTTATTTAATAGGTTTGCTATATATCAATTACATAATGCCTCTCAATAATAAATTGTTAAACAGATAATATTTTTGTAAGTTTGTGATATTTTATTTTTTTAAGATTTTTCAAAAATAGTCCTTCTATACCTTTGATTTATTTACCGGTCTTAAATATTAATGTAAAATTACTTGTTCTGTATGGCGTGAACTTCAATCTATGTAATATTAATGTTTTCAAGCAGTGAATATGACTTTTTATGGCTTCCTGAAACCTGATTCTTGTACGAAACAGATTGTGGGTAACTGCATCCTGTACAGGATATTTTCTCGACTTAATATCGACGTAATACCTATAAATAGACTACACATATGTTTAAATTTATGTTTACTATTCGAAACGTATGTACAAAAAAATAATAAAATAATTTCATATTCATAAAATATACCATCTTCTATTTAATTTTAAAATATGGATAATTAATGATTTAAAAATATACATACACAAATTATAATCTATCCACTATACAAAGATTCAAGAAATATTTTCTGAGTACCCTTAGGTTTTTTGGTTTTTTTTTGTTGTGTTTTATTACTCAACACGGATATAATGTACAATATTACAATATTATATGAATAATAATATTCTGAATTATAGATCCAGGGAAGAAAATGGTCCGAGGGAGATAAAATAAATAATTTCTTAAATTACTACTGGTTATTAATGGTGATAAGCTACTTATTAGAAACAGATTTTTCGACTCACATTACAGGTCTTCTTCATGGTTGGACAGACAAATTACAAACACATTTAAAATGAAATAATTGGAATAGAAAAAAATTATTTAAAAAAAAGTAATATATAAGAATGAAACTATGAGAAAGCTAGAAACAAAAGTAGGAATAATTTAAATTATAAAATTAATTAAAAGTATTATTTAAATTTTTTAACTAAGTTACTTAAGTCACTAACGGAGTTAGTGATAATAGTAATGAGAAAAAATTTAAGTAAAAGTAAGCCAACAGAATAATAAGTTAGTAAAAGAATGATAGTAATATATAAAATGGAACTTATAAATGTAACTATGTAACTATACACAGCTTACCTTGCAATACAGGTCACGAGTATGGAATATTTTACATTTAAATTTAAATTATTCCTACTTTTTATTAGATTTAATCCAATAGTTTCATTTTTATTTATTTATTTTTTTATATTTGTTTCTATTCCAAGTATTTAATTTTAAATATACTTGTATCTTGTCTAACCAGCCCTGAAGAAGACCGAGTGGATTGAAACTTCGGATTTTGATAAATAGTTTATCACTATTTAGGGACTCATTTCTTTGAACTCCACCCCGACCATTTTCTTCCTCCTGTGTTAAATGTCAGCTAATGTTATTCTAGCTGAATTAAATTATGTATTAAAAAAGCACAATATTAGAAGGAATAAAGTGTTCTATAAGGTTTTTCTTTTGACACATTTTCCTGTAACGAGCGAGAAGTCTAGTAGAACCTATAGATCCCCCAGTTCACTGTGCCACAATAATAGCTTTTATTCTCTCGTACCTTTATGTCCATTTCTTTGTCGTCTCCTGCTTTTGTGCGATTCGAAATGCTCTTTTTTAGCCGAAACGTTGAATCCTTCTTACATACATAAAAGCAAAAATATAATTTCTATGAGTGTAAAAAATACACCGTATTCATGAGACTGAATCCTTGATTCAGCTGTTACAGTGAGTTGTCCAAGTTTAATAATAAAATATTTGTACAATATTGTACAGAAATTATTAGAAAATATCTGGCCAGACGGCTACATTATTGGAATACTGCGATTAAATATGAACTAAAACGTATGATCTGATAGAAACAAAAATAAAAAAAATATATGAAACAAATAAAAAATAAAAAAATAAAATAATAGAATACAAAGTTACAATATACAGAAAATGGCTAATGGGAAAATAAAAAAGTAGATATAAACATCTAATAATATGAATTTTATATATACAAAACAAAAAATAAAAAATAAAATAAAATAATAGAATACACATTTACAATATACTGAAATTGGCTAATGGAAAAATAAAAAAGTAGATAAGAACATCTAATAATATGATAATGAGTGTGGAATATTTACAGTATTTTCTCAATCTATTGTGTTAAATATAGCTTTTTATTTTATTAATGAGAGAGCATCTGTTTGGGAATTAAGGAGATGTAGGAATAGTTTGGATTTGAATGTGGATAAAGAAGATTCATGACGGATATCAGGTGGGAGTGAGTTCCATATAGAGGTAAACAGAGCGAGAAAGGAGCGCTCGAAAGTTTTGGTTCTGTGGGAACGGGAATAAACGTCGGAAAGGCGAGATCTTGTGCCCTGGGATTGGATAGAAGATTTGAACTGTAAGAGACTATAGATATAAGATGGATGTTGTGAGTTGATGGTTTGGTAAAAGAAAGAACCTAGGAAATATAGTCTACGGATAGAAGGGAGGAGCCACTTTAACTCATCGTAGAGGTGGGACACATGGGACTTCATAATTCGCCTCAGTCTTTCCTCAAGCTTGTTCGAGAGCCCACCATAAGCCACACAGCCATAGTCAAAGATGAAAGAAGTGATGAGGAGCTTACGGATAGGTGTCGTTAGAAGATGCCGGGAACCATGGAATAACTTTAGGGAGCTTATTGATCGACGGGAAATTTGGGCAATGTGGGGTTTCCAGGAAAGGGTTTGGTTGAAAACGATACCGCGATTTTTAACCGATGAACTGAAAGTTATAGGGTGATCGTTTAAGATTAGTTGGGGAAGAGAGTTGATGGATTTAAGGAGAGTGTTGGAACCAATTAGATGGCCTTAGGTTTAGCTGCATTTAATATCAGTTTTTTCAGGTCAGCCCAGGCACTGATCCTATACAGGTCACCCTGAGTACTAGCTAATGCAGCTGTTATCTCAGAGGAAGGAAAGGAGAAATAAATCTGGGAGTCGTCGGCGTACAGTGGTGGATTGATTTAGGAAGGTCATTAACGTAACAGTTGAAAAGGATTGGGGAAATACTAGAACTCTGAGCCTCTCGTGTGTTCAGCGGAAGGAAAGAGGATAGAGGCTGAGTGAGATTCAACAGGGTCGTGAAATACCTTAGGGTACTTCCTTGCTGTTAACATTATTATGTTATTATTGTTTATGTTATACATAAATAATTATTTATATTATTATAATATAAATTATATATATGATTATATATGAACCTTCAGCACAACAACTCACCGCTCTACACACTACTGTAGAGCGACCCCACCCACTCTAAACGCAACTAACAATGGCATTAAATTAATAATTTTCGACTACAGTTGTTTAACGGAATAAAAGTTATAACATATGGCTGCCTACAGTTCCTGACGCATGTAAAACGTAGTTTATGACGTCAAGGGAAGAGCAAAGCCTAGAAGCATAATACAACATGTGATATATACGATATTTCCAATACAAATTATATATATAATTATTTATATATTCCGACGCATTCCGGAACATATATTAAAATTGTTGAGAAGTATTTGTATTAGAAGGTTGCATTGCATAATATCTGTCGTAGATTTTCCTCTATATCTGACCGAATTTCGGCGAATGATTATATTATCCTAAGAGCAGAAATCATAAAACTATAATGAACAACAATTTATTCCTGATATTATCGATATCAAAAACAAACAAACTACACCAAAAAGAACCGACTTATTTAAAGATTTAAAAATATCCCGGTGCCCAGGACTGCTTCTGTGTTAGTGAGCAAGCTTATTTGTCAAGGTACTATAAACATAAATAGCATATAATAGCATTCCAATAACTCTGTATGTTTATGTGGAGCTGTCAAGACTTGTGGTCAAGTTCGAAAATTAAGTCCTACATAAATATTCGACTCTGAGAAAAACAAGTATCCCTACCAAATACCCTATTTGTTTAGAACAAACAGACACTCACAGACAGACATTCTGGAGAACGTTTTTATGTCTTTCTCCATGTTACTACACTTTTTTGCATGTTTTTAAATATTTATTCTTTAATAACAGAATTTTGAAAGAAGAATAATTAACAATTCAGTTTAGTTACTTTACTACCATACATCTTCAAACAAAATTAATTATAATTAAATATTTCGAGTATTTTGTAATTATATTGTTATTAGTATATTTTAAATAATATGTAATCACCCAAACCCACTCGTTCTTCCGCTTTCCTACTCCCTGTTACCTGGACTTGATAGAAAAAGATTAAAAAGACATTGGCCAAGAGACCTACTCACCTATTGATGTTTTAACCCATCATCATATAGTTTTATGATCATAGAAGATCATGTAGAAAAGCAAAGTGAAAAACATTAGGATCAAATTTGCTGAATGCGCAATTGCGCAGGTGCAAATGAAAATTAAATAATAAATAAATATTTAAAAAATAAATAAAATATGTAATCAAATTCACTTAGTGTAAAAACTATATTTGTTTAGTTTTATGGTCCTTTTTTTAAATTTTCTAGTTGTATTCGGACTTTAGATATAATATTTTGAAAATAATACCTCAGCTTGATTGTAGTATTTGTTTTAAAATGTTACTGTTGGACTATCTTGCATAACATAATTGATTAGATTGTAGTATAAAATAAACATGTTTCAAGAATTTTTAGAATATACTCTCTAAAAATTGTAATGAATTAATTAGTATCTCGTTCACAAAAACAGATGAAACTTAGCAGACCCATTTCACCAGAAATAATAATGGAATAACGACAAGAAAACTATATTCAAAATGACATTTTGTTTTAAACTAAACCTACGAAAATAGACGTTCAAATCATTAGGAAGACTACTCAAAAAAGATTAGCAAAATTAGGCAACTGCGGTAAACATCTCTAAAAACTACCTAGATGCTTAGAAACCATAATCATTGAATATTTATCAACTATACAGTAATTAGTAATAATGTTCAGGAACCCTATAAGTAACTTGGAGTTTTATGCAATGTATGTTTAATGCTTATTTCCGACGTAAGTTTAATTTTTTTATAATGTCATATAGTTAACATTTATTTGAGAAAGCCTTACGTCAAAGAGGGAGCGGAGTGGCTCAATGGAGTTGCCATGCCGAAGGTTTTGGGTCGGGATTTGTACCTGATGAGCAGATTTTTATTTAATCTATTAGCAGCCGGAGATGGACCCTATGGGGTCTAAGATCCACCTGGGGCTCACCCAGCTACTATTAAGTGGGTAGCCTCTGCACAACCAATGTCCTAGAAACACTACAGTCTCTACCAAGTACTAAGCCCTAGACCCTTCATAGGTAGTAGTGGTACAGTTTTTTTTTAAGTCGTGTGTGAAAGGAGTTTTGTAATTATGTTTTACATAAAATTAATTTGATTGATGCTAATATATACATTGTAAGGATTCTTATTGTCTTAATTGGTAATCTAGTAACTTCAGATTTTAATTACCAGTAGTTTTAAATTCCCTTGGCCAAAAAAATATCTGACATCAGTAATATGTTTTGTAAGGTTTAGAGCTTTTAAAACTATATTTCGTATACAATTATTTGTAAAGTCAACATCTGTAAGATGTCGGGGGTTCAAAGTGAACTTCACATTCTTCATATAACTAAAATATTTAACGACCTTACATTAGTGCAGAATAAACTGGCTTCAAGCTCAATCTTTTTAAGACATTAAGATTCACAGTGATGATTCACAGTGATGCTAGATTTGTTCCCTCAGGATCTGGATATATTGGTAAAGCCATTTTTACGATTGAATATTAAAAATAAAATAACAATCTTGGTTGTATAGTTTGTTTGTTTTTTAAATCGATAGAATATATGTATAAACGTCTGTAGTAGCCAGCTACCAACACATGTTTTTTTCATTATTAATTTATATATCTGTATTCAAAAATATAAATTTGTATTTGAGCATTAAAAAAATATATTTTTATCACTGAACGCGTACATATTTAAACTATTTATACCTCACGGTCACTAAACGACCATTATCGTTTTCTGATTTACAGTACATACATTCATAGAACATACTGCATTAAAATTTCAAGCTGTATAACTTATTTACTTCCAAATAACTGGTCGATTTCCTTGACGTATTTATGTTCTACGTCAGCGTGTGACGCGTGCAATACACTACTTCAACAGTATTATTCATTTTGCACAATATTCCGTTCCTTTCAACAATCCGTCTAAGAATAAAGGTCAATATGGTTTGTGCTCGCGAAACAAGCATATTTAAATTTTGAATTATGAATCAGAATCGAGGAGAGAAGTAGGAAGACCGAAGGCCGGCAAGAAGTCGATTGGAGAATACAATGAAAGGCGCTGCCAATGTTCGGGTTCGTCACTTGGATATGATCGCCTCATTCGGTTGACATTGTTCTATTGAACCAAAAAAGGCTACCATTTGTGTCACTTTGATAAATGTCTCACAAGGTTGCCCAATCTACATATTCATTGGCTTATAAATAAACTATGCCAGCGTTCTGCAAACACAAAACTACTCCATTGTTTTACCAGCGGTTATGGACAACCCGAAATTTGCGTATTAACGAATTGATTGGTCTTGTCAATGTGACACTGATGTTAGCTCAGATACGAATGCGATCTCATTGAAATGCTTCGGCGTGTGTATGCTCATGTATCATGTAGCATGTATATATATATATATATATATATATATATATATATATATATATATATATATATATATATATATTTGTGTGTGTGTGTGTAGGATGTATCATACGGACCTAGGTCCCTCCTGAGGCTCACTCAGACTCTATAAAATGAAGACTTGTGTACTCTTATAAAGTGAGAGGGAAAAATCTGGCGGTTGAGCGTGATTTAGGACAATTCCCGTCCCTGCACAACCGTCGTCCTAGAAACAGTACTGTTTCTACCATGTACTGAATCTCAGGACCCGTTCACGGATTGTCTACCATGGCTACCGTGATTATGAGTTTCTCATACCAATATAATTAACATCGCGATTAAAATGGAAGATAATTGAACATTTAATGATACAGCTATGTGATTATAGCAGGTAGTAAGAAAAGAGAAATAAGAGACGCTTAGATGCATAGAGTTGGGAACTAAGCACCTTCAACCTGCAACTAGGCACTTCCTCACCTGATTCTTGGCAGCTAAAGGAAATGTTCCCGGTGAACATGGTTTTTCCATTAACGCAACCCTATAGGCTTCAATAACGTCCATGGGAGGATACTAGCATACCCTTATTTGAAATAAAACTATTATTCCATTCGGACTGTTTGAGAATTAAAAAAGTACTTGAACATCAATGATCTCTTAAATAACAATAATTGATTCTTAATAGCTAATGGTAACTATGTATCTTAAGATTTATTCATTGATATTTCGCTTTACACTTTTCAAAACTGTATTTATATTATTAGGAAAATTTATCTTTTTATGTGGTAGAAAATGGTCCGGGTGGAGACCAGAGAAGTACTTTGTTGAATTAAACCACCAAAGCCAACGTTTCGAACCACATTGCCGGTCTTCTACAAGGCTAGAGATATGAGGTCAGCTAATATTATTCAATATGTTTTTTATGTATAAATAAAAGCGAATCTGAGGATTTGAAAGCCTAGGTTTTGACCCGCATTCTCGATGAGAGAGATACATTGAATTCAGTTTTTTTCTTGTTTGTGTTTATTGAAAATTATTTTAAAAAATTAACTTAAGCCTAATTTTTATTTAATTTTATATATGTGTATGTGGGGTATGCAGACCCTACAGGGGCCCACCCAGCCTGTATAAAATGTATATAAAACCCTTAATTCGGGGAAAACCTAGCAGTAGACCTTGGTCTCTGGCAAATCGCTTCCCTCCACAACCGCTGTCCAAGAAACCACTTGGGTTCTAGTGGTTATTATTAAATTATTTGGTTGAGTTTTAGTGGTACAGATTTTTTTTTTTGTATATATTTCAACGAGAGATAAATGAACCCTGTTGATTTTTTTTATATATAAAGAAATCAATAAAAATTACTATTTTATTAAATCAGACATTTTTAAATTTTCTGATTTAAATCCAGTTTTTACCTTTTTATGTTTTTGGGAAACTTCAAACACTTCTTTGACCTAAATCTATATTTTTACTTTAGATAGGTTTATACTATAATAAAACAATTCAATATAATTAGTATTGTTGAGGGTTTTGGCATAATTTTCTATCAATTTTAACAGATTTTTTTGTTATTAATGTGAACTTTGTTAATTTCATGTATACATATTTCAGATAATTATTTTTTTTTTCCTCCATGATGTCTTGTCTGTCGAGCGTTGGCTAGTTAATTATAAAACAATAAATAATAACTGTATAATTATAGATGTACTGTCCTGAATTGCTTCTTTTTTCCTACTTATTATTTTTGGATATTATAAATTATTTTTTTTTTTTTTTGTAAAATAATTATAGCAAGCTCGTATACGATCGGCTTCTAAAAAATATGCACCGGTTAAGAAATATTTCGATATCACCCTTATAAAAATATATCCGATGAGTATGCCGAGTTGAAAAAGTACGAAACTGAATTATGTCAGCACAACACGATAAGCATTGCGTGCGGTGAACACTGAAGCAGGAATCACATAAACTTTTCATCAAGCAAAGTGCTTACATGTGATGTTTCGTTCTACTGATAATTACTTGATGGTTGTTGTGCTTTTGCTTTACGATTTAAAATTATTTTCTTTAGTTAATTGGATGTAGGACAAATATCGATATCAATTTTTAAATATACCTTTTTTTATCCGATGTTTTTCTTTTAGAATATCGAAAACTGATAGAATAAATTTGTTAGAATAAATAAAATAAAAAGAACATAGGGTTCGACTAAAAAAGAACCTAAAAAACATAATACTGAAATAACAAAACTATAAAAAAGACTAAATATTAATTTTTTGAAAAAAAAATTATTTTAATATGTTAAATAATTTAAAAAACCAAAAAAGGAAACCACTGAATAATTATATTGACTGAATTAATGATAACTGAAACCTTACAGATCTTTAAAAAAATGTCTGGTACCAAAGATGTAAAAATGAAATAGTAACCCATAGACTTAATGCTATTTGGCAGAAGTATCGTTGTAAAATTTACTAATGCCTTATATTATTTATATATAAGCGTTATTAAATTATATAACTTATACATTTCAGCAGCAATTCCCTGAATTCGGTTCCTCAGAAGAACTTAAAATGAAAGTAAGAGTTAATAACCTTAATAAGTTATTAAAATAACAAATCAAAATACAATAAGTCTTTACTTCCGAGAGTCAATTTTCTTGCTTACTTATTTACGGATTTTTTTAAAGTGTTTATATCTTGTGTATTATTACATTTAAAAATATGAATTAATACGATTTTAAAAGTGACCAAGTGTTATCTATTAATGAAAATTACATTTAAAAATGTTCATATAATTTAGTCATCTATCTTTTCTATATCCATTTTATAAGATTTATGTTTGCTATTAATGTGAAATTAGGGAATGGAGTGCCTCAGTAGTAGAGCACAGATTTGCCATGCCGAAAATCATGGCTCAACTCCCGCTGCTGCCATGAGTGTTATTTAGTCCATTAGCAGCCGGAGATGGATCATATGGGATCAAGGACCCACCTGGGTTCATCCAGTCTCTATAAAGGGGGGGAATCTGGCTTTCGAGCGTGATCTAGAACAAATCACCTCCCTGCACGACCGTTGTCCATGAACAGTACAGTATCTACCATGTACTGAATCTCATACCCGTTCACGGGTTGTAGTGGTACAAGTATCTTTTGTATTAGCATAATTATTTTCCATATATTTTGAAGAGTTACAACCCCTACTGTATCGGAGCTAAATTCTCTTCAGCGTTTAAAATATATAATCGTAATCCTCTAATACCCTTAATACGCTAAATCAAGGTGAATGGTGTTGCGGTGACTTAAAATTTAGATGTTTTATAAAATCTACAGAATCTCTTTTTGCTCTAGCGTTACTTTCATCTTTCATATTGTACAGTGCATTAGTACGAAATTTGGTTTTAAAGAAACATATTAGTCGTGGAACTATCGACATCTCCAGATGCATATCACCAAATATTACTAATTTATTGAGTAGGACCTTTGATTGGAGTACCAAAAGTAAAAGTAGTTGGGACGGAGCGAGGTTGATGGAACAAAGAGGCTGCGGATGAGGGAGTCTCGGACGTTGTCTAGGCGGGCTAAATATAGGAAGAACCGGTCCTGCTACTAGCTCTAGTCTCCTGTCTCCAGTCTCTAGTCGTCTCAATCCCTCCAACCCCCGGGATTTTCTTGCTTCGGGATTACCCTCGTCTGCCAGCATGAGCTCATCGCTCGAATCCAAAGAATACGTCTTGACATGGAAACCTTGTAGCATTCTGAATTAGGCTTGGTCAGTTCTGTTCGTATCTGCAAGGCGATACCATTCGGAAATAATTCTTCTGAAAAAGGCTTCTATCGTTTTCCTTAATCAATAAAACGTTTTTTTCTGTAAATGAGTAGTGGAATGTTGCAATGGAATAGCGAATAGAATGTTTTACTACAAAGGTATTTAAAAAATGTATACAAATTGAAACTAAGTTTGGATATATTCCTTAGGATTAGAAATAAATTACCAAAAACATTTTTTTGAGTGTGAATATCAGGTACTAAAAAAAAAAATTCTGTCTAGGACTAATATGGAAATCCAAAAATAAAGAAACGGAGAGATTGAAATGATATGGTCATCTCAGAAGAATGAAGGAGGAAAGGATAACCAATTTAATTTTCAATTTTTAATTCAATTTCTGAAGGGAGAAAATGACAATTAAAACCACGGAAAAGGTGGAAAGAAGGAGTTGAGGAACGGACGCACGGTCATGGTCTGAGGGAGGAAGATATATACATGAGAAGCAAATGTAAAAGGGAGCTCTTTTGGAAAAAGAAATTTCAGGTTGACTAAGATGGTTGGTTTGAAGGAAGTCTCAGTCTGAGGAAAACCATAAAACAAAAAAAAATCAATTTCATAACATAGGGAGAGAACGTTTAAATAAATTTTATTCTAACACCAAATTTTAATGCCTAAGTAACAAAGTATGCTATTTATTATTATAATTGAACTACTCAAATGTAAATACAATAATCAAAATAAAGAAAATAAACCGAATTTATAACAAGGATTCATTCCAGATTAACCAGAGACGATAAAGTCGCATTTAAACGCTTGCTATTTTACGAGTCAGAAAATGTCTTTCGATAAATGTCGAGCTATTATGTAAGTAGGAATACAGAACAAATTTTGGTTCTATGTGTTTTAAATTGTACTTTTGTTTATTATTTTACAGCTTTATTTCATACAAAAATATCTAATGTCCTTATAGTATTTTTTCGTTAATTTTTTTCTTAAAATAATCATGAAGTGTTGTAAAACCAAATTGTAAAAAATACTCCATCTTATTTTTATAAAGGGCCCCGTTCGAAGTCACCTTAAGTTATTTGAGGATTATCAAATATACGTTTCTTTACTCAATATTTATTATATAGAGTAAATTATCTTTTTTTTTTTTTTAAATATAAACGCTACTCGAAATTCGTACCGCCATCGCCCAAGACCCGAGCTGGTGAATTATAGTGATAAAAGAAACATGATGATATTCCACAGCCTTTTCAGACCAATGCTTTTCAAGGTCCAATATTTTTTGGCGTTAGGGTTGACTGAACTTTGCTGTTATTACATCCTATATTTTTTATTAACTTTTTTCTGTTATAGCAGAAGTCAAAAGCAGTTGAAAACTTTTTTAGGTATCTGTCCACAGGTTGTCATTTCAAGTTGAGTTACAGTAATTTTTAACTGTTTATTTGTTACGTCTTTAATATTTTACAAAAATACAAGTTACCGTGAGCTTTAGTATGGAAAAGAGAATGTAATTATGGGTCATGAGTATTCTTCAGTAATCATTTCTAGAAACAATTACTGAAGTATAAACCTTTCTCATTATTACATTCTCTTTTCCATGTTGAAGCTAATGAGAACCACACCAACATTTATTAAGAATATTGTTATTTATATATTATACGATGGCTCTGCACTGGATAAATTGTTTATAAAGTTTATGTATGTAGGTATGTAAAGGTAGCATATATTTATGTTCGAAAATTAAAGGCTTCTTGCTAACTTACTAAATATCGAAGCTTGGGATTCACTAATTAATATTTTAAAAAATTGATTCTTCTAATAGGTTAAGCACAAATCATAGCATTGACTTGATTACTTTATTTTATTTATGTGGAATATTGCACATTGCAGGTCTTCTTTAGGCATCTTCTTCATGTATTCAAAATACAAAAAATTAAAAATTATTAAATTATTAAAAATGTCTAAATTATACTAAAAGAAACTATACTCATATATATACAAGGTCAACTTCTATCATTCAAGATTTATTTTATTTAGTTACATTTTTTATTATTTATAATTACTATTATTATTATCTTAAATCGTAAATGTTCATTAGTGGATGAATGGTTTCTACTTAGTCATTAAAAAATACCAATATTTTCATTATTCCGTACAATCGCCGCTGATATCCCAACTACTCCTGAAACCTTCCTTGCAATGTTCGCAGACGACACAGTCATTCTATCATCTCATCCAGACCCTGAAATGGCTCCCTCGAACCTACAAAAGCAACCTTTCACTCATTGAAATTTGGTGTAACCAATGGCGGATCAAAGTCAACTAGGAGAAATTTAAACACGTGACTTTTGCACTTCGTCGGGGAACACGCCCTTCTGTCCAATTCAATGATACCGTCCTACCTATTTCCGACACAGTACGATACCTTGGCTTCCTCCTTAACAAAAGACTTACATGGAACCCTCATACCATACTCAAAAGACAAGAACTTAACTGACTACTAAACAGATTACTTTGTATGACCTCCCATATTTCAATAGACAATAGACTTCTAATATACAAGACCATCATAAAGCACCTTTGGACATATGGACTGGAACTGTGGGGGACTGCAAAAAATAATAACCCACCATCTAAAAATACCTAATATGCTTATGATTTCTCACTGAATCCCACAAGACAGTTCTGTTTGCCCTTCTTTTTTCTTTAAATTTTATGAGCGCAGTGCTACATCAACGATAAAGATCGCCAGTGAGCCACGAGACATGTTGTAATAATGCCATTTGAAGTACTGGTAGTGGCCAAATTCTCCTCTCAAAACCTGTATGTCTGATGCCATACCCCCTGAACCAGCTTCCATTGGCGTTTAATGCCAGTGACGCGGCTGGGAAAGGGGGCAGGGGCCTCCCGGACTCCAACTTTGCCCTAATTCCCCTGGAAGAAGACAAGAACCCTAGGCAAGTTCGGGGACCCCAGGCAAATTGCAAATATTGTAATTATGGAATGTGAGCAATTATTTTATTTTTATTATTATTTTCGCAAATTTATTTTGTTTTTATAATCCGGATGTATATACTTTTATTTAATTTTTTTTGTTGGTTTTATTGAATGATTCTATATCTATTTAGCGCTATTACTCATTGCCAACAAGTGGTAGATTGTATTAATATTTCAATAAAGTGTATATTAAAAAAATATGTACAATATTATATATGTTAGCATTTTCGATTGAACTTGGCTTCTGACTGTCTAAAAATACCTAATATGCTTATGATTTCTCACTGAATCCCACAAGACAGTTCTGTTTGCCCTTCTTTTTTCTTTAAATTTTATGAGCGCAGTGCTACATCAACGATAAAGATACGAGATACACAAGGTTCAACACTTGCGTATTGTCCTTCGCATGTCACCGATCTCGTCTATAAAATATTATGATAACAAAAAGGCTCCACGTTATTTCGAGAATAGACGAAATTAAAGGTTTGCACCGAGGCCATGAATAAAAACATTGCCGTGTCTTCTTGGGTTTTCTTTCTCGGTCAAGATTTGAAACCACGTCATATAATTTTTAAATATTTTATTTTATAATGTGTCATATAATGTGTTGATAAACGTTCATTAACGACGAAACTAGTTAGTTCCTTCACCATAGCAAGTATCAAGAATAGAAGGGATACACTAAATATGCAACCAACATTTAATATCTATATCCAATAAAACTGCAAATGCCGATAACATGTAACATTGCAGGGTATCCAATGTTACATTGACAACAATTTTTCAATACTATATCGAAAGCCCAAATATTGAATTTGCAAGTGCATCCGGAACCTTCTTATTCTGAAGACTACTTGGGTATGAATTGTCAGCGGTTCAGTATATGGTAGAGACAGTACTCTTTCTTGGACAACGGTTGTGCAGGGTAGTGGATTGTATTGGATTACGCTCAACCCCCAGATTATGCCCTCTTATTTTTGGTACCCACTTTATAGAAGCTAGGTGAGCCACAGGAGGGGCTTCGATCCCACAGAATCTATCTCCGGCTACTAACTACTGAGCGGGATTTGAAGCCAGCATGTTCGGCGTGGTAACTCACCTCTCTACCACTGAGCCATCTGTATCCAATAGAACTGCAAATATCAATTAATACCTCCTAATGTTATATTAGTATAGAATTGTTAGCACTGTGTCAAAAAAACAATTTTGGATTTGAAAGTGCAACCGGAACATTACTATCTCTGATTCGTAGTTTTCTTTGAACAATTGTTTGCATGGTGTCCGTGCTTATATGAAATGTCCGTTTCAATTTTCCTAAATTCAAAGCGGAATCAGTAGACTTCTGCTGTTTATGTTTACATATTGTAATGAGCTGATATTAATCTTTTTATCCTATTTACTAGATATCTTTTTTTTATAATATTTACTATTACAACTATTGAACGACCATTGTTTAATATGCCGTCTAATAGAACCATGGATACACGCGTATTGGATTTTCGTCTAATTTTTTGATGAGTTTAAATATGGACACTCGGCAGCCCAAGCTGCAAGAGACATAACCAACGCGTTCGGGGAAGGGTTTTATAACGAAAGGACCATACATCTTTGCTTTTTATAAATTTTGACAATGCATCAAAAACTTATCCAGAAACAACCCCCATTACTTAATCGGAAGAAGCTATACTTCATTACGACAAAGCCAGACCTCATGTTTCACGACAGACAATAACCAAAGAAACTGGGTTACGAAGTCCTCCCATGCCCAGCTTATTCGCCAGACCTACCTGCAACAGATTTCTATCAGTTCAGAAATTCGGACACTTTCCTTAATGGTAAAATTTTGGAAAATGCTTGTCAGGTCCAAAAGAAATTTTCAGTCTTTATTCCATTGAAAAATCGTCAATTTTTCAGTAACCTGTATTAATTTCAGTACATGCCCCTGTATTAAAATTAAGGAAAAATGTTATGGTTAGTAGAATAGAGAAGGATAGCAGGAGATGATGGAGCCTTACGTAAGACGGCAGCGTCCACCTGAGGCAGCCTTGGACCGGGTCACTCCACCAGAGCTCCTTCGCTACATCTTGGCTAGCTCAAGTCTCATCTTTCTATCTTCTGTCTTCATCCCATCCGATAGTCCGTCCTCTGTGTAATATATATATATATATACAGTCCCTGGCCAAATTATTTGACGCACTGTATTTTTTAAATAATTTTATGTTTCTTAAGAGTTTTTATGCAGTAATTGTATATTTAAACTAAAATATTATTGATTTTTATTTAAAAGATTCGTTGTAGACTACCTATTTGTATTTTTTTTTTAACATATGGCAACACAGTGTTGACAAAGTGATACATGAATTTAAACAAGTACAAACCTATATATTTAATATATATATTATATATTTATTTAACCTCATATTCAATGATTCTATTTCGAAAATTTCAAATTACACAACTGAAAAATTCAGGGTTTTGTAATAAAATAAAGTCTGGAAATGCGTTTTCGACTTGAGAATCATTTTCAAAAATTTTACCCTTAAGGAAGTTGTCCAAATTTCTGAACAGATGGAAATATGTTGGAGTTAAGTCTGCCTTCTAGTATATGTTTCTTCAGATTAACCAATGCAGTTTTTTGTTTTGTTTTTATCGCATTATGTCAATCTTTGACAAGGATTTTTCGAAAACTTTTACCCTTAAAGTTCTTAACAGATGGAAATCTGTTGAAAGTCTGGGGAATTAGGTGGGAGCGGGAGGACTTCGTAACCCAGCTTGTTTAGTTTCTTCAATGTCTCTCGTGATAAATAAGTTTTGGCGTTGTCAAGTAAGAGTTAAGTCCCCTCCGATTAAAAAGTTCTGTTTGATAAATTTCTGATGCATCATGTCAAAATCCCTGCGGGGCGATGTGGATTTTGTGGTTTCACCTCTGGGTAGAAAGTAAAGAATTACTTACATATTTATTAATTAATTTGTCAACGTAAAATTTCTCAAATAAACGGCGAATGGTTCCTTAGTCACAACACTCTTCCCCGAGAGAGAGTTAACTGCTCACAGATAACCGGAATCGTATCATTCTCGTAGTTTTTGGCTTGAGATAGAGACGCAATATAAACAATAACTCCTTTTCTTACTTCTTACTTAGCCCCTTATTCAATACGGAAATAATTCGATTCCACTTACATAAGTACAAGAAACTGATTTTTGAGAAAATTAGACTTAACCACTTATTCACCGGGGCTGTAGATATTTATTACTTACGCATGTTGACTCTGTCACTCGGTGCTGAGAATTCTCATACTTTTTCTGTACAATGAAGTTCCCTGGGATTCAAATACGAAGGAAAATAAAAGTGTAAAAATATGTAATTTTCTCAATGACATAGAAAGAGAATTTACGTACAGGGAAACATCATTGTGTAATTTACAACCCAAAATCAGACACGCAAAATGATAAAAATTTTCCGGTGAGGCGAGAAGTTCTTCGAAAAGAACACTTACATCATCAGCAGGTGATAAAACATGGCATGAAGATCATGAATCAAAATGGTATTTAGATAAATGTATGTGTTACATGAGGCTTTGTATTCTGGTTTAGAAAATAAATAGTTCGTCAGAAATGCTATATTTGGGTGTCCATCCCACCGCTCCATCTCACCGCTCCATCCCACCGTTCCATCCAACCGCTCCATCCCATTGTTTTTACGGCATCTCTCTTCCTGTTCAAAATCGGGGATATACAGCTTCCATTTTGGGGATCTAAATTCGTTGGCTTTTGTTTCTATTCTATTCTCTAGAATTGGTTCACCGAAATATTTAAAATGGGTGTCTCTTTTGCCAGATTTTTTCTCCATTAATTTTAGTACTTCTTTGTTCCAGGTCATGCAGTCTTTTCAAAATATATATGCAGGCCGACTTTTTCCGCAATTTCTTTTAGATGTCCATTCTGCTTTTTGGCTACTGGAAGGAAGGAGAATTTGTATCTTATTAAAGACTCTTCTTTAAATTGATCATTGTTTCATGCACCCTATTCCGTTAGAAAAAAATATTCATATGTGTACATATTTGTTATAAGCAAAGGAAGTATAATTGCGCGAAAAATTACGATTTTCATTTTTCAAATGAAATATCCAATTCACAAGTCTGTAGGTATAGATATCGGAGTAATATCAACCTACTTACCTTATATGTCATTTTAATTTTAGTGACTAACTATTATGATATAAGCATTGTATTGTAAAATATTATATTATTATTGGTATTATTTAAATAAAAACATATTATTTAAATTCCAAATATTTTCCGATTCCTGAAACACTGTGTCCTCCGCCAGAGCAATTTTACATATAATTATTATAATCATCCATTATGATAATTAGTAAACAAAGCCCATGACTCATTTCTTCGCCTTCTCCTGTTTCATATTTCTCTTGGTCTTTTAAAAAATACATTATTTTAAGACAGCCGCCTTGTAATACCCCAGATACTTGTGGCATCGATTCATCTGCAGAAATGAGTCCCATTCATCATAATTAAGCCATATTCACACACTATAAAATATATCCCTAACTATATAGGGATATATTTTATAGTGATAGGGAGTCGATCCCTTGGAGTACAGCGCTTATGGTGGGGGGATTATACTTGAAGTCGCTTCAATAAAGGGAAACACAGAAGGTCTGAAACTATTAATTAATTTATTTAACGTAAACGTTATTATACTCTGTTTAAGAGTGAGTTTAAGAAGTACGAAAGTTGTACCAGGGTGATAAGGATAAAAATGTTAACATTTTCTAGAAGGGAAGAATATCACATAAGAAAACCTTTGTTCTTACGTATACAAGTACCTTAGTACTTGGTCTATTATATCCTTGTGTACGCTATTTAAATTGCGTTCCATCTATATATTACTTTTGTTTCTTGCATTCTTTTTAGACTTATTTATATTGAGAAACAAAATTTTTCTGGATCTTAAATGCTCAAACGCGATTTCTTGATTGGCATACAAGATGTCTTGTTTCCTTCTGAAGACGCTCCTCATTTCAGATCCCAGACGTCCTTGACATCCGCGATGCACCTTGTGTCCTCAAAGCACTCCTTTTTATTGTTTCTCTGTTTTTATTAATCAAGTTACCCTGGCAATAAAGTTTATTTATAACTTTTTAACACGATTTCCTGCATTTATTCGTTCTGTCGTTTTTTATTTAATTTTATTTTCGGTTACATTAATCATGACTTGCATTTTAATGTACACAGTTAATATGGTTTCAGGTTATCTTGTAGAAAAGATTCTTTATATTACTATTTTAACCGTCTACACTTCCTTAGTTTAACAACCAAATAATGAGAAACTCGCAACTGAGCTGAAAACTATACAACATTAGTAATAGAAATCTTATCCCAAAATCTTTTTAGTAGTCGGGCATGATCTTGATGAAGATCATTTATGCAATATAGTTGGGTATATGATCTTATTATTTTATTATTATTATAGAAAATCATTATCCTCATTGATAAAGAGGTGGGATTATTCCGTGTACTGTTAAGATTGAATTAAACAGACGAAACGTAGAGCAGAGTGTATTCCAATGGATATGAACAGAAAGAGAATACCTACCTATTAGTAACCACATGATATAATAATAATTAAGTTATTTGGGCGCTAAAGCTAAACAAAATTACAATCTACACACTTTTAGCGACTATTTTACATAAAATCAACCTTAAGTTTATAATAATTCGCTTAATTTAAAATTCAAGGATGAAGATTTTTTTTAAAAATCGTATTTTTTTAGCTTGTTCAGGACTAGCTAGTAAAAAAAAAGTATTAAAAAAAAAACTACCACTGCAACCCATTAAGGGTTTTTGGTTCAGTTAGAGACTATACAGTTTTTAAACCAACGGTTGTGCAGGAAGGTGATTTGTTTGAGATCACGACCAACCGCAAGGTTTTTCCCCCAAATAAGGGTACCCATTTTATACTGGTTGAGCGTCAGTAGTGTCTGCAGACCCCACACTATGCATATATGAGTGTTAAAAGATTAAATAATTTGTCTGTTACAACTGATTCAAACCCTGAATCTTCAGCATAATAAATCAACGCCGCTACACCGCTCCCTGCTAAAACTATATACCTCCGGAAATACGTCCAATAGGGCTACTTCTAAGTCTCCCTCTATTCATTTTTTTATTTACATGTTTGAAACCTTCTTTCTCCAATAAACAGGGATTGCCTCAGATCAATGGGAAGCGTTATAGTTCCCATATAAAATAAAAACCGTTAACAATCATACGAATGTAAACAACTCTATTCAAATGACAGGGATCTGTGCAAGGTGGGGCAAGACCATGCCTCTTTCGTTTCTGCGAATTTCGTCTGGGTCTGGCCTGATCAATTATTTTGGGAGTTTTGGTTTCCAAGACTTCATTTAATCATTTGTAACATAGTCCATTCCAATCTCATAAATAAATCGCAAACATTAATGTTACTAGAGATCAGATGTTTCTGATTGACATGATAATTGTTAACGGATTATCGTTGTCACAGTACCAAAGAAGGAGGTCACCACCTAGTTATTTTTCCGACATTGTTGCAGCAATGAAACGTGAAAGCCAAACGCTGTACGTGTACGGATTAATAAGCGTTTAGACGGTGCAAACAATTATATAAGCTGTATAAACGAAAAGGAAAAAAAAGTAAAGTATTTAATATGTATGTGATTTAAAAGGCAATAATGTTCTAGCAAACAAGTAGTAACGACCTCGTACGCTTGCATCAGAACATTTTATTACAAGTTCTTTCCAACCATAAATACTTGTTTATTATACTATTATACTTATTATTATTTTGCTGTTTGCATCCAATAAATTTCAACTGTAATGCAGGTTGCACGGATGCCTTGAGCAAGACCTCACAGGTTGGATACCCATTTCCGTTCAGTGTCCTTTCAGTTCCGGTGGTGGTTCGATAGGTGTGCCACGGCAACCTTAATATGGCATAGGCTATCTAACAAACTGAATCATCTGGTCTAAATTATCATCCGGTTAGGTCTTATAAACACTTAATAGTTTAGTTTGAAGGTAACATCTGAAAATTGTATGACCATCAGCATAAACAAGGAGTCAGAGTATCAGTATGTAGGTTTCGGTTCAAATTCCGCTGTGGTTGATTAATTATTTAATCTGATGGCAGCCGGGGATGGACACTGCGGGATCTACATCTAAACAGAGCTGCTCACCCAGCCTCTACAATGTGGGTACCCTAAATATGGGGAAAATCTGTCGAAATGTAATCTCGGATAAATTACCTCCTTACACAGCCGTTACCCTAGAAATAGCATATTCTCTACCTTAGACTGAACCCATTACCTTTCATGGGTTTTAGTGATACAGGTTTTTTTTTATTATTATTTTTTTAATGTTCCTAATATACCGACACCAGTCTATCATTTTTATATTTCATTTTCGAGCCCTAAGTACTGAAACACCACAAAATATTTTAATGTGATCCTTTAATGTATTCCTTTATCCATCCTCTAGGCTCAACATCCCAACCTGCCAATGAACTGCTCCAATCTGCGCTACTGCACGCCTATCAAAACAAGGTACCCTCTCTCGTATATTCTTAGTTAAATATATCAATGACATTTCAACTATTAGGAATAAGGGAATATATAGATATTTAATTTCAAACGCATGAAAAAAATCGGAACAATGGCAAACACATTACTTGGATCCATTTTCAGTTAAAGGGTTTTCGGTTTATTGTTTTCAGCTCTTGTTAAATTGATCAAGTTGTACTTTTAGTTTAATATTTTTTATTATGGTATATACTGTGCTTTGTTAACTAAAAACAACTTTAGTTAACCAATTGTAATTATTTTATTTATGAATACGAAACTTCAGTATTTTAAGAAAAAGTAATTAGCAATTGGTAGCGGTACACTATGAATTAAAGTTTGGGCACCTTGTTAAATAAGTTGATTTATTAATTTTTGCCATCTTTATTGGACCCTGTTGGATATCTGTAGTCGTGGCAAATAAGTAGGTAAGTCGAATTTCTTCTAAAATCAGAATGACACATTTCTGCTTCCTTTGTTGTGTTAAAATTAAATTATAAATGATTGCGAAATTACGTTAATAGATTTTAATAAAATAGTGATAGTTAATGATCGGACGATGGTAAAGTGGGATTCCTAAATTTAGCCTATCCAGGTATAGTTGGAATAGGATCTTAAACGTGTACCTGACACTGCACAGGTTCGGGACTCACATTTTACGCCCCTTACGAAAGACGGCATAACCAATGATTTTCTTCTTTAAGAAAGCATAGATCACCGCATAGTAGGTTATTATAAATGAATGTTCCTAAAATCAAAAATCATTTAAATTACAAATACGTTAATATTTTTAATTGCTCATAATTTATAATGCAGATCAGGGCACAAAAAAGTTACAGAAATTCCTCTTTGTCTGTCGAACATGGAGTTAGTATTGGGATATAACGAATTATAACCTAGCCTGCCGGGGATTGCTCTTATAATTGCTGTCCAATTCAGAAAATACAAAACAAAAATAAAAAACAAGGTTGTATTGAAAAAGGAACAAAGACTTGGAGAGGCCGGAGCGGAGGGAATTGACCGCAGTTCTCCCCCCACAGTTCTCCCTCCTTCCCTTCTTCCCTTCTTCCTCTTCATGGGAAAATCTCTTTCCGCAACAGGCTCGGCGACATGCTTCATTTTAGCCGTAGCGTCTTCGTAGCTCATGAAAAGATTTTCTCGACTAGACCTATATTGTGTGGGAGACCGATTCTATAATGTTTGAGAAGAGGAAACTTAACTTTCCCTATATATAGATAACGAAGTCAATAAGAAGAAGTAAAAAAAAAATCAGTTGGTTAGTAATCATTTTTTATGACCTCGTTGTCGATACACGTTGGAAGGAGGGGACTCTTTGATCAAACCATACATATTGTAGGACAAATATTTTTTCAAATAATTTAGATAATTATCTTGAGATTTAACAAAAAAAAAACCGAGTTAGTAATAAATTGTTGATAATCATCAAATCGACATATTATATCCTTGCTACCTCTGTTAGCTACCAAAATCGAGAATTTTCGCATAGGAAATTGTTGGGCGTCTCATCGAAACGAAGCTATTCACGAAGATTCAGCTTGATAGTAATCAAGTGCAAAAATGGACAATGGATCCTGGACTATAACTGAAATTTAAGGAACATTGTTTAGTATGCCATCAAATACGAACATGGAACCAAACGGCAGCCCAAGCTGCAAGAAACATTACCACCGGGGAAGGGTGTTGTGACGGACCTTTTTTAGGTTTTAGAAATTTTAACCTGGTGACACAGATTAATTCATCATTAAATAATTAATTCTCATCATTAAATAATAATTAATTTCTCCTGTCTGCCCAGAGGTATAACCAGCAAATATAGAACAATGCACTGCAAGTATATTGACGTAATGCAACATAAACTTATTAAAAAATAACCCGGCTTGATATGTAATGGGGTTTTCATGATTATTATTACAGTTTACTTGTTTCATTCCCCTATTTAAACATTTGCTCCATGTTTAAGCTATTCTAAACCTGGAAAACTTAATTTGACACAGGCGAGAAGCATCTTTTTTTATTAGTTACAAATTTTCTCAGTGCGTAGAGGCACAGTGTTAGAGGGCTGAATTGCTGTGCTGGACCAGGTTCAAATATAGCTCTGATATATAAATTGTTTGATTTGCGACCAGCCCTAGATCGACTCCATGGAATCTGCAGATTGTCTGTGAGCTCATCGAGGCTTTAAATGTGATCTCAGTCGTCTCCCTGCATAACCGTTCAAAAACAGCTTCTAGCATGTACTGAACCGATAACCCTCCATGGGTTGTAGTGGTGTAGGTTTATATATTCTTCTAAAAGTTTGTACCCTCTATGTATATTGGTGATTAATGGTGCTGCAAGAAACAAGTCTATCCATGTCAATCCGGTCCATTGCCTCAGGTTTTTCAACCAGGAGTGACGATCTGGACCTCTTTCCTCCAATCTTTCCCGGTATGATTAACTGCAGCAGGCGGTAGTTTTCGTTTCACATCACATGACCAAAGTATGACAATTTATATCTGTTGATGCTCTTCAATATCTCGTGAACTTCTTTATTCGTTCCAGTACACAAACACAAACTGAACCTACTCACTATTTTTTAGTTATTTATTCCTTCAGTCAGATTAATCTTGTGACTGGCATTATTTCGATCCATAATGTCTAGTTCTCTCTCGATTTTACTTCACGTTGAACACCTGAACAGTGACAGAAACATTAAAATAAATTAAGTCTCCACCACTGATCTGTTCTGCCACATCTATTCCTGGTTAATTATGTGGTTTGATTCCCGAGTTCTATAGTTTGTCTGAACCAACATAATTAACTATCACTGTCTCCATTTGAACGCTTATGACAACTATAAGAAAAGGTAGAAATCCTTATCAGATCTGAATCATGCTGCTTAATCATCGGAAATAGTTCTTCTTCAAGAAGGATTGTTTCACTCGAACTATGGTGCGGATGGTATTTAAAGAAACTGAAGATGAATGTGTGATATAGCCATCATGAGCTAGACTGATTTTCTTTTTCTTATGGTCTATATTTTTCTTGTTGAATTTTACGCTGGAAAGAATCTGCAGACAAAAATCATATGTTCGTTTCTTGTCACGTTACCATTTTGGTTACTATTTTTACTTTTTCCATTTCTCACTAAAAAAATAAAATAATATTTCATAACATTTGATGCTGCATTTTGATCTCTGATAGTATAAGACACCAATGAAATACACAGTCGTTGTGTTTATTTAGAATATATTGTATTTTTGCGATGATGAAGTATAATGGTATGGAGTTTATAACGAAAGAATGTTCGGTTCTTATCTGCGATTATATAAGATATTTCAGAAATAATTTTCTTTATCATTAGAAGCAAAGAGGATTTCTGACAGGAATTAGTATAGTAGGATTTTGATTATTTGATATGGGACGAATTTCATTGCTTAAATAATCCCTATGTTTTTGTCCCAATAAGAGTTTAGTGATACAGATGATCTTCTTGTAATAGAACTTGTTAGTTATGGTTCTAGTAGATTAATTCTCTATGGCATATGCACCCATTGGTTTTGTTTTATAATAAATATCATATACAGACATGCCTAAGGAAGTATATTTAATTAGCTGGTTATTTGTATTCTTAATCGATCTGTATTTATTTAAAAAATCCACTATCTTGTTGACTAGGCGCAAAAATTATAACGTCATATTTGAGTATTATCAAATATTTTGAAATGTAGGAAGCATTACTAACAACCACAATTATGAACAATGAGGGGTAAACGTATTTTATTCGATCAATACCTTTGTTTCTATATATGTAAAAAATGTAAGATAAATAATATTTAATAACACATACACTACAAAGTATGATGGGTGCAGTATATGTTAGAGACAAGACTGCTTCTAGGACACCGGTTGTGCAAGGAGCTGATTTGTCCGAAATCACACTCCACTATGTTTTTCCCTGCATTAACGTTACCCACTTCATGGAGGCTAGGTTAGCCCCAGGAAAGTCAGTAGATCCATCCGTGGACCTACAGACTTTCCTAAATTATTTAACCTTTAATATGTTTATAGTATACCTGACGGATTAAACAACTTCAATATACATCTCCAAGATGATATTGATTATCGATTTTCGAAATTTCATCGTTGTAAATGAAGCTACCCAAACTATAAGTTCTCCAGTATTTACACAATTGAGACTGTTCAAACTCAATAGTGTATCGAAAATCGTAGCCTTCTACGTTGTGTGTAACCCATGGGAAAAATCCAGACGATTATTGAGAATCTTATTAGAGGCTTCTGGTATCCAAATACGAAACCGCATGTTCAAGAAACCCTGTGTGAAGACGTAATATTGAAGACGCCAGTGTATTCTGTTTAAATGTTTCCAATATTTATTTATTTATAAATATTTACTCATGTCTGTCAGTTGGTTTAATCGTTTAAATTATTGAAAAACTAACAGAATATCACTACTAATCCATTCTATCTAATTGATTTTTAACTAAATATTATATTTAGGAAATATATAAATTATGTGAAAATATATATTATTATATAGTGAATTTTTATAAGGTGTTACTATATATGTATAGATGGTAAATGTTAATTATCTAGGTCCTTGAAAAAGTCTTTATCGAACCATATTTTTTTCAATTAATCAAGAGATTTTAACGCCAGTGTAAGAAGAATTTTCATCTATTTGTGGTAATTTAGCAATTCCCAAATATTATTCTAGAAATAAGTGTGCCTCTTAGTGTTGTGTTGAGATATCGACATTTTGCATTAAATAAAAGAATGAAATGTTATTTTTATTTTAGGTATGTTTTACAGATTAAAAAAAATATATATATATATAGAACAGAATAGAAAACAAACTTTATTCTAGGACCAAGTCCCTTTAGAATAACAATCATAAATAAAAAAATAACCCTAATATTCATCTGGCCAGAAGGCTACATAATAATACGAATCATGAAGTAATTATTACAAGAGTGACAAAACATAATAAAATTAGAAATAGAAAAATAAATAAATAAAAGGTACGAAACTTGATTTTAACAAATTGTCGAAAATAAATATATTGATATTAACATAATAATTATAAACAAGATTAATACAATAGTTAATAACGAAATGACTAAATAAAATAAACGAATGACATAGCATGCAATAAAGTATTTACAAAGTCTGTATCTTCTTTTGGAAAAATAAACAAAACACGTGGGTAACGAGATCGAGTATTCGATACTAATTTATTCAAGCGGAAGATTGACCTGCCTGGAGAGCGTCTTTTTGAGATGCCAAGAGATGATGGAAAAGCAGGGATTTGAATAAAGCCAGTGAAGAAGCGTGGCGGATGAAAGGAGGGATTGATATACATAGATAGATAGATTCTAAGAAAATTAACTTAATCTTATTTCACTCCATCCTTTGTATAGAAATAGCAATCCTAAAATCGAAATATTAGAATAAGAAGTAGCTTGTTTTATTTTTAAATCGATACATTATATTTTTTTTTTTAATTCAAAAACATTGCTATATTTTGTGTAACGGATTGAAGAATTAAGTTTTTGAGATTCGATAATATTTAAAGAGATTTATAATTTAACTCATCGAGTACGACTAAAGACTAAAACTGAAAGTAGTTCCTTGATCTGTTGCTAGGCAACGCCGATAAAATATGTCATCACTAAAAACGTTTTTACATAATAGATAAATCGATTAACTTTGCTAATGATAACATTTTTAAATATAATTCTAAGGAGCATACTCAGATAGCAGGAATGCTAAAATACTTATACGCTGACATTTCTTATAGGAATCAAGTATTACCTCTAGTAATAAATTTTATGAAATAACTATCATATTTCATAGTTATCATTTCTCATTATACTATAATGAGAATAATAACTATCATTTTTTCCTTGCGATCTCATTTTATTTAATTTGAAAAAATATATACATATAGGATATATAGGTTAGGTTGATCTTGTAAAATCCTATTTTTAGAAATTCCATTTTACTGTCTTTGTATTGGCTACGATATATTCGTCAATTACGCCAAAAAAGTTATACTATTTACCATATATACATTACATATACATAAAATTATGATATATAATATAAATCATAATTTATATACTCAATTGGTATAAACTTTAATGTTACCAAAAAGTCAGGATTCGCCCTTGTCTGTTATGAAGGGTGAAATAATTGTCTACTTCCTCTTATGTCGTTTATTCCCACAGTTAGTCAATTTTTTGTTATTCCAACTCGGTTCACTGACCAAATGATTATGCCATACATGTTACCTGCCGAATAAAACTAGTTGAGTATATTTAAGGCATTCTGGGTCAAAAGCGGATAATTTCTAATTTCAAAAAATATTTTCGCTGGTTTAGTCAAACGATACTTTATGCTCCCAAAACTTCAGGCTCAGAACCGGAATAAAACCATGAGTACTTGTTAACATATCAACCTAGTATGCCCAATATCGTGGGTTCGGTGTACGGCCTTAAAAGAGATCCTTTTAAAAATTCTTGGCTACCCTGTCCTTCGGAGGAGACGTAAAAAGGGCCCGAGCCTTTCCTATTTTGGGTACTCGTAAAAGATCCCTATCCTAATTATTTTTGGGTAGCCAAAACTTAGAACTCCATTGTAGCGTCGTCAGATTAGCCATAGGAGCATAAAACACGTTTAGTTAATTAACAAACCATGAGAAATAAGGCGGTAAATTGCCGTATTAGACTAAATTGTTTGACAAAACTAACGAAAAATGTGAAAAAGTCAATTTTCGATATTTTGTAGTTATCCGCTTTTGATCCTGATCGCCTTATATGTACTGAACTAATGTTGTTATCCATCTTCCTTCAGTATTTCTTAAAATCCAGGGTTCAAAACAAAAATCTGGTACATTAAACATACAACATACTTTTTCTTCTGTGTACTTGTAAATAAGTATAAAAACTATATATCACCATTATTCAAATCCCGCATAATTAATCACCTCAAACATATCCTTACAATTCCTCAAAGAAAAATCGTATATATTTTTTTTCAGATTGAGGTTTCCTTCAATGAAAAAACTTCCTTTAATTCTTTTTCCCATTTCCCGTTCGTTCATACTTTTCTCTAGACCTTCTATCCATCTTTTTCGTGGTCTTCCTCGCCGTTTCCTCCCTTCAGCACTCCAAATGAAAATTAATGTCTTCCTTCATTCTTCTGAGATGGCCATACCATTCCAATATTTTGGAGTACGTTTTGTTGAGTTTGCATTCGCTGTCTAATTTCGGCATTAGTCTTTCTTACTGATCTGGTAAGAAGCTCTCCTCCAATAGTCCATCTCACCAGCAAAAAGTTTTTTTCCTAAAGCAGCGCTTTAAATAGTTGTTCAATTTTTTAAATAATATTTTCGTTGATGGAGTAATGGACGGATGAATGATGTCTTTTGATTTTTTTTTTCATCTAATTTATATTTTTTCAAATACAAATATTTATAAAATAAGTTGTTATATTGTTTTTGTTTGTATTGTTCATTCATTATTTTTGGTGGTTTTGTTATTTTATAAAATTTGTACATATGTAACTATTATTTTTTTTCTTTGTTTTTAATTATTCTTTTTTATAAATATTTTTTTCTGTTTTCAAAAGAATAATTGTTTTTGGTGCTTACTCGCAATTTATTTTCTCCAATTTATTAAATTGTAGGTAACAACTAATTAATCGTAATTGTATTCCATTCTATGAAATTAAAGTTTATATTCTTTCTTCTGTTTTTATTATTCTAAAGGGACTTTTCCCATGATCAAGAAAGACTTTATTATTATGTGACTCAAATAAGGTATCCATCCGACATTTTCTTATATTTTATTTGATAAAAATAATAAATTAATTAAGTTGCAGAGTGTTGATCAATAATTAAGGCGATATTTCCCTCCTAGGATCGTAAGGTTATTAAGAATAGCGTGCCTTTCCTGCTCGGTCGGTATCAGATGGAAAAATTCTGGTTCTCGTTTTGTGAAATATTCGGCTGCTGCTGGCGACTGGCCTTGCTTACTCTGTTTCCAGCCCACGCTTCGTTCCTTCCAACCAACAATTAATACACCGACACCTTGGCTCGATTTAGCCTTAGCCCAAACCTGTCATAAAGTAAATTTAATATTATTTAATGGTATAATTAAAAATAAAATACGCGAGAAAAAGTAGGATATGCGGAACTGCGTAAGAAAAAGTAATCCCAAATCGGTTGAAAAATTATGCGTAAATAGTAATAATAATTTGGCAGGTGGCCTTCTGGCTTAAGTCACTGCAGAAATCTTCTCTTATTATATAATGTTAATAACAATAAATGGTAATTGACAAAAGTTATTATTAGGTCTCGACATTATTAAGCTCGCGTATTTTGTCCCCTAATCTAAAAATCAGAATTTATAAAACCAACATCGTTCCAACTCTTCTTTACGGATGTGAAACGTGTCCGCTAACTGTGAAGAATGATTAAGGTATTGGAAAATAAGGTTTTTCGTAGAATATTCGGACCAAAAAAGGATGAGACCACTGGAGAATTTAGGATATTACTTAACGCAGAATTGCGAAGCATGCACCCGGTTAATATTATTGAAGTGATAAAGTCACGAAGATTATGATGGGTTTGTGAAGGTGCTGGGCTTGATAACGAACGAATTTCTGAAATGTTAATAAGCGTTGTCCCGACTGGGAAGCGTCTGAGACTGGAACTTAAACAAAAACCAATGAAGAAGATCAGAGTTTAGTAAATGGTAGGGACCATGTTTCTAAGACACATGTAGTACAGAGAAATGATTTGGCCGAAAATCAACCACTAGATTTTCCCTTCAATCAAGGGTACCAACTATCTAGAGACTAAGTGAGCCCCAGAACGGATGACCGTGATTTAATGATTTATCCGCTACAGCCCGGGGACTTCAGCACAGGAACATCTGTGACTCTGCACACTAAGCAACCCCGCAGAATACTTAGCTTTAACATAGTCCGATTCAAGAGAATTTTCGAAATTTAGATGTTTTGACAGAAAGTACTTTTTATATTGTCAGACATAATTCAGCAGTGGTCATAATTCAAGACATATAATTGTACATTTTTATTGTTACGTTGCAAGACTTTGGCTAAAGTATATTATTGTAATGTAGATGGTGATAGTTACTTCCTACGTTTTCATTAATTACCTATTTTCCACAATAATTATTATAATATTATTCGAGTTCTTTTAAATGTCCATGTCTTAAAAGTAGAAAATAAATGTTTAATCATCATCATAGTCCATCCTCTTTACCGCTCATGCAGTGTGAGTTAAAGATGTTTTTACTAAAGTAATTATTACGATGCTTGGTGATGTGAGTTTACATAATATTCTTTAACATCGCTTGTAAAGTGGAGCAATAGAATCTGAAAGACCGCCTAGTCAACTGGTTGTCACCCTGGCGTCTTCGTCTTCAATGGAATCTCCTTTCATTAACTCATTATTTCCTTTCTTACATCTACTCAGTGCTAAAAAATTTAAAAAAAATTATTACATTAGTTTTTGCCATAATTGGAGAAGATGTACGAGAACTGGAGATTCACTGAGCAACACAATAAAGTTGCTAGGCTTTGTTGGTTTTAGATAATTTATTTTTATTTATTTTTAATAGCGATCTAAATTTTCAACCCGAGACCAGTAAGAGCTCTTGATATTTATTTTTGCATTTCTGAAAAATTAGAAGCAGTTGTTTTATTTTTTTTTATCAGTTCTTTCGTTATGGTATATATCTGGTTAATAATTAGATATATTATTTAATCTGCCAACAGCCATTGGACACTGTGGGATCTGCAGACCATCTTGGGCTCACCTAGCCCTTATAAAAGGGCTAAATGGAGGAAAATCTGGCTGTGTGATCTCGGCCAAATCATCTTGTTCCGCAACTTTCGACTTAATTACTCATAGTCTTTGATGACTAATATCGTTATCGTTACCGGCAAGAAAAAAAAATAAAATATTAGAAGAAGTAAACGTTCGAGGAAAATATAGATTACAGTTCCCTATAATTTGTACAGTAGCCAATGTGCTTTCAAAGTCAATGGTAGCTTCGTTGTTTCTAAGTGTCTTGGATAAATTTGGGGCTAGCCCTATTTGATTTATTGTTGAAATGTGGAAGACCATCGTTTTGGAAAGTAAAACTATTTTGCGTGTGGAATAACTTATTAAATAAATGTTAAGGGAAATCGTAACTAATATAATGGAAGAGAATGGGGTATATCATTCCGGATAACGAAAGGTTTCGGTTTTTTGGGTTTTTTTTTTATCAACAACTAAATCCTTTTTTTGAAAAGCGTCTATTAATTTTTTTATTCTTTAATAATATTAGTTGACTTTAAATATATGTAGGAAAGAAAATGTTCCGGGTGGAGGTCAAAGAATAATTCTTTAAATAGTGATAAACTATTTTTGTATCTTATATATCCAGCCCAAAAGCAGCCTGCAACAATGCAGATTTAACTCCCGTTTCTAATAAATAGCTTATAATATCTCTTTGACTTCACTCGGACCATTTTCTAGTTTCAACACAACGAAAAAATATTTAAAGTATTTAAAATATCGGTTACAACGATCTGTTTCCTTGGAGACGTGTTAAACAAAAGCTAGGGGTGGGTCAAGAGAAACCATTGCAAAGGGTGCCCTACCCCAATTTGCTTTGAAACCCACCACCCCAAGCTACCCCAAGGTCCCTACTCAATCTTAGTCCCAGTAACTGCGGTTCTACCTTCATCAATGTTAAATAATCAAGACACAATTTATATACTTATTATTATTATTATTAAATTGTTATATATATAATTCTTCCATTGTCGCTGGACTCCACGGTTTCAGTTTCAGTCAAAATGGGTTCGACCGAATTTGATGAAATGTTTTGGATGAGTTCAAGTGGGTTCCAGAATGGTTTCTAACCGATAGATAATCCTTTTTTTAATGAGATATTGACAACGCTTCTGGATTAATAAAAGTTTACATTTATAAAAGTCAATAGTTCCATGAAAATAAACAGTTATTTAACGTGGACAAAAAATGGTTCGAGTGGAGGTCAATAAATGTCTCTTAGATATAGAGACATGTACAGCTAGCTATGAAATATTTATTTAGCTTTGAAACAGTGACGGATTAACATCGGGCCCTCGCCCCCCCCCCCCCGACAGCCCTGAAGAAGGCCTGCAAAATGGGTCAAAACGTTGGATATTTGATAGACATTTCTCCATATCTAAGAGAAATTTATTGACCTCCACCCGAACCATTTTCTTCCACATTCATATAAAGGTCGTCTAATATCATTCAAAGATAAACAGTTTAATATTTGGAGGGGTATTTTAAAGAAAACAAAATCTTGCATTATTTTCCGTACAACCCAATCCAATAGATAAATTGAAAGAAAAGAGGAGAAGGGAAAATGAACTCACGAATGCTGAATTGAATACACTATGAGAACGAGATGAGAAATTTATTTGTTTTTCTTTAAGTCAAGAAATTAGAAGTCTGGTTGTTATTTTATTGAACTCTGCTCCCAAGGAACGTACTGTTTACGAGTCCATAGCATATTTAGGCATGAACATATTTTGTTGATATAAATAACCATACATGTATCTTCCATACGACGGAGCACTGTCCAAACCAAAATCTGCCAGATCACTCTTAACGCAATCCTCCCACCTACGAATCAGATTACCCATCACTAGTTTACCAGTTGGCACAACGCGTATTATCTTTATAGGAATTCGTTCTTTGCCGCGCACTAAAACTTTACGAACCCATTTAATATTCGCTATTACTTCAATAATATTAGATGTTCCGCAATTTAGTCAAAAACAAAAACATGTACCACTGAAAAAACAAAATAAAAACATGTACCACTGAAAAAACAAAACAAAAACATGTACCACTGCTGAGGAATCTTGAGATCAGAGCATGGTAACTCTATACTGTACTGTAAACGCTAGTTGAAAATTTTATTTCTTGATTAAATGATTACCTAAATTTCCTCATTTCCCATCCGTATCCGTACTAAAAGCTCAATATAACTTGCATTTGTGGAAAATATTAAAAGGGAAACGAACTTGTAGTGACTCAACTAGAAGCGACAACCTACGGGATAATTATTCTTTTTCCCGGTAACAATATATTGATCACTAAGGACTATGATTCGGTATCAACAATTAGAAGAGAAAAATAAAAGTTTTTTCGAGGGTAAAGGAACTGGTGATTACTGCTGGTCCATAACCTCAATCATATGGAATAGTCCGGAGGGCAATGAGAAATAGGTGCGATCGTGTGATTTTCGGCCAGGTCTCGCTAACGGACGACTCTAGAGAAGAAGAAGAGGCAAGATCAGAGAGCGGTTCTGTAGGCGTGGCCTTGCCAGAGTTACCTGCTCAGTCCCCCCTCAGGTAGAGTCCATTGTCCTTCCCAGCCTCTACCTCCGCCATCATCACTCCTCTTCAGTGCTTCTCCATCTTCTCTACGGCTCTCTCATCTCCTTCTTCAGGGTCAGTACAATTCAATATATCTTTATTATATCATAAAACTCTTCTATAAAAAATTTATGTGAAAAATAACAAAGGACGTTACATAATCCTTGCATGACGCCCGATGTATTACACCTAAATTCCGACACTCCAACATCTTAAAGAACGATTCAATTCCAATCATCCTTAAACTCTTTATTTTAGTTAAATTCTTTATTTTCCAATGCCCTTCAGATAACCTTCAACTTCAACCGTCTCTACTCATCAATATTTGTTTAACTTGATTCGGTTTTTGGGAGGGGATGGGGACGAAAGCGTGTGTGCTTCTCATTTGCATAAACTCAAGGCCTATTTTTTTTCTTTTTCTATACCCAAAACTCTATCAATATGTTTTAAAAATAATTCTTTAAATATATTTCCCTCAACCTCCCCAGCTATTCGATTTGAATCGTTTTCAATTGCAAATCGTTTTAAAATAACTGTAACAGTATACAAAGGTAGGATCCTCGAATTTGCATTTCCAATTGGAGTGAAACCGCTAGAAAACGAGCTGTGAATTCTAAAGATTTGTCTAGTTCTCCATTTATTATGATTATAACTCTGAGGATAGTTAAGATTTTCCAAGTTAAACCTGTTGAATTAATGGTAGAATAATTTAAATTATATTTTATTGAATATAGAATGATACTTTAAAAACGTGAAAATATTCATACAAACATTTACATAATTAAGACAATTAAAAACCAATTTAAATGCTAAACCTGTTCATCGTTGAAAATTGTTTATGTATCTCTTAATTCAATACTGTTTATCTGATAACTAAACTAATAAAAAAGAATTATATCTAGTACCTACTTTCATTAACCATCGATTATATTAATTAAATTATAAATTGTGCCTAAATTTCCAAAAGAATATATAGTTTAGAGTTCACCTTAAATAAAAACCACTCTATTGATATGTTTATCTTGCACATTTCATGACATTTTAGACACTCTTGATAAATTAAGATACTAACAATAAAGTTTTCCTCCCACTACCCTATCATAAAATAAAAAAAATAATATTTTTTAAATATTAATTCTCTATAGCAAACATAAATGTAGGAGTTGATATGTATTATTTAACCAGTCTTTATTTTTAAAACATTTATTTCAAACAAAAGCTAGTATAGCCCTTACTCAACTCGGTAAGAACCTTTCAAGTAACATTAAAATTCCAAGGCTCCTATTGTTTCATTTAACCTTATTAATCAGGGACTTATTAAAATTGAATAAATTGCTTGATTCATTTATTTTAAAATGATCATTATATAAGTACTATTGCGCAGAGGTTCATACTTTTTCGATGAATCTGACAGTGAGTAACAAGGAAGATGTGGAAGTTCGATTTCCGTTGTTGATGAGAGGTATTTTCGTATTGCGTTTTCCTGTGCTTCATAGGTAAATTTTCTTTTGATTTCAAAAACTCTAAGAATTTTCTTACTTCATTTTTTTAAATTAATTTTTCGACATGAAATTCTCCGCATATAATAAACTTTGTCAATAATGAATATAAAATAGAGCCAAAACTCAAAACGAAACATTAACATTTATTAAAATGCAAATGGAAAAAACACATCAATCACATCTCAAAGAAGAAGTGCAATAGATCCCAACGAATAATCGCCTAACGAATGCGGTCTCAGGTTATGAGCCTATTTGGGCCATTATTCGTTGCGATGTATTGCACTTCTTCTTTGAGATGTGATTGATCTTACTCTTGTTTGTGTCTTGATAATGCCTGAATAGGCGAAACGTCGACTAGTAATTGTTTGTTTTTACCCTAGATTTGAAACATAAGGCTTTGCTTGTGGTTTTTTCCATTTGCATTCTAATAATGAATATATATTTTGCTACTCCAGGTTGTTGTTTAATGTTTCTTATTGACTTGACGAATATTATGTTAAACATCAGCAATGAAGGCCCTTGTTAAGATAACAAGATAACTGAGATGGGGAGGATATATAAACAAAAAGTATTTATTTACATTTATTCATTGTGTTTGTAAACCAATTTATTTACTTACTAATTAATTTGCACATCTTAATATTCTATTGATTGAATCAATTGCCACCTGTGATGATTTATGTAAATAAATTAATTAATTCGATGTGTTTGATCAATATCAGATATTTAGAAGTTATTTAAAAACTTTTAAAAAAATGTACCTCTACCACGTTCAGTATGTGGTAGTGACTGTAATGTTTCTTGGACAACGATTGTGCTGGGAGGCGATTTATTTTAAATCTAAGCTGAACACTGATATGTAATATACCATATCTAAAAATAAATATCTAATTTCTACGCAATATTATTAATAAAATTAAATAAATATTGATTTAAGATGCCTTTAGATATATTAGGGACGCCAGGTGTACCGGCATCAAGGAGTGAATTCCTGGGCCTACCTTCTTGCAAAGGTGTACCACGTGGTCCGCACTCAGCCCCTTCCTGTCTTTGTTTTACACGCTTGTATTCAAGCCAGTTTTATACTTCTTTTTTACCGAGTTACCGGCTGTTATATGTTGTGTTTAAACGGAATCGGCAGTTTATTGTTTACTAAAAATACTGTAAAATATTGCTTGTTTAGAATTCGCTCGAAGTAAGACCTAAATTGTTTCTATTTAATAATAAATAGTTGACCATATACATATGTAGAAGAAATGGCCCGGGTGGAGATAAAAAAAAGGTAATTACGTTTTATAACAGTTATATTTCTAACAGTTAAACCTGACCTTTTTAAATATTTTTATTGGGGTTAGCATTTGCATAACATAACATGCAATATAATAATAATGGAAATAAGTAAATAGAACTAATAATAATATAATTGAATATATAACATATATATGGATAATATATTGAATATATAACACATATAAATAATGGAATATATCAACAAAAATTATTTAAAAACTAAGTATTCATAATTTGCATAACATAACATTGGATATAATAATAATGGATATGAATAAATAGAACTAATAATAATATATTTTATAATTTATTAGTTAGTTGTTTTAATCAACAATTTAAAATAAAAACCACCCCTGACCATCCCTAACCACCAAACCAACAACAAATCAGGAACAAACAAAAATGAGGATACAACAACTCTAGAACACACGAAGAAACAAAGAACAATGAATCAGTAAACAATGTAACTGTTACTGTTAGAAATATAACTGTATGCTGAAATATTACTAGAAAATGTAACTGCTTGCGTATGCTTACAACATTGGTCTTTTCAGGTGGTGGATTTAATACACAAGTAGCAAAAAAAATTAAATCCTCAAATAGTGATAAATAGTTAATCATTATTTAAGGAATTATTTTTTGAACAGCATCCTAACCATTTTCTTCGTTAAATAGTTGATGTTGACTTTGAACTGCTAGATGCCGATACATTGCGGAAAGGGAAATTTTCTCTCCCAAAATGACTATTGAGGAAAATAAATATGACTGTGAGATGATGGTGTCTCTCACAGCTCATCGACTGTTTAAATAGCCAATTGTAATCATAATTGTCAGTTATCAATTTAAATTAAATATGTCGGCAGGTGGCATTAGAATTTTTATAAGGCAGTAAAAAAATCCTTGTTTATGGCATCTTTTGGAATAGACGTAAAATGGGAATCCCGGTGTCAAGTACTTTTAAAAATATCTATCCTGGCAATACCTGTATAAGAAAAAAGTACGATTCCCATTGTAGCATCGTGTGATTAGCCATAACAGCGCAAATTGAAATGAATAAGCAAACTTAATTATTTTATGCTTCTGTCCTTTAAATGTTTTAAACCTTTAAAAAACTGGAAACTTATTGATATAGTCAAGTGGTCAAATGGACCAAGAATAAAATAATTTTATATTGATTCAATCTGTATCTTTTGTCATTTGATTCAAAAGTACTAACAAATCCGATCGATCTGAGATTGTACGATCCAATAATTTTAGCAAAACTCGAAACGTGAAAACTACTTGTTTATTATTATTTTTTTTTTTAACCCTTCCCAAAATAATTCAGGTATCCGTAATACGAATTTAAACCAAAAATTTAATTTCACACAAATGAGGAGGAGAGGTTAAAACGCATCTATCAAAAAGTATAAGAATGATTTAATTGTCTTCAATAGGTTTAAAAAAGTATATATTAATTAGTCATTTTATTATTTATAAAATTTAGTTCCAACAAAAATGTTGGCTTTCATTACTTTTTTAATACTTCAGATATAGCCTTGGACTTCCTATGAAGTTATATCAAACGTTTTAACTTGATATTATCAAGTCGGCTCCCTGATAAGATATGTTATTTACCTCATCCCCTCTCCACTTGCAGCCTTTTAAATCAGATATACAAGAACAATTTCCAGCAAAGCGTTATTTTATTTGATCATGATAGGGTAAACTATTTTATTTTTAATTGAATAATTCATAATTAAATGTAGGTATGCGGTTGTGATTATTAATGGTAATTCTTAATTCTGTAATATATGATATAGATAGATATATTATTAAGAATTTTATAATTCTAGAAATGTTATTATTATTTTTGTCTTATATACCCTATTTAATAGAGTGCCTGATCTTGAACAATTTTCCAGCTCTAATGCTTATATATGATTATTTAATTATCCATCTATGATTATTTAATTATCCAATATCTTATAATTTTATGTCATCTAGAAATTGATGGTATAGTTTTAGTCAATGTTATGAAAAAAAACAACAACATAAAACTAGCTGTAACTGACTTTAACAACTCGTTAATGATTGATGCGGGCTGAAGGTTTGTTATCAACGAAATGCCCACATATTCGATGTATCCTCTTATTTGTTTTTTAAATGGTTTGTTTCTTAATGACTGGGTTATAAAATGCTGACTATTACGTATAGTAATTAACTTAATGGTTTTATTTTATTACTTTCTCGATTATTTATTCCCATTAATGCATTATTATTAAAATAGGATTTTTTTTTAAGTTAAGGAGTTTATATAATCCTATTTTATAAAATTACTTATACATTTTTAATTTTTCATCCTTGAAAGGAGAAAGTATTTAATTTTATAAGAAAATACTTTTATCCTTATCATATCTAAAGTATACCATAACACCTTCATTTTTGTGAAAACTACGATTTAAAAAATTATAAAATGGTTGGTTGATATAAATTTTAAAAATCAACTATAAATAATTACTTTATTCCTAACTCTAAATTATTTGATATAGATCGCCCTTTACCTTCCTCGTATATAATACAGTATTCCTTATAACTATATCAATAATACAAGAATTATTTTAGAAGTTTCTAAAAAACCAATTATAAAAAAGATAAGTCAGGAGGTCTGTGTAATGCTTAAAAGGCAGCTAAATAATTAATTATTACTAAACATTAGTAATACTTTGTTTTAATTTAATACTAATTCATCAATACCGAAGCATTAATAATAAATATCAGTATTACTATATTTCAACAGTTATTATAGTTAATAGTTAAAATATTTAATATATTTTAAGTATTGGGATCATTCTATATAATAAGAGATTTATAAGATATCTATAATATAGTGATTAAGAACCGGATGAAAAACAACACAGTTTGAACCAAATTAAATTTAAATTTATTTAGTTAATTCTATGTTGCCGCTTTAAAATTATGCCAGATGAATTGAAGTTGAGGAATAAAAATAAGAAATGATTATTTGGAAATCAATAGAACGCGGAAATAAATCAATCTTATCCAAGTGTTTACTTTAAATAATAGTCAAAGAGGTTTAGCATTTTTGTTTATTTATTTGAAGAATACTTTTAGTCATGTACCCATTTAATGTTCTTCGTCAGTACTAAATTTCCACTTGCTAATCAACATAAAGGTTTCGACTATTGCTATTACGTATAATTCGATTCACTTTAACGTAATGTTTTAGGAACTTTTCGATAGAATACACCATTTTAGACTTAACTGCTAGTAGACATTTTTTATTCAATTTCTAGGTGTCTTACGTGCCAATAGTTTTCTGGGTGTTAGGTCTGACTGATTTTTTTAGATGTGTATATCTGACTAGAAGTACTGAGATACTACCGATATTTAATATTAAAATTTTGAAACATTCTTTCAGATTTTACATAATAGCTTCTTCTTCTTACCTCGATTTTGGCCTACTTTGGACCTCGGGAAGAAATTGACTTATAAATTAGTCATTAAGCCTTTCCTATTCATCTCTCTTTCAGATGTTCTTGCCTTTTATACTTTGCTTTTCCCAGGAAAGAATCTCTTGAATTTAACAACACCCTGTAACTATTATATAGCGATACAACAGTAACTATTCCCAATAATCAAAAATTGGTAAGAACTTGCTCTCAATATTTAACGTTCTTTAAAGATGTTAAAGTAATTTTTTACTAATAATACACTAGAGTGAGTTATGTGACGTAAAAGTGGGGTCCTGATCCTGTACGGTGTCATGTGGTACCCGCTAAAGATCCCAAGCCTAACTCAACCTGCGTAGGTAAAATTTAGGAATCCCATTGTAGAGTAGTCAGATCAGCTATAGCAGTATAAAGTGACGTTAAATGAATAAACGACAACAAAATCATGACTCAATTTTTAGTTTTATTAACATATATGATAAAGTACCAATTGAGATACGGAGGTAAAAACAATTCTTTTTTTTAACTTCATATATTTGATTTTTAATTTACAGCGCATATTTATGTGGGAATGATGATATATGGAATTACGTGATTCAGTTATTCTGTCATCTGTCATAAAGGAATTTAAGTAGTTATGAAACCAGTGATAACCATATGAAATAGATTTGGGGGGGGGGGGGTATCTCCCGGTTCAAAGAAATACTGTTACTGCAGTAGTAACGATTGTCAATTATTAACAATAGACATGTAAAAAAATCGCAACAATGCTCAATTGATAAGCTGTAAAAGGTTTTTCGTCTACTAAAATTACCTTTTAATCGGGTACAGATACTATCAAACAATATTGTGTGCCTTTGTGGTTACAATTAAATAACTAAATAAGGTAGAACTGATTTATAGTCTTTAGCACAGCTGATATTGCGTTCTGAATTATTTAATTGTTTACCGATTTAAGAGGTGAAGGTATTCCCTAAAATGAGTTTACAATCAATGGTTTTGATCTCCGTATTAAAGGAGATATGCTATAACTATAGTATGCAATCTATCAATCTAGTTATAACATATATATTATATAAAATAGAAACAGAAAAGATATGTTAATATTATTTAAGCTCTTAATATCTAAGTTGGAGGCAATAAAAATAAAATTCTTTATTCGGTTTGACAAGAGAAACTATTTATTTAATTTATTAAAATCGATGAGCAGGTGATCCATTACAAAATAAAGTTTTTTACAATTTTTCTTTTTGGATTTTCAGAGCTAAATAACATTTTATAAAATTGCGGCAAATCTATTAATATATTTTATAAAAGTAATATATATATATATATATATATATATATATATATATATGTGTATATATATATATATAATCAATAAAACATTTTCTAATTGTTATTTACATAAATGAGAAATTTGCAATCTTCGATGTTACTGCAAATCTTTAGATTTTAATTATTATGAATTATGTTTTATGATAGATAGTTCTATATTACATTTTCATTGACGTCCAAATGTACGTACCTTATGGATTGTCTTTTGACCTTTGATCTAGAAAAGATTTATTATAATTCTATTGTGTACCACCAGATCAGATTTAATTCCTTTTGAAAATAACAAATAGCATTAATTATTATTTTAGATTATGATAAAATTAATAAAAATCGCATAAATATGAAACGTTAAACATGCGGCTTAGGTACTAAAGCTGGGTGCATTTCTGTTGGAATGAATAAAAAATAAAATAATAAATAAGTATCAACGAAATAGATTCTGAAATATTAGTAGTAATTATCAACATAATAATTTATAAATTTATTTTCGGTTTTCTAAAATTGTGGTATGATTGCTAGAATTGAAATTATGTTCATTCAATGGTTTTTGTTTTCAAAATAAATATTTTTCAAAAATTACATGTCACAAAGATTTGTTTGGTATTGTCGTTATGGCAATAATATTTTTAAAGGAATCACTATTGCAGTCCTAATACTTATTTTATTATTCATATTTGTAATCCTCTTTGGCCAAGAATTGTACTCAAGGTCCATCTATGAAGGCACGCACAAACAGTTGTGAAGTGTGTTTTGCATCGTGTGGTTCACTGGTACGTACGTGTCTTTCGATCTAAAAAATTAACCAAATATTATTATTAGTAATTTGGTTAATTTAAGAATTGCACACAGAATTTTTAACAATTGATCAATAATATAATGAGATTTAGTTATAGATTAACTGCTCTGCTTTGTAACCGATGTAATCTAAGAAATAATGTTTCATAGATTCAATCGTAGCGACCTTTATCTTCCTCCGTTTTCAAGGACGGTTTTTGGCATTCTTTTGTTGTTCTCAAGGCTTTAACGATGATTTTTTTTTCCTTTTTCTTCTTTTTTTTTTTTTATTACTATTCTAGTCTAACATTTATTAGATTCTATATTATGAGTCTATGAAGAATAAATTCTAGATTTTACTCCATTGTAGGTGTCGAGAAATGAAAATTTCATTTCATAGTTGCCACTGAGTCTTATTTTTTCTATTCCGTATTTTGGAATAGGTACAAAAATTAATATCAAATTAAAACATTCATATGAAGGTATTAAAAAGTTTTTAAAAAATAGAAAATTTTTATTTTCGAGAATATTAAAAAGCAAACGAATGATAGGTTAAAATTGGTGTGATTTAACTCAAAGCAACAGCCTCCGGAGCTGATACCCAAAAAGTTTCGATAAAGATAATATTTTGTATATTCATTTTTAAAATTGCATTATATTGAAAGTAGCATTTTCAAATAGTTTCGGTCGGATACAAAAGGTTTTTTATAAAGATGATATTTTGTATATCAATTTTTAAAAATTGTATTGTATCGAAAATAGCTTATTCAAATAGTTTTTATAAAATCTTGCACAAATGAGACAACTCACACAAGATAGAGAGGAATGGATGAGATGGGTCGAGGCTCCTCCACACTGAGAGGTACAAGGAGGAAGGAAAAGAAGAAGAAATGTTTTTTATCCTTTAAGGTGATATGTTTATTTCCTTGAAAATATCCCACATCTCTTTATTTTGTACAACTCAGTTGGTAACACTGTCTTGGACTAAAATGTGATAACAGATTTAATTTTTAGTTTTCTTCCCATTTTATGGCCTGATGGAATTTATCTAATTTTTAGGATGAATGTGTGATGGTAAATTGGGTAAAAGTTTCTTGAATTGCTAACATTAAAAATATTCTTGTCAAGGAAAAACTTAATCCATGATGAAACTATTTATTTCTATTCCATATTTTGGACGAATACAAAAAGTTTCTATAAAAGTAATATTTTTTATATTAATTTAAAAAAAAATGTATTGTATTGTAAATAGCATCTAATAGCTTTTATCGTTTAAAATAAAATTAGATAAATTACACCATCAGGCAAAATAACATTAACGAAACACTGTTAATCGGCCAAAAATAGCGAGAATACTAAAAATTCAATCTCTTATCTCAGTGTAGTACAATACAGTATTACCAACTGAGTTATACGAAATACAAAAATATGAGGTAATTTTAAAGAAATAAACATATCGTCGATTCAAATACTAATTATCGAATGTGAAATAAATCGCATTCTTCATTGGATTGGTTTATGATTGATAATTGATATAGAGTCATTCCTAAAGCACAAAACCTTTTATAATGGCATAAAATACGCTTGATAATACCCACTAATTTTGATTGTACCTTGAAACATTTTTTTCACTCTCCTGAAATAAGGACCACATTTCAAAATCGAAAACCAGAAATATATTTTATTTTATTTTTATTTTTATAAAAATAAAATAAAGTCCACGGTCCTGGACATATCTTTTCTTTTCAAATAAAAATATTTAAAAATTGAAAACCAGAAATGTGTTTTATTTCACATTCGATGCTTAGTATTAGTAGATATCTTTATTTTCTTATAAATATCTCATATTTTTGTACTTTGGATAACTCAGTTGGTAACACTGTCTTAAACTACCATGAGTTAAGAGAATGAAAATTTTAAGTTTTCTAGCCATTTTTGGCTAACAATTTTTTGTCATTTTGTAATGTAACTTATCTAATTTTGAGAGCGAATGTGTGATGGTATATTTAATAAAGAATCGGGTAAAAGTTTCTTGAGTTGCAAGGTCTAAAAATAGCGTGCAAATTGGAGGGAAATTGGCTTGGTGGTTGGGGAGGGGAGGTTGCCCCCCCCCACTACCTGCCTAGCCGGCTCCACTGACGCCGGTCCCAGTCCTCAGTCTGTCGTGGTCGGTTGTGTTTTGTAAACCTCCGCTTCTCTTTGTCGGCGTTCTCTCCTCTACAGGTCAATCTTCGGTGAGTCATTTCTACCTGCTAATATACCAGCAAGTGTAGTCATTATCAAGTGGACGCTATCAACTCGTATTTTTAATTTTTTAAAACACCACCCAGCAGAAACATCTGACAGTGCTTTCAATTGTGGACAGTTTAAACTTAGACATGATTTAAAAAAAAAAACTTAATGTGAAATAGCTGTGGATATTCCGGCCGTTAAAAAGCTCCACGTGCTCGCAAACAAAGGATCTCTCGTATACAGGTTTTTCTTTTTCTTTTTTTTTTTTTATTCTCTTTCTAATCCTACAACTCTAACCTGTACGCTAGTCTCAAGCAAATCTTGTTCACTAGTTCAAAAAATGGATCCCTGTACGATATTGCGATTACAGAACCTTTACCTAGGACAACACGATAACAAGTAGAGAAGGGTTGCAGATGTCAGGGTGGGGATTAGCAGATGGTCTGTACGCTTAGGGTTTAAGATATAACAAAAGAGCAACTGCCGGGTTCTAACCTGCTTCATCTTGTCTGTCTTGGCGTCTCCACTCCAACCACTTGGGATTTCACGTCCTTGTGCACTAAGGTCTGGTAACTTCATACCACCGTTGGCTTTTTTGTATGCCAAGGGGTTTGGAGTTACCTTACTTTTGTGTATGTATTCACGCTTCCAGGAGTTCAACATTATCACTAAACCATTGTTAAGTTTTCTTATTTATTCTGATAATATTTCATCCCTGTGCATGCTCTTGTGAGTAGTCTAAACTATCAGTTTTGTTAAGCTAATTTTATATTAACCACTGTAAAAGTGATAGGTCTTAGCATGTTGTTAATTTATATTGATACTTTAAAATAGAAATAGGTTACTTAAATCCTTGTCAGTTTGTGATGTTTAATAACTGTTTAGTGTAACATTAGTTTTAATTTTATTTGTTATTAGTACATTCAGAATATTAGTGAAATTCAACTAAATATCAGCGAAAAAGTACTGCAGTTTGTTAGTTGCTTACTTCTTAAATTCTAATAGAGTAATCGTAATGGTTAAACTAGTAGTTTTCTGTATTTTAAATACTGTACCTAATATTTCATCAGGGTTACTGTATATTTCAGTATTATTAATGTATGCTTTGAAACCATATTAAATTAAGTTCTTCAGTTAAGCAGTTTTTATCATAGTTAGTAATTTTGGTTTAAGTGCCATCAGCTATGTTTATAGAATAAGTGAATTGTAATGATTCAATTTAGGATACAATATTTGTTCTTTTAGCTGTATAATGGTGTTATATAAGTTTTGTATATCATAGCCGACCATGGATCAGTTTTAGAGTGCCACAACTTGGTAACTCCACCACCGTTGGCTGGGTTTTTTTTAAGGCAATGGTGTTGAAGTTTCCACTTTTAGGCACTCGATGTTCTTCGATGATGTATGTTCTGTTTACCTGTGAAGAGAGGAGAGATGAGACATTGAGAGGGGGATGTCTGGCCTTGGGAGGCCATTCCCGCCAAGGCAAGGCTAGGGGGAGACTGTCTCAGGGATCTCCTCTGTATTTTATCAGCCTCTTTTAATAAACCTTGAGTGTATTAGACCATCTTATCCTCACTCTTATATATTTTATTACTATTAATATTATTTATACCTTGCTAATCCTTCTTCATACTTACAAACTTTAGATTAGTTTACTTTATTGGTTTTATAGATAAAAACATTTCAAGTTTATTAACAAACTACTATATTATTTTAACTAATTATTTTCCCTATTATTAATTTTTTATATTTACAGATTTTTTATTTTACTAATTAATCAGGAACTATGCCTATCTACTACAATCCAGCTATGACAAGTGTTAATCTTCCTGTGTTGGATAAATTATGATGTCATAGGAGATTGTTTGTATGTTTTATAAATCATGGATGTTTATATTTACATTCCAATAACTCTTCAGCAGTCATTTAAGTTGTTTGCATGACTCATTAAAAAACTCTTAATAAACTTTTATCAGCTCTTAAAAATATTTAGATTAATACAATTTTCTAAGTGGGCTGATAATCCAAACCACTTATGTTTTTTTCAATAGATATAAAAAAGATTTATGGATTTTTTTTTTAGTATATCTTTTATCACCAGTGTTATTGTAGTTTATTTCTCCTTCACCTTAAAGAAAACATTTGATTTGTTTTTTTCTACATGGCGTGGAAATGTTATTTCAGTTCTTCTATATTCTGATATAGTGGTATCATCTATCAAAATTTGATAGTTTTTCTTATTAGATTTGCTTAAATTTATTTATATGATAATTTATCAGCTTGAGATATTTAATTTATTAGCTTCTGATCACAGAAATCTGTTGTCTACTTCACCTCAATTGTATTATAATTTTTAAAAATTTAAATTTCTTGGTAGAATATTTTACAAACCTAAAATGTGCCCAAATTGATTTATTTTTTTGTTTTTTTTTTGTTAGAACTGTTTCAATTTTGTAATCATCTAAACATAACTATAGTTTTTCTACAAACAAGGTAATTATTTCTGACGGGCACAATCAGAAACAATGTTGATTGATTTTAATTTGACTATTTCAGATTTTATATTCTATCAGCATTATGTATTTATAACTGGCTGTTTAATGGATGTGCTGCTGGCCAAAGTATGTAATTTTCTAATTTTAAAAAATCCTTATTTATTTAATTTCAGTATCTTATTAAAAATAATTGTAGTGAAGACTGAAGAAGCATAAAATATAATTCTGTAGTGTGAGTGATATTTTTTACAAAAATATTTATAATAATTTCCTCCTGTCGAGTATTCATGATTGGTATAATAATTAATCTTTTGACAGCTGTCGGTGAACCTCTGGTCTCTAGATCCTCAAGAGTCTCATCTAGTTACAAAAGTATAAACCCTTAATTAGGTAGTAAAAGCTCAGATTATAAGTCAGAAGAATCTGAACGCAACTATATATCCTGGTATGATGAGTCATAATTGTTATAAGTATACAAAGGTGATTATATAGCACAAAAAATAGTGAGAAGTTTTTAATTATTTTCTATTTAATTTGCATAATCTATGTAAAGTCTTAAATATGTATTCTTATCGATTTATCTTTCATTCAAATTGTTTTTATTAATCTGACCTGAGCTAGACTTGATATTTTTATTCTTAAGAATTTTGGATAAATAATTAAAAATAAAATCCTTAAACTTTTATGAGTTTAATCAAATTAAATCTGTACTCTTTTCCAAAAATAGCATATCGCTCCTTTATTTCACTAGTGTTATTTACTTAAGGATGCAGGCTATTATGTGTTTTGTATAATACAGTAAAATACCGCAAGGATGCATTAAATAAAAAAATGAGAAAGGTGTACTTAATTTAGAAAATAAAATCATAAAAAGGTCTAGCTGATAAAAAAAATACCTCAATTGCAAGTACAGTGAAACCGGGAATTAATCAAAAGGTGAAAACCTCATAGTTCATAAATTTCAAAAGGGATTAGAGGCAAATAATGAACAGTCCTTATCATTTCTACATTCTTAAATATTTATGTAGGTTTGTTTAATTGTATGTTTTAATTTTGTTATACATATTGAACTACTACTTTTGCCTGCAACTGCTATATTGGGTATTGCTACATCTGATATTGACAGCCAATTAGTTACTTCATTATATGTTGTTAATTATTAATAAATAAATCAGTTAAACATCTTATGTAACTAAGTCCTCGACAAATATTATAATGATACATGTACTCATTAGTTCTAAGTAATTAAGTATATAGAAGCTCAAGTTCTTCAAAAGAATAATGGCAATTACTTCACATTATTAGCTAGTCGGATGTTTTAATACAAAAAAACAAAAGAAAGTAGGTGGAGAAGTTAGAATTACCTTGGGCATTATCTATTAGTCATTCTATGTTCATGTTTCCTTAAGGATGTATGGATATGTGGGGATTGGATATATGGATCTGTCTATATCTTATAACGTGGCTTCAACGTTAACGTGAGTAAAGAACACATATTTTGTACCCAAATAGTCTTTTATATATGTATAATAGTGCTTTATATTATTCTATTTTTTTATCATAAGTGATAATACCTTAAAATAAATCTGCCTGCTAATGTATGGTTTCAAAAATTATGCTAATAGGTGGTATCCTGGCCTAGCTGTTTGTTGCAGATTACAACATTAGTCAGTGGCAAAACATCAGCACACACCAAATGTAATCTCTGGTTCTTGAGTTTGAAATCTTGTGTGGGTTTTGTATATATATATTTTTTTAAATTATAACAATTAATAAAAAATAACATAAATTATATATATAAATATATATACATATATTGCCGAGGTAAAAACACTTGTTGATTATTTTGTAAAACAATTGTTATGTGTTATGTAAAACATTTTTATAGAATTTCTTTTTTTCTCTGTATAGTTTTATGTTTTTGTTAAACCATAAAAGGTTGGAAGTCCATTAAACTAACAGTTTTTAGGTGTTTGCATTTTTGATATTAAATCAAGTTATAATTCTATTTAAATTGTTTTTTATAATGAATTTAATATATTAGAAACATTGTATTCTAAACCTTATACTTGTAAAGAAATTATGATCTGATTTCCTCTCTGGACAATTTTATAAACATGACAACCAAACTTTTACTTTTTTTTTTAGTTACAGATATCATTTTGGTAATAGATTAAGAATAATTCTTATTTACCTGGGGATCTCAAAGATCACAGCAAGCAGTTTATCACATGTTTTAATTCAGCCTCAAAATCTGTTGAGACTACAAAGAAAGTAACGAGCTAGCTCTGTTGGCGACTATGATTCATTCATTTTAAAGTGGATATTTTATGACAGTAAATATAGTAGACATACTATTTTCAGGGAAGATGTTATATGGAATGGATAGAAAATAGAAATTCAATAAGAAGCAGAACTGGGTATCTGTTCCACAGGTTGTCGCTTCAAGTTGAGTTACAACAAGTTTAACTGTTTATTCGTTTCATTTTATTGTTTTCCAAAAATACAAGTTATCGTGAGCTTCAGTATGGAAAAGATAACGTAATTATGGGAAGTGTGTATACTTAGCTAATAATTTCATCAAGAAATAAAATTTTCAACTAGGATTTCGATATTTATTAAACATAAATATCGAAATCCTAGTTGAAACGTTCTTTTCTAGATGAAATGATTGCCGAAGTATACACATTTCACACGATTACATTGTCTTTTCCATTTTAAAGCTCATGATAACTTGTATTTGTAAATATTTAAAGGGGAAAAAATGAAAAGTTAAAACTTTTTGTGACTCAACTCGAAGCGACAACCTGTTGAATAATTACTTAATTAATATGAGGGATATTTGTATATATCCCTACTTCTTTTAATAAAATAGGTTTTTTTGGAATAAGAAACACTCAGATAATACAATAAACGCCCCTTTACTAAAATAAGCCATGAAAAGAATTCTTTGTGATGTATTATGATAATTAACCTTGGGATATAGACATGACGCCTGAAAGTAAGTGACACGCCTTAGCGACATTTTGAATTATTGATAATATATGTTTGTAGAAATATTCATTTATAGATGAAATGATTATCCAAACATAGATAAATGAAAAGTTAAAACTTATTGTGACTTAACTCAAAGCAAAAATCTGCAGAATAATTACATTTCATTTAATACCCATTTGAAAAATAGCCGATTTTACAAAAAAAAAGTCAAATTTTTAAAAGATGTAGAACATCTTTAAAAGTTATAAACAAGTTAAACCCTCGAAAAAAAAATCATAGCCTCCTCACCTGTTATAAATAAAAAGCTTGGGAGCCCTTGCAAGGTGAATCAGATCCATTACCGAAGACTTCTGAAGTTTTATTCTGAAACTGATGGTTTGATTTATCCAACTTTCTTCTAGATTCTATAATAGCTTTTTGTCAAGGCTTATGACAAAAAATGTTTTATTCTGAAAGATAAATGATGGTTTGAAAATATTGAATCTGATGGTGCAAAATGCTATGTTTTTCTAAATAAAATCTGATATAAAACATTCTTATCTTGGCTGCCTCAGGAATCTCCTTCCATTCTTCTCTATCTTGAGCAGCTGCCCAATTCAATTCATTATGCCTAGAGTTCTCCCATTGCCACTCACACAATCAATTGTTCAATCTAATATGATGGCTATTATTTGCCATTATTATTAACAAGTGTCGTCTCGATTTCTGAGCCATTTTTTGGTGCTTAAAACACACCAGTCGTAATAGTTAAAAGAATTAAACTGATCATTCACAGTATCTGTCTTCTGATAGTTTATCTATTATTTTAAGATTTAATAATTCAATTGCACATTAGAAAAGAATGAAACTAGTATGCAAACATACTCAGGTTAACATATACAAATATCTGTATTCTGATAGTTAATCTGTTCAGGGCACAAGAAGAGCAGGGTGATGGGGTCAGTGAGGACTCCAGTAGCCTATTAAACATCCATAACAGAATGGCTGCTGGACTGGCTGGAGGAGTTTTGTGGAGGCCAAGGTTCATTGATGGGCTCTAGAGTCATGCAAGAAAAGGAAGAAGATAGTTAATCTGTCTTATATTTATATTTTAAGATTTAATATTTAAATTTGCTTTTGACTTCTATGAATTGACCTCTATAAAGTGTTCCCTACACAAAATCAGTCAGAGATAACTCAAAATATCACTGTATTTATATATATATAGGGTCAACTTATATTATTCAAGATGTTTTCTTTTTTATAATTATTTTTCAAATTAAACCGTTTGCTGGATCATTCATATGCAACATGAATATTCAAAGCATTGTAACCCTTAAGAGTTCTGGTATCAGTTCTGCTTGGCAGCACATTGGCACCTGTTGGAACATGGTCATGTAGTGAAGACATTTTCCTAAAAGATACTTTTTAAATTTTTATTCATTATGGAACAACAGAATAATATTACAGGAAAAAAAATTAAGGCTCTAGTGATTAAAGTAAAATAACAAGAAGAAAATAATTTACAGATGATTTATAAAAAAAAGTAATAAATTGAAAACTAATGAAATGAACAAATAATGGATATTTACATATATAAAAATTTGTATGCAAAATGAAACATCTATTTATAATAAACTTAATTGTAGATCATTGATGGTGAATGCAGGATGGATGACTTGGTAGAGGAAGAATGCCAGGAATTACCTTGGAAGGGAGGGTGAAGACACTTAATTTCTTAATAAAATAGGTTGATAGGGGCATTTAGGAATCCTTATATGAAACATATTAACAAAATTTATTAACATTTTTCGTTTTATTATCTCTTGTTCGCCACATAGCAATTGTGAAAATGGAGGAATATTAAAAATACATCCGTCAATACTGGGTTCCGTAGGCCAATTAGTGTATATGTGTATTAATGTGTTTTTTTTCAAAACAAGTTGAAATAATTATTGAAAGTAGAAGTCGATGAGGACTTAAGGGAAACATTATAATCAGTTTCTAATGTGTAAAGATCAATGTAGGTATAATACTGTTACACAAAGAAACTACTAAGGAAATAATGAGTGAACACTCAAGAAGTAAGAATGGGAGCAGCAAGGGCGGATCCAGGATTTCTGTTTCGGGGGGGGGGGGCAGATGGGAAAAAAAAATCAACAATAACTTACAAATAAACTTGTATCTATAGAAAGACTTCAAAGGTATATTAAAATATCAAAACAATAGTTTCACTCATGTTCTTTCTGTTATTTTACCAACTACGATCATGTGATTTGCCTATAATTATGTACTATAATGGATTCTCCACAGTACACAAAAACCTGTCTGGGGGGCATGTGCCCCCCCTAAATCCGCCCTTGGGAAGCAGGGTAGCTCAGTGGTAGAGTGCTGAAGGCCCCAGGTTCAAATCCAGCTGTGGCAGATGAATTATTTAATCTGTAGCTCACCCTGCCCCTATAAAGTTGGTACCCTTAATTGGGGGAAAAGTCCAATAGTTGAGCTTGATCTTAGACAAATCACCTCCCTACTTTACTGTTATCCTAGAAACAGTACAGTATCTACCATGCACTGAACCCAAGACCCTTTATGGGCTGTAGTGGTATGAGTTTTTATACAATAAGTAAATTGTTAAGACATTTAGGCAGTTGTTAGTATATGGGTATACAATACAATGACCCTCTTAAAGAGAAAATAAGTGTGGTTTGAGGAAAGGAATATGACAATGGCTTCTCACTGACATTGATGTCAATACTTAGTGTACATACTCAAGAACATTGTAGATTGGCCATTTCGAGTTCTTTTTAGTAATTCATGGTGTTTTGTTTTACAACCCTCTGTTGGATAGGTCCTAATAAACATAAAGAAGTTAAGTAGCACTGTAATTAGTATCCTAATTCTCAGTAGTAATATGATCAGTCGACAAGAATGCTTTATGTTTCCTTGATAGCAACTATTAGATAGAACTATCATCACCCTTTCTCTGGTACACCTCTGACCCATTGATGCCATGGACATAGAAGTTGAATGATAGAGCTGTCATTCCTTTATGGTTGTTGCGAATCACCTTTTGGTATTGCACTTTCTAAAAGCCAGTTCTCATTTTTCTTAATAATCATTAAATTATTATTAATTCTATATAAAAAAAGCTAGATGTAATCATTATTAATTTTACTAATGTGATTGGAGCTTAAATATTTGCAGTAAGTGTAAATATAGTTAAAGTTGAGTATATTAAATTAATTTCATAAGCAGAATAGAAAAGAGACTTCTCATATGATAAGTTTTTATTCATAGATGAGACTACCCATAATTAAAAAATAATGGAGTCAGTGATTAGCTTAATTGTTTTGTTTTTTTCTCCAATGGCTTTGATGACAGATATTGAGGTGGAAGGAAGGGCATTTAAACCGAAAACAGAGGAATTAACAAAAATATATACTTTTGTCCGCTTGAAAGGTATCTTAAGTCTGACCATTAATGAAATAAAATAAAAAAGATTATTAAATCATTGACTTAAAGGGTTATGTACATAATTACATTAACTCACAGATATATTATTTATATGATAGATAAAATAATGTTTAAATTGAAGTTGGTTAAGTAGAAATGCAGTTAGTTCCTTATAAATATTATATCCTTTATTTGAAATAACTTTGATTCCGTTTTGTTCATGCTGCATTTGGGAACTAAATAAGTGATAATTTATACTTAATTTTAGTACATTTGAGTAGTATATCCCCAAAAATAAAACAATATTATCAAGGGATGAATGATTTATGGATTTTAATGTAAAAAAGGGAATTATAGTAATAAATCTTAGATCCTATAAATATTTAAAGTTTTATTTGACATTTTTGGTAACAGTTATGATTGGTCCCAAAAATAAAAATAATTTTGTTCCAATTTGATAAAAAATAAATATTTTTTAAAGAATATAGAACAATAACCAGTAACCTTAAAATATAAATACAATAATCATTAACATATTTGTTTTTAGACAAACCAAGAGCCTATTTATTATATCAGGACCATATACAATAAATAAATAAATAATTTTTTTTCTTTGCAATGATTAATGTTATTTAAAATAATAATAGTATCATTGCATTTTACTCCTCTGTATAGAGATGTATTTACTATTTTTTAAACTTTCGGAGTGGATTTCTATCCCTGGAATGAAGTAAATAAGCATGATTTTTTCCTAGTAGTATTGATTATTTGAAATACAGATCCATTTATGTTTAACAAATTCTAGAAGACCCATCCATCCACTATAGAATGCTCAAATTTATTTTTTCCTTCAGTCTGGAGATGTAGACTTGGGTAAACGTGGCCGACAATTATATCGTCTGATTTCGTAGATGGTGTTTCAGGAGTTGTTTCAGCCTTTGTTGTAATTTTTTCTGGATGATGAACATTATTTTTTTCTTTTAAGGATACAAATTTTTTTTTCGATTCATATTTCTGAAAAGACAGGATCAGGTTTTTCAGAGTAGATTTTCCTTTTGGCCTGTTGAAAATTTGCCACGGATCTAACTTTGGCTCAATGAGATTCTCATTTTCTTCGAAATTGGCATTGTCGAAATAATGTTTCCCACCGCTTGCGCTGACAAATACTGCTGCAAACAGCTGTCCAAAATAAAATAATAATTATTTTACCAAGTTTATAAATATGCATGTAAATAATTCTGCAGCTCAGGTGAATAAATGGTTAAGTCAAATGTTGCCCAGAGAGAGTAACTGTATACATGTCATTCTCGTAGTTTTTAGCTTGAAAAGAGGTTATATAATATATAAGCAATAAATCCTATTCGAGCCAATTCCAACTTAGCCCTTTATTCATTACTGAAATAACACGATTCCGCTTTCTTAAGTGCAAGAAACTCATTTTAGAGAAAATATGCCGCTTATTCACCCTGGCTGTAGAATTAGGGCAAGTTTTTGTCAACTTTTTATTTATTGAGTTCATTGAATTAAAAATGTAATGATCCATTTAATTACAGTAAACTTTAGTTCAACCAATAATTATCACTATTATTAGTATTAGATGTTTGCATTTAAGTGAGTAATGCTAGAGTACTACCAGTGGCCAATTGCCTTTATCTCATGCAATTATCGTTCATTCTATTTACTTTATGTATTACTATTATACAGTTGTTAATTTCAATAAATACATTTTTAAACAAAGTAAGTAATGCATTTGACAGCATGCATTGTCTATAAATGTATGTTCTTTCAGGGTTCCTGCATTATGAAGAAAAAAATTATAAATTTTCTGTAATAGTATTAAGTATTGCATCACATTAAAAAAAAATCTAATAATTATTTCATAAATTAAATCTAATGATTTTAAACAGAAGTTATGAAAACAAGACTTGGTTTTCTGTCCATAAACTTCTTATTTAAATTGCAAATGAATTATTTTTTATATCTATTAAATTAATATTTTTATTTTATTAAAAAACACAAAAAGATGTTAAAAACATAGTTTTTATTATAAAAACTGTAATTAAAAATTAAATAAACACTACTATTTCTAACCAATTTTAAACAATAGCAGTATTTTTATAAATTTAATTTGTTATTATTATAGATCTTTTTTTTATTTGAGTCCTACCATTGGGTAGTTTCTCTGCTTGCCTTTATATCATTCATTCTATTTACTTATTTTATTATCATAATGTAGTTGTAAATTTCAATAGATAACTAATTATATATAGTTTTTAAATTCACAACTGTTTTCTTGTTTAAGTACACTTTTGTCTACTTGCCTTTGTCAAATGACATTATGTGTAATTCATTCTATTCACTTGTATTGTTATTATACAGTTGTAAATTTCAATAAATAACTAATTATAAATAGTTTTTAAATTCACAACTGTTTTCTTGTTTTAAAGTACACTGATTTGATATGATAATGGATTTTGAGAAACTTGCTAATTAGTGTATACACAAAACATACTTTTTTTTTTTAGAGTTTAGGAACTAAGAGAGGTTAGACTATTATTACTAATCACTGATTGGCAACTCACCAGTATGGCAGATGTCATTGCCATGACTTGTGGATGGACTGGGTTCCCTTCTGTATATGTAATGAGGAGACACTGCAATGAACTGAGGAACAGGAGGGCAGGAGAGTTATAAGAATGGCAGGGGGATTGGTTTGTAGTTCACCTTGCACTAGTAGGAAGTGGACACTTCCCAATAGCCCTTCCACACTCTTAAGTGGTCGTCACCCACAGACTAAGGATTCCATTCAGAACCTCATTATCAGTCAATGTCATCAGTCTCCCCGTTCACTTCAGTATAATAATCCTCAGCATCCGTCTTAGATTTAATATAAAATGAAGTATGGATGTATCGACCATCATTATTTATTTTTATTCTAATCACTTTATCAAGCGCACATCTGATTAGAATTGATAATATATGGAATAATATTATTATCATAATTATTACTGGGAGCAAAAGATGTTATAATCTTTATATTGAAACTGATTAGTGTACTTTATATTTTATGTATATATTGTGTCATAGCTGCTTGATTAGTACTATGTTTTAAGGCACAAAACATAATACCACTCAAGCTACCATAACACAATATATAAATATATATATACATACATGATGACATAAGTGGAAAAATTCTAACCAAGAATCCTTAAGTCTCCAAACTAAACCCAGAAAATAAAAATAGTTGCCATCATGTGACATGAAAGTACATGAAAAAAATGTCAGGTATTTTTCTCTCCTATTTTTAGTTTAAGAGACTTAAGGCTTTTCGGTTGGAATTTTTCCACTGTCTTTATATATATAGTTTATTTGTATTATGTTATATCATTTTTTATTATATTGATTGGTATTATGTAATAGACATTAGTGGAAAAATAACCGACATTAAAATACATGAAAAACAATGACAGTTATTTTTCTTTCCTGTTTTTAGTTAAAATGCTTAAGGCTTCTTGGTTAAAATGTTTCCGCTAAGGTCTTAATTTATACATTGTGTTATAGTAGGTTACTAGGTATTCTGTTTTGTGCCTTAAAACGCACTAATATTACACATAAAATACACTAATAAGCTTCAATATAAAGATAAAGATTATCTTTACTCCCAAAAATAATAGTAATATATACACACACACTATATATATATATATATATATATATATATATATATATATATAAATAAAACAGGAAAGAAAAAGATGACATGAAAATACCTGAAAAATATTAAGATGGTTATTTTTCTTTCCAGTTTTTAGTTTAGAGACTCCTTGGTTGGAATTTTTCCACTAATGTCTTAACAAGTATTTTATGTTTCTTTTGGCCTTTAGCTCTTCTATAATTATGTATATAAAAAATACAAAACTATACTATTTTATGTATATGTTGTTTTATATTATAACTGCAGACATGTTTATTTATTATTATTATTTTACCTTAATCACCTGTTTAGATAATGTATCCTTGGTAGAAAGTTATAATTATAATAAAATACTTCAACATATTTTTTTAATCCTTATTTCTCCTCCCCCCCCTCAATAATAAATAAAATTTTTAAAGTAAAGTAAAAAACACAACAAACACATTTCATTTCTTCAATTTAAAAAAAAAAGAACTTTATTATATAAATTTTCTAACACTCACTGCAATATGTAAACTGAGTATTTAAATAAAAGGAAAAAGCAAACAAAATATATATTAAACTAATGTTTTTTTTTAAGCTACATAAAATAAATATTTCTATGCGCATATATAATAAATACACACACACACACACAAAAGTATGAATGTATGAATATAACAGCAATAAAGATTTATGTGTAATGAATATCACAATATACTTATTTTTAAATATATATATATTATATATTCTGTTTAATTTAGTTACTCTAAAAAAAATTTCTACACAAATAAAAAGTCACTCTGTAAACTGTTGGAAATATATACACTTTCATAGGTTAAAAAAAATGATTAAGGATTAGTTGTTTTTTATTTTATTTTGATAAAGCTCTAATAGCAGCCAACAGAAAAACTTCTCAATCAAATGTTAGAATGAAAACAATGTATGTCCACCCTAAAAAATTTTAAACTAATAATAATTTTTTTAGTATTTTTTCCTTAAATCCCAACAGAGGAAGAGGTAAATAAGTATTAATTGGATCTTGTGCTTTCGAATATAGCTAACTAGTTCTACAGTTGTATGTAGTTGAGCCTTGCGAGTTCGATGTAACCATATTCATGAACACCATGTCAAAAGGATCAGCCTTCATCCTAAGTTGGTTAGTACTCGCAACTTCATCCTTTTCCTTTATCTCCTGATCATTTTCGTGGCCATCCTACAAGTTTTTAACTGAGAATTAATGCATATGTGTAAATATTCAATTATATTTGGGGTAAATCTGATAATATGGAGAAGAAAGAGGCCACAAAACAAATAATTCCTGAAATTGTAAAACTATTAGAAACCAAATGAACTATTTTAATAAATAGTTTCACTGTTTAAGGAATTATTTTTTGACCTCTACCTGGGACCATTTACTTCTTTATATATATTTATACAAATTATATTACATTTATAAATCAAAAGCTACTTAATATTTCATTAATTAAAATTCATAACACCAATGAATTAATTGTAAGAGAGGTATGGGTGAATTATTTAATTAAAAAGATTAAAAATGAAAAATTTACCTATAAAACAATGTCAACTTACAAATATAACACTAAGTGAAAGTTGTGCCCAAAAATAAAAATTTTCATATTACTTTTAAAGGCAGTATACAATATATTCCAAAACAATGCATCTCTTACAAAATAAAAAAAAATCGAGGTGACCGAAGTGCAAAATCACATTGAAGAAGTTTCTCTCCTGAATATTTTGTTAGGGCAAGGTCAATTCCTCTAGCCACTTTCTAAACTGATTGTTGAGTAGCATCTTTAAGTAATTTCTCAATAACAAAACATTGTTGTGTAATCAACCTTGATGTAATATTTTTTAACATCAGCCTAGGCCCACATGCTAATATATAATAATAATTATTTACTCTGTTTGCAGCCGTGAATAGACTGTGGGATCTAGGGATCCTTTTATGGCTTATCCAGCCTCTATAAGTGAGTACCTTTAATTGGGGGGGGAAGCCTAATAGTTGAGAGTAATCTCAGCCAAATCACTTCCCTGCACAACTATTGGCTAAGAAACAGTACAATACCCCTACTAAGTAATGAACACTTCTCTACATTTGTTGGATTGGTAGATGAATAATTATAGAAGTGATTTTTACTATACAAATTTAAAAAAAAAATGCCAAACCAAACAAACGTAAAGTAAATAAGTAATGCTTTTATTAATTTTAAATCATAGACAAGTTTAAAATATCAAATATAAGATGGGACTAACAGCACATATTTTATATTGTCTCTTCAGTAAAAGTAATAGTAATTTTTTATTCAACAAATTAAAAAAAAACTTTCTAAACTAACATGCTAATGTGAATCAATAATTCTATTAATTTTTTAATCATATAAAAGTTTTAAATAGCAAATATAGGATGAAACAGTAATATTTTATATTGTCTATTCAGTAAAAAAAAATCTCTGAGTAGCTTATCAATATTGCTTCTCCAACTAATTACTAAGCTTGAAAGATGTTTTTTAAATGAATAATTAGGCTAAGCCTACTTTGTTATTTTTAGACTTGGCTTTCCCCTGTAAAAGGCAATCTGAATAAATAAAGTTGTTCATAATTAGCATTAACTAATTGTCAAAAGGATTTAAAATTATACATATGTTAATATTTGAGGAAGAAGATATATTAATAGTATATTAGTCCTTTAATTTTCAATGTATGTAATACGATTATTTCCAGATGATTCAAATTAAATAAACTATTAATGGTGGTTTGTAAAAGCATAACCTTATTTGTTTGTATCAATTATCTTTAAATAGAAGTATCAATAACCTACTTGATAAGATTCTTTAATGATTGGTTTATTTTTACAGTAGCTCTAATATATGTAAAGCAATAGTCCTATAAAAAATATGAGGATTAAAGTCCTAAATAATTGAATTATCCATACTGACCTCAGGTCTAGGGCTCCAAAGTCGAACAACATGCTCAATCCCAGAAGATGCCAACAAGCAATGCGTAGGATGTGGTTGAAGACAGTTAACTATTGATGTATCTCCTCTTAAAATCCGAATGCTGTTTGTAGTTTTACGGTCCCAAATAAATATAGAACCATCGTCGGAACCAGCAATGATGTACTGGCCATCACTAGAACACAGAAAATTCTTGGATAAAAAAATAAGATCATCCTACCTTTATTATTAATTATTATTCTATATTATTAAAAATAATAATTATGATCACTGGGTGGGGACATGATTTTTAATATTTTTGAGCTATGGGAATTCGGAAAGGAATAAGTAGTATGAGCAGTAATTTTTTTTGTTTGAAATTAGAAGATATTTTAAATATCGGGAGGGAAAAATGCCTAATGTTATTTCTATACAATCAGAATAATTATAAATTTTAAATAAATAACAACAAATTATTTATATTGTTTTATAATTAAGGAAGTAATACATCAAAAGAAATATATTATAAGAAAGGAGAAGAAATCTGCCGAATAATTACCTTAGTGAAACTTGGAAATAATTTTTCAATAGAAGTGGAAAATTACTCATAAAGATAAAGTTATTGTGACCGATGGATTTTTAAAACTATCTTCAAGGTAAATACCAAACTAATGATATTCTAAACTGCTGAGATATGTCAAAACAAAACCATTCCACAAGGCATTAGGAGATTCGTAGAGTGTTTAGAACAGCGATTCAGCAAGGAATAGAACTCCGAAGCTCAAAATAAAATTGCACAGTAAAAAAAAATTTTAATGCACAATATTTCAGATGTAATGGCTATAACAAATAAAAATTAAATCATTTAAAATATGATAAATAGAGAATACTGTACTTGATATCAGAAACAGAGAGAAAACTTTACTGCTGAAAACAGTGCATTAAAAAATAAATACAATTATTTCAATAAATAAATATTCAAGTTAAAATAAATATATCAGTAAAATAACATTTTGAATTGTTCTGTCACGTTATACTGGTGAAACTACTTGCTTATATTTGTTATAGCTTTATTAATATTTCTAATCATATAAAATATTTTATATTTTTCATGTTATAATAAAAATAAATAATTGTAAAGTGTACTGCCTTCAGACAAAGAGTGTCATCATTACATCAGGAGCTAATCAAAACTCTTCAATTAAATCTGGCAAATTAACTGGAAAATGGTAAAAGATTTATGAATCATAAAACAAATTGTTCAAGGAAAACACCTTGTCAAGGCCACTAAACACTACCATAGGTTGATTTCCAACTACTTAACAGCTAGTAACAATCTGTAACTCATACACTGTAAAAACTGTAAAAATATCACCATCTCTTAAATATGCCACTGTATTTCACCTCATTAGTGAAATAATACTGGACATAAGACATTAAGAATGGCCAGTCAGCCAATAAATTACTGAGATAACTCATGTTATGTCAGTTGCAATAATGACAGAGTTAATCACTATCCTTATCTTCCATACTGTTATATTATAAACACTAATTTTATTAAAAACTTAAGTGGGTTAAGGATTTTCCTTAATAGTAAATTGAATTTGCAAACTTTAAATATTAAAGGGATTAAGAATGAATAATGGTTGAATCAAAAATAGAGCTTAATAGTTTTGACTATTTCCTTTAAAAGTCTGATAAATTGAACAGATCCTGGCTGCTTCAAGACATAGGACCCAGCCTAGTTATGGGTATTTAATTTATCTGAATTTTTTATCATAACTTAAAAAAAATTATATTAAATAAGGTTTTAAAAAAACTAATTATTGTTTCACACAGAGAATCCATTTTTGTTCGTAATCAAATCCTTAAAGCAAACATAAATTTTGTATTATTATTGTCACATTACTGCGGCTTACTACTGACTTAATATTTTTTTTAAAATTAATATATATATATATATATATATATATATATATATATATATATATATATATATATGTATAATTACAGTAATTATCGGTCACTCTATTTACTGTCACTCTCTGTTAACCATCACCTCAGTTTTGAGAAAAAAAAAAAGATGTATATATTTTTTTTTGTTGCTAAAGTCATAGGCGCCGGCTAAGAAATCAATCGGTGTGTCTTGACAACTTCGATTCCTAGAATATGTTGTTTACTCAAAACCTAGGCTTCCTCGCACACATTTCTCAGAAATTAATTATCTCCTCATTTCTACCTAATGTAGCTTCCACAGTTGAAATAGGTCCAGTCATCATTCTTTTCTTACAGGTACTTGTCGTTATCTTAAAAGTACGTGTAACAAAGTCGTAAAAAAGACAAAGGAAGAGTTTAGATCTCGCTACTAAGTTTGAAATTGTAAAAGTTTACGAAAAGGTGAAAGTGCTTCAATCTTAGCAAAAATCTATGATATTCCTCGGAAGACAGTTAATGATATAAAACGTGATGGGGACAAAATAGAAAATTTTGTTTTGGAAATGGAAGTGTGTGATGGAGAAGCAACTAAAAAGAAGACTATGAAAGTTGCCACAAACAGTAATTTAGATGAAGCATTGTTTCAGTGGTTTGTTCAGCAACGAAGTCAGGGACTACCACTAACAGGTCCAATAATCAAAGAAAAGGCCCTTCATTTTAATCAAATTTTACGCAGCACCCAACATTCAAAGCTACGAGGGGCATACTATGTTTTGCATGAGGAAAGAGCTAAACTCCACGTTTAAATTGATATTAATTTCTCAAGAGGGAAAAAATGGACATACAATAATTGTGCTTTTAGCCATCAATGTACGTAATTATGATTATTTAAAAAACATATTTTTACAACATATGTATACCTTATTAGTACATAAATAAGTTAGGAGTACATATATCATGTCGAATGTTTTTGAAATATATTGTTCAATTTATGTCACCGTCCAAATCCGTCACCATCTTGGTCCCATACCCTGACGGATAATCGAGGTTCTATTATATATATATATACACTCCATATATATATATATATATACACACTCAACAGCAAAAAAAAACGGATACTTAGATTTGGTCTTACAATTTTGTTAAATACATATGTAAATTAATCTTTTTAATTTATGGTAAGAATGGAATAAACACCGGAGTCCATCGTGAATGGTAGACTTCGCTACCCCAAACTCCGGCCTTCTCTGGCCAAGGCATCAGCTCGGGCTATGTCAACATTTGAAAGAACCATTATTCTGGACAAAAATAAAAAAAACATGTCTATTAATCACAGAAAAGGCTTGGTTAATAATCAACTTCAAGACAAATAAATCAAATCTGAGTTTTATCTAATTGTTTACTAATCCTGAAGGGATTAGTTCAATGGACTTAGACCCTACATTCTCTGTAATAACTAGAATATCCACAAAAACAAACACATTGCTGAAAATTAGCTTTTAATATGAAAAATATGAAGTGTCCAGTTTTTTTTGCTGTTGAATTTATTATCATCATCATCATCACATGGCACTATGGTCCATGGAGGACCTTGACCTCCTTGACAATTTTCCTCCACTTTGAACTATCTCTCATTGCTCTTCTCCATGTTCTTACTCCCAGGAGCTTAAGGTCTGCTTCCACATCGTCCAGCCATCGCATTCTAGGCCTTCCTCTTCTTCTTTCTCCATCTGGACGTTCCTCCAGAATCAGCTTTGATAGCCTTTTTTTGTCCGTTCTGTCAACGTGCCCCAACCATCTCAATCTTGCTTTTTTAATATAAGAAACTATGTCAGGTTCTCCATATAGGTCCTTAAGTTCTTGGTTCCTTTTCATGCGGCAACAATTTCCTTCCTTGGTTGGGCCATACACTCTTCTAAGAATCTTTCTCTCCCATGCATTCAATAATCTCTAATATAAATATATTAATAATAATATAAATATATACAAGAAACAGGTTAGAGAGTTGAATAGTCTCCAGGAATAAATGAGATAATTATTTTTTAAAAATATCAAGAATCGATCTAAAACAAGCCAATAAAGTAAAAATTAACTGCAAGAGTACCTTCCGAAAAAATTGGCTTCTTTTATATCAGTCGTAGTATTACAATGGCCATAAAATCGGAGAACGTAATCTTTTGCTGCTTCTCTCCACAGCATTTCTTTCGCACTGATATCTGAAAGGTCTTCAGTTCGTACGGAAGAATTATCATTATCCTCCATTCCTGAATCATAAAAAATAAATTAATAGAAAAGTAGGTAAAAATGATTGTTCTAATAAATAAAGTATTTTTTTAAAAACCTTCGCTCTTTAATTTGTTTTTAATATCCCTTTCCAAAGCGGCACAGGCGACACTTTTTGCATAAGATGGGAACTTCTCTTTAAAATTGTTCAATGACGCTAAAGCTTCTTCGTACCATGACAGCTCATACAAACACCTTGATAATCTAAAAACAAAAAATCATAATGGAATATATTTTTTATGGAGGAAATGTGGACAATCGTTTATATAAGTATAACTAAATAAAACCAAAGCCAATTTTTTATTGTTTTTTTTCATAACTATAAATGTTCTAACAACTAATAATATAAAAAAAGGTCTCAGAGATGTGAACAAAATTAGAAGTTTGATGTTTTAAAGCAGCGGTTTCTAACCTTTTGAGTTGTGCGGACTGCTAATTTTGAAAGTAAAACTTTGAGGCCCACTAACTAAATATATCAAGCGATTGTAATAGGGGGGGGGGGGCACTAATCACGGCTTATTAGTTTATATTTAGGATCAAAGTTGCTGACTTGATCCAGTAGTTTCTTTTAACTTGTGAAATTAAAAGGAAAAGAATAATAACTATACATAAATCTTACTCATGGTCTAGATTTAAAAATTGAATTTTCTTTTCTACTTACCTAAAAAAAGCTTTTATATTATTGGGGTCATAGCTTAAAGAGGTTAAGCAGTCTCTAAGTCCAGCATAAATATCACCAATCCTAACAGATATTTTAATTTTACAAACAATTTAAGTTTTAGAAAAACTATTATATAATAATTTTATAACAAATATTTTAGGTACTTGTGCATTAGCCAGTACGCAGGGACTGTTATCTGCGATTGTTTATAATCTGAACATGGATAATTCTAATGCTGACAACGCCTACCCTATTGCTCATTTGAATAAAAGGATAGGTGTTATAAGCATTAAAGGATATTAACCTTAATGGAAATGGAAATATACAAAAAGTAAAAATAAAATGCTAATTCTAGTCCCCTCTAGCCAAGTTCCTATTCTTATAAAATATCTACCCTACACTTTTAACAAAAACATCTCCATTTCTATTATTGTCAAAATCCATTTGATGAACATTTTCACATAATTTCATCTTTAGATTTATTCCAAACTTCTGGAAGTATTTCACAGCTTCTTCTTTTAAAGAAGCTATTCCCAAAGAATTATTCTGTTCATTTTAAATGGGTAATAACAAAAGGAATTAGACAAAAACACAAAATAAAAAATACAGAAATTTAAATAGACGATAAACAGAATTAAAAAAAACAATACATTAAACAATTAATAACGCAAATAAAAAATAACTCAAATCAGAAGAGTGATAAGAAGAGGTTATAAGAGATAAAGAGGTAGGCTTCATGGGTACTGGCTAATAGACAAGTACCTTTTTAAGCAACAAATTTAATTGTTAGAAATAGACTTATTACCAATCTCGCTTCATGTAAACTGCAGCACGATTGGAATAGATCACTGAACTAACAGGATATAAATCGATTGCTTGGTTGTAAATTCTGATTGATTTCGAATAAAATCCTTTTTCAAATAAATTGTTTCCCTGAAGAAAAAAAAATAATAATGAGTAATGGATATTATAAAAATAGGCCTAAGAAAAACAAAAATATTGAAATACGTTACAGCTAATTTTAAAGCATTTATGTGTTCAGGCAGTTGGGATTTCGGTTTTAACGGCATGGGTTCATCATCAACTTGCATACCATTACAATATCCTTTCAGAGGTTCAGAAACTTCTGAAACATAGAAAAAGGAAAATATGGATTAAAATATTGTAAAATTTAAATAAAAATGTATACTATAAGGAAGAAAATTTATACCTTTGTTATCATTTGTCAGTTTAATTAGAAGGCTCCTAGATTTTTTAGTGATATCGAAAAGATATATTTGTTCACTACCTAAATTCACCAATAGATCAGTCCCGTTTGGACCAAAGGTAACATAGGTAGCGCTGTACTGCCTCAATTCTCTTTCAGTAAACTCTCTACGGCAAGGGATATGACCTGAAAAATTTAAATATTAATTTATGCAACAATGTTATATCATTAAGTAACTTTTCAGCCAAACAAAAAAAAACTATATTAGATTAATGATTCAAACTCGTAAACTAAAAATGGGTGGTGAAGTAAACACGGTATAATGTGGAGATAATGAACAGCTCCCCAGTGATATTTCAGGAAAATTTGAGTCTTATAAAATCCATCATGATCTAAAGTAGTACAATTGATATTGATATAAAACAAATTTAAAATTGTTAAGATTAAATAATAAAGTAATTGTAATTTTCAAGAATTGAGCTGAGATGGATATAACAGATTCAATTATAATATAGTAAATAAAGAATAAGATATTGCCTAGATACCTTTACTTTTTGTGCATAAAATCAAATAAACTATGTTGTTAATCCAGTGGAATTGTAAAATAAAGTCTAAAAAAACTAAGAGTATAAGATAGGACATCGGAGAATGTTTGCATGAATAATTAAAAAGTGTAAACATCAGATTAATAAATATTATTACCTGGAACAAAATACTGCACACATCCTTGAGGGAGATTATCTTCTGATACAGCCGACATTGTGATTGGTCCCTGAATTAATATAGGACAGATTAAGAAAAAGAAAAAATAATTTAAACACACAGAAATCAAATAGTGTAATATTGGGTGATAATATAAGGTGGGAATTCACTGGTAAATTAGATGGGACCTATACTCTTCATCACTATAATGCCAGACGCCAGACCTTGTGTTTCACGGCAGTGATGAAACTTAACAAGCTGGGTTACCAAGTCCTCCCACACCCGCCTTATTTTCCAGAATTATCTCCGACAGATTCCTATCTGTTCAGAAATTTGGACAACTTTAAGGGTAAAACTTTTTAAAATGATCCTTAAGTAGAACACGCATTTTCAGATTTAATTTCACTATTTATTTCATTGGAAATATGACAACACATTGAGAAAAATGTATAGAAAATGAGGGTGAATATTTTGATTTCATAAATCTTTCCTTTGAAAACGGACATTTCATTTGAAACGACCCAAAAGTAGTACTAGCAAGATTTTAAGTTGGTGTGCATAGTAAAATAATTCTTTAGAATTTTATTGATCACAATGATAACAACTTTTAGGGATGTTTTTTCAAAATATTTTGCATAACTTCAATTTCCATTTTTTTTTTTTTTTTTTAAACTGCACTTTTACTGATTTTTCATCCCTCCATACAACTATAGTGTTACCAATATCAATAACTTGAAGAATTAAAGTGTTGTATCTAAGAATTGAGAAACACCTTGACAAACGCTTAACTTGGAATCCTCATACTTGACTGAAACGACAAGAAACAGCTCGCCGTTTCAGGCTACTTCAACATTTACTAGACAAACGCTCTAAGCTCCCAATTAATTACAAGAGACTCATATACATGGCAATCATTAGACCCATCTGGACTTACGGAACAGAGCTTTGGGGCTCCACTAAGCCATCGAATTCCTCTTTGTATTCAATCCTTACAATCCAAAATCCTTCGGAAAATCCTCAATGCTCCTTACTTTGTTACGAACAAAGTAATCTATAATGACCTTAACGTCCCGTTTATTGCTGATTTAGCCCGAATCCGATATCAATCTTTTCATTACAAACTTTATTTCCACTCAAACCCACTAGTTTCAAACCTCTTCAATTCCTAATAATCCTCCGAGGCGCCTGAAAAAAAGATGGGCTCGTGACCTTCTAAGCTGAACTTTTTATTTGAGTACTACCACTGGGTAGTTTCTCTACTTGTCTTTTCATGTCAATATATTCATACATTATATTTACTTGATGTATTCTGTATACAGTTATAAATTTCAATAAAAATATTTTTAAAAAAAAGAATTGAGAACATTGGATCGGAATTATTTTCACTAAATTAACGTAACTGATTTTTTTAATCAAATGGGTCATATTTTGGATCCTTAATTGGTGAAATCAAATTTTCAATTAGACGTTTTCAGCATTGTAAATACATAGAAAATTAGATTCGAAACTAGCAAAATTTGCAAACACACCTGATTGACTAAGAAGTGTTGATCATTAAGAGATGATCAACAGATGATCAAGTCAAGAAATAGAAAACAGACATTGGGGCAGTAATTAGTGTAATACATAATTACTTGGTAGAAGGTACAGTATTTGTGTTTTGTTAATAAATTCTAATAATATTTAAATGCTTTAACCAATAGATTCATTACACAATTGTATATTTTTTATATTGAGTTATAACAACCCTAACTATTCCAACCTAAGTAACATGAACAAATTGCATTAATCTGATAGTGGTAAGATTTGACTAATGATTCTCTTCCTCTAAAAGATATACCATTAGGTATACCTGCAAAACCTCTCAAATTCTTATATTTGATGATTTTGCATAATTGTAATAAAAAAAAGTATTTGATTGAATGGAATACATCCTATTAACGTTATCAGTGTCATCACTTCTAAATGACTTAAGCCTTCAGAGAGTTTGAACTTTTTATCGTTTACTTTTTTAAATCGTTTTTGCGGGTATATAATTATTATTATTAGCACTAATGGTATTTAATTTTATACAATTATTCTAAAAAAATTAAAACTTACCTTTACAGGCTTGATCATTCTCCTGTCGTATATCCTGATATAAGGATCATTTACTCCGACCGCTATAAGCTCAGATCTTACTGGATTTACTGATATGCATTTTGCTTCAACAAAATAATCTCCCATATAAGTTCTCAAATCGATGAGAACATTTTTTTCGTTTTTCATACAACTATGCTTAACTCTCAGGTCAAATTGCCTGAAATAAAAAAAAAATTACAACAAAAATGAGTTTTTTTGATTAATAAGACAATGAAATTAAACAAAAACCTAAATGCGCTAACAATACATACCCTGGTAACATTTCCGCAGAAGGGGAACTGGTTAGGCATCCCCTCCTCCTAAATTGGGGAACATAGATCTGATAAACCCACTACTCTCCCTGTATATTATTTAACAGGAAAGCAATACAGAGATTAGCCAGACTGGAATTCGGAAAAGAACACATCAAACGTCTAATGGACTACACACTGACTACTCCATAGATTTAGCTACCATCCAAGAAATCAGGCAAAGTGCTTTCATGAAAGCAACATATATTATCTATTACAGCTGCAATTTAAACCAATTAACCCTAGGTTCTGCGCACTATGGATAAAAAGAAAGTTCCACAACCATAGCATAATGTGTGTTCAGTATAGTCCGAGTTACCATATGTGAAGCTTTCCCTGATGAGAAACTTACTTGACTCAATTTTCTTGAGTATTGAATGACTCATTACAATTATAGGTTGATTTTAATCTTCCATTGATGATATCATACAATACATAATTATATGAAGGCATGAATAATACTGACTTAAATGAAATGTTTGACCTTGAGTATCAAATGTTATTTTTAATTCTCAAGCCTAGCAGTTTTCTCACTATTTTAATTTATTCATAACCCTAGCAGGAATTAGAGTTCAAAATAAAGATTTGTCACTTTATCAAGATATTTATTGTCTTTCAGGGATACTCAAAAGTGAGTGAAACAAACTAATTAAATACTTATATTTCAGTTAGCTTATACAAGGTTCGGCCAGTAAGTCCTGCACCTCACACAGAGATAGCGCCACTAGCCAAGTTAGAGGCTAGCATTCTATAGTTTTACTTCAGAATATGTTATAACTAAAGTTAGAAGTCAGTAGCTTGGTTAGTTTTTTAACAATAGCTATTTTAACAAGACAGCTTTAGAGTTTTTAGAGTTGTCCATGCTCCGGCCCATTGTTCAGTCATTGCAATAGAAAAAATTTGCGAATTAAAGTCCGAAATGCTTGAACATCCACCCTATTTGCCAGATCTAGGACCTGGTGAATACAACCTGTCCCCTAGCCTCAAAAAATTTCTTGGATGACGAAGAATTCACAGCAACAAGGAGGTCATTGTTGCAGTTAACAGCTACTTTGAGGACCTTGATAAATCCCACTACAGATAAAGTTTAATTAAATTAGAACGCTGATATGGCAAATGTATTAGCCTTTCTGGAGATGATGTTGAGAAATAAATTTAGAAAAAAAATTTTAAATGTTTTTTTCATTGAGTGGCCTGGGACTTATCAGCCGACGCTTGTACTTGGAGGACTATCATATATCATAGTTTATCATTTAATGAAATTCCATAAATTAGCATTAAAACATTTAACCATCAAAACAAATCAAATTTAAAAATTATTGGAATACAAAAAAAAATATGTTAAAAGTATGTCATAACAAATTAAATTAATCCAAACATGTAACTCTAATGCATGGTTAAAAAGGGATGTCAATAAGATTTTGTGTTCTTGACTGAAAATTCTGGTTTGTTTTTCTTAGGTATGAAATGCTTGTGTATCAAAGAAATCTATATTAAATATAGACTCCTCTGAGACTTTAATGTTGAATGAAAAAAAATGTTGACAAAAAATTCCTATTTAATCCATTCTACCAAAACCCAAGATCCGGAAATCCATCTTAAAACGAATCCAAAAAAAAGTAAATATACAGAAAGTATGTGGTTTATCAAAGCCTCTCAGAAGTAACTTACATCCAGAATCAAACAGAACTTAATTTATCTAAACCTTTATAATGATTTTGGATAAATTTAATAGGAAAATCATAACTTATCTTATTACTCAATTATAAAGTAAGGCAATGTTTCAAATACCTAATAATGCCATCTTCTGCAGCACTCCAAAATATTTCACGTTGGTCTGGAGCAGTAGCAAGACGCTTGACCCGACTAGCATGGCAAACACAAACTCGTGTGGTTTCTTTACAAACAAGGTTATGCACCCGCACCTCATAATCACCAGCTCCAGTTACTATTGTGTTGTCATTGGTTTCTGGCATATACTACAGCAAAAAAAAAATACTAATTATAAATTTTAACTTACATTAAAAAGAAAAAAACAAAGTTAATCAGAAATAGTAGCCATAGATCCACCAAATTATCAACTTAAATAATGTTAATGCTCAAAAACAAAAAAACTAAATCAATTATAACTTTAAAGAACAACATAATCAGAAGTATCCATTTACTGTTAACAGCAATTTGTCTGTGAATTTTTAAATAAATCATACTGCAATTCTCAAAACTTTATTGTAAACAATGAAACTTATGTAAAATTTAAACTACTATTCATTTTTTCCATTCTTTAGCATTTACTGATAAGGCTCCAAATGTTCTTATTTTTAGGAATTTTCAGATATTTCTTTAAGCATCTAGATGGTCAATTCATATAATAAAAAAGTTGTGGGATTATAGTTAGATTTAACCAAAGACAGGAAATGATTAACTGAAAAGGTAACAATCAAAAGCATGAATATGCAAAACAACGAGAGATAATCTGAGTGTGTAATACCATTACTGCATGGACATCAAATTATTAATCTTCAGTTCATAACATCCATTGTTTTAAATTAAAACATTAACTCAAAACTAAATAAATTAAAAGTAATAAAATAAACAATACTATAGTAACAAATTTCTGGTTAAATGAACTTTGTTTACATTAACCATTGGTTTGTAGTAGAAAACTTTCTCAATACCTATTTTGTTTAATTTTATAACCAAATAATTTAATAGATAATACTTTGGAAATATTAATCTACATCAAACTAATAGTGGATTACAAGCTGACAAAATTTAACTATTTTTAACACTGAAAACACAAGTGAAACATTAAGTCTGTTAAATACTTTTGTGCAACAAACAGAAAAGTAAATAGAATAATTAAATTAAAGCTTTCTAAAGAAAAAATATTCATAGAGAGAGACAATAATACTTAATAATGGACAAGTAATAAATTACCAAGTAATATGGATAATATCCCTGATATCAAAACTAAAATTTGATTTTTCAAACATCAAGTTCTACAAATTACTAATTACCTTTACGGAAAAGATATTTCCATGATGTCCAGTTGGAATAACCTGAACTTTCTTATACAAAAAAGGGTCCCAAATGATAACTTGAAAATCATCCGATGCAGATGCGAGATACCTGATGAAAGAACAGTTATTTAGAACTGTGGTATGATAAGATGTACTAATAATATATGTGTTTATAAGTTGATAAGGATATGATGACAGGAAACAGTATACCTTCCTTTGGAATCCCATTCTAAACAGTTGACACAACCAGTATGACCTTCCAATTCTTTCTCTAGGCCTAAACGATTTATAAGGTTCTCTGTTACATGAAGTCTCTTCTGTAGACCTCTACATGTTTGTGGCTGAAAATAACATATAGTGTCATGTTTAGGTAAAACGTTTACCAGATCATTAAACAAACCAAAACAATGTCAACACAAACTACAGAATACCTACATCTACTTCTCTTTTGGAAATGAATTTAACAACTGAGTTGTGCTGAGACATATTACAGCTTCTTTAATTTCCACCATAATTGAAAATCACTTTTGCCATGTTAAATTAAGTAACTTAATTGAAAAACTAATAGATGTAATGTATGCCTTTTCAAATATAAATTCATTGGTTGTAATCAACTGATTGTATTTGGATTAAATATGAGAGTAATGTATTAACGATCCACGATTTAAAAAAAAGTCTAAACAGCTCCTTCAGAGCTTTAACATTTTGGTTAAATTGACGATTTTAAGACACAGGATTCCATTACTGTGACAGGTATCACAGAACACATTTGTCAAACAACAGCTGATTTAGATACTAGTGTGTTATTATGAAAGGTTAAAAAAAATCAAAAACTAAAGGTATAGATCTAATGCAATGGTCAATTAATATCATTAATAAGTTTTTAAAAGATGGATTAATTACGATAAAAAGGTCTATTCTAGTAATCATGAAAGGATACAAGTAGCGCGAAAAATTCAGAAATATGAATCTGATTAAACAAGATTAAAAATCATTGTATTTGTTATATTTAATAGGTATTTAAAATAAAAAATAAGTAACATTGTAGTTTGAATATCATATCTTATTATTTGTATTACAATTTTGTATAATAAAGAAAATTAAATCTTAAAAATACGACAAAAAATGTTTTGTTTTTTCTGAACAGACTATTCAGAGATCGGTTACATGTAATATTTATTCCTATAATAAGTTAATAATTTTTCAGTCAGGTTTCGAACTGTTGGTCTTATTGTAGCGAGAATTGAACATACTTATAGAAGCTCAGAAACAAAAATATTTCAGACAGGTTGTTTGAATTTTTATTAAAAAGCAACAAAGCCGTCGTGTGAGTTAAAGATAGGAGGCTCCTTTAGACGTCGAGCCACTGTGACAAATACTCAAGAAAAGACAGCAAAAGTGGTATGGCCATGTCTGCCGAATGGGAGAATATAAGAAAACCAAGATGCCCGACCAATAGGTACAAGACCTAAGGGAAGACCTCGACTGTCTTGTGAAGAACAAATATCCAGACTAGGAGAGATGAGAGATGCCTGGTTACGATGGCTAGATGGATGAACCTCAACGCCGATAGGGAGAAGGGTAAAGAAGAAGGTTCCTTTGCATCCAATGATACTGTACTTCTACAATGATGGTTGTACAAAGAATGATTTGGCCTCGCAGTAACTGGTCATAGGCTCATGAGAGTCTAGATAAGGAGCATTGTAATGAGAATATATTTCGATTATACTCATTCCGACTCCTCTTTTCTTGTATAATAGTTTCAGGTTGTCGAGTTTTCCCCAGTTTTGACCTTCGTCTCCTATCTAGTCGTATACTCTCCCCGCGGAAGGCTTTCCAATCCTTTCCTTTATTCACATTAAACTTTTCGTTGTTGTATTACAATAAACATGGCTCATTTGTTAAATCAAAGGGTCGGAGCTCTTCTCAGACCGGAGGTTTCAGTTTACGGTGTATTTTGTTGTCATGAATTAGGCATGGCCGATTTTAAAGTCATATCCTTAATCCTTTATCCAAGAGTTAAAAGCGTAGGCCGCAGGCTCAGGAGTTTTTGGCGCTCCTTTAACCAAGAGTAAAGGCCGCCTTTCTTTCCATGCTGACAAGGAGGTGAGGTATATGGAAGCAGAAATTTTGTTGAAAAGAAAATCTTTATAATGATCGTTTATTTGTTTAATATCAAATATGAAAGCAACTGGATAAGATTTGAAAGTGATCTTTTTGATAGCTTACAGCAAATATATGTGCAGTAACGTCGCATAGAACGGATTCTTTTAGTGTTACTCTCAATTTCCTTTGGCTACCTCTACCTTCCTTCCCTAACGCTAATCCGTCGTTGTGATTTCTTTTCTATATCTTTCTAATCTTGACTTATTTAATACAGTTACCTGTTTTTTTCTCTCATAACTTGTGCTTTCTAGCATTGAACGTCTTTGACTCCCAGGACATAGTGATAAATCCGGAAATGGGTAGTTCATCCATTTTATTTTTTAATCAATATGAAACTTGTTTTTCACCACAGTATTTGAATAGTTCATGACTGATCCCAGAGCTCTGTTGCTTTTAATTTTTCCTATGATCAGTTATTCATCTTCATCTGGGAGCTCAAGTTCCTCCCCAGGAATAAGGTCATTACAATCTTTCTTATTAGTGCCCTTCAGTAGAGCGTATAATTATATCAAAAGCACCAAACTCCTGTGCATGTTTTAAGCCATTCACAAGGTAATAAGGAATCTCTTATTCCTTAAGTTTATGGGTTTCAAACGTTTAGTTAAACTCTTTTCACTAACTTATTATGACATGCGTCTTGATCAGATTTGAGCATTATTTTCACCTTAGGAATGCTGGCAATTGTCTGAATAAACATTTTTGCACCTCTGTAGAATCATATGTCCACCAGATTATAAATATGTTCTGGACCTGCAGCAAAATCCCCCTTCACATCTGCTCATCATTAGCGCCCTTTGAGGGCAGCATAACACCCTTTCTATTCCTTCTCAGAAACCTCAGCAGAGGAGTTGACACAGATTGAATTATTTATCATACTATATACAAGTATCTACCCACCATATATAATATTATACCAGCCTTTAAATTAAAAAATAAATTATTATTCGAGTTAAAGAGGTAGGAAGGAATAAAAAAAAACTAAGTATGAATAGGCAATTGTTATATTTCTGTTATGCTTATAAGTAAATGTAAAAGCTAACCAATTTCCAATTTTAACCTATAGTGTAATAAATTCAGAAACTGAATCACTGAAATAAAATGTGGAAAAACATAACGGAAGACTCAATTCGAAATATTAGGTACTGTGTGAAGATAAAATTTGATATTTTATCAACTTTTATTATGTGTAAAAGGTTTTTTTAAGGCTCTAAAAAACTTAAGGACTTTATAGGCAAAAAGGCTCTACAGTCCTAAAAGAACCTTGGCCTCTGCTAATTTCTTGTGCCACTCGCCTCTGTCCACCCCAAGGCGCTTCTAGCGGTTATGTTAGAGACTCATATAAAAAATAAAGTTTTTGCAAAGAAGCACTCTTTTGTAGTTATAAATAAGAAACTGAAAAATTTCCTCAATCAAGTAAAAACTGCCTTTTTTCCGACTGTTGTTTCTAACAACATTCCTGCACCAACTTTTTAATGTTATGTGTTCTGTTGAATTTTATATTCCGCCATTGTTGAAATAAAAACGGTTTTTGCTTAGAATAAACCTTTAATAGACCAATAAATGAAGAAAGTCTGAATTTTCTGTTTTTTTTAAATTTATTTTTATCAACAATTACAACATTACATTTAACTTTGATGCTGTCAGTTTTCAAAATCCAACAAAATATGTTAGTCAAGCATTGCATTAAAACTTCAATGATAAGTTTTCTCATTAAATAAAAAGCCAAATTTTGTAATTCAATATAAAATTTTATGAATGAAGCAACGATTAGAGTTTGTATGAGATTTAACTGGAACTTAAATTGATTTCTAATGAGCTGTAAGTTTTTATATCAAATAAATCTGTCACCAGCTCTTGGAACTCTCATATTTGAATCAATGCTATGTTGTCACAATAAGAGATCTTTTTGGGTGAGTTCAAGGTACGGTTTCTTGAGTACGCAGTAGCCTTTTCAATCAATTAATAACCGGATAACTTATTATGAAAAAAATCTTTCTTTGTAGAGCAGTGATGACAGAAAGTTAATTGATTTTTTTAATAATTATAATGAAAAGTAATGCACTATACAGTGAGAATGTAGAACTATAAAATTGAAATCTGATACAAAAAATTGATTCATTTGTGGGAAAAAAAATACTCACCTCGGAAAGCCTTTTGATCAAGTAGTGTTAATATATTACTTAGTATAGAGTGGAAATAAAGGTAAACACCTGAATAGATTATATACATCGTCATCCTAATTTCAAAATCTCGTAACTCCTTATAAAAATGGATTTAAGAGGTGTAAAACCATGCTTATAAGAGGTTACAAGATTTTATAAATACTTTCACTATATATTACACAACAACCTTTATTATTATTATTAGTCGTAAGTATAAGTGGAAGACTCTAAGTATAAATGGTTCATTTTCCGTTCTTCTGGTTCTTTTTATTTGCCGACCAGTTTTTCATTCTCTGCGAGAATTTAAGTTTTTAAGTCTTCACTTCATTTTGTTCCAGTTCTCGGGGCTTTTGTCTTTGGTTTAACCTCCCATTTATCAATTTTTATTCTGAAGTTGTTTCTTTCGCCTAACAACAACCTTTATTATCTATCATATGTGTTATTTTTGAGATAAGGAATAATAATAATCTATACTTCCGAATAGTTATAGGTTCTTCCATTTAGAAAAAAAGATAAGTTTAGAAAATTTTTTTTGTAACTAAGAAAATAATTTATTTTAACAACCATAAACCTATGAATACCTGTACACCTTAACGATACATTTAATTAAAATATAAATGAACAAATAAAGAGCTTTATAACTATTAAACAATAAAATTATAATAATTAAACATAACAATCTAGCAGTATTACTTATCTATTACACATAGATTTCAGTTATTAACTTCACTCTAGTCTTAACTTTCTTGTAAAAATAAAAATACAACTTATATTTTTCATCCGGAAAAGGGATATGCACTATTAAACTTGTAAATGAAATCAGCTTTAGCTAAAAAATAGCTAAGATTGAAGTACTCTTAACATAATAATGGATTGAAACAGGAGTGCAGTTAATGATAACATTAAATAAGTATAACTTATTTTATTGTGCCGATGTTTCGGCCTAAGATGTACATAATTAAATTTAAATTAATTATGTACATATCAGCAGATTTACTAGTTATAATCATATTATAGTTGTAAATATCATTGAATTCAATAAAAAAAAAAAAAAAATTAAATAAAAAAATTTCATACCATTCCCTTCAATTAAACTATGTTTTCCATTCTTATTAAGTCTCACCATTTATTACATAATATACCTTACTCTTTACTTTTTTCACTAGTTATTTCATAATTTATCCGACTCTCTGTATTTCTTTACATTATTATCTATTCTGTACATATAATCTGCTATTCTTCCTTGGTAATGCAAGGTTTTACATAGTTATTGTCAGTTTCTTTTCTAGCCCTTAAGATGGCCTACATCTTAGGCCGAAACGTCGGCACAATAAAATAAGTTATGCTTATTTTGTGTTATCATTGACTGCACCCCTGACTAGTTTAATCCATCATTAGAATTATCCAGTCAACTATTTTCCACTTCGACATAATCTGAACATACTTATATCATGACATCAGCGAAGTTGAGATAAATGATTATAGATTTTACCATTTGTTTTCAGAGTGACGTCAACATAAGAAATAAATTAAGTTAAATTATCGACTTTTTTCTTCTGTTACCCACTCTCTTGGATTTTTTAATACTTCCATTATTTCAGCTTCTTTAGATCCCTCCTTTGGAATATGCATGTAATACCACTTCTGATAAAAAAACCAATAAAAAAAACGTTAGAGAAGATTTATCTTATATGATATATACACACACATATAATAGTAAAATTATTGAGACTTACTGCGGTTAATGGAAGAGACATTAGTATAGATTCATATCGAGCCCCAGGAGTGTATAACCCAAATTTAGTCCCTCGATCATAAATCAAATTGAACTCTACATAACGTCCTCTCCTTATTAGTTGCCATTCTCTTTCGAAGTAGCCATAAGGATCATCCTTATGAGCATTTACTGTAAAATAGAACAACAAAAATACCAGCCTTTCATATATACTTATTTATTAATAAAATAATACTTTTACACCAAGTAATGATAACTAATCAATATTAATAATTATGCTAATTTAATTTAAGAAGAAGTAGGTCAGCAAAATGAATAAAAACCTATGCTTTTTTTTTTTTTTTGTTCTTGCCATGGTTTTGGCCAAATTTGTAGGCCTTCTTCAGGACTGAGTAAAAAAGAAAAAACAAATTTTAACAGGATAAAAACCATCAAACTAATAAAATTTAGTAAAATAAAACTTAATAATATCTAAATAAAAATAAATAGACAGATATATAATACCGTCTTCTCCTTGAATTGCTCAATAAATAACTAAAACCAGACCCCGAAAAAAGTTTAATTACAAAGTTAGTATTGTCAACTTTGTTAAGTAGATATGAAGTTGAGATACTTGATGCCCGTTTTGAAACAAAAATGATTTTAAAAATCAGTCTAGTAGTACCTCAAATTAGAACATTTATAATGATACTTTGCTAGGAGATAAATAAAGTAAAAGTGATTAATCTTAAGAGGTGAGTAAAATGGTAAGAGGGCACATAGAAGGTTCCTCTTTTTCCCCTTTCAGTAAAAAGCTTATTCGCAAATTCAAACCCTCTGTGTTTTATTTAGTTCAGATTAGTAAGTAATGATAACTAATCAATATTAATAATTATGCTAATTTAAATAAGACAATATTTTACACAATGGAACGTAGGATGGTATAACAGATTCTGCACAAGTTTTAACAAAACTAAATACTTTCTCCTCCGATGGTGTGTCTAAATCATCAAAAAATATTCCTCCGATACCCCTGCTTTCACCTAAAAAATAAAAAAAATATATTTATATCTAATAATTCAAAAACATAATTTGATCTATTGGGAGAAATTATTCTGATCTAATCATAATTTTATCAAAACTGACATTTTAAAAGTAGCTACTCAGATCTGACAATAGCTATATAAAAAGTTTTTATAAAAATATACGTACCTCATGACATGTAGGATCTAAGAAGTGAATAAGTTTGAAAGAATAATAAATAAAATGCACTTTTTCAAGTAGTCAATTGGTACGTAACAGTTAAAAACTAATATGCCAGAGAGATAAGTGAATAATTAAATCATTAATAGAGTGTTAAATAAAATGGATTATAAACATTTGTTATAATTTAAAAATTGGTTCCCTGAAAGTAAATAACGATTCAGACACAAGCATTACTGTCATATTTATGAAGAAAAATAAAATACTTAATGAATTGCATTAATTAGATCATTGAAAATAAATAAACAATAAACTAAACAAACAAATTCATGTTATAGAAAACATTTTTTAAACTAATCCATATACATACCTCGATGAGTTATTTTGAAATAATCATCACACCATTTTTTAAATTTTGGATAGTAAATTTTGTCATGTTTATCGCAAGCAGCTTTCAAAGTAGAATGGAAATGTTTTGCATCTTTTTCATTGAGATAATATGGTGTCAAATCAGTACCACCACCAAACCACCACTGTATATCAAAAAATTTTATTAAATCAAAAGAGGTCTACTGAAATAATTCTTAAGTTACATACAAAACTATGCCACCTACATGTTTCTTCCCAGAAGAATCTGTTACTTCAAAATACCTGTAGTTAAAGTGAATAGTCGGAACCATAGGATTTCTAGGATGTATCACAGAACTTACACCAGCTGCGAAAAATGGTAAAGGTCCTGATCCAGTAAATTCTCTTCCCCTAAAATATTTTGGATAGAATTAAGTCGGTAAAGAACATAGGATGCTGTAAATAGAAAATATTACCTGTTAAAAACTATTAAAATAAGACATGACCATTTTATTTAATTTTTACTAAGAACCATATTTTGTCTAAGCTACTCAAGGGTGTGAAAGGACTAAATTTAATGTTGTTACTATTAAATATAATACAATACTGGTGCAACAGAATGGATCCTATATTGTGTAAAAATATGAATGTTATGAACCAACATAATGAGCAAAGGGACAACACTTCAGTTCAGTAGGTTTGATGCTGTCTTCGTAGCCCCATGATATAAACATGGACTTTTCTACTTTGGCAAGAAAAAATTATTAACCTGTAGAGGCCTATCTATTGATTAGCAAATATTAGATATATAACAAAATAATTATGCAAAAGTTAAAACCAATACATACATAATTAAAACACAATATAAAGAAATAACAATATAATAATGAAAAACAACATATGGTAAATGGTATTTACTAAGGCTTCTTCTAATAACTACTTAAAAACTTTCACAAAAATAACTAATCTGAAGGTTTATATCTCCAATAATAACTTATAGCTTAAGTAAAATCTTACTTTCAAGAAAAACAAACTTTCTTTCTTAATTTTAATACTTATTAATTATTTAGTGATTCTGCAAAATAATCTGGCTTGGAAAATCCAAAAAAACTGTGAGATTTACCTAGATTTCATTTGTTGTATAGCACCGGCTGGTAAATTACCCGATACAACAGATATGTTGACACCAGCCTTTTCAATTACTCGCCCATCTTGTAAAACACAAGTAATTCCTCCCCCTCCTTCTTCTCTCTGCCATCTGTCAACGACAAATTTAGTTTCTTCATCTTCTTCAGCTTCTAAAGCTGTACAAAAGTCTTTCTGGAAAGAAGAGAATTAAGATTAATTGAAAAAGACGTTGTATTAATAAGGTTAATTTATAACTTCCAGCATCTACCTGAATTTTCATAATCATTAATTCCATTTTCGTTTTCATATCGGTAGGGTTCGCTTTTAATGTTGCTAAATCTGTAATTGGATCAGCCATAAAATTGCTTTTATCTATACTCAAACTAGCCATTTCCGCATGCTTGATCATAGTTGAATAAGTAGCAATGCCAGCACCAATGCAAGCACCGACAACCCTAAAATTAAGTATAAGTTTATTAAGAATTAAGTTTTTAATTCCAATTGCATTATCAAGAGGGAATTAATCACTGACTACCTAAACTTACATCAACCCAATACTGAAGATTAAGTTGTCGAAAAAAAAATTAAACTATTACCTCGAGCACTCAAACACTGATTAGAGCAGAACTAAGTTTAACAATTATTACCATCAAATTAATAACTCTACAGAATTTGTTAACATTAAATGAATACACCTTGATCTGTACACTAATTAATAAATGTTAAATTAAAGCAATAAATATTTTAGGAATGGTAAACAAACGTTTTAAAGCTGTATAATGAACAGAATTGAAAGTTAAATTTTAGATAAAATTCTGCTTTATTACCCAAGAACAAACCTGATTCATACTCTACTTTAACTAGACTGATGATGGTGATAATGGTGAACCTGGGTTACAAGGAGTGCAACGTAAATGAACTAAACTGAATGAGCAAAACCATTATTACAATCATTAAAAAAATACTGAGGTCTAATACAGTAAAATAAATCATTAATAAACATTTAGCACTACATAATTTTAAAAATCACTAGCTAACTGATTATGGGATAGAACTCACCCAGCATATTTTAAATAAAGGAACTATTAATCTACAAAAAAGATAAAGCTATGTACTGTTGAATGATGAGAAAATCATGTATTGACCAAATTGGGTCTAAATGTACAAAAGATGGATAAGATGAAATTAATTCTTGGACTAAAGGATTTTTAGACCCCAAGGAAAAAAATAAAATAATAATTGTATAAATAAAATATAAGCCTGTACAACATTTAATAAATCTTAAGTGGGATCAATTCGAATGTCAACTTAAATTAAAAACAATCAATTTCATAAAGTATAGCACATAAATTATTATAATAAGGCAAATACATTTAATGAAATTAACTGAATTCCTTGAAATTGAGTCCCAAAAAACATGACTCTTAAGTAAGATAAAATTTAAATGCTAATGTAAATAAATAAAAATCCAGCAAGGAACATCACATACCATATTTGATTTCTCTCAAACTTAGCGTTCTTATTAAATGCTTGCTTACAGGTATATAAAAATCTAGTAGTAGTTTTAAAAATCATTGTTAACAACTTTTTGTCAATCAACTTAAGCACATTTCAAATAACTTTATTATCAGTAAGAGGGACTGGTGCTGCCCTGTGATGTAGAGAAGATAACCTTCCCGGTCGGCTCGTGCTACACTCTATGGCTGGTCCTCGAACCCTCTCCAACCCGAGGAAGAACACTGTCATTCCAGCTGTTAGCACGGGCGTGGAAACTTATTGATCAAGTTTTAAGCTTCTCATTCAACCAGTTTTAATTATCATATTTAACTCGATTCGTATCGTAACCAATATAGTCTTGAATAGCTTTGGTATAGCAGTTTCCGCCGGCTTTGAACCGATATTGGGTCGGTAGGGCTTTGGTGACGGACTTGCCTGCCCGGGGCACGATCTGCGGAGGGTACCTGTTGTTCCTGTTATGCCAAAGCATTGTCAGCAGTATCAACGGGGATATTGCTGAAGGGGATATGCGAGCAATGATTTTTCTTCTTTAGATGGGCGTCATAAAATTGCTGAAATGAAAAAGTTTACCTTCAAAGGTGTTTTGGATGGTTTACGATCCTCTGTTTCCCAGCAGCAGAGAAATGATCAGGAAATCGTTGAAACATTAAAACCTGAACATTTTCAAGTAGCTAAGGTGAGTTGATTCAATTATTTTATGCTGTATTTGTCAAATGTTCTCCCTAGTTGCTGGCTTGAATGTATGGCTAGCCCTACTTTCTCATGTTTGATAACGTTTATCAATTTTGTATCCAGGGCGCCTTTTTACAACTAATGTCTTCTTTGCTGATAAATGTTTGCCATTACCTTCTATTTTTCTCTAATGAATGATATGATATTAAAAAAAAATTTAACTTTTTTTTAATTCATGTTTGAAATTTATTATTTAATTTTCATATCATATCATATTATTGATTTTTTTAATCTATTAAAAGTATAATGCATTGTTCGGTTTTTCTTGATAAATAAAGATTATTGAAATAGCTTTTACTCAGATTAAATTATGTATTTCACTAGTATGTTGATAAGAAGGATAGGATGATTTAATAATAACAAATGTCACAATTTTGACCAAAAAAAGGAAGGGGGCTGTTATTGCTGTTTTGGTAAAAATATTGATTTTCGTTATTTTAAGTTGACTTATTATCAGTTTACATATTTCTAAATAACATATTTAAAGATCAAATATTTAAAAAATAGAATTATATTTATATATTGAGTAAATGTGTTTTTAGAACTAATTGTATAATTTATCTTTACCTTTATATTCATATTTTTCCCAGTTAAGATTTATTAAATAAATGTAAGAGGTTGTATTTTATTATTTATATTTTATTCAAGCCACAAATTTCACATATTTACTCTGTTTTTTTAAAATATTAAATTCTGCTTTATTAATTTTGGATAATTATATTTTGTATATGTATATTCAGATATTTTGAAGAATGATATCTCTATGGTATGGAAACAGTTCAGTATCAATATTAAATCAGTATTGATTTTGAAATGAAAGTGATTTCAGGTTCATTAGTAATCATAAGGCATATTATAATATTTTTCTATATTACTGAAACTATTATAATATTTACAATAACAAGGATTTAAATTTTGCAAATTTTTTTTTGGACTACAGGGTTTAGTATGTACATGCATGTAGTTTTTAAGACAAAGAGGGTTGGCAATCCTGCAATGATCTTACTTATGGTTGAAGTGAATCTAATTACAACTCATTATAAAATAATTATCTTGATAATGAATTTGTGTCTAGTATCTATGTTTATTCAGTATGTTGAATTTAGTACATAATGTTGTGTTTATTAAGTAGAAGTTATGTGCAACAGGAAACTTTACACACTTCAGATTTATTTACTTTGACAGTATTCATGGTCCTTTTTCATACCAGACTAAAAATTCACCACACTTTTATAAAAGGTTGGTATATGAATAATTTTTTTTTCTTTTTATGTCACATGATTTACAATTATTTGATGATTAAAAAATAAAATGTTAAAGCATACCATACAATTTGGCCAGAATTTTATTTTGTGCATACGGCGGAAAAATCTCAAATTTTAAAAATGATTCATAAATCTACAACTCTCTAATAAAAATATTGAGCTCAATAATAAATTTTATGGAACTGTAAAATGTTAAAAAAAGCAACTAAAAATTCATGGCACTGATCACTAATTTCTAATCTGATCAAACCATGTTAATTTTTATACTGCTAGATTGTTAATTATTTTAACTAAAAATTATAAAATAGATATTCATTCACCAACTGGCTTTTGACTATTTAAAAAAAATTTCTATTCTAAATACCCATTAATTGAAATATATTATCATTAAATAAATTTTACCATGATTAATTATTTCTAATTCATGAATACCACATGAAAATGTACTATTTAGAACTAAAGAAGAAATTAAAAAAAAAATTAAATATAATAAAAATTATGAACATACGACCAGTTCTCATAAACATCAACTGATAATGTAATAATATAGAAAGATTTTACACAATAGTTATCTTTCAGGAATTTTACTTGTCACAATTTAAATTTTACATATGACTAAATGCCAATAAAAAATTAAAAACAGTATGTTTAGTTGTAAGCCTTAAAGGAATTAATTAATAATTCCTTTATTAATAATGTAATATACAGCAAATAAAGCGTAATTTTTATGAACAAATAAATAATGAATGATAATGGAACATGGTAGTGATAAGGATCATGGGTACAATCTGTTTCTCTCAGCATCCCAACTCGCCTATCATTAATCATTTTAGCAATTGACCGATTTGGAATATTATTAATTCAGTATTATATTTAAAATATTTAATTCTTGTTACGATTCGCAATTTATCCTTTTTATTAAATCATTATTACCGTCCGTCAGAATTGTCATAGTTTCGGCAAAATTAATCCACTAATTCCAAAACGGTTTAGTTTTGTCATTCCGTAATTTGTATCCTTAACTTGTTTTGATCTATACTTGCTTGTTATTACATATTAAAAACAAGCCCTACCTCAACATGACCATATTTTATTTTTTAAGGTTTTAATTTATATGTCAATGACGCATTTATTGAACCGACGGACTTATAATTAACAATAATATTAATCAAGATTGTTATCATTGGTCTTGATGTCCAAACCGTTTGTATTTCCAGTTAAATTTGGGGCGCAATGGTTAAATTTTGACTTTTCTTCATATATATAAATTCCGAAGTATGTATTTCATATAAAAAAAGTTGTCTATTAAATTAAAGAGCATAAATAGTTTATATTTCCACCCTTTTTTATATGCCTCCACAATTTTTATAACAGGATATTATAACACATTTCTGTTGAAATAAATATCAAATTTTTGTATTGTATTAAACTACAAACAATCAAAAACCATAATCCAATATTATGGTTGATCTTCAAATAAAACTTCGTAGGAAATTTGCCGCCTTAACAATTTTTAGCCCTAATGAACATTCTAATTTTTTTTCCAAGGGCAACAACAAGCATCTTCTTGTATTTTAGCGGTATGTTTATGCCGCGATACACTGAAATATCTTTGTGAATTAAAAATGCCATCAATAATTACAAAATCGCTGATTCACGATCGCTATATATATATAGCACAATTTAATGTATTTATTAAAAAAAAAAAATTAGACTAGGTTAAATATTCATCGCGAAATTGGAAATCCCCCAATTCAGGCAATTCTTATGTTAGTCCACTCGCTTTTAAAACCTTTATTTACATATGTTATAGTATTGACTAAAACCCTTATTTTCGACCCCTTCCTTTTTTTTTTTTTCGTTTTTCACCTTCTTGAAAAACTTTTTTTTTTTTAGTTTTTCCTCGATAAATATTTTCCAGTGTATTTGAAGCAAAATATTGTCATTTTAAAGTTTTGACAAACGTTAAATTTTATGGAATTTCGTTAAATACCACGAGAAAACCCATTGCCACATTATATTATAATATATATATATATTATTATATAATAAAGAATGTTTTATTACTTTCCTTTATGGCGCTGGATAGGAATATAGGATGTATTAGAAGAATTTAATATACATAAATTAAATAATTAAAGGTCATACATAATTTTCCAACAAAAGTCTGAGCTTTTAGGGATGTATAATTTCTTCTTAATGATGTTATATTTCCGCTTCTGATGACCGAAATATCGTTTACAGTAAATAATAAATTAGAAATCGGCAACACAATCGATCGTGAATCAGCGATTTTGTAATTATTGATGGCATTCTTAATTCACAAAGATATTTCAGTGTATCGCAGTATTATTTCCAATAAATAAACAAATGGGACGTTGTTTAAGAAGAATAATGGGGCCGAACACACCGCTAAAATACAAGAAAATGCTTGTTGTTGCCCTTGGAAAAAAATTAGAATGTTCATTAGGACTAAAAATTGTTAAGGCGGCAAATTTCCTACGAAGTTTTATTTGAAGATCAAGCATAATATTGGATTATGGTTTTTGATTGTTTGTAGTTTAATACAATATAAAAATTTGATATTTATTTCGACAGAAATGTGTTATAATATCCTGTTATAAAAATTGTGGAGGCATATAAAAAAGGGTGGGAATATAAACTAGCGAGATGACAATTATATCTTTGATAATTAGACTATTATACACTTAAATATAAAGTAATATAGAGAAGAAAATAGTTCGGATGATGGTAAGAAAATAATTCCTTAAATAGTGAATCTATTTATTACTTGTGAATTAAGCCCTGGAGAAGACCAGCAACGTAGTATGAAACCACGGTTTTAAAAAAAATAGTTTCGCTATTTAAGGAATCATTTTGGACCTCCTCCCAAAAAAGTTTCTTCTGACCAACTAATAATTATTAAATAAAAGAATATATAAATCTGTTGACCATAAACATATATGAGAGTTGTTAAGTAAAGCTCTTATATTTTTTTGAAAACCGAACATGAAATTCAATTGTTGAATTTCTTGTTATTGTTCGACTATGGTTCAGATGCAAATGATTTGAATATTGAGCAGTATTGTTTTTGGAAAATATTTTATTATTAACTATACACAACACTTTTCTATATCTTTAAAGAAATATCTCGACCCTCACATAAAAAAACAAAAAAACATTTGATGTTAGAAATATTATATGATATACCGAAATGTAACTGTATTTCAGTTTGAAAATAAAATTTGTATTCGGTTGAAAATAAAATATGTTATGAAATGTATCTTTATCTTTTAATTGTTGATCAGAATCGGAATATTGAAATAAAGTTATTTTAAAATTAAAAAAAAATCTAGTCTCCGAATATTCGTTTGATCCAGCGATTTGATTGGTCAGGGAGTGCAATAAAGATAACTCAAAATAATCAAAACTTATTTTAATGTGCCAACGTTTAGGCCTAAGATGTAGGTATCCTGTCAACTATTTTCTATTTTAACATGATCCAAAATATTGGTGTACAGTTTAAATAATTTCATATAATAATCTGCATATTGCGTGATATGTAATTGGATCGTTTACCTATTTAATCTTCTACCATCCATGTATTTGAATAATTCAATACACGGTGTAATGATTTAGGTTGAGAAATAATTGTAAAATATTTTTGGGCAAACATTTTCTCGTTATATATGATTTTATTTCACCATTCAATATGAACATGATATTATTTCCTATCGTAGTACTTATTTTTGTACATGTCTAGCTTAGAGCGGTGTTTCTATTGTGCCATTAAAATCTTTGATGCGCAGTGATGTTTGTAAGGTTGAAGGGATGTTTCAACCAGAGCTCTAGGTCCGGCTAGTTGGTAACTGCATCATCAACTAAAGGGATATCCACATCGCTATTTTTAACTTGTTCCTTGTCTCTCTAACCAACATGCTCCTCAGATGTTTCCAAAGCATGTCAACTTCAAACAAATGATAGTGCTGGTTTGACATCGGCTAGGTTAACTTGCAGAGTAATGAATGTCGAATTTAAACATTGAAGTGGACGCGTGTTGAAGCAGGATTCCAGTTGCTTGATTGGTTCCATTTAGGCCTATCCACATGTATAGAATTAATATGGTGAAAATTGGACAACCCACTATATGAACCTGAAAATAATGGATAACACTAATGAGTACTGTGGTTATAGAAAATGAGTTGGTGGCCTATAGAAATGCTTTTCTATAGTTGAGCCCATTGCAAATACCGCAATAGAACAGCTATACAATTTTTATGTATGCGCCTTGTTACAAAACTATCAGAAATATTTGCTCTTATCGACCAACGTTAATCATCCGTCTTTCTGCTGATTATGGTTTCTGGTTTCAAGATAATTTTCGATGACACGACTTCTCATTTTGCAGACATTGGAAATTTGTATACCTTTCAATACCAAGTTGGGATTACCAGTGGTCTAGTGGTTAGCATAAAAACCTACTATTCCCAAGATCGCGGGTACGAAATCCGGCAGGTGGCCTTAGGGACGGGAGTAAAAAATCCTTAGTTATGCCGTCCTTTGGAATGAGGCGTAAAACGGAGGTCCCTAGCCTGTACCGTGTCATGTACTCGTTAAATACCCCTATCCTTATCATACCTTATCCTAAGTAAAATTTAGGACTCCCACTGTAGTTTCGTCCGGTTAGCCATAGCATCATACAGTGGCTTAAATGAATAACCAAACAATACCAAGTTAAGGTGTTTGTTTTTTAATGGATGCAGTTATAAAAAACAAAACAAGTGTTTTCAGTCATCAATATTTGCAACTGGTTATTGATCAATTTTAATAAAATAAAAATGGAAAAATAAAATATTTCTTCATGTATCTGGGAAATTAAAAAAAATTCACTATAGTTTGGAAATCCGGTCTTGGTTGACAATTTTTAGTATTATTCTCTATCGTACAATTGACGATGCAAAAAATTTTAGTTTTTGTAAAATTTGTTTATAAAAAGAAGAAAAAAACCGTAGCACTACAACCCGTGAAGGGTCTTTGGTTCAATACGTGGAAAAGAATGTACTAGGGCAATGGTTGTGCAGTGGGGTGATTTGTTCTAGATCACGCTTAACCGCCAGAGTTTCTTATATTATTTCGGGTACGCTCATCCTATGAGCTCCAGGAGGAAAATATTAAAAATGAGACGAAGGAACTGTTAAAACTTGTAACTCGAAGCTACAACCTGCGGAACCGATGCCATGTGTTTTTTATGGTTGATAGACTAATTGATGTAGTATGCATGTTACATAATAAGAAAAAAATGTACGCATAATAAGATATTTCATTATTGTTTTAATTTATTACAAGCAGAATATGATTAATTTTGTTGATAATTGTAATTTGCAAAATCAAACGTAGAGCTACCAACGGACTTGCCTTCCCGCATATACCGCAGTTCTAACTGGAATCCTCAAGCCGACAAACTTAATTGAATGTTAGAAGTTGGATTTTAGCCGTTCCCAGCTGCGGTTTGTTTTAAAGTTTGTCCCTTCTCTACCATTGTTTCCTCAATGCCTTTAAATATTGTTGTTTATTTTACAATTTTGTTTTTTAAAATCTATAAACCCTAGAAATTGTTTATAAGTTTACATTTGTTGGACGAAACTTAAACGATGGTTTAAAAAGTATCGAATCTTCATAGGTTATTCTATCTGAACTTGAAGGGTTCATAGGCATGGTAGATTTTCAGATACATTAACTGTGATAAGTTGATTTGGTATCAATATATAATTTAAACATTCTAGCAGGAGTTTCCTTACCGACCACCGGACCATCTCACCAACTTTCATTATAATTTTTAAAAAAAGTATGGAGTGGAGTAGCTGAGTGGGTAGGGCTCCAAGTTGCTATGCCAAAGGTTCTAGACTCAATATATATATATATATATATATATATATATATATATATATATATATATATATATATGTATAAGGAAGAACATGGCCCGGGTGGCCGTAAAAAAAATTCTCTTATACAGTGAGAAAGCCGGCGTTTATTGGAAAGCCGGCGTTTCGGCTCACATTGCAGGTCTGCTTCAGGGCTAAATAAACATATATTTGTATATTATATATATATACAATATATTTAGCCCTGATGAAGACCTGGAATGTGGGTCGAAACGCCGGCTTTCCAATAAACAGTTCTCCCTGTATAAGAGAATTTTATTTTACATCCACCCGGACAATTTGCTTCCTCCTGTACTAACTATATGTAACTTAGAGTGTTTTATGTTATTTGGACATAAACCTATTTACTTCAAAAATCTTTCATTTTTTCATCTCCCATAACTTTATTACTTTTTTATAAGATATATATCTATATATATATATATATTATATTTATTTAATTTCATTTATCTTATAATATATATAATATATATATAATATATTATATTATTATTATATATATATATATATATATATAATATTTATATATTATATAAAGTGATTATTATATATTTTGTTTAATAATCTGGCAGCTATCAGAAAGAAAACTTGAAGAGCTTCCCTTGATTTATAAATAAATTTTTAAAAGTTAAGCAGGTACAATTGCTAAAGAATACGAAAAAAAATCTGATAAAATATTTTCTTCGAAATATTCCAAGCTGTTGGTTTCCACTTCACCTGAGCGGAAATTCGGCGAAATGAATTTGTAATGTATTTTATAGAGCCTGGATTTGGCTCTTTCATTAAAGCCAGTTCTGTATTTGACTAAAAGCTTATAATTTGGCCTGAAATAATTTGCAGCTCTCGCCCGGAAGCCAATCCTGAAATGAAATGATACGCTATATCTTCCCACAAATTGTTTATCGATAAATGTAAATAATTGAGATGAGAGGTCTGCTCAATTAATTTGGTTTCATTTTGTATATGTAATGCGTACATACACATGGGGTATATATGCTTATAAAATCTTTTGGCAGGTTAATTATATTAGAGACTTTTTCCTATTGCATTCTAATTTTATTTTATGTCTCTTTTTGAGTTTGATGTAGCTGAGCGGCTCAGTGGTAGAGCTCTGAGTTGCCGTGCCGAAGGTCCTGGGTTCAAATCGAGGGAGATGGATCCTATGGGATCTAGGACTCTCCTAGGGCACACTTTGCCTCTATAAATTGGGGACCCAAAATAAAGGGGAGGAATCTGGCAGTTGGTGGGCGTGATCTAGGGATCTGGTTATAAAGCAATAAGCAGCCTACCGCTGCACCATGAAAACCATGGTTGGTAGCAAGATAGTCGGGTGACCCCCTCAGGCTGTTCGCGCTCCCGCAAGATATATATGTTTGCAAGAACTTATATATATATCCGATGTTTTACTCTTGATGTTGAACTTTCTGTTTAACTTGAACTCCAGGTTCCGAGTATCCTACCATAAAGAGGTTTCCAACCTGATTAGCTAATTAGGTGTAAAAGTGATGTCTATCTTAAAGTTCTTTATCGCTTTGTATTAATCTTCCTTTCCTCTTCTTATCGCCATCTTTTATTTGTATTCGAGAGAAGATCTAAGGCTTGAGTATTTTCTCAGCGTCGCATTCCTTTTCATTCTCGGGGTCTTTTGATCATCGTTATATTTTGCCGTCCCAATCTGAATTTTATATCACATTCAGTAAAATAGCCTGAATACTCTTTTGAATCGGAAAAAGAAAATGATATTTAACCTAAGAAAGATAAACCGTATCTTCTCGATCTAGAACAGCAATTGGGACTTGGTTGATATATTTTGGCAAAATACATTGTAACTTTTTATAAAAATGCTATCGTCAACGTTTCATAAACATTAAAGTGGCATTTAGAGTATTATTTCAATTCAATGAAATCTCAAAACTGCAAATCACTTCTCCGAACAAGCGAAGATGAATTTGGAAAATAAGAATGCAGTATAAGAAAATCTGTGGGACCTGACGATCCTCCCTGAGCTCCAGCGTCTGTGAGTACCCTTAATTGGGTTAAAACCTGGTGGTCAAGCGTGATCTAGGACAAATCATCTCCCTGCACAACCGCTGTCCAAGATACAGTACAGTCTCTATCATGTACTGAACCCCAGAACCCTCACGAATTGTAGTGGGCGTTTTTTTTTTTTTTTGTAGGAATGAAAAATTAACAAACCTCGTGCAATTATTAAAGAAAGTTGTAATAAAAGTTTGCGAAAACCACATTATCAATTATTTATAAAAATAAGAAGGAAAAATTGGAAATATTCATTAGGGAAGCAATAAGGGATAAATGAATAAACAATGAGATAGGGAGCTAATCATGGAAGAGGACGCGGTGGAAATTGCTATCCTCCAACTCCCTTATTAACATAAATTTATTCAACTTTCAATGAATAATATTAAATCAACTCCACCCTTCGCTGATTTTTAATTTAGGATCCTATATCTTCATCGCCAATAATTGTTCGCCATTCAATGCTTTTTGTCTCTCCAAAACAATGATTTAGGGAGGGATGTTTAATGAGTTAGGAATAAAAAATTTCCAGCAAAACCAATGCCTATAAATTGGGCCTATAAAATCAATCTATGCTTGATATTATTGGTTTTCCAACATTACCACATATTAATTAAAATTGTTATATTTTTTAATTCGTTTGTCATGCTATCATGTTAGACTTATTACGAATTTATATTCAGATGGCAGCCCTACAATACAAAATTAATTACAGGAAGTATGAATAACAAAATTATATTTATTTTATATTACTATTATATTTATTATCCACTATATATTCATTTCCACTTAATAAAAGTAAAGAATGATTATAGGCATGAAGTCGTTGACAGTGATAAACTTAGTACTCAAAATTAGATGACTTATGTAGTTATTCTAGTTATCAATATTAATAGCACTGCAGATAGATATGATAAAGAAAGTTATTTTATAGAAATATAAGAGAAATACAAATGGAACTCTAAAAAATACACGAGTTAATTAGTACACGAAGCTGTTTTTTCTTCTGTATACTTCAATGTACGGTTACTTCAATTTTGGAGCCAACCTACATCCCGTTTTGGAAATATGAATTCATCAAGGAAAATATTAAAAAATGTAACGAGGAAAAATAAACCTATCAAGAAAAATATGTAAGTATTTTTTCTCAACTGTTTAATCAAATATATTTTATATACATTCACAGGCAAGAAATTCCACCCACTTGGTTTTTTCATCTAAAAATATTTCTGCTTGGGATAGGACTATTTTTTTTTTAAATTATAGAATCCTGTGGTTCTGTTACCCGAAGCCGTCCAGAACCGGTCCTTCTATGGCGTCTCGTAAAGTTTCATAGGGAACTCCGATTGAATGAGACGTCCATCATCAATGAGTGCCACATCCTCAGCACGAAGAGGCATTTTTAAACTTAAAATTGAAAGAATTAAAAGCCGGAAACTAATAGTTTTGCTGCAAGAAACGGCATTGAACAAATGACACATGACAGTTGGAATCTACAGTCCTTTCAATGAACTAAGGATGTAAGGGTTATTCCTAGTTGAAAAAAAATACATATTTATTCATTAAAAAATAGACCGATCCAAAGCAGACAATTTTTTAGATGAAGACATGAAAAAATCAAGTGGGTGGAATTTTTGGCCTATCAGTTTATTTTGCATCTAAATAAAGGTTTTTATTTTGCTGAATTCCATTCGCATTTATGTTTTGAACTTGAGGTTTTGGAGCGAAACTATGAAAAAAATGTTGAGACTCCTGGCTCTTAAATGGCTTCTACATGTTGAATTGGGAGCAAGGCCACCATAACGTTCTACAAAATATAGAGAAAAATAGATGGGAATGGTGTGTTAATCTTAAAAGATTGAAGAAGGAAAGGCCTAAAATCTACGAATTTTACCAAATATACCAATTTAGTTTTAAAATCGGATGCTAATGGGAGAAAACGGCTGGGAAAACCACGGAAAAGGTGGCTAAGGAACCATTAATTAATATTAAGGAAAATCTATGAAAGGAAGATATACAAGACGGGGGGAAATAAAAAAAGGGGCTGCAGGATATAATAGCGCTGAGTTCCGTGCCGAAAGATAATTTATTTAATCTGGTAACAGTCGGGGATGACCCTGCAGGATCTGTAGACCTTCCTGGGGCTCACACAGCTTCTATAATGTGGGACAATTAGATTGAGGAAAAAACTGGCAGTTAAGAGTGATCTAGGACAAATCACTTCTCTGCACAACCGTTGTCAAAGAAACCGTGCAGTCTCTAGCATGTACTGATCAAGGACCTACAAGGGGTGTAGTGTTACATGTTTTTTTTTAGTTAGTTCTATTTAGCGTTGCACTGGAGATCGAAAGATATCGATTCGAAAACCTTCGATTTTCGTTGGATGAGAGTTAATTTTAATTAGTGTTGACATATTTAGCTTCGTAACCAACCTCAGAGTTCTTCTGGTATCTTCTCTATAGCTGAACCGTTGTAATAGATTCTTTACGGTGATAGGGCAGTAGTTTATGAACGGAAGGGATGTTTCTTTACTTGGATCACTTAGGCAAAATGAGCTGGGAGCTGAAAATGTGTGAAGTTTAAACGGCTATTGTGAGAGGTAGAAGTTAAAAGAGAATATAGAATAAGGAAAAGTGATGACATGAAGCAAGTGGGATGATTCGAAGCAAATTGAATATGAGTTGGAAAGTTGATTTGGAATAAAGACAGCGTTGGGCTAGCGATCTTAAGATATCGGCTTATGGACCTTCGAGTTTTGTTGGATGAAAGTTCATTTCAATAAATGTTCTGATATTTAGCTTTTTAGCCATCTTCCGAGTTCTCCTGGCCTCTCGTCTATAACTGACCCTTTGTAATATATTGTTAACAGTTACAGGGCATTGGGTTATGAACGGAAGTCATGTTTATTGGATAGACTTGGAGCACTTGGAGCACTTAGGTAAAGTGAAGCTGGGAGCTGAAAATGTGTAAAGTTTAAACGGCTATTGTGAGAGGGTGATGGCTATCAGGCGGAAGAGTGCCCTAGATTCTGGTGGGGGGGGGCGGTCTAATGGCGGCTCTCCCTATCAACTTTTATGAATCTACGGTGTCTGCTTCATTCCCTTTGTCTATATACTGCTAGCTTCGTCTTGTCTCTTCCAAATCTAATTTAAATTGTTAACTCTGTTAGTTAAGGTCATTTGTTCTGAATAATTACATTTAGTAACCTATGGAATTTAGGTTCTACCTAGTTGTACAATGGTAAACTTTGCGAAATCTCAAAAAGAGGCCGACAAATTCATAAAATAAAGCCTTACGCCTCTGAAATTCAGATATCATCGGGACCTAGAGCAAAATTCACATCAATGGCAGCACACCTCATAACAACAATTCAAACAGAGACAGCAATCACACTCCAAGACGGTCAACAAGAAACTAAAGCGAAGCAAAGTAATATTCGAACAGCTGGGGAGGTTATATAAAACAGCTGATTAGCGAGGAAATGTTAAAAAGAACTGTCTATCAACAAAAAAAATATTGAGTATAATAAAGGATGTAATTTGTCTGAGGTTGGAGTCAAAGTAACACTATACTAAAGTTAAAGTTAACTTTCCTATACGTTATTTTCATACATTTTATACTATTACATACGTATATTACTAGTTTTCCATACTTGTATGTATTTTTCATTTCGTATCTTACTCTTTACTTTCTCAATTATCTTACTTTTTATATTTCTTTACTTTATCACCTTTCTGTTCACACAGTTTGTCATTTTGTTATTCTTTATTATTTTCATAAACTATCATATGTCTCCACTTGTCTATACTCTATATATTATTCTATAATTCCTTGTATTGCAATGTTCTTATAGTTATTTTTCTGTTTTTACTTGTTAGCCATGAAGATGGCCTACATTGTAGGCCGAAACGTCGGCACTTATAATAAATTAGTTTTTCTTAATTAGTGTTATCGTTGACTGCACCCCCAGACTAATTATATCCTTCATTAGATCTTCCAGTCAACTATATTCCTCTCTACATAGAGTATAGTTAGATTGATTACAATTATTTAAAGTGATCATAGTTTCAAATTGTTAACTCTGATATTATCATTTGTTCTGAATAATTTAATTTTGAAGTCAAAAAATTGTTGTTCAACCAAGTTGTTCAATGCTTTAGGTTATAGAAAAAAATAAAAATAAAAATGGCCAAACACTCAGAAAGAGGATTATTAGTAAAAAAAATCCAAAAAACAAAGCCTCAAGTATCTAAAATATTGGGAAGAAACTGAGCCGAAGGAAGGTTATACAAAAACAGCTGTTTAGCAGACATATATAGAAACAGAACCGACTGATAAAAATAAAATAAATATGTATAAATGGGCTTACGGAATTGAACTATAGGGCTCCACCAAACCATCAAATTCCTCTCGTATTCAATCCTTGCAGTCCAAAATCCTTCGCAAAATCCTAAACGCTCCTTATTTTGTCACAAATAAAACCATCCATAATGACCTTAACGTTCCATATGTTTCCGATTTAGCCCATTCCAGATACCTATCATTCCATAATAAACTCCAGGCCCATCCAAACCCACTAGTTTCCATCCTTGCATCCAATACCATTCCGGACAATCCTCCTAGGCGTCTGAAGAGAAGATGGCCTCGGGACCTTCTATAATAGAAATGTAATTAGAGTGCTGCTAATGGGTAGTGCCTCTACATGTCCTTTCATGTATTAATTTATTCATACAGCATTTGTACTAGATGTATATACTACAGTTGTACAATTCAATAAAATAATTTAAAAAAAAAATGTATAAAAATAGTAATATTGATTTAAAATGCTTGGTGTTTTAGAAGAAAACTTTATGTTAATAACGGTAATATCCAAAATATATACAGCATAAATAGCCTCGAATAAATTTCTCCTCTATGCAAAAAAAAATATAGGTACATTTAAGTGTTTACCCTGTATCATGTTTTCCTGGGGGTCATATATTTTTTTATTTTAATTTAAGATCCTATTATACTACCCTAATATCTGATTTCAATATTAACTAAGCGACTTCCCATCTTTTGTAATTTGATCTTTGTATTCACAATGATCTCGCTTATGTTGTTATTTATGATTTCACATTAGACCATAACTAATCATAAATATTAAACTAGATAGGAACGGCGCAGTTCAGTGTGCAGAGTGCTGAGGGTTCAGTGTTCTCATCCCGCTTTATCAGATACATTCTTTTATCTGTTAACAGCCACTGATGGATCCTGCAGATCCTGCGGCTCATCCAGGTTCCATGATGTGGGTTTCCTAAGTTGGGGTATAATCTGGCAGTTGAGCGTGATATAAGACAAATGACTTACTTGCAAAACCATTCTTCAAGAAACAGTCAAGAATCACCTTCCTGTACAACCGTTATCATAGAACACCACAGTCTCAACCATAATATAACTGGGACATTACTGCAACTTTTTCGCAATAATCGACATTATGGATTTCGCACTATATACGAAGACGTCCGGAGAAAAATGAGACATGCTTTTGAAGTTAACGACGAATATTTTGTACCTAACAATATTTCGTTTCTTCTATCATTCTCTAAACTCTATAAATAGCTCTTATGTTTGTTTACATTCCATTAGATAGTTCCATTATCTCATGTAATGTATCCAGACTGATACGTATCGGTATATCGTGGATCGACAGAAGTGTTATTTGCGTTGCACCATAAATTGAAAACGGTTTTCTCTTCAGTCATTACCCAAAACCAGCATCGATTTAATCATTGATTTTATCAAGTTCATCTAAAAGAAATTAAATCGAAATATTAAACTTACAAGTATTACTTAATTACACCGTTTTATTATCGCTAAGAGATTGACTATATTGGAAGTCGAGTATTTCGGAAAGCAGATGTAGGTGACCTAACCTTCGGCTTCCCTACTTAGCAATTCCAGTTCTCAACAATCTGCTCTGTTAAACTCAGTTATTATCTTCATGCTAATAATTATCATAACGAAGTTCACGATTATTTTTATAATGAGGTATTTCAACCCTTTCAATGTGGGAATACAAATGATGGTTTTTGCCTCCCGCGGTTTTTCTTTTCTTTTTTTTTATACATTTATTTATTCTAATTTTTATTTCTGATGCGTTATTATAAGTTTAAACTTAAAGATATGAACGAAATTGAAATTTTAAGGGTGCTTTATATAATGCTCTCTGACTGGCACGAAAGTTGGCCTATGCTAAGCCCGCAAAACACCACTTAGGAATTTTACGTTTTTTGTATGTTTTTTATAATAGATTACTTTGTATACATGAAAAATTTATGTCAAAATTATTATTTTCGTTTTTAGACAAAAACAATTTTTTTTGCAGTCAACTAATTATACGGACATATAACTAAATAACTATATCCGGAAATAACTAAATCCATTGAGAAAAGCTTTTCCGCTCTAAAAACCAGACTGGCTGAAAATAATGGATGTAACAAATAAAGAATAAAAATGGATTATAAATATAAACTCTACGTGACAGCAAACCTCTTGAAATCCTTTATGGTCAAGGGAAAAGACTTTTTTGAAATATATTTACCTATACATGTATACACCTATCATACAGATAAGTGTATGATATAATTTTCAATACGAACAGGTATTCCAAAAAATTAAAATAAAATATAAAAACATTAAACACGATTTTTTTAAAAAATTTTAAAATTAAGATTCCAATATTAAGCATATTCCAATATTAGTCTATGCATTTAATGCATTCCAACAAATTTAAACTCGAAACAATAGACTTAGTATTCTCCATCTTCCTACTTCTAACCTTGCACTTGGAGAAAGTCTCAGCACCTGGACAATTGTGTTGATGAGTTTAGGGGGGCAGATGATAGACAATTAACAGCCTAGTTGGTTGATAGTCTTGTTCCTTCATTGGGTTACTTGAGCTGATGGTAACAATTGTAAGGCATCGGTCACTAATGACCGCCACCGGACACAAAGGCCCGACAACCCATTTCCAGTTCTATCTTAATTATGAATAATTGAAACTTGATGATGCAGTAATTATTATTCGAAACTTCGCTAATCTCTTCTCGACTGATTATTATTTGTAATGAGAATAAGAATTGATTATTCTGAATTATCTATTGATTTACCTTACTCCGTAACAATCAAAGGTGACTTTTTGGAATTCTATTGAATTTATTCGTGTTAGGACCTCCAGTTATCAAATAAAAAAATGTTTTTTTATTCTTTGTCATTAATTTTAAGGAACTTTCGTTAATATAAACTACCAAGAGTTAGTTCGTTGGTTTCCTGTTTGAAGGTATCTAAATGATGTGGAACATTGCCGCATAGAAATTGTTCTTTTTTCCTTTAGGACTGTGCGTCTAAGAATTACCTGGAATAGTTCGACAGTCTGTATCAACAAGCATAGTAATATGGGAGCAAAATCAATTGTTCATTAAGTTAACATCACTTTATACGGCTATGGTTTATGGGGTTGATGCTACAGTGGGAGTCCTAAATTTTGCTTATATAGGTATTATTAGGATAGTGATCTTTAATGAGTACTTGACACCGTACAGGTTTGGTACCCCCATTTTAAGTCCCTCCCGATTGAATGTATAACTAAAGATTTTTTACTCCCCTTTAAAAAGCCCTCCTCGGCTGCGGACCATCAATCTTGGGCATATAAGGCTGTAATGCTAACTGCTACACCACAGGTATCACAATAACGTGATATTGTGTTGTATTTATTAGTGTTAGTACTTGTTGGGATAGAAAAACAAAGTTTTCTTAGTCGTTGTTTCCTGTAAGGACAACAAACATAAATGTTTCTTCAATATAAAAGTGAAGAATACCATTGTAAGGGTTAGTAGTTCTTTTATTTCCTGTTCGAAGATATCTGAATGATTTGGAATATTACCGCCTTGAAATTATTCTTTTCTCCATAGATACATTTAACATTTTCATGAAATAGTTCATTGAAGATAAAAGCCAATAAATACCCCGATTTAGTCTCATATATTAAAAAAGAGAGAATAAGATGGTTGGGGCACCTTCATCGAATGGATCAGGAAAGACTACCAAAGAAGATGATCGAGGGACGCCCAGTCGGTGCAAGAGAAGAGGTAGACCCAGGCTACGGTGGCTTGAAGATGTCGAGGCTGACCTAGGAATTGTTGAGGAGGCCAGGGCCTTTTGGTGGGCCATAGCAAAGTCAGAGATAGATAGTTCCACATAATATATTAGAAGTCGTAATTGTTTGATCACTCATGATGTACTATAATCACTTTCTTCGATGAACAATGATAAATATTCACTATTTCTAAACGCTTTTGTTCAATCCAAAATTAATCTTTTACTTTTTTTTCTCTATCTGTTCAAGATATATTTGGGTACAGATAAATAAACGCGATTAACAATGCTGTCAGTATTATGTCATGATTGAGTTGAGATCGATGGTCGGCTCTTTACAAAGATGCGTTTAATTTTAGCCGTCTCGTTTTTTTTTTAAGACTTCAAATATTCCTTGGAATGACTAATACCTAGGGAATTAAGGCATCAGCTATTAAGAATAACTCGAATTAGAATAAATAAATTATTTGATGAAGACAATATCATTCAAATTTATTCATCGTTTCAGTATTTAAATGAGCATTATAGTATCTCGTGATTTTCTTTTAACTTTTCAAAGGATTACGTTCAAATAACATAGATTTTTCATTTACTTTATTTAGCTTTTTTTTATTTTAGTAAATTTTTGAACTTATGAGAAATTGTGGGTCATTCGTAATAATGACTATCTTCTAGTAATTACTTCTATATTTCTAAGTTATCTAATTAAAGTTTATCAGACGGTGAAAACTATAAGTCCATCTTGGATATAGACTGGAGTACACTTTTTGATTAAAATAAAGGCAGTAGTTGAAGTCGGTTCAAGAAAGGTACGAGTTTTGAGTGGGCTTGAATAAAAAATAAACCCGTAACTTTCTTTTATGAGTCATTTAAAATTAAGGATAACGTTAAAATTCTACTGTGTTTACTGAAAACGTCGAGGTAAGTTATTTTTGGAAGGTCTGTGTTGCTTTTCGATAATTAAATTTTGTTTTATTAAGCAGATATAATAAGGTGAATTAATTTAATAATAGTACTAGCTATTGAAATGAACAAGTTATTTCTGCGTTGTTTTCTCGATATAGTGTTGTTTTTTTTAAATTTTAGTATCATGAAGAACACATACAGTTATGAAATTATGACAGTTTCACTTTCAAGAGAGAAACCTGTTCTGTCATAGGGGTACAATGTGTCATACCTTGACATATACAGCTGTTTGGGATATAAAATTATAATATACCTACTTATATTACATAGCGATCCACCCCAGCTTTGCTCGCTTAATAAGGCATATTATGCCTACATAATTTGTCTGTGTAATGTTTTTTTTTTTTTTATCACCTACCGGCCACTAAGTACTACGTGAATATCATTGGTTAGGCTTCTTTGGGAGTCTAGTGTACTTTATTATATAGAATTTATAAAAATAAAACAAAACCAAACATTTCTTTAAAGACGAATTTATTAACTTGCACATTAGATAATTGCACGGGATTAGGCAAGTAGCGTCTTCGGTGAAACCCATCGATATTCCAACCCATTTACACAAAACCTCGACAGATTATGTACCTAAACCTTCCTGGTGAATCACTCTATCTATTGGTGAAAACCATATGCAAATCCGTGCAGTAGTTATTGAGTTTACCGCGAACAAACGCGGCCGAGGAGTTTGTTTTATAATATGTATAGATAATAATAGCGATATTTATAACAAATTCTTTCTTTATTCTGGGGCAGATCCCTTAAAAAAATAGTACAGAAAATGAAAAATATGATTAATGGTCATTGAGTAAACTATAAGGAATAGTAGAATTAATATATTTCATTATTATGTGCTGCTTAATAGTTTAAATTGAATACATTTTATGATTAAATAAAACGTATAATTTAATTAATCAATCGAAAATAAATTATGAGTTGACTTTTAATAATAAATTAAAATAAAAACGATTATATAAATTAGTTTGCAACTATTTTAAGCAAAGAAAACTTAATTAATTTGTACATACATACTAATTGTACGAAGGAAAAATTAATAAAAGAAACATCAGTTTACAACTAGTAAATTTAATAAGAGAAACAAAACATATAATTAATATATATTTTTTTCCGATCTTTAAAACTTAAAGTTAGATTGAGACTAAATACTTACAAACAAAAATCAAACGCATATGGGATTATTTCACAGAAATTTGTATTTTGCAATAATGTCGATCTTATAAAAATTCTTATAACACTTACATTAAAAGGCTCCAAGAGGGAGACTGACTCGACCGTGAACTTTTGGGAAGGAAACAATTAAAATCGTAAATAATCGTTAAATAAAAAACATTTATGGAGATAATCCTTTCTTTAAATGAAAAAAAATATGATCTTATTTGTAAAGTTCTCCTACGCACCTTGAACATACCAGTTATTAACCAATACCTATTACTTTAATTTCAGTTTTCTTGACTAACATTGCTGATATAGGTGTATGGGTTAGAGGATAACCCGTTTGCAAAACTCCGGCGTTGAGGTACAAACTGCTCAAATTGTCTGCTATTAGGAAAGGTTTCAGGTAGCAATTATAGATGATTACTCTCGGAAATGTGAGAACCCTGAAAGAGCGATACCGGCTTTGAGGATGGGTTGAAGGCTGCATATCGAACCCTCCAACCAAGTGCTGCTCTGGATATGAATTAAATAGGCCGTTAGTATTGCCGTCCTAAGTGGAAGGATCCATTTCTCAGAGATCTCAGTTTCACGTCGATTTATATCTAGGTCTCCCGATGTTAGTAGTTTTCCTATTCCTATAATTTAACTTTTCAGGAATGTCAATTATTTATTATTGCTATACGTTTCACAGTCGAATTACATATTTTTTCAAAAATATCAATCTTATTGGTTATTACATGATATGAGAGGAATGGGGTGCCTGGTAACTACCAGTTGCTTATAGTTCGAGTTCAGCTGCATAGGATTAAATTTGATCAATTTCGTCCAAGAATAGATATGGCAGACCTAGATCTAGCTTGGCATAATGTGGCAAAAACAATGGTGGTTTAGCGTTTCATGATTTAGTGCCTTTTTAAGTCATGTACCAAAGTCGTAAGTAGTAATACAGTTAACAAAGATCAAACTTTCAGGTCGTTTTTGTTTATTCACTTAACGTCGCTTTATGCTGCTATGGCTGATCAGACAATGCTACAGTGGAAGTCCTAAATTTTGCCTATCCAGGTAAAATATAGGGATCCTAACACCACCCAGGCGTGGGTCCACAGGGTTTATGTACTATTTTCAGGATTTTTAAAACAAAGTTGTTAATAATACTTTCCGACTTTTCGTTTCACGTTGTAGCACATCTTCGGTCTACATAGGCAAGAACGTTTATGAAAGTTGAGGAGCGGGATAGTTGCTATAGCAGTGTGTAGATCCCTAAGTTTCTGAGAGGCTTTGGGTTGGGCAGAATTTAATCTGTTAACAGCGACATATTGATTCTGTGAGATTCGCAGGCCCTCCTGGGCCTCACTCTATACATAGGGTTGATTATAATTTCGCCCATTCCACAACCGCTGAGAAAATTAGAAAAAAAACATCCCGACCTTGTCTGAGCTTAAGGCCCTTCATGGTTTGTAGTGGTACCGTTTTTATTTTTATTTGTTTTTATAATGGGTTAAGTGATTATAAAAGAAATCATGTGCAGGGAGGTGATTAGTGCGAAATCATACTCGATCGTCAGGTTTTTCCCAAATCAATGGTATCCCCGTTTATCCTGCATGATCCATTCTCGGTTGTTAACACATAACATAAATTTTCTTTCACAGCCGGATTTGAACCTATGGCTTTTATGATTACCGTAAACCGTCATTTTATCACCATTGACGATGCGGACAGCCAAAAAGGCACCAATATTCCTTCATGCCATTACCATGTATTCCACTTGAGTTAGAGCAAAATTAATTCCGCTTGTGAAGAAGAACCGGTAAAGTCTACATACTTAAAGGCTTAGAAGTTCGATAATTAAGAGGATGGAGCCACAAAGTGAAATTAGCGGTGGTTCCGTATCCGGTGGATTAGGCTGCTATAATGGCCTCCGGGTCGGCATTGACGTAAAGAGATTAGCTAATTACTAAACGAGGAGGTCGGGTTAGTTATTCACAAAGCCCCGCTCGGGTTGGAACCCTTGGTCTCTCAGCCACCCGGGCTTCTTCATCCCCTACAGTTCATTATCTCTCCGCCCTTCTTCATTTCTATTCCCCTCGTCCTACGCAAAAAGGGGAAACTTCATATCTTTGATCTTCACTTCTTCACCTCATTGCACTCTTGTTCAAAGCCTACATGAATGTTTCGGATAATTCCTTACTACGATAATTCTCATTTTCTCTCTTTGAGGGTAAAATTAATTGAATTAAATACTCACGTTATAGAGAGAATAGAATAGCATACTTTGTTGGCTCATGTGGAAGATAATCTCTAGTATTCAGGGGACTTAACTGTTACCCAGTCTTCATCTCTTCTTGTTAATTTGAAATGATTATAAATTTAAGACATCCAAGTATCTGGAAATTGGACAAAGCCTCGTTGTTTTGAATTTAGAGCTCCCAATGTAGCATCGTCCGATTACCTAGTACGATCTTTCTTTTTCTTTCTTCCTTAACTTCTTGATGTGTTTTCTCACTGCCTGTAATATATTTCTTGTCAGTTCATTGCCAGTGGTGCGGCACAAATCCCTAAACATTTCGTTGTTCAAATGGACCATTGCTCTGTAGTGATTACCGCATTACATGTTTTCGGTTGAATCTCTTATTTACTATTCATCTAAACCGTAATTTTTTTCCATCTAAAATTTAATTTGATCATTTAGATATAAATTTTCGTTTTTGCCAATTGTTTTTAAGGTGGAGTCTGTCCTTTTTTTTCTCCTCTTTAGTGATTTCATCTCTTCAAGCTGATTTCGAATGTCTATACCTGTAGGTTACAAAACCAAGCTATTTAGAATAACTGCATCTTCCTCACCAGTTGAATGCCAGAACCACTCTTATTATTTCATTTATCTTCAGAACAAGCAGTTCTAAAATGACACATTTCTTTTCAAAGTAACATCTGAACATCAGTTATGCCCATAATCTCTTCTTCATGCAATACTAATATTTACTAAATATGTATATATTTATATATTTATGTATATATTTACTATAGTATTATAGTATAGATGAATATGTGGTCACTCCTAAGAGAATACTCAGCCTGACCTCTGTAGTTGGAGCCTGTTTAAAATCATTGTTTTTAAATCCTCTTCAGCATCATTATCACTTTTGTTTTATTCAGCAATGCTGGTATATTACTGCTAAACTTTTCCTGAATATTCAATAAATGCTTCTGAAGAAAAGTGGATATCATGTTCCTGTGACGAAATAATGAATACTATTTGTGCTAAGTTAAAGATTAACGAAAAGTTTAAAATAGCCCTGTAGTTTTATGAACTAACATTGTAAGAATTTAAGGGGCGTGATTTGTCAGTGAGCGAAATCTCTGTAACAGATTGGCTGCCCGCAAGCCACACACTCCTTCCATCCATCACAGTTTTCTGTCCTGCTCTTTTTATATTTTCAGATAAAATGGTTTATATTGTCTCACAACTGATTAATTTCACCTGATGGTTGAGAATAATTCTTGTTTGCATATGATCTATAAATTATATGAGTTGTATTTTTTATGCAACGTAACATCAATATTGGTCTCACGTCTCGGACTAAATAACTGAATCATACCACCAAATATTTCGTTCGTACCATTTTATTGTTACAATCAATAAAGTGAGGGAAACATTTTATTAGATACAGTTTATGATTTATATTTAACGTAATTCTGATTCTTAACTTAGTAGTGCCATGTTGTATTAAAATCACTGGTGGCTGTTCTCATACTTGGTTTGTGATTTTAATAACTAATTGCAGCTTAAGATTGATTAATAACTACAAAAACAGGTGTTTAACAGCACGATGCCAACTTATTCCAGAAGGAATTAATTAATTTGATTAGTTCGGGAAAGCATAACCAGACTGAATAAAAAAGGTGTACTTTTATAGAGACATTCATGGATAAATAGAGAAAAATATTTAATAAGGGTCATGCTTGATACAGGGATCGAGGGTCGTATGCATAAATGGTCCTAACATCTTCCTTATACCTTCCTTTATGCGCAAAGATACTCTTTCAAGCCTCATTTAAAACACCCTTCGATGCATTGAAAGTTAAAGGGGAGACTAAGGTGCTACCTTTCTTACACTCGCTACAACCTAGCTTCGACTGTTAAGAAGCACATTTTTGTTTTTATTTTAGTTATTGTATGCAAACCCGGACAAACTAGTCCTTGGTACAACCGCTGATGCATTCTGTAATCGTTGTCAACTAAATATCACTTTATTGAAATAGATTACGGTTCTTGATCGACTCTGCCGGAAGTTTTCAGCTTGTGCGTTTCGGGCTCTTCGCAGCAGCTCATGAAGCACACCTCGTCCCCGCCTGTTTTGAACTCTTGGTTGTAGCTCTTCAGATGTTTTAGTTGCCTTACTGACTTACTCTTATCCGAATTTCTGGCTGTTCTTCCAATGTTTGATTCTTCATTGGTTGAAAATAATTTCAAGTAATCAATATTTTTTGACAGATGAGGCTTCGAAAGATTCTTCACGAAACGATTCGAATGGGAATAGCATTCCGTTTCGAACTTTCAATTACTATTCATAGTCACAATCAGTAGTTATTATTGAAGCTCGAGGACACTATATATTGCAAATGTTTTTCCCTCAATATCCTTTTTTTTTTTTAATATTTATTACAAGTATTTAGATAGTTACCATTTCAGTTTGCAATAGGGTTTTATAACATGTTTCTGTTATTGTGTTTCGTAATTCAATTGTTATAATGTTTAGTCAGTTGTATACACGAGGAATTTATGATGGTAAATAAATAACATTGGCTGTGAAACTATTTAAAGTTCACCAAACGATAAAGAATATATTCAATAATGGTCTTGGGGATTTGGCTGTTGAAATAAATTCAGTTCTTCTCGACCTCTGCTTTGTTTTCTGTTGATTTTTTTTTTTTTTTATATTCGAGTCCTATTGTTGGAAATTGATCGATAACTAATACCTCTCTCCAAACTCAAGTTGCTTTGGCTGTTTTGTTTTATTTTTAATCTGACTTTTCCCCAAGCATTGCCATTGTTCTTAAAAAGCTTTCAATGTGATTACAGCCTTGCTATTGGTTCCTAGTCACGTTTTTATTTCAAGAGCTCTTTAAAATATATTTATTTTTTGCATTCCTCCCATATCTCATCATGTAATGAAATAGACTTTTTTGCGTCTATCAATGATAGGAAATATGCTCGCACTATTGTGTTCATGCAATATTTAGATTTGTTTCCAAATTGCTTATAACAGCTCGAAACTAACTTGACTGTAGTATGATATTTGAAATATATTTTCAAGTATCAAAGAGAACTATACGGATTGGGAAGATACAAAAAGAAAATATCTAAACTAACGATCCCTGTAGGGAAAAGAAGTAATCCCTTTGGAAGAGGATATACTAAGGAGAGAAAGGCGAAGCCGAGAGGATGAAGGATTTATGGAGGAGAAAAACGTGGCATAGAAAAAATTACTGGAAAGTTTTATGTGCTAGAATATTTATCAGTAATAGTTACACATTAGCCTGCGAGTACTATAAATTTCAATTATATACCCCTAAATAATTTTTATTAGTACCTTGCTACTGCACGGTAGAACGAACCAAGATTCCATTCCAAGGATTGAGGTATACCCAATTTCCCTTTGATTTTAAATTGAAGTTAGATATTAACTTCTTCTAGCCTAGTGTGATTGTTAACTCTTTATCTTAATTATTGTATTAGTTCTGGGCCCTTCCGGAATCAGCCAATATCTCTATCGGTGGACCTAGTGTTGGACTTCCTAGTAGCTATTCTTAGTCGCGGTTTGACATTCCTCTAAATAAAACCCTTAAAACCCTTCGCTGCTTCTTGTCTTTGTTCCAGGAACGTTTAATAACATTCAAAGGTTGGTCCCGGGATAAACGACTATACTTCCCAAACGCGTCCGAACTAAAAATCCTCTAAATCAAATTTACTATAGTCAATGGGTCAGAAGTTAATGGGTGCTGCTAAAAATATTGAGAATATCGATATCGGTTGAACAAAACTTCCTAAAAGTAATAGTTCCTTTGAATAGTTTAACTTTGACTAGAAATCTTAATTAAAAATATATGACTAGTTATACTAACAATACTTCTTTAAAGGATTAGGACGTTTGCCCCTAACTAGTGGATGCTTTGGGAATAAAGGGTTCTGTTTATAAAATCTGATATATTGAGTGTGGTTTTGAAGAACCGTGTGGCCTTTGAAGAATATAATGGATCTTAGCTGTGTAACAATCGGCATCGGAGTAAAGAGTTACTGAGCTGGTTAAAGACTGAAAAACTATCTTGTCAATAAAGACACGAATATAGGCTCAGAAGGAAAGTAAGATCGAAGAAAGATTCAGTGTTGTGTTCCTGTGGTTACGTAGGGAAGAAGCAATGCTTGGATATATGTCTATTTGTTATGGCTAATGTTTTTCGGGATCCTTATTACTATGTTCATGACTATTGCATGCTGGTAAACTGGAGAATCGCTGTTCCCTTCCTGTATCCTCTACTGAAATATTTTATTCACTACCACTTCCTGTTCAAACTGTTTACGTTGCGAGGTAATGCCGGGGGTATATAGGATGAGATTGATACTGTAAATAATTAAAAATCTGATAAGAGAGTAATGGGCCGTTGAGATATTGAAATGAAAGGGCTTACATCTTTGATGGGGGGAGGCGCACCTGTTAGCTTCCTAAGTCCCCGGTCCCAGGGAACTAAGTCTGCTTAAGGGTGCTTTGGGGCTTAGCGGCATTAATTTTTTACTGCTTTTATTTCATTGTTTTTCACCTCACGGTCAATTCCAATTTCTTATGTTGGCGCCTTGGACTTAGCACCTTTCGCCAGGTGGGGGTGTTAACTTTTAAGATTCTTATAGAATCTCTTAAGGAAGGTTTTCAGAAGAAGAGTACAAATACAATAAGTACCGAATGCCATTTGTTTAATCTCTCAATAAATATTTATTATTTGTATTATTATAATTTTTCTTAACACAATGAAAAATATAAATATTGTCATATGTCATAATAAAAGTTACTTTCAGATATCTTTGATATGTAGGGCATTTAACCTATACATAATACGGAGCTCCTATACTTGTGGGGATATCTGAATTTCTTAGTCTTGCCTGTTCAGTCTTTATTATACCTCAATAATTACCTTTGGGAATTATAGAGACAGTTGGACCTGTCATTGGTAACAGGTGGAACATTTTAATATGCCAGATCCATATCAAATAAACCAATTAGAATTGTTGGCCAAAACTTATTATTTTATTTATTTTTATACTTTCTGAAGAGAGTGGAAAACAAACGATTACTTTTTTTTTAAACTGCTGTTCCAGCTTATCACTAAATATCTCTTTGGATTTTAAAACACTCGGTTAAAAATAAAATATTTAAAAGTATAAAATGCATTATATTTGCTGCCCAGTGTCTGTGATCTATACTTAGATCTAAACATGTAAACAAATATTGGAAGTATTAAGAGCTGTATAGCCTCACAGATAATCTCGGTGGTCCCACTTATGTCTCCTACATTTGCTCATCAGTTCGTACAATTTATTTAAATTAACTATTTGAAATATTTTATTTTATTTTTTATTTATTTGTTGATAATTACAACTGTATTAAAATAATACATCAAGTAAATGGGCTATGTGATACATAATGACATGTGAAAATGACAAGTAGAGAAACTACCCACAGGTAGTACTCAAATCACAAGTTCAACTAAGAAGGTCACGGGGCCATCTTCTTTTCAGACGCTTCGGAGGATTATCGGGAATTGAAAAGGAAGCTAGGCTTGAAACTAGATGGTTTCAGTGGAAATGAAGTTTGTTATGAAAGGATAGATGGCGGGTTCGGGCCAAATCAGCAACAAATGGGACATTAAGGTCGTTATGGATGACTTTATTCTTAACAAAATAAGGAGCATTAAGGATTTTACGAAGGATTTTGGATTGTAGGGATTGGATACGAGAGGAATTCGACGGCTTAGTGGAGCCCCAAAGCTCTACTCCATAGGTCCAAATAGGTCGTATGATGGTCATGTAGATGAGTCTTTTGTAATTAATTGGGAGCTTAGTGCGTTTGTCTAGTAAGTGTTGAAGTTGCCTGAAACGTCGAGCGGTTTCTTGTCTTTTCAGTCTCGTATGAGGATTCCAAGTAAAGCGTTTGTCAAGGTCTAGTCCTAAGGACTGGCCCTGTTCTATAGGAATCAGTGGGATATTATTAAAGGATACTGAAGGGCAGGAAGTCATTGGTTTACGACGTAAGGTAAAAGTGATTTGATGCGATTTTTGAGAGTTTATTTTAATTCTCCTGTTTTGACACCATTCTTCAAGATCAGTGATATGGGATTGGAGGCTTTGGGATGCAATAATTGGATTGGTGATGACTGATAATACACATGTATCATCAGCATACGTGGTAAGGATAGTATTAGGATGATTTGGTATGTCAGCTGTATAAACTGTATAAAGGATTGGGGCAAGGATACTACCTTGAGGTATTTGAAATAAAAATAGTATATAGTATTTATTTTATAAATAAATATTTATATTTTTTTATACATTCTACTTCCAATAGTATTTAGTTTGTCTAATCTTAGTAGTTTAACCAATTGACAGTATGTTTAAGATATAGATAAAGATATAGTGTTTTAAAATATTTATTTTGGTTTCGTTACATTACGATTTATTTAATCATATATTTTCTATATATATATATATAAAATTGTCGTGTCACAGTGTTTGTAATAAAACCCCTCCGATACAACTCGACCGATTCCTATGAAATTTTGTGTGTATATTCAGTAGGTCTGAGAATCGGACGTAAACTATTTTTCATACCCCTACGTGATATGGGTCGGCCATTATTATTGATTATGCGTCGATCGTAGCAGCGACGCTTGATGATGCTGCATTTTTGATATGTTGTAAGAGCATTTCTGAGTAGTGTAAATACAAGTTTGCAACCGAAAAAACGGTCGGTAATACTTCTAGTGGCCGAAAAACTTCGAAAATTTTTGGATTTATTTCAGTTTTTGGCCTGTATCTCCTAATCGGTGCGTTTTAGGGAAAAAACATATTTAACCATTTTTAAATAAGGTGAAATGCGCAACAATTTGAGCCCAAATGCAGCTCTGTACGTCTAATAGATTCTGAGTTCAGTCCCTATCATATAACAAATAACGGGAAATTTATCTATATATATAAAAATCTCCTATCACGATGTTTGCCCGGGCTAATCTCCGAAACTACTGGACCGATTTTAATGAAATTTCGCCGAGGTATGTAACATTGTCCGACTTAAAATACTGGCTATGTTTTTTTTTCGAATTATGACCGTGATAATTTTTTTTGCAAAATGGTTGTAATTTCGATATGTCAATTAAAAACCATTATATTCCTCATTTATTAAACTAATGTTTATATTTTATCAGTTATAAATTCTCAATAATTAATAATAATAATCAATAATTGTTCTCAATAAATTCAGTTGTATATTTTTGTTTATTATATACTGTAGGTAGATATAAGATGAATAAAATGTAAAATTAAAAATCAATTTAATTAATTTTTACATTAATTCATTATTTTTTTTAAATTCAAATTTTAACGTAATATTTTTTAAAACTATAAACAACGCCTGACCGGGTCAGTTAGTATATATATATAGTTTGATATATATGGTACCTAAAAGATCTGTTTAAAATGTTCTATCTGTTAAAATATGTTTGTAAATGATCCATTGTCTCATCTACTCTTCAGGATTAGTTACTTATGAGCAACTTTAATTTTATTGAAGTTAATATTAGACTCTACAGCTCTCTGCCCCGAATGACTTAAAAATTAGGTCGAAACGTTGGCACGAATAAAATAAGTTTTTCTTATTTATTGTAAAATTGACTGACCACATCCTCGACCATCTTCAGCATTTCTCAAAATACATCCAGTAAACAATTTCCTTATCAATGTGTTTTTTTTTATTGTTTGTGTTAAATTTGATTAACGGATGGTTAAACCTTACTTTATAACGTTCTTATAGAAGTTTATTAAAACCCGTCTTTTAAAAGATTACTTGGTCTAAGTCATTTTCAAATGTACATAGAGGTTTGCAATTATAATGTTGTTTAATTTCTTTTATTTTCCTGATGCCGATTTAATAATATTTCTTAAAGGAGTTCCTCTTCGATCATCGTACATCATAATGGCAGAGTTTTTTTCTTTTTTTTTCCGTTGTCCTTGCGTGACTAAGAGAGATAGGTCACCAACTATTTCTAAAAAACCTACAGGAAGAACCTTTAACATCTGTCATCTTTAGCCCAAACGATTTGTGTTATTTTTTCTTATTTATATATTTACATGATCATTGCTTACGGATATCGTGATCACCAAATAAGTGCTATTTCCTCATCTCGTGAGGTTTTCTCTGTTGAATGTATTCTAACATGTCGGTTCGATTGCTTCGTCTCTTTATCGTGTAAGACTAATAGACGTTTTAAGTTAGCTATTAGTTTTTTGTTTTTTTTAATAGCATTGGATATTTATACTTCCATACAACCAGATAGATATATTTATTTGATTAATTTATTAAGATTGTTAGGTGCCAACAGCACGCGGTTTCCCAGGCGGTTACCCATCCAAGTACTTACCACGCCCGAAGTTGCTTGCACGCCGATTACCATACATGTTAAAGTAATGTGTGCACTGAAGCACATTTCGAAACTTCCAAGACTATTTTAAATTTAAAATATTATAAGAGTAAGCATTTATATTGGAGCGGGTTGGCTCGGTGGTAGAGCGCTGAGTTGCCGTGCGGAAGGTCCTGGGTTCAAGCTCGGTTACTGACAGATTTTAATCTGTTTGCAGCCGGGGAGGATCCTTTGAGATCTTGGGCACACCCAGCCTCTATAATGTATTGTTACGGGCTACTGGGTGTAAAATGGACTAAACTATTACTTAATTCAATAATCTAATATTTATTAACAAATTAACAAGAATACAATGAGATTATTTAAAACAGTTAAATTATTAAACTAATATCAATATACAATAATAATATTCTACTAAAGGTTATCTAATTTCTAAGATAATATACAAATAATATAAGATATTGTTTATACTAAGTAACTAAACTATTTATATAAATTTGTACAAATACAATAATATTACACTATAGTTTACAATTACAAATTAACACTTACAGTTCGCTAACTAAAGTCCACCGACCGTAAGACTCTTCAAATATGACAAACTGCCACACAGTTTATTACACTTATTACACGGTCACTAATTGTCACTGTTGCTCACTAAGCACTTATTACAGACTGATACTAATACTAACTAACTCACACACACTGCCACTAGTTAACGACTGCTACTCACTGGCTTATTACAGACTCGTCTTATTACTGACGTATTACTACTCGTCTTATTACTTACTCGCGGCCCGAACAGCTGTCCTTTTTATATAGGCAAGGCCGGTCGGGGTGGGGATTTCTCGGAAGAAGGCCGAGAACCGCCTAGACCGACCCACAAGGATCTACGCCATTCTATAATCCCTTCTGCTTAATCCCATTGTTTGCCTAATCTTCTCAGCCGGTTCTCGTCCCCGCTCTGACCGTAACACTGCCCCCTCCTTAAAAGTGCTCTGCCCCAGAGCATAGTACGGAGAAATCGGGCGGTTATGAGCTTCCCTCGATGGAGACGTATTTCCTTTCCAGGGGTTGAATGTGCACACCAATATGGCGACTCCAGAGTTGGCGAATATCTGTTCAAGCATGTTCCTGACAACCTTCCACTCCAGGCCGTCATATCCACAGCCCAACTTAGGGATCGCGAGCTTGGTGACACGCAGTCTCAGAAGCTTACTCCGCAGGTCGTCGAGGCTTCGCCGCAGTGCGTCATATGTGGGCTTCTGATCAGTAGCACACTTGGTAACTAAGTAGAACAGGTGTCGTCCGTCGTGCGTATGGTGGAGTGCTTTCCCGACGCGTGGTCCTTGGCGTTCCAGTTCCTCAGTTCCAGCAAACTTCTTCCTGAAGACCGTTGCAATCCCTCAGGAAGTCCTCAGATCTTCGGCTACACAATGGGCCAGAGAATAGTCCGCGGGTAACGAGAAGATATCTCTGTATACTGCCTGAGTTACTCCACGGGAACCTTGTACCTTAGGTTGTGCAACTGATACCTTACTGGCCTCCACGTTGTTGAGGTACCTGACTTGCTGGTCTTTTGTCGGGCCATGGTCTCCTTTGTATGGGGCCAGTCTATTAAAATGGACTACCCTGGGTTTTCCTTTTGGCTGCTTTCTGATCCTATAGATGACGTCGTTTATCCTGTTGATGATCTCAAACGGGCCATCCCAGGAGTTCTGAAGTTTAGGTGAGTAGCCTCGCCTTCTTCGAGGATCATGTAGCCAGACCAAATCTCCAGGTTGGAATCCACCTTTCTCTGCCCTGATGTCGTAACGCTCCTTCATTCTGTCACTGGCTCCCTGGATGTTTGCACGAACCTTTTCGTGGATATTATCCATCCGCATCCGTAGATTCGTGACGTATTCCTCTCCGTTAACTTCCTCGTCTGGCTTGAACCCGAATTTCAGATCACAAGGCAAGCGAAGTTCTCGGCCGAAGACCACATTTGCGGGGGTCTGCCCCGTTGCTTCATGGACTGAACTCCGGTAGGCTAACAAGAACAAGTGAAGATACTGGTCCCAGTCTCGCTGATGCTCGGAGACCACTTTAGACAAATATCGACCCATTGTCCTGTTCATGCGCTCCACCATGCCATCCGATTGAGGGTGAAGAGGTGTCGTCCTGGTTTTCCGTATTCCCAGTGCTTCGCACATCCCGGAGAAGACTGCAGACTCAAAGTTTCTTCCCTGGTCAGCGTGAAGTTCCATGGGTACTCCAAACCGGCTGACGAGCTGCTTCACAAGTACGTCTGCAACCGTGACTGCCTCTTGATTCGGAAGGGCATACGCTTCCACCCACTTAGAAAAGTAGTCCATGGCCACGAGAATATATCGGTTGCCTTCGTCCGTCACAGGGAAAGGGCCAGCGATGTCGATTGCTATCCTCTCGAACGGTGCTCCCACGTTGTACTTCTTCATAGGGGCCTTCTTTCTTCTTGTTGGTCCGTTAGAAGCCGCACAAGTCGCACAACGCCTGCACCAGTCCAACACATCGTCCTTAAGGTTTGCCCAGTAAAAGCGTTCACGAACTTTTTCCAATGTACGGTGAACTCCAAGATGGCCGCCAGTTACACCGTCATGTAGTTCCCTAAGCACTTCGGGCACTTTATTCCTTGGAACGATGAGCTGTAGCCTGCGCTGATCTCCTTCCGCGTTCTCCAATGCCCGTTTCAGCAGCCCATTGTCCACTAAAATGGAGTTCCATTGGGCCCAGTACGTTTTTACATTCTTCGACATTGGAGCAACATCCTGCCAGGCCGGTCTTCCTCGCCCTGATATTTTCCATTCCTTTATTTGTTTTAAGTCCGGGTCCTCGTCCTGTTCCTTTGACACCTCTGCATCTTGCCAACTGTCGATGACAACTGTAGTCCTCAATACCGCTGCCTGCTTCTCTTCTTGTCGAGAACAATGCTTGCAGCCTTCATCACAAGGTCTTCTTGACAGTGCATCCGCATTCCTGTGGCTCGTTCCAGAACGATGAGCAGATTCAAAGTCATACTCTTGAAGGCGCTCGATCCACCTCGCCACTTGTCCCTCTGGTGACTTGAATCGCAGCAGCCACATTAGAGCCGCGTGGTCCGTTCTCAGCAGGAACCTTCTTCCGTATAGATATTTATGGAAGTGCTCTATGGATTTTACTACTGCCAGAAGCTCTTTCCTTGTGACACAGTAGTTGCGTTCCGGAGCTGAGAGTGCTTTGCTGAAATATCCAATCACCCTTTCTTCTCCGTCTTGGAGCTGAGAGAGGACACTTCCAATGGCGATGTTGCTGGCATCTGTGTCAAGTATGAACTTGCCCTCGGGACGTGGATAGCTCAGAATAGGAGCACTACTCAATTTGCTCTTCAGCTCCTCGAAGGATGCCTGGCACTCGTGATCCCAATGGAAAGTCCTTTTATCCTCGGTTAGCCTGGTAAGAGGTTTTGCGATGTTAGCAAATCCTTTCACGTATCTCCGGTAATAGGTGCAGAGCCCGAGAAAACTTCTCACCTGGTGCTTATCTCGAGGTACTGGCCAGTTGGTGATCGCTGCTATCTTCTCTGGGTCAACAGCAACTCCGTTGTCTGACACAATATGCCCCAGGTAGTTGACTTGCCTTCGGAAGAGATTACACTTCTTCGGGTTCAACTTTAGGTTCGCTGCACGCAGTCGTTCGAAGACCTTCTCCAGATTCTTCAGATGGTGAGCGAAGGACTTTCCCAGCACAATAATGTCGTCTAGGTATACCAGGCATACCTCCCAAGAGAGACCTCTTAACACGTTTTCCATCAGCCTCTCGAATGTGGCAGGAGCGTTGCAAAGCCCGAATGGCATTACTGTAAACTGCCAGAGCCCAGTGCCAATTGAAAACGCCGTCTTCTCTTTATCCTCAGGTGCCAATCCAACCTGCCAATATCCACTGCGGAGATCCAAAGTAGAGAAGAGTTTACACCCCTCTAGGGTGTCCAGTGTATCGTCAATCCTGGGAAGCGGATAGCTGTCCTTCTTGGTGACATTGTTCAGAAGACGGTAGTCTACGCAGAACCTCGTTGTGCCATCTTTCTTCTTCACCAATACAACAGGAGACATCCAGGGGCTACTCGAAGGCTCAATGACACTGTCAGCCGCCATCTCCTTTATAATCTCCTCGGCGTCCTCCCGTTTGGCTAACGGCAGCCTCCGCGGAACCTGTCGGATGGGCTTCGCATCCCCAGTGTCAATCTTGTGCTGGACGATATCCGTTCTGCCCCGTGGTCCTGGTCCGATCTCGAAGACGTCATGCCATCGGATAATCATATTCTTCACTTCCTCGCTCTGTTCGGGCGAAAGGTCGCGACATGATTCGTCCAAAAATCCTTTAAGTTCCTCTGGGAGTCCTCGAAGCTCGGTGGGATGACGTTGCAGCTGACGAACCACTGAGGTAGCGGTGGTACACTCCCCGACTGGTGTTCCTTTCTTCAGCGTTACCGGGAAGCTGTTCAGGTTCATTAGCCGAATTGGAGTGGTAGGTCCGATCTTGATGAGAGACCTAGCAACCAGTACGCCGCGTCCAACCTCTTGTTCTTCGTGCCTTCCAGGTTCGAGTAGTGCACATTGACCCGCGGGTAGATGCCCTTCGAACGTCCCATGCGTCACGATTTGGCTCCGTGCAGGTAAAGCGGTGTCTTCTGGTAGCAGCACTCGAGCGCAGAAGTCCTTTTCCTGCCGAAGTATGACTTCCTCGTCTCCTAGCGTCATCACACCTCTCGACATATCCAGCTTGATCCCGTATGTGATCATAAAGTCCATACCCAGTATGACGTCCTCATCTATATCTGCCACGAGAGCGAGGTGCTTCAGATGTTGGCCCCCGATGTGGAAGGTGGCATCTATCTCCCCGTAGACCTTGGCTGGCTGTCCCGTTGCAGTCCGTAATGCCCAAGTGGTCGGTATGATCTTCTCAGCTGGAAGTGTCTTCGAGTTCAAGATCGTCATGCTCGCTCCGGTATCCACTAGAAGACTTCGCAGCTGTCCGTTCACCATCCCATCAACGTAGAAACTGTTCGTTCTGCTTCCTATCGACGCAACTCTGATGGTCTTCCTGGGGGTTTTGACGTTACGGGTTGGACATTTGCTTCTAGGATGTCCAAGCTGGCCGCAGCCCCAACAGCGTATCTCCCTCTTATGGGTCCTGAGAGCATCCAACACTTTCGTCACAATGTCTTCGATGCTAGGGACCACATTAGGTTCCGCTTCTGCTGCTCGAACTCGCGCATGGCCCCGTACAGACTGTCTAACAGCTTCAAACTCCATGGCCTGAGATAATGCGCCCCCCAACGTTTTCGGCCGGGCGAGCTTCACTGCTTGTTGTGTCTCTGGGTCCCGAAGTCCATCCAGGAATTTGTCGACAGCCAAACTCTCGTAGACATAGTCGGTGACCGATGGGTAGGCGTTCCTCACCAGCCGGGCAATATCCGCTTCAAATTCCTGCAGCGTCTCGTTGTCCTTCTGGACCCTGTTTCTTAGCTGTGAGCGATATAGCTGGTCCATGTGGCGGTGGCCGAAACGCATCTCCAGCCTTCTAATCAGCTTCCCGTAGTTAAACCGCTCCGACATGGGCATTCCCTGCAGCACTCTCAAGGCGTCTCCACGCAAGGCCAGGCACAACGCTGAAGCTTGGGTCTCCTGTGACCACCCGTGGATCGAAGCCGCTGTCTCGAAGAGAGTCATGTAGTCCTCCCACGGCGTCTTTCCGTCGAATACTGGAATGGTGTTGTGAGCTGGTGGCGTCCCATTATTGGCGGGCAGAATAGTTTTATGAAGACTGACCTCGGGGAAACGGTCGGTGTTGTTCGTCGGTGGGTTGCTCATAAGTCCCTCTATAGCTTCCACTCTTTGCCTAAGTTTGCTTTCAATTGAATTTAATTTTTCTCCTAACCTAGATTCTACATCAGCTACTTTATTATCCACATTTTCCATTAACTTAGATTCGAATGTGCCTAACTTAGACTCTAATGTATCCATTAAATCATTTTTAACAGTGCTTAACTCATTACCTAGCTCATTTTTAACAGTGCTTAACTCATTACCTAGCTTATTTTCTACATTGCCTAATTCACTTTTAACACTGCTTAATTCATTACCTAGCTTATTTTCTACATTGCCTAATTCATTTTTAAAAGTTGCAGACAACTTGCTTAAATCAGTTTCAAACAGAACGTCCTCTGGATTTTCCCCTAACTCTACAAAAAATTGACGCAAGCGATGTTGCAGTACACTTTTATTTCCGGAAGAATCCAGATCACGTTCTTCTAATTCCCGTTTTAAATCCGCAACTTTTAAATCCATCAATTTAAGACTTTGAGAAGCCATTTTTCAAACAGTAGCCCAATTATTACAAAATGCTAGACAAAATAACAATTACACAAGATCCCACTTCTGACACCAATTTGTTACGGGCTACTGGGTGTAAAATGGACTAAACTATTACTTAATTCAATAATCTAATATTTATTAACAAATTAACAAGAATACAATGAGATTATTTAAAACAGTTAAATTATTAAACTAATATCAATATACAATAATAATATTCTACTAAAGGTTATCTAATTTCTAAGATAATATACAAATAATATAAGATATTGTTTATACTAAGTAACTAAACTATTTATATAAATTTGTACAAATACAATAATATTACACTATAGTTTACAATTACAAATTAACACTTACAGTTCGCTAACTAAAGTCCACCGACCGTAAGACTCTTCAAATATGACAAACTGCCACACAGTTTATTACACTTATTACACGGTCACTAATTGTCACTGTTGCTCACTAAGCACTTATTACAGACTGATACTAATACTAACTAACTCACACACACTGCCACTAGTTAACGACTGCTACTCACTGGCTTATTACAGACTCGTCTTATTACTGACGTATTACTACTCGTCTTATTACTTACTCGCGGCCCGAACAGCTGTCCTTTTTATATAGGCAAGGCCGGTCGGGGTGGGGATTTCTCGGAAGAAGGCCGAGAACCGCCTAGACCGACCCACAAGGATCTACGCCATTCTATAATCCCTTCTGCTTAATCCCATTGTTTGCCTAATCTTCTCAGCCGGTTCTCGTCCCCGCTCTGACCGTAACACTATGTACCCAAAATAGAGGGGCTAATCTTGCGGTTGAGCTTGAGGAGATATCATAGTACATCGCATATAACAGTAATCCACGACGTATTGAACCCAAAACCCTTCATGGGTTGTAGTGGTACAGTTTTTTTTTCCTTAAATCTATATCAAATGAGAGTTGTTGACCTAAATTTGTTTACTTTCCCTCCACTGTATTCAAAATGCTGAAAACACACATTTATTAGTTTTTGGAATGATGTGTCAGCCTATGCATAATTGTTAGATACGTTAGAATTTGTGGTATGAGACAGTTATTAATGAAGTAATGAATATATCGTCCTTGCAAAGTATCGAATGTGAAAAAAACACAGTTTTCGTTTTCAACTTATGGCAGTTGCTTTAGGATTGATAAATGATATAAAATTCATATAGAGGCATCTATCAGTAACAAAAACAATGTAAAACGAATGTCATTGGTTTGACCATAGGCACTAATTTTTATTGAACCTTCAAACTGCTTTTTTTATTCTCCTCAAAAGTACCAATTTTCACATTCGATAGTTGGAAATGGCAGGGACGATATCTACTATGATGCATTTTATTAGGTAATTCGTATTCATGTACCCGAACTATATTTTAGCGTACTCAGTATCTCCATTTTCTTTTGATAAAAAAAGCTGTGGCACTACAACCAGGGTTCAGTATGTGTAAGAGAATATGCTGTTTCTTGGACGTCTGTGCAGGCAGATGATTTGTCATAGATCATACTCAATTACCTGATTTTCCCCTATTTTTGGTACCTGACTGGGTTAGCCCGAGGAGGATCCTAGTATCACAGGATTCATCTCTGGCTGCTAATAGATAAATAAAATCTCTACCTGCAGTGGGATGTGAACCCGCCACCTTCGCCACGTCAACTCAGCACCCTACCTCTGAACCACTCCGATCCCTCTCTGCTTATTGACCGAGTGAATATTAATCAAGACAGGTGTATATAATTACTATCTTCTACCTCTTAATGGAATTAAATACAACAAATCGCCTTATTTACGGAAGAGCCTTGCCATGTTATAATAATTGGAGAGGCCGCGGAAGTAGTGTCGAATTAGGAAGGTGTACGAAGAAGAAGACACGGTCATCCATCAGGCCCCTGCACAGCCTTCCTAATTAGTGCAACTAATTAACTTGATTAATGGATCTTAACAAAACTTAAATAACAAAGCCCACTCGCCTCCGGCTCAAGTTTCAACTTTATTCAGCCTCAAGCTTAAAAAATTGTCCGCGTTTCGTTTCTCTCAGCTGTACGACAGACAAAAAATAATAATAAAGAGCTCGGTTTCTTTTGTTAAAAAAATATAGCTAAGAGGAGTGGGGGAAGAGAAGGGAGGGAGGGGAGGAGACAGAGCTTATTAAACTCCGGGAGGTTGACAACAGGTCCCTCGTCTTTTTGGGTTTTCTCATCCAACAGAGGTATTGCGCAAGCGCGGCCTTACTATCCACAAAGTTTTTATGTTTATATAATAGAAATATCTTGTTTATATATGATGTCTTGGATACCAGAGGATTCTCGAACAAACCCTGAAGTATTATTTCACGTTCTTTTTTTTTTAATAACAGGTATGAATAGATACATTTCGAACACCAACAATAACTTTGTATTTTACTTTATCCTTTTACTTCTATGATCCCTGGATTTGCTATTTTTCCTTCAAAAGTATTTTTGGAAAATTTGATAAAAGATATTATAACTCACTCACTCACTGTTGGGTGCCACAGTCCTTGCAGGATCTGCAACTGTTGCACCATTCTTCCCCATTGCCTAATTTTTTATCCTAGTCCTTCTCAAATCATCCTCTAAGTCTTTCTTCCACTGACGCCTGGTTCTACCCCTTTGCCGTTTTCCTTCTAGTGCACCATTCAGCATCATTTTAGGCAGCCTGTAGTCTTTCTACATTACCCAACCATCTTATTCCGCACTTTGTGACAACACAGAGGATTTCAGGCTCTTTTTACAGTTCCATTAGTTAGGCATTGCTTCTGATCCTCCACCAGTGCTCTTCTTTGACGGGTCCAAATATGTGTCTCAGGACTCTTCTCTCCCAAACCAGAAGAGCTCTTCTGTTTTCTTCGGTCAGTGTCCACGTCTCAAAAGCAATTAATAATATCTATGATTTACATCTCACATGTATTTTGTGTAAATAAAGGATCATTTTTTGATACATTAGTAATTAATGTGATTAAATAATCTGCCATTTTCTACCTTCTAACGATTAGAGTTATGCACAGTCTCTTTTCCTTACTTCCTGTTATTATTTATTCCTTATGGCATTGTAAAATTTAATTATTTTTGGATGTTTGAGTGATACTGCTCTTGTTTTTTTGTTTTTTTACTGATTCATTAATTTTGTTTTTCTTAAGAACATTAACATTATTCCTGTTTTATGCATTATTTCACGGAACAACGCTCTGATAAAATAGCTTTTTGTTATATCCATTCGAAGCCAAACCAGTAATCCAAAGCGTTGCTTTAAAACAGGATTCTTGTTTTTGCTGGATGGAACAAGCGGAGGACTAAGTGCAACTGAATTATATATCATCCCCCCCCCTCAATTTCTAGCCTGTTACTATTCCTTTCCAGTGTTGCACTCCATTCTTTAGTTTTATGTCATGCATGTAAAAATATTCTAATATTTTATTCAATTAGTTTTAATTTTGCGTATGGAATTTTGAATGCAGGTTTTCCTCCCTGCTCTTCTCATGTTACCTACGTCATAGATAATTTTCATCTTCCAGGAAACTATTTAATTCAAATTCGCTAACATTCTTTTATTTAACTAATTAGAATTGTTTGCGATTAGAGCCCAATATAATGTAAGGTGATCATTTGAACACCTTGTATAGATGTTTGTCTTTAGTTACGTTTTAAACAACACAGTCCAAAATTCTAAGAAACATTGTTAATGCAACGTCATGAACAATTCGTTAAAATAACCATTCCTACTTTAAAATCATATATTCACAACTAATACACAAAATTCCACTCATTGACACAAAATCAGCAAAATCCACCTGTTTTAAATCATTCCTGCTCTCTTTTACCGAGCTTGATAGGAAAAGATTACGAAGACAATGCCTAAAAGACCTGCACAACTATTGATCTTTTCCAAAACTGTATGTTCCTGTAGCAATGCAAAGAGTTGGATCTAATTTGCTGAATCCCCAATTGCAGGTGCAATTGAAAAATTAAAGAATGAAGGATAACTATTCATCTTAAATTTAGTGTTTCATTTAATAATATGAATTATTATTATTCATAATATTATATTCTTAATAATATGAATAAGTATTTAGAGCATTTAATTATGTATCTTTTGATAAGACGTGGCAGGTCGTGAGATACCTCTCACTGACCAGAAACACATTTTTGCATTGAACCTAACTTTTAGATTTAGTACCATATGAGTCATTCATTTCCAAATCGTCCTTTATCCATAAGATGAAAATTTTGCCAAACAACAAAATAAAGCCTATGAATTTAAATTAGGGCATACCGATTTGGAAATAGTTTACTTAAATTAAAAAAAAAATGCTGGATTTATTTGTTTTTTATTCAAGAATGATATCTTACATTGTTGTTTAGTTATTTAAAAATAAAGGTCGTTTTGGAACCAAAAGATGGATAAGAGATGGTTTGAATCAAAAATAAAGGACAAGGGACAGTTTGAATAAAAAAACTTCACAAAAACAGGTTTATTCTTGTCTAACCTTAAAAAAATAAAAATTATTATGAAATAATATAAACTTGTCAGCATAGTTGTAATTCAAGGGAATGGCCCTGAATGTGAATTTATTTTAAAATTCTTCGGCGTCCTCCAAAAGTCCACCTTCGTTTTCATCATCTGACTGCGCAGTATCATTTTATGGATTTTCATTTACTGTTTTTGTAAAAGATTAAATCTTCATTATCTGCCAAATTTGCTCCAAAGTGAAGAAGTTTCTTGACATCTGCAACCTTAGCAGTCTTGACTGGCACTCCCGCTAAAAGGAGCGGCAGTTCAAAATCTTGAGTTTTATAACCAGGCTTTATGACTTTTTTGCATTGTCCAAGATTCGTGTTATACCAGGGCTCTCCAAGACAAGGACTTGAGTGTTGGGCACATTGCTTTTAGTAATTATAAACCTTAATAAAAGTGCCAAGATTGCGGTTTCTTCTGAAACTTATCACAGGCTGTCTTCAAGTCGAAGACCTTGCAGTTTTCAATGTAAATTGGAATGTAAATTCCATCATGAATGAGTATGATACTGTTGCTGCTTGGTTAAATTCACAACTTGAACTCTTAAAATTGTAATTATATAAATACTGGCTTTAAAAAAGAGTACACACTTCTGAAAAATCTTAAAAATACTCAACACTATAGTATGGAAAACAGTATAATAACCATCAATTTCAAAGGTGCATAACATATCCTTTCGTCAAAAGTAGCGAGATTTTTTTTCAAGCTGATCAGCAGTTCTACTACAACAAATTTCAGCTTTAAAATATTGGACAAAGAGGTATAAATTAGTATTACAGAGGAAAATATTACTCAACTACATTCGGCACATTTTGAAAACGAAATTGAATACGTCCATTGTATCTAATAAATCTAATTATAAATCTAGAATATAATATGCAAATAAAACAGAATAATAAACCACTTTTTGTCTAGTTATGTGGGTAATAACTAGCATCATCAATTTGTTTGCCCTTAAACATTGAATACATACAATGTGGGATAGAGGACGATTTGAAAACAAAATAATTCCTTTTAGGTAGTGGCCATATTGGATTGGATAAAGGACGTTTAGAAAGCAAACACGAATTTCTCACAACTTTGAGATTTATTTTAAATGGTTTAAAGGGCGTTTTGCAACTAAATATTTGGTTAAGTCGATAGAAAAAACTATGTAGATTGTCATGCTGACAGTAACTCAATTTCGAAAAAAAATGGATAAAGGACGATTTGGAAATGAGCAAGTCATATATACTTTACTTTTTATGCATTATTAGTTTAGTATTGTTCTCGTTCATTGTTGTTCATTCTAATTTATTGTTTTACCAAATATTTCCACGGTTATCCTAAATCCTCTCTATGTATCTTCAGCGACATTCATTATTAAACCTCATTGCAAACAAGAGTTTGACCGTTTGACCCATGAATAGCTGATGACAAGGAGAGATACCCCTCAGTTTACACTGTGCAAAGGGACACGGGACGGAATATATTAAATATTAAATGTCTTTAGATCAGATGAAAAGATGTGGATGTCGGTAGGTTCGGTATTGTGTGATAATGAACAATTCATCAAGTATTAGAATAAAATTTTAAAAAGTGTAAAAATGTTTTACTTAGTTTAACTCTTCTTTTTTTAAACTATAATCATTTTTGTACTTTAATAAATGATAATAATAATAAAACTACCTCTAAAACTCATTAAAGGTGCTGGGCACGGACATGCTAAGAAATGTAATGTTTCTAAGCCAACGGCTGTGCAGGGAGGTGATTTGACCGAGATCACCCTCAACGGTTTTCTCTAAGTAAGATTACCCACTTTGCCTACAAAACCCTTGGAGGGTCTGCATATCCCACAAGTCCCATTTATGACTTAACTTATCCTGATTCGTACAGAGGACCTATTTATAAGGAAAATATGGAAGCCGAGAAAAATTCACCATTTATTATTTTTCTAACCACTTTTTTTTACACAACAATAGTCTTCACTACAGTTACTAGCGCTCTACTTATGTTCCATAATATTAATAAAACTAAAGAATAAAATCTAATTATAAATCTATAATATAATATAAAAATAAAACAGAATAATAAACTTGTCTAGTTATGTGGGAAATAACAAGCATCATCAATGTGTTTGCCCTTAAAAGCAAACAACAACATATAAAAGAAACTTTTAGCTTTCAGAATATCTTAAAACAATCGTTTCTTTAAATGATTATTGTATACCAATGTGCTAATAATTAATAATAAACCTCCTCTAGTTGTATAGTGATAGCAATACTAAAAAAACAGGTTTTTATTGAATAATATTTGTTGACCTTATATGTCAGTGCCACGGAAATAAAGGACGCCATGTCAACTATATAGGTAATATTTTTGGTAAATTGTCATAAATAAATATTATGATCAATACTCCAAATTCTTATTAAGGCCAATTAAAATTTGAGCAATTTTCTTTAAGATTTATCTATAAGTAACGAATAAACAAATTTTTGTAATTTGAAGTAGGAAAATTGGCTCGAGTATAGTAAAAGTAAAAGAATTATTTTATGTACATAATTATTGGTATTTATGTGCTAGTAAATAGTAATTTACTTCCTCTGGTTTGTTGTGATACTAAAACGCTTTATCTTGAATAATATTAGTTGACCTAATGTATCTATCCCCCTGATGTAAAGGATACCTTGTCCAAAAAATAGGTAATATTTCAGGTATATTTTCATAAATTATTACTTCCAATTACTTATTAATGCCAATAACAATGTAAACAATATCCTTTCAGCTGTTTCTATAAGTAACAAATAATAAAAATTTAGTAATTTGAAGTAGGAAAATTGTCACTCCTAAATAAATATAAAAAGTACTACAATGTGACATGGTGTCTTTTACCTCCACGGTATAAATGTATTTGGGTAAGAATATGTTCTGGGTAGAGGTAAAGGAAATAATTTCATAAATGGTTATAGATTATTTATTTATTTATTATCATCCAACATGCGTATATAATACATAGCTTTTTCACTGTATAAGCTTTTTCTTGTAGCTCCACCCTGACCATTATGTTTCCCCTGAAAAAGGTTTAGTAGGGTGTGCTAATGGAAGGTTAGTGGAAGCGCGAAGGACCGGGGAGGGGACGTAATATCGATCAGAAGGGCACTAGGTGAGCCGGCGGAAGACAAAGCCAGGCCGGCCTAGGTTGGACCCTAAGGGCTGCCTCATTACCGACGCCCCTGCTCCCTGGTGATAAATGTTCTCCCTATAAATGTTCTCCCCGTCTTGAGAAATGGCTTCTCAGGGAGGGGGAGGGGGGGGGGTTCTCCAATTCATATCGCCCAAAAACTTCTCCCCTCTATCTCCCCGTCCAGGTACAAAGGATATTCTTCTCTTGGCCCACATTTATATTTTCTCTGCCATCTCAGGCTTTTTCTTCTTGAACAACAATGGATAAATCTTTCCGTACAGGCGAAAAGTAATAGGGCCTGGATTCAGTAATCCGTTATTAAAAAACCCTGTACCAATACCCGTGAAGGGTCTTGGGTTCAGAACGTGGTAGAGACTGCGGTGTTTCTAGGTTAACGTTTTTGCAGTGAGATAATTCGCCTGTGATAAACCTCCTTTTTTCCTTGAATTAACCCGGGACCTTCAGCACGGCAACTCACCCCCCCCCCTACATACTGGGCTACCCCGGTCCCTAAAAAGTGAGTACCACTACGACCCAGGAAGAGTTCAGTACGTTGTAGTGAACAAAATTTTTTTGATTCTCTGATTATCTCAAAACGTCCTGGTTATTTCTTTTGAATTTTCGGGACTATGAATGCTTCAGTTAGGTGAATGGACTGGAATAATGGTACTTAATGATGTAGGAAAAAAGCCACGGCTTTGACGTTTCAACCATTACTCGTTTTGTTGCATAGGAAGATCTTATGCTGTACGTGCATTCCAAAATATAGGACCTTTGTAATTTAGGCCTCTGTATATTTTAAAATAAAAAAGCATTCGGAATGAAAAAGTATCCATTATTAAAGTAAATAATTTTATTATGAAAATTGTAGGTTCTTAAAACAGAAGTACTACTAAAACTTACTTATTTTCAAAACTCTCATTTAGTTTCAAGTTTAAAGATTTAAATCGAAATCATGTAAAACATTATTTACTGACCACTTCGAATATATCCCAAGATACCTGTGTTTCTGAACTGATAAGTACTCTAGATTTCTTTGCCTGTGCAAAAAGGCTGGATTGGATAATTCATAAATATTGGGAGAGTGGTAGAGGACTGAGAAGCCGTACCGAAGATCCCAGGTTCAAATCAAGCTGTGGAAGCTAATTTATTTAATGTTAACAGCCGGGGTACCCCAAGTGATGTGGGGAACCTCCTGTGGCTAACCCACCGTCTATAAAGTGGGAACCCAAAATAGGAGGAAAAGCTGGCGGTTGAGTGTGAGCATCGAATAAACCATCTCCCTGCACAACTGTTGTCCAGGAAACTGTACATTCTTTACAGTTATCTTATGTTATCTTGAAGATTCTTCGATATGTTGTAGTGGTACTTGCTGGTAGAAGTGATTATTCTCCTTCAACGATTCAAATATCTATGATGTATAAGCCCTTAAACCTAACCTACCCCCTTACGTAACCTCTTCAGGTTACTCTGCCCTAAGAGGAAGTAGCTAACGACCCTCGAAGGGCTGCCCTCTCCTGCCCTCCTGTTCTCCTCGACCAACCCTAAGCCGCTACTTAGCGAGGCTGTTGGTTATTGACACCGCTTGGGCCCTGTCCAAACCCCGTCCAACTTCCCAAATCGATCGCCCTATAAACCTTATAAAGATTTTGCCTCCATGCAACCCCCAAAGGCCAGGATATTCGCTAGCAGTAGTCTTCAGGTTGTGTTTTCTATGTCAATTTCTGTTACTTAATTTATTTATTGCTTCGTTTGATTGTGATTAATGGGAAAAATAAAAATAAGTTGTACAGGAGGAGTTGCCAACCCTTGGTCCGCCTTGAACATTTTGCCTGGGCCCTGCAAAATTCATCACACTTTTACAAAATACATTTTTGAACTTTTGTTTCAAAGGAAATATATTAATTGCGTATTCTAAATATGTGAAATTCTTTTCAAATATTTTATCAGACCAGATTAATATTCCTAAAGAAAATTAGTAGTAATTTGAAAACTAGAAACCAAAACATTCCCTCTATTATTATTTAAATTAATATTTCATAAAAAAACAACTGTACCACTATAACGCATGGAGGGTCTTGCGTTCACTACGTGGTAGAGACTGGACTATTTCTTGAATAAAGGTTGTGTTGAGGTGACCTGTCATATCACGCTTCCCCCTCCTTATTTTGGGTACTCACTTTATAGATGCTGGGTGTGCCCCAGGAGGGTCATGGATCCCACGGGATCCATCTCCGGCCGCTAACAGATTAAATAAAAGTCTGCGAACGTGATTTCAATCCAGGAGTTTCGGTACGGCAAATCAGCGCTCTAGCACTGGCCAACTTCGCGATTATACGATTTTAACATACCCTTGGGTATTTTAAGGTTTCATACATATTTGGAAAGTCCACTGTGTACGGTATGTTCAATTTAGGTTTTCGTCATCTAAATTGCAAATACCGCACTCAGCGGACTTCGTATTTATTTATGACACCTTAAAATACTCTATAACTGTATAGCACCCTAAAATACTGTACAACAAAATACTGTATAACACTAATAGTTTATAACACCTTAAAATACTTTACTAAAATGGTAACATACGGCTACGTTAAAATTGTTAATACAATTGTAATTGCATATTATAATTATTTATAAATAACGTTTTGGAGGATGAAAAAAAGTTCAGTTTTTGTTGTGTTTTAATATTTAGTTTTATATTCGTTTAAGTCAAATCCTTAATTTAATGCATTTTATTAGCATGAAGTAATGCTTTTTTTGTAAAAAAAAAAGAAAAAAAAGTAGATTAAAGATTTACCTTTATTATATTTAATAATATTTTATTATATGATACAAGAGATGAAGTCAGGTCATCATATTAAATCTTGGATTTAATATTAAAGACTGTAATATCCTAAAATAAACAAATATCTACAAACAGCCACTTAAAAAAATAATATATATAATTAGTTTTTTAATTTTATTTTTAAGGGTGATCTTTTCATGACCAACTTTATTCCCAGTCAAATTCACTCGTTTCAATCCTAGCAAACTCTTCAGTTCCTGATAATCCACCGAGGCGTCTGAAAAGAAGATGGCCTCGTGACCTTCTTAGTTGAATTTTATATTTGAGTACTACCGATGGGTTTCTCAACTTGTTTTTATACATCCCACAATGTATCATTCCTGCCATTTACTTGTTGTATTGCTGTAATAAAGTGGTAAATTTCAACTAATAAGTTAATAAAAGAAAGTTTAAGGATTTAAATTTTTCTAAAATAAGTTGCCTGTATTTGTGATTTTTTGAAAACTTAAACATATATATTATTTTACCGTCACTGTGATGAAAAATTATTTAATTGTTTTTTTTTTTCAGGTAGGTGATTTTCTAATTTTTTCATTGATGAAGCGTTCAGACCAGGTATTTATTTTAATATTTTTCTGTTGAATATCATCTTCGAGTTATTTTTTCCCGATCTCATTTCAGCTCCAGGTTGAAGCTCACTGATAATTCCGCCTGTACACTTCCTTTCAAGACCCGAAGGCGCTGTTATTTCTTTGAGGTATCATTTCGTGGACATCTTGCGTGTGTGGAAGAGAAACCCCGTAGACATCCATTGTTCCTTGCTGTTCCTTTATGCTGTCGTGAGTGCTGATATCATTCAGGAGGCTGCCAGTTGGTGGAAGCATTATTGTTACATCTTGTTTTGATGTAGGCCGTCCTATCTCCATTGTTTATCACTTGTGTTCTCTGGTCCTCTTTAATTATTTACATCTAAAATCATCACATACGAGTTAGCTATTCATTTATTATACAAAGCATATTATAATCATATTTATTAATGAGGTTTGGATCCACAATTCTATTAAAATGGTATTTAAATATTAATTATTATAAATAAATACTGAAATAAATGACTTCAATGTTACGAATGTTTTTATTAGTTGTTTCTGTCCATTTCGTACCTCATTTATTTTAATCCTATATGAGTCTTGTGAAGTTTTATGTACACCAATTTTTTCGTTTGTTAGCTTATTCATTTAATGCCACTTTATGCTGCTGTGGCTAATCGGACGATGCTCCTATCGCTATTGTGGGAGTCCTAAATTTTGCATATCCAGGTATAATTAAGATAGGAATCTTAAACGAGCACCCTGACACCACATAGGCTTAGGCGGCGCCCATTTTATGGCATAACCAAGGATTTTATTCTCAACCCCCCCAAAAAAAAATCCTAGCACCAACTGCCGGACCGCTAATCTACAACCTTAGGCATACGAGTATGAGGTTGTTATGCCAACCACTAAACCATAGTTAACTATACCAACTTCTTCTCAAACTATAAGTCCTTTGAAGCCCAGTTCAGTTATTCGAACTATGTCCGACCATGTTATGTCCTTCAAGGACCACGAGGCCTTCAACTTTATAGTCTGGAATAAATTCCTTTTTAAACATAATTTATATTTAAAAAATAACTAATGTTATGTAAGTAAATAAATATGTTATAACCAAATAATCTGAACTCATGTCAAATTTAACAACGAAAACTAGACGGCTAAAACGCAAGAATCTAAACCCATATATTTTATAACAAATAATATAATGTAATATAGTAAATAAAGAAGTAGAACAACTAAAATACATTTTGATGTTTTTTAGTTTTCATTTTAATACAATTCTGATGCTATGTTTATGTATGATGAACTGCTAGTAGTGGAATAAATGGATTCGGAGATGGCAAAAATTCGATATTTCATTTAGTTAACAAACGATGGATGGCTTATAAGAAATATATAGATTTTTATGAACATGATAAGATGGACATACCAGAGACATTCTTATGACCTATTTCTCTTATAGCTTATTGACTACAGACTATAGGTAAATTAGAGATCACTCTCCTCCATACTATAAACTATTTACTACATCTCTACTCTTTATTCTCCTACATATTACCTTCTCTTTCCTAATCTTAGAGATAGTATTTATACATGAAATGAAAGCTCAAGGAAGTTACATTGCTGACAACACGGAAGATATTTCATAACTTAAGGGTAAGGAGTTCGGAAGTACGCACAATATCCCTAGCTCATCAACCTAATCCAACTATCTATTAGCTATTTTAAAACTGCTAAAATAATATTTTCGTGATTAAAATACTTCCTTTTTTGCATACAAAAAAAAGTGGAAGTAAAATGATCTATTTGACAGTCACAATCAATGGTCCTCATAATTTTTCTTCCTTTGATCCTAAAAGCATGCTTTAGCCAAGGGTTCCATGTGAGGCGTTTGAATAAAAAACGGATACCTCCAAAATTAACTTTTACGCTAGTTTAGTGAAGGAACTTTATCGCGATCCTATGGCGGTTCATTTCGGTTTTCATGGCGGTTTGAACCTCAAGTTTCGGGATCATAAAACATTGCTTGACCCAACTAGGGGCAATGTTACATTTTGACCGATGTTTGAAGAATTGGGATCTATTATTGCTATAATGTTGATAAACATAGTTTAAGTGGGCAAGCAAAAGAATCTGTGACGTTTCCATGGCCAAATTCTCATAACATTCTTATCCTAACCAAACAGGGTAGTTTGAGTTACCTGTTCAGAAATTAAATTCCAATTTGAATAATTTTCTGACTCATGTTAATCGTAAACAACTACGTTTTTTTGCGGATAAGTTCCTAGATAGATATGAATCCCATGAAATCGAGCGTGTAATGATACACCAAAAGGATCGGATGACCACACCCTCTGGAAATGACTCACCTGAGTATGATGGCATAGGATGAGGGAAGGCATCGGTAGCCGGCTCACGTAGCGCCCGGAATAGAAATAACAGAGCTCTACTATTGTCATATATCAATCCTCCAATACAACATGCCTCAAATTAAATTTTTCCATTACCCGACCAACTTCTGTCCTGTAATCATCTATCAATATAACTTTTATAATAAAATAACTTCTATCAAAGCATTTTTGCCTTGTCAAAAATAAATTTCAACGATGTATTTCAATGACGATGATAATAATAATTTTTTTAATGTTTAAAACTCACATATAAAATTTAACACTTTTGAATATACTTACTGATGTCTAACTGATACCATAGTAATATATGATAATGTTATAAACTCTATAAAATGATTGATAAAAAAAACCACTGAAAACCATGAAGAGTCTTGGATTTAGTACATGATTGAGAGAATGTATTGTTCCGTAGATAACGGTTGTGCAGGGAGGTGATATTTCCAAAAGCACTCAAAACTGCAAGATGTTTATGTTTTTTTTATAATGGCCGAAGGAGACCTTGGACGGTCAGCGACCCCACAAGATCCTTCCTTGTCTGTTTACTCATTAAGTATTTTATCTGTCACAGCTCGATTCGAATTCGGGATCTTTAACTCAACGTTCTATACACTGAGCTGCTCTGCTCCCTTAAAAGTATTCAAATCTACCTTAACCAATCTTTATAAAAACAAAACCTGAACCACTACAACCCGTGAACGAGTCTGGGGTTTAGTACATGGTAGAGACTGTACTGTTTCATGGACAACGGTTCTGCAAGGAAGTGACTTGTCCTAGGTCATGTTCGACCGCCAGATTTCCCCCCCCCCTTATTTTGGGTACTCTATTTTTATAATATTTTATAGAGGCTGGGTGAGCCCCAGTTGGTCCACTCCGCTCCCCAACCAATCTTAATACTTTATTTTAATAATTGTACATTAGAAGTTATACGCCTTTCCATTCCATATATGCTATCCAGCGGTAGAGAGAACTATATGTCATTTTTATTTTTTCAATTTTCTTTGTTTATTTATTGAACTTTTTATCTCCTGCCTCCCAATATCCATCCAATTTTTTTATTTTCATTCTCCCTGGTATCTATTGTAAATTTGATTATTACGTTCCACTCTCATCTATATTACATTAAAAGCTCCTGAGAATAATTTTTATTGAATGATTTAGTGCACCCTATAAGCATTTCTTTTGTCCTAATTTCTTTGGTTACCCACGATTCTTCTGATTGGAAAGTGGGTAATCAAAGAAAACGAATGTTAAAAAAGCTATGCTGTCCTAAAGGTTATATTTTTAATAATTTTTAAAGTATATTATTCTTACTTATTGAATATACTAAAATGTATTTTTTTTTTAAATCATTAAATCTAAAACTGACGATAATAATCTATTACGTCGATAATAATAACCCTTGCTCTGTTGAACTTTTTTCTTTTTTATATCCAAGTTATTCATTCTCATGAATACTTAAATTCATTTTCGGCTTTCATTATATATATTTATTAAGTCATCATATCCACTATTGAAGTAACATTACTGAATTTGAGCTGCCATTTTGAATTTAATATTTCTCATATTGTATATTATGGATACTTTATTTTTATTACTTGGATGCTGTTTGATGTTTATTTTGAGGTGTTTCCAGTTGGCGATATCACCTATACGGTGACGTCACAGCATGACATATAAATGACCTTTTGGAAAAGAGCGATACCCTCAATTTAAATTAGTGTTAAAACTGCTTTATTGATTTGGAATAACCTTTAACGTTAATAATTAAAGATAAAATTTACTTCTAGTTATTAGATTAAATTGCGCATTCATGTTTTATTATTTCAGAGTAGTAATACATTTTAAAAGTAAGTATTAGTGTTAATTTAATTGAAGGAAATTTTACGAAAACAGTCATATCTTTCTTCAGAGCGTTATGCATCAGGAGATTTTATATTTGGTATAGTTGTACAAATTATATGTTTCTACTAAAGAGATTTGGAAAAAAATTACTGTTAAAAAAACACAACAGGTGTATCAAGACAAATTGAACAGTGTATAGCATCGTACTGTGATAGTCTATGTTAAAGAAACATGAAAAACTAAGAAATGTTTTATAATGAATAAAACCTAATCTTCCAATAGTTTTTCGGATTAATTAAGTACACTGATAATAGAAATGGGTAGATCGATTTTTTCCGATTATGGAAAATCTTTCCCTTTAAGATAGAACTGCCAAAGCCGGCGAGAATAATAAGATGATACCATAAAGGAGAGGATAGGAAAAATATGTAGAGCGTCACACAGTCACCTTTTTGCTAAAGATATTCAAAAGAAAAGCTATCAACGCTACAAACGGGTCAAGCTTCATCTACATTTTTATAACATTCTCAACAAAGGTGGGGATCACAACTTGGATGTTACCTTCAAGGTAAGAGCAACAATGGAAATTAAAGAGTATCACGGCAAACATATGATTGTGAATACAGAAGATTTTTTGGATGGTATAGATCATAAAGGTTGGTTGAACAGTTCCTTACAACTTCACCCATTCCTACAATTTAGCCATTTACGTATACCACTACAATCCATGAAGGGTCTTGGGTTCAATACGTGGTAGAAACTGTGCTATTTCTAGAATAACCGCTCCACAACGGTGATTTGTCCGAAATCACGCTCAACCGTCCATTGACCGTTCCTCCATTAAGGGTATTCACCTGATGAGTGAACCCCAGGAGGATTTCCAGATCCCACAGGGTATAGTGGTTGTGACAGAAAATTTATATTGTTACGGGCTACCGGGTGTAAAATGGACTCAACTATTACTTAATTCAAGAATCTAGTATTTATTAACAAATTAAAAAGAATACAATGAGATTATTAAATTTTTAAACTAATATCAATTTACAATAACAATATTCTACTAAATGTTTTAACTAATTTCTAAAATAATATACAAACAATATAAGATATTGGTAATACTAAATAACTAAACTATTTATATATAGATTTGTACAAATACAATAATATTACACTATAGTTTACAATTACAAATTAACACTTACAGTTCGCTAACTAAAGTCCACCGACCGTAAGACTCTCTAAATATGACAAACTGCCACACAGTTTATTACACTTATTACACGGCCACTAATTGTCACTGTTGCTCACTAAGCACTTATAACAGACTGATACTAATACTAATTAACTCACACACACTGCCACTAGTTAACGACTGCTACTCACTGGCTTATTACTGACTGGCCGGCCGAAAACGCTGTCCTTTTTATATAGGCAAGGTAGGTCGGGGTGGGGCATTACTCGGAACAAGATCGAGAACCATCCAGGCCGATCCAGGTTGAACGAGATGGGCCTCGCCAACTTCTTTAATTCCTTCCGCTTAATCCCATTGTTTGCCTAATCCTCTCAGCCGGTCCGCCTTCCCGCTCTGACCGTAACAATATAGTTAACACACAAAATAAATTTTCTGTCACAACCGGATTTGAACCCAGGACCTCACCTTGAGCACAGCTCTGCATCCTGTGCTACCCCGCTCCCTAAAAAAAACTGTAGCACTACTATTCATGAAGAGTCTTGGGTTCAGTACATGGTAAAGACAGTACTGTTTCTAGGATAACGGTTGTGTAGGGAGGTGCTTTGTCGGAGATCACGCACATACGCCAAGTTATCTCACATTAAGAGTACCCACTTTTTAGATGATGGATGAACCCAATGGAATATTGTCAGGATATCACACAACCTCCCTCTATGGCTTTTAACAGTTTAAGTAATTTACCTATCACAGCTGGATTCGCACTCGGGGCCTTGGGCATGTTATCTCAGCGGTCTACCAATGAGCTACCCCCTTCACATTCAGAGCAAATCTTGTTTTGCTTATCTTTTATTCTCAAGAATTATATTGACTTGCTGAAGACTTTTTTTTCAGAAGAAATTAAATGATTTCACAAACGATGTCGCTACCGATAACGTCGTTCTTGTAGTGTAGACTCATGATTTGACAAATCAGGTATTAAAGTACACCATCAGTTTTATTGTTATAGCGGAACAATCTAGTTGATGCGATTCTCATCAGGGATAAGATTGATGAAAGCTTCACATGCAAATAGGATATTTGTGCTCTAATGAGCGCACATTTAGCATTTAGGTTACCCTTTGATAATTGTTTGGTCTTAATCTGTACGAATCACAGAAGAACTTTTAATTGTTTATAGGCTGCTTTTAGTTGGTCTTCTTTGAGTTTTTCGTGGAGAATAGTTAGTTTTAAAAATATAGTTTCAGAAAGTTAACAGAAGGAATCCTAATTATGTATATCGCATTAGTATCGCTAGCACGGAGATGATGCTCCATTAACTCATATGATTTCTGGTGCATCTTATTACCTTCACCAATTTTGCACTCCTTAGGTGCTTCAAAGTATCTTTCTACATCTACCTTCGATCGTCATGTTGCTCTTTGTTGTTTGTTTATTTAAGTCGCCTTATGCTGCTATGGCTAATGGGACATGTTGCTTGTTCTATTATTCTATTCCCATGGCACAACATGTTGCTGGTGGTAACTTTCCTTTACCTTTTCACCAATACACTTACTTACTAATTATAAATAATCTGTATAATTTATACACATATTTATACAGGGCGTGGTATAAAAAAGGTTGTGAACCACTGTTCGAAAGTTTTTGTTGTTCATTGTAGTGTGGCCCTCTTTGAGTCTTTCATAACAACTTTAGGGACATCATTTGTAAACTTTAAAACAATATTTAGGATCCTACAGGCATCCTTGTAATTTATTTTTGTCTTTGAAATTTATTTGGAAAATTTATAAAAAACATTGGACCTGAAAGTATATTTAAAAAGATTTAATGAGACTGTTAGAATGTGATAATAACCACTTCTAAGTAAGTTATTTTTATTCTATTGATATGAGATGCTTTCTCTGTTGTACATCTATTAACCAGGATTGCATGAACAGTCTCTTGTCCTGATTATACCTGAATTCTCGATTCACAGGTCAGTTATTTTCTTCTGATACTCTAGATTTCTTCGTAAGACAGAAATCTAGAATATTCAAAACAGTTGCTTATATATTATACCTTTTTCTCTGACATAGACCACAGAGACAGAATTCATTTTAATGTCCACGAGTAAAGTGAGTTCAGGCAAAGGTTAATTGGAACTCATTAGGAGATTTGTTCAAGGCTTCAAATATTTCTTATGATTTTACAGTAATTATGTGCCATTGATTTATTTTATTGGCCTGCAACAATAACTAATATATAAAGAAAAATCCTTTATTACTTCTTTCTAAATAATTAAAACCAATTCAGTCAGTAATAAAAAGTATATACTTATTTTTAGTCGAACTGACGATAAAAAGATCATCCTTCATACTATGGTATAAGTATATCCTTTCCATGCTCGTCTTAATTTGAAATGGTTGGGACAATCATTTTTGCCAACTTCAACTTAGAAGCTGTGGGATCTGAATTTTCTAAAGTCAATACATAATATTAGCCACCTTGTTTTTGAGTATAATATTCTCCATCCTCGGGATTGCCCACCTTTTTGTGTAAGGGAAATCACTATTTTTGCCGCTCAACATTCTGTAACGGATTATTGATTTCGAATTAACGCTTAGATCGGTACAGGAGGGGCACCCTATTGTTCTCCAAGTTGTTTATCAAGGATTCCTTCAATTCTACTCAGAGGGCTTTGTTAGTTACTGACAGATCAACGTCGTATTTTACCTGGATCCCATTAAGTTAATTAATATTGGGTTCAGGTAGTTTAGGATTTATCTTTTCAATATTTCTGCTGATATGGAGTCATCTCCACCAGCCATATTTTTTATATTTAAAAGGCCTTTCTTTATATCATGTTTTATTCGTAGCGTATCATCTTCCTGGTTCTTAGGAGAAGCCAGAAATTCCCGTTTGATGGTTGTAGGCCGGCGTTTTAGGGGTTTCTCAAGGCATCTTTTATTTCTTAAGATTACATTTTAGTGAATAGTGAATGAAAAATTAAGATCACTTGCTCTTTAAAAATGTAGAATGGAATCCAAAAGTATGGAAAAATTAATTAAAGTTTGGGATTAGTGTTTACTACTTACAAAATAAATAATTTATTGAAACTTATAACTGTATTATAACAATAAAAGTAAATATTATGAATGATACATAATGTCACGGTTAAAGGAAAGAAGAGAAAGTACCAAGTGTACTCAAATAACTAATTCAACTTATCAGACGCCTCGGGAGATTATTGGTACATGAAGCGGAAGCCAGGTTTGAAACTAGTGGGTTAGAATGGGAATAGAGTTTGTCATTATAAGATTGGTATAGGATACCGGCCAAATTAGCAACAAATGGGATATCGAGGTCATTGTGGAGGGATTTATTCGTAACAAATGAAGGAGCATTAAAATTTTTACGAAGGATTTTGGATGCCAAGGATTGGATACCGGAGCAATTCTATGGAGTGGAGCCCAAAGCTCTACTCCTCAAGTCCAAATAGGTCTTACAGTGGTCATGAGTCTTTTGTAATTAATTGGGAGCTTAGAGCGGTTGGATAGTAAGTGTTGAAGTAGCCTGAAACGGCGAGCTTGCTATTTAAAAAAACTTAGTAGGTTATTAGTCTATTGTTTGTTAATATATATATTTTTTTACCTATATTCAACCCGCTTCTTCAGAACCATGCATAGTTTATTATTCACAGAATAAAGTATAAAATTGCATCTATTGTTAGATAATGCATGGTGATACTAATAAAAAATGACGGTTTATCTTTAATGGTTGGATCGAACCAAGTAATTTAAAAGTAGAATCGTGGAAGTGGATGGGATAGTAATAGTAGCTTTATTTCTAATAAATTAATTGGCCCAATGATTTAGGAATCACTAATTGTGCCCCGTTACTGATTACAAACTTGAAGTAAATTAGATAAATCCTGTTGGAGCTATTGGTTGCTACACTATCAGTGACTCGAACCCCTGATTTAAGGGCTTTGCAATCAGCCTCGGGGTAGGCAAGCTTAATCCCAGTCCCTGTCTACAAATCCTTTTCTCTCTTCCTTTGTCTCCTCTCTTCCTTATCTCCTCCCTTCCTTTTTCTTCCTAGCATCTCTTTCCTCCTCAACTATTTGTTATACAGGATTGTCAATTGTTAATGTTATTGCGATTGTTATTTATTTATTTAATAAATTGTATATTATGGATTATATTATAGTATTGATCTGTGTATGGTAAAAAAGGGAGCAAAGTGGCTCAGTGGTAGAGTTCCATGCCGAAAATCCTGGGTTCAAATCCCGTTCGCTGGCAGACTTTTATTAAATCTGTTAGCGGCTGGAGATGGATCCTGTGTGATATAGGACCGTCTTGGGACTCACCCAACCCCTATAAAGTGGGAACTGACGGTTGAGCGTGTTATAGGACAAAAAACCTCCCTGCACAACCGTTGTCCCAGAAAATGTACAATCTCTATCATTTACTGAACCCTGGACCCTTCACGGGTTGAAGAGGTACAAAAAAAGGGTAAAAAATAGTGTTATACTGAATAATAACACAATTTTGAAAAATAAAAATCATTCACTTGTTTTAGGTTTTGCAAGAAATAACAATGTTAAGCAATATTAAGAATAAAATAATATTTTTAATTTGCATTTAATGTTATTGTAAATTTATATTTCAATATTTTTCCTTCGACTCTCTATTTATTTATTGCAATTAGAAAAACTTATTTATTCGAAACATGGTCCATTTTGTATATAGAATTAAGTATTTAAATTATCGCTTATTAGAAAATAATACAAAATGTAATATTTACTTCTGATAAAAATAATAAATAAAGTCGTGGTTACTATAGATTTGTTCACTGTGTAACTGAGTGCAGTAGTAGAAATTGATTATTTTTTGGAATTTTATAAATTTACTAATCATTTTCGGTAAAATTCTAAACGTTTAGGGTTTCAAGTAAAGAACTAATTCCCTTTATCTACTATTTATACAATTAAATATGATATTTTCATTTATATAAAATTATCAAATTAAAAAAAAAATTCATTTTTTGAGTAGGGAGAATGTCCATAGAACTCTTTTAAGAAGTTTCAGTTAACTACCACTTCCAGTGAAAATAAAACCACATTTTTTTATTATTATTTTATTTCATTTTTTTAAAATAGGTCATTAATCTATAGTTGAGTATTCAGTTTTTGTTATATTTATGTTTTCCCACATTTTTTGTAATTGTTATAAATAGAAAGTTTTGTTAAACAGAATATCAGATGATTGTTGAGAAAATAATACATGATTACTTACACATTGGCTATACATATTAGAAATCACCTTAATATAATATGGATAATATTTATAATAATTAAGCATTTAAAGGGTCACGTAAGTTATACAGATCTGTGTTTGTTAACTTCGACTGTTAAATACGAATAATTGAGAACATGTTAATTTAAAACATTTTTTGATATTTTCGTTCTGTAAAGAAAATAATATATATTTTTATCAATTCCAGTTCAAGCATAGATGTGTAGGCAATGTAGAATTTTAGTAGAAAAATATATCAGTGTTATTTTTCTCTTGGAGATGTTTTTGAACCGAATCCAGCAATGTTTTTTAGAGTGTCCGGTAGGGTGAAAGAAAAACTGCCAGGAATTTGAAATTAAAAACAGGGCTTCGCCGTTATGCATGTTTTCATAGCACAGACACTTTTTGTTTTTTCAAACATTTTACAATAGGGAGTTTTTTTCAAATATTCCCCGTTATGTTAACTTGCTATATACTCGTATTGGCTATAAAATAATGCTGTTACCCGTTAGGATCGTTTTAAACGTGTAAATAGCCTTTTCCAGGTCTTAAGTACCGCCCTGAATCCATCATAAAATATTTACTGTTTTCGATAAAATCTGCTTTTAGTGCCTTTTAGGTTATCTCTCTCAGTCACTAGGGGCTTGGTGTAATAAAATCATAAAATATAAAACTTATGAATATTTTCAGAAATGTTAAAATTTGTTATTTGTTTTACAATATCTAGAAGGTAAATAATAAATGAATAATGACAGTGAATTTTAATTGATTTAATTTTAATCCTAGGAGATCGCAGATACAATATGTGACAAATGGCATTTTATAATATCTTAAATGTACATTTTTATTATTAAAACAAAATTTTGTTTAATACCTGTCTAAATATTATTATTAGTATTTTTTATAACAATACGGGATTTTTTAAGATTTATTTTAGAAAAGTATAAAAAAAGGGTGCACACGACGATTTTCCCAAATCAAGAAAGGATTTAAATTATATTTTATTTATTTCAAAAATTTTTTTAAATAAAACATTAATTCAAATGATTTATTTGGCTTGTCATTTTGTGGCTAAATTATATTTACACTGTAATATATGAGTAATATGAGATGTCTCGTTCCAAACCAAGTTAAATCCAATTTTGAAATTTTTTACGAGGGCAAACAAATTCGAAAAATTTCATTTCTTCCAAGTATATAGAGACACCTCATATGATATGTTATATTTATTTCCTGTAAATGATTTATGTATGATATTATAAAAAAATATTGGTTTGTATAGATTTATATGGAGAATGATAGAGAGAAAAACAGTGGTAGAGCACTGAGTTGTCGTGCCGAAGCCTGGGCTCAAATCCGGCCGTAGCAGATAATTTATTTAACAGTCGGGTATGGACTCTGTAGGATCAGGAGGCTCTCCAGGGTCTTACTCAGCTAGCATAAATTGGTTATCCATAATTCGGAGAAAAACGCGGTGGTTGAGCGTGATCTAGGACATATCACCTCCCTTCACAACCGTTGTCCCAAAAACAGTATAGTCTCTACTACTTACGGAACCGAAGACCCTTCATTAGTTGTAGCCGTACAAAAATAATATAACACTTCTGTTGTTTCTTCTTATATTTCACTTGCTTTTAGATTTGTTTTTTACGTTATAAAGTAATGTAGGTATATTAATAGAAATTTCATTACGAGTTCTTTCTATACAAAACGTCACTCGTTAGGATGCTTAATGATGGGCCTGTTTAATTAAGAAATTATATTAAAGCAATTTAACTTGAGAAGGGAAAGAAACTTTAGAAAAAGGGGCACTTTTTGAAATTTAATAGAGCTTCTGTTCGGGACTAGTTGAGACTCTAAATATGGCTCAAATGTAGTAACAGGCCCCCATCCCCCGCCACTTCAATTATCCCTTTCTTTATTCCAGTTTCTTTTTTCTTTTTTTAAGTTTCTTTTCTTTATTCTATTTCAAATAGTTTGTTAAATGAAATATTTTTGCCAATTATACGCAGATTTACAAATTTTAGAGCTAATTTAAGTTTAAAAGTGATCTTTCCAGCCTAGAAATTCAACGTGTACCAATTACGAAAATTATGATCCGAAGAGAAAAATTAAATTATATTTTAAGGTGTAATCAACGTTAAACAATTTTGTCGTCCAAGGCAGCGTTTCTCAATGTGCAGTAGGCAGTACGTATATAAACGTCTTATAGTTTTGCTAGCATTTTTAAATATTAGGTCTATTAACACATTAACGAGATTTCTCGTTTTTATTAGACATTCGTTAGTGACCGGGAACAAGAAATCACGTTTTGGTGATAGGCTCCGGTCACATAGTAAATTGATGTTATAATATATATGATAAAAATTACATTGATGTAATATAAAATCACCGCTCTGATAGTAAATTTCAGCAAAACATTAGCGTGCGGCAATGTATTAAGTGTGAATATTAATTCAACATTATTGTGAATCCTGTTAGTTTTGGTGATCTATCGTTTCTACATTTGATAGTTCTTATTTTGTACTAACAATGTTTATTATAAGTAAAATTTGATAATTACATCAAACATTATTATGGATAAATTTTGTGTATTGTTAGTTTTTAGATTTTAGTGTATACAAAATGAATATAGAACTTTTAAAGTGGTGCCTTACGAAATTTACAGATAATCACGAGGTTTAGGAGTATTGTAGTTATATAAATTTTTTGTATTTTATTGAGAATAAATACAATAAAATACAAGTACTCAAAGCTTTTGAAAAAGAAAACTTTTTCCACTTTCAATTTAGGGTACATGTCCTAATTTGAAAATGGAAATTTTTTATTTATTTATTGCCTTCAGACGGGTAAGATATGTACCCTATTATTAGATTTTGAAACAGTGCTGCCAAATGCGATTTTCCTTTTCACGTTTCAATATTAATTTATTCAATTTTATAGCATTATAAATAAAAGTAATTTCTTATGGTAAATCAAAGTATCTGAAAATAAATATGGAAGAGAAGGAACTGTTATCTTAAGTTTCGCCCAGCAACAGGATGTCTTTGCTATCAAAAGCTGATACAAAAAGGAAAAAAAGTCCCTTATCATGCTTAATATTTTACTTTTCTCATGTTGAATAATCCTAATGTCATAAGACTAAAATAGGATAAGATTTTCTACAATGGAGTGTATTTTATTATTTATTGTTAAAAAAAGCTTTTAGTAAATGAATACATTCTAATTCTAATGATAGTATGACTAAGTATTTTTTACGGAACCAATAATTACTTTTTAACGTTTTTCTCTATAATTAATATTCCATGTCTATATAGGTATACTAGATCATAAAAAAATTTGTATAGTTAGTAATTATTGTATTTATTATTGTTAGGGTACCCAAACGTTTAGTCAGAACATTCTTTGTTATCAAAAACGCCTAATGGAGACTTATCATGTTGTGCAAGGCAAATACTTGTATTCTGAAGTGTTTCAGATATTGAATCTAAAAATAAATTTATTGCTGAGCAGTTCATTGCATTTTATTTATAAATGTTAAACATAAGAAAATAACCTTATTTATAAAATAATTTTAAGTCGAATTCAAATGTAAGATATCTTTGTTTATGTCATTTAATTTAAAATGCGAGTTTTGAACATCGAACATTCACTGTATTACTAATAATCTCAGAATTTTTGTTTTATGTAGGGGGTCATCGTAAGACCCTCACTTATAAATTCCAGAATATTTTTATATCAGAATAAAATTTGGGGAATTTCAACAATACTTTGGAGGGTGTTGCCGATTTTGTGAACAACCTTAAAGTATTTTAAATGTTTACCGATTGAAATCTGAAATTTTAATAGTGATGTCATGATGGTTTTTTTTTTGGATTCTTAGAGCAAAATTAATTTTAAGAAGAATTGGAATGGACACATTTTCGATATGATGCTCCATTCGGTCGCTGGAAATATGGAATAAAACGAATTTCATTCGGTATTTTAGATTGACACGTTGGGCGTCATGTTTTAAATAAACCTATTTCATTAAACGCCGAAAATATTTTTATCACCTTTAAATGAACTAATTCAATTCCAAAACCCATAGTAATATAATAGAGTAGCAATAGTTAATAAGAAAACTTAAAAAAATGTTAATCCATTAATCACGTATTTCTTCTGGTTTCGACCGTGTCATCAAATAGTTTGTCAATATTTCGTTGGTCATACTGTTAGCTTCTTCAGTGCATAATCTGATACTAAAGATTAAGAAAGTATAAAAAATGTATATCAAATATTTATTGGATTTTTAAATTTGAATTCAAAGTACATTAATAGTAGAAATACTTCATATTTGTTCTTATTGAACAAGAATATTGTTCTTATTATTGTCTCTTTTATTTCAGGAATAAAAATGTACTTATTTAAAAAAAAATCAATTTAATTGTGAAATTTATCAATTAAATATCCATTCTAGATACGTTTTTAACAATAGTTAAAAAAAACACTTTTATTTAGAGAAATATTATATAAAAATCGTGTTATTGGTTTACTATTGATTACGATAATATTGTGATTATAAATTCAATAATTTGAAACAAAAAAGATCCCCATATGAATTCGTACATAATTAATGTATTACGTTTTTATAATTCTCACAATCGAGAGTATTTAATAAATTTAAAATATTTTATTCTTTTGTGAACAGACAAACATTAGGACGTAGTATTGTTCCTCTTAAGCTTATTCAGTACTTATAAAAGAACAGAAGTTGTGAAGAATAATTTAGTCCGAATTTAAGAAAAGGCGAGCTCTCAATGAAACAAAGGAATTAGGTGCTGGGATTCCTCGATAAATATTAACTACAGTATTTTATTTCCCACAGCTTAATGTTACATTTTTCTTTTGTTAAGTATTTTTCTGTGTAATTTTATCGATTACTGGATAATATTACACTTAATTTAAATGTTTGAAACTTTTAGAGACTTTGGGTAAGGGGAAACATTTGTGGTAAGCGTTAGCATGAACGACGTGCTCGTGACGTATAATGCGAGAATGGCGGCACCTAGCGGTCAGTGCATGAATTGTATACTTTGTTTTAATCACCTTTAGTTTAAAGGTTAGAATTCCATTGATATAATTGTATTTAACCTATTGTATTTAACCTGAGCCTGTGCAGCCCATCATATGTCTCTATTAATAAATTAACTAATTGAAAATATATATAACTATTGTTCGTAGCATCAGTATATGAGAAAACCTATAATTTAAATTTACAAATTAGAAATTTCAATAATCCTGACTATAATTGATTCCGAAATTCAAAAAAAGGACACAGTTATTCCTAAGTCTTGAGTTTTCACAAAAAATTTTGAAACCATTAGTATGTAACTTATGTAGCAGTAAAACCTGCCTTGATCAAGAAAGCTCCATGTTACTCAAAGGTACCACTATTATGCTATTTAATGGACTTGCCGAAGATTTTGAATTTTTATATATATATTTTTTTCTTTTTAAGTACATCAAATTTTGTAAATAATGGAACCTTGATCAAGAAAATTTAAAATTTAAATAATTGAGACTAAAATCGATTTAGAAATTCAAAATAGAACACATTAATTCCAAAGTTTTGAGTTTTCACTTATGTCTGAAACTTCATGACTGCCCATTTAATTTCTTTTATATTGGAGTGCTTACTGTTGGCTGAATGTTTCATCGTCATACGTATATACCTTTGTACGTTCGCCAAGCTTTGTGGTCATGTATTTCACCAATGAATGCGTCACTCAACGCTAGGCCAAAAGCCTTCACAAACGACCACTCGCTTTGTGAGCTTACCGGTGCGTGAAGTTTTGGAATACAGTGTCAAAACCAGGCGAAGGGCACGCTATGGATCAGCAATGCCGGCTTTAGGGAGTGGCTTTAGGGCCTGTAGCCTAGGGCGGCGAATATTCAACAAAATAATAAATGTTTCAAAAAAAGGTAAAAGTACTGCGATGGCTTCATCAATATAAAATTGTTAGAAGGTTCTTGACTGTTATATTATTCTTGGGCTTAGGGTTCAATTAGGTTAATTTTCTCGATATAAGGTCAGGAGATTACTACTTGCTATCCGACTACCTTGGTCAGTGATGAAACTTAAACTGAAACATTTTATTAGAAAAGTTTCGTTTACAACTGTTCCGTACTGTGGTCTTATCTAATCTCTCTCTCTCCCTCTCTATCTACCTCACACACACACACACACAAATCTGTACTTCTTTCTAATAATCATATATAATATCTTCCTCACTATGCGTATGGGGGAAGTTCATTAGGAAAAATGTACAATTAAAAAAAATTTGTTTATTACAATTTAGAGCTGTACTATTAAAATACAAGAAGTATATATAATGAACGATACTTAATAGCATGGATAAAGGCAAGTAGAGAAATTGACTATAACTATACATTTCTCTCCGCCAGGAGTAGTTCCTTCATTCGTTTCTACCCAATCTCTTGGAGACTTTATAAAAACCTCCTCTATTACCGAATCCCATATTCTCTGTTTTCCATACACTCCTTGGACACCCTAATCCTACTTTTTTATTCATTCTTTCACCTACTTTTTTCTTACCTATTTTTGCTCCTAAAGACTATTTTCCTTAAAACATTCAACATCATTGTTAATTTCAAATCCATTAGAATTTAGGGGTGATTTATCACCTATCGAAGTTATTGTTTATATGTACAGTTATCTTTAAATATAAAATTCTTCTTTTTGTGATCTGAATCACTGAATTCCTAAACGGTTGGATCTTTTCGTACGAAATGTTGTGTTTAAGTGTGTTCATGAATGGTTTAGATTCACAATTGATCCGATTGATGTTTTTAAAAATAATTTATCCTCCTCCTTAACGTTTGAACAGGACAACGTTTGTCGGTTTCTAATTTTTTAATATTATTCTGTTGGTTTTATTGCAGCAGTAAAATAAGTAAGTAAAAATATAGTGTGTTACAGGAGTTTCCCGTATCCGCAAAATGCTTAGATATTTGGTTTTAACTTTAAACTTGTATTATGTATCTGCGGATACTGGATCATGTGGACATTGGATCTTGCAGCTTAAAGACTTAATAATCATATTTATATCTGAAGATATCTAATATAATATTTCTGGCGATCGCCATATTGCAATATTTCAGGATTGAACTGCGCTGTCAATTTGATATTCAATATTTTAGGATGCTTCACAATATTGTTAAGTCCCTTCAGATAATTGGAAAAGTCCCTAAGTCGGTCCCCCTTCGATGGGGGCGTTTTCCTCCTGCCCCAAGGCAGTCCTGGATTAGCAATATACTTATTTTTTTGGATGGGAAGGAATCTGATAAGCGAAGCGGTTTGCGAAATTAAGTTTATATTTTGAGGGGTGGAAAATGGGGCCGACTTTTTTGACATAATTTTCTTTAGCCTCCTTGAAAGAAGTTTATTTATTTTACGCTGTTGCTCTGAATTACAGTTAAAAAGTTTGTTTTAACAAAATCACTTATATTTAAGGAACATGCCTTAAACTGTTGATTCACAAAGAGGATTAAAATGTTGGTTTCCGATGCAGAAGTTGGTGAAACTGCATTTTCTACATTTTTCCGAGTAGGCACTATCACCTAATCTCTAGTTATGAACTAAGTTAGAGTTAGACCGAACGCAAGGAAAAATTTTTTATTTTCCAGATTCTTTTTTTGTTTTGCATCATGAAAAAAGAATTTCCATTATTAGTACGAATATAATGATTTAATCAATCCTTATTGGATTAAGCAATTCAATGGAAGGTTAAGGTCCACCTACGGACATGATGAAGAAGAGATCACTGATTGAGCTATAAAATATCAAAAGACGAGTTCAACTTACTGTTCGTAAAAATACACATAACCACCAGAACTATACACCTATCAACACATATTCTTCTGGGATAAAAATAATGGTACTACTTCTGGCCATTAATAGATTAAATTTGTTTTCCATTATCGAATATACAGCAGGCGAACCAGCCACTATCAGTGAACCAGTTTTAACGATTTTAATTTATTTTGGTAGCTGAAATAAATTAAAAATAAGAATCATAAACGTAAAAATTAAAAGAAAAATATTTTATCTTTGTTTACTGATTTTATTGAATATCCTTTATATTAGAAACGTGTTACATTTTGTTAAAAATCGTCTATAGTCAATAATGTTTGTATTTGTGATGTTTAGACATAGTTAACTACTGGATTACGTAATACTTATTCCGATGCTCTCACTTGTCAAGAATGTTGTTTCCTGACGTTAGTCCATTGGCTATGTTGCACGATTATGTTCCCCAGTAGCTGGCGATGTTAATTTTTAAAAAAATAAACATTATTGATTCTAATAAAAATTAATATTATAATTTATTTCATTTTATTAGTTATTAATTTTTAAATATTTTTATTTGAAAAGAAAAACTACTCATTAAGAAAAAACTAAAGGAAAAACTCATCACTACTTAATTTTATAACTTAATATTTTTAAACATTGAAACCCCTTTTGAAATTTTCATCTTCAGAACCCCTGATTTCCGTCCTGAAGCTTACTTGAGAGTGTATAACTTTCTTACTTGTTACCTATAGGTGTTATAGGAATTGGTAACCTTTTTTTTTTGACCAAGGGACAAAATGAACTAAAATGTGAGTATTAAAGACATTATTGAATCAGGGATACAACAATATTTCAGTAAAGAGTGATAAATATTTTATTAACAAAATAATTGCGAACATAGTCGAATAAAATTGACTTATAAAGGTTCTCTTCAACTGTAGTGCTCTCATCACTACTTAATTTTATAACTTAATTATAATAATTATTATTACTATTATTATGTCTTAAGGGTGCATATTTAGTAAATCCTTTCTTTTAGAGGAAAATTGAAGATCTTTAAAAAAATATTTATTACATTTTTTTTTGTCATGTGAAACGTGGCCGCTAACGCTGATGGATAAACAACGTCTTTGATATTTGAAAATAAGGTTTTGCGTTGAATATTCGGTCCAAAAAAGGATCAGATCCCTGGAGAATTTAGGAAACTACACAGCGCGGAATTGTGAAGCATGCGCCCGGTTAATATTGTTACGGGCTACCGGGTGTAAAATGGACTAAACTATTACTTAATTCAAGAATCTAATATTTATTAACAAATTAAAAAGAATACAATGAGATTATTTAATACAATTAAATTATTAAACTAATATCAATTTACAATAACAATATTCTACTAAATGTTATCTAATTTCTAAGATAATAAGATATTGCTAATACTAAATAACTAAACTATTTATATATAAATTTGTACAAATACAATAATATTACACTATAGTTTACAATTACAAATTAACACTTACAGTTCGCTAACTAAAGTCCACCGACCGGAAGACTCTCCAAATATGGCAAACTGACACACAGTTTATTACACTTATTACACGGCCACTAATTGTCACTGTTGCTCACTAAGCACTTATTACAGACTGATACTGATACTAACTCTCACACACTGTCACTAGTTAACGACTGCTTATTACTCACTGACTGGGGCCGGCCGAACAGCTGGCCTTTTTATATAGGCAAGGTAGGCCGGGGTGAGACAATTCTCGGAAGGACGAGGACCACCTAGGCCCATCCAGGCGGATCCAGAAGGCTCTACGCCATTCTATAATCCCTTCCGCTTAATTCCATTGTTCGTATAATCCTCTTAGCCGGTCCTTCTTCCCTCTCTGACCGTAACATTATTATAAGTGTGATAGTTTCACGGGGATTGAAATGGGCCTGTAAAGTCTTAATTTGAACGAATTAATAAAAAGTTAATAAGCGCTGCACCGACTGTAAGCGTCTGAAGGGTAGTCCGAGACTTAGGTGGAAGACTGCGTTAAGAGTAATCTGGGGATTTGTATTTGGGTTGTGATCCGTGAACAGAAATTTCTTATCAGAGATTGTTGTTATCGGCATTGAGCCTATTATTATTATTATTATTTTTGTGATATAAAAATGTGATTAAACATTCCATCAGTATTTCAATTGGACCAATATTTGTATTTTTTTTTATATAATATTTATCAATATAATATATTCTAATAAAATTGGTATTTCTATAAAACTTTGTATATAAATACGTACATAAACAGCCAAAGAAGCTAGAACGTGAAGACCTGTTATCCAACATGGCCACTTGTAGTGGCTATTCCTATTACATCCTATTACAAAGGCTTAATGACTTAATCAAACGTGTAGCTGTTGGACCACTTCAATCGAAACCAAGTAGGATCTCTGTCATTTACTACTTCACTCCATCTGTTTCCATTCCCAAAGCCACCTCGGGGAATACGTAGAGGAGTAGCATTATACATCAAACGCCTATTGAGCTCGGCATATGAAGTGGTATGCATATGAGAATTATTTAAATATTCTTGTATGGTGTGAAAGCCTCGTGCTTATCATTATTCATACAGCACTGAATTAACAATGATACAGTCCGAATCATATATCATGACCTATAATATATCGATGCCTTAGTTCATATATGTGTTAAGTGGCGAAAACATGATTTTACAGGAGTCAAATTTGATAATAATTTAACACAAGAACTACGGTTCAAGTTTAAACACACAATATATTTTTGTAACCTTTACAGCTTCTCTATTAATTTTATATCAACATATGATCTATGATTTTCTGATCACAACTTTACAATAACAAAACCCATTTTTGAAAAATTTTGGCTTAACACATTTGTGAACTAAGGCACCGATATTATTTCCTAGAGAGGAGAAAATGTACAAACTAATCCATAGTTTCTTTTAATCATACCACTGCTCTCTAAGCCCTTTAATAACAGGAGTAGATAATTATGCAAAAGCTACTCCAGGACAATGAGAAGAGGAAAAATATCCTCCATTAATCATAATCTAATTTCCGAATTATATCTTTATTTTATTTATTCTCAGGACATTGTTTGTTTTATTTATCGAGTTCTAATTATTGTTCTATACATCTGATAGTGTGTTAAACGGCACTAAAAGTTAGTGCAATTTATTTCCACCTCTAACATACAATTAATATAACATAAAACATAATATTGTCCATTCTATTAAAACAGGAAAAAATAAACCTTTCAATATTTCCCCCAATCAGGCATCTTCGGGACAGAAAGAGAATAATAGCAAATGAAAAAAAGCTGATAAAGGACATCTGAACCTCAAAATGCAGCAAGACACTAACTGTAGGAAACATCCCCCCACCTCTAAAGCTCATATCCAACTCAGTAATTTTGGGATAGAGCCTTGTAACTATATACCTTTTTGGGCGGATATAAACAGTGTATATATTTGACTGCGTTATGTGTTATTCGCTCACCCAAACTAATATTGCCATTACCTTTCCATAGTGCAGCTGCTTACTGCCCATAACTCCACTCAGCCAGTGTGTTTCAGGATTCACCAGAGCCCTTAGTTCAAAGGTAGTGACTTATCAGCCTAGATCCATGGATTGTGGCTGTTCGGGGCCAGCAAACGCTCAAGGACCCCGTTATATTTCTTTCCTAAAAGCTAGACTTCTCTGGAACTTCCGGGCGGCTATTGGCATTCTGGAAAACCACAACACTATTCCAGACAGTGGAGTGGATCATCACTCCTAGTCCCAGATTTTATCAGGATCCTCTTGTAGCCAGAGATGCTAAATCATATGCTTCATTGTTTTCCCCCAATGGATGGTCACTCATTTAATCACGTTCGCTGTCGCTTATCTTTGACTACCCTTTGCTAGCTCCTTACCCGATAGTCTGTATATACATATATAGTAATTCTAATATATACACAATGATTAAATATATCTTCTGTCTAATAAAAAGTAAAAATGAGAATAATAATAATAATTCTAAAATTTACTTTAATTTAGTGAAAGTTACTTTCTTTAGTTAATTATAAGTTTATTTATAATTATATTTTAGTTATTTAAAACTATCCAGCGAAGCGAGGACCATCGTGGGTGTTCTTAACCGTGGGCGGCCGTTGAAGATATACAGACCTTGAGAGTACTTCAAGAGGATCAATCTGTAGGGTAGTAGATCCATGCAGACAGGTAGATACTCGTTGGTAGGCTCTTTATGAAATAATAACATTGAAGTTCCGTTTTATTTGTTTTGTGTTGTTTCTTCTAGCACACCACTTAAAGTAATAATATTACTTTAATTCCATTTTTTTAGAGCGATAATACAATTAATCAAAAAATACTCATAAACATGACTAATATAAAATCTATTTGTACTTACGGAGTACAGCTTTGAGGCTCCACTAAGCCATCGAATTCTACTCGTATTCGATCCTTACAATCCAATATCCTTCCTAAATTCTTTAATGCTCCTTACTTTGTTACGAATAAAGTCATACATAATGACTTCAATGTCCCATTTGTTGCTGATTTGGCCCCAACCCGATACAAGACATGAAAAACTTCATTGCCACTTTAACCCACTAGTTTCAAACCTAGCTGCTCCTTCGACGATGGCCTCGTGACCTTTTAAGTTGAAATTGTTATATGAGTACTACCACTGGGTAGTTTAACTACTTGTCTTTTTCCATTCCTCTATGTATCATTCCTGCCATTTGCTTGGTGTATTGTAATAATACAGTCGTAAATTCCAATTAATAAAAAAAAGATTCATCCCATTTTAATTATCTATATTATGGAGGAGCCTACTATCCAATTCAGTGAGATAAGTATTGAATCCATATAACTAACCCTTGAGAGTTCTCTCTTCTCACACCTAGAAGCGTTAGAGGCTATGAAGTGATGATTCAGTGGCGAAGGGTTAGGTCAAGGAGGACTTGGAAGAATGAGGACAGGTTTGTTTGTATTAGGAGTATATTGGTATTCCCTGGGAGCGCATCTCCTATGATTGTACCTCCTATCTTCTGATTGCTTCTTCCATCTACCGCTTCGGAATAGCAAGCAGCTCCAATGTTTCTATATCGTCCTGTTAAAAATTCTATTAATCAAGTTCAAAATTGTATCGGTAAATATATATCTATATTTGGCATTAATAGTTTACAAATTTCGGTCCATAGCAATATTTGTTTCTCATTCTGAGTGTAGACATTAGGTTATGCAAATATTTTTTCTGAGAAAGGTCTGAGGAGAAGCATAATAACCTTGGATATTCTCCTATAGTTCGACATTGGTGGAAGATATTCATCAAATTGGCAACAATAAATATTAGCAATAATGAGCACATAGTTTGGCAATGTGTGTTTTTTAAGTTTAAAAAACAAAACAATTATATTAGAAGAATTATTCTAAATGATTGTTTCCATTGACTTTTATCTAATTTTCAATTTTAAACGGTTTGTACTATAGTTTTTTTACAAACTTATTTATTATTAAACTGGCACTTAAGTAGTGGATGGTAGGAATCGCACTCTTTCAGTTAACAGTTGTACAACCTCAAAATCCAAATTTCAATTTTTTGTTTGAAGCCACGTACACATCTAGGCACGTACAGGTCTAGGCAACGTTTCATGACGTTTTTGAGTTGTTTTTAATAATTTTTTGTAATAGCATTTCTAAGTTAACTACTGTATCCGACGTTACATTAATTAGAAATGGAATATCATAAAACTTTTTTTTTTTGTTTCTGGCATTATCATCTTGAAAAACCATCCTAAAATTTGATTATTCGTATATTCTTGTAATGGATTTTCCTCAGTTGGAATGGAAAATAAATTGTTACTAACACTCTTTTGAGATCATCCTTAAACGCCGAGTATTCCACCAATTGTGAGTATCCAATTCATAACGGCTGTGTGAGCCCCAGGGAGTGTCGAACTGTGGTTGCCAAGAAGTTAAATAATTGAACTGCCACCTTTGGATTCGAACCCGGGACCTATAGTTTAGCAAATATACACATTGAGAACTTAACGTTTTTTATATAAGAAAGCCAAGAAAAAAACATCTATAAACTAGGTCAATTATTTATTGCTAATGACTTTTTTTTAAGGATATAAAACCCTTAAGATATAGTTACAATTTTTTTTTTTTTTAATTAACATAAGCGATGCCGTTGATAATACCGTGTGTTATTCTGTGGTGTCTCTTTTTCTGAAGTTCATCCTGGTGTCATCTCTATTTTGCATTTATATTAATAACTTAAATATACTTATTTGTGGTTAAATTTGCAGTATTTAGGGCATGGCGTAGTGTGATTAGTTTTTAATTTCATAAAATGCAAAACTTGTAATTTAAATTATAACGCGTAAACGGTCGTTATAAAAAACGTTATTTATCATCCCCAAGGGTTAGTTAAAACTAAGTACGATTTGATTGCGTCATACGATGATAAAATAATGACGAAAATTATAATTTTTGATTCATGTAACTGTATATAATTTATACCTAATACTTTAGCGAGTACGCCATAGTTAACAAAGTCGCAATGTTGCCTAAAATACTTCTCGACGAGAACAATGTCGATAGTAATTAAAGGAGAGGTAGGAATCGGACGCCATTTAAAAACCGCCCCGACGCCATCAGCTAGTGAAAAGTCCACTCCCGACCCCATTTTTTTTCTTCTTTTATCCACTCAATAGTTTTTGGCCTTTCGTTCCAATACTTTGATTGTTTATCCTTTGGATTCTGTTGAAATAGGGTTATACCTGCTCACGCAAGGTGAGTTGTGCTGCATAATGATTAGCATTAATTGTTTTTTTTGTTTACTCCTCGTGTACAAAACCATCTTAATAAATGAAATACTTGTTGGAAATGCATGAAAATTATATTTCGCACTTTAATATATTTTTTAGGGATAGTAATGTAGGTAACAAGTTTGGAAATGACAGTACAAGGTATGAACAATAATTGTAACACAAGTATGGAGTCACCGACTACAGCCCCTGAAGAAGACTTGTAATGTGGATCGAAACTTCGATTTCTAATTAATAGTTAATCAACATTTAAGGAATTATTTATTTGAAGTCCACCCAAACCATTTTCTACCCCGTATATATTGTTTAATGTTTGATTTTAGGCCAATTACACTGTTCTGCACGAAAATCCTCCTTCAAACCAAAACATGCTTTCTTACTGTTATCAGATGTGGTGAACACGAATTTGAAGTCAGATTTTGTCTATCACGCACAGTTTCCTGAGAAATTCTAGTTTTTTATCCAAAAAGGTGAGTTTTTTGTGGATTTGACGAATTTTTTTTCGGCATTAAAACATAGTGAAAAAAATTCAAAAGCCCGATGATTTTGAGCGCAATGAAGTATATTTGAACGAAAAAAATTTGATGGGAATATTACAAGTGGTTAAAGAAATATGGCTAAAAGTGTTTTTTCAGTTTTTCAAGGATCTCACTTTTGAAGCAAAGTTAAATACTATTAAGAAAAAGGCTTGGATTGCTTTTCGAGAGGTATGTGCTAAGTTTTTGGGAAACAAAAAATCTAGAGACTACCGAAAAATAGTCCAAGAACTGCTTACTTCATATAAAACATTGGGATGCAAATGTCCTTAAAAATACATTTCCTGCATAGTCACCTAGACTTTTTCGCCCCAAATTTGGGTGCAGTTTTGGACAAACATGGAGAACGATTCCACCAAGACATATCCAGAATGGAAAAAAGATATTCTGACAAATGGAATGAGAAGATGCTGGCGGATTACTCCTGGACACTGCAGCGGGAGACAGAGGAGGAAGAGTACAAAAGAAAAAAAACTACTCATTGACGATGTGTGTATATTTTTTGAGTTGTGTCATATCTAGTATTATACCTGATAGCATGCAGGATTCAATTAATTATATTTTATTGTTGAAAAAGAAAAAAAATCTGTTCTAATAAAGACAATAATTTTCAAACACATTTTTCATTTTTTCCAAGTTTCACCTCTTTTCTCTCAAAATCAGAGGGTGATAGAATTTTTCTGAGTTCGGATTCGGACTCAGCACACGTGAAAACATGAGAAACAGGCAAAATTGTTCAAGAGAGGGGAGAAAAGTTTTTTTTTGCAGAACAGTGTTATTTATGTATTGTACCATTAGATATATAAAAAATAAAATACAACAGAAGTGAGAAAAACAAAAAGAGGAGGACGGAATGAGTATATTTATTCTCGCTATTATATAAAAATGTTTATAGTATGCATTATTTTATTTTACAATCGTAGAGCAGGACTGACCGTAACGGAGACACCACGCTTCTTTTCCCAGAATCAATCAAAATTATTTTTCTCCCAACCAAAAATATTCCATTTTTTTGCATTTTGCATTTTCTATCAGCGGATTTTGTCCGGGAAACTCTTTAGATAACTTAGAGATAGCTAAAACAATATAAAAGTCTTAAAAACTACGAATCAGAGTTGGTTTAAATCCCACAGTAACGAGTCTGCTGTTCCTTATGAGGTAATACGTGAACTATCTCCGGACAAAAGCAGGAGATCATTAGTGCTCTGCTCACTAATTTAATATATCTCTCTATTATATATTAAAAAGATATTGATGGTCGTGTAATATTTTACTTTACATATAAGGTGGAATAATAAAAATGGGTCATTAAATATTGAGTGCCGAACACATTTAAAAAAAAAAAAACAACTAAAAAAGGTGCATGAAAGACAGAATTTATTTTTAAAAATTAGATAATAGTTGAAAACAAACATCCTAGGTTGTAAATTAGAAATATTTAATTCTCCTCCAACTTCATGCCATGCCTCTTGTTTTCTCATATTTTTTGTAAAATTTCATGTAAAGATGTTATTTTCTTACTATTTTTTAATATTGTGGGATTAGAGAAGCTCAGTATAGTGCTGGATTATTGACGACTAGGTTGCAGTATCAAACCCGACTGTGGCGTGTAAATTATTTATTATGTTATCATCCGTTGATTTACCAAGTGGGATGTGCTGACCCATTCTGGGCTCACACAGCCTCTGTCACCTCCTCATCTCCTTAGTTTCTTTCATTTACTAAACCCAACAACCTTCATGGGTTGTAGTGGTACAGGGTTTTTTCCTATTATTTCTTCTCCCTTTGCCATTGCACCAAACTGATGAGCATATCCTTGGAACTGCATACAAATGAATGGCTAGCTCAATCAATGCTGTCCTCGCTGCGGTAGATCGTGTTCTGTGTCACATCTATAGTGCAATAGCTAGTCTACACCACACAACGAGTTCAACGTTATTTTCATCAATTTTTTTCTACCAGACCAACTTTTCCACAGAAAAAAGCGTTTAATCCGCTTAAAATAGACTAGGCGTAATTAAAATAAAAAGTTGGTGTCTTTGTTGTGATTTATTAACGTTTGTGGATTAATCGGCGAGATTAAGTGTCCCTCACCACAGCGACCGTCTTCGAGTTGTTTTTTTTTTACCGGGGTATTTTTATTTGAAGAAAGTTTTAAGGTCCCATAACTTCCAGATGAGAAAAGTTACGGTAGCCTCCCGTGAGACCCGAAAACTATATTTTTTTGGTGAAATATGAGAGAAGGATATTTGCTGGCCTGTCACAGGAGAGCAATTTCCCCCCAGTTCTGAAAAATGTCATTTTTAAGTTGAGTGATGTTTGAGCAGTTATTCCGGAGCTTGTTGTTCTGGGTCATTCTCATAACCCCGAGCTATGCATCATAATCCAATATCTTCATAATTTAAAAGCCAGGGTAGACATTGGGGTGGCGGGAGTCATAACTGGCAAAACTTGGAATGTCTTTCAGTTTACTGTTTAATATACAAATTATTTCCACTTGCGCCTGTCTCGATTTTCATTATTCTGTCCTTGATATTATTTTAAAACGCTTGATTTGCATTTGCAAAATTAAATAGTGACTACCCAGTCATAGTACACAGCGCCGGTGAATAAGTGGTTAAGTCTAGTTTTCTCCAAAATGAGTTTCTTGTACTTAAGTAAGCGGGATCGAGTTATTTTAGTAGTGAATAAGGGACTAAGTAAGGCATTGGCTTGAAAAGGAGTTATTGCTTATATTACAACTCCATTTCAAGCCAAAATCTACGAGAATGATAAGATTCCGGTTATCTGAAGCAGTTAACTCTCTCTGGACAAAATCCGACTTAAACACTTATTCACCGGGGCTCTAGAGTTACTCTCTAATATTGGTTAACCATTATTAGTTATTTCATAGTTATGTAAATAATCATAGGTATACAGCAACGAATTATCATATTCACAAAAATGCAGTAGATTACTTTAAAAATGAATAAACCACGTAGAAAGATACGATAAAATAGCAGGAATAAATATACATTTATAACTCTGAAATAAAAAGGAATGATATATTCTTCTAAAGATCTTCTCCGAAGGTAGTCGATTATGATTGTACGAGTTTCTTGTTGACTACTGCTCTAAAGTAATGGTCTAAAGAACAGCTTTCAATTAGTGCTTTCAGTTCTTAGAATAATCGTTATTGTTATTAATCAATATCGAAATATTTATTCCGGTACACTCTATCTGTACTCTGATTGCTTACTATCAGTTTTATGTCAAGTCTTGTGGTTTTGCTAATATTCATATTCAAACCATATCTAATACTGTCGTCGTGTACTCTATGTACTATTGTCTTTTGCATTTTGCGCTTAACTTGTCGTCTACGTACCCTATGTTTCAAACAGGTACCCTCGTTAACCAACACTCCATATTTTTTTTTAAATAATAACTTTCATGATTGTTTTAATACAGATTAAACATTAAGGGAGACGCATCCTTGTCGTATTCTGGCTCTATATATCTTGGTATCTTCCATCTATATTGTAAAAATAATATAAAATGAAGTAAATAAATGAAATAATTCATTTGTATTTCTGCGTTATTATAGTACGTAATTTTTTATATAAAATTTGTTTATATGTAGTTTATTTATTTAGACATTTTTTATTAGTTTGATATCTGTCCTTTTTAGGATTCTTTATATATTTAAAACTGTTCAACTGATCCACTAGTGTTATTTTCACGAATATATTATAAACAAACAAAAAAGAGATTTTTTACTTGTAAAAAATAATAGCAATGTTAAAATGTTATTATCCAAATACTATTTTTGGTTTTTTGCATACTCAGTTTTTGGAATATGTGTTCAGTTCAGGGTGGTAATATTGTTCTGTTTTTTACACTTTACGAAATGTAAATAAGTGGTAAATTTATCTTTTTATTTTTTTTTTTGTTCCATTTCCGTTTTACTTCATAGGTTATATATGTTTAAAATGCCTAACAGCGAGCGAGCATCACCTAGCAACACCCACACTATCAGCCTATCATGTTTTATGAAACGGGCTGACCTAAACGACAGTTGAACCTTTGACCTTTTGTTCTGTTGTTACAGGCGGGTCTATTGTGGGAGTGCGAGGAAGATTCCATATGTCCAAGTGATGGGTGTGGGCAAGATAACAAATTTTTAAAAAAATAATCTAGGTCAGCGTTGGTGCAGGATGTTTATCAGGAACTAAACAATGTCGATTTGTTCTTTATTCACGGAATAAGTTGGGGTATCCAATCCTTAATTTCTGTATTCGGATACTTGTTATATTTTCGATGGTTTCAAGAAAAAACAAAGATACCGCCAATTTTTAAAAATTTAGATTTTACCCTGATCAAACTCTTCGTTCTGGTAGAATGATTGAAATCGTTGTAGCAAACAACGAATAAAAAAAATGGTTTTGATGCCGTTGAAATCAACATCTTATATTGTAATATAAAGATGAATAAGGCTAAAAAAAATCCAATATTTCGATTTTCTCCAGTTTTCTAATTTCGTTTTATACAAATTTTAAAAACTTGATTAAAAAGTTACAGCTTAGAAATCATATTCCTCAGAAAATTGTGCTATTCTTTTCATCTTTACATGACTTTTATTTAATACACGTTTTGAGTTTAACCGAACTAATCATTGCATCTCTTAAATTTAACAAATTAAATGTGGTTTTTTAAGTCACATAAACATCCAAGACTTCCTACACAACGTTTCAAGATATTTTTGAGTATTCTTTAATTAAAAAAAAAACTTGCTTTGACTTGGCCATATTTTTTACTAATTGTATTTTTACGTTATCTACTGTATCCGACGTTATTCGCGATCCATTGGTTAGCGAATCAGCTTTCATAAAACGTTTTATTTCTGGCATTATTATCATGAGTAACCATCATAAAATTTGTTTATTCATATTTGTATAATTAAAAAAAAATGGAGTTTTCTCAGGTGAATCAAAACTTCAGTAAGGAAACTATATTGTTACCGACAGTCTTTAAATGTTTGAATTGAATTGAGTAATTTAATTAATTTTTTTTAATTTAAGACAGTATCGCATAAATTTTAAAACTACCTCAAGTTTAGAGGAATAAATTAGGCGGTATCGCTCCTTTAAAAGAACAATGCTATAACTCAAAAAACTTAATTTTTCAATAGAGGTATTTGAAAGTTCCATGTGAATTACAAAAATTAAAATTTGGGTATTGGTAAAGCAAAGCATTCCTATTGTAAACTGTTTTATTAACCATTACAAAGGTTTTAAACGCCTGAGACTTTTACTTTTAACTTTTTTCATTATTTCCCTTAAATTTCAAGATCGAATGTGATACAATACAGAATATGATTTGGAATGTTGGAACTGGAATATCAGTCAGATAAATCGTACCTGAATTAAGAATCTTCAATCAATACAATTTCTACTGAAGGCTTCAGCGCAAAAACGCCAATTTTTGAGTTACGCTGTTCTTTTGATAGGCACTTTTAGAGGAAGAACGGAACTATGGGTATAGGAGATTCCTGAATTTTAGGAAATATGACTCAATTTCAAATACATGTATACAATAGTTGTTAAATAAGGCGTAAATACACACGCATGAGTTATAGCGTTTTCAAATAGTTAGCTAAGTAAAGTTAATTTATCATATTGTGTATTTATACAAACATTATAGTATGTTACCATTTCGCACTATTATTTAAAAAATTACATAAAAAATTTAAATTAAGTAAATCTCAAATGTTTCTGAATTAAAAGGCTTCAACCAATACAATTGCTACTGAAGGCTTAGCTCAAAACGCCTTTTTTATTTATGCCGTTGTTCTTTTGAAAGAGCGATGTGTATTTAAATAATGTATTAAAAAAAAAAAGACAATTCCTCATAAGACATGACATGGCCATGCACTCTGTTTTTAATTCGAGGATAAGTTTTAAAACGGAAACAGTGTCATGGAAAAATATGGCCGACCGCAAACTACTTGTCATTTTCAGGGACCGTCCGAATTATGATTTTTTTTTGGTTTATGAAAAAAAAACAAATAACGGTCAAATTTAAAACCCATTAAAGTTTAAATAAAAGCTCTATCTTTAATATAGGAGTGGCCTGGATTAAAAAAGGCTATTGAATAAAGTTTCATCCTCCCGTGGGATCGTGGGATGGACGGGAGAGCAATTGGAAAACTGGATCCCAGTCAGAATGTTTTTTCATTTCCATCCTAGCACAGGAGTTAATGTAATTTGCTTTTGGTCTTCACTCTCCCGGAAACTGGCCGTTAAACTTTGCAATAAACAACAGTTCTCAATTTCCCTCCACGCCGGCCAACATATTCAGGTTATATCAGGTTATGTGTGTTTGCAATAAGAAAGACGAGACGAGCTAGAATAGATATAGATGGAGGCTACATCAGTAAATAAATAATTAAATTCAAACATATTAATTTTTTTATAATGCAGCGAAGTGGCTCAGTGGTAGAGCACTGAGCTGCCATGACGAAAATCCTGGCTCAAATCCCGCTGGTGGCAAGACTTTTATTTGGTCTGTTAGAAGTCGGAGACGGATCATATGGAATCTAGGACCCTTCTAGGGCCCATCCTCTATAAAGAGGGTACCCAAAATAAGGGGAAAAGATCTGGCGGTTGAGCGAGATCTAGAACAAATCATCTCCCTGCACAACCGTTGTCCATGAAACAGTACAATCTCGACCATGTACTGAACCCTTGACCCTTCACGGTCTGTAGTAGTACAGGTTTTTTTAAAATTTTTATTGAAACTTTATTGGGTCGTTTCCAATGAAATGTCCTATTTCAAAAGGTCAAGTTATGTAGTAAAAAAAAACAACACATTATTAAATCATACATTTTAATTCAAAATATTTACCCTCATTTTCTATAAATTTTCCCTGAAACGTATTATCAAATTTTCGTCAACTGAAAAATACAGTGCTTAGTATGAAATAAAGGCTGAAAATACGTCTTTCCCTTGAGAGTAGTTTTCAAAAATTTTAACCTTAAGGAAGTGGTTCAAATTTCTGAACATATGGAAATCTGTTGGAGATTAGCCTGACGAATAAGGTGGGTGTAGGAGAACTTCTTTTAGTTTCTTCACCGTCAGCCGTTGTCGTTTAGGAGTAACGGTCCCATCCTATTGGCCATAGTAGTTTTTTTTTGTATAGGATTTTGTTGGAATATGCCAATATCCCTGCAGTACGATGTAGATGTGATGGTTTCAACTCTGGATAGAGAGGAAAAATGAATTTTTTATACCATTGGCTACCACACAAATAATGTTTTGGATGCAGCTGTAGTTATGCGGTTGTAATTGTTTCTTACTGCCGAACGCCGAAGTTTAAACTCATTAAAAATATTTCACGAAAATCATGTGTTTCCATGGACATATTTGATAGCATACTAATCAATGCTGATTTGATTTTAAATACTATCGAAAAAGAGAGGATTAATATCAGCTAATTACAATCTTTAAAGCTAAACACTGTAAACAACAGTAGCCCACTAATTTTGCTTTGAATTTCAGAAATAATAAGAAAGGGCATTTCTTATGAAGCATTCACATGCTTTTTTTTTTGCTTATATATAATTAAAAATTCCAACTTTTATATTTCTATTCATCGCTTTTGGAATGTAAACTGTTTAAAAAACGTAAAGCGGACTGTTGGCACGATTTCTTTCATTGAAAATCTTTTATCTCCAAATTATTTACTCAAATAAATTCAGGAAAATTTACCTTTTTTTTAAAAAAAAACATGCGATTTCCATTTTGATACGTATTTTGACAATCAACTACATATACGTTTTTTAAATATATGAGAATGATTTGGTTTGATAATCTCGCCTTGTTTCCAGGCTCACTAGCTGGTAGGGACGTGTGGTAACCTTCCAACCCACTAATTAGTAAATGTATATTTGAACTCATTAAATATATCTCTACCCTTTGCGTTTCCACTCTGAGAATAGAAGTTGATTAAAGGAGTTTTAAAGAATTAGAAATAAAAAATATGTATAAAGGAGTAGAAGAGAGCAGTTTTTCATGAATTAGGAGGTTCTTTATCTCCGTATTCATCTTCCTCTTCGCTAATTATAAAGCCAATCGGAGCATGTTCTCACCTTTCTCTGCTAACTGGATTCCTATGGAAAAGTCATAATTATTGTTTCTTCATTTAATATAATTGTTATAATGATTATTTGTGTTTGCATTTATTTGTGTAGGGTCCTGTATCATCAGCAAAGCGCTATTAAATTTATTAATAAGTAAAATCCTAATAACACATTGAGGATAAATATTTAAAAATAAATTTAAATCATTGTTTATTTATTCTTACAAAATGAAAAGACAATATCACAACATAAAAATTTACATATATGAAATCTTTGGTTCTTTGACAGCCACTGAAGGACTTATAAAATATCTAAAATTCATTATATTTTAAAACAATTTATCGAAGCCAATTAAAACTTTGCAAATAAATCTAGTTTATAACTTTTTTTAAGCATACCTATATACTTTTATAGTATTATAAAAGTAGTATATACCACCTGATAACATGGGTTTCTTGTACTCAAGTCAGACATTGGTTTGAAATATATAGTACAGTACAATTTCATTTCAAGTCAAAAACTTCAAGAATGACACGATTCTATTTTCCTCAATTCAATTCACCCTCTCTGGACAAAATTCGACTTCACTACTTATTCACTGGGGCTTCATTGTATAATGCATTGTATAACCTACTACAGGAGCAGCTTAAGACTATGCTTACAATAGAAATATTAAACTTTAAATAAATATTTGTAATGAGAAATCTGGAGATTTCGCCTTGTTATTTTGATACCTTTCGGCACTGAAGTCCACCTTCCATTTTCTTTAATTTTGACATATCTCTATCAATTTAATTTTTGTGAAGTTTCCCTTCCAAACTGTATCGTTCGAAGGGATATCATAGATAAAATCTTTTCTGTGAATCCATTATAATTGAAATTATTGTTAGGAACCCGTTTGAAATGTTAAGAAATGGTTAGCTTTTGTTTGTCCTTCCTATACCATTGTTTGTGCATAAATGTTGTCTTAATAGGTTTGTGTGTTTTAAATTTTATAGGATATATAAAATGTCAATTTTAGCAATAGTCTAAAGATTTTAGTCGTATGATGTGATGCAGGCTGGAGTTGTAAGTTTTAAATTAATTCTAGGTGAGGCGCTCAGGTTTAAAAGCGGATAACTTCAAGAATTTTTAAAAATTTAGTTTTGATGTGAAACGTCTAATGGCGCGTTTGGAGAGTGAGAGCAAATGTTGACGTCGTCATACCGTGGTGCGAAAACTTCGAGCAGCCTCGTGGATGTGCTTCTCGTTAAATTTATTATTTAATTGTGTTAATTTATTATTAACATCAAATGTGCTCAAATTTAAGTTATTTAAAATTACGCTTTACAATTATAATTTTAAACATTTATTTAATATTAATAAAATTATTATCCTTATAAAATTACGCTTTAAGTGCTTAAATGCCTCGTTAAATGTGCTTCTCAAATTACATTAGATGATGGGAGACAGATACTCATGGTTGCTGTAAATATTTCACCTAGCCAAAAAATCAAAGATATCATCTCATTTTTACACCGTAGTTTACTTCCGTACAGTATAAGTGGTTCAAGAATTTCAAACGAAAATTTAGATGAATTACCCATGATTTTAGCTGGAGACTTTAATGTAAATTTCGCAAAAGATGAGTCAGCACCATAGATTACGTTTCTTCAACAAGATTTTCAGTTGTATATTAATAATAAGCCAAGGGAATCTACAACAAGATATGTCACAACAATAGATGCTGTATTTACAAGACACCTCCATAACGTTAAAAGTACCACTATCCTTGCTTATTTTAGTTACCATCAGCCTACTGTAACTTTGATACCGTCAGAAACATCATCTAGTGTTAATATTACAGAAATAACTGATGATACTGGATTGTAATATTTTATTTGGATTATAATGGTCTTTTATTTATATTTTTTTATGAGAATAATATTATTTTTATCACATAAATCTAAAAAATTGTCTGTATTCCCTTCCATTACATCCTTTTCTTACACTTAAATAATTAATTCTTTCCCAATAACATCCAACTTCTATGTTTCACATCTACCAGGCGTCCCACGACGGCTTACATTTTTTCATATTTTTCCCTATGTTAATCAAGGAATTTAGTACTATCACGACACTTTGCCGCCTAATTTCTCGTGGTTTTAGTTCAGTTCTGAATCTGAAGTTTCAGGAGCATAAAGCATTGCTTGACTAAACTAGCACAATATGTGAAAAAATAATTTTTTGGAATTAGAAGTTGTCTACATTTTTGTTTACTCGATTTTTGTTATGCTTAATATTTTTGCTGATCGCCTCATTTATTAATTATTCCTTTCGCTCCCTGCATCCCACCAACTTACAATATTAAATGATAAATATTGATGTAGTTAAATATATCTAACCCAACAAACTATCAATTCGAGAAACTTAAAAGTCCATCCATTTGTCATTTCCCGTTGGTAGGTTGATACTGCTTGTATTAGTGATTCCTGTAAATAAATTTGGTTTTTCGCCCAGAATATTTTCCTAAGATTTATGCTTGATGGCCCCGAGCCTAGACTGGATATACGATTTGCCTCTGAGGAGATAACAAGATTGATAAATAGTTTTTGCAAGGCGGATGAGGTGAGGGAGAATGCTATTCATGGTTTTGCCATGGTTGTCCCATGCTTGCCATGGTTGTCCCATGCTAACCATGGTTCTGCCTAGTCCCTCCGCGATCAGCTATTCACAGCCTAATTCTCACTCTCCTTATTCATCCCTTCCCTGAAATAATGATATCATATTTTCTACTTGGCTACTTCTCATTTCTGCTTCGTCGCCTTCGACTTTTTTCCGCTTCCTTAGCGAATGCAGTCCGGTTCATTACCTCCCGCCCCGTTAAAACTAGTAAAGTAACGACATTAGGTTCCATCGCAACCATAACGGTAGGCAATCTATGCTTCCATAATCATAATCCATCATGTTTTTACCATCCCAGTGCTTTTTTTAATATAATTTATAATGTATTTTCTGATATCTTCTTTATTATTATTCTCTGTTAATAAAAATGTATCCGCTGCTTTCCGTGGAAGAAACTCGGTAACTGTGGATAATTCTTTATATATTTTTCTAATAATCCAAATGTATCCTGTCTTAGATTGACTGTAGGGGTCATTAGGCTGGAATTTCTTAATCGATAAAATGTAGGAAGCTTAGGAACTAATATAACATAAAATCAAATAGTAATCGATGAGCAATAAGGTCAACGGTGCTTACCAAAATGAAATAAGTATATGTTTAAACAAAAGATTTTCGCATTTGATTCCAGTTCTGGGGATTGCGGCTTTCAAGTTTTAGTGAATATTGTATTTTTTTTTTCTTTATCATATTTTGTAATCTTGACCTTGGCGCTCAGGATCAAAGCGGATTACTGACAATTTCAAGTTTTAACTTTTCAAAATTTTTCAATTGTTAAATGTGATTTTCTGTAGTCAAGCAATCCTCCATTCTCCTGAAACTCCAATTTCAGAACCGGATTAAAACCATGAGAAATATGGCGGCAATATGTCGTGTTAGGCGAAATTGCTTGAATAAACTTGCAAAAAAAGCGTAAAAGTCTATTTCGGAGTTATCAACTTTTGGTCCTTGTTTACTGGATATATAGTTCGATTCCCATATGGATTTAGTTTTTCTCCATGCTTTTCTGCTACATCAGCTTGATGTTAAATATTAGGCAAATATTTAATGTTTCAGCTATTACATTGAGCAGAAGTCCTCAGATTTCATGTTATGTCTTTGCGTATCGCTTTCATTTTTAAAATATGTCCGTATTATTGCATTGTCTCATGATATTAGTATTAGTGATCTGTTTGAATAAAATATATGTACCTATTTTAAAAATTTTAATTAACAAACAATAAATTTTGTTTAAGAAACTCAAATGAAGGAAAATAAGATATGAATATTTAGTTTGAAGCTTGTTGTTTAGTTACAATTATTACAACAATTGAAATTGTTGTTTAGTTGTTATTTATTATTATATCAGAGTTTCAATATTAATATCAAAATGAAGCAAGATGCTTAACTTTAATCTTAATGCTATAAATGACTGAAATAAATAATTCGAAGATATTCTTTACCTAAACTAATAACTAAAATTGAAATACACTGAACAATCACTATTTCCGTAACCACTTCTAAAAACATCATCCGACTCAGAAAGTCACCTGTCATTCATTGTCTCCAACTTTTATGAACCACAACAATTAAGCTTCGTTACATTTTATTTTTTTTACTCTACCACGGTCAACACCTTGGATTATTTGTTCTAATTGTTGATCCTATGTTGATTAAGTAATATTTTAAAAAATCTTATCTCTCATTTAAGGTGTTAGGAATAAGATTTTATCCCTTGAATTTCGTTTGCTTTCTTCTTCAGGTAGCCTCTGGAGCGCCCTGGGAATCACCAACGTAAAGCACTTCTGCTATCTTATCTTCAACAGTTCTAATCCTTGGATTCTATTCCGATTGCACCATTTTCAGTAATGATATAATCGAGAATTTTTTTAAATCGATATTCATTAAAATATCTTTATCTGCAGAATAAATTTTCGTTCTAGAGGAGGGTTTCCTTGTCCAATATCTGCGCCGTCTTTTATCGATCTAATCCGATGTTATCTAATAATGATATTCGTCTTTAAAATACAACGAATTTAAAGAAGTTTATTTAGGAAAACAATATAAGGTTACAGTAAATATGCTTGAGAAAATAAACATTAAAAAATCAGTTTCTCAATTTCGTGAAATAGAATCTAGTATTTTTAGAGTAACAAAAGTTGACTTTAGATTAAGAATAGTATTTACATTTTTCAGTTGGAAGCAGGCTGTTGAACAATTAAGCCAGTTAAGTTACAGCTAAGCTTGATGAAGTTCAACTTCATTCCTAAGTACTCTTCAACACAGACTTTTGTGTTTATTTATTACAACCAAACTGAATTATTTGTTGACCCCTTGTGTATTCATCTTATAAAGGATACATTTAATTATAGTTTTATAATTAAAGTATATTGACTTGTTGGTTGGGTTTTTTAACAGTGCCTTAAGTTCGCGCATCTTCATGAGAATTAATATGGTATTGAAAAAACCCGTATATTTTTTAATATTCTAACAACGTTACCGGTGTGTATATTAACTGGGATGCTTAATGTCAGTGTTATATGTATTCCGTGTTGAGTTTCATCTCAACACTATGGAGTATTCTTACAAGAATATGTTTTAATTCTATTGAAAGTATATCCACCTAAATGTTCAGCAACTTACTTATAAATAATTCTTAGTTATCGTTCGACAGCTGCAAATTATATTGAATTGTTATAATATTTGAAAAAACTTTCTTAAAGCCATACAAATTTAAAAGGTAAGATTCTCCTCAACATTTTTTTATTGGTTTTTATTACTTTATCAAAACACTTAAGTGCTAGAGTTCAAGTTCACATTTAGTCGACAATAGGCCTTAAGTGCATCTTTGGTTCTAGGTCAGGGTTTTCCAAGCACTATACCCCCCCCCCCCCCCCGCTCTCTTTCTCTCTCTCGAATAGTAGTGTCGTACTATGTACTATCTCTGAAAAGATGTGTTAACTATAAAGTTCTCTTCATTACGGCGAAATTAAGTCTTTATTATTATTAATTATATATATATATATATATATATATATATATATATATATATATATATATATATATATATATATATATATATATATATAAAAGATAATTCTTAGAAGACAAAATTTATTTTTAATATATTGATAAATTAATTAAGGTGAAGATTACCAAGACTCACCAACAGGATTCTTACTTAATAAAAAAGGTTACAACAATACCACGGATCACACAAGCGAAAATAGACCTACAAAAGACAGGCTGCAGATATTGAGACAGATAACTTTTAGAAGCAAAATAGAACAGTGGAATGTAATGTTCGAGAACGAAGGTCCGAGACCAGAGACAAAGTGAACAGTGGTAGAAAGAATTTCAGACAAAAAAATGATAAGTATGAATGGAGAAAATGAATGATTACTGAAAAATGAGACAGAGTTCTTGGCGTGATCCTATAAAAGGGTTCCTACTCACACAATAATAATATTATTTATATATGCTGAGCATCTCGAAATAAATATTGCATAACTTAATTGTGCCTGAAAGCAATCGAACCTACACCGTACCCAACCGGACGCTATAAGACCCGTGTCCCATCGTGTTCTTCCATCAGGCATCATATATATTTACCCCTAGAGTTATCATTTGGTAACCTATAATTTCACTCTTACGTTGCCAAAAATCGTTTGAGAATCGCATTAACCTAATTATTCAATCTTACCAGGAGGTATTCATCAAAAATATGGCTGAGAATGAATCAGGGGTAAAAATAAATAGTTCATTTTGTCCAAAGATTTGCCATAGCTAAACTGTTTATGTCGGATATGATCATGTTCATTGAACTTTTGTTCGAGCTATACAATTCGGAGCTCGTGGTAATGAGGTACTACTATATTGAAAAGGTAAATTTTAGGTTCACATGATTATCTGAAGAATGAGCCATAAATATATTTTATACAGTTGGAGGATACACGGATAACTGTTGGTTGTCTGTCGGTTTATTGAGGCGCTAGGAGAAAATCCGACCTGAGAATAAAATCGTAATAAAAGGCCTCGGAGAAGACTCCTTAGAAATGGATCTGCGTAAGGAGGGTGTGGATAAAAGAGGCGGCGGATTGGGAAGGCTTTTGTATCCAAAGAGGAAATCCGGACAAAAGGGGTAGCTCGCTGTTGAGGATGGTACTAAGGCTGCGAAACCAATTACTGTAAAGAGGGGAAAAACCAGGGGAGTGAAATTGGAATGGTTATAGTTTGAGGAGGTTTAGCGGTCGATTCTCCCACTAAAAGGATTCTCTCCTTATCCCTATTTCTGTTTGATGGCGTTTATCCTAAAAGTTCTTCTTTATGATAGTTCTCCCTTCTTTGAGTGGCCATGTTTCCTTAATTGGGAACCTGATGAATGAGGATGAATGGGCCTTAGGTTGAGCGTATTATTTCTGGTTTTCACACCCACGCTCTAAAGATGATCATTAGTCATACATTATCCTTAGAAACATATTCAGTGTTAACAACCCTTATTATATAATCGTTTCTTTTGACGTTTTACTTAGGTTCGGAAGAGATAAACCCTAATGCGGCATATACTTTTGTTGGTTCTCCCGCGTTGAGTACACTATATTCTGGCTTTTTCCGAGCTTAAAAGCCTGAAAGTATACCTTCATTTCTATAGGAATACCTGTTATATTCCTGAAGACCTACTCTCGAGAACCGTAATGTGTTATTGCTCTGGCTAAGTTGCCCTTGAAGTAGTTGCTAATGAACACTGAGCTCTATGAGCGCTATATCAACTTGTCTTAATGGTGAGTGCAGCCTGAAATAAACCAGTGAGTGGGTGATATAAAGAAAGCCGTTTGCGGTAAACTCTTATTAGAAAAAGTTATAATAAATATTAAAGCTTGTCCATTTTTTAAACTTCCTTTGTACTATTTATAACACTTTAAATAAAATACATTATGCTTGGAAGGTTTAATAAATTAAAAAAACACTCGACACCAAATATCAATATTATATTTTTATTGAATAATGTATTTCTGTATTAAAAGTTTTTCTTTATTTTTTATTTGTTTTTCATTTTTTTTAGGTTTTCATATTTTGCACTGAAGTCACAGGTTATCCAAGATGGATCAGATAATATTTGCATTACCTTAGCCATTTTGATTTCCCCTTACAGTTTTCCTACACTGATATTTCAACAGTTTATCAAGAGGAAAAATATAACTTACTTCGAAATCATAATGCTAAATCCTTAAAACGCAAACAATATTTGTTTTAGATTCATTAAAAAAATAAAAATAAAATTTTCTTTTCTGGAAATAAACGATAAATTCAAAATTAAATATATCGGAAGATAAATTCAAAATTAAATATCTCGGAAGATAAACTCAAAATTAAATATATCGGAAGATAAATTCAAAATTAAATATATCGGAAGATAAATTCAAAATTAAATATATCGGAAGATAAATTCAAAATTAAATACATCGGAAGATAAATTCAAAATTAAAGTAAATATCATTAATTAAAAAAAAAAAGAAAAAGTTCCACGGCAAGACCCCTTGGAGGGTCGTCAATCAACGATTGTGTAGGGAGGTGTTTTGCCCTTGATCATCCTCAAACGCCAGGTCATTCCTCCAATTAAGGGTATGCTATCTATATAGATGCTTCGTGAGCCCCAGGAGAATCTCCAGATCTCTCTTAGGATCCATCCCTGTTAACTGATTATATAAATTATTTTCCACAGCGGGATTTGAACTCGGGACTTTCAACTCGACCTCATCTTACGTTTGTATCATTTTGCGTCAAATTATACTGCTATGGCTAATTGGGCATGCTAACATGATGTGACCGTGAATGATCTATATTTTATCTATCCAGTTATAATTAGAATAGGAATCTTTAACGAGTACCTGACACCCCACTGGTACGGAACCACCATTGTACGTCTCCTCCAAAGGATGGCATAGTCAAGGATTACTTACTCCCTTTAAAAAATCTTAATGTCATCTGCCGAGCTTCAAACCCGAGCTATTGGACATAGTAAGTTGTATTGCCAACCAACCACTAGGCTACAGATGACACACATACATTGTTTTGCTTGTTCTGGTTTTAAGCTTTATAACTATCCATAATTACATCCCCGATTGATACACCCTTTTCGTTACAGTTCACATTTTTAATTCTCGCTTATTGAAATAAATTACTGTAAATTATTTCTTAGCTATACCCACCCAAATCCTTAGGCCAAGCTACCACGATCTCATGTATCATAGAGAATACATATAATCGTAGAGAATACGTGTGGATTAATTATGGTATTTAAGAATTAATTCAAGCCCGACAGGGTTACAATTGAATGGGAAAAAATTGAAGTTAAAAAGTTACATAAGAAATTGAAGAGGTTGGAATTGACTTGAAATTACTAGTTAAATATGGGTTCATTGCAGGGTTTTTGTATTTTCCACTATCGTTGATATTTAGACGAGTGATGTAATGAAGCAGAGTTAGCCCGTAGAGCTGCACAATACCACCCCCCCCCCCTGTTCTATATCGGGAGAATCGTTAGTAGAGGGATAGAAGAAGAGGGAACGGGACAAATTTAACTTTATAATAGTCGCTTATTACAGTTAGGGAAACGGTCGCAACCATTGCACCCTGCAATCCCCCATCTTTATCGGTGAACGCAGCTGCCCTATATGCATTAATTGAATTGAACCGGTTCTGCATCTTCATGTGCTATAATTCAGTTAGTAAGCCGGCAGTATGCTCAATATTCTTCTGCTAATTGGACTATTACGTTTTAGAAGCCGTACAAAGCGGACTCGTGTTAATTTAACTTGAGCGGTAGAAGTTTGCTATTAGGGGATTTACAACTTTCTTAGGGCTCTCATCATCGTGTTGCTTTGTGTTGCACGGCCTCTATGATTAATCGTCTCACGAATTTTCTGATTGCCGCCGTGCTACTGCCTCATTGTAGGCCAACTTCTATTGATGGGTCTTCTACACAACTTAACGATGTATAACGGCGATCTCTCAATTCGGAAAGCGATCAGTGTTTAGAAAAACGTTCTTTTCTTTATGAGTTTTTATTCCTCGATTGATGTGATCGATCATTGTTGAAAACAATGCGAATGATAGAGTTATGACTCCACCCGGAGAACGAGAGTTCGTAAGATAAAATCCATGAATAAAGGCCTCTTCTTTTTATCGAAAAATCGAGATTAGTGAAATGCGTAACCATCAGGGATATAGAGAATTTGTTATAATTGAAAATTTATGATGTTCATGAGGCATTTAGAAACAAAAATGTATGACTCCGAAATTTCAATAATTGGCATTTCCCCATTATTCGCTAGTGTACTCATGCGATTTTTTCTAACACAACAATTTTGCCACCTTATTTCTCATATTTTTACTCCGGTTCTGAGCCTGAACCATAAATAATATAGCATTGCTTGACTAAACTAGTGGAAAAGTATATTTTTGAAATTTGGATTTATCCAGTTTTGATCCTGAACGCCACATATGAAGAATTAAATAGAATACAATTTAGTAATTTTAGCAGTATAAAATATTATCCTTATATTAAGAGCACTTAGTAACCTTCATGAATATATTCAAGAATTTTACAGGAATTTTGTGTTTAGGCAAAAAGCATGAAATAATACTTGTATAATGAAATAATACTAATAATGTACAATATGTAAATATATTGGTAAATGTTGTTTGTTTGTTCACATAACGTCACTTTATGGTGATGTGGCTAATCGGACGATGCTACAGTGGGAGCTCTAAATTTTGCCTACCCAGGTTTAACTAGGATAGGGATTTTTAACGAGTACCTGACATCGTACAGGCTCGGGACCCCCGTTTAACGTCCCTTCCGAAGGACGGTGTAACTAAGGATTTTTTTCTCCCTTAAAAAAATCCTAGGGCCACCTGCCGGGCTACGAACGTATTGGTAAATGGCAAATACTACGTAAACGGTTGTAAGCAAGAATGCTTGGTTTCTATTCAATAATCTGTTTATTCACCTAACCAAGTTAACATTCTGAAAAAGTTGTGATCGGTGGATTGCTGGCTATTTGAATTTAGCTGTGAGTAATTATATTTATTTAAAGAAAAACTGCTATAAATATGCTTATTTTCCAAGTTAAAACTAAATGTTTGTTATTGTAATGAATCAAGGACAACCCGTAGCACAACAATCCATGAGGGGTCCTTTCTTGGGTACACGGCAGAGACTTGTACTGTTTTTAAGTTACCTGTGCAAGGTGATTTAGCCGAGATCACACTCAACCGCCAGGTTTTTCCCACGTTTAAGGTTATTCTTTTTATAGGGGTTGGATGAACCCATAGGGGATCTACATATCTCACAGGTCCCTTTTGTAATAGTCAACAGATTAAATAATTAATTTTTGGTAATGTATATCGCGATTATGACTTAATTTCATCATTTTTGAATGGCACTAATTGTGCATTGCTAATATCAGTTTATTGTGGCAAAGTTTAGGTGTATATTCCGAGGAACTACCAACTTGTGAGTCCTAGCCGGCGTTTGATTAAAACCATAACTTCTCTTGTGCCGAAGTGCAGCCATTCCAAGCACCAAGTGATTGGCAGCGAATGGCAGCACTAACGTAAATGGAAGCACATCAACCAATCTCCGCATGAAAATACGTCTGATAATGAAACAGTGTATTAATTTGATAACTCCAGTGAATTAGTTTACTCGCAATTACTTATTATTGCTTGCTTATTATTTAACATCCAAACCAGTGGGAGGATATTCACTATTATTACGCTGGCAACAAGTATTGTTGTGGATTTTAAGTGTGCTCAATGTGTAATTTCTTGATTTTATGCGAGCTGCTCTAAACATGCAATCAATAACAACAAAACTAAGTGTATGATTTCTCGTGGTATTAATCATATACCCTGTTAAAGGATTCGTAGATTTCGGAGCCTGCAGATTACAGAAGGTATGGCAGGCTATATATCTAGGTTCGGTTGTAAGCTCTGAAAATATCATTCACCTCGAGTTAAATATAAGAATCATGACTTCAAACAGGTGATTTTTTTAGTACTATCCCGTTTAATAAGAAGGGCACATATATTACTCTACAAAAGTCTAAACATATGTTAAACTCATTATTTCTTTCTTTTTGTTCTTCTTTCCTGGTCAATGTAATTAAAGTGATGGCGAATGTTGGTAAGGGCTTGGAAGGTTGTTCAACTTACCTGTAAGCCTAAAAAGTTAATAAGCTCAACTGACAAGAACACGTTCGAGTATTAGACCGAGGCTTAGGGAGGAAGATTGCGTTAAGAATGGTCTAACTAACTGATTTAGGTTTGGGTAGTAGCCTAAAAAGGAGTTTTAAACAGAGATTGGTTGCATCGGAATCGAGCCTTCGGGTTCAACTAAACCTTATTATTATGATAAGTTCTTTCTCAAAATCATGCCTGAATTAATAAGATTCCTGATATGATGTGTTAGGGAAAAAAAGAAAAGAAAACTTTTTCGTACGAAATTCTTCCATGAATAAGATAGAAAGCAGCTGAGAGTAGTGCCTTTAATATCTAATGGGGGAGACTCTCCGGCGGGTAAAGCGTCCTTGGGGAGAATAGTTTTATTTCTGACACTTTGTAAACCTGTCAAACATATGACAGGTTTCTGGTATTGCGCCATCAGGATCCCCGGGATACAAGCGGATTGCAGGGGATGACCTATTTCCGGATACTCCATTTGTCCTTCCTGTTCCAGAAGGGTGCCCCCGAAGACGAGGGATCGGAGATGTGTAATAAATGAGAGTCGACTGATCCATCAATCATTGGCGAAGGGGGTGGCTAATGCGGGGGTGGAACCACTCAGCTCCGCCGCCTCCCGGCTCTGCCCCCCCTCTGGATCCTTCCTATCCATTTTTTACTTTATCTCCTTGTCTCTTGTCTTCCTGTTCTCCATCTTAATGAATATGGAAACATTAGTACAATTGGCTTGTTATCTATTTTATTTGTATCTGTTATTCTGTTTTTTTAGGATCAATGAGTTTAACACTTTTGGTATTTTTCTATCCAATGAAAAAACATAAAGAAGAGAATGAAAGTTATGTATAATAACGCATGGCATCGGGAATACATGAAAAAAAAACTTGCCCCACTACAACCCATGAAGAGATTTGGGTCCAGTACGTGGTAGAGACTATACTGTTTCTAGATCAACAGAGGTGATTTGTCTGACATAACGCTGCTTGTCAAAAATTGCCAGGTTTTTCTACCCATTAACTTATGTTTGGTACCTACTATATATGGGTGAGCCCCACAAGAGTCTCCAGATTCCAAAGGATCCGTCCCTGATAATATTTTACATTTATAATTTATTTTTATTTACTGTTCTTTTGATGGTGAATATGTTTAAATATTTTTATTTGCTCCTCAAACTAAAAATATTTAATAATATGTTATAGATTATGCTTCTTATACGATCTATATCAAACGATTAAATGAACAAACATCACCAATAACGAATACCAATATATCAGTGACGATTTTTTGTTTAATATTAATGATGTATGTGGAACTGTCATTAATTTTTATAAAGAAAATTAATGATAGTTCCACATACATTAATTTTACATGACAATTTTACTTGAAATTTAATTTTGAACATTTTCATATGATTCTTTGTATAGTTATTCAAAAAGTTCTGATCTTCTAGCAATTATTAAATGTTTTTTTCTAAAAAAAAAATTGCTATACATTTATTCTAACATTTATTTTTGTTTTTTAGGTAAGTGTGTCCGGAAAGTTCAGGTGTTTAATAAGGTAACTTTATTGAGATTATATGTCCATCAGTATATTGACCATACAATTTCTTAGTTAGCATCAGTGCTCAGTTTAAAACTATAAGATTCAATATTATTCTTTAATGCTTTTTCTATCTTACTATATTTGTAGATTAGGGTTTATTAGGGGCCAATTCTACTGGGGCATTTTTACTTTTACCGAATACAGATCATATGATAAATAATCAATGATATGATGACGTAATCTTACTTATACTTTATTATTCTTATGATGGTGATTATTTTTAAATATTTTTATTTTGAAGACAAAAGATTTGTCCAGGCCGGGATTCGAACCCGGGTCTTCTGCATTCTCTAGCGCAGTCCTCTGACATTTTGAAGAGAAAAGTAATCTTACTGAGTTTTATGTATATATTTTACGTGCATTATTTGAAAAGAAAAAACTTGAAGCTATATATTGATCTTAAAATTTTATTGCTTGCTACAATGGTACAATACAATGGCTTTTTTAGTATATCATAAAATAAATGTATAGTGGTTATTACGTAGTAGTAACCATAGTAGTACTATTACTTGGAATTAATAATAAAACATTATTGACATCATATGTTTATGACAGAAGCCCTCCCCCTTAGGAGGTAAATAGGAGCTCAGCTCCGAAGTATAATTTTACAGAATAGTAACAATGAAAAATAAAATAAACAACATTCAGTATAAAATACAAAAACATTCTTTTATAATAAGTATTACGACTATATTTTTACCACTTTCAATATAAAATAAAATAAACAACATTCATTATAGACTACAAAAAAACCAAAAACTTTTCCTTTTTATAGATTCTTTACAATTTGGAACCAACCATCTCTGTCCCTGGCCACTTTCATCCAGTTCAGAGGAGCTTCTTCTAATTCTAAAAACCTTTCGTTCTCCCTTAGCGTTCTAGTATTTAAAGTACCTATATTTAAAACTGTGCGGTTATTTCCTATTTGCTACGTTGCTCCGTTATTTTTTATTTTTTTCTGGCCGAATTTTCGATTTTTCCTCTGCCTTATCCGAAGATATAATTGTGCTCTCTTGTTTCCCTCTACGTTTTTGTTGGCATTTTTTCGTTTATTCCAGTGTTTTCTTCGACATTTTTTTCCATTTGTCGTTTTCCCTTGTTTAAAAAATAGCGATCTAAACTGACTGGTCTAGATGTAGCGCGCCCCGACCCTTTTTTTGGATTTTGAATTATTGGGTGAATTTTCTTCCTCACTTCTTTGCATTTTTGTTGTTTTTTCCTCGTTTTCAGATTTAAGATCCCGAAGTGAAAACAACTGGCCATCGATGAGTAGCTTGTCATATTCCATTAACACCCTTGCCCTCTTTCTTTTTGTAACATTCCAAATTCATTAAATTACAGTAGAACCTAGATTTTTGCTAAGATTGGATCACTTTCACCTTTTCGTAAACGTTTTACAATTTCAAACTTAGTTGCGAGATCTAAACTCTTCCTTTGTCTTTTTTCCAACATTATTATACGTTCTTTTAAGAAAACGAAAAGTACCCATAAGACAAGAATGATTCAGTCTTCATTCAGAAGACTGAAGGTTGAAAGTTCAAGTGCGGAAGCTACATTAGGTAGAGATGAGGAGATAATTAATTTCTGAGAAATAGGAAGCCTAGGTTTTGAGTAAACAACAGATTCTAGAAATCGAAGTTGTCAAGACACAACGATTGATTCTTAGCCATCGCAAATGACTTTAGCAACTAAACAATATATACACATATTTTTTCCCCTCAAAACTGAGGTGACGGTTAATAGAGGTTTTACTGTAATTAATTTGCTCATTAAATTGATAAATATTTGACGCATTATTTCTATAAACATTATACTATAAATGTAGGATGGAACTAGTTGGGGGTGCAGTCAAAAATTACACAACAAATAAGAGGAAACCTATTATATTTTATGTGTGCCGACGTTTCGACCTACATTGTAGGTCATCTTCAGGGCCAATAGGAGTGGCTACTCGGTGCAGAAGGTAACTGGCGTAGCCACTCCTATTGGTCCTGAAGATGACCTACACAGTAGGTCGAAACGTCGGCATCATAAAATATAACAGGTTTCCACTTATTTGTTGTGTAATTTTTGATTGCACCCCCAACTATTTCCATACCTAGTCAACGAATTTCTTTCCTACATTATACTATAAATATAATTTTTGTAGGTTTGTGTAAATTTTAACAGATATACCTGAAGAATATTAATAACAATATTTAAATTGATTTGCTGGTTATTAAAACAGAAGCAATAATTTATATTATTATAGTTATTTTGCAAAATAAATTAGTTAATTAACGAATTTAAAATATATAGTAATGACCCAGACAGCCTCAGAAACGTTAAACATCAAATTAACGTTAGGCATGTTTGTCTTACTCCTAATGTATTAAAGTTGCGCTTACTAACTTAATTGTTTTGACGGGGTCGTGTAATCCTCTGAAATGCTTTAATAACTAAGAGACTTACTTGAGTCGTAACTTGACAGTAAGGCTAGATCCACGTTCGTACTTATTTTCACCTGAGTTCGGTTAGGAGATTAACTTATGAATATAGTGTGGGATTTAAAAGGTTACCTTATTAACATTGAGATACCCAATTAAATTATTAAAAAAGTAGCTATTATAAGCCAATAATTTTTTTTTGAAAAGTGTGAAAGACCAAATATAATTTTTAAAATTAAAAAAAAAAATTATTAATAGTAACAAATGGTTATAACTATATAAATAAAATTCTAGAGTGACATTATTTGCATCACATTGACATACTGTTACTTTATTCTCTTTACAAACCTGTTTCCGAAATTAAAAAAAATCTTATTGATTTCTAAATATGCTGTCCCTTGACTTAAAATGTCACCAAATAAGGGACTAATAAATATAAATTTGCAACATAATAAAAACCACAATTTTACGTTTTACATATAACTGATATGAAAATTACAATTTTGTATTAAACACAAAATTTTTGTTTATAACTAGTTTTGTATGTAGTGAAATAACGTTAATGAAAAAATGTTTTCTTGACTGCACCCCCAACTAATTACATCCTACTATTGTAGTGAAATAACGTTTAGTACATTTTAATTTTGTGAAAAATGGTGAAAATCATATTTGGGAATTATTAATTCCGTTATATGGCATGAAATAAAATTTACTATGGATTATTTATTGCATTTTACATTATCTAATTAAATACACTGATGCTGCGCCTTTGCAATTAATGAAAGTTGGAAAACGTTTGGGAATATGGTCAAAACTAAACGCGTAATAATAATTTTCATTCATCATAAATAATTGCTTAATTACATATTCAAAAGTGAACTGAAGTCAAAAACGCATTTTCAGACTTTATTTCATCATAGAATCCTAATGTTTTCAGTTATGTTATTGAACTCGTTGGAAAAAATGTAAAGAAAATCGTGGTAAATATTTTGATTAAAAATACTTAGATTTCATAAAGTTTTACTGATTAAAGCTTTCCTTTGAAAACGGTCGTTTCATATTTTTCATGTTGTTGTTGCTATTTATGAACAAGTATCTCTCGTCGGACCCGACTTACATCCTACTGTCGAGAACTAATCCACAATGAGTACCCATTTTCAATAAAAAAACAAAGCAATAACACAACACCACAAAAACCATAACTACACAAGATATTGAGTAAAATAAGTCATGTTACGAAGATGCAATGTAAATGTGAGAAATGGATGAAAGCTATAACGGCTTATATATAGTTGTCCAGCTTTAGCAATCGTTGGAGTAGCTTTTCTGTTTTAAAAATATTTTTTATAAATAAAAAAATCTTATCTCCTATTTGGCCGTTTCAGGCTACCGCAACAATTACTAGACAAACTCTCTAAGCTACTAAGATAATGACCTCAATGTCCTAGTTGTTGCTGATTTAGCTTGAGCCCGATACCAGTCCTTTCACGACAAACTTTATTCCCACTGAATATGATCGTGAACTGTTACGATCCCAGACGATCTATAACAGTGATTGGCCAAATCTTAGCCCGAAATAAGATTATTAGTCCAATTATTCGGCGATGGGGACGTTGCAAGAGCACTTATTGGAAGCCGCCCCCGACGGCAGGTCCTAACGATGAAGGATGTCGAGCCGAATTGAAGTGTCATCCCCAATCCTGGACAACCCCCGAAGCTAACACAATATCCTCGCTCCTATTTACCCGCCCCCTCCCACCTATATACTCCTTCTAGACTCAATTACCACCTTCTGTCCCCGCAGTTATCAGTTTCCTCTAGGATGATGTAAAAGCTTTAATATCCGATTCTTGGGAGCTAAGCTAATAACCGTTGAGTTAGTAGGCTCTCACCTCCTCTCTATCCTCTATTATCCTCCACTCACCACATCGTTCCATGCTCCTAGTGGTTCCAATATCCTGGCTAACGCAAAGTTAATGAGGTGTTGATGGAATCTTCGATGGTAGATCAAGTCCGGAATTAATCTCATTAGTTTTTTATTAAAATAAAAAACAAACAAAAAACCTGTACCACTACAACCCACTAAGGTTTCGGGTACAGTTTCGCAGGGGGTTGATTCGTCCAAGATCACGCTCATCATTTTGGTACCTACGTTTTAGAAGCCGGGTGAGCCCCAAGAGGGTCTCCGGATCCCATTGGGTCCATCTGTGGCTGTTAACAGATTGAATAAATTATCAGCTACAGCCGGATTTAAACACGGGACCTTCAGCACTGTCTATCACTGATTTACCCCGCTCACCTTATTTTTTTATTACTAACAAATAATTGGAGTAGGTTGTAAAATATTATATCTATGATCCATACCCTAAAAACCTTTTTAATGTTAACCCAACTTGAATATCCTTCGTTCATTGCATGGTAGAGCTGGTTCTTGAACAACGGTCGTGCAGGGTTGGAGATTTGTCCTAGATCCACCATCCGGATGAGCCCCGGAAGAGACCTAGATCTGTCTCCGGCTGCTAACAGATTAAATTTAAAACTTTGCCAAGCAAGCGGGATTTGAACCCAGGACCTTCGCCAAGGCAACACAGCGGTCTACCACTGAGCTACTCCGATGGAAAATATGCTAACTCAACTAAAACATCCTTTGTCCTGTAATGTCATGGTTCCATCCAACTAACGTATGGTTAGGGGCTGTTGCTCCTCTGGTTGCTTGTACTATTTAGTAATAACACGTAATCAAAGCACACTGCAAAATATCATCGATACAAATAAATATAATCGAATATGAAAGACATTACTTTCCAGGAGAGTGAAAAACTGTTTCAAAGTTCATTCATTATCAGTGCGTACCGTCAAACGTATTTTATCCGTCATTATGCAGTGGTTTTGTGCCTTATAGATGACTCTACATGAATTTTATATCAGTTATCAATCCCACAATAAACGCTATATATAGATCGAAATCGAATCTTTTTCTACATTCAATACTTTTCATTAGTATCGACGATATCATGTCTATTATCCAAATCCAAAAAAGGCTTTTTAATTTTAACCGTTCTGAAAAATCCATCGTTCCTCATCCTCATTAGTCCATCCAACAAACCCATAGACAGCGGTTGCTGCTTTTATGACCGGTCTCAACTATCAATCCGCTCTCGTATTGTGGGACAGGAAGGACAAATATCTGTTCAGCGCAGCTGGAATCAGATGAAATTGTCGTTGAAACGAGGGTTGAATAATTGGCTGATTTGAATGCCCGCCGGGGATGATGTATCCATTTCCAGAATCACAATAGCCTATCTGATACTCCACAAAATCCAGGTCACAGCCTCGAACGAAATTACATTCCTCTTTGATTATCATGATCGGGAGTATAGGCATGGAATTTGATATTAATTGGGTTTTTTTTAAAAAGCTTTGATTATTTTCTCTTGAATTTGTTGGCACGTTTTGGGGATTCTTTTCATGTAACTTTTATTCAGATATAGTATTGAGCGCTTATTTTTGAGTCAATATTTAGGTATACGAGTATAGTAGACCTGCAAAGATGGTTGAAACGGTTTTTTTTTTATGATTATGATAAAAACCGTTTTTTTTTTTAGTTTGTCATTCTATTAGGAATTATTTTTTTGTCCTTCGCTCGGAACAATTCTTTCTTTTATTATAGTTTATACCATTAAAGAAAAAAATGCTCTAACCAAAAAAAAAAAAAAAAAAAAGTTATTAGTAAAGTAATGAAATGATATTTAGAATATTATATAACTAAACAATTGGGTTCTATAATAATTTGAACGTGTATGTATATCTCGATTAGTATCAAATCAGGTGTGCCTCATGGTAGTTTCCTAGGACCGTTACTGTTTTGTATACATATATAAGTGCTGACTGGAGCGCTTATTTTCGAGTCAATATTTAGATATATATTGTTGAATAATATATCCACACACATATCCAAGTGTCGAATTCTAATGTATAGTTTATCACTATTTAAGGAATTAATTCTTTGAACTCCACTCGGACCATTTTCTTCATATAAGGTCAACTAATATTATCAGGATGAAACAATATAAAAATAACAGATGTGACCTTTTTAAGATAAACAACTTTCTCCTTTTCCCTAATATTCCCCCCTAATTTTAGCTCGGTTCTATTTGCTATATAGTAATATTTATATTAATATATATAATATTTATATTTATTAATTGATCGTTCGTATTTTCTACACTCCTATGATTAACACGAGTTAATATTTACAATTACTTAGCTGTTGAAGTATTTTTGCGTAAATAGTGATTGGTTTGGTGAGAGGGTAGCGACAAAGGGGGAAATTCCAATTTAGGTGATGTGCCGGTTGGCAACAGCCCGGAGTCAGATCAAAGACTGCCCGCTCCCAATCGCTCCAATCGCTCCCCTAATTTGATATAGTTCCCCATCTTCCAACTTACTCCGTTCTATCGCTTCAATCAGTTACTTCTTTTCAACTGTATCTAACAGCTTTCATTCATTCCTTGCTTTTACAACATTGCATCTTCCAAACATAATTTATTTTACTCCATAAAATGGTTAAAATTGGTGTAGTTATGATGTTACTTTTAACTTGTTTCTGAATGAAAATGAATTCTAATAGCTTCATACCTTTCTTCATTCCTTGCTTTTATAACATCCCATCTTCTGAACATGATTTATTGAGTAAAATACTTGTATGTAGTCATGGTCTTTGTGGTGTTGCAATTAACTTGTTTCTAATGAAAATGAGTACTCCTTGTCAATTAGTTGTTGACAGTACTTCGGAATTTGAATTCGACAAAGGATTCATGTCCTTGTTAGAAATAATAGCCGTTGGTTTCATTCATTCCTTACTTTTACAACATTGTATCTTCTTTCGTGGCCTCTTTGATGTTACATTAATGTTTGTTTTTTTCTATATAATGGAAATGAAAACTCTTTGTTGGTAAGCAGTACTGCGTAAGTTGAGCCATGACTAATGCTTCATACACATAAGTTCGAACATGAGTATGAAAAGCGAAATTTGTCAACCAAATAATTTGTAACAATAATGTTAAATACAAATAATTTGTTAATTATAGCCTACGAAGGATGTGTGTGTGTTCGTGGTACCTCAGTACGTGGATCGCTGCGTTACCGTGATCTATGTGGATGTTGACAACTGGTTGAAGAAAATGAATTATTTATTCTGTTAGTGTCCCCTGAAGCTTATCCAGCCTTAAAGTGGATACACCTAATTTGGGAGTGTATAATCCCGGTGGTTGAGCATGATCTCAGACAAATGACCGTTGCCTCAGTATCATTACAGGCTCTATCATGTTTCGAAACCCTTCATAGGTTGTGGTGGTTCTGTTATATACATATGCAGCCCAGGGGGTTTAGTGATTAAGTCGAATTTCGTGAGTTAATTTCAGTGAGTGAAGCACAATCGTGATATTCTCGTAGCAGCTTGAAATGAAGTCGTAATATAAGCGATAACTCCGTTTCAAGCCAATGTCTTACTTAGTCCCTTAATCACTACTAAAATAACACGATTCCGCTTCCCTAAGTACAAGAAACTCATTTTGGAGAAAACTAAACTTCAAACAATTATTCGCATTGGCTTTATATATAATATCCTTTATAGTGAATAGTGTTTTCTAATTGTAAAAAATAGTATTCATGTATAGATTTTTAATATATGGGGTAGAGAAAAGATATTTATCACAGTTGGGTATTTCTTTGTTTTTCAAAAACTCTTAAATATTTCAGGTTAACACAGAAAAGCAACTTCTAAACAAAACAAACATGAACTAAAATGGTGTTTAAGTTAGTTTCTATCCATTGTTCAACAAATGCTCGTGAAAAAAGAATCAAGTTTGAGAAAAAGTAAATTAATTTCTCCTAGACCCCAAGAAAGTTTGATTGGAGCCCCCAACTTGGAGAGGATCAGCTTAAGCTGTAGAGACTTTGGCTGTTCTCTTCAGTACAAAATAAACTGTACATGAGTTGTTTTAACTTCACACACGTTCCTTGTTGTTTTAGTATTCTAACTTCGTTGGTTTATTTAGTGAAAGGTGAATATGCAGGATGGATATCGATTTTCTCTGGTAAGGTAGGTCTATCCATTTTTTAATAGTGTCATCAGAGGAAAATATGGTGTAGGGCTGATTACAGTTTCCTAAGAATAATGATATAGTCAGGACCTTTGGTTTTGCTCCTTTGTGTCCAAGCTAATTTTATTTCGATGCATAATACAATTTTTCAATTATTTATAAATAAAATAAAAATAGGAAACAATATCTTGCTCTTAGTTATTTATAAATTCTTTTGAAACTCTTCAAAGATCACAATATATTGGATCACACTTGCTGTACACTGCCTTGCGATTTTTCTCTTTTATTGTCGGTAGTCCGAATTTTTTCATAACTTGTTAAAAATGGGTTTTTTTCCTAAGACGATATGTTCTTCTCTTTTGAGGAATTGTCATACTTCTTGTAAGTGGACGTTTCATGAGTTCCAGAAAGGTAACCATGCGTGAACCGGGAGTGGCCGATTCATGTTGACGATGGCCGATAAACTTTGCCCCTCTATGACAATCATTTATTTTCTGACTCTTCTAACAAAGCAGTCACTTTTATTGATGTACCACGTCTTCCGATGTAACATCTTTCGGCTAAATTACTCCTGTCGATTTTCTTTTTCCGGATGGGTTGACCTCTATTACGTTTTCCAAGATTCCGTTTTTGGTTTGGACTCATAACAATCCTTCACGTTTTTATATTTTATTTGCCACCACAGTTTTAAACCAGTCCTGACTAAGAAATATTGATATCTTCTTCTTCTTCCCATGGCTCTACAGCCCTTGCAGGGCCCTGGCCTACGCAACAACGCCTCTCCGGTCCTCCCTGTCAGCAGCTCCTCCTCCTGTCAAGAAATATTGATATACATTATGCATAAGCTTGCATTCAAATATTAGTGTAGTTTGAAATCGAAAAAAAAATATGAGAATACTGTCGTCGCAATGCGCAAAATGTCGACAGTTTTTCTGCTAGGCACCCTTCCCTACTTCAACATACCATATTTAGGTAGTTTTGTTAACTAATATTGGACCACGTTTTCGTTCTAGCGAGACCTGGTCTGAGCAGTAGTGTGGACATAGCTTTAAACTTTCGTTTTGAAATTTCCATTCACTGTTTGACTTTTATTCCGAATTTGATGAGGGATGCTTAGAACAATTATTTTTCAATTGTCTTTTATATAACAAAACTGTTAAGAGATTTCAGACACGCAAAACTTTTTTTAATCAGTTTATTTAATTTATCAATGTAATATGTATGACCCGCCTGAAAGTTAAAAAAAGTTTACGTGTTGACAAGTTTACTGTAGCGAGTGCATGAATAAATAAGTCTTATTTTTTATATTATAAACAATTATAAGTAATATTTTATTTTGTATTTTTCCAAAAGTCGGGCTTACGAACTGACCTCCAAACTATCTAATACTTAATAAATCCCATCGTTACAGAATGAAACACTGTTTTTATTTTTTTTTTAATTTCCTATTTAAAAAAGAGTGAATATCTATAGGGTCACTAATTTTTATTTCTCCGAAGTAATATTCAGTAAAGAGAACTAAAGAATTCTTAAAATTTTAAAAGCGTTAAAATTAAAACTAATGGAAACCTAAATGTAATTAACATTTATTTATTTTTATCTATAAATTTGGAAATTCTGGGTTACTGAGCTCTAGTTCCCGCGTTCGAGACCGCTGTGACAGATAAATTATTCTGTTAAAAACCGTGAATCGACTCTGTAGGATTTGATGACCCTTCTGGTGCTCAACCAGTCTCTATAAAACAGGCACTATATGCATAGGCACTCGCTTATGCACGTTTGCGAAATTACCTAACTGCACAACTGTTAGCTAGGAGACAGTACAAATCTAGCGTGTACTGGATCCATTTACCCTTACAACTCCTGGATTGTACTGGTACAGAATTTCATAAATGTATAAATCGTTTAAATAAGTAATTTCCATCTTTATCTTCAGAAAAATGAACGATAATTTCATTGAAAGGATGATTGTACCCGATTATTTCTGTTGAAACCTGCTAGGATTTTATATTAGTTTATGGAGATACCATCTTAATTACATTCCTGTTAATTTTATTCTTTTACTTGAAAAAGAGGGATACTATGTTTGAAGAAGCTTCTTGCTTAACTAGATGAAGTACCTCTCATAAAATGTTATCGGCTCCACTGGCCTTGTTAACTATCCCCTTGGAGGATTCTTTCATTGGATTGATGGAAACTGCTGTTGCGCGTTTCCAATTTAAGCAGTTTCGTTGGAAATGGTTGCCGTTCCGCTACCAGTGATTGAATTCTCATCCGAGTCGATATTCCTCTCAACCACCTTAAAACCTATTTATGCTCAGCCTTTGATACTTTATGGAATCAAAATCAAAATCAAATATAAAGTACCAATAATACGATTCTGGGAACGTTTGCTACTTAATCGCTTTCTGTCTTATATACACTAATAACAGCAATTAATTTCTGCAGAAAGGAGTTCGCAATCCAGTGAAGGGTTTTACTTAAACAAGTAGAATAAGGAATTTTAGACCTGGGATTCGTTAGGAATAATTTTATGCTCCTTCAGTAGTTTTATTTAGAAAGAAAATGAACAGTGAGTTTGAAAAAATGCGGAAAAAGTCATTAAACAGAACTAACGAACCGTGGTCGTTCATTCAAGTGGAAGTTCATTGAATCATAAACGTCTTAATTAGCAATTGGCCATTAATTTCATCGCTCTTTTTTTCTGAAGGGAGCGGTGCGGCTCAATGCTAAAGTACTGAGTTGCCGTGTCAAAGGTTCTGGGTTCAAATCCAGCAGATTTTTTCCCGTTAACAGCCGGGGAAGGATTCTTTGGGATCTGGTACACTCCTGGGGCTCATCTAGCCTCTATAATGTGGATTCCCAAAATAGGGAGAAAATCTGGCGGTTGAAAGTGAAAATCAAGTCTGCTAAACCGTTTTCCAAGAAACAGTACGGTCTCTACCATTTAATGAGCCCGAGGCCCTTAATGGGTTGTCGTGGTACAGGTTAATTATTTTTTTTAGAGAAAATAAATTTCTAAAATAATTTTAGACACCGGAATTCATAATGCATATTTTGTTAGCCTATTTAAGGCATTTAACAGAACTAACGAACTGCGGTTGTTTATGTAAGTGGAATCATAAACGTCTTAAATAAATATTGGCCCTTAATTATCGAATTATTAATTATGGAAAAAAGATTTTGTCAGCCTTATATGCTTTTTGAAAATGAACATACATGACTTACGGTAGGTTTCGGATAATGTTTATGTTCTAGTAACGTGCTGCTTAATCTAGAATCTTTCGAACGAGTCCTTATCATTTTACCTAATATCAAGAAACACCTTTATTTGTCATACGATGCGGGTTTGGCTTGAAATAAGTTTCCTTATGAAAATGTATATACCAACGCTTGGGATAGATATATGTACAACCGACCGAGGTTCATACTCCTACGTGCCTTTTAGTTTGCTGTCTTTCACGCTCGATAACTTCTCCATCTCCGACCGCTAACAGAATAAATAATAGTCTGCCTAATAGTGGTATTTGAAGCCAGGGCCTCCGGCATGGCAACTCAGAGCTCTACCACTGAGCCACTCCGCTCCTAACCCTATATATAACTTAACCCCATACGAATTTATCTCACCCGACTTTTCCAAAATCATTCTTAAAATTTTGACGAGATATGTAACTAATCTTATCTAAAAATAGAGATGACCTTTCAGTCGAGACAGATTACACACACTGAATGATCCTATGTTCTTAGTGAATACCAATGCCAATAGAGAATTGGTATTTTTTTTCATACAATCGTTAATTTATGGGCTGTTCTATTTCTCATAAAACACCATTCTGTTTTACCTCATTCTCAATACATAAATGATTCGTTTCGGACTTTATCACGCCTGTGTAAAGCATACATTCTACATGGATAGCAATGATTCTTTTGGGTTTTATGACGCTGGGATTTGGTAGTTTTCTGTTGGGCGTAGAGACTCCATTAGTACGAGTTAGGGTCGGCCCTTAGGGAAATCAGCCGGTTATCGATAACCAATCTGGGGACAATCATAACTTGCCTTCTGGTTACGGTGACCCCGACACAGCTAAACCTTCCGCTTCCAGTTACATACCCCAAACAACAAGTATGAATATTTTGACAGATTAGAATAATTTTAATATTGAATAAAAAAATAATTTTATTCTGGGACCAGGTCCCTCAAGAATAACAGGTGTGTACAAAATTTAATGAATATATATCTGGCCAAAGAGCTACATTATAAGAATAATACAATATTTACATAAGTACAATTCAGTGATTCATCCATTACTTCTGATGGATACGGTTTATTATGAAGTAAAATATTGTATTTGAATATGGATATGGAAGAAGCATGACGGATAGAAGGTGGGAGTGAATTCCAAAGTGTGGTGGAACGGGTGAGAATGTAACGCTCAAATGTTTTGGTCCTGTGGGAACAAGTATAAAGGTCGGAAAAGCGAGATCGTAGGTGGCTATAGATGTAAGAGGGATGTTGAGAGTTGATGGTTTGGTATAGGAATGAACTTAGGAATTAGAGTCTACGGATGGTGGGGAAGAGCAACTTTAACTCGTCATAGAAGTTGAAGACATGAGACCACCTCGAGGCATCGAAGACTAACCGCTAGGTAGTTTAATATTTATAATGGATGGGTTAGAAGTTACTATATAAATATACAGTTACTTAGGATCAAAAATGATATTTAACCTATCCAATAGGCTCTAGAATGTTCCTTTACATATCGCTCCTTCAGAAAAATAACATGATTCAAAAATTAGCATTTTCGAGTGAAACTTTAACAAATGGTTGAAGCTTTTTAATTCAGGAACAACATTTCTGATATTCCATTTCCAAAAATATTTTTTTAATAGAACCATATTTTGAGTTGTACCATGTTTTAACTTACAATCATTACAATAAGAACACTTTGCTTTACTAATACCCTAGTTTTTATTTTTCTAATTTATTTTTATTTTTTAAAATTACGGATCTTGAATTAGCCATTACTGACTATGTAAGTCAATCTCAAAAAAGCTGTAACTTTGTCTTATTGAAGTATATTTTCTAATATTTTATAAATTACTAAACGTATAGGACTGTGACGTATAAATTACGTGAAGTGACTATCCCTAACTATCCCTCCCACTTGCCTCCTGCGGAATAAGTACTTTTTTATAATATTTTTTTATTTAAAAAATTTAATTACCGATTTCACAACTTACTCAAGTGGAGGAAGGACAAAGGCCCACCATAATCCTATTAAAAATTTAATTATCAAATTAGTACCCAGGGAATGAGTACACCCTCACTTAGCCTGAGGGAATTGCTGATAGACCTATCCAATTTTAACAACGGTCTCTGGGACGGTAGTAGCAGGTCGTTGAGACCGCACACTGCTACACCTATGCTGTAATTAAACTCGATGGTGGTTCGACCAATCCAAGGTGGAACATGGTAGGTCTTGGATGTAATGCCTGTCTTGCGGTCTCTTGGTTACCCATAAGTTCGATTCTTTCAAGATTCATTGAGCTGCGACGTGCTACAAGTGTCTTTATTTCTCTTAATATGGAAGTAGACATAAAATACCAAAACGATACACCTGACTCATTCGGCCTATGATGACCTATGCATCAAACACTTATAGGGAAGCCTTGCCTATGAGGATGAAGAGAGTTAAAAAGATAGAATGCTGGAGTAATTGAACGTGAAATTGAAACTGCCCTCAGGAACTTTGAAAGCAATGCTTGTACATTTTGAATGTACTGAGCCCTAGCATGGGTTTTTTATTAACATTTTTATTAATAAGATGAGAGAAATTCTGTGCAGTAAGTCATTATTTACCGGCGAAAAGAATATTGAAAAGAACCTAAAACCTATTATCCCAGATAAGAAAACAGGAAAAGACCCCAATTTCAAATTTGGGTACATTTTGGGTATTATCATGGTTTGGTTAAGAAAACTGTATCCTAGAAAATAAAGAAGGATTGATAATAGTTTCCGGGTCTGAAACAATTTAAATGTTATATTAAATTAAATCAACCTGAAATTGACAAAGATTGGGTTGAAATAACCTAAATTCCTCTCGGACAACTTTCCGGTAAAATAATAATAAGATAACACAATATTTTATTGGATGATTCCATTTACAGTTAGTGGCGTAGTCGTATTGGGTTGGAAAGGTTCTGTCTCCCTGAAATAAAAAATAAATTTAGTCATTCATATCTGTAGACAATAAACGCATATAGAAAGGAGACATCCCCGATTTTAGTGGATTTTCCTAAAATCCTTGGATGGCCGATCCTCCCCCGAAACGAAATCTTTATTGCGTTCCTGGACGTCGGTTCCTATGAGATAAATTTGAAGCAGTTGTCTTATACAGACTCTAGTAATCAAGCTGTGATTAATTGCTGTAATTACATTAGAAGATATTTATTGGTCTGATGCTCCACACTCAATCTTCATCCTTGTAATTAAATAAATGATCCCTAAGGGATCTCAAGACAACTTGATAGTGTACTGTATTTTAAAATAATATTAAATATATTAAATTTAATCTCCTCATAGTTACTTTTTATAAATATAGAATGTAGCACCTGACAATTTAAATTAATTTTTTGTTAATTTATCATTTACATATGTAATTAACTTTGTTTATTTTTTATTATCCGCTCATGTATAGGCTCATCCGTCTAGTTTTTCGTCCAATTAACGGTACCCAAAATAAGGCTGGGTAAGCATATGAAGTGACTCTAGACTCCAAAGGGGCTTTCCACGATTATTTTTGAGTTAAGCCTTCAGCAACAACGGAATAACGGAATAGATAATTTATCTGCTACAGGTTTCGAACATGGAAATGTACCTATAGTAATTAAAACTTGACCAGAAATTCACATTAAAAAATAATGTCAGATATGATTCTATGAATAAAAAGTAGTATAAGAAATGTTCTCGTTTTTATTATTTCTAAAATTCAATGCGGAATGTTATTTACTATTTTTACAGTTTGTAGTGAGCTGTTATTAATGTTCTCTTTTTTGATAAAATTTACTATCGCCACGATGGAATGTAAATTGTTTAGTATACCATCAAAAATGACCTCGGAGACACGTAATTTTCGTGTAATTTTTGTTTATGACTTTAAACCTGGACAGTCTGCACCCTTAGCTGGAAGAAGCGTTCGCACGACGTTCGGGGAATGGTGTAACGAACGGACCACTCGTTGGTTTGAGAAATTTTCAGAAAGTGACGCAGATTAGTAGATAAATAAACAATTCTTTCTTTCTACCCAGAGGTGAAACCATCTCATCCAAATCGTACAGGATACTGACATAACGATAAGGGGATAATGGAAAAAAATTTATCAAAAAACCACCTGGATACCTGGAATTACCTGGACCTTAATTGGAAGCAACCTAATCTAATATAACATACTCTAACACGACATCGTTAGACCTTAAGTTTCACGACAGACAGTGGAACCAAATCCGCTAGTATAATTTATTATTATTATTCTTTTTTTGTTAATTTGCCACGTTTGTATTTAAATTTTTTTTTATTTATTTATTAAAAGCCACGTTATCAACTAACCATGTACTATGTACCCACAAACTGTAATAGGTTCAGTACATTGTAGTGACACGCTCATCTGCCTAGTTTTTCCACTAAATGAGATTCTTCCCTCTTCTCATCCTCCTTATCATCAACAGATTTCCATTTGTTCAGAAATTCGGATTACTTCCTTAGGGGTAAAACTTTTGAAAATTATTCAAAAACACATTTTCAGACCTCATTTCATCAATAAATCCTGAAGTTACTGTTATGGGATTGAAAAGTTGATAAAATGCTTGGAAGAAGCTATTAGTCCAGGATCCATGGTCCATTTTTGCACTTGATTAGTATCGAGCTGAATCTTCGTGAATAGCTTCGTTTCGATAAGACGCCCAACAATTTCCTGTGCGAAAATTCTCGATTGTGGTAGCTAACAGAGGTAGCAACGATAAAATATGTCGATTTGATGATTCTCAAAAATTTATTACTAAGTGGGTTTTTTTTGGTTGTTAAAGCTCAAGATAATTATCTAAATTATTTGAAAAAATGTTTTTCCTACAAAATGTATGGTTTGATCAAAGAGTCTCCTCCTTCCAATATGTATCGATAACGAAGTCAAAAAAGAAGAAGTAAAAAAAAATCAGCCGGTTAGTAATCATTTTTGATGACCTCGTTATCGATGCATGATGGAATGAGGGGACTCTTTGATCAAACTATACATTTTGTAGGACAAATAATTTAGATGATTATTTTGAGATTTAAAAAAAAAAACCCAGTTATTAATACATTTGTCAGAATCATCAATTCGACATATTTTATCCTTGCTACCTCTGTTAGCTACCACAATCGAGAATTTTCGCTCAGGAAATTGTTGGGCGTCTTATCGAAACGAAGCTATTCACGAAGATTCAGCTTGATACTAATCAAGTGCATCAAGACCATGGATCCTGGACTATATGGGAAATGAGGGTAAATATTTTGAATTCATATGAAAACGGCAACGAAACGCATTAGGTACATGTACGAGTTGGATACATGGCTCTATGGCATCATTTGAGCCTAAACCTTGTCAGGATGCCATATAAGGGTTGGGACATATATCGGATAGATTCCCTGAGGGTCGCAACTAAATCCCTCCTGGATTTTGAATAGAATAATTGAGTTGACTGATTAATACAAAGAAACAATGTTCTAGCGAGGACGTGGAGGGAGATGGTTTATGGAATCGGACGTAAATGAGGATATCGATCCAACTGAGCTGAATGGAGTGGCGCTATCTACAGTAGTGTTAGCAACCTCTGCCTCTTTACCTCTGTTCCTTTATTCTCCCATTCCTAGCCCCAGTCAAATGCCTCTATATGCTTTTTGTCTTTGTATTAATTCCCCTTTATCATCCACCTGACAGGCCCGGTTTTCCTCCTCTACTCTGACTTGTCCTAATTAACAATGACAATGGCCAATCCCGTGCCTTCCCCGCCTATAAGCCATTTTTTAATTTTAAACAATTATTTTAATGAGCGTATTACGTATATCTGCATTCAATAATTGTATTTATACGTAATACGTTATCGATCTGCACGTACCTTGAGCCTTTATAGGAAGTTTCTATTAGTAAAACCATACTAAAATGTTTATTATTAAATATATTATAATATAATCAGAAGATTCAAATTATTATTTGTCAATTATTTTAAATGAATCTCCAATCACTGGAAAAGAAAAAGGTTAAAATCAACCAGAGAGAGATTATTTCATATATATATGGACTTAAATAAAAATTCTTTGCATATTGCACCATCAATTAAGCAGAAACTGCTTGTTTAATTACTACAATATTTATACTTTTACGTAATATGATAAATTAACTCTGATAAATTTGGGTACTGTTTAACTCATTTGTTCGCATTTAAGCCTTCTTGTGTATATAAATAATATATGTGTTTTAACCAGTAAAACTACAGCCCATGAAAGGTCTACGGGTCTTGGGTTCAGTATGTGGTAGAGGCGTTATGGTTTCTTGGACAACGGCTTCACAGGGAAGTGATTAGATCGCCAGATTTCCCCCCAATTTCGGGTACACACTTTATATAAACGTAGACGTAGAGTAGATGTAGAGTTTCATATTATTATCCAAAGGATCCATCCCCGGCTGTTAACAGATTAAATTAAATCTGTTACGGCCGAATCTGAACCCAGGACCTCCGGCACGGCTACCACTGAACCACTCCGCTCAAATATATATGTTGTATGTTGAGTCGTATTTCCTAATACCGTCTCCTATATCCGACGTTCCGTTTTTATTTTTATTTTCCTGAAAGTGCCTTTGGAGGTTAGTGATTGTAACGACCCATCTTCTTTTACTAATCGCTACACAAAACAAGTTTAACGATGTCAATCCTGCCCATTGTTTGAGGTGTTTCGTCCAGTAGTGACGCCTACGAACTGGACCTTTCTTTCCTTTAATCTTGCGATGTATAATTTGCTGCAGGCGGCCGTACTTTTCATTTCGCATCACATGGCCGTAGTATATCAATTTATATCTTTTGATGCTGTCAAATATCTAGAGGGGCAACTGCATTTGTTGTAGTATGGTTTCGTTGCTGACACGAAACTCTGAGCATACGATATCGACAATAGCTTCCCCACCAAGGAAAAGCTATATAAGTTACTAATGCGGGAAATGATTAACATCGTAAAGACTTTCATTTTTTTTTTTATTTATTTCAATTAACCTCCCTCGCACTTCTTTGATACATATGCTAATGACTTATGTTTATTTGAGATATGACCCAACTATTGTACACCAACCTTGGTAGTTACACATGACGTCCATTCATTCAACATTTCCCATCAGATGGATTTCCATTCCAGAGGCATCTACTATCAGGCCTCTACCAAGCAGAAACACCCTACGAAATTACCTCATTCGACCTTTCCAAAATCATGGATGAAGTATTGACGAGATATGGAAATAAACATTGCCCAAAATAGAGATGACCTTTCAACCAAGACAGATTACACACTCCGAATGGTCCGTCCAAAGTTCTTAATCATAGAAAATGATGGGTTTTTTTCCTTTTTTGGCACAATCTTACATTTACGGGATTTTTTTTATTTTATCTCAATATCAATAAAACGAGATGCAAGTAAACGCATTAAGTTGCTAAAGTACTGGGCAATTGTATTTTAGTTCTTGTATGTGAAGAGAAACGTGTTCTCATATGTTTAAGTGCTCGTACTTATGGGACGAAATACAATATCTCTGTGACTAAAGCTATCGTTATATCTGCAACCCCAGTGAATAATTGGTTAAGTCGAGTTTTGTTCAAAATGAATTAATTGTATTCTGGGAAGCGGGATCGTGTCAATCTCGTACTGCATAAGTGGTTAAATCAGGCCTCGGCATGAAATGGAGTTATTGCTTATATTATTACGCCATTTCAAGCCAAAGGCCTACGAGAATATTACGATGCTCCTTCTCTTAGTACAATTTTTTAACTGTAATTCATATTGTCTTTAATTGTACTTAAAGTCAGGTGCAAAAATATTCTTATTATTGATCGCAGTTTCAGGCTTCTTCAACCTTACCAGAATAAGCTCTAAGGAATAGAGCTTTGGGGCTCCACTAAGCCATCGAATTCTTCTCGCATCTAATCCTTACAATCCAAAATCCTTTGTTACGAATAAAGTCATCCATAATGACCTTAATATCCCATTTGTTGCTGATTTGGCTTGAATCGACTATCAATACCTTCATGGCAATATTCCTAATAAAATCCACTAGTTTCAAACCTTTCTACCTTTTAATTTCCTGATAATCCTCCGAGGCTTTAGAAAAAAAGCCACCTCGAGAACTTCTAAGTTGAATTTGTTATTTGAATTCTACCACCGGGTAGTTTCTCTATTTGCCTATATCCATGCCATTATATTTACTTGTTGTGTTGTTATAGTGCAGTTGTATATTTCATTAAATACATATATTTTAAATACAGTAAATTTGATACACCCTGTAGGAAGAAGAAGAAAAACGACAAATTTATATTGTTACAGTTATCAAAACCAGAAAACTCTTCAACATATTTCTTTATAGTATCAATTTAAATGTATTATGTATTAATTAAAAATATTCAACTTTGATTATTTAAAAAAATTAGCAGACAAAAAGGAAATATAATTATTTCATCTCATACTCAAAATGACACATTGCTTCTAATTAACTTTTGAGTACTGATAATTTATAAACTTTGTATTTAGTAAACAATTAGTTTATTACAATTATTTGTAGGTTGTGGTTTGTTTGGTGCACTCAAACGTGGATTGCTTTTAATTTCCCTGACGATCCAAGTCTCATCCCTATTAGTTAAATTTTTTCTAGTGCTTTTAACTTTTTTTCTGGTAATGCGCTTTTCCTTTTTGAATCTCTCTACTATATCCTGGACAATTTAACGGCTTTTAAAAATAATTTCGGCTATTCAATTTAAAGATTTTCCGTCATTAAAATGTTAAATAACCAACTGCCAACTCACGTTCTTTTGACGTTGTTTGTGCACCCATTTTCGTAAAAAAACGTAAAATTTTCTTCAATTCGCTTTGAAAAAACCAAACACTTTCGACACCAGAGTTTAACTAAAGTGAAATAGTTTGAGGTAAACAAATATTGTGAAAAACTACGTATAAAAACGGTGTATCATTTTCATTGTGAGGTCAGTAATCCTATACAAATGTGTTTTATTTTTATTATTAAATTCTTGTTTTTTGTAAATGTTTATATAGAAAGTACATACTTCTAGGATGTTTAGTGATTACAATAAATTATTGATTTTAATGTAATAATTTGAACTATTTATTTATTTAAAGACATCGATAAATATCCTGGTGCATCATTTTGACTGGGAGCCTCTGTATGTTTTTACCTCAGTTTTAATCACTACCCTCCGTTGGATATGATTGAGAACCGTCACGATTCTAGAGGATCCATGACAGTGATTGGTGACATTGATTGATGATTTGCTCTCTGTATAGAGACTGGGTAAGCCCCATGAGGGTCCTCAGATCCCACAGAGTCCTTCCATGGCTGTTAACTGTTTAAATAATTTATCTCCCATAGCCGGACTTAAACCCTGAAACTTCAGCATAGCAACTCTCTGCTCTGCCCACTGAACTACCCCGCTCCCTTATAAGCCTTAATATTCCAACTAAAAGTGGGGAAATTGGATTTTACTTTTGAGTTTATAGTTTTCTTGAATTGAATTACATATTCCGAAATGTATTAAAAATTTCAATTTTGGGAGTAACAAGGACCCTAAGATGGATTATATTGAAGCAGTTGATTGGAGGGTGTTAATAGATTGTGGTCGGTGGGCGATGGTCCGTGGCTTAGAGCGAGGGTCACATAGAGCATTAATAACTAAGCTAATTAGTTTGTGTTTATGCACGTTTGAGCTTGTCCTCCCAACCCCCACAACCCCATCTCCAAGCGGGTCACATCCCTTCAAGGCTATCATAACGTCCGGGGGATTGTTTCAATTATCTCACGTTTGCGTTTAATTTACTATGAAATTACCTTATTTTTTATGAAACAATTGTCTTGTAATATTCCCGGGTATATTATATAACATAAATTTATGTTATTGAGTGTAGATGTATTATGTATTAATTTTAATGAATTTTCGTTTAGGCTTGGAGTAATTATTCCTCGATTCAAACGACTAATTATTTGGTTTTAGAATTATTAAGTCTACAAATAATCCAAGCTGGACAATTTGTGCAACCTTCTACCCCTAAGTCGTGAGATGGAAACCAGGCAGGTGGCCCTAGGGTTATTTAAAGGGAGAAAGAATGCTGTCCTGTGTTAGGTACTTGTTAAAGATTCCTATTCTAAGTATATCTAGACAGGGAAAATTTATGATTCCCACTGTAGCATCGCCTGATTAGCTATAGCATAAACTGTTGCATAAATGAATGGAAGATCAATTAAACTTAGTGTACCAGAACGCATAATACACTTGAACGCGATTAAAGTATTGATCGTCTCTAAATGAGACAATCTTCATAAATCCCCTCCCCCTACAGGAATAAAACGAATTATAAATTTAAATTAAAAAGGAATAAGTTTTAATCTTTTAAATATAATATTATGTGATTTTAGTCATACTTTAGGTACTCTCTAATCGCCTTATAACGAACCAACTCTCATTTTTGCAATTATTTTGTACATCAGTTTCTTTTTAAGATAGTTTATAGTTTATAAATGAAGTTATGAAATATTATGATTTGAGGAAATATTGTTTTATGTCGGTTATTTACTTTATTAGGGAGCGGAGTGGCTCAGTGGTAGAGCACTGTGTGCCACGCCGGATATCCTGGTGCAAATCCCGCGGCGGGGAAGACTTTTATTTAGTCCGTTTCCAGCCGGAGATGGATCATACTGGATCTAGGACCCTCCTGGAGCTTACTCAGCCTCTATAAAATATTATAAAAATGGGGTACCCGAATTAAGGGGGAAAAATCTGGCGGTTGAGCGTGACCTAGGACAAGTCTCCTCCTTGTAGAACTAGTACAGAACCAGTCTATGAAACAGTACAGTCTCTTCCATGTACTGAACCCTAGACCCGTTCACGGGTTGTAATGGTACAGCTTTTTTTCTATGTATTTTATTATTATTTTCACACTATTTTTTTAAAGGTTTATCTTTTATACACACACACATTTGTACATATATATATATATATCCCTTAATTAATCCCTCCATGTCTATTCCTATAATACTTGTGTACTTGTATCTTTACGTTTTGAACTAAATCAACATTGTTTATTTCTGAAATCCATATTAATTAATAATTAATAATATTTTTCTACTGATGGTTCGAAAGTGCAAGAGAATTTTATATATTCATTTTAAAATAAATAATAAGTTTTATATTTTGATTATCAACGGCTCGTCCATTTAACCATTTTCCGTATACGTAGCTTATAGTTAATATATTTATTATACGTGCAGTCGCTCAGTAGCAGCCGCAGTGTACAGAGTGTCGTTAACAATTTAAGTTTCTTTTACAGTGTTAATTATTTTAGACTATTATATTTCTTTCTTTATTTTTCACCTCAACAAGTGATTACTTTTTATTTTTAATTGGACTACGAAATCCTATACAATGCCCCTAGGGGGGGCAGAAACCGATATGGATGCGGCCACACCAGGCACATCAGGAGTCAATAACCCTCCAAAAAGAAAAAGGGGAGATGTATTACAATATAATGTAGACATTTCTAACAGCTATGATATATTTTCCGATTTAGACGACGAAGAAGTTATCACCGACTTATCAGCCGCCAACATTAGACGGAAAAAGAATAATCAATTTCCTCCAATAATTGTGAGTGGATCATATAATAGCATGAAGGAAACAATTAATAAAATAAAAACAAAAATAAATGAGGTACATATGAAATGCTCTGGAAATAAAACAACCTTCTATGTTTATAACAGTGAAGATTTCTCCACTATCAAAAATGAATTAAAAGAAAAAAATCTCGGTTTTCATTCCTATACACCGAAAAATGAAGTAAAACCAAAAGTAATCTTAAAAGGAATGCCACCAGAATCCACTTCAGAAGAGATCACAGCCGACCTACGGAACCAAGGGTTGGAAATTTTTAAAATATATCAAATGGAAAAAAAATCTGAACATGGGCCCATAAAATTACCAGTAGCAGTAGTCATTCTGGAAAATAAGGATCAACTGAACAAAATAAATAAAATAAATTACTGCTGTAACATAGTAATAAAATGGGAAAAATACAGGTCAAATAAAGAAATAACTCAATGTTTTATTTGCCAAGAATTCAATCACGTAGCAAGAAATTGCTTCAAAAAACCTAAATGCTTAAAATGCTCGGAAGAGCACCTATCCAAAAACTGTCCAAATTCTTTAATCGACGGATTCACCCCGAAATGCTGTAATTGCTCTGAAGCACACTTTTCCAACTCACCACAATGCACCAAATACAGAAGAAATTTAGAACTACAGTTAAGTAAAAAGAAACCTACTCTAAAGGCAGCACCTCGAAAAAACTTCAAACCAACCGAGCAAGCATTTCCCTCCCTTCCAACACCGAAATCACAATGGCCTCAAAATACCTTCTCAAGAAATCAAAATCAGAACAATAGTGAACCTTCATTTTCAGACTGCTTCAAAGAAATAAAAAACATTTTTAGTTCGTTTAACATAGGTAAGATTATTACTAAATTTAAAAACACGTTATCTCAACTAAAAAATGCGGATGACGGTATGTCCAAAGTATTTATTCTAATAGAGGGATTAATCTCTTTAATAGATTAATGATCATGATAATTGATATAAATATACATAATACTTACAGGTATATACATTTCATAAACTCTAGTGATGTAGAATTACGTACGTACTTGGACTCCACTAATGCTATTCACATCAGGCACAGCAGCAACATTTCGTCAATAACGCATAATTCCGAACTTCACAATAAATACTTTCTCAGTACACCTTGTCTCGTTCCTCTTATCACGAAGGCTAAGGCCACACTAGTTTATTATATCTCACTCAAAACAAACTGCTTACAGTCTCCGCTCTTTATCAATACAAATATCAAACAAACTCTTATTTTAGTGTCTTCACTGCTTTTTTATCTCGATTTATTTATTTCTAATACCAATTGCAAACCAAGAATATATGACAGTTAATAAGGATAAAATTAAATTAATGATGTGGAACGCACAAACAATTCGTGGTAACGATGTGGAATTTAAATTATTCCTAGAGCAAAACAAACCACACTTTGTTTCAGTATGTGAAACCCGGCTGGCTCCGCAGGATAGATTTTCAGTTCCGGGATACGACATTTATCGTAAAGATCGTAACAGGGCGGGAGGGGGCGTCATGCTATTAGTTCGTTCCGACACTCAACACCACTTCATACAGGTGCCAAAATTAGAATTTACCGAAGCAGTAGCCATTAACACAATAATAAATAATAAACTAACTACAATCATATCGGTCTATATACCTCCAAATAAATTAAATATTAAAGACATTGCTAAATTATTTCGGTTAAATAAAAATATATTAATATACGGTGATCTGAATGCAAAAAGCTTACAGTGGAACTGCCACAGCACCAATAAAAATGGTAAACTATTATTAAACTACATAGTAAACAATCAAATAGAATTACACAGCCCTTACGAACCAACCCACATTCCCAAGCAACGCGGTTACAAACCAAGCATAATAGACCTTGCTCTTACCAAAAATATACATAACGTATCCCCACTCATCGCATTATCATGCCTAAACTCGGACCACAACCCCGTGATTTTCTGTTTAGGGTCATCTTTATCCACTAACCCGAAAACAAGTAAATTTGCATTCAAACAGGCTGACTGGCAAAAATTTCGAAAAATAATAGATTCTAAAATAAACTACAACCCAATAATTAATAACTCTCATGAGATTGACTGCAACCTTAATAATTTAAACATACTAATCAAACAAGCCATGGCAGAAACTATCCCTCAACATTCTTCACAGTCTTACCGTAATTATAATTTACCGTCTCCTCTACTAGCACTCATACAAATTAAAAATAGACTTAGGAGAAAATACCAACGTACCAAAAGCCCTCAAATTAAGACAGTTTTTTATAATTTTAACAACTTCGTTAGATCCCGTATCAATCAATGGAGAAATGATAACTGGGCAGCAACTTTAAAATCATGTAAACCTGGTGAAAATAAAATGTGGAAAATACATAAAATTCTGACCAAAAAAGCTACTAAAATTCCCCCACTGAAACAGAACAATAGTTATGTCTACACGGACAAAGACAAAGCCGATTTATTAGCCCGTAATTTCCAATACACGAACTCTACAACTTCGAATTTTGGCTCTAACCATCACAATCGAAAAATAAATAAATCTGTCCGAAACTATTTAAAAAAGTCATTCGAAATTAATTTCACCGCTATTTCACCCAAAGAAACAGGAAAGATTATAAAAAAATTAAAAACAAAGAAAGCCTCAGGAGACGATGGCATCCCTGTACAGGTTATAAAAAACCTAAGCAGGAAAGCCATCTACCACATAACAAAAATATTCAATTCAATATTAAGGCTTAATTACTTTCCCGCCGCTTGGAAAATTTCCAAAACAATCGCCATCCCAAAACCTAATAAAAACCCAATTAATTTTACAAGTTACAGACCAATTAGCCTGCTAAATATTTTATCCAAAATCCTGGAACGCTTGCTTCTAAAACGAATTGTTAGGCATGTAAACCAGAACAAACTGATCAAAGATGAACAGTTCGGTTTTAGAGAACACCATTCCACTGTCGACCAACTAGCTCGTCTTACCGATTTCATTACACAAGGGTTCAACAATAAAAAACATACAGGCATGCTCATGTTAGATCTCGAAAAAGCTTTCGACACAGTTTGGCATTACGGTCTTATTTACAAATTAATATCGCACGAATTTCCTCCATACCTAATACATATCATATATTCCTTCCTTTCTAATAGACAATTCTATGTTAAAATAAACCATTCTAACTCCAAAGCACTTCCCCTACCCGCTGGACTTCCTCAAGGCTCATGCCTATCCCCAATCCTATTCAACCTGTTCATATCCGATCTCCCAAAACATAATAAAGTAACCACATCGCTTTACGCAGACGACGCCGCTTTGTACACAGCATCATACCGAATCGATACTATAGTAAACCGATTACAACAATCTTTCAAAAAAATCCATAAATTCTGTCAAAAGTGGAAACTAAAAATCAATCCAATAAAATCGGCCGCCATAATCTTCACAAAGCGCAGACCTAACATAGACCAGCACATCATCTTAAATTCCGAACACATCCCCTGGTCTAAATCCGTAACATACCTCGGTTTAATTGTAGATAAGTCCTTAACATTCACAGAGCACATCAACAGGAAAACCGAAAAAGCGAAAAAAATCATCTACAAAATGTTTCCCTATTTTAATAAAAAATCTAGGCTAAGCCCTAAAAACAAATTAATCCTTTACAAAACAGTAATCCGCCCATTGATAACCTATGCCTCTCCTGTCTGGAGTTCAACCTGCGCCACAAATTATCGAAAGTTTGAAAGGGTACAAAACCTATGCATGAGGATTATCAATAATTATCCCCGCTACACGAAAATATCGACTATGCTTAGAAATCTTGAACTCCCCACTATTAAACAATATGTTTCAGACCAAACAAAAACATACTTTGAAAAAACTCCAGCTTCCGAAAACCCATTAATCCGAGAAATCGGTAACTATGACAAACATTCGCTACGACGCTACACGCACAAAAGAACAAAACATATACTTCTTTCTTAATAAATCACCATTTGCAGATATTGTAATCAAGTTATCTGTATTTATTTTATAGTTCTTTTCAATTATTCATTTATTTTCTAAGTAATTATTATTATTATATATGTTTACTTTATTATTATCATTTTTATTTATTTATTATATTAGTATTATTATTATTATTATTTTTTTTTTGTCTTAAGCTGGTTTTTTCTACATTTTTCCTGCTATTGTGAAACTTATTTATAAAAGGCAACTGTAATTAATTAAAATCACTGTCTTTAAACATGTAAAGGTAGTCCGGAACATGTATTCACAAATACTGCTTGTATATGTAAAATTGCAAATAAAGTTGTTTTGTTGTTGTTGTATGCTATTATACGTGCATGTAATATGATCCACAACCGCATTGATTCTACTGATGATTGGAATTGAATTTTTAATATATTTTATATTTATAATTAGTTTCGTATTTCGACTATCTATTGCTTGTCAATATTTACCCCTCTTCCTTAAACATGGATGTGATAAATACATATAATGTTATTATATATATATATATTTAATACGTTGTGTATTTTTATTTAAGAGTGATATTAAGACAGAGAGGGATGAGAAAAGAGATAATATAGAGTCGAGAGAGGGACGCGCCCTGTATCGATCGCGGGCGCCGGCCCCGGCGAGCCCCTTCATAAACATAGCCCTTACCACGTGGCTTCCAGTCCCTTCAAGTTCTCTAGTCCTCAGAGTGAGTGAGGTGTAGCCATTAGTGTGGCTTCAATATAGGCACTGGCGCAATGCCTCTTTACAACGCAACATTTTAGGAAAACCATTAAAAATTCTACCCGTTAGTGCTTTATTCGCTCTACCAAATATCCCATTACTAAACTCCACGGATTTTAAGCCCGGTAAAAAGGTGTATTCATAAATAAACTCATATTTATATGAAAATAACAATATAAAAATGTAAGTATATGTATATTTCGATTCGTATAATTAAATCAGGTGTATCTCATGGTGGTTTCCTAGGACTACTTCTATTTTATCTACATAAATATAGTGCCTGAGTTCCAACTTGAGGGTTTGTTTTTGATTGTGTTATCTTGACAGATCTTCACTTGATCTACGAAACAAACGGCTATAGATTTTACAACACTGAACTAAGAACTTATTTGGGCATATGTAGCATAACTTGGGGGTTCAATAAAAGGCGTTTATATTCACAAGATACAAACAAAATAATTCAAAATGAAAAAAAAAAGGTTAATGTTTCTAGGCTTATTTCGAATCACGCTATACAGAATATAAACCCATTCCCACTCTAAAATTATATAGTCACAGCAAGTACACGACATTCCACTCGTAGGCACATCACCTAAATATTCTGGTTATTTCTCTTTCTAACTCTCTCTTTCCTGAACTTCCTATGAGGAGATTAAAAAGACAACGGCCAGTTCAGAAATAATGATCAAAAATATCATTTTCCTACATTTCGTGGAGAAATAAAATCATTGGGATCAAATTTCGCTGGATGCAACACAGCACAATATATTGCAGGTGCAAATATAACATAAAAATAATATGAAAAATCAAACTATAAAAAACAAATTACAGTAATTTGCAAATTTTCCAGATTGATATTAAGTAGGTTTTACTTTTCCAGTTAATCTCCAGTTGAAAAACTTAATCTTCTGATTGGTGTAATTAGATAGGCGTGCTTGATGGCTGTTTCCTAGAGCAGTTACTGTTGGGCACGTCATATTTCCCACCACGCCCAGATACTTACATGATTATCGATTTCATTAACATATGATATGGCTTTCGAATTTTCTCTCAACAAAGAACCTGAAATGGATCAACTCCTCAAGGACGGACAGTTGATGTCACTCTCGGGCCGATGGTGACGTAGCTTAAATATAAATATGTTGAGGAGTTATTTTGTGGCCTTCAAGGGAAGGTGCATAGTTTATTGCCAGTCATCCAGTATCCAAGTATAATAAAAAGTTGGAATATTCGATATCATAGTTTTATGGTATTGCTTAAAATCCCTGAAGTTTTATATTCATAATTATTCCTTGTGTTTATGTATTTTCAATACTATATTTTAAGTATTGTTTAATACGTTTATTGCTGCAGTAGAAAATTGTATTAATGTGTTTTATTTTTATGTATTGTTTTATTTTTTGTTTGTCTTTTTTTGATGTTATTATTTGTCGCCTCCTTAACTCCTCCCTCATATATGATCACCCATGGTTTATTTCGTTTTCATTTTATAACGAGCAAGCTTCCATCTCCTATGTGCTTATATGAAACTTTAATGTTTAAGAATTGTTTGTGATAAAAACTTATTAAAGTGATTCCTGCTCAATCGTGTGATTTCTTTTCCTTTATTTTACTACCTTCTTGAAATGCTAATGTTTAGTTGGTATAACTATGTGTTATAAATAATAATCTTTCCTGCAACCATTGAGTAATTATGTCCATTACTCAACTAAAACGGGTGTGGAAAGTCCCACAAAAAAAATGTTTTAATTATTTTATTGAATTGTACAACTGTAATATATACATCTAGTACAAGGGCTATATGAATAAATAAATTCATGACAGGACATGTAGAGGCACTACCCACTGGCAGCACTCTAATAACATTTCTATAATAGAAGGTCCCGAGGCCTTCTTCTCTTCAGACGCCTAGGAGGATCGTCCGGGATGGAATTGGATGCAAGGATGGAAACTAGTGGGTTTGGATGGGCCTAGAGTTTATTATGGTATGATATGTATCTGGAATGGGCTAAATCGGTAACATATGGAACGGTAAGGTCATTATGGATGGTTTTATTTATGACAAAATAACGAGCGTTTAGGATTTTGCGAAGGATTCTGGATTGCAAGGATTGAATAGTAGAGGAATTCGATGGTTTGGTAGAGCCCCATAGTTCAATTCTGTAAGTCCATATAGGTCTTATAACAGTCACATAAATAAGTCTTTTGTAATTGATCTGAAGCTTTGAGCGTTTTTCTAGTATGCGTTGAAGTAGTCGGGAGCGTCTAGCTGTTTCTTGTCTTTTCAGTCTTGTGTGAGGGTTCCAAGTAAGACGTTTGTCTAAGTTGAGTCCTAGGTAGTGAATCTGTTCAACAGGGATAAGTGGAGTACTATTAAAGGATACATTAGGACAGGAAGTCATGGGTTTTCAGCGAAGGGTAAAGCTAATTTGATGGGACTTGTTGGAATTAATTTTAATTTTCTAATTCCGACACCATTCTTCGAGGCTTGATAAATGTGATTGAAGGGATTGGGATGCAATATATGGGTCGTTATTAACAGATAAGGCACATCTGTAATCAGCATACGTGGAGATGAAGATGTTAGAATGGGTTGGAATGTCAGCTGTATATAGTGCGTAGAGGATAGGACCGAGGATGCTACCTTGAGGAACACCTGCAGACTGGGAATAGAGGGAGGAGTAGGAACGTTTATGATTTACTTTAAATGTTCTGCCAGTTAGAAAGGAGCGAATGATTAGAAAGTATGTAGGAGGAAGGAATTGTCGGATTTTGTAAAGGAGACCTGGGTGCCAGACTCGACAAAAGCCTGTTCTACATCGAGAAAGGCTCCCGTGCAGTACAATCTACGCTCCAATGCAGAGGAGACAACATCCACCACACGATAACATTACTGGATAGTGGAGTGGGATCTTCGGAAACCAAACTGGTGGTCTGGGATTATGTGGTTACTATCTAGGATTCGGAAGGAAAGAAAAATAGCGATTTCAAGCCTTTTCGGCGTCAAGACGCTCGTTAAAGATAATAAAGTATCTTAATGATACCTGAACATACATAATTTAGGATTCCCTATTAGCATAGTCGGATTAGCCATAGCAGCAAGCATAATGTGGCTGTCAATGAACAAACAAACAAACAGCAGATACAGAATTTTATGTGTTCTTTTCTCCAATCCATCGCATAGTATTACGATCCCTAGGACCGAATAATTATCTTGGGAAATTATTCAAACCGGATTTATGCGATTTTTTAAACTGATTTTCAGTTATTTAAATGAAATATTATAATTATTTTATATTTATTCGAAAAATATTAAATCTTTATTCGAATTGTACTACGAAAATAAATAAAATTACTTATTTTAAAATCTTCTGATACAATATTTTTATATTAATTTGTTATAATTAGTCTACTTCCATTTAAACTAACTTCACAAGGACAAATGTACTGTTCCCCTGCCCTACTTTTTGGTTCCTTGCCAGAGGACACAGTTGTTTGTTGGATGAATGCTATTGTCTCATTCCTGCAACTTCATGGCTTTATCAGTATATTAATCCAAAGTCTTGCAATATAGTCTTTAAGGTTTAGTATCATTTATAGTTTAAATTATGAAGGGAAAACCTATCTACTAGCTAGGATTGTTTTTGTTAGGGAAGTAAATAACGTTATAACGTTCCCTATTTATTTGATATGGTTATGTTTCCATAGAAAGAGTGTCTGAAATTGGAAAAAGCATTTAGGAAATCATATACCTACTACTTCATAAATACGTAAAAGTGTGAATTATTTTCTTTAACTAGAATAGTTATTAATTATTTGAATTCAAAAGTAGAAATTATTCTAAACAAGATAAAAAGATGTTAAGAGAAAAATAATCACTGCTACTATTATAAAAAAAATATTTTTATTTTGAACAGAAAAGATATGTCCAAGGCCTCGATTCTCCCACGTTTCCGTCATGGTGCTCTGGTTATGCCATCTACCCTGGTTCGTACCTCGGTCAGACAAATCCATTCTCTTCACTGATCCCATATCCCCGTGTTCTCGCAATTTGCGATATATACAAGGGGAAGAATGTTCATTGAACATTACTTTAATTAGTATCTTATTGACTAGGTCAATATATATATAATTATAATTTATTATTTTTTTTTTTTATTAATTATTATAATTTTTACTTTGAAGAGAAGATTTCTCTGACCTAGGTACGAACCAGGATAGCTCAGAACGACGGAAACCTGGGAGACCCGGGTTCAAATCTCGGCCCTGGACATATCTAAAAAATATATAAATATTTAAAAATGATAACAATTAATAAAAAAATATATAAAATAAATTATTAAAAAATAGCTTTATATTTTTCGCTTTTTTCCTACTTTTCAAGAAAAAATAGATGAATTATTATTTTGCGGATATATGGCATTGTGATTTTCATTAATCCTTACTAAAAGTGATAATTTCATTGATAATGACAAATTTATATTGTTATTAAATTGATCTGATGAGTAGTTGCAAAGTCTCCTCTTGGCATTTATGTTAGATTAAAAAACCCGTAAAGGTTCTTGGGTTTTGTGCTTTTATTAAAAAAAACATGAAATTAAGCTTCTAATTAAAACATCAACAATGTTATGTTCACTTAACATTATTGATAACAATCAATAATGTTAAATTTTCAGGCAGTAATCTTTCTATTTACCTACCCCAAGTTAACATTCTGTAAAAATTATTTGTAGATTCTGGATTTTTTCATTTAGCGGTGAAGAGTTGTATTTATGTAAAAAACCAATTGCCATAAATATATTTTTTTTCCAAGTTAAAATCAAATGTTTGTTTTAATAATGAATTAAGGATAATCCGTACCAATAAAATCCGTGAAGAGTCTTGAGTGTAATAGATAAGTACTATCTATGTACTAAACTAATGTTTCTCAGATAACGGTTGTGTAAGGAGTAGATAAGGACGAGAAGAGGTAAAAGTTATAAAAATGGCTATAACTGTATCGCTACAACCCATGAAGGGTCTTGGGTTCAATTCATAGTAGAGACTGTACTGTTTCTATGCTAATGGTTGGGCAAGGGGTTGATTTTGCTGAGTTCAGATTCAACCGCTAGATTTTTCCTCCTATTATGAATACCAACTTAGGTTAGGTAAGAGTAACCTCCTAGTGAGAATACCAATAGAGGTTAGGTGAGCCCCAGGAGGGTCTGCAGATCTCACAGGATCCATCTATGGCTGTTAATTGATCAATTAACAAGTTTGCTACAGCTGGATTCGAAACTCAGCGTTGTGCACACCAAGTTATCCTGCTCTTTACGTTAGATATTCCATAATATTAGGATAGAACGGACTTTTTCTAATTTCAAAGGTCTTGCTGAAAGAGGGAGGGAATTCGATATTACTAAATGCAGAAAGTTGAGCAACAGGCCCAAGCTCTACTGTCGAAAGTAAACTTTATGACGCACATAAAGTCGGACGTGTGAGGACTCTGAAAACTCTTACGCTCGTAATTTCTTCTCGCCAACAAAGGAATTTTATATTCATGGTCTTATTTAAATTATGATCATGAGCTGCTGATGTTTTTATTACCTTGGAAATTAACAAGTTTTATTTCACAATTACATTTATTATTGTTATATTAATATCTTTGTGATAATTTATCATTTTATTTAAATTATAATGAGATTATGGTATTCATATCACTTTTATAACTTAACTAATTAAATATTTTTATTATGATTACTAATAAATGAATAGGGTAGTAATTAGTGAATGGTTATTAATTAATTACGAATTTAATTGTAAGTCCTCAATGTGAAAAATGTATTCCAAACAGGACGCTCAAGGATTTTATACTTGAATGCCCGGCATACATAACCCAAAAAGAAATGATGCTTAGAGAGTTAAATGTGAAACGTAACATTATTTTTTAAATAAAATATTTGAAATCTATTAATAAAACTATGTATCATAAATAGTTATTATAAATACTTAATGATTGCAGGGAAGGGATGACATACTGACCGATGGAGCTTATGTAAAAATTAAATGACTTTTATCTGGCTGTATGGAATAAACCAGTACTACATGGGATTACGTATCTCGTAGTTAATTATAAACCAGATTTTAATGAATGTTCATAATTATATTAATGTATTTTTATTAATACAAGCTTAATTTCGGTCAATTTAATGTGTTTTCTAAAATATATTCGATAAAGAATAAGTTGGACAAGGATCTAAATTTTAGGCATTTAAATATATATTCATTTAAATAGACGCTTTAACTCTTTCTTAAATAAAATTTAAAAATATTAGTCTCATATAAGGGTAACAATATTACGCTTTATACAGTATAGGTAAACAAATTTCTTATTATGTACCCCATTGGTTGAAATATTAATTTTTAAACCATTCATTCATGAAATAATTGAACTAGATAATTAAAAATAAATAATCTCAAGTAATCGTTAGCTATAGTTATATGAAACGTTAGGTACCAATGAATATCGTTTATGACAATTTATTCCATCTTCCATCCGAATGAACATTGTTAAATAACTTTCCATTAACTTTGATGCAAATTTTTCCAACACTCATACCCCACAATTCCCAAAGACCCAATAGTTGCAAAAGAGCCTCTGGAAAGAGGATGATACCTGAAATGGTATTATCATTTATCTTGCCAAGTCAGTCGAATCTGGTTAACTTAGTAATATGCAATAACTCTCAAAAAGTTTTAAATAGGTAAGTAACAGTATAGAATCCGTTTAGGTTTGCTGGAGTAAGCCCGATTCATATATATTTTACCTTTATTTCTTGACAACTTGCTCTAAACGACATCCCTAATAGAAGAAGATGGCCTCATCTTGGGTTAGCTAAAGGTAAGAAGCCATCGAGTAGAAGAAGGTAATGCGGCGATAGGAAGGGAATGGGTCGATGGGCCTCGAGGTTCCCTACCTCACGCTCTCTCTCTCCAAAATTACCTTCTAACTTCATATCATTTAGAGATTCTCTTTTCTATATCTCTCTAATGGAGGTCATTTGGGAAAATTCATTTAGATCATCGAAAAGCTTAAATGTTTCCAGTGCATAGCGACAGCTTAAAACCCTTATGAGGCATAAAGTAAACGGTCCTTAACTACTTGAAACCCCATACGAAATTATCTCTGTCGACCTTTCCGTAATCATAGTTGAAATTTTGACCAGATATGACAATAAGCTTATCCATGAATAGAGATGACCTTCCAAACGAGACACGATTACACACACTGAATGATCCAAAGTTCTTAGTGAACTATTTTAAACTATTTTTTTCTTTAAATGAAATATTCTTTAACCACGTTTAGCGACTTTTGGTAGGGGTATACGTGTGGGTTCGCGTCAGCAACATGCTCGAGACTGGCGGCACCTAGCGACCTGTGCATGAATTAAACAATTTGTTTTTACTTTAGTTTAAGGGTTATAATTCTATTGATGTAAGAATAATAATATTTATCTAAAACTTCCTTTATTAGTTGTGTTATTCATTCTAATAATAATTAATCCATAAATAGTTGAACTTTTCGTTTCCTTAAAAGATTTTATTCTCACTTGTTTTATGACATTTAATGTAAAAAAGATCTTAATACTGTTGAACTTGACGATGATAAAAAATGCTAAAAATGAATGTAAAGTTCATCAACATCTAAGTTATAAATAAAAAATACAAGCTATAAACAATATAACTATTTACTAATTATTATTTCAGTTAAATTTCTGATGTTTTGTATTGAGTTTGTGTAGCCCAACATATGTTTTGATTTATTAATAAACTACTTGAAAAAGTATATAATTATTGTTAGGAGTGTCAGTACATGTAGAAGTCTGTCTAATGTTAATTATTTAAATTTACAAATTTGATTTGTTTTTAATTCAGACACTATAATTTATTGAAATATTCAAATAAGAACAGTTATTCCAAAGTTTTGACTTTTCACTCTGTAGGAAATCCTCATGACTGCCTATTCAATTTTTTCTTACATAAATTCTTGGGCATCCTAGACATAAATTAAAAAAAATTAATAAATTCTCCAAGTTTGCTCTGTTCTGTATGTTGGATATAGATTTATTCAGTAGGATATGTGGATTTCTATGTCATTTATACATTTTTTATTGCTGAACATTTTTATGTAAAATTCATGTAATATCATTTTTTTTATAAGAATAATAGCTATTAATCATTTGCTACATTTTCAACTGGTTATTTTTTAAAATCTAATTGCTAATTATTAAAGATTTTGTCATGGAAACATTTTTTTCTCAAAAAGTATAAATAAATTATGTACTACGCAATATTAAATCTCTAACAGTCCTATTTGTTCAAGTCAATTTAGGATTCACACATCCCTCACTATAGATGTGACTCTTTTTGTTACAAAAACGAAGCTAGCCCTTTGTTGATTTGCTGTGTTAGCTTTTGAGAACGAAATATTCGACCATCTCTGCTTTTTAGTACCAGAAAGGTGCGGTGTTCTATACGTTTCATTTTTTTCTTTTGAAACACCTCTAAAAGCTTTCCTCGTTTTTTAAAAAAGAGTAATCGTCATTGAGCCAACTTCGCAGAAACGTTGACACGGTTTTTCCTTATATAACAATATTTTATTTTATTATAGCGGTTGCTCAGTGGGTAGAGTGCTGAGGTGATATGCCGAAGGTTCCCTATTGAAATCCGGCTATGGAAAATAAATTATTTGATATGTTAACAGCCTTGATTGGACCCTGGAGGATGACACTCCGAAGGCTCACCCAGCCTCTTTAAATTATGTACCCTTAATTAGCCGAAAAACCTGGAGTTTGAGAGTGATCTTGGACAAATCACCTCCCATTTTCAGCAAGTTATTTAAAAAAAAAATTCACAAGTGAAGCCTATCCTAATATCTGATATGGGTTAACTAACGTAAAGGAGGTTGTGGTAACTGAGTGTGAAGAGCGCTGAGTTGCAGAGCTGAAAGTTCAAATCCGGCTATGGCTGACATATTAATCTGATAACAGCTATAGTTAGTCTCTGTGAGATCCGAAGACCCCACTTTGGCTCAACCAGCCTCTATAAATTGGGAATTCTTAATGGGAGGAAAAGATCTGCCGGTTTAGTGTGGTCTCGGCCAAACCATCTCCCGGACAGATACTAAACAGTATCTACCACGTAGTGAATCCTCCATGGGTTGTAGTGGTAAAAGTTTTGTTTTTACTAAAAAATAATAATAACTACATTTTCCACTGTTTATTTTTTTAAACTACTGGTTTTCATCAATTGCTGTTATTAAAGGTTTTGTCTTCGAAACATTTTTTCTTCGATAATTGAAAATATATTATGCACTAAGCTATCAACAACTATAATTAATGAGATATATCATGAACGGTATACTTTTTATGCTTACAACTCTCAAGCAGCTATTAAATGATAGCCAGAACAATATAACCCTTGCAGGAGACTAAAGGAACGATTGGTATAATTGGTGTTGATTGATTGGCCAATCGGAGAGGTATTGTGTACTATCTTGATAGCCGCTTCCCCTTTGTCTCATTACAGGCTCAGCAAAAAATAGTTGCTTGATTGCCTGGAATTTCCCTCACCCTGTTCTGCTTTTAATCAGGCAATATCTGATGTGATACTAAATCACACACAATGGCTCAAAGTCAAAATTATACACCAGTATATTGATAAGAATCTTCGAAAAAATTAATAGTTCAACTTACATTATATTAAAAACAATAATTTGTTGTAAACGCTAAACACCCCTTGTAATGTGTTTTTTGCGTATAAACTCAGAAAAATAAACAATGATTTAATAATAAAAATAAAACACATTTGTCTTTGATTACTACAATGACAATAATACACCTTTGTTTTTCCAAATATTTTTTACCTTAAACTATTTTCCTTTAGTTAAACTGTGTTTCGAAAGTGTTAGGTTCTTTTTTATACCAGTTCTACAAGTTTCTACCGCAAGTTTGGACTTTTTCAATAACAGTAGTATACTAAACGTTGATTGAACATGAGTTATTCAAAAATTTAATGGTGGGCAATCACTGAATCAAATATACAAAATTATTTTTAAAACAACGTTCAACTGTCCTTTGTATTGTCAAGAGATTCAAAAAGGAAAACCTAAACATTTAAAGTTTTAGGCATGAGACTAATACTGCACGCAAAATAGCCACGAATGTAATGTAATTGTTTACAAAATAAAATTATTATCTCAAGGTAGTATCCTTGGCCCAATCCTTAATACAGTTTATACAGCTGACATCCCAACTCATCCTAATACTATCCTTACCACGTATGCTGATGATACATGTGTATTATCAGTCAACACCAATCCAGTTATTGTATCCCAAAGCCTCCAATCCCATATCACTGATCTTAAAGAATGGTGTCAAAACTAGAGAATTAAAATAAAATAAAAAAAATAGCATCAAATCACTTTTACCTTTCGTCGTAAACCAATGACTACCTGCCCTTCAGTATCCTTTAATAATATCCCACTGGTGCCTGTAGTACAGATCCGATACTTAGGGTTGCATCTCGACAAACGATTAACCTGGAATCCTCATACGACACTGAAAAAACAAGAAACCTCTCGATGTTTCAGGTTACTTCAACACTTAATAGACAAACGCTCTAAGCTCCCAATTAATTACAAAAGACTCATCTACATGACCATCATACGACCTATTTGGACTTACGGAGTAGAGCTTTGGTGATCTACTAAGCCATCGAATTCCTCTCGTATCCAATCCCTACATTCCAAAATCCTTCGTAAAATCCTCAATGGTCCTTATTTTGTTAAGAATAAAGTCATCCATAATGACCTTAATGTCCCATTTGTTGCTGATTTGGCCCGAACCCGCTATCTATCCTTTCATAACAAACTTCATTTCCCCTCAAACCATCTAGTTTCAAACCTAGATTCCTCTTCAATTCCCGATAATCCTCCGAGGCTTCTGAAAAGAAGATGGCCCCGTGACCTTCTTAGTTGAAATTGTGATTTGAGTACTACCTGTGGGTAGTTTCTCTACTTGTCATTTTCACATGTCATTATGTATCGCTTCGCCTATTTACTTGATGTAGTATTGTAATACAGTTGTAAATATCAATAAATAAATAAATTAAAAATAAATATTATAAATTAATGGTACTCAAAAGTTAATAAGAATAAAGATGAATCATTAAGACTGTGAGGCCATATTATTTATTCTTTTTATAAATAATCAAAGTTAAATATATTTAAATGAGAAGTTCTCTATTTTTATCCATTTAAATATTTTTGTTGCAAGAGATACATTATTTACAATATATTTAAAATAAATGCTTATAGCATTTGTTAAGTAAATTATAATTTATTCACAAAATCCAAACTGCAAATATATTACACTATAAGTAGTAGTAGTATAAATTAAAAATAAGTTAAATGGAGCCAGGTAATTAGTATTCTTTACCTCTTCTCTTTTGCATACTCGGTATTAAGAATTAGTCACGAAAGTTTTTAATTTTCCCTTTCATCCGAAGAACACGCATGTGGATGCAAACAAATATAAGCGTTTATTATAATTACCACATTTTTTAAATAACATACACTCCGCATGGTCAATTGATTTATAGGTCTTAGATAGTCTGTAGTTTTGTGTGTATATTGTACGATTACTTCAATATTTTTAGTCGCGTGTAGACAATAAATGTGGGTCGAATTTATTGCGGGGTGGAGTGTTAGTTTAATCTGTGTCTTTTTGATAAATAATAGAATGTATTTCATAATTTATCATATGATCATTACAATCGCTCCCATTGTTGTAAGAAAGGTCCTCCCCTAGGTCTATTGAAATGTTTTAGAGTTATGCTTTTTTAGTTCAATATTCTACTTTTGATTGGATACGGTCGAGAAATCAAAGCTTGTAGCGGTGCCTTTTGGGTTTGATGTTCTGGAATTCGAAAAATATGAATCTCACATCTGCCATTTTGATATTTTAGAGAAAATTCGATCTTATTCACTCCAACATATCTCTGTTTGTACTACCCGATTATTTTCACTTTGGAAATTACTTGTTTTTCCTCTAAGAAAGTAAATTTGTATAAAACTTCTTTAAACTAAAAGTAATAAATTATTTTCTATGTAGGAGTGTAACGTTGTTTTCTACTCTGGATTATGATCAGGCATTGTTTTCCTACCGTTAATTAAAATCGGTAGAGGTAATATCTATCTAATAAATGCGGAAATGTAACTATGTATATTCATAGAATGGGCTTGACAATATTGTTTAAAACTTATATCAGTAACTTTAAAATGAATTATACATAAATGGCAGTTATTACGAACCAAGCGTTAATTGAAGGTATATTGATGTATTTGATTGTTAAGGGCGACAAATCTTAGGGTATACATTTAATTCCCTGGACCAAATTGTTTTCCATATGATGTGTTTGATTCGATTCGGAATCAACACTTGGTAAAATTTGTTTATTTTTTATATTCTATCAACTATTTTGCACCTTTCAGTTACAATTTTTGTGATCAATTATCAAATATTCGATTTATTCGTTAAAATATATGTATGGGTTTTATTCTGCAGTGATTTAAAATATCATAATAAAACGTATTGCGTTATTCATTATAGCAATAATTTGTTTTAATTGCTTTATTTTAATAATAATAAAAAAAACCTGTACCACCACCCATGAAGGGTTCAGTACGTGGAAGAGACTGTACTGTACTATCTAGGACAACGATTGTGTAGGGAGGTGATAATTTCTATAAACACCCGAGTCAGAAAGCATCTGACAAAAATCAAGATGATTTGATTTGTATCTATATGTTAAAATAGTTTTGGTGACTGCCGGAGATCAGGATTCACTCAAATCCGGGTTACAAGAAACCGGAAACCGAAGTATAACAGTAACGTTGTACGTTAAAAAAAAATTTTATTCTTGAATTTCTATTCCACCCTAATCGAATTTTAGTGTTATCTTTCTACCTTGCTAGAGGCTTTTCCTCTCTTCCTCTTTTCCACTCCACGCCATCTCATTTATTCTGGACCTCGCTTTCTTTTTAACCCAATCATCTGAGTGCATCTTATCGCCGAATTTACATTGGTTTTCCTAATCATATTGACCTTTTGCTGGATTCTTCAAGTATTTTACCGTCCCCATATTGATGGAACTCTTGCTCTGTAACGATTAATTTTATTCTCGCTTAATTTTAAATAATGCTCTAACAAAATGTGACTCCTAGCAACATTTTTCGATGAAATGGAAGATCCGGCTATCTTAAAGTTTAAAGTATTGTCAATTACTTAGCGCTGAGTAAGCAGATTATTCCCAAGTCCATTCGTCTTCATAAAACATTCCTTCTTGGAAAGCGCCCACCTGAAGCGCCGGTAGGTCCTGATTGTGGGTCACCCCAAGGACCCAAGTGCTTAAAGGATTTTCCTCAATCTTAAGCTTAGCTGTAAATCCTTCCCTTACATTATTCTTTCAGAGCTTTCTTGTTTAACCTCAACTGCTTTTGTCTTTTGAATATTCCAACAAACTTCACATTATGTTGAAATCTCTAAAAAGAGCATTTGTTATTACTTAATCTGGCGTGTTCAGTCCGTATCTACTTTCTTTTATTGATGATTTAAATTTCTTTACACTGAGACATCCATATAGAATAGAAAAGTAACTTTATTCTGGGACTGTTTATAATAACAAACATGAACAGAATAGGGATCATAATATATGTCTGGCCAGAAGGCTACATCATACAAATCAAAGTGTTTAAAAAACTGAACAAAAACAAAATAAAACAAATAAATAAAAAGTACGAATCCTGACAAGATATTAAGCAATTATAGAGAATAAATAAATTAATAACATGTGTTAAATGCATGAGGTAATAAGCAATAATTTATTTAGATAATGTATATCTTCTTAAAAAAAGAAAACTAAAACAACTAAAAAATACTGATTATCAATCTTATAGAGGCTGAGTGAGCCCAAGGAGAGTCTCGAGAGAAGAACCACTCCAACAGAGTCGGCAGTTGACAGGAAAATAATTAACTACCGGTTTAGCTACATCATGATAATCCAAATTTCTCTGATCGATTAATAAACGATTTTTTAATGTATATATCGGTTCTTACGTTTCTTGGCTGTTATAGATAATATCTGTGGCTTGGTTCTAATATAGCCAATGTCAATTTTTTTCAAATTTTGTGTTGTTTATACCAAAAGTTTCCAATTTAGTAGATCTTTAATTCTAAAAAGGCCAATGTCTAATTACAAACTAAAATAGGTTGTATTTCCATTATAATGTGAGCAAATGTCATTTGTGTTTTCTGATTCATTTCTATAAGGGCCATTGTTGACATTGGCCGTTCTGACATTTTTGACTTTGGCCCTTTTAGAACCAAGCCACAGATATACACTTGTGATTCTCAGTCAGTTCTTAAACTTGAAATATATTTTTAAATAATATATCCATAACGAATACATAATATTCCACTCATCAATACAAAATCACCAATAAGAAAAGATTTAAAAGACAATGGCCGAGAGACCTGCTCAGCTATTGATGTTTCCAATTCCAAAACTTGATGTTCCCGTAGAAAAGTAAAGAGATGAACACTTGGATCAAATTTGTTGGATGCGCGAATGCGCTGGTGCTAATGAAAATTAAAGAATAAGATAAATAATTTTTTTTTTTAATTACATTTCTTATATTTATTTCTATGGCTAGGCCAGTTGAAGTAACTCCGCCAGGATGTTAGACCTTGGTGGAGCTCGGATTTGTTAACCCATAATGTTTTGATTTAGTAGTTTCTATTTTAATTTAACTTTTTCTAAATATTACGATGTAAAATAACTTTCTTCTGATCCATTTAGTTTTTAGTTTTCACTTATTTTTTACACCCCCCCCCCTATATTCTTATTAATACAAATTTGGTGCTCGGCGAGGTTCTGTTTTGGAAACAGAAGCTTGAGTTCCTTTCCGTTCCCCGCATCTCCAAGAAGTTACAAGTTCAAAGGATATAATACATGAATAGTTTAAAGTCGAGCTGTTAGAACTATTATTCCAACTCTGTTTTCCTTATATCCCTATGTGTTTTGTACCAATCACTGCAACTCGCCGTAATTTACTGGGTTACTGCCAGCTAACATACTTACTCAAATAAACATATTTACAGTCTAATTTTTTTCAGAAATATTATTATTCTCAATCCCACTTGCATGCCATAAATAATCTTTCTGATTACGAGCTTCTACGCTATCAAATATACTTTTCAAATCAAATTGTGGCTGATAGATTATTTAATCTGTTAACAACCATGGGTGGGTCTGCACAACCTCCTGGTCTCTTCTTGCAGTCATAATTGAAAGGGAAAGCCTGATGGTTGAGTATGTACTTAGCCAAATCATCCATAGTTTGCTTGGAAACAGTATAGTTTTTTCTGTACACTGAACTCGAAAAATTTTATGAGCAGTTTATTCGCTTATAATAATAAAATAAAGAACAGTCGGAAACTTGAAAGATTTAAGTTCTGTTCTTGAATCTGTTTATTGTACACATTCACATATCATCTTCACCTTCCCTAAGATTACGAGGATATATTTTTAAGTAAGACGTACCATTGTACATAATAAACTTTAGTTGTTATGTTAAAACCCTTTCGAACTTGTTAAAATTGATATCGGTCACGAAGTCATTTTTCAATGAAAACTACACTCATCTTAGAGCAACTTGACAGAAAGAGGTAGCATGATGCAGAATTTTTTTCAATACTTTTATTAAAGTCACTATATTAAGAGGTACGTTTAAAAAAAAATTAAATATAGGTGTCGTAACCTTAGGGAAGACAAAGAGGATGGTGGATGGTGGAGATAGAACTTAATATTTCACCCACTATTTTCTTTAATTATAACAGAAAAAAATCATTACGAAACACATTTACCATTACCATCCATGAAGGTTGTTTGGTTTAGTACATGGTAAAGACTGTACTTTTCAGGTTTCCCACCGATGTTTTTTGTATCTTTGTAACGGGAGTCTTAAGGATATATTGCAGAATTTGTTTTATGTTGAGTATTGTTGCAATGTGTTAACGATTAGTTATAAACTGGTACAAAAATCAGCTATCTGAACCAAGGCGGGGCAATGGGCGGAGTTGAGAGAAACAAGGTCGTTGTTATGACAACAAGAGAAGCTGGCAGTCCCCGTGAAATATAACATCAGCTTAGCATTCATCTTTTTCCTACATTCTCTACCCAATGGAATCCTCAATCATCGGCAACCTCTGCTAGGATGGCACCAGCGACAATAATCGAACTAAGGAAGGAAAAGGCGGCAAGAACCCAGGGCCATCATGAACCGGTTCAGCCATCATTCCTACTTCATAACCATTTAAATTGAACCTTATATTCAAAGTTAAACGATATTATAAGATTATAACGAACGTCGGTTTTACAAAAAGCAAATTATTATGTAAAAAATAAAATATTCTATTTAATAAATGTATACATGTTCTATTTAATGTCACTTAATGATATAATGGCTAATCGGACGATACTAAAGTGGAAGTAGTAAATTTTGCCTAACCAGGTATAATTAGGGTAGGGATCTTTAACGAATACCTGATAGCGTATGGGTTTATTTTCCTTTTTTATGTTCCTTCTGAAAAACGGAAGGATTTTTACTCCCTTTAAAAAATCCCAAGGCCACCTGTCGGGCTGCTATCCTGATCTTTGGCATATTAGGTTGTTATGCTAACCACTAGTATGTAGTGAAGTAGTAACCCTCCCTATAAATGATGTACAATATCCATAACATTTGTACAAAATATCGAATGCTATACATGTTTTTTTATGCTTACATCGGAGTTTTTTAGTAGGTTTAATGATCATATGTCTACTACACACTTAAGTAACCCATTATTTCTAATATATGAGCATAAAACCTGCATCACTTTAACCCCTGAAAGTTCAGTACATTGTAGAGACTGTACTGTAGGACAACGGTTGTGGATGGAGGTGATTCGTCCGAGAGCACGGTCTATTTTTCAGGTTTTCTCCTAATTAAGGGCATCCAATATGTAGAGACAGGGAGGGCCCGAAGAGGATTTCTAGATTCCACAGGGTCCATTTCCTAGAATCTTCACCGGAGAAAACCTGACAGTTGAGCGTAATTTCGGCCAAACCACATCCCTGCGCAACCATTGACTTAGAAATAGTATTGTCTCTGCCATGTTCTGAACTTAAGACCCTTCATGGTTTGTAGCGATACAGTTATAGCCATTTTTAGAACTTTTACCACCCGATTGAGTTATAGTCTCCTGGGAAAAACCTTATATTAGATCTGTTATAGATTATGTTAACATTTTGCTTGCGTTTAAATCAGGTTTAGTAGCATAATTTATGCAGTTTTCTTTCTGTATCGACCGGCAACATTAGCAGCGTAAAAAAGTCTACTAGAGAACATCTGCCGCCGAACATAATAGCTTTTTTAGGGACATGTGCCTAATGGAATGGAATAGCTTCACTTAGTAGCGCCTCTTCATTCTCTGACTACGTTGTACATTTTCGTTTTTTCTTTTTTTATATTTTAAAGGTAAGTTTACACTTTTTTATGTTTAAACATTAATAGATACCGATTGTTATGTAATAGATTAACATTCAAACTATAGTAAATATGTATTAAATTATAATTAATAAAGTATTTAATGTTGATTTGTTAAGTTTAGTTAATGGACAAATTGAAATATACGACTCACTAATTATTCGGTCGAATATAAAGCAAATAATTAATTTATTATTATTATTATTAATTAATTAATCTAGCAAATAATTAAAATTGTTGTAAACCATATAATTGCTGAGGACGCAATATAATTATACATACATAGCGTTGCCTTATTCCGTGCCTCGTTTCTACATTTCCCATTTATTTTTAATTAGAGACTTTGCTGTTATATAATAGATATATAATGACTTCCTGACCTTAAGTATCCTTTAATAATACCCCCCTTGTGCTTGTAGAACAGATTCGATACTTAGGGTTACATCTCGACAAGCGATTAACCTGGAATCATCATACAAGACTGAAAAGACAAGAAACCGCTTGACGTTTCAGGCCACTTCAACACTTACTAGACAAACGCTTTAAGCTCCCAATTAATTACAAGAGACTCATATACATGGCAATCATCTAGTTTCAAAGCTAGATTCCTCTTCAATTCCTGATAATCTTCCGCGGCGTCTGAAAATAAGATGGCCTCGTGGCCTTCTAAGCTGAACTTTTTATTTGAATACTACCACTGGATAGTTTCTCTACTTGTCTTTTCATGTCAATGTAGTCATTCATTATATTTACTTGATGTATTTTCTATACAGATGTAAATTTCATTAAATACATTTTTTTTTAAATATATAAATTCTCATATCATAGCTTGTAAATAATTGTAATCTCTCTGTTTTTATTATATTTATTTATTATTTTTTGTTATCATTAACTTATTTTCCACTCGTTAAATAAATCTATGTTTTTGTATTGATACAAAAGACCATTGAAACTACGTTTCACGCAGATACAATTTTTTCTTAAGAATCGTTAAATAATAAAAAAAGGAAATATGACAATATTAAATTTCTTAATCTATAAAGCTATGATAAAGGATCTTAAAAAAAAAAGATTGCTTAAAAAATTCCTATAGAATATGAGGCCATGGATAAGAGGTATTATTATTATTAAGAAATGGTTAATATTGTTTACAAATTACTTTATGTAAATAAATTTAATTATTAATTCACTCTTTTAATTTGATATTAATGTTTGATTGAATTCGGCGGTTAAATTAAATTTTATGTTTGAACTAGTAGAGTAACAAAATTTTAATAATATGTATTTATATTAAATATTTTTTTATTTATTACTCCAAAACCCGCAACTCTTAATAGTTAAACTTAAAAAAACATACTTATTCAAAATGGTGTAGATTCAGGCCCAGTAACTGTGCGCCGTTTAGCTTTCAAACCGTCTATACCGCGTAGCTCAGCTGTTGTGCGGGTCTGAATAGTTTAGTTTACCAGCGCCTTAGAATTTTCTTTTGCAGTCATGAAAAAGTATCATTGTTATTATGAGAATTGTGGAATGACAAACAATTCGTGATAATGAAGTATTGAGAAAGAATATACAATATCCCCTTATATACTAATCATATTGAAAGTTTCACTTTAATTTCACATTTAACAGATAGGATTGTCAATAAACCAAATTGTTCAAATTGGATCCCGAAGGTCGTAAAACCCATTCGATCTGTGTCGAATGGAGCATATTACTCTAAATGGACTAATATAGATTAGAGTAAAAGATAAGATTCGATGAACTGATAAGGAACGAGGAGGAGAGTTACCTCATCATTGGGCTTAGATTTATTGATAGATATCTTTCGAGTCCAGTTAAATTTGCTATGTAATTATTTATCAGTAAAAGTACTAATATAAATATAGTTTATATATTTATTGCCGGAGGTTTAGAACAATTGGCTATCGTGAGGTATAAAAGTAAAAAAAATAAGATTCTTGGTATAGATCTACCTTAAAAAATACAAATATACTCTTTCTGTTATTCATATCTTTTGTACCCATTATGTTTATCCCCTAATTAAAAGTACTCAGTGTTAATATTGTATTTAATAATCTTAATTAAATAATAAAATCATGATATTTACACCTACTCTGACGGTATGGTTCACAAGGTATAATGGACGTAATAAGGTAACGGAATATTTATGTTTCTCATACAAAATAAATTTGTAAAAATATAAATTAAAACAAATATAAAATAATAAATTATTTTTTGTTATTTACTATTTTATTACTTACTATTTATTCTAACTTAACAAATATATAAAATAAAATAATGAAAAACTTCGTTACATAATATCTATAAATAAAAAAATATAATTAATTAAATTTGTTTAGACATTAATCAATACTTAGGATATTAGTTTTAATCTATAAACTTTTTTGCATTTAAAATTTATTAGTAATTACAGTGTCATGAGACCTCCAAATATCGACATATTACAATTCAAAACTCCTTGAAATTAAAACCATATTTTTAGGGATGTGGAAAAACGATTAGAATTGGGTGATACAGCAAATTTGTAAATTTAATGGATTCAAAGAAATAGTTTTAACAGTTTCTGAAGGAACTTTTATTACGATGATTTAACAATATTTGATTAAATATAAAAGTAATTTATATAATAGCAATAATATTTTTGTTTTGAAGTGAAAAGATTTGCCCTGGCCGGGATTCCAACCCGGGTCGTCTGCGTCTCCGTTGCAGTGCTCTAAACCACGAAACCCGGCCAGGACAAATATCTTCTCTTCAAAACAAAAATATTTAAAAATAATTAAATATTTATTTAAATATATAAATAGACATTAAATAGTAAATAATAAATGTTTATATAATATATAAATAATTTTGTTTAATTTTAAATGGTGGGAAGAGGACTCAATAAATTTGCTTACAAATGTTGGTGGTTGCAATAACTAAATAATAATGCAATAAGTGCCCCTTTACAGTTGGACTCTACATCCCTCTGCCTTCATGATATTTAGTGCTTAAAAATTATGCCGAAACGTTTGCACAAATAAAATGAGCCCAATTATATTAATAAATAAATAAATAAGCTAAATTGTATGTTTATAATTTATTGGATGCATCTCACGGACATTTCAAATTTATCTGAAGATATATCCGGTCAATCATTTCCACATTAATATTTTTTTCTTTAATTGCTGTGGATTTTCTTATTTAGTGCGTGGAGAATAAGGGATATTCCATAAAATAAAACGACTGTTGTCAATTTTCTGCGCTTGGAGCGATCCACTCTTTCATCACTCCATTTATGAGGATATCGACTATTCGGTTTTATGCCCCTGCAAAAAAAAAAAAAATGACCTTTACCGACAGTCCCTAGTAGCTATTTCTAAAATTAAAAAATTCTCTAGCTTCGTATATTGAAGCGAGAGTCTAGTGAATAAATCAAACAGTCTAATAGCAACCCTTATTTATGATACCGTCGAGAAGAAAAATTGGGTTACATAGAAATTCGATATAGCTATTTTAGACTGGGCAAATAAACGGGGTTTTTTCAACTTCATTAATTAAACTCGATCTAGCTCTACCTACTACGCTTTATCTCGTTATTCGAAACTATATTTGCAATAAAACCATTTTATTTTATTTTAAAATAAAATAATATATCTTCACAGTTCACTATGTTAAAAAAATTAACCACCTAGAATTCTATGCTTTATGAAAAATAACTTGAAATACTCAAAAATTTAATAGTTTTGAACCTAATTATTCACGATGAAAAAAAAAAGCATCATATTTAATGACATAGGTGGTTAAATATGAGGTGTTCAGGATCAAAAGCATATAACCCCAAAATTTCATATATTGATTTTTAACAATTTTCGTTCGTTTAGGCTAGACATTTTGTCTAACGCGACACTTAGACGCCTTATTTCTCATGGTTTTAATCCGGTTCTGAACCTGACGTTTAGGGAGCATAAAGCATTGACTAAGCTTGATAAAAATGTAACGAGTCAATATTTGAAATATTAGAGTCATCAGCTTTTAAACCTAAACGACTCACACCACGTTTTATGATGTTGACATTATTTTTTTCAGGAAAGGGCTCTATAGGGAATTTTTGGTCCCCCCCCCTCTGAGAAATGATTGTTTGGCTTCTCTCACTATTTAGATAAATGCTATATCCTTCTATATAGTTTCCTAAGAACGAGGCCTGGAACAAGATGTACTCAACCTCTTGAGAACAAAGGATATCATCATCATAATCTTTCCCTCTCTACCGCTGCGCTGTGTGGGGATGCCCTCTATAGAACGACCCAGGTGTCCCTTTCCCGAACCAATTCTCTCCTCCTGCTCCAGTCCAACCCTCGCTTCCTGAACGCCTCCCGTACGCCTTCTTCCCAGGTCATCCGTGGCCTTCCTCTTGGTCTTCTTCCGTCTACTCTCGTCTCATATATTATCCTGTCCGCTTTCTCCGTGCTTATCCTCAGGAGGTGCCCAAACCATCTTAGTTTATTTTCTGCAAGAGTGGTTTCTACCGGCTGTACGTATCTGCCCTTTGTGTTTTGATGTAAGGGTCCATGATTCCGAGGAGTAAGATAGGATGGGCAGGAACGTAGACTTGTAGTCGGATGTCTTCGTCACCTCTCTTTTGTTGTGGAAACCCTTCCGGACTGCGTTGAACAATCTATCAGCTGCTCCCAGTCTTTGCGTCACCTCTCCATCGTTGATCTACCTAGATATATCGGTCACCTAGATATTTGAAATCCTGCACCTGTTCTAGGACAGAACCCTTCAGTATCAATATTCTCATAACATGATGAGGACGTCTTTCTATTCTCATACATTTGGTCTTATATGTGTTTAATATCCATGTTAATGCTCTACAACTCTTCTTCCATGATATTTACGTTGTAATGTAGGTCATCCACAACGAACACGACGTGGTCATCAGCAAAAGCGAGAACTGTATACAAAGTAGGCTGTAGGTTCATATGCCCTAGTTGAAATCTGGGCTTGGCTCCCTTCTGCCCCAACAAATATGAACAGTAGGGTACTTAAGCTGCACCCCTGCCGTATTCCCTGCATCGTCTCAAACTCCTTGGAGGTATGGTTGCCAGTCCTTATAATGTTTCTTGTTTTTCGGTAGAGACTCCTGACTGCCAGAGGAGATGGCTATTTAAATAAAAAAGTGCTCGATCGGTCTCGAAACCCTCTGTCAACATAAAAAATCGTATGAGTGACAAATATTCTAATTGACAAATGCCAATATAGTAAGATCTTAAAGGGTTGTCAAGTGAAAATAAGAAAATTCATTTATAGGAGAGAACTAAGTTATTAACTAACATTTCGTTTATATATCACATTAAGTAACTCTCAAACTTCCACTTTAAGTAAGCATAGTTTTGTAAACGTTCATATAGTTGGTTCCTTTAAAGAAAATACGCCAGCATGTGTGAAATCTTATCAGTATGAAAATGAAAGCTTAAAAATCGTCCGTTTCCGTATATTTTAGGTTGTTTTTTTAAAAAAAGATAATAATAAAGTATGACCAGTGTATCAATGGTTCTGGGAAATCAGAAAAAATGCGTTGATAAGGTCCCCATATTTCTTCTAAAGGATTAATTTAAAATATTTAATGCAGTTACCTTATCCTTTTTATTTTCTCTTAGTTAATATTTCTCATTTTTATCTTATATTTACATAAATTTTCATTTTTTATCCCTAAAATTTTAAAGTTTCTTATAAATTTTATTTAATCCCCTATTTTAATTCTCCCTCCACTATTATAAAAATAAAAATATTTATAAATATATAATATCTATAAACATAAATATATACATATATATATATATATATATATATATATATATATATATATATATATATATATTTGTACAAAATTGAACTTAGTCCTTCATTACCAATAGATTTCACGGCTCAAATTTAAAACAACCAATCATTCTTGGTTTCAATTAAAAATGCTCTAATTATTATTATTTTTATTACTCCTACGTTAGCAAAATCGCGGCAAACTACGCGGTACTTCGCGCGAAGACGATTGAAAGCAATTGAGGAATACCAAATTGAGATTGCCCTTCATTGGAAGCGGAAATAAAACCGCAAAAGGGAAATGAAGAGAGGTAGAGTATTTTAGTCGGGGATGGAGGCGCAGGAACCAGCTCCAAAACTGTCTCATTTCATATTTAGCTTTGCGCATTAATGAAAATCTACCTCGCTGTAACCAGGCGGGCCAGTGTAAAAAAAAAACTGTTTTGTTTTTTCTCTTTCCACTTCCACGATTCTCTCATAAAAGGCCTTAATTTAATCTAAAATTATACCGGAGCAAAAAATCTGCGAAATCTCGAGGTTTAGTTTATTGCTTTCATCATAATTTTGCTCTCCAAAATTATATACTTTAGCTTTGCTTAAGCGATTCCGCACTTGAATAGGATTTATTACTACTCATAATGTATTATTAATACAATAGACATCAAAATCTTGACTCAAGAATTAAAGCCATTGTTTTGGGTCGTTTCATATGAAATTTTCGTTTTCAAAGAAAAGATTATTATTATCATTATTATTATTACTTTTAGATTATAAATTTTATTTTCCATTTTATAATTATTATCATCGTTAAGTTCAACAATACATAGACCATTTTTCTTACAATCATTTCATAAAACAAGACATCTAACTATGGCAAATAAAATCTTTTGGGGGAAACGAAAAGTTCAACCAGTTATCGATGCTATAACTTATTAATAATATCTATTGCACAACTATTAAACTAATTTTTAGATAAATACAATTATTCATATATCAATTGCATTCTAACCTTTAAAAGAAATTGTATACCTCATGCAGAGCCCGCTAAATGTCGCCAAACTCGAGCATGTTGCTAACGCGAACCCACAAGTTTATCATATACAAAAAGCGCTAAACGCGGCTAATGTTTTTACTTCAGAAAATTCATCTATTTTCCTGAGGTTTTATAACAAAAAACATATTTAATTAACTGTGGTAAGTCAGCGAAAGGAGGAAATGTTGCGTGTTACAAAAAGGATTTTGCCGATCGTAACGGTGAAAGCTAATTAGTAGGCTGGCAAAGAGCGTGTTCTAAAAACAAAAGCAGGCACTCTCAGGTGACGTCACTTGTATACATCTCTCTCAATCTCTCTCTCTCTAATCATCATTGTCTCTTTTTCTCTCTTTATCTTTTTAGTTTTCTCTTTGTTTTTTATTCAGCCATTGTTGCGAGAAAAACAACACAATTTTTTTTAGATCCATTCTTCTTAATCCTTATAGAATTCATTTCAAAATATTTCATGACTTGTAAACCTACAATACGCTACTTCTTCATGCTTGCAATTAAAAATAATTAATTTATTTTATTAACGTAATATTTTATTATCTTCGAAAACACTAACTGTGTGTGTATATTAACCGGATTTTTATATTATTTTAATTAGTAGATTTTTTAAATTTATTTATCCTCTAACAGATAATTATAGTTTATCTTTTTTAGATTAAATTGCTTTCATTTTGATTTATGTTTTATTTGAACCTAACCAATTAAATCTTTCGGTGCGTCCAACTCTATCAGTCATTTTGAACTCTATACACTCACAACCATTAACTTAATGTGTTTAACTGCTGAATGTGTTGAATAATTCCAGAGAACGTGTTTGCACATTCATTTTGGCGGGGCCAATAATAATATGATGTATTGCTAATTAATTATACAGTAGGGATGGATTATGTAGTAAGAAAAATTGTAATGATTTGCAAACAAACATAACATAATACTTATTTGTTTATTGGACCATAATTTATTATTTGGCCCCAGCCTAATTTATTTATCCCCCGACCAAAATAAAGTTGGCAACATGTATTCTCTATTACTTAGTAAAGTAGAAACATGCACTATAATCGAAATACTGAACGGTTGAAAGGTTTTAGGGTTCAAAAAGATGTATACGGTCGGACGTACCAAAGTGTTTTCTTACGTTTCTTAAAATAAAAAAATATACAAAATAAGATAAATATTATTATTAATTCTAATAATAATCAATGTTTTTATAATTGTAAAAAGGTAGTTGAGTATCTCAGTGGTAGAGCACTTTAGAATCTGGAGACCCTCCTGGGGCTTACCAAGTCTCTATAATTATAGTACGTCCTTAATTATAGGTAATGCGGACAAATCACACCTCTGCACCTTCGTCCACAGTATAATCTCTACCACGTAGGGCCAAGACCCTTCACGGGCTGTGCTACAATTTTTTTGTTAAATCTATTTACGCTGAATAACGGGTTATTGAATAGGCACTGATGATTTTTTCTCTTTATTATAATAAATTAAATATCGGAAAATCAATTCAAAAATATTTCAATTGTTAATCCTATTTTTTAAATTTTATTTCGTGAGGAAAAACAAGGCCTTCATATTACACTATTAAATTAAGTCTTACTTTTAAAGTAGTTTTTAGTCATGCAATACTTAGGAAAAGGTTTCAATGGAAACTTCAAAAGTGGGAATCTGGTTGAGTGTGTACATTATTTATTCATTAATGGACTTGGAGTTGAATGGCCGTGGTTAGGAGAAGAATACAGGTTGGTGTAAGTTCAAAACTATTGGATTCTGCTATTAACCATTATTTACTTCAGTTAGGTAGTTTCTTTTTATTTATTAAACTTTTAAAATTAAAATTTAAAAAATTATAATGAAAAGTACTAAAAAAGAATTATTTTATAATTTTTAATCATACATTGATACTTTATTAATTTTTTTTTTAGTTTGGAGGTTTAGTGTTTTTTCTTAGTTTATAATTGTTTTTTCTCTTTTTTATTTTAAATTCAGGATACAGGCAGTTATTACTTTTAAAAAGTAAAAATATTCTAGCTCTGTGGCGTTAAAAATTAGTTCACATGAAACAAGAGAAAATTGTTGATAATTGAATGCTAGCTCCTTTATTTATATTTTTATAAAACATAAAAACCTTTTCTGGAAATTCAATTATAGATTTGCAACTAACAAAAAAAGTTGCAAACTCGAAGTGTGAAAAATAAGCAAACCAATTCTCTTCCAATTCTAAATTTACTAACATTTAAATCTACAATAGAGCTACCGTTGTAGCTTTTATCTCACTGTCCATTTTATCTCAGTGGAATAATGGTTAAAAAAAAAATAATAATTTTTTTTATTCTGAACTTGATGTACACTACCACCATATTTTTTATCGAAGTTGCAAATGAAAGTGTGTTATTGTATATGATAATAATAAAATAGTATTGTTTTCATACTAAATATTTTTTCACCACAAAAACGCGTTATTTGTGGAGGTCTTTAAAAAAAAGATTTTAATGTGAAGTTAATTCATTTAACTTTTTAAATATTATTTTTATTAATTTTTTGTGTTACTTTTATTTTTTAGTCATAATTACCTCAATTTTACAAAAACTTTAACCATTTTTCTCCACAAAAAACCGTTATTTGTGGGGTCTTTAACAAAAATATTTTAATGCGAAGTTAAATGAATTAACTTAATTAATTAAAGCATGCTTTTTTAAACATTATTTTCATTTTATTTGTAGTCATAATTACTTTAATTTTACAAAACTATAACCGTTTTTCCCTAATAAAACCCGCCATTTGGGAGGGTCTCTAACAAAAATATTTTAATGTGAAGTTAAATTAATGAACTTATTTTATTAAACCATGAACTTTTTTAATATTATTTTTATTTATTTTTTAGTCATAATTGCCACAATTATACAAAAACTATAACCTTTTTTCACTAATAAAACACACATTAGAGGGTCTTTAACAAAAATATTGTAATATGAATTTAAATGAATTAACTTAATTAATTAAAGCGTGCACTTTTTTATATGAATTTTATTTTTCTTTCTTAATCATAACTACCACAATTTTGTAAAAACTTTAACCGTTTCCCCCCACAAAAACCCGTTATTTGTATATTTGTACGGGGTTTATACAAAAAAATATTTTAATATGAAGTTAAATGAATTGACTTTATTAAAGCGTCACCTACTTTAGTCATAATTACCGTCTATTTACAAAAAATATTACCGTGTTTCCCCACAAAAACAACACCTTCAGTTTACAGTGGATGTTTTACTAATCTATAATGCGAATTCCGGAAAAGAATTGTGAATATAGTCCCGTTTTAAGCTGCGCGAAGTTGAATACCAATGGCCCTTAAATCAAGAAAGGGGACTGGTTGGGACGATAAGGGATGATTCAGTGTAGAGATGTTGACTGTTGTTGATGTACAGTCCACTCCAGGAAGGTGTCATCATCTGTCCTATCCAAGTAGTCCTCTTTCCGCCCTGAAACTTTTTCTCTTGTTATTTTCCGTTAAAAAAGTAAAGTTTATCATTCTGTAAAAATGATCTTTTAGCGCCCTTTTTGCGATCTAGAATCTAAAAGAAAAACTATTGTTCGATGATAGATGCAAAAAAAAAAAAAGAAAGCCCTTTCTTGTTTCACAGGAATTAAATTTGTATTTAAGATCCGTTTATAAAAATAATAGTATTATATTTAATGTGATAATTGTAATAATATTTTTATTCAGATTAAAACGTATGTGTGGAACTATATAAAGTCCTGAAGATGAGGAAAAACCCCAAAACATTGTTGGTGATAATGGGAGAAACAGGTGAAAAGGAAATTTTGTCCATGCTTTTTTCAATAACAATTATCATTATTCCACTTTGGAATATATTATGGAAACATGATTTTAAAATACTTACAATAAACATAAGTAGTGGACATTTTGTAACCTGTACCACCATACCACGGTTGGTCTTGGGTTCTGTAAGTGGTAGAGACTGTAATGTTTATAGAGCTATAGGATAACGATCATACGATTGGTCCCTGACCCAGGAATCACTGTGCTTTGTCATTATTGTTATTATGCCATTGCTTATTAAGGAGTTCACTGCCACAACAGGACAAGGTTACTTCCTGGGTCTCACCAGGTGCATTCACCCTTATCCCTCCCACATCTCCTATCCGTATATATGTAGCTTTTGAATTAAGAGATTTTGTCTACTGTTAGTTAATTACCTGTTAATCACTAAGACTTGTAATGTAATCTGTACTTCTGTTTAATAAAGTACTATTTAAGACTGACTCTCTTTTCGACTTCGATAAGTGTAGGACAACTGTTGTATATCGAGATAATCTGTCCAACGCGACACTCAACGGCTCGGTTTTACTCCTAATAAGACTCCACACTTTATAAAGGCTGGGTGAACCCCGTTCTGGATCTATCCATCATGTTAAAAGATTTCCCACAGCCGGACTTTTTTTTTAATAGTAAACAAAAAACTGTTCGATACATAGAAAAATGAAGGCATATGATTTTTGCAGATTTTTTTTTAGACGTTAACTTCCTCTGTTACGGTCTAATATCAAAGATATTTTTTTAACGTTTATGAAAATATATATTCTTTATAAATAAATTAAACAATATAAGTTACGAATATTTAAGAATAAAAATAATAACGTGGAAAGTATCAATAAAAACAAAATGATTGTAAATTGCTTCCTCGATTTCCGAACATGATTTTCTAACTCCTATTTTTGTGGATCGACTTCGGATTTATTCTCATCTTCTTTTATTATCAATGCTTGTTCTTTGATTTTCCTTTCCACTCTTTCCTCATCCGTACGTGCTCAGCTCCTCATAATCAACTCGCTTTTATGCAATATACTGCGTCTTCGTGAATTTCGTCATTGCTGCTAATCCTCCAGATCCCAATAATGAACTTTTTCCCATATATTCTCCTCACTATTTTACTTTCGAAAATCATTAGCTTGTTGCTACCTGCGGCAGCGCTGCGCTAAGCCTCTGCGCCATAGATAAACAAGCATGTAACCACAGTTATATACAATATCATTATAATTTACCTGTTGAACAGTTGTGAGAAGAACAGTTTAGTTAGCATAGCATAGCACAGTTCCCCTATAGTCCTTTCAGTTTTAGGTCTTTTATTTTCGTTATTAACTGATTTGCTTGATGTCAGAGACGTTTTTAAAATTAAAAATTGTCAAGAGAGATATGATCTTCTTCTTGGGGAGGCGACATTCTCTTTAACTTACTTTTTTTTTTCCTGTTTGATCAAGATCCCAATCATTCCTAATTCAAGCTTCTCTGATTTCATACAATACTCTACCGATTTCTGAAACTACATCGATTTTGCAAAAAGCAGGGCATGATAGGATCTGATAAACAGCCCTAAAGATGGTTATATCTCTTAAATCTAAAATAAAGAGGTATATTTAAAATTGGACTTTATTAAAATATAAGAAATATCAATTCTCTGATATTTTTGCAACCTGCAAGCCTGTGATTTCTACTTATAAGATAGGTTGTTATCAATAACAAAAATTATTTATTAATTTAGAGACTAATTTATTATTAGCCATTTTGTTCTTATTTTTATTATCTATTACTACTCACCTCTCGTATTAAATCATTGAAAAATGATGAGAACAAAAAGTTATGTATTAACATTGGATTTAACTAATAATAATAATGCTTATTTATTCTGGGACAACTGTCCTTAAAAAATAATATACGATTTACAAAAAGTGGCTCTTGCAGAATCATCCAGAATTACAAATAAATAATTGTCATTAATAAAACATTAACATCTCAAGAAAAAAAAAATCACAAGATGGTTCACAGAACTAATGAGTCAATATATACATATACATTGATTTAGGGGAAAAAATTAAATAAATCCATTTACAATATACTAGGAATGTTTCTTATGTTTGTTTGTTTGTTTCTTTTTGTTTTTCTTTTTTTCCTAAAAAAAAATCAAGTATTAATAAATGCCAGGCTCCGCATAGAAAACAAAATAAATAATAAAGTATACTGCTAACATTTGGCTCCCAAAATTATTTTCCGAAATAGCGAGTGACTTTTATCTTCCTTTTTTTTAAATCAGTGAATCCTTATTTTTTATATTATTATCTTTTTCATTGGAATTTTCTTATAAAGAGATTGCATTTCCCATTTATTAAAACTTAGTATGTCTTATTTAACAGAACGGAACATATTACTCAATGCATGATTATTATCTGGATAAATAAACAATTTTTTGGACGTGCAGATTATTTAAAAAATGTACATATTTTTAAGATCGTTTGATACACACTTGTATATCACCGCTTTGTATTGTATATGTTATATTATTTTATAAATTAATTAGCTATATCTGTATACGCTTAATTATATTAAGTTAAGGACTGGATGTAGTCGGGGACCATAGAGAGAATGTTCCTCCCTTGACTAGTGAGATTAATTCAACCAATTCCCCCCCCCCTCCAGGCTGATTTATTCCGGTGATGCTAGTCCCAACTGCAACACATTCCAGGATTTAATATACTGTTCCCCAACAGTACCCCTTGTATTCTCTCAGGGGAATCAGTTCTTAATATGTCTCTATCTAAATCCTTGTAGATTTCTAAATTATTTATCATTATTTTTACTTAGTGATGTTCTTATGAGTTTATAAAATGTTAGGGGATGTTAGAAAAGATGTTTACTGAAACAAACTACGTCGTAGATAAATTACGGAAACAGTGGTCCACAAATGATAATGAATTAAGAACTTTAAGTTAAATTTGTATTGCAATGGATCGTATTCTAGTTATTTTATAACTAACATTTCTTTTATTAACACTAGAACTACGAAGATTTACCATATACCTATTTCTACCAATAGATAAATACATAAATAGTTTGTGTGTTTATAGCTTTTTTCAGTGAATTTAATATTTTTTTCAACCAATTTCATAATTTGTAAGATGTCGCGGCGTGATTTTCAGGAAATCATATAACATATATTTGGATATAGTACATATATTTGAAAACAGATTTGGATGTATTAAATTATTACATATTCTAACGATATACTTATAAGGAGGTACTTATTAGGATTACCTCTTCCAATATCTGCATTCCTCTGCCAGAAGACAACATCGCTCTTCCTTTTGATTTTACTTTTGAGAAAGGATATTCTGCCGGATTAACCATTGGTAATATGGTGACAGGTATTTTATTATATGCGAAGATCGCGCCATAACTTCTCTAATCTGCTCAGTTTTGTGGATAGCTGCATTGTCCATCATTAAAATACAATGATGAGGCAAAGCTGATCAAGTTTTTCAAGCAATTCAATCAAAAACTGGCAACATAAATCACTTTTACAAGTTCCAGAAGGTATAAAAAAAAAGTGAACGACCTGTTGGTTGTTGATAGCCAAGACGAGAGTTGTGTTCCTCCTTCGGACTGTCGGCGTAGTCACAATAGCTTTTGTGTTATCTTTTGACCTAGTCCGGTTTCTTGTTAAATGTAAGTTAAATCCGGATTTATCAATTAAGACGATGAGAGAGCGCTTTTGAGGTATCCAGTTTTCAAAATCTAGAGCGTATTGTTTTCTTTGCTCAAAGGCCAATTCCGAGTTCATACGGTCAAGCTTTTTGCAGCACGTTTTAACGTAAATTTCAACTGAAATAGTCCTCTATGAATTGTGGAGATCGAAACATTAATGATTCGCTGGGACATTTTCTCTTTTATTTCTTGTAATAACATATAAATGCTACGTTTTCTTCAATTACTTTCTCAATCGCAGCAAGAGTTTTGGGTGTCAAACTTACGATACGATGGGTACCACCTCTTTTTTGGTGTTATATGATTTCCTGACAACCACACAGCGACATCTTACAAATTATGAAATCGGTTGAAAAAATTATGAATTTGATTGGTAAAATTATGAAATTGCTTAAAAAAATTATGAATTTGATTGGTAAAATTATGAAATTGGTTGAAAAAATTATGAATTTGGTTGAAAAAATTATGAAATTCACTGATAAAAGCTATAAATAAACAAAACAGTAGAATTCAAGAAATAAAACTATAAATGCATTAGATAATTTTTATTTAAATAAAATAAAATATATTTCATTCAAATATTTTAATTACATAACATAAAGAGTAGTATCAACATAGCATAAAGAGTAGTGCGTGTTGCAACTTGCAACTACACACGGCAAGGAAGAATACTAAATTGAAATTTTATAGATTACGTATACACAAATTTAGGCATAATAAATTGAAAACGTATAATTTTTGAATTCCGGGAATTTCCCGGAATTATAGATGTATAAAAATTCCGGGAATACACAACATGTATTCATGGTATTTTCATGACCGGTTCCTACATTTAGGTATAACACATAGATATCTCTGAAAATTAGAAGCGTAAGAACGAAAATATTATTATATACACAAATTTAATAAAAATCATGACATGGCCGTAAAATATAAAAATCATGACATGGTCGTAAAATATTAAATAAGACTTAAAGTGGAAATGTTATAAATAAATGATGCAACCGGTCATTTTGACCGGTTCGTAGTTCTGGTGTTAATATAATTTTATGTTACATTTCCACCTGCGTTATTTTTGCACCTTTTTTTTCTCTTTGATTGACAGGAATAAGGCATTTCTGAACTGATTGATAGTTTCTAAGCAGTAATTTTAATCTTCTCATACGAAGTTCAGGTAGCAGAGAGTAGGAAAGAGAAAGAACAAGAGAATTTTGATGTGTTGACGTGTGGATTGTTGAGTATTTACTGTGAATATATGATTTTATGGTGTGTATGTTCATGTCGTTGTGTATATTTTAATAAACTAAGGAACATTAACAATTTTTCTTAGAATTTTCTATTGTGTTGTTAGTATCTTGTATATATGGACGAGTTTTGCTGAAACAAAGTTCTGCTCCGTATTTCTAAATAGGTTTTAGTATAGTGTTGTAATTTTTTTTATCAAGGCGTTCTTGATCAAAAGCGGATAACTCCAAAATTTCATAAATTCAAATTTTACATTTTTACTACTTTGTTCAAGAAATTCCGTTTATCACGAAACCCTTCCGTCTTATTTCTCATGATTTTATTCAAGTTCTGAACCTGAATCTCCGAGGGAATAAGCATTGCATGACTAGAAAAAAAGTCATTGGAATTATTTATCTTAGTTATCCGCTTTCGATCCTGAACTCTCCATATATAAACAATCTGGAATGAGACATTTATTATTAAAAAAATTCTTGGGGTTTAATGTTTACATGTTCGATGAGTTAAGTAATGGTAAAGGCTTTGTAATCACTCCCTCTACCCATACTATATTTTCCTTCTTGATAAAAAAATCATTAATTTTTTTATTTTAGTAATGTATTTTCATTGGTATTCAATGTCGAAAAGGTATGATTTATGTATTCGTTACATGGAATGTATTCAGTAGCGTTCATATTTCCGAATGATTAAATAATTTATTTTTTATTTTTTAAATTGTGAGTAATCTGTGTGAAATTGGTCTCCTACTGTTACCACAGAAAAGGATAACTGTGACTATTTTTCTGCCTGCTCGGTGGAATAGTCTTGCAAAGAAATACGACCAAATATAACTTTTCCTAGATTTTCGCTGCAAGAAGAGGCGCAAGAAAAGTAGAGCGGAAGGAAACTGGTAGGAAGGTGGAAGGAAACAATTTGAAGGGAGTGACAGGGCACTTAAAGGTGAGCAACAGTTGGCCCCAGCTTTCGGATCTCTATCTCCTCCACATCTCCCTACGCTACTCAATTATGACTGAGGCTCACCTCGCCCTTCAGCCCTTCCCGGCTGCTAAGCGCTCCGAGACCACAGTCCTTTCAATGATTCAGTCCCTTAATGTTTATGATCATCAAATAATATTAAGATGTGAAGACAGATTTGCTCCATAAAAAAACAAAAAAAAATCAAAAAAGATCAGTATCATAAGTAATGCAGTAATTATTATTATTAATTAATGTAGTAACCTTTCTTCCCTTTTATTTTCCAACATTCAATAACAAGGAAATTATATTATCAACTAATGAAGGGTCCCGTGCTAGAGGACAAGACTGTTTCTTTGACAATGGTTGTACAGGGAGAAAAATATATTACTAAAAGCAATAAAAACAAGGATTTTTTTTATCAAGAAGGATATGGTTTGGGCAGAGGGAGTGATTATTAAGTCTTTATCATAAGCTAACACATAATACTTGTTTATCGAATAATTCAATATTCGTAAGGTATAATATTTCAATTTAGCAAGAAAAAACCCTGCAGAACTATATTGGTAAAAACCTTGGCCTATGAATGCTTCCACCGAAAGTTCTGCCATGTTTTTTATGGCCGAAAATAATTGTTATTATCAATCGATTGTAAAATATTTTCGAAACACAAAAACTTTAAGATGGAAGTACAATTCCTAAAAAATTGCAATCGAGGCGTTGCAAAGTTGCAATGGATAGTAAGTCAAGGTTAATTTACAGGAGAAGCTGAAAATCTTTTTTGACAACTGAAAATTAAAGAAGAAAATAAATAACTCCTAGACTCCCTAACTCTTATTTTTATCCTATTCACATTATTAATTTCTAAATTTTCTATGAAAACATTTTTTTTTACATCCTAGCGTTTTATTGTAGATTTAATTAATATAATAGGCCCTTACTTTAAAATGAAATAATAATGATTTTGTGTTTTCGAAAATAAAATACAGCTTTGTAGGCTAGTTTGTTGACCATGGGCGTTTTATTTAATTGAAGTAATAGAATCCCGACGACAGTTATGATTCCAAGGGTAGATTTAGACGTAGTGTATTGGTAGTGTGTTTATTCATATAATCACTTTATGCTACTATGGATATTAGACGATGCTACAATAGGAGTCTTAAATTTTGCCTATCCAGACATAATTAGGATAGGGATTTTTAACGAGTACCTGACACCGTATAGGGGCGGGACACCCATTTTACGTCCCTTCTAAAAAACGGCATAAGCAAGGATTTTAACTCTCATCCTAATTCTGTAGCCACCTGCCGGGCTGCGAATCCGCAATTTTGGGCATAGGAAGTTGTTGTCCCAGATGATAAGGTATGAAATGAGAGATTTCTGGTATCGACGGCACCGAACTTCCTGATCCACTTGTCAATAATATTATTACATCTAATTTAGTATTATAATTTAGTACAAATTGGTCATGAAGCCAAGAAAGTTAAAAATAATATGGTTTGTTATGTTAGCGGTTGATTAAGCCTTTATCGACTAAAGGACTAGAAGGGACAAGATGGATGCAACCTGTGGCCACCTGATGAGGTTGATGGGCACCAGTCTTCATCACCTTCTCATCTTGTCTCATCTGTCACTTAGATTACCTGGAACATCTGCGGCCTCTGTTGGGTTGATCTATATTAGATATGTGTGTTCCATCTTTAGTGATCGGTTTCCCCCCAAAGACTTGATGCCCATATCGTTTTGTTGAGGATTTTTGGATTTGTGCGTTATATTCACTTGCACTAGATTAAGCCTTTAAACATTATCGTGAACGTGTCACGATATGTGAAATGATAAACGTTGCGTACGTGCTTTAACTATGCATATATTTTTACGATAGATGAAATGCTAGCTGTGGGTAGCTTCCTCAAACACGTCTAGGATCTGAGACGACTGTTGAAGATTTACGGTCTTAAACCTATTAGCTAATAGCTTCGTGGTATTAACACTGGAGGAGGAGATAATCTTGTCGTATTGTAATTTTACGTTTCCACTTATCCATTAAAAAGTAAAGTCGTTAACCCATAAAAAAACTCAAAAACATATATCAATTATAAGTTATGATGCAATAGGAAAATTCCCAAAAAGAAAAGTCCAACGTATCTAAAATACTGCAAAAAAAAAACTAACCAGTCAACGCTTCGCCAATTCTGGTATTATCAGTACATCAAAAAGAAAAATCGCATTTAAGAAGAGAAAGTGCAGTACATCTCACAGCAACAGTACATACTCATTAAATAGACAGCAACGTTGCTCCAAGACTTTAACAAACAACCTAATCCACCCTTGCTTTTTTTTTCTTTTTAAGTGTGTGTTCTGATGATGCCTGAATTGTCAAATGTACGGTAAGTTTTTTACTAATAATCTGGAGCCTCAACGCTTTGTTTTCCGGGATTTTTTATATAGCATTCTAATTTTAAATTGTAAAGTTATAACATTATTGATGTAAGACAACTTAAGGGCACTCTTAGGCCTCTATAAAGGGAGGGTCTGCAGATCCCTCTGGGTGCTTGGTGGCTGTTAACAGGATTAAATAATTTATCTTCCACAGCTGGATTTGAAATGGGACTATCAGCACGGCAACTAAGCGCTCTACGTATTGAGCTACCTTGCTCCCATGTTATTAGTTAGTAATGGTTAATACTAACTGTGAGATAATGAGATGATAAGCTTTAAAAAGTATAAATATATGTATTTAAAGTAAATTTCATTGTAAATGTTCTTTATTTTATATTTTACTAGCGACCCACCCCAGCTTCACTCGGGTAATACTATGCCTACATAATTTGTCTCTGTAATGTATTTTTTTTTATCATGTACCGGCCACTAAGGACCACTTGAAATCATTGGTTAGGCTTCTTTGGGAGTCTTGATTGTCTTTCTTCCCATCTCAGCTAATGTAGTTTATTACATAGAAATTATACAAATAAAAACAAAACCAAATTTGTTCTTCTTAGCCCGTTAGCTTTTATTAATTTTTGACAATAACATATTAATATGATACATGCCATCTCTTGTACTGCACCAATCAAGAGATGGCATGTATCATATTAATCCTCAAGAGAGGATTGTGCATTCAACTATCTTGAGATTAATTAGATGGTAGGAGTGAGGGGGGGGTCTAGTGATGGGGCTCACTAGTTCTTTCTGATTGAAGTTAAAACCAAATATTTCTTTATATACGATTTTATTATCTTGCACGGGATTAGGCAAGGAGCGTCTTCGGTGAAACCCATCGATATTCCAACCCATATATACAAAACCTCGACAAATTATATACCTAAACCTTCCTCACTGTTCCTATTGGTGTAAACCGCATGAAAATCCGTGCAGTAGTTATTGAGTTTACCGCGAACAAGCGCGGCCGAGGACTAATATTATATGTATAGATGTATGTATATTTTAAAAGAAATAGTGTACAGAACTATTGTTCATTCTTATTGATACTCAACTTGTTGAAAACGTGTTAAAACCTGTCGATTGATTATAAATTTAATTTATGAGAGTGTAGCTCAGTTGTAGAGCGCAGAGTTGCTGTGTTATATAGATTCGTTCGAATCCTGCTGTGGCAGACAATTGATTTAATCTGTTAGCAACCGCGGATGGATCAAGTGTGATTTGAAAATCCTGGTGCTTACCCAGCTTCTATAAAGTGGGTACTCTTAATTGGGGGAAACCTTTGAGCGTGATCTAGGACAAACCACCTCTCTGCATAACCGTTGGCTTGGAAAGCGTACAGTCTCTACCACGTACTGAACGGAAAATCCCTCATGGGTTGTACTGGATCAGTTTTTTTTCTCGTAAAAATGTAATATATAGTTAGATTAGTATATTAATAAAAATTGTTCTCATTTAAAAGATGCTGTTTTGAATTAATTAAAAAAAGCAAGAAGAAAAAAAATAAGGTTTAATCTCCAGGCATATAGGATGCAGATTGGGTCTTGTCGAACAAGCTCGAAGGAGGTACTAAAGAGGGAATGAATATTAAAGAGGAGGAGGAAAAAAAGAGAGATGTTTGAGATGTAGCGATGAGATATAACATTAATGGCTGACAGGAGAATATCTCAACTTAGGGTTCTTCGCTCCCTATTGGCTGATGGAATCCTCTTTGTCAAGTCGGATTTCATTTTTCAACCGGCCAGTTGGCAACCCTTCCTCTTTTTTCGAATTTAAATAAAATTTAATCTCTGTTCTTCTTTAAATCCTTTAACAATTATAAGTTTTTTAAATCACTTTATACATTATTTGATTCGGATGACTTGCTTTAATAAATAGAGGCAGTGAAACGAGAGAGGTTATCTCTTGTCTATAATAGGACATTTTATTACTATTTGTATTTTAACACGCAAATAACTATATACAAAGTGAGAGGGAAATATGTCGGTGTGGAATGAACCATCCTCATCCATTCATTCATTACGCAAAGAAAAATAATAATTATTATGAACAGATTTCCATAGGGGAAAATGTTCAATTTTTTCCCCCTTGATCCTCTAAAGATGTTTTTTAAAGATCTAAAGATGAGGTATCCTCGAAGCTAATGGTCGCTAAGCTTCAGCTTCCTATCTCGCTGATTTATTTATTTTTCTGTACTATTCTTCTAGAATTGTACGCAGAAATTTTTTTTCCAATGATTGAGTGTAGGCCTTTCAATCAGCCCCCAATATGGCCGGTGTACTTATGTACATACTAGATAACCCCCCGAAGTGTACGATTTGTATCCACACCTGCCCCGGACTTCTATTTTCTGCCCTCCATTATGGTGATTCCTTCATTTCTCGCTACCGCCTCTGTAATCCCCAGAGAGCAGGTGAAGATGGTCGGATTTTACTCCCTATACAGGAAGGAGACTTGCACGGATGAGAACTTGTAGCAAGGAAAAACAACTGTAAGGAAAAGTCGTTGAATAGAAAATTAGTCCATAAGCAGTTATGATTAGTATTTTTATTTCTCGGTACTGTCTCTCATTTGTTATATCATGGATTTGAATAAAATCGTTTTCACGCTTTAGTTGATGTGTAATGTATATATATGTATATCATATCTACTATGTATGTATAATTCCAATTTAATGTAGTTATGATATCATTACATTTATAATCATTCTTACTATGTGTATTCTGACATATTAAGTACTTCTGTATTTTGGTTTAACTTGTATCTCATTGTAATCTAGAAGATTTTGTATTGGGTGTAAAATGAATTAAACTATTACTAAATTCAAGATACTAATATTTATTGACAAATTAAAAAGAATATAATGAAATTATTTAAAAACAATTAAATTATTAAACTAATATAAATTTACAATAACAATTCCTAAAGATTATAACCTAGGTCTAACTGTTATCTAATTACTAAAATAATATAAGATATTGCTAATACTAAATAACTTAACTATTTACATAAATTTGTACAAATACAATAAAATTACACTTTAGTTTATAACTAAAAATAACCACTTACAGTCCTCTAATCAAAGTCCACCGACTGTAAGACTCTCCCAATACGACAAACTGACGCACAGTTTATTACACTCACTTATCACTGACTAGTTCAAACTGCCACTGGCTGACACTAACTGTCACCGTTCACTGTCACAGAAGTTAACAACTTTACTACTACTTGACTGGAACGGGTGGCATTTTATATAGGCAAGGCTGGTTGGGGTGGGGGGCTTCTCGGCCGATCTCGATCTTTCTAAACTGTTCTTAAATTCCTTCCAACTTATCTTAATCCCTTCAGCCGGTCTTTCTCTCTCTCCGACCGTAACATTAATTTTGACCGCCTCTCTGACCATCTCCTTATGCTTATATTTAATTTTAATCAAAACTCTAATATTTTAAAATTTAATGGATAAGTACTGGATAAAAGTTCTCTATTAATTAATAATGCACGTCGACGATTAGAGTTTTGGGATGTCGGTGGAGACTGGGAGAGAGGACAGCGGGCGTTGAAAGCAATTTTAAGCAGGAAATGACAGGACGGTTCTCGCAGGCAGTGATGACAGTGAGCTATCGGATCCTCGGCCAATATTACCAGCCAGATCTAGTTGGCACCTGTCCGTCTTCATCCTGTCTCATCTATATTCACTTCATCCTCTGGTTTAATTACGTACCATTTCATAATGGGTCAACAAAATCATTGAGTTGTCGATGATGATCTTTAAAATTTATCCTGGCCATACCAACCTTACTATGTCCGCGATACCTGCCAGTTTTCAGCATCACACATTCCATATACCTATATAACACACACCCAAAACGTATAATATATCAACATTCTCTATTAACAATAATCAGACGTGTAAGAAACTTTCAGGTTCGAATAATCAGACTTGAATATTTTATCCATTTTCAAACATATCTTCAAAAAAAAAAAAAAAATCGCCAAATAGTTCTCCGAGGAGAGTACTCTGGATAATGTAAAATAAAATTGAATTTATTGTACTTTGTAGCAACTTTAAATATTCTTGATTTCACAAATAAACAAAAGTGTGTATGGAATTTGGGTCGAAAAAACATTTATTTTCAGGAAAACTTAATTTTTGAAAAACTTTTTGTGCTCGAAATGTTTAAAATATATTTTCCTTTGTTTAAGGTTCAATTGGAGAAATAAATTTAAATGTATTTTACTGATTAGAGAAGATTCTGGAATTTTTTTTACATGTTTTACCAATCTTATATACTGTACCGATATTAAATATTTTACGCAACTTAAATTAGTTATTAAAGATTAATTTATATATTTAAAATAATGGAAGGAGATTTTGATCTAGCAAAGAATGGCCTCCGCTCTCCTTACATTTATGTACCTAATGAGTTATTTAGTTATGAACTCTTGAACAGCTTATCTCAAATAATTACAACCGTTTTAATCTCCCGCTAATTAAAATAAATTACTTCATTAATTTTACATCCGATAATCCCCCTTTCTCCTTCATCCTAGCGGGTTTGATAAATGAAACATCTATCCCCTATCTGCTCCTACCGAGCCACCCGTACCACTACAGCTTATCAAGGGTACATGGTGGAGACAACGGTTGTGCAAGGAAGTGATTTGTCCAAGAGATTATTAGAAGCTTGGTAAGTCCAAGGAGGATCTGTCGATCCCTCAGGATCCATCCGTTGCTGTAAACAGATTAAAGATTGCATATGCCTCAGCTGGATTCGAAACTGGAATCTTCAGCATAGCAATTCAGCTCTTCACACACTGATCTTCCTCGCTCCCTTCGAGAGGAACTTGACGTTCGAACTATCTTGTTTGTCGGAGGAATGACTGTCAAGTTGCACTTAAACAGTAGCAACATTATTAGCAACATCAACCAACTCTAGCAATGGTTTTATTACCTGATTCCGACGCTCTGCGCAATATTTTCAAGTGCTTATTCCGTGCCTAGTCCCACAAGGAGCATTTTTATGAAAAATACATGGGTCGGGATGAGAGTAGATAAGAGAGAAGAGATCATTATTTCGGTTTTATTTTCGGAATTGCCTCCTCAAGCGAGGAAAGGTCTTTTAAAAATGTCCCCCCGGCGGAAGGGAAGGCAGGGGATGTCCCCCCTGGGTCCTTGGCTAGGGCTCCCTATATCTCATCCTAATATTCCCTCCCTTCTCTCCTCTTCTTACACCATTCCTAACCTTCCCTTTGCCCTAGCTTCTTCCTTACATTATTAATCCTTTCATGGAACATTGTATGTTTTTAAAAACATAGGCATATAGCATACCCAACACTTCGGTATTGATTAATGTGCTTGGACTTTTGCTAGTTTGAATGTTTTATTCAAAATATTTTCTCATATTTTTTTTCGTTTAATGTCACTTTGTGTTGATATGGCTAATAGCACGTTAATGTTACAGTGGGGATCCTAAATGTTACCTATCCATGTATAGTTAGGATATGGATCTTTAACGAGTACCTGGACACCTTACAGGCTGTGGTTATTTTACTCCAATAAAAAACAGTCGTGGTTTCTTTGTCTATCCTACAGGATACTTAAGGACTATTGTTTATAGGGCTGATTTTGTAACATTCATCTATTAAAACTCAACTCCGTTAGTTCTAGTTAGAGCGTTACTTCTATACAAAAAAAACCTTACCTTTTCTCACCCCCATAGCATCTGCCACAGCATATCGCTTCTTTAAAAAACGAAACATAAATTGGCATTTTTCAGTAAAGCCTAAAGTAGCAGTTGTATTGGTTGAAGCTTTTCAATATAGAAACGATGCTTTTGATATTCCATTTCCATGATATGATAGCTGACTTTTTTTTTTTTAGTAAAGTCATATTTTGAGTAGTATCATGTTTGAATCTGAATTTGTATGGTAATAATGACAAAAGTAAAAAAAAAATGTCCTAATGATTAATAAAAGAATAGAATACCATCATTCCTATAGAATGGATTGCTTTACCAATACCCAAATTATTTTTTTTAGCGCATCTGGTTTAATTTTGACAAGTCATGGAACTTTCAACTGCCTCTATTGAAATATTAGGTGTTTTTTACATTATTCTTTCGATGGAGTGATATATGAATTCTTGTATTACAACGTACTCATATGTTTAACAATCCCGCCGCGTGTTATGCGGTTGTAGATCTTCGCGTAAAAAATTCATCCTTCGGCCTTTGCGAGCTGTAATTGAATTTCTGATGTAGTGGATACATCCAGACCTGTAATCCTCTACTGTAGGTTTTATCATATTCTTCATATACTTTCTACATTTTTAAGTTATTTGAATAAAAATGTTGTCATATAATGTTGAGGGTATATAAATCTACTTTTCTCCCCATATTAACATACTCCTCGGAATCTTGGGCGTTGACCACCAAACATAAAAGTAGGATCCAGGCTTCAGAAATGAGATCCCTAAGGAAGATAGAGGGAAAAACAAGACGAGACCGAATTCGCAACTCGATCATTAGATCAAGCCTCGGAGTGGACGCTGCGGAAAAAGTCATTGAAGAAAACAGTCTAAGATGTTTTGGACATGTTTTAAGAATGGAAACAACAGGCTGGGCAAGATGACATACGAGGCTAAGGTTGAAGGAAGAAGGTCCAGAGGAAGACCCTGACGTACCTGGGAAGATGGTATTAAGAAAAGCTTCGCAAAGAGAAGTCTGGAATGGAATAGAAGGAGAGAAATGGTAGAAGATCGTATGGTGTGGTCCGGGCTATACAGACAGAAACCTCACACTCCATAGCGGTAGAGAGGAACGACTATGATGATGATGAATAAAAATGTTGTCATAAGTAAAAAAGTAATATGTTTAGTTCGGTTTAGGGGAACCATACCACTTTTGCGTTCCTACCCAAGGTTCCAGTTTACTTTAAAATATAAGTTGGAATAATTTTATTTGGCACCTAGAAGCATAATTTGCAGTAACGTGAGTTTGGGTAACTAACCCCCTTCAAACAGCCTGTGTCGAATATGTATATCTGCTAGAGACCACAACGCGCTGAGAAATGATCCACAGCGCCAAAAGAGAAAAAATATGTTACTGATGAATGCTTGAAATATTTCAACTAAATAGCTTGGTTTCCTAAATGTAATAAAGAAAGATTTGTAATAAAATTTTGTTCTGTTGTTTTTATTCTGTCAGAAATATATCCACTTTGTATAAATAAATAAACAGAGAGATTGCAAGCAGTCCCTAATTTCAACCCGATGAACTCACAGCATTATTCGGAGCATGGATATCTCGCCATGATTGTTATTATTGTATAGAGATTCCGAGAATGAGTATTGGATCGGAAATTCTTTCCCTCCAGTCAGTTCTTTTCATTTGGGATTCCTTAGGGGGTAAAATCTGAGATTTTGAATACGCCCTTTGCACAGGAACTGTTGTTGAGATTTTATTTGTGTGTTTATACCGGAAAAGGAAAGACTGATATGATAAGTCATCCTATTTTATACATCAAAATAATTTATTACGCAATCAAAATAATTTTAATATATTTGACTATATTGATCTTTAAAACACAAATCATGGGTTGAGAAAATTAAATTTCCATTTCCATTGCAACTCTACCGGATAGTTATATAGCTTATTAATTATCGAAATATATTGTTGTTAAGGGGGTCTGGGAGGCCGAGCGTGTTACCGCCCTAGCAAATGCACCTTAGAACCCCAAAGTTTGTGTGTTCGAATCCCTGTCTCTATATTCCTCAAGCATCCCCTCATCCATCGGCCTGTCAGCCTATTCTAGATCCGGGTGTAGGACTGATGACCCTACCCCGTTCACTTGCATCGCAAATAGCGTTATGGTTTCCCAAAATGCCATATAGCCGCCGGCAGGTTCGGAGAAAGGAATATAGGTCGTCGGGTGCCTGCTGACCCCAATTAACCTTAATCTTTAAATATATGATATTTTTTTATTTTCTTTGAAATCAATTGTTCGTTGGTTGGAAATACATTGGTGAATGGGTCACAAAAGGACTGGATGTGGAACTATGGGCAGTCAATATATATAAGGTGACTGCAACGTACGGCGAATGGTTTATAGTGAAAGTTAAAACAAAATAATAATGTTTGTATGTGTTAATCAAAATAATAATGTTTGAATTATTTCCACTATTAACGAAAAAACAGTAAAATCAATGAAGTAGGTGCCACAAAGAAGAAAGAAACATTCTTGGATATAAACTTAATAATGATAAAGCTTAGGTCCCATTAGCCAAAACCAAATCCGCCTGATCACTCTGAATACAATCCTCCCACCTACGCCTCGGTCTCTTTCCAGTCGGTTTCTTCCCTAAAATTACCTTTTTAGGAATTACTTCGTTACTGAGCTCAGTAACTCTTTACACTAGGTGTTAACTTATCTAATGCAATTTTATTTTATTATAAAATATTAATAAACCGATTGGGCCAATTTGTTATTAATTTTAATAACAAAATTCTTTAAAGGTATTTTATAAAAGTGCCACCTATCAGAACGGTTATTTGTTTTCAGGTTGTGTAGCCCGAGAGGAGAATTTTCATTTAAGAGCCTCAGTGGATTTGACGCAATCCAATTTCCTGCTAAGCCGTTTTGAGCCCCTAAATTACAATTATAAATTGGAAAATTATTCGTGTTTAAAAGGTTTATTCAAGTGAAGAGAGAGACCCTCCTAGAGCTGACAGACGTGTGGTTATAAAGACCCTTTTGCCCGGCACCCACTATTCATTCTACTTCCACCATCTACCGTATTCTATCAGTCACTCTTTTATTTTATTTTCCTATTTATTGCCACCATATTTAGGATTACCCCATATAGCCATCATCTCGGCTATTAATCATTTTAATTAGTCGCATGATATCTTTTCAACGATATTGGTTTAAATTGCAAAATTTATTTATAAAAAAATAATATAATAATCTACGATATTTACATTAAATAAATGACCAATTCATTTATGGTGACCAATGTTGTAATTTTTTTCTTATTATTTGATGAAGCAATTATAATTCTTCATATCGAAAAATCTTTTTTCTTCAATTCAGTTGAACCATTCTTTGAAATTAGCGGATAAATTATTAAGAATTTATGCAAGGTAAGTTAAAAATACAATTAGTGTAATAAAGATATTATGTCAGATATTCATACCAAACACATAACTGTAATTTTTAAGGAAAAGAATCCAAGTTGTGAAATAAATATAATAAATTTGGCGAAAATATGATTTCATAAGAAAAATCTGCTTTCTTTGGAGGTCCATTTTTAAGTTTATCACAGGTAATATATTTTTTTAAATTAATTTAACATTAAGTGATATAACATCAAGCTTAAATAATATTAGTTCATCTTATATATATGAGGAAGAAAGCGGTCTGGATGGAGGTTAAAAAGTATTCTCTTAAATAGGAAGAACTGTTTTTTTGAAATCCAACGTTTCGAATCACATTGCAGGTCTTTTTCAGGGCTTATAATGAGATCAAGTGCTAAAAGTTTTGAATCAATGTGGATCGAAACGCTGGCTTTCAAATAAATAGTACTCTCAATTTAAGCGAATTTGTCTTTCCTCCACCCGGATCATTATCTTCCTCGTTCTCCTTGTGAAAATTCTATTTTCAGCTTATTTATGATATAGACTTAACAATTTAGATTGTTCTTTAAAATTATAGTTATTTGTTTCGTAATATCTGACATAATAACTTCATTGTTAACATATCACCTTGTATAATTCCTTCATAAAGTGTACAAATTCAGTTATCGAAACAGTGGTCTTTAGTCGATATATTGGCAGACCATAATATCTGAGGAACTTTAGACGGCATTAAGATAGAATTCTGAGTAAAAATTTAAAATAAATCTGGCTACTATGGATGATGACAAAGAAAATGCTATTTTATAGAAGAGAATTCCCACAACTCTGAATGTGATAACCCAGTCGCCATTAAAACCAGACAAAACATCTCGAGTAAGAGGTGAAGACTATACTACACTCTTCCTTGATCGAGAAGGCACTTTTCATTTTGCGACATAATGGATGCTAATGCTCTGCTAATGGATAGCTTCTACCTTTTCAGGTCATAGTTTCGCTCTGGATACCATAGAAAATCTTTTGCTTTTTTACCTTCATTGTTTATATACTATACACCGATCTATATATTATGATCGTATCTATATAATACTATTTATATACAGTGTTGTCTATCTATCTACTTCCAAAAAAAAATAAAAACCACTACAACCCATGGAAGCTCTTGGGTTCAGTACATGGCAGAAACTGTACCGATTCTAGGGCAATGGTTGTGCAGGAAGGCTTTTTCACGTTCAACTTTCATGTTTTTCCCCACTCTATAGAGGTTGGATAAGCCCCAGGAGAGCCCATTATTGTCCTCAAAACGAATATTTTCAATCTCTATGATAATATCTTGCCATGTTTTGGGGGATAAATTATGTTTTAAGCCTATAAGATTAAATGTTTAAATAATAATCCTATTTATTTTGGGATGCCAGAGTAATCATGTAATATAATTACTCAAATTTTTATTTATTTATATTAATGTCCTAACTTTATTTAAAATTTGGTTCTTTTCCAGAGGCTGCTTGTGTGTTTACTAATCAGTAAACTTAATACCTTAATTAAGCCATCAATATAGTATTTTTAATATATAGTGCGTCTGGGTGACATGAGCAATAATGATTCAGATATATATATACATAGGATTCCCATATAATACCTACACATATTAAATTAAAACCTATCTGGTATATCAGGGTTCATTCAGCTTATCATCCTATCATCCTCGCCAACTTCTTCATCTTCCTTCCAGAAGATTTTTCTTCAGGATCTCTCCAAGGAGTAAAGTCCTGGACCCCAATCTCTTCCGTGTCTCTTGAACTTACTCACCAGAGGGTCTAGCTACATGCCTGAATGACTTAGTTCTTATATCCGTCTTCTGCTCATTTTGTAAATTCATATTTATTTATATAAAACGCCCGGAACGACGCATGGCAATCATTTAAATGTAAGGATTCCAATTATCTTGATTAGTTTTTTAAAGGGACGTACAACCTTTTTTTTTTTTTTTTATTGTCTAGAAGTTTTGACAAGAATACTTTCTTAAGGATACTTTTTAAAAGTCCTACGAATTATTTTTTCGTTCCTTAATTCGAAAACATGCCAAACTTCCTGAGGATGACATTAAACCTCCCCTAGAAAGCAATTACAGAGCGTAGGGATTTAAAGGAGCCACCTGCTACCTGTTCCAACTCTTGTTTATTTATTATTTACGAGTTCCATAAAATCCATAATGGGCTACTAGGTGTAGTTGCACGTGTCCCTTAACGGCTGGTAACCAAGAAAGTTGTTATTAATTGGCTATAATACAATGAACGATGTGAAGGGTTGTCCTTACCTGATTTTAAAAATACAATAAAATGCCCTTACGACCTTTGAATTATCTCGGATTCTGTAGATGGTTGAGACTATTTCTAAGCCAGCAGTCGTCCAGGGATTCGATCGGCTGAGTTCTTACTCAAGCACCAGGTTTTTCTATGTATTATCGATCACTAGGTCCATCTATCTCTGTTAACAGATGAAAAATGTATCCGTCAAAACTGGGTTTGAACCTGTGACCTCTACTCACGGAGCTACCTCGCTCCCTGCCTTATTCCAAACAACATATTATGTCCTTGAAATTGATGTTTTTGGATCATAACAGGAATCCTTCAATATCTAATATTTGACGAAACTGAAAGATTCTAAAGCGTTTGGATATACTTGTGCTTCAACTCTTTTTTAAGTCAAACCAATTAGGACCGCAATTGCTAGATTAACACTGATTGGTCTATTCTAGTCAACATCGATTAACCGGAGGAATGGACAATATACGCAATGATATTCATTATTTTTGTAACCATTAATTCTTTATATTGCTGCTATTTGACTAGATTGGGATTCTTTATGCTGTTGGTAGCGTTCCACCTTTTAGTGTATAGAGCCCATAGGTAGATTTTTCATACCCCTCAAAGCTATGGTAGATCCTTTTGAGCTATGGTAGCCAATAGGTACTGGATGCAATCCTATATGTAAAAGTGAAATAAACATGGAAAATTTCAATTTCCTCTGAATTAATACCTTCCTCCTCGAGTACATTCCAATACCAGAGACAGGGATTTGTTCCAGTTAAATTGAGGATTAACTGATGTAACTAGTAATGGGTTTCCCGCATGCACTTAGAGAACTTGGTCTCCTGGCCATCGAACTAAGTTTCCACACCTCTCCTACATTACGAAAGGTCCTCAAACTTGATCCCAAGTTTCATATCCATATGTTTTCATCTAATATGTGTAATCTTCCTAATTATATTGGGCTCTCTGCGTTCACATCACTGCTTCTAGAATCCATTAATCCTATCACTTAATGTTTGATAAACTAATTTTCAGTTTCAGCAGTGGATCTCATTTGATAGTTCTAATATAAAGTTTGTGCTGGGATTAAGTTTGGATAAGTTAAAATCTGGAATATCATTAAATCATTTGATAGCTACGTTATTACACGTTCTCCTAGAAGATTCTTGTTTCTTGCATTCGATGTTCATTATCTTATTAAAAACCTGTACCACATCAACCCGTGAAAGGGTCTGGAATTCAGTACGTGGTAGAGACTGTACAGATTCTTGGACAACAAAGTGATTTGTCCTAGGTCACGCTCACTCGCCAGATTTTTCCCCATATTTTGGGTACCCACATTATAGAGGATGGGTGAGCCCCAGGAGAGCCCTATGTCTCATATGATCCATCTCCGGCCGCTAACAGACTAAATAAAAGTCTTGCCAGCAGCGGGATTTGAATTAGGATTTTCGGCATGGCAACTTAGTGCTCTACCACTGAGCCACTCCGCTCCCCATTATCTCATATTGGATGAAATTTTGTTTCCTTTCTACCAAGGGTAGGGTAATTTCGTATTCATTCATAAAGTTTTTCCCCCTCTGAATGGAAAATTCCCACTCGTTTTTGACGTATAAAAGAACGAATTGGGTTTCATCCCTGCCTGTAGTCGAATACATTCGAAATAAATAACACCTATTACCGTTAGTCCGACTTTGATGATTTTTTTAGATTTTTTGCGGAGCTTGATGGTCTCAATTTCCATTTCAATCTAATATTTTTCTTCTGCATATGGAACCTTAATTGCTTTGACACTGACGAATGTTTGTATTGTAAATAATGGTCTAATATAATTATTTTTCCAATTCCATCCTCTTCTTTCGTACACAAAAATATAATGTATTTACACTACACTACTCTACATCCCATTCCTGTTTCAGAAATGGGTTTTTGGAAAGCAATTTTAGCAAAATTATTGGCAAGTATAAAAATATCAACATTTTCCAATTTAATTTTGTTTGTTTTTAATGCTATTTTCAGTAGCATGTCAAACCATTAAAACATTAAATTTCGTATTAATTATGTAATAAATATGTATTAAACCATAAAAATGGTGAGGAAGCTAAGCTTACATATGGATTGGCGTTTTTTTTCTTCTAGTGAAATCTATTTCTCATTAAGTTCATGCATTTCAGGTTCTAATATAGCAAAACCTTAATGACTAAAGACTTTACTACATTTATTTGTATATGGCAACCTTTTAATTTTTTTAAATAAATTGTTTTTTAACTACTTTCAAAATTCCTTCTTCATTCTTAATAACTTGGCTATTTAAACTTCTAAAACCCAAATTTTAGGAGTTTTGAAGGTAGACCTAACAACGTAGAAAAATCGATAGTCACTTCTTATAGATTTAAAAAAAATAACATAAAATAAATAGAAAACATTTAATGTATTTAGTAGTATCAATAATCAATATAATATATAGTCAGTGTGATATGATCTTTCCCAGAAAATCAACGATTCAGCCCTGGTTCGTAAAACACTTCAGCTCCAAGATTGTCGGAGACAAAACACTACAAATGAATTCTAACTATAATTATTTATTCTTAATCAATACAATTATACCGATCATATTTGACCATCAAACATTAATAGGATAGTTTAAATGATTATATAAACTAAATCAATATTGTGAATAGCAATCTTGGGAAATAGAAATTAGTAGATTCAATTACTGTTATTCGTGAAATGTTATTTTGGAAAATACGGAATCATTTCGATAGATAGACATAAATTATAAAATCTTAACAATATTTTAATTATTTCTTATTTTACTATAATAAAAATGATTATGAGTTTATCTTTATTTAAACTCATAATTAACTCATAAACTTAAATGTATAAAGTAATCTATCAAATTATATAAATGTAGTCTACTCTATGTATCAGTATAAATAAAGTAGCCTGGGATCGATAAATAAATAAAGAAATGCCTTCCAAGGTAATGAATGGGAAGCTATCTAGGTTAGATCTAGTGAGGTAGGCTATCTCAGTTTAAGTTTTGTCCTCATCCTTAGCCTTTTATATTCCATTATAGCTATCTCCCTTCTTATATTCCTTTTATTTACCGCTCTATCTTATGGCCTCTTCTCAACTCTCTTCTTCCATATTCTTATCTAAAATAGTTAATTCAGAAGGCTTCTGCAGGTTATGTTTCGAACGGTAGCGGAAATGCCAAGTTCTCTTATCACTTTTAACTGCTATTATTTGGAAGACTTAGTTTTATTTGATTTTGCTTTCAAAAACATCATATCACTTAACGAATTTTTTGATTATTTTCTTATTAAAACATTGTTAATATATATTTTTATTATTTTTTCAGGTAAGACAACGTTTCAAAATAGCAGAGCTGTGAGTACAAATATGAAATACATTTTTAACATTTAAGTTTTTTAATGTTTTTTTTTTGTTTTTAATGCTTTGATTACATTTTATATAATCTATTAATATTTGTTTTGTTTAATTTTAATAAACTATTGGCTTTTAATTCTGATTATTATTAAATTATTAAATACTATTCATATTTAATTATCGATATAACCTAAAAACCTGCTTCTGGTAGGTATATATAATCCTAAGTAATAATTTTCTATTTAACGAATCTGTACATCATATAAAACCTATATCGTATTTAATCGGATACTATTGCTTTGTATTTTACTAATTTGAAACTTTACTTCTTATAACATTATTCACATAATTAAATATACAATATAATTATTTTTCCAAGATAGAAATTAGTTCCAAATTTATGAAAATTCTTCACTCTAATTTTTTTTTAAACTCATTACTTTTTCTCTAATTTTTGTTTGTACTTTTTTTTTTAATTATTTATTTTTTTTATATCCAATTATTGTTTTAATTTAATATTTTCCAGTATTATAAAAATTATAATTATGAAATTTTAATATTTAAAATACATATAAAGATAATAAAATATATAAAAATAAACCAATGGTTCATGACAAGCAGGTTTGGCGCCTGAACTTAAAAACCAAAAAAGGTCGTTTATATCTGTGCGTCCCATAGGTCCATCCATCTTATTATTAGATAGCTTTTAACAATTTTCAGCAAATATATTCACTCAAACCCATCGGCCAAGTCTAATATAATTATTTTTCAAATTTCATCCTCTTCTTTCGTACACGAAAACACAATGTATTTACACTAAACTACTCTACACCCTACTCCCGTTTCAGAAACGGGTTTTGTGGCCAAGAACTAAATTAGTTACTAATTATAATTATAAGTTCCCAGGTGAGACAAAATTTGTAAAAATAAATAAAAGAAATTTTTAACTTTTGAACTATAAGGAATTAGAATTTCTTTTAACCTTTTAGAACAAAACTGATTTTAAGAAGAGGGTTGGGAATATTTCTCATGTTAATCCCGACTTTGGAAATTCATAAGGTTTTTTTTTTAATAATTCATTGTTCAATTCCTATATAACTTAATTATTTTGTAATATAAGTTAAGTTAGGCGATTTATGTATCAGGCGATGAAGTAGTAAGTTAATACATTTTTTATTTATTTATTACTTTGAAAATACCAAAAATGTTACTAATATCAATTTAGCAACTAGGCCTGACGACCCGATGAAGTTAGAGTAGGCCCTTGGCACTTAGCTAAAGGTCATCAAGGCGGTTGATATATTCTGCTCAGGTCCGGTCGTTCACCGCTCCTCACTCTCCAGCATAGTAATTCTCTCTCTCTCTCTCTCTCTCTCTCTCTCTCTCTCTCTCTCTCTCTCTCTCTCTCTCTCTCTCGTCATTAATATTACAATTAACTATATCGTTTAATTCAATGAGCAAGGCCGCATAAAGTAATTGGCAACCACTATGTTGCTTGTGCGCTTTATTAAAGAGGTTAAGTATTCAACTTCATTTCATTGAATTAACTATACTAGAGATAAGCTCTAGTAATATAATAATAATAATAATATAATAAAGTAAGAATTGATGGAAATGGACCATCCGGTAGCAGCACATCTAAATCCCAGACTTTCATAAACCTGGAGAGAAAATTGAGTTAATAAATGAACTATTCATTTTAAGTGGGAAATAGTTGACTAAGTGACATCATAGGGAAATAGTTGACATTATAATAATGTATTGAATTGGCCAGGGGGTGCAGTCATAGATAACACAAGAAAAGCCACTTATTTTATTGTATAGAAAAGATATAGGCCATCTTCAGGGCGGGGAAAAGAAACAGAAACTATCTTAGCCCAATACGTTGGCACAATAATAGTTATATTGTGAGGAAAGTCCCACTTTATTACACCCGAGTAATTAAACGAGGATGTTGTAAGCTCTTTTTTCACGTGTCAAATATTACATTTTTCCTGCAACCATTTAACAATTAAGAAAATTAAAGGTGAAACTTTAGATTTGTTAAAACTACACTAGCGCTGTCTCTTACAATTTTCTATTACTGACCATGCAAATTATAATTCTAGGACGGTTTACTCATTGAAACATTTATTTATTATTATATTATATAAAACATAATATTCTGATAACACATACAAAAATAAAATAAACGTATATTATTATATCTTGATTTATATTTCTCTTCATATCTGACTTTAGATGTTTTTGGTGAAAGTTGATTTATTGCCTGTGCAGCCTGTTCTTTTATAAATGGAGGTGTAAATTCTATGAATTCATCACTATCTATTTCCATTTTTTATTTTGTTTGTGGTCTGATCACTGTTTTAATGCTAGATCTCTAAATTTCTGATGTGTGAAGGTTCTAATACATTTAAGGTTATATTAAATATTTCTATAAAATCGTTTCAAAATAAATAAAATCTATCTTGAATTAAATATAAAATAGTTCTAAAATTATTTATTTCAACATTTTAGGAATATAAAATGAATAATATTATATTATTATTAGCTGTCACTATTGGGGGAAAGTAACAGCCATTCCCTCACTGATGGGGGAAAGTGGGACTTTCCACATAAATAAATTTTTCTTATTTTGTGTATAAGAATTTTTGACTTCATCAAATTACACTATTCAATCCATTATTAGAAGTATTCTATTGATCAAAGTTCATAAAGATAAAAAAATAACTGTACCATTACAATCCCTGAAGGCTCTTTCATTCAGTAGATGGTAGTAAAGGTTTTTTATTATTTATCTTTTATTTATCTTTCATTAGTAGGTTTTTTATTTTATTATCACTTTATAGAGATTGAGTGAGCCCCAGTAGGGTCTGATTCTATACAGAGTCCATATAACTTAAACAGATTATATACTTTATCACACCCACATTTGAACCAGGGATCTTCACGATAGTAACTCATTGCTCTACTGTTCCGCTCTCCCATGAAGATACAATACATTACTTTTTTTTTTAAATTACTAAATACGTTAGCATGGACTTAGCTGTATTAATTGATATATCCAGATTGAGAATTGCATTGAACAAATAAATAAGTCATTTATTTATTACAAGGCAAGTGAAGTATGAATATAAAGCTTGATCGTTTTTCACTTCAAGATGAGAAATGTCAGTTGGATAAATTATTGATTCTTTTCTTCTTTTTTGTTTTTCTTACTCCCTTCCAATATCCAAATATTGCTTTTCCCCGCCTGTTCCATTTATATGATAGATAGTCAATGTGTCATACCGAACGTACGGAGGTGAATTTTCGAAACAAACAGAATAATGTTGTGACCGATCAATTTATTTTTATAACAATGTGTCAGCTCCGAAAGCAGTCATCTGGTGCCTAATGCTCCTTCAATCTATCTTCAGTGTCAGTATTTGTTAAACTTTATTATTGATAATTTATATCACCATTAGTTCAACGTAACAATTATTAAGAAAAGAATAAGTTCACTTTATATCATAATAATTTTACTATAATAAATAATTATGTAAAAATAGATATTATAGTCACATTGTGATTAGTCGCGTGATGAGTCTTATATGCATGCAATATCAATTCTAATATTACCTTTTTAAATGATTGCTTATTCTTTAAAACGCCAAAATGTAATTAGTCATTTTTCAATTTAAATAAATAATAATAACATAAATATATTTTTTTGTATTTTAATGGATTACTTTATGATTCATACAATTATTTGAATGATTTATTCTAATTTTTATTTTTTTCAAGTTGTATTTTTTTACAAAATTTCTTTAATAACTTAAATAAATTATTAATAATTATGTAAAAAAAAAAAACACTACTGTTTGTTTAACTGTAAAATTACCTTTTCACGGGTAACTTACTCTTATTTGTCATTAAAATTTCCTATCAACTAAAAGAGTATTGTATTTCATCTTATGAATTCCTTCGACAAAATATATTGTTTTCTCTTCTTTTATTTTCGAGACTTGATCAGACAATTATTTTAAATATTTATGCATTATTATGGTAGTACCCCCTGCCAACCCCTCATTGTTCCAATTGTGCAAAGGTTTAAATAACTAAAATTCCTAAAGTTGTATAATTTTTTATTTATATTTTTTTCCTTATAAAAAAGCCTTCTTCAATAAAATTCAATTTTAAAAGTTTTACTTCAAAATTTTGTACATGTTTTAGTTCACAGTTTTAAATAGATTTTTTTTTTCTTTAGTTTTTATACTCCACATTTTTCACTTTTTTATGGCATGCTCATTGCTTATTTCATGCACAAAAATTTTGTCTATACTTATAACCTTTTCTGAATACAATATTACATTTCTAGATCGGGGCTTTGTGATACACTATCCGCACAACATTGCAGTCAAAAATGAATTACTTGTTAAAATGTCACACACATCTTAGTTGAGGCATAGCGATATTCGAATTGGAATTGGAATTAGGGAGTTTAAATCACATTGTAGATTTCACGTTTGAATTGTAGAATTCGTTAGAGAACAATGGGCATGATGAGGTAATTATGAATTCTGTATCTGTAAATCCCTGTTCATCATTTAAAAAATTATTACAATCAAATATTTAATATTGTTAATAACTTTAATAATGAAATAATTAAATAGCTCAGTGTATAGAGTGCTGAGGATCGCGGATTCAAATCCGGCTGTGGCAGATAAATTTTGTATTTGATGGAACCAATGGGATCTCCAGACTCTCTTGGGACTCACCCAGCCTATGTAAAGTGGCCACCCTTAATTTTGTAGAAAGCGGAGCGGTTTAGCGTAATCTCGGATGAATCCCTTCCTATACAGTATAGCGTCTACCATGTATCGCAGTGAAACAGGTTATGAAATAGACTGATTAAGTGGAGTATTGTTTTCGTCTTTCTTATGACGCTAATTTTTCTCTTGGTAGAAAATTATTGAGGCGGGTTAGGTTGAAACATTGGCTCAACAGAACATTTCTCTAAACGCTTAGAACTAATTAATGGCTGATTATACCTTCGATAAGAACCTTTACGAACGATTTTTTGTATTAAGATAAACCAGACTTATAAATAGATAGAAACAAATTTCTGTCTGTAAAATATGGTGAGGTCTGTAAATAGGAAGAAAAACAAGTTAGGTAACTCATAAGTTTTTAGAAGACTTGCACACTGCCATGGATAGTTTGAAAACATTCAAGGAATATATCACGACCTTTTGTGTTCGGAATATACTTCATATATTTTTTGGATGAAAGCCATTTCATAGCCTTACTTGAAAGTTTGTCCTACTTCACAAAAGTTTTGTTTATGTTCTATTCTACTGTTTTTCTAAGGATCGTAACTGAAATAGCTTTAGTAAAATCAAATACCAATATTTCTCGGAGATGAACTACATGATTCTAATCTTTAACAGTGGCATGTGGACCATAAGAGTAAATTTATGTACAACGGTTTCAGTATTTTTGTCCTTAAGCTAATTAAGTTAAGATTTATGTGTACAATATTAATTACAGTAAACTTATGGAGTAACTAAGTAACCATCGTTATTTCTCTATAAGAGAATTTGATAGAATATTTTCGACTTATAACTAGTTAGGAAACATAATTATGTAAAAGTGTAAAAGGAGGGATTGCTACATTTTTTATTTTGTATCTTGAAACATAATAAACAATACATCTCATAAGGCCTCATATCAAGTCATCCAAAAAAATAATTAGAGCTCATATTACTTTGTAACATTAGTCCTCCCCTCAACCCTTATAAGAGCCTCGTACTTTTGCCAATTCATTTTTTTTTTTTTTTTTGTTCATTGGGCAACACTGGATTGATGGATGTGTATTTTAAAAATTTTACCCCTATAATCCATATATGTTATTTAGCTCAGTACATGATAGGGACCCTACTCTTCCTCATGCGATTTGGGCTAGCTCGCCTTCAACCTCCATTTTTCCTAAGTAAGGATACCCATTGTATAGAGACTGGGTGAACCTACGCCTGTCTCCAAATTCTAGAGTCGATCAATGGCTGTTAACAGAATAAATAGCTGGTCTGTTAGTGAGCTATCCTGCGCCCATGTATGTATATGCATTTATTTAAATAATGTTTAATTCGAAGTTAAAGTGTCTACATTATATGTAGCACACTGTGCACACATTTTTTTTTAAATTTAAATATATTGATAGTATTATAAACCTTTTTTTACCAGCCTCCTAATCTTTTATATAGCTAGTTTTAAATATAAAAACACATCAAATTTAGGGTCACTTGTGGTCTAGTGGTTACCATAACCTACTATGCCGAAATCGTGGGTTTGCAACCAGGCCGGTTGTATTCATTTTTTAAAATAATGATTAGTTAGCGAACCCGAAGGTTCGATGCTGATACCACTAATCTCTGCTTATAAACTTCTGCCCACGGACCACTATCCGAATCCAAATCCGCTAGATCACTCTTAAAACAATCTTCCCAATTCAAATCGACCCCTAACCACCTCTCGGTCTAGCTTTCAGATGCTTTCCAGTGGGTAAGATTTTTAAAGGAATTAAAAAAATCCTTTGTTGTGCCGTCTTTGGAAAGGAACGTAAAAAGGGGGACAGATACTCGTTAATGATCCCTATCCTAATTATACCTGGAAAGGCAAAATTTGTAGCTCCCACTGTAGCATCTTCCGATCGGACATAGCAGCATTAAGTGATGTTAAATAAATAAAAAATAAAATCTACAAAAAGTGAGAAATAGGAAGCTGGATACAGCTATGTTGAGGGGATGATACAAGACTCCACAGTTTAATTTATTCAGTAACCGGAAGGAACAAGAGGGGACATGACAAGGGTTGTCATGAGTGACTGGAGGCCATGTTGCCATGTTGTCATGTTGTGCAGAGCTCTATAGCCACTGTCATCCCTCACTCTCAATTTGCATAACACTCAAGAGTTCAAAAAACTGAAATCACCTCAAAAACTCACTCTTCCATGCATTCCTCTTCATAAGGCTTGTTTCTTTGATGTCATACCGAATTAGTGAATCAGAAACAAACTTAGCTTGTCAAAAAATAGAGGTGATTTGTTATCAACTAGTACTATTAACCAATAGTAGGGATCCGAGTGGTTCAGTGGGAGAGCGCTGAGTCGTAAAGCCGACGGTCCTGATTTTAAATCCCGCTAGCAGGCAGACTTTTATCTGTTAGCAGCTGGGTATGGATCTCATGGGATGTAGGGCCTTCCTGGGGATCACCCAGCCTCTATAAAGCGGTTACCCAAAATAAGGGGGAAATCTGGCAGTTGAGCGTGAGGTGATCTTCGACAAATCACCTCCCTGCACAACCGCTGTCCAAGAAACAGTACACTCTCTACTTTGTACTGAACCCTAAACCCTTCACGAGTTGTAGTAGCACAGTTTGTTTTTGTTTTTTATGTTTTGTTGTAAATTTTGTAGTTCGTAAAGACTATTTAATCTGCAGACCTTCCCGGGGCTCACCCAGCCTCAATGGATCGGGTACCTTTAAGTATATGGAGCTTGATTGCGGACTAGTTATTTACACAATTTCAGAAATGTCTGTACCACTTTTTATATGTCGCCTTATTGTCACAAAAAAGCATCGACAAAATTGCCATTTTTCAGAAACGTTCGACCAACTGAGCTACTCCCCTCCAAAACGTAAATATAAGTAATAACAAAATAAAATAAATAATAAAAAAATAAAAATAAAGTAATAAAAAAATGTGTTAATATAAGTAATGGTAAATGTGTATATATATGAACATAAGTTACTCGCCGTAAATTTATCCTCCTCTTGCCTCTGTTCGTAACATTCAATAGACAACGTCTGTGTTGGTTCTAATTTTTAAAATATAATATATTATTTTTTATTATACCTGATAACTACCTCAGATTAAATATTAGAAAGTTTCTGTTAGCGTAAATTGGACTAAAGTTTTAAGAAGTTTGTTAATAACATTTTAGGTGTTAAAACTGATATTAGTCCGTTTTTGGGATATTTACTGCAAACTAATTGATTGTTTGAAACAACGAAACATCAAAAACTTCTTAAGCCAAAACTTTTATAAATTTTTTACTGAAAAAGTTTCATATTAAATTTTCTTTATTGTCATTTTATCCTATAATTGTGGAAGCTGTCTCCGTTCGTACAGTATGTCGTGAAAGAAATATAAAACAATGAAATTAATGGGTATTTTCTTACTACAAAGCAATGATAAATATTTTTGAGAATTGTATGAAATGGTCAGTGGGTGCAGTAAATGATTACACAAAATAAGAATGACTTATTTTTATTGTGCCTACGTTTCGGTCTAAGATTTAGGTCATCTTCAAGGCGAGATGAAGACCCAAAATTAAACTGGACTTAGGAAGAATAAAATGAATGATTCTTATTTTGTGTAATCAATAACTGCACATCCTGACCATTTCATTCTTAGAATTATCCAGTCAACTATTTTTCACTTAAATATATATATTTTTAATATTTTCAGTCTGATTACTTATATTTAAAATTTCTATATTTCGTCTTAAGCCTTATACAAGTTGCTTTAATTTATGAAATTTATTATTTATATATATTTTCTTTATTTAATATTTTCGTATTTAAATTGAATGCCGTAGCGACCGAAAAATGATATAACCGAAATTGGTAGAAGATTATTATTATTTTTTCTCACGGTAGAGTCGTTGCTGTTATTACTATAATCAAAACAAAATGGACTCCACCTCATACCTTCCTTGCCGGAAAGTGGAGTAGTGGAATGTCCCTTGTTGGTTTTTCCGTTCGATGTGTTTGCCCATTCCCTGGACCATCGGCAGCGGCGGTTCATGAAGTCTGTAAACAGAGAGAAAATGGAACAATTTCAGTTCACCACTTCTACTCTACACCCAACTATCTCCCCGCTCGTTTTATTTCATATTATTTATTTTACTTATTTATTTAGCCCAACAAGATAGCCACAAACATGGCAAGGTCGCGTTAAAAATCTAGAATAGAAAATAAATAAAGATAAAAGAACACGGTGAACCCTGTCACCGGAAAAACGAAGAAACAAAATAAAAAACTTTTTCCTCTCCTCACCCATCTCTAAAAATGTACTAAGTAAAGAAGAGACCCTTCAACAGTCCTTTTAGAACAACATCAAAACTCAAACCCAAGGAACTTAAACAAAAAAATGTTTCTTACAAGTTTCTGGAATATATGTTTGTTATACCCTAAAAGATTTTAGATTCAGATAAAAATTGTTATAGTAAGGAAGGAAATAGTTGGGGCTCCAGTCATATTAAACACTAAATAAGTGGGTACTTATTTTATTTTGTGCCGACGTTTTGACCCACTTTGTGGGTCATCTTCAGGGCTAAGAAAGAAAAGAGACAAAACTATAAAAATACATTACAGTACCAAGAATATGATAATATAAAAACATATGTAGAGTAATAGAAAATTAGAACAAAAAAGTGAGGGCTATATATGAATAAAAATATGACAGAGTAAATGTACAGAAAGGTGGTCATGTAAAAATTACTAAACTTTAAAATAAGGAAGTAAACAGAAAGTTTACAAATAGAAAAAGTATAAACATCAGAGGTGAGATGTAAAATTATGGAAAAGCTAGTAGAATATAGATAAAATATAAAATGTATGACAATAGACTCCTAGAGAGTTTACATAAGTAAAATGAAAGAAAATGTAACAAAATTGATGTCAAAGAGTAAATACCGGAAAAAGAAAAGTAGAAAGTAAAGATATAAATCTAGAGTATAACAGGTGGAAAAGTAAAATGAACATAGAAAGTAGAAAATATAAGTAAGGGAAGTTTTAAAATGTATACAAATAGAATGAAGTGGTATAAATATAAAATATGATGTAAATATACAACGAACGTATAGAAATATAAGTAAAAATAGGTTTGAGAATGGAGATAGAATATAAAATTATAAAATAGTGATGTTAAATAATAATGAACTCTTAAATAATAACATATGATGGATGCCAAAGAGCTAATGGGAGAAAAAGATGTGCAGAAGGGAGAAGGAGAGGGGTGAAGAGAAGGTATGAATATTAAAAATGCACTAACCTAATGGAAGCTGAGGCTAGACTAGAAGCGGTCTAACTGACAAATAAAATACATTATGAAGTAAAGGGGAGGTGCTGTCAGCGATATCTGACGGCCAAAAAAAGAAGTTAGTTAGGAATTATTATAAAATAACTGGGAAGATATAGTAACGCTGTTCCTGCTTAGAATATCTGTGCCCCAGAGGTAGAGGAAGCCATGTTCACAAAATAGGTAATATTTTGTTAAGTTTTCATAAGTCAATACTATGATTAATATTTCCAATTACAATAAATGCCATTAAAAATGTAAATAATGTTCTTTAAGCTTCTATTAGTAGCGACGAAACAAACTTTAATTACAAATAGTTAACAAAGTTAACAAATACAAAAATTAAACAATTTTGAAATGATGTATTTTACCTCCTGAGTACAGATATGAATAATGCCACTGTTCTTTAAATGATAAAAATATCGGATACGCCAGATCGACTCCAGTTCGTGAAAAAAAAAACCTAAACGTATAAATTTAGATAATGCAAGAATCTTTTTTTTAACGCGTATCATTCCAATCCATAAAGGGTCATCATGGGTTCAAGTAAATTCACGTTTGAGCAGAGAGTGACTTGTCCGAGATCACGCTTTACCGGCAGATTTTTCTCCCAATTAAAGGTACTCAATTAATAGAGCGGTGAGCCCTGAAGGGTCGGCAGATATATGGCTGTTAACAGATTAAATAATTTATATGTCATAACCGGATTTCAACCCGGGATCTTCAGCATAGGAACTCGGCGTTCTACCACTGAGGTTCTCCGCTCCAAATGCAGGTATGACAACACTAATAAAAATATTGCTTGGGCACTCAAAAGAAAAAAATCTAAATCAAATGTTAAAACCTATTTGAACTTAACCATATTCTACCATGACCAGACTTTTCAATCTAAGATTCAATGCACAAGCTCTTCTTCGCTATAATACCATTAGATTTTTTTAAATATTATAAATATATGCATTAATTGAAACAACGGCTCCTTGATCCATTTTTAAAAATATGAGAGAAGTAGAAAATGTAATGGTTGAGAGACCATTTCTCGTTATGTTTCATTATAGGCCAGCGGTGTTTGAAGGTCGCAATAAATTGAAGAGAGCTGCATTTTTGATATGTTGTAAGGACATGTCTGAGTAGTTAAAATCCAAGTTTGGTACCAAAAAAAACGGATGGAATAACCTTTGGTGGCCGAAAAAACAAAATTGAAAATTGGTTTTTTTTCCCCAAAAGTCCAAATTTTAAATTTTGGCCGACTTTCATGAGAAACACCGGACGGAGGAGTGATTCTACGATGAAAGTCAAGGTAGTAAATTTAATTAGCTTTAATTTAAGGACAGATCAAGGCCTGTAGGTTTAACAGATTCTGAGTTATGCCTCTTTGAAAATTCCGATCCAAAAAATCCATGTTTGCAACCGAAAAAGCGGATGGAATAACCTTTGGTGGCCGAAAATTAAAATTTACTTATTTAAAAAGGGCAAAAACTGAATTAACTCCGAAAATTTCAAGGTTTTTCAGCCACCAAAAGTTTTAACCATCCGTTTTTCGGTACCAAACATGGATTTCAACTACTCAGACATGCCCTTACAACATATCAAAAATGCAGCTCTCTTCAATTTATTGCGACCTAAAGCCCTTTTTTGCCGCTGGCCTATGATGTACTCATTGGAAACTAGTCCGATCTGGTGGCGTAATTCCGAACTCGCCCCTCCATTAGTAATTAGTATTCAATGAGTTCGTAGGATTTATTGATTTGTAATCTACAGATTTCCTAATTTCCCACTATTGATGGAGGGTAAGTTTTGGGATTTTAATATCATTATTTTGTCAGTAATTAATTATTTGAATACTTAATCTACTTTACTTTTAATTAATGAGTAATTACAATGTTTTTCCTTCAACTTAATAATTGTTTAATTCAATAGAGTGCAACTTAGCATATTGTCTCCGATGCCTGCTCAAATTGAACTCTGATATTGTTATGACAATATATTAATCCTAAAATACACACTGCGATCCCAAACATTTGTGTTTATACTGACAACAAGCACCAACACCTCTCAGGTAGAGCAGATTATGTACGCATATATGTCTCCAGATATAATATAGCTATATATGAAATGTATAGTACAAATACATGATGTGGTGCTTTATATTGTATTGATTGAAAATGTATATTTGGTCTTCCATCAATGACCCTGGTTTGGCGAAAATTCAATTTCCCTTACAGTGGTCACTCAATCCACTTCCAGGGAAGGTTGATTATTTATATATATTTGTACATTTCCATCAAAACGATATTCCCTACATTTATTTTAGGTATACCTTTCAACTCTAATATCCGAGGTCATCTCAATATCTCGCATATTCATTTGCATGATGTCGTGTTATTTGGTCGTTTTATATAAAATGTCCGTTTTCAAAGTGAAGTTTATTTAGTAAAACAACTTTATGAAATTAAAGCTTTTGTATTCAAAATAATTACCCTCATTTTCTTTACATTTTTCCCAAAGTATTATCAATATTCGAACCCGGAACTGGAAAAAAATTGGGTTTGGTGATGAAATTGTCTGAAAATGCTTTTTTGACTTGAGAATCTTTTTCAAAAATGTTACCCTTAAGAAAGTTGTCCAAATTCCTTTATAATAAATTGGCGAATAAATTGGTTGTGGGAGGACTTTGTGACCCAGCACATTTAGTTTTTTTACTGTCGTCTAACATGAGGTCTGGCATTGTAAGAGTATAGCTCCCTTCCGATTAACCAATGCAGGTTGTTTTTGCTAAATTTTATCAATATCTCTGCAGTACGATGTAGATAAAATGAGTTACCAGCTGAAAATTTCTCAAACCAAAATTATAATACCTTTCCCCTAACGCGGTGGTAATGTTCTTGCTCCTTGTGCTGCCGAGTTTATGTTTAAACTCATAAAAACAAAGAATTACACTAAAATCGCGTGTCTCCGGGGCCATATTTGGGCATACTAAACAATCTTCGTTCAATTTTTGGAGCAGTACTCATAAATATTATATTTATAAAAAAGAGAGGTTTAATATCAGCTCATTACAATCTGTAAACTTGAATACAGTGAACAACAGAAGTCTGCTTATTCCACTATGAATTATAAAAATTTAAAAAATGCTCATTTCAAATGAAACCACCCGGTTTTAATTTATGGGTTATTCACCGTCATATATTTTTGTATTAGTATCATTATGTACGTATGTGGATGTCATTAGTTTCTAGGTTACAGAGCGTCGTATATATTTTTCCTTGTATTCGATGAATCAAAAGAAAGTGTATTAATAGCTGAAAGGAAAGAGAGCACGTTAGCCGATGGCGTGAGGGACTGTAGCATGCAGATTCCCCCTTTGTAGTAATTCCACATTTTGTTTGATGAATGTCGTTTGATGAGGATGTTTATTTTTCATGAATTTTTACCCTGTATACCTATATTAGGTTAGTAGTGAGGGTATTTAAATGAATAAAAAAACAAAAATAACATTATTAATTCGAAAAATGTATATTAAAAGGATGCTAACATAATAACTGAAAAGTTATATTGATCGAACGAAATGTTCTAAAAATCAATATTTTGTATTCCCTGTTCCCGTCCCAAGCTATCACACTATATTTATTATATCAGATAGCAAAATATTATTAGTCACTTCTCCATTCTTTCATAACGCCAGTTGTTAATAACGTGTTTCTGGAACTTATGTGTCTTTATATATTATTTACGGCTCTGTGCGTTGTCGAACACAAGATTCAATGCACAATAGAAACTTCTGGCGCTTTTATAACTAGTCCTTAGTTTAGGTATAGAAGCAGGTTTACCTCCCAGTCTGTATAGTAGACATAAATTATATCTAAAAATTATTTCCGTAGACAGACCACCCGACTTACAAATACATTATCCGCAGCTTTTCAGCAAAAACCAAACTCAACTTTTCCTGAATCTACTTTCCTCTGTCATTTTAGCTTGATAATTCTATCTCAAAATTTTCCTTTACATTGATGATTTTCCTTTTATTGATTATAAGCTTTATTTTTCGTCCTTAGAAGCTCTTGAAAGTTTTTCACCGGTTTTCACTTTGTTTGGACAGAGCGGAACCTACAGACGTGATCATTAATACCGAAGCATAGTAAATATAGGTTTTGTTTAAAATGTATAGAAGACAGCTACTTAGGAAATTCCGTCCGACAAAGGGGACTCGCAAATTAAACAGGGAAGAGAAGAGGTGCACAATTAATATTAAATCAAAGAGCTTTTATGAAGCGGGGGTTGAAAATGTTGTAAGGTAGATTATATTTTGCTATTGAATTAGGTGAAATAGCCGAGAGGGGGGCCCTAGAGCCCTCCAGGGTGGCCATAATGAACCTTTTCTCTAAACCTCGGCCCTTCCAATGTATTTTGTATTAGGGCCGGCTGCTTTTGTGAGGACTCATCTCTGATTAAACTAAATAGTCCGTCAGTTTAGTTTAAACTTATCTACCTGACGCAGTAAATTTTTTTTTTTAGGGGACATTTACTTTGTCTCCTATTTTCTAATTTAGTTAATTTATATTTGTTTCCATAATGACGAGTCAATATACGTTTGATGTAGGAAAGCGGGTTGAAAGTTATTTACTAATAACTTATAGATTTTTAAAATATACTTCTATGGTTCTGTCTTTAGAAGACTTTTTAGTGTCATTTATTTATTTTGGGATGCCAGGAGTATATTTATTATTATAGGAGCGGGGTAGCTCAGTGATAGAGCGCTGAGTTGCCGTGTTTCAGGTCCCAGGTTCAAAATCCGGCTGTGGCAGATAGTTTATTTAATTTTCTAAAAGTCGGGGATGGACCCCATGCGATTTGATGATCTGGGCTTCAAGTGGGTACCCTTAATTGGGGAGAAATTTGGCGGTTGAGCAGGGTTTATGACAAATCACCTCCCTGCACAACCGTTGTCCTTGAAACAGTAAACTGTCACGTTGTGATCCCAAGACCCTTCATTGGTTGTAGTGTTACAGGTTTATGAGTAATAAAAGTCCATGGAGGACCTTGGCCTCCTCAATAATTTTCCTCCTCTTTGAACGACCTTCCACTGCTCTTCTCCATCTTCTTACCCCCGGGAGCCTAAGGTCTGCTTCCACATCGTCCAGGCATCGCATTCTAGGTCTTCCTTCCTCTTCCCCTTTCTCCGTCTGTACGTCCCGCCAGGATCAGCTTTGGAAGCCTTTTTTATCCATTCTGTGAACTTTCCCCAACATACATAAAGTAATGAAATATAAGACGTAATATTTATTTAGTCAGCATATTTTTATTTATTATTAATAAAACCCAGCCACATAAAGTTGCCTACTGATATTCACTATCATATTTTAACTAAATATTGAATTAGATGATAATTAAATATCAATAAAAAACGGTATTTAAAGTATACAAGGGTTGTAACGAAAAACCAAATGTAATTTTGGTTTAATTAATCATTACACTCTGATGAGGATGATTTAAAAAGATGAATGGCTAAGCCAGGCTACTATTTCACAAAGACTCGGGTTTAATCAGTCAGCTGTCATCCCAGCTCTTTCAGAAAATATAGAAACAGGGCAGGGCGCTCTGGAGGAGATGATTTCCCCCTCCTCTCATTCTTAACAAATCTTTATTTCTACAATAGCCACTTAAATTGTTTATGTCGAGAACCTGGTGAAATATTAAAAATGTCGGCAAATTTTAGTTGACAAATAATAACTTTTTTTTGAGCTGATGCTGCTGGCTTATTTGTTTTGTCACAGCCATTAAAGTAGATTGTATTTTCTCTGTATTAAAAATGATTTTTTAAACGGGATTTTTTGTTATTTTAAGTTGTTATTTTTCCCCAGCTCTCTGCTCATACATAATTATCAAAACACCTTTACAGATGTTAAAACTTAATGAAATTGGAAAAATGTGTGATTCAAAATATTAAAATTCTAAATCATTGTACTGGTGCTGATAACTTTTGTGTATAAAACTTTTTGGCATTATTTTTTTAATTATTTATAACATGAATTAATTTACTAATATTGTTTCAAGACGTTTTTGCGTTTGCTAAAAGGCCTATAACCCTTATATCTCCAACTATATTTTATAACAATAATATAACATTTTGGTTTATATTATAGATGAATATGACACTCACACGTACGGACGCATTAAGACTGGATGATACAGATAAAATCTGAGGAAGTATTATAGTTAGGACAGTAGTCGATGTGTTTTTAAAAAAATAAATAAGAACGTGATGGAAGGATCGTTTTCACAGAGTGCCATTAATCATAAATTGATAAATTTAGGGCGAATACTATTTTATGGATTATTGGAATATAATGAATACACTCCCCAAAAATATGTTTACTGTGAGATGGTGTAACAATATTGTCATGAGGGAAGTGACAGTTTTTTAATTATATATGAGTGAGTGAGCCGAGTGTAGCTTAGTCTTGGGCAGCTTCAGGAAAACAGGAGAACATCTTACTGTTTTTTTTTAATTTACTAGCGTGGTTTTCGTCCCTCTTGGGTTTTCATTTTAAGAGATCTACTGGGTTTATATGGAATAAGAACCGTGGAAACTCAGGTAGCAAAAGTCTCTGTACCATTAATATTACTGTGACCAGAGATCTATATAATATACTAAAATATACAGACACTTTTAGAAAAACTGCTCTAAGTTTCTTATGAGATGAGATTGGAATCTACAAGTGGGTTGTTCAATTACATAACCCTTTAGGGAGCCTAGCGAATCTGACATTATGACTAAAGTCTTCTCACCTAAGCAGAATTTTAGGGCTGAAGCTATCGCGTGGAGTTCAGCTGTGTAAATAGATGCTAATTTATGTAGCTTAAATTTATGGGTTGAGCCGTGGGTTACTAAAGACGAAAATACGATACCCTTCAGTTTTTCCGGATTTCCAGCCTTCGGTATAAACTAAAAATGATCCTGGCTGTTTTGGAGGATGTAAGAGAACGACTTTTATGTTGTAGATTTTATATTCTGGACGTTTTTATTTTAGTTTTATTGTTTTTATTCTGTGATTCTGGCCATGTGTAGACAGACAGTGTACTTTCTAGCCTAAAATGGGGTGTTATGGTATTATTGGGAAGAGGGTAATAACACAACGCGGGTCCCCTGTGGTGTAGTGGTTAGCATAACAACCCTCTATAACCAAGATTGCGGCTCAGATGGTGGTTTTTGTATTTTTTAAGGAAATAAAAACCCTTGGTTATGCCGTTCTTCTGAGGCGACGTAAAATTTGTTTCCCTAATTTGTTCAGTATCAAGTACTAGTTGAAGTCCCTCTCCTTATTATACCTGTTTTGGCAAATTTTAGGACTCCGAGTGTAGCCTCGGCCTATTAGCTATAGCAGCAAAAAGTAAAAAAACAATTACACATCGCCACTTAATTATACAGTACAATCAAGAACATTCTTCATCCGTATCTTTTTCGTCCATCTATAGTTGTTATCAGCACGTGAATTTTGCTCATGAATCGAGTGAGTGAATTATTCTGTTCGAGTTAAAACTTAAATTAATGGAGTATGTTGTAATAGAGTGCGAGCGGGGTAGCTCAGTGATAAATCGCCGTACAGAAGGCCCCGGGTTCAAATCCGGGTGTGGCAGATAGTTTATTTTAATCTTTTAAAAACCAGGGATGGACACTATTGGATTTTATGACCGTCCTGGGGCTCACCCTTAATTGGTGATAAACCTGAAGGTTGAGCGTGATCTAGGACAAACCACCTCCCTGCATAAGTGTTGTCCTAGAAACAGCACAGTCTCTAATAAGTGCTTAAGCCAAGACCCTTCAAGAATTACAGTGGATACAGGGTTTTCTTTCATACCATAAATAAAATTTTTAACGACGGCTCAACATCCACATTGTGTCATAACTCCATCTCAATATAAAATTTATATAATTTAATTGTTTGACACAAATACAAAATAAAAGCGTAAAGAATCATTGTTCAGGTTTTTATTTGTTTGTTACAAATCATAATTAGAATTTACCTACCGGTATCGAGAATCCGCAGTCATAATATTTTTTTTATAAACGATAGCATTGCCTTTATTATCAATCTTAAGTATTTTATTTACCTGTATTTCTTATTGCTGAGCATTTGGTGAGTCGAATAACATTCAATTCCCTTGTTATCTTTTCTAGCGGTAGTGGAAAATAATTAAAAGCCTGTATCATAAAGGAGTATTGGGCCCCGGCTAGATAACAGGGACGGGATATGGGATGGATACGAGCCAGCTATATTAGAAGGTACGGGATGGGGTTGCTGGGGATAACTTGATGACACCCTGATTTTGGGGATATAATACAATCTGCGCGTGTCGTGTCCTCTATAGTTCTCGCTAGCTATCTTTGTATCTTTTATTAACCGTTATACTCTTATCGCCATTGTTTAGGAGATTCTTTACGGTTTTATTTTGTATTACTGTATAATAATTTATGTTGAGATGGGGTTACCTCACAATGCGTATATTAAGCTGTCGTTAGCAATTCTATTTATAGTTTAAAACAAATGTACCACTATGACCAATGAAGGGTTTTGGGTTCAGTACATGGTATAGACTTTACTTTTTACATGTCCACCACAGGGTCCGTCTGTTGCTGTTAAAGATTAAATAAGTTATCTGCCAAGAAATTAATTTTTCGGAGAAGTTCGAGGTTCGCTCAGGTTTAAAACAAGATAATTCTCTTTCACCTTTACTATCCAATTTAGCGCTTGAGTACGTTATGAAAAGGATGATATTCACCGAAATAGGTTTGAATTTGAATATGAATAGTAATATATCCGTGCTTGGGTTTGCGGACAATTTAGTGAAGACGCGAAAACTATAAAACTAAACACAGAAACGTTGATGAATGCAGGTAAGGAAATAGAGATAGGAATAAGCATATGGTTAGTAACTTTGGGGATATTGTTTTAGGAGGGAATAAGTTTGAACATGTCTAGAAGTTTGAGTACTTAGGGTCTTCAGTAATTAGGAAGAACGAAATTCAAGAGTAAATTAAGGCACGATTAAATCTAGGAAAAGCTTGTTATTATGCGGTCTTGACATTACTAAGTTCGCGTATTTTGTCCCGAAATCTAAAAATCAAAATTTATAAAACCATCATCCTTCCAACTCTTCCTTACGGATGCGAAACTTGGCGACTAACACTGAAGGAAGAGCAACCTCTTGATGTTCGAAAATAAGGTGTGCATAGAATATTCGGTCCAGAAAAGGATAAGACCACTGGAGAATATAGGAGATTACACAACGCGTAATTGTGATACATGCACCCGCTTAATATTATTAGGTGATACCGTCATTAAGATTAAGATGGGTCTGTAAAGTTGCTGGCTTTAGTAATGAACGAATTCCTACAATGTTAATAAGCGGTGAGTAATCACACGCGAATTGTAAACACCCGGGAGGTAGACAGAGGCGTAGGTGGGAGGATTGCGTTTAGACTGATCTGGCGGATTTGAGTTTGGTTAGTGGTCCATGGACGGAAGTTTGTTGGAGATTGGTAGTATCGGCATCGAACCTTCGGGTTCGCTAAGCCTTATTATTATTATATTGCAATGTTAAAATAAGCTAGCCGACTTCATCCGGGATAATATAGTCTTCGTTAAAATTTGATTTCTTGACAGTATTTTGATTGGGTTTTTTGGATGTTATAATTTTTATGCAGTTTTATGAATGTCAAAATCACCGTAATATTTTCATTTATGATTCTAATTATTATTAGTAATGCTACGATAGTATTTAGATGGCCTAGTTCGATTTGCATTTTAATGATTTCATGCACAAAATGTTATGGACAAGTGCATTAGATAAGATAAATATATTTTCAACTGGATTGTACAGTTGTATTCTAAAACCATATATTTTCCTTTAAAGAAGCTCTATTTTTATTTTTATTTTTTTGCCTTATACCTCTCTTCATTATGTATTCAAGTAGGTAAAGACACCGGAATAAATGCCATATGTATAGGGATTTTCAGGGATTGTTTTTTTTTTCCCCTTTACATCTTCAATACGAATTTAAATCATCTTGTATACGTATTTTATATTTTAGAGAGAGAAATATTTGTTTTCCCTAAGCTATTGGAAGATCTCATGCGCCGGTGGAATCCCACTACAACTTTTCGTATGAATAATAAACAAGAGAGACACAAGTACAGTGATGTATCTCCAGGCTTCTCCTCTGACAGCGGCCTATTATTTTCCATGGTTTGGTCTGGATTTCAATTTCCCTTCAAACAGGTCTAAATATTATTTTATTCTTACTGTTTCATTTAACTGGTTAAAAGCCCAAAACTTTCAATAATATTAGCAGGAAAAACTTGTATTTTCAGAGCTAAAAAAATATATTGTATTTTTGTCTGTATACAACTATTCGTATAAAAATAATACTAAATCTTTTTTACGTTTCTGTATAAACTGTTTGTATGCCGTAGCTTAAGTTATTAGCCTCCATAACATTCTAAGGGTTACACCAAATAAAAAAATAAAATAAACAAATTTTCTTTTTAAAAATTTTTTTTTTAAATCTGAACCTTTTTTTCTGTTTTTTCTGCGTAATATCGACGTTTTCAATGATAACTAACATATGAAAGTCATTTGTTTAAGTAAGGCAGGGACTTTGCGTGAGAGATGGGATTGTAGATTAATCTAATAAGGCAAGGATATATTCTAAGACCTAGTTTCTTCAACTGATGTTCTTTAAATACAAAAAAGTCCTTTTGCTAACGTTTCCGATTTGATTAAACGCAAACGACAAAGTAAATTAGGAACGTTTAACCCTCTACTAAAGAAGTCGTAAGACACAATGTTTAGACTACTTTTTCATTACTTACTTAAAAATTAAATTAAACCTTGTTGATCCAATCCATACTGATAATGTATTTTTCCATATGTATTTACCGGAAAGCATTATTAATTAATTGTAAATGCTCCTTACTAAAAATAAGAATGAAAAATACTATACTTATTAATACCCCTTTATATGACATAAGAGATTGATTATCACAATTTATTTAATTATGGCAAATAAAAAATGTGATAATTGAAATTTCTTGGAGATCATAATGAATTAATCAATAACAATTAATTTTAGCAATGAAAATTCAAACTCGATTGTTAATATTCCTTTTTGTAAAAACAGAATTTTTATCGATTAGTATGATGAGCAAGGTAATTTACATAAAGATAATGGTATTTTTTTTATTATAGTTTGATGATTTTTTATTACATGTATTGTATAAACTCTAATCTAATAACCTATCTATCTAATAACCCTCAATATAATATATGTAATAGATCTAATTTAATTATACGTGATATTAGAAATTTAAGCATCATTAAGTATAATTAAATTAGATCTATTATATAAGTTTTATAATATATTTGGGGAACGGGATAGCTCATTGGTATAGCGCTGATGAAGTCCCGTGTTGAAATCCGGCTCTGTGACCAGAAGGCCGGTTTGGTTATTTTATTTAATCTGTTAACAGCATGGGATGGGTCATCTGGGATTTGGAAATCCTCCTGGGGCTCAGCCAGCTTTTATAAAGTGGGTACGCTTAATAGGGGGGAATCTGGCGGTTGATCGTGATGTAGGACAAATCACCTCCCTGCACAACCGTTGTCCTAGAAACAGTACAGTCTTTACGTTGTACTCTGCTCAAGACAATTTATGGGTTTCAGTCGTACATTTATATATTTTTACTTTTTATATTTAGTTGGTCAAAACTTATAGATAATAATTAATTTATTATGAACTTATTCAAACAGTAATTTAAAATGTTTATAATCAGAATTTGAGTTGTTTCGTTACAATTACGCCCCTGGATTGCGGCTTGATAATTTAATGTGGCTCCTAGTACTGCATTTAATTTAATAGGTACTTACTAAATCACTCAGGGGTATCAGTTAAGACAAACTATGTACTTAATATAAGATAGGATGGGGAACACTGAGCCATATACAGGAGAATTCCCTCTCTCTCGGGCCATGATATATCTTCTGGAATTTCATAATAATTCCACCATAATTTTAGTCGTCTCTTGGAATTTGCTTTCATTTCGTCGCAACTGTAAGATCGATCTTAAAAGGGTTAGATGCGATAGGATATAACTGTTATACAAAATAATATTCATATCTTCTATTATAATACACCAGTACTTAATTTAATTCATATTTTGTTTTTATGAGATTATTAAAAAAAACGTTTTTTATGGCCCGTTTTTATTATTCCACCGTATATGTAAAATAAAATATTATTTAGTAATCACTAAAATTTTATTATATAATAAATAAATAAATAGTAAATACAGAGTTAGTTAAACAAGATAAAATCCAATGGCGAAGAATTATATAGGAGGTCAAGGCCTTTCATGGGTTGTAATGCCACACAATAATAATAATAATAAGACATGTATGAGCATACATATGTAGGATTTATTGTATCAATATTCGTATGTAAAATATTGCTATATAAACATTTTTCAATGATAAATAATTTATCTAATGAAAGAAACATTTATATTCAACTGACGTAAAACTTTGAGTTTATTTTATGCCTCAACAAATCGTTGCAACTCGCAAATACTTCAAGAGAGTTCCATGTATAACTTTTATGAGTTTTTTTTTAAATTTATTTATTGATATTTACAACTGTATTACAATAATACAACAAGTAAAAAGGCTAAGTGGTACATTATGACATGGGATAGTGACAAGTAGAACCCACTGGTAGTACACAAATGACAAGTTCAACTAAACAGGTCACGTGGCCATCTTCTTTTCAGACGCCTCGGAGGATTGAAGAGGAAGCTAGGTTTGAAACTAGAGGGTTTTATGTGTTTTAAATGTAGTTTCGAACATCCTTTATTTCCCTCGGACATCTTAAGATTTAGAACCCATATAAAAATTAGAAAGAAATTACTACCATGATAAAACTATAAAATCTATTTAATTTTAAAAAACTTAACATTTCTTGGGAAGCCGGGTGGCTCAGTGGACTTAGTTGCCATGCCGGAAATCCTGGTTCAAATCTCGCTGCGGGCAGTACTTTTATTTAGTCTGTTTGCAGCGGGAGATGGACCATATAGGATCTATGACCCTCCTGGGGCTAACCCAGCCTCTATAAAATATTATAAAAACAGGGTACCCAAAATAAGGGGGAAAAATCTGGCGGTTGAGCGTGACCTAGGACAAGTCACCTTGCAGAACCGTTGTCCATGAAGCGGTACAGTCTCTACCATGTACTAAAACCCAGACCTGTTCACGGGTTGTAGTGTTTTTTTAAACATTTCTTACTTTAATTAGAGCATCAAATATAATCGATCGAATTTTAATCATTTACTATTTTTCCCTATTATTTTGCCAATTATACAACTATTCCTTTAATTTTACTAATTGGGCAGATTGTTTAACTTTAATTTACATGTATTCTGTAGTTCGATTGTATTATTTTTTCAATATAGTGTAAGCAGAAAAAAAATCAAGTCTTGATCCCAGCATTTTAATTTGTGCTTCAATCTAGTGCCTCTTCAAAAGCAATGTTTCTAGTCAATTTTTTCCTTTAAATTGCACTAAATTTCTACTTGATTTAAATTGCAATGAATTAAATTGAGTTCTTGTCATAAGGTTTTCTAATTGTTCAGACTTTTGAACTGAGAAGTTTTCAAGTCTAGTCCTACCTCGATTTTTTTCTAATTGTTGTGGATATAAGTTTTTAATTCTTCTTCTTTAACGATTTCTCTCTTTCATACACCCTTTTCATTAATTTTTTCGCTAAATGCGTTCTCCGCCAGGTAAACTCAATTTTTTGTGACCCATTTTTATTTTATATCACCTTATTTATAAAATAAAATATTATACGTAGAGAACGAAAACACTTTTATATATTAATCACAAGAATGTATCATTGCAAATTCGTATGTAAAATTCGGAGTATCAAACATAATTAATTAATCGTTTTACAAATATAAATAATTAATGGAATGAAAATAATATTTATATTCAGCTATCCTAAATATTAAAATTTTATTTTAATGCCTCAACAAATCGTGGGAGCCTGCAAATTATTTAAGGGATTTAAATTTATAACTTTTAAGAGTTTTAAATTGAATTTTGAATATACTTTATGTCTGCCAGATAACATAAGTTTTAGAACCCATATAAAAATGAGAAATTCAATTATTGACATTATAAAACTATCCAAAAACAATGCTTGAACAGATACAGAATAAAAACTTATGTTGCTATGAATTCTGATCGTAATCATGTACTAGTGTTTTTTTTTATATTATTTTAAAATGTAAATCACAAGTACTCATTATTGCGAATTCTGGTGTAAAATTTGCTATAGGACTCACAAAACATCTTTCAGATATAAATAATTTATGGAATGAAATAGATATTTAACTGCTCTAAATATTAAGAGTTTATTTAATGCCTCAATTACTCGTACCCGTAAAGTCTTAAATGTTATTATCCTGAATGTATGATGAATATTATTAGGTTTACGACCCTTATACAAATAAGAAATAAAGTCCTGACATATTTAAAAGAAATAATTTTCTCTTTATTAATATTTCATTTCTAACCTAATGTAATATCATGCTGGTTAGTGGGTGCTAAATAAAGCGAATATATCATTATCAGCTCCATATATCTTACTAATGAATAATAATAAACGTAAATAATTATTAATGACATGGAATTGAAAGTAAAATATGTTTCAGGTTTATTTATTTATGTATCTCTAGTGACTTTTAACATACATTTTATTTCACCATTCTAGTTACATATCCAGTATTTGTAAAGCGAATTAAATGCTCAAGAATACGTGGTATTGATGAAATGCTGAGGAATAATGGAGGATCCGTTATTGGTAACCAAGAGGTGGTTACACGACATAAAACGTAGCAGAAATAGCTTCTCCTGTCGTAAACCTGAAAAGGGAGTTGAAGTGGGGGGATAATCTATAGTATTCGTGACTTGAATAGAATTTCTTAAAATCCAGGTTAGCAAAAAGAAGGGATGAGCAGTTTCTTTCCAATAAGTTACTTTTGTAATATTTTAACCAACTCCGAACATTATTCTGTTCAGGTGTGTAAATAAAAATTGTTTATACTTTCTTTGCTATTTCAACTAAACGAGGTAATAATAATAATAATAGGGTGTTCCGTAAACTTTTTTTTGTAGAAGTTTGTTGGAGTTACTGCGAAGGAATGAAGGAAGCCATATTTTATTAATGCTTTAGAACTTCATCAGGATTAAAGGACAACAAAGATAACAGACATTAAAATACAAAAGTTTAGTTTTTAGAATTTATAGTTTTTTAGAGAAAGAATAACATATCGTCGCTGTCAAAACAATACCGCCTAACTATAACTTTTGGTGAAAATGAGTTAGTAACCGTTACGGACGTATTGAGATCAGAAACATGACAATATATAATTTTTTTTTACTTCTCTTCAATTTTTTTACAATAGTTCCAAAATTGTTTAGATAAAAATAGATTATAAATTGCCAAGTCTACAGTCGGTGCGGTATTTTTCCTCTCCTGTAAAATCGCCCAAAGTGTACTTATACGCTATTGATTTGACAGCGACAATATATGAGATGTATACTTATTTATCTATTAGATTTCTGCTATATCTTGCATATGTATTCTATCTTTATCTTTTTTTCTCTTTATGTATTTATCCACACATATCAAGTACAAAAAATTGACAATATGCATGAAGAAGAACAGTGAAAACCTCTTCCGTGGCTTGCTGTCTATTTCTATATAACTACAAAGTCTAACTATAATAATACAATAATACATACAGCATAATACATAATATTAATATATACAGCGTAATAATACATATATAATGCATAAATAGAATAATACATATAGCGAATATCCAATATATTCAGCAGTAGAAATGTTGTTTACTAATTTTTGTATTTAGACTTTGTAGTTATATAGAAATAGACAAAGCAAGCTACGGAAGAGGTTTTCACTGTTTTTATCATACGTATATGTGCTATATATTATAGTTACAAACAGGATATCTGCTTATTGTTAAAAAAATAATGTTCACTGGTTAGAAACACACACTCTTTTCGTAGACATCTTCACCCGGGCAAGGTACGTTAACCTGAAGATGGCATATTTAGCCTAAACGTAATATAATAATTAAAATAAAATGATGAAGTTAAGTAAAATTCATTCCTATTGATGGAATTAATTGGACCTTTTTCACTCTAATTTGCAGAATTAAATTATTATTTTAATAGACACTAAGAAACACTGTCGCGTTTTACATTCTCGATAAACAAAATTAAAAATCCATGTATTCATCATTTATAAATCTTTTAAGGACCTCCACTGCCTCTGAATTTTTGCATGGACTATTTGATGCCTTTGTTCCCTTTTGCGGGGACCCTAACGACCATCTCATTTCTTCTCTTGTATGGGGGAAAAAAGAGGACAGCTTCATCAGCAGGCTACACTGCTTCGGGTCAGCATTGTCTTTCTTCTCTCGAAATAAAACATCATGTGTGAGTTATCTAAACACTTCGATCATTAAGTGTTATCGGTATGATAATTTTATTTAATTGAATTATAATAAACTATTGTGTTTAATTATTCCATATATTATTAACGATCTTTAATTTTTATTTGTAAAGGGCCTTAATTATTTTGTTACCGGCAGCTCTTTCCTTGGGCTTCGTGGATACCTGGGAAGGGGAAGGTTGGGAAACAAGGTACTGTCAAGGGCACATGTGGAAAACTTAAGAAAGAAACAAATCCAAAACATCCGGAAATAACCTGTACCACTACAAATCGTGAAGGTTCCGGTGTTCAGTACATGGTTGGGACTGTAATATTTCTTGGACAACAGTTGTGCAGGGATGTGATTTTTTTTGTCTCCCTTCCTGGCATTGCTGGCATACATAATATTACTGGGGGTAATGGGGTGATTTGTGATTTGTCCTAAATCACGCTCAACCCCCAGATCTTCCCCTTGTTTCAGGTACCCACTTTATCGAGGCTGGGTGAGCCCCAGGAGGGTCCCAGATCCCACAGGATCCATCTCTGACTAACGGATACTTCAAAAACACAACTATATTAAAATAAAATAAATATAACTAAAATACACCCAACAGTTATTAATAATAATCATTATGGAACTAATATTAATAATACGAGTAACTACAATATAATACAACGTTCACAATCTCATCTGTTTGCGTCATCGATTCGTTACAAACAAAAAAATATAATTGTCATAATTGATTGTCTCTGTCATAAACTGAAACTACTATCTGGGTACACCCAGAATCTAGCCAGACTACAGTAGAAATAAAGAGTCCTACCTTCATAGCACTTCTTTCTTCCGCTCAGATCCCAACACTTCTCCCTTGGAACACTAGTCTTCAAACTCCAACTTATTGGGAAAAATTCTCTTATTATAAAGGTTAATTCCCGCTAGCGTAAAAATATTCAGTACACTCCTGTACGCTGGTGTGCTCTAGCGGACACATTCGACTAATTTCATTTTATTGAGACTGAATTGTTTTATGAACTCCTACCCATTCCGGTACACGAGTCTCCATCGTTTACAAGAACTACGCTTTGGAGCTGATTGGGTTGCAACGGCTCGATCTCTGGTGAGATTTTTTTGTTAACAAAACAATGTTTCTAATAGTCCAGGATCCATGGTCCATTTTTGCACTTGATTAGTATCAAGTTGAATCTTCGTGAATAGCTTCGTTTTGATGAGACGCCCAACCATTTCCTGTGCGAAAATTCTCGATTGTGGTAGCTAACAGAGGTAGCTATAATATACAGAGGATAAAATATGTCGATTTGATGATTCTCAAAAATTTATTACTAACTGGGTTTTTTTTTTTGCTAAATCTCAAGATAATTATCTAAATTATTAGAAAAAATATTTGTCCTACAAAATGTATGGTTTAATCAAAGAGTCCCCTCCTTCCAACGTGTATCGATAACGAGGTCATGAAAAATGATTACTAACCAGCTGTTTTTTTTTTTTTTTTTACTTCTTCTTTTTTGACTTCGTTATCGATACATGTTGGAAGGAGGGGACTCTTTGATCAAACCATACATTTTGTAGGACAAATATTTTTTCTAGCAATTTAGATAATTATCTTGAGATTCAACAAAAAAAAAAACCCAGTTAGTAATAAATTTTTGAGAATCATCAAATCGACATATTTTATCCTTGCTACCTCTTTTAGCTACCACATTCGATAATTTTCGCACAGGAAATTGTTGGGCGCCTCATCGAAACGAAGCTATTCACGAAGATTCAGCTTGAAACTAATCAAGTGCAAAAATGGACCATGGATCCTGGACTATAAGCATCGTTCTCTTAATTACAAATTTAATTTTTACTTCATTACAATTTTAAGTGACTTTGATCGATCTACAGCGGTTTCAATATCCATCCCCTCTGTATACAATTTTATCTGTTAGTCCTTGAATATTGACCTATGCTATGTATGTCATATCCGTTGAATGAGAAATTTTTCGATTGTGTTCAGTAAATATTTGGTTAATTCAAAACGACGGAAGTTCTATAGAATTGTATTCAGTGCCCAGAACTGCGGTTGAACAGAGCCTTCAATCTGCTTAACCATTCCACCCTCCCTCTTCTATCTAACTAAACACTCCTTCATTCTGCGGAGTCACCTAGGACCGATTTTATTACAGTTATTCCCAGTTAATGAAGCGCATTACATATTTAAGTAAATGAGTTTAAAATGATCTAAAAAATATCTCAATAGAGCATTTAAGAATAAGAACACGCATGTTATAGGACTTTCGTAGCTAAAGTTTTCTAGTCGGTTTTCTCGTCATCTACAACCACGATATTATCCACCCCATCTGTGGTTAGTATTAAAAATAACAAAAAATAATTTGTACCTCTAAAGGTTCAATACATGCTGGAGACTGCACTGTTTCGTAGCTGGCGTTTTTGCAGGTAGGTGGTTTGGACGAGATCACGCTCAACCTCTAGTTTTCCCCCGGTTAAGGGTACCGACATTTTTGAAGCAGGGTTGACCCTAGGAGGCTCTGTAGTTACTATTTAGGAAATTTTTGAGTGCTCTTATTCTAAAATTACTGTTATCTTCCATCCCGCATAAAGAATAACGTAATGACTCAAGGAATCATGATTAAATAAGTTGAACGATAAAAGTAAATAACCAAATAAATTAAAACCAACATCATTATATAAAGAACACAAGAACTTTTTTTTTTATTGATAAAGTTGAGCTCACTGAGGCAAAAAATATCTCAAACTTGGTAATTGAGTCCGGAAATTCTGGTCTCACCAGATTCAACAAATAAATTAAATGGTGCAGTAACATTTGAAGGAAATATCTGATTTATTAACAAAAGTTCAAGGGTTTTTTCTTGGAAAATTAATTTGAAAGCGGATTTTCTTTTCTCAAAACTCATTTTTAAAATGTTTATCCTATTCAATTATTTTATTTTTCATGCTTAACTGTTGAGTATGGCTTTACTTCATTCATTCAAGGAGACTTGAATATCATTGTAATTTTCTATTTATTTTTTTGTTTTCGTAAACTGGACTAATTCGCCGTACAAATAAAAATAAATGAATTTTCAAAAATAATAGGAGGTATTCCAGTGGCGAGGCTGGAATTATAATCCAACGGCCTGTGTTGGAGTTCAATTGTAGTAGAAAATTTATTTTCTGTTCAATCAGCTGTGGAGAGGCTCCAGAGTTCCATAATACACATATATCTATTTATATGATATCTTGATGTTGCTTTTTGTTAGAGTTTAAAGGTGTCATTAGGTCATCAACGCCTGTTTCGCTATGTAAAATTTTGGTATATTCATTATTATTATATAATTGCATCATATATTAATAATAATATAACTGATACCTTTTATATAACTATATGTTTTGGCATCATTTAATATAATAATTAGAAGGACAATATAAGGTGCTGAACAGAATAATGAACTTGGGGACAGAAATTTCAGAGAAATTTTGGAAAAGCAGTATAGATACGACGGTAAAATATATTTTAATGCTGCAATACAAAAATAGAATTTGTACCAACACCTATACATCCATGCTTACATTTTCATTTATTAACCTTTTGTAATTTTAAAAAGTCAATACAAAGCGCAAAAACAAAAAAGGCTGGTTTAAGAGCCCGGATAATTGTCAATAAATAAATATAAAATAATTCTAAATTTAAGAAAAATGAGCAGACATATTATTTAAGAATTTGATTATAAAAGAAATACTGATTCGTTTTGACTTTGATTTTAGATCAATTCTTATGAACACTATTAACATCCTGTTTTATTATTAATTTTATATTACTATTTGTTTTTCATCATCGTACTGTTTCTTCGATAAAATTCAACTTGTTTCGTGAAATTATCGGTTGAGGATTTTAATGATTTTTTTTATTGATTTTTTTTATTTCACGGTATAAAAATGTTTATATCTGGATTTTTAAAAAATTACTTAAACTTTGATTTCAACTTGGATGTGAATTATATACTTTTTCGATGGTTACAACCAATAGAAATAAATTCGTTACCTCTGCTACATTTAGACAGACCGCCTTTAAACTAAGTTATACTTCACAATCAAAGTCCCCCAAAGTTTGGCATGAAGAAAGGATCATTGGTGGGACAAGTGTAGTGGGGGGTTGGCCGCAATGCGGGCAGCCCATCGCCAATTAACCAATCCCACTTTTTTTTATTTTATTATTAATAATCTTGTATAAATATACAATCATTATAAAGGAAATATATATAAAGCCAAAATGTACTCTGCTTCGAAAATCCGGCTTTAGACGATCAAAAGCCTCAGAGAAATATGAAATGAGCTAAAATCAAGGGACTACCTAGAGGCAAAAAGAAGAAAAAAACCCTCCTAAAAGCCAATTTAAAATCATGAAAGAAACATATAGAAACAAAATTCATTCATCAACGCTTTGAGAACTTTTATAATATTTCATCAGTCTTTTTTAATAAAAGACTTCCTGTAATTAATTTCATCTTCTTGAAATTTGAATATGTTGCTTTTTATTACAAGCAGTTAAAAAAATAATTAATCATTGAGATGGTTTAATTAAATAGGAAAGTTTATATGAATGAGTTTTTTGAGAATTTTTTTGAATGAATATATATATAAATATACATATATAGAGAATTAAAAAAAAATCTTTAAACTCGTGTTATTCAATTCAGATAAATCAGCATGAAAAACTTTAGATTCATTCTAGTCGACAATAATGGTCGATATGTTCAGAATCTTAAAATACCCTTCTCTTGGAGCAATGATTTGATGGATGAAATACAAGTTATTTTTTTTTTTTGGAGTGCTATCGATGGGTAGTTTCTCCACAAGTGTTTTCATGTCATATTCTACATTTTTGCACATTTACTTGATATAATACCATTATAGTTGTAAATATCATTGAATTAAATAAAAAAAATTTTTTTATACAATTAAGGTAGGAGGTAAAATGTTTAACTACCAAATGGCCAATATTTTTGAAACCATTAGTTGTTATAAATAAATGTATAATGTCGACCATATTGTAGTATACTGATATAGAAAAACTTAATTAAATATTTTCGGTTGATGTTTTAAGGCGCAAAACATCTAGGTCGTCAGCACTCGATCCATGTATCGGCTAGGATTGATTAAATCAATAAAAAATTGAATTACCAAAATTATAATTTATTATTCATTTTTCTTTTTTGGTGGTAATCGACGTCTAAACATCGTATTTAAAAAAAATTAAATATGTATTTTTGGTTCTAATATTTTACAAATGAAATAATACTCTGATTTTTTTAAATCATTCGCAAATATTTTATAAAAAAATTAAATATGTATTTGTGGTTCTCTTATATTTTTTTTTTAATTTCATCTTTTATTATTTTTTAAATTAATAATATACTTTTGATTCAAAATTTTAAACGTTATGTGTTATGTGAATGATTATCAGTATGAATAAAAAATCTTTTCTCTTCAAAACAAAAATATTTAAAAATAATCACCATCAAAATAACAATTAATAAAAATGAATAAAAAATATTCTAATTTTTTTTTAACATTCGCATCTTTTATTTTTATTTATGTTTTAATTAAATGTATATTTTTGGTTCTCTTATTTTATGTTTATTATAGTGAATAATATTCAATCTTAATAATAATAATAAATAATCCAAAGTCTTTTTTTTTTAAGTATTCGCATCTTTTATTTTTTTCTTTATAAATAAAAATGAATCGTCAAATGTGTTGCTTAGCCCAAAACTCGAAAACGCCTACAGCAATTCGCCTAATTTTTTTTTTTCATATTTTGTTGAGGCATAAAAAAGGTTCTAATGGAGAGAATAACGTCAAAATTACGAGTGAAATATTAAAAACAACACTTTTCTTTTCCCATACAAACCACTCTCTTCCCAGCTGTCAAACATTTGACGTCAATGAAAGCAAAACAAAGGCGCCTTAGTTGTTAGTAAAAGTTTATTAGGGTTTGCGTGTCATTATCATTATAAATATTGGTTCCACCACCAGAGGCATTGTACTAATTGGTTTTAGAAACTGAAACGGATTCCATACATTTCCTTACAAATATACAAAAATATAACAACTGCTTCCAAATGACTTCTTTTGGGGCAACAGATATACTTCGCGACAATTCCATGCCAATTTTTAAGGTAGCAAGACTTACTTTGTTGTGAAAAATAAAACTTTTCTGTTTAAATTGCAGATACAAGGCCAAATATATCATAAAGCAGGTTCGCTGTTGCCGGTGACAGATGGCGACTATAAATTCCTGCAAATGAAATAAATGGGCAATACAACAGAAGAAATTGATCAGCGTTGTGCAAATAACAGTTCAGTGAGGAGGTCTATTGTAGAACAATTACAAACTTTGTTTCATCAACACAATCAATTGATTACATTGTTTAAAACTGCACTAGGTCTTATGCCATCTGTAATCATAAAATTGTAATCAGAGCTGATAAAACTCCTGCAGGAAAGCATGCGAGATGTTTTTGTGCACCAACAATCGACGAAGTTGCCATTGTAATGGTTGGAGAATATTTGGAAGCCCTTTAACAACGTCTCCCGGGACAGCTAGAATTTAATATATTTTGTGGTAATTTTATCCCTTTTTTTTTTTTTTTTTTATAATGAATGATCAATATTCTGAATAAAAAAATAAATCATCTCAAATCTTTTTTTTCTCCCTAAAACATTCACATCTATGTTTATATTTGAAATTTGGATTTATAAAATGCAGAAATAATTATTTTCTCTTTTCATTGAACTGTTGTACCGACCCAATGTTGTAAGGAGGGACTCCGTGCAGTGCTGGGCCTCATGCATTTCTTCAGCAAGGCTAAAGTTGGTTGACAATAATACCACTTTTCTATCAAGAGGTGAGTCGTTGGTAATAAATCTCATATCACCTGGTTTTGTCTTCATAAAATGTGATTAGTAAACCAGGTGGTGTATCATACCAGCTGGTGTCAGAGTAAACATGAGTTTTCCACGTCTTTTCAGTATAATTTTAGGAGAAGTGATATTGAATAATGTATGTCTGTTACTTACTGCCTTGGAAGCAGACTGATAGTTGACATATTCCATATATTCATTTCTACATATTCGACTATTGGGTTACGCAAGATCCAATAACCGTTAGGATTGTAACATCGTATCATGATTGCTAATATGCTTAAGATGGGATTTATATTATCCGCATCTTATCAATGCAATTTTAGAAGTGATAATCAGTAATGCATGTATGTTACTTAGTGGATTGGAAGTAGGATGATGATGGACATTTTTCTACGTGTTCGAACCCTTGGGCCATTCAAGATCCAATAAACGTTAAGATTGCGACATGGTATAAAGACGGCTAATAAGCGTAAGATGGACTTTATATTGAGCCGGTGCAGACGAACACCTGAGAGCGTTATTAAAACTCCATTCGCCGCCATTGAGCGGGGCCGGCCTAATCCGACTTTCCAATTTGGAGGGAGGTAATCCTAGGCTACAGAGGATATTGCGCCCTCTTCGTCACCCGGGTTATCACCCTCTTCCAGATTACATTTCGTCTTCCTTTACGTAAGGTAGGATCATACGCTTCCTCTCTTGGATGTTACGCTTTTTTATCCTGCAAAGATGTTCCTGTAGTATGTGTCAGTAAATCCCGCTGACTTCAGTTTGGGGAATGTTAAAAATTACAGCAAGGACTAAAAAATGGTAGAACATGTAAGCATTCTTCCTGCATAAAGGTGAATTATTGTCAATGCTAATTTGTATTCCTTTTGCATGTAAATGAAAAAAGTTCATTCAGTTTGGGAGATTTACAAAATTATAACTGGGACTAAAACATAATAGTAATAATTGTTCTTAGAAAAACATAAATTACTGCCAATGGTCAATTTTGCATGCAAATGAAAAAGTTCAAGACGCATTTCAAGATTAAAATTACAAAGTGCATTGTCTTCCTTTACGTGGGATGGCATCCTTTTTTCCTGCAAGGATGTCTCGGTAATGTGTCAGTAAATCTTGCTGTAATCAGTATGGTAGGAGCTCAAAATTGAAACCAGGACCAAAACATGACAGTAACCATTCTTCTTGACAAAACATAAGTTATTGTCAATGCTTGAAAAATAATAAATGATTTGAATGTTCCATACCTACGGGGAAGCGTTTAACAGTTCGTTGTTGAACTACGCAGTGCATGTATCCACTTCATCTTGCAGTTTAGTGCTTTGAATTGTCAAATCCCTATGTTATAATAGTCCATAAAACTTTTCGAATACTCGTCTTTCGGATCCTCCTAACATTCTTATCTCAAGATCTATTCATATTTCTTAGCATTTCTGTTATTAGGTGTCTGTTTGCAACCCCTACGGGTCTACTTGGTTTCTTATTTTTTTCCAAGGCTGCTTTACATGTATTATACATATTGTACATACATAAAGAGCCTTGTTCAGTACATGGTACATGATTTGGCTGTTACGTCGTTCAATCCACTGGTTTCCGCATCAATTAAGAGTGTTGAAGGAAAGGGTTCGGATCCCATAGTGTCATTCTGTGGCTGTTAACAGATTAGATGATTTATGTCACAGCCGGTTTTCAAGCTAGAACTTTCAGCGCAGCGAGACAGTGCTCTTCACCCTGAGTTACCCCTTTCTCCGAATATATATAAGAGTTCAAAAGATTTTGGATAGTTCTTTTATATTTAATAGATTAAGAAATTTAAATAAGTACTTAGCCTGGCTTCTGTGAAAATTATTATTTAAATAAGCGAGGATGTATAAATGTAGGAGAGAGAGATAGAGAATTTCCCTTTGGGAGTTAGCGCGGGGGGATGAGCCCTAATGACAGAGGCCGGTAAGAGGATCGGCTTCCCAACCAATAGCTGATGAAAGGGCACACTCATGCCAATTAGCGCTAACCAACTCCCTCTCTACCTCGCTAGTAACCTTCCCTCGTAGTTTGCATCAATATGGCCTCTGTATAGTCGGATCTACCCTCGTTCCATGTTTTACTTGTAGTTTGAAAAAGTGAATAGTAGTGGGAAGGTTAGTGAGTAGGTAGGTATATGAGCTTCAGGGTTTCTTGGTTGTTGCTTTAATTTAGCGGATCAGGATAAATTTAACAGTGCTTTTTTTCTTGACAGTCTAACATAATACAACTTTGATATTTTTAATTATCTCCTTGCAGAATCGGTTGACAAAACTATCAAAAAACGTAAAAAAATTGTTATGTATAAAATTTGGGATTAAAAAATAAACACATATTTATTTTAATTAACTTCATTATTTTACTTAGAGAGCGGAATAGGTCATTGGATAGAGTCCTGAGTTGCTATGCCGAAGGTCCCTAGTTTAAATCCAGCTGTGTCATATAAATTATTTATTCTGTTAACAGCCAGATCTATGGGATTTTAGAATATCCTGTGGCTCACCCATGCTCTATAAAGTGGGTACGATGATTCTGCCGGTTGAGCTTGATCTGACAAACCCTGAAGGTCCTTGGTTAAAGTTCGGCTTTTGTAAATCATTTAATCTGTAAAAATCCATCGATTTTCAGAACCCAAGTAGGGTGGCCTAAGTTGAAGAAAAAACGTGGAGGTTTAGTTTAGATCTTGGACGTCACACGACCTTTTCTTGTTGAGGGTCCATGTATCTCCACTGCATGTTACCACTGGTCTTACAAGTGTCTTGTAGAGCACAAACTTGGTAGAACGGCTTACAAGTTTGCTTTTTATTAGCTTAGAGATAGTGAAATAGGCTCTATTTCCTACAGGAATTCAGAGCCAAGATACAAAAAACTTTTGACCACCTCGAAACTGTAAGAGCCTATTTCACAGTCTGCATACTTTTCCCCAGTACTATAATCTTGGCCTCCCTTGCATTAATATGAAGACCGGTCTTTTTTAGCTTCGAAATCCATCACTTCAAAGGCGATTCTGATGCTCTGAAGGGATCTACCAATGATGACTACGTCATCTGCATAGGCCAGGACCTGGGTCATCTTTGTGAAAATTGTTGTTCAATCCTGCTCTATTGATGATTGCTTGTAGAGCGATATTGAGGAGAAGAAGAGCTATTGGGTCTTACTGTTTTAGGCCACTTATCACCTCAAATGGCTCTGACAGTCCACAACATTTAATTTGGCAGATAGTATTCGCCGTTGTGCATCTTACTAAACGGATTAGTTTACTTGGTAGACCCAGTTCATGCATGGCTGCTATGAGTTTACTTCTGATAATTGTGCCGTAGGCTGCTCTGTAATCAATAAACGGCATCCACGTAGTCTGCTGATACTCCATCTTCTCAGCGATTTGTCTAAGGGAGAAGATTTGATCATTAGTCGACTTATTGGGGCGGAAACCACCTTGATAGTCACCTAGTTTTTGTTCCACATATGGAAGGAGCCTGTTGTAAAGAGATATGGAGAAAATCTTATATGCAGTGTTAAGCAAACTAATCCCTGGATAGTTCCTGCATATCGTCGACTCTCCCTTCTTCACCACGGGGACCACTGGGAGCCTCACTCCACTCCTTGGCTATGACCTCTTCTTCCCATACCTGAGATATTAGTTCCTCCATGTAAAATACAAAGCTAGGAAATTATTTTACTATTATTACTACGATTATTAATATATACAAAAATTTAAATATATTGAAAACAATTTGAAACTTTTCCATAAATAACCAAATACTAATGCAACGAACCTCATTTGTTACTTTTCATTTGTTAGATATATACAGAGTAGAGAGGCTCAGTGGTAGGGCACTCAGTGGCCGTGCCGAAGGTCAGGTTCAAATCCCGCTGAGACAAATAATTTATGCAATCTGTTATCCGGGGATGAATCCTTTGGGATCTGGAAACTCTCCAGGGGTTCACCCAATCTCTATGAAGTGGGCTCCCTACTAAAATGGAGAAAAACCTGGCAGTTGAGCGTGATCTCCGACAAATCACCTCCTTGCACAACTGTTGTCCTAAAAAGAGTTAAGTCTCTACCACTTACTGAACTCTAGACACTTCATGGTTCGTATTGGTAGATTTTTTTTTTTTTATTAATGTATCCTTTACTTTTTATACAGTTCAGTTAATGTTTATTGAAGCGCATTGGCATTTTATCCAAGCTTAATACGCGCGATGAAATTTAACTAATGTTTGATAAGCCGAGCAATGCTCCGCATTAATGATGCTTTCTGTTCATTAATTCCGGGTAATTTCTCCTTCAATCCGAGCAGGTTAAGTCGGATTATTACCTTTATTCTCTGGATTAAATCAACCTCATCTGATTTTGCTCAAAGCGACGCTGGGATTAGTTTTATAATTCATTTTTAAGCCATCCTTGCAATAGCTGGCAAGTAATTTGAAGGGGTCGAGCTGGTTCAAAGGGAGTATATAATGTTTTCGGCATCTCTTGTCGAGTGTAATTAATTATTAATAGAGATTTTCTTTTTAGATGTTATATATATATATATATATATATATATATATATATATATACATATATATATCATATGAGGGATTTGGTTTCAAACCAGCTACATCCATTTAAAAAAAAAGCAGGACTGATCATAAAAGATTCAATTTTAAAAAATAACAAATTGTTTTTATTATTTCTCGTTATTTTGGTAACAATACACTTCAAACGATTATTACTGACAATTTTTTATGATCTTCTCTTTTTTTAAATCTCATGTATTATAAAAAATATGTTGGATATACTTAGATCAGAAAATATTGATATCTGGTTAGTTCCTAGTTAATAAAAATCAATAAATTTATAAAATATACATTTATATAAACAAATCTGGCAGTATTACTGACAGTATAGTCAGTAATACTGATCGTATAAGGGCAATTCTGATGTACTGAAGTAGGATATTGATGATCCTTAGTTCAACCCGGAGTAGGGGAGGGGACACAGGCAGTATTACTGATCGTGTATGCCCGTATTTTTCATTCCTCAGAATTTTGTAGCTGTTGAGTGCGACGCATCGACTGATTTCCGATGCAATAATGAAAACATAGCCACATTTTTTCAAAAGTTATAAATGATTTATGTAATGTTTTTCAAAAAACTTCATTTTTTTCTTATAACAACAGTATGGAACTTTGAATTGAATATGTTTTCATTCATCTGAAAATAATTATAGTAATCTGATTGTTCCTTTACTGATATCTCGTTGATAAAGTTTAAATGGGTGAACTTTAAATAGCCAATCCTTCACCCACAAGCGTCTTTTCCTCTTTTTTTCCAATGCCATGGTGATCACAATTGCTAAGCACGCTCTATCCATTAAAAAGTAGGTATAGATCGGCGTGAGAAAAAGATGTCTGTTCTTATCGCGAGCTAACTGTGAAATGAGTTTTTTTTTAATTTATTTATTTCTGATTTTACATTAGTAAAATTCAGAGAGAGTTTGGTTTGAAGTTTTACAAAAATAATAGTACATAAAAATAAAAGAATAGTAAACATACATAAAAAGAAAGTAGATAATTATAATACTAAACATTGTAATGAAGATAAAATTAAAAATATAGCCCTGAGTCGACACTACATCAAAATATGGAAAATGAGTTAAAAACTGACAGTAATATTGATCGTGTATGGTGTAAAAGTACTGAAGGGTGATTCCTCAGTATTTTCGTCATTCCAATACTGTCAGTAATATTGACCGTGTATGGGCTCCTTAATAGCAGTCTTATATTGTTTCATAGAAATTCACCAATCTTGCAGATTGCTAATGATAACTATTTTTATTTTTAATAACCTCCTGATGCAAATTACAAAAAAAAAATCCAAAAATAAATATTTGTCTCGTATAAAAAGACTAACCGTTCAAGCCTTACAAATGTATTACTTTACAAACGATTATAAGGTAGGAACTAAACGATTAATTGTCTAGAAAAATAAATTATCGTTGCACAACTTTGCAGAATCATTGTATCGTTGTACCCCACTTGGTGAAATATAGGCGAAATTCAATATTTTAAGCCATAAAAGATTACCGACCGTATTGGGCTACAGATCGCCAAATAATTGTAAATACATTAGCAAAACCTTTTTTAATATTTCAGACGATAAATATTATGACCCGAATTGTTGGATAAAAAATTATAAATTGATTCCATTCGAATAACGATGATGATTTAAAATTAAATATTGATTCTTCGGATTATTATTATGTGTTATTATCATAACTAATAGTAGTTAAAAGGATTCCTTATCCACTTGCTGAACATCATTTAAAAATTAATATTGATATTTACTGTTGAGGATTCTGTCCATCTGAAATTCCAGTTTGAGGGTGTCATATTCGTGTCAGGTGACGTCCTACGTGAGCGATCTAGACGCGAACGCGAAGCGAAGCGGCTCAGCACGAAAAAAACGAACAGCTGAAACCTACAGTAGTGGCCCTACGTGACGGAATGCACTTAAGCCAGGCGCGAAGCGCACGCGATCTATTGGCTTGATATATTCGCGCTAACTGGATGCGGTGCCGTAATGTTTTATATGTAGGTATTATTATTATATTGTGTACGTATATATTGTGTTTTTCTTATAATGCCGGAAATAGAAATTTTTATTAATGCTATTCAAGAACGTCCTATATTTTGGATGAAAGGAATAATAATAATGATAACCGGTTGCTATATTTTTATGTTTTTTATAAAACTATGATTTTTGTGTGTAATCATAAGAAGACTTTCTTTAAATAATTAAAATGTTCGAATAATTCAATAGTAGTAGTTTTAATGATAATAGTTATTTAAATTAAGTTACTTACTATTTCATTTTCTTTTTTTATATTAAACTAAAAATTTCCTTGATTAATTAAAATATTAAAATAATTTTAAATACAATATATAAAATGGAGTTACTCAAATTGCGTTATATGCCATTAAATTTTCTTTTGTTATATTATTGACAAATTGCGTTGAATTCGTGCGTCAACCGCTTCGCGTTTGCATTCGCTTTGAATCGCCCACGTAGGACGTGGGGTCACAATCAAAAGTAAAAAGAATGTTTACGATACAAAAAACAGTAGTGACTGATATAACAACTGACCTAATTACTTAAAAAAATTCTGATTGAAAAGTGATAACTCGTAATATAACAATGATTAATAATGAATTTAATAATATATAATAATAATGTCGCTATGATAAAAGTATAGAGTGATGAATTGGCCGAAAGCATTCATAGGAAACCTGTAAGATTGTTGAATTTCTATGAAACAATAACCAACTGGCCTGGGGGATTGCTATTGAGGTTTGAGACGCTATAGAGGGATTCAGTTACTGTTAATGGTGCCCAAACCGGCTATTGTCTTAGGACCTAGTGTTTGGACCAATAACAGTCCCACACCCTCGGCAAACCTTTTGGCTCCCACCAGACAGATTTTTTCCATTTGACTTATCCACCCGAAGCCGCTCGAGTACTGTTTACCCTTACTTCAGTTTCGGGCACTCTAATAGTTGGCTCCAATGAACGGGAAACTTCACGATCGATGCTCTAGGGTTTTTTTTCCCCTCGGAAAGGGTTCCGATATATGTGGGTTAAGTAATGCTTCACGGGTCTTCGGGTAAATAGATCAATAAAGCTACGGAGCCATAATAAGATAGATAGGGTGATGGGAGGGGTTGTGCCTTAGCCATTCTTGAACGCTGGGAAGTCATTCGGATCTCTTTATGCTTGGTTTGTGATAGAAACTATATCGTGTAAAATGTCCAGGAAATTAATAATACAAGCCAATAAATATCTCGTTATAATTTTATTGATGATATAATAATTTGGATAATTGAGGGATTGTAATACAAAAATAAATCTCATAAAGTTGTTTTACTGAATAAACATTCTTTTCAAAACGAACCTTTCATATGAAAAAAAAAATAACTGAACCACTACAACCCATGAAGGGTCTGGGGTTCAGTACATGTTAGAGACTGTGCTGTTTCTTGGACAACGGTTGTGCAGAGAGGTGATTTGTCCTAGATCACGCTGAATAGCCAGATTTTTCCTCTTTATTAAGAGCACCCACTTTTAGAGGCTGGATGAGCCCTAGTAGGGACGGTCCCTGATCCTATAGGATCCATCTCCAACCGCTAACAGATTAAATAAAAGTCTGCCATAACTTAATATTTAATTAACAACAGATTAAATAAAGTTTAACAATTAGCAACAGCTTAAATTTAAGCCGCTAACAGATTAAATAAAGTCTGAACCCAGGACCTTCGGCATTGCAACTCACCGCTCTACCACTGAGCCACTCCGCTCCCATATTTATGGGATTCTAATACACCAAGGCTTATTATGATAATTAAATCAATATATATATTGATAGTTTCAATTTATGTAAGACGAATAAAAGTTTCTGAGAATGGTGAAGTGGCATTCACACTCAAGAACACGCTGTTGATGTGTATAACGTGAATAGGGAGGCCAGAATTAAACAATTATTATTTACCAGGAATATCGTGGTTTTGGGTTTATGTATGGTATTTAAATGCAGGTTGCCAACATGTTATCGAAGAAAATAAACTATTTATGTAATTCAAAGAAATCACTAACTAAATCAATTACTTCTCTGTTCTTCTATTAGGAAGCCGTGATAGTAAGTTTGTTACCAACATATTACAAAATAATGTTGGCAAGTGGGCTTTCAAATCTTGCTTGCGTCTTCACTTCTAATTCGTAGATAGTGGCAGCTGTGCTTCGATTTTAGAAATCCAAGAGATCCAATCAAAAGGGTATAAACTTCTTACATAAAATCTCCGTATTAATGTAGAACATATCCATCTCAGTGTAAGTTAAGAATCAGCATTAAGGTTTGAGGGAATTTCATTGTTCTTTAGTTGGCTAAAGAAAATAAAAGGAAAACACACTATGTGGAGTTGTCTGTTTTCTAATAAAGGTAACAATAATAGCTGTTTCCTTTCTCAATATTTTTCAAGCACAACTTATATTGACTTAATGGCTTTCATTTCTCTGAAATTCGTTTGTTGTTTTAAAGTGTTCCCTCATACATCTTCCGTTTTATTCATCTCTTTGAATAATGTTATTTAAACAAACATATGGAATTAGATTCGACTTTTCGTTAAAAGATGGCGACTGATAGGAGTTGTATGTTGTGTTTCCATTGGAATAGTTCTACAACTGTTCCTTTTTTTCGCTAATAACATATTGCGGGTTTGTTCCTATCAAATTTGTAGGATTGTAAAACAAGCTTGCCACAGCACCTCATTAATTATTTTATCGTATACAATTTATCTTTATTAGAATATGTTGAGGGGAATTTATTTTGGCTGTTCAGAACAGTTAAGAACCAACATTTGAAGCCCAAAAAGCAAAAGCTACTCAGGATATTTCAAGTTTTAATAGCATTTATTTTATCTCTTCAGGGCAATTATTTTTATTTTTTTTCTCTTCGTTTTGGTCAACTAGGGACCTCGTGCCCATTTTAATTCCTTCCCATTTGTTGGTTTCTTTTCCTCCAATATTCTTTTATCTTTTCACCATGTCTCATTTTTCCTTCTTCCGACCACTTCTTGTCTGTTCTCCCAGATTGCTTATACCTTGGATTCCCATGTTTAACTCTATCTTTCTGAAGGCATCTCTGTATGCTGCTGCTTCTGTTTTTATGCTGTTTATTTCTATTATTTTTTTTAATTTCTCGGATCCAGCCTGTAGTTAATTTATTTCCCCTATTATTATTATTCCCCTAAAGATCTGTTTTGACAGCCTGTTGTCATCCATTCTGTGTAAATGTCCAAAAAACATCAGTCTTCTTTTCGATATTGTTTCTGTTATTTTTTATATGTTTTGATATATTTCATCATTACCAGGTTTCTGTGCTTTTTGTAGGACCTAAAAGTTTCCTCATAATTCTTCTTTCTAATATTTCTAGTTTGTGTTTAAATATCAGTTTATAATATTTATATATTGTACAATAAATATTTAATTATTATTATTAATCATAAATATTATTTAATACACACTGCTTAGTAACTATCTCAAGAACATGTTTAACTTTTATCATCTTTACTGTAAATTGATTTAACCTTAATGTTTTTTTTTATAACTTGAGGTTTATTTTAGTCTAAATAATATTTTCTATTTTTCCTGTTTCAGACTTTCCGCCATGGCTTTCCCCATCAACCTACAGCTGTGGCATTTGATCCGATTCAACGTCTCCTGGCCATCGGGACGAAAAATGGATCCTTGAGGATGTATCCTTTCTCTTTCTAAATCTAATCAATGGACGATAATTCTTTCTTGTTAAACTTGTTTGGTTATATTTCATTTCTTACTTCGTTTAATGCCAATTAATGATGATTTTAAAATAACCAGATAAAGGAAAAGTAATAATATCAAATGGTTACCATGTAAGTAAATTTTAACTATAATTTATAATAAATAATATAACTACCAATCTTCTAGAAGCAAGTTCTAGTTATGGAGTCGGGGTGGTCCAGCGCATCAACTCGCTAACAATCCCAAAGGTTGCTATTTCGAATCCCGGTCACGTGATTCCTCAAGCATCCCTTCACCCCTCTGATATATGAGGTCCGTCAGTCAGCCGGAGGGATGGCCAGGATATCAAGCCGCCCGGGGGTTCTCCTCCTGGGATGATTTGTTTTGGAAAAAGAAATATAGGCCCTCATGTGCCCGCTGACCTCAAGCAACAATAATCCTTGGATCTTGACCGATTTGTCTCAGTCCTTGAACCCGAGCGTTCTTAGCCTGGTAGGACAGATGATGAATCGGTCCCAAACGGTCGGTTATGGAGCTAAGGGCAGCTGTGGTTTGCAGCAACATGAGGTAGGATGAACCACTGCAGGCTGCTTGTGCTACTGCAAGCAATATATGTCTACAAGAAGCACATATAGATCTGCATTGTGTATAACCTATCGTATACATAATTTTTTTTTTATTGGGTTACAGTCCAACTATGGACCGCGCGCATATTGTTTCTAGGCTCCATACCTTTTTTCATTCTTTTTTGCCCATATCTTCCTCATCCTCTCTCCAAGTGGGGCGAGAACGGTACGCTCAAACGGTTCTGTGGGAACGAGTATGAAGGTCGAAAAGGCGAGATCTTTTGCCCTGAGATTGGATAGATGATTTGAATTGTAGGATACTATAGATGTAAGAGGGATGTTGTGATTTGATGGTTTGTTATAAGAATGGACCTAGGAAATAGAACTACTTCAACTCATCATAGAGGTGGAACCCATCAGACTTCCTCCAGGCATCAAAGACAAACCGTAGTGAGCAGTCATAGTTCGCCTCAATCAATCCTTGAGCTTGTTCGAGAGGCCTCCATATGCCACACAGCCATGGTCAAAGTGGGAAAAGACGAAAGAAGTAATGAGGAGCTTACGGATAGTTTGTGTTAGAAGATGCCGGGAACGAAGGAATAACTTTAGGGAGCTTATTGATCGATGGGAAATTTGGGCGAGGTGGGGTTTCCAGGAAGGGATTGGTCAAAAATGATACCGAGGTTTTTAACGGAAGAATTAAAAATAAAAGGGTAAAAGTAATCTATATACATGTGAAATAATTTAAAAACCAAGCTAATGTTAATATTTCCATAATAAATTTACAAATTATGAAACTTAAATAATTTCTATAGTTGATTCAGAAATTCAAAAAAGAGTTATTCCATGTTTTGAGTGCTCATTTCTGTTGGGGGTGCTCATTCCTGCCTATTTATATATATATATATATATATATATATATATATATATATATATATAACACGTGAACAACTTTACTCGGAGAATTAATTAAACCATAAGTATACCAAATAGTATAACGTAATAAGTATTTAATTATTTTATAATTACTATAAACTATATTTACTTTCAGAAAATGGGGCTGGAAGTAAATTCGGATAAGACAAAGCATATGGTTAGTAGCAGAATAAGGAGAAATTATGGTGATATTGTTGTAGGAGGGAATAAGTTCGAACATGTGTAGAAGTTTAAGTACTTATAAACATGGTATAAGTACTTATAAACATGGTATAAGTACTTATAGGGTCTATGGTAACTAGAAAAAGGTGGATTGCTTTAAGAGTGGAATGGTGGATTTGGGTTTGGGTGGTGGTCCGTGGACGGAACTTTGTAAGCAGAGATTGGTGGTATCGGCATCGAGCCTTCGGGCTGCTTAAAAAAAAAAACAACAGCGTTTTGTAAAAATTTCTGCTCCTTGTAGAATTGTGTTTCTTTTGAAAACTGTTCAAATCTTTGTATTAAGTAAACTATATAAGCATATGTATTTCATATATAGAAAGAACCTGTGGAATTTCCGAAATCCTGTATCGGGTGGTTAGGAGATGACGTTAGATAGAGCGAGGTTATAGTTGGCTGATAGGAGCTGTCATTGACGACACCTGTAGCTGTGGCTTCCCCTGCTCCTAGTGTCCTCTTAGCCTTATCTGTCTCCACACCTCGCTTCCTTCCCAAATAATTTCCCATTATTTATTTTATTTCATTTTTTCATTCCTATCTCTTCTACAAGGTTCAGCGAACCCAATTTACCGTTTAAGGGCATTTTTACGGTCATTTATTCTTTAAAAACCAAATCATCGCTATACGAGTAATCTCCCTGGTACTTAAGTGGCGGCGACAAAAAAATTGTGATCCATTATGGAGTTGTGCCAAATTCTGTTTATTATACATGAATTTTACTAGTTTCGTCATTGTCACATCCTTCCTCATTTCTTCATTTGCTTATTACTTCGTCAATTATATATGTTGGAAACTGAAGATATCAAAACTTGAAGAGAGGATTAAAAAAATATAGCAATATATATTTCAAATCTGTGCCCCGGAGGTAAAGGGCACCATGTCCACAAAATAGTTAATATTTTACATAAATTGGCACAAATAAATTCCATTATATATATATTAAGAAAAGAAGAAACAATTTTTAGTAATTCAATGTTTGTGAAAATTGGTTCTCCTGGAGAAATTGAAATTTAAAAAAAAAATGCGATATGATGTCCTTTACCTATGGGAAAGTAAATAATCTGCTTAGAAGAAAAGTTAAAGATTTATTTTTAAAATCAAAAGATATATTGCTGTTATGTAACCTTGCGTACGTGTGTGTATGTGGATTCAAATGTTCTTATAATAAATAAATTATTGGATATGATAATAATGGCCAAATTTCAGAGGAGATATTTTAAACCCCTAACGCTGTTTTAGGTTATATTTTAGTGAAACAAATTGATAAATATTATCACACAATTTGGTTAAACAATCTTGGAGTTTACTCCTTAAGAAACAATTTTCATATTTAGCCCGGGGTCTGAAAATTTTATGAGGAGTAAAATCGAATTTTAGCTAAATGTGGAGCGTTACGTCCCTTTCTCGATAATATTGTATTATTTGTTTTACATAATAGATAGAAATTAAAAGTTAAATTCCGGGACTAATCGGGAAGAGGAGAACATATGATCGAAGTTATAGTGAAACAGGTTAGTTTTATGTGTCACTAAATTAACTTCAATTTATGTTTTAATACTTTATATTTCTTTTTAAAAAAGTGTTGTATTCTGATCGTACAGATTAGATTTAAGATTAAAGTGGTAAAAGTGCGGTTTTTATCGCCAGCCATGGGCGAAGCGTCTACTTCTTCGCAGGCGGTAAGTGAAATGGAGTCGGACAACATTAATTTAAGTAGTAATAATAACAATACTGGTTCCTGGGAGCTTGTTACTGGTCGAAAACGACCTTTACCAATTGAACCGGACCTTACAAGACAGAAACGACAAACGCCAATTCCAACACACAATAAATTTCAAGCCCTAACCTCAACACCGGACGAACCATCAGAAAATTCCACAAAACCAGTCTTAAACCAGAAACCACCCCCAATTTATATTAACGGTGTAGAAAATTTCTCTGCACTAGTTACATTCCTAGAAGAAAAAGCTGGACCAAATACTTTTATAGTCAAATCTACACTGAAAGGAGTAACTGTTTATCCAGATACACCTGAAACGTATCGAAAATTAAATGCAAGCCTTAGAAGAGAGGGGGCGGACTTTCATACTTTTCAGCTCCCACAGGACAGATGCCCGAGAATAGTAATTAAGGGCCTTCATCACACCACACCGATTAGCATCATCAAGGAGGCACTGAAACAGAAAGGTTACGAAGCTTCAAACGTAACCAACGTTATATCCAGATTCAAAACACCTCTCCCAATGTTCTTTGTGGATATTACTAAAGAAACATTCACAGAGAATGTTTATGATATAAAATCCATTTATTATACTAAAATAAATATAGAGGAACCGCGGAAAAAAAAAGACATCCCGCAATGTCTAAGGTGTCAGCAGTATGGTCACACCAGAGGTTACTGTAACCACCCACCAAGGTGTGTAAGGTGTGGCGGGCATCATGATAGCAACTCTTGTACAAAAACTAGAGAAACCCCTGCTACCTGTGCCAATTGTGGCGGCCAACACCCTGCCAACTATAAAGGTTGCCAAACATTGAAGAACCTCAGGGTTCAGCGTAGCTCGAGGAAATACCACCAGCGACCTACACCACCTCAACAAATTCAGTTACCACCGGACCCACAGGAATTCCCAGCCCTACAACCTTCACAGCACCATCGTCTGGGACAACCGCAGAACGACATCGGAAATCAGCAGATACTAAGGAGTCAACCTGCAACGAAGTCGACACCACAACAACATCATGTTCCAACAGGTATGATGAATAACACTACTCAGCCGGTACCCCCCATTGATAATGCTCCTTCTCAACTTTTTCAAATTTTAAATGGCCTAAATAACCTTATCCACCCTCTTTTTATTCTCCTCCAACAACTAACTCAAGTCACACAAGCCTGGAGCAACAGCCATGCCCCCTAATTTCTCAACAGCTGGCTCCTTGTCAATTCTCCTATGGAACGCTAACGGACTGATGCAACACCGGACGGAACTTGATTTATATTTACATGAAAAAAGGACAGACATAGCACTTATCACTGAAACACATCTTACGCCACGATCTAAAGTATTTATTCCAGACTATACTATTTACAGGACTGATCACCCAGACAAAACGGCACACGGTGGCACCGCCATTATCATCAAATCGTCATTAAAACACAATCCTATTCACTTACCCATCACACCACACTTACAGTCAACTGGCATCACATTACAAACAAAAGATAAAAACATAACGTTTGCTGCTGTGTATTGCCCCCCTAGGTACAAGCTTACATCTTCGATGTTTTCTGAGTTTTTTAAACGCTTAGGTCGATCTTTTATCGCAGGTGGTGATTTCAACGCGAAACACAAATGCTGGGGTTCAAGATTGTGTACCCCAAGAGGTAGGAACTTGTGGTATGCTCTTCATGAACTTGCATTAGATACTTCAACTCCTAATTCTCCCACTTACTGGCCTACTTCTAGACGTAAAACCCCGGACTTACTGGACTTTTTTATTACAAAAGGACTTAGAACAGTATACAAAACTGTAAATACGAGTTCTGACCTTTGCTCTGATCATTCTCTAGTCCAGATGACCCTATGCGAAGAACCTTCTGAGGCACAAAAAAGGCCTGCGCTCACACAGGGTATAACTGATTGGGGATTATATAGATCTTACCTTAACTCTGACCTCACAATCCCTGTTTCAATAAAAAACGAGACAGAACTAGAGGAGGCAGTGGAGAAGTTCACTAGAAGTATTCAAGAAGCAGCGTGGTCAGCATCAAAACCGAGGTGCAGGAAATCAGATAACTTACCAAGCTACCCACAGTATATTAGGGATCTGATCAGAGCCAAGAGAAGAGCTCGTAAAAATTGGCAAACCAACAGACAACCTTCAGATAGACGGACATTTAATAAACTAAATAATGAACTGAAACGCCAAATTAGCAAATTTAACAGGTCAAACTACGACAATTACATTAAATCCCTTTCGACAGACGATGGAAGTTTATGGAAGCATACCAAAAGACTCTTAAAATATCGTGAGATGTCAGCACCTCTTAGAAAAGAAGATGGCTCTTGGGCTGTGTCGGACGAGGAAAAATCCGAGCTCTTTGCCGACCATCTTTCTTCCGTATTTACCCCACATACTGACTTTATAAACACAGAACACGAAAACTTGGTAAATAACACACTTGACATTCCATTACAACTAACACTGCCACCGCCCTCATTCACTCCCACAGAAGTAGCAGAAATAATTAGACACTTACCAAAAAGAAAAGCCCCGGGCTATGACTTAATAAATGCTGAGGTGCTCCAGCAAATGCCTAGGAAAGCTCTAGTGTTTTTAACGACAATCTACAACTCAATACTTAGAACTACAAAATTCCCTATACAGTGGAAATACTCTTTTGTAACCATGATTAAAAAACAAGATAAAGATATTAGCAGCCCTTCCTCGTACAGACCTATTAGTTTACTCTCCATTTGTTCAAAAATTTTTGAAAAATTACTTTATCCCCGATTATTAAAGTTACTGACAGACAAAAATATAATCCCTCACCATCAATTCGGTTTTCGGAAATCACACTCAACAACTCAACAATTACACAGAGTAACTGACTACATATCGACAGCACTAGAGCAGAAGTTATATGCAACTGGAGTGTTTCTGGATGTCGCCCAAGCATTCGACAAGGTCTGGCACCAAGGGCTTCTCTTTAAACTCAAGACTGTACTACCACACACTTATTATCTAATTCTTCACTCATTCCTTGCTGACAGATTTTTCTCAGTCCGACAGGGCTCAGAGCTATCTTCAATAAGACCGATCTTAGCCGGCGTGCCTCAGGGATCAATACTGGCACCGCTGTTGTACATAACATATACACACGACATTCCACTAAGTACTGACATACTGACAGCAACCTACGCAGACGACACTGCCATAATCACCAAACATCAAGACGCGACGCTAGCCTCACTAAACTTACAACATAACTTACAAAAGTTGAGTGAGTGGTGCCAACTATGGAAAATTAGACTGAACCATGAAAAGTCACAGCACATCACTTTTACTCTTCGACGTGAAACATGCCCTCCCATTTACCTTAACAACTCACCCATCCCGCAGACAGACAAAGTACAATACCTTGGACTAACGTTTGATAGGAGAATGACATGGGGTCCTCACGTTAAGATGAAACGCCAATCACTGAACCATAAGCTCAATTTAATGTACTCACTATTCAGGAAAACCTCCAAATTAGACATAAGACAGAAACTAAACACGTACACTTACCTACTAAAACCAGTTTGGACATATGCATTACAAATTTACGGGATCGCTAAACAGACTCACAGAAAACGACTGCAGACTTTTCAATCAAAAGTACTAAGACTTATCACCAAAGCACCATGGTACGTCAATAACAAAACTCTGCATACTGACTTAAAAATACCAACGGTTGACGAACATATACGAACATACTACAAACGCTTTCAAGAAAAACTACACGGACATCCAAACCCGTTAATAGAACGAATGGCCTCTACTCTCATGCCTGAGAACACTAGGAGGAGATTAAAAAGAACGTGGATGAGGGATTTGCTAGCATAGGCAATTGAATCAAGCCAAGGGAGAGGTACCACTGGGTACTGTTCTTCTTCATGCCTTTCAAGTCATTGTATCATGTTCTTGTTTTTTTTTTTACTGTCAGACTATCTGCTGATTGTCACTGTTTTGACAGGTGTAGATAAAGATATAAAGAGAAAAAAAAAAAAAAAAAAAAAATCGGGAAGAGATACGTGTGGTGTCTATGGTAACAGTGCATTCTATTGCTATATTCTCGAAATGTTGAAATGCGATAATTTTTCAAAACCTCAAATTAAGGTTAGCTTTGTTTGAACTAGTTAAGAAGATACATATGTAACCTCTTATATATATAATCTATGAGAATAGATTTACAAATGTTTTAAATCGTCAGGGAGGAGGTTTAGTCAATAAACTTTACAGTAAAATATAAATATTTTGAGAGACGTTACGTTCCTTTGCGCACCTCTCACTTCAAGGTTATGTATGTATATAACAGCAACCTAACCGTCAAATTGTATAATTGAAAAATACTTACTTACAGCGAAACCAGTTTTAGTATGAAATCATTTATCGTTGGTTCTTTTAAAGATAAAGACACAGTGGATATTTGTTTATTCACTTAACGTCACTAAGTAAAATTTTAGTAGTGAAAAGTATATTTAATTTTCAGTAAGTAAATATGAAAGTTTACATTTAGTAGAATTCTTGAAAAATGAACTTAATTTAGGGCTATATTTGGACTTTATTTCTGGCAGATTACTCGGGACGACTAGATATGGTCCAACTATTGATGTTTTCACGACCCATAACCAATGTAACTTCTGACGTACACGTATTGTATTTTAGTTACCACAAACCTATTGTCACAGTATTTAATAATGATGATAATACTATTCACGGACTAAATACTGTTCAAAATCATGTTAAATGTTCATGGTAGAACAAACGAATCTTCCCAAGAATAATCTATATAAAAATATTAACAATTATTTTTATCTGAAATAGTTGATGATATATATTTCATTGGAATGATGTAAATATTATGAATAAATATGCATATATGCTTTGATTATTTTTTAAGATGCTTTCATTTACCCTCTTTTTACATAATCTACACAATACTAGTTCTTAAGGAGTAAACTCCAGTCGTGCGTCAGAGCTGACACACACATTTTTATTTTTTTTTATCAATGTACTGCTTATGTTAGTGATGCATGAAACTAGCCTCACCGGTAATTTCGTTTTATGGTGTGAGAGACATTGGAAATATTTTCTGCCTTTAATTGTTTCAATGTGATTTATGGAGCAACTGGTATGTTCAAGATAAAAACAAAAAAGCCGATATCACTTCGTGTTCTATAAGATATTCTCTCTGAATTCAACATTCAGCTGAAATTTTTATCAGACTAAAATATTGAAGTTAAACGAATTCTCTAATATATTAACTCTAAATTATGTTGTGGAAAATAATCCAGTTCTGATGAAATTTCTATTATAATTTTAATCAAAGCCTTGCCGTTGCGTTTTTGTGTTAATATAAACTGCGCAAACATGAATAGGGATAACACTAATTTTATGATTATATTATATACTATACTAATATACTCAATAATATACACTAATTAACTCAATTTCTACCTTCGATAAAATATATTGCGCAAAATAGAATAGTAATATTGCTGATTTTGTTGTATTTACTTTGCCTATCATTTGAATATTATTTTTATTATAAAAGCACTAATATTTATTAGAAATTATAATAAATTAAATATTGATTTAGTTATTAAATATATACTAATATAAATGCCAGGTAAAGTATATACTACAAAATTAGCAATATCCCTTTTCTATTTTGCGCAGTATATTTTATCGAAGGTAATAATTGAGTTAATTTGAATATTTTGAAATAAAATCAACTGGGATATCGGTACTTATTAACATCTTAGGAATTTGTTCGTTACTAAGCCCAGCAACTTTACATGCCCATGTTAATCTTCGCGACGCTATCACCTGAATAATATTTACCGGATGCATGCTTCGTAATTCCGCGTTATGTAATCTCCTATATTCCCCAGCGGTCTCATCCTTTTTTGGGCCGAATATTCTACGTAACACTTTATTTTCGAATACCTGAAGACGTTGTTCATCCTTCAGAGTTAGGGGCCAAGTTTCACATCCGTAGAGAAGAGATGGCAGAATGATTGTTTTATAAATTCATATTGGATACAAATATAAAGAGAAATATTTTTCATGAGATAGTGTTTAACAAACACATAATATTTTGTGAGAGATGGGTTTTGTGTAAGTTTTATTGTGGTATAGGATTGATGGTAGCTGTAGTAACTCATACGTTGCTTTCAGAGCTCCTTTGGAAGTTCACGTCTGTGTATGATTTAGATAAATGGTCCTAAACTTATTTCTTTCAATACAAGCTCTGTAAGAAATGAAATCTGAGTTCGATCATGGACCTAAATCTATCATAAAGGTTATGTCATTTTTACGTTGGTAGGGATAAGTTTTAATTAAATTTAAATAAAGTTTTCGTCTAATCAACTAATATTTGTAACTAGTAATGATTTTTATAATGCTTAAACTGTTAAGAATTATTTTTAACGGTTGTAGTTTTGTTATTTTCGCTTACATTTATTCGTTGGATTTTATTAACGGAGCTTTAATTATTATATATTTTTTTAAACTATATTTTTAATGCTTTTATATATTTTTAATGCTTTGCGAATTGTGTTTTAAGGCGCTACTGGATACTATACTCAGCAATACCTCCCCGCTATACGTGACTAGTCTGTATACCTTTTGGGAAAGAATTGCTCTCTTTTTCTTTTTCCATTACTCAATCATGGTATTACATATATTATATATATATATGATATATGTATGTATCTATGTATTACGTAGTATATGTTTGTGTAGCTGAAGGGTGAACCATCTATAAAGAATTTTATTTTAGAAGTAGAACTGCTAACTTGGTTTTATTATTTTTTCCTAGATTTTAGATAGCTTATTTATTCTAATTGAGTATCTTATGGGACTCAAATTTGTGACTTAGAACATCCTGGTCGTTTTAACTGTCTATTGAGCTTTTTTTCTATGATACTTTTTCTCTATTCAAATAATAATTTGATGGGTTCTAATCATCCATAAATTCAAAACTTAGTTTAAATATGATAATACATTTTCATTAATTTTAAATTGTCTTTTCTCTCAAGACCAAATTAATTCCCATTACTAAGTATACATATTATAGAAATCGACACTGCATGGTAGTCGTGCCTGTATTGATTTATCTATAATGTTGAAACTCAATCTGATCATTTGTTGAAAAATGATTTGCTGAAAGTCGTAACTGTCTGAGGAATTGCCATTTTCGGCCATCTGTTGGCAATCGATTCCACGAACCTTCTTTCGTTGAGAAAAGTTAAGCCACGTTTTGTATACATACAAATATGTATATTCGATCCATGGTGTGTGTATATTATTCTTAATAATAATCAAATATTCTGTGAAGTGAGGGAGTAGTGTTTTGGTTTTATTAAACTAAATTAAGGTCATGAAAAATACAACAAATATATTTATATCAGTTGCATAGATATTATATTCTTCAGTGATGTTGATTGTCCAATTTATTTTCATAATAATTATTAAAAAACATCAATATTCCGACCTTATTTCATTTTTTCACTTATTATTTATTGGTCTTTAAGAATAGGTCAATGAGGAAATGAATTTATTTATCAATCAAATTATTTTGTCGGTTCATTCTCAACCAATTCATTTCTTATTGTTTACATTTAGACGATTCGAATTATTAAATCATGTCCAAGTAAATCATAGACATTAGGCTTCAATAAATTTATTGAAGTGACAGTAATTATCCCCAGTACCCTTATTTAACTCCGTTTGTCTTTCCGAGAACTTGGCACAATGGCTCTGTATTCATGAGTTAGATACCTGCCAGTTTGGAAGTTCATGTCGCTAATCCAGGCATTATTGTACCTGACCAGGTGCTGTTACAACACAAAGCACTTAGTTCATCTTCGTCCTCACCTGGGTTCCTGAGTCCTATAGTTCAATTCACGATCCCTTCTCGTGTGACCTCGATAGGCTCAATTGTTTTGTAATTCGAATATTTCTTATTACAAAAGATAAAGTCCCAAGAGAACTATATAAACTAGTCAGAGAACTACATAAACTTGTAACAGAACGATATGAATTAGTAACAGAACTATATGGACTAGTAACAGAACTATATGGACTAGTGACAGTACTATATGAACTCGTTACAGAACTGTAAAAACTAGTTTTAAAAGAACTATATGTCCATTGTTGTGATTTGATTTTGAAATTGTATAATTCAGATGCAATATTTCCCTATGAATAATTTTGTTGTTATAACAGATGTTTATGAAGTTTATTTAATCGTTTTTTTAAATTATTTTCAAGTAATTAATAATTTATGAATTGCATCTGATTTTATTTGGGTGAAATATGAATCGAGGATCTTCAATTCATTGCCACTATTTTTATCTCAGTTGCAGAATTATAGAACTTGATATTCAAGGTAGTCGTGTATGTGTTGAATTATCTATAATTTTAAGACCCAAACAGATCATTTGTCGAAAACGTGAGCCATGCCTTAGTAACGTCGATCGATTCGTTGTACCTTATTTTTTCAAGAATTAAGTTAAACCTCGTTTGATATATTATATATTTCAGATAGATATATTTGATGATTATTTTTTGTTTCATTTCCCCCTAGCTCAAGCATGGAGCTAATCGAAGGAATAATACCAGAATTGAAGTTGTCAGATGATTCTCTTCTTTTCTAATAGTGACTATTATTAAAAACATATTAAAATTCTAGATAATCCTTCTACGAACACACGAAAGCCGTTATTGGACATTGGAACAGCATAATTACAAACTTTATTTGAGGAGACTTACGAACATTCATTCACTTATGGTTGAATTTTCAGTGCGGTTTAAAGTTGTAGTTGCTAAAATAGAAATCCCCTTGTCTGACGTACTTAGATGCTTATTGTCAGAGTTCCGAAACAGGTCAATGAAATAAGAATTTTGGATGGAAGTAAGATTTAGAGAAAAGGAAATCGTTTTGATCATATTATTACGCGTGTATTAGAAGTAAGCTATTTTTGCAATGTTCTTCAACATAAGCGTATGTTACAGCATTAGGGGAAAAAAAAGACGAATTGTTATACTTTTTTTGATTCATTGATTGATTCACAACTCAGACAAGCAAAAACGTTTTTTATTTCAATAATTGAAGAACATATAATTTTGTATTAAATGATCATCTAACAGTCCGGAAATTTAGTCAAAATCGACAGTCGGAAAACTATATTGCAGACATTGGAACTTAAGAAGCAGAAGATTTCCCATTCTCTCGTCTCATTGTTATTGGGATCAATTTTTTATTTCACGAAGCAAGAAACAATTAAAATAAAATAGAAATAATTAAAATCCACTGATTGTAATTCTGTTTTTATATAACCCTGAATACGTTAAACTAGTTATGAATTAAAAAACCGATAGAATTAAAATTGTAAAGCATTTTTATTATTTAACAAACTAATGAAAAAGCGTCTTTTTTCCTGATAAAAATCTAAAATAAAAAAATCTCTTAACCTCAATAGTTGTTGATAAGTTTCCTTTCACCTAAAGAAGTATTTTAATGGTTCAATTTTTACAACTTCTTAATGATCTTTTTGATTATTTATCTAAAGTATAATTTATGTTCTCACAAGAATTTTATTTGGAAATCTTAAAATAATTTGGAACAATTTTTTTTCCTACCTAATTCTTTATTTTTTCAAATACTATTTTCTATTCTAAATTATTTTATCAGAAAGGCTTTAATGAAATGAAATTTTCTGAAATTAGTAACTCAGTCAGTTGTGCTTATATATTCTTTCTGTTAAAATTTTTTGTTTACAGTTGTATTTTTTTAAATATTTTATTTTGATCTCTGGTCTCGAAAAATTTGTTTGTTCATTGCTTGGTAATGGCTGTACTGTTTCTAAGCCCATTGTGGAGGGAGATGATAAACCCAAGATCATCAACCATCAGATGTGTACCTCAGCTAAACTGATATTTTTTGTAAAATATTTATCATTTTCCTTAAAAAATATTCTACAGATTGGGTAGGGCCGGTGTGGACTGCCACGTTTGGCACGAGAATGAGACAGCTGTGGTCCAGATAGTGTTCTTAATCAACGAAGGTGCCCTAGTAACAGCAACTGCTGACGACAGCGTACACCTGTGGAGCTTCAGGCAGAAGAAACCAGACCTAGTGCACAGCCTTCAGTTCCAAAGAGAAAGGTAATAAGTTAAAATACTTATTTTTCTTATGTTTTTTCTCGTATTGTTTAATTTGGAATTTATTTCTATTCTATTTACTTTTTATCGATTGAATTATTATTTACTTATACCTTTTAGAGCTTTTAAAAAAAAAAAAAATCTAAGTATCATAATATAAAGAAAAATGTCTGTAAATATAAGATATAGCAACCATTATTATCATATTAATGCTTGATTTGTATTTTTTATTTAATTATATTTTAATATTTCATTGCAAACAAATGAAATATGTAGAAGATAAATTAATAATGTATAATCTGGAATTATACTTTTTTATTATACTAATTTTAAAATGTTTGATAATTATATTCTGATAATTTGTTTATTTTTAATATGTTTGAACTACTCATAGGTTGACATACATCCACCTTCCTTTACAAAGCAAATGGTTGTATGTTGGTTCAGAAAGAGGAAACGTTCATGTCGTCAACATTGAATCATTTCAGCTTTCTGGCTACATCATTAATTGGAACAAAGCAATTGAGGTGTAAGTTATTTATTTGTTTTTCACTTCTTATCATTTAAAGATATTGTTTTTTTTTACAATTTTGCAGTCTAAAAAATTATTAATTCTATAGCATGTTTATAAATATTATAAGAATGTTGGTGTTGGTCTTAGCAGGAGAGATACCTCGTGATCTCTTGCCTAATTATTTTAGAAAGCTTAGCAGATTTATTTACTGAATTTACCAAATTTTTTACAAACTGTTTTTGTACATCAGTTGATAGGCTCAGTGATCTCACTTTTAGAGTTTCATTATTATTTGATTTTTCTAGCATTCGCTGGATTGTAATTGCAGAATTTTATTTACATAATATCAGAAAGAAAATCTTACATCTTGCCATCCTATTAAATGGAACTTGACATAAAAAGTATTTTATATATGGTTGACAATGAACTCGACCAAACTACTTCTTTTATTTATTGATGGCAGATCAGTCTGTATGAAGTACTATGTTCTAGATTTTTCATGAGTTTTAGTGATAAAAGTTTAAACCTAAATAATTTTTATTTACCGTGCTTAAACATTATGTAAATAATGTTACTTTTATAAAATTTTATTTTGTGTATAATTGTTTTTTCAGGTCAAGAAAAACTCACCCAGGTCCTGTAGTTCATCTAAGTGATAATCCTTTAGATTCCAGCAAGGTACTTTTTTTTTCTTGTGTTTTTTATAAAAATAAGAATTTAAATGTTTTATTATTTCTAAGTACTGTGTGCTGTAAAACCTGATTGAATAAGTGGTTGTTAGTAATAAACAAATATGAAAAAATTTTCATATCTTATACAATTTATTAAAAAACAAGAAAAAAAGAAATCACTGAATCAATTTAGTAAGTCCTATGTATACTTTTTAATTTGTTTATAATTGTTTCATGATTGTCTTAGTTGTCATAGCTCTCAAATGATATTTTTCGTTTGTGATTCATCTTTTAGTAACATAAAGATAATCAGGAAATCTTTATTCCTTTCATTGCATATCAACAATTTTTTTTTCAAAGTTATTAGGTAACATAGATAATAAAACATACCATTTATATTTAAATTTTAACAAATCATTAATTATTAATTTCTAATTTCTAACTCTTTGATGTTTTAGCTTCTTATCGCTTTTGAAAGTGGCCAGATTGTTCTGTGGGACCTTCGATTGCGAACAGCAGAAGCAAGATGGCAAAGTGCAGAACCACTCAAATCTATCGCATGGTCGCATGATGGGAAACAGTTCATGTCCTCACATACTGATGGAACTTTACTCACTTGGAGCATTAGACAACTAGGAAAGCAAATATCTACAGTTCAACCTCATGGTAATGTTAGATAACTAAATATTGACTTTTTTAAAGCAATCATTTATCCTTGTAACCTTTAGTTTAACTATGATTATATTTTTAAAGTGTTTCTTCAAGTGGTCATTAGGAACATGTGAGACATTTATTTTGCTTGAAACAAACGAAAATATTACTTTCTATTTTCATAATCTTTTATTTTTAGCAAAACTGAACAAAGATGGGAAACCAGAATCTTGTAAACCTATTCAGAAAATAGAATGGAAAGCCTCCAAATCTGGGTATAATTTACATTATTTACTTTTATTACTTTAACTATTATTTTTTAAACTATTCTACCTAACTGTTTTTAAAATAAGAATAAGAAAAATGTTTAGCGAGCCTTAAGGGTCGATACTGATAATGCTAATCTCTACTTACAAACTTCCATCCACCGACCACTAATTGTTTACAAAATCTTTTAACATTTCATAAACTCAATAGATACTTGTTGCAAATTCATCTTCATACTATGTTAAAGATTCTTGTAACCTTATATCATCATTACAGACTTCTAGGTTTAGTTAGAATCTTTAATTAATTCTAAAAAAAGAAAAAAACAAAGGAACATTTCCTTGGTATTTAATCTAGTAATGTCATGCATGCAGAGGGGTTACCATAGGTGTACAGCAATATATGTTTTAGTACATAACTATAGTGTTTGACATAAAATACTCTAATTCTCCCCAAATAAACTCTTGTAAAACCATGATGAAGCATTTGCTTTGCTTTTTCTATGGTTCAGTTTATTTGATTATTATGAATATATCAATATGCTCACTGATTTGAACATTTTCTTATAGATGGTTAAAGTGGAGCTACTTCAGTTTTTTATGTTGTTGAATTTATATTTTCATTTATTCTGTTACTAAAAATTTCTACTATATTTCTTCTAATTTTTAAAAATAATTGTCATTGCTTTATCATCTTGTTGCAGAGAAACTTTTGTTATTTTTTCTGGAGGTTTGACGCATGATAGAGCTGGTAGATCTCCGACCATCACCATAATACATGGAAAAGCTACTACAGTACTAGAAATGGAACATAACGTAATTGACTTCATGACGCTTTGCGAAAGCCCTTATCCAAGTGGTAACAACTTTACTTTATTTATGGTTTATGCTTAATTGATTAATAATTTAATATATAATAAAAATGTAATATCAAATAAATAGCAATATTGTGTTCATAAATATTATGATGGTTGATCTTTTTTATCTTTGAAGTGTAAATGCTTTTAAGATTAAATCAGCCAGTTTCATTAAATAAAATACTGCTTTCAAAGTTTTGGTTTATGTTTTTTTTAGTATATTTATTTTATTAGATTGTTTCAATTTAAAGTCTTTTAAATAGTGATTTTTCAAAAATGCTTCTAAGGGTATTTCAGGAAAAATCACATGACGAAATACATCCACTATTTACCTAAGATACGTTTATTTACATATTATAAGGTTTTACAGATTTTTCCTATAAATACTTGAGGGATATCTAATGATAAAATTTCATAGAAGTTTTAATATTTGTTTATAAGTTTAATTAATATTTAGTGCATACTATTAAAATAAGGACATGTACATATTGTTCATTCTAATCGCTGAATGAATTTTTTATGAGGGATTTTCAAAAATTTTCACTCCCCTAGCAACTAAAGTGTGTGCGTACGTGTGCATATAGTTTATGCATTGTGTGTATGTATATTGTATATTGAGATTTATATTCATACTAAATGGATGACAACATGTTCTAAAATTATTATAATTTTTCAGATATACCTGAACCATATGCAATAGTAGTTGTTCTTCAAAATGACTTAGTAGTCATTGATCTACTGAGCCTTGGATTCCCATGTTTTGAAAGCCCTTACCCTATGGATATTCATGAATGCCCTGTGACCTGCTGTACATACCTTGCTGACTGCCCCTCTGATCTTATCCCGGCATTCTATTCTGTCGGATCCCGTTCCTCGAAAAGATCTGGATTCAGCACTAAAGAATGGCCGCTTGTTGGAGGAGAATGGTCGGTTCCCCCTTGCAGCTACAGTGAAATTATTATTACAGGGTAAATAGTCTATTTCTTTGGTTAAATCAGTGTTATATCAAGCAAAACAAATTTTTAATAAAATGTATGTATGTATGTTGCTTGTGGTCATAGAAAATGAATACTCAAACCAATACTTCTTACTCAAAGAGCTATGCAGAGGAAAAATCTATGCAACTTTATTTCGATTAAATGATTTCTGCTTTCATTTGGAAGACATCAGTACAAGAGGTGTTAGTTTAGACTCCTATATGTAGGTGACCAGGAATATGAAGATGATATGACATTAATATATAAGGACTATACATATTAATATTAATAAAGTCTTTATTTATTCTGGGACGAGACCCTTTAGAATAACAATACAAATAATGCTAGTATGTCTCAGAGTGTAATACAATTATATTAATTAATTATTACAATTCAATTAATAAATGAATGAAAAAAATGGCAAAATACCTCCCATAACAATCTTAAAAACAAAAAAACACAGATTAAAAGGAAGGAAAAAATATATATAGATATAATATATATATAGATATAAGATAGCAATGATTATATGGAGAGAAACAATTGATAATTACATATATCCAAATTCTATGAAAAGCAAAACGACAAAAGAAAAAATAATGAAAGAAAAATGCAATCAATGGCGACTATAATAACATATTTTGAAAAAATATGTAACTGGATTTGAATACCCAATTAGAAGAAAAAAACATATATACACACATGCACGCTGTAGTAATATAAATAGTATTTATTAATTATATATAGTATATATTTATCTATTTATTTCATCTTCCCTTTTACGCTATAATCCAGAATTACTATTAACTTTTCTTAGTCTTTTTTTTTCATAATTTTTAATTTGTATTTATAAAACATATGAAATATTAAGCTTCATCATTTTCAATCTATCTATATTATGTATCTATATTAAAGATTGACCATACATCATGATTGTGATCTGTAATAGTAAATTATTATAAACAATTAAAACAAAATATTTGAAATTACAGACATGCTGATGGAAGTGTTAAGTTCTGGGATGCTTCTGCTGGGACTCTTCAGATCCTATACAAACTTAAAACAAGCAAGGTCTTTGAAAAACCTCCTTCACGCTCTCAGGACGGATCAGAAGATGACCCATTTGCAGTACAGCTTCTTTCATTGTGTCCAGAATCTAGAAAACTCGCTGTTGGTGGGGCATCGGGCTATGTTATACTTTTTAAGTTTAAAAAACAAGAATCTACATCAGAAACAGTGGTATGTAATTTTGAATTTTTTATTTATTAAGATAAAAAAGATAATGTTTTTTTTTCTAAAGGACACTTTGTTAATTTAAGAATCAAAGAACTTAAAACTCTGTGTCGAAAGAGGGTCAATCATTATGAATTTGGATCAGAAGTATTTCAAATATTAAAGTATATTAAATTGTATGCCAAATGGTTTTTGATTCATATAACTGAAAAAACTTCATTTTTTTTTGGAGCTGTAAGCTCGCTTCAAGGGACTGTACAAACATAGCTCCTAAACTAATACCTAGTCACTTTTTTGAGTTATCTGAAGAAGTGAAATAATACTTTAAATGCTAATAATATCTATCAAGATAAAATTTATTTAATATTTTTATACCTTGATGAAACCTGAATTTATATTTGCTATGTTATATGAATATTTTTTACATTATCGTAATTTTTTTTCTTTCAGTCTCTGGAAATCCCGATTGTCTATGAAGGATTCGATGAATCTGAGTGTTCTCCAGACTCAGAATTTACTGGAAGAGGTAGTCTTAGCAAAATGGAATCTTCTGAAAGCAAGGTATTGATAATTTTTTATTCATTTGAATATTTAAGACTTAATGAGCCTTTTTTTTACCCATAAGAATATTCTTATTTTATATCAATTGTAATATGTGATGTGAAGTCTATTGGTTGAATACTATGTATTATCAGTAGAAGGCAATAATCTCAGAATCTCTTTAATCTGTGGTGAGATCCTGACTTGAACCTACTTTCACTTTTTTTCTCGACTAGGCATCAAGTTATAATGCTCATTGCTTTGACCCACCATTGTGTATACCACCGTTTCAGATCTGTGCTGATCTGAGAGTTGGATAAAAAAAGACTTATTTTGCATCAAAACTAACCTAATGCGTTCCTGTCTCATAGAACGTCCTTACTTACCTTTGCCATTTACTTATCAATCATAACTATTTTTTGAAGCTGGTCAACATCTCATCTATTCATCGGATGTTTCTCTTGTTTAACTTTTAACAGATCCTTTCAACCATTGTCATTTTTATAACTTCTTCTTTTTTACCTATTGCCTTTTTACAGATGCTTAGTGCCTAGTCATTCTTGTGCTCGATGTTTTTTTATACGAGGCATTCAGAATCAATATCCTTTAACTCAGAAATTTTAAAAATTGATTTGATCACATTTTTCACTTGTTTAGTCAAGCAATTTAGTCTATTAAGACACTTTGCTGCCTTATTTCTCATGGTTTTAGTCCCATTCTGAATGAAAATGAAGTTTTGGGAACATGTAATATTGCTTGACTAAACTAGCAAAAAATGTGCTTTTAATCCTGAACGCCTCATATATATTAACGTTTATTTCTGCTTTATTGTATCTGGTTTTTAATCATCATAATTTGTATAATCTTGTATCCCTTGTATTTGTATAATCTTTTTTTCTTTTAAATAAATTTATATATTAATTTCAGTAAAAATGTGTATGAATACTTTTAATTCCTTATGCGCTCATTTATGTTAAATTTGGTTTTCCAGCCATTTGGTGCCGACATAACCACCCCGGTGAAGGTAAAGCCAGGATTACAGAAGAAGCCTCCTGGTTTTCAAGCTGTTTTGGTTTGTCTATCTCCTGCTCCCATTACTAGCCTCAGTATTAATACATCTTATGGACTGTAAGGATTTTTAATACATTATTGTTTATATAAATTTTCAGCAAAATGTTTATATTTTCTTCAAATAATCTTATTGTAAATATTGTAATATAAATTTATCAGTTTTAAATTATTCCTCATTCCTTTACTAGCCTGTTGTGTTATACAGATTAGCGTACGGCACTGATACCGGTGCTGTTGTTGTCGACATTGTGCATAAGGTATGTCTTCTCAATGTCGCAACACCAGATTTGTATGGTGGTGCTGATCCTTATCAAAGAGTTCCGAAATCACCTAAAAGAACTCAGCCTCCAGACACAGACTCTGATCGCTGTCGTTCTCCAAGCATTGACCAGGTCAGATATGGTTCTTTTGATCATTAATTGAATCTTTTTTATTTATTTATTTTAAAGTGTCACACTTTGTTAATAAGCTTTTAAATGATTTATTAAGCTTTAATATCTTTAGTCATTATCTCATGGATATTTTGTTCTTAATTTATAAATCTTATGATATTTAGAGTGTTGACAAAGGAATATATTCTAGAATGTTGATTTCATATATTCTGTAGAATCAAATTGATCTTCAATGTTAGAAACCTCTGTTATAAGGATGCTTAAAATGATTCCCATCAATTCACTTTTAGCCATAAAAGTAGTTTGATTTATTTTTTTAAGTTGAAATTTAAATAATTAGGGAGATGTTGAAATCTATATTTCATAGGTAAAACTTAAAATCGCAATTCCTGTCACTCTGAGAGTTGTTTCTGATTCTAGTTAATAGGAAAAGCTATTTTCATCAAAACTGCTCCTTGAAAAATAGGTACATTTTAAATTTATTAAAAAAGCAATTATCAAATTATCTTTAAAGTAATGTAATATAGAAATGCTTTTAATAGAATAAAGTTAAATCTAATTCTGTTACTTTTCTTGGCTAATCCCAAGCCAGAAACTAACAAATATAATTTCACCTCAACCAAACTACCTTGTTTAACAGATGTTATGGATTTTCTTTTAAAATTAAGTGACTGATAATAAATTTTTAATTATTTCAGATTCATTATTTATTCAAGTGATATTAATAAAGTTCAATATTGTCATTTAACCTTAGTTAATTTGCAATTCAATTTTACCGAAGGAAGAAAATCATTGCTAAAAATGTAATTTCTATAAACTTAATTTATATAATTTAATAGAGAAGAAAAAAACATATTCCATTCAATAATTGTTATTTAAACTTTACAAATGATTAAAAAAAAACGTTTCGACATTTATTTGTCATTCTCAATTTCAGCAATTCCTCATACAACTTCATTTAAATTTATAAGTCCAAATCATTACTTAAGGTCAAACATTATTTTAATGTTAAAAAGTTAAAAATATATATAAAATCCTGGAACTTGTCTATCTTCCATGGTCATGAATATAACATTATATAATCAGATAGACAAGTTCCAGGATTTTATATATATTTTTAACTTTTTAACTTTGAAATAATGTTTGACCTTAAGTAATGATTTGGACTTATAAATTTAAATGAAGTTGTATGAGGAATTGCTGAAATTGAGAATGACAAATAAATGTCGAAACGTTTTTTTTTTAATCATTTGTAAAGTTTAAATAACAATTATTGACTGGAATATGTTTTTTTCTTCACTATTAAATTATATAAATCAAGAAGATTGAGTCCAGTATATAAGTAAAATCTTATAAAGAAAATATAAACTTAATTTTTATTCTCATATCAACCATACATTATAGGACATATTTTTTCTTATCTACAATTTGTTTTGTTTTTTTAATTTTAAATATGGTATAAAAAATTACTTTTTCACTTTTTTGGACTTGATATATCACAGTTTAGGATTGGTATGTTATGAAGATCATTTTTTTTTTTTTTTTTTTAGAAGTCTTGTCACCACAACTCTTTTTATAATTTTTCCCCCTTCCTTTAAATTATTCATAGGTTACAATTTGACCTTTTATAATTTTCTCAATTGTAGTTCTCCCCCTCTTTTCCCCTTCTTCAGTACTCTTACATCCTTTGGCTCGCAAGTACTCGTTCTTCCGCTTTTATTCTAATATATATATTTGAGACAGTAGCTAGAAAGAACTTGCTTATCGAAATTGGGAAAAGAAGTAAAGGAGAAAGATCCTCGACCCAAGAAAACAACATACTTATGTACATTCTGTTTAAGACCAAACTGAGATCTATATCAAAGGTTTAAATACATAACCACCACAATTTAGGGAAAGTGATTGTCTCTTTATGGATATGTTAAAAGGGCCTAGTCCAAAATAGTGTGGATTTGATTCCGACCTGCTGATATTTTTTCTCTGGTTGGCCATGTAGGTTGCAAAAGTAACCCCAAGGTTTACTTGCTGTATAAGTCTCATATCAAATATCAGTTTGAATATTATGATTAAAACGAATAATAGGAGGCCCTTCCTCACCATGACTCCTATAGAATTTGTTTGACATAGCAAATAGTAATAGTATCATAATGTAAAAAAAAAATCTAATTTCTTCAGGTGTTATGAAACAGTTTATTAAAATTGTATGTATCCCTGAATTTTATGTTTTGTATCATGGAGGTTATAGTCATAATCTTACGTTTACAATTACCTCCATTTTTTTATTCTTTCTCTCTCTTTTCCCCTCCTTACTCTTTGTCCCAGTAGTTTAGAAAATTGCTGTAAGTTCTTGTTTATTTTTAGAATAACCTAATCATTTTAATTCTTTCTAGTTTGCTATCATGAGTGTTTTTTTTTAGTTAACGGTAAATTACAAAAGTGCACATGAAAGAATAAGGCTCATCCTATCAGAAAAATTTGAGGCAGAATTTTAAATATCCTCCCTGTTAGGCTTCTCTCAAATGCATTTCTAAATACCAGAAATACAAGAACAAGTTGCTCTGATGGTCGAAATCAGTTGGTCGTTGTTTGAGTTTTCTTTATTCCGATTTTTTTAAGGATCCAGTTAGTTTGACAACTATGATTGAATAATCTAATCACTAAAAATATTCTATTATTTTTGGCATGAAGTGCACTTGTTTTGATTTTTGCATTAGTATGTTAAACAATTTAGCATGGATCAGTTAATTAACTTAAATATCAAATAAAATATATATCTTTGGTATCTTGTTTCCTTTTCATATGTTATATTTAATAATATAATTAATGAAATATAGATATTAAAGTCTAAAATGCTGTGATTCTTGTTATATATATTTTTTTCCAATTATATATTTTTGAGTTAGTTGAGAAGTGAAGAAAATACTATGCATTAATTTTTTCTAATTTATTGTAATTTTATTTTAAATCCTATTTTTTTATGTAAAAGAAGTTTTATATATATATATATATATATATATATATATATATATATATATATATATATATATATGTATATATAGGTATTGGTCCTGAATAAGGATTGTTGTTTTTCCAACAGATGGTTTTTATATTTATTCTATTTAAATTTATTGGTTTTTAATATCTTCTATTATTTTGTGTTTTATATTCTTTGTCTTAGATATATTGCCTTTCAATCAGGGAAATGTAGTCACACCAGTATCGTTAAACAAAAAAAGAAATAAAATATTCTTTTATTTATTAAGTGTTTCCCATCAGTTCCTAGATTCAATGAGTAGAGCAAAATATTGGCACTGTACTTGTTAAGATTTAAAAAAAAATAAATTAAACAAGAGAGAGCCTGAAATTTTATTTAAACTATCTTGAGACGTTAAAATTTATCTTATTAATGTATTTTGGAGTTTTAATTATGTCGCATGCCACAAGCCCCTCTAAGTTCTATTAATTGATTTATCTCTTTTAGATTTTGATATTCAATTTAGCTAACGATTGTTTTAATTGTAATTGTAAATTCTTTCTTTTTTTTTTTATTCTTAGATATTAAAAAATTATTTCTAACTGATATAAAATCCCACTGGTTAATAATTCATTGTAAATAAGTTTTCGAGCTTGTGTAGCTTAATCATTATCCATTACACTTAATATTAAATCAGTTTTAACAGATTTTCAATAGATATTGTAAAACTAGTTTATATTTAAAAGGGTATAGATGTATTGGAGGACCCTAACCTGTCAGGAAACTCATCACCTCACGACGATGGAGATTTAAGGCGGAAAAAAATAGGAATTCTGAAAAAACAACTGAGCAAAGTGGACCTTAAATTGAAGTTTCAACCCCGCAACAATAAGCGGTCATGTTCCGTATTTTATACTGACCAGGAATGTGTGGAAGAGAGTTCAGTCAGCCTGAGTCCAGAAGATGAAATACCTAAAATAAGATTTCCTGAAGAGAAGCCTGAGCGTCCTACGGAACTCCCTTTGTTCGATGAAAGGCCAATTCCTCCTCCTAGAAGGGATAAAAAGGAGACACCTAAGCGTGATACCAGGCTACTTTCAGTTCCTAATATCAAGTATCATTCAAGGGGAAATCAAGGACTCTCTTCATTGATGCGGAAAATAAGTAAGTTAAATTATTGTCATAAAATAATCATTTGATAATAATTTTTTGTGTAAAAATTTTACATAGTTTTTTTTCTATTTTTTCTATTACTATTAATATTTATTAAATAATTTAGCATTATTCAGTTTAGCTATTTTTTTATATCTAATATCTGTCAACTGCTTTAAGCCGTCTTTGACTTAGCAATAAAAAAGATGAATGAATTCAAAGATTAAAATTATATACTAAAATAACATGTTTGGCTATGTTTGCCCATAAATGTTTCTTTCTAACTGATATCCTGAATTTACTTTGTGATTTTATCTTTCTTATTGTTGTAAATATCTTTAATTAGAGCAGCATATCAATTGTAGATCTACGGTATTAATATATTTTGATAAGATCGTTTTTTAATAATAAAAACACTCATGGTAATAATTTATATATCTTTATTAGTTTATATTAATGAGGTCAAATTCATAACCTCTGTTTTCAATACAAAGTTATCTAGTCAAATACTCTCACCACATTGGTTAATTTTAAGGTTTTGGAGAAGCATGTGGGTTTTTATCTAGATTACATTAACACTCAGTGACTGGAACTGGCACTTCTTAACTACTTACTAATATTCAAACCTACAAAAATTCAATAAAGCTATGCATTTTGTGTTCTTACATTGAAAGGTAATGCTATAGGCTGTCACATTTAAAACTAATATTCACTCAATGTTTTTTATTTGAACATTTGAAAATATTTTACTTTCATGTATCGTATGAAATGATATCAATGACATTTGTTTTATGAAAGAATCATGAATTAATTATGTATCCTTTTTATTTTTTTTTATTTTTTTTTTAGTTATGAATTTCTTACCAGAAAACATAAAAATATGTTCTTTGAACATAAATGTGTTTTATAAATTCTTCATTTTTTATATAATAAGTTAATTCCATTTATCTGGTTTGTACATATAATTATGTTTATCTCTGTCAAAGAGATAGTATGTATATTTTTTAATATAATTTAATTAAAAGTGCCCAAACTAATTATTAGCATGCTGTTAAATTTATCATTTCTTCATGTAAATTATACTCATCCTTCTATTAACCACTTATTCTGCAGCAAGTATATTACATCTCTGAACATATACTGATATCTTAAATATTTATTTTAATATTTATATGAAATACAAGTCCCATGCCTGAATAAGAATTTTAAAATTGTTGACTAAGTTATACTTTATACTTTACCATAAATTATAAGTAATCACATAATAATTTAATTTATTGATAAAAACTTGGATAAAAAATGCATAATTGTTCAATTCTTATTGTTAATCCTTCCTAGAAATATCATCTTTTACTTTAGTTTCCTTTCTATACAATTCAGGGAAAATCTCAAGTTTTTGAGCCTATACTAATTTCATGCCTATAAAAAACTACATTTCCCAGTCCATTCAGCATAATTCCTTCCAGTTTTTATAAGTCACGTATTAAAAAGCCTTTGAATTTTTTTTTTTTTGAACTTTTATTTTCTTAACTTAGAATGTATTCTTCATTTTTATTATAAAAAATAAAGGCACTTTTAACTTACCAAGAAACTATCTAATCCATTTTTTTTTTCTATGTTAGTACTTTGTAATACTATGCATGAATAAGGGCAAAAATAAACATTAGCAACCCTTTAAAGCTTCATTTCACGCATTCTACCATTCATCTATAAAAAAACCTGTAACTATATATGTGACCCACGTTCTACTCACAGTTTGTGAAAAACGTATTTTTATCTGTCCCAATCACAATGGCCAAATTTGAGTAGCTAAATTATTTGTCCACCACTTTGAATGTTTTATTTATCTATTTGTTGTTACTCAATTTTTCATTAGTATGTAAATATCTTGAAATAGATAGCTGTGAGGATGTTATGATATTTGGGATTCGGTCTGGGCGGATTGAAGTTCTATTAGCGACAGATCCATGAAATGAATCTTGATCATTCCACTCCGGTCAGAAAGAGGTGACATCCTATAAGAGTAACCCATCTTGATTTCCTTAATACGAATGGGAAAGGATGTTAAACCCAAATAATAAAATTGGATGTAATTACTTAATAACGTATATCAGATAGTAGATATAGATTAATATTCTTTGACTAGATTTTAAAAGAAATATGAACAATATCAATACTTCAAAACATTCATCTACATTTTTTAAAATGATTTTTGACTAAATAAAAGTATTTTGCACTATCATTGACTATCTGATTCTAATCTCTACTACTACAAATAATCTTTCCAGAACAATGAAAGTATTTCAATCATCTGCACAGGCAAAGTAAGATTTTTTTTTAATGAAAAGCTTAACATTTTCTGGTACATTAATCTGGTTCTGTCGAAGTAATAAATTGGAAGACAGACCATCATCATTGGTGCAACATACCTTATTCCGCAACATAAGTTATTTGTGTAACGTAATCATTCATGATTATTTATTACTGTCTTCACTTTTACTTAACCTCAATTAATAATCCAACACTCCTCTTTTACCATTTTTGTTTGCAATCCTCTATCTTTAGTCGTTGTTCTTAGTCATATACTTAATTAAGAATACGCTAATAACAACTCTTTCTGTAATTGACTAATCATTTTATTTTTTTATCGGATTTTTTTTCCTTCATATGTGACAACTGGTGGATATGTTGAGCATTTGTATTGCTTTGTGTGACTTTAATTTTATAAATAAATCTGCTTAATTAATGGTAAAATAGGCTCTGATTCCAGTTGAAGCTCTCCTTTTCAGTTCCTTCTTAACAAGGTCAATTATTGTTGGGCCAAGGTATGGGGAGCTTCTCATGTTTAAAGTCCGTATATGAAGGACCATCAAATCATGTAATGTTTCACGACCTATAAATTATTATTTTGTGTTGTTACTTGTAGTATAGTGCTTGTTACTCTTGGATATATATCTACATATATTTGCTATAATAATATTGTAATTAATGTTTATGGAGTTCAGTATTGTGTTTGTTGCTCTCATTTTACTAAAACTTATATTTACGTAAAGAATTTGTTTGAGTCAGAAGGAGACTGATCTATTTTACGGAAAATGTCTATATCGTATTTTTCCTGTTTTTTCTTAAACTAGGTCAATGAAGGTTGTAAGTAATATACGTTTTTAAATTGTTTAAAATCTGGTGCGGATGTGGATAAATAATGAAATATATTAGTCACAGTTTCTTCACAAAATATTCAATTGTTACAGCTGGATTTTCTTAAACAGCAGTTCTCAGAAGATTCTTATCTCATTCAACAGGTTGACTTGAGTGAAGCTCATTTAAAAGGTTGAAATTTACTCCTTGAAAGTGTTTAAGCAATCATTGCTTCTGCCTCTTGCTTATGTGACCCTTGCCATAAACTTCCTCTGTTGTTTAATGTAAGAGCTTATCTTTTGAAATTGTCATAAGAAAATATGCCAAATTGTGTTTAACAGTCGCTAAAATTATTGTAAAATATAAATTGAAGGAGAAATAACTCAGTTATAAGTTAAATAAATTCATAGTATATAAAATATTGGAGTATTTAATGTCTATTTACTTTGATAATATTTCTAAAACATCCCTTGAAGTTTTAAGAATGCTCTATTTTATTATGTCTATTGCTTCAGCTGATATTTTATATGGGTCATTGTCTGAGAAGATAGGTTTTTTTTTTTTTTTTTTTTTTTTTTTTTTGGATAACCACTAACAGTTTTGTTTTGCCCTTTTTAAAATTAAATCTTTCTGTAAGAAGCTATTAACAAAATGGTTTTCACAATTAGGATCATTCAAAATCAAATGATGCTTCTTTTGGGTTTTCCTTTCATTATCTTTCGATTATGAAGCAGTTTCCCTAATGCTACTTAAAATATTTTGGATCGTTTGTTAATTTTTATATATTTTCCTTCCAACCCTCACTTTCTTCATGTATTTCTTTTTATAGCAGCTTGTTTTTGCCAGAGTCATGATATTTACCTGCTCATGAATTAATACAAAAATTAATACATCACTTAATAAGCTATATTTTAAAGTGTTGACATAAATAAAAAATATTCATTCAGGACATGCAAAGTGAAACAGAGTAGAAAGAGCAAGGAAACTTATCTCAATAACGATTATACTTGTTTTATTGAAGCCTGTAAATGGTAACAACGTTTTTCTTCACAACAGATTTTATTGAAATTGTCTCCTATTTTAAAAAGTAAACTCTTTTTAATGAAATTTATATAAATTAATCTCGTCTTCATTACAATAAAAAATTTTCCTGAGAAATTTCAACTTGGAGACAACACTTAAAATTAAATTGTATCATCCCCATGTACTGAACTATTGATAAAAGACAGAAAAATTCTAATTTTCTAAAAAAGACACAAATCTTTCATATTTTTGGAGAATTGGAAAGAGCTTGAAATATGTCATGACTGTGGTTCGTTTCGGCTTAATTTTTGGTAATTATGGGTATATATTTTACTCTATCCTATTAAAAGATACTTACACTGATTATTATTGTACATATCAGTTGTTGACATAAAAATTAGCACAGCTATTCACAATACTAACTAACTGATATCCATTTTTATTTTACCTCTACGAAACTTAGCATAAACAAATATGTATTTATTGATTAAAATAAGAAAGAATGAAAAAATATGAGACTGTTTACTATGTATGCATACAAATAAAGCAAGTAGTTAGAGTTAAATTCCCAGGGCCTGGTATGAATTATATAGTTATCGAATAAATATATAAATATAAGTAAGGTCAGTTAGACCGCGTCTACTCTTGCTACAGCTACCTATAGCCCTGAAGATGACCCACAAAGTGGGTCGAAACGTCGGCACATAATTAAATAAGCAACCACTTATTTAGTGTTTTCATTTGACTGCACCCCCAACTATTTTCTTCCTTACGTCTACTCTCCAGTCAACCATCCCCTCGCTTCTCATGAAATATATAAATAAAAATAAATATTTAAATACATGTGTTAGGGAACCCTATAAATAGTGTTGTGAATACTATCAAAATAATTATTGAAATTTTTTTTTGAGAGAGAAAATAAAAGACAAAAAAATAGGCATAAAATACTTTTATGTCTAATATTAAAATACTATATATACCAATAAAATACTATCAATAGGCAGAAAATATTTGTTAAGTGTAATTAGGTTTGAAATTACTAAACTACTGAAAGAGATTTAGTTCTGGGGGAAAACTAAGGATGGAAAATTCACCATTTAAGTTTAAGAGCTGAATAATGATATTAGTTGAGAAATTATACCAGGAATATTGTGGTCAATCAAAAACGTTCATTCACAATGTTCACTCAATGGTTTGTTGGATGTGTTGTTCTCATGCTTCATTATTGTTGAGATCTTTTCATCCATTTATGTTACATGTTTAGCTGAATATTTGTAAAGCTATTTTTGGTAAGTAGCTGTTATTATCTCCAAAATGTTAGTAATTGTTATTAATTCTAAAGAAACTTTTTTTTTTAATTAACTGACAGTTTTGATGTATCGAAATTGAAAGCATTAGGAGTTTTTAAGACTTATTCAGCTGATGTTTACCAACCAGAAAGAGGTGAATATTTTATTATTAATGCTACAATGTTGCCATCCATGGTTTTGATCTGGAGTTGGTACTCATTGGCTTTTACTAATTCTGTTTTTAGTTGCAACGTAGCTTCACAATCAGTCTTTGTTTTCAGTTACCTTATATCGTATTCCCAATATTATCATTTGTTTTGTGTAATATTACTGGCCACCCATAATCTTGTGCCCATATTACAACCAGAAGCTGTGTCAGAAAGCAACAGCCTGAACATTAAATCTTTAAAAAAGCTTCAGGAGTCACCCATGTTGTTTTAGTTTGTCGCCTAAAATTTTATGCAAAATACATTAAAGAAGGCTGTTATAATGTATATTTTTGTAAATGATAATTAATTGTTCAAAATTTATTTAATTAGTTAATTATTTAATTGTACTGAGCTACACTTTTTAAAAAGTGATTTTGTATCTAACACAATGCATTCTTTTCAGTGTATCAAGCACAAAGTGCATTTTGTTTTCTTATTTTTGTCAATCTTTTTAAGAAGTGGTAATCGGACGCGATGTGTCAATTTCAGTTTTATAATAGATGAGACTGGAGGGTTATTTACTTTGAGGTGCTTTTGGTAACCTTATAATGCATGAGAACATGTGCATGATTCAATGAAATTCAAGTGGTGCTCAACCTAAATTAACTATTTTAGTGGAATCTCCTTTAGGCTAGTTGTGTTTGCTTTTTTTTATATTAGTGATTAATACCGTTATTAAAGTAGACTTTTAACATTAAGCCCGTCTGTAGAAAATATTTGTCCTGTAGTATTATAAAAATATCTTGCCTTAATAAGTCATCAAATTGTAGTTTAATGTAGTAATTAGAACTAGAACTCCAAAATACAGCTTCTACTTTCATTCCTGATATCAATTAACCTTCAACATTAAACAACATTATGGTTCTCTGATAAATTAATATTTAAGTTTATCGAAATTTTATATAGCTCATCCCTTCCAGTTTTTGACACCTGAAAAAAAATCCTACGCACATTTTATTATTTGTCATACTGAATTTTAGTTTTGAACATTTTCCGAAGTATCATATTTCCTAAAATAACTATGTAGACAAAAAAAATCGTTTGTCACTTTATAAATTATCGATTTGATTAGGAATACCCCGTCTTTGTCTGTCCGTGTTGATGTGTGGGTTTAATACTAACACTCTCACTAACCCACTCGTGGGTTTCAACTCTAAACTCCCAGAATGCAATCCAGATTTCTGAAATTGTCAGTTGAAAGAATGTTTTTTCTGTAAGTATAATATTTTTACTCATAACTAACTGACTACTGTTTATTATCTAGGAATCTGATGGGGACTCAAGCTGCCTTAAATACTTATTTGGTATACATTTTTTTTATTTTATCGTAGCAGCTAGTAGATATATGTACTGCTTAAATTGATGAGATCTCAATGCTGCTGTATGGTGTGACTACTAACCACTTGCATTACTCACCACTTAGATACTAGTAAGATTAATATAGAGTATAGTAAGTAATCATCTTTCCCCACTGTCTTGTTTACAGCTCAGCTAACACCATTCTCACCCAGGAATCCATCATCTGTTGTAATCATCACATTGACATATGCACAAATTTCATGGCTAATTATAAACAGTGTTTCATTTATTAAATTTCTAATTGGATATGGACTTAATTGAATAAAACAACTTGGTCTTTTTAGTTTGAGTCATGACTTTTTGGAAAATAGAAACAAATTTTTAATCTAAGTTGTAACATTCAGTTAATCAATAGAATCTAGCTAGCTTAAGAAATTTCATGGGACTTAACTGCAACAGCAGGAGGAGGGTTATTTGGGGGGGGGGGTACATCATTAAATGAAATGAACTTTTCAGACATGAGGTTTAAAATTTAATGGATCAAACGTCTTCTCTGGGTACAGCTGTAAATAATAAGTTATCTTGTTTCCAATAACCTTCAACTGTCTTGACAGTTCCAATTTAAAATAGTGGCTCCATTTTAAGGCATGTCTAGATACGGAACTTTTTAGTAGTATAGGTGTATCGTGTGTCGAATTTTTCACCCAACAATGTGTGTTTGCGTAGTGCATTTTACTGCCTCAGATATAACCTATTGAGGAGCTTGTGGCTGCAGCTCTGATTTCCTCTGAGTAGCTTCAAGAGCTTGGCGACCATTAATTTTCATGAGACAGATGAATGATTCGAAGGATCAATGATTGATTTAACAATCCATGTTAAATTCTTCATTGCACTCCATTACAAAATATCATGTCCTCAACCCAATCTCAACTCATTATCCTACTTGAAACACATAATAAATTTAATAAACTATTGACTATAGAGAAACCTATTTTCATAGGTGTCAAGTTGTATTGCTGTCAATTTACAAAATTGATTTAGATTACCTCTAATCTAAATGAATTCTTTGTAAAAGAATTAAGTTTTAAAACAGGAGCCACATTACTAACAAAATTACTAAGAAGCTACTTAAATTAATATTTAGATGTGTCTACAATCTATCGACCGATTATAAACATGGTCTGATTCAATAGTAAAGATATGATTGGCCTGCTCAGTTTGACTTAATAGGTGTTAATTCGAATATCCTTAACTTTCTATTTTTGATTTTATTTTATTTAACGTTTTCTAGTTTCTTTTTTCAGTAATCATGTGACCAAGCAAAAAAAAAGCTTTCAAAAGAAAACAAATTAAAGCCTTGTCATACGAGGGTGGTTTGAAAAGTTCTCGGAATGTACTAGAATCTCCCGCCACAAACAGACTAAATAAAAGTAACTGGCTGCAGCAGGATTTCCGTCATGGCTACTCAGTGCTCTACCACTGAGCCACTCCGTTCCCTTTTTGGAAATAAGAAAGCCATTATTAGTTTTAACAGGGAAAATATGTATAAAAATTTCATAATTGTTTAATTATTTTGAAAGTTCAATACATTTAAAGTTAAAAAAAGTAAATTATATTTATATTTCAGCAAAGTTAAGTAAATCTAATTTTTGTTTATTTTATATTAGCTATGTGATTAATGTCTTAATATGAAGTTTCTATTACATCTGAAAACCATTCCTGTTCTACTTTTATCTATTTTTAACAAAAATTAGAGATATTAATTATAAATAATTCACTTTTCTGGTTACAATGTCAAAAATAGAAGACAAATAAGATAAATTTGTTTTTTTAAATTATTGTTACATGTTATATATTCATACATTATTCCTTATATATAATTTATATAACGACAATCAAAATATCAGATATCGATGTGAGACAGATAAAACTTTACCTATGTTTTAAGATTAAGCCAGTTATTGGGTTATATTGGGTTAGTTCTAATAATATTTTCACATTAATTTTTTTTAAATGATACACATATTAAAATAAGTACTTATGGATTATGCAGTTAACTGACATCACTATCTTATCACCTGTGAAAGCTATATACAAAGAATTGTTAATGTTTTTTTTTTAATAACTGTGGTTTTGTGATTTATATTTTCAACATTATATTTCATCTAGGAAAACACCTGAAATTGTGCATGTAACACATTACATACATTTATCTTACTGTTCATTCTTGACTTCAAATGAAAATGATCCATTAGGGGGGGGGGCATTCTAATCAGTAATAATAATAAGCAGTGATAATTTTAACAATCCATTAATAGGAATTTTTATCTCCAGTAAAGAAATTCAAACTTTTGGTATTATTTTGTTTCCTTTTATGAATGGAATTTTGAATTAGATATAACTGAAATTATTTTTTAATAACTTTGTAACATGAACTCCCATAAATAAGGAAAAGAACCTAGGTTTTATCAGCATCAGGTTTTGAGGGTTGATAGCAGCAGGAACCATATCTCTGAGCAGATAATCCCTTAGTAGTCTAAAATAATAAAATTTATTATCTCAATGATGATAATAATTATAAATAATGTATTAAATTTAAATTAATACTAATGTATAATTTTTAATTTTTTTGCTTAGGTTATTCAATTAAATTGAAATTTTCAGATTTATGCTCATCATTGTAATGTATTATTATTATTTTCTGGTGACCAAGTTATTTTATTTCAATATGTATATATTCAATATAACCATGAGATGTGATGGATAAGTTTCTTTCTATATTTCTCTGTTTGGTGTGTGAAAATAATTGTATAATTAATTTTATTTGATATAATTAACAGTATATATGCCATGTATGTATGTATTAAAATAATGTAACATTTATGTACCTGTATAGTTACTAACTATTATCAAATCAGCTTAAGAGGACAAAGTATGTACATAAAGAGTGCATGAGTGGAATGGAATGAAGAAGATTTAGGGGATATAATATGTTATGGTGTATGATAGGTAAGAAGGTAAGGGGATCGGGTGTTTGGTGTTTCAGTTAAACGGGGTTGGAGGAGGGTCACCTGCTCGAAGCCGGGAGGTGCGTCGCTCAAGGTCCCAAGGTACGCGCCGCCTCACTAAATGCCTCTCTACGCTCTCATACTCGGAGCCAAACAATACCAACACAACTGCACGGCATACCCTCATACGCTCGCGCCAGTACGCTAGCTTTGGTAGTACAGTCACCTTATCAATACCCCTCCCAAACCCAGCCTCACTATCCAATAATGACATCTTCAAAATTTAAATGCCAATATTGTGATAAAAACTCACTAGATTTTGAAGGTGTCATTATTTATGTATGTTAATAAAGTGAGAACAGATAGTTGTTTGACTTGTCTACTAGCGCAGGAGTGGGCAGGCGAATTTATTGTATTCCTGGTATAATCTTCAAGTGGAAGAAATTTCTGACCATGAAGATTTAATATTTTGGACTTTGATTTAATACTGGCAATTCCTAGCATGGATATTAGGTGACGTACTATCAAGCAATTCTTTTTTTCTGTACCTTTTCTCCTTTTTATTTCTTTTTTTATAATTTTTTTTATTTAAGGGATTGCCTGAAGTTCTCCCCTTTTAAATATTTTATTATTTTATTTTAGCATTGTTTTTCTTTCTTATTTCATAAGTACAAAGCTGTGACTTTATTACTTATTAATGCAAATAAGTTAAATTCATACAAGTTTTAATATGTATTATTTGCGTACTTTTTTTTTTTTTTCATCACTGTTAGCTATTAACGATGGTCTAAGTGAAAATAAAGTCGTAAATTAATATTAAATTATATTATTTATATTTCCACGATAAACTATTAAGTCTTTACTCCATTATTTGTAATACTCTGTAAAAATACTGAGACAGAAAGCCTTGATGATTATAAATACAGGATTTTAAAGCCTTAATTTAATTGGGTTAACGAGTAATTACTGCCAAAAGATACTTTTTTTAAAAAATAAAAAAATTTAATTATTAACTCTTATTCTGAAACAGGATGGTTTAATTTGAATTTAACTTGTTTAGCATTCTTGCTCTTCACTTTCACTGCTAAGTGATTTGTAATATAAGAATTATCATTTGAGTAATCAGATCATTTATCACTAATTTATTGATTAGCTTAAACAAATTTTATAGTTGGAGTTACTATTCTACCAGATGATGATTCTTTACACAGTTAATATTGATTTCCTTTTCAATTCTTTATTAATTGTAGATCTTATCTTTTGCACATTTTTGCTCGGCTGTCACTGCCACAATGATGAAACTATTTGAACTGGACAAAATTATAGATTAAAAATAAAATAATTATAATAACAATAATGTAACAGTGGACAGTTGGAATATATCTTGTTAGTATTATTTTATCGAATACTCACTAATTACTGTTTCAATTCACACAATAGTTTGAGTTGATAGATTTATCGTAAATAAAACTTGATACAAACCATATGATGCTTACTATATACAGATACGCTCTGCACTTTTTAAGCACTGTTTTTCACTAAACCAGCGATCCTATCAACCCTTTATCCTTCCATATTCATCTTCACATTTCCAAGATATGATATTCTCCTGGCTTATACCTGCAAATGCTTGCATAATAACCTAGACATTTTTTCTAGTCTTATCTAAGGCTTTTGCTTTACTGTTCTGTGCATGCGCTTATTTTTTAACATTTTTTTTCTCTCTTTTTTAAAATATAATTTTTAATAAAAATAAAATCACATTACTCACCACTGTCGACAATAAATTGGCTGATCTTTGATAAGATGCTTGGCTACTGCGCTGGTGTTTTGGCTTATTTAGGCAATGGACTGGATGCACAGTTCATTCAAAAGATCGTATTTTTATTTGATTCCGAAAGCAGATATTGTTGTGATCCAAATAAAAAAAAAAAAAAGTTTTGTTTTTGAAAAATAGGAATAAAAAAATATAAATGTGTGTTTTATTGTTGGTTTGAATCTTTTTTTATCTGCAGCGTGTGGATTTCAACAACTTTGCTTTGGGAATTTATCTTATTGTATTCATAGCCCAAATTTTTCATTTAAAACTAGGCTGCTCTATAGTTTAACTGCCAATCTTTTAATTTTACTAGTTTCACAATTTATATATTTTGATGAAGATCTTTACTTTGTAAGTATTCAATGATTTATTAATATATGCATTTATTATTTATATTATTTACACTATATATATTTTAAAAATAAATTAATACACAATAAAAGAAAAGCATTGCAGTGCATGAATCTTGAGGGTATACTCATTGCATGTTTCAGAACTCATTATAATTATAAAACAATCTACATTGGGACTGTAAGACATGTATTACATAGTTTATAATGTGATTTTGAACATTGGGAGTGTATTTATAATGTTTTTTGTTATTAAATAATAATTCTTATTATACTTTATTATAATTAAATAACTATTTATTAAAATGTTAAATTGAGTGGTCATGAATGATCTGAGTTTGGTTTCAAAAGTTTGGGGTATTAATTTAAAAAAATATTATTTAGATATGTTTACTTTCAAATTTGGACAACAAATTTAGGTGAATTATTTAGTTCGCAATTCCTTTAGAAGTTATATTATATTAGAAATAAATGCCTTGGAGTCATGAAGCTTTGCTTTAAGATGTTTATATTATTTAGAATTACCATAAATTTGTGAAATATTTAAGATTTGTGTTGGTCCTTTTTCTATTTACCACCAATAAGAACTAAGTTAGTATTCTTAATATTTATAATTCTGAAGTATTTTATTCATGAAAGGGACCAGGAATCATCAAAGAAAATATTCTAGGCACGCCTATTTTAGGTTTTGTTAATTTTATTTCAGAAAGGGAATGATAAATCTCAATTTGTTAACAGAAGTTTAATTTTGGTTGACTATACATTTAAAGTAATTAGACTAATATTGAACCATTCCTTTCTTAATTAAATAAACAGATTTTGTATGTTCATAAATAATTCATATTTAGCATAGCATTCATAATTTTCTCTTACACTACAGTCGTAAATTCTCCAATATTTAATTTTATTTGTTATAGTAATTGATCTTGTCTATAAATAAGCTGCTGTTTCGCAAGGTCATTCAGTTTAAATTAAAATAGTTTTTTCATTCTTAATGTTTTCAATTAAACGTTATGCAGTCAAAAGTTACTCCCAATGTTGTTGTTTTTCTTCTTTAAAATAAATTCTTTGATATATCATATATTAAATAGTATTAGTATTTTAGAGCATCAATTTAAATAAAATTTTCTACGGCTTTATTGTAGCTGTACAATTGTAATTATGATTATTATTTTTATTTTTTTACTCATTTACTTTAGATACTTACAAAAACTAATTTTACAGACAAGTTAGACAGTTCGTTTTCACGATCAAGAAGTTCCAGTATGTCAAGTTTAGAAAATATCAGTGCAGAGGCTATACAGTGCATTGCTTTTGCTGATACTTACACAAAGAAATCAGGTATGACAAATATTCTCATTTTATTACATGTAATCATTAGAATACCTTTTGTTTTTCTGAAACTATTTATTTTAATCCTCAAAAAGCATAACATTGTATTTTGAAAACTAAACTTTCCTGCGATTGCATCATGTAATTCTAACTTTTCTGTTAATATGGGAAAGTTATTAGTCTATTGTTAATGATATGATTTAACTCAATCAGAGCCATAGCACTCAATGTTTGAGCTTTTAAGGTCATTTAAGAGAGGATTTTTTGAAAAATATGTATTATTAAATTTTATAGGGTTGTCAAGAAAGTGATTTCGGTTTGAACCAGTAGATTTTATTCTTTTAAAAATGTTAGACAAAATTTTTTGAGATTTTATGGTGGATACCTTTTGGTTGCAATAGAAACAAATTCTTTGTAATTTTGTTTACAACTGTCAGTTTTAACATGGAATGCATAAATAAGCTTTTTCAGAAACATTTTTCAGTTTTATTTTCATAGAGAAATAAAAACGGCTGGGGCTCACAAAGTTAAATGTTAAGTTAATGGTGATTATTATTTAATAGAATTGATGTGTCAGAAATGACTTAAAAATTCGCTTTTGGAGATTTTTCTCTGATTGATGACCAACGACTGAAGTTAAAGATATATTAATTTAAGATAACAAAATGAAAGTCATAATTAAATCGAATCATTTTACATAGTCAAATGCGTCACACACACTATTCAAAATTATATAAGAAGTCTTTGACTTGTTAGGAAGCTCAATATTTATTATACATATTTCAGACTTAATGCAATTGACCCTTATTTGAAAGAAATTATCACTGGGGATGAAATACGGATCGTCTACAATCCATTCATAGCGAAATATAATGATCAAAGCACGATGAGTCAGCACTAGCCATGTTAAAAGCTGAATTGCATCTGATAAACATCATTCTATTAAATTCGTGAGATTACGAAGAGGTTGTATATTTTGAGTTGCTTCCAAACAAATCAACTAAGATGATTCCGACCCTGAAAGTATAAAATTGGAGGTAGAATTAAAGAGAAAATTGCCAGAAGTATCGAACTATGATTGATTATACCAGGTGTGTGGCACTTAAACACTAGGAAACTGTTTGAGCTAGGTTGGGAAGTGACGTAAGATCTTCCTTTCAGCCCGAACTTGCACCATCTGATTATCATTCATTTCAGTTGAAATTGCCAGAAAGATGGAAAAAGGTCATAAAACTGAATGGGTTGATTTTGAATGATTAGATTTTTTAATTATAGTTAACATAGAGTTTTATTTCACAGAAAAAACTGTAAATTACCTTCTTGCCAACCTTATATTATTTACTGACTTGTATAATAGTGATTTTTAAACTTTTTTTCATTGTTTTTTAGAATCAGCATCAACTTTCCCAACCCTCTGGTTTGGAACAAGCCTTGGTTCAGTACTCACTGTAATGCTGAATGTACCAACAACAGACATCAGATCTTCTCATCCAGTTGCTATTGGTCCTTTTGGTAAATTTGTATATACTATTTTTTTAATTATAAATTTACAAATTAATAATTGAATTCATATTCATTTTCTTGTACATTTTATTTGCTCATTAAACAGGGATTGAATTTAAGATATTTAAAAAAAATGTATTTCACCATTTTTTTTTTAAATATTTCAGTCATTACTTCTTTCCTTAAATTCAAATATCAAACTTTTGTCTTTTTAAGCAGGGGATAACTTTCAAATATCTATTATTTATTTACTATTTCCTCTGGTGGTGTTTGTTATCAATAAAAATATTTAGTTTTTTTCTTTTCAAAAATTGTCCTAAATGTTTCTTTTATAATAATGCCCTTGATTACAGAAATAATTATTAAATTATTTTTTAATAAAATAAGAATACCCAAGAGATTTTCATAATTTTGAAAATCTAATTATACTAGAAACATTTAAATAATATTCTTATTATTATTCAGTTGATAAGTTAAAAAAAAACTTTTGTCTTAGGCATTCATAGTACTTCTATTCAACCCTTTAACTTCTTCTTTTTACATAACTCTGGAATTTCCAATACTATGTATATTTATGTAAATATTTTTATTCCCTATATTTTATTCAATATAGGGGTGTTATTTTTTGGTTTAAATGTTGAACTAAAGTTACCAAAGTAAGAAATCATATTTTTCTGACAGTTTCTTCTTTCATCTTAAAAAATTGATGCTGTTGAATCCCTCCAAGTTTCAGCCTTCAATTCTGAAATTCGGGATTTTAGAAACTGTATCACTAGTATTTAAAAATAAAGCAGTTTAAAATTGATCTATGATATAAAATTCTTATTAAAAAAATTTATTGATTATTGGATTCACATTAAATATTTCAATCTCTTGCATATGTTTCTATAATTATAGTGAATATTTCTTTTTATATCTATTATATTATTTTTAACCAACTTTTGTTTCTTTCATTTTATAATTTATTTATTTTCCAGGTACAATGTTTAGATTAAAGGGATGTATTTTGACCATGTCTTTTCTGGATTGCAATGGAGCTCTTATTCCTTATACATTTGAAAGTTGGAAAGATGACAGCAAAGACAAACGTATGTGTAATAATGAAAATAAATATAGATATAATGTGACAAAACATCAATATTACAACATTGATAGATAATGAAAAATTTAAATAGTGCCCGTTTAATATATAACTTTAGCAATGGGAAATTATAGTTTTTACATCCTTGTTTACGTCATTAGTTGGCCTTCCTTTTATTAAGTATTATCCTTCATTTAAGTAGCTTCATTGAATTTAATACAAGGGAAGGTTTTATATATACATATAACTAACACAAGTTATAAATAGTTTTGTTCATTGGAAGTAGAATTTAAACTTTTTTCTCTAACAAATACTTGCTAATATTACCCATCATCCTCTTAAGTAAGTGTTGGTTCTAATTAAAAATTACATGTCCTTTGTAGACAGCATTGAAGATGGACTTATTTCATGAAATACCCATGTAATGAGTCTTAATTTTTACTATATGTCTAAAAATAAACTCTATTACTACCTCAGTTAAAGAGCTTAAAATGATTCAACCTAGTACTTAAAGCATAGCACAAATATATTTGTTTACACAAATTATATATTAAAAGGTTTTAATTTTTATGCAACAGCAAACACTTATACTGTTTTTTCTTTTCATTTTTTCACTTACTTATTTAATCATCTTTAAGTTGATGTAATAATCATGCTTTTATTGGGATTATTTTTATTTTAAACTTTATTCATCATTAAGTATTTCCATTGGCCTTATATTTATAGACGGATATATATATAGAACAGTGGTTCAAAATTCGTTTTCTTCTTTTTACACAATATGTATCTCCAAAATGCTAAATTTAGTCGTAAGATAAAGTTTGTCTAACTGTTATGAAAAATATTATTAATATTAGAAATGTTTTAAGTAATTTGTTTTTCTTTGTTTTCTGTTGGCTTTACAGACCTGCAATATAGACAGAAGTGGAACAGGCTGGCTAAGGCTGCGAAAGATTTACAAGGTCTGTAAAGCCAACAAAAGAGAGATTAAAAAATATTACCTTCTAGTTTTTTAGTTATATAGTGTGGTGCTAAATTACAATAAATAAGATTGGGGAGAAAGAATTTCGTCCGTACGAATCTGAAGGACTTCATAATTTTCAGATAATATTTAGCTTATTCATTCATTTAAGGGGTGCTTTTGTCCAAGCATGTGTTACTAAATTGCTAATATTTTCTAGCTCTATAGAAAATTGTACAGATGTTAGTCAATTGTGTTGCTACCAACTTTCTATTAGTACTGCAATGCTAATTCCCCCTTCAGCGTATTCTATAAATCCAATAATTATCATGTAAATATTTTGTCCAGTGTTCAGGTAATCTAGCTAGATTGATAGAAACATTTTTATACACAAAATTAAGTACACTGATAATAGCTGACAAAATAGTGGGCACAGCTTCATGTCAACCTTATCCTCTGCAAATTTTCACATGCTTTTATTAGCGAAACATTAAAAAAAAAAAAATCAAATCATGAAAGCTTTGCTGTTTGACTTTAGACCATTTTCATGATTTGGAACCTACATTATATTGCTTATTTTACTGCTGATGTTTTCCATGTTCATATTTTTCATTTAGATCGATCAATATAATCAGTAATATATATATATGTATATATGTTACTGATTATATTGATGTAAAAATTCTTCCTCACAAATTGAGCATATCGACAGTTGCATGAAAAAACTTGCATGTATGTTTCTAGAGCTATAAAAGTGAGTGCTACAAAAAACTATGTTACTAATAAGGAATAGACGTACTTGTGATTTAGATAGCTGCCAGAAAGAAAACAAGATGGCCAAATGACAATATTTTAAACATAGATTCAGAGGAGTATGTTGTCTGATTGTTATTATTAAATGTCTTATGAATTTTGATACTTGCAATGTTTTCTTATCCCACTGTCAATTTGAATTCAATGTTATACTAAAATAAATAAATTTACATCGGTTTGTGAGGATTGGAACATTGTTACTATTTTAAAAAGTAAAAGTCTAGAAATGTTAGTGATACAAATGTCAGAATATGCTGTTTACTTTTGCAGGTACAAGCCGAACAAATAGCAATAGCAGTAGAATGTCTCCACCCGGTTCGGTAAGCGGTGAGGTAAACTGTGATCGGCAGTTTGTAGCTATAGTAAGTGAGAAACAGGCAATGGTTGCTGCGCTTCCATCTCACAATGTAGTTTATAGGCAACAAATTACAGAAGCAGATTTTGTTGTCAAAGCAGAAATAATTTCTCTTAAAGGTAGGTTAGAATGATTCCATAATCAATTTAAAACATTATTATAATTTTTATTTTTATTATTATATGAGGCATTTGGTTTCAAAACCGGTTACATCCATTTTCAAAAATTTGTCAGTCCTGATAAAAAAAGATTCAATTAAAAAAAAATAATCAATTTAACAATTTTTTGTTATCGTTATTTTGCTAACAATTCACTTCAAACAATAATTACTGGCAATTTTTTATTGCCATCTTCTCTTTTTTTAAATCTCATTTAATTTAAAAAAATTATGTTGGAGGTATCTTGATCTGAAAATATCAATATCTGGTTAGATTGTGGTTGATAAAAATAAATTAAATTGACATTTTTAAAAGGTAATCATTTTTATCAATACAATTTAACAATGTATAAATCTATAAATCTACACCCCCGGTGAATAAGTGGTTAAGTCTAATTTTCTTCAAAATGAGTTTCTTGTACTTAAGTAAGCAGAATCAAGTTATTTTCGTAGTGAATAAGGGGCTAAGTAAGGCATTGATTGGCTTGAAAAGGAGTTATTGTTTATATTACAACTCCATTTCAATGTAAAAACTACGAGAATGATACGATTTCGGTTATCTGAAAGCATTTAGCTCTCTCTGGGCAAAATCCGACTTAACCACTCATTCACCGGGGCTATAGATATATAGAATCTTTTTGTATTGATTTGGACGTATCTAGGAGGCGGTTTTGAGAGAAACACATCTAATACATAATTTCTAGCACTAAGAACTAATAAAATTAGAAAAAGTGGGTATACCTGATTTTGAAACCAAACGCTTCATATGTTAAAATTAGTGAAAAATACTGGAATGCTATGCAGTGGAGCGAAAATGCCCCAGGTTACTACGTAAAAATACCCTGATATAGTGATTATATCTTCCTAAAGTTATGAGCCACTACTTCCTCTTCTAGACTAGATGTTCTGCACAGGTTCATTTTCATATCAGAATTTCCTTGAAGGTTCTACAGTCAGATAATCTTGGTATATTTGTCTTTCCCAAACTAAAATCAAGCCAGTTTCGGTCGTGAAGGTCACTTTGAAACCATCGTATGCTCTTCAGTTGTTAGGGAAGATTCTTTATCATATCCCATATTGTCTTGTCTTCCCCAGCTGTAATCAAGTTGACACTATGTTCTATTCATCAATTTATTTTAACATGAAAATTAATGACCAGGTGAGAAGCCAAGAGATTTTTTTTCAAAGATAGGTTTAATGTATATGTAATGTTTTTCTAAAGCTATATTTTGCAATACTGCCATCAAACTTGTGATAAAAAAAAAAATATACTGTAAATATTTATAAAATATACAATAAAATAATTGTATTATAAAAAATAATACCTATGCCCCTACAACCCGTGAAGGGTCTGGGGTTCAGTACATGGTAGAGACTGTGCTGTTTTTTGGACTACAGTTGCGCAAGGAAGTAATTTGTCCTAGGTCACGCTCAACCACCAAATTTTTACCCCTTATTTTGGGTACCCACCTTATAGAGGCTGTGTGAGCTCCAGGGGGGTTCTAGATCCTACAGGATCCATCTTTGGTCGCTAACAGATTAAATAAAAGTCTGCCAGCGAGCAGGATTTGAACCCAGGACCTTCCGCTTGGCAATTCAGCACTCTACCACTGAGCCACTCTACTCCATATAAAAAATAATACAAGTGTGATAAAACTTCTTAAAAATTTTAGATTTTATCAAAATGTTATAACTTGTTTTCACAAATAACAAAAGTATTCTCGCTTTCAACCAAAGTAATCCCAGTTCTTGTTCTATTGCATGGTGAGTTTAGAAATATATCCAAATTTATATAGTAAAGCATCCTCTGTCCTCAATTTATTTCTATGAATTGCCGTTAAAGAAAATTGATGCCTTCTTGCTTCAATATATAATATAAGTTGTATTCAAATTATTTTGATTAAAATTGTTTTTTTCAGAGAGTGTTTGCCTTGTTTGCTACATTTCCAATGGGCACATTTGTGCCTATAGCCTTCCAAGTCTCCGGCCACTTATCGATACTGAATTTCTTCCTTTGGCAGACCTTAGGTAAATAACTCTTACTATTGATTATTTTAATTGCCTTTAAAATAATTAAAATTAAGATACTTGGCATGTCCACCAGTTATTTATTAGCACTACCAGTTAGCATGCTTTACTCACATGGTATTAAAAACACAAAAATTTTCGACCACTCTTTCTTTGCACAAATTGCTTTGTATGTTTCTTTTTAACAAATGGATTTAATAACATGTTTTTAGGTGAGAAATATAAAGATTGGTTGAAAAAGCTATTATCAATTATAATTCATTTTTCATATCTTATCTTTTTTTTATAACTAAAATTTTAAGGATTTGATATTTTTCAATTATGCATATTCAGTTTTAATGTAATTTGATTTATTTTAATATGTTATGGCTCAAAGCATTTAAAATACTAAATAGTCATATTTTAGAAAAGTTTAATTGTATATTGCTAGTAGATATGAGTTTACCAGAATTAGTCTACTTTATGCTTTGCCACCAGTGGCTTAACTAACAAGCTCTCCTAATTTGAACAAGCATAATATATATATGAATTTATTTAGCGATAGAGCCGCTTGTAATCTATTGTACAGGTAGATTTACAATTACTTTTTATTTATTTCTATTCCTTTTTTTTCAACCATGAAAAAAATTTAATTTAGTCATTGATTATTTGTTGTTAAGCCATTGGATTTTAGTGTCTAATGTGAGACCGTGCAGAAAAATGTTTCTGTGGCCTCGGGAAAGATAACAAAGGTTGGATTTAGTTTTCAGACTCGGAAACCAGGCATTGTTGACCCAATGTTGTCCATTTGGGGACAACAGATGTTTGTCAATGAAGACACAGATCAGTAAGTGGGCCACACTCTACAGTACTTAAACAGCATACACGTGCTTTGTTTACATGCTAAAAACTTCAAAATCATTAAATAATATGTACATATATACATTATAATTTGGAAGTTTTTAATGTTAAATATTTCATAAAATATCAATTAAATTAATTAAATGGAATGCTAGATTTATGGAGCCTGTTAACTCTTTAAAATTTGATTTTGATATTTTAATAATTTTTATTTTATACCATAATTGTTTTGTGTCAGTTCTTTGATTTCCCATTCTGTATTTACTATATCTATTTTTCCTTTATATTTAATGTAATTGTCATTATGACGGCTGAAGGGAAAAAAAGATATATATTCAATCTCTACAAATCTAGTTACAATACAATTAACCAACTATTTACAATAGTTTGCAATTAAGGCAATAATAAAGAAGGCAGTAGAATCTTTCAAGACTATGAAAAATTTTACTCACTTGGATATTAAACATCTAAATAAATTAAATATAGCTTGTTTGTTTGTTGTTGTTTTTTTTTGCAGAATTTATTTTGTAATTTATGGAGTTAAACCTGGTTTGCAGGTCATTTATTTAAAAAATAATAATATTTTTAAAGAATATATTTATTCTTTTAGTTTGTCTGTCCTTTAAATTAGAATTCTTTAATAATAAAAATTGTATCATTGTTTTAAACATTTGTGTTTGATTGAAAATGATCATTTATTTTTTAATATACAAATTAAATGATTCTCAGTAAATTATTGTTATATTTTCTAAACTGTTTTTTACAATTTTTTTTTTATTAAAGTCATAAAAAAGTTGAATAAGATGCACGTGTATGCTAACTTGTACATACAATTACACTACAATATAAATACATACAGCAAACAACCTCAACCCGCTTCTTACTTTTTGTTTAAATTTCTCTCTTTTTTGCTCACCTCTGCTTTTTAATCTACTGTTACAGTTTATTTTATTTTAGTATTGTTTTGTGGTTATATACATCTTTAACAAAATTGTCTAATTTTTGTTCTAGTGTTGCAATAATGTTGGGTTAACATTTTTTTTTTCTGTTCATTCTTTTTCATCTTGTACACAATACTTCCTCATAAAAGTTATATTTGAAACATGAACCCCTGAATGGTCTTTTCATGATTGTTTTAATTGGAAAGGTTTCACAGTTTGTTTTTGATTTAAAAATATTAATATACATAATTTCCATCCTCTCTTTTGTACTTCAATAAAAGCTTTATTCTTCTTCTTGTTTCTTTTCATTGAGCAACATAATACCTGGATATCTTTAGTTTGTTTTGTTGCTTATTTATGTGATGAGAGATTTGAATAATGTTATGTTTTGTATAAGGAAATAGTTGCTTGACAGTTTATTTGTATTTCTTTATATTCTTTGTGTAATAAAAGAAAAACAAATCTTCATAGTTTAGTGTGTGTCATTGTATAGGTATATTTTACCATACTTATACTAATCTTTTTGTTCATAATCTATTTTCAGTGTGTGTTAATGTTTGTGCAAAGTGAATAAATGTATTAGCTACTTATATATCTAAAACTGCATGCGTTACTTTATCCAATTCTATTCTATATTCTCTGATTACTTAGTGTGATTAAATTTTATACATTATCATTGAAAAAAAATATATATATGCTTTACCATCCATTTAACTGTTTTTTGTTATTTAACTTTTGCTAATTAAACTTCAATTTGTTTGTTCTCTAATTCTTTAACAAATTAAGAATTTAATGTAAAAATACTTTATACAAATAAATATAAGTTGATGGAACCCTTGTTGGAATGCCTACAAAGTAAATATAAAGTAAAGTAAAAGTAAAAGTAATTAAAAAAAAGTTAGATCCGTTCCTGGAAAGTTCAGGTTTATAATTATTTTAATGTACACATAAAAAACTTTCATTTGCGAAAAACTCTTATATGAAAAAAAAACAATTTTTTTTTTTGTAGCAAACCATAGCAAATCCTCTGAAAACGAAAATAAAAACATCTGGATTATCATCTTCACTCCCTTTTACCATTTAAATCTGATATAACCTAAACAAAATGTAATGTGTTAATATTTCTGATATCCACACATTCTTTGGAACATCTTTAGGGAGACTATCTCTTCAAGAAGATTAAAAACTAAATTTTGTTTGTACACATTCTGAATTCTGTTATAAATTGGCATTATTTCTTTTATAGTCTAATGAATAATTTTTTTTAATAATGCTCTTTAATGAAAAATGTCATTGGCACAGTTTAGATAATTATTTAAACATTCCTAGCTAAAGAGATAATAGGGGATTAATAGTCTATTTTTGTAATCCCTCAAATTATTTTCAACATTCCCACGATTCTGAAAAGGTGGCATGTTTAAATAAAAAAATAATTGGTTCATAAATATTTTTGGAAAACTTTATTTGTATAAAATACAAGAAAAAAAAATCATTAATAGAATCAATACAACTATAAGAATATCTACAACAAATAGAGTTTTAGAAAATCTTTAAACACGTTAAACAGCACCGATCTGTATGTTTGCTGAGAAATAAATTGTTTTTAAATATTAATTAAATGTTTTATGAGCAAATTTCCCTTTGATTGTTTGCAATGGCAAAGCTAGTGTTATGATTGTTGTACCAAAGTTGATTAAAAATTCGACTTGATTTGCTTCTCATACTCTTTTTACATTTACTGTTTTTGCTGCATGAACTCAAATATAAAATATTTTTACGATGCCTTATATTAAATAAATTATTTTAGATTAGTAGGTTCAAATCAGTTATGAACCGCAAAAATAATATTTAGTTTTAAGATAATGTTACTTTATAAAATAAATGTAATGATAAATGATTTCTTAAGAAAAATGCAGGAACCTTGTTATGGTATAGGCTTATAGCCTTCTTTTTTACATTGTTTTTATTCCTTTTTTTTTCTAAATAATGGCTTCATTAAATTTTTTTCTTACACTTTCATTGACTGCAATTTGTCAATATCTTTTGTCACTTAATGATAATGTTTTTTTTTCAAATATGCATGTGGTAAGCCTGTTTCTTGAACAGAACAAAACTAATAATAAAATATAGATTTAAATATCGGGCATGAATTTAATGTTAAGAGAATGCCTTTTTATTCTACTTGAAATATGCCCTATCTTTCATCAAAGTTATATTTAAAAAACAAAAAAGCACTTGTTCGGTCTTAAAGAGCACAATGCTTCTTTCTTTCAACAGTCAAATTATTTCTATGAAAATTGCATTTCATATACGCTAACAGCTAACACAGTATCTACAAAACACAAGGCCCGCAAAAAAAAAGAATTTATTGTTTTGAGTACTTGCATACTTTTTAAAGGTTATTTGAAGTTCATATTACTCAAAGGGCAAATGATACTTGGAACATTTAGCCTTTTGCAATATTTTTACTTTATCAAGAAAAATCTGATTTTAATTCTTTGTATTGATTATTTTAGGATAGCCAGAACATTCTGCTTTAGCAATCATGGTAATGGATTGTATTTATGCTCACCTACGGAAGTTCAAAAGTTTACAGTATCAGCAGACTTTTGGTAAGACTTACCTCTTAAGTTCTTTTTTTTATTGTTTTAATTTTAATACGATGTTGATTGTATACAAGATAATTTGGGTATATGCCTTTGGGGAGGAAGGGCAGTACCTGGCAGTTGAGTGTGGTCAGATCAACTACTAAACCCAAGAATATACTAGTTCTGGTTTTTTTTTAATTATGGAGAACCAAGAATACAGTTGGGATATATCATATTTTCCGTTTCAGAAAGTCCTACTTTCACTATTCTGCGAGAATCATTGTTATTAAATTTCTTCCTCTAGATAGTTTTCTAACCAAAGTCATGGATCATTGTGACCTACCCATCTTGCCAAATTCTTACATCCTTAGTAAAATAAGAGGGTGTGGGTGTTATTGCTTTATAATGTTAGTCTGCTTGGTAAGTCACCTCTCAAACAATCCTTCCAAAGAGTAGTGGTATCTACTGAGATCCTGCATCCCAGTGACGTGGTTCTGGTTAACAATGATATTTTATGGCTGTAAGAAAAGAGATCATTTTGCTGAATGTACTTTCTTCCACGTCATAAGAAGCCACACAGTCAACAATGATTTATAGAATAAGATGTAACTAATTAAAAAAATTCCAAGCATGGTAATATAAATTTGTAATATGTAGCTATTCCTTTAGGGACTAGTCTTAAGTACTAGTCTAGTTTGGAATAATACTCCCCCGGGTTCCTGAGTTCAGTACAAGGAAGGATCACACGACAGAACAGTACACTTTACACTTTATTCATACATAGAGTCTTATACAGTGCTCACCTCAGGGCCACCTTCCCTGAGTATACCCATAGTATTTTTATAGTTATAGTCTAACCACCAGTTGTCCTGAGTACGGGCTCTCTACCACTGGGCTGATCACCTGTCTAGAGCTTAACAGATTCAAAGAAATTTATCTACCCTCGGAACAAAAACAGCAGATGCTAGAAATGGCGTGTGAGGTAAAAAAAAGAAAGAAGAATATGTAGATATATATATTGGATCCAATTAAAATAAAATGTTTTTATTTAAATGTATAGCAATCTATCATTTCATAGAACCCAATTAACCATGTATTAATTAAGAAAGTAAATTGTTAAAATAATTAAATAAGAATAAAAGACAATTTTACAGGGTCAAAAGAGAAATCAGTACAAATACTTTTTTTTTCTTTGGATTTCTGATTTAGAAGACAGTACACAATATATTTTACAGAAAAGAATATAAATTAAAATATACCCAGAATGCATTATGGATAATGAAATGCATGTACTGGGTGAAATGTGAGCAAACCTTTTGAAGTGATGACGCTATACTGACGTCAGCTGCTATCAGTCTTCATAACAGTTAGCTACGATATCAGGACTTTGAAAATTGATATTAATATTTGAACCAATGATGACTTCTGGTTTATTGCTAAATGTTTTATAGTATGTGTGGAATAATAAAAATATAAAAAGCAGGCATATACCCCATTTATCAAAAGTAAATATTTCATAATGTAACGTATTAAAATAGAGAAAATTTAAAATGTGATCTGTCTACAATTAAGAATGATAATGTAAATGTATGTAAGGTAGCACAAGTTTGTGTATTTGTGAGTGAATACCTGTTTGTGAAAATGCTTTATTACTTATTCAACATCAATGTTTTAAAACTAGTTCCAGTTTGGGTGAAATCGTAGGAGATCTGTTTCTTCCTCATGACATGCCAGAGCCACCTAAAGAGAGTTTCTTCAGAGGCCTCTTTGGAGGAGGTGCTAGATCTCTAGATAGAGAAGAATTGTGTATGTATTATTATTTTTTGTTTGTGTCTTCCGATTTAGATTTAAAAAATAAAACAAATTATTTTTTATTATTGACCTATTTAATCATAATATGATACAATCTTTCTTGACCATCATTGTCGAGGAAAGGGGGGATGTGTTTTAATGAAAACTTGACTCTGTAGCTAAAGTAATGATACCTCAAAAAATCATGCTTTAATGTTTATCAATATATTTAAACCTTAAAATATAAAAATAAAAAATCTTAGCAATGGTGCTTAGAATTAGAATGAGAAGGGAAAAAAGAACATCTTACATTTGATTATGCTTACCTAATTATTGAATTTTCATAGAAGCAAAAACATATACATTTTTTAATCAATTATTTCAGTTGGTGAGTCGAGCGGTAAAGCTTCAAAGGCAGTTGCCAAGCACATTCCTGGAACTGCTGGCTTGGACCAAAGCGCCCAAAAAGCATGTAGCGAAATCTCGAGAGCACACCAGCTTGCACTGGAGAGGGGAGAGAAGCTATCTCAACTCGAGGAAAGGACCGCCCGCATGATGAGTGAAGCGGAAAACTTTTCTACGTCTGCTCATGGTGTCATGCTCAAATACAAAGATAAGAAGTGGTATCAGCTGTGAAACCCGACAGTAAACCTCATATTATTTTAATTTACAATTGAATAATTGTACTACCTCTTGTTACTAAAAAAAAAAAAAAAAATCTTGTGATACCACTGTTCAAAAATATTGTGTCCCTTCTTTAGGGTCTGCCTAGTAGTGGTCTTGAGTAAGTGAAAACAATTTGGAGTCTGAATCATATTTTGTCTAAGCAGTCAAGAAACCCCTACTATGTCTTCATTAGGTGGTTTAGAAAAGTAGATTAAAAGTTTTTTATATAAAACATATTTGTTATATACAAAGTAATTACTATTCTTTTAAAGTTGAGGCTCAACAAATTTTAAAGTTGTAATGTGTATATATTCTTACATAGATACACAAACACGGAGTTACGTACATATTTAATACCTAGATGAATAATTAATTGATGGATTGTTATCACTGTTAAATTTCTGAAGCAAATATTTTTATTAGAAAAATGCCTTGTAAATTTATGTAATTTTCATGTATAATTAAAACATAACTTTCTAGAATAGAAGTTATTAATATTATTGTTTCATTGTTTCAAGTGGAAAATTTGTTTTTTGGATAGAAGTCGATTAAATGGTTTGTTTCATGACTATATATATCTAAAGTGCACTAACTATATCTTTTAAGTATATGAGCACAGTCGATATAGCATTAATTCTAATTTGTGCTTTGGATAATTAATAATGTTTCATAATTTTTCTGAGAAATTAGAACAAATAAGCACATTACTTAAAAGAGGTACTAAGCAAATATAAGGCTATAAAACAGGAAGTATTCAATTCCATAAGCTAATGGTACATTGCAAATAGGTAGGAGAAATATGTTTGAGCTACAAAATCATTTGTAAATATTTTCCAGTAAGATTGACATGGTATGACTATGTATATAGATTCTGTAGTATATGTTTTCTTCTACAATTGGTCGCCAATCTTAACTAATAAATATTTATAGCAGGTGATATTATTTCAATGAAGCCTGAATTTTTTTTTTTTTTTATTAACAATTTCCTAATTTAATACTGTTTTAAAATTTAAATTACATTAGTGTTATATTTAAATACCTGATAATAACCCAGTATTAAGTAGTTTTATTTTTAATAAAAGTGACAATAATGTTTATTTAACCAAGTTAACAATACTAATTTTAATTCCGAGCACAATAAGCATTAATTATTATTTAACTTATTTTCTAGTCAAACTTTCTATTTCCCTCCTAGGGTTGTACATATTTAGCTTCTCTATTGTCTTCCCATTTCTTTAGCCATGCCAGGCTTACCTTCATTCATCTCTTTTAAGACATATTAACTTAGCCTGCTGTTTTATTAAGGAAGTAGGCATGGCTAAGCTCTACTCTTTATTTAGAGGCGCTAATGGTGGTTATTCCTTTCGATTTTTTGTGATAATGTTGGTATTTATTGGAATGTCATGTATATAAAAAAATGACTTTGTTCTATAAACATTTGTGTACATGGTGTCATTAACTCATAATGATTAGGTGGTGGATTAAATATGGAAATTTATAACTTTAGAATTTACAGTTAACTCTCTCCTTTCTGGCCTTATATTTACCAATACATCGTTTGTTTTTTAAATTCATCATTATAGAATTTTTTCAAAACATGTGTGATATTAAATGGCTGTGTATAATTACATCGGTAAGATTTTTATCTCGGGTCATCTATTTATTCTTATTTCTACAGAGAGGGTTGTGAATTGTTTTGTGATTCAGCCAAACTGGAAATTAAAATATCTAAATCGGATTTTCCTGAACCTATCAACTACTAACTCCTTCCTAACACACAAATAAATACATATGTACGCTTTTTTGGTGTTTACATACAGAACAATTTAAATCTACAGAATATTAAATCCATCATCCTATAATATGAGTTTTAGATTGTAAGTAAACATTGTACAGTAAAGGTTTGATGCTTGACTTTTTAAACAAGCACTGCCTTATAGTTAATGTGAATTGTAAACTTTATACATATACATATGCAGTTACCTTTTGTTGTCATCATAACATTAATATTGTATAGCTGTATGTAAGCGCAGAATCTTCAACTAACTTACTTATGTTGATTTGTTATGTTTTAAAATTTTATCATGTTTTATGTGGCTTATTTCGATTGTTATTCTAAGATTTGAATCTAACTTGTATATATGATTGTTAACATATTTATAGGTAGGTATACCTGATATAAAAAGAAGACTAAATAGACTTCAGATATATCTTAAATGTGAAAATAAAATTATTTGTATTTGTATATTTTTAGCTAGTTTATAAAAGGAGCAAATCTGAAACTTGAAATTGCAAGACATGTACTTAATGACCATAATCTGATATGATTAACAAAAAATCTTCTGTTCTGTGTTTAAATAGGATTGTGGAAAATGAACTATATTTTCTATTGTATATCTGATGGTAATAAAAAAAATGAAAATTAAGAAAATAAAATCATATTTTAAGACTTTATTATATTACAGTTTGAAATAAGTAAATAAAAACTATCTTAATATTTTGTACTGAAGGACACTTTAAAGAATCCATTTCATAGCGATAAATACAAATTATAGGTTGATTGGTTTGGAGTTCCAAGTCCTTTAAGGAGATAAGAAATTTTATTCAGAATATTGCATAATTATATTTTAACAATGATATTACTATTGAGTCATTGCACTACACATTTCTACAACAGTTTTAAGCTTTTGCAGCAAGAGACTGAAGATCAGACAAACATTTCTTGATAGTGTCTTTTTCCTGTTGAGCAGAAAGTGACTTGAGTACGTTAGAAACAACCCATTGCACCATATGTTTCTGTGCAATCATTTGTTCAACCCTCTGCTTCTCAACTTGGTAATCCAAACGTTTCTTCACCTAAAACCGAAGATAAAAAAAAACCTCAATATGGGTAGGTAAATACCATATAATGTTCAATAATATATATTGATTCATCATGACACATGGAGAAATAATGAAAACCTGAAAATCAAAAATGAATAAATTAAATGGTTTTTTAGATAATAAATTTGGCAAAACCTATGGATATAGGAAACCTATATTCAAGAAGAGAAAGTTAATCAATTCTAAAAAAAAAAATGAAAGACTTGGTAGAGGATTGGACACAAGAACTATCCTGATTTGTGTCCCAAATAATTAAAATTTCTTAATCTCATCTATGTTTACTCGTCTTTTTTTTAAAGCCAATTCAGTTTGAAAATCAAGTAAAAATATATATATTTTTTTATCAGCATATAAGAGAGATACTGAATTCCAGGCTAAAACTGATTGAACAGATAACCGACAGTAGATTGTGTAATAGATGTTTCAAAACATCTAGGGTAGGCAATGGAAGAGGTAATACAGTGGAATCCCGATATTTCGTATCCCGATTATTCGTATTTCCGGCTAATTCGTACAAATTTGCCGGTCCCTAGAGAAAATCCCGATAAATGGTATAAAATCAATGCATTTCAGACCCCTCGGTAATTCGTATTATTTTTATGCTCGAGGTCACTTACAACTTCATATAATTCGTATTTCCAGCTTTAAAATCTCGTTAGTTAGTACTGTTTTCGAAAGGGAGGGAGAGAACAGTGAAACAGATATGCCAGGGAGCAGAATGAGAATAAATCCTTTCTAGGAAATCACTCAATTTGTATTGGTTTTACACACAAGTATGTTTGTATTGTTTAGAGGCACAGTGGATCCTATTGTTTTTTACGGGAGAGCGAGTGAGAGAGACAAGTTTTCTTAGAAATCTCATAAGTAATTCGTATTGTTTTCACTCAAAGAATATGAGGGGAGTTCTAGGAATTTTATTAAGCTTTTCTTACAATCACACTTTTATTTACAATTCAGTCTCGTTTTTGTTACCGTTGTGACACGTTATCATGCCTCCAAAATACGTTAGCCTCTCTATTGAAGAGAAACAACAAATCATAAACGCCGTGACCAGTGGCTGTAAGCTAATTGACGTATCCAAGCATTTCATCGTCCCTGGTTCCACGATCACATCAATTGTGAAGAACAAGGACAAAATCACTTCCCAGACTTATAGAGAACTTAAAAAAGTGGTTCGTACAAGCAAGGAATTCAAACCAGTTGGAGGTAATATTTGAAGGGAAAATGCCCGAGTTTTCACAGAAAAATGGGAATTGAAGAATTTCGTGCAAGTGATGGAAGGTTCGATAGATTCAAAAAATTGTATTAATACATTTATTTTTATTTTTATTTTGTACTCCCGATAATTGGTATTCCCGATAATTCGTACCAAATCTTCAGTCCCTTGACCATACGAATTATCGGGATTCTACTGTATATCATTCATTACACTTATTAATTCAAATAAAATCCTGAATTAATTAATCAAAGAATTTCTACACAGTAGAACATACTTGAAAATTTATAAATAATTTTATTATTTACTATATATATAATTTTATTACATACTTTATAAAATTTATAGTTTATAACTGCAAATTAAAAAAAAAAATTAACCCATAAATTTTACTTGCCTCAGAATAAACCTGCATAGCTCGTTCCCTGTACGCAGCTTCCAACTGTAACAGCACATTTTCTCGTTTAGCTGCCAACAATAATTCTTGGCCATCAGCCCTCCATTGTGCCAGCTCTTCCTCCTTGATGCTATCAGCGAGCATCCGAAGATCATTAGTCCTCCCTTCATTGAATTCGTTTTCTGCTTGCTGCAAACAACACATAATGAATTTTTTATAGATTCTTTATCTCCTTTTTAATAGATGCAGATAAATAATGCATATAAAAAAACTAAAGATAAAATGGATTTGGAGTATAAGTTGAAAAACTAATGCAAACCTTCCTGGGTTAACAGATTACTGTAATATGAGACTTCACAGTTAAATTTATAGCTCAACACTAATTCTATCAATGGAATACTAAGATGGATTGAATTAATATACCAAACACTGAGATTAGAGATGGTAAGTAGTTAGATCACAGATCATCACTCTCAAGAGGGAACAGAAACTAAAAGTTGATACAGGTAGAACACAAAGATATTTCTCATCCACTGTTGACAAGTAATTATACCAAGAATATAGTTATCCAGTAATTGTTGGTTTTAAAAATATAAACAAATTAGAGTTGGATAGTGAGATTAAATCCATCTGTCCATCGACTTAAACATTTGATGTAAAAGGTGGGTCATCAATAAAGAGATGGCCTGGAGGATTTACTATGCCATTATAACTCATCCCATTACAATTGATATAAATCAAAATTAGTGTATTTTCAAATTTAGACGCATCTATCTAATTGCTGATTACTGTGTGCTCATTTCCTTCAATGTTTATACTATCCTTGTACTCTCCCAGTCATTCCTGGAATGTCAGCTTTGTCGTTAACCAGGTGATAATTTTGAAAATGTTTCTGACAAAGATACTAAATTTAATTATAAATATTTTTATTTTGAAGAGAAAAGATATGCCCTCGGGCAGGATTTAAGTCTTACCGTGACAGGACTCTACCAACTAAGCTACCGGAGTTGATACCAGCCGGGGACAAATCTTTTCTCTTATCTGATCCCATGTCCCCGTGTTCTCCCAAGTTTTAAAGTTGTTAAAACAACTAACAAATAAATTATAAAAAAATTTAAATTTATCAGTGAAAAAAAACACCGACTTTAACATGCTAATACAAACTTATTATTTGAGCCTCTCAATCCATTAACATTGCTACATACTATCATCAACATAAATTTTCTTTCACTTAGTATTATGAAAAGAGAATGACATATTGATTTTAAATTAATTATTTGTCTTTTATCAGAAAAATTAAAAATAAATTTTTGGATTTTGTTTAGCTACTAAAGGGAGTTTGGCTGTCCAACCATTGTCACTTTGAGTTGAGTTACAAGATTCAACTTTTCATTCGTTTCCCTTTTCATATTTTCCAAAAATATAAGTTATCAAGAGCTTTAGTATGGAAAAGAGAATGTAATTCTAGGTCTTGAGAGTAGATTTCGGTAATCAATTTATCAATAAATAAAAGTTTCATCAGGCATTTCGAAGTATAGATGATATAAGTTCATTTCTAGATGAAAAGATTATCGAAGTATTCACATTTCCCATAATTACATTCACTTTTCCATACTAAAGCTCTTGATGACTTGTATTTTTGGAAAATATTAAAAGGGAAACAAATGAAAATTTAAAACTTGTGACTCAACTCAAAGCAACAACCTGCAGAATATTTTTCTGTTTCAGTTTTATTTTTTCTGAAGTCTGATTCATCAATTATTGCCATATGTGCTAATATGTTTTTTTTTGCAATTAGGACATATCCCTTGAAAATATTTAAAAGGTTTACTTATAAATTGGGCATAAAAAAGAAATAACTAATACTTACATCAACTTCTTTGTCGAGATAAGCAGATATTTGAGGTCCAAACTGCCTGTTCATGATGTATACAATACCAAAAAATGCAAAAAGGAAGTAAAAGTCATGTTCCATAACCCATATTTCCTTGCTCAAGAAGTAAGTAGTGAGACCTCCAGCAAATACATAAGGTCCTAAAAGAAATTCACAATCCTAAGACCACAAATATGAGTACATAATTTTTTTATTAAAGAAAACCAATAATAAAAATGATAAGGGTGAGACCTTCTACGTAATTCAATAAAATAAATATGGCCATTTAATTATAAACTTTAAAATTATCTTGAGGCGGGTCAAGGAGTTCATTAATTTCGGCTAAGCTCTAACCAGGATTGAAAAATACGATCTATGTGGCCACTCCATTTCTTATAATATATAAAGCTAGATTAAATAAAAATAGTACAAACAGAATAGTTTTGTTTGATTTATAATTTATATAATTAAGATTTTACATGACACTTGTGCAAGCATAGAAAATGGGGAATTTTAATAATGCCAATAAAAAAAACTTTGGTTGATTTTAATTTACATAACTATGCCTATAGACAGGAAGGTGTGCATAAAGTAATGAGGAATTTTAAGTCTAATTCTTAACGGTTGAAGTTTCATGATTTAAATTAACAAAGAACCATTCCAAAAAATGTCAATAAAAATATAAATTTTATATCAATTGAAAAACATTTTTTTTATGTATCCCTAGAGATTACTGTTAATATAACCATTAAGACTACTACAGTGTTGTGCTAATAAGAGAAGTATTTGTCATTACCAACTCCAAATAATGTTTAATAAAATTTAATTACATGGAATACGGGATAAAAAATATAGGTAACTTAAAGGTTGATTTGATACCTAAATATTATAGTAATCATATTCTTTAAAATTGGTAATGGAACCTATCAATGATTAAAAATAATAACCAGTTATCGATTGAAACAAATTTTATAAGGCAAATGTTTTCTAACATGCTAAAGAAAGGATGTAAAATTTAAAATATAGTCATTTATGTACCTTGTACAATCATTGTAAAAGTGTTGCTTTTTAAATCATAAATTAAACAATCCGACTTTGAAAATATATATATTGGTTACACAACCACAATACTTAATGATATTTCATATCTTCCAATTTGATATTCTAACGACTATAATTGAGGAATGGGCAACAAGAAACAAATAATTAAAATGATAAGAAGGTTCTCAATAAACATTATCTATGAAGGCATTAAAGAAAATATTTTAAACTGTAATAGGATTTAAGACAAACAATTAATTTATGGAAACCAAAACTTCAAAGCAATATAAATCGTAAAGAATATTTGTTAATTGACAAAAAAACTTGGTAGAGGACCCTGTGCAATCAGCAATAACAATAATGATATAGGTTACAATGATTAAAAGTAAAAATCTTGTAAAAGAAGAGTTTTATTTTCACTATACCCTAGGTAAATCTTGGGGGAGAAGTCGGAAGCAATACTGGCTTTATCAGATAAAGATAATAATCAATCCAGTTTTATAAATTTAATAATCTGGCCACATTAATACTCTTGGTTTGAAAACTAATATAAAGAATCAGTGATAACAGTAAATTTCCAATCAATTGGTAAAAATGAAGTGAACACCTATTTACCTGTAACCCCTGTCTTCTTGTAAAAAAAATCGAACCATTCTTCGGGTACTGTTCCATACCTAACTTTTGAGGGATATTCTGCCCTCACAGGTCTTGGGAAATTGACAAGATCCCTTTCAGGTCCTTCTGTGGTTGAGGCAAACCTGGCAGAGCCGATGATAGAAGGGACAACTGATTTGAGATCAAGAGCTAAAAAGGACGTTAAGATATTACGAGGATGAATGTGAATAAACTTGGTTATTTTAAAGTAAAGCCAATTTTTTACCTTTTCTAAATGCTAGTCTAGAAATCATTTTCTTACAGATACGGAACGACGAGGTTAGGAAAATGATCAGCTGATGAAGAAATATCGAGGTTACAACAATTAGTTCCAATAATCCCGTCTATATCGCTACTCTCGTTGAAGTGCTTAGCGGCAACATACGTTTTTTGTCTTTTGATTTAAGATCTAGTAATAGGCCAGCGGCCAGGGTTGCAATAAATTAATGAAAGCTGAATTTTTGATATGTTGTAAGGGCATGTCTGACTAGTGTAAATCCAAGTTTGATACCGAAAAAACGGATGGGAAAACTTTTGGTGACCGAAAACCTCGAAATTTTCGGAGTTATTTCGGTTTTTGGCCCATATCTCCTAATCGGTGCGTTTTTGATAAAAAAACATTAGTAGCCATTTTTAAAGTAGATTAAATTTGCTATAATTTGAGCCCAACCGCTCAAATAGATTAGCCCAGCAGCTCTGTAGCTCTAATAGATTCTGAGTTACGTCCCTTTGAAAATTGGTAATTTTTTCCAAAACATCCAAATTTAAGTTTTGGCCGACTTTCGTGAGGAACGCCGGCCGAAGGAGTGGTCCTACGGTGAAAGTCATAAGGAATGAAGCTGTAGTAAATTTAATTAGCTTTGATTTAAGCACAGACGGAGGTCTGTAGGTCTAACAGATTCTGAGTTACGCCCCTTGGTCATTTTTTCCAAATAGTACAAACATAGGCCAGCGGCCAGGTCTTTGAGGGTCGCAAAAAATCGAAGAGAGTTGCATTTTTGATATGTTGTAAGGACATGTCTGAGTATTGTAAATCCATTTCTGCAACCGAAAAAACAGATGGGAAAACTTTTGGTGGCCAAAAAAACTAGAAATTTTCGAAGTATTTGAGTTTTTGGCCTGAATGTCATAATCGGTGCATATTTGAAAAAAATTGTAAATGACCAATTTTCAAAGAGGCTTGACCTATAATCTGTTACGCCTACAGGCCTTAGTCTGTGCTGAAATTAAAGCTAATTATATTTACTACCTTGACTTTCATCGTAGAATCACTGCTTCGGCCGGAGTTCCTCAAGAAAGTCGGCCAAAACTTGAAATTTTGACTTTTTGGAAAAAAATACCAATTTTCAAAGGGGCGTAACTCAGAATCTATTAGGCCTACAGAACTGCGGTTGAATTCAAATTGTAGCAAATTTAATCTACTTTAAAATGTTTAACCATGGGTTTTTTTTTCAAAATGCACCAGGCCAAAAACTGAAATAACACCGAAACTTTCGAGGTTTTTTGGCCCCTGAAAGTTTTCCCATCCGTTTTTTCGGTTGCAAAATTGGATTTACACTACTCAGACATGCCCTTACAACATATTAAAAAATCCAACTCTCTTCGATTTTTTGCGGCTCTCAAACTCCTGGCCGCTGGCCTATATTTGTACTATTTGAAAAAAATGACCAAGGGGCGTAACTCAGAAACTGTTAGACCTACAGACCTCGGTCTGTGCTTTAATTAAAGCTAATTAAATTTACTACAACTTCATTCCTCATGACTTTCATTGTAGGATCCCTCCTTCGGCCGGTGTTCCTCACAAAAGTCGGCCAAAACTTAAATTTGGATTTTTTGGAAAAAAAAAACAATTTTCAAAGGGATGTAACTCAGAATCTATTAGAGCTACAGAGCTGCGGTTGGGCTCAAATTATAGCAAATTTAATCTACTTTAAAATGTTTATCCATGGGTTTTATCAAAAATTCACTGATCAGGAGATACCGGCCAAACACTGAAATAACTCCTAAAATGTCGAGGTTTTTCAGACACCAAAAGTTTTCCCATCCGTTTTTTCTGTAGTAAACTTAGATTTCCACTAGTCAGACATGCCCTTACAACATATCAAAAATGCAGCTCTCTTCAATTTATTGCGACCTTCAAGTACCTGGCTGCTGGCCTATAAGGAATTCAAAAATAAAGTAGTGAAGGTATTAGCTTTATTATTTTGGATGAATTGAAAAAAAAATTATTCTGTTACATTACAGTAATCAAATATACAATCCTTATGGGCTCAACTTGATTTGATAAATTCACTTTCTTTTTTTTCTGTAACCAGCTCATGACCTTACTTAAAAAATGGAAACACCTTTATTTTGTACTTCCATTCAGAAAATAATTTTAATTTACTTGTGGGTGCAATGTAAAAAGCATCTTAAAAATGTGATTGTCGATCTATTTTATAAGATCACCCAAAAAAGAAAGTATACTAAATTTTTAACGTCTTCAACTCGTTTTTGGTTAATTTTATTTCAAAACTAATTAACAGACTTTTTTTCATTGCTTCAAGGTGGATAATTTAAATTGCTTTAATTTAATTTATTACAAATTTTTCAGATCACAGCTTTATAATTCTTATTTTGTGCATTGTCTGTCTGTTGGAAGTACAAAAAAAATCCAATCTTTTTTCCCAATTAATTCAATATTTTACAAACAATTTTTACTTTATCCCACTTTATTTGTAAATTAAAATCTTACACAGTGATCACATAACACTTTTTTATTTAATAGAGAGATTATTTTAACGAATAATTAGATATCTAATTGGCAATCAGAAAATGCCTAATCAAACGTTTTTTGATTAGATGAAATGATAGTTTTGGATAACTTCTAACACTTAAGTTTACATGGTTTTAAGATTAGTTTCCTGAACCTCCTTCTTAGTCAATTCTGGACCTGATGAAGCTTGTTAAAGAATAATCACCATCCTGCTCATAGCCAATTGCTATTTTAGATATTGTCACTGGTGGATATAACTTTTGAGGCATTCTTAAGTAATTATTTTATTTATTTTTTGCACACTTAGGGATAACGATATACAGGATGACGGCGAGTTGGTTTGTACTTCCTACGATGTTCCTCTAAGGTAATTGTAAAAACTGATCTATGCTATCCAAAAGTTAAAAGGTTAAAAAAGTAATTGGTAGGAGATAGAATCACAAGAAGCATTATGCTTTTGATATTCCTGAATTCCTATCTGACCAAGTGAAGCGGTGACAGAAACGCAAATATCTGAAACCCATGCACATCACGACTGTCCAAAAAATCTGTCTCGATGGCGTGGTAGTAACAATGGATGATGTTATCGCTTCTACATCAATAATTTACGGCACATCATAAAAATAATATAATAATGAGTCCAAATTATTTGCTCGGGTATATCAACTACAGACTCCTTGTCAGCTTATTATTTGTGTCCGAGGGTGGCTTTAAACTCTGTGAAATAGATTGGAAACCGCAGATAAAAATTTCTACAATGTCATATTCCATTCAGGGACTTAAACAGTACCTCACAAGAACTTTTTTGGGAGGGGAACTATCCAGGCTGAGTACGAACTTTTCCTCCTCAGACTCCAATAAAATTCAACAGTATTATATGTTGTATATGTTGATAAAAATGAAATAATCTTGACTGAATTAAGGTCAATATTATTTTAAAAATATAAACAAATACTTTTTAATTTTTTTTATTGAACATTTACAAGCATTTAAGTAAATGTCCATAATATTCACAACTCTTCCTCTTGCGTTTTTGGTGGTTCATAAATTGCTTGTTGCCTATTTATCTTCGAAATAGCTCGGCTAAACCTTCTTTTCAGGGTCATGGGTCCTTCTATAAAATAAATAATTAAAACTATTAAAATATAGTTTACTTTGAGGCCCATCATCTGAGGGAGAAATAGGGAGATGAGAAATCCTAAGGTTCAACTGAACTCCCATTGGAAAAAAAAGCCATTCTGATGTGATCAGAATTCTAAATAGCAGCCAAATCAAACATAAAAATTATTTTGGATGATGATAAAAAAAACATTGAATCTACTGCAAATTTGATGATTTTATTTTCTGTTTATTATAAAAAAATATAATCAATGCAGAATCAGCTGATGGTGGCCCTAATTACTGGTGGTAATTTATTTTTAAGAACAGTATAATATTACCTGTTAATCCTCCTTCTCTTTCAGCCACAGTATAATGAGGTGTAGTAAAAGTATAAAGGATTGGGTTCACAGCTGAGTTGATTGGAAGAACAAAAATCGCCAACCAGCCGTTTAGTTCTCCTTGAAAAAAGTAAGTTTATTACCCAGCACATACTCTGTTGAAAAATGAATATACAGAGCAAATGTTTTGTTAACCAAAGAACAGGTACACCATGGATGAATCTTATGAAACAAATGTTTAATCACAGCAGTTACAACATTCCCAGAATTTTTTAATTCATTACAATATTCTCTGCATTTCTTATTAGTTAGTTCAGTTTTTAATTATTATGATTTTTTTTTAACCAATGCACTGGCATATCTATCACACACCGACGAGCATCCCAATAAAGACATGCATCACAAAATGAACTGAATACTACTTAAAAATATATATAAAAAACAATTTTAAATCATATATAATACTTCCACAAACCTGATAATTCAATTCTGAGGAAAGCTATAATTTTCAGAATTATTATAGGCACCCAGCAGCATGCATTGGTCAGTACGATAAAGAAGAATCTCTTAACAAAGTCCGTATCTCGAACATTTAAAGTAGTTTCTCTCCTTGTTTTGTGTATACTTAGTAAAACACCATAGTACAAAAAACCAATGCCAAGCATCCTGTCAGAAAATATGATAAATAGCTGTAGCATTCTATTGAATTTAAAACTGAATAATCTAGATTTATATTTACCCAAAAGAGTTTAGGCCAATGAAGACAAAAGCAGAATAATGCCATCCAATACGATAGGGCTCGTCAATGTGAAGAGGGAAACAAAAAGTGTTTGTGCCATAAAAATGGCTTGAATCTCTCCAATTAAAAACTGCAATAATATGTAAGAAAATGTAATAACCAAATCCTGTCTTTAATATGGTTATTAATTTATTATACTAATGTACAGGTTTTCATAAAACTCAATTGTTAATTAACACTTAACTACTAAGGTGAAATTTTTCCCACTCTTACTGACGTGGGGTCCATGTGGACATCATAGTTGAATAGGTCTTTTTCTATATCAAGAATATTTGGAATACAAAATAATTTGTTCTATTATATTAATATAAGTATGTATTTATTTATATAACAAAAAAAAAAGGAACGTTCGGGGGTGGAGAGCGACATATTACAACTCGCACAGGAGGAAGGAAGACAAGTGTACCAACTACAGGTTCACCCGGACGTAGGGTTACCACATCAAAAAATGAAAATTACGGACATACTTTTAAATATAATGTTAATGTCGTTTTGTGAGAAAACAAAGCTAATTCTAGTATTTTCTCATGAGAGTATGTAGTATGTGTATAATATTAAAATTTTAATATTAACAATTGACCATGGAGGATAACTAATCCTCAAGAAAACATATATATACAATAAAATTTCAACATTAAAAATGCATTTTATGAGATGAGATTGTGACTTATAACTTTTTAAAGTTATACATGATTGTTAATTGATGCAGAAGAATTTTTTTAGAAAGAATGAAAATGACATAAATTTGTTGAAATGTCTAATAATTTTAATAAATTAAGAATATATACAGACTGGATAATGTTTTTTTTTACCATTTTTTATGAAAGTTGAAGATTTATAGTCCAGTATTTTACATCATTTGGGGAGAGGAGTGGCTCAATGGTAGAGTACTGAGTTGCCATGCTGGAAATTCTGGTTCAATTCCCGCTGCGGGCCATGACTTTTATTTAGTCTGTTTGCAGCAGGAGATGGATCATAGAGGATCTAGGACCCTCCTGGGGCTCACCCAGCCTCTATAAAATATTGTAAAAATAGGGTATCCAAAATAAGGGGGAAAAAACCAGCGGTTGAGCGTGAGTTAGGACAAGTCACCTCCTTACAGAACCGTTGTCCATGAAACAGTACGGTCTCTACCATGTACTGAACCCCAGACCCTTCATGGGTTGTAGTGGTACAGGTTTTTTTTTTGTGTTTTTTTTACATCATTTAAAAAAAAAAAATATGTCTTGTGAATTGTTCTATGAAACTATTATGAACGATTCGGAAGTGTTAAAAAGTATTTCTTGGAGCAAAAAAATATAAGAAAGATGATCTTAATAATAATGTATAATTTCTAATAATGTAAAATTTATTTTTAATAAAAATTTTGAGTTGATTTGATTTTTTTATTAATTTTTTACCTGAATTGTAGAAAATCCGGACGGCTTAAAATTCCCCCCGCATTCCAGACTTAGACCGATATTTACGGAGATGTCCGGAAAATTCCGGACGTATGGCAACCCTACCCGGACCCCACCTCAGCGGTTAAAAGTTAATTAGCAATATTGTTCCATCTCTTTTTTATATAAGCTTAATAACATTGGCTTTTATCTCCCATAACTATGGTGATGTTTTTTTTTACTTAAATGTAACATAGTCTATGATAAAAGTTATTATAATTCCATTATTATATCCATAGTTTAAACTTTAATGGCATTACCAGTGTCGCAGCTAATTAACATCCCCCTTAACTATACAAAAGAGAGAATAATTATGCTAACTGTGGAAGATTTTGAGTCATATTTTGGAGAAATTTTCATGTGTTTTTATATTATTATTAAATCAAAGCCTTTATTACGGAGGTATTTATTCAGGCAAATCCTTTAATTTTATATATAAAAAAATCATAGCTTATATTGGAAGCTAAAATTGGTTTACAGTTAATGCTTGGTGATATTAATAGTGATATATTTTAAAATAAAATACATGAAAATATAAATTATCAAAATAAATAATTAACACAACGATATCAAAGAAATAATATCTACCTGGCAATGAAGATATAGTAAATCCAATCACCCAAACAGCTGATACTGAGATAAAAGCTACTCGAGGTTTTAATGTTTTTTGGCTCCTCAGAGGTGCGGCTATCAGGAGGTACCTTTCTGCACTGATGAGGAACAGCAATAAAACAGTTACCTGTAAATAATGTTTTGTGAAATACAAAGAAATAACTATGGAACCAAAATTATTGAAATCAGAATTTTTTTTTTTTTCAGAACAGCTCCTACTTCTGATTGGTGTTCATCACTGTTTTCTGTTGAATAAATTATTATAATCTATTTTATAAAAACATGCCATCTGTTTTATCGATGCACATTATATCATCATTAATTTATTATATGCAATAAATTATATTAAATTAGACAACTTTAATTGGGTTTTTCCAAAACAAATAGCATTTGATTGAATGTATGAGTAACTTTTCCCTGTTTTAAAAATCACAATAATATCACTATCACCATTTCCATATTTACAAAGAATGTGGATAAGAATTTCCAACTTTGAGGTAGAACTGAAAAATTTCTTTCCATTATTTAGTTTACCTCACATGACGTCATTGCTAATAGGCCAGCAGTTGTGCATAGCCATGATGACATCCATTCCCTAGCATGTGTTATAAAGACTCCTTTGTATCTTAGATCTTGACAACCAATTATCAGCAAATAGCAACCCATCAAAATGTCAGACCCTAACAAAAAATATATATTATTATTTAGTGACTCTTGTATTCTAGCGATATTTCATTTAAATATTCAAATCATTAACTATTTAACTCATGAAATACCTGCTAAATTTGTTATAATAAGATTAAGGGGTGAAGTAAATACAGACGAAACCATTCTATGCCAAAGGACAATCCCGTTTGTTATCAAAGTAAATATAACAACCAACCACAGGGTCCCTCGGAGTAACTGATTCACTAGCAAATCTGCTTTTGATGATGTTCCTGAAATCGATTAAGATTCTTCTTTGTTTTAATACTGTAACTGAATAATATTACAATGTAGCTCTAAGAATAACCTCTTGGGGAAAAAAATAGAAAATTTAATCAGGAAAAACATAATTCAGGAACCGAGAAAAAATTCTGAAAATTGAGTAGAAAATATTCAACTCTTGAATTTTATGAATATTGAAAATAAATCCCATGATAATAAGTGAGACACTTGAGTTGTTTGCGACAAAGTTTGAATTGTAATTGAGGCAAAGTTCAAATGTTTAAGAGAAAAACTAGTACAACTGTGCTGCTTGTGCTGTTCATTAATTAAAAGATAAAGTATGATGTCAAAAATTAGAATTGGGATGTCACAGAAGGGTCTCACTCTACAACAAAACAGCTAAATATTTAGGGACTTAAACTTAATGTTAAGGATTACCAAGTAAATCTTACCATCTGTGGAGGGATAACATTTTGGAACATTAGGCACATACATACAATATTTAAATCTTTTAAAATACCTGAAACAAATAGAAGAAAATTTTTATATATTCATAAGGGTTTCAAAATTTACCAACTATTATTTTTTTGTTAAATTGATTAGTTATTAGAATTAAATAATTTAAAAAAATGATCATGCTCAACCGCCAAGTTTTTCTCTATATTTAGGGTATTAAGTTCATATATTTAGGGTATAGGTTTTTATATTCTTATAAATAAGTCTCTATTCCAAATCTAAGAATTAATTTTTTTTTTAACAAAACATATTATATATATATTTAATTAAATTTATACTTACACAAATTCCAAATTGTGTAGTAATGAAAATGTCGCAGCAATATCATTATCTATGTCAATGGCCTCAAGGTTCCTATAAAAACAAAAAAATGATATGTAATGTATAATAGGACAAAATTTTGAAATATTATAAGTATTTAATTTAGTGTACTTACAGAGATCTTAAGGACATTAAGGGCAAAAGAAGATTCTTGCAAATGACAAGGAAAACATTGCCTCCAAGATTTCTAGCATAAAATTCAAAGTCAATTTAATATTCCTGACTATTTTTAAATAAAACATAATAGTTTCTGTATGCTACATTAATAAGTATAATTTATGGTGAGAATATGATATGAAGATATATATCATTTTATACTCTTTCATATTCAGCTCTTGATATCAATTTGGATTGGTTAGTTGAAATAATTCATTTAATTAAATTTTATTTTTATGATACACATTGTTTTATTGAACATTACAATAATTATTAAATTTCAAATGCATTTGCTTTGAAACAATTAACAAATATATATAAACTAATACCATTATCACTCCTTTTATACACTATTTACTGAAATGAAGGCTGATAAATGTAGTATGAGGTGGTAATGATGTAATAATGGATAAATCTAAACATGACAATGTTCTAATGCGAGGGATTAAGCAAAGGTCACAACTTCATAGCAACACTAGTACTTACAGCTTTTTTAATTCTCTATTATTAATGAATAATGTATCACTCAGAAATGTCAGATCATTACTTCTTAAATTTCTAAAAAACATAAATATTATTTTATCAAAAGATAAACTTTGTTTATTTTTGAATAATAAATTAACTTAGTATTTTATAATTTATACTTACAGATCTTGCAAGTACCTCAAATTATGAAAAGCCACCGGATGAATTGAATTTATTTTATTCCAACTAATACTCCTGAAACAAAATTAATTTAGGAACCACTTTTTCTAAATAAATAATTATGGTGTATAAAATACAACCAAATAATTAAAAACACTCAATTTCGAGTAAATAAAAAAAAAAGTTATCTCACAAATCAATTAGCTGTGGGAGGCCACTGAAAGTATTTTCAGTTATTTCCTCAATTAAATTCCAATCCAGGTACCTAAAATACAATGCTTTCTGTTCCATGAAAAATTATACATAAGGTAAATTGCATAAATATTAAAAAAATAATATTAAAAATTGAGTAAATTTTAATATTAAACTTGTTTTGTATACTTACAGGAAAGAGAGGGATGGAAGGAACGGAAGCACTTCTCTTTCTAAATTGATTTTGTTATGAGAGAGATCACTAAATAACAACAATCAAAATTGAAATAAATTATTCTATGTTTCAAATAAGAATATTTAAAAATTAATAAAATCAATAACTAATAAAATAAAATATATTCTATGTTTCATGATAATTAGTTTTATATCTTAATATTTAACATATAATAAAATTGTTATATTACAGCCAATTTAGACTTTGAAGATTCCATTTTTCAAAATTCAATTGGCTAATGTTATTCTCATTAAGAAACAGCCATGTCAAATTAGTTAATCCATGAAATAGGCCGTGAGGTATTTCTGAAAGGTAATTCTTGAACAAGAACCTGCAACAATTGTAATTATAAATGTATGCTTTCAAATTTAGAAACACTAATAAATCTTAAAATAAGTTGGGAAAAGACAATTAAATGGGTTGTAAGGATTTTTTTTTTATGGAATAATTTATTTATTTTACTGTTTAATTCTAAATTGATTCAGCACTTATTTTGAATTCTGAATTAAAATTTTTACAATATTTTATTATATATTGTAAAAACAGCTTTGCTTTGTAGATATTAATATTTATGCACATGTTAAATTATTATATTTGATTTACTTGGTTTTATTCAAGTGATACATTGGCCTTCATTTTTTTTTAAAAAACACTTTAAAATAAATTAGGAAACCAATACATTTATTAATATGATACTTACAGTTTCATTAATTCGCTTTGTCCTTGAAATGTTTTCTTCGGAAGAATCGAAATATTGTTGTCTGCGAGATTTCTAAAATACATAATTTTATACAGACATTAGGAAACAAAATAATTTATATATGAGAAATAATATAATTAAAATTTATATAATTTAACTGTAAAAAAAAAGTGCTTACATGACATGAAATGAATAATTATGGAAATCTTCCTCATTTAGAGTTATATTATTTTTGGCTAGAATTCTAAAATCAAATATGACTATGAGATAATTTTAAAATAACACAGTAAACATGAATTGAATAAAGAGAGAATTTTATTACAGTCGATTTGTTCCATCTGGTATGTATGAAGGCACACTTTGCAGAGACATTTCTGTACAAATTAATACTGTATGATCAGAGCAATTACATCCCTCTGGAATATCTTTTAAATCTAATCAGAAAAAAAATTTGTAAAACAGAGTTCACTTAAACAGTCATATATATTTTGCCTGAGTTTTATTCTCACCGCAAGTATCATTGGGTGGTTTGTACTGCAAGTTATCAATAATTTCCCAAAATCCTCCATAAAGATCGGCTAAATATTTCATGAAAATACGTATTAAATAAAAGTTATAAATAAATACATATAGAATTGAAGTAATAACTAAAAAAAGTAGGAATAAGTACATTTATATACCATTAATACATCAATAGCTATAGAAGCCAAATGATACAAATAACAGTTTAATAAGTTCATTGACTATACATTACCAGAATGTTTAAAATTAAAAAATATACATATATAGCTATTAATGTGTACTCTTTTACTTGCCCCCCTCTCATTTCAGTTATAATAAACTTTTGTCACTTAATAAAAAATAAATTGAATAATTCCATAACTCACCACAATACATAGGTTCCTCGTCATTTGCATTTGGGCAATCTTTGTGGCCATCACAAATATGTTTTTGGATGATACATATATTACTTTCTCCACAGGAGAAATAACCCTCTGGGCAGCTGCCTAAAAATTTATTTTCAATCTTAATGAATATTATTAGTTTATACACCAATTTATAATATTCTTTGATAATTGAATACCAAGACTAATGAAGAGAATTATTGAAATGAGTATAAGGAGAGAAGTCGAAAGAGGGATCATTATAATCATTGCACGTAAATACCACATCTAAAAAAATTAAATTATTCAAGATGTACCAGTAAGCATGCTAATTCTAAAATAATTTAATTTAAAATATTTTTCTTTTTTTTTTAAATTATCAAGCAAAGATTATTTATTTTATTTCTATTCAAACATTAATTTATATGAGTTTCTCTTGAAAATACATTGCCTTTGCTAATTTAATCTTAAAAAAAACAAAAAAAACATATTCAACAGACATTGATTGGCACTAGTACAGGGTAACTAACTGTATGTAGTTATTGTAGTCCTCAGACTGGCTATCATGGCTGTTAGGATCAAGCTCTTTAAGGAACTTGGAGGCAATGGTCAGGAGCGAATAATAATTTGGCTAAAATATATAATTTTGTTCAAAGGCAATCATGTTAAAATTTATGCTTTCTATTTCATTTTCTTTTTAATACAATCTTTATTCTTTATGATTTGATTGTAGTGCCAATCAATTTCTTTAATTAATTTGTAATTGAAAAATATAAATATAATAAGTAATATAAATATGTATTTATATTGTTCCAGAAAAAATAAACAGTTATTAAATATAAAATGTGTTCTTACATTTTTAATCAAAATATTTTTCTTTGTCAGTAAATAATTTTTTTTTTATCTTACAAAATGGATATTTTAAGGATTTTAATAAATTAGAAAGAAATTAAAATTAGAAGCAGAGAAATTAACTGCTACTGCTTCTCCTTAGCTAAATAATTGTTATTTTTTCTTTGAAATACTTATTATGAAAGTACCAAATAAATTATCAATACAAAAATAAAATAATAATAATACTAAAATCCATTAAGGGTATTGTAAATTGGTATTCAGTAGGTGACAGTAATTTTGCTGTTTCTAAGTCAAAGTTTCTGTTATAATGGTAGGTGATTTGGCCAAGATTAACCTCAATTTTCTTCAGACTTCCCCCCTATTAAGAATACCCACTTTATAAATAATGGTATGTCCCAGGAGGGCCTATAGATAGGTTCATTTGGAATAAATAATGGTATGTCCCAGGAGGGCCTATAGATAGGTTCATTTGGAATAAATAATTTATATGCCATAGTGGGAAAGAAAACAGTCAACAAATAGAATATAAATCATATATGATAAATATTAATATTATATAAGTGTTTTATATCAAATATAAAATATATTTATATTTTCTTATATTATTATATAAAATATATATTGTGTATTTAGTAACCCTTTTGCTCTCAATTGAGTCAGTCTAGACCCTGAAACCAAACCTAAGACTGGTTCTAAGAAACAGAGGTTGTTCTTGATCTAATTGTGTATCACTATTCTTTTAAACAAGTTTTGTTTAAACTTATCCCTCAATCCCACAATTTGTCTTTGAATTTCCTTCCTGAAATAATTGAAATCTTCCTCATTCAGCTCCTTGGCAAACATCCCTCTAACCTCCTCAACTCTGATAGAGAAGATCCTCCAGATTTTTTATCCCATTTATACTTCCTGTTATATACCAGGAGGTAATTGTCAACATTTAACGGTTACCGATTGACATGTTGGTATGATCTTAGTGATTGTGGAGAGCTCATTTACTAGTTTGATGAGGAGTTGGTCAGTTGAAGGCTAGGGAGAAAAAAGGAGTTTCTTCCCAAATAAATAATCCCTAACTAATTTTATCAGTTAATTCGATTTTCGGTTCCATTGGTCCACAGTTAATTTATGCTAGTTAAGAAAATCCCCACCAATAATTGCTTTGCTAATGTCAGCAAAAATTAAATTCTAGTGAAGATTTTTTTTTAATCCCGGATCCACATCTTGAGTGATTTCATCAAAGGTGGTGATCAAAGTTATTTGTTGTGAGGGTGAAGTTTTATGGCAAATCTAGTCTATGTGCCGAATTGTATAATCAAATATTTAAATATCGTTGATGCAAATAAGAAACCATTAGCAACTCAACTCAGCCAAGCAGACCCTGATGCTGTAATATTGACTTCCAGCGACGCAACATATATTGGTAATATTCCCACGAAGCCCTTTCCACTGCTCCCGATCCTAAATCTCAATGGAAATTCCTTCGAAAGCTCTCCCTCTGCAATATAACATCCTCTAGAGCCTTTCCTGCTTTTTCCAATGAAATGATTTCGTATTTTCTGTCCACCTCAATTAACACATCAAAATCTTCCTCCTCTGTGTTTTCGCTAACCCCATCCTTCAACCCCAACAATTTTTATTTCTTAGACATTTCACCTACCGACGTTATTTCCTCCGTTCTTAATTCCCGCTCCAGTTCTACTGGCTTTGACGAGATACCCGTCAAACTACTCAAACTATGCCTCATCGATATCCTACCTGTCCTACTTTTCATATATAATTTTTCACTACAAAATGCAGTATTCCCGACTTCTTAGAAAAAAACCCTAGTCCATTCTATAAATAAAACCTCAACCCCACTATCTCCCAAAGACTACCGGCCAATCTCCATACTTTCCAACCTTTCCAAACCTCTCGAAAGAATAGTCAAGTCTCAAATCTCAAATTTTCTCGAACAGTCCAAACTCCTTGATCCGCATCAATCAGGCTTTCGTCCAGTTTTTTCCACTCAATCTGCCCTTACCAAAATCACTACTGACATACATAAAGCCATGGACAACAAACAACTAACCGTGCTAATCCTACTGGACTTTTCAAAAGCTTTCGATTCCTTGGACCATTCTACACTTTTTTCCAAACTAAAGTCATTGTCCTTTTCCAATAGCTCTATTCTATGGTTCCAATCCTTCCTCTCTGACAGGTCCCAAGCGGTTTCTATGCCCAACCAACCCCCTTCCTCTTTCCTCACTCTATCCTCAGGTGTGGCACAGGGCTCAAGCATCTCTCCTCTCCTTTTTAACTGTTACATCAACGATCTTCCTAAATCTGTTCACCACTGTTCCTACCATCTATATGCCGACGATTTCCAAATCTATTTATCCTTTCCTCCTTCTGAGCTTTCATCTGCGTTCGCCAGTATTCAGGAAGAGCTAGATAGGATCAGAGCATGGGCAAAGCTGAAAAAACTGGAATTGGACGCAATGAAAACCCAGGCCATTGTTCTAGGTTCCAACTTCCTCCTTACAACTATCCCTACCCTCCCAACATTAATCCTAAACGACCACCCGATCAGTTTCAACTCCTCCGTTAAAAACCTAGGGCTTACCATTGACCAAAACCTTTCCTGGAAGCCCCATGTCACCCAAATATCCCGACGATCAATTAGTTCCCTGAAATTATTTCATCGATCTCGGCATCTCCTTACACATTCAGCCCGTAAGCTTCTCGTATCATCCCTCATCTTCCCCCACCTTGACTACTGTAGTGTGGTATACGGGGGCCTTTCGAAAATGCTGGAGGCCCGCTTAAAAAGAATAATGAACTGCGCTTTAAGATTTGTCCTTGGTACTCCGAGGCGATCCCGGGTGTCACATCACTATAACGAGTAAAAGTGGCTCTTCCCTCCCATTCGTAGACAATATTTCCTTAGTGTTTTTCTATACCAAACCATTAACTCGCAACACCCTTCATATATCTATAGTCTCCTCCAATTCAAATCCTCTGTCCAGCACCACAAAACAAGATCCCGCCTTTTCGATCTCTACATTCCATCCCACAGAACCAAGGCATTCGAGCGTTCCTTCATCACCCGCTCCACCACTGTGTGGAACTCAATCCCTCCTTTCATCCGCCACTCTTCCTCATTGGCTTCATTTAAATCACTGCTTTTCCTTCATCTCTTGGCATCCCAAAAAGACGCTCTCCAGGCTGGTCAATCTTCCGCTTGAATAAATCAGTACTGAATACTCGATCTTGTTACCTACGTGTTTTGTTTATTTTTCTAACAACAAAGAAGATAGAGACTTTGTAAATACTTTATCGCATGCTATGCCATTCACTTATTTTATTTAGCAATTTCGTTGTTAACTGTTGTATTAATGTTATTTTGTTAATATAAATACCTTTAATATAAAATCCTGTCAAGGTTTGTACTTTTTATTCCTTCATATATAAATTTTTTTTTTTTTTTTTTTCTATTTCTAATTTTATTATGTTTTGTCAATCTTGATTACTTCATGATTTGTATTTTTAAGTAGACTTCTGGCCAGATGAATATTATGTTTATTTAATTTGTTCATTATTGTTATTCTAAAGGGACCTGGTCCCAGAATAAAGTTTGTTTTCTATTCTATTCTATTGGTGGAATATTGCAGCAAATGAAGAATGATACATTATATCCCAAAAGCTATTTCTCCAAAACGCTTAGCGAATCTTTTTTAAAAAGAACTCGCTCTACGGTAGAGAATTTGTAAAATTTATAATTGAAAAGAAACTTGGCCAAAAACTAAAACAAACAAGAATCGGTTCGGTGTTTATATTGAGAAGGATTTATGGTACCATCCTTGAGGGAGCGAAGCAGCAGCAATCAGGAGCTCTGCGATCGCTACCAAAGAAAGGAGCGGTGAACTTCCTTGGAGACTGTCGAGGTGAGCGAGGATTAGCGCTATATAATCGGATCTTCGCAAAAGTCAAAAGCAAAATGATTGGATTGAGTGATATCAGAGGCTAGACTCCTTCTTGATTCAATTTGCAAGTTGGACAGTTCCAGCTCAAAATAAAGCCCATTGGCAGCAATTAATTTTTGCACCGTCTTGTTAAAGTTAAGGGTAGTTTACTGTAAAAACTATTATGCTTCTCTCAAAATTTAATAGTATGACATTTATCATTAGGGCCTCGCTATTAACTCCTCTAAAAACTCATTGATTTTCGCGGTTCTGTAAATTTTAAGAATTTGTAATCTATACTGCTGAAAAGTATCGTTAGATTGAACGCTCCTTGAAGTAACGAGACTTTGACACTTGGAGGTTATATTATTTACAACATCGTTAGTAGGATTTCACTGTCATTATTAACGAAACCTCATCTTTATTTTAGTCTAATTGGATTTCGTTGTAATAAAATTCCGAGTGTCAAATATTTTCCGTTTTTGTCTGTAAAATGGAAGATAACATGCCCAAAGGTATGAATGTTATGTCTGAAGATGAAATCCATGATATAAAACATAAATAAATGAATGTTATTATTAAATGGATTTTCAATTAATTTGTAGTTCTTGCTGACCCTGGATGGAACGATCCGCCTATATTCTCTTATGACTCTGTTAAAAATCACACTAAAAAGTCCTCCCTCACCAAGAGATTAAGCAATCCCCCCATTGCCTTAACTGATTCTCCAAAACCATGTGTCAATGCTGATAGAGATGGGAAAACAGCTCCTCCAAGATTATGTTCTATGGGCTCTCTAGAATCATCAGGATCATCTACAGTAGACAAAAGGGCAACTTCTCCTCAGGCCATTGAGTTGTCTACTGTTTTGGAAAACTTTCAAATTACCATAGAGGAATTGTATCCAAATGGCAATGAGGTATATGAGTATTTATCTTATGATCCTTAGCAACATAGCATAAGTCGGCATTAATTCCTTTTATCATTTACAGAAAGAATTAGCTGAAATTAAACGAAGATTGGGTCTTATGGAAAAGTTATGGAATGAAGATAAATTTAATACAGATATAAAATTGAAATTAGATGACATTTCTAAATGTAAGTATAATGCTAAATTCAATGAGGAATCTTTGTATTCAACCAAGAAAAAAAATTGAGGTTTCGCATCTCTATCTATACAGAGTCGAAGATTCAAGTTAAATAAACATACTGGTCTGCCATATGCCATCTTGTGATTTGGCGATCAACATTACTATTTGAATTATCTTCTTGATATGGCTAATGATTTACTGCTGTTTTATAGTATTTTTATTTATTCATATCTTATATTTAGGAAAAATATGAACTGTTTTCGAATCAGTATGCCTAGGACGTAAAAAAGATTTTATAATTATAAACTTGCGTTAGTTTGTTTCACCCACTTTGGGGGATGATAAATCATTGTTCTAAGTTCCATGTTTTTCTTTCTTCCCAGTATTTCTTCATCCTTTCAAATCTTGCCATCCTATCAGCCTCAATAATTCTATATTTTCGTTTGGTCTTTATCTATATTGGACCCTCTATAGTTTATCTTTGGTTATATTCTTCGGTGGATCCATCCAAAAGCATCCCTTCTGTGATTTGGAGCTCTTTTAGGACCATATCAGTCCGCTCAAACCAGTTCGGTTTGGTTGTTGTGGCAAAAATTGTAGATCCTTTTAGTTTTCCTTCATTCATAGTATGTGGCCATAAAAGTCAATCCTCCTCTTCCTTATTCTGTCGGAAATATATATATATAGAAATATATTATATAAATTTATCTTATCGGTGTTCAAAGTGGAAATCAACCCTCACTTCAAAAGTACGTAAGTAAATGCAATTTTAATTGCACTTGTAAAATATCAGTAGCTTATATTTTTCATTCCTCACAGCCACTGGCGGATCTAGGAGAATTTTCAGGGGGGGTCATGGGTCAATGTGAATTTGTTATCAATGTATACGATCCATATATGAATGAAGATACATAAAATATCAATTTTTTAATTCAAGACAACTGAGGCCAGAAAACAATCGCATGGATAAAACGAAAATACAATCCTCAAATTCTAATAACTAATAAACTCTGAAAAATCGAACATATAGCTATGTGTGAATGAAAAACAAAAGGATTCGGAATCGCCGATTTTGGATGCTCCCATTGAGAAAACATTCGATACAATGAATAATTTTGGTGTGTAAAACGTGTTTTTTTTTGTTGTTGAAAACCAACTAAAATTCAGGTAAATATCAACTAATGAGAACTCTAGGGATGGGCCATGGCCCCCCCCCCCTCAAATCCGCTAATGAGAGGTATTCCAGACAGCAGTATTCAAGAGCGTTCCATTTCAACTTTGTATATATATTTTTCTCCCCCCCCCCCCATGCTAACTCCATGGGGAGGACTGTTCATTAATATTTAGGACATGCTTAAATAAGCATATTACATATGATTTTTATATTAACAGATCAATCTATAGAATTACATTAAAATGCATTTAAGTATAAGTTAACAATATAAGTAATCAGAAATTTTCAGGCGGACTAAATTAATAATTTATATGTTAGAGTAAGATAAATTAATAGTAAAAAAAAATAAAAAAATAATAGTAAAATTTAACAAATACAGAAATAAATAAAATTAATATTTTAAGCACAGCAAGAAGGTTTTATACAATAATTTCAATTACTAAAAACATTAATGAATAAGTTATAAACATATAAAATTAAGTTAAAATATAGTAAATAACAAAATATTATACACGAATATTTTTGTGTGTGTGTGTCTATTTATATATATAATCAGCATTTTTTAAATCTATTAATTTGTTAATTATATTATTTCTTTTTTTTTTAGGTCTTCGTGAAAATAATTTGGTTAAATGTGATAATCTTCAAAGAAGCCTTATGGTTGATTATACTGCATTATGTAGCTCTTGGATGGCAGCTATTAGATCTTTAATTAATTCAAATAGAAAACATCAAGAAAAACAAGATGAAAGTTAAAATATCTGTGATATACCATAATCAATTTTATTGGTTAAAATATTTATGCCAGGTTTTTTAAAAAAATTGATGCTGGTACTAAGTACTGTAAATAAAAAAATCTTGTTGGGAAAATTGTGCTATTTACCCAATTATTAATGAATAAATTAGTGTTAAGCTATTTATTGAAATGCAATTTATTTTTATGAATTTTAAATTTAAGAAATTTTTTTATATTTTCCACACATTGAAATCAGGAATTTGAAGAGGTAAGGAAGTCAGGAATTTCAAAATGTAAACAAAAAACTTACATCTTTATTTACTCATATATATTTATATATATATATATATATAGGGAGTGGTCAGCTCATTACATAAGAAGCATATGTTACCAAGTTCTAGGTCCTGGGTTCAATCCTGGAAAGACCTGGTTGATCTTTTTGTGGTCCTAAAGTATGTTGCTAATTTTATATTCATCCATTTGTATTTTAATCAGGAGGCCAGGGTAGCTGAGTGGGCTAACATATATGCAAAAGTACATCTGGTTACAAACCCAAAATTCTAGTTCCCAGAATTCCTCAAGTATCCCCCGATTCCTAAGATAAGTGAGGTCCGGCAGCCTACCGGAGGGAACTCTCAAGGATCAGCCATGGGGATGATGACCATTGGCTGTGTACTACTATCGGCAATTGTGTTTTGGTTTCCTAGGATGCTCACCTCGAGCAGTCATAATCCATGGATTTAGACCGATTTTTCTCTGTAATATTACACGAGGGTGGGAAGGACATTGGTGAATCTTCCCCAAAGGGACTGGCTATAAAGCTATAGGCAGCCTGTTTCTGTACCTCTGAAACCATTGTTCGTAGCAACGGGAGGTAGGGTGACTCCCTCCAAGCTGTCTGTTTTCCCTCTACCAAAATATTTCTACAAGACTATAATGTGCAGGCAAAGATCTGCATGATATTTGGACCTAAACGAAATAAATACATATACTGGTATATAAGATTGGGATTGTCTATACCAAATTTATTGCTGCAAGGTATATACTGTGATCGGCAAAACTACTGATGTTAGTATTTTTAAAGCTTTGCAATTACTGCTATGCTGCTTTATTTTAGTATTTATTTTTATAGAAGTTTCTCGTTTGTAATCTTTTTACAATGGCTAATATCTATTTTAAAATTTCAATGTATTTTCTAGTTTGTTTGTTATTAAAAGTTCCCAGTTATAGGTTTGTATGGTCATTCTCCAATAATGCCTTTTTTATGTTATTTTTTTAATGATGTTTCTGTCAGTGTTTTAAACTCATTATTTTGACTAATATCCTAATTATTGTTTTCTTTCTAATTTTTTTGTTTTCTTGGTAATCAGTGTCTATTAAGTTTATTGTTACTTTTTAAAACAAAATAAACTTGACTTTAATGTGCCTTCATATTTATTTTATAAACTACCAAGCTTATTTTTTATGAATTTAGGTAACAAAATCAATATTTTAGAACAACCCTGATAATTAATAGAATTAACAAGATAATTGGATAGATAATCAATGAGATAAAAATAATTTTGTAGGGAAAATTTATAACAAATGATTTTATAGAAAAGAACTCAATATAGAAAAAAAAAAGACAAATAAAAATGTATGTAGGATAATTAAAAAATTGAATTTAACAAAATAGATGTAAATGCAATAATTAGAGGAAATATTAACCATAAACTGAATTCAATTAAAACAATAAATATAGAAAATACTATAAGTTTAAAAATTAATTACTGAATAAAATTAAATTAGTAGCTTAAAAAAATAATGTAATTTAATACAGACCTATTGTGAGTAATATTCAGGAGCCAACTGAAACTCTATCCATGTATCTCAACTAAGCTCTAAATGAACTAGAGATAGTGGTTACTTTAAAATTAAAAAGGATTTTAAAAACAATACAATCAAAAATAACACTACAATAATTAGCCTATTTTTATAATCATTGAATATTAATAACCATATAGAAGGATATATCATAGTTCTAAAAGGTAATGGAGAAAAGATTATAAGTAATGTAAATATAAAGAACAAGAATATATTTATGACAGAGTTAAACTTTTGTATAAAGTATAATTTCTTTAAATATAATAACAAATTTTAAATACAGGTACATTTGAATATGGGTTATATATTGATATAGTACTTTCAATAAATATTAGTGGAATCAGGTAAAACAAATTGAATAAAAAGTGCGTTGATAATTTTAAAAATATAGAAGGCATATTAGTAATTACAAATTCAGAGAATTATGAAAAAATACTGCAACAGTTTAACTGTAAAACTTTAAATAGAAAAGTCATAAAATAATATAATGAGATTCTTAGACCTGAATAACCAAATGGAAAAAAAAATTAATATTTTGTTGAATTACTGCTATAACCAACCTTAAGCAAAAACTCATGTAGCTATGAATTTAATAATAAGTGCTAAAAGTATTGTGAAAGTCTGTCATAATATTTAAAGCATGATCTGAAACTAAAAAGTAGGGTTAGTCTCATGAGTAAATAAACTTAGTACCATGTTAGCATTAAATATATATATTATAATGTACCTATAGCTACATTAAAATATTGCATGATTAAGCATACCTACATACAATAAGATACTTGTCTGGGGTGTATACAGTTCAAAAGAAACTCTTCTAATAGAGCTTTACTTAAGGAGAAAAAATTTTAATATATAGAAAGTATAGATCAGGCATATGAGTGATGACTACTCCTTGTACCACTATTGGGAATGGTGTAGTTAACCAGGATGTCAATAGCTGCCCAGAGATTCTCTGCTTCAAGGGAATAATATATAGGTCCTTATGCGCTTCCTGACCCTGAAGAGCCAATTTCACTGCCCTTGAACCAAATGGTAAGTCAGTGTGAAGGACGCTGAATCAGCTCCGGAGGGACTGGTTATGGAGTTATGAGGTTGGGTGACCTCTTCCAAGCTGTCTCTTCTCTGTGCAAGTAATATATCTGTGCAGCAGCCTTCGAGTTCCGAACATTTAGTTGGCTCCATTTTTCCTTGTTCACACAACAAGGAATGGCTAGACACTCGAAAACACCAATCTTGTAAGATCACCTCAATCATGTTCATTGTGCTGTGATGGTTAAAAATTGAAATTCTTCCTGGCTTTAATATTATAATATTACAAAATACAATTTAAAGGATGCTCATAAATATTTGATGTAGAAATCCATAGGAACAAATAAAAAACTTGTACTGTATCTTAAGATAGTACCTTACTTGACTTAAGAAGAATTCTGGAGAATATCGAGCGTTTCTTTTGCAGTGAGTTGTCTCTCATTTTAAAAAACGATAATAAAATTTCTAACTTAATGCTTTTATTATTTTTATGGTATTATATTTTTGGTTGGGTTGTTACTTTCTAATTTTTTTGGTTAGTTGGTATGATGTATTAAGGCGCAAAACATCTAGGTGATTAGCGCCCGATTATTGTGATAACACGGATACGATTTTTAAAAAATATGATTATAAGATGTATATTACTATTGCTCCAGTAGATTTATTCGTTTAAGAAAGGAAATAACTTTGTCAACCTGACCACAATCGTTTCCTAAAACTAATGAGATGTTTTGCGGTAAACTTATTTTATTTAATTTACTACAATAGAACGCTGGAAAAGGGTTGACTATTATTATCTAGGTGGTTCACTTGTAATAATTGGGCGTAGGTAAGTTATTCTTGGAGGCTAAGGCTAATTTATTCTAACCAGGGTAAGGACCATTTCTTCCTTGCGGAATACTGCAATTTTCTATAATTGCATATTAATATTTCCTTTCAGTACTTGTGAGAGTTGCAATGATATTAATAGGACGATGACCAGGGAGAAATACTGGTTTTTGATTTCTTTGTCGGCTTTTTCATGCCCAAGAACCTTCATGTATAGAGGTGATTTTTTTTGTAATCATCCACACAATCGTTCCTATACATGTTTTCTTATGATTTTAAATCACGGCGTGAATCTGAAACAATTATTCATATTCTTAGATATATGCAGGTAATTTATTAAAAATAAGTATCCGAAAATCAGATATCCACCAGCAGTAGCAATTAGACAGAACAAGTTGCCTAAAATGATGAATTATCAGTTTGGTTGTGTCCAAACAACGAAAGAAGGCAAACTTTTGCGGATGGATGAAGAAAAGTTGTGCGATTTAAATTTAGTACTAACTAAATACGTGAAAGCCGACAAAGCTTAGCTGAAGCTAGCAGACTTATTTTCGGAAGCAGACGGTTCGTTTCTAGAATGATAAAAAATTGAGAATGGTTAATGGTTCCCTAGAAAGATCCGGTCCTTTTGTTGAAATAAAAAAAATATAATAGTCAAGCCAGAAAAACAGTGAAAAATTCAATTCAAACAAGTTTCACCTTTAATTGTTAATTTTTTTACAAAAAAAAAAGACCATTTAAAGTGATTGCTCCTGTTCCAATCAGTTAATATTGTTGTTTTAATAAATTGATTTGCTCTTTTTATAGTTTAAATAGGAAAGTATACATGTTTTAGAATTAATAATTATTCAGTTTTTATAGTGTAAAGATACGAAAGATATTATTTATAAATAAAAAAATTACACAAATTAGGGAGAAAGAAGATTTTTTCTCGACTAGGAAAGAGGTAGTTATCCGTTTGGGATCTCTTTGCTAAAACTCCAGGTTACCGACGTTCTTGTTTATTTTAGGCAACGAAATATGCCCTAATGAATACGGTATGATTTCAATTTGACAGAGCTTTAATGATAATTATTTATTATGCCAGGGAAATTGAAAGTAAAAATCATTGCCGGAAGAAATTTACCGGTAATGGATAGAAGTAGTGACACCACAGATGCTTATGTAGAAATAAAATTGGGAACAGTAACTCATAAAACTGATGTTTGCCGTAAAACATTAAATCCACAATGGAATTCAGAATGGTATAAATTCGAGGTAATACTTATTATTTTTAGGACACTTGCTACCTAGTTTCTGTATTGAAAATTGTGTATACCGATCCCTATCCATTATTTGATTATATTCCTTAGACTTTTTTTCAGTTATTATCATGTAGGTCTTGCCCTAACTTCCTAATTTAATGTTTTTTACTTTAAAAAAAAATTAAAATTTTCTAGGATTACATGAATTTTGTTTTTTAAACTCATGAAACTTAAACTTCTCTTTTCATTTTTGATGTACCTTATTTCCTGATCACTCCTATATTTCATGAGGAATAAAACAACCTACATTGATTTGAAACACTGGAAATGTGAACCAATTGGTTTTTCCTGTACAGAAAATATATTTTATAAATGGTTAAAATGTGTGGGGTGCAGTCCATAAATTCTACATAGTTATTTTATTTGTGCTTACATTTCGGCCTAGTTTTTAGGCAGTCATTAGGGCAGAGGGATGTAGAGTCCAACTGTAACCTGTTCTGAGTTGCAGTTTGCTCCCTCCTCTTGAGATATTTTATGCCTTTTAAGTGCTGCAACCTTTTCGGAGGCCTCCAACACAGTGTCGTTTTAAGCCATGCAATGTTTAGATAAGCTCCTGATTATGAATTTGTTTCTTTGAGGAAAACTTTCATTGGAACAAATCTCTTGCTGATTTTCTTGACATCCCAAAATTATATCACCATTCTTGAATTGAATATAGGGAATAAGCTAATATGTATATTCAGATAAATTTTGATTCTAAAAAGAAATTTAAATATTTCTTTAATACCTCTGTTATTACTCTTACATTGAAAAATCTACTTCTTTTAGTATTAGTGGTAAAATATACAACATTCCATAAATTTAGAGAATATAGATGAAACATTTGACCTATCAGTACAACTGGGCCTTATTGCAATTTAATTTGAATTATAGTGTATTCAGTTATTCTTGTCTTGAATCATGCGTGCTTTATCTTATTTATTAATTTTGTCGCCCAGTACTCAGCTACATTCTCTCAGCAACTGGACTGTAACAGTCATGTATTTAATTATTCATTTTTGTCAACTAAATTTTGAAGTTTTTAAAAATTTGTCGGAACTTTTCAGATGGAAGATGCTGAGCTACAAGATGAACCCTTGCAAATAAGATTGATGGATTATGATACTTATTCAGCAAATGATGCTATAGGAAAAGTCTATCTTAATTTAAATCCTTTATTATTACCATCCTCATTAGTCGTGTCTCAAGACTACTCGAATTTACCTAACAGTCAAGTCAAAGGTTAATTTATTCATTTTTAACTTTTAAAGAATGTTCACTCTCTTTATCCGTTTTCTTGTTTTGTACATTTCTATACCAATTTGCTTGAAATAACCTAATATCATATTTTATAATCTTTTTGTATTTATGTTGTATTTCTCCTTCATCTTGAAATTTAAGATGTATAAAACTATATATTTGTACTAAGAAGCGGAGTGGCTCTGTGGTAGAGCACTGAGTTGCCATGCCAGAGATATCCTTGTTCAAATCCCGCTGCAGGCCATGACTTTTATTTAGTCTCTTTGCAGCAGGAGATGGATCATATAGGATCTAGAAGCATCCTGGGGCCCACGCAGCCTCTATAAAATATTATAAAAAATAGGGTACCCATAATAAGGGGGAAAAATCTGGCGGTTGAGCGTGACCTAAGACTAGTCACCTCCTTGCAGAACCGTTGTCTATAAAACAGTACAGTGTCTACCATGTACTGAACCCCAGACCCGTTCACGGTGGTGGTACAGTGTTTTGTTTTTTAAAATATATTTGTACTAGTTTTCAATTTTGCTTAGTCTGACTTTCATTGAAACTAAAATTTTTTAAATTTCAAATGAGTTTCTCTCAGCTTCACTAAGTTAACTGAATAAACGTCGCAATATGTAATTCAAACTAAAGGATAGGTACTCATTAAGTAGTATTTTTCATTCTGTGTTTTTTTTTTTTGTTATTTTTAATTCAAAACCAGTTGATTATTTTTTAGGTTTAACCATTACTGGTTGGCTTCCTGTTTATGATACTATGCACGGCATTCGAGGTGAAGTAAATATTGTTGTAAAGTTAGATTTATTTGAAGATTTTAATCGTTTCAGACAGTCCTCTTGTGGAATTCAATTTTTTTCAAGTAAGGCTATAAGAAATCTATGCATGTTATAATTTAACAGATTTATTGTGTGTTTATGTGATTATTTTTATATATCGTTATGAGTTCAGGCATTATAATAGGGCTTTATAATATTAATGAACAATTATTGATCTGATTTTGTTTGTTTAAATTAATGAGTTCGTATCTGATTTAAAAAGTATTCAGACTTGTGTTAAAGACAAAACATAGTTCCTGATTTTAACATGTTTTTGATTTAATCATTTTTTCTTCACCCTTGCATTTAACATTCCAATTTTAATAAAATTTACTCTTAACTGAAAACTAGTTTTTAAATTAAAAAATGTAGCATATATTGAAAAACATTGTCTCTATTAATCGGTTTATCGTGCGTGTAAATCTGATCTGATCCCAGATTTCATACCGTATTGAAATTATTCAATTTTGAAATATGATTTCACTCAATTCAGATTTTATTATGTTTCAAACAGTACAGTCTTTATCAAGCACTGAACTGAAAACTTCTGGGTTTTTATGGGTCTTTGAGTTTTAGTAGTACATGTGTTTTTTTTTTTGTTTTTTTTTAGTTTTGTTTTTTTAGAAAGTAATTTAATCTAAAAGTGTCAGATCCATAGTTGAAAATTGGTCTTGTGATAAATTTTATATTCAAAGTTGAGTTGCTCAAAGATTTATAAACTTAATTATTAAGATTTTTAGTAAAATTCAAAGTAAAAAGTTTAAACTAATGACCATGCCCTAAAGTATAGTTGTACAGTTTATAAATAAACACTTTTGAATTTAAATTAAGTTTCTTAAATAACTAAAGTTATTCAATAAACTGATTATAAATTTTCAGGTTCTATGATACCTGAGGGTTATGAACTGAAAGCCATCCATGGCTTTGTAGAAGAATTAGTGTTTGCTGATGACCCTGAATACCAGTGGATTGATAAAATTCGTACTCCAAGATCCACTAATGAAGCTAGGCAGACATTATTTTTTAAACTGAATGGACAAGTTAAGAGGAAGATTGGACTAAAGGTTTATTAAGCATATGTTTACAGTTATACATAATTAATATACATGTATAGTTAGCTTATTTGCACTGCATAATAGGCCATTCTTATGTATGGTTATTATTAATATTTCTATTTCTATGTACCTAGCTAAATTGGTATTTAAATATTTTCTATAACTGCTTCAGGTTTTAGATATTGGTGCTAATTCAGTTGTTGGATACAAGCAGTGTTTTGATCTGGAAGGAGAATGTGGTGTTGTCGTCAGAGGTCTTGGAACGGCAGTGACATTAGATCCAATCACATCAACGTATGTTAAATGGTCTTTTTCCCTTATTTATTTATAGTACCTTAGCCATTGCAATATTTATGGGCTGGCATAAGTAATGGCTGATTTCAATTCCTTCATCTGCACAAACACTAATAGCTCTGTTCTGCAAAAAAAATAAAAAAATTTGTCCTTGAAAAATTATCACTGCATTTTATGTTTTCAATGATGCTTAATCCAAATCTAGCATCAGACAAATTCTAACATATACAGTTTTTCAGAGAAATCAATGTATTCACAAAAAAATAAGGTTTTCATAAAAAGAAGGTGCTTAACTTTCTAATATGATTTATTCACTTATGTATATAAAGTATAAAATACAAAATAAGGCATTCTGATTGTACAATATGCTTAATACATAAACCGTAAAATTAGATTTTTTACCTAATGAGTTTTCTTCCTTTTGTAGTCCTCTTGAAGTGTTTCTCGCTGTAGACTTCAGCAGTAGTCTGTGAGCATTTTTTCATTCCATTTTCCACTATACCTCCTTTCCATTTCAGCAATATCCTGATGAAACCCGTCTCTATGTTCATCAGATATAGCTCCACGATTGTGCGGAAAAAAGTTCAAGTGGGAATGGAGAAAATGGATTTTTAAGTACATGTTACAGCCAAGTACTTGGTAGGCTTGTAACAGTTCAGTCACAATTGGTTCATAGTCATCCGACCTTACATTTCCTAAAAATTTGCTGCATACTTCTTTAAATGAAACCCATGCTCTTCTTTCTGGAGTGGTAAATTTTTCTACGAACTCCTGGTATTTTACTAGTGACCGTATCTGTGGATCAATGAAAATTCCCTCTTTAATTTATGCAACACTAAGTTTAGGAAACTTAATTTTAAGGTGAGAAATCCTTCCCCGTCTTTGTCCATTGCTTTAACAAAATTTTTCATTAGCCTCAGTTTGATATGAAGCGGTGGCAGACATTTTTTTGATTTATCAATCAAAGCAGCATAAGCTAAGTTTTTCTGGTCGGGCACATTTGTTTTTCGAGAAGGCCACTCTTTCACTGTGCAATGACTTTGTCTTGCTCTGCTGTCCAATTGATATAGAAAACAACAGTACTTTGTGTAACCTGCTTGAAGACCTGTTAGCATGGCTATTACCTTCAGATCAGCACGTACGTTCCACTTAAATTCACTATATTTTATATTTTCCATTAGTATTTTAGTGTTCTCATAAGTTTCTTTCATTTCTACTGGATAAGCAACTGGGATTGAGGGAGAACACCTTTTAAGCTAAATTTAGAGCTGTCGATAAACAACCTCCATTCCGAACTATCTTGTGGTAACCGAAGTTTGCCTAACAAACCGAGCATATCATCATTACAGTAAACAAGAATCCCATCCATTGAAAAGAAATGAAGAATTTCTGACTCACGACTCCGTATTTAAAATATCGTATTTTAACACCTTTTTCAAGAAGATTCCACTGCGATTGGAGCAATTGAGCATTTGATTTAGACATATTTAAATCACGTCCAAAATCATTTAATTTACCTTGGCTTATTAGTATAGGTTCTTCAGATGGACTACAACTGGAGGATTCTCCACTGCATCCAGGGTCGGGTGATACATCCTCTGGGATAGTTTCTTCATCTGGAAGTATAGAAACTGTTTCAGGTTGCTTCGGGACTATTAACGTATCATTATGGGGGACTGGTCGAATTGCAAGCTTCATTGTCAAGCCTTCCTGGTCAGAGAAGTAGACAGTTACATTTAAATAGGATTAGATTACTATAGGAGCAAAATAAAATATGTGGACTGTCATACCATCAACTACATGCTTCTACCTAACTTAATACATGGGTTTCTATTAAAATATAAAAATAAAATCTGTCATTATGCATTGGCTAAAATCATCCAAAATCCTCACTTTCCTGAAAAATTGAAAGAATTTTAAACATCAGATTTGTGTTCAGCACACCAAAGATCATAAAGAAACACCATTATTTTTCCAGGGCATATTTTGGTGCAGAACAGTGTAATTTGCCAAAATTACACACATGCACTAAGAATAAATGTACTAAAAACAAATATACAAGCTTATATGTATATTCTACCACTTTCATTGTTTGCTAATTTTAGTCCGATTAAGATTTTTTTTAGATTTGTAGGCAATGTTATCTTTATCAATTATCTTTTGAGTTACTGCTCTGGGAGATGTATTGTTAAAAATAATAAAAAGTAAACGGATTTTTTAATATCTAGTTTGTTTACTCATGCAACATTCCTTACATTGGTTTGAGTCTAAAACATTAATTGTTTTTTGTCTCTTTTACTAATGTTACTAGTTGCTATAAAGTAAAATATGCTGTATCCTAGCTATTATGGTCAGATTTTGATGGGAGGATCGGCCTTAATAGAATCATGGAGAATCTATTCTAAAAAAGTCAAGCCCTGTACTTGACAGGTATGATGTAAGATCTGGGTATGAAAGGGAACGATAAAAAGGTAAAGGGAGTGGATGAAGTCTGTAAGTTATAATTTATCAGGAGAGTGAGATTATTTTTTAAGTCACTACTGGTTATTATTATTTTACTAAATAGCGGGATAAGTGAAGAAGAATGGTTTAACATCTAAATAGGGCCTGTAAAGGGCAGTAAACTGTGGATTCTACATAGAAAAGAATCCAAGTAAATTTCCACAACTAGATATTTTAATTGAGGACTATCAGTATTCTAAAATGATTTTTATCCTAAAACTTTCCTAAAAGAAAAAAATAACTGTAATTAGGAATGGTTATAGTGGAAGAGGGAGTATTCTTTCTGAATTCCAGGTATGCAATAATATGGTAGACGGTTCGAAGGAAATAATCATGGAATATAAGATGTGCCTCATCATCTAAATCTGCAGAGAGGGATCGTACAATAAATTATTAGTTATGTATTCCATAATTATTATGGAAACAAGTGTATTTCTTTATAAATATATAAGTATGTTATATTTTGTGTTATTATTGTATATTGTATGTTATCTTTATTATGCTAAGGGAGTTCCAAGAGGTTAAGAGGGAACCATCTCCACTTTGCAGGCGATCATCTGATTCAGACATAAGTGTTGTTCCTCGAGGTAAGTTTTTGTTTATCAATCATAGCATGGATTTATCAATTTTTAAAAAGTTGTAATAGTTTATTGAATATATTTATTAGAATCTTAACTTAAAGTGGTATTTATGATAAGTATCAAAATAATTATCTGCATGATACTTATACATTGTAAATGGTTTATAACACACATATATATATATTTTTTTTTTTGTTTGTTTAGTATATGCTGTAAAGATATTTACTGGATAAGTTATTTGTTTTTTGTTGTTAATTTATACTGGTACATCATTGTTTGCCCATGGTTATGTTGGTAATTTTTTGAATGTTTATTTTATATATTATTAAACCTTTTTAGATATATTTTATTCTTGGAGGGATTTCTGGTCACCTGGTCATTCTCCTTCAGGTATTTGATTCGTTTTGGGGTTTTAAGAATGTATATCTAAATTAATATAGTTGTTTTGGATATAATATTATTTATAACTTTGTGCATAATTACTTTTTATTCTTGAATGCTCCTAGGAATCAATAACAAGAGTGAGTACTCCTCACTAAATGTTGTGTTTTCTTTTACGTAAATTTAATTCTGTGGTAAAAGTTATCTTTTATGTTATCATATTGCATGTCCCCATGTGTAGCATGTTGATAGCTATTTTAATGATGTATTCACCCTCTGTTGTTACTAAGATAAAAATATTTATTTTAAAATAATTTTTTATAATGGCATATTGTATAATATACTTTACTGTGTCTTCTATTTAAAAAAAACAAAACAGTTTATGCTACTTATTGTCTAGTTTATAGCATTGCCATCTTTAATTATTACTTTATCAATGTAATTCTCATTGTTTTTAAATTTATTAATATACTCTTATTTCAACAATGTCGAAAATGAAAAACTGGAATATATGTTGGCTGCAATTCTGTTTATATTACTCTTCTTCCATTAAATTCATAAATAAAAACTGTAAACCAAAGGCAAATACTTTTTCTGATAGGGGACTTGCAAAAACTCAAGTCAAATCAGAAGGACATATACATTTTTATTGGAAACAGCACATAGAAAATTATGTATCTTGAATGTATCATTGCTATCAGACCTTATCCTGAAGTTAAATTAACTATTGTAAAATAACAATGTATGTTATCATGCTTTTGTGCAAAAACATTTCAGTTTCTAGTAATCATAACACTATACTTCGTTAGCATTTGATATTGTTTATTGTGATACATTCAGAGATGTGACTTATTTTAGATACAAGTATCTGAAATACGGATACAAGATACAAAATACGTATTTTCATCTTGTATCTAAAATACTTTTTTTAAATTCATTTTGTATCTTGTATTTAAGTACCTTTTGTTTGGTATCTTAGTATTGTGTTAATACTGTTTGCTAAAATACTTGTAGTAATAGTTATCTATGCATTTATTCAATAAATGTGACAAGATTCTATGATGACATTAATTTAATTTTAATTCTATAATGACATTTAATTAATTAATAAAACTGAACACGCCATTAAAATTTTAGTCTGGGACCAAATTGATAGATGGCAACTCTTTCTTTCTACAAATATCATCGGCTGCGAGACAATAGCAGAAGCTATTCAAAGCTTGTAAGGGGAAAAAAACGGGAAAGGGGGTTTTACTTAAGTCTCAAAAATAAAAATAATTAAAACTTTAAAAATATAATATTTTGTCTTGTGACATTCACTTGATAAACGCGATCTATTCGTAAATAATTCATGTAAAAAAAATTCAATAAAATGTTGTATTCTTAACAAAAGTTAGTTAGTTAGTTGTTCATTTAACGTCACTTTATGCTGCTATAGCAAATCGAACGATGCTACAGTGGGAGCTCTAAATTTTGCCTACCCTGGTTTAATTAGGATAGGGATTTTTAACCAGTACCAGACATCGTACAGGCTCAGGATGCTAACATCCCTTCCGAAGGACGGCGTAATTAAGGATTTTTTACTCCCTTAAAATAATCCTAGGGCCACCTGCCGGACTACGAACCCGTGATTCTAGGCTTAGTAGTTTGTTACGTTAACCACTACACCACAGGTGACCACTTCTTACAAAATTATTTTATCTTTAAAAATTATTTAAAAGATATGTATTTTGTATCTGGTATCTGAAATACTTAATTTAAAAGTATCTTGCATTTTGTATTCCAGATACTTTTTATAAGGTATCTTATACATCTCTGGATACTTTGTTATTTAGTGGTATTAAATTATTATTATTGCGGTGCTACAACCCAATGACGGGTCCTGGCTTCCACCAACCGCCTCTGCCAATCGTCACGATCCTGTGCACTCGTCATCCGATTCCTAACACTAAATATGTTCCTCGAGTCAGTCATTTCTCTATCAATCCACCTCAGCTTAGGCCTGCCTCTTTTCCTGGTCCCATGAAGTGGCTCTCTAAGAATTCTCTTCAGTATTTCATTTTCTTCCATTCCTGTTCTGCCTATCACTGTCTGCCTAATTTTAAAATCTGGATAATGTTAATGCATTATGTTAGTCCATTTTCTCCAAATTCCATCAACATTCTTCAGAATATTTTTTTTTCAAAGACTAAGAGATCTTGTTCATTTTCTTTATTCAGGGTCCAAGTGACCGATCCATATAGCAGAACAGGACGTATCAGGGTTCTTTATTGATGGAGTTTAGTCTGTTGAGATAGAATGTGGCTGATGAACTGTTTTCTCAGCCCAAAGTAACCAAAGTTGGTAGAGATGATTCTCCTCTTCACTTCAGCTCTTGGCTGATAATCATTATAGTGGTTCACTTTGGAGCCCAGGTGCATAAACTATTTAGGTACTTTCCCGTTACAAGATGCTTTGTTTTTGCCTGGTTTACTTCAAGCCCAAATATGGTGGCCTGTCCCATATTATTACATATTAGATATTACTTAGTTAATATTAATTGAAATTTGATACTTTTGATATTGAAACTTGGGGTGTCCATTGTCTTATATTTAAAATTTCTTATCATACTCTTTGAAGTTGTATTTCCATCACTGGGATATATATATAACAGTATTGCCCTAAAAGGTATACTAATATTTTATTAGATACTAGTTTTTATCCTAATATTATTTTTGTGATGTGTATATATATAAATTGCACCTTGTACATAAATATATATATATATATATATATATATATATATATATATATATATATATATATATATGCATACAAACCTATATACTACAGCTACCATATGCTTTAGTCCAATTTCAAAGTTCAAACAGGGAAAGAAAGAGTGAATTTAATTTTTATTTTTAAGTAATTGAGCTGATTCCCCTATAATTTTGTAAAAAAAAAATTGTTCATGATGTAAAATTTTCTTTTCCAGAATTTTTTTTTAAGTTTTCTTAATAACGTTTTCAGTAAAAATAATTTCTGAAATACACTATTTATGTATGTATCTTTTAATGCAAATTTTCTATGTGCCCTCCAATCTGGGCACAGCACTTCCTTTTCTTTTCCAATACCCCCTGCAAGAATCCGTCTAATTAGTCCTCATTTTTTTTTCTTTGAAATTATTGGTCTCTTATTTCAATAGGTTCAGAACAAACCATAGACTTCAATTTCCCACAGTCGTCAAAATTGAGACCTTTCCCCAATAACCTTATTGGCCCACTGGACATCTATGTATATATTATTTGCAGCATTGCAGCAGTATCATTTGCTTGTTTTATCCCAGTTTTATTATTTTATAAGTTAAATATTTGTTACTTTAATGTTTTTCTATATATTTTTTCCTACGATGCTTTATTTTCTTTTTGATTGAAGTAGCTTTATACATTTTCTAAATTTATAGCATATATTACCAAAAATCGATGTCTAGTTTGTGTTTTATTTTTACTGCATTAATATAAATTTTCATTTAGTATAACATAGCTTGAATACAAGATCAATATTGTGGTTCCCCAATTGTTTTTTTATATTGTTGAAGATTCACTCTATCTTTAGGATCACTGGTTAGAAACAACAGTAAATAAATTTGAAAAAATATTTTTTATACTGGAATTTGTTATCGTTTTTATTTATGGTTCAAATTAAAAGTGTAACACCTTGATTACAGTTAAATATATAATCTGAGAAAAATTTGGCTAAATGCTACTATTCTATTATTTATCATTTTATATGTGTTTATTTTTCTCTAAATTAAGATTATTTTCGTGTAAGGAAGAAAATAGTTGGGGGTGCAGTCAAATAAAACACTAAATAAGTGGGTACTTATTTTATTGATTAAGATTATTTTCATTCTTAATCCCTACTTAAAATGTATCTCTTTTTGTTCTGGCATGTATGAATGTGTGTTTGATATTATTTTTATTTGAGAGATGTTGTCAAATAAACTACCTTAAATGTTCATGTAAAGATAAAAATATTTATAAGTTTTATGTTTTGTTTTCAAATTAGGGAATAGCTTGGTAATTACCGATAAGCCCAGTAAACCAATTCCGGCTGTCAGACCTACAGAGCCGTTAGACATGGGTGAATATCCTTTTCTAACACTCACTAAATATCCAGCAGGGTTCATCCAACATGTTGGTAGGTTTATTATATCTTTTCTAATTTGTTTTATATATATTTTTATTAAATCTGCACTTAATAACCTAAACATTTATTTATTTATAATTATTTTTTAATACCATGATTCCAAAAAATGTTTAAAAAAGTAATTGTAAAAATTACCATCTTTGTCCTTATCTCTAAAGAACACCCTCCTATTCTATCATTAAATGGATTTTGATTGCTTTATTTCTGTTTGATATATTTTATCAGTTAAACATTATATAATAAACTATTGTTCATTAATGAATGTATCACTGTGTGATTGTTGTTTTCTTTTATTTCCATGAATCACTTTGGTTTATTTTTGTCTGCTTCTGTGGGGGTAATGGTCATTAGTACTGACAAATAAGTATGATAACTCTTATTTACATACTAGAATCTTTGTTTTTTTGTTGTTTTTTTTGGAAGAGTTAGATCTAGAAGTACACCTTGTTCATTAGCATCATAGGCTAAACACCAAAATAAAATTGGTTTTTCCATGTTATTTTGTTGCTTTATTTTGTTTATTTTTTTACACAACCAAAAATCTTGGCAGTTGTCAATTCAGTAGGTTCAGCAACTTATTTAGTTATTTTTTTAAAATGATATTATTTTATTTCATCATGTTATTTGTTATTAAATTTTAGCATATGAAATTAGGAGGAGTTGTGAGCGCAAGGGCTGTAAAGCTCTTGGGTGTTGATGAAGCTGAAACTCGTGATTCCTGGTGGACAGAGCTGCGATTGGAAGTCAGGTCTCATGCAAGAGCTCTTGCGTGCAATGCCATTATAGCCTACTCAGAAAATACAACTGTTTGGTAAGTTTTCTTTTTGATACTGTATAATGAATGGACTGTGACTTTGTTAGACCTATTGTGTGTCTAATCAGTTTACCTGCTTTACACAAAAGCTAGGCATATTATGTGATCTTGGTGTCTGTCTCAACAACAGATATCCTAAGGTGTTTCATAGACTTAGAATTTTGTTTAGAATCTGTTCTAACCTAGGTGACTGCTAGATTCTTGTAGAGATATTTGCTGAGCTTAAAGTGACCAGTATGCAGCACTTAAATTTACCTTCAAGTGTCTCGATCCACCTTTGCACAAGATATCTTCAGAAACAGCTTAGAATGTTATTGCCTTTTATTTTTCCAGTATTGTTTGGCTTTTCATCGCAAGCTGACTTCATTCAAGTGTGATCTGAATGAACTCAGAGGCTTTCAGCATATCAGCTTCTTTGTGACCTCTCATGCTAGTGCCCTGGCATGCATTCATCTCTGTTTTGTGCTTCATTTTTCTTGTTTACTTACTTTTTTTATCATAAATATTTATTTGTTTTAAAAATCAATAAAGTTTATCTTTACCAAGTAGATGAATTTGAAGAATGTATACATGTTTTACAATTTATCATATCAATTTGTTCTTGTGTACCATTAAAATGTGATTTTTGGTATTTTTGCTTAAATCAAATCTATAGCTTTCTACATTTTCATAAACTAAGTAAACCAACAACTGACAGCATGTTCATTTATTTTTAGTGATGACGTTTGTATCCTCAGTGCGAGTGGTACTGCAGCTGTGATCAGTCAAAACTCAAGCATCAAACAAGTAATTTTTTCAAAAATCTTCTAATTCAGTTCTTTTATTATGCTTGAATGTAAATTAATTAATAAATAATGGTAACTTGTTCTAGAAGGTATTATTTAAGGTTGGTTATCTTTTTTTTTATGGACTATATTTAGTGCTATTAAGTGAATCTATAAGTTAGTTCTGTTTTTGTTAGTAGTGCGAATTTTCAAATTTCTCCAGTTCTTAGCCTTTATTCTTATCCTTATCCAACAGTGATACTTATCAGAAAGGTCAAAGTCTGCTTTACCCAACTGTTGTGTTTGGTTTCATTGGCATTAGTTTTTTTTTTGCTACAGCGTAGTGACTATGTCAAATGATAAAGTGCATTTTCAGCATATTTTGCTTTTTTAATCCAAAACAGGTAAGCGAGCTCCAAAAGAGCCCAAAGAGCCCATAGATATGTAGACAATGCTTTAACAGAACTTACTGCTCAAAAATCGTTTGCCAAGTTTTGTTCCTAAGATATGAATCTCGAATATGTATCCCGCAGTGGTCGGCCCTCCGAGGTTGATTTGAGTGATATCAGCGTTCTAATTGAACAAGACCACTCGATACAGGTATAACAAATTACCAAAACACTGGAAGTATGTTTTGGAACAATTCAAAGGGATTTAAAACATTTTGGGTCCATCTCCCTCCTTAACAGAAACTGAACAAGGCAAACCTGGCCAAACCTATATCAACCTGCATCTCTCTCTTTAAAACGGCATGAAAGGGACCCAAACGAATAGTGATGGTGACAAAATGTGGGGGTCTTTTTTTGTTTAATCCTCGCATCTATTTATATATTAAAAATAAAACACATGTTATGAAAAAATAGCTACGGAAGAAAATAGTTGGGGGTGCAGTCAATTAAAACACTAAATAAGTGGATACTTATTTTAATTAAGTGCCGACGTTTCGACCCACTTTGTGGGTCATCTTCAGGGCTAAGAAAGAAAACAGACAACATACAATGAATACAATAAAAATACATTGAGGACTAAGTATATGCTAAATGAGAAAAAATATATATGTAGAGAGGTAGAAATTTAGAACAAAAGTGAGGGATATATATGAATACAAAAAATTACAGAGAAAATGTACAGAACGGTGGTGATGCCAAAAAAATTTTTTTTTTTACAAAGATAAAACACGGAAGTAAACAGAAAGATATTTAAAAAAGAAAGAAAAAGTATAAACATCAGAGGTGAGAAGTAAAATTATGGAAAAGGTAGTGGAATATATATAAACTATAAAAGGTAAGATAATAGACTCCTAGGGAGTTTACATAAGTAAAATGAAAGAAGATATAACCAAAATGAAATTAAAGAGTAAATAAAGGAAAAATAACAGTAGAAAGTCAAGATATGAATATAGAGTATAACAGTTTTTTTTAAAAACCATACCTACAGTATGAAGTGGTATAAATATATGATGTAAATATACAAGGAACGTATAGAAATATAAGTAACAATATGGTATTAGCATGGAAATAGAGTAAAATATGATGAAATAGTGATGTTAAATGCTAATGAAATCTTAGATAATAATAACATATGATGGATGTCAAAAACTAATATGAGAAAATAAAAAGGTGTGCAATATGGAGAAGGAAAGGGGTGAGGAGAAGATATGAGTATTAAAAATGTAATTCTCTTAAAAAATAGCTACATTTAATAACAGTAACATAGATATGTGATTTATAATAACCTCGAAAATATTTTTGTCCATATACCTCTCTCACCACATAAATTCACACAGATACGAGTCCAGGATCTTCTAGTTTCTGCCTCTACCTTATTTCTTCTTTTGGCTGCAGCCCATAGTGACTCAATTGACTATGTGTGCGCTCCAGTTGGCAGATCCACAAAATGTTCTGAGTGGTTGACTGTATGATGTTTGTACTCATATCCCACTATTTTTTCTATTTTTGAGTAGGCCTTCCATAAGTCAGACATGATAATTGTTTGAGGATGAATGCATTTTTTAATCCATGCTAATAGTGTGTTCCTGTTCCCCACTGCCATAAATGAAACATTCTTTTTTTTCCCGGCATACCCCTTTAATAACTTCATTTTTTTATATTGGGATTAAACGAAAATGACCCATTGGTTCTAAAGTTCCATTAAATACGACTACTATCTATCTATATGGCGCTACAACCTGGGGGTGGGTCTTGGCCTCCTCTAGGCTGCTCTCAAGTTCGGTGTGCCAGGCAGTAGCCTGGGGTCAGTCGCCACACTATCCATCCACCTCAATCTGGAATCAAATACGACTTAGACATTCATTTATGCTTGGACTAAAAAATATACAACCACCTTATTTTGTTAAGAAGAATTAAGTATCATTTTGGTCTTTAGAATAACTGTTATTAAATGTAGTTATTTTTTTCATAACATGTGTTTTATTTCTAACCATAAATTAGAAATGCGGGGATTAAAGGATCATCTACAACAGTGTCGTGCACAGGAGGTTATAAACTATTGTTCACAAACCGCCTAATGCCACCCCAAGGGCCTACATCTGAAAAAGATTTTTCTCTCCTTATAGTGGGATTATCACGGCATGCTGTTTTAGGAAACGATTGGACATAGCTAACGAAATTGGACCAAGCCTTGGGACAGAAACGCTCAGAACTAGCCAATCGCAAAGATGTACTCCATCATGATGTTAATCCACACTCCACAATAATCATCCAGCCAAAGTTAGTTGGCAAAAACTAGACCAAAAGACAAATGATCATTATTTTTCAGTCTCAAAATTACTCAGCTCACGCCATTTAACTCAGAAATTCCTATAAAAAAGCCTAAGCACTGAGGTGAAACTTCCGAAGAGTATATCAAAGCGTAGTTGGGAAGATTACATTAACTTAGGACTTTAAATTTGGTAGGTAATTCATGGGAAAAAGTTTGTAAACACTAATTGGTGGTATCGCCATTGAGTATTTTTTTATAATTATTACCGATATTCTACTAAATCTGAGACAAATATTTTCATTCTTAGTAATGATTAGCATTATTTCTGTTTTAGCAATATTATATAAACTACAGCATAATAATAATCATAAATTTTGTTTCTTATATCTATAGGTAGAAGATGAAGAGACCAGCTGTTCGGTTTATCATATTCCCTACAATGAAGCTTCTCACCCTTTTAGGATGAAACTCTCTAAGTGTCTTCAATGCAAGTTAGTTCCAACAAATTTAAACAATTTACACTAATAGTTAGTTATTTGTTTAACTCTCAAGATAATCATAGAATGTATGCTAGATAATGCAGAAAATTCACTTTGACCTGTTATTGTTTTGTTTTTTGTTTTAATACGATACAACATGATAACATATAATTTCTTATTAATCATGAAATAATATAATATAATTATTGTACCCTGCCATCTTTATAAATATCATTGAATATTTAAATATGTTCAACGATTAACAAAACTTTTTTGGTGGTTTATTTTAAGAAATGAACTGGATATTAGTTTTAAATTATAGTCTAATTTATGGAAAATTTTACCTTATTCAGAAAAGGAAAAGTTGGAGAAATACTTTTAAGTACAGCTGATTTAATGGATGGTTCAAACGTTGATGGCAAAGGCAGCTTAATTCAGGCTTCAGTAACACGGGTGAAAAGAGAATGTAAAGGAGAAATGAACGCCAAAGAGGTTTCTGATGCACTACCTTTTATAGAATACGAGCTTCATACTCAATTAATGCATCGCTTAAGCTCTGCTGGATGCAATTGTATTATTGGACTCAAGGTAATACTGAAATGGCTAAAATAACTTATATATTTATTTTAAACATATTGATATATATTTCTAAGTTTCTTTCTTACCGATTATGACTATAAAGGGTTTTTAAAACACACTACGAGATCTCAGTTCAACATAACAATTTGGTCTTTTAAATTATTATTTTTTTTTAATTCAGAAGAAAACATTAAAGATTTTGTGAATTTTGCTAATTAAAAATTTAACAAGATAATGTAGAACAAATGTTTGAAGTTACGATTTAAATTATAAATCTCTTGTTAATTTAAAAAAAAAAAAAAAAAAAGTTGCTTGGAATAGTTTTTATTAATGTCAGGAAATTTTAGAACTTGGAAATTCAATTTTAGGAAATTCATAAGTGAAAATCATTAATATTTTACTTCAAAGTATCTTATTCTAGAAAAAATATACTTTTTTTTTTTTGGGTGGGCATAAAAATTGCACTACGACCATTTTTGATCTATTGTGTGCCCCACTGATAGACGGATTATTATAATCTTAATTCAGCCAAACCGCAAATTTGAGTAAGCTTGACGGATTGATTAAATCGCACTGCCTGGGGTTAGTGACTCTGTCCATGCCAAAGGTTGCGAACCTTAAGCTAGCCAACTCATCACATAGGCAGATAATGTGATAGGGTGTTTCGTCCGCTGTATGACAAAAACGACACGTGGGGACATCCACCAGTCCCAACCTGAACATGTGTGCATTGAGACCGCAATGGCCGCTATAATTGTTTTCAAATCTGCTCTGTCCAGCTCCAGAAGAGCTTTGCTCATCTTCTCATTGAAGCCTTCTATGAATAGTTTAGAGTATTTTAAGCAACTTTTCATGCACCAAAGTTGATTCATTTTTCTAAGGTAGATTTATTTTATTCTACGCTTAGCATAGCTGAGACTGATGCCACAGACTGGTTCTGGGGTGCACGGGATTTTGTCCGATCCCAGCCTGGCCAATCTATCAGCTTCTTCATTGCCAGGGAAGCCCTGGTGACCAGGAACCCACTCAACGCTAACCCTGTTGTTCTCAGCCAGTTTGTTAAGAGCTTCATAGCAATCCCACACAATCCGTGAGTTAGGGCAGTGTCCACCAAGTGCATCTATGGTAGCCTGACTGTCAGTGAAGAAGGTAATCCTTCTAAATGACATTCGCTCATCCAGCAGTGTCTGTGCACAGTGAAGTACTTCAGATTAAAATACTGAGGAGTACCTTCCCAGGGTGATCCATATTCCTTCCCTAGGTTTGTCCATCCTCTAGAACCCTGCACCCGCACCAGAAGCCGTAAGGGATCCATCAGTATAACAATTGATGCCGTTGCAGGGCCTGTGCCTTTTCGTTGTGTCAATTTTAACACTGAAGTTTGGTGACATTGAGTCCCGAATCCGAAGATCAGATCGCATTGCTAAGATGCAGTCCGCCTCAATTTTAGAGAACAATTCCCTCGAGCTCTCACTACCCATAGCCAGGGAGATTATGTTCTGTTTTGATAGCCTGTACGTAGAGACCATGGCCTGGTACTCAAGTTCCAATGTCAGTGGCCTAAGCCCAAGCACCATCTCCATTGTAGCAGTAGGAGTCGTCATCATTAGACAGGCCAATCTCTGTAGCTTCTCCAGCTTAAGCCTGGATCCACTTTTACCTGCGCCTTGCCACCACACAAGGGCTGCATAAGTGACAATGGGTCTAATGGCCGTTCCATACAGCCAACAGACCATTCCCGGTCTCAAGCCCCAAGACCTCCCCGCGGCCCTTTTGCAAGCCCACAGGGATCTGATGGCTTTGTTAGTCATGTTGACCACGTGTTGTTTCCAGCTCAGTTTATCATCCAGCGTCAGTCCTAGGTATTTAACTGCGCTGTTCCACTGTAGCTGAATTCCATTGAGCGTTGGTAATCTTATGACCACCTTCCGCTTTCTTATAAAAGCCAGAACGTTTATCTTTCTCGGGTTGATGCCCGAGAAAGATAAACGAACCATTAGCCAAGCACCACCGCGACAGAATGTTCGTTACTGTCTTAAGCAAATCTGAGATTACACAGTGATGTTTGTCGCTCACAAGAATAGCCACATCATCCACATAACCCTGTGCATGGAAGCCCGCTCCATTGATTGTTAACAGAAGAGAGTCCGCCACCAAGCACCAGAGCAGGGGTGAAAGAACACCTCCCTGCGGGCAGCCTCCTTTGGGCTTTATCCACAGTTTGGTGCCGCCCAGTTCCGAGATGAGAGCTCTTTGCTCCAGCATGGAATTAATCCACCTACCCACAACTGGTTCAATATCCTTGCCCCTCAAGGCCCCGCTTATGGTACTGTAGGGTGTTGTATCAAAGGCACCTTCTATGTCCACAAAGATGCCTACTGTAGTTTCGCCCTGTTTCATAGATCTTTCCCATCTTGTCACCAGGTTAAAGAGAGCAACCTCACAGGATTTATCTGCTTGATATGCGAATTGTAGCGGATGAATTGGATTGATTGCCAAAACACCTTCCCTAATGTATCTATCTAAGATCTTTTCTAGTGTCTTCAACAAAAAGGATGACAGACTAATTGGCCTGAATGCTTTAGGGTCATCATAAGCACCTTTGCCGTGTTTGGCAATGTAGCACAACTTGGAAGTTCTCCATTTCTGAGGAATATAACCAAGTGCTAGGCTACCTCTTTGTAGTTCGAGCAGGTGGGTCCTAATTGCCAGGAAGCCTTGCTTCAGCAATGCCGGCATTACACCATCTGGACCCCCTGATTTGTAGGGCTTGAAGGAGTCAATTGCCCATTTGAGGGAGTTCATATTTATGATCTCCTTAGCCTTGGCCCAGTATGCGCCATCCGTTCCCAGGATGTGCTCGACTGGAGCAGCGTCACACGCTATCTGGGCCTCACACCTCGGAAAGTGAGTTTCGGCCAGCACCTTCAAGGTTTCCACCTCATTCTGCGTGTGGCCGTTCCTTGTCCTGAGTGTGCCCATGACTGTATGTCCCACATCCTTGGACATAATCTTTTTAAAGCGACAGGCAGCAGGAACACTGTCCACGTCACTGCAGTAATTCCTCCATGCCTGTCTCTTGGTCTTCCTGACTTGTTTGTGGTATTCCGTGAGAGACGCTCTGTAGTTCTCCCATCTATCAGTTCTTTTAGCAGCATTGAATAGCTTCCTGGTGCTATTTCTTAGCCTATTTAGGTTTTCATTCCACCAGGAGGTTTTCCTGTTGGAACTGATGTTGCACACATGGTTGCTGCTTGCATCCATAATGGCTTCTGTTAGAGCATCATTAAGGGATTCCAGCTACCATGTGGTTTTTATGCCTTTGGGACAGTTCTTTAGGTTCTCCTCCAGAATGCCACCGAAAAGCCCTCAGTCCGTACGTCTGGGGTTTCTGTACAGCAAAGTCTGGGGATCACTGATCCAGAGGTCAAAAATTATGTATTTGTGGTCTGAACATGTCTCTTCTCCAGAGACATGCCAGTGTTTGATGTAGGTACTTACCTCGTTAGATGCTATTGTTATGTCTATCACTTCCGACCTCAATCTATTGCAGAAGGTTGACCTATTCCCCCTGTTTAATATATCAAGACCAGAACTAATGATAGACTCAAATATTTTCTCACCTCTTGGGTTGTTGTTGGAGCTGCCCCAGGCTTCATGATGCGCATTGGCATCTAGAGCAGCCAACATGTTCCTGACCCCTTCATCCAGCATCTTTTCCACCTGCCGCAATGGGTTATTGTCCTCATAGGGCAGATATGCTGCAATAATGGAGATATCTGCCCTCATCCCTTCCCCTGAAGGAGATAGCACAGCTGCTGCTAGATCTCTGGAACAGAACTGCCAGAGCGGCAGCAAGTTAAGTTTAGTTTTGTGTAGGATACAGGCCCTTGGCCGTTCCGACCCCGCAATCTAGCCGAAACCAGGCCAGCCAAGGCCCACAATCCTACCATTTAAGAGATAAGGTTCTTGTATCAAAATAATATCAATATCCTTACCTCTGACATACTGCTGTAGCACATGACATGCCGCTATGCAGTGATGTAGGTTGATCTGCAGCAGCTTCATGCTTCTCAATCGCCTTCCGAGCCCGAAAAGCCCGCCAATCTGGCAAGCTCCTCGGCCTCTTCAGGAGCGACTCCAGCTTCCGGATCCACCCCTAGGGGTTCCATGACTGAGCCACTAGTATGTCCAGTAGGCGGTGGTCCACCTCACCCCCACCAGGGGCAACTTCAAAATATCTGGAAAACCTGCCCTCCGCCCGATCTGCGCCTCTCGTCTCAGCCGGCTTGTTCCTCGGCACCCTCAGTGTTACTCGATGCTGACTGAAATGAATCAGCATTCCGCACCTCCTGAGGCTGCCGAGCCTTGTCTCCAGAATCCTAAAAATGGGGTAGAAGCCATTATCGAGGGGCTTGACATGATGCAGCTGCCAGCTGAGCACACCCTCAATGTCATCACCATTCTGGACCTTCAACCTCCTGAGGATGACCTCATTAGAGATCCCCCTATCAGTAGGGAAGAAGGCCCCCACCTTCACTTGCTGGGTCAGTATACTGGAGTCGCCTACATGAAGGGATAGACCCCTCTCCGAGACGAAACCAGAAATGACACCCGGAAGCCACTCCCGCGTTGGTTGATTGGCGCAGGCAACGACACAGCCCCCTATTCTATAGCTTACGCCACCGGACTGCCCGCCTCAATCTCATCCAGCTGGTCAAGAATTCTTGATTTGATGGCGACACAGTCACTCGGGGACAGCCTGTCCTCCGGATAGTTGCCAGGCACTACTGCTACTAGCATATCCTTGGCTGCCCACGAATATGACTTGGGATTAGTCCCAGTGTCCTTAGGCTTTTTGGCTACAGGAGCGGTGTTGCCTGGGGTTGTCCTGGGCCTCCTCTCTAGTAGTACTAGTGGACGGTTTCGTTGAGGAGCCCGACCCACCAGCAGTGCTCCTTCGCACGGTCACTGTCACCTGGCCCGCCTCAAAGTGCCTCCGTAAACCACCAGCACGTGCACCTGCCCTCTCCGCCGGTTTCCTAGGAAACCCTGCTTCACCGCCTGGTGCCGCCCTCTGGTGTGCTTCGGCCACGACACGCCTACCTGACCTCGGAACCTCCCCATGAGTCGACGGCTTGGCTGCCGGTTCCTCAGGGAACCTTGCAGTTACATCAGCAATCTCATAAAACGGCTCCACAGTCGACGTGCTGGCTGTGCCGCTGTCTATGAGGTCCCTGGCTCTTTTAGTACGCCTACGCCTATTCCTCCTCTGTGTGGCATTTAAGAGAGGACCTGTTGAATGTTTAGCACCTACTAAGCCTCCAGGGGCTTCCAGGTTAGTCAGGCCTGTATTGTGAAGACTCACCCCTGGGACACCGGACGAGGCCCCCGCAACTCCAATATGTGCTGCAGCAGCCTCCTCCGCCCCCGAGATGACTCTCAATCCATGAGTCTCCATGGTCAGTGCCTGCAACTGGGCTCCGACCGAGGATTCGTCTAAAGAGTCTATTGCTGAGCTCGTTAGCAGAGAAGTGTCCAATGAAGATTGCTCTTCCTCAGATAAAGGCGTTGTGTTAAATTAAAAAAATATAGATTGTTGGTTCATTTTGTTCCCACGAGTGTGGGTGATCTAAATACACTACAGCGGGCTAAATACAATGGGATGCGCCAGGTGCCCCAAGTGGGTCAATAAGGCAGTCCTTATAGCTTGAACAATCCACAAGGAGTGAGGGGGACTCCCGCTCCAGTCCCCCCATTGCCCTACTCTTACCCCCCCCCCCCCCCCCATAACTTTTACTTATGATATAAATTATAATTATTATATCAGTAATGTTATAATTAGTAGTAATTGCCAATAACAATATCTTCTACTAAAAGACTTATAATTTCTTCTATAACTTATAATTTCTTTTATCACACAGGTGGAAATATGTCTAGGAGAAAGAATATTGGTTGGATATGCTACTGGGACTGGAGTAAGACTATCTGCACTACCTCCTCCTCTTACACCTTCTGAAAATGTAAGTTTAATAATCATCAGTCTTGTTTTATTTCATGTACACATATTATGCCTACACTTTTTAAAAAAAATTTCAGATATTAATTGTTCATAACTTTAAGAATCAAACTCTAATTCGGTTTTCTTAATAATATAAAAAGATAATGATGATGATTCTTCAATATATTTATGATATAAAACCATTCCACACAAATATTGAAACAAAATTGAGCTGTTGTTCAGAATTTTGAGACCTCTTTACTGAAGTGTAGCACTTAATATAATGTTTAAGGAGTTTGGAAGCAGTAAATTCAAAAAATTATTATAAAAAGCACTTGTTGGTAGGTAGTAGACCATCATTGTGTTCTTACCTATGGAATCGTGTTCACAATACATATTGTAAATACAAACTTTATGGCTTCACAGAGAAGTTGTTTTTAATGGTTGGAAATCAAAAGAGTGATAGAACGAAAGAAAACATTCAGTTATTTCCACTTAAAACCCTGTTGCTTGACTACCCCGTTTAGCATAAAGCAGACTGTGACGTGATTGCACCAACCAATTTCTATTGGGACTAACAGAGTGTTAATAATTTTAAATTGATTGTTATATAATATGTTATCAATACTTCTGATAGAATTATGCATAACATTTATTGAAAAATAAGCTATATTCTACATTGTATGATACCAAACTGAATCATAGGCCTCACCATTTTTTCGTGTTACTGGAGATGGGCTCTAGTAAGGTTCTATATCATTTTTTTAATAAAAATTTATTTATATTCTGGCAGGTTTATCAAAGTCAATTTGTCTGATAAATTTTTATTTGAAAGTCTTAAACATCTCGATTTTATGAGTATGAATCATAGGTCTTATCAGTTTTTTGTATTCATGAAGAAAGGCTCTAGTAAGGTCCTGTATAATTTATTTTTATAAGAATTTATTTTTCTTCTGGCTGGTTTATCGATGTCAATTGGTCTGATTAATTTTTATTTAAAAGTCTAAAACATTTTGATTTGTTTGAGGATAGTGTAAAGAGTAGATAGATATGTTCTTATCATCTGATGATGTTTTGTTAGAATTTTGGCTTATGGGATTCCTGGTTCACACCATAATACTGTATCTTAAATTGTTATACGAAGAAAAATCAGGTGAGCACATGACACAACTTCCATTTTTCACCTTACTTGAAATAAATTTTGAAAGTTTAATTTAGTATGGATTATGGATTTTTTTTTTTTTTTTAATAGAAAAATCAACTCAAGGGGGAATCTAACACCCATTTGTAATTCCAAGATGATCTTTTATTTCATATCGCACTAGTAAATTCATTTTCGGGAAATGAAGAAATATTCAGATAAATTAAAGAGTATTATTATTAATTAGTATATTCACTCCATAATGATTAGTGATTTTCAAATTCATCAATAATTAACTCTTGGCTAAGGAGAAGCTATGATCCAATCATTACTTTTGTCTAATAGATTAATTAACATTTTATTATTTTCCAAATTTGGTTCTTGGATATTTCTTTTAAAATTTGAAGTTTAAACATTAATAAACTTTCGAAACAACATTTCATTAACACACTTATTTGCTCATGAAGAATGATCTTGTTGGCTCTGATGAAGACGATATTGAAGAGGAACTAAGGGAATTGGACTTGAATTCTGGAAACAAAGAAACCAACATTGTGGAAGTATATTATTTTTATATTGAAAGAAATGGTGTTAGGGTTTCAGTTTAATACTTTTTAACAAGTTGCTGAACATATTTTTTTTCTTTTTCTTTTTAACCAATTTAATCATGCACGCTTCATCTTACGAATATTATCTTCTTAGACCTCTAGAAAACTTATTATGTATTAATCTCAGCCTTAGGAAAGCTTCCTCACTCTTATCATTAAAATATATTATTTATTTTATTTTAACAATGCATGCTTGCATTTAAAATTTATGGAAACTATTCTGGATATACTATCCTCATTATTATTGTTCAATAGAATTTTTTTAGTCATTTTTTTTCATTTAGGTTGGTAATGATTGTGGAGGTGGAAATGTTGGTGTTCCTCCAGATGGTTTTCTGATTAGTACTACTCAAGGTAATACAATGTGTGTTTGATACCATAAATTTTTTGTAACAAAATACTAAATGTTGCCCAATCACTTCAAAAGAATAGTGATTTCAATCTTGGTTTGATAATTTCTAAGATGGTCAACTGTTGGAAATAACTTATTGGAAGCACCTTTTCCTTGACAATAACCTATTATCTTTTCCTAAGTACTGGACATATCTTTTCTTTTCAAATAAAAATATTTAAAAATTAGTAACAAATAAAATAAATTACAATGACGTAAGTCAACTAGATCCAAATTAAAATAATGTTCAAAGAACATTCTTCCCCTCGTATACTTCGCAAAAATGCGAGAACGCAGGGACTTAGGATCAGTGAAAAGAAAAGATATGACCACAACCAAGAAGCCTGCTTCATTAGGGCCCAGGATAGCTAAAATGGTAGAGCCCCAGACTAGTGATCTGGAAGACCCGGGTTCGAGTCCCAGTCCTGGACATATCTTTTCTTTTCAAATAAAAATATTTAAAAATTAGTAACAAATAAAATAAATTATTTTTATAAATGTTTAGTTACAAATTTTCTCCAACTCGTTAACAATAATTAACTGGCTTAATAATATTATTGGAGCAACATAATTATGTTGCTATAAATAATAATTTTTAATAACCAAAATGCCCTATTTTCATGAAATGACCCAATTATGATTTCATGTCAGAGAGGAAAATAGTTGACTGGAAGATCTAATGTAGGATGGAAATAGTAGGGAGGTGAAGTCAAAATAAACACCAAATAAGTGAGGACTTATTTTTTATTTGTGCCGACGTTTCGACCTACTTTGTAGGTCATCTTCAGGGCAAATAGAATGTCATACACAGTTCACCTAGCCGCCACTCATTCTATTTGCCCTGAAGATGACCTATTTCCATCCTCCAATTATGATTTCATTCAAATGGAAATATAAAATAGGCTAAGCTATTAACATATTTCAGTTAATATTTTTTTAAACTGTATAATATTGAATTTAATGGAATATTATAAATGGAAGCAAGAAGATCCATTTACTTTGAATTTTTTAATATTTTATCTTTATTATGTAAAACAAGTTTTTGTTTTCATCTACTGTGTTACTTTCTTAATGATAAACTTGTCTTATAAATTAAACAAAATATTTAGTGTACATTCGATGTATTGTTATATGAAATATTTCAAATCTTTTTTAGGCATTCCTGGAGCTTCTGCCGTAGGACTTCGAGCTGTTCGAAATTTGCAGATGTTCACTCAAATTTGGAAAGCAAAAATGTGTCCATTACCTTCCTCAGCAACAATTTCTGCTCAGTTTCATCGCTTACTTCAAGTATTATTATAAAGCTTTTCTTCACATTAGTAAATATAATGTTTATAGTTTATTATATAATTTTTGTGTTCTTGTTGAGGGTGTCTATTTTAAACTTCGAGGTATGACTCCATGTGCCCTAGCAAATTTGAGAATCAAAGTAGATCTTCCTCAACCCGATGATCTACAAATATCTGTTGTTGGTTGGTATTTTTAATATTACGAAAAGTATAAAATTTTTAAAATCCTTACAATAAATACCAAGTACTAAATGATTGTTTAAATAAGCAATAATTAATCTTTAATAATCCTGTTAATGGTGTTGATTAATTTAGCTACAGAATTAGTCAGTATTTAATTATCCAATTATGTTTCTCAGATTAGTTTGCATTACATTAGTGTCAATTATTTTTAATTCCAAAATCTGTTTGTTTATAATTTCTTTTCTTTTTAATTTAGGAATGGCTGTTGGGTTGGCTGAAATTGAGAAACAATCCAATAATAGTAGCTCAAATTATGATGGTAAAAATTAGGATACCTCAAGTATACGTTTTTCTCACCATTTCTTAAAATTTAATATTTTATTATATTTTTATTTAGGTCTTGAACCAAAAATGAGCAGAGTAGATGAGGAATCTGCTAAGAATACTCCTATGAATCGACCATCCAGAAAGTCTATTCATGTAAGTGTTTTTTTCATATAATGTGGTACCTTGTTTAGATATGGAAAATAGGATTTCATATGTAATAATCTATGTTCATTTCATTGTTAATGGAATACAGTGGAGCATCCATTATCCCAAGGTTCAATTAATGGAACTGGTTTTTTTTTTCAAATGTAATTTTAATTAATTTGATCAGATCATCCAGTTACTTTTTTGTATTGTTATAATTATTGTCATTTTAAATAAAATAAAATGATTTTTTCCATGAACATCAATAAGGGGGCCCTAATCACTTCTCGGAAACAGGAAAAAAATGAACTTAGACTTGAATAGGTTTGGTTTACTGAGAACTGTAAACCTTATTAGGTAATTTCGTTTGTTTCTCTGAATCCCTTCCTATTCATTTGGTTGGTATTTATTTTTTAGTGAATTTCGATCATCGGAACCACTCCTGACAGACATTTGTTCGGATAATTGACATTCCACTGTAGATTTATGTGAATAATGCAACATGGTGTTACAATAGAATTTCACTTTCTACAGTTCCTATACAGTTGTTAATGGTAACAAAGATAAGTCTCCTTAAATCTGTGCATATAAATTTCCTGAACACCAATCAGTCTAGACTTAGACAAGAGGATGGGGCCGAGAACTGTCATCCTATTAGTTGGAATTATTAGTGCTTTCTTAAATGTTTGATACTTTTGATACTCTCTTAATGCTGCCACCTTAAGTGATTATGTAATATCTCTATGAGGCTTTACCTAGTAGAATTCCTTGCAAGTAGAGGTGGAATAGATAACTTTCTGACAAATACAAAATGAAATAGCAATAGTACTATTTGGTACCTATAACATTTACATTACTTAGGTTTGTTCCACTTCACAGTTATAACTGATATACCTAATTTAACAGTTTTTTATATTTAATTATAATTTCCAATTATGTTAATTGCAATTTGGTATTTTATTATCGAAAGAATAATTTCTAGAAAATTTTTGTTAAATTAAATAGAAAAATGAATGTTTTATTATTCTGGTTATTTATAAAATTTAATGAAATATATAATTATAAAATGTTTAGGTTATGATATTAATTCTATAGCCCTGGTGAATAAGTGGTTAATTCAGATTTTTTTGTGCTTAGAGAAGTGGAATCGTGTAATTTTCGTAGTGAATAAGGGGCTAAGTCAGGCATTGGCTAGAAAAGGAGTTATTGCGTTTATTTTAACTCAAGCCAAGCCCAAAACTACCAAATACGACACCATTCTGCTACTCTCAAAACAGTTAACTAGTTCTGGACAAAATTAGATCATTTATTTATTGTTATAATCGTTTTTATTAATATATTTTAGACGCCACCTAGAGAGCAAAGATACGGTGTTGATGTTACACCTTTGTGCTACGTACCAGGTGCCCGCATCAGCAACTATTTGGGAAATCTAAATTTTTTCTTTATAAGAGAAAGTTCTTGCATACGTGAATCTGGAGGATTAAGCTCATTTGTCCATGGATTTGTCGCTGAAGTTCTTGCAATTGTTAGAGCTCATGTTACTGCAATTGGAGGAAATGCTCTTATTTCTTATACAATGTCTGAATGTTACCTGATGAATAATACTCATAAAAATCAAGTAAGTTACATTTTGATTTTTTTTTTATTCTGTTATAATGTTTTAGTAAATTAATATTCCTTCACTTTTCTTCTATAGGCGCAGTGTTTAATAAATGTTGGAGGAGATGCAGTTTTTGTAAAGTATTCTGAGCTAAATGCATAAAAAGACTGAGTTCATATTGTAAACTAAACTGATTTTATTTGTTATTATAAAATATTTCTTTCAGTAACATAATATTTTTATTTACTGATTACCACAAGCCTTATATTTTTATACAAATGGAATTCTTATTGAACAAGGAGAGCCGTATTTGCATACTGAAATTGATTAGACATTTCATAATCTGCCATGTCTAGCGCAACGTCACAGCTCTCTCTAACAACTCTACTTTCATCATTCAAAAATTGGCGAAGAATATCGAAACACTCTTCACTAGCAATGGATCCTAAGGCTTCAGCACATTCATGTCTCACCATTTCATTTTGGGTTGAATCTTTCAAAGCCTTAATTAAGTGTGGTATGCTTATTTCGTTCTGTAACTGACCCAGAACAAAAGCTACTTCATGGCGGAACAGGGCACCTCCAACAAATAGTCCTAAAAATAAATCAAAGATAGATTTTAAGTAATTAATTATTAAAATCTTATTCATGGTCTAAGCCTGGCCATATGTTATTATTTAATGATTTTTTGCTTATGTAACAGGGAAAATAAATCTGAAATAATACAAACAAAAATGTGTCAACGAATAATCCATCATAGGTATTCATCTCATCTCCATCTCTCAGAATAGATGTTTTTCCATGAAACCTACATCACTAAGATCACCTTTAATACAATCCTTCTGCCTATGCCTTGATCTACCCCTCAATGTTAAAATATTCGATTCAGCACTAATTTAATTTTAGGGATTTGTATACAACTCAGTCCAAAAACTTTACAGGCCCATCTCAATTAGCATCATTCAAAATTATAGTATTAGTTATTTTAGCAAGATGAGAAATAAAATAATTCAAATTTCAAACTGATCTCTCTCTCTCTCACATTAACAACAGTGATAGTTCAGAATTATCCTAACCATAAACCTAGGATGTTTTCTAGTGAATTATTATTCCTTAACGCCAACATAGAAACTTGATACATCAACCCTCAAGATTTTACTAACATTTCTTTAATGATTATCCCAAAAGATGAGGCAATAAATATTATAATGTCATTATAGACCTAAAATTGATTTTTTCCAAAACACTTTTAAGTAAAAATATGTTATTTTGTTCATGTAAAACCTTTCTAATTTCACAAAATTAAGTTTGTTTTTTTTCTATAAAACTGTTCTTTTTGATAATAATGAATGTAAACAAACATTCATTCATGACAAATATTACCTATCAGAATTTTAGATAAATAAAGACTTCAGTTTCCATCAATTAAGTAAAATAATAGCATTTGAATCTATTTTAAACTTATATTTTCTAATTATCTGATAATGTATATAAACAGTCACTGATGTTATTCATAAAATATTACCTTCACATAAAGCTAGAGTGCTCTCTGGTGAATTAATATCCCTCAATGCGAACATAGCTTTATATCTATCAAACAAATCATTTTCATCATTTAATAAAATTTCCCTCAGAGATTTCAAGTCTGAAACATCGATCGAAGGGGTAGGATCAACAGTATTGTATACTGATTTTTTGCTGTCATTATTTTTGGAGTACCATTCAATTCTTTGAACTGCTAACTGGCAAGTTTCGGCAACTTCAGGAGCAGGATCATCAATAAATCTCTTAAGAAAAGGCAACGAACTTTTGCTGCCGATAGCTCCAATAGCTTCACCTTAAAAAGATATGTATTGAAAATAAATAATAATAATTAATAAGATTGTGATAAAAAAGGCTTAAAAAAATATTCTTTAGTATTAATTTATTATTTAATAAAATAGCAGATGGCTATGTTGTGGCATGTATGCTAAAGAGGCTGAAATTATAGAATTTACCCTTTATCCTGGTAAAAGCATAATCGGCAGTTAACTGAATTAACACATATTAAAAGGTGAGCCATGAACACCTGTGATGCATCACCAATTCACAGCCCCGATAGATCAGTATAATTTCTGAGCATATCATCCAAGAGAGGGGATGAAAAATTGTGGTCTCGGGCTTGTGCAATGTCAGGTCAAAAAGATTCCTTTCGTAATTATACCTGGATAAGGAAAATTTAGAGCTCAAACGGTCTGTACTATCGTACAATTAGCAATAGAAGCATAAAGTGACAAACAACTTGACTTCCTACAACTTCCTACTCATGATGAAACCAGATGCCTATGTGTCCAGACGATTGTCACAACTATAATCTATGGTACAATTATTTTTTACTGCTACATGCTATGTCAAAGTATATTTTATATAGATTTAATTTTGTTTACACCTGTTGTAAAGTTTCCAGTCAGGGTATTCATGCACCCAACTTGTAATCTGTTAGAAGGGTATATCATTGCCTTAATTAATTAGTCTAAATCATCTCTGTCCAGAACTCACAATTATGTCAAATTTAAAGGAGATGGGTTATTAACTAATTTCCTCTAACTACAAATGGATGGAACTGTAAATACATTGCATATAAGAGGTTGTATACTAATAACCACAATGAAGGGAAACTGCTATAGTAGTGATCCCACAAGGTCTTCCAAAATGTTTAAAAACATTAAGTGTAATTATATTTCAATTAGTTCGGTAATGAGGAATTTCAAAAAATATTATTTTTATAATTTATATTTCATCATACTAAGCATTTATAAAACCTTGATTATCTTAATAATATTTTTCAAAACTAACTTTTTATAGAATAAACTGAAATATGTTGTAGACACTCCTTAAGTGCCTAGGTAAAGAAATTAGGAAATTATATGATAACCATAACTGTGAAAAACAAGAGAAATACCTGCTTCATGTCTCACCATAGGATGTTCTTCTAGATTGGATAGAACTTCATATAGAAATGGCAAAGCTTCAGGATCTTGCATTTGTCCCAAACAGTAGGCTAGTTCATGTTTCAGAAGTGCAGATGTGTCTTGAAAGCAATCAGAAATTGCTTTAATAGAATTTTGCCCTCCTATATTTTTTAAAGTGAATAATGCCCTAAATCTTTCCTTAAGAGGCCTTTCAGGATTATTCAGAACTTTTCCGACCGCTTCTATTTTATCTACCAAATGAGTCATACTTAATAATGTCTTTCAATTCTTAAATCAACATCTAAGGTTCTGAAAGGTTCAATCCAGGTTTCTATTTTAAGTTGGAAAGTACATATAAACCACTGTTAGCCAAAGAGGATATTTAAAGAAGTAATAACTATATTGATGTTAATTTAAATTTTGTGAAATATGAAGTAAATCTTCAAAGTACTTGTCATTGACTGTAATGAAATTCGTTAGAATGGACAAGATATGTAAAAAACTTTGATTTTCTCGAGATTGAGGAAAAGGCCTAACCCCGACCAGTCGATGAACTTAGCTTTAGCTGATTCCGTTTTAGTTGCTCTTTCATCAACACTAATGGCCTCATCTGAAACTAATTACTGACCCGCTCGCCTACAAATCTTGTCTAAGTATTCGTCTGAGAAGCGAGGGGATGGTTGACTGGAAGATAGACGTAAGGAAGAAAATAGTTGGGGGTGCAGTCAAATAAAAACACTAAATAAGTGGTTACTTCCTTAAGTATTCGTCTGTTCAACTTCCAGCTAAGGTTTATTTACCTGATAAGACATGGAATGTCATCAGCGGATTTTGGGCTAACACCCGATTTCCTTTCTTTTACATCAACCTAAAAGAAATGTGAATTGATTTTGAGTTCTAATTTTAATTACACACCACTACTTTATGGCGGATCCAGACAGGAGGCATCTTTCCTTTTGAATATAAAAAAATGATTTTCCTTGAAAGCTACAATTACTAATATAACTCCGTGCATTATACAGCAATTTATAGTTTCATAGGAGCGTTAAAAGATTAGAAAGAAGGGTTAATGAGATGCTCAAATGTTATTAACAGTTGTTATGAAGTTTCCGGTCAGGGCATTCCATGTTTAAAGTCAATTATTAGGGGGAATTATATTTGGCGTGGGTTTCTGGACTCCTGATTGCTGTTAGTCGTGAACTTCCACTTCGTATTCTGGGATTTCGGACTCTCAGTCAATGTGGCAACCCGCCTATTTATCCACCTCGAACGTCAATCAGGCTTAACTAAAGTACATCTCAAGTTCTTGCTTGGTCGCTTGAAAAGTGGTGGCATGTACCTTAGCACTAAATCATTTGTTTGCTATCCATTTAAGTTAGAGCATGGGCATCGGTAATATTCGACCTCATCCATGTGACCTAACAACCTTCTGCCAAACTTAATGCTGATATCTTTACTTGCCATATAGGCCAATGAGACAACAAAATCTTGTATGAGTGGAACTAGAGATTATCAAATAAACATCCGGTTCTTGGTCAAGAAAGGTCATATATCATAATACAAATATTTGTATTGTCTATAAAGTTCAATTCCAGTTACTTATGAAGATAAACTGTTTCTTTATCCTTTTTACCAATAACACTAAGCTTCCTAATGCAGATGGCACATTCACTTGCTGTGATGATAAAGAAGAATGAATGTTTTACCCTTAGAAAGGGTATTATTAGCTTAAAACAACAACTGTACAAGAATGGTGAGTTTACAGAACATACAAATGGTTAGACAACCGTAGGGAAAGTTTGGATAAAAATCACCACACTGGCCACTTGTCAGAACCTGAAGTTTGTTGATGGTGGGCATCTTTTTTACCCTTATTTTGTCATCTATCAGTTCCTTCTTTATCAAGATCTAGGATTATCCGAATATCTACTGAAGCTTTAGCTTAAATTCATTATAGAAGATTCTAAATAGTTTGTTCTTCCTCCATTTTGTGATGCTTGTATATGGAAAATTATATTGAAAATGTGGCCTTAGATCATGTTTCTATGATTTGGGATGAATATCGCATTGACCTCCTTACTTCCAATTGAAGACAGCTCATTGCATTGCTGCCACGTTTTCCAAACTAGAGCTGTGCTGTGTTTACCTTCAGTCCATACTCATGTATCAGCTTGAGGCTCTGATGAAATGTTTTTCGCAATTTACGGTTCGAGTGTACCTTTGACCTCTATTCGAGGAAAGAGCCACAAATGGAAGGCATTTGCCGATAATTGTTAATTGTAAATGTAAGAAGTTTTACCGTCTAAACGTTGGAAACATTTACTTTCTGAGGAACACTCGACTGCACTTCTACAGAATTTGGGTTTCAGATCCTTCATCACACAGCAGAGATAGACTATGTAAGTATGTCTTATCCCAGAAGTCCATTTGAAAGATAATCTAATTATCCGAATTCAAAGTGATATGGAAAGGGTGTATGTCTCGACGCACATAATATTTATGAATGGCTATAGCAAGAGCTATTACAGCTCTTTTCGAAGTATATTACACTAAACTAATCATCACAATCCTTCCCTCTCTACCGCTGCGCAGTGTGGGGATGCTCTCTATAGAGCTTGACCCAGGTGTCCTTTTCTTGAACCAATTCTCTCCTCCTGCTCCAGTCCAGCCCTCGCTTCCTGAACGCCTCCATCTCAGGTGATCCGTGGTCTTCCTCTTGGTCTTCTTCCGTCTACTCTCGTCTCATACGTTATCCTGGCCGTTCTCACCGTGCTCATCCTCAGGAGGTGCCCAAACCATCTTAGCTTATTTTCCTCAAGAGTGGTTTCTACCGGCAGTACCTCGAGGTTCGATCTTATTGTGGTGTTGCGGATCCTATCTCTCCTGGTCCTATAGTAGTTACACTAAACTGAAGCATTTAATTATTAAAGGAAATTATTCAACTAGGAATTTTTTTAAAATTAATATTTAAAAAATACTTGGTGTACTTTCTCTAACAAAATTACTCCTTTGTGGTTTCAAGGAATCATAAGTTGTTTTTGTTTTTAAAGAAGGCTATTTCTATATACTTCAAAATTTCTATTAAGTGACCTCTTTGTTCTCTAAGCTGCTGTCAGTGACGCTGACACTGGCTCAGTGTTTGTTTACTTTCATTTACGGAAGGTGTGGAGTAAGAGATGTGCTCTTATAGTATTCTTTAATATACCAAGCAGATATAATTGTCACGCGAGTTTCTTTATGGTAATTATTCAAGGTCATTAATAGTTTTCCATTAAATAAAATATTTATCTTATATTTAAGATAATTCGGTATCATTGGATATTCCCTGATATCAAATCTATTTTAATTGATATTTCACTGTTTTTCTGCATTACTTTTTGTTTAGTATTCCCAAATTTATGATTATACTTTTCTAGGAGTTTCATTGATATTTTTTATTTTTCAGTCTATTGAAGTTTCTAAAAAGAAACAATAGGCTTTAGATTGCTCAGGATCTTTATTTTCTTGTATTTTTCCTAAGAAATATATATTAAACTTTTTTAAAGTAGGCACATTTTAAATAACCATTTACATAATTACATTATTCCCTTGAATCTTAGTGAGTGATTATCTACAAATAATGAATAGTGACAAAGTTAATCTCAAGTTCATTGTTTTTTATTTAGCATTTACTCTGTTTCTTAAATTGTATTTTTTTGTATTAACCTTTTTTTAATCTGTTGAATTTGTTTAGGTTATTTGAATTTTTATTTATATTTGAACGTTGCAAGATACTTTAATGAAGATGCAAAGAGAAGAAAAGCAGTTAGAAACAGCATTAGATGCTATTTTATTAAGAGTTAATGATTTGAAAAATTCTATTGGCTCTATGATTTTTAAACTTGAAAATGAGAGTGAGAATCTCAGTTGGCCAAATTTTCTGGACAACTTTGCATTGCTTTCCAGTCAAGTAAGTGCCCTTTTATTTAATTTCTCGTTTTCAAATGATTTAATATTTATTACAAAAATAATTTAAAATTCTAGTTGGTCTCACTTTCAAAAATGCTTGGACATGATAAATATCCACTGTTAAGAACATTGGCCATAATTCCACTAGAATTAAGTCCTGAAAGAGATGAGCAATTATTGAGACTCACAGAAGGTAGGGTTGCAATATTTTCTCATGATTTGGCTCCTGACTATCTTCGTACAAAACCAGTTCCAGAAGTGGAACAGAAAATAATACAACTTGAACATAAGGCATCTAATTTGTCCTTTGAGACAGTACAGGTATGTTAGTTTGATTAATATTGATTGATTGATTTTAGCTGTTCTAATAATTAATAAAAATATCTAATGTTTTAAATACCTGTTCAACGTAACAAGGAATGGAGGTTAAAAAAAAAGTCTTTATTGATTGATCTACTGTTTATTGAAATATGTTACATTGGAAAATTTTAAATTTGGTTTCCATTAATATCTCCTAGGTATCTCCATGTTAGCTTTAACTATTTAATGAACTTGATTTTGGATATTCTATACATTAGAAAAAATGTTTGCCCTATAGAAGCAGATGACAGCTTATAGTAAAGTTGTGGGACATGTTTGGGAAATAGTCTCTAAAGCAAGAGAGGAATGGGAAACAGAAGGAAGCGGGAGATCGGGTTCAGCAATAACTTCTTCATTAGCAGACACCAACACTTTAGTTGCTGCTGTAGCTATGGGCAAAGGATTGAAGGTATGTGATGTAAGTTGACTTAAAAAAAAATTACTATGGCGCTTTCAAATGCTTTATATATACTAAAGCTTTCTATTAAAACATGACAAGAAATTATATATTTATAATACATCTTAATATATTCATATGTAATTTTTGCCATGTTTTATTAGAAAGCTTAGTTTTACTGGACAGTTGTTTCATTTTATTCTATTCTTTGATTTGGGTTTGTTCATTGCTAAGTGGCGTAAAATAGTGAATCAAGCAAAAACATGCTATCTCTACTTTCTATCTTTTGATTGGGTTATTCTTCCCCTTTACAAAGTGAATTAAGATTCAAGTATTTGCTCAAACATTCATCATTCCTCTAGCAATCGTTATAGATTAAACCAAAAAATGTGTTTTTTCACATTCGATACTTTGTATTTGTATTGACGATATATCGGTGAATAAATCAAAAATGCTATAAAATCCACTGAAGTAAATGCACTAATCTAGCTTTAAAAACTGCTAATTTCATAAATATGGATTTCTCATAATTTGGACGAATCCAGGAAAATATTGAAATAATTGCACTTTTGTCTAAATACTTTTTAAAGGGTAACTAACTAAACTTCAGTATGGTTTTCAAATAAAATTTGAGTGTAACTAGAGAATTTTAAGTTATCTCTTCTGACCCTCCTAATACTGGGTGGGGTCCAACCCCAAGCTCAAATTTTTTACTCTCCTTAAGTCAAAAACAAAGTTATGCTCACGAGGGTCTAAGACATTTATCCTTAGACTATATGCAACACGAAGAGTAGAGCCCTAACGAATTTCATGTTCAAAATAAATCACAATGGATTAATTTTTTCCAAAAAACGAGGATGGGGTCCTGGAACGACCCCACCTAGTAGTTATTGTTAGCCTTATTTCAGATCGCTGAAGTCACAGACTGTGCCTTTTCTGCCTCTTTATAAAATTCCCTAGAAGAATATTTGCAGTTACAGTGTCAGTTTGCCGTTGTGGGTTCCAATAACCTCCGTAAATATTTATTATTATAGTTAAGTAAATATTTTCTCAATGTCGTTCTTTCGTTGAAATTCTCTCTCTTTCTTTCTGTTTTGCATCCTTTGTTCTGAAGCTATGAATTCATTGATGTGTGTGAGTCCCTTGATATTTTTCAGATGAATTAGGTACCTACTAAACAAAAGAGAGAAAGAGTGGGGGGCAAGAGTAGGGGTTTTTCATAACTCTACTTGCAGAATTTCTGTCATTTGCTTATTATCACAGCGGAAAAAATCCTCGAAAATGATATTGAATGAAATGAAAATGAGAAAAAGCCTGACCTCATTGCCCATTACAATGACATGAAATGAGGAGTGGGCAATCTTGACATAATGATAAGTGAGTATACCTGTCAGTGGCAAACTAAAAAGTGGCCTTTCGCACTTTTTATGAATCTGATAGATATCACTGCAGTAAATCCATCCCATCCGTCTTTTGATTGATCTACATCTGGAATGGTAAAAGGCTTTACAACAATTTTTTTTACTTGAACTCGGGAAAAAATTCGCTGCACCCATGATTCAGAAAAGGTTACGTGAAAAGAGGGCAAGGTATTACTTATGCTCAAGAAAAAATGAAACTAAAGTAAACCTTGTTTGTAATGTTTGCAATAAATATATTTGTAAACAGCACAGAACCACAACATATTCATGCATTCATTATAAGTAGGAAATTTAGGTACTCATGGAACATGTTTGTTGTTCGCTAAAATAAGTTATTTTCAAAATAAATAAAATTATACATTTTGATAATTCAAAAATCATTGCTATTACTTTTCTACAGTCACATTCTGTCAGAATTATAAGCAATGACTCTTAGATGAATGATATCATCGTAGCTATGACAGAAAAAGATGGGGTCCTCAAGCGACCCCACCAGGGATTACGTGTAACTTTTTCACCCGGTATTAGGAGCGCTAATTAGCCTACAAAGGAAAATAATAGATTACTTAACTTTAGTACTTCAAGTATAGATTTATGTAATGAATTTTGATTATAATTAAACAATGAGTAGTATTTCATTTTTGGTAGTTTTAGATACTTTGTTATCATTTCGATTACAACTTGCGTAATTCTTGTTTGAAACACAGTCCTTCGATGTTTGTTTTAATGAAATGTTAGAGGAAACAACAATATTAAAATAAAATATTAATTCATGTTATATGTAGAGTTTAATTTCTTACAATTTTAGGTATTTAAAATAATTTATTTTAAATACAAAATTAGTCTAAAAATTTTGTAGAAAATGTAATATACTTGTATATTATATACAATTGTAGACGAATAAAATAATTTATTTTAAAAACTAATGATTCACAAATTTGTTTTGACTGGTTTAGTATTTAAAATGAATTATTTTACTCGTCCCAATTTTGTGTTCAATGTATATGTAATCTTAAATAATAATTTTAGGGAATGGGACAAGGCCAATTACCTCCGAACATGATGGGACCTTCTGGCAGGCCGGTTGGTGGCGGGCAGCTGCCTTCTAATCAGCTTCAGCAACAAAGTATAACTTTTTTTTTTAATTTGTCATTTAAGCTTTATTATTTTCTTCAGTAATTTTTAATTTATTACTTTCTTATAATTAGTTACTTCTAGAAATAAGATAAATATATGTCTTTCTATTATTTTTTTTTTTTTTCTAGTGGGACCAATGGGAAAAGTTCCAAGTGGCATTAAGACAAATATAAAAGCAGCTAACCAAATGCACCCCTATAGTCGATGATTTCTCTTGCAAATTTTTTCCTTGTTAATGTTTGCTTTGTAAAAAATGTAAATAAAATAAATTTTCTTTAAAGTTTTATCCTTTAATTTTTTTTTACTCATTTTTATAGTCATCAATACTAAATGTTAACAATTACACTTCTGTGAATCTTCATGTTCAATATGTACATGTACAAGACATACATACAATATTCAATACATTGCAATAATATAATATTTATAGCCATTTTGATTTTATGTATTAAGTTTTTATTTTACTATTGTAACCCTTAACTGGGCAAAAAGTTATTCACCAGACTTGTTTTTGTTTTCTTTGTTCCTATGTAGATTTATTATATATAATAAGTTATATATATATATTTATTTACAAACTTCTATATTTTAGTGGGTGGAATCAAATATGATTACCTTCCTTTATAAAGTTAAAGAGCTCTTCAACTTCATTTGTTGAATATAACCATGTGATATACTTTTTAAAACATCATTGTAGGTATATATACTTGGGGTTCTCAAGCTTCAGTCAGTTCTTTAAACTTCTTTTTGGCAACGTTTCAAGACTATGTTGGTATCATACTCGTGCCAAGTTGATGAAGAATGGGTATTAATGCATTAATCAGTTCAAATACCTTTCAATACTTGCATGTAATGGAAATATTGTAAAGAATGTGATCAATGAGTAATGTTGGTTTATCGGTGATCCATTATTATTACCACAGTACCATATTTACCATAACCTACATTACTCAGTAATCACGTTCTTTACAATATTTACATTACATACAAGAATTGAAAGGTATTTGAACTGATTAATGTATTAATAATACCCATTCTTCATCAACTTGGCATGAGTATGAGACCAACATAGTCTCGAAAAGAAGTTTAAAGAAAGAACTGACTGAAGCTCGAGAACCACTAGTATATATATATATAGGAATGCCTCTCCTCAATATCTGTAAATTATCAATTAAATTCTTCTTGTATTTTATAAGAAAAAAATACTTTTGCATATAAAATGCCTCCTCATATATCATGTCAACTATTAAAAAAATTCAGAGAAAACTATTTTATTACAAAACATCAGTGTATCTTGCCAAAAATGGGTTGACCAGAAAAGAACATGACATAGATATTCAGTGTAGTATCTATACATCTTTAGTGTAATTAAATAGGTGATTTATTTGAAAATTATAATTTTTCATAGAGTTATGATAATTCAATTGTCAATTATGATTAACATTAAAGTAGCTGCTAAAATAATTTTGAATTTAATATTGAAGTATCCCCCTTTAACTTCTCTTTCTGTATTAGCAATAGGGGCATTTACAGAGGATTTTGTTGAAAAAAACAAATAAAAGATAACTGCTGATTTTGATTGATTTGTTAGTAAGAATAAGGATCAAAGAAATAATTTATTGTTCATTAATAAAAAATTATTTGTTATTTGTCATTTCTAAATTGAAGTTAAGGTTTTGCCTGCATTGGCTGATATGTTGTATATGTCATACCAAGAAATAATAAACCTAGAAAATCCATCTCTTGACAACCTATGGTAGTCTTCAACATCTTGAAGCCAAAGAAGTCTAGGTCTACCTCTGCTTCTTCTTCCACTCCATCATCTTTTCAGGGAGTCCATCATGTTCCATTCTTTTGATGAAAAGCCATCTTATTCTTGCCTTTTTTATAGTGGGAGACAATATACAGTGTGTGATAGAGGTTTCTTATTACCTCATTGGTCTTCATCCTTAACTTCTCTCCTTTGTATAGGATTTTCTTTACCACATATTTAATAGCCTTTCAAAAAAAATGGTCAGTGTCCAGGGCCCGCTTCCATACATAACCACTGGCGGCAAGAACTTACGATATACTCTTATTTTGATGGCTCTGGATATAACCTGATTTAAAAGAATTTTTATTGATGACCAGTTACATCTATTACCAGCTGTTAAAAATAACTCTATTTCTAAAAAAAAAGTAGTGTATACACAAATGGAACAACTTATTGCTGGGTACAATATGCAAAAAAGGAAAGTAAGAATAAATTACAGTATTGTTCCAGCTAGGACAATCAGTAGGATTCTTATATAACAACCAATTTGATTTGTTTTGTAAAATAAATTAGAAAAGAATATTACTGAATATAATATTTAGCTAGCTGACCTGGCAATGCTTAAACTATTGCTTGATTTGATTTGGAATCATCATTAAAAGTTTTATATGAATTGCATAATAAACAAATTAATAAGACGATTAAAAAAGAATTATTTCACTTGTCTAAGAGATAATCCTGCTCCAGAAAAAACAATACAGAACAGTAGTGAAAAACACTAATTTTTTGACCTTAGACTCTTTACCTTGATAAAACTGATGAGAATAACAAATCTATATTATTTGACCCAATTATAATAGTTCCTAATTAAAATTATTCTTATCCAGTTCATCAGACTTGAAGTGATAGGATAATAAAACCATGACTGCAATATTAAATTTGCTATATCCATGCTCAAAATAGGCCAATTTCGATGATTGTGTTTCTGATTTATAGAATATTTAATATCATTCCATATCATTATTGTATAGTAATGGAAAATGGAGAAGTAAGCAGAAAAGTGAAGCTCCACATCTTCAAGTTGGTATATCTACCTGTGCTGCTGACCCTAATTTCTTCGAAGGATCGCCGGGAAAACAAGAAGAGATCGTATCCGCAATGAAACGATCAGGGAGGAACTCAGGATCATAGCAATGAACGAGATGCTCGAGTCCCACCAATTAAAATGGTTTGGACATCTTCTGAGGACGGAGGACTATAGGGACCCATTGGAGACGATGGACTACATTCCTGAAGGTAGAAGACCACGAGGACGCCCTAGAATGGGGGCGTGTCCTAATCTCAATAAAAATGTCTTTTCTGGAATATATCGAGCGTTTGTGGAGGAAAAGAGGCAAAAATATCCGCCAGGCGAGGAACCTAACTAGGACCAGGGAAGAGTGGCAGTCCTGGTTAAACGCTCCCCTAAGCTGAAAGGCACTACAAGGGTGATGCGAAAGAAGTAATAGAAAATGTATGCTTTTTGAGTTCAAATGCAAATAATATACTTCCTGTGGCTTGTTAAGGATGTAATTCAATCACAGATGGTTAAAAAGCTTTTAGGAAAAAACGTTTTGCTCATTTGATTAAAATGTGAAATGTGTAGGCTCTACTGTCGAGTGGGTTTTTGACTATCATGAATATCCTGTTGATTCCTATCTTAGACCATAAAGATAATGCTGTTAAAATTTGGTTAAGATAGATCTGAATTTCTTAATAAGTTGTTACAAACGTTGCACTGAACACAACTCTTAATTCCAACTCTCATAAATAATCGTTTTTTTTGTTCCTACTATTTTTGTCAATTTTACTTTACTAACCCTTTAATATATTGGGACTTGACTGGGCTTAATGGGGCCTTTTACATTTTTAAAACACAGTTGCAATGTCAGAAACAAAAAATCGTGGTTTGAGGTATTTGGAGACATTATTTGAATGCAAAACTAAGAAATTTGTGTCATATGTGTCAGTTATGGATCGAATTATTGTCGCTTTGGTTCAGGCGTTTCAACAATGAAAATATGAGCCTTCTAGATGAACCTAAATCAGGTACCTATCAGTCTTTCATCATTCCTTCTTGAATGGATGAACTAGAACCCAAATGGAACTACTTCTTATTTATTAGTCATAGTAGGAGTTACTAATACAACAGTGGCTCATCATCTTAAAAACCTGGGTGTACAGAAATTAAGACCAATGTCTGACCATCACGATTAGATAATTACACAATTTTGCTTCTGGTAATGAAAACAAGCAATGAAAAGTGGACTCATTAAATCCCCCAAGTAAGGAGTGAGTGCTCCCTGGTGAAGCTGCTCTACCGGAGGTTCGCCAAGATAGTTTTTTCAAAAAAGTTATGCTTGATGTAACTTATTACGCGTTTTGCATTTAGAACTTGCTTCTGTTGGTCGGGAAGTAGGCTCAAACCCTTGCTGTGAACATCTAGGCAGATTTTATGCAGTTTTGAGGGCCAAGTATCCCCCTTTGGTATAGGACCTAATCAATTTTGCAACACGACAATACCCCTGAATACGTTGACCAAGGAAAAACTGTCGGAACTGCAAGGAGTAAACTATTTGCCTCATCCTTCATATAGTCTAGGTATTGTGTCATCAGATAAAGATTTATTTAGACCAATGACTCGGTTTTTAAGATGTTTGTTAATAACGAGGACGTAAAAATTGGATGTGAAGAATTCGTTGTCCCAAAACCGAAGAAGTGGTACCATAATTATAGAAACTATGGGCGAGATCATTTTACTTTTCTCTGAAGAGTAGCCTACAATTATAACAATTTTTTAATAATTCCAGAGTTTTTAGAATTGAATATATACAGAGTGCAATTTTGTTTAATACAATCCTATTTTCTTGCAATTTTTACCTTAGAAGAAACTGAGGGAAAAAATAGTTTGTATCCTGATGGGAATAAAGTAAAAAGTTCAGGATTTTTTAAAAGAACTAATTGAGATCAAAATATACTTAATAACAGAAAAATATTTTTATTATCAGTATTAATTATATTTTAATACTGACCGGTCTCAACAAATCATTATTTATAGTAACCATCACATTAAATGGCAAACCTATGGCAAATATCGAATGTTAGTATTCTGGTATCGATATATGTTGCAACATTCCGTAGTTGGCGTTCAAGAATATTCTTTCGGTAAGAGAAGTGGACGTCGCGTGGCGTGTTCATCTTGAAACTTCGGTCGGAAAATGACGTGAGTTTTATAAAGAATTATTTATCTTCCTATTTACTAACTGAAGCCTGTTTTATTAACTATTGTCGGTTTTTTAATCTCTTGGGTTTTTCATCGGATTTGATAGTTTTGTACTAATGCTCCACGTGGTCCCATTAACACTTAACCGTGATACTTAGTTTTCTTATAAGAAATTACTTTTATAATTATTAATTGGTTAATATTTTACTGATAAACGATGAATCTAATTACAATCCTAATTTTTTTGTTACTGTACTTGCAAGGTCTAACCTCATGTTCTTTTGTGATTGAATATATTTATTTATTGCTTTAAACTATTTTCTTCTATTGCGATTTTTATTATCTATTATGGCGCATTAATCCTTTTTTAAAGCATTTTATTTAATAATTTAAGTTGGTTTTCACCAAGTTTTATAATCTTAACTATATATCTTAATTAATCTAGTTGTAAAAATCCAGTCACAAGTCACAGATGTTGAGATTTTATGGTTTATGTGATGAGGGAAGATTGATTCTGAGCAACATGTTCATCAGTTTCTGTTAAAAAACTGGAAATTCTGCTCAAATCTTTTATGTGGAGTAGAATTCACGAACTTTTAGTTGTAATTCATTGATTGCATTTCCTAATATTATAATGCAATAAGGATTTTTAAAAAACTCTTAAAAAAGATTATTAATGTATTGGCTAGGTTAAAATACACCTCTCTATTGTCGGCACTGGAAAGATTTCCTGCCTGGATGGTTTACTTATTGGCATTCTCGTTTGAGTCCAATGTTTTATAATTTTTCTGTCGACTGCGGTACACCTCCATGTATGGTGAATTCCCTCCCCCGTTCCATGTTAATGCTAACCTTCACACCCTCCCCTAAAATTTATCCGGTATCATGGTCAATTTCTCAATACACACATTTATATATACATATTTTTTTTTATCTTTATAATATTTATGATTCTTTTTTTTCTTTTTTTCCCATAGGTCTAAAGTCTCCAGAGAAACATTATATGAATGTGTGAATTCAGTTCTCACAAATTCACAAGAGAAGAAGAGAAATTTTGTTGAAACTGTGGAGATTCAAATCGGTCTGAAAAACTATGATCCTCAGAAGGACAAACGTTTTTCAGGCACTGTTAAGTAAGACCTTACCCCAAGTCATCTTATTTATTAATGAAATTTGCTTGATATTCAGCAATTCATACTAATGAGAATTAATTTAGAAGAAAAATGTCATTACCTTACTCTTTAAAATTTTGGTTTGCCAATATGTATGTGTATAGTATGCTTACATATGCAGACAAACTAGAATTTAATATTGATTTATAAATGATGTTATATTTATTATAAATTTATAATTCTAGTTTGTGTATTGCTGTATACCAACCAAAGTTTTTCTTGGGGTTCAGGTAGTCATGATGAATATCGTGACGGACCTTCACCCAGGGTCTTAAATAAATTGGGTAGGTCAGATTGACCGATTTTTAATTTAATTTCTTTGAATGGTAATGCAATAATTCATTTCTTGTTTCATTTTATTTATTCATTATCTTAAGTTAGAGCATAAGTTTTTTCATAAAATCATTTATCTGTGTTTTTCTTTTTGAAGTTTTTGTTACATCATATTGTAGTAAAAAATGTATTTATTATTTAAAATTTGTGAATTATTCAATGACAAATTTTTAGGCTAAAGCACATCCCTAGGCCAAAAATGCAAGTTTGTATTCTTGGTGACCAACAGCATTGTGACGAGGCGAAAGCAAATAATGTGCCCTATATGGATGTTGAAGCACTTAAAAAACTGAACAAGCAGAAGAAATTGGTTAAGAAGTTGGCCAAGAAATATGATGCTTTTCTTGCCAGCGAGGCTCTCATCAAACAAATTCCCAGGCTCTTGGGTCCCGGTCTTAACAAAGCTGGTAAATTTCCTGGGTTGTTATCACATCAAGAATCCATGATGCAAAAGATTGATGAAGTGAAAGCTACCATCAAATTCCAGATGAAAAAGGTAAATAAGAAACTGAACATTCACAAATTTTAATTAATTCTAAGTCAAATCATCTACAATATCATGCTATATTCGATAATTTGTAGAAGCGTAAGTAATCACTTTTTATATAAACAAAATTGTTTAGATACTGGATTATTAGAGTTATTGAGTTCAGTTTTTTTATTGTAATGTCATTACGAATCGCAAAATGACAGTATTAGAAAATTAGGCGACTGTTCCACAGGTTGTTGCTTCAAGTTAAGTCACCACAAGTATTAACTGTTTATTCGTTTAATTTTTAATATATGCGTAAAAAAGGGTAATAAATAGATTTCTGTATTCATTTTGTCAAGAAATAAAAGTTTCAACTAACATCAAATTATAGATGGTATATGTTTGTTGAAACATTCATTTCTAGTTGAAATGATTTCCGAAGTTAACACATTTTCCGTAATGACATTATCTTTTCCATACTGAATCTTGTGACAACTTCTATTTTTGGAAAATATTAAAAGGGAAGTTTCCCCTCAGTGTCTTGAAGGTAATATTTTCCCAGAGTTTCATCAATAGTGGAAATGTCAATAAATTTGTTTTCTGTTTCTTAATGCATCAGCATCAGATTCGTATTTTCTAAACATTGCCACATTGAAGCTGACCACGATAATGCGCTTTTTCAAACTTCAAAGAACTTATAGTACATTTACCTATCCTGGAATACCAATGTATAATTATAGGATGTTGTTAAAAATCGGGTTTAATGTCTGGCATCATTTAGTTTTTTATACATTCTTCTCAATAAACAATTATTTTGATTTAACCATTAGGTGTATGAACTCTGCCTCAAAGTTTTTGGGTTCTGCTTATTTTATTATGGAAATGTATTAAGTGTACCAAGAAGTAACTTGAGGATTATGGTGGTGTTCAGTCCTACTGAGGCATTGTTTTCCTTCTGTATACTAACATTAAATTTTAATAATAATATTTATATGTATATTGTTGTATTGCTTATTTTTATTATTTTACATAGTTTTTATTTGTTTTGTTTAGGTTCTGTGTTTGTCTGTAGCTGTTGGACATGTTGGTATGTCATCAGATGAACTGGTACAAAACGTCCATCTTGCAGTGAACTTCTTGGTTTCATTGCTTAAAAAGCATTGGCAAAACGTGAGGTCGCTACATGTAAAGTCGACTATGGGACCTCCTCAAAGATTATACTAATTTTTTTTCTTTTAAATAAAATGACATTTTAAAATTATTTTTTTATTGTTCCTCATCATATGATTTCTTTTCAACTTCACTTTTCCTTTTGAATATAATTTTCATTACCTTCCTGTGTTCTGTAATATTAGGGAAATTACCAGAAGTACTTAGTTACAGATCCTAGCTAAATGGCATTCAAAGGGCAAAAGATTATGGCACCAATTGGAACTACCTTTTAATTTACTATGTTAGCTTTAATGGATAGGAAGAAGGATTGATCTTTCAGGATCAAGTCTTTTTAAAATAATCTAGATAAAGCACAACATTAGGTACCAATTTTTATTGTTCATTAATTTCAAGGTTACTACTTTAAGGTAATGATAAATATTTACTGACCTAAATGGTATTAGTATAGATAGTAGTTGAACAAAAGTAAGTATTTGGTTGTCACACAGAAATGACCGTTTTTAGAACCAGGGAGAAAATAAGAATTTGAGATCAAACCTAACATTTTTTATTCAAAGTATTTACCATCATTTTCGATACACTTCTGCCAATGGCTTACCAAGTTTTCTATACCAGATTTGAAAAACGTTGAGTCACTTGATGAAAGGATAGAAGTCCAAACCCTGGAAAAAGTGGTATTCTGTAGGGGGTAGATCAGGGGGGTGTGTTAAGACTTCACAATCGACACAACTGTATAGCCCAACTCCTTTAATTTATTCACTGTCTGTATTAAAACAGGAGGTCAGGCGATATGAAGGAGAACAGGTCCATTCCTGTTTACCAGTACCGGCTGTTGCTTGATCAAATTTTGATAGAAAAGAAAATTGAATGACCACCATTATCTTTTTCGGATGGAGATTCTGTTTTGGCATGTGCCCAGGAGGCTGATCGGTGTCGATTGTCATACATGATCCACTTTTCGTCACAAGCTATTAAGCGGCCGAGAAATAGTTCGTTTCTTTGACGAGCAAGCAAAGAGAGACACATCTCTCGACGTTTCAACTGCTGACGTTCGTTAAGCTCGTGTGGTACCCAGGAATCGAGCTTTTTTGTCTTTCCGATCAATTTTAAATGCCTGGAAACTTACGTACGACCACAGAACTAACTAGAAGCGGCATTATGGCCCGTTTGGAGGGAGGCAGGTGAAGCCAGCTCTCAAGCCGTACCCCCGCCCCTTCCGCCCCCTTACAGCTGAGAAAGTGTTGTAGCGCTCAGTTTATTTAGCCCAAGAATTACTCGTGTTTTATCTTGTCGGGGTAAATTCACCGTTGAAAGTTCCAATTGGTTATTTCCTTAGAAATACTATTACTGGGGAGCAGCGGTTGGTTCTATGTTCTGTGGGACCTGCAGATATAATAGACCTGATACCCCAAACAATAACAAATGTTATCTTGCCGGCAGCCAATATAGTCCATTTCATCTCCACACCGCTCTAGTTACTTTAATACTTCCAGCACCTTCCCTACCTACTACCGTTCGTCTTTATGTGGTAACTATTTATATATACTAATAAATAATGGGTGACAAAACGGGGAAAATGAAGCTCATTCGGTTTATAGAGTTTGGAGGGAGGCAGGTGAAGCCAGCTCTCAAGCCGTAATGTAAACTACATTACTTTTAATGATATTGTCCTTTAAATAAAACAAGTTTATTATTCTTTGCACGTATCTTTTCCAGATGCAGATTGTCATTGAAACGTTTCAATTCGTGGTACATTCTAGTTTTTAAATATAATATTCCCACGGTAGAGATGATTGATGAGTAGTGAGACTCGTCCTCTAGAAAATGTCTTACATTAGGAAAAAAGTATCTGCCAATGCAATGCTTTATTAGGAGTGATGCGAAAGCCTCCGACTTGGGTGAGAGTCTTTTATGCTTGGACATGTACCTAAACAACTTTTCACTAATTTTTACAAATTTCAGTGACATCATCACTTGGTAGGATCAACCCCCCCCCTCAGTCTTTTATTTCAATAAGTCGTCCATTTCCAATGGGGTTCGGGTTTGATTCTACAAGAGCTATCGACGTTTTTGACGAACTTGAAAGCATATATGCATATTCATCGGCCAGTAAATTAATTTCTTTCAACTGAAAAATTATAGTTTTCAATGTGAAATGTTTCTTATAGTATCTTCTTGTTTTTTGCTGCAAAATTCTGACTTGTTTTTTTTATTTAAAATTTTCTTGATTGATTTTACAGAATCCGTCATGTCATTCAAAGAACATGTTGCAATATCCAGTTCGGATTTCTTTTCAACTAACCGAGTGGTGAGGTCTTGGACATTTAACCTGGAGCTCTCCTGCATTATTTTTAGTCTCTTCTTACTCGGTGAACGACAATTCACAGAAGTCGTCTCATTTCGGTGAACCAGTTTCCTTTTCTATAACAGAAAAAGTTGAGTGGAATAAGAAACTTTCATGTAAGTAGAGTAGGTATGCTTATAGTAGAAAATATAGGTACCTGAGAAAGTTTAGGTTTTAAATGTTCAGGGAAAGCATCGAAAATTGAAGGGACTACACCATTTTTCAGTTTATTACAGAATGGAGACCAATCAAAATCCTCTTCTTTGAAATGTTTTGAACATAAACGGCTGTGTTTAGATGGCTCCCACTTTTCTCTCCTAACAACTTGAACCCATTTTTTCGTGGTTTCTTCATCAATGGGGAATCTGATGACAATCGAACAAGTCAAGCTAAATGATATAGAAATATTTTAACCCTCTGAGTACCACGGCCTGATGAAACCAATAAATCAAGTGACATAATTCTCAACAAAAAACATTTCAGGAAGTGTTTAAACAAAGTAGGGCTTTGTTCCTAGTGAATTGAATCCTTCAAATAATAAACATTCCAGTAAAATTCATCTATTTTTAGTAACAGTTCCTAGTAAAAATTAGTTTAATTATGATATGGATTGTTATATCAATTAATAATAATGAGTAAATTTTATGAATTAATAATAATGTTAATATTTTGGAAAATTCTTGTTAGGTGTGATATTGTCTACGCAGTTAAAAAAAAATTAAATTCTTTGTAAATTCTAATAAAATTTATTTTTTAAATGACTAAGGAGAAAGAAAACATAAAAAGGTGACGTCGGATACCACGGGAGTCCCGGAAGGGCCCCAGCCACATTTTTGAGAGAAGACCAATTTGTAAAAAATTGAAAAGGCTCTCTAATACTTTCGTTGCAGTTCCTAATTATTCCATACAGTTTTGATTCAGAATTCATTAAATGTGACAGATCAATCGATTTCTTCTAATGAAGTTTCAAAAATTAGAAACATGTGGGACCTAAATTGGCCCAGTGGTACTTGGAGGGTTAAGTGAACAATGAAAATATTACATTTATTTATTATATATAGTTAACAGTTAGGTTTCGAACTTACAGGTGAAAAGTGAGAGGAGGATTGAAAGACTTGTCGGTATTCTTTGTGCTGTATCCAAATGCAACACAAGGCATTTTGCTAAATACAGGTTCAGTGATCAGATCAAAAACTATACAAAACAAAAAGACACCACGAGATAACATAATGTTGAATAATATGTAAGTAAACAAAAGTACACGAGCTAAGTAAGAGAAGTAAACTTAGCGCTGCACCACTTGCTGCAAGGGGGCGGAAAGAGTGGGGGGACCAGTGGGAGGTTGGCTTCACGCGCCGTACCTGGGATGCCCCTTCTAGTTAGTTCTATGTTCTGTGCGTACGACTTGTGCCTAGCTCTGTCGCATATTCTCTGACTGTTTTATGAGGGTCTTCTTCCACAGCATTCTTGAGATCTTAGTCCTCTATGGATGTTTGAGGCCGTCCACGGGGCAGATTTTCTATTGTATCTCCTGAGGAAAATTTTGTAAACCAACGACGGATAGTTCTTTCAATAGCACTTCCTTCACCAAACGGATGATTAATATTTCTTGCTGCCTGGGGAGCGGAATGACCGAGTTTGTACTCATAAAAAAAAATCGTTCGAAAATCGCGTGTTTCCATGTCCACGGTTGAAATTATACTAAAATCCTTATGCCTACTTGGGAAAAAAGTAGAGTGCACACAGTGCAAATAGAAGATTAACAAGTGCTTATTATAGATATTAAATATTTTGCTAGGAATCAACAGGCAACGCTTTAATTCTCTATAAAGATTAAAATTTAAAAAATCGGGTATTTCATGTGTGACAACCCAATAGTATCTTAATGAAAAGGAAAATCCGACAAAGAGTTAAACATTTTCTTGACCATAATGGGCAAGATTTCACACATTTTATAGTCTATATGCTAAGGGGAAAATGGTGTCACTACTACATCCCCCAAATGATCAAGCAGGGGTATCCCTGGTCTATCAACGACTACTAATAAGCAATTACTGGGGAGCAAGTAACTATTGACTTCTATATGCTTTATCAGGTTTCTTAACCATATACAGTTGAGGGTGGTGGCTACTTTTCTCAACAGCAATCATCTGATACACTTGCCTGGGGACTCCAGGTCAGACCAAACAAAACCTTTTATTTTATTGGTGGATATAGTTCTTGACACACCCAATGGTCTAGCTTTTTTATATATATAGTCACTGAGAAGTTAACGCTTTTACCCTCTGCCCAACTGTTTCGCTTTATTATTTACCTTTAGATTCCTACTTATGTAAATTTGTACTACTTTTTGGGGCCATAGAAACGGTGCCCTTGACTATCTAATTTCAACAGAGAGATTAGTTAATGTTATCATGCTTATCTGAGCGTTTTTGCAGTTCAACTGAGTGTTCTACAGCCAAAGGCTTCTGTAAGGAAGTGTCCCTATCAAAAGGACATCTTTGAACCGTGTACACGAAGTCACTCAGTTATTCAAGCTATAAATACAATCGTAGGCTCGATATTAATCTGCTCCCGCCGGAGATTATTCATCAATATTCGTTTGCATCGAGAGTGTCTGAATGCTTGCTGCAACATATGAGAATTTCTTGGGGGTAACTGTTGGAATTGTGATTGGCGGTTTTTGTGAGTGTTAGTGCTGCCGATCACTCATGATTCTGCGTCCACTTACTACACTTAGGTCTAATCTATCTGTTTGATCAATGTTGCATACTTACTCAACTGTAAGTTATCAAATTAGCCAATACATTGTAACGGGCTGAAGAAAAATTTTATTTAAATAAAATTTAGTTAATGTGCATTAATTGCAGATTTCAGTTCAATGCTATAAATGTTAGCGAATGTTATATTTAATTAGCTATTTCTTTTATTTAGAACACTTTGAATGAAAGTAATCTGTGTTACGAATTGTACTCTAATATTTGCGATCCAAAAGAAGTCTTTTTGATCTGTTGAAGTCAAGAGTTTATTATTAGTTTTACGTATTTTAGAGAATGATTAGCATTCAGTTGCTTCTTTTCATTAAGATGTTTTTGAAAGATTTTAGGTTTTAAGGATTTTAATATATATGTATATGTTATCCCATGCCAAATAAGATTTGCTAATGTTATTTCTTCTTGTGACTAATAACATAATTTTTCTTTTTGTATATGGTTTTGGTTAAAGGCATTGTAGTTTCTTAACATTTAGTTCAGATATATTTTATTAACTATGAATTTTTATTAGAAGATTCTTGTCTGCTTGCGGTGACGCCAAGTCATCAGTCTGAAACAGGTCTGACTCAGCATTTCCGCTCCCTTCGAGTCGATCTGAGGCAATATTTAAAAAGTTTAATTCACTTCGCGAGTGGTTGGGATAATTATGACCACCAGATGGCACCACCTCACTGATCCCCGGATAAGAATGTTGACGTTGCTCGGATAAGCCTTCAAATACCCAGCCGTTTTTCCTCTCGGAGAGAGTGGAGCAGTGAAGACGGGCTGAGATAGAGCCCCTGCCCGGCGGGCAAGGTGGGTGTCTCCTGACTGGAGATGGGGCTGAAGACGACTGGAAGCCGTGGAAGATTCGGGTGTCCGGAACAGAAGAGAGGAAGGTAAGAGATTTCCTCGTTACGGTAATCGGACTAGGCTTGGGGTGAGGCCGGAAGGTGGTCCGTTGAAGATAGAGCCAGTTATATATTTTATTTTTCATTCGTCGCGTTTGGCCACAAGACAGATAGGAATCTTTTCTTTTCGCATTAGTGCACCCAGAATTATGTGTAGATAATGATCAAGTTATGTGGAAATTGTTAATTTTATTACTGATTATAAGGTAATGAGTATTGATGGGGAATGTTTAAGTTATAATTAGTATTAGTGCATATGTTTATTATTGTAGATGATGGAGAGGATTATTGTTGTAGACGAGGGATCGAGTTATGTGGAAATTATTAATTTTATTACTGATTTTGAGGTAATGAGTATTGATGGGGAATGTTTAAGCTGTACGTAGTATTAGTGCATTTGGTTATTATTATTGATGAGGGATATGATTACTGTTATAGAGGATAGATCGAGTTTTGTTTGTAAATTATTATTTTGTTAGTGCTGTTATTGACGGTGCATCTTATGTTACATTAAAAGTTTTAGTTTTCCAGTTGACTGAGAATTTCTGTTTAAATTGTAATAATTATTTTATTAATCCCTTACTAATGAATGAATCTGTAATTGTTATTTTATTAATACCTTATCAAGAATAGATGAATGTAATTTTTATTTCAATATAATGCCGCTTCATTTCTGTTAGATAAATGTTTTGGGGTTTATTTCTTCACCCAGTTTCCCTTATGTGTCCTCGATTATACCCTGTCCTCTCCCAGCCCTTTGCCCCCGCGGGTAACAACATAGTTCTTCTTTTATAATTAGGTAATTTGTTAATTAGTTAGTCAGTTTGTTATTTCTAGGATTGGTTGTACATCATCATTAACGCTTTTTAGAGCTTCACACTATCAGAATCGGAGAGCCCCCAAATACAGTAAATACACTTATTGAAACATAGCAATACCATTTTGTTCAATGTATATACCATAAAAATGTATATTAAGTAAATTAAATCTGAGAGTTAAGAAATAAATTATTTTAACTAAATTCAACTTTGATCGAGCTACAGTCTTCAGCTAGAGTTGAAGTCGGTGGAGATATTCTGGTCACAGGCAGTGGAGTATGGCGACGATCTTGAGCGACACTAATGGTAAATGTATCTCGCCGCGTAACACGCACTCACACACACACATTTTTAGATATCCTTTAATGTCATATAAAAAATTTAAGTAACACATCTTTTAATTATATAACACCAAATTATATTAATGGAAGTATTGGTAGTTGTTTAATTTAATTAATTTTATTTAAATGTAATAAATTATTCAATTAAAAATCGGTAGTTAAAAGTATATTATATGGAATAAACTAAATTATTTCTAAAATTTCAAGTAATCAGAATGCTTTATACCACTTCCTTAATAGATTATTTGAAGTAGTTCAAGGATTTGAGGTTTAAATGATAAACGTTTAATTTCTTTTTTATGGAAGAAATGTCACGCTTCAATTCAAGGGGGGATCCAGGATTATTTTCTGGGCGGTAGGGGGGCACAACGGCCTGACAGGAAAAAAAATCAACAATAACTTAGAAATAAACTTGTAGTTTCTATAGAAAGATTTCATAAGAAGCGAGGGGATGGTTGACTGGAAGATTGACGTAAGGAAGAAAATAGTTGGGGGTGCAGTCAAATAAAAACACTAAATAAGTGGTTACTTATTTAATAATGTGCCGACGTTTCGACCCACTTTGTGGGTCATCTTCAGGGCTATAGGAGGCTGGAGCAAGACTAGACGCGGTCTAACTGACAAGATTTCATAGGTTTATTAAGATATCAAAACAATAGTTTCACTCATGATCTTTCTGTTATTTTAACAATATATGATCATGTCATTTGCCTATAATTATGTACTACAATGGATTCTCCACGCTACAAAAAAAACTGTCTGGGGGGGGACACGTGCACCCGTGCCCCCCCCCCCCCTGGACCCCCCCCCATGCTTTAATTTCATATTTAATCTTCATTCAGTTTTAAAGTAGATTTAAAATTATTTTTCTAATTTGTAACTATCCAAAACAAAATTTTGATAATTTTTTCATTGCTTAATAATGGTGTTTTTTTAATTAAAGTTTTATATCTTAACCCTTTCAGTGCGGAGCTAATTTTCACATATTTTGCATAAATTTCGAAATGATTTTTGAAAAAAGTACCTTATTAATTACTGCTACGACACGTCCGCACAGATCGATACCTAACATCAAACTGCGCAATAGTTGACATTCCGACGCTCCGCAATTTATACGCATTAATAGAGAGTCGATTTATCGAAGGTTCGCACTAAAAGGGTTAAATAGTGTAGCCAATTTTTAAAATAATTCTCGATATCCCTCATACCTTTTTTTTTTTTTTAGAATTGATTACATATTTAATGTATTTTATTTATTGTTATAAGTAAACATGTCTACAGTGGCTTAGCAATATATCCTAGCTCAGGGGAACCTTCCGACCAATACAAGTCGGAACTTTCAATACCGACAAAATATTAATATCAGTATACTTTAAAGTGTTTGAATCAAATACTAGAATTCAGAAATTTAAGGTATTCTACGAAACGATACTTATATAAGATGCTTTTAACATAGTGAAGATGTTTATGTTTTTTTATTAAACGTCACTTTAAGCTGCTATAGCTAATCGGATGGAGTCCTAAATTTTGCCCATCTTGATATAATTAGGATAGGCACGTATATAGAACCTCCCCTAGGTGAGGAAACTGAATCTCATTCTTTGGCAGTTATGAATTTGACAATAAAAAGAAAAAATATTGCAAAGAATACTCTAAGCGACTTAAAGAATAGTCAATTGAGTGATGTCCGAAAATATGAAAAATTAAAAAAATCTAACACGCATGAGAGTCTTGAGACAACTAAATCCTCGAAATTCGATTTTCACAAATTATTCTCGAATATATACATTGAATAATTCAATGTTCAATTGAAAAATTTATAAGATAATAAATTAAAAATCATTAAATCCGTAACTCAGAATGATCATTTGGTTAATACGGCGCGGCTGAAAACCAAGAATTTCTTTATAATATCATGACTAAGTATTCAGTCAAATAAGTAGCACTATAATAATTTGAAAATCCTTGGATTCTGCGTCGAATAATTACTTCGGAATAATAGTTTGATTAAGTGATGTGATTGAAATCCACTAAGATTTTTTCAAGATGAAATACAGGGTACTGTATATGTTATGTATTTAGGAAATGAGTACTCCCGTTGAAATAAATCCTTATTAATGGAATAGGAGTAGTAAATTTGATTGCATGATCAATTTTTTCTGTTAGATTACTCATTTCCAAGGTCCATTAGTACGTGTTTTATATTTGTATTTGAAGGAAGTTGAAGAAGGAAATTTTTTTTTAATTTAAGAGGCTACTATCAAAATTGTAATTGGGTGTCACCAACCACACCTTATCACAGCCCGTTATCGAAATATGATTTCCTACGAAATGTGTAATCAGAATTATTTTTTTTTGTTTAAATCAGACTCTTTTCACATAAGCACTACTCTAGAGTTGGATATACCATAAATAGGTGGGAGATATGTGATAAGTGGGGAGACTTTTGCTATCAGTATTTGCTGTAATGTACAGTAGGAGTGAGTCCTACGAGACGGCCTCGAGTTTCGGTTATGGCCCTTCCAATTGTCAAAGAAATCGGCGAACGGAGCGCCTTAACACAGAGCTCCTCAAGGCGGCCTCCTTACTCGATTCGGATCAGGTCTTGAGGTCGGTTTCTCTAATATATTTTTATAATAATAATAAGGCTTAGCGAACCCAAAGGATCGATGCCGATATCACTAATCTCTACTTACCTACTTCCGTCCAAGGGCCACTACCCAAACCCAAATCCCCCAGACCACTCATAACGTTATCCTCCCATCAACGCCTCGTTCTACCCCTCAGATGTTTACCAGTCGGCACTACGCTAATTAACTTTTCGCTAATTAAGGAATTCGTTTGTTACCGACCCCAACAACTTTACAAGCCTTTATAAACTAATAAAACGTAAAAAAAGGTAATTTTATGTATTTATTTATATATACTCCACGGTCAATGTTATTAGTCTTCGCTTTAAAATATTATTAGTTTTTAGTATGCAATAATTTAATTCGACCACATGTTAATTATAAGCTGTTGTTTATTCATTTAACTTCATTTTATGCTGCTGTGACTAATCGGGCGATGCTACAGTGGGAGTCCTAAATTTTGCCTATCCTGATATAATTAGGACAGGGGTCTTTAAGGAGTAACTGATACCGTACAGGCTCAGGATCCATATTTTAAGTCCCTTCCGAAGGGCGGCATAACTAAGGATTGTTTACTCAGTTAATTATATGTATTTCTCGCTTAAAAAAAAATAAACTCCACTTAAAATTATTTCACTTACGATTTAGGAGTTATTACAGAAAAACATCCCCCAAGAACATTCGAAACAAGTTATTGTCAAAGCTTAAGGTCCTACTTCAACTCGACCGTTCCACCAACACTACCCCTAACAATCATGACCATACGGTTAGATATAGAAGTATGGTTACGTTGTTGGCATTTTTGAAGCCATGAAAAACGATCAATGTGTAATAATTAATTTTTCGACTCCGATCGATGATGACAATTCTTTTAATGGTCCAGTATTATTAAAAATCTGCTTCTTTTGTACGCTACACCTAAATACATTGTTCCTATTCGAATTCTATCATGCTGTGATTTGAAATTACCCTTAAAAGTCTGTTTGCTCCGCTGTCACAACAAAAGGCAAGAATACTTTTAAGGGATACAAAACTATACGGAAGCGGAGAAGCTCAGTATGTAAGCAACTGGAGCTACTGATCTCTAGGTCCCTAGCACGAGACTGGCTGAGCCAGATAGAATTATTTAGTCTTTTGACATATGTGAATCGACATATCCTCCATAAAGTCGGTACCCAGAATTAGGAGAAAAACCTGACCGTTAATTTCGGGCAAATCATATCTCTGCGTAATACCGTTGGATTATAAATATTTTTTTTATTTAGAGCATCGGAATTTTTTTTTTACTATTTATTCATTTTATATGTTTTACGCTGAGCTACCGATGCTGAAGGAAAAATAAGACCAAATAATTCCAATAAATCTGATTAATAAAAAATAATAATGATAAATATTTATTGAGAGAAATTATACAAATACCATTTGGCACATATAGTATTTGTGATCATTCGTAAACTTCCCCTAATGGATTCAAATGGAAGCGTGGATGGAGAAAATAATTAAAAATATACGACCGTTTCTAAAGTCAATTTTGTTAAACTCGGCCAGAAAGGGGGCCAAACGACCAGAAATATCAACGAAGGTAGTGTAAGTGAGTGAACTGTTCAGGGCTGGTTTCAGACATTTCGAAAGGGATACTTGACCGTTTCTAAAGACATAATTAAAAAACCCAGTATTTTGGGTGTAGGAGAAAATAGTTAAAAATGCCAAGTCACTTAAACGCTGTTCAACCTCAACAGCACACAAAAACTTACCAAATTCCAGCTTATTGAAACCGCTAAGTTAGCTGCGCATACCAATTGAGGATGTGAATATAGAAGAAAATGTCGCTACAGTTCGAAAATATAAAAATCTCGATAGTGTTATGTTTATTTCATTTAATGTCCCTTTGTGCTGCCAAGGTTAATCGGAATGTACCACAGTGAGAGCCCTAAGTATTGCATATCTAGGTATAATTATCATAGAGATTTTAACGAGTACAAACAACAACAGAGGCTCAGGACCACCTTTTTATGTCCCTTCCAAAGGATGGCATAACCAGGGAGAAATCCTAAGGTCACTTGCTGGGATGCGAACTCATGATCTTGGTGTTGTAAAGAATTTTAATTTTATTATGTATATCCATATTCAACTATTCCAATACATTCAAACTCCAACTCAAAATCCAACTGAAATTTTAACAAATTGGTTATATGTAAGAGGCATGTCTTGTAACGATTGGCTTTCATCAGTGACAATAAAGACCAATTCTTCAATAAAAACTGCCGTAAATATTGATTTTAGAATCCTTTGGGAGTACAGCAGTTCCAAGTACTACCAGCCTCGCTGCTAAGGTATTAGAAACTTGATAAAACGTTTCAGTAAAGTCAAGAAAACCAAAGCAAGGGAAATTATAAAAATATTATAGAAATAACCTCCTTTAAAATCCACGAGCTGATAAGAGATATTTTAGTTATTTATCGTTACAAGGTTCAACAACATGAATCATATTGATAAGAAGGGTGGAATTCATAGTTCTTCCTCAATCACCTGAGGGATTGCAGAAGTATGGAGGTATAATAAAAAAATGATAAATTAAGTTTTTTTAAAACACAACCTTATCAAGTTGGATATAAATAAGTTCATAATTAAATAAAATAATGATCTAAAAAAATAACGAATGCTTATTTTTTTAGGACCACTCTCTCCCTTTTTAATTATTAAAGAAAAACGATCTGTGAAAAGATGTGAATAACGAAGAGAGATTCAAGGAAAATTAATCTCGCGTGACAAAGTTTCAAAAGGTTTTTGATGAAGGCTTGAGTAAATCGTAACTGTTGTTGTATTTTTTTATTTGGCTTTACTATAAAATTGGCGGAGATTATTACTATTTATTGCTCCAAAATGACCCATTAAAGATTTTAAAATTATATTTTTGAATTACCAATTATTAACATTCGAAATCTTAAAATAGAAAATTTCATTAAGATACACCGTTTCAGAGTTATAAATAAAAGTATGCAAACAAATCTAAGAACTTTCTACATGTCTAAAACTTAATCCGAATTGTTTTTATAACCCAGGAACGGTAGTTCCTAACGAAAACATTTGTTTTTGTTCAACTCTCAAAAATATTTTGAGACTTGAAAATAATTATAGAATTGAGCTATTGAAATTTATTCTTGTTTTTGCTAAGAACCGCCGAATATGTTATGTTGTTTTAAATGTTCTATATCGGAAGTGAATGGTGTCAGAAAGGTTGCTTTTTCTTATTCACTTATAGATCCTTGATGCATCTTCATTCGAAGTTCAAATTGATCAATTTGTTAGAATTGTAACTAATTAATCATTAACAAGCGGTGGACTTCTTTTAGATCCTTCAGATGAATTATACATATTTCTTCTTTGAAACGTAGGTAATAAACTATACTGTTCTTTAACATATTCCGTGACAGTTCATTTGTATATTATAATATCTTATATGTTTCATATATTATTGAAATGTATTTATATATAGTATATTTAACAGATATGATATAATCACAGTTCCTTGCAGATTTATTTTGTTTATTATCGTTTGATAATCCCATGAGTTGACTAAAAGATTCGTTCATCTTAACACACAATGATAAATAACCATTTAGATTACACAATTTACACAGATAATAGTCTGTGGTCGATAAGATAAACGATGCCATTCAAGGGAGTGTTTGGAAGAGCTAGGGGTTATGGGTAATATTATACATACACGCATATATGTGCAGGAGCGGGGTAGCTAAGTGTATAGAGCGCTGAGTTGCTATGCTGGAGATCCCGGGTTCGGATCCGGCTGTGACAGATAATTTATTTAATCTGTAAATAATCATAGACCCTGTGGGATCTGCAGACCCTCCTGGGACTAACCCACGTGATTACCCTGAATTTTGTTAAAATCCCGACGGTGGAGCGTGTTTGGGAACAAATCACCCCCAAAATACAACGGGTTTCTTGGAAACGGTTCGAGGGAAAACCTATCATGTGCTGAACCCAAGTTCATAGGTTATAGCGGTACAGGTTTTATTATACAAGTACATCTTCAAACATCTCTGTAAATTTCTTGCAGAAGATTGCAAGATCGCATGGAGCCTAAAGGTGAACACCCAATCTTACATTGCTACGAAGAAAAGTTTTTATAGTGAACTGGCAGGTTTCCTACACTTCTAAAACCATTCCTATTGTGTATGATTATTCTGTATTCTCATTGCATTGAGGGTCAAGGCAGTGTCAAACCGTTCTGGTGACTGGGTAGTGCCATCCCTTACTTCTACTGCGTTGACTGTGATCCTTGCGAAATAGATTTTGCACAGATCTTGTCTGGTTTTCACTATGTATTGAAACCAAGACCCTTTATGAGTTGCACAGGTACAATTTATAATAATTGTTTAATAAATGGCAAGGATAACTAAAATGATATTTGTCTTCATATATAAATACATAAGTAATAATTATAATATGTAACAAAATACATATCGTCGCTGTCAAAACAATACCGCCTATCTACACTTTAGACGATTTTACAAGAGAGTAAAAAACCCGCGCCGAATGTAGACTTACCATTTTTTCAGAACTATTGAAGAGCAGTATCAATAGGTCATACTCTGCCACGTTGCTTACCTTAATACGTGCCTTCCTTAGTGTGTAATTCAACCTGTAGAATGCGTTAGCGTCACTAACTCGTTTTCATAAAAAGTTGTAGATAGGCGGTATTGTTTTGACAGCGACGATTTGTAATATTTGTTTTCGGATTATTAATTCTTCATTCTATATTATTAGGGACATGTTACTGTATTGATAAATATACTTTCAAGTGCCTGCTTTGCATATTGACTGTTATAATCTAGTTTTCCTTCTCTTTGTTTTTAAAGTGAAACTTTTTTTCTATCGTCCCAAAAATTTTCGTTTCTCTATTGCATGTCGCACAGCTAGAGTAGGGCAAGGCCAGAGCAGCCAAGGCCAGTATGGCGGCGCCCAGTCAGCTGACCGTGTAGCATTTCATTTATATTCTCGCTTATTCGTGTGTTCCTCGGAATTTGTGTGCTTTGTCTGTGTATTAATGTAAATGTTTTTATTTACATTATCGTGATGGATAATACAGCTAGTGAGTTAAATAAACCGGTCAACGAAGGAAAAACCAAGAATAGTGCGAAAAGATCCGACGATGAATACATTTTAAGCCGTAAAATTAAAACTCTAAACATTACAAACGACCGTTAAAGGTTAATACATGAAACTTTATTATATCGCCCCGAAATTTTTCGTTTATCTATCGCATGTCCATTACCTTCTCGCGTTACTTATTTCATATGAATATTTGATGAAGTATTTTTATTTGTATCCGGTTCATTGAATATATTTAAATTTATTTAGGCCTTCAGTCATCTTCACAAGCTAAACTACACTCTGAGCCCCCGGAAAAATAGTAGAATGCCGAAAGATGTTATGCCGAGTTCTAGTAGGGGTCCTGAATATTTTGTCTACTATTGATTTCCCATTTTCCCATAAATTTGTTAAGATTAAGAACGCAATTTTAATACCCTAAATCGAATAATTTTTCGAAAATTTTTAGTTAAATGCCTATAAACCGAAAAAAGGTTTCACTTGAATCGTGGTTTCATAAAACAACACAACTTATTTTTTTCTACGTTTCCATGTCCAAAAATAGGAGGAACGATTTGCACAAAGTGATCGCTTTAGTGTGTTGGTAGCATTCTATAAGTCTATAATAACCGGTACTAGTAGCAATATAATTGTCAGGCTGACCAGTTCACGCTGATAGAGAGAATCAACTAATTTATAAAACAATTATAAATAATCCATTTTACCTAGCATAAATGTTAATTTATTGTTTATTTGTAGCTTGTTGTCACAGGGAGCATCTCCGAATGCTACATGTCGAGTGAGCTTAATTTCAGCGAGTCACATCGCAGCTGCTAAGGGCCATGACGAAATACTATCCATACTGATCAGTGCTGGTGCAGATCCGCGACTTCGAGACCTTGCAGGGCGCCAACCTCACCACTTAGCGGCCGCCTCTGGCAATGTGTTGGTTCTTCGGAGGCTTCTCAGTTCGGATAGCGGGCTGATCAATTCTCCTGTAATGCTCCAATTTGATCGAAACGTTGATATTGATACTATTGATTCATGGAACCACAACCATGAGGAAAATCGGGAATTGGTAAGAAATCATTCATTACAATAAAGGGGAGGAGTGTTTCTTCATTTAATAGAAATTAATAATAGTACAATTATTATCAATATAATCTTCCTTATTTGCAGTTATTTGAAGAAATAGAAGTTGGTTATTCTGCCCTTCATATCGCGTCCAAACGAGGAGATGTAAAATGTGTCGAATTCTTGATGTCGTTAGGCGCTGACTTGAGTTTGCGTGATGGAAAAGGCTTGTCGCCACTTGATGTAGCGGGCATTCAGCCATTTCCTACGGATGTATGTGATGCTAGTCCAGTAATAGATGACAGATTCGATAAAGATAACGTAATGAATGAAAGTGAAATTTATATGGTAATGAAAAGTTTAATCGATGGTGGCGCACAAATGCCAAAAGCTAATATAATCTTAAAAGAAGGATATGTAGTGAACCAACGAAGGAAGGGAGTAACAGCACTTCACACATCTGTGAAGAACGAGGATCTTCAATTGACTGAGTACTTGTTGTCAAAAGGCGCTTGCCTTATGACCTGGGACGAGCATGGCTTGCCTCCTGTCCATTTGGCAGTGAACCTTTCTTCATCGGACGTTTTAAAGAGCATGCTGAAGTTTACTGAGTCAATTATGAGCATAAGAGATGCTATGGGAAGAACTCCATTGCACTTGGCCGTTGAAAATGGTTGGACCGATGGCGTAGCAATACTTCTAGAAGCTGGTTCATTCGTATCTGCTACGACTAATCAAAACCAAACTGTTCTTCATATCGCCTCCGAAAAAGGTAGATTTTGTATTCTGGAAGAGCTTCTGTCTCTAAGGGAATCTGAGCAGGTAACTAAATAAATATTATCTTGAATAATAATAGTTGACCTTGATAATGAATGGAAAATGGTCCGGGTAGAGGCCAATAAATTTCTCTTCTATCACTTCTAATCTATATGTTTCACTAATTTACCCATCCTCCCCCCCCCCTCTCTTCTCCATTTCATTTTCTTTCCCTCATAGCCACATACATTACAAAACACATCCCACCATAATTCTTACTATTCCCTTGTTACTGTTTCTGTAGGGCGTTTATTCATTTCCCACCTTTTATTATCATTTTAACGACTTTCATCTCAACTGACTTTTTTATTTTAATTATATTTTTACTTAACCACATATCATTGTCTTTCTACATTTATATTAGTCCAATACAGCCCATCTATTGTAACTTACTTATCGCACTTTATATTCTATTTTACATATTTATTTTAATATCAACTATGTTCTCCTTTCTCACCATGTCTTACCACTTATTACATATTGTACTACATATATCCTTTATACTATTTCATGAACATTTTGGATACATCATCGTCCCCATTGATAGTATACTGTATTTCTCACTTCCATTACTTATCATCATTGTTTCTTATCAACATTTTCATTTTTTATTACACTATGCCGTATTTTTATTACTTGGTTTATTACTTACTTTATTTATTACATACTGTATTTTTCATTTTCATTACGTATCTGTATTGTTTATTTTCATTACCTCTGACTTTATATATTTATTCCTTACTATATTTTTGTATTACTTACTGTAGTTTTTATTTATTTTTTGTTATGGTTATTTATGCTCCACATGGGCATCCTTGCTCTTTATTCATATATATCTCATGTTCTCTCCCCTTCCCCATCTTTATTGTCCACCACTCAGATACCTGATTCTTATGTATTTTTACTTTAATATTTACCCATTTTAATCTTTAATTTTTATCTTTATTACCTTATTCTTTAATTTTGAACACTTTCTGTTTTATTCTTTAGTATGTTTTTTACTACCTTTGTATTTTAAACTTTATATTTACCATGCTTAGCAATTTTTTTACTGTTTTTTAATTTAATAATCAATTGTCTGTATTTTGCATATTTAGCCCTGAAGAAGACCTGCAAAGTAAGTCGAAACGTTGACTAATTAATAAACATTTCTCCACATCTAAGAGAAATTTATTGACCTGTACCCGGACCAGTTTCTTCCACATAAACAAATTTTATTGTGAGATATTTACTTATTTCCAATAATACCTTAATTTACCCATGGGTATTTTAAGATTTAATTGTTTATAAAGTTACGGAGGGACTTGTTTATTTTATGACGGAGGGACTATGTTAAGGGTGGAAAAAAAGGGGGCGAAATGGGTTTAGACTGTACCCCTTCCTTCAGCGTGCCTTAGCACTCCTCATGCCTGAAAGGCGCTGTTCTATCTGTTCACAGATTTAGCAGTTTTTTTATTTTAATCTGCAAGAAACCATTATACAAAAATAAATGTTATTTACAATTCAAGCCCACGTGTGAAATAAATGCCTTAGGAATGTTTTAAAAAAAAAATCAATTTCTGTCATAAATGCCTGTTTCAAATATTCATGGTGAAAAGTTTTATTCATTACATACTTTTAGAGCATCATGGGTCAATTTCGAGTGGGGTAGGATTGAATAAATGAAAATTAAACAAGATAATAAGAAGCGGTATGTTTTTGTCCAATTTAATTTTTTATTTCAGTGATTCAAATGTTTCAGATTTTGGAGAGTAGAGACCACAATTATGAAACGCCTCTTTGTTGTGCTGTAAAAAATGGCCGAGAGAAATGTGTACAACTGCTTGTTTCCAAAGGTGCTGATACAACATTTATGTTACCCGGCGATCTAACCCTACTTCACTTAGCAGTTCGTAACAACTACCGAGAAATCCTAACATGCTTATTAGTAAGTCAAGGTATAGAACGTAAGAACATCAAGAGCAAAGAAGAAAGAGGAGGAATGACTCCTCTTCAGATAGCTGCACAAGAAGGTTATACTGAATGTGTAAAAGAACTATTAGGAGTCAAAGTTGATATATTCTTACAGGCAGATGGACAAACGGCCCTTCATCTTGCAGCAAAATCAGGGCACTTAGAAGTTGTTCAAGCTTTAGTTAGTCATGATCAAAGCATACTTGAAGTCAAGAATAAATCTGGTTGGTACCCTCTCCACATTGCTGCCGGCCAGGGTCACAGCGATTGCGTTCGCTACATGTTATTAATGGGTGCCGACATTTCAGCAACAGTACAAAACGATTCAGAAACGAACACAGCCTTGGACATAGTACTGTACTGTGTTCCAAAGCCTGTCGAGTTCTTAGAAGACTTATTCAATTGTTATATCACAATAAATAATTATCCAGTGCACGACTTAGATTGTGAAATAGAATTGAAGTATGATATTCTCATGCCGAATGGTGAGTACGAAAAACAACTGAATGTAATCGACGCCATTATCAATTGTGGAAAAGAATCTCTCGAAAAAAGTCTCCTTTCGCATCCTCTTACCGAAAGTTTTCTATATCTCAAATGGATGAAACTGAGATCCTACTTTATTCTGGTGATATTGTTATATACCACATTGACGATATCGATAACTACTGTATCACATATTACATTCATCGAAAAAAGTGACAAAACGTTATATCTAGTAATATCGACGGTGGCAAGAGTAGTTATGTTCCTCTGTCTGTTACCTATAATAGCTGTGGTAAGTAAATAAACCATATTAGGTGTTCATCGAAGCTATTTTCCCAGATAAAATTAATAATAAAACTTTAAAAATATTTCAGGAGATAATCAACGCAAGTCAATTAAAACGTTACTATATTCTCGACAGCGAATCCTGGGTAAAATGGTCGGTGATCATTAGCGCCTGTACCTTGGAAACTTTAAATCCGAAAATCTATTGGATACATTACCTCGCTTCCGTAACAGTACTGCTTTCCTGGATCGAGCTGCTCTTTCTCATCTCTCGATGGCCTTCCTGGGGTTTTTACGTTTTAATGTTTTCAAGAGTAGCTTCCAAAGTTATAAAGGTTAGTATAATATAAATATTTACCTATACATATTAATTAGTTATGGATCCTAAAAAAATTGTATTTATCAGAGTTCAAGTCTTAACCCAAAATTGCAAAGAAAGCTATATATAAGTAAATCTAAATACAGGGAAATGTTCGCTCACACACACAAATAAACGAACTTAATGAAGAATAATTCACACAAAATAAATCCATCTTTATTGATTGGACTTTTATAATTAGATAAAGGTATTACACAAAGAAAATTATATCATACATCTATATCCAATAGTATGAATTGGCTGTGGCGAGTTCTGTGCCGGAATAGTGCCCTGTTTCATCATGGCGGGGCGCTCTGTCTTCTTAAGGTTGAGTCTCAAGGGGTATCAGTGCCATTTGAGATTCCTTGCGCAAGGAAAATAACGGTTAATTCTCTGAATTTATGAGGTGAGAGAGGTCGTTCTTAGTGAGCAAATACATGTCCGCCTTCCTCCTGAAGGTGATCCGTTGTGATTTAAACGTGGTGCAAGTCACTACGTGCTCGGCAGTTTCTTTACGCCGCACGGCCCCCTAGCCTTTTTTTTAAACCATATTGCGAGGATGATTATCTCCATCAGAACTGGTCGAGGGCTGGTTAACTTGAAGTCCCCCAGGACTTTAACCGTCAAAGGCAGGATGGCTTAGAGAGCTGCTTATCCCTACTCGGAGATAAGCCATTCCATCTATACGGAAAATATCTCCTTTTGAAGCAATCATTGAAAATTCTCACTAGATGCTCTTCAATATTGCCGCATCAGTACCATTGGGTCCTGAAGCACATATTCTCTTTTTCTGCAGAGCTATTTGAAAATTATATCTGTCTCATGATGGCTTTAAGTACATACCAGGCTGGTATATCAAAGAGGGTCTCACAATATCATCTTGTGATTAATCGTTTTTGGAGTATGTAGCTGCAGCTGAGAAATTGGCTGTTCTCTAGGATGGTAGCCTGAACATCATCTCTGAGAACTGCTAATGTTTGTGGTAGAGCCAACTTGCCCATTGTCACCTTATAGCAGATAACCCAGGGGATTTCCTCAGATTCCTTGACTGTGTACTCATTTCGGTAATCATAGGACTTTGCTTTGAGCTCCTTATGAAGAGTTAACAGCAAGCTCTGCCATACGTACAAAGCTGTGTCTCACAAGGCGATGGAAGTACAAAACTAGTAAATGATTGAGGCTAAGATAGATGTATTGGCGGATATGCTGGAGCATCTTAGGGTAAGGATTGCAGAAGACACAAGAGGATGGAAAAAGGTTACCTGAGAAAATGCCCTTGAAGAATGTAACTAGTGATGACTCAGAAATTGATTACTGTTAGGAAATACTTTCCCATGGCATAGTCAAGATTTGAATCAAGAGGGGTCCTCCCTGACTCCTATGTATCTCAACTCCTCAAGGATGCTTTAACAAAACAGTAAGGATATTGATCCCATATGTCCCAGCTCTTAATCTTGGAGCCTACAGAGCATGCTGACTGCATTGCATATTACGACTGAGGGCCAGACTCCTGAGAAATACTAGAATCTACAAATTATTATAGAGTATGTTCTTACAGCTAAAGACAACCGTTCTACAGAGATATTGGGTATGGGTAAAAGGAGATCTTAGGCACAGTCCATTTCTACTTGGGGAGAAGAAAGAGATAATACCTGAGCTGTTTTTTTTTTTTGTACAGCAAGGTTGAAATAAGAAATAAAAAAGTATTTCCGAAAGTATCAACATTAGTTATAAACAATGGTCTCAAATGTGTATATATATATATAATTTATGTATATATTATATACATATATTTATATATATATATATAAATTATTATGTATAATACGTGCAAAAACTAATGGCCATTTGTTTTCGATGCTACCATTGAATATAGTCAAGTAGTATTTTATACCTTTATTCACCATAATTGTTTCAGTGTTTTATAGGACAGAAATAATATTGCTGTACATTTCTGTTTCAGGTACTGATAACGTTTGGTTTTTTGATGATTGGATTTGCTTTCGCGTTCCAGATTCTTTTTGAAGCGAGTATGCCCTTCAGAAATATCCTTGAAGCTGTGGTGAAAGTTATTGTTATGATGATTGAATTTGATTATGAAAGCATGTTCGAAAATATACACGAAACAACAGCATTTTTTGTAGTTGGAAGGCTCATGTTTGTAACATTTGTATTACTGGTAGCTATGGTGATGATGAATCTTATAATTGGTCTCTCTGTGAGTGATATAACACAGTTAGAAGCCCAAGGGAGGACTCAACAATTAGCTAAACAAGCAGGTTTTTTAAGTTTCTTAGAGCTTTGCTTGTATTCAAAAAAACTGGATTCTCTTCCACAAAAATGGAGGAAAGCTTTATCAGAACGAAGAGCTGTTACAACTACAGTTATAATCCATCCCGCAAGACATTCTCGAACTGACGAAATATTCCCAAAGACTATCATTGAAAATATTTTAAGCAATGTTAGTAACAGGCAAAATAAATCTAATATAAGCAACAGTTTTCAAAATATTTACAATAAGATTGAAGCAATTTCTCAATCATTTCGTACTCTAACAAAGGAAAATTTATATGAAAACAATGTAGAAATTAAAAAATTTAAAGAGATTCTTATATCAATATTAGAAGAACAAAAATCACTTAAAGAGTTAATCATGAAAATTGAAAATAATGCTAAGGGAAATTCAGCTTGCTCGAGAGAAGTAAATAAAAATGGATTATCAAGAGATAATGATAGTTAAATAAATTTTGGTTGCCCTAATAACCTAAAATTATCTTGAACAATGTTTGTAACCAACAGGAGAATGAAAATTAGCTTGTTATTCCGATTTATAATTGTTTCTGACTTTAAACCTTAGGTATAAGTAAATACTAAGTATTTAATTCCTGTTTATAACTGCCTGAGAGTAATCTGTTTTCAGCCATGATTTGTACTAGGAATAATCAATATGCTCTTTCATGTCATTGTTCCTTCTAGCTGTTGACAGTGTTGGCACCCCCGTTTCTCAGTTTAAGGACCAGAGGAGAGAGAGGTGTTAATTCTTGGTAGCTTTTCCACCAGAAGCATTTGCTTCTTATTGTTCCTATCCCCTCCTTCCAAAATAATCCTATGAAAGGACCGTTTATTTATACTTGGGGGGATTGCTTATACAGAGCCTAGATGATTTCAATAGCAGTGTACTGTAATTGAGAAGGTAGCCTCTGTGAAGCTGTCATCCGGACCAGCCTTAACGTAAACGTTGGTTTCCCAAAAATATATGGTTAACAATTTGAAAATTTTCTCGGATCATTAAGATAACAAACACTTTTATAATAAAGAATTAATTAATTTATTTATTTATTTACTCTCCAACAACTAAAGGGAATCAGTATTACCTAGCAGAATTCCTCGTCATTACTGTTAGTTATTCAACTTTAAATTTCTATTTACTGTTATTATTATTGCTTTAATGAGACATCATTTACAAATATTATTTCTGTTTAGTTCTACTAGTTTGGGGAACATAAACCTAACGAGGTAATGATTTAAATTATAGTGGAGGTCCAACCTCTACTGAATAGTTTCCCCTTGAGCAGTTATCTCTCGAGTGAGCAGATTAAAAGATAAGAATCAAACAAAAATATATATTTTATCCAAAAATGATATACTTAATTACCTTGTTAAAATAGGAATGCCTTATTTATTGTCACATAGTTCATAACTATACGCATTGTATTTATTTTTAGTTTTTATATCTCCAATTTATTTTCCTTTAATGTTCATTATCATATATACTAATACAAAAATAAAAAAATAAATTTTCTGGACAAGTACTGAAACAATAAACAGAGGGGATGGTTTAAAATATATTTTTACTTGGAGTATGCAAGATTCTCTAAAATTGCTGTAGATACTATCAGTATAATTGGATTGTTAAAATAACATAATTTATATTGACATAAAAAAATAGATTGTTTTTTTTTGGAATTCATGCTAAATAAAATCATATTTATTGGAATTGAATAACTGATGATTAACATCTACCAGTAGTTTCTTACGACTTATTTATATTTGCTATTTATGGCTGTGTTCAGTAAGAGTACTTAATATCAAGATGAGGAGATGTTCATAATTTTATTTATGTAAGTGCAAAATTCTCAGTTTTGCTTATTATAAATATGATCCATAATTTTTATATCCGTAAACATGTATTTATAATGGTTCACATTTAATTGCATTACGTAGAAAGATTAGACCATCCACTGTAGACCACTTTAAGTATATATTGTCTAATTTTATTAATAATTAATAATGTTAATTGATAAAAAATAGAAAAACAGCAACTGTGATGTATAATGAATCATACTGAATTATTTATAATTTATAATCTGAAACGAGATTTTTACCTTATTTATGCCCCATAATGGATAAGAAGATTTTTTGGATTAGTTTTATTGTTTAGCATATCCTAAATGCTTTTATAAAATGTATTGACACCAAGATTCTGTTTTCTGTACTCAATTGATTATCTGATAAATAGGTATACAGATTCTAAAACCAAATGAATGGTTTAATGATATTTGCTTTGTTGAGCAATTATATTAATCTGCAGTTGCTCCTTAACAGGTTTGTTCTTATCATAAAATGCTCCAGATATCTTTCATATCATTGGTGTTGAAGCTAAGTTCATGAAGTCCAGAATTGGCAAACATCAAGACTTCTGAGTCGGATTTATTTAAATATATAATCCCTACATTTAATTACTCACACTTAATCATCAAACAAGATTCGATAAAATTTCAGGAAAATAAAATAAATATTAAAATAATTCCATTAAGGCTACATTTTATTAAGGGGGTGTAAACCAAGAAGCTTCATTGACGAATGCAGAAACTTCTTTGCCGTATGGAAAAGTAATAATCGTTGTTCGGCAATTTCTAAAGGCTGTCCCTTTACTGGTAAATTTTTCAAACAACGGCTCACAGTGTTACTAGAAACACAAAATATTAAACATAAACACATACATTTATTCCTAATAAATTTACAAAGTTACTTCAATTGAATTTTAATTTGGGTCATGACAGCTCCCCTCCCTCTACCTGTCTGACAAGAGTTTATAAATATAAGATGTAAGTAAAATAAACTCCACTAAATGTGGATAATAAATTAAGAATTTAATTATTATTTATATAAAGACATGTAGTTCTATTATAAGTAAATACATAACTGATAATCAGTTGTGTTTATATAAAGTTTATTACCAATATTAAGTTTTAAAAATCAACAAACTGTTACTTTAATATTGAATTGCACTCTAAGTTCCTCTATGATTTTTGTGAAACAAATCTTTTAAAAAATGTTTAACCGCAATTCATTATGGTGCTAATACTTATACCCCGACAGCCCTTAGGTAGATAATCTCTATTGTGGTCTTTCATTCCAGTATCATTGACGAGGGTAAGTCAATTATTATCCGCAATATAGTTATTAAATTTAATAGTAATCAAATAGGAAACTTACAAGTAAATCATTTTTCGACATAGTCCCCTTTCTTGGCACTTGGTCCATCGTTCTACAAGCATCATGAAGCTTGTACAAAAGGATCAGGTGGCAAACACCTCAATAAAAAAAAACGTTGTGGCGATAATGGTGTTGCTTGTGCTAGATCATACATACACAAACACAAGCACCCAACCAAGCAAACACCCGTGCATACCCAGACCAAACAAATGTCATAAACATAAAAAGTAGGAACTGACAGCTATCAGGATTCAGATATAATTCTAAGAAAATCATTTTTAAAATATTAAAAAGTTTAGAATGTTTAAAATACCAATAGGAAAATACATTTTGAACTAAAATTTTCTTTTAGCACCAAATTAAAAAATAAAAGAAAAAACTGCATGAACAACATTTGTGATGAATTCTAGCATAATAAAATAAAATAAAAAAAGCATATTTACCATAATTTAAATACATAATTTACTAAATAAGAAGACTCCAGTTCATTTTGGCAGCTAGATATGACATCCTGAAACCTAAAAACAAAAAAATATTAAGACAGGACAAAACAATATGTAATCAGACAAAAACAGAACAAAAAAAGTCAAGAATATCACATCCAATACTAATATTTTACCTTGTCAATTCATGAATAAGTTCAAACACAATTGGCTCTGTAAGAACTCTTATATTGGCATCTTCAGGTAAAGAAACTCCACACTTTTCTTCTAAGCTGCACAAGCGGCAGTGAGTATACTGCAGTTTACTTCCTGTATCACCAGAAGCCTAAGAATTTATAGAATTAAGAATATTTATGCTCATTAAAGATTTATGATAAGAAGATGAGCCAATATTTAAATTTTAACATGGAAAAGTTAATCGAGAGCTAAAAACACAAAGGTAATAAATAAGTGAAATTTAGAAAATAAGTAACAAATTAACTACATTAAAACTAATTAAATTGCAAGGGAAGGAGTGATTAATAATTTAAAAAACTTAAGTAGAATATCTGAATCAATTAAAATATGAAATATTTTGTTAAAACTTATTGCTTGCTAAAGGGTCATAAAAATTTAACAATAACACGAATAAGTTTGACTCCCATATTCAGCAAACTTCAAATTTTGAGGAATTAAAAAAATTTGATGAATATATAAATTCTTAAGGTAATTATTAAATAAATAATTTTAATTAAAGGGTTTCACACCCTCTGAACTGAACCGATGACCACCTACTCGGGTTTTAAGAAGAAAAAGGTTGAAACCAAATACGGGACAGTTAAAGTGATGCAGAGATTCAAGTACCTTGGAGAAATCATATGCAGCAATGGGTCGGATGGAGAGGGGTTTAAGGAGAAAGTCACTAAATTGGAGCATTAAGTTTCGCCACCAGTAATTTTTACAACAGGAAGAACCTATCTATTAAAGCTAGGCTACGACATTATAATACAGTCAAGCCGGTGATACTTTATGGAACGGAAACCTCTTGTTTTCCCAGTATAGAGAGGCTTTTGAAAATAGAAAGAACAATTCTCAGAAGAATCTACAGACCTAGGAAAAAACCTGAATGAAGTAATTTATAAGGAAACAACAGACTTAGAAACTGACGTTAGGGTGGGAAGCCTAAGGTTCTATGGACACATGATGAGGATGAATCCTGAAAGACAGAACCATAAAATGTTTCACCGAATCCACTGTCACAAAAATTCAACAGGATATTTCAAACAACTTAAGGATGATATGGACCAAGTGGGGCTAACAGACCAAGATTGTTTTGACAGGGATGAATACAGAAGGGCGCTCAAGGGAATAAAGGTTCTTGTGGGAAAAAAGAGCCCTAAAAAGGGTCTTGTGTTCACGAGTTATTAGAAATGTATTTAAAATAAATAATATACCAATGGATTTTCTCCATTTCCCAACAATAGGTTCAAATGATAATTGGAGTACTGCAATCTGTTAAATCCATCTATTTAGAATGTTGAGTTGGCTCTATTCGGTCTTTATTGATGTGAGTTTTTTCCAAATACCTGAATTGGTGAAATGTTCACTAATCCGTAATTTTTCAGTATGTTGGGGACTTTTAAGTTTTGGATTTTTCAAATTTCATATTAGTAATTACTTTCATGGTGATTACTACTTTCCATTAAATGAACAAACTAACAAAGAATATTTTTTAAAAACAGTTATACAGGGTGGCGCAATAGAACGTGCAAATTTTAAAAAAACATTAAAAAATAAATACAAAAGGTATAGTTAAAATAAAAATGAGGCATTGTAATATAATAATTGAAGTTTATTTTTTATAAATTACATCATCCAAATGATGACCTTCTCTTCGACAGCACTCCTCTAACCGCAAACGGAAATTATTGAAAACTTTCTTCAATAATGTTCAATGACGTTTTGCCCCCGCGCATTTTCAAAGAAAAAACTACCAATAATTCCTCTGCCACAGATTGTGGTCCATACTGTCACTTTAGGACTGTGCAGTGGTTTCTGATGTTTGAGTTTAGGATTCTCACTGTACCAGTAACGACAATTTTGACGGTTTACGAAACCATTGATGATTCTCGTAATATGCGCGACGCTTCCCGTCGAAGTGACTCATAGCGACTAAAACTCCATGAGCCCGCCTATCAAACGATGTAGGGCCCCCTCCCCCCGCGCGCTTTGCACTCTGCGGAAAAAGATGATGCAATATGCACGTTCTATTGCGCCACCCTGTATCTTACCTGTAAAGCATTTTGCCAGCTAAACTGAAAATTGCGATCCCTTCTGTGTTTTAATACATAAACCAATAAAGAGGTTATTCCGAGAACTTTAGTCACTTCTGGATCTGAACTTCTGGTATCTGAAACGCAATAACATACCATGAATTGCATAAGACCCAAAAGATAGTAAGTTATATCTTAATGAGTAAAACCTAATTAACGGAAATTCAAAATAGATATATAATTAAATAAATTAAATACTATTACAAGATTTTTACAAACATTTAGGAAACAGATGTCTTTTTTTTAAAGAAACAAGTATGATTGTAAAGATCTAAATTGATAAAACAATTATACCTGTAATGATGTTTAATAATATATAAATGGTCAAGTATATATAACTTTATTAAAGCCACAATTATAAGACATTATTGTAACTAAATGAAATATTACAATTGTGGCATTCAAGATAAAACTGGTCATTGGAAACAACTATTCAAATTGTTGAATTACTTAAAACATGCCTACTTGGAGAATTGGCTTGCTGTTTGGCCATTATCTTTATAGCTTCATTTAATATATCAGCAAGAAAAATACTTGTCCCTTTTCTTGTACTCATTCCAGTTATTCTACCAAACGGTATGTGCACTACATTTTTGTTTACTAATTTAGAAATGGCAAATTTTAGCCTACTTAAATGTTCGGATTGACTTTTATCAACAACATACATGAGAGTATCACAATCATAATTATCAAGGCGATCTAAAGCAGAAGCGATGTCTCTCATCAAATAGAGGGTCGTTCCATCACTTTTGAATAAAGGTATTTTCATGTCATCCATTTCCATTGCCTGAAATGGATATCATATATTAGAAGAAGGACAAAAACAATAAAAAATTAAATTACTGTTTTAAGTTTTGGAAAATAAATTTTCTCGAATAATACTAACATAATAAAACCAATGAATTAATTCAATTAAAAAATATATAAAAACAGGTTGTGAATCACTCTCCATGGTGAATTTAAGGTTAAAAAAAAACATGAGCCAGTAGTTAAATTAACCAATTGACAGAGTATTAAACCCTAAGCAATTATTATTACTAGAGAAATACAGCTCACATGAACAAGGCTTTTTTTTCTCTCTGTATAATTTTAATCCACACCTGTCAAATACAAATAATTGACAATCAACAGATTGAATGACAGGAAAATAATACATAGCGACAAGAAAGGCATGAAGAAGAACAGTACCCAGCTATACCTCTCCCTTAGCTTGATTTAATTTTCTCCTCCAAGTGTTCTCAGGCATGAGAGTCGTGGCCATTTGTTGTATCAATGGGTTTGGGTCTCCATATAGTTTTTCTTGAAAGCGTTTGTAGTACGTTCGTATGTGTTCCTCAACCGTTAGTATTTTTAAGTCTGTATGCAAAGTTTTGTTATGGACATACCAAGGTGCTTTAGTGATAAGTCTTGAGTACTTTTGACCGAAAAGTTTGCAGCCGTTTTCTATGAGTCTGTTTAGCGATACTGTAAATTTGTAATGCATATGTCCAAACTGGTTTAAGTAAGTAAGTGTACGTGTTTAATTTCTGTCTTAAATCTAATTTGGAGTTTTTCCTGAATAGCGAATACTAACTAACAGTTAAAGTTAAGAATAAAAAAAAAAATTACCAAACAATTTTCATGTACACAAATTAATTCAATACTCTTCATCTGATCAATAACATGAGAAATATTTTGTGCTCTATAATCTGATTCATACAAGTAGTCATCAAAAACTATTCCTAATGACTTGTATAGTTCCTTTAAATGTTCTACTGTTATTAATCTAATTTTTTTCCATTCTTCGGTCCAGTTTGATGAATTTTTTTCTAGTTCAGCAAATATTTCCTTAGCATTATTTAATGAATCACCATTATTGTAAGCAAAACTGTAAGCCTTGTATAACTCTTTCATTGGATTTTTAAGAAGATGGACATCCGGAATATTCAAGGAATCCAAACCAATTTTGACATATCCAATTTGTGTCCCCCAATCTCCAAGATAATTCAATCTTTTAACATTATTTGACAAGCTCATAATATTTGCAACAAAATTGCCAATGATAGTTGATCTTAAATGGCCCATATGGAAGGGTTTAGCAATATTAGGTGAGCTGCAAATGTAATAAAAACAAAACTTAAAAAAATCTTCATTAATTTTTTTATTAATCATTCCATATCTTGAAAAATTTATAAAATAATATTACCTAAAATCTATCACAACTTTGTTTTTAGGATAATTCCTCAGAAGTTCATCTTCATTGGAATTCAGTGATGTCTTTAAAACTGAAGAATATAACTCATTTTTGTCAACATGAAAAATAATAGTTTCTTCCCCTTCAATAGAGTTTTTTGAGATGTGTTTAATGATAGAATCACACTTCATAGACAAAATATTATGGCTGTTGGGTACATTCAGGGATTTAAGGTCCTCAGTAGAAATGTGGAAAGTAACATAAGGCAAATCCTGATTAAACTTCTGATTTAACTGTAATTTTGAATTTAATGTATCATGTTTTGGTTCTGAAAATATACCAACAGCTTCGGCAATCTAAAAAAAAAAAAAAAAAAAAATGAAATTCTATTATGCTCATAGACATGAAAAACTTTTAAAAAATATTTAAATAAGATTTAAAGTAAAAAATTAAAATATAAGCCAAACAAAGAAATGTTCGTTGGCTCGTGATGGATTTGTTAATGAAATGGAAGTTCACAACTTGATTTTGAAGAAACCATTATAATTGTTTAACTATGAAGTTTCTGATTAAGAATAGATTTGATTTGATAATGAAATTAAATATAGATTTTATGATGAACTGGTGTGAGTTTAAAATAAATTACAGTGAAACTATTTTAAAATAATATTAGATGATGGAACAAAAAGGTAGGAAATGAAATTTTTAATTTTAAAAATTTAAATCTGGATAAAATGAAGATTAAATTAAAGGTAGAGGTCAAAGCTATAAAAGAAACTGCAAAGATATAAGCAAGCAATGTGTAGAGATCTGAGCTTTAAATAGTTCCAATGTTAGCAATATTTTTAACATTTGCGTCTTAAAAATGGAATGTCTAAATTTCTCAAAAATGAAAAAAACAGAATATCTTAAAAACAAGTCATAATATGGTGGCATGAACCTAATATAGGTAGATCCAGATTAAAACTGCAGTAACGCTCAAAATTAGCCTGTCTAATTATCAACAGCACAACTATTAAAACTGCAGCGATACAAGTACTAATCAATATGCTACCTGCACTTGGAGGTGGAGATGCAGGCCTTGAGTACAATCATCAGGCATGTTAAACATAGGATGACTTGCTGGGTCTCTATGGGAATCGAGCACTGTAAGTTGTGCCAAAGGCAAGAAGGTAAGAGTTTTTCACTTTCTTGATCATGAACGAAAGTACATAATTATTAATACTGTATTAAAACAGAAGAGACGAGCGAGCATAGACCAAATAATCAACCGCCATCCAGATGGGTTTCTCACAGCAAAGGACTTGGAAGTATGGATCTAAATAAAAGGTAAATCACTAAATGGAAAATATATCCTAGATGGTGTATCAACCCTTGGACAATTCATTGCAGCATTATTAGCTATCACATACTGCCTTAATGTTCTATTAGAGGAAAAGATAAAAGGGGAAATCATTACACTTTATCATGATAGTGAGGCGGAGATTGGTTCACTTAATAAACTCATCACATGCTACAAGAAGTAGAAAACTTTAATACTGCTCAAAACAACCTTGCTATCAACAACAAAGTGTGAAATGAATGCTGGGGCCTAATGGCATATTAGGTAAGTGATGTGTAAGCAGACAAGTTGGTCAATAAACATTTTGCTTGATCCAGATATACCACTTATGAATTTCATACGAACAATTATTTAATATTATATTTAAAAAATTGAATAAGGTACAAACATATTTATATTGAAATTATATTATTAATAGACTAAGTTCAGTGATGTCAGTATTATGAATACCTATTGTTTACAAGTGGGGGTTCTAATAGATTGTCATTCACACTAACAAAAACAGGAGCAGAAAAAGAAAATGTAAAACCAAAGAAAAGGATAAACTAAACAATTTAAATAAAGCAAGACAGTCCTTTAAAGTATCAGATCAAATGAAAGAAAGGGAAGACACTAGCATTATAATTTCTTATCAAACATACATAATTTCATCCAATTATTTAGTAAATTACATAATCTGTTTTTAATTCCATTATTAAGACCACAGTTGACCAAAACTTAAAATTTCAATGTAACAGAAAAGTATAAAATAAATACCCTTCTACATATCTGTTTTCTGCAATCAAGAATAGGGTATTTAAACATATTGATATATTTAGAATCGAATATAACAGGAAACAATCTGTTATCTAGAAAAAATTACATTTAAACATTCCCAATATTATTTTGAACAGCCATTTTGGATAAACAGCGAAGACCCTATCATAAACAATCTGTAAAATACTCAATCATTTTTTTTTTAATGCCTTTAGAACTATTTAAATATAATAAATTATTTAATTTTAACAAGGTTGGTGTGTTAAAAAATCATCAGTACATACATTATCATTTTTTTAATTAACTGACCTGTAGGTAAACCAATGATCAAGAATAGTAGCCATTTTGATGAAATTTTGTCTACTGATGCCGATCGAGGGTTTAGTATTTTATTTTTCGTTTCTTACGGTGTGACTGAAATGTCGAAAGCGATATCAAAGGTTTTTAATTAAATGAACTCGGTTTTTGTAATTTATAATTTTTTTAACTTGGTGTTTGTTACTAGTGTATAAACAAATGGTGCAGATTTTCTTGGTTGTGTACTAAGATTGCCAAAATTTTCGTTTTGTGTTTGTCATCAGTTCTTGGTCGATATTTATTGTAATTTTATCAAAATCGGCTAAGCTGTTTCGTTTTTATTCTTTCTATTAACAGTGAAGGTAAAATTGATCAGAATGTTGTGAATTCAACCTTATAGATCAAATTATGTTTATGTCCTTATTTTACAATCTTATAAATTTGTATTACTAGTGGAACCTAAACGATTTATCGTGACAATGGTTATTTCTTTGTAGGATTCAATAGGATGATTTTGTAATTCACCAAATTTGAAATAACTATGTTGGTAAGTTGCTGTTACTTTTTATTTTAAAATATTTCTCAGTTATATGGTATTTTATTGTGAATTTTGTTGATAGAGTGATTCAAGTAATTCTGATGGCTCACCTTTGAAAAACAATCGGAAAAAATATATTAAGGTAAATTGTGCATATATTAAAGATAAGAAAATTTTGGACATATGTACAAGACATTTTTGTTCTAATACTCTTCGTTTGTATTTATTTTTGTTTTATTAAAAAGGAATCATCTGACTCGGAGGAGGAAAATGATAACATTTCCAAAACCAAAACTCTTAGACGGAGAAGGGTAATTATGAGTTTGTATTGATATAAAATTACCTTTAAGTCAAAGTTTGTCATAAAAGTTTTACATCATTATTTTATATATAAATTTCTGGCCTCAAGACCAACCTCAGGTAACTTAAATCTTACTTTCATTCATAACTTTTACTTATCATTACTTTCATATCTTCTTGCGATGAAGGCTCAATATTTGTGTTCAATATAGTTATCATAATTCATTATATGTTTTCTATTACTGGGTTGTATATAATTCTTGAGTTTTAAAAAAGAATACAGATTTTCTTAGTTACTGATTGTTAATGTTGGAAATATTGTTTTAAGATAATGTTTGGTAATTGTTGGCTCACATAGTTTATTTGTCTTTTTACTTGATATTCATTGCTTATTGTGCATGTTAAGAAAATATTCCTAGTATCTTGTGACTCAAGTTAATGGAAGAAGTTACACACAGTTTTGAGTAGTGTTGATAAGAACATTTCAAAAATCCATGCCCCTTAAATTAATATATTAAATTAAAATAATGTTTTGAGTAATAACATAATTTCTCTTCCCTTCTAAGCAATTGTTATAGACAGTTTTGCTTGTCGTAATCAGGTTTTCTGATTTTCTAGCCATTCAGCTTTTATGGAGTTTTCCACCTCCTTGTATATGTGCTAGCTTGTATATGTTGTTGCAAATGTATTATCTAACCCAGTAATGTCTAGCTACTGCTAGATTTCAGTAAATGATTATAGATCAAGTTAAGACAATTGAATCCAGTTTCAGTTACTATGGGATACTTGCATATGCATCATTATTTTCATGTTTTAGATTACATTAGTTGTAGTTAATGTTTTATTTTTTAATTACAATGCTGAAGATACACATTAGGATGTCTGTTAAATCTATTTGGTATACATACCGTGAAATCCTCTGGTTTTCCTTAACAGGGGTAGGCTATTAATTTTCCATGAGAAATACATGAATTCATCTTTTCATATTTTTAATTTATAACTTTCATGAAAGATGCAATCAATGCATTTATTTCTAAATTGTTCAGTTGAATTCTAAACACGTTATGTTGTGAATTACATGTCGGTGTGATTGTTAGGTTGTTTCCAGTTCTTTTCTCAAGCTGAAATAAATATCTCATCTTTGAATCATTTTAATAATATCCAAGTTTTTAATAACCGACATTTAATGTTATTAGGCATTCTCAGTTCCGTAGTTTGTCGCTTCAAGTCAAGTCATAATTTTCTTTTGTTTCTTTTTTAATATTCTCATAAATAAAAATAGTGTTATTATTGACTGTATTTCGTAACTATCACTAGCTATATTTAGTAAATATTGCGGACTGTATATAGATTAAAGAACCGACTGATCTATACTTCAAAATGGTTCTTGAGACGTTTATTTTTAGATCAAATCATTACTGAATCATATACATTTTCCATAATTACACTCCTTTTTTTCATGCTAAAACTTACTTTGTTTTTATTTTTGAGAATATTAAAAAGGAAACAAATGAAAACTTGTGATTTAACTCGGAATAAAAAGCTGCGGAACTGATACCTAATTTGATCGTTATAATCATCGTCGATCCTTTGAGTCCATTAATTTTTTATTAATATCCATTAATTCAAGTAATATTGAACCAATATCACAATTTTTTGTTAATGAAATTAGCTATTTATAATAAATTGAACACCTTAACCACTGCAATCTACAACTGGTCTTGGGTTCTATATAAAATACAAATTTAATGCTAAAAGGTGATTTGAATACTTAAGGTTACCCTCATCATAATGCCAAGGTGAGCACTAGAAGGTTCTACCGATAACTGAGTGTTTATCCATATCTGATTAGAGAATAAATAACTATTTACAACTACCCATTTCAAACTGCTACATGCCAAGCTACTCCACTACCATTCACTGAAAAAAAATAAATTATTATGTAAACTAGGAAAATATGTGCTTGTCATTTTTCTGAGATTAGTACTTTTGATAATGTCTTCTCTTAAAAAAAAAAAAATTATTGGGCTGTATAAAAAACCGTTTCACCTTCTCCATGGAGAGAAGATGGCGACTAACAGTATCTTTCGACACACCACACTCCCTGGCAAGTTTGCGAGTACTTGTGGACGGATTTGACTCAACAGCTTCCTTCAGAATGGTCGCCCGGAGCCCTTCTTCCTTTCTAACGTATCTCCACTGCTAAATTTTTCAAACCTATGCCGCGCAGTGCGCTGGTCAAGGACACCTTCCCCTTCATATTTAATAATTTCACAAGTTGCTTCAGCGGCTGTGAAATTTTTTTTTCCAGTATTGTCTTAAATTACAAGAATTTCGTAGGACACTGTTATGTTTTTTCTTTGAAATAAATAACTAAACTGAGGCTTTTTTTGAAGAAGTCCAGCATTAGTAAACACGCTTAGAGAATGCTCTAAAGGGATTATTAAGTGTTGGTAAATAATAAATAGCATTAAAATATTTTTTTGATACACCCCATTATTTTGTGTTTGTCAAATGTTTGTTATTTTTGAGGCTAACTTTTTTTTTCTCTTTTCAGCAAATATTTCCCTTGGCAATAGTCATAACAGTTACTTCTCACATTAATTATTAAAATGAATTGTCTTGACTACTTTAGTTTTTTTTTATTTGAATGATTTCTGTTAGTTATTGATTTTTTTCTCATATAATTAAAATCTAATTTTTACCAGGTATCAAGTTCATCTGACTCAAGTGGAAGTGGTATAGTTGGACCCTCTCATAAAAAAACTAGGGTATTCATTGTTTCTTTATTTATTTTTTTTCCTCTACTTTTAAATTTTTTTCTCCTCTAATACTATATATGTATGATTATAGATTATATCTGAAAGTGAATCAGAATCTTGTACTAGCTCTGATTCCGAAATCGATGAAGTATTTCGACCATGGACTTCAAAGGTTAGTAAAGTTTCTGAAAAAGAAAGTAATCAAACAATAAGTTCTATAATTGTGGTATTTACTCCTACCATTTCTGCCCCTATGATATAAGATCATTTCATTAGCCTGTCTCTCCTGTAGTTGTGCATCTTCTGACATTTTACCTCCAGCAGTCTCATAGCATCTGTCAGATGCCATAGATTTTAAAAACCATCTCATTAAAAAAATATTTTAAGTTACTAATTTTATAAGACTTAGTTCTCATTAGAATTGATGATTTTTATGGATATTTGATTAATTTATTATAAAAACTAAGCATATATCAAATTTGAAGAACATAAAATCATTTATTTTTTATATTGTTCTTTTGATGGTGAATATTTTAAATATTTTTATTTTGAAGAGAAAAGTTCTGTGTTGTCCGGGATTCGAACCCAGGTCGCCCGCGTCTGATAAAGAGGTCCACGTGGTTAGAGACGCGGTGACCCGGGTTCGAATCCCGGCCAAGACAAATCTTATCTCTTCAAAATATAGATATTTAAAATAAAATCATTTTTATTTGGGCAAGAGTCAGATCTATATAATCAAAATGTACTTCATGCCTATTGTTTTTTTGAATGATTGTACTGGGTTATGTTAGTTCAGAGATATAATATGGTAATCAGAGATTTTTAAGTCAATAGAAGGAACATTAATGTATGACTTATCGAAAACATAACAAGGAATTTTATTTCAAAATTGATCAATAAAATCTACTTCATCATATCATTTAATTACATTTGCAGATCTCATTGTATCAGAGTTTTGCCCAAACATCTGGAAATTAACTAGAGAAAAATATAATATTACCGTATGCCATGAATTATTACAGCTTTTTTCATTAAAAATTTTACATATAATTATTACTTTTAACTCCATTGGTGAATCTTGATGTTTTCTTCTTTTTTTAAATCTGAATTAATAGGAATACCTTTAATTTTCTTATTATTTAACACGAAGACTGCTTAGATTCCTGGTATCGGCATCAAAATTTACTTTGTCTTTCCATAGTTGACCAACAGAATTGTTGCTATTGTCACTATGATAAATGCTTAGATTTATCCATTGTCATTATTTATTTATTTATTTTTTAATTTTTAGAACAAATTACCAAAATCAAGAACAGCACTTCTATCAGATTCAGAAAGCTCAAGTGAAGGTATGTAATTTTATTAATTAATTTTGTTTATCGAAAAGCATATTGGTTATAATTGATTTTTAAACAGAGTGATTGACTACACCCAACATTACAACAATTGTTGTTAGAATAATTATTTTCTAAAGGTTCTTTAAAATTATGCTTATATTTTTTTGGAGCTGATCATCGTGTTATAATCTATTGAATTAAGTTCCTAAGTATACATTATTATTTCTAATGTATATTTAGTATAAAGCTAAATAGATTGTAAATGTTAAAACACTTTTACGAATTATCAGTTCGATTTGATTATTTAAGTGTAACTTTGTACTATTTTTAAGAATTCATAGTCTAACCCAGCCCATTGAAAGTGCCAGCTACAAATGAAAATTAACAACATATAAGTTATTATTTAAACAGTTGTTTGTATTTTTGGGTAAAACCAAATTTAATATGGGTGGAACTTGCAGAGCCCAACTTGTAATATAATGATATAAAACTATTAGTTTTATTATAAATATATTTTGATTGGGGGAAGGTAAAGTAATCAGCATTTTTAACCAGTTAATTTATCATAACTCTATTTCCCCTAGATTTTAACATATTGCTTAAAATATTTCTCCATCAGTATTTATCAAATCTTACTAAGTTCTTTCTTGTTTTTTAGAGTACAACTCACATGATCAAGACTCCAAAACTAAAGTAAGACATTCTTTATTGTTTGATATTCTGGTTTGTTATAACTAGTTTGCTATAATTATTGTGTAATTTTCACTACTAGAATGAGGATCAGTCTTCAGATAGTGATGAAGGGGAGAAATGTATCATCTGCTTCAAGGCATTCCATGGGGTTATAGCCCATCCTTCTGGATGCACTCATAATTTTCATTCAGAATGCCTCCTAACTTGGTCAAAAGTAAGTGATTATATATATTCAGATCAAATATAATTTTAATTACATGGTGAATTGATTGTTTTATATTTTGAACTAACATTAGTTTGCTTTAAATAACATTTTACAATATTTTGGTTATAATAATTAGTTATAAAAATGTTAAAAAAACAAGAACTTTTTCTGAAATTTCCAAAAAATCTTCAAAATTAAATTCAGAGTTTTGTCTTCTTCATCGGAAGGAGCAAAAGTGGTGGGTTAATACTTAGCATATTGCATTTACACAAAGAACAATTTAAGACTAACAAATTATATTTGTTAATTTTCATTTTATAAATTATTATTTGAACACCATAATATCTTTATTATTTTAAGTAAATACTTTTGTGTTCGAGTTGCTTTCCTTTAAAATGCCATTGAATATTGAATAAAATAATTTTGCAACTCTGGTTTGAATCCCACCGGAGAATTCAATGTTTATCCTCGTTTAAGCCAATGACTTTGTTCGTTGAAATTATATCGCAGTCTAACTATTTTTTCTTGTACTTGATATTTCACCAAAGTATTCACTATTCACATTCATTCTTTAAATGAATAGATGCTCATTTGAACTTTTTAAAATTAGTAGACAAGTTTCCACTCAAAATTTAGCCTGTCGTGTGCATATCATGGAGTGTTCATATTCGACGAGCTACCTATATGACTCGTACAAATGGTAGTTTAGGGAAATTCCTAACTCATTAGCCTATTTCTGAATTGTATTTCCTTTATAAATTTTTTTATAAAAATAAAACTTTGGAGTTATAAAATAGTACATAATTACTAACATATATGTCTAGCCTGAAGATTAAACATTGATAACCCATAATTAAGAATAATGGGTACATATATTTTAAAGGAAAATACTATATTTATCTACACAACTGGGAATTGTTTCTTGAAAATGAATTAAATTAAACTACCAATTAATAACAGCAATGCTGACTGACGGTAATAATAATTAAAAAATATTTCTAATTAAGAAAATTAAAAGAAATTGAACATGAATGAAATAAGAATATTATTTATTTTTTATTATTACCACTGAAATTTCATGAAATATGATAATCTGTTTGGAATGAAAGAAGGTGTTGATGAAGAAAAGTGGATGAATTTTTATGAGACGAGGTAAGAAGTGTAGCTGATATCGGAAGAGCATTGTGATGATAATGAAAGGAACAGTTAAATGTTTCAGTTCTGTGGAGAGAGATGTAAAGGTCTGAGACTCAATACCTAGTTTGTTGGGAATAGATTTAAGTTTTGAATAGTAGAAGGATGTGAATCTAGAGGGGATAGTGTAAGTTGATGGTTTGATATTGGAAGGATCCTATGAAATATTGTGACTGGTCAATATGAGCTTGGACTCGCAGTGAAGGTGGGGCATAAGAGTCTGCTTCAAGGTTTCAAAGGCATATTTTAAAATAATAACTTATCTGTTTAGGCTGTCAGCAGTATCAAATATCTGAGATCATCTAATGTTATTTCTTTCTCAATAAAATAGAGCCAAAACTCAAATTATTTCTTTCTGTAAAAACATTCTCTGATTATTCTTATTCAATTAGTTTCATTAAATGGGTTTATATTTATGAGATGAGATGGTTAACTTATGTTACTAATATTGCCAAAATCAGAATCATGTTAAACATGATTTTAAGACAACTGAAGGTAAGACAAGGCTCAATTTTATTTCAATATTGTGGTTGTTTTTTTGTTTTTTTTTCCTTTTTCCCCAATAGGGGTGGCATTGGTATATTCCATACAACCAAATCTGAATTATATGAAAGTTATATTCTAAGTAAGCCCAATCACTTTGTTGGTACTGCTATAATTTATTATTTTAAGTGTATTTGTTGTTATATAAATGTTTGCACCACACATATGTATAAACAAATCAATATACATACACACACACTCACATACATAATACAAACACATATAAATGAAAAAAAATATATAAATGTATTATATATTTTTGACAAACTGGATGTTGGTCATGACTTCAATTAAATCCAATAATTTATCCATAAAATATGAAGTGACCCTTTGTGTTAGTTCAATTGAGTTTGAATGTCTTTAGTTTATACATAATTAAACCAGAAGATATATTTTCAAAATTAGTCTTGGTAATTTTGACTTATACAAAATAAAAGATAAAACTAATCAAAATGTATTCAGGGCAGGGATGGTCAAAGTGGATATTGATTTTTGCAACTTTATATCTTGGTTTCTTCAGTGCTTACAAGGAATTCATTTTGAACTGTTTGTTTATTTTTCATCAGGAGCAGTGAAAGTAATCTTAAAAATTATGGCTCAGTAACAAAAAAAACCTTGTAGAATATATTATATTTTAATAATTTTCAGCCAAAACTATAATAAAAGAGGTATAACATAACTTATTGTTTTTTAGACTTCCAACACCTGTCCTATTGACCGGGTCAAGTACACTGAAGTCATTGTCACTGGTTCAAAGGGTGATGTTGTAAGGCATGATGTTGTTACTCCTCCTCCTCAAGATCATAATAATGATATAGAACCGGATGATACTACATTTTGTGAGGTAATTTTTTTTTATAATCACTAATTTTCTATTAATGCTTTCTGTGATTTATAATTTTTATATTTATGAACTTTATTAAGAAGAAGTTAATCTTTTAATTAGAATGAATTGTTATTTTAGGAATAACTTTCTTATGAAAATCTATAAGAAACGATACCTAATTTGACAAACTTTCTGCGAATCGTTTTACAATATCCCTATCCCTTGCAGGTGATTTTAATTGTCCCCCCCCTCCCAAAAAAAATTATGTTACCCAATATGGCAGATCTCAACTTCTACAACCGCATTCAATTAGTGACGAAAATTTCATGGGTGTAAGAAGTTTGTTGTTTAGTTTTTATATTTAGGCTTATTTTCCCTCAGTTATACCGTTTATTATGATGTAAATAAGGAAAAGTTTGTGTGGGCTTGGAAACCATAACCATAACCAATTTGATTCACCAGCTGAAAGTTATCTTACGCCCATTTTCTTCAACTTTATTTATCCAAGGTTCTTGTTATAATCAGCTAAAAATGTTCTATTGTGACAGAATTTTTAAAATTTTGTTGACCGTTTTAAATCTTCTATTGAAATTTTAAGAACCGTTTATCCTTGCTGCGCGCGCATTAGAATATTTTGGTATTCTTTATCATCTGGGCTTCATTTAAATCTAATATTTCATCTAAAATATTAGTTTAAATGATTTTTTATATAATATACTACCAGTTAAATAGTTATATCTCATTTTTTCTAATTAAAATATTTTGATATTTTAATGTTATGCCATATCTAATTTTTTTTTTAGGTTTGTAATCAACATGACCGAGAACATGAAATGCTGTTGTGTGATAGATGTGAAGCCGGTTACCACCTCGATTGCCTCAATCCCCCCCTTGATGAAGTTCCTATTGGAGACTGGTATTGCCCAGATTGCTCTTCGCTACAAAACGTCAGTAGAAATCATCTCGTTGTAATAGAAACTTTTTCTTTGTCCCATTTGTCTCAATTCTTTTGAATATGTGATTTTCTAAACTTAATAATAAAAATTGACAATTTCATCTGTTTTTTTGTGTTTTTTTTCGTCATATATTCTGAATAAATTGTTCTTCACTACTTTTTGTTTAAAGAGTTGTTTTATAAAGAGTGGGAAAATGTATGTTACATAAATTTTTGTTATTTTAATTAATGAAAATGTAAGTTTTTAGTCAAGAGTCTGTAACTTATTCCAATTTTTCCTAACATTTTATTAAAATATGTCTATGTTAACAGTTAGTTTTTGTTAATAAAAACACATTCAAAAAGTAAATATTTCAATTTGATTAGTGCTTTCCACTGATTTTTCATGTTAACACTTTTTATGTTACGGAATAATAAATAATTAATTTTCTTTTTATTAATAGTACATTAATAAAAAGACAGAAAAAAGCGTCCAAGTTTCACCTATGTAGCATATTGTTCAATTCAGAATTTAATTTGTATAATTGTAACAAATTATATTACGCATGATGAATGATTTAAAACTTTATAATTTAGATGATTAAAATATAAATGTTTATTAAGAGTAAGACGAAGTTTGTTAATAGTAAGCCACTGAACTTTTTCATGTTTTAGTATAAATTTTATCAACAAAATTTTAAATATTTTAATGGAATAATCTATCTGAACAAAAACTACAGTTTTATTACATAATTTTTTGTAGTAATTTCATAATAGTTAATTATTTAAAAAATCCTTAAATTAAGTGGTATTATAAGACATCTGTGATAAAACTTGAATATGAACAGTTACCACAATTTTTAGGACATCGATGAAGATGAAGTACAGGACTTGTTAAGGGGGAGTATTCTTATTGAAAACAGGCTACGAAACAGGCCATCTCGTCTTCGACCCCCTAGAATTGGTCCCCGTACAAGAGCTGCTCAAAGGATTATTAGTAACATTAGAGAAATGGCAAATCAGGTACATATGCAAAACGATTTGCACCTTTCATCTTCAAATATAGCTGTTATATTAACACAGTTAAATTCAACGTGATTCTAGAATGAGCTATTACAGCCATCTGCTTCAACTTCTCGATCTCGTACATCTAATCAACGAACTCAAAGAAGAAAAAAGTCTCATAGAAAAAGAAGAACTCATTATAAATTGGAATTGATAACAGCTGAAGATGGATCAACTATCGAGGTAAAAGTCGCTGTCAATACTAGAAGGCGAAGAAAGAAGAGGAAGTCTAATGGTTGTAGAGGACGTTCTAAGGTATTTTCAGAAACTTCGTGAGAAGTCCTCACTAAGTCAATTTTCGATGGTTATAACCATTATTTTGTTTGTTTTAGTTTAACATACAATAATTGTATGTGTATGTGTGTGTGTGTATATATATATATATATATATATATATATATATATATATATATATATAATGATATTAAGGATTTAACATTTTGTACCAATATAAATTGTTTACCCTGAATTGTTCGCTAATTTCCTTACTTTTAAGTGTGATGAGTGTTAAACGCCTTTTGTAACAATTTTCTGGTTATGCATGTTCTGTAAAATGGGTCATGCATTATTAAATAGTCTATAACAATATATGTATGCATACTTCCATGTTGGTTGTCATAAGCTTATTCCATTTATTGTGTATCAAAATTTTAAAAAAATTGGTCAACAATTACTATTGATGATAATTTTATTCCTCATGAATATAAATGGTTGGTGCAGTGTTAATCACAGTATTTGTGTTCAATTTTGTGGATGTGTATAAAATGTAATATTTTTTTGTTTGAAGTATATTGTTTTATACTTCAATTAACTTTATTAATTTTTTTTTTAATGTGTTTTAGATAAACCGTTCATTCAAGTTGGCTTCTTCTAATGCTGGAACAACCGATAATTTAAGATCAAATCTGCATGATGTAAAATCACTTGATATACATGGCTCAAGACCACAATTAGAATATTTTTCAGGGTAATACTTTTAGTAATTGTGAACTATTTTAGTAAATGCTTCATCACTATATCATGCAACTTATGGTTTATCACTTAAGTTTGATGAATTCGAACGCTTATATTTAATTATTGCTAAAAAGTAATTATAGTTTTTTAGAGATAATGTTGAAATTTCATTAACACAAATATCTATTCTAATTTTATGTCCAATAGTTAAAAAAAGAAGATACGCTTGTCAATTTATTTATTATTAGTTGACTTAAGATGTTTTAAAATATCAAGCAGAAGTGGTACCGAACATATTTCAACTGTCAGCTCATTTGCTTAGCTGGAATCTTGTCAATTGGGTCAATTTTTTAAGTATATAAGACCTATTAATCAGTCACTAATAATTTAATTACCTACAATTTATAAAGTCTTTTGATGTTAACTTATTAATGAATGAAATAATATATACAGTTGTGACCTATGCACACCATAAGCGCGCATAATTTATAAGTTTGTACACAATTATAATAATTTAAATATTTTAGGTCAGTATGCCTATCTAAAGTTTCTAAACACATTCTTTGAGCTTTTCTTCAATTTTTGCTTATGTAGTAATAAATTGAACTTCTTTTGTCTCAGTTAATTTCCTCTTGAATTCTGGAGACAATTATTTTCTCTGTCATTCTAGTTATTTTACCCCACCTTTATGCTGCTGTTTTACCTATTGTTGATAAATTACTGCAACCAATAATACAGGTTTAATTCAAAAGTAATGGTTTTTGATAGGAGTTACAATAGTATTAATAGAAACTGAAGAAAGAAAATTTAATTAACTATCATTAAATCTTAATCCTTTGAATCCGTGAGCGGGTCTGGGTTTCAGTACATGTTAGGGACTGTTTTATGTACAACGGTTCGTCTTAATCCTTTGAATAATTAAAATAAAATGAAAAACAAACTGAAACATCTTTGTTCTTAATTCTATTCTTTTGCTGAATATGAGAAAAATTGCACTACATCATTAGAATTAAAAAGTGATATCAGATTATTTGTATATATAAATATTAAGTCATCACTGTTCTATATGAAATTAGCAATACTTCATAAAAAGTCTCTTAGGATACATCCTCATGGTATAAGCTTTGAATGATTTTGTTTTATCAACTTTCTATTACCCAAAAATACTTGTAAATTTCAGATCTATAAGCAAGTGGTTAATTTTTGTTTTAGATGTGAAGGAGAAGACGAATTAGATGAAGAAGGTGGTGGTGGTTTAGGCTTATTAAGGTCACGGATGTCTGGAATAAGAAGTATGGCAGGAAGGAAGCAAATCGCAGCACAGATTCTGCGTTCTGCTCCCAGAAGACCTGTTCCAAGAACTGGCCTGGCTTCAGCTCCTCCAGATCTTTTATCTTCCATATTAAATGAGCAGAAAAAATGGCTTTCCCCTAATGCTGTTATTCAGAGTAATAGGTAATTGGTGTTACTTTTAAGTTTTCCATAGAATTAAATCCTAATCAGACTAGTATTAGTGAAGGGACTGTAAACAATTTTTATTTTTGTTTTTGATCCTAAGCATTAAGGAACGTTTTTTGAGTAAACAGGACTGTATTGCATTGTTATCTAGATATCTGCTCAAAATAGGCGAAGTAATTTTGAAAGAAAAAAAATCTTTAAATTTTTGGTTCAAATTCTTCGTTGTATGAAAAATTGATGGTATAAGAAAATTTTTTAAAGGATCAAATTTCCTTTTGAAATACAAAGTAATTTACAGTTTTATCTTTAGCTCATCACAGATTAAGAGAAATATTAACTTTAATTGAGAACATCACTGGTATCTCGATATAATTCTTAATGTTTATAAATGTATTTCTTGAAATAATCATTATGTTCTACTTATATAAAAGTGGCGTATTAAAAAAATATGATAAATTATTTAAAACACCTATTGGCAAAAATGGCTGATTAAAAAAGAGGATCTTATAGTTCTGGGCTTGGTGCAGTTGTTTATTGAAGTGTTCTTTACTGAATACTAAAAGTTCCACCTGATCAAGATGCTGAAAGAAACTCGATTACTAGCTACAGTACTTTAATTTTATAGGTATTGTTTTAATAATGGTTTACTAAATAAATATAACATTTATTACTTCATTTTTGCAGTAACGGTGAAGTAAAAGTAACTCTTCAGAATCAGGCTGATAATATTCGAGTGAAAAAGAATGTTGGCAGTGAAGAGAAAACAACAAATGGAACAAATAATCAGAATTGCCAAAAAGAAGAAAATACTCCTCAAAACTGTGGAGATTCTTCTGAATCAGTTCCTCCACTTCCACCCCCACCTCCACCAGTTTTCTCAAGAGCTTATGATGATGAAGATTTTGATTTATATGCAGACATTGAAGCTCCAGTTGATCCTCCGTAAGCATGTCCAGATTTATCTTTTCTCTATTTCCATTTTTAAGGTTGCTTTTATGTAATGTGCTCACTATCTCTATTGTTTAATGTCCTTACCTTCTTTGATATCATTCTATGTGAAAACAATTTTTTTTTATGTCGCCTGTTGCACACAGAGAATTCCTGCAAATTACTTCTTCTAAGATGTATAGTAGTATTTCGATATGTGGAGGTGTTTAGTATTAGTTTCTATTTCTATCAAAGCTTTTCTTAACTAAATGATTTAAGAAAGTTTATTCAGATTATGGAAATTACTTAATTATTTATTTGAAGACAGAATTTTATTTTGTTGACTTAAAATGTTTATTGTCCATATCTTAAATTGTTCGCGTTTATTCTTAGGAATGGAAAAAAATTACCACGGAAATTCGATAAGATCTGCTCTCTTAGTGGAAATAAACCTTTCATTGTTTACACTAGTTTTTTTAATTCAATCATACATTACTTAATATTTTTTTTAATAAAAAGTTAAATATGTTTTTCAATAAAGAAATGATACTATAAGTTGAATTAATGACTAAGTGGGTATTAAACATTAATGGTTCTTCCTTCTAATTTTTGTTATTGGGTTACTTTTTTTCATTTGATTTGGTCTTTTTTAGAAAACTTGAAAAATTTAATCTTAATCATTTATTTAAACCCCATTCATTCCCATCAATAATTGAGCTCATTGGTTGCTGTCATTTATTAACAACTTCAAAAAAGGCCTGAACGATATAAAAATCTGTTAAAACCTGAAAAACAGCTAATTGTCGTTACCAAAAAGCTAAAATGTAACCACCATTAATAGTTGTACATAACTATAAGACTATTAATCTGCTTATTAAGTTCTTTATCAGTCCCAGTTATCCCTTTATTGTTATCCAGTCTTCATTTCTGAATGTTAAAACATTTTATAAGTTAAACCTCATAATGCTTGTTTTCTATCCAATTTTATTTGTAATATATATATAAATCAAAAGCTAGTAAAAATATTAAATTAAATATAGAAATTAATTTACAAAAACCAATTGCTTAGTTTCATTTTTTAATTATATAAAGCTCTCTTTTGTTTTTGTGATTGTATTTTATGCAAAAAAACATATTTTTTCTTTCACTGTAGGTTAGGGTGTCATAGATAATTAATTGTTGACTTTTAAATATTGTATAACAATATTTATTTATAACAAAACTTCACATACTGTACAATTTTAAATTTTCATATCTAATATATATATATATATATATATATATATATATACACACACACAGATACATTTAAAGTGTGTATATTTTTCATTTTAATTATTTGTATATTTTTAACTAATTTCTAAAATAATTACTGTCTTGTTCTAATCACTTTCATATTATTGTTTTCATTCAACTAATGTTCAGGTTAGCACCTCCTCCGGAACCTCCTGCATTGTTGCTTGCTTTAGAAGGTGATGATGCTGCAAGTTCGCCTGAAGATGCTATGCTTGTCATCGATGACAGGCAAACTTATGACCCTGATGTTCCAACTTCACCTCCTCCTTCTCCAGGTTTCTGTTCACTATTTAGTTTTTTAATAAATTCTATTTAATATCATTTCTGGTAAGTAATGCTCTTTACTATTGTGAGCATTTATTATAATGATCAATGTTAAAAAATTATAGATGTATAAATTTGTTTGTTGTATGACCAGTAACAGTCGTAGTTCCTATGATATGTTGAGGCCATTTTCTTTCAAATCAGAGGCAAATTATAGAATATAAATGTTTTATTTATTTTAAAGATTATTGATGAAAAGAATTGTTGTGTGTCATATTAAAAATTTAGATTTGTTTAAGATATTTTTTCCCCATAATCTGATCTTATAATGGTTGTGTAGTAATAAATTAGGAGTTAGTTTTTTCAAAAGTTTCTATTGAAGCATCAAATGATTATATTTTGTTTTATGTTTACAGAGAAATCTCCACAAGAGAAAATAGATACTACTGATCATATGCCTGCTGTGGATATTGATGTTGCAAATATTCCATCACCTAGAGCACCTTCTCCAAATAATGAAGATGATATTGATGATTGCCCTAACAGAGTAATGTATTCAGAAGCTAGTGTTAATATTGCTAGGGAGACAAAAAGTGACTCAGATTCTGATTCTGATAAAGAAGCTGAAGTGAGCTCAAGTTCCATATCCGTAGCTAACATTAATTCTGGGAAGAAAAAAGAGGACTCTGAAAGTTTGAGTGATATTGATATAAACATAATGGATGATGAAAAGGATGAAAAAGTTGTTTCCGAAGAAAAAATTCCACTCGAAGATAAAATAAAATCATCGAATATTGTAGTAGATACAAATGCTGAAAAGAATGATGATTCAGATAAAACTTCATCAAATGATAATAGTGGAAATAGTAAATATGATCCACTTATGTCAGATGATGATGACAATGCATTAGCAGAAGAACCTGTGACAAAAGATCATTCAATTAAAAGCCAGAAGTCAGAAGAACAAATTTCAACAGAATTGTTCTCAGAAGATAATTCTGTCTCAGAAAGTAAGAAACAAACTGATTCTGAATCAGAAGATAACATTGATCTGGAAAAAATTAGTGAAGAAGATAGTCCTGTTAAAAAACGTTTGACCAGTGATAAATTAGATGGAATAAAACCCACAAGTCCTGAAGAAAACAAAGATAGTAATGAAGTTAATATTGCCGACACGAGTTCAGGAAATGGTGAAAGTAATTATGTCAAAGAAGTAAATAAAAAGCGTCATAAACCTGAGTGGAGTAGGGAAAGTTCGCCTGATAAAAAAATAACCTCAGATAAGGATGTTGATCATGAAGGAGAAGATGTTTTGGAATTGGGATGTGGTGATGATGAGAGGGATGGTTTGGTTGATATAACAGATGAAGAAATCAGCACTTATGAAAAAAGTTGGGAACTTGAAGATAATCAAGCCCCACCTGATAAAACTGTAGGCCTTGAAGGATTAGAAACAGAAGCGATTTCTGATTGTGAATATAATATTGCCGAAGATGGTCATGCAGCTTCCAGGGCTAATGTCGAAAATGGTCCTAAAGAAGAAGAAGGTGAAATAATTTCAGAAGAGAGAAGGCTTCCAGTTGCTTGGAAAAAAATTTCTAAAAGTACTAAAGAAAGAAGTTATCGAGAAAAAGATGTAACCACTTTTAAAGAAAAGACGAAGAAAAAAGAAAAGAAACCGAAAGAAAAAAGAAAAGAGCTCGAAAGATATGATGTTCGTAAAATTATTAGTGATAAACCAAAGAAGAGAAAAGTTGACGAATTCGGAAGAGATATCTCACCGTCAAGAAGTAGAAGTATTAGTGAGAGCAAAAGCCGAAGTCTCAGCCGGAGAAGAAGCCGATCGAGGAGTAAGAAAAGGCGTAGCCGTGATAGAAAAAGTAGAAACAGGAGTAGAGGTAGAAGCCGCGGACGTAGCAGGGGCAAAAGTAGAGACAGAAGTCGGAAAAGGAGTAGGGGACGCAGCAATTCGAGAAGTAGAAGTGATAGCAGAAGGAGGAGGAGCCGAAGTCCTCGGAAAAATAAAGAAAGGAGAAGTAGGGCTAAAAGTAAAGAGAAAAAAAGAAGAAAAAGAGATTCATCAATCAGCTGCTCTAGTTGTTCATGTAGTAGTTGTGAGCAAGAGAGAAGGAAAAGTAAGAAACTAACGGTTATTGTACCTAATAAACCTCTTACGGGAGCAGCCGCAGGGAAAGAAAAGAAGAAAGGCAAATACAAAGAAAGGGTAGATTTGAAAAGGAGGCGTGTCGATTCACCTGTTCCCTCCAAAGAAGTATTCACTTCAGGAGATAATATTTTGGTTAGTGTCAATTTCAAATCTTCAAAATCTGGTGAAGCTAGTAGGAAAGAACCTTCTAAAAAGAAAAAAGATGAAGAATCGAAAAAGAAGAAAGATAAAAGTGCTAAAGAAAATCAACCTCTTAGAAGCATTGTTTCAAAGAGCAGTTCTAATCAGACATCTCAAAAGAGGAGTAGAATAAATGCGAAAAATTTAAAGCCAGTAGCTATCATAGATTTGGCACAATCGCCATTTAGAGAGCAGACATTATCGCCTAAAGAAGTTATCGTTTTAACTGACAGTGACAGTGATGATAAGAGAAAGCCAGATGAAAATAACTTGCCACCTTGTCAGATTACTGGACCCAAAACTCCTCCAGAGCCACATATTAAGTTTAATATTATCAGTTCAAAACCACAAATGTTACGGAGTTTGGCTAATCCTTTGTTAGATAGTTCTGATCAGTTAGATGGTGATGCAGATGAAGAAGACGATGATAGGGTAGAAATACCACATAAAGGACCTAATACTCCACCGGAGCCACCTGTCCCTTATGATCCTTTTGAACCTACCAAATCTAGGTCTCCTTCTCCTCTTCAAGAATTGGAGGAAAGTCAAAATGCAACCCCTCCCATTGAAAAAATTCTACCTTTGGAACCTCCCCAAAGGCCAGCCTCTCCCCCCAAGCCTCTTCCAGAATCTCCTAAAACTCCTTCTCCTCTTCATTCTCCACAACCTAAACCTCCTGAAGAGTCAACTCCTGAGAAGGCAAATATATCACCGCCAAACAATTGTAATGACGATTCAATGGATATGGGTGGAGGAGACTCTCCTTATTCCCCTGGTTCATCAGAAGCGGAGGATTTATTTGATGCTCCTGTCAGTCAAATGAATACATCTACTCCTGTTGCTAAAGTTAAGCCTAGGCAACTACAACAAAAGCATTCTCAAAAATTGACGCCATCTCCGTTGAAAAGGAAGCCAACCTCAAATAAAGCATCAACTCCTCTAAAAAACAGCAAAGGTATACTTTTTTCCTCTTGTTTCATTGTTTTAATGTTCAGATATATTTTTTTATATATCCTTATCAAGTATATAAAAATTAGAAATATTCTCACCTCCACATCAAAAAACATGTTATTACATTCAAAATAGAAAATACAGGTATACTAGAACTATTTCATTAATAGCTTAATAGGGCTATCATCCTTTAAATCAATAAAATTAAAATTACTGAGGATAAGAATTATGCATAGAGACAGTTCTCGTAACTTTGGTTTGGAAAGTGTCTGAAGTTGTGCATTGGTCCCCAAAATGTGTACACCTTTCATTAAGACATATTTAATTGTTTTTCATTTTTTTTTATAAACTACTTACACTTACCTCCCATAAATCATTACCCAGCAGTTTGAATAATCATCTAATCTATTGGGGTATCCTTTTTTATTTCTTTTAGCTGGTTCTCTTAGTTTTAAATTACCGTTTGAACAGCGATTCCTGGTAAGCCTATTTCATTTTTTTTTTTTTTTTGTCAGTTATACCGAATGAAAGATTTTCATATTATTAATAATAATAAGGCTTAGCAAATCCGAAGGCTCGGTGCCGATACCACTAATCTCTGCTTAACTTCTGTTCTCGGACTACTACCCAAACCCAACTCCACCAGATCACTCTTAACACAATCATCCCACCTAGGTCTCAGTCTTCCCCTCAGATGCTTCCCAGTCAGCACAGGGCTTATTAACATCTAAGGAACTCGTTTGTTACTAAGCCCAGCAATTTTACAGGCCCATCTTAATCTTCATGACTCTTATCACTTGAATAATATTTACTAAATGCATGCTTCGCTATTCCGGGTTATGTAATCTCCTATATTTTTCAGTGGTCTCATCCTTTTTTGAACCGAAGACGCAACATCCTATTCTTGTATACCTGAAGACGTTTATAAATCATTACCTTTTTTTAAATTCTTAACAGCGTTTATGACAAAGCAAGAAAAGGGTGAAATGGTTTGAAACTGGCACTTATTTCATATATAATAAACATTGGAAGGAGAATAGGAACTTAATTCTTTGACATTCTTTCTAGAACAGAAAAAGTTTATAAGCCATCTGTATAGCTGTCTTTTTTTTTTAATCCTACATACAGGATCTAAAGGCTTTGTGTCCAAAAAAAGTTGTTCTGAAAATGTCATCCCAAAGAACAAATTGTCCTCAACTATTAAACAATTGATGAAACTGTTCAATCACCAGGGATCCTAAAAAGTTATTTTATAAACCCATAACATAATTCCACGCAGTCAAAATCTGATTTGATGCATGATGAAAACTCCAGTAAACCAATTCTGAGTTTAGCAAGGCATGGTTTGGTATTTAGATTGTTTTTAATACTTTTCAATCTAGATATGGCATTACTACATAATTATTACTCTAAGCATCCAGGGTTTTACGTAAATGTACTCTTCCAATTTAGAACCAACTGAGCATACCTTATATAGTTGGAGGTTTGCTTCATAAAAAATTTATTTGACCATTGACCCAAAACTGGACACCACACAATCTTGTATACCTACTGTGCTAGTATTTCCTATTACATTGATGGATCAAGTAGTGATCCTGAATCAAAAAGTTATTAACAACCATTGACTAGAGTAATTATTTGGAATCAGCATTGTAACTGGTCCTAATAAAGGTTTATATACATAATCACAATAATAATTACAGAAATTAATTATTACTCATCCAAGTATTTTAGTTGGACCCATTTTCATAGTTGAAGAAAATTAATAATTAATGAAATAAAACTTATATTAAATGGTTTTGGTTTGGTTAAAATAAAAGATTATCAGAATTGAATTTACTTGATTCAAGTAAGTACTATTTGAAATAGTAGATAAAAAAACCCTCTTTAGACAGTTTTCTTACACACCCGTTTTGAACTCCACAATAGTTACTACTCTGTCTTCTATAGGTCTATTGAAACATCAATCCTGTGAGGTCTTCCTTAGATCTCGTAAAAAGTATAATCTAAGAGTTCTTGCCCATACGGTTTTAATAATACAACTACATCATCTTTCAATGTTAAGTAACACATACTTTATTTTTTCAAGGAGTTTGAAATGGAGTTCTGCTTCATAAGCAAATTAGTTAATTTGAAATCAAAATAAAAATGTTATTTTATTTTTTATTAATTGTTATAATTTTAAAATATTTTAGTACATTCTTCCCCTTCTATACATCGCAAATTGCGAGAACACGGGGATATGGGATCAGTGAAAAGAAAGGATATGTCTGACCGAGATGCGAGCCAGGTTTGGTCAGTTGGCAGAGCACCACGCTAGAAACGTTTCAAGTCCCGGCCCTGGACATATCTTTTCTTTTCAAATAAGAATATTTATACAATAAAAATTGGTTGAAAATATATTTTTTTCTATCTAATTATGTTTCACCAAGTTAAAAACAACATAGCTTAGTGAAGGGTATCCCTGACTGTCAATTCCCAGCTGGATTTAGTCTTAAACATCAGCTTTTGAGATGATCCAATATAAAAAATCACTCAGGGATTTTAATCTGGTCAGCATTTGATACTTGGAATATTCTCAAACTGGAGTATTTGGTTTAGGAATATTTTTTGAAAAATCGTACTTCATGATGGGCTTTATTTATTTATCATTATTATTGCTTTTGAGATTGTTTTTTTTTTTTTTTTAATAAACTTGCTTCTGAGTAGGAATTTAATATTTATTTTATGCTGGATTCTCAATTTCCCCGTAGGCTTCCTAGACTAACCAGAGTGACCTCATAGATATCACTTGTTTTAACCACCATATTTATTCTATATTCATGTTTAAAAAGGCAGATATGTTTATCTAGTACAGCTCATGGGTTTATCACAAAAACATAAACATGTTATGTTTGATCGTTTAAAAATTGTTTTGTTTTTTATCAAGGCTTCTCAATGAATCCAGAAAATTACTAAAAAATTCCATTTTTAAAACAAGCTATACAAAATTATACTTAAGAACTTCTTTCGTGGCTCTATAGGCCATCAATGAGCCTTGGCTTCCTCGATAATCTTGGCTCTCTCTCGATAGTGCAGCCGTTTCCAGTTCTGAACATTTAGTTGACTCTTGGAGTCCTAACTGACCCCATCCAACCATAGCAGTTTGGGTTGACCTAATTTTATGCCCTGTATCTTTTCTTCAATTATTCTTCTGGGCCCTCCAACACTTGTCATTCTGGCTACATGACCAGCCCAGTGCAGCCTATCAAGCTTTATTATTTTGACCACATCCGGGGCCTGGAATAAACTTGCCAGCTCTGCATTAGTATGTGTTCTCCATAAGCATAATACTTTAAAACCAGTTCTATGAAAATCGCAAAATTATGAATTCTAAATGACCAAAGCATACATTTTGATCCAATGTTTACTAGGTTTTTTAAAGAATATGTTGATTAAAACTGCATTTCCCTAACAGTTGCCAACAAATTCTTCAAGAATACTTCCCATTGGAGCCACTGAGGTGGTCAGTTTTACTTAGTTCTTCTCTTATACTAAGTCATCAAAATAAATATCCTCGTATAAAAAATTATATTATACTCATGACCATTTGAAGTCACCCCAGCGAAATAAAGTGGCCTGAAGGCTATTATTTTCACTTTACGTGATTATCGAGCGTCCTTTGATCGATAATAGTTATCTCAACTTATATATTAATATCTTGTACAAGAATACAAGATCCTCACCTTTGACTGTTGTTTGGGTAGTTTTGCTCTGTTCAAATATTGATTCTTTTTTTATTTTTCCTCAGAATGGCTTGAAAGGTTGATTGGTTGGTCTCGTTTTTGACAAATATAGAGAACTCAGTTCAGTATCTGAATTTTCATCTCTTCTGAGATATGCTCTACTTGTTCAGTATAACTATCTTTTGTGAAATAGTTACCGTTACCTTGATAAATCTCATAGTTGCTATCACACATAATTGCACTTAGCACAGCTTTCACGTTCAAAGAATTGTTCAAATTAAAAATCTTTTTTCCACCCTAGTGACTAAAAAACTGTAAATAAATAAAGGTTGCATGTATCTGACGCATATAAGCACGTTTAATTTCAGTGTTACTTTGAATCAAGTGTATCTACCTTACTGTTCAGTGTAGGAATTTTCGGTCTTAATTATGCTAGGGTTGGGTTGATTTTTATAGAGGCCGGGTGAGCCCCATCTATCCTATATGATCAATCTTCGGCTGCAAACAGACTAAATTAAAGTCTTGCCTAAAGCGGGATTCCCGGCTTGGCAACTCAGTGCTCTACCACTTCGCTCCCCATTGTAGTGGCATAGATATTTTTTAAAGAAAAAGAAATACAGATTTTATGGATAGTAACAACATGTGTAAAAGTAGTCTAAACGCTTTAGCTTCCTACGGCTTAGTCCAACGATAATTTTTTTCTGACTAAATATTTCAGGTAACTTCCTTGACGAAAAGTTACATACCAATGTAAGAAATTTATGGAATACACAATGCTAAGTTAAAGAACCTAACCCAAAAGGTGTATTGAGTTTTAATGAAATAGGATGAGCTAAGGCAATGTGGTTTATTTGATAACAGCCAAGAGGGTATTAACACAGTTTGAATAGAGAATAAAACCCTTTATAAATTCAAGTAAACTGATAATAACCTAATAAAATTGATTGATTGAAACCTAATGAAAAACTTTGGAAATTGAAGGCTTATGTCATCAATCACATTTTACAAACTTCCATCCACCCAAACCCGTAATATCACTCTTGTAGCATAATCCTCTCACCTAAACCTTGAAAGATTATTATTATTACAGTTCAACACTTAAGATTTTATAAATTCGTCCTTACTAAGCCCATCTCAAACTTAGCAAAGATATCATTTCATTTATCTTAACCCCTTTACACTCCGGTTTTTTCCCCACAAAAATGTAACCATAAACATCAGTTTTTTTTATATTGTATTTAAAAAGTTTATATTTTTTATTTATTTATACTTTATTTGATTTGTCGTATGTAATACGAACATGTCATAACCTGCGATCAGCACTCAGGTTGGTGTGTTAGAGTATCCCGACCGCACGCGAGCGTTCATCATTTAAAATCATTAGCCCGGTTAATGAGGTGCATGCTCTGCAATTCCACATAGTATAAATTCTTCAATGGTTTTATCCTTCTTCCTCTTCAACTATAGCTGTTTAAAGAATTTTTCAGAATGTCAAATCTTAGATCATGATTATTAACATAATATTACACTCACTTATAATATTGCTTGAATTGTACATTATGTTAGATTTTTACATATTTATTTCAGTGACGTTCAATAATAGAGCCTTAGTTTAAAAATGTATGGCAAAGGGGAAAAAAAACGAGAAATTTAATTTTATTAACTTAAATAATTTGAAACTTCATCATGATTTCTACCCTAGTCAGAAAATGACTTTTTGCTAAAGGATGGACAATTTTTTAAAATAGTTATTTCAAGACCCTAGAGTGAACCAGAAAGTGCTGAACTTGCCCATTATTCTCTTTCTGAGAATAGTACACCCACATGATTGTCAAAGACCCTCCACGAACAACTAACTCTGTAACTATTTTTACATTACGATTCAAATCACTCTTTCACACCATTACTAGACTACATTCAACTGGTTAAAATAGCAAGCTACATAGCCTTCATTGTTATCTTAACACTCGTTCATGCACATCTGGAGATTGAATAATAAATCCAGATTCATCTGTAACAAGTTAAGCAGGCCGTTGATTTGTATTCCCGCCTATTCAGGTATTCTTAATGGACCATAAGCCATTAATGAATACTAATTAATAATTTCCTTGAGCAGTGCTTAGAAATTTGTACACTTTGAACTTCTTGCGGCTGATGAATCGCTTGAATATTCATTATCATGCAACATCCTTAGCACTAAAAGACATTTAAAAATTGAAATAAAAAACAAAACAATTTATTGTTTTATAATTCAAATGAGACTGAATTAACATCAGCTTGATAATTATCTTAAACCATAATAGTTCAGCTGAGGCTATATACTCATGTTTTATTTTAATATTTTTATTTAAATAATAAGTTTTTCTTTTTTCTCATCATGTATCATGATAACACGCAACTGATTGATTTGATATAATTAGATCATTTTAAATGATAAGTTTTTTAACCAGGTGAAAATTATTTTTTCCTAGGAAATTCCAAAAAAGAAGCGGTTGGTTTAAAACTAGATGAAGATCAGTTGAAAATTCTAGATGATCTTCCTAATTCAGCTGTAGAAATGCAAGTTAAAGACAAGGTAAGAATAAAAATTAATTTTTAAGTATTAAATACTTTTATCGTTAGTTCTACATATTTCAGCTAATTTATACCCATTAATATTTTAATTTAATTTCTATTTGTCTGTTGTTTTTTTTACAAATTTTTCGTCTGTATTTTGTTTGTTTCTATTTAATTTTTAATTTATATTATATTTTTATTTTGTCTTATTTTTTAGAGTAATAATAACATCAGTTTTCCCCTAAAAATCGAACAAGATCTTTATCACAAAAAGTTGAGGGTTGTTGAGAGTTTATATTTTAGGCACTGTTTAAAAAAAATCAGCTGTAGCAGCAAAGAAATAAACCTTCCTCTTATCTATTACTATGGCGCATTAAAAATATTGAAAAATAATGTTCGAATTACATTTTTTAAATAATGTAGTACATTATATAAATATTTAAATAAGCATTAGTGTATTATTATAAATTTTCAGTTCTTAAAAAAGTTAAACAGGCAAGAAAGAGTGGTCGAGGAAGTCAAAATGGTCCTAAAACCGCATTATGCTAAGAAACATGTCACAAAAGAAGAGTACAAGGAAATTCTAAGAAAATCTGTACCTAAGGTGTGTTCATCTACATTCAGTAATAGCTAATTCAATGTTTTAACACAGTCTTAATGACATTAGTTTTTTTTTAGATATGTCATAGCAGATCAGGAGAAATAAATCCCTTGAAGATCCAACGTTTAATTGAAGCATATGTTAAAAAATATAGGCACTTGAAGAAAAAGCGGAAACAACCTACTTTTTCTGCACCAGAATCTCTTCAACCATTAAAACCCAAACCGTGAGTATGAATGGTTTAACCATCTTAATTTAGTCTAGAAAACCAATGAGTGCGTTCAATATTCTAATTTTTTAAATACCTGGCCGGTTTCAATGTTCAGGTAATTCTCAAGTTCTGCTGAGGAATGAAGCTAAATAAATTCTTCAGAAAATGTTTTTTTCTTTTAATTTTAGTAATTTTCAAAATGTATTACCACCTGCACTTAGAAGCTTTTAATAAACTATTCACCACAAAACTAGTCAACAAGTCTAAAATTATGAACTGTTATGAAATACTATTTTGATTATAAAAATAACATTTTTTGACCTACTTATTTATTTTAATGTTTATTCTTTATATTGAAACATTTTTATAAATATTTTCAGCAAACAAACCATGTGGTGCTAAGAATCATGTTTATAGAGAATGAAACACGATTGATCTGGTTTAAAATCGAACTTCTTATGCATGCTGTATTGTCTATTCTGTTGAGTGGAAATTAGAAATAATCATCTTTTCAAAGCTCATCTATTGTGTGTTGTGAGTTCCAGTTGAAGGATGTTAATAAAACTTAGAATTGCATTCCAACATACTATCCCAGTTAGATAAATCAAATACATTTTGGATTTCCTTAAAGGAAAATTTTATTATAAGAAAAAAAAGATTTTATATTATATGCCTGTAAATACTTCTCATAACTGATCAACAAAGATTTATGAAAACCATCCCACTCTCATGAATAATTTTAAAAATTAACTTATTTCGAATTATATATAATCAATGAAAGAATGAGTCTACCGTTTAAATGGTATCATAAAAGATATTTTTTATTTAAAAATTAAATTAAAGAAATGGTTTTAAAATATCATGAAAGTGAAAATACTCGGTAAGTTTTATATTTATTAGAAATGGTTTTAAAATATCATGAAAGTGAAAATACTCGGTAAGTTTTATATTTATTATTATTATATTTTATCTAATATCTTATTTATTCCCTGGAAATTCAGCTGTTTTGAACTTATCACCATTTTGTGAAGAAAAAAAAATCATTTAAATGATTATTCTTCAGCTCATTACTCGAAATGGTTAAAATTAATTTCTGTCTAAAGAAACATAATTTCAACAAATTGTTTTGACTAAAACTTAAGAATAAAAAAAAGAGAGGATTATTTTTAAAACCATTTCGAATCCTATCACTGTTCCCTCTATTCTATTTTTTTTTGTTTTTTCTTCGAATGATCTAGGAGTAATTGTGTTAAGTGTATATATACATATTTATTATATTGATAAGTCTTGTATAGTTTTAATGCATAGAGATGTAATAATGGTGGTTTTTATGAAAAATGTAATATAATTCTGTACATAGAATTTTTTTATGTAATTACCTAAATAGATCATTGTTCATCAGTATGGTGATTTATCAAAGTGTAATTTTAAATATGGGTTTGTGATTGTACATTGGTTTAATTTGCGCTATTTATTCTGCAGAATTTTGAATATAAGGTAGCACATTTAATAATAAATAGCTTTATTGTTAGTTACATCCATTATTTATTTTTATTTAAAAAGATATTATTTTATGTTATTTTTTTATTGAAATTATTTAAATTCATCTTTCTAATTTTCTATTGTGTTCTATAAAGTCTCTGTTATTTTCTTAAGAAAATTAGATATTTTCTAATCCATGATGTAAATAATATTTACTCCTTATATTTATTACATTTGACAAGATTTGTTCATAAAAAAAATACTAATAAAGTTAAGTTATAGACATATTTTGTTCCTACATAATTATCCTTTTCCTATCTTTTAATTCATGCTGAATTAAAGATGCATAAAATAATAACTTAAAACAAATGTTTCAGCTGATTATTCAAAATACAAATCCATATGCTTAAGAGGTAACAAATTAAACAAATAAAATTAACAAAGCTTACACTATAGGAAATCTTTATTAAACAAAATAAAAGTAAAAAATCCCGAAGATCTATACAAACTAATATTGTAAAATTTTACAAAATGAATAGTTCTGATTACAGTTGGGCTGAAGGATATGGATATATCATTCCCGAGCTAGTGCAAAGCCAACTCGATCATTTCCCAAATCAAACTCAGTGTAGAACCTACCAATGAAGACATCTCCTAAAATCCACAGTGGGCCATGAGGTGCAGGTATATCCAAACCAAGGAAACCTGAGAGGCAAATAGTTTTTCCCATAGCTGATACCTGGTAGTGAAAAAAAGTGAATGTAAGTATTAAATATAAGATATACATGAGAGTTTTGATGATATATTTAATTGTATTAATTTTCAGATCAATCAAATGTTTAAGGAAGAATTAATGAAAATAAAAATAAACTAAATCGGATCAAAATCCAAATATACTGATAAAAAGTACATAGATGATGGTTAGTAACTCATACTCATTATAACACCAGAGCAAGATTTTGTCATATAATTAACAGCTCATTAATTTTTATTTATATAAAGAATAAAAAATAGAATGCTTTATTTTTTAAAACAGATGAAAGGATTGATTCTTGGAAATTACAATTTATAATTCTATCTATGGAATTAACAAATCAAAAGTGTAATTTTTATGATTTATTTCTTTTTGATAACTTGTCATAAAATATTATTTAAACAGACCTTAAAAAATATGAAGTTTTCTAAAAAGAAAGTATTTAGGAACATCAACTTAAATTCAAAGCACCAGAAAAAAAAAATAAATTCAAAAATCCATGGTAATAAACAATGGTAAAATATGGTGCAGAATTTGAATTAATTTGTTTTCTTTTATAATGTACATAAAATAAAACTTGACAATTGAATTTGTTAACCTTTTTCAATTTTTAAACATCACACTATTTAATTTTAAGAGTATCTTTAAAATATCTATTTTAAACTTTTATATTATTACATAAATTTTTAACCAATGTCCATCTGGTCAATGAACTCTCAAATTCTTGCAATTTTTCCCTTTCACTCAAGAAAAAATGTTGAATTAAAATTCTGAGTAGTTAAGAAGTGGAGTGTTGAACTATTTATTTTATTATTACATAGCATTTTTGTAATCATAAAATAATCCCTGTAATAATATAATAAACCCTAGATTCCAATAGATAGAATGGACAAAGAAGACAATACTTTAAATGAATCAGCAGCTTGGAAAGAAGTAATACAAGAGAAAAATTGATGGAAAAAAATTTTGTTTGAGTACAAAATTCTGTTACAACTGGGCATACATACAAGCTTTAACTAAAATCCACTAAGTACAAGGTAGCCATTAACCCTTTAACTGCTACAGACGAAATATATGCCGTCCTGCATCACGCATGCCCTCAGTGCTAAAGACAATATATGCTGTTGCACTGCTTTTCTATCTATTTGCTAAAGGCGAGTATAGACGACGCAAGATTGTAATGTTAGTCTTTGAATAGACAAATGCCGTGAAGATTTTCATAGAAAATTTAATTATAAAGCAAAAAAAAGAAAAAATGTTGCAACTCCGGTAGTGTCGGTCCATAGCCCAAATCAAAAAGTAGGATAGAAAGAATGAAATAATTTATCAGATAGTAGTATAGGGGCGTAATGAAGGATAGAATGCAGATAAAAAGTATGTAGCACAGGTTGGTAGAGTGGTAGCTGGTGGCCCACTTAGCGCTGTGATAGACATAAAGCTCTTCAGTCGCACCAGTTAAAGGGTTAAAACTATAACAAAGTTTTTGAACTTTCTACTTTTTTCTCAAATTTAACTATCAACTTTCTTATTTTTTTTTTTTTACATTAAAAATGAAAAAAGGCGAGGTGGGCCACTAAGGTTGGGATCCACAGTTCAAGAGTATGTAATGTGAATGATCTCTTTTTTCAGTTACTTGATCACAGTGCATTTGAGATAAAAAATTGTCATAAACAATTTTATATAATATTAAACTTTCTACAAGAATCATAAGAGATATTTATGGAACTTCTGAAAAGCTTTCGTGACATAGGTCCTTTCTTCAGTAATGTTAAACAAAATTCAAATTCTTGGATACGTCAATGTCTTTCACAATGGGTATGAATTATTTCAAGCACACAAAAATCTACAGAGATCCTAGATGACAAGTTTTGTTTGCAATTTTAGAAGTAGGCTTTTTACCGGGAAACAAAATTAACATTTTTCACCGTTGCATTGTGGAGACAGTTCTCCATGTAATCATAATTTTCAACAAATAGACCATCTTTTTAGAACAACCATAATTGGTTGTAAGATTGCAAGTAGATCCCTATCTCCTTAATGGAATATTGAGGAATTGTAATAATGTCTCATAGTGGAACATTCTTAACTACTGCCAGCAGACAAAACTTAAAATATATAGATTATAATAGATTTATGTTTTTAAAACAAATCATACAAAATCACTGTTACCCGATTTTATAATTTATTGGATGTAGTTGCAGAAATGTATGACCTCAAGTCTAGGTAGATGTTTTATCAGATCTCATTAATGTTTAGAGAGGGTGTCCAACAGGGGGCAGATGCAGGAATGATAGAAATCTTGAAAGGTTTTCCCAGCTAAGTTCTATGAACTAATGGGTCAGAGTGCCCATGTATATGAATAAATATTGTCAAAATAGTTTCTGTGGGTGGACTGTTTTATGGATTTATCGCGTAAATGACCTAGAGTGGGTCTATGATCAGCTACCATTAAACAATGAAAATAATATTAACGGAATGAATACAAAGATGATAGGGGAAGAAGAATATCATATGGTTATTGATATAGAAAGTTGATATGAATTTAGTACCAATAATGGGATACGACTAATAAGTTGGCTAATAATTACATAATAAACTTGGTTATTTCAATAACATAATAAACTTGGTTATTTCAATAACATAATAAACTTGGTTATCTCAAAAAAAAAAAAACAGCAATCAAAAGCGCTGCATGTAAACATACAAATATTTATAAGTAAACATGAACATTGCTGAATTTACTAATTAGAAATCAAACTTATCATGTATTTGTATAGAACTGATGGTAGTATTACTGATAATTATTAATGTGGGATCATGTTGAGAATCATATCCTGAATCTGGTATTCTGAAACTTTATGAAAAGTATGATTAAAAAAATTTAAGAACTCCAGGATAAAATATCATTCCCACTATAGGTCAATAGTAGATTAGAAGTTATGGAAACATTAGAAGACTGCAAAGACATAGACAAAATAAGGGTAGAAATCAAGGATAATAATAAAGATACCTGTGTTGCTTTTGTGTCTTGGGAAATGGGAGAGTAAAAAGAAGTCAAATCATGTGCATAAAAAGAAAAGGAACAAATTAACAGCTCTTAATAATCTCAACGATAACATAAATATAATTTCTGTGTTTTAAAAAATGAAACATCTAAATCCCAAAAGACAGTATGCCTTAATAGAATAGAAAGTACCTTGAGGGGTATAAACAGATAGCCTGAACGGTATGAGCCCATATAGGAAGTAATTAAAGATGAAAATGACAATATCTTGGACCAATCCAGAGGTCATTTCTAAAAAACAACCAAAAATCACTTTGACAATCTGAGACGACCTGTGGTGTAGTGGTTAGCAAAAAACATACTATGCGAGTTCGTAGTCCGGCAATTGGCAGGTGGCCCAGGATTTTTTAAAGGAAGTAAAAAAATCCTGGGTTATGAAATGCTTCTAAAGGTACATAAATAAAATGGTGGTCCTAAGACTGTGCGATGTCAGTTATCGTTAAAAATTTCTATCCTCATTAAACCTGGATAGGGAAAATTTAGGGCTCCCACTGTAGCATAGTTATATCAGCATAAAGTGGCATTAAATAAACAAACAGACTGACAATATTTTGAATATAGGTACAAATAATCAAAGCTGTCAGTCAAAGGACTGACTAAGGAGAAAGTAATAGTATCCATCTGAAAATTGAAATCATATGAAATAGCACGAATTGATAACATTCCTAATGAACTGATTAAAGTATGTGGGGAGCAGTAGTTCTCTTAGTTCACAGTAAAAGCTTAAGAAAGACAAACTTACATCAACAGTTTATTGAATATTTAATGATGTATATAATATACATTTTACAATAAAATTAATTTTTTTACAGTATCATGGATCCATATCTGAACTCACTTCAATTTTCAAAAAGCGAAATACCCCTTCTGGGGTTACATGCAAATTGGAAGCCTATTTCAAGGAGTGTACTTAACCAAATTTGAACATGCTTGTGCTTAATAGAAATAGAATCGTATGCTCTACAGCTTTTATTCTGTGAATCTTTCTTTAAGAAAATTCATTCCATAGCTGCAGAATCATATATCGTACACAGTCCCTGTTTTTCAACCCAAGCCATTAAACCAAATTATTATTATTATTTATTGTTCTTTTGATGGTAAATATTTTTATTTTTAAGAGAAAAGATTTTTCCTGGCCGGGATTCGAACTCGGGTTGTCTCGCAGTGGTCTAACCACTGAGCTACCAGGGGTCGTATCCAAGTCACACAAATCCATTCTCTTCACCAATCCTATATCCCCGTGTCCTCGCAACTTTTGCTATCTATATATATTTTTATTTAGAAGAGAAAAGATTTGTCCTGGCCGGGATTCGAACCCGGGTCGCCTGCATTCAACAAGACCCCAATTAAAGTAATGTTCAATGAACATTCTTCCCCAAACGATTCTCTTCAAAATAAAAATATTATTATTATTATTATTGATACTGATTAAAAGCATAATTAAGTTGAAATAATTTAATAGAAAATAATGTTTTAATAAAATGTACTATGGATTATAAAAATTCGACAATTGATGTTTCACTAATAAGGACTACTGATTAAGAAGATTGGTAGCTTTATGGTAATCTTAAATGAATCAACGTGTCATTGGGCCCTAGGCTTGTTGAATAAATATATGTATAAATATTGGGTTGTTCGGAAAATATCGCAGGAATTTATGTTTTCTTCAAAATACACCTCCAAATAGTAAACTATTTATTTTTGTAGGACTTTTGATTTTTATAAATGTAAACACTTATTAATCCTCTTTCAAACAAAAATGCTTGCTTATCTCTGTAACATTTTGCTACTTGGAAATAATCCAGTTTTTACTAAGACTAAGACTAAGTCAAAGTGATTTTTTCATATGATTTTGTTTTACAAGTTTAAGGCCGGAATGGACCCCAAATGACCAGAAATATAAACAAAGTCAGGGGGGAAGGCAGTATAAGAGAATACACTGTTCAAAAGTGGTTCCAGAGATTTCGAGGGAGAGACTTAAGCCTTGAAGACAAGGAAGGCTGAGGTAAAAGTTCTGCCCTTGATGAGGATGTTTTCCAAGCTTTGGTGGAAGAAAATTCAAAAACAGTTGTTCGAGAGCTGGCAGGGAATCTCAAAGTTACAAATCAACCCATTGACCATCTAAGGGCAATAGAGAAGGTGAAAAAGCTTGAAAGTTTGGTTCCTCGCACATTAGACGACTTCCTAAAAGATCAGGAGTATGAAATTTGTGCTTCACTTCGTTGCTAAAACAACAGCAATCCTTTTCTGTCTAGAATTGTGACTTATGATGAAAAGAGGATGCTCTAAGACAATAGCAGACACTCTTGATAGTAGCTTGACAAAGGAGAAGCAGCACATTTTCCAAAGCTCCCATCATAAAAAATAAAATGTTGAGGGGCTTCATTTGGTCTGATTATAGCTTCTTCTATCCTGATGAAACCATCAATAATAAAGCCATCTTCAGTCAATCAAAAGGGGCCCATTCTGATGCATGACAACACTCGACCATACATCCTGCCTTTGACTTCCCGAAAACTGTTAGAGTTTGGCTATGAGACTACTACACCCTCCCTACTCACTGGACCTCTTGTCTACTGATTACCATTTTGTTTAGACACATGGATTGCTATTTACAAAATAAAAATCTCCTAGGGCGATGAATGCATCCATGACCGCCTTCCCACAATGTCGATGTCATCAGCATAGGTCAGGAAGATCTGGACACTCCTGTTGAAAATAGTGGCAGTCGTCTGTATACCGAGTTCCCTTACCCACACTTCCAGTGCAAGATTAAAGAGCAGGCAACCCAAGGCATCAACCTGTCTAACCCCTCTTCCAGAAACAAATGGCTCTTAGGGTCCTCCTGGGATACTCGCCATGCATTCAACATCAGTCATCGTGAGTTGTTTGTCAGGATTATAGGATTTCTCCCTTATCCCATGTTCATACGTAATATTGTCTAACATTCTCTTTCAAAGGTTGAGACCTTATGGAGAATGAGAGCATGGTTCATATTAAAGCAGCTTCCGGGGGGGGGGGGGGGGGGGAATCTACCTCTGATCAAATATTCTAGAGGTTGAGACCTTATGGAGAATGAGAGCTTGGTTCATATTAAAGCAGCTTCCGGGGAGGGAAATCTACCTCTGATCAAATATTCTAAGGCATAAACAAATTAATAATAAGGAAAAAGAGATTATATTCTATAATAAATAAAAATCCTTTGGTCAATTAGTTAAGTCTTTTCAATTCAATACATAAAAGGTGATTTAAAACTTTAAATATAATTATATAATAACATATTTATCCGGGGACTATTTTTAATTCCTTATCATTTTAAACTACTACCTCCAGGATCTATTACTGTATTACATTCTATTATTTATAGAACTACAAAAAAAAAAAGTATTCAAATTATTAATAGTTTCACTGAAAACCACCCATATCTTCATTTTCTATTAAAATATATTTGAAATTAAATTAAACTAATTCAACACAAAATAGAATTTTGACAAATAATAATCTCTAAGGCACTGTAACCTGGAGATGAGTGGGTCTAGTCCTTAATGACCCTCCTCTATTTGGCTCTATCTTGTGCAACAGCCTTATAGTTCCTGATCCCTTGTAAGCTTTCAGTATTCGCTGCCACATCATAAGCTTAGGTCTTACTCTTTTGTTTAATAAAAGATTTCTTCGAGATTCGTTGTTCAGTCTTCCTAGGCACATGGGCTGGCAGCCCAAGTCCCCTATAACTTCACAAACTTAAATACCACAGATCTCATATATTCTTCCTTATCCTCCAGCCAAGCATTTAGCCAATCTAATAATACTGGTTTTATCAAGATAGGAGGCATTAATATTTAAAGAATAAACTCCTTTACCTACGAGGGCACCACCGTCACGAGCGATAATAATGTTTCGATTGAGGTCAAGAGAGTGACTCAGACAAAGAAATGCTTCTTCGGGATAAACCGGCACATGATAAGCAAACTTTTGTCATGGAATACAAAAATAATTCTCTACAAAATACTCATTCAGCCGGAGGTTCTATTCAGAAGCCTGGGTCTTTAAGAATGCTGATGAAAAGTTGCTTCTAACTTGTGAAAGGAAGATTCTATGCCCAATATATGAGCCAATTAGAGAGAGGGAAACATGGAGATGACGTACGAATATGGTGCTAGCAAATCTATTTCAGGCCCCATTATTATTTGACAAAGTAATAAAGCTTAGTAGGTTGAGCTGGGCTGGCTAATACATAAAAGAATGACGAGTGTTGAAGAACCTAGAAAAATAATTAAAGGATAGGTGCAGCATACAAGAAGAGTAGGGCTATCCAAGGTGCGATAGCTGGATGGGGTCCGTGAGGACTTGAGGAACCTATTGGGTGTATGGAACTGGAAGGCCGCTGCACAAAATAGGGAGGACTGGTGGAAATGGATCAAGAAGTCCTTAGGGTCATTGATGGGCTGTAGAGCCACATAAGAAGAACTATTAAGTCCCTTTATCAGGCTTTGAGATAGTCCATAGGACCTAGGTTGGAAACGCTCAATTGAAATCACTTTATAGTACTCGTCAAAGAAGTAAATTTCTTTAATGATCCTCTGTTCATTATCTTCCATCTAAGTTGGTTCAGGACTAAGTTATAGCAAATTGTATCATTCTTCTGGGTTTTTTGTAGTGTTGTTTAACATGAGCTGAATTATGAAGTCCACTAAAAGAGGTATGCCCTAAGTCCCACCTTCACTTTAGGATGTCTTGAGTGTTGTTCTGCTAAAATGTACTGAATCTATCTTGATTACTTGGCCAGGTGCCAGTTTCCAAAAAAAGGGCTTTAGGTCGCAAAAAATTGAAGAGAGCTGCATTTTTGATATGTGTAAGGGGATGTCTGAGTAGTGTAAATCCAAGTTTGCAACCGAAAAGAAGGATGGGAAATCTTTTGGTGGGCGAAAAACCTCAAAATTTTTGGCTTCAATTCAGTTTTTGGCGTTTATATCCTGACCGTTTTTGATTAAAAAACATGGGTAATTATTTTTAATGTAAATTACATTTGCTACAATTTGAACCCAACAGCAGCTCTGTACCTTTAATAGTTTCTGAGTTACGCTCCTTTGAAAATTGGTAATTTTTTCCAAAAAGACCAAATTTTAAGTTTTGGGCTTTCGTGAGGAACACCGGCATAAGGAGTGATCTCACGATAAAAGTCATGGGGAATGAAGTTGTACTAAATTTAATAAGCTTTAATTTAAGCACAGACCGCAGCTCTGTAGGTCTGATAGATTCTGAGTTACGCCCCTTTGAAAATTGGTAATTTTTTCTCAAAAGCCCAAATATAGACCAGTAGCCAGATGTTTGAAGGTTGTAAAAATCCTACGATGAAAGTAAAGGGGTATGGAGTTGTTTTAAATTTAATTAGCTTTAATTTAATCACAGAAGGAGGCCTGTAGGTGTTGTACTTCTCTTGTTAATAAAGAAAAAGGAAAATCAAGGAAAGTGGGTCTTTTAAGAAAATGACCTTGTATGCCACGAATCGATGCAAAACAGCTTTTTTATTGTAAAGTATTAATATTTACTTGTAAATTACCTATACAAAAAATAATGGTACTACTATGTAGAGGGGGGAGGAGCCTCCCAGTCTCCCCGAGGATTTTCGGCCACCAAAAGTTTTCCCAACCGTTTTTTCGGTTCCAAGCTTGGATTTACACTACTCAGACATGTCCTTACAACATATCAAAAATGCAACTCTCTTCAATTTTTTTACGACCCTCAAACACCTATATTAGGTCTTTTTGGAAAAATTACCAATTTTCAAAGGGGCGTAACTCAGAATCTATCAGACCTACAGAGCTGCGGTCTGTGCTTAAATTAAAGCTTATTAAATTTAGTACAACTTCATTCCCCATGACTTTCATCGTGAGATCACTCCTTATGCCGGTGTTCCTCACGTAAGTTGGCCAAAACTTAAAATTTGGTCTTTTTGGAAAAAATTACCAATTTTCAAAGGAGCGTAACTCAGAAACTATTAAAGCTACAGAGCTGCGGTTGGGTTCAAATTGTAGCAAATGTAATTTACATTAAAAATAATTACCCATGTTTTTTAATCAAAAACGATCAGGATATAAAGGCTAAAAACTGAATTGAAGCCAAAAATTTCGAGGTTTTTTGCCCACCAAAAGATTTCCCATCCGTCTTTTCGGTTGCAAACTTGGATTTACACTACTCAGACATGCCCTTACACATATCAAAAATGCAGCTCTCTTCAATTTTTTTGGAAACTGGCACCTGGCCAAGCAATCAAGATAGATTCAGTACATTTTAGCAGAACAACACTTAAGACATCCTAAAGTGAAGGTGGGACTTAAGGCATACCTCTTTTAGTGGCCTTCATAATTCAGCTCATGTTAAACAACACTACCAAAAAACCAGAAGAATGATACAATATGCTATAACTTAGTCCTGAACCAACTTAGATGGAAGATGATGAACAGAGGATCATTGAAGAAATTTACTTCTTTGACGAGTACTATAAAGTGATTTCAATTGAGCGCTTCCAACCTAGGTGCTGGACATATTACTAGAATCGGTCATGAGTTCCCAAATTGACAACTAACTACTTATGTCTGGTAAAAATTTTTATCATTACAGTCAAGCAATTTTCTATTATTCCAGAAGAATTTTTTACTTGATCTTGGTTAAAGATACAACATAAATATTTTCGAGATCAAAGGCAGCATGTTCCCCCTGACTCAAATAATAATTTTATGCTCATATTTGTGTTTTCGTTATCTAAAATATTAAATCATAAAATAATTTTTTAAAAATATTCGTTGCATATAGGGATAAGCAGACATAGAGCAGGATAGTACAGTTTCTAATACTCGTATTATATAAGGGATAGCGTGAATTGAGAGTTCTAATAGAATCCTTCTTTTTATTATCATTTGTAATGTTTTGGAGAAAACATCCCCCATCTTCACAACTATCATATCATTCTCTACTTAAATCCTTACATTGCCAAGAGATAAACCATTGACCAAAAATCAGTCTATAAGTTAGCCTTGTCACTACTTTGGATTAAAAAAACGATAACATAAAAATGGAAACACTAACTGGAAGGTAGAGGAGGTGGTTTTGTTGTTTACTAGAGCTAGATATTATATTGTATTCTGGAATACTTATTTATTCCTATTTCTGTCACTTCAGTTTTCAAGTTTGAACCAGCTTAATAATTAGTTAATCGAGTATGGCAAATAAATGCGTAGCAATAAATATGTCCTTAATTAAACATGGAAAAAACATAGCTAACGACTGGAACATCATGGAATTCAAGTGAAGATTTATGTTTAATAATTAAAACTAAACTAAACTAATTCTAACAATACTCAGAAAATGTGCCGAGGCATCTGCTGATAAGGCAGTTTTTAATAATCTCCATTCTAAGATTATTAAATGTTTGATGTTGGATTAATTATATAATTAATATAAGTAATATAATAAAAATATACTTTATATTTTCGAAGACCTCAAGTTTTTCTTTAGAGTAGCAAGTCTGATTCACAGTGATACTACAGTTCGAAGGATATTAGTTCGACATATTTATTTCTAAATTAATTCAATCAAAAATTTAAATAACGACATGCTGATATACCAAATAATTACAAATATGAAGAAAATAGTCAAGACGGATACAAACAGGTTAAATAATATTGATTGATATTCAATTTAAAGTTAAAGTAAATTCTTTTGTAACAATATATAAATCATTCATTTGATTTAAAAATAAAACCTTATTACAATCCTACTTGCACTCAATTAAAAATTAGAAAGATCAAGATTAGATTAAGGTGTATATATTATCAAAACACTTAATTTCAACAATTATTCTAACTGTATGCACAGTCGGGAAGGGAATCGATGAATCATTGTCGAATAGATGGTACCATATAAAAAGAAAAATACCAAAATAATATTATACTTGATCATAAATCAAAATAAAGTTATAATTATAAGTTTATTTGATTACTAATAATTTAAATTGCAATTAAATTACCTACAAAGCAAACAAATTATCAGGTCAATTTTTCATTAAGCTCTAAGCCTTTCATTAAGTCCCCTTATTTTAAAATAGGTATTGTTAGTAATTAGTGTGTTTGTCATTCTTAGCCATGATTATCAACTTAATACCCTAAGGGGCAAAATGAATTAACTTTGAACTTTATTTGATTTTTTAATTTCAATTTTTGTTCCAACTTAAATAGAGATAGTTTAAAATTAGAAAATAGAGAAAAATTACTTACCCTCAATATATAATCTTTTCCTTCAAGGGTGAATTTGTTACCATTTATGATAAAATCAATAGAAGGTAGTTTAGGAATCAGATCACACGATACCTAGAAAAAATATATATATTAATGGCTGAAGCAACAGAGCAAAAAACTAAGCATCAACCTAAACCTAAGTGTATCCCAGACCTATAGGCATATCATTGAGGATGTAATAATTATTGTACACTAAAAATGTTAATTTTTTACTGGATGATATAAGTAGAAACGATGTTAGGTCAATACCTAACTAATTCAATAATAATTTAAACAGATGTAGTAAGTGAATATTCATGTCATTTGAAGACATCTAATACTATTATATTAAAGATTTTTCTTAAGCTATGTACATGATTGATGTAACAGGTACAATATAATGAAACAAAATACCATACAAGATTGCACATCAAGAAAATTTTAAAATAGCATTAAGGATCAATGGAAGCCCTCATTAACCAGTTGTTAGTTAATAATAAAACAAGCATCAATATGGAAACAAACCTATTGTCAAAACCCATTACCAAAATCATTTCCCTGTCATAGACTGGGAATGTTTAACCCGTTTGGTTAACTTAATAAGAACAGGCCTGGATTACCTGAGTAACAGTGACAATAAGTCTCTGGTACAGAAGAGGAACAGAAATAACTTATCATCAGGACATTAGTCACAACAACCCATGGAGAGAGAAACATTTTAGTATTAAAGAGGTAAAAATTAAAAGTTACTTAGTTCAAAAACAAATTTAAAATTTTCACTCATTCTTCATTGAGTGCTCGATTAAATTCCAATTAATCATCTTTTATTGGCCAGCCACGTGCTAAGGCATTACCTAAGGTTTCTGAAATTGAAGCATTTTCTCCTAATGTCAGCAGATAATTTTTTTTTTTTATCATATAGGACACCTAAGTTATATGTTTATTTGAAAACATAGGGTATCTCTTCTTGCTAATATGGTAATTGTTAGAAATCAGGAGATTTCCAATTAAGTGAGTTATATTTGACCAAACTTTTACATTTTTTCAATGTATTTTTCTCTTTAAGTACTCTTCTTAATCTGCTAATATTGAGAATAAAAATTTATTTGTTCTTTTTTTCAAATAATGGCTATGGCTGTTACAAATGTTTCATTGTGAAGGATAATTTCAGTTATTTTAGAGAAGTTAAACAAATGTGAGTAACATCCAATTTATATCACTTTTGAGTTCTTTACATAGTGTTAAAAATTCTTGGAACTTAACAGGAGAATTAGCAGGAGGTTTCACTTCTCTGGAGAGCCAAACACCGATTCCGCTAATAGTGATTGATAGAAAGAAACTGCAATTGATTCCTTTAAGTAGTGGCATTTTTAAAAATTATGCTAGAGATTCTTGACCAAAAAACTGATTTAATTTCAATTCACAAACTAAAGTTTTCTTGTCGAAATGAATATGATCAATATTTCGATCATAAAAATTGCTCATCTAAATCAGCAGTAAAAAAATATCTCCATACCTTTTTGTATATAAAATAGTTTTTGATACGATCAAGCTTAAAAATCAGCGTGATTTTGATCATTTATTTGACCAAACTTTTTATATTTTTCATCAGCTAAAAAACAGATTAAGAAGATTTCAGAAAATTTCAAAGTAGATATATACTACAGATATTACAGATAAGCTCTCTATTTTGCTTGATAATCACCCTCCAACATTCTTGCAACATAGATAATCATTTCTGAAAATTAATAAACTATAATTACAGCAAATGACAAATAGCAATGCAGAAAATTATTGGTAAATCTTTTCCAATATATAAAATTGATAAATATAAACAATTTTAATCTAGTCTTACTTTTCCATAGGATATTGGTAAGTAACAATATATTTGATGATATAAACAAATTATAAGGAGCTTTTATTTCCTATAATTCTATTTGATGGCATGCATGTTGAACTTACAATGAAGAACTTTGAACTTATGAAATATTATTTTTTTTGTTGATGGGTAAGATGTTAAAAATAAAAAAAAGAAAGGTGGACAAGTCATATAAGATTAATATCAAGTGAAACCTAAATTGAATGGTTAAAGTAGACCTATTTTTAGCTTAAGACCAATACAAATAATGCTTTATATAGATTCCTACTTATAAATGCAGCATTTATATAAATTGGAGAGATTATTGGAGAAATTTTGCCGATAATGTTATTGAAGAGAATGATGTCAACCTATAAAAGCTAGCTCAGTCAAATACTGGCCATATAAAACTAATAAGGTAAAGTGGAACTACAAAAAGTAATTTCCACTACATTCAATACACTTTTCAACTTGACAAAACCAATCCTTAACCAACCTTTGCCAATTCCATCAGGAGTGAGGTACATTCGTTGTCCCATGCCCTCAGAAGGTCCCTGTCACTAAAAAAACGTTTTCTTTTTACCTTCATTTTCACATACAAGAACAGTACACAGTCACAGGGAACAAGGTCTGGCTGTAAGGAGGGTGTTCAAGAAGTTTCAGCCCAGTAACAGCCAAATACTCGGTTCAGGCTTTGGCGCGGTTGTTGTGATGGAGATACCATGTGTCCGATCTTGGCTTTGACCTCATGTTTTTCATGGGTTCTATGAATTTAGACAGGCAGTGTGACTGTCTTATTTGTGTCCAGAACGACATGTTTAACAATTTTGCTCTATCTGAAAAATAAGTCTTAGTCTTTCTCTTAAGTCATATTACAAAACTTCAAATCAAATTTTGTGGTACTCTTTGTATATTTGATATTTTCACAATAGTTTCAATAACCCAAATACTATCCTTTTCCCGTATGTCAACAATCCTTGTTCCCCGATATTTTCATTAGAAAAGGAAAAGCAACATGCTTCTAACTGACTCAAGAGTCATTAAGACAGGCTGAGTTGTAATGGGGATATTGCTGAAGCTGGCTACACATAATTTCTTAAACTATTCAACACTACCTTCAGGACATCCTTAAAAATGTCCACGTAGTAATATTAAAAATATTTCTGAACTACAGGAGAATGTCGATTATCCGAACTAATGTCAGGGGTGGTTCGGATAATCGAAATTCACTAAAAAATAAATACCAACTAAATGAATAGGAAGGGATTCAGAGAAACAATTAAATTACCTAATTAGGTTTACAGTTCTTAGTAAACAAATAGTCTAAGAAGTCTAAGTTCATTTTTTTGCTGTTTCCGAGAAATGATTAGGGCCCCCTTATTGATGATGATGGAAAAAATCATTTTATTTTTCGTCAAATTTTATTTAAAATAACAATAATTTAAACAATACAAATAAGTAACTGGATGATCTGATCAAATTAATTAAAATTACCATTTGAGCTATCCTGGGTCCTAATCGAGCACGCTTCTCGGTCTTGGTCATATTCTATCTTTTCACTGACCCAAAAGGATACGACCACGACCGAGAAGGGGGCTTGATTAGGGCCTAGGATAGCTCAAATGGTAGAGTCCCAGACTAGCGATCTGGAAGACCCGGGTTCGAGTCCCGGTCCTGGACATATCTTTTCTTTTCAAATAAAAATATTTAAAAAAAAAATTATTAACAAATAAATTTTAATAATTAAAATTACATTTGAAAAAAAACAACAGTTCCGTTAATTGAACGTTCGGATAATCGACTCTCCACTGTACTTCAAACTGAGAGAGAAACCAGGAAGAATACTCAAAGAACTACTAACACTAATAGCAGGGTTCTAGAGAATGAATTATAACATAAATCACCGTAAGTGTTTGGAAATTCGAACAGACCAAAGAGCCTATCACCTATTCATATACTTTTGCACCTAATAATTTGTCATCACATGTGGATTGGAGTGTGAATGCAGAAAAACCACACAACACGACATTTCTGCCAGTCACAATTGCCACAGTAATGTATTCGTTCTTAAAAGAGCAGAGGAACAACAACCATCAGCCATCCTGTTGATCAGGAGTGAAACACTTTTTCAAAGTATACTTAGTTTTAAAAAACAATTTTAAAAATTATGTATTGAAATACATATAATGAAAAATTACATATTTATTTTATAGTTATTGTTTTGTATTTGATAATTTACAGATTTTATGACTTGTAACTTTTTTAAGTTATAAACTAAGATGAAGGATGCAAGATCTTTATAAAAATGATTGAAAAGTTTTAAGTAAAAAAAATGAAAAAATATTTGACTGGATACAGGGTTTTTTCTTGGGTAACGAAATATGTATACTTAGTTTGTAATGATCTTCATTGTGGAAGCCCATGTATTAAAAAATATATGTATTAATTGTGTATCCACATGTTCAAAAATTAACAGTCAAAATTATGAAATAAAATATGATATAGTGATTATTATGATTATAATGTGGATACCATTATTATTATATTATATCTCTAATTAAAAAAAAACATATACTTTAATTTGAGGATGTACTATAAATTCAAAATGGGAGATTCCTTTGAATGTTGCAATTACAGAGGCATATCCCTTCTTCCCTATGCTTATAAAGTGCTATCAAATATTCTCTACCAACACTTGCTTCCTTTGGCAGAAAGAGAAATAGGGCCTTACCAAAGTGGATTCAGAAGAGGCAAATCCACAACGGATCAGTTGTTATGCCGTAGGTCAATATAGGAAAGGGGGCGTGAATTTCGTATCTCTACTCATCACCTATAGGAGAGGAGTGGCTCAGTGGTAGAGTACTGAGCTGCCATCCCGGAAATCCTAGTTCAAAACCCGCTCCAGGCCATGATTTTTATTTAGTCTGTTTGCATAGTAAACAGATCTGTACAGCTCCTTGGCTATGCAGATGATATTGACATTATATTAAGATCAAAGCAGGCAGTTGAAGAAGCCTTTTTTTCCCTGACAGGAGCAGCGAGGAAACTTGGTCTAGTGGTTAACCAAGATAAGACCAAGTAGATGGTAGCTGAACAACACCCAAGACATCCTGGAGATAAGGTGGGATTCGGAACTTACCTCTTTGGGTAGGTCTCAGAATTCACCTATCTTGGATCTCAAGTCACATGCGCCAAAACCATCGGGGTAGAAACCAGGAGACAAATATCGTCAGCCAACCGCTGGTATTTTGGGCTGAGACAACATCTAGCAAGTAGGGTAATAACAAGAAAAACTAAAATCATCCTATATAAGACCCTGATTCGCCCAGTGCTTACATACAGAGTGGAAACATGGGCAATAACGAAGGATACAAACCGAAATTTTCTTGTATTTGAATGCAGGATCCTAGGAAAAATATTTGGACCCGTCTCTACTAATGGAAGGTGGAGACAGAAAATAATGAAGAAATATATGATCTCTTTGGTGAGCCTAATATGGTTAATGTCATTAAACGATCTTTAAAGAACTAAAGATGGGCTGGACATGTGGCCAGGATGAGCGAGGGGGAAATTCCAAAACGCTTATTGACGGAGGTCATCCGAGGACAGAAGAGAGTGGGCCGACCCCGACTGAGGTGGATGGACTGTGTGGCAGAAGATACTAGGAACTTGGGAGTCCACAACTGGATGGCAGCAGCACTCAATAGGGACAACTGGCTGATACTGATTGAGGAGGCCTGGAAGCGTCAACGTGTTGTTAATAATAATAACTATAAATTTAAAAAAAATGGTCGTCTTACTCCTGTCATAATTTAGGGGTATAAAGTTCAGTTAATTAAGTAATCACCTAACAGCAATTAGGGGCGACCTGTGGTCTAGTGGTTAACATTACAAACTACTAAGCCCAAGATCGCAGGTTCGTTGCTCAGCAGGTGGTCCTAGGATTTTATAAAGGGAGTATAAAATCCTAGGTTGTGTCATCCTACAGAAGGGACGTAAAAACAGGGGGTCCTGAGCCTGTAGGATGTCAGGTACTCATTAAAAATCCCTATCCTTATTAAACCTGAATAGGCAAAATTTAGACCTCACACTGTAGCATCGTCCGATTAACCATAGCAGCATAAAGTGAAGTTAAATGAACAAACAACAGCATTTTAACTTATCTGATTAATAATTGTCATTTACTGCAGAATGGCAGGAAAGTGTTTACTTTATTTTTATTCGGTATAATATAATGCTAAAAATTGCCCAGGATACTTAATACCCAGGATAAGAAATTTTCCACCTTAAGAGAAATAGTAACTCAATAAATAAAATCTTGGACACTATGGACAGAGAGATTTTTAGAAAGAAGATCTTGAGTATTGAGGGATTCCAGGGAATAGTGAAAAAGAAACCTGGGGTGAAATGGTCTGAAGACAGAAAGAATATTGGGGCAAAAGAGTAAACAACGAAGTGGGAAAAATTGAAATTGGCACGTGGTCCTCAGCTGGCCTCATCGGGGGGAAGAAGAAATAAAATCTTGTTGACTGACAGGTCTTGGATGTTTCTGTAATAGAAAATCTAGCATTGGGCAAATAGCCTTAAACCTGTATTACTCCTTAAGTTATATACTAGCCTACCCTCATGTTTCGGAGCAAATGCTACTTCCCATATCTTTAGGATGATGTATACTAAAGTCAATTTAGAACAACCCTATTGAGAAAATGAATGCAAGAAGAATATTTAAATGCAAATTTTATATGTATACACATATCATTTTTTGAATAATATTAGTTGACCTTTTTTTTTTTTTTTTCCTTTTTCCCCAATAGGGGTGGTATGTATGAGGAAGAAAACAATTTTTTCTTAATATTTTGTGCCATCAGTGTATCATGTTTGCTTTTGAGGTAATCACTAATGGTCGATTCACATCTAGATTTGATACACAACTTGGATGCTCTATACTAAATCAAACTACTCATGCCCTACACTAGCTCATATTTATTTTCCTATAAGGCATTAAGTGGAGATCCTGTCTTAAAGGTGTCTCCACTGATTACGTAAAATAATCCCATATAAATTTTATTTTATTATTCTATATAAGTTACTACCTAATTCGAAAATGAGGTGTTGCCTGAAACATCCGATCCAAAACTGAATGAGGCCATTGCAGAATTTAGGAGATTGCAAAATGCAGAGAGCGTGCACCCAGTTAATATTACTAAAGATTAAGATGGGCTTGTAAAGTTGTTGGACTGAGTAACAAACATCAAGTTAATAATATCAAGTTAATAATCTCTGTGCCGACTAGTAAATGTCTGAAGGTTAGACCAAGGCGTAAGTAGGAGAATTGCATTTAGTGATCTCGCAGATTTGGATTTGGGTAGTGGTCCATGGATGAAAGTTTGTAAACTGGATGAAAGTTTGTAAACAGGTATTGGTGGTATTGGCATCAAGCCTTCGCGAACCCTCCATATTATTATAAGTTAATAAGTACAAATTCTGTCTAAAAGATATTGCACTAGATGTATAGTTCATATTTAATTTGGTATATTCAATATTACTTTATTTTTATGAAATCTTTTAGTATACTGATTCTAGAACATTTTACACTTTTTTTCCATCTTAGTAACTGGCCAACTTACGGAAGTATAAAATCTCAAAATGTAAAGACAGTTGGATGATCATCATCCTGAGAAAGGATGTTGGAAAAATATAATTATTTTATACTGTTATTTTAGTGTGATAGTTTTAAATGACAAAATGCAAAAATAAGAAAAATAGGCAGTTCTCAAGTTTACATGGAACAATCACCAGATCCACTGCAATGCTAATTGTCAACAAGAACCATATTTACAATTAAAATTATTCTCAAAATTAATATAAAATTGTGTTAATAATTCATCTGAAGTTATTTTATTAAATAGGTTTAATACATAATATTGGGATGGGCCAAAAAAAAAAGCCAATTTATTCATTAAAAATTCAAACAAAAATCAATGAAATATGGCCTTTGATTGACAGTTTTGATTGATGACCTTTTTCCACTTTTCTGGTAAAACCCAAATTGTGCCAATGTAGAACTTTGGAGGTTTCTGAACGAAAAGCTGAATCAAGAATTTTCAAAAACCTCTTTTGACGCCTAAAATGTTCCTAAATGCCAAAATTGGTTTTCCAAGTTCAAATCTGTTAATATTGGTCTTTCCTACTAGTATCAACCAGGACAGGGAATATAAGACCCTATCATGTTAAGAGCATAAGTGATCCATGTCAGATAATCGATGAATTGTTGAACAGTCTTAGCCAATCTTGATTGACCTTCCGAGAAAATTTGCAGCAGATTAGGAAAGTAAGAAGCAAAGCAGACGTTTTGGATCCCATATAATCTGTTCAAAGATAACAAAGCTAACTGATTCATCACATGCAGCTCACTGTTTCATTCTACAATCTACCCCCGGAGTTATTTAAATATGGTGGAGACGAACTCATAAAAGAGCTGAGAGAGATATTTTTAGATATTTGGACCAACAAAGTGATGCCTAGCTCTTGGAGGAATGCAGTAATATGCCCAATTTATAAAAAAGGAGATCAGCTTAACTGCAATAATTACCAAGAAATCTATCTACATAACTGCTCGTACAAGGTCTTCTCCAACGTACGGTACGCCAAATTGATACCTTAGGCTGAGAAAGAAATAGATGAATACCAGTGTGAGTTTAGAAAAAACAAACTACTAAAGATCAAATCTTCACCCTCAGGATGATCCTAGAAAAGGCAAGGGAGTACAACCTTCAAACTCACCATTTATTTGTTGACTTCAGGTCAGTATATGACAGTGTCCATAGAGAAGAGTTGTACAAAGCTTTATCTGAAATGAATATTCCGCATAAACTGGTAAACATGATTAAATTGGCTATGGAAGACGCATGATATAAAATACAGGTCAAAAATAATCTCTCAGCTAAATTTGGTACCAACAAAGGTTTAAAACAAGGAGGTGCCCTATCATGCCAACTCTTTAATCTGATTCTGAAGTATGTGGTCCACAAAGCCGGTATTCAACGAACCGGCACAATTTTCCACAAGTCGACACGAATTTTGGCCTACGCAGATGTCAACATCATAGGAAGGCCCTTAAATGAACTGGAAAACACGTCCCTTAATCTAGTCAGAGCTGCTGAGGACTTGGGATTAGTAATTAATCAGGCCAAAACTAAATACATGCACGCAGCATGACACGATGGAGCTGACTGGTTTTATTAATATAGGAGGCCTTGAAATTGAAAGAGTAAACTCCTTTACCTACTTGAGAATCACCACAACGAGCGACTATGTCTCAATAGAGGTTAAAAAGAGAGTGGCAAACAAAGGTTTTTTTGGGATACATTTAAAAAGCAAGCTCTTGTCCTGGAATACTAAGATCATTATATGTAAAACACTCATTCGGCCTGTCCTTCTAAATGGGCAGAAGCCTGGGTCATAAAAAAATCAGATGAAAAATTACTTCAGGCATTTGAAACGAGGATTTTATGGCAAATTTATGGACCTATTAGAGAGGGGGAAGCATGGAGAAGACGTACCAATGCGGAGCTGGCAAGTCTATTCCAGACCCCAGACGTGGTCAAAGTAATAAGGCTTGGTAGGTTGAGCTGGGCTGGCCATGTTGCCAGAATGACAAGCGTTGAAGGCACCAGAATAGTTATAGAAGAAAAGATTCAGAGCAGAAGAGTGGGGCAGGGCGACCCATTGATGGATTGAGTCAATTACGACTCCAGGAGCCAACTCAACATCCGGAAATGGAAGTCCGCTGCACTGGACAGGGAGGACTGGCAGGACCTTATTGAGGAGGCCAAGGCACTTTGATGGGCTGTAGAGTCATGCAAGAAGAACTCACTGTTTCAATGGCACAATACAGAGGTATTTTTTATTGCTTGATCACTGGAGATGAAAAAAGGATCCTTTATGATAATTCAAAATGCAAATGCAGTAGGTAGCTCTCTCCAAATGAATCGTACACCAAGTACTGCTAAGCAAAACCAAAAAGATTTGTGGAGTATTCACAGTGTTTTTTATTTTGATGTGCTGTAACCTGAACTTACTTTTAATATAGATCTATACTATCTATCTTTTAATACGGAGCAAATAGTCTATTTTTTTCGGGACTAATAAGACTAAAAAGGCTTATCATTAAACAGGTTCAAACTTTTAAAAACAGAAATATGAGAAACTTTGTTTATCCCATTTTTTGGCCTAAAAAAAAACAAACAGGATAATGTCTTAAGTATGATTTTAGTAGAATAAACCATGTATAAAAAAAATTAAGTATCCAGGCATTTTACACCAACTTCTCCTAAAACCTACATCCTTCCAAAAATTGAAAAGTTTATGTATTACGTTTGGTTTCACATTAAAAAACTAAAAAAAGAACTGAAAAATTAGCTTAACATGTTCCCCACAGTAATTTATTTCTGACTGCTACTCTATTTCTACAGCCACACAATGATACTACAAAGCCTAAAGTCTAATGCCATGTAGGGTCTAACCTAGAGGTTCCCAATATTTTTCGGTTTGCGGCTCCCTAAATAATCAATTATTTCTAAATTTTTGACTTTCTTGGAAAATTGGAAAACTTTCATTTAACCCTACTAATACCGGGTGGGGTCGCTAACGACCCCAAGCTCACATTTTTGACTCTCCTTAACTCAAAAACAAAGTTATACTCAGGAAGGTCTAGGACATTTATCCTTGGATTATATGTAACACGAAGAGTAGAGCTTTAACGAATTTCATGCTTAAAATAAATCACTGTGGATTAATTTTTTTCCAAAAAACGAGGATGGGGTCCCAGAACGACCCCACCTGGTAGTTTCTGTTAGCCTTATTTCAGATCGCCGAAGTCACAGACTGTGCCTTTTTAGGCTCTTTATATAATTTCCTAGAAGAATATTTGCATTTACAGTGTCGGTTTGCTGGTCTGGGTTCCAATTACCGCCGTAAATATGTATTACTATAGTTAAGTAAATATTTTCTGGATGTCATTTGGTGTTCTTTCGTTAGAATTCTCTCTTTCTTTCTCTTTTGCAACTTGGTTTGTAATGTTTGCAATAAATATATTTGTAATGAGCACAGAACAACAGCATATTCATGCATTCATTGTAAGTAGTTAATTTAAGTTTTCTAAGAACATTTTTGTTGTTCACTAAAATGAGTTATGATTTCTACCGTCCCATTCAATCAGAATTATAACCAAAGACTCTTAGATAGAGATATCATTGTAGCTGCTAGAAGAAAAATATGGGGTCCTACAGCGACCCCACCTGGTATTACGTGTAAATTTTTTAACTCGGTATTAGGAGGGTTATAAAAGTGATTACCCATTTACAATTACAATTTTTAAAAGTGATTACAACAAAAAATTATAAACATAGTTTTACTATTTTCTATTGGGATAATATAAAATCTCTAATTTCATCTGTTTTGGTAAGTTGTTTAATTGAATATTTCGCTTCCTCACTTTGTGAATCACTGGTCTAACCACTAAGTCTAGAATCAACAAGATTTAGGATGATAGAAAGAGAATTGTGTCCAGGTATGTTTTGTTCCACCCGCGCTGTGCATCTATCTACCAATGTTAACCCCAAGAGGAACTCGTTAAAAATCCCTATCCTAATTAAACCTGGAAAGGCAAAATTTAGACCTCACACTGTAGCATCGTCCGATTAACCATAGCAGCATAAAATGAAGTTAAATGAATAAACAACAGCTTATAATTAACATGTGGTCGAATTAAATTATTGCATACTAAAAACTAATAATATTTTAAAGGAAAATTTATGGCTCCCACAGTAGCATCGTCCGATTAGCCATAGTAGCATAAAGTGACATTCTATAAACAAAATATTTCTCTTAATACACCTGAGTAACATTCTCAAGTTTGGCTTTTCCATCATTTAACAGTTCCCCGTGATGTGTTAGTTCTGATGGTAGGCAAACATAGGATAAATGAAATCTCAACATTTTTTCCTACTTCTCTTTTTGTAGAAAGAAAACTGAGCTTACTTATGATTTCCTCTTCTAGCTGCTAATGACTATCATTATTATTGATTTATATTGTTGAGACCTCATCATTGAATAGTTTTTCCTGTTGGTATTAGGTGGTTAAGCGGGACAATATTTTCAGTGAATTCATCTTGCTTAGTTTTCTCTGGAATAGTGAGTATAAGGCTATCAAGTCCTAAATATTGTGCATTTTTAGAAAGGAATACTGATTGATGTCAGGTCAATGTGGGGTAGTACGGAAGGCCTTTACCAGAGTTCTTTGTTATAGCAATGCAATAGTACTAAACTAGTCATACCTTTTTTTGATATTAACCTCAAAAAGCATTGTTCATTAAGTACTAGTAGGGCATAATGCATAACATACTTATTCATTTGATTGAATATTGAATTCCTCTCAATATATGTATTCAAAATTTACATAGAATTATTAGCAACTAAAGCTTTTAAGCAAACACTTCACAACATAAATAAGAACCATTGAAACATTTGCAACATCAAACTTTGTCCATTATGGGTTCTAGAAGAAAAATTAAACAAGAAATATCTGCTGTTTCTATTTAGAGTTCTTGATGTTCTTCCTCCTACATCTTTTTTTTTTTTAATCTCTTTAGTTCCCAAGACATATTCTTTATGGTGCCACTTTTTCTTTCAGGCAAGCTTGAATACATCTACAAACTAAGAATTAAAGAAAGAAACATTGTTACCTATAATGTTGATTATTTTAACGGATTGAGTCATGTGATTCCTTTTGAGATAGACTTAAGAAGTCTGTTTTTGAAAAAAACAGCAGCTTTAAAGCTTAATTTAACTTAAATGTTAATATAAACTGGTTTCATGATTGAATAGAAATAGAAAAATGTTATAGGAATCAAACTGCTAACTAATTTCAATTATGGTGCCATATGTAAATGTCTGTTTTTGATATTAGGCTACACCAAAGGTCGAGAACCTGCGGCTCGCGAGCCACATGCGGCTCTTTAGATGTGAAGCTGCGGTTCTTTAGATCTGCAATTCAAATATTATTTATTTTATCAAAAAAGAAAAATTTAATAATCGTTCTGAATCGATTAAAGAGGATTAGGCACCGATAATATCTCTCAGCCACTTGTACTCGCTTTTCACTGCACCCCTCCCCCGTGAGACGCTTTGTCACTGTCGTCAGTCCATCGGAAGCACTCGAATGACACTGTCATAGGATGCTTCTATGTAGGTTTAAATTCGGTTTCGACGCAAGACAATTTGGTGTCTTCACCAGTGCTTTGGCTGTGACATATAGTTAGTTGTTTTAAGTACAGATCATGAATTTGGTAATCAAGATTGTTAACAGCATCTTTTCAAAAGCACTCTACCATCGTCAGTTAAAAGAATTCTTAAACGAAATGGAGATTCAGTATTCCGACCTCCTTCTTCACAATAAAGTCGACGGCTTTCCAAAAGTAAGGTGTTAAAACGTTTTGCTTTGCCCTTGAATGAAACAAAAACATTCCAAAATGAAAAAGGCATTAATCACCCTTAATTTAGAGAACGACAAATGGTTGCAAAAATTTTACTTTATGGTAAATGGATATGGTGGATATCAAAGCAAAATTAAATGAGATGAATCTAAAACTGCAAGGAAAGGAAAACCCAGCCTATGTTTTCGTAGAAGAATGGGTTTGTTTCGAAGAAAAATTAATTCTTTTTGCAGAAGATATTCAGAGCGGTACATTACTTCATTTGCAATTTCTAAGGCAATATTGCGATGAAACCAGTGCCTGAGCCATTTGGAATTGATGCTGGATCTCTAGAAATGCAGTTGATCAATTAAGAAAGTAAAGCTTTGTGGAGTGGAAAATTTACAGAGTTGAAAAGCAAGTTTGAAGAGTTGGAGGTCCAGAAATGTATGCACGTAATGCAACAAAAGTGGACAGCTTTAAAAGAAACGCCGGGATATGAGCCAATAATATTTGACGCAAGGAATAGTCTTCCATTTGACTATTGAGGTGAAGAAGTGAAGAAGTTGGCATTTGGAGTGCTGACTATCTTCGGAACGACATATTTGTGCGAGCAAGCTTTCTCTTGCATGTATATAATTAAAACTAAAGTAAGAAGCCAACTAACAAATGAAAATTTAGAGTCGTGTTTGAAACTTAAAACTTTTTGTCCACAATTGTTTGTTATTGAAGTACAAGTTAGTGTTGTAAGTAAATGTTTAATTGTATCAATTTTTTACTAAAATAATAAGTAATTATCTGATAATGTCATATATACGTTATCTAATTTGTTGTGAAAAACACTACTAATACATGAATAAATAGATATTTATTCTTATGAATAAATAGATTTTCTTTTTATGAATAAATAGATTAGTTTTTTTTAATCAAATTTATGCGAGTACTATTTATTGTTGGCAAGAAAAAATTTTGTGGCTCTTTAAAAACTTTGAAGTTGTGTAAATTGTAATTTTTGACTTTTCCGACTCAAAAGGTTGCCGACCCCTGGGCTACACCGATGTTGGCAAGATTGTATGACAAAACTTTTTAAGTTTTTCTGAAATGATTATAAACCTGAGAAATGGTTAGGAATAAGTCTATAATGAAGATATTATGTCAGGGAATAAATAAAAAATATGGAAGATGGCTAGCTAGTTCAAGATTAAACCAAGCATTATTTAATTTTAGCAATATAAATTCCGAAGTCACTTCCTCAAGTTTTTTATTTACCTGTGTTTGATACAATACACAGATAAGCAGATTTAAAGAAGAACAAATGGCTTTAATTACTACCCAAGATTCTTGATCTTAATCTAGAAAATAAGGAACAAAAAATATCCACTATGAATACCATTTGCATATACTTAATATTAGAACAAACAAATGCTATAAATAGAACTATTCCTGGATTGAAAAGCAATACCAACCTACTTTGCCAGTAATTACAGATCAGTATTTCATCAACGATCATATTTAACTCAGGGCACTTTATTAATAGGGTTATTTAAATACATAACAGAATCAATTGTAAAATAATGTTCAGAAGGCCAAAAAGTTAATACCTAATCCAGAATATAAATGTGATTCATGAAATATATTCATCTACATATGAACTTAGTATTTAAGTAAAATGTACAACTCAATTCCTGCAGATCAAGATTAAATATAATATTATTGATAAAGCATGTCCAATCCCCCTAACTATAAAATATAAAATGAATGAAACTAAGTATAAGCCAAATAAATATGAAGTTTGTTTTAATTTTCAAAAAGGTGATAAACTACAAAAAATTACTATATAAGTTCTTACTGAATTGAGGCTTAAAACATCCGTAATTTATTTATAAATATACACTTTTAAATAGCACTAACACATCCTATGAATCAGCTAAGTATGTGACTCAATTATGAATAATCATTACTCCCTGAACTTGTAGCAGAAATTGAAAACCTATAATCAATAAAAAGTAAGTAATAGCAAAATGTTTATCCTACCAGTCCAATCTAAAAGCTGGATACATTTTTAATTACTCCTTCTTGCTGCTTTAATGGCACCACACTAAAAATCATCCAACATCAAATTGGTCACATTGCTTTGTGTCCATGAACAAAACCGTAGAGCCAACAAACTTCATTAGGACCAAGTCAGTAGAACACTATACTTCAAAAAATCAACGATTTTTATTACACTTAACCGCAATGTCAACACAACACCGAAATAAACTTAAACCTAACCTTACAATGGAGTTAGCTAGTTGATCAGTGTTGCCAATGACTCAATAACCAAAACATATTATAGTAATATTTTTTTATTTTTTTACAATAGGTCTCTTCTAAATATTTGTTTCTAGTTTAAATAGTAAATACAATATTTTTTCTATGATTAAAAATCATTATATTTTAAATAAAATAGTACTCATATTATTATTATGCGTAATGGCCGATCGCAATTTAACCTATATAAAGTGATACGCAGTAATGTACGTTCGTTTTAACAATAATGGAGGTAGTTTTTTCTTAACTTTCATTTCGGTGGTTATTGAAGTAACGTAACGTTGTAACTCTCTAGGACTTGCGCTACGACCCTTACATGGCATTCAAGGGGTGGGGGGGGTTTGAGCTCCGTTTTTTCTCCTCCTCTTACTAAGAGACCCATCAACCATTTTATAACTAATATTAAAACATCCTTTCAAAAACATTGAGATAACTTAAATAAGGTGGGAAAACTTAATACAAATGTTTAAAGTTAATAAATGTATGTGCATATAGGAAGGAAACATTTAATTGGGGTAAGCAAAATCACAGGAATAATACTGTTGTTAAAGAAAATTCATCATCCCTGGTCATTTCAGAATGGCAACTTATGTCAAATAGTTTTTTGATCCCAACATATGTTGATAAACACAACTTATCTCAAGGTTAACTTCCTGTTTGTTTTGAAAATAATTTGGCTATTAATCCCAGTTACATCTATGGTACCATAAAAAATTGCCAAGGGCCAAAGAGAACCAGTTCTTGCCTCACCTTTACCTGTTCTTGACTCCTTATATTAAAATTATAAAATTTTCACTTTTACATACAAAAAACAAAAAGTTAGAGATAATGCTTTGAAACAATTAAAATGGAACAGGGACTAAGTGTAATGCCTAGTAATAGCCTGTAATGAATAACTGCCACATGACACAACCTCTGAGAATTTACAGCAGCTTTTTTTCAAATATATTCCTAACTAGTAAATATATTTCCATAGTTTAAACCAAATTCTGTCTATTTAGCGGTAAGCTATTAATTAATGTTTAAGATTTGACTAGAAAATGATAAAGCCTAAAGAAAAAATGTATATAATTTTTAATTTTTTTTATTTGAAAAGAAAAGAGATGTCCAGGGCCGGGGCTCGAACCCGGGTGGTATTCTGCCAACTGTGCTAACCTGGCTCGCTTATCGGTCAGTCATATCCTTTCTTTTCACTAATCCCATATAAAAGTATATGTATATAATATGTAAAACTAAATAAATACGTATCCTTGTGTTTAAATTAATATAAATACCAACAGTGAAATATAATAATTCTTTAAATGACTATGAACAAATATTTTACTAGTATAAGAATTAAATATGTTAAATTGGCTCCTATTTGGTAAGTTGCACTTTAACATTCCTCTGGCATTGCAGTGTTTAGTGTTTATTTCATAATTAAATACAATATGTAACCTTGACGAGTAGATAAATCACAAACATTAATATTTCAAAATCTGAGAAAATTTCAGGAATCGTCCAACAGAGATAAAATGAGTCAAAATTTTTAATTTTTAATAATTCTGGTTCTAACAGCCCACTTTGTAGATAAATATTGAAAGTTAAATTGATACAGCAGCAAAGACACACAATAAAGGGTTTATCAATAACAATAAATATTCATATTTTAAACTTTGTTCCAATAACTTACGAAATAGTGAAATATATATATATATAGCGTTTTCCAACAATAAGAGATATTAAATTCGGAAGCTAATAAGTGGTTCTGGTGTTTCCATCAAACTAAAAATGGAAATAGGAATATTTCTTTCAAGTTTTAGTCATGGATTTTATAATGTTGGAAAACTTCTCAGTTTCTTGATCCAGAACTATACAGACCTTTAAAGTCAGAAACACTCAACAGTCCTCTACATGGGAGGCGACATATGGTAAAAGTTGTCATGAAATCCATATGAATATAACAGTTTGGCAATTTCCTATCTAACTAATCAACTATCATAAAAGTTATCTATTACTATTGCTGGGGTATAATAGGGTCCCCTTATTTTAATATGTTTCTTTATCTCCTAATTTTAGATGAAGAAGTATACTGAAATGATTGTACTCAAAGCCCTACGTAAATAAATTTAGGCAACCACTTTGAAAATCTGACTATCGATATTGTTTTGATAAGCATAAAATTAATCATTTCTAAAACCGAAATAGCTAAATAATTACCAGATATTGTCCTCCAGCAAAAGGTGTAGCTCCAATAAGTTTATTTAAAGATGTAATTTCTTCTGATGGACCAGCAATGAGACTGGTACCAGTATCAGCTATTGCTTGGCAACCACCAGCACAGAATTTTCCTTTCACTGCAGGAATCTCAATTCTGGAACAATAATAATGTATTATTAAGCTATACAAGCTAATGCAATATCTACAGTGCACTGTCTCCTGCTTCCACTAATGAGTGGTTCAAAGCAGTGCAATTTGGACTCCCCTAAACATATACAAAATTCAATACAAAAGTATATCACATATGTTTATCTTCTGTTCACAAGATATAAGAGGTAAAGTCAGAACATTTTCAAAATATTCTTTTTTTTTTTTAATCTAGCTCAAAACAAATGTAAAAATAACAATAGTTTTGCAATATAATAATTTCAATACATACAAATATTTATAACCTTCTATATGTTGAGCGGTTGACATTCCATAAATGCAGTCAATTTCCATATCATTTAGTAAAATTTAAAACTTTATTTTTGAAAAAAATAGTAATAACAATTCGTAGCACGTGGCTTCTTAACAACTACCATATAATTTCCAATTAACATAAACATACCCACCGCCTTTGGAAAGCTCCCCTACATGCGTAGTTATAAGATCAGTACGAGGCACTTTAATATTTTAAAATAAAAGATAGAAGTATCTTTGTAACGCAATGTAAATATTATATTGTTTTCAATCTTTTTTTGTTCTGTTTGTGGTGGAGAGTTATATTCCTGACTAGACATGTTTCCAAATATGTTCTTATGTTCAAGTAAAACTTAAAATTAATTAATAAAGAAGATTCTCCATGAAATAACTTAATATTTGTAGCAAAAAGAAACTAATCATCAAATATGTTTATGCTAGCTCGACCTCTAATTTTTCAAAATGGATCTTTACTTTAGTTAGTTTTTAGTATTTGGTACAGCAGAGTGTCACATTTTATATTTTTCAAAATAATCAAACAATTGTGATCGCAAAATGTAAACAACAGCTTCTTATTATTCTTATAGAAATGGTTTTACTGCCTATAGGAATATCCACTAAAACTATATTTAAATATTTAGAATATCAGATCAAATATTAAATGTCAATAAATATTAAAATATATTAATTACCCATCCATGTTAAACTCCCAGTAGCCCTTTTTAGTAACAGGCACATAAGTAAAATTGCCAACATACTTATGAGCATCAGAACCACCAAAGATTATTTCACCTCCCTCAGGGGATGATGGATCTCTAAAATGAAAAAAAAAATTGTTATTTTATAAAAACTGAAAACTAAGAATTCTTTACTCATTTTAAATATTCATCAAAACACACCTGTTGAGATAAAATGAAAAAACTGGTTCTTGTACTTTTTGTTGATCCATCATTAAATAAAATGGGGGACGAACACCATCAACAGATATAGTGTCATAAGCAAGACCAAGAATGCCATCAAATTTTGCTGCAACGAAAACCATACCAGGCTCATTTACAGCCTCAGCAAATATCTGATTTTGAACCGTAACCCCTCCAATCTGAAATAAAAAATTATGGTATAATTACTATTGTTTTGAAATTCACCATTTGAAATAAGAAAAGAGGTTTAAAATTTAAATTATGTATAATGCTTGTTCAGAGAATTACTACAACAAAAAGTATTTGATATGACACATCACTGTCTTGGACACCTATGAAATAATAAATTTGTGGCGTGTTACGACCTTGATCAATCTTGCTACGACGACCTTACGAACTTAATCAATCTATGTACTGACATATTTTTATTATTATTATTACATTATTTTTGTTTAACTACGCAGGTATATTTTTATTAAATTGTGTACTATATCGGAGGTTCTCAATACTTTTCAGATCCGGCTCCTTACATAATCGGGTTTTTCCTGCAGCACCCTTAATATATTCGATTTTTTCCAAATTTTTAACTTTCTTGAAAAATTGGAAAACTTTTTTTTTAAAGTGAATACCCATTTAATATTGAAAAATTAAAAACAGATACTTATTATTTGCCTAGGATAATATAAAATCTCTGATTTCAACTGTTTTGGTAATATCCATATTGAGACTGGACAACAACCATGTGTTTAGGTTAGTTGAAAAATAAATTAAACACAAATTTTAAATTCACAAACAATTTATTGAACATCCATAGATAATTAACGTTATTAAAATGATTAATGGGATGGATGAGCTTGATGTTCACTACACAACTTCTCAAGTCTCGGAATATAATTGGATATGGCGACCATCGAATATTATAACTGAATAGTTCATGGCGCCCTTATGACGGAACTGCGGGGAACACTTTGGGAATCACTGTACTACACAATAAAATTAAGATTTTAAAAAATATAAATTTGGTGATTTACTGGATTTTAAAAAGTGAATTTTGATTATCTGAAAAGTTATGCCAGTTTCGGTGATCATGATCATCATCGAAGATCTGAACAATTGCCTGACAGCATTAGTTCAGATCGTCGATGCTCTACAGTATATAATATAAACATTTATAAACCTTATATACTTTAAACATTTGAAAACTGATCAATAATGAACACAGGATTATAAAACTGAAACTAACTTAAAAATTAACAACCAAACTAGAACGATATACTGATTTTTTTTTTCGATATCTAAAGCCCAAGCTTAAGGTCAGGATATATAATGGGAAAATATAAATGGAAACACATTTCACTAAACCTAGAAAATATGAGGTTAACATTAAAAATTAATTTTATATGAAGTATAAAGAAATTACTGAAACATAATACTTACTGTCAAGTCATCCTGAGACAAAAATCCAGATAAACTACCAGATCCATACTGAATGGCAAATTTCCTTCCATCTTTTTTATATGTATTTGATTTTGTAGCATCATATTTACGATGCACCACTATAAATTGTAAAAAAAATAATTACATTCCGCATTTATGAGTGTATCAGTGAAAAGGAAATCTAATATTACAAATGATGGATTGAATTAGTAAGGGGGTGCAGTCAATGATAACACAAAATAGGCAGAACTTATTTTTTAATTGATCCAACTTTTCGGCCTACAGTGTAGGCCATCTTCAGGGCTAAGAAAGAAACAAAAAATAACTATGTAAATCTTTGCAGCACCAAGTAGCACCATTTTTCATTGGTACAATTAAAAAATAAGTTCTGCTTATTTCTTGTTATCATTCGTGTTATGACTGCACCCCCTCACCAATTCAATCCATCATTAGAATAATCCAGTCAACTATTTTCCACTCAAATAATAATACAAATATTTATCAAATTCACAGTCATTATGTTAATATTGAATTAAATTCAGTATTCATTAATTAATTACAAACAAACAAAAAATCACAGTAATGCATGGTTTTAAAAAAAGTCTTTATGCATAAGTCAACTTTCTTTTTAATTTTTTATTTATTTATTAAGTACAGCCCACTACTGTTCATTTTGGTCATGAATTCAGCTCTTTGAAAGACCAAGAATCAACTGAAATCAACCCTATCAATCTGAACCCAATAAGCCTCTAACTGCTAGCATTTGCGGATGGTGTCAACGTCGACATCTTAAAGTAGAATTTATTTTCATTTATATATATATATATATTGTGTAACGAGTATTCTTTTTTGTCAATAAATTCGTCCGTCAGGTGTCTCTACCTATCTGACCTCACTTAACTGAGGACCGTCATTCCATACAGATGTGTATAAGTGGGTTATATGGCCAAGTAAATGCCAAATTTAATTCACTTATACACATCCGTATGGAATGACGGTCCTCAGTTAAGTGAGGTCAGATAGGTAGAGACACCTGACGGACGAATTTAGCGACAAAAAAGAATACTCGTTACAATATATATATATGAATATACCTAAAAATAATTTATTTTATTTTTTTATATATATTTTGGTTTACTTTGTTGCAATTTTTTAATGATTATTTTATTTTTTTTGTTTGTTACAATCAATAATCCCGGTATGCTCTTAAATGGTCGGCCTGGGCACTCGTATGTTATCGCATACATCACGTGCCTAGTGCCGACCAAGTCAGTCAGTTACGAGAGCTGGTGAAGTGTGGTCAGGAGGAAGTAGTCGCTCCGTATTGCTCAGTGCAATCGCTGCTACCTTCCTGAGCCTCTTATCGGAACTTTAACACGATGCTACATTTATTCACACCCCTGTACCAAGTACCATAAGGGGGCGCCTCAGTGCCATGTACTATAAGGGGGCACGCACACAAGGGCGAGAAGGACACACTTCACTAGCGGTGGCTCCACAATATGTAACCATAACCATTTTCATTTTTATATTTACAATATTCATAAAATATACAATTTCACGTTTTTCTTTAAAAATCAATATTCTTATTTCACGATTACCCTAACCAGCTGACTCCGGCCAAATCAGTCATTTTTTCTTCGACGGTCCGTGCTCAACCTTTCAACCTGGGAAAGGCAGATGGCCGCCGAATTTTTTGGTGCATGTAAGTATTTCTAAATAAGTTTTTTTGAGCTATAAACAACTGGCACATCTTCACAGGACAGATTCAGATTTTTAATGCTAACATCTATCATGCCAGAACAGATGGAATTGTTGCTTTCTCAGAGAATGAAAGAAACCTTCAGCACAATGTTAGCAGGTTAAAAGAATTATTGCTGGCTATAAACATGACCATAAACCTTAATAAAAGAAAAATAATGAGGGTAGGAAAGAAGCCAAGGAGAATAATGAGGGTCATTAGAGTCTAAGATAAAGTCCTGAAACAAGTGGAGAACTTCAAATACCTGCGAGTGCACCTAAATGAAAACGGACACATTGATTTGGAAGTGACTGAGCAAATCGCTGCTGTAGGCAGGATGTTTAAAGCAGTTAAGAGAGGATTTCTTAACCGAAGAGAATTAGAAAAGGAAACGAAAGTGGCAGTATTTAAGTCAGCATTCCTCGCTATCCTGATGTACTCTTCAGAATCATGGACACTGACAAAGAAGCACCAATCCAGACCAGAATTTAACCAGCAGAAATGAGATTGCTCAGGAAGATTGATGGCAAAACAAGAAGAGACTGAGTCCGAAACACAAAAGGTCGAACCTAAAAGTTAAACCAGTCAACGAGTCAATAGAGGAAAACCGACTGAGATGGCTTGGACACCTCCTGCGGATGGATCCTAACAGGATTGCTAGTGAAACCTACTGAGCCAAAGTGGAGGGAAAACTAGGAACAGAGCAACCTAGGAAGAGGTGAAGAAGGATTTAGAGAAGAAGGGACTCTAATGGAACAGAATCATGGTTGGCACACTTAAAAAATAAGTTCTGCTTATTTTGTGTTATCATTGACTGCACCCCCTTACCAATTCAATCCATCATTAGAATAATCCAGTCAACTATTCAGTATGCTTATACATAGCATGCTTACCAATACCTTATTATATTCAGAACAATAAGTAACACCTTAACTGTTTTATGAAAAACAGTTTGTTATTAAATAATTCATTTATAGGTCTATTTTTTAAATTTATATTAAATTTTTAAAAAATCGATTTACTTTGTTGATAGGAGATAAACAAATAATTTATCTATTGCCATAATTTACAGTCACCACAAAAGTTTAAATAGGTCGGCAACTTTACTTGCTAAGTAAAGTTAGCAAGACAAACTCTATCTAATTGAAAATCTAGAGTGATTTATCATATAATCACATATTAACTAATTTGTGAAAATGTCTCCAAAAGCCTCTTCACACTAATTCCAAAGATTAGTTAAAAAGAAACGTGTTTCTATTTTTAAAAATGACATAATGTAACAAAGATTTCATAATAAAAGTATATAAGAAACAGGAGTTGTCATACTTACAACAAGCTACATTAATTAATGAGCATTTTTTAGATGGTATCCATAAGTTGGATGAGCCGGTGTCAAACACAACTCTGAATGATTGAGGAGGTGTTCCAAGAGTTATAGATCCATAGTACTGGGCCTAAAAACATTTTAAAAAATAAATTAGTTCTTGCGATAAATCTAAAATATTTCATTCAACAATTCATATGCTTTCTTTGAATTAATGTTCTTGTCATTCCATTGTACATTTGTTTCTTAAACTAAATTAATTCCATTTAAAAATGGTTTTATTAGTTCTCATTATTTAGTAGATGTGTGAGTGGATGTGTTTGTATGTGTACACTCCCACGCAGATTTATAAATATATGATACATTTAGGATTAAAAAGCATAGCCCAAAATTTCTTTTGGGCTGTTTTATTATCTCCCAATCACTCCTGAATGAATGAATAACTCCACAATAAAAAGTAAGCTTGATTAAAGTCAGGCTGAATGTGCAAACTGAACTTGTATCAGGAATGTTATCTGGTTTGAGAGTCTGTGATCAACCAATCAAATGTGTCAGAAATGGACCTGACTACCAATTAAATAAATTAAGAAAACAATAGTAAATTGTGGGTAAATAGCATAATATTGAGTAAAAAAACAAACAATAAAATGGGCAGTGATATATGAAATCAACATTGTGTTGGCAGTTCTAACTTCCAAATATAAAAAGAGAGGTCTTGCCAGATTATAATAAAAATTTTCCACTACCATATAATAAATATTATGACTACTTAAAGACTATATAATAAATAACAATGTTAATGAAGATACAATGAAATTTATAAGAAATCAATGATTCACTACTTAATGAGAATAGATAATGAAAAACAATATACTTACATCAAGATAATTTGATAATGGTTCTGGAAAGGGGCCGGTAATTCCGTACTTAAACGTTATTTGTTTCACTGAAGTCCCAGCATCTTGAAATACTCGCCTGGCGCTTTCAAATTTCGTTAATGGGATTCTGAAATCAATGATTTAAATATGAAAAAACTAAAAAAAATACTGAAGGAGATAAAAATGAAACTGATAATATACCTCACTAATTTATTATCTCCTAGGACAAAAGTAATTGCTATTACTAAGCACAAGATTAAATATATTAACTTAATTGTTTTAATCTTTCCCATTGTAGATTAACAACGAACGGAAGAAGTAATAACCGCTTGTACCGATAATTCACTGGCTTATCAACTGTCCTTGACATAGGTCAGGAGCCAAAGTTCAACGAATATAACTAGATCAAAACAAATAGTATGAAATAAATATTCATATACTTTGTATATATTTCTTTAATTTATTTATGTTTGTACACATATATTAGTTATGTGTTTATAAGAGAAACAAGTAACATCATTTGTATTTTACACTATTCTATCATTCATTTAATAATAATTTATTCAGGAAAGTATATTCCGAATAAATGTAATGTTAGGACTAACTTTGTAATAAATATTTATATTAAATGTAAAGATAGATTCACAACTTTGTGGACCCTAAACAAGTCAAAATCTACGCCCAAACCTAAAAATAAATATGAAGTAAAAACTTTAAAATTCATGACTTATATAAATAATCAAATTTGTGGTTGCAACACAGCTCTTAAATGACGCTAGGAATGGTTTGGCCCCATCCTAGACATTTCAAATCGATTCAAACAAAATTACTACGGTTACATGTTTGCCTATGATTGAAAATGATGTGAATGCATCAGATGCATTAAAGATTCTTTAAATTATAGTGGAGATATGCATGCTATAAAATACTATATAGGCATTGTAAATATGCATGCATCATATACAGGTGTTTTCTGTCATGTAAACTTTCAGTTGCCACCAATAAATAGTTTATTTATCGAGTTCATTGTTAATTCAACTGTTATGTTTTCTCACTCATTTTTCGTTTGGGGTACAGTAGAGAGAAAATAAATTGGTGAGATAAAAATTAAATAAACCCCACGAACCCATAGAACCATTACAAGGCAAAAAGGTTCGACCTATGTCATTACTGCCGCGGAGCAAATGGACATTTTTTTAGGCGCCAACCTAACTACTATACTCTAGTATCGCATTAGTAAGATACCTGTAGTAGATTGGCTCAACTCGTGGCAAGAGAGGTGCACTGATTAGGTTACGTAAGAATATGGAAGAAAGGGTGGTTGAGCGTGTTTTGATATATCATCTGCTTTCAACAGCACTTGGTGGTTTAGTGTTTTTCAGTGACTGCAATGGTTCGACTTCCCGCCTCCCCCTCGGCAGGGGATTATATTGTCACGTTAATAGTAAGCTCCTTAAAATGTACTCAAGGATGAGCGGTGATTACTACGTTTTGGAAAGACAAAAAGAAGTAGTCCTCAGGGTTTGGTCCAGTTCCCAGACGTGAGGGTGTTGATGTTTGTTCAGTTGTTGAGGAAGCTGGCAAAAAGAAGGTTCCGTTCAATAGCCTTCACCATCTGAACCATCCAATTAAATCCAGATTGAAGGTTTAAAAGGTGCAAATGTGCTGCGTAAAAATCAAAGAAGAGCTTCAGAAGCCATCAAAGGGCCCTTGAAAAAATCACTCTCTACACCGACCTCGACTTACAAGAAACAAATTATTACATTGGTATGAAAAGGAGAACAACGTTCGAAACTATCCCTAGCCTGGAAAACATGTATGATAAAGTTATTCTGCCAATAAATGGATTTTGTAGAATACGGGAGTTTTCTGGGGCCTTTGATGCCACATCAATATGATTATAAAGACCTGGTTATGAGTATACACCCAAGTATTCATACTCTTCAGGAGGTGAAGCCTAACACAGCAACAGATAAGGAGATAGATCACCATAAAGAGGCTTGGGCTATTAAGGATCACGAAGATTATAACGGTGTCACCTGAAACAATCCTATTGGCCAGAGAGATGACCCTGGATATAAGGAATTTGATCCGTACTATAAGATGCTGGAACCAGTAACAAAACTTTTTGCTTTAGTCTCAGCCTTGATGATGATAGGCCGAAACGATGGCACAAAATAAAATAAGTTTAAGGAAGAAAATAGTTGGGGGTGCAGTCAATTAAAACACTAAATAAGTGGATACTTATTTAGTGTTTTAATTGACTGCACCCCCAACTATTTTCTTCCTTACATCATCCAGTCAACGATCCCTCGCTTCTCAAAAATAAGTTTAACTTATTTTTGTAAAATTCATTGACTGCATCGCCGGCCATTTTCACAATTGCTTAAAATAATTGTATTAATATGACTATGTCGAAGCATGTTACAAAATGTACATACACTTATTGTTATAAACAAGGACGAAGAATTCATAGAGGGTAGGAAAAAGATTGTGGGTAAAAAAACAAAATTATTAACCAGTCAATAGATTTACACACATATGTTGCTTAGATAAAAAAATAATTTGAGATTTTTTTGTTGTCTTGATATTTTATATAAAATTGAAATTTAAAAAGCTAAATGTTTATACATTTAAAATCTATTAATGATATACAGAAGGCGTTGGAACGACCTGTTTAAGATAATTAGACTTGTTTCCTCAGTTATCACCATGGAGTGGAACGATAGTAGAGTACAGTTGTCATTGGAACCAACTTATAAAAAACTGAAGGATTATTGCTGCAGACATGGTGAAGAAATCAATATATTACAGCTTTTTAAGGAAGATCCTGATCGATTCAACAAATATAGGTAATAGCATTATTTTATATACGTAAGGGAAATTACATTTATCTGTTTTGTTTTATTATGTTTATCATAATAATAGTTATAGTTAAATACAATTACAATTACAGTTGTATATACTAAAAGTTTCAGCAACTTATATTCACACTTTATTGCATATAGTTTGCTTCCTTTTTTTTTGTTGTTGTGTGTGCGTATGAACCTTGCTCATTTTAATACCTAGAGTTCTAATTGCAAATCTGTTATTAATGTATTAACTAGTCAGGGCGCAGTAAATATAATTTTATAATTCTGAAAGCTGACGTTTCAGCCTAAACATGCGATCAGAGTTGAAATTAAATCAGAGATACAAGATAATGATTGACAAGATAAACAAAGCATTAATTTGGTAAATCTCCATAAGAGCAACATATAGATAACTGATAAATTGTGAAAGAACATAAACACAGTAATAATGTTATGAAAATTAAACTTATGTAAAAATAACAGAACACTGGAGTAAAAAAAAAATAGGGATGAGAAAACATTAGTACTTAATTGCATTTTATAAAAATCTAGAAGTGAGATTAATGACCATTGAATAAAGGGTGGAGGAAGGCTTGACGTTTATTCTAGAAATACAGAGCTTACTCATATGAGGTAATAAAGCAATTGTAAATTGAAGTTGTAACCTTTAGATAAATACATAATATTTATCAAAATTATAGGTGAAGTGGACATTAGTAACTGAAGTTCAAAAATATATGATAATAGGGACAAATGAATCATATGGATATAATTAAAAAGTTGATACTACTTGTAGATATGAAAGCTTGAAAATTAATGTATATCAAATATGATAAAAAATACAAAAATTGTTTGGGTTAAATAAATAACTTTTTTTTTTTAAATTTTTGTATGAGTAGGTTTATTTTCAATTTAACTCACCTTTGTTAATTATCAAATCACTTAGGACCCTTTTTATAGCTAGTCAACTTGTTCTACATAAGAAGATGATTACCAGCATTTTTATTTGGATGAAAGTGCCCATAGTTCTTGTTGGGCAACTAGAAAAGTATAGGGAATGAAATAACGGAGGGATTCAATAACTCATCCATTGACAGCAGTAAGAGTGATAGCTCAGTCAAAGATCCTTTATTTTGGATCATTAATCTAGTATGTATAGGGCAGATAGTTATTAATTGTATGAGCTGTAAAACGAACAAGAGGCCAATTATGGAATAGAAAATAATAGAAGAACCAGTCTATTTTATAGTGGTAATAATAAAAACTATAGTTCTAGTCATATAGAAACTCAAAGCTCACCTTAAAAACTGATAAAAAACAGAAAAAGTTACTCTTTTCCTGAAATTAGTGCCCTACTTTCACCTGAAGAGTAACTTGTCCCACAGCTCTTTTGGTGGGTAAAAAGGAAATGGCTCTTACCTGGCTTAGGACTGTAGGTATTTTATACTGCTTCATTTTCATCTATTCACTAAATGCATACCCCAGAATTCCAACACTGCAACATCTTGACAATAGTATTCATCTTTCAGGAATGTCCATTTTACAGTTTTTAATTGAATGATATTGGAATGCTACTCGAACTCATTGTGGACTAAGTAATACCTTTTAGTACTGAAGCAGATATGATAATATATTCATTTATGATCTTCCTTATTTCTTTCACCATTCACAATACCATCTGTATGCTGATGACTCCTTAAAGTGGCTACATTTCCCCAGTCACTCTAAAGCCATAGTTGCCTTTCAAACTCCTAGAATCTTCCTTTTTCCCCCCTTAACTTTGCTTTTGCTTGTTTAATGGATAGTTATATACTGTGCAAGAGATGTGATTGAAGAAGGTTATAAACTCTTTCATAAGATTTATTTTTGGGTTTTCTTTGTAGTGCTTGTCTTTTGATGGAATACTGAGTTGATGTGATTTATTCCTACTTCCTGATTGTGATATCTCCTTGCTGTCTTTCTTTTTCAAGTTCTTGGAACCTAAAGCCAAAAAAAATAAAAATAAGAAGCTTCTTTTCCTTACCCTGTCTCCCCTCTCTATCACCCCTTTATAAAATCACATCCTTCCTCTTTTTTTTTTTTTTTTATTAAATTTATTTATTTTGTTATGTTCTCTTTTAATCAACTTTTATTTCTTTAACATTCCATAATCATTGCATTATAGTAAAATTAATTTTCTCAATTATAACATTGGCAGCTTATTGCTCTACAAGGTCACTGCTATTGTAAAAATTAAGGGAAACACACATAAAATTTGTACATTGTAATTCTTTGAGAGCATTGTACCAGAATAAAAAAATATTGTTAAATAATAGTATTTTTTCATCCATTATATATACAAACTTTTCAAATATTCTGATAAGAACTATGTAAGGATAAAATTTATCGTTTATTTAAGACAATGGTTTCTTTTAGATTATGGTTTCTTTCAAATGAGTGAGCGCCTGTTAACTTACAAGAGTTAAATTATTCAGCTTTTAAAACCTCAGAAATTGATTAATTTGCATTGTCTAGACTTGTAGAAAATGTAAAGTCTGGCCGAAATTCAGGCATAAATAAAAACGTTTTAACCTAATGAATATTTTTTTTAGCATAAATTAATTAACATTGACTTTTTATAATCATCTTATAAAAAACTTGTGTTAAGTAGTTAGATGTGAAATAAACATTGTGTAATAAAATACATAACAATTTACTTATGTGACTTATAAAATTTATGTATGTTATACTCAACCCATTTTACCATACCTACAAAAATCATTGGTTAAAAAATGATTAAAAAAATGATTCTACTGTAAATTCAATTGGGTGTTTTGGTTGAGGAATGACCTTGAACAAGGTTATCTTTAATTATAGATGATGATTCTAAACATTAAATTTTTCACTATAACCCTTCCAAACTATAAAAAATATTTTGTTAAAATTTCAAACTATATATTTTTTCTTAGGATTATACATAAGTTTAGTCTGTCTATAATTTAAAATACTTTTGTTTTTTAAACCAATTGTTATTCAGGGGTGAAATATTTTGACATTCTGGATGTATTTTTATAAAGTATTTAACCAGAATGAAAATAAAAATTAATAATTACATCATTTTATTTGAACTCAAAATCAAATGAAAGTAGGAGTTTTGGCTGTTTATTTTTAATTGATTAGAGAGACTTGACTTTAACTTTTCGAGGTTCTCCCCGTGAGTCAAAAAGGATTATCATAGTTATTAACTTATATAATAATCTACCTTTCATGTTCTAGTTAGAGTAAGTTTAAACATTAACTTGTATTAAGGCAAATATCTGTGTGATTTTTTCTTTAGGTTTTAATTTTCCTGGGTTAGCATTATTGTTTAATTTAGACTTAAATATATATATATATATATATATATATATATATATATATATATATATATATATATAAAATATTATGTAACAGTATTATAATTATTGCTTTAAGTAATAATTTTTAATTTTCGAAAAATTTAAGAAAACTATTTTTTTCGACAGTATAAGAATTAAAACTCCAGATGATGGGGATATCTTAGTTGACTTCTCAAAGAATAGAGTAACTGATGATGTACTTCAGATGCTCATTAAACTGGTAATTATTAATATTTTTTTCGTTTTTAGCCGATCGTTTATTGCTTTTATATAATTTCCTTTGTAAGTTTATGTAATTACTAATGTTTTAGAAAATGTGAAGAATTAAAGTAGTTAGTTTAGTTAATATAAACATATTTTTTGTAGTATGCTATTAAGTCTTGCTCTTAACGAACATTACCTATTTTCCAAAAATAGTTTCACTTATTTTGCTGTGTTTTCTTGACTGCACCCCCAACCAATTACATCCTATTATAGTACCTACAGTCAACTAATTTCTTTCTTACATTTTCCAAAAATGATTGAAGTGTGAATTGGGTAAAGATTATATTTACCTTTTTTAGATAACTATGTTGTTGCTTTAGATAAGAGTGTTAAGTGATATGCTTTTTTATAATTTTCATCAATAAAATCAATAGTTGGGTCATAACTGATTATGATTAGATAATGGTTGAAAGTGATGATACACATTCAGTTTTATCAAAACTAAATAAATGTTACCCATCACTTCATATACTTGATTTTTCTATTAAATTCTTCTAGGTATGAGTTTGCTAATAGCAATAATACAGAACTTTGTAATTTTGTAAAGATCACATTAATTTTATATAAATTTATGGAACAATAAAATAATTTTAAATTAATAAATTATCGGATTATATACTGTTGCATCAATAATCTTGGACTCCAACCAATTAATCAAATTTCCTTGTTATTTGTTATATTATCATAAGTACAATACCTAACTCTTCTCGAAGCTGTTTATCCCACTTTTTCTAATCTCCACGAGAATCTTAAAAAAAAATATCAATAAATTAAAATTTCCAATCTCAATGTTCTTCCCTTGGTATTTATATTTCCATAATTTCAGTCCAGAAAGATAAGATTCTGGTTTCGAGTTTTTTTTCATTGGAAAATACTCCTTACATCATTATATTCTTTTCTTTGACACCAATAAATGAACTCTTTGTAGATTTTTTAAGAGGCTCCCCTACTAATCTTGGCCAGATTCTATATTTTTGGAAATTAGTCAATTATTAGTTATGCCACTTAGCTACATGCTGTATTTTTCTTCTTAAGTTGGGTGAGGATAAACATATGATCGTTGGAAAGATTATTTTTATATTTCACTGCCTGAAAAGAATTAAGAGGATCAGGAAAGTGATGAGTGTTTGGAACATTGATGATAACCCTTTTTGAAGAAAGTTAATAAAAAGCCTACAATGTTTTTCTTTTGTTAATACATATTTTGAGAATATCTTTGCTTATTTTTTGTATATTTAAGAAAAATTTATTTTGTATTTTGTTTATTTCAACGGGTATTTTAATCTACATTAATATTTGTTCCAGGCGACCACTAGAGGAGTATTAGAGTCTCGAGATGCTATGTTTAAAGGTGAAAAAATTAACATCACTGAAAACAGAGCAGTTTTACATGTTGCTTTGAGAAATTTGTCCAATGAGCCAATAATGGTCGACGGTAGAGATGTTATGCCTGATGTTAATGATGCTTTAAATCATATCAGATATGTCTGTGAAAGAGTTAGTAATTGATTTTAGTTTTTCATGTCATAAAAACGTTTTATTTTATTTTATCACTGTATGTCCATATTAAAATGTTTTGTTTTAATTGTTATTTCAGATTCATGCCAATGAATGGTTAGGATACACTGGTAAACCACTTACTGATATTGTAAACATTGGCATTGGAGGGTCAGATCTGGTAATTAAATTAGTTTTTTTAAATCACCTTGCTATCTTTCTTAAAAAAATCATTTTGCTTACATGGTATATTGGTACATGGTATTTTGTTAATGTTCAAAATTTAATTTAGTTTGTTAAATATTTTAATTCAATTTGTTTGTTATGGTTTAATGGGTAAAACTACATTGGTCATCATCAACGCCATAATTTAATTGATAAATTATGTTAATATTTTTTATGTAAAATGTATTGCTTTAAATTTATCTGTTTCCTTTGTTCTTATTAATTGTACATATTATTAATATTTATGTATATATGTGTGTGTATATATATATATCAAATGTATAAATAATCAATTGATGAAATTGTTGATCATTTTTTCAAGGGCCCTTTGATGGTTTCTGAAGCTCTTAAGCCTTATTCTGTGGGTCTCAGATCACATTTTGTTTCCAACATTGATGGTACTCATGTTGCAGAAGTATTAAAAAAAGTTTGTCATGAAACAACTCTGTTTGTTATCGCCTCAAAGACTTTCACGACTCGAGAAACTATAAGAAACGCCTATACTGCTAGACAATGGTTTTTAGAAAAGGCTGGAAATGTAAGTATCTTAATTTAACTGATAACATTGAGATTATGAATATTGCATTTTAATTTTTTCAATGAGATATCTGTATTAATGTATTTTATATTACTGATTGCATGATCTTCAAAATATTCATCGTAAATCTTATGTATCTTTAATTTATTTACTTTCTCATTTTTCAACATTATACGAAGTTCTTTTATGCTTATGTTCTATGTATTTTTAAAAAACTGGTGAAAAAGTAAACCTGTGCTTTTTCTAGACCTCTTAAGTGGAGTGATTTATTTGATAATTGAGTCCAATAATAACGTTTTCAGTAGGTCATTGAATACTTTGTAGGTCTTCATTCTCAAATGAGTCTCCATCCTCTCCTCCAGATTAAGTATCTTCCTTGTTACCACTTTCATGCTAATTTCACTCAAGTTATTCATTTTACCTAATTTTGTAAACCAGCACAGATAAAAAAATAAAATAAATTATAGATAAAAAGAATTTAGTTTTTTTTTCTTTCATGTTTTCTCATTCTATTACTGATCATTTTGGAATATCAGTTGGTCTTGAGAACCAAATGAGTGATTTAGTATCTAAATTTTTCTCATTTAATTGTGAATGTAATTAATTACTGCCCAACTTAGTTATATAACCAACAAATCAAGAATAAGTAATTATTAATCTTATTAATAATACTGGTACAAGTAGCTACTTAAAACGAGCCTATGAGGGTCCCTTCCCTACACTGTCATGAAGAAATGGCAAATATCAAGAGTTTATGTTCATACAGCCTAATAATATCAATAGCTTGTGATCATTTTGGCTGAAATTATCAACAGACCCAATAGAACTTAAAAGAGGTTTGATAAACTATTCTTTTTAGGAAGCTTACATTGCTAAACATTTTGTTGCTGTTTCAACAAATAAGGAAAAAGTGAAGGAATTTGGAATTGATGAAAAAAATATGTTTGTTTTCTGGGATTGGGTGGGAGGAAGGTACGTAATCTTTTAATCATCATTGCTATAAAAGTATTCTTTGTTATTTTATTTGAATATCTGTTACATTTCTCTATTATAATAGTCTTTGTTTATGTTCTAGGTATTCAGTGTGGTCATCAATTGGGCTATCTGTTGCCCTCAGTATAGGATACTGCAACTTTGAAAAATTTTTAGCTGGCGCTCATTTTATAGATAATCATTTTAAAACAGCTCCTATAGAGCAAAACGTAGATCTCTAAATTTACTATATTTTTTTAGTTAATAAGGTATTCAAAGGTTTTAATTACAAACTTATTTAATTTTTATATTTCAGATTCCAATATTATTAGCCATGATTGGAATTTGGTATTCTAATTTCTACGGTGCAGAAACTCATGCTATTCTCCCATATGATCAATATTTACATAGATTTGCAGCATACTTTCAACAGGGAGATATGGAATCTAACGGAAAGTATGTTACTATATTTATTGATTATTGTTAATTTCTCAGCTGTTGTGATAGTATTTAGGCTTGTTAACTTTATCTTATCCAAAGACAGTTGTATCATCAGTGTCATCTACCGGAAAAAAGTGATAATATTTGCTTTTGATTTGTCACAAAATTAATTGATTGATGTTAAATTTCTTTTTAAATCTGCTCAATGTAAATTACTATAATTTCAAAACTTTTGGCCTTTAGATTGACTGATGACTGAGTCTTTAAATAACTGGTTATTATTCCTATTTATTTATTGGTTATTTGTATTGTATTTTTCTTGTGTAATTCTCCGTTAATATTATTGACTTTATTTGATGCAATTTATTACAGCTATCATTTTTCTATTAAATTTTGGATTGTGGTTTCCTTCTATAGTTTAAATTATATTTAAAAATTCTGAGTTATAATTTGTATTAATATTTACCCCATTGAATGACTAGGTCTAATTAACAATTCATATATTTTGTGTAAATTGATGTCAAAGTTTAAGTAATGCGATGTTTAGTTATTTCTCCCTCTAGTAGTAGTTTTTAAGAATTGATATTTCAATTATTTTTTAAGTTTTGTCTCATATTTATTGAAATGACAATATAATTATTCTTGTATTGTATACTTGTTTAGAAAATTAGGTATTATATATTGCTGTTTTTTATTGCTTACAGAAGTGTTACTCGAGGTGGGGAAAAGGTGAACTATAGCACTGGCCCTGTAATTTGGGGTGAGCCTGGTACTAATGGTCAACATGCATTTTATCAGTTAATACATCAGGGGACTCGTCTTATACCTGCTGATTTTATAATTCCTGCAATCAGTCATAACCCTGTTGCTTGCAATGAACACCATAAGGTAACAGAAAGTTGACATATCAAGCTTCTTACGATCTTTAAAAAATAATGTTTTTATGTTTTTTATTGCTTGTGATAACGAAAATGCTATATCGTATCAAATGTAATATCTTTTAAAGACTTATTTTTTTATCAAATGATATATATATATATATATATATATATATATATATATATATATATATATATATATATATATATGTTTTATAGAAGGCCTTTAATTTTAATGACTTACTATAATTTGTAAAGTTATTAAGACATGCTAAGGGACGTTTTGTTTGAGGGATGTCTTTACTCTTCTGGGGTAGCATTAGGAAAGGCATCTCTCCATCCCTTGCTTTTACGTCACACTCGATCTAATATCAACTTCTCTCCTTAACCCTATTCCTCCATCGGATGCTCAATCTCATCACCGTCATATTGGCCTTAACATATTTCAACAGCATCTCTCCTTATGCCTCTGCTTTTATGGGGTTCTCGATTTAACCATCAATGTCTCTCCTTTAGCACTGGCTGGGCGCAGGGTCTTAGCCCACTTATTCATCTTACTTTCTACAAACTTCAGCAGTTAGTCATGTTTTATTAGAAGGAAGAATCCTCAACCTACTAAGAGATGGTCTATTTGTGTAGATTACACAACGGTTTTCAGTGTGAACTCATCTGATCAATTAGTCATGAATTATTAACTTGCATCTATTATAAATATTAATTCATTTTTATAATGTAAAAAGTATTATTTGCATGCCACTTTCCTCTTGGTCATGCCTAGAAAATGGTTTTACTTTTCATTGATTTTACCAAAGCCCTCCCTTTTCAGGTGGGATTTTAATGATGGGACATGTTTCACAATATAATATAAAAATGCAACTAAAAAGAAATAAGGTAATTTTTATTCTTGTTTGTTGTTTGTTTCCTGGGGTTTTGAGGGCGTAGAACATCTAGGTCATCAACGCCCGTGTTTCTATTCTTGAACCAATGGCATCTATGAGTAGTAAGTAAATATGATACCCTCGGTGTGGTGCACATCTATATTGTCTATGTTCTTCCATTCTACCAATCTCTCTCAAAAAGTTTGTATTTATATGATGACATTCCTAATTTGATTTTGAGTCTTATTTCCATTCCTGCTTTTTAATAATACCACTATCTGTTTTTTTTTTTCCTTATTTTTATATCACTGTTCCATTTTTTTACTGTTGTTTAATTACTGTTACTATGAATTTAAGCTTATTAAGAATCCTCCTTTATTCTACTAGTAGAATCTAATCGCTATTTGTTGTGTGTTATTATGGCCGAGTACTTTCAATATTCTTATTTATAGATTTTGTTAGCCAATTTCTTGGCACAAACAGAAGCATTAATGGTGGGACGAAGTCTTGATGAGGTTTTAAAGACTGAAAAAAATGAAGCCTTAGCCAATCAGAAGGTTTTTTCAGGTAATCGTCCAACCAACTCGATAGTTGTAAAGAAGATTACTCCTTTCATACTCGGTGCTCTTTTAGGTAAACATTACTTTCTTTTTTATATTGTTTATCCTATCATTCATCTGCAATATAAATACTGATATTTATCTATTACTTTTCAGCTATTTATGAACATAAAATTTTCACTCAAGGAATTGTTTGGGATATAAATTCCTTTGATCAGTGGGGGTAAGAATCTTAATAATTTTATTATATCTAATAAGTTATTGTATATTATTTGCAGTAATATTTATTGGATAGAATATGACTCTTCTCAAGAAGGACATTTTCAATCTGTAGATCAAATATTTCAAATCTTAATTTAAGATAACTTTAAGAAGAAGATGTAGAAAGCGATTTATACGTGCTCAACATTCCAAACGATGAAAAAGTTGAAATGGAGAAAAGAACTTTGAACCTAGAGTAAGCAATCGAACCAACAATAAGAATTAAGGCACAAAGATCTTACCAATTTTCCCAGTGGGATTCTTCAAGTTTGGTTGTTTGGAGCTTCATTTGGCTTTATACAATTTAATGTTGTATCTATCTGGAGTCCTTAGCACAATAAAAGGTTCCAACTACAATGCTCAAATCATTTTGGATCTCTCTTTTATCTTGTACCTACTAGATTCTCTTTAACAGAATTACTTTATTTTCTGTGCAGAAGATAGAAAGTTAATGAAGCTGTCTTCTGGAATGGTGAGTTATTGACCAAGTTTTTACCCTGAAGCAAGGTTATGAGCAAAAGCTGCCAACCCAACACTTTTTTTTTTTTACTTAAGAAGTGTGTATGAAAAGATCAAACACATCAACCTTACTAAGGTCTTTTCAGAGATGAACGTACTTGGCAAATTCACCAAGTGAAGTTGATGATAAAGGATGTGAGGTGCTTAGTACAGATGCTGTTTGATTGTTCTATTTAGTTTTGGTCTGAAAAAAGATTAAGATAAGATAGGAAGAAGTTAGTGATAGCCTCGGTAATCCAGATCTATGGTACATGTGTTTGCCTTTGCTGGTAGCTTTTTTATTGTGGTAAGGATTAATCACTGCTGAAGGATCGCTAAACCTTATAAGGTCGATTTCATTCATGGGACTCACTATCAATGAAGCAAAGACCTAGTTTATGTGTCTCATTTTTAGTGTCAGTGGATATACATTTGAAAAGATAACTGAGTGCAGCTAATCAGATCCCTCATCACAGCCCTGATGATTTGTATGCAAAAACTACAAAATGATTTCCAGCATCAAAAGTGTATTAATTTTTAAGAAAATCAGTAGTAGGCCTCAACACAAAACAAACAAAACTGACCATCTTAAAGACTTTGATATAAACTACAATAACACTAATGTGGGACATAATCCTTTCTGTGTTATCTGCAGAATAAGAAATAGTGGAGAACATAATCACTTCTATGAAGAGTTGAATGGGTAGATCCTATCAACCTTGTGTGGGCTAATTGGAATGTTGCTAGGATTTAATGGTTTTACTGTAATTTATAGGCATATAATATAATATGTAAGCTAGAATTGCTCATTCATTTTGTTTGTTCACTACTTTCATTATTGAGATACTTCATCTTAGAATAATTTTTTTTTTTATTCTAGTCCATTGTTTTATTAATTTTCTTTTAACATTCTGTAGAGTTGAACTTGGGAAAATATTGGCACAAAGAATAGAGCCAGAATTGGAAAATAACCAGCCTGTCAGCTCACACGATGCTTCCACCAATGGATTGATTAATTTCATCAAAGAAAGTTGGTAAAGTAAGACTGATTATATGTCAGCTCTATAGTGCAATAATATATCTTTTATTATAAACTAGTTTGAAAATTTATATTTTTGTACAAAGTTTATTTTAAAGTATTGGAAACTTGGAATGATAAAATAAACTTGCCATATGTAAACATAAGGTTGTGTGTTTTACTCTTTTTTCTTGTTCCTTTCCTTACGGTCCATTTAGTTTAGTTAGGTTTTAATATCTCCAAATAAATTTTGATTTATTTGTTTTTATAATACACTAAAACCTTATTGTTTTATAAAAACACTAATCCGCTTAATCAGCTCCTTGGATTAATAGATAGCAAATAAAATATATATTTATAAAATCACAGGAAGATGCATTGTAGGATTATCAGAATCCGGATATTAAGTGAGTATGAGTTCCCGATGGTGGTGGAATGGGCAAGAAATGAACATTCAAATTTTTTAATTTTTGGGGAGTAATGGGGTGATCATTGAGGTGTTTGTACTGTTAGAGAAAATTTTATATTTGTGATTATACTATTCTTTCAAGGAGTTAGAGTTGATGAGGAAAGGTTTTTTGACACCTCCTAGGAGCAGACGCGAAAGAAGGTTGAGGTTTTGTGAGGGCATGTCTCTCAAAAATGCTTATAAGATTGGAAGTAAGCATTTCAGCCGTGGTTACTATTGTAATTAAATAAATAAATAGTTGTTACCACTGACTCTATTTGTTTTATTTTAATGATCTATTTGTTTATTTAATTACCCTTCAATATACTGTCAAAAGATATTCTCAAATACAATCAGATTTAAGAAGAATCATCACACATCTATGGTTTAAATTTATAAATTAAAGTTGTAATTTTCTTAGAACGAACTTACAAATCGAAAAATTCGAATTTTGACTTTGCAACATCATTCAACTGAGGAAGTAGCCGATTTATACTAAGAAGAATGTAAGAATAAAAGCCTCCCTTTCCATTTAAGTGTTGCAAATAGATGTGTGTTTTAATGTGAAGCAATCCAAAAGCATAGAGTAAAAGCTGTAAACATGATTAAACCAAAAGCTTTAGCTTTATTTCACCATGAGTGAAATAAAGTACAACTCAATGAAATGGCATCATGGTGCCATATGATGTAGTTACAAAATGTTGAAATTTCAATTAGCTAACAATATTAATATATAATATTTAATAACTGTATGTAATAAGTATTTTTTTAAAAATGCTTTATCTAATAATCTACAAAATTGAGTCATTTTTAATCCCTCCCTAAAAAAAAAAACAAAAAAAACTTGAATGATAATAGTTGACCTTGATAATATATGTGGAAGAAAATGGTCCGGGTAAAGGTCAATAAATTTCTCTTAGATGTGGAACTTCTCTCCACATCTAAGAGAAATTTATTGACCTCTACCCACCCGGAGCATATTCTTCCACAAAAAAAAAACTGTTTTGATATTAATAATGAATTTTTCTGAGTAATAACAACTGTTAAAAATAATTATTTAAAACAGGCCAATGTCGATCAGAAGATTTTTACATGAAATGAGAAGAGGTCTAAAAAACCCTGATTTAGTCAAGATTTCTCGTCACTGTGATCTTGTCAATGTGACGTTACTCCTTCTTCTTATCCTTTCTTGGTACATTTATCATAACTCACATGTTTAAAGTCATTTTATTGTTGCAGTACAATATACATGATTAAAACATAAATTAATATGTTTTTAAATTTTGATAATCCGCCTCTAAATAAAGTTGATCACTCTATTTTTGTTTTGTTTTTCTGAGCTAATTGAATAAAAATAAAATGATTTTTCTTTTCTTATAGATAAATTGTCACTAGGAATAGTTTTGTTATCAAATTACCAAGTATACAAAAGATCTATTTACAATAAGTTTATTATTTAAAAAAAAAAATGTATTGACATTTACGACTGTATAATAATAATACATCAAATAAATCGAATGAAAGATAATTATTTATTTTAAAAGTTTTTTTTAAAATTTAATTTATTGATATTTACAACTATAATGTGATTATAACTAGTAAATCTGCTGATATGTACATTATGACATGAAAAACACATGTGGAGTAACTACCCATCGGCAGCACTCCAATAAAGTTCTATAGTAGATGGTCTCGAGGCCATCTTCTTTTTTTAAAAGTTATTTGTATCCGTTAAATTAAATCAATCATTCCTTGTTTAGCAATGTTAAAGATGCCTGTATGATTATTTTATATACAATAATAGTATATAGAATAAAAATTGTTTTCTCCTCTATCAATGGTATGTAAGACTTAGCTTTGATTGTCAGTTCTTTTTCATGATTGACAAATTCAGTTTTTATTTTAAAATAATTTTCTTTCATGATTAAATATTTATTTTAAAAATAAACTGTCTCATCATAATGATTTAAATGAATATTTATAGTGTATCTAAAATCATTTTTTTTAAAATAAATAATTTTGTTAAACTAAGAGTTGCATAAGTATCTATTTTGTGTTATTAATAATTGTTTATCCAGTAGATCTTTAACATACAATAATTAGAATAAATATTTGTTAGAACAACTTAGCAACTTTTGAATATTAAGAAACTAGTAAGAGATCATTGGCAAAATGGTGGGAAGCTTGCTTTCTTCCTTTTAACAAATTTTTTTTTTTTTTTTTGGTGGGGCAGAATTCCACCAACCAAACCAATATCAAATCCTTGGACGACCTTTCATCAGATCATAGCCCAGTTCTCCTTTTATTACATTCAAGTTTCGTTCCCAGATTGATTACAGGACGCATAAACTGGGACAACTTTTGTTATGATTTGGAGAACAAACTGGACTTAAAAATTTCACTTAAGACAAAACAAGACATTGATACAGCCATAGAAAAACTTACAACATCAATAAAAACCACTTTAAACGATAATACCTCAAATAATAAAATTAACAATGCTCAGAAGACTGACCTCTCACAATATATTCTTACCTTATTGAGAGAGAAACGCAGAGCAAGAACGAAGTGGCATAGAACTCGGTACCCAGCAGATAAATCTATCTATACTAAATTGACTAACCAACTAAAAGCAGAAATTAGAATATCCAAAATTCATAAGTTAACAGACCTAACTGAAAATCTAACGTCTTCAGACAAATCATTATGGATGACCACCAAAAAGATCATTCACTACAAAAACTTTAACCATCCACTCCTTACTGAATCCAATGACTGGACAAGATCTGATGAAGAAAAAGCACAGTTGTTCGGTCAATTCCTTTCTAAAACTTTCCAACCTCATCCTGATATCATGAATCCATCTCACCATGAATACATACAAAGAGAGTTAAATATTCCCCTTCAAATGACCCTTCCTCCCAAAGCATTCCATCCTTCAGAAATATCGAAGATTATTCACAGACTACCTCCTTGCAAAGCTCCTGGACACGACCTCATCACGATTCACATCCTAAAACATCTTCCTAGAAAAGCCATTCTATTCTTCACCTACATATATAATGCTATACTCCATACTACATATTTTCCTAACCTCTGGAAATTATCCGTCGTGAAAATGATACCTAAACCTAAAAAGAAACCGGAATACCCATCCTCTTACCGCCCTATCTCACTTTTACCATCAATGGGTAAAATCCTGGAAAAGCTCATCCTGAAACGATTGTACCCCATCCTAAATGCAAATCACATTATCCCAGATCACCAGTTTGGATTCAGAGCATCCCACTCCACTATTCAGCAATGCCATCGTGTAGTGGATGTTGTTTCCTCAGCTTTGGAACGTGGATGGTATTGTCCAGCGGTCTTCCTTGATGTCGAACAGGCTTTCGACCGAGTCTGGCACCCCGGGTTGCTTTACAAACTCCGTAAATTCCTACCTCCTACATACTTTCTCATTATCCAATCCTATCTCTCCTACAGATCATTTACAGTAAATCATAATAATGTCTACTCACCCCTCTTTCCTCAATCTGCCGGCGTTCCTCAAGGCAGTATCCTCGGCCCAATTCTCTACACAGTTTATACAGCTGACATCCCAACTCATCCTAATACTATCCTTACCACGTATGCGGATGACACATGTCTATTATCTGTCAATACTGATCCAGTTATAGCATCCCGTACTCTTCAATCCCACATCACTGACCTTGAAAATTGGTGTCAATATTGGAGGATTAAAATAAATTCTCACAAATCTCATCAAATCACCTTTACCCTCCGTCGTAAACCTGCGACTTCCTGCCCCCCTGTATCGTTTAATAACATCCCTCTAAGTCCTGTAGAACAGATCCGGTACTTAGGACTACACCTTGACAAACGCTTAACTTGGAATCCTCATACTAGACTGAAACGACAAGAAACAGCTCGCCGTTTCAGGCTACTTCAGCATTTACTAGATAAACGTTCTAAGCTCCCAATTAACTACAAGAGACTCATTTACATGACAATCATTAGACCCATCTAGAATTACGGAATAGAGCTTTGGGGCTCCACTAAGCCATCGAATTCCTCTCGTATTCAATCCTTACAATCCAAATTCCTTCGGAAAATCCTTAATGCTCCTTACTTTGTTACGAACAAAGTAATCCATAATGACCTTGACGTCCCGTTTATTGCTGATTTGGCCCGAATCCGATATCAATCTTTTCATGACAAAATTCATTTCCACTCAAACCCACTATTTTCAAACCTCGCAACCTCTTCAATTCCTGATAATCCTTCGAGGCGTCTGAAAAGAAGATGGCCTCGTGACCTTCTAAACTGAACTTTTTAAATTGAGTACTACCACTGGGTAGTTTCTCTACTTGTCTTCTCGTGTCAATGTATTCACTCATTATATTTACTAGATGTATTTTGTATACAGTTGTAAATTTCAATAAATAAATTTTTTAAAAAAATTTTTTGGTGGGGAGTCTTGAAAGCTTTGAGTATTCTAAACTTCGAGATGTAGTGGGAGAAGTGGGAAGAGATAATTGTTATACCAGTTTACAAGGAAAAAGCAAACTCCACACAATGTTAAAATTATTGGGAAATAAGCATTTTTAATACCAATGATAAAATATTAGAATTAACTCAATAACACAGGCAAGGTGAAGGTGAATTTCTGAGGGTGATTTAGACCTAACGGATCAGCTATATGTTTTTCTTTTTCAAATAAATTTCTAAAAAAGATCAACTTAATAAAGCCTGTGTAGATACTATGCATAGATCTAAAGACCTATAACAACACGATGTGAACTCCAGAAATCTACATAGATCTCATACTAGAAAGTAAGACTAATGATTTGTACAACAGAGAAAAGTCTGCAGCATTAAGGTGAACTGATCAGAGTTGAGTGACTCAGTTGTAGAGCGGTGAGTTGCCATGATGAAGGTCCAGGGTTCAATTACTGCTCACTGGCAGACTTTTATGTAATCTGTTAGCACCTGGAGATGGGTCCTATGGAATCTACGAATCTTCTTGGGTCCACCCAGCCCTTATAAAGTAGGTACCTACAATACGGGGAGAGGAATCTGGTTGTTGAGTATGATTTAGGACAAATCACCTCTCTGGTCAACCTTGTACAAGAAACAGTATAGTATCTACCATGCTCATAGCACCTCTGATGTCGAGATAACTTTGTAGAATCCTGTTAAAAATGTTGGATTTCCGACGAAAGCAACTATTTTCAGATTTAGTTCAAAAATTTTCTTATAAGCGAATGACCCAGTAACAGCAAGAACGTAGCTTGTTCATGGAAGGGAAGCATTTGAGAAGTTGGGAGTACTGAGGTCAAGTATCAAGCCAGCGTTTATCTTCTTAGTCATATTTGATATTTGCATTAGTTCCTGTAAATTCTATCATTTATTCAGAAAAACTTATCCACTAGTAATGTTTTAGGCAATACATGCCTACTTTAAATTCCAATTAGAATGGTTTTTAAAACTTGAAAAGCAACAATAAGAAGGTTGAAAAACAGATTCTCAAAACTCATGCAAAGCTAATTAATGGGATTAAAACCACTACAAAAAGGTAATTATCACCACCAACAGTCAACCTATTGCTTTCTACTGACAAAATTTTATAACAAGCAGTGGTGATTGGAAGAACAACAAACCCTGGGAAATGCTTCGTGCCAAACCATGTACAGTTTTTATTTCCACAAAACCAACAATTCCTTTTAGCATTCACATACTGCATTCTTTAATTGAAAGACAATGCAAGTTGTATTTGGTTCCCCCTATTTTTGTAGTTGTATTTAAGAGCTCACCGTCATTTGTACTTTTTTTATGAAGAAAACAGGAAGATATATCTAGTAGTGTTGTGTATCCAAAAGGTAACACAAAGTGATATGAATGGCTACCGAATATGTCTATATCCACTAACTCTCGTAATGTAGATTAAATACACCAGTAAAATTTTAGCATTTTTTTTTCACTACAATATTCGATCCTATTGTTATCACCAACATGTAGAGTTTCATGTTTATTCAAACGAATTTAATCAATAACAAACTTAATTACAATGTAAAGATACCTGTTACAAAAAAATCACCCAATACAAAGAGTAACTAATGGTTCAATTCCTCTTTCTGCTATCCTTATCCATCAGTAACATCAGTTACCAAACAAGTCATCTTAATCAATAAGTACAAATAGTCATCAACATACATTTTTCTTATTGTGTTTCTTTTTACACATTTTATACACCCAATAAGGCGGTGTTTAAAAAATCTCCTCTACTGATTAAGTTTTTTCTGAGGACAAAAAAAAATCATTTTTTTTAGAATACTCAAAAACTACGTATCTCCTAGAAATTTTGGGAGATTATTACTCACTACGAAACGAAAGCAAAATCATCAAAGCCGATCCAGTGATAGCAAAAATTTATAAAAATATAAAAGCATTTCGGACTTCATATCCATAATTTATAAGCAGATTCTTTATAATGTAAAATGTATGAATTAATTTTTTTTCTCACAATACTAATTGTACTTTTACGGTCACCTGTGGTCTAGTGGTTAGCGTTACAAACTAGTAAGCCCAAGATCGCGGGTTCGTAGCCCGGCAGGTGACCCTAGGATTTTTTTAAGGGAGAAAAAATCCTTAGTTACGCCGTCCTTCGGAAGGGACGTTAAACGGGGGTCCCGAGCCTGTACGATGTCAGGTACTCGTTAAAAATCCCTATCCTAATTAAACCTGGGGAGGCAAAATTTAGAGCTCCCACTGTAACATCGTCCGATTAGCCACAGCAGCATAAAGTAACGTTAAATGAACAAACAACTGTACTTTTGTATTTACCCACTCATCTTCCATGATTGCATTATTTCTACTTCGCTGGTTTTTATTATGTTCCACTCCTAAAAATGGAATAAAATTATTAAACTGGTAAATTATGAAATTACTTTTTGGTTTTATGTTTTTAATAAGCATTTAACATTTTTAGTTAGAGAATGGGAATAATTTGAAACATTTTCACTTATCAAAGTAAGTGACTTACGTTTAGCAACTGGCACCCCTGGTTATCAACGGATTTTAGTTCTCTACACTGTTCAAAACTTGTTATTTTGTTGGTTGTATTACTTGTTATTTTATTTATTTATTTGTCGTCTTTTCTCTAATCGATAGTGTTTTTTGTACGTTAAAACTAGAAAATCTTCTACCAGGATAACTGAAACCCGAATTATCGTTGTTTGGTTAATATATTTATTTTGAAACAATTGTCAAACTTATAACATTACATTTTTGTTCCTTTGTTTTGATTTGTTCACTTTAAAAAAATAAATAATTAATAGACGTTTTGAACCATGATTTCCTAGTGGTTGCTGTGTCATCAATGAAAATGTGATTGAAATAAAGTTTATTCATTTTTACTAATTGAATGAATTGAAGTTTTGACACTTCCATCACTGATTAAAAAAACAAAAACAATGGCAGGTTCGTATATTCCGACAAAATAAAGTAGTTAGGATTTTCATATACTTGTTATAACACAGTAATTTTATATTTCAGGAACTAGTGAAGAAATGTTGATTAACTTAGACAGCCCTGAAAAAAATAGTAATGTTATTGTGCATAATCATTATCTTAAAAATCCCCTCATTCCAGGGCCAGATTTAAATTTTAATGAGTTGGAAAGTAACAATCCTTTCGACATAGTGGCGCAAAGTGCAGAAAACTGGGACCCTTTTGAATTGGTTTTACATCAGTCTTTAATGCATTTCGAAAGAAGCAATAAATCTTGTGTTGAAAATTGTGAAAAGCTGGTTGATGGTGATTTTTTTTCGAGAGAAAGTAATGGCCGATTAAATCGTAGCAATTCAGTTTCTCATAATGTCAAGTTTTTTCCTACTTCTGAAAAGCAGTGTGATAAACCTGATGATGATATATTAAATCTAAGTAGCAGATCATTGGACAATTCTCCTTCATTAAGGGATAGGATTAAGCGAGTAGTCAAAAAACGCGTTAGTAAATGTATTGAAAGAGCACTCAATGGAAGCACCCAAATTGAAACTAAGCCCGAGAATACAAGTTCGAAAAGTATTTTGTTTAATTCAAAGCCCTCTTCTACTAGCTTGGAAAATCAGTTTCTTAAACAGAAAAAGGTAATTTAAGACCATAACCAAACCAGTTTATATATTCTGATGTTTGTTTTATGTAGAATTTAATTAGAAAGTAAGTGTTGTTAGAGTGGAACATTAGTGTTCTAAACCGACTGACTATTTTGTAATATGAGTTTGAACCTAAATACTAATTAAATTATTTAAATTATAGCTAGGGTCTGATCTCTAATATTAGTCAACAAACCAGATCCATAATATTTTACTGAAGCAGTAGTCATCCTGATCATTTACATGAATATAAATTTTACAATTGAATTGAAAGGACTTAGCTTACAATAAGATTATTAAAACTACCTCTACTAATAAAGAATAACAACTGCATTGTTAAGTTTTAATCTTATTTTAAATTTAAAAGACTTTTCAGGTATTCCCTTACTTATTTATATCCAGACTAATGTAGAAAAATACTTTAAAAAATCAAGTACCTTTTGGTGATGGAGAAGAGAATATAATATTTGTGTCTAACTTGTTTTTCCAGACTTACCAATTCTGTATTTTATATGCCAACATTTTTCTCTTCTTCAACTTTACACAGTGGTGGTTCGATTTCATTTTACCTTGGCGTGTAATACCTTAAATTACATTTTTGATTTTGAACTACATCCTTAAGGTGATATTAGTGCCTCCGTGTATTTTCTTAATTATGATCACGACCTTTTTTTGGAAATAAAATTATTTTTTCTGTTACCATCCATAATTTGACCGTGTTGGATCTGGAAACCCTCTCAGGGCTCATGTAGCTTTCAGACAATGGGTATCCTTATTTGAGAGAAAAACTTAGCAGTTGAGCAAGATCTTGGCTTAACGACCTCCCTGTATAATTGTTGATTTGGAAACATTACAGTCCCTACCTTGTTCTGAACAGTTCATAGGTTGTGTGGTATAGGTTTTTGTAAATAGAGTTACATTTTTTTAAATGGCTTTATAAGTCTCAATGTATGATTTTTTTTGTTTATACAATAGGTGATATCTTTGTACAATAAATCTTTGACCATTCAGTTTCAATCAATTTCAATATTCACTTAGCAATATAATAGTATTTTTAATAATTTTGTTGTCATTTTCCATAGGATGAATCTGAAGATTATAGTCTTAGCCATATTCTGGAAGAAGCGAAGCAACTGTCAGTTATTTTGAATAATATATCAATCAATGAGGATGTCAATATTTTAAATAATAAAACTCACAAACATTCACCAGTAAAAGATAGCAAAAAATCGCCTCCTGATTCTAAAGGTTCTTTGACAGTGATTTTTAATTTGGTTTATTATTGTTATGCTTAATTTATAAAAATATTAATTACTATTTGTTTTATTTTCCAGTACATGATGAAGATCTTATGTCTATACGTCCACCTTGGGAAACAGGAGATAGTTATTCGTCTGACAGTGATGATAATAGTATAGGACTACCTAAAGTAAAATTGTTTTATGTGAAAAAGAAAGATAAGAGAAATGAAATTAACCATGAAAAACTTGCCCACTACAAAAAAAGGATTCGTGCATCAATTGATGGAAATATGTCTTGTGATGAAGTAAGTTTTACATTATTTTAAGTTTATCTGATATAAAATAGTTTTTGATATTTGTGAATAGTCCAGAGCCTTAAAAGTTGTGTCATCGCTGTTTTATGGGAATAACTTTAGCTAGCTTAAGAAACATGTGAAATTATCTTTTCCAACGGTTTAAAAAAAGTTAGTGTATGCTCAGAAAATTTTTTGTCCTTTCCTTGGAAGAATAGTGATTAAATATTCCTGCATTAGACTAAAAATTGCATTTGATTTTTTTATTTAAAGCATTATCTGTTTTGCATTTTACACAGTACTCAGCTTAATGATAATTTCAATTCTGTATTAAAAATATTTCAAATAAACTTTTTCTTTTTTTTTGTAAATTAATTAAAATGGATGAATAAAATTATATTGATCTTCAGCATTTTTAAGACAATGGACCAGACTATTGTGCCAATTATTATGTTTAGAAGTACTAAATGCTTGATAAATTTATAAAAACCCTTGTCTATTGTAAAGGTAAGTGATAAAGGCTTTTTGTTTAGTTTTAAAAGTACTAAGATTTAAGGAATTATAACAAAACACCTTAAATACTTCTACCATATTTTATTTACGTTTGATGTTTTTGGTAGGCTGTTCATTATCCAATTCTTTTCATTATATATTCACCCATTTTATTTATAATGAGTTTACTAGAATGTGATTACACTAACTAAATATAATATATTATTCAGCAGTTAACTTCTAAATTTATCAATCACTGTGTATTTACTATCAGAATTCATTACATTTTTTGAATTTTATTTATTTACCTATATGCCAATTCTGCTGTTTAATATTAAATTAGATTATTATTTTATATGTTAAATTAGTTTCCATTGCCAATAATAATAACCAATAACATTGACTACTGTTTAATCTTGTCTATCATGGTCAAAACTTAAATACTTTGTTTAATCCATCTTATAGTTTTGATAAATAAAAGTATTGTTGACACTATAATAAAAATTTAAATAAATTTAAACTGGCCAATGAAATTGTACATTTAAACAATAAAGTGAGTAAGGGATGCTTTCTCTTCAGTAGTTCTCAGATCTTCCATCTATACCTGGATCATCTGCATAACTAAGAATTTGGATTGCTTGATTGATTAGGGTTCCTGGCTGAAAATATAAGTTTTTGGTAATCGACAGCTCGTTAAAAATAACAGGCTTTAATAAAAGAATTTCTGAATTTCTTTAAATTTTGTTTCACCTGAAAATTTATTTCTTCATTTACTGTGTTATGTTTATAGTAGAATTAAATTACTAAATTTTTGTGAAAATATTTTAGGATTGTACTGTTCAAGACATTGTTTCAAAACCAGATCCATCTAATGAAAATAAAATTGAAGATGAGAAAAATCTTGATCAAAATCAGCAGTTAAATAATGCTGAAACTGAAAAATCTCCTACAGAAAAACAGGAAAAAAATACAATAGGTTTGTAAGAAACTTTTAATGTATTCATTGCAAGAACATGAAGGTTACAATGTTCATATTTCACTATTTTTGCATTTCTCATGAATTGATTGGAAATAGATAGTGTCAGTCGCTAGATTTTAAAGCTTAGAATCTACCATTTTTTAGGTAACCCAAATGCCATACAGTTCCTACGCCAACTAATATAAGTGCCCTTGTCAAGATATCTCCACTCTATAGAAACTATTACTCGTGAATACAATGTTAAAAAAAAAAAAGGCATGCAATTTTATTGCTGTTACAAATGTTTATTGTCATTTTCAACCTGATAATTCGTCAAAGAATTTTATATTCTTTCCATCTATAAACTTTGAACACTGTTAGATATTAAAGCCATGCTGATTAAATCGTATGCTGTGTCTTATTGTTATTCTGTTAAACTGAAGGAATATTTTTCAGGTGCGCAAGTTAATTTACTTATTGAGTAAATTGCCAATGTAGTTATCATATATTATTTAGATTTACCAAGTCTGTACATTAGTACATGCTTCCTCAATAATTCTTGCTGGTATGGTAGTCTTATGTTTAAATCTGATTATGCCATCTAAAAATTTTCATTTATTTTTTATTAAATGTACAGTTTCTGGGTAAATTGTACATTGAATTTTGACAAAAAAATGCTTTTATGTAAAATTAAAAATGTTCACTGGGTGTTGAATCGACCAACTCACCAGACATGCATATTTGTTGTTATTATAAATAACTGGTCTGATTATTAAACCCTCAAGAAAGCTATTAACTAACTATAATAACAGGAACGAGGTCCTGTTTGGAAAAAAATTATATAATTTCTTGTTCTAAATATTATAGATGGTTGGTGGCAAAGGGAATCAAAATAGCAGGAAAAATAATGTAGCTAGACAAAATCCAAGCTCCCAACCTCTATATATTTTATTTGCAACATCCCTTTTGATTAAAGGTTGGGTCTCTCAACTTATCTTCACTGTCCAACAGTTCCTGATTGTTAAGAATGTTTTTCTTTGCTCATTATCTGTATCAGGGATCGAAAACCTATGACCCGTGGGTCACCGATTTGCCCATTTGATTATTTCAAGTGACCCACTTTAGATACGAAAATAAAGTATAATATATAAAAATAGCTATTAATATTGAAGAAAACATTTATAAATAAACTTCATTAAACTATGCTGGTAATTATTTTCTTGATATAATATTTCTTATTATTTACAAAAAGACTATTAAGAAATTTACAAAAAGAAATACAAATATATTTCTGACCTAAGCACTTTTTATTACTCACATTTTGGTTGATCTGGATCTGGCGCCACAAAAGGTTGCCGACCCCTGATCTATATCAAGGGGGCAAGTAACTTTAATTTGATTTGTGTAACTTCTAAATTGAAACTTAGTTTTAAGAAAATTATTTAATGTATTATATTTTTTTATAGCTATAACAGTTAATAAACCGATTGTACCCGTAACAAATGATCTTCGATTGAAAAAGGTTGGAAGTATTCTGAAGAAAGGTCCCTTGAAAGCAATTGTTCCTCTTCAGAAAATGACTAAAACTAGTGAGTATCTATTTATTACATTTTTTTTTAAATTATGGTTAAGTCTTTTGTATTTTTATTGAAGGCTAGATGCTAAATCAATAAATGAGAACCTATTCACTTCCATTGTTAATAATTACATTAATTTCATTGCAGTTACTGAAAAAATATCTCCATTGAAGAAGAGTTCTCCAAATTTTAAAGTTAAAGGGAAAAGCTGTGTAAGTTTATTATTTAAACAACTTTAAAAAAAATTATATAAATTGTTTAGTGTTTTTTTTTTTTTAACTAATCCATTCAATACGTATGGAATTTTGCTGAACTTACCAATCATATTATGCAGTCAATGAAATTTCTGCCTCTGACTGTTTTGGCATCTTAACAGAAACTATTTTCTTTTTTATAATAACAAATAAAATAAAATAAAATAGCTTATAACATATTACAAAAGTACATATTACATACATGAATTTATAAATTAAAATTAATTTTATTAGTTTTAGTAATACAATTAATGTTCTTCCTGGTGAAAGATATTCCAAAGCGGTCATCTGCTACTGGTTTTCAAATGCTTTTTAGGCATATCGAAATGGAGCAAGGTTCTTGTATGTCTTTCCATAAATGAAACAAGCTTCTTTGAATGGCTGATAAGTACAGAGACAGTTTAAGTATTGAGAGTTATGAATGAACTGGCAGTTCATTAAAGGAAGAGTTGGTGAACTCTCTTTATCACAACACATTAATTGAGACTGCAGCCAGTGTATTCATTCATTGCTATGTAATGAAAACTAAATATCAAATATAAAGCTTTTTACTCATGTTTATTAATGTATTTGAATTTATAGGTGATTATTTAAATTATATATTTTTAAGAGAAAAGATTTGTCCTGGCCGGGATTCGAACCCAGATCATCTGCATCTCTAGTGCAGTGCTCTCACCACTGAGCTACCAGGGGCCCTATCCAGGCCAGACAAATCCATTCTCTTCACCGATCCTATATCCCTGTGTTCTCCCAATTTTTGTGATGTATACACAGGGAGTATGTTCATTGAACATTACTTTAATTGGGATCTTGTTGACTATCTTCAATTTTATATTTATAATTTATTTTTATTTATTGTTCTTTTGATGATGATTATTTTTAAATATTTTTATTTTGAAGAGATGAGTATTGTCCTGGCCAGAATTCGAGTGTCTGTATTTCTAGTGCAGTGCTCTAACCACTGAGCTACCAGGGGTCATATAAGGATTTGTCTGGCTTGGATACGACCCCTGGTAGCTCAGTGGTTAGAGGTGCAGACGACCCGGGTTCCCTCTCCCGGCCGGGATAAATCTTTTCTCTTAAAAATAAAAATAATCACCACCGAAAGAACAATAAATAAAAATAGATTACTTAAATTATGTTTGCATGTTATAGGAAGATAGCACATTGTCTTCGAGTTTGATTAGTCCTGTGGCTACTTCGACTCCTAATAGTAAAAACCTTAAAAAGATTGTTGGAACTTCGTCTGAGTCCAGGTAAATTGTTTTATCTTTCATAATCATTGGCTTGCCATAATCATTTATTTTGTGGAGCTCAAAATAAATTATCATACATTAAGAAAGAAGACAGGCCAATTCCCTCCCCATCCGAAACTATTAATATCACAAATAAAAATAACTCCTCTCACTGCTTGGGTGAGAGGCAAAGATGAAAGATTATGATGATGATGATGATGAAGAAACAATAAATAATTTCTTACTATTGGATAATTTATTTTTACCTCCACCTTTATGGTCTAAAGCATATCTAATACATTTGGTCCAGTGATGTTCCAATGCCTTGATTCCATCTTGAAAATGAGATTCCTCCAGGCTTGCAAAATATCTCTCCAATTCGGCTGTCAGTTCTTCCGTTGTAGCAAATCTCCGCCCACCTAGGAAAATTTTCAGCTTAGGGAAGAGATGAAAGTCTGATGGTGCCGAATAAGGTGGATGTGGCAACAATTCGTATCTCAGTTCCTGAAGTTTTGCCATGGCAATAGCACTTGTGTGCGGGCGGGCGTTGTCCTGATGAAAGATGACTTTTCCTTGCCAAACCATGCCTTATTTCGCGTATCTTTTCCTGTAGTTGGTCTTGGAGGTTTGTGTAGCAGAATGCCTTTTGCATCCCAGAAAATTGAGGCCATGACCGTTTCGGCCAAATGTACTGCCTTTGCTTTCTTTGGTGGTGGTTTCCACTGCTTTAAATGCTGTTTTGTTTTTGGGGTATAGTAGTGGACCCAAGTTTCATCTGTAGTCACAAACTGGCGCAAAAAATCTTGTTGGTTGCGCTTAAAACGGGCCAGTTTTTTCCGGACATTTCCAATCTGGTGCGTTTATGGTCCAATGTCAATCATGCGTTTATGGCCCATCTTGTAGATAAGTTTTTCATTCCCAATTTTTTTTTCTTCTAATTATCCACCTCTTATCTTAGGTGTGACATTGGTAACTTGATGGCTGATCGGTAACTTAAATTTTCAAGATAATACAATCTTAAATATAAATAAATAACTAGTCTTTAAAATATGATGTAATACATATACATATTTTATTAATTTAATGAAAAATGTTTCTGATAAATGTTTATAATTTTACCAGTTGGGTGGAATGTATTAACAGTGGCAATAACACCCTAATCATATTTTATTTAGAGCTTTCCGTTTAGTTTCTCGATCTGTTTAGTTTGGTATAAGTATTAATGTTGTTTTATGTTTATAATCAAATTACTAATAGCATTGCATTTATGAAATTATAAAATCATAGTCTCCTACAAGAAAACTCATTTTCTATGGCTCTCTAAAATTGAACTTGCACATTACCTAGTTATATAATTTTCTGTCATAATACCTTTAAAAAGGAGGTCCAATATAGCAAAAGATTATTTATTTATATTCAAATTATTTCTACCATGATTTACTTCTATGGCAAAATTAAAATGAAGATAACATTTATAATTTAACTGTAAATTAGGTCGATGAATTGCGTGGAGGAGGGTGAGTTTTTTGCTATTCCGCATTCAGACAATTCTCATTCCTCTGCTGCCATTTCCTTGTGAGCTAGCTATAATAGTATACTTAGTTCAGTTCGCCTCATGCTATTAAGTTTTTCTCTTCAGCCTTATTCTTAATTTATTTTACTAATAAATTTATAATTTAATCAATAATTTACTCTATTAAACTTATAACCTGTTACCCATTTTATGAAATTATGGTTATGCCTTTTATATTCTTCCGAAAACAAAAATAATTTTAATGAATTAGAATAATATTTCTATTTTAATGAACTGTTTTAATAAGAAAAAAGGTTGAATGTTTTAAACAAATGTCATAACTAGTTTTAAATTAAGAAAAATACCTAATTTTAATTAGTAATGTATATTTATTGTATCAGATTTTTTAGTATGAATATTTTATTCATTCCAGGTCCAGGTTATCCAGAAAAGATAATGAACAAAGCGGAACAATTGGTACAAAGAGATCTGTTTCTTTAAGTGCAAGTTCTCGCAAAACTTCTCAAACAAAACAGCCATTCTCATCTATCAATCCAAATGTTAGTGATATATTACTTATTTATTCTATTTATTTGGATATCTCTTGAATTATGTTGATTTTTGTTGTTTTTTTCTAGAACAATCAAAAATGGAAAAGACCTCACACTGCACCTTCTCAAAATACAAGGTTCTCTCTTAAAAATAGCTCTCCTATGAAGAAAAATGTAAGTTTTTTTAATCTAACATTCATTTAGAATGTTGAATAAGTTATAAGATAAAAATAAACATATATCAGTTTTATATCTTTACCATAACTACATCATTTTGTTATTACTGGATAAGTTTATTGAAAACCGTTAAAAGATATATGATTTAAAATACTTATAGTAAAATCTGCAGGAGAAGGGAAAGCATTTTTAATAGCTTTCGCATGCATTGCAGGGTGGGAATAGGTGCTTTTTATTAACTTAAAATTAAGTTATTTCTTTTGACATTATTACATCAACTGCATTTGAACCTTATTTGCTTTCAAATTAATTTTCCCATGATCATTCATAATTAAGTCATGCTTTTTATCAAATTATATGATACACACATATTTGGTTTATGTTTGCATTTTTAATAGTTTTAACTATATTAATTTGCATAAATTAGATTCAATATTTATATTTTTAATATAATCTGGAGGCAAATTGGGCTTATAAGTTTTTATGGAATTGGTAATTATTACAATAACAAATTAATTTTAATCTTAAAATGAAGATGTTACAATCACATTTAAATTTTTTATATCACCCTTTTCTTCTGGAAAATTACTTACCGGAGAAGTAAAAGTCTCCATTGTGATTTTCTAATATGTTTGGGTACACTTTTGCTTAATTTTTTTCTATTTTGTACACCCATTGCCAGGCCATCAGAAGATTATCTGGATTATGTGCATTTAGTAGGCCATTGAGTTAATCTCTTCTCTCCTATAACTAGCCAAAATCACTTACCCTTCTTACATATTCATGGAAAGTGCTTTTTTACATATCTCATTTGCGAGTATCGTGACATATCAGATGTTTGCAATTTAAAAAAATTGTTTTAAAAATATTTGTGTTGTTTCATCCTTATTCTTTACCTTTAAAGCATGATGACTCCTTGAACTTTAAATCTTATACAAAGCAATAAACTGTTTTATTTATGCATTCTCTTAAAAGTTGTTATTGTTCTTTTGCGTTCGACACTGCTACCCTTGGACTTCATTTTGGGTCTATCATTGTTATTTTGTTTAAGACTTGCCTTTTTTTAGACTCTTTTTCGGATTTTTAGTGTTTATTATTATGTTGTGACAATAAGTAAGGTGGAATATTCCTACTGGGGGCACAACCTTGAAAAAAGCGCCTTACCTCAACCAGACAGATGTTGCCCAGGTTTCCGACAACCCTCTGTCAATAGGGGAACCCCTTTCTCCCCACCAAACCTCCTAAACCCTCCCTTTGGGTCTGCCAAAGGAAGTTCACTGAATTGTTAGACTATAGAAGTGGTACTTATGGATTCTATTCTATGGGAAACCAACAACTGGCAAAGAGATTATCTCTCCCTACAAGAAATAAAAAACACAGTGTTAATATGGAAGTAGCTATTCGTTGATAGGCTTAACTAAAAAAACTATTCCTGTACTTATTTTGTTTTTTTTGTTTTTCATCTTCAGATTTTTAAAATGCATCAGGAGTTTCTGTTTTTATTACAAATTTAACATCCTAAAAATAATTTTAAACTTTTAGAGGGTTGCTTCTTTGTATTAATATGCTTTAATATATATTTAATAGTAATCATATTAATGATTATGTCGTCAGTTTTTATTTCTTGGTTTTGGTGTCGTTTTCTCCAACTTTGCATGTAACTAACATGAGGTTTCAGTGAAGTGATTGGAAGGCTTTGAGGATATATGTTTTTCATTGGCCCTAAAGAACCTCCTGCCTATGATTTTAGGTAGACAAGGGATATGTGGAATTGTGGCTCAGGTCATCAAGACCAGCTTTGTCCTTGGGAGTTCCATTTCAATCCAGGAATTCTAAGCAGCAATTGTATTTTGTTTAAATTCAACTCGTTAGGTCCTTTTCTAAAGGTTTGGTAAGTAGGGTTAGAGATTTAAAGTTATAAATAGATTGAATTTATATACTGTTATTGCCATAGTACATTATTATGTTATTAGTTATATTGTATGTAGTATACAATTTAAGTGATTATTATATTTTCCTTTTTAATTCATTTTCACGTAATCATGTTTAGAACATGATTATTGCATTGTTTTATTAAACAAAAAAATCTATAGGCTCATATTGTAATTTTATATTGATTGAATGAATATACCAATTATTATGATTAATTTTTATGTTTTTTTTTTGTTTGTTATAGGATTTGAAAAAGCTTAATAACAAGATATCAACTTTTGACAAAGAAAATCAAGTGCTAACCAAGTGACAGCCCATACATAAGCACTGGGTTTTTAATTTCTATATTTGTATTATTTTTTAAAGAATTTTGTACTTAAAATGCTATTATTATGTGTTCGATTGACTTTTTGTTAGAATAAAGTTTTTATCCTTTTTTAACTTATTAATTATGCCTATTACTGTATTATCTTTGTATCCTAATGTTTTTTTATTCAGTGAAATCACAAACTTCCATGATCCATCTTCTTTTAATCACTTCATCCTCATCTAGAAACTCATTAATTGTAGAGACAATACCGAACCATACTGAAAGCTTTAAAGGTGCAGTTCCCAATGCCATAGTAACTTGTCAGTGGTTTTGTTCTTTTTTGTTATTGCTGAGATTTTCAATTTCTGACCCACAAAAATTCTTAGTTTCTTGGCTTCTTCATCTAGCATAATAAATGCATATGTTGAATTAGGAAGGGATCATTCTATTATCACTATATCTTCTAGACAGATATAGTAACTTCTTTTAGGACTTGGGTCATTGTGATGGTTATAGTTCCTCCAAGTTCTTACTCAGCTCTTTAGACACATTTTTGGAACACAATGTCGAATAGTATAAGGACCAAAGGATCTCTCTGCATTTAAACCTTCAAATTCCTTCCCTAGTTCACCTCTCATTTAATTTTCCACCAAAGTCTCAAACATGGTGTATCTAAACAATATCTTTGGGATTCCCGGTCCCTTCATTGTGGCGGACAGCTTCTTTGGAATATTGGTCTATAATATGCGGCTTTATAATAGATGAACAACATCCAGGTTGTCTAAGAAAACTCATTTTTCAGCACATCTATCTAAGGCTGAATATTCACTCAAATATGGATGTATTGGATCAAAATCCTGAATTCCTGACACTTACTAACTAGTAACTACTAGTACTAGCTTCTTATGAATATCATCACAGAAAATCTTGTATGGAATGTTTTAAAGGGAGATTCCACTATAGTTCTCCTTAAGCCTACTGAATGGATCATGTAGGGAGAGATGCACTAAGACCTTTCAGTCACCCAATGAACAGAGAGGAATGAACTTAATGGGAAGTAAAAGACTGTATGGGTAAAAGTAAATTTAAGAATGCACGTATGTGTTTAGAAGGTGATACTGTATTATGATTATTGCCTCAAATGACAAGTATCCCAAATTCAGTAATAGTATAAATCCCTGGACTGTTAGATCCAGTGCTGCACTTCCTCTTCCACAACTGATATAACCATCTTTGCAGGAATAAATGAAGCCATTCTAGGGTGCAGTTCATCCTTGTACCATGTATTTAGTCACTACATTTATAAAATTCAATTCTGTTTTGAATTTAGGTTTGCCTGCTAATCTATTTTTCCTATTTTCTTAATCTATTTTATTTTACATGCATGTTTTATTCATTCACGGTTATTTTTTATTCAATTCAATTTTTTTAAACTTTTGTAGATCAAATTATTGGAAAGTTATTATTTTTATATAAAAATAATTAGTTTTATATTTCAATAAAAATGCCTTGATAAGAGAACTGTGCTTCTTTTTTGTTTATGGTGTTTAACCATTAATAGTTGTGTACCAGACAAAGCCTCTTTTAAATAAGCATCAAAATGGCTCCAACAATTTAGATGAAACTTACATAAGTTTTCTTAATGCTTACGTTTCTTTCATATACATATATTAATGTCCCCTAAAATAAAAGAGATTATTTAAAGGTAAAGAAACCTTGTCTTTGGGTGGCCCATAGTCTGGCGGAAGAGCATGAGACTTGGATCTGAAAGATTTTAAAACTATTTGATAAGCGACAATGTCAATATGTGAACAGGTGTCGAAATTTGGTGGTACTATGATGGTGTTCCGACCAGGGCTCAAAATTAGGTTTAGGTCTTTACTGATGAGGATACACTTGTAACTGTCAGAAAATATCGATCAGTAAAGAAAAGATTATCGCTGTATTTTTCAGATCGAACAGAATTTTAGATTGTGTATTTTTGGACCGAAAGTCACAGCTAAGTGTACACTGACCAGTGCCTGGCTAAATCAGAAAGCCCATGAAAAACATGCAACCAAAGTAACAAATGTACACTTCGTTCCTCCGTCAAAACAACCGTGCAAGAGCCTGAACCGAGTATTTGGCCACTATTGGTCTAAAACTTCTTGAGAACTCTCCTAACGACCAGACCTTGCACCCTGTGACTTTACGCTGTCCTCACTTATGAAATTGAAACTGAAAGGAGAACGTTTTTCTAAGGACTGGGATATTCCAAGGGCTTTGTGCAACGAATGTGCCTGACTCTTGTATGGCTTAACGTATCGAATAAGATGGAAATTACTTTGAGAAAATTAAATAAATGAAGGTGAATTTCAAATAATTTTGTTTCTTAATCACAAATATAATTTCGTTCTACGATTTTAAAACGTAATTAATTGTTCTAATGAAAATATTATATAGACCTCCCGCCCTCTCATCGACAGCCCTGAAGAAGACCTGCAATGTGGGTCGAAACGTTGGCTCTTTAATAAACATTTTTCCCTATTTATGAGAAATTTATTGATATATATGTACAAGGTCAACTATTAACATTCAAGAAAATATTAAATAGTTAGATTATTGCTTGTAAAATAGTAACGTTGTAGTCTATTCCAATATGTTTTAAAACCACGACTTTCGAATATACTTAAACTAACCGGCAGCTGAAATAATTAGCAATTTTCCTATTTTATGGGTTAGTTTCTTTCTGAAATATGCCGTCCAATTATTATGATGGATATCAACTTTTGATTTCTAAAACACATGATAAAATTGTATAGGCATGCAAACTAGTATTTTAATACTAGTGTATTATAAAACTTATTAAATTAAAAATGTAAAAAAATAAAAAATAAAAGTGAATTAGTTATTTCAAGAAGCCTGATGTAAATTCAAATTGATGGTTCAGTGTAGCAGTAATGAAAAATATGACATAAAATGATTTGGATAATGTCGGAATGGATTCAAGTATGCATTGCAGGTGATAATGTTAATCAGAACTATTCAGATATGAACTATACGACCTAACATAAGTCAGTATTTAATTTAAGTTTCTGAAAATTATGTTTGGCAGGAAGCGGATGTTTTTAGAGGGATATAACGTTTGGCACTTAATAAATGTTTCAAGAGGAATATAACGTGTAGCTTTTAATCATTGTTTCAAGAGGAATACAACTTTTGGCATTTAATACATTTTTCAAGAGGAATATAACGTTTGGCAATTAATAATTGTTTCAAGAAGAATATAACGTTTGGCCATTAATAATTGTTTCAAGAAGAATATAACGTTTGGTACTTAATAAATGTTTCAAGAGGAATACAACTTTTGGCACTTAATAATTGTTTCAAGAAGAATTCAGCTGAAAATAATTAATTAACGCAAAATGAGTTGGGTCGCATGTTTAAAACTTGGGAATCGGTTTGAGCTCCCGAAAGTACAATGTGCTTATTCATTGTCAGCTAGAAAATCAATTATGAATTTTGCTTATAGTTCTCCACCAACCATGGTCAGCGAGATATGTTATTTCTTCTGGAAAAAAAAAGGAGGATCTAAATGCCCTCCTCCTAAACAAGATTGCAAACCAAAATGCCCACCACCTTGTCCGCCTCCCAAGCCACCATGCCCTCCTCCCTGCCCACCACCTTGTCCGCCTCCCAAGCCATCATGCCCTCCTCCCTGCCCACCACCTTGTCCGCCTCCCAAGCCATCATGCCCTCCTCCATGCCCACCAAAATGCCCTCCTCCTCCTTGCCCACCACCCTGCCCGCCTCCGTGCCCACCAAAATGCCCTCCTCCTCCTTGTCCTCCACCCTGCCCGCCTCCGTGCCCACCAAAATGCCCTCCTCCTCCTTGTCCGCCTCCCAAGCCATCATGCCCTCCTCCCAAACCAGCTTGTCCGCCTCCGTGCCCACCAAAATGCCCTCCTCCTCCTTGTCCCCCCCCGTGCCCACCAAAATGCCCTCCTCCTCCTTGTCCACCTCCCAAGCCATCATGCCCTCCTCCCAAACCAGCTTGTCCGCCTCCGTGCCCACCAAAATGCCCTCCTCCTCCTTGTCCCCCCCCGTGCCCACCAAAATGCCCTCCTCCTCCTTGTCCACCTCCCAAGCCATCATGCCCTCCTCCCAAACCAGCTTGTCCGCCTCCGTGCCCACCAAAATGCCCTCCTCCTCCTTGTCCACCTCCCAAACCAACTTGTCCGCCCCCGTGCCCACCGAAATGCCCTCCTCCTCCTTGTCCGCCTCCCAAACCAACTTGTCCACCTCCATCCCCACCAAAATGCCCTCCTCCTCCTTGTCCGCCTCCCAAACCAACTTGTCCGCCTCCATCCCCACCAAAATGCCCTCCTCCTCCTTGTCCGCCTCCCAAACCATCTTCACCCCCTTGTCCACCACCAAAGCCATCCTGTTCTCCACCATGCCCACCTGCTAAGGCAAAGTGTACTCCCACTCCATGTCCCTGCCCGGCTCCTCCGAAACCTCCTTGCGCTATAATTTCCCCAAAGCCAGCTATTCTACCACCTTGTCCAATTAGGAAGGTCGAAATTCTTCCTTCTTCATGCCCACCTCTAAATCCTAAATGCCCTCCACCACCAGAATGTCCTCAGCCGAGTCTTCCTTCCAAAACGCATTGTCCGAAAAGTAATACCACCCATTCTACGATGCCCTGCCCTGTGAATAATTCATTTTTTACCAAGCGTTTAAAACCAGGAGAACTATCTACAGAAAAACTTTCATCATTTTGCCCTGGCACGGATTACAACAAAAAATGCCTTCCATACTGCAACTCACCATCGTGTCCACGGCCGAAATGTCCACATTGAAGATACTTTGAAAATACAGAAATATTCTCAATCTGAATCTGATGTATGATTTACTTGACAATAGTATAAAACCTACTTGTAGATCTGACTTACTTCTTCGTCTATCTTAAGCTATGTCTATTATTTAATATGTTTTTAAAATTGGATACTTATTTCTGAATTTTGATTCCTTCAGAAGAGATACAGTGGCAGTCAAAAGTAATTCCAGAAGCCAAATATTGGCTCTAAAGTTATATTGGATTAAATAAAATTACACAACTGTTTCAAAAGGAAAATCTTTTATTAAGACAAGTTTTAAAGTGTGAAAACATCAATTAAATAAAACTGATCAATAAAAAAAAAATACAACACAAAAAAAGGACCTTTCAAAAGTATTTGCATAATTTTAAATTTTTATGATATAATGCACAATATGTATATTGTTTTTATTTTTCAATATTTTGTGTGCAATCCACTTGCATCGATAACAGCTTGAAGACGTCTAGGCATAGAATTAACAAGATGTGTTTTTAAACTCTGGCTCGATTTTTCCCCATCCTTCAAGCAAAACTTTTATCAGGCGTTTTTTTGGAGGTAATGGCGTATTTTCGAATCCTTTGTTGTAAAATGTACCACAAGTTTTATATGGCATTAAGGTCAGGACTTTGGGGAGGGTTTAGAAATATTCTGCGTACATTATCCTAGAGCCACTCCTTGGTCTTATCCGCAGTATGCTTAGGACCATTATCCTGTTGAAATATGTAAGAATTTCCAATCCCCAATTTTTGAGTGCTGATCTGTAGATTATGGCGCAAAATGTTGACGTATCCATCTGCATTTAAAATGTGTTCAATCAGAACAAGTTTACCAATTCCATGAAATGAAGTGCACCCCCTAATCATAACAAGACCTCGGAACCTACCGAGAGGGTTAGGATGTTCAGTATGTTTGGTGCGTTGTAAATTGGTATTCTTGTGTTTTCTAACCAATAAAGTGTTAACCGTTCAAATTGTTGTTCTTATTAAACAGATAATATGAGGCTTCTGTAAATGAAAAGGAGTGAATGTCAACCTGCACCCAAAGTAGTTTTGGATAGAACTTTCATGAGGTTTAGCCTCTTCATACATTATGCTTTGATGGTTTTGATGTCGCTGAGCCAGCTGAGTTTGCCATCCACTATCAGTCCTAGGAATCTGGTTTCCATTGCGAAATTTATGTTAGTTCCTCCTAGATTAAGGTTAGGGGTTGTGCTTGGGTATCTTTTCCTGGAGAACAGATGCCAATGGCTTCCTTCTTTTCAATAAATGTATTTAGTACTTCGGCTTCCAATGAGATGAGGTGGTCAATGTTGGATCTTCCTTTTCTGAAACTACCATAGTGCATTCATTCCAGATAATAATTTTGCATTTTTGCAAAACTTTAGCCATACCGGAATGCTTTTTTGTGTTGCACACTGCATCTGGATTTGTGTGAATGTTCAACGGCAACTTGAGTGCTGAATGTGCAGTCCGTCCGCCATCAAGCAAAATGGCTGTAATAACTGATGAAGCAATTGCTAACGCAATATGATTTTGTGATCTAATGCGCGCAAGTATTAGTGAGATGAGAAACGTTTTTCCAGTGCCACCTGGTCCGTCCAAAAAAAAAAGAATCCACCTTGTTCTGTTGCAATTAATTCCAACGTATACATTCTTTTGTTCATCAGTGAATAGTTGCTGACTAATCAACAATAAACGCAAGAAGAAACATTCGCGTTGCTTTGGATGGACTGCGTATAATGGGCCTAATGCATTTTCCATAAATATGCCGTTGTATCCTTCAACCGGAACACCTCGCTTTCGTGGTTCCCACTTTTTTGTGACATGTGTAGATTGTACCTGTTGCTGGATTTCTTTGTTTGATATTTAAATGATAGCCATCTTCTCCTTCCCAAAATATCAATGGATATTGAAAATCGTCGTGAGAGCGATAACTATCTTCAATTGTAAACACTGTGTTATCACTGCGTTTGATTCGTATCTCGATGTTCAAATGCGTCGCCAACCATAACAACTGCAGCTTCATTAATGGTCGGTGCATTATATCGGCCCGCGTGCTGCCCAGATGGTACTTTGTCTGATTTGATGACGATCGTATAATTGTCGTTTTGCAGTCTGTTTGAAACGGTATTGAACAACTGGCCCAACTGGTTGTGATTCTGTAAAAACGGTTCTAAAATACCCCTAATTTCTCGCTCCATCTGCTCGATATGGGTGCACTGGCAGCGTGCGTTTATTTGCTGATCCTCATCACCCATGGAGTAGATTTGCAGAAATTTTGAATCGGTATCAGGCATCGGCATTAAAGCACCAATTTGATGATACACTTGGCCCTGAATCTTAAACGTGTATTGAAAATTGCGACCATCCTCATTCTGAACGATTTTTGTTGCTCCAAATGATGTAATTTGAAAGCACGAAGTGAATTTGCGAATTTTACCAAAAAAGATAAAGATTGAGATGTAGCTCCAGCCCAATAGTGCTATCAATGGTTCTAGCGGGGAGTTCAATGGAGGCAATACAACTTTTCCAGACGCAGCAGAAACCGGGCGATTCACCTTTGTATTTGAGATTCTAGCAGAGCTCGCGCCTCAAAAAAGAGCACACTCAAACCTGTTTGGCTTTAGTTGCCGAGTATCACGCAGCACAATGAGCTGCTAAGACAGGTATGCAGAGGCTAGCGCGGTGGCTTTTGGATGCCGAACGGCACGCTTCTCTTAGAGTCACGGAGACATTGGAGGAGACTAAGATCCGTCCAATTCTAGATGCCGAACGTCATGCAGCTCAAAGAGGCGCTGAGACCTTGGAGAAAAGTCAAGCACGACAACGATTAGATGCCGAACGTCATGCATCTCAAAGGGCTGCTGAAACATTATAGCAAACTCGAGTACACCGGCTATTAGATGCTCACAGAGCGTCGTGCGTCATTTATTGCTCAAGAGTCCCATGAAGAATCGCAAAGAAGACGTGTTTTAAATGCTGAACGGAAGTCACAAAGGAGAAGTGCATTTACCCGCAGTACATGGGAGGCATTTCAAGATGCTGCTTTTGATTATGACCCTTTGATCGATTATATTAATAGTCCGTGGGCCAACCTCTTTCAAAGATCTCCAAAAGCTCAATAATCAAGAAGTTTCAACATTGCAGGTGAGGCGAGAAGGTTATTAGAGAATAATAAACATTGGAATACAACTCTGGAAGAGGCTGCACAATGCAAATCTACGCCCAAGGTGAGAGAGCTGTTCACTATATCGTCCCTGGCATCGCAGAGTATGGAATGTGAAAAAACACAGTTTTCGTTTTCGACTTACAGCAGCTGTTTAGGATTGATAATTGATATAAAATTTATATAGAGGCATCTTCTTCTTCCTCGATCCTCGTTTAAATGACTATATCAGTCAACAGAGATCTAATCTTGAGCTCCAGGAAGCCCTCGATGAGGCAGCTGGGCTAAAGATTGGGGAATGAAAATAAACTCCCACAAAACCAAATATTCACCCTCTCCAAAAGTAAGCAACAAAGACTCGACCTCAAGATTGGATCAACGGCTATACAACTTGAAGGAACCCCAACATATCTGGGAATCAAGTTGGATAAAAAGCTGACCGCACATAGAATCATGAACACAAAGGGCCTCAAAAGACTATGCCTCATGAAAAAGATCACAGGGTCGGCCTGGGGAGCAGATCACAAACCTCTCCAAAATCTCTAAGTGGACTACATCCGACCAGTCTTAGAGTATGGCATAACTAGCCGGGGCACATAGGCAAACACCAACTTAAAAAAGGTTACTACGGTACAAAACCATGGCCTAAGATCGATTACAGGGGCAATGAGGTCAACACCTCTCAATAAACTTGAACCCCTGACAAAAGTACAATCGCTCACTGACAGAAGAGACCTCAAGTTCTTGAACCTGGCATCAAAAGCCGAATACATTCCGGAGCACCCAGTAAAAGAGAGACTTACACACGGATACTCAGCCCGAATCAAAGGGTCCTGTGCACCACATCAAATCACTACAAGAAGAGTTCAGTATGTGAGATATACAGCTAGTGCCGCTTGACTGGAGATGGAAAAGAGCTCCGGCACTGCGCGGGTACCAGGGTACCTGGAGGTGATGGTCATGCAGGTGAATAAAAACCGGTATGCGTAGGCTCTAGATTCTGTAGGTCAACATGGGCTGAAGAAAAGTGGTCGCGTACGAGCGGAGAACTGTTGCTAGAAAAGCTGACATCATGGCTGTACAGGAGCCGTGGTGTCAGGGAAATGTGGTCAGCGGATTCAGTATCACGTTGAGGGTAGTCGCAATGGGCAGTGGCGAGAGGAGGCCCAGGGTGGCTATTCTGATAGTGAATCCAAACCTCGACGTTATGGAGCTGAAGCAATTCACCACGGCGGATCAGGCGACGTGTTATGTCAGATAGGGGAGGATATCCTTCGCCCTCGTTTTTTCACACATGCCGCAGAAGCAAAGGATAGAGGAGAATGTTGCCGCCGTGGAGGCCATCGCACAACGTGACAGGAGCGTGGTGGTATGTTCCGACACCAACTCGTGGAGCACGGCTTGGGGTTCGGTGCGCAAAGACGCCAGAGGAGGAATGGTGGACTAAACCGTGGCGAGGTGTCAGCTTACTGTGATGAATGAGCCCTCTGGTCCCATATTCGTTGAAGCCAGGGGCCAGAGTTGGATCGATGTTACACTCGCCACGGCCACCCTGGCGAGGCGCATAACGGACTGGGCCCTACGGTCAGACACGAGCTCCGACCACCAGGTCATTGCCTTCAGTGTGTAGAGGAGGAAGGCGAAGTCTTGCCAGTGGAGAAAGGCTTCGTGGCCCGAACGGCGAACTGGGGAGCTTTCTCCAGTGAACTGAAGGGAATATTGGTAGATAGAGAATGGGAAGAGATGGCGCCGATGGCAGAAGAAGCGTCTGCTATAGACAGCAGAGTAGTGGTTTGGCGGGTGCCATCACAGAAGCGGCCAATATGACCCTCCTGCGCCGCAGAGCGAGAGCGCGTCCGGTCCCATGGTGGACGCCTGCCCTGACGCTCCTCAAGAGGGAGTACGTCAGGGTAAGGCGCAGGTACCAGGAGTGCAGGGACGAGGAAAGGAGACCTGCACTCCGACAGGAAACGAAGGTGAAGTATAGGGCATACCAAAACGGCGATCGTCCCCACAAGAAGAAATCCTGGGACTAGTTCATCGTCGAGGAATCGAAAAAGAATCCCTGGGGTATCCCGTACCGGGTGGCACTGGGTCAGGTGAAGCCGTTAACTATGACGGTGGCTATCAGAGTTGGAGGTGCCCAGGCAACCACGCTGGAGGAGACTGCTACGATGTATATAGACTATACATGCCCCAAGGATGATCCGTCCGAGGATAAGGAAGAAGATAAAATGGTTGGTGCACCACGGTGTGTCCTCTTGGTACCGAGGTTTGCCAACTAAGGGACGTATGGGACCTACGTCTTGCCGTGGAGAGACAGAGGATCGGCAGAGCCCCAGGACTCGAGGGATAGATGCCGCGATACTGAGGAAAAAGGTCACCTCATTGTGGATGACCTTCTGGGCACCTTCAATGCGTGTCTGGACCAGGATCGCGGGTCTGAGATTGCTCTACAAAGGAGGAGGCAAGGATAAGGAGTCGCCTAAGGCGTACAGGAAAATATGCCTCCTCCCAGTCCTTAGTAAAGTCCTGGAGAGCCTCATCATTACCAGCCTAAGGCCGGTCCTCAGTGCAGCTAATCATCCACGGCAGTTCGGGTCGACACGTGGCAAGGGAACCACAGATGCACTGCTGAGAGTGCGCAGGGATGTGTAAGACAAGACGGAGAAGTAGGTAATGCTTGTATTGTTCGACATATCCTCCGCCTTCGATAGTGTATGGTGGCCCTGCGTACTCCAGCGGTTGCAGGATTTCGACAACCCCAGCAATTTGTACTCCCTCGTAAGTAGCTACCTCAGTAACAGGAGCGTCAGGATCAGAGGTAGCTATTACGAGGTAGAGAGAAGTATAGAAAGAGGATGCACACAAGGTCGGTTCTTGGGCCGGCCCTGTGGAAGCTCATGCTCGTTGCTGGGGGAGCTTGAAGAGAAAGGGTTCCTTACCACGGCCTACGTCGACGACTTGGCGGTCATCGTGGCCGAGAACAGCAGATCCAGATTGAAGACGAAAGCGGAGAGGTGCGCCTGTCTTGTAGCGGAATGGTGCGTGAGGAGGAAGTTAGGTATGGTCGCAGCCAAGATCCAGGCCATACTCCTGAGAGGCTCCACTGACATGGCTCACCCTAACTTATTGGAAATACAAGGTGAAAGAGTCAGGCTGGGTGAGGAGGTGATGTACCTGGGCGCTCAGGAGAGGCTTAGGCGGCACCCCTCACCTGGGATACCTGAAAGATAGGGTGACCCTGTCACTCAATGAATTATCGAGAGTAGGGGGTGCATTCTGGGGCCTCAGGTACCCAGCAACGATGACCATTTATAAAGGCGTGGTCTTGGGTATTCTGAGGTATGCATCCCCAGCGTGAAGCCGTAAGCTCAAGCAGCTGCAGAAGAGGAGACTGGCCACCATCCAGACACTGGCTCTACTCCGGGTCACGAAAGCCTATAGAACGGTATCGCATGAGGCGGTGCAGGTGCTGGCGGGAGCGTGCCCATGGACCTCGTCCTGAAGGAGGACTCTTTGGAATACCAGGGCTAGCGGCGCTCCCGGAGGGTGTCCGAGAGAGGATCAGCGAGACCCCCAACACGTGGAAGAGGATAGTGAGGGAGGACTCGATTGACGAGTGAAACGGACGGTGGGTGGGGAGCCAGAAGGGCTCGACCTTGAAGAAGTTCTTCTAGATTAGCGGCGACATGGGTCCTCCCGGACTACTGGGTCTCGCAGATGTTAACAGGACACGGCGGGTTCCGGAAAAGCTCAGCGAGCATAAGAGAGACATCGACCCCCGTTGCCTGACCTGCGGAGTCCCCGAAACGACGGAGCACGTTGTGCTCTCCTGCACCGCGATTGAAGGACATCGAGCCAGGTTGTCGCGAAAAACGGGTATCTTCGCTCTCGCCGAGGAAGACTTCCCCCGGTTGATGGAAGAGGAGAATTTTCCCTTCTTTAAGGAGTTTGTCTACTTGTGGAAGGAAGTGGTCGGGCCTGCACATTTCACCATTAGCAGGGTCCGGCCCCTCGACGAGCCACCAGACGGACCACTAGACGGGGAGCCACCGCAGGAGGTGAGAGATGGAGAGGACCGAGACGGATGCAGACCGGCAAGGAGGCCTAAAGGTGCTGCCCCAACAGTAAGGTGCATATTCGCGCACCGGGCAGCACCACAGATATTTTAAATTATTTGTACCCAATGATTAAATGGTACCCATCCCCCCCCCCCCGAAGTATGTAAAAATTGGTTACTAATAATGAATAAAAAAAAGAGTTGATTTTTGGCAGTGGCGGACGTGCGTAAACGCAACGCATTAACCCGCCACTGCCGAACCCCGTATGCCAGCAATGGCAGGAAGGCGGCCCAAAAAAAAAGGAAAAGAAGTGCCGCTTGACTGTGAAACTCTTTCCCGACCCTGGGAAGTTGCTACAAAGGCAAGAATATCAGACAGCATACCAGGCATAAATAGCAAAAAAGAACTCCTGCCAATCGAACTCCTATATGATACGCTATTATTTATCAATGAGGAGTACCCACAACTAGAATGGACAAGAGCCTTCACAGACGGTTCGGTTGCAGAAGAAAACAGGGACAGTGGGGACGGAATCTACATAGAATTTCAGTGTGGTGCAACTGTAGAAAAGTCTATAGCTACATGGCTAAACTCCAGCAACTACCGAGCTGAAATGGAAGCCATAATTGAGGCCTGCAGGATAATTTCCTCTTCTTCTTATGATATCCAAAAGGTGATCATTTACACTGATGCTCGCTCTGTTCTCCAAGCAATGCAAAACATATCAAAAGCACTTTTAAGCCTAAAAAACCTTGTCTCCGCGATAAATTCGATGGCAACCCTTGCAATAAAAGAGCGGATACGCTGGCAAAAGCAGGATCCCTGATGCCTCAGTACTCCAAATTGAGGAGGTCAAGGCACTTAATAAGGGCACCATCGTGGGGCGATGGTTAGAAACACATCCCACACAGGGCCTCCACGATTACTACTACAAATTAAGCAGAAGAGAACAAGTGCTGATAATTAGACTTAAGACTGGGCACAACCTGCTCAAATCGCTTATGTACAGGAAGTTCAAAATAGGAACGAGACCCCTATGCGATTGCGGAGAAGAGGATCAATCAGGTGTCCATATCCTCCAGTCCTGCTGACTTTACGAAAATGTCCGCAAACAAATTTGGCCAGAGCCAGTGACATTGGAGAGGAAGCTGTGATGTAGAGGCATCTATCAGTCACAAAAACAATCTAAACCGAATCCCATTGGTTTGAATAAAGGCACTACTTTTATTGAACCTCGAAACTGCTTTTTTTTTTAATTATCCTCAAAAGTACCGATTTTCACATTCGATAGTTGCAAATGGCAGGTATGACAGTAAAACATAACAATAATAAAACAGTCACATTTGCCAGATACATCAGTGTGGGTGAATGATAATGAAGCTCCTAAATGCTGATTACATAGTTTTTTATTTAGTTCTGTAGCTTCCTCCGGTCTAAGAGCAGTAAGGTTTTTAATAAAATAAGAAACTGTGTTCTTTCCACTTTTTGTTTGCAACTAGAAAGTCTTAACGTCCAAAAGATTTTTTATTTCACTATGACCCTTAGTAATTAGTAATATCATATTTTTCCAGACTTTTTCTTAGTTGTATCCATTTTATTTTCATTAAAATCCATATCACAACTACACTATCTCAAGCAATTGGAAATTAGTTAACTAATTTAGAAATGCTGCCCAATTCTAGGTTTGATAATGTAAGGTCTAATATATTTTAATATTATATTATTTAATACTGGGTTTGATACACAAAAATCCAGTGTTATAAATAACAGTACCTGAATATATAAAAATACAAATGTAACAAATTAATTGATTAATCAATTTGAATATAGAATCAAAATGCCTCTACAAATTTCTTAATAGTGAATTCTTCAGCTGCATAAATATGCTTAACCACCCATTTTCTAATAAAATGAATATTTAAAGAAATAAATCTTCTTGAAAATATTTTATTTGTTACAGTTTTAGAAATGTAAGCAACTGAGAACAAACAAATGAAAAATAATATCTACAGAACCGCTACACAGAGATTGAATTAAATTAAACATATAAAAAACTTTTTATTAAAACAATAACAACTAATTTTATAATTTATAACAAATAACAGTGCTAAACAGTAAGAAAATATCACTACAAGAATACTGATTAAAATGGTTGTATTTTAATCCAAAAATACGTATAGTCTAATGACTTAGTAAGATACATTTACTCAGCAACAGTTTCAAACATATATATAGCAAGTAATGAGTCAAATAAATTATAAAACATCAACAAACAAAAATAAAACAATTGTGCTTTATTGATTATTACATGTATAGTAATTAAGTTACTATTACAATCTACAACAGCCAAATACATATTTATCAAGTATATTAATGTTGACTAAAAAGGTCTTTCTAGTTGAAGTTTCTTTATCTCTTTAGGTCTATTTATCCTCATGTTATGGGAAAACAACTTGGCAAGATACAAAGAAAAACCAGATAGTTGAGGACCGGATAACGGCAATCCAAATAGTAATGCCAATTTTGTTCGCAAAGAATTCTTTGACTTATCAATAAGGCCATCATCATCTGGCATAACCTGAAAGAAAAAATTAACTAAAATAATTTGAATAAAGGATTTAAAAAAATAATGGATAAAAAAAAAATCCACCACTTTTTAGATGAAAGGATTCAATAGGATTCAATTTCTTAATTCAGACCACAGAGTTCAATACTTAAAAAATTTAAATCCCCCTCCTTTACTAGAAAGTCTGCAAGTCCGAAAAAAACAATTTTTTTTTTTAATTTGTGCCCGTTTGCATTGTGGTAAGTTGGTGATTGAGCAATGAAAGAACCTAGCTTTTACAGTATCAGGTACAACAATGTTATCTAGATACAGATGTTTAGAACTTGGTCTTTTCCTGTTATTTAAAAATTCTTTTGAGATATCCCCCAGAATTCTTTGAAACCTGTGCTGACTGCTAAAAAGGATCTGTTCTTCAGTATGAACAGATAATTTCTTCAAGAACTCAAGTTTACACAGCTTTGGCTATGTGGTAGTATCTTAAAAAAATTTGTTTTCATTCTTTTAATCTTTTAGATTCAGAGAGATGATGGATTGGCCCACACTCCCCTAGTGCAGAGGAGGCAATGCCATCTTCAGGTAACTGCACCTGCCTTATGTGACTTAGATTTAGAGATCAGCCTGGGATGATAATAATAACGAACTCCTACATCCTGAGACAGTTTGCTGGTATGAACCATTCAGATTACTGATGGTTGTTATTGAGATTACCCCTCAATATCTCTACACATGAAAGAAGAAGAGATTATAGAATATGAAGAATAAGTAAGTACAACCTCAACTGTTCTAGAATATATGAACATAAATCACTGTTTAGATTCACCTCCGTTCTTGTTACCAACATTACAAGCCTCGAAGAAGTGGTCATAATATCTTACAATGTGGGTAAAAATAAATGGTTTCCACTATTTAAGGTTCCTTATAAATGGTTTATCACTATTTAAGGAATTAATCCTTCGATCTCTATCTAGACCATTTTTTCTTCCCCATATACACAACGTCTATTATATTCAAACTAATAATATTAAAAAATATAGAATAGGCATTTAAAATTTGTAACTTTGTTTTAGATAACATTGATGCTATTGGTAAAATAAAGGAAAAAAAGTATATGAGGGATTATTAGTTCCTGAAATAAAACAAATTTAGGAAATGATTATGTACCCATATGACTATTTTGGAATGAGATGTAATATCTTTGAGTAAAATAAAAACTCTTTTTATAATTATTCTTATATACCTAATTAAACTAAAATATATTAATTACCTTATCCGCAACATGCTTACATACTAAACCGTCTCCTCCAACATAAAATGTAGAAAATCCATCGTACCACCTAAAATAAAAATTCATTATATATCAAAACAATAACTTTGCACCATAAACAATATAAACATAAAACTAATATGTGGTAACCCCACTTTTAATATTTTTCCCAGTGAACATTATTTTTTCCGGATAAAAAATTTAAGTATTAAAGATGAGCTGAAAAATGAGCAGACAGAACTTGTAATGTTTCCTTAAACAAGCATATCAATAATGGAATATTAAAAAAAAAAACTTCTATCACAACCAACCAAGCCGTAGTGAATAAAGAATAATGAATTATACTTTTTTCATCCGATATTTTTCTTTTAATTAAATTTTATTTATTTTAAAAATAAAATGAACTTACATTTCTTGATTTGCAGCAATTTCCTCTTTCAGTTTCCAAATTTTAAACTTCCAAAACGTAAGGAAAACCTGAAACAATGTATGGAAACAGATTTATTTATTAACCCTAAAATTAGGAAAGTATAATTAATACAAAAAGTTACTACAACTTCATCTCAGTTAGACGGCAAGCTGAAAGTGAATTCATACAACATTAAATTGAAAACTTTTTTCCCTACGAAAGAAAGTAAATTACTATACATATACCATCCAATAATCTTTACATATAAAATGTTTTGTCCTGAATGACTGAGGGATCAACACAAAGCCTAAACCGCTGATTGTAGAGACCTGGAATTTGGAGGGAGTGTTCTTTGTATGACGTAGGTATCCAATAAGAAAGGATTTTCCGAAATTCTACCCCTTAGGAGGTAAAAAAGGGGGGTAAAGTTTGTATGCTTGCTCACGTGTTTCTTGCTCGCAAAATCTACATATTTTCGCTCAACAAAACAAATCAAGTAACATAGTTCACTTCTCGCTGCTGCCGTACAACAAGTGAAACCGTTATACTAAGTAATCCTTTTCAATAAATTCAATGACATTACATACTAATCCTTTACTAACATAAACAACAGTAAACTTCTGTTCGTCCCGTTTGTTAATCAGTGTCAATGTATGTTTCACGGCTGTGCTGATCCGTCTGTGATGAAATTTGATAAGGATAATCTCAAGCCTGGAGAAGGACATAGGCTACTTTTTATCAACACAAACACAGGCAAAGATTATATATAACTATAACCTGATTGACTAACACACCCAGCGGTCAACACACAGCAGAAACCACTGAACTTAGCATCTTGAAATTCGCAGATAGGTTCTTTGTATAGCTTAAATGAGCACTAAGAAAGGAATTTGGACAATTCCACCCCAAGGGTTTCCCCCTTAATATAATAGGGGTTCAAAGATTGCATGGAATCCGTCAGTTTTTAAGTTAGACATCTGAAATTTCGGATGTACAAGTAACTTATAGTTAAAAAAAATTAAATTATTTATTTAAAATGATCCGTCACGAAACTTTGTGTGGCAGATCAAATTCCACGCGAGCAAAGCCATGAGCAAAAGCTAGTAAATGTATAAATTAATAAATAATTTCTGAATAAAATCTGAATTAACTTATGAAATAAAAATACAAAATTGTGTCAAACGTGATCTATCAAATTAGTGCTATAGGATAGAAACATTTAATTAAAAAATGTTGGACTAATTTTTGCAAAACTTTTTAATGTTAGCTATTTCTCATTTCCGATTAAAGGCAGGAAATGTTTGTTAGTATTCCGTCTCGACATTACTAAGCTCGGGTCTTGTGTCCAGAAATCTACAAATCAGAATTTATGAAACTGTTATCCTTCCAACTTTGATAAGGATGAACATGGAGATAAGGATGAACAATGTCTTAAGGTATTAAAAATAAGGAGTTGTGTAGAACATAGATTACACGACACAGATTGTGGAGCATGCACCCATAGTTAATGTTATTGAAGTGATGGTGTCACGAAGAGTAATATGGACTTGTAGAGTTGTTGGGCTTAGTAATGAAAGAATTCCTTAATTGTTAATAAGGGCTGTGCCGACTAGGAAGCGTCTGAGGGATAGACCGAGGCATAGGTGATTGTGGACAATGGAGGATTGTGTCAAGAGTGATCTCACGGATTGGGATTTGGGTTGTGGCCCATTGATGGAAGTTTGAAAGCAGATATTGATTGTATTGATATAAAGCCTCCGAGTTCACCGAGGGTTATTATTATTTGTCATTACACATCATGTGATAGATATTTGATTTGTAACCTATGCTGATAGTTAAATTTGGTAATATTATTATTAAATATAATGATAACGTATATCGTCCACCTATTTAAAAAACAAGAAGCCTAACAGATTTTAACGAGTAGTTACATTTTACAATGTTTGTTTGTGTTTCACAATGTATAGATGCTTTTTATTAACAACTAAGAGGGTATTTCAACATTAAAAAACACAGACATTTTTTTTTACCACAATCTTGTAGAATGAAATTGTTTCTTCATTGCTACTTGATCTCCCAATTAACTCACTATCTGACAAAGCTTGTCAGATGGGGAAGTCTAAAGCTACAGTATTTGGATTATGAATAGGGTGAAGTTGCAGAAAAAGCAACCTCAATAATTGTCAAATTCTTATAATCTTATTCAACAGAGAAATATCATAATAAAAACCAATAAAGTGAGGCATTTGTTAAGGAAAGCAAAAACGCACCTGAAAAAAGTCTAATAGAGATATTGAAAAACATTAAAAATGAGGACCCTATCGCCAGAATAAATAAAAGTAAAAAAAATAAATTGGTCTGTGGAAAAGAAAGGTTCCTGAGCGACTAAATTCAACAAAAGCTGAATATGATGCATCAAGTTCTACAGATTTGGAACATCAAACAACTTATTTAAATAATTCAAAAGAAAGAAAAAGTCAAAATAATAATGTTAAAAATAATAAGAATCTCCAAGACATAGAAGAGGAAACCGAAACCAATAATGATGTAAAAAAGGACAAAGAACAAGAATTTAATTATTTAATTTATGACTAAAGTAATTCCATACATGACCGAATTATTATTTACAATGTTTATGTTTTTTTATATATATAAGGGCAGTTTATTCGCTTTTTTGTTTACACTTTGCTCACAATTCAAATAATTTCACTATAAAATATCGCTTGAGAATAATTTCCTTTATATTGTTTTTAGTACCAACTAACTTTAAAATCATACCAGCCACTCAAACTTTACAATGAATATGATTAGAGAAAGAATTATACTCACACGTAATCCAGATATTCCTATAATCCTCCATCTAACCTTGATTGTTCCCTCTTCTTCATGTTTTGTTATCTTTATCACATCCAATTTTACGTAAGCAAATTTCAAATGGCCAAGAGTCCTAAGCAATGCTATCTGTTTTACATAATGATAAATGCCTCTGAAACAAGTATTGCAAGAGATGTAAATACGTTTGAAATATTAGTACTATTTATATTATAAAATCAAAGTTTTTTTAATATGATAACTAGGTCAAACGGATCATTAAGATAGACTTCATATATAAATCATTGGTCTAAGTCATAGTGACATATTTAGAGGTTCTGTTAGTTTGTAAGATACATTATCCATTCCCAAATTATGGATCCAAAGTTAACATTAATATAATCAAAAATCTTATTTTAGCAGTCATAATCCAAAATGTTTTTGAACATGCAAATTTTCAGATATGCCACTTTGACTTTAGAATGATTATATAATAGTAAAAATACATAATCATCCTTGATGCTAGCGATGGCATAAGAGGAAGTCGAAGAAGAAGAAAAATATGTAATCTACTTACATTGTTCTTGTCCCTCGGATGTTATTTTCAAATACCATGTTCGGATGATAGATAGTATAATCATGAGGTTTAATAAAAAACTCAGGAAGCTATAAAACACAAATAAATGTAAGAATAGAATCTTGAAATACTATTAACACAATAATTAATTCATCGACAAAAAAAATATAAACTTAATTTTATAAATAATATATCATAAAGTAATAGTTTGAGATGTTTTTAAATTGATTTATTGATATCAACGATGAATCTTTTTTCAAAGGATTACATTTTTATTGAATTGTGAAAAAAAAATAAAGTCTGTCTGTGGCTTTTTCCTCAGACTACTGAAGCTGTTCTTTTTTTTTTTTTTTTGCACCAAAGACACTCGAGGTTTATTAACTCAATTTTACCATTAAAAACAGGGGCTAATTAGATATATACCTACATCTGTCATTTATGCTACTAAGCCCATGAACGTGAGTGGGTTTGTAACCTGGCAGGTAGTCCTACGATTTTTTAAAGGAAGTAAAAAATTCTTGGTTATGCCGTCCTTCGAAAGGGATGTTAAACGGGGGTCCTAATCCTGCAGGGTCAGGTACTCGTTAAAAATCCCTATACTAATTAAATCTGGATAGCCAAAATTTAGAGCTGCCACTGTAGCACCGCCGATCCCGCAAAGCAACGTAAAAAGGCATAAAATGAATAAAAAACACAATGTATAAAATCTGTATTCCAATAAACTGTACTTCATTTTTTTAAGTTTTAACAGTAAATTTTCTCAGTGGAGCTGCTTTCATATGATTTCTTCCCCCAGGTTACCAGATATACTGATTTACTACTGTTATTTATTTGTTTCTAATTCAGAAGATCAAATTATTGAAAACTACTACCAAAGTAGAAATATGTATATTTATTTTCAATAAAAGTTTAAATAAAAATTATTACATGTAATTTATATTGTTAAAAGGATGTAATGGATAAATTAAATTATAATTACAACTATAAAAAAACTATCAATAATAAAGAATTATAAACATAATTATAAATATTAAAATAAGATTTGGCTTTGATTACTTGAAAAAGGAAGAGGGAGTTAATGATTTACTTACAGACTTCTCTAAAACATTATAAATTCTAAATAACTGTTCTGAAGTAGGCCTTCCTTCGAGTTTGTCAGAATTTTGGGGCTGAGCAAATGTTTGCTCAACTGGTTTTTCTGAATTAACTAGAGGTGTATTTCTCATAGGTGAGCTATTATAAGTGTGAGAAGCAAAGTAGCTTTCATCTCTTTCGATAGTGTCAATGTTTAAGGTTCTTTTTTCATGACTTTGTATGTTAGGCACGAGGAAACCCTTTTGATTTTTCAATCCAGTATGTTTTTCAAAACTTTCATCAATTGCTATCTGGATCTTCCATCTGTCTTTGTAAGAAATAATTCCAGCTGCTCTAGCTTCAGGCAAAATCAAAGAGTGATGGAGAATTTTGGTTTGATTAACCTAGAAAAAACAAAAACCATATGACTAATATCATTTTTTCAAAGTGGCATATAAGAAAATTTGTGGAATTCAAAGTATGTCAAAAGCCAACTTCTTGATTAAATTGGTTTTATTTTGGATATTTAACAAGTGACACATATTTAATTAGATACTTGCTGGATTGAGAAGAAATTAGAAAACTACACATTAAAATGCAACATTATCCCAAAATAGCAACACTTGCAGATATGAGACTTAGGTTTTGAACTAATAAAATAATGAAAGCACAAATATTTTATTTAGTGAAACATTCAGATAGCTTTTAATGATGTTTTAAGAGCTTTGCTAAATTTACCACAAATAAATATTTTTATTTTATTTAAATATTTTAATATTCTATGTTCTACTTTGAACTATTAAGGTACAGTTGAAAACAAATTCGAAAGTTAGTTATGGTCTTCAATATTATCCGGTTCGAACTTTAATTACCTTGAATTTATAACCAAATTTTCCGTAACTTATTTTATTGTACATAACACATTAGTTTTCAGAAACATAACAAGCTTATTGCAAAGTATAGATGATGATATATGTTTGTTAAAATTTCCATTTCTAGATGAAATTATTACCAAAATATATACATTTCCCATAATTACACTCTTTTTCTATACTAACACTAACGATTATTTCTATTTTCGAGAATATTAAAATGGAAACGAATGAAAAGTTAAAATTTGTAGTGACTTAACTCGAAGCGACAATCAGCAATACCATATTTTTGCTTTAACAGAAAATAAATTTTGAAAATACAAAGCAAAGTAGGGAACAAACCAGTACCATTTCCAAAGAAACATTCAAAATTAAACACTATCAGGGAACCCAACAATGAGTAATTTAATTTTAGTACAATCAAAGATGTAGATGATATGGCTAAAGTATGGGTATGGTCTTTGAGATTGCAGACATGCTAAATCTACAGCATTTGTCATTTTGTTTACAATAATTGAATGAATATAAACCACTATGAAAAGTGTTACTTAAATAAATAGTAATAAGGGTTTATTACACCACATGTCACAATACAACAGCTTTGTAATGACCAATAAATTTGAATTATAATAACTACAGTGACACTTAATGGATGTATCAAAAATATTTGTAATCAAGATTGATAATGCCAACCTAAGACGTTGTAATTTAATACATTAATACAACAGTCCTGTGACAAGCTATTAGACTGATCAATCAAAATTTAATTTTTAAGGCAACCATTCAAAGTCCTACATTAAATATTAGACTACCACAAATAGACACAGTAAATAAGGTTATAGGACTACATACACCATATAAGATGTTTGTAGTTTGACATACTCATTCTGCAAGGAACCTCTCTTTAAAACTATTTATATGCTATGAACTTTAAATATTTTTGTACTAGTTGTCGAGGTACAAATCATAGCTTTTATTTTTTGTATTACCAAATCAAGTTGATGTTTTTTGTCACTAGATTATTTTCCTGGGTTTCTTATATGATAAAGAAAGTTTCTGATGTTTTTTATAATGACTACTAAAGTAAAAGTAATGTGTTCATCATTTTTTATCTAACTGAAATCTAAAAATCAGAATGATTTGAACACACAAAATGAGTAGGTATTCATTTTTAAAAATTTCATGCCCAACTATAAAGCTTAAGTAATTTTTTTATAGTTGTTATAACTCTTTATATCAGATTGATACAATTTATTTTAATAATAAACATTTATTTTACTATAGCAATACAAATTCACAAGATGTTTCAATTTTTTAAACCAGTGATGTGTGATAAGAATTGATTAGAATAGCTTGTCCAATCTTTTGAAAGATGATGAGTATATAAATGATATACCATAGTCCTAAAAAAGTCAAATCAGGAATGAGTAGCTTACGGTTTGCATGAAGCAATATTTCAATTGTAGCTAAAAAGAGGGAAAAACATCTTACAAATGAGCTTATTAATATTTAATGCCTACTTCTATTTTATGAACAGTAAAATAGTTCAACATGAAGACATAGATATTAAGAAAAATGTGCCATAAACTACATGTATAAAAGAATCTCACTGAGAGTTTCAGATGATCATGAAAGTTTATAACAGCATATTTAATTATGATTAAACAATTATCAGAACTTCTGGCAATTTATCAACCTCAGAGAGACATGGAATATATTTATACTTAAACACCAATAAAAATATATTAAAATTAACACCAGAATCGTGACTACCAATTCATTAAACTTCATAATTAATTTAATATAAATACGGAAATACAACAATTACTATAAAAATAAAAATAATAAATTAAGTACCTCTGAACTGCCTGGTCCATTATCATTTTGAATACAAATAATTGATGTAACATGATTCGGTAGACTTTGAATTGAGGGAATTAATTTATTTGACAATGAACGCAAGCATAAAGCCATGACACAAACGATTAACCGAAAAACCGGGTACTTTAACGTCAAGACTATCTTATAAGGAACCTTCGGTAACTTCTAACCTGCAAAAGGACTTTTGAAACCTCCGCAGAAATTCAAAATAAAATCCATAGACATTCGAAATGGATTTCATGAGCGAAAGTTAACTCGATATTTTTTAAATTACTTTACTTTTTTTTTAAATTCTCAATAAAATAATTCATGTACAACTTTACATTTATTAAAGATCGGAATAAAGACTAATGTTTTATTTTTTTCAATAAAGAAACACTGATATGGTATATATATGGATTAAAATGCGACATTACCTTATTACTATCTAAATTAAATTATACAATCTATTCAATAAAAATTTGCGAGGGGAATCGTTAGGGTATTATTAGCTAATTAATTTTAATACCACAAAAAGGGTTTTGTTTCTTTTAAAAATGAAATACATATACCAAAGATATGCAACAAGCGATGTTTCTGTTTGCAATTTTAACAAATCGTTATGTTTTTGATAGTGATGGGCTTAACTGCTACTTTTCAGTAATAGCTCTAACCTTTACTGTGATTTTTCTTTTCTGTGATTTATTAACTGCTACTAACTGTGATTCGTGATTCTACCTACAGTGATTGCGTCGGAGTACTTAATTCCACATCTTGAATATAACGATCACAGAATACGCATTATAAAAATAATAATTACTTTGACACTTGTATAATTCACTATAACCCTATCAATATACATACAGATAAAATTATTTTCAGTACCCTATATAACGTAAATTTTCCTCTTGTGGTTTAACCCGTTCATGACCAGCGCCGGCTCTAGCCCAATAATGCCGACCCACGACATAATAATAGCCAAAAATACTTTGCAGAGCCACCTGAAAGAAAAAGATTGCAAACTTTTCAAAACAAGGTCCTAAGAATCGTGTGCACCGCACATCTTGAACACAAGGTAAAGCCCGCCCTGTTCAAGACGAAGATTTTTTTCGAACACGGTCCCCAGGAGCGAACTTTTTTTTCTTTATATTAAAAATCAACAATAACTTTGAAATAAACTAGTAGTATTTATAGAAATGTTTCAAAGGTTTATTAAGATATCAAAACAATAATTTCACTTATGTTCTATCAGTTATTTTATTATTATATTTTAACAACTATGATCTTGTAATTTGCCTTTACAGTAATACAGGATTCTCCTCAGTACAAAAAGAAACCGTCTGGGGGGCACGTTCCTCACCTACATAGTAGTACCTACTAGTACTACCATTATTTTTGTATAGGTTTTTTTGTTTGTTCGTGATTTCTGGCCCATAACTAGCTTTTGACTAGTGATGGGCTTAACTGCTACTTTTCAGTAACAGCTCTAACCGTTACTGTGATTTTTCTTATCTGTGATTTCTTAACTGCTACTAACTGTGATTCGTGATTCTGTCGAAATGCTACCAACAGTGATTGCTTAACTGCTACTAACTGTGATTCGTGATTCTGTCGAAATGCTACCAACAGTGATTCCGTCGGCGTACTTAATTCCACATCTTGAATACAACGATCACAGAATACACATTATAAGGATAATAATTACTTTGACACTTGTATAATTCACCATAATCCTATCAATATACATACAGATGGAATTATTATCAATATCCTATATGACGTAAATTTTCCTCTTATGGTTTAACCCATTCAAGACGACGATTTTTTTCGAACACGGTCCCCAGAAGGGAAAATTTTTTGTCTTTATATTATTCATTTTAAATTTTTTAAAAAAGTTTACTATGGAAATCACCCAATTCGTAAGTGAATTCTCTTAAATAAGATAGTTGCACACTGGGTATGCAGCTCGCTCCTCGGAAATGTTTATTAAAATTTTTACCAAGTGTGCAATGCAAGATAAAATGAAAATACATCATTAAAAAATTTATAAACATTTATTTCAAAAATAGTTAGATCATATAAAATCGCTATTTTGTTTTCAATGATAAAGAACAGAATATAATGCAAAGAAAGTTTTTAAAAAGTTTAAAAAAATAAGTTTTTGTATAGGTAATTTACAAGTAAATATTAATACTTTACAATAAACAAGTTGCAACTAAATATCTGACTTTCCCTTTTATTTTACTTATATATAAATTTAAATTATATTAATAATTTAAATTTATTACTGTGCAGTTAATTTTCTACAGTAAAATTAATCGAGTCAAATTAAGGAAGTAATAATAGTCACAAACACGCTTCAATTCCGTTCGCCGTCGACCAGTCGCCCATATGCGAAGAACAGTTTAGAACTGTTACTGTAGTCACAATAACAATCACGCTTCAATTCCGCCCGGTTCTATCGCCAATCACTGTGAAGAACAGTTTAGAACTGTTACTGATGAATTTGTGATCACAGGTAGACCTGTGACTTTTGAGTAACAGTGAAAAAGTAACAGTTCGTGATTTCTGGCCCATCACTACTCAGGTCCCAAAAAAAGAATACCCTAGTATACCCCTTTCTTTCTTTATCATTTTCTTTTAATTAAGGGTTTCGCCCTTCGGTTTACGAAACTACAACAAAACTAACTATGGGATAGCAAAAGAGAGGAATGAATAGTTGGAATAACTCCGTATACCGAAGATAATTACTCTGAATTCTCCCTGGTATGCAGAAAACAGATTTTGTAAACACTAATTTCGAATTTGATATCGGATTCAAAATTTTGGAAGAGAACCGTTTCTGTTCTCTTTGTAATGCAAGTTTTACAATGACTAATCAATTATCAGAAACACATTCTGCCACGCGTATGATCTCAAGTTAATTACATAAACAGTCGGGCATCTGGGTTATACCAACACATTTTCAATTGATTTCATGTTTGTGAACCCAGCGTTATCCACGCATCTTAGCACTTTTTCAATATGGTAGACTATGCAGAAGAAAGGGTAGGTCGAAAACTTAAACGTTTCATGCACGATGCTTATAATGATACTATCGGAGGCGGGGCTGGGTCAAACACCTATATTGGAAAAGGAGTCTAAAGAAAGCCGAGTCAAAATAATAATATGAAGTCCAATGCTCTGACGCAATACAACAATAGTAACTCCAAGAGAATGTCAAGGTATTAAAATAAGAGCAAACTAGCCAGGATGAGGACAAAAGACAAGTGAAAGGAAATAGGTAGTGGGGAAAAAGACGTGGCTTCCGTATGTGTAGCGGCTTTCTATGCAGGTCATTTACTAAAATGTCAGACTAAAGCAAATCATATATCTTCACAATTATGGCCCATTAGCGTCAGTAGCTTTCTTGCTTGCCTAATGTATACTTTTATTTAACCATATTATATAATCTGATCAACCTTAAATATACTAATTAAGAACATCTGTCACGGCTGTTAATTGTATTCATTAAAATTATATAGCTTTATAATGAAAATATGGCTGATTGTCATTTTTCACTGGCATTACAAAGAACTTGAATCCAGGTATTAAAATATGCCATGGTAAAATTACACTAACAAAATACGTAGTAAGGTCCATAATTTCCGGCCTGTTCAAGCACCCCTCCTTCAAACGTGCCGGGACCTCCACGCCTAGGCAGGTCCATGCCTTCTCACTCCATCACTCCATACCCATCGCCCACACTTCCTCAGTCCTGTCAGTCAGTGTCCAGCCTTGAAGGAAACTCCCCATTTTCACATGTTCAAACTCGAGTACCGTGCGCTTATTAAATTCTTAGAGTCTGACTCCAGCGCAAATTAAAGAGCGCTTGGATTGTGTATACGGGCAGTCTCCCCCCTCGTATTCCACAGTGAAAGAATGGGCAAAATTATTTTAGTTAGGGAGAGAACATCTAGAAGATGACCTGCGTCCCGGTCGTCCATTGGAAGTCGTCACTCATGAAACAATCCAAGTTGTGGAATCTGCAATTGCTGTCTGACTGGTGACTGAAAACCAAGGAAATAGCAGCGAGGTTGGGGCTTTCAAAAACAAGTGTTTTGAGGATCATCAAACAACATGTGCATATGAACAACGTTAGTGCAAGATGGGTTCCAAAAATTCTTTCAGCTGATTTAATACCGACAAAGAGCTCCAAGCAGCAGTGGAAGAACATTTTTTTAACAAAGAAGAAAATTATTTTTTTCAATGTATAGAAATGTTGCCAAAGCGTTGTACATATAAAGTGAGTTGAACTTTAAGGAGAATATATTGTAAAACAGTAAGACCAGTTTTTCTTTCACCTTTCCTTCTATCCCAGCCCGGAAACTTTTGGACCTTACTACATAAATTACATCAGTTAAGAATGTTACTAGTTTTATGTATATTGAATTTATTTTCTTAACTCTCATCACTCTTTACTTCATTTTCCTAGGCATGTGCAATTGTTAATACATCATTTTTAGACCATGTATTTCCTCATGAAGTGCTGCACAAACAAGCTTCATCTTAAGGTCTCATTTCATATCTTCAGGGATCTTATTAATTAATTGATCATCTAAATCTAAAAATTGGATGTTTTCATCAATTCAATCCATCACAACCTTTATTGTTTCTAATAAAATAAATAATTGGAATCACCTTTGACCAAATTCTTTCCTTAAAAAAATATGTTCCTGGTAGCTCCTGTCTTACCTACACCAACTTAAATTGATGGATTAGTTTCTTCACTTGAAACTCATTCACCTTGTTACTGACTTGGCATTTCCCAACTTTTAATATTTTTTATAGTGTATCAGGCGTTTCTCAAGAGACAAATAAAGCATTTGATAAATTGCTCTGAGAGCCGGGGGTGGACCCTGTTTTCTCATTTTATGAAGAATAAGCTGAGGAGGCTTTATCCATATAAATAACCTTATTTTATCCACTCCTGCCATAGGAGAATAGGTATAAAATATATGTTTTTAAATACTTATTCCCCCTTGAAAAACCTTACTTACTTTTCCTTAATAGTTATTTCTTAATTCTCTTGTTCATATTCAATCAACTCAGTTATTTCATGTATTCATTAGAATAGAAAAGTAAAGTATTAGCCAAATCAATAAAATGATTTTTATGTAGTTTAATTCTAAGAGCATTTGGAATCTTGATCATTAGGAAGTTAGAAGAAACGGGCATTTAAATAATATTATTTTAAAAAGGAAATCTTTTAACATAAAAATTGTAAAGTTTTGAATAAAATGAGAAATGAAAGTATGCAAAGTGCTAAAGAATAGGAATTTTACACAAATATTACAAAATAATTTTAGAATAAAGTCTACACATGTAGAACTAAAGAGACAAAAAAAAAAAAGGAATGAATATTTTTTCTGTCCCATTACCATATTAGGCAATAGACAGAGTTCAGTTCGATAATAAATATCAGAAATCCATAGCTCTTCTTAAGAAGAAAGGTATAGTAGTGGTTGTCGGCCTAGGAAAGCTTAGATGGGCTGGTCATCTGTGGGGATGGAGGATGGCCCGATCCCCAAAAAAATATTAACGGAGCAGTTATATGGTACAAGGCTTTTTGGACATAAAAGGCTTCGTTGAGAAGACGGTGTGGCATGCGATGCACGAGTTAGTTAAAGGTCCAGAACTAGAAGGCATCACCTCAGGATTGAGATAACTAATGATAAAAGATTACAGAAGACCCTGACTCGGCAACGGCTGTCATGCTGCAGTAATTTTTGTTAAATATCAAGTTAATAATGAGAAAATAAAAGAAATGGTAAATATCATTTATAAAGTTAAACTAAGAAATTATTTACTACAACTGTAACTGTAAGAAAAAAAAGACATCAAATAATAACATTTATTAAAGTAAAAATAATACACTCTAAACAATTACCAAGTAACCATAATTATAAAATATATTAATTGTATAAATAGATATAGATTAAGGATTTCTTTTTTATTAGAAATATTGTACAACTTTATTCAAATATATTTACATAAATTGTATATTCCCAGAAAAAAATTGATAACTTAATAATTAATTAATTTGCAATATAATGAGAAAAATATAGCTTCTCAATGATTGTCTTGTGTCTATGACAGATTAAAAGAATAACACTAACACAGGACACATTACTATTTTAAGTTTTTGAGCTGTTTTTTCAGTCTTACTAAGAAATGTCTAAAAATTTATAAAATAAGGAATGAAATATTTTAAAAGATTATGGGACAGTGATGGGGAAGTTAAAATAAATTATGTTTTTTGAAACATTGATCACATAATTATTATTTATCATTTTTTTTTAGTTGATAACCACTAAGAATTTAGAGCAATATGTTTTATACATAGTCATGATTATGCACATAAGGGATATTATCTTATGATACACTTAATTTTTAAAAAATGGACTATTTTATAAATATTAATATGATAACCATTTACTGCAAAAAATAAAAGAATGTTGCTTTAAAAATTGAAGATTATGGTGAGTTTTAAAATAATTTCCTCATTGCACAGAATATACAAGGATAAGCACAGATAAAATTTCATGAAACAAATTATAGCTTTATTATTATTAAAAAATTTCACCCTCTGATTTTTATTTTTTTTGTTGTTTATAATTGAATTTTTTGTCTCATCAAAACAAATTTTTGGTACTTTCAATACAACCAAATTTCATAAACAATGTTTCAGAACTACTAATGCTTATTGTACAAAATCAAATATTAAGATATACTTTGTTCTATTAATTCAGGAGAATTAAAAAATATATATGATGACTTTCTCTTATAAATTTGTAAAAAAATATGAACTAAATAGCAGGAGAATTTATGAAGACCTAAAATGCTACCTGAGAAAGAAACATTACTATACATCAAGTTATGTAATGTAAGCATGTTAATAATAATTTCAGATAATGAGACATACAACTTCTATAAAACCACATGGCACAAGCAGAAGTGGTATCAATTTAAAGAGCATGAATTTTTTAAATTATTTGTTTTAAAACAAAACTTATTTACAAATCAACACATAGCAAGTTACAATAAATGTGAGGTATAAAAAAAACACCTCATTTTGTGACGCAGTTTATAAATATATATAATGGAATGTGATACCTTAATATTTTCCTTTTTGTTATTTTATCATTAGAGAATTCAAAGAGATGGCAAACTTTATTTCTCCTACAAGTACAACTAAAAAATTACTACTTCATTAAATTAGTGCTTGTGAGACAATATTTCATTATTGGGAGTTACAACAAGCTAACAAGAATATGAAGCCTGTGGGAGAAATATTTTCCTCATCTACCTAATTATCTTAGGCATTAAGTAAAAATAACTAATTAGAATAGAAAGTTGGTGTATTGCTATGAAGAAGTACATAAAAAGGAAATAAAATAAATAGTGTATAAAACATTTTATGAAACAAACAAGACATTTTATGAAACTATATACACACATGCAACAAAGACTTGTATAAAGAATCTTAAAAAGTACAGTAGGTACTGGAGTTTAAAAAAAAAATAAGTCAGGGCATAAAAAATTTAAGAATCAAGCTCTAGAAAAAAAGAAAGATAGGGAAGTTGATATTTCATGAAACAACATAATATAATAAAATAAGATGAGTAGAAAAAATATCAAGTTTCAATCAAGAGAAATGTAATTATCAAAATATATGCTCTGCTCAAACATATGGTTTCCTACATACTTTTCAGCAGAAAAGGGATTTTTATTTGTAATTGAGCTATAGGTGATTTTATATGTTTTTTTGAAAGTTTTTCCCCATGAAATTGAAAATTTTTATGGATGATTTTATAAAAACTACTTTAATGAATTTAGAAGATACTATTTTTGATCCGACACCACAGACTTAATAAATTTACTTAATACCAAACAAAAATTGGTTTTAATAGATCAGTTTCAAAACTATCAACCTATATAATGTGGTTTCATAACAGGCAGTGGGTGAAACAAAATTAATCATTGCTGTCTTTTGCCTACACCAGAGGCTAGCTAGAAGTTTCTTAGATTTAGAAGTTTTTATAATTATTATTTCAATATTTTTTGTTTATGATTCGTCCTTAGTAAATGGCTTACAATTCATTGAGCTTTAACACAATGAATATGGAAACAGATATATATTTAACAAAATAAAAAAAAATCCTATGAACATATAAATGAAACAGTGGCATAACAATATGAATTCATGAGCCATAAATTTTAAAATTATAAATAATTAAATAAATATTTTAAAGAATATAAGATATAACTATTTAAACATTCGCTAAATATCACTAACAAATCATTAGTTAGCCTATTTAGCGTACAATTCAAACTTAATAAATTTTTTTTATTAGCACATATCGCTAATTATAAATTCATCCAACATGAATGGGTATTTTTATAATTAATAAACATTTATAACATTCTCTGTGAGTGATGACTAGATTTTTATTGACTATTGTTTATCTACAGCCTCTGTTTAGCATTCAAGATACATTTAATATAACCTCCAATCAAGCAAATTATGAATATCATTAAGCTTAAAGATAAAAAAAAATAAAATAAACATTTATTTATGCAAATCATGCAAAGCCAAATTCACGGCTGTAAAAGTTTTATTAAATTTTTAATTTTATATTACAATATATTTTATCTGAATGAATTCCAGCTGAATAACATCTATTTGCAGCTAGAATAGGAATTTATGTATTATTTAAAACAATAGAAAAACATCATGTTTTATGTTATTAAATCCATTTTTTTGTTTTTTAGAAGAAGACATTATAAAAAGAAAAAAATGCAAATTGCTCACGACTTATTCATAACTCTCTAATAAATACAAAACAATAAACACATAGGTCATCTACAACAGTAAATGATCATCATAACATCAAAATTTCTTCAGTCTCTATACTTAGTATACAATGGATAATAAACTATTTACATAAAATATAAAAAAATAACTATGACAAACAAAATACTAAACAGTTAACATTCTTAAATCTACATTTTATAGGATATATCAAGGTAACATTAGGATAATATTTAATTAAAGAAGTTAAATTTAAATTAAGACTAATAGGATCATATAAAAAATGATAATCTTTGCAAAAATGAATGATGGGTAAAAAAAATAAAATGGAAGTTCTTTGATTAAGCAATCAATTAAAAACAGTCTCAATTCAAGGGACTAATGAAAATACAAATATTGATAAAAACATCTACGCACTTTAAACTTTGTCCATGATTAAGAAGGATGATTTCCACTCATTGATTTTGTATTATCGAAAATTCACATTAACTGCACCTAAACATAAAACATAATTGAAATGCCAGAAAATATCTATTGATATCAAATTATGTTAAAACTGGAGAAGAGCAGTTGAAATGACCAAGGACTGTTTCATACACCCGTTGCACCAATAATAAATATTATGTTTTTGTTTTGAAGAGAAAAAAAACAAGCATTTAAAAATAATAACAATTAATACAAAAATAAGATTGATTCAGAGATTCCTTACCTTATTAAACTTCAGACGAACCACCAAGAGCATGTTCAGTCATACTCAAGCAAAGACTCTCTAGTCTAGAATCTATTTCATTCTCTGAGCCAGCAGTTACTGCTTTACTTATACTTCTCTGCTGAATATTAGCATTATAATGCTGAACAAAGAGGAAAGAAAAGTATCATTTCCAAGCAAAATTGTTGAAAATCTTAGTACTTTTATTCATGTTACATTTTTTCTTAAAAAAGATTCAATTTTACTTTTCTGTACTGCATAAGAAAAGCCTTTATATAATATAATCATATGCCCTACTTATAATTTTATATAATTTTTAATAATTCTAAAAAAAAAAATGATTTTAATTTATATTATCCATACTAATTTTCTTAGCATTTTATTATTTTTTTTTTTTGGAACTAGGAGGAAGTCAAGAAATCAGATTCTTTTTAACACTAGAACTACGAAGATTTACTATATACCTATTTCTACCAACCGGTCAAAATGGCCGGTATGTTTGTTTGTTTAATTAAACAAAATAGTAGAATTCAAGAAATAAAACTATAAATTCATAAGATAATTTTTAAATAAATTAAAATATATTTCATTCAAATATTGTAATAACATAACATAAAGAGTAGTATCAACATAGCATAAAGAGTAGTGCATGTTGCAACTTGCAACTATACACGGCAAGGAAGAATGCTAAATTGAAATTTTATATTTTACATACACACAAATTTATGCATAATAAATTGAAAACGTAGAATTTTTGAATTCCGGAATTTCCCAGAATTATAGATGCATAAAAATTCCGGGAATACACAACATGCATTCATCATATTTTCATGACCGGTTCGTATATTTAGGTATAACAAATAGATATCTATGAAAATTAGAAGCGTAAGAACGAAATAATTCATAATATTATTGTATACACAAACTTAATAGAAATCATGACATTATCGTAAAACATTAAATAAGACTTAAAGAGGAAATATTATAAATAAATGATGCAACTGGTCACTTTGACCGGTTCATAGTTCTAGTGTTAATAAGAAGGTCAATCCTTCTTCAAGTATACACTAAAGAAATAGGTTAGTAACAGAAATTGTTGTCCTCATTAGATCCCTAATTTTTTTAAATTAATGATTAACTAAGATATCTATTACTAAAATTGCTTTGAACATAGGACATGAAGTGATCAATTATTTTGTAATTAAATAAGAAATATATAGAATTATACAAATATATTAGGAACAATTGTTGGATCACATTGACCTTGAATAATTGAAAATACTTATCTTTCATAAAATACTATGGATTATTTTCATTGATATTCAGATTTTTTAAAGTGAACAATGATTTTTTACAATGATGAAAACAAAAAGGATAATGAAAACAAACTGACTAAACAAAGTATTATAATAAATATAATACAGTGGAATCCCGATATTTCGTATCCCGATTATTCGTATTTCCGGTTAATTCGTACAAATTTGCCGGTCCCCAGAGAAAATCCCGATAAATGGTATAAAATCAATGCATTTCAGACCCCTCGATAATTCGTATTATTTTTATGCTCAAGGTCACTTACAACGTCATGCAATTCGTATTTCCAGCTTTAAAATCTCGTTACTTAGTACTGTTTTCGAAAGGGAGGGAGAGAACAGTGAAGCAGATATGCCAGGGAGCAGAATGAGAATAAATACTTTCTAAGAAACCACTCAATTTGTATTGTTTTTATAGACAAGTATGTTTGTACTGTTTAGAGGCACAGTAGATCCTATTGTTTTTTACGGGAGAGCGAGTGAGGGAGACAAGTTTTCTAAGAAATCTTATAAAATTCGTACTGTTTTCACCCTAAGGAAATTGGAGGAGTAGAGAGGGGAAGTTCTAGGAATTTTATTAAGCTTTTCTTACAATCACACTTTTATTTACAATTCAGTCTCGTTTTTGTTACCGTTATGACACGTAATCATACCTCCAAAAAAACGTTAGCCTCTCTATTGAAGAGAAACGACAAATCATAAACGCCGTGACCAGTGGCTGTAAGCTAATTGACGTATCCAAGCATTTCATCGTCCCTGGTTCCACGATCACATCAATCCTGAAGAACAAGGACAAAATCACTTCCCAGACTTGTAGAACTTAAAAAAGTGGTTCGTACAAGCAAAGAGTTCAAATGTACCAGTTCGTGCAAGCGATGGATGGTACGATAGATTAAAAAAATTGCATTAATACGTTTTTTTATTTTGTACTCCCGATAATTGGTATTCCCGATAATTCGTACCAAATCATCAGTCCCTTGACCATACGAATTATCGGGATTCTACTGTAGATACATCTTGAACATAACAATTAAAAAATAAAGCAAATATCATCATTAGAAAAAAAGAGAAACGATGACTGTATAAAACCAAGTTCAGATGACTGTTTTGTATTCATATTTTTGAACTTACTATAAGGAAAATAAGTATAATTAAATTACCTGTAATGGTTCAACAGGACTTCTTTGTCTAATTGCTTGTGAATAGTAAAAATGAGATCTTGGAGAAACTGATAAAGGGGGAGTAAAAACTTTTGGAGGAAGTCGATTCGTTTCTACTGGCCTGTAAAAGATATTTTACAGAATTAATAATCATATAAGATCGAGAAGACATAGAGTAGTTGATGGCCAAGAATGTTTAAGATATCTTAGCAACTGTCTCTCTTTTTTATGTTTAATAGTATAATTAAGTTAACAAATAATTAGTAACATTCAATTAAGAGTTGAATTCATATTTTTTTTAAAATTATGTATATCTTAGAGGCCACAGGTCTCAATTTGTCATATTTATTTATTCTTATGCTTATATTAAGTAGATGGATTTATTACCCTAGATATGTACCTAGAACTTGTTGATCTGAATTATTAACATTACATGGGAAGGGGTGAATACACTCAACCAACAACTAACCTCCCTAATCATGTTGGATACTATGAGTATAACATCTATCACTAAGCCTCCAAAGACAAGGTGAGCTCACTAATGTCAAAGAAGTAATTCAGCAAATTAGAAGTGAACCTATAAGAATGTAATGTTCCAAATATGAGAGGATTCAGGATGAATTGTATTCTCTCAACTAGGAAGACCAAACAATACTACTTTACACTGGAAGTTTGTTTCTCCCAGTAAAGAACCTAGTTTCCACTGTAGGTGACATTTATTAGTGTGTTGCTTTAAAATTTTGGTCAACTCTTCAGAAGCATCACAACATTGTAAAGTAAACCAAAATTTGCTCAAACTGCTTGAGATTAGATAATCGGTTGCAGAATACCAGTAAACATTCACATACACACTTTGCTGTGCTAATTACCGAAGTGTGTTGCATGAAGAAAATTCATCCAAATCCCACCACCACTCACTATTTTCATACTAGGATCATACGCCAACTACGCTTTTCCTACTGGCACTTCACTCTTTATTCAGGATGAAGGAGCGTCCAGTCGTAGATCATAGAAACCAAAGGGATATATTACACAAGTAAATTTCCAAGCAGATACAGGGTTGTAAATACTACATGATGGTGAGTACATCATGTCCTAAGGCTACTTAGAAGGGAAACAATAGTCGAGCTTGAACCCAACATCTGAATAACCTTTTGACAGCTTTACTCTCATGAACACAAGTTTAGCAGATTCGCAGCTTTAGGAAAAGGAAGTCAGAGTGGCAGAAGACGAGCGACTTGACATTTCTATTTCGAGCATCTCTACCCAAAATTATATGATACCATAAGGAGGGTACACTAAGCTCAGGAGTGGTACACGGTGCTTTAAAAAGTGGGGTAATGAGGATTGTTTCATAGTTGGCTCCAAGCTATAAAGCCTCTGTCTACCTGAGAAATATTTTTAATTATAATTATTATTCGTTACAAGCAGCAGTTCTATGAATTGACCTTTCCCTAAAAATCACTGAGCTGAAGAGATAAACAAACTTTAATTTTCCAAACAAGTTTACACTAATTTAACAAAAGAAAAATAAGAATTCTAAAACTAAATTTAATTCTATCATATTATCGCGAAATAAATATCTCCTGTATTAAAAACAAACATTAAACGACAAAAATGACCTTACTGGGTTAAATGTTGATTTATCTGCAATCTCCAAGTAGAAATTTTCTTTTTCTGTTGTTGTGAGAAAGCTTCATGATGTAATATTGTTTCCAATAAATTTAGAAAAACTGATGGAGCCTCTTCTTCTATGCAGTTACCGACCATAAGTTGAGTACAAACTGAAAATATAGAATGGTAATAATATTCAAAGATTCAAATCCTACAATTATGTTCATTGAAATTAGTAAAAATGAAGTATGATTAAATGATCCTGTGTTGTCTAGATGCAAGGAACATAGATACATTAAATAAATAATTGTAAAAAAAAAAGTTTCTTTTCTCAACTTAGTAAATTTATAAAAATAAGAATGATTAAGGTAAAAATACCTTTTCCTAAAACTCTTGTAAAAGCAGAGGGAATGTCATCAAAGGAAGGTCTATCTTCCTCAACATAAGCTTTGACAGGAGTTGATAAAACCTGGCGCAACTCATCCATAACTGTAAGTAGGTGCCCTCCGTTCATTACATCCTATAAACGACAATCAAAACAAACACAAATTTTTATTTATCAATGAAAAACTCCTTTTCTTCTAGTTATATATCATTATTCAATAGTTTTACAAAGATCAAGACACCATTAAAAACAGAAAGTTCTAAACGAAAACAAATAATGAAATGAGTAACCGTCAGAAATTAACAAGAATAATTAGGTAAGAGCACAATTGCTAAAGTATGGATGAATAATCCCTTACCTCTCTATAAGAAAATGGTTTGTTAAAACCTCAAGACAATCATGAAAAATAAGATATGATAAACACCAATTAATACCTTAAATATAAATATAAAATATCAAAATTATAATATGAATAAAGGGTTGAAAAATTAACAGCGTGTATCTATGATTAGGACCTTATAAGACATTATCATAAGTTCCAATTCTCCTCTCAGATACAATTACTTTTAGCTTTACTGATATAACCAAGGTTGCACTGTTCACCACACACACACACACACACACACACTTGGAATCTCTATATCGCCCATTTCTTTTTTTTTAAATCAGAAATATACTTAATTTATTTCATCATTCAAACCATCTTTCCACATCATTCAACCATCTTACTTTACAACCCAACATAAAGCTACTTGTACCCTAACTTATTTCCCCCAGTTCTGTCGCAGTCGAGGAAAGGGAAAAGCTAAACTTAACCTACTTTCTAGGATTAGTTTAAAGGAGGCTTCGTGTGTTACCACCTCAATATTCAATAATAGATCAGTCCTAATAATTATTTATTGAGTTTTCAAAACAAGGTTTGTTTTTTTGAGCCGGGACCTATTCTGATACACACAACCAAACAGTTCTTAATTTCCCTTTTAAATCTGCAAAATGCATTTCATTGAGGACTCATGATTCACTTCTATGGATAATAACAAGTCTGATTAGTGTTCAGTTTTATGATAAATTACTATCAAATTGTTGGCATTTGCGGTAATATGGATTCCAAAATCAGTCAGCAATTGGCAATTAACTTTATCCACAAAGTTAGTTGACAATGTGTGTACAATAAAAGAGATAAGTGTAATTAATACAAAACCCTACATATGCAATTACGCATGTCATTGTATTCGAGTTGGATGTACAATTTTTATATCTACACATAGTGGAATTACGTGACACACCCAATAATATAGTAGAAATGATAACTTTGGAGAGTCTAATGGGCATTGGGAATGGATTACAAGCCATTGCAATGAACTAATGAATAAACCCTAATTTAATGAAAAAAAGAACAGCATTCAATAAAGGTATAGATTTTAAGAGAGATAATATAGGCATAAATTGAATATTATTTTAATAAATTAACTGTAGCATGTTCACTTCCCATATTATTAATTAACTCCTCTTAATGCTTTTACCTTTATTTTATCTTGGACATTTTTTTTGTGAGATAAGTAGTATATGATAAATACTTTCAGACAGTTCAATACCTAAGCATAAAAATAATGTAGCAATATCTTTCCACTTACCCTTTCTAAAGCAGCAAGAAGATTAGCACGCTCTCTTAATTTCACAATACTTAAAATAATTTTTCTTCTTGCCCCCTGAGTCACAGGCAATCCAGCCTCCAAGTATGTATCGAAGTTTTCATCAGTGATAGAAAGAATCTGTTCATAACTCAGATGACAAAAAAGCCTCCAATATTTATGCAATCGAAGTGATTTTAACCAATTTTTCACATCTGAATAAATCAAAACAAAAAAAATGTAAATTTCCTGATAAGACTATTTTTTAGAGGAAAAAGACAAAGAAAAGAAAAACCTCTCATTTCAGGACTGTCATATCCAGCAAGATCTAGATGTGTTTCAGATCCACTGCCAGATGAAGCCTGAGATGACTGAGGTGAAAGAGGAGGGCCAACTATTTGTTCAGAAGATAGTGAAAAACGTCTAGTCTTATTACCACCACCCATTGACAGATCATCCTAATTAAAAAAAGAAAGAAATCAAAATCAGGGTTGGGGATACTCATAATAAATAAGATCAAAATGGATCTTTTTGCATAAAGAGTCTAAAATCTATTGCAGCACCAAAATAACCATTAAAGCACCAAAATAACCATTAAAAAATACATATGATCTTGATTAGTTAAATTATTATTTGTATTTTTTTATTCATTATATGGTGAAACTTCTTGGCGGCTCAATGCTCACCAAAAGTATACTTATAATTAAACTCAATAAAAATATCCTTCAATTGTAAGATTGAATAACCGTAATTTCTTCAAGTCAAAATTACAACTTCTTAAATTTAAATAATTTTTTCTTAGAAATATTTAATTATATAATATATTTTGTAAAATGTTAATAAAATTTAAAATGTTTTTAAAGTATATAAATTATTATATCAAACATTTAAGAGCCCAAAAAACACCAGAACCAAATATTCTCCACAGCCAATAAAAACAACAACAATACACTTTAAACATTTTTATATGATGAGTTGACTAAGCGTAGTATAGACCGTTTTAATAATTTGATTGGTTTTAAGTTTCAACCTATGTAAAGATCTGCTAACGGTCTTGCTAATAAAACATTTTTTTTGTCTTTAATTTTAGTAGATACTATTATATAATTAGTAAAATACTACCCTATTTCAGATATACATATTAACAATTTTTGGTAAGTACAGAATTGATGTAAGAAACATTCCAAAGTACTCATTACTAATCTCAAATATAAGTACACCCCATTAATGTTTCTTTCAATGTAAGCCAAAGGAAAAACTGAGTCAACATGAAATTGACGAGCTAGATACTTGGCTATCAGAAATTGAAAACTAAAGTAGAATTAAATTTTTTTTTTATATAATGCAACTATAACATGTAGAAAATAAAATGAAATTATAAATAACTGTTTTTCCGGTCTATAGCAAAGCCACAAAGGAGGTTATGTGTTTAGCCTTTCATTTGTAGATATATAAAAATTTTTAGGGGGAAAACAGCTGAAATTATTCAAATTTAGATCTCAAATTACTCCATGATTCTCTATAAGTTTGTACAATTTTGAGCTTCAATCAATAAAGCAATGTTGTATGAAATATTCTTAATGTGTCCTTCGGCGGGTATGTTTGTATGTATCCTAAGAATCAACCATTGTGTTTAAGTAGACATAGAAATAATGCCATTTCTTTAGTCAGGTTTTTAAAATTTTAATTACTTTCTGAATAATGGTGTTTCATAAATGAGGAGTCAAATAATGATATTGTTTATTAACAAGCTAAAACAAATAAAACTAATACAACCATTTGAGGTTGATTTTGATTTCCTTGTATTACCATTTAACGATCGATCATATTTTGTTTAACGTTTCATAATGAAATGTTTTTTAAAATTTAAATTATTGAATAATTAGGTACTGAACTAACAGTTATACTTATCATCCCTCAATTTTTCATCTCAAATGATTGAGTATTTTAAGACAATATACACACCAGAGCAATATTTTCCAAAAATTACTTCTTTAAATTCGAACAGATTGAGCCCTTTAAAAAAACTTTTATTTTCTCTCAGATAATCATATTCCTTCACCATTAGATAATAGAGAGACAGAAAATAAAAATCCAAATGATTTAAATCCCACAGAATTTAATAAAGTGTGTATAATACATTATCTCAAGAGAAAATTATTTGAGTTCAGATAACTTAAGTAACTCTATTTGACATGAGAAACTAATAACAAAAATCATAAATATATTAAAAAACAATATAAAAAATATTTAACACATCAACTATTCATTATATAGTGCTAAACATAAATTAGAACATTATAAAGTCAATATAGATGGTGGTAAAAAAACAAATTTATTTTATTACCTGTGATGACCATTCAACATTTGGTGTTACAGCAAAAGGTGGAGTTAAGCTATTGCTCCGCCTTGTTTTTTGAAGTGATTCATTGCTCAATGTCATACCTATAAAAGATAAATTAATTACTTTATTTTAGAACCATAAGACACATTCGATGCCATTAATAAATAGTTCAGCTAAGTCTATGTGGTTGTAAAAGGAGATCTGCAAATCTGCAAAATATTGTGATGCACTCTGAAATAGACATTAGTCAAATGCAAGCCAATTTTTATTTTATTGACATGTGTGTGATAGTCGGAACTACTCCCAGCATACGCTATAATAGGTTTCAACTTATTTGCTATGTTTTTTTTACTGTACCCCAACTATTTCCATCCTATATATTTAAAAAAAAGTAAATAAAAAGAAATGTTCTGATCAATAAAGTGCAAAAGTCTTACAAGATCCTTTAGAGCCAGTCATAATCTTTTCTCCGAGTGTTCTTCTCCAAGGTTCAAAGATTCTGAAATACAATAATTTATACTTTTATTAATTAAATATTATATACATATATATAAGTTAATTGCATTTGACGCATAGTATTTCAAAATCCAATATAAGTTTATATCACTTAAAAGAAATTATATCTTAATAATATATAATTAATTTGTGTAATTAAAAATTGAAACTACTTTAATTAAATTATAATAGAATCTGGCAACCTTCGATCGTCCCGAAGAGCAGGATGAATCAAAACATATGAAAGTAGTTGCCGAGCTTCTTCAACTAAAACACCACTTTCAAGAGAATAAGATAACAGACTTGGCACCAATGCAAGATATACACAACGCGCTTCTGTATTGCCTGGTCGAAGAAGAGGAATATGAAGAAGAGTCTGAACCATAGCAGTTTCTTTTTTTTCAACAAGTAAGGAACTGATAAATCCTAAAATTAAATACATAAGTAAAATAAAACTTTATATAATAAATATTATGAATAAACAATAAATAAACTATGATATGGAATAGTAGTCATCTGCAAATATTACTTTTCTTCTAGTAAATAAGAATATTTAGTATTTTTACGAAACCATTATACTAAACAAAATATTAAGCATTATTAAAATAATTCATTTCCAATCAAAGAAATTTACAATAGTTTAAATACTAATATTCAAATTTATATAAAAATATTGGTATCTGTTCTGCAGGTTTTCGCTTCAAGTTGAGTTACAACAAGTTTTAACTGTTTATTCGTTTCCCTTTTAATATTTCCCGATAATAAAAATTATCATACAAGTATGGAAAAGATAATGTAATTATAGGAGCTGTGTATACTTCAGTAATCATTTCATCTAAAAATGAACATTTCAACAAACATATATCATTTATACCTCAAAACGTTAGTTGAAACTTTTATGATTACCGAAGTCTACTGATTACCAATAATTACATTTTATTTTCCATACTAAAGCTCACAATAACTTCTATTTTTGGATAATATTAATATTGAAATGAATAAACAATTAAAACTTGTTGTGACTCAACTCGCAGCAATGACCTGCAGAATAATTACCAAAATATTAGTTGACACACATAAATCAAGTCAAGAGAACCGTAAGAAGTAAATCTACCCAGAAGCTTCTTGTATCATTCCTTATCTTCCCCCACTTTTACTACTGTTGTGTATACGGGGGCCTCTCGAAATTGCTGGAGGGTCGCCTAAAAAGAATAATGAACTGCGCTTTAAGATTTGTCCTTGGTACTCCGAGCCGTGCCCGGGTGTCACATCATTATGATGAGTTAAAGTGGCTCTTCCCACCCATTCGTAGACATTATTTCCTTAGTGTTTTTGTATACCAATCCATTAACTCGCAATACCCTTCATATATCTATAGTCTCCTTCAATTCAAATCCTCTGTCCAACACCATCAAACAAGATCCCGCCTTTCCGATCTCTACATTCCATCCCACAGAACTAAGGCATTTGACCGTTCCTTTCTCGCCCGTTCCACCACTGTGTGGAACTCAATCCCTCCTTTCATCTTCACTGGCCTCATTTAAATCCCTGCTTTTCCACCATCTCTTGGCATCCCAAAAAGATGCTCTCCAGGCAGGCCAATCTTCCGCTTGAATTAATGTGTATCAAATACTCGATCTCGTTACCTACGTGTTTTTTTATTTTTCCAACAATAAAGAAGATACAGACTTTGTAAATACTTTATCGCATGCTATGCAATTCATTTGCTTTATTTAGCATTTCCGTTATTAACTATTATATTAATGTTATTTATTATTATTTTGTTAATATCAAACCTTTATAAATATGTTTTATTTTTCTTGAAAATTAGTTAAAATCCTGTAAAGTCTCTTACTTTTTAATCATTTATTTATTTTTATTTTTTTTTCTCTATTTCTATTATGTTTTGTCACTCATGATTACTTCATGATTTGTATCATTATGTAGCCTCCTGGCCAGATGAATATTATGTTTATTTTACTTGTTCTTTATTGTTATTCTAAAGGGACTTGGTCCCAGAATAAAGTTTGTTTTCTATTCTATTCTATGTTGATGTTTTTTAGAAATTGTTGAGTTAAAATATCTATGAGTATTGTTTAAACCGTAACCCTATCTTAAAGATGTGAAATAATTATAAATAAAGACAAAAATATTTAAGCATGCGTGAATATATATAATACCTGGATTATTGGCTTCTTGTTCCCTTAAAGCTAGCTCAGCACATTCTGTCAAACTATGTTCAAGAGCAATAGAAACAAATCTTGCTTGTGTAGGAGCCAAGCGAGTAAGCATTTTAAAGAGAGCAACTGTTTGTCCACTTTCATTCCATTGATCAAACCACATAACCATAGTATTCAACTGAGCTTGGAACATTGCCATAGTCATATTTGCCTACAATAATTGTACCATTATTATTTAATGGCTGAAAGCCATAAATCATTACGTAATTGAATAATTTTTGAATAGCGAATAAGTGTAATATTAATCATAAAGTTAACCCACAAACTACAGAACTTATCTGTGTACCTTATAGAGTAGTGATAACTACGTCATAAAAATGTCATTAGAATTTAATAGAATATTACATATTACTCAGAAGAAATTCTAGACTACTTTTCTGTCAGTTTACCAGCGTTATCACTATTACCTTCAGTGCAAGTAAAAACAATTAAAACACAAGCCTAGTAACCACCGGCAAAGAGGTAAGTGTTAACAACGGTGTTGCATCAGTACAGTGCTGAGCTATTTTCTCTTTTTACACAGTCTATTTTTTATCAAGACTAAACAAAATCAAGCCCAAAAAATAAAAATGATCAAACATTGACACCCTTACGTATGTACTAACATTAGCCAATTGTTGGTTGACTTTGCCAAAAAGACAAACATTCAGTTCAATTATTTATAAACTACAAATTTAAATTTGAATAGACTAATCCTTTTGGCTTTAACCCTTTCAAGTGCTCCAACTATGATAAAATGAGTGTGTTTCCAGAGGAATACTTTATTTTAATAAAAACTCTTTAAGCGAAATTTACTCTACGAGTTCAACATTTAAATAAACCCAAATCGTTCTTATATTATCAAACTAATATAAACAGATTCGGGCATGCTTCAGTAAAGCTATAAAGAACACTGTATACCATTCTTCAATGTATAACACAATTTGTCTAGTTATTCACCTCAAAAATCTGTCCATCTAACATGTCACTCGCAAATCAGATAATAGTGATACAGGTTTTAATTATTAACTAGTTGAATTATCTTTTAAACATCCTATATCTCAAGTAGGTCTTGTCTTCTTTGGTTGTCTGTTTGTTTATTCATTTAAAATCACTTTATGCTGCTATGGCTAATCGGAAGATGCTACAGTAGGGATTCCTCAATTTTTCTTTCGAGGTATAACTAGGATAAGGATCTTTAAAGAGTACCCGGCATCGTACAGGTTCGTTTTACGTACAGTTCAACCCATTTTACGTCCATTCCCGTCGGATGGATCACGTATACGTTGCTCCCTTAAAAAGTCCTAGGGCCACCTGCCTTATTACGAGCCCGCGATCTTGGGCATCGTAGGTTGTTATGATAACCACTACACCGCAGTGTATATTTGATGTAACATGAAATAAAAAAACAACGTGATAGGAAAATAAATCATAAAGTATACAAAATTTGACTTATTATTTACATGTGTTACCTTTCTCTACTTAATGGCACCAGAAGGTGGGTTTAATTTTTACAATCCTTGATCTGATTCTACTTAATGAAGGTAATATGTCTTTATAGTAGGTGATGGTTCTCCTCATCCATAATTATAATCTACAAAGTGGTAATGAGAGAGAGAGAAAGACTTTAGAACTCGGGAAGTACATACACTAGACTAATCATTCTGTTGAGTTCAGGAGTTTCTGTGAACTGGGAGAGTCTATAAAAGAAATCTGAGAAATTAAGGATGGAATTAGTTGGGGGGTGCAGTCATAAATTAACACCAAATAAGTGAAAACTTATTTTATATCAAAATTCAGTTTTTAGTGCATACTTTTTCATTTTGTATCTTACTGTTTACCTTCTCAATTTTCTTTCTCTTTGTATTTTTTTTTTGCATGTTCTCCTTCTGTACATTTATTTTGTAATTTTTGCTATTCATATATGACATATCCATCGCTATTTCTTTACTTTTCTATAACTCTATATGTTATTATATTATCGGTACTGTAATGTTTTTTTATAGTTATTTTTGTTATGATTGTTTTCCTCTCATAGCCCTGAAGATGACCTACACCGTAGGTCGAAACGTCGGCACTTATAAAAAATAAGTTTTCACTTATTTGGTGTTAATTTATGACTGCACCCCCAACTATTTCCATCCTCCATTAGATCTTCCAGTCAACTATTTTCCTCTCATGAAGTCTGAGAAAGTTTGTGAAAATAATAGCTGTTCCATATGACCAGTTTATTTTAATCGAAACAGTTTATCTCGAGCAGAGCAGGTATCGATATCATATCAGCAAAGATCCCTATCCTAAATGAACCTGGAAAGCAAAATTTAGGATTCCCACTGTAGCATCGTCCGGTTAGCCATAGGAGCATAAAGTGACGTTAAATGAACAAGCAAACGTTGTTGTGTTTTTGTGACGCGTTCATGTAAGACACTCCAAGTTCACACGAGTTTCACTTAAGCATAAATTCTCGTAGGGCAACCAAGCATTTTATCGGTTGTAAAAATAACATAAAACTCGACTATTAGTGTTTCCGGCCACCAAATACTGAATTGAGCAGAGTTCTGCGTAGCTCAACTCCACTTTTGGCGGCCGGGCACCATTGAAATGTTACTAACTTGTTAACTTTTTGTTAATCTTCTTGTAGAACAGATACCCAGGTTTCAATTGAACTAGAATCTTCTTTGGCTAAGGAGTGAGATTGCTGAAGAAAACACTATCGAAGGGATCCTCAAACAGTTTAGTAACATCGCCCCAGTACGAAATAGAAGTTAGTCCTTTAAATGACATGAGGCATAAGATTGAATCGAACATGATTCAATGTCTAACCTTTACCGGACTCACCCCTTCCTGCGACTTTCTTCTTTTTTTTTATTAACACTTCAGAAGAACCTACCGGCTCGGGGCGACCTGTGGCCTAGTGGCTAGTATAATAACCTACAATGCCTAAGAACGCAAGTATGTCGCCTGGAAGGTGGCCCTAGGATTTTTTCAAGGGAGTAAAAACTCCTCAGTTGTGCCGTCCTTCGGAAGGGACGTTAAATGGGGACCAGGAGCCTGTAGGATGTCAGGTTCTCTTTAATAACCCCTATCCTAATTTAACCTGGATAGGCAAAATTTAGGGCTGCCACTGTAGCATCATCCGATTAACCATAGCATATAGTGACATTAAATAAACCTACTGGCAGTGTGCAATGACTGCTCTCATCTATGTCTTTTGATTAGATATACTATTATTTTTTCTGTAATCGCTAAAGACCATAAGGAACATAGGTTTTGTAATGCGGTATTTTTTTACTTATGTACCTTGATGCTTTTCTGAGCACTGGAAGGTGTCACCCAAACTCAGATTGCTATCAGTCAGCACAGCTTTACCTGAAGGACATTTCCCTATTGAGGGTAGTATAATAATTTCAGTTCACTGAAATGTATTATCATAATTGTTATTCAACGTTACAATTTCTATATTATAAGAATTATTTTTTTCTCTTTTATTAATTTATGCTCATTTCTCATCTACATTTAGTACTAATCTATTCTATTTATTAACTTCTTCCTTTAACTCTATATACTGTAAAAATATTGAATGAGTATTTATTTATTGAACATTTTTTGAAGATTTGCTCTCAATCTGGACCATTTACTAGAAAAAGTTTTATTTTTTTAATTTCTTTTATAAATAATTTTACTTATCTTATGCACACTTATAACATTTATAATCACTATTGAACTTACAAAAGGCTCAGCCAAAATAAATGTATACCATTTTCTTATGTTAAATTTGGCAAAATTAAACCAATGGATTAATATTGGTAGGCCGTACATATCAATTATATGGAGGAGAAAACAGTTTGAGTGAATATCAAAATAAATTCTCAAAATTTTTTGTAAGAAGTGAACACTCAGTACCTCTCCATAGTTAAGTGGTATCTCCATATTCATTATTTTTATTTTATGTTTTTTATTTATCTGATCAAAATATTTATTTTTATTTTTTTTAATTTCATTTTCAAAAATCTTTCTGTAACAGCAATCAAGGAGTTGATATTTGTTCATTTGAACTGTTATTGAAACAATCATAAAAATTAATATTTATAAGTGCAAGTAATATTGATTTTTCAAAACCTTTTTAGGTAAACATGTAAAAGGTGAAATAAAATAAAACAATACAATTAAGTTGGTAAAATTTTATTTTTGAAAACAAACTACAGAGCAATGCACTGAGAAAGAACCACAATTTCTAATTTATATATTTTCATAATGTACACCAAATAATGCAGTAAACATTTGATAATTGGATTCATATAATTTTTAAACTTAGATTTAAAGCTTATTCACTATATCCAAATTAACTTATTTTAAAAATAATTATCACAAACCATTTCCATTTGCTTAGTAATGGTTGATAATATCTTTATTTGTGCTTGGGTTAATACATTTGGAATCACCCGGAACAAAACAGAATAAAATCCAAAATAATCGTAAGGATGTGTTCTACATTTTATGTCTTCAAAAGACATAATATAATATTTAAATATTGAGGAATGTAGATATAGCAATTCATAAAAACAAGGTAATTAACTTTGCCAAACCGTATCATGGGAAAGACAGTCACTTTTGGTCTTTTTTTCTTGAATAATAAAATCATTGATTATAAGAAATGAAATCTCTAAAATTATCCTTTTTCTTTAATTAGTTATATATATTTCTTAGTGAACATGAATTAAAAAAAAAGAAACTTATTGAAAATGCATGTTTATACCTCTGCATAATAGGAACATAAGACACCAATTTGTTAAATCAATTCACAAAAACCAAAAGAGTGAGATATAAAATTAGCCAAAACTGGTTAGTTTCAAATGGATTGACCCACTTAGACTAAATTAAGATGAGAATATTTTGAAGGATTAGAAACAAGATCACCAAAAAAAATTACAATAACATTTTAGTAATAAACAAATTCAGCTAACTATATTTTTAACTAATAAGTCTATAATTAAAAAAAAACAAAATATTTATTAAAAACTGATTTTTCCAAGTTGATTATTTTCTTTTTATATCGGAAGCTACAGTGAATAAGTTGTTAAGTCAAATTTTGTTTAGAATGATTTAAATTTACTGAGGGAAGAGGAATCGTGTAATACCCTTAATGCTTAAATGGATCAAGTAAGGCCTTTTCTTGAAACAGAGTTATTGCTTTTATTATAATACCATTTTAAGCCAAAGGTTATGACAATGATATGATTACACTTCCCTCAGTAAATTAACTCATCCTGGACAAAATGGGACCAAAGGACTTATTCACCAGAATGGAATGGAAACTGATTGCATCACAGGTCTTACTAGTATATTGATGTGTATGCAAACAGCCAGCCTAAACACAAACTTTCCTTTTTAATATTACTCATCAGCAAATATAGTTAATTGAGTAATATAATTGGCTCCATATCAACAGTAAATAAATAATATATTTATTCATTTAACTTCACTCTTTCTAGACTCACTCACACTCTTCATTCTTTTTAAAAGAAGAATAACAATAATAATTATGGAACAATATGTGATCTTATAGGATCGCTTTTGTCATTGGATAGGCAAGAAGTTAATTCACAGATTTGTAATTTTAAAAATATACTTTTTTTATTGCCAGAAATTGATTAAGAAATAAAATAAACAACAAAAATATACTTTTGTTTTTATATTTGGCTCATTCTGTTCAACTGAAATTGAACTGATAATTGTTATAAATTAACATTGCAGTCATTCTTCAATGACAATTCAAGATTTTTTTAAAGTTAAATACCCAATGTATTATATATTATTCAAAATATTACATCATTAAAACTAAGTTTTCCAATGTTATACTTAAAATACAATTAATGTAAAGCATGATGAATTAAGAAATTTTTGTAATGAATAAAAAAGAAAAAACAATCAAGAAAATGATAGACCAAATAATCATGAAATTTCTATAAAGAATTTGTAAATGCAATAAAACTTCTGGTATTACCTACAGAATAAAAAAAAGCACACACATTTGTAATGATATGATGTTAATCCTTGCAATTTTTGTTTTTTATGCATTTTTAATTGTTTTCATTATTTCTAAAAAATACTAATAGACAATTTATTGTTATTAGACTGGGAGGAGAAAAATGTGAATTTTTAAAATAATGAGATTTCTTAACAAAAATAATTTTAGTTTTAATATAATTTGCTCGTTATCTAAAGATTGCAGATTGTAAAACAATGTTCCCATTAGACATAAATATTAGACCAGTCAGTCTTTGACCTGACTCTGTTCTTCCCTGTTTCCTAAAGACTCTCCTTGTAACTGCAAAATATATAAATAATTTTAGTACGCATATTAAAATAATTCGCAAATGTGTGAATGTCAGCTATACTATTATTTTTCTTCCTAGAATACCTGTTTCAAAACTTGGCATATTTTCAGTTGATGATTTATATGAATGCAAATAAAAACAAAAATACCAACCCTTGAAAGGAAGTCTATGCTAGCCTCAGAAGTCAAGGAAGCAGAACTCAAAACATTTTGTTTCGACTGAGATGAAATTATACAATTGTTATTTGAAGTTATTAAAATTTGATTCATGATTTCTTTTAGTAAATCATTTTCTAGAGTACTCATTTTGTTTGTTGAAAAGGAAGGTGCATCTTCTGATGAACCATCACCATTATTGTTTGTCAAACCAGCTGGTGTTGGAGATCTAAGCATATCATTAAGACTAATTAACATAGACTTCACAGCTAAACTATGTTGGATAATACTTGCCAGGTACAAATTTTTAGCTTTCAGTTTGTGAAGACACCTTAATTTCTTAAGCATTTTATCATCAATCGTATTATTTTCCTTTTGCAGGAAACTTATTTCATTTTTCACTTTCTGCCAGTAAATGTGTTTGTTTAAATATGTTTTCTTTGCTATACTACTACTTCTTAATTTATGCAATTTTTTCTCTTTAGATACCATATTCTTAACTCAATGGAAAGGTCAATTCTCTAAGTTCACACTCTATGTGCTGAAGTTGTTATACAATGCTTGTTAGCCTTCCTGAAAGTACCAGCTAATGTCTTCTAATGCATCATAGATAGAACGCTGTCATATAATAGAATGTTTTAAAAATTATATAATATCGAAGTTGACAAATGTAACTTACAAAGATAACAAACCGTAACCTCCAGTTAACAAGCAGTTGAGAAATCGTTAAACTAGAGTTACAACTTGAAATCATAGATGGATTACCCTAAATATTAAAGTTTTTTCGGGGAATCCTCTATGAAACCAATGGATTGTTAAAAACGTCACAATACCACCCAAGGAGACTCACTTTTAAAATTTAAAAAATGAGCATTAACGTAGAGGCAAATAGGGTAAGCACCTGACTTAAGTATAAAATGTCTTTTAAAAATTATTCTCCAATAGTTTGTGTGAAATAGCCAATTCGAAGATTGCATTTTTACATTATGTTAGCCGCACAATTACCCTTTCTTCATTTTAAATAAATATTTAAGTAATTTGCAAATGTAGGTAAAATTTTGCGTATTATATTGATCAATAGTAATATGGTTTATACAATCAATCAACACAGGCTCTACAACCCAGTACGGGTCTTGCCGCATCTAGGAGTCGCCTCCACCCATCTTTTTCCTCTAAGCTCGGGATTGAAACGACCTAGCAATGCTACCTGCATGCCTCTCGAACTCATCTGCCCATCATAGGTGCGGTCCAAAACCGTTGGCTTCGGGGGACATTACTTTTTATAAATAGTCATCTTGATGTAGAGTTATACATTATTTATCGTCTGCCACTCAAATGACACTATGTTTGTTTCAATCTAATTGACTTAATGTAATTGTTTAAAGACATTGAACGAATAAAACTAATAACGATTTGGGCACAACTGAGTTACCACGATAAAACTTCGGCTCTGTGGGTACCGTTACTCTATAAAACTACAGCGCAGTGCTTGAATTAATGAGGCGTCTGTACTCTGGAGTTTAAACACCAAATTACTTTTCGTTGCATGTCACTCAGTTCTAAAAGTGTTATTATTCATTTTAAAATCATTATTATTAACGGAATTTCTTCTGTTAGTCAAGGCCAAAGATTCATTTTCTTGTCTATGTAGCGTGGTAAGGTTTTGGTGTGCCTCCAAAAGCTCCCATCGTCAATCTAAGCGTTACAAATGTAGTTTCAATAAGTTGTTATTCAGAATTCACAGTACATCGGTCCCGTCCATAATGAAAACATTTGTAAGTTCAATTCTCTGTAGATATTCAAATTATCATGATCTAGTGACTAATACCATGGTTTCTTTTAGATTCCTCCTAAAACATTTTTGAGACTCAAGTTCTTAGTCAAATTATAAGTATTCTTTTCTTCTTATTCTTCAAGAGCCATATTCCAGGAAGCCTCATTGTTACTGGTTTTGAAAGCTCCTCATATCCTCATCAGTCCTTGTCATACTACAGGAACCCCCTCCCCCCCACCCCAGTATTTCTTGATTAAGGTCCATGTGCCATGTGACCTTATTTCTTATTATTTAAATTTTTTTATTACAACTGGAGCTGTTTTTCAATTATATCATTTATTTCCATATAAACTGAATTGTTGGAGAATACTTCTTGGCCACCTTTGGCATTGAGGTTTCATGTGGTAATGTTGATATTTTCAGGGAAGCTCGTGAAGGAGCAAATTGCATCCTAAAACATGCTCTTATTCTCCCTCCATTCAAATTCTGTTTTGCTCATCACTTATTTATTTCATAATTAGCTTTATAGCAATTATAGATTGATAAGAGTTATTTGGTATGCATATCTCACTGCATTTTTTAAATAATTAAATCCAATATATTAAAATAAGTGAAATTTATTTACATTTAATAAAACCTGTACCAATATGACTTATGAAGATAATTGGTCCTTCATTGATAAGGAACATCACACATCTATTTTCCGTTGTTAAAATTATACCTTAAACCATGCTTCTAAGTTTCAATTTTTCCTCATTGTAATTATATTTTACATAAGTGATATATTATAATGAATCAACAAAGCTTATAAGTGATGATTATAATATAACAATGAATTATACAAGTGACATTTAGTAATATATCACCAACACTACTTATGCAATACAACAAGAAATATTTAATTTCCTGGAACTTTTATCTCTAATTAAATTGATATATACCTGGCAATGCAAAGCCCTACAAAGAATTGATATCATGAAAAAGTTCTCTAATTGCAATTAATTTTCTCATTAAATAAAGTTATTTATAAATGGTAAATTTTTATCCAAGAAGAGTTATAAGCAAAGCAGATTTAGAATAAAAAGGGGAGCAGATATCTTCCTCAAAAGTGACCTCTGGTTTGGTCTGCTCCACTTAACTTAGGTTAGGTTTCATCTAATGGATCTCAGGAACATGAAAATAGATTTGTAGCTGACATAACAGAAAATAAACCTTCAGCTATAGTTAGACCAATAAACTGCCCCTTAGAGTATTCATTTCAGCAGATAAAACTTATGTTTTGGTATGAAGATTATAATTACAATATAACTCTAAGATAAAATGACAATTTCATTATCATTATGATTTACACTGTACTATAAAGCTGATGTTTTTTGTGGATCAGTCCAGGTTATATAAAATACACATAAATAAAAAGTAATACATTATTTGAACAAATATTAGTTTAAAAAAATACTGATTAACGAAAAATTATTCTCTACTCTATCATTAAGTCTTTAATAAAATATGTAAACAAAAAACGGCTGAAGCTTTAAAAGACATATTATCCGTGGAGTTCCTAAGTGATGTACCAGTAAATTTAACACAATGCTATGAGGGACTGAAAACATATTTGAATTATAGTTGCAGATACTTGAAATAGGGTAAATAATTGCTTGATTGAATTGTTTACATTTTGCATTTTTAATTAGTGATGTAAGGGTTTTTTGGCAAACCAATGAGGATAGAAAACCTAACATTATCTTAAAACCGGAAATGTATACATTTGCTAATAGTACACTTCAACATAGCATCTTTGATATATGATTTGAACCTTCATAGCATAAACATTAAGAAATTAATTACACATCTAGGAAAACTGTAATAAAAAAAGGCTATTCATTTTAATGCAGATCAAGAATTTTTAATAGGGCGATGAAATAAAGCTACCAGAATAATTTAAAAAATCTTCTATCAAATTCAAGTGGATGGATATGAATGTATTGGAATCATCACAATATTTACAGCTATTATTTATTAATGGAGAGTCAAGATGTTTAACAATATTAGGACAGGACAATGTTTATTAAATAAATAAAGAGAATAGCTAATCACAAATTTATTTTTTCTATTCAATAATGAACATAATAGTAGTTACTCATTTATTACATTTTATGGCAGAAATAAATTTTTAAAAAACAAAATAAAAACTTCACATTATCTTTTTATAAAGTTAGTCATTAATTACTAATTAATAGAACATTTTTTATACCTGCTGGAGGTATCCATAAAAAGTAAAAAAAAAAGAAGAGAAGTCAGATCAATCATGAAATTCAAATTACCTGCAGTTGATTATTTTGTACTCTTACATTAAAATAAATCCCATTTTTAAAATTATGTATTTTGACAAATTGTGATCTTAAAAAAATATCCAATGTGCAAAAGACATACACATGTATTTATAATGCCAACTTTTGTCGCTAGTTCACATAGATCATTTTTTTAATGCATCATTGTTGGCTTATCAGTGAACCTACTGGTTCAAAACAGTTTAAATAGTCATCAGTAGTGCAGACAAACAATATAGATACAAATGGCACATAGGAAATTTTCTTGTGATGTGACAAAATATACTACACTACTAAAAAAAATCAAATATAAATGAATACATTCTGAAGATGTAATTAAACTTAATATTTTTTTTTTAAGAACACACTACAACAATAAATTAAAAAATAATATGTATATATATTATATATCCGGTGTATTTTCATAGTACAGTATATACAAGGAAATTATGATTTAAAGCGTATGTACACATGTTAATAAAAGCTTTTCCCAAGTCTGCTGAAAACTCCAGTGGATAATCCAATAGAACCCTTCTGAGAACTGAAATCAACATTAATTCTACCACTTCTTACTGCAGTTTTTTTCTCAGATGGTATTAGCTTTTGGTAAACTGACCCAAAAGAAACTTTTTTTACTGCTCCTGATAATTTCCTTCCACTAGTCTGAAAAAAAATTATATTTCCTTATTATAAGCAGGATGTTGATTAACAAGATATCAAGTTTTCACACAATACTAAGATAGTTTTTTATAAGACAGAACACATACAAAAATTTAAGTGGCGTCTATCACACAGGGATAAATAAACCAATATTTAAGTGAGGAGAGGAGGGCACCTCATATAAATTCAGACCGGACTTTCGCAAAATATTAGTTTTAGGTTTAGTAATAAAGTTTCTGATTCTTGGTTATTATATTTCTTAACATTATTATTTAAATATTAGGATAGTAATCATAATGATTTATTGAATTCCCTCTCCAATAAATTGCTTCCAAGTCAGATAAGAAATCAGTTTTTCACTTTTATAAATATTGCACCCAGTAATGACATTAGAGGACAATTTATAACTCTATTATTTTTCAACCATTTACACATGTTTAAAGGAAATCAGACAAATTTTTAAAAGTGATAATTAAATCTACACACTGAGATGTAGGTCTATTTACCAATGAAGTACGTAGATAAGTTAATAAGAAACAGAAATGCCAAATTTGATTAAAACTAGCCAAAAGTCATAACAATAAAGAAACATGCATAATTAATTTAATAAAAATTAATCTAGGTGTAAAAAATACTAGTATTTTACAGAATTTAGTGTAGATTACCCCAAATAATTTGTAATAAATCACTATCTTTATAAATGATAGTTAAGATCAGTGGTTACACAGATATTTGTGAGTGGAAAGATCTACATCTAACAGACAAATATTTCATTTTTCTCCGATGACTCAGCATACAACATTGAAGATGACAAGAAAAAGGTCAACCAACATTTCAAGACAGCTGAACTGAGAGCTTAAATAAGATACTGTTATTAAACTAGACAACATGCAACTAATCTATATATATAAAAATGAATGTATGTGTGTTTGTCCTTTATGCATTACTACACCAATCATCCGATCGTCATGAAACTTTGGGAAGTTGTTCAGTACACTTTAGGGAAGGTTTCTACCAACTTTTTTTTAATTTGAAAAGTTTTTTTTTTAAATTTCTAGAAAAAAAATTATTTGTCACAAATCAAGTTACTTCTTTTGTAATCGAATCAATAATAAAGGGCGAGTAGGAACAAATTTTGTACGAAATAAATAAATATATGTGAAGAGAAATTTGAATAAAAATTTTAATGACAGTGAAGTGTGAAGGAAGGCACGATTGAGACATGTTAAGAAATTAAGTGTGAACACCAATGTGCATGTTCAATTGCAAAATGATGCATCAGCCAACATTTTCTCAAGGCAATTGCTGGATATTGGGAATGGAAAGATGGCAATCGACAAATCAACACAATGTATCACATTGCCAACGATCTTTTGTAAAATGACAAATTCATTGGAGGGGTTTTCCCAATTATCGCCCAGAATTACAAAAACCATCAGTGACTCAGTTCGCGTGCTATATTACCAGCTACGAATAACGATGTCAATGTCATCAATTTTAGCATTCAGAATCGAATACCAGGTGAAGCAACAACGTATAAGTCCATCGTGATTAGTCAAGACGAAATTGTCTAGTACCCAACCGAATTCTTGAATTCCCTAGATTTGTCAGGTATGCCACCGCACACACCACTAAAATTGGCGTGCCTATCATTCTCCTCAAACATCAATCCACCAGACTTTGCAATGGTACGAGACTTGCAGTTAAAAAGATGATGAAGAATATCATCGAAGCTACAATTTTAAATGGGAAATTTAAGGGTGAAGATGTACTATTACCACGTATTCCTATGATTCCGACAGATATGCCATTTGAATTCAAGCGCTTACAATTTCCGATTCGACTCGCTTTTGGAATGACCATCAACAAAGCGCAAGGGCAGTCACTACAAGTGTGTGGTCTAGATTTGGAGCATCCATATTTCGCACATGGAGAACTGTATGTGGCCAGCGTCGGAAAACCTTCAGATTTATTCGTTTACACACCAGTAGGAAAAACAAAAAATATTGTGTATCCAAAAGCACTTGAGAAAATCAATAAAGAAAATTGATTTTTATATATAAAAATGACGGTGAATAAGAAAAATGATATATTACAAGTGAATTTCCTATCACAGCAACGTGCGACGGGTCAGCTAGATACAACAAGAGCAGAAACTACAAATGTTTTTAAAACTCTTAAATATAAATGCTACCACTGAATACTGTTTTATTTAAACTACCTTTTTATTATTCTGGCATAAATTGGGAAGAAATTTCTGTTTAGTAACATTCTTCCACCTTATAGCCTTCTATGTACATTTTAACTTACGATACACCGGAAGTTCTATTCGATAAGATCCCTTTTTTTTAAAGAAAAAGTAGAGGCGAGAACAAATCGGAAGTATAAATTATTTTGAATCCAATTATAAATGCTATTTTCGATTCAAAGAATTATGTTCTGCAAAATCTCAGCTTCACTTATTTTTTCTAAATCAAGCAATTAAAGATAACCTAAGAGCGATTATGTTGGGAAATATTAACAACCAATTTATTAAGCAATATATGTTCTGAATACACTATCCAAAGGGTATAGCCAGATAAGAAGGTAAAAAATGCCCCAGGCGATATTTGGAACAAAAAAATAGGATCTTATTTGCCATAAAAAATAATGAAGATTCCCAAATTTTTAACACCAAATATTAAAATTCACCCTCAAAAAATAAAATAAAATGAAACTTAAAAAATTGTTTTTTCTTCAGAACTTTGTCAATTATTAACGTAGATTCCTTTTTTTCTTTAAAATTAAAAGGTTTTTTTTTTCACTTTACAACTGAATATTTTTAAAAACATTTTAGGCGCCAATTTCAAATGAACGGGAAACGTTTACAATTTTAAAAATACAATAAAAAAAAATCCTTTTCCTCGACAAAAAAATATAAGTTGAGGGAATGATAGAACAATTACTATGAATTATTTCAGATTTTTTAATTTAGTGCAACGCTGTTAAAAATATCCTATCGCAGCAACGCGCGACGAGTCAGCTAGTATTTAATAAAAATACTTGGGATAATATTCAATAAAAAATACTTTATTTCAGGGTTAACTTAAGATTTATTGACTATATTAGTAATATTCTTTCCATACCGATTCTAATGAAGTTTTTCCAAGTCGAGCTTTAATATTTCTCCTTTCTACTATATGATTATCTGCAAATAAAAATTACAATTAGAGATGTATTACTATTTCAATATCAATTAAAACAAAAGTTATTAAAGATAGATTTCTTACTGTTCAATCTAGACAATATATCTCTTTCTTCTCTAGCACCATCCATATATGTTGGAGATACTATGATTCCTATAGAAAAAAACTCAGTGAGAAAAAAGAAACTGCAATGTAAGTATATAAATATTTAAAAAATTTAGAAATGCGACAATGTATTAATATTATACTCATGAGCACACATAAGAATAAAGATAAACTGATTGGTGAAAACATGGTAAATATAGGGATAAATGAAAACTGGATGGTTAAGAAGTTAAAAAAAATTGGTTATTTGAGACAATGGCATCCAAACCAACTATTAATGGATGTTACAACCAAAACATCCATATACATTCCTATATGCCTGTCTCGGTAGCTCTGAAGTTGTACTCCAGAATACTAGAAAGAAGGTTAAGGAAAGTTGTCGAACATGAGCTTCAGGAAGAACAAGCAGCTTTCAGACCTGTATGGCAAATGCAAGACAACATTTTCACTGTTCTATGCCTTACTGAGAAGTTTATAGAAAAAGATAAGAAGATTCATCTCGCTTTCCTAGATCTATGTGGGCTATTCGATAATGTGCCCCAGGTTGAAATCAAGCAAGAAGCACTAGAAGACAAAGGAGTTCCTTTAATCTAACTCAGGCGATCCTTAGCCTATACCGAAATGTATACCGGGATAGTCAGGCTTAATTGCAAAAAATCTGACAGATTTGAAATGGAAACAGGAGTAAAGGAAGAGGACAACCTAAGCCCTTTACTATTTAAGATATACATGGATTGGATAATGTGGGAAGCTAAACTAAGGACCCCCAAGTTAAAAGTAGGAAATTGGAGAATGCATCCTGTGTTCATTCAAAATCTAGTATTTGCTGATGACATCCTCATTATTGCAGAAAACAGAGAAGCCTTACAAGAAGCATTAAAATCATAGGAAGAAGCTCTGAGTCGTAAAGGAATGATAGTCAAAATATATGGTTGTCTCTAAATGTGGTTCTAGGGAACCGGAGGCAGAGACTTGCAGAGGGTTAGGTTTGGAACAGGTGGATGTATACAAGTACCAGGGAGTAAAAATTAGTAATGATGGCAGGTTGGACTCAGAAATAAACCAGGGCATAAGAAAAGCAAGTAACGTATATTAACAGTTATGAAATATCATAATCGGAAAAAGGGAAGTGGAGATGAAGACAAAGATGACAGTATTTAAACAAGTCTTCATCCCTACGCTGAAAGCTGGCCTAGTATCAAGAAATTTGAGAGCCGTATACAAGCCACCAAGATGAAATTCCAGAGAAAAGCTCTCAATAAGACGAGATTTGACCGAATGAGGAATCAATGGATAAGAGAGGAGACAGGGCAGGAACCTCTCATAGACAACATCCATAGAAGGGAAATGATGGGGTTCGGTCATGCACAAAGAATGCCGATAAACCGTCTGCCGGAACTGGCTAGAAAGAGGGGACTCTCTCTGGTCATGAAACTTGCCACAGATAGAGAAGTATTTAGGAAATGGACACAAGGTGGCCCGACACCGTAAGGTATAAGGGAAGGACAAAGAAAGAAAGACAACCAAAACAATACATAATAACAGGTCTTGGTGAAAAGCAACACTTTCCCTTTTTGAAAATAACTAAAGTATCAGAAAATTTATACATAAATAAGCCCATTAATCGAAACCTAGAATACATTCTTATTAATATTAATGTTCCTTAACATAAATATGATGTAAACAAAATTTATAAGCAGCAATAATTAAGTAAGAATGTGCCTACCTCTTTCTTCCCTAGTACCATCCATGTAAGTTGGTGAAACTAAAATTTCTGAAAAAAAAAATAAAATATAAATTATATGAATTTTAAAATTAATTTACAGAAACTTTTAACAACAATTTAAAACACACCTCTATTCTCAGGGACTGCATCCATATACGAGGGAGAAAGCAGTACTCCTAAAATTTCATAACTATTAACATAATAAAGGTTAAAAAAAAATATTCTAAGCACTTAAGTAATTCATTTTTTAATAAACTTTGCAAAAAGTAGGTTAAAAAGGTAAAACAATTTGTTATACTTTCTTAATAACAAAAAGGAATGCTAAAATAAATAATACATGGTACAAAAATACACTAATTAACATCAGCCAACAGTGCTAAACCTTCTTTGAAGTCAGTTACTAAATACTAAGCAGTCAAGAATATTTTTCACTAGTTATAATATCTTAATTATAGAGAAATAAAGAAAGAGCTACAACTATGACTGTCGAAATGTCTCATTAAGAATAAAATAGATTAGCACAGATCAATGATAAAAACTTTCAGCATGGAGTTTTTAACAGAATTCATTAACCAATATTACTTCAATTTTATTGTTTTTGGGAATAATCTGGTAGAAAAAACCAGGTTAAGTAACCCATAAGACTTATGACAAGTAACTTACGTTGACGCTTCGAATCCAGTCTTGATCTAATTATACTCTTAGTAGCAACGGGTTTATTTATCACTTTGCTTGCCACTAAACGCTTAACAGGTTCAGGGTTGACAGATGTTGTAACTTCTTTTGATAACTGAGGTAATGATTTGTCACCTAAGCGGGCGAATACACTTTCACTTACTCCCTAAAGAACAAACCATTAGACATGAGGTTTAGTTTTTACGGCTAAAATTATTATATATTTATTAAAATATTCAAATAAGTCACTGGGAAGTAGGTGAAAAATAAATACCATAAATAAAGCGTCAGTTAAAAAATTGTTTGCTATTATATCTGCAGTTAGAAGTATCTAAAGACTGAAAACAACTAGGGAAATGCTTTTTTCTGGCAAGTCTAAACATGATTCGAATTATATAAAACTATTAGAGTATATAACTATATACTATTTCAAGAGAGGCTTTCTATATCAATTATTAGAAATGTGAATAAAATATTAGGCCAACTTACTAAATATTAAAATTGAAATAAAACTATTATTTTTCAAAATATAATATTTAATTGAGTAACTTTTTTGTAAATAATAAAAAATATTCTTACATTAGGAGTAGCAGATGCTTCAGGATTTGATACTTCAACTCCTAATCTTTTGAACACTCCCTTTTTGTTTTCCTCAGGAGCCACCTCATCTAAAATCAAAGGAAAACACTCAATTTGTTTCTCAAATTTATTATTATTACTATATTTTTTAATTAAAATGAAATTATAATCAGTGAGGGTCTCCGCAGTGAAGAGTGGGAAGATAGAGACATATGGAATTGACGAAATCCCTAAATCCCCTGGGAAAGCCGGAAAATGGACAAATTAGAATCACAAACATTGTGTAGTTTCTTCTTGAATGATAATACTTGACCTTGTATATTTATGCGGAAGAAAATGGTCCTGGCGGAGGTTAATAAATTCCTCTTAAATAGATAGAAATGTTTATTAAAGATCCAACGTTTTGACCCACATTGCAGACCTTCTTCAGGGCTGTCGAGGAGAGGGCAGGAGGGTGTGAATTTGTCAATAACACTCACATAACTCAGTTCTGCGGATCTTGGTGGAATAGCTGCAAACCATCCTTACAATACTTCTTAGAATTTCAATTTTTGTTAATCATGAGCAACCTCGGCATCCATCTTGCAGATAGCTTTTTCATGACCAAATTTTGGTGCAACATATTACCTACCCGTTCATTTGAGATGCCCACAGCACTAGCAATCTCATTCTAAATTTTAAAAGGATGTAAATAAAGTTACACCTTCATTCTTCTACCATCCATCGTCATATCATGTATTTTAGTAACGATTTCTAGAGAAATGACCACAATAGGTTGTTCAAAACGTTCTTGTATCACATAAGGCCACTCTTTTGAAGCTATTCATAAACAGTTCTTATCACAGGTACAGAGCCACCATAATGTTTAATAATAATTATCAAGCTAGTTTTTATTCTCTTGGGGCATTTTACAGACCAGTAGTGTCGTCTTTCACTTGGCAGGAACTATTCAAATGACCCGGGTGCTTTATCACTATCTATATTTTTCAGTAAAATTTTTAAACAATTAATGAAGTTTTTAAAGAAAATTAATAAGGGTATATTGAAAAAACTAACCAGGAAAAATAACTTGAACTGAATCTCAGGTTTATGTATCAGAATGGAGGAGAAAGGAAGATACAACAGATAGATAATATGTACAAAGAGTCATAAATATTTTGTGATAAAAATATCTGCCATCCCTAATTTTAAAAAGTCAAAAATAATATTTATTTAATCTACTCCTCTTCTACCGCCTACGGTGTAGAATATACAGGCTTTGCCACTCTGTTTTCAGCCATTATGGAAACATGGCTGAACCATCTCAGCTGATGCTCCTCGATGATATCCCCAGCTGGCCGAAGTCCCACATTTGACCGTATTGTTAAATTTCACACTCGGTCTCTTCTCTTCTTCCCTCCCATTCTTCTTCTAAATCGCATCTCCATGGCTTGCAGTTGGCTCTTGTGCTTTTTAGTCCAGAGTCCAAGATTCACTTGAATAGGTGAGAATCGGTAAGAAAGTGTTTTTATAAACTACTTTTTTTGTGTTTTATGACACTTCTTTTTCCCCGATGAATCCTTTCTTGAGGGAATTAAAACACCTGTTGGCACCTTTTATAGAATAATAATAGTAAATATTTAAATTGAAAATAATAATAGAAATAAGTGAAAATATTTAAATTGAAATCTTACTATTCACATTTCCGGTGGGAGCAGCATCAACCAACTTAACAGTTGGGCTAGCTGAAGTGAATACATCATCAGAAGAATCACATAATTTTTTCCTGACTTTGTTCTTAGATTCATCACCTGATTTCACTTGTACAACTGCACTTTTGCGTTTTAGGGTAACCTCTTGCTGCGGTACATTTTCAGTTTTACTGGCAGATTTACCTATAAATTAAGTTTAATTTAATAAAAGAAAGAGTTTTTAAGGTAATGGTCACATCTGCAATTACACAATTATTCTTTAGAATTAGATTTGGTAACAACTACAGTAAAACCTCTATTGTCCGTCACTCTCTGTTAACTGTCACCTCAGTTTTGAGAAAAAAAAAATGTATATATTGTTTGGTTGCTAAAAAGTCAGGGACTAGCACTAACAGGTCCAATAATCAAAGAAAAGGCCCTTCATTTTAATCAAATTTTACAGGGCGACCCAACATTCTAAGCTAGTGAAGGGTGGTTGGACAAATTCAAATCTCGGCATGGCATTTGACAACTATGTACGTGGACAAACGTAGTATGTCCCTTCTATATACTCATTTAACGATTATTAAGAAGGCGCATACGTCTGTGCACGAGGAAAGAGCTAAACTCCACCTTTAAATTGATATTAATTCTCAAGAGGGAAAACAAAGACTTACAATGATTGCGCTTTTAGCCATCGATGTACGTAATTATTATTATTTTAAAAAAATTTTTTTACTACATATGTATAGCTTATTAGTACGTAAATAAATTACAAGTACATATATAATGTCGAATGTTTGAAATATATTGTTCAATTTATGTGTGTGTGTATATATATATATATATATATATATATATATATATATATATATATATATATATATATATATACAGTGGAATCCCGATATTTCGTATCCCGATTATTCGTATTTCCGCTTAATTCGTACAAATTTGCCGGTCCCCAGAGAAAATCCCGATAAATGGTATAAAATCAATGCATTTCAGACCCCTGGATAATTCGTATTATTTTTATGCTCGAGGTCACTTACAACTTCATATAATTCGTATTTCCAGCTTTAAAATCTCGTTACTTAGTACTGTTTTCGAAAGGGATGGAGAGAACAGTGAAGCAGATATGCCAGGGATCAGAATGAGAATAAATGCTTTCTAGGAAATCACTCAATTTGTATTTATTTTTATTCACAAATATGTTTGTATTGTTTAGAGGCAGAGTAGATCCTATTTTTTTTACGGCAGAGCGAGTGAGAGAGACAAGTTTTCTAAAATCTCATAAGTAATCCGTACTGTTTTCTCTCATAGGAAATTGGGGGAGTAGAGAGGGGAAGTTCTATTAATTTTATTAAGTTTTTCTTACAATCACACTTTTATTTACAATTCAGTCTCGTTTTTGTTACCGTTGTGACACGTAATCATACCTCCAAAATACGTTAGCCTCTCTATTGAAGAGAAACAACAAATCATAAATGCCGTGACCAGTGGCTGTAAGCTAATTGACGTATCCAAGCATTTCATCGTCCCTGGTTCCACGATCACATCAATCCTGAAGAACAAGGACAAAATCACTTCCCAGACTTGTAGAGAACTTAAAAAAGTGGTTCGTACAAGCAAGGAATTCAAATGTACCAGTTGGAGATAATATTTGAAGGGAAAAAGCCCGAGTTTTCATAGAAAAATGGGAATTGAAGACTTTCGTGCTAGTGATGGATGGTTCAATAGATTAAAAAAAATTGATTAGTACGTTTTTTTATTTTGTACTCCCGATAATTGGTATTCCCGATAATTCGTACCAAATCATCAGTCCCTTGACCATACGAATTATCGGGATTCTACTATATATATAACATATGTCTCACTCCCATATCCGTCTATTTCCCAAATCTGTCACCATCTTGGTCACATACGGATAATCGAGGTTCTACTAATTTAAAAAAAAAAAAATGTTTTTCATCTCTCTTTTATTCTACTTTTACATAACTTCAGAGTTATTTTGTCACTTATACCATTTTAATTTTTTGATTTTTATCATTTAGATTCCTTCCTTCTATTATGTGCACCGATAAGTTGATTGTTCTTCTTATATTCAACTTCCGGGATGTTATTAGTCAGTTATTAACTGAACATTAACTGACTAACCCTGAAGAAGCTCACAGCACGATGAGCGAAAGCTTGGTTCATAACACCAACATGACACGGTCCATCCTGGAAGTTGAATATAAGAAGAATAATAATGACCGTGGAAGCCTACATGAACAAGTTGATTGTTATTTCATTTTCAAAATACCTTGGGTTAATGAAATCACAATCAACTTACAAACTAGAACAGACAATGGTAGGAATATTAAAAAAATCAAAATATTTTTTAAAAAAATGAACAACTATCCTATTATAAGGCTTACACTCTGAGAGGTTTTTCCTTTTGTTTTCTATGGCTATAACGTAATGACCTACAAAACGAATTCTTGGCAATTTGTGATGATAAATAATACATAAATTCTTTAGCCAGTTCACTAAATTCTTATTTTTCCCTTTTGTAGTATCTGAGGAAGCATCTAAGTATAACAAACCAAAAGCAAGGGAATATTTAGTGAATACTTAAGCCGACGTTTTAAGTTTTTATGACCAAGTAAAAATCCTATAGTTGTAGATTGTTCTATGTGCAATATCATTTTCTCTTCCACTTTTAATTTTAAACTAATTTGAAATTTAAAGCTTCATGTACATATCACGTATGATATTCATCTTTAAATTTGCACAGTTGGATATTTGTTCCACAATAACAAAACTTGAATAGTTTACATGAGATTTGAACTTACAAGAGCCATAAATTGATTTTTGAAACTTTTTGAGGATTTTATCCCCTTCAGTTCACTTTTAAGATACAAATGAAATTCAGATGAACATAAAACAAAGGAAAGTGTGCCTCTTTTAATTTTCCATAGAGTAATTATAATGGGAAAAAAGTTTCTGAGATAAAGCAGGATAAAGGATAAAAAAAAAAATAATTAAAAGATTAGAATGCTCTAGGTTTATGCTATTTTTGAAGAGAGAATTCCCTGCTAGTTTATTAGAAAACTCAAATAATATACAACTTCACTCTTGATAATCATTTTTAAAGTAATTTTTACTTGGATAAAAATTAATAGATTAAGGTGCCCATGTGGACAGAATGAGCAAGGAGGATCCCGGGAAGAAGCTGCTGGAGGGAAAGTTGGACTGTGCCAGAGGAAGAGGAAGACCAAGGCTCCGATGGGAAGATGGAGTGGCACAGGATGCCAGACACATCTAGAACGCCCGTAACTGAAGGGCTACAGCATTAGATAGAGCCGCCTGGCGAAGGCTCTTTGAGGAGGCTAAGGCCCACATAGGGTTGTAGAGCCATATTGTATTGTAAAGTATTTATGAGCTGATTATTAACCTGATAATAAATTAAACCGTTATTATGATAAAGCTAATGTTTGCGAATTATACTGACTACTGAAAACAAATTATTTTTGTAAAGCTAACCATGGAGTAACAATATTAATGAAAAAAATGTAGGAAAATGGCATTGTTAATAATGTCTGTACATATAGAAAAACATTACTTACTATTACAATCTTTAGAAGCAGAAACTGTTTTGGATTTTGATCCAGAAGGAGCTGTTTGTTTTTGAGGAGAAGACAATTCAGTTTTTTTTAATTCCTGTAAAAAATAACATAAATCTAATATTATTAACTTTTAAACTATGTATGATCATTGATATATTGATTAGCAACATTTTTAAAGGCACTAATATTTATAATATCACAGATGTAAATAAAGGAACTCATCGCACTATAGACTAAATATTTAATCACTTATCGACACACCTAGAAAACATCGTTAGTCATATTTTAAAAATAAAATAACCCTTTTTTGCTACTGGTTCTCTTCTTATCTTCCCAATCTCCAGTTGACCGCTAGAGATAAGCCGAACCATAATTCTTAAAGAAAACTTTCACTTTAAAATGGTACAATTGAAACTAAAATTACCTTAAACTATTTAAAAGCAATCACTTCTAATAAAAAGAAAAATTGGCACTTAAAAAACAATACACTTAACTTTTCCAAATTTCCCTTGGCATTTTCCCTTTTTGTAGCTCCCAACAGGCACAAATTTCTTAATTCTTACATAATACATCTTCTATAGATAAAGTAAAAATAGGTGCAGTATATCCGATGCAACAATTCAATTTTTTATTAATACAAGGCTCAAAAGAAACCTCAATTTTATTTCTATAGAATCAAAAGTAAATAGAAGGAAATGTTTTAACTAATATTGAACGAATATGTATTGAATATATATTGTAGTAGGATTAGAGTAATAAAGGACTCGACTCAACTTAAGATCATCAAATCATAAATAATAATACCACCACTAAACAAAGCAGGGAGTCCTGCTAGAGAAGTGTTTACAATAAAGTAATTAGTTTGAAAATTCACTATGAAATACAACCGGAAAATGTTATATGTGATTTACTAAATAGGAAAGTTCTAGCACTAACTGCTTAACAGTATCAATCATTTAAAAATCAACTCTTTACATTCCCATTCAGTGAGCCATAGGAAATGTTATCCCAACAAAACAGAAATAGTGAAAAAGATATGTCCAGCCATCGGGCTGAAGAAAACAACATTAAAATAGAATAAAACTATTTAAACACAGAAAAAGTACTTACATCAGCATACACTGCTTTTGCATGTCTTAAAATAGCAATTATATGCCCCATTAAAGTGATCCCCATGTCTTTCAGATATTCCTTTTTAATATCAGGTAACATATCCAATTGAATTTGGTTTTTTGAGAATGTCACAGCATAATTTTCAGCTTCATCTCTTGGTATTCCTGCAGCTGAAAAGAATTTCAGCCAGGATGCTAAAAGAAAAAAAGAAGTACATCAAAACACCTCTATAAATACATTCTAAACTTTGATAAACTTCACGAAAATGTAAAAATAACTGTTAAATAAAATAATAATAATAATTTAACATCCTTTATTGGGTGAAGAAGTATAAGTATAAGGAAATAATAAACAATAAGCTATTAACTGACAAGGGAATTAAACCTAATGTCTGAAATTAATTTGTCCATACTTCAAATTGACTAAAATATATATGAAAAGTTATTTCGGTTAAATTCTAAATTAGAGACTATACCTGCACTGCTTTCTGGTTTCATGTTTTATGACATTACCTAAAAAATAATCCGAACCACAACAACCCGATAACAGACAGAAAACTAAGTACCTTACAAAAACAGTAGTACTGAAGTTGTATGATGCCACTGCTGCCATGAACATAGCCTTTTTTAATTATGATTTTAAATACATATTTATTTGTAAAAACTGCTTAGTTTTAAACTTTAATAAAACTATGAATGTATTGTATATAAAATTATACAATTAATGTTTATTTTGACTTTAAGATTTAGATTGTCAAGGAGGGAGGGGGAATACATATTGTGTTTCAGGTTGCCGTGTTCAGTGGTTGACGGGCCCTGGTTGGGGTTCTCTGTCGTGTATGTAGGTAGTATCGCGTCTGCCTTTGCTTGAGCCAACATTCACGTTCATTTTTAAGTCCAGTAATTCAGTTCAATAATCATGATGAACAATGGTACTGACCAATATGGAGATGGCTACATGGAGCCTGAAGAAGAATGGGAGCGAGAAGGGCTTCTTGACCCGGCTTGGGAAAAACAGCAGAAAAAGGCAAGATTCAAATTAGGTTTTTTAATGCTATGAGTGAATTAATTGAGTTAAATCAACTGAAATTTTATTATAGAAGCTAAACCAGTAGTATCTATTTTTAAAAATCTTTAATACAAATCCTAGAAGTTGACAACTGTTTCTTAAATACTGCGTACAAGCCTTATTTATTATATTGTCAACTTTCTTTCATTGACATTATCACTTATTTAATGGATAACTGTACAATTAATCGCCTATATTCTTTCCCAATTGTTTAAAGTTAATTGTATCTGCCTAATTCCTGTCTAAAAACTTTCGAGCTTACTTGTTGTGGTCTTCATTGTTCTATTATGTTTCCATTACTTAACAGTGGTTGATTCCTTATTTTTATTTGTACTCATACCTTTATTCATAACTTCTCAAAAGTACTTTATTATCCAGCCCAAAGGTTATGAAAATTGATGTAATTAATAGTCATACGTTCCTCTATTTATAATCTGATAATAGTTTATCAATCTTTTATTTAACAAAAAAAATAATGTTATTTTAAACATTAAATGCATAATTAGCGATATAAAATAATTATCTTAGGTTTAAGATAGTTGTTACATATCTGAATTATTCAGTTTTAACGAATATTAATTTTGCTTGTACTATGATATGAATGTTTGTATATACTTAGGTTAACTTTATTTTAGTAGTTTAACAGTATCATAAGTTTTTTGATTTCGCCGTTGGCATTCTTAGTACTACATTGCTTCTTTCTCACACAGTTGTACGTATTAATCACTAGCAATGATTCAATAAGAAGGGTTCTGAATTCTACTGTGTACTAATTTCTTGATATTGCAGTATAGATAAGAATAATTTAGTAACGAATCTAGTACACTTGTATATTTTTATTACTTCATGGAACTAATGATTTTTGAAATTCGTAAAAATGTTTTGATTTTTATCTCGTAAATATTGTCTTCTCCCAGAAAATCTTCCCATATTAAATATTAAGTTTCATCAAACTTAAATAGGCCAGAAAATGAACGAATTTGTTTTGGAACACTTTCAGAATATTTCTGCGTTATCAATATACTGCGCTTAACTAGTGCCTTTTAGCGGATTTCGTGGTAACTAACTGCTTTTTATTCAACTTGAAATTGGTATGCCATTGGGATTACTGTTGTTAAATTTGGTTCTATTTTAAATTATTGTTTCTGTCGACTTCTGTTGATTTTGGCAACTTATACCTAAAGCAGTAATAATTTAAATTATAGTTATGACCTACCTCCATTAAATAGGGTCCCTCGGGGACTTCTATATCTTTATAGTGATTGAAAGACTCCAGATCTGGTCTAATTAACGCAGATATAATTGATATTGCAGTAGGGCTTCGTTGAGATTTGTTTCTCTCTAGATTGAGAGTAACAAGGGAAGTTGATAAAAAAATATTTTTAATTTTATCTAATTAAAACAGTATTACTTTTAAAGATTCCAATGAATACGAATTTTACAGATGAATCCAATGTAATTTGAAATCTCGTTAGTGCAGCGCCGAAAATTGATAATGCTGGGCTACTCTAAAGTTTTAATATTGTTTCTTTTATTTTAGTTTAATTTCTACTACAGTAGCTAAGCATAAGATATTTTTTCAATGGGGGGCATGATTAATTTTATCGCCTCATCCTTCGCAGACTTCAACAGCCAATAGCTAATGGTTAAAAATCAAGAAATATCGTAACGTTTAATGATTACAAAATGGAATACCAATCCTTAGCACTCTTTGAATATTAAATTATTTTTATAATGTGATAAAAGATAACCCTCAGAGATTTAAAAAAAATATATAGTAATTTCGATCGAATTTGATTAACATAAAAGATGCTGTAGCAATATTCGCACCAGGGCAGCCGGTGGGGTGCAGTGGGGGCCCCTTCATGCTTGGTTCAACTAGAGAGAACAAAAAATTATTGAAATACTCTTTCAAATTTACGTTGGATATCACACTACTGAACGACTGCTACCAATAGAAATATAGTCGTTAACAGTGTTGCTTCGATCGTTGTTAACATATATATTTTTACATATATGTCGCTTTCTCATTGTTTTCATCATAATATACTAACTGATATTATACTTTAAAATTTACTAGAAATTAGGGCAATTTATTTAGACCTCAGTTTTTCAGAGTCCGCAGAGTAGTTGAAAATAGACTTTTCAGAACAAAATATCCTCTCCATCTCGAACTATGAGCAATAATAATAAGATTAAATTCTACTCATTATAGCCATTTATGTAGCAAGCGAAACTTGAAAATTTCAATTTCCGAAAGGAAAACAATAATTGACAGCGCTAAATAGACGAAATTCGAGAACCGTCAACGAATGCCGGAAAAATTACTTCCCAGTAGCTATATTTATTGTATGAATACTGAGTATTTTTATGATTCAAAATTTTTATTTGCTCAATTCATCACTGTCTGTGGTGACTTGAACAACTTGCGAATGTGGTCCCTTAAAGCAAATTATTAACTTATATAAATTGGAAGGTGCCTACTTATAACTTATTGAGGAGCCTGAAATGGGTCTATGCATTAATAAGGAAAGATTAAGTACATGAGGGCAGGTATCTACAAGCAAGTGAACCCAGAAGTGTGTATCAATAGGCCCTTACAAATTTAAAAAACTGGGTGATTCCACTTATCTGTTAAGTATCACAAACTTTTTGTATGATGTAAAAATATATTTAATAACATTTATAACTAAAAAAAGTACAAATAAACAATTTATGGTAGAAGGCTCTTGGCAGTCTTCTTTCCAGACGCCAACATGGCCTCTTCGGTATTGAAGACGAAGCTTGAAGTGAGTTTAGGTAGAGAAGGAATTTGTCATGGAAGAATTGTAAAATCTTTCTCTAGCCAAATCAGCAACATATGAGGCATTAAGTCTACGACATAGGTGATTTTGTTGTTGATAAAGTAAACATTATGGATTTTACGAAGGATTTGGGAGAGGAATTCGATGGGTTATTGGATACATATTACTGATATATTAGTATATAACATTTTCGCTTCCATAATACAGTGATCTAATTTTCAGATATGTTAAACTATGCTCTAGTTTGAATTATTAAAAATAAATTTGACGAAAATAACTCTTTGACTCTTCTCTCAAAACCATTCAACAGCAAATATTTAAAATGGCCTTTTAGGCCTTACTCTGTTTTGGAATAGACATTATTAATTTATAATCTACAGTTAAATGAAGTAGAAAGGTATCATGGATGTCTTATTGCTGTGCCTGTTAATTTAATTGGGAGGGTCTGTACGCGGACAATCAAAAATTACCAAAAACAAAATGGAAGGCCGGGTTTTGAATATCGAATGAATTATTCAGATAAATTTCTGTAGTATCATTTATTTAACATTCCCAAATCTAAGTTGAGTTTATTTTAGTGATTGTATAATACTGTAAACCAAGATTCAGGGGCGATTTTATGCATCAAAACATAAAAATTGTTGCTTTCAACCTAACACTATGCTATTAGCTATTTTGTAAAAATCACATAAGGAAGCACTGTCCTGGATCTACAATATAATTATTCATAAAATAGTAAGTTTTAGTAATATCTGTACTCTTATAAATCCAGATAAGAGTGATTTAATTCATTCCTGTAATATCTTTGTAAAAATCTTGACAAAGATATTACAAAATGCAAGGAAAATATTAATATATAGTGTAGTATGGGTATTGCGTAGATCTTCTCCATAAAGATACGCGCAAATCTTTGCTATGACTTTTTTTCGAAGTTTTACAGTGTCGAACTTCTGCCCCAGTTCAACACTGTAAAGTTCGTACAGAATTAATGTGTTTTCCAGATCGAATCTCATTAAATTTACTTCGATACTCGGTGTAATGCACAGTTTAGAAACTATCGTATGGGCATATTAGAGGGAAGAGGCAACCTTATTGATTTGTAAAATCTCTCTGATAAGGGAAAAATTAAGATAGAATAAAATCAATAATTATAAAATGCAGAAAGAAAATCGACGTAAAAACAAGCCTGATTTTTTTTGGTCTCTAAATTTAATTTAGAAAGCGGAGCGGCTCAGTGGTAGAACACTAAGCTGCTATGCCATAGGTCCTGGATACAAATCCCGCGGCTGGCAGACTTTTATTTAATCTGTTTGTAGTCGGAGATGGATCCTATGGGATCTAGGATCCTCCTGGGGCTAAGCCTCTATAAAGAGGGTACCGAAATAGTGGAAAAATCTGGCTCTTGAGCGTGGTCTAGGACAAATCACCTCCCTGCTCAACCGGTTTCCAAGAAACAGTACAGTCTCTAACACATACTAAACCCAATTTAATTGGGTTGTAGTGGCAAAGTTTTTTTTTAATATTCCTATAAATACTAAAAAAAATATATATTACGCTGAATATTATATTTATGATTTCCTTTAGTAATCTTTAAATTGATTTGCCAGTACTAGTAGTCGAAACGATGAACGTGTTACCCTTAAATATTAAATATTAAAATATTGCCCTCCACCAACACTCATTTAGTTAGTACTATAGGATCGACAGTACTCTTTCTTCCCACATCCTCGCGTGCAGTTTCCTTCGCTTAACTGAATGAACCTAAACTGCTAGCCGGTTATACTGTGAAACGCATAGCACTATAAAAAAAACTTCGCATCTTTTTCATAAAGTTGAAGCGATCGTCACATTTAATTAAATAACTATTGTACAATTATGATAGGGGAATTAAAACATAAATTAATCATTATATTTAATTGTATTGATAAAATAATGTGGAAAATTAAATAAGATCAAAGTGATGCGTGCATTCCAGAGTACCTACCCGTACGCCAGCAACTGCTCAAGCTTAAAATTACAAAGTGGGTAGCTCTAATTAGGGGAAAAACGTGGTAATTGATTGTGATCTCGGGCAAATAGTACGGTACATACTATGTGCTCAATCGCATACTCTTCTTGGGTTGTAGTGGAAAAGGCCCAAGCAGTATTTATTGTAAAAATTGAATTGGTTTTGATTGTATGGATAGTTTCTTATAAGCGACAGTATTACACATTCTGGACATTTGTGGTTCGGAAGAATATTCTTCTACTTTCAGTTGGGTTAGTTTAAAATATAATTATAAGAAATCTTTTATTTGCGATAGGAAGAAGTTGAATTACAGTTTTCTCTTTTTTTTTCCTCATCTTTATTACTAAGGTTTTTTATTTTATTTTATTCTTATTGGGGCAAGAGGAGTGAAGGCGTTCTATTTCCAGGACCACCAGAAATATACGAGGTCCGAGGAAGAGTGTCTTGCTTCACTAATCTATTAATATCTACTGAATAGTCCACCACCCCCAATCTCCGCTCTATAGCTAAACTAGAAAAATTGGAGAAGAGATAGCTTAAAATTTTAACCAATATAGACTAATGTTTGTATTACGGGTTAACTTAATTGGAAGGAAAACGTAGCTGTTGAGCGTTTTAGCTGTGTAACTCTCTGCACAACCGTTGTCCTTGAAACAGTACAGCCTCTATCATGTACTGAGCCCAGGACCTTTCATGGGTTGTAGTGGTACAGAAAAAAAATGCATGTTTATGTATATGTATATAGGGAGTGAGGATCGAACGATTTAATCGGTTATATTTTATGATAGATCCCCATAAATAATGAAATTATAAGACTTGTTTGTTCCTTGTATTTTTATTACCGGAGCGTGAGAACGGATTCTGAATATAGTCTGTAGATTTCTCGATCACTTCGTTGACGATGCTACTGACAACATTGAAATCGAGTTTCAACAGCGTTTGCCTTCAGGGAGGAAAGAGAAGCATTGAGATTATTTTATTTTGAGATTTTTTAAGTTATTTTATAATAGGTTATTATAAATTTGCATATAGTTGCAGTTAGATGTTGCATTCGAACGGACAATATATGAAGATTTTGGGGAGAAATCATAATTATCTCATATTACTTGGGCAGATTCATATTAAGGTGGGTTTTGGAACGGGCGATATTTTGTAATCAGTCTGTACGTAAGATTATGAGAAAAAAATCGTCGGTTTTCTTCCAGGTTCCATTAAGATCAAACTTAACGGGCACCACTGTGCTATGGAGTTTTATTCAGGCGCAAGAGTAAATACGATAACTAACAGAAGGTGGAAAATGGCGGTAGTTAAAACTGTAACCCTATCAAGAGAAGTTGGATTGTTATGTTAAGAACCTCTTAAAGACTTGTAGGACTAAATGTGTAAGTTGAAAACAGATGTTTGAACCTGGTCCATCCTGGAATGACAAAGGCAGAGATTTACTTCAATTTGGCCTTGGATATATCGTCGTTACCTTCGGTACGAAGCACCCGGAATGAATGATGGTGAAGAATATAATGGATGGAATACTAGAGAATATAAAGATTAGCCAGGTTAAGAAATTCGGCGTCAAATTGAATGAGAGCGATTGACAAAAATTGATTTAAAAGAACAATATCCATAATTACACATTTACATTTAATTCGATAAGAATTAAAAGTAAATTAGACGATTTCACACCTAAGCAGGTCGGAGGAACAGAATTTACAATACATAAGGATGGGTTTTTCAGGTTTCGCATAGTTTCAATCTCTCCAAAATGCATTAACTTCTAGCTTAAGAGGGTTAGGATTGAAACTAGCAAAATATCGATTTAAAAACAGAGCAATTAAAGACACAAAATCGGTGCGGAAAGGGTCGTCCATCCTCCTTTCGAGAAAGAAGAAGCTACAAAGACACTTCTGAGAACGTCAAAGAGTTAAGAGCGCCCCTTGAGATTGCTTTATTGGAGTTCAATATATTATTTTCTTTACTCATATTTATGTATTAATGTTACGCTAGACCATTTCTTCAATTTGTAATTAGTGCACCATATATTATATAAAAGATTGGATTGAATTTATATTAAAGATTGAATCGGATTGAATGTATAACTTGTTATACAATGTCACTGATATTGTAAGCCACGGGTTGCTAAGTGGTGTTGCAATGGTTTACGTATATTAATTATCCTTAGCCGTTCTTGGAATTCTCTACTTAAGGTAGGATGAAGGTATCTGAGGTTACTGACTACGAATACAAACTGGATGTGTAGCAAGGACTTTTTTTATAATGTTAGAGTTGAAGAAAGAAAAGGCGGAAAATAACTGTGGTGTTAAAATCAGCTGTTACAACTAGGGATAGTCATAATTTGCAGTTTCTTAATCTCTTAAAAAAATGTAACCACCAAAAAATGTGAAGCTTTACTTTTCAAGATACATTCCTTAAAAAAAAAATTCATCCCTCCAACGTTTGTGGATTTTTTTTACGGGCCGATTAGAAAAAAACAACCAAAAATAGGGCGCTTAAAAAAAATAAACTTAAATAATTGAAATGTTATAAAATTTCGTTTTCTTATTTCCTTTATAAAATTTATTTATTGATGTAAGTTCTGCAGTTTTCGTATTAGTATACTATCACAGTGATTATTCAAAGAATCGGATTGATTTTACCTTAACTTGGTAAACGAACATCAACATGATATGTTATCAGTCTAAAAATATTAAATAAATATTTCTAACGTAGGATGGAAAATATTTCTAACATTGTGATATCACCTGTACCCTTCGTCGTAAACCAATAACTTCCTGTCCTCCAGTATCCTTTAATAACACACCACTGACTCCTGTAGGACTGCATCTTGACAAACTGTTTAACTCGGAATCCTCATACTAGACTGAAGACCTGAAACTGCTCGCCGTTTCAGGCTACTTCAACACTTAATAGACAATTGCGCTAAGCTCTCAAATAATTACAAAATAATCATTTACGTGACTATTATGAGACCTATTCGACTTACGGAGTAAAGCTTTGGGGCTCCACTAAGTCATCGAATTCCTCTTGTATCCAATCCTTACAATCCAAAATCCTTCGTAAAATCCATAATGTTTCTTCCTTTGTTACGAAGTTATGCATGACATCAATGTCCCATTTGTTAAACCCGATATTTCATGAAAAACTTAATTCCCACTCAAAACCACTAGTTTCAAACCTAGATAGTTCCCATAATCCTCCAAGGAGTCTGAAAAGAAGATGGTCTCGTGACCTTCTATCTAATTTCTTATTCGAGTTCTACCACTTGGTAGTTTCTCTACTTGCCTTTATTCATGGCATTATGTATCATTCATTATATTTATTTGTTGTATTATTATAATGCAGTGGTAAATTTCAATAAATAAATTAAAAAAAAATTGTGATATTATTTCTTTCGTTTTAATATAATAATCATAATCCTATAACACAACAACTCTAACAAGAAAATTTTCTTTTCCGGGAGTAGTAGTAATTTAATTATGCTGAAAACCAAAAAGAACTTTCTTAAACTAAATACCAGTGGAGTATCAAGATATATTCTTGTATTGAGAACATAGTATATTCTAGGGTATATGAGAGAGAGCTAGGCAACAATGCTATTCCTTTTATCTCATTTAAACACTTGAGAGGGACTCCTCTTGGCGGTCTAACCACTAACTTGAGAAAGCGGAATTGTATTGACAATTTTTTCAATGATTCGTACCGTAAAACCTCACAATATTTAATTTAACCTCAAATGTGTACTCATATTAAGTACAGAACTGTGTATATCTTATATGGTTACTCTGCTACGAGTACTTATGTTTGAATTAATTAAAAAATAATACATTGGGGTTAGATTTCCTACTTATTTCTTCAGCAAGAATTTTCTATAACTTTCAGTATATCGCATATATATTAGATACAGTAACGTCAGAATTCATTCGATAATGTTATACTAAAAATTAATCATGTTGAAGTTCAGGGGTTGATTTTTTTTTGTCTAACATTTTCTATTAACTAAGTGTTTGTAGATTAGAAAGGGATTTTCTAAGACAAAACTCAATCGATATAAGTTTTTAAGTAATAAATACTGCGTGATTTTAATGAGTCGCGAACATTTAAATTAGATCTTGCACGCCTATCGAAAAAAGCAATCTCCGATCTCTAGGATTGGTATATTATATCAGTAGATATATCATTTTAAATTGCAAAAAGTGGTTGATTTTGTTTTTGGGATGTTTTATGTATTTTCCCTTTTTAATAAAAAACTCTTTAGCCATAAAGTGTTATTGCAATAGGACTTAGTCAAAGGATGTTTCAACTCGTTGAGTGCATTCAGGTGAAATGTGCCATACCAATTTTATTTAGCGTTAAATTTTCGCCAATTTGCGGTCAATTGTTATTTGAATATCTCCTGCAGTGTCGAGAGTGATATGAGTAATCCGCAAGATTGGTTATGATTCAGTTTTCACGAAATTGCTCTGCAAAATAGTTATCAAGCCGGAACCAAATCTAACTTTGATCGTTTTTGTAAAAAAAATTCAGGTAATTTAACTTTCTTTAAAATTGGGAATGCCACATTTTCGTATTAAATAATATAGCAGTTAAATTTTCTTTGTGGTTCCACAAGAGAAACATACGTACGGACATATAAATATATTTATGTGAAATTAAAAATTATTTAATTTTAATTATTAACCGGTAATGAAATCTATCTAATATGTTATACCAAAGGTGTATCCGGTAGACTTTCAAAGCTTAAATTCGTTCTCCTTCTTAGAAATCTCATTTCGAAGCTAATGATTCTTAGATTCATAGTTTTTCTTGATGAAATGATTACCTAATTATATAAATTTTCCATAATTACACTCCTTTTTTCATACTGGAACTCATGATTATTTAAACGATTGAAAAGTTGTGACTTAACTCGAAGCGACAACCTAGGAAAATAATACCTCATTATGCTGCAGTTCAAAATTAATTTCTAATTTCATGTTCTTTAATTAAATGGAAAATAGAGGTGTGAAATGGTCAGGGGGTTCAGTCAATGATAATACAAATTAAAGGTTGATTTATTGTGCTTACGTTTCGGCCTATGATTTAAGGCCATCTTTAGGGCAGTGAGATGAAGAGTCCAACTTAAACTGTTGGACAACTAAGAAGGCAACAAACGTAGGCACTATAAAATAAGTCATTCATATTTTGTGTAATCATTGATCGACCATTTTGCACAACTCGTCGAGTTCTTTTATAATAATCTCAGATTATTATAAAAATAATTTGTTATTCATTGTTCGATTTAATGACCAACAGTTTTCTTTTATTCTTAGCCCTGATTATGGCCTAAAACTTTGGCTGAATCATTGACACAAATAAAATATGTTAATCTTATTGTGTGTAAAATATTGACTGTACCCCAGACCACTTGACACTCTTACATGATTTTAACGTTAGATGCACTTGAACTCAGTGCATGTTCGACTGTATATCATTATTGACAGCAAATTTAGTTGTAATTGATTAGCAATCCAGTTGCACCGGACATTGTAGGATTTATGATCTCGCTAGCCTTAAAATTAATATTTCGCGCTATAGGCTAGCCGTTAAATCCTTGGCTAGTGCGGCGGGTAGGCCTAAAATACTCGAGCTGAGCCTGCGCCTGTTCTTCCTCTCAAGTTACCGCGGCCAAACATGGTCTTGCCTCCTAACAGCTAGCATTATAGGCATCATGTAGTCCTCCAACCATCTAGCTATATCTCTTACAAATTATTTTCTAATAGGCATGAATAAATAGGTCGATATTGAGACATGTACAAAAGCTGTACTTCTATATATTTATAATTTAGGATAGGTAGCTATCACAAGTTAGATTATCAGTGAAGGTTATTATACTATCCATTAGACTTCATTGTCTAAAAAGTGTTTAAAAAAAAACATAGAAAGGGACTTTTGATCAATTCTAATGTTTTAGCAATCGTTTAAAGTCTACTTTCTTCAAGAAATGTCATCTTTAAGTTAAGCCTTCAGTGGCAATTGTATTGGTTGAAGCTTTTTAATTCCAGAACGACGTATTTGATATTCCATTCCAAAGATGTTTTTTTTTATTAAAGTCATATTTTCAGTTATATCCTGTTTGAAGTTTTATGGAAATAATGATATATGTTAAAATCAAAAAAGTTTCAAGGTTTTAAACATTTTCTGATGGTTAAAGAAGAAATTTCCATACCATCACCACATTAGGGATGCTTTGCTTTATAATACCCAAATTTTTATTTTTATATCTGACATGGAACTTTTAAATAGCTTATTAATAAATTAGGTTTTTGAGTTAACTTTTGATGGAGTTACATGTTTAATGGACCATATATTGCAGATTTTAATATTTATTTGACAAAAATTATAAGTCATTGTAGTTATTTTCTATTTTTCTTCAATTTTCACATTCTAATTATTTTATTTAAATTATAACTTTTTCACTTATAACTGTACTTAAGAGTTCAAGAAACGTTGCAATATTGGAGGACGCAAAATAAAAAGAATACCCAACAATCATAGAATCGATTTCTCAACTATATTAAACAGTTTGATTTTCCCAACCGCGTTTTTTCCTCCTCAAATCCTTTTGTTTTATACTTTCTGCTTACATAGAGCAAATGTTGACTCTTCTACAGTTTTTTTTTTATCAAACCCAACATTCATTAACTTCATCGTAAAATCCTTATTCAAAAGTTATGGATGTAGGTTTGAAACGGTAGTGGTCCTTTGAGTGAAATGTTTTACCATTATTTTTCACTGTTTGGAGTAGATCCTGAAGCATGAAATTTTCCACCGTTCTAATTTTTTAAATTATTGGAAGATGTGACACCCTCCTACTTCATACAACTTTGTAGCTTAGTTCTATGAAATTCTATAAAACCAATATCAAGTTATGGATAGTTTTTTATTCTTTTTTAAAACTGTAATCGACGTGAAAAAACATAAATCCATACTTTGTGGTGAACCCAAATCCATTCATTATTTGTAGTGTTAGAGGTTTTTTTTAAAATTCTATGTGGTTACTTCTCTGAAATTGTTATGCCGTTTTCTCCCGTCTGTGGATGACTTGGATGTCGTTTTAGAAACTAAATTGATTTTTTTTTGGAATTGCGGTTAATAACGAAGGAATGATTTTAAATTAGTTATTTCAAACTAAGATAAAATTTGTAACTAATTAACTTGTTTTACATAGTATGGTCAACTTTCATCCTTCCCAAATGCTGAAGAAGGATTATTTTGTTCCTTTTCTGCGTCAGGTGAACGCCGCTGGAATGGTCGTTAAATTGTCACTTTTTACCACAAGGCCTTTCGTGAAAGCTAATACTATTTGGTGTACGTTTCGCCCACAAACTCGGTTGTACAATCATAAGATAAGCTTTAAGAAAGTATTGCTTTTATCAAACTCATCAGCTTTCGAAGCTGTTTTTATTATCTGTTTTTTTTATGAAGTAAATGAAATCCATTTCTGCAATCCTCAAATCAACATATCAAGTGAAAGTTTTTTTTTTTGTATTATGTTCAATTGGAATCAGAGTTATGTAAATGAAAATAAAAATCTATTTAGCTTTACTACTGAATGTTACATAAAAATATTGAATACTGAATTTTAAAAAGTGGAATGTAAATTGCAAGTATAAACGTTTAAAGTTTCGATTGAAAAATTTATTAATTTTTAATCCTGTTTTATTACTGTGAATATTTATATTACTTCAATTCATTGAAATTAACAACTGTACTATGATAATAGATCAAGCAAATAGAATGAATGGTCCTCAATAGTAAATTAAAGTAAAATAAAAAAAATACTTCTTTTTTTCAACTTAGCCTAATATTGTTTTTATTGTGAAATACGTTATAAGTATACTAAGAAATTGTAAGATAAAATATAGGAATAGTGAATGGATCTAATTGAATATAAATGAATATACTGGAGATTTTTTAAGCACCAAAGAATCCCCATCTCAACAATTGGGTCTATTTATATATCTGCTTAATTTAATGTTTGTACCTTATTTTTATCAGAAGGCTGATGGATGGTTTTTCATTTTAGTAGTCCATGATAAGATTTTTTTATCTTATCCCGATCAATATGGGTTAAAACAAGTATCACAGATTTTGTAAAATAATTTACAATTTTTTGTATACTAAATTTATAAATGTAAAATATAATCAAACTTTAGACTAGACCAAGGTCTGCAATGACTTACTTAAGATCTTACTTGGTCTCATCTCACTTAAGCTCCACATTTGTCGTGTTGAGGTTTAGGTTTTATAACACTTAGTGTTACGAAAAAAATAGCGAACATGACAACTTTTAACACAAGCGATGCAGACCTTTTTTAGACTGAACTCCTAATTAGTTTGAAGCCTAACGCCTTTACGATCGTGGGGTTCCACGGTTTAAAAAAGTATAAAATCAGAAAACAAGCTGAAGTTCTAAATTATAATTTTCTAAGTTAATAATTATTCCGACGTTTTTGTTTTGTTTTTCTTCAGAACCTCCTTTATTTTATGAAATTACAATCAAATTATAGTTTCGTAAAAACTATAGCTTCTATTTAAGAAAAGCCTTCTGTTACCTTTCGGTAAAAATATTCCGTCGTTTCAATTGGTAAAAATAAATATTTAGTTTTGTCTACAAATTTTTAATGCGGGAGAATTTTATTAACTTTCATAAGAAAATCTTTATATGTAAATAAAGCATGTAGTTTTTGAGTAATTAAAAAAAGCTAACAATTGAACGGATTTATTCCTAAACTCTTCGTTGTTTATTTAATGCGTAATCTAATGCGCTTTTATTATATGTATATTTTTTTATGTGCACATCTTTACATAAAAGGATATCCATTGTTGTACTCGAAGTTCGTTTTACACTGTTTTTTTTAGTTTTCCAGAAAAAATATATAGATATTTTCATTTTTTAGATACTGAGTCACTGAGCTCTCTACAGAATTTTACTAGCCATGCCTTAGCATCGTCCATTTCCTTGGTAATTAATAAATAAATAAAAATTGTTTTTAATTTGCCAATCGTAATTAGTAGGCAAAATTGCATGTATATATTTTATTCTTGTTCAGCCGTATACTTTGTTTTAAATCAGCAAGGATAATTAATTTTAGTTATAACAAGTAATTAATACATCTAAAAGTTAATTGAAAAATAAATGTATGACAAGGTAATAGTACTAATAATAAGAGGCTTAGCCATTCAAAGGTTCGATACCGATGCCACCAACCACCAACCGCTGTTCATCATTAGTATCCTGTCCTCAACGCTATCCTCCCTTCTTCGTCTCGGTCAACTATATATTAGTTTATTATTCCGCTCAGCGCTTACTAACTCTTTAAAATATATGATATAAAGTTTAATTCGATAATTAGGTTGAATTAACGCTTGCACTATAAATTAACTGACCAGGCTCATAACCTTTTTTTCTCTTTTTAAATTGAGCATGAAATATTTTATTTGTGATATTTTTAAAAATTAGATTTAGACCTCATTAAAGTTTACTATTTTTACAATAATCTTAGAGTGGGGTTCATTAGGGTTCCGACTGCTAGAATATATTGGCATACCATCTTAACCATCAAGGGTTATGATATACGATATATGCATGCGTGTGGATGTGGGCGTGTGTGTGTGTATATTTATACAAGTATGTACGTCTATATGCCTGTATGAAGATACTCCTATTTCCTTGTTCGTGCATTCACACTATTTTAGTATTTCATTTTTTAAATTTAATTTAAATAATATTTCTTAGCGTATCTCTAGGTGATTCCTCCATATTTTCTGGATTTAAAATCGTTTACGCTTAGGGAACGTGGTTTTGGTCCAAAAAATAAGTAAATACGGGGAGGGGATAGTGGGAAGTTAATGCTGGATTGAGAATAGTTATAAAATACTGTCATTAGAATTTTAAAGCTTGCATGAGGGTGCACTGGAGTATAAAGGGGGATTTTTCATTATATTAATCCGGTGGTTGAACTTTCACTTACCTACGTTTCCTAATATTATAGCTAAGTGGTAGAGCGCTGAGTTGTCGTGCCGAAGGTCCCGGGTTCAAATCCGTCTTTAAAAGATAATTTATTTAATCTTCTAACGGATGGATCCTGCGGGATCTGAAGACCCTCCTAAGGCTCATCCAGCCTATATAAAACGGGGACCCTAAATGGAGAGTCCATGACGGTTAGGCGTAATCATGGACAAATTAACTTCCTTGCATATCCGTTGTCCTAGAAGCAGTACAGTCTACCACGTACTGAATCCACATAATGGATTTTAGTGGTAAATTTGAGGAAGGGTGTATATATATTATTCTACATTATACGCCTGACATGGCTGACTTGCACCCCCTATAAATAGTAATACGACACTGAATACCGTACTTTTTTTATTTTATGAAAAAATATCGGTTTTATTATTTTATTTTAGATATCTATGCATATAAATTGTGCGAAAAAATATCAATATTTAAAAAATATATTGTTACTTATCTAATTCTGGAATTTGGTTTGAATTTTCATATATTCTGAAGTTGAATGGTTTTTCTTTGTATTTATTTTCTTAGATTATTGTTACCGTATTCTGTTGTTGACAATATGAGTGAATTTATTATTAATTATTCATACAAATTAACACATACACATTTCGACATTTTCATGTAAAATATAAATTATGCAATGATATTAAAAGATAAGGTGAAAGTGTCTTATATTTGTAAAAAATATTTTTTTTTTTTGAAGAATTGAAGCAAGAGGATGCGGGGAGCGGTGCGTGTAACCTCCTTTAAACCTATATAAATAATCCAGCTGAAATGTATCAGATTTGCAGCCGTAGCCAAAGTATTAATAGACGCTGTTGTTTAATTCTGGCCCGGATTCCCTTTCAATTCATCATCCTTCTTAATTTATCCACACATTTTTTCAGCCAAATGAGTTTTTTTTCAGCTCCGATTTCTAGTGGCCATTGTTAACTTTTACGAAAGAATATATAATGAAATGAATATGGACATGAAAGAAATTTAACTGAGTCAAGTTGTACATGAATGTACGATAATTGAATAAATAAACCTATCGATTTATTTCGATTTAAATTGGATTTCGCTTTTCTTTTACGCTATTGTAGTCTACTGTTGTATAATGTTATATATTTTACTCAAAATTTGCTGTATTAAATCCATTTAATATTCATACTTTGTGGTATAGTATTAGTATTTAATTTTAGTAATTTGTACGAGACATATTCTTCACTGCAATTACTAAGTTTAGTTGAAGTTACCAATACTGTAAATTATAAAATTTTAAAAAAATGCACGCCGTTTTGCTCCTTTCTTCATAATATGTACAAATCTCTGAGATATTAAAATATTGATGACTTTTTTTTTTAAAAATAATTATGGATATATTTTAATATTATATTATTTGTAAATAAATTGGAGGTTTAGGGAAAAAAATTTAAATAACTAGTGATCCGCATCTCTGGAGTCCTACTCCTATCGTTCATTAGAAATCGAGCAAACCCTTTTTTCTCATCCCTATCTTAAAATGCATCTGGTGCAGTAAAAGAGATTCCGCCAATCCTATTTAAATAAATAAATAGCTAAGAAGTTAAAGAAAAAAATTAAAACGTACCTTAGGGCAACACAAGGCGAACGATGATATAATAATATTACTTGTTTGTTATGTTTTATTTATAAAATACAAAGTATAGAGTATTTATAAAAAGAATCTTGGAAGAAGAGAAAAATATAATACAACAAATATGTATAAATATATATATTTTATTTATAAAATACGTGGATTTGCTCGTTAAAATAGACCTTGGAATCAACCAATTAAATTACATGATCAATTGGCACCATTTCTTATTTCTTCACAGGTCACTGATAGAGTTGATACTCCTTATCTCTTCCATAGTATTGACTCTGGCGTATAATTATTAATGCTTTATTAATTTAATTAATCCGTTCTGATTTGAGGTTATGTGATTATTTACCCTATCAATTAGGCGAGTACAGAGTTCCTTGGAGTCATAAATATTTAAAAAAATTGAAGCTATGTAGATGATCAGAAAATACCAATGTCACATAATACTATTTAGATGATTAAATTAACATATATATCTATTTCCTTTTTTTTTTTTTAGAATTCAGGCGTTGTCTTTTAAATTTATTGCAGCAGAATAAGTAATAAATGAACGTATAGTAGGCATGGAAATACAGATATAATATTTCTGCATACTTTTATATGCCCTTTTTAATAATTGAACAAATAATAATTAAATAATGAAAGTTGTTATTAGTTATTTTTTGCTCTTCTAGTTTCACTTCCTCGATTGTGAAGAGTTACCTCTGAGATGACCAGCTATGCATTATTCATATTAAATTCATTAGGATTTTATATTTATATATCAGACCGGATTCTACCACCTTATTATAATTAGAAAGGTTGTTCGACGAGTTGAATAGGGTTCGTATCATGCATTCTTTATGGCTTCGATAAGGTGGCATTATTGGGGATCTTCTAACGTTTCGTAATAATATAGATGTAATGTACGATGCATAAGTAATTTTTTTAAAGTTATTTTCATTCAGAAATACTTATTAATCTTAATATTCCTTTCTAGTTTAGGAAGGGATCATTAGTATGCTTAGGAAAGTGTTAATAACTAATTAACTAAAATTACTTTCCTACACTGTTACTCTTATGGCTCTTCCTTTCAAAGAATATTTTCGTTAAGCTTTCATTTTTTGGGGAGGGAAGTGCATCAGTGGTAGAGCAGTGAATTGCCATGCCGAAGGTCTCACTGCTGGCAAGACTTTTATTTAATCTGTTAGCAGTTGGAGATGGATTCCATGGGATCTAGGACCCTCCTAGGGCTCAATTAGCCTTTATAAAATGGGTGCCAAAATAGGAACAAATCTGGCGGTTGAGCATGACCAGACAAATCACCTCCCTGCACAACCGTTGTCCAAGAAACAGTACAGTCTCTACCATGTAATGAACCCCAGATCCTTCATGGGTTTTAGTGGTACTTTTTTTAGTTATAGTTTTATGATTTGTCTTCTTTTAGATTATGAATTAAACTATTATTCATAAAATATTTCATTAGATATCTTTTAAATTGGAAGGGGAGATCTAGAAACTTATTGGATATTATATTGTTGCAACAGCGTTATGGAATGGAGCGTCCTCAGAGAAAGCTCTCCTGTGACCCAAGAAACTCTTATTTCGATCATTCACCTACTTACTGCCACGATTCTTCTGTCTTGTACAATCTCAGATTAAGGCGAGATCTTGGTAGCCCATAATAAGTCTACTCTTTTCATCATACCATCTTTCCTTGAGGTGTTATATATTTATTGAGATCTTAAAGAAAGCCTTAAATATGGTGCAGTAGCCATTTGTTTACACTTATTAGATCAAAATTCCTTCGTTGTTTTATTTTATTTTTCCTTGTTTGTATATTTTATTTGTGTGGTTTGAAGATTGTTAATTAACTTATTATTATCTTTTTTTTATAAATTCTTCTGTCCTCAACCCTAATGATGCTAGTTCACTACTACAATGCTATCCTGTGATCTTTTTCTGTTAAAATAAAAATAAAAAATAAAGTAATTAATCTAGTTTTGTTCTTAAACGTCCTACTTTTCAGAGGCGAGTTTACATTATTTCCTGTTAAGGTACCTACATCTTTCATCCATATTTCAAGAAAATTATTTAAGGATAAATTTTCTAAATTCAAGGATATCTGAATTTCTGTACCTTCTTTTCATTAAATTTTGTTATTCTTTTTTTTATACCGAACTTCTACATTTTAAAAACCTTTTAATCTCCCAAAGCTGCGATTGCTACCTTCCTAATTTCGCGATTTTACTTGTTTCCTATAAATAAATTAATAACTTTTTAATAATAATTAGTTATTATTAATGTCATATTATAATATGGAGTAGGGTTAATTCAGTGGTAGAGTGCTTAGTTCAAATCCGGGTACGGCATATTGTTCATTTAATCTGTCACACAGCCGGAGAAAGGCCCGTGGGATCTGGAGACCCTCTTTAGGCTCTATAAAGTGCGTTTAATTAATTGGGGCAAAACCTGGCTGTTGAGAATTATCTAGGACAAATTACCTCCCTGAACAACCGTTGTCCGTGAAACATTAAAGTCACTACCATGTACTGAACCGTAGACCTTTCATGAGTTGTGGTACAGTTTTTTAAAAATTATAATTAACTTTTAAAAACATTTGTTTTCATTCAGTACGTTATTACCGGAAATACTTACCAAGATCTATAATACTTATTATTTATTATATATCTGCCCTTAAGTATGGCGGGTTATATTATTTTGCCATCCAATAAATAAAAGAAAAAAAAGGGAAATGTACTGGGAAAAATGATGGAGGATAGAAAAAAGTGTTTTCCAATAACTCTGTTTAGGCATTGCATAGACTTTCGCCCCAATGCTTTTTATTGGTAGCATTGTCTACTACAACTGTCTTACTTCTTTTATTTCCGCGATTTATAGCTCCAGTAAAATTCTGTTGGGGTTTCTTTTTGTGTGTGTGGATACAATTAAACCTTAGTAAATGCCATTTACCATGGTTTATGTTCCTCTGTACATTCTATTCTATTATGTTGTTAGATGGCTAACCAGCCCTCCACGACATTGTTCTAATAGTTCTCTTTTGTCAATTTAAAAATTGATCGGCGGTTTAAAAAAAAAAAAAATCGAGATATTCGTAATATTTCCCTATAAGTATTTTGAACTTCACTCGTATTATTTTCTACTTCAGTATCAGTATTCAGTATTTTACTTCAGTATCAGTTTTCAGTATTTTACTTCAGTAAATTTTCAAATCAAAGACAATTATGTGGGAATCAAACCCTTCTGTTAATACCTTATCAGTATAATATGTATAAAAATTTTCTTACATTTTTATAATAAGAGGGTTGTTTGTTTGACATTGGTTGATGGTCAGATTATAGTATTAGGTATAAACTGAAAATCAAAATTAGTTGATAGACCATTTATCTAAGTAGTTCCAACGCTCGTTCCAGCTCCCTAAAATTAATTTTAAACAATAAATAACACAATTAATAAATGGTTTAGACGATGAAAGGATTTTGTGAAACGATGGGGGTAATTCACTTAGCGCTGCCTCATTTCCTAATTTCATTCCGCCTAATGCCTAAGTAACTTTAGGTCTATTTTATTTCCAACGTCAAATTTAGAAGCCTAATTTTACTACTAGGTCTCTTGTAATTATAATCTTCCGATTAGTCCTTCTGGGAGGAACATCCTCTTTTAACAAAGGAAATTTCTTCGCCTATACTGCTGAAGATTTTTTTAGGGTATTCTAAAATACTCTCGTATCATGAGCGGTATCGGTATCGTATATCTGTATCTGTGCGTGAACATGCATTACTGTGGGGGTGGCGTTTTTATCTTTTTTACAGATAGGAGAGTCTCATGGAACACTAAACTCAAGAAAATCCTTTGAATTCCATTAGTTGTTTCTTAAAATATGTTTTCAACGAAAAAGTCCACTAAGAATCGAATCCACTCTGCACACGTATATTTTTTCTTTTGAAAGTTACTGCAACCATTTATTTATCTTTTGTGCCTAATTTCTGGCAATTCTATCTAATTTTCCACGTTTTTTCTTCGGTTCCCTAATAAGTAGTACCGGTCCGAGGAGCAGTATTTAAACTGTCGGTAATCTGGTTTTATGTCTGATTTGTTATCTATTTGTATATTAATATTCCTCTTCAAAATATTATTTGTGAATCTTTCTCTGTTCCTGTTTATCTGAATCTAGGGTGCGGAGTGGCTCAGTGGTAGAGCACTGAGTTGCCATGCCGGAAATCCTGGTTAAAATCCCGCTGCAGGCCATGACTTTTATTTAGTCTGTTTGCAGCGGGAGATGGGTCATATATTATCTAGGACCCTTCACGGGTTGCAGTGGTACAGGTTTTTTTTTTCTTTCTCTCTTCCAGTGATTCATTCCGCACTTATATATAAATCTTTCAAGGGTTCGTGATCTATTTTTAATTTTGTTCCGATTTTTTTTGTTTTTTGGGATCAGACAATGCTGACAGCAAATAGTATCTGAAAATGTGATTTAGGAGTTTCTGTAGGCTGAGTACAGTTTATAGCCGGCAGTTAGTCGTTTGATGATCCATTTTCTTGTTAAAGTTGAAATTTGATAGTCTTAAGATTGAATTTTGTTGAGAATGAATGATATAGGAAATAAAAGAAGTGCTGGAAATATTTAAAATTCATAAATATTGTTATTGTTATTCTGGATCTTGTACATGAAATACGTTCTAAATATTAACGTTTAAGAGCTATTTTATTTCCTAGCCTTGTTGTTTAGTTTTACTTCGTTACATCTGTTCGGTCCTCGCTAGCACCTGTTCTGTATTTCCGTTGAAGGTTCACTTCACCTGGACAATTTTCTGTTTTACGTTTTCAGTTCTCTAGTACTTATGCATCTGTATCTCAAAATATCTTTTATAATAGCCTATCCCACCAAATTTAATATGTATATTTTCTTTCTTGGTATTTCTGTCTCCTCAAAAATATTGTCACCGGTAAAGTATTGTAAAGGAGGTTAAGAAAAAAAAAATATGAACGTCACCGTTTTTTATTGTTAATCAGTTTAATCAGAAAATATTGTAATTTACTTTAAAAACGTAATGTTGGGCTGTTCATTGATGGCGAACAGCTATGTACTATCCTTATTCTTCGCTGACAGCCAGGTCGTGTTTTCGAGGCGGAAGGTCTACCTTGAAATGGTGGTGTGTGCCCTAAAGATTTGCTACGAAATGGTGGGCTTAAAAATTAACTTCGAGAAGACCAAGTATATTGCCGTTGGAGATCCTGATACAAATGCGCTTCTGGTGGACAAGGAGGCCAGTAAGAAAGTAAATATATTTAAGTACCTGTGATCTTATTTGGATACTACCGGGTCGTCTGAGTATGTCAGGAAAAAGGTGGAGCAAGCCCGAAAAGCTAATTTTAATTTTTTGCAGTATAAATCTTAAGTACAACTCGAAAATTTTTAATAATGTATACATTTTTTGAGGAAAATTTAGGCTTAAATAATCTAAATCAAAACATTATGGACCTTCCCGGTTTCTCTTTATGATCAACCATATAAAGGATTAGTTTTGTTAACCTCAATTATTTATAATTTTTTTACCATAGTGGTTTTTCTAATTCCAAAGTCTCTTCTGTTTATTTAATTCTTTTTTTGTATTCTAATTTGCTTTATCTTTTCCATTGATTTGCCTAAATCATTGTTGAAAATTGTAATAAGTCGAAATATAATGAAAGCCAAATTTCCCATTTTTAAGAAGTAAAAATTACTTTAAAAATTTTCTCATCTGATCCCGAATATGTTAGATATAATATGGATTGGGTACATTTGATTGTACCTTGTTTCTGTCATTGTTATTAAATAATTTTCTCTTGTTATCTAATCGATTGAATTTGTTAGTCAATAGTGTACTTCAAAAATAATTTTCTTCTGTGCATATAGAACGGGTGGGATAGTGCATATTTAACTCAATGACGAATCTATTTCTTTAGTCGCATTTACCCACAAAGTAATTGACTATTGGACTGACTGGAAGGTCTTCGGAGAAGGTTATCATTTTATATCTGTCACACCTAGATGTGTTTGTGTGTATGTTAAAAAAAAACATACACTGGGTCTGGGGTTCAGTACATGGTAGAGACAACGGTTTTACAGGAGGTGACTTGTCCTAGGTCACGTATATGTTTACTAAACAAAAACAATATACATAAATTATAAGTAAATATATGTACTAATGAAATAAAATTAAAAAATATTTATATAATATACCAGTAATTATAAATTGAAATATTTCTTCTAGTTTCCTGAATATTAATCATTTTATGTTTTTAGGTGAGGAAAAGATGTCTGAAAAAAGATCGACAGAATCTAATGAGTAGAGGTATATGCTTTTTACATCTTTGATTATTTTGTATCTTAACATATAAAACACTTTTTGATATCTTGGAAATTATACCAGAGACCTGTATGTTAACTGTGGATTACATCAGACGGTTGTTTATTTGGCTTTTTGTTTTCTTCATTTATTTCTCACTTATATCTAATACTAATCTAATCATTGAAACCTTTTATTATTTTTATTCTACTGAGAATGAGCTTTACTGGAAAGTTATCATTAAAATTTATTAGTAATCGTAATTTCTATATTCACTAGTGGCATAAATTATTATTATTTTTTATGATCTAACACAAATATTTTCAATTATTGTATGTATGCCTGTTTCTGGTCTCGGTTATGAAAAGAATACTTCATATGTAGAGACAATGATTCATACCTTTCATTTTTAAGAAATGTAGCATTAATTTTTGAAGATATAACTTTTATAGCTTTAATTTTGCGTTTCATAGCGTTTATCACTAAATAGGATAACGTCAAGGAATGGGAGTCGGCAAGAGGGGAAAAACAAGTAAATTAATAAAATCACTTAAATTTTTGTATTGTATTATTGATTGAAATTCAACATGGCACATGTTTCTGCTGTAGAGTGTGTCATGTTCGTTCTACGATCTGTCGATATAAGATTATAGCGACTAAAAATCTTTCTGCGTCAACACTGTTCACAGGGGCCCACACTCTTCACTATCCACAGAGCTCTTCTGACAACTTTCTCTTATTTGGGTTAAGACAACCTGGTTCTTTAATTCCTGCACAGCCTTTAAGGTTTTGGCAGGGAAAAGACCATCACTCAATTTTTTTAAAGTAAGGCTTTAGGGACACCAAGTTTCCCAAAGCTAATGAGCGTATGAATATTTTGACCCTTCTGATACATCTACCAATTTGACAAATTGGCCACACACTTCGTCAACAAATGTCAAAACAATAGAAATCAAACTTGCCTTACTTATCTGCAAACTGGTCTAAAATGTAATCAATACTCGAGTCTTTGGGTTCATACTCCTTAATGAAATGGATGAGAGCATCCTTGTATTCTGCTAGATATTCGACTGCATGAAACCACGTGTACCATCTAGTTATGACAGGACTAGGAACAAGTTTTGCTTCCATTTCAGGATAATTCTCTTTTAAGAAATATATGTACGCACTTTTCATCTTTCGAGCAAACAATGGACCTATTTAGAAAGCCAAATCTACAATGTGACCGATAACCACCCTAAAAACTCCATTCTCAGAACCTTCTAAAGACGCTGAACCATTAACCGAGCCTGTTAGCTAAATACCGCTCCAGCTAAGTTATATTAGCTAAATTATATTCCACTAAGTTGCTATTATACGTTGTATTTGGAAAGTGAAAACAACTGTTGTGGTTGCCTTTAAAGGAAAAATTGTTATTACATCATGTCTACAGCAAATAATATATAGTTTAATATAAATTAATAATATAACATATTTTGGTAAGCATATATGATCCTTACTGATATAGAAAAAAAAGCTTAAAAATTTCATTTCCTGTTCTTTCTTGGTTTGGAAAAAAAGTACCCTTTGTTTCGTGCCAATTTTTGCATAATATGAAAATATAGTAACTACACTTTGTAATATGTAAATGTCATAGGTTGTAGACCCTCGCAACTAATTTGTTTTATTTTTTTACTTGACAGATAATATAGGGATTGTTATGAGAATGCAACTATTTGAACTTCTCAAAGATTCATTGTTTTCTCGAGCAAATACTGTTTCTGCAAGAAAGTTGATGGTTGATTACGTAATAAGAGGCCCTGAAAATAAAGCTATTGTAGATGTTAAAAAAAATAAATAGATTATTTCTATTTTTCGCCGGGTTACTCTCTCTTTGCGTTCGGGCGCACTACCAGGGCAGCTGAGGCGCTTGGTTCAAAAACCCGAAATTTGTACTTTTGGTCACTTTGTTGAAAAGTTCGCATATTGTTATGTTTTGTCGTAAAAATCGCTGCTATTTCGCGTTCTAACGTATTTATCGCTTCAATTCGCGAAAATATCGTTAATGCGGTTAAATCAGTGCCTATATTCATATATGTATCAATACTTCGGAGTAAATTTAATAATGTGGAATTTCTTTCTTCTGTATTAAACTTTTTGCGATCTGTTCAAAATCGTATATTATTTATATCTCAAGTAAAAATTTAGGTACTCCAGCAGTAATTTATAAATTCCCTTTTTCCGTTAAGAACAAAGAAATATAGGATCTATATAGGAAGCAGTGGGTAATACAAATCCAGAATTGTAGTAACAACTTGAACCAGTTCAGTCGCTTTTGGTCCAAATTTAGAGTGTCGCAAGCTATTTTAAATAAAATCACTGGACTGCCCAGGTATTGCGTTAGATGTTAATCATAGCACTTGAAATTCCGTATCCGCTTTGGGCTATCATTATTAGTGAGAAACAACAACTTTTTTTTTCCAAATGTATAAATAAACTCGCTCCAATCAGTGAATTGCCTGAGATTGCTTTATCTATGGTAATAATAGCGAATTAACTATGTTTTGCTTTTCAGATGTCTTTTGAAATTCCGTGCATCTTGGTTAAATTGTTCTTATCATTTAGACCATGAGTTCTTTCTCGCGGAGGACAGAAGGATTCGTGGCTGACATGATTTAGCCGATAGGAATGATGGCGCCCGTGCCAATAATATACCGTTAGCTAAACATCTCTCTTCTATTTCAAGTTTATAAGTAGAAAAAATATCTGAAGCAGATTATATTTAATAATTAAGAATAATTATCTCCCTATATCCGCTAATCGATTCAGATCAATATATCTGATAATAATATATTGATTCTGATAATATTTATTTTGTTATCCTTTTAGTGCTTTCGTTCCGGTTTTAATATATTCTTTCATAGTCTAAAAAATGTTTCAGAATTTGTTCTAAAAACTGATTCAACTACTACAGGTTGAAGTATTTTATAGTTTTCTCTATAAATATTTTTTGTTTTGCCGAGGATCATTCAGTAAACATCATTGTCTGATTTAATTACTCGTAATCAACATCTTGACATTCTTTATTCTTTTGTGATAACTGATGAGCAAGTAATCGGGGAATTCCCTTCGCGCTTTCTGTAACATTAATTCAATATAATGACTCATTAGTAAGCTTTCTCTTGAGACAATTCTATGTACGAAACATTCATCATTTTCGACGAAGAATTTGTGAAACTGAAACGTAGAAGAGGGGTAAAAAAAATTATTGTACCAAATAAAATCTGCAAGTTAACCTCAGAGATTCTGAACAATACCCATGCAGATCCACGATTTTTTTTAAACATTTATTTTCCACTCAATAATTGTGACGTAAGGATAGAATATTTATTAATTACGTAGTAGAATGGTAGTTTTAGTTGTTGGTTCTTGGCCTTTTTTTTTCCCCCGTACTGTTGGTTTCTTACTTAACAATCAACTTGAATGATCATTTAAAACAATACCTTTTTTAACTATGGGACCAGTTTCGGAATAAATTAAGGGTGTCATTAATATTTCTTTAGCTTCTTTTCTGGTATTTCCAGGATGTTACAGGAAATTTAGAAACTATATAATGTGTATATCTGGTTCCTTTAAATGTTTTTTTTTTAAATAAGTGTCTGCTTTTAGTTTTGTTGGTTTTTAAACATTTCTTTTTCTATTAAACGAAAAAGGTAACTCTGAATGCCATTTTGTTATTAAAAAATATCTGGCTAAACTTTAAAACCTTTGATTAATCATAGATCGCTCTTAGTTATCTCTGGAATGTTTTGTTCCGTCGTCGTTATCATGGTTTGCTTGCTTCTAATCTCCCTTTCTTGATAGGTTATCAATTTTGATAATATTTTTACGGATTTCAGTTATCAGCTAGCTTAGTAACGTTTGTTGAATTTAGCTTGATTTTTTATAGGAGTCTACATAGTTTTAATATTCAATAAAATTGTTTATAGGTACTATTAGCTTATTTTGTTGTCCTGTAGTGTAGATAGAGTATAAACATTTATGTTTCATATCATATTCAAGCTATGACTTAATAAGCGACGAGTTTGCAAAATGTTATTATTTACTTTTCTCTATTTTTGGATGTTATAGTATTTTTAAGATTCTAAAATGTTACCATCCGAGCAGAGATTCGTGTGATCATCAGTCTAACTTTAGTTGTTATTTATCATTAAATCACTTTTGTAAGCGGACTAATTATTAGTATCATATAATTAGACATATGTTTATCTTATTTAATTAATTATATTAATCTCTAATTGGTATATGTTGTGATTATTATTGTTATTTTATGCGTTGTAACAGAATGGCGATTATTTATTTTGTTGATGGGAGCAATCTATGGCCAGATTTTGCTGAGAACAACGATTACGAGCATGGTTTCAACTTCTTTTCCTTCTTCAAAAGATTCAGTAAATATATTTTTAATCCAGCAATAAAATTATTTGTAATAAATATTTCGTCGAGATTTCATGTTGATTGTTATCATTAAAAGGATTGTTCGAACAAAAGATGTTCAGTTGGGAGAAATGAAGAAAATATATTTTTTTCTCGTTATGTTACCAAACCAATTAGAACCTGCTATTTTTAATTATAAAGATACATGTGTAGTAACTTAGTTTTATCATGTTCATAAATGACTATTATACTATACTATGATACTATTCATAAATATAAGATATTAGGAATATATCTCATTAATTAACTTTTTTTTGTTTATGGCTAATCGGACTAAGCTATAGTGGGAGCTCTAAATTTTTCCTATCCAGGTATAATTAGGATAGGGATTTTTGACGAGTACCTGACATCGCACAGGCTCTGGGCCCCCGTTTTACATCCCTTCCGAAGGACGGCATAAATAAGGATTTTTTACATCGTTTAAAATAGCCTAGGGCCACCTGGTGGACTACAAACCTGCAATCTTGGGCTTAGTGGTTTGTTACGCTAACGACTTGACCACAGGTCGCCCTATTAATTACACACAAAAACGAATTAATTGTAGTATTAAGGCCTACTTGTCAATCTATATTTATATGGCCTGCTTATATCTTACCAATATATTTATAAACCTTATCTATGAATGTCACTCTCCATTTAAATGCAGACCAAAGATTCAGTTGAGATAATAATTTTTAGACACGTTTTTCGTGTTGTTTTCACCACTTCGTCTACCCTTTTTTTTGTCACATACTGCTGTTATCGTAATGCTCTGTTCAAGGTATGTTGACTATTTCAACTAGGCTCTCTCGACTTCAGTCCCGCTTTTGTGTGGATTTATGAATATGTTTACCTATTTCTATTTATATATCCACTGTCAAATAAACCTTGCTTTGTTCTGAATAAATTTTATGGTTGAGGCATTTGGGTCAGAGGCTATGTAAGTGACTCATCACATTTCTATGAATAGATATTTTATTTATCGATTCCCTCACCCACTCTCCATTAAAGGCCTCATACCATTTCGCTTATGATGTCTTCAGTGTAAAGGGATCCAACGAAAATAGACCCGTGTTCTAGCAATCCATTTCTATTAATATTTACTTTATATTTATAGGCGTTGTAATGGAGCTACATGCCTCACCAAAAGACCTTGTGAAGTCAATTTAGAATTTTATATAAAATTCTTGAATCTTCGATATTTTTTGTAGGTTGTCTCACGAGTTAGGTCACAAGTTTTCACTTTTCATTCGTTTCAATGTTGATAACATAGTAAAATTATTTTTATTTTGGAGATTTTAATGCCTCAATAAGGAACTGTAGTAGTAAATTTATTATTATTTAGCTACACTTAACAACTTTTTGATCATTACATCTTTTAATCATGGGATCTCTCTTGATCTGTTCTTTACTATAATGTATGATGTGTATATATATGTATGTATATGTATATATAACTATGTATGTATATATAACTTTTACACATTATTTGAACCTATTATTATAATAAGGAAGAAAATGGTCCAGGTGGAGGTCAGAAAAAAATTCCTTAGTAAAAATAACTGTTTATTTATTCTTACTGAAGAGAATTTTACTGACCTTCACCCAGACCATTTTCTTCCTCATATATATAAGTCCAACTAATTTTATTTAACATCTAATTATAATACAATGTATTAAGCGATTTTATAATATAATAATGAAGAGAATAAAAAGCCTAAGATAGATAGCTCCCAGCTGTGATGTTTCCAGACCATCCTATATCTTACTGTTTAGATTATGAGATCCTTCTCAAACTCTTCTTCTTAAGCGTTCTCTGAATGATGTCTAGGATTTGATTTGATGGCAAGTCTCGTATCTTTTATTTTGTCCATGAAAGTAGAAATAGACTAAGTAGATTAAATTAATAGAATTTTTAACAGGTTTCATGAAATATGGTTTGCGTGTAGTTTTATATGTTAATACTATTATGGCTAAAAAGTCTTTGCTAAAGCAGGAGTCCTAATCTTCGCCTCTTCATCAATAAATATATTAGTGATCTTAAACGATTACCTGACACTTCAAATGCTCGTGACCGCCATTTTACGTCACCTCAGAATGGTCGTATAACCAAGGATTTTTTACTTCCTTAAAAAATCCTAGACCACCTGATGACCAGCGAACCTGCGACCTTGAGCATTAAAAAAAATACAGTACGCCGTAGAGATTGTTCTGTTTCTTGGACAACGGTTGTGCACGCAAATCTTTCCTCCAACTAAGGGTACCCATTTTATAGATCTCACAGGTTGTTAACAAATTAAATAAATTATCTACCTCAGCCTGATTTGAACCCATATCATCGATACGGCAACTCAGTCTCTGCCACTGAGCTACCCTGGCCCCCTAGGGCATAGAAAGCTCACTGGATTGGACTTGTATGCAGGTCACACAAGCATGAATGAGGGTGAACATAATATTATTGATCAATTCATCAAGTTGTTTATGTTAATAAATTTATATTTAATATTTAGAAACCCGGTCGTGGTAGAGCGTAAGGATGTGCAAAGGTTCTGTAACTGTCTACTTGGCATTATTCAATATGGCAAGAATAATTTTGCTATCAATGATGATTGAGTAGGCTGTATTTATGGTGAATGCTCGCTAGTCCGGATTCCAGCCCCTCCAATCTGCCCCTGGAGACTGCTTCACCCCTCTTGCGCGCCCCTCCGTCAACTCCGCGCATCTGGGTTGATTCACCGGGAGTACTCTACTTAAACAGACAAAAACCAAGAAAAAGTAATGTACAATTAATTAAGGACGTACAATTCGAAAGGTAAAATATTATGTTCCTAATAATGTATGTTTGAGTAGGGTAGGCTCAGTGGTAGAGTACTGTGATGCCGTGCCGAAAAACCTTGGTTAAAATCCAGCTGTGGTAGATAATTTATTTAATCTGTAAACAGACGGAGATGAATCCTGTGGGATCTGGCGGGAGCTGTGGGTGTCACCCATGCTCTATAAAGTGAGCACACTTTCTTAAGAGAGGAAAATCCTTGCGGTTGGGCGTGATTTCGGACAAATTACTTCCCAGCACAATATTTGTTGTTGTTTAAATTGTATTATACCTACCGCTCACTGAACCCAGGACACGGGTGCAGTGGTAAAATGAGATTTGGGAATTTTTTTTTATTTGGATTTTTAAGCATTAAACAACCTTAAGGTTTACTAGTTAAATGTAAATATATATGAGGAAGGAAATAGTTGGGGGTGCAGTCATATTAAACATTAAATAAGTGGGTACTTATTTTATTTTGTGCCGACGTTTCGACCCACTTTGTGGGTCATCTTCAGGGCTAAGAAAGAAAAACATACAAAACAACAAAACTATAAAAATACATTGCAGTACCAAGTAAATGATAATATAAAAAAATATATATGTAGAGTACCTAATAGAAATTTAGAACAAAAAAGTGAGGGATATATCTGAATAAATAAGTTGATATTCATATATATCCCTCACTTTTTTGTTCTAAATTTCTATTAGGTACTCTACATATATATTTTTTTATATTATCATTTACTTGGTACTGCAATGTATTTTTATAGTTTTGTCTGTTTTTCTTTCTTAGCCCTAAAGATGACCCACAAAGTGGGTCGAAACGTCGGCACAAAATAAAATAAGTACCCACTTATTTAGTGTTTAATATGACTGCACCCCTAACTATTTCCTTCCTTATTCAGATCTTCCAGTCAACTATCTCCTCGCATACGTAAATATGTATACATATACCCGGACTTGAATATCTGGTATTATATTTGAATTTTTCGCGTCGAGAGGGATAGAAAAAAAAAAAAAAAAGATTCTTTCTTGCTGAGAGGGCAGTAAACAACAATTATCAAAGGAATGTTTTGTTTTTTTAAATAGTGAAATTTATGCCAATAAGTTAATGATATTTATTAACACTTGATATGATTGATTTCGTGCGGTTTTATCTACCGTATTTATTTGTTGCGGTAAAGAAATCTTAGAGGTTTCTGACCTGTGATTTGATTGATTGTATGAGAGGAGACTTCAGTCTTTTTTGCGGAACTATGCGTGCTGAATAGCCTAAATATAATCTAAACTAATTTAGACTTATCTCAAAATAATTTGCTATATCATCCGTCTTCATGCTTGTCAAGCCTCCAAGGTTACACCCATTACAACTTGACTCCATATCATATTATAACTTTTGGAAAAGAAAAAGAAATATCCATAAAACTTAAAATGCAAATGCAGGTTTCGTAGTATTGATCAATTTTCATTTTATGAATTTATTACTTTTTAATTTAATACAACCCTGAATGCAAGGTGATTGGATCCCTTTATCTCGATACCAATTATTTATTTTGAGAAAGAATATGTTTGCCTTTGATAAACAGTAGAACCACATATTTGGGCCTAATTTATCCTCATTATTTACCTTTACAAATCACAGTCCTCTTATCTTGACCTCTTCCCGGATCATTTTCTTCCACAATTTTCATCAAGATCAACCATTTTCTTTCAAAAACACAGTCCTCTTAAGTTGAGATGTCTTTAAATCCGGAACACTAGCCACATCTTGTTCTGTACTTGGAAATAGGTCACATAGAATATATGGAAATATTATTGTCAATGATAGAAGCTTAAATTTCACGCAATGCAACAATTTAAAAGCTTATTCAATCATCTTAAGGACGGAGTTAACGTATTCACCATTAAGAGAAAAAGAGAGATTTACTAAGCTCTAAAGGATTCGTAGGCTCGATAGCGACTCAGAGATTAGATTAGAGATTAGTACTGTCGACTAACTCTAAGAAGTCTTTCTATTTCTAGATTGTTTAGCTTTATTTATTTTAGTTCTTACTCTTTGGATTTTTATTCTATAATTATAGTATGAATTAACTTACCAACTAATCCTGTACCACTACAACCCATGAATGGTCTTGTGTTCTGTATGTGGTAGAGACTATAGTGTTGTTAGGACAACGGTTGTACAGCTAGATGGTTTGTGATAACGTATTAAGGGTACCCAATTTAAAAAGGCTGGGTGAGCTCCAAGAGGGTCTCTAGATTCCACAGGATTTATCCCCAGCTGTCAGTAGATGAAATAAATCATCTGCCACAGCCGTATTTGAAACCGGGACCTTCAGCAAGGCAATTCAGTCCTCTACCTCTGAGTATAATTAATTGATTAGAATCGTGCTAATGTATGAATAATATTATTTATTGCACAGTGGACAATTAAAAAAGGCTTACTGTTAAAGGATTTTCTTACCAGATCGACTGAAAAATAAAAGTTCTCCCTAATTAAGAGAATTTTTTAACCTCCACCCGACTATTTTCTTCCTCTTAAAATTAGTAAAAGTTTTTAATCGAAAAAAATCTGTTAATAATTAATTAATGTAAATCTTAATCTTTGTAGTGTTTGTTATTATTAATTTAAGTAAATTGCTATAAAACCAATATTTTCTTATTTGCCTTTGATTTAAATTATCAATTTATCTTAGCAGCATTGTTGCAAGTTCTAAAGATAGAATTGCATAGTTTATTACGACATTTCCAATAGTGTCAGAGGTCGACGAAGAAAATTAATTATGATAAGATTTCTTATCGCTTAGGGTATAGTTGCTTTAATATGTATTCTTATTGCGTATCTAATGTATATCATTACATATTTTATTAATAACGTATGTTTTCTATTTTTTGTATGTAAAGTACAAAATTAATATGAACATATATCAATCAATACGTATGCCACTACTAAGGATACGATAATTTTTTAATCTGAAACCATTTGTTTGAGGTTTTTAAATACGAATATGGATATTAAAAAATAATTAATAAAAAGCATCTTATTCTTCATATTCTTTTTCATAAGAGCCATCTTCAGGTAATCCTGACGCTCTTAATTGTCTTATATTAAGTTAAAGCTGCTTCTTATTTTACTTTATTTTATTTTTTTTTGGGGGGGGGTACAAATATTCCTTGCTATCGTTCTTATCCAGGTCCTTAGAAAAAATAAACCTCTCAACTTCCGTAGTATTCTTTATCTCTCTATTTTATTTAATCTCTCTAATCACTCATTTAAAAAAAAAAAATCTGTTGAAACCACTCTTATAGATATGGTTTCATTCAGCAATTTCATTGTCACTGGTGGTTTTGTTTACTTGTGAGCTGAAATTATAAAATTTTATGGTTAACATTTTCTTGTGATTGCGTTTAGAGTGATCTGATGTTTTTGGTAGTGATGCGTGTATAGATATTTGTAAGCTGAGATTGGTGGTACCGGCATCGAGCCTTGGGTTCGCTAAGCCTTTTATTTATTTATTAATATTTTCTTCTTGCTATTTTTAGTTTGTCTTCTTCCAATGTTCAACCGACCATTTCTGGTCCCCCGTTACTGCTTGAAGTTTATTTTTAACGCATTTAAATAATTCTTAATATAATACATAATGCAAAAACTAAAATATATTGAGTAATTTATTAACATTAAAGAATAAAATTATTATGTAACACATATATTACTTTCAATTTAACCTCATTTTAAACAATTTTATTCTTTGATACATGTCGTATTCTTTAAATACTCGACGAATTTTTGGAATTTATTTATCCACTGATAGAAGAAAAAAAATATTCACCGCCTATTACATTGCTCCATAGTCTTTAATAACCGTTTTTTATTTGCTTATTTTTAATATTTTTACAACGTAATAAAAATGTATAACACAAATTATTTATTTATTATAATACACCCTAAGGCTTATTTCAATTCTCGTCTTACTGAACATCAGAATGGAAATAGGTTGTATGCAGTCAAAAATAAAATTGTACATCTTAATAATTTTTTTATAGTGTATTTATATATAGAGCTGATTTCAATATCTTGGAGTTGTAGGTTGCCAACCGAAATGCCTTATTTATACTTGAGGTTAAAAATATTTGTGAGAATGTGCTAGGGAGTTGTTGAAAGTCCATTGACTGGTAGCTCTGTTGATTTACGAGTCTGTCAGCTATTTCTGACCCTTAATGAGTTTCTTTTTCGTCGTATTTTCGCCTCAACAGCTTCTGCACTTGTAATTGCTGTTTAAAATAAGCTGAAGCAGTAATTCATGCTTTGTTAATTTTTGTGGTTTGAAAGAATTTCTCAATTGTTTGATAGCTGGTAGGGTTCAGCACTGGATTTATTACTCTCGAACCATGGAACCGAGTCCCAATTGTGGGAAGATATTTTTTTTTTTAGACAGAGGTAGTTCAACGTTTTGGCACAACCAGCCTTCCTGTAAAGTGACTGGTTCTTTGATCTCTCGTTTTATGCATTAGTTTTACACTTAAAAAAAAATGTCTTAATTTAAAAATCTATGGTCCTCTGATAGTAGCATGAATACGGACGAAGTAATCTCCTTCTACAGCTTTACTCAAGATTCTATGCCTCTTTGATCTTGAATAATATTATTTGACCTCATATAAGAAGTGGAGGCTCAGAGAAAGGATTTCTTAAATTGGGTTGAACTATTTATTTGAAGGCTCATTGCAGGTCTTCTTCAGGGCTAGGTATGCAAGATGCAAACAAATTAAAATGTTTTTATATACCTCATTGAGATTTGTGACATCAAAACACACCGTGGTTAACTTTGTTATAGATAATATTTTTTGTAAATTTGCTTTTGTAATAAATGGCCAGTCCGATTCGTAAACATCAGTTGGTTTGAAATTTATTGGTAAAAATCAGGATGCAGATTTGTTACCTAATTTATGTTAATTTATATTGGCCAAACTAGGGGTTACACCTTGTGGCGAACCAAACCCCATTGTTCCAATTTTATAACTGTTCAAATCACTGGAAATTTCATTGTTATCTAATTGTTATATTGTATATAATTATTTTTTTCTCATTACGCGTTACTGGATTTCTTTTCAGACAAGTTAAATGTTAAGTATTTATTACAAAAGTGGGTATATTATTTTTAAGTTTATATTATATTATCTTAAACTGAACATACAATTTTTTTTCTTTACTGTAATTTTTATGTTGCACATTTTTGCTTTTTAAGGCACTTTTTGTTTTTTATGGTATGATATTTGGTTATCCCCTGCCAAATTATTTTGTTTATGCATGTGACCTTATCCGAGCACAATATTCCTTTTTTAGTTCGCAACTTTGTAATACTACAGTCTAATAACTTCATTCACGTCGGAAACTTTTTTTATATACTAGAGAGAGAAACTTTTTTGTCTTTACTGTAATGAAGAAATAGAAGCAGCAGATTAGCAGAGTAATGTTAGATATCAGATGATTACAGTAATTTCTTTTTGTATTTCTACCATGTAACGTTATTCTATTAATGTTATTTTTTACGTAGCCACTCTATTCTATTTTACTCTTCTTTATCAACTAACGTGCATTATGAAAGATATTTATTGCTTTCTGGTTAGTCTTCTTGACTATATTTTAGTTCGAATCCGTTGACAAAAGGAAGTTGACAGTTGTAGAGCTCTGGCGTGGCAGCTGAGAGAAAACAACAAACATGGTGGACAAGGTAAGCCGTGACTAAGAGCTCCATTGCTGCAGTTCAAGGTGACACTAACATCTGTTTCTGGGACGGGGTACCGTCTTGTCTTTGTTCCAGCCCCGTTTTCATTCATCGTTCCCGGAAAATTAACTACTTTTATCATATTTTTGTTTGCAAGTTTTCAATCTTTTTTTAAATAAGTTTTGGTATTTACATTAACCGATTTGTATACTTTTATTTGTGTGCTTTTCTTGTTAATAGGTATAACAGTTTTTCAACTTGCTGATATTAGTATAAAATCGTACAAGGAATTACTTATAATAGAGTTGACTTATTGATTTTCAAATAGTTGTATTTTCATTGACAGTTCAGTTAACAAGTAACTGTTGATTATTTATAACATGATTACCATAGTTTCGGATCTATGGCTATGTTAATAACTAGCCATAAAACTCTATTAAAAGATTATGAATTTTCCAAGTTTTATTGTCAACACATGAATGAAATTCTTGATGTACGCATTGTTTGGGAGTTTTTATTAAGTTACAAAGATGTTTGTGCCCAATAATAAGTAAGTAATTCCTGTGTTCCCTTTCCACCTCGTATTATTGAAAAATAACCAAGTTAATTCTTATCCATAGTAAATAAAGAATAATTACGCTCACTGCAAATCAATAAATATTTAAAAAAATTGATGAAGTTGAAGGGAACCTAGGTATTTGTTTACAATATCAGAAAATAACTAAGATGAAAATCATATAACGGGAGATTCTGAATCATCTCTTGGGAAATCAAAGCGCTATGTTCTTGTTGACTATTCCTTTCGTCTCTAAATATTATCCATCAGAATGACTGGCGTAACGTCTTAGGCTACACCTACATTGGATCCGGTGTGATACGGTGAGACGTCGCTAGCAAACCAAATAACTGAAATATATCGAGAGTTATAACATTTGGTTCTTTAAATTTATAAAATTAATATTATTTATTAATTATTTTTAATACATTTATATTTTACTATCATGCACAGTAAAATATGTATAATGTATACACCCCAGCATCGTATGTGATAGAATCACGTCGCACCGAATCGGATCCAATGTAGGTGTAGCCTTAGAGTTCGATGCCGTCTTAAATAGGTTGGACTCACTTTAAGAAGGCATCTCTAACATTCTAGATCAATATTTCTGGAAATTACTGCTTTAAATTATAATTTTTAAATAATTCTTTTGAAGTGAAACCGTGACTAATGCTATACCTACCGATAAATTATTTCACTATCATTAAATAGTTCTTTTTTTTCGTATACACTGCACCGCATTGGTTGCATTGGCGTTATTTTCATATTTGGCTATTCATGTATCGTTTATCTAGATAATATCCAGAGAAATTGACCAAAGAAAGGTACAAGAGTGGACAGCTGAGAAAGCACTAGGAAGACTAGGCTGTGTGGTTTCGTTGCGCCACAATATTTGGTAAAGGCATGAAGAGAAAATGCTGTCGATCTGTTTGTTTGATGTTTACTTACATTTTGTTTTCTATGGAATAAAGAAAAAAATAATATCCATAAGTATTATATTAACATTACAAATGTTTTATTTTATTGTTGCCTGGTTTTATGAATTAATTACTTCTATTTCGTTATCTTTTGTTATGTTATTAACCCCGTCCGAGTCCGAGCTTCAAACAAAACCATTAAAATACAATTATGATTAATTTACTTTCCAGTTATCTTACTAATTGTTTTTCTTCTGGAATATCTGGTGACTAAAAACTATTTAGGGAATTCCCATTTTCGTTTCGAGATATTTTAAATAGTTACTGATTTGAATATCTTAACTATATACTATAAGTTATTGTTTTTACTTCATCAACGGGCATCTTAAAACTACATTTAGAGCTAAAATAGCCGTAATACTGTATACTTCAACTTAGAAAATAATATCTATATTTCTTAAGATTTATAGTAGGTATTGGAAATAAGAATAGTTACAGTTTGTTATTGTTTTTCTTCTCAACAATATTTTTTCCTTCTTGTTATTGATTCCATTCCCACGACGTCATCGTGCAATTTAAGGAATGTTTACGCCTGGCTTAATATTTTCCAGACGCTGCTGACATAAATGGTAAGCTAAATATGCTCTTCTGTTGATGATGTCATTGTTTGAATATCCTCTTTTATTCTTTACTCATATGGTCATAAATTAAAGTTGAAGTAACTTACTGCTGTTTGCCGAACGAGAATCTATGTATCAATTATATAAATATATAATATGGTTTTTTATATTATATATAAATATATAATCTAATAGTCCGAGATCCCAAAGGATCCATCACCGGATATTAAAAGATTAAATATATAATCAATTATGTACATTTTTTTTTAAATTTAAGCTACCGTTTATCAATTTTTCTATTACAACCATCTTTGATTTTATCCTCAAAAAAAAAAAAAAAAAGAGTATCAACAATGTTAACTAGGCGGGTGGGAAATTTGAAGGACAAAATTTATTTTTATAGTTTACCAAAATAAATTTACATTTTTTTATTCGCATTTTTCTCTAAAATATTATTCTTTGAAGCTGTCATTTGGTGTAACAGGGAGTGTATGCATTTTACATACGTTTCAGATTACGAATTTGATTTTCGATTTACGTATACCTCCCGATAAATTTAGGCCCTCTCCTTTGTGTGACATCCATAAAATTAATAATCACACTATGAAAATTTTATTTAAAACGTAAAGTTAATAATGGAACTTTTCTGTATTTATTAATTAATTAATATTTATAATCTATTTTTTATTAACATCACTCGAAGAAGAATTATTTTAGGCAGTTCTTCATTCAATTTAGAGCTCTGGTGAAGTACTAAATGCCTCGAAAAGTTGACTTCAAATAAATATTTGCAAACTTTATGATCTTGTTCGTGTTTATGAGCCAGTCTGGCCATCTGCTTACAAAGGGATTAATGTTGCAGGTAGAACTAGGCCTGATCATAGATCGCTGAGAAAAATAAATAATCACCCATGTCCGAAAAACTTAAAATTTCTATCGTAAGTTGTTAATTTCTGCTTGATAAACTTTTTAAATTGATGGGAACATAAAATAACACGCACGGCAATTTCTTTTAAGAAACCAACCCCACCAAGCATGAAAATATGAATCAGAAAAGTTTTTGGGTAAAATTAAGGCCTGCAGTTTCAAAATAAAAAACTATCACTTGTTTCTGGCTTCTTCGATAGCAAATCTATATTTATATATCGTCGCTGTCAAAACAATACCGCCTATGTACACTTTGGGCGATTTTACAGGACAGAAAAAAACCGCGCCGACTGTAGACTAAGCAATTAATAATCTATTTTTTATCTATACAATTTTGGAACTTCTGCTAAAAAGATTTAAGAGAAGTATCAAAAAATCATACTCTGCCATTTTGCTGACCTTAAGACGTCCGTTACCGTTACTAGCTCATTTTCAACTAACGTTGTAGATAGGCGGCGGAATTGGTTTGACAGCGACGATATATAATATAAGCCATTACCCCTAAAACCCATAAAAGGTTTTGGGTTGAGTACTTGGTAGAGACTGTACTGTTTCATAAACAACGGCTGTGCAGGTGGGTGATTTGTCCTAGATTGCGGTCATCCACTAAATTTCCCCACTGTGTTAGCCCTAGGAGGGTCCGAGATCCCAAAGGATCCATCACCGGATATTAAAAGATTAATTAAAATTTGCCAGCAGGCCCAGGACTCAGCGCTATACCTAAAATACATTAACTACATAATATTTTAAAATAAAATAGGTTACTCCGTTTTCATTTTCTGAGAAAAAAAATCGAGTTTGTGACAAAGGATCCTTGGTTCCTTATGGGGTCTATTGTTCCATTTCCTTCAATACGGGCCATATTGTACCAAAATATTTTAAATTAAAATTGAGGGACGCGCACGATTGGGCCAGGTAACAAGAATGACTGGGTTGGTTTTAGTATAAAAAATCGGGAAGGCTAAGAAAGAGGTTGCTTATTAATGAGGATGTTCTCAATGGTTACGTGCCGCTGGCGGAAAATGGATCAGCGACCCCTCATCCAACGGACCGTGCTATTTCAACCTTCACACCTTTAGTCCTCTTCTCTCTTCTACCGTTCTCTTCGTTCAAGTCTCTCTCCAGCTCTTCTAATTGATCTTCCGGAGGATCGTCAAGGTTATGGAAGGAGGTCGAATATATTTGTAATGCTAATATTTTTTTGGCCGAGAGAGATAATTGAAATATTTATGTCAGGGGAAGGTCGGAGGAAGAATACCTTAAATAGGATTGAACTATTTATTTGAAAACCAAAGTTCCAACCCACATCGCAAGCCTTCCTTCTTTGGAGTTTTCAATAAATACATCCACTTTATCTAAGGAATTCTTTCTTAACCACACCCCGACCATTTTATTCTCCATACATATAAGATCTTGTGCAGGAAGGTGATTTGACTAAGACCACGCTTTACCGTCCGGTTTTCCACTAACTATAGCCATTTTCTGAGGCTGAATGAACCCAAGGAGGGAATCCAGATTCACATGGTCCATCCCCGGCTATTAACAGATTAAATTATTCCTCTGCCACAGTCGGATTTGACCCCGATGCCTTTAGCACAACAGCTTCCCAATACCTGTGTGCCTATTGTGTGATAATTAATAGTGTCAAAACCTGTATTGCCGTAAGTCAAGGAAGAGTGATAAATAAATAATTGAAAAAATATGTGTGTCTATGTATAAACCTGTGGCACTGTAACCCATGACGAACTTAGGCTCAGTAACTCAGTTCCGTTTCTAAGATAACGGTTGAGGAGGGTGGTGATGTGTTCGAGATCACTCTCAGCCATGAATATTTTCTCCTCAATTTAGGGTACTCACTTTATAAAAATTGGCTGAGTCCCAGGTGGATCTGCATATCCCGCAGGGTCTACCAGTGCCTTTTTACAGACAGACTTTCAACACAGCAATTCAGCGCTCTACAAAGTGAGTTGCCTGTACACCTCTAAAACATTCAGAGGAGAAGAGATATCAAACTAAATTCTGGGAAAAGATCTAATAATTGAGAGAATACATAATATATTGTGAGGAAGAAAAAAATAAAAAATCAATGCACATTTCTGATGACAAAATACCTGTTTGGGAAGTGGGGTGTTCGATAAAATGGGGGATTCCAGTGAAGATTGAGAAGGAACATGACGAATGTTTAACGATTGGGAATTCCAGAGTGTTGCGGAGTAGGAATCCATGCTTTCTGAGATTGGACTGAGGCTTTGCAGTTTAGGGGTTTGTAGATGTGGAGAAAGGTGCTAGAGGTTAGTGGTTTGGTATAGGCAGCATCCAAGAAAGTATTGTCTACGCGTGAGTGGAAACAGCCTACTTTAACTTGTCATAAATGTTGGATACATGAGACCGCATCGGGGCACCCTTGACAAATCTTAGAAAGCAGTTAGAGAACTCCTTTCTAACCTAAGTTCTCCGGCACAATCCTGAGGTCATTTCCTTTCTTTTCCTTTTCCCCTTCTAGGAATTCGCTGTTAGACAAATATTACAATTTCTCAAAGTTTTGTTTCGAACCTCTGACATCAAAATCTAAAAAAAAACTTTTTTTACAGAAAAGCACTGATATTTCATAACCATCGACATCTATTTTACATATATAATAATACAAAACGTATTATATGAGCATATTATGTGAAATATCAAAAAGCTAAAAAGAAACTAATCTGTTTCCTAATGCGGAGATTACTTAGCAAAGCATTTCTTCAAAGTTCAATGACGAAATTAAGACAAGAATAATGGCAATAGATTACTGAAGTCTTATCTGCTGTCTAATACAAGAATATGAAATTAAAGTCTTATAGATCTTTTATAATATCTGGTGATGACGTTAGAAAGAATTTGTACGCAAGAAACCAATTCATAGTAAATCATCTAAGATGGGTGATCGTATCGTCGATACAATCGAATGTGAAGAAAATTTTTTTTCTATTTCAATATAATTGATAAACGCTTTAGAATTGAATACTGATATAAATTTATATAGAGTATTCTAGATAAGCAGGCACAAAACCAAGAATAGTGTACATACGTTTGAATGACTGTGTGACGCACTGATTTTGAATGAATGTTTTTTCATTCTATTGAATAGTGGTATTTTTCGCTTTCGATTTGTATCGACGAATAATACCGTAAGAACGGTAATCATTTTGTATTTTGGCAGATGGTAATGCCTTGTTGTGCTGAGATCTGCGAATTAGGTACCAAATCTCAAGAAAACTGTTCTGTAAGACGCAGATTTTTTAGTTCGATATTTAGATTCTACGAGCCTTGAAATGTAAAACTTCAAATTTTGAGTCGAAGGATTAAACAATTTTTTTTCGTTCGTTGATTATGATTTTTTTTTATTAGAGAGGATGAATAGTCCAATTAAATTCTATAAAACTATGAATAAACGGTTGATATTAAAGCTGTATATATATCTCTTAATAAAGATAAACATTTCGATAAAAATGTCAATGTATCCGACGGTATGGTACACTAGAGAGCGGTAGTATTCTGAACTAGTGTCCTTCCGAGCGGCTAGTTGGAATTATTTCTGTATCTTCTCGAGGGCTCCTTGCCAGAAAAGTAGCATTAGCGTTTCCTTTCCGAATCGTTATACACCGCCTCTACTCAGGTTTCACTGTGTTCGGTACCATTTTTGTTCTAGTCTGAAACCGAATAAATATTTTTTAAAATTATTTATATTCTTCTTCAGTATGTACATATCTATAATAATTATTGTTATTAAAAAAACGTATTAAGCAATCCATATTTAGTACCTCCAAAACAATATATGGGTAACAGTATATATTCTGTTCTATTAATTTTGCTTTATTAAAATTTTTTAAATTCTATAATTATGCTTTTAGTTTTTGAATGCATATTATTACTCTATTTTATTATAAAAATGAAGGGATTTCGCTACAAATTCAAAATATCCAGAATGATAATCAATGGTACTGGACTCAATCATCCGCTTTAAATAAATAAATAAAAGGCTTAACGAACCCGAAGGCTCGATGCCGATACCACCAATCTATGTTTACAAACCTCTGTCCACGTAGCACCACCCAAACCCAAACCCGCTAGATCATTCCTAATGCAATCCTCCCGCCTACGCCTCGGTCTACCCCTCAGACGCTTCCCAGTCGGTACAGCGCCTATTAACATCTTTTGAATTCGTTCGTTACTAAGCGCAGCAACTTTACATGCCCATCTCAATCTTCGCGACGCAATCACCTGAATGATATTTACCGGATGCATGCTTCGCAATTCCGCGTTTTGTAAGTTCCTATATTCCCCAGTGGTCTCATCCTTTTTTGGACCGAATATTCTACGTAACAATATAATAACAACCATCTACTTTACTGACATAAAATACATTTTCTAGACATTCTTCATTTATATAAATAAATAAATCAATTTATAAAAATTGAACATTAAAATTTATAGACTAATTAGTTTTGATCATTTATTGTGACAAAAAGCTAATGAATTCATATGTAAATTCTCGAGATGGACATTACGCGGTACTGAGATTTAAGTGAATAACTGCAAGTTTTCTTTGGACTGCAAGACCAAATACCGAAATTCAATTTTAAAAAATCTCCAAGTTCAGCCGAGTCAGGAAGAACACCTGGTGTGGGTAGTTGTTGAATGATTTGCATTTATAGTCGATTTTTAACTTCAAAGCTCGAGTTATGTACAGTAAAGTATAGTTAATACATAAGTAACATGTAATTCATAGTTTTTTAATGCTCGTTATTGAAGATATAGGCAGTAAAGCAATAATGTAAATAAGATACACGCATCATAATAATGTATTGGTATCGTACAACAATATAAAAGAAAAAGAAAAAAAGCGGAATGTAGAATATCATAGTATTCTCATAAGCTCTTTGACCTGTCCCACATGGTGAAAGTCGCCCGATCACGATGAAACCGTATCAAGAGACGATGTGAGTCCTCTGCGTCACAATATTCCTACTTTGATCTCTCAGATGACTTCGATTGAGCTTCACAGAATTAAACATGGTGGATTAAAGGATCTGATACGAGCCTGAAACATCTCGAAAACAAAGCTTGGCTCTAAAATCTCGATTGAAGCGATGTTTCTTGTTTTGTGGGATTTCATTTATTAAAAACGACAATCTTGTTGCCTGCTGCGATGGTGATACTAAAAGTGCACTTTTAGACGAAGCTATATTATATCACTATGGCGGCACATTGCCTTATCCCAAGGACATGGTACGGATATGAATAAAATATGATTTTGTGTGCTATCAAGTAACCAGAACATAATGGCGGATCTGTGGTAATGTCTTGTATCTTTTCTTCTGAGTATGCAGTCTTGGTATACAAAGTTTTGCTGCTTTGGGATTGAATGGGAGAGTCGAGAAAGGAGAACCATATTCAAAATTAAAGTAAAAGCAACTAGAAGGCAGAAACAGACGAGATGAAAAGAACTTACACGATTCCCGTTTTGACCGAAACAAAATTATATTGCCTCCTTAACTTACATAACTTATTGTTCTGCAGTGTGGCAGATTGCACTTATTGCTATCCAATAATTAAGATTTATTCATGTTCCTTAACTTACAAAACTAGGTTTGACGAATGATTTCGTTAAAAAAAATTATAAAGATGGTGAAGAATTTAAATATATATCAGGGAAGTTAATTCATATTTCACCAATCTCAAATTGACTCTCAAATCAGAAAGCTTACAGTTAAAGCAGCAGTTGCAGTTGGACTCTACCTTTCTCTGGTCTGAAGATGGCCTAAAAATTAAGTTGAAACGTAGGCACAAATTTAAATAAGTCTATCTTAATTTGTGTAATTTATTGACTGTACTCCCGGACCATTTTACACTCTTCAAAGAACTACCGAGTTAACCATCTCCCCTTCAATAATAATGAATTTACATTGGTCGAACCCTGACCATTTATTCCATACATAGATCGCAGGCGACTAGAAACATCATTATGTACTTTATGTTTTGGCTTTCCGGAATATATCCTAATTGATGAGCACTACATTAATGATAATTTTTGATAATCTTCAGCTAAGAGGTAGTGACTATTCACGAGAAATCCAGCAACCCCCCCCCCCCCCCCCATCCTAATCCCTCTCTTAAAATGCGCCTGGTGCAGTGAAAGAGATTCCGTCAATCATATCTGACGATATAACCAAGATTATCCTGATAAATATCCATTTCAAATAAATGAATAAGCCAAGATGTCATGAAAAAAATAATAATCTTAAGCCTTGTGCATCATTGACGATGATTAAGTTGTAAAAGGGTATTTATTACATGGTTTTGCTTATGTATATATAAAGTAATATAATCTACTGCCAGAGGGTTTGCCAGTTGATTGTTCTATTATAATTTACTGGTTCCAGGGACATTTATAGAACCTCATGTCGTATAATATTATCGAATTACTTATCATTTCATGTAATATATACTTTTATTTTTATAATAAAATTGGATTATCGGATTAGGAAGTATTCGGAGGTGAGGACCTCCACATTCCTAAAGATAATATTTCTAACAATGCCCGGATAGACCTTTCAATTAATTATGTTGCAATATTTTAATGAAAGTATAATTAATATTAGGCGTGCCCAGACAAATAAGAAGGGATCGGAACCTTGACTTGAGGTAGTGTGTGGGATAATATAGGTTTAAATACAGGTTACCTAGCTGGCCGCGTGACAAGGGGGAGCACCATCACACACTTAAATTTATATTTTTATCCCTCGCTGGCAATTAGACGAAGAGTCGTAAATAGGGCAGTTCGATTTGTTAGCAACAGAGGGCACTCAAGGGCATCCTTCTACCTTCGCCAGCTTAAATTTTTTTTTTCTTAATCGCTTCCTCTTTGGTCTATTCTCGAACAGCTATCAGGGGGGCCGTAAAACAGTCGCCAAGTCCCCGAATCTCCTGAACAGGTTCACAACATAAAAAATGAGTGTCTTTATTTCACGATCAAACGATTTTGTATTTAGGGCATCAAATCGATATTTTACTAAAGGTTTATGAGAACAGATTGGTATTTCGATTATTTATCTTGGTATAAGAGATTTAAAAAAAAATAATAATAGCTTGTACCATGAAGGGTCTGGGGTTCAGTACGTGGTACAGTGTACTGTTTCATGGACGAGTGCAAGGAGGTGATTTGTCTTAGATCACGTTGTCTGAGATTTTTTCTCCTATTTCGAGTACCCACTTTATAGAGGCTTGGTGAGCCCCCTGCAGGGTCCCAGATCCTAAACGATCCACCCCGGCTGCAAACAGATTAAATAAAATTTGCTAGCAGCCTAATTTGAACCAAGGACTTTCGGCTTCGGCTCGGCAACTTAGGGCTCTATCACTGAGCCTCTATCGGGAAAAAATAAAAAGTATTTAAAATCCGAAATGTCTACCGAATTGAATGGTCTCATTCATTGAGATGTCATTTTTAGTTTCTTCTGGAATATAAAAAACAAAAACCAGTATTTTATATTCATATATTTAAATTATTTAGTTGGTATTATTAGAGGCAACCCTTGTCGGAACGCTTATAAAGTAAGTAAGTAGTTGGTATTAACTAAGCACAATCTACAAAAGGGCCAAGTTATATTGTAATGATTTTAATAATATTCAAACGTTTTATATCCATATCATGGACTAATATGACTTAAACCCTAATATGACTAATAGAATTGATGAGTAGAAAAGCTTGACTGAAATGTAGTATTAAAGAATGCTTTATATTTTAGAAAAACAAATATATGTTGAAAATTACCGAAACAGAACAATAAATTAAAGCATTTAAATTTATAAAATTGGTTCACAAAAGAAAAATAAATCATATACAATATGCGTGGGGGCGTCCTCAACCTCCGCATACTCTCCCAAAGAAAATGCAGCCATCTTGTGCCTCTCCGTAGTCGAAGTACATTCTTATGAACATTATTTGATAATTATTGTTGAACGAATTTTTAATCAGTCTGATACTAAGGTACCTTGCATTAAATCTTTTAGCATTCCTGTAAATTTATTTTCCTCCTTTCCCATGCTTTAACTAGCATTCAGCCTTGGCGGTACAACCTATTTTTACAGAATAAAGTGAAAATTACTCGGTTCCGCAGCAAGTGATGTGCCTTGTCCTGTTCATTGAAAAACATCCAGTTTTATTACAATCGAATCGGTCCTTTCTGTAATTGTACCAGTTGTACAATGAGGCCGTTACGCCGTAAAATTGAGATACTCGTAGTACTAATAGTAATAGGAAATTCTTCTACCTTAACCTCTTGTCAAAAAGAATTTCGTACATTTATGGGCCTTGGGATCCTGCTGGATCTGGATGGTACCTCCTGGTGGTCGTCTAGTCTCTATTAAGTACCTTTAATTGGAAGAAAACCTTAAGCGTGAACTAGAACAAATCACCTCCCTTGTTGTCTAACCGTTGTCCAAGAAACAGTACAGTCTCTTTCATATACTCAAACCAAGACCCTTCATTGGTTGTAGTGATACTGGGTTTTTCTTCTTCAACTAACATGATTAATATTCTGTGTAATTTCCATTGTTCGTGTTCATCAAATTTCATAAAAATCCATGTCTGTTCGAACTGAGTTTATTGATGTCTTATTACAATTAACCAAATTGAATTCAGATTAAAATATCAAACCGAAATGGTATTAGGGTGTTGTGTGAGCGTTGATGTCTTGATCAAACCCCAATTGTTGACCTTTTATCAATTAAACTTTAAATGTGGCTAGTAATATTACAATAAAACAAACTGGTACCTTTATGGGCTTTAGTAATTAATTCGAATGTAATCAATATTAATTTCATTCCTGTAATAATATTAATGATTTATTTATTCTATTTAGTTGCACGTTAGTGAGCAGATTTGCATTATAAAAATAACTCACCTCTAATTAACCTAGTTAGTAACTATCTGATAAGTGAGTTCTTTATTGTTAAGTAAAATCCTTTGTAAGATATAATTATTTCTAAATCAGGGGTTAGTGGAAGTTTTAAATTATAACTGACATATCTGGTTAGTTATGATCTGCGAGGTAGAAAAATATTTTTTTCCACTTTGCTGACCCTGGCAGATTGAGATAAGCTGTTATGACTATAGTTTAAGATTCTGCCAGTTAGGCGTCTAATAGCCAGTCCCTAGTTAGTTATCAACTCACACTATATTTAATCTGTTAAATATTTACCTTTTCTGCTTGTGTATATTTAACTCACTTTCCATTTATCTATTGCTATTTAAACATTAATCTTACTTGACTTAACTGCATTTGATATTTTATTAAACAAAGGGAAATGAAACATTATTATAATGAATCGTGAAGCATCGTCCTTCTTGTGGGAATGGTATGTATTAAAAAAAAAAAACAATAAAAGAAGAATTACTCGTTTATAGTTGAGTTTGTCCGCACAAAGTTTTGATTTGCATACTCTCAAGTAATCGTTGCGTCGTTGTTCATTATGCTTCTTTCAGATAGCGGTTATTTATTAATATCATGTATAGAAAACACAGCTAACATTAAATAGGCAATTGTTTAATGATTTTACATCAGTTGTTATTATTAGATTTAACAAATATCCAGAAACGTTTAAATATATCGCTGCTTCAAAAGAACAACGTCATAACTCAAAAAGACTAATTTTACAAAGAGGTATTTGAAAGCTCCATGTGAGTTAAAAAGATAAAATTTGGATATTGGTAAAGCAAAGCATTCCTAATGTAATGATGATATTGAAATTCTTTAAGCATTAGAAAAATTTTAAAAGCTTGAAACTTTTTTATTTTAACTGAAATCATTATTCCCACAAATCTTCAAATTCAAACATGATCCAATTAAAAATAGGACTTTATTAAAAAAAAATATTGGAAATCGAATACCAGATGTGTCGTTCCTGAATTAAAAACCTTCAACCAATTCAATTGCTACTGAAGGCTTAACTCAAAAATGCGAAATTGTGAGTTATGTCGTTCTTCTTTTGAAGGAGCTATATATTAATTGTTTTTTAAAGGAAAAAATCTTAATCTTTACAATTATAAGTTTATATTTATAATATTGCATTAATTAGAAAAATAATTTGTGCATACAGAAAATTTTACAGAATACTCGAATATGTTCATTTTTAACGTGAAATCATACATAATATAAATTTTTGTTTCGTAATATTTTAGGTTGGTGAGTAATTAATCATCAATTAGTTTAAAAGTTAACCAACCATTTTTTTTAATTTAATAAGTATTTTTTAATTAATTTTGGAACTATTGTAACATATTTCGTTATTATAGCAGTTTTCTTTAATTTGCTGCTCTCTCTTGTTGAAAATAATTCAATATTGTTTCGATACTTCCTCTCGATCTGCCAGGGACATCACGAGGTTGATTCTTGATAAGGGATCTCTTTCAATAAACCTTCGTGGTTGTTAGATCGATTGAATTGCGCATTAATATTTTTCATTGCTATGGTTTAAAGAAATAATTATTCTTTGGTAGATTGTCTCGAGTTTTCATTCGGTCTTCAATGTCCAATTTAAAGACGCATCTACACTAATAAAAAATATATAGTGTCCACAACAGTAAGAAAATTTCTTGGATCAAGATGGAAACCTAATTACACATAAGAAATACTTTAACTTTTTTTATATTAAATTCTCAACTTTAAGGATTCAAGTCACTTTAATCAGAATTTATTTTTTATTTTCATTACTCGACGAAACGCAAAATAAGGCTAATTGTAAACTTGAGGTAATTTGTGGGAGGTTGCTGAGAGAGAGCCCTGCTTTTCCTTTTTTTAATTAACAGCGTCTTGGGATCGAAAGAAAGGTAAAAGTGGACCCGTGGCAGCTTAATCTCTCACGTTATGGTTAACTGTTATATTAACTTAGCCTGTGAATTTGGAGCAGTTAATAACCCTAATAGGTGAGAACTTTCTTTCATGAAATTTTCTTGAATGATTATCTATTCTAGACCATGAGTGATGCCTCTCCAGTTCAGTTAGAGTAATCTGGAACTTTAAAACATTTGAAACACCTTAAACGCGAGAAAAACAACACCTTAAACCTTAATGTGTTAATTAAGTAAGTCATGTATTAAAAATCACCATAAGACCGATAGTATAAATGATTATATAAATATAACTTCAATAATATTTGTTGACATTATTTATATGAGGAAGAAAATGGTCCAGGAAAATGGCTTTAGGGCTTATAAGGGGCCAAGTATTGAGGCTAACTGATCATTATAAGCCCTTAAGAAGACCTGCAATGTGGATCGAAACGTTGACTTTTCAATAAACAGTCAACAACTTATTTAAGAGAATTTGTTTGAGCTCCATCCGAACCATTTTCTTCCTCTTAACATATAATTTTCTTCTTTTTTGTGGTAATATGTTTCGATCCTGGAATTTGTTATGGGTGGCAATTAAAGCCATATTAATATCCATTATTGGAGTGACAGAGCGGGATAAAATGGTTACAAGTGCACCTGCTTACAAACTCAAAGGTTATAAGGAATATCTGGATTCCTCAAGCATAACCCTCTTCTCGGGTATGTGAAGCCGGCCATTCTACTGGAGGCAACTTATAACGAACAGGAGTAGATCATTACTTATTCGTGTACATCTATTGGGAATCGCGATATGGTATGAACCGCTGCAGCGCGCTGCCTGCCACATTGAGTTCTGTTCACGGTACGGTGTGCATTATGGAAAGCAATGAAGTCCTCAAGCACCCGTGACTCCGAATAGACCGAGTTATCACTTTTCTTGGAAATACATTGGTGATTCGGTCCTAAAAGGAGTGGTTATTGAAACGCTTTGGGTAGTGTGCTAATCATATTCGTTGTATCGTGATGACCTGCCCCAGACCATCTGTGCTCCCGCTGTATACGTTCACAAGAAAACCACATCGCGCGGCCAAAGGTTTTCATGGTGCCAACCGGATGTATGTTGTGGCATGAACATTTGTAATCTTAAATATGTAAAGTTAGAGTTAGTTCGTGGGTGCTGATGTAAGGTTGCTAAATTCATGCTTTGGCCTTGGTTTTAACTTAAGCTACTTATTTATTGATGTGAAATATTTGGTTAGTTATTTTGGGCATTGCAGAATATTCTAGTCCGTGGTCAGATGGAAAAAAAATCAATCCATTTGGCCAATGTGTTTAGTCTATTTTTGGAAATCTATATGGTAAATAACGTGGTAAAGAATAAATAAAATGCATTCTGGGTTGATTTGAGAATGGCACATTCAAAAAGTCCAGAAAAATACTTATTCGCATGACCAATTTTTTTCGAGCGTATCTGATGGTTGTAGAAAATATAAATCAAATGCCGCCATTCTACAACTCAGATGTAGTTGGTTTCCTCTTGCAAGAATTTTTAACTTGGGACCCGAAATTATCCGGTCCAGGGCCGGGATTCGAACCCGGGTTTCCCATCGAGGTGCTCTACCACTTTAACTATCCTGGTCCGTACCTTGGTCAGACAAATCCATTCTCTTCATTGATCCCATATCCCCGTGTTCTCGCAATTTACGATGTTTACAAGGGGAAGAATGTTCATTGAACATTACTTTAATTAGGATCTTGTTGACTTACGTCATTATTTATTCTTATAATTTATTTTTTTTTTTTTTTTTATTAACTGTTATAATTTTTAAATAATTTTATTTTAAAGAGAAAAGATGTGCCCAGGGCCGGGATTCGAACCCGGGTCTCCCGCGTTTCCGTCATGGTGCTCTACCTGAGCTATCCCGGCCCTAGATATGGGATCAATGAAGAGAATGGATTTGTCTGACCGAAGTACGATGTCCTGGAGACCCGGGTTCGAATCCCGGCTCTGGACATATCTTTTCTCTTCAAAATAAAAATATTTAAAAATTATAACATTTAATAAAAAAATTATCAAAATTTTGTAATTCGGGACCCGAAATCATACACATTTAACCAAATTTTTTCTTTTGGTTTATTTTATATTAGACCGAAATACAAATCAAAGGTTGGTCTGTTACTGATATGTGGTTGGCTTGCTTCGCCCGACGCTTTTCAAATTTGGAATGCTAAGTTGATTTCCGTGATAAAAATTAGCCTATTCAACGGAACTAGTTATTGTTATTTCTACTTTACTTCCAGGAATGGTATATAGTCGGCAACTTACTAAAAATGGAACGTTCGTGCTTTAATACTTTTACCAAATGGCGCAAACAACTTGTCATATTTCTAAGAGTTATAGATAATATTTCCGTGTCCCGAATGACCTGATCTTGAATAACCACTGCCTGTGCATCCTATTTTCCCATATCCTGAAACTGGAGTGGATCGATGTGAAGTAAATGATGGTAGAGTAGCTTTCCGCACCACCATGGAAACCATAGTTTGTAACAGCGTAAGGTCGAGTATCACTCTCCAGGTCAGGTTTTCATTGATCCCACCAGCCATTTGTGTTAGAAGACCAAATGGTGTGGCCAATGATCATCAAGTCGAATGATCATTGTGAAAATTTTATGTGAACATACACATTGTTAAGCCACTGCTCATGGATTTTTGGGATCTTGATTCCTAACTCGTAACGGATCCCTTTAAAACATCTTGCCAAGTTCAACGTCAGAATTCAAAAAGTTAAATAATTCTCCCTCTTGACAATTGGGTATAAAAAAAAAATCCACGTTTGGATGAGTGATAAAACTGTCCCTAATTCAATTGGCATTTCAGACCTAGGACATATTCTTAGGGTTTGGCAAGATATACACACATGGTTTTAGATGGTTAGATATCTAAAATCCCGTTATCGATAAAAAAAAACAAAAAAACTTTTGTCTTCCTGGCCTTTCTGAACCGATTTTAATACAGAAAGAAAATATATGCCTTTGATTTATTATTTTAAACAACATCCTAACCCCTCTTAATTTTTTTCATGTTTCTAAATACTTAAAAACAAATATATCGTTGTTTATTATGTTAATATAATTCATTAAATAATACATTTACAACAATCCAGGGACTTTACATCTCTATTGGCTGAGATAAAGCATATGAGTTTTATATATTATCTTTTCAGTATAAAAGGCCCTCTTCTTGATTTCTGATCTCCATCTCCTACTTTCTCCTGCATCTTAGTCCTTCACTTTTTCTTCTCTCGATTCATTTGTTTATATTTCCCCTCTTATCGTTTTAATACTTTTTTTTTCAAACAGTTTCAGTTTATGATAATCACCTCGGATCAAGCACTAAGTTTTTACTCAATAGATAAGACTTAATAGTCTCATAAGAAATTTGTATGTATTTACTTTTGACGAGAGTAGAAACTGAAGAACTTTCAGGTTTATTAAATAGGCTCTGCTACCCATTATTATTCTGCTGTTAATTTCTTTATTGAACTGGGTAGATTTGTTTTATAAAGTATTCTCCACATTTTTGAAACCAATTTATATTTGTTTATTTATTTGTTAACTTAATAACTTTACATTTCTGAGGCTCTTATAAAATATAATCTAATTGTCCAGACTCTAAATCAAAGCTCTAAGGTTATACAAGGTCAAATGGTTATACAAGATATTTTGGAAACATGACTATTTGGAACAAATATACCACTATGTAAGAATTGCAGCATTTTATGTGATTGTTTATATTTTCTTTTACAAAATATCTTGCTTTATATTTTGATGTATTTGTTTTTTACTTTTTTATTTAAGTTAAACATATTTTTAAATTAATGGCTTTTTTTTGTTTCCAGACCTTTACTGCTTGGTGTAATTCACATTTGAGGAAAGCTGGTACTTCCATCGACAACATCGAAGAAGACTTCCGAAATGGGTTGAAACTGATGCTTCTGTTAGAAGTCATCTCTGGTGAAACTCTACCCAAACCAGATAGGGGCAAAATGCGCTTCCATAAGATTGCCAATGTCAATAAAGCCCTAGATTTCATTGCTAGCAAGGGCGTAAAATTAGTATCAATAGGTGCTGAAGGTAAGAATAAAGACATGCTATGTAAAAAGGCATATATCTGAAATAGCCTATGTATGTGATAGTATAATAATATAATTATTCCTGATCATGACTTAATAATTTATTATTATTTGGCATTTCTAGAAATTGTTGATGGCAATTTAAAAATGACACTTGGTATGATTTGGACTATCATTCTGAGGTTCGCCATTCAGGATATTTCCGTGGAAGAAATGACTGCCAAAGAAGGTCTGCTGTTATGGTGTCAAAGGAAGACAGCGCCTTACAAGAATGTCAATGTACAAAATTTCCATCTGAGGTGTGTACGACAAATTAATTTGTATAAAAACTGTTTTACTTGAATTACTCTACGAAAATAGTGTATGCTCTTGAATCCAATGTATGTAGCCTCTATATAGTATATAGAGTTTTTAGATCTAATATACTTACCATTCAATGAGGGTAGTTGCTTTTGATAAATATTTTATTTTAATAGATGCTCCTTTGGGAGGAATAATGTCTCTTGATTTCTGAGCCTGAGTTTTATTCTCTGGTAGATAATTTATTTTCGTTCAGTTTATGTTAAAATTTACTGGCTGAAGACCTACTCAGAGGTCATGAAAATGACCTTCTTAGCCTATAGAAAAGATATGGTTGTTTATCCATCTTACCTTATTACTTCCTAGAATAACTCTTGGGCAATAAAACCAATATTAGAGGGGCATAATAAAAAACCCATTTCCTTGCTAAGCACTTGTGAGCCCAAAACCTTTCATGGGTTATGGTTGTACAGCTTGTTATTTATTTATTCCCTCCCTCTCTACTAGTATTTCATTTGAGTTTGAAAATTTTGAAAACGAATTCATCATTACATAATTAAATTTTTTATATAATTTTATTATATTAACTCATATTTTTACCAATCATCATGTGTATTTATTTTATGTAATAAAAAAAAATAGTTGGTGTTAAAAAAAGTAATAATAAAAGTTATTTTTAATGTTAATAATTATTTAAATTTATTTCAGTTTCAAGGATGGTTTAGCATTCTGCGCCCTTATCCATCGTCACCGACCAGATTTGATTGACTACAACAAGCTTTCCAAAGACAACCCACTGCAAAACTTGAACACTGCTTTTGATGTTGCTGAAAAATATTTGGATATTCCTCGTATGTTGGATCCAGAAGGTAAGATTCAGTTATTCGTTTATTAATTCTGTATTAAATATTATTTTTAATTATCCCAAAATAATATTTTTTGTCAGTTGCTTTTGGGTTGTTTGTTAAAATTTATTGATTTTTACATTGATTCTACGTGAATTTAGTTTTTTTAAACAAGATATTTTGTCAACAACAGTTTTATAATTCCATATCTAACAACATTTCTATTTGTTTAGTAACTTTGTTTTTAACTCGTAATATGTTTATCTCATTTAAAATATATATATATATATTTTTTTAAATGAATTATTTTGACTATTTACTTTTGGTTATAGTTTTATTTTTCTTGAATCATTTATAATAAATGAAAAGAGAAATTGCATCATCAAATTTACTTATTTCTCCTCATACTTTTTTGGTTTATTACTTTTTTTTGTTTGTCTTTTGGGTATATTTTTATTAGAAAACTAAGTGTTATTAAATTTATTAATATTAATATAGATTTGATCAACACGCCCAAACCTGATGAGAGGGCTATTATGACGTACGTCTCTTGCTATTACCACGCTTTCCAAGGCGCTCAACAGGTACCCAGTGTGACCACCAGTCAACAAATAAAAATGATGCATTGAGCTTTTATTAGTTAATTTGTAATAAACAAAATCTGGCTTATTATTTTAACTGTTTTGAGTGGATTTTTTCATCCCTGACTGACGTATATTAAAATTTTCAGAGTGTTGTTCGTATGCATATATCGCATTTTTGAAAATATGTCTATATTGTATTATTATATGTTTAAAATTTTATTTTTGCTTACATACCATTGACCATAAATTATTTATGAATATTTTATTTGGTGTATGATGATTTATGTCCTGGGGAAACCTCATCTCTGTTGCTTAGAAACTTGAAATAAGTATTGTCTAAGTTAACTTTTAAAAACGTCCTTATGGTTTTCATCTTTTATATATTTTTTTACTTTATTTTACACCATCCATCACTCATTTTCAATTATCCTTTCCACCTACAGTATACTATATTTACATTCCTTCCAATTCTTTTGATGCCCTGGAGTTAAGCAATCCTACCTTCTGTATTCAATATCCAGTTAGCATCTTGGTTTATCAGGCTATCGGAAAATATATTTATTTTTCATATGTAATGATATAGATTTAATTTTATAAATTTTATGTAGATTTTATTAAAAAATCAAGAGTAAGCAAAAGTAAAATTTTTCTCAAAATGTTTAGAGTATCTGGTGTTTTAATTTTGGCATCAGATTTTATTTTCTTGATTAAATTTTGATATATTTTTGGAATGCTTTTAATCCCTCTTTTCATTGTTTCTCATGTTAATATATGTCAGTCTTGTTTGTTTACTAACAGTGTGTGTGATTAATTTGATTGCAACTTTTCTGTTTCTCTTCTGTCTCGCTGACCGGAACAGACATGACAAATACAGCAATGCCTGACGAACGTGTCATTATGACCTACGTTTCGTCATATTACCACTGCTTCTCAGGAGCTCAGAAGGTATTTCAATTAACAATTATGTATTGTTTATATTTGGCTAATTTACTTTCTTTTAACACTTTAGCTTATAATACGGAATGTTTCTTTCTTCTTTGCATAAAATTTGTACCTTGCTTGTATAATTCATTGGAAGATGAACTTATTAATTATATAAGCAACTTTATTAATACTAATTCAATAGTAGTTGTCATTATTTTATGTTTTATTAATTGCTATCAAACTGCTTATTGCTTATTGACGTTTAATACATTATTTTCCATACTTAACTGATGCTATGAATTTTATTGCATTAACTTTATAAGCAATCATTTATCATTAATCATAGAATTTAATTAATCATTTAAGAAAATTACAACGATAATTTATATTTTTTTTAAACTAGAATTTTGTTTTATATAGGCTGAAACTGCTGCCAATAGAATATGTAAGGTTCTTAAAGTAAACCAAGAAAATGAGCGTCTGATGGAAGAATACGAACGTCTTGCTAGTGACGTAAGTCAGGAATCTTAATTATCTTTATTTTTTTTTTTATCATATTCTAAAGTTTTAATGAAATTAAAATTTTAAAATACTATTTAGAAACGTGCTACTATTTATTTTTAAAAAATGATTAATTTTTACACATTTAAATCGTTAAAATTTTTTTTTCAAGTTACCATTTTAAATAGCGACTACACGGCAGGTTTATTGCAGTCTACCAATTGTTTTATGGTCTTAGTATTTTTTTTTTACTTATGGTTTTCTGAAACAAAGACTGTTGAAATGTGATAGTGCAAATTTAATTTGATGCAATACCTTCCTTACCTAGCCACATCTGGTGGCAGTACAGAAATTAAAAATACTTTCTTTGGAAATATTGTTATGTTAGGATTATTACTATGGATGATTATTATAGAAGTATATTAGGATTGTTATGTTCAATCCTAGTTAAAACTGCTAGATCAAATTCTTGAATTAAAATAAAAGAAAAAGTACTGGTAGAGTAAATATTTAGATATATGATGATATAATGGTTTGTTCTTGTTGTGACAAATATTACAATTGTCATTACTTTCTCTATTGCAGCTTCTTGAATGGATTCGTAAAACAATGCCATGGTTAGAGTCGAGGGTGACTGATAACTCATTAGCTGGTGTCCAGAAAAAGTTGGAAGAATACAGAACTTACAGGAGAAAACTGAAACCTCCAAGAGTTGAACAGAAAGCCAAACTAGAAACAAACTTTAATACTTTACAAACAAAATTACGTCTTTCTAACAGGCCTGCATATATGCCAACTGAAGGCAAAATGGTTTCGGTATGTATATAAAAACAAATTTTTCTTGTGCTTGTACATAAACTTTTGTATCATTCTTATAACAAACCTTATGTTTTCTCAAGGATATTGCCAATGCATGGAAAGGGCTAGAAATGGCTGAAAAATCATTTGAAGAGTGGCTTCTTTCTGAAATGATGAGGTATTATTTGTAAATATATCTTATATTTGCGATTAAAGTAATCACATTAAGATACTTAATAACTTCAATAGAGAAGTAGGTTTGGATTTTTTCTTAGTTCTAATTAGAAATAAGTTTTAACTTACATTGCTTTTTTGTAATTTTCTGGATTACATTACATTAGGATCAATGGCTTTTTACATTTCTATTATTATTTGTAAGAAGTTGGTAAAATAAAAAAGTAAGTCAGCCGGACACTTGGTTTTCAGTTTTGATATAGAGAAAATAAAGAAGATTTCATCAAAAGCAAACTAATAATTAGATATCAGTATTACATGAAATTTCATCTAAAACTATTTTTGTTTTCATTGTTTTGTCCTTAATATGCTTTATTTAACTTTTCATTATATTGCTGATTTCCATTAACCTCATTATTTAAAAATTTTGTTAAATATAAGCACCATATATGTAAATTTTGTTCGAGGAGGAACTGGAGAGAAGGGATTTTTTGGAGTTTACTCCTTAAGAAACGATTTTCATATTTAGCCCGCGGTATGAAAATTTTATGAGGAGTAAAATCAAGTTTTAACTAAAAGTGGCGAGTTACATTCCCTTCTCGATAAGATTGTATTATTTGTTTTACATAATAGATAGAAATTAAAAGTTAAGTTCCGCCTTAAGCTGTTGGGGTCCATTCATACCACTTGGATACAACCTCAAAAGACGACAGAGCAGCGTTGCTCTGATAAGAGTAGGACATTGACTAGCTATCTAGCAAGCCTGTGCAGTGACAATTTAATTGCGTGCAGTTTGTTGTGTATAGTGCTACTAGGACAGGAGATTGGTGTATTAGGAAGTGGACATGCAGTGATCATGCTGGGCTGAAATACACCTCTACCGGACTTTGAAGATGAGGCCCCCTTCCAAAAAGTAAAGACAGGGAAGATATCGGTTGTGGTTCGGTTGTCATTTTGGTACATTGTAGAAAAGATCCGTATTCTATACCTGGACGAACTGCCATGATGTTAGTCATTAATTTGGGTGTATGGTTAGTACTGATCTGCTTAGATCTCTTTTCTTCCATCCTTTTAGTCACTATTTCTTCTATTTTTTTTCTATGGAGGCATTTTCTATAATAAGCGACATGAGCTCCCTCGCAATTCGAGCATTTTGTTTGAGTTCCCCTAGTCGCGGACAATCAGAAATGTTATGTGAGCCGCTGCATCTTACACATTTTACAGTGAGGTTGCAATAGTTTTTTGTATGCCCAAATTGCTTACATTTATAGCACTGGGGCAGTAGGATATCCTTTCTTGGGATGTATTTCCCAACCGTGAATATACATCTCTATGAGTTCAGTTGACAGTTTTAGTGTTGTAACAAGTGACCGCAGCTGCGGTCTGCCACTATTTACCCTGAAGATGGCCTACAACGTACAACGTTAATAAAAAATATATATTTATAATTTTATATTAATAGTTCACATTAATTTAAAATAATTTACAAATTAAAAAAAAGAATATGCGATGATAAGTATCAGTAGAGAGCGATTAATTGGTAAAAATACATTTAAAATTCATTAGAAACGGAAAGAGGTAAACTCCAGTTGCGTGTTGGAGCTGACACACACATACACTTTTTATTTATTTTTGTTTGCATGTCAATTCTTCAGACATTCTTGCGTGCCCTGTTTAGATTTATTCAGAACTATTATATTAATATATTATCGAATGTAGTAATAATGTGAAGAGGTAAAAAAGAAATCTGATGTTAATATAAACATCACAGTGGTAATGTCACAACGAAAAACAATGGTAATGAAATCACAAAAAAAACAACATGATTTTGATTGCAACATAGTATAGAGTTTGAAAGTTTACAGTACAGAGTATTGATGTTTGATAAAACAAATATTAATTACTTGTTACATACTTTTTTATAATTTTTGTTCTTTGATAAATAGGTTGGAGAGATTAGAACATTTGGCCCAAAAATTCAAGCACAAGGCAGACATTCACGAGGAATGGACAAGGGGAAAGGAAGAGATGCTGCAGTCTGGTGACTTTAGGCAGTGCCGACTAAATGAACTGAAAGCCCTTAAGAAAAAGCATGAAGCATTTGAAAGTGACTTGGCTGCTCATCAAGATAGAGTAGAACAAATAGCCGCAATCGCTGGGGAACTCAAGTATGTATAATTTCCTTTTGTCCCTGATATGAAATCAAATTTATGTTAAAGGAAAAGGAAGTAGGTAAAGTTTGTTTATATTGTAAGATAGTATGTGCCACTTATTTGGATAATCATTATACACCATATTTCTCTTGAGTGGATTGTGGAATCAGGCCCATTCCTGTTTTTCACTAATCCTTCATACTATCTTTTATAAGACAGGTTGAAATTTATTCAGTGGCAAACCCATTGGGAATAAATCTCAATTTAGCCACTCTGGCTCCAATAGGTTTATAACTAATAGGATAACCCAAACTATACACCTTAACTGTTGTTGATATGGATGCCAACCCAAAATTAAAATTGAAACCTCTTCCTGATTGGTATTCCTTTTAATAATTAGGTTTCGCTTCCATAGCATTAGATTTATTGTAAAATTTGTTTTTCAACAGTTCCTTGCGCTATCATGATTGTGAGTCAGTAAACAACAGATGCAAAAGAATTTGTGATCAGTGGGACAGGCTGGGCTCACTTACTCAGCAGAGAAGACAAAATCTTGATGAAGCTGAGAAAATCCTTGAGAAAATTGATATTCTTCATCTTGAGTTTGCTAAGAGAGCAGCTGTAAGTTTGTAATTATATTTTTTCACAAGATTTAGTACTTTTTTATATGTATATGTATGTATTTATCATTGAGCTGCCGTGCTGGAAATCCTGGTTCAAATCCCACTGCGGGCAAGACTTTTATTTAGTCTGTTTGCAGCCGGAGATGGACCATATAGGATCTAGTACCCTCCTAGGGCTCACCCAGCTTCTATTATAAAAATAGGATACCCAAAATAAGGCGAGTGAGCGTGACCTACGACAAGTCACCTTGCAGAACCGTTGTCCTTGAAACAGTTCAGTCTCAACCATGTACTGAACCCCAAACCCGTTCAAGGGTAGTAGCGGTACAGGATGTATTTGTATTGTTGTTGTATATGTACGTATTTATATCTTTGTATTTTATTTGTAGCCTTTCAATAACTGGTTGGATGGTACAAGGGAGGATCTTGTCGACATGTTTATTGTTCATACCATGGAAGAAATTCAGGGTCTTCTTGAAGCTCATTCGCAGTTCAAAGCAACTCTTGGCGAAGCAGACAAAGAGTATACATCCATTGTTGGCCTTGTGAAGGAAGTTGAAGCTACAGTCCACAAATATCATATCCCTGGTGGCTTAGAGAATCCGTACACAACACTTACTGCTAATGTATGTTAAACTTCCAATCATAAGAATATAATTTTTATATCTTTAAAATTTAATTATACACTTATATAGTTAAATAAATTTTGATTTTTTCATTTACAGGATCTAACTAGGAAATGGACTGAGGTGAGACAATTAGTTCCACAGAGAGACTCCACCCTCCAAGCTGAACTTAGAAAACAACAGAGTATCCTTTTGCAATGTGCAATAATAAAAAACTGTTTAATATTAAATTATTCTTAAATGGAAAAACAACAAAGAAAACAATGATTTGAAGTTACTATTAGCTTATAGCAGGGTGAAAGAGCCAAACAATTAGGGTGGGATAACAGGATTTCTCTTCTATGGATCAAGAAATAGGGCAATAAATCCCTAGCTTTCATTGAGACCTTTCCTTTAATTATTTGACAGGAAAATTTAAAACCATTAATATGGGTAACTTCAAACATTTGCATTGATTTAATAGTTTAGCCTGATATCTTTATCAACAAGTGAAGTACCAGAAAATTTATTATTTATCTTAACTTATAGTTTTCTTGTAAGACTAATCGGCTTGGTATAACATTAATAATAAAATTTATGGCCTTAGTCGTAAAAGTTTTCTTTTCTTTTAAAAGCAAAGATTGTCTTCAGCGTATTGATTTCAGCGCCTCATATTGTTGGAAAGTCTCTATAATGTGAATTTAGGCCACCTTAGTATAAATATTTAAGTGTGCACTAATTGAAAAGTGGACAAAATACTTTTTTTATCATTATTGTTCCTTATAATTACTAAATAGACAATGAAATGTTAAGAAGACAATTTGCTGAAAAAGCCAATCAGGTCGGACCTTGGATTGAAAGGCAAATGGATGCTGTTACCGCCATCGGAATGGGCCTTCAAGTAATCTTTGTGATTTAAAATAATTTCATAAATTAAAATCATTATATCATACAAAAAAAAACATGAAGTATTAAAGTACAAAGCTATGTACAAAATTTCTTAAAATGTATTATATGTTAAAGGGATCACTTGAAGACCAACTTCATAGACTGAAGGAATATGAGCAGGGCGTATTCGCTTACAAACCACATATCGAAGAACTGGAGAAAATTCACCAAGCTGTCCAAGAAGGAATGATCTTTGAGAATAGGTATTGCTTAAATTTTAAGAACTAAAATAATAGTAATTAAAAAATACATATTAACATACATACATATTAAAAATACATATTTTGCTTTAAAATATGTGACCTTTATTTTGGCTTTACTTCTATTTCTATTTATTTCAGGTACACTCAATACACCATGGAAACATTACGTGTTGGCTGGGAACAATTATTGACCTCAATCAATAGGAATATCAATGAAGTCGAAAATCAAATTCTTACTCGTGATTCTAAAGGTATCACACAAGAACAGTTGAATGAATTCAGAGCTTCATTCAACCACTTTGATAAAAATAGAACTGGGCAACTGGCTCCAGATGAGTTCAAATCATGTTTGGTGTCTCTTGGTTACAGCATTGGAAAAGATAGACAAGTAAATATTTAGCTCCAATCAATAACTTTGTTTACATCTGTTTGTTATTTATACATTTCTTATTAAAAATTTGAAGATTATCAAGTGTTGATTTTTAGAATAAAGTGAAAAATCATGAATCAATAATTTAAAAAAAAATTATGTTTTAGGGTGAAATAGATTTCCAGAGAATTTTGGCTGTTGTTGATCCAAACAGCACTGGGTATGTACACTTTGATGCATTCCTGGACTTCATGACTAGAGAATCCACTGACACAGATACGGCTGAACAAGTCATTGATTCTTTCCGTATTCTGGCTGCTGACAAGGTAATTAATAATGCCATGTAGTGATTATTCCATTTATAATCTTCAAAAATTCAAGTTATTATATATACCAAATGTATGAACGAATTTTAGTTTAACTAATTAATTGGTTTATTTGCAGCCATATATCTTGCCGGATGAACTTAGAAGAGAACTTCCTCCTGACCAGGCCGAGTACTGTATTAAGAGGATGCCTCCTTACAAAGGACCTAACGGTATTCCTGGCGCTCTGGATTATATGTCATTCTCAACAGCTCTCTATGGCGAGTCAGACCTCTAGTCATGTATATTCATCAGACCCTTGTCCACTTATTTATTGTCATGCTCCGATAGCCATTCACAACCCTCAATCCACATGGAACAATAAATCAATGTGTAAAAACGAATGAAAATAATAAAATTAAAAATGTATTTTTAAATATCATTTGTCTAAAAATGTAAATTATGATTAAAAATATATTTTCGATAATAGTGTATGATAATATTCCTGTAGGCCTTGCCTGTGTTCAAATGACAACAATCAACCTATTTGTAAACTTTTAATTTTAAATTATTCTTGAAGATAATAAACGAACGAACGAAATTGCTCAAAAATTTGAAAGGTTGTGATATAAAAATCATTGGGTTTAAAGTTCTATAATTGATGATACTAGAATTTTCAAAATTTTATGTAGGTATGATTCTTGTCATGATGCTCTGATTTAATTTATTTAAAAATAAAAATATTAATAAAAGATGAGTTACCTTCCAATGGTTCAGAACTATAAAAAATATATGTAATCCTTATGTATATTGACTATAAAATAGTTTTATTAAGTTCAATCAAATCTTATTTTAAATATTTTTTGTTATTTATTGTTTTATTTTTCTTTAAAAGTATATATTGCTTTATGAAGCTATTGAGTATTTATTAAATTGGTACTTCTAACAGTTAACTGATCAACTATAGCATAGTTATAAATTCCTCATATTAATTTATTCTTTTAAGAAAATAAAAGTTTTATTGATTGCATAAAATTGTATATTTTTATTAGATTTATTAAAATTGTCATGTAACCCCACCTTTCTTCCAATTATATTTTGTTTACAAAATTATTATATTTTTTTCCTTTTATTTTGTATGTAATATTCTTATTTATAAATGTTTATATATATATTTATTTAGTTAGTTACTTAATAGTTGTTTAATTGTTAATGCTGATTATATTTTATTTTTAATTTTATTTCATTACTCATTAGTAATAAATTTTATTTGACTGAAACTAATTATAAACATGTTCAGAGTAGTGATTTGATTTTGAAATTTATGTACTACCTTAAAATAAATAAATAATTTGGAGGAGTATACAAAAATGCTATAGTTATGCCAATTTAGCCAGACACTAAGGCCTGAGTAAAGGCAGATTTTGTTAACATCATGGAAGACACGAAAATGAACGAAACGATCTGACAGGTTAAAATCATGTATATATTTTATTTATATATATTTAATATATATCTTATTTATGTATGGGTACAATATTTTACTGCCAAATATACTGCCATTTATTTATGTATTCATTCCCATCTGGCTTCTAGAGCATTGTAATATGAGTCTAATAATTTTAACAAATACTAATGAAATAAATTACACAATGATAATCTGTATTTTTTAAAATATATAAAAATTAAAAAGATCTATTCTCCTGTCAGAAATATTTTGAACTTTATTTAATCCTTCCCACAGCTTATCATTTACCTCCTGTACAGATGAGAACTTAGTGAATTAACAGCAAGTTAATAAATAAATGTTGAATATACAAATATGATATAAAAAAAATTCTAAGAAATGTTATACTATTCATTCCAATACAAAGTAATCAAAGTGTTTTGGTTTATATTTATATTCTCATTTTGTTCTGTTCTTATTCTTCTCTCTTTACCACTTTTCAATATAACAAGTTCTTTTGGTTCAAAAAAGTATATTGTCCACTTTACTCATTTCTGGAACTAAATAATATTTTTTTATTCTGAAAGCAGACACTTCTTACCAAACTTGTGAGACATCACCAAGACTAGTTACTTCAGAGAAACGACAGGAACTGAGTTTAAGTATCAGATTTCCTAGACCAGTTTTTAATATGAATACCTGAATACCTCACCTCACTCATTATTCTCCTTTCAACATGCTTGTACTCTAGAAGTAAAACTAGGCATTATTTCACAGGTTTCTCAGACTGAATCATTTTCAAATCTAGTAGATGAGGAATTCCCACGTTTTCTAAAATTTGATGAATAACTCTTCTATGAGGTATATATATATATTTTTGGTTGGGCCTTAAATAAGTTCTTAAAAACTTTAATATTTTATAATATCAATAGTAGTCCAGGATCCATGGTCCATTTTTGCACTTGATAAGTATCAAGCTGAATCTTCGTGAATAGCTTCGTTTCTATGAGACACCCAACAATTTCCTGTGCGAAAATTCTCGATTGTGGTAGCTAACAGAGGTAGCAAGGATAAAATATGTCGATTTGATGATTCTCAAAAATGTATTATTAACTGGTTTTTTTTTTTTTGTTAAATCTCAAGATAATTATCTAAATTGTTTGACCATACAAAATGTATGGTTTGATCAAAGAGTCCCCTCCTTCCAACGTGTATCGATAACGAGGTCATCATAAATGATTACTAACCAGCTGTTTTTTTTTTACTTGATACTAATCAAGTGAAAAAATGGACCATGGATCCTGGACTATTATATTTGCACTGGGATCATTGCTGATGCATTGTACGTTCCATTGAATGCGATTGTTTATAATCTTAGCTTGGCTAATCCAACAAATTTAAGTAAGTTTGCTGGATTGATTAATTCGCACTGCCTAGGGTTGGTGACTCTATCCTGTCCAAAGGTTGTAAACCTTAGATCAGCAAACCTATCACATAGGCAGATGACATAATAAGGTGTTTCGTCCTCTGCATGACAGAAACAACATTCAGGGATATCCACCAGTTCCAGCCTAAACATGTGGGCATTAAGTCTGCTATGCTCCGTGAATGCTGCTATAATTGTTTTTAACGATTCCCTGTCCAGATCCAGAAGAGATTGGCATATCTTCTCAATGAAGCTGTCAAGGAATAGCTTGGAGTGTTTGTTTGCACCAGAGCTGGTTAGTTTTTTTAAGGTAGATATCCCTTATTCTGGGTTTGGCATAGCTAAGACTAACGCCACATACTGGCTCGGGAGATCAAGGGATGTTGTCCGATCCTAGCCTGGTTAGTCTATCAGCTTCTTCGTTGCCAGGGATGCCCGAGTGTCCAGGAACCAACTCGATACTAACCTTGTTATCCACAGCCAGTTTGTTTAGGGCTGCATAACAATCCTAAACACTCTGTGAGTTTGTGCAGTGCCTGCTTAGTGCTCCCAAGGGAGCTTGACTGTCAATGAAGAATGTGATTCTTCTATGAGACAGCCACTCTTCCAGCAGCGACCAAGCACAATAGTTTATGGCAAGTACCTCAGATTGAAATCCAGAGGAATACCTGCCTAGAGAGATCCCGGGTTCCTTCCCTAGTTTTGTTTTGTTTTCTCAAGGTTTGTCTTTTCCCCAGAACCCCGCCCCAGCACCAGTGTTAGCGAGAGAGCCATCGGTGAAACTGTTGATGCCATTGGTGGGTCTGTGACGTTTTGATGTGTCAATGATGACTTTGTAATTGATTGACATTGAGTCATAAATCTGAGAATCCGATCGCATAGCTAAGATGCGATCTGCCTTATTTTTTGTGAACAATTCCCACGAGCTGCGGAAAACCGAAACTGATGGGATTATGTTCTGTTCATGCAGCCTATACAAGGAAACCCTGGCTTGGTACTCAAACTCTGGGGTTTGAGGTCTGAGGCCAAGAACCATCTCCATTGTTGCAGTCCCTTCTTGCAACGATTTCTATCCCCTTTTTGCTCTGTAATGGGCTGCGATCCGCTGCCCCGTCTAGACGATGCTCTGAGAAACACCAACTACTTTTGCGATATCAACTTGTGGTTGATAAAGCTGGTGACCTTGATTGTTCATTCTCACAATAACATTAAGAACTTAGGGTTCAAGATGGTGTCTTTCTATGGTTAATCAAAATACAGCAGGATTAAGATAGAAATAAGACTAGAAATGTTGCTTGTTTACAAAATCAATAATCTCCGTGTTTACTATTCTTAAGAAAATTCGATATTAAAAACAAATATTAACAATGGTTTTCTTTTTGGTTTGTATTTTCTATTTTGTTTGAACGAATTCATGCTAAATAAATCGGCTAATTTGGAGCGTGAGTCGCAACTGTTCCTCGTATTAATATATGTGGAACCATTATTAATTTTCTTATCGTATTGTCACTATTTAAAAGTTTAGAATCATATATTTTAACATTGCTAGGAAAAAACCGAAGTCATTTTGTTTGTTGTACTCTAAGGATTAAAGTGATATCAAGTTTAATTGGGCATGGATAAAAGAGGGTTTCGATTATTGAATTTGAGTTTCCAGATAATAAATCGGTCATTTTTTATGACTCGCTCTAATTATCTGTGCTTATTTTTTATATACATACGTATAAAAAACCCTTCCTCCATACTACCTTCTGTTGTCCCTCCTTTTATTTCTTAATACACCTTTGTTAGCCGCGGAATGCAAATATTCTGCACCTTATAACAAGCAAACAGTGCCAACAAGTATCATGGATCACCGCAATCGTGTTGTTAATAAATAAAGTTAATAAATACATTAAAGATGTAGTAAATTAAAAAACGAATTAAAAATATCGCCGTATGACATAAACTTACAGAAGTATAGCTGATTGAAATGACCGAAGGAAATCAGCTATACTCTATACTCTTGGATCCTCTTTGTAATCCTCAATGATTGTTTTTAAGGAGGGAGGTTAAAAATTATGTGTGATCTCTAGTATGTAGTGAAATATTTTCGTTTTATGAAATTTTTTAGCGCTAATGTTCAGTGTTTTTATTAAGAAAATATAAATCAGAGAATAGAAGAATTGTATCGAGTTCAATAATAAGGTTTTAACAATGTCATCTCTCAGAAAATTATTGGGAGACTACAGGTCTCTTGCAGGAGCTGTTGGAAGAGTTAGTGTGATTTTAATATTTTGCATCTAATAAGTATAAATGTGTGCCAGTTATTCTACACCTGAACTTAACATAATAATTACCTGTAATTTCTACGAATTCAACTTTTCTTTTTATTAAACGCATTCTCTTGTACTACCCTGGAACCCTTAGCATTGGAGTCCTTCCCTCTTCCCTTCTATCTTCTGAAAGGTCTAACTATATCTAGAGCTCCATAATAGAAGTGCTTGGATACTCTCATTATTATCCATCCTGATGCATTTGAAGCACTGAATTCACACTAATTGAGAAGCGTGGGGGTTCTCTTTGACTTACCCTTCTAAAGCGACAAGCTGATTTTTTGTAGATCCAGTTACAGAGAGAGAGAGAGAAAGAGAGAAAAACTTAATAGTAAATTTTGATAGTTGTATTTACCATGTCCGTATTTCTGTTGTTTTTTTTAAACCATCTTTAAATTAAAGGATGGATCTTCTAGTTCTTCAAATATAAATAAATAAATTCATTCCGTAGAGGAATGATGCAATTCTGGGTTGCATAAAGAATATTCTTTATGTTAACAGCATTATAAATGATTAAAGCAAACATAAATGTTAATAGTTAAATGTAAAGGTAAATACTAAGGTAAAAACTGAGGCACTTTATCTTTGATTCATTTAACTCTTCTTAATTTTTAACTAAAGTTTGATCTCTAACTTCAGCAAAGGTGTGCAATAAAACAGTTCTAACAACAATTCCTCAATTAAACATCTAGGAAGATGCTGTTGGACACAAGTCAATACTAATTACTTAATTGTATTTGTACCATTTAGTGAATAAATTAGATAGTAGTTTGTAAATAAAAATTTTAATATCTCTAATGATTTCAATTAATTTATTTATTTGTTTTTTAGTTGACTAAAAAGAACTCAGTTTTATCGTTTTGTTCTTCAGCAACAGAAGAAAATCCAAGCGAAAAGAAAGACAAAAAAATGAGTAAAGCCATGCGTGCATACCTAGAAAGGGCTACCAAGTACAGTAAGTTCTAGAAACCTTCCATTTAGATAATATGATCTATATTTTAATCAAATTTTATAAAGTTAGATTTGTTAAATGGTGAGGAGCTGTGAAACATTGAACAAGAATGTTCAAAATATTTTTTTTCATGATCAAATATATACAAATAATTTTAAGAAGTCGTCTGATATCAAGAAGAGCCAAGGTGGTGATTTAAAAGACAATTATCTGGGCTGTCTTATCTTATGGATCATAAACCTGGCCTCTGTCCAGGGCAGATGCCAACATTTGCTGCTCTTTGAATGGAAAATATTAGGAAGGATGCTTGGAGCGGTAAGAGTTAGCGATCAATTTAGATTCAGGCAGAATGCAGAGCTATATCAGATGTGTCAGGGGCCAGACGTGGTGCAGTATATAATAATGGACATGTGGTCGGAATGGAGGATGACACTACTCATAAGATACTGCTATTTGGGCAGGCTTGGAAAAAGAAATCATGGATGACCATGACTTTGATGGGCAGACAAGATCGAGAGGGATGCAGGTAGCATTGGATCCAGAGCAGAGGATCATGTCACATGATAGAGAAGAGTGGAGGCAACGCCTTTATAGGGCCAAGACCCGTACTGGGTTGTAGAGCCAGTGTTGGTTGATTGAAATATCTAAAAATAGAAAATAATCATGATCTACCATTTATTTGTTAAGGTTATACTGGGATATACAGACTTTATTAAATGAATATTGCAACGTTTGTCCATTGCAGACTTCCCAACTAGGAAGAGCACTTTTCCTTATTGAGTTTTCTCAATTCATACAAAGTGAATGTGTTTGAAAGTATGAGTTGTTTCCTGATACTATCTTATGCTTCAGTATAACATGGCTGTGAGTGGCACTAGTGCTGACAGGTTTGTAGTAAAGCTATAATTTGTGCCACTACATTCAGTATGCATAAAGCTATATCAGCCTGCCATCTGGCTTGTTCGCAATGAATTATGAAAATATATACAGCCATGGAAAATTGATTAGTTTTCACACACGGTCAGTTTTCCGCTGCTTATTAACTAAAAAACACAAAAAAAATCTTCAGGAACTTGGTAAGGTCGGTAAAAATGAGTAATGAGTGATCTTGGAGTGATTTAGTTGTGCATTATGTTTCTTGTCAGTGAGGAATTAACTATGAAACTCGATAAAAGAGTTAGAGAAAATCAGCAAATTACAATTTAAGAGCTCTTGCTTCATTTTTTCTGGAATTTTGGGAAGCTTTATCATGTTAATTGTGACAGGGAAGCATGAATATCTAAAGTCTAAATTGAGACAGATGACAAAAATGTTGGAAGATCATAATATATAGCATTTTATTGCATCACTGATATTACATATCATGATGTATTGTATATTGTTGTGATTAGAGTTCGGGAAGGGATTTAACACCCTTTACTACTCCTGTCAAGGTGAACCGTGTGGCTAATTCTTACTGGTTAAAAATGAAATTCATTCATTGGAGCCACCTCAAAATCCTCCTAGGCTGAATTAAAAACAGTGCTGTAGCATATTTTCATTAGCTATAAAATTCTCTATAAATAAAATAATTAAGTTTTAAAAAAGACAATATTAAATTTGGTTTTTAGAACTCATTGGTTTTTAATGAAAATCTGTCAGTACAATTGTTAAAGCTCTGTTAAAAAAATTTAATGCAATTGTGTATGAATGTAGAATATTTTTTTATCTTAGATAATTATCTTTATTATGAGGAAGAAAATAGTTGGGGGTGCAGTCAAATAAAACACTAAATAAGTGGATACTTATTTAATTAAGTGCCGACGTTTCGACCTACTTTGTGGGTCATCTTCAGGGCTAAGAAAGAAAAACAGACAACATACAATGAATACAATAAAAATACATTGAGGACTAAGTATATGATAAATGAGAAAAACTATATATGTAGAGAGGTAGAAATTTAGAACAAAAGTGAGAGATGTATATGAATACAAAAAATTACAGAGAAAATGTACAGAACGGTGGTGATGCCAAAAAAAAGATTTTTTTTTTTTAAATATCTTTATTATGATTTAAGATATTTCATAAACAAATGAGATTTAAGTTTTTTTAATTGAAATTACCTCCATAGATAATCTCCAGTAATCTAATATTTAATTATATTAATCTTATCTTATTTTATTTTAATATAATATTAATTTTATAAACCTTTAGATGAGTTCATGCAAAAAGAACGTGACGCTTATGAAATTGGTAAACGCCACCTGGCTAATATGATGGGCTGTGATGCAGAAACTTTCTCACAAGAACAGATAGACGTATGTAAGAAATTTTGTTCAATTCATATTATTAAATGATTTAATCTGAGAAAACTGTCATAGTGGTGTTTTGTTTACTAAATTCAATCAGTTTTTTTTTTCCTTTTTTCTATTAAATAGGAGGCAATCGAGTACCTTTTTCCTTCAGGCTTATTTGAAAAGAAAGCCAGGCCATTTTTAAGGCCACCTCATTTAGTTTTTCCACCAAAGAAGGATGCAGAATTTGATGAAACTGGACGACCATATCATTTTCTGTTCTATACCGGAAAACCCAATTTTTATGGCATATTACATGTAAGTTCTATCCAAAGTATTGTTAATGCTACTTTAATAGTTTCAGTTAAATATACTAAGCTCTGCATGATTATTTACTAGTTAATATTGTACTAGTAATTTTGATTTTATTATTACAAATACTAATATTTGAAATATTTGAAATATTACAATTAGTTTTATGAAATTATATTATTAAATTTTCTTCATGGATTTCTGTTTAAGTTAAATTATTTTCTTCCAGGAAGGTTATCAACACTTAAAGGCATTAAATGAAATGGAATATGGAGGAAAAATGGGTACAAAGTTAACTGATGTGTTTGAGCCACTGTGAGTACTTACTAATTCAGATTTTTACTTCACATATTATAAAAATATGGTTAATTATTCAGTAATGAATTAAATTTGCCTCTATTAATGGTGTTGTTATCACAGGGATCTTACTGGTTCTAATTGGGTGGACATAAACGAACTTGAACAAAATCTTGTAGAGCCTATTAGTAAAAATGAGGTACGTTTTAAAATATTTTAGTTTGAAGTAATCTATTAGACTTTCTCTCCTTTTTTTTTCCAGCAATGTATTCTTACATCGTAATGATGTAATCCTCAATATGATTATTATTATTTATTTCCCATTTACAGTTTTGTAATTACGGTTATGCTGTTGTTTTTTTTTGTCTCATCACTATAAGATGCACACATGCACTCCTGCTTGCACATACATACACACACCCACCACGCATGCACAGATACACATAGAAATTTGCGTAGACTTAAAAATTCTGATTTGTGATTTTTAAGACAATTAGTTAATCATGTAAGAAGGGGGAGTTCTAGGTCAAGTACCACTTTTAACTGTACAACTTTGATGGAAATATATTATATTATCATCCTCATCCATTTCCTCTTCACTAGATATTAATACAGTACAGTTGTAAAAATCTTATAAAATACGCCCATAAAAAACAACATGTATTTTATTAATAAACAAGGAAAACATTCATAAAGCTTAAGAATCAAGTTAATATTGACTAAATCTTGGGATAATTACAAATGTTAATTATTCATTTTTATTTTTATTTAATTCTTTGCTGTGGAAAATAACCGTTACCGATACCCAAATTTTAATATCAGTAGATAAAGTTTCAAATCGAAACTATCATTAAAAAATATTGATGTTTTTAACACCCTAAAAAATTTTTAGTGGAGGGTTTTAAGGAATTTAAAATATCCACACCTTGTTGGTGTGTGGCACACTGTTCATTGTGATCTCTCAAGATATAAACAAAACCTCGAGATAAACCAAACCCTAAGATGAGATAAACAGAATCCCAAGCGGTTCTGTAGAAGTTGGCTGTGGTTATAATTTAAATTACTACTGTTTTCGGAAACTCTAGCAACCATACCAGCGTAAGTTGACTGCAAAAATAATTTAAAATGCTATCAAGTAAAAGTATTAATACTTTCATAGCAATATTACTATATTAACAAGGAATTTAAAGTAGAAAGCATATCTGTTAGTTGGATAGCATTGTGGCACTAGCTGTTTATTGTCAATGGAGTAATCTTAAGTTGTGCCATGATAAGTATATCTAAAAAACATCAAATTATACGAAAATGAAAGAATTGTGTAATTAATACCTGCTTTGACCAAAATCGACTTAGCAGAACTATAAAATTATTTTTTATTTATTGTTCTTGATGGTGATTATTTTTATTTTGAAGAGAAAAGATTTCTCTTGGCCGGGATTCGAACCCCGGCTGCCCGCATCTCTAGTGCAGTCCTCTAACCACTGAGCTATGAAGGGCAGCCAAATATCCAAGCCAGACAAATCGTATCGGAGCCAAGACAAATCTTTTCTCTTCAAAATAAAAATATGGCAGAACTATAATTTGTTGAAGTTGTTGACTTTTCACAATTTTATCGAAAATGACTTACTTTATGGTTAGGTAAAGAACTTAAGGTGAAATAAACTTCAAGGATGTAAATTACGTGGCTCAATGCAGGCCCAAACTAGGAGGAAAATCAACAATATGGTTTCAAAATTATGTTGCTGTTTTATCACTAATAAGATTTATAGAGTTAGAAGGAGTTATTTTATCTTTTAAGTTTAAGCCTATCATGGCTTTACCTCTGTATATATGGAGGTTCTGCAATCCTTAACTATACCTTAAATACCGGTTTTCCTTATTGAGGAATGCGGAATGCCTCCTAATATATCTTTTAACCCCAAAATAGCCCAACTGTTTCGTTTGTTATAGGAACTTCTGACTAAACATCTGCTTATAGGAATCGGAGAACTCTCACTTTTGAGTCGGAATGCCCGAATTTACGTCTTACGTCAACAGTCTATGAAACGAAATGCTGATGCCTCAAAATCCTTAGCGCTAACCGTCTGTAACATTAACCTTAATCTATCTGCTTATTCATATTTTTTTCCCCTTAAGCGTAACAATTATTGTAAAATTTATGCTAACCACTACACCAGCGATGACCCCATGTTTATTTTGTTTAACGTGTCGTATGAATTTTTGAAAATTAACATTTGCTGGAGAAAAAGTAAAAAATGTATATTATAAAATTATTAATTCGTAGCATCCCTTGTTAATGGAGGAGAATGGATCCTAAATATTTAGGGAGATCCATAAGTTACTAACTAGACAAAATTACTAATGAATATATGAAAACAAGAAACAGTTTTAAACTTTAAGTTGAAAAATGGGAGGATAAGCCAGATACAAAAGCGCCGAGAAGTAGAACTAAATGGAGTGAAGAAAGAAAAGCTGAATTATCGAAATTAATGAAAACCTGGTGGGCAAATAAAAAGAACAAGACGCCCCAAACGTGAACCATCTTTACTTAGCGTCTTCCACTTTGGGAGATGAACGACTAATAATAATAAAATTATTAAATAATCCTGATATTTTTTTTTAAATGCGATAATTTTTTAATGAAATTAACACTGCGCTTTTAAAAAGTGAATTTAAACACATTTTTAGGCCCATAAAACAAAATGGCTTGACTTTTCCGTAGCGCCTCTGTGTGGCGATCGGTTTACAGTTATTAAAGTTGAAATATTGTAGTGATTGACTACTAAGTGGTTATGTTATTACCAGAATATAAAAAAAAACAGTTGTCTCGCATCCTCCAAAACATTCCGGATCATTGTTTAATTTAGACCGATGGATCCAAACAGGTAAACTCAACGCCATTTTGTAAACCGTGGCTTAACTCACAAATTTTAACTACATAAACTAACCCCCATTTATACTGCTGAACTCTATGTGATATCTCCAGTCCTACGTTTTTACTTATCTATAGCTGAGAGGACCATAGTCATATTGTCAATCTATTAAGGGGAATTAGCTCGCAGATCAGGCAGCCCGAGAGGAACTTAAGCTACCTGACCCAGACACCATTCTTCTCACTTCGTCAGAACTCAGTAGACCCCTTAAAGTGGAAACGACAGAGAGATGGCAAGCCATATGGGAAGAAAGCCAGTCTAGTAAATTAAAAAGTATTAAAAAATTTTTAAGAGCATGGGCAGCCGCAACCAACGAAGGGAGGATGTTGCCCTTGCCTGCTTTGAACTATGCCATAATCGGCTCACTCATTCAAATATTGTAAAAAAACTGCCACCTCCTTTATGCCAATTTTGTAATGCCACTTTTACACTGAAACATATTTTTGAGGATTGTACTTTATATATTCCATTTATCAATAAAATAGCACTAGCCCCTAATTTATCGTAAGCACTTGGTGATTACGAACTACGTTGGTATTTAAGTTTTAGAAAGTACATCGCTTACTGTGTGAATTTTATTTTTTTCTCATTTTGTTTCTTAATCGCCTCTATCATCCGGTCTGGTTTTTTCGAATGCGCCTGTGTGTGTGTGTGTGTGAATTATTCAACAACAAATACCAACATTTAGTATAGGTTGATGGCCTAAGGGTTTAATGCCTTTAAACACAAACAAACTAAGAAGATGTCAAAACTATTCTACATTTAATATTGCATTTATGTGTCACTTTTCTTGGCGATCGGTTAAACAGTGTCTATTTCAATTGTCAAAAGTCAATTAATTTCAAATATGCGCATATATGTATATTTATACATAATCATTATTTGTTTCAATAATGATACGATTCATTTATTTGTTTTAATGTATTAATTTCGGAACCAGGGACTATTTCTTGGTCAATCTTATCTATCAGAAGATCAGATCAGATTATATTTATTTAATCGTTCGATTTTTTTCTTTATTTACTATTTCTGAAAAAAAATATGATACCTCAGTGTAAGGATCTGGTGAGAGGGATTTAGGAGAAGAGTGCGGTAGTCTTCAACTAAACTAAACTATAATCTCTCCATTTGTCTAATTAATTCATTAACAGACGATTCGTCTTTAACGGTAAGAAATATATTAATCACTTCTTGAACAGATCGCACACCTCTATTAGAAAGTGTGTAGGTGGTTAGAGAGATTGGCCAGTCGTGTATGGAAAGTAGGAAAATGGCTTTTATTTAAGCTCCTTTTGATAGCGGCATCCATCAAGTAGTTATTACGTATGTATGACGTCAAACTTTGATATTTTGCATTTAGAAAGCTACTATGCAAGAGGTATTTCTCTGGTTATAAATTATTTTCGAAAAAATGAAAATTTCTAAAAGAATAAATTCATAGTTTAAAACCTGTGATATAAGTTATAGATTTATGCATCTAGACAATGGAATATTTTTTAGGTATTTCTTTTATACATGCAAAAGATTAACAAGTCGTGACACCTTTGGCACAGACATTAATAAGGCATGAAAAAATAAAATAAAATGTATTTTACTAACATTTTTAAAGTTAAGGATTAATAACTTAAACAAAAGTAAAACAACTGATAGGCTTTGTTACTCCTGCCATGTGAATATTTCGTTATTTAAACATGTCCACGGACAACTTATGGAATCAGTAATAGACAATTATATTTAATCGAAAACTAAAGAACTAATTTTGTTAATATGGGAACTTCTTAAATAAGAATACTAAATCACATCTTGTGGATTACGTCCATATAAATGATGAATTGTAATTCCCTTTAATTCTTTGATTGGCTTTGACTCATTGTGAGATATCAACCGTCAGCCATCCGGAGTGTGTGGTCTACAATGAACTTATGACTACCTTCAAAATTGACTCATCTGTGTTGTCTCAGTAGAAATGATGACTATAAATAAATACTGAATACGTGTTTTGTTATTATGATGTCTTGCGTATTGAATTATCTTTGTAAATCAAATGACGTTATAAACAATTTTCTCAGTAAGAGGTAGCCTACTTCCCCTAATTAATCCCCAATAAAATTGATAAATAATGTAATAAATATTTTAATTTCCTCAACCATATTGTAATGTATGCAGGATTTGGTTCTGGTTGAAAAAACAAAAAAAAAAAACACCAATAACTGATTATTAAAATCCTATCTTTCGACGCAAGTCTTGAAAGAGGGTAAATGGTCAAAATAAAAATAGTTGGATATATGTACAAATAATGTTATAAATAATGAAAAAGTTAAATATGTTCACTGTTAGGTAGAGTGAAATTATAGGTCATTGTGTGGGGTTAAGGTAAGGGAGATCAAGCAAGAATTAAATAATTAAATTAAGAAGTTAATTAATATGGTAATATTTTTATATTAGGAATTATTACTATTTCTCCCTGCTATATTGGAACTACAAGCGATATTATGGAAACATTTTTAATCATACAAACATATAATATTACTTCCCTTGAATTATAGGAATAACAATCATTTTTTATGGTTGTGATGTTTATGAAATATGATGAAATACTTGATGCGGGTTTAATTCCCAGATTTTAATTTCTATTTGATTCAGAATCACGTTTCGAGCTATCGATTGTCGTACAAGAAGTTATTGGTTGTCTCTACAACAGATGATATTTTTTTTATTTGGAGTTCCAAACACTTATTTGCCACTTAACCTATTTAGATTTATTACCTTAAAAAAAATCATTTCGAATATGAGCTTGTATTCTTACCTCCCCCAGGGTCAGCAATGCATAAGGGCTTTTCATTCGATTTAGGCAGTAAATAATTTGCTGATTTTTGGGTCGAAAACGAATGATCGATCATACAATAACGACTACAAAGATCGATAATACTATCACCACTACAACTTACACGTTGTATAGCCTCTGACGCATTATTAAAGATTTCTGAGTGTACAATCTGCCGTGGATAAAAATGTGGATTAACGACATAGGAACCTAGATGCACTACCGTCTATCCCATCACAATGGACTCCTTTAACAAACTTTATGGAGATGAATAGTAAATCGTAAATTTTGAAATTTTCGTTGAAGCCTGGTTGTGCAAAAGAATCACTACGATATTGTTTATTAATGAAGGATATAATTTGTCTGGGGGTGCAGTCAGCGATAACACTGAATAAGGTTAACCTATTTATTATAAGTGCCGACGTTTCGGCTTACAATGTAGGCCATCTTCAGGGCTAAGAAGAAAAACAGAAAAATAACTATAAGAACATTGCAGTACTAAGAATAGAACAATATATGAAGTATAGAAAAGTAGAAAATGTGACATAGGATAGATTATAAAAGATACACAAGGATAACATAATGACAAAATGTGTGAACAAAAAGGTGAGAAAGTAAAAAGTAAGATACAAAAAGAAAAATACAAAAAAAGTTACAAATGTAAAAATGGCGCAACAGTCAAGAATGGAAAAATTAATAATATAGCAGCTACAAATTTCAAAAGTTAGATAATTTATGTGTGGGAAGTAATAAATATGAATTCTAAATTAAGATGTTTATGTATAAGAAATATACAAGAAGTAAAGATAAATTTACTAGTATTTCAATGATGATAAATTATAAATAAATAATAATAATGGATGCTATTACAACTAGTGATGGATGTCATGAGGTTAAGGGAGAAATGGGTGTGAAGAAAGGAAAACGAGAAGTTTGAAGGGAAGATATAAATATTAAAATGGGTACAAAACCAAAAAGGGAGAAGGGTCAACTAAATCTGGCCAACTGATTTAAAAGTACGTTAGAAGAGTATCAGAAGTCTCCCGAAGTTTATATTGTTTATTATTAATTTTTTTATTTTGGATTTCTCGCCTTATGCCGGATAAATACACCGACCCAGACTAAAGTCAAGGGTATGGTTCATTTTGTAATTAATTTGGAATGTTGAGGAATTTTCTGACGATGCTGGCAGTTCCCAGCATAACCGCTTTCTGCACTTCTTGAAGTTCCCAGCTTATTTCGAGCGCCTTCATAGATTTGATGGTTTCCTCAGGAATCAAACCACTGCAGGATACGATAATCGGTAGTACTTTAACTTCCACCAATCGGTAAAGATGTCTTAATTCCTTGCACAGCTCTTGGTAGTAGGAATTTTTTCGCTTAATGTTTTAAAAACATTACCATCAGCAGCCACCCAACTTCGATGATGGTGGCTTTTTAATTTTTTTCCTATGAGCAGTACAGCCGGTCGGTTGTGGGGGATATTATGATCAGTCATCATAGCTTGATCCCAATATAATTTGATGTCTGCTTTTTCTGATATTGCCTGTATTTGGCTGATATCTGTAGTACGGCTGATGGCTAGTTATTAATTTATATTTTTGAGCCAGTGCGTGATGCACGACCTTTGCAGCTGCTTGACCTGATCACAACATTAATTGTACATTTTTCAAGTGCAAGTTAACTATGTGCAGTGTAAGCCAATTGAGGCATCATATTTCATGCCAATGGACTTATCACACTTTCAAAAATAACAGCTCATATATTTAACGATTTTTTACAACTTGAGTTGTTTTTCGTTCCTAAATGTCCTTGTCAGTCTCCCACGCATTGCTTTTAATTGACCATACCAATTCAGTAGCTAAGTCTCTATTGTGTAGAGGCTAGTTTTTTCCTACTCCAGCAGTTGTCTGATCGTAGTATTAGGGACGTGTGAATTCTGGAAATAGAAAAACAACGTCTCCACATTCAACAACTTTCTTTCCTAGTTTAGAATACTTAATTAATTACTTAAGAGTCAATCTGTTGTAAATTTTGATATCTTTATAATGATTTTTTTCTGTTTATGAAATATATTAGATTAATATATATTTTAATTCAAAGCCTTGACTCCATTACTCTCCAATTTAACAACAAGTTGATGCTGCTTTATGTGCCTGTTATTTCATGCATGGGATAGTGTATGACATATTTGATTAATAAGATATTAGTCATCTAATCATTCTGGTAAACACATCAACCTTACCAACGGAAACACGCAATGGGAATCACTTAACAGTAAAAATGATTACTGAATGCCGGAAGATGGCCTCGGAGACGTTGGTACTTGAAATAACTTTTTTAAAATATATTTTTGATTGATGTGATGTATATAATCACGTTCGAAGCAGCCATCTATACAGTAAATACAAATCCTGGAGGAACTGCTTACAACCCCATGTCCCAACATCTAGCATATGCGGTCGTCTTTACCACTAGAACCCAAGCAGCATTATCAGGAACATTTTAAGAATTTGAAGAGGCGGCCCTTCAACTGGGTCTTAAAGTAAATGAAGATAAAACTGCATATATGAAATCTATTACTTTAGTTAGTTTACATGAAACACTCAAAATTGGAAAAGGTGGTAAACAGAAAAGTGAGTTTCAGAGAGCACAGTTTTCGGGGTGTAACCCAATTCAAGAACCTAGGAACTGCGGTTACAATTGATAACAAAATAGAGAAAGAAATACAAATAACAGCAGGAAATAGGTGCTATTCCTCACTATATAAAGTCTTGCAGTTTAAATCGCTCTCTAAAAGAAAGCAAACCGGTAGTCATGTATGGATCCCAGACATGGCCCCAGACAAAATATCAGAATTTATGGTCAACTCATGGGTAAGGAAAATATCAAGAAGAATATGGGACGGAGTGGCCGAAAATGGGATATGGAGAAGAAAAAGGAACGATGAGCCGGACATGGTGGCGTTGATAAAGTGAGCCAGAATTAGATGGATGGGGCATGTAAGGGTGTAAAGAATGCCATACCTCAGGATACCCTAAAAGGATAGTTGGATGATGTCGAGGAGGACTTAGAGCTGCTAGGTGTACATGAATGAAGGAAAATATCGCAGAGATTGGTTGGCAGTGGTTTTGGAGGCCCGGGTTCTTGCAGGACCGTAGAGCCAAAATAATAATCATGTAATCAGGATGGGAGAGGATATTATAATTGACATGAAAATATTTTATGATGGAGAATGAAAAGAATGATTTGGACGGTGAGAAGTAATTCTACAACAGTGTATAAATAATGGTGGTGCAAATGGTCGAATAGAATCGATGTACAAATTACTACGTCTTATTTTATTTTCGTGGTGATGGCAGTGATTTAAATTAAAGTTGTGCAATAAAGTAATTATTAGACAAACGGCTTTGCTTGCACGGCCATCATCATCTTGGCCATGAATACGATTACGATCATCAAGTAGTCATGTTGTTTATTATTTTTTTTATTATCGAAATAATATTCACCATCAAGATAAAGATATACAAATTTATACCGTTATGATTAATTTACCATTTTTCCGGTCCATTTACTATTAAGGAAACTGGTGGGAATGTGTGAATGATAGCTAGAAACCCAGAGGAAGGAAATTGGAATGAAGCAAGCCAAATGACTATTTTGCAAAGGCTATTACTCATCTGTATAAGTCATTAAATATAAAATCGGATGGCCACATTCTTGTATTGATGACCATAAGCCAGTAGTCATATTCTTGTTTCAAAGTTTAAGCCATGTATGATACTAAGGCGTCTTCTGGTATAAAAATCTCTAATCCTGGCGATCCTGGTCAGGATAATGAGACAAACTTATGAAATTACTGTACTGTCATCGGTTCTTAAGGGATGTGCAAAGTTTCAATTTAATTATATGCTATGAATTCCCCGAAAATCGATTTCAAAGACTCCGTTAAATACATACAGGCGAAGCTAACAAAAACCTGTTAAAAATGCACCGACGTTGAATAATTGTTTATTTTGTTACTGATGACTAATTTATCGTGTTCTGAAATAAGAAATAGTCAAAGCTAATAAAAAACCGTGGGTATAGCATGTCAATTCCTCAGCAGAAAAAGACGAAACGAACATGTTTTATAAAATGAAAAATTGGCTTTTCATTGATCTGTTGTTGATAAAGGCTGATTATATAACAATGTGGTTTACGGAGCATTTCTTAATGGTCTAGCCTGTTTTAATTTATTAGTCTTCAAGGGTTGTAATGCCACATGATTTTTAATCTTGTGCAGTATAGAAAGTATTTTCAATAAAATTGCCACTATTATATATTAGAGAAAGTAGGTTAAGTATCCTTTAAAGAAAAATTAATAAAATGTGGTTAGATCTCATCTCTTATGAGAGACGGGTTTGTATTCCAGTACCGTGAGAATATAGCCAACAATAATTCGGAACAGCATGCAACATTGCCTTGAATATTCTCAGCCTTTTTCCGAAGCCCCTGTTGGATTATACAATAGAATATTGTTGTGTTAAGGAATAGAATGCAGTGCGGGTATCTGATGCGCATCCTAGAATAGAGAAGCTTCCTTCAATGTATCCTCGGGATCCCCCCGTTTCATAATAGCTGAGTTGAAGAGGTTTTTCCTTGACAAGCGACACGAACGCTTCCTTACTTCCTGTATCAAACTTATTATTCGATAACATACTAAGAGTATTTTCCTAAAGGTTCGACACATGTCATTCTGCTATCCTCATCTTAATTTCCCATCTATCTGAACTGCTGCTTATTCATTAATCATTTTACTGCGTTTTAAAATTCTTTTCTTCCATCTCTCCATCCTCATCCCTTTTAGTTCGGTATAATATTAAAGAAATGATTTCACTTAAACGCTCAGCGATTTGTAATCCTCTAAAAATAGTACCTAAAATAAATGTATATCATTTGCACATGACAATGATTACATATATGCTGAAAAAAAAATTAATTTGTGCGTTGATTCTTATGTATTCAAGAATATTCATATTGTATATTTAGCATTCTCGTTTCCAAAATTTGCAGTTAACACATAGTAGATACTTATCTTTTGAGTAAATACTTTTAATAAAAGTTTATGTGACTTAATGTTATAGGAAGAGTTACCTCCACACAATCCTGAAAATAATCGTTAATTGATAAATTCATTATCTAATTTATATTATATATATTTTTATTTTACGATCAAGGAAGGGTAGAGAAGACCTCTTTATCTTCCATAACAGGATGTGATAAGGTTTCCTAGGATGAGTATGATAAAGGGGGGACATGACGATTTGATATATATATAATTTATATATATATATATATATATATATATATATATATATATATATATATATATACACACACACATATATATTATAAATACAGCCCCGGTCAATGAGTGGTTAGGTCGAATTATGTCCAAAATGATAATTGTACTTAAGGGAGCGGAACCGTGTTATTCTTGTAGTGCCTTTGTGGATCTGTCAGGCCTTGGCTTGAAATGGATTTATTGCTTAGAATAGTACACGATTTCAAGCCTAAGACTACGAGGACACGATTCCGTTTCCTTTTGTACAATTTACTCATTCCGGACGAAATTCGACTTAACCACTCATTCACTGGAGCTGCAGAAATATTTATCAGATAATTCATCATTATGAATGGGGATTACACTTATAAAAAGACTTACAAAGCTGTCATAAAGCGTCTGGATAGTTTGATAGAATTTTGGATGAGATTTCAGTAAGGCATTGGAGTTGGATATTGGATATTAACAATGCGTTCATATGATCTGAAGCTTGTTTATCCTGTGTTAGATAGGCTTTTGTTGAAATATCTCTCAATTATATAAAAAAGTGGCCGTTCAATATTTCATGTTCCTTGTTTATTAGCTAGAACCCAGGGACTGTTATCGCCATTGTTCATAACCTGAACACTGATAAATCTGATAATTCTACCTTCTTATTCATATTAATGAAAATTGATATTTACAAAATGTGATAATAAAATGCTAATCCTAGACCCCCCTCTTATTTTAGCTTATTATTCTTATAATTTCATTTTTGGAATTATTCCGAACTTCTGGAAGTATTTCATAGCTAATTCTTTTAAAGACGGCTATTCCCAAAGTGTTAATAGACACTTTAAATAGGCTGTAACTAAAGGAATAAGGCAAAAGGACTAATTATATTTAAATAGGAAATAAACAAAATAAACAAGACATAGGTAAGCACTAAAACAAGAAAAAAAATTAATAACGTACATTAAATAACTCAAACAAGAGAATATATAATGGTGTGATTAATGTATATGTGGGTACCGGCTATTTCACAAGTACCTATTTTATTTTACATATGAGATATAATTAGAATGTAAAATAATAATAATGGATATAGTTATAATAATCGGATAAAATGGAGTGTATCATACCAAGTTCAAATTTATTGCGTTTATGGCAAGTAGTAATGGTTCTTCACCCACCTTATGGTTTCCAATTGACTATCTTTAATCGTCCAGCTATAATTTCTTGCCGAAGTTGCTTATGTGTTAGTGCAAATCAGAGCATGGAACTGGAAAATGGAACAGTTTATGTTAAAGTTTCATCTCCGATTTGAATTGTATACTTACTAAGGACCTCTTTGGTGAAATGCACCTATACAATTGGAATAGGTACTTCTGTAATTCCGGGAGATAAGGCTACTCCTGCAGTATTCTCTCCAATGGTTAACTGCTTCTTTGCCCTTCAATCCCCTGCTCATTCCCTTTTAAAAATACGAATAATAAACCTATAATTATTAATACTCCTTTCGATATGTTCATATCTTATTAATGGGTATTACATATTTTCAATAACAAGTTTTGAAGCAATAAAAAGGGGGAAAACATAGGCTTGTTTTTTTAAAAATTTATTTTATGAGAATTCTCCAATAATTATCTATTTTGTATTGCCCCCCCTTTTTTTTTTTATTGATTCAATTTAGTAAATTGAAAAAGAGCATCCTATCCCACTGTAACATAGTCTGATTAGCCATAGTAACATAAAGAGACGTTCAATGAACAAACAACAAGAGCACATCATTTTCAGTAAATATCGCCAGTAAAAGAAAGTCATATCTTGAGTCATTGTTCGATTCAATGAAGAATTGCAGATATGGCTACCTCCAGAAGAACGTACGATAGTACGTCAATCGTTTTAGATAGTGCGTGCACTAGCTAGTCGTTTCGCCTTTTACAAGAGTATTGATGACCTAATAAATGCTGAGGATTCAGATTGAGAAGGGGGTCATGCGCTCGGCGGCGGGTTTTTCTTAGCAACCTCAACTGCCTATAATTTTATAAAATGAGGGCGCGTGGTGGGAAGAGAACTCGACCCGCACGGTGTCTGTCCCGGAGCGGATGTCGCTCCGACTCAGGCGTGTCGGGATATTTCGAGAAGGGCTCTAGGAACAGATCTTTGCCCTCCAGGCATAGGTGTCGAGTGCAATAACATAAGAGGGATAGTAAGAGTGAAATTGAGAGCCGCGAAATTATTATGTAATAAAATAAATTGAAGGATTAAATAAAATTATGATAGTTTATTTTACAGTTTTATGTTCCTTTTTTATTTAATTCTATAGTTTGTTATTTATTTATGGGAATGGGATTGTTCAGTGTTTAGAGCTCCGAGTTTGCTAATGGTTTTGAATCCGGTTCATATATTACTTAATCTATTAAGTCATAGATCAACTATATGGAGGCGTAACCTATGGTGTAGTCGTTAGCATAAAAACCTAGTATGCCCAAGATCGCGGGTTCGTAGCCCGGCAGGATGCCCTAGGTTTTTTAAAAATGGAGTAAACAAATCCTTGGTTATGCCGTGCTTCGGAAGGGACATAAACGGAAGTCCCGAGGCTGTACGATGTCAGATACCCGTTAAAGATTCCTAACCCTAACTTAATTAAACCTGGATAGGCAAAATTTAAGACTTTCACTTTAGTATCGTCCGATTAGCCACCATAAAGTTGCAGTCAAGAATGACGTTAAATTAATAAACAATCTACAATGTGGGATCTGCTGCCCCCTCCCCCCTGGGGTTTCCCAGTCTCTATAAAGTAGGTTCCCATAATTATGATCAACCGGGTTGTTGAGTATTATCACTCCCTAGAGACCTGACCTCCTGCACAGCCATTAGTTTAAAAACAGTACAGTAGTTCTACCAAATTTTGAACCCCTAGACCCTTAAAGGGTTTTAGTGGTACAGGCTATTTATTTAATTAAAAAAATACTTTGGTGGCAGCGGTGTAAAATATGTTCCAAATAAAGATGAATATGCATTTCTTTATTGAGAGGCTCGTCTGTGTATGGGAGAAGTCCCAGTACAGGCATTGGATAAATTAATTTTTTTTTAACTTTTCTTTAATAATTTTATAGTGCTGGTTGGAAAAAAGTCTGAGAATTCGTTCTTTGAGTTATACTTAGAGCCTCTTATACACATTGGAATAAGTAATTTAAATATAGCAACAGTAGCCCGATGATTTGGTTTACATTAACTAATCTCCACAAACAAGCTTCTCCATATGGTCTCTTTCAGTTATCTTCTACGCGTTTTCCTTATATTAACTATCTAGAAAACTGAATTCAATGACGTATTATAATATCCATAGATATTGATAATAAATAAGTATCATCAGCTCGTAAAAATAAAATAAATTTCTATATTCGTATCCCTAATTTTGTTGATTTTCGTTCCATTTGTAATAGGGTTCCGTTTCCCGGTAATCCATATTTTATTTATTTAGAATGAAAAATAAATAGAATATTAATACATAGTTTTAACTGTGTGCGTTTATAGTTTTAGTGACATTTTATAAATTGTAAACTTGATTCCGGCCTGCTCAGCATGTTACCCTCCGCCTCATAGTATAGGAGAAATTATTCCCATTTTTTTCATTTTACTTTTTAAAACAGTTGTTTTAGATTTTAGCGGACCTGATACAGGCTTGTAGTTTTTCCTACTACAGTTTTAGACTATTTTGCTCATGTTTGTTGACTTTCTAGTTGTTTTGTGGTAAATGCCCAAGAATAACTCTTTCCACATTGCTTGAACTTACTAGCTCTACCCATCTGTTCCACTTTTGTGGAGACTTATGCATGTTCTATTAGTAGTATTTTAGTTCAATTCCAGATTATCAAATTACTAACAACAATAAATTAAAATTGTTGATATTGATTATGTTTGTAAAATGTTTAAAATTTTATAACGTTTCATCAGAAAATCACAGGGGGTAATCTGAGGAAAAAGTGATTCAGTGTCCTTTAATGTTTTAGTTTCTGTTAATGTAGTCCCATGCTTAACTAACGAATATGAAAAATATTACTTTCTTATTATTTTTCATTATTGTTACTTAAAAGGGGAGAAAAAAATTTTGTATACTGTATAAAGAGGCTTCTTCGATAATTTATTTTTTTTCTGTTGGTAAATACAACCAAAGTGCCATTGAAACAGATATAATTAAAATAAATTTGTTATCTCCCTAAAAGTAATTTCAATGTTCCTTAGTTTAGTTTAGCTTGGGACCATCCATATGTAATATTTTGTTCTGTCTTGGATTGGTGAAACATCGACTGGATTGTAGTTAACTGACATTAAGAAGCTAAAGTATTTATATTTGCAATCTGCCAATTATATCCAACAATTATAGGTCGAAGTAGATGAAGACCATTAGTAACAAGGTTTACCTCGAATGAGGTGGTTATAATGGTTAAGGTCAAATCCAAGTTTTAATCGGACCAAGATAGATCTCTAGATCATTTTGTAATATTTAAAAAACAAAAGAAGCGTTGTCAATTCTGACGCTCAACAATGAATTTTAGGTAAACTGACTATGATATTTTTAAATGGTGCATTGTAGATAAATATCAAATGTACAATTTATATAAAATAAGACTCAATAGGCAGTTTATCTGGATAAATCTCAGATTTTTATAATTTGTCCCTACAGGAATAGAAGAAATCGATCGATAATAGATTTTTTTTAAATTCTTAAGATGATTAAATCATCTTAAATTTTAAACTTTTGTATATCGATATCAAATATCAATCATGAAGTTCGTACATCGAACAACAAACATTTGTTGTATATCTTAGATGATATCTCAATGGAATGCGTCTAATTTAAGATTTTCTTTTTTATTTGGGCTTCCTTTTCAAACGTGTTAGATTTTTTTCAAGATGGCTAGTTTCCCATCAAATTTTAACTTGTTGTGAAATTTAAATTTTAACTGAACGTGCCATTAATACAATCAAAAGTTGGTCCCATAAAACTTTTAATTCATAAACGAACGATTTTGTGTAATATGAAAGTCATTGTTTCTGAAAAATTCTGGCATCATTCAGAAGATTACGGGTTTTTTTTATACATTACCTTAAATAAATTAGTGATTAAATAAAATTAATAATTCGCGGTTTATTAAATATTTTATATATTGAAATTAATATTATTATTAATTTTAAAAATAATTTTCATACACACTATTTGGAATTAATCATTAAAATTACAGATTCTTTTGTATTTATTCCATCATAGATACCATAGATAATAAATTTATCTAATTTAAAAATTGTTTTAACTTTTGTTTTAATATTTATTTTTAGAAAAATATAAGTTCATAAATATAATACATACTCACACACGCACACACACACACACACACACACATATTCAAAAAATAAGTTTCACTTATTTGTGTTATCTCTGACTTCACCCCCTGACCAATTCAATTCATCATACAATATATATAAATAAATGTGTACATTAACTCTAACATAAATGTTTATAACTAACTACACTCTGACAACTGATTTTGTAATTATTTCCAATCTTTTTTTCAGTATGCCAACTTTATTAATATGATGGAAAGGCTATCATCTCATAAAAGAGCATATGCCGTAAAAGGCTTTATTATGAAGAACAGGAAACTATTAATGAACAAGCAAATGTCTTTTGAACCTAGTGAGGTGAGTAATAAATATTCTAATGGTTGCATTATTTATTTAGTTTATTACTTGTTGATTCTAACAAGTTTCTTTTGCTTAATACACTTTGTACAAAGTTCATTCCGGCTAAGTCCGATGGATTCGGATGGACCGCTCTCATCGCTAACAGCTACCTTCTTGGGTTGTTGGGGAAAGAAATGTACGTAGGTTTGAACGCTCTACCCACATATTATTTTTTAGTTCAATGAATACTCCAAATAGCCAAGGATCTCTGAGGTGATACACTTATTATCTGGAAGTAAACTAGACCCCAGTTCCCGTCTCCATGTACTGCTTCAGGGCACACTGGATTCCGCAGTTTTTTAATGATTCCATATATATAGTTCCGTAGCGTTAGTTTAAAATGTCGTTATTAAACATTTATTCTCTTATATGTAAACGTAAATGTAAACTTTATCACATACTACGGTGAGTTTTCGATAAACTACTGTGAAGCTATATCGAAGTAATATAGGGGACGGAAATGCAAAGGTGGGTAGGGACAAAGTTTATTATTATATTACGTAGGTAGGTAAAAAAATGTTAATAGAATTTAGTAATGTTAATAAAATACTACTTACACACTTTGCTATCTCGAAAAATATAATAATCAGAACATTGGAAAATAAGGATTCATTATAAGGTACTGTGTAGTGAATTTGTTATGGTAAAAGAAAAAGGAGTTCACTAGAGTTTAGAAGATTACACTACATGCAATTGAGGAGTAAACACCCTGTTAATGTAGTTAAAGTTACAGCATCGCGAAATTTGAGACGAGCTTAGTAACAGACGAATTCCTAGAAAGCTGAATAACTGAGCCGACTGGTTAGCGTTCGAGGAGTAGACCGAAGCATAGGTGGGAGGATTGCGATAAGAATGATCTGAACAGAGTTTGCTTCGCTAAGTAATCCGTGGACGGAAGATTAATAACAAAAGAAAGGCCTTCGGCTTCGCTAAGCCTTTAATTATTGTTCAAACGGGTTGGTTGACGCTATTAGTTTTTAAAATTAATTATTTTTTTATTCATTTTAGGAAGCGGGGTGACTCAGTTGTAGTGTGCTTAGCTCCCATCCCCAAGGTCCTGTTAAATGTTTAAATCCCGCTGCTGGCAAGACTTTTATTTAATCTGTTAACAGCCGGAGATGGATCTTATGGGATCTAAGACCGTCCTGGGGCTCACCCAGCCCCTTCAAAGAGGGTACCCTAAATAAGGGGGGGAATCTGGCGGTTGAGCGTGATCTAGGTCAAATCACATCCCTTCACAATAGTTGTACAGCCTCTACCATGTACTGAACCCTAGACTCTTCATAGGTTGTAGTGGTACAGTTTTTTTTGTCTATAAAAGTATTCGAATTTTTTAGCATTGAATAACCTAAAGGTTTAAATGCTTAATTTATTTTTTTAGTTCATTTTACGTCGCTTTATGCTACTATTGCTAACTGGACTGTGCTACAGTGGGAGTCCTAAATTTTGCCTATCCAGGTATAATTAGGATAGGGATCTTTAAGGAGTACCCAACACCGTGAAGGCATGGGGCCGCTGTTTGGGTCCCTTCCGAAATACGGCATGACTAAGGATTTTTCACTCCCTTTAAAAAATCCTGCAGGCTCTGAAAACGCGATCTTGGGAATAGTAGATTGTTATGCTAACCACTAGATCAGACCACAGCTGGTCCTTCCTTTTTTTAGTTATCATTTTTTTTCCTGTTCATGAGACTATCTGAGAGAAAAGTTCCTTAATTCTTACTGAAGTATAGGTAATAAGACAGCACTATCTTAAGTCTGTCTTGTTTTAATTATGTCAATGTCATTAATAAAGGTTACTGCTTGTTTCTAATCAGAGTAGAAACGCGGAAAGTACCACCTGTAACATATCGTGGCACGATTCGGATGCAAATCGAATTCTCCAGTCGACCTACGCGGCCTCAAATTCTTGCGGCCTTTGTAGTTATCTAACTTTACCTTTCATTTCCTTACTGTATTAATAACGCTTATCTTAGAATCATCACCTGTTTATAATCTTTATATTAATAGTTTTAACATTCAGGAAACCAGTGGCAATGGCCTATATCTCCTACACTAATTAATTATCTCTCTCTCTCTCTTTTTCACCCTTTAACTATATATATATATATATATAATTTATATATTAAACATACACCTTCATTCAAAAAGTTTTATATTAATATAAATAAGTTCTCTTTATATTTTCATCTACACCTGTCAAATACAAAACAGTGACAATCAGCAGATGGTCTGACACTAAAAACATGATACAATGGCTTGAAAGGCATGAAGAAGAACAGTACCCAGCGGTACCTCTCCCTTGGCTTGATTCAATTTCCTATGATAACAAATCCCTCATCCGCGTTCTTTTTAATCTCCTCCTCGTGTTCTCTGGTCATTCGTTCTATTAACGGGTTTGGATGTCCGTGTAGTTTTTCTTGAAAGCGTTTGTAGTATGTTCGTCAACCGTTGGTATTTTTAAGTCAGTGTGCAGAGTTTTGTTATTGACGTACCATGGTGCTTTGGTGATAAGTCTAAGTACTGTTGATTGAAAAGTCTGCAGTCGTTTTCTCTGAGTCTGTTTAGCGATCCCGTAAATTTGTAATGCATATGTCCAAACTGGTTTTAGCAGGTAATTGTACGTGTTTAGTTTCCGTCTTATATCTAATTTGGAGGTTTTCCTGAATAGTGAGTACATTAAATTGAGCTCATGCTTCAGTGATTGGCGTTTCATCTTAACGTGAGGACCCCATGTCATTTTCCTATTTCAATAAGTTTAGAATCGATTATAATTTTTCGGAGAAGTTCGAAGTTCACTTAGGTTTAAAACAAGGTGATTCTCTTTCACCTGTAATTTCCAATTGAGGGCTTGAGCGCGTTATTAAAAAGGTCTGATGCTACTAAGGTCTTGTCTTATGTTCCAAAAACTAAAAATGAGAATTTATAAAACCACCATCCTTCCAACTCTTCTTTACGGATGTGAAACGTGGCCGCTTGCGCCTAAGGGTGAACAACGTCTTAAGGTATTCGGAAATTAGGAGTTGCGTAAAATATTCGGTCCAAAAAAGGATGTGTCCACTGGAAAATTTAGGAGATTTCACAACGCGAAATTGCGAAGCATGCACCTGGTTAATATTATTGAAGTGGTAGCGTCACGAAGATCAACATAACCCCGTAAAGTTGGTGGGCTTAGGAACGAACGAATTCCTAAAAAGTTAATAAGCGCTGTCCCGATTGGGAAGCGACTAAGGGGTAGACCGAGGCGTAGATGGGAGGATTGCGTTGAAAGTGATCCATTGTGTGTAAGTAGAGATTGTTGGTATCGGCATCGAGCCTTCTGGTTCGCTATGCCTTATTGTTAATATACACCTTCATGAAGTAGACACACCATATTTCTATTACAGTATAGTACCGAAAGAGCTAGCGCTGTCAGAGAGAACTATTTCTCTATATCCAGGACAAGGACAACAATGTATCTTACTGATTTAAAGTGTTTAAGATCTAAAAGATAATCTTAGATTTCGGTCATCCATACTTCCTTAGCATCCCCCACTAGGATACGTCAATTGGGCCAATTAAACTAGTTAATTAAAAAATAAAATAAAACTTGATTCTTATTTCAACTTAAATTACTCACGGAAAATTGAAAAATATTTATAAGTACAGTGAGACTGCATGATTACATTTCTCGTATAAATTTAAATATATGCGATTAGGGAATAATTATTTCAAATATTCACATTCTATCTGATGAGGCGTTTAGGATCGAAAGCGGATAACTGAAAATTTCAAAAATTTACTTTTTTGTTTATTTAGTCAAGCAAAGCTTTTTTGTGCTCCTGGAACTTTCGGTTCAGGAAGTAACTAAAGCTATGAGAAATGAGGCGGTGTGTTAGACATTATTGCCTGCTTAAACTAGCAAAAAATGTAAAAACAAGTCCAAATTTTCGAAGTTCGGCGTTATCTGCTTCAGATACTGAACGCCTCATTTATAAAAATTATATCGGTTGGACCCGTTCTCGTTGATTTGAAACACCTAGGCATCTATCTGAACTGAGCCTTCCTAAGGTTATCTTGGGCAGTATAAGAATTAACCTGAAAGCTCCAAATAAACTAAAGCATTTATGTTTCTTTCCTGTGCCATTATTATGTTCAATATTGAGGCGTAAAATTCCATAACAAGCCATTTTACGATTTTTTTTAATAATTACTTCTTTCATAATTATTATTGAGTTAAATGTGTTTTAGAGATAAACTAATTCGTTCGTGATTTGGCTGATTGGAATATTTTCTTCCACCTCATGATAATTTAGGCCCAATTATATTGTAATTGTAAAAGAAAAAATAATTGAAAATGTCCTTACCTTGTATTGAAGTAAGACGTATCAATAATGATTTTAATAGGAATAATTAACCGCCATTGTAAGTTTAGAAAATATCTCATCACATCGGCGCACCTAAACCCGTTTACCTTCAAGCACTGTCTCCGTCTTTGGCGCATTTCATTATTTTATTTTTTCCCTTCAAAAATGACTCTCAGAATTTGTTTAATCATTGTTTATTAAACGAAAGAGACTAATAATTCCCTTCGGAAATATATATCTTTAAAAATATAATAATTTAATATTGCTTCAGCTTTTCAACGGTTAAAAGCTTTGCCATTTAAATACATAATTATAAATATATAATTTAATATTTAACATTTCTATAGCTGGGAGAGAAACATTATTTTGTCACAATCAAACAAGGAGCGTTACCTCGATTTAGCCTTATGAAAAATGTTAATGTTTGCAAGATGCGAAGATACTACAAACGATTTCAATACAAACATGGACAAGCAAACCCATTGATAGAACAAATAGCCACCACTCTCATGCCTGAGGACAGAAGGATGAGGCTAAAAAAAAACGATAATGGGAGTTCTGTTATCATGAGAATATTATTGGAGAGATACCGCTGGATACTGTACTTCTTGCCTCTCATGTAATTTTACCGAAAGAAAATCTGCTGATTGTCAAGTTTTTTTGTACATGACAGGCATGTATAAGTATATAAAAAGAAAAAAAAAGTTTATACGGGGAGGTTATTGGGAAAAGGGAATAAAAGACCACCAGCTAGTTATATAAGAATTTCGTTCTATTTCTAACTTGTATAGAAAAAAACTGCTGAAAGGGTACTTAATGGTGTAATCAGAGCTAATACCCGTGCCTAATTGTTCAGTGATCCCAGTAGGATAGCTGGTTGGCAACTTTTACCTCCTAGAGATTTAGCATAATTTGAGGTTTCATTTTCATCTTTACTTTTTACATGCTGCCTTGAATTTTGATTTTTTTTGTCAGTATATGATAGATTTACAGATTGATTAACATCACTTCACGCCACTGTAATTATTTTATACTTGCATTAATTATCCTTAATTCCTAGAGGGAGGCTAACACCTTTAGCATTCCATATTTATAAAATGCAGTAGGTCCGGTGAAGCGTGTCTATCTCAGCCAATAATAGAACTACTTAATTTATCCCCTGGCTCCTTATAAAGTATTTTTCTAATTAAAATCAACTAATTTAATTGGGAAATTATTTTTGTGAGATCCTGTTTGAAGCACTTGTAACGAATTTATTTCCAAAATTTTTAAAAATATATAAAATAATTAATTACAAAGAATTTAACCCAATAGTGTGAATTTTACTACACACCCGTTTGTAGATTAGAAAGTTTTGTTTTCGCTCATGACTAGAACAGTAATTAAAATTACACTATAAGTGCTGCAATCTCTTGATAAAAAAATATTAAAGCCACATACATCATCTGGTCATCAGATGTCCATAGAACGTACTAACTACGTCAATATATCGTTTAAGACTTCGTAGTGTGAATAGAGTGGTTTCCTCCTTATCTTTACATGTGCTGAACTCAGCGGTGCTGGATGCTTCTAAAATAACCAGCTGTCTTAGATCTGTAGGGGTTCAACTAATTGTTTTTAATTGCACAATAAGAACGTTTATCTCTTCCGTAAAACTACACTTGAGATCGTTTTCTGTAAAGTTTTTTTAAAAATTATAATATAGTTACGCCATAATTGTAGGTTATGTATTAGTTATAAAACTATATATATTGCCAATGAATTTACTGAGATAAATGCAGGATGTATTATATTGAAGATTGTTATTATTGGTAATTATTCCGCAGGTTGTCGCTTCGAGTTGATTCACAATATGTTTTAATTTTTCTAAAAATGCAAGGTATCATGACCTTTAGTATGGAACAAAGGATGTAATTATGAGAAACGTCTATACATCGGTGTACAAGAAATGAACGTTTCGACTACCATATATCATCTATAATTCGAAATGTTAGTTGAAACTTTTATTTCTTGATGAAATTATTACCGAAGTCTACTCATTACCCATAATTACATTATCTTTTCCATTCTAAAGCTCACGATCACTTGTATTTTTGGAAAATAATAAAAATGAAACGAATCAATAGTTAAAACTTGTAACTCAACTCGAAGTAACAACCTGCGGGAAAGATATCTTATTATTGAAATGTTCGAGCAGTATTCCTAGAATAGGTTGGAGTATGTGCTGAGTCTAATATAGTAAATTTATGTCATATTAGCGTGACACATAGGCCGAAAGCGAGTTCGTAGCGTTGGCTATAGAGACTTATATCTTGGCTTGCTAAGCATTATTTTTATTTATTTTATTCTCATAATATGATTGAAGTGGCAAAAACCCATCCTTCCTAAAATCTAATATGTTCCCAATTAGCGAATCTCGGGAATCTTAACGCTGGTTATAATTTTAAGATAGAAATCTGGGAATCCCACTTTGCAAGGTCAACCATCATACCAGCCTTAGTTAACTTTTAAGAAGTCATTTTCTTCACTATCGTTTTATTTAACTCATTAAAATAAATATAATTAGCGAAATTTTTATGAGATCTATTTTCAATAATAAATTTACTAGTGAATTTTCCCTTTCCTTATTTAGATTATTTTTCATGTATTGCATTTTCTATATAAATAATGTATATTTCTGATTTCATGAAATTTAATATAATAAATGTTTATCTTCTGATTTTATTCACATTTATGTTAACCATTTTTTACTCTTGCCAATAAATAACTCAATATTTATTTTCATGTTATAGCCATTGATTGATACTGATGGGAGAAAATATGTGTTAACCAGAGGTAATTTAATTTTTATTTAATCCACCATTCATTATTTAACTGCTTAAAAATATTTTGTATAAAAAAAAGTTTAAAATACTTTTTTCAATTAAAAAAATGGATCAGATTTCTCGGATTTATTATTTATTCAGAAAGATTATATTAATACTTTAAAATGATTGTATACATAAATATAAAAATTGTTTAGTTAAAATTTACATTAGCCTTATAAAACTTAAAACTATATTTTTTCACTCAGTGCCTTGTTTCAGAATGTCCGAGAAAAACTGCCAGAGCAGATGTTAAAGTTATATCCCCAGGAACTGGTTTGATCAGTATAAATGGAAAAAATATTGAATATTTTAGTTCCATGGAAGCTAGGAAACAGGTTAATATTCTTATTTATTTATAAGAAATAATTTTATCAATTTATTTTTCCTACTCAAGTAACTTTATATTGGATTAAATATTATTCCATCGGTAAGTAAATTCTTAAATAAAAAGTCTAAAACATCTAATTTATAATGTATCAACAGCTAATAAAAGATAGCTGTAAATTCCTAAGATTTGTTATTAAACAGTATAGATTGTAATCTTAGTATAGATGCTTACCTTAAGACTATTTCTGGAAGTCTGCCTCCATGGACTTATGCATTTTCCAGCGTTTTTATGATATTTTAGTTGCCAACTTTATTTTAGGAATACACATTATTTATTAATTTATTTATTTTTATTTTTTTTGTTTGGTCCATTCCTGAGTTCTTTCTTTTTTATAAGTTTTTAGAAACTATTTAATTATATATTTTGGTTTAATAACAAAAACAATATTTTATCATTTTATTGCTTAGTGTTATAAAATGTTTTCATAATAATATTTCTTAAAACTACTAATAAATTCACATGAATGCATTGAATAAAACTAGGGTTTGATTTAAGAGTGGCTATTTCATATTTTGAATGAATGTGATTCCGTTCGATGTAAATATTCCCTTGTTAATATTTGCCCAAGACACTCTCTCTGTTATTTAAGCCCTATTCAAAATCAACCACCAACTTGGGGAAACTGGAGAGATCACTGGAGGGGGAAGGTATACAGTTAAACAGCCTTGAAGTGGGGCAGTGGTTTTCAGTGTTGAGTGAGAGTGAGTCATGATGGAAACAGCAAGTTTAGTCAGAGCGACTAGTGTCAACCTAGATGAGAGGAGGAAGAAGAAAAACAGTTTTATCAACAAGTGGAAGAGCTTTAGGTCTCGAACACTTCCCATAAAGGACCTGGAACTTGGTGAAACTTCAGTTGATGATGTTATATCAGAAAATATGGAAGTAGACCTAAGTGTGAAAATATGTAAAGAAAAAATAAGGCAGAGCTTCATGGACTGTATAAGAGCATCATCTAGGGATCCAAAAATTCTGTTGGATGTAGAATTAAGATGTGGTGTCAGTTCAGAAGAATTAGCAAAGGTAGATCCGAATTTGATGTTATTATGGGCTTGTTTTACAAGAAGAGACGATTTATTGCCTGAATTGTTAAAAATGGGTGCCAACATCAATTTTAGTTGTCCATTTGAAGGATACACACCTTTGCATCTAGCTGCTTTCAGCGGATGTCTAAAATGTCTGAAATGGTTAATTAATGAAGGCTGTAATCTGGAAATAATGGCAGATAATTGTTGCCCATTACACTTTGCAGTATTAGGAAATAATCTGGAGGCTGTTAAAATTCTATTAGGAGCAGGTTGTAAAATCCAGAATACTGTATTGCATTGTGCTGTCCGTACCAATGCGGTCGAATGTCTTCCATTATTGCTGTCAAAACAAGTTGATGTTAATACATTAGACTCAGCCGGTTTTTCTCCACTTCATATAGCTGCAGATACTGGTAATATAAATATTGTTAAGATGCTGTTAGAAATTCCAAATATAAATGTCAACTTGTTGACGAGGGATCGAGGAAATGCGGCTCTTCATTATGCTGCTGAAGGGGGGCATATTAATGTTATCAAATTGCTTTTGATAAAAAAAGCTGACATTTCGATTAGAAACAAAAAGGGTCAGATTCCCTTACATCTAGGAACCCGTTCACAAAGTGCTGAGTGTGTTGATTTACTATTAAGAGCTCATTCAGATATCACTGCAAAAGATAATGATAATAGAACTCCTTTACACACTGCAGTAGGTAAAGGTCTCCTAGCTTATAGTACTGTTGAAATATTGATAAAAGGTGGTGCTGATGTCAATGTGAAAGACAACTTTGGGTATACAGCTCTTCATATAGCAGCTGTAAATGAATTAACTAATTGTGTCGATCTTCTCATAATGAATGGTGCAGATGTGAGTGCTAGAACAAAAGGTGGATTAACTGCTCTTAGCATTATTAGGAGAAAAACTAGTGCATCTCTATCAACTATTAAAAAAAAACTTGATTCATCTTTATCAATTCATTATCCTGAGCAGTCTTACAGGGAAATTGAACTCAAGTTGGATTTTCGTTATCTTCTGCAACATTCATCTGGTGGTGAAGTTGGGCTTTTAAAGACATTAGTGGATGAAGGTGAAAAAGGAATGTTGGATCATCCTTTGTGTTGTGCATTTTTGCATTTGAAGTGGCAAAAAATTAGAAGATTTTATTTTTTACGTTTATTTCTTAGTGCTGTTTTTGTTATGCTATTGACTCTGTATGTCATGACTGCTTTAGCACATAGTTGCTACAATACTGCTAATAATATAAATATTTCTAATCTGACAAAAGAGGCGTTAAAGAATAGAACATTAAAAAATTATTTATTAAAAAATGTGAAATTAAACTGTACAAAACAATGTAATCAGACAGGTGACATCTGCATGAAAAATTCTGTTTTCGGAAAGATTCTTTTAGAAAATCCTTTTATAATGGAACTCTTGTGGTATGTATTATCAGTCTTTACGGTTTTCGAAATATTTAGAAAACTTTTTGGAATAGCAGGTTATTCCTCCGCAGTACAGTATTTTGGGCAGTTGGTAAACATTATTGAATGGTTTACAATCACAAGTGTTTTTGCCATATCATTTATTTATACTGGAAGAACTTATTTATGGCAAAACCATCTTGGTGCCTTCGGAGTGCTCTGTGGGTGGACTAACCTTATGGTAATTATCGGTCAGCTCCCTGTTTTTGGAACTTATGTAGAAATGTTTACAAAAGTTCAAGCAGAATTTTTCAAACTTTTCTTTGCTTATGCTTGTTTGCTAATTGGCTTTACAATCAGCTTCTGTGTTATATTTCCTACTAATAAGGCTTTTGAGACTCCTTTAATTGGGTTTATTAAAGTACTAGTAATGATGACAGGGGAGTTAGATATGGAACTTCTTCTTTCTGATGAAGACAATAATTCCCTTTTATTAAATTTTAGTGCTCATATAACATTTATACTGTTTTTAATTTTTGTTACTGTTGTATTGATGAATCTTCTTGTCGGAATTGCCGTTCATGATATTCAAGGGTTGCATAAAACAGCTGGTTTGTCAAAACTTGTTCGTCAAACTGACTTAATTTCATTTTTAGAGCTATCTCTATTTCAAGGTTATCTCCCGAAACAAATTGCAGAAATACTAAAATCATCTGCTTTGATGTCACCTGATGCATATAGAGTTGTACTACATGTGAAACCTCTTAATCCGCGTGAGAATAGACTACCTCGCAATATCCTAATGGCAGCTCATGAAATAGCCAGACAGAAGAGACCATGCACATCTTACAGGTCTAGTGATGAAAGACCTAATAATGAGCAACTGCTCCAAAAAATCGATAAACTTGAAGCCATGTTAGAAAATCAGAAATTAATTTTGGATGAATTGTTAAATAAACTAAAACTGTAAATAAGATATTTGAGAACTGCGGTAGATCTCATGAATTAATCTAGTCATTTTGATGTTTTCGTCTTAATAATGTGTGTCATTGCTTTTGGCAGATACTCTTTCCACTGGATTTAACAGGGTTACGAGATAATGTAGATATTGAAGCAACTGTGAAAGGTGGAGGAGAAACTGGTCAAGCTGGAGCCATACGTTGGGGAATTTCATGGGGGCTTCGGTGCTTCGTCTCCCCAGATATGTTTGAAACTTTGAGGCTTGGTAAGTATTGAAATGCTATTATGCTACTAACATATACTAAGTAATTATTTTGCGAGTTTAACTTATTTATTGATTGATTGTAAATTATATATATATAATTTTTATCATATAATTTTTTTATACTACATATCCAAACAAGATATCCATCAGTTGCACTTTTATGGTATATTTAATTTTAAAAAGAACATATGACCATTTACTTTCTAGAAGATTATTTGCTTCAGAGGATTATATAGAATTAGCAAGATTCAATGCTTATTCATATTATAATTCATAATAATAGTTCAAATTATTTTTGTATGATTAATTTTTGCTCTTATGATGATTAGTTAGTTTGTTAAAACATTCATATAAATCAGCTACTGAGGGATTGGATGTTTGGCATGCAGTAATTATCTCTGCTAAGAGACACTTATGCCTGGACTTATTTTTTGTTTATTATTATTGGTGATGTATCCATTAAGAGGTACAAAAAAAAGGTAAAATTATGTTACTTAAAAAGATATTTTACTCTATCTATCTGTTCATAGATAACATTTTCAATGGGTAAATTGGTAAAAAATTGAGACACATATAAATTAAGTAAATCAAGATTGAATGTATCAATGTTTGAATTTGTTAATTAAAAAGAATAACCTCTGTCTTCTTTGTTGACACTCTCATCACTTTCCCATAATTTACATAAAGCTCACAAATACTATTACTCCTTCTAGCTATCTATTCACTCTAATCAACTATCTGATAGCATTGTAATTTATATCCATTCTTATTTAAGAAATGAAAATGTATATTAAATTAAAGATGAATATTAAAATATGTATTAACACCTAGATTGAAATATTCAAGCTAGTAAAGACTTTGATTAATTTTTTTTAGGATGTCTAATTATTATTGTCTGAATTAATATTATCAATGGCAAACCAAAACAACTGATTTCATTCTTCTTAGAAAAGTTAAAAGTAATAAAACTTATTAATTGAGAAATTTTAAAATTGAGTTAAAATTATTGTTTAACTGAATGTTTAATAGCTTATATCTTTGTTTTCTCATTTTATATATTTACCATACTAAAAATATAAACTTGAAATTATTTTATTTTTAGCTGGACTCTTGCAAAGAGATTACCGACGTCCAGAAAGGAAAAAGCCTGGTCAAGCTGGTGCTAGAAGGAAATTCACATGGAAAAAACGATAATCATTTTGTGAAGCTGATAGATGTACTACTAATAATATATTAATATTTTTGGTGCTTAATCCAGCTTCACTATTATGTTATAGTATTTTCTAATTAAAATTAAATTACTTAATTTTATTATGTGGATGTAATCAGCTTTAATAAATGTTTTTATTAAACTGCTCAAGTTATATGTTGATTTATATGTAATTGTGTTTTTATGAATTGTAATAACTCCTTATACCATCAAAATTATTCATTTGCTTGATCTCCAAATGTTAATATTGTACTGCAAATACTGTTAATGTTTAAATTTTGGAATATACCTATGAATTTATCTGTTTGTTAAATTAGGTAAAGTTATTATCACATACTCAGTAAAAGTTTCTACATTTTGTTTTAATATTTTTTTTTTATTATTAAAGTTATTACTGCTATTTTTATTTTAAATAACTCTGTTGCAAGCAGTGTATCCTTATCTCACCTTTTGCCACTGCAAAAAAAAAAAAAAACCTTCATGGTAAAATTATGGTCAGTGGTTTAATAGTCGGTAGGGGTTTAGGAGATAAATGGACTAAGACTACCTTATCTTGTAATACTTAGCCATAATATTGTGTATTATAATATTACGTAATATTGAGTATATAATATTATTATTATGTGTAGCCATAATTTCAGTGTTCCATAATAATAATCCCTGTTAACCAACCTCTAATTTAATTTTAACTGTTTAAGTGCTCAAATGAATGAGACAGTCACATTTTTTCTATCCATTTATTTCTATTTTTTCATAAGTTTATAAATTACATGAAAGTTTGTATATCAAAACCGTTTTCTTTCGTTTTTTTTTTTTTTACTTGACTGTTTCTGGGTGCTTGACAACACAGATGTGGGATACCCGATTTTAATGATTCTACTTCAAAAACTAGAACTAGAAGCTTCCCCTAGATTCTTGAAAATCCATTCAAGGAATCCTGAAAAGATGAAATCATGTAATTTGAACATTACCTTTTTTTTTAATTTTTTCTGGATTTGTTTTAAGGAAGGATTTCAATAGGAACTTAAAAGGATTTCTTATGTACCGTTTCATTTATTTTATTTTTAAATTAAGAAAAAAGTACTACCAATTGAACCATAAACCTTTTAAATGTACAAAAACCGCCAGAAGTCCCCCCTTGGAGTAAGTGAAACCCAAACTAAAGTAAGTGAAACCCAATTCAGACAATTAATGTTTATAAAAAGCTGTGCATGCTGTGCTTCATCCTTAGCGCTACAATCCATCACTGGATCCTGGCTGCCTAAAAGATTTTCCATTTTTCCCTATCTTGAAAAATGGCCGCCAACTGATTCCTTATGTCTAGAGTTCTGACTGCCACTCATACAATCTAGCCATCTTGGTTTCTGTCTTCCATCCTTCCTTTTTCCGACTTGTTCGATTCCAAATACTTTTTTGGGGCTTGCATTCTCACCCATCTTAGTCTTGCCAGTCTAATCTATTTGCCAACATTTGACTCTTCATAGAGGCCAAGAATTTAACTGTTATAATGATTGTGAGGCTACAGTCCTTACTGTGATGAAGATTAGAAGAAAAGAGACAAGGCAGTGATGGATTGAGTAAGTCCCTGGATGTTTTTCAGTTGGGAATGGAAGTGCAGGTGAGAAGATATTTAAGAGATAACATAATAAAGTTATATCAAAGAAGCTTATACTAAAGTTAAACTCACTATTTGAGCTCATGGATCTAAATTCTTTTGTATTTTCATCATTAGCATCTCCGGCCAATTAAAAAATTGATCGAGATGTGACAGTGCGATATTTAAATTAATTGACAATAGTTTTTTTAATAAAATCCTTCAACAAAAGACAGACCCTACCATCGGGATTTAAAGTAAAATAGACCGATACCGAATTGCGCCAACTCCAAAGCAACAGAAGCCCCTAACAACAGAATAACATACCTCAGTATCGAAAATCACTATTATTAATAATCAAAAATAAAAATTTAACACTGGATATAACTTATATTTTTAAATATAAAAATCAAATCAACTCTTATTTTTGAAATTAATGGCACTATGAGACTTTTTTTGAACTGAGTATAAACATCGTATCCGGACTTAACATTTCCAGAGAAATAAGTTGATTTGAGTCCCTAGAGAGATTTTGAAGAAGGGGTTTTCTCATTGAAATACTTAGCGACTGACTTTAAATTAAAACATGGACCTAAATAAATGAAAGTAATAAATAAAACAATTACATAAATTAAAGAATTTCTTCTTCAAAACACAGATTAAGTTTATTTTAATTTTGTAGTTGTCTATTCCTACTAAATATAATTATTCCTCCTACTCCAACAATATTTCTAAATAGTAATGCTATCAAATCAGTTCTGGCAAAAATGAGGGTCCCATCTTCGACCGGATCCTCTCCTGAAAAAATCATTTATCTGAAATGTTCCGTGGTATCTTTTCCACCTTAAAATGTCTGAATTCATTTAGTTATAAGATTCCCATCTAGATACCGAGAGACGCCTGCGTCCTCCGGATTTGCGAAGAGTTTAGGTGGTTTAACCCTTCCTATCGTCCCAAGTACGTCCTCCCAACCTTCCTCTACCAAGTTATCCAATCCTCACGTCCATCATACATCTTCGATCTTCTTCAGTTTAAAACCTCGGTTCTTTCCCGTAACACTCGGCTCCACAACAAAAGACCTATCGAATCTTAGCTTTTGGGAGATATTTCCTCTCCGGTTATCCTCCATATGGAACTCCACCCCTTCTACAAATTCACGTCCACACAATTCAGATTTTCCTTTCTAAATTTATTAATATATTGATAAAAGAATTGTATTACTGAGTTTCATAGTTCCGTTTCTACTTTACTGAAAAATTATGGTATCGGTTTATTAAACTGTTAAAGTAGTTGCATTGTTAATAAATTTTGAATAAAGACAAAATGCTAATCGCTTTGACGGATTTCTGAGGAAGGGCAGCTGGAATATTTAGGTTTGGCATCTTAGCTAGAATTGAAACCATGGGATTGATTTTCTTTCGTAAATTTGCCAGCTTGAAATAATTTAATAATAATAAATACGATTGTTAGTCTTGAGCAACTTTTTATATGTTATAAAAGTTGTAAATAAAGTTTAATGCAAGTAAACCTCAGAACACAGTTAAAAGTGTGTTTAGAATATAACGAGTGTAATTATAATAGGATCCACCATGTGATTATGAAATTAATTAAACTCTCATTTATTGGTGAACTCATGAAATCAATTTGGCCAGACAAACACTGATTCGGTGCTGTTTGGTTAACGTAGTTCATCGACACGGAAAGTGCCAAGAACAGTTTGATTCAAATTTAAGTATTATTAAATTTCTTAATTTAATAACAAACATTCATGATTCTCTTAGATACATATTTTTTTAATTCAAGTAAAATTATAACCGTAACTCGTAACTTATCTCGTAACTGTAAATCGTTTATTTCAAATCTGAGTAATCTTACGAGTTTCTTATGATCCACCGTTAATTTTTTTTTTAACAATCAGGATACTACCGTATAATTTCTGAGTACATATTCCTTCTCAGCTTGAAAATAAAAAAAATGCTAAACATCATACACAAAATACTTTATTAATTGATAACTACCATTATTGAGTTTCATTGGACTTAAACAAGCAAATTAGTTTTTAAGTCATGTTAGGAGCTATTGAAGGAAAGGATTAACGAAATATCAAACTGAATAGGATATTTTTTATGAAAAGTATAATTTCAAGTTTACTAAAAATGAAACATCTTCAGTAAAGTAAAACTCTTTAGGAATTATTTGCCTGTTATTAATAAAGTCATGACAAATTAAAAAACAATTATGTTTTGTATTTTTTAATTTTGAATTGTAATGAAATGGAATGAAGTTTCTTACATTACTTTAGCAGTGGATTTTTAGATCACCCCGAACCTTTCATAACTCTTCGTTAAGTCTCCGTTCCAGTTAGGTTAGTCATTAGTGGTAGATGTGATTCATTGTTTAGTGGTGCTCTTTAGTGTGATAAACATTTTAATGACAATTTACATGAAATTGGAATGATGAAGTATGGAGTTTTTTGGAATTCCAGTGTTATTCTTAATTAGTTGACATAATTGTTACTTTTATTTTGTCCTATTAATTTACTAGAAACAGTTACTTAAGGTAATTTCCATCGTTAGATCTACCAGAACAATACCGTCTCCAAATCTTCCTGTTGTATATATTTATATATATGAATGGTGCCAGGTAAGATCATTTAAATGTTTCATAACTGTCATTTAAATTATTTTCAATGAAATTAATATATTTGAAGTATTTTTATCATTAATTTTCAGGGGAAATGCCACTTCTTGTTGCTCCTGAATCCTTGACAGCTACTAAACTTGAAAAGTTTGTTGCCAATTCTTCTCTAGAAATACATAAAAATGTAACTGACCTAGAAATACAAGGTTCTCCTTCTAAAGCTAAAAAAGCCAAAAGAATTAAATTCTTATGCAATGGTGACAGATTTAGTAAAGGTGTAACAATAGCAATCACACCCGAAAGATATAGATCATTTGATAGCTTGTTGAATGAATTGACAAGAGCATTTTCAAATAATGTTAATCTTGCAACAGGTGTAAGAGTAATTTTTACAATGGATGGAAGAAAAATTACAAATTTAGATGACTTAGAAGATGGTAAATATTATGCTTGTTCAGGACTGGGCGACTCTTTTAAGAAAGTTGATTATAGTTTATCCCTGTCTACACCCAAAATACGACCTGCACGATCTTTTACAAGATTATCCACTCCTAATTCAAATAGCAGTTCCGTAAAGAGTACAACATACGCTGTTAGACCACGTATTATTATAATTGTGCGGAATGGTAATAGGCCTAGGAAAGTGATGAGGTTATTACTTAATAAGCGAAATGCTCCTTCATTTGATCATACCTTGTCGACTATAACAGAAGTAGCCAAATTGGATACTGGGGCTGTTAGGAAAATTTATACTTCTGAAGGTAATCAGGTAAATATTTTTAGTAATTTTTTTCCTTAAAGATAGAACTATCCTCATAAGTGATTTTTTTTCTTCTTATAAAGTTTGATTTTTGAGATGTTTAGCTAGGTGTCATATTTCTCGTATTCAAGTTCTTTCCAACATTTTCTGGTATGATTTTGGCAACAAATTTATTACAAAGCTATCTCTGTTTGCTAAGGGAACAGTTGAAAGCTTATGAAAAAAGTTAGAATAGGTTTATCTAAGAAAATACTAATAGACTAGTGCTCATAATTTAATCAACTTTTTTTGTCTCTAAGGAATAGTAGATTAAACTAGATTCTGAGATTTTACTCAGAAGTTGAAAGGGGAAATTTTCCCTCTTTGAAATGTTTCAATTTTTTGCCCTTTAAAACTTAAAATTTAGCTAAAAACAGAAAAATTGACTTAATGTGGACACCACTGTGTATGAACTTTGCAGGCGAATCATTAAAGCTTTTGCCTAGCCTATCTAACAAATATATTAATTATGAAGTAGAATATTATTGCCTTGTATAGTTCATAACAGTATAAATTCATTTAACAAATTATTTAACATTATAATATTGAAATAATTTTTCAGGTTACCAGTTTAGATGGATTTTTCGGTGAAGAAGTGATTTTTTTTGTTTATGGCTCTGAAAGAGCTAATCCTGACGATTTTGTCTTGGATGTCGAAGGTATTGCTAGTATTTCTTTTATTAATTAATTTCAACTCTAATTGCCTATGTAATATAAGTTTTGATTTAATTTTATTTACCGATTTTATGAATAAAATCTAACTTGAATGAAGGATAGAATTGGTCAGAGGGTCAACTCAACTTGACAGTCCATGCAGCCGTATCTACCACTATTAAAAAATAAGTTATTCTTATTTGTGTGTTATTGACTGCACCCCCGACCAATTCTATCCTTCATTAGAATCATCCAGTCAACCATTTTCCTCTCTAACATGAAATCCTAACCCATATTGACACCCATGCTATATTTTTAAAATTGTTTAAATTGTTTAGTTATGCAGGATAAGAGTTTCCAATATTTACAAAATTAAAATTAAGGTTAAATAATCAGATAAAATAAAATTAAAAAGTTAAATACTCAACTAAATCTTATTGCTGAGTTTTTATTTTAAACAAATGAATTTGGTATTTTTAACTAGGATTTTTAAAGCATTTCAGTGTGTTGCATGTATAATACTTTTTTTTTTTTCCACAAAACACCCTTTTAAGACCACACGGATATCATTAAATTATAAATACTAACTTTATTTTTTACTTAATTAAATTTTTTAATATTACCCCATGCTTCACATGCAAAAAATTGAAAATACAATTAAAACCAGCATTTTAACTGTAATTAATGGCATAAGGATGTTGTGAAGGCTTTTAAAACCCAATGGAATTATTATAACCTGTGGGTTAAAAAGTTAATAATGCTACTCAGTGCTCTATTTCATGTTCTACATGGGCTTTTATGTATATCAATTTGTTTATAAGTTAAATATAATAATAATATTACTATAATGTTTAGAAAATATTTAATTTTTCTTTTATTTAGAATTGAAATCAGTGCAAGCCCTACAGAAAGGCCTTCGAAGAACTGGCGGAGATTTAAAGTCTGGAACTCACAGTTTAGATAAATTTGGTAATTTATTTATTTTAAAAACTAATTTATGCTATACTATAAAATTGTAAAAGATTTCTTTGTTACATTATCTATAAGTTATTTGGTTAATGGTTAGTGTTAATTGGTAGTATATTTTTACAGACTTTTTGCATGCTAATGATATCTGGGGTACATTAAAAAAAATCGTACTCTTAAACATTATATAATGTTTCAATATCATTCAATATATATTCCACCTAATTATATTATTTTGAAAAGTAAATGTAATTTTTGTTTTGCATTATTTATTAATTATTTTTCAGGTAAAGGAGTTCCTAAGTTACCCAATAAAACAAAAGCGTTAAAACTTCAGAAGAGACAAGATTCTTCTCTAAATATATCCAATAAAATTCTTGGAAGGTATTTAGTTGGCCAAATTATTGGAGATGGGAACTTTGCTGTTGTTCGGAAGTGTACAGACAGGTATGTTATTTTTAATCTAATTTTTATTTAAAATATTGTTCAGCAGTAGATTTAGTTGATGTATTTAATCAATTTTTCAAAATTTTGGTTTTGTTGAATAAACATTCCAGACTGAGGCATTGCTATTCCAGCATTAAGCTCAATTTACTCTTAAAATAAAGAAATATCAGTTTTTATGGATTTAGAACGACCGGTGTGGGTTAACAGCTTAAATTTAACATGTAGCGTCAATATTTTGTAATAACTACCTATAAAAAAAAATCTAACAAAGGCAAAACATATTTTAGATCTAGTGTACCAGTATTTATTTATAAAAGAATAAATTGGGAAAAAATATGTTTTATGTCATTATAAAAAATTTCAATATAATTAAAAATACACTGTATCTTTCTTGGTATATATAGTGCCATCTACATGGATAAATAGAGAAAAGAGCTAAGCTAATATATATGTGTTGATTATTTAACTAAACGTGTCTAATATTGTTGACACAAGACTGATTGATCCAGTGTTCAGAGTTGTCTATTGGCAATAAACATATTGTAAATAGGTGATTATCATCAGAGTCAGTATTGCTTGAAGAGCTTAATTACTTCAATTAAATTCAGTTAGGAAAAATGATCCCTTTGCTTGTCTTTGCTTTGTTATAATTTATGAAAAATTGTGTATACATATAAAAATTACCAATTAAAAAAATGTGTCCTAACAATTTTTATAGATTTGGTAACACTAAAAAAAATCATTTCTAGGATAAAGAATCTAGAGTATGCTCTAAAAATTATTGACAAATCTAAATGTGTTGGTAAAGAACACATGATAGAGAATGAAGTGGCCATATTGAGAAGCATCCAACACCCCAATATCATAGAGTTGATTGCTGAGCATGAAACACCATCAGAATTATATTTAGTCATGGAACTTGTCAAGGTATATTGAAAAATATTATATTAGCAATTTTGAATTTAGAGGTCATTTGAAAATCATATTTGGATTTGAAGATACATTATCTAATATAGCTGATTTATTTTTTTGTAGGGAGGAGACCTGTTCGATGCAATTTCCAGAGCAGTTAAATTTCCTGAAGCTGATGCACAAATTATGACCCAAAATTTGGCCTCAGCTTTAGCTTATCTCCATGACCTGAACATTGTTCATAGAGATATTAAACCTGAAAATCTCCTGGTAATTATTTTTCTCTTTATTAAACTTGAACTTCAATCACGAAATAAATTGTATTTGTGAAATATAATTAATTTATTGTTTATGGTATCTGTTTTCTACTATAAGAAATGGATACTAATTTCAAGTAATAATTTATATCGTTCTAAGGATTTTCGAAGTAATTAATTATAATTTATTTCTTTTATGATTGCTAAAGAATGATGATGAGGATAACTTAAGATTACATTCTCAACACCAGGTTTTTCATTAGAATAGAAAATATTTTTTATATATAAAATAACATGAATACTTTTATCTTGTCTTTCATATTAAAGATTAATCTAATTTATTACATTTTAAAATATGTATTATTGGGTATTAACAGAACATTTATTCTTAATGGTTTTTATTGTACCACACTGGTATTGCAAAAGTCATATAAAATTCTTTATCAGAAAAATCTGATGGGTATAAAAAGAACTGTCATTAATAACATTTTCTTAAATAATAAAAATAAAACAAAGTTTGCTGTTGTTTTTTTTTTTAAATAACCTTGTTCGATTTTTTATATTAAATTTTTGAAATTATTAATTTCAATTAATGTCATAGAGAATCAAATCATTATGAGTTGAGTTTACTTTCATTTTGCTTTTTTAGTCTACATGATCAGTGAGCACCTTTACTTGAAGATCATAATAGATGTTTATCAAAATTATATTTAAAATTTGGCATTTTAAACCACTATATAGATGTGGTAATATTAGAAAACTGGAAGGAGTTTTTTCTTCACTTGAAGAATCCAATACTTTACTGCCAATTTCTTAACTCGCCCATCAAAAGACAAAAGTTACCTACAAAATTTATAAGCATCTACTTTTTAATAAAAATAAAAATGTCTAACCAAAAATACCATTTTCTAATCACAGTACTGACCTATGAAATATTTTCAAAAATGAGTTAATTTTTCCAAAATTATTAGTTTTTTTTCAAATGTGCTGATATATTGAAATAAATGTTGAAATTTGAATGTATAATGGTGATTTTCGATCCAGCAATCACTGCCATTATGAAAAGTGAAATGCAACTGTAAGTTGGAACTATACGTTTTGATCCTTCAATTTAAGATTTAATATTTTTGTATGTTTTCATTCTCCTTTTAAATATAGGGTAGAGGTTATTTGATACTCCCTGTATATATCGATGCCTTAGTTCACAAATTTGTTAAGTGCAAATTTTTCAAAAATGGGTTTTGTTATATAAATAATATTGTAAAGTTGTGATCAGGAAGTCATAGATCAAATATTGATATAAAATTGATAAAGGACCTGTAAAGGTTACAAAAATATATTGTGTGCTAAACTTTCAATGTATTTCTTGTGTTAAATTATTATCAAAGTTGACTCATGTAAAATCTTGTTTTCGGCACTTAACACATTTGTGCGCCAAGGCATAGATATATCAAAGTATTTTTAAAGTCTGCTCTTATTTATTTATTTTTAAACTTGACATTAGGTTGAAATGGAAGATGACAGGTTAAGAACACTAAAGGTAGCCGACTTTGGTCTTGCCCAAAAGGTAGATGAACCATTGTTCACTGTTTGTGGAACCCCAACTTATGTAGCCCCAGAAATTCTAACAGAAACTGGTTACGGATTAGAGGTAATATTTTCTTTTTTTAGTTAAATATAGTTGGAATTTAGTTTTAGGCATCACTCAATAATGACCATTGTACAAAAAGTATTGTAAATATAATAGTATTCAATATAAATTTTAAAGATAGCCTGTAGTAAAAAGTTACTTTTAAAAATATCAGTTATAGATTTTTAGTTATAAATTACATACTTACGTGCTGTGTTCTATTTCTTGGTCCACAAAATATCCATTGGTGTTAAAGTCGAGCTCTTCTCAATGTACTGCAGGTTAATATAAGAGTTTTTGGCATTGGTGTGTGAAATTTGGGTAGTTCCATCTCCGGCCATTAGCAAACAAAATAAAAGTCTTACCAGGAGAGGGATTTGAACCAGAATTTTCGGCATGGCAATTCAGTGCTCTACCACTGAGCTCCCTGACTATTAATTCTGAGTTGGTACCAACACAATGCATCTGGAAAGCAGCTTTTCTCATTGTATCACTTTTTAATTTCGATGTTCGCTTCGATTTGTCTTTTACGCCCCGAGGAAGCCTCATGTGTCCCACCTCTACGATGAGTTGGGAAGTGGCTCTTCCCTTCTATCCGAAGACTCGATTCCCAGGTTCTTTCCTATATCAAACCATCAATTCACAACATCCATCTTATATATATAATCTCCTACAATTTAAATCCTCCATCTAATCCCAGCACACAAGGATCTTGCCCTTCCGATCTTTATGTCCGTTCCCATAGAACAAAAACTTATGAGTGTTCCTTTCTCGCCTGTTCTATCTCTCTTTGGAACTCACTCCCACTCGATATCAGTCATGCATCTTCTTTATCCACATTTAAATCAAAACTTTTCCTACACCTTCTAAATTCCCAAACAGATGCTCTCTGATCAGTAAAAATTAATAGATATATTCACCATAATCGATTGATGAATTACTGTAAATATTCCTTACTCGTAATGATATTTTTTTTATATTATCAGATGCTATTACTTTTTTTTTTTTCTGTTTGTATTACTTTTTCTAATTCTTTATCCAAACATACCCATTAATTATTATTTATTTTTAAGTTATTATGTAAATATTGTTTTATTCTAAAAATGTAGCCCTTTGGCCAGATATATTTTTATTAAATTTTGTTCACTTTTGTTATTCTAAAGGGACCTGGTCCCAGAATAAAATTATTTTTCTATTCTCTTCTATTCTATCACTGACATATTTTATATACATAAACAATGTGCAGTGACTGTTAGTACATATTGGTCTTTGAATATGGTGATACATTTCTGTTTTTACAGAAAGAGCTGGAGAGACAATCGTTATCTCTCCTGCAGCATATTGTAAGCTAGAAGACTGGGAACCAATATCCTCTAGAATAATAGTGGCTGACCTAAACCTAAGTATAGGGAAAGTAGCACACATCCAATTCTATGCACCAACAGAGAATTATTCAGTCTTGGACAAGGAATTATTCTACTCGGAGCTACAAAGAACCGTAGACAGGTGCAGGGCCAAGCAAAGATCCATAATCCTGAGTGGGGACCTTGGATGGAACTATAGAACAGGCCATGGATCTATGGGAAGATAGGCTGGAGAGAGCACCAAAAACGAGAATGGCCAGCGACTGATCGACTTTTGTGTTGATAACAATCTCATTATCGGAAACTCATTCTACCCAGACAAGAGAGTGCATAAGATCACATTCTCCAGCGAAGGCCGAAACAGCATCATAGGTTATATAATATACGATCGCTGTATCAGAAGATACTTCACAGATGTGAAAGTTATCCGAGGAGCGGAGTTAGGAACCGACCATCTGTTATTAGTAGCAGATACCAGAATTATAAAAGGTCGCTGCCCTCAACCCAAAAAGTACGAAAACATCAAGGTTCATACACTGGATGACCCTGTGAAAAGAATGGAGTACGCAGAAAAACTGGGGGAAAGAATCAGTGATTTAAACCTAGAGGATAACGTTGAGACCCAGTGGAGTAACCTGAAACAAGCAATTTTAGAAACAGCTAAGGAAATCTGCGGCATGCACAGGGTGACAGTTCTGAATGTAAGATAGCAGTTCAAGCGGCCAAAAAGAAGACTTGGGAAGAATTCGGTAGAAGTTTGGATTAAGACCATCGTGATAACATTAAGAGGTTCTGGAGAACATTTAAGGTCTTAAAAGTTAAATACAAAAAGCCTTTAAGAAATATCAAAGACCATAATGGGAACATACTCTCGGAGACGAAAGGAATCCTCGACAGATGGAAAACCCACTTTGAAGTACTCTTTAAGAAAGAGGAATATGCGGTCCCTCAAATTATTGCCAATGGTAATACAAACCAGGAGTCAATAGAAGAAGAGGAAATAGCCGATGCCATTGAGAAAATGAAGGTTGGAAAAGTCCCAGGAAGAGATGGCATTGCCCCAGAGTTTATCAAATACGGTGGTCAAGAACTGGTGAAGGCCCTTCAAGGGGTATTTCAAGAAATATGGGATTCCGGGAGAGTACCAGAGGATTGGAACTTCAGTGTAATTATTCCAATCCATAAGAAGGGCAACACTACGGAATGTAGGAACTATAGGCCGATTAGTCTACTTTCTGTTGTATATAAGATATACACATGCATTCTCGAAAAGAGACTACAGCGAATTGTGGAGGAACATCTCGAACCGGAGCAAGCTGGATTTAGACCCAGTAGACAGACGCAGGACCACATTTTTGTTCTTAGAAAAGTATTAGAGGGGGCATGGGACCGAGACAAAGACATTTTCCTAGCCTTTCTCGACTTGAAGGCTGCTTTCGACTCTGTTCCACACCAGGAGATATGGAATGCTTTGGGAGAGAGACCGATACATTCCACATGGACAAAGGAGTTAGGCAGGGTGATAGCCTTAGCCCCCTACTATTTATATGTTTTATGGATGAGATCCATAAAATATGCAAGAGGAGAACATCACCAACTCTAATCGGTCGATGGAATTTGCGTCCTGTCGTCGTTCAGAGCCTTCTCTACGCTGATGACATCGTTCTTCTGGCGGACTCTAAGGAGAAGCTGCAGCAAGCCCTTGTGGAATGGAAAGAAGAGCTCCAACTTAAGGGAATGGCAATAAATATTGCCAAAAGCAAAATGCTTGCCGTATCTAAGCATGAACAGGAAGATGTGCGTTTGTTATGCAATGGTGAGGTTCTCGAAGTGGTGGACCACTTTCCCTACTTAGAAACCATCATTAGGAGGTCTGGTAAAGTAGATGAAGAAGTAGACAATAGAATCAATAAAGCAAATCAGATATATTACCAGATCTGTAATAGCATAGTTGGCCACCAAAATGTAGGGAAAGCGACGAAACTTCACATATACCAAGCAATATACCTCCCAACACTTACATATGGGAGTGAAAGTTGGGTCATGCTTGACAAGCACATCAGCCGGATAACAGGAGCTGAAATGAAGTACCTTCGCAGAATGGTCGGTAAAACCAGGAGGGACCGAGTGGGGAATATAAACATAAGGGATCAGCTGCAGGTGGCATAACTGAAGACCTTCATCGAAAAAAGACAGCTCAAGTAGTTCGGCCATGTCTGTCGCATGGACGAAGAATGGCTTCCTAGAAAGATTACGGAAGCCTGCCCGATAGGCAGAAGACCCCGTGGACGCCCGAGAATCCTCTATGAGGATTATATCCAAAGAATAGGAGGTAAAAGAGGAAAAACCCTGGCTCAAATGAAGAGGAGTTGTCGGGACCGGTAAGAATGGCTCCAATGGATTGAGGCTCCTCTACGCTGAATGGCACAAAAGAGGTAGCGAAAGAAGAAGAAGAAGACACTGACAAAATATTGGTCTAGGGTGGTCCAATTGTTGATAGAGTTTTATTAAATTATTTATTGTGGCTTGTATCCTAGCAATTTTGTTGAAATAATTCTAACTTTTCAACTTTTCTGTACATCCCAGGTACTGAATTTTTGTATTGTCGCCTAGATACATGGCATAAAATGCTGCCCCCTTCCAGCCATTCTTATCTCCAAAACTAATATTTTGTTTCTGGTAAAAACTAAATGGAGATAATTTTCGTGTTTATTGAGCTGTTTTTAACTGTTTCAAATGTTTAAAGCTGTATTAAGAGGCACCTTCAGTAACTACTCCAAAAGTAATATCCATATTGTTTTATGAGACCTGAAAACCCACGTTGGCCAGAAAACTGCACATTGTGATTGATGGATGAAGGCTCATCAACTTTTCTGCAGCGCATGGTCTGATATTGAGTAGTTATGGAATAAAATTCACTGAGCCACCTGGAGATCACTAAAGGACCACATCCTGATAAGCTGTCACCAAAGATCTAACATTTGTAGTGTTAGAGTTTACAGGAGAGCAGAGGTGGATTAAATTCATTTCTTGGAGCATTGCCATAATCTGTTCATATCTCATCAACAAAAAGAAATGCAGCAAGCTCGGTCAACATACAGGTGGAGGTGTTGCAATGGGGTGATGAGGGATGACTTTATAAACAACTTCACCATCTGATCCTTACGTTATGTGGGGACATGACAGAATGGTTGAAGATTGTCCAATGTTATTTTAGTCTGCTTCACAAGAAGGCAATCAGAGGGTGTGTAACAATTATCAAAGTTTATTTCTTCTCTCAGCTGTTATCAAACATTCTTTTGAAATAACTTGTTCCTCCCCTGTCACAAAGGAAGATATATAGGTACAAGGCTGAATTTCATTTAGTGGTAAGCCTTTTCCAGGGATGTTGAGTATATCCTCCTTGTATTTGTAAAAACTTTAGTAAGTTTTTGATTCTGTTTGAGAGATAGCATTTCAAATTGGAGGATGTAATACATGCATGTAAGATTATGTGGTGACAATGATGTTAATATCATCAAATTCAGAAAACATCGATGGGTTTGCCATGGGGTGAAACAGCAAGATTGCTAAGACAAGCGATCAGATTCATGTCAAGCAGTGAGTGGATCTGTGGGTACTTTAATGAGTTAAGTTAATTCAATGATATATCCTTCATATATTGTGTTTGTTTATTTATGTCACTGCTGCTACAGCTAATCAGACGATGCTACAGTGGGAGCACCAAATTTTGTCTATCCAGGTTTCATAATGATAGGGATTTTTAATGAGTACCTGACATCATAAAGGCTCGGGACCCCATTTAACGTCCCTTCCGAATGACAGCATAACCAATGATTTTTTACACCATTTTATAATTCCTAGGATCACCTGATCCTTCATAAATTGTATTGCTTTTTATTGTTATTGATTTCTAATATGATTTCTTCCCAGGATATCCACTCATTTTTATTCATTCTTACTTATAAGATAATAAATATCATTAAACACATTTCCTTTGTATAATGTTTGTGCTTCCTTTTTTAGATTGACGTATGGGCAATGGGAGTGATCCTTTATATTATGCTCTGTGGATTCCCACCATTTGTTAGTGCTAATAATGATCAAGAAGAACTCTTTGATGATATTCTGTCTGGCCAGTATGGTTTTCCTTCTCCGTATTGGGACTCAGTCTCAGAATTTGCCAAAGATCTTATATCACATATGCTTCAATCAAATCCTGAATTAAGGTTTTCAGCTGAAGATGTTCTGGATCATCCATGGTTCGATTTAAATTCATAAAGCTTGAAAGTATTCTTGTTAATCACAAAGTTAAGTTAAAGTTTTATTAAATTTGTGGAAAAAACACACAACTTCTTAAAAAGAAGTTGAAAGGATAATTGTAATCAAAATCCTGTTAATAGAAAATTCATTCTATGTGGACTGTATCAAAAGCGGATCTGATAGTTTGATTGATTTATCTTTTTATTTTATTTTATAAATATGCTTAGATTTGATTATATGATATTTATACATAATGTGAACATTGTTATTTATTCATAATAGTTCTTATATATTTTGTATTTGATTTGTGCTAAGAAACTGTCTTAAAATATATTTATCTTATAATAAATAATTATATGTGAACCAAAAATTATCAGATTACCAATAAAATTAAGGCAGTTTAATTAAGTATTTATGTTATTAATTTAATGTGTATATATTTATATTTTCTTTAAAGACACTGTTTCAGATACATTCCTGCTACATTTAATTTGTTTAAACCAAAAGTAGTTATAACATTAATTATTTATGATGAAAACATTGTATAAATAATTTATTGTTATTAGTTGATTACTATTTCATTAATGATATAAAAAAGAGCAGATGTAACAGTCTCTTCTCTCTTTGGAAGATATGTTAAAATGGGTTCATACTTTCATTTTTATTGACTCGGTCTATTTTTTCTCATTAAAGTTGTATAGTATTGTATATCGATTTATATCTAGGCATTGAATGGTAAAGAGAAACTAATTTTGCATATCAGTTGTCGTTTTTGTAGGCTATTATTGTTGGGCAAACATTTCAAATAATTGGACAAATAATTATATGGATTGGTTTCAAAAGATCCATTGCTGATCTTTGGGCAATGGAGCATTATTACCAATATTAAACAAGGTAAATAATTCACCTATGTAATCTTAATCTTAAATTAATGTCTTTTTTTTTTTTACAGTCTATTGTATAAGTTGATAATATTTCAAGATATACCTAGTAGAATCAAACCATGTCATTTAGCTTTAGTGTATCAAATAATTATCAAGAGATCTCTTATTATTTTTAATTGCTCCTATTTCATGTAATGCCTAGACCAGTTGTATTTGTTATGTTAAAAAAATCATTTGCCATAGATCAGAAGGAATTAAAAAGAATTGTTGGAAATGAACTGATTTTATTTACTATATACAATATTCAAAGAGCAATTGATTTTATATGTATTTCACCAACAATAAGAATTTCTGAGATATTTAATCCATATCTGATATCACTGTAGCTACAAATTGATACCTGGAACCAGTCTCATTTTAAATATATCTAATATGTTACAATCACATACATTAAAACTATTGAAGTAAGTTTTTCAAAACAATATTCCTATTAATCAAATATATACTATGATATTTTAACAAAAACAAAATCTAATTTCTCTACTAGTGTAATCATAGTGATATGAATATTGTCAGTAACAAAATCAACCGACTATTTTTATTATAATGGATAAATATATTATAAATATGTAAGTGTTACGTTTTATTATTAACTTTAGAAAACTGTAAGAGATTTATTTTTATAACAATAAAACAACATTTGGTTTCTTTTTCATTTAAAGCTAAAAATACAGCTTTTATTAATAATTGAAAGTTAATCAAATAGTAAATAGTGTGTTAAAGATTTTTTAGGCATGACATATTAGTCATTATTAATGTCAAATTTAATTATTAAAAAGTTGTACATAAGTATTCATAGGTCTGTTTATTTATGTAATTTATTTTACTCTCTTTATTGTTGAGTTGTATAAATTGTGGACCATTAGTATTTTTTATTAATATTGATTATTTATAATTTTTTTCACAACTTTAATAAATAATTTTGTGAAATTCTGGAATAGATAAATCTTGTTCAATATGAAACTTCATATCATACTATTTCTAGTGATTGAGCAACAAAATATTAAATATGTTATGATTGTATTATAATTTATTTGTGAAGAATATTTATTATTTATTTTAGTTGCGACTATTGAATATTCAATTTTTAATTAGTAAAAGTTTGCTATGATTTTTTTATAACAGTTTAGTTAAATGTATATCCTAGTTATGATTTATGATGATCCTGTATATGATGCAATTATTGCATTACAGCAGGATTTCATTTCTTTCTGTGTAAACATCACGTAATCATATTTCAAAAGACAAGTTATAAACAAAATTTTAAAAAATCCTGAAAGTTATGTCTATTGTTAACTTTTTGTAATGCTTATATTTCACTATATAAAAAGCTATATTCCATGACTCAGTATTTATATTACAAATAAACTTTTTATTTTATTCTTTGTTTTATGGACAATTAAACTCATTAATTTATGTTTAAGGAAAATAAAGAAACCAAAGTTTATTTAAAAATGTAATTACTAAATGTATTTCGGAATAGAGACGAATGAGCATCATAACTATAATCGCACTTGTACAAATAAATGCTCTTGATGAATTTAATGACCAATGTGCAATATAAAAATAAGATTCTCCATTTGTAATATTTTATATTTTGTGTATAATTAATACTGTATAAAAGAATATGGTGCCTTTAATATAACTTTTCAGATAGTTACCCACTTATATAGTAGTGTTCAACAAATCTTATTTAGTCAATTTTAAGTATTATTAAAGGGGAATATTAATAATATGAAACATTGCTACAGATCAACAATTTAAGAGTTTGGTATTTAGTAGTTCCTGGAGATCGTGGCTTCCTTTAATTGAGATGAATATGTTCATTCTTGAAATCATATTTATGTACATAATAGTGCTATTATTTTGAATACCTTTATTATATGATAATTGTACATTTCAAGATTGCTCAGGTAGAAAATATTCCAGCCAAATGACCACAGGTAATACTGTATATTATGTATAAAAATACATTCATGATAACTAGTGTTGATTAAAAATAAAAATATTTGGATGTGTTATAATAAATAATATGTATTTCTACCTCTGTACTTATTTCTTACTCAATAAAAAATAAATCATTTTTTAATTCTTCTCAACTTCATCCTTCCCTTTCTCCTTCTCTCTTTAATAAGATTTTTTGTGTTTAGAATGAACCTTAAAGAATAATCATGGGAAATTTCGCAAACCTGCGGGATATGGAGTTCCTTGATCACACTGGCACTTGAAAAAAGACCATTCCTAAAAAATGTTTCTGGACTTAAGTGGTGGTAATATTGGTTTTTTAATTTTATTCCAAGATACCAATGCTTTTTAAAGCTTGGCTGTAGTTCCTGAATTTTTAATTACCTTGTATTGTAACTCCTTTCATATTCAAACAGTAGCCATATTATAGTTGATATGTAAATAATTAAAAGTAGATATAATACAATCGTTAATATAAATGTTGAAAAATTGGAGAATTCTGGAGAAAAAAATACAGATTAATAATTGATTGATAAACAGTGACCATATTTATACTTATCAAGATTGTTAGTTAGTATAAGATTATAATTCTTAGTATCTTTTAAGAAAGAAGTACTTAAGACTATAAGATATACAAGAGTGAACAAATAGTTAGGGTAATTAAAAACAAACCAGTAGTAGTTTAAATATCTTTATCAATGTTATTTATTGAATGAATTTCAAGCAAGTGACCAAAGGTATAAGTTATTTAATATTTAGTCATTAACTGGTACATATGTTTTCTATTGAAGCACTTACCAACTCTCAGGTCAATTACTGTAATCCCATAAGTGAGGATAATAGAATCATTAATCAGACTTGGGATCCAGCAAGAATAAAATCCTTCTACCGATTCTCTTGATGAATAATTAAAAATGTTAAGCATTGTTATTTTACCATTATCCATGATTTGATATGTTATTCCTCTATAATAGGTTTATCATTATAAATATATATAAATTTATTTTTATATAAGATTAAAGTATATGTATTCACACACACAAACACATATATATATAAATACTTATAATCTTATTCATTTACTAATATATACTAAAGGAAAGAGTTTGATTCTGAAAGACAAAATGAAAATGATATTATCTTCTATGCAGTTGACTCCCTATATAGCTATTTTAATCTTAAACTAGATGATAACAAAAATCATCTCTATTAAAATATAACTTTTTTTGAAAATTTAAAAGATTTAAAAAAATCCAAAAAAATTGCTAAATGTTATAAAATATATTGATTGGAGGCAATGCTGTATTGCTGGAAAAAATCCTACATTTAAAAAAAATCTATTACAGTACCATTTTGGAATGAAATTCAATCCACCTTGCTTATTATATTAGTTTATATATAAATATACACTAGCTGAACCGGCCACGCATTGCTGTGGCTGTTATAATAGTTTTTTAAAATTTGAATTTTAAAGAAATAATGAATCAATGAAAAAAATGTATTAAATAGATTTTTGATTTCACATTTTATTCATCTTACATCTAAGTATAGTCTATAATAAATAAATAATATACAAAATTCTTAACTGATAAAATATAAACATTAGTTTAATGAATGAGGTATATAATGGTTGATTTTTAATTATGACTAATATTATTATTTTAAATTATAACTATTTATTTAAATTTAATTGAGCGCTAATCGATGCACAATATTTTTTGTTAATCTGTCCTTTGCTAATACAAATAGATTAGATGGTTTACCAACATGTGAGAATGCAACATATAATTGCCCATGGGAGAAACATGGATGTTCTAAGTCCAAACCCCAAATGGACATAGTCTAGCCTTGTGACTTGTTGATGATCATAGGAAATTGAAGTCTTTTGAGCGGTAACAGTGATGAAATTTTCTGGAAATTTGATGGATTCTGTATTTGGATCCAGTTCTATTTCACCGATTCTAATATCCAGCAATAGTTTTGAAAATATTTGTGCTGATGGACCATTTTGTAATTGTACTCGCATGTTTATGGTCAATCGAAGTGTTTCGAGATTTTGCCATGAAAACAATTGTATTAAACATGCGTTAATCTCATCGGGAAAAGTAGAGTGATGGATGACTGGAAATGTCTGTTAATTAATAATTATTAATTACACAGCACCATGAAAAAATTAATTAATAATAAATTTCAAAAAAGTAAATAATCGCTTATATAACGAATATACGTATATAACATGTGTGAATAAACGTAAATAAAGGAACATGTGTAAAATAAATTGTAGCCTTCCATACAAACTTTCATCCACTATTTCAACCCCCTTACAACCCTTTTATTGCATTTAAAAGTAGCCTATGTTCATCCCAAGACTTTAAAGTATCGCTATATGAAATTTCATCACAATCGGCCCAGCGGTTTGGCCGTGAAAACGACAGTGACAGACAGACAGAGTTACTTTCGCATTTATAATATTAGTATGTATGTATATATATGTGTGTATATATATATATATATATATATATATATATATATATATGATCCTATTTACATATTTTCCATGAGTGCAGTATTATTTGGGATCAAAGGCGTATCAAACTTTATCCACAAGGGTTCATTGTTATAAATTGCAGAAAAACTATATATTTTATCACCATGCATTCCATAATAACATGTGAGATTCAATGGTTGACCATATATTATTTCTATTTCTTCATAATGTCCTGAAAATATAATTCAGTCTTTGATTAATTAAACATTTAAAAAAAAAAGATCAACTATTTTTAATTTATTTATTTATTTTTTTGGTAGTTGTTATAATTTTTAAATATTTTTATTTGAAAAGAAAAGATATGTCCAGGACCAGGATACGAACCCGGGTCTCCCATGTTTCCTTCATGGTGCTCCACCAACTGAGCTATCCTGGTTCGCATCCCAGCCCTGGACATATCTTTTCTTTTCAAATAAAAATAAACTATTTTTGTTTTTGTTCTCCTACCAACAAAAAAAGTGTTTCCTATACCACACTTTACAATCATTAGTTAACATTTAATTCATAGAGAAGCTATCTGATAGTAGTAGTGCAGGATGGGACAGTTTCCAATTTTGATAATTTTTTGGGGGTGTTTATATATCGAAAAATAGTCAATATATTTATGTTCAGTTAGCCATTTCATCCAGTGGGCCTCAAGAACTGTAAGCAAGTAAAATCGACAAGAGCTTACCCAGCAATAAAATTGTTTGAATAGTTATTGAAATATTAAGCTAACTAGTATTATAAAATTTCCACGGCAAAATGATGAAAGAGTTTTATATATTGTAGTATAAAGTCTTGAATTTGAAAAAATAAATAAATAAAATTTTGGTCCTGAGGTTTTTCATAAAATTTGTTTACAATTTTTTCTTAGATTCGTTAATAAGAGAAGAGTTTCTTCTTTCTACGCTAACAAAAGGCAATTGAGTAGTTTCCTGAAATATATGTATTCATTAGGTGAATGCACAAGTTCGATCTTTTTTTTTTTTTAGTAGTGAAAATTGTTCTCTTTGCCCTTTCTGAAAATAATGATTCTAATCGGAAAGGTCGAAGTCCGCTCTTAGAAACTGTTGTGTTTGATTTGATCTATCAGCATTAATTTTCTTTGTGCTACAGCGAGTGAGTAAGCCAAAGTGCATTTTCGGCATTTTTTACTTTTTTATTTAAAAAAGGCCAGCGACCTTCGGATGCTAACAAAAAGATATCTAAGGCTTACGGGGACGATGCCTCAACAGAACGAATTGTTCATAAATAGTTTGCTAAGTTTCGTTCCAGAGTTGCGAGTCCCGAAGATACTCGACTCTCCCAGTGGGAAATCTTTTGCTGACAACAGAGATGTGAAGACATATCTGGATCAGTTATTCGCTTTTAAGTCCCAGATGTTTTACGAAGGCGGAATCATGGAATTGCTAGAAATATGGCAAGAGGTCATTAATAAAAACGGCGAATACATTAGTGAATAAAATTTATTCTTTGTATGTAAAAAAAAACTTATTTTATTCCATCCTTCAAAAACCTAACGAAACGTTGGATTCATCCAACCATAATAAATCAAAACCTACCATATTTTTTAAATAAAAACCTAGTTAGCCTAATAATTTAAATTCATTTTTAAAATTTATTAGACCAAAACCAATAGTTTTTTTCATGTTTATATTATTTAATAACGCAACAAATGTTTTCTTGGAAAAAATATATAGGTTTTTCAAAATCGAGATACATAATAAAGAAACTCCAGCGTGTTTATTATTATTTTTTAGCTCCTATGGTCAAATGGACGATACAATTGGTATGTTTCTTAGTTCACTCAATTTGGAATTAGACGATGGACGCATCCCGCGCACTCCTACTAATGCAAGTTTATGCACATTTCCATTTCAGATCTAAACTAATAAATTGAAAGATTTTTAAAGAGATTAAATAAAAACGGGTTGTTTCATATAACTTACTAGTGGTGCTTGTTGCTTCGCCTGAAAGGGGAGCATTTCCTCTCGCAACCAAGGCAGGCAAATTATTTATGTCTATAATTTTCTTATTTATTCTTAAATATCCCATAATACCTGATAGTTTTCGACTACTTATGTTGTTTACAAGAACCATGCTATTTTTGTCTTGCAATTTCTATAAAAAAAGTTATAAAAACATAGAATGAAATATATTTTTATTAAAAACGTAACAATTTATCTAAGATTAGGTACATAAACAAAAATAGTTAAAATATAAAGTTGATATTAAAAATTTGTACACTATTAAAACTGGTATTGATGAGGAAATTGTTGACCTTACATATCCTGAGTTCTGTAGAAAATGGTCATGGTGCTGTTAAAAATTGCATTTATAGCAAATAAATAATAAATGAGAAGCGAGGGATCGTTGACTGGATGATGTAAGGAAGAAAATAGTTGGGGGTGCAGTCAATTAAAACACTAAATAAGTGGATACTTATTTTAATTAAGTGCCGACGTTTCGACCCACTTTGTGGGTCATCTTCAGGGCTAAGAAAGAAAACAGACAACATACAATGAATACAATAAAAATACATTGAGGACTAAGTATATGCTAAATGAGAAAAAATATATATGTAGAGAGGTAGAAATTTAGAACAAAAGTGAGGGATATATATGAATAAAAAAATTACAGAGAAAATGTACAGAACGGTGGTGATGCCAAAAAAATTTTTTTATTTTTTTTTTATTTACAAAGATAAAAGACGGAAGTAAACAGAAAGATATTTAAAAAAGAAAGAAAAAGTATAAACATCAGAGGTGAGAAGTAAAATTATGGAAAAGGTAGTGGAATATATATAAACTATAAAAGGTAAGATAATAGACTCCTAGGGAGTTTACATAAGTAAAATGTAAGAAGATATAACCAAAATGAAATTAAAGAGTAAATAAAGGAAAAATAACAGTAGAAAGTCAAGATATGAATATAGAGTATAACAGTTTTTTTTTTAAAAAAACATACCTATAGTATGAAGTGGTATAAATATATGATGTAAATATACAAGGAACGTATAGAAATATAAGTAACAATATGGTATTAGCATGGAAATAGAGTAAAATATGATGAAATAGTGATGTTAAATGCTAATGAGATCTTAGATAATAATAACATATGATGGATGCCAAAAACTAATATGAGAAAATAAAAAGGTGTGCAATATGGAGAAGGAAAGGGGTGAGGAGAAGATATGAGTATGTATTAAAACTGTAATTACCTATAGGACGCTGGCAGTAGCACGAGGGGACGCGGTCTGGCCGGAAAATACGTTATGAAGGTGTTGCCAGCGAAATCTGACGGCCAAAAATATGACTAATTTTAAATTTTGAGATATATATTTTAAAAGTATATAAATAGTAATATTTTATTGACTATTTTTTCAAAATATTGACTATTATATTAAATGTGTATCATGACTTTTTATCGATACGTATTACTTATTTATATACTATAGTATAATTTTATGATCTCGTATAATTTTATCTTAGTAAATAAAAAAAAAAAAAAAAAAAAAAAAAAAAAAAATTTGGCATCACCACCGTTCTGTACATTTTCTCTGTAATTTTTTGTATTCATATATATCCCTCACTTTTGTTCTAAATTTCTACCTATCTACATATATATTTTTTCTCATTTAGCATATACTTAGTCCTCAATGTATTTTTATTGTATTCGTTGTATGTTGTCTGTTTTCTTTCTTAGCCCTGAAGATGACCCACAAAGTGGGTCGAAACGTCGGCACTTAATTAAAATAAGTATTCACTTATTTAGTGTTATAATTGACTGCACCCCCAACTATTTTCTTCCTCAAATAAATAATAGGTAATAATAATGGAAAATAAATGAAATAAATTTTGCTGTGTATAATTTTTTGACTACATCCCCGACCATTGTCAATATTATTTATTAAAACAATTTATATTTTGTTACTTCTAGATTCGGACCATTCGCTGTCGAATCGTGATGGCCACTATTCATTAATGTATTCGGAGTTAGAAGCAAATTTACAAGAAACTAAAATCATTTCGGCACAACCTGACTCGGTTGTGCGAGAATCTTTCTATCCAGCCAATTTTCTTGAAAATTTTGAATGACTTAATTGTGAATTCCTTTCGCTGTCAGTATCAAGGTGAATAATCAACTAATTTTAATTTTAAAACTTATTTGATAATTTGAGTCGCAGATTGCATTTCATTTAATGCATCAGAAATGCACGAGAAAATTTTCGATTACCTTGATTTTGTCACTCTCTCACCTTCATAGCGCTGTTTTTTATAACATATTAATGTCGATACGTATTACTTATTTATATACTATAGTATACTTTTATGATCTCTTATACTTTTTCCAAATTTGTTTTCGGAACTCGCTCGTGTTTTCATCTGATGATTTGGACGCTGACGGTTTCTCTAGAAGCGATGAAGTTCCGGTTGGTACCTTTTAGGTAGCTGGTTTTAATGGTCTTGAGGTTGAGTGCTGGAATGGCAAGTGCTGTTTTACCATTTATCATTGGTCCTGGGGGACGACTTTCATATCGGCGGTTTGATACTTGAAGGTTCTAGGAGTAGAAAAGAGTCTATTTTCTGCTTATTAAAGAACTGATGAAGAACCAGGTTCCATTAGTAATTTTTTAGTGCTCGAATATAATTTAGGAGGCAATTTCTGAATAGGAGTTTATTCTACAGTTATCGGAGCAGGATTCTTATTAGGCGATTGAAGAATTGGAAGACTTTCAGAAATTAGTATTGCTGAAACTGTCCTGATATACTCAGATATTGGGCTTTTAACATATTCAACTGTATTTTTTCTAGGAATCGAAAATGTCCTCGGGGCAGGAGTAGGTGTTTGTTTTTTTAGAATTGTAGGTAATGCAGTTTTTTTCTCATTAATTGGTTTATAAATTGGAATTTTCAGAATGCTATCTAGTCAAGCAGGACTTGTGATGTAATCTGGTATCTTTAAGCAACAATCTAATAAAATATTTACAATCCAATCTGGCTAGTGATCGAGTAGTTACAAAAAAAATGTATTGTCATAACGGATAAATAAGTTCTATTATCAATTTATACTGGTATCTTGCTACACCCAGAAATATAAAAATCCTGTCTCAAGGATTCATCTTTCTTCCCAACAGATCGACACTTCTCGCCTATAGTGTCTAACTTCAAACTCTGAATTATTAGGGAAAAAATCGGATCATGAAATAGGTTAATTCCCGCCAGCATAAACATATTCAGTACAGCAACGCCTCCAAAAACTGCACGTGGGAACTGATTGGGATGCAACGCCTCGGTCACTGACGAGCATGGCCGGCTTTACCTAATGTGCAGGGTGTGCGGGGCACAAGGCGCCGTATCTCAAGGGGCGCCGCGAGGGGTCTCAGGATCTCGAAAAATTTCATTTCATGTTGATCCCATAGCAAAATTTGTTTAGTTTCATGGGCACACTCACCTCCTTAGGGGATTTCCCGTTTTTTGTAACACTTTGTATAACTGTAAATGTTTTAATTTTAATCGCGTGCCTACTAGAGGGCGCCTAGGTCACGATTGCACACGGGCGCGACATGAGCTAGAGTCGGCGCTGCTGACGAGAATAATACAATGTGTCTTAATCTCAATATCATCCTCTTAATCACAATATTACTTTTACTTCATTACAAGCGTATATATTTTTTTAATAAAATTGAGTTGGTACTTGAAAATTCGAAGTTTTCCTCGATTTCAGCGTTTCTGTGTCTCTTCCGCTAATCAAGTCCTTCAAGAACTATGTCGTATAAACTACGACCACCCGAAGTATTGTTCAAATGTTTATTTATTTAAGCATAGAATAAAAATTACGTTCCATACAGTTTTTCTTTACAAAAAAAAAGGAAACAAGAGAAAGAAAAAATGGAACTCAATTACTGAATTAAAATACTAAGGTCAAATTAATATGATAAACTATAACAACAAGGAATGCCAATAATTACTAAACTGATTCGGTGCAACCAGCTGGAAAATATAAGTTTACTAGATGAATTATTAAGGACTTACTTCAATCATTTCCGCTAAGTCTCCTATCATTATTTGATCTAAACAAAATATTAGGAAATTGAATTTGCGATTTTTGATGGTTTTCCTTAATCCTCCATTAACTGCTAGACCCCAAGTTTTATCTTTATCAAAGTCGATTGCTATATGAGTCCAGCGATCGATATGGTTTTCAATTGTTTGAAAGCATTCGTGAATGCAGTCATTTATTAGAATTCGTAGAACAACCCTTTTCGGCTCGAAGGAAACTGTGAGATACTTATTTGCTAAGGTTTGACTTATTAGCATGAGAACTCCATCATGTGAAGCCGTTTTCACCACAATCTCAACCTAAGAAAAAAATGAAATGAGACAACTTGCAACTAACCATGTTTTAAAAATACTTGATTATAAATTAAGTTCAATTATATATATTACAAAATATAACATAAGTGCATGGTATGAAACGAGGGCATGCCTAAATATAAGAAATATACACTCACACACATTTTCAAAATACCGCTCATTTGATAGTTTCCTTTTTATCGGCTAAAGGTTTTTGTTCCAATAAACATATATTTGTTTATTTTAGGTTTTATATTTATCAATTTAGAGAAGAACACCCTTAATCCAAAGATTACATGATGGCGGCTTTTAATTTATAAACTTCGAGAATCATAAGAAACTAAATTGCAAAACGATTTCGTTGTTATCGGATCATCTCTATTGGTAGAACCAGTTACTCGAATCGTTCGTTTGTTATTCCCTTAACGTAACTTTATGCTGTCATAGCTAATCAGTCAATATTACAGTGGGAGTCCTAAATTTTACCTATCCAGGTATAATTAGGATAGGATCTTAAAGGAGCCCGTTTTACGTCCCATCCAAAGGGCGGCATAACCAAGGATTTTGTACTGTTTTATAAAAATCCTAGGACCACCAGCCTCGCTACGATCCCGCGATCGTGCCACCCACTTAACTTTAAGTGGGTTAACTATAAACCCATTTAACTTAAGTGGTTATGCCAACCACTTAACCACAGCTCGACCTTACTCAGATCTTTCCATCTTAAACGAGCCAATCCTATTAGCACAGAAAAATCGCAGAAGGTTATTTGTTAGTTTTGTATAAGTTGAATGATTACAATCATTATTAGTAGCAATATATTTGAATGTGATTAAACTTTAAATAAATGTTATGCATATAAATTGCAGAATGATTTTATTATTATATCCTATATTGAATCCAGAATAGTTAGAAAAAATATATATTAACTCTTTACTTTAGTCAATTTTTATTTGTGTAATTGTCATTACTTATCGAACCAAAATATATTAAATAAAAAATGAGAGGAACCACGATAATACCATCCTCCTCTTACTTACAGAAAAAATCATAGTGCTACCACATGGGACAAGGATTAAGTCTTCTAAACTTCTTTCTTCAGTATAATCTGAATTTTCAAGAATCAGATTGATAGCACTAGTTGGGTATATAAATTTTTCCTCTAAAATCTACAACACAAACTGAAATCTTATCAATTGGATATAATAAACTCTTATTTTAAATAAATTTAAAATTGAAACCTAAAATAATTGTCGTTTCAATACATCAATCCAGGATAGGGAGTGAGGGGGATGAGGAAGAAACGAGACAGATTATGAAAGAGATGGGGATGGAGGATGAGAGGAGGGAGAGTGAAAATAGAAGGGGGGAAGGAGACCAAGAGAGTGTGATAGGAGAGGGAATAGTAGAATAAATGGGAGTAGGGAGAGGGCAAGGGTAGTTGAGTACGGAGTAAAGGTGGAGGGAAGAAGAATGGGGGCGGGGGGAGAGTGAGAGAGGCAGAGGAAATGGAGAAAAATAGATGATAGAGAGAGAGAGATTGAGGGGAGGAATGAGGAAAGGGAAAAGGGTGGAGGATACGAATCCGAAGGGGAGAGTGAGAGGCGAAAAGGAGAAGATAAGAAGGAAAGAGGGGGTGGGTTCTTCTTGGCACCTCGTTCCTTTTCTTTCATCACATGACCTTATTCTGATTGTTTATCATGTATTTTATATTTATATTTTCATGGTAAGGACGATCCCCAACAATGGATCTCTGGTATATTATCTTTAGGACGCATTTGATATTATAATATGACCGTATTGGATATCATAATAATAAGCACAAAGGTAACTACAACCTAAATATAAACACATCTAACAATGGCACTACCGCTTCAATGGCTTCCAAGTCAACAACAGCCGAGCAATGACGCATTTCATCTGTGCTAGTGCAAACTAAAGGAGGGTTGTTAATTACACAACAATCTCTATAGCTATGGTATTCAAAATATTAAAAATAAATCTAATTATCTAATAAACCTGATAATGAATCAAAAAATCTTAAATATTACAGCTCAAATGTAAACAATTTAATGCTTACTTATAAACAATGCTATGATATGTGGTATGTTATATTGTTAAAATACTATGAAATTCGAAAACGAGGTAAAGACTTGCTAATTATAAACATATAAATAATTACCTGTTCAAGTGGCGGTTTCAATTCTCTACGCACAAAGTTGATAAAAAGTTTTCTTATATGGCCACTGAAATTGCCACCGACTACCATTTCACTGTCGAAATTGGGCAATTTCGGGCTGCAGCTGAATGATTTCTTCAAATAGTTTTCACTATCATCTAATCGCATCTGTGCACCATGAGAGGTCGCCAGTATAAGAACTTTTAACCAAGTATGCATCTGGAAAAAAAAAATCTATCGAGTACATTTATGGATACATAAATAAAGTAATGTTCTGTTTATCGATTCGATATACAAAAACATATGAATAGCTGAACGGAGTGTTTATTCTAGGAGATGGTCGAGAATCATTAGTATTAAACAAAACATGCCTCAACCAATGTCGACGGTTCGGTTCGTAATAATGGCTATTTCAGGATTTTTATTGAGCCAAAGAATTTATAGGCTAATAACTGTAATAATAATGTAACTGGCGGCCGAAATTAAAACTAATTAGCCTATAGTTCTGGCATCTAGGATAAAGGAAGTAAGTGAACTCTTTTAGAATCAGTATAACCAGTCATTCGCACTTATTCGATAAACAGGTCGAGATTTTAAGGTCCATATTAGTCGCTCATTTCCAAATCGTCCTTTATCCATTTTTTTCTAAATTGAGTTACTGTTATCATGACAATATGTATAGTTTTTCCTATCGAATTAACCAAATATTTAGTTACAAAACGTCCTTTAAACAATTTAAAATAAATCTTAAAGTTGTGAGAAATTCGTGTTTGCTTTCTAAACGTCCTTTATCCAATCCAATATGGCCACCACCTAACAGGAACTATTATGTTTTCAAATCGTCCTCTATCATACATTGTAATAAATGGATCTGTTCAATTTTGTTTTCAAACTGTCTTTTATGTGAAGTGTAGTTGAGCAATATTTTTCTCTGTAATACAAATTTATACCTCTTTGTCCAATAATTCAAAGCTGAAATGTGTTGTAGTAGAACTGCTGTTCAGCTAGAAAAAAAAATCATGCTATTTTTGACGAAAGGATGTGTTGTTATGGACCTTTGAAATTAATGGTTATTATACTGTTTTCCATACTATACTGTTGTGTATTTTTAAGATTTATCATAAGTGTGCACTCTCTTTTTTAAGCCAGTACTTAGCTAAATACAATTTTAATAGTTAAAGTTGTGAATTTAATCAAGCAACAACAGTATACTCATCATGGTGGACATAAATGGGAGAGAACTTCAGAATGTTCAAGAGGAGGCAATGGAAGGACTAAGAGTACTTCATCTGATAAAAATAAAGCTAGTAAGAGGATAACGGATCCAAGTAAGTGGAAAAAAGTTATTAAAAAAAGGAAATTGTATTTGTCTAAGACTGTTCCTCGCTTACCTCATTGTCGTCATTCAGACAGTGTTTATCAGTGTAATGAACTAACCATCCAAGATATCGGAAATTTTTACATAGGGTTTTTATGACAACAAAAATAAAGTTGATCAAGACAATTGCGTACTTAAATACGAATCAGAGCCAGCCAACTATGGAAAACTGGAACAAATACTTAATCCCACACTCAAAATCAGGACAAACTTCTCTTATCCAGATATTTAAAAAGGCCTATGGTGGTATACTGAATATAAGTGAAAAAAGAGCACGAGTGTGCAAAGAGGGTGGGCCGAAAAAACACTTTTTTTATTTCGAAGTTGTAATAGCGCGGAAAAGTTGCGAATTATATAGACAAAAAAAAGAAAAAAAATTATAACAATCGGTTGACATCTTCCGGTCGCGCAAAGGCGATACAAGTTAACAAAATATGAAAAAACTTTATTTTTTTAAACTTTTCGTAATGTAATAGTTTGTAACGTCTTTAAATACAGTCTAAAAACATTGTGTTTTAATTTGGTTTAGATCAGTTCATATCTTCCGGTCGCGCATAAGGCCCAAAATTAGCCAAAATATGGAAAATTTCATATATTTACGCATTTTTGATATTTGATAAATAATTAGTATTTAAATGTAATATCCGTAGTATTTTTTCACATGAACTGGCAATGAAGTAGAAAAAAAACTTCAAGGCAAGGCAGATAGATAGATGCAAGAAGGAAAACATTAAGAACATTCACGCCACCAAAAATCAACTTTAATGCGCAAGAATACTCAGAAATGATTTAATGGATGGACTGTGAATTATCTTCTCCCCCAAGATCAAATCAAATTGCACATCGACAGTGACTCAATCCCTGACTGGAATATTACTTACAAGCAATTCCCAGTTCACACGCAGACTGTTGATCGCTGTGTAAAACTCTTCTCGGAAAGCTCAGGATAAGTTTGTGTAGCTGAATCTCGAGACGGATTTATAAGAACCACTCTGCTGTCCAGATCATCCATACCTAACTTCCCCAGCAAATAATTCTTCAGAGTACCTACGGCTACAAAATAGAGAACAGTACTAATGGACAGGTTCAATTAACATGTACTATTTATTCATAACTCCCTTTTTCTTTTTTATAAAAGTCAGTTTACTGCTAAAAACTATACTGTAACTTAAACATTTAAACTTTTTAAATATAGAGCAAGTCGAAAAGTATTATGCCCGTTGTTACTCTTATCACCCATCATGTCACAGGCCTAACTAATTTTTTTATGGTTCTGTTTTTCTATAGCATGGGGGCCATTGTGCGACCGGAAGTTGTTCATTTATTCACACCATAATAAAACAACCTTCCAATATAAATGAAAAAACAAAAAATCAGCTGGTTGGTAATCATTTTTGATGACTTCGTTATCGATACATGTTGGAATGAGGGGACTGTTTGATCAAACCATACATTATGTAGGACAAATATTTTTTCAAATAATTTAGATAATTATCTTGAGATTTAACAAACAAAAAAAAAAAACAGTTAGTAATACATTTTTGAGAATCATCAAATCGATATATTTTATCCTTGCTACCTTTGTTAGCTACCACAATCGAGAATTTTCGCACAGGAAATTGTTGGGCGTCTTATCGAATCGGAGCTATTCACGAAGATTCAGCTTGATAGTAATCAAGTGCAAAAATAGACCATGGATCCTGGACTATAATCCTGTTTTTATGAAGCTTTTTATTCAAACTGTCCCTTGTCCTATATTTTTAGATTCAAACCGTCTCTTATCCATATTTTGGTTCCAAAACGACCTTTATCCAAACATTTTTTTAAAATAACTAAATAACAATGTAAGATATCATTCTTGAATAAAAAACAAATAAATTCAGCATTTTTTATGAATTTAAGGAAACAATTTCCAACTTGGATTGACTTAGTTTAAATTTATAGGTTTTATTTTGTTTTTTGCCAAAAATATTAATTGATGGATAAAGGACGATTTGGAAATGAGCAACTCATATCTTCAATAAGCTGGGATATTTCAACGGATAAAATCCTCCAGTAACTTTAAAATTTTGCAAAATTAAATAGTTTTCGAGCTAAAAAAATTTCAACATTCAAGACGAATCAGGGTTTAGCTATTGTGACTGAAATTGAATGTATCACTATTTATTAAATCTATCTTTAATAGTTTTAGTTGATACTGTATATATGAGGAAGAAAATGTTAATTAGGTTCTTAAGTAGGCTAGGCAAGATACAAACAAATTTTAATATTTGAATTAATCATTTTAGTTTGTTTGTATCTTGTGTATCCGACCATAAAGACCTGCAATGTGGGACTAAACGTTGGTTTCAAATAAATAATTTAACTCTTTCTTTTACCTCCACGCGGACCATTTATTTATTGAATGAATATATCAACATATTATACGTAACAAAATAAAACTTGTAACAAAGTCAATAAAAGCTGCTTCCATTAATAAAACAGATTTTAATTAAATAAAAATAAATCTGTGATAACTGATGCTTTTCATCGCTGCTGGTCTCCTCAGCATTTTCAGTTATCGGCGCATTCTCAGATCCATCGACTCTTAGTCCACTTGATGCTTTCCTTTATCTATTGTTAGTAATAATCTTATTATCGATAAGATTATTACTAACAATAGCTAAAGGTTATTAAAATCACCTTTGTTAGAGTTTAATCAACAAGCCATAAGATTGATTTGACTGGGTTAACATTCCTTTGAAGAATAATCAGTTTTATCCTTCATTAAATCTTCGCTAAGAAATAAGATATGCTTCGTATACCATACTACATACTGAGATATAGACTACTTTATAAGCTTTAAAGAGCTACTTAATTATTCATTAAAGACAGTGTATTACCTTGACGGGCCTGCTACTAATAAGCCTGACATGACAACCTCCTGAAGAAGCCAGGAAGACCAAGTAGCCAGCAACCATGGACAGCCTCACCTGGACCCGCGATAGAGTACTGCTGGTAGCTGAGCGAATTAAAATGTCTCCGTTCAAACCCAACGGCTTTATTTCAAGAAATATGTGGAGTAGTCTTGTAGCCTGCCCCGTCTTCCTGTAATGCAGGATTCCCTCTCCTGAAAATACGGTAACCTCCAGGCTCGAAACTATAACAACAAGTAAACATAGAGTTTAGCATCATAGACATAAAGGTTATTTTAACAGAGATGGCGATGCTGCCAGGGATGTAACAAGCCTTGGGCTTTTTGCAGGTTTTCCAGGAACTTCCTAGTAAATAAAAGTTACATGAGATAAGACAAAACGAGTCAAGAATACTTTACAAAACTTTATAATATTTTTTCACATATAATTAATTAACTTTATAATTTTGGTTTGAAATGTCAGAATTCTATCAGTTACACTAACCCACAAGTACATATTAGCAATCAGAAGCATTCGCTTTTACTTTGTCTCTATAAATACTTGAAATTAAAAAAGTTTTAAGACCCGGCAATGGTTCGCTATTATGTTTTATTTTAAAAGCAATTGGAAATTTTACTTCAATTATTGCTTTGAATCGTGAAACAGAAATACTCGCAGATATACCAATGGCGAAAAATACTTTTCAGGGGTTCTGAAGCCCTTACTTCGTCAAGTCTACTGACTATTCGATGACGCTAATCGAAGCAGGGTCGCAAACCTCTATTCAAAGGTTCAAAAAGATATGAAGGATGAAAAAGACTGAAGAAAACGATAATAGGGCAGGGATCTACCTCATTTTATTTTTATTACTGAGCATAACGTAACAATTGATGATCTCAATAAATTTAATCTGATGACTTCAATAATGGTCCAATAGACCATGTGGGATATTCTGTAAGGCTCTAGTTAGCTTTACAGCTGATTAGAAATTGGCCACATAAAAACTGATACGTCGAATTCGGTGAAAACCATGAAACACGAATAACCCAGAAAGACATCAGGGGGTTCGAAAGACAGGAACGAAATCTGAGTGGATTCTAGAACTTTCCCAATAAACGGTTCAAAAAAATAAATTAAAAATGGAGGATTGGATTAATAAATTATTACTATAATTGACCTTTTTATAGTATGTAAAGAATTAAATATAAAAACACTTAAACTCGAAAGAATATTTTAACTAACCACGACAAGGTTCTAAATAGCAATGGTTAATCCAAGTATATGGTCCGTGACATTCTGAACCGCCGCCGCTGGGAGGAGGTGAATTGCAGGTTCTACTTCGTGAACGCATTCCTATTCCGCAAGCAGAAGAACATTGTGTCCATGGTTCCCATTCCGACCATCCCCCATCAACTGAAATTAAAGTATGTTAGGGCAGATTAAGAATATGGTTGATGCCATGGTTCCTGATAGGCATCAAGGAATCAACTAATAATAGTATTTCCTTTGTTTGTTAAATTAGTATTGTCTTTATTCAGTTGAAGTATTTTAATTTTTGGTAAAGTGGTGGAGTAAGAATGAGGGGAAACTTACATTGGATGTTCTAATTAGTTTGTTTTGTAAGTTTTTTATGTGGCAGACGCATTCTGTCCTCTCCATGCTGTGTTTATCCAGGCCAAGTGAGAATGACATTGTTAAAACAAAAAGCTAAATAAACGGAGGTTCTATACCACAGATGAAATTAATTTATTTTAAGAAATTGGATTTAAATAATATAATGGGACTAAACAAAAAAAAATAATGAAACAGTGATTTATGAACTATCGACTATCACATACACCATGTTTGCGTTCAATCTCTAACTTTGTGTGAGCTTGTCAGGATAGTAAACTTTCTTCGATGTTCAATTAATAAGCCCAGGTACCTATAATATTCGATATTTAATACTTTGGTAAAGGTTTGGGCGCCGCTGCGAAGAGTTGTATTATAATCTTCGGGAACGATACATCAAAGTCATCGTTTGTGATATTTTATTATAAATCTATAATAACCAAAACCAAACCTATTTACTATCAGGAGATAAAGCATAACGAATTCAATATTTTATACCTGCACAATGTTTCAAAAAGCATGGTTCAATTTCCGTATGAGGTCCAGTACAAAAAGAATGACGATGAGCACTTCTCTTGGAACGTTCAGGACAACAATATTTGCGGTTCAACCATGGTTGACCCGTTCTGGTATATTTAAACCGAAGAGGTTCCATCGGTTCTTCGTATATATCACAGTACCTTACTCTTTCCCTTAAACCTTGACCGCACGATGCAGTACATTTTGACCAAGGCGACCATGTTTCCCACTCACCGCCTGAAAAATAATAAAAAAATGAAGGGGATTGTGAATAAAAGGTCAATAACAGTGATAAAAGCTCAATATTCAGTTGTTATCAGGAATAAAGGATGTATTTCATGGAAATTACAGCCTCTCTAGGAGCATTATTAAGCTAGTTTGTATTGCGTGCAGGAATTACGCGACAAAACAAAGTGCATTTCTAATGAAAGAAGGATGTATTCTCTCAGTTATTTCATTTTACCAAATAAATATTTAATAGATAAAGGTAAAAGATGTAATAGAAAAGAATACATACCTTATTCTCTCAATATTATAAAAGGATGTATGTGATATTTGTTAATGTGTACTATCGCTGAGTTCAGGAATCACCAATGCAACACGCCTCCTTGATGATTGGAAAATGATAATTGGAATTTCCTTCACTTATTGATTTGCGCCAAGAATTTTTTTTACATATGAGAAATCCAAAATGTTAACATTTTAATGTAACTTCGTAAATGACTAGCTTTACCTCATGGATCGTTACTTGGAAACAAAATGAAGGATGGTAATGTAGAGTTCTGATTTTGTTTTTTATTTTATTTTATTTTCAGCAGTTTTGACATCCATGAAACATTAAATAATGGTACATTTTTTACGTGTTAAACACACTTCTTTTTTCACAAGAATTGAATTATTTCCTTTAGTTGTTGCTTTCGAACAATGTAACCCTATGAACTAACTTTATTCACATTTTAACGGCCCTGGTTTCCTTCATACACACATTAAAAAGCTACTTCTATTTAATTTATTTACAAATTAAATAGAAGTAGCATATTATTTCAGTCAATAATATGGAAACTAAAATCTCAGTCATCAACATTACGCTTTCATCAAACATTGGTACAAAATTAGCTTCAGGGCCTCGCTTTCTAGACTTTATTTCCAACAATTGCAAACCCAAAACAAGTCCATAACAATTTGACTTACGTGGCGGTTCTATGAATTGTGGACTTTGACAAGGTTCCGTTGTACAATTTTCGCCTCTACAATGAAGTTTGGGAAAAGTTGGTTTGGGTGAATCACAAGTACGGCAACGTATTCTCTTCCCGATTCCAGTGTGAGCTGAACATTCGCTCCACTTCCCCCATTGACTCCACCCACCTGGAACTAAAATATTAAGCTTCTAAGTTTACTTTCACATTCTAAGGATAGTTAACACTTTCAACCGCAACCGTTCACATAATCTATTAGCAATCGATAAATACAAAATTTTCTTATTCCACAAAGTAGAAGAGAATCAGAAATATGACAGAAAGGTGAGAATAAATGATACAATTATTACAGATAATTATAGTTTTAATAATAATAATTTACAAAGATAGCTTCTAAGCATAAATAAAAAATATTTGTATCAGTCCATCTACATGAAAATCATTTTATCATATCGTTATGAAAAATCTCACTTATTAATATACATGTAAAACCACCAAGAAGGTCAATTGAATTGATAGTCATCTTAAAAATTGAAGAACATTAGAAATTAGTCGAGATATCTGAATAATTCATAAAATATTGCTGAAATACATTAATCAATGGAAATATATACTGAACTATATAAAAAGAGTAATAAAATACTTGACAAAATTATCCATTATGAAAATTAGGATACAAATCAATATTGTTTTTGTTAAAATAAACTTATGAACGATTTTTTCTTATTATAATAAGCGAATACCTGGGCATCCATTATTATGTTTCACACAATGAAGTGCATTCCAATAACGGTTCTAAAAAGAATAATTGATGAAAATTAAATATTATAAAAACAATTAAAAACCATATCCTTGAAGTATTAGAATAAAGCTAGCAAAATTATTACGAACAGTTTCATTCTCAAGAATATTTTTAACGAGGCTGTAATGACATTCTGTCAAAAGACATCTTTCAATAAGTGCGGGATCATTCTCATGGTAACTTTTAAGAACATTGAATTCCGATCTTCGTAAAGGGTCACATTCCATCAGATCTTTATACCCCTCTTCTGTGCATCCTAGAAAAAAAAATTTCGCTATTAGAAAATCATCACATAAATATTATTTATTTATTACTAATGAACTCGAAGAATACCGTACATCCTGAAATGAAAAGAAGATTCTGCTATCTAATAGATGTCAGTCCATTTCTGCAACCCAACGAAAATTCTCCTGTATAAAACACAGATGAAACCTGTTCTTGTTTAAGCTGCTAATTGCTAATTTTCTTAAAAGGTAGTTGGCAATTTCAAGGTTTGAAAGGACGTGTGGGAAAAGGACCAACCGCGAACTAAGATAGCTTATAGAGACCCCGACATTGTTGAAAAACTCTAGTGGTTACCAGAAAAAGAAAGAACAATACAATTTATTATAAAAAATTCTAATCAACATGATTGATGAATCAATTTGTCAAAGTGTAGTGTATCTCGGTGGAAGGACATTGCTGGTCTAATAGTATGACTGACACTCCGCTACGAAAACCATGACTCAAAGCAAAAGTCGGATAACTTCCTACCAGCTGCCTTCGTAATGGCAGATAGTATGCAAGATGGCTTCTTACGATAATCTTTATGGTCTATAGAGCCAACTGAATATATATGTATATAGGAGACGGGGAGATTTATTTCTAGGATCCTATTGTTTACTGTACAATATACGCTGGAACTGTTCTACACTACTTCAGGAAGAAGTTACCTTAGAATACCTAGAGGCAGTTGGATTGGCTCGATTCATCTTTAACTGAAACACATGTAATCTTCACAGATATGGAGTACCTAATGAGTGTTATATAGTACAACCTGGGAAAGAGTTCTATTACAATCCCAAGTCTTATTTACCCATTTGTCCTAACATCTTATGGATATCAGAATTATGCTTATGTACTGAGTTAAGATGAAAATCTTGGGTAAGGTGATTGATAAACATATTAGAGATAGTACACGGGCAGAATGGCTGATTCTTAGCGTTCAATCTGCGATTGCAAAAACCCTAACCGATTAAGATCTAACTATAATCATGTCAGGCTTCTTATTAAACATAGAAGCTGTCTTGAACTTTGTTGCAATAGTAACTCCAATTACACAATGCAATAAATTCAAAGAAGAAAGGTGAAATGGATAAATACAATGTTGGGTCAGGTGATTCTCTAATCGGAATAATGAACAGTTTAAATACTGCAGGATTTTGTACACAGGGATATTCTAATGATTTTGCTGTATTATTTGAGGACAAAGTTTCGGGAATTATTTCTGACTTGATCACAAGATCTAAGGATTTTTTTAAGCGAAATGTTTCATCAGAACTTATAAGAAAAAACTGTAATAATCAGACCACCCTGCTTAGTAGGGAGTGGTCACATTAGAAAAATCAGTTCAAACACTTTTCATTGCCTCTGTGCATGTAAAAGGTCAGTTAGTAAATCTTGGGACATGAAATCAAATATGTTTCTTTCGTAATATAATAAAAATGATTAATTATCTGGAACTCTTAGAACAATCGATTTCTATTGACTTAATTAAACACCTCATTTCTCGTTGATTTGAGCTTTTAAGTAAGAATTAATATATATTAAAATACATTCAAGTGAATAACCTGGCATTCGACATTCAATTGTTGATATGCTGGGTCCAACACAACCTTCTCCTCCAAACAACGGAATAGGACTGTTGCATTTTCTGATCCTCTGCCTAAGCCCAACTTGGCCACATTCTCCTAAGCATTCTTCCCATTCACTCCAGGGAGACCAATCACCATTTATTGGACATTCATAATCACTATCTTCAAACGAACACTCTAATTTTCTTAAAATTTCTTGCCTTAAGTTATCTGCAACAACAAAAATGACACAATAATTCGGAACTACATTATGTTCAACAAATTATTTTTTGAAAAATGAAATCCTTAAAATTCAGCCATATTTTTTATAAATTGGAAAAGTACATGTTTTAGGTTTCTTGTATAGGTGAGTCCGATTGTATTGGGAGATATTCGAAAAAAATACTTTAGGAATGATAGATAAACCTTTTGCAATTACAATACATTTTCAAGGGCTCTAGCCAGTGGTATATCTAGGGATACTGCCCGCCTCTTTGCTTCCCCATGTATGTAAGTGAAGGAAATCTGTGATTCCCGAGGTTAGTACTCCCCATAATAAGTCAGCATAATACTCACTAATAACTTCAGCAGCGTCTACCCACATATTTTACTAAAAGCATCCGCCCAATCGTTTATAATATATACTAATATACCTTATATTGAGTATGTTACAAATATGCTGGTTTCTAAAAGGATCCCAGGTTCTTGAAGGTTTTACAGTATTCACGAATTCAACTAATATGAATCTAAAATATTTTTAAAACAGAAGCAAACTCCATTTTCATTTTATATCTACAGCCCCGGCGAATGAGTGGTTAAGTCTAATTTTCTCCGAAATGAGTTTCTTGTTCTTAAGTAAGTGTAATCGAGTTATTTTCGTAGTGGATAATGGGCTAAGTAAGGCATTGGCTTGAAAAGGAGTTATTGTTTATATTACAACTCCATTTCAATCCAAAAACTATTAAAAAAACAGCATCCCAAATGAAAAATTTAGTATTTCCATACTATGTTAAATATTGTTATAACTGTTGTATTAATTTTTTGAACTTACAGTTCATGTAAATCCACTCGAATTGTTTTATAAACACACTTAATAACCACAATACATCCATCTCTCCTTCGTATTGTAAAGAAAACTATCATTTGAAATCGTGAATGTTTGGCGGTAAGTTATCAATGCTTACAAGATATATTTAAAAATATGACAATAAGAACCAAACTTTATTTAAAATTGTACTATCATATCTTTTCAATGAACAAAATAACTATATTTTGAGATTGATTATCTATTTTTTATAAATAAATTTGTTGTTCAAACATAGGAATCATGTATTTTTTTTTTGAGAACAGCTGTTCATTTTCCGAAGATCTATATTCGAAGGTTTTCTTCAAAAGGTAGTTTGTGAATAGTTTAATTTATAAAAATGTTGAGGCAATTATCTTCTACCCTTTTGAGGCGCACACTGCTTCCAAATGAAGGTATATATCCAATTATGGTAAAATAATTATAATGGGATTAATAAGACAATATAATCAGCAACGTTCATTTCGCATTTTCTTGAAAAAAGGCCAGGAGTACTTATAATAGTGAATATTTGATCAAACTTCAGTCTAAAGACACTAGATTTTCAGATTAATGTTTTAAATTAAATTTTCTAGAATTTGAAAATACTACTTTTTTTTTAAACATTATCAAATCAATCATCTAACGAGTGTTGACTTTAATAAAAACCTTTTTAGCCATACAATAATAAATCAAACGTTTAATATTAATACCATTATTTTAACAGATTTCATTGTGCAAATATAGACTATGAAATGTTTCAAATGTATTTTTAGGTTTTAGTTGAAGTGCCTGAACATGTTATCAGATAATTTGTAAGTCACCAATTTTAATCAGATATTTGATAACAGTTACAGACAAGAACATTAATGTTTCTTTATTATTGTAACAATAAACACCAAAAAAAATGTATGAAGTTGATGTTAAGAGATGAAGATGGGGTGGGGTTACGATCAATGAAGGAAATTAAGATATGTTTAGAAATAGTGGTCTTCAAAGTCAAGCAATATTTAATGTTTTTAAAAAGTTACCGTTTACTTGGAAACTAAAGAGGAAGTATCCTATGGAGTAGTATTGAGAATCTTCAGTGTGCTTCACATAGAATGTATTCAAAACTGTTGAAGAAAATGCCTTACATAGGATTTTTCAGCAGTTGAGTACTATTGTCTTTATTATTATTTTATATCAATAGTTATTTAGATTGATCTTATGAAAGATTTTACAAGTAGTGATGATATGTAGGCTTAGCTGTCATTTTACCAGATTCTACACATCAATCAAATATTTAATTAGTATGATGTTATTATTTTATCATTAATTCAGCATAATAAGATAATAAATCATTTAACATCGACCATTTTAAGTTTATTTGTTGAGTATATAAAAAAAGTAATATTAAGAAGTTAAGAGTTATGAGGTATTGTTTAATAAGAAAATTGGTAAGTTTCCATTAGCCAGGTTTGGGGTCATGTGTTCTATTCTCTGAATTGATTCAAAACAAACCACGGTTCCTTTTTTCATCATCTTAATTTTTTTTTTTTAAATGAAAATTTGGGATTTAGCTAGAACTGAAAAAGATGCCGTATCTTATTTTCAAGATAAAATTATATTGGCAAAGAATACAACATGTGATCAGAATCATGAATTGTAAGCTCTCGTTTATCTCAACTATTTCAGGACCACCGATTTTTTTTTTCTTATGTTCCGCTAATACTTCTACACAAACTTCTCTTAAGTAGTTGTTCTAATCTACAACAGTATTATGATTCATATCCAGTTATTTTTTACACCAATTGACTGATGTCATTTCTTCGTTCCAGCCGTAAAAACATGGACGATTTGAGCCACATACCATCGCGAATCCTCTTCTTCGTGCGGCATCTTAAAAGATAGCCAACGTACTCCGTCACAAAAATATAGTTTCATTTCATGATTCTGATAGCGTTGCATTCTTTGCCAATATACCTTTCTCTTGTAAAAAAGAATATACCTTTTTCAGTTCTAGCTGAATCCCAAATTTTTATCTTTTTTTATACAAAAATTAAGACTGAAAAAAAGAAGGAACTCGTGCTTTGTTTTGAATGAATTGAGAGAATAGAACACCTGGCCTCGAACGAATTCTACATTATTTGGTGATTTTCCGCTCGCACCCGGCTAATGAAAAAGTACCAGAAAATTTTGTTGCAATTTATAAGAATATGAAAACCTTTATCTTATGGCTCAACAGACCATTACTGGTCCCAGGCCACCTCCCATAACTCCACCAGTCTGATTGCTATTGGGCAGCAGTTCTCCAGTCTCCAACCCCCAGGCACCTTCTGTTACACGATCTATCCATTCAAGACGTGGCTTGCACTACACCTGACACTATGAATGTTATTGTCCATTAATTTTTTGGGATCTCATTCTCTCGACATTTGGCCACGTATCCGAATTCAATCTTATATGGGTTACAATGGAGGTTATATATTTCTTGATTACCTCTCCTCAGGCATTTTTGATGGAGTCTCCTGCTCCAGACATTTTCTCTCAAAAGCCAGTAAACTTTGCTTGTCCGACTCTTGACTCTGAGCCGTTTGTCTGAACCAGTCTTATCAATGATATTGTCTGTAGATCTTAGGACCCGGTTTATCAGCCCTGCCTGGCTCTAGTAGCAACAGCCAAACAAATTGAGATGATTTGAGTCAGCTCCTCTAATCATCTTAACTTCATATGATCTTTTATCATTCTACTGAATAAAAAATTATCAATATTTCACAGTCCAGAAAACATTGTGATTTTGGTCTTCTTGTGAGGATAGAATGAATTTTCTATTAAGTGAGGATGGAATGAATTAGGTGGTTATCCACATAAAATTCTATGAAGTAATATTTATTGGGGCTCATTCTTGCCATCATGTTCCATTTTTTTTTCCTGTTCCAGGCGCTATTGTCAAGAGGAATGCAGCTACAAAAGTCGTTTTGAGGAATACCATGGATGATCTCCCTGTTCCTAGTGGATCGTGGGAAACACAATTTAAAGCAAACCAAACCAAATATAACATGCACCTTGCTATTGGTGTTATTTTTTCTGGTGTAACATTAGTAGTGGTACGTTTTATTTATTTTTGATATATTTGAATTCTTAGTGACAATTATAAAAAAAATTTAATCATTATCATTTTATTTTTCAGGCTAAGGCATCTGGTTTATTCAATCTCTATCTTTCACCTCCTCCTTTACCCAAGGATTAGACTACTTTTTTTTTCACTACCTTGGTGTAGCAAATAAATATCTTAGTAGTTAAGTGTTTATAAAACATTTAATTTGTTTTATGTAAAATAAAGAAATAAAAATAAATGTAATTTGAACTATCAAGTTTTTATATTTTATAATTTTTAACCTAATTTGCAACATATTTGCCTGTTGTTGAGAAAAAGATTTTAGGTAAAATATACAAGGCTTTATTTTACTTGTCTTAGTTTTATTTGCCATTACCTATAATGTGTAAATCGTTTTTGTTTTTCTTTCAGTTGCATAGTTCAAGTTCTTCAAAATGTTTAGATAGATAGATATAGATATAAAATGCTCTTTATTAAATTATTTACAACTGTTCTTTTTTAATTTTATTTTTCACATTAGCAACCACAGCATGGTACCTATACCGTCTGCCGGGAGTTTGATTAAACTACTAAACAACAAGAAAACTAAAAAATAAATCAAATTTCTTTTTGACATTAATAATTAAATTCTGAAATTAAAAAATGTCTATAACGACCTGCATTACTTACAAAATTATATAAACCTATAAAATTCTCTCCATTCAGAATATCTATTAATTTTTGTTTTGATATCAGCTCATATTTTAAGAATTTTTTTCTATACAATTTTGAGACGGGACACACTGCCAGGAAGTGAAAACTGTTTTCAATTTCTTTCAGATTACACAGTTAGCATAGCTGTATATTTTGCGAATCAATTTCAAATGGTTTGTAATTTAGATTCAGAAGTTCCCCTCTACATTTCATAACTACGCTCATTTTTTTTGTTGCTTTAAAATGTCTATGGTAATCTATTGTTTTATTTAATGAGCTATAGAGGCCGTGGTGTGTGCCCTCTGCTGCTTTTGCATGGCAAACTTGGATAAAATAATCTTTGTACAGTTCCAACATTTTGAACATTTCTCCCTCCCAAGTATCCACGGAGTTTAAAGTTAAATCCAGTCTATAATTTATTTTTTTTGCAATTTCCCCCCACTCAATGTTTAGGTATAAGGATGATGTCACCAACTGTCCAAAAAGTAATTTCATCTTTGGTTGTTTGCTATATTCTGTTATTATCTAATTATTTCCAAACGGTTTATGTATTGAAAATACCTTGCAGGTCTCCTCACATGATAAGGTTATCATCACAGAGTGAACTTATCTCACACATAAATCTAAAAAAAAAAAAAATAACTCCGTCCTAGATACTTGGAAAAAAAATTTAAACTAACAAAATTTTAATCCTGGCTGGTTTAGTATTTCGATGAAACTTTCATGACCGCCTGAAGAAATGTAACTGGTAGATTGATTGCGCTCATATCTGATATGGTGAGGCAAGAAAAAGTCATAGCAGCGGCAATGTAATCGTTGTACTTGTTCGCTGAATGAAAGACAAGTGGTGTGGCATGAAACAAATTTAAATCACCATGTGTGAATATAAATCACAATAAATTCTTGTCAAAAGTGTCCAAATGGAAAGTTAATAACATTTTATTATATCATTTTTTTTTAATAATGGAGGTAAGAAATAAATTCAACTATTTAAGGTAAAAAATAAATCCTTAAATAGTGAGCAACTGTATTACATTGAACAACTATTAATGGTACCCATTAATTACTTGGAGTATCAGTAAAAGATAGTTTTAAACAAAAAACAAATTTGATAACTTATTAAAATAAAAGAAAGGATAAATATTTCTTAGGTGATAATTTCTGTTTTTTTCAAGCCACCATCAGGACAAGAAGAAAATAAAATGACCATATCAGAAACAATTATAAAATATGTCAGGAATCAGAAATAACTAATGCGATATAAGAATGAAATATAAAAGTAATAATGGTAACAAAAAATTATTATTAATTATTTTAACACAAATAAAAATTAAGAACTGCTAGTTAATCCTGAATTGCCACATGCTTGAACAATTCTTAGTTATATTACATTAATAGCCAACTATTTAAAAAAATCCAAATCAATAGTTATAGAGAACCATCAGAGAGCTAATGGTTTTAGAAAAAAAAAATAGGTAACACATAAAGTCATGGAAGGTAATGGGGACTGGCTTAAAATACATAAAATGGAGACATTTTTGACAATAATATCAAATTAGACATTATTTAAAGTAACGATCAACGGTTTGGTTTTATTTAAAAAATGTTCTAATATATCTTCTACACTATTCAATATATGTGCAAAGTATTTCAAATCACTTGACTAAAATAGAAGGACCTTGATAAATAACAAAATCCCCAATAATGAACAATAAAAATCTTTATTAACATTAACAATGAATCTAGCTAAAAATAAATGTTTACATTATGTACATATCACAAAGTATTAAATAACTTAACAGTATTTTTATAAAAAAAATAGTAATAAATAAATTATACAAATATAAATTAATGAGAGCGTGCAATTTCAGAAAAAAATGATAAAATATCTTCAATAGAAAATTCCAGAGCTATCATTGCGCCTGGGTAACATCGTTGAATGAGATCTTCTATGTATTTATACTGTTGAATGAATTCTTCTTGCATAGCTCTCCATACAACCTAAAAGCAGTCACCAAATTAACTCCAACAAAATAAAAATTCTCAGAATGTTTTAAATAAAAATAAAAATATATGAAGAATGAAGAGTTAAATTCTTTGACTGATATAATATTACTGACTTAGAATTTGTTGGGAAGTTCGGTTTAACAACTAATTAAAATAAATAATCTACCTGCAATAGATTTTCTTCTTCACAAAGATGCTTTTCAACTTTCCTGTATAAATGATCTAAGCCCCTTTTCACTTCTTTTGCAGGATATTCCTTGATAACTTTTCTCAATTCTTGTTTACTAAATGCCATTTGGTAGCTAATTTCGGATTCTTTAACGCCTTGTCCAACTTTTGCTTGTACTCCATCAAAAAATAACTTAAAAAATAAGGTTTATAATTATTAACTAGAAATATATTTACACAATAAAATCAAGAAATACATTATGAAATACAATAAGGTATCACCGACATACAGAAATAAGGTTTGAACAATGATAAAACACTTAATTAGTTTTTTTTAAAAGGAAGTTGTGAATTATTTATTCATTCTAGTTTTCATACAAATCGTTTACAACAAATTTTATATTTACAAGTAAAAAGTTCATGAGTTAAAATGAATGTGTGATGAATTAGTTCTTGTCAGTGAAAGTTCTAATTTCTCAACAGCCACATTATTTTGAAGAGTTAAAGTTCAATATTCAATATTAAAAGTATTGTAACAACTAATGATCTGTAAATGAACTACATACTTTAACACTTCACAGGCAGGGTAATAAACTAAAAGACTTTAGCAAACTAAGCAGGTATTTTGCTGATTTATTAGTTCAATATGATTATAATTAAAATAAATAATTTTACTTACATTCAATTTCTCCAAAGGTCTCCCAAAGTAGCGGGTAACATATGCTCGAAGGGCCTCATTATACTTTACTTTGGCTTCCTTCCGTTGGATATCAAGCACAGATATTTTTAGTTGGGAGAGTAGTGCATAAAGATGGTGAAAATTTTCTAAATAAAACACATATTAAATACTTTAAAAAATATTTACAAAATCTCATAATAATGACATACCCATTTTGACAACTTCGGCAGGAGTCTTGAGGTGTTCTGATGCAATTGCAGGTATTGATTCAAACATTGCTCCAACTAATCGGACATACCACTTATCTAAATCGGCTCGTCTTGCGGTATCTTTAAAAATATGTTCAGTTGTTTTAGCAAAAACCTAAAATAGCGTAGATCATTTTTAAACTGTTTTTGAAGTTTAAAAAAGAAATGAAATGTTTTATAATAAAAAATAGTAAAAAAAATGATGAGATACCTCAAAATTTGAAACAAATGGAATAATACCACATTTGGATTTTCTGCTGCCTTTACAATCTAAAATTGATTGTAATTGTGCTTGCATAAATTTATCATAATTTCTTTTTACTTGTACTAAAACTGAACCAAAACTTTTGCTCAAAAAAGATCCAGCATCTTGGGCTGACATAACATGTTGAGTAAGACGTACTAAAATATATAAACAATATCTGCAAAAGAAAAAAGTGTTATTAACTGATAAATTTCACATCATCGAAATAATTTTGTTTTCAATATAAGATGACAATATGTTAAAATGATACAATGTAAAACAAATACAACATCATTGACCTACATGTTGTCAATTTTTTCATAATAGGATATGAACGTCATTAATTCCTGTTCAATACATCCAAAAATGTCAGCCATCATTTTTCTAACTTCTTCATTCATCTGTCTTTCTACACGATGATTAGGTAAAGGTACTAATGGTTCTTCTGACTTCAATTCTCTCGATACTGTATCTAAAGTAGTCTGAGTATTCTAAACACAATATTTAATCAATATATTTTATACTCCTCAGTATTGATCAGTTTATAAGATTTTTTTATAAATAATAATAGAGTATAAGTGTAAAACATTACTCTAGTAGTAGGGCTGAGAATATCAAGCTGGAAAAAGTTAATGCAGAATTGTTGCTCTGATAAACACACTGGTTCTAATTGAGATAATACTTTTTCAAAAATTTGATTGAACCTCACTCGTTCACCTGGGTCCGATTCAGACCACTGTTCTCTTTCTACTCCTAACAAAGCACTAGTACTATTCTGACTTTTGCTTTTATTACTAACATCTTCTCTGGATCCACCCATAACACCTCAAATGCATAAGGAAACATATATAGCTATACTATTTTTTTAATATAAACTATTTTAATAAACTATGTGTAATTTCTAGCAATGTTAATTTTTATTTTCTAATTAATGTTTGTTAAGTAGCAATTAATTAATCTTGACAGGCTATGTAATATACTGTATTAATTACTATATATTATAATTAATATATAATAAAAATATTAATTTTTACCAGTTTGGACTGATACAGTCCGTTTTGCTTCTTCTAAAAAGTATTTTATATCTCGGTCATATAGTTTACCTAATGCTGATGTGTATACTTTAGTCAATGCATGATACGCTTTTCTATCCATGGCCTAAAAATAAAATAATTATAAGTTTATTTTATAGTATATTTATAGATTTGGAATGTAAATGGAGCCAAAGCATACAAGAAATATGGTTCACATTTCCAACTACATAACAAACAAATAATATTTTAAAAAAAGGAAAATAGTTTTTGTAAAACGATATACTAATACAAAGAACAAATAGAGAGGAAAATAATAGGTTTAACAAAAACTAGTCATTGAAAAGTAGTTGCGATAATATATTACAACTTTTTCGCTAATCATTGGAAAGGATAATTTTCAAAAATTGATAAAGACATTTTCATCTAAATATAACAGTTACATTAATCTTAAAGAAAATATATGAAAAAACAAATAATACACAATTAAATCATTACCTTAATCCAATGCATCAATTCAGTGTAATTGTTTAACTCCTTATGTAAAGAAGAATGTTTGGGTAAATTCAATTCACGCCCTAGAGTACCACTTTGCTCTCCGGGATCATTGCCCTAAATTAAGAATTAAAAAAGACCAATACTAATTTTAAAGGGGTCATAGGAAAAATTTGAAATAGAAAAACACAACATGAATATAAAATTTAACTAAGAAACAATTAGCTCAAGCCTCTATAAAGTTTATATAAATAGTGTTACCCACTACGATTTATTTATAAAATATTTAGTTTTGAACGTTAAATTAGTAATTTTAGTAAGCAGAGATTTTAAATAAATAAGAAAATTTGAATGTACATAATAATAAAAACAGCATTACTTTTATCAATGCTACTGTCAATGAACAAATGTTGATAAACTTAGGTAGCAATAATTATGCTTAGATTGGTAGATAAGGCATAAAACTGGTATTAACACCTTAGTTAATATTTATAAATGAATATTTATATTATGTTATATATTTATAAACTTTCTATTTCTATTTTTAATTTGTTGTTTTTGATAACAAAAAATATTGGAATAGAGGGTTAAATAAAAGCGATAAGAAAAGAATGCATGAATTAAAAGAAAAAGAAAGGAAATAACTAACACTGTCATTATTAGAAATGCGACCAAATTATTTATGAAAGACCAACATCACATTTCTAAATATTAAGAATAAAAAACAGTAATGAGTAAGGAAAACCTCCATCATTTTTATAAAATATTTTTACTTTATTCGAATGGCTTTTCATTCTTTTCTTTTTTTTATCCATTTCAGACTTTACTAATTCATTAAGCTCAGTGCTAATAAAAGAGTGTAAGGATCAATATCAGGATTTGCACTGATTTCTGATGTTTTTTGGAGACATGGGATTAGGAAGGAGTGAGGTTACAGGAAGATGCCAGAGGAGAGCTTTTCAAAATGAAGATAGGAAGGAAAGGAGAGAAGAGCGCAGTATAGGAGGTTTGGTTGGTAGTGGATTTTAAAATCTGAGAGATTATTCCAACTTGCTTAGGTTTGTTTAATAAATTCTAGCAGTTCTCTTTGTCTATTTGGTTTTTAGCTAGTTTCAACTAATATGGTATCATTCTGAACAGTGAGTTTTGATTTCTCTAGCCACAAAAGGCTGTTTTACAACCTGTAGGAGATAATGTAAACCCTACTGGCTTCTTAAAAGCACATAAGGGCAATAAACAAAATGAACAATAATAAAATATAAGTATTTACATTCAAAGAACTAAGTTAAAAATAAGAATAATAATAAAACACTATCTAAGAACAATAAAAAAAATTTTACCAAATGAATAAACAGATTATTTAGATGTCGAGATATAATTTGAGAAAATTTGCTTTTCCACTTGTCAAATCTTTTCTTCTGTTCTTGAACTGCTGAAAGTTGAATAAGGGCAGGGTGAATTTCAGCATTCATAACAGCCTGTAACGCTTTCCCAGCACTAATGGCTTCCTTCAAACCCTGAGCAGTTGTGAGGTCCGCATCAACTAGAGCAACTTGATGTTTACTATCCAACTCGAGTTCTAGCTGGAAAAAATAAAATATAATAGAAAAAATGGACTAATAAATTAAATCTATTATTTTATAAATAAATATTGACTCTTACTATGACTTTTTCTAGCTCTGTTAAAAGTTTCTGATTATTTTTATTAGCAACTTCTATAAGTCGGTTTTTTTCTTCCATTTTCTCCATTGTATTACGAACATGACAAATTATCTCATCATAAGCATTTAGCTGATTTTCAACTCTTTCAACTTCTGCAATCGCAACATCTAAATGGCCCATCAAAGATGATACTCGTTGCTCAGAAGCCAATACACTTTGGATATTTTCCTGCAACAACAAAAAAAACAACCATAACATAAAAAAAATCAAATACTTTACCTTTATCTTGGAAGTTTGAAATACTATAACATGAATTTAAGACAACATAGGATTAAATGTGAATAATTGGAATTAGGAAGAGAGTCAGGGAGAGACTCAGAAATACATGATCTTTCACACCATCACAAATAAAAAATATTTACAATTGATGATTAAATTCCAGCAATATTTGGTAATAATTAATCGAGATGTACAAAAGTTAAAAATGCAACAATTGATCTCATAAAATCCAGATGAGTGCTCTTTGCGAATCTTTGTATGATAATTACAGTCATACCAGAGAAAATGTACATTAAAATTCTATATAGTGGCAAAAAATATAAACTCACACCATCCAAAATTGAAAGATCTTTAGCTAAAGTTTCCATAAAAGCTTCGGCATTGCTTACAGTGAAACCACAGTCTTCCATTAATTGAATCAAATCTTGCTCTTCTTTCTCGGTAAGGGCCTGGTAATCTTCCACTTCGCCAGGATCAACTTGTTCTTAAAAATATCAAATTTAAAAATTATTTACTTTTTAACATAAATAAGGTGAATAGTTTTATAAATAAACAAATACCAACCATTTAGATTAGTTTGAATTTCTACTGGCATTCCAATATCACCAGCCAACCATTCTTGAGGAAAGTTTTTGAATTCAGGCTTCTCTTTCAGATAATGGCAGCATTGCTAAAAGGGAGTTAAAATTTCACTATGAATAAGTAAATAGAGTTGAAAGCTAACTGAATCATAAATTTATATAATCAATTTTATTAATTATATTCATAATTATGAATTTCTTTTTTATTAGAATCTTTAATGTGGAGTTATTTAATTAGATCAAAGGACTTGGTTTTGTAAAAATTTTTAACATGACCATTAATGGCCTCCATGATTCCATACTTCTTTACTTCAATAATAACCTTGTATTACAGCTCACTTCGGTTTTTCTTTGGCGGCCCGAGGAAGTCTCATGGGTCCCACCTCTAGGACGACTTAAATTGGCTCTTCCCTTCTTTCTGTAGACTCTATTCCCTAGGTTCTTTCTTATATATACTACACTACCATCAACTCACAACATCCATCTTATATCTATAGTCCCCTACAGTTCAAATCCTCTATCCAATCCCAGGCACAAGACCTTAAAGCGGCTAAATTACCTTCCACACCAACATCTATTCAAAGCCCATAGAATCCTAGATGCCATTTTCCACTTAAACCACGTACTGTCTAATATACGGCAGCACCTCAAGAGACCTCGAGAAGAAAATACAAATATTTATAAGTTGCTTTATACAAATCTTTGAGATCCTGAGGGATAACCTCATTTCGTATTTCCTTTATATATTAAGGATATTTTTCCTGAAATACATACCTAAACTTGAATTCAAATCAACAGCCCATTCTTTAAAATCTGCCTAATGGTATGATCAGATTTTTTTTATATATGAGAGACCAACCACTGATGATAACTCCTGAGCAAGCATTTTGTCACATTAAAGGCCAAAAATAAAACTGTATTAAACTTAATTAACTAAATAACTGTTTACTAAAATGATCAACTAACTAGTACATAAAATATAACTCTAGATTTTCACTTCTAGAGATTTGTTAATTTAGAAATAACAAAACCCCCAATAAAGTCTTCTACAGGAGAGCCCATCATTCCATAGTTTCAAACAATAACAGTGAAAACAAAGGAAATATTAAAAATAATTACAAAAAATGCAAAACCATATTTGTACATAATCGAGTCCCGGTCCTGGACATATCTTTTCTTTACAAATAAAAATATTAAAAAATATAATAACAAATAAAATAAATTAAAAGAACATTTACATTAAATTTATCCAAAGCCAAAGTGGTATATCAACCCTTTCCGCAAATTTTGTTATTACAAGGTTTTTTTAAAGGTTTTAAACTATGACTAATTTAATTTAAAAAATAGCTACCTACCAGTGCAGCCATCATTCAAACCTACCATGAATACTATATTTTGGACAAGCCACATTGCCTTTGGAATGACTTTATGTGCTCAACATGTCTTTAATCTAACAAAGTGCTTTAGAAATAAAAAATATATAATTAAATATAAATATAGTGTACCTTCCACAAAACTATAATAAAACTCTGCCTTTCTTGAACATTGATAGCAGACCATTTATAAACTTTATCAAAATGCAAATCAAACTCTGTATTCTCCTGGAAATCAAAGTCAATATAACATTTATGACAGCTAATATTAAATAAGTTATTGCTAAATTGTTTTATAATAAAATTACAAAAACAAAACTTACAAATGAAGAGCTCTTTCCATCAACCAACTGGATCATTGTAATCGGCCAATTACGCTTTTTCTTGAAATTACTTTTTTCAGTTTTCTTGACCTAAATATAAACATAGATGTATTGCACAAATAAATGAGTATATTTGATAAAATAAAGAATATGGATAAAACAACAGATCCGAGTAGTCGAGTGTTATTTTTTCTTAACTTAATAATCGAGTTTTCTGGTAATATTAAAATCAGTATCTATAGGTGATAATTACTATAAGAATACAATTTTTAGTTTGTACAAATTAATTTCATAACACCATAACTAATAGCTGAGAAACAAACTAATTGAAATGAGAAATATGTAATTTTATAACATTAACATTTTAAAAAATAAAACAAGAAAAGAAGGATATGTACTAATAATACATAAAACCTGAATTTATTTATACAGCACCAGTGAATAAGTCGTTAAATCAAATTTTGTTCATCAAGAAATTTTTGTATTGTAATTTAAGGAAGTGGTACCATGTTATTCTCGTAGTGTGTAAGTGGCTAAATTAGGGATCTGCTTGAATGGAGTTATTGCTTTCATTATGACTCCATTTCAGGACAAAAACTACGAGAATGGCATGTTTCCACTTTCCAAAATACAATTAACTCTCTCTAGATGGAATTCGATTTAACTACTCATACAACGGGGCTCCAGATTAAATTCATAAATAGTTATGAACTCAGGCATACTTGGTCAGAATGTTTATAAAATAAAGCAAAAACATCTAAATAATCAAGCCACACTTATTTATTTAATTTATCTACTTGCAAATTAGTTTTGATCTTGGTAATATTTTTACTTTGTAGCTTCAAGAATGCCATCCGAGTTGGTTGAAGCATTGAGATTCATAAAATAGTTAAATACCATTACTTGTTTTATTTTAACTATCTGATGATTTTCAAGATTACAGTTGTACACAATATCGCACATTAGCTGCTAATTTAATATAAATTTGAAATGGTAATTGGTTTACTTTAATCCATAGGATTAATTTAACTTAAATCCATATCATAGTCAAAACCATGATATTTATATAAAGCCATATTTATTAATATCATTCACCTGATAGATTTTTACTACAATTGGTGATTCCTTAGTGACCACAATACAAAGAAAGCTTGTTTTCTTCTTTTTGAAAGTTTTGGTAACTTGTACAAAAGCTAACAGTCTTTCATAATCTGCTTCAAAAACATCTCTCTGAAGAGTATGTCTAATAGCAGCCATTGTTAGGATTGATAAATTAAACTGTAAAATCCAAAAAAAATGACAATAAAAACAAAAACTGAAGACAATATTTATTGTAAAAGACACTTAATAAAATAAGATGTGTTTTAATAAAAATCGAAATCTCGTATAAAATCAAACTATGGAAATACAAAACCAAAATAATCTCTTATCAATACTTTCAGGTCAATAACCTAGTCCCAGGTAACCTCTAGTACAACAATGTACTTGCATATAGGTAATATCTCTAAAGTTGGAAGTGTCAAGATGATGTTTTTTTATTAAACTATATTAGAAAAAAAATGTTTTTCTTTTTATATTTTTATCCACAACTGTCAAATACAAATAATTGACAATCAGCAGATTAGCTGACGGTAAAATACATAATACAGTAAAATACAGAATGACATGAAAAGTATGATGAAGAACAGTACCCAGCATTACCTCTCCTGTGGCTTGATTTAATTTCCTATGACAATAGATCCCTCACCCACATTTCGATCCTGAAACTGTACCTCTCTCAATGAAAGGTACAGTCGCCCTTGCATCCTAATGTTCCTTAGTCAGCATATATAAGTTGTCGGAGCTTTATATTCCAGTAACTGGCAGAGCATTAATTACAATATAATACAGTCAAAATTTGATAATGTACTGAAAAGTGTCATATCTTCTTGTTCTATACCACTCGCATCAGTTGTCCCGTATCCATTGTGGAACCGTATTGCTGGAAAACAGGTCATTTATTGCAAGGACTTGCTCCTGTAAGAGATGTTGGGTTCTCTAGCACTTTGCTTACCACATCTTTCAAGCACTAGATTCTTATTAGTTAACCTACCTGATATCACGGCTTTTAAATATATATTTTGGACAAATATCTGATTTTGCCTAACACTCTGTAATAAGTTGAGGAATAACTAACTTATATAAACTAAAAACATATGTACACCCTATTTACGCCCGAAAAAATAAGTATGTAGGATCACCGATGTCAATGAATTTCATTTTGTCTTACAAGGTCTAGAAATGTTTAAGTCGTTTCAGAGGGGTCTTGAGAAAGTGTATATATATGATATATTTTGAACCTTGACAAGGTTTTAATTTCATATTGTTTTCTACTTTTTGATATAAGTAGATACATTTAAAAAATCTCATATATCATCCTATTAAATATTTTAAAACAAAATAAAATAAAATCCTCATTCACTAAAGAGGACCAAAAATGAGGAGGAAAGTAAATTTAAGGTATTATATTTTTCCAACGTCCTTTAAATTAGAATTTATGTAATTTAATAAAACAAATATTTCACTTCATTATATACCATTGGCAATACTTTGTCCTTATTTTACACTTTAAAAACAAATGGATCAAAAGATAATAACCTTGAAGCCCAATTAGATGATTTCATACTTTAAAATCCTTATCGACCTATATCACAAAAGAAAAAATGAAATCAGTGATCACACTTTCATAACATTCCCTTGCGAGTAAATATGGGTGAACTTCAGAAATAGCAGAATATTAAAAAAAACTAATTCAATCTCGACATTTAACATTACTTAGTCAGAAAATTCAGAAAAAAAATTATGAGGGTGTTAATTTTAGTTTGTCTAGCCCGATTTTAATCAAATCTAGTGAAATAGACACACAATGGAATGCCAAAAATTTTGGAACGTGACCAAATAACTCCAGTTTATGATTCATTAAGACCACGGCAAAATAGAGTCAGATAACAATTAGTAATTAAATAAAATTATACAGGACCCGGGATCTGTAATTTTGGCAATAGTAAGTTTTTGTGGGCGATTCTATATGTTTATGTAAGCAGGCATTTGTCAATTTTGGGATCTATAACCTAATAAAAAAAAACAAGAACATTGTTTTTTTAATGAAAATTTAGTTAATCATTGCCTAATAAATTTTGTTAGAGTTCTAGCTCATAAAAGTTTGGAGTTTTATTACTTTTTTAGGTCCTTCTTACCCAGACAGACCCTTTGAATAAAAGTATATAGAATATTGGAAGTATTAATTGCGATAACGTCCCAAATAGTGGCTTTAAGCTGTACTTCTGCTTTAAGAGAAAGCAAAGTATACTGAATCTATATTACAATAAAACCTCTTTGTTGTTTATCGTCGAGTACAAAGAGTGTAAAGATTAGTTTATCGCTGCTTTCAAATCGGCTTAGGAACTGTCAAATTCAAATTCGTTCGGAGCTATGTCTAGAAGTACTAAAGTTTGATATGTAATTTTAAACAAATATTTTCCTTTGAGAAAATGGAGACTATTGGCACCAATTATGTTTTTATTTTAATTAATATTAGTAGTCTTTTAAAATACATTTCTGTAGATTGTTAGGTACGTTGTTTTCTTATCTCTATTACTTATCAGATTGCTTTCCAATTTTTAATTGCTTAATTTTAATTTTTTAGGCCTATTTTTCGCGATATGAGTACTTATTTAGATGTAAATATCATTACTAATTCTCGTTTTGATACAAAATGGCTGAAAACAGATCTTCAAGAAGCTCTTAAAAGACCCCAATTAGCTCACTCATGGAATGAATTAGTCAAGGATGGAGAACTTTTTGGAGAATTTAGTCAGTCATTATTAAATTCTGCTGGAGCCCTAGCTCATAAAGGTTTGGGGATCGCATTGTGTTTTTAGTTTCGGTCAATGGCCTTACCCTTTTTTTTTAACTTAATGCCTTGTTTTTTAAGGAGAAAATGGTGTGTACTATTGTGGGTTACGAGTATTAAATTGTACATGTTGCGACGGAGTCTGTGGCCCCCAGAGGGGATGCAATTGTAGTCCTTGTCAACAGCTATCCACGGATGCTCCACAGTTGAAAAGTAAACCAAAACCTACCTCTTCTCAAAAAGTTTTGAATTCTTGGACCTGGGCTGGAAATCAAAGTCAGATAATATTTTAAACTTCTGGTATACACTCCCATTTGGCAAGTTCCTTTTAATTCTATATTTTTAATTTTACAGAACATGAAGATTTATTTGCTAGTTTATCATCCCTTCATTATGAACAGCGGGAACTCTGTCGATTTATTGCTGGAAGTGCCTTGTCATCTTGCAGACTTCGACAAAGGCTAATGATATCGCATAGATATTTTGTAGCCCTAGGAAGGCAAAGACCTTCGGAGCCAACTAAATATAATGATAAAACTCAGACACATCAAGCCAAAAGCTCATTGTTCATTCCTAATAAAAGGTAACTGTTTATATAATGAATGATAAGACATCATTTATTGAATTTTAATTAATGTCACTTTATTTTAAGCATAAGATTGGTGGAAAATGCTTCTGCAGGGTTAGCCAAAGTAGGTACCAGAGCTGCCCTAAATTTTTCATTTGCGTTTCTGAGACGTGCCTGGAGATCAGGTCAGTGTGTATCTAATATCTTACATACTTGATAACAATTCGAATTAGAAGTTTTTAGATTATGTTATTTAGTTTCTTCAGTATTATATTCTCTATTTAGTGACAATTACACTTTTGAGTATTATTTCATTTTACATAGTGTTTAAGATAAGAAGTCCTTTGCTCTTTTAGCATAGATTCATGCAAGGGATCCCAGAGATATAAAAGAAAGGAGCAACAGACAAAAATTGAACCGAAGTTTATTTTGTATTAACTTGATTGCAGATGCAATTTTATGAAGAAATTCATTGGGAAGTGATCAATAAAGAAGACTAATAAGTAGAACATACTTATTATTGTGTAACATTTTATTTTGTCTTAGTTGATGAATCCGCCCTGGTTAAGGTCTATAACAGGCTGAAAGATTGGTACTGAATAAAAAAAAAGTAGTTCTACTTAATAATGCGATCTTCATTGAACCAACCCTTACTAATTTCTGGACATAAGATAATTTTATTGCAATTTGATTGGTTACAATATTTATCATGATTTTTTAATAAAGTTTTTCTTTTGGAGAAACATACAAATTTGAAAAAAATATTAATTTATCACATTAATTAAACTTTATCTTTTTATTCTTATTCTCATTATCTTCTTCAAAATCTCCTTCCTTAGGTTCCTTCTTGGGAACAGCTTCTTCTCTCTACTACAAAGATAAGTGGGTTGGAATAACTTTCATCCACCTGTATACAGTAGTAGTCTTCATCTAGTACAGTGCTTCCCTACTTTGTTGTACCATGCCCACCCTTTTCAAATAAAACCTACACTCTCCTATTACAATAAATTATATGAGCATATAAAAAAACAAAACAAGTATTACTTTGAAACATCAAATTAAAACCCACCATCTTTTGTGGACTTCAAGGCGGCTAACGACAGCATTAACCGTAAAGAACTGAATAAGGCACTTGAAGGATTAAATATCCCGAATAGCTAATACACCTGGTAAAGCTAATCATGAGTGGTGTGAAGTGTACTGTGCAGGTGTGTGAGCATGGGACGGAACAGTTCTCTTCAAGATAAGAACTTCGCCAAGGTGATGCGCTAGCATGTCTCTTGTTTAACTTGGCACTTGAGAAGGCATTTAGGGACACTGGTCGGCAAACTATTGGGGTGGTTTACAACTGCATGGTCCAGCTATTAGCCTATGCAGATGATGTGGACATCGTGGGGAGGTCGTTTCAGTCTATAAGAGAGGGTTTCTTGGGCGCCGCCAGAAAACTCGTGTTAGAGGTGAATGAAGGAAAAACTAAGTACACGGCCACAGGAGAGGACCCACAACCTGGCGAAACCATTAATGTTGGCCCCTTCAACTTTGAGAATGTGGCCCCTTCAACTTTGAGAATGTAGCCCATTCAACTTTGAGAATGTGGCCCCTTCACCTATTTAGGGTCACTGGTCACTCAAGATAATCCACCTGAGGTTGAAGTGAAGAGAAGAATAGCGATGGCCAACAATTGTTATTTTGTTCTCCGCAAAGAGTTCACCTCCCGCCTTCTATCCCGGCAGGCCAAGCTTCATCTGTACAAGACATTAATCCGCTCAGTCTTGTTGTATGGATCTGAAACCTGGATGACAGGTAAAAGAATCAAGCAGGACCTATTAGTCTTTGAAAGGAAAATCTTCTGAAGAATTTTCGGAGGAGTCTATCTCAAGGGGAACTTGAGAAGGAGAACGAACAGCGATATATATGCAATATTTAATGAAGAGGATGTTGTTCTGACAATGAAGCTTGTAAGATTGCAGTGGCTAGGATGGAGGACGAGGCAATCCCTAAGAGGGTCTTAGCTGAACCTCTCCATGGCACTAGGAGAAGAGAGAGACCGAAACTGAGATAGTCGGATAGTGTGGTGAGAGATGCCAGAGATGTCCTGGGAGTGTGGAACTGTTTGTCAGCTGTTCCTCCAGAACAGAGAGGACTGGAGGAGGCTGGTGGAGGAGACCAAGACTCGTAACCGAGTTGTAGTGCCGAGTCAATAATAATAATTACATTGAAAACAAAACATTTAGTTTTACTGTCACAAGATACGACATAATCAGATTTAATTTAAGATTACGAAGTGTTCGTAAAAAAAAAATATATATCTCAAATTAAGTGGTATATTTATTTATTTTCAACTGGTCTTACGCTCCCTAATTTTTCTTCATGTCCCTCAGGAGGGATACAACCTCCAGATTAGGGAGGCAACCTGACGAAGGAGGCTTTGAAGAAGATAATGAAAATAAGAATAAAACGATAAAGTTCAGTTAATATGATAAACCAACCAATATGAATAACTTTTATTACTTAAAAACTTTGATTTTTATAATTTCTATCTGATAATATAATAGGATAGTTAAAACTGTTTTTCAAGAGCATGTTTTTTTTTCTTCTATAGTTTTATGATTATAGTATTTGCTATAGAAATAGCAATCTTGAAAACTTGGCAAATTAACACTTTTTGTAATATGATTTTTCGAATGTGGCAACTAGTCACAGTCATTAATTTCTGAAGCTAAATGTCACAAAAAAGGCTGAATTAAAAGTTCTTAATTTTTATTGCAATATATAATTTCACTTTTATTACGTGTTTTCTATAGAATGTATTAGAGTAAGTCCTAATGTATCCTCTCTTTTCCTTTCTTTTTGATTTTTGTATTTATAATGAACTTCTGGGGTCCTACGTTCCAAAAAGCTATTTTATCTCAGAAGCAATTAACTTCAATGTACATATAGTTCATTTAATATATTCAGTAATTTAATATTGATATTTTTAATGGCTAAGATGAATTATTGTTCATTTCTTTTAAAAAGGTGAAGATTCTGATCTTTGTACGGAAATTCTAAAGGAATCACTCGAAGCCTTACAGTCTTTACCTGAAGCAAACTTGTTTGACGACGCTGGAGTTTCTTCTGTTTGGCTTGAAGTTGTTGATCGTTCTACAAAATTTTTGCGCCAAGTGGTTTTAGGGTATATGTCTATCCTTTATTTTGCTTAATCATTTTTTTTGTCTTATATTTACAAGTTTTGATTTTTCTTCATTTCTAGGGATGATAATTATGCTTCCCAATCACATGAAATACCTCTTCATGATCAGCATTATGCTCTGTGTCTCCTTCTTGAATTGGCCGTTCAAAGAGCAACTTTAAGTCATCTGTTAGAAGCCGTTCTGTTGCTACTACGGTTATGGAATAAAAGGACTGATAACAGAGATAACAGGTAATTAAATTGTATTTTATCTGTAAATATTTTTTTAGGGGGGAACTAGAGAATATTTTGGTTAAGGCCCAGAGAGGAATTCACCACTCTTCTAAGATGCATCCAGTAGACTGATTTGCCTCATATACTTAAGAGAAAGCTTCTTGCTTGGGAAATCCTTTGTGGCGTGACTTTTAATGAACATATGTTACTTATTTTATACAGTCATTGAACCACTAGCTTATGATGCAATGAATCTGTTACAGACATGATTCTTCAGTTGAAAACCCCCCTCTTATACCATTGCTTAGACGACTAGCAAATATAGAATCCTTCAAAGGTAATAGAATAAATGATACATGGAGTGAAACAACTTGTGTAAGTATTAAACAACTTTCAGATTTATGTTTAGTTTGGAAAAATTCATGCTGTTGATTTATAAAATGTGTCTTCAGGTTAGTGCAACAGAGTGTTTTTTACGCTATCTCCACATGCCATCAGATGATTCAGAACCTGTGGACCTCCAATTGGCAGCTATTGTTATCATGGCTCATTTAGATAGATTAGCAACTCCATATCTCCCTCCTCCAACATTCCTCGAGGTTTTTTTAAATTTATTTTTTTCATTATTTTATTATGAATATATTAAATATATTATTTAAAAGAAATTTAAAAAATATGTTAATTTTCAGAATACAAAACTATTCCAAGAAGTTCGAACCTGGGGATGGGTCCCATGGAGCCTTGAGGCCTGTGATCAACTAGGTGAAATAGGAGTTGGAAAAATGTCTTGTTCTGAGAAAGCAGTCCTAATCTTAACTGTTAATCACCAGGTCTATCTACTTTCTCATAACAGTGAAACTGTGGTAAGGATTTTTTTTTTTTTCAAAGACATTTTTACAGGTTTTACTATTTTTTCTTATTAACTTATAAACACATAATCTTGTAAATGTGGTTTTATATTTTTCATTTTTTACTCCAGTGCCCTGAAAAAATTGAAACATTGAGTGATAAAAATATCGTTGATATTTCATGTCGAGCTGATGGTAAACATTTCCTAGCTCTTTCTTCTGAAGGAGAAGTTTATTCTTGGGGAATGGGTGATGGTGGAAGACTAGGTCATGGTGATACCAAGTCTAGAAGTGAACCGCATCTTATTCAAGCTTTGGCTTCTCATCGAGTTTTAAGGATTTCTTCTGGTAGTAGTTACAGGTATGTACATTATCTGATTTGGACATGAAGATATTTTGATTTGAACTATATAAAATTCTGATTTTAGCGCTGCTGTCACTGAACGTGGTGAACTTTACACATGGGGACGTGGTAACTACGGAAGGTTAGGTCATGGTAGTAGTGAAGATGTTAGTCTTCCTACTATTGTTTCTGCTCTAAAAGGTGAGTTACAAGCTAAAAGATATTCAATTATTCTTTACTAAAGATATAAGAAAATGATAAAATTATGCAACTATTTAAAACTTAATTCAGATTCAAGATTTATTTAAGATGTAAAATCCTCATTAATTTTATTAATAATTTTTTTACCTTTCAAGGTCCATGACTTAGTTGTCTTTATTTTCATTGATTGTGATATATATCTTCTTAAATTATTTTTAAAAACTTATAAAAGTTTTAAGCAGATATATACGAAATGTATATTATTTCTTTGCTCAGGACAACATGTAGTGGACGTTGCTTGTGGAAGTGGTGATGCACAAACATTGGCTGTGACGGATACTGGCTCTGTATACTCTTGGGGTGATGGAGATTATGGGAAGTTGGGTAAGATTGTAGTAATTGTTTTATTATGTTCTAGCTTGTGATATTCATTAATTTTATTATTATACAGACTAGTAAAATAAACACCAATAAAACCAATAGTGTTTAAAGTGTTGGATTATTCCTCAGTAACTGAAATGACTTCAATCCCCAGTGTATTCACCTGCTGGTATTATTTCGTGTGATTTTTTTAAATGAACCATTGAAGATCTCTGTCTTATTGGGTTTGTAAAGCTCATCTTGCTGAAAGGACTAGCTGAGTATGTCTGTGGACTTATTTGTATCTCTGATTAAATGAGCAACTTTTGAGCTGGTATCAAGAATTGTGAACCAGTGTAAAGTAAGGTCTGTCATGTGTCATATTCATAACTGTCTGTTATGAATCCTGGAATTGAGCTAAGAGTATCTTTGCCGTCTGGCATTGCAGTTCTACAAGATTGTCTGATAGAATTTTGATCATATGTTTTATGATTTTGAGAATCAAGTGAGACATTAATAGCCATGACCTTAAATTGAAATAGGACTGATGAAATAATGTTAGAATATATAGATGATTGATATTGCTTTGCTATATTATTTTGGCAGAAATATGTTAAATAATGTTTTTTTTTTGTTTTTTTTGTACTTTTTATTCAATTTTAGTCTGTATAATAGGAAGAGGTGGCAGTGACGGAAGTAAATTACCAAAACTGGTTGAAAGGCTGCAAGGTGTACATGTTGTTAGGGTTTACTGTGGTAACCAGTTCAGTCTAGCTCTCACGGCCTCTGGAGAACTATATTCATGGGGAAAAGGAGATAATTTTAGACTCGGGCATGCATCAGATGAACATGTTCGATTTCCAAAGTTAATCTCTGCTTTTAAAGGTGAGTAATATTCTTCTTTTAATTGAGGTGTGCTCAATATTTATTGTACTTAATTTGTTTTATTTGCGTATCAGGTATTTTGAAGTTCATGTTTGTATTTACGTTGTATTATATATTTTAAATTGTTTTCTTTTAATCTTTTAAAATATTTGAAATCATATCCCGGAATTTATTTTTGGTATTATGTTTGAATTGATTAAAATAGAATTAAACTGTTTATAATCATTATCTTAAACTAATTTTTAAGTAAGTCTTAAAATAATTATTTATTAAAAAAATAATTGTAAATTATTCAGCAGCTACTTCATGCTCTTAATTTTTTATATAATAAAATAATAATTATAACACCGCATTCATTGTTTTATAAAAAAACATACGATAGGAACTTTTTATGATTGCAATTAATTTATTGAAATTTAATTAATTTTATGGACTTTTTTATTTTGTTTTAACTAATTAGCTTATGATTTTTATTAAAGTGGAGATATATGTAGTATTTAATATAAATTTAAATAGTTTTGAAAATTTACTATTAACCCAGAAATTACTGTGCTTGTATATAACATTTATTTATAGTAATTTATTTATTTCAATTAAAGCAAAGGTATTATGAAATTTTAGGTAAAGTTATTAAGGAAGTAGCTGTTGGAATGTTGCATGTATTAGCCTTGACAGACACTGGAGAAGTCTACGCATGGGGTAAGAAACAATATGCTCAGATGGGGGATGTTAGCATTAGCGATGAACCAACTTTCGTTCCAGCTCTATCTTCAGGCCAAGTCATTGGTATTGCTGCAGGCCCCACTCAGGTAAATTTTCCGAGTTTTTATTTATACTTTTCTTTTTTCAAAAATGAAATTAGCTGTTGATTATTTTATCCTAAAATATATTTAAGTATTAAATTATGGTGTAAATTGTTTAATAGTACTAATCAGTGAGACTAGGAAACATATTTTTTTAATATTAGATAAATGATGTAAATAAAGTTAACTAACTTTGTCATAAATTTAAGAAGAATACTGGTTATATATAAAAATAAAATGTTTTAATTTAAAAAAATATTATACTTGGCCAAGAAGTTCTAATAAATGCTTGTTTTGCAGAGCTTTGCTTGGGGTACAAGTGAGAGCTGGAGAGTGGGATTAAAGGTTCCGTTTGTTGTTGATGTTTGTCTTGAAACGATGCAGCGGTTAGATCAAATACTACAGCAATCTTCCGAAGGAGCTCTGGGAAATTCCGATTGGCCTCCTCCTCAACAAAAAGAGTGCATGATTGTTGCTACTCTTAATCTTTTAAGATTACAGGTAATTTTTTAACGGTGTAAATTTAAAATATAAAATGTAATGTTTCTGTTTATTTTTTTAATTATTTAAAGTTAAAATATTTTTATTAAAAATATAGATTCTATATGTAGGGTTGATTATAAATGAAAAGGTTAATGTTAAAAAATCTAAACGGTAGCTGATACATATATGTTCCTGTTTTCTATACTTCTTCTGATGGCGTTACAAAATAAAATTATTCTTGGCCTGCTTCAACATTTGTTGCCATAGGGTTCTGTTCTCCATTATATGGATACCGTTTTGTGGAATCTCATGTCACACCGTGTACTTGGTCTTTCCTTCTCTTTTTTATATCGCAGAAATAATTGCTTCATGTACGTCTTCACCTGTCCATTTTAGCCTGCTCATTCTTATTATATTAGAAAAATAAAGGTTGTAATAGAAATCGTATACTTCTTTATTTTTTTCTGTATATTTATATACTATCCTCATATAAACCACAAAATATTTCTCACAGCACCGTCCTTTCAAACCTCTGTCAAGCTTTTCTCTCTCTTTTTTTAATTTTTTTTATTGAGCCCTCATGATTCATCTTCATCGTGACAGGCCTGATCTGAGCTTACATATTACTTCTACTTCTTCCATCATTGGAGGGAGTGTTTCTTCAAATCCATTTTCTGACTACACTATTTCATGTTGTAGAGTCACAATAGCTCCATTGATACCATCTGCCTTGCCAAATCAGTAAATCTTTTAAGTGTTCCATTACAGAAGAACCCCTTTATTTGAAGTGAACCTCTTTTTCATAACAATTTTCTTTTCCTGTCACCTTGCTTTTCGTGCTTGTATTTCGTTCCCTGTTATTTTATTTCTCATCGCAGGCACTTAATTCAATTAGTGTTTCATTTTTTCCTTATGTGGTTTCCTAAAATTCATTGTCAGACCATTTGTTCTTCTCCTATGTTCTACACTTTCAACAGTTTCTGCTATTATGGTTGAAATTATCCTCTCCACTGTGTTCGATTTGTCTTCCATCTACTCCAGCTCATTCCATTATCCACTCCTTTTTCTTTGTTCTTGAGCTTTTCTATATTCTGCAGTCTTATGGGTTCATAATCAGATGCATTTATTAACAGTGTTTTCTTTGTTATTTAATATTTTTATAGTTTTATTTAAAACTTAGTTAATAAATTTTTATAGTTTTATTATAATTTTTTTTATTTTATTTTTATAGTGATAAATATTAATTTAGTTGGCAATTCCTGTTAGTGTTATAATGTATATCTAGTTTGATTTATATGCTTCTTCTGTTCTAAAAGTCTCATGCCCTCGGGGATTTTTTTTAGCTCCATTCAATGACAATTCATAATGTTGATGTGAAGTCAGTTGGCCTTGAGACAGGTTCTAGCCTTCTTTTGAATCTAAAGAAAATAGTTGTAGAACTGGCTAGTAATAGTGGCGTACTTGAAACGATTCAAGCTGCTGCACAGGCTACCTTACAAGCTGGCTGGAGTATTCTGCTTCCTACTGTCGATGAAAGAGCAAAAACTCTATCTTCACTATTACCTGCTGCTGGTAAGAATACCTCACACCTCAAAAATTGTATTCATTTGTAAATTATTGAACTTATTGTTAATGTTATTGAAATTATTGTAAAAAATTTGAACTCAACTGCGATGTAAACATATTAATAGCCCTTACTATTTGCTTTATACGTGTTAGGATAATGAATGGAAACCAATAAAAGGTTTTATTTTTTGTTAATTCTAGAGAAGAGAAATTCTACATTTCTTAAACAAAGTTCTTTAACAATCAGTGCATCATGATGGTGAATTTTATTATAAAAAAAAACTTCTCTTGGCCACAGTTGAGTTGATTTATCATTTAGATAAAATTTTTTTTGTCACTAAATGGCTGCTGAAATTGTTTTGAAAAATTATCTGTTACTGAAAATGAATTAATCTTAAATTTAAAATAATAAGTGCTCAAGTCGAATTTTAAGTTAATTGGGCAATAAAGTGTTATTCACATAGTGAATAAGTGAATAAGTCAAACCTTGGCTTGAAATGGAGTTATTCCTTATATTATAACTGCATTGAAAGCCAAAAATGGCTCGATTAGGAATTTGCAGTACCTGGAGTAGTTTTACAATCCTGTTAACTTAATTTGTTTTTTTGTAGATTGGCATGATACTAATGTTAACCAAGGACAACATTTTATGACTGACTTATTAGTATCAAGTTTAATGGCTGATGGTGGTTTGGAAATTTCTTTAGATGCGGCTATTAGAGGTAACTGATATTGTTAGTTTGTTTTATCATTATGATAATGTTTTCTAATGAAACATTTTTAAAAAGACATAAAATATTTTTTTTTAATTAACATTACTCACTCTGAAGCCAATATTTTTTAATCAATGTAGTAATGGTTTAAATTTATTGAAAATCTATCAATGGATTAACAAGTTTTATAATTCATAATTTAGATATCTTATATTGTCTGAATTACCTCCCTGTTACTTATTTATGTATTTTCGATCAAAGTTAATTTTACTGGAACCGATGCATCTACATATTTTCTTTCAAAATTCATTAGTCAATAAGTTTAGAACTATCAATTAGTTAATTTAAATAAAATCAACATTATTTTTTTTTTTATAGCTGAACACACAGAATTCACTGAAGGAATTACTTCTTTAGAAACTAACTCTAAAGAGAAATATTTAACTACAGTTCCTCTTTTTTATTTGGTTAAGCAGCTACTAAGGTTAGTTGGTATAATTAATCTAAAAATTATTTGTTTTTTAATCTAAAGGTTGTTATGATAATTTTTTCAAAAATAAAAAATACTGCAACTATTTAAGCTTATCACAGTCATCCATTCTTGAATATGATAAATCTGGCTGGCTAAATTTTTGTTGTTTTTTTCTCCTAAGTATCTCTCTCTTCAACTTTATTATGGATCTTAATTTAGAGGTAATTCACCATTTTAAAATAAATTTATAGTTTAGTAAGAGGACTAAAAATTAGTAGTATGATTAGCTCAATCTATAAACTTCTAATGGACCTCAATAATAAAGATATCCTAAATGTTATAATAATTCTTTTAGTAAATATGGGCCATGGTCCGTCGAAATTGTTAGTTTTTTAAAAATCAGCACTCTGAATAACTTAGTTTCAGATCTGAGTAGTGAGGGAAACCGAAAATTTAAGATTTTGTATGTCCACTGTTTCATGGCCAAAACTTTTTTTATTTTATAGGAATGAATATTAATTGAAGGTGAATGTAATATATATAGTATGACAGTTGTTTTTTTAACAAATTGTTCGAGAGTTTAAGACAATGTTTAATTTTTTATTTTCAATTTTAGAAACTGTTTATGGCAAGTAGAATCAAAGTTATCGAAAATGGGCTGTGATACTTGGTATAACAATCATACTTCACCAAGTCTTAATCTTTTACTGAAATTTCAAAGACTTCTGATAGCCCAAATATATCCTCACAGCTCTCAAGATAAACCATTTTCAGGTATTATTTTATTGTTTCTTATGTGTTTTTTTTAAGATAATGCTTTGCTTTTAATTATTTAGCCATCCTGGTTCGCTTCTCGGCCAGACATATCTTAGCTTAGTTGGTAAAGCACCACGACGGATACGTGGGAGACCCGGGTTCGAGTCTCGGTCCTAATCATATCTTTTCTTTCCAAATAAAAATATTTAATAATTGTAACAACTAACAAAAAAATAAAAGAAATAATTATTTACATTTTCCATAAAATATTAAGGAGTATAATTTAAAGGACTTTCTTTATGTTCATTCAATAAATTTAAATTTAGATTAATTAAATTTTTTAAAAACCCTCATTCATACAACTTCATTTATTAATTTTAATACAGTTTTTATGAAATATTTTCTATTTAGTTCTGTTAAAAAAACATACTTTATGTATTTCAGAACATTCACGAATTGGTGCTGAAGCTTTATTAAAAAAATATGTTGAACAATTGAGTAAGCAAGTAACTTGTACAATGAATCTTGCAACTGAAATAGCTGCTCAAGGAAATAAATATTTTTATTTAGTATCATCAATTATTTGTGGAAGTAGCATTGGTATGTACAACATTTATCATATTAATTTTACATTTAAATTGTATGTTTATTGTTTATTCATATTGTCATTGATATAACATGGCATAATTTTTTCTTAATGATCGGTTTTTAATTTTTTTTTTTTTAATTTACTCATGATTTTTAATATTTGTTTTCAGCCTAGTTGATCTTGTATGTTTTTATACCATCATGATTTATTTACTCAAAGTTTTAATCAGATGAATGCAAAGTAGAATCTCATTTTTCTAGAATAATGCCAGAACTTTTGGATAATATAAATTAATGATGAGAAATACTGAGCTAAAAAATAGTTTGATAGAGATTAATACTTACTTCTACTAGATGTATAATTTTCCTCTTTATGAATTATGCCAATTAACTACTTAACACTCTTGGTTAAATTAGAAGAAAATAAAAAAGTTTTTATAATAATAAGCTGATATTTGATTATTTTGGAAGCCTAAAAGGCCAAACACAAATTTAACTCACAAAATTAAGAATTTCAGTTAACAAATATAACTCCATTGTGTCGATATATATATATAAAATTGTGTTAGTTTATTATGAATGAAAATAAAATTAAATGAAAAGGAAACAAAGAGGGAAGAGAGGGATCGATACAATTTTCTGATGAATAATTGTAAAGAAGTTATGTTAGCTGTTGTGATGTCAATCATGGCAGAACTCTAGTTTCTCTTTATTGATTCCTTATTGTTATTTTATTTTACAGAGGTTCTTGTACCTGAGCTTATATTTTCCCTTGTGATGCTTCATGAAGAAGTTCCTCTACTTATGTATTCAGAGGATTGGCTTCATTTGCTTTTACCTCTTCTAGATTCGTTTGAAAATTTTAATAGATATATTCCAAGCTTGGAAAGTGAAGATGAAGATGATATAGCCTGGTCGGGAATGCCTGGTTTGTATATAAATTTTAACTCTATTTAATCCTCTTTGAGCCAAAAAAAATCACATGAAGGCAGTATTATATAACTGCAACTCTGATGAATAAGTAGTTAAGTCGAATTTTGTCCAAAATGAGGTAATTGAGTGGAATCGTGGAATTCTCTTTGGGCCTAAGTGGCTAAGTCAGACCTTGAGAAGGAGTTATTGCTTATATTATAACTATGTTTCAAGCCAAAGACAATGAAGATAACACAACGGTCCCACTTCCCTCAGTACAATCAACTCATTTTGAACAAGATTCGATTTAACCATGTGCTCACTGCTGCAGATATATAATAAAGTAGAATATTCCTAATTGTATCTTTATAAAAAAAAGATAAGTTTTTTGTGTTCTTTTATTTCAATCTTAGAGATATTCTTTGCCACCCTTCTTGCACAGATGCCCTAATCTTTTGAATTAAATTTGATTGAATCTTTTGTCATTTGTTGATTCCTCGTTATGAATTAAATTATCTGATTTTTGTTTGGTATTATTGTTATTGTTATGTGTAATACAATTAAAGAGTTGCATAATTATGTTTGATTCTATAAGTTTTGATGATGTCAAAATAAATGTTGATAAAATATAACATAGAAATATCTTTATTTAATCTTTGATTCTTTGAAATACATGTTGAGGCATAAGGCATCACTTAATTTATTCTGTCTGGTATGAACTGATTTTTTATTTTTTTTTTATTTAGCGAAATCAAAGTCAGGAGAAGAATTACCATTTATTCGAAAAGCTGATCTAGAAAATCATAATAGAGATGGTGGCCTGTGGATCCTAATTAATAATAAGGTCTACGATATCCAAGATTTAAGGTATGCGTTAAATGAATTTATTTTTTAATATCAGTTATTAACCCTTTGCACTCGAGGGCTCTGTAGCGGAGCCATTTAAAATTTGTTTTCAAACTCGAGGGCTCTCCAACGGAGACAATGGAAATAATTTTCAGTTTTTAACATAAGAACAATAACAAATGGTAAAAACTATAACATATAATGGTATTCAAATACAATAACATTTAATCCAGCTAAACCCACTAAATGGGGAATTAGAATTTACGTTCTGGCCGACTCAAATACAGTTTAGCCTTATTAGGGCAGTATTACTTCTGAAAATCTCATAAGACCTGATCTGCCTGTCAGTTCCAGAATTCCCTTAGAACTGTATAGAAAATTATTGGACAATGTTCCTATAAGTATCACATGTATACCGACAGGTATTATATAAGCATAGCCCTCGCTGAAGAACTACTAAAAATGAATTGTTTCCTCACCGGCACAATAAAAACATAGGAAATATTTACCAATGGTAATAAAAAAAACCAAAATCTGTAAGAGGCAAGAAAACAGTGGCTTGCAGAAAAAGCAAAACTCTAGTTCTCGCAAGGAAGGACAAAAGGATTGTAAGTTTGTCAAGTACTTGTAATGAAGTGGGTTTGATACCGGTTGATAGAAGAGTACACGGTGGAAAATTAGTCAGAATACAAAAACCTAAAATTGTTATTGATTACACAAAAAATATGCATGGAGTAGATCGGGCTGACCAATATGCTGCAACGTATTGTTTTTTGAGAAAATCCCTGAATCCCTGGTGGAGAAAACTATTTTTCTGGGGGATGGAAATGTGTACAGTAAATTCATAAATATTGTACACTTCTGTTAAAAAAATAAATTATGAAAAACCAATGTCATATTTGAAGTTCGTAAAATTGTTGGTGGACCAATTGATTGGGAATTTTCGACAAACCAGCACATCTCGAGAATACGCTTACACACGAAATAGGGAGGACAGGCTCAACAACCACCTGTATATTACACACTTTGGACAATTTCAAAATGTAATAATTTTTTTTTTTCCTGTTTTCTTATATATCATAAGATTTGTGTTCATAAGCAATTAAAAAAATAATGACATAAAACGATGACTTTTCTTTTAATGCATATATCACCTGTGATTGCTGCTGGTAATATGAATGAAAAAAAACTTCGAGTGCAAAGGGTTAAAACATTACGTTGAAGAGACTTATTTTTTAAAGGTTATTTTTCTTTTAGGTGTGATGAAACTTGTAATGAATTAGTGCAAAAACTAATAGTTGATGGTAGTACTGGGTTCAAACAAACAAATATTGCACAGCTACCTTTAGACCTTTTGCAGGCTTATTGTGTTGGAGTTTATGAAGATCCGGATGATGATATTTTAGTATGTAAAAATAAATATAATCAGTCTAAAATTGGTCGTATACTAAATCTTTAAATTTATTATTTATTGTTTAGTTTTCATAATATTTACATACATACATGGTTGAGATTGTAACCATCAAACGCTAAACAAAAAAAGTTAAAATAGAATTACTTTGATATCTGCACAAAGAACACAGTCATTTTTCGTGACTCATTACATTAATATGCACTGCATTACTTAATTGTGTGAATATAGTATTGATGTACAGTTTTTGAAAAAGTATTGAAAGAAATTTGGGACCTGTTTTAGACGTCTCATGGTGGAAGCAGCACATCCGTTTTACTTGATGCAGAGAGAGCTTTAGGATATCTTCTTGGCCTTCATGCACATTACTTGTATGTTAGTACTGAAGTATCAGAAGAAGAACTTGCCCCATGGACAAATTCTGCTTTCTTAAGGGGTGGTCTTCATGTCGCTACTCCACCTAATCCATACGAAGAAAAGGGGGAAGCCAGAAGTACTGGTTCTACCCCTACTGAACCGACTTCACCTCTCTCGCACTCATTACATTTAGACAATGATTTAGGAATATCGGTAAATAAAATAATATAATTTTTATTTGATAATTTATATACTTTACTATCGTTCCTGAAGTTAAGTTGTTTAAATTACTTATTATTATTATTTGTATGTTTTTTTAAAAATTGATTTCCACTTGAACTGGTTTATTGTAGTTAGTATTAGTTATTTTTTAATGATGGTTTTAACCCTCACTTCTGAACTTTAATATTTAATTTTCACATTTGACAGGAGCAAGCTATGGCCTCATTGATGAATTCTTTGGATAGACATTATAAACAGCATAACCTCTTAGTGCATGGTGATTTCAGTAATGACCATCCAGTTGAGGAAGTCACGAAGTTGTTACTGGCCGTTCTTATCAAACATCTTGCTCTGAATCCTTTGCTGTTTAATACCTCAGAAAAAGGTATAATTTAGAATTACAGGGATATATAAATTTTTATTTGTATTCAACCCCTCTTAAGGAATGTTCTAATATTTTTATTAATCTACACTTATTGCAAACTATGGAAGTTAGACATTTAGATTTATGTAACATCTAATTCTGCACCTTATTGGTCACTACATAATCATGAGGTTCGCCTGATAAGTCCTAGGCCTCAAATGGAGATGGCGCCACTAGGCCAGTTAGACACTAGCATCGTATAGTTTTACTTCAAACTATATTGTAGTTACAGATCAGTAGCTTGGTTAGTTTTTAACAATAGCATTTTTAATAAGAAAACTTCAGAGTCTTGACGACAATGCTCTGGCCCATCGTTCAGTCATTGGAATGGGAAAAATTAGCGAATTAATGTTCGAATTGCTTGAACATCCACCCTATTCGCCAGATCTAGCGCCCAGCGACTACCACCTATTCCTTAACCTCAACAAATTTCTTGGAGGACGAAGATTTCTCAGTAACGAGGAAGTAATTGATGCGGTAAAGAGCTATTTGAGGACCTTGATAAATTGCACTACAGAGATGGTTTAATTAAATTAGAACACCTATATGATAAATGTATTCGCCTTTCTGGAGGTTATGTTAAGAAATAAAAAAAAAAAAGTTTTAAATATTGTCTTTATTGAGAGTCCCAGGACTTATTAACCGACCCTTGTATTTTTTTAGAGTGTAAAAGTTTGTCTTATCCAATAATTTTTTTGTTTGCTTTATAAGATTTTCGACCCCCATGCAAATTATTAACATATTAAATGATACTAATTAATTATTATTAAACCTCTTTTCAGAAATTTTGTATATCAAATTAGGATTAATAAATAATTTCTTGCCTATGATTTTTTTCAGGACAAGTAAATTCTTCTTGCTTCAATGCATTAGCCAAAGCGATTCATCAAACTAAATGGAAATTGGTAAAAATGAGACAAGAACAGAATAGATCATATAAAGAAGTTTGTGCTCCCATAATGGAAAAGTGCAGGTGTGTAGTAATATTAGTATTCTTATTCATTCACCATTTATAAATCAACGTCCTTTGAGTGATTTATTTGACCCAAGTCATCAATCATCAAAATAAAACCAATGCAGGGAATACTACATTGTATTATTACACATTTGATTTTATAGTTTATATTTCAAGTGAAGCATAAAAGCATAATATAGGTTATAATGATATTTTTTTAAAAAGCATACATTTTTATCATCCATGTTGAATAAATGTTTATATTACTATGCTTTAATATTAGTTTTAAATTTTTATTTTGTTTTAGTTATACATAGTAATATGAGCATTTAAATTTTTGAGTTGTAAATCAAGAATTTATTTTAAAAATTCAAAATATTATTTAGAAATTTGTTCTTTTTTATTAGTTTTTGTGGATATTAAAATTTTAAGGATTAGCAATAAATTATATTTGCCAATTGATTTTATGAATTACCATTTTTAGATTCCTGTTATTTGAAGTCAGGCCTGCTACTAGTCATGAAATTAATGCCCTTAAGAATTTGCAGTTGCTTTATATTGACCCTCCATGGAAAAGGAGGGTTAATAAGTATATATCAGACCTTAAGCATAACCAATCTATGATGACTTCTTCCAAATTTTCAAAGGTAATAAATGTAGTTTTCAAAGTTAAAAATATATTTGCTTAATTTGGTATGTACAACAGGTATTCTCTTTCACCATATAGTTGTTCGAGTGAGAGGTGTTTCATTATAATCTCCATTTTGCCTTATTATTTAATGTTCTATAGTAATTAAATTGTAAAATAAATTGCTTATTAATAACATTTCCTGCACTACTATTTTAACTATTCACCAAGATTCGGTACTCTTACTTAGCTCCAGATAATATTTGTAGGTTATTTTTATCCCATGAAGTATAATCCATTGTTTGTTTTATTTTCTTGTAGTCTGTTGAGGGTAAATCCAAAAAAGTCATTTCTAATATCCCTGAAAAAAATTCTAAAGATCATAAATACAGAGACTCTTATTCAACAGGTATAAAAACATTATATGAACATTTTTATTTATCTTTTAAAAAATATTTTTTTGATAAAAAAATAATGATACATATTCTTTTGAAGATGATGGAAATATTCCAGTCAGAGGGCCTGTAGATGTTGATTTAATGAATTCTATTGTGGACTTTGTTACTCAAGAAGATGGAACTGACATAGAAACTTTGAAGAAAGCGATGTATGCTCAAGTAAGTAAAATTCTTTGTTTAAAGTATATTTAATATATTTATAAGTTTGTAGTTAATGAGTATATAGCTGCAGTTTCAATATCTTCCCAGGTATTTTTATATAATGACCTATGATTTATTAGTATCTTAGGTAAAATTATAGAATATGGACACCAGATACATGGGAATCAATATGAATTATTGGTAGCTGGCCTTTTACAGTGCCTTTAAACATATATGCTATAAGATTAATGTTAACATCATGAATAATTAAAATTTTCCTGTTTTAGGTTGAAAGAGCTCAGCTGAGAAAAAAGGGACTGGACATGATTTTAGTTTTGTTAACAAAGAATTTCCTAATACCTTCTGTTAAGTATAATATTTTGAATGGATGGTTGGGCCCAAATTACACTAAAAATTTAGCAAGGTATGTATGAAAAAAAAAATGAGAGAAAGTGTAAAATTCCTTAAGTAATTTATGCTTAGATCACTAAGTTATATTGCTCAGGCTCAAATGAGGAAATTATTTATATTCTTTCATTTTCGTGAATGAAAATAGCTATAATACTCAAAGAACCAAAAGCGTGTTTTTTATGTTACTTATTGTTGCATTTAAATTAACAATTTGTCTCTTTGCAAATGTACTTATATATTTATAACATAGTGATCTAATTCTTGCAAATCTGGGAAAATAGACCAAGAAGTTTCCAACAGAATGAAGAAAGCAAACAATATATCTACCAGATTTGCAGCACCATTGTGGGAAAGAGAAAAGTAGGGAAAAATGCTAAACTCCACGTATACAAAGCAGTATATCTCCCTACCTTACTCTACGGCGGCAAAAGTTGGGTCATCCAAGACAAACACTTAATTAGGATAACGGCGGCGGAAATGAAATTTCTATGAAGAATATTGGGTAAAACCAGGAGAGACTGATTAAGAAACGAGAGAATAAGAGAGGAACTCAAGGTACCGTCACTGAAAACCACCATGGAATGTCGACAACTTCGATGTTATGGACACATATGTAGAATGGGGGAAGACAGAGTACCAAAAAAGCGTATGGAAGCGAGGCCAATTGGCAGGAGGCCACAAGGTAGGCCTAGGAGAACATATCTGGAATACATCCTAGGACTAGGTCAGAAAAGAGACAAGACCCTGGCCCAGCTGAAGGAATTGGCGAGAGACCGGGATGTGTGCACAAGGTGGTTGGAGGCTCCTCCACGCTGAAAGGTCCACAATAGAATGAGGAGGAAGAAGAAGAAGAACATTCTGTCTACCATTCGAACATTTACCAGTGATTATTAATTTTTTCGGCATTCTTTTGTTACTAAGCTCAAACGATTTTGGGCCCATCTGTAGGATGTCCTTGTCTCTTTTTTTGTGGATAGGAAAAGTGTACACTCCTTTCTGTCCTCTGACATTTTCCAAGATATTTTAAACTGAATGGTGAGCCTTAGAAACTTTATAAAATTTCAATTTTTTATAATAAATATCATTACTATATTATATTTAGTAAATTCCATAATTTTTCATATATATTCAAAACGTAATAAACTGATAATTTTTTCCTAACAGAGAAATACCAAAGCATGCAATGGATGACATCCAGCTGGTAACTCCTAATCAGAAATTGGAAGTTCTTTTAGCAAAAAGCCACGTAATTGAATGGGCTGCTATTTATTTACGAGAATTAGTCCAGCCAGGATGGCCTTGGTCAAAAGCCTATTTGAAAAATAATGTAATTCCAACAAGAAAACTTTCTTGGACAAGGTGCAGTTGTTTAAAAACATGTTATAATAATTTTTATTTATTTGAGCTAAAGAGTTTAATTTGTTCTGCATTTATGTCTTTTAGATCGATTTGATATAATTTATCAATTATTCATCTGTTGTATTATATATTCCAAACATTCAAAAAGAAAGTAGGAACATATTTTTGTGCTTGCTTTTTAAAAAAAAAATTTTATTTTCAGGTTTGTACTTGTTACATTGGGTATGATCACTGAAAAGTTTGATGGGAATGAACTTAGCCTCTTAATAAATTCAGGGATTTTATCACTAGTTGAAACTATTTTAAAAGATTTGGGTAAATATATCAAGTATAAACAAATTATCTTTAATCACTACATCAATTTGATCGTAAATGGGCTATAATGAATATTTACTATAAAATTTGTTCCAGATATGAATAATTCTACAGAAAAAGAAAAAACTTTTGAAGATGTTAATGTTATATATGAAGACAATACTAAAGATTTTAATTATAAACATGATGTGAATTCAATGGCTGGAACAAACATAATTTCATTACTGACAATTGGAACAAGGGTTGTCAGAGGACCAGATTGGAAATGGGGTGATCAGGTAACTTATTTATTTAAAAAATATTTTTATTTGAACACAATTAAAACTCCTTTGGGCCAACCCAAATGATCTAGTAGGTTTTAAAAATGCATCATAAAAAAAAAAAAAAACCTGTACCACTACAACCCATGAAGGGTCTGGGGTTCAGTACAGGGTAAAGACTGTACTGTTTCATGGAAACGGTTTTGCAACGTGGTGATTGTCCTAGATCACGCTCAACCGACAGATTCCTCCCCCCCCCTTATTTCGGTTACCACTTTATAGAGGCTGGGTGGGCCCCAGGAGGGTCCTAGATCCTATATGATCCATCTCCGGCTGCTAACAGACTAAATAAAAATCATGTTCTGCAACGGGAATTGAACCAGGATTTCCGGCATGGCAACTCAGTACTCTACCACTGAGCCACTCCTCTCCCTGCAAAAAATGCATCATAAATAAATAATAATAATTTATGGCTTTAATAAATTGAATTTATTGGATATTCTTATACATTTTTGAGTAGGTAAAAACATCAATATTTACGATTATTCTAAAAACATAATTTTTAATAGGATGGCCCTCCTCCTGGAGAAGGGAGAATAATTGGTGAGCTCGGAGAAGATGGATGGATTCGTGTTCAGTGGGATAATGGTTCTGCTAATTCTTATAGAATGGGCAAAGAAGGAAAATATGATCTTAGATTAGCAGATCCTCCTTTAACTGAAGAGAATGATCCAGAAATTGACACTGAAATGGACTCACAGAAAAGTATAACCTGTTAATTTTTTTAAAATTTTAGTGACACTTATTAAAATTAGTTCAATCTTTGATACATGTTTTTTCTCTCAAGTTTTGATTAAAAAATGTTTTGTTATATTTTATTTTATTTAATATTCTTATATCATGTAATCCAATCCATCACTTATTAAATTTTTTATAAATAAATAAGGCTGTAAATGGTATGCTGTCTAGGGCGAAAGACAATTTTTTATTATTGTTTTTATTAAATATACTTACTAGTATTACCAATATTTATAGATTGCAATCTATTAAATAAATTAAAAATAAATAAATAAATAAAAATATGAAGGTTTATGATTCGCCCTAAAAAATGATTAATAAAGGAAAAATATTGAACCTTCCATTACAAACTAGAACGTGCTTATGAAAATATTCATTTCAAATTTGCATCAGCCCTAATTTGCCTCTTACATTATTTGTTATTTTGTAAAATACGAAGCTTTATGATGCCATTTGTATCATATTCTCTGAAATTCATTCATTGTATATTGAATTTATTTAATGTATACTGATTAGCACATGAATAAGTCCACAAAAAAATAAAAATTGTATTTTGTTTAATAATTGAGCTGTTCAATACACAATTTGATTTACTCCATAAAACAAAAAGTGGAGAAATGCGAAAAAGTTCCCTTTATAATATAAATTCAAATAAATATTGTAGAATGCATAAATAAAGATGTAACTTTCAGAAATGTTACAATTTTTATGTGACTGGTGAAGTTGATCAATTTGGCAAATGAAAAAAGTAATAAATTTAAATTCAGTGTTTACATTTTTTAGTTTCTTATCATAGAAAAGTTAATTATTAAATATTTTTATTACAAATTTTCCATAAAATTAATGTTAACGTTTTTTATATATTATATTATTATTTGTGATTAATTCGTCAGCAGTATAAATGATGTCTTCTTCATCAGCTGTATATAAGGAATCGTCATTTTGATTTCTTAAATCGTGTTTCTAATTAATTGAAACACGATTTAAAGTAATCATGTTTAACTGGAGGAATGAATTTCAGCAGATCCATCATGTCTTTCCTTTTTTCCCTTGTTACAGATCTACCTTTATGATATAATAAAGGCTGATCTACACTTTTCAAACTTTGTGGTTTATCTGCCACAAATTCCTTATATTGATTACATTAAATTTTGAATCTTCATTATAGTCACATTTAAAGTGGACAAGGTGTGGACCTTTCTAACTAGCTAAATTATTTTATTTTACACCATTTAGCGCTTGCTAGTGCATTTAAATGGTATTTTTACAACCATTTTTATTAGAGTACCTAGTTAATCAAAATGACCTCTGAAAAAAATTATTTATTATTCAGTGGCCAAAAAAGTGTTGTCGTTTAATGGTGTTAACCTTTATTGTATAGGAAAGATTTTATTAATATAAAAATTTATGACTATACCAAGTGCTTTTACACTTAAATTTAAGATTTTTCAAAAAAGTCGAGTTAGTAAATTTGTGCAGTGAATGGTTCAATTACAGTATTTTAAGTTTCATATTATCAGAAATCATATTTTATATTTATTTATTTTATAATATTTATGTTGATCCTTTAGGTTTACATTTTGAAGATAGTGATCCTAATGAAGTTCTTATTCATTCTGCCGTTTTGCTTCTGTGGTCATTATCAATATGCTGTGGATTGAATGCCCATACTATGCAGAACTCAAGTCTAAAAATATTCACTAGTCTGTTAAAAGTTATGCTGAAGGTAAAAGAAGTTATAATTACAAATAAAACATTTACTGTTTAATGGCTTCACATTATTACATTATATTTCATAAATGCATTCATGATTGAATTATATTATATTACAGGATGCAAGTAATGAAGAATTACAGAATGCTATGCAAAGCAAATGTTGGATCAATTTAGGATTATTGAGAGCAATAAGTGTAAATCCATCAATTTGTAAATCGCTTTCTTCTCATTCATGGTTGGATCAGCTTTTTTCACTTATAAATACTAGCTCAAAAAAAGAATTGAAAACACAGGTTGGATTAAATACAGTTTATTTCTTTATTATATAAATTTAAAATACAATTAGGATAAATACTGATAAGTATATTTTGTATTTTTATAGGTTTTGACTTATCGTTTACTCCGCGTGATCCTACCCTCTGGTATTACTGAAATCGAGGAGAAATATTCAGTTTTGGAAAAACTTCTGCATTTGTTGGGTGAAATTTCCATTAGCTGTAAAGCTGACATTCATATTTACAATGGAGGTAAAATTTGAAAGTTATAGTTTATTTAATATTTGTAGTCAAATGTTTTAATTAGTCATTAACTTATTATTTTAATCTCCAGTTTATGGGAAAATTTTTATTAATTTTTGATTAAAGCTATTACAGTAAGCTTTTACTACAAATTATATAATTTTTTTGGTTTCAGAAATAAAAATACCTGTGTTAGTTTCTCCTTCACATACGAGCACCTTAATTGAAGAAAGTGTTAGCCTTGTAAGAACTCTGCATTCTATGAATGAATGGAATTCAGTTTGTAATCAAATGTTAACGACTAAGTTAGCTCTTGCTGGGGATCTTCTTTCTCACCCTTTGCTTAACCTACAGGTTTTTTTTTCTAATGTTTGTAATTACTTTTTCTTTATCAAGAAAATTAAGTAATTATATCATTTTTCTTATACTTTTAGAATGAAATTGACCCAGAAACTGTTAGTATGCAATGCAGTGCAATGGCTTCATTGCTAGTACTTGGAGGAATCGATAGTCGACCTCATCTTGGAGCTACTGTTACCATTTCTAGTCTTTCATCCAGTGGTAATTAATTAAACTTGCTTAATGTTTATTATATATTAATATTTAATGCAGATGAGCTATCTGTTTAATTAATCTTTTGAGCTGGTGAAAGGGAGGGCTCAGTCATTTCGAGCTTTTTTTATTTCTGCAGAGTATAGCTCTTGGTATGGTGAAGCCAAGTTTTTCTTTTTAGTTTTGATCATTATCTCTCATAAAGATTTATTAATTGTGTTCATAAAAATGTTAGGTTAAAATTATCAGAAGGAGCTTAAGTAGGATACCAGTTAAAACAGCATAATGCATACTCATCAAAAATCAGATTTTGTTTGTTAATTAATTTAAAGTCACTTTATGGTGTTGTGGCTAATTGGACAATGCTGTAGTGGGGGCCTAAATATCGCCTATCAGGTTTAATCAGGACAAGGATCTTTAACGAGTACCTAGCAATGCTCAGGCTCGGGACCACCATTTTACATTCACACCAAATTATTGCATAACTAACGATTTTTATTACCTTTAAAAATTTTTTAAAAAGTCCCCTGCCAAGCTACAAACCCAAAATCACTTGTATAGTGGGTTGATTTGCTTGCCACTGCTAGCAACTTTTGTTCTTTATTTACTACTAAGTGTTATTATTTGTTTATTTAGAATTTTATCTATTAGAAGTGCTTTGATAATTTCTATTGTTTTAGGTACGATTTGCCGAATAAGTAAAAGAGGAAAATTAATGGTGCAAATGAATGATGGAAGTGGTTTAAAAACAGTAAATCTTCATGCTCTGAAACTTGTGCCTTCTTTGCAGTTCAGTCTGGATCAGATGCCACTGACTGATTCACTATTGGAAACATGGGCTACTTTGTTGTCTCTTACAACTTACTCCCATTCATTCAAGACTGTTCCAGGTTTGTAATTCATTTTATTTTTCTCCATACCTTTTTGATTATTTATTTTGTTTATTTTTTTTTTACTTCAGCTGGGTGCATCAATATGCCACTTCTTCACAACCAGCAACAAGTATTAGCAGCTGTTAAAGCCGGTAGATTACTCCTTAGTTACCAAAGTCGCCTACGAAGAGTATTGAAACAGCCTTATTCATCCTTAGAGACTTTGAATGAATGCGATGATACAGATACAGATCCACACTCTCTCCTCATTCATCAGTTGATTTTGAATGCTGTTCAACCTTCACCTCTCAAGTCTGACTACAATAGAACTGAATTGGAAGTGAGTTTTAGATTAGTTTATTTAATCAGTATTTAAAGGTTAGAGTGTAAAAAAGAATAAAATAAAGAAATACTCACTTGCCAGATACGTTTTCTCCTTTATCACAAGTGCCAGTAGAATTTGAATCTGTATTTCCATTTTAAAAGGTTTGTTTGAATAATATGCTATGTATGAAGAAAGAACAATATTTTTACATGGAGTCATACTTTGAAAATATATAAAACTAGTTTCAAATTGATGTTTTTAACTTTTCTGTTTGTTGCTCTTTTGAATTTATAGAGCTGTTATTTTACTATAAGATTAATTGAACAAATCGAATATATTTTAAAAAAATGTAATCATGTCTTTTAAATATATTTGAAAGGCTCTGAGAAAGAACTTGACAAGCCACATCTTAGAAGTTAATGAGTGTTTTGTGTAAAACTTTACTTTGTTCCTCTAAATAAGTTCTTTATTACACTTTTTTTGGATCCAATGAAATCATAGGTCTACCTCTTGGAAAAATATGAATTAACTTCTGAGATGTTACATTTTATGTTTACCCATATGCCCTTCAGTAATTAAAATATAAATTATAGGGATTTAAAAAATATAATATATAAATGTTTTAAGGAAGCAGCCATTTGTGTTAGTCAGTACTTAGCTACCCAAGCCTTTGTGATGCATGAATCAGAAAGTAAAGTTTGTAAAATACCTACAGCACCAGTTATTACTCAAACTCCTGCCATATATTCTTCTGCAGCCTCTTCTCCCCTCTTCACTCAACTTACAGAAATGGGGTTTTCGAAAAAAACTATCGAAGCTGCAGTTAAATTTTTAGGTAATTATTGCTAAGCATAAATTTGTACTTTATAAATCTAAATAGTTAACTTTAACTTTAATTTATTTTATTAGGAACTTCAGGTGAATCAGGAATAAATATTGATCGCGTCATTGCTTGGCTTCTAGAACACCCTGATGAGGCTGTTTCTAGGTCTGCATCTATTTCTTCCTTTGATGCTCTTTCAGACCGAGATTCCTTATCTGAGGAATGTATATCAGCTGCTGATGAGGTATATATCAAGGCAGTTGTACATTTGTATTCAATTTTCAATATACTTTGAATGATAATAATATTTTTCATAACAACATGCATGCTTTTCTCCATTGTTTTTAGCTACAAAGTGTGGTTACCCAATATAACAAAAGAAGTGATTTTTTGAGCAACGATGAATATGCCATGTATGTGAGGGATAATGTTGCTCCTGGAATGTTTGTGAGATGCTGTAAGTCTTATGAAGATGTAGTCGAAAACGATGTAGGACGTGTAGTTAAAGTGGATCATGAAGGTCTCCATGACTTGAACTTACAGGTTTTTATACTTATTATTCTTATAATTTTTTTATTTGAGGGTGACCATACAAGAGAGCTTGGGTATATCAAATTATATAACTCTATAAAAATCACAATACTTCAAGTTTTCAGTTTGTTGATTAATAAAAATAAAATAATGAAGTATGAAAAAGTTCATCTACTGTTCCATAAATCTTGGTACGATTTAATCGAATTTTAATCAAATTTTTTATCCTATTTTTAAAAAAAATAATTGAATCTCAGGAAAATTCACTCCCAAATGTATTGAAAAGATAAACACAAAGATTGATTTCTGTGACATTCCCTTCTATGAGTGTTTCTTCTTAATTTTTACTTATTGAAAAAATTCATATCGATGATTGATTATGTATTATAATACATTTAATTTATGTAATATAATATAATCTGTTATATCTCAATAAAAGCATTTTTTTAGGTTGATTGGCAAGGAAAAGGAGGACTTTATTGGGTGAGATTTATTTATGTAGAATTGCTCGGTTTTTCTTCTAATGTTGTTCCACCACCGCCAATTAAAATAGGAGATAAAGTAAGAGTTCGTCCATCTGTAACTGTACCCAAATTTAAATGGGGATATATTGATCATAATAGCATTGGCGTTGTAACAGGTATACATTTTCTTACTATAAACATATGTTCATTGTTTTATCATTTAGTATTTAAGTGGATGGCACTATTATACACACCGTGTGTCAGAAACTGTTATTTTGTTTTAATTAAAAAAAAAGAAAGAAAAAGAAAGTATTTAATCATACATAATGTTCTAAAAATCATTTTAGGAATCAGTTACAGCGGTCGGAGGGTGACTGTTAATTTTCCTGAACAGAGCAATTGGACAGGGCTAATTTCGGAGATGGAGGTTGTTCCGTCTTGCCATATGGACGTCTCTTGCAGTGGTTGTAACTTAAGCCCGATCACAGGTCCAAGATTCAAGTGCAAAGCGTGTGAAAATTTTAATTACTGCGAAAACTGTTTTTATACACAAAAAAGTCATAGGCATTGCTTCAACAGAATTACTGAACCAGGTATTGGTTTAATTTACATATGGAAAGTTTTATGATATATTTTTTAATTTTTATCTTGAAGTGAAAAAATTGCAATTGGATTTTTATATTTGAAATAAAAATCAAAAAACTTTTACTTACATCGCTTCATGCAATAAAATTTTATATTTAGTTTCCATTGAAATTACATTTTGAGGAAAACTATTAGATCTTTTTAAATAATATAATAATACAAATTACCATATAATACCAACACTTAATTTATGCTTTTTATTTCCTTCTCAATTACATTCAATGAATTTATATTATAAATGATATTTTATCTAAATTCTTTAAACTTTGAGTTTGTCGATTTTGGCAAAAAAATTACTATAAGATTCTTGGCATACACCTTAAAATAAATTATTTCAATTTCGTACAACTATTTGATTTTGAGTCTTCTGTGGAATTTAAATTTCTGAGAAATATTGGATTTAAAATTTTCTATTACTACAATACTTTCTTCTACTGTATATTTCTTATATAGGTAAATAAAATTAATAAAAGTCATTATTCAGTTTTGTTTGTTTTTATATTATTTTTGATGGTTTGAAGCGAAATAAGGTTATTTTTCTCTATTACCATTACTTTAATTTATCATATCACACTTATATTGTGTTAATCTAACTTCACAATGATTTTATCGAAATTAAATAAATTATTTGACACATTATTAGGAAGTGCTGCTGTTTTTGCTGGCAGACCAGGTCGTTACATTCGTCAGGAATTCCTGCCCAGTGACCCCGATATTATTGAGGATTGGGTTCAATGTATACATTCTTTCTCTGTATCAAGTAAGGAATCCTCAGCATTAAACCTCTTCGATCCCCATGGTGACAATTTTTGGCAAAGTTCTGGTCCTCAGGGAAAGGTGAATTTACTTTTTATTCTATTTTTGTTTTCTCCACCAATAGTCATTTCATTATTTATAAAATAACTATTGTTGAAATATTTTTTTTTTTTTTTTATATGAGGATGTAACTTAAATTATTCATATGAATTTCATTGCACTCAAATAGTACTAAAAATGAAAAATGTTAGTATAAGTATTGAACTTTATTATTCTGAGGATAGGGGAAAACACAGATTGTGATTTTCACTTCCAACTGTGACAATGAAAAATGTCAAGGGAAGTGCAACAATGTTTGCATCTTTAATTTAAAACATTTAGCCACTAGCCTTCCAACATTAGATAACTTTTTAAAAGATATATTATATCTTGTAAATATATATTGATTTATCTCTTTTTCCAGCATTGGGTTCGTTTGGATATGCAACCAGATATATTAATACATTCACTCAGAATGAGAGTAGATCCTGCAGATAGTAGTTACATGCCATCTTTAGTAGTCGTTAGCGGCGGACCTAATTATGTATCACTACAAGAACTTTCAACCATCTATATCAAAAATAGTGACACTGTTGTTACTCTGTTGAGCGACATGAAGGAGGTAATAAAGTTATTTTTATGATCAGAGATCTATCTCCGTCATTAATGCTCATGTTTGTTTAAAATTGAGGTATTTCAAAATAGTATTTTGCTTAATTAAAAAAGGTTGCTAGTCACTTTTAGTATTCACAATAGTATTCTATTTATGGCCAGTTAGTATACTATTCTGAAAAATATTTTTCCTCTGTAAATTATTATTGTAATCATAGAAATATTTATCATTTGTAGGCCTATGAAATTTAATTAATTTAAAGTTTTGATTAGTCTTTTTTAAAAGACCTATTAAAACTTTTTTTTTAATTTAACAATGCTAAGATATCATCACAAGTAATTTTTTAAAGGAATAGTTTCTTCAGAACTTTATAGAATAATAAAATTTTTAAAAAATGATTGCAGTATTATCCTTGTTTGGAAATAGCCATAAAATTGTGTTGGAATGGTGGTATTGATTGTAAAATACACAACCTATTTATTAGTGGGAGAAGAAAACCAATGTTTAGCGAGTTGCCTTCTGCAGTATCATTCCTTGCAAGTGATTGTAGTGAAATACGTGTAAGTTTCTTTAAAATATTTTTAAAATGAGTGTACAGTGTTTATTTTACTTATATTTTGATATGAGTTTTATTATCTGTAGGAACTTAACAGAATATATCCATGCAGTGGCAATTGTGCTTTTAAAGTGTTCGTTTGGGGCCTGAATGATAAAGATCAACTTGGTGGATTAAAAGGTTCAAAAATAAAATACCCTGTCTTTTCGGAAACATTGTCTGCTTTGAAACCAATCTATATTGCAGGCGGTTCAAAATCATTGTTCATTGTGACTTATGAAGGAAAGGTATGTATAATTGTGAAAGGTTACTTAGTCGACAACCACCTAAATGTAGTATATTTAGTTCAAATAAATTACACAATCTTGCAACACAAATGGAAAATGATGTATTATGAAATCCGCCTTTTGCCCACTTAGCTGTTTCATATTCATGTTATTCTAGTTTAAATTATAAGTACATTTGTAATAAACCCTCAAAAACTTGGATAAGGTAAAAATTGTTATCCTTTTTCAAAATATTCTTTTGACTTCTCCTGTCATTGAGCTATTATGTAATAGGTAAATACTACCCCTATCAGTACATAAATTAAATTTAATGTTCATTAAAATAATAATTTTAACAATGCAGTCAGTAGCACAACAGAATGAACTATTGATCTATATAGTTGCTGTATGTATTGTTATATTGAAGAAATAATTTCTGATTTTAGTTATGAATTTTTACAGGTATTTGCATGTGGTGAAAGCACAAATGGACGACTGGGATTGGGGCACACAAATAATGTTTCTATGCCAAGGCAGCTGACTACTCTTAGCCAATACGTTGTCAAGAAAGTTGCTGTTCATTCGGGAGGAAAGCATGCCTTAGCACTTACCATTGACGGAAAGGTATCATTATTATTAATAACATATTCAATATTTCTGCAATAACTAAATGTAATGGTTTCTAATTAATTTTTCTTAGGTATTCTCATGGGGTGAAGGAAGTGATGGCAACTTGGGACATGGTAACACCCAAAGTCTGGAAAAACCCCGAATGATTGAAACTTTGAAGTCAAAGAGAATTAGAGATATTGCTTGTGGAAGTTCTCATTCTGCTGCGATCACTTCAAATGGTGAACTTTATACATGGGGACTTGGGGAATATGGCAGGCTTGGACATGGAGATTTTCAAACTCAACTGAAGCCAAAATTGGTCAGTATTCCTTTTTGTAGTATATGCTTAGTGGAGTTTTAGATTTTGTTTGTTCCTTTTAATTACTCTCATAACTCTCTATCTACAAAATATTATTATATAGCTACAACAAAATACTGAAATGTCTTATAGTTAGTTACTAAGCGAGAAATATCTCAAAATTAATAGAACTCAGTACTTTTGATTTACATTACTCGTATTAGATTTTCTAAAAAAAAAAAATATTCTCCCAGACAGCCCATGTTGAATCCAATATTGAAAAAATCGACATAAAATTTTCAGTAGTGACCTCATCATTAACCTTTATTAGATCCTGAAAGAGATTTTAGTTGTAAAATAAAAAACAAAACAAAAAAAAAATCCAAAACCCAATTGTAGGTAATTTCAAAAGCCGACTTCATATCAATTTCTGAAAAAAATGATACATAACTGATATAAGTAGGATAAAACTATTAAATTTATTAAAAATGTTTTCACTTAAACAAGGCCTAAAAATATTACTGATTTTTCTATATCTCAACGTATTTATAAATATATTGCTGTAATAATTTAGTTATACTTATTTTTTTCCCCAGGTCAAAGCGCTAGCAGGACACCATATTATTAAAGTAGCTTGTGGTAGTCGTGATGCTCAAACTTTAGCTCTATCTAGTGAAGGGTTAGTTTTCTCATGGGGTGATGGTGATTTTGGAAAATTAGGAAGAGGAGGAAGCGAGGGCTGTGATCTTCCGCAAAATGTTGAACGTTTGAATGGGCTTGGTGTGATCCATATTGAATGCGGCGCACAGTTTTCTCTTGCACTTACAAAAACTGGACAGGTCAGTATAATGATATTTCTCTGTTAAAACTTTTTGATTTAAGATCTATTTTTATTTAAAAAGTATTGTAGATTTTACCATTGCCTTGTGCATGATATTTATTCCATTATATCTCATGTCTGTGTGTATTGTTTTATTTTTGAGAGGGGGGTTCTAATTCAAACTAGGGATACTACAGTTAAGAGGTTGTTAAAGTAGACACCTTAAAATTGAAAACCTGATTGAAAATAAATTTATTGAATTTATCAAAGATTTAATTTATCTTTGATCAATACGAAGATATAATTTAAATATAAACATCTAAGGAACATTTTCTTAAAAAGAGAGGAATATCAATTCAAAATTATTTTTCAGTCCTTTGTGCACCTTATTATTCTTATTACTATTACAAAATATGGAATCCTGGAATGGAAAATCGTTTATACCTTGCATATAAGACCTTCTATATACAATTCCTTGTCAAATTTTTAAATACCTGTTATTAAATATTCTGCATACTGGGTTTATGTATGTATATAGAATCTCCAATTTATATAATGTGAAGCCTGATTTTATTCCCTGCCAGGTTAGATTTTTCAAGTTGTGCTGTATACATATATACTCTTCATCATTAAAATATTCATGGTTGATTTTTTTGTATTTATTGTTCAAAACTCATACTTTTTCAGGTTTGGACGTGGGGAAAAGGTGATTATTATCGTTTAGGTATTGGATCAGATCAGCACGTACGAAAGCCAACTCTTGTAGAAGGACTTAAGGGAGAAAAAGTAATCGATGTTGCAGTTGGCGCATTGCACTGTTTAGCTGTAACTGAATCAGGCGCTGTTAGTAATGTTGCTTATTAAATAATTTATTTACTTGTTCATTCATTAGATGATGCTATATCTCTAACACTAGTTAATTCAAAATTAATAAATATAGTTGTAATGTATAAATGTATAATGTATAAATATTGTTTCCAGATAGCATGGTCTTTCTAATCATAACTTGTATTTGTATAATATTTTTTCTTGCTTTCAACTAAAGGTATATAGCTGGGGTGATAATGATCATGGTCAGCAAGGGAATGGAACAACTTTAGTCAACAGGAAACCAAGTTTGGTTCATGGATTTGGTGATGTAAAAGTCAACAGAGTGGCATGTGGTTCCTCACATTCCGCAGCTTGGGTCGCCCCAGACCCGAAACCACCCGTGTCCCATGAGCCAGTTTTATTTGCCAAAGCCAAAGACCCTCTTGGTACCAGCCTTCTTGGTGAGTTGGTCTCTCAAATCTTTCAGAAGAAATAAAATAAATAATGGTATGATTGATGTTTCTACACATTTCTCTTTTAGGGTTTGGTGATCAAGAGACTTCAAAAGAAGGAACGAATTGTGGAAATGCGGGATATCAACGAGACTCCTTAGCCCATAATATTTTATCACTGGATTCTAACGTTGCCAAACAAAATGCTCTTCAGCATATATTAAATGGTTTGAGAATTCTCTATGCAAGAGATACTGTTGTAGCGGCTCTACAAAATCATACAAAAGCCCAAGAACCAATTCTCGCTGGTAATTTCTGCTATTAATATAATTTTTGAGAGTTAAATTTGATTCTAATGTATAAAAAAAAATGTTGATTTTTTATACTTAAGTTTATGAACGTTTGGTTCTTGATTAAGCTTTCTTGTAAATTTGATCTTTTGAAGTAAGTTTTAGGATTTCTATATGTTTTTTCTTCAATAATCCTTATTTTATTGTTTTTCATATGAAAAAAAAATGGAGTTTTTCTATAAATACATGATCAATTTATTTATATTGAAAGGTATTTAAAATTATTAATGGAGGGAAACAATTGTTAATAATAAAAAATATATAGCTTGTATTTAACATTTAGGTTGTGTTCCAAGGTATATATTCAGATATTGAAACTGAACAATTCATAGATAACGGGCTGAACATCTAGCAAAGTCATATTATATTGATATTTCTCTGAAAAAATAATATATAAAAAGGTATTTAAATGTATAAAAATCAAATGTAATACTAATACTACAATACTAATTTTAATATAAGTTTATATAAAGTTTAATATAATAAACCAAAGTAATGAATTAATTTTTATCTTAAAATTTTATATCTTTTCTTAAAATTATCATGTTTAATAGATTACTTTTGAACATATTTTTTTTTTAATTGAATGAAATTGTTTCCTTGAATTTAAAAAAAAATATTAACAATCTATTATTATTTCCCTGATACTAATAGGAGACATTCATAAGAAATTTTTTTATCAGTGCTGGTCTAATAAAAATGAGAAATTTAAAAAAAATTTATATAAAGCTAATTTAAAATCAAATATTTATATTTGAATGTTTCAGATGATGGACTTGAGGATAGTACAATCTCCTTTTTACATGGTCATAATAATATAGAAATAGCGCAGGGTGGTGGTGAGGCTCCTGCTTCTGAAGCCGAAGCTGCTGCCTCTTTAGTAAGTAACGTTAATTCGTTTTAGAATGGTATTACAGCCGTAAATCGCTTTAAGGGATTGATACGTTTATAGAGAAAAAAAAAGGAATTCTTATAAAATGAAAATCACATTAAGCTGTATCCTATTTCCTTATCCTCAAAAATACCACAGTTTTAATTTTTGAACATGCTTCAAGATTAAAAATAATACACTTAAAAAGCTTTGGTTGAAGAATTATTTATATTGTAATATTTTTATTTTAGCATACACCCTGCTAATAAAGTTGAAGTGATAGCATCCTAAAGATTGAGATAGAGTTATATTTTGTTGGGCTTAGTAATGAGCAAGTCTCTAAAGAATTACTAAGTGCCGAGCCGACTATCATCCAAGGGGTGGTTAGGGGTGTAGATGGACGGATTGCATAAAGTTCGATCTTATGGATTTGGGCTTGTGTTGTAATTTCTTGATTTAGATTTGTCAACACAGTAATTGGTGGTATTTGCATGATTATTCAAGTTTTTAAGTCCTTTTTTTCTAGTCTTTTATATGTAAATAAATAATGTAATGTACTTGATTTAAATATAAATTTTTGTAAACAAAAAACTGATGTTATAGCGAATCTCCATTAAACGGTTTGTGCAAAGTGGATTACAACCGCACTATACTATAATTCATGGTGGCATGATACATATTTTTAATTATATCATGCATATACATCTATATAAACATAAATAATTAATATTTCAGAATAATAAGTGGTCACCTGAAAGTGCTGAAAGTCCATTGCAAGCTTTCCCATCCTTAACAACGAGTTCTACCAGTGTTTCATCACGCACTTCTCGAATGTCAGCTAGTGCCATGAGCATAATTGCGGCTACCATCAAGTGTAATCCACAACTGACTCCTAATATGGTAATACGAAATATTGTTAAATGTATATATTATATTAGTATATTAAAGGAAAAGTTTTAATGTATTATGAAATTGGTAAAAATGGAGTTAACAAAAACTAAAGTATAAAAGCTCTCAAAGGATATTTTAAAAGAAATAATCAAGTTTCTGTTGTTTTCATCTTTTTTTTTCACTTATATTTGTTATAAAACTCTTTAGTTTTTGGTTAAAGCTTCTTTGTTAAACATATTTTTTATTACGTTTTTGTGCTGAAAAAACTACTCAACTCTAGTCAGAAGGGAAAAATATTTTTGGGCATTTGTGGAGTATTTAATGACTTCACTGATAATTTAGGATTAGTATATTCCATGCTTCAATCAGTTAAAATTGAGAATCCCACTCTGAAACAATACAACTGTTGTTTTTAGCTCATATTAAGACATTTTTTTCTTGCCTGATACTCTGATATCACTTTAATGTTAGATCTCTATTAATGAAAGATATTGATTATTAATCCTAACGTTTTCATACAGAAACAGAGATAATAATTAAAAGCTTCTTATTGGTAGGTTTGATAATTTTTTTTTTTGGTGTTAACAGGTTTAGTATTGGGGGGGGGGGGGGTTGTTTTCCTCCTCTGTTTAATTTAGTGTTGTTATTTTTCTGTTTATCAATATTTAACCTTATTTTAGATGCTAGGGATATCAGATACAAACGGTACTGAAAACAGTACATCTGACGACTTCACTGCTTTACTTGGCCTAAACGAAGCACGCATGCTTGTGGATTTATTAAAACTTGCCATAGTAAATAGAGCTGGAGATAATGCTAAAGAAACTTTGACTTCTGTCTTAATAGGTATTTAATTTTTACTTAAATTTATATCTAATTGTTTTAAAATAGTTTCTTAAGGAATATTTCTAAAAAAAGTAAATAAGAAATAAAGAATATCAATTGTTATTGAATCTTGTGTTAACAGGAATTGCAAAAAATCAAAATTCAGCTGCGAGTATGCTGCTTGAGTTATGCGTGACGGAATTGGAAGATGTAGCTTTAAACAATAATAATTTAATTTCTGTCCCAATGCCTATAGTTCAAGAAAGTAGTCATCCATATATAGATGACGTATGTCTTTGTGGAACAGTTAAAATACCAGGTAAAATAAAAAAATGATTGATTTTATTAATGATATAACACCTAATTTAGGGAAATTTATATTTTGGTTTCTTTATATTAGGTGCTGAAGAACTTTTAGTTGAATTCGATAGACAATGTTCCACCGAGAGAAGGCACGATCCTTTAGTTATAATGGATCCATCAGGGAAGACCTTAGCCGTTAAATCAGGAAGAGAATGGTCTGATTGGTGTTGTCCTGTAATCGTTCAGGGTAAATTTTTAACTTTATTAAATAAATAAATAAAAGGCTTTACGAACCCGAAGCTTCGATGCCGATACCACCAATCTATGTTTACAAACCTCCGTCCACGGAGCACCACCCAAACCCAAACCCGCTAGATCGATCCTAACACAATCCTCCCACCAATGCCTCGTTCTACCCCTCAGACGCTTCCCATTTGTTCGTTACTAAGCCAAGCAACTTTACATGCCCATCTTAATCTTCGCTACGCTATCACCTGAATAATATTTACCGGATCCATGCTTCGCAATTCCATGTTATGTAATCTCCTATATTCCCTAGTGGTCTCATCCTTTTTTGGGCCGAATATTCTACGTAACACATTATTTTCGAATATAACTTTATTAAATAGAATAATTAATTATATTTTCTCTAAAATCAAATAATATTTTAGGTGATGAGTTGAGATGGAAGTTTTCTAGTGACAGTTCTGTGAATGGGTGGGGCTGGAGATTCACTGTCTATCCTGTGGTTCTTCTGCAGAATCAATTAGGATGTGACAGAAATGTGTTGAGTAAACCTTCTGTCGAAGTGGTAATGTGCCTTTTAGAACCATGTCTTTCATTTACTGCTCAACACAATCTTATTACAAGATTAGCAGCTGCTCTGGCTTCTTGTGCCCAACTTAGTTCTCTAGGTTTGGAAAATTCATCACAATTTATTTCCAAAATAACTTACAAGTTATAATATTCTAAATATTTTGGGTCATTTAAGGTGCTGAAGAAAGGATGTGGTGCCTCGAGAGGTTACATGACGTAATCAGTTCTCCCCTTGGAAAATTACTAGATATAACATCAATGCTCCAGTCAGACACAATGGATACATCCCTGTCTTGCCTTCTCAAAACTATGCCCATAGCTCTAATAAAGCAATATGAATATGAAGATCCAGCGGTGAAAAGTGGAAAACAACTTATGTATAGTCCATTTTTCAAGGTTAATATTTTAACTTATATAGTTACAAAGTATTTGGTTTCAATATTTTTGTTATTTATTTAATTACTTTTATATAACTGAATGTCATCATTCTGAATGATCATTCTGTTTTCCAGTCACTAGTTGCTCTTGCTGCTGATTTAGGACTCGATGCTTTACCTTGTACGTCTGATATTCACAAATGGGTTTGGTTTAAGCGCTATTGCATGGGTGTTAGAGTTGCTTCAGCCTTGATCAGGAGGAATGTTTTGCCTCAGCAATTTTGTCAGGAGGTATTCTTATTATTCTTATCTTAATACAATCATTGTTATTTTAAATCCTTAAGTAATGACATCATGTACTCAATTAGATATTTTTGGCTTAATGGACACAATAAAAAACTCCATATTAAAATTAATCTGTTTCCAAAAAAAATAATTGTAGATATACTATTTATTATTTATAAGATATGCCATTTTGGCTGTGTACCGGCCTTATTACAGAGCATACAATTTTACATGTTATGTCTATGTTGTAGTTTTACATATATATTGTTAGTGAACAAAAAGTTAGTGTCTTAAAATAGGCCCAATAAAATAAACAGCAGATTTGTTTACATTCATAAAACATTAGTTAAATCTTTTTTTTTGATAAAAGGAGTTGAAGTCCTCATAGTCTGCCCATATTCTGGTGGGACAACCCTCAATAGGTAGAGAAGGTATGGGAGGGATAATCCCGAAATAATTACCACAGCCAATCTTCCCATGACAATGTGGTCCATAATTAATTTGATGTTATTAAATTAACTTTGTATCTTCTTCTCAGCATTTTGCTTTGCCGGATGTTTTGGCCAATCCAGATTGTGGCCAACTACTTACTACACTAACGGTTCCTAATTTCCTAGTTTTGAAAACTAGGGTTTTATGATAAGAGTCCATTTCATAGAAATTGAATATCCTTATAAAAATTGGAATTATCACAATAATTATGATCAAAGATCTCACTGGCCTGTTAGTAAATATATGTCAGTGAGAGTAATTAGTTTTTTTAGAAACAACAAGACTAATTGATTTTTTTATATTATCATTTAATAAACATTTTAATATTTTGTTGTAGGTTCAGAACAAAATTTTAGAACTCACTCCTAGAAATGAAGAACTAAATTTGGAACACGAAAATCATGAAATATTCAAGCAAGAACATGATGAACAGTTGTTATTGTGGCTTAACAGGTATCTTATGATGAACCTAAGGTGTTTTTCATGGATTGTAGTGGTGAACCTTTTTGTTTTGAACATTTAGTTACTGTCTCGGTCACAATCAAATGGCAAAAATGTTTTCATCTTACAAAAATTAATATTTAGGCCTATTTTCTTCAAAAATTGAACAGTTTTTTAAATGATAGATAAGAAGAATGATTACTCCTATTTTTATTTGCTTATTTTTTACATTAAGCTATATAAAGATTATTTTCAGGCGAAGTGATGATTGGAGACTCTCTTGGGGAGGTTGTGGTGCAATATACGGCTGGGGTCATAACCATCGTGGTCAATTAGGTGGTGTGGAAGGCGCCAAAGTCCGACTTCCTACAATATCAGAATCGCTTTCAGCACTTCACCCTGTTCAACTTGTTGGTGGCGAACAAACACTTATGGCTGTAACCCCTGATGGAAAAGTTTATGCTACTGGTATTTTTAGTTTTCATAAAATACAGACATTTTTAAAAAGTTTTTATTAGGCCAAATTATTTTTCACAACAATATTTGATTATAAATTTTATATTAACACACTTAAATTATTTATTCAATATATGGATTACATATTTTAAAACAAATCAGGTACCAACAACTGATTTTTTTATTATAAATATACTTAAAATTTATAAAACTCATAGTCTCATCTATACAGTTTATTTATTGTGAATATTTTTAAAACCTAGTAACTTTATAATGAACAGAACCGCATTAACATTTTTAATTTTTAAAAAAAGTTTAGCCCTTTAAACAAATTGTAAAGAATAATTTGATATGATGATATGTATGTCTATATTAAATTCATTAAATTATTAATCAGGTTATGGAGCAGGAGGGAGATTAGGTATCGGAGGAACTGACACCGTACTTACACCAACTCTAATAGATACACTGCAAACTGTTTTCATTAAAAAAGTGGCAGTCAATTCTGGAGGAAAGCACTGCTTGGCGCTCTCAGCTGATGGTGAAGTTTACTCATGGGGCGAAGGTGAAGACGGGCAGCTTGGTCATGGAAACAAAAGGTCTTCATCTTATTATTATATTTCAAATATAATTATTTTTTTATCACTATTCATTTATTTAAAATATATCTATTGTGAAAAATTTCAAAACCAATATTAGTAGAACCACGTTAAACATTTAATTGGTAAAAATACTTTTTTACCTTCTGTATAATTTGATATTGTAATCATACAGTCTTGGACTAGAATTTACTTGTAAGTATTTGTTTTAAAAACACTTTTGAACATCTATAAAATCTTCATACAAGTACCTTATTTCATTTTGCAGCATGTGTGACAGACCGTGTGTTATAGAAGCGTTGCACGGTAAAAGTGTTATTGATATAGCTTGTGGAGGTGCCCATTCTGCAGCGATTACTGCCAATGGGGAACTGTATACCTGGGGAAAAGGAAGATATGGTAGGCTCGGTCATGGTGACTCTGAAAATCAATTGAAACCAAAATTGGTAACTGATTATTATTTATTATGGTTTTTATTGCTTAAAGAACTTTATTATTCATTTATTTATTTTTTTGCTAGGTTGAAGCACTTCTTGGTTATCATGTATTTGATGTGGCTTGTGGAAGTGGCGATGCTCAAACTCTTTGCATTACTGAAGATGATAGTGTTTGGTCTTGGGGTGATGGAGATTATGGAAAGCTGGGACGAGGAGGATCAGATGGTTGCAAGGTAATGGTGGACCTTCTTACCTGGTCTTGCTTGGTTACTAACGGATTTTAAGACCAGTTTTCTTTGAAGAGAAATGTTAATTTGTGAATTGTACTGTTAATAAGTAATATATTTACATCTATTACAGGTTCCTTTAAAGATTGAGTCTCTTGCTGGTCTGGGTGTTATTAAAGTTGAATGTGGTTCACAGTTTTCAGTTGCACTCACCCGGTCAGGAAGTGTTTATACATGGTAATTTAAAACATAGCAAGCTTAGCTGTCTTTTTAATATTGAAATATTAGGTAAAAGATACTAATCATTTTTAATTTTTCTTAAGGGGGAAAGGAGATTATCATAGATTGGGTCATGGAACTGATGATCATGTGAGACGGCCAAAGAAAGTTGCTGCTCTTCAAGGGAAAAAAATTATTTGCATAGCCACAGGTATTCAATTATTTTTATTTCAATTTATTACTGGTAGCTTAAATAATAGTTTGTTTCCATTAATTAAATTAGAAGATTCTAGTTTGATATTAATTATCAGATTAAAAGGAATAATTACGAGGTACTTGGATAGGATATGAGGAGCATGACAGTTGGTAACTTGGAACAAACAGGTTCCAACACCTGTTGGAAACAAAGTGAACAAACAGGAGCTCAACTTGTCCGAGAAGCTAGGAAAAAGTTTTATAGATGGACATTGAAATAAAATAATTCTTTTCATTTTTTAAAAATAATTATTTATCCAATTATCCTATAATTATTTGTCGCAAATTCCCTTTGGGTTGTCCAGGTTTTTACAGTTTTAACATTGGTGTTAACTAAAAGGAAAAAAATGTATAAAAAGTTAATTAATGAAATTACGTTTCTCTAACAATTAAGAATTTCTTGACTGCTCCTTCCATTACTTCTAGAACCATGATGTAATATTCTATATTATTCTTCAGGCCTCATTTATGATAGGTTATTGATTAATATCTATTTTTGTTTTAATTTCTGTTTTTGATAGTACTAACAATAAATTCAGACTAATATATTTTTGTTTTAATTTGTGTTTTTGATTATACTAACAATAAATTCACTGCTTGTTACAAGTGTTATGCATGATCTAAGTTCTTAAATAAAATAATGGTGGTGAATTAATATTTTAATAAGTTCAAGGTATTAATGATAATAATCTAATTTATATTTCTATACTTTTTCTACTTATAGCTGTTGTTTTTTCATGTTACTAGGTTCCTTGCATTGTGTAGCTTGCAGCGATCAAGGAGAAGTTTTTACCTGGGGTGACAATGACGAAGGGCAACTTGGTGATGGCACTATTAATGCCATTCAGAAACCACGTCTTCTTGTCGCATTGCAGGTCAGCAGTTTTTGGAGCACAAGTATTTCATTTAACAGAGAGAGATCTATTATTACATAAAGTCATGGAATTTACAATTAATTTAATATAAAATTAGACTTTTATTTAAAGTTTATATTTATACCAAAAAACACATTTTCATAATTAGAGTTAAGGGTGATGATATATTACCTTCCACATAATTTATAAGGTCAACCAATAATTCTAAAACGAATTACTCTGTAATTACTCAGTTGCCATTACTAGAATGAGTGGTAGTACTTGTTATAACCGCTTTGGAGAATATCTTTGGATCTTTTTAGTACCTTGTAAAAATACAAGATTATGTATAAAGTATTACAAACCTTAATACATTAGTGGAAAAATTCCAACTAAAAACTTTACGTCTCTAAACTAAAACAGGAAATTAAAAATTCCTGACCTCCATTGAGGAATTTTTCCACTAATGTATTAACAGTTATTTGATGTCTCTGTTGACCGTTCCCTTTTTCAATATGTATTACAAATCTTGATGCTGAATTTTATCAGTTTGGTTTTATCTATGGTTCAGGAGAATAATAAAATTTTACATCTCCACACCCAGCATAAAGAAAATATATATTTCACTTTTATAGTTCATTTTTTCACTCAAGAAACTATATATTTTTTCTGACTCCTATAACTAAATCATTCAGTACTTTATTTGGCCATGATTTGATATATAAATTCATTCAGTCTTTTTCACTAAATATAAATTTTATCATCCAAGAAGGAAAAGTCCAATTGGCATAATAGTGTTACACTTTCAATTTTAATTGTGGAGGGCAATGGATTAAAAAATGTGCCAGGAGTGTATAACATATCGACAAACTTAAATTAAAAATTTGTCTTAAACTTGTAAATGTACCCTTGTTTTATTCATACTAAGTGCTATTTATATGTTTATACTTTATTTTAGATGATATTTTTCATGCTCATGATTTTATTAAATTTTCAGGGTAAAAAGATAACTCGTGTTGCATGCGGTTCTGCTCATACACTTGCTTGGAGTACAGATAAACCATTGTCTAGTAGCAGAGTCCCGTCTAAGGTTCCAATGGAGTATGATCTGTTACGTGACTTTTCGCCCAATCTTCTTAGGAACAGATTAGTACTATTACACCATGCGTCTGATCTTCTGTGCCCTATTGTTTCAATGTTGCCTTTAAATGGAGAAATAAGCCTTAATTCTTTGCGGTCAATACTAGTCTACTCCACAAAAGAAGCTACATTTAGAAAGGTATGATTTAAAATTAAAATAAAGAACCTCAAGTTGATATGATTGCTTTCTTACTTTAGGATCTAGTGTATTTATTGAAAGAGAGATTTGTATATTTTATATTTTTGTTACAGCATTTGTTATTGTTATGATAATTATTTCTATTTCCATTGAAAGTAATAAACTTATAAAATTTTATGAAGAAATTGGTTTGGGGGGAGGTGGGGTCAATGATATCCACAATTCATTCCTTTGTCCTTTATGACCTATTATCATCCTTCATTATTCTTAGCCATTATCACCTTCTTTAAGTTAGAAAGTGAATTCACTAACATCCCTATTGGAAGAGCCCTCCATATAGGAGAAAATATTTGCTCACTCATATATTACCAAACCCTCATGAACCATTTCCCATAACTTGAAACCCTACAACTATGTTGTAAATCTGGCTACCTTATCTACAATGGATAGTTCTAACATTACCTTTAATAATCATCTTAAATCCATTATTCCCTTTTTTTCTAATGAAGTTAGTTTTGTTATGGTTTCTTCCTTATCTCAAATCCTGATAAAATTCCTTTGTATCCTATTGGCCTTTATTATCTGCCACCAGCACCTTTGTTTCACAGTTAAATGTGAAATTAACAATACCCTTTTTTTTTAACCTCTTAATTATTAGATTATAAAACAATATTTGCACAGATTGATACACAAAACAGACTTAACTTTTCTCATTCCCAACATCCTCACCACCAAGAAATTAATATAGGAAAAATAACATGCACACGGTCTTTTCCCTCTCCAATCCACTGGTTTACATTATTTACACAAAACATTTTGGCTATAAAGAAGGAAAGTAATATTTTGGGGGAACAAGTTGAAAGAGAGATGTTTTTGTTATTATTTTATGATGTTTCGTTAGATATTTACTTAGTGTAAAAATGTATTATTGTTCGCAGGTGGTTCAGAGTACAATGGTTAGAGACAGGCCGCACGGTCCTGTTGTTGAGTTAAATAGAATTCAAGTTAAAAGAGCTAGAGCAAAAGGTGGTTTAGCAGGCCCTGACGGTATGAAATCAGTTTTTGGGCAAATGGTATCTAAAAGATCATCTCTAACACAAGAATCCTTATTTTTACCTCATCGAATTTGGAAGGTTAAATTTGTTGGTTAGTATTGCTTCAAATGAATATAGTCTAATATCCAAAATCAAAAGATTCCTGCATAAGCTAGGCTAAGTAACATTTTACTGGCCTATAATAAAACATGTTAATGTAAATTATTATTTTCAATAAGTTTATTATAGTTTTATTCTGAAGATCCTGTGACTGTAATGAAAAGTAATATGGTTAAATATTTCTTTTATAGTACAATAACAATTGAATTCCAGTGATAGATAATAAGATTTTTTTGTAATTACTTCAAGTACATCATTAACATTATAATTAGCCTTTGACCTCCTCTTCTCACTTCATAGAAAATGTTGCGCTAATTAGGTTTTTTTTTAAACAGGTGAAAGTGTTGACGACTGTGGTGGTGGTTATAGTGAAAGTATAGCTGAAATGTGTGATGAACTTCAAAATGGATCACTTCCTCTTTTGATACCTACTCCGAATGGAAGGGATGAAACAGGAACCAATCGTGATTGCTTCCTTCTTAATCCACATGCTAAATCACAATTACATATGAGCATGTTCAATTTTCTTGGTAAATTTTTTTGCTTATTATTTAATTTTGTGTCTTATAAATATGTAGCTTATATAATGTCAATATTAAAGGTATGCTGATGGGAATTGCAATACGGACTGGTAGTCCTCTTAGTCTTAATCTGGCAGAACCAGTTTGGAAACAATTGGCTGGGATGCCCCTTACTCTGGCTGATCTTACCGAAATTGATAGAGATTACATTCCAGGTATCACTATTTACATTATTTATATATTCATACTATTTTTTATACCCCAGAATAAATATAGTAATGTGATTATATTTAGTTGAATAATATTATTTGACCTTCTTAATATGAGGAAGAAAATGGTCAGGGTGGAGGTCAAAAAATTCTCTTGTATAAGGAGAAATGTTTATTTGGAAGCCGACATTACGACCCACATTGCAGGTCTTCTTCTGGGCTAAATATACAAGATACAAATAAATTAAAATAATATATGGAAAATAATAACAGTATATGTAATATATTGATTGATTAATATTTATATTTTTGTTTTTGAAGAGAAAAGATTTGCCCTGGCCGGGAGTCGAACCCGAGTTGTCTGTTCTCCGTAGCAGTGCTCTAAGCCACTGAGCTACCAGGGGTCGCATCCAAGTCAGACAAATCCGTTCTCTTCACCGATCCTATATCCCCGTGTTCTTGTAATTTTTGCGATGTATACACGAGGAAGAATGTTTATTGAACATTATTTTAATTAGGATCTTGTTGACATATGCTAATATATGATTTATAATTTATTTTTATTAATTGTTATTTTAATGGTAATTATTTTTAAATATTTTGTTTTGAAGAGAAAAGATTTGCCCTGGCCGGGATTCGAACCCGGGTCGTCTGCTTCTCCGTAGCAGTGCTCGAAGCCACTGCGCTACCTGGGGTCCATGTTATAAATAATATTTATAATATGTAGTAAGTAGTAGAAATGTAAACCTGGGGGGATTGAATTATATAATAACAAAGAAGTTTAAATCTAAGAAAGCAACAAATGAAAAATTGAGAATTAGAACAGAATGATAGTTAATAAAAATTAAAATTAATAAGAAATTATAAAAATTAGATTAGGAATTGTAGACACATATAGAAATTTTATAGATTTATGTGGAATTTTACACGGAATAACTAATAGGAATTTTATAAAAAAATAACTTAACAAATGTTGTAAGGGATAACAAGAAATAAAAAGAAATGTTAAATAATAACATGACATAAAGATAAAGTGGATTATCCAATCAAAGGTATGGAATAACAAAAATTATAAGAATAATGTAAACATGTATTAATGTAAAAATAAAGTAATGAAGTAAACAAGAAGTAATAAAGAATAATGAATAATTAATAACATGACATAATGAGATTATTTAAGATATTAGTTTTAGATGAGTTATAGAGGACAGATGCCAAAGGGATTGGATAACAAAGAGGTACTAGTTGGAACTGAAAGAATAACAGATGAAAAATGGGAGAAAACAAAAATAGAAAAAAGGTTAAGAATTACAGATAGTCGTAAACATTTTTTTGGAGTTGTAAAACTCTGATAGTACATATGATATGTTTTTAAACCCATGGACAAGAGCAATGGAGAATGGGTAATGAAAGGGAAGTTGTATGTTGTTGGTAATTAAATAGTTAAACCTAGTTAATAAGCTTTTCTTCAACCTTTTACCTGCTACCAGGTTTAAAAACCCTCAGTCTAGTGTCAAGTGTGATCCTACTATAATAGGTATAAACCATTTCTAACTTAATAACTATGTTTATTTATATAATTCAATCCCCACTGCTTTTTATTTCTACTACTTACATATAATATTATTCTATCATATAATATTATTTTAATTTATTTGTATCTTGTATATTTAGCCCTGAAAAGGACCTGTAATGTGGATCGATGGGGTGGCTTCCAAATAAACATTTCTTCCTGTATAAGAGAATTTTTAGGCCTCCACCAGGATCATTTTCTTTCTCTTGATTATATTTAAAAAAAACTTAATTAAAAAATTTAAAGGCTTAAAGTGAGTAAGGGAGAGTAGAGTGACTGCCTCTTGTTGAAAGAATTTTTTTTTTTAAACATAGAAATAAACTTAGACAATATCTCTGGTATTACATAGTTACTATGGTGATTATATTTATATCACATCAGGTATGTTAACATTATATTTTGCATAGGTATATTTTCATCAAAATGGTCCAGATAATTACCATCTATTTAAAAAAATGTTATACTCTTCGGGTTTAAATATTTTGACAGGATATCATTTGGGTCAACTAGTATTTATATAATACTCTTTCAAGTTTCCACGGCCACTATTTATACAAAAAACTTCAGTTATTTCTTCTGGTTTAGACCGTGTCGGTGAATTTTCTGCCAACGTTTCGCCAGACATACTGCTGACTTCCTCAAGGCTTAATTGAGACTCAACTAATTGAGGAGTCTCAATTAAGCCTTGAGGAAGTCAGCAGCATGTCTGGCGAAACGTTGGCAGAAAATTCACCGACACGGTCTAAACCAGAAGAAACAACTGAAGTTTTTTAGTATTTATATAATTGTATTATTTGTCTTTGAATGTCTGATAGAGCTTTAAGCTCATGCAAACCATACAGAACACATGATTGATGTGGGTGAGGCTTCTGGACAAAATAAAACCAAACCTTCCAAAAGCGTTAATATCATAACACCCTCAACTTTTAAACACAAGGTTCTTATCAGAAGGCTTGATACCGTGGCTTTAAAAATTAAAATTGTATGACCTGATGACTTAATTTAAATCTGATTTTCTAAGTTTTTTATATAATATATGTGGAATAATAAAAATATGCATACCTTTTTTTAAGATCAATGTTTCTATATTTGATATTGATTTAAAGTTTTTTCCATGTTGAAACTATTTCTGGTAAACAATAATGTTAGTTGGTAATTCAGATTAAGAATATCTGATATGGCTTATTAAACAAAAAAATTTAGAAACAGTCATTTTTGATACTAGGAGAGAAGTCTCTAAAGTTACTAACTAATATTGCATTGACATTATTAAAAAGCAAGACTAGTAAAATCTTCACAAGCTTGATTTTTATAACCTCAAGTTGTCTTCTAGCAATAAATTATAATTTGACTACCTATTTGTTCACCCCTGATTTTTTTCAACTTTTTGTATGACTTATTGAAGTGAATGAAGTATTGAAATTTATTAATATCTTCTTGTATTATAGGATTACTTTGTATAAGGGATATGGGGAGTGATGATAAGGAACTGAATACTCTTGATATGCCTTTCTCGATTCCATCATCTGCAGGAGTCGATGTTCCTTTGTCTTCTTGCTACAGAAAAATAACCCAAGCTAACAAGCATGAGTACATACGCTTAGCTCTTAACTACAGGTGAGCCATAAATTAATTCAACTTAGTTATTGAATTTTAATATGTGTCACTTATATTATACTATAATTAATGATGTGTTGAATTTATTAAACTATTACAGGCTGCACGAATTTGATGAACAAGTTCAATCTGTAAGGGAGGGTATGGCAAAGGTCATTCCAGTCCCACTTCTATCCTTGTTTAGTGGATACGAATTAGAAACTATGGTTTGCGGTTCGCCAGATATTCCATTAAATCTATTGAAATCGGTTGCTACATATAAAGGTAAAATTTGCTTATTGCTTACTTCAATTACACTTGTCAAAAGTCCCCATATTGTGACATTAAATTATGTTCAGGTGTCGATGAATCCTCATCTTTAGTTCAGTGGTTTTGGGAGGTAATGGAAGAGTTTTCCAACCAGGAAAGGTCACTCTTTCTTAGATTTGTTTGGGGAAGAACCAGACTTCCGAGGACAATTGCTGACTTTAGGGGTCGAGATTTTGTTTTACAGGTAAATTATTTCATTATTATTGTTTAAAGTTGAATGATAATATTATTCTTTATAATTCAAGTACACTATTAATTATGGTTTTATCAATAGAAAATGTTAATACTCTTTTTTAAAATTGAAATCATTCTAATTTCAACTACATTTTAAGTAAAACAGTTATTTTATTTGTCAAATATGTAATAATTTATTTGTTTTTTAAATGAAGGTTAATAGCTTTTCATACCCATTGATACTTTTCTTCTCTGCATGTAATGAAGGTAGAAATTTAAATAATTGAGATAATTCTAAACTGAACATTTAAATGCATAAAATTTTAAATTTCTGCTTGATTTTCATATTATTATTATCATGACATTTATTTAATGAACCTCTTTATGTAATGTATTTAAATTAATTAAATATTTAAAGAATTATGAATTTGATATAAGTATATTTTTCCCTGTCTTGTATGAATGATTGTTAAATTATGAATTTAATGATATCAGTACATTTAGTAATTTATTGTTAATCATAGTTTCTTATTTTAGATTTTGGATAAATATTCTCCTCCTGATCATTTCTTACCTGAAAGTTATACTTGCTTCTTTCTGCTTAAAATGCCTCGTTATTCCTGCAAGGTAAGTGTTTCAGATTACAATTTTTTTTTCTTAACTGTAATTTGCTTTTTTAGTATTTAAAATTTAATCAGTATTCTGAAAACTAAATATATAGGTAGCTCAAAAATATTTTTTGGAAAAGGTACATGATTGTTTCAATCGGAAAAAAAAAATTTTAATATCCGGTTTACTCACCAACTCTTTCTTTTGAAGAAAGAAAGTCAAATCTTAATCTGTTATTTAACAACATAGACATCAAAGCTTAAAGGCTGAAATTGAAAACTTGGCAGTAGGGTCTTGGAATACTGTCCCAATTATATTCTTTAAAGTTTAATCTCTAAAAATCTTAAAGTTGCCATTATTTGCATTTAATTAATTTGATTTTATATATATTATTTCAGTGTTATAGCTTTAGTTAAGCAGCTTTAGCTTATGTGTAATAATAAATAAAACCAAGTATATATATATATGACAACTCATCATCATTCGTTATTACAGGATTTTGTTTATATATATAAATAAAGAACCTATTAATGTTAGCATTAGGTATATTAATCAGTAGGAATAGGAAAAAACATAAAAATGGTTTAACTTTTTTAATTTAATAATATAACATTTAGTTTTATATTTATACTACCATAATGAAAACGTTCAGTTCTTTTTTCTTTCTTCTTTAACAAACTTTTTAACTCACGCTTCATCAACTAAAACAGAACAAATAGTGCTTAAAAAATATTGTGACATTTTCTTTTTCATAGGTGGTACTAAGAGAGAAACTGAAGTATGCTATACATTTCTGCAAAAGCATAGATACTGATGAATATGCTCGAGTTGCAATGCCTGGTAGCACACACACTTCAACTAACAGTGACAGTGATGGTTTAGAGTCATTTGCTAGTGAAGACATTGCATCAATTACCTAGTCAATCAAATTTGTACCAAATGATATTATTTATTTATGTTTTAGATGTAGTGAAAGAATGTATATTATTGTCTTAAAAACCTTTAGAAATGATGAGAGCTTTTAGTAAATTTTCATTAAATATTTGTAATCAATAAAGAGATATTTTGTAATATGTTTTATTATTACATACCAAAATTATTATTATTATTTTTTTTTTTTTTATGAAAAAGTTATTTATTAACAGCTTGGTAGGATTTCGGAGCAATAAATTTAATGGTATTGCTATTAAATTGTGAAGGTAGGTGGCAGTTTCCCCTGAGGGGAATTGCATTAAAGTAATTGAATGAAAGTATGTGATAAAGCCTTTTCAAAAGTAACCTAGCTCACTTGAGTTCCCAAGCAGTTTACCAAGTAACTGGTTCTACCTACTTAGGATCCAATCACTAGTGACAACTACTTCATCAGAGCGGTAAGCAGTCATCATTATTTTTATTTTTTCTTATTTTCTTTGGCCATTAATATATTTCTCTCTTTGATTAAATAGTTATGAAGAAATCAGTGATAGTGATTTTAATTTTTGTAATCCTTGGCTCACATGGGGAGGAAATACATTTTTCAGAAGTCGTTGAAGAAAAAAAGTGCCAGAGGCTTTGCAGATTAATGCAATTGGAGCATCAATGCAATCAGTGTAACACACGCATGCCAGTACGTAGTATCTTTGAAGATAATGATTTATGTGTATTTTGATATTATTCAGTATTTTTTATTGCATTAGAGAAAATAATTATTATATGGCAATCAAATATTTCTACAATTCTAAAAGGTGAAGAACATTCAGACGTTGTTTGAATGTCCTTTATAATAATTTTTGTTTTATCATTAATAATATATTTAAGAAATAGATATTTTGCTTAGCTCTGTATATAAATATATTAATTCAGTTTTGTTCGATAAGCCAAAGAGGTAGTACAACTTCCAGTATTAACATATTATTTCAAAAAAATTTTCTTCCAATGGTATAGTAAAGTTCTTAAATTTTAAATCAGTTATAAACAGAAATAAGTAATATTAGTTAATAATATTCTAACAATTAGAGAGCAAATATATATTAAAAGATTTTCTACAGACCATAAAAATTTCTTTATTACATAATTATTTCTTAATTTTCTATCAGTGATAGAGAAGGGTAAAGTGCTCCATATCATTCAAACTGAAAAAATGTGGTTTACACTTTTACTAAAATTTAAAGTAAAATACTAGAGGCGACCTGTGATCTAGTGGTTAGCGTTACAAACTACTAAGCTCAAGATCGCGGGTTCGTAGCCTGGCAGGTGGCCCTAGGATTTTTTAAAGGGAGTAAAAAATCCTTAGTTATGCCGTCCTTCGGAAGGGACATTTAACGAGGGCCCCGAGCCTGTGTGATGTCAGGTACTCGTTAAAAATCCCTATACTAATTAAACCTAGATAGGCATAATTTAGAGCTCCCAATGTAGCATCGTCCGATTAGCCATAGCAGCATAAAGTGACGTTAAATGAACAAACAACAAGTAAAATACTAAATTGAGAAAATGAATACACTGTTTTATTAAACATTTATAAAGAAAAAATTAAATATACTTAAGTTATGAAAAGATTAAAACAATTATTTTTTATAATGTTATTTAGTAAGTAAACCAAAAAGAAAATCTGGTAAGTAAAGTTCTTTTATCACTGACAGAACACTATGAGTTTTTTGTTCGTTAAGAATTTGTCAATGAAGGGTATGATTGTCAATTGTATAATTTAATTCCATGTGGTAATTTTATCTATTATAGATATTAATCATTTAAATTAAGCACTGCATTTTACTAATTTTGAAGTTTAAAGCTTGATTTCTTCAATACCTAATTTGTATTATTCTCAAATGATATTTTGCCTTTTTATTGAAATTAACATAGGCACTCACTAATTAATCCATTTGCTCTACCTCAATATAAATTTACATCTTGAAACAATTTATTTTATAAATTCAATTTTTAATAAAAATGAGTTTAAGATTTACAACACGAGAAAGTGAAAATTTTTAATTTCTTTTCATGCAATGATGTTTACTTTATATAATTATTAAATACTCTTTTTTCTCTTAATAAAGTATTGATTAGAATTAAATATAAATATTTATTAGAGTTAAATGAAATACTACATGCAATTTTCAGATAAGATTTGGAAAGCGCTCAAGAGGAATGGAACTGAAATTAAATTCTTTTCCGCACTGGTCCCTTCAACACGAATATCTCATTCAAATGTTATTAAGGAAGATTTATTTTGCCAGAAAGTGATATAATGTATGTAGATCAAAACATAATTTCAAAGTATTAATTTAATTTTTGGTTATTAATTAAATGTACATATATAATTCAGCTGAACAACTAGAAAATTTTAATTTGATGTATCAGTTAATTCATCTACTTTTATTTTTATGAATAAAATGTAAATTAAATATAAGTATTCATTTACAATAAAATTATACAATGAGAATGTTTTTAATTTTGTATTTTTTTTTAAATATATTCTAACTATGTAGTTGATGCTAATGGTAATATGTATTATGACATTAAACGAAATGCTACTCGGCTTTACAATTTTTGACAGATTTTATAACTATATTTTAACTTTAAACATTTTTTTTAAACTTTAGAACAAATTAATTAGTTGAAGAAAATTGTATATTTTTCAGAAAACAAAAACAGAAGAGTTTAAGTAAAATTATCTTGATAGTGAGAATATGAATTTAACATGCAGTGAGCATGTATAAAGAACATTAAAATTTTATTAATCTTTTAATCAAGTTATCCATTAGACATGATGTATTAATAATAATTCAACTTCTATTTAGCTTTACTGATTCTATTTAATGAAAAATTCAATAACTGCCATACTCTATCATCAAAAATAAGATTACAAATTAAAAAACAAACTAATCTGAGAAGAATTAAATTTTCAACTGCATTTAAAATTTGTTTGGTTCAGGTATTGTTTGTTAACTTCTTAAGGAATATATTTCCGAATTTCCATGCCATATCCATAATTTGATCAGGGTATGTTTCAGTCTGAGTCACAACCTGATAAAAAGGGAGTGAGCTTGATGTCTAATTCTGTAGTTTCACAGTCAAAGAACAGTAGGAATTTATTCAGAATATTTACTCTAATCTATCAAGTTCAGAAAATAGTTGAGGAAAACATATCTTTTAATAAAACCCAACTGTTCATTGGCGGTCAAACTATATTTTATACACCAGAGAACAGATAAGAGTGACGTCAACTACGCCCCCTGTGTGAAGGGGATGAAGATCTGCCTTCCAACAATTTAAGAACATAATGTTCTTTTTAGACTGTGATTCAGAATGATAAATACCCTATGCTTAATAACTGATTTTATTAATTTGAAAAGGCTAATTAAATAACATGTTGTTAAGTAAACATTATCAACGTATAAATAATCAAAGTTTTATTGTCAATACAACCTCCACAATTTCACTCGACCATCAGCTGGAGTATCTATCAAGTTGAGATGCATAATTAGAAGAAGAAGAAATTAAACTAAATATGTACTCAATAAATGATTTATTTTCTGTTTATTTGGAGTCAGGTAGGAATTTATAATGGTTGATAGTATTTACTGAACACACTCAAAACCATGCATTATTTTTTATATAAACTAAACAAAATTAAATTACCTCCAATAAAATCTTCAATTCTAAACTGTTGTATGGCTTCCCTCAACCAATTTAAATGAAATGACCTTACAGTATCCATTCTATACACTATTGTAGGCACTCTATTATATAATACTATGACATAACATAAGTTTAATGATCCCTCAGTATCTGCATGGAAGAACACAGTTTTTTCAGCTATTTCATCAAAACTTTTAGCTCTCATTAATATTTTTCCACCGCCAGCAGTTATAAGATCGACGAGTTGTTCTTTCTTATTGTGCGGCAATTTCTGTTCCATTCCATCCATAATGAAAAAATGTGCGGACGCGAACAATCTTGGTTTCTTGTAATATAAATAAAAAATTATGATTTTCCTCGTTTAATTAAATAACTATATTAAAAAAATCTAAATTAAATTACCAAAGATTGATAATTCAATCTGCTTTTCCTAGGAGCATTGCTCTGGGGATATGTTTTAGTGCCAGTTATTTCATAATCTTCAGCTGGCAGAAGAAACCCTGCTTCTATCGACTTTTCTATCCCTGTAGAATAAAAATTTAAAATGTTTTTTTAACAGTAATAAAATAATACTTCTAAAAATTATAAATATTTCACATTATAATAATCTAAGTCAATAAATATAAATATAAATATTATAATAAGCATAATGAAAAAACAAAAACCAATTATTAATAACAGCACAAACATTCTCCAGATTATTATTTTTTTTTTAAATAAATATGTTTTACTTATAAAATTGGAATAAAATAATAGTAGTTGCTTGAGAGAGAACCCATACATTATAAAATGAAAAAATACAGATGTAGGCTTCTCTTGAAATTTAAAATTCCATCCATTTTCAGTATCTTAGCCTCCAAATCATAAGCTTGCAGACTGATTAGTATTAACTTATCATTTTTCCGTCTGTATTTCCAAAGCTGATAATAGTAAATCAGATATTCATGATTTCCATTTTAGTTTCTGATTATACTTGTTAGTTTACTCATCATAAAAGTTTCTAAATCTTTCTTTATAATAGACTTTGTTATGGCATTATGTAATGTAACATTATCAACAATTTAAATAATAGAATTAGAATTTTAGATTAGACAACATTTCAGTTTGGTGTACAGTAGTATATCCCTAGAAATAAATTATTTGTGATCCATCACAATAGAGTTTCTGAAAGAGGGGAAACCATTACAACTCCAGAGTACTATTGCGTAATTATCGATTCCTGTGGACTAGTACTACTAGTAGAATTGGTGGTAACCAACGGCTATATGTTCAATGTCTAAGCATATTAGTGCTTTAAGTTTATATTTAAAATTATTGTAACTAACAACTCCTGGTCTGGTCAATTTTTTCCATAAAGCTGTAATAATTTAAATGTTAGCAACCAACCTATATAAAATAGGACCTATTGGGGAGTATCTGTTGAGTGAGCGGAAGTCGGCAGCTGTGATTCCATTAAAGCAGTAACAATTAAAATTAAAAGGATTCTTTGGAATTCTTTTTTTTTATCCCTTGAGCAGTTAAAACAAGTCTAAGTCAAGAGCAATAATAATTTTAAATAAAAATAAAATTAAAATGGTAATAAGTTTATTAAATCCAATGAATACAAATTTACACTTGAATTCGAAGAAGTCAACCAACAAATTTGCAAGGCAGCACAAGTGCTACTTCACAACAGGATTCTTGAGTTGTAAACATGAATTCTTCTAAGGTTACAATATCAGGAACAACTGATTCAAGGTCATTCCTCGATAGCCTCAACATGACCATCTGATACTATCAAAATCAATCACCTAAGATTGCAAATGCAGACTTCAAATTGCCAAATTCCTAGATTAGGAATTGCGTTTAGTACTAGACTTTCATCAATTGCCAAGAAAGATAACTTAAAATTTCTGAAACTTGGATATACCATGTTGAAAAATGTACTACACTAAGCCATTTAAAAGGAAGGATATAAGATTAATAGTTTAAATAAATAAATTGAGTTCTTTATTTCCTTTTGGCCCATTTAATAAAAAACAATTTATGGTTTTATGTAACAAATTTTAGGCATGTCCAACACTTATATTATGTGCATCTGTTAAAAAAAAGACTAACATTGACACAAAATGCAAGGGTTCATAAAAACGTAGAAAATAGAAAAAATAATAGACTTTTAACTTACATAAATATTTTACTATGTAACATCCATATAATATCCCCATCAAAACTTCATGAAATGGTTCGCATGGTTCTTCTTGTACAATAATATGGGTTACATTTTGGCTGAAAGAAATAAACCCAACTAAAAACCTTATTTAAAGATAATAATAATACTAAAAACTATAGAATATAGAGCCTCTATAAATAGAAGTTAATGGAGATTTTGACCTACCAAAATAGATATGGGCACTTTCTGTTAAGCAAAACTTTAATTTGAAAAAAACAACTAATTTCGGGAAAACATTGGCATCAAGTATTTTCTAGACACCATTGTTCCTTATCTCCCAAAAGTTTTAAACAGAATAAAAATCACAAAGTGCAGTGCAACTATTTAAGAGTTAAGATGCACTATTACTGATAAATAGGTAATTTTCTCGTATTTTTTTAATTTTCCAAACATAGAACGGATTTTATTAATAGGTGTAACCGTTTCTGGTTTAACATTGTATGTAAAAAATGGAAGTATTTTGTTTCTCATAGTACGCATTCCTCAGCTTAAGCTTTGAAACAGAAAGTAAATTTTTTTTTAACACACAATATTCTCACTTTGGGGTTATGTATATGTATTTGAGATATTTTCTGTTGAAGTATTATAATTGTCAGTGCATTTTCAACTGATTAAATCTGAATCTATTAAAATTAGAAGAAAATTTCAATCATAAATTTCTTTATACAATACATCATTGCTATATTTTGTTAGTCCATGGACAAAACTTAGCTGTTCACCAAAAGAATAGCACTGTCTTGATTCCACATCTCAATTTTCTACATATTTCAAGAACTCACATAGTATAGATAAACATGTGTAACTTTTACTTCTATTATTTTTATGTATACTGGTTAAACTTTCTTTTGGCGACATTTCGAGACTATATTGTACCCATAATCATGTCAAATTAGCAATGATCTTCTTGTTTTTGAGATAAATGAGAGCTATGTATGTGAATGGTAACTTCCTATTAGAAATAAAGATGACTTTACAACAAACAAATGTTTAATACTACAAAAATGGAATTGACACTGAAATAAATAATATTGATGGAGTGTTAAAATAACATAATGATATACCTTATTTTTTTCACAGAGACAGCTAATTTCAACTTTTGAGCATGACAGAATGTTGATAAATTTTTATTAGACGTTGAAGACAAATTACAGGCATAGAGCAATGGAACTTTGTTAGGAATTGGCCTTATGGGTATTTCATAAATTTTTTTATGCTTTTGAAATAACTCAAACAATACTTCATTTACAGCAACCTTTTGTCTGCAAAAAGAAAAGTAAATTAATTACATAAAGGTATCAATTATTTTGCATACATTTTAAAGTAAAATATATTCATAAAAGCAATCTATTAATAATATTTCTATATTAACTCTTCTCCCACTTAAAAAAAGTATTTAAGATAAAAAAAACCCAGAAAAATGTGGAAACCTTGACAATCCATAAATTGTGCAGAGAAAATAAGATTGGAGAAATTTCCATAATTGAAATGCACGGAGTATCAAAAATATTTAACCTGTACTACTTACTAAATCCCGTGAAGGGTCTGGGGTTCAGTAAATGGTAGAGATTATACAGTTTCTTGAACAACGGTTGTACAAGGAGGTGGTTTGTTCAAGACGGTAAAAATATTTAAAATATCATTAAACATAAACCTGAGGGCCTAGTAAACTTCTGAACAGTAATGCAAGATGGTATTTTTTAAATTTAAAGAAATAGTAGTTTAACTGTGATTTAAGTAAGTGAAAGAAATCATAATGTGTGATCTCCTAGGTACAGTTAATAAAAATTTGATGACCATTTGGCAAATTATACAGGTAGGTCGTCATGCTTACAATAAATCAACTGACACTTCATTATTCAGGGACAAAACTTTCTTAATCAAATTAATAGAAAGTACACCTCATAACATATTTTAACAGAACCCATTGTGAAATGAATGTACACGGATTAAACCTGATGAAATTTATAGAAAGTAATTAGGAATTAAATTTGCAGTTTTATGAATTATCTTACATGGGTGTTTTTCCATAAGGATCTCTAGCATTTATATCAGCACCATAATTTAACAAACATTTAATTATATCATATGATACATTAACTTCATTCAGAGCATCATGAAGGCAAGTAGTAGATTTGTCACCACTGTAAGCATTGACACTTCCACCAGCTTCGAGCAATATTTCTAAAACTTCTAGATTCTCATAATCAACTGCTTCATGCTGTAAATAATAATAATAAAAAAAAAATAATGATCCATCCTATTTCATCTAAATTGAATTAAAGTTTAATCTCTATTAAAACATTGTAAACTTTGGTAGAATTTCAGGGTTTGTAATCTTTCAAATAAATAAAATTAAAAAAAGATAATAGAAAAGACAATAATATATACTTGCTTTTATTCCTTTGTGTTCCTCCTAATGAGCAAATGTACATAGCCAATAAAAAAAATTATTTTGTGAAGAGCAATTTTTTTTTGGCTCTTTAATGGTTTACAGGTAGTATTGCTATCATGCACCAAGGTGTACAATAGTAATTATATGATGAATAATTTATATATAATATCATTTATACTATGCTAAATGCTTATACTATTATACTTCAACTTCAAGAACAATGGTACAAAATTATTACATGATAAATAACTTCATATAAGTTTATAAATAAATTTCTGTAGATAATTATATAATCTGCATACAAATTATAAGTATATATTTAGATCTGACTTTTGAAAGAAAAAAAAATCAAATTTTAAAAATAATTACATACCATAAGAGTTCCGCCATCCTTATTTAATACATTAGGGTTAGCTCCAGATGATAATAATCTTCTTATACTATCTAATGAACCATTACGATTTTTAAATATTTTACGACACTCATCTTGAAGAAGGAAATCATTATTTTTTTTGGAGCTTCTTGTATTTTTTGAGTAAGATTCAGGTCGTCTAAAATAATGTTTTAAATAAAAAGTGAAAGTTTATAAAGCACTGGAGTTTTTCAGGCAGCATCTCCTCTTAATGATAACCTTTCAAAAGAGGAACATTGACTGTTAATTAGTTAGAGTATTACAAATAGCAATAATAAATGAAATTCCAAACAAAATCATAATATGAACTTACTGAAGAGATTTTTTAAAAATGTATCACTCTTTTCATCATTTTTATTTTTAAGTAAAATAGGACTAGAGAAATTCAACACAGAGTGAGAATTACTGCTAAGAGAATAATTGTCTTTCATATTTCTTGCATATAATAAAATCATACTTACAGAATAAGTAACAACCAAAAATAAGGACTAATAAAAACATAAGTAAACTGATAACATTTGATGTAATACAGCTTAGCTGAATTCCCGTTGTCACTCCCAGGCTTAATAGGTGTATCCAAAAATCAGTGAATCTAAGATTGTTGGTTTTGAATTATGGTTGCTGAAGTAAAGCAGCTAATTTCCCAATTAAATTAAATAAGTCATATTATAGATCATGTCATTAAATTAATAATGTTACATATTCAGTTAGGGAATTAAATACTAATAGTTAAAATAAACATAAAAAAGCAAAATGTGTTAATACACGACTTTGGTTTTTCAACCTGTGACACGAGCCAGTATAAATAAAAGTAGTGTAAGTAAATTAATCCTCATTTTGATGAATAGAAGAACTAATTTAGTAGAAGGGATCCAATTGATATTTTATTAATAATTAATTGAATAGGGTATTTAATTCATGTTTGATTACAAATGTAAAATTAATTTGTCCACAATTTATTTCTTCTTAATTTTAAAATGCCCTACACCTGAGAATCAATTTATATAATTGATGATATAATAACAGCAGATTATAGTGAAGTTATCATGTAGTTTCCTTGAAGTCACTATTCAGACCACTTTTTTTAATTTGTTCTTTCGGATTATAATTTTGGTTTTAAATCAATATTTTTTGAAAATGTCCAGAAAATTTCTTACCTTCCAATTTCTATTTTTATGAAAAAAATATTGATGTCAGATAGCAATAAATAAGCATAAATTGCAACAAATATTATAAAGGATTAATGATGTATCTAAGTTATAAAATAAATATTAAACTACTTACTGTATTAAAAAGCTTCTATAATGTTCATAACATCTAGAAAAAACAGTGTATGGTTCATCATGAATAATACATTCTTCTCTTATAATATTCTGACATTTAGGACACTCCTTAAAAAATGGCTTTTTATTTACACATGCTTCGCAAAAGCTGTGTTCACAATCTCCAGAAAGGAATGAACGTTGTGGAACATGACCACTAAAAAAAAAAAGAAGAGAAAAAACAATTATTATAACTTTTGAGTATATATATTTTTAAATACCTTACACCTGAGAAAATGTTTGTATAACTGATAAAAACAGTAGAGTACAGTGAAGTTATCATGGAGTTTCCTTGAAGTCACTATTAAGTCCCCTTTTTTATTTTTAGGATGTAAATAGTTGGGGGTGCAGTCAAGTAAAACACAGCAAAATAAGTGAATCTTATTCTATTTTGTATGTGCCGACGTTTCGACCTTCTGTGTAGGTCATCATCAGGGCCAATAGGAGTGGCTGCTCGGGCAGAAGGTAACTGACCTGAAGAGAAGATATAGAAGAGAAGTTCTGTTTTTGGCCCCGTTTTTTGTGGTTCATGTTATTCATGTAGGAGAGAAATTCGTTGACTGGTATATAGTTAGGATGTAAATAGTTGGGGGTGCAGTCAAGTAAAACACAGCAAAATAAGTGAATCTTATTCTATTTTGTATGTGCCGACGTTTCGACCTTCTGTGTAGGTCATCATCAGGGCCAATAGGAGTGGCTGCTCGGGCAGAAGGTAACTGACCTGAAGAGAAGATATAGAAGAGAAGTTCTGTTTTTGGCCCCGTTTTTTGTGGTTTATGTTATTCATGTAGGAGAGAAATTCGTTGACTGGTATATAGTTAGGATGTAAATAGTTGGGGGCGCAGTCAAGTAAAACACAGCAAAATAAGTGAATCTTATTCTATTTTGTATGTGCCGACGTTTCGACCTACTGTGTAGGTCATCATCAGGGCCAATATTGCTGCTCGGGCAGAAGGTAACTGACTTGACTGGTATATAGTTAGGATGTAAATAGTTGGGGGTGCAGTCAAGTAAAACACAGCAAAATAAGTGAATCTTATTCTATTTTGTATGTGCCGACGTTTCGACCAACTGTGTAGGTCATCATCAGGGCCAATAGGAGTGGCTGCTCGGGCAGAAGGTAACTGATCGCTAGGATGTAAATAGTTGGGGGTGCAGTCAAGTAAAACACAGCAAAATAAGTGAATCTTATTCTATTTTGTATGTGCCGACGTTTCGACCTACTGTGTAGGTCATCATCAGGGCCAATAGGAGTGGCTGCTCGGGCAGAAGGTAACTGACTTCTTACTTTGTTCATCCAGATTTAAATCAAGATTTACACATAAATTAGTGTAGAGAGATAGTTTTTAAAAGCATAATATTATATCTTGATATAAATACTAAGTAATGAATTATTTTGAAATAGCAAAATAGCAGCAACAATGTTAATAGTATGGTATCAGTGACATAGATTAAATGATCTTTATATCACGTTACATTCATTCTGAAAGATTTTAACTGATTAAAATGAAATAAAAATCTTTAAAAATGGCATGAATGCAGTCCACTTACTAACACAATATTTAAGTTATTACCATTACGGTTGCTCTTACCATTTGGCACACAGAAACTTAGATTCATTATTTCTTAGTAATTCAATAATCTTTTTTTTATCAATCTTTTGGTCCAATTCGGCGAGAAATGATTCCATTATAACATTTGAAAATAAACTTGAAACCGACACTGATAACAAAGTCACTGTATATCGATTATATTTTGTATGATCGATGTTTCGTAATAATATATTTAATTGATAAAATTCTATTTCACATTGTTTTATGAGATATACATTAATTGAAAAAATAATTATTTAATAAATATCACAATTTCTGGACAATTTTAATACTGTATAGGTTATTTCTGAATGGTAGAATATTTGATTTCAATCGATGATTAATTCATACGTCAGGGAAGGTTATTAGCTGTCATTGTTGATGTTTTGAGCTTGTCATAACCTTCATTCCGTTCTTATCTACATGTGATATTATCAGAAATTGTTTTGGGACTTGCCGGTGTAAGGCACGGAGAATTGACCCCTTCATTCAACCATCATTCTTATTTAGGGCTTCAAGGCTTTCGGAGTTGTGGGATCTGACTTTATTTGTGGTGATTTTCCCCTTTTCTTTTTTTTTTTTAATTTATTTGAAAAATTGTCAATGTGTTCATCTGAAGACTTTTTCTTAGAAGATATGGATGCCTGTTTCACAGCTTTTGATAAAGATTGGTAAATGTTAATTTAATTAAACAAAATATAATTCACTGGTTTATTTTGTAGTTTTCCAATCACCAAGTATTGAAAATTGACAATCTCAATTCGACTAGTTCAGTAATATGACTATATTGTCTTTTATTTTTAAACCAAAAATGTTTTTTTATTGTTGGGTAAATGTTTTTTAGCATTTATTCTCATATTATAAAAATTTATTGGGTTTTTTATGATAATAAATGTCAAAATTGTAAATTTTTCTGTGTTTAATGTTGTTATTTAATTATGTGATTAAGGTTTAATAAAGAATATTAAATCAAGTTTTTTTTATTTATTAATTTTTTATTGAAATTTATTCCAACTTGAAGGTATGGTATATAATGAATACCAAAATACATTGTTTGCATATTGAGTGTGTGATTACTTAAAGCATATTAAGGAAGTGTGTGGGGCATAATTATAATGGAGGATAAGATGATAAAAAAAAACTTCTTAAACAGTCAATAAATATTTATTGAAATCCGATGTTTCAATCAAAAGAAAACAAAATATATGTCTAATTAATCATTAAGTATTTTTTTACCATATGAAAATTTCCTTTAACCGCCTTCCGAACCTTCTTAGCCTCATATAATTTTAATGGCTCACTAATAATTATTCAATATAATGGCAATGACTTAAAATTTAAGTTAAATTTAGTAACAAGACTTAGAATTTAATTTAAATATAATGACAATGACTTAGAATTTAAGTTAAATATAATGACGACTTAGAATTTAAGAATATTTTAAAAAATTTATGTTATTTTTCTCACAGTGATGGCTATCTTAGCATTGAAGAATTTGAATCAATATGTCAGGCACTTTTTCGTAATGACAGTGGCAGAGTTTATGGATTTGATAGTAATCAGCTTCGAGAAACTTTTGATGTTTTTGATTTTGATAAAGTTAGTAATATTACAAAGTAACAGTAAAATAAATTATTAATTATTAATGATGGAGTAATAATTATTTCACTTTTAGGATGGACAGATTAGCCGGGATGAATTTGCATATTGTTGGAACTGTTGGATAAAAACGGTAATTTGATATTTAAGAATATTAAACAAATTGAATGTGCTGAGTAGTATCTTTTATTTTTTGCTTTTTAGATTTATATATGACTATTTGGAGGATAATCTCTTATAAAGAATTTTTTGGAAAAGCATGCTTGACCTAGGGTTCCCAGATTAGAATAGGTTGAACTCTATTTCACAGTTGGACAGAAATTAATACTATCAAATAAAAATAAATTAGAATTTATTGCAATAAAGTATAAGCGAACTAGCAAACGTTCGCTTATGTTAGTGATATTTCTCAAACAATTTTATAAAGAAATTACTGCAATTACAATTTTAAGGGTTAGTGGTACTAACTTAATTGTGTAGAATTTGAATTGATTTTTGTTTATTTATTAAACTTTACTATATGCTGCTATGACTAATCATACGATCCTACAGTGGGAGTCCTAAATTTTGCCTTTCCAAATATAATTAGGATAGGGATCTTTCATGAGTACCTGACACCGTACAGGCTCAAAATCCCCAATTTACATCCCTTCCAAAGAATGGTATAACTAAAAATTTCTCCATAGAAGGTTGTTGTACTAACAACTGCACAACTGGTGACTCCATTTTTATTATTAAAATTATTATAGCTTTAATTAAAAATTATTCTTGGTGTTGATTTCCATACATTATTATCCTGCTCATTTTAGGTTGGGCCTTAACCTAACCATAATTAAATCATTACTGGTTCAGCTACAAATTCTTCAGATCAGAAGGAGTCGATAGCAACAGTCATTTTAAATAATATTGAATCAAAGCAGTCATAACTTTAATAATACTAATAAATATTACTTTAAAACTTGCATTCAAAGCAGTTGTTTAGCAAGAATTGCACTAGTGCCGTGATCACAACTGATTACGTAATCCTAATGCGAAGTTCTACCATCTATGTAAGGGGTGGCCAAACCAAATGATCTCGTGGGTCACTTTGGAAATGCTTCATAACATCAAATTTATGATTCTCACAGGCAAAAATGATCAAAGAGGGCCGCATTCGGGCTGTCGGTTGGCCACCCATGATCTAAGTCTTAAAAATTAAAAAAAATTTCTTTCTGTCACTACCTAAGAACTACAAAGTATTTTTCTGTAGTAAATTACTTCACTGAATGGTGCCAGTTTTAAAGTATCACAAAAGCACATCAGTTTCAAAATTATCAATGATCTATTGGAATAAATTGGAAAAAAAAATTATTTTAGTGGATTTAGTTTACAAATTTAGGGGAAAATAAATAACCGGTGTAGAATTTTATATTCAGAATTAAATTAAATTTTGTTATTATTAAAGTCATGTGAGTGCATGATTCAGATATTTTATTATTAACCCATTGGAATATCTGATTGTTTTGCAGAGTAGGTATTGGTATATCATTTAAATATTCTTAGAAAGAATAAAATCAATATTAACTATTTAATTCCTCTGTTCTCAGTATGATGTCTTTAAGAAAATTGATTTAATTTATTTTTATTTATTTCTCATTATTATTGTATTTTTTACACATATTCATAGGATTAAGGTGTGTGAGACCTTTTGTATTTAGGTTCAATGTTGTTGCATTATTAGTCGATTATAGCAATCATCAGATTGAGGATAGAAGTGAATTAGTGAAAATGACAGCTAGTAGAGACTTGGTTATTCAATCAACTAATTTGATTTTAATGTATGATGCAGCCCCAATCTTGAAAATTGATCAGGGCTCTGTTTTAAGAGAAGGTTTAATGGAACTAGAAAATAAAAAATGTATTTATATTGCTTAAATTCATGCCATTGTATTTATATGGCTAAAATTCATGCCATTGCAATTATAATTTGTTAAGATTATTCAAATTTTCTATAATTGTAATTAATTATTCAAATAAAATTACTGTGTTTTGTAATAATGACAATTACTATAATTGGAATTTGTAGTTTTTAGTTCCTATTACATTTTGCTTTATTCTGTTCAAATTTTAGATATCTAATATTATTAATCAAGATTTTCCTCATTAAAAAAGCTCTACTATTGCCTTATTATGTTTATGTGCTCTTAAGAATTTTGGGTTAAGTAACTAACACTGATAATTATCTAAAATCATATAAAACTTTGTTAAATATGTTAGTAGTCAGTTTAAATAAATAATAATGTTTTTATTTACATTTGAACCAATTTAATTGGGTGAATGTAGAAACATATTTTAAGGTTATTATAGATAAATAGTTTATATTATTTAGTTTCAAGGAGTTGTGTGACTTCTTATGAAGCTTGCCCTTTTTTTATAGAAAAGTAGCTTGGACTTGGATTAGGTATTTCTGTTGATTTTTCTACTATTGCTTTAGATAATAATTATTACTTGATCTACTTTTGATCTTAAGATTTTTACTGTCTTGTGCACGGTATAGGAATATTGTTTTCAGATATTCAGAGGAAATAACAATTTTAGAACTCATTTTGACTTGTTTCTTCATGATGTGTGTGTGTATGTTGGTTCGTATATAGGCGTTGAAAATTGAAATTTTGTATTTCGGATTTTAGTATTACAGTGGAGCGTCGATTATCCGAACTAATGTTGTCAGGGGTGGTTCGGATAATCAAAATTCACTAAAAAATAAATAATATATATATATATATATATATATATATATATATATATATATATATATATATATATATATTTATATAAACATGCATGAAAGGAAAATCTAAAACAATTAATAAAAGTTTATAAAAAGCATGATTATTTATTAATGTAAAAATATATGTACATAATGAAAAATGAACGAATAAAAAATACAACACACTGCAAAGAACGAAAATATGTTGGAACATATCGCACATACAGTGCTATAGCGTCACTTATGCAATTTTGTCAAAACTGAACTGAGTATGTTTATATTTTTTTAACAGTAATTAGTGAGATGTTTGCTTTTACTTTAAAATGAAGTTTAAAGCTATAGTTTAAATATTATCATTTTATTTGTTTAGTCAAGATGAACTATATGTTGTAATGGGATGTTGAATTTTCAAATGCATCTCCTGAAAAATTACATCATTTGCATAAGTGACGTTATAGCACCGTAGGTGCGATATGTATATGTATTCACATGTATGTAAAACAAATTCAAATTTATGCAAAGATTTATCAAAATTAATTCTGTGGCTTTAAGAACGTTTTAATACTTGTCTGCTTCAATGTTGACTTCCTCTTCATGGCAGCTAGATCTCTAATCCTTTTTAGTAGCAATAAATTAAAATTACATTTGGAAAAAAAAGTTCTGTTAATTGAACGTTCCGATAATCAACGCTCCACTGTATCTGGTTTTGCATCCCAAATGTCATTTCATAATCACCAAAAGTAGTATTTTACTTGATTGCCTTAATGATGTATATTTTCATCAAAAATTACCGTAAAGTGTAAAGAAAGATTTTCAAATTTGGTATTTCAGACTAAACAGATTACTGTAAAAAGAAAATTAAATATAATGAAATTCTTTTTAAATTATTAATAAGAATCATAACTTTCTTTTAAAAAAGTAGTAAACGCTGATTTTATTTGATTTAGGATCACTTTTTAGGCCACTATTTATTATTTAATAGGTGTACAAAGAAGTAATGTGGTTGCAACATCAGGCTGTTTTACTAATATTAATATTAATTTAGAATCTGTTTGAAACAATTATTCTTTTTATCCTACTTAGATAGTTCGCCCAGTGAGTGCCCTTTTGATAATAGATGTTCAGAATGATTTTATTTCCGGATCTCTGAGCATCAGCCAATGCTCAGCTCAACAAAATGGCTTAGAGGTAATTTCAAATAAAATCAATTTATTAATATAGAGATTTATAGGAATAACATTTTTTTTATCATAGGTTGTTGAACCGATAAATCAACTTTTGGAAACAGTCAATTTTGATGCTATATTTTATTCATTGGATTGGCACCCCAGTGATCATGTCTCATTTATAGATAATCTGAAACACCGAAAAGTACATCCATCTAGTCCAGTAAGCAGAGTGATTATGTTTTTTTTAGATAGAATTTTTATGTCAACTCTAAAAATAAAGAGATATGTAAAAATATTTTAAGGTTTCTGCTGAGGAAGCGCAGACATATGATACTGTTATTTTTGATGGCCCTCATTTGATGCATCAAAGGCTATGGCCCAGACATTGTGTTCAGGGTTCTTGGGGTGCTGAGCTTCACAAAGACTTAAAGGTCAGTCTTTTGTTTAATTTTTATATAGTTAAATTTACATTCTTTACACTTAATTACAAAAATTGAGAAAGATTATTTGATTTCTGCTGTTTACAACTGTGGAAAAAAACAACGTTATAATGTTAGTTTTAAGCTTCCTACAGTTTCTCCTCAAATATTTAGTTTGTATATTTAATCTTATATTATTGAATATTTTAAACTAATTGGCAAAAAATTCAATTTTATGGATATGGTACTCCTACTAATATAAAAATTATGATTTGATAAATTAGAGTCTGTTATAAACACGTTTATTGAGAAATAGAAGATGGGTTCAATAAAAAGGGATGAGCTTTTGATATAAATGAAATATTGCTTAATATTTTTACATGAAAAGAACATAAATAGAATATCAACTTAAACTGAGTATATCCCATATACATACACTAGAATTTGGTCAATTTCAAAGGGCAAAAGTTGAGTTAAAAGAATAAAATTTTTAATTAAAAGTTTTATTAGAAATTGTTCCATTTTAATATCAGTTATTAATTTTCATTTTATCTATAATGAACCATTATTAAGCTATATGCTGGTATTCTGATTTGTATCCTGAATTATTTCTAATTTATTTATATTTTTATGTTTAGTCCAAACAAGTAATTTCTATTTATTAGTTATTCCAAAAAATATTTTTTTTATCATTAAACAAATATAGATGTATGTATGTAATGTTTCATCAAATTAAATATAAAGTACTACAAATATGCCTAGACCTGTTTTGACGAATTGGAAATATTTAACGAACAATTATTGTAGAAATCTTCTGGTTAAAAAATTAAAATTAAATAGTAATGTGTTCTAGTTGAAAAAATAATTATTGTATAAATGTTCTGCTTAAAAAACTAAAATGTAATAATAATAAATCATCATTTATTATAAAATTATTTGTTCTGAATAATAACAATTATTAATTAACCATTTATTTATTAATTCATGAAACCTATAAACGTGAATTCCTCTCTTTAATACTCAATTAGACCAATCTGATACCAGTGTATATTGAAGGGTAGGTGAAAAAATAGATCTATTATCCAACGCCTGAATAGAAAAGTTGAAGGCTCTTGAAGGGTTAGTGGTAATTAACACGTCAAATAATCAATGTTGGAGATATCACCTGGGGTTGCATGATCTTCAACCTTAACCTTTCCCTGACAGCATGAAATTGGTTTCTGACCTCGATAAACTCTCCTAATAATATTTCACAAAAGTTATCTACATGATATTTTATAAATAGAACCAAGTCATGACATAATGTAAATTTTTCTACTTTTACTTATTTATCTTTTTAATGATTTGGTTGTCGTTCATTGCACCAAACTGAAAATAACAATATTGCAACTTTGTAACTTAAACTAAACACTTATGTATATTCTGGATATTTTTTTTGGAACCCATACACATTTATTCTGTTTGTTTAATTTCCCTTCTATTTATTTATTTATTACTGAATACTGAACAATGTTTAAAAAATATTAGTTTCAAATACTTAAGAAACTATACAAAATTGATTCGGTGATGGTCTTAATGGTAGCCTTTGTTAAAATCTGAAATTTTTTTTCTCAATTATAACACTTTATTGTTTGTTTATTTAATGTCACTATATGCTACTATGGCTGATTGGACAATGTCTACAGTGGAAGCCTTGATTTTGCCTATCCAGGTTTAATTAGGACATGACATTGTACAGGCTTGGAACCCTCATTTTACGCCCCTTCCGAAGTATTTTTAACTAGGATTTTTAACTCCCATTTAAAAAAATTTGAGTAAAAAAGTTAAAACATTTTCAGTAAAGTCGTATCTTAAACTTTCAAAAAACTAAGTATGTTTCATATTAATCGGTTTTATGAAAATTTATAGCTAAATCATCTTGGAGTGGCTATTAAAACGGAGTATGATAAAGGTTTTTGTTTTATTCCAATCAAGAAGGTGCTGAGGATTTTTTAAAAATTATTTTGCAATTTCAAAATTCAAACCATGCATTGCAATGTTGATTTAAAAATAAATAAATTTCTCTATCTGTTCATACTTGTATACCAAACACAATGGTGGATTAATGATGCCTTTCATGATGATTGTTTATGATAATGTTTGTCAAATCATAACTAAGCTAAAATTATTTATTGTTAATTTGTTTTGTAATTTATTTAATCTATAGTCGCAATTACTTAGCTGCATTATTTATAGGAAATAGCAACTTTAGATTAAAATGTATTTTCATGTTAATTTATTTTACTTTATTGAATAATATTAAATAATCTATACCTATTATAAAATATCTATTATTTTATTATATGTCAATTGATATTGATTTATTACTATTTATTAGTTTATTGTATGCACCTCATGGGTCATATTAATAATGTTTTTAGGTTGTTGAAAACTCAGTCAAAGTTTATAAAGGAACAAATCCAGATGTGGATTCATATTCTGTATTTTGGGATAATAAAAAATTGACTCAGACAACTCTTGTTTCACAACTTAAATCAAAAAATGCGACGGATGTATATGTTTGTGGTTTGGCCTATGATGTTTGTGTTGGTAAGTAAACTTAATATATTAAGGTAATAAGAGCAATAACTCCAAAAGAGAATAAAACCCAAACCAGGTTTAACATTGGGAAGTTCAAGCAAGTAAATCATCCAGTCAACTTTCCTTTAATATAAGTATCAAATTAGCTATAGTTACACTGAAATATAAAATTGTGTTTATGCGGACCATAGGTAATACATCCCACTTTTACAACCTAAAAAATACTGACAAAGTGGGGATAGTATTATTTCAAAACAGTTCATCATTTATTGAAAACAGAGATTATTGAAATGAGATTAGAAATCTATTTTCTGAATTGTCGGTCATTTCATGTTTTTCAGTCATATGATGTCTAAATTCGTAAAAGATAAATCCAAAGCTTTCAACATTAGTGTATTTTATATATAAATTTCATAATATTATTTCATCCCTCATTGTTTTCTGTATTTATCATTTCTTCAGTAAATATTGGTCAATAAATGTTGACATAATTTATTAAATTAATATAGTATTTAGTAGATAGTGTTTCTTCTCTTAATAAAAACATTTTATTAGGCGCAACAGCAGCAGATGCCCTCTCTATTGGCTACCGAACCATTTTAATTGATGACTGTTGTCGAGGTGTTGATTTGACTGATATAGAAAAAACAAAAAATACGGTTTTAAATCAATTTGGTGTCATTGTCAATGCTGATCAGGTAATATCTTCAACCAGGATTGTGTCTATTTATTTTTATCTAGTGAATCTTACCAAAGCTTATTGATTGTTAATTAGGAATATTTGTATATTTATAAATATTTGGATTGTACTCGATATATTTTCATATTACATAGTACTCATAACATAGGAATGAATATGCCTTATTAGTTTTTTCTGCAGAGTTCCTTGGTGATTTTGAAGTATTATAGGTTATTATCGGATTGTTTAAAAAAAAATTAAAAGTTCAAATAAATAATTTAGGAAGCTGCTATGCAATATGTAACTTTTTTTTTAACGTGCTATTTAATATTTTATTACTCCTTATTTTTTTCTTAGTATTTTTTATGTAAATTTCAGTGCAAATAAATTTGGTACAACATACTTAGAGATTTAAATATAAGAATATCTATTTAAGTATAATAGTATTTTTTAAAGATTAAATATACTATCTATTTCTTATAATATTTGACTATTATTTATCATTTTGTTTTGAAATTTGTTGTCCTTAATGATTAATTTATATTTGTAGGTAAAAGGAATGGTTGAAGGAAGGGATCGTCGTCCTGAATTAGGGTATAAACTTGCTATGGAGCTGAAACGCAAACGGGATGAAGAAGCGTCCAACGCGTTGTGTGGAGAAGAAGAAAACTCTGTTGATTAGATACTTTCTGCATCTTAAAAATAGCGGTGCACCTGTGAATTTGGGCTTCCTAAAAACTATGTGTCAGTGTATATGGTTAAAAATTTTGCTCCCTCTCTTGTCGGAATGTCCATTAGCTATTACCTATATTTAACTGATTAATATTGATTAAAAGCTTGTGATACAAGTTATCATTTATGTTAATGATGCCTGTCCTGTTTTAAGCTTAAAGAATCCCAGTTTCAAGTAAAAGTGGTTATACTTAAAACTCCTAAGTAAAAAACCTTATTGCTTCTGTTTTTTTTTTAACTTAAACCTAAAAAGATTTTGACTATTTAATCAAATATTTATTGATCATTCAATAAATGAAGTTAATTAATTGCCCCGATGACGCCATTTATTGTTTCTGAGAACATGGTTCCCTTATTAATTTTTTGATCAATATCAGTTTAAATAATGGGATAGCAACCATTGAACAGTACCATTATTATGGTAATAAGCTAGTTCTGTACAATTTAAAGCCGTATAATTGCTTAAACAGATTTTAAACTTTTGTTTTTAATATTTGAAAGAAATTTATTTTATATACTTATTTAAGTATCAGAGGCACTTAAATACAATCAAGTTATTTGAGAGAAAAAAAAAACAAAAACTATTTGCCATGTTAATAATGTTATTTTTGGATTAAATATGAAGGTACAGAATGTTTTGAATTATTCTTACAAAAATGACTAATCTATGAAAAACTAATTTAAGATTAATGCCCGAAATTTTTAGAGTTTGTTTACAAAGTCATTTTTATTTAAAAACAAATGTTTGTTTTTTAAGAAGCCCTTGCACAATGAGTTAGGTATGGGTCCATTCTATTTCAGATTTTGTTTTATTTTTTAATAATGTTTGTTATAGTTGATTAAGTATGTAGTATTAAACTTCCCAATAATATAAAAAAAATATATTATTGGTCACCAAGTGCACTTATTGGCCTAGACTTTTATAGCATATTTTATAAAGTACATATGATTTGCTTATTGGGTTAACAGTTCATGCAACTTAAATAATTAGTTTAGAGTGAATCAACACAGTCAATATGTGAAAGATGATTTAGAACAGATATAAAGTCCTCCAAGTAGTTATTCAGAAGGTTGTTTCATATTCGCTTTTGTTAGATGTTACTAGGGTTTCTCTTAAAGAAGAGAAAAATGATTTTTTCCACTCTTTTCAGTTTTTGTAAAATAAAAAAAACAAGTTTTAGCAGCTTTAGAATAAAGTGATTACTGTTGGCCTCATAGAGTTGTTGAACTTGTATGAGTACTTTCATATCCCATTAAGATCAATATTGATTTAAGTTATTATATTTTCCTGAGGAACTTATTTTTTCTGTTCTCAGTTGTTTATTAAACCCTTGATTTGTTTAGAAACTGAAGATTTATGTTCCTATCACTTCATCCTCCAAGATTCTTAAATTTCTTTCATCACACTTTGCAAGTCGTTGTTGGTCTGACAAACTTATTTTTTGTCTTCATATGTTTTTTATTGTTTTTCTAACTATAAACAATTTGATGATTTAAAACAAACCAAATAAGCTTTGAACATTTAGACATTTTTTTCCCTTTAATTTAAGGTCTACAGAATTATATTAATTATGAAACCTATCTTTATTTTCCAACTATTACTCCACATTTAAATTTTTTATTTCTGTTATTTCTCTATACTTGTAAATTTGCTAAGAATAAGAATGCTACTTTGTGTACGATTCCGGTTATCTGAAAGAAGTTACCTCTCTTTGGACAAAATCCGACTTGACCACCTATTCACCAGGACTGTAGATATAGATCAATGATTTGTCATCATAATGATGAAATTCGAGAGGTAATAAGGGGCAGTAAATGGTTGCTATTTTTCAGCCTCAACACTACTAAACTAAGTCTAGTCTAGTCTTATAGTGAAAATTTAACTCAAAATGTACTTAAAATAATACATTCCTCTTTTTGAATCCTTAGAATCTTGCATTTATTTATATTTTCTTGTTTTTTTATATATTTTGAGTCACTGTCTAAATTTTTCAGTCAGAAAAACATGAAGTCTCAAATTTGCAATAATTTAATTATTGTCAATTTGACAGTATCCATACAAAATTAATTATATTCTATTGGTATTAGAATGCAAATGGAAAAAACCACAAGCAGAGCCTTATTTGCATTTGCATTCTAATAAAATTTAATGTTTCGTTTTGAGTTTTGGCTCTATTTTATTGATTCCATTGGTATTATTGAGTCACTGTCTAAATTTTTCAGTCAGAAAAACATGAAATCACAAATTTGCAATAATTTAATTATTCTCAATTTGATAGTATCCATACAAAATTGATTACATTCCATTGGTATTATTGAGTGATTTACTTTTTTTTTTATGTGATATTAGTACTTAAAAATATTTTAAAATTGAAGTTATATTGCATATTTCATACTTGTATTTATGTAACTATTTTTAGATATTTTTTACTTTGGCTTTGTATTATTTAAAATTAGATCCACAGAACCCATCAATATGGGAAATTTAAAATTTAATTTTTGATAAATGAAGGTTTTCTTTAAATAGCATTGTTTTATTGATGTATTCTTCAATAATATATCTGTTAATAAAAGAAATATCTATACGATTCTGTTCATCAATCTAGTCTAAAATATTTTTTATTTATTTATTCAGACTAGCTATGTGATGTATATTTCAATAAAACAAAATGAAACTAATTTTTCCTTATCGGCTGTACTTCAGAGGAACGTACATTTCTTGTACATTCGATCACTACATTTTAATTATTATAATTTCATTTACTGTGAAACATTTTTTAATGATTTCATAATAGTTTTATCGAATTTCATTTCTATCTTGCAGATTCTGGTGCAATATAATTTAATGAATACATTCTCACAATAGTAAAAAAATTTGTACATATTAGTGTTGTGTAGTATGTTTTTTTTTTTATATTCCCCAGTATCACATAAAATAACAACATGTTATTTTGTAAAAGTCAAGTATAGTTCATACACATGTTCCTCTTTAAAGTTAATTAACATATAAATTGAGCTACTCTTTTGTAAAGCATCTTAACACTTTTTGGAAATAATGACATCATAACAACTAATGTCAATATAATAGGCTAATAAAAGAATCTATTTAAGAATATCTCAGTGTAAATCTCAGATAAGCCATATCCATAATAAATCTCAGGGCAAGTTGTTCTTGCACTTCATAATTACTTAATTATGAAATAGGAACCTATTTAAAAATCAAACTTTGTAACCATTGAACATTTCAAAATTTTAAACACTTTACCATGTGTTACAACCAAGTGCCTCAATTAATAAGTAGTAGTAGTCGTAAAGGCCAACTGTACTTAAAAAATATGATACTTTGTTACTTAATTTTAATTTACTTGAAACTGTTAAATTATTTTTAAGTTAATTTTTTCTTTTTTTAGGGACTTAAATATAATTTGATAAATATTGATTTATTTATTATGAATTGTGTGATGCTATTGTAAATAACTGTTAATAAAGTCACTGTTAAAATATTGATACTTTTTATTAATATAGAAAATTGCCATTATTGAAAACCTGTCTATAGAGCTGTAGAATTTCTTTCAGTTTCAGTTTCACTTCCCTATGATGAAATATATAAGTGATTTGATCTTGACAAATTTTTAAATATACATTTTAATGTCCTCTGAATCTCAATAATGTGTGTATTTATAGAGTTGTTGTATATCATAATTTTCATTATTTAATGGAATATAAATCTGTCCATAGTAACATAGAATGGAGCTGCCATGAAAAATAATGTTATGGGCTACTGGGTGTAAAATGGACTAAAATATTACTTAATTCAATAATCTAATATTTATTAACAAATTAGAAAGAATACAATGAGATTATTTAAAACAGTTAAATTATTAAACTAATATCAATTTACAATAACAATATTCTACTAAATGTTATCTAATTTCTAAGATAATATACAAATAATATAAGATATTGCTAATACTAAATAACTAAACTATTTATATAAATTTGTACAAATACAATAATATTACACTATAGTTTACAATTACAAATTAACACTTACAGTTCGCTAACTAAAGTCCACCGACCGTAAGACTCTCCAAATATGACAAACTGCCACAAAGTTTATTACACTTATTACACGGCCACTAATTGTCACTGTTGCTCACTAAGCACTTATTACCGACTGATACTAATACTAACTAACTCGCACACACTGCCACTAGTTAACGACTGCTTATTACTGACTAGTCCGGCCGAACAGCTGGCCTTTTTATATAGGCAAGGTAGGTCGGGGTGGGGTATTTCTCGGAACAAGATCGAGAACCATCCAGGTTGAACGAGATGGGCCTCGGCAACTTCTTTAATCCCTTCCGCTTAATCCCACAGCTCGTCTAATCCTCTTAGCCGGCCCCTCTGCCCCTCTGATCGTAACAATAAATTTAAACTTTTAAGATTTATTTTGTTGCAAAGTAAGTGAAAGTGGAAAGTTGTGATGTGCTCACCAGATTTATTTAAGTGTTGTTTGTTTCGTGACTTTGGGATGCTGAAAAACATCTGGGTCATGAAGGCCCATTGTTTTATTTAAGTTGAAGTAATAAATTGGGTTATCCACATAACTGAAGCCAATAGAGCACCAGGCCAATATGAGAAAAGTGTGCAGAACCAAAAGAGCCTGCCAGAGAGTAGAAGGTAACCCCGTCCTATACGTCAAGTAGTCATCATGGTATCCAGGGTGTTAGATTTAATCAGAAGAAGTGGATAAAATCCATGTTAGCTACCTAACCTATATCAAGTATAACGGCACAGTCCACCTATGTTTAGAGCTGTTTACACATAGTAAAGACCAAACACTCTTCAATTCTCAGAGCATACATACTCTGTAATACAAGTAATGTCCATCACCCCACTACCAGCATGTACTATTTCAAAGCTAATGCTTTTGTAGAGAAGTGATTTGGCTGAGATCTCATACAACAAGTTGTGCAATTAGGTGATCTGGGCCACGAAGTTTTTTGCCTTATCATCATTAGGGAATCTACTTCATAGAGATTAGGTGAGCCCTGAGGGGCTTTCCAGGTTCCATAGGGTTGATCCAAGATTTATCACAGAATTAATAATTATTTGTCATAGCCGGTATTGAACCCAGTATACTATGGAAAAATTATATAAACAAAATATATACAATTTATTAAGGATATTTATAACTGATGATCCAGGAATAAATATTTAAATTAGATTGGCACTATTAAGATTTTGATTTCTGTTAAATAAGTGAACTATTATCCTCCATATCCGATGGTAGAAAGCTCCACTATGGTAGTTAGTTAACAATAATATATTAATAAGTCTTCTTTTTGTTTTACGTGGTAAAGGCATATCATACAACACATCATCATGCTCATATTTAATAATATTATTCGTTTCAACTACTTGGTAGTTGTAGTGATGCTTATAATGAACTTCTCTTGCTAAAATATTAAATCCAATAGAATACCATTTCTGAAATAAGAAAAAATATTAGCTTTATTGAAAACAGATTGAAGAAAATTTAAAAAAAACAATATTTTAATAGAAAATATAAGTCTTAATTATTAAAATATTACCATAATATTGATTAAATTCTTACACCAAAATATATATTTATCCAATATAAATTAATTGCAACAAGATTATTGTGTTTCACAATTAATTATTTGAATTTATTACTTAACAAAAGATAATTTATTTTCAAATAACCAACCAAAATGCTTTTGAATAAATGCTTTGTCTAAAAATAATTATCGTCTTTCATTTTTTATTCAAATTAATTATAACTGTGAAAGTATAAATAAAATATATGAGGCGTGGAGATGCAAAAGAGGATAAAGAAATCGATTGCTATTTTTTAATTTATTAATTTTTTCCACAACTTTTATGAGATGAGTAAATATGTTTAATGTAACGAATCCAATTTAATTTTATATTCAAAGTTTAGATTTATACACCTTCTGCATCATCTTATTTAAAGATTGAACAAGAATTAATTTATTTCATTGATAAAAAAAATAAATAAGGTGTGTGTGATTGTGTGTATAATGTATATATATATATATATAAGTACTCCTTAATTAGTTACTGATAGTCTCAACTATCAATCAACAACCGTTTTAATTTGTTTTCATTATTTTTTGTCGTTTCTTCATTATTTATGAATTTGCTTAACATAGGGTTAATTTCTTTATTTGTACTACTGTTTTTTTCTTCATTATTTAAGGTACATTGAATAAATAATTTTATTTCTTAGTTATTGATTTTTATTCCATTATTTATTGTTGCCACTTATATAGTATGATGTTTTCCACTTTCAGTTTCAACAATTTAAACTTCTCCGATTGTTATTAACCATAAAATATAAATCGGTTTGGAAATTAATCTTAAATCAGATGATTTCTTGTTTTGATTTTTTATTTAAATTGTTAAAGAATTCTCGAAAATTTGTTTACCAATCCGAATCCACTTTATTTATTAACTGTAATGAAATCATGATGAGGATGTGCACAGAGGAAGAGAGGAAGAGGGAGCAGATGAGACACAACCACATGATCTTATGAAGTAGTCCTTGTAACTTATTCAACTTATATTTTAAAAATCGTAACAATTTGTTTGCTCTTTGCATACAGATTTGCAGTCACATATATTTTCTTTTAAATATGGTATAGAAAAGTTCACAGGCTAATATATGCACATTTTACAAATCTTGATAAAATTAAAAAAAAAATAGAAGTAACTAAATTTATTGAATAAGAGGCTTCTATTGGCCATTTAATTAAGCCAATACTGTCCATATAAGTTTTATTATATTTAATTATTAAACAAGATTACCACCTTTAAGGAATAATTAATCCAAGTGATTAGATGGCTATTTCCACAACGTTTGGCCATTTTTAGTGCCTTATTTATTTCACTTAATCCAGGTATGGTTCTCACCTTAAATTTGTTAAGAATAGTAGCAAACAGGATTTCCTTGTATGCTTTAAGATGGTAAATCCTGTAATAAATAATTTTAAATTTGTGTAGAAACTGTTCAATAAATAAACTAGACATTTAAAATAGATTTTTGAGATGAAATAACAATAAAAGCATTTTAGTATCAGAATAGATATGGAAATATCCAAATAGATTTTAAGCAAAACATAATGGTGAATTACGGAGAAATTTCAATAGCAGTGCTTTACCTCAATTTGGAAAGCTCATACAATTGGAATTTTACTGCTTTGTCATATAGACTCATCCCAATGGCCATAGCCACATAGCCACCACAAACTACAAAGATTGTCAGACTTTTGAGAAGGAAATTCAATAGTGATAGTACTGCTTTAATGGTATAAGTATTATTATTGTTTCGTTTAGGACCAACTCATTAACTATTCAATACGAAAAATTCTAAGATGGTAACAATAAACTAAAGTGAAGTGAATGCTTCAATTATAAAACATGTATTTTTATATTAAGCTAATCCACAGCTTAAAAAAATAAAAAAGTATGAAATTGTCTAGGAGACAGAATCCTAAAAAAGAACTTTTATCATATTATAAAGTGTAATTAGTTTATACAGCCATTAATGAACAAAAGGAGATAGTGATAAAAGGAGAGCCTGGAAGATTATATAACCTGGCTAAGAAAATAGGCATTCGTTCCTTGCCAAGCCGCTCCAGTTTTTTAATTCTATCCTTTACTTCTTCTAATAACATTGAATTTACTGTTCCTCCTGCTTGGATGATATGTGATATAAACATTAATTTTCCTTGCAGCATCATTAGAGTACTTGGAATATTTTCATAACAAAGATCAACATTATCATATGGACAAACTTCCCATAGTTTCGCATTAGTAATATCTTTCCTAAAAATAAATATTCCCATGAAATGAAAATAATTACTTTTTCAGAGGTAAATGATCAGTTCTAGAAAAAGGTAAAATTCAGCTAAAATTTTATGAATGGAAACTCAACTAAAAAATATTGAGTTTCTATTCATAAAAAAAGAACAATTTAAAAAAGTAAGTAGGAAAAATTCTTGTTAATAATAATAATAAAATTAAAGATTTAGTGAACTGAATTATACATGGTAAGTTATACGTGAGATACTCAACATATTTATTTTAATATAAAATAATTTATATTAAAATGAATAATACTACTTAGTTGCAAATTCAATTAGAAAACTGATGTACTTATAATCGATTACCTCCTAAGATACCACACACTCATATAAATAGCAATTCTTCGGCATATGATTCGGTCAACAGGAATCAAATTTGGATTTATAGACTTTTTAATTTGATTGATTAACAGATATGGTGGTATCATACAGTACCCGACTTCAACTAATAAGTACATATTCATTCTGATATGAAGATGTTCTCTCAAATCAATTTCAGACTGAACATCTCCTGCAGTCGCTTTCAATTTCAAAAGCAGTTCTTTTACTTTTTCAAACTTATGTAGATATCCCTAAATAACACAAATTATGTTTAGATGTTTTAAGTTTTTAACAATTAATTATTTTTTAAAATCCTAATGACTTTGTAACAAAAATTACAATTTATTAGTTTTATTAATATAAATTTTATACTCTACAGAAAATTTAATAAAAAGAAAACAATACTTTAAAAAGGAGACAAAAATATATAAAGCAAAATACGAGTAAATCCTGGAAAAACACATAAAATATATACTGGAGAAAAATATCTAACCAGGAGGATCTATAGTAGAAAATTCTTAAGCGATGGTGGCAGTTCTATCAGATATACTTCTCTAGTGAAGAATCTATGAACCCAAGAGAACGTGTGGCAGAAAATAATATTCTGGAGAGTCCAGAAGTCATCGAAGAGGATGAGGTAGAATATGCCATCCAAAAAATTAAAATGGGTAAAGCAGCAAGAAGGAATGACATAGCCCAAGAATTACTGAGATTTAGAGGGCAAAAACGTATTCAATTTCTACAGCAATTCCAGGATTGGGAGCTCGGTATTATTTTCCCAATTCATAAAAAAGGTAGCTCCACTGACTGTGATAATAACTGGCAGACTAAAGATCGCATTTTTGTATTACGAAGCATAGGAATAGAGGAACAAGAAGACATGCAGCTCATCTGCAATGGGGAGATACTTGAAGTTGTAGAAGAATACACCTACTTGAGGACAATCATTAACAACAGGGGAAAAATTGGCCCAGAAGTAGCAAACAGGATATCCTATGCTTGGATATGGTAAAGAGGTTTGGCAATGTTTGTCGGATGGAGGAAGAGAGAGAGAGGCAAGGAAGGTCATGGAAGCTGGACCCACAGGAAGAAGGGCCAAGAGGCCGTCCCAAAGTGGCGTGGCTGCATTGGGTTAAGGCTCCTCAACACTAGCCGTGGCATTCAAAGAAGAAGAGGGTCGGTAGACACCACAGGATAAAATCATTGCCTAAGCAAAATTGATAATTTATTAATTAAGAATAATAAATTTTCTCATAGATAGTTTTTTTTATCCACTGAGCTACTCCTTTCCCTTAAGATTATTATTATTTATAATAATAGTATTGAATTTCTATACAACTTCTTTAAATTCCTCTTATGGCATTCCTAGTGTCGTGTCTGCAGCCATGCCTCTCAGTCCCTACTACGCTGCCTCATTTCCTTGAGATCCTTCCACATCTCAGGCTATTTTGTATACTTTTAATAAAATATACTGCAGAGTGAGTTATTAGCCCAGCAATGGAGGCCCCATATCCTTGGGACAACTGGTCTGAATATTTATGTCCCCTCAGGAGAAAGGGTGCCTAGGCTATACCCCCCCCCCCTCTGGTACTGGGTTTCCCCCAACCTGGAGAACCAGTGAGTGGGTGATTGCAGTCAGATGGCTGGGCGATTGGGCTGCCAACTCCCTACGCCAAAGCATTTTTAACAATCACATTAATTATTTGAAAAGCCAACAACAATTTTCAATAACAAAAGTTCTAATATTGGCTTGTAACATATGAAATGTCAGTGAAGGTGTAAATTTGAATTATTAGCAAAAAAATTATTAAACAATATTTTTATTAATCAAAATAGGATCCTTCACTTTCAATACACTTCTCCCAACGTGAAACAAGCATTTCTATCCTTCCTCTGTAGAAATTAGGTGTCAAGGAAGAAGCAAAGTCTTGGAAGCCTGATTTCAGGGCATTTTCGCTGTCAAATTTTTTATTTCTTAAAAAATTATCCAAACAACGGAAAAAGTAAAAATCAGTTGAAGAAAGCTCCAGAGAATATGGCGGGTGAGGAAGGACCTCTATATTCAGCTCCTGGAACGGAAGTGAGGAGCACGTTTCCAATCGGGTGAGCTGCTGGACCTTGGTTAATTCATGTGGTGCCCATATTTCCAGCTTTTTTATATTACCAATCTCCTCAAGGTGCCTGAAAACAGTCATGGCACTTGCTCCAAGTTGTGAATCTAATTCACGAGTGGTTTGGGAAGGGCCCGCTTCGACCAGCTCTTTCAACTTTTCGTTGTCCAACTTAGTCTTCGGACTACCACGTTTTTTGTTGGTAACGTCATAATCCCCAGACCGAAATTTTTCAAACCAACAGAAGATTGTTCTTTTGCTCACTGTATCTTCACCATTAACAATATTAATGTTTCGGAATGCCTCCGTGACGCTATGGCCAAGTTTAAATTTGTACAGAAAAAATATATGAATTTCGGCGAAAGACATAATTTTATTTTTATTTATTTTTAAAAGCTTGCTTCACTTTCAAAAGGAAATGTAAGACTGATTATGAAAAAGGATTAAATTATCTTTCAAACGGTATACATAACATAATTGTTTGTGTACAAATAATCTAATCCCTAATGAAAAGAAAACTAAAGAAATGAAACAAACGGAACTGACATTTTATCCGTTACGACCCAATAGCTGAAATGTCAGCCAACAGATTGGATGATTCCCTATTTATGTATGACTGGCCTAGGCTTGGCAAATGTGTCATTGCTGACATCAGTCGTGAAAAAAAATCAAGTCCTTAAATTTCCAATTTATATTTACTCTATAAAAATCTTATTTAATTCTATACTTTAATAACTTTTCTAAAGAAGTAAATACATAATAACAAAATTTATATTCCTTTTCGGTTAATAAATAACTTCACATTCTGAAAAATTTGCTATTATTTATTTCATTTTACTATGTCAATTTTTAAGTAGAAAAGTTGATTGTATACGAACCAAGGTTAAGAGCATAGCAGGATAAACATAAGCCATAACATCTACTGCTTTAAAACTCTCAGCAATATCAATGAGGGCCTCGCCTATTTCAATTGCTTTAGGCATCTCACCTCTGCAAACCCTGAAATATGTTATTAGAACAAAAACAGAAATAATATTTAAATTCTATTTTATATTTGTATTAGTATTCAAAGTTCATTAATACCTCCCTTTAAAAATAGCCAAGTATACTTTTCCCAAAGACAGTAAATCCCAATTGGATTTTTCAGAATACACTTCCAAACAAATACTGAGAGCTTCTTTTTCAGTTTTTTTGGAACTTTCTAATTTTCCAATCATTAAATATGCATCTATACAAGCTGCATAGGCATTAGCCATGAATTGAAGTTTTTTAATCGCTAAAGCATAGCGAATAGCAATCTTGGCAGTGTATGCTGCTTCTCGGAATAAAAACATCATCTACAAAATCCTATTTTTTATTATTTTTGTTTAGAAATAATTTCTATAAGCAATAAAATTGGAATAGATGCACTTACTAAATAGAGGTCTGAAAGAGTAATATAAACAAGAGATGACAAAGCTATATTTACTCTTTTTTTTATAATAAAGCTCTTTTTGAACAGTGGGGTTTTCAAAATCAAATTATTTGATAATGCTTCGATACCAAAAAAGTATCTTTCGGATGCAACTTCATTTAATTCATTTGAACATTTTGAAAGATCACCAAGACTAAGATAGCATTTTCCTAAACAAAGAAAAAAAAAGGACTATAAATATATAATATGTTACAATACAAATGTACTTTATGTATTAATGGGTCATGCTTTACAGCTAAAAACTATTAATACAAATGTACTTTATGTATTAATGGGTCATGCTTTACAGCTAAAAACTATTAACAACACTGAAACTTACTACATATAAACTAGCAAAATAAATTAAGTGTAGTTGGAGACCCATATATTTTTATTTATTTGGAACTTCTCGGGTAGAGTGGTGCCACTACTGATAACAGTAGAGGATATAGCTATGTTTTAACCTTTTGAAGTTTGTTATTGTTTGTATATATAGTGCGTTTACGGTCTTTTTTGTTTTTAATTAATAAAATGATGGCCACGTGACCTTCTTAGTTGAACTAGTGATTTGAGTACTACCAGTGGGTAGTTTTTCAACTTGCCATTACTCATGTCATTTTGTATCATATAGCCTATTTACTGGATGTATTTTTTTTTTTATACAGTTGTAAATATCAATAAATAAATTAAAAAAAAAAAAAATTAATAAAATATGATGCAAATATGGGATCTTCCGAAAACAAAGATTGAAGCAGTTGGAAGTTTTACAAGAAAAAAGGATATTGTCTCGAAAGAAGTGTTGTGAACAGGATCACAGCATGCTACCGTGCTACTAGCATTGGTTTTTCAGTTTTTGAAAGCACATCACCTACTGTCTCAATACAGCACAAACTGTATCTAAATTTTTTCTGATGTCCAGTTTGAGTGTGTGTGTGAGTGATTTTGAGTATTTGTACTGCTGACCAATAATATATACAAACATTTTATAAAGCAAGCCATAGCCGTTGAGGACTAAGGGTTTTACTCCTTTAAACACTAACAAACAACAACTTAGATGTCCATTATATGGCATTATAGTTGTCCACAGCAGCGTTCATAGATTGGAAAATTCTAGGGTATGACATTGCATTGACCTTATATTCAAAAAGAAAAACAAATGTTGGTCGTGCATTGCCGCCCCAATGGGTTCTGGGAGATATTTGCCGTGAAACACAGGAATCTTTTTTAGGCAAAGTATCGAACAATTCGTTCCAGACATTGAGTAATAAAATTATTGAACATGTGAGGGAAGGTTCAAATATATATACTGCTTGCTGGAAGTCATACACGACGAAAGAATTAAAGAGGTTTGGTTTCAATCATTATTCAGTTAACCATTTCTATAATTTTATTAACCCTCAAAACGGCATTCATATACAAACTAAAGTGGCAAAACAAAAATGAAAGAGGAACAATAAGAGACTATTTGGAACCATATCTAATTGAATTCATGTTCTGAAAAAGCTACAAACACACGGACTTTGAAATATTACATATTGTATCGATAAATAGTCCTGTAGATATGCAAATATTTGTTATAATTATTACTATTATAAAAATGTATTATTAATATTTATTTCAAAGATATGTAAATCATTTATAGATGTTATTATAAAATTATTGAAATGTAAATAGAAAAAATGTTACAATTTTCTTTAATATTTCGTTGCGACAAAACTCCTGAACAGAGGTGCTAGTGTCGGAATGTAAGGTTCAGCAATCTTATTCGTGGTGCCACTCTGACAGAGAAGTACCATTTATTTTTACTAATCCATAAGATGGATAATAATTATGACTTCTACAATGAATATAAAATAAAGAATACCTAAATAGCAATGGATCTTTTTCTTCTCAAACTGTAAATCCTTCAAAGTCAAAGTGTCATTGCCCTCAGCTAATTTGGTACCTGCTTTTGATTTTAGTAGCAGGTTTATACAGGTCTACAAATTAGAAAATACTTTTTGTTAAAAAAATGATAAATTAAAAAAGAAATTAAATTAACTCGAATTTAATACAATCGACTACTGAATGGCAGGACTGATTTCATCCAGGACTCATTTGCATCCAAGTGCGGGATATTCTTAAAGCCGTAACTATCTGTTGTTATCGATAGGATATTAAACCTCAAATGCTATGAGTTAATAATAGGTAGCTACAACCATCTGACTTATTAAGCTTGATATTAGATTCCTTCATGGACCAATATGTCTTAAAAACTAATTAAATTTTGTATCAATATTTAATTAAAAATGTAGTCAACATTATTCATTCCTCAATAAAATTAGTTTTGTTTTGCCAACATAGTTTACATCAGAACTATAAGTAACACAATTTTAATTCTTAGATATTTATTTTTATATCTGTATTCCATTATTTATTGTTGTCACTTATATATTATGATGTTTGCCACTTTCAGTTTCAACAATTAAAACTTCTCCGACTGTTATTAACCATAAAATATAAATTAAATCAGATATAATAAATCATTTTGGAAATTAATCTTAAATCAGATTATTTCTTGTTTTGATTTTTATTTAAATTGCTAAAGAATTCTCAAAAATTTGCTTAATCAAATTAATTCTCCATGGTAAACATATTTTTGAGAATTCTTTAGCAATTTATATAAAAAATCAAAATATTAAAAATATTTCAACACATTTAATAAATAAAGTAGATTAAAGTTTATTATATGCAGCATTAACAGACAATAGATAGATTGTAATAAAATAAATTCTCCAAGGTATAATTAATCTATTGTCTGTTAATGCTGTTGAACTTTAATCTACTTTATTTATTAAATGTATTGAAATCATAATGAGGATGTGCACAGAGGTGGAGAGGAAGAGGGAGAAGATGAGATGCAACCACATGATCTTCTGAAGTAGTCCTAGTCACTTATTCAACTTATATTTTAAAAATTATAACAATTTGTTTGCTCTCTGCTTATACATTTGCACTCACATATATTTTCTTTTAAATATACAAAATATATAAGAAACTGTAGAGTTTGTAAAACAAAAATGGTTGCCATGAGATAAAACATTAAAATTATTATTTTTGGAAAGAGCAATAATGTTAGAACTAATCAACAAAAAAATTTTCATTTTAAAATGTTTAGGCAACAACTATATCACTAGAAATTAATAAGCCCTTTGATTGAATTTGAATAATACTTGGTTTTTTAAGTAATAATGATATTTTTTTTTTTAAAGTTTCCAAGAAAATTTTAAGTTGAAATTTCATTTTGAGCACTTAAACCTGCTCCAAGATCCTTTTTTCTCTATATATTTATTGATCTCATAATACCTACAATTGATACTACATGTAAATATGGTGTTTGACTATTAATTAAAACTACTATATGGTGAATGTGAAGAAGCTGTGCACGAATGTATAATTGAAGAATTAATAATAACTTTATGAAAAAAATACAACCTATCATTTATGTTTTAAATACCACTACGACCACTAAAACTTGATTATTATAACAAATCTTGAAAACATGAAATTCACATAAAAATCATGATTTAACAAACCATACATTTTTGTTACATTTACATAATCACTTTTCTAAATTCCTAAACTCAACTTACTTGATACAAATTTCTTGCTTCCAAAAGACATTTCAGAGCAGATTGATATTGTGAGTATTTAGTATGATGTATTCCACATTCGACTAAATATTTAAGTTCTGTTATTTTTAGCTCTGAAAAAGAAATAAATTTTTAGGGTGGTGGCCTGTGGTCTAGTGGTTAGCACAACCTACTAAGCCCAAGATCGCGGGTTCATAGCCCATTAAGTGGCCCTAATATATTTTAAAGGGAATAAAAAGTCCTTGGTTATGCCATCCCTCGGAAGGGACATTAAACAGGGGTTCCGAGCCTGTACGATGTCAGGTACTCGTTAAAAATCCCTATCCTTGTTAAACATGAATATGCAAAATTTAGGGCTCCCTCTGTAGCATCCTCCAATTAGCCAAAACAGAATACAAGTGATGTTAAAAAAACAAACACGAACACACCAATAAATTTTTATTCTATTAAAAAATAATTTAATAAACAATAACAAAGGTGGAGCAAAAACCAAGGCCTTTGATTATTTAATTTCTTTTTTTAGTTTAGTCGATTTTTGTGTTCTAATTTAGCATTTACATGCAATAGAAATGATAAATGTAATTATACAAAATGGCATTTTTATATTCAATGGTCTACTACCTGCAGATCGTGAATGATAAATCAATTTTCGATAAATATCTAAACCCACGCTATAACAACTGCAATTAATGTTACGCTTGGAATACGAGATATCGCTCAGATATCTCTTTCTTTTTCGGGGACCAGATTTCAACCTTTCGGAAAGCCGGATAATATTTAATATATCCCCTAAAAAAGAGACAAGAATTTATTATATTTGTACTAGGATTCATCTTTAATCTCGAGGTAACTATTGAAAAGATAATTTAATAACAAATTATAACAAATTTCAGCTTACAACAGAGAAAAAAATATTGATAGCTTACTTTATTTTCTATGGACTAATGAAAGCCAAAAATAAATTAAGAAATGTTATACCTATCTTTATCAATTCAATGAATACAACTTTTCCATTTCCAGTTCTTTCATTTTTGATTAAACTGATCATATATATAGTTCCATAATGGACCATGATCTGCAATATTAACCACCAATTGCCTTTTTGTCGCTACCCTCCAGCGCCGAATTTCCACTATGTCAGCATCGCCACATGTGCCTACCCATTCTTCCACATTCCTAGGCACACTTTATTTCTAGGATTTAGGTCTTTGGCTATCCTTACCAGCTATACCATCAACCTCTATACGAAGTTTTTTATAGTTGTGGTAACTATAAAAAACTTCAACTTTGTGGGTTTCCTCTATTCTCCATTATCACAGACCACCAAGTTCCAACCTTCCATGAGCCAGTTTCTGGGTATAAGTTTTAATTTAGAGAGTAAAAAGGTGATAAAGTGCAGGGAAAACAATAGTACAAGTTATAACGGTACGAGCACAGGTTTATAGGATATAACTCTAGAGACAAACAATATACATCAATGACTATCCAGTCACTACCAGAAACCAACGCTAACTGACTAGACAAATGGCTGAACAAGTTCATGGATAACATCGTGCACAGCCAACATAATCTTAACTGTCACTTTACAGTTTTGATTGTCTATAATTCAATACTTTATAAACAATGTAGATGATATACAGAAGAGAAATTACTTCAACAATAAGCATTCAAACGTGTAGACAAGCACATTTATGAGGAGTCTTTTAAAGGCTCACCTGTATGATTCTACAAGTATTGGGCTTTTATGGTGCTTTGGAGCTTCTTATAACATTCATTATCCGAGAACAGACTTTGGGATTAATATCATCTCTGGATTTCACTTGTGTTCCGGGTAGACGAATTCTTTGAGTCCCCAAATGCTGGCTAACAGTATACACTTGATTATCTTGTTGCCTTCCATTCCAGGGTTTGTGTGCATGTTTTTAGTTTTTTATTTAATTTTTTAGATTCTCAGAGACAACACAAGATCAAGACTAGAGTTTTCTAGCATGAATTCTGCTTGATAGCAATCTATTTCTCTTTGAAAAAACATAGAAGTGGTTTTAATAGAATTATTGAAATATAGATAGGGGATCCTCTTCAAGCATTTTCACTTCACAACATTTTTTTCTTAATAACAGGCACACTTCACCAAAACAGTTCTTCCATCTAATAGGTTCTCTATCAGTAAGTATGTTTGATTCTCGATTCACTTGAAGTTTAAAAACTTCCCTATTGTTGTTGACAAGTTGATAGTACTGGAATAAACTATTTTCTCATCTGCTCTATTTCACAGGAATTAACAGCTCTTAGGGAGCGGAGCGGCTTAGTGGTAGAGTACCGAGTAGCCATGCCGGAAATCCTGGTTCAAATCCCGCTCCAGGAAGTTACTTTTATTTAGTCTGTTTGCGGCGGGAGATGGATCATATGGGATCTAGGACTCTCCTGGGCTCACCCACCCTCTATAAAATATTATAAAAATAGTGTACCCAAAATAAGGGGGAAAACCTGGTGGTTGAGCTTGACCTAGGACAAGTCACTTCCTTGCAGAACCGTTATCCTTGAAACAGTACAGTCTCTACCATGTACTGAACCCCAGACTCGTTAACGGGTCGTAGTGGTTACAGGTTTTTTTGAACAGCTCTTAGTGTCATTTTATTTTTTATATGACTAAATAAACTACTATCTAAATTTTTACAAGTGGTCAACATTTATAAACATAAAATTATTTCGAAAAGAGGATGACACGTCCATCTTTATTGCGTTAGTAACTCTGCACTCTGCTAGTAACAGTATATTGATAGGAAAACGATCTATTAGAAGATCCAGTAATTAAATTAGTATTTAAAGTAACATTTGTCGATGATGAAGTAACAAATAATCAGAGGAGCGAAATATCTAGGCATGTGTTTAAAATTACTTAAAGCAAGAACTGAATTAAAGTACACACCTATATACAACTGGAAAGTATCTTCATTTTCTTCCTCGATTGTTGGATGCTATCAAACAAGCACACTTTATTACACTTACATTAATCAATTAGACTATCTGTTAACAAAGATTAAGAAATCAACTTTTCCTTACAGTGACATAGACAATGAAAGAATATTATAACAGATGCCCAAAATACCCAAAACTAAAATGCCCAATCAAAGGATCCATTTGTCTGTATCTTGAGATAGGTATGATATAAGTAACGTAAATGTATTGGCACTGAACCTATTTAGGAAAATCTTATCGTTTTAATAATAAATAAAATTAATTTTTAATTTGTATCCAGATTGGTTTTGAGTTAATATTAAAATGGAAAAAGTTACTTATGAAGTAAAAATGCGAAAATTGATTTCAAAAATGTTATGACAGACTTAGGAATTATATTTATACAACTTTTAATAAAAACCATTTTTTGCATCAGTTATTCTGAGAAAATTCATTGAGAAAAAATGTCTACCCAAAAAAATAGGTTAAACAAAAAAATTATATACTCACCAACATATCCTTTATAAAACTGCGAGTACTACTTTTTTTAACTACTCTACGAACTTTAACATTCAAAGATTCTTGTCCTTTTTCTGCCATTTCTTTCAAAGCATCCAAATCTAATTTAAACTGGGTATCAGGAATACCCTGTCGTCTACCTATACTTGCTTGTTTGATAGATTTTTTTTCATCAAATGTTACAATAGCAGTTCTTCTTATTGAAAAGTCCGGTTTTCTTTTAAATTCCTTATATGGATCAGATCTACGCAATTGCTCTAGAGTAACTCTAATATCTCCGATACTGTCAGAATTAGTTCTGCTAGATTCAGGGATGGATGACACCATCCTATTCTTTATTGTTACGAGTATTTCATTATAAACACAATCATTGCATTTCATGACCTGCTCTTTGAGGGAATCCAGAGCTCTCGTGTGAAACTGAATCCTTTGATTTACTGGAATTGTTTGATAAATGGTAGAAGCCAGAATTGAGAATTTAAAACTTATAAATTCACAGAATGCATATTTGGGGAATGCCAGTCTTGCTGAAATCCAGATAAGTATCATCGATTACCTTTTGAAAAGGAACTAAAGCATGTATATATAAATATATTTATATATGTATATAACAAAAATTGCCATCTAGTGTGCCTTTGATTATTAACATCTTACAAGGTAGTTGCTGTTTATTAATAACATTTTAAAAGAAAAATGAGTATTTTAAATTTTACTATTAAATGAAATAAGTTTGTGTTAATGTATAACCTAATTTCTGAGAAGCGAGGGGATGGTTGACTGGAAGATAGACGTAAGGAAGAAAATAATTGGGGGTGCAGTCAAATAAAAACACTAAATAAGTGGTTACTTATTTAATTATGTGCCGACGTTTGTCTTGCTCCAGCCTCCTAGAGCCCTGAAGATGACCCACAAACTGGGTCGAAACGTCGGGACATAATTAAATAAGTAACCACTTATTTAGTGTTTTTATTTGGCTGCACCCCCAACTATTTTCTTCCTTACTTATAACCTAATTTCAGTCATCTGCTAAATGCTACAATACACTCTTCCATTGCCGATTGCCATTTAATAACCATATCTTTCACTGGAGCATCAAATATTTTTTATATTCTTTCACGAATTAGCTAAAATTTCAAATTTGCTTTTTGAACATGATCCGGAGGGTGTTTCCAAATTTAACATCCTCTACATTTTGGTTTATGTTCAAAACTGTATTATGGGTTAACTAATGATTCTTCAATTATTCTGATTGGGCATGATTAAAGCACAAAATACAATTTGTCAACTTATATGTAAAATAAAATGAGCAGAAATCGTCTATTGTCAGCAATAATAAAAACATTTACTTCTAAGATAACATTTAGTACTTTCTATTTCACTCATACATGCATAAATGAATAGAAATATTCCATGAAATCGGAAATAATAATTAACTATAGTACCCTAGCATTTTAGGGCAAAAGGGAGAGAGGGCAATTCATTGTTATCAAGCAGTTGGATCATTGAGGAATTGGCGAAGAAGTGAAGTAGATAGTTTGCAAGAGAAAAAAGAAGTTCCAGTGAGACAGAGATTAGATAAAAAAAGTAATGTTAAATGTTAATATATCATATGATATCAGAATTATTTCAAATGTTATCAGCATTATATCATATCATGAGAATTATGTCTCAATATCAGATATTGAGATATAGGATGTATCAAAGTTCAATATAGAATATATCAAAAATTATTATAGGATTTAAACACCATAAATGATATATGATTCACGCAAATGAGATAAAAATGAAAATGGTCATATAATATAATCAATTCATGATGGCACAATAGTGGTCACTAGAGGTCACTCAGGACTTGTCCAGTTCTAGCAGCTTCTAAATATATTGTGTAATACTAAATGTATTTCCTCCTTAATATTTTTCTACCGTAGAAAAATATAGAATAAAAACTTAAAATATATTACTGTTATATTGGTAAATAAAACTTTTCAAGAACGGTTTGCTAAATTATGCTTATGGAGTTTCTAAAATAGTGGAGTCAATGTAAATCTGGTAAAAGTGGGCAATGGGAAGTTTGGGTATACATTGTGATCCTTGGATTGAAAAAAAATCCAAGAATCACAATATATACCATACACTTATGATGATCTGAAGGAATCACTTAAACTCTGGATTTGAAATATAGCCTTTGCAAGTGGTTCTGAAAACGAATCATGAAAGCCATTTTTCAACTGTAAATATGTTTACAACAATGAATTTCTAATGAAATTAATGAAAATCTAAGATCTACGAATGGATCCTCATTCAAAAAATAGGGTAATATTAAGGAGTCATCTAGGCGCTAGTGAGTTTACAAAGAAGGAAGCTGGGAAAGTTTTGATTGAGATACCTTTAACTAGAGATAAATCCCTTATTCCTTGAATTAATAAATATTTTACTGACTGACTTAATTTCAGATGTGTGTAGATGAAACTATTACTTACTGAGGGGTAATGTATCACAATAACACTCAGCAACAGGTACAGGTCCTGATGAAATACTTTTATCAAACTCTCCTCTATTCTGAACATTGGCACATCCAAGAATATCCATTTTGAATAAAACCTCTACAGCTGCAAATCAATTTGTTGATATATAAATTAAAAATGAGTAGCATTATGTATAGTGGTTCAGTACATAGGAATATATCAATGTGTGTAAATGTATGTATTTGTGTGTTCATAGAACATTCTGAATGATTACACCTTCACATACTGCTGATTCAGAAGGAAATTCCATCATGTAGACTAAAGCATATCTTTTAAAGTCTTTTCCAAGAATAGCTCCACATTTCAGTAATAATTGTTCAAAAGGTGTGAGCTTGTCAAAAGTAGCCATAATGACATCTGTAGTTAAGAAAAGAAAATATAAAGTTAATTCATAAAATATTTTGATCACAATACACAGGGTGCATAAAAACAAGGAAATTTTAGGTGTGGAATCTGTAACTCAAAAACAAAAAAGTTCAGTCCAACTTCCCACAGAAAACCAGGGAATTTAAATTTTGACTTTTTTTTTTTAGTGTCACTTTTTTCTTGTATAGGAAAGGATCACACAAAAAGTATTTAATCTAAATAAGTTTTGACGATTGTACCATCATAATATAGATAAAATATGATTAAGTAATATGATTGTACTTCATTAAACGAATCCTTTTTATGTGGGCTTAGAGATACCGATAACCAAAATTGACCTCATTTCTAATAAAGTAATGAGAATTTACATTTCAGTCTTCTGCTAAAAAATTGTCAAACTTTTTTTTCACATCCTCTTTTTCTCATGAACAGTTTAATGGATTTTACTGTTTGAATGATTTTCAAACTATTTAGCTTTGCTAATTATAACAAATAAAAGTTTGTGGAAAGTTCAGCCAATTGTTGGGGAAACTAGATTATACACATTCTAGAATTTTTTAAAGAATACAGTGGTCTGCAACTTACAGATGTGGATGTTTATTTTTGAGTGAATAATATTCAGTTAAATTGAATGGGCATTGGGGAATGAGAAATAAAAAAAAATAAAAAAAATGTTTTCTCTGCTCTCTAAAAATGTTAACAAATAATTTTTTCATGCCATACAATTAGAAGGCAGGGAAAGGGAAAAAATAAAAAGATAATATATATGGGTTGGGTGCAAATAATACTAAAGTAAAATTTATATAATGTTTAAATATTAAATTAATTCATATATTACACTCAGATTGAACGAGAAAAATAGCCTTTTTATGAATCATTGAATATTATGAAAGTGACAACACAAAATTCAAAATCGATTGATTGAACACATAATATAACAAAAATTGATTGAACATTTGAAAATTATCCATTATAACTTAGGTCGTTCTTTTACAAATGTAATAAGAATAATTATTTACCATCAAAAGTTGGAGGAACATTATTAATATCAACAGATTTGTCCATTAATTGGCATACTTGCAAATCTTTTGGCATACGATTTTTTTTAAAGGAATTATTAAACTGAAAAATATTACTTTTTAATGAAAATAGATATTTAAGAAAAATATTCAATTCACTATAGAATAAAATATAATAAACCTAATTGTTAATTAATTGGCTTATATACCTACTTCATTATTAATTGGTAGTTACTATTAGTTTCCTTACCATCTAGAATAGGAAGATAGTATAATCAGATTAAACTTTTTTTTCCATGTAGTAAAAGATATAACATTTCAGAAGTTATTGAATCTAAAAATCACATTAGTAAATGCGCTTCTCCGCTTGTATGTGTTTGTGCATGCATATGTGGAAAGAACTATTGGTATACTCACAACTGCGAATTGGCTAAGTCCTCAATTTAACTAAAAGTTTGGAAATGTTTCTTAAAAATGTGGATAACTCAACAAGAGACCTTCTAAAGTATAAAGTCACCACAAGGGCTAATGTAAACAAATGGATGTTCTAGGTTGGCCATGAGTGGTCAACTCTCCTGTAAATGTCTACTCCTTACCAACACATTATCTCACCCTAAATTTTTACAATACCATGGCTGAATGGCTGAGATTTCCTGAAAATTTCTTCACCTTCCTATTTGGTTCTACCCTACACACTAGCCCGATTTTAGAGTGAAATTTAAAGGTCAACATATTCCTGACCTTGGATACATCTGAGACAGGATGGCTCTCTCAACAGCTTATAAGAAATAGGAGGTACATTCTGAAGCCTGAGGTATCCAGCTACTAAAGCCATCTACAAAGGAGTCCAGTTACGGTCACCTGTGGTCTAGTGGTTAGCGTAACAAACTACTAAGCCCAAGATCGCGGGTTCGTAGCCCGGCAGGTGACCCTAGGATTTTTTAAGGGAGAAAAAATCCTTAGCTACGCCGTCCTTTGGAAGGGACGTTAAACGGGGGTCCCGAGCCTGTACGATGTCAGGTACTCGTTAAAAATCCCTATCCTAATTAAACCTGGGTAGGCAAAATTTAGAGCTCCCACTGTAGGATCGTCCGATTAGCCACAGCAGCATAAACTGAAGTTTAATGAGCAAACAAACAGGGAGTCCAGTTGGGTGTCCTTGGTGTAGTGGTACTAGAACAAGTGGGTGCTCATCCAGAGAATGATACTTCTAAGGGACATCCCAACACTGTACAGAGTTATAGTGCATGATATTTAAAGGCCAGAACATTGTTTTGTGCAGCAGTGAAATGTTGTAAAATAATGCTTAATATCCAAATGCTGCAAACTTTTAACATAGAGAGTAAAAGGGTGATAAAAGTGCAGGGAAAACAACAGTACAAGTTATAGCGATACGGGTACAGATTTATTGGATATATACACTATATAAACTTATATAGACAGACATACACTAAACACACCAACGACAATCCAGTCATAACAAACAGCAATGTCCGAACACAAACAAAGATGTGGACAGTACATGCCAACATGATCTCAAGTCACTTTACAGTGTTGTCTGTCTATAATACAATACTTAATAAACAATATAGATATACAAAAGAGGAATTACTTTAACACAAACATCCATAACCCTTATATAGGTGGGTATAATGGGAAGGGTAACGGGGGCACTGGAATGGGAGATGGGTGCGGGTGTCTCCCTCACTCCTTGCGGATGGCAAAGGCTATAGTGCCCTACTCACTCCCTGAGTCATCGCAGTGCCCCTCATCCCTATCAGCGCCTACTGTCACCTCTAAGTGGTACCCCCTGGGGAGCCCATATGTCTGACAGTCATTGTGGACTCACGAACGACAGATGCGGGGTCTTGTGTGGGCCTCAAAAACACCCAATCCAAGTGTTGGGAGTTCGAGCTGTGGCTGGATGGCAGGGGGTGTATACACTGCCTTTAATCTACCCCATTGTGTTTAGCCTGCTGTATGGAGAGGGGGCAGTACCTGCAGTGTATTAAAATCCCCCACACTCGTCGGAACAAAATGAACCCCAACAATATAAACTAATAAATCTAACCTACCAGTGTCTGAGGAAGAACAATCTTCCTTAGATACTTCAATTTCGTATAATCCAACAATGGATGCCATTGATGACTCCTCGGTTGAAGCTCACCTTCAGGCGCTCACTATGGAGTTCCAAGGACTGAGAGTCATGGCAGGGTCGGGGGAGGCGGTCGCAGCACATACTGGAGTTGCGGCAGTCTACGCTAGTCTCTTGGTGATGGCTCCTCTTAATATAGATACAATGAACCTGCAAGCCCCTGGAGGCTTAGCAGGTGCTGAACATACGTCTGGTCCTCTCTGTAATGTCACACAGAGGAGAAATAGGCGCAGACGCACTAAGAAGGCTAAAGACCTCATCGACAGCGGCATTGCCTCGACGGCGGTACTGTCCTGCCATTGCCAACCGAGGTTGGCACTGGAACCGGGAGCCAAACTGACTCTGAAAAGGGTTCCAAAGTCAGGAAGGCATGTCGCGGTGGAAGTACCCCATAGGGCGGCGCCTGTCGGAGAAGCGGGGTTTCCTAGGAAACCAGTGGATAAGGCAAGCGCATGTGCTGGAGGAATGCGTAAGGACTTTGGGACGGGCCCTTTTACTGCCCCTGTGCCAAGGAGCACTGCTGGTGGTTCGGGTTTCCTTATGAAACCGTCCACTAGTTCAGGAGCACCCCACGCACAGACAAGGGAGAGGACCCTCATGGCAGAGAAGAGGCCCAGAACATCCCCTAGTAATACGGCTCCAGTAGCCAAAAAGCCATAAAGCCAAGTTGTACTCGAGGGCAGCCGGGGACAGGAGAGTTGCAGTTGTTCCTAGCAACTACCCTGAGACCAGGCTGTCTCCGAATGAGTGTGATTTTATCAAGAATCACATTTTACTGAAGTTGGATGAGATTGAGGACGTCGGGAAGGTGCAATCCCAGTTCGGTGGTGTTAGCTATAGAACGCAGGAGTGACTTGCTAGCGTGGTTTCTGGTGTCGTCTAGGAGAGGGGTCTATCCCTTCGAATTGGCGAAGTGAGTATGCTTACGCAGCAGGTGAAGGTAGGAGCCTTCTTCACTACTGATAGGGTGATCTCTAATAAGGTCATCATCAGGATGTTGAGGGTGCAGAATGGTGTGGACGTTGCCGATACAGCATATTGGCAACTCCACCATGTCAAGATGCTGGACAGTGCATGATGTCAGGGATGCTATGGAATCCTAAGGATCCCTGAGACAAGCATAAGCAGCCATAGGGAGCGCAATGTGCAGATCCATTTTGGAATCCATAGAGTAACCCTAAGGTTGCTCAAGAAGAAGTCTGCCGGGAAGGAAGACATAGGTCAGGCAGGCGCATGTACTCCTCGTCACACCGTAGCAGCTCCTAGCAAGGGCGAAGAGGATCCACAACCTACTGCAGCACAGCTAAAAGAAGCATGAAGCTGCTGCAGATTAACTTGCATCACTGCGTTGAAGCATGCCAGGTGCTTCAGCAGTATGTCAAAGGTAAGGACATTGATATTATATTAATACAAGAACCTTCTTAATGGTAGGATTGCAGGGCTGAGGTGGGCTGGGTACAGCTTGATAGCTGTGTCGGACCATCCAAGGGCCTGCATCCTACACAAAACTAAACTAAATATGCTGCCTCTCTGGCAATTTTGTTCTAGAGATCTTGCAGCAGCTAAGCTGTCCCCATTCGGGGAAGGAATGAGGGCAGATATTACCATTACTGCTGTATATCTGTCCTATGAAGAAGTCAACCCCACTCAGATCCTGGAGAGGAATTTGGACGGTGGGGTCTCAAATATCTTAGCTGGCCTAGATGCTAATGCCCATCATGAAGCCTGGGGCAGCCACAATAATAACACCAGAGGTGAGAAAATATTTGAGTTTATCATTAATCCTGATCTTGACATTTTAAACAGGGGGAACAGGGCAACCTTCTGTAATAGGTTGAGGTCGGAGGTGATAGACATCACAATAGCATCAAATGAGGTAAGTACCTACATAAACCACTGGCATGTATCTGATGAAGAGACATACTCAGGCCACAGATATATTAGATTTAACTTTAGCCTAAATGTTCCCCAGATCCAGCTGTATAGGAACCCTAGACGAACCGACTGGGGGTCCTTCCATAGCATTCTGGAAGAGAACGTTAGGAACTGTCCTAAGGTCATAAAAAACACACGGCAGCTGGAATTCCTTAATGAGGCTCTGACTGAAGCCATTATGGAAGCTTACACCAGCAGCAATCGTGTGTGCTATACTAATTCCAACAGGAAAACCTCCTGGTGGAATGATGATCTAAGTAAGCTAAGAAATAGCACCAGGAAGTTTTTCAATGCTGCTAAAAGAACTGGAAAGTGGGATTCCTACAGAGCTTCTCTCATGGAATACCACAAACAGGTAAGAAAAACTAAACTGTACATTCACTCCAGTTGACCACATCCTCAGTCCCGATGGTGTACATTGGTCCGAGGCCAGGGAAATTGTAAATATGAAGTCCCTCAAATGGGCGATAGACATGTTCAAGCCCTATAAATTGGGGGGTCCCAATGGCATAGTACTGGCCCTGCTGAAGCAAGGATTTCCGATCATTGGGACCTACCTGCTGGAACTTCTAAGAGATAACCTTGCTTTAGGGTATATCCCTCCGAAGTGGAGAACATCCAAGCTCTGCTGCCTCGCAAAACCTGGTAAAGGGTCATTCGATGATCCGAAAGCTTTTAGACCAATCAGTCTGTCATCTTTCTTGATGAAGACTCTAGAGAAGATCTTAGACAGACACGTTAGAGAGGGTGTATTGGTAAATAATCCCATACATCCGCTATAATTTGCATATCGAGCAGAGAAATCCTGTGAGGTTGCACTTTTTAACCTGATGTCAAGATTGGAGAAATCTTTGAAACAGAGCGAAACAACTGTAGGCATCTTTGTTGATATTGAAGGAGCCTTTGACCGAACTCCTTACAGTACCATAAGTAAGGCCTTAAGGTACAAGGAGGTTGAGCCAGTCGTGTGCAGATGGATTAATTGAGTTAATCTCTGAACTGGGTGGATCCAAACTGTGGATAAAGCCCAATGGGGGCTGTCTGCAGGGTTGTGTTCTATCTCCCCTGCTCTGGTGCTTGGTGGCTGACTCGCTGTCATCAATCAACGGGGCAGGCTTCTATGGACAGGGGTATGTGGATGATGTAGCCATTCTTATAGGAGGTAAACATCACTGTGTAATCTCTGACTTACTCAATACAATAACGAACATTTTGTTGCGTTGGTGCTTAGACAATGGTTTGAGCATCAACCCACCCAAGATAAACGTTCTGGCATTTACGAGAAAGCGGAATGTGGTAATGAAATTACCGTCGCTCAATGGAACCCAGTTATGTTGGAATAACTCAGTGAAATACTTAGGTGTGAAGCTGGACAACAAACTGAGTTGGAATCAACACGTGGTTAACACAAATAACAAAGCCATTAGATGTCTTTGGGCCTGTAAAACGGGCGTGGGTAATTCCTGGTGTTTGAAACCAAGAATGATCTACTGGCTGTATATAACAGCCATTAGACTCATTGTGACCTATGCAGCCCTGGTGTGGTGGCGAGGGGCTAGTAAAAGTGGACCCAAACTCATGTTGAAGAAGCTACAAAGATTGGCCTGTCTATTGATGACGGGTTCTATGAGGACGACTCCGACTGCTACAATGGAGATGGTACTTGGTCTCAGGCCTTTAACATTAGAACTTGAGTATCGAGCCATGGTCTCCCTGTACAGGCTGCTTAAACAGAACATAATCCCATCAGTTTCGGCTCACTGCAGCTCATGCGAGTTGTTCACAAAAATTGAGGCCAATCGCATTTTAGCCATGAGATCGGATTTGCAGTTACATGACTTAATGTCACCCAAATACAAGGTCAAAATTGACACAGCAAAACAATATAAACCTTGCAATGGCATCAACTGTTATACAGATGGCTCTTTTACAGCCACTGGCGCTGGGGCAGGGTCTGGAGGAAAGATAAATCTAGGGAAGGTACTTGGATCTCCCTAGATAGGTATACTTCTGTATTTCAATCAGAAAAACTTGCTTTATCCAGAGGAGCAGATGTCTTCTAGAAGGATAACCTTCTTCACAGACAGTCAAGCTACCATTGGTGCACTAAGCAGGCACAGTACTAACTCACGGATTGTATAGGACAGCTATGCAGTTCTCAACAACCTGGCGGAGAATAACAGGGTTAGCATTGAGTGGGTTCCTGGACACTCGGTCATCCCTGGCAATGAAGAAGCTGATAGGCTAGCCAGGCTGGGATCGGATAACATTCCATGCACTCCCAAACCAGTATGCGGCATTAGTCTGAGCTAGGCTAAGAGTAGAATAAAGGCCATCTACCTTAAGAAATTGCACCAATATTGGTGCAGGGTAAAAGGATTAAAACATTCTAAATTATTCCTTGACAGCTTCAATGAGAAGACATGTAATGCTCTTCTGGATCTGGACAGGGAAGCATTAAAAACAATTATAGCGGCATATACGGGTCATTGTAGACTCAACGCCCATATGTTCAGGCTGGGACTGGCGAGCTTTCCCACATGCCGCTTTTGTCGTACAGAGGACGAAACACCCTATCATGTTATCTGCCTATGTGATAGGTTTGCTGACCTAAGGTTCGCAACCTTTGGCCAGGATTGTGTCACTAACCCTAGGAAGGTCGAATTAATCAACCCAACAAGTATACTTAAACTTGTAGGTTTAGCTAAGCCTAGATTATAATAATCGCACACAACGGGGCGCACAATAGATCAAGTAATGGTCACAGTGCAACTTTATGCCCACAAAAAGAAAAAAAAACCCTTATATAAATAAATATCATAAACTAAGAATAATACCTAAATCTACATTTTTTTTTAAAATTTAAAATTATTCTCCATATGTACAAAGCATTTTTTACCTCAGTCCTTAAAAGTGCTGGATCTGGGAGCATGTAAATATTTTTGTTTATTTGGGAACTGGGTTCTGTCAAGACAATGATAGTTCCCGAATCAACATATGACATTAAAAATGTCTGAATCCAACCTGGGTTACCATGAGATATTTTTTCAAGCAATCTGACAAATATAGTAATGTTAAAGTATGTTGAAATAGAGGAATTTACTAATATGGATAATAAGTATTACATTGTGACTGATATATTAGTACACTTATAAAGAATTTAATAAAAAGTTAAAACAAGGCTCTTTATCATGATTTATAACTAGCTATATAATTTAGTTAATCTGAGAAAACTTTTGTTGCCTTATGGAAAACCATGGAAATAATTGTTTAAAAAAACTCAGCATTTATGCTATTCCAGATACTAAAGTACAAATATCTGAAGAAAAAAAATATGATTGACAATTAAGTGCTTTCAAAAGATATTTTTGGCACCAAAGAGACAAAAATAGCATCATTGTTGTTAAGTGTTTTTCTGAATATATTGATTTTTGATAACTTTATTCTTTATACAGATAAAAAGAAAATGCCGTTAAAATTATTTCATTAGATAGAAGCCCATCTTCCACTGCTTATATCCTTTTTTATCCTCTCCCATTTTACCAAGTAGGATTGTTAATTCTTTAATGTAGTTTCCACTAACGTTTTGAAGGAGCTCACAAGGAATTCTATCTGCTTCTGCAGCATTATTACTTTTTAATTTTTATTAATTAAAATAATGCTTTTTTTCATGATTTTTATTAAATATAATGCTTAATAAAAATAATTTATAATTTTATTAATTATTTCATTAAACTTGTTACATATTTTCATCAGATTCTAGTCCTCCATAATACCATTTCGATTATTTTCATCTCCTTGTCAGCACAGCAGACCATATTCTATAGCTTATACTTGGTTAACCGATGATCAACTTAATATTACACCAGTATTACTTTAAAACTACTTAATATTTTAATGCCTCACCTGATTCCATTCCTTTTTCTGTACATTTCTCTGCTTGAGTTCTTCTTTTCTTCAACCAAAGTTTAATAAATTTATCACCTTTATATTCTTTGTTGTGAATGTTTCTTTTCTTTCTTTATGTTCTCAGTAAACACCCTCGTATATTTTTGTTTCCATAATTTGGTTTCTTTTAACGATGATGTCTAAATCTTAATTATCATATTCATTAAGTACTCATTTTCATTAAGTCATCATTGGTATTGTACAGCTTTTAACATAGTAGCTGAAGTCAGTATTTGGTTAACTATCAAACCTGTCAGGTTCCCAAGTTAATGGTCAATGAATGTATCAGCGCTTGGAGGCATATTTGAAGCAAGGACCTAATAAATTAGTATTTACAGTAGTTTGATCCCTAACCAGCCTGGACATTGAAATCCCTAACCACAATCTTTACATCATAACGAGGACATCCATCATAACTTTTTCCAAGATAATAATTCATCTTTGAGTTCATCCTCTAAAACCTCAATTGGTCACAAAAACATGCTATTATTGGGGAACCTTTTATTTGTAATCTGCACAGCCTAGGGTTTATTGGTTCAAAACCTATCAGCTGCGGCAGCTTCTTCCCAACCCAGTTCCAAAAATTTTCATACCTGTAATATATGGTGATGTTCCTTTCTTCTAATTCAATCTATGGATGACATGTCTGTGTCTAAGGTATAGATGTCAAGAGATTTCAAAAGAACTTGGATTGCTCCAGGTGTATTCTACAAAGCAAGTGTGAGATCCATTTGATATTTGCTGTGTTGTTTCGAGGTCGAGCCTAATTTTTAGGTTGCTTTTCTGATAAATAAAATTGCCTTCTAAATCTCCTAAACAGTTTCCCTTCCAGGATGGCTAAGAATGATGGGTGGACCATAGGGTGTATATTGCTGGTACACTATGTCTGTACTGTAGGGGTGTTGTGGTGTGCTTTTGGACTAAGTCCATTTTCTAAAACTGCAGAAGTCATTTAATAATTCACGGAAATTAAAAACTCACAAAGCCTATGGGATTTTGATCGTTAATTGTGGAGTTTGAATTATTTGCGATAAGGTAGACAAATATTAAAATATGCAGCCTTTTTAAAATGTAGATTGTTTTGATAAATATGACAAAGTAATTTGACAATACTTATAATTATTAAACCGATGATTACTTTTTTCTCTACCGTAAAAGTTTTTTTAATTAAGACTATGTTTTTATTTTCATGATGAGATGCTAGTGAACACTGCTGAATACTTCTTTTATTTTATTTTTTCAGAATTTTATTAATTTAGATGCTCACAGTTAATCTAATGATTGTGTGTGATTATTTCACATCTATGAATTGAGAAATAAGATCTACAATGTCTATACTTGTGTCTAATAGACTTTTACTCCACTAAGATCACAACAAATAAAGCCATCTTACCTTATTAATTTGTAGGGCACTGCATCAGCTGATAACATCTGACATATAAGTGGTCCTATATACTTCACAGGAAGGCATTCAATGTTTATTGTTAATGACAGAGGGTCAGAGATAAGCTGCCTTGCATGGATATCTTGTAAGTCATAAGAGCTTGGTATAGCTAACACCACAATGATTTCAGGGATTCGGATTAACATACAAAGAGCTTTCCATGATTTAGGATCCAAATCTTCTGCATCATCAATAAGAATCACAGAACGACTAATAATCTACAATGAAATTGGAAAGTGCTTTATTTCTTAAACCATCAAATACAACTTAGCCTTTAGACTAACACTAATCTTATACTCCCGACTAGCATCAATAATATCAGCTCTTGAATGATCTACAGAAAAAAATAAGTGAGTCCACTTCAGCCAAAAAAGACAAACACCACCATCCCCTGAACTTTTCTCTAAGAGAGACACCTTTGCAAAATGTCGAACAATGTAAATTTTTAGGGCTGCTATTTGACAGGCGACTATCATGGACTATTCATATTAATAATCTTAAAGAAAAATGTCTTTCGAAAATCAAAATCTTAAAAGTCCTCTGGAGAACATCATGGGGAGGAGACCGATCAACGATGCTAAGAATATATAAGGCATAAATCTGTTCCAAACTAGACTATGAGAGCTTTGTATATGGCTCAGCTCGCTTCCAAAGCTTAGCCAAACACGATACCATCTATCCACATTGCCACTGGTGCGTTTAGGACAAGCCCCATTTTAAGTATATGTGTTGAGTCAGGGGTCCCACCACTTTTATTCAGACTTCAAAAGCTAGCAATGAGCTATCTGCCCTGACTATACTTACAACCCTCACATCCAGCCTATAACTATATTTTCCTACCTAAATTCTCCAGAAAGTTCCTACAGACGACAAATGCAACGTTACCTATCACAGAAAGATTTTTGTTCGCTATCAATGAATTAAAAGCAATAAACGTTAATATTCCAGATATGAACACACTTCCGTGGACTTACCAACCTCAAAAAAAAAACCTTCAGCTCTCCGAATTCCGCAAACAAAATACAATGCCTTCACAATATCAGGAAAGATACCAGCAGGTCATCCATACCCTACCAAAACATATAGTTATATATACTGATGGATCGAAGTCAGATGCATGGTTTTTATCCACATCCTCTGACAAATTATCGTGTCCTAAACAATAATATAACCACCACTAGAATTGTGGGACTTGGGCGCCATCTGGACTTCGGCCAGCCCCTTCCGAATGGATAGCAAGACATAAAGCTTAATAACCAACGGGTGTTGATGACCTAGATGTTTTACGCCCTCTAAACCCCAGGAAACAAAAAAGAGGAGATTGCGTAACAAAGGGGAGAATCATCAGTTCTTCAGTTCTACAGTTTAAACTTCAAATTTGTCAAATGATCATCCCCTTTTTGTTTCTTCCTGAATTTTATAGACAATTAATATCATAAAATGAAAATGGCTTGAGTTTATTTTTAAAATAGCACGTTTTTATAAAAATATTATATCCTGATGAAATTAATATACAAAACTTTGATGAAGGAATGATTAGGTTTGATTAGTTTTGAACACTGGGGTTTAAAGTTTTAGATCACAAAATATAAAACACCATCTTACCTTTCTGAGCATTCTTTTATAAAATTCTTCTTCATCTTCAAAGATCAATTGATTGTCATAATCGTAAGGAATTGAGAACTTCACATCAAAAAGATTATTTAATCTGTGAAGATGATCAATCTCTTCTTCTGAAGCTGCATCTAGTAATGCTCTCGTTCTATCCTTAATTGACTTACCTATAAACTACTCCCAAACATTATATTGTTTTTATTGTTCTAGGGGATTCAGCTGTAGTTTAATTTTGTCTAGACTTATTAATTAAGTACATTTTTTTAGAAACAATAACTCTGATTTAGAGACATGTTAATAGATCCTTATTAAAAAAAAAAAATATTGTCCAATGAACACTATCAGAGATCAAAATCTCATGCAGATCCCTCAGAAGTATTGGTGTCATAAACTATGGCAAACAATCATATATAAAACACTAAATAATTTTGGTGAAAATACTCATAACAAATACCGCTATATATTTTTAATTATGAAATTTGAAAGATATATGTATTAATATTTCAACACATTGAGATCTCTCTTTTTTGTATTATTTTGTAGGAGGCAATACTAGACATCAGTAGAAGTTAGTTTAAAAGGTAGGGGAACAATGATTATAAATGTTTGTGATTTAATATTGTATTGGATCTAGTTTAGTAAGCTGTATTAGAGTTTAAATAGATTAGATTGATTAAAATCAAGGTAGGTATACAACAAGATTTCTGCCTTTAACCCCTTCAATTAAATATTTTATAACATAGAGGGAGACTTTAGATGCATCTACAATAAAAAAAAATTGAATTAGTTCTGGATGTTAAGGTATTTTTTTTTAGCTAAATGAATTATAATAGACACGAATTAAAATCTTTAAACTTTGGATTATGGTCAATTATAGTATTAACTTTGAAGTTTCACATCCCTTTTTTTTCTTTCCCGAATTCACTGACTATTATGAGGTTCTAAAAATTCCTGATTTTCCCAGTACTTGAAACACTGAGAAATAAATTTGTGTTGTGGAGGATTGTTCAAAAGTAATACTTGTGCAACATTGGTGGGATCTTACCAAAGGGTTGAAAATATTGATGAGAGTGGCACTAAACCATTAAGGTGTATCATAAACATGATAAATAATTAGGAGCCATTTCTAATAAAAAACAAATGATAGTTTTAGAAATAAAAGAAAAAATACTCACAGATGAAATAAGTTTGTAAACTAAGCAGATATCAGTGGTGTTCATTTGGTTAACAGCAATCATTAAAGAGTTCCATGCCCACTGTTCAGAAACATCTCTCAATTCTTGTAAAATACGAGATTTCCCTATCCGAGGATCCCCCCTTAAGATTAAACTTTGATAAGGGGTTGCTTTTGCCATCATATCAACAAACTTACATACAATGTTGTATCTTCCAAGAAGGGGTGTCTTAACAGTATTTCCTCTAAAAAATAAATCAACCACATAAAAAATTATTAGTGAAATTAAATATTAACATCCTGGTATTTATAAAAATATATATTACGTCATAGATTTGTTTCGTAAATGAGTATCACTTAAAATACTAAAATTACATAAATTAAAGCTGCATTAGTGCTCTAGAAAAGATAATAGTTTATAAAATTTGAAAAAATGTTATAAAAACTGCATTTTTAGAATATTGGCTAGAAGAAGAACAGTTGCTAACTTTGAGTAGAGAGCATCATACAAATACATGGTGTCCTAATTAAGATTCTTCTTGCCTCTGCTAACTATGAATACAGTTACAAAGACGACCTACTCATTCATTGGTTTCAGCCATGTTTAGTAATTATGAATCTGATAACTAGTTGAGCCTTTAACGAGGTCTATATATATAAATTAATTATCACATGTAGTGTTTAGTAAAATAAATAAAACAACAGACATCACAATCTAGCTGAAGGTAAAATAGTTTACACAAGAAATAAGACATTCACTGGATATGATGATAAAAGTTCATACACAACACCCCTGAGCATAAAATGTTATCTTATCGTAAAAAAGAGAGAGCATGATTAAACCAGAGGGGCTGTTTTTATTTTTATTTATAGCTGGCATTATGAGATAGTCCGAACCAAGTACTAATGGATTTTCAAAACTAAATGTAGTGGCAGATTAGACTTGTATTTCTTATGTATTAGACATTAATAAAAAAACAAAAAACATATTCATAGGTAATCATATTTTAAACTTACAAGATAAAAATATTCTACTAAAAACTACCATCTATGTACATGTGGACAAAATAATTTATTAATTGTACATAAAACAAAATAATTCCTAGCCCTCATTCAAACTAATATAGAAATTTGATTAGATATAGAAATTTCATTTGAATGCCATTACATTCAAATGAATTCAGTCATTTGCAATAATTGTGGGAATAAGATCTTCCTTGTATATTACATGGGAGAGCGATCAATAACTTAGTTAGGAATATGATTAATGAAGAAACACTGATAAAAAAAATTATTTAACTTTGTGTTTAAGTTTTAGGCAATTATCAGGGCTGAGAAAGTCAAGGCAGCAACAGTGGCAGTTACAAAAAAGAAGTGATATGGTAAAACTAGAAAAAAACGATAAGTAGAAAACATTGTAACAAAAAGCAATTTAGGACTAATATATTGCTCATTGTTACCATCTTTTGTTACTGCATTGGCACTATTTCTGTTGCCATCTTGGTTTTCTTGGTGTAGGCTGAAAAGTCATCACACAAAAAGATTATTTTTCTTATTTTTGTGTTTCTTCACTGGCTGCTCCTCATACATTTAGTATATTATATAAAATACAGTTATATATATATTAGCTTTAAAGAGTTCTACAATAATATAAACTATCCATCATTAGAATCATCCAGTCAACTATTTTTCTCTCAAATATACATGCTTTACATTTTAGGTAAATCTATAGGGTTTTTAATACGTTCCTACTTCCTTACCCTGGTCCCACATAAATGAAGATGTTACCAACGATTCCTATCCCTTTCAAATAAACTGGTTTAGTTCTTTGAAAATATCCTATTGGTAACCTGGAATTGAAGACAACAGTTAGATCACAAGAGACAACATTTTTGAACGCAACCATCAAGCGAGCAGCCCTGTTGACGGCACCGCCTATAACAGTATATTCTCTCCTTTGTGGATGACCTACCACTCCGCAGTAAGTCGTTCCTGAAATATAAAAAATATGATATTTTTTTAAAGCATTCATCTGTGCAACCTAAATACCTTAACATCAAACCACTTATTAGCACCAATTGAAAAGGCTTACTTGACAAGCATTCCTTATCATGGATTAAAAATGATTCAATCACAAATTATTATCACCTAATATTATACTATTATCATTACTCCAATTTTTATTATAAATTGTATGAATGCATCAAAGAAAATTGCTCAAAACATTTTTTCCAAATTTTGTATTTTTATTTTTTCATCATATCAGTCCATCCTCTCTACCACTCATGCAGTGTGAGGTTTCCTTCTGTACAGCCCGGACCACACTGTATGATCCTCTACCATTTCTCTTCTTCTGTTCCATTGCAGCCTTCTCTTTGCAAAGCTTTCCTAAACACCATCTTCCCAGATATGTTGGGGTCTTTTTCTGGGTCTTCTTCCTTCAACCTTAGCCTCGTATGTCATCTTGGCCAGCCTGTTGTTTCCCATTCTTAAAACATGTCCAAACCATCTTAGACTGTTTTCTTCAATGACTTTTTCTGCAGGCTCCACTCCGAGGTTTGGTCTAATTGCAAATTTGGTCTCGTCTTGTTTTCCCTTTATCTTCCTTAGGAATCTCATTTCCGAAGCCTGAATCCTACTTTTATGTTTGATGGTTAATGCCCAAGATTCTGAAGAGTATGGGGAGAAAAGTAGATTTGTATACTCTCAACTTTGTTTGGATAATTCTCTTTAATGAATGAACCTTTTATTTAGTGCATGGAAGTATTTACCAGCTGATATTTTTTTTTGAGTAACTAATTTCTTAAAATGTAAGACACTGGGCCATCGAAAAAAACTAACTCTGTTAACTAAGGAAACACTTAAACTATATTAGTTAATTCATAGTTTCCAAATTAATTTATCAAAATTAAACCGCGGGTAAAAATCTATTGAATTGCTTACTCTTTTTTAAAAGGTTGTTGTGATTTCTTGATATACATAATTCTTAATTTATGATTTCTTAATTTATTCACAATTAAAATAATTAAAGAGTATAAAAATGTAAGTAATATACTCTTGTTGAGCTTATTATAGTTTTATATTGTGTTACAAATTCATATCCTTTTATTATTTTTAAATCAAATTCTTGCAATGGGAGATAAAAGATTACTTTTTTGAGATTTTTGTTCATTTTTATACTCTGCTTCCTTAGAAACATAGAAATTGAAAATATCAAAACTTTCTAAGTAGAAACCCCCCAAGTTTAGATTTTGTAATATAAAATAGTGAAATTATTCTATAATATCATAGTAAAATGATTGAGCTAGCAAAAAATATTTGATTTCATTTAGCAGCTTTCAGATAACCAATATAATTTACACAAAATTTGCTGCCACCAATTGAAAAAAAAATCTTACAAAAAGACACTAGGTCAAGGGTCAACACTAGAGCCTACCCCCACTGGTGGGGCCTGTGTTTTAGTACCAAATAGCATGTTTTTAATAATTACAGTTAGTGGGTAAATAAAATAATAATAATAAAATAAAAATAATACCTATCAGAAGATATTAAATATTTAACAATAATAGTAAAAAGAGAAGCTTTTTAGTAAATATAACTAAGTATACAAATATTATAAATCACTAATATCCAACCTTCATGTCTAACAACTGTTCAAAATAATCAGTGCAAAATCTACTTTATTTATTTATGAAGTTTATTGCATACCAACAGTGACACCAACAGAAACCGATTGGACATTCACAAATTTTGATACTTGTTCAATTATTGTAGCACCACATTGGAGTGTTCTTAAAGCTTCGTCTTTTCCTTTGTAACCTTTCAATCCGAACAATACTAACAGCATTATGTCTTTATCAAACAGACATATTTTATTAATTAATCCCAGTTTTTTATCGATTATCCTGAAATAGATTAATAGTAACTGTGATGAAAATGAAGTAAGAATGAATTACCCTTAGAAAGGTTTTTATTAGCTTAAAACAACAACTGTAGAAGAATAGTGAGTTTACAAACATTTAACTGGTTATCTGCCAGGTTAGACAATAGTAGGGAAAGTTTCCCACACATGAGTGGGATTAAAAATCACCACATTCACCCTGAGTTTTTCTTAAAACATTTGGCATAATTAAAGTACAATATATGAGATACATAGAAAGATTTAAGAAAACATTTGGCAAAATTTCAGAACAATATTTGAGATACGAAAGAAAGATTTAAACTTCATTCAAGATTTGTAACACCAGGATTGGTTTTCAATTAGTAACATAGTCTTTGAGGTAAGATGGAGCCTTGGTCACCCGTTGAGGTCTTGAGGGGCACACTGGGATTCCAATTTCATTAGAGAGAGAGCCATGAACAGATGGAGTGGCAGAGGGTTCTTCCGGATAATTTAAAAATCTTAATTTATTTATTTAATATTTACAGCCTGAAATAAGGAAAATGTAGCAAAAATAAAATTTGGAATGTTCTTAATATTATGTTTATGTAAGCGTCTTCTACTTTCTTGGCCCTACAACCTAGGGATGGGTCAAGAACTAGGCCTCCTCTTTCACCACCTAGGTTTATTATTTGTCTCTCTCTGTCTTTCAATTTGGTCTCCATCTCTGGAGATGGTTACCTCACTGTCTTAAGCATTCTTTAAGTTCACAAAATTATGGTATGTTGTCTTGTTGCATTTAATTACTCTCTCCATGATCGTCCTCAGTGAAAAGATTTGGTTCATTTTAGATTTTTCTCTTCCAAAGCCAATTTGGTATTTTCTTATGATTTGTTCGGTATAGAGACATAACCACACAAATACGCCAATTGAAAGTAGATGGACATTTAATTTAAATATGTAAGCACGAATGTGTGGTTTCTGTGCCTGGGCTGTGAACTGTTTAGTTTCTCTTAAGCCCTACTACGAACTCGTTAAATATTTCACTAGACTTACAACATGGCACCTTTACATAAAATATGAAATATGTTCTCTGTTGACTTTTCGTTTGAACTGAAATCAGTAATAACTTCTAAACTATTGACTCTTTTATCATAAAAGTGGTCCCATACGATTCAAAAACCAAACTATTATAAGAAACGGTATATTAGCAATAATAGGAGATAGTTCTCAATAAATGAAATGGTAAATTCAGGTTTATAGATTTCAAGTCTCAAGACTTGTATATTCTACTGTTCAATTTGAACAGCCTGAACAAAGAACAATATTATTACAATGCATTAAATGCCAAAACTTGGGTCATACTAAGAGGTATTGCCACCACGAAGCTAGGTGCATCAAGTGTGTAGGCTCACATCCAACTGACACTTGCCAAAAATCTAATACCGAACCTGCAAAATGTGCCATCTGTGGCAGAGATCATCCCGCAAACTATATAGGCTGTATGGTCTATAAAAACTTCCATCGCCAGAGAACTTTTAAAATAAAAGAAAGAATAGAGAAGACTACAACTCAGGCACCTGAAGTTGACAACGTTACAATCTTCCCTGAATTACCAAAAACTTCGTTCCAACTTCAACAATCTACTAACACAACGTCTACAGAGCAACAAAAGGACAACAGCACTTCAACTAATCTGCAACAGTCTCACAGTCGGGCGCCTCAAACCTCCCAACTCGAGCCTCAGACTTCCCTTAACAAGACTCAGACCTCCCAATCCAAGCTCCGAGAATCCAAACCTCAATTGCAGACATCCCATCCTACAGCTGAACCTCCACGTCAGCAAATTCCTCCCTATCATCTACCCTTACGGGTCAAATTGCTGCCGCTACAAAAAATCCGGTCCCACCCTATTAGAACCCTCAAACAAATTCCCTAAATCAAAATAGAACAAAAATAAATCCAGTTCCACAGATTTAACTCCCAGGCAACCCTCCTTTCCAGATAAAATATCCACCCCAACCTCCAGATGTATATCCAGTCCACCATCCAACAGACATAAACTTTATCCTATCTTCCTTCCTGAGAAATCTTCAGGACACCATCAAACCACTCATTGTCCTACTCACAAGACTTCTTACTGAAGTTCCACTTAATATCTCACGGCCTACTCAATCACCGTGACGAACTAGACATATTTCTTCATGAGAAACAAATAGATATAGGTTTGCTGACTGAAACTCACTTCACTCAACGTACACATTTCTATATACGGGACTACTTCACTTATAGATCGGACCACCCAGACAACACTTCACATGCCGGATCCTGCATTCTCATCCATAAAACTCTATCTCATTTCCTTGTTCCTTCCACTCCAACTGATGCTATTCAATCAATATCAGTATCCATAACATCACGCCCTTTCCATATCACACTTTCAGCTGCATACTGTCCTCCCGGTAGTTCCATCTCTCATAACCTTTTAGATTCCCTATTCCGATCTTTTGGACCGCGTTTCATTGCTGGAGGAGACTAAAACACTAAACACCAACAATTGGGTTGTCGAACATCCAACTCCCGTGGAAATATTTTATCTTCTCTCACATCCTCAAAGAGCTACTCAATTCTTGCCCCAAAAAATCCTACCTATTGGCCTACATCCCTTAAAAAACGTCCCGGCATCCTTGACATTATGAATATTGAAGCCAATATTGAATCCTTGGACGACCTTTCATCAGATCACAGTCCATTTTCTAGCACTCAAATTTCGCACCCAAGCCTTCCCCTCCCACATTAATTACAGGACGTGTCAACTGGAACGATTTTTGTTATGACTTGGAGGACAAACTGGACTTAAAAATTGCACTAAAGACAAAACAAGACATTGATACAGCCATATAAAAACTTACAACATCAATCAGAAGCAGTTGACATGATAACATTACAAATCATACAATTAATAACTATCAACAGACTGATTTGCCACAGCATATTTGCATCTTATTAAGAGAAAAACGCAGAGCAAGATCAAAGTGGCATAGAACTCGATATTCAGCAGATAAAACTATCTATACAAAATTAACTAACAAACTAAAAGCAGAAATCAAGAAGTTCAAAATTCAAAATTTAATTACCTGGACTGAAAATCTTACAACCACCGACAAAACATTATGGACAGACAACAAAAACTCTCCTAAAGTTCAAAGAATTTAATCATCCACTCTTTTCTGAATCAAATAACTGGATAAGATCTGACGGAGAAAAATCACAGTTATTTGGTCAATACCTTTCCAAAATCTTTCATCCACATCCTGATATCATTAACCCAACTCACATTGAATATATAAAAGAAGTGTTAGATGTTCCCTCCAAATGTCCCTTCCACCCAAAGCATTCCATCCTACAGAAATATCTAACATTATTCACAGATTACCTTCCCCCAATCGTGTGGTGGATGTAGTCTCCTCTGCATTAAAACGAGGATCATATTGTTCGGCCATCTTTCTTGACATGGAACAGGCTTTTGACCGAGTCTGGCATCCGGGCTTGCTCTACAAACTCTGTAAATTCCTACCAACCTACATACTTTCTCATCCTTCTATCCTATCTCACAAATAGAACTTTCCAAGCAAACCATAAGAATGTCTATTCATCCCTCTTTTCCCAATCGGCTGGTGTTCCTCAAGGTGTCCTTGGCTCAATCCTTTATACAGTTTATACAACTGACATCCCAACTCATCCTAATACTATACTTACCACGTAGGCTGATGATACATGTGTATTATCAGTCAACACCAATCCAGTTATTGCATCCCAAAGCCTCCAATCCCATATCACTGATCTTGAAGAATGGTGTCAAAACTGGAGAATTAAAATTAATTATCCAAAACCGCATCAAATCACTTTTACCTTACATCATAAACGATTAACCTGGAATCCTCATACAAGACAGAAAAGACAAGAAACCGCTCGACGTTTCAGGCTACTTCAGCATTTACTAGACAAACACTCTAAGCTCCCAATTAACTACAAAAGACTCATCTACATGATCATCATACGACCTATTTGGACTTACAAAGTAGAGCTTTGGGGCTTTACTAAGCCATCGAATTCCTCTCGTATCCAATCCAAAATCCTTTGTAAAATGCTCAATGCTCCTTATTTTGTTAAGAACAAAGTCACGACCTTAATGTCCCATTTGCTGCTGATTTGGCCTGAACCTGGTATCTATCCTTTCATAACAAACTTCATTCCCACTCAAACCCTCTAGTTTCAAACCTAGCTTCCTCTTCAATTCCCGATAATCCTCCGAGGCGTCTGAAAAGAAGATGGCCACACGACCTTCTTAGTTGAACTTGTGATTTGAGTACTACCCGTGGGCAGTTTCTCTACTTGACATTATATCATGTCATTATGTATCACTTAGCCTATTTACTTGTATTATTGTAATACAGTTGTAAATATCAATAAATAAATAAAAATAAAAAAGTTTATAGAATATTATACTAATAAATATAAGCTTCACTTACATTGTAACAGTCCTATGAACCTCATTTGCTAGCAGAGTTATTTTGGAGGCAGCTAAATCTTTGGGTACGATGTTAAGGAAAAGTATTGTCACTTGTCTCATCTCAATCAAATATTCTACAGATGAACCTTTTTGAATCTAACATTCAGAAATGATAAGCATTCTTATTGATTAGACGAATAAACTTTTACAAATATTTCTTAAGATAGTAGGATTAATTAAAGTTATTACTGTCTAACAATTTATAATAAACTGTTCATAAAAATATGATTCAAATAAAATTCTGAATGTTGTAATTTTGATCCTGATCTTTTTGTATTACCTTAATCCCAATACCTTAATATTTTAACAACAGCACATGCATCTGTAATTTATATTATGGTTATTCCAATTATAATTGGTTGATCCAGAAATTAGTGTCTTTAATGATTGGAGCGTTTGGTATATCATTTCCATGAGTAATTAAATATGATTAATCAACTATGATGTCTATAGTTACTCAATATTAATTACTATGTCCATTATTATAGTAATTAACATTAGATAACTAAGATAACGTTGATAGTAATAAACTATATTAATAACCTAAATTTTGTTAATTCTGATATAACAATTTAAATTTTTAGTTTAAAAAATAAACAGTATTTCGTTATTTATGCTGTTTGTTAACAAATATATTTAAGAAAAAAATTGTACGACGTTTTTCCCAAAACTAATGATCATGGTTTTATTAGTGTACTTCAACATCTATTTTTATTGTATTTAAAACATTAGTAACAACTTTCATAACTTGTCTAAAATGATAATAATAATATGTCCAACAATACCTGATGCACTACTGGAGTTATAACAAAGCGTCTCAAAACATCTGCATGCTCTTTTAGCTCCGATTTCAAAATAATGGGTCTCACTGTAGAATAATTGAATATTTAACTATATATTAAGTTATTATTAAAAATTATAATAAAAAACAAATTACTTTGATGTACTAATCAAGTAGTAAGTTACTAGTTATTTCAATTCAGAGGCTGTAATTCTAACAACAGGTTAGATTAGCTTTCCATGTATCAATATTAAAGTTCTTTTGGTTTTTGCTAAATTTCCATTTTTTTACCTCATAAAAATCCTGCATCAACTTCTTAATCCTAAATAAACTTGTTTAAAAAAAAATAATAACACAAAAATGAACTTTTATGAAAATTTCACAGACAACAGGTCAGCACCTTCAAAAATGAACAAAAACAGAAAAGCGATACCAAATTACTTCAGTTTGTTACAAAAAGTTGAGAAAGATTAAACCGATAATTTCTCAGTAATAGCTATTATCAATAGCAAGTAATAGGTATTAGCAATATTAAATGATAAATATTATAAGAAAATTAATACAATAAAAAGTAACTTTTAAAATAACTTTATGTAACTAATCTAACAATTGGAAAATTTGTTAACATTTGTCAATGCACCTAAGTAAAACAATAAACTAAGTAAAATGCTTTGATTTTGAAAAAATTTCCCTTCATAGCTCAGTGAACTTCACTCTATCATCAAAACATCATATCTGATGTCGTAAGTCTAAATACTCAATTTTAATTGGGCTGATATAACTAATACAATCTGAAATTTTGAAATTCAGTAAATTTGAAAGATTCAGATCCAAAATTTATTTTTTATTGGTTGATTCGATATAAAGGATCCCATTGTATAAGTTGAATGAAAATTTAAGACCACATAACAATCTTAGATTACCATGAAAATTCTTGTAATTAATAAATGAACAGTATACTTACTAGACCCACGACAACCCATTTCTTCTTTGAGAATTTCAAAGTATCTTTCTTTGAGTTTCCATGGTTTTAAAAGTAATGGAATCCTACTTTCTAAAAATAAATCAGCACTTTAAGAAACAAATAGTTCTAAAAAAAATACAAAAAAACAGTTTAATATAAATACAAGAAAAAAATTGGTTGAAGTATAGCCAAACATAGATGAAAAAAAAAATTGGTTGGGGACAAAATGAAAGAGGAACAAAATTTATTTATATATAGTGTACTGACAATCCAGATCATCGTCTATGCTAAAAAATAAAAGATAAACTAAATTATCGACAATACAATAGAAGTAGCCTGTGGTATGGTAGTTAGCATAACCTTCAATGCCCAGGATTGCAGGTTTTCAGCCTTGAAGTTGGTCTTAGTGTTAATTAATTAAAAAAAGGGAGTACAAAGTTCCTTCGTTGTGAAGTTCTTTTGAGGCGACTTAAAATGGTGTTCCTGGGCCTATGGCGTTTAAGGTACTCTTTGAAGACTTGACTCTTTTTGAGGTCACTAGAGCTTCACTAAAAATAATGTCACAGAATCTAATGTTATCCCACCTTTCAAAATTCCAGATTCCATACCACCCGAAACCATCCAACCGCCAATTTCATATTTCTTATCCATTTTTTTGTTTTTTGTTTGTTAATGTGTGCATAGCATACATCTCCAATTATTCCTTGTTTCTTGCAAAGCCATTTTCCAAATGGAGTATCACCAGTAGCAACTTAATTAGCTGATCTAAGATAAATTCAAGTTCTAAATCACTAAATCCAATTTCAGGTACACTATTACCATAACCTGTGGCTACTTTATTTGTTTCATGAATTTATAGTTTCTAAGTAAATTTCTATTGTTAATTATATGGCTTGTAGCGTCATTGTTAACAAAATAATACAAAATATTATGCTCAGAAGAAAAAATATACAATTCGTAACAAAAAACACTATATCTCAGTCTACTTCTCACTTTTAGATTTAAATGATCTTCCAGTTTTACCGTTCTCAATTTTATCCCTTTTTCTAACAGTAGTGACAAATAATTGGATCTTTATCTTTTTATTTCCAGTGTTAATGTGAGAGGGCTTAAATTGAATTTAAAGAATATATAAGTATTTAAAAATATAGTAACATAGAAATATAGTTTAGTCATATAAGTATTTAGCATAATTGCAACTTTAGTATTAGCATTTTTAAAGTTTAGGTTGTGTATATTATATACTATTATAAGTTCAGAGGTGAGCAGTGCTCTTAGTTCTACAACTACTATTTCCTTTTCTCCAAAAAAAACTATTTAATAGTATTAGCATCTTAAATTTCCATGATGCCCAGTTAGTTTTGTCTTTGTAGATTCCTGTATTTACATTATTATTTATATTACACAGATCTATTATTTTCTTTCAAGGTTGAAACTATCTGACAACTTCACACAGATACAAATAAACACTTAACAGATATAAATAACACTTCAAACAAATGCACACTTAAACCTACCCTGAGTCAATAGCTACAATAATAATAACAAAGGCTTAACAAACTGGAAAGCTTGATGCCACTTCGATCACTTGCTGTTTATAAACTACTGTCCACAGATTACAGCTCAAACCCAAACCAGAGGGATGACCCTTAACGCAATCCTCCCACCTAGGTCTCAGTCTACTCCTTGAACGTTTGTCAGTTGGCTCAATTGTTATGTTTCTAGTTATTAATAATAAAATAGTGAGAATAAAGTTAAGAAAGATCCTTACTTTTTGATCGCCTTGTTGGTAGCTGAAACTTCATGGGATCATATAATATCCCCTTTACCTAATAACGAGAGAATTATCATTAGAAGAACAATGGTCGTAAAAGAATTCATGCATAAAATATTTATCTTTTATATTATAGAAAATACCATTTCTATTTTGATTATGCTAGATATATTGAAATATACATCATATCCAGAATCTCTGCTATTTCCAATGCTACCTTATTACTCAGTTGCTTCAGGTCTTTAGTTTAAAAATTTTGAAAATAAAGATTTGAATTAAAACAAAAATTACTGTCAGCTAAGTTCTTTATACCCTATCAGAACAAAGAAAATTTTGCTTGAAAAAGGCAAATGTTGAGGTAAATGTATCCTACGATAACCAAACCTCAAAATTTTACTATTTATTGTTATATAATCAAATAAGAAAATTCATATATCTAAAAAAAATTAAGGATAAACTATTTTGTAATGAAAAAATATAAAATTGGCATACCTTAACATAACCTGATTTTACTACTTCATAAACATAGTTCATTGGGTTTAAAAGAGACCACGCTGCTGGAGACAAAACAGTGTCACCAGATGAGCAAAACTTTTCACCTTTTTTTACTTCTAAGATAGGCAAACCGTAAAGTATATAACTGGCGTTCTGCTTCGATCCAATCGTAGCAAAGAGAAAGGATCCCAATGATAATGATAGCTTTACTATAAAATATGATGAATGTGTGACTACAATTAAACAATTAACTCAGTTCAATTCATGAAATCAATCCCCGATGACGATTAAAGAAATATTGAACTATATTATACTGTTGTAACTTAATAAAAGTTAATAGATGAGTTAGTGACAGATATGAATGCCACAGAAAGTTTTATTCTCTATTAACAATACTTAATAAAAATAAATAGCTAAACATCATTCTCCTTACTACCACATATGTTAAGGACACCATACCATTATTAGATTCTCCTGCATTTGTATGGAGTCTATTCATTTACAATACCAAAAATTGGGGTTTTGAAATCTTGAAAAGGACTCCTAACCTTGAATGGCAAGTCCTATTCTGAACTAATCTGTTGAGCATGTTAAATTTTCTTTAGACTAAGATTATGAAAGAATGGCAACCTTGTTGATCACTTTGGGTTAAAATCAAAATGTGGCATAAGTCAAGTTACAAACAAGGAGGTTTTTGTAGTATTCCAAAAATTCTATAGGCTGAATCAAAACTTCTTACCTCCCTGATTTTCAATGGTAGCAGTTATAAGTTTCCCAAAGTTTTAAATTTTGATGACTGTAAAGGTGTCACAACAAGAAGCTTTATTCCGATTTCTGTGACACACCTGTTATGGATTTTTTCAATAGCAACAGGCTTTGTTGGGCAGGACACCTAATGCAAATGAGGCAGGATTGGATACCGATTAGGGTTGCTAATCACACAGCCACGGAAAAGAGGATGATTGGAATACTGAAGGCTCACTGGATGGACCAGAGAGGCCTGATGATTGGCTACAACTCTCTGTAGCCAGTGGAACATAGCACTAGAGAGGCAGAGACGAATGGGTGAATTTTCTATAAGGTCAAGGCTCGCACAAGGCTGTAGAGCCAAGGATGAATGAATGATAGAAAGAAAATAATTTTATTGGGCCATGTGGCAATAAAACATATTCTCAAATGTTAAAAACTGTTTATTACAATCCAATTATGATTAGATACACTTTTACATAAATCCTGAAAATATATTATGGAAAAAATTTTCATGTTACTTACGAGTAGTTAAAACTAAAGATATAATTAAAATACCTCTCAACATAACTCCCACATTTGTTTGATAATGGCCCAAAGAATTTTGAATTTCCATAGCGCACCGAACAATTTTATGCATCCCGACAAATATCTCTTCAGAATAATTAAATTCCCAAACAGCCAAAAACGCATCTCCTGACAATAGATAAATATTTATCATACATGAAATGTGATTGAAACAATATTTTTCTAAATTTTAACTGACCTGCAAATTTTATGAGATCTCCACCATGAGAATATATTAAACTAACCATCTTTCCAATATAACTATTTAATGTAACAGTTAGATGATAAGCTCCAGTATGGCCAAAAGTTGCGTATTTCTCACAGAGAGCTGTGAACCCTGAAAATATTATGATCATCTTAATCATTTTCCTAATAAATTACTCTCTCTTATAAATTACAGAAATCGTTAGAGTAGATAAATTAAAATATTCTTTAGAGTATTTCATACATACAGCCATACTTTATAAGTTAATTATAACAGTAAAGACTTAAGAAATAAAAGTTTTATGATCAAAAAGTTATAACAGTTTATATCATACTAGTTACTATTTATAACTAAAATTGCATGTTTTGTCTATCCTTACAAATGGCACTCCAATAGTAAACTGTGACAACCCTTTTGTAACATAAAGACTCACCAGTTTTTGCAAAAACACAACAACTCTATAAATCCAATCATTGAATAATTGGAAAAGAGTATTTGTAGAAAGAAGAGACATTATTAGAAAGAAAGAAAAAAGATTTATTTTATACAGAAGGAAGGAATGTTAATGAACTTTTTTCCGAGAACTACAAATTTTAAGGTAAGGAATAGTCTTGAGACTCTAAGCAATTTTTAAAACCTATAATAAAGAACTAAACAATCTTCGTTTATTTTATTATGAGTACTTTAGCTCTTTCAGGTGCCAAATACATCATACCCAAGACATGGACCCACAGCAAATATGGTCAACATTTAACAAATATAGAAATATATTGGCAAGAATTTTTTGTCCTAAATGGCTATTGTGGCATAAATATTTGGGTTTGTGGCATAAATGTTCGCGAAATTTATAGTATGTTACTGATTGGGAAGTTAAGGATTACAAAATCGATATTTTCAGAAAGCGAAATTCCTCTGAAAATCAAGCATAGTTCATTTTTAGTCTCATTATTTCTTACCTGAAACATCTGCAAATACTACATATCCTGTAAAGGAAGTAAACGGTTTCTGGCTGCAAATCAAATCAATGAGGTGATCAGGGAAGAAAGTGCAAATTTCCGTTGTTTGCTCAACTGAAAAAGTGTCCCATCTCTAAAAAAGAAAACAGTTTCAGTACAGCTTATTTATTTATCTTATGGAAATACATGGTAATTTTTTTTAATAATTCATTTTTATTGTTATTTATCAAATTGGTGAGATGAATTTTATGAGGCCAGCACTAAGGAGGGGGTCATGTATTAAATATTACTTCTAATCAAAGATGGTGTACTAAATATTTACTACATTAACTATACAGTACTTTTGTAGTTCAGGAAAATCCAGTTTTTTAGTATCCAAACAATATGAGTCAAACTATGAGGATGCATAGGTACAAAAGTCTTCATACGGTAAATCTGCAAAACTATCTAGTAAATGAAAATTTTGTTGGTGATACTTTCAATTAAATTAATTCAATAAATTGCCACTTTCGTTTGATTGTGACTATCTATATTTAGTTGAAATAATAGCAATAATACAATTTTTAGTGACCACAAACGATAATTAAACATGAAAAAAAACTACAAGATTCAAGGTGAAAATTGATTTAATTCCCTCTCTTAAAATTGGTGGCGAACAACATATCAAACATACTTGAGGGGCTTGTTCTAACGTTTGTGTGAACATTTGGGCCGTCCAATTTAAAAATTCTTCACTTTCTTCTCTAGTGATTTCATCATCTTTGTACTTAGCCACCCCTCTAATTAAATTATGTCTCTTCCACAAAACGGAAGATATTCCTGCTTTCATCCCAGTATGAGTTATATATCCACTAGCCATTCTGGAACAAACAATATTATTCAACAAAGATAATTATAACAGGATAAATATATTGTTGCTAATGAATGAAGAAATCACAACTCTTGTGTATATGAAGCTTATTTATTAGATATGGGCCATCAATATTCAAAATAATTAAGATCCTATTCCAAAGAAATGTCACCTTAATTCTGTTTTTTAAATACCAGTAATGTTAAGAATTAAAATGTGGATTGTTGGATGATAACTCACGGGTAAGGCGGATAATGTCGAATGGTTTCTTATTACAATGGAAGAAAAAGATCAAAAGAGACAGATAGTATTTATTAGGATATGGTTAAAAGATTCTTAACAAAATTTTTTGATTGTGCATTTAAAATAATAGTAAACCGGAATATTAGCTGAATTTTGCCAATTGAAGCATCTTAAGCACAGGAAGAAATTAATAAAACAAAAAATACTTCTTATTTTCCTTTCTACCTATGCTTCCCAGCGTTGAGGTTCCAGTTGGTGGAGATCCGGCTATCGCAACCAGGCACCCCGGTCTCTAGTGAGTGCCATCATCTCTCCTATCTCTTTCCCTCTTGATCGTCCTACCCTGGATATAAGGTGTATTTAACACAGTCGAGGTTTTCCCGTAGGTCTTTTACCTGTTGGGCTTCATACAAGCTTCTCCTTCACATCACTAATGCCTAGTGTCTGGACCCGATATGATTTCATCTCTTCATTGATTTATACTTCTTTTTCTTGTCAAATCGTTGCAAATCGTATGTTCTTTTTTTCATGTTGCGTCATTCCATATAGATTGTCTTCCTTTGAGGCTCGATGTATTTCAATGAACCAATTTTAAATTTCGACGAGTGATTAGCCCAGTTAGAATGGCTCCGCATACTCGGAACAACGATTCCCAGATTTAGGGTCTGTAACCCATTCTGTCATTCATAACTGAAATCCAGAACCTCCGTCTCTAGTTGGTTCACGACCCAGGTTTCCGAAAGAATAGGATACCCAACGTTCAGCTGGGTTGCTCGACTTAACGGGGGCAACCACGGGAAGGTGAGAGTGGGGTTGGATCAGAGAGAATAAGAGATACCTTACGAGATCTTTATATTACGTGTCATGCACCCTTGAGCCCTTAACTGAAAACAAAATAATATAGGATATCACGACCTTATAGTACAAAAAGACATCAAACAAAAACAGTATCCCACCTCCAAGGCCCTGCTCTTTGAGTAATTCTTTTACTTTTTCTTTCTATCTTGAAGATGCCTGAATTGATGAAATAACAGGAATTAGGTTTCCTCTTATTAGGAGGCTTAATTTTGATAATTATTGAATTTTTCCATTTATGTCCTAACTATTTGGAAATCATATATTTTTTATCGAAATTGAGTTTTAAAGATTTCTTGTCAAGATGGCCCAGTTCATCTATTCATGCTATAAGGCAAGCATGTGCACAGTCATAAGCTACTAGTATATGAAACCCAGAATGCCATTCTACAAACGTATGAACTAATTTGAAAAAAGTCATTACATAATTTTTTAAAACATTAATTGGTTTTTTTTATTTTTGCATTAATTGGCGTGAAGCTTTACAAAATAGATTGGTTTTACAGGTTGCCACTGTGCGGTGTAGATAACACCTGCACAGTGTAGAAACAAAGCGTGTTTGTTCATTTAACGTCACTTAATGCTGCTATGGCTAATCGGACGATGCTACAGTGGGAGCTCTAAATTTTGCCTACCCAGGTTTAATTAGGATAAGGATTTTTAACGAGTACCTGACATCGTACATGCTTGTGACCCCCGTTTAACGTCCCTTCCGAAGGACGGCGTAACTAAGGATTTTTTACTCCCTTAAAAAAATCCCATGGTCACCTGCCGGGCTACGAAAAACAAAGCTTGTTGGTAGTATGTAATATGAAGTGAAGCAAACATTATACTCTATGTTGTTACCTCCTCGATGTTTATGTAAATCGTCTTTCCAAAAATTCTGCAACGCCTCTAAAGCTATAAATTCTCTAAACGTCACTTCAAAACCTTTTTAATTTTACTGATTCTTTATCATATGGTAAACGTATTTAGTTAAAATAATATAGCAATAACATATTCAGAAAAAGCAACTTTTGTTTTACCTTTCTTCGCTTCTATTCCAGGTATAGAACAGAATAGATGTGAAACTGCGTTAATAGTGCTTACTCTTGATATACCCCGGTGAAATGATTTTTTATGTTCAAAAGTGATCTTTGTCTAAGCCAATAAAATAACCACACTTTCGTAATTATGCAATCAAGTCCGTTAAGTTCAAGGGAAGCTATGGAAACTTCTCTTTTGTTGTAAATACGTGTTCAGTATATCTATGCAGATGGTTAATTGGAAAGAAATGTAAGATCCAAAACTTAAAAATAACTAATTTTCAGCATAAAACCACCATTGCAGCATTCAGTACTAAAAAATATGTATACTGTAGAAAAACATTATATTCCATCAGCTCTTCGACTCGTCTCAAATGGAGAAGGGCTTTCGGTGAACCCTCCAAAAGAATATCGACTGATGCCTCACTTTGATGAAGCCATATCAACGAGTGTTATAGATGATCCTCAACGTATCATGATTTCAACTTTGAATCGGCAGACTTAAATAGTCATGCAAAATTACACATTTATCTAACTCACACCTGTCCGATTCCTACTGGATAATCAGTGGATTACCACTATTAACTATCTAATTCGATTCACCTAAAGTAATTCACATGTTTCTGCCTGGAGGAGCCTAAGGCTATCGGAAATTATTGGAGGAAGCCAGGAACCAGTAATCCAAAGATGAGCCATTGGAAAAGGAAGAATATGACACTTCAGGCATAAGGAATATAAAATTCCTCAGCGGCATATCTTCTGTGCTATTTAAGGTTAAGGTTAATACAGTTTTGGCATTTAAGTTGAAGAAAAACTACAGAAGGTCTCACATCCACAACATTTTCAGCATTCTCACGATGTCGGGCATTTTGGATACGACCATATTATCCGTGGGATTGTCGTATCCAAGGTTTGTGGTGATTGCATAAACATTCGCTGACAATTGACATTTGTAAGTAAAGCTGAGTTAGAAACATACCAAGGGGCATGCAAGGCAAGTCTAATTATTTTGGATGTAAAGTTTGGAATCTTTGTGTACTGCCTTTTTTGTAGTTTCGAAATTTTGAGATATGTAATACCGAATTGAATTAAGTAATTATGTTTAAGAAGAAGTGTCTGTGTTAATTTTAGTTTTGATTTTTGCGTACAACAGATTTATTCTTTGATTTAAGATCTTGCGATTTTTCCCTAAGGGGTGGGCCTCAAGTCAATCTCTTAACTTCTTTAAGAGATGCTGAAACGTTAGTGAGTAGTGAGTATGTTGTTGTCAGGATATTAGGACTGTCTGGTATATCGTGGGTGTTTATAATATGCAGACCCATTAGATACTCCACCTAGTACTAGTAATAAGCGGAGTCGGCGAAATTTCAGATCCTTGATGGATGGAGAAAATGATATTAGGATAAGGAAGTATGTTAGTAAATGTGTATGCGTATACAGTGCCCTCCAAAAGTTAGTTGAAATGAGTCATGATTCATTTTAAAGAAGACTGTCGTCAATAATATTTTTCCAATACAGAGTTTTGGAAAAAAAAAATTTTTAGTGACGAATCTAAATTTGAAGTGTTTGGAAATAAACGACATAAAACAATTCAGATAATCCTAATGATAACAAATATCTGCGAGCAACTGTGAAATATGGAGGTGGTGGGGTGACGGTGAGGGGATGTTTATCGTGGTTCGGTATGGGGCAATTGCATGTGATTGATGGTAAGATGACTTCTCGTGTGTATTGTGATATCTTAAAGAATAATTTCAAAAAATCTGCTAGCTCTATGGGATTAAGTCAGTATTTTATATTTCAACAAGATAACGATCCTAATGAAATATTTAATAAGATACATAAAACTATTGAATTGGCCGTCTATGTCACCTGATCTTAATCCCATAGAGCATTTGTGGGATGAAATATACCGTAAGATTTCTACAACTTCAAGACGCAAAGTCTCTACACTCAAGAGCGAGATCTTCAATGTATGGTTGAATATGCCTAAACATGTTTTGCAAAAGCTGGTAGAATCGATGCAGCGAAGACTGAGGGCAGTGATTCAGAATTGAGGTGGACATACAAAATACAAAAACAAAAATTATTCTTTAATTAACAATTTTTTTCTACATTTAAACATTATTAATGTTTTATTATAACTATGGTTATTTAATATTTCAATGACCATCTTACATAATAATTCAAACATTGTAATTTCAAATACAATACCAATGTTTATAAAGAATGTTGTGTATCAATTGTATGTATTCGAACAAGGTAAAATTTCGAAAGACCCAGCAAGTCAAGGCGACGTCGAGAGGTTTTTGGGCATGGTGACCTATTATGCCAAATTTATTCCAAATATTTCAACACTCATGTACCCATTGAGATTACTTTTACAAAAGCAAAAAAAATTCAACTGGTCTTCTAGATGTGAATCAGCCTTTACACAATTGAAAAATGAAATTTCTAGCGATAGAGTCTTAACACCCTTTAGTCCAGATCTTCCTCTCTCGGTAGCAGTGCTCTCACACATCATAAATGGCATAGAAAAAACTACTTGAATTTACGTATTCCTCAGATATACAACACTTTAACCTAACAGTTACGCACTCCTATAGTAATGTTAAATAAATTAAGACAGGTCATTTTAATTATATTATAATTAACATAAGTGAATTATTTTAATAATTTTAAGTATACACATGATAGTTATGATCTATAATTACTATAAGTAGAATTAAATTGTTTAATCGTAATTTATAATGACAATAATGGTGTTTAATACTGCTCAGATTTGGCCGTGTCTCGTCTCGTTGCATGAAGTCTCCCATTCGGATCGGGGGACCTTAGACCACCGATTTTGGTCTCAGCAGCGGCTCCGCAACCGTCTAGCGAGACTAGCTAGACCACGTCTCTGAGACCAGGTCTATGCAACGGTCTAGTAGTGTGGACGTAGCTTTAGAAGAGGAACATGGCAAGAGGGGTCCAGAATTAGCATTTTATCAATACATTTTGTACATTTAATTTCAATTAATATGAATAAGAGAGCATCAGTATTATCAGTGTTCAGGTTATAAACAATGACAGACAACAGTCTATGGGCACCAGCTAACTCATAAGTACAAAAAAAAAAAGTTTGTACAATCCAAGCCTTAAAGAAAATGGAAGCACTATCTTTTAAGAAAATATGAATAACTAGAAATCATTTTCTTTTATATTAACAACAAAAAAGAATGATGAGAATGTGGGTAGGTTATAGAGCTCTCTTGAACATATAATAATGTTGCTTACGGACTTTCTATGGTATACTCACCCAATGAAGGCATCAAGATTTGAGTTATCCTGAAACAGCAAGATTATAACTTAAACTGTTTGCTTCGGGAAACATCATTGGCAACTGATCAAATAAGTCAATAGAATGGAAAGTCTTAACATTTGTCCACGGAGCTATTCCTATTGACTAACATTACCTATCATCTCAATTTCTATTTTCCTTCTCCAGCTCTAATGGATTTGTTGGGATATTCATACCTAAGCATAAGAATATTTTCATTATAATCGTAAACTCATCATTCATTTAATCTGAAGCTTCACATCAGTAAAACTAAAAAAGGGATTTTTTTTTGGAAGACAACATCCTACAACTCCCAAGGAAATAGGACATTGACATTCCTGACAATGCAATTTAATATTATCAGTACCATTTTTTATTTTTTATTAAATTACATTATATTCTGAAACTTCTGTATAGTTCAAATTTATCCTATTTTATAAGTTGTGGCTTAAAAAGAATCATATTTTTAAGAATTTATTTTTATTAATTGTTATTTTTATGGTAAATATTTTTGTTTTGAATTGACATTTGTAATTAGAGCGTAGCAGTATATAAATGTATACATTTAAAATTAAAATAAATTATGAAAAAGATCTAATAGTTTATGAGGATTTTATAGACATATATATATTAAATTTGAATTTAATCTGTATTGTTAATAAGAAATTAGTTCTAGCAATAATAATGGTCCCAGACTTTCACATTGAACCCTTTTCTTGATAATGTATCTGTGGATATACATGAGAATTTAGCGTAATATATTTATTAATGCTCTTGGTATATATTACAAAAATAAAATTCTGCCGAGTTAAGAGTTAATTATTTTTGAAAAACAAAACGTTATGAGATATGATTCAATTCATATTCTGGAATATTACAAAAGATATCAAACATACAAAGAACAGAGGTTTTTATTGGTCTATTTGACTAAGCTAGGCAGTTGGAACATTGAAAACTTGCTCTAAATAAAATAAAAACATGAAAAAAAATGTATTGAACTGGTCTTGGAACTAATACCGAGTATACATTATCTATTTCAAAAAACGTAGTGGAGATGTAAATTTAAAATTAATTAGATCCTATGATTCTCATAATATTGGTTCCTTTTCGGTTGATTACATCAATTTCTTTTAATAAAAGTGCAACATTTTGTCTTAATGTATGGAATTTAGATACTGGGATTTCTAGACACTTTGTTGATCCATCAGTTAACCACAGTTCCAAGTATACAACAGGCTCCAAAACTCTCGACAGATCTCTGAAAAATAAAAATCATGTGTGTATTTTAAATTTTTTAAAATTTCAAATGGCTATAAGCATAAAAGTTAAAAAGATAAGAATTCATAAAATCGTCACCAGTATATATAATAATAAGTATATAATAAAAGATATCATATATCACTTATAATTATCAAAACTCATAATTTAAGAAATGTCGATGAAATCCGATTTAATAATTTTAATTTAGAACATATTAGTGTTATTGTTATTCATTTTTTCAGATGTTTTTGAAAATACTAAAATAATAATTGTCTTAGGGTCCTTAGACATTCCTAATTAAAAAACTCTAAAGTGCTCTCTTTTGAAAGAACAGAATTTATACAAAAAACTTTGAGAAAGATATATTTAATACAGTTCCCATAATAGTGAATGAATCTTTGCAATTAATCAATATGTAAATTTGTATCATTACCTAGATGATATAACAATGTTAACTCTCCACTTAATATCCTTTATACTAGTCATCACTAAATGTTTCCCAAATATAAAAGTTCAAAATGCTATGATGTAAGTAATTAATATTGACTCCTTCATATAGTTTTTAATAACATTGACAAGGAGAGGTTTTGATTTTGTTATTATAGTAAATAAACACCTTTCAAACAGATACACTGAGCTAGAAGTGGAGAACTATGAACATTTTGAAAGATGTTTACTGAAACTAGCAATGGTACAATATAATTAGGAGAGTGTTCTTTTGTTGATTTCCATGACGAACTTAGGTAATTAACTAATCAAAAAGTTACTGGTTTGCAATTTTCTTAACCTTTTGAACAAAGACCGCGATCGTCGTATACGTCAGGGTAAGAGTCCTGTAATATCTCGAAATGTACTCAAAACGGTACGTTTGAGTTCAGCTTGGATCAGTTACAGTCGAATTAAATTACAAATTTAGCTAACATTCATAAAGCGAATATATGACATTTTAAAAATAATTTATCACAATTAGATCATTGCGTCAAATAAAATCTATGCGATGGATGAAGCAAAAACAGTATATTTTGTCAGCCAGCAAAGGGATACATCGATAATTTAGAGTGACTGGACACCGATAGAGGAGTTGAGCGTACCCGAGTTAGCTTCCAAAACCGAATCAAAGGGTTTTAATGCGAGGCCAACGAATCATCAATAGATTGCTGAACAGTTGCGGATGATCTGACAATCGTAATTCGTCGCGTTACACCAGCCAGAAAGGACATTGAACTCCTGAAAGAAAATGCGGAAAAAGTCGGACATCAAGCAATCTTTAGGAAAGACAGAGTTCATGATCTGCAACATAGAGGCACCAAAACATGGTAAAATTAAATGAGTCCCACAATTTAAATATTTCGGTGTTCTAAACAGTTTAGAATAATAGAATAGAAACACAAACCAAAGAGAACAGAATGAAAACAACTCGCCCAAAACATTTACAATAAACAATGTACTAACAATCAAAAAAAGCTAAGACATTACACTACAGTTAAAAAACAGAAATCCTCGATGAATCAGAGACACTAATTTTGAACTGAAAAGTACACATAAATAACATTCAGACAAAGGAACGCTAGATAATGCGAACAATTTTAGACCGAAAACTGGCAGACGAACAGCACCGGCTCAGAAGGAAACCGGAAATAAAACAATAATCTAATATTCACAGCGATATAAAGCGGATTAAAATTATATGGATAATGTAAAATGCTTTACCCAGACTGACATACCAATTATTAAAAAACAGGAGCAGAACTAAAACAGACACATCGGAATGGATTAGCGTAATGGAACCGGCAGAAATCACACTAAAGGAAATCCAAAACCGGCTAACTAAAGTGGAATTTGACTAAAAGGAGAAACCAAAGAATAAGACTAGAACAACATGGTCACAAGAGAGAAATGAAGCGATGGACTCATTCGCAAATAATAATGAAAACTGGTTTTAAAATAAAGAGCATTTAAAACTAGGAATTAATTTGAGATTTTGTTCAAAATGAAAAAAAATGGCTAGCAAACAATTAAGAAAAGCATTCGATTGTCTTTGTTGGCGATTATTAATATAAGTACGGGTGGCCCAAAAAAGACTGAAGGATTAAAAATAACTGTATTTTTTTTGTTTTTATTTTTTATTAATTTTTTTTTATGTTTTTAAATATTTAATTCATGGAAATTTTTTACATCTAAGTGTGAAATATAACATCTCTCAAATGGTGTCCATTTTCTTGCAAACAAAAATTGGCTCTTTAACCGCATTTTCCATTACTGCCCGTAGAGTTTCTGGTTCCAAGTTCCTTATTTCTGCTTGAATGTTCTGCTTAAGCTCTTGAATTGTTTGGGGTTTATTGATATACACAACTCCTTTCAAATCATTTTCTCTGGCTATTTGACTAAAACGTAGCATATTGCAGGCGTGCCTGATGATCTTGGGGAAGCAGTTGCTGTACCATTTGAATTTTATACGGAAACATTTTAAGATCCCGCTTCAAAATTCTTTGCAGGGATGTTCTGGAGATTCCCAATTGAGCAAAACGACGACGTCCTTCAGTCTTTTTTGGGCCACCCTAGGATGCTACTATATTATATATGCTCAGTATACAATTGTCGACCGATTAGCCACAGCAGGATAAAGTGACGTCAAAAGAATAAAGATGCAATGAGGTGATTCTTTGGATCTGCAGCCAGTTTTCTAATAGCTTCGTTGGTATTTGACATTTAAAAAGTATTACAATCTTCTTGATTATAACCTACTTCAACAGCTGTATTTCGTAAAGTCAGTGTTTTAAAACTCAATACAATGGGAAATTATATTTATGCAAAGGCTTTGTTATGTTTTGGTATAATTTATTGTAGTGTACTCGGCATTTATTGTTTGTCCGAAAATCTTGACTCCAACACTAAAGATGTACAATTTTCATCAATAACAGGAAAGGTGTTTCCTATTGAAGATCAGTGGGCTTTGTTAAATTGGCAAAGTGAGACTGATGTTCACTTGAAAGGTGGAACTCAGAAAGCTTACTTGAGGTAGGATTAGCCAAGGTTTTTATAAGAGCTATTTATTATTTTTTTACAGTTTTGTTGTAAAAGGTATTACTTAATGATTTAGGTGGAGAATTGGCATTCTGCTAATAATTGTTATTCATTCATTTGTTTAAATATGAAAAATACTGTCGATGTGTTTAATTAAATCAAAATTCACCAATATTGATTTAAAGAACAGAGTAGGTTGTCAAACCCTGTTTCACTCTCCTGTTTTTTAATCACTTTCAATAGATTTAACCTTTGAAGTGTACTAAAACGTAAATGAATGACTTTAGTAAGGTATAATCTAATGTGTTTTTGTTTGATTTATTTTTGTAAAAGATGAAATGTATCCCTTATCCCTTGTCCTTATTCATATATATTATTATTCATATATATTACAAAAATAAAATTCTGCTGAGTTAAGAGTTAATTATTTTTGAAAAACAAAACATTATGAGATATGATTTAATTCATATTCTGGAATATTACAAAAGATATCAAACATACAAAGAACAGAGGTTTTTGTTGGTCTATTTGACTAAGCTAGGCAGTTGGAACATTGAAAACTTGCTTTAAATAAAATAAAAGCATGAAAAAAAATGTATTGAACTGGTCTTGGAACTAATACCAAGTATATATTATCTATTTCAAAAAACGTAGTGGAGATGTAAATTTAAAATTAATTAGATCCTATGATTCTCATAATATTGGTTCCTTTTCGGTTGATTACATCAATTTCTTTTAATAAAAGTGCAACATTTTGTCTTAATGTATTACCAACATGCAGACTTTTGGGTTGTCTAGCTTTTATTTATTTTCCTTCACTATGTTATTAAGGTACTTTTCCATTAGCCGGGGCCAAGCGAAAAATCACCAATTAATGTAGAAAAGAATGCAAATTAAATGAAACAAATTATTGTTTTTTCCAGATTATTGTGATGTCCTTGAGAATTCGCTCAAATAGATTGTTTAATCCTCGTCTCCACATAAATTCTGCGAGGTACAACTCCAAATGATGGCGAGGAATTCCCTGATGTTTTTTATTTCTCCATTTGGCACTGCCTACCTTGAAAACTCAATCTGGACAGTTCTAATCATTTGCTCTTCTTGGTGCGGCATGTTGAAAGATTGCACCACCAATATACTCCATCACAAAAATACAGTTCTATTTCATGATTCTGATCTGTTGCATTCTTTGCCAATATATCTTTCTCTTGAAAAAAAGAGACTGTATCTTTTTCAGTTCTAGCTAAATACCAAATTTTCTTCCTTTTTTTTACAAAAATTAAAACTGAATAAAAAAAGGAAAACATGCTTTGTTTTGAATGAATTCAGAGAATAAAACACATGGCCCAAAAGAACATTTCCCTAATGATTGTAAGAAATTCGGCGGAATTCTACATTATTTGGTGATTTTTCGCTTGCGTCCAGCTACAGAAAAGTACTGTTGTTATTGAATTTGGAAGGTTACTTCCATTGATATTCTGTGGCAATTGGAAATAAGAGAACTTTTCAACTCTTGCTTTGTCATAATTTTTAATTATATTTGCTTTGTTATAATTATCAGAATAGTAAACCTAAAGGTATTTTATTATTGTTGGTTTTTGGTATGTTAAGGTTTATGCAAATAAGAACATGAATGAAGATTAAAATGAAATGAAGAAGAACATAAATGGAGATTAGATTTTTTAGTATTTTAGTAACAATAGTTATAATTTGTTACAATATAATTTTGTTTGTAATGATAATTATATCTATCCATCTATCTATCTATCTATCAGATGGCGCTACAACCCTCCGATGGGTCCAGGCCTCTTCTATGAGCCTCTGCCATTTGGCTCGGTTTTGTGCTGCTGCCTTCCAATTTCGGACTCCAAGCAGGTCTCGTGCGTCTTGTACCACTCCATCCATCCACCGGAGCTTGGGCCGTCCGACTCTTCTTGGACGATAAATTTCCTCTTCCATGACTCTTTTAGGTATTTCATCGGGATTCATCCGTGCAACAAGCCCTGCCCACCAAGGCGTCCCAGCCTAATAAAAGTCATAACATCTATCCTGGAGCAGCTCATAAAGTTCCTTATTTCTTCTTCTTCTCCAGCCTTCCTCGTCCCTTACCGGCCCATAGATTCTTAGAAGGATCTTCCTCTCGAAGACCTGGGAGGCGTATGTTAGGACAGGCCTGATCAGAGTTTTATATAAATGGACCTTTGTTTTCCTGCTGATGAGCTTGCTTCGGAGCTGTTTCAACAGACCAAAATAGCATCGGTTAGCCGCTGTGATCCTTCGCTTTATTTCAATGGAAATATTATTTGTTGCTGTGACCTGAGATCCAACTAAACTCCTCCACTCTCTCAAAGGTACAGCTTCTTATGACAACCTGTCTTTCTTGAGGTTTGGCTCCTCTAGTGTACATACATTTTGTTTTATTTTCATTAATAACCAGTCCCATGCGCGCGGCAGCTCTCTGTAGGCTTAAGAGAGACGCAGTAAGTGCAGTAAAGGATCGTGCCACTATATCAAGGTCATCCGCATAACCAAGCAGTTGGATCGATCTATTAAATATGTTGCCATTAATCTGGATACCTGTTTCTCTCACTACTTTTTCCAACACCAAATTAAACAGGAGGCATGCCAAAGCATCTCCATGCCTTAGTCCTTTGTTTGAGCCAAATTCAGAAGAGTGTTCAGACTGTATGAGGACCCTGCACCTATGGTCTCTCATTGTCACTTTTATGAGGCGTATTAGCTTTGAGGGAATCTTCATTTCTCATAGTGCCTTGTATAACTTAGGACACTTGATACTGTCATAAGCGTTCCTAAAATCCACGAAGAAGTGGTGAGTAGTTGAGATTAATTATGTTCATGGGCCCTTTCCATGATTAATCTGAGGGTATTAATTTGGTCCACTGTTGATTTCCCTCTCCTGAAGCCAGTCATAATGATAATTAATAATGTTAATATTTTTATTTTAAAGATAAAAGATTTGTCCTGGCCGGGATTCGAACCCGGGTCCTCCGCATCTCTAGCGCGGTTCTCTACCAACTAAGCTACCAGGGCTTGTAACCAAGCCAGACAAATCCATTCTCTTCACCAATCCCACAATCCCGGCACTCACAATTTTTGATATGTACGTATGGGGATGAATGTTCATTGAACATTACTTTAATTGGGATCTGGTTGACATACGTTAATTTTATATTAATAATTTTTTTGTTTGTGATTATTTAAATAATGTCACAATGTCACATTTTATTTCCAACATTGTTTAGACCTATTGTTTTAAGTGTTTACATCCATGAGATAATCATTTTCCATTGTAATAGTAAGTACTAATAAAAACCATCTATAACTCATTTTAGTATATTTTGTGGTTTGGTTCCTTTCTGCTAAATGCCACGATTAATTTTTTTTTTTTTTGTTTAGGGAGGATGGCGCATTTACCTTTTCCAATGTTCCTCCTGGTTCATATATTATTGAAGTTACCAATCCACATTATGCCTATGAGCCAGTTAGAGTTGAAATCAATTCAAAGGGGAAAATTAGGGCCAGAAAAGTGAATTATATTCAGAGTTCACAAATAATCCAAGTTCCGTATCCCTTAAAACTTAAGCCCTATGGGTTGACAAGGTTTTTCCAGTTAAGAGAACAGTGGAGAATAACTGATTTTCTTTTTAATCCAATGGTGAGTTTTGTATTATTTTTTAAAGTTAAATTTGTAATTTTTTTGTGCTAATTTAAAATTGTCGTATTTTTTATTTTTATCAGATCCTTATGATGGTGTTTCCCCTTCTATTAGTAATGGTTTTACCTAGAATGATGAATGATCCAGAGGCAAGAAAGGTAGGTTTATTTTAATTGTCATACTTTTCAAAATGTGAACTAATTAATAATGATCTACTTGTCTTTATGTTTATCCTGAATAATTATTAAAATAAGGTTCTGGATATTTCTTACATCAGAATTACATGGGTAATCAAACTGTTTTTAGTTATCAAACCTTACTCCTTCCTATACCTTCTAAAATGTTTTATCAAAGTGTAGATATTTTTTGTCATAATTTACAAAAAAATCTAGTGCCATGCTGTAATTCTAAGTTCCAGTAAAAAACAGAACATTTGAACAAAGATTTTTTTCAGAGAGACCAAGATAGTATGTCTTGTTTTATGATTTAAAAACAGCTATACTTTTTTTTTTTTTGCCTAAAGACTTCCTTTGAAGTCCTATACAGCCCGTATACTTTTTTTAGTAACTAGTAACTTTATGTATCTATTTTGGTTCTGTTCTTATTATATTTTTCTGAAATTATATTATATGTCTTTTCTCATTTGCCCAATTATTGCAACAAATATTTGGACATCATTAGAAGGTAATTTTACTTTTTTATTGCCAGAATGTTTTGACAGTTCTGACTATACTTTTTTAAAATTTTGAATACATTGAATATAAACAAAAAAGGGTATGACTTATATGTACATAAAAATGAGTATAAACTTGAAGATAACATTATTTTCTAGGAGAAAGAGGGTGTCTAAATATATGGTTGGTAAAACTCACATTAACATTAGGTTAAAAATTCACTTATTTTATCTGAAATATTGTTATCAATTGACCCTTTCTTTTTAATAAAAGCATATTTCTGTTAAACTTTAGAAATCATAAATTTAAATTGACTAAACTTAAGAGCCTTATTATCTGAGATTTTTTAAATATTTTTGTACTATGCTGATGTAATTATTTTATGCTATGTAAATTAAATCTATTCTTACTTGAAATGTATGGATTACATTTATTTTTTGTATATATAAAATAGCATAGATTCCCTGTGTCAGATGCAATATGTAATAATTCAATGGGCTATAATTGTGCAATCTTAAAGACGTTAGTTAGAAAATATAATAATATTAAAAAATGGCACAAAATGGGCTAATTCTGGTTTGCATCTCTACAACTTTTTATAGTTAGTTGTTAATTTAGTGTTCAATTTTGTTACGATCTTAATGCCCTATATTATTCTATAATATAAGAACCATATAATCTTGAAACATCATCATATTTTAGTTGTATTTTTTATTGACTGAACATCCAGGTCCTTTAAAAACTTATATTATAAGCAGTCAATATAAAAAACAAAACAATGTATGTATATGTGTTTGTATTTGTTTTTATGTATTACTATGTCCATGTGCTGTATTGTTCTTTAGATTAAATACATTTTTTATTTTACAGGAAATGGAGCAGTTTAGTAACTTAACAAAGTATGACATGCCTGAAATGTCAGAAGTGATTACATCATTTTTCGGAGGAGGGAATGAACAAAAAACCAAATCTATTAAACAAGCAAAAAAAGGAAATAAGAGTTGCAAAAGTGAATAATAGAAAGAATTTTTAGGAACGAAGAATAAATGAAATTTTTTTATGAATTTGTTTAAAGTCTACTTTATATTATCAGTATTTTAATATGTAATGAATATTGTTTTGTAAATTTTTATTGATTAATTAATTACATATTGAACTACTGAAAGTTATATATGTTTATATTTATGTATATATATACAATTGAAATAAGCACCTTTGAAGAATAGCTCATTGTGAAACAGAATTAAATTATATAAGATCTTATGCTATTAAAACCTAATATAATTTATTTTTTAAATTCTGTATATAATAATTAAGATTGTCAATAGATAAGTCCTGTGTCCTAAGTGAGTTTTTTTTACTATCCAACACACCATGTTAAATCGAATATTGATTCAATATCTTGAAGTCATTTTTTATTTAAATAAAGATTTAAAAATCTGATAAAGTTTATGTTTAATAATTTCAATAGCATTCAACTTATTTTTAAATAATAGATACAATATCCAATAATAGTTATGTTTGTTTCTGGGAGTGTTTAGTAATTTAATGGTTAGAACACTATGGGTCTCCAGGTTCTGGATTTGAGGCTGGGTATGGCATAAATTATTTGTAAAAAAACTTGTCGATATAAACTGAGTAACATTAATTGGGATGAAAACTCTGACAGTTAAGCGTGATCTCAGTCACTCACAGGCAGTTTATCACCTCCCAGCACAATAGTTGCCTTAGAAACATTATAGTTAATACAAAGTGCTGAACCATAAACCCTTCCAGTGTTCAAGTAGTAGTTGTTTTTTTTAAATCTTTCTCAGTATGTCTCAATCTGCATAAAAGAATAGTTGCTAATCAATTTTGAGCCAGAATGGATGAGACACTTCATCAGTTGTAATGATGTTTTTTCCAGTGATGCTTTATAATCAAAAACAGTGATAAATAATAATAATAATTGTATACTTATTTTAATATTTTGTTATGGACTATCTTGTTATTATATACCAGCCCTTTAATTATCCAATCCAATTGGTTGATTTTTTAAAATCAGGGTTATGAGCTAGGAAAAAAATAATTATGAACACTTCATTATTTAAATATACCTATATTTTAATAAGTAAAAGTACTGTTGGTCTTTTGAGCTTTGGTGTGAATAATCACATTGTTAAAACCCCTAAGGAAAGATTGAATAATTGTTTTAAAGAAAACTACTAGAGGACAAACTGTTTATTTCTTCAGCACTTTTTACATATATTTAGGACAATACATTTTTATGGTTAATAAATTTGTTGCTTACAATAAAAGGCAAGAAATTGAAATTACCTCAAAATATTTTATTTTATTAAACCAGTTATGGCTCGGATACAGGTTCCATGGAGATAACTGAAGTACCACCATTCAATAGAATGAATTATATTGTCTTTAATTATTCCTATATATCTTAAAAGGAATCCTTAAGATAGCATTTACAGTTTTAAAAATAATACAAAAATATTTGTACAAAACAATACATATCACAGAAACACCTGAACAAAATTCGAGCTACTGTGGCCATTATTATGTTAGTTCTCTACATTGCATACTTGAAATGTTTTTTTTTTCAATCCTTTAGAGAAATTTGTAAGTTTCATTTTCCTTTTTTTAACAGCCTCAGAGCACATAAGTGCCTGATGTAACTGTATCCATAAAAAAATATATACAAGATCCCAATGGAAATTCCATAGTTTGATTGAGTCACTGAGGGAATATTCCAGTAGGTTACCAAGTCAATAATAGTTGCGGGTTAGCTTATTTTCTGTTGTAATAATGTTACTTAGGTATAATTCTTCCTTTCTTAACTAACACCTTTGTCCGCTTTTTACTTCTTTCTTTCCTCTTCTTTACAATATTCTCCTGTCTTTTCTTTTGCACTTTTTCTTTCTTTGATTCTACAAGTTTTTCTCTTTCTTCCCACTTTCTTTTACTTTTATTTTTTCTATTTTTTATTTTGCTTACAGATTTTTTCAGAAGTTCAATATTGTCTTTGACTTTAACACCTTCTGCTTTCTGAATCGCAGTATCCCAAGCTTCTTTAGACTTGATTTCTGTCAGTTTTTCTTTTTTCCCCTTTAATTCTAACTTTTTCAACTTTAAATTCTTTTTTTCAAGTTTTGCCAGCAAACTTTTAGGATCGGTTTTTTGTTTTTGAATTTGATCGGATTCTGATATTAATAACTTGCTGAATTGGATGTTGTTCTCTTCAGGTTGGTCTTTGATAACACCATCCTTTGTTTCATTAACTGATTCAGATTTCACATTTTCAGATTCCAGTTTTTCCAATTTAATATTCTTCTTTTTTAAATTTTTTCTTTCTTCAAGTTTTTGCTTTTTCTTTAATCTATTTTTGAGACCTTTCTTTAGTAATTTTTCCTTGTAATTTACCCTTTTCCCTGAAACCAAACAAAGAAATATGTTTATACATTTTCTAAATTTGATTTTGGCATTATAATAAATATTTAACTGAGAAATGTTCACAGCACACCATGAAATATATTTAGTAAGCATAGGGCAGTGGACATCAAGTTAAAACTGGTAACCCCAGCTGTAGACTCTCTCTTTTGTTTTCTTATATTGTAATAGTAGTTGGCTAGCCATCTGGCAAAAAAAGAACTATCAGTGATATTCACAAAAAAAATATGAGCGAGTAAATTCAGGGCTACCCAGGCTGAAGACTGGGGAGCGGGAGAAGAGGACCTTTAGCTGAGGAAAATGACAAAAACAACCAAGTCCACCCACCTGAAATGAAATAACGATGTAACATATATATTTTCCTTTTCATTCGTGTCTACAAAATGTTTAAACAGAACCGTATTTAATGTGGGCAAGTCATGATGTAAGGCTAATTCTACAATATGGTATTTAATTAGCAACACTTTACAAACCAATAGACAGAAATATCATGTTAGTGAGTACATAGCAACATACTATAAATAATTTCAGAACCAGTAGAACAAACACTGAAACCAACTAAAAAATAAATGATAAGTTTCTTTGGTTTTCTGGAGGAATGGCAGCAACAATAAAAGAGAAAAATAATCTAAGAAAAAGCTTCATCATTAATAAAAGCTATTACTGATTACACTGGTCAACAGTATTTTTATTAAATGGGTAAATGTGGCTGTCTCATATGTATTTTGCTATGGTAATTCCGAATATGACCATCAAAGTTGTCCATGGGGCTCAGATTTTTTGTAATTTTAAATTTTGTAAAAAAAAAGCGATATTTCATAGCTATGAACATGTCTTGCGTGAAGAGACATATGACAATATGAAGATTTTACTGTCTGAGATAAAATACCAGAAGCATTCTTGGAATGTGTGTGGAGACCTCAAAGTGTTAGAACTTTTGTCAGGTCTTCAATCAGGTTATACAAAATGTTGTTTTCTGTGTGAGTGGGACAGCAGAGATCGCAAAAATGATTATATAAAGAAGGAATGGCCCAGAAGAAATCTTGTACCTGGAGAAAAAAATGTACTTTTCGAACCACTAGTAAACCCAGAAAACGTTTATCTTCCACCATTGCACATCAAACTCGTTTGATGAAAAATTTTGTTAAGGCACTGGATAAAAGTGGCCCTGGATTTCTATATTTAAAAGCCACATTTCCTCGGATCAGTGATGCAAAAATAAAAGAAGGTGTATTTGTTGGTCCACAAATAAGGGAGCTTATGAAGCATCAAGAGTTTGAGGAATGTTTGAATGGAGCCGAAAAATCAGCTTGTATTTCTTTTAAAAATGTTGTGAAAGAGTTTCTTAGAAATAAAAAAGCAGAAAACTAAAGAGCTAGTTTCTGATCTTCTACAAAATTATAAGGCTTTAGGATGTAATATGTCTCTAAAAATACATTTTCTTGACTCGCATTTGGATTTCTTTCCTGAAAATCTTGGGGCTGTGATTGATGAACACGGTGAGTGATTCCATCAAGAGACATCCACTCTGGAGAAACGATACCAGGGAAAGAGGAGTCCAAATATGTTGGCAGACTATTGTTGGTCTTTGAAAAGAGATGTACCAGCCGCAAAATACAGCAGGAAATCATCAAAGGCTACATTTTGATTTAAATTACGGTATGAAAGCTGATTAAATAAAATTGCTTGTTTTAACACTATATTATTTTTTTATTTTGAAATTACACAAAATCCTTGCCCCTGAGACAAAAATGCTTTTCAAATTTGCAATCAGAGAACCAAATTCTAAAAGAAACAGCCATTGTTATTCATTTAACAGACAAAGTTAAATTTTGTTGTCCAGTGTTATTATAGTATAATAAAAAATAACGAGGAAACAAAAATGGTCTGGGTGGAGGTCAACAAATAATTCCTCGAATAATGATAAACCATTTACTATTTACGGAATGATTTTTTGACCTCCACTCGAACCATTTTCTTCTCCTTATTTATACGCCTCAACTAATAATTGTTCAAGAAAAATATGGCTTGCATTAAAATTACCTCTTAAAGTTTCTATTCGTTTATGTAGTTCTTCAATAGTTTTAGCACGGCTGGTTTTTGCCACAGCATTTTCTAATGGTGCTAAAACAGAAATATAAATACTTACAAAATAAACTAATCTTTAAAGTACTAATTAATAAAAACTAATTCATAACAAGTATACACTAAATCAGATACAACATTCCAATATTCAACAGTTTTAATTGAAATATATTGCTGCTGTTTCTTGTATAACTCACAAATATCACAAAAATCTTTTATCAGTCACCTCAATCTAAAACCATAGTGGTTTTGTTTTTTCCATTATTACTAATCTTGCATTCTCATAAGGTTGATAGGATCCTGTCCTATTAATGCCTGCACTAATTGATCCTTGATTATGGCTGCATGAAGATCAAAATAGTGTGAGTCGAACACAATCAGAATAGAATCATTCAGCATAGAAACAATGCATCATATGAATCTTAGATTGATGAACAGCCAATTTAATAGATCTTGTACCTATTATAAGTTAACTGCTTAATAATTAAAGTGATAGAGTAAATAAGAAGCTTCACAGTCAACTCTCTTAGGTTTTTGCCAACACATTTCTTCCAATTAGCTTTCTGGCTATTCGACATTAAAGTATTTTTCTTGTTGGTGAATATGAAATCTCAATACAGTGAATCCTATGCTAAAAACCTTCAGGAGCAATTTGAGATTGCTCTTGTCGGAAAGTGCAGTGTGTGCCTTTACTGATCAAGACGTAATAAATGATCACCATTTGGTAAAAAGGAAGAATTCCATTGGTTCATGTTAATGAAGGTTATTTAATTACCCTACCTTTTAGGCTTATTGTGAAGCCCTTGAGTTCAGGAAAAAAAGGACATGACTACTCCCTTGACTTATCTTTCATCATATATAATAAACTTAGGGTATAGAAAGAAATCAGGCCCTGGCATTAAATTTTCAACAAAGGGTATATGATAACTTTCAACAAAGAATGCGAAGATTTCCAAATCATGAATGAATCTGGGTAATTTTTAATTTTGCTAAGGATTGATGAATCATAGATATTAGAAATAAAATAAAGTAAATATCTCAAAATAAACTACCAGTAGAGACAGCACAAGTGAAAAGATTAAATATAGCAAAGTTATGAAACTTACCTGGTTTGTCTGGAAGTTCTAATTCATCATTTTCAGAATCTTCTTCATCATTCTGGATGTTTTTACCTTAATAAAAAAAAATTAATGAATAAACATTATGGAAAGTTGATAATACAAGTTTGTTTTCAATCCCATCATACAAATACAATTATCATATCTTTAAAATTAAATTACCATGATTTGTGGTAAATTTATGGGGCAAAAATTTATTGACATAGCCACACAGAAAATCAGCATTAGTAATATTATGTAGAATTTTCTTTTCTTTCAACTCCAGCAATTTAAAAGATTGTTTGAATATTTCCGCCATTTTCGATCATAAAAGTAAGAACAAAATACCCAGGCTCCGGTGACAACTTCGAATTTTCACCAAACCCACGTGCTGACTGGGCAGGTTTGTTTACATTTGTTGTATCAGGGTTGTCATTTTAAAGTGAAACTTTTTTTCTATCGCACCAAAATTTTTCGTTCGTTTATCGCATGTCGCATTACATTACCTTCTCCCATTACTTATTTCATATGAATATTTGACGAAGTATTTTAATTTTTATCCGGTTCATTGGGCTGAACTGAGTCAGTACTCATGCTGAATTGGGCTTGGGACATCAGTCTTGACTCAGGACGCTTTGGACCTCCCAAAGGTCCTTTCTATCACAACGTTCAATAAAGGTACGAGTCGGTGAAGAGCTGTCCAACCCCCTTTTCCACTTACTTGTGGTGTACCTCAAGGGTCTGTGCTATCACCCAAGGGCGGATCCAAGGGGGGGGGGCACGGGGGCCCCCCAGACAGTTTTTTGTGTACTGTAGAGAATCCATAATAGTACATAATTATAGGCAAATCACATGATCATAGTTGGTAAAATAACAGAAAGAACATGAGTGAAATTATTGTTTTGATATTTTAATAAGCCTTTGAAATCTTTCTATAGATACTACAAGTTTGTAGTATTTGTAAGTTATTGTTGATTTTTTTTCCCCGTCTGCCCGTTGTGCCCACCCCAGAAAAACATCCTGGATACGCCCTTGCTATCACCGATACTATTCTCAGTTTATACGGCGGAAATCGTTGGGACCAAATACAAAAAGCTACTGTGGGGGCGTATGCCGATGACACTGCCATCTGCAGTTGCTCATTGAATGCAGAGAGAGCTCTACGGCAGGCGGAGGCGGCCTGTGAGGTTATAACTAACAAATTGGATGGACTAAACATTACAGTTAATCCTAAAAAGACGGACTGTATCGTTTTCTCTTTCGAGAGGAATAAGCGCCATCTACCTAAAACGTATGGAGTAACTTCAAAAAGGATCGAACAATTTCAAAACCGTATACTGAGGTGTATAGTAAGGCACACCTCCCTACAAAGGACGAAATCAGACATAATACACGAGCCCTCGGACTCCCGGCGGTAACGGACTTCATCACACGGAGGTATATCAAATTCTTTGATTGCCTCCAACACTGTACGACCCACTATTCAACACACTTACACCGACAGGCCGACCTCAGCGCTGGCAAACACATGTACAGACACTGGACATGGACTGAGTAATCTACGAACTTCAATCAGAAAGAACTGGTGAGCCCCATCACTAGAACCCGACTCCTACCATCTAAGTAATCAAGAAAATCCTATTCACATTTCCTCTCTTATAATGCACCTGGTGCAGTAAAAGAGATGCTATTTCTCCTTACTTTTTAATTTTCAACACTATTATAAAATCCAAGGGGCCAAGAAATAAAAATCCGGTTCATTCAATATATTTAATTTTATTTAGGCCTTCGGTCATCTTCACAAGCTGAACTAGATTAGAATAGAATAGAATAGAAAACAAACTTTATTCTGGGACCAAGTCTCCTTAGAATAACAATAAAGAACAAGTAAAATAAACATAATATTCATGTGCCTAGGAGGCTACATAATGATACAAATCATGAAGTAATCATGAGTGACAAAACAAAATAGAAATAAAAAATGATTAAAAAGTACGAGATTTTACAGGATTTTAACTAATTGTCGAAAATAAAATAAAGGTTAGATATTAACAAAATAATAATAACTAACATTAATATAATAGTTAATAACGGAATAGCTAAATAAAACAAATGAACGGCATAGCATGCGATAAAGTATTTACAAAGTCTGTATCTTATTTGTTGTTGGAAAAATAACCAAACCACGTAGGTAACGAGATCGAGTATTCGATACGAATTTATTCAAGCGGAAGATTGACCTGCCTGGAAGGCGTCTTTCTGGGATGCCAAGTGATGATGGAAAAGCAGGGATTTAAATGAAGCCAGTGAAAAAGATTGGCGGATGAAAGGAGGGATTGAGTTCCACACAGTGGTGGAGCGGGCGAGGAAGGAACGCTCGAATGCCTTAGTTCTGTGGGAAGGAATGTAGAGATCGGAAAGCCGGGATCTTGTTTTGTGGTGCTGGACAGAGGATTTGAATTGGAGGAGACTATAGGTATATGAAGGGTGTTGCGAGTTAATGGATTGGTGTAGAAAAACACTAAGGAAATATTGTCCTTGGGGGGAAAGGCCCCCGTATACCATACAACAGTAGACAAAGTGGGGGAAGATGAGGGATGATACGAGAAGCTTCCGGGAAGATTCAGAAAGGAGATGCCGGGATCGATGGAATAATTTCAGGGAACTAATTGATCGTCGGGATATTTGGGTGACATGTGGTTTCCAGGAAAGGTCTTGGTCCGTGGTAATACCTAGGTTTTTAACGGAGGAGTTGAAACTGATAGGGTGGTTGTTTAGGATTAATGTTGGGAGGGTGGGGATATTTGTAAGGAGGGAGTTGGAACCTAGAACAATGACCTGGGTTTTTACTGCGTTCAATTCCAATTTGTTCAGCTTTGCCCAGGTACTGATTCTATCTAGGTCTTGCTGAATACTGGCGAACGCAAATGACTACACTCTGAACCGCCGGAAAAAATTAGTAGACTGCCGACAGATGTCATGCCGAGTACTACTAGTAGGTGTACAGCGTCGAGTGGTGGGTTTAATACGTTTACCGTTCAAAGTGGCGAACCTATATCCGAAAATATTGTTACAGAAAAAATTCTGCATCGAAAGCGACTAAATGCGGAAAGATGCCGCAGATATCGTCAGAAATGCAAGCGGCTAAAATCGGGGGCCAGTTCTAATCAAGGCACGAGCGGCAGTGATCCAAGTACGAGTCGAGATACAAGCACGAGTCGAGATCCTGGCATTTACTTTTTTTAGTTACCATAAAATGTTAATTACATTTATAAACTGTGAGACTCGAGGCGAAGATGAAGTTATTGATATAATAATTGAAGTTGAAAACAAGTCAATGATTTAAATAAATATTGTTCTTACTTTTTAACATGCGTTTATCATCTAAATGATTGTATTAATTATGTATTCTGTACTCTAATACGCAAATTAAAATTAAATTTTATAATTGAATATTTCGTCTACTATTGATTTCCCATTATCATTCCCAGTTTTCCCATAATAATTAAGTTAAGATTAAAAATCCAATTTCAATACACTAAATCGAATAATTTTCCAAATTTTTTTAGTTAAATGCCTGCAAACCGAAAAAAAGTTTCACTTGCATCGTGGTTCCATAAAACCACACAACTTTTTTTGTTATTGGTTTCTTATTAGAAGTTCATAATTTAATTATTTATAAATATACATATGTATATATTTAATCAAGAAACTTCATGATTTTAATTTTTTTTAAACAATCTTGAAAGTAGAACTAGTGGTAATCTAAGCAATCGCCGATCATCATCTAAACAATGACCGATCTAGTTTCCTTTACACTACGGCAATTAAACTGTGGCAGTGAATAAACGCAAGGTATTAAAGGTACCTGTCAGTCAGGTTACAAAACGTTGGAAGGGTGAGTGTATTTAATATTACAGCTCAGTCAACGTTCTTTGTTAATAGTATTGTTTAATAAATGTTATAATCTATATCTATGTATAATATATTTCAGTTTTATAAAATCATTTGGTCATAAGCTGCTATTACTTTTCCTTTTAAGGAGGTTTGTTTATTGTACTCTTAGTTTCTTATTAAAACAACTCTGTCATCTAAAAATTGTTTTCTTAGAGTATTTTTTTTATTTTTTATTGGCATAGCTTTGTAGTAATTTCAATATATACTTTTCATTTATGATTTTAAATGTTTTCTTTAATAGTGATGTTTAATTTTATTATTGATTCTCTTTTAAGATCATCACAGAACCATTATTTATTAACCATTAAAACCATCATTTCTGAAATTAAATTGAACTTTATTTATTGTTCCTCTACTAGTTTTTATTGTATTTTTGAAATTCACATTTGTTCAGCACTTAGCCAAGAGAACCCAAATGAAAAAAGTGTAGACCAATAAAAAATATTTATTCATGATATAGAGAAAATTGTTGACGGAAAGATCAAATGTAGGATGGAAATAGTTGTGGGTGCAGTCAATATAAACAACTAATAAGTGGGACTTATTTATTGATAGTGCCGGAGTTTCGACCTACTTTGTAGGTCATCTTCAGGGCAAATCGAAGGAGTCGCGGCTAGGTGAAGCTTGTAACTCATTTGTAACTTGTATCTCAGTTACAAGCTTCACCTAGCCGCGACTCCTTCGATTTGCCCTGAAGATGACCTACAAAGTAGGTCGAAATGTCGGCACTATCAATAAATAAGTCTCACTTATTAGTTGTTTATATTGACTGCACCCCCAACTATTTCCATCCTACAAAAAATATTTATGATGGATTGAATTGGTCTGGGGTGCAGTCAAAGAAAACACAAAAATGAATGATTAATTAATTAATTTTTACTTGTGCCAAAGTTTTGGCCTATGATGTAAGCCATCTTCAGTTTGACGAGGCCATCTTGTGTTTGATGAGTCACCACGAACAGGCATTCATATTTGCCCTGAAGATGGCCTACACCTTAGGCCGAAACGTTGACACAAGTAAAAAATAAATATTACTTATTTTTGTGTTGACTGCACTCCTGACCAATTCAATCCATCATTAGAATTATCCAGTCAACTATTTTCCACTCTAAAAAATATTTATATATAAAAACTAAGAATGAATATGTCTAATTTTTTATCTCAACTACTAATTTTTGTCTGATTATTATTTGGTACTATGCAATTCTGGAAAACATACAAAAGAGTCGATTTTGTGGGTATTTGTTTATAGAAATTCAATATACTTAATTGTTAATGCTATTTTAAGTATGTTTAACATTAAATATGTCATATTGCAACTAACTAATATTTCATTAAAGAATAATTCAGATCTAGGGTTATGTATGCTAGTCTTAAAAAAAATGACTTGAAACATCTTTACTTTTCTTGAGTAGTAATGAAAAAATATATTTGTTATTTTGTTTCTGGAACAACTCACAACTCAACTAAATGTTTTAAATCTTTGCTGATTTAATTTATTCTTATGATTTTGTACGATTTGGCCTTTATATTGTCATATTTTTTGGTAGCCTTGGTTTTACAAATTTTTTTTTTTAAATGAGAGTGTCTTGTATACATATTTATTTATGAAAACCAACAGATGTATTTCAGGCAGCTAATGCAGGAGAAATCATGAATTTATCGTTGTTTTTTTTTTTAATTCAAATTAAATCCTAGTGTGTTTTTTAAAAGAATATTTATTATCATTATATTTTATTATGTAAATTTAGTTTTACTGCCAAATTTTTAAATTATGTTTATTTTCAATGGAATATTTAAATTTAATAAAGTGGTAAAATATATGCCTTTCATTATGAATCAATTGCTTTATCGACATTTATGATGTTCAAATTTAGCAGACCTTTTCAGAAGATTTTGTTTTATTAACTTATTTTTGTGTGCCACACTTCAGCATATAACTGGCAAAGGTTTAAGAAGGAGAGGTTCATGTTAGGTTTTGTAAACAAATGAATTTTTTATGTATGTTAATTTTTGGGTCATAAGAATTCTAAAACTGCAATAGAGCTGTTATTTATTCATTTAAAAAAAATTTTTTTTTTGTGAATTCTAATGTGATTTGGAGATTAGGGAAGTTTGAATGATAAAAGTAGAATCAAAGAGTAATTGTTTTTAAGATATAATATCAATAAATGAACAAATGTCATGTTAGTTAAATTTAAATGTTTATAATGAGTTCCTCATGAATAATTATGATTTGCTTTTTACAGGTATTCAATCATATGAAATGGCCATTTCACCGGAAAACCGACTGAAAAGATTTCTTCATATTACCTCTGAAACAAATATTTATTCATCTGAGTATAAATCTATGAAAAAACATTTTCTAAAAGAAGTGGTCCCATCTTTAGACGAACTGATTAAAGATGAAAAAGTAGACGTTGTTCTGAATATGATCAAAACTGTAAGTTTACTAATTGGCTCATAGAAGTTTTTTATAATCATAGCTATTTTTAATTCATGAGCTTTTTACAATTAGATTAACAGAAATCCAGTTGCTGATCTTTTGATGCTAATGTATTATGTTGTGTCATGTGGATGAAAGTATTAGTATTAATCATCCATATGGTAAGGTTATCAATTTTTCAATAAAATAATGGATTGGAGTAGAAATTTATTGATACAGATAGATTAAAATTATATTTGGAAAAATTAATGTTTGTAGGCAACATTTTTGGACATTTATTTAAGATTTTAGTGTACATACATCTGATTGTAACTTTTTGTTTTTTGAAATAAAGCCCATCCTTTATTATTATGAAAAAAAGCTATAGGCCCGTTTGACTGCCTAGTGCCCTCTACCAAAAGCAGCATCAGTATCTCTATCTCAAATATTTGGTTTTACGTAAATCTACTGTAATCCGCATTTCTTACAATTTTTTTCAGTATTTAATATAGATTTTATATCCTTCTCAGAATCATTTACAAACTCTTAAAACTAAAAAAAGTATTATTTAAGGACTGTCTATTTAAAAAAAAAAAATAGGACAAAATAGTTTATAGCAAAATAATTATTTATATGTTAACAAATAGCTTTTCATAAAATGATTTATAATTATGGCATTAATTTTAACTCAAATTATTAATGTTAGTTTGCATTTAGTTTCCTTCTCATAATTATTTTAAGAAATATTAGCTATATGTTTGTTCTTTACAACAGAATCATGTCTCTTTAGGCACAAACCCTTCCCATCTACAAAACATTTTTTATTCCATAATTGTAGCTTTGTTATTAATTTCATTTACAGTTGTGTTAAAGGAAAATTTCATTAGTAAAAAAACTACTGTATTACAATCTAAAGCTCTTAATAAAAGAAAATATTGAGTCATTCTTCATTTTCTTTAAACTTTAAATAAATTATCGAATTATCACTACAATTTAGGTAGTTAATAACATAATTTGTGTATTTTAATGATTCATTTGTATCTATAATTACTTTTTTTATTGTATCATCATATTCACATATTTGCAGGTTCATGAAGAAAAATCATCATGTATCCCGGAGGCATCTTTGTTTATTTTGGCAGAAATGGCTAAAAATGCTAAAATACGTCCAAAAACTTTAGAGGTGGCTAAGATAGTATGCAAAAAAACTGAATCTTTCATCGTATTTTTGAAACTATCTATTGAACGTACACCAAGAGTTGGTGAGTTACACTTAGTGATAATCTATCTCAGTTCTAATACAATATATATATATATATATATATATATATATATATATATATATATATATATATATATATATATATACACACTCAACAGCAAAAAAAACCGGACACTTGATATTTTTCGTATTAAAAGCTAATTATCAGCAATGTGTTTGTTTTTTCGGGTATTCTAGTTATTACAGAGAATGTAGGGTCTAATTCCATTGAACTAATCCCTTCAGGATTAGTAAACAATTAGATAAAACTCAGATTTGATTTATTTGTCTTGAAGTTGATTTACCTGTCGGACTTATTCTAAGCTGTAAGTAGTTTTTCGCACATTTAAACATCTTTAATTTATTAACCAAGCCTTTACTGTGATTAATAGACATGTTTTTTTTAAATTTTGGTCCAGAATAATGGTTATTTCAAATGTTGACATAGCCCGAGCTGATGCCTTGGCCAGAGAAGGCCAGAGCTTGGGGTAGCGAAGTCTACCATTCACGATGCACTCCGGTGTTTCCAGGAGACTGATAACTACGATAGGAGGGCCGGCAGTGGGCGACCAAGGGCAACAATGGCAGTATACGATCGATTTATTACGCTGTCGGTATTGAGAGAACGACTTTTAACGGCTCCTGAGGTTCGGGAAAGGCTTGAAGTGGCTCGAAATACACGTGTAAGTGCAGACATAGTGCGGCGGAGACTGAGGGAGCATGAACTCGTATCAAGGCGACCCGCGACAGGGCCCCAACTCCTGGAAAGGCATCGAAGAGAAAGGCGATTATTTGCTAATCAGTATTCTCATTGGACTCTGGAGCAATTGGGAACTGTTTTATTCACGGATGAGTCTCCATTTGGTCTATACCACTAAGACGGTCGAGACAGAGTGTGGAGACGACCAGGGGAGCGATTTGCTCAATGTACCATTCGTGAATCACTGCCTTTTGAAAGGAGATCAATTATGGTTTGGGGTAGAATTAATTTCCACGCCCGGGCTGAACTGATTTTCATAAATAATGGGTTGTGACTGCTCGGAGATACATCGAGGAAGTCCTCCTAGAGGCTGTGATCCCATTTGCTCCATTTATTGGTGAGCAATGCAGGATAATGCTCGTCCACATACCGCCAGAATTGTTACCGAATACTTGGAGCAAGTGGGAATCACAGTTCTGGACTAGCCTGCACGATCTCCAGATATGAATCCCATAGAGCATTTGTGGGATAATTTAGGGAGGCGTGTTGGACGCCGTCATCCTCCTCCTAGTGACTTAAATCAGCTCCAAATTGCTCTTCGAGTAGAATGGGATGCTATGGTGGTGGAGTACGTCCAGAATTTAATTTCTTCGATGCCTGACAGGGTTAGAGTCCTTCGCCGTACCAGAGGGAGTAATACCCGCTATTAGAATTACATAAATTGTTAGAAAACCTAATAAAAATGAAGAATAACGTTTTCTAAAAAATGTGTTCATTTATCATTTTTTCTTTATTTTGTACATAATCAATAAAACTTGTCCACTTTTGGCAGATTTTGTTTAAATAACCTATAAATTAACAAATTCTTACTATAAATTAAAAAGATTAATACATATAAATATATATTTAACAAAATTATAAGACCAAATCTAAGTGTCCGGTTTTTTTTGCTGTTGAGTGTATATATATATAAATTAACGAGTTTGAAACAATAAAATTAAAAAAAGGAAAAGGTTTTAGATAACTAACTTTATTTATCTAGTAATCCTCTTTATATAATCTCTAGGAGTTGTTTATACTCACGAGAGGGATTAAGCTCTATCATTACCTGGCTCTGGCTCTTAACTCCCCTCCTTCAGTTTCCAGACACTTTTGGAAACTTAAAGGAGTGACCTGTCCGGGTAATTAGTAGAGTTTATCCCTGTACAACATTACAGCTCCCAACAACAGCGAAATACATAAACATAACAGTATCCTCATATAGAAAACAAACTGAAGTATTCAAACAGAAAAACAAAACTAATAAACAATCACTGTTGCCAAAAATGTATGTACAAGCACTAAACTGAAAATAACACAAAGCTAATAAATAATAATAAAAAAAATAAATAAACGAACTCTCGTTTACAGTATTTCCTCCGGTTGCACAGACAAAGGCACTCCAAACCACAAAGGAAACTTCAGTTGCTCGATGTGGACCGTCTGCCGCCTCTTAGAGTCCCCAATACTTTCGATAGTTACCACTTTGTGTTCCTGTATGAAGACAATGCGGAATGGGCCCTCGTATCTCCGCGGATCTTTTCCCCTGTCAGACCCAATCCGCCAGTATACTATGGATCCGATTTTTACCTTCCCCACACAATCCCGTACCCTTGCTCTTTTCTTAGCTACCCTGGTTCGTTTCTCCTTGATGATTCTTTTCCGCGCTTTTTCCCACGACCCCCATACTCGGACGTGGTTTGCAATGATTTCATAGGCTGCCGTAATGTCCTCCTTTGTCGCTTCGCAACCCCTACTGGGCCCTCGAACCCTAAACAGCACTTCAAACTCAAAATCCTGTAACTGAGTGGATTGAATGGTTGTATGCTGCAACCACTTTCCGCATCGCTACATTCGGAGTCAATCCCTGTACGAACCGCTGGTAATAATCCAGAGCCCCCAGAAGCCTCCTTATGCCTTTTACCCGAGGTATCGCTATCTTGGTGATTGCTTCAATTTTGGACTTATCCGGCTTTCTGGACCTTTCCTTGACATAGTGTGACCTAAAAAATTTATTTCGGCCATACCCAAGAAAGATTTCTCCAGGGACAGTTTCAATCCGAATTCCCTAACCCTCGCGAATACCTGTCGAAGATGTTGTTCGTGTTCCTCTTCCGATTTGCTGAACACCAGGAGATTGTCCATGTAGACCTGGCAGATCCCTTCATCTATACCCCTAAGGAATTCGTCCATTAATTGTTGGAACGTGAGGGGCGTGTTCTTCAACCTGAACGGCATTCTGGTGAATTCGTAGTGTCCCCGTTCAAATGTGAATGCCGTTTTTGCCTGATCCCGAGAATGGATTTTGATTTGATGGTTTCCGGCTTTTAAATCCAAAGTGCTAAATATGGTAGCTCCGCTGAGTCTATCTATTATATCGTCGAACCGGGGAATCAGGTACGGTTCATCTTTCATATTCTCATTTAAGTGCCTAAAGTCTACGATAACTCTATATTTTTCTTGCCCCGTCGCACTCTTCTTCTTAACTGCCCACAAGAGAATATTATACGGGGATGAACTATTAATTATAATTCCCTGCCGTTTTAAATCCTCCAACTCCTCCCGAATGGGTTGTCTCAATGCTTGGGGATACCGCTTCTCTTTAAGTTACGTAATTTTCTCTTGTTTTAACAGAATTTCGTGCACAGTCTTTCCCGTGACACCTAATACCTTCCCTTCCTTATAAAAAATGTCGCCAAACTCTTTTAACAATAATTTCCTCCACTCTACTTCCCTTTTCACAGCCCCCACCCACTTACAGCTCGGTGACATGCATATGGCCTGACCCCTAACTTAACGTACCATCTGCCCTGTCTGTTTATTCTCTACTCTTGCGCCTACCCTCTCTAACAGGCGACACCCAACTATGGCCTGATACTCCCTGGGCATGGTCTCTACTAAATGTACTCGCAACTGCGCTCCCGTTTTCCCCCGCTCGCTCAACCCCATCACTTTAAATGGCCCTCCTAAAGTTAGTAGCCTACACTTGCATTTCCGGATCTGAAGTGCCTCCCCCTTACCACACTAACTCTCCGCAGCTATCTTTGATAGCAGGGTGCTCGAGCTCCCTGTGTCTATGAGGAGGGTTCCTTTCTAGCCCATTCTATCTCTCTTTGGAACTCTCTTCCTCTCGATATCCGTCATGCGTCTTCTTTAACCTCATTTAAATACAAACTTTTCCTACATCTTCTAAATTCATAAGGATATAACGGGCGAGAAAGGAACGCTCAAAAGTTTTGGTTCTATGAGAACAGATATAAAGATCAGAAGGGCGAGATCTTGTGCCTTAGGATTCGATAGAGGATTTGAATTGTAGGAGACTATAGATATAAGATGGTTATTATATTATATCATCTTTAATTCATAGTTAAATATAGCTATTTTAATTTTGTAAAAATAAATTATTCATCAGATTGAGGTGAAGTAAAGTCATTCTAACATGAACTGTTTGTTCTATAGGATTTGGCCGGTGTTTTAGAAAATTTATTCAACAATGGTATTTATCCAAAGACTATCTTCCTTTAGCGGAAACCATTGGATCAATGAAGAGTTACAGAGGGTGGAAACATAGCGATATCATTAAATTAGCCCATATTAAGTGTGACGATCCAGGTAATTTAGCAACATAGCTACATAAAATCAATTAGTACTCTTAATCAATAATAAGAACTATTCTCCATATTTTGATATTTGGACTCTAGTTATAAGATATAAATTTATTGCCTGTTATGATTTTTAATTATTACTTTACTTTTTTTTCTATAAAATGAAAAACATTTGTTGTACTGAACTAAAACTGTAATTAAGCTATGTTAATGCAGCATCTTGATTAAATTTCTTGTTCTAGTTAATTTCAAAAATAGTTTTATAATTGTAATAGTCGAAGGTAATATGCACTTACATAGATAGTAATTTTTTTTAGTTTATTAGTCACAATCATAACTAAAAGCCTTTGCAAAAAAAGTTGTGTTTAAAATTGGTATATGAACAGAAAATTATTTTAACTCATATTACAGCCAAAGCAGCTTCATTTAAATTTGCAATGTTTGGAGCTATAAATATGAAAACACTTTATGGTGAAGTCGAAGAATGTAAACAAGTAGTTTCTTACTTATGCACTATTGAAGAGTACCGAAAAAATCAAGACCCTACTCAAGTTGCAGAGTGAGTTTAATCTCTTGATTTTCAATAATTATTTTCTTAATTAATATTTCATCGGATGTTTGTATTATAAGTTATCGGATTAAGAAATTGATTTTTCTTAATGTTCTTGCATTTATGTTTGTTTTTAAGTCAGCTTTCTATCTGTTATTTTCATGGTTTGGATATTAGTCTATTACAATAGCCATGTAGTGATTAAGTTACTGCTTATTTGTGCGTTCTATCCTCAGGCTACACTGCTCCCTAATAATGTTAGTTATTTAATAGCTGTTGTCTGTTTTCTGTCAGGTCTTGTTATTTTCTGTTAAGCTTTAATTGCTGGCTTGGTAGGCCTGCCATCCTTATACTTGAACCTCAGCTTTTTATTATCATCTCCAATATTTTTAAATACATTTTTTTTCTCTTTTTATATATTTTTCATTAATCTCTTTTTCTTCTTTTTTTAGAAAAATCGAGTCCTACATGCTAGGAAAAGAACATATCAGTACAGCTTTACTGAATGAAAAAAGGGTAGGTTATTAATTGTATACTTTCTAACTGCTTTATTTTATTTTTTTAGGAATTAGCTTTACAATTCTATTAAAATAGACATCTCGCTTTAAACTTTGTTATTACTTTATTTATGCTTTTTTTTTATAACAAGCATTTCAATCCCCTTTAGTTGACTTACGGTATAGTCCATAAATAATCTTTTATCTATTAAATAATATGCACTTACTTACTATACATCTACTTTTTATATTTTATTTTGAATGTAAAGTTCTCTTGAAAAAAAAAATTGTTTGTAATATTTTAATGAAGTTTATCAACAAATACTACAAAATATACTTTCTAGGTTTGGTTGGCGTTATTAAGACAAATGCCTATTATACAAGTGCTAGATCATATTCAGTTTATGAATAAAAGAAAGATGCTGAGGGGTCCTCGCTCCTGGGATGCTGTTTTTGTTGATACCTTAGTTGAAGCTCTTACAAGACCAGGAGCCAATAAAACTGATGTTACTGTCAACAAAGTGTTTAAAACATTAATTAATTATGAAAACACCGCTAGGTAATTGAGTTTATGTTTAGTATAAATGCCTTGTCTGTTATAAAATTTAAGATTTGCTTATTCTTTATTTATTTTTATTTTCAAGGATAAAACTTGAACTTGCTTCTAAACTGAAACAACTGAGCAAGAAGCCACCTGTAATATGCCCAGACATAACTCAAGCTTTAATTAAACTTATGGAAATTATGTATAAGGTAAAAAAATATTCTATTATTAATTATTTAGTGTAAATTACTTTTAATTCTTAATTAACATATTTATTGAATGTAACTGCTGTTATATTCTAAACTGGTTAAAAACAATCAAATCGGTTATTTAAGAAACAACATATTTTATATTTTCATGATTTTAAGAAAAACTAAATACCAACAAATAAGCACTCGACTTTTAGAAAATGAAAATCACCATAAAAATATATGATGCATATAATAAATTTGTATAATATTAATGTCTGTATTTAGTGATATAAATATTACTGGATTTCAGTATTCGGATATCAGTATTATAAATTTGGAATCAACTTCATTGAATAAAATAAAGTAATTCATGAGCCAGTACCTTAGGTCCAACGCCAAAAGAGCACAGGATAATGTCTTTGACTAAGAATTTTACAAAACAGGAAGCTTACTCTTTTTGAGCTCCACGAAGTTTTTAAGTGCACTGCTTGAAGAAGATTAAACTATTATGGACTGATGGTATTTTATCCAGTGGGAGGAATCAGTATTGCCTACTGATTGTACACATAAGGTTACAAGGTTTGGTTTAATTCAAGAATAATAATAAATTCAAGGTTTAGTTCTGTGGATAATTAGTCTGCTGTATGTTTATAGATGAATCTAGATTTGTTCTATGATGGGTATAAAAGATAATAGGAAATGGATGTAGACAAAGATTTCAATGAAGTCACAGATAATTGGTTGGTGCTTGTGGTGGTTATTTCTGAGTTTCCTTGTCATATAACAACTCTAAGAATTGCCTAAGGCAATTAACTGGACATGTTAATGTGTTTTTACCATCTTCAGCTATGGATTTATTTTATTGAGATTTTTGTTGTTTCCATATTTATTTATTTATTAAAAGGGAAAGAGACTAATAGTCGATATTAAAACATGAAATTTTATCTAATTAATTCCATATTAAAACGATTATGTTGGACCTGGTATCCACCACTTAATCTTTGAGTGGGTCTATCGAAATTGTGAATTATTATATTTTAAATTATTACAATTTTAATGAAAATTAATTACATGATAATATTCCAATTCTTATTATTTGTTTTGTTTCAGAAAGTTAGGCCAACTGGCAAAAAATATTATATAGCTATTGAGTCGAGTCAAGATATGGTTAAGAGACGTTGCCAGATATCCCGCTATATAATGCTAGTCGAAGCAGCTGCTTTTATAGCTCACTATTTTAATCGGACTGAAGAGAATGTAAAAATTGTCACTTTTACAGATTCAGAAATCCAGCCTTTACCTATTACTAAAACAACCACATTGAAACAAACAATCGAAAATTTGAAAGCTGCAAATGTAAATGCAACTGCATCTGTAAGTGTTAAAAAAAAAATATGTCTTCTTATTTTTCGTAATCCACCAATTTTTAATCAAGGTGACTACACTAAAAAAAATTGAGGTGCACATAAAATTTTCTCTCACAACCGATTTTACTTTATGCAACAAATGTCTGTCTTAAAATTTAAAAATAAATATAATACATCAAATTATTATGGTTTTTAAAAATCTAAAATTATCTCCAAAATAAAATAAAGTAAAAATATCTGGTGTGCTGAGGTTTAAAACACCCACCGCAACTCCTTACCTAATTGTAAGGAATGTAAAAAAAACATTTTTTTTTTGTTTTGAAGAGAAAAGATTAGTCCTGGCCAGGATTCGAACCCGGGTCGTCTGCATCTCCGTTGAAGTGCTCTAAACCACTGAGCTACCAGGGCTTGTATCCAAGTCAGACAAATCTGTTCTCTTCACTGATCCTATATCCCTGTGTTCTCGAAATTTTTCCGAAGTATACACGGGGAAGAATGCTCATTGAACATTACTTTAATCAGGATCTTGTTGACTTACGTCATTATATTATTTATAATTTATTTTTGATGGTGATTATTTTATACATCCCAAAAATTGTGAGAACACAGGGATATAGGATCAGTGAAGAGAACAGATTTGTCTGACTTGGATACGACCCCGGGTAGCTCAGTGGTTAGAGCACTGCAATGGAGATGCAGACGACCCGGGTTCGAATCCCGGCCAGGACAAATCTTTTCTCTTTAAAACAAAAATATTTAAAAATAATGACCATCAAAAATAACAATGATTAAGAAACAACTTATATTATATTTAAATTTAAAAAAATACTCCAGCCACCAATGGGTGCTGTCCTATTTCCCTGTGTAAATAAATCAGTATATGCTTTCCCATACAAAAAATCTTTCCTGGTGTGATTTTATACAATACAATAGTTTTATTATTCTTTAGTTCAAGAATAGGGAGAGGAGTGGCTCAGTGGTAGAGTACTGAGTTGCCATGCCGGAAATCCTGGTTCAATTCCCGTTGCAGACCATGATTTTTATTTAGTCTGTTTGCAGCGGGAGATGGATCATATAGGATCTAGGACCCTCCTGGGGCCCACCCAGCCTCTATAAAATATTATAAAAATAGGGTACCCAAAATAAGGGGGAAAAATCTGGCGGTTGAGCGTGACCTAGGGCAAGTCACCTCCTTGCAGAACCGTTGTCCATGAAACAGTACAGTCTCTAACATGTACTGAACCCCAGACCCTTCACGGGTTGTAGTGGTACAGGTTTTAGGTTATTATAGGTACAGGTTTTAGGTTTTAGGTTAGGTTAGTTCAAGAATATTGGGACAAAACCAACATCTGATCATAGAAATGTAATCAACTCACCTTTTATTACATGTATAGTTAATCTTATTTACTAGTATTCTTAAGCGAGGTGCATTTTAGGTTATAAAATTACATAAATAATTAAGCGCTTACTTGCAGAAAAAAGATTTTTGGACTACTATCTTACTTTACTATTTTGAACAATAATGTTGATGAGTCCTCAACTAACTAAACCCTAATAGTTATTAATGGACTTTCAACTTGTGTTATGTTTAGGAAAAACTCAAGAGTAAGAGTATTGAAAGCATTTTCCCAATGTTTGGTTTTATCATTAACTTCTTTTTGCCTAAATACTTTTATGTGCATCATTGCCATCTTAAGATTTAAAAAAAAACAATAAATAATTTTTTTATCTTTCATTTTCAGAAGGTGGATGGAAACATCATTAATCAACTGCAGAATGAGATAAAGAAAGAAGGTGAAGAACCTGATGTCTGCATTATTATTAAATCTATGTTAAGTGCCAACACTGTAGCAGGAGCTGTGCCAACACTGGGGCAGGACGGCGATAATAATAGGAGGTAAATTAGTGAATTTTCGATTAGTAAATTATATAAATTTTATAATTTATTAGTAATATAATTATTTGTTTTCAATTTTAATTATTATTTATGTATGATATCAAAAGCCTCAATTTTGTGCAGTTTTAAATTTGCTATAAATGCCATAAAAATTCAAAATGTGCAACAAAAATGCAATTCTGCCATACTTTTATTATATGATATAGGAAATAATAATATCCACATTCTTTGTTATCTGATAGATCATTAAGTTTTTTTCATCATAAATTTAGGTGGTGTTGAGCACTGTTATGTGACTTTAGGGGTAGATCTTAGTCGATAGTTCAGTAAGTTTCTATCACAGCATATTGGTGAAGTAGATGTTCAGGGAAATTTGATTTAATTACTTACTTACTATTTTTACTTTCTTATTCTTTAGTTACCTGATTCATAAAGCTTAATAAAATTTATTTAGATTTCATAAAAAAAATACATTTTAAAAGGTAACTCGTTGATTAATAGTGAAGGTTAATAAATTTCTCTTAAATAGGGAGAAATGTTTATTATGAGAATAGATGTTTATTTATGAGAATACATTAGAAAAAATCTTTATTCTTGGATTTTCCCCCTTAAGAATAACAATATTTTATTGTATATTTATAGTAGAAACATACATGATTAAATAATCAAATTACAAATATATATTAAAAAAAGAGAATATAGTGTTTGTAAACCAATATAAACAAGCTATTAATTAAAAAAAAATTACATTATCTACCAAAAAATGAAACCCCATAAAGATAAGTTCAAATGACTGGGAAAAGACAGTATGCGACATCATATGAGCAGTAAGTGACAAGTTGGCCTTTTAAGTATGTATGTGCTAGCTATGTGGGGACAGGGATATGTTGACGTGGGGAGGTGTTTGGAACAATGACATTGGCCTGATTTCTAACCACAATTAGTGGTTCAGTCAAAAAGAATTATGTCATACAATTCACCAATGTGTAAAAAACCTTTATTCCAGTCAGATACTCTTGTTAAAAACATTAACGAAGGATTAAAGACGTTTCGACAAATTCATTTGTCATTATCAATTTCTGTTCTTCGCAACATCATATTAAAATTCGCAAGTAACCATCACTGCAAAAATTTATAAAGTACACTAATTAACAACCATAAAAATTTTTTTGTCAAAATAATCAATAACAATAAGTATAGATACCTTGAGGTCAAAAAAGGATTTATGGTTGTTAATTAGTGTACTTTATAAATTTTTGCAGTGATGGTTACTTGCGAATTTTAATATGATGTTGCGAAGAACAGAAATTGATAATGACAAATGAATTTGTCGAAACGTCTTTAATCCTTCGTTAATGTTTTTAACAAGAGTATCTGACTGGAATAAAGGTTTTTTACACATTGGTGAATTGTATGATTTAAAGGATAGTCCAGTATATAGAAGAAAGAGCTTATAAAGAAAAAGAATTATGTTTAATAAACTGAATAATACTTTTTAAAAGACAGAGAGATATATTTCTCTCCTTATTAAGAAAAATAACTATTGGTAGTTACATAGCTATTCATAGTTATCAGGAAAAAGGACCGCCACCTGAATTTTTAAAATAACTTTTGCTTATTAAATAATTACGTTACTTCTCTATTGTGTAAAATGATGCTACTTCTTAAAATTAAAATTTCTGGGAAATCAGGTTTAAAGTTTTTCTTAACACTTATGAATAACTTCTAAATCATACTGAACATTCATTATTTCTTTTTTAAAGTAGTCCTTCAACAGTTGATAAATCCTTGTGTGAGTATTGGCTCAGTGGTAGAGCACTGAGTTGCCATGCCGAAAATCCTGCTGCAGACAAGACTTTTATTTAGTCTGTTAGCAGCCGGAGATGGGTCATATAGTGGATACTCAAAATAAGGGGGAAAAATCTGGCGGCTGAGCTAATTTTCCAGATCAAGGATAGGTCACCTCCCTGCTACCTATTGTAACCGTTGTCCTTGTAACAGTACAGTCTCTACCATGTACTGAACCCCAGACCCGTTCACGGGTTGTAGTGGAACAGGTTTTTTTTTTCCTTTTCTGTATTCATGTTTCATGCATATCATCATTCTAGCACCAACAATTAAGAAACATTTTGAAACCATCCATGGATATAGATAATATCTCAACGGTTAAATTTAAAATTTTTGATAAAAAAAAATAAGAATTTCCCACCACAGGCCAAAAGTAAAATCAACTGATTAGTTGATCAAAAAAGACTGCGTTAGGGAAGGCATGATGATTTTTCAGTGTTTATAATAAGGATGAATTCAAAACTGTATAGGCAAAATTTCAAATGTTATTTTCCACCAATTATTGAGCATTACCTCCTGACATGAAAGACTCATTTCATGCCCATCCATACATAGAATATAAAGGAGAGTTATTTCTTGGGAGTCAACTATAGTAATTTTTATATTTTAAGTTAAAGAAAGGCTTTTTTTTTTAGTATTGTATATTGATTGTGATTTTTATTTAATTTATATTGTTTGAATTATAAAATCATTTAAGATGTTGAAATAATCATATTTAATTAAATTTTGTTTAGGTTTGTTGTATGCAACCTCTGTGGTACATTTCCTAAGAATTCAAGCCCACCAGATCTTCCCAATTTGCTTTTTATTTATGGTTTTGATGATAAAATCAGTGAAATTATTTCATCATTTGCACTCGGAAATTTTTGAACTTAAAAGCCTCTTGAAGTAATTTTTTCTACCCGCAAAAAGCAAATATCTAAATAAATAAATATAAATACCCAGGTGCCTATTCATCAGTTATATTTTAATTTTGCATTTAATTAATAGATATACCAACCAGGGTACATCAAACTTCATTTATTTTACATTATATAAAAAAAGATATTTTATTTTAATTTAAGTTTATATTCGTTGATATGAGAAAATTTTGTATTATTTATAATGTTATTACAAGGCGTGTTTTTTTCTGTTTTTCTTGATTGATTGTGTTATAATGTGTATTAGTATTATTTACATGACATTTATTTTTGTTAGAAAAAAAATAACACTATAACCAAAGCTTGAATGAATAAGAATGCTTAATTTCATTTATTTCCTTTAATATTTTTTATTTATCTTTTTATGTTATGATATTAATGTTGTAATAACTAGTTAGTTTGTAATTATTTTGTATCATTTAAAAAATTATACTTACCATGAAATATTTGACAGTTGCCATTTTAAGTAATTGAAACAATGGTAGTATAAACATGTTATTCAATTATAAATATTTTTTAAAGTCCGTAGGAAATAAGTAATAATTACAATGGGTGATATATCAATATAAGTTTAGGTTTATAAAACATATCTGCCAATAAAGGAATAATTGTTTGTTACTGTTACTGATACAATGTTATATTCATAAATAGGGCATTACAGAAAGTTCTAAATAAAACTTAAAAGTTAAAAAAAAAAAAGGAAAGAAATAAAACAAAAACAAACTTTTTGTATAAAAAATGCATTATTTATATATTTGTACCACATGTTTTATTTCTGAATAAAGGGAGAAATAAAATAAGTTTAAAAAAAAAAAAAATTAATAAACATTTATTTTTTTCCTTCTACCATGATTATATGATAACCAAATTTAGTTTTAATCGGTGGATCAGTGTATTGAGGACTACCTAGACTAGAAACTGGTAAAGCAAATGCTGCATCCTGGAATGGGCCAACCATTGAACCTCTTGTCATCCATCCAAGATCTCCCTGCAATGATAATAAGTTTGTATTTCCTCATATAAGCATACACAAACAACTGATTTCATATTACCTGGATATTACTAATTAATACTATTGTGCTATTTCAATCATATTAAGCTACTATCTATCATATGTATAAGCAGTTAGGATGAGAAGCACTAGAAATGGGTAACACGACAATCACAACTGATATGACTTAAGTCTGTCTCTTAATTTCTTCTCCATATCCAGAAAATATCACATACAAACTAACTAATTGTTATTGGTTCTGAAAATGCTGCTTTGAGCCATTTTTAGCCATTCTAGCAGGATTTATAATAATTGTAACGATCACATTACAATGCTTCCAATTTTTTCACGTAATTAACTTTAGCTAATGCTATTCATAAATAAAACTATTTTTTTTCTCTATAATATATTAATAATTTTTTTTATCCAATAGCCATATATCCAGCCTTTTTAATCGCATAAAGATGAGGTATTCAAGAAAAAGATATTCTGTTATAGTCGAAGTATAGTGATTCCTAAAACCATAAAGGAACAAGTTTTGGAGGAGTTACATTAATCACATATGAGAGTCTTGGTGTTAATATCATTAGCCCATTCCCGTGTAAGGTGGTGGGAAATGGACAGGGTTATTAAGAAAAATTGTAAGAGTATGCCGAGCATATAATTTGGAAAAGATAATGCAACAATGATACAGTTATTGACATTGACCTTTCAAGCATTGGGACTACTTAGATCCTATTGTTGGGAAGTATTTTTAGTAGTATTAGATATTTCCTTAAAATGGGTCGAGCTTTCCCCTACTTTTTCTGTGACAACTTCTACCATTTTAACTGTTGCATCAATAGTTTGATAATTTAGCTTGCAGTAAGAGTTGGTTTTTGGTGATTATTCAGGCTTTGATTCTGAGGTGTCAACATTTTTGTCTTACAATGCTTGATAACCTTGAAGCATGCAGCAACTATATGGATTGTGAAGAGAGTTTTGAAAACTTTTGTTTAAATATTTAGCTGAACTATTTTTTAGTCGACTACTGTAACTGCCCTAGTGCTATAACTTAGGGAGAATCCTGGTTCAAGCTCTGCTAGCTATTTCTTAACAATTGAAATTGTATCCTTTGAAACCTCTGACTAGAAAAATTAAAGTGAAATAAAACAATAGAGGATAAATGGAAGGATTGGGAGGAACCCCTTACTTGAATTGAAAAGAAAAAGGGAGGTGCACTTTAAGACCTCAGGTCTAATCTATACATATTATAAGGTTTAGGTATATAATTTGTGGAGGTTTTGTGTAAATGGGTTGGAATATCGATGGGTTTTACCGAAGACGCTGCTTGCCTAATTCCATGCAATTATCTAACCTGCAAGATAATAAATTCGTATTTAAAGAAATATTTGGTTTTGTTTTCATTTTTATAATTTCTATATAATAAAGTACATTAGCTGTGATGGGAAGAATGAAAATCAGGACTCCCAAAGAAGCCTAACCAATAATATTCGAGTGGTCCTTAGTGGCCGGTACGTGATAAAAAAAAACAACATTACACAGACAAATCTTTGATGCATGGTCATAAGGGCTTAAGTTCATAATACAGAATCAGGAATGATCAGACAATAAATAAATGTATGCTTCAAATAGAATTACTACTATATTGTTTTATAAAAATAAAATTATCAATAATTAGATTTTACATAATGTTTTCAACTTTGCTGTTGCTCTCGTGAAAAATTCAAAATTTTAACTTTAGCCCTTATGACCCCGCATCAAAGAAATTATGTAGGCATAATATGCCTTTTTACCCGAGCAAAGCTGGGGTGGGTCGCTAGTATAAAACATATTTGAAATTTAATGAAAAACAGTTTTCATTATTTTTCATACTTCAGCCTATTCAATATGACAACAGAATGGAAAGTTATAAAATTAATAAAAGCACAAAATGTACTGGGAAATCTTCAATACTTTCGAATTAATAATGTAGGCATTTCAAATCAAATTAAAATGTTTAGCCTAATTTTAAAAATAAGTGTTGTCTACAGTAATGATTTCAGAAGATTGCGTTTCCGAATTAGATTGGTGATTTTGGATTTCTAATTAGTGACAAATCATAATGAGTTAATATTTTAGACATAGAAAAGGAAACAGATAATAAGTCAGTTATATATAACATAACCACAAAATTTGCAGATAGGCCTCTTGGCTTTGGACAACTGTATGGGGTGAGACAGGATAACTTCCTCTTTTCAAAACTTATGATTGTATGAATCAAAACATTTCTATTTGCTTTTTATATTGTAGGCGCATGACTAAAGATTTGAAGGTCAAATCTGATAGGTGACATTCCCCATTCTCCATACACTGAGTAAACCGATTTCTGGGGTTTGTCATGACTGTTGCCAGAATAACAGGTGTTATGTTGGCAATTTCTTCCTTATGTAATAGTAATGAGATCAATTTTCTTTAAGCTGTTTCTATATGTAACGAAGAAACAAATTTTAATAGTTCAAAGTTATAGAAAATTGGCTTTCCCTAACAAGTATAAAAATTACAAAAATGTCACATGGTGTCCTTTACCTTCAGGCACATAATTTATCATATATTTTGGTCTTCAAATCTTTAAAGGTCCTTGGACAGTTCATAAGCACAGGATTTCAAAAAACCTCATAGAAAAAAATCAGAAGGGGACAAATTGAGAGAGGGGTAGGACATTCCAAATTGAGATGAGGGGGTCTGGGAAGTGTGCCCTCAAAACAGATGGCGACTGAACTGCGTCAGGACAAAACTTTTTAGTTCTGTCTCTCGAACGAGACCACTCCCATTCCACTACAACATAACTGATTGAATGGCGTGCATTTTGAAGAGGGAAGTTATGCTGCCGCCCCCTGTATAAACTTAATATCTATATTTATATTTCCCAATCCATTGTTCTAAGTAACCCCATAAATAAGATGGATAAAATAAGGGTTGAGTAGGCAACAGTAGCACTCGCTGCAAATTTAAGATCTTTTTATAATTTAAATAAAAAATAACCTGTTTTTTTTCAATATTCAACTTACTCCTTGTCTTGCTTTATCTTCACTATACTGAGCTGCTACTTCATTGAATTTCATGCCGGCTTTTAGTTTTTCAAGAGCTTCTAGACATTTAGATTGCTTTTCACATAGTATATGTCTCACCTAAATTTAACATAATTAAACGAAGTGATAATTTGAAAACAAAATTTGAAGAATATATACAATAATTGGTAATCATTCTGCAGGTTATCGCTTCGAGTTGAGTCACAACAAATTTTAACTTTTCATTCCTTTCCCTTTTAACATTATCCAAGTTATCAAGAGCTTTAATAGGGAGAAGAGCTTTATTATGGGAAATGTATATGTTTCGGTGATTATTTCATCTAGAAATGAACATTTCAACAAACATATATCATCTATACTTTGAAATGTTAGTTGAAAATTCTATTTCTTGTAAAATTATTATCGAAATCTACTCATTATCCATAATTACATTCTCTTTTCCATACTAAAGCTCATGATAACTTGTATTTTTGGAAAATATAAAAAATGAAACAAATTAACAGTTTAAACTGTTTTAACTCAACTCGAAGCGACAACCTGCAGAACAAATACCCAATAATCTGCCCACCAACTAAGTACAATTAAATCAGAGGAAAAGAAAAAGGTAAACTTGAAGTCCAAATAGAAAATATATTTAAAATTAAATTAAAGACAGTTCAAGCCATTTTTGTACCACTTTTCGTTCTTCAGCCTATTCAATATGGTAATCCATATAACAGAGAATACTATTTTTAGTTTAAACATCGCGTTATTGATTTTATACTTTTTTAAATATATACCTTGACTGCACTCCCCCCTTTTTTTTCCTTGCCGGCTTCTTTTGATGCTTCTTCTTTACCTTTTGAGCTACCTCCTTTTTTTGGAGGCATTATGCTTGCTATAATTTAGTAAACTTAGCCAAATACATAAAAAGTTAGAGGCCACTATCTTAAGTTGACAAAGCAACAACGTTTCTTTACTGTTGATAGCTAGGTTACAAGAGTTGCAGCCAAAGAGGTTTTATCAAAGATGTAGGAAGTCCAAGACCGAACTTAGTACGTCCACGAAAATGTTTGGAATAGCTTCAACATAGGTGACATTAAGATTAAAGGACGGAATTTATCAATTGCTGACAAAAAACTTTTTCATTTCTTTAAAAATGTTTGCTATTGTTTCCAGGAAAAATCGATAAAAGATTGTGGTCATAAAACTATAGAAAGCATAATGGACTGCGAAATCTTTAATATTTTAAAATTAATGGTGTGACATTAAATGTTAAGCCTATTTTAAAAATGAAGTGTTATTGTCTATAGTAAAGATTCCGGTGGATGGTGTTTTTTAATTGGTTGGCTGAATTTGTAAAAAAAAAAAGCTTTCTACCATCATTAATGCTTTTTTGGTTGGTTAAAAAAAAAAATGTGAGTGTTAGCCCCGACGCACGACTGGAATTTACTCCTTAAGAACTAGTATTGTCTAGATTATGTAAAATGAGGGTAAATGAAAGCATCTTACAAAATAATCAAAGCATATATAAATATTGATTCATAATATTTACATCATTCCAATGAAGTATTTATCATCAACTATTTCACGCATACCTTTCGGCGTGACTAATGGAGTAAAGAAAAGTAAATTTGACCTAACAAACGTAAAACTTCTGGTACATCTTGTTTCATTCCAATCAATCAAGCCAGACCCAGCAAGGCTTGCCCCGTTGCTCAATATGCCACTGCCACATAACTCTGAATCACTGAAGCGGGCTCTTGGTTTCTTTCCTCATTACTCGAAGTGGATACCTAAATTTTCATCTAAAATCCGTGTCTTGTTTGATCTCACATCATTTCCGCTGAATCCATCTGCTGCTTCTGCTTTTGAAAATCTAAAAAAGGATGTTGTCAACTCAGTCGTCACAGCAATCGATGAATCTCGCCCGGTTGTAGTAGAAACCGATGCCTCTAAGTTTGCACTGGCAGCTACCCTTAGACAAGATGGACGGCCAGTTGCATTTTTCTCACGATCACTAAGCAGATCTGAAATCAGTGGACATCCACCAATCGAAAAGGAGGCTGCGGCAATTGTTGAATCCTTAAAACATTGGAGAGCTTTCCTCCTTGGCAAGCATTTTCGCCTCATAACTGATCAAGAAGCTCTGTCTTTCATTTTTGACCGAAAACATGGGAGTTAGGTAAAAAATGTGAAAATCACTAGATGGTAAATACAGCTAGCTCCGTTCGTTAATGACATATCTTACCGTCCCGGTGAGGACAACACCAAGGCAGAAACACTCTCCCGTGTCTGTAATGCGTCCACTTCTACTGACTTGTTCCAGCTTCACCAATCTTTGTGCCACCCTGGTGTTACACGTATGTACCATTGGCTCAAATGTAAGAACATTCCATATTCACTTGAAGATGTCAAGAAGATAACTTCAAGCTGTACCATATGTGCTGAAGTAAAACCTAGGTACTTGAAAACATCTGGAACCTTAGTTAAGGCCACCTCTCCATTTGAACGCATCAACATAGATTATAAGGGCCCTCTCCCTGCCAGATCACAGAACTTCTACCTCCTTACCATCATTGTCGAGTATTCCCGCTTCCCTTTCGCATACGCCTGCCGTGATGTTTCTGCTGTCACTGTGGTTGAGTGTCTCAAAAATCTCTTCTGTTTGTTTGGAATGCCAGCCTATGTCCACTCAGACGGGGGACCTTCCTTTATATCTTGGGAAGTCAAGGATTTCCTCCATTCAAATGGTGTAGCTACCAGCAGAACAACACCATACAATCCGGCAGGAAACGGGCAAATTGAACGCCTCAATGGAACTCTGTGGAAAACCATTTGTCTCTCTTTGAAGACTCTAATACTGCAGACGGAGTACTGGAAAATGGTCCTACAGGAATCCCTCCACGCTATTCGATCTCTACTTTGCACAGCAACTAACTCCACTCCCCATGAACGATTTTTACAGTCAATGGAGTCTCCTTGCCGTCTTGGTTAACCCCTGGTACTGTGTTCGCCAAAAGGAACGTGCGAATCAGCAAATATGAAGACCCTGTCGAGGTAGTGGAATTACTTGAGGCTAAACCACAGTACGCCCTAATTCGCAAGAAGGATGGATCAGAATCAACCGTGTCCCTGAGACAATTAGCACCTAAAGGAACTCCTGAAATGTTAGAAGCCTTGCCCTAATGGTGATGAACCCGCTCCAATATTAGAGCCCTCTAATATGGTACATCCGGAAGAACCCTCTGCCACTCCATCTGTTCATGGCTCTCTCTCTAATGAAATTGGAATCCCAGTGTGTCCCTCAACACCTCAACGGGTGACCAAGGCTCCATCTTACCTCAAAGACTATGTTACTAATTGAAAACCAATCCTGGTGTTACAAATCTTGAATGAAGTTTTAAATCTTTCTTTTGTATCTCAAATATTTTACTTAAATTTTGCCAAATGTTTTCTTAAATCTTTCTGTGTATCTCAAATATTGTACTTAAATTTTGCCAAGTGTTTTAAGAAAAACTCATGGTGAATGTGGTGATTTTTAATCGCACTCATGTGAGGGAAACTTTCCCTACTATAGTCTAACCTGACAGATAACCAGTTATATGTTTTGTAAACTCACTATTCTTGTACAGTTGTTGTTTTAAGCTTATAAAACCTTTCTATGGGTAAATCATTCGTCCTTCATTTTCATCACAATTATCATCATTATTAGATACTGTGAAAGTAGGTTTGTGGTAACTAAAATACAATACGTGTACGTCAGAAGTTACATGGGTCATGAATTGTGAAAACATTGCGTCAATAGTTGTACCATATCTAGCCGTCCCGAGTAATCTGCCAGAAATAAAGTCTAAATAGAGCCCTAAATTAAGTTCATTTTTCAAGAATTGTACTAAGTGTAAACTTTCATCTTTACTTAGTGAAAATTAAATTCCTGGCCCTTATGAGCCTCCTGACTCCAAACAACCACAATCCTTTGATCTAGACCAATTTGCCGCTGTCCCTCAGTGTACGTTGGTGGAAAGGACACTGGTTAATCGTCCCTCAAGGGACTGGGTATGGAGTTATGAGGAGCCAGTCGCTGTACCATGGAAATCATAGTTCCTGGCAGAGTGAAGGTTGGGTGACCCTCTCCAGGCTGACTTGTGTTTCCGCAAGCAAAATATATCTGTATCGCTCAGTCACACTTTAAAAGGGTGCTGTAGTCTCGACCTCCCAGAACCTTGTTTCTGGACTAATCATTGACTAATTATAATTTCATTTAAATCTCAAATACTGGTCTCGTGCTCACTTTGTCTCAACGGAAAAGAGACGGTGTTCATATGTACTTGATAGTACTCAAGTTTATTCAAGTAAATAGAAATTTACTTGAAACGAAATGAAAATGGGCTAAAAGTTGCAAACATACCATATCTATGTATTGGGAATAAGTGAGGTGAAGGAAGAAATAGGGTAGAAATTACTGAGAAACATATGTTCGTTCTTTCCCCAACTAAATAATAAATGCCAGTGGGTAAGTTTCACCCAAGTAAAAAATGCAAGTAGCATTGATTCATTAGTCTATATATGGCAGAACATCTATCAGATATATTAAGGTAATAAGAAGAACTAAAATAGACTCTGACCACCTACTAACAGTTACTGATATACAAATAATTAGTGGACGAAAGTTAAAATACACGTTCAATAGACTGTAACTTAATTATGTGGCATAAAAAGATATACATCTAATGGACAAGGAACAGATCGGTTGTGTAATCGCGGGTAAAGGAATATTGTACAGATTCTGCAATGGTATCAATTCAGGCCAATGAAAAACAAAACACATATAGAGCAAAATGTGAATTAAAGATACGGATATTCGAGACAAGTGGAAACTGTAAGAAGAAGACGAGAAATAGAATCCACCTGGAATTTAATGAAAATATGTGGAAAGGAGCAGAATATTTGTTTTATAGTTTTCAAAAGTGAATCAATTTTGTTTATTGGCTAGGAAGTGATCAATAAAAAACTAGTCAAACTATTTATGTTCTGATTGATACTTGGAAAAATTGAAAATTCTGTTTGAGAATTATTTGGAATATCAAAGCTTTTTTTTTTTAACATTAAATTTAAGCAGAATAGTATAAACTAGAAATGAGTCCTCTGACCACTAGGCCAGCGGCCAGGTACTTGAAGGTCGCAATAAATTGAAGAGAGTTGCATTTTTGATATGTTATAAGGGCATTCTTGACTAGTGGAAATCGAAGTTAGCTACCGAAAAAACGGATGGGAAAACTTTTGGTGACCGAAAAACATCGACATTTTTGGCCTATATTTCCTAATCGGTGCGTTTTTGATAAAAAACATTAGCATCCATTTTTAAACTAGATTAAATTTTCTACAATTTGAATCCAACCGCAGTTCTTTAGGTTTAATAGATTCGGAGTTACGCCCCTTTGAAAATTGGTATTTTTTTCCAAAAAGTCCAAATTTTAAGTTTTGGCCGACTTTCTTGAGGAACACTGGCCGAAGGAGTGATTCTACGATAAAAGTCAAGGCAGTAAATATAATTAGCTTTTATTTAAGCACAGACTAAGGCCTGAATGTGTAACAGATTCTGAGTTACGCCTCTTTGAAAACTACAAGCCTCGTTAAATCGTGCTTAAATTAAAGCTGATAAAATTTACTACAACTCCATTTGACTTGACATTCATCGTAGGATCACTTCTTCGGCCGGTGTTCCTTACGAAAGTCGGCCAAAACTTAAAATTTGGACTTTTTGGAAAAAAATACCATTTTCCTAAGGGGCGTGCCTCAGAATCTATTTCACCTGCAAGCCTTAGTCGCAGCTTAAATTAAGGCTGCGGTTGAATTCAGATTGTAGAAAATTTAATCTACTTTAAAATAGTTATTCATGGTTTTTTTTTTCAAAAGTGCACCGATTACGAGAAAAAACCTGTACCACTACGACCCGTGAATGAGTCTGGGGGTTCAGCACATGGTTGAGACTGTACTGTTTCATGAACAATGGTTCTGTAAGGAGGTGACTTGTCCTAGGTCACGCTCAACCACCAGGTTTTTCCCCCTTAATATGGGTACCATATTTTTATAATATTTTATAGAGGCTAGGTGAGCCCCAGGAGGGTCCTAGATCCTATATGATCCATCTCCGGCTGCAAACAGACTAAATAAAAGTAATTGCTCGCAGCGGGATTTGAATCAGGATTTCCGACCACTGAGCCACTTCGCTCCCCTATGAGATACAGGCCAAAAATTGAAATAACTCCGAAAATGTCGAGGTTTTTTGGGCACCAAACTTTTTCACATCCGTTTTTTCATCCCTACAGGCCTCGGTGTGTGCTTAAATTAAAGCTAATTAAATTTACTACAGCTTCATTCTGAATGACTTTTGTCGTAGGATCACTCTTTCGGGTGGTCTTCCTAACGAAATTCGGCCAAAACTTAAAATTTGGACTTTTTGGAAAAAAAGACCAATTTTCAAAGGGGCGTAACTCAGAATATATTAAACCTTAAGAACTGCGTTTGGATTCAAATTGTAGAAACTTTAATCTACTTTGAAATGGTTACCTATGTTTTGTTTTTTTTAAATGCACCGATTATGAGATACTGGCCAAAACCAGTCATAACTCCGAAAATTTTGAGGATTTTTGGCCACCAAAAGTTGTCTCATCCGTCTTTTCGGTAGCAAACTTGGATTTCCATTAGTCAGACATGCCCTTACAACATATCAAAAATTCAGCTCTCTTCAATTCATTTCAACCTTAAGCCCTTATTTGGTACCTGGCCGATGGCCTACACTAGGTCTCACAGATTCTAAATGATTACAAAGAGTTCCCGAGGTGATTGGCCATGAGAAAGAAATTGACCTCCCGGTGTCCCAGCTATGGAGTCCCTGAATATGCTGAACACGATATATCATGCTGCATTTCTATGGACGTACTAGCCATGTTGTCCAGAAATATCGGAATATTCGCTCCCGCTGAGTCAGACCGAAAAAGTCATGTTGTACCGAAAAATCGGAATGAATATGGGCGCAATGCGAGGTAATGAATAAGAAAAAACCAAAAGTTGCAACTGATCTGTTCTTTTCTTCCATATCTCTTTTATTCCCACTCCCCGTGTTTTTGCCTTCTCTCCTGCGGTCAAATTACACCTGTTTTTCTCGTTGGTCTTTCTTGAAAACCCAGACCATTCTGTCGTTCCAGTCTAATTGAAGAACATCCTTACTTCAATACCATCCCGAACCTTCAAGCTCTTCGATGTCCTTAATCCAATTCAGTCTGCTTAATCCACGTGTTGGTCATTTTCAACCTTTTAAGATACGGGAAGAATGACAAAAAGATTCTGCTCGGATCCATTCTTTTTAGATGCTCATAGAACTGAATTCTGCCTTTCTTCACCTGTAATTTTCCCTATATGCTTGTAGAGTTCCTGGTTGTCGTCTACAGTGGTTTCATTATTTCCTTGACGCATACAGTGCTTCTGGGCGGATAACTATTGAGTAGTGTTCAAGTTTAGCATTAATGGATGAGGCCCTCTTGTTAATATCTTTGGTGGGTTGAAAGGCTGCTTTCATCTTTTTAACTCTTAATTTAATGGATTCCTTTTTGGCATATTTTGTTCTATTCTATTGTAAATATTTGGTCTTTGTATTTTATATTTTTGTACGTAAATATTGGGTGAGGCATCAATTTTTAGAATGTGTTATCACCAATGTGAAGATGAAAATTTCTAAAAAAATGTAATGGGAATTAAAAAGAAAAAAACAGATAAAGTATTTGGTGACAACCTCCAAACAAATTGCTGTAGATAGGGCAGGAAGGTATCTCCGAGAAAAAGTAATCGACTGCCCCACCATTTGGTTAGCTGTGGCAATGCTTACTAATGGGCTGTCAATAGTCGCTCGGGGGCATGGGATCCATGTAGGTAGGGGAAGTGTTAAAAATTATTTATGAATCTACTTTATTTACTAAAATGTTCCTAAGCTCCTCACGTTTGCCGCTTTACAACGTAAAAAGAGCCCGATAAAGCTCAAAGGTTAATCAAAATAAAATTATTTATGGGCTACCGCGGGGGTCGGCAACCTTTTTTGGTCGTGAGTATTAAAGAGACGTTTGTGCCAGAGATATTTTCATATTGAATCAATTTTTTTATAAAATTAACTTTTATTTATAAATCTATCTTCGATATCAATGGTTATGCTTAATAATTTCTTTTTTATACTTTATTTTCGGAACTAATATGAACTTAAAATTATCATATGGTTCACTCTTTAACCTGCGGGTCATTAGTTGTCAACTACTGGCCTTTCGTAAGATCTAAAAATGTATAACTAAGATGACTTTTGCAGTCACTCTCTTCACTATCTCATCTTATGGATGTCCACTAGACTTACGGGACAAGCGGGGGTTACATGTGGTGTAGTGATCAGAATAACAACCTACAATACCCAAGATCATAATATCGCAGTATGGTACGTGGCCTTAGGATTTCTTAAAAGGGAGCAAAAATCCTTTCTTATGCCCATTCTTCAGAAGGGGTTTAAATTGGAGTTCTCTATCCTAATTATAATTTGATAGGCAAAATTTGGGATTCCTTCAGTGCCATCGTCCGATTAGCGGTAACAGAATGAAGTGACGTTATATGATTAAACAAACAAACAAGAAGGGTTTATGAAACTACAGTACGATAGCAAAATCTAGTTTGACTTAAGGTGAAGTACTTGAGGATTTAGCAAACCCATTTGATACACACAAAATAAAGACAATTCAAAATGCCCAAGTGCTCTTTGGTTTATTTCAAATCACACTATACACAACGAGATGAACATTCCACCTGCCAAATACACTATATTTCACTCCTTGACCACTCAAGATAATCCTCTAGTTCCCTCGCTTTTCTCCTCACCGTAACCTGGCCTACCTATGTAAGGTTACTTGAGCAACCTTCAATCGTCTGTTTATCCTTTGTTTGTGTTTATTTGTCTTATTTATCATTCAATCATCTGTGTGTTATTATTTATCTTAAAAACCTTCTTAATTGGTTATGTACAAGTGTTAGCGTACCTTAGTGTTGAATTTACGTGTAATTGAATTCTTTACTTTTACTGGATAAATCACGCTTAAAAAGAACTTAGAAATTAAATTACAAGATCTCAACACCTAAGAAAATGGCTCAATTATTAGTTCAAATTGTGAAGAGAAGTGATGAAGATTTTGTGATTCAGTCCATTTCAATTGACAAGAAAATTTGGTATTTATTACCTAAAGACTGCAAGGACTTGAAGTTTCACACTTTTCTATGAAGTAAGAAACCTATACTAAATGCTATGTACTCTATTAAAAATGTTAATGGTTACAGAACAGTAGGTGTTAAGATGGATGATGATATTCAAAGAGAATATTTTGATGAATCTTCTAATTTTTGTTTTCGTGAGTTACCATTGGAGGAATGTTTTCCAAAAACAGTTTCTTTAAAACCCTTTGATACTCATTCAGAATTAAAAGATCGTATTAAACTATTAGAGATGCAATTAAAATTAAATTCAGAACAAAACGAAATTAAACTACATCATATTGAAAAAAGTTTATTTTAGAACGATTTGATAAAAAACAATCAGATCCTATAGAATGGCTACGTAGCTTGGAAGAAGAATGTTGTTGATTTCAGATAAAATCCGATAATTTAAGAACCCAATCGTTACGTTTTTATCTTGTTAATGATACGGTACCCAGGGGAGTAGGACGTCCCAAGCTTCGCTGGGAGGTTTGTCTGGCTGCGGACGTCAGAATGCTACTCGGACTAAGAAATTGGAAGGCAGTGGCGCGCAATAGAGAGGACAGGCAATTCTTGTTGGAGCAGACTCATCATGTAGGTCGTGAAGCCAAATAAGAAGAAGAAGAATGATCCGACTAAAGATTGGTACAAAAATAATTTAAAGAAGGTCGGTCTAAACGATTCACGGGGCATGTGGAAGGATTTTTTTCTAAATATTTTTGTTGATAAAGGCTGCTCTCTTGTGAAAGATGCTTTCGGCTACAAATATTTAAGCGGATCCCTTGTTGACTATGCCCTCAAGAAGGAGAAACTGTGCCTTGGCGTAGAGCCTAAAGGTACTGAAATCTCTCGTATCAACCAGATTTTTTTCGGTTTGTCAAATGAAGCTCAGGAGAAACTTGATAGAGAAAAAAATTGTATTCTTGATGAAATATACTCTGAACTTCATAAATTAGAAGATACGTTTATGAAAAAGAAAAAAGAAAAACTATCAAGTCCAAAATTTAGTAAAAATCCCGCATTAAATTCTTTTAAAAAAGTGAACCCCTGCATAAAAGTAATTATCAACGCAAAACTATGTTCTCACTGCGTAACCCTCGGTTTTCACAATCGTTACCATTTGATTTCTGAATGTCGTAACAAAAATGAAACTCCTAATCAACCATAAATAAATGTAACTGATCTCGATTTATGCGAAATCGATCTTGGTTAAGAACATTTAAACTAGAAATCTGGAAAGTTAGATCCACTGATTAAACTAAATGTTGTTATATATGACAATATTAAAGTTAAGGGTATTTATGATGGTGGCTCCAATGTAACATTAATAAATCAATAAATTGATGATTTGCTGAAGTAGAATTTAATTAAACAAAGAGCGGCGCGAAACTATCAGCGGACTTAATTTCACCTCAGCTCGGGCCAAAATTAGACTCCTTATTGGAAAAACTACTGATTTTATTACAACGTATGTAGTCAAGAATAAAAATTTCTCCAATGATTTATTACTAGGTATAGATGCCATCAAGAAATTCAAATTAATACAAGATGAGAATTTATAAATTTTGCAACATACCGGTGACAAATTTTGTTCATAACATCAGATCTCTCTAATAGTGATATAAATATAAATTTAACAAGGTCAAAACTTGATCGAGATTGAGACATCCGGTCCTCATCAGAAGCAGACTACAACTGTAGTTGTAAGAACCTAGGAAGTGGTTTCAACGAAAATTATAACATTTTAAATATTTTTATTTGAAAAGAAAAGATATGTACAGGACCGAGACTCGAACCCGGGTCTTCCAGATCTCTAGTCTGGGACTCTACCATTTGAGATATCCTGGCCCTAATCAAGCACTCTTCTCGGTCGTGGTCATATCCTTTCTTTTCACTGATCCTAAGTCACCGCGTTCTCGCATTTTTGCGAAGTATAGGAGGAGAAGAATGTTCTTTGAACATTATTTTAATTTGGATCTAGTTGACTTAGGTCATTATAATTATTATAATTTTATTTTTTATTAATTTTAAAATATTTTTATTTGAAAAGAAAAGATATGTCCAGGACCGGGGCTCGAACCCAGATCTTCCAGATCGCTAATCTGGGACTCTATTACGGATTTGCCGATTACATAATTATTTTAGCAAACAATTGTAGGAACCTCCAATTCAATTTACAGATCCTACAAGAAGAGTTGTACGCGATGAACATAACAATAACTACAGGTAAAACCAAAATCATGAGGATAGGAAGAAAAAATGAGTATACGAGTCGTAAGACTAAACTACACGAGGTTAGAGCAAGTAAGGGATTTTTAATATCTAGGTGAAGATCTTAACGAACACGGCTGGATAGATGGGGAAATAAATGAACGAATAAAAGCTGCCAGCAGGTGTTTTCCTTAAGAAAGGATTCATCGGGAAAAAAGAAGTGTCTAAAACACAAACAAAGTAGTTTTTATTAACACTTTCTTACCGATTCTCATCTATTTAAGTGAATCTTGGACTCTAACCAAAACGCACAAGAGCCATGGAGATGCGATATCTAAGAAGAATGGAAGGGGAGAACAGAAGGGACCGTGTGCAAAACGTAACGATACGGTCAAATGTGGGACTTCGTCCAGCTGGGGATATTATCGAAGAACATCAGCTGAGATGGTTTGGCCATGTTTCCAGAATGGCGGAAAACAGAGTGGCGAAGGCCGTATACGAGACAAAAGTGAAAGGCATGAGACCGAAAGGAAGACTTGGGAAGGCGCAATCCAGGAGGCCTTTGACAGAAGAGGTTTAGAATGGAGAAGACAACGATTGGTACAGGAGAGGGATTCATGGATCAAGCTCTACAGAAAGGATTTTCACAGTGTTAGCGGTTGAAGAGGAGAAGATTAAATGAAAAATAAAATAACATTTAATGTAAAGAAGTACCTGCAAGAGAGAAATAATAATTAAATTAAGTGAGACCATTTTTATTTTAAATAGTCTCGCGCTCCTCCTCACTAGCCTTCATGCCCTCAGATTGGGAATATAAACCCATGGGGGGAATATTAGACCCCAAAATGGAGAAAATCAGGCGGTTGAGTGTGATCTAATACACAACATCTCCCTCCACGACCGTTATCCAAGAAACATTATAGTTTCTACCATGACTGAACAGACCCTTCATGGGTTGTAGTAGTAAAGGTTTTTTTTCTCTCCAGTATATATGTTATTTTGCAATAGCGCCGTGAAGATGACTGTGTTTAGGGGGTTACAATCGGATGTTATAAAATGTTTATTGCAACTTATTAATAAGAGGAAGGTGGATGACAGAGACAGACAGGGGAGGGGAGGACAGGAGGTATTGACGTTAGGGGTGGGGGTAGGGAGCGAGGCAGTGCCGCGCCGGCAGCCGAGGGTGATAGTGCCTCTACGGTAGTGTGCTTCGAGTGCCAGTGCTTCTGTCCTCATGGCCGGGCCTGGCGGCTCGTCCCAGTGATGGGTTGTGGTCAGAGTCACATCGCCGTCATCTATCCGAGGAAGTCCAAGGCTAAGAGCTCCGGATCAGGTCTGGTAGCACTCTCTTATCAATCCCTTATCAACCCCACTACTCACTCTTATCCCATTATCAATTTTACTTAATTATATTAATCACTTGAGGAGGGCGAGTGCGGGATAACAAAACGAAAAAATCTTCTGAATGAATATTTCATAATTCTGTTGAGATCTGAGAGTGCAATGCTAAAAAAAGTTAATAAATAAGGTTGAATACTACCATTAAGTAGTTCTTAACTTTACTTCCCTTTATCCATGCTATTATTCACCATTTATTATAATTACTCGTTGTATTAATATAATACAGCTGTAAATTTCTATTAATTAATAAAACCAAAAATAAATGAAATCTGACCTACTACTCCAAAGCCTCCCCTCAAACGACTTATACAAACAGAAGATTAAAAAGTTCTTTGTTTCTTTATTTGTGCATTACCTTGTTGAAACCTATGAGTAAATCCATAAAATAAATAATAATAAATAAATACAATCTGACCGTATACTTAAAAATTTCCCCTCTAACGACTTGTGCTTACAAGACAATTATAAAATTATTGGCATTGAAAAATCAACATCAATGAAATAGGTTTATGAAATTGAAAAGTGCAATGATCTTAAATTTGCTAAAAACATTGAAAAACTTACTTTCTCTACTTATCTATCTAATTATTAATCTCTTTTAATTATTTTTATTCAAGAATTATCATCCAGGCATAATTATGATTATGCCGAAATAGTTGGATTAGGTACCGATGTAAAAAAGTTTACCATTTCGAATTTTAATATTTCCATCATGTACAATAACAGTGCATCCATTTAATCAGGAATAAACAATGAAAAAATTAACAATATTTCATACTTTCTTAAAAAAAATTATTTTATTAATATTTTAAGTTAAAATTAATTTATGGATTTTCATGGTTATCGAAATAAGTATTTAGATTTGCTATTATATGCCGAAAAAATATGACATATTATGCTCAAATAAAATCAATAAAATAAATAAATAAATCAATAAAAAAAATAAAATAATCTTTTAAATAATAACATATATTGAGTTGTCAAATCTCATTATTGACATATTTAAATAACAGTTATGACATTAAAGTTTTATAAATAACAATAAAGTTTTATATTAATAATTTTTAAGTATTAACATATTTTTCTCTCTAATCAATAAACAAATTAATCAAAACAAACAAACCAAGATATCAATTAAAATAAACTTTAAAAGAACAAAACATGCCAGAGGACGAAGTATAAACGAGGAAGAGGCATTAAAGACGAAGTATACATAACATATAAACAAAAATATGTGTAGAAATCTGGAGATAGATGCCACTCATTAATTATGGCTTGAAATAAAACAGGATCTATGGAATATTGTGTGCTTCATGGGGAATCCTGCATCTTTAAAGCAACGTTGGCGAATTCAACCTTTGTCCTCTTGAGGAACGACCCTTTCTAGTTCTGACAAACAAAACTTATTATCATCTGGGACGCCTGTAGATTTATGTACGCTTGAAAAATCATATCTAATGCAAACCTATGAGATATCTAAGTTCGTGTTGTTTTTTTTGGATGCTTTTGCATCTAATTACTATTGTCGAATATTTGACATACAAATCTTGAAGGAAATTTAACTTTCATTATGGTAGTTAATAATAATTGTTTAGGTTAAATCATTAGGAGCAAGAAGTATTCAATCAATATATCAATCAAAGTTATTATTTTTTTTTTTTTTGGAATGCGAAATGATGATTCTACTGAACTAAATTGCGAACTGTCGGAATCGGAATATTGCCAAGGGTATTGTGTACTTGATAGAATTTTTAAAATGATTGTGCTCAATGGAGTAACACCAGGAACAAGTTCTCAAACAAGAAGCTAAAAAGAACAAAAAGAAATGGGCTCATTAATTATCTCATTAAATTAAAAAGTACCACGTACACTTATACACTCCCTCCCCCGCTACATTTGGATACTTCATTTCAGCAGAGCTTGCTTCCAACCAGAACAATAACAAGATTTAAGTGGAGTAAATTTCAGTAAAACTTTTGCACAGTTATACATCTGATGATTTGCAGAAGTGATGAGTCTGTTGGGACTGTTACTGTGAGATGTGCTGCACTTTGTCTTCTTTGATGTGATTTTCTTGTGACGTGTGTTCTCATGATGCTACAATTGGAGAAACGTTGACTTGTTAGGTTTTTCATTTCCTATTTATAATTTATGACTGTTTTGAGTTTTAGCTCTTTTATTTTATTCGGTTTTTTATTTTAGTTCTCCAATATATCTCAGCTATTGAATGATAGTATAATGGATACAGTTTTATAACAAAAATTATTGTAAATAATTTTGAAATATTGCTCCAAGCTACGCAATAAGTCTCTTTGGAGCTATTTATAAAAGCATTTAGTTTTTTTTGATAAACGGTCCAATTTTCAATTTTTCAGAAAGCTATTAAAGCAGATATTGTATAGGAGTGATCCTGTTTTGCTACTTTTTTGATTTTTTAAAATTTCTATAATCAAACTTTTTCAATTTTTTAATGCATATTATTACTCAGTTTCATTGTAGAACCGAAAGTCTGAGAGGTTTTTGCCTCAACATTAGAATATTGAAAATCATCAAATTTCAATTTCTCCGTGCTACGGATTTGATCCCTTCATCCACGGTACTGACATAAATTAAATTAGCTAGACATTCAACAGAAATTGTTTAAAACTTATTTATGAATTAACATTTAGATTTATGGAGTATTAGTTTGGATCATTTATTGGGTCCAAAAAATAATGAATTCATAGGTATTTAGGAAATGGACATGACAGGGTACACTGACATTTAACAGTGGTAAACTGCAAGTTATATTATCCGAAAGATGTGATGAAAAATGTTCATGAGGATCATATTGATATAAAAGTTTTATAAATAGATTGTTAATGGATGACCAGTGAGAGCAAATGGTACAATAATAAACACTGTTTGAATGGAATCAACCAAAAGTAGAATGATGAATGAATTTTGAAATAGTGTTCACTCCCATACTTCCATCAAATATAGATGTAAAAGAAGTAAAATTATTGTAGTAGAAAGCTCTCATTAACTATTTTTGTTAACCTAAAAGTTTTAGAGCCCTTCTCTAATTATTATAATGCCTACAGTAACATATCCTGTAGGAACAAGGTGGTTGACAGAGGGCGACCCCCTGACACAGTGCCGGTCGGAAGGTTCCAACACGGACGCACCTCATGAATTAAATGAACCACCTCCGTTAGCAATGGATCATCAGTACCCGTCTAGCCAATTGCTAGATCTTCTTCCTCTTGCTCAATACAAATCATTATTATTATCTTTAATCATCATCATTTAATTATCATAATTTATTATCTATTTGTTTTTGGGGGAAATGGGCTTATTTTTTAATTATGGAAGTGTCTTCTTTTCGTATTTTAATCTTTATAAATAGGTCCATAAATTATGGATTGCGTAAATTTTGATTCGACTTTCTTATGTTTTTCAAGAATAGCAGAAAGTGTATCGAATGTAGAGGAATGTCGGTATCGAAATATATTGATTGTAGATTGTTATAGGAAATGCTATCCAGAGTATAAATATATCCCAAAACAAGGACCAAAACTGGCTATTTGATGAATAGTACCCCCCCAAAAAAATAATAAAAAGACAAAAATATAAATATTTTTTAATTTTATGTGCATAAATAATTTTAATTATTGAATACTTGGGAGAGAAAGATTCTTAGAAGAGTATATGACTCAGCAAAGGAAGAAAATCGTTTCTTTATAAAAAATAATGGAGCGCTTCAGGACCTATATGGAGAACCTGATATAGTTTCTTGTATTAAAATGCATGATTAAGATGTTAAGTGCACGTACACAGAATGAATAAAAAAAGCCCCCTAAACTGATCATGGAGCGACGTCCAGACTGAGAAAGAGGAAGAGGCAGGCCTAGACTGCGATGGCTGGACGATGTGGAAGCAGAAGTGAGGCTCCTTCCTGGCTGTGAGAGCATGGAGAAGAGCCGTGTAATATAGTTCAGAGTGGAGGAAAGTTGTTGAGGAGGCCAAGGTCCTCCATGGATCATAACGCATGTGTGATGATGATGAAATAATTTTAATCATGTAAATAAATAGTATTTACATGAATAGTATATTATATTGAATAGTAAATAGTATATAATGAATAGTAAATTATATTTAGTTTTTTATTTAAAAAAATCGAGTTCTTATATTACAACGATTAGTTATCTATCTATTTTATTGGAATTTCAACTTTCAGATTTTTCTTTTTTCTCTTTGAATTAGTTTAAATTTTCAATATAATTTGCCTGAATGTGCATCCGAAGTCTGTATGATTTTCTTTAATGATGGCTGGGGAATAATGTTTCCCCTTATGTAAAGGGCGATCGAATACTTTTAGTTTTTGATCAATTGTATAGGCTGTTGTACGTGGATAAATACAAAAATTAAATAAATATATAATCATTTTTTTTTATCTTCTTGGAATCTAATTTACATATTTTTAAAAGATTTGCAGAGTTCAAATGTTGTACGGGATTCATTACAGTGGAAGAGAATTTTATAAGAATTTTAAGGCGCTATGGTCCTTGAGGAGGCCAGGGTCCTTCAACGGCCATAACGCCGTCATAGATAGATACAGGGAGGGCATGACGGTTTAGCAAGCCTCAATGGCGGATACTACCAGATGCACCTATGGATTATCATAATATATTTCTAATAAATATTTGAATTTTTTTCAGAACCTCCTTTATTATATGAATTGCAATTACAAATAGGTCATAAAAACTATAGCTTCTATATAAATAAAAAACCTTCTATTACCTTTCGGCGTAATAAATATTTGAAGCAATGTTTATTCAAATACAAATAGTTTGAAGTGAGTTGAGAATACGAGATAAAGCAGATTAAGTAGTTTTATTTTGTTTTTAAAACTAAAAAAAAATAATGCTGTAGGTTATAGTCATTGCTCTCATAACTTGGTAAAACAAATTTTAATGAATAATCATTAATCACTAATTTTTTCCAAAAAAATAAGCAAATGAAGGTGCTATGTAACAAATTTCAGCAATTATTTTTTTCTTCTTTACATGAATGAATAAGTTGTAATATTTATTATCATTGATTAGTAACATCTCATGATTATTAGAATAAGGTTTAACTAAACAGCAGTACTAAGTGGATATGATAGACCATGCTTTAAAAACTTAAAATAAATTTTAAATAAATGGAATAATATTAATGAAAAAATAAATAAAATCAAATTACAACAATTAATACTGCGAATATATAATAAAACAAAATGTATTTAAATTAGATAATTTAAAAAAATATAATATTAAATAATTCTTAGTTGGCCTTAGTATTTGTATAGGAATGTCCAGGTGGTGATAAAATAAAAGTCATGTTCTTACTTTTCAAGTATTTTATTTTAACGGCCATTTTATCATTAAAATACTTTAAGATTTTTCATAAATTCAATATAACTGTTCACTGATCTGTAAGTTTATGCAAGTTATTTCAATAGTTGGTGTAGATACTAAGCAAATACATTGTAACCTATGGTAAAGAAAACTGAGTAACCACAGATGCTAGTGAGAAACTATTAAGAATATTGGGGAGAAGAGTTCTTAGAAATATGTTTGGATATACACAAGAGAATGATGAATGCAGGATAAACACGAACTTCGAACCAAAAGATTTGCCGAAGCGGGTATATTAAGTTATATTAAGAAAAGAAGATCGTGGATTGGATATACAGAAAGGGTTACCAAATGGTAGAGACATTACATTACAAATGCTGTCTCGTTGTAAAGGCAACGATAGGGAAGCCTCGCTAAAGATGGATGGATGGCGTGAAAGAAGGCCAACTTAACGTCGGACGACGGCGCACCGTAGCAACCGACAAGGTTGAATGGACCAGGATAGTGAAGAAGGTTATGGCCCTAAATGAGCCGTAACGCCATTCAGTAAACTATCAAGTGACTTTTTAGAGTAAGTGAAACAAATAAATATTTGTTTATTAATAATGAAATTTTCCAATTTGCAAGCAAATCTTTGTTAATTTCCGAATATCGGAAAATCATGCTAGTAAAATACCTTGGACGCAATCCAAGGAGTATATGGAACATATTATGGCTGGGAATAAAGCATTCTTTGCCAAACTTTAACTTCTCATACCTCCGTTGCTGCCTCCAACAAAAACATTACAACTCTATAAACATCTTGCAAGACCAGTATTTACATACGACTCTGAAACATGGTATCGTCTCAAGAAGACTGCAATAAATTATACGTTTTATAAAGGAAGATTGTGAGAAGAATTTCCGTTGCGAAATAAGTAGATGGTCAGTGGAGAATAAAGATAAATGAATAGATAAACATTTTGTTGAAAAGTGAGAAAAAAGTGATGAAAGGAATTAGGCTTAGATGGGCAGGTTACTTAGCCAGAATGGGAGAAGACGAGATACCGTGAAGAATATTAGGTATGCATTTTGATGAAGCAGATGATGAAGTGAGATAGAGAAGTATTGCAGATAGTTGCGTATCCGAAACTGAAAGAATAAGGCTTAGGACAGAGGTAAATAGAGGAGGATTATTCAGGAAGGATTATCAAGACCTGTAGAGCCAGAGGCTAGTAGTGGTAGTATTATAATATTGTAGAATAACCATATCCATAAATACTAATTTATAAATACTTATATTAATAAAGTATTATATAAAAGGGCATTTAAAGGGAAATTCCATTGGGCGGTGCGTTAGCGAACCGAGGGTGTTACAGGTGGCCGGGGTGACCTTGGCCCGGCAGCCCCTCCTCCAACCCTCCCAAATATTCTTACTAACTTTTACCCCTGTTCTTTTATTGACCCCGTTACAGGAAAATATTTTTATGTAATACGTTAATAATAAAAAATACAAAATATATTAATATTACAAAATTAGTACATACAAATTTCTAATTATCCATATGATTTGAACTAAACATTCAATAATGAATTGAATTGGTCAGGGGTTGCGGTCAATGATTACACAAAATAAGCAAAACTTATTTTAACTTGCTAACGTTTCGCCTTAACATGTAGGCCATCAGTTGACAGCTGATAGTTTGAGTATTTTGTATATGTATTCAATAAAGTTGAATAAATAAAGAGCTGACCATTGACAGTGGTGGGCGTGCGTAAACCCAGCGCACTAACCCGTTACTGCCTAACCCCGTATGCCAGCAATGGCAGATAGAGGAGAAAAAAAAAAAAGTTGATAGTTTGACGCGTCACCTCCGACTCGGCCCCGCTACTGGTTGGCTGGAAGATGGCCTACAGCTTAGGCCGAAACGTTGGCACATTAAAATAAGTTTTGCTTATTTTGTGTAATCATTGACCGCACCCCTTGGCCAATTCAATTCATTATTAGAATTACCCAGTCAACGATTTTCCACTCAAATGAAAACATTCAAAATCTAATTTCAATATGGCTATTCTTCAGAGAATCATCCATACTTCTAATTTAGCAATACAAATATATACATACAATATTCTTCAAGAGGAAAACGGAGAATCGGATTCTTAAAAATACATTATGTTGAATCTGTAACCAATTAATGACAACTACTCTAAAGTGTGCGACTAAAATTAAGCGAGCCCCACATTTTAATTCGTGTTTTAATTTTAAATTTAATCGGTAAATCACGGTGAAAAATTTAGGAGAATGGAATAGAAGTAAAAGTCGACGAAATTAGATGTCAATTTATTCTTAAACTTATAAAAAAATAGTCCAAACTAAAATAACTCATCAATAGTATCATACAAATATTAAATGCCTATAACTCGTAATACCCAGCAATAAAATGAACATAAATTAATTATGACCATTTAGAGAAAATATAACTTTATTGTGTTAGTAAAATTAACATTAAACTTCGTTAATAAAATTGTGATAATAGTAAATTAATTAACTATCCTTGAATCGCAAATGGTGCTCGTTTGTCACTGTAGAATTTTATGGCCTTAATGAGTGGATGTATGTTCATAGGTTAAGAGTATGTTGCTTTGTTGATTGTGGTATATACATAAGTAATAGAAGCGAGCTTCTGATTGACACACCATAACTTGAATTATTTATAAATTAAATCTATCTGAATCCAAGGTTTATTAATATGCTAAGGTAAGGCATGTGTAACCCTATCTTGAGTCTTCATGGGTTCTCCGTAGCTGTAAAGCTACATACATAAATAGCTAATGAAGCAGCTACACCATTGCTTTATCCAGTAATATCGTCAGTAATTCAAGTAATTATGTAGCTCAAAGAGTTAAAATAAAAAAAATATATGTTTAGACTTTATATCATGATCTTGCCACGGTGTTTCTTCATATCGTATCGCAGTATTGATGATTCTCGAATTCCATTTTAAAATTTCAAATACAAATGTTCCTTCGGGTGAAATCGTCAAGGTTGGAGAAGGTTATGGTTTTGGATGGAAGCGTTGTAATTCGGAAGTTGTAGTATCTTTGAATCAGGTCATGAGAGGATAGGGACAGAATAGCCAATCCAGAGGCGGAAAGAAAGCTATACGTTGAGTCGATGACATGAAGGTCCAACCACGTGTAGAAACGGAAGGAGTGGTGGTTAGAAGCATATGGAACAGGGAAGGGATGGAAGGAGAAGAAGAGTAGGTATGGGATATTGTTAGGGTCAGGGGATGTTGCTATCAAAGTCACCGGAAAATATGAAGCGATTGTAGAAAGGGCCATGTTTGGAGTGGATCGGTTTGAAGGAGCAGTCAAAAGAAATAAGAGGGGGGAGCAATATGGCCGCATAAAGACAACTAAATAAGGCTTGCTTGGAAATCAAAACAAAAAATAATTCAAAAACTGTTAGCCTCTGAAAGTTGAAATGATGATATGATTATAAACTGTACCACTAGAGGGGTCTAGGGTCAGTACATGGTAGAGGGTGTACTGTTTCAAGGCAGGGAGTTGATTTGTCCCAGATTACGCAGGGTTTTCCTCCAAATGAGAGTACCCACTTTATAGAGGCTGGGTGAGCCCCGGGGGGGGGGTTCTTCACATCTCAGCTGGATTTAAATTTGGTAGATTCAGCACAGCAACTCAGCACACTACCCAGTGAGCTAACTCGCTCCCTTAAAAAATAACTGAAAAATACTATGTAATAATACTTATGACAGTGGCAACATTAAGCTATAAACTTATAATTAGTGAAGATTTATATATAAGAATAATCAGAAAAGAACTTGATGATTTGCTGAAGTACGCTAACAGTGTTTGTTTTTTATACCTCTTTTCCGTCACCTAACTTCCAAAAAAAATCCTAATTGTATGAGCAAACATTTATATAAATCGCGATATTGTTTATTAATACTATGATGACATTAATAATGAATACATATCTAATGGCTTTCGTTTTATGACATTGACTGTACGTTGCATTATTGTCAATCGAAGGAACTATACTACATTGTGGGGTTACAAGTAAAATACACTCAGGAGTTAAAAACATGATAGTGAGAAAACGCTGACGAAAACACTAAAAAACTTAGTGTGAGATGTAACTACTGATGTAAACCACTAAACCATAACTTTAGTTATTTATTTTCAACATATCGTAATCACACTAACTACTCAAGCCTTTTTATCAGCGCTTTCTCAAAATAATGTTTTTGACTGGGTGCATTTCACCAGTAACCCCACGATATGCTGTTTTTAAATACTATACCAGATACTATTGATTTACTAATAAAAAAAAAATCATATAAATCAACTAAAAAATATTAAACTTAAATTTACATTTTAATTCTATTAATTTATTTTTTTTATTTAAAGGAAAAAAAAATATTTCGTCATAATATAATAAAGAAATTACACTTACGAACACGAATGTGTTTTTAGACCTTTATCACATTTCAACGTGACAGTATTTCTCAGAAGTATTTTCCTATGATTCAACAAAAGGAAGAATCATTGAAAGGGCAATAAAACCTGATCAAATAACTGTTAAAAATAAAGACTAACAGGATAGATGTTTGTGTGGATGCGTCAGTGTGTGTTATGAACCGGATATAAATTTGTTAACCGATTTATCCTTTAAATCCTAGGCTGTCATGGAAAAGAAACTTGGAGGTTGGACGAGTGGCAGGAAGGTATAAAAGCCACCTGTAGCTTAACCTCAATTTGGTTTATAAACTAAAATTGAAATCACCATGACGAAACATTGAATTTTGACGAAACTATTAATTGAAAAATATTTTTAGAAAATTATATACAAAAAACAAATTGTTTAAAAATATGGAACACCAATTTGATGCTGTATCCGAATTTCGGTTGTAGTGATTAAATAATAAAGGAGTTAAACTTGGTCCACACATAAATAAATATACACATATTTTTATTTTTACTGCATTCCACTCCATGGATGGTATATTTATATGTCGTGCAGCGCGCCCCAATGGCCCACTGTACTCAAATTCAGAACTGAACAGATTTTTTTCTCTTTGTTTTCTGGGCTAAATGGCCCTGAGTCAGTCAGTGAGTGTTTTTGCGAGATACGGCTTAGGGATTTGTTAAACTTGACAGTTTAACGGACTGGAGGCATGACAGATTTAAACCATTCTTTTTTTAAAATCTTTGTTAATAATAAATGGCTAGAAGTATTACATTTAAATTTAAATAATGTAGGTAATTGATACAATTATATTATTTTTATTATTAATTTATGTAATATTAAGGCTATTTTGCGATCGAAAAAAGTCAAACGATTTGATTCCTATTCTCCTTTCCTTTTTCTACCTAACTCAAGGATTTTTTCTTTTAGGAATAGAAGAAACACGCTTTTTGTACCACTTCCATTATATATTACACCACTGAAAATAAAATAAATCAATTTTTTTTGCCAAAGATAGAGATGTAGATGTACGAATTCCATAAGATATCCTATATCTTCGCGCATTTTTTTTATGATTTACAAAATACTTTTTTACCAACCGACTCTATAATACACTTCCGAATAAATAATTACATTTTATTTTTGGGCACAAAGGTATCGGGATATACAAAGTTCCATCATCATAGTGTCAGCCGTGACATTAAGTAACTACAGCAAGTAACAGACTAATTTAACTAATGCGCGATCATATTGATTCTTTCACGACTCCTATTTTCATAATGAAGTGAGAAGCAACGATTCCTTTCATGTAGTTGGCACTTAAATCGCTCCAATTCATGTCACATAATTCGTGATGCGTTGACGAGTGAAATGGGGTGTATTTCTCGTTAATGTTTGATTTGACGATTACAATGTTCTTGTCGTTGTGTACAGTGTACTTAAAATATTGGATTGTGCTGGTTGTTTGTTCTGTTTGTTGTATAAGTACATGTTTTGCTAAACCCTAAAATTTTACTCCATATATCCATGTATGTCATTATATAATAGTGTAGATTAGTCGTTAATTTCGTAAATCTAGTGAAGATCTATAGTCCCAAGGATGTGACAGTTCCTTGTAGCGTGTTATCAGTTCTAGTCTTTTTAATTTATTTAATTGTATTTATACGAAAATTTCGAATCTCTAGTATCCACCGTGTCCCATGTTGATGTCTATTAAAGGCCCTAAAAGATTAGTCAGATTCCACAGGGTACAATCATGCTTTTTTACAGATTAAGTAATTTATCTGCCACAGCCATATTTGAACCCAGAACCTTCGGCATAGCCGCTCAGCGTAATACCCACCGAACTACACCTCTCCGTCATGACCAATAAAAATTGAAAAATGTTTCTGACAGCAGACAAAATAAACCAGCGTTTCATGATAATTTAGTTATTTTTACGACACAGGAAGGTTAATAAAAATATCTGGAACTTTAGTAATGGTGGTTTACAGTAAGGGTGCGTATATTTTTAGTCTGCATGCGATTATCGCTCTGAAACACTTATGGAAAGCTGTCCGGGATAATTTAGTTTAAAACGTTAAAGTGGAAAACAGTATCGAAGGTTTTAATTAAATTAGAATTAATACTAATCACGAAATGCATGGAGCTATTGGAGTCCTTTGAACCTAGGAAATATTGCTTCAAAATAAAATCTTGATGATAGAATTGCGTCTCTCGGGCGATGTGGTCTGAAAAGACTGCGCTTAGCATCGCTGTGGACTGAATACTTTCAGTCGTGCAACATATATTGCTTGATTAAAAGTGCGTGACTAATAAATTATTGAGTAATTCTTTTGCACCAGATTGTATAACAACAGAATGTTATTTTTAAGCATCAATCAAATGCTTAATATTGAAATAAATAAAATTAATATTTTTACAACAAAAAAATCAGAAAAAAAATCTGGAGTGCTTTTACAGCATTTGGGATTAGCGGCGATTACGAACAATATATCATCAATCATACATACCATAAAATTTATTAAAAATATCAGGATATTTTAGCTAATTTTATAGCTCTTCAATATTTTGACTTTCTTTTAGTTTTTTATTTCTATAAACAGGAATGTTTCATAATTTGTCATTCTTTAATACCGTAGCTAACGTTACACGTATATATATGTCTCCCATAAAGTAATATTTTAGGCATAATTTCATTTAATTATTATATGAAAAACCGAAAAAATTGAAAAACGCGAATATGCCCATAGTCCCAACCGATCGCTTTCGCCAGACACACGTCCAAAGCACTTAAAGAGTTCACTGACTACATTCCCTGCAAGCTGCAAGAGATACATCGCGCTACTGTTTTCTCCTCCAAAGGGATCCTGAGACACTTTTCTTTATACAATTTTCCCGATAATTGTTTACAATGCCTGAAAATAGAAAAACCTTGTCCGAGGAGGTTTTTCCTTGAGGAGGAAGCTTAGCGATCCAATTTGGTTTACGACGGGGGGGACAGCTATTGATTAGTGCCATTGAGAAGGACTTAACATCATTAATGCTCCTGTCCCTTCATCGACCCATCTAACTCGTTTAGCAGTGGTCTGTCTCCTCTCCGCCTCATCCTTCCTTTAAAAACATTCCCTTCCAGGGTGAGCAATGTTATACCATGTTATATAACTTGTTACGAGTATATATCCTGGAAAAAAGTTACTAGAACTTGAACAAGTTTTTAAGCTTTCATATATGAGTGAACCTAGAAATATTCTTAATATAGGTTGATGGAGGCTTTATTAATAAATTAGGAGGGTGATTAGATGGGATTATTTGCAGTTTCAAATTTTAGGTTCATTAGCTCCCCTTTTCTGGACGATGCTGCAGATATATTGTTTGACTTTACTTCCTATTCTTACGCAACTATATTTCTATTCTGCATAAGTTATTGTATAATTTAACATCAATCAGTATTTTTTTTTAACTTGATAAACACTATTAATGATCGGCACCTACTTGAACTGGGAGCGAGGAAGCTCAATGGTAACATGCTGAATTGCCATGCCCAAGTTTCTGGGTTCAAATCCGGATACTGGCTTTTATTTAATCTAATAGTCGCCGGGGATGGATCCTTTGGGGTCTAGGACACTCCTGGGGCTCACCCAGCTTCTTTACAGTGTGTACCCAAAATAGGGGGAAATCTGGCGGTTGAGTGAAATCACCTCCCTGCAAAATTGTTGTCATAGAAACAGCTCAGGCCCTACCAACTTAACCACCAAGACCCTTCATGGGATGTGCTAAAATTTCTTTTTTAAATGATTCTTTAGAAATGGCATCAATTTCAATAAATTGCATTTGTATAACTTATTACATTAAAAACTCTAAAAATATTACAGTATAGTTTATTATTTTTAAATTATTATACATCTACAAAGATAGATAAACATCATTTAGAATTTTGGATTCTATCCCCCCACGAAACTAAAATCTTATACTTTGAGAGAAGGATTTAATCTTTTACTGTAGTATATTAATACAACAAGTGGATATTATGGATGTTATGTAATGGTATGACATAAAGGCAAGTAGGGAAACTACTCACTAGCAGTAACCTAATAACCATTTAATAACGAAGGATTTCAATTGTTTTAATTTTTCCTGGTTGATTTAAAACATTAATTATTGAAATTATTTTATTTCCAACTGAATAAATTATATTATATTAAAATTAAATTATGTTATATAAATTTCATAAGAACTATAAAAAGATTAATAACGTAAGTATAAACGTTTATGATGTTTGAGTAAAAATAGGGCAATGGAATTGAGAAATTCAAGAGGACTGCCCTCAAAGTACCAACTTGATACTTTTAAAAATAAACAATTTCTTTTTTAAATTTTGGATTTTAGAGTTTAGTTTGATTTAAAACCTAAAAAAAATTTCTTTATCATCTACAATACAATCGTTACATACGAAAAAAACTTATTATTGATTATTCAAGCTGTTATTGATTATGGCTAAAATTCGTAATCGAAATGTATTAGCCAAGAATATCCCCATCATTTCAACCTAAGGGTGGTTCTCAGCACTAACATAAATTGGTACTTCTCAGTTATTGATAGATGGAAGAGAGCTCCAGGTGGAGTAGCCATAAAGAAAGATGAAATGTTTTCCTCAGAGCAAGGCAGACTTTTCCATTTATTAACAGGAGAGATGTACACTCACTTACCTCTGGTGCACCGAGCCGTCTCGCAGCTGCGTCTTATATCTTCATCAGCAAATATTTGGTCAGCATTCTTAGAGGTATTACTGCGTTCTAATCGCTGTCTCTTAAATTATAAATGATAGTTAAACTTAAATAAATTCCAATTTTATTCTTAAATATCCCCAAAAAATAAGAATAATCAGTTTTTCCATTTCATAGGTCTTAAAACAATAATGAAAATAATAGTAAGGAACAAATAAAATTTAAAATAGTGCGAAAGCTATAAAGAGCCGTACGTTTATCGCTTCTCTAGCACTTTTACTTTTTTTTTAATATGGTTTCATGTTAAGACATTAGTGGAAAAAATCCAAACTAAAAGCCTTAAGTTTCCAAAATAAATCAGGAAACAAAAATATTTAACTCATTCAGGCATCTTCTGGACAAAAAGAGAAAAAACGAGTAAAGCACAACCCACGTTAAAAAATGCAGCTGAGGACAGTAACTAGACCAAACATCACACCACCTCCAAGGCCCAAATGCATCTACTGAATCATAAGGAACGTTACCAGACTACATCTGGCTTTTTTGTTGGAATTTTTGTACTAATAATATAAATTCTTAACCCACATTTTAATGTTTTATAATTAGTTTCGAAATGAAAAATTTCCAGACAGGGAGGAACATACTAATTTATAGGCGTTCCTAAAAGGCTTGTCTCAACTGGTCAGAGCAGAGTTCCATGTCTCCCGATCCATCCAATCATCTTCCTGGAGTTCTCGACCAGCTATCTCCTCCTGGACTCACTCCATCCACCTGCTTCTGGACCGTCCGCGTCCTCTCCTCCCAGGTGAAACCCAATCCAGAACTCGGTTTGGCCAACATTCGAACGCCATTCTTAGCACATGACCGTACCATCTTAGGTGGCATACCCCGATCCTTTCATTTGTAGACATAACCACATCCATCCTCTGTCGAATTTCTTGGTTTCTTACTTTATTCAGCTTAGTGACACGGAGACAATATCTCCAGAAATCCGACTAATAATTCTTGCAACGGAACTTTGTACGCAGATTCCGCGGTAGTTTCGGCACACTTTCCTATCACCCTTCTTGTATATAGACGATATGTACCCAGCCCTCAAGTCATCCGGGATATCATCTCCCCTGAGAACAAGGTTAATCAAATCCGTTAAAAGGGTTATCAGTTTTGGGTTTCCAGCTTTCAGGAGCTCCATAGCAATTCGACTAGGTCCCGGAGATGTGCCAGTCTTCGCCTTTGATAGGGCCCGCTGAACATCACTCTCCTCCACTTCTACCGGTTTCTCCGATTCTTCCTGCTCGGTGTCGCGAACTGAGGCTTATCTTCACTTAGGAGGGTCCTGTAGTGATTTGCCCACTTCTTTTCCTGAATGGGAGATGGTAAAATTCCCTTTCTCACAGTTCTCATCTTTTTCAGTACTCCCGAAGACTCCCGGATTCGATTAAATCCTAAACTACTGTTTCGCTGGCAGCATCTATCCCATGAGTTGTTTTTCGCTTTTGCCACCTGTTCTTTTACCTTCCGGTTTAGGGTTCTATATGCTACCCAGTCATCGTTGGTGGTGGAAGAAAGATACCTTCCGTAATCCAGCTTCTTTTCCCTTACTAGTAGGGCTATTTCCTGTGTCCACCAATTTGGCAGACGCCTCTCCTCTTCTTCACCATGAGCCTCTTTAGCTGCCACGACAGATTCTTTAGATGCCCATATTTCTCTTTCGCTGTTCGCCAAACTAAAGGTCAATCCTCTCATCCAACCTCCACTTCTATAGGTTCTTAACATCATCCAGAAGTTGCAAATCGTACTTTAGCGTCTCCAAACTATGTGTGCTCCGTTTATCCGGGCTATCTCTTGACATCCTTCAGGGGAAGGGAATCTTGGCCTTAAGCATGTAGTGGTTACTGCCACACTCCCATCCTCTGAAAACCCTCACGTCTCCTTCGAACTTAAATGAGCATCTTTGCCTTGCAATGCAGTAATCTAACATCGAGGACTGGAATCCCGGCTTGCTCCATGTTCTTTGGTGGATCTTCTTATGTTCAAAAAAAGGTATTTTGAATTTTTAGATTAAATCTCTCGCAGATACCATTGAGCCTCCAACCATTATCTGTCACCACTTTCTCACCAAATCGTCCGATAACCTGACAGCCGACTTCTCGTCCTACTCTCGCATTAAAATCCCCAGCCAGGATGATTTCTGCATTAGGCTGCACTTTCTCTAAAGCTTCTTTCAAGCTCTCCTCAAATGCATCTTTAGTCGCATGAGGTTCATGGTTTCCTGGTGCGTACATCCCTATAATCACAACACATCTGTCCCAGAGGTTGAGATCCACTCACATCAACCTTTCGGAAATTTCCTCCATATGTGTGATCTTACTTTTAAGCTTTCTCTTCACCATCATGGAAACCTCTGCGGTAGCTCTTTCTTCCTTTGGCACACCACTCCGCAGGTGAACATACTCACTATCCATTCCTACCCTTTTCCTTTAATCTTAGTCTCAGTAAGCACAATTACGTCCAGCTGGGAAGCAGAAATCTCTCTTTGTTTCTCCTGTTTCTTATTTGATAGGCTCTGTACATTCCAAGTTCCAAAATGAAGGGTCCTTGCCCGTTTCCAAAATATTTTTCCGTTTGAATCCGAGGCTCTCTGTTGACTGTTTTTAGCAAAGCAGATTTTACATCGTTGAGCAGCTAAGCCTAACGAAAACCTCCTGGAGGAGCAGGGTTTTCCTTCCCTTAGACAGACTGCCATCACCTGGTTTTCGATTTCTATCCACCCGGGTTTTTATCCGGAGTTGTCATTCTCCTAGGCAGAGTCCCGCACTAGGGGGCAGCGCCTATTTAGTGGCGGAGCTTCCCGCTACGTCACCGAAGTCGTCTCAGGGCCCGCTGGGGTATTTGATGAACATGCCCACGCCACTAACCATGTTCCCCTGCCCTAGACTCGGCCGCTCATGATCCGGGGATGGTATTCATCATATTTCCAGATATCCTGTCGGAGATAACAGGACATTGCGCTAGCAGCCATTGCGTCCCGCCTGTTATCTAGAGCTATAGGATCCCTATAGGAGGGCAGGGAGGATCATAAAAAAATATATATATACATACTGAACGACATATTGTGGTTGATTTTATTTACGCAAGTTTACAATAAATTTAGGCGTAGAAAAGAAAGGCTGAATGATAATTGCGTTTTAACCAGTGTCCCATAAATTCTAAATGAAAGTCCAATTTATATGAATTTCAATAACCTTCTCAGATCTCAGAAGGTAAAAGAAAGAATCTCAACATATGGTATAAGTATAAAACATACATTTTGAGAAGTATTGGTAGTAGAACAACGTCTTCTCGGCTTGAGAACTCGAAACAATGCACTCTCACCTATACCGTATGTTGAAATTGCTTATAAATGTTATGTTATATGTCTTGGAAAAAAAACCACTTAAACTTGAACAAGTTTATAGTTTTTAAACATGAGTAAACCTAGAAATATTCTTAATAGAAATATAGGTTGATGGTGGTGAACAATTAATGAGGAGGCTAATTAGATAGGATTATTTGCAGTTTCAGATTTTAGGTCCATCGGCTATCCCTTCCTGCACTATGCTTCAGATATATTGATTTTATTTCCTATTCTTACGCGCCTATATTTCTATCACTCTTGCCTAGAGAGGGGAAATAGCTTTAGGACACTTAGCTTTAGGTCCTAACACAATTTTAATTTGGCAGACAAGCTCTGGAGCTAGGTCAAAACTATTTTGATGAGTGATAAAGAGATACTTACCCATTTCTTTCATGCTAATAACTTCAAAAACACCGATACTTAATTTGTGCCACTTTAGACTACTGCAACTAGTGCGATATAGTGATTGGCGGTTAACAAGTTTTAGGAACTATTTTGGTGATATTAACACTTGTTCAACTTATATAAAGTTCCTTATTATAGATCACTAGAATGAATATGAATAATCGTTACAAATAGTCAGTTTTTCATGCATGGCTTCTTAAATAAGAAAAACAAATATTTAAAAAAATCAGGTGAGCCTTCACTTTACCTTCACTTACCTCATTACTAGTAACAAATTAAATTAAAATTTTGAAATGGAAACTCGACATTTGACATGCAGGTCAAATATGCAGGAAATCATAAAAATTAATAATGTTGAGCGATATGGCCTGGGTGATCGTATTCATGCGATTTTATGATACATTTCTGTGACGAAAAGGCAATATAGGCGGATAATAAGTTAATAAATCGAAATTACTTATTGGAAAAAACTACACATCTTTATCATTTAAGGCTCTGCTTCGATTCCAGAAGCTTCTAAGGTGAAAGTTTATTAAGGTATTAAAATATTTTATGCTGCCTTACCCCGAGACCCTTAGACGATGCTAGCAGAAATTAAAACACAGGTGACTTAGGTCAGTAGATGAAACTGAATTCAATATTGTATCTAATGGTGAAACCTCATGCTACTTTGATTAAAATGTACTTAATTCTAAATTAAGGGAGTCTTTTCTATTTTTTCTAGCGTTTATTAATCATTATACATACATTAATTCGCGAATATTTAGTATTACTTATTTTATTAGTAAAAGTAAAAAAATACAATTTTCATAACGCAATCCATATGAAAATTAGTTAAAAAAATTACAAAAAAAAAAACTACCATACTTTAGCAACAAATGAAACTAGTCATTATCGATTAATTTTGGCAAAGTAATTGAAATATCATACAAATTTTAATTAATGATTAATTTAGAATATTAATAGATAAGTAAAATGAATGTGATAAATATGTTTAGGAGGTCCAGGTTATAAGATGTGGCGTAGCGGAAGAGTATCAGCCGATTGTAAGTTATTTTAACAAAAAAACACACAAAAAAAACACTATTAAGTAGTAAACACAATTACGTTATTTTTCACTGCTTATTGTATAATATACCGCAAAAAAGTATTAAAGCACAGTGTCGTATATTAAGTGTGAAAATAACAACATACATATACACTGCACACAGCACTATTTTGAACGTTCATGATGAATTGCACTAGGCTACGAACTGTCAAAGCTTCGTATAAGTACGCATATTATAATGTAAGAAAAAAAATAGATAATTCCATATCCAATATAGATATTAATTATGTTCAGTAGAGTTAAAGCTGTAAAATTAATTATGGTAACGGTTTATAGACGGAGTGGCGAGATTGATTTGAGATAACGGACAATTTTCGTGAGATTAACTTAAAAAATGTAGATTACATTTATGTAAAGATTGTTCTTCCTTTAATCTGATTATTCTGATCTTTAATTGTTAATCCTAAACGAAATGCTAAGATTAAAAGTGTTGTTTCGTGTCAAATTAAAAATAATAATTAAAAGCGTTATCAGCTTAGTAAAGTGTTTTTAATAAAAGATTAACACTAATAGCGTTCATTAGTGATAGACAATAGCTAATTAAAGGAAACTTTTAAATCTAATTTTATAAAAAAACTTACCTATATAAGATAAAATATTCATAAATCAATTTTATCTTCAGGCCCAGTTTAAGTTTTAGTACCGGATTTGGTCATTTTATTCACCCACTTCCGGTAAATAATAGGGTGTATAAAAAAATACATAAATGTATAAAAAATATAAAAAGGGTTTTTTCAAATTCAAGATGTCAAAGGACTGTAAATATTTTAATACTTACCAATACTTAATATTATGATTAGAACATTCTCTAAGCATGTTTAATATCCTTCGACTTCTCCAAAAAAAAGCCTCAGTTTAGTTGTATGTTTGATAGAAGAAACATGACAGTGTCCTACGTAATTCTCGTAATTTTAAGACATTACTGAATTTGTTTATAATGGATGCTCAACAAATATTGTACGCTAAGTTGTCAGAACGTTATCCTGCTTTGATCAATAGGAAAGGAGTTTTATTCCAACAAGATAATGCTTGTTCTCACAATTCCCGTCGAACCAAAGAAATGTTTAAAGAACTTCATGGGTTCGAACCCCTGCATCATCAGCCATATATTTCAGATCTCGCACCATCGGATTACTACTTGTTTCGATCCATGGCTCATTTTCTTCTAGGGAAAAAATTTGTTAATTTTGCGGAAGTTAAATTGTGGTCCAAGAGTTCTTTAAAAGACATCCAAAGTAATGGTATCAGCTTGGGAGCGAGCAATTGGCAAACAGGTGGCTAATGACGGCAGATAATGATGGACTATAATTTGAGTCTTAATTGTATTTTATATCAAAGAAATAATAATACAAATATTTGGTTGAAAAAAGGTATTTTCTTTATACGCCCTATTAAGTTTCTGTATAAACTAAACCGTTTTTGATTTTTTGCCGCTTTAAATATGAAACGACTACAGTACTATGAGTATTGTGATTTTATTAGTTTGAGGAATGAGTATTATAAGAATCACTTGTTTCTTTTATTAGACTAAAAGGAATTGTATGGAATAAATTTTTTGAAATAGAAATTGCTTGTCAATTGAAATAAAAACCGGCAATTGATACAAAAACGAGAGAAAAATCTGCGCGAACGCCATCAATCATCAGCCATAGAACGCCTGAGGCTAACTGAAATTGACAAAAGCTTGTTTTCGAGCAGAACTAAAAATATTCGAGTTCTTCTTCGTGGTTAAAGTTTTGGACTCTTTCAGCAAAAAAGAATGGATTCAATTCTCAAGACAATGAATTTTATTTATAATGAAAGTAAAGATGTTTTTGTGTATTCGATTTTGGCAATGATTCTCCTCTTCCTGCACGGTTCCTCTTTGCCTTGTGATTCGTTCTTGAGATATAAATCCAGATTTCTGAAAAGAGTGGACTTTGGACACAGGAGATCCGGAGGGTAATGAAAACACTATTAGAGCCTCCGCGGGCGCCCCCTCCCGCTCCTATCGATTCGGTCCACGACTCCGGGACTAAGCAGCTCTCTCTCTTCGGCTGCAGGTATTCCATTTAGGAGGCAGAGTTCGCTCCTAAAATAAATAGTTATATAACCTACTTTAAATAAGTACTTATTATAATTTAAATTCTCCCCATTGCCAGTTTTCTAATTGATTTACAGGAGTTTCAAGCCCTCTTATACTCAAGACTAGCCTCACAAGCTGCCTCTTGCTAAGTATAACGGATTCCTGCTTAGAGATACCTTGTTGTTTCGAGCTAAATCCTGTTCTGACAAATCTCGTTAAATTCATATTGTTACGTTGAAGTCCTCTCTGAGTTGCCCTCTGTTTAAGCTAAACTCCGTTAAATCCTTAGTTCGACAGTTCGGAACACTAAGTCAGACAGAAGTGCAGTAAGTTAATTCTTACTGCGTTCGACAAAAAGCAAAGTTAAAAAAGAAACAAAGTTTGTATTTTTCGAGGCATATCAATGAGAACCCCAGAATTTAGTCGACGTAGCAATAAGAGCACTACTACTGGCCCATTTATCAATATTATAGTTGCCCTGAAAAATCATTCTGTTACGAATTCACATCTTTCAGTTTTTTGGTCTCTTATAAACTTTCAAAACTTCAACTTTTGACTTGAACGGTTTTTACATAATAGGCCTCCTTTAATTACTTTAAAATCCATTTGAACTGTTTTCTAAAGAACCTGCCAAAGAACTATTTCACATCCGTCGAACGGGGTATGAATGGTATATGGTATCTGACTAGATCGTCAAGAGAATATTAAATCAATTCGAAGAGTGATTCAGAGGAGCTATGTTTTTATTATATTATTTTTCGTTCCCAAATTCATTGAAATTTAATAATCATGGATTTTGAAAGATATCTTATTTGTAACTAGCTTTTGCCCACGGCTTCGCTCGCGTGGAATTTGGTCTACCACACAAACTATTATTTTAAATAAATAATTCAATTTTTTTAAACTATAAGTTACTCGTACATCCGAAATTTCAGATGTCTAACTTCAAAACTGACGGATTCCATACAATCCTTGAACCGCTAGTATATTAAGGGGCAAACCCTTGGGTATGGAATTGTCCAAATTCATTTCTTAGTGCTCATTTAAGCTATATAAAGGAATCTGCAAATTTCAATATGCTAAGTTCAGTGCTTTCTGCTGTGCGTTGACCGTTGCCGTTGACAGCGCGCAGGGTGTGTTAGTCAATCAGGTTACAGTTTTATAAAAACTTCGCCTGTATAGTGTTGATAAAAAGTAGCCTATGTCCTTCCCCAGGCTAAAGATTATACATATCAAATTTCATCACAGACGGATCAGCACAGCCGTGAAACATACATTGACACTGATTAACAAATGGGACGGACAGAAGTTTACTGTTGTTCGTGTCAGTAAAGAATTAGTTTTTTTTTTAAAGGATCAGTATATAATGTTATTGAATTTATTGAAAAGGATTACTTAGTATAAAGGTTTCTTTTTTCGTACGGCAGCAGCGAGAAGTGAACTTTTTTTTTTTTACTTAGCCCCTTTGGGTTTGAAGGTTTCTAAGTAGGATTTAAGATAGGATGGAAAGGTATCTCTTGTACTGTACGATGTACATTTTAAGAGGAGGATGAGTGGAAGTGGAAGGTTTTAATTAATTTATTTATTAACTGTAGATTTTTCCGGTGATGGGGAGAAGTTAACTTTTTTTTTTCAGAACCTCCTTTATTATATGAAAGTACAATTACAAATAGTAAAAAAAACTACAGCTTCTATATAAATAAAAAAAACCTTCCATTACCTTTCGGTATTTTAAGGCGTTACATCGGGCTGATTCCGCTGAAGGCGGTTTTTACTCGAACCGGCACGAGGCCGCTGACATTATACAATACAAAAGGGTGAGGGACCGTTTAGCGGGATCAAGTGACAGTTGTAGAAAGAAGAAAGGGGAGGAAGGAAGAAGGAAAAGGAAGGAAGGATAAGGACAAGGGAGTACTTACCCCATCCCTAGATCAAATGTAAGTACATCGACCAAGAGGACACTGCCCTGCCATATCCCAGGTCTAGGGGTGGTTTTCAGTCCCTAAATAGAGGGTTCGCACAGGTCTTCAGGCCATAAAAAATTTGATGTTTCCTCCGACCTATGTACTCGGGCACCGAGGAAAGCCAAAGCTCCTCCCGGATGGTGGTGTTAAGTGCCCCCTCGATGTGCCACTTACGATCTTCCTAAGGATGGAATTCTGGTAATGCTGCAGGCGCTTCAGCGTTGTTTTGTAGAGATGTCTCAGTAGTGGTGCACTATAGAGCAACGTAGGTCTTATGATGGACTTGTAGATTTGTAATTTCAACCTCAGTGAGAGCTGCGGCGACAAGAGCAGATGGTATAGCCTGTGGGATTTCTGTCGTGCCAACTTTAATCTTGCCTGAACGTGCTTTGAGAAGGTGAGGTGCCTATCAAAGTTGACGCCAAGGTAGAGGACTGAAGTGGATAATCTTCTATCCTCGCAGTCCACGGTAAAAGTATTCGGTAGAGGTTTCTTACTCACACTCTGAAATGAAATCACGGTGGCATCCGTCTTAGATGGATTCACCCTGATGCCAATCAGTTTCAGCTCGTTCACTATGGTTTCAGTCGCCTTTTGCGCCTTGTAAAGGGCATGTGGGGTGCTGATGCTGGTAGCGTAAATCCCAATATCATCCGCATGTGCTGCTACCATTGCTCCTGGATGCTTCATTGCGACCACAGGTGCTGTGAAAATCACAAACATCAGTGGCCCCAATACAGAGCCTTGAGGTACTCCACAGGTGGTGGTGCTAGCAGTCGAGTAACTGTTACCGACTCGTACGACGAATGATCTTCCGCTGAGATAGCTTTATATCAGACGACTTAGAGTGGCGGGATAAACTGTTCATAAATTGTTGTAGTGGGGGTAAGAAGAAGGATTGGTCCAAGAACAGTATGAGTGAGAGCTCTGGACGGAAGCGATTGATCGCGACGAATGGAGGACTGTATCTTATTGTTAAGTCAACTCGCAACTGTAGATCCGCAATAGAAAGACTAAAATATAGAAATGCCTATTTAGCTTGGTTGCCTATGATTATTTACCTATCATAAAAGTAGGCTTATATAGCAAATGTAGATTAAAGTTCATGTCTCATCATCGTTTGCTTATTCGTATAGCGTTATTTTATGCTGCAATGGCTAATCGACGATGCTACAGTGGGGGTCCTAAATTTTGTCGAAGAGGGTATAATTAGGATACGGATCTTTAACGAGTGCCTGAAACCGCGGATGCTCGGAGGACCTATTTTACGTCCCTTCCAAAAGACAGCATAACCAAGGATTTAAAAATTTAAATCCTTTTAAAAATTCTAAGGCCAACTGACGGGCTGGGAACCCGAGATCTTAAGCATAGTAAGTTGTCATACTAACCCATGCACCTCATGTCACATCATACAAGAGAGCAGTTTTTGGACTTTGGATACTGTAAAACAAGGAACAACTATTTCTTTGAAAATAAGAATAGCGATTATTTGATAAAACTAAGAGTACATAGGCACTTAGATACATATATATCACATGCTGGAAAGTCAGTTGCTACCGATATGTAATACTCTCAGGTGCGAAATTCGGAAAATTTCCAGATCTCTGAATATCTCCATGAATGAATAAAAAAGGTAATTCAGGGTCCTTAGTAGCGAGGTGGAATTTCCATTTATAACCCTTATAAGAGGGAGGTTGAAAGGGGGGGGGGTTAGGATAAACAAGAATTCCGCCGGGCAAAGAGTCTGACGTTCCCCACCAGTGGGTACTTTTTCTAAGGAACCGTTCCAATGTTTGGTCCTCCTTCGTTCCTTTTAAAACTGAAACTGATAATTAACGTACCAACTTTATCAAAACCTGATATAATTAACCGTTCCTTTTTTAAACTGTTAAATGAATTGGAATCGTTCCGCTGTTATTGCAGTTCCAATCATCCATACTCATGTGACATTTAGGAGATAAAGGCTAATGAAAAATCTCTCCCCTAACATCCATAGGCTTCGGGGCTTGAAGGGTTTTCTGCATAATGGGGATTCTTCCCAAAGAGGTTTTATTAAATTCCTCCCTTGATTAAATCCTTCCCGGGAATATTTCCGATCAAGATCTATAATATACGTAATTAGTCTATTAAGGAATTCTAAGAAGCTGGTCGGGTGTGAGAATTCACTCAACTATGTAGTTAAGAGATTATCCATTAAATTTTGTAGTTATATTTTACCTAAATTACATATTACTAATAAATAAATCAATTGATACCATAGTTGACAGTATAATAATGACAACAATTTTAAATATCCTTAAAAATCATAATTATTACAAAAACAAATAGGATTCCTTTCCAGAGGTAGAATCCTAATAAAAAAGCATCACTTGTTCATCATCATACGCCAATAATAATGTATTACTAACTTGCACTTAGCATGGTACAAAACTACCATCTATATTCATATTAAGTATTTAAGTATATCTGTAGTCTTATTGAATTAAGTTAAATTTTGTCCAGAGTGAGAAATATGTGAAGTTATTACGTTAGGTGGAATCATCTTATAGGTCCAGATCCTACGGGTTTGGGTTTGGAACATGGTAAGCAGTCAGTTGATGGTATCGGCATCGAGCCTTCGGGTTCGATAATTCTTATTATAATTAATTTATTAGCACAGGATGGAATATTAGAAGAAATACAGCATGTACGAGTATTCTCTGTTACCTTTATTAGCTTAATGAAAATAATAATGTTTCATAACGTTCGGTTCTTGCGACGTAAGCTTAACTAGTGGGATCTTGAAATTTGAAGAGACTTCGAAGTTTCTTGGAGGTAAATTGTTTAAAAAAAAGTATTTTGATTTTCAGCCCCAGTGAATAGGTGGTTATGTCGAATTTTGTCGAGAATATGTTAATTGTAGTGAGTGGAATCGGGTCATCCTTGTAATTTTTGGAGTGTCTTGGAGGTATTACTTATATTATAACTCCGTTTGAAGCCAATGTCTAACGTAACCACTTATGTACCAACTAGAATAACAACCTTTTGGACGAAATTCGACTTAACTACTTAAGCACCGGGGCTGTTCACGGGAATTATTACAAATATGAGAGCGTTGAACATGCCAGAAAATACTTGAAGGCTGAAAATAAATTCGTTAAGAGCACTAGAATAAAATATTTTTAAATTTTAAGTTAGGAGTAGGTCCAAGTAAGTGCGCTGACCTTCCTAATGACTCATACACTAATTATATCAACCAGTATTTTAATTATAAACTCAGCTTTTCTTCAATTTAAGAATAATTATTGGATATTATATAAATACTTAAATATTGGATTAGGTAAAGTACACTTAAGCCAGTCAACTGGAGACCTGTTTGTAAAATAGTCGATCGAAGGTTCCGAGGCAGTGTAGTTCTGGGAAAGAAATATCCTGGTGCACCTGCTGACCCCGAACAGCCATACTCCTTGGATCTATGACAATTTGTCATTGTCCTTGAACCGGGTTGGTCGATGTAAAGGGCACTGCTGAATTAGTCCCAGAGTTTGCCGCTTCTCTAGGGAAGCCATTTTTCTCAGCAATGTTTAAATATAAAGTCAGCCATAAGTTTAGATATTAGAGATATATCTATATTTATAAATTTACTTTTCAATTTTATTAAATTATTCATATGGCGCTATTTAATTAATAGTATTGACCATTCTAACTTTGTAATTGATGCTTTATTTGTTATTTAATTTAATCTTATCGCATTATGTTAATGTTTAGTAATTATTAATAAAATTTAAAATTATTAAGTAATTTATTATTTTAGTAACTCTGGGACTAATTCAGCAGTGCCCTTTACATCGACCAGCCCGGTTCAAGGACAATGACAAATTGTCATAGATCCAAGGAGTATGGCTGTTCGGGGTCAGCAGGTGCACCAGGATATTTCTTTCACTTGACTTACGGAACAAACGACTTATCTATAATAGCATACTGAAACCTATTTGGACATATGGAGCAGAACTTTGGGGTTCAGCAAAAAAAGTCCACATACACAAGATTCAAACAACAAAGTCCAAAATTCTCAGAAAAATTGTTAATGCACCATGGTATATTTCGAATCACACCATACACAACGACATGAACATTCCCACTATAAAATCATATATTCGTAACAAATACATGGCATTCCACTCATCGACACAATATCACCCAAACCCACTCGTTCTTCCGCTTTCCTACTCCCTGTTACCTGGACTGGATAGGAAAAGATTAAAAAGAAATTGGCCAAGAGACCTACTCACCAATTGATATTTATATTTTTACTGCATCATCATAAAGAAGTTCAAGTACAAAACCAACGTGAAAAACACTAGTATCAAATTTGTTGAATGCGTAATTGCGCAGGTGCAAATGAAAATTAAATTATAAATAAATAAAAATAAATAATTTTACTTAACATTGCTTATGATTACATTTCTTATGTATTACAAAGAATGCCTTTACAGACGCAAACACCTTTTTCATTAAATAATAATTCCATACTCCATTCGTTACAATAAGGTTTATACCGTTAAGAAAGTCTCACTTCAATTCTTCATTCCATGGAGTAGATGTGTTTTTTTTTAAATCTATAAGCCACTCATTGTAAATGAATATTACTTCCTTAATTACGTCGTGTTTATTTACATCCATATGCTAATTATGTTTTTTTCAATTGAACTTAAAAATAAACCAACATAAAGAATAAGTTTTATGTAAAATATTTATAGGAAATTAATTCGCAAAGGTGAACAATTTCCGTTGTAACCAGAATACCAGAAATATAAAATTTTTCCTTTAATTATTTTCTGTAGTGCTGAACGTGTAATTCTAAGTAGAAACTAACATTAACATTGAAAAAAAAACAAAAAAAAAACAATTCAATGCCTGATTCATTCTTTATTTTTGGAAATTTTTGCATATTCACATGGCTAACACTTTTTACAACACACATTTATATCAGCCTAAAAATAGTATCCGATTTTGACATTACACATCCATGTTTGGGCAGACAGTCATACAATTATTTTGTGTTACTATTTTATATTATTAGTTTAAAAATATGAGAAATTGTTGGTAGTTTAATGTTTAACTTTTGTTGACTATTCTTCTTGTTCCAAACTCACTCCCTGAATAAGCAAACCGGTAAGGAGTTCATATCATATTTCGTTCTTAGCAAAGTACCGAGAAAGCTCCTGACATTTAGTTGAAAATGTCAGGGTCAACGACACTGCGTTCGTTATTGTAAAATAGTTATTTAAAATATTGTTGTCTCTAAACAGAGTAGTCAGTGGAGGTGGGTTAGATTAGATAGACAACAAATAACTTTTCTAATTACACATCTCACAAAAATGTTTCAGATTTGTACCCTAATATATTTTTGAAATGTTTGCTAATGACTAAGTTAATAAATACCGATCCTCAGGTTCATGTCCAGTTGTGACAAGTGAATTATTTATTTCAAATCCAGCTATGGCAGAGAATTATTTAATCAATTTGCGTGGATGGACTCAATGGGATCTGCAGACCTTCCTGGGACTACCCCAACCTCAAATAGGGTATCTTTAATTGGGGATGGAAACCTGAAGGTAGAGCGTGATCTAGGACAAATCAACTTACTGCACAACCGTTGTCCTAGAAACAGTCCAATTTACCATATACTGAACCCATATATGCATTCAATTTATTCACGTAGTATTTTAAAATTAATTTTAGTTCTAAATATCCACCAGATCTACGATTTATTTTTTGAAACATATATATGTCCTTGAGCTTGCATATAAAAACGATAATATAACATTTATTGGTCAATCCTTATTAGTAAAATAAATTGGAATACATAGACTATATAATATTAAAAATCATAATCAGAAAAACAAATATTACTATAATTTTAAAAATACTTGTGTAAACATAAATGGTAGTTTTTATATTTTCAATGTTTTTTTCTTCGATAAAACAATGCAAAACGCAGGTTTTCGATATTCTTGTTAAAATCGATCCTGAACAACACGATCAAAAGCGATTAAACAACAGATTATTTATTAAAACAGACAATTAATATATTTACAACATTAGTGTATTAAAAAAAATCCTATACCACTACAACCTGAAGAGTCTTGAGCTCAGTACATGGTAGAGACTGTTTTCTAGTACAACGTTTATGAAGAAGGAGAATGGTTAGAGACCATACTTTACCAATTTTAACCATTGTATAAAGGAAGTTTGCGGAAATGCTTTTAAACATGTTTACTTTTTAAGAATAAATTGTGGTATTTAGAATAGTCATGGGTAGATACTGGATTTTACTGCATGTGAATACAAGTGATACGGATACTTTTCTGTATCCGATACTTTTACTTGATATTTTTGTAGTTGAATACAGTTATCCCGACTCTTACTCTTCTAATACGCTACACAGAAGCCTTTCTTGGAGCATCAGTTTTTGTTATCATTTTTAAAGGAAAAAGAGTTATTCCCCCAAATAGTTACTTGCACAAGGCATAAAATGATTAAAATCATGTTTTTATTGGATAATTATTTTTGAAAGCTATGGAATCGACAAAAAAAAAAGTTTTTAAGCCTACCTCAAACTATTGCTATACACGTTCCAAGACACGTAGAATTTGGATTGTAATACAAAATTTGTCTGTCCGCCGCCGCAGGCTAAACTCTTTAAAACCCTATAGCCTATAGCCTAAGAGAAAATTTCACAGCCAACATATAGACTAATAATAATTTAAAAAAACTAAATGAAAAATAATTAAACGAGTTTGTTCATTCTATTCTTTTAATTTATTTTTTTTAATTTTTTTTTCAGTACATTAGTCTCCGTTAGCTGAGAAATTTATTATTGCTATATTCCAACAACAACCATTTTGTTAGGTTCACTTTTGTTTATCTTATTTTAAAGCTAATTTTTTACCAATTTATATTTGAAAAGTAGATGTGAAAACATATTTTTTAGTTTTTTGTTATAGTGAGATAATAAAATTTTCAAGCTCAAAAATTATAGGACAATTTATTTATTTTATATACATATAATTAATATTTATAATAATAATATACATATATATATATATATACATATATATATATATATATATATATATATATATATATATATATATATATAGATGCAAACAAAATAATATACCAGTTTTAATTCGTATGTTATAGTAATAAATAGGTAGCATGAGGTAATGAATATATTCGTGAACACTGAATAGTTGATGCTTCTAATATGAATACAACCAAGGCCTTGAATACAGCTCTCATATCTATCTGGTCTAGCAGGTAGCAGGTGCGGGAGTAGAGGTTCTAGTGAATACGCCAATCGTCGTGGATACTGACTAGTGAATGTGAATACAACTATCTAGAGATCTAGAGAGAGGTGGGGTGACGTTGGTAGGACTAGCGAGCCAAGTATCCAAGTGAGATTCTGTACCGGGTACATTTCGACCGTATCCGGTCCTTGTATCCACTACTTTTCAATATCGGCTACAAATTATCCGATAGATACAACCTTACCTATCCCTAATATAGAACCGGTCATAATTGGTTGGATGATTAAATATTGACGTCATGTTCGATAGATATTTAACCGACGATGCTAGAATTAGATGGCGATGGGAAAAAAATAGCTGAATTTCATAATTTCTAAACGAGTAGTCGACCAAATAGAATTATTTGCACACATAACATGCTTATGTATCTGCGTATAGGAGACTATCTTTTAAACAACAGAGGAATCCGTTTTGTTTCTGATACTTTATAATGTGGAATTAGATTTGTAAGAAGGAGAAAGAGAGTGACATTTACTAGAAGACCTTAGAGGACAGAGCCACTAGGACCAAAGTAGTTGCTAACAGACTTAGCTTCCAACTAATGCATCCCTAAGTGCCACTTTGAAGCACATAACTCTCCCCCCCCCCCCAAGGTCTATTTAATGCTATATTTAAAGCTTAGCAGTGGGTGGGTAGAGGATAAATTTAAACAGAAAGGAAGGGTAGCAAATACAAATATAATTAATTATTAAGCTGTTTTTTTTTAATTTATGTACTAGGTGGGTACACCCTCTATAATACAAGTCGTAAAACTGTCCATTGTAATTCTCGTTGCTCAAGTTGTTTTACATGTATTCTGTAGATCAGATTGTATTTTTTTTTCAATATAGTGTAAGCAGGAATATAATAATAAATTTCAAGTTCTAATTTATACTTCAACTCATTGCCTCTTTTTCATAATTATACGATATATAAAATTTTTTTATTTTGAAGAGAAGAGATTTTCCACCAGCCGGGATTCGAACCCGGATCTCCGCCTCACCGTGGCAACGCTTTAACCATTTGAGCCACCGGGGTCGCTCCCTACCTAGGACAAATCTGCAAATTATAATTTTTTCTCTTCAAAATAAAAATATTTAAAAATTAAAGTAATGATTAAAAAAATTATAAATAATATAATGACGTATGTCAAAAAGATCCTAACATTAAAAGTAATGTTCAATGAACATTCTTCCTCGTGTATACATCGAAAAATTGCGAGAACACGGGGGATATGGCTTCACCGATCCCATATCCCCCGTGTTTCTTTTTGACATACGTCATTATATTATTTATAATTTTTTTAATCATTACTTAAATTTTTAAATATTTTTATTTTGAAGAGAAAAAATTATAATAAATAAAGAGGATGGAAGATAGACGTACCCCAAAAATGGCGATGCACTGGTGCCTTGAAGGGAGAAGAAGAGGGCGACCTAGGATTCCATGGATTAACCTTCAGGAAGACATACGGTCTCCAGGCTCTAGACTTGAAGGCCTGGAAAGAAATATTGTCGTAAAATATGGTTGGAGAAAACCTTCGGGAATTTTCAATAAAAAAAAGTATTCTTGCTATATTTTCGACATATTCAAAGTTACATATGGTGTGATATTGGGAAATATATAATTCTAAACTGTATATTGATAGAACGAAAATGAAGTTCATTCGGTGTCTAAGATTAAAAGCAATAAACTGATAAACTTTTTAAAAAATTGTGGTTGAGATCCTTCATAATAAAAATGAACTAGAGTTTACAACATCTTCATTAAAGATAAATAAGCAAGAAAAATGAACTATTATCTCAATAAAGAGAAATGGATTGTACCGAACCAAAACGAAAAAGGGAGGGAAATTTATAACCGTGATGATAACCAAGTTTGAAATTTAAACTTATTAAAAATCGCCATTTCTTGCTTCCTTTTAAATTATTTATTATTATCATTAAATTAAATTATTAAAATAATAGCAGGAAGTAATAGCTGTTCCTGGATAAATTAATGTAAATTAAAAAAAAACCCCTGAATAAACGCATTACTTTTCATCGAGCCTCTGAATAAATTAGACATACAATGAGGTTAGGACAAGGTTTAAAACCAGCATAGAACTATCTTATATCGATCCTAAGCGGGAATGTGCATTATTTCTAAATTTCTGAATTGTAGTAAAAAATATTGGAGGTCCTGGAAAGAAGAATTCTAAAAAAAATCAGGGTGGATTTCACGCTGAAGACGGATGAAAACAGCGAAGTGACAGAAACATACGAGAAAATGAAAAGAATTTCAGATACTATGCTGAAAAGGAGGCTGACATTCTTCAGACAACTGTACAGAACGAACAAGCGTAGATTGACCAGGTAAATATTTGGCTATGTTTGGAAAAAGAAGACCACGACAACGTGGACTAAAGAAGTACAAAAAAAATAACAGAGACTCACAAGCTAGAAGGAAGTTGATTTGGAAGCAGAGTGAAAAATCTGGAAGGGTTTCATGGTGTAGCTAGGCGGATCGGGGCAGAAGATCAAAAGATAGGAAAATAAAGTTATGTGATCCAAAGGTGTCATTACGAAAAAAAATTACCAACTCTATTATGTTAAGATAGATTAAATCCAAGAGTCACGATCGAATCATAAGTATACCTCTTAACTCAAATACATAACTGAAGTAGTGAACAACCTCAAACAACTTTCGATTTTCAGACCTTTTAGCATTGAATTCAATGCAAAATATGTATTATTGCAAATCTACCTTGTCGCACCTGTAGAAGATAGGAAAGGAAAACGATGCTAGATCAGGGAAGTAGAGCTATTAATAGCATAAATGTTCTTTGTCTGCTAAATGAATGATAAGAATAAAATAAGACAGCAACAAGATAGCGAAGTTGACTCACTTCGAGAAAGTGACTCACCGCCGTCTGAACCCTTTGAAAAACGGATGTCCACATTTCTTTGGATTCAGTCAGGAACTTCATAACGTACATATTACAATCGATTTATAAGCTATGTTAAACATAGTCGATGTATTGGTTATTCAACTGTAATGGCTCCTGCTTTCTGAATTTCCATGATCATTAAGGCAGACGAGGTGCTGGGAAGTGACGTTTCCGACCCTACAGGTGTAGATCGGTATGAATGCAAGGCGCGTTGTAGCCTGTTATGTCGGAGCCAGCCTTCCGTCGAATTAAAAGTTTCGACTTTCCTTTTCATGTTCGTTGGAGCCTTACCTCCCCGTGTTTGCAGCTGTTATTGAAAATTCAACTCGGCTACAGCTTCGTTTAAAAGTTTTATTTGCTAAGCTCTTTGTTTTGTTTTTTTTGCTTCAATCTTTTTAGGTAGTTTACTGAAGATTATCCAAAATGAATTTTTTAATGTATAAGATTTGTAGGCATTTAGCCAACAGTATAAATTAATCAAAATAGGCCATTATTATAGTAACTAGTAGTTACAATATCAGAGAAAATGTAACATAAAAATATATCACTTCCATATACAAACACATCACTTTTAATAATTATGTTAATTATAATTTTAAAATTCTTCGTGAAATCTTCAAAGCTCCTTACTTTACTAGGAATAAAGCCGTCCATATTGATCTTAATATCTCATTTGTTGTTGAATTAGCCCAACCCGATCAATCCTATCATGATAAAATTTATTCCCACTCAAAACCTAGCAATCTCTTAAATTCCTGATAATCCTCTGAAAAGAAGATGGCCTCATGAACTTCTTAGTCGACTTGGTTATTCAAGTACTACTAGTGGCTAGTTTCTCTACTTCCTTTTATCTCTTGCTATTATCGATCATTTATTCCATTTACTTGATATATCATTATTATTATTGTTATACAATTGTAAATTTCAAGAAATAATGTTTTTTTAAATACTGAGAACTGGAGAAGCAGTAAGGAGAAAATTTCTTCGCACTGGTTTTTGTCAATAGGCTTTGCATCTAGTTAGATATTAAAAAAAAATAAGACATTAAGGGATTACATGAAAACCTCTAACAGTATTGTTTAATTATTGTTTGGGGTTTTCTTGGCATAAATTTGATATATATGTAGCCATAAATTTTATTTCTCTTCTTCTAATTTGTTTTTAAAATATTGTTATTGGAGGTAATTCGCATATTTTTCTTTTTGTTCATAACTTTTTTATTTATTTTTTATTCTTTCCCAGTTACTAAATTACTTGTAATACTTAATTAAATGGAATTATTTTACACTCTAAGGCATGATAGCTTACAACACCTGCATTGTTATTCTAAAGGGACTTGTCCCAGAATAAATAAAGATATTATCATTATTATTATTATATCTCCGTCAGTAATATTTTAAACTATGATTTTTTTTTTTGTGTAAGGGAGTTTCCACTAATAGTGGGTTTCCTTAACCTAGTGATTGGATGGCTTCCTTCCATAATGTCCTATCTAAGGTCTATTGATCCCGTAGACCATGGCCCATTATGGATTCCTCCATTTCGTTATCCCAGGTGTTCCTCTTCTTCTTGTTTCCTTAATTTTCCATTGGTGGACTACCTTTGGTAGTCTTCCTTCAGGCATTCTTTTCAAATGTCCAAAACATTTCAGGCGTTTTTTCTCAATATCTTCCAGAATGATTCTATCACCCTCCATCTTTTCTCTGATGGTCGAATTTCTTACTTTGTTCATTCTGGATATTCCCGCCGCTCGTCTCCAGTAGTCCATTTTTGTGGCTATGAGTTTTTTCCTGAGGTTGCTTTTCAACGTCCAAGTTTCTGATCCATATGCCATGCTTAGTAATATATTATTGTATATATTTTTTTTGTTTTGGGTATAACGTTTCTATTCCATAATTCCGAGTTGAGCATTGATATGACCTTTTTACCATCTGAAATTCTTCTTTTTACTTCCATATCACATAAACTATCTATTATTAATATATATTATATATATTGTTAAGGCCAGATGAAATAGTAACCTTATAAAATATTATTAGTTTTAATCATAAAAATTAAATAATTGTTTTCGTAAAAGAAAGAGCATTTTTTACTTATTTTTCACATTTTATTTAATATAATAATTTAAACGTTTAATTTCATATTTGCTTAGAATAATTTAATTTAAAAGGTAATTTTATTTGGTTTAGATATAAGTGTAATATTTGTAGTAAGTGTGAAAACATATGTTATAAAAGTGAAGAGAGAAAAACAAAAGAGAGTCGAGCGGCTTTTGTTCGCTCCGGCGAGACCGATCCAGACAGTGTCGCCACGAGCCCTTAGCCGTGCACATCGTATGCTCTATAGGAGCCCAAAGTTGTGTTTTGTGAATTTGAAGACAGTGTTGCCACGAGCCTCTTGACGTGCACATCGCAAGCTATAGCTCAAAGTTGTTTTTTTGTGAATTTGAAGAAGTGTGTTGGCACGACCCTCTTGACGTGCATATCGTCTGCTCTATATGAGCCCAAAATTGAATTTTGATACTAATTTGCTGCCCACCTGCAGGTGTAATTAGTTTAAACTTGGTCATCGATTCGACCAATTCGAATTGACCCAGTCGATCATCTCAACTACTATTGTCTCAACATCTTCGCTCGCCCTGCCGACGAAATTCTTCTGTCGTCTCAACATCCAGCTCGCCCCGCCGAGAATCTACTATCTACTGGAATCTACTTCGACAGACAGATAAGAGTTTTCATTATTATATCATTTCAACTAGAAAACCGCATAGACATTCATTATTTTGTAATAGATTTATTTGAACATTTTATTTAATTGTAATTAATAGAGTTAAATTTATTATCGAAAGATTAAATAATAATTGTTTTCTTTTGTTATTAACTAGTTGTTTATAATTTAGGTAATATTAGTAACTTCATTTGCTAATTATAAAAACGTTTAAATTGTTCTTTTAATTTAATTAATTGTTTTTTCATTATCAAAAGTATTAGCTGTTTAATCGATTAAAGTGATTTATGTTATTAATTTAATAAAAGGTTACAATCAAAATGACATCCGATCTGGAATAATTGAATCAGAAATTTATTTTCCTTATCCATTTCGGAGCTCTCATCGAAAGGTCCAATAACTATTTCGAGGTTGCTCAAACACACACACATATATATATATATATATATATATATATATATATATATATATATATATATATATATATATATATATATATATGCCAAGATATTTAAAATGCCTAATTAAATTAAACTCTTTTTAGAAGAAATTTTTGGAAATTCTGGGTTCAGTTCTATCCTCTTATTGGCTGTTATGTGTTCCGTTTTCCCAGCATAAATAACTATCCCCCATTGCTGGAATTCCTCATTTAATAAACTATGATTTAATTATGATTAACTTCGCCACAGAAAAATAGAAGAATAGTTCTGTGAACAGTAAATTACAGAATTATTCTTCTATCATTCTTATGGACCGATTTAGAGATATTTTTTTTTAATTTACACTCGTATATTCCAATCACAGCGCAAACACCCCGAATATGACTGTGTATAAACCTTCTCAGTTTATATTTTCCTCTTGTAATTTAAATCGATAAGTAACATAATACCGATTCTCAATGACTACAAATCGTCCAGTATTCTACGAAATTCAAGCTATACATAAAATAAAATAATAACACAATCCGATAAAGAATGGATCAAGTTTTTTTTCATAAAAAAGATACATTTTTTCAAAGATTATTGTAAGTGTTATGGATTAAAATTTATAATTTTCATAAAAATAAATAAATTAAAAAAAAGAAGAGAATTCTAGTGAAATGTGAAGACAATAATGTATAGTACAACGCATTTGAAATCATAAGTGCTTACAGTAACAAACTCAGGGTTTTTGATCGGGTCGTTAAAGTGGCCATCTTGGATAGAAATTAAAAAATACACATACGATGATTTATTTGCTTTAAAGTACATTGGTGTCTAATTCGAATAAACCTGAACCATTTGTCAAATAGTAAATGAATCAACAAGCGAATTTAAATAGTACCTAATATATGCCGATTATTTTTTTAAATTGGAAACTCCGATGATAATGATAATTTAATTAATTAATATAAACCTTTTACGCTTCTGAACATATTCGGTGGGGAGGCCTCCGTCATTTATCATCCCCTCATAATTAATTTGAACTTCCCCATCAACAAGGAAAAGATCGATCAGGAACTAAAGCAGGCTAATAATAACTTAGGATAGCAGGATATAACAGACATTAATTTATAAATACAGGATACATTTCTTTTACAATCCCTAATCTGTTGTTAAGTTTCATTTTGTTAAAGATATTTACAGGAAACTGGGCTAAAACGAAAATTATTTTTTATTAAAGGACTTAAGTTTCACTTAAATTAAACATTTTTCATTTTTTTAAATATTTATCTTTCAATTTTATTAACACATTAACGTTCGATACAATAATTTCACACTTATTAACATGTTTCTTCAAAGAAGATGATCGGAATGAGCGAGAGTACGGGATATGAAGAAAATGTACTTCAATGAAGAAAATGCAAAAATGCAATAATAACTGGAACTATGTAATTATTCGGGTGTATGCTATTTTTAGGTCTATGAAAAATCAGTTTAAAATGATCAAAAGTAGGGTATAATGGCGGGTTGAGCAGAAAAACTGCGTGACCTTGACATAGTAACGGGGCCGATCTTGTGACCTTGGCCTATTAAGTGTCAGTTCGCTAGACCGGAGTCAATGACCTGCTATAACCGGGCATGTGACCTTGACCTACTTCCTTGGGAGGAATTGAGCCTCGCTGTGAGTTTGAGCTAAAGTCAGGTCGACATCGCGTTTGAGCTACTTTCGATGTTAATTCATACATTTTCCTGTGTCGCTGTGGTATGTGCGTTTTAGTTTCCTTCCGTGGACAAGAGACATACTTTACTAAGGCTTTGTTGTTCTTCTTTTGAAGCCTATTTGAATTCATCGAACAACAACAAGCTTAGTAAAAGGAAGTAATTTATTTTTCTCCTCCCATTGACTGTCATTGACCCTCTCCACACACATAAGTCTTCACCATAGTCCTTCCTTCTCATTCTATCCTCCAAGAACCAGTTTATTATAGGACGGCTGACAATTAGGAACTTGAGGTATGAGGTCGACCGACGGTCCACATTTTTCGGTTGGAATCCGCCAGTGAGTGCATTGAACCTAGCATCTGCGGGATTTTATTACATGAAAATTTCGGACCGCACAAGGTGTCCATTTTGCGGAGTGGTAGTGCATGAATGGAAAGTGTATGACGATCCTTTTGCAGACCATAGAAAATGGTATGAAAATTGTCCATTTATTAAATATCTGAGGTAGCTGGAGAGCTTGTTTCAAACCAATTCAGCAAAGGAACAGATCTATGCAGAAGCCTAATGGGAATAACTATAAAGATAACCATATAATATAACTTATAAATGTAATAACTTACCCTGCATGCATGCATCCAGCTCAGTCTTAAATTCCTGTCATTGATTGTGTGAATTGGTCATAGAGCTAGGAATTTCATCATCGTTAGATACATTTAGAATATACAGTTGAGATAAATACTATTTTTTTCAGCAATAGCGCAGCCGTTACACCATATAGGATGCTCAAATCTGTACACAGGAATGAGGGTCGAATTAAAAAAATAAAAATAAATTTAAGAGCGATCTCATAAGTACATTATAATGAAAACGACATTTGTCTATGCAGTGGATAGGTTCCTATACTCTAAAAATTCTGTGTAGTCAAATTCAAGGACAGATTACAGACTAAAAAAAAAATCATATAAATTTCACGTTTTAACTCTTAATTTAATTTATGATTTTTTCTTATTATTATTCCCTAACTCTCCTCGAAAGTTTCTAATAATGTATTGCATGGTTGAATGAGCCTATCCCACATTTTTTCTGATAAATCTATAATTATCCCTAGTGAAATTTGGTATAAAATTATGACCAGTATCTTTTCACTAATCTAAGATTAAAATAGTTGGGGGTGCAGTCAAATAAAAACACTAAATAAGTGGTTACTTATTTAATTATGTGCCGAGGTTTCAACCCACTTTTTTTCAACTATTTTCTTCCGTACGTCTATCTTCCAGTCAACCATTCCCTCGCTTCTAAGATTAAAGTTTTCACTCTTTTATTTTTTCTCAGTACACCATTTTATCCACATTGATTTCAAACTGGAAAAGTTCGTGTAGCCAACAAACATAAAATAGAATAAAGTAATAAAAAAAGTTATCCCATTTTCTGAGTTAACTTCACGGCTAGGAACTAGTCATGACAAGTGCACATATACAACTTAAGCACTGTTTCTCTTAGAACTTTTTCTTTATTTATTTTTAACTCCTATTTCCTTCTGGGCCATTTAGCCTTGTTATAAAGTCTGAATCCTTCCTAGACAGTTATCACTTCGTTCTCTAAGGATAAAATATTCTTCAATATTATCCTAAATATTCAATACCAAATAAGGAAATGTGGATAAGGACACAACTTATTTCATATCTTGATCAATACAGTTAAGGAATTAGATATTTTTCAGTTTTTTCCAGAGCACACTTAAATATCTTTGATAAGCCAATCGGGGGTAAACACTTAAAAGAGATTAACAAAAAAAATGTACTTCTGAAGAGGGCCAAAATAATTTATTTAAGAAAAAAGTTCTTAGCCTTTTAAAACCAACCCAAGGAAATTTCCAATAATCCCTGAATTAAGAACCATCTCAAATCTAAACATTTAAATGCTCTTCTAACTCAACTTTACTCCCAGAGGCTAAGATGATAAAAAATACTTATTTCAATAGAGTGATCTGTTTAATATTTTGGTCTGTTTATCTAAGTAAGTGCGGTATATAAATATAAATACAAATAAATAAATAAATATATATATATATATATATATATATATATATATATATATATATGTATATATATATGTAAAGAAAAATCCCTCTTTAATATATAAATTAACAATTTGTAAATTAAAGATTTGTCAGTACTTATTACGCATTAACTGGATAAACTTCGACTATAAATTGATATTTTAGCATTTAACATTAAAATAGTGAAAAAATTCTTATTTTGTATATTAAAATTTATAGATTTACTATATTTTATATTATATTATTATATTTTATTTTACTACTCCCTTGTAATAACAGTTTAAATATTTATTTCAATTAATTGATATTTAAAAAATTTTTTTTTAGGTGAGTCCTCGTTACTCATGTACGACAATCATCCCCTACCCAGGCCCAAATTAGGTATGTTTATTGATTTATTACTGATATTAATTAATAAAACGGGATATAGCGTGGGACGTAGACTACATATATGCATATATATAGTTTAATTTTAAAACATCATTAATGTATTTTAGCCTTATTTGTGTACCTCAAATGTCGATGTCACATCTCTTCCTTTGCAGGAAAGTTTTTGAACAGATGTCTTCCTCCGAATAAAATTCGTCTTATGTACATGTTTTATTTTATAGATCTTCAACGATATAAATAAATAATAAACATACATAGGGGTAGTATAATTGAATATTAACAACCATACCATCTCCTTGCCTCAAAGTGTTTTCTAACTATAAATTTAGTAAAAGGTTTCTTAAGAAAACCATATTCTTTTCCTATAAGTTCGTAATTTATCAACTCTACCTAAAATATACTTTTACATCTTATTTACTATTTTTTGAACTTATAATACATTTTAATTTTTCATTGCTTACGTTTTCAATAAATTGAGTGTAGGAACAATAATCCTGTGAGGAGAGGCTCTTAAAAAAATAGCTTTAAAAATAAATGTCGAGGTACCACAGCCTCGTTATTTTTTACTCACTCACTCTCCCTCTTTGTATAAATGTATTTGCGATTATTATAATTGTAATTGTCGATAAATATGTCAACAGCTGTAAATGGAAGAAGAAATCTTCAAATTAATGTTAATAGAACACTTTAGTTTATAGTGTTTATTAAAAAAATAAAATATAACCATTTGGTTCAAGAGGTACAACAGAGATTCCAATTTCGTCAATTTAATTACGAATGCAACCGTTGGTGATTGGTAACGATTATCTAACCTTAAGGAAGGAATCCCTCGGTGCAAAGAGGCGTGAATTTTTTATCCACCTGGGGACCTGCAGCTCAAATTATATTCAGATATAATAAATTTTAATTATAATAACTATATAATTTTTAAAATCTGGTTTGGTATCCAAAAATTATGGTAGAAAACGTTTAAAAAAATCATTGTAATGATATTTCTAAACGGATTACTTCGATACATATATCAAATTACATGTATCTTCCATCATCATTAACTTGAAAATCTATTTTGATCTATGTTTATTTTTAATACTAAGAGATTATTCCAGAATCTATCGGAAAGAATAAGTAAATAATTGAGCAGCTTTTATTTAACCAATTGAGGATTCACAAACAGTTTTTGCTTAAGAATAAAAACATAAATTAAGACAAGAGAGTGCATATCTCACATTTTGAAAAAAAAAGAGGGAGGAATCAAATATAGATGTTGCATACCCCGATAACGATTCAACGCAGTATAAATTGAAATAAATTAAACATGAAAAACATTTTAGCTTATATTAGAGAGGAAAAAGTTGACTGAAAGATTTAATGAAGGATGGAATTTGCAAAACTTATTCATTATTAGGGCCGACGTTTCGACCTACGTTATAGGCCATCTGAAAATTATTGATGGTGAACTGACTCAATCAATCAATTAATGAAAAAGTGGAGTCAGTTAACCATCTATAGTTCTACGGTTCACATAGCCGCCTCTCCTTCTATTTGCCATGAAGATGACCTGAAACGTAGGTCGAAACGTCGACAGTAATAATAAATAAGTTTTACTTATTTGGTGTTATCTATGTCTGCACCCCCCAACTAATTTCATCCTTCATTTTAGTTTATTTATAATGTTTGTAAGCACTTCCAAATTCGAGTCAACTAACTGATTTATTTATCTTTTACGTCTACAATAAAATAATTTTTTTTCATAAACTACGCCGAGGACGCAGATTGTAATTAGTTTTGAAGAGTAGTGCTAATTGTTGATAATAAATCAGATATTGTCATTCCCAGGCCTAATATGCGTACATGAAACTTTTTGAAATCTGAGAACATGTATTTTGGATTATGATTGCTAAAGTAAGGTAATTAGTTTATTAATTGAAGTATTCGTATTTTTTCCCTTAATTATTGACGTCAAACATTCATTCATTCATTTATTATAAATAGGTATTTTTGGAAATGTGAAGAAAATAGCTACGAGCTGAAATGCAACATATCTCCAAAAAGAGAAATGATTGCAGATGATTTTGGAATATATAGTCAACGTAACATGAAACAAAAAAAAAACATATAAATGGACTTTTTTTTCTATAATATAATTATGAAGAATAGCATAGTACTGATAAAATAGAGTTCATTTATAAAAAAAAAAAAAAAGATTAAAAAAGGTTGTAATTTAGCTACCCACTTAACTATAATGGCATTTTTATTTTTTCTTCATCTTCGCTGAAGAAAATTAGTCAGAATTCGAATGAACCATATTTAATGAGTAAGGAAAGGTAGTTATAAATAATTCTTGTAAATAAACAAAAATAATAATAATAGCATTGATATAAAATAAGCATAATGAATTAATTGAATGGTTTAATAATAAGGCGTCTATACTATAAATACATTTTTTTATAAATCATAAAAAATAACTTTCTTATTCTAAATATTCTAAAACTCAAGCAGAAAACTAAGCAGTGTATTGCATTATGAGCTAAAAAAATATTTTTTAATATTTCCTTTGTGAAAGAATAATATTTTTTATAATGATTAACGAAATGATAATTAGAGGGAAAACATTTTATTTAATTAAATTTGGAGGAACATTTTCTGAAGCTAATGACTATCCCTTGGCTCCCGTTCAGATTAATACACTGCTCTTAGATTTAAGGCACACTTCCTTTACCGAAATCATTTAAAGATCATTAGGAAACCCGTATTTATTCAGAATTACAGAAAAATGCTCTACGTTTTCTCTTGATAAAAATGGATAATACTGCTTAAAGAATATTATTTAAACAAGCGGATATAAAATCATGTTTTTTTCAGGAGAGTTAGAAGAACTATGCAGTAATGATATAAACAAAAGGAGTTGAATAAAATTAGTAAGTAAATTAAAATGGAAGAAAGAAGAATTTAATTGATTTTTGAAAAATAATTAAGATATCACCCGAGTTTTTTCCAACATGCAACAGATAGTTAGCTATATCCCTTTTTAACATATGTACTCATTCGGCAGTTACAATTTTCTTTCAATACAAATAATAACTCAGAATTCAAATTCAGAAGTAAATTTATCACCAGTTTGGATTCCGAGCATCCCACTCCACTATTCAACAATGTCATCGTGTGGTGGATGTAGTCTCCTCTGCATTGGAACGTGGATCATATTGCTCGGGCGTCTTTCTTGACGTGGAACAGGCTTTTGACCGAGTCTGGCATCCGGGCTTGCTCTACAAACTCCGTAAATTCCTACCCCATACATCCTTTCATCCCTCTTCTCCCAATCTGCTGGTGTTCCTCAAGGTAGTATCCTTGGCCCAATCCTTTATACAGTTTATACAGCTGACATCCCAACTCATCCTAATACTATCCTTACCACGTATGCTGATGATGCATGTGTATTAGCAGTCAACACCAATCCGGTTATTGCATCCCAAAGCCTCCAATCCCTGATCTTGAAGAATGGTGTCAAAACTGGAGAATTAAAATAAATTCTCAAAAATCGCATCAAATCACTTTTACCTTACGTCGTAAACAAATGACTTCCGGCCTTCAGTATCCTTTAATAATATCCCACTGGTGCCTGTAGAACACATCCGATACTTAGGGTTGCATCTCGACAAACGATTAACTTGGAATCCTCATACTAGACTGAAAAGACAAGAAACCGCTCGACGTTTCAGGATACTTCAACACTTACTCGACAAACGCTCTAACCTCCCAATTAACTACAAAATACTCATCTACATGACCATCATGCGACCTATTTGGACTTACGGAGTAGAGCTTAGACTACGGAGTTGGGGCTCCACTAAGCCATCGAATTCCTCTCGTATCCAATCCCTACAATCCAAAATCCTTCGTAAAATCCTCAAAGCTCCTTATTTTTTAAGAATAAAGTCATCCATAACGACCTTAATGTCCCATTTGTTGCTGATTTGGCCAGAACCCGGTTTCTATCCTTTCATAACAAACTTCATTCCCACTCAAACCCTCTAGTTTCAAACCTAGCTTCCTCTTTATTCCCGATAATCCTCCGAGGCGTCTGAAAAGAAGATGGCCACGTGACCTTCTTAGTTAAACTAGTGATTTGAGTACTACCAGTCTCTACTTGGCATTAACTCATATCATTATGTATCACATAGCCTATTTACTTGATGTATTATTGTAAAACAGTTGTAAATATCAATAAATAAATTAAAAAAAAAAAAGAAGTAAATTTATCAAAATATCAATGATTAGCTGCATGAATCAAACTTGTTTGAATTTTAAAATAAAAATTCCTATCATATTATTAGTCAGCAGACCGTTCAAATTTCTCCACAGTCATCTATTGTCTGTTTGTTTTAACATAAGTCCCGAATAGTGCGTTAGGGTATGCAATATATTTATTTTCCTGGAACTAGCTTTGCGATCACATTTTTTAATTTAATTTTATTGTTTTTCTCCTGTTAGCAGCAAATGTTGTCCAGTTATCAAATGATTAAAAAAAATATAAATGTGTATAAATCATCTATGACCCAATTAATAATGAGCAACCTATTAATTCTTATTAGGTATTAGTGGAGTACAAATTTCAGTGTTATGGAAGATTGCAATAGATTTTTATAGATCTTTTCAGAGGTCTTCGGAAACATTTTAAAAATAATTTATTAAGACTATAACTCAAGAAATAAATAATTTCGAAATGATTTAAATAAACAACAATTCATAAACTCGAATATTTGCAGAGAGGTCAAAATATTTTAGTCTGTAATAAATTTTAAATGCTGTAACAACGAAACAGGGAGCAGAGTAACTGAATGTGTTGAGTGTTGACTTACTATGCTGAAGGTTTCGGCAAACAGGCAGACGGGCAAAAAAATCAACAGTATCTTAGAAAGAAACTTGTAGTATTTATAGAAAGGTTTATTAAAATATAAAAACAATAGTTTTACTCATGTTCTTTCTGTTATTTTATTCATATATTTATTATAACAACTATGTTCACGTGATTTGCCTAGAAGTATATACTGTAATGGATGCTCCGTCAAAAAACACGTCTGGGGGCACGTTCCCCCGTGCCGCCCCTTATATCCGCCCTTGAATACTTCTATTCAAAAATTAGGTTTTTTGAGTTATGACATCGCCATTTTTAAGGAGCGATATTTTTTCAGTAATCATATCAATTGCTTTCAGAGTAGTTAAAACTTTAATTAACATAAAACGAAATAAACTTTCACATAATTAATTTATAATTTTTTTTTGTTTGATCAAACCATAAATCAGTTGTGAGGCATAATGATCTAATATTAATAGAATTGTAAATTAATAAATTAAAACGTATTAAAGTTGCTTTTAGAGTAATTTATATTTGCTACAAAGAGGAATAGAAAGGTGATGGAAGAGAAGGGATTTGAATATCATTAAAGAGATACCGCGACATTTTTTGTGGTGGAGAGACTCTCAGGGGATTTAGAAGCGGATTACGAAGGATTTATCAAATTCTGTGTGAAAAAGATACAGGATGAGAGGATTCTGGTGTTTCTGATTAAATTTAAGATATAAATTGGAGTTTGTCAAGTGTTATATTATAGAATTATCTTTGGTTCATGATGTAGCTTAGGTGAGATTGCTAAGTGAAAACATATAACATTTAACCTAGTTTCGTATAAAGGTCAATGTCTATAAAATATCAGCGGTTAGGTTTAAATCCAGAATATTCAAAATAGTACTTTTTTTTAATACTTAACTCCTATTGGATGATAATAGTTGACCTTGATGAAATATGTCGAAGAAAATGGTCCGGGAAGAGGTCAATAAATTTCTCTTAAATATGGAGAAATGTTTATTTAGTAGCCAACGTTTCGACCTACTTTGCAGGCCTTCTTCAGGGCTAAATATGCAAAATACAGACAATTGAAAATTAAAAGATAGTAAAAAATTGATAAGCAATTTTTTTTATTAATTGTAATTTTCTGTATTTACCATGCTTTTATTATTTATATTTTACCTTGCTTATCAATTTATTCTAAGTCCCTTTAGAATAACAAACATGAAGAGAAAAAGAAACATAATACACAAGACTACTTAATGCAAATAAAAAAGTGTTTAAAAGTTCCAAAAAAAAAATTAAATTAAAATTAAATAAAATATATATAATAAGAACGAATCATTACATGATATTGACCAATTCAAGGGAATAAATGAATAACAATAGTTAAATGCATTTACCTATCCTAATTAAACCGCTGGAGAACAAAATGCTTTAGAAAAAGTAATATCTAACGAAACAAGTCGCAGAGATAATAATGGAGGGTCGCGAAAACCTTATATGCCTAAGTCAGTGTTATAGTTCATAGTTTATAACTATATATATTATTTATTCCAATCGATATTAGCAACTGATTTTAAACTTTTAAAAACTTTATTTACGGATGAATAAATGATTTTTACTGTTCAGGAACTAAAACTAGTTGGGAAGTAGAAAATAGAGATAATTACCTAAAATAAAATGAATTTCATTTAAGTTTCTTAATTAAGAAACTTCGCAGTGAAATGGACATTTCATTTGAAACGGACATTTCAATTATATTTGAGAGCTTGAACAGGTGAAAAGTTTAATATCGAGTAGATCAAAATTTTAAGCTTGTTCTTTTTTCATTTAAAGTAAATATATGCTGCTAAGGCTAATCGGACTAACAGATCATAAGGTCACCTTTGGGGCTGTGAACCCGCAATCTTGGGCATTTCCGTCTCATATTGAGCCCTGAGGAAGCTTGCAGTATGACCAGTGAAACGTCGGCAAAGAATTTGACTTCACGGTTGAAACCAGAGAAACACCTGCTGAATGGATTAATTTTAATTTTAAATTCGATTAAAGAAAATGACCACGTGACGACATGAGTTGAATTTGTTATTTGAGTACTACCACTGGGTAGTTTCTCTACTTGCTTTTATCCATAGCATTATGTATCATCCCTGCCATTAAATTTACTTGTTATATTGTTGTAATACAGTTGTGAATTTCAAAAAATAAATTAACTACAAAAAAAAAGATGAACACTCTTTGTACCACTTATTAATTATCATAATTATCACTGAATAGCATTCCTGCGCTTATTAGGCCATCCCAAGTCAATAATATATATATGTATATTAAATTTAAAGAAATTTAAGAACTGACTAGAACTTAAGAACCAGAACATATATAAGAAGCGAGGGGATGGTTGACTGGAAGATAGACGTAAGGAAGAAAATAGTTGGGGGTGCAGTCAAATAAAAACACTAAATAAGTGGTTACTTATTTAATTATGTGCCGACGTTTCTGGAGTCTTGCTCCAGCCTCCTATAGCCCTGAAGATGACCCACAAAGTGGGTCGAAACGTCGGCACATAATTAAATAAGTAACCACTTATTTAGTGTTTTTATTTGACTGCACCCCAAACTATTTTCTTCCTTACAGAACATATATATATATAAGCAGATTGCATACAGATAATAGACACTTTGGATATTTTCGCAATGTAGTTCGTAGTAGGGCAGAGATGGCAGTAGATGTTCATTTGATCGGAAAGGGCTTGGGCCATTAAGTTCAATAATGTACACCATATAGTAAAATCGATAAGAGGCATGATTGGATATCGATAGGAAAGTCTTATATTAGCTATATGTACAACAGTTATTTACTCCAACCTCGCAAAGTCCGACCGTGATACATGATCCAAAAAAAAAGGCAATCCATTTAAAGCTGGGGCCTTCCAACCGTTGTTTGAGGCTTGATTGATTTATTTTGTGGTAGGCCGCCAAAACGAAAATCTGGTATTCCTCATTCTGGTTGGCAACCTGTTGGACAACTCTTCCTCCCTTCTCTCAATGAAATCCATAAGGGCAACAATTCCAATAACCAACCTAAATATTGCTTCAGTAAACTAAAACAGGTTTCAAGAATCATTTAGTGTTCTTTGCTGAATGAAATTGCATGAAAACATATTAGAAATATTTATTATGCTATGGATTATTTATTTACACTAAAATCGAAAATATATCAAAGCTATTAAAAAAAAAATCTTTGGTAGGGACTAGACGACATCCCAATTATACAGTAAATCGATGTCTTAAAAAGAGGTGCTCAAACAAACTAAAATCTGCGTGAATTAAATCAAACATAATATAATTAGTATTAATTATAGAATAAATAGTTATTTCATTTATTTTTTTATTTTTTTATTTATTGATATTTACAACTGTATAAAAAAAAAAATACATCTAGTAAATGGGCTAAGCGATACAAAATGACATGTGAAAATGACAAGTAGAGAAACTACCCACTGGTAGTATTTCATTTATAAAAATGAAACACCTCTCATGTTACAGAGCTATAAACCATGATCTGAAAATGCATATGCTACTATGTTACGTATTCTCAATACGGTGAAGAGGCTGCCACCCTTACTTAAGTTCTAATGAGAAATATTGAGGCTATACAGATGTGACTATATAGAAGGATATCTTACGTTAATAGAGTTAGGAAAGAGGAAGTTTTGAGAGGACTCGCAAAAGAAAAAGAATTAAACAGTGAAATAAAAATCAAAAACCTAAAATATATGGGGCACATTATGAGAGGGAGGAGATATCAAATGCTGCATGTAGTCATGAAGGGAAAATCAAAGGAAAGCGTAGCGTAGGAAGAAGACGAATGTCAATATGGATGGATTAGCAGTCTGAGAGAATGGTTTAACTGTTCACCAAACAATCTCTTCAGTAGGTGCAGTCAACAATATTCAAACAATCATGATGGTCGCCATCGGAAGACGGCACCTTAAGAAGAAGACAGAATAAATCAATGTCTATAACATATATAAAAATCGAAGTTACTCCTTTTGTCGAATAACGAAATTATATCTCTGCAAGGTTAACGTACGAATATCGGACATCTGAAGATCGCCGTTTTTGAGAGGTGTCCATGTTTCGAACACATGTGTGCCCAATAGAAGCATAAATTCACTCTATTATTATTCAATATATCTTTTATTATTTGAGTTTTTCTCGTAGGGGACTCACATTCAAGCTGTAGACTCATTATAAGTGAGGAATTCTCTGTTTAAAGTTCTCTGTCTCAGAACGCTCACTTTTAACATAACTGGCAGATTTGGACTCTACCAACCAATTATTGTTAGGTACAGACTGGATGCATAATTCATTACTCCTTCATTCAACCTAATACTTCTTTCTAAAAATGCATGGTTTTAAGAAATAAAGATGACGAACCGCAAAAAACATTTAACCACTTTGCACACTTCGTTCATCGGTGTCTAACGCTATGGCACCAATTCTAATTATACCGGATAATACATATCATTTAGGGAGCTATATGTTCGTTCGTTGATGAAATAAAAACTATTGGTTATATCCCAAGGGTCGTAATCATATTTTTCTGATCAATAGCTATGAAATTTCTACATATAAACTAAGATGGTCTGAAGACAACAGGCTCGTTCGATTCGGAAATAAGTAGAGGATAAAGTAGCGGAAAGGACAGAAGTGGCAGACTTAGTGCGGTAGTGAACGAGTCGCTCAATGAATGACCCATTAGCTGAATGAGGACTTAAATGGCTGACGAATTGGGATCGTCCACTGACAAAGCTACCCCCCCCCCCCCCCCGTTACTTCATTCTCATTACTGACGATTCCCGTTTATCAATTTTCATATTTTCCAAGCATTTGGTAGGGCAAATAAGGCAACATTTTTAACAATGTGAGGCTTTGAAGAATGCCTTAATTCGTAACCCTATGTATACATTAAAAAATATAAACGTGTGTAACGGCTGCATGTCTTTCAAAATCGAAAGATTGAGTACCGAACCATCGAGTAATACTCGGCCGTAACAGTGTGAATAAACAAAATACAAATTATTTACAACAAAATAAAAATTTAATTTGTAAAATTGATACAACAGGATAACTGCAACTTATGAATTATATAATATATTTTAATATTACAAACAATAAAAAATGAAATGAAAATATTACAATTTCGAGCCCGTTGCGGGGCGCTAGGACTAGTGGAGCAGTTGTCCCCTTCTCATCTCGTAACACTGATGCTGAGGAAGGCCCTACTAAACCTGCTGCTGCATTGGAGTTGCCCCATATCGAGAAGAGGCTCAAGAAGAAAGCTTGCAGTACTCATTCCTCTTGACTATTCTCCACTAGCTCTCGTGACTGACTGACTTGATCGGCCTTAAGCACTTGACCCAGGCAACCATGTGTGTATCCCAGGTGACAAAATTAAATTTTGATATTGGTGTCGGACTTGATAATGGGCTCTGTTCCTTCTCTAAGGGCACCCGAAGTAGTAAATACCAAAATGACGGGGCAGAAAAATACCTCCGGATCCACCTTTAGAGTAGAAGCTATAGCAGTGCGCAAAACTTCAAAAATAGCTGATTAATGACAATGTTAATAACAATACCGGAAATTTCGATTGAAGTTTACATCAGTTTAATGAAATTGATGAGAATTCATTCCTACCTCTCCAAGGTTGATTCCTGTTATCAGTTGGAGAGTTAATACAACAGAGGTTTAATATAAGGGATTCATATCATTGCGTGCTTATCATTTCTGTTTTTTATTTCGACCACTTGTTTTGTTTAAAAATCGTGTACTTAATCACTTATAGGTACACGATTAGACGTTATACTTCCAACTATTCTGTACAATTAATTTTCTATCTAGGATTTATTTAAAAATCAACCAATAAGCAAAGTCTCCACCTTTTCTCTGAAATCTAATGAAGACATTGGATTCCGAGTAATTAATAAGTTAACTTAACTGATTACGTTTTCTTTTATTTCACGTTCGTTTCCTTTTGCACTATTTTAAAACTAAACCTCTAAAAATTCTGATGTGAACCCTCACTTATTTATCTAAGACCCGCCGATGGGCGTGATAAATAATTTTGCAATGTTCTTCTTCTTCTTGGGGATTCGCCTTCAGACGAAGGTTGGCGATCATCATGATTTTTTTGAATTATGTTGACAGCTGCTCTTAAGAGCTGGTTTCTAGAAAGTTTGTATCATTCTGTCGAGGTCATTCTGGTTTGGACATTCGTCTTCTTCCTGCGCAGTTTTTTCCTATGATTCTTCCTAATTTGACTACCTATAGAGAATTCCACATTTACGATGAATTTGCAGCTTGGATGTGATTTGTATTCCAGAAAAACTCAATACAGTAAAAGTAAAAGTACAGAGGGTACATTGAGCAGTAATGCGTTCAAAATAGGTCGTGAACACCTCTCGAAAATGGTGATCTTCAGATCCCCAAAATTCGCATGTTATTCCAATAAAGATGCAATTTCGCTATTCGACAAAATGAATAACGTCCATCATTACGTCGTTGACATTGCTTTATTCTGTCTTCTTAAAGTGCCGTCTGAGGTCCAAATTCTTTCGAAAGTACCAACGATTATCATGGTTGTGTGAATTTTGTTTACTGGTGGTCTGAAGAGATGGTTTATTGAAACTTATTGAAATTAATTCCTATCTCTCTAAGGCTTATTCCTCTTATCAGTTGGAAAGTTGGTGCAACACAGGTTTAATAGGTTTTATAGCAGTAATAACACAGTTAACTTGATTAATTTTCCCCTGCCCTACCTGCAGCATTTGGTAGTACACGTATATAGTAATGTAGACCAAGTATTTTAGCTTTCTGATTTTTATTACCATGTTTAATTCTTTTTCTTTTTTGAGTCATAAAACTTCCTCGTTTGTTTGTTTCCTTCGTTCTATAAACGTATGATATTCTCAATATTCTTCCATATAGCCATTTCTCGAAGGCTTTTGTATTTTCCATTATTACTTTTGTAAGGCTGGGTGCCTCAATACCGTACAACAAAATTGAGAATATGTAATATCTCAGTATACGCAATTTCATATTTTTATAGCTCTGTTACAGAGGAACTGTCATTTTTATAAACGCGCTAGTAAGTTTTCAATTCTTGCTTTTAGTTCACTAGAAAGTCGTCAGAATGATCAGAGTTCATAAGTATTTTTACTAAAACACTCGTTTGATGCTCTGATTGTTAACTATCAATTGTATATTGTGGCTTGGGATTTTAGTGATCACGAGGAATATTATTGGTATTCAAACTATTTCTAATACTGACGTTAGCATTTTGAGCTAACACACTTCAGCTCATTCTTCTAATAATGGTTCTTTTATAATGGTTTCTGAATATGGATTAAATAATAAGGGAGAAAGAACGCTTCCTTGTTGTACTCCACGTCTGAACTTAGACATCAAGTCAAAAAGAATAGACAATGAACAGCATAAAGTCAACCAGTTTAAATATTGGAACGTAAAATGTAATTTTTAGGCGAACTACTGAAGGAAATAAAAATCAATATACTTGGAAATAGTGAATTTATAATGTTCAATGATAAACAAATAAAATATTCGAATTGTTGTTTACCTTTGGTAACTTTCTGGATGCTCTAGTGCAGCAGGAGGCACTGTTTTGGAGGGAGTAACTCTGCCATAGCCATAGTGAATATTTCTGACATACATGTGGTGAATAACTCTGACATATGTATGGTGAATAACTCTGACATAGCCATAATGAATAACTCTGACATAGCAATAGTGAATAACTCTGAAACGGTGAATAAAAAAGTGATGATGAGAGAGAATTGTGATAGGGAGAGAGGGGAGAAGTATTGTGGGTGACAGTTCTCATAACCGCCACCACACTTGAGCAAAATACCCACCTCCCCTTCTCAATCAGTTGTCACTTCCCATCCCTACCCGATTATTTATAGAAACACTGTACAACTCTCTTCCACAATTCAATAACTTATTGTTCAATCTTTAATTTTTTTCATGGATTTTGTAAAATTTAAACATTATCTCAGCGGCTTCGCATGATTTATTAAAATTTTATAATGTATTCGTTAAATTAAATTTAAGGTTCCACAGGTTGCCGCTTCGAGTTGAGTTACAAGCTATAAGAGTTTATTCGTATCATTTTTAATATTTTTCAAAAATAAAAGTTATCGTGAACTTTAAAACGGAAAAGAGAATGTCATTATGAGTAATGAGTAGATTTGGGTATTAATTTTATCAAGATATAAAAGTTTCAACCTACATTTCGTAGTATAGATAATATATGTTTGTTGAAATGTTCATTTCTAGATGAAATGATTACCTAAGTATACACATTTTCCATAATTACATTCTCTTTTCCATACTAAAGCTCATGATAACTAGTATTTTAGAAAATATTTAGAGGGAAACGAATGAAAAGTTAAAACTTGTTGCAACTCAACTCGAAGCGACAACCTGGGGAATAATTACCGATATTTTTTATTAGTATTTACGTTACTATTAACAATGGATAATTTAAATTAAAAATAAATTCTATTCAATGAGGCCTACTAGGGACCATGTGCCAATTTGAATCCTGCAGTTTTCTATTCCGTTCCTACCAATATTCCTTTATATTTTTGCTTGGCGGCTTCTTTCTGTCTTCGGTCCACTTCGTCTCAAGTTTCTTCCTCTTCCCTGGAATCTCACAGGATCCTCTTCCTGAGTATCTCTAGGTCCAGAGTGTCGTCTTTCCTTATCTAATTTCTTTCTAAATCTGTCTTTACTTCCTGAATTCAGCTATTTTGACCTTTTCTCCCAGAGGTACTTGATTATTCTTATCGTCGATCTGGCATCATTAATTCTGAAAGTATGTCCAAAAAATAACAATTTCCTTTTTGTTAATATTTAGATTCTAATCCCTTTGTACCTCGTCGTTAGATGTTAATTTCCGTACTTTATGCCTAAGATATTTATCTTTATTCTTCATACTATTTATTCTTCTTTCTCTTACTTCAAGTTTATTTGATCTATAGTTAATCCTAGAGATTCACTCGCATATAAGCATTCCGGTTTCACTACTGCAGTGCAGTGCCTTATTTATTTACATACAACTAATAATGAAAAAAACAAAACGGGAAAGTAGTTACTGAAATAAATAAGTAATGGAAAATTTGTATTTATTCCGAAAGAAAAATAACAAAAAGAGGAAAGTTTCATTACTATTAATCCAATAAATTTAATCCCTATCGAAACAGTCTTGGTTGTTAATTTCAGTCTCTCACTATATTTTTGTTTATAATATATATTATAAAAAACAAAACAAAAAACTGTACAACAAAAAACTAACAACAAAACAAAACTGACAAGAACAAAAAACTAACAACAAAACAAAACTGATACCAACAAAAAACTGTACAACAAAACAAAACTGACAACAACAAAACAAAACTGACAACAACAAAAAACTAACAACAAAACAAAACTGGCAACAACAAAAAACTGAATGAATTGGAATGGTACACAGTCATTCCATGGCTTAATAACTGTATGTAAACTCTTCGATTAATTCCGCAAATTCATTTTAATTTTCAATACAACTCTCTATCTTTCTAAATATTCCATTTACTTAACCAGTTGCATTCGTCGAACTGTTGATTGTTATATTAAAGTATTTTGATCTTGTTCATAAGTTGTTTCGAAAGACGCTTAAAATAGCCAGCGGCAAATGAATTGATTGAGATGATTGGACTATGATTTCGCTATCGGACTGTAGGATATAAGAATATGGGATATTGACCGAATAGTTTTGATAAATGTTTATTTCTATCAAACGTTTTTTATCTCGAGAGAGTTTTATCGTATTTTTTTTGGATTTTTTTATAAGCAAAAAATCTTCACTGTTACACGAGAGTATATTAACAGAAAATATTGTGCTAATGATTTTTATTTCTCATTTTCATTCAATTTTTTTGTTTTTGTCACAACCTAATCTTGAAGCAACATACTTATAAATAATACACAATAATATAGTTTCTAAAAGGTGAAAGTATAAATAAAATAATTTTAATTGTGATTAGCAGAATTGAAATATTTTCCAAATTAAATAAAGTTCTATCAAGATTTTTACTTTGAAAACATGAAACGTAAGAAATTTAATTGGAGGAGTAATAGATTTTATTTTAAGTTAATTATTAAAATTAATATTAACATTAGACATTCAGAAAATAAAATTAAGCTATAAGAAAATGACTTCACCTACCACACAATAACATCTAAATAATTAAATACCAAAATCCATTTGATGTCTATTCCTGCTTTACCAATCAGATCGAGAAATCCTAGTCTGAAGACTAAAAATGTAGAAATTTTTGCTCACGATAGAGAACATTGATCCTCGTGAATCTGTTTTTCAATGTTGCGTCCTTCGATTGCTCACTGTCATTGCCAAGACTGTATTTACCTTGCCAATTCATTTCCATTGCCAATTTTATTAAATTTGATTAAACTATCATATTTCAAGGATGAAGCAGCGATCCGGTCTTTTTAACTTTAGGGGCGCCAATTAATTTTACTGGTTAAGAATTAACTGTTTTAAAGAATATAAATTAAGTTAAATTACCAGTTACTTTTCAATCACTGTAGCGATCGCTAATGAATATTATATGATATGAGACATATACATAGGTCATAAAAGTAATATATTTATTATAAAAAGATTTGAAATAATAACATAGCAGTTAAATATTCGTTTCCCGACGAATAAATGAAAGAAATTTAATTTTGTATGTTCTAACCATGCCCCTTAAAAATTTCCTTTTTATCTTTGCAACTTGTCAAATTACATCTCCACTTACATATTCCTTCAGAAAATTGTATCAAATACTACAATGCGATTGTTCATAGCGTTTCGATGCTCATTTTCTTTCCATACGTATAAAGGACTTAAATAGTAATACTTAAAAAGTCTCTGGCAATTTTTATAGCTACGATAAATTTATTTTGATAAATGGTTATATAGATATGTATAAACGATTTCGTATAAAACGTTTTTCGAGAGGGAATTTTATCTATTCATGACATTCACACACCTTCAATCAGTATACAAGGGTACCTTGTAATTTGTAAATGATCTAAGTGGGATTATTCAACAAGAGTCTAAAAATAGTAATGCTCGTATGTGAAGTGGACGATTTAGGACATATTACAGGGTGGCGTAAGAAGGAGAAACAGAAGGTAGTAAATAATGTGGGATGGAAAACTTATTTATTTCATAATGTTTTTTTTTGTAAATTATTTTAGGTAGAAACTCTTTATACTATGCCAGTTGCATAAAATTGTCCTTTTGTCACGATTTTTGACAGCCAATAAACCATTACCAATTTCGCTTTGAGTATGGAGGCAGTGCGCTACATTAACATGCTATTTGAACATCTTAGGTCCTGTGGTGGGGACCATCTGCGTCAAAGTGAAAGAAGGCTTAGCGTTGAATACAGATCAGCGGAGGTAAACCGTGAGGCGAAAACAGTAGTACAATGTTGAAAACTATCAATAAATCATTGTTTTTTTTCATTTAGAAGATTGATGATAATGTGATAATATAGTTGAGTATAACACTAAACAGTTACTATTTTTCTTAAAAAGAAAAAAAATGTACCACTACAACCATGAAAGATATTGGATTTAGTACATTGTAGGCTGTAATGTTTATAAGCCAACTGTTGTGAAGGGAGGTGATTTGGCCAAGATCCCTAAACTATCAGGTTGTATTTACCCTGGTATATTGTAAGAAGCTGGATGAGCCCCAGGAGGGTCTGCATCCAACAGAATCGATCTATGTTTATTAATAGATTAAATAATCTACATACCACGGCCGGATTTAAATCGGTTCACTCAGCTCTAATAACTCAAAACTCTAAACACTCCGAAATATTTTTAATTAAGAGATATTAGAAACACCGATGAATAAATGGTTAAGTCGAATTTCGTCCTGAAAGTGTTTTTTTTTTTTTAAATGGCATTGGATACTTTCATACAGCCAGATATATTTAACCAGAGGGAGTTAATTGTCTTGAGGGTAGAGGAATCTTGTCATTCTCGTATGTTTTGGCTTGAAATGGGATTATAATATAACGAATAACTTCATTTCAAGCCAATGCTCGACTTAGCCACTTATAAAATACAAGATAATGACACATTACTATTACCAAAGTACAAGAAACTTATTTTGGACAAAATTCGTCTTAAACACATGACCAGGGCTGCTTATATAATACAATTACAATCATACGGAATTTCATTTTTCCAAATCAAAATCAGGTTTTATTATCATTACGACCTTTTGCGAATTCAACAACCCTTCCTCTAAAAGAAAAATACAGTTAAAATATCATTGATGTTCACACCCGATACATCAGAAATTTAAATATTTGATTTTCTCATCTGACTGGTGGAAAGAGAGTCTGGAAACTTTTCTTGGGAAGTAACTTTGAGAAACATCGAGAGGAATGAGGTCAGATTATTAGATCAATTTGTTCCTAGGTTATTGCAATACCACGCAATAGTAAGTCATCCAATCAGGACTTAGTTGTTATTGTTATAACTAATCTATTGCATACATTTTAATCTTTATACAGAAAGTATATTTTAGAGTAGTCTTACATGTTTTTGTGAACTGATATTACATGATTTGAATATTACTTATAATGTTAATTAAATAGCTCGAAATGTGAGATCTTTGACGTCAATAAAGTATCATATTTTTAACACATCAAATTTGTGTTATGTCCCTCATTGAAGAGTATCGATATTAACGAAATATCAAGTTAATCTGTAGCAATTTCTCATGATATTGCTCTTTTGTTTTGGTATAAAATAATTATGTAGCCCCTCCTTTGTGTTTACTGTTGTTGAGGACAAAGAAAAAGCAGGTGCTTGTTTCCTACCTTAAATAATTTCGTCCATTAGGGACAACACACCGTGAGGACAATAGAACCCAACCGTTATTCCTCTATTACCTTACCAGCCTCGTCTGTATTCATAAAATATAATAAACGATGTATATAAAATATTATATACTTACATACACACAATATACATAAAAAATATTTATTATTTGTAGGATCAAGTTATTTCTTTTTAACTGGGTACCACGAAACCGAATCTAACATTTTTAATGTGCAGTGAGTCTAATTATAGGAATGGAATTCTTGCATGTTATTATAATCTTCCAGTTTCGAATCCAAATAATGTTTGTATTTGTATTGGTTTCAACATTGAATAAGCAATGAATCTTATATACGGGGTCTTCAGGATCAAAATCTTAAAACTACAAATTTTAAAAATTGACAATTTAGTTATGTAATCCTTATGTTCCCGAAACTTCAGTTTCAAAACCAGACTGAAATCATGAAAAATAAGGTAGCGAAGTTTCCAAAGAAATTGTTTGACTAAAATAAGGAAAAATGTGAAAATATCCATTTTTTTTTAATTTTTGAACTATCCGTTTTTTTCTGAACGTCTCAATTTTCGTAAAAGAATTTTAAATAAAGAAAATATTTTCTTGGTTGAGCCGACCAGTAATTTTATATTATATGAAAATAAGAAAACACTAGCATATTCATAAGAATTTTCATAAGAAGTCTCTCAAGGTGTTCTTCATTTCCTGATATTATTATGTCATCCATCAGACCAGCGACACCGTCTATTCCTTGTAAAATGATTTCCATTTTCTCTTGGTAAATCATTGGACTAGAGTGATAAAACCGTTTCGATAGTTTTAGCGACAAAAACTTTCAACAATATGTCAAGTTATCGATCAATTTACTTTCGGGTCGAGAAATAGTTAAATTAAGATTAAGGATAATGAATTAAGTTTAATTGAGTTGGTGCAAGTTACTTGAGGGTATCGAATCAATAAACAGCAACTTAAGACTATCATTTGTCGTCCAAGAGAGATTATAATGTTTACTAATAAAAATATACAAAAATATAGATTAAGGAAAAGAAATTTTTTAACATTCTGATTCGAGGTAGCAATTTCGAGTACTGAATTGAAAGATGTAATAACCGAAGTTTTGTATACTGACAAATCCATCCATTTTATACTGGGGTTCAGGATTAAGTAACAACTTAAAATGGTTCAAAAGGGTTAACAATGATTCAATTGTTAATGTTTCACAAGATTCAATTATGATTTATAAATAAATATGGTCGTAGATTAATCATTAAAATTAAGAGATTTTTTGATTAATGTCACCCCAAACAAGAAAAATCCAGTAGTGTCAGGTCTGAATCGAACAATAACACATATGTGCAGTTCTACCACTCCTGCTGTTAGTAAGATGCCGAGCCTGTTTTAATGCTCATGGAAATCACTTTGAAAAACATTTAATATGAATGTTAATGTTTAAATTAAATGAATAAAGTTGTTGAAACAAATAAAATAAGTTTGATTTATTTAATAATATCCTAATCAAAGCGTTTGCGGACACATCTCCACTGAAACAGTTATACAGGGTTATTTATCTAAGAAGAATGAATTCCGTCAAATCACCTTTACCCATAGTCGTAAAGCAATCATTTTCCATGTTTCAGTATCATGTAATAATATCCCCCACATCTTATCCAATCTTTATAATCCAAAATCCTTTGTAAAATCTTCAATACTCCTTACTTTGTTACGAATAAAGTCATCCATTATGACCATAACGTCCCATTTATTGCTGATTGGACCCGAACATTTCGTGAAAAACCTTATTCCCACTCAAACCCACTGGTTTCAAAGCTACCTGTTTCATTCCTGATAATCCTTCGGGCGGTCTGAAAAGAAGATGGCCTCGGAACCTTCTATGTTGAATTTGTTATTTGAGTACTGTTACAGGGTAGATTCTTTAAGTTCCTTTAGCCATACAATTATGTATCATTCATTGAATATACATATATACATTTTTACTTGTCGTATTGTTATAATACAATAGTAAATTTAAAACAATATACAATAGTTATGAAATATTGCGAATATAAAAGAAAAAACTAAAAAAAGAACTATCCCATTCATAAATCAGACGGGCGAGCAGATACCACCTGTTAGCCGCTGCTACACGTGTCCTAGCCTGGCTAGCCCTCTACTAATCTCTGTTAGATTATAAATAAACCAGGCGGTAGTCCTTCAGTCCCTCCTGTGGGGCTTCCAGCTCTCTCTTCGTACTAAACCCATTAATACTTCAGTTGAGTAAATAATCTATGTAGAGCGATTGATTCGAATTGAAAGAAAAAATGTGTATGCATTTAGTATCATTTGAGCAGATAATTAAATAAAGGAAGGTGCCTCAGAAGCTTGATGAATAGTTGAAAATTGAAGGAAAAATGGGTAGTTCTAAATATATCACTACAGCCAGTCCTACTCTCCTGCTTTATCTATGCTGTTGAACTAAGAGACATGAGAAACTATTATCTTCATATCACTTTATCAATTACTTTAACTTGATTAAATCATTTGTTTCTTGTTTGAATTTATTTTTTCCAAAGAAAAACTACTAGTTTTAAACCATATCGGAGATGGACTTCTGGAGAAAGGCTGCCGGTAAATCATTAGTAGGAGAAATTCTCGAAAAATCACCATAATGCGATTAGAGTGGTTTGGACACCTACTGAGGATGGAAATTAATAAAATTCCAAAAATTACCATGAGCTAGTGTTCATGAAGGAAGAAGAGGAAGAGGCCGAACAAGAATTTCATGGATGAACCAAGTCCAGGATGAATACGGTCTCAATGAATTTGATGCTCTTGACAGGCAGACCTGGAAAGCAATAATATCCTAAACTTTGGTTGGCTAAAACCACAACTTTGGGGAAACTCTCGAAAACAAATTTTTTTTTGCTCGAGGATTTATTTATTCCAGGGTTTACATTTTTTTCCACCTTAGTTATAAATGGCAAAGAAATACTATAAATTATAAAACCAATAATCATCGGCCATATATGAAAATAAATGGTTGTGTGGTAATGTCGAGCTTCAGTGAAGATTCTGAGAGACTTGAAACTTTGGTCCTAAATAAAAAGAAATGGAAGGTTTCCATTTTTACACCCTAGAAAGGTAAAAAATATGTACCCGAACCATCCACTTATTATTAGAATCCAATACCATCTCACAAAACTCTTAGAAAAGGGAAAGATCTTATAATTTATATGGATCCCTGGTCACATAAGATTAGGGGTATTGGATCACAGATCAGGCAGCGCGAGACTTTCACACTGTCCCTGATAGGCCTCTTTCATTTCTCCGTTAATAGTCCTTATTTTCAAACAACGAAACTTGCTGAATAAAATATTTATCTGAGACAAAAATATCATGTGCTCAGATTGCTCTCAGCTGATTGGGGAGAAAAGCTGATGTTAAAATTGTATCGTATTAGTTATTGTAGTTGTGAGACAGTAACTAATGGAACAGTATAGCGCTGAATAACTTTTTTTTATATTTTATCGGTTATCATTTCTTATAAATGATCTATTAATATTAATTAGCGCTCGGGTGCAAAACTAAGTTGCCCCATTCCAATCTTCGCAGATGTTTGGGACACATTGAGTACTTAGCTAGGATCAGAGGATCCATATGCGATCACCCGAGAGAGAGAGAGAGTATGTATGATGAAGAGCGAAGAGCGGGTGGAAGAGAACAATGAACAGATTGAAGAGTACGCAGCCGGGCGGACCGTAGGGCTCAGCCATCATTTCCACAGCTGAATGCTCCGTCGGCGAGGTAATCCCTTCCCCATTCGTCAACCGGTGGATTTAATTATTTCCTCTAGTGAGTGATGGAATTCAGTTCCTTTGACCTGTTAAGTAGAATCCTCTACCTCCATTCATAGGGATTCTATGTTACAGAGTATACTAAAGTCCTTTAGCACTAGTATCATAGTAATAATAATTGGCGCACTTGTCCATTTGTGCCTGACAGAAACATACCGCTTACAAATGTTTCATCTCGATCATCATTTGTAAGACATTATGTTGTTTGTTAAAGATATTAATTGCAAGTTGCTACATTTTTATCTATTTTGTAAGTTTCATTTCGCCACTTTAAAAGCCAAGCACGTTCCCATAAGGTTGGACTATATTTTGCAAGAGGTTTAGCTTAGGGATGGGTAAGGTTGTATCTATCGGATAATTTGTAGCTGATCTTGAAAAGTAGTTGATACAAGTATCAGATACGGTCGAAATGTACCGGGTACAGATACTCAGTTGAATACTTGGGGTGGGAGGGCCTACCAAGGTCACTCCTGAATCAGTATCTAACTAGTCAGTATCCGCTATTAGAGAGTGGTGGAGTAGGGATGGGTAAGGTTGAATCTATCGGATAATTTGTAGCTGATACTGAAAAGTAGTGAATACAAGGACCTGACACGGTCAAAATGAACCCGATACGAGTATCTGTTGGAAACTTGACTAAGCGAGTCAAGTGATGGGGTGGAAGGTCCTACTAAGGTCACCCCATCTCTCACTAGATACTTGTACTCAATGACTAGTCAGTATCAACTACTAGTCGGTATCTACTACAATCTCTACTCCCGCACCTGCTACCTGCTAGACCACATAGATACGAGAGCTGTATTCAAGGGCTTGGTTGTTAGAAGCATCAGCTATTCAGTATTTAGAATATATTCACTACCTCATGCTACCTTATGCTATTTATTATTATTTTTTTAATCTACTTTGTAAATCAAATTGTGGAATTTAATTTACCATAGAATATAGTTCTTAAACATTATATATCTATGTATAAATATATATATATATATATATTTGTACTTATTTAAATAAATAAATTGTTTAATAAAAAGTTTATTATCTCGCTATAACTGTAGAAACTTAATATGTGTTTCACATCTACTTTTCAAATATAAATTGGTAAAAAATAAGATAAACAAAAGTGAAATGAAAAAAGAAAAAAAAAGAATGAATAAACAAATCGTTTAATTATTTTTCATTTAGTTTTTTTTTAATTATTATTATAAGTCTATATGTTGGCTGTGAAATTTTTTCTTAATTTAATAGTTTGAAATGAAAATTGCTTTTTCTACATTATCATGCTATAAAGAAAAGGCAATCGAATGCAAAAAACAATTGTTCGAAGAAATTGATAAATGCTTTACTTTCAACAGTAACAAATTTTACATCGTTTTAAAGAAAAAAATTAGTTTCACAAAATTAAAAATCATCACAGGAATATAAAGAGGATTATAACAGCTATAGCGTTTTAAAGAGTTTAGTGAGCGGCGGCGGACAGACAAATATTGCATTACAAACCAAATTCTACGTGTCTTGGAACGTGAATAGCAAAAGTTTGAGGTAGGGTTTACAACTATGTTTTTTTTTTTTTGTTCAATTCCATAGCTTTCAAAAAATAATTAACCGATAAAAAACATGATTTTAATCATTTGATGCCTTGTGCAGGTTACTATTTCGGCGAATAACTCTTTTTCCTTTATAAATGATTATTGATTTTAGAAAAAATTGATCCCCCAAGAATGGCTTCTGTATAGCCTATCAGAAGAGTAAGAGTCGGGATAACTGTGTTCAACTTCAAAAATATCAAGTAAAAGTATCAGATACAGAAAAGTATCCGTATCCATTGTATTGAGATACTGGAAAATCCAGTATCTACCCATAACTAATCTACTTACTAGGAGACTATTTGGTCACAGTTGCGATAGCGCGCCTACGTGCAGGCGTATAGGCTAACCCTCTCAACATCTATTTCTGAATTAACTGCTCTCTGTCCTGGATCGGGTGATGACTATTTAATAAATGCTTGTTATGCATTTAGAGTTTGTGAATTTTATTTGCTTTTTTTTTATTTCCTTGTGGCAAGCTAGTTTAAAGGAGCTCGTGAAAATAAAACTTTAACTGTCAAAAGATTTATTACAGAAGAGCTTAGAGAAGGATATTAGCCGATAAGAAAGTCCAGGTTTAAACAAATATATGCATCAAAAAGGAAAGAAAAAAAACCCTACACAGCACTCAGCACTCAATCAGTAACACAAAAGCCGGGAATAGATTAGATTACCAATGGATTTGATAGTAAAAATATAGACACAGCCATCAAGTTTCTAAAAAAATATAACCTTTTTGACAAAATTTAAAAAATGACAAAGAAATTTAAAAAATGACAAAGGACAAAGGAAAAAAAAATAAATAAATAAAAAAAATAAAAAATAAAAATAAAAATAAAAAATAAATAAATAAATAAATAAATAAAAAAAAAAATAAATAAATAAAAAAAAATAAATAAAAAATAATAATATAGATTGAACGATTGCGGAACGACGGACACTGAAGACCCTTGATGTTGAGTGTCCATAAGCAGTTCTACCTACCAATGGATTTGCCACTGAAATAAAAAAAAAAAGATAACAGCGAAATAATGAACTAAAAATAATTATTAATTTGTGAATGTTAGCAATAAATAGAGTAACGGAATCAAGTATTAGAAGTGATTAATTGAGTCAGTGGCAAATTCACTTCACACAACCTCTTTGCTCCACCAATCTGTGTTGGTAACCTTCACCGTACTCCCACCACAAAGATAAGTTTGAAGCTGGGATTCAACTTTCTATACACTTAATTATGGCAAATAAAATCTCCATGTTTAGTCTAGTCCTTCAGAAAATACTTCGGTGACTGGAATAAAAGAGGGTGTTCTTAGAGTTGATTCTGGTCCAGACCTAACTTAAGATATGCATTCGTGCTGGAATCGGTCCAGCACAAGACCAGCTTACTCCTAACCTGAATGAAAACTGGCAGATTTTTTTAAAAACTTTTAAATAGTCGATTGTCTTGGAATAGCTTGGTCTTGCCAAGTTAAATCCACAATCAAGCTATTTACAAACTAAGTGTAACTGAATAAACTGCAACCATTTGTGTATTGAATATATTTGAATAGGTTTCATCGAGTATATTTGATACTATTTTTTCAGTTTGATTAGGATAATTATTTATGAAGTGAAATTTCATTTAACCAAATACAAAATGAAAATAATTGTACTTTCCTACAGGAAAAATAAAAGGCTTCAATTTGCTTTCGTCAGCTCTCATGATCTCTCTATGTTAAACACAATTATTTATAAAACCTGTATCACCACATACGATGAAAGTTCGTTGGTTCAGTGCGCAGTAGAGACTGTACTGTTTCTAGGACAACGGTTGTACAGGGAGATTTTTCCCTCCCTTTGGTAGCCCCAGGAGGGTCTCCAGATACCACAAAATCCATCCCCTGCTGTCAACAGAATAAACAAATTATCTGCCACCCCGCTCCCCAAAATTACTTATACCATCATACTATTTCGTTAGCCCATTCAAAATAAGCAAAATCTCAATGCTCAAAAACTGTTTGCACTTATTTATTCTATTTTATTGGGCGGTGATTATTAATGGTGACGAATGCCATTCTAGATTACACGCAGCATGGATACCTTTGATTCTGGGGATAACCTTAGCAGCTGAAAGTGAGTATGATCATTTTGCTTTCTTTTTAAGTAGCACCCTTATTAATGTACCAAACTACCATTTTCTTTTTCAAGAAAGTTAATTCATGTTTTGTTAGAATGCAATTTCGGTCACTTATATTTCAGAACCATGTTTGGGTCTTTTCTACTTTCGGACTGCTAAAGTTAGAAGTAACTTTTTAATAACGTATATTATCACTTAGGTAATTCCAAATTTATTTTAATGCCAAAAAAAACAGCTTCTGAAATATTTATTTGAGGCTTGGTTTTTTCTTCTCGGCCCATCTTTGCCTCGTGATTTCACTGAAAGTTTTTCTTCTTTCTTCTGTCCAGGTCTTCTGGTCGGAAATTATTTTCTGTCTGCCACAAGTACCGCATTTTTGAGGAATTTCTGGTATTCTGTTCTGTTTTCTAATAAATCTTGTGTAATCCCGTGTCTCTGTGTTACTTGTTTTATTGGTTCTGTGTTTCCTTGGTTGAATTTGTAGCCTATACAAATTTTTTTTGTTCAGTCTCTCCTCGTTCACCCTCTTCATGTGTCAATAAAATCTGAGCCTTCTTACCCTCATTTCTTTTTCCAAGATCTTTGTTGGATTTTGGCCTGTATCCTCTGCTGTTATTCTAGGCCCGTGGAGTCTCTGAAACATATAACAAATAAAAATATTAAAATAGGAAAAATAGCACAAGTTAAACAGTTCTATTAAATTCATATTGTCAATTAGTAATGTAGAAAATGTAGAAATAACTTATCTAAACCTGTGGTCTAATGGTTAACATAACATCCTAGTAAGACCGCGGGTTCACAGCCCTGCAGGTGGTCCAAGGATTTTTTAATGGGAGTAAAAACCCTTATGCCTTATGGTTATGCCGTCCTCGAAGGGACGTAATATGGATGTCCTGAGCTCTATATCAGGTACCCATTAAAGATTCCTGTCCTATAATTTACTAGTATAATTAAACCTGGCTAGGAAAAATTTAGAGCTCCCACTCTAGCATCGTCCGATTAGCAATAGCAGCTAAAGGACGTAATATTGATGAACACAAAAATTTCATTTGATTTATTCAGATACTGAAAAATAACGTAGTTGACAGATTTTAGTAAAATGTAACTGGCAGTACAAAGTATTGGGTCATTGTTTGACTCTGATGTGAATATATTTTGGATCCTCCTATCAAGTTTTTCATAATGTCTTAATTTCTATCTAGGATTGTATAATCAGTTCAACATTTTCTGTGATCGCGCATTCTAGTTGGTCCAATTAAGTTGCTTGGACAAGATATTGGATCCTCCCGAAGATCGTTGGAGGGAATACGTAAGCCCCTCATAGGCTAGCCAGCCCGCCATGGAACAGGGCTGCCCTGGAGTATTTATTCACTCCTGATGAAATATTCATGCACCGCCGGCAGATGCTCCCCGCCCGAAATGCTCGCCTGAAATTGAATTACCACCGAAATCGGTTCTGGCCAACTTCCCTCCACTTTATCGCCGGAGAGATTCCATTTAAGAAGGCCCGCTTTTAGAGAACTTTTTGATGCGGGCGAGGTACCGCCGTACTCTTTAGCAATGGTGATGAGCTGTTAACTGCGTCCATAATGCATCACCACCTTTAGAGAATCTTAGCACACACTGATCCGCCACAAATCTTGCAAAATTGAATTGGGTCGTTGCTTTTGTCCCTTATCAAAGGAAAGGTTATTTAGTAAAAAACTTTATAAAATTAAAACATATTGTTACGGTCAGAGCAGGAAGTCGGACCGGCTGGGAGGATAAGACAAACAATGGGATTAAGCGGAAGGGATTATAGAATGGCGTAGATCCTTGTGGGTCGGTCTAGGCGGTTCTGGGCCTTCTTCCGAGAAATCCCCACCCCGACCGGCCTTGCCTATATAAAAAGGACAGCTGTTCTGGCCAGGAGTAGTAATAAGACGAGTAAGTAATAAGTGAGTGAGTAATAAGCCAGTGAGTAGCAGTCGTTAACTAGTGGCAGTGTGTGTGAGTTAGTTAGTATTAGTATCAGTCTGTAATAAGTGCTTAGCGAGCAACAGTGACAATTAGTGGCCGTGTAATAAGTGTAATAAACTGTGTGGCAGTTTGTCATATTTGGAGAGTCTTACGGTCGGTGGACTTTAGTTAGCGAACTGTAAGTGTTAATTTGTAATTGTAAACTATAGTGTAATATTATTGTATTTGTACAAATTTATATATAAATAGTTTAGTTATTTAGTATTACCAATATCTTATATTGTTTGTATATTATTTTAGAAATATATAACATTTAGTAGAATATTGTTATTATAAATTGATATTAGTTTAATAATTTAGTTGTTTTTAATAATCTCATTGTATTCTTTTTAATTTGTTAATAAATATTAGATTCTTGAATTAAGTAATAGTTTAGTCCATTTTACACCCAGTAGCCCGTAACAAATTGGTGTCAGAAGTGGGATATCTTGTGTAATTGTTATTTTGTCTAGCATTTTGTAATAATTGGGCTACTGTTTGAAAAATGGCTTCTCAAAGTCTTAAATTGATGGATTTAAAAGTTGCGGATTTAAAACGGGAATTAGAAGAACGTGATCTGGATTCTTCCGGAAATAAAAGTGTACTGCAACATCGCTTGCGTCAATTTTTTGTAGAGTTAGGGGAAAATCCAGAGGACGTTCTGTTTGAAACTGATTTAAGCAAGTTGTCTGCAACTTTTAAAAATGAATTAGGCAATGTAGAAAATAAGCTAGGTAATGAATTAAGCAGTGTTAAAAGTGAATTAGGCAATGTAGAAAATAAGCTAGGTAATGAATTAAGCAATGTTAAAAATGAGCTAGGTAATGAGTTAAGCAATGTAGAAAATAAGCTAGGTAATGAGTTAAGCACTGTTAAAAATGAGCTAGGTACTGTAAAAAATGATTTAATGGATACATTAGAGTCTAAGTTAGGCTACACCTACATTGGATCCGGTGTGATACGATGAGACGTCGCTAGCAAACCAAATGACTGAAATATATCGAGAGTTATAACATTTTGTTCTTTAAATTTATAAAATTAAGATTATTTGCTAATTATTTTATAAATTTAAAGAACCAAATGTTATAACTCTCGATATATTTCAGTCATTTGGTTTGCTAGCGACATCTCATCGTATCACACCGGATCCAATGTAGGTGTAGCCTTAGGCACATTAGAGACTAAGTTAATGGAAAATGTAGATAATAAGCTAGCTAATGTAGATAATAAGTTAGCTAATGTAGATAATAAGTTAGCCGATGTAAATATAAAAGTAGCTGATGTAGAATCTAGGTTAGGAGAAAAATTGAATTCAGTTGAAAGCAAACTTAGGCAAAGAGTAGAAGCTCTAGAGGGACGTATGAGCAACCCACCGATGAACGACACCGACCGTTCCCCCGAGGTCAGTCTTCATAAAACCATTCTGCCCGCCAATAATGGGACGCCACCAGCTCACAACACCATTCCAGTATTCGACGGAAAGACGCCGTGGGAGGACTACATGACTCTCTTCGAGACAGCGGCTTCGATCCACGGGTGGTCACAGGAGACCCAAGCTTCAGCGTTGTGCCTGGCCTTGCGTGGAGACGCCTTGGGAGTTCTGCAGGGGATACCCATGTCGGAGCGGTCCAACTACGGGGAGCTGATCAGAAGACTGGAGATGCGTTTCGGCCACCGCCACATGGACCAGCTGTATCGCTCACAGCTGAGAAGCAGGGTCCAGAAGACCAACGAGACTTTGCAGGAATTTGAAGCGGATATTGCCCGGCTGGTGAGGAACGCCTATCCATCGGTCACCGACGATGTTTACGAAAGCTTGGCTGTCGACAAATTCCTGGATGGACTTCGGGATCCAGAGACACAGCAAGCAGTGAAGCTCGCCAGGCCGAAAACTTTGGGAGACGCATTATCCCAGGCCATGGAGTTCGAGGCTGTTAGGCAGTCTGTACGGGGCCAGGCGCGAGTACGAACAGCAGAAGCGGAGCCAAATGCGTACCCCAGCGTCGAGGACATAGTGACGAAAGTTTTGGAGGCTCTCAGGACCCGTAAGAAGGAGATACGCTGTTGGAGCTGCGGCCAACTTGGACACCCTAGAAGCAAGTGTCCATCGAAGAAGCAAGAAAAGCCACAGGAAAACTAAGTAGGGTTGATGGGAAGGGGCAACTGTCAACCCGTAACGTCAAAGGCCCCAGGAAGGCCATCAGAGTTGCGTCAATAGGAAGCAGAACGAACAGTTTCTACGTTGATGGGATGGTGAACGGGCAGCTGCGAAGTCTGCTAATAGATACCGGCGCAACCATGACAATCTTGAACTCGAAAACACTTCCAGCTGAGAAGATCTTACCAACAACTTGGGCATTACGGACTGCCACGGGACAGCCAGCCAAGGTCTACGGGGAGAAAGTTGCCACCTTCATCATCGGGGGTCAACATCTGAAGCACCGCGCTCTCGTGGCAGAAATCGATGAAGATGTCATATTGGGCATGGACTTCATGATCGCATACGGGATCAAGCTGGACATGTCGAAAGGTGTGTTGACGATGGGAGACGAGGAAGTCATCCTTCGGCAGGGAAAGGATCTGTATGCACGAGTGCTCTTACTAGAAGACACCACTTTACCTGCACAGAGCCAAATCGTGACGCATGGGACGGTCGAAGGACATCTACCAGAGGGTCAATGTGTACTACTGGAACCCGGAACGCACGAAGAACAAGAGATCGGACGCGGCGTACTGGTTGCTAGGTCTCTCATCAAGGCCGGACGGATCACTCCAATCCGGCTAATGAACCTGAACAGCTTCCCGGTAACGCTGAAGAAAGGAACACCGTTCGGGGAGTGTACAACCGCTACCTCAGTGGTTCGTCAGCTGCAACGTCGTCCCACCGAGCTCCGAGGACTGCCAGAAGAACTAAAAGGATTTGTTAACGAGTCATGCCGCGACCTTTCACCTGAACAGAGCGAGGAAGTGAAGAACATGATTATCCGATGGCATGACGTCTTCGAGATCGGACCAGGACCACGGGGCAGAACGGATATCGTCCAGCACAGGATTGACACCGGGGATGCGAAGCCCATCCGACAGGTCCCGCGGAGGCTGCCGTTAGCCAAACGGGAGGACGCCGAGAAGATCATAAAGGAGATGGCGGCTGATGGTGTCATTGAGCCTTCGAGTAGCCCCTGGATGTCTCCTGTCGTATTGGTGAAGAAGAAAGACGGCACAACGAGGTTCTGCGTAGACTACCGTCTTCTGAACAACGTCACCAAGAAGGACAGTTATCCGCTTCCCAGGATTGACGATACGCTGGACACCCTGGAGGGGTGTAAACTCTTCTCTACCTTGGATCTCCGCAGTGGATATTGGCAGGTTGGATTGGCACCTGAAGATAAAGAGAAAACGGCGTTTTCAATTGGCACTGGGCTCTGGCAGTTTACAGTAATGCCGTTCGGGCTTTGCAATGCTCCTGCCACATTCGAGAGGCTGATGGAAAATGTGTTAAGAGGTCTCTCTTGGGAGGTATGCCTGGTGTACCTAGATGACATCATTGTGCTGGGAAAGTCCTTCTCTCACCATCTGAAGAATCTGGAGAAGGTCTTCGAACGACTGCGTGCAGCGAACCTTAAGTTGAACCCGAAGAAGTGTAATCTCTTCCGAAGGCAAGTCAACTACCTGGGGCATATTGTGTCAGACAACGGAGTTGCTGTCGACCCAGAGAAGGTAGCAGCGATCACCGACTGGCCGGTACCTCGAGATAAGCACCAGGTGAGAAGTTTTCTCGGGCTCTGCACCTATTACCGGAGGTACGTGAAAGGTTTTGCTAACATCGCAAAACCGCTTACCAGGCTTACCGAGGAGAAAAGGACTTTCCATTGGGATCACGAGTGTCAAGCATCCTTCGAGGAGCTGAAGAGCAAATTGAGTAGTGCGCCTATTCTGAGCTATCCACGTCCTGAGGGCAAGTTCATTCTAGACACAGATGCCAGCAACATCGCTATTGGAAGCATCCTCTCTCAGATCCAAGATGGAGAAGAAAGGGTCATTGGATATTTCAGCAAAGCACTCTCAGCTCCGGAACGCAACTACTGTGTCACAAGGAAAGAGCTTCTGGCAGTAGTAAAGTCAATAGAGCATTTTCATAAATACCTATACGGACGAAGGTTCCTCCTGAGAACAGACCACGCGGCTCTAATGTGGCTGCTGAGATTTAAGTCACCAGAGGGACAAGTGGCGAGGTGGATCGAGCGCCTTCAAGAGTATGACTTTGAATCTGCTCATCGTTCTGGGACATGTCACAGAAATGCGGATGCGCTGTCAAGAAGACCTTGTGATGAAGGCTGCAAGCATTGTTCTCGACAAGAAGAGAAGCAGGCAGCGGTATTGAGGACTACAGTTGTCATCGACAGTTGGCAAGATGCAGAGGTGTCAAAGGAACAGGACGAGGACCCGGACTTAAAACAAATAAAGGAATGGAAAATATCGGGGCGAGGAAGACCGGCCTGGCAGGATGTTGCTCCAATGTCGAAGAATGTAAAAACGTACTGGGCCCAATGGAACTCCATTTTAGTGGACAACGGGCTGCTGAAACGGGCATTGGAGAACGCGGAAGGAGATCAGCGTAGGCTACAGCTCATCGTTCCAAGGAATAAAGTGCCTGAAGTGCTTAGGGAACTACATGACGGTGTAACTGGCGGCCATCTCGGAGTTCACCGTACATTGGAAAAAGTTCGTGAACGCTTTTACTGGGCAAATCTTAAGGACGATGTGTTGGACTGGTGCAGGCGTTGTGCGACTTGTGCGGCTTCTAACGGACCAACAAGAAGAAAGAGGGCCCCTATGAAGAAGTACAACGTGGGAGCACCGTTCGAGAGGATAGCGATCGACATCGCTGGCCCTTTCCCTGTCACGGACGAAGGTAACCGATATATTCTCGTGGCCATGGACTATTTTTCTAAGTGGGTGGAAGCTTATGCCCTTCCGAATCAAGAGGCAGTCACGGTTGCAGACGTACTTGTGAAGCAGCTCGTCAGCCGGTTTGGAGTACCCATGGAACTCCATGCTGACCAGGGAAGAAACTTTGAGTCTGCAGTCTTCTCCGGAATGTGCGAAGCACTGGGGATACGGAAGACCAGGACAACACCTCTTCACCCTCAATCGGATGGCATGGTGGAGCGCATGAACAGGACAATGGGTCGATATTTGTCTAAAGTGGTCTCCGAGCATCAGCGAGACTGGGACCAGTATCTTCACTTGTTCTTGTTAGCCTACCGGAGTTCAGTCCATGAAGCAACGGGGCAGACCCCCGCAAATGTGGTGTTCGGCCGAGAACTTCGTTTGCCTTGTGATCTAAAATTCGGGTTCAAGCCTAATGAGGAAGTTAACGGAGAGGAATACGTCACGAATCTACGGAAGCGGATGGATAATATCCACGAGAAGGTTCGTGCAAACATCCAGGGAGCCAGTGACAGAATGAAGGAGCGTTACGACATCAGGGCAGAGAAAGGTGGCTTCCAACCTGGAGATTTGGTCTGGCTACATGACCCTCGAAGGAGGCGAGGCTACTCACCTAAACTTCAGAACTCCTGGGATGGCCCGTTTGAGATCATCAATAGGATAAACGACGTCATCTATAGAATCAGGAAGCAGCCAAAAGGAAAACCCAGGGTAGTCCATTTTAATAGACTGGCCCCATACAAAGGAGACCATGGCCCGACAGAAGACCAGCAAGTCAGGAACCTCAACAACGTGGAGACCAGTAAGGTATCAGTTGCACAACCTAAGGTACAAGGTTTCCGTGGAGTAACTCAGACAGTATACAGAGATATCTTCTCGTTACCCGCGGACTATTCTCTGGCCCATTGTGTAGCCGAAGATCTGAGGACTTCCCGAGGGATTGCAACGGTCTTCAGAAAGAAGTTTGCTGGAACTGAGGAACTGGAACGCCAAGGACCACGCGTCGGGAAAGCACTCCACCATACGCACGAAGGACGACACCTGTTCTACTTAGTTACCAAGTGTGCTACTGATCAGAAGCCCACATATGACGCACTGCGGCGAAGCCTCGACGACCTGCGGAGTAAGCTTCTGAGACTGCGTGTCACCAAGCTCGCGATCCCTAAGTTGGGCTGTGGATATGACGGCCTGGAGTGGAAGGTTGTCAGGAACATGCTTGAACAGATATTCGCCAACTCTGGAGTCGCCATATTTGTGTGCACGTTCAACCCCTGGAAAGGAAATGCGTCTCCATCGAGGGAAGCTCATAACCGCCCGATTTCTCCGGACTATGCTCTGGGGCAGAGCACTTTTAAGGAGGGGGCAGTGTTACGGTCAGAGCAGGAAGTCGGACCGGCTGGGAGGATAAGACAAACAATGGGATTAAGCGGAAGGGATTATAGAATGGCGTAGATCCTTGTGGGTCGGTCTAGGCGGTTCTGGGCCTTCTTCCGAGAAATCCCCACCCCGACCGGCCTTGCCTATATAAAAAGGACAGCTGTTCTGGCCAGGAGTAGTAATAAGACGAGTAAGTAATAAGTGAGTGAGTAATAAGCCAGTGAGTAGCAGTCGTTAACTAGTGGCAGTGTGTGTGAGTTAGTTAGTATTAGTATCAGTCTGTAATAAGTGCTTAGCGAGCAACAGTGACATTTAATGGCCGTGTAATAAGTGTAATAAACTGTGTGGCAGTTTGTCATATTTGGAGAGTCTTACGGTCGGTGGACTTTAGTTAGCGAACTGTAAGTGTTAATTTGTAATTGTAAACTATAGTGTAATATTATTGTATTTGTACAAATTTATATATAAATAGTTTAGTTATTTAGTATTACCAATATCTTATATTGTTTGTATATTATTTTAGAAATATATAACATTTAGTAGAATATTGTTATTATAAATTGATATTAGTTTAATAATTTAGTTGTTTTTAATAATCTCATTGTATTCTTTTTAATTTGTTAATAAATATTAGATTCTTGAATTAAGTAATAGTTTAGTCCATTTTACACCCAGTAGCCCGTAACAATATTATGTTAAATATTTATCCTCGTCTTCTATACATTTTCCCCAACGTGTTTTTTCTATACCAGAAAAGAAAAAATCAGGCTTGGAGATGAAATAGAGTCTGAAAATTCGTTTTTAACTTGAGAATCAGGTTAGTAACGAATTGGTCATCATTTGGGGAATTGACCAAATTTTTGACCAGATGGAAATCTATAGGGGTTAAGTTAGGCGAATATGGTGGGTGTAGGAGGACTTCGTAACCCAGCTCTTTTAGTTTCTCCACAGTCTGTCGTGAAACATAAGATCTGGGGTTCTTGAGTTACAATATAGGTCCCTTTTGATTAAATAATGCAGGTTGTTTTCTTGATATGTTTTTGATACATTATACCAGTATTCCAGCAGTACGATGTAGATGAGAAGGTTTCAGCTCTGGGTTGAAAGGAGAAATGCATTATTCATTAATTAATTATATATTTACCAATTAACCTGTGTAAGCTGAAAATTTCTCAAGCAGTAAACGATCCGTTCGTTACAACACCCTTCCCCAAACGTGGTGGAAATTTTCTTACAGCTTTGGCTGCCGAGTGTCCGAGTTTTAACTTATGAAAAACCTACACGAAAATCGAGTGTTTTTATGGTAATTTTTCAATTTTCAACTCTGTTCGTACAACTGTAGTGATAATAAATATTATCGAAAACGAAATGATGAATGATAACTCATTACAATCTGTAAACATAAATAACTAGTAAGCATAAATTCACTTATTCCGTTTTGAATTTTAGAAATAATAAAAACGGACATTTTGTATGAAACGACTACATTAGTTCTGATAAATATAATTATTTATAATATATTTATAATACAACTTTATTTCGCGAATTTAAACATCACACTTATCATCTATAAAAATATATTTAAAAGCGGAAAAATTAGGTAAATAATAATATAGAGTTGTAACATATGAAATGTCAGAGAAGGTGTAAATTTAAATTATTAGCAAAACAATTATTAAACAATACATTTATTAATCAAAATAGGATCCTTAACTTTCAACTTCTCCCACTCCCACTCACTCCCAACGTGAAACAAGCATTTCTATCTCCGCTCTGTAGAAAACAGGTGTCAAGGAAGAAGCGAAGTCTTGGAAGGCCGAATTCAGTGCATTTTTGTTGTCAAATTTTTTTTATAAACTATTATCCAAACAACAGAAACGGTAAAAATCAGTTGGAGAAAAGTCCGGAGAATATGGTGGGTGAGGAAGGTGCTTCTCATTTCTGTTTCGCAACAGAAGTGAGGAGCACGTTTTCAATCGCTTGGGCTGCTGGGCCTCGGTTAATTCAGGTGGTACCCTTATTTCCAGGTTTTTTGTCTTACCAAGCTCCTTAAGGTGCCTGGAAACAGTCATAGCACTTGTTCCAAGTTGTGAACCTAATTAATTCTGTGAACCTTCAACCAGCTCTTTCAACATTTCGTTGTCCAACTTAGTCTTCGGCCTACCACGTTCTTTGTTGGCAATGTCATAATCTCCAGACCGAAATTTTTCAAACCAACGAAATATTGTTCTATCGCTCACTGTATCTTCATTGTAAACAACATTATTGATTCGGAACGGCGTCCGTTAAGCTATGACCAAGTTTAAATTCGTAGAGAAAAATTATACGAATTTCCGGGGAAGACATTATTTTATTCTTATTTATTTTTAAAACGTTGCTTCACTTTCAAAAGAAGAAGTAAGACCGATTATGAAAAAGGATTAAGTGATCTTTCAAACGGTATACATAACGCAATTGTTTGTGTACAAATAATCTAATGCCTAATGAAAAGAAAACTGTAAATAAAAGAAACTGACATTTCATCCGTTACGACCCAATAATACAGAGAGAAAAAATTGTCATGTAACCGGCAAAATGAAAACTAGACTAATAAGCGATAAGGGGCATCCCAAGTACCAAAGTAATGGTGTTATCGAAGCTTTGAAACTAATTTTTTTCAAGTTTCATAAAAATTATTTAAGAGAGACGTTCGTTCCTCTACTTTCCAGCCAAAACCCTTTTACTGAATATTTCCTTCGGCTAACTTATTTAGTAATGGTACATCAAAAAGAGAAACACTCTGACAACATAAAATATTCACTCCATGTATCTCACTGAAAGTTCGTTTAGTAAAACTTTAATCACTGATACGATACGACTAAACCGTTACATAAAATTTAATGTATTTTGCAGGCCTTTCAATAAAGAATGGGAAGCGGGGTTGGTCAGTGTCTAGACTACTGGTTTACTAAGCTGAAGATTCTCGGTTCAAATCCGGTTGTGACAGATAAATTATTTAGTCTGGTAACAGCCGCTTGCGGACCTCCTGGGGCTCAGCTCTATTAAGTTGAAGCCTCTAAATTTGGAGAAAACCTAAAACATAGTGGAGCTTGATCTCGGACAGTCTTTACTTTGTACTGAATTCTCGACTTAGCAGCTACCTGGGTTTTTATCAATTTTCTAACCGACTATTTTTGTAGTAATAACCTTTTAAAAGAACTCTCTATAATCACCACAACTTTAGTTTTATGGCAGGTTTCATAATATGTAAATAAATTGGGCTTACAACATATTAATGAGCCTTTGGGAGATAAGATACAGTATATATATATATGGGAGACAATATATATATACACACACATACATAAACCCATATACACACATACACATAAACGTGTAAATGTATATATTGGTGTTTTTAATAAATTTTAACGTATTATTTAAACATTGTTCGTTGTCCCCCAACGCCTTTTGCATCTGCCGAGAGAAACATATAACTACATATGTTCAATGGATTAATCTCCTCGATTGAAACAAGGTTAAAATTTTATAATAAAAAATGTATACCTCTTAAAACTAAATATTATTAAAATATTCGGTAATACGAGAATGATAAGTATTAAATATATTTTATGCGAAAAATATTAAATAATCATTTTACTGTCAGTTTAATTAAATTACTAAATTATTATCATTCATAATTATATGAAATATCTGTACCGCTTTGCTCTTTATGATTAAATATGCCGATGATAATTAAATTTTAGACTATGATTAAATATTTATGATTAAATTATTATTGATAGCAATATTTGCGAAGGATTTAATCAAATGTGAAGCATCTATCGTTTATAGCGAATTAATCCTCTTTACTATTTATGTGGGCAGCAATTGAAGCCCAAACAGGAGGAAGTTAAAAAGAATTTCAATATAGCCGCCGCGGATCGTTATTGGCTTTTAGGCTATAGGGTTTAATATTAATCACAGTCAATGGCCATGCCTATCAGTTGTAAATCAAATTTCGAACAAATAAATATGAACTTTAGTGAACAAATTAACATTTGAATACACATTACATAAGGATGTGGGACTTGAGATATGAGCGTTAAGTTTCAACGGATGATCTCAATTATCAGGATAACTAAAAAATATTTTTAATTTTTGTATAAAGCATCAAATGATCATTTTTTACACTCAATAGTTTGTTTAATTATATATTTTTTGTTACCTATTCGCAACCATATTAAATACATTAAATCATAATAAAATTCGAATTTAGAGTTCCATGAGCCTCCTTTAACACCTTTAACAATTAAAAAAGTGATAAGAAAACTATAAGTAGAATTTTTTGAACCAACAATTGAAAGTTAGGAACGGCCATTAAGCATATCGCACCTGGTATAAACGTCCAAGTCAAAATTTTAAATTGCTGAAAACAATATTCAAATATGTTTTATTTTCTATAATTATGAATGCATGTTATTAAATAATGTTAAAAATTCAAAGTAGCCATTTTTCATGTTATTCAGAAGCAAACAAAAATCTATGAGTTTCCAAAAATTTTGTATTTTGAAATGTACATTTTTAAACGATAGGTGGATTATTTCCATAATCATCATTAATAGTTCTGTTCCTATGGCAAATAAAAGTTTTTAATAAAAATATTTTTTTTAAATGAGCTTAAAATAATTCGATTGTTTAAAAATTATAAACGAATTTCATACCATTAACTCTTTCACTTCACCCAACAACCCCTCTGCTGCACCTAACATTAATAGGATACGTTATATCATTTATAAAAAAATGATTTTTCATGCTTTATATATATTTCGTTTCCAGAAGACTGGAATTGTCTAGATTCGAGTTAAAGCCCATTACTACAGAATCACTGCTGTCCTGATTATAAATTCAATAAAACAATCTCTCAATATACTTTATAAATCACAGTGTTCTGAACCGAGCCTGAAACAATACTCTTTTTCATTCTGAAATGTTAAATCTTTTAATACTCAACGATAAAACTAGCGGATTCAAGGGGGAATTAGTATTTCGGGATCAAATACCCATCTCCATCTCGGAAATTAAATTCTGGATCCGCCAATGATCTATTTGAAATTTTCATTATATTGGTAAAAAAATTTCAAATAATTTTTCGAATACATGGAAAATATGATAATAATTAGGTTTGCTTGTTTATTAAAATACGGTCACTTCGTGCTGTTATGGCAAATCGGACGATGCTAAGGTAGGAGTCCTAAATTTTGCATATGCAGGTATGATTAGAAAAGAGATCTTTAACGTGTACCTGACACCGTACATGACCTTCATTTTTTACCCCTTCCGAAGGGCGACATAACTAAGAATTTTTTACTCACTTTAAAAAATCTTAAGACCACATGCGGGGGTGCGAACCCGCGATCTTGGGCATAGTAGGTTGTTATGCTAACTACTGGACCATATATGAACCATTAGGTTTCTGTGCAGCAAATAATTTATTGTCGCATATTATCCAAACGCTACGTTTATTTGTACCAGAGTATCCCTTTATAGTCAAGGTAGAATGAAAATACTTTTAAATATTTTTATTTGAAAAGAAAAGATACGTCCAGGACCGGGACTCGAACCCGGGTCTTCCAGATCGCTAGTCTGGAACTCTACCATTTGAGCTATCCTGGCCCTAATCAAGCACGCTTCTCGGTCGTGGTCATATCTTTTCTTTTCACTAATCCTAAGTCCCCGCGTTCTCGCATTTTTGCGAAGTATACGAGGGGAAGAATGTTCTTTGAACATTATTTTAATTTGGATCTATTTGACTTACGTCATTATAATTTATTTTATTATATTAGTTATTGGTTTTATTAATTTTTAAATATTTTTATTTGAAAAGAAAACATACGTCCAGGACCGGGACTCGAACCCGGGTCTTCCAGATCGCTAGTCTGGAACTTGAATATTGAAAATACTTTTATTTAGAATATAGATACTATGAAGCCGGAATGGTAATACTTTGAGTTAGGGATCTCTTGAATAATTGTAACATCTGTACGCGAGAATACTGAGTAAGCCAGCTGAATCAACAGCTGCAGTGGAAGTAGTTAGAGAATATAATGCTCGTGGAAGTGTTACAAGTTACAGTAATTACGGGACCCCGATAATCAAACGACCTGCTGTCATGCGGTCTAGATCATGCGATGGATGTCAGTATTTTGACTACGACTGTCAGCCGAGTCTGTATAGTCATTTAGCCTAGTTAGACTAATTAGTTGTTCCAAGGTACTACTCAGTTTCTAATGCCACTTGTGTTCAAGGTACTTATTAACGCACCTTACTTGTTTATTATTCTTTATTTGCTTATGTTTTATTATTTATTTATTTGCACACATTTATTATTACTTATTTATTACGCTCGAATTAGGATAGGTCATACAAGCCTTACCCAAGCCTACCTAACAATTGAATAAAATTCTCTAGCATGTGAGAAACGTAAGAAAAGTTTAACAATAGTCCATATCTTTGAGCGTTGTGCCTTCTACATAAGAACGATTTATAAAACAGGTCTGCCTGCTAATGGTTTGGGTAAGTGACCTATCAATGATTTTCGGAAGAGTGGAAAACTACGTTAATCGCCTTTCAAAAGAAGGATTAATCAAAAATATCGAATACAGTTATCTTATCCTTTTTATTTTCTCTTATGTTTCTTTATATATGTATTTTTTTATTAATATTTTTATCTTAAATTCACTAGAGACACTAGTTTCTTACAAGTGTTATTAAATCCTTTATCTTAATCCCCCCATCCGATATAATAGAAATTATTTAAAATTTAAGTTATATAAAATAGGTTTTAGACCTCAAATTATATCAACCAGCTAAACTGGTAAATTCAATGGATGTCTTTAGGGACGGAGATTATCATAATATTGTAGATATTTTTTTCGTATTATAGATATTCGTAACATTTTCGTTTCTATGAATGATCTCAGCAAAATAATTGAACAAAAACGGTTAAAAAAGGACGGTACGTTCTCTTTTAAAATAAAATTCACAACAAAAAGGTTCATGAATTAAATTAAGATACTAAAATTATATTTCTGTATATTATATTTCTTGTATTAAAATCAATTATATTTCTACTGATGATTGAAGTTAACTAATAGTTATAATTTGACACCGAATCACGGTATTCGCTTTACAGACAGGTCAAAAATTACACCTTTTTTAATTAAAAAAGTTGATTTTTTTTTAAAGCAGTTCTTAAAATCAAAATATATCAGATCAAAATATCATTGAATATTGGCATAAATAAATTAAGGTATGGAACGACATAACTCCATTGTTGTTTTTAACCTAATGGATAACAATGATCCATAAAATTAAAAATACGTATACTTCCATCAAGCCAAGCTGAATAGGAGATATCATGCTTTTGTGTGTCCACAGTCGGATTCCTTTTTTGTAAATATGAGAAGGGTCGAATCAAATACAGACCAGCTTAACATGCCCAGTGGGACTATGAACCACTGGAATTTGTGTGTTTTTTTTTTTTTTAAATCTATATATCATCCATTGGTTCAAACCGGGTCATCCTTCATGTAGCGTTTAAAAACAAAACCTTCACATTCTAGTATCTCTTCACTTATCACTTGGTTGATAATTGGAGAGTGTGCCGAGATTAATACTACGTGTTAGAGAGACGGTTTTATCTATACTATACAATAGACTACGTTGGATCCCCATTTTATTTATTTATTTTCTAGGCGGGTACTTGTCTAAACTAATGATTCAAATAAAGTAAGATGAAAAATGTATAATTTTCGATTTAAAATCTTCTTTTTTTTTGCTATAAAAGTATAGGCTTTACTTTTTCCACTATGTTCAAATCAACATACTATATACGATCAAATTTTTACGAGAATTTCCCATGATTTATTTCAGTTTTAAACATGAAAAAAAAGGTCCAGGAGGTTGAATTTGGGAGAACACAACGCCATTCTAAAAGTCGAATAGTAAATTGTTACAAAGTCGACAGGAAATCTAAAGAAATATTTTATGTAGTGGAAGATATTGTAAACTTTAATAGAAGTTCATATTAAAACTTTGATGTTTCATCAGAAAAATCTTATTTCATTTTGTAAATAAGCAATCAGATACATATTTCTGTAAAAATATGGATGTTTATGGATAATGCTACCTTATAGGCACAAGATGTAAATGATCAAATGTGCACTAGGGCGTAGTCAATTGTTCTTTAAGTCTTTTACCACTGATGGGCATAACAATAAAAAAATTTTAATCAATAAAATATGTTTTTATTGCTTTTTTGATTAAAAAATAAATGTTTTGGGTAATAAGGATGGTGCAAACAAGAGAGTTCTATATACAAGTAAATTGTAATTCCACGCCTAGCGGTTTCCAATATTTAGCAGTTCCGTAACGAACCCTAGGCTTTCGAAGATTTCTTTTGACCTTTAGTGGTTGCCTTTTGACCTATGACTTCCTTACAAGTCAGTGTTTGCCAACTATGAGGAAAAAAATCCCACGTCCTGCACAGCATTTGTAAACTTACTTTCTGGACGTCACTCGTAAATAAAACACAGGAGTGGGAGGTAGTAAGAAGGGGTTGTAGTGTCCATGGTGGTGAAGTATTAGGAGAAAGTAGCGCCCATAAAAAGAGGTTTACTGCTCTCTCAAGAGATTTCAGCTTAAAAGGCGGAAAGTGTTTCTTTTCACTCCTTGCCAAACCCAAATTCTACTAGAGAACTACCACCATACCACAAGAGAAAGCATTGTTAAGTTTTATAGTTTGCACTCCACTATCTGCTACTTCAGAAGCAATTGGTGCGGGTAGAAAAAACCTATATCACTATAACCCATGAAGGTTCTTAGGCTCAGTACATGGCAAATACTTTATTGTATATAAAACTATGGTTGTGCAGAGAGGTTATTTGTTTGGGATTACGCTCAACCGCCAGGTTTCCCCTAATTAAGGGTACCAACTTTAAAGAGGTTGAGTGAGGGTCTGCAGGTAATACTGTATCCACCAGTGGCTGTTAACAGATTGATTAAGGTATCTACCACAGTCGGATTTGAACCCAGGACCTTTAGCACAGCAAGACAGCATTATACTAACTGATCTACGCCGCTCCCCCTCAGGGGTTGAAGCTAGATGTTCGAATTTGCTAACATTTATATACAACTTAAGTTTAAAGTTGCACAATGGATTACTACTGAAGTATCTCAGCTAAACTTATGGATGTACAAGGTATTGTTTATATTTGTTTGCAATTTAGGAATCATTTTCCCCATTGTTTTAACTGTCTGGCCACACACCTTCGCTGATGCAGTCGCTATGGAGACGCTTAAAGACTTTCGCGCACCATAACCTTTTATCCTATTAAACTGAATGAACATGGCGACCAATTAAAAACTTGTATAGTGTAGCTAGACTACAGTATTCAAGTAGAGTGTACCTTGTCGCTGTCATACTCATCCCTTTCTAGACTGTAGGAAGTTTTAAGTGGAGAATGTTGGAGCAAGGTTGCTGTTTCTATTTGACGAGTCTGTTTAGGGATGTGCTGCACTTTGTCTTCTTTGATGTGATGTATTTTTGTGTGCCCTGATTTCTCAATTGGCGATACTGGTTTGGTTACTTCCAGTATATTAGAGACTTAAGGCAATTGAATAACCGAGACTATAAAAGAAATTTCAAGATTATGTGGTTGCCTAGTTTTAAAAGTTTTGCAACTACACTTTTCAATATGTTTATTACTGTTTTTTAGGTCTAATTTTCCTGGAATTAAAGGGTAGGAATCCGTAAGCGCCGTTCTTTCAATTTTATATTTGGAACCGAAAAATCCTTTAGGAGCTTAAGAAAAATCCTTATTTTAAACTGTTCCTTACCTGTGAAGATCCTCTTGAACAGATTCGACCACAGCTAGACCTCGGAGGTAATAGAGGTAAGGACACTCCAGGAGCTGGAGAATTAATTCAATCTGGCCACCCTGACCCTCAGGAGATCCAGCCAATTAGTAATTCCTATCTCAGGCCCAGCGCTTTATCCTCTTCCAACTCAGTTGCTAGAAAATTTACTGCCCTTTAACAAATCCGAATAACATTAAAGTTTAATTGGAGCGTATAATTTTTCTCAAAGTATTAATCTTGCTTATAGCTGGAATTTTCTAAATAACTTTATTGACCATGGTACTCGTAATTGTTGAGAACCGTTTGATAGTTTATATCAAAAACTTATAAATAGAGATTATAAAAATCAAAATTATATCGAGACAGAGTTTTATAGCAGTAAAATACACAGGAGCTTAGTGAGGTTAACCTTTTGTTTGGTGTAACCTTTTGTTATAATAATAGCCTATGAATTATAACATTTATTTATGGTAAAATTTCTGTACCATACCGTACCCGGAGGTTCGATGCCGATACCACCAATCTTTGCATACAAAACCGTCCACGGACCACAACCCAAACCCAAATCCGCCAGATCACTCTTAACGCAATGCTCCCACCTACGCCTCCGGAGCTTTCCAGTCGGTACAGCGCTTATTAACTTTTTAGGGATTCGTTCGTTACTAAACACAGCAGCTTTACAGGTCCATCTTAATCTTCTTGACGCTCTGAGAACATCAGTATTGAAATATATATTTCTAGCTTGGGTAGAAGCTAGCGAAAGAAAATTTATATAATAGAGGGAAAATTTCTAATACTCTACTGCTATTCCATCAATAGCATTCTCTCGATTCTCTTGCTTTTTTCATTTTTTATTTTAATATCCACTAATGTATTTATCATCAAAAACGATCCATTCGTATTCATCAAGGTTATACTATTGGCTCGTGAAGGAGGATGGATCAAGAAATAAGACAGATTATTGAAAAGGGGTATAAAGATCAGAAGGGTCAGAAGGCAAAGTAAAGTCACACACATCGCTCATGTTTGTCTTCAGTGGTGTAAAAAATGAGTATGGTGTAGCCAACTGTCATGTAAGTTGTATCTATTTAAAGATTTTTAGCGTAATATGCTTACTCTTATAATACATTTATACTTGTTTTCAACACTAGATGTTAGTTTTCTATTTACAATGCTATGCTAAACATAAATCAAAAACAAATAAATAGTTCGATGAAAGGAAAGAAAAAAGGAATGCGGAATATGTGCTCTTCCAGGAAGTTTTGGGTTGTTTACAAGGTAAAATTAGGCAGCTTATTGGTATTATCGTATCAATATGTTTTAGTCATTAGATAATTATAAGAGATATGTCAGCATGAGTGGCTATTTAATGCTCCAATTAATGCCCAATTAATTTGGCTAAATTAATGCTCCAATGCACCCGAATAGTGATGACCTTAAACAGCCATGACCCGTGGACTTAAGCCGAGACGTGGACTTTGAACTCCTTTGTTTGTCTGTAGGAAGCACTCTGGTGATTCGATTCAACATGAGTTGTCGGTTTTCCCGGTAGTAATTAACGTCTGTAATAAAACTACATCGAGCGGCTAATGGTCTCCACGGTCCATAATGTCGAACGAAAACAAAACATATATGTATTCAAAAGTTTGGCTGGTCTTAAAGAAACCTTAAAAAAATGTCACAAGTTAATTTTTTTTTTTTATTTTTTTTTCCATGGCTCTACAGCCCTTGCAGGGCCCTGGCCTCCGCAACAACGCCTCTCCAGTCCTCCCTGTCAGCAGCTCGACCTCTCCACTGTCTGATCCCCATCCTCTGCAGATCGTTCTCTACATCATCCAGCCATCGCAGCCTGCGCCTTCCTCTTCTTCTTTTGCTTCCTGGTTTGCCATATAATAGCTTCTTTGGGTACCTATCTTCTCCCATTCTTTCTACGTGCCCAAGCCATCTTATACGTGTAGATTTAATAAAGGTGACTAGGTCTGGTGCATTATATAGGTCCTGAAGCTCTCTATTATTTCTAGACCTCCATTGGCCTTCATTACATACTGGCCCAAATATCTGCCGAAGCACCTTCCTCTCCCAGATCTGCAGCATCTTTTCGCATTCCTGTGTTTTTCACAAGCGTATGTAACAATCGGTCTTAGGATTGTTTTATAAATCAATAATTTTGCCCTCCGTGACAAGTTTCGAAATCTTAATGCTTTTCGCAGTGCAAAGAGACATCTGTTCCCTGCTGAAATTCTTAATAATACAAGTTAATAATAGCTGCAAACAGATTACAATTGTCTATCAAGCGTAGTTATCGATAAATCGATAAAATATAAAAAAAAATTCCTAGAATATTTTGTAAAGTATCCACTTTATGAAATATGTCCTTAAATAAGATTAGTCCGTCCCTTTGAGACTGTTTAAATATTATAGCAGTGGGAGGTATATTGTTTTTGCCCTAGAGGGAGAGAAGACGCCGTGGACAAGAGCGAAGGAGAGTGAAGCCCCTTGTTAGGAGTCTCTTCCTAGAGCCATCCACTTCACCCTTAATTATCATTTCATCACGAGGGTCTCATCTCTACCGCTAATCATCTGTCCCCGGCTCTATAGGGCCTTTAGGCTCTGTAGTATAAGGCCTATAGGGTCTATATTGTACGTAAGGGCTTTATAGATCGAAAGTGTATTTCCAAAAATACAGTCTGACCTCTATAAATAGTGTACTTTTACTTACTCCTCATTTTAGGTTTTAAGTTCGGTTTAGGTTTTAAGTTCCTGTACCTTAAGTTCGGAACTTCTAAATAATTGGAGAGTTGTAAAACCAAACCATGATCTTAAATTATGTAGCCAGGAGTGCCTCCTCTTTCCTAATCCCCTTCTACAATCAATCTTAACCTGGATTATCAGGGAGTTTGCAGTTGACAATAATTGTCATTTTGGTGGTTTATTTCGCTTTTCGAAGTATGTGCGATCTTGATCTTTTTTCGACCTGACTTAGCGCTTCTGTTAGTTATGTGGTAGTTCCATGATATTCGGAGAATACGGCGGTACACCCATATCTTATTCTACCCATTCATAAGTGATATAAACTAAATACCATTCAATACGAAATACCAATCTAGTCTCTTCAATACAAACAGTGTCTAAAGACATTACAGAAAAGAAAATGGACTATTAGAACCCACGAAGGTTCTTGTGTTCAGCACATGGTAGAGACCGCGCTGTTTCAAAGTCAAAGGTTGCGCAGAGAGATCACACTCACCGCCATGATTTTTTCTCAATTAATGTTTCTATCACTGATATAATTAGTAAAAATAGTGGTGTGAGGGCTGCGTCCATTCCCGATTTGGATTTCCTTCCTTAGTAGTCCAACATCCAATTTCTACTGAATATAAGTAGGAAAATGGTAGCCTAAGGAGAAGATAATGAGTGAATTTCAATGAGTTTGCACTAACAAATATTCTCTATTAAAATGCAAATAACTTTTAAAGGAAGTCTAAGGGCTGTACTGCCTTCCTTTATCTCATTATCCCCTGCGAATTCTGGCTTACTTATTTTGTATATAGTTAAAGATAAATTGAATGTCTCGAATGTTTATTATAAATGCATTGCCGGTGAATATGAAATCGATTAATTATTTTTATAAAATTATGTATATAAACTCTAATTATTCAATTTAAGTTCATAAAAAGATAGGTGTTTCAAACCAGGTGTCAGATAAATTACAAAGGGTACTACAAAAGTTGTTCAATGCAGATTTATTCATTTAATTTCCTCAACGTTATTTCCACCACATTCAATACACTTCTACATTCGTCCAAACCTGTACTTGAACCAGCTCTGCCAAGATTCATACAGGAATGAAGCACATTCGTTGTCCCAAGCTCACAAAAGGTCTTCGTCTTTAGAAAAACGTTTTCCTTCTTTACCTAATGCGAGAACAGTGCTAAGCCCAGACAGTGGCCAAATACTCGATGTAGACTTTGGTCGCATGTTTTTCATGGATTTAGGCAGACACAACTCAGTGTACCACTAGCTGTGACTGTCTTCTGTCTGTCCAAAAAGACATTTTACAAATCCACTTGATCTGTAAAAAGCAGCAATAATTTTTTTACAGATCGAAATTTTCTTACAGTTGTATCCAGTAACAGGTGTATCCTCATCATCAAAGACCCAAACTTTGTTATGAGCCTTGCTTCGTCATCTGTCACAACTATTCCGTCAGACTATGGGGCATCCAAATACAACAAAGTTCCTTCACCTTTAAATGGTCTCTCAAAATCGAATGAATTGCTCTCTTAGAATCCTCAAGAGTGAAATTTTCCCTTTCAAATTCTCTATACCACTCGAATATAGTTGTACAATTAATCAATGCAAGCTTCCTTTATTATAAGCATTGATCTTTGCTTAAACCATGCATAAAATTATATCTCAAAACTGACCTTACCTCACACATTTTAATCTGTCACTGCTAATGCATAACTAGATGTTTTGCTGGTGGCTACTTTGCAATCAAAACTGAATATGAAATGACATATGAAGACTCCTGAGTCTTTTTGCTGTCATATTGCAAACATTTTTTGGTATCCTTTGTATTTATTCTGTTAACCACCGTGGATCATTACTGAGGGATTTTCAGACTCTCCCAAACCTCATAAAATGGCTCTCTTAATTGGGAGAAAATCTGACGGTTGAGCGATTACTTGGGCAATTCACCTTACTGCGCAAACGTTGTCTTCGACTGTCTCCACCGTGTACTTAGCACAAATCCTTAGTGGGTTTTAGTAGTGCAATATAACAAACAAAATTTATCTGTTTATTACTCCGACAAAGCTAATATTGCGAGGTGTTGCGACACCTGTGATACAGAATCATTTCACCTCCAGGATTAAGTGATAAGAGATAGAAGACGACAAGAGATCTCGGTGCTGAGGTGAGAGCGAGAAAGACAGGACTCCCAATTCGCGGGTTACTAATAGGAAGCTAAGTGATGGTTTGTCCATCCAACTGTGAAAGCTACATCCCCCGCTTATCTCCTCTTTATTAAACTTCCTTCCCTGCCAGTCTTCCTTCATTTTACTCCAAAATTATTTGCACGTTCTGATAAGTACTAAAAATATATTTCACCCTGTTCCAAAATATTAATAAATATCTTTTATTTTATTTTTTTATAATTTTTAAATATTTTATTTTGATTAGACAAGATATCGGTCCTGGACCTTGTTTTCGTCATGGCAGAGTACCATGTCGGAAACATGGGAGACCCGGGTTCGAATCCCGGTCCTGGACATATATTTTCTCTTCAAAATAAAATATTTAAAAATTATTAAATATAAATTATAATAAAGTGTCAGGTTATCGATCAGGGTCAAATGTCGATAAACATGGAATATCAATTTAGTTTAAGGAAAGATAAATATATTGTTATTATTGATTGTTTTTAAGAGCAAAGGGTTGTGGCTCAGTAGAGTTGCAGAGTTGCCGTACCGAAGGTCTTGGATACAAATCCCGCTCCCTGGCGGACTTTTATTTCATGTCAACGACCGGAGATGAATCCTGTGGAATCTAGGACAATCCTTGGACTCACCCAGCCTCTATAAATTGGGTACCCAGAATAAGGGGGAAATCTGGGGATTGAGCTAATTCAAATCACCTCCCTGCACAACAGTTCAAGTAACAGTACAGTTTCTACCATGGACTGACCTTCCACTCTTCACCAGTTGAAGTGGTACAGGTTTTTTTTTTTTGTTTTTGAAGGGCAAAAACTGCTGACTGTTATGGTTGCATACAAAACTAAATTATTTTATTTTATTTTTATATAATATTATAAATTATATATATAATAATTCCATAAGGTCAAAATTGCATTTTTTTAAACAAGGTTTTGCAGAATTCTCGGTGCTTTAGAGCGATGATGAATCTATTAATATTTTCTACGATGAGTATTGAAATATACAATTTATTATTTTTTCGTATTATTATTAACGCATTTCGCTTAAGCTCCGTTCCGGTTGTGTGCGTATAACAGAATGATCATCGATGCTTCGAACAGCTCATCGCTATGTGACACCCAGTGCTTGAACACAGTTGTAAACATAATTGTTATATAAGATACCGGACTAATGCACGAACATCAAATTTGTTCTTGTCTGACAACTCTCTAAGTTGGAGCGTTTTGAAACACGGACCATCTCGGATGGCTTACAAATTATATCATTTATAAATGTGTTTTTTTCAGATATAAATAAATTTGCACTCCACATCTATTTGGGACTAGTTAAGAACTTGAATTAAAATCAGTAATCAATATGTTTTAATCTACCCGTTTATTGATACCATCTTTACGGTTCAAGAACGATCCATGAATGAGAACGAAAGCGACTCTTTTCTTGTCGGTGTTGTTGAAACACGGCCCAGGATCCTCGGACTTCTCAAGTTATTCTTATGTTCAATACATGAAGAATAACCGAATGCAGTAGATTTTGGGTGAAGTGGTACGACCGTCAAATCATATAAACAAAAATTACTCAAATCTACTTCATTTGTCTTAATAAAAATATTAAATGTTATACGTTTTCAACATTAAATACTGATGGCAAAATAAAAAAAACAAGCGTACACATTAAAATATTATTGGAGTAATCCCTTAAATATTTTTGATTTCTGAAAAAAAAATATCAGCATTACTTTATTAATTTAAGCTATAGAAGCTTAAAACGCTTTTATAACTCTGTAGGGAGTTATTTCGAACAATATAAAAAAAAACATTTCAGCATTGTTATTAGCTCGCTGTTTTCCTTGTTACCGCTAAGGACGAACAAAGTAGACCTCATCGAACAAAACAAACACAAGAAACAACCAAGACAGGAATATGGAATAACATTGAACCCCTACTAAATGCTCAACTATCGGCCTTCAACTCAACTGTTCAACTGTTTAACCGGAAGTCCTCATGTTTCACGACAGATGGTAAATAAATTAAACGAGCTGGGTAGCGAAGTCCTTCCACACCCATTTTGTTCGTCAGACTCATCTCCAACAGATTTCCAACTCCACAGAAATTTGGACAAGTTATGTAAAAAAAAAGGGTGACATTTTTGAAAATGAATCTTAAGACGAAATAAAGTTACAGACTTTATTTATTATAAACTTACTTTTGAAAAAGGACTTTTCATATGGTACAACCAAATAATTGAATTAAATTACACATTATCTATTATCTTGGAATAATTCATTAGACACCGTGGTGATCCATATTTAGCTTTAAGGCTAATATTGACGCTGTAAACCTCTTCTGTAAAAGTTTTCTTAATAATAGGAAGAGGGGTATGGCTTAGAGGGAATATCAATTTCCCTTAGACCAATTAGTAAGGGCTGGCTCCTCCATTACAGCGGGGGTCCAAGCTTGCGTCATGGAGGCAGTTATCAGGGGAGGTTATGATGTAGTAACTACGTCATCTAAGAAGAAATTAAAGTTCCTGATAAGGAACCACACTGTTACAGAAATAAGTAAAAAAAAAAACAGTTTTCCGTGACGAAGGTCAAGGATTGAAATCCGGCGGTTAAATATAATTTACATAATTTATTAACAATCTGGGATGGATCCTTTGGGATCTTAAGACACACCTCTGGCTCACCCAGCCTTTATAAAGTGGGCACCCAAAATAGGGAGAAAATTTAGCGTTTAAGCGGTTATAATTACCTCTTGCACGATCGCTGTAAATAATAATCGTCTCTACCACGTCGCAAGGGTAGTCATGATTCATATTGCAGTTTTGGTTTTGTTTTTAACGTACTTTTCTGGACAATGTGTGTTCATAAAATTAATCTCCGAAAATTCCATTAAAATCAGTTTAATTTTAATCAGGTATTCTGCTTATCAAATTGATTTTACTAAAGAAAGACACGTGCGTGCCTTTTTTGTTAATTTGTTGTAAGTTGTTCTGAATACTTTTGTCAAAATTACTTAAGTTTATTAAGAAATGTATGATATGCCACTGACGGTATTGCCATTTCATAATTTGCTAAACAAGCTGGAAAATTTCGTAAAGTATCTCAGATATCAAAAGGTAATTTCATTCCGTAAATAAAGTGATAAATGGAATTAATTCAAAATGAAATCATCAAAATCTGAGATGATGGGTTTCACTTTAAATTGGACTTTACGATTAGAAATGGAATAGCCCCAACAGGTCCTTCTATATCAATAAGGATAATGTATTTTTCAAAAATATTATAAAATATTGAAAGTATGCCTTTAAACAAATTCTTTAACCAAGGTAAAATTTGCTACTAATTAATTGTTTTATTTGTAGAAATTTAATAATTTATCGACATTTGTAGATAAGGAATTAAAAATTAATTTTGTAATTTGTTTTTATAATACACTTTATTGAAATAGTATTACAATCCGCCACTTGTAGGCAATAAGTTATTTTGTAAATAACATAAGTTTTAAGTTCGATGGTCTGATATATTAGTTGATGATAAATATCTATCCAGCTAATTCGGCACAACAACCCAGCGATGAGTCCTGGCCTCCACCAGGAGCTTCCGCCAATCGTCGCGGTTCTGAGCAGCTGCCATCCAGTTGCTCACACCAAGGATGTTCCCTGCATCAACCGCCACTCCGTCACTACACCTAAGGCTACACCTACATTGGATCCGGTGTGATACGATGAGACGTCGCTAGCAAACCAAATGACTGAAATATATCGAGAGTTATAACATTTGGTTCTTTAAATTTATAAAATTAAGATTATTTATTAATTATTTTTAATACATTTATATTTTACTATAATGTATAGTAAAATATGTATAATGTATACACCATCGTATGTGATGGAATCACGTCGCACCGAATCGGATCCAATGTAGGTGTAGCCTAAGCCTGGGTCTTCCTCGTCTTCTTGTCCTGTATAGAGGCTCTGTCAGCAGCTTTCTTATTTCGACATCTACTTGGTTACTCTGGGCCACAGTTGAGCCTAAATATACAAGATCGGAGATCTGTTCGAACATGTGCTCCCCAAAGGCCACCATCTAACCCCGCCTGGGTATCCCTCACATTCTTCTCCAGGGTAATATTGAAAAAGTGAAATTGCGAGGACATCTCCCTGTCGTAGCCCCTCAGTCGCAAGGAATTCTCTAGACAGATAAATATAATTTTTAATATTTGAAACGTTTATTTATCATCAAAACACAATACATATTATATAAATAAGACAAAAATTTTGGAAATTCTTTGTCTAAAAACGCAATTGATTAATAGAATAATTTATTCGTGTTTTCAAACAAGTGCAATATATATTGTTTTGTTTTATTTTACAGGTAGGTGACTAAGATACCTTAGTGTGTTTGTGTGATGACAAAAACAGTGAGTACAATAAATAAAATCTTTTTTTTATCTATTCTATTTCGGCCAACTTTTATTTTTAGTAGAGTGTTAAATGGTGAATGGGTGCAGTCAAGTGTAAGTGTTGGAAGTGTGAGGAAGGCCTTGTTTCTTTTTTTATATAATTTGTTCACCTAAAGCAGAAGTTATGCCTTATAATGATATCGTTTTATCTTTCTTTTGTTTTAATTTTTAAATTATATTGCACATTGTCAGCATATGCGGTAATATGTTTAGAAAAGATATCATCATACGAGGAAGACGCAGAAATCAAATAGCGGAATAAATTTAGATATGCGAATTTCTCAAAATCCGTCTCATAATTTTCTTTTATCTTTTTGAAATGTGTTGGGCAAAAATATTTTATTTAAATTAGTCAAAATTTAATTGCAATTGACAATAATATAAGTGAAATTGAAAATCTCGCTTAGCTGGGTCAAGATTGATTTCCCTCCTGCCTTGATACGAAGTCGCCTTCGAGTTCGTAAGTATATTGTAAATTAGCCATATTTTTATTGATCATGTCTCTTCTTATATTCTGTGGGTTCGATCCCTTAGTAAACGAATATATTCAGTCATGTATACAAGATGAAAAATCATAAGTACAATCGAATGGTGGGCCCAACTCACTGCTGTGAGTTGAGCTATCCAATTATTCAGAGGAATAGAAATATCTTCCGGATTTCTAAATCTCCATTCGCGTTAAGAAAAATTATAAACTATTCCTTTAAAGATCTTCTTTACACAGATTTAATTATTTAACATGCATTAATTCTGAGGATAGGTATTTTATTCTCATAAGACAACATAAATACTATTTCTATAATTTATTTAATTTAATTTTTTATTAATTGCTATAATTTTTAAATATTTGTATTTGAAAAGAAAAGATATGTCCAGGGACGGGACTCGAACCCGGGTCGCCCACGTCTCTAGCGTGGTGCTCTGCCAACTGAGCTAACCTGGCTCGCATCTCGGTCAGACATATCCTTTCTTTTCTTTCCTGATCCCATATCTCCGTGTTCTCGCAATTTTCGTCGCAATGTCCCGGCCCTGGACATATCTTTTCTTTTCAAATAAAAATTATAACAATTAATAACAAATAAAATAAAATAAATTATAATAATATATAATGACGTAAGTCAACAAGACCTAATTAAAGTAATGTTCAATGAACATTCTTCCCCTTGTATACATCGCAAATTGCGAGAACATGGGCATATGGGATCAGTGAAAAGAAAGGATATGTCTGACCGAGATGCGAACTAGGTTAGCTCAGTTGGCTAGAGACATGGGCGACCCGGGTTCGAGTCCTGCCCTGGACATATCTTTTCTTTTCAAATAAAAATATTTATAAATAGTGTTTCATTAGAAGGTATAATTATTTCTGTAACTTCTCCATCATGAAAAATAAAAGTTATGTTGATTCAAAATACATTACATTTGACACCATATTATGAAATCACAACACTCTGTGTTGCTTTATCACTTACTGATGTCTTTTGGATACAAATATAACAAACTAATTAATGCTCCTCTATGATCAAAATTCTCAATTCAGAAATTATAAAATAATAAAAGGTCTATTTATTTATATTTAAATAATTTTAATGCGGTGGAGCAAGTTCAGTGAACTTTTATCGTCTTTTACAGTTGGCCGCCTCTCGTTACGGAAAGTGCCCTTCATGAGTGTTTTACGTATAACGCCATTCTTAGGAATAAAGTACACCCATGGTATATATATATATATATGTTAGATATATATATATATATATATATATATATATATATATATATATATATATATATATTGTTACGGTCAGAGCGGGGACGAGAACCGGCTGAGAAGATTAGGCAAACAATGGGATTAAGCGGAAGGGATTATAGAATGGCGTAGAAGCTTCTGGATCGGGCTCGATGGGACTAGGTGGTCCTTCCGAGTAATGCCCCACCACGACCTACCTTGCCTATATAAAAAGGACAGCGTTTTCGGCCGCGGCAGTAGTAATAAGACGAGTGAGTAATAAGCAGTGAAGTAATAAGCCAGTGAGTAGCAGTCGTTAACTAGTGATAGTGCGTGAGTTACAGTGAGTTAGTATCAGTCTGTAATAAGTGCTTAGTGAGCAACAGTGACAATTAGTGGCCGTGTAATAAGTGTAATAAACTGTGTGGCAGTTTGTCATATTTGGAGAGTCTTACGGTCGGTGGACTTTAGTTAGCGAACTGTAAGTGTTAATTTGTAATTGTAAACTATAGTGTAATATTATTGTATTTGTACAAATTTATATAAATAGTTTAGTTACTTAGTATAAACAATATCTTATATTATTTGTATATTATCTTAGAAATTAGATAACATTTAGTAGAATATTATTATTGTAAATTGATATTAGTTTAATAATTTAACTGTTTTAAATAATCTCATTGTATTCTTTCTAATTTGTTAATAAATATTAGATTCTTGAATTAAGTAATAGTTTAGTCCATTTTACACCCAGTAGCCCGTAACAAATTGGTGTCAGAAGTGGGATATTGTGTAATTGTTATTATTTTGTAATTATTGGGCTACTGTTTGAAAAACGACTTCTCAGAGTCTTAAATTGATGGATTTAAAAGTTGCGGATTTAAAACGGGAATTAGAAGAACGTGATCTGGATTCTTCCGGAAATAAAAGTGTACTGCAACATCGCTTGCGTCAATTTTTTGTAGAGTTAGGGGAAAATCCAGATGACGTTCTGTTTGAAACTGATTTAAGCAAGTTGTCTGCAACTTTTAAAAATGAATTAGGCAATGTAGAAAATAAGCTAGGTAATGAATTAAGCAATGTTAAAAATGAGCTAGGTAATGAGTTAAGCAATGTAGAAAATAAGCTAGGTAATTTACAAAATGAGTTAAGCAATGTAGAAAATAAACTAGAGTCTAAATTAGGTACATTAGAGACTAAGTTAATGGAAAGTGTTGAGAATAAGTTAGCCGATGTAGATAATAAAGTAGCTGATGTAGAATCTAGGTTAGGAGAAAAATTGAATTCAATTGAAAGCAAACTTAGGCAAAGAGTAGAAGCTCTAGAGGGACGTATGAGCAATCCACCGACGAACGACACCGACCTTTCCTCCGAGGGCAGCAATCGTAATAGCATTCTATCCGCCTATAATGGGACGCCACCAGCTCACAACACCATTCCAGTATTCGACGGAAAGACGCCGTGGGAGGACTACATGACTCTCTTCGAGACAGCTGCTTCGATCCACGGGTGGTCACAGGAGACCCAAGCTTCAGCGTTGTGTCTGGCCTTGCGTGGAGACGCCTTGAGAGTGCTGCAGGGAATGCCCATGTCGGAGCGGTCCAACTACGGGAAACTGATTAGAAGACTGGAAATGCGTTTCGGCCACCGCCACATGGACCAGCTATATCGCTCACAGCTAAGAAACAGGGTCCAGAAGGACAACGAGACACTGCAGGAATTTGAAGCGGATATTGCCCGGCTGGTGAGGAACGCCTACCCATCGGTCACTGACTATGTCTACGAGAGTTTGGCTGTCGACAAATTCCTGGATGGACTGCGGGACCCATTCGGTTTTAAATAATCTCATTGTATTCTTTCTAATTTGTTAATAAATATTAGATTCTTGAATTAAGTAATAGTTTAGTCCATTTTACACCCAGTAGCCCGTAACAATATATATATATATATATATATATATATATATATATATATATATATATATATATATATATATATATATATATATATGGTGTAGTACCATGGTATATTAAGCAGTTAAAGTTTTATGTACATTATGGATTGATATAAACCTTCATTATCAGGATAATAATCGTTATAGGGAATATTTTTGCAATGAAGGGGAAATTTTACTTTTGCTACAGTAAGATTCTTTAACGATTACTTGACACCATACTTGCTCAGGATTGGTGTTTTACTTAATGTCCGATATACGGCATAACCTAGGACTTTTTCACTTCCTTTAAAAAAACCTAGGGTAAACTTTCGGGCAGCGAACCCGAGACCTTAGCTTCTATGCCTAAGTTGTTAACCCAACGACTACACGATTGGTGAACCCGTGGATTTGCAAAGTAGTAACTGTTCGAAATAGGTAATGTAAATAAAATATGTTTTCTGTATAAAATTCAATTTCGACTATTTGGATGAAATTTAGGATGGTAATTTCAGCAGTATGTTTAAGGTCACTTTACACACTTTTCATTTTAAAGTGTGAGCCCTGTTCATCTTTCTGTATTTTTCTGGGACTAATATTAATAATTTTTTTTTTATTTGATCGAGTTTTTTAATTAGTAGTTTGTACCAATTTTAGTGAATTATACAGGTGATTTTATACTCATACTCAGAGTGAGACCAGTATGGGCCGCGTAGTATTATTAAAGTCATTGTGTCTTAAACTTAGGTCGCAATAACGTCCCTGAATATGCGAGTCATGTTTATATATAGTGTATGTCTAGGAGGACAGTATTGATCCTTGTGGTACTCCTGTCAAGACTCGTGGAATCACAGAAATTTCCGAACCCTGTCGGATAGAGATAAATTGGATATTGGATAGGCCGATTTACAGTAAAATATATTTTATTTAGAATTCGAGTTCTTCAAGAATATGATCCGTTATATATTTATAACTATAATATTATAACTATATATTTTTTAAATGCCCATTGTGGATTTCAACAACAACAACAACAACAATAAATGTGTAATGTTCGAAAGTATATATGTATTTGTCTCTAAAATGTGGAAATTTCAATAACTGTATATTACCAAGCATCCTAGAGCATCGATTTTGGTAAAATTCCTCTTGTAGTTAAGGTTGTAAAAAAAAAAATTCATTATTGTTTATGTAACCTATTTTTACTTTATTATATTTTACTCTATTTTTACTTTATTTTTACTATTTTAACAGATTCTACAATTTTTATCGGGTTTTTATAAAATGCTCTATGTTTTATTTTATTACAACAACAATTAGTTTTAGTTATTGAGGGAACATCCTAGAACTCTCTTGAGAGGATATGGTCTAATGACTCCACAACTGATAATGACCCCTAACTTTTTAGGTTGTCTACTGATAACAAAGTCACCCTCTGGAAAGTTCATTTACTAAATTGCGACAATATGGATCTAAAGTAAGAACTGCATTATTCCCTGCTTCCCTCAATACCTCAACTTGTTATTAATAAAACTACTTTAAAATGTATTACTGTTTTATTGTTGTAAGCGTACAATCTATGTCCCATCGACTTGATAACGCTTGAGAAGAGAACATACTTAAACAGACATACATAAAATAACTTTAACATATAATAAAAGTTATAGCGAAAAAAATCACGATTAGACTGAGAAAATATCAACATAGAAGAGCAAAAGCTTAAAGGAGACATACATTTGTTTTAAGACGTGAAGGGAAAATTCCAAACCAAAGCCTCAAGTCTCTAAAATAATAATACAGAAAACAAAAACTCAAAATTCAGTAAGAAACTAACTATAGAATACATTCCACCATCACCAAGGCCAAAATGCAACTACTGAATCATATGGAAGGTTATTAGACAACAGCTGGAACAGTTTAAATAAAACAGTGGATACAAATATTTTTTTAAATATACAGACCGAACTTACAAAATGCACAAAAAAAAATGGAACAAATTACAACAAACAAAAATCAAATCAAAAAGGAAAATCAAAAGTACAAGAGGAAAAGAACATAATCAAGAATCAAGTAGACATATACCTATTACGAAAAATATATTAATTTAGTAGAGCAAAAACTCAAAAGTGAAATAAATTACTTGTTAATATGAAAGAGGAAAAATTCCAAACTAAAGCCTTAAGTCTCTAAAATAAAAAAAGGAAAAAAACTGTATCCGTTTTCATTTAACCTTTTCCAACTGTTGTTTACCTTCTTTATGATTTGGTATTTCCATTTGGGCCTTGGAGGTGGTGGGATGTTTCCTCCGGTTGGTGTCTTGTTGTATTTTGAGGTTAGGTTGTGCTTTATTTCTTTCGCTATTATTCTCATACAGTCTTGATGAAGCCTGAATTGGCAAAATATAGACAAGTATTTTTGTTTCATGTTTTTATTAAATATGACCAAATCTTTTCATTGGAGATTTTCCACTCACATCTTTACTGAGAGAATATCTTAAAGAAAAGGGGTTTTGAAGCAGCGTTAAGATCACAATAAATAATGAATAATATTTTTTACTGTACTTCTAGTTATAACGTAAATCCCAGACAAAAATTTTTATTACAAATCAAATTGTTTATAGGCAGTCATTCATAGAAAACAAATACGGAAAATAGAAATAAACAGTGATAAATTCGAAGGACCTAAAAGTGTTAAAGATCAATGGAACCAGCACTTTTAGATGCCAACGTATTAAATTACCTTTGAGAAACCTAGCAGCTGACACTCGCCAGGTGGGCCATGCACCACATAGATCGACCTTTTCAAGGCATTCTTTGGGAATATATTAACAAATAATGCATCGCGCAACAAAATATGCGTTAATAATTAAACATTAAATAATGAATAGATAAATAACATTAATTAAAGTAAGAATTTGAAAAATTAATAAGTGATATAACGGCCAAAAAGCATTCTCACAAAGCTCATATTTTTAATGAACTAAAAATATCAAAGCCGGAATGGATGAAAAAGTTGAAATTCACAAAAGGCACTCCTCTAACTCCAACTCAATTCGCATACACATTTCAACCCTCTAACTCAATTTGGAATGACTGTATGTAAATTGTCAGACTATAGCATATTTTATATACCAGACATTAGGTTTTTTGTTATTTATTTTTGTTTTTCGCGGATGGCGCTTTAGACCAAAACGTTCTTTGGCTGTGCTTTACTAACATGTATTGCTTATGGGAACAAAGAAAGCCTGTAGGGGTTTATCTAATATCATACCTCATGTTGGTAAGAACAAGGTTTTCATGCCCAGTGACAAGCTGCCTTTTAAGATAGAGACTAAGTAGTCCAAGGGTTACGGCTGTTCGGGACCAATAGGCGCACGAAGACCTATCTTTCATTCCTCGAAGCAGACCGTCTCTGGACCAAACAAACAGCCGGGTGGCTATTGAAGTCTATATTTGAGGCGATCAGGATCAAAAACGTATACATTTTTTCACATTTTCGAATGAATTAATAAATAGATAAATAAGGATCCTAAACACCTATATATATAATGTGTATTACATTGATTTAGGATAATTATGACTTTGGAGATGCTTGGTGAGCCTTATGAGAGTTACCAGACACCAATTGATCGATCGTCGGCTAATACAATAAATCGTTTATCTTCCATTATTAGACAAATCCTAAACATCTGGTTATTTACAAGTTAAGAAATACTTTAATAGCCATTGTATTATATTATTGATCCAATCGCGTAAACCCTAAGGCGGATAGATTAGTTAACAGGACATTGACTAAACAGCTTCCTGATAGGTTAGTTAAGAGGACAGGGAGTATCGAGAGGTTGACGGGAGTCAAATATATCGAGTTTATCTGGTCGTCACTGGATTAGCGGTCGGTCGATTCTAGTCAACACCGTTCCAACTTGAACTTAACCTAACCTTCCTTAACTCAAATAATTGGAAAAGTTATCCCACCAATCTAAACCTATACTTCCTTTTGATTTTATAGCTAGTCTAGATGTTGGAATAAAAGTTTCATTTTTTGAGTAATTTATATGAAGAAATAACAATTTAAGGCAACTATTAAATCCATATTATATTTAAAAAGAAAAAAAAACTGTACGACTACAACCTATGAAGGGTCTAGGTACATGGTCCACAGGCTATACTGTGTCTAGGACAACGGTTGTACTGGGAGGTTATTTGTTCCTTATAATAAGAATCCACTTTATTGATGCTGGGTGAGCCATAGGAGAATCGTAGATACCACAAGGTCAAACTCTTACTGTTTACAGATCAATGATATATAAGACAATTCGAATATTAACTGATTAATTTAGATATTTCGATAACAATTAAATTTTAAAAAAATCTATATTAATTAAATTGAAAATCTATTTTATGTTTTCAGTTGTAGTTCAGTTTAGCGTGTTTTAATTTACTACATTATCAGTAATAGCTCATTTGTTTGACTGCAGGAATCGTAATGTTCTAGAATTTTATGTCTGGAGACGCGAAGAACCAAAAACTTAACTATTTAAATTAATACATTAGTTTAAACTAAGAAAACAATATGAAATAAGTTTGTTTGTATTTAAGTAAGGATAGTATTTCTTCCCGTTACTTTTTGTCAAGATAAAATAAATGAAAATATAAATTGTAAGTATATATTAGTATAGTAATAAATAGTAACTAAGGAATATTAAATTAAACGAACATTTTTTTCAAGGTTTTAGAAATAGTTTATAATAGGCGAAAAAACGTAAATAATACTTAAATAGAGTTTTTTTGAAAATAAACTTTGCATTCAACTATGATAACATTTTAGTTAGCTAGGTTTCTTTCCTGGGGCTCACCCATCCTCAATATAGTGGAAAGCGTTAACTGAGGGAAAAACCTGTATGTTGAGGCGATCGGACAAATCACCTCTCTTCACCAGCATTGTCCTAGAAACAGTACAATCATTCCCATATCCAGAACCCAAGACCCTCCATGGATTGTAGTGGTACATTTTTTTTTTCATTTTAGCATTCTGTCACACGTCTTCGATCTTAAATATACATTGTATATTCCTTAACGATTTATTACTTTAGTTTTGAAGTAATGTAATTTTTTTTTTTTAATGAGTTTTGTTTGGATGTCGTTAGTTGATGTGAAGATTGCTATCTATGCAGACGCCAACGAAAAGTGAGTAGACGCTAAAAAGCAATTTAAATTTGAATAAATAACAAACAGCATTATTTTGAAAGGATATGAAATTGAATAGCTACGAATTCATTTATTCAAATAAACTTCCATCTTATATTGTATTTACATTAGCTTCCTATCATTAATTCGTATATACATTAACATTAATTGTAACCACTTTGTTTAATTAATGAACCCATTGTTTTCAATAGGAAACAAAGGGATTAGGAGTTATGAATCGAGTTGAAGTTTTGCAAATTGTATGAGAAAAGTATTCAAGTAATACGTCTTCCCTCAATCTGCTGGAGTTCCTCAAGGTAGTATCCTCGGCAGTATCCAATTCTCTACACAGTTTATACAGCTGACATCCCAACTCATCCTATTACTATCCTTACCACGTATGCGGATGAGAAATTTCTATTACCTGTCAATACTGATCCAGTTACACCATCCCGTACTCTTCAATCCCATATCATTGAACTTGAAAATAGGTATCAAAACTGGATGATTAAAATAAATTCCCACAAATCTCATCAAATCACATTTACTCTCCGTCGTAAGCCAACGACTTGTTGTTCTCCTGTATCGTTTTATAACATCCCACTGATTCCTGTAGATCAGGTCCGGTACTTAGAACTACACCTTGACAAACGCTCGGAATCCTCATACTAGACTGAAACAACAAGATACAGCTCGCCGTTTCAGGCTACTACAACATTTACTAGACAAATGCTCTCAGCTCCCAATTAATTACAAAAGACTCATATATATGACAATCATTACACCCATCTGGACATACGGAATAGAGCTTTGGGGCTCGACTAAGCCATCGAATTCCTCTCGTATTCAATCCTTACTATCCAAAATTCCTCAATGCTCCTTACTTTGTTAAGAACAGACCTTAATGTCCCGTTTGTAGCTGATTTGGCCCGAATCCGATATCAATCTTTTCATGAAAAACTTCATTTCCATTCAAACCCACTAGTTTCAAACCTCGCTACTTCTTCAATTCCTGATAATCCTCCGAGTCGTCTGAAAAGAAGATGGTTAGGGACCTTCTAAGTTGAACTTTCTATTTGAGTATTACCACTGGGTAGTTTCTCTACTTGCTTTTATTTCAGTACATTATTTATCTTTCATAATATTTGCCCGATGTATTCAGTATACAGTTTTAAGTTTCAATAAATACATTTAAAAAAAAAGTAATTCGTCTCAAACATTCGACATAAATACTTGTTGAATATTGAAAAAGCATCCTTTTCAACACTAACGATTTTCAGTATAATTCAGTTTTTAACCGTATTATTGAAATTATCCTGTGTTTAGAGAATTTTAATAGTGTAGTTATATTATAAAAATACTAAATCTGTACCGCTACAACGCATGAAGGGTCTTGGGTTCAGTATAATCATGATAGAGACTGAAATGTATTCTTCTTAAGATACCAGCAGTAGGGTCCGAGATAGCGTTCAACCGCTAGATTTTTCCACCAAATAAGTTTACTCACTTTATAGAGGGTATAGAGCCCTAGGAATGTCTGCAGATCTCACAGGGTACATATATAGCCGTTAACAGATTAAACAAGTTACAATATTATATATTTAAAAAAAATTAGAATACCCTACTTTAATTTCTTTTATTTAAAAAATAAGAATATTGACCTCGTACAAACAAGAATTTTCCGACAAATCCTGGTGCCTAGTGCCTTCTCCATTAAATTTAATAATTTTCCTTTTTTTTTTTTGTTAATTAGAAGAAATTAAATTATTTTTAATATGTTCTCAGTTTTATACTAAATTAACTTCATTCATTTTATAATAATACGAATTAAAAAAAAAAGAAATAGTCCAGGTCGTACTTTATTCATATAAATAAAATGGATCTTGCTGTGTTAGTCTTAACTCGTCAAGAGGGCAATGGCGGGACGGCACTGCATTAACTAAGAAAACTATACCAATAGGGACTGGTCTGTCCATGGGCCAACAGTTCTGCAGTTAGGTGATTTAACCGAGATCTGCCTCAACCACAATTTTTTCTCCCGTATTTATTGTGCCCAATTTATAGCGGCTGGAATATTCCCAGGAAGGTCTCCAGATCTAACAGAGTTGATCTACGGGTGTAAACAGATGAAAATTTTTTTCTGTCATAGCTCTGGGTCCTAAGCTCAGCAAATCAGCACTCTGCGCACTGAGTTATCCAACTTTCGCATTAAATACACTTAATAATATTATTTGTTCCTATGCCATTATAACCAAGGGGGTCCCATTCACCTCATATGGACAACAACAGGAAGAACTGATCACTTATACAGTAACATAATTTTAAAATGAGCTCACCGCTCAATGGAGGCAAGTTCCTACCAAAAGTTTGCTTCATACTGCTTCAGTCGATGCCCTTCGAAATCAATATCTTCTATTATACCATTCATTTACTTTCCATTGTTAAATGACATTCACGGATTGTTAGCCTTATTTATGATTTTCCTTTGCTCCCATTCACAAAGCAGGTCCCGGTTCTATAAGGGGCCTCACCGAAAATCTACTCAAAGAGGATGTTGATATGATTTAGGAAGCGACTCTAGCGTGAAGCGAGGACGCTCGCTTTGAGGAACTAGTCCCCGCTTCGCTGAGCGTTTTCACCAAGAACGGAGTTGACTCCCTGGCTCCAGCTAGGCCACGGAGGGGGGAGGGGGGGAGGGGGCGCTATAGATAGGGCAACACTTTAATCGGTGGATGATAGATGACTTCACAGCTTGTAGTAGTTAAAGGTGCTTGTTGATACCGATACGTCGATATATATATATATATAGTTCCCTTCCAGGAAGATTTTGTTGGGACATCAATCTTGTTTGGACAAAAATAGGAGAATTAAGCATAGATATATAACATACGAGAATAAAGCATAAATAGAAAAAAATGATTTTGAATGGTTATCTTTTATGAGTTTTATAAACCTAAAAATCAGAATTAATAAAACCATCGTCATTTCAACTCTTCTACTATTTATTTAATTTTTAATAAATTGTAACAGCAAGTAAGTAATAATGTTTTTTTGCAGGTCTACATTTTTAATTATCATATATCACTCCTTCAAAAGAACAACGACGTAACTCAAAAATTGGTATTTTTGAGTTAAGCCTTCAATAGCAATTATATTGGTTGAAGCTTTTTAATCCAGGAACGACATATCTGATATTCCATTTTGCAACATCTTTTTTTTTTAATGTTTAAACTTCTTAAGCCGACTTTGGGTATGGGCAAACCCTAATGGTTCGCGTGAGCACCATGCACGACATGCTCGTGACGTATGCGCGAGACCGGTGACGCATAGCTATACTTTTTTTTAATTACGTTTTTTATTACGTATATTATTTCTTATTATCTCATTTGGGACCTTCGGTAACCTGGATATGGCACAACTTCTTTTCAATAAATCCATTTCTAGAGCCAGTAATTTATTTGCGATTTTTTTCTACAGCGTCCATGATTCTGACGTTGGTAATGATATAACGATAATGACGTTGATAATGATAATGATATAACGCTCTGCGAACCAGAAGGAGTGGTATATTTTCCTTTTAATTTCGCTACAGGCCTTTTTACTCCTCAATATCCCGTTTATGATACCTGTCAACTGTATATCTGTATATTGTAACTCTTAAGATACTTGAAAGCGGTAGATTGATGGATCGCCTAATCCTCTTAGCAAAGAGATGAAACAGGGGAGTTAAATGCCACCCATCTTTTTTTTTTTTTATGTTTATTTCCAGCCCCCAATTTTAATGCTCTTCAAGGAGTCTCTTCATCATAAATTCCATATCATATTCATCTATAGATAGGATAACCTGGTCCATCTGTAAACTGATGGGTAAGCATCGTCTCATTTCCGACCTCAACACTCATCCCACAATTAGTACCTGTTCGAGATAAATGTTGGACAGTGTTGGAGGCAGGATGCATCCCTGCTTTACCCCTTTAGTAATTAAGAAAGGTCCTAAGATATTTCTTCCTATATTTACCCTTGATTCGCTTGATATAATTCAATAAGGAAAACAAAATTACCATTTTTGACAATTTTCAGCCTCATAAAACTACCACTTTTACTTTCAGGTTTAAACAGAATTATACAAGGTAATACGTAGAAAGATATTAAAAATATTCTAAATACTCTTGTAATGCAACATAACATGTTCTTGCACATAAAGACAATAACATATACCTGATATAAAAGAGGATAAACTTGATTAGTGAGCAAAATTACAGACAGTTTTGCTGATTTGGTTATATAATTATTTAATTTTAGCGCGCATTATTGTAATTAAATGTAAAATTATGTATAAGTATTTTACTTCCTAGATCGAGAATTTTCTATTTCCATATTTCAGTTATTAAAAATTTAGTTAAGAAGTTTCGTCGATTCTAAATATACGTTCAGTAACATTGCTAACAAATAGAACGGAGATGTAGTAGATTCGATCTTAACTTACAATGGATCTATTATCGGCACAAATGGATTTAATGCTTACTATAAAAGAGACACGCTGTTTACCACGGCTATAAATGAAGTTTTATTGGCTCTTTCTTTACTTCTAGTCTGTGAAATTCTGCCCATTGACTTTTCTTCAAATGAATTCCTGCATTGATGATCAACTTAATGTGGAAACATAAACACTGAGTTTATTTATCTTACGTACATTATTACTAGAATCTATAATTATAAAGTAATATTTAAAGCACTTTAGATTAATACCTTGTATTAATAAGGTTATAATAAATTTAAATAGAATGATTTTAGAATGGTCTTATTTCAATTTTTAGAATTTTATGGTTATAAAAGAAAAGAAATTGAGAATTATGCATACATTGATGGACTGGTGTAAAGAAAACCATATTTTGACTGAATTAAGAAGAATAGCAAAAACTAATATTTATTATAGTAGATAATATTTTGGACTTCGTTGGAAACTGGAAACCCGTATACTTTCAAGAGTGTCAAAAAATAAAAATTATAAAACATTAATCAGACTAGCTCTAACTTAAGGATCAGAAACATTGTAAAAGTTATGAGTGAGACTAATGTACATTTGAAAGAAAAATGATTCATCCAGTTGGAGAACAATAAATAAAATGTATTCACTATTAAAGAACCAGATGTCAAAATTATGAAACTGGCAGGATTAGATTGTCCAGGTTGGATGTCTAAGGAGTTTCTTCGATGAGGAACAACACGGTAGAAACACAACAAGAAGATTTTGGATACACTAAGTTAATTTAATGGACTAGCTTGGGCACATAAAGCGGTCAGTTCTGAGTGTTGGATTATAGTGTCAACTTATGATATGCACAAAAAAAAGCTTTAAATCTTATAATACTCCTAATAATAGTAACCCTAATGAAGATAAACAGCTTAATACAATGTTATGTGCACCGTAGATTATGCGTTAATCGCTTCATAGATTATCTATCCTGTATATACGATTATGTATCATCGTTCATTAAATTTTACTAAACAACTAAATATCTTTTCCTGGTATGGCTCAAGCAATTGAAATTTAAGAAGAAAAAATCGATACAATGAACTCACTTACACCAATTTAATATTTTATCATAAAATTAATTCAGTAATTCAATAAAATGATCGCGGATAGACATTTATCTGTGTAAAAACAATAAGCATTAGTCAGGAAAGAAGTCTGGCAGACGGCCCTTCATTAAAGAGATAGTAATCAGACGGAAAAGGACCATAAAATTTCCTCAAGATCTTTCTTCCACTTAACCTCAGAGTGTGGTCCATTTTTTTTAGTAGGCATTCATGCTTCACTATTTATTTAAAAGAACAGTTTTCAGCTTCTGTTACATGTTATATGTTCCGTCATTTGTTTCTCTGTGCCATACATAATAAGTAATTTAGAAAAGTATTAAGGCAGAAACCGAACTTATTCTTATCAAGTCGTAATTCATGTAAAAAAAAGTGTTTCTTTACAACTTCTACATTTTATTTATGACCTTTGCTCATTAAGCTACCTTCATCAAAAATACGGGCACCAGTATAAATAAATTAAAAATATTACTTAACTTCACCCTCAATAAACAAATTGTAATATTAACTGCTGAAACAGTAACAGTTTGCGCCACAAAGATAGTTTTTAGACACAGAAACCAAGATTAGTGTAGTAAACGTAATAGGTTTGTAATGATAGTTGTTGTCTGCTGCTAGAGGAAACGTTTTTCACACGAGAAAAAACAATGCTCACACCCAGGTGATGACCACTTTTCATGGTTTCTTGCGCATTGAAGGATTAGCTGCCTTCATAATGTTTGGTCACTTAGTGTTATCCTTTTACTGGGACGGCTAACGATGACTAGTGTTCAATTAAGGTATTCCCACTAAGATGGGGATACTGCCATTAATTTGTGATTGCTGGTTATGTATTAAAAACATTTAGTGGACTGTATGAAATCATGTGGTGGACTGTATATAACATAAAACATAACATTTTTATTAATTTAATTTACATTGTTTGTGAGCAAAAAAGGAACAGAAACATAAATGAAAATATACATGCTAGATTGTTGAAGCTAAGGAGGATTTCGGTTTTCCATGGCATTTCTTTGGCCGGCTCTCTTCTCCTGCTACCCATTCTTCAGTCCGGATTAGCTTTAAATTACTCACTCATGTTCATTAATAACACTGACTTATATGATTTGCATATTATGTTCATCGGATGGCTAGCCAAAAACTATATTCACAACAAAGGTTGGGAAAAAGGTCTCGAGGTGGGTTGCCAGTTTAAACTTGAATTTCCTGTTTCCTATGCCAACTTGATTTATTTCACGGTGTGCCGAAATATGGAATTTAGGTTCCCTTGGCAGTTCACATAATTAAATAGTTTTACACCGACTTGTTTTCCGTAGCGGGCAACAAAATCAACGTTGTTCACGAAAGTGAATTAAAAATATATTCTCTAGTTTACAACATTAAGACGTCTTATGTTTAGTCATTGAACGATTTGTAGTATTAATGACCCGTTTCACCTTAAAACTAAACTTCTACGAGTTTTTCATTGTGATACAATTTTTCAACACATTATGAAGAATCTCCAAATAATAAAGGCTCACAACAAGAAAGCTAAATCACCATTAAAGATACAAGCTCAAATTACAGCCACTAACTTTTTCTGTGGGTATCTGGTTTTGGTTCCGCATTCAGTTTTAATTGAGGTACTTCGATATACGTTTTTAATATTTTTAACAATGATAAAGAGTCCCTCCAGGTAACACCATGATTCTTACTCGATTATTGGGAACTCAAATATTAAAAAGTTATGGAATAAAAAAATTGATATGTGACCAGTGGTACAAGACCATAAAATAAACAAGATTATACCTCAGTGCATCTTTTATCATTAACCGCTTTTATTTATTTACAACTATTCCCCTGTTTCATTACATAATAAAATTTAACTGTATTCAAATATAACACATTATTAGTATACAAGAAGTTACATTATGGGATTCCATTCATGGTTTTCAGTATGCCACAATACACTTTGCTACATAAAGTGATTTATCTTAATTCGGTAACGAACTCACAACAAATTCCATTTCCTTTTTAGAATATGATCAATAATTCATGAATATGTGTTGTATGCGAATTTAACATCCTCAACATTCTAGCCTATGTTTAGAGTTAAAAAACGCAAAGCAGATTTCTCTTCAAGCACTGATTCATGAATAATGTGATTTAAAAGACATCGTCGAATCATTAAAGATATATAGAAAAACTAGAAATTATAATACATTATCGTTGTTTAAAAAAAAAATAGCACATAGGCTAATACTTTTCCGCTTCGTTGTTTTGAATTAACTAAACTATATTTCATTAAAAAAAATTTGAAAAAATTAAAGAAAAATGAGGTTAATTCTCCTATGTAAAATATATATTCAGTGCGCTTTGTTATTAACACAGTTGTTATAAAATGTATATCATTTCTGTTACCAACAAAAATACAATTGACATATGTTTTTATACAAAAATTAATAATCTAAAATGGTCATACCATTCTTTCTTTTGCTTTTACTAATCATATTTCATATAATATATATTAAATTAACCGCCTTGCTTCACCGTTTGATAAAACATTATTTTCAATTTTACCATTATAATATTTGCCATTACAAAATTGCTTATATTTTGTTTTCATTATTAAAAATGTATATATGAAACTATTAACTGTTTCGCTTTAAGTAACTCTTTCTTGATAATTATGGTTATCATATTTATATATATTATTTCTTTTAATCTATTTTTAAAAGAATTATTGTTATTGATACCAGCTCAGAATTATTAACATTTAGTAATGATATTGTGATAATTATTTAATTATAATTATATTATACTCTAAGACAATATAGATTATTGTTATTCTAAAGGAACTTATCCCGGAATAAATAAAGGCTTTATTAATATTATTAATTTATGTATAATTATTCATTTATTGTTTTATTTTATTATTTATATTAAACTGCGGAATGTGGAAACCCTTCTGGTGTTCACCTAAACTCTTAAAGAGGGTACCCCTAATTGGGGGAAAACCTGGCGGTTGAGCTTAATCTTGGAGAGATCACCTCACAAAAGTTGTCCTAGCAAGAGTACGTACTGAACCCAAGACCCATCATGGGCTATAGTGGTAGAGGCTTTTTTAATTTTCATGAATAGTAACTGATCGTAGTTTTTGTATGAATATATTTTACACAAGGCACTTCCCCTGCCGGCTATGAACCGTCCAAAGGCTCTTAGGACGTTGTAAAGGCAGTTTAGCCAAATAGTAGCACAGCTTCATTACCTTTAGCGGCCAGAGCCAATGATTAAAGGACTCAATCATTAATGTGTTTGCGTCAGAGCAGGTCGATCGGCAGGAACACGAGTGACCCCGTTATTAGTCCCTGTGTTATCTTATTACCTGAGTAGGTAACATTTACCTGATGTATAATATTGAATACATCGTTTATTATACCCGGTAAAGGCCATTGACTATCCCAGTGGGACCACGACAAACAGCATGATGCAAGTTGCGTGTGGGCTTAGCCGCATGTCAATGAATTTAGTGATCAATAAGGTAATTAAGACTTAACATTATCTAGTTTAATTAATTTTTTATTGGTTGTGGTAAACAAAAATATAGTAAATTTTACCATAAAGGTGACAATTTTAAATACATAAACAGAGATACATATATATAAAGCGTTCAGGATCAAAACCGGATAACTCCAAATTTCAAAAGTAGGCTTTTTCACTTTTTCGCTCGTTTAGTAAAGCAATTTGTTATGCTCCCGAAAGCTCAGGTCCAGAACTGGACTAAACTATAAGACATAAGGCGGAAAACTGTCGTGTTAGACAAAATTGCATGACCAAACTAACGAAAGATGTGAAAAAGTCAATTTTTGAAATTTCGGAGTTATCCGCTTTTGATTCTGAGCGCCTCAAACATACGTTGGCTTTTGTTGCCAACATCACACAAAAGTGAGTGGTCACTTTTAGAAGACGAGGTATACGTATAAATATTGTATATAAGTGTGTGCATGTTAATTAAAAATTATTTTCAAAATAAACAAAATTTTTACCCAAAACAATAATTATTTATACATTTTAAGTAACAAATTATAAATGGTGGAGGCACAATTTACAGCCGTTTAACACATCTACCATAAGCAGGTGATGTGCTATTTACAGCACACAGGGGTACCAGCACTTGGAGGCGATCTTGAAGAATTTCACAGGGAAGGCTTGGGAATTAATGAAAAACAAAGAGTTTGCATGCGAACATCAAGAGCTGACCAAATTAAAAGAGAAGAAATACAAATATAGAACTGGAATTTCAAGATTTGTGATGAATACAAGTACCTAGTATTATAACGCACGAGAACAGAGTAGGAAAGGATTAAGTTAAGAATAGTGCCGGGAAGTAGATGCTTGTTCAATATACAGAAACTATTTGGCTGTGAATGGCTGTGACCGTGAGACCAATTATGGATGACTTATGGATGTGAGAAGAAAGGATTTCTTCTATATCGGGAAGAAAAGTCCTACGAAAAATATATGGGCCTCTTAACATGGAGGGCAAGTCGAGAGTCAGGTCCAACAAAGAATTAAGGGAAATTCATTCCACACGATGAACCCGATATAATGAAAGTCATCCAGCTCAAGAGCCTACGATGGTTGGGGGATTTGGAAAGGATGGACCCAACGAGAATTCCAAGAAGGCTTATTGGGTGGCTCGACTATGTGGAGGGTGACCTGAAGGCGACGGGTATAAACCGCTCCTTTCGGCGGACAGAGGCCAATGGAGGAAGGAGTTAGCAGAGGCCATGGTTCATCCGCTAATGTATGAATGTAGGTAGTAATGAATGAATAAATTAACTGTTTAATGTTTGTTAAATATTAAATGTTGAATTTACCAAAATATTTTTAAGTATAAGAAAATACAATAATTAGTAAGAATGAACTAGATGCTTCCATTTGAGACAGGTTTCGTTACGTCACAACATGTGTAGCGGGTTTTCATTATTCCCCAAGAACCTTGGATAAATAGCCATACAGAAGTTAGGTTTAGGTTTATTAAAAATCTTAACATAATGGAGGTTTTTATCGATCCTAATGATCCTGACAGCAAATAAAAATAATAATATAAATAAGTATTATTGTATTAGTATAGTGAATGTACTAGGATAGAATCGTCTCCTGCCTTTTCCTTAATTTTTTTTTACATCGATACACCATTCTTCACTCAATTCTTTTCCCATAGCAGGCAAGCTCTCTCTCATACACAGAGGTTTCTAACCTGTTGCCATTAACAAGATTTTCCATCAAATATAACATCATAATAACGCGATAAACCGAGTATAATTTATTAATTATAATTATTTTGTAAAACATTACAATATTAAAATTGTGTATGGTCTGAACACAATTAAATTCAGTTGATTATGTAGTAATACAATACTTTTAGTAGATTATTTTCATTAATGGCGTTTCACATAATTTAGATGAGTTTCAATATAAATTAAATATTTAATAAATAAAATGTATTGTTACTCAAATTATTAAAAAACAGCTCTTTCTTCGAATGAATATTTGAATATTTACAATTTTAAGTTAATTTGTAGAGTGCTTGCAAAGATAATGTGATCAAATACTTCTTAATCAGATATTTAATACAATATTTTTGCTGTAACTCTTTATTAATCCAAATGGCCAAAAAATGCCATGGTAGGTATTGGGTTCGATACAGGGTTGTGCAAGAAGGCGATTGTGGGTATTGGTCGTAGTTAACCGCCAGGTTTCTCCAAATTAAAGAAACTCTGGAATAAAAGGAGTTACAAGAATAAAAAAATATCTCCATAAGGGAACTGTTTGGTTTCAGCTTAAAACAATTTCGTTGTATTAGCGGTTTCTAACTTTCTTGTTTCAAAATTCAGCCGAATCTTTTTTTAGAGGGTCCAGATCAAAGGTACCAATAATAAAGACAATAAAAATGTTTTTGTAAAACACAAGGCGTACCCCAAGAGGCTAAGTTGATTACCATGCTCCCTAACTACCAATACCCCCCTCCCTTTTATACGGCCACTGGATTATCAAGCTTTAAAAAATTCTTTAACTGGATTATTTAATAAATAATTGTCCCTTTTAGGCAAAGATTAAAAATTTAATCTCGTATAGGAGTTTTAAATATGATCGGGTAGCGAATTTATTCAGTTTAATGGTGAAGTAGAATCTTAATTCTGTAATCCGGCACTCAAAATTTCACCCTACCCAACGATATGATCCTATTTAGAAATGAAACACGGATATGTTTGTTGGACCTGCCTCCTCAAAAGTCCAATACGGTTTCATACGTGAAAAACAAATATTAAGGGAAAATAAACATGTCAACAATCGAAATATCAAGTGGACAGAAAACTTTTTATTCTGTTTAATTGTATTTTTTGAATTGTGAATTATTGACTAAAATTGTTTAAATTATTTAATAAGTTTATTATAAAATACTCTTAATAAATTATACAATTATAACAGAAATTAGTTTATTTTTTATCAATTAAATTTTAAAATAATACATCATTTCGCTATATCAACATGTTTTATTGAAGAATCAAGAAGGAAAAAACCAATTAAAATACTAAGAAAGACAAATAACGTCAATAATACACCTGAAACATAAAAACAACAGCTATAACTATCGATATACTTAAAAATGATAATATAATATAGCGTTATGTCTTAAAATTATACTTAAAAACTTTAAATAATAAATATGATGTTTACATCTCCTGAAATGCCAAAGTAAAACATTATATAACTGTTATAAAAATGGACTGCCTATTCGCCAGTGAATGCCTCTCGATATTATTAAAAAAAAAAAAAAAAAAAAAAAAAAACTGGAAGTCCTGGAAAGAATACTAAGAAAAATGGGCGCAGTCAAGATTGGAGATGGATGAAAACTGGGAAGTACAGAAAAATCTAATAAAAAGAATCTCAGATACTGGAGGCTGAAGTTCTTTAGACAATGAACAAGCATAGATTGAGCAATAAATTATTTTACTATGTTTGGATAAAAAAGACCACGACAAGATGGACTAAATAAGTAAAACGGTTTTCTAGAAGGAAGTGAATTTGGAAGTCGAGTAAAAAATTTGGAAGGGTTTCTAGATGAAGAAATCATCAGAACTCTGGACGAAGCTGGATAGAGGCTCAAAAGAAACGTTTAGTGAACGCATGGAGGAATATTGGGGACAGGGAAAACTCCAGCAGAATAAACGAAAATAAAGTTGTAACCTGATCCAAAGTGGTCAAAACGAAGAAAAAATATATATGGGGTTAAAGACGCCCTAGTAATATAATACATAGTCATAAGTAATATAGCTAAAACATCATTGCCTACAGTAAAAACCTTAATTATAAATGTACAATTACTTTTCCACTTCCTTGTACACAGTAGTTCCAAGTTATTTTTCTTATTGTTTATAATTTAGTTTATTTAAGTAGATATTCGCCATACATTATATTTTATGACAATTTAATAAATGCTCTAATGCGATTAAAGGATGAAAACAAATTTATAAAATTTCTCAAAATCGTTGATAATTTATCGTTGGAAAATGTATTAACTCATAATAATATTTCGTAATGAATCTTAGGTATGAATGTACACTAGGTGTTTCCAGTCTGATTCTTTCTATTAATCCGAACTTCATATGTTTTATCAATTTGCTGACATAATATCAATTACTAACATAATACCAGACACATTGCAAATAATCGGTTAATGAAACTAATAGATGCAATTAAATATGATGGAAGTAAGTTCTAAATTACAAATCCCTCCTCCTTCCATGAAAATACCATTCGACCATACCATTTTTATTTTTTTGTTGGAATGCTGCTCGTTTATTATTCATGAGTGTATATCCAGCAAGACAAATAAAGTCTGAATAATGATGAGGGCGAGACTCTATAGGATAAAGGAAGCACACGATTCTCGGGGCAAGAATATATTTGAGCGATCGACACAATTATTCTGCTCCCTTGGAAAGCATTAATTCCGGATAATGTTATTCAGTATCACTCTTTTATCCTCTATATGTATATTTAAACGAAAAAACCTGCATCATCACAACACATGAATAATCTAAGGATCAGTACGTAGTATAGGCTATACCGTTTCTAGGACAACGGTTGTGCAGGGAGGTGATTTGTCAGACATCACGCTCATATATATGACCTTACTTTACTATTTTTGCTTCATGGGTCAAAGTTTTAACATATTCGATTTAATTATAATATTAATATTATATCAATTTATAATGTATTAATTTATATGGTATATATATTTTTTCTGAACCTCCTTTATTTTATTAAATTACAATTACAGCATATAAAACAATATAATATGTACATGCAAAATCTACAGCCTTCTATACCCCATAGGTAATATGGTATATTAATTTAATCGATCCCATAAAATAATAATCTTTTTATATACATGAGAATGAACTTTCAAGCATAATATATCTGAAGTTCCTAAAAAAACAAAAAAAAAAGCGTTCGAAGAATATAACAAATAACGAACGATGACGAATACTCAATACTCAATTTTTACTTCAGCAATAATTTATATTCTTACTTTTAATTATGTTTGGAATTTATATCATTGAATATTTGTTTTCGTTTTAAAAGTTCTTTTTCCATATTTCTAGGATGCAATAGGAAAAATCCCCAAAAAAAGCCTTAAGTACCTAAAATACAGGAAAAACCAAACCAGTCACGTTTCGCCAATTCAGGGATCATCAGGACATAGAAAAAAAAAAACACATCAAAGAAGACAAATTGCAGCACATCTCACACCAACAGTCCAAACAGACTCATCAAATAGAGATAGCAACCTTCTTTCAAGACGCTTCATAAACTCTCAGAATTCGTGCTCACTTGTTGGTTTATTTATTTATATTTTAATCATTTCTTTTATAAGTAAGTTAATCCATATAAATATTTATATACATTGAAATGTTACAACAAAAATAACGTGATAATTTGTTCAACAGAATCTGTAAAATTTATATCTGACATCCGTTTAATTTATTTTATTTTACAATTTAAGTATATAACCTAGCAGGTAATTTTCTGTAAAGAAAATTATCGGATTCAGATTAAGGCAGCAGCCTATCAGAGTTTTGTGCTGTATTAAAAGGTTGTCCAAGGGTGCAATCCCTGTTACCCTTATGGCGCCCTAACAAACATAAAGAAACACAAATAATAATGAAATAAAAAAACTATAAAACTGGTACTAGGTAGTAATATACAGAACAGTCTTCTAAATAATGGAAAATTTGTGATTTATTGAATTTACACCAGTTTGTAGAAAAAAAGGCTATACATACTCCTATTTTTAAAGAAACAGATTTTTAGGAAAAATTATTTAAATATCAGAAGAGCGTTAATTTAGCACTCTTTTAAAAAAAGGTAGCAAGTGTCTTTTTTTTTTTATAAGGATAAAGTTCCTTGCCTATCCTAATCTGAGGTTGAGTGCCGATATCGTTTCAACAATTTTAGATAATATTGCTTACTTTGGGATAATTTTAGTGTTAGTTAATGGCATTTTGCTGAATTCTTAAAATCGTAAATAACCAACATTGTTTTCCTGGTGTAATCTCATATTCTGTTTGCAAATGCTAAATAAAGGATGATTTAATTTTTCTAAATTTAAATTTGTCTTTTCGGGAAACTACTTAAAATTACGCAGTGCGATACCTTTACATCAATTGTCGATAACTAATGAATTCTGATATTATATTGAAACACTATTTGTAACTGAATAATAAAAATTGATTATTTTGAAGAATTTAGGAACGATATTCTTTAACACAGTAGTGAAACAATATTTCTAACAATATATACATATTATAAAATAAAGTCCTCGGCCGCGTTTGTTCGCGGTAAACTCAATAACTACTCCACGGATTTTCATGCGGTTTTCACCAATAGCTAGAGTGATTCACCAGGAAGGTTTAGGTATATAATTTGTCGAGGTTTTGTGTAAATGGGTTGGAATATCGATGGGTTTCACCGAAGACGCTGCTTGCCTAACCCCGTGCAATTATCTATCGTGCAAGATAATAAATTCAAATATTAAGAAATATTTGGTTTTGTTTTTATTTTTATAATTTCTATATAATAAATTACATTTTTATTATATAGAAAAATTTTATTATATAGAAAATCTCTTGCTGAGATAGGAAGAAAGAAGATCAAGACTCCCAAGAAGCCTAACCAATGAAATTCGGGTGGTCCCTAGTGGCCGGTACGTGATAAAAAAAAAATACATTACTCAGACAAATTATTTAGGCACAATATGCTTTATTACCCGAGCAAAGCTGGGTTGGGTCGCTAGTTTAATAAAACAATATATTGTACAGTATAGATTTGATCAACTGCATTCTAAGTATAGTTAAATTTTACTTTGTGAATATTTTAATATAAATAAATGTAAAATGAATAAATAAACGAGGTACAGAAGACAGTTTTATATTTTATAACTTCCTATTGAAAGTTTCTTAAAAAATATTTCATTATTTTTTAAAGCCTCTTCATTCAACAGGCTTTAAATCTAAGAAAATACTAATTACTAAAATTGGATAAAAACGCAATTTTTTGAAATATTTTTCGAAATAAATAATAATAATATCATTATCAATATGCCATTATCTTTTTTATGGATTTTTTAAATCTTAAAACAGTTTCCACATCGACCTAGCATAATGATTTTACGCATTTATCAGAGGCTGCAGGAGTCAGCGTGTATTTAAAGGAATGCAAATAGAACTCAAAAGCTAAGTATATCCAAGGTAATACCAAAATAAAATTCTGATTGCCTGCAATACACACCGGGTTTATTCTTGACCTACTAGCATCATTTTGTTTAGCTTATGAGAGTAATTTATACCCCGTAAAGAACAATTTATTTTTGGATTATCAGCAAAATTTCCCAATTTTACCATCATATAAATTATTGTTTTAATATTTACTGATGAACCTTTGTTTTTCATGATAATTTAAAACATTGTTTCAAATTAAAAATTCTGAAACAATGTTCAACGGAAATATTTTTTGAAAAATATGTAAAAAATACATACAAATTAGCTTACTCGATATTCCCCTGTAAAAACGTTTTAAATCCGAAAACTATATTTAAAAAAATAAATACATTTTAATTGTTAGGACCGTTTTGATGAAAATATTGTAAAAATAAATACCTCATACCATCAAGCGTACAGCTAACAAATGTGACCTATCAATTACATATGAGCATATCAATATAAGCTTAAATATGTTTGTTTGTTTATTAGTTTAACGTCACCTTATGCTGCTATGGCTAATCGGACGATACTATAGAGAGAGTCATCCATTTTCCTTTAAAGAAGGATAGGGATCTTTAACGAGTTCCTGGCATTGCACAGGATCGAGAGCCCATGGTATGTCTCTTCCGAAGGACGCCATAAACCAAGAATTGTTAGCTCCCTTTAAAAAATCCTAAGGCCACTTGCCGTGCTGCAAACCCTCGATTTAGGACTTGGTAGCATGTTATGCTCACCACTAGCCCACACTCGAGTTTTGTCTGTCCACTGTTTTAAATATTAACGTAAAACTGTTTTAATTAATAGCATGAAAGAAAAGACTGTAATCACTTTTATAACAGGTACATATATTTTTCCCCGGGTATAATTAAATTTGAAAAAATATCTTCAAAAATTCGATACTGCGGTCGCAGCGCTGCCTGTTAATAAGAAATTCAGTAAGATACACACGGACAGAAGATTCTTAGATATTTAAAGATATAGCGGACCAGACAGACGTTGGGCTGCTCAAAGGTTTAGGAGGAGGATAGATTTACTTTAAAAAACAGTTCAATTGTGAAGCTAAATCATTCTCGAATCAACTTGAACACATACAAAACTTTCAAAATAGGTCCAACCGTTTAGGAAAAGTTCAGTACACACGAGTAGAAGAATTGTATGCATAAAGATTTGATAGACCACATAGACGTCATGTGCAATAGTTTAGGAAGAGGGTAAATTAATTAAAGAAACATAGTCTATCGGATCAGATTGTGAATCAAATCATTCTCGAACCAACTTTAACATTTTCATCAAAATCGGTCCAACAATTTAGGAGGAGTTCAGTAAAAGACAAGAATATATATATTCTTTATCTATATATATTCTATATCCCGTCTTTCCGATCTCTACACTCGATCCCTCAGAACCATGGGATTCGACCGTTCCTTTCTCGCCCGCTCCACTACTGTGTGGAACTCAATCCCTCCTTTCATCCGCCATGCTTCTTCACTGGCTTCATTTAAATCCTTGCTTTTCCGACATCTCTTGACATCCCAAAAAGATGCTCTCTAAGCAGGTCAATCATCGGCTTAAATAAATTAGTATTGAATAATCGATTTCGTTGCCTATGCGCTTTTTGTAAAGACTTTATCGCAAGCTATCCCATTCATTTATTTTATTTGGTAATTGTTGTTATTAATATATTTATTCTAGACAATTAGTTAAAATCCTGTCAAGTTTCGTACTTTTTAGTCATTTCATTTATATTTATATTTGTATTATGCTTTTGTCATTTTTAATTACTTCATGATCTGTATTATTATGTAGCCTTCTGGCCAGATGTATATTACGTTTATTTTTTTTGTTCATGTTTGTTATTCTGAAGGGACTTGGTCACAGAATAAAGTGTTTTCAATTATATTCTATATATTTCCTGGGATTTAACGCCATTGTACACATGACTACTGGCGGAAGGGAGGGTTATTGGAAGATTAACAACCTCCCAACTCAGAGGAGGAACGTAGAGATAAATTCGTTATCCTCTCGCAAAATAAGTTTTAACTCCCTTGGGAGAATTGGGCCTGCACCGCTCTCAGTTGAAGTGGTCCAAAGGCTACTGTAATCCCCTGGTCGTCCGCATTCATATATCAGATTGGCTCTTTTGTGTATAGCTATTCAGAAATTGTATACAACTATTTATAATGAAAAGATACATTAAAGGAGATTATTATAGACGACGACCGCTGAAACTCTACACATATAAAAAAATTCAGATACAATAAGAAAACGAACAATTCAGTTCTATTGACACCTACTATAGAATGAGAGAATGAACCCAAGGAGAATGACCAAAAGGGTATTCACGTATCTTAAAAACTGACACATGGATAAAGAAAACTTAAAATAACACTGAAGAGCTCGAGGTCTCTTCGGTGGCATTGTAGGACCTTCTTCACTTACGCAGGAACCTCAGATGCATAGATCTTTCAAAAAAGAAAAACAGACAAAATTTGGACGCAAGGAAGTAATAAAAAAAATTAGAAACGAGTGAAAGAGATTTAGAAGAAAAGAAAAGAACAGTTAAAACAAACGTAGGCCATTTCTACAGCTGTACGCTTCCAATTAGTAACGAATTCTAACTTGACTATAATAACTCCTGTATGGATTTGGGTTGTTTACAATTGAGGATTCTAGTTCTTCTAGAACCCTTTTATCCCCTCAAGAATAGATTTTTAAGAATAAAATTATTCCTGATATTAATATTCGATAAGTTGCCGGTTCGGACCGAATCAGATACCCCACTATAAAACCTCAATTAATTTTACATATGGCTCCATATTTGTAAAAAATTAGGACTTAAACCGTTCTAATTTATAATTAATAAAGGTTTGTTTGTTATTGTTAGTTTTTCAAATATCGCATCCTATCATCTACGTATGTCATGTTATACAATACAAACATTAACAGTTGGTATTGTTTTAGTTAAAAGAATTATAAATAAACATACATGCATATTTAAATGATATAATATTATAATTGCAAATACATACGAATTAGATAGTCCGTCCCAAGGACGGTTTTTTGAAAATACTGAACTTAATATTTATTTATTCAACTTCGTTTCTGTAATAACTCGGGGCACAGTTATCAGGAAACAATAGCTGCACAATTTAATACAACTAATTTAATAGAATGACTATAAATATAGCAAAAAATGTATTTAAAAAATTAATACCTTCAAAAAATATTAAATTTATTAATCCTGCGTGAAAATTGACATGTTCAAGTAATACTTCTGAAGTATTTTTGTATAAAGATTAAACTATGGTTAGAAATACTTAATAAAGGAATCAAGCATTCCCGTTATTTCCTTGGTCTGTTTATGAATAAATGCCATGTAAAAAAGAAATGCTTAGAGATTAAAGGCCTAAGCATCCACTGTAGGAAATTTATTCTGCTCAGATATTCATTTAATCTTTCTATTTTCTTGAATAAAGTATAGTCTAGAAATTTTATCAGTAAGTCTAATTAAGAGGTACTTTTCGAGATGAATTTTGTTGTCTATTCAATATCAACTCGAGGAGCGGGTTGGATCAGTGCGTGGAGAGCGCAGTTAAAGATCTAGGTTCCGAATCTGGTTATGATAAAGAAATTATTTAATCTCTTAAAGGCAAGAAGAATTTTAATAAGCTCTTGACTAGAGCTGCATCTTTTTGTACTTATATCTACTTTGATTTTGTGTTTTGAAATCCCAATTATATCCATTTTGTTAAAATGTTAGTCATTTAGGAGTATTTAGTTCAGTATGTAGGAGTGTTATTGTTCTCAATGTCCTAAGTTCGAGAACTGATATGGCAGATGTTAGTTGTTCTGATAACAGTTATGAATCGACACTGTCGGATCCGCATACCATCCTGGGGTTCACCTAGCAGATAATTTGGCCACCATTATTTGAGGGGGGGAAACTGGATGTTGTGTGTGATCTTGGACAAATACCCCCTTATACAATCGTTGTCTTGGAAACATTAGTTACTACTATGATTGAACCCAATACCCTTCATAGGTTTTTATTTATTAGTCGTTTAGCAGAATTACTTTTTAATTAAACTTAGGGGATAACACCCGCCCGTCTAGCAGCGGACCAACTTCCATAATTCTAATTGAATAATTATTCAAATCACTTGAACTCACATGGTTGTATAATTTTTGTATTGTATATTTTCTTACTTTTTCAAAACGCGTTCTTGGTGTTCTTCAGTCAAATTAACATTTTTACCCTAGACAAACGCATTAAGCTCTAAAATTAATTACACTCATATACATTACTATTTTAAGAATCATTTGGACTTACGCAGTAGACCTTTGGAGCTCCACTGAGCCATCGAATTCCTCTCGTAACCAATCCTTACAATCCTCAATCCTCTTTAATTTGTTAGGAATAAAGTAATTTATAATGGAATGACCGTAATGACCAATTTTTTGCTCATTTTGCCCGAAGCATATATCAATCCTTTCATGATAAACTTTATTCCAGCTCAAACCCACTAGTTTCAAACCTACTTCTTAAATTCCTGATAATCCTCCGAGGCGTCTGAAAAGAAGATGGCCTCGTGGAAGTGGAATTGGTTATTTGAGTAATACCATAATACAGGTTTCTGTATTTGCCTTTATGTATAGTATTATGTACACTTCTTTCTATTTACTTGTAATATAATGGAGTTGTAAATTTAAATAAACATATTTTTTTTTTTTGGAAATGCACTTTTTTTGAAGTTTTGAAAGGCACTTTTTTTATTTCTTATGTTTTGTAATATCCAATATTTTTTGTTGGTCATTTGTATTTTTTCCATAGTTAATACAAACTTATTTACTACAAAGAGGCATGACAATAATTTATAACAGAACTGTCTGAAAAAAAAATCTGATCGGGCGGAAGATAAAAGAGGAAAATAAAGCGATTGTTACCCCCATCAAGATGGTACATAAACAAGCTACAAATAGTCCTCTACTGGGTTAGCTAAATGCGAAGTGGGCATTTGCCAACAACACCTCGCGTTTTCTCGCCAGTATTTCAGCATCATTTAGGCCCGCGCCTGAACTTGTTACATCTGTTAGTTAGCTCCTGTAACTAGACAATTAACATGCTTGTTACAAAACAGGTGTTGCAGATCCCAATAACTGACAATGCTAACAGTTCAGTCACAACTTGGCTTTGTATTAGAGAAAGACTTGGATTCATTACAGAATTAGAGGAACATGAAAAAAAGTAAATTAACGGAGTGACAAGCGGAATACGTGACAACTAACTTTTAATTAAGTAGTAAAATTCGTAATCATTAAAATGGGAAAAATTATGAGTGTTTTAATTTGATATTATTTAAAATGATAGATGAAGATATAAACAAAACCCAAGGGATACTTTTGAGTTGAGATGGGGACCTGCCTATTATTTCAATCAGACAAAAAAACCTGTACCACTACAACTCATGAAGGGTCGAGGATTCGGTAAGTTGTAGTCTGTACAGTTTAAAGGACAACGTTGTGCATGGAGGTGATTTGCCCTAGATCATACAGGAAGCTCGTCCACTAAGTTCTGTCCCAATTAAGAATACCCACTTTATAGAAGCTGGATGAGCGCCAGGAAGATCTCCAAATCCCACATCCCCGGGTGTTAACAGAGTAAATTAATCATCGAGCATATCCGTAACTGAGCCCGGGATCAGTGCTCTACCACTGAGCTACCGTTTCAATGAGTGCTTCTTTTATTTAGATAAAAACCCTGGATTTATACAAAGAGATTACACAGACTCTATTCAGTAGAGATCAATCCCCTAACTGTATATGAATAATTACTGATTTAAATCGATATAATTATAAATAATATCATAATAAAGCAGTAAGAATGTTTATGGTTCCAGTGATTACAAATTTCACAATTGAATTAAAATATATTAGTTTCAACAAATTCCACGAGATGGCATTAATAAATGTCGTGTATCGATGAGACGACAGAACTCTGGAGTTGCAGCTTATGTCTAAATGATGAGCTTCGAATATTCTGCTAAGCTTAGGGCAGAGACATAATTAATTAGGTTGCATCAGGCTTCTATTCCAAACAGTATCAAAGGTATTTCCGATGTTTGACGAATCCATTCTCACGTCAGAAAGGACCGTCAGACATAATTTGTTTAAGTGATAAAGTATACAATCATTATTAATGTATTTATATAAAATTTCGATCATAAAATTAATAGTAAATGTTGTTATTTACTGTTATTGAAGATACTATGTAGTCATGAAATAGCGCAAGCTATAAACTGTGTAATGAACCTGCTGGTCTGTTTTGAATATTCGAGTTTGTAAGTTGGTACAGTCTACTAGACGCGTCTACCAGAAATTTGATGCTATAAATTTGGTTTATTGTTTGTCCAAGAAAGTTAATGTTATCGCATTATATTGACGTTGCAATATTGACCTAACGCCTGTTTCCCATGCTTACCATGTTGCGGTAAATTTTGTGTAAACCACGATTTGTGCATAAAATAAGTTATAAATCTACTATTAGTATAAGATATAAATTATGAAAGATATGATTATAAGCTAGGAGGCGATAAGTATTAGATAGACAGTGAACTATAAATATATCATTGTATTAATATACCTGTTGCTTGAAAAAAACAATCAATTATCACTTGTTGAACCAACTATCATGTTATATGCAAGAAGCATTCCTAGCCTAGGAACAAATAACTAACAAAACTAAATTTTAATTAAAAGTTGGGACATGAATTCAATTGATCAAAGTTCAATACAATTGATTGCCCTGGTAGTATATTCCCCCCTTTAAATAACGCGTTATCTAGAAAATCTATTTGATAAACAATTTTAATTGATTTCTCTTATTTAAATAATAAATCCTGAAAATGTCAGAAATTGGTGAAATACGTGTTAGAGATTTTAAGAATCGCAAACGTAGATATTTAATGTTGAACGTATAACAAATATCGATTCATTAAGTATCATCTAATAAATAACATGGGAAAAAAACTATTTCTAAATAATGGACTAAGAACATCAAATATATAGGCTAAATTGCATTAAACGAAAATGCTAAGACCGTGGAAAAATTCCAACGAAAAGCCCTTAAGTCTCCAAAAACTAGAAACAGAAATTGAAAAACATTTTCATTTTCTGTTTTTAGTTTTTGGAGACTTGAGGGCTTTTCGTTGGAATTTTTCTACGGTTTTAAAATTTATGTAAGGTCTCTTTTTACCTTTCCCTTTTCATTATTAATAGATTAAACACATATATCGAAGAAAAATGAAGGTTCGATTATTCTTGAGCGTGTGAAGAAAGAATTCTTTATGAAGGAATTTAAAACATGTGTTCCTACTCCTAATGATATATATACATATATACATATTAGGTCTTAACGCCCTTTCTACTTACCATGGAATAGAAGGGTAAGTAGAAATCCATTCCGCCGAAAATAAATTTAAACCTACCTAGATCGGATTCAAATCGGTGTCCTAGTAATTATACTAAGCCAAGGTAGGTCGAAAACTCATCTTCATTTAATAAAACATTGAAGCTATTTAATAGTTCTTACCCCCGACGCCATTCTTATCATTCTAATCTTCAATATTTACCACCCTAGACTTCGCTTCACCGTTGAAATATAAACCAATAAATCCCTTTTAAGATATTCTTAATACCAGAAAAACTGATAACCCCTTATCCAAACATTAGTATACCAAATCCATCCACCTCGTCTGAGAAAATTTTCTCATAAAACCTTTAGCGTCAAAAAATCAGGGTTGCCAAAAATCTAATCTACCTAAGGTATTGCCCAATCCAAAATGATAATAAAATCAGTTTATACAAAATCCAAAAAACAAAAATTGCTCAGATGGTATAATTAAAAGCTTGGTCAATAATTCCACGAAACCCCAATCTTCTCCAACAAAATGATCACAAACCCCCATCACCGTCTCCCGATATAGATTTATTTCATACATCCTATCCTTTTTCATTGTTTGAACTATTTATTCCAACATATGGGTCACAGTCGGCCGTGAAACATCGACAGAATGTTTTTAGGCACAATGTTGTACCAATGTATATTTTTTAAAAAACAACGTATTAACGCAAATCTAAAGGATTGGGGTAATACGAGTAATAAAATGATTCGTGTATTGAAAGTTACCATAGAAACTTAAATTCAGTCAAGTCCCCATTTTTGATAACCACGTAAATCAATAAAGCATTTCCATTCATTCATGGTACAATTAACTGTTAATAATATACTGAAAATTATGATTAGATAACTCTGAAGTTTAAAATCAAATAATAACAAGACAACTTTATTTATCATGATAATGACACAATGTAAATATTAATAATTCGGATAATATATCTAAACACATATATACCTAGAGATCGTATACCTATAGATACGTCATATATCTCTCCGGATCTGTTTCATGGAATCCGTTTTCGTTGTTGTTAACACGCACATATTAATGTATGTTTTTAACATGCTTTTATTACATTCGCCTGTATGTAGATATTTACGTTCAATGTGAATTAAATTGAACCTTTGGGAACTTATTAAGGACCTATGACAATACAACTTTTCTCATTATCCTGGATTCAGGATAAGCGTTTTTTTCATATTGAGGCGTGGACTAGTGCATACATGGCTTAAGATATGATTTAAGTACATCACTTGACTGGAAAATTAAAAAGAATTTGAAAACTAAAATACTTTCTTCAACAATTATCGGAGTAAAGTACGTGTAAGTAATTTCAGTACGTGGTAGAGACTGTACTGTTGGAGAACGGTTGTACAAGATGATTTTTCCTATATCACGCTCAACCGCCAGATTATCCCCCGATTTTAGATACCCACTTATATTAGGGACTGGGGAGTTCCAGGAGGGTCACAGATCCCATAGGATCCAACCCCGGCTGTTAACAGATAGAATGAATTATCTTCCTCAGCCGTGTTCGGACCCGGAGTATCAGCACGGCAACTCAACATTCTGCGACTGATATATTTATTTCAAAGATTAAGCCATGTATGATTTAGCTCACGCCTTAGTACTTGGACTACCGTGTCTTCGGGTATGAAAAGTCGATGATACTGCTCAGGATAATGAGACATACTTATAACTGTTTGTTTTGCAATCGGTCCTTGAGAAACTTGGAAAGTCTCAATTTAAATGGATGTTTTGAAGTGGACTAAAATCGAGTTCAAAGTCATTCCCTTTGTAAAATAATTATTATAAGTAGAAACTGCTAAGACATCCTCCCCAATCTGAATGCTAAGGTTTTGGATACTGGTAGAAGGGAGGTCATTGGGGTTAGGGATAGGCCACTGAGCGATGAATCCACGCTCTGATACATCCTCCCTCCGCTACCGTCATAAACTGGGTCAATACTCCGTCTCCGTTTCTTATCTTAATACTTAATATTAAAGTCACTCTCCCAACTTAGCTTACTTAACTTCATTCAGCTCTGTGGGAAGGAATCTAGAGATCCGCATTCCGGCCGCCTTCTAGGAGCAAGGCACCCTACAGTACTCCTACAATAGTTCCAATCGAATAACATAGACCAGAAGTTGATATGCAAGTACAAGGTTATAAAGAATTCGAAAGATCGATTATTTTATTAGTCGACTGTAGTCTTGATTTAAAAAAATGTTTAAAAAAAATTAGTTTTTCATATTTTTATTAATGCGATCATAGTTAATTTATAACTAATATCATATCTAATTATCTAATATAAACCTTTCATTAAATGCTTTCGTTTAATTAAGAAAAATAAATAAACCGTACCAGTTCAACTCTTGAAGGATCTTGATTCAGTACATAATAGAGACTGTACCATTACGATGACCCCGGTAGGGCAGGGAGGTGATTTGTCCGAAATCACGCTTAACCCCCACATTCCCCCCACCAATTAAGGTTAACCATTTTATAGAGTATGGGTGAGCACCAGGAGGTGTCTGCCGATCCCACAGAGTTCATCTATTGCTGCTAACAGATTAAATAATTTATCTGCCAAAACCGGATTCGTACCCGAAATCTTCAGCACAGCAACTCAGCCTTCTAAACACTGATCTACCCCCTTAAATACAAAATGAGAGCCATAAAAGGGTAATAACAAAAAAGTATAAAGAACTGTAACCTCTGTAACTGTTATTCATGTTAGAGATCTGAAAATGGCCAATTATATTAAAAAGACTGAAAGGGTCATTGAAGAGTTCGAGGTTTCTCCGGTCATTGAAATGCCTTTATTCATTTAAGGAGTTTTACTTCAGAATGATTACTTTTCTATTCTATTCAAAATATGTATATCGTCAGCTTAAAGTAACCAAGTGTATTGTTTTTCACACTTATTTATTCGTTTAACCGTAAAAATTAATGTACATAAAACATATATAATAATTAAAGATCCGGCCTTGTTATAGATTAAAAAAAATTACATCGCCAGAATGAATTTGAGAATCAAAGGTTATCGAAAGGCATTTTAATGTGTTGATAACTACGACAAATATTAAGATCAACTCATCACAATCACAAACTAATCATCGTAAACATCATTTGAACGCCATTATTTCTTCATAACTGTATTTATTTGAACAGTCGAGATTCTAGTTCAACTAAAGGTATGGTACGAATTGGTACCATTACGGTTAGACTAATAAATACTACTCAATCAATGTTGCTATAAACAAACCAAAACTGTTTTCTCAAACGCTGGAAAAAACAAATGTTCCAGATATGAGACGAGACTTGGACAGTTAAACAAAAACAATTTCTGATGAATTTCAAACAAGCTGCAGAACAAGAAGGATCTAGTTTCGGAACCCAGAGTTTCCTATCAACCATGTTGAGAGTTTATTATCAACATAAACATTGAACTAATTTTAATTAAACGAATTTATTGATGTATTTCCGTCAAATATTCATCGATATTGTAGGATCAAATTAATTGTACGTTCAGTTGTTTTTATTTTTTAAATATTTTTTTTTTATATTTATTTTTTTATAAAGAAACGTGATGTTAAAGTCCTGCAAACATTCTAAAAAAATAATGCAATTAACGCTTATTAGTGAATGGATAACCTTCAAGAGAAACCATAAGCAAATGAGATTTAAAATCGTATGTAATTAACAATAATTAGAATATTAATTAAAAGGTATACGTTGTATTTGAGTATCTATAGCGCGCTGCAGCGTATATAATATAAGGCAAGACAAAATGTCGAACGCCTACAACTTAGGCTGATATGCCAACACAAAGAAAAATAAAAACACTTATACCACTACCAACCCTGAATGGTCTTGGCCACAGTACATGGTAGAGTCTGTACTGTTTCTAAGACAACTGTTGTGAAGGGAGGTGATTTGTTCGAGATCATGCTTAACTCCCAGGTTTTTCCCCTAATTAGGGTTGCCCACTTTACAGAAGCTTGATGAGCCCAAAAGTTCTACAGGCTCCTAAGAGCCCATACGTGGGTGTTTACAGATAAAAAAAAAATGTATACGCCACACCTGGATTTGAACCCGGGACCTTCGGCTTAACAATTCAGCGCTTATGTACAGAGGTACCTCTGTTCCCAGCAAACTCCTACAAACCGTCTAAACAATTTTGAAAAACTTAGTCGATAAGACATATTGCGATATTAAATGAATTTAATATATTTGCACAAAATTATTAATAATAGCATTGTTAGGACTAATACGAGTTGGCCGTTTAAGAGTACATAATATACATACAGACAAGATAACTATAAATAGTACAAACTCCACTAACGTAAGAGTAGGTATGTATGAGATATGCTGCGACCCACAAGCTTTGAAATGCTCTTAGAAGTGAGCAAAACCTCGGGGAGTTTCTGTTACAAGCCATGCAAAAAGAAGAATGCTTTTTGCTTCCTTTTCTAAGTCCCCTGTGGCATGTCTGAATAAATTCATCTCATTGTCACAAGCAAAGAAATGAAATTATAGATGAGGAAAGATACAATACAATCCTAGAAATTATAATTTTATTGCTGTTTACTTTATTGTAAGTAACTTGATTGATTCATTCAGTGTTTCTAAATAAATTATGTACTTTTAAACCTTTTCACTATATAAGCTATATAAATTCATTGGAAAAAAATAAAATAAAATTAAAACTAAACTTGACTAACTTTGAAATATTATCTCTACAATTTAATTAAACCGAATAATTTAAGGATTTATTTTTAAAAAAAAATAATATTTTTGTAAAAAATATGATTTGAATTAAATTTGGGAAATAATTAGCTTTCTAAGGATGTATTATAAATCTATTATACTTCTGTTATTTCAGGAAATTTCCTTTCAACGCGGAGAAATATTTTCATTTCATCTCCTGTAATTAATTATTAAATTCTTTCATAGTCTATATTTATCCATTAATTTCTTTCGTGGCAAACGCGGGACGGTTATTATTGTAATTAAACAAAAGTGAAGGTACTTTAGAGGAATATATATTTTTTTTAAATTGGCACTTTCTCGACTCATAAGGGATAATTCCGATTATGAGGGGATAGAAAAGTAAAATATATTAACTTTTACATAGATATAAATAATTTGATAAAAAAATTCATTTAAAATATTGAAAACCTACCTTTTATATACCTTAATATTTTTGCAATTTGTATAATGTATTTTATTACATCCTGTCTTCTACCAACATCGATTTAATTTTTATCAAGTAAAGTAAACACTTGGGTGAACGCCAATTATTCTTAATTCATCTCTACATAACATGGATTAGACTGGACTTAATAAAATATTGTTTTACAATTTTTTTTTTTTTTTAAACATCGTTAAATTGAGTCGTTTGAGTTCTAGTATATAGACAGCTAAATTTTTTGTATTTCATTGTTGACAGTATAGTTCTATTAACGGTATGAAATGGTAGGGAGTGCAGTCAATGACTACACAAAATAAGAAAGATATATTTTATTCTGCCAACGTTTCGGCCTAAGATGTTAGCCATCTTCAGGGCTGTCAGAGGGGGGGGGGGAGGTGCGATGTAAATGCGTTGAATTGCAACTAGCTCAGTCGTTAGTTTCAATATAATACATAAATATCTTTAAATTAATTTTACTATTCTAAATGTTAACTTATTTGATTTATTGAAAACTTATTTATAATCAGTACTTTTAGTATAAACAATGCTTTCAGTACTTTTAACTAATTTTCGCATTGGCAGGAAATGTTAGTACTTAGGAAACGCTGCCTATCTTATATTTTTGCTTCTATTTACAACTCATGTTTATCAATAACCATTTGCGTTTTGCGACCTTGGCAGCAGTAACATATTCTTACTCTGACGGTAATTGCTCAGTGCGCCCTAAGCCCTACGTAATTTTCAACTTAAGTTTAATATATTTCGAGTTGCTTTAATAAATATCATTGAAAGCAACAAAACAATTCCGGGACAAAGGAACTGCTAGAAACGCAAAACAAGGAGCCAAGCGCTTATGATGCAATATTTACGACGATGAAGACCATTCTCACCCACACCTTTCTAATCGGAAACTCTTAGGCTTTCTAAAAGATGAACTGTTTGTAAGCCACTAATGCATTTCATATTTTACGTAGAAAATACTCTCATAAAAATGTACAAGTTTCCTACGTGTAATAAATTTTTAAGTCCGCAATGTTGTGCGGGTAGTAAATTACCAAGTCCCGATCTAGATAAGGTGTATTAAACTCAGATAAAGGTTATAAGTATAGACAAGATTATTTTACAGGAAATAACCTATAAGTAACCTAACAAAACGAAAAAGATGCCCTACAAAGCAAAAATGTTAAGTAAAAAAATTAAAATTAATTGAAGAAGAACGCCTAGAAAACGTTTCGAGAGAAGAAAAATGCATAATATAAAAGAAGTCCTCAGTGTACTTTTTGTGTATGGCGATGACTAGGCCTTCGAGGCTCACCAGATACCTCAGAGCAGATTCTTAACTGCTAGAGGAATAAAAAAATATCTCCCACAGTAGGTATCGAACTCAAGATATTGAGCACAATAACACAACACCCTAAGTGATGAGCTGACTTCTCCTTAACTGACTAATATCTAACTTATCAACATTGTACCAAATCTGATATCATTGGAATTTAAAAAAACAGTATCACATAAAATATTAGATATAGGTATAAAAGGATGAAGCTCACATCACGATCTTATAAATTCTTGTGTAGTTCTACAAATATAAATAATTTTGTCCACCACACATCATTCACCCACATGCCAATCTATTTAAAAAATAATTAAATTTAGTTTTCATGGAAATTTCATGAAAATTTAGCTCACACTAAGTAATGCAACAATATGAACTATCATATACAACAATCGCCTCAGATTACACCTTTTTTTACGTTACATTACAATCAGCAAATTAATATTTTATAATTTATATGTTTGTTTTTTTTCAATTATTGGCTCTCTACACAGCAATTAAATCTGTTCCGCCATTAGAGAGATTAATTTTTATTTCAATTTACGGTGTAATGATTAATAGTTTCACGAATGCAAAGTTTAAATTAAAGCCGTTTTAAAACTGAATTCTAAATGTTTATGTTCAGTACGAATCACCATGTAGGAGATTTTTGAAGTTTGTGCTATACCTCAAAACAATCAGCGTATTAGACTAAGAGAAAAGTCACAAAATGCGGAGGGACGGTTTAAAAAAAAAAAAATTCTGAGTTATTGAATATGCGCTTACCTTAAAAAAAATTATCATTTCAGGGAACTGCTTCAAAATTTGAGGAGAGAAGTTTTTTTTTCCGATTGGAATCATAGGCCCTTTGTGGGAAATAAAACAATAAGAAAAAAAAATGGCTTAACTATTCTACTATTCGTTAAGTATTATTCCATTACATTAAAGATGTGGTTGTAGTTGACATTGCCTGTTAGAACTCGGTTATTTAAAACATAGAATTTTTAAAACATTGACCTAACATAAGTAATGGAGCTCAGATTACCAGCTTGATGAGGGCTTTGCGTGCTGTATGCCTTTTGGCCAGAGTTCTGTAGGTGGACGTACATTTAAAAAATACACTAATAAAAAGCAGTTCATGTTTTTTATCATTTCATCGAGTTTAAATGAAGGAACTCAACAGGAGATAAATGTTTTATTTGTGAGCGTTCTATAAATACATTACACATCGTTCTTATCGATCAACAAGTGATTTATTTTTTCCTTTTTAATGTGATTATTTATATAAATATAGTATTGGAATCTTATCCACATTATATTTGTTTTTCTATTTGGTTAATTTTTGTTTATTTTAATCTTTCTAGTAAACCTTTAAGTGTTAGCGACTCTCGGGCGATGCGCACAGCTTACCATCCTGAGAGCTGAACATTTTTAGCCCGTGACAGCTATATAGGTTAATTATAATTTAAAGGCGCGACTGTAAATTATAATAGTATTTCTTTCTCGCCAGAAATAACGTTCAGTTATTTTGAAGCAGCAATCATCTATTAAAATCAGTAAAATTTAAATATTTAAAACTTAAAAAAATCTGGATCGCCTTCGCAGCTATTTAGTGTCTCGGGCGATTACGAGCAATGGATCAATAATGCCTACCATAAAATTGACTAAAAATATCATGATATTTTAACTTATTTGAACTCGTTAATATTTTGACATAGATTTATTTATTTTTCTATAAAGTGTTTGAATTGTTTAATAATCTGTCTTACTTTAATGATATAGCTAAAGTTATAAGAATAAATATGTTTCACATTAAGTTATACGTAATATTTTTAATCATAATTTCATTTAATTATTACACGAACAAACGAAAAAATACCAAAGCACATAGTTGCGCCCATACTCCCTGTTGGTTACTTTCAATAGACATATATATGCGTTCCTAGCACTTGAAGGGTTAATGTCCATTCAACTGTAGGGGCCATGGAGCTCCACGAACTAAGTTATTGGTTGGAAACGCTTCCATCGGGCTATAATATTAAATTAATCTACTAGAATACCTTGACAATGAATGTAATGTATAAAAAACGATGAATTACTATTACACCATGTTATTACTCAATCCCTTTCATACAGTCACCGTGAGAAAGAATACTTAGACAAGAGAGGAGACAGACAGGACCTGTGATGTAGATAATAATAGCGAGATATATTTACTGTCAGCTCTTTCTAACCTTCCCCTTCATTGTAAACAGTCAGGTTATCTTTTTAGTCTCCTATTAATACGATCCCATGGCCATCAGCTTTTCATCTGAAGTTCATCTCCATCTGTGGAGGGATAACGATGTTGTGGTAAACGATACCAATACTGTGAAGTCTGTAAATAGTTTTTGGGTACTTCGTAATTCATGTCCATAGTAACATTGATCCATACTTCGTTAGGCAGTATTCTTGTTAATATTGTTGAAGAAGTAATTAAAAAAGTGTTTTTCATATTATGATTCAGTAGCAAAGGTTTCGGTACATCACTCAAAATTAAAAGATGAGACTGTCTGCTAAACATAATAATGAAATGTTGGTTCATTTAATGAATGAAATTTCGTTGGTTCATTTAACGTAATTTTACCTTGCTATGGCTAAAATATGACTATGGCAATCCTAAATTTTGCCTATCCAGCTATAGTAGAATATGTCCTGGCAACGCTAATACAAACTTCTGAATGAGGAAGGAAAGAAATGAAAATGGAAATCTGTTCTTCTTATATATAAATAACTAAAACGAAGTTGGTAACTTCCAGAAGTTTCTCCGCTGAACAAAAATTTTAACTAGTTTAATCAGCCGTCTATCTTTTTTTTTGGTTTCATTCTCCCAGTAATGAAATTGGATTACAAACTTTAAAGAGTTGGGTACGATGGTAATATCCACTTAGATCCTCTTTCCAGTTCAATCCAGTGGTTATTGCACCACACATCATTCCAGCAAGCATAACATATGAATAAATTATACTTTACCTTGAATAAGTTCTTGAATTGAATAGGTTCCCTTGAACAGGAATTTATTTATTATAATAATGACTGCAGTAAACATGGAAAATATAAAATTTAATTCAAATCTCGAACCTTGTTTAAATTTTTTTAATAAACTATCATGTTGGAAATTTTTGAAGTTTATACTATACCTTAAAACAATCAGCGCATTAGACACAGAGAAAAGTCACAAAATGCGGAAGGACGGTTTTAAAAAAAAATATCCTGAGTTATTGAATATGCGATTACCTTAAAAAAAATTAACATTTCAGGGAACTGCTTCAAAATTTGAGGAGAGAAGTTTTTTTTCCGATTGGAACCAAAAACCCTCTCTATTTCAGTAACGATGTATATGAGTATGATGTATATGATCGTTACCAGGCAGCTAAGACGAGCTGATGGTAACAGCCAGCAATGTTAGATGGTGCATTTTATTTAATGGGAGCTTAGTTACCAAAGAATTCTATAAAGACTGGAAGCATAGAAAACAGCAGTTTTTTCTTTTTAACGTCATCTGAGGAGAATTCTAGAAAAGGTTACAGGGCGCTCATAGAGGAAACGAAAACTATTATATAATTATAGTGTCAGAGCAAACGAAAACTGGTGGTTCCATTGAAGGCTCGTCTACGTGGAGTATTTTTAGCCAGTCCATTCTGCTGCCGTTCTGTTGCCGACTGTACGTGAAGTAGGGTCGTCCGCTTTGATCCATCTGTCTGCATAACTTTCTTGCCTTGACAGTTACCAAGTTCTTGGAGGAAAGTTGATTTTTCAAGGCGAGCATCTTATACACTTGACTCAGCATTTTACTGAAGACACTTGGAAGAAACAATATGCTGCTACTTCTCATATTGTATTCAGAGTAGTTAAATGGTTGTTGTTTATTCATTTAACGACACCTTATACTTTTATGGTTGATTGGACGATACTACATTGGGAGTCTTAAATTTTTCCTATATGGGTATAACTAGAATAGGAATCTTTAGCGAGTATCTGACACCCCACAGGCTTAGAGCCATCATTTTACGCCCCTTCCGAACGACGGTATAACCAAGGATTTTTTATTCCATATAAAAAATTCTAGGGCCCACTGCCGGTCAGCAGAACCGCGACCTTAGGCATAGAAGGTCGTTATGCAAAACATCACACCACAGGTGATCCCAAAATATATGGATTCTACTTGTCAGTAAAAAAAAATAGTTAAACCACAGTTACTAACAAATGAGGCTACAAACGATTAAAACAACAGAAAATTTTTGAAACATCGAAATTGATACCATGAAAATGCGAATGAAATTATTTGGTCATCTCAGCCGACTACCAGAAAGAAAATCGATTGACGAAAAGAATAATAAAAAATGTAACTTCACTAAAGAATTCCACACCCTGGCTAGATTTTTTTTTTTTATGATCATCAATTGAGCTCATAAGAATGATTATGACAGAGCGATAAGGAGTGAATCATTCGTGCCAGATGCTAAAGCTCATCGAAGCTGTGCGATGTGATAACATTAACAACAGAGATCCCTGAGGTCATCGATAACCTTAACTAATCCTCGATGGATTATATCGATGTTTGTTATGCATCCGAGGAGGTGTCGAATTATGTAAATTGCAAGTTAATAATAGCCGGTAGATTCCTTCCGCGTTATCAGGAATCAGATTGATAACAGCATCGTATTAGTTCAAAATATATTTTTCTCAATTGAAAAATAAATGAATTTCTGTTTACTATTGCGTCATTTCATATGAAATATGTAATTTATTTTAATTATTACTAAAATTAGTGGACCCCTGTTTTTTTTTACTATTTTTGTGTTTATAGATCGCAATGATCTTTTTTTTAAAATAATATTAACTATTACTGCAATTGAATAAATATTGTTTAGTATCCCATCAAATATGACCATGGAATTTTCGTGTAATTTTTTCAAGTGTTTAATCTTGGACACACAGCAGCTTAAGCTGCAAGAAATATTCCCATCGCGTTCGACGAAATGCGTTGTAACGAACGGGCCTTTGGTTTCAGGAATTTTCAGCTAGTGACATAGATTAATTCATAAATAATTCATTTATCCTTTCAACCAAGAGGTGAAATCATTACATCCACAAAGTAATGAATGGGATATTGAGATAATGCAACAAAAACGTATGCAAAAACAAATTACCCATACTCTTACACGACAATAAAGAAACTAAACGAGCTGAGTTAAGAAGTCCTCCCACCACCAATTTATTTGTCAGATTTATCTCCAACAAAAATCCATCTGCTTAGAAATTCGGATAACTTTTTCCACCTGATGAAAAATTTGAACAACTTCTATAAGGGTAAAATCTTTGAAAATGATTCTGAAGTAAAAAAAATGCATTTTCAGACTATATTTCATCACAAAAACTTGTGATTCAAGAAAATTATGTTAAATATTTTAAATACAAATGCTTTGCTTTCATTAAGTTGTTTTACTAAATAACCTTTCTATGGAAACCGGCTTTTTATATGAAAAGATATAACATTAGGTTAATAAGTGGTCATTACATATTTATTATTAAGATGAGGGAGAACGGTTATGGTTTTCGTTTAGCTTATACACACGATATTTGTGGTTTATGGCTCACCAATTTATACGGAAACCAGTAATATTTTCTAGTAACTATTTATCAAAATAGTAAGATATAATTTTTTGACATTGTACACAATTAAATTAAGTCCTCACTATCGAACTGGAGTCAGTTTTTCCACGTTTTTCGTCACTTACCCCTTCTTTAATTACAATTTCCTATTTAATTACAATTCATAAATGTACAATAAACTAGTCAAACAAATGTAGAATCATTAAATAATTGTTAAAATATTAATGGATCATTGTCTGGAGTTTCCGAAATATTGAATAGGTCTGTCAATATTTAGCCAATTCTGGCTTCTTCAGGTCAGGATACAAAAATAAGAACACATATTGTATAAAGAAAAGATGGAGTTCATCCTATGCCTAAAAATGTATACCAAGTAAAGACATAAGCTCAGACCAAGAAATCTCCACATACTGAAGGAAAAGAGAAGCCTCAGAACAACAGTTGGAAAAACTTAAATTAACCCTAGAGAAGTTACAATGGCCGCACGAGAGAGATTTCTAATATATTCAAAAGTCTCGTGTAAGTTGTTTACCTGTTGCATCCCAAAGACCTTCTCAGTTACATTATGATCTTGGGCTTTTTTCTGTTCTATACTTTTTTCCTTTTTTGATAGTGTTTTTATTTTATAAGACTGATGGCTTAATACTGTCATATCACATGTTATTTCTGAATTTTTGAGCCATATACTATAGCAAAATACTACTTTTTAAATATAAAAGACTGGTTGTTATAATAAGTTGTCTATGTAAATGAAAAATGTTGCTCAACTTAGATGTTTATTTACTATAATTTCTTATATTTTACAAATACTGAATTTATTTCAAACATAGACTTTATACAGTTTTCCTATATATTCTAATCTAGACCTGACTGAAAAATATTCCTCCGTTCAGCCAAGAATCACAAAACAAAAAAGAATAAATCCAGTACTACTACACCCCTTGAAAGGGACTGGGATTCAGTACATGGTAAGGACAGTGCTGTTTCATGGACAACGGTTAAGCATGGAGGTGATTTGTCCTAGATCACGCTCAAATGCCAGATGGTTCACTCTTATTTTGGGTACCCACTTTATAGAGGCTTGGTGAGCCGGAGGAGGGTCCTAGATCCCATAGGATCCATCTGCGGCTACTAACGGATTAAATAAAAGTCTGCCCAGCATTGGGATTTGAACCCAGGGCCTTTGGCAACTCGGTGCTCTACCACTGAGCCACTCCGCTCCAGAATCACAAACGCTCTGTAAAAATCTACGCCATAACCTTGATCACTTATATATAGTACATTATATTGCATATTTCGCAACGCAGCGCTAGAGATTTCCTTATCGTTATTTCATAGGCAAAACAAGTAGGTTTTAATACGGTTTACACTAGACAAAACAAGCATCCCATGAAATTCCTCTGATATTTCGATCCAACAGCTTTGTTTATTCCATTCTCCTTCATGGTCAATCAAACAAGTTTGATCAAAATAAATTTCTAAAATTAGACGATGAATTAATTTTAGACATCGAACCCTCCATTCAAGGCATACTGTCAGTTTCTCCATCTAAGTAAATAAACAACTTTTAACCATTTGATTGAAAACATTTTACTTCCTTAACGATAACAGGTATGAAAGCTTAAAAAATCGTACTCGTTATTTATTTTAATATAGAAACAAAGCAACAAAAGACAATGGAATGGTTATATGTTTAACAACTAACAATCGAGAACTATGATGCAAGATAACAGAGTGGCTCAGTAGTAGAGCGCAGAGTTGGCGTGCCGAAGGTCCTGGGTTTAAATCTGGCTGAGGCAGATAATTTATTTATTCTGTTAACAGCGGCGGATGGAGATGGAGTGACGAAATACCCCATGTACTACTATAGAGAATTGTGTTGTGGTTTTTCACGAAGCCAATTCCGCTCGCAGATTCGGTCAGAGCGGTCTATTTAATTGAAAGAAATATAGCTCCTCGTGTGCCACAGTCACAATCCATGGATTTAGACCGAATTATCAGTGTTCCTGAACTTTTTTCTTCAACGGTGGGAAGCACACTGTGGAATCGGTCTCTGAGGACTGTTTGTGGAGCTATGGGCAGCCTGCCGCTGTATAATTAAAAACATGGTTTTCTGCTTTTGTATACTAGCAACCCACCCCGGCTTTGCACGGGTTATAAGACAAACTACGCCTACATGTTTTGTCTGTCTAATGTATTTTATAATGTAGATATTATAAACATAAAAACAAAACAAAATATTTCTTTATATAAGAATTTATTGTCTTGCGCGTTAACTTTTTGCGACTCGTATATAAGTTGATAAGGATAAATACTTTTCAAATACCACACTGTACATGATTTTTTTAGACGTTAAAATGGGTACAGTAAGCTTCCCCTAAAATATAGATATATGCTATCACTGACATTTTTGCAGATCAATAAAAGAGGAATATTACACCATAAGGCAGCGCCATCGATGAAACCTCCCAGGCTGCTATACTTTTTCCAACAATTCAGACAATTATCGTTATATTCCAACCCATTATACAAAACCTCGACAAAATATATACCCGAACATTCCTGGTGAATCACTCTATCTATTGGGGAAAACCGCATGAAAATTCGTGCAGTAGTTATTGAGTTTACCGCGAACAAACGCGGCCGAGGACTTTGTTTTATAATATGTATAGATATATTAGATTATATATTACTACTTACTATGTTATTAATTAAACAGAGAAATTATTGCAGTAAAGGTGGAAGTGAAAAATATGATACCAAAATTGAAATTATTTGAAGAAGGAAATATTAACTCAATTCAAATCATCTAAGCAATTGTTCCTGTATGAATTTCAATTTTTGTATTTTTAATGGTTGTATGTATATATATATATATATATATATATATATATATATATATATATATATATATAAATATATATATATATATATATTAAATAAAAAGGAATTTGTTGAACATCGAGTGTATACTAACACTTTTTGCTTTCTTATAATAAAAACTTACTAGCCTTGGGTTTGTAATTTAATTTTTTTTTAATAACGTCTAACAAGGATCTATTACTCTGAGATGAAACTTGTTAGGTTGGCTTTCGCATCCAAGGTTTCTCCATCCACCTTCCTATGTGTATCCCTTAGGGAAGGTTTTCGAAAGATCACAAATACAATATGTGCTAAATTTCTGTCAATAATTATTTTTTATTATTATTGTAATTAATTATTTTTAATAAAAGTTTTCCAGAGTATATATCCGATGGTATTCCATAGTTAAAGCAATTATGCAGAGAAATTTATATTACTTTTTCTGTTGGTTTTTTTTTCTTACCCGACAAGAACTTTTTAAAATTATGATAAATGGATACTTCTAATCATTTATTAAAATCAAAATGCACATCATTCCAGTATATCAGTGTAATAGACATGTTGGGAGAGTACCTCACCCATGTATATATAAACTATTGAGAAACCTTCCAAGTGGTTATCCATGCCTTCAATCTCTCCATGAATAGTATTCCAGTTCCCCGTCACGTCATCTCTTGGGGTTACTATCGATAAAAGTCTTCGATATTTCTTTATGCTCCTTCTACCAAATAACTTCATAAGTGGCCAGTACGTGATTCCGAAACCACTTAAATGAATAAGTAATAACTGGTTAACTTAAACGAATGCTAATTTAAATCTGATTAATATTAATTATAAGTTTTGTTAACGGCTTTAGGACGAGTTTCTAAAATTCTAATGACTAGGAATTTTATATAAGTTTTGAATTAATAAATAAATAAAAAAATTAAAAATGTGTACCTTAACGAGATTGATAATAGGCCCTTCTTAATAATCAATCTAATTGATACATAAATATTACAGAATAAAATGGTCTAATTTTAGTTAATTGATTAATTAAAGTAAAAATTAACAGAAATAAAATCTATTACATTTCAATAAACTAGTTGCATTGATACAAGCATTAAATTAATATCATAAGAATACATATTACTAATTATTTTATATATATCATGGTTTTATAAGTTACAAAAATAAATTATGATTTTTTTACCCCAACTGTTTTTATTTTTTTTATTCTAATTTAACTTCATAGTTCGATTTGTGGCGTATTCAATCCTTCTTCGACAATGTCCATTATAAAAAATTATAAGAACTAACAAACAAAATCAAGAATAATGCTCTGAATTGTACAAATTTTTCACTTCATCAAATTCGTAAATATGTATTGCAATTTTCAGGAATATGTCGTAATGCATAATAAAACGATTAAACTTGTTTTTCGTTGGGAGGAAAATATACTAGCCAACTCAACAACATTTTTTCCCCTTTATTATTGTTGAATTAATTCATATATTTACATAATGAAGTGCCGTATAGATTTAATTATTTACTACCTGACCTGGCCACGCGTTGCTGTGGCTATTATAGTAGTTTTAAAAAATATTATGATAAATTTGAATTTAAAAGAAACAAAGAATGAATGAAAAAAAGGAACTAAACAGATTTTGGATTTTACATTTTATTCATCTTATACTTAAGTATAGTATATAATAAATATAAAAATATACAAAATTCTTAACTGATCAAATATAAGAATTAGTTTAATGAATGAGGTATATAATGGTTGATTTTTAATTATAATAATATCACTAAAATCGGTCGATTAGTTTCGGAGATTAGCCCGAACAAACATCGTGACAAGAGATTTTTATATATATCGATAGGTAAAATTCCTGTTATTTGATCTACTTTAAAAAAGGTTACTCAGGGTTTTTTTTCCAAAAAGGCACCGATAAGAAGATACAGGCCAAAAACTTAACTTAATTTTTAACTCCAAAAATTTCGAGGTTTTTTGGCCAGCAAAAGTTTTCCCATCCGTTTTTTCTTATGCAAATTTGGATTTACACTACTCAGACATGCCCTTACGCAAGTAGCAGTTAGAAAAAAATATAATTTTGCAAAAAAAATTTTGCGGTCATTAATCGAAATAAAATATAGCCTATATTTTAAGTTGGACAATGTTACATATCGGTGCGAAAATTCATTAAAATCGGTCCAGTAGTTTCGGAGATTAGCCCGAACAAACATCGTGACAGGAGAATTTAATAAATATAGATTTTAAAATTAATAAATGATAGAGAATATTTTATCCATCAATATAGTAAAACATAATATGTTACCTATTATTGTATATAAAAATAAAAAGGACTCTATTGATTTACTTTTAGTGGTTAATTATTATGTTTTTTTCAATGTTCATTATTATTATCATATTTAAACCGATATCTCTATCATTCTTAATAGATTATTTGGATTTCTTATTCATGGATCAATTCAAATATATAAGAATAACGATTTTTGTTTTTAGGTTCTTAGGTTCTTGTCCTAAGTACAAAAATGTATTCAATAAACGATTTTTTTAATATAATGTATTTACTTTAATTCTCTACAGGTTATAAGAGCAATATAAAGTAATCAAACCTAATCTTTATTCAACATTCATTCTTCTTTTAATAGTAAGTACGATTTTTATTTTCCAATATATTTTTAAACGAATTACTTTAAGGTATAGAGATAGATATCATATAATAATTATATTTAAAAGGTGTTCAATAGAGAAGAATGGATGGAGGATGTCGGGAAATAATTCAATACGTCTCTTTTCGGTTGGCACCTTCATTAGAAGCTATTGAGAGTTCGGCCACTTCAAGAGGCGGGCTGTGCGATCAATAAGTTATAAAATTTTAGTTCTCTCAAACACTGTTATTTAGTCTTAACTATAATAATAATCATTTATTATTTTTTTAAGTACATATAATAGTTTTTCGTAAATATAATTTTATCCATAAAATGAAAACTATCACCAAATAACAACACTGTCGTGAGGATGATAAAAAGAGCACGGAATTTTAGTAACTTGCATTTTTTTCTTTGGCTTGATATATATCCGGAATTATTTATTTACAAGAATTAAGACATCTAAAGAACGATTTAAAGGAATTGAGACAAACTAATAAAATATATTTAATTACAATAATATTAGTTTAATTAGTTTATATGTGGGGAAGAAACTGGTCTGGGTAAAGGTCAACAAATTAGTTTCTTTAACAGTGAATCGTCAGAAACTTTTTTTCGACCCACATTAGATTGCAGGTATTCTTCAGGGCTGGGTAGACATGATACAAATATAATAAAGAATTGGATAATTTAAATGGAGAAAATTATAATAAAATAAATCAATTAACGCGTAATGATAATCAAATTACTTTACTTATTTTATTTGTATTAAAACGTTTTTAATAAAAGTTTTTGCAACGTCGGTCCATAAGGAATAGTTAATCACATATAAGGAATTAATTCTTTGGCCTCTACCGGACCATTTACTTTCCCAAAACATAATTAAGTTTTATTTTGCACGAAATTGCACATTTTTTATACTTTCTTGAGTAAATCTCAACATAAAATTGCACAATTAAAAAAATATGTTTATTGCTTAATAATTACAAACAAGTAAACATAAAATATAGAGCAATGTTTAAGAGGTAATACTTGTCACCTCAAAACACATTATCAATTATTAAATAAACATCAAGCATTATATTATATTCTACGCACCAAACGTTTGTTTCCAAAGTTCCATTGTGTAACACTTAATCTTCACAAAACTAAATAATTACTTCTATATATTGTGTTTTAGAAAATGTATTTAGCCATTAGCTATAAATTAATTAATTAATGAACATGAGCGCTAATAACGTATCTCCTTAATAATTTATGAGCAAAATTAATTATGCAGTACAACCATTAAAAATACAAAAATTAAAATTTATAAAAAAAACAATTGCATAGATGATTTTAATTGAGTTCGTATTTCCTTCTTCAAATAATTTCACTTTTGGTATCACATTTTTCACTTCCACTTTTACTATAATAATTTCTCAGTTTAATTAATTAAGATAGTAGTAAAAAATAAAGTCTAAGAATTATTAACCAATTTGTGATAAACGGGAAGATATCTATTAATTCTGCATTAATTTAATAACAGAAAAATTATACTTGCGGTTATTACTATCTACAGTGTATCCATCAAACAAGATGAAAACTGCCTACATAAGATTTGGGAAAAAAATATCAATTCCTTAATACTCCTTCAACTTTAACTACCAGACAAAGTAAAGCTGGATATTTATCTAATATTAATTTCAGTTATAACCTTCAAAACGAGAAGAAAATCCCTTTCTTTTTATGCAAACTTATAAAGGACGATGAATGACCATGTTTGTCTTTTACACAAAACTTGGAAATAATTTATGCCTTACATAACATTAATTATTGAAAAAAAAATACTAACTCATTTCGGTTTCGTAAACAAAAAATGATAAATTGAGTTATTTAATAGGATAAATAAAGAGGATTCAGTATGTACGTTTTTTTCAATAAATAATCTTCAATTAAATTTTGTATTTGTATTTTTAACTAATTATATTTGTATTGTATATTTAACTTCTATCTTGATGAAGACTTGCATATTTGGGCTTAACGTCTTTTATTGGGGTAAAAAAAGGTTATTTCAACATTCCCGGTGAATAAGTGGTTAGGTTGAATTTTGTTCAGTAAACAATCGATATAAACAACCGATTCGCTACTTAGGGAAGCGGGATCGTGTTATTTTCATAGTAAATAAGGGGGCTAAGTACTGACTCCATTGGACTAAGTAATGACTGCATTGGCTTGAAAAAAAGAGTTATTACTTATATTAAAACTCTATTCCAGGCCAAAAACTACGAGAATGATACGATCCGCTTCCTTCAGTGCAGTTATCTCTCTTTGGACAAAATTCGTCTTAAGTAAACGGGGCTGCAGATATAGTAGTAAAAAAAACCTGAATCGTTATTTATATGAATAATGAATAATGTAAAATACGTTTCATTAAATATAGATTATAATAGCGGTCCATTATTTATTCGTGGTACATTACGAAATGTAATATTGACCAAGCCCTAAATTATATGCCCTCTGTATTGGAAATCGATGTACCACTGCCTCCTTAAGCTATATCGACTTATAAGATTGGCAAGAAGAGAGAGAGTGAGAGAGTGAGAAAGAGGGGGTGTGATGGGGGGGGGGGGGCACCGGTTATTTCCTTTATATTAAAGATCCTTAAAAAGTAACATTTTCTTATCTTTTTTTTTTTAGTATTAACGGTTTAGTGAGTAATTTCCTTAAAATTATCTTAGCTTAGCGTTAAAGGGTCATTTCTGCACTGCTATTGGATTATCTTCAAACCGATCTAATTGAATTAATATTTTTTAAATCATTAAAGAAGTCCGATATTATTTTTAAAATACATATAGAATATATTTTAAACAAACCTGTACCACTAAAACCCGAGAACGGGTTTCGGGATAGTTCATGGTAGAGACTATACTGTTTCATGGACAACGGTTGTGGAGGGAGGTGATTTGTCAATCACGCTCAACCGCCAGATTTTTCTTTTGATTTGGATACCCATTTTATAGAGGCTGGGTGAGCCCCAGAACGGGGCTAGATCCCATATGATCTATCTCTAGCTAACAGACTAAATAAATAAAGTCTTGCCAGCAGCGGGATTAGAACCAGGATTTTCGGCATGGCAACTAAGTGTTCTATCACTGAGTCCCCCATATATATTTTTTAAAAACAACTAAAAATTAAACTAAGCATACAAATGCTTGGTTTTTAAATGCAGTTTCTAAACTTATTCTTATCTGCATTTTAGTCCAAATCTAAATTTTACTGTGAAACAACGGGAGTCCAGAGCCTATGCTTTGTGTCAAGTATTCGTTCAAGATCCCATTCCTGATTATACATGGATAAGAAACATTTAGGACCCCCACTAAATCATTGTCCGATTAGTCATAGCAGCATAAATTCATAAATTGACACTAAATAAACAAACAATATAGATGCTTACTTAGATGACTAGCCTTACAGAGATCAAAACTTAAAATGGAACCCTATTAAAATAAGGTTAAATATTGTTTCCTATTTTATATAAATCAACATTGACAAGTAATTGGGAATTGAAGTACTAATCCAAATGTAAAAAGATTAGCTATCGCCGACTACAGTGGCTTGTTGGAGTACTGGAAGTGTCGGAGCGAGAGATATATATAGAGGATGGTGCTTACAACCCCGCATTGCCAACTGGGCTACTGTCACCATGTCCTCTGATTCACGTTGTATTTTCGAAACATGTCATTACGGCAAGTGCCCTCCGCTCAGAGCTCTCTCGCATTCCCGTTTTCGGTCATGGAGAGTTTATAGCTCCAGAACTAATTGCCTCTCTAGGCCATGTTAGCCTCATCAACAAGCTCTCAGGAATCATGACCAAAAATTCTTTATTTATTTTATTTCACAACAGCGATCTGATAGTTCATTATTTTGCCATTTATCTACCATCTAAATCAAATAGTAGTAGTTTATATGAATATAAACCTGTGGCACTGTAATCCATGAAAGATCTTGACTTCAGTAGAGAGAACGTACTGTTTCTATGCCAACGCTTGTACAAGGGAGGTTATTCGACCGTGATCACGCTCAAACGCCGGGTTTTTTACCCAATTAAAGGTACCTACTGAATAGAAGGTGGTCTCAGGAAGGTCTGCAGATTACTCAGGACCCTTCCAAGACAGTAAACAGATTATATTGAATCCGGCAGCTTCATCATAGCAACACAGCGTCATATACACTGAGCCACGTCGCTCCCTATAAATATATATCGTAACATGGTCATTAAAAAAAATAAAATCATTTTACACCTGTTGCAGTAACTAACGTGACGCTTTTAGTTTAGCAATTTCTTTGTTAATTTAAAAAAAAAAAGTGTTTATCGGTGATGCCTAGCACTTTTCCCGCCATTTCACTGAATCAATAGTGCAAATGGTATCAGTAACTAAAGGATAACTCTGAGGAGAAACGTTTTTATTACGAATTATACCCTTGAAGTAGGATAGTCCCTTTAAAATACTACATGTTCTAAAAGATAAATCAATAACCGCTAAAATTCAGCGGTTTTAATTTCTATACTTAACCACTTCTTCATACTTAACCACTGCTTAAAATGGCTCGGGGACAGTAACTAACAGGACACAATTATGGCAACTTGAAACAACTTTTCTTACCAATCAGCTGAGAGAAATCTGAGGAATTGATGTGTATACCCAAGATATGCCGTTTATTCAGCAAGTATAGTTCTTTGGGAATAAGAATTAACGAGAAATGAAGACAGTGAAATGACACAACAATATCATTGATAGGAGATTCTGTTATATATTTCAAAATAAAATACCTATGCTATTGCTGTATTTTATTAAAAAGGAAAGGTGGAGAAATTCCAGTACTTTCATGTTAGCCCTCCCACAGAAAATTAATTCTGTATCCGCTCCTGAAAAGAGCATTAAACAATACTACTGCAAACAACTAATCCAACTGTAGTGGCGCCCTGCTAAACCTAATTGTGTGGTCAACATTGTGGCAGAAATATTGTAAAGTTGATAAATATTATACTTCTATTATAAATAAGAAGAATGCCTTTTACAACATGTTTGTTCACTTAAATATTTAATATGTTTAACCTTAATTTACAACTATATATATATATAATGCAAATTCAAGCTAATCGTATGCAACCCCATGCATGAGCAACGCAACATACAATGTGATTGTGTATACAATATAAAACGCCTCCACACCACCACACAGGACTTAGTGCTAGTTACCGAGTAGTAATTAAGGGTTATACCATTTAAGATACCGATAAGGTTGTTCCTTTCATCGTCTATTCCCTTTTGACTACAGATTACAATAGCATTAATATTTGACATATTTAATACAATTCCTTAAAATATGCCTAATACTGTGAGTATGATTACCATTTCTTAACATAACTAACTCTTTCTACATTTAGAATCCGTAAAATAAAGTAGTATAAAAAAAGGTATAATTCCTACTCGACTAATACTTTCCACGCACAGTTAAATTTTTCCAACGAATTTTCACGTTAAGTAATCCAAGTATGAAACCGATATACAGTTGAAAACTCTTTGATCATTTAGAAATACCTTAACCAGCGCCATTCTCAAAGCCCAAAACCTCGTACTAAGATTCATTCATACATCAATTGAGGAGTCGACGTCGAAAAGGTTGACATCATTATTCTTTTTTACATGGAAAAGGTAGTAATTAATCATAAAAAAAAAAAGATATGAAGAGGATTAAGTCAAAACTGTGAGTGGTTTAGTTTCAATGCACCGTGGAAGATACTATTTTCCAATTAAAACTTTTCATTTTTAGTTATCAAAACAGTTTTTTTCTTCTCTTGTAAAATTACCTTATGCATGTCAAAGCCTCAATTTTTCCCCCACATTCTTAAATATAAATCCCCTACTATCATGCCAGAGTTATATTAGCTATTAAATTTTGCTTATATTATACGATGGTAGCGTATAATATAAGCAAAATTTACAACTAAAGTCAGACGAATGCTTCTAGCACTGTACTGTATTAACCTGAGGAAAGTCCCAGGACAAACATTGTTGTTTATTTCATTATAATTTCATTATAATTATTCATTATAACATTCAGATGGTGCAAGGGGACTACAACCGTTGATACCCAGAACCGGGGAAACTGTTTTATATTCTGGGTCGGCAATCTTATTGGGCACGCAACCTTCCACATCTTGAGTATAGAATGTTTACTATAACGGCCTTTCGAACTCCTCGTATTCGTAGTCGAGGCATGCTGTTTACGGAGTATATAGGTCACTTGGCAGAAAAGCCAATTATTATTTCTCAGCAGGGCTGGGCCTTGGGGAGCGACTAATTTTAAATAAGGTAAAACTAGGGTTAGTGATAATGTGCAATGGCTCATATCCGTTCCTCCATAAAATATAAATTAAGAAATTAAATATGATCTCATCTGGTGTAACTACTGAGTAAATGAAAATTTGTAAAGCTTAGATCGGGTATAGTCTTGTGGGGATGCTAGATATTTTTACAAGAAATCCTATTTGTCGTAAAGTTGATTGAAATTTGCCGTGGAATCTGAACATTTAACGGAGTGTGCTGATTTCCGAGGGCTAGTGAAAACGAAAGACCTCAATTTATTCTCATATAATAAAAAAATGAGAATAAGATGGTTGGGTCATGTGCATCGAATGGATCAGGAAAGATTACCAAGGAAGATAATGGAAGCCCCTCGGACGGTAGAAGAGGAAGAGGTAGACCCAGGGTACGGTGGCTTGCAGATGCCGTGGCTGACCTAAAGCTTCTGGGAGTGAGAAGATGGAGAAGAGCTGCAGAGGATCCCTCGGAGTGGAGAATTGTTGAGGAGGCCAGGGTCCTTCGCCGTAGCGCCATCAGAAATAGAGATAGATAGAGAAAATGTTTAAAAAAATTAATTATATTTTTTTATATGCTTTTATTATTATTATCTTTAGGACGCAATAGGAAAACTCCTAAAAGCCTTAAGTTTTATAAATACAGGAAAAACCAACTTCAAAATAAATAAAAAAACAAAACGATTTTTCTTATTACATCCTATTTTTAAAAAGAATTTAAAGTTTCATTTTCGAGTTTTTATGCTCATTTTTATTGATCAATATTTTTGTTAACAAGACTGAGAACAAGCTAACTGGAAATTTAGCACAAACTTTGAACAATGATAGACAAAGTTGGTCTAGAAATGTAGGGAGTAAATGTTTAGAATAATGTGATTTTAGGATCTAGTACACCGGTTTGCTTCTGATAAAACATCATCGTGATACAAGAGATAAAATTATGGGGATGAAAATGGTCCGGGTGGAGGTCAAAGAAATAATTTCTTAAATGGAGATAACCTATTTATAATAAATCGACATTTTGACCCACATTGTAGGTTTTCTTCAGGCCTTGGAAGTGAACTAAAGACCTAACTTTATTTCCATAAAAGTGACCTACGTCACAAGCCCTGAGGAAGGCCTACAATGTAGGTCGAAACAGTCACTTTCTAATAAATAGTTTCCATGACCTTCGCCCAGACCATTTTCTTCCCTATACATAAGGTCAACTAATATTATCACAGATATAATTGTGTTTATCATGCGAATTAAAAAGGATTATTTACCTGACATGCAAAAGACAGGTAAATAAGGTCAACAAGAACTGATCAAATAAGCAACTTTATAACCAAGGTCGCGGCCGAGGGTCACGCGATCGTAACTTTTTCAAGTCGTGCTTCGCTATTTAAGCCCTCTCCAAGTCTGAAGAATTTATTAACAGGTAATTATCATATTAAGTTGACAACATTATCATAATGCGTAGAAACTTATTGAAATAATATTTAAAAAATCAAAATAAAAAGATATTTACTTTTATATGAGACTTCAGAATCAAAAGTGGATAACTTTATGAATTTCAAGAATTTACTTATTGATATTTCATGGTAATGTATTAGCAGTTTAGCTCACGAATTTCAGGCCCAGAATGGGACCAAGAGAAATAAGGTGGTGAAATTGCTTCACTAAACTAGCGAAGAATGTGAAAATGTCAATTTTAAATATTGGATTTATCCGGTTTAGATCCTAAACACCTCCTATAGACTTAAACAAACAAAACGCTACTAGTCATTATGGATAATGCAATAGCACAGCGAAGAATGCTATGGATTTTTTATTACAGACTGGTGTTAAGATCGATCGCATATGTCCGCAAACAGCCATTTCACTAATCTAATCCTTATTTTTCCGTATTGTATATAGGAGGTAGAAGATAAATTAGGTTATTTTATGTACACAAGTTCCATGTGGAGATCGAACACAAAGTCTTAATAAACCTACGTTTTGACCCACATTGCAGGTCTTCATCAAGGCTTAATAGTTACAAGTATGGGAGTTACTGACTACTACGAGTAAGTAGGTAAGTCGAATTTTCTTAAAAATCTTCGTGTACTCAGGGAAGCGGAATTAGCTTATTCCCGTAATGAATAAGTGGCTAAGTCAGCCATCGGCTTGAAAAGGAGTTAATGATTGTAAAATTTCAAGCCGAAAATTACACGATACCGCTTCCCTCAATACAATTAACACACTTTGCACAAAATTCGACTGACCCACTTACCGGTGCGGCAGATATTAAATTAAATATCACATTGGAACGATTAAGAAAGTAAGAAAAAGAAATATTACAGCTATTAAAGGGAAATCGTCCCAAAAAATTAAAGTCAGAAGTAGTTTTGAGCCAAAACCAGAAATTTTTTATTCCCCACACACTCATTGCATTTAGGTTTCTACAGGCACTATCTATTCCAGTTACTAAGAGTAATAAAACTTAAAAATAAATACATTTAGTAATAACGTAGAATTAAGCATGCATCTAAAAATATAGAATGGTTTGGGATCTATTGTATTTCAACTGAGCAGAAAAGGTCAGTATGTAAAACACTGAGTTGCGATGCCGATGGTCCCGGGTTCATATCCGGTATGACAGATAAAATTAAGTCTGTTGACAATCATAGATGGATCTTTTGGGATTTGAAGACCCCCCTCTATAATGTTGGTCGGATGGTCGGGGGAATAAACCTTTCGGTTGAGCGTGATCAAGGCGAAATCACAAATACTAACAGCTAGTATGGTCTAGAGGCTATTTACTCGTACCAAGACACTTTACTGTAATGATTACTAGATCCTACTACTTCAACAGAAAATAAACATATTAACACTAACGAACGACCTTAGAGCGACTTTGGAGGAAAGTGAGGCATAGTTTCATGAGTTATACTTTTGCATAAATAAACAATTCTTAAAATTCTTGGGCCCATTTATTGCTAAGTCCTACATCTAGCTATACTTGCCTCCTAACGAGTAGTTCTTGGTTCATTCCGAGGCTTGCCTGGCAGCAATATTGGTTTCCGTTTGACCCTAATGGCCTGGAGCTCTTTCTTTACCCTTTCCATCATCTTAGTCGGCTCCCTTATTTCTCCTTATTCCTCTAAGGCGAGAAATTGGTTATCGGCATGAATACGAATTTATCAAAATTTGTCGAACTGGCACCAGTAATCATCAAAGTATTAACTAAATAACAATACTAATAATGCCACAAAGAAAGAATTGGGTCTCTATTTAAATACTCTGGAAAAGAGAGCAGAAAGCTGCTTATTTCATTCATGAATAATACAAGTTATTTTTTTCCAGCTTACCCTAGACTCATTAGGTAGGAACCAGAAAATTGGAATACTAATAATAACTACATGGTAGATTTTACCATCAACTGCATGAGTCTCAGATTAATAAGAACTCTCAATTGAATGGTTAAAGATAGGACAACTGCTTGGAGAGACTTAAAGGTTTACTGTAGCTATACAGGAACAACTACAAGAGCCTATAGCGAACATATTCTTAAGGAGAACCTCATCACGGATTAATGTCGCTTCAACTCGAAAGCCCATAATGTGTAGGGCATGTGGAAAATGGGTGCAAAGCTTAAGTATGAGCGGACTACTTGATCAGACATATGAAGCGAAGATATGTCACCAAAGTATGTGCAGACTATTGGGACTGTTGGGCAAGGATGAGGTGCAATAAGCCAGAATAACTGGTAGAAAATATTAAAATACAACTTTTTGGGGATGAACATGTAATCAACGACCAGAGTAATGCATAGCCGACCGGATATTTTCTTGATTCATAAGGCAAGGAAAATGGCATCATAGAAATAGCAGTCCAAAGTGATACTAACCCAATGAACACCAGAGCCGAAAAATTAACAAGTATCAGGAACTTGCCTATCTTATTAGGATGGTATACAAAAAGCTACATAAAAATGAAATTAATAATGTAATGCATTTTTTTTATCTTGACTTACATACTGCATTGCCCCAATTCATAATTCCTTTTCCTGAATAATATAATAGACCGAAGACGGACTTCAGAGGAAATTGTTTACATTTTTTCCCGACAGAGCTAGATATATAGAGAAATAAAACAAGAATATCCTAACCGTTAAATGTTATTCCACTGGCTCCTTGCCATCGCCGCCAAACTCCGCAGCAAGCGAGCATCAGTAATTTTAGTCGACGATGCGTTTTAGCCTTTAAAAATTATTATTAACTGGGTTATCTCTATTTGTTTACATTAAAATAGGCATTCCAATTTCCATTAACAATATCGCTATATCTGTAGATATAGATCATAAAACTAAAGACATTTTTAAAACTTGATTAACACTCCTAATACCGGGTGGGGTCCCCCAACGACCCAAAGCTCATATTTTTGACTCTTCTTAAGTCAAAAACGAAGTTATGCTCACGAGCGTCAAGGACATTTATCCTTAGACTATATGTAACACAAAGATTAGAAGATAACGAATTTCATACTCAAATAAATCATTGTGTATTATTTTTTTTCCAAAAAACGAGCATGGGTTCCCGGAACGACCCCACGTGGTAGTTAATGTTAGCCTTATTTCAGATCGCCGAAGTCACAGACTGTGCCTTTTCAGGCTCTTTATGTAATTTCCTTGAAGAATATTTGCATTTAAAGTGTCAGTTTGCCGATGTGGGACCCAATTACCGTCATAAATCTATATTATTATAGTTAAGTAACTATATTTTCACAGCTATCTTTGTCCTTCCCCGGACACCGTTCGGCTTAACTAGTTTTTCCCATTTATGGACATTTTTGTTTCGTTTGAAGTCGATTTTATACTGTTTTGATCACACCATCGTGTTTGCCTTAAACAAATCTATCATTAACCGCAGTTACCAAATTTTGGGGGAAAATGGATGAATCTCGTTTTCCCCCAGTAGTCTTCATAGGTATTTAAAATCCGTCAGCCAGCTGGAGGCATCTCACAAAGACCCGGATAAGGAGTTATGAGCCTACTCAGTGTACTACTTTCGGGAATGGTATTGTGGTCTTCCAGGATGTCAATAGCCGCCCAGAGGTTAGGTCCAGGGGAGGTCTGTTCCAAGGAAAGAAATATAGGTCCTCGTTGGCCTCCTGACAGAGATAATTTAGTTAGATTTGTCACTGTCCCAGGACCCGATTGTTCTTCGGTGGGAAAGGAACTGCCGATTCGGTCTCAAAGGGACTTTTTAAGGAGCTATGCCCAGCCAACCGCTGCAATATGGAAACCATGGTTCGCAGCAACGTGAGATCGGGTCACCCCCTGAAGGCTGTCTGTATATATCTGTGGCATATTATAAGTAGTATAAAATAAAGTATAAGTAATATATGTAAGAAATCCACATCGCGCGGCCACAGATCTTTATGGTCTATTGCGCCAACTTAAATATAAACAAATAAATATATAATATATTGATAATATATAATATAATATACAGATAAATTTATATATATTAGAGTTTAAACTACAATCAACTATGAGTGTATTGGAATATTAGTAATGTAATCCTGGAAGTAAGGATTAATTCGATGTTGCAAAATGGACACCAAGCTGCATCAGCAGTTACGTTCATTCTCACGGCTGGTTAACTCAACTGATTAACACGGCTGATTAAAAACATGATCGAAAATAAGATTGGTGCATTTCATTAAATTAATATTTCAATGTATTAGAATATTTTCTAATTATTATTATTCAAAACGGCTTAAATGTTGATTTATATAATTAATGTCCAAATAATGTGATAATTACTTTAGATAATTAATGAATCTCAACAAATTATTGTAATATACACTATTTTAATATTGTTTCGGTATTTATTAAATTTGCATACATTTTAGTAAAAATTTAAAATGCTGCTACCATAGAGAGAGAAATGCTTTATTTTATCAGCAGTGCTGTCAAACTACATTGGATTGCCATAACACAGCATACTGATCAATCCATATTGGACATACTGTACATTACAATTTTAAATTTATAAATTTCGACCGAGTCTGGCACCCCGGGTTGCTTTACAAACTCCGTAAATTCCTAACTCCTACATACGTTCTCATTATCCAATCCTATCTCTCCTACAGATCATTTACAGTAAATCATAATAATGTCTACTCACCCCTCTTTCCCCAATCTGCCGGCGTTCTTCAAGGCAGTATCCTCGGCCCAATTCTCTACACAGTTTATACAGCTGACATCCCAACTCATCCTAATAGTATCCGTACCACGTATGCGGATGACACATGTCTATTATATGTCAACACTGATCCAGTTATAGCATCCCATACTCTTCAATCCCACATCACTGACCTTGAAAATTGGTGTCAAAATTGGAGGATTAAAATAAATTCTCACAAATCTCATCAAATCACCTTTACCCTCCGTCGTAAACCAGCGACTTCCTGCCCCCCTGTATCGTTTAATAACATTCCTCTAGATCCGGTACTTAGGACTACACCTTGACAAACGCTTAACTTGGAATCCTCATACTAGACTGAAACGACAAGAAACAGCTCGCCGTTTCAGGCTACTTCAGCATTTACTAGATAAACGTTCTAAGCTCCCAATTAACTACAAGAGACTCATTTACATGACAATCATTATACCCATCTGGACTTAGGGAATAGAGCTTTGGGGCTCCACTAAGCCATCGAATTCCTCTCGTATTCAATCCTTACAATCCAAAATCCTTCGGAAAATCCTTTATGCTCCTTACTTTGTTACGAACAAAGTAATCCATAATGACCTTAACGTCCCATTTATTGCTGATTTGGCCCGAATCCGATATCAATCTTTTCATGACAAACTTCATTTCCACTCAAACCCACTAGTTTCAAACCTCGCAACCTCTTCAATTCCTGATAATCCCCCGAAGCATCTGAAAATAAGATGGCCTCGTGACCTTCTAAACTGAACTTTTTATTTGAGTACTACCACTGGGTAGTTTCCCTACTTGTCTTCTCATGTCAATGTATTCACTCATTATATTTACTAGATGGATTTTGTATACAGTTGTAAATTTCAATAAATAAATTAAAAAATAAATAAAAATTATAAATATTCGTTTTCTCCTTTTCATGCCATTAATCAAGATACGTTCTTTAGAACTACAATACTATTACTATTTCTTTTTACTTTCTTTTTTCTTCTTAATAACGAGAAAGCAAAGAAAATAAAAAACCTTCGTGTGGGGTATCATCATATATATATGTTAGTGAATTATCCCCAGGGAGTCGAGTATAACATTTTTAGCGATCACTGCCACTGACACCCTGGTCATCGAGGAAGCACCATGTTCTTTTCGGAATCGTTTCGCGAGACCCAAACCAAAGTCCTCTCACGGTAAACACTCTCTCTCCGAAGGCCTCGCGGAATTTCTCCTTTAGGAAAGGGGTTGCTTATCATATATTTCCTTCTTTTCCCTTTCCACTCCATCCGCCTGGTCAAGGTCGTTATTTTCAAATCTCACCGTCGGATCCAAAGTTATACGCTATCTTTCCGGTCTTCGGAAATGCGACAATATCCGCATATCTTGTGAATCCCTCGGTTTCAATACAATAGACCTCGTCAAAGCAGGCGAAGTCTTTTTCTTAAAGTAGCCTCATTAATTCGTAGTTGACCCTATGGTGTCGGCGTATCATGAGGAGGGAGTTGTTGGGGCATTTACCCAGCACATGGGCTGGTGTTTCAGACTCTCTGCCGCATTTGCGACAGAGGGACCCAACTTCTTTCGCCTGTCCGCTGGCTCCTGGGACTCCACACATAGTTGATATTATAAGCAATTTAAATTTTAATGTTTTGTTTTTATTTTATTAGTGTTGCAGTAATTTAGATTTGCCAGTTAAACTAAACAACCACGATAAACTCTAGCGATTATTCATGTACATAAACTAATTTAAAAACCGGTGTGTGCCTGTCATTAACACGGCCGTGTGTTGTACGTGAATACGTTTACGTAACGGATACAATTTCTTATATAAAATATTATTATTTATGTATTCAGGAAAATAATCAAATAATTACTGTGTTACAATATAACTTCATTAATTATAGTTCTGTTTGGCTTGGTCATATGTCGTTTTATTGGTATCATTCGATCGCTCTTGAGAGGCTCTTTCCAACCCTATACGATCTCTGTATTTGGATTTGACTTTTCGACACGTATAGGCCGACATTATATACTCGTACTTTTGATGATTTTTTTTTTTTCATTTTAACACCTTATTATGTCACTATTTTGCACTAATGTTTTATATATAATTAATAGGTTTTGACGACAGCTGACGATTGAAACCTTAACGAACGTCGTATAGCTTCTCCAAGTCAAAAGTTATACGGAAAGTAAATCTCTATACGCAACAAAATGACCTCAAAACGGCGGCGCTTCCCCTCCACAGCATGCGTAGGGTTACAGTCCTCACTTATCGTAATGTAATCTTTGATCCTTTAGCTATCCAGTGATCTAATTGAATTTTGGATGGAGGTGATAGATAAGTAGATGCAACACTAAACTGTATCCCGTGATTTTATTAGCATTGTTTTTTTTAATTGTCTCCCACTATTGAAGCAATTTTAAAGATATATTCACGTAAACAAATAATTAAATTATGTTATACCAAGCGTTAGCAATTAAAAAAGATAAAATATATAAAAAAACACTAACTGTGGTGTAGTCGTTAGGATTTCAAACTTGGATTCGCAACCCGGCCGGTAGAATTAGGATTTTTTAAAGAGAGTAAAAACTTCTTGGTTAACTCATTCTTCGATGGGGACATAAAATTGCGGTCCGGGGGCTGTGAGGTGTCAGATACACAATAATGAATCCTATTCTAATTATGCCAGGATAACCAAAACTTAGGACTCCCACTATAGCATCAGACGACTATAGCCATTGCAGATATAAATTAATAAACGTTATAAATATAATTAATTATATCAATGAAAAAGTTACTTGATAAGGTTTAGATATACAAGATTAAAAAAAATACTGAGACCATTTGTGCTTTTTTTTAACGGAGTAAAACTAAAAAAACTAAGAAACTAATAGTTTAAACAAAAATTAATATTATTGGTTCTTATATTTTTAGCAGCTACTACTTAATTATATTTTTTAAATATTTAAATGCTTAAAATATTCAATGGGGAAAAAAACAAAACAGAAGAAAGGATTAGAAAAGCCATTATATTTAGAAATCCTTTGAGAATCAATACCCTGGATATAGCAGAGAGCTGTATGAGCTGAATACCCACATGTATAAACAGACTTCTTCTTTGATATGTTCTTTGGCCGGGCACCAACAGTAAATAACTGACCCTCTATTTCAATTCTCTTCAGAGAATAAAATAAGGTTAATTGCGAAAGATAATATCCTCAATTTAGTTTAAATGTGGAACAGAGGTTTATTATATTTCAAGACACTTAGATAGATAGATAGATATAAAATGCTCTTTATTATTAAATTATTTACAACTGTTCTTTTTAATTTTATTTTCCACATTAGCAACCACAGCATGGTACTTTATACCGTCTGCCGGGAGTTTGATTAAACTAATAAACAACAACAAAAATAAAAAATAAATCAAATTTCTTTTTGACATTAATAATTAAATTCTGAAATTAAAAAATGTCTATAACGGCCCGCATTACTTACAAAATTATATAAACCTATAAAATTCTCTCCATTCATAATATCTATTAATTTTTGTTTTGATATCAGCTCATATTTTAAGAATTTTTTCTATACAATTTTAAGACGGGACACACTGCCAGGAAGTGAAAACTGTTTTCAATTTCATTCAGATTACACAGTGAGCATAGCTGTATATTTTGCGAATCAATTTCAAATGGTTTGTAATTTAGATTCAGAAGTTCCCCACTACATTTCATAACTACGCTAATTTTTTTTGTTGCTTTAAAATGTCTATGGTAATCTATTGTTTTATTTAATGAGCTATAGAGGCCGTGGTGTGTGCCCTCTGCTGCTTTTGCATGGCAAACTTGGATAAAATAATCTTTGTACAGCTCTAACATTTTGAACATTTCTCCCTCCCAAGTACCCACGGAGTTTAAAGTTAAATCCAGTCTATAATTTATTTTTTTTGCAATTTCCCCCCACTCTTTAAACCATGATATGTTTTGTTTTATTATTTCTCTTGCTATAACTGTACATAGCCTATTTTCTTTATAATCTAGTATTTTTAAAATATAATTGGATTGCATTTTTAGTGTGTACATACTTAGACACTTAGAATTATTTAATTTTTTTTAGTTATCGCGAAAAAGTTTAAATCACAAGAACCCCTTCATATCTAAGATTTCGTTGACTATAATCAAACTTATAAAAGTAATAAATCATTAAATGAATTGTGAAATATATATGTTTATTGAAACCACAATTAAGATTTTTTTAATTTTAATTTGCACCTGCGCAATTGCGCAACCAGCAAATTTGATCCAAGATTTATTCTCATTGGTTTTTTTACTGGAACATCAAGTTTCGGAATGGAAATGTCAATAGTGAGTAGGTCTCTTGGCCAATGTGTTTTTAATCTTTTCCTATCAAGTCCAGGTAACAGGGAGTAGGAAAGCGGAAGAACGAGTGGATTTTGTGTCGATGATTGGAATGTTATGTATTTGTTATGAATATATGATTTTATAGTGGGAATCTTATTTTGTTTATGGTGTGATTCGAAATATACCATCGTGCATTAACAATTTTTCTGAGAATTTAGGACTGTACTGTTTGTATATTGTGTATGTGGACTTGTTTTGCAGAACTCCAAAGTTCTGCTCCAAAAGTCCAAATAGGTTTTAGTATACTGTTATAGTTAAGTAGTTTGCTTCGTAAATCAAGTGAAGATCTGTAGTCCAGAAGATGTGATAGTTGGTTGTAGCGTCTTGTCAGTTCTTCTCTTTTTAATTTTGTATATACGTTCCATGTAAGTCTTTTGTCCAAGTATAGTCCGAAATGGCGTACATAGTTTTTGGAAGGTACTTCCTCGTTGTCAATTTTGACGGCACGAAGCTTTGCAAAGAGAGAAGGTTGCATGGCTCAATTTTGAGGCGTTTATTCTGATTTTCCATTTATAGAACCACTTTTCTAAATCAAATAAATGATTTTTAAGAGCAATAGATGCTAGGTTTGGGTAACTGTGAGAAGAAATAATGGCTGTATCGTCAGCGAAGGTATAGATGGTGGTGCATGGGTGCTCCGGAATATCAGAGGTGTAAATGGAATAGATAATAGGGCTTAAAACACTGTCTTGCGGTACACCCCTGCATTGAAGAAAGAAGGAGGAAATCAAAGAGTTAACGGAAGTACTGAAGAATCTGTCTTGGAAATAAGATTGTAGAATTAAAAAGTATGTAAGAGGTAGGTGAGGTTTTATTTTCCAGAGAAGACCCTTGTGCCAGACACTATCAAATGCTTTTTCATTATCAAGAAAAATCGCAGAGCTATATTCTTTTTTCTCAAAAGGGATAGATATTGCGATACATACACGATACGATGACACTGTTGTACAGTGGAGTGATAGAAACGAAAGCCAAATTGGTGGTTCGGCATCACTCCGCTATTTTCGAGGATAGGCTTTATGCGATTAAGAAAAAGGTTTTCAAACAATTTAGCCATTATAGGGAGGAGTGCAATTCAATAATTTAATGACGTTGATTAAATATGTTTCAAATAAAGAAGTCAGTGTCAATTCCTAAATATGTTTTAATAATTATTTATTAATGAATATAACATGATTCTTGCTCTTAAATTATTACTACACCAACGTTCTGTTGATATGAAATATAAGCGTATTAATCAGGATGTTTTTATCTCTCTATTAATTAAAAAAAGTTTCGGACATGTAATAAATTTAATATTGTTGTGTACACAGATAAGGTTATAAGTATAGAACAAATTATTGGAAAGGAAATAACCAAAAAGCTTACCATAAAAAACAAGAAAGGGACAAAAAACAACCAAAAATGTGCATTGTCAAATCAAAGTAAAAAAAAAAGTTTAAAACTGTGTTAAAAAAAAACAACAACTGTGTAGTAAAAACTTTAAAATTTAATAGGACAGAAGAAGAATGCAAAGAACGTTTTATATAAAGAAACAGATATATAAAACATACGCGGAAATATTACAATGGAGGCATGAGTGACATAAACAATTATAAAATGAAAAAAATAGGGGTCCACGGCAATACGGACAGGCGGTATCCCTCAATTTTTAATTAAAAAAACAAATTCTGCTAAACGACTAATAACTAAAAGCAGTACATTGTTGGTTCAGTACATAGCCGGGACTGTATTTGTTCTAAGCCTACGGTAGTGTAAACCCGTAACTGGGCCGAGATCACACTCAACCTCCTGGTTTTCCCTCAACTAAGGATACTCACTTAAAGGGCTAATTGGGCCACTGCTATTCAAAAATTGCTTATTCTTATTAAAAATTAAACAATTCTAGATAAAGGTTAGGGAGTATGTAGCAGTAAGTTTAAAATCCTCCTGTACAAAAAAAAAAAAATGTTTTGATTACTTTGATATATGTGACACTATTTGGAACGTTAGGAATATCTAAATAAGTAGGTTAAGGGTCACTGAGCAGGTAGCTGAAGTGTCCCTTAGGATCTGCACCTGAAGATAAAGGATGCCTTAAGATACAGCAAAGTGAAAGTAGTAGGCCGAACAGCAGACACTCAAGATGTAGGCAGTCAGATATAACGAAAGGGCTTCCAATTTTTTTTTGTGAGTAGATATATAACTTGACTTGTAGCCATGGTCAGTAAATAATAAATATAATTTTCGATGGATAAGGATCTTTATTTACTAAACGAATTCCAGTCAGTGACCTTAAGAGAAGAGGGCGATATGTTTCTCATTCCTTAATGATATAGAGTAATTATATCTCAGGTGTAACGATCTCAGAAAAGGCATCCCATTTTATTATTTAAATAATATTCAAATAAAAGGATCCTAATTTTCCCTGAGATCATTGTCTTGACAGTGAAACCAACATAGCACCACTTAACTGGCAAAATAATCCCATGGAGATCCCTTAGATCCCTCAAGGTCGATCCTTAACTGCATAATAAAGAACGTCTGCCATATCAGGATCTTCTATTTTCATTAAGCCAGAGAATAATATAATTACACAATTTCTGATTGAAGCTGAGACATTAGAACACATCCGCAAATCAATCATTTTAAACAAGATGCCGTTTTGGGCCGAAATTGAAAGCGGATTGGGTATAGGGATGGTGGCAATTTTAATATTTATGGGTCGGGAACGGATAGCTTAGAATCAATATGAGTAGCGTTCCTATGAATAATTTGGGCAGCTTAAGGAGGGAGGCAGGGTGTTTCGGGGAAGGAGATATTGTTTATTCATAGAGGTTAGTCTGCTTAATTTACCTTCCCGCAAATAGCTTTGTTAGAGAGGACAGAACTCTCTGATGAAAAACATGTAAGCCAACTAAACCTATAATAAAAAGCTGTCCAATACCCTTTTTGTCCCCTCGAAATTCGCAAATAAGACATTCGTGTTCAGTATTGTAAACTTTTTGTATCAGTACTTGACCATGATCTGAAGCAGAAAAGAGTTAATTTTAAAAATAGATCTCAACTTCAGTTTTACTTATTTTTAGATGGAATGGGTTATAGTCAACTACTGGGAACGTTCAGAAAGTAAGGTTACAAAGACCGGGCAGGACGTGAGGATGTTTTTCATAGTTGGCACCGCTTAAGGGTAGAGAATTTCCTAACTTCAAAACAAATGGTTGAACGCCTCAGTCTGTTACGAAATGTCGCAGGATCCAAACGCGTCAACCAGACCGTCCTCCGTTCTCTCTACCTACAGCAGCTGTAGGATTCATTCAGGCATCCGGTTCCATGCTTTGACGAATCCGAGGGCAGTATCCATTGCCAACTTGTTGAATCCTATGGAGCTGAGCTAATGACACATTGGCCGAATTAACACTCAAGACGAAGAAAGGAGTTGGAGAGTGACATTTCAGAAGATCTTGTGCAGCAGGTTGAACAAATTATAAGTCCGTAATTGTCGTCCTAGTATACTCTTGACACTCTTAAAGAAAGTTTCCAACACAATGAATTGTTGGTCTATTTTATGTCCCAAGACAGCAGCATAATGTGAGATAATGAAAAGGTTTTAAGATAAAAGGTTGTCTCATGGTGCGTCATTCCTTCATGACCACATGCCGCTCAGCTCCCTCAGGGTCTGCTTGGCTCAATCGGATGGGATATTGTGACTCACCCGCCCTAATCTACGGGGCTGTTACCATCGGATTACCATATTTTCAATAAATTAAAGGAGTTGAAGCTGTCGAAAAATTATTTCGGGAGGTGGAGCAGAATGTATGCAACGAGGGTATACAAAATTCATGCATTAAAAATCTATTGTCCTCAACGAGGATTGTGTAGAGAAACACTGACATGTTTTGACACAAATCTTGTTTATTTCATTTAAATATATACATTTTACTTTTTTAACAGGTGTTGTAACCTTACTTACCGGAAATCCCTCGAAATTTATCAATTTTGTCCTGAAGCTGATCTCATTGGTTTGGGTTCAGTGGAGCGGTCGCTGGAGATATCTATATCAAACTCTCGGTTCAGTTAAGCCATTACAAAACCCAAAGGCCATCCCTCATAACATATGGTCATCACAAATTCAGGAATGAGAGAGAAAGGCAGAGTGAAAGAGAGAGAGGTGTTATTTTAAAAAAATTGGGAATTAACTTGTCCGATTTTGAAAATCTCTACAACAATTGAAAGGCATGTTCCTATTTAGCTCTTTTGAGATACGTTTATCTCTATATTTGTTAAATTTAGATCGATTAACATAATTGTTAAAACCGTTTGAGATACCATGGTACAACTGACTAGTTGTTTAAAATATAGTTGACAAGGTAGTTGAACATTGAAGAGGGGCACTGTGTCACAAGGCTGCCATCAGCAGCGGTAGGAATGTTCTCATTAACCTTTAATAGGCTCCCGGGGATCTGTTCATTTTCAGAAGCGGCCAACCTCCAGCTGATTTAGCTCCTGGAAATCTCATTGGCGGGGGGGGGGGGCAGATTTCCAAACAGGAGTAATGCCACAGCCACTCGCTGCAATTCCAGCAGTGACGTCCTCCGGTCATTTAACATTCTCAGGGAACCCGAGAGCTACCTGACGCTTATCGAATAGCCGACCAATTAGTTCATTAGCCGAAATAGGCATACATATATACACACAGCGGAATAACCATTTTTTGTAGACCGGTTGTTCGTATTTCCCGATAATTCCCACGACTTCGTTTGTTTGTTTATTCCTTTATCGTCACTTTATGCTACAATGACTAATCAGACAATGCTGCAATGGAGTCATAAATTTTACCATCCAGGTTCAATTAGGATAGGCATCATTAACGAGATGATGGGGGAACTCGAGAGCCCCATTTAGTGTTCCTTCCGAACAACGGCTTAGCCATGGGTTTTTTTACCCCCTTTATGAAGGAAGCCACTTGCCGGGCAGCGAACCCGCGATCTTTTTCATAGTAGGTTGTTATCCTAACCTCTAGGCCATAGGGAGATCCTACGACTTCTTTTGTCCGAATAATATTCCATTAATTTGTTTAAAATCCCATCGGTGATTAGGGATCATATGAACATCTCTGAAAAGCGGGGGAGAGGTATTTTGATTCTCTGCAGATTCGACCGCACCCATAAACCTTCATGCATGTCGAACGACAGGATGACTTTGTTGAACCTTTTCATCTGTCATTTTATAATAGCACAGGGTACAAAGATCTTTTTTTCCTTTAACACTCATAAAAAACTTCGTGAGCTGTTTCATTTTAACATCATATAATGTTTCTATTTATTATAATTGAGGAAAATAAGCTGTTGAAAAGCGGCAAGATCCTTGAGGAGTTTTGAGTTCAGAAAATGGAAAAGACTGGACTGTTTCAAGTACAACGGTTATATTGGGAGGTGATTCGTCCGAGATCACCCTCAACCACCAGGTTTCCCTCGATTGGTTGGCTGAGTCCCAGAAAGATCGTCAGATTCAGCGCCCACGCTGTTAATAGATTAAATAACACAGGCCAACGATGAAAAAACTTTTGTACTGAAGATACCTTATTCCTGTAGTTTTTAGGGTGCTGAATCCAAAAATGATATTAAAAAGCCTGTATCACCCACAATTTCTTCACATTTTATAGTTAAATTGATTAAATTAAGGGATTTTTAAAGAATTGAACAGCTTTAATATTTAAAATAAATAACAGAAAAACTAGGTCTACTGGTGTGGATGAAGTTGGTAGCACTGCTGCAACACATTTGCTGGCCAAAAAAGGAAGGTTATTTTTTCTGTTAGCAGCTGATGTTTTGTTTACTGTCAAACTAACCTCACTTTCACGTTTCCTGTACATGTGCTCAGTTCAATGTCTAATCACGGTTGCAAAAACACTGCTGACAGTTTTTGTTATAATTGTGGTGAATTTGTGATTAAAAAACACCAAAGAAACATTACAGACTTTGTCAAAAAACCTCGTAGATCCAAAAAAACGTACTTCTACCACCTCTATATATAAAGTTAGGCCTCATGAAACAATTTGTAAAGGCTTTGCCTAAAGATGGATACATGTTTCAAGTATCTCTGCCAAAAGTTTCCACGCCTTTCAGAAGCTAAACTAAAAGAAGGCGTATTTGTCCGACCTGACATTAGAAAAACTATGTTTGAGTAAGTTAAGCGTTTTCACCAGGACGTTAAAGTGATGGAAAAACGCTAGCAGGGTCGCTGGAATACCAACATGATGGAGGACTACTGTAGGTCACTTCACCGAGAAGTTCAACAAGCGACTCATCGTAGAAAAAGCTACACAAGAAGGTTCAAAGAAAAAAGAGAAAGAAAGTATAGACCAATTCCAGTTAACAAGTGAAACCTGTATTAGCACATTATATCACTGTTTTAAGTAGCCACTTTAAATACAAACCATGCCTATGGTGTAACATAGTGTTTTATTAATTTCCCCGTACACCGTAAGGGGTTTAGATAGGGGTTTATACTATATAATGCAAAGCTTATTGCTGGAAAACTATGGGTGATACAAAAAAACTAAGGCCAGATTTAGGTTCACCACATAAAAATCTATAAAGATCAACTATTAAAGTTAAAAAAGTTTTCAAAAATTTTTGTTGTTGTTGGCCTGTTAGCAACTTACAGATCTAAACACTGAGATAGCTCCTTAGGTCAATTTAATAGTGAAACAAAAAAGTATGAACCATTCATTCGTTTTCATTTTAATTGAAAGATAAGAAAATCGGAAATATATATTGAACTATTTAAAACATTTGGCGTGATATTCATCCCCACATATCTGAATCATATGGAGATCAGCTGGGTGATTTCCAAGCAATTGTTTAGTACAATCAACTGGCCTACTCTTATCATAGGTAGTTTTTTCCATGGTAACACAGTAAATATGTCAAACACATGATAACCATTTTACTGATTAATATTCGTCGACCTCGAAGCACACCTACAGAGGCTTTAACTTGTGATTAATTATTCTAGTGACCTAGAAACATACTCGGTCTTATCGCTTAACCTACAAAAACGATACAGTAAGATATATTTTTTTTCGATTTCTCACTTACATTCAGGGAAATATTTCTCGTGGAAGTAAAATGGTTTTGATTAATTCTCAAATTAATCAGTGTCTATTTTCTGATTTATCTGATTTATTTCGCTAATTTTGACCAGATAAAATTTTACAATTGTTGATCAAACAAGCCATAAACGTTTGGAACTTTTACAATTAAGAAAAAAAATGGTAAAACGAAGGACTGACGGTTTAATGAGTCCAAAATGAGTTAATTTTACTAAGGGAAGCAGAATCGTGCCATTTTCGTAGGTTAGAGTGAAATGGTTTTGAAAATACCTCTTTTCTGGGTTAGTTATTTTTATACATTCGATTAATCATTATTTAATTAATAATTATTCGATTAACATATTATTCGAACAATTTCAAGACCGAATAAAAATAAGAAACAGATATTATCGCGTTCTTCCAATATTTTAAAAATTACTTACACCTGGATTTTATAAATATTTTTTAAGGATTCAGCTGCCATGAAAACACAAGGAGGAACAATAATACACAAACTAATACATGTAGGACAACTATTCATCCCGCAGGCACATCTGCCTAGGAGGCAATCGAACCTGTACATGTTAACGATGTAATCCCTTCGGGATCAATTAGTTAAAGGCAAAATTCGGTGACTTATTTGAAGGGATCATTCAGTCATATAGTTATTTAATGTTCATCCTCAAAAATTGTTCACTTATGTACCAGCTCAAACCGCCTGGGTTACGAAATAGGTGTAAACAAATAAATTGAGATTTTAGTACTTTTTATGCTCTTCGTCAACAATTTCTAAACGTAGCATTTCTTCGAAAAATAAAATACATTAAATTAAAAGAAATCAAATGTTGTGTCCAAATTTAACAGAACATAATAATTTGGGCGTATAAGCGAAAATAATAGTGAAAGAAAAAAAAACGCTTTTTATTTTTCCTCATTAACAAATCTCATAAAAATATTGAGCCTGAGTGACGACATTTCAAAATTACTTGTAGCCAGTGAAAAGCTACTATTTTTGCTCCTTTAAACAGTTCTAAGGCCACCTGCCGGGATGCGAACCCGGGTTCTTGGAAATTGCATATACATTTAAATACCTGTACCACTACAACCCAAGAAGGGTCCGGGGTTCAGTACATTGTAGAGACTTTACTCTTTCTTGGACAACGGTTGTGCACGTAGGTGATTTGTCCTGGATCACGCTCAACCGCCTGATTTCCCCAATGGGCACCCAATTTATAGAGGTTGGGTGAACCCCAGGAGGGTCCTAAATCCCACACAATCCATCTTCGGCCGCTAACAGATTAAATAAAAGTCTGTCAGCGAGCGAGATTTAAACCCACCGCACGGCAACTCAGCGCTCTACCACTGAGCCACTCCGCTCCCATATATATTTAAATAATTAAATAATTAATCGTTTTCCTATTGTTATTAGCAAAGGTGGATTAGACACAGTAGCAGTAAAGGTCCAAACCGTGAAATAATTAAGCTGAAATATTTACTTAACCAACAGAGAGGCAAAACAGGGCTAAGAGAAGCATCAATCACTGGATCTTCACTGGCTTCCCTCCAAGATACCATCAGTCAATCCTGGTTACAGTACTTAATTATGGAGCTCATCTGTCTCCCTGCTAAGTCCCATACAGCTGATTTATAGGTGATAATGAACCATATACATTAATGTTTATCATTTTATCATGATAGCTAACACCCGATTTGATTAGAGTTTTTTCCCTCGATGAATAGTCATTAGTTAAAATCAGTTTTTTATTTTGATTATGAGAGTAAAAAGTAATTATCTGATTCATATTTGTAATTTTATTAATATAAATAAGGCAACTTGGAATGGACTAGCTGAGATCCTGGTTATTATTTTATATTACAAATAAGATTTGTTACAATCCAGCCCCATACAAATACAGCTGTATTCGAAATTACATAAGATTAAGCGAATATGACACCGAAAAGTCATTATACAAATTTTTACAAATTACATTATACAAATATTTTACAAATTTATTTTTGAATTTTTCATTTCAGAAAAAAAAAACAGGTTAATTATAAAAATTAATTCGCTCTGTCTTCAGATTGTTCATATTATAGTTAAATTAATTTTATAAGAAGAAATTATTTATTTCGATATATATTACCCCAAATAATCGACTTTTATTGGTTGGGAGGAAAATTAAAATTGCTTTCCGATATATATCCTAATTCCAGACTTGCCTCTTACATAGATAATGCTTGATCAACTAATAAATAAAACATTGAATTAGAAGAAAATATATTATACATAGCTTTTAGTTTTTTCATTATAACTAAGTTATAAATCATAGAACCTAAGACACATCATAATTTTAAACAATATACTCGTTTGTTGTTTGTTTTTAATTTATTTAATCATGAATTTGTGCTGTAAGGCCTAATCGAACGATGCTATAGTGGGAGGCCTAAATTTTGCCTATCCAGGTATAATAGGATAGTACCTGACACGGCAGAGACTAGAAAACGACATTTCACGACCCCTCCGAAGGACAGCACAACTAAGGATTTTTTGCTCTCTTGCCAAAGGCTACCTGCCGGTCTGCAAACCCGCGATCTGGGACATATTAGGTTGATATGCTAACCACTACACCACTGGTCACTGTATACTCATAATCGGGTAATTGTATTTAAAAAATAATCAAACGATAAGATATTAAATATAATAGTCAGAGGTAGCCCAGGGTATTAAGGAGTCACCTAAGCAACTTCGAGTCTCCTGCTAACCTATTAGAAATTTATCTTGTCTTTAACGAATATCTGACACCGCACTGGCTCGGGGCCGTCATTTTACACCCTCTTCAAATGACGGCATAATGCCGGATAATCTATTCATTCTGATTTAAAGAATAGAACAATGCTTATTAATCGTATAGCAAACGAAGTATCCATACAAACAATTAATAAACGATAAGTAAACGGATTACTCATACTACGTTCACAGGCATGACAGAGAATACAGACCGCTTCTAACTCAAAAAACAATTATTACTTAATAGTTGAAGATCTAAGTGGAGGTGACTTATATATATATTCATGCTTATAGAGCAGTCTTTGATAATTACTAGTTTCAATATAAAAATGTATTCTCACTCAAAATTTGCCTTCCAAGGAAAGCAAATAGCCTGCCCATGCGTAAATCATCGTCTAAAAACGAGAAGAGTATTTAGATTAAACTATTTTGGAACATTAAAGTTGGATTGATCGAATTATTTATAGATTTACAAAATAATTACAAAGGAGAGAAACACCTTGGAAAACGTTTGTTATTGCTATGTTAAAATTGGAGCTCATCCAAGAAAGGTCAATGTATTATGAAGAGGGATATTGCTACTTGGGATATTGCAAATTGGGTAGTAAATAACATAAAAATATAATATTATAAAAAAAATACATGACCAAGAAGGTAGAAAGCTACAGCTGGCTCAGATCCAATTATGAGATTTTCAGCAGCTGGTCCAAAATGCACCCTGTGCCTTGGCATATGTTCTCTTCAGAAAGCAGATGATTCCATCATCAATTTCGATTTTGTTACTAAGTATTGAAGTTTTTATGTGTAGACACACACATAGTTTATTTATATAACACTTTTTAATGGGCAGAGGTTTAAAAGATGGTTATTTTTAAAATAGGGTAGGTGTTTCCATCATTCATTTTCTATTTATAAAAAGATATGATTCCCCTAACTACTTGACTATTTAAAACACTGAGTTGACAAAAACTATTTGCACACTCATTTATATAAAACATGTAGAAGAAATAAATAGAATATTGCAAAATCAACAAATCAGAGCTATATAAAAATATTACATATCTTAGCTAAATTCAAATTTTCCTAACAGCTGGCCAGAGAGGTAGGTAAAAATTAAAATCCCTTACCCACTGAATGTGGCATACATACATTCCTAATGAATGTATGAAATTTTAAAATTATTTTGTTAAATGAATAAAAGTATTAATTTATTACATTTTAAATGCATAAATAAAATAGTATTGATTAGAAAACGGTAGGAGTGGAGGTCAAAAATAAATTTTTTAAATAGTAAGAAACTATTTATTGGAAACCGATATATTGTTTCTAATAAATAGTTTACTACTATTTAAAAATGTGCTTTTGACCTGTGCCCGGGCCATTTATTCCTCCACAATATTTATTCAATTTACTAATAATTATTCAATATGTATAAAACAGTCAACCCGTAATGTCGCACTAATTTTAATTTAAATGATAATGTCTAAGTAAATTTAAAGGATGGGGTCTGATTTACCTCATTCAGTAATCAGAAGTAATAAGAGATCAGCTGATACATTATTCTTATGAATCGCTCCTTCAAAAGAACCAAATCATAACTCAAAAAACAATTTTTCAATAGAGGTATTTGAAAGTTCCATGTGAGTTAAAAAAATAAAAATTTGGTTATTGGTAAATCAAAGCATTCTAGTGTAGTGATGGTATTAAAATTCTTTTATTAACCTTTAGATAATTTTTAAAGCATGAAATTTTTTTTATAGTAACTTATGTCATATTTCCCATAAAACTTCAAGTTCAAACATGATACAACTCAAAATATGACTTTATAAAAAAAAATGTTGGAAATGGAATATCTGATATGTTGTTCTTGAATTAAAAACCTTCAACCCAATACAATTGCAACTGAAGGCTTAACTAAAAAAATTAATACCTCCTAGCATTAATTTTTAAGACCCATCAGATATTTATTTTTTCAATTGGCTATGTTCATTTCAAACTCCTTCAGATTGAAAACAAGTTCGCCTGAAGTTAATGTTAAAATTTTTGTTTTATATTTATTCTAGAATATGATTAATCTCTTATTTAAGGAAATTAACAGCATTCATTTGACAGGAGGTGCTAGCGAGGAAAGTGATGAAGAGGGACAGGGAGGGGGTGAAGCAGCGACCAATCCGGTAGCTGAGGAATCACCCCCTACCTCGGAGAACGAGGAGGACAACCGCCTAAGGATACAAATCTCATCGAGTCCTCTTTTAGCCCAAGCGTGAGTAGCTTTTCTATCTAGAGGTACTGAAATTATTTCCCATGATTATAATTATCTTCTACCAATCAAAGTTATAAAAATTAATTTCATTAATAATTATGTCCTAGATAACAGGACATAACTAGTAATGAAACACAAATAAGTTCTAAGGAATAGAAACACATAGAACTTAAAAAATGCTTAGAGGTTAACTAGGCTTGAAGAATAGAATTTTTATCTTTTTTGTAATTAATTACAAAGTCAAACTAATAAATATCTTGTTCTATTAAAAAAAAAACCTTAATCGCCTAAGTGATGGTATGGAAAATCATTTTATAAGAAAACTTAAAAATTATTTTATTTAAATAAAGAATTTCAGCCCCTTCATCTTTAAATAAAAGTTGAAAAAAATAAGGTAAGCTGTAACAGATTGGGAGACTACAATTCTTTTTTTTACATATAAGTTAACTAACTACCTATTGTAAATTCAGAGCTGAGGATTGGATAGGGTAAACAAATTATCATATTTTGTCCTTTATTCAAATGTCTGGTCCTCAGTGATTTATCCGGGGTTTTTTCTATTTTATTTAAACTATAAAGGAACAGTGAATACATTAAAAACATTAACGATTAGATAAACAAACTTAGAAACTTAATTGAATGGGGTGGATTCATTCACATGATGATTTTCATTATTTAACAAAGACAAGTGGATAAAATTTGCAGCAAAAAAAAAGGTATTTGTTTACTAATTTAAACATTTATATATGCATTTCCGTTTAATATATTTAAATTATTGAATATATGGTCTGAGGGTGGAAGATATACAAGATAGAAAAAAATGAATTAAAGGAAATTTTTGGTTGAAGGAAACCTCAATCTGAGGAAACCCATAGAGAAAAAAACATTTTTAATTATTATTAATTGGTTAATATAATTTTTTCAGAGAGCTCTCTTCAAGTCAAAGTGATTTCTTTAAAATGCTGGACGAGAAAATTAATAATGTAAGTACATTTACAGCTAGACTTAATTTTTCATTTTGTTAGATTTGCAAACTTTATATTTGTCATAAGTAAGGTTCCTCTTTTGTGTCTGTATTCATATGAAAAAATGATGTAAAATTCTTGATCCTCTTTAAGCAAATTTAATTGCAATACTAATACATAACTAAACTAAACTTATAACCACCACTTGACTTGTGGGACCTGGGCGCCTTCTGGACTTCGGCCGGCCCCTTCGAGCCTGGGCGCTTCGTTCTTTCGCAGGCCCGGATTGGTGGGTTACCATAGGAAAACCTAAAGCTTAATAACCAACGGGCGTTGATGACCTAGATGTTCTACGCCCTCAAAACCCCAGGAAACAAACAAACAAACTAAACTAAACTTTTTTTGTCCCTTCAAATATCACCAACTTTGTTCTGCTAACGAATGGCTAACTACCATTCTATCTAACTCTCCATCCTGTACAATATCTAATAACAAAATTACTCAAAACAGACTCTTGTTTTTCAAAAGATCCCAGTTGTCTGCACACCCTTTATGCTCATAGGTATAAATGTTGATTTAAATTTTAAAATATACCTTATAAAAATTATTTATAATTGTATATATTATATAAATATTTAAAAATTTGTGAAGTTCAATTAACTATTTAAGCAGCCAATTCAAAAAGCACACTCCCTCCATCTTCATAGTAACCATGGCATTGACAAAAAGTATGAACTCTATTTCAGAACTCTCCCTTATAGAAATTTCGTATATACTCGCTCCAAGAAATGAATTTCACAAACTTTAAACAGCAAAAACCTAGAAAAAATAAGCTTCACTCCAGTGGCGGATTATCCGTAAGGCAAACTAGGCACGTGCCTAGGGGCGCGTAGTTACAAGGGGCGCGCGAGCTCAGAATTTTTAAATAAATAAAAAAAATAACATATCGCGCATTAGCGTAAGTACAAGGGCCCTGATCTACTAGTCTAGGATGTGACGATACAACGTCACCGTAATTACAAAAACAATCAGTTAAAATTAAGATGGCCATTTATGGCCGGTACAGGGGCGCCGATAAAGTTATTGCCTAGGGCGCTCTGGACCTTTAATCCGCCACTGCTTCATTCTCTGAAACCTAATGCCAGACCAGAATTTATATATGCTGAAGATACCAAGAGTTATCATGATAATTGAAAAATTGAAATAGATTTATGTCTTAATTATGTGTGTATCAATAATTTTTGAGTGGGCACTAATGTAATTAATAATCAAGCATACAATTTGAATACTTTCAAAAATTATGAAAAAACAGTGGTTAAAAAAAATCATAAAAAAACATTAATAATGGTAGCCTTTAAAAGTTATTCTTAGGTGTATTTCAGTTATTTAAACTTAGATAAGATTACAACAAACACCTAAAAATTTATCTAATATATAGATTGGCAACAAACTTTTGCATATTTTTTTTTTCCTATCAGTAAATTAAAATGTAAATAAACCACAAGATTAAAAATTATGCTAAGCTCCTACATCTAAGTATAAAAATTGTACTTCAGATAAAGTTGTATTGAGTAGAAACATAATCAATTTAAGCAACAAGGTCTGTTATTATGAAGATTAATAATTTACTTCATAATTAACTGTGTTATTTCACAATATATTTTTATTAGTAAAAATGATAACAATTAAAAAAAGAACAAAAAAAGAACAATAATTCATTGTTGTAATCTTAAATATATATTAACATCATATTTATAGTAGAAGTACGCACTGTGATGAAAAATCAAAAGTTAAGCTAAATTCATTATCTATCGCAGTGATATATCTTTGAAATCATAAGATATATATATCTTTATATATTAAAGATTTTTCATATAACTCATTTCTAAATTTATATATTTACATCTGATTTGCTTATATCATTTACAGGGTCCAGACTATGACCCCTCATGTGAATACGAATTTGCTATGGATCAGACACAGCTGTGCAGGTTTTTACAGGAGTGGCAAGCGGCTAAACTAAGATCAAGATGTGGTTTAACCGGTGGTCATAAGCTTCAAAGGTACCATTCTCTACAAAGCAATGGAGAAGTCCCACAACGGAAGCTTCATCACCAAATGTCAACTTATACTCCAGCACCACCCCACCCTCAATACCATTATCCGCCCCACCAGTATCAACCTCATCCTTATCAACCGCCACCGAATCAGGTTGCCAATTTAGTTGTTATGTACGACAAGAGAGAGGGCTACTGTACAAAGCTTGCGTGACCCTCACCTCCCAGGCCCTCGACCCACCAGACGTGGTGGTGCTAGGGCTGCATTGTGGAATATTATAGGCCTTTGCATAGATAGTATATTTCCTCTGCATGTAATACAAAACCTGGAACCATTGTCCCCCAGAGTAAAACATGTAGTTTACGTTAAACCTTTATCGTAAAGTTTTTCCATTGTTGTAAATGTATGTAACTGTAGTTGTTTCATTTCATTTGTTTTTCGATAGAAAATGTTCTTAATTAAAAAGTTTAAAAATGTTTTTCTATGAGAAAGAAAATTCTATATAAATTAATTATTTTCTTGTAAATAACATATAATTGTACCTTCCTTGCCTAGAATATGAAATCAAAAAAATATTAATTATATAAAGAGTATATTATATATAAAAGTACCCTTGTCATCGACAACATATTTTTCATAGAGTCAATTATTTATATTCTTTATCTAAATCTCATAAAATTATTTTATACATCTTTGTGTCTTCATAAGAAGTCTTGTGTAAATAAAACATTTTATTACCACTAATATTATAAACAGTTAGTTAATATGTATATAAAACCAAAGGTAGATAATTTATTATAGAGATTTTTTAATTTATGGACTTCAATCTGTATCAATCCCTCTAAAATATTAAAACAATCTACCTCATTTCTACATCTTGACTAAAGTAAAAAAAAAAAAAAGGTAACATTCATTCATTGCTAGTGAATGAATGCTTGAATGCTATTCAAGGAATTGGTTTGAGTGTTTATATCTATCATTTATATTTTCTAGTCATATAAATTAACACATACATAAACCTGATTTTGAATGAATATTTATGCTTATTATTCATACATAATTTTTAAGAATTGTATACAATATTTTAGATAATAATTTACAAGACGAATTTTTTAGAAGAAAGAAATTATAAGGGACCTTCAAAATATATTTATGGACTAATTTCATTAATGCTACCTATTAAAACGAAATTATCAAACTGAATTGATCTGTTATTATGAGGATTGATAATTCACTTAATCATTAAATATTTTACATTAAATTCTGATTAGTAATAAGTTAAAACAATAAAAAAAAAAGCAAAATAATTCATACATTGTTGAAATCTTAAAAATATATAATTAATCACACTTTTATATAAGAGAGGAGGGGGGATAGTTAATAAATTAAAATAACAATTATTTCCTGTCTCGATGTAATAATCACAAATCTTCAGTTGAACATGTTCTATTCTTTACTTACCTAAGATATGACTTAAATGATAAACCTGACAAATTTTTTAATATATAACAGATAAGAAATCATTTGCTCAACAATAATTGTTTTGTTTTTTCCCCTAAACTGAATATTTTAAAAGATTTTTCTTCTTTAAACATTTAATCATTAAAAAATAGCTCCATGCACATTCTCAGATGTTTATTAATACTTTATAAAAAATGTCATGCAATTGTTTTTAGGGAATGAAATTTTAAGGTAACTATATCCTAGGGTACTATAAACTAATCTAGTGAATTAGAAATATAAATAAAGAAATGAAAGATTCAGAGCAAAAGTATAATATTCCTATGTCACATTCAAAAAGTCAATAACTTAAAGACACAAAAAACATCTTGATGTATAATATACCTTCCCCTTGACTAAATTCAATTCACTAAAATTATATTGACTTAAATAACAAATATATTCAGGAACGTAAAACAATTTTATAAAGATCTATCAAGCTCTTTTTTTTTCTTAAAGCCCATCTTGACAAACTTCTTGAGAATGATCCTATAATGAAAAGAAAATATTTTCATTGCAAAAATTGCAGTAAACATCATCCTTTCCCTGTAGTTAGTTTTAAACCCAATGCAAGTTTATGTATATGAGTTATATTTTACATAAAACCAAATTATTAGAAGGTAACTAAATCTTTTACTCTATACTGTATTGTATGGTTTCCAATAAACTTAGTTTTGATAAAATTTGGTGAACCATCCCATTCTTGAACTAATGAATTTTATTCTTAAAATTTATCTGATTCTCACTATTAAAGACCATCTTTACTAACAAATATTCTAAGAAGAAATGCATGTTGAGGTATTTCAATTTTCAATGGTTATGATGAAAAGATTTTATCAAATATTCTTAGGTTTATTTTCTTGCAATTATGTATGAATTAACGTTATCTTTTGCTCCATATTATATATAATAAATATAATGGAACAAGAGAAATTTTATTTTTTATCTCTGTCATATTGTTGTTTTTATTAGTATATTAAAAAGAATTGGTAAAGAACTTAATAGTTAAAAATGAAATGTTATATCTCAACAACTATTTATTAATTGATCATATAATTATGAATAAATAAAAAGGTATACAGATTCATTAGTTACCTTTGAAGCTTCGTATGCAGCAAATATTTGTAACTATGTGCATATATTGACCTCAAGATAATCAACTGCTAAAATTATTATTAACAATATTTTATAGGATTTTTTATGTTAATCTTAAGTCAACTTTTACTGTTTACATTTTCTCAAACCGGTTAAGAATTTGAATTATAAAAAAAAGATACATTTATCTGTCTTAACTATCTTCTATCAAAGATCATAAGGACACAATCTTATGACTTATAAAGAATATAATTTTTTAGTTAAAATATTTATGTTTTTCTATTCATAGGCTACATAAGTCATGCAGATCTCGAATGACTGGTATCAAAAATGAAGCAATAAAACTATCTGCTGATAAATCTCAGATGCAGTAGTACATCATGTTCAAGCCTACTTCAATAAACAATTTCAATTGAAGATTTGTGATCAGGCCAAAAATGTAACCAAACTTTGGAAAAATAGTTCTTGTCTGTGATACTATTAAGTTAAATTGATTAATAAGTTTCTAGCATCTGAGCTTTTAAGATATTTCTGAGAAGAAAAATAAGATGTTCTACAATGTATATAACCGGTTCCTTACTTAGGCTGGATGTAAATATCTACAATTCATTATTTTGGTGTTTGGCTAGTACTTTCACTATTTTCTATTGCTTTCAGGATATCCAGGAAAATATTTATCAGGGAGTAAATTAAAAAAATAATAATTCAAAATGAGATGAAGATTGTAAATTATTAGAGCTAAATATGAATGTATTCAATGCGATAAAAAAAAATGTATATTTAATTAAATAGCAATGAATCAACAAAAGTAAGCAAATATCTGATCTGAAACACACGGTGGATTGGTTGGTATTAGTTTGCTAATATTTTTCTATGTTTTCCTATTGTGTATAGCGATAGATTCTCTTACACTACAACAGTGTGAATAACCTCTAATGGGCTGACATAGAAAGGGTTTAAGAATCCCTAGCAATATGTCCGAAATAGAATTTGGTCACCTATTCAAGAAATTGCCCATCCAAGATAACTACGCTACACTTAACTTATAAAATATAATGTAAGTGCATTGCCCAACATGGTCGATACCATCTCTCATTTTTTTCTCATATTTGAAAGTTTAATATAATTTAGTAAAGTTAAGGAGTATGACTATTATTTTAGCTAAAAATCCAATTAAAAACTAAATAGTATCATCACACTTTAATACAATCATATCATGTTCACTTCTTTACAGTGATTTAATATAACAGTTTCAATTTTTATAAATCATCGTTTCCTTTTTCTAATTATTATTACTGATTATATTATACAGACTTCAACCAAACAAAAGAAGTTTTAAAATATCTAAGCTAAGTTTAAATGAGTTGGATAATGATATTGGATAATGATATTGGACAATGGCTATTTATTAGTTTATTCTTGCATTAACAAATATCTTCCCTAAAACCAACCAATCCCTTTTTATTGGTCATTTCTCAGAAATTTTGACAGAACTTGAAAAGAGAGCTTTAAAATGAATTTTTCTGGGATAAAAAAAAAAAGAAAAAAAATTATAATCTTTGATTGGCATTTAATTTAGTTTTCATTCTCTTATAATCTGATGAATTTATATTTTATATTTGAATTTTTGTTTCCCGGATGCCTATTCTCTTCTAGATAAATTTTTTTATTTTTTATAAATAAATAAATATTTACTATAAGCATCTCATCTTTTAACTGTATACTATTAAATAAAGTCAATTCATACAGAATTTAAAAAAATAAATACAGATGCTGCTAGGATTCTCTGCCTAAATTTAATATTTAACAAGAAAATAAAGAAATTGACAAAACATTAGATTACAAGCACCAGCCATTGAATATTTCTGTTTAATATTTCAAACATCTATTCACAATAGCTGTTTTTTATACTACACTAAGACTTTCTCTATTTAAAATGATTTTAACATATAAGTTTTATTATTACTTAAGCACAAACCAAACCTATGGATAAGCATATGTAGTTAAACAATTACTTTATACCCAGTCCATAAGACTTTTAAAATAAAAATAACATAACAGCATTATCTGAAATGCTTATATTGCAGTCAAATTTTCTTATGATTAATTATCTGTTTTGGTATAATTTCAAAGTCAATTTGTACATCAATAATGAGGTTATAATTTGATCTTGAGCTGTTAATAAAATGAGACTTATTACAACAAAAAGTATGACTGATTTTACAACATTTTTAACAATAAAAAATAAACTGACAACAGTTTCGGTCATTTCTTTCAAATATAAAAATTTAATTTTTTAAAAAGGAAATCAAATGCGCTTCTTGTTTAGGAGAGATTAACCAGTTTTTATTATTTATTTTATAATGATCTTTACGTTTTATGGATGATGTAATGACTAAAAAAAGAAAAAAGAAAGAAAGCAAACTAAAAGAATTAAATATATAAATATACTTAACACCAAAGATGTCCTGATTAGATGGTTAGATAATGTAGATTTTTGTGAATATTCTCATTATTAATAAATGAATGACCTATTTATTTAAAAACTTGTAACAATTTGTAAATATTGATATGTTTTGTAAAAATTGAAAGATTTTAATTCTACTATGATAGAATAATCACTATATAAATGTATACATATTTATGTACAAATATACATATTATATATTGTAAGAATGACTGTGCATTCTGAATTAAATGTGATATAAAATACTTACATTCTGGCTTTACTATTTTATTTATACTAATTCACTCTATCATTACTAATTTCTTTACTTTGTGGTTTAAATTTTTTAAACATCTCTATAACTTAAAATCTAGATGTATACTGCATTTTAATAAATTAAAAAAATTATTCTTTTCAACTTTTCCTGTCATATATAAAACGATGAAACATAATTGGGCTTGTCTTTAAATGTAAATTTGAAATCATATTTTCTGCAATAAGATAAAATTGTTAAATCTTTAAAAAAATTGTAATACATACATTAACGGAAGGAAGGCAGTTTTTTGGTTGAGTGCTTCTTATGATAAACGCTATTGGTTCAAAAACCGATCACACAATGTTTTATTTTGAGAGGAAACCAGTACTCAGGTGAGAACTCTGGTTTAGCAGTCGCTTTCTGGATTCACAAGTCAGATCACACTCTGGCTTCCAGCATAAATCACTACTATTGCCAGTGTCTGCCTACCTCTAAGGCATCCCTAGGGCTGCAAAGTAATTGATTTATTTTCTTATTAATAATTAGTTTCATTACAGTCAAATTTATCAAAAACAACCGTTACACAATTAAACAAAAAGAAATTAAACTTGTAGTGAGTGATAGGAGACAATCATATTTTTTAAATAAATACATTAAATAGTATTCATTGATCTATTAAATATAGTATTAGATTTTATTTGTATAAGTTTATATTTAATATAATTTATTTTGGAAGTATTCCTGAATTAAAAAATTAGATTATTTTGATTAGTTAAATAAAGCCTTCATTTGTGATCTTTTGAAATCAATGAATACTTAAAATAAAAATAAAAAAGAGCATACATTAAGTCTGATTTTGATAATCAAAGACAAGCCCTTATATTAAAATCAACTAAGCTAAAAAAAATATTCATATTTTTGAATTGTAAATTATTACTGAAATCAGTATATTGTAATTTAAAATATTTGACTTACATACATAATTTCAGTGTGTATATGTAAAAAAAAAAAAAAAAAAAAAATAATAGTGGAGATTAAAATGGATTCGGCAATTTGAAAGGACCTTTGTAAATACCAAGTGATTAATAAAATTGAATTGTTAGTTTTACCACATACAACTTTTATTTGGTTCATTCCACTACCTAAAAATAAGTTATAATTGTACATATAAATTTGTATGATTCTGGTAATTTTAAAAGATTGTGTTTCATTGCTATTAGAAAGTTAACTAGATATAAAGTTAACTATATCATTGTAATCATATACCTGAAGCATATTCATTATATTTGTCAGATTCTATAACCATGTAAAATTAAAGAAATTATCACAATAAAATGAATTTTTGATTTGTTTTAAAATAACTAATTAGAAATGTATCAAAAATAAAGTATTGAAAACTTGGAGAGAATATTTTGTCTGTATTATATTTTCTTTGTCCTGTCTAATAAAACAAAACTGATTATATATGTTTCTGCATATTCAAACAATAAAAATAAACCCTTAAATTGAAAATTATATTAGTAAAAAAATGTAAACAACTACCTATCTGTTACTTATCGATATAGAAAATCAAAAACTCTACAAGACACTAATTTGTTAGATCATTAGGATATAAATATAAGATGTTACACATAGACTGAACTTGCTTCAAAACCAGCAAACGACTAACCAGCCAACAACTCACCGATTTAGCCATTGTCAGTATGAGAATCTAGATGCAAAAAAAGCGAACAAAATGTAGCACATCTAATATCAACAGATAAATATACATCAATTAGATCAGAAGCATACATACTTTGTTTTTGTATCTGTTAAATAAAATATCTTGGAATGATGTACTGTCTCTAGTTGATGCATCGTTTTAGACGAGATGTGTAAGATATCTGTAAAATCTGTGTGTGTGTGTGTGTGTGTCATCTAGCTCTTTCTTTTCTGAGGAAAAATGTTTACTGGTTAGTTATCATTACAGACAGTTAAGGATATGAATGTGGAATCCATCATTATAGCCTAAATACATTTAAATAAAAATATCTGTATATTACGATACATCATGATAATGGAGAAACATTAATGGCTTTGTTTTTATGTTTATATTAACTTTTTGGAAATTTTAATTGTAAGGAAATGAATTTAAAAAAACATTGGTATCTATTCTGTAGGTTGTCACTATGAGTTGAGCTACAAGTGCTGTTTATTCGTTTCATTTTTAATATTTTACGAAAATGCAAGTGACCATGAGCTTGCATGGAAAAGAGAATTTAATTACAATGGGAGTAGAATTTGGTAATAATTTCATTAAGAAATAAAAGTTTCAACTAGCATTTCGAATTATATGTTTGTTGAAACATTCATTTCGAGATAAAATGATAATTGAAGTACATCCATTTTTCATTAATACCTTATCTTTTCCATACTAAAGCTCATGATATGTTGCAATTTTGGAAAATATTAAAAGGAAAACGAATGAAATGTTAAAACTTTTTGTAGCTCAACTCAAAGCAGCAACCTGTGGAATGACTACCAAACCACTTTTTTTTATGGAAGAGTAATTATGATTGCTAAAAATTCTTTTGTAAATGAATAAATACCTATTATTCTTATTATAGTGAAAAATTGAACAAGTCCATTACAACAATAAAGGGACCGAAGGGCTGTAAAAATATGTTTTTATATTTAAGGTGGGAGTTTCTTTGGGAAGTTACGATGGAAAAGAAGTATTCTGTGTGTGCATCTTGTTACACTTAAATACTCTAATATTGAACTAAAGACAAATATAATTGTTAGCCTGGTGCATCAATATTTTATAATTGTTATTAATAATCCAACAGCTTATATTAGGTTTATATAGAAGACTTATAAATCTTATGGCGTATATGTTAGTACAATACTTCATTAAACATGATTTAACCTTATTAACCATAATATTTTTTGACGAACCTTCCTATATGTTGATTGATTCAATTATTGGGACCATTTTGATGGAAAAGATTTTTGAGCCAGTAAGAATACGTACCATGTAGAGAAAATATTTCATTAAAGGGCTGTCCGTACCTAAGGACCAACCAAATAATTCTCTACCTCCATTTTCAGCAATAATTAACCTGTCTTAATACCTGTTTTCCCGCCCAAGAGTATTCATGGTAAAATAATAAAATATATAATATATTTGACTGATTTTACTAAACAAAACCATAATGCTTTAAACATCAATGGTTTTTTAAACGGGACATTTATATTAGATTCTCTGAAATTATATTTTCCACTATTTAGCTACCCCATTAATTCGGCAATCACTCATGTTGTGCACTTTCCTTCTTGATTTGTTAATATCATATTTATAGTCATTAAAATTGTTCGTAAAATATCCTTTATTGGTGGATAAATTCAAATTTTGGTAACAATGATGGTAAAATCATTTTTATCAAAATATTTTTCAAAGGCAGTTTTCTACAGTATCGCAGCAGTAAGTGGAGCCCGCCCCCAAGTGAAAAGTAGTGGTCATCTCTGAAATAAAAGTAATTTAAAGGAATTCGGCTGGCTTTGTTTTGAATATTTACTCACGGCAATTGAGATTTAAAAAAAATATAATTTCGACCGTTACAAAAAACGCAGTTACACATTTTACGACGATTGTGGAGCATACATTCGTGCACATGTAGTAAAGTTAGAGTCTTAAATTTGAACTTGAATTAAGAACATTTATATTTATATAATCGTTTATACAAAAGCCAATGCCATATTGTTTATAACTATAACCCTAGTAATTGGTATTAAAGAAAGTAACGGGCTATATGATGGTGAACGGCAATATGTATTATTTAATTTGATTTTTCTCAAATGCTGCATTTCTAATTTGCGTATTTTTTTTTCCCGTTTGAGACACATATTATCTAAAATAATCTATTTTATAAATGCAATATCATTAGTACTTGGGAAGACAGAGAACTTAGTCCCCATTCTTCCACTCCACAAATTCCAACCCCGACTCTAACAAAGGAATATAGTCTACTGAATTATAAAGCGAGGGGGGAAATGTAAGATCACTTTTGATGAATTCTCAGCACAAAAGCAACTAAATTAATTGTTAACTATTAAAACATTGAACAGTATTGTGCCTATTGTTTATCTATTTAACGTCACTTCATGGCTAATCGGGCGATACTGCAGTGGGAATCCTAAATGTTTTCAATCCAGGTATAATTAGAATAGGATTTAACGATAAGTACCTGACAACCCCATGTTACTTTTTGAAGGATATCCTATAACCAAAGATTTTTTACTCCCAATTAAGAAATCCTAGGGTTATACTAACGTATATTAATGCTTTTAACATTACAACTACAAACATACTTTATTATCTTTCTTCTCCAATGTTTTTCTGTGTTCAACAAACAGTGTCTCTAATTCGGCCATCCTGAGCAGAAGTACTTGCACAGATATTGGTGGGTGTGGGGAGACTATTCTGGCTGTTTGGTCGAAAAACAGTGTGATGCCATTTTCTTTCATTCATTCATCTTCCTAAACTTAATTCCATAATATTTTCTAATGATGATTAGTTAAATGTTTACTACAATTGTATTAACATTTGTGATTTTATTCTTTATTTTAATAAGCTACATACAATTCATTACATTTTATTAAAAATTTGAAAAGTTTGCCTCTTTTATAACCACCTCATTTATTGTGGGAATTAGATGCATTCAGGAAATCCCTTCAGTATTTCTCCCTCTTTCATTTTTTTACTCTCCACCCTTCATGGAATACTTCTTCATTATAGCAGAATAACATGATTCATAGATTAAAATAATTTCATCATAAAGATATCTCTTCAAGAAGGGAAATACTTACAAATTGGTATTTTTTTACTTTTTACAGGTTGCGCTTCATAAAAATCAAGCAGTCGTTTCCAACACCCAAACCACTTGCATGGCGAAACACCTTATTCCTAATCAAACATCTAAGTTAATCACAGCAACACCACTTTTTATTAAATCATTTAATAAAAGCAAAAAAAGTATTTGGTGCTGGTTGTGAGAAACCATGGATAGCTTAGTTCAAACTATGAAACAATTTGACAGACGCAGGTTGGGTTTCGGATTCAAACTGGCTCTGAGTTGACAGGAAATCACATCAAGATGATTCTTCAACGCTGTAAATATGATATCGACTTAACCATATTAGTAATAATGGGTTGACAATTTCTAGTTAGCCAACAAGGATTGGATAAACATAAGCTTGTATCAATATTGTTATTAAAAATTAAATAAAACATTACTTAAAAATATATCATTTATTGTTGTTGTTTGTTCATTTAATGTCACTTTTTGCTGCTATGGCTAATTGGACGATGCTACATTGAGAGCTCTAAATTTTGCCTATCCAGGTTTAATTAAGATAGGGATTTTTAATGAGTACCTGACATTGTACAGGATCGGGATCCCCGTTTAAGGTCCCTTCTGAAGGATGGCGTAATTAAGGATTTTTTACCCCATTTATGGGTACAAGATTTTGGGCTTAGTAGTTTGTTACGCTAACCACTTATTTACCACAGGTCGCCCCCATTTATTGGTGGAGACAGCTGGATATGGAATTCAAAGGAGCGATAAGAATAAATTTCCCTGATGTATCCTTTTGCATAAACCACTGAGTGTGATCCTTTGTTATCAACATTTTTCTTTAAGAATAAAAAAAGTAAATTTTCGATGATGCAACCATGAAGTCAATTTTAAGGACCAAATCTAAAATTATATAAAATAATCTGAAAAATAGTAATCTACAACTAAGAACTGATCAAGACTAACTATATTGAGACAATTATCATTTCTAATATTTTGCTTTTGTTGAACGAATATCAATTATTTCCGTGAATATGACTGCATGTATTCCCAACATGTGATATGCCATTGCAAGTGCTAACTTACATAAGCTCACTAGTATTTGAACATTCTGTTCATGTTCTTGCTTTGGTTTACTACAAATAGACAGGCACTCATGGTCTATCATAAATCCAAATTATTCATTCTGATGAGGATCTGATCAAATCTGTAATATCACACTATTACTAAAATTGAGAGAAAAGATTTAAAAAACAAACATTTTACAAATATCAAATATTTTATTTTACAATTGGGGAAAGTTGAATCTGAACGAAAAGAAGAGCAGAATATTGTGTTTCTCAGCTACCTGAACCACTTGGGCTCCACAAGTTTCACTGAACCAGTACTTATTTAATTAGCAAACCTAACGGTAAAGATATTAAAACAATTAGAAAAAATAAAGAGAAGAATGGTTGTTTAAATGGAGAATAAGAGAACCATTCGTAATTAGCTTATTTCTTAACAACAACAATGGTACAATATATTTGTTTGCTAATGAAGTGAATTTGTAGCATTCACATTAATACTACAACAAGAATGGACGCTGAATGGAAGATATTTTTTAAGATGATCGGAGATTACTACTGTCACGAGAGGAAATATGACTTTCTTACTTAACATATTTATTATACCTTATTGGAATCCTAAAAGTAAAGTACAAATAAAAAAATAAGGATGGTAATAAGTGGATAGATAGGTTAATTAAATTTATTTATAAATATTAACATAATATTAAACATTTAAAAATACATTATATACATAAACAATGGACCTTATAGACTGTGAAGTTGTCAGTGAGAAACACTAATGACATAATTAAACATTACTTTTTTTTAAATAAATAAAATATATTTTAATCACAGAAGAAGACTACTCTAGACCTTTGATCCAAATTAACCTGGCTTAGAAAATCACCCTTGTTTGTATAACACTGTTTGCTGTGTGTTTTATGAATAAATTTATTTTTAAAGTACCCTTTTAAAAGAAAACAATATTAATTAAATGAAATGTTTTTCATACTTGGTAAAACTGAAAATAAAACCCCAGTAAAATATAGCTTAAGGAAATTACTAAGATCCTAATGAAAAGGTATAGCGCAGTGAAAATAAATTAACATACCTTATAAACACATGCAATAGATTTCATTGGATAGTTATTATTTAACATAATTTTAACAAGATTCAAAATTATATTCAATCATTGTATCAAATAAATTTTCATATAGTAATTATTTTATAATTGAGAACATGGGCTTTAAAAAAGAACTAAACACCATTCTATTCAAAAATTAAAAAAAAATAAGTAAAAAAAATTGTATGTTATTTTAAACTTAAATTTACAAGAAGTGTGTGAAATTTATAAGTGTAAGACATTGGTTTATTTGGAAATAATTAACAACTGGCTCAATTGTCTTAAAGCTACCAATTTGATTGGCAAGTGACCTCCATAACAATCTCTAAAGTTTTAAATAAAAAAACAAATTTACAAGAAAAAATATTTAAACAATATTGTCAATACTAAATATTAATGCAATTAAATTAAACAATGAAAAAGTATCACAGTATAATATCTGAAGAGAAAATATTTACTATTTTTAGTTAGAATTAGATTAATTCTGTTAACATATTAGGCAACTTTCGCCAGGGGAAAATATTTTACAATGAAATTAATCATGGTTTCAACTCTTAGTTAATATTTACAAGTTTAACTAACTTTTTGGCAACTTATACAATAATGATTGACAAAGTTCTAATACTTGTGTATTAGTTTATAGTAACTTTAATATTTAATCATGTCTATCATGAATGATTGATGAAAATAAAATATTTGAAAAGATATAATTAAAAGTCTACTTCCACTATATTAATATAATTCTCTTCTTATCGCCATCTTGTTAGAAGTTACTATCTGTACTTTTCATTCCAAACAAACTCGGCCTATAAATAATTTTCGTACATTTAGTATCAAAACAATTTGATCAAAAAATATAAAATATTAATCAATGAAAAATATTTTTTTAAAAAACTGAAATCAAATATTTATACTTCATTATTAGTTTATCAATTTTTAATTATACTTTATCAAAGTATTTTCTTACATGCATATATTCTTAAACAAATTTTATTAATTAATAAATATGAATGTTCCCTTTTCGTTATGCAGTTGACTTATGCTTTATCTATTTTTAAAAGTATTTATTATTACTTTTTAAATATAGGCATCGTCCAAGTCCTCTTTTATATTGATGATAACATATTTGAAGATTACTCTAACAAAATATCTTGGATTTAATCAAGAAAATTGAATCACTCTTCAGTTCCTGACAGAATATGAGTCATTATTTATTTTCCAAGGTGTTGGATTAGCTATTCTTTGAAATAGTTATATTGATCTTGCATTTGATACAATCAATGTATAAGTTAAAAAAATTACTTATAAACATTTAAAAACATAAATAAAATGAAACAATAACCATAGTGTCAATTATAATAATCAAATGTGCATGTTTCAAATTTCATGCTACTTATCAGTATTTTGTTATATAAATGACTAATTCTCATTTTGGAGTAAAGGGAGAGTAAAGCAAAACGTACAGACTAAATTAAATGCTGATGTTGCGCATTTATTGATAAAGTTAAAATTAACACACATTTTGTGAATGATATTTGTCTTTTTATGATAAGCCAATAATAAGTATATTATTTACTTTTAAAAAATTGTAATTATGTATTGTTTTTTTTACAAATAATGTAAAAACCCACTTGAGAAGAAAATACCAAGAGCAGGAAGATGGGCAAGTGAAATTTTAATTCTTAACAGCAAAGTTTAGGACAAAAATCATCAAAAATATTATCATTGAAAATAAGGCTTTGAAAGTTTAATATGAACTAAGAACAGGGTTGATAATGAAATTAAGAATAAAAATAATCACCACAAGGGAATAAATATCAAAAATATTTCTAAATGTTAAGAAAAGATTAATGTTAATTTATTATCAAGACATATAAAATGGAACACATTTATATTAATTTTGAACTACATATTTTAAAAACAGATATTCTATAAATCAGTGTAAAATAAATTAAATAGTGAATATTAATTCATGGCTAGAGCTTTATTAGTTTCAGAACTTAACCCTCAACTTTCACTAACACTGAATCTCAGCAAAGATTATTCCACAATAAATAGTAATTATGAAAAAAGTTAAATCCAATGGTGCTCTAGCCAACAATGCAATTAGCAAGTGTGCATGTGTGAATTTCTGTATTCTTATAGCAATATTTTCCAAATGTCTGCTATTCATTATTTAACTTGAGAACCAATGAGCAGTGGCATGAATAATAAATGCTATGCCAGATATGACTATAATCGCCGAGCTTTGATTTTAGCAAAGAGATTATTTTAAAGTAATTTAGATGTCCATTTCGTTGATAGTGAATGAAAAAAAAATATTCATTAATCGCAAGGGCATAATAGCCATTTATTATAGCTTCAAAAGAATTTTTAATATCAATATAATTTAAGTAGTCTTAATTTGATTCTAAAAAAGAAACAATTTATTGCAACAATTCATCATTTTGTGGTCTTAATGTTTTATAAACCTTAATTAAGAAAAAATAGTTTTAGTTCATTCTTCAATAACTTTAATAGGTTTAATGTAATCTAAAGTTACACAATTTTAAAAATTATACCTTTTATTGCTATGAATGAAGAATAATGCAATTAAAGCTGAGCATCTTCATAATGACCATCAATCTGTACAAAAAATTCCATAACGATTAAATTATGAATTAGTATTTTTATTTTAAAAGATCCGCCCGTTTACAACACATAAATTCTATTTAAATTAATAATGTAGAACTATATAATGACAACAGTAAATACACCAGACATTTGGCATAAATTTTATGCATCCCAAAAATATAAGTGCATTCAGAATGATTTTTTTTTATATGGTAATTTATAAAGTGATATTTTGATAAAACTGATGTTGTATTCCACAGACGGATCTTTCATTTTAATTTATATTTTCCCAAAAAATATTACTTTTTACAAACTTAATAAATAAATAAATGTAAAATCTCGTTACAACAAAAATTTTTGTTCTTTTAATCTTATAGAGCAGATGATAAAATTTATCATGAGTGCAAATATAAATTTGGGAGCATATTACAATGATAAAAATGTAAATGTTAACCACATATAATGAAAACAAATTACACAAAAACTGCAAATATGGCTTGAATATTTCAAATATTAATTGAGTTAAGCTCCATATTAAATCTTATTTAAAAAAGAACAAAAACAGAATATTTTTATTACATGTATAAATGTTATAACGAGATTTCACCACCTTCCTGTTTACATTTCAACATGAATAAAAGTTCAATGTTAAGATTAAAAATTAAAAAATGGTGCCGATATTAAATGTACAGGAGGGTAAGTGAAACTACTAAACTCTAGATTTGGGCATATTACCATTAATCATGATATTTTGTGTAATATTATTAACCTGGTTCTTAAACAGAACTTTATTTTGATAAATAGTCATCAAATAATTGTATGTAAAATCACTTCACTGAAATGATACTGATCATACAACATGTTTATCTTATCATGAAATCCACAAAGAAAGAATTCCAGTTAAATTATAACCCTATTATACCCACTTTCCAATTATTAAGAATCCATAAAAGAATAGTAGTAAAAAAAAGTTGGATTAAATCAAGTTAAATACTTGGTTTTTAGAAATAAATTCTTCTAAATAGCTTATAACATATTTGCTCTTATACGCAGTACACAAAAATTCTAAAATGAGTACTAATTAGCTTAAAATTGAAATAATATCAGTTAGATAAGTACAAAAACTAACTGGTAAATATTCATTGAAGCCCGCTCTTTAATGATTGTCAATTTTAAATTCATGTAAATATAAGGAATCATCAGTTCTCTATTTCAAACAAGGTAAACTGGTTAAGTGGAAATTCAGACAAGCAAAATAGGAAGATATGATTCACAAAAGTAAAAATGTAAATTAAGGAATAAGGAACTAAACCTCCAGTTCTTGGATAACTAATCAGTAAATGGAATGAATACAACTTAGATCAGAAATAAGTTGAATAGGGATCTTAATTATTATTATTTTTTTTATAAAACATCTATCTATAAAAGTTTATTAAAATTTGAAACGGTGCAATGAAACTGGAAAGAAAAATTACTATACAATTTTTATGTGTCTTTTTTATTTCCACTTCCCACTTTCAGGTTTCCAAAAAAATTCAAGGTATGTGCTGATTCTTCGGAACACAAGTGAAAATAAATAATTTTTTTTTTCGAGGAAGACAGAGAACAGCTAAAAATTTGGCAAACATTTTTTACTACATTAAATCTAAGGTTTAGAAGAAGCCAACGAAGAACTGTCAAGAGAAGTTATTCGAATGTTCAACTAATGAAATTTTAGGATTCGGATATCCTGGCTTACCTTACGGATGAAAAACTATTTTCTGTTTAATGCTTTCATAGCTATTAATTTAAGTTGTTTATTTTGTTTGTAAAGTAAAATCTAGAATATATATCATGAAAATATTAAGATGTAATCTATTGTGTCATTAACCCTCAAAAGCCTAGTGTGACGTTTATGTCACAAGATAAAGTAGCCCCCCTTTCTCTTTTATTATTGTTAAGGGTGAATTACCGTTGCATCTACCTGCAAGAGGCTCTGAGAGTCAGTTTAGTGCAAATTTTCAAAATTATTTTTCTCGAGTTCTGTAATACTATGAGAATAGAAAAATGTAAAAAAAAACAAATATTTTTCAAAAAAATAATTCCCGGTTTTGAAGAGTTAAGATCTAACATTTTATAATAGATTAAGCTCAATGTAGTTATTCTGAATTAATTTAGAAATTAATGTTTAGTTAATAAAATGTTTGTTTTTTTCTTCTAATTTTTATATGTTTATCTTAAGGGAGTGTATATTTTTTCTTATTATGTATATGTTTAATTTTATAAAATTATTTTAAAATAAAATTTTAACATAGATTATTTCCTAGGAAATAAATGTTAATGAATCGGTTGATATTTGCTAATAAGAATAGTTATTTTAAAAATACGTTTACATATGAGGTCACTTATACTGAGCAGTCACTATATATTTTTAAATAATAAAATTAACTAAAAATTTAATTCTTGAAGAGTTAAATATTTAAAAAGTTAATAATTTAAAAAATGTAAATAAATCATTCCTTATTGCAACCACGCCATATATTAATTTATTAATATTCCACAGGAGCAATCAGTCTTTGTTAAGGCTTAGGTTTGCCATTATATACAAATTTGTAATTAAGAGTATATTATAAAAAAAAAAAATTACGGCAATCCTTAATGCTACTTGATTAATATTAACAAGTAACAGTAATTTGATAACTGAATTCTTCTTTTTTTACCAATTATTATAAAGTATTAATAAATCTATAACTAGATGAGATCTACAAAAGAGACAAGGCCTAATGAATTAGTTACTGCCAAGTTGCTGATTGGTGTGTTCAAGATGTATGAAATTAATCTATGTAATGCATCAATACCTTTAATTTTAGTCAATTGTTTTTCTCAAATGGCTTCTGGATTCTGTGTCTCTTGTTTGGATTCTGTTTCTATCCTGAATATTTCAGAAAAAAAATATTAGGGCGCCTAGTATATTGCACAAACCATCCAGAGTAAATAAAAATTTTAACAAGGTATTAAATTAAAAAGATTATTATTATTTCATTCTTCAACATGGTCCCAATTCATTTCATTGTCATTTATAGAAATTAATATATTGTAATTTTAAAAAAAGATAAAATTTTGTTTTCTATAGTTAAAGAAGAGAACCGTCAGAAAATTAAAAAGATCTGGACCTGCCATTAAAAGAATTGAAAGCACTTAGTTTTTTAACATAAGTATAAATTAAATATTTTTTTAAAATAATGAGATAAGTAGAATAAGCATAATTTTTTTTCCACAATGTTTTTCAAAACTCAATAAAAATAGAAAATAAAAATTATCAGTTTAAAAAAGCAGGCCAAGTTTAAGGACAAACATCATTACTCAAAACGTGAGATTATTATCTACGTAGCTTAAACATTTTTTAAATATGTGAAAAAATAAATTTAATAAAATTAAAAATTAAATTTTTCACAATATTTTAATTGTGAGTTTAACTTAAAACAAAAAGTATAGCGGAGTATTAATACAAGAAACTTTGTGATTTATTAAAAACCAATAAATAAACTACTATGATACTATTAATACAAGACACTCATTCATGAAATGCGAGTGGTTAAAACAGTATTAATTAGTTATCAGTTAAATCAATTTTTTTTTTAAAGAAAAGACAATCAATTTTCCTTAATTTTCGTTATTAAGAAAATAAATTTAAGTAAAGTCATACTTATTCTTAGTATAAAAACGGTTTCCAAAGAATTTACATTTTTCAGTTAAGGGCTACATCAATAGATATTTATTTTCTCAAAATCGGTTTTTCTTTTTTTATATTTAGAGCCAATTAAATTCAGATTTTTTTTCCAAAATATTCCAACTAATTTTAGCTAATCAGATTGCTAATCCTAGCTGAAATGTTGACCAGATACTGAGCAATGATTCAGTAGTTTTGGCTGAGTAGAATTTAAGAAACTATTTTTCCTTAGACACAAAGATTAAGAAAAAATATGAAACAAAATTGTAGATATTTATGATGATCATAAATTCTCACAGATTTGGATGTCAATATAGGACAAATAGTAAATATAATCATTATAATAATATTCACAGCAATTTTATAATAATAATCAAATTAAAAAAACTTAATTTGTTATGTTTTGCCCTTAGTTAAAAAATATATTAATAATGACGCAACTGTAGTTAATCTACATGTTTATGTTATTTAATTTTTTGGTCATATTTTATTCCATATCGTATTATGAGATTTATTTTTTCACTGTATGTGTAATGTAACTTGAAATCAATAATATGTTTTTTAACTAGCTTTGGCCCACGTCTTCGCTCGCGTGGAATTTTGTCTCCCACATAAAGTTCCGTGACAGATCATTTTAAATAAATAATTTAATTTTTTTTAACTATAAGTTACTAGTACATCCGAAATTTCAGATGTGTAACTTCAAAACTGACGGATTACATACAATCTTTGAACCCCTAATATATTAAGGGGGAAACCCTTGGGAGTGGAATTATGGAAATTCCTTTCTTAGTGCTCATTTAAACTATATAAAGAACATATCTGCAAATTTCAAGATGCTAAGTTCAGTGGTTTCTGCTGTGCGTTGACCGCTGGGTGTGTTAGTCAATAAGGTTACAGTTTTATATAAACTTCGCCTGTGTGGTGTTGATAAAAAGTAGCCTATGTCCTTTCCCAGGCTTGAGATTATCCATATCAGTTTTCATCACAAACGGATCAGCACAGCTGAGAAACTTACATTGACACTGATTAACAAACGGGACGGACAGAAGTTACTTTCGTTTACTGTTTTTCGTGTCAGTAAAGGATTAGTATATAATGTTATTGAATTTATTGAAAAGGATTACTTAGTATAACGGTTTCACTTGTCGTATGGGAGCAGCGAGAAATTAAAACTGAAAGGATTAGAATAATGTAAATATCTGGGTAATTTATCAATATGTAGTAATTTAGCGGTCCTGCTTACCTACTGCAATATACTCCACTCAACTGTGTAACTTGATTTGTTTGGTTAAGCGAAAATATGTAGATTTTGCGAGTAAGAAACACGTGAGCGAGCTACTGAGGGTGGAGCCCTGTAGCAATGTTAACAATATTTAACAATTAAATTAAATAACCGCGATTACCTACTGACCAAAGGAGGTAATATTGAGAATGTGTTATATCCAAGTACTTTTTAATGATATTTATCGTTATATTATGACCAATTCACACAAAATCATTACAAATGGTAGCCTATGTGTTATTCTGATGTATAACCTATATTACTGTATAGTTTCATCCAAATCCGTTCAGTAGTTTTTGCATAAAAGAGTAACAAACATAAATACAAAATTTCGCATTTATAATATTAGTAGGATTCAAAACAAATATAAATTTTCTATCATATTTCTCTTTTGCCTTGTGTCTTATATGTTTATAACAAAAGCTAATAAGTACTTATATGTTGTGCAACACGTATTAAAAATGATAATTTTTATGTTAATTAGATTTTTTTAAGTCTATAAATATGATTCTGAGAACTCAAGATCTGAGGCACTGGCCCTGGATGAGCGTGTATGCCCATAGGCAGAGTCGGAAGTGCCTTCTCCTGTAATGAAGTCAGCTACGATGAGAGCATCTTTGTTTACCGTGTGTGGGTTGGACCCGAGATCTCCTTTCCCATCTAGAGGTTTTCCCATATCCTTTTCTGCTAATCGCTGTTTAAGTAGCCTGATTTTCTCTTCTTTCTAAAATTGAAGAATATTTCAAGACTAATAAATGGATGAATTTTAATAAACATTAAATGTACATTTAAGAGTTACTGATATCTTCATTTCAAGTTTAAGAAAAGTTTAAGCAGCAAACAATACTGTTCCTACCATATACTGAATATAATACTCTCCATGGACTGTAGTATTGCAGGATTTTTAATTTATCGGTGAGTGCGTATGCCTATATGTGTGCATAAGTTATCCACATAATTTTTTTTGTGTAAGCTTTAAATTAAATAATGACTATATATTTATTGCTAAATAATTGTTACAAGTGTAAAACTAAATAATTATTACAAGAGTAATACAAATTTTTTTTTCAATAAAAAAAATAAAATGAAACCAGTGAAATGCACTTATTCAAAGAGTTTTACTTTCCTATAATCAGACATGCACTTATATATACTTGGAAGGATTAAGTTTAAAAGTGGTATCGAAAGTGTGGTAGACCAAGCATACACACACTTGTATACCCGCCATTTTGAAAATATATGAACATTTGTTGGGGATACTAATGGAGGGAAATAAATAAATACAATTAAAATAATTATTATACTCCACACATACTGCACTAATTAATTTTTGCAGTTCTTCATTTTCAGCCAGAAGCTTTTGATATCTGTCTTCGTCTTCTTTTGATATACCAACGTCAGGGTTATACTTTGATTCAGCTTTATCTCTAGGATGCCTTATAACTTCAATTACCTATTTTTATAACAAAACCTAACATCAAATTATAAAACCCTTTTAAGTGAAAAATAATAGATAAATATTAAACTAGATGTTTTTAAAATTAAATTAAGCAAGTTCAGGAATCTGGTGGGATTACGTGTGGAATCCTGTCAGCCTTGTGTACATATATCTGTATATGTGGAAGCACTAGTGAAGGGAGGTGGGAAGAATTAGTCCAGCAAGCCCATCATCTTGTCCTACCTATAAACTCCAGAAGGCAAACAAGAGGCCACTCTTTCCTAACTAGAGAGCTAAAGTTTATTTTGTGGGATTATAAATGAAATACAGTTTATATAGATTTCCTAATAATTCCACAAAAAAAAAATATATATATCCAGTAAGAAATTTAAATATAAAATGATCCGCAAGGGAATTGAACCCACACTAATGAAACCAGATGTAATGGTATTCTTGCCTGGTACTCGGCTTCAGTAGCTGCAGAAATGATGCCCCTCCAACTAAAATGCCCTCATAAAAAAAAATAAATAAAAAAAAGAATTTCATGAGTTGCTGGGAAAGCTAAAAAAAGAGAGATTCCCTGCCACGGCCATTGTTAATGACCTAGCTAATGTGCTGACTTCTGATGTCAGGACAGGGGTCAAATCATAGGCTGAGCATTTCAAGTGAGGTGTGAGGAGAAATGGAAAAAGATGGCTGCTGAGAAGACCCGAGGTATCATCTCAGAGGGAAATACATTTACATTTATCCTATCAATATAAGAAGGTGGGTTAATATCTCAGAGTGAGTTAATAACCGAAATAACAAAATCTCCAAAAAGACCTTTGACGAAAAGATTTTTGGAAACAGAAAAATGGGTAGACACCTCGCCTGCAGTGGGTGGATTGTATGGCTGCAAATGCACAAAAAATCCTGGGAATTAGTAAGAAATTGGAGAGTTCAGATCTGAGGCTCAGACTACAGGAGGCCTTGACTCTTAATGAGTTGTAGCACCATCCAAGAATAAGAAGAGTTAATAACTCATCTTAGAGTAAGTTAGATAAAGCCAGGGTAATAACATCTCATTCGGGTTACCTGTCAACTAGTATACCTATCATATGATAGCTGAAAATTCAATTGTTTTTTTAAAGAAAAATGCACAAATAGTACATTTTGAATCTAATAATAAAAAATAGCATCAAAAATCTATAAAAATAATTTATTTTTTCATGCAATAATAAAATAGTTATAAATTCTAAATAACAAACTACCTAATAAAGTTTTATAATATCATTTTAAAAACAAATGAAATTCTAAGCAATAAGTAAATATGCACTAACCTTAGGTACAAAAATCAATGCCATTGAAAGGAAGCAACAGAATATCAAAGCAAGAGAAACAAATGTAAAACTTGCGTCTTGCTGGGAGGCAATGACCAATGTTACTGGAGCAGTAATTAAGCAAAGAACAACAACATTATAAATCGACATTCCTACATATCTAGAGTCATTAATTTGCTTAACTTTAATACTTCGAGTTTCATAAGCCAAAAATAGACCAAATACTAAAACAAGTCCTTTATATCCATACATCAAACCTTAAACAGAAAATAAGGAAAAATAAAAGCCCATTCATAAATATATTACAAGTTTTTCAGTTTTGCTAGAAATAACAGTAACTTACCTAACCAAACATTATGGTTTTCGCTTTCACAATGTTCAAGTTCAGGTCTAATTTTAATATCATCATCAATGTTCACAGGGTCCTCTAATGGAAACACTTCAATTGTTCTTTGCAATGGATCGTATATTTGCCAAAAAATTAGAATACAAAAATCTATTGATAACAATCCAGTTACCATAGTATATAACTTCCAAGGCTGAACTCTCTTCTGAAAAAATAAAATAAACTAGAAATCATAGAATAGCAATATTTTAAAAAAGGTATTCAAAAGTATACTGACCACAGTATCTGATTTAGCTTTAGTAGTAAGCCTGTGAACTCGCCAAACTTTACTAAACATCGCTCCATACCCAAGTGTAAAACCTATAGAAAGTAACCACGCTCTTGCTTGGCAAATGGCAGGATACTCTTCTCGAGATATGAATTGTCCATCCAGACCCATTAGAAATACACTAGATAAACAAATTATTACACCCACCAGCATTATTGTATTGCACACTGGATGAGATGACATTATGACTCTGAAACATGAAGAAAGAATTTATTGTTATATGTTTTTTTCCAGGTCATATTATTTTAATGGAATTGAAGATGTACTCAAATGGAACTTTTTTTACAGATGATGTTTTAATGACTTTAACCAAAATTTTTTCTGAAAATGTTTATTCCAACAAAAAATAAACAAGTCAGTATTACTGGTTTTGCATCCTTATACATCTATTTAGATAAAAATATAGTAAGCAATAAACAAATAGAAGGTGATATGAGGTAACAAAAGGCCTTGAACAATGTAGTTCCAACAGGGTAGCTAAGTGGAACTAGAAGGAGGTTGAGATAAGGTATTCAGATCTGTAAGAATGACTGCAAACCAATAGCGATTGAAAAGGTAAGGGAGTTGACCCACTGACCCATCATCTACAAGTTTTAGAAATAAGGTACTTGGATTATCAATAAAAGTTAAGCAACATTGGGAATGGTTAGCACTTGAATGGGTGACTGCCCACTCGGAAAAAACACAAAGTCTGAGATTCCACATATGATTCTATCCTCCACAGAAATATGAGGCCTGTCAGCATACTGGAGGCAACTCATAATGACCGGGCATAGGAGAGATCATCTTACTCCCTGCACAACCATCAAAAATTGTGTTGTAGTTTGATCCAAGGACAGTCTGCTTCAGGAAAAGTTGTATTGATTCTAGTGCGCCTGCTGATCCTGAACAGCCATATCCTACGGATCTTGGCCAATTCCTCACTGTCCCTGAAGCTGTTTGTAGTTGGTGGGAAGGACACTGGTGAGTCAGCCGCAAATAGACAGGCTATAGAGCTATATGTAACCTGCAAATGCTGGATGGAGTTGTTTGATTGATATAAAATTTCAGAGAAGGTCGAAAACCTTTGTCCCCTTGTATCATAAAATTAAACTTTGGAACAAATATGGTCTCCATGCAAATACATTCTCAATTCAATCGTTAGATCATGCCTGAATAAAAGTAAAATAACCTTCGATGCCTGTAGCAGATGTTAAAAGCAATCAAGCCAACAGCACCAATGATTCCGATGCTTGAAATAATCCACATACAAATAAATAAGGGGACAGACAGTGTCCTTAATACTCTTCTAACAATAGTTCTGTCTTGAGGCATCTTTCCTCCTGCAAAAAATAAATAATTAAATAAAAATGACTATTCATTTAAATTGAATTTTAATTTATTATTACGACTTAAAATATCATAAATAAATACCACTCCATTTTTCTTTATTAAACCATGTCAGGTTATCTGCTTGAATATCATAATAGCCTAATTTTACATAGGTCCCATTGATAACTTGTTCAATTTGTGTTAATGCTATTCGATCACCTTGAGAACTGAAAGCAACTACACCCTAGATAAATAATGCACAGATATATTAGTACGTAAAATGTTATGTAACAAACAGCATAAAATATTCTCAAACAATGCTTACAGAGACTCCTAGGAATTGAGTAGAATTTATAGCAGAATATATGTCATCTGCTATCTCCTTGTCAGTATATGTAAAACTCTTTAGAGTTCTCCCTCTACTTTTAAGCCTGGCCATTGTTTTATTAAATGCTATCAAATGATTAAATTTCATTATTACAAATAAATGATAAATTAAAAAAATATCTTAAATTAAATAAGTACAATGTACCTAAAGCCACGGACCAAACTGCATCATATGCCAATGGAGCTTCTTGGTAACCTTCAGGATAGCGCATGTTGTCTATGTCATAATTACTTTTCCTCAAAACATCATTCAGCCTTTCTCGAAAGTCTTCAGAGGTCTAGACAGTTTTTAGAAAATTAATCAATCATAATAAGTATTATTAAAATCTTAAAAATGATTTATAAGACATAAATGAACATGTTTTTTTAACATTAAAGGTAAAAAAGTGCAGGGAAAACAAAAGTACAAGTTATTACGATATGAGCACAGATTTATTAGATATATACACTATATAAACATATATAGACACAGAAAGAGACTTCACACACCAACAACGATCCAGCCAGAACAAACAAAGGACGCCAACTGATTCACAATGGCTGAGCACAAAAACCTGGATCTTACTGTACACATGCTAACATGATCTCAACAGTCACTTTACAGTGTTGTCTGTCAATAATACAAGTCACTTTACAGTGTTGTCTGTCAATAATACAGGTCACTTTACAGTGTTGTCTGTCAATAATACAGGTCACTTTACAGTGTTGTCTGTCAATAATACAATATAGACGATATACAAAAGAAGATTTACTTCAACATGTTTATCCATGTTACAATAAATAGTTTTGAAGATAAAGAGTAGATCTATAACCCCATTTCTTGTATAATAACTAAATCAGAGGGAAAAAGACATCTTGAGACATTTTGCACTTTTCATCACATCTTAATTTTGTTTTTAATTTAATTTTTTTATTAGATTATGTAATGCCACACCATGTAAATAACGTATCACACTGTGAGAAAAAAGTCATTTTTAGTTTAGATTAATTCACAATGCACAATATTTTGAAATTTTAAGACACTGCAAATATTCAAAAAATCCAATTTCTTAATTACAAGTAGCTGTTATCCTTTTTATTTCAATATCACTTTAATTTATTTGAGAAAAAATAACTTTAACTTGTATTTTATTTCTTAAGTTGTATTATTTTGTATCTTTTCTTATACTTTAAACAATAATAAATAAACCCATCTGAAAGCCTTTTTATGAACAGGCAGATGCCCCTTTCATTCCTACATATTTATGGCAACTAGTAGAAGGGATCAAACAGTCTCAAAATGATATAATTCATGGCATAAACTAACAAACTGCTAACTAACAGTAAGTTAGAGCTTGAAAGTCAATACATTAAGATTGAAAAGCTTGAAAATTTAACAAGAACAGTAAAAATACTGAATAAAATGAGATCTTTCTAATGGTTATAAAAAAATACAAAGTAGCAGGGAATGCTTCACCTGATAACTTTGAATTGTATTAATTTTATGTTTGGACTATAGTTCAACAGAGATAATCTATTTCAGTGCTTCTCAAACATTTTGTTTGGCGGTACAATAAAATAATCTAACAAAATTCATGGTACCTCTGTTATTATTAATATTTTATTAAAGTAAATGACATGGTTGACTATAAAATAGACAGACATAATCATAGAATTATAATAAAGTAATTAATGTTATTTTTTTAAATATATTTGTTTACTATAATTTTTAATTTAATTATATAAATATATTACCCTTCTGGCATTGTAAGTTTACTCACTCTAAGAACCATAGTTAATCTATAAACTAATAGATATTTAGTTTCTACCACAAAATATCTTGTATGGTTATTGTTAAAAAATAACTAGGTAATTTAGAGCACAATAGGGCATTTTTTAAATAATGTAATCAGTATTTTAATTTCTTCCTTGTATAAATAATAAATAAAAAATGATTTTTTGTAACTTGAATTAATAATACTTTATACTAACACTTCAGTTAAAAGTTATTTAGTTGCGGCAATTTAGTACATTTGTCTTACCATTCCTGAAATAGTCTTCTGATTATTTTGATTCCACATAAGAGCTTCAGTGGTTATGTGACCTTCAGCAGCTGCCCTCATTTGATCATGTGTACAAGTAATACCTTCCTTTTCTAAGTTCACTTCAAACCAGTTGTCCTCATACCATCCTAGGATAAATAAATAAGTACATTATCATAAAATAAATAATTTATTTATCATTAACATCAACCCGTGGGGGTTATCTAGTCCCCTGTCGGGCGCCTCCCCAGGTGGCGGAGCGGGGAAGGCTCGACAAAGGAGGGAAATCCAGGGCGGACCAAAACTAGTACGAAAATCCAGAGGCGTCTGCCCTATATTAGGCGGCCATCTGGTCTGCGTCTGTTCCCACTGGGGCGGCAGTTAACAAACCTGCCATGAGGTATAAAATGCAACGGCGAAACCATGCGATGGAAAAAACAGACGGGAAAAAAATTACCCCAGGTGGTAATCCAAAACTCCTGGAAAATCCACCCTCCTTTACGGAGGCCGGTCCTATGGATTCTGGGAAGGGCCAACTCTCGCATATTCACCCACCTCAAGAGAGCTCAATAAATGATGATAAACGTGAACTGATAAGCAAGTTACGTGAAATGGAAAAAGTTATATCTCAGATGAACAAAAAGCTGGAGGTATTAACAGAAGGAAATGAAGAACTTAAAAACAAGATGAAAAATCAGGAGCAACTGACAAGTCATGAATCTGACAGTGTCAGTAAAAATGAATTCCAAACTGATGAAGAGGAACTCAAAAGAAAAACTGACTGGATTGTCAAGCAAAATAAGAGAAGCAGCAAAAAGCGAAAAGCAGTATCCTCGCCAGAGGTGGCAACTGGCAGCACGGATTCAAATAATGAAGGGACTGTTGAGACGAAATGGATCCCAAATAATGAACCCAAGAAGGAAATTAAGAGGAAAGTCACCTTGACAGAAAAAAGTGATGAGAAGAAAAAAGTGGTACCTTCTCCTCCAATCCATATAGTTGGTGTCACCACCTATGAAGAAATCAAAACACTAATGGAACCAATATCTAGCAGTGACCACACCATTGTGGCACAGAACAATAATAAATGGAAGATCATAACGGCAGGTCCATATTCATACAGAACATTGGCGAAAAAACTAAATGAGGTAGAAGTACAGTGGTACACGTACGAAGATAAAAATAGCAGGCCAACTAAGGTAATGGCTAGGGGACTCCATCATACTTGTGAAAAACAGGTTATTATTGATGACTTACAACAAAAAATTACAAAATTATAGACACAGTAAATATCATCAAAAAGGAAAGGATAAGATATGACAAGGGTAAGGATGAACTCAGGAGAAGAGGGCTTCCCCTATTTATGCTTACTTTTGATCAAAAAGAAAATTTGGATAGAATATATAATATAAGTTCAATCCTAAAGATAAAAGTTAAAATAAAACCTCTTCGGAAAACCACGGATATGATACCGCAATGTAAAAGGTGCCAAGGCTTCAATCACACTAAACAATTTTGTCACCGTGATCCGAGATGCGTAAAATGAGCATCTAACAATCGATTGCATGTTAAGCCGCAATATGAAGCCAACTTGTATCAACTGTCGTGAGCAACATCCTGCAAGTTATAGAGGATGCGAGGTTGCTAAATAATTACAGAAAATGTGGAATCAATGGACACATGCGCAACCAACAAAAGACCAGTACTTGTGGAATTCCAGCCCATGACGATACAAAGATGAGAGAACCTATTGCTAGCTCATCTTGAATACATAGGGATGATCGTACCCTTACAGCAAGGAATGAAGAAGAACCAACTCAAACCTGCAGTGCAAGAAGTGAGATACGGTTCCAGCCTATTTCTTCCTCACAGAAAACAAATCATGAACTCCAGCAGTTTAATAAAAAACAAGACATTCCTAGTAAGGTAATTGAAGATCAAAATCGATCATTTGCAAAAATCCTGGAGAGACTCGAAGAACTGTCTAAAAAAATTGAACAAGTTGAAACGCGTGTACGGAGGATAGAATCCCAAAAGCAACAAAGTAAGCATGTGTAGGACTCTAAGAATTGTAACATAGAATGCAAATGGACTTTTACACCATCTGTCGGAGCTAGAGGTATTTCTAAATCGGGAAAGAATAGACGTATGTTTGATATCGGAAACCCACATTACCAATAACCGACAAGTGAATTTGCACGGATGCAGCTTCTATCATGCAGCCCATCCTGCTGACAGGAGTAGAGGAGGTTCAGCTATACTTCTGAGAAGCACAATAAAGCACCATCAAGATGTAAAGATTGAAGAAGAATTTGTGCAAATGGTGGCAGTGAATGTACAACTTATGGATAAAGGGGACTTCACAATATCCGCGATATACTGCCCTCCTAGGCAACGTCTCGGAAAAGACGGTTACATTAGTCTTCTTAGAACATTAGGAAATCAATATATCATCAGAGGTGACTTCAATGCTAAAAACACCTTCTGGGGCTCAAGACTAACCACAACTAAAGGTAGAGGACTTTACAAAGCAGGGTGCGAAGTCAAAGCTGAATTCCTCTCCAGTGGCACACCAACATACTGGCCTACTGATATTAATAAAACTCCTGACCTGAGAGATTTCTTTGTGATAAAAGGAGTATCTAGCAGGTACCTTTCCATTGAAAATAACGAGGACCTTTCATCAGACCACTCGCCGGTTCTTATGGTAATAAACGAAGAGGTAGTTTCACAGCCAAACCCAGCTAGGCTGACAAATAGCAAGACTAACTGGACCCTTTTTAGGCAGATATTGGAGGAAACAGTAGACCTTAAGGTACTACTAAATGATAGCCACCAACTAGACGAGGAAGTTGAAAGGTTCAACTCTCACATTCAAAAAGCAGCATGGGAGAGCACTCAGAAGTCATTTAGAAAGGCAAAACAGAGGAAAATCTTTCCTTCACCAGAAGTGAATAAATTAGTCAAGGAAAAAAGAAAGGCTCGTTAGATCTGGCAGAAAGTTCGTACTCCTGAAAATAAACGAATATTGAACAAGCTCTGTAATGATCTTAAAGAGACGATTAAAAAAGATAAGAACGAAAATCTTCGAAGATATCTAAGCAATCTTACAGCCCAGAAGGACACTGATTATTCACTCTGGAAATGTACTAAACCATTTAAGAGGCCAAATACCCAATCATCGCCTATCAGGATGCCAGATGGAACCTGGAAAAAAAGCGATAGGGAAAAAGCAGTCCTTTTTGCAGACTATCTTGAAGAGACGTTTCAACCGCTACCTCAACAGGCAGAAGTAGAAAATACTTCTAAGAGCCAAAAAGTGGATGAAAGAAATATTAAAAAAGTAACACTTCAAGAATTGAAAGGAGAGATAAAAAGCAATTTAGGCCTGAAAAAAGCACCAGGATATGACTCAGTGACAGGTCAAACAATAAAAGAACTGCCGAAAAAAGCTCTGAGGAAATTATTGCACCTCATAAGCGCGGCCTTCAGGCTGAAGTATGTACCAATTTTGTGGAAAGTGGCCGAGGTTATAATGATTTTAAAACCTAACAAGACACCGACTGACACAAAGTCGTATAGACCAATTTCATTGTTGCCAGTAATCTCGAAACTGTTCGAAAAGCTGTTTTTGAAGAGATTGAAGCCACTATTAGAGGGGAGAAGACTACTACCGGATCACCAGTTCGGGTTTAGACAGCAGCATTCAACAATTGAACAGGTGCATAGAATCTCTCACTCTTAAGAATGACTCTTCAGGAAAAGAAAGTTTGCTCAGCTGTTTTCTTAGATGTAGCGCAGGCTTTTGATAAAGTCTGGGATCGAGGACTAGAATTCAAACTGCATAGAGATCTTCCAGAAGAATTCTACCTACTGTTAAAATCGTATATCTCTGACCGATATTTTAGGGTAAGACAGGGTGATGAATATTCTTCCCTAAAGAAAATAAACGCAGGTGTTCCACAAGGCAGCGTACTAGGCCCTATCCTATATTTATTAAACACAAGGGATCTACCAAACAGAAGAGAAACAACTGTGGCAACATTTGCCGATGATACTGCTATATCAGCAGTAGGTGATGATATAGAAAAAACTACTAGGGAACTCCAACACGCAATCACGGAGGTATGTGACTGGACCAAACACTGGAGAATCAATCTCTATGAAAGCAAATCTGTTCATATAAATTTCACAAATAGAAAAATAGATAAGCAAAATATTTATATTAATAGACAGTAGGTATTGAAATACAGTCAAATATCTTGGAATGACATTGGATGCTAGACTCAACTGGAAAGAGCATTTGAAAAAAAAGAAAGAAGAGCTGAATCTAAAATCTAGGAAAATGCACTGGCTGCTAGGAAGAAATTCACAACTTATAGTTGGGAACAAGCTTCTGTTATACAAACAAGTCCTAAAACCGGTATGGGCTTATAGAATTTAGCTCTGGGGTTGTACCAAGAAAAGCAACATGCAAATAATCCAAACATTTCAAAATAAAGTACTCAGAAGTATAGTTGATGCTCCATGGTATGTCAGAAACGATAATTTGCATAGGGACCTCAAAGTAAACTCTGTCAGAGAAGAGATTGGAAGTTTTGCGGATAGTCACAATGAAAGAATTAAAATTCACGTAAACCCTGAAATGCAGAGCATAGCTGAGGAGGATTTGCATCAAACACGGCGGCTTAAAAGAGTGAAGCCTAGTGACTTGCTACGAAAATGAATAAAAGTAAATTAAAACTCCAAACAAAAGAAAATTCCACTAAATTGGGAGATTAGCCAATGGGCTATATCCCACACGTGAAAGAGGAGCGACTTGTTGGGCTAGCTCAGTTGTTGCACAAGGTGGTTTTAGTGGGTTGGAGTCCCACACTATCTGAAGATTTTTTGGCCTCAGATGTCTATTGAGATTTCCACCTTGTATAAAAAAAAAAAAAAAAAAAAAAAAAAATTAACATCAATAAACATTACATAAAACTCTTACTAAGCTGCTATAGAAATTTGATATGGAAACTTACCTATGAAGAACCACACATATTGTTTTCCATACAACCCTTGATGATAAATTTCACATAGAACTCTCCTGGCTGCAACAACATAAAAGAGCCCGACTATGATCCGAGCATCTTGCCTCACTAGATTTCTCACGGCATCGCTCGGGTCACTTAAGAAGCTCTGCCTGGTGACTATTTCAATTTGATTTTCCTTGCACCTGGCTTCTAAATCTTCTACTGTCTAAAAACATACAGCACAAATTGTTGTATAAATTTAAAAATAATAATATTTCATGAGAGAAGGATTTTTAGGAGAATCCAAGGACCTAAAATAACACCAAAGGATACAGGCTAAAATCCGACGGAGAAATTTACAGTGAAATCCCTGACTTGAAAACCTAAATTAGGGTAAGAATACTCAAGTTTTTTGGACACATGCAGAGGATGAGTGAGGAGAGATTAAACAAGAAAACTTTCAGCAAAATTATGGGGTACCAATTCAACTACGGATACACAGTAAACAGGAAACACATAGACTTGAGATTACACAGGATTTATGTGAAAATATGACAGAATACCAGAAATTCCTGAAAAATGTGGTACTTGTGGTAGACAGTAATCAATTTTCGTCCAAGACCTGTATGGAAGAAAGGAGGAAAAATTTCAGTGAAATCCGCAGGCAAAGATGGACCAAGAAGAAAGAACTGAAAAAGAAACCTGCATCATAGACTTGTAGTCCTTACAGGCTGTTTCGGGTCAAATAATAATAATAATATTCATGATTAGAGCACATTTAAAAAAATAATGAAAAAATACTATTTTGAATAATTATTAGATCACTGTATTAATGTGGAGAAGAAAATTGTCTGGGTGGATGTCAACAAATATTTCCTTAAATTAAATAATATTCTGTAAACAACTGTACATTTACTTATTTTATGATCACTAATACGAAAAAAACAAATGAAGTTATCCATGAATAGTTAAATATGGCATGAAATATAAGTCAGCATGATAAAAAAATTAAACAGGTAGATAAGGTCTTTCTAACCACAGGACACGGGGCCAGCCACAATAATTCAGGAGATAGTAGTCTTAATCCTTAAAACTAGATTTTAATAAAATTTTAGAAGAAACAAATAAATCTTGGAAGTAAAAAAAATTAATAAAAATAATAAATAGTTATTAAAACTGTTAAAAAACTTTGCCAAAAGAGAAATAGGAGATTATCAGGCAAGTTTTCGAAGTGGTAGGTCGACTATTAATCAGACTATTAGCCTTAAGAGCATCCTTGAGAAGGCAATATAATATAAAATGGCCACATATCACCTCATATTATATTTTCATATCAAAGGTTTTAACATGCACCCATTATAAAAATAGCTTCAATGACAGCATCAAGCAAGCCAAATGAGATGAAGCTATGCGAGAGTTAGGTGTACCCTAAAAGTTGATTCGCCTGTTTGCGATGACAGTGAATGAAATTAATTGTGCTGTCAGAATGCAGGGAGATCTTTCTCCAGAATTCAAGACAATGATCTGGATATTGTCACTCGCTCATTCGAAGCACAGAAAACAGCTTTCTTATTACTGATGGAGGCAGCAAAAGAGATGGGTCTATATATCAATGAAGAAAAAACCAAATACATGAGGACAGGCTATTCTGCAAGCAATGGAGTACAGGAGCTTGTAGAAATAGGTCCTGACAAGTTTCATTAATATGGATAGTTTTTACTTATCTGGGAAGTAATGTACTTATGTGAGAAGATCTTTAAAATACATATCCTATGAGGTAAACCAGTAAACCATCAACACTAATGGATGCTATTTTAGGCTGAGGAAGCATCTGAGCCCCAGTAAACAAAAATTATGCTATACATGACTCTGTTTAGGCCAGCCCTGATTTTCACCTCCGAAACATAGACCAGGAAAAAGAGAGCTAGCTGTTTTTGAAAGAATGCTTCTCTGTATAATTTTTGGATCTATTAATTATAATGGTCAATAGAGAATATGTACCAATCCAGAAGTGTACGACATTTTGGGGATCCCGACATCATTACCTGGATTAAAATTAATCGAATATGGAGTGCCGGCCATGTAGGCAGAACAAGTGAGGATGATTCTGCTGAGAAACTGCGCGAGAGAAAGTTGGATCATGCCAGAGACAGAGGAAGACTAAGGCTCCCATACAAAACACAAACATTACATATTGAAAAATTAATAAATTAAACACCCGGAAAACTTCAACAGGGAGGACGGGTACAAATTAAGTAAACTATGGCTCCCTAACATAGAACAGAAGAAAGACAATCAACAACAAATTAAACCAGCAGCGACAATCAAGCCGAAATCCAGCCTATCAGACCCCAAGCAATCAGAAAGCAGCCAATCACAGGCATGGAAAAACAGACTCCGCCCCCGGACCCGAAGAAACCCGATCGACTAACGGAAGGAACCGATGAATCACGAGTGGACCCGAGTGGACCCGAATGGCTACTATATAAGGCCGCGGGTTAGCTGGACATCTTCAGTCTCAATTAAGCCTTGAGGAAGTCAGCAGCATGTCTGGCGAAACGTTGGCAGAAAATTCACCGACACGGTCTAAACCAGAAGAAACAAATGAAGTTTTTTGTATAAATAGTGGCCGTGGAAACTTGAAAGAGTAATTAATAAATTATCGAGAATATACATTTTATAATTGTATTACCGATATAAATACTTCTTCAGCTTGCTGTAATATGGCAACTCTTGACCAACCAAATTTCTCCATTAGTTTTATTCTTGTAGGATTATGAACTGTAGCAGAAGGATGTGTTCTAAACAATGTAGGAAACCTTGTTCTATCAGACAGTGCTGGCGAGCTAGCACCATAACATAACTGAAATTAAAGAACAATGTCATAAAATAACTTTATGTAATAATTTATATGTAAATCTTTGTTTTATAAAAATTACTAACTCTATAAGGAATTGGTATTTAAAGTATTTTAAAAACTATAATAGTTTTTCATGTAAAAAGTCATTATATATTTACCACAACCAAATTCCACATTTTGGCAGCCTCTGCTACAGTTGTACAAACCGTGCTACAACCTGCCAGCAGCATCAATTTTTGAGGTTTATTATAGAGTAAGTTGTACATTACGGAAGCTCCAAGACCAGGCTCGCACTTGAAAAATAAACAAGTTATTAGTTTTAAAACAATTTAATATAATTATTTGCTATTTATTTATAATAGGTAAAATGTTTCGGGTTATGTTTTGATTATTTAAAAAGTTCAATTGAATATTTTATACTTTGCCAATTGCGCAATTATCTTTTATATTTTCTTCTAATAGGAAGTTATTCTAGCGAATATAAATGGTACTAAAGGAGTTTGATTATTTGCTTATGAAGAGAATATTATATGAAATGCTCTCAATATAGACAGACTTCATTTTTAATATTCCCCAGATCTATTACTATTATTAATCATTATATAACTAACTTCCAAGCACTATGATATTTTATTATTATTTACTATAATAAATAGCTTAATTGAACTCATTCTTCTTGAATTTGAATATTAATAATGAATATATATAAAAGCTCGGTACATGATAAAAAGAAGTGTGTAAGAATATAAGCATATGGACATTTTAACATAATCAATTTTCACTTACTTCACTATCATTCCAATGTAATTTTAATGTAAAACCTGGAAGAAGGTCCTTCCTCTTATTTACATCTTCCAATGCAAGATTAGCTGCTGGCTCACATGCCTATAAATTAATTATGTTTATGAATTTGAACATTTGTATTATAAATTGAATACAATTAATAATTGAATTAAAAATATATGTATACCTGCCCTCCCTGCCAACCTCCTTCCCCCCCGATCGGGAAAATTCCACCAATGTGGAGGACATTGTCATCCTCTTTGTCTTCACAAGAAACATAGTTAATTAAGAAATATGCAAACAGCAGGGCCAGCCATGGACATTTCTAAAATTTTAAGAATTATATTAACATATTTTTCTGAAATTTATTATCATAATAATTGTCACTATTTATCTGTGATTGTGAGAGTATGAATGTACATTGTCAGGTTATTGTGAAATTGTCAGGTTCATTGAAATAAAATTACAGAAGGTCATGGAATAACTTGATTCTTGTTTCGAAATCACAAATTTTTAGCAAGTTTGTTTTAACTAGAAACATAGAACAGAGGAACCAATGTTTTGGTTCCTTTTTTTTTTTGGTCCAATGTCTGGTCAGACAAACAAAATAGAAAATTAACTTATAAATCAGTAATCTTATTTCACAGTAATTTTCCAGAGATTTGATCAGTATCTGTAAATTAGATTAATAATAATTTTTAAAAGTGATGAGAATTCTTGCAATTTCAATTTATAAGTTATTAGCACTGGATATAAATGGAAAAGTCCTAACAAGAAGTCTTGAGTTTGAAAAAAAAATTAACAAACCTGTTGATTAGTAATTAGTGCACTTTGGAATATAGGACTAATTTCGTGAAACATTAACATCAGGAACCAATAGCATTCTTTCTGCTAGTTAGGCCTATGCTTATTTTAAGAAACAATGTATACAATTCTAACACTGCTGAAGATAAAACTCTCTTAACTGATTATATAAATTAATATATTACAAACGTAACTTCTACTTTTACGGTCAAGGAAGAAAGCAAGAGGCCAACGATACAATTAGGGGTCTTTTTTAAGGCCATTTACATCTGTTTTAATTTTTAATCTTAATTAAAACAGAAAATATCACAGATTCTATGTTACACAGATGCTACAATAACATAGAATTGAAAGAGGTAGATTTATCATAAAATATCACAGAAATAGAACAATAGAATGTGAATTTTCTCCAGAATATAAGTCTATTAACTCATTTACTTTCCTTGATATATTATTTAAATAGAAAGACTTATAAAATCAGTTTGTATTATATTTCACAATATCTAGAAACTATAACCAACATAATTGGGTTTCTCATTAGGTATCTACAATGTTATAATTATGGTATAGAGATTAAAATTTGAAAATAGAAAATTTTAAGTAACTTATATTGCTTGTAAGACTAATTAATAAATTAATTAATTTAAGCCATGTTAAGTTTTTTTCTTAAATTTGAAAGTCACAATTATTTTAAAATTATGGCAATACTTTAACCAAAATAAATAGTTCAGAAGTGATTTCATGAGTTTTCCTTATGACCGATAAAAGTATTACAGAAATATTGTAGTATTAATATAATTAAAGGCCACGAAGAATAGTTTAGAATATTAGTCAAGTTAAAAATAAGCAGTAAATATATAATATTTCAAGTCAATTGTGATATCATTTCTGATACTGAAGGATAAACAAAATATATGACACCAGCACCAAGGATTAAAATTGTAGCAGCCAATAAAATGACGATGGTTAGTTTCATAGCTTTCATAATATCCCTAATGACTTTTTAATAACTTAGCACAGATTACTTGGTGTTTGTATATATTTTGTTTATGCAGTAAGTGCAACTAGGGAGCATTTTTATTTTTATGGGTTATTAAATACAACATTTTATACATTTTAAGCGTAATAAAAAAAATCTTTGACAGTAAATAGTGTTACGAAAATGTAACTAACAAAATAATACCTTCGCCATGACTGTAGGCCCTACTGCCTTTTTGGTATTGATCGCCGAGAAGGTGGCGCATGCTGGCAACCGAATCGTATCGTCATATGGTTAAAAAATTAAGTTGTTAAGATTCCTAATTTCGCAATTACTAATTGATGTTTTTGTTATTGTTTATGAACATTTAGGTGTCTTCCAGCAGCTTGTCGCTTCGAGTTGAGTCGCAACAAGTTTTCACTGTTTATTCGTTTCATTTTTAATATTTCCCAAAAAAACAAGTTATCGCGAGCTTTATTATGGAAGAGATACTGTACTTATGGAAAGTTTGATTATCGGTAATAATTTCATCAAGAAATAAAAGTTTCATCTAACATTTCGATGTAATGATGATATATGTATGTTTAAACGTCCAAGAAATATTTACCGAAGTATGCGCATTTACCATAATTACATTCTCTTTTCTATATTAAAGCTCAAAACTTGCATTTTTGGATAATATTAAAAGGGAAATAAATGAAAACTTTTTGTATCATAACTCGAAGCGACAATCTGCTGAATAATTACCAACATTTATTTATGTGAAATACTTCAAATATTTCGGGAAGGTTAGATAATTTTCCAGCTGCCGATTTGGCAGATTTCGCATACAAGTGTTTAATTTGACTATTGGAGATTGCAGATTCATTATCGCCAATTGATGTAACGCTGTAATTATTTTTTATTGTTTTTTAACACGCGCATTTAAAACTTCATCATATTTCAACATTTCAGAATGTGTCATATTGGTCTCTCATGACCTCCTGTTACACCTATTAAAGCATAAATATATGGCTAAAAAATCTCAAATCACTTGTAGATATTTATATTAAAGTATAAAAAAACATTAGGTACCTAACTTGAGAGGTTTTTCGTTATATTTTAATGTAAATACATTGGGGCCTTCAAGCAAAATATTAATTGTTTGTTCATTTAACTTCACTTTTTGCAAATATCACTTCCGGTGATCATATAGCCACCAGAATTAGATGTTATATATAATAATTAAACATAACATTTATATAACTTATAACAATTATTATATCATTTATATAACATATAGTATAATAAGTAGATGAAAGAATCCCAAACAAAAATTTTCAATTGTATATGGTAAACTTTTTTTGAGATAGATACATGAACAGACGTTTGACGAAATAGTCAAGACAAATGGATTCTTGAATTGTCCAAATGGATTCTTGTATTGCCCAAATGGATCCTTGTATTGTCCAAATGGATTCTTGAATTGTCCAAATGGATATTTTCGTTAAAACAGAAAACTGAAAGTTTTCGACATGTTCATTACATCCTTGCTATGTTTAAAGATGTAATAAATGTATATATATATATATATATATATATTATTGATTTCCAGTCATATGCAATCTTTCTGAATTAAATACAATTATTCAAAACATATCACATGAAATTTGAAATTCAAAATTTTTAGAGATAACTTTTAGAATTTATTTCAAAATTTTATCACTTTATGGAAAAAAGTGATTCTGGAATCCATAAATGGGTATGTTATAAGCGCTTATTTTTTATCAATTCGTATTTAAGTGGCATAAAGATGGTTATGAGATTGCAGGTTTATTCTATCGTAATGAACACAGCTGGTAACTTTTTACTAAAGATGCATGATGATTAGGTTTGAAAAATAGGTAGGTGTTCGAACCATGAAGTAGGATTATTATTGGTGGTGTGCTGAATTTATCCGTCGGTTTATTACCCTATAAAAATAAATGCAGCTTAGAACGTAAATATTTTACGTTATCGCATGTGTTATGCGTCAAAATGTGGTTATGACTTCATCTCACGGAAATTAGGCATAATAATGACATTAAATTAAATCTTGGAATAAAATCTAACCAATACGAAAACAAAATTTTCGTAAAATTTCTCAACTAATTGAATTTGACAAGAGTACTACTCAACAATAGTCCTCTTTATTATTTAATTCTATTATTTTTTGGATGACTCCTGCAATGTGGCTATTAGAAGAAGTTGCCTCAACCCAGAAATGTTGCTAACAATCTTGCTTTAATAATAATAATAAAAATGGTGTTCTGGAAGCAATGATCTTCTTCTTTAAAATTTGGATTCGTGACCAGGCCTAATGGTGAAAATCGTATCCACATCTCCAATCACTACTCCTCATACCTGGAAAAATGGTGAAGATGGCAGTTTACTCCGATGAAGATACCATTGTTTTACAATCTATAGTTTTGAAATCCTGTAGTATAAAGGACTCAAACCATTCGGGCCGAAAACAACAACTAATAGTACAGAGATTTTGTTCGGGGACAACGTACAGGAGGATTTTCTTCATGAGTCATGTCCTTCCGAGAGACAATCAGGGGGAATTAGAGAGAGCATATTTCCAGATCGAAACCCTGTTGTTGTAACTACAAAGAGGAGTAGTTAACAACAACAACTACATGTCACCAACCTTATCTCCATAAGCTATTTCTCTGTCTGCCCACACCTCCGAGATTCAAGCTGAAAAAAATTATAGTTTTGAATTAGACTACGCAAGCGAGGACACTGAGTGAAGAATAAGTCCAATAAATTGGAAAATATACTGGATTTAAGTCCTGGAGATAGAGAAAACCTAAAGCATTGAACGATTTCAGGTAAAAAACCTTTTTGAAAATTGGCAAAATACGAGCCCGGTTATTTTGGAAACTACACTGCAATTTAACATAAAAAAAATAACGAAACCAATCGTACATTCCTTTTGTGAGCATCAAGTTTTTATCATAATTGCCACAGCAATAGGAATAACAAGATAATTCTGTTACTTTATCACGTTAAAGTAAAAATAAACATATTTTTAATTATAAAGAAAATTCAAAATTTATTTATAAAGTTTAGGGAGCGGAGTGCCTCAGTGGTAGAGCACTGAATAACTATGCCGAAGATCTTGGGTTCAAATTCCGCTGCTGACAAGACTTTTATTTAATCTTTCAGCAGCCAGATATCGATCCTATGCGATCTAGGACCCACCCTCCTGGTGCTCACCCAGCCTCTATAAAATAGGTAACCAAGTGAAGGGGGGAAGTCTGGCAGTTGAGCGTGGTCTAGGATAAATCACCTCCTTACGCAACCGCTGTCCAAGAAACAGTACAGTATCTACCATGTACTGAATCCCATATCTGTCACGGGTTGTAATGTTTTTTTAAATTGTATTTTTAATAAAGTTTACCTTAGAAATAAAATATAAAAAAAATTGTTTAAATATCAACTACAATACTAAACTTCCTGTTATCAATGATGCATGTAACTCTTCATGTAGAAGAGAAAATTATTGCAATGTCATGTTTCCACTTTCAACAAAACTCTGTTGGTATAAGCTATCGGTATCGTCACCACTACAGATAATGGAACATTATAAAGCAAAGATAACGTATGTTTATCAGAGATCTAGATATCTGAGTCTGGGGTTTGAAGGTCGTGTAAATAAAAAGTGGTGGTATCTTCCCGGACGTTCCCTTCAGCTTTTATAATGAAAAGAAATCCTAATTACTAACTTAATTAGTGCAACTCTTTTCAACTTATACAATAGACTTATAAAATTTATATCTTCAAACTCCCCTTTTTAAATTTAAATTTGATTCAGGCAATAGTATTCTGCTGAACTTCCTCTCCCCATTGCAAGTATTTACATAAAATGATATTTTCATAAAAAAATTTAATTTCACATGCTTGAAAATAGGTATTTAATGTGTATCACTACAACCCATAAAAGGTCTAGGGCTCATTACGTGGTAGAGTCTGTATTGATACTAGGACAACGGTTGTGCAGGGACGTGATTTGTCCGAGATCACGTTCAATCGCCTGGTTTTAAACCCCAAATAAGGGTATTATTACTTATATATTATAGTATTCTAACGTTGATCCACTTCATAGAGGCTAGGTGGATCCAAGAGGGTATGCACATCCCACAGGGGCTATCCGTGGTTGTTTACAGATTAAATCAATTATCTGCCAAAGCCGAATTTGAACCCGGGATCTCCGGAACGGCAGCTCAGCACTCTTTCACTGAGCTCCCCCCTCCCTTGATAATAGGTAATGGTAAATTTGAAGATTAGTCCTATTATCAGACTAACCAATGCAGAAATTTTTATTTTACGTTTTCGTTGCACTATACCAATATCCCTGCAGTACGTTGTGGCTGTGATGGTTTCACCTCTTGGTACAAATGAGAAATGAATTATTCCTGCTGTTGACACCACAAAGGAACTAATAATGTTTTTGGTTGTAAAAATTTTCAAACCAACGGCGAACGGTATACTCGTTACAACCACTTCCCCCAAACGTGATAGTAATGTTTCTTGCAGCTTTGAATCCTGAACGTCCAAATTTAAACTCACAAAAAATAATTTCACGAAAATCGCGTGTATCCGTGGTCCTATTTGATATCGTACTGAACAATATTCGTTCAATTGTGGTGAAAGTAAATGTTATAAAATAAAATAAGATTAATAACAGCTCGTTACAATCTTTAAAAATACACGTAGTAAACAACAGAAGTCCATTAACTCTAGTTTGAATTTTATAAATAATAAAAACGTACATTTCATGTGAAACGACCCAATATAAAAATAGCTTATCCTTAAGTTATAATCCGTTACATTACAATGAAGACAGAGCTTATTTATTCATTGAATAATCATATTAATATATTTTTCTCCATTTGATTGTTAGACGGTTCTGGTGACTTGTGTCGGAGTAGCCTGGAATCCAATTACCACTATTACAGACAGCTCTTCGAAGACAGGAACAGACTGACATGGCAGGAGGAAGTGAAGATTCGACATCCCATCCTGAGGGAGTACGTCGCTCTCTTGTACAATGAGTTCTGGAAGAGAGTCGATAGTATGACACGGATGTATTTTAGGATGATAAAACTTCATAAGAAAAGATCGATAATTGAAAAAAAAATCAACGAAATATGTAATGTTAACTGTTGATATTTTAATATTATAAACTCAAGGCATATAGTGGTATAGTATATGTATATGTAGTACGTGGTTAGCATTTGAATGGGTGGTCGCAACTCGGGAAAAATCAATCTCGAGATTCGGTACCCCCCTCCAGAAAATGTGAGGCCTGTCGTTCCACTGATATCTACTCGCAAAGGCCGGTTGTAGGGAGATGACCTTTCCTGGTGTACTACTATCGGGAATCGGGTTGTGGTTTTCCGGGATGTTATTCTCCACTCGAATGTTTGACTTATGGAGCTATATGCAACCTGCCGCTGTACCATGGAAAGCGTGGTTCACAGCAACATGAAGTTGGGGCGAAGGGCTTTCTATTTTCCTGCTAGTATTATGTATATATATACATAAGACGACCTTCATCATTGCTTTAATTTTTAAATATTTTTATTTTTTTAAAGAAAAAATTTGCCCGCGGCCGAGATTCGGATCCGGGTCGCCCGCCTCACCGTGGCAACGCTCTAACCATTTGAGCTACCGGGGTCGCCCCCCACCTAGGACAAATCTGTTCTCTTCACCGATCCCATATCCCCCGTGTTCTCGCAAATTGCGATGTATACACGAGGAGGAATGTTCATTGAACATTACTTTTAATTTTAGGATCTTGTTGACTTACGTCATTATATTATGTATAATTTATTATAATTTTTTAATCATTGCTTTTGGTGGCTAAAATGGTTAGAGCGTTGCCACGGTGAGGCGGACGACCCGGGCTCGAATCTTTTATCTTCAAAATAAAAATATTTAAAAATTAAAGCAATCATTAAAAAATTATAAAAACATATATACATATATTCAGGGAGCGGAGTGGTTGAGCACTGAGTTGCCATGCCAGAAATCCTGGTTCAAATCCCGCTGCGGGCAGTTACTTTTATTTAGACTGTTTGCAGCCGGAGATGGATCGTATAGGATCTAGGACCCTCCTGGGGCTCACCCAGCCTCTATAAAATATTATAAAAATAGGGTACCCATAATAAGGGGGAAAAACTTGGCGGTTGAGCGTGACCTAGGACAAGTCACCTCCTTGCAGAACCGTTGTCCATGAGACAGTACAGTCTCAACCATGTACTTAACCCCCAGACTCGTTCACGGGTCGTAGTGGTACAGTTTTTTTTATACATATATTCATTGGTAATTGTATATTTTTTATTTACTTAAATATTTTATTGATATGTAGAATAAAAACTGATTGAATTTCAGAAAGAAACACGTTATTTATTAAGTAACATTGCAACATAACACAGCACATGAATCAATTCCGTTTGTAAAAAAGCATAATAGAGAAAAATAGATAAATAAGTGTAGAATTACACAGACTCTTTTTCATTTTATAGTGTTTTAAATTTGTATATATTTTGTTATAGGACAAATAATATTCTTATAACTATTTATATTTTATTTTAAGGGAAACAATATGTGTCATTCCCGAAAGAAGTCAAACAATCCTCAAGTTCCGAATATAGTTGCAGGTACAGTGATAGTACATCTTGTACAGGTAAGTAATATTTTGTTTAAAAAGTAAGGTAAAGTAGTGTAGTATTTGATTCTTTCTGCCTACCCCAACCCCATCTTCATTCATCCCATGGGATGCTGGGTATGAACTTCTCAGCATCTCTTTCGCATGTCTTGCCATTTAATTTCATTTAAAGTTCCTAAACGGGGGACAGGCACGACTCACCTTGTGTAGTTGTTAGACTGAAAACTTTTTATTTTTATATTGGTTCCTTTTCAGAGAATGGTGAGAGGAGAAAATCTCAAAACTCGGTGAAGAGGTGGTTCAAAACAAGGGTGGTGAGGTACAAGATAGCTTCGGAGTTCGCTACAGAGCTCCGCCTGGCTATACTCCTAGCCATCCAACATTCTATGACAACCCACTTCGTCCAGTTCTTGCCTCCAAAATTTTCAGGGCTAGATCATAAGAAGCAGTGGTTCCGCGGTCAGACCCGAGTCGTTCAGAACAACATTAACCAACTAGGTTGGTATTCTAAGTAAATGGTTAATCATCAACTTTAATATTTAATTATTATTGCAATTTGTTAGTTATTATTGTATCTTTTTCTCCCCTTCTACCGGAGGACGCACCTATCCGGACATAAGCCAAGGATGAGTGTAGAAAAATTGATTTTCAATATTCATAACAACTTTCTAACAATACTCACAATTCCGAGTTACACCGCTTTCAGCATTTGTTCCATAATATTAAAAAATAGGTCTAATTATTTTATTGTGTTCAGCGTCATTTCCGGAATCAAACCATTTGCTTATATGGTTATTTCAGTTCTTCTCTTAGGCTATCATATTTCTTCCTCATTATTAGGAGAAGAAAAATACCTTATATAAGAAAAAATAAAAATAATACGTTAATTAGTGAGGTTTTCATTCCGTACGTTTAGTGCAGTGTAATTGAGGTCCAATGCCCCAATTATTGCAATGAATCTTAAAGAGTCATTTTCTATAATTGCGAGTCTATAAGAGTCTATTCTTCTAAAATAGTTACGAAGTTGTTCTTCTCAACGGCATGCTTTTAGCAAGCAATACATCTTAACCACCGATGATTTAGGGTGGCGTTTTCTCGATTTTACTAATTGTATTATAAGATAAAAGTAAATACATCTAGTTCTGAATCTGTCCATTTTAAAATTACAAAGGAGTATGATAATGCTGAAATTGCTTAAGTATTTAATAATATTATGATAGATTCACCTAAATTTATGATCCGAGTTTATACACGCTGTTTTCATAATATTATTATTATTAGTTAAACGTATAAACATCACGGCGGAGAATAGTGTGAATTTTCATATCAAATTGAACACACATGTTCGTACATGCATTTATGTGTATGCAATTGTGTACATATGTTTCAGCGACGTCCTGTCATCTTCTCAGAGCAGAACTCAACTCCGATCACACCCCAACTGACTATGGCATAAGTCTTACCGAGAAGAAAATTAAACCAAATTCGAAGAGAAAGAAAGTTAATAAAAGTACTTTATAATATTCCATTTTTCAATATATTTCATAAAATTTATATACCAATTCTATCTTCAAAGCAATTCGTCCCCTTAATGACTCAAAAACATATCTATAAAATATAAGATGGATGGATGATCTAAAAACATTAATTTTGTATAAATAGTTATTATTTCGTAATAAATATTCGTAAAAGGCTAAGAGTTTTTCCTCAATAGTGGTAGCATTGGTATATTCCATACTGCCATATTTAAATTAAATGAATGTTCTAATACTCAGTAAGTCCAATCGCTTCGTTCCTACTGCTATAATTTATTATATAAAGTGTATATGTTATTATATATTTTTGTTTATAGTTTTCAAGTGTTTATGAACGACAAAAACATTGTCTCAGTCAGATAATTTCAATATTTTATAATCAATGATATTTCGGTTCAAATGTAAATATGTGAGGACTATTTATCTTTGTTACATGTATGGCGGACACTCAAATATAATTTGTATAAGGTCTCATTACGATTGCACTTTCCCCATTAAGAACTTTCTTTTAAGCCTGCCTTCTATTGATAATTATTGAAAATTCCACCATTCGTCCTCAGCCAAATAAAAGTTTTTATTATGGCTTTTCCTGTGTAAAAGGCTGTGGGAACAGGTTGATAAATAAAATTGACGTGATTAAAAAAAGTGTTTTTAATTATTAAAAGTTAAGTAATAGTGATTTACTTATTTTAAATATTATCTTCATGGAAGGAGGACGGAAGCATGGATATTTGTCGATTTAAATTAACAAAGAAATATTGACTTTTTAAAAATAAATAAAAATTAAAAAGAGATTTTTTAAAGCAGTATCCTAGTGACTATTAACCCTTAAAGAGCTAAATTAGGGGTCTAATTTTGGAAATTATATTTTTGAATTTTAAAAAATTAATTTTTAAAACAAAAATTCTTCATTAGGTTTTTTTTTCTTGGTAGATCGTTTCCAAAATATGAATTTTAATTGTGCTGCCAATCCACTGATTCGACTACCTTAACCTTAACAACTAATACGATTAAAAGAGGCGATTTAAACGACCGGTATTGATCTATAGAAAAAGCTTTGTCTTCTGTCTTAACAACGCTATTTGATGACGCTGCAAAAATGAAGAGATCTTGGCTGGGAAGTTTTATATACAGTATACCATGAACCTTCATCCGTTCGACTAGCATTTGTTTCGATCTCTACAGAACTCTTTTAATGGTGTAAAGTAGGCTTCAAAAGAGTGTAAAAATCAAGTGAGGAAAGAAAATCGGTTGGTTCAGTTTATAGCCCAGAAACAACAGAAGTCCTACTGTACAGGAATTTTGGCTTTACCAGAAAAGTGGGAAAAGGTCGTTGAAGTGTTTGAAATCAGAATGAATTAATTTGTTTTAAACAACATGAAAAAAAAAAATGACGTTTTCCTTAAACCAATATTAATTATTTTGGATGAATATTGATATTCTGTTAGGATTACGTTTTTAAATTTATTAATTACGATTATCATATATACAATTTAGTTTTTGTTTTCATACTTTCATTTGTAATCAATTTAATAAAAATTATAAGAATACCAGTAAATTCATGAAGTTGAGAATCATTCCAAAGTTAACATTTTAGAATTTCAATATTTTCTGAGATATTTATATAATACGTCATTAAAAATCATATACAATTCCTATTTGTCTATATCAAATGTTCTGCAGGTATCTCGATATTATTATTTTTTAAATGATCCAGGTTTTTAAATAAGAATCAGCCAAGAAGAAAATTTTTAATAATAGTTGTGTTCCCAAATTGATACTAAACCTGTTGAGAATGAAAGGAGTGATGTCTTGACGGCTGTTTTCCGGGTTTTGCATAGATTAACTAAAACAATTTCAGGTTCACAAAAGATTTATGTCAAACTTAAGGAATCTTATAATTTATTTTATTTTATTTGTTACTAATTTTCAAATAAAAATATTTAAGGAATCTTAGTTTTCAATGTATATTCCTAGTCCGAAAGTCGGCCCACTTAATTCTTAATTGTTCACAAATATTTTACCGTGTTTTTTGTTAATTAGAACTGACAAAATTTAAATTAAGTAATCTTCAAATAAGCGTCTTATTCATGAATGTGAACTTTCTAAGAAGTTATTTCATGAAAATTTCACATTTTATTAAAAAAATTATGGTAAATCATGATTATATAAATTTATTATCAAAGGTCGAATTAGCATAGCACAACGTCATGAATATCCATTATTATATTTTATGATAGCATTCCCTATATTTTCCGTATCCATTAGGGCAGTTGTTTCTTAGTCTCAGGTAAGATTTATTCAACAGCAAGTGTGAATAATAAAATAAAACAAACAATTAAAAGCATATAAAATAATACACATTAAAACTCATGTCTGTCGCGTCAGATTTTCTTAAAACTAAAGAAGTTCGTATGCAGAAATCTGTTTAAAGAAAAACACTGAGTGAATTATATCAAGTTTTTAATGAATTCAGTGAAATTATGTAAGTGTTTATTATTATGAGATATTACCGTATATATCAGCTAAGAGCTTCTCTAAAAATGCACACATATTAAAGGTTATCATACTAAAATTTTGATGTTTCACGACTTGGTTTGTCATTTTTTTCTGAAATAGCAATCTTCAATATTACATTGTAAAAATGTTTAATTTTTAAAAACAATTTGGATGAATATTTTTGTGGACTTGGGGTTGGTTGCCGAAGTTGAACTTTCTCCATTCGCGGTCGACATATGTTACTTAGTAGTCCCTAGATTGCCTTGTTCTAACTTCCGAAGTATTACAAGGCATAATAAACGTTAACTGTGATAATTTTAATTGTCATTAAGTAGCACTTCATTCTTGACTCGAGAAAACCACTTGTTACCTCCTTATGGAAGGTTTTGATGGGTGTGTGATCTTTTTATCTGCTTAATTTAGAATGTTTCAAATCATTTTTACTTACATAGCTATGCTTATCTTCTTGTTTTAAATATACTCGTGTAGACTTATTCTAGTCTGTTATTCAGATTGCATTTAATGCTACCTCTATTTTCTTCATAATAAATTTTCAAACTAAATAATTATTCCATGATGACAGTAAATATGTATATAATTCTTGTCATTTTTTGTGTTGTGTAATCAGTAACTGATAAGAATCCATTTAATAAGAACTGACAGATATCTCTTCTGTTTTAGATGGTCTTCCTGAAACCTATTATATCTAAGTTATTATCAGGTTCATTGAACAGTTTTACAGTAGCAAAACAGATACGAACAATGTCTTCACTTGGCAACAAGTTCGAATTACCTGACAAATATAAGGGATCAGTGACAACTGTATGGTAAGTTTATAATTATGCACAGATATTTTAAACGCTACATTTAACAGTTTTTAATGCTTTGATTGTTTAGAAATTGATGATGGGTATTATTTTGATTTAGAGGCTCAGTCACAAAATTAAAACACATAATAAATGGAATACTGTCTTAACTTAAAGTTTTTACATCAGCACATGTCAACCATTATTTTCTAGTTTGAATAATTATCAGAATGTTTGTGTTAATATAGTTAAGGTGTAACATCAATTTGAAATTTGAATCATATAGGATACATTAAAGAATTGTTTTAATTCATTCACATGATATTAGTGGCGTACAGGAGTGATAGAAGTGGTAGGACAGGAGTTATTGTCTCTTCAAAAATAACAAAATTTACTTAATAAATATAGCTACTTTAGAAAATAACTTCTCATATCAATATTTTAAATCTTATGAAAAATCGATAATAGTTAAAGTAATCAATCACCTTGTCTATGCTTTTGACAATGGACAACCTATGATGTTTTTTATTGATTTTAATTGAAATTATACAGTTTTAATGGGTGAAAAACTTTTTCCTTTTATTAGTTTTAAAATCTGATGAAAATTGAAATTTGGTCCATTGAGGTTAATGGACTCCTATACTTGAAATCCTATTCAAGGTCAAAATAATTTTTAACAGTATTCTTTGTTTCCTTTGCCATTGGGCTCTGAATTAATGAGATATTTTATCAGTTTATTCTGATGTAGTATAGTTGGTGTTTCAAACCAATAATAGTTACACACACGCATTGAAAAATTGTGAAAACATGTAAGGCACAATCCCGGCCAACTCAGAGTATTCCAAATTCTGTGGTCTACCTGAATCATGTATAAGTTGATGATCGAAGGGAGCACTTGGTAGGAGGGTGATAAAAGAGGCTAAATTAATGATCTGAGAGAAATTCATGTTCTGGTCCTATCATGATAGTTCCCTCCCCATAAAAAACTATCTCTGCATTGATTCGTATCAGAAATAATTAAACCATTGGTTAAATGATATACCTTTAGAAATATGAAACAAAATATAATTGTTATTATACTATCCATTGTTAAATATTAGTCGATTTTCCAGCTTTGTCTAATCTCACAATTTCGCATGTATGTATATTAACTACAAAGCTTAATTTCATTAATTTATTTATTTTTTCTAAATTGAAGTTGCCACAGTACCATATTAAATGTGTTATTTTTTAGAAACTATCATATATAGTCTTGCCTAATATTTTACAGGGCCGAATTCATCCAACTTGCATTAGAAGTTAAACCGCTCAATTTAGGACAAGGTTTTCCAGATTTTGCTGCTCCAGAAATTGTTACTAAGTCTTTAAAGGAAGTTGCTGAATCAAATAATGTTTTATTACACCAATACACACGGGGATACGTGAGTTTTTATACCAAAATAATTTTGAGATACTTTTTTTATTTCTTTACTTTACTAGTTAATATGCTTAACTGCATTTTGTTTTTGATCATGTATTATTATTTGTATGATGATTTTTTTTAACAAAAAATTTTACTATAGGGACATCTTCGGTTGGTTAACGCATTGAGCAAACTTTACTCTCCAAAAATTGGTAGAGAATTAAATCCTATGACAAATATAATTACTACTGCCGGTGCTTATGAAGCATTGTATTGTGCTATTCTCGGCCATGTAACAACGTGCGACGAGGTCATTTTGATTGAGCCGTTTTTTGATTGTTATGAACCTATGGTAGATGCAGCTGGTGGAAAATCAGTTTTTGTTCCTCTAAGGCCTGTAAGTACTGAAGCTGCTTGTATTAAGTTAGTAACAAAGAATAACACTTATATGTAAAGTTGACAAGTTCATTATTTTATTGCCAACCAGCAGAATTATGATGTTGGTTAAATTCTTTGTTCACAAAAAAAAAAATCTGTTACCTTTCAGGTAAAATGTTACTGTATATTTTTATTTTATTTTTTTTATTCAGGCAAAAACCAGTGGTAAAGTTTCATCAAGCGATTGGAAACTTGACATTAATGAGCTTACTAGTTGTTTCACTGAAAAAACTAAAGCAATCATTGTCAACACTCCACATAACCCGTTGGGCAAAGTATTCACATACGAGGAACTGACTGTTATTGCTGATCTGTGCAAAAAGTTCAATGTTCTCTGTATATCTGATGAGGTATATGAATGGATGGTATATGAGCCCCATCAACATATCCGGATGGGTAAGATTTTATTAGTTGAAACTTTACAAAATGAGTTTTATTTCTATTCCATTTCAGTTTAGACGCCCAAGTTAAAACTTCTCCTGACAAAATTTATCCATAAAATTAAAATACAGGGATAATTTATTATTAAGTATGATAAAAAAAGAATTTCTAGCTATCATTAAATGTATTTCGATTGTTTTAGCAACACTTCCTGGAATGTGGGATCGTACAATCACCATAGGTTCTGCTGGAAAAACTTTCAGCGTGACTGGATGGAAAACAGGTTGGGCGTATGGTCCTGAAAACCTTATTAAAAATATGCAAATTGTGCATCAAAATATTCTCAATTCAATAAACACTCCTGCTCAGGTAAAGTAATAATTTATGAACATCTCTCTAATTTTTTTATCTAAATTTTAACTTTAAAAGTAAATTATTTATATAACCTCATATCTACTCCTGGAAAGGTAGGCAAAACACTCACTAAACAATTAAAAAAAAAATTACTCATTTTATTTATTTTTAACTCTCACTCTTACTTTTATTAACCTTGAACCTTACGAACAGAATCTTAATAAAAATAAACTTATTGAAGTATCATTTATTATTTATTATTTTTTCAGGAAGCTATTGCCATTAGCTTAGAACATGAAATCAGTAAAATAGGCTCCCCTGATTGTTATTTCGTGAGCCTCGCCCGAGAGCTCAAAGACAAAAGGGATTTTATGGCAAAATTTTTAACTGATATCGGAATGGTTCCAATTATTCCCGAAGGTGGATACTTTATGGTTGTAGACTGGACACCATTAGGTAAGGCCACTTGGCATTAGTAATGTCATTTAACATTCTTTATATGATTTATTTACAGTATTAATTAAATAGGTAAGGTATAGAACATATGGGGCATTCAAAAATCCAAAGTGGGTTTTGTCAAGCAATGTTTTTGCTCCCAAAATTTCAGGTTCAAAACCGGACGGAAACCATGAGAAATAAGATAGCTAAAGTGTCTAGACAAAAATACATTACTAAATTAGTGAAAAATATGGAAAAGTCAATTATTTAAATTTTGGAATTATCCATTTTTGATCCTATCTTCTCTGTTTGAAGTACTACTGTCATTATATTTAATAAACAACCTTTTTTTTTTCATATGGAAACAACTTAAGTTAAAAAGAAAACTAATATATTTTTCTATATTCAATAATATTAGTTGACCATATATATATGAGAAAGAAAATGGTCTGGGTAGAGGTCAGAATTTTTTTTTTCGGACCTCCACTGAACCATTTTCTTCCCCATATTTTTCTGTAGATACCTAGTATGATTTGATGAATCAGTTTTAAAATATTGTTTTTCCATTTTTTTTTCCAGCCAGTAAAGTAGGATTAGACCAAGAGAGCGATAGATACAAAGATTACCGTTTTGCCAAGTGGACCTCGAGAAACCTAAAAGTGCAGGGTATCCCTCCATCCGCCTTTTACAGTGTACCGCACAAGCACTTGGGAGAAAATTATATCCGTTACTGTTTCATTAAGGTAAATTTTAATTTCATCTTATTTTATAGCAAGTTATAATTGTAATCAATAGCTGTTGATGATTTTATCTTTATGAATTGTAATTTAGTATATTTTTAATTTGTATAAAGCTAAATAACTAGAAATAGTCTATCTTGATTTCATAGTGAAGTGAATTATTTTTTTGATTTTGAATAGATTTTTATATTTTTTTAACTCTAAATAAAAGAGACTTTCTCGATTTGGTTATATCTTAACTGGATTTTTTTCATAACATTTATTTATATTAAATGATTTTTATCTACCATAAATTTTGTATGAAACGCGGTTGAGAAATTAATAAAATATTTAATTGAGGTACGGTACGACTCGGTAAGTCGTCCTCGGACAATTTGCCAATAAAGAAAGGAACTTAAATGAAAGTGGCTTACCTAAATCTTGTCAGAGCTTCCTCTCTTCATTGACGTCTCGCAGGTGAGCTCACCGTAGCGTACGTCAAAAAATGCCGTTCCTCTCAATTCGGAAAAGAGATATTTTCAAATAAGGGGTTATAAAATGCGGGGTAACTGACTTAATGAGGTTCAGACAACGTTCACACATATAATCATAATAATAAAAACATATGACTGTATATTTTTGTAAGCGGTTAACAAAACAACTAATTTAGGATGCAGTGTACAAATCACCCGGAATTATATACAAAAAGAAATCATAGAAAATCCAATATCGAACTAAACATACCGCCCACCCAAAATTGATAGCAATTTTGTAATTAGGTAACAATAAACTTTAGAACAGAAGAAGCGAATTTGCAATGTAAAATATGTACAAAAAAGAACTAACAAAACAAAAACATGATATATGAAAGGCAAAGTAAAGTTTAGTTTATTGGAAGGGGAACTAATTTATTGGTAGGCCGTGTAATTGAACCGGAGGTGTATTTGAACCGTACTACCCATCACGACTAGGTAGAAGTTTTTCAACTCTTCCCAGGGGCCATTGCAAAGGCTTGGTGTTCTGCCCAACAATCATAACCACATCGCCTATGGCAGGATTCGGGGAATTTTGGGTCCATTTAGGTCGACTGATCATAGTCTGGAGGTACTCATGACTCCACCTCTTCCAGAAGCTCTGGAGCGGTTGTTGGAGAACTTGCCAGCGGGATAAGCGGTGTAGATGGGTGTCTGCCAACTGCTCTTCCGGCGCAGCTAATAGTGGTCCTGCAATGAGGAAGTGTACAGAGCTCAAATAGCCGACATCGTCGTTGGGGTCGGACGAAATAGCGCAAAGCGGACGGCTGTTAAGAACGGCTTCGATGCGGGTGATCAGTGTGGTGAATTCTTCAAAAGTTAGTGTCCGACTTTCCATAACGCGAACTAGGTGGCGCTTCACGGATTTGACACCAGCTTTCCAAATGCCACCAAAATTAGGAGCCGCGGGCGGATTGAAATGCCAAATAATCTCTCGTTTGGCTAAATTGTAGTGAATATCTTCAGCGTGTCTCTGGAGAAATTTATGAACTTCCTTTAGTGCGTGGGACGCGCCGAGAAAGTTTGTACCGCAGTCACTGTAGATATTCGAACATAATCCACGACGGGCGATAAAGCGGTCCAACGCAGCAAGGAATGCACTGGTGCTAAGATCGGAGACAGCTTCCAAGTGGATCGCCTTAGTGGCCATACAGACGATGAGGCAAATGTAACCCTTAGAAATTACAGCCTTCCGGCGGTTACTTTCCTTAATCTGGAAAGGACCAGCAAAATCAATCCCAATATTGGTGAAAGCGCGGACCTGGGAAAATCTGGAAGGTGGTAAATCTGCCATTAAAGGTTGGTTTGCCTTGGCCTTGAGTTTGTAGCATGGTAGACACCTAAATATGCGCATCCTGATTAGTTGACGAAGTCCTGGTATCCAAAATTTTCCTTGAATGAACGCCTGCATTACGCGAGGGCCTCCGTGGATAGTGGTCTGATGATACCAGTCACATATGAGGGTTGCTAAATGCGATTTTTTATGCAAAATGAGGGGATGCTTGGCATCATACGTGAGATCTGAATGCCTCAGCCTACCGCCCACCCTGAGAAAACCCAGCTTGTCAATAAAAGGTGATAACGGTTTGATAGCTTGAGACATTTGTTCAGGGGACGTAGTCTTAAGATCATAATGGAAGTATTGTTCCTGGGATAGACGGACACATAAATTCATGCTATCTCGCAGTTCTGAAACCGACAGTACACCGGTTTTACGATGAGGTTTTGCGCTGCGGCAGTTGTTAACAAATCGGAGAACATAGGCGATGACATTTTTGAGGCGTTGGAGCGATGAAAAGGAGCTAATGGTGGTAACAAGTTCGTTCGGTTCGGCTGTGGCTACCATCACAGTAGTCTCATCTTTGATTTCAGGAATTTCTTCTAGCCGATCAAAGTGAGAATCTGGCCAGCAGTTTAGGGGTAATTGCAAAAATGAAGGTCCTTCCCACCACTGAGAAAACTGCATCAGGGTGCGGGTCATCAGACCTCGGGATCCACAATCAGCTGGATTGTCTTGACTGCAACAGTGGCTCCACAGGTCAGGTGGGGCGATCTCTACAATGGCGGTTACCCTATTGGTGATGAATGTTTTCAATCGTTGTGGCGGAGTGTGGATCCAGAAGAGAACGACTGTGGAGTCCATAAATAAATTCGTCGCTGTGATGGTAATGGCGGGTCAGAACACTTCGAGGTATTCAATAAGGCAGGCTAACAGCAAAGATGCACAGAGTTCCAAACTGGGACTAGTAAGGCTTGGTTTAAGGGGTCCGACTCTATGTTTAGCCTTAATTTTTATATTCGCCAAGTCAAGCTGAAGCTTGGTGTATAAGTGGTCATTCAATGATAATCCAAGGGTATCCTTGGCCGGAGCGTCGAAAATTACGTGGAGTTTCGTATTAGAGGTGGTACTTTTTACCACAGCATGATGTGGGATGACATATGGTGAGGGTTGGCAAGCTAATTTCAAGCTTGGCATGTCCAAATACTCCTGGAATAAGGCGTTATTTTGAGGTTCTAAATCTGCCCGCTTGAGCCTGCTCTCCATGTTCAGAAGTCGTTTATAGATTTACTTTACCATTTTAAAATAAATGGTATAGTAGGAATACGATATGAGCTAACAAACCCAAGCTCTATAGAATATGCTTCATTAATGTTTTAATAATAGAAATATAATATAAGCCCCACAATAGGCTTGAAGGCTGCTGTGCTTAAAGTGGAAAAAAATAATTTTCAAAACACATTAAGATGAATAAATATATACACCCTAATTATCTTTTTAATTTAAGCTGTACTTTACTTTTTTTAAATGATTTAAATTTTTTATTCAAATTTTTTTTTTTATTGCAGCAAGATGAAAACCTACAGAAAGCAGCTGATATCCTGTCATCATGGGCATCTGGATCAAAATTATAAGTTAATTTAAACGAATATTTATTTTACAATGTCTTTAAATATCCACAGCATTTACTTAAACTGCAAGTTTTTAACTTTAAAGAATAGTTATTAATGTGATTATAAATAATTTATAAAAAAAAATTATCCAAATCTTGATTTGGAATTGTTAGAACTGTGATTACTTCTTTACAAAAGAATAAAAAGCGTATATTATTTTTTAGTTTGTTTGTTTTTTACTCAACCCTATTCTTTCTATAATTTACTTTTAATATTCAAAGTAATAACTTTATATTAAAATTAAATTATCTAATTTCTCGATATTTTTATCATGTCGAATAATATTAGTTGATCTTTTATATATGAGAAAGAAATAGTTCCGGGTGGAGGTAAAAAAATTCAGTCTAGTGTCATCCCCCGATCCTACTAAGCCCTGAAGAAGACCTGCAATGTTCAAAATTAATTCGGCCAACAAGGGCAGATCTAGCAGATGGTGGCTGTCTAGGCCTTTGAAGTCCCTGCATCATTAGAAATGCTGACTTTTTAGAAGAATTAATTTATGTGAGGTAAAGTAAAGTTAGGAATTGATTCAATTTTAATTTATTATTAAAATCTAAGATTCAGGCCAGTCGGACCATCTTTAACCATATGGTACAGATCCTGGGATATGCTGATGATATCGACATTATTGGGAGATCAACAGCTGTTGCGGAAAAGGCCTTTCTTGTCCTTGATGATGCTAGGAAGCTGGGACTTGTTGTCAATGCTAACAAAACCAAATATATGACTGCTGGTAAACAAAGAGGTATTAACAAAAGTTTTCTCCAAATTGGCAATTACTCTTTCGAACAGGTTGATGAGCCTGTATACCTCGGATCACAGGTCAATTCCATTAATGAACTCTTGGCAGAAATAAAGAGGCGAATAGCATTGCCCAATAGGTGCTATTTTTGACTGCGTCGGCACTTAGGAAGTAGCTCGTTATCAAGATCTATAAAAACAAGATTATATAAGACGCTAATTCGATCAGTGCTAATCTACGCATCAGAAACTTGGGTACTTACGAAGTCTGATGAAAGGGATCTCCAAACATTTGAGAGAAAGATACTGAGACTCATCTACGGCCCAGTAAAGGATGGTTTAGCTTGGAGAAGACGCACAAACAGGGAAGTATACTCATTGATTGGTGAGCCTGATATCGGAAAAATTGTGAGGATTGGTAGGCTGCGCTGGGCAGGCCACATGGCAAGGATGGGTGCTGATGAGATCCCAAATAAACTGCTTAATGAGCGCCTATATGGAACACGGCCGAGAGGATGGTGTTGAAGAAGATGCAAGGACCCTGCTCGGAGTACGGAATTGGAGAGCTGCTGCACTTGACCGGTTAAGCTGGCGGAAGCTGCTTGAGGAGGCCAGGATCCAGTAATGGGTTGTTGCGCCGATTGAAGAAGAATATTAAAATCCTTGTCTTTTGTAAAATGCTTCCTAAAAATAATGATTTTAACCCTTTTCATCAATGTTCTGAGTATTTAAGAAAATGAAATCATCGAACAGATTTTGTTTTGTATCTCAAGTTTTAATCTATGCATAGTGGATTTAAGAGACTGTGATTTAATTGAAAATTATATTAAAGATAGAATATAGTAAGCAAGCTTTATCTCAAGAGAGGATTGCTAGGGAAGAGTAAATCTCTTTGCGCATTAGATACTGGACACAGGATCCAGATAAAAATACAAACTATAAACTGAAGTTAAGTGGGCTTTAATGGGATATGAGGACTTCTCACACTGCCAAGAATTAAAAGATTGTTATATGTTATAAAAAAATAACTATAAGTGTCCATAATGACTTATATTATTTTTAATTCTCTCGATCATAAAGTGCTTGACTTTCAACAATTCAGTTTTCATGAATATTTTTTCAAGTTACTTTTATCTTCTATCTGATAAGTAAAAAAATGTCAGTGTCATTTCTATATTTTATCCGATACATGAAAAAAAGTCTATATCAAAGTTTAAATAAATTAATAAATAATTGCCTCCAAGTTCTTTCTATCTTCTATATATAAATGGTTTAACAGGCTTTTTGTCAATTTTTTTTCTAGTATTCCATAAAATGACCAAAAGCAGAGGTCTTTTCCATTGAATTGAAACAATATGTTTAAAAGATCGCTTAAAGTATGGATTCTTTCTTGAACTCTCTCCTGACATATTTTGTTATGTTTATAATACAGCCGATTGCCAATTATATAGGCTTACTGAAGAAAGGTTAATAAAAACCCAAGCTAATAATATAAATATAAATAAAGACTTTTATCATCTTATCAAAGTGGTTACATGGGTAGACCTACTGGAAATAAGTACAAGTAATATGAAACACCAAGGTATAGTGAATATTAGAATATTATTTTGTTGTAAGCAATAATTGCTAAAATACACGCTTTTACTGATATTAATGTCCTTGAAAATCTGTTTCTCCATCAATACCTTAAACATTAGCATTTTTTCCATTGATCAACTGGAGTTTCAGTATAAGTTTTTTATACTTGGCATATTAGTTGTTAATTTAAAGAAAGTCAATAACTTTGCAATAGAAGGTTTTCTTATTTAAATAAATAAAATAATGAATAATTTGTAGTCTGATACTACACTGATGATCTTTTGCATAACTTAATCTTCACCTAATTGACAATGTATCGAATAAACACTTTAACTTCAATAAAAACTTTGTTAATGTACTCACCGATGTTTAAAAAAAAAAAAAGTTTGTTATAGGAAGATAAAAAGCCTACTTATAAAATGTGCGTTGAATTGATATGTTGGTTAACTTTTCTACTTTAATAATACATACATACGTTTTAAAAATATATTTGGCATATGTTTAAGTCATGATTTTTCAACCTTAAAAGTGAGATGGTATCAGTTATTTATTCTGAAAAATCTCCTCTTAGCCATCGTTTTGCATCTCTTGAGTCGGCTCCGAATGTTCTCCCACTCCTGAGGAATAATAAAAGTTATCATACATTTTTTGTAGCATTAACATTTACAGTATATATGTTTAAATATATTTATTCATTTTTTCGTCAAACGTTTTTGGCAAAATATATTTCCATAACTATGGTAATGTTCTTTATTCATTAATTTTGAGACCTTAATTTCAAATAGGTATGATAAGGGTTGTTAATGAGGGATATTTAAATAACTACAAATGTTATTCTAATAGTGATTTGTAAGTATTTAAACCATTATTTATCCTTAAAACAAATAAAAAGGTTATACTTTTTTAGGGAACGGAAGGGCTCAATGGTAGAGAGCTAAGTTGCCATGCCGAAGGTCCCGGGTTCTAATCCCGCTCATTGATAGACTTATTTAATCTGTTAGTGGCCTGAGACGGATCCTATGGGATTTAGGACCCCCTGGGACTCACCCATCCTCTATAAAGTGGGTACCCAAATTACGGGGGAAATCTGGTGGTTGAGCATGATCTAGGAAAATCACCTCCCTGCACAACCATTGCCCAAGAAACATTACAGTCTCTACCATGTACTGAACCGCAGACCCTTCATGGGTTGTGGCACAGGGTTTTTTTTACTTTCAATCTTCATTTATAATTTGATCAATGTTAATATCCAAAGAAAAATAAAGTTTAAAATATATTTTTACATACTATAAAAATAAAGTTTATAGGTTAACTCTAGAAATATTAAAGCAAATATCATGTTGCTTGAAATGTCAATTTATAGAATAAAATTAATACTTAGTTGTGATCAGCACTTCTTCGTTAAGAATTGGAAGCAGTTCTAGACGGCAACTCCTTATTATTAACAATAATGATTAAAACTCTCATCTAAAACCTTTTACCTGAAAATATTTCCAGGGATATGACCCGAATAGTTGGGCATCATGCCAATGTGCTTGTGGTAAATTTCATTAGAAGATACCACTAGAGGAGGTTCTGCTTGTACGATGTTAACTGGCGCCCATTCGCTACTCTTTCGAGTGTGGTAGTTAGATGTAAAATCACACAAGCCTGAATTTGTCAATGGAGCATATCCTTGTCCATATTTGGAATAGCCAAATGGTACATGACCAGTATACCCTGAAATTACGAGGCTAATTAAATTAAAATGACGATTACCGTAAAATTCTAATTATTTAAACTAATTTCTAGTCTCTCAAACATATATTAACTTCCTTATTTTTATTACACCTCACCATGTCAAGAAGTATTGACAGCAATGCTAATTGTCTGCATCAATCAGCCAAATATATTTTGATGTCTTCCTTCCCACCATGAAAACTTATAACCTTTGGCTTGCTGCTTTGTTGTTGAGTATTATTTCCAGTTAAGTATAGTAATTGGAAGCCTATATTTTCAAGATTTACAATAAAAGGTGAAATTCCTTTAAGCCTGTTGAATAAAAAATACCAAAATTCATATGAAACTGTCGTGTAGTGGTAAGCACAATAACCATCTATGCCAAGGTCAGTTCGCATCCTAAGATTTTAAAAAGGTAGTACCTGGGAGGACTATAGGAGCCTGCTAAAATTTCCGAACTGGAAGGTTGCTGCACTGGACAGGGAGGACTGGCATAAGCATATTGAGGATGCCAAGGCTCATTGGTGGGCTGTAGAGCCACAAAAGAAAAATCCATGGTTATGCCGTCCTTCTGAAGGAAAGGGTGTCTCTAGCCTATATGGTGTCAAGTACTCATTAAAGATCCCATCGTAATTATAACTACATAGGAAAAATTAGAACTTTTGCAGAAGCACCGTCCAGTTAGCGATATCAGCATAAAGTGACGTTAAATGAATAAACAACAGCAAATATATATTATAGTTTTCAAATAGACTGAATATCTTAGAAACATTGTAGTTTGCTAATTTAAAGAAAATTTGAACTTGTGTACATCTTGTATAACATGGGTTCAATTAATACGGAGTGCCAAAACATATAAATTGAAAGAGACAATATGAAATACTTTATGTGTTAACATGCATTGTAAAGAAGCTTACAAACGTGTTCTCATCATAGCCCAATTTGTAATTTCTTGAAAAAAAAAGTAGGAATGGTCAAACAGGAAGAGAGAGTAAACTATTTAAATCAATTAAAAATCGATATTATAAGTTACCTCCTTGTTTTAGGTCTTGTGGTTGTGGGCTGTTTCCTAATTCTAAACTGCCCATTAATTTTTGTAACTAATTCAAAACTGTTGTCTAAACAGCAAATGAAGATAATGTCAGATGGGTAAAACTATGCCATATGATTTTTGTTAGATTTATTTATTAATTTATGGAACTAATGGATGTTGATCTTCCTTTTCTTTTCTACCTGACTAATTGTTGTTTCAACAAAGACAACTCTATTAGTCTTTCAATTCTATCCCCTGGGAGTTCTCGATTATTAAGAAATGCATGATAATTTTCACAATGCTTACTCTCACTTTTACTTCCTCTTACTTATATTTTCCAATTTATCTATAGATAGCTATTTTATGACATCATACCACGTATTTTTGTAAGTGCGCGAAATGGCAATTATTCCGCAGATTGTCGCTTCGAGTTGAGACGCAACAAGTTTTAACTGTGTATTCGTTTCATTTGAAATAATTTTAAAAAATACAAGTTATCATCATGAGCTTTAGTATGAAAAAGAGAATGTAATTATGGGATATGTGTATATCATTTCATTTATAGGGACGTTTCAACAAAAATATATCATTTATACTTCGAAAAGTTAGTTTAAACTTTTATTTCTTGATGAAATGATTACCGAGATTTACTCATAACCCATAATTACATCCTTGTATCCTTACTAAAGCTCATGATAATTGTATTTTTGTAAAATATAAAAACGAAACGAATACACAGTTAATACTTGTTATAACTCACCTAGAAGCGACAACCTGAAAACTTACCTGATTTAAACTTTTTATCTGGACTTGTTACACTTTGGAAATAGGGCGATTCTCGCCTGTCGATAGGAACAGGAGGCTCAGTTACGACGGTGTTTCGTAAAATGTTCCTGTATTCAGGCCTGACTTCGAGTAATGGGAGCTTGTACCTCGCAATATTTTCCTGAAAGTGAGAATAAAAACTGTTTTGTATTAAGTAAAGAACAATTTGAAGTTGCGTGAGTGTTCTTAACGGTGGTGGGAGTTTCCTCTGGATATCTAAAATATTAATCTCACATAATAGTCCAGACTTTTTTTTAGCACAAAGAAACTTATGGCATTCAGCCATCGCACATATCGTTTTTTCTAAAACAACTGTAACGTAACAAATAATAAAAAAATAACTTTTAACATCCGCTCTAGCCCGACCATCCAAGTAGAGGTGTAATAACTTGAACTTTTGTTATTTCCCTGCACTAGTTTTTCTGTTGAAACAGTCCACTTGAGTTGAACTTCGCCATACTGAGAAACAATATTTTCTACCTCCAGAAGTGACAGGACATCCGCGTATTTGTGGAGCGGTGAGAGTAATCATACATCAGTTGCTGACAGATATCCACAGAAATTGGGCGTATTTTCTGTTTTTATTTCATTATCATTATTATATAGTATTTTGTTTTCCTTCACTATAGTTTATTTGTGCTTAGAGGTTTTTCTTTTGAAAAATACAACCTGCCATTGCGGAAACGCAATAAAGTTTTGTAAGAATGTTACTTTTCCATTAGCCTGGCCCAAATGAATGGGGCCGTGTGTTCTATTCTGTGAATTCATTCAAAACAAACCACGTTTTCCTTCTTTTCTTCATTCTTAATAATTTTACGGTCAGAGAGGGAAGAAGGACCGGCTGAAAGGATTAGACGAGTTGTGGGATTAAGCGGAAGGGTTCAAAGAACGGTGTAGAACTTTCTGGATCAACCTGGATAAAACGAGACAATTCTTGGAACTTCCGAGAAGTTCCCCACCCCGACCTACCTTGCCTATATAAAAAGCCAGCTGTTTCAGTAGTCAGTCAGTGAGCAATAAAGTCAGTAATAAGTTAGTAGCAGTCAGTGACAGTGGACGGTGACAGTCCGTGTGAGTGACAGTGACAGTTAGTGACAGTGTGATAAGTGAGTGTAATAAACTGAGTGTCAGTTTGCCATATTTGAAGAGCATTACGGTTGGTGGACTTTAATTAGCGAACTGTAAGTGTTAATTTGTAGTTATAAACGATAGTGTAATTTTATTGTATTTGTACAAATTTAGGTAAATAGTTAGGTTATTTAGTATTAGCAATATCTTGTATTATTTGTATATTATTATTAGTAATTAGATAACGGTTAGGCCTAGGTTATAATCTGTAGAATATTGTTATTGTAAATTTATATTAGTTTAATAATTGTTTTTAAATAATTTCATTGTAGTCTTTTTAATTTGTTAATAAATTTTAGTATCTGGAATTCAGTAATAGTTTAATTCATTTTACACCCAGTAGCCTGTAACAATAATAAGGATGGAAATTTGGGTTTTAGCTAGATCTGAAAAATATGTAGTCTCTTTTTTTCATGAGAAAGGTATATTGGTAAAGAATGCAACATGCAATCAGAATCATGATATGTAAGCTCTAGTCTATCTCAACTATTTTTTCAAGACCACCGATTTTTTTTTCTTACGTTCCGCTAATACTTCGACACGAACTTCTCTCAAGTAGCTGTTCCAATCTACAACCGTGTTCTGATTAAAATCCAGTTGCTTAAACCATTTGACTGATGTCATCTCTTCAATCCACCCATAAAAAACCCCTCAAAAATCTTAGAATGACGTAGAGAAAAACCACTTAGCATTTGTAATCGTCTTCTTCGTGCGATATGTTGAAAGGTCGCACCGCCAACGTACTCCGTCACAAAAAGACAGTTTCATTTCATGATTCTTATCGCATGCTGCATTCTTTGCCAGTATACATTTCTGTTGAAAAAAACGGACTACATCATTTTCAGTTCTAGCTAAATACCAAATTTTCATATTTAAAAAAAAAAAAGTAAGACTGAAGAAACATAACAAAACGTGCTTTGTTTTAAATGAATTGAGAGAATAGAGCACATGGCCCCAAACGACCATATCCCTTATGATTGCAAGAAATTGGGTGGAATTCTACACTATTTGGTGATTTTTAGCGTTCGGCTTACGGAAAAGTACCTGAAGAATTAATCGAGTTATATACATGAGACTTGTCGCTTCGAGTTGTTACAAGTTTTAACAACAAGTTTTGTTTCATTTTCAATGTTTTCCAAAAATACAAGTTACCGTTAGCTTTAGTATGGAAAAGAGAATGTAATTATGAGTAAATTTCGGTAATCATTTCATCAAGAAGTACAAGTTTCAACTAACATTTCGAAGAATAGATTATATATGTTTGTTGTTACGTTCATTTCTAGATGAAATGATAACTGAACTATACACATTTCCCGTAATTACATTCTCTTTCCCATTCTAAAGCTCATGACAACTTGTATTTTTGGAAAATATTAAAAAGGAAACGAATCAAATGTAGAAACTTGTTGCTACTCAACTCGAAGTGACGACCTGCGGAATAATTAGCGCAATACAACTGTGTTAGGCCCCTAGCCTCTCGAGGCAATCTACATATGGCAGTACTGTTCGCCTCTGCGGTACAACTCTACGTACAACTATAGACTACACATGCCAGTATACAGAGGAAGCATAAACTCGTTCACTAAAAGACACTATCAATTACGTTCTTAAGTAAATTATCTAACAATGAGAAATGTACATGGTTCCGTAAACTGGATTACTTCGAAGTCAAGAAGTTTCTACGATTAATAATTCAATTATTTTAAACATATAATTGAAAAAATATGCTTACAGCTTTTTCATAAATGCTAGGGCTGTAGTTGCCTTTATTCGCTGCAACTTCAAAATGCAAGGCATTTAGCGCTTTTTTCTTGTTCAGAGTCTGCTTTTCAAACTCCGTTAGACCTTCTTCTGCACCGACAGAAAAGGTTTTACCCAAGGCTGAGTGCGATCTTGGGAGAAATCCTTCGAACAAACATTATTCTTCTAATTGTTCTATAACATGCTTTAAAACGAACGTCAAGAATTTATGCATACCAGTGTAACCAGGGGTCATTGGGTGCTTGTAGATCGAATTATCGCTGTAATTTCTAGCATAGAGAACGTTAGGGTTTTTTTCATCTTTTCTGACTACCTGATTATAGAAATAAAAAATTGCATACAACTTTTTATCAATTGAAGTTTAAAAAAAACAAAAAACACTCCATTACCTGATAATCAGTTAACGCTCGATTGGAAAGAACAAGTTGGTGACTTTTATTTACAGTGGGATCCAATAGTATCTTGTGTGAAAGAGATCCGAAAGTCTCTCCGCAACGGAAAATGTATTGTGGACAGTACCCGCCATACCTCAAATATAATTTTAAATAAATGTGCATATTGAACCAAGTAAATAATATAACATGAAAAACCAATAAATAGTAATAAGTGGAGAAGGGACTGGGGTAACTCAGTATGTAGACTGCTGAGTTGCGCTGTAAGTTGTGGAGTTGAATCAGCCAGTTGCAGTTAAATTATGGAGTCTATCAATCATGTGAGATCTGCAGACACTTTTGGAGCTCACCCTGACTCTATACAGTGATATAATAATTGGGGGGAATACCTGGTGGTTGAGGATCATTTTGGCAAAATCACCACCTTGTACAACCGTTGTTCTACACCAGTCTACACCAGGGACTGCTCATGGGTTGGAATGGAGAAAAGGTGATTTTTATTTTATTTATTTATTTATAATGTATAGAAATTGCCTGTCTCATGGTACAAGTACACCTTTGTAAATCCTACACTAGATGATGGTATAATTTTGATTGGAGAACCTTAGTAACTTGGAATAAACTTTATCTGCTGTCACTAGGATGGTGTGATGCTGATGTATTGTATTAGCAAGCTGCAACATTTTGGGCATAAAAAAAACAAAAAAACTTGTACCACTACAACCCTTGAATAGGTCTGGGGTTCAGTACATGGTAGAGACTGTACTGTTTGATGGACAACAGTTCTGCAAGGAGGTGACTTGCCCTAGGTCATGCCCAACCGCCAGATTTTCTCCCCTTATTTTGGGTACCCTATTTTTATAACATTCTATAGAAGCTGGGTGAGCCCCAGGAGGGTCCTAGATCCCATATGATCTCCCGCTGCAAATAGACTAAATAAAAGCTTGGCCTGCAGTGGGATTTGAACCAGGATTTCCGGCATGGCAACTCAGTGCTCTACCACTGAGCCACTCCGCTCCCCATTTTGGGCATATAGTTTTGGTAACCCATTCATTTATACAATATTTACATTGTTGTGGGTCAGGTTTTACTTAATGAAATAAAGGGTTTTGGATTCTAAGTTTTATAATATGCTTGATAATATAAATGGTTCAGTTAAGTCAATGGTTCAGCCTCCAAATACGCCTGTTTATCAACTTTCAAGTATATGTATTTTTAAATATTAAATATATTTATGATAATCTTAGTCAATATAAACTGTCTTAGTGGTATACTACAATGAAATAATATTGTAATTTAAAAGAAAACATATAGAAGGTTATTTTCACCTTATAGATTATGTAAATGTTTTAAATTGATTAAAATGACAATTTTCATTATATATTTGTACTTTAACACACACACGCTTGTACATATACACTTCAAACGTTACGAAAATAATAATTCATGCACTTGTTAACTATTCCTAGTAATGCAATCATGTTTACTCAGACTTCAGTATTAATCTTTAGACATGTTTTAATAATTATGCTATGTTATGTACATTGCAGGGTTTAATTATACATGCAATAAATAAAAGAAAAAATACATTCAAATACCCTCACTCACCCTGGTAAGTAATGGGGTTCTGGAGTTGTTAGATCTGTCATCATTAATTTTGAAAGTGAAAATTTTAAAACTTTGTTTTTTACTTTTTAATTTTGCTTCATAATTTTCTTATTTTTTTTCTTTTTATATGTATGAAGTTCAAATGATACTTTATATTTACATATTATATAAATTTTTTGTCAATTTTGCTTTATTTCTACATGTGTATGGCATTGTTAATTTTTTCTCAAAATATGTTCCATTGTTAATAAGTAAGTGTTGGTGTGGTACTACTTTGTTCCATACGGTAAAAATTAATAAATATTCTGTTTCTCAAAGGTAGAAAAGTTTAGTTTAGAAATATATTATAAAATATCTATTTAATTATTTTTAAAAATCACATAATGTCATCCCTTTCCTTTTCAGTTTTTATTTCTTTGTTTTCCTGAGCTTCGTGCTGGGGTGTGAAATACTTTAGAAATCTGATGATATTGAGCATAATACAGAAACCTGGATTCTAGTGCAGTTTGTACTATTTTTTAAATGTATTACTTTTCCCCCTTCTAATTTGCATTTCTTCCAACATCAAGCAACAAGAAAACTTTATACTTTCTTAAATTGCCACAGTCAACATTTTTAATTCATTGAGCAGGTTTTTCTTCTGGTTTCGACCTGTAATCAAATTCTTCGCTGTTTTCCTGGCCATACGGCAAGCTTCCTCAGTGATTAATCTGAGGCTGAAAATGATCTTCTTCTAAATCGGTATTTAACGCTTCTTGGTGCGTGGCTAGAGCCTATTCTTCTAATTATCTGATCGGGAAAGAATTTGACTACTCGGTTGAAACCAGAAGAAACACCTGATGAATGAATTAAGAAAACTTTATATTTAATAAATTCTCAATTTAATATACACATGATGAAGATAGAGGAATTCTCATTCAGTTTATCCAGAAGGAAATGAATATTGAAAAATTAAACTCATAAAGTTTTTAAAGTCATTTTTATGACACTGTTTTCCAATTTTATCATTGCTTTGTATTATTTTTAATTATATGTATTACAAATTTTTATCATTTATGGTTCTATTAATATTAACACTGACCACTTCTGAAGATGGCAAATAAACTTTGGACCAATCACTAGATCAATTTATAGCAAAACAAAAATAACTGCATTCTTTTGTTATTTTTTAAACAATTTTTGCCATTGATTGATCCAGGAATAATTAATGGGAATTTACAGCATTGACAACCCTCAATCTCTAGTATTTTATTGATTTACTTTAGAATAGTTTATATTAATTCAGCTGTTTTTTTCTGTTTTGTCTCCTCTTAGGTAACTAAAAGAGGAGATTAATCATATTTCATACAATATCCAAACTCCTGTTGTACTACCTTAAACCGTAACCTTCGCAACTTAAATGCTCTCATCCCAGAGAACATCTCACCCTTTCTTGAAACCTTGGATTGGAGAGAGATTTATTCTTGTGCCACTATTGATTCAATGGTTGACATACTTCCAATCTCAAATATATCCTTGACATCCATCCCCCACTGAAAACCTCAACCTTCCATCACCAGCCTGCTCCCTGGATGTGTCAAAAAATTAAAGTTCTTCAAACGAAGCGTGATGCGGCCCGAAGACGCTTTAGACGAACAAGGCTAACTGATGATTATCAAGCGTTTAGGGCTCTCCACAATTTGACACAGTCGACAATCAGACAGGCAAAAACCAAATACTTCCACAAAGCCCTTTCATCTGCTCCCAATTCTAAATCTAAATGGCATCTCCTTAGAAAGCTTTCACTCCTTAATTCATCTTCTTCTAGGCCCTTTCCAGCCTCTCCCAATGAAATAAACTCATATTTTTTGTCCACCTCACTTAATACTTCAAATTCATCCTATCCCTAGCATCATCTTTCAACCCTGACAACTTTTACTTCGCTGACATTTCACCCAACAACATTCTTTCCTCTGTTCTGAAATCCCACTCCAACACCACAGGCTTCGATGGGATTCCTGTCAAACTGCTAAAATCCTGCCTTATCGATATTATACATGTCCTATTCGTTATATACAATTTTTCACTGCAAAATAGAGTATTCCCAACCTCCTGGAAAAAAGCCATTGTCCACCCTATCAATAAATCCTCTAACCTTGTCTCACTCAAAGATTACCGCCCAATCTCAATCCTCTCCAACCTTTCCAAGCATCTAGAAACAATAGTCCAGTCACAAATCTCAAATTTCCTCAAACAGTCTAACTTCCTTGGCCCACTTCTATCAGGTTTCCGTTCCGGTTTCTCCACACAATTGGCACTTACTAAAATCACCAATGACATACATACCGCTATGGACGACAAAAAACTAACAGTGCTTATCCTTCTTGACTTTTCTAAAGCTTTTGATTCCTTGGACCATTCTATCCTTTTCAGCAAACTCAAATCACTGACCTTTTCTAACAGTTCTATCCGATGGTTCCAATCCTTCCTCTCTGAAAGATCTCAAGCAGTTTCCATACCTAATCATCCCCTTTCCTCTTTCCTCAGGTGTGACACAGGGCTCAAGCATCTCTCCTCATTTGTTCAATTGCTGTATCAATGATCTTCCTAAATCTGTTCACCACTGTTTCCACCATCTATATGTTGACGACTTCCAAATATATCTGTCCTTTCCTCCTTCCGAGCTATTTATTGCGTTCGCCAGTATTCAGGAAGATCTAGATAGGATCTGTGCCTGGGCAAAGCTAAACAAACTGGAATTGAAGGCAATGAAAACTCAGACCATCGTTTTAGGTTCCAATTCCCTCCTTACATCCATCCACACCCTCCCAAAATTAATCCTAAACGATCATCCTATTATGATCACCTCCTCTGTGAAAAACCTAGGCATTACCATCGACCAAAACCTTTCTTGGAAATCCCACATCGCCCAGATACCCCGACGGTCAATTAGTTCCCTGAAGTTGTTCCATTGTTCTCCTCATCTCCTTACACAATCTTCCCGTAAGCTTCTCGTATCTTCTCTCATCTTCCCCCACTTTGACTATTGTAGCGTGGTATATGGAGGCCTCTCTAAAATGCTTGAAGACAGACTAAAGAGAATAATGAACTGTTCTCTAAGATTTGTGCTTGGTACTCCAAAGAGATCGCGCGTCTCCCACCTCTATGATGAGTTAAAGTGGCTCTTCCCTCCCTTCCGAAGACAACATTTCCTCTGTTTTTTCTTATTCCAAACCCATTTACTCTCAACACCCTTCATATATCTACAGTCTCTTCCAATTCAAATCCTCAGTTCAACACCATAAAACAAGATCCCGCCTTTCTGATCTCTATATAAGTACGTTCACACAGAACTAAAGCATTCAAACGTTCCTTTCTCGCCCGCTCCACCACAGTGTGGAACTCAATCCCTCCTAATATCCGTCATAGTCCCTCACTATCATCATTTAAATCCTTGCTTTTTCAACACCTCCTAGCTTCCCAAAAAGATGCCCTCTAAGCCGGTTAGTCATTTGCCAAGAATGTAATGTATAGAATAATTCATTGTGTTATTTAGTTCTTTTAATTTTGCTTTTGAGAAGCTGTACATCATGTAAAGAAATTATTGCATGCTAGCTCATGCATTTAACAAAAGCTATGGATTTATCTATTCTCTTTAATTGCTTAATATCTTGTCAAGATCTGTACCGTTTATTTACTTACTGTTATTTTTGTTTAAAAATTTCTTTTTAAATTGTTTTCTGTCACTTTTTACACGCTTTATGATTTGTAACATTTAGCCTTCTGGCCAGATAAATATTGTTTTTTTTCCTGTTCATATCTGTTATTCTAAAGGGACTTAGCCCCAGAATAATGTTACTTTTCTATTATATTCTAAAACAAACAATTAATAAGTTGAAAAACCAGCCCTTGCTCCAAACCAAAATATGTTTTTATTTAACCCATGTCTAGTCTAAAAGTGAAAATAATTAGTCATTGAAATATAATTTTATGCTGCCTGCAATCTTTCCCACCTTAGGAAGGCTAGCTTGTTGATTTTTAGAGTTATAATCTGATGTTTTTTAAATGGAAAAACACATTCTTCGAAAATTCATCAATATTATAGGAAGTATTTTAAATGATGCAGAAGTGTATGGCTTTACCAAAATCAAGGTAATGACATGCCCAATATTCCGTATGCAGTAATAGATTTATTATTGCCTAGATTTTATTTTAAATTATTTAGGAGGTAAGCTTTAATACTAAAACATTGTATTTTCTATCCTAACATCTTTTGTCATGATCATCCTTTTGGAGGTGCTCATTTGCGACATGCAGTTAATCATTATATTTGTTTCCTTTGCCTTCAACATGCGCTCACTATGGACACTAAAGAATTTCATGTTAACAATATAATAAAACTGTGATGGCATATATACTCATTAATATCTAGAGAAAATCACTTAAAAAACAAACTCTAAAAAATTTTTACAGGGCTATGAAGGTGTTATGAGAGCAACAATTTCTATCTATGGTCTGTGAAATACAAAGTGAAAAATGGAAAGATGGATCTGGACACAGACAAGTAATCCCAAAGCAACAGTTCTTATTTTTATTTTTTTACAGGAATAATTAATTAGGTGAGAAAATGGAGGAAAATAAAAAATAATTATGGCTAAAGAAATATACTTTTAATAAAGTGACAAGAAAAACTATAATGGGACTTTGGAAAGCTTGATACAACATATTGTCAAAACAATTATTGTCTGATAATTAATATTGTCAAAACCCGTAACTGCAATAGCCTGTTTGACTGTTTAAATGTACCTTTATTATAATGATTTTTTTTTTTGGCATTTATAAAGACCCGCTATGGACTGCAAATTAATAATCTATAACATTTTCAGTTTCTAGATCTTGTTCTTCTTTCAGCTTTGAGGTCCTGTCAGTATCTCCTGAGCTTCTCACACAGTGTGTTCTTCAGTCAGTGGTCCACTTTGTTTATTAGTTTTAAGTCTTCATTAAAATATTTAGTAAATTATATATCTTTATGGACTGTTAACCCAACAGTTAATCAGTATTACCAAAAATACCCTGCAAGTAACTAAACAGGGATAAGATTAAATTGTCTTTAAATATTACTAGGGGGTACCACCTGTTTGTCAAGCAGCCGACTAACCCCAATTGTTCCAATTGTATAATAGTTGAAATCATTCGAACCTCCATTGTTGTATAACTGTTGCATACTGTGTATATTTTTTTTCTTCTCAAAACACTTTGTTGACATTCTTCTTCAGATAAATTCAATTTTAAAGGTTTTGATGCAAACATTTTTCGATTTTTATACATAGTTCTTGACTGAATATATACTTATTGAAACTGTAGTTTTTATACTACACATTTTTGTTTTATTAAGGCTTTTTTTCTGTTTGTTATGATATGTTCATTGATTGTCTTCTGCCCAATAATTTTGTCTATACTCATAAGTTTTCTACCTCATGGCTTTGTTACACAACCATCACAACACTGGAGTCTTATAAATTCATTACGTGTCGGAGACTTTTTCTTTATATAATGAAGAAATATTTTTGAATAAACTTTTTACTACACGGACACGATTACGCAGCATGATAGCTAGAGATAATTTTATTTAAATATATTCGTCACGTATGTTGGCTTTGGCGAGACGATTTGGTCGGACAGTTTCAAAATTAAAAATTCCAACAGTTGCACTGGTCATATGGTTAGAACAATTAGCTATCAGTGTATGTTAATAATCCCTCTTTGCATACAGATGGAAGTCGTATGCCATGTGGCACGCGTCTGGCACGGTTTCGTTCCATGCCAGCGGTGGTACTGTACCGATTAATATCTGCTGTATACCATTTGGTGCAATGGGATTAACGTAATGAACATTTGACGCGTTCAGGATCAAAAGCGGATTGCTCCGAAACTTCTAAAATCGACTTTTTCATATTTTCCACTAGTTTAGTCAAGAAATTATGTACAACAAGACACTTTGCCGCCCTATCTATCATAGTTTTAGTCCGGTTCTGAACCTGTATTTTCGGAAGAATAAAGCATTGTTTGACTAAGCATGTGAAAAAAGTCAATTTTTGAAATTTGAAGTCATCCTCTTTTGATCCTGAACTCCTCTTATAGTACACTAATATGTTTTATTATTAGTATACTTGTAAATAACTTATAAATATTCAGTGTTTTGGAAAAAATCAATCTCTAGAATTCTCTCCCTTTCGAAATCCGCCATGCCCCTTCTTGTTCACATTCAAAACCCTCCAATTACATTTCCAATTATCATATAATCTGACTCCTATCACTTAAGCTTGACTAAAATAACAAAGGTATTTATTCCGCAGGTTGTCGCTTCGAATTGAGTTACAACAGGTTTAACTGTTTATTCGTTTTATTTTTAATATTTTCCAAAAATACAAGTGATCGTGAGCTTTGCTATGGAAAAGAGAATGTAATTATGGGTGATGAGTAAATTTTGGTAAACATTTCATCAAGAAATAAAAAGTTAAAACATTTCGAAGTATAGATGATAAGTGTATGTTGAAACGTTCATTTCTAGTTGAAATGAATACAGAACTATTCTCTTTTCCGTACTAAAAGTCATTATAACATTTATTTTTGGAGAATATTAAAAGGGAAACGAATAAACAGTTAACACTTGATGTAACTCAACTCGTAGCGACGACCTGCGAAATAATTACTGGCAGACCGCAAGGCTCCTAGCCTCCTGCGGAACAGATACCATAGGTAATAATGTGAAAAAGTAAATTTTTGAGATTTGGAGTTATCCGCATTTGATCCTAAACGTTTATTATTCCCTCTAAGTTTCTTCGTAGTAGATTGACGACGTTAAGAAATAAAGTGAGAATAAAAAAAAAATAAAGAAATTGAAATCATATTTAGCACTATCAGCTACAGAAATTATTTATTCAACAAATAATTATTAAAAAAATAAATAAAATAATAGCACATAATTTTAAATCATACTAAAATAAACATTTCAGGAGAGAAGACAAAAGTACTTTTTTTTCTTTATTTACAATTTTTCATTTATAAGCATTTGAAATAGAAAAATGAAGAACTAAGCAGTCGTTAATGATCAGAATATGTATATTGAGTAGAACGTTTAATCATGTATTGATATGATTGCTCCAAATACTACTCAATGTCAACTGCGTTGAGAAGCAACCTACGCCGAGAATCTAAAAGACATGGGCGACCTCAGTGTGTCTAAACTGAGTAGGCAATCAACTCCTGTCGGGAATAACAATGACTCCCAACAAACCGTGGATTATATTAAAGTTGTTACAGTATGTCGTAATATAGTGGCACCTTATTTATTTATTCATGTTATCCAACTCAGAAAACTTAAACATAGTTGCGTAGGATATCAAATTTGAATGAATGTTCTGATATATCAGGTTGATGTATTTTGTCTGTCTAATGTATTTTATTATGTAGATATTATAAACATAAAAACAAAACAAAACATTTCTTTATATACGAATTTATTTTTTTACGCTTCATGTTTTTGCGATAACCCATAAGATACTCATTTAAGTTATATGGTATAAAATATTCTAACAATGCGCATGAAATGCTTAAGGTAACTAAAGTATATAAGTTGATAAGGGTTAATAGTGTACTCATCTAAACAGCTCTCCCAATACCGAATTGTACGGGATCAATTTTTTTAAAAGATAAAATGGTTATATTAAGCTTTCCTCAAAATATAGATATATGCTACCTCTGACTTTTTTGTAGATCAATAAAAGAGGAATATTCCACCATGCATTCATTGTTTCGTTATATGACAAAGGCATTAGGCAGCGCCCAGGAGGCTATAGTTGTTCCAACAATTCCGACAATTATCGTAATATTCCAACCCGTTTACAATACCTCGATAAATTATATACCTAAACCTTCCTGATGAATCACTCTATTTATTGGTGAAAACCAAATGAAAATCCGTGCAGTAGTTATTGATTTTGCCGCGAACAAACACGGCTGAGGACTTTGTTTTATATGTATAGATATTATTTTTATATTTAAACTGTATTCCTCATCAGAATAAAGCCAAATTACAGTTAGTTACACAAACCAATATATTACATCTAATTATATCCAATATTTCGTGGGCTCACAAATGAAATATATTAAGTCATAAACAGATGTTGAGAAAACGCTGATGAAAAGGCTAGGGTACTTAGCGTGGGAAGATTCTATCGACGAAACCTACTAAGTATTATCTTAATTTTATTCTTTTTTAATGTATCGTAATCGCACTAAGTACTCTAGCTGTTTCAGCGTTTTCTAAAAATCGTGTTTTTTTACTTAGAATATTTCATTTGTTACCCCACGGTTAATCTCATTAAAAAAAAGACAATAACCAAAAGACATTTCCAGTAACGTTGGCCGAAATAAATATTTTAGAAAAACATGACAGATTTTTTTTCCGGCTCTTTTAATAGCGTTAATAAGGAATTTTTATGAAAATCTTAGGACTGGCCATTTTTCTTCTGCTAATGTGTGAAATTTCTTCCGACTCATAAGGATCTATCAAGTGGTAGAGTACCTTCTCATGGCTGAAGTCAGAGTGGGTTAAAAGTGCTTTTAGCTTGAAAAGTAAGTGAATTCCAGAGTAGTTAGATTTTGTATTAACACAGATAAGGAGGAAAATGAAAATAAAATCTAGCATGAACAAAATAAAAGTTAAAAATTGACTAGTGAAGAAACATTTTTGGCTTTTCCTAAAAAGCTTGGGCCCGGGCTGACTCGGGCTGAATTGCCCTGCCGGAGGTCATGGGTTCAAATCTAGCTGTGGTAGATAAATTATTTATTCTGTTAATGGACGGGATGTTTACTATGGGATCTGGAGATCCCTCTGGGGTTCACCCATTCTCCATAAAGTGGATACCGTTAATAGAGGTAAAATCTGGGGATTAAGCATGATCTTGGACAAAACACCTCCCTCCACAACCGTTCTCCAAAAAACAGTATAGTCTCAACTACGTACTGAACCCAAGACATTCAATGAATTGTAGTGATATAGGTTCTCAATTTTAAAAGAGCTAAGATTGTGAAAAGTATCTCAGGCAAGTACAAGCTAGTTTTGTTCCTGTGCTACCACAGATCATTAGTAATAACAGGGTCTATAACTTAAATGGTCTTAAAACTCTACTCATAAGTAATTTTAAAATAACTGTTCCAGAGGATGCTGGATCAAGTTATTTAAAACGTTAATTGAGTGGAATTACGGAGAAGTTATATCAACGCCAGATAGGAACTGCTCCTGACGAGGTGCGTTATTAGACGCTTGTAGGCAGTGTCGTGCCTGCTCCTGAGGTCCGGTTGCGGTTACTAATTATGCTGGATTGCAAATTATACATGGAGCAAACTCTTTCCGACATGTGAGCAGGACCTACGAATTGGAACCACGTTTCTGAAGCAGAATAGCAAAAATAAATATTCATTCAAAATGAATTATTTCCCTAATAAGCATACATAACACGTCACAATTAATTTTAAAAACAAAAACAAATGTATCTATTGGGATAAATATTTTTTGTGACTGAAATGCTCATTTTTTTCGTTTTATATAGCCATAATCTATTTAAACAATTTCCTTATTTTATTTTTTTTCGGTTTCATAATTTTCTCTAATTTAATAGAAACTTCGTAAACTTGTGATTCTTAAACCAAGGTACAAGAGTATACAATAAAGTAATTTTAATTTTTCCGTAAGTTGGGTATGGTGCGCTCTAGATGTTATTATAAGGGGCTGTTCGGGAGGGAGAAGAGGGTGCACTCAATGAAGAAACATATTTTTTTTTACCAATTAAAAAAAATAATCTAATAAGTTATATTTAATAGTTTTTCTTGATCGAATAAACTATACGACTACAACCATACGGTCAATTTTTTAAAAATCTAGCCCAAGAATCGATGATACACGCGAAGGGTGAATTCATCCAGCACTAAATATGATCTAACATTGTTTTTTAATCATCCACTGACTTTGGAAAATATGCACATATAATATAATTGGCCTTTTAATATATTTTATATACTGCGAAAAGCATTAAGATTTCGAAACTTGTCACGGAGGGCAAAATTATTGATTTATAAAATTGTTACATTAAAAATAATGTATGAAAAAGTTACACGACAAGAGATGATTAAAATTATACAATAATGTAGGTATTATTTTAAATATACGGATGCATCCCAATCTCTTCAATCCCATATCTCACACCTACAAGAATGGTGTCAAAATTGGAGGATTAAAATAAATCCTAACAAATCCCATCAAATTACCTTCACCCTTCGTCGTAAACCTACGAATTCCTGTCCTACTGTATCGTTTAATAATGTACCACTGAACCCTGTCGAACAGATACGTTACCTAGGACTCCATCTGGATAAACGTCTCACTTGGAATCCTCATACAAGACTGAAAAGACAAGAAACTGCTCGACGTTTTCGCCTACTTCAACACTTACTGGACAAACGCTCTAAGCTACCAATTAATTACAAAAGACTTATTTACATGACAGTCATCAGACCTATTTGGGCATACGGAGTTGAGCTTTGGGGCTCTACTAAACCATCCAATTCACCTCACATCCAATCCTTGCAATCCAAAATCCTTCGTAAAATCCTCAATGCTCCTTATTATGTCACAAACAAACTCATCCATCATGATCTTAATATCCCATATGTTACTGATTTGGCCCAAACTAGATACCTATCCTTCCATAACAAGCTCCATACGCACTTGAATCCGCTAGTCTCTCAGCTTGCTTCCCATACTATTCCTGATAACCCTCCGAGGCGTCTGAAAAGAAGATGGCCTCGAGATCATCTACTATAGAACTTTATTGGAGTGCTATCGATGGGTAGTTTCTCCACAAGTGTTTTCATGTCATATTCTACATTTTTGCACATTTACTTGATATAATACCATTATAGTTGTAAATATCATTGAATTAAATAAAAAAAACTAAAAAAAAACTAATCTTTTCAGCTAAACGGTGAATCTTAGAAACCAAATTGGAAAATAATTGTACAGAGATCAAAGTCAAAATAGCAAACGGTAGTAGAATAGGGGAATCAAACCTCAATATGGTAATCAAGAAAAGCAAAAAAATAAAATATTTTCAATATCATGATGAGGTCGATGGTAACGCGACCAAGTGCTCGGTTTTGTCTAAGGAAAGCGAGTTGATTCTAATGAATGTTTGTGGTACATCAAACATTTTTGTGATCTGCTAAGGTAGACAAGATTTGAAGAGTCAGTTGAAGACTTCCAGATTCCTGACACACGAAGAACCTTTACTAATTAATAACTGTCAACTATTTTTAATTTTACCCACATTTATTTTGTGTTGAGCAAGCCAGTAGAGACGTCGGTTCTTAGCAGGCATGTCTCACTAGTTTACCTGGTAGTAGTAGTTTTCCTGCCAGACAATGTTTCATTTTTAAAATTTAAATCTGTAACTAAATAAATAAATAAAAAGGCTTAGCGAACTCGACAACGCCTGTTCCGATTCCGGGACAAGGAAAATAAGGGATTTGTGAAAATATGATTTATGAGCATTAAGAGATCAATCAGTTAGCCTGCGGTAGTTATCCTTAGAAGTTCTGAAAAACTTTAAAAACAGACTGAGATGGCTTGGACACGAATGAAGTCATTTTAGGCCTACCAAGTCAAAGTGGAGGGCAACGAGAACGAGGACGACCTAGGGGGGAGTGGGGAGAAGAGGCGAGGAAGGACAAGACTCTGCAGAATTCCTCCTCACACAGCTCAGGCGGTAAAGAGGATTGATTATGAAGATGCCGATTATAAGTTATTATTATTATATAATTTACAAACTAAAAAAAGAAAAGAATATACGATGATAAGTATCAGTAGAGAGTGGTTAATTAGCAAGAACGCAATTAAAAACGAAAGGAGATTCACCCCTAGTTGTTGTTTTTTTTTGTTTTTTTACGAGGGCAGGTGGAAATCTTCAAAAGACGCGGTTAAGCCCGTACCTATCCGTGTGTGGGATTTTTACCCACTAAAACCACCTCCCTACACTTGTTTTCCACACTCCACGGGACCACCGTTAATGCCCTTCGTGGAGGGGATAGCTGTGTGTTTCATGGCCATTTCTCCCTTAATCTATATATTTCTAGTAATTTCTGTAGAAAATAATTTTTCTATTATATTTATTTCACTCCCGTTACAAATGAAATCAATTAATGTAATATAATTTTAATTTTTCTGTGTAATAATGTGCGTCGTTGAAATATCTCATTTTTTATTCGTTCCTAAATTTTTGGAAAAATATTTTAATATGAATTCATGGTAATAAAATTGGACGCTTCAAGTGCCAACGCCCGGCTTGCCCTTAAAAAGGCACAAAAGGCGTCGGTAACAATTATTGAATATTTAAAGCTGAATGGCATCAGGGTGAATCCGTCCAAGACGGACGGAATCGTGATGTAATTTCATGAAGGTAAAAAGAGCCTACCGACGACCTTCACAATTGAAGATTAAGATCGTCGTGTATCGAACTCTATCCTCTACCTTGGCGTTACTCTAGAAAGGCATTTCAACCTCTCGAGTCACGTCAGGAAGAGGCCGAAGCTGGCCCGACAGAAGTCCAATAGGCTCTATCATCTTCTCACTTCGCCCCAACTTTCGTTACGGCTTAAATGCCAAATTTATAAATCTATAATCAGACCTTCTCTGCTCCATGGTACGCCGCTCCTTAAACATGTCTATAAATCCACTTTAAAAAGCCTGCAGCAATTCCAGAACTCCATCCTTAGGCGTATAGTTAAAGGCACTTCGCTCCAAACGGCGCGTAATAATAAAATCTATGAGGAGCTGAAACTCTCGTCTAAACCGGACTACATCAGCCGGAGGCACATCATATACTAGTTCCTCTGTATTTCGTATATTTTGTTTCTTAAATTTCGCATTGTGTCCCCAATTTCTTCCTCGAGCGGTTTATCTCACGTTTGTTCTTTGATATCCTTCGCGTGTACCCTTTCTGTTATATTTTTTCTTACGGGCATGCGTCCATTTTTAATCTTACTAATTTGGTATTTTTCATGATTTTTGAAATTTGACGGGGTGTTTAACAGCAATTTCTCCGGATGATATTACACTTATGTCGTTGAGATTTTCGTTTTCTCCATTTACGCATCTTTCCTTGTTGGCCCCCATTTGTTTTTTCAGGGCGTTATGTATTATTTCCAGATTCGCATGGTAGTCATTTACAAGTTGCTCCTGTATTATTGGGTGATTGCTTAAGTCATTTGACCTTAAGCCAAGCGTTATTTCGTTTGGTGTCATTTCTAGTCCATTAACCATCGAGTTATTACACACTATGGTAGCCAGCTGCAAAACTTCTCTGAAGCGCCTGTCCGGACACTCTAAATGAATCGCGCGCACTTGCTCGAATAAAGTTGAGCTTGCTCGATTTAAGGCTTGACCGTGATTTAAGTGTAGTACACAATTACAAATAATAATTGTGTACTACACAATTTAAATCCACAATTAACTGACTTCACTTGTCACATAAAATTCGACACGTTAGAAGAAATTCTTCGCGATTTTTATTTAATTTGTCGTTACGTTTTTCTTTTTCTTCATTAATTTTTTTATGCGTTAATTCGTATAAGAGTTGTAAGTCATAATTCTGTTAAATTAAGATCTGTCTTTTTATTATTTTCTGATATAAATCCAAACGTTATCTCGTTCGGAGTTAATTTTAAATTGTGATTTAATGTATTGTTGTAAGCAGTAGTTGCTAGTTTTAGTTTTTGTAAGATAGAGTATGTTTTTTGTTTATATGAAGTTAGTCTAAGTAACTCTCTTAAAGTTAAATGTACTCTATTTAATAATCCTAATGAATTTGAATGATTTTTAGAGGTATAATGTAAATGTATATTGTTATATTTGCAGAACTGTTGAACAAGAACCACTCCCGTAGATAATCATAAGACAATATTAAGTAGATTATATAAAAGTAGTTTTGAATAAAATTAAAATTCATGCTGTATTTCCATCATGTTACAAATTTATTCGTTTATGTAATCTTTATTATGTTATTATTAATTCCATTTTATGTTCATTATGTCATATCTACTCTACTATTATGCACTCTATTTTATGTAAAATATTTGTTTTGATCAGCTCAAAATTGCCAATTTAAACCCTTGATGTGAAAAAGCATTTGCGAGGGTTAAATTAATATCTAAAATCTATGTTGCATAGCAGAATATAATAAAGGAATAAGGAATAGTTTAGCTGAAAAAAATGTTATTTTTGTATATTTATAAACATTACGAAACTAATAGTTCTACTATTTCTGCTCATGAAGGTAAAAACAAAATACTACAGTAATTTATTTCCATCTGGTTGATGTGGAAATGGATTCTGGATTCTAATATATTTATATTTAATTTTAAAATATCGCAAAAAATCGAAGAGAGTTGCATTTTTGATATCTTGTAAGGGCATGTCTGAGTAGTGTAAATCCAAGTTTGCAACTTAAAAAACGGATGGGAAAACTTTTGGTGGCCGGAAAACCTCAGGGAGACTGGGTGGCTCCCCCTTCCATAGTAGTGCCTACTAAAACTACCATTATTTTTTGCATAGGTAATTTACAAGTAAATATTTATACTTTCCTCAAGGTAGTATCCTTGGCCCAATCCTTTATACAGTTTATACAGCTGACATCCCAACTCATCCTAATACTATCCTTACCACATATGCTGATGATACATGTGTATTATCAGTCAATACCAATCCAGTTATTGTATCCCAAAGCCTCCAATCCCATATCACTGATCTTGAAGAATGGTGCCAGAACTGGAGAATTAAAATAAATTCTCAAAAATCCCATCAAATCACTTTTACCTTACGTCGTAAACCAATGACTTCCTGCCCTTCAGTATCCTTTAATAATATCCCACTTGTGCCTGTAGAACAGATCCGATACTTAGGGTTGCATCTCGACAAACGATTAACCTGGAATCCTCATACAAGACTGAAAAGACAAGAAACCGCTCGACGTTTCAGGCTACTTCAACACTTACTAGACAAACGCTCTAAGCTCCCAGTTAATTACAAAAGACTCATCTACATGACCATCATACGACCTATTTGGACTTACGGAGTAGAGCTTTGGGGCTCCACTAAGCCATCAAATTCTTCTCGTATCCAATCCCTACAATCCAAAATCCTTCGTAAAATCCTCAACGCTCCTTATTTTGTTAAGAATACAGTCATCCATAACGACCTTAATGTCCCATTTGTTGCTGATTTGGCCCGAACCCGGTATCTATCCTTTCATAACAAACTTCATCTCCACTCAAACCCTCTAGTTTCAAACTTAGCTTCCTCTTCAATTCCCGATAATCCTCCGAGGCGTCTGAGAAGAAGATGGCCACGTGACCTTCTTAGTTGAACATGCGATTTGAGTACTACCAGTGGGTAGTTTCTCTACTTGTCATTATATCATGTCATTATGTATCACTCAGCCAATTTCCTTGTTATATTATTGTAAATATCAATAAAAAAAAAAAAAAAAAAAAAAAAAAAAAAAAAAAATATATATATTTATACTTAACAATAAACCAGCTGCTTTAGATTGATTCGTGGCGAACAAGCTCATATTCTTAAAACACTCACTTTCCCCAATTTTCCTTTATTTGATTCACCGCAAAACGCTAATTCGTTAGGAGCCTTAAATCGAGCGATCTCAACTTTACTCGAACAAACGCGCGCAATTCATTCAGAATATCCGGAAAAACGCCTCAAAGAAATTTTAGAACTGGCTACCATAACACATAATAACTCGATAATTAATACACTAAAAATGACACCAAACGAAATAACGCTTGGCCTAAAATCAAATGACATAAACAATCACACAACAATACAGGAGCAACCCATAAATGACTACCATGCGAATCCAAAAATAATACACAACGCCCTGAAAAAACAAATAGAAACCAACAAAGAAAGATACATAAATAGGGAAAACGAAAATCTCGACGACATAAGTGTAATATCATCCGGAGAAATTGCTGTCAAACACCCCGTCAAATTTCAAAAATCAATGAAAAATACCAAATTAGTAAGATTAAAAATAAACGCATACCCGTAAGAAAAAATATAACAAAAAGGGTACACGCGAAAAATATCAAAAAACAAACGTGAGATAAACCGCTCGAGGAAGAAATTAAAGACACAATGCGAAATTTAAGAAACAAAATACACGAAATACAGAGGAACGCTCAATCCGATCTATTGTTACAGATGTGGATCCCCCATATTTTAACGATCTCGTTGCTGCTGACGCTACTGGCACGGAAAACGACATGTTTACACACACAAAAATTATCGACTGGACCAGGAGCAATGATTCTCCCGATAAATAAAACTTATAATATAAAAGAATATTATAGATTTTTAGAATTTAAGAATTTAACGTTACTTATTAATGAGATAAGAACCTTAGATAATAATATTAGGACACTTAAGGGACAACAAGAATTTAAAATCTTACACTCAATTTTAGCTTACCAATATGAAAATTTATTAAATCGTTTATCACACTTAACCCAAATAAAACGTACGAAAAGATTACTTATAAATGGATTAGGTAAGGCTTTAAATTGGGTAACAGATACACTAGACGATGACGACAGACAAAAATACAATTCGGTAATTGAAACCATCGAACGTAATATGTACACAATTGAACATAATGAAAAAGAGAGACTAAAGTGTAAGTACAAGGTTAACTTCAGAACTAAACAAAGATAAAGCTGTTTTAAATAATTACAAAAACAAATAAATTCAAATCAAATAATAACAGATTTACCTGAAACAAAATTAAAACATCATGATCTTGCAATTTTAACATTATTAACTGAAAAAGTAAAAGACGTAGAGGACTCTATTGACTATTGCATTAAAGGACAGCTTCATCACAGTATCATTAAACCCAACCATTTTGAGAATATATATATATATACATATATATATATATATATATATATATATATATATATATATATATATATATATATATATATAACAGGATGTAATTAGTTGGGGGTGCAGTCAAGAAAACACGCAAAAATAGGTGAAACTATTGTATTTTAAAATGTAGAGATATAAAAAAATTGAGCGAGAAAAAAAAAGTGAAGGATATATAATGAAAGGATATATGAATAAAGATGATTACATAGTAGATGTATAGAAAGGTGATAATGCAAAACAAAATACAAAGAGAGAAATGAAGTTAAACAGAAAAAAAATAAAATGAAAAAGATATAAATATAATGAGTATGGAAAACTTAGTATAATAAAGATAGAAATGTATTGTAGAGAAAACAATAGTATGAAAATAGACTCATGGGGAGTACCATAAGTGAAATGAAAGAACATGAATTAATATATATATATATATATATATATATATATATATATATATATATATATATATATATATATATATATATATATATATATATATATATATATATATATATATATATAACAGTGTTATATATATATAACATAAAAACACTTACTAACAAAAAATACAGAATTAAACTGGCTTATTGGTAAGAGCACATGCTCTATTTTAGATTCCTGCATAATTTATTATATAATCCAACTATGTTAAATGTAAGTGGAATCTCACCTTTTCTTGCAATGCCTATCCCTTTCTACAGAATAATAAAACAAATATTATACAAACAGAAAAAACTACAGTTATGAAAGAAAACAATGTATATAAGGCTGACAAATGTATTAGTTATAATTTTGAATTATACTGTAAAAATATTATATTATTAAATGACTCATGCATTAAAGAATTAGTTTATAATACCCCCTCTTAAAAATTGTAATTTATTAATTGTAAAGTCTAAACCCTTGATTGAATATATACCAGAAACCCGACAATACATAACACATTTAATGCAAAATATTACAACAAAAAAGGATAATGTAACAACTTATAACAACCAACTGTACTCGACTTAGTTAATAAATTTAGAAAATAAGGAACAATTTGTAAATAATCCTTACCAAGCTTGTCCACTTGGTATTTTTTGTAATATTTTGATATATAAGTTGCAGATAATAACTTTTGATTATTGAAAAGTTATTAGTGCAATAATAAAATTATTCAAGAAAAAAAGGAAAGCTGAGCTTCTTTCCATTAATATATTTTTACAGAGCTAAAATTTCAATTTTGTTTTTTATTTCTGTGAATTTTTAAAACATTTTTATCACTTCATATATGACGTGTTGTTAGGAATTATATAAAGACATGGAACACATCCATATCATAAAGTTAATATTTAACTACTTAATGTAGCAAGCAGATTTTCCTCGATTGTAAAGCCACTTTAGAATAACTGAACAAAAAAAAATCTGGTATTTCTGACTGTCTTAATGAGATTCTAATTTGATAATACTTAATAATCGAACTAAACATTGAAGCACCATTTTCAAAGCAATTTAGAAACATCACAAAAACAAACATTTTAACCTGAAATACAGTTGAGTTTTCATTTTTATAATTTTTATATCCTGGGGCCCATCCAAGCACTGTCCTCACTACTTACGCTGATGACACATGTGTGTTATCAGTTAATAAGGATCCATTTGTTGCATCCCAATCTCTTCAATCCCATATCTCACACCTACAAGAATGGTGTCAAAATTGGAGGATTAAAATAAATCCTAACAAATCCCATCAAATTACCTTCACCCTTCGTCGTAAACCTACGAATTCCTGTCCTACTGTATCGTTTAATAATGTACCACTGAACCCTGTCGAACAGATACGTTACCTAGGACTCCATCTGGATAAACGTCTCACTTGGAATCCTCATACAAGACTGAAAAGACAAGAAACTGCTCGACGTTTTCGCCTACTTCAACACTTACTGGACAAACGCTCTAAGCTACCAATTAATTACAAAAGACTTATTTACATGACAGTCATCAGACCTATTTGGGCATACGGAGTTGAGCTTTGGGGCTCTACTAAACCATCCAATTCACCTCACATCCAATCCTTGCAATCCAAAATCCTTCGTAAAATCCTCAATGCTCCTTATTATGTCACAAACAAACTCATCCATCATGATCTTAATATCCCATATGTTACTGATTTGGCCCAAACTAGATACCTATCCTTCCATAACAAGCTCCATACGCACTTGAATCCGCTAGTCTCTCAGCTTGCTTCCCATACTATTCCTGATAACCCTCCGAGGCGTCTGAAAAGAAGATGGCCTCGAGATCATCTACTATAGAACTTTATTGGAGTGCTATCGATGGGTAGTTTCTCCACAAGTGTTTTCATGTCATATGCTACATTTTTGCACATTTACTTGATATAATAATGTATTATAGTTGTAAATATCATTGAATTAAATAAAAAAAAAAAAAATATATATACGGACGGGGATATTGGTAATGAGACTAGTAGCCTATCGTGTAAATTAATATATAATAATAATAATAATAAAAATATTTATTTCAGAAATTATACAAATGCCATTTGGCACATGTTGTATTTTTGATCTTCTTTTGAAAACCTCCCCTAAGAGATTCTCATGGAAGCGTGTATGGAGAAGCCTCCCTATATTGAAGGCACTCCTATTGTGGTTCATCTCTTGGTAGTAGATTCCTGCTCCACAGAAGTTTCAGTGAGAAGTGGTAATGTGTCTGTCAGTAATGTTTGTACCAGTAAGTTTGGATTTCCAGCAAGTGAGTCATGAAATTTTTTGGAGTGTTTTTTTATTGTGTCAGTCACGAGTAGTATGTTGAGATCTTTCTGTAATGATTTATTAGTAATGTAAAAGGGAAAATGTGTGATAAAATGACGGAATCAATAAATAGATATAGAACAAAGTTAATAATGAAGACTAATGAAGAAAGAATTGAAGTTACTTTTAATAGTTTTTAAACTTACATATGTTGTGACTGTATGTTGCCTAATAGGAAATGCCCTGAAAGGTGGGTGCCTTATCAAGTAATTTAATGAACAAGGTAAGGAAGTGTTTTGGACGAACCCCTATGAACGTGGCCCGCACGTGGGAGTTAGTTCTGCGGGCAACAGAACCCTTATTGTCGCCACTGATGAGCACACCTGCCCTCGGGAGAATGTCTTTCTAAAATTTCGCAAGGGAAAACAGAGGGTATAAAGCTTAATAACAATTTGTAAATTTTTTATTATTTTTAAAACTCAAGACAACTCCCTCAGTTGACAGTATACAATACACTTTGGAGTCACATGGTATCAGCTTTTTATTATAAAATCCTATATAAGCGCCGGAGAAATCAGTATGAAATAAATATAAATACGATTTAAATAACCAATAAAAATACAACAAGAATTGGCTTTAAAATAAATTAAATTCCTCTAATAAGGAAAAAATAATTATAACGAAGAGGTATTATTTAAGAACATATCAGAAGATTTTGAGATTGAGAATGGTCTGCGCCAGGGAGATCCCCTCTCACCTGTATTATTTAACATGGCACTCGAACAAGCTGCGAGATCAATCAGGACCAACCCAGGAGGAACGATATGTAATAGGATGACCCAACACCTAGCGTATGCTGATGACGTAGTGATATCAGCAAGGTCAAAAGCGGCGCTTTCAGGAGCTTTGCAGGAATTCGAAGAAGCTGGTAAAAAATTGGGTCTGGTGATAAATAAGGAAAAAACCCAATATATGATTTCCACAAAAAATGATGGGCAGGAAGAGCTGAGTCATGTGCAACTGCTCCACCACACATTTAAGAAAGTGGACAGCTTCAAATATCTGGGGGCTTTAGTGACAAGAAAGAATGACATCACTGCAGAAATTAAAGCAAGAATTTCAGCAGGGAACAGATGTCTCTTAGCAGTAAACTATTGGCATCTGCTTTGGACAGAGGCCAGGTTTCCGATCCGTAAGTTAAAACAGGCCTTATGCACGTCTTGTAAAGTAGTAATAATAATAACAATAATAATAAAACAGCTTTGTGAGGCCTCAAAGTAACTCCTGTTTGAGTGTTAATAGACTATTTCAATAATATAGTTTCGAAAAAGATATCTACCTTTTTTTTTATAATTATCGTATGATGTCATAGGTTCCGTGAAAACTCTTATCTCGGAAACTATTTGACGTACAAATGTTTATTACAACTCGTATTTGAGCTACTAAAATGCACAGCACAGTGTTATATAATGGCTATCTACGTAGGAAGAATAACTTTCTGTTATTCGTCGAAATATTTTTTTTTTAATGCTAATTTCTAGGTTTTGGTGAAATAAAAAATGTTTTTGATAAACCTTCTCTAAGAAGCTGTAATTTTTCTCTGAATGAATATTGAGCGAAATTATCAGGTTTTTATGTAAAATGATGTTTTAACTATCGAAATAGCTCAATATCTATTTTCAGAGACCATTTATTGAACAAGTATGCATAGAAATGCTTCTCTCAAGTCATTATTCCAATTCTTCATTTGTTCTTCGGGACAACATTTTATTATTCGTCAAGTGTTTCCAAATTAAATAAATAGAATTAACTGTATTTATTAAAATACATATAATAATGGTAATAATATCTGAATCAATTGAAGAGCTTAATCAATCAATATCAATAATAACGAATCTGAGGGAAAAAATACAGTAATATTGAAATCTAGAACAGTAAAATATAAACCATGTGAATTTTCCTTATCCTCGGTTGTTTAGTGACATTGAGTCCAAATATATAATTTAAATAAATTATGCATTCGACAGTTCTTTATTTAATGTAAGTGCGCGAGACCTTTTAAGTTAAAATTGTTATTTGAATGCTGCAGGTGGGTAGTTTCTCAAATTCGTGGGTAATAAATATAAATAAAAACGGATTAATAGTAATAGGCCAGCAACCAGGTACCAAAAAAGGGCTTTGGGTTGCAATAAATTGAAGAGAGTTCCATTTTTGATATGTTGTAAAGGCATATCTGAGTAGTGTAAATCCAATTTTGCAACAGAAAAAACGGATGGGAAAACTTTTGGTGGCCGAAAAACCTCGAAATTTTGGGAGTTGTTTCAGCTTTTGGCCTGTATCTCATAATCGGTGCATTTTTGAAAAAACCCTGGATAACCACTTTAAAGTAGATTAAATTAGCTACAATTTTAATTCAACTGGAGTTCTGTAAAACTAATAAATTTTGAGTTACGCCCCTTTGAAAATTGGTCTTTTTTTCCAAATTTTAAGTCTAGGCAGACTTTCGTGAGGAACACCGGCCGAGGAAGTGATCCTAGGATGAAAGTCAAGTGAAATGGAGTTGTAGTAAATTTAATTATCTTTAATTAAAGCACACAACAAGGCCTGTAGTTGATATATTTCTCTTGGTAATTTAAAAAAAAAGGAAAATCGGAGAAAATGGGTCTGAAAAATGATCAATTTTCAAAGAGGCGTAACTCAGAATCTGTTACACCTACAGACCTTAGTCTGTGCTTAAATTAAAGCTAATTATATTTCCTACCTTGACTTTCATCGTAGAATCACTCCTTCGGCCGGTGGAGAGTCGGCCAAAACTTTAAATTTGGGCTTTTTGGAAAAAAAGACCATTTTTCTAAGGAGCATCACTCAGATTTTATCAGACATACAGAACTGCAGTTGATTCAAATTGTAGCAAATTTAATCTACTTTAAAATGTTTACCCATGGGTTTTTTGTTTTCAAAAATGCACCGATTATGAGATACAGGCCAGAAACTGAAACAACTCCAAAATTTCGGGGTTTTTTGGCCACCAAAAGTTTTCCCATCCGTTTTTTCTATTGCAAAATTGGATTTACACTAATCAGACATACCTTTACAACATAATGAAACTCTCTTCGATTTATTGTAACCTTCAAGTACCTGGCCTATGGCTTATAATAGGACTTCCTTGTGGTTATCTTTTAGTATCTTGTGACATAAACGTAAAAAATAATGTAAAAAGGAAAAATCATTGTTTCAGGCTACTTCAACACTCACTAGACAAACGATCTAAGCACCAAATGGGGGCTCTACAAAATTAATCTCAAGGTAAAACTTGTCGTGATTGTACTCGAAGCTACTACCCCCGGAATAATTATCCTTGCCTTTATCTCATTACATTATGTATTATTCACTTTATTTACTTGTTGTATTAGTATTACAGAGTTGCGAATTTCAATAAATAAATTTAAAAAAATCTGAGAATGGTACTACACTCGACCGTTACTGGAAGCGATAACTAGTCCATACCGGTCCCCAGATGACTAATTAAAAGTTGGTAGACCTGTGAAATAGGAACGACATGTTCCTACCTGAAGTGAGGATATACCTGAAGGAGCCTGGGGTGGGGATAAAGGTGGCAGTGGGGGGTGGCATTCCAGCGTCCGTCCAGTCTGGAGTGGAGTGCCATGACGGTTGTTGTCTTGTCTGTCCGGGGTCTGGACTACAGAATTCAGGTAACCGATTTTAGCTTGACTAATTAGTTGATAAGTCCTCATTTCACAGGTGGATTAGAACCCTAAAAACCCAATAACAACCTTGTATTAAAGTTTCATCCTACAAAAAAATAACTAAATCTCACAGTGTTTCCCTCAAGATAACTGGCTTCCCGATTTGGCTGGATCCACAAGTAGTGACGAGCCATGATTTGATTGGAATCATCAGTAATGATGAAGCACTCCTGTAAACGGTTTGGCTACCTGCAATGATCTTCACACGCCTGACCCACACCTGTTTTGCAAATAACAAAGGATATCTACAAGAACGGGATTCGAAAAAAAAAATTGTTGATAGTCAACTTAAATGTGTGAAGCTGATGTATTTTTTTGAATACTTGGATTTCTATTCTGATATCAAGAAAATTAGAACCTCGTGTTGTGTAGATGTATACTGTATTCCAATTCAATTCAAAGTAAAAAACGAACCACCCGTGAATGTTTGAATTATTTTTACTTTTGTTAAATTTTTCTCCATTTTAATTTGAAATATCCAGTTTTGAAACTTTGGGTCTGGTTTTCTTTAGTTCAGTGATTATTTGAATAAAAATTTTCTGAGGTCAAATTATCGTAATGTACTTTCTATTTTGGTATTAATACAATCGACGATTCTTTGTTATTTAAAAAAAAAAATGTATTTTCTTTAACAATTGGCAAGTACATACTTATGATAAATGATAATTGATATTAGAGATAACGGTAGATACAGTAAGCTTATGTAAGTTGTTAACTTTATTAGTTAATTTTTCATTAATGGTGTTTATTATTTAATATTTTCTTTGAATAAAAAAATAAATAAAATACAACGATGAATATATGGGAGTTTGCAAAGACTTCCAATTTTATATCAGTGTATGCTGGGTGATAATAAATAATATATTAATTAAAATCTATACGCTCTGATCATTGTTAATATTAATAATAGATAATGTCGAATGATTAAAGGTGGAAAAGGAATAATTGTGTAAATGTTTTATAATAATTTATTGAATACTTTATAATTTACTTTAGACAAAAAAGAAAAGAAATATTTAAATGGGTCGTTCCCCTAAAGGTCATCATATTTATAAATAAATTTAACTTTTTAACTTGATATTTCAGTAAAACTAAATCCGTGAGTTAGTGTCGTTAAAATGAGTTTTTAATTTGTTGTTTAAATTTTTTAAACGAAATAAGCACATTTGGTATCGCTGGAGATGGTTGGGGAGCGCATTTTTTATAGCCATGATCCTAACAGCAAAAAAATACGTGGGAATACCTGTTCTAAATGTCGGTCCCGTATGATTTCCAGTTTACTAATAAAGACAGTTTTGTTTTTCAATAATCTGGTTAGTAAATTACTAAATTTGATTAGTTTTATCACTTAGTGTTCATAAATTGTTAGTAAGTTAAAGGTGAATCAATACACATATTTGTTATTGATTATTTTTATTTATTATTGATTATTTATTTTTGTTCAATTTGTATTGAGTAGTAATAGTATTAGTTCGGGACTTTACATGGAGGGACAGAAAAATTATTTAGTTATCAGCCGCCATAGCCTAAGGGATGTGGATACCCTCCTGGGACTCACCCAACGTCCATAAATAGGGTGCGCTTAATTGGAGGAAAAACCTGGGTGTTGAGACTGATTTCAGCCTATTTACTTGGACTTAGAAACGGTGCTATCCCTAACATGTACTGAACGCAATATCATTCATGGGCTGTAATGGTACAGGTTAAGCATCAATAAAATACCACAATAATAAATTATATATATTGTAAAAATGAAACGTCTATGGTTTTTATAAATACACGACATTCCCAAAGGGTTAGCATGGAAAATTGAAATAAATAATGAATAATATAATATAATTAGAAATAATCATGATTTCAATCTATCTAGGAAAGTAATGGAAATGATCAACAAATAATTTGTAGCATTATGAGTTCAGATCGTTGGTAAGAATTTATTGCTATATGTTCTATCAATGAAATTAACAAAAGGCACCTGAATTTATGAAATTTCATATATGATACTAATGTATAAAATTCTTCTGTTCGTATATATGTCGATGAACTCTTCCTAAACGGATTATAATAAAGATTTTTGTCTATGTTCAAGTGGGTCCGAGAATGGTTTAGATTCACAATTCGATCCAAATATTATTGTTTTTTAACTAATTTATCCTCCTCCTAAACCGTTAAACTGGACTAGGCATGTTGGGGTTGCAATATCTTAATATATACAATTCTTCTGTTCGTGTGTCACTGAGCTCCAACTATATTTTGACGATTTAAAAAAATATATTTCCGTTAGAATGGCTCTAATAATTAGCTGAAAAAAATTATAACGTTTAAACTTATTAATATTATATAATAAAGAATTATTATATTAATAATTTTAAAATGTTTGAATCTATAATAGTACGCACTGGAATATGCTTTATTCAATGAATATAAGTGCCTGAATTTCAGTATCGTCAATCAACAGAGCCCAATGACCAGACTTAACACATAATAGGGTCAGATTACTTCACAAAAAAACCTTGGCGTGAACAACCAACGATTATGTTGCTAAAGAAGATGAAGATTGGTACGAAGCAGATGTGAGTCGAGCCCAGTCCCAGTTGTGCTCCATTGTCCAGGTGGCCAAGTAAGAAAGTACAAGGAAAAGGTCAGGGGAGAGGTTTCACCCATTTGTCTGACGTGTACCTTTTGATGGTGCTATAAATTACAATCTATGGCGCAAGACTTGTGGTACAGATCCCACGACGACAGCAAGGTGTCCCAAGTCCCTCAAATTCGGTTTTCCTGGCACGTAGCTCGTAGGAGTTTGCGATGTATTCATCAATTCACAGCTAAGAAACCATTTAAACTGTAGATGATCCTAATTTGAAACAGAGCTCTAGTCAGCTTGTTAAAAGCCGTTGATTTACATACGAGGTATAAAATTAAAATTGGGAAATTTGTTTTTAATATGATCGTAAAATTGCATACATGAAATTGTTTTTATAAAGTTCAAATAATGGTTTAATACAATACGAAAAATTAAATGTGTGCATCTTTACGCGTGTTATTAATGTTAATGAAAATTGAGAATACTGCAGTTTTGAGAGAATGGAAAAAAAACACCTTAAGCTGATGTAGTGTGTATGACCAAATGCATTACATAAATTTAAAAAATAATGATAACTGGCGGCTGTTTGAAGTATTTTGTTTGTTGCTTATTCATTTAACGTTACTTTATGCAGCTTTGGTCTACCCAGGTTTAATTAGGATAGGGATCTTTAGTGAGTACCTGACATCGTGCAGGATCGGGACCCCCTTTGTACTCCTTTAAAAAAAACCGCAAGCCACATGCCCTTTTTGTAATGTTTTAAAAATATGTATCATTCCTAAATTTCTAATAAATTCTTTCATTTCAGCCTTATATAAACCCGGGGAGGTTCTAGGGTTCAGTACATGGTAGAGACTGTACTGTTTCTTGGACAACGGTTGGAGGGGTGATTTGTCCTAGATCACAATTAATTACAGTCTCTACAGAATTTTCTCCATTATTTTGGGTACCAACTTTATAGTGGCTGGGTGAGCCCCAGGAGGGTCCATAGGATTTGCCTCCGGCAGCTGACTTATTAAATAGATAGGTAGCAGAATAAATTAGTCTTATATACGTAAATACTATTTTTTCTTAATGCATCAAGACGTAAACATTTATTAAGATGACAATGATGCTTTGCTGAAAACTATTTAACGAATATTCATTAAATCCAGTTCAATAAATTTTGCCGTAACATACCTTTTTTCTCATGTTTGAGAATGTTTCGTAATCACACTAAACCAACTCTAGCCTTTTCATCAGCGTTTTCTCAAAATGTTTTTGACTTAGTCTATTTCACTTCTCAATCCACGATATATTGTGACCTATTTTAATACAAATAGCAAAGTCGTAAAAGCACACCGTTAATTAAAACAAATCTATAATAGTATTCTTAGCTATAGGAGAGGAAGGGTCGGGTTGTGCTGAGCGCTGAATAGCAATGAGGGAGAGGACTTTTATTCGGTGACCCGGTTCCGATCGGGTCAGAGAGAGGGCCTCGCAGGTGTGTTGCAAAGTAGGACTTGCTGCTGCTTGGCAAGCTTTGCTACTTCATAACTTAGCTGTATAACCAACTTATGTGTATAAGATAACGTACGTAAATAATAGTTTAAAAAAATATGCTTAAATAGAAAAAAAAATCAAAGTATAAAATAATTTTAAAAGAAGAATAGGGAACGGGGTAGCTCATCCGACTGTGGGAGATTATTTATTTAATCTGTTAACAGCCGGGGATGGACTCTGCAGGATCTGGAGGCACACTCAGCTTCTATAGAGTGGTCTCGGACGAGTCAGTTCCCTATACTACCGTTGTCCTAGAAACAGTAGAGCTCTGTCATGTACTGTACCCAAGATCCTTCATAGGTTGTAGTGGTAGAGGTTAGATTGAAATTTAAATAATAGTTAAAACTTAACATATTTTTTTTTTGCTTTTTTTAAATGTAAAATATAAAAATAAATTTGTGACTTCTTTTCAATTATAAATAAAAATAAGATTCAAATTTTAATAGCGGGTTAATGAACGTTGGGTGCCTTGAAAACAATCGTAAGTTACACTTCATTGGGGGGGACCAGACGGTTGAACATGGTCAAGGCCAAATCACCCTGTACAACTATTACGGATTAAAATTATTTAATCTGTTAACAGTCACGGATGGACCCTATGAGAACTGCAGACTTTCTGGGGTTCACCAAGCCCTTATAAAGTGGGTACTCTTCATGGGCGGAAAAACTGGCAGTTGAGCATGATTACGTACAAATCAGCCATAAGCACAACCTTTGTACTAAAAACAGTACAATGAACAGAACCCATGTCCCTTCATGGGTTTTAGTGGTACAGATTTTTTTTTCTAAATAACTAATAACTATTCGTACATAATCAAAAACTGGATGCTATTCAATTTTGGTTATGTGCGGAATATTTTACCTTGATGTACAGAAGATGTCTGGTCTTACAGATAAAAGCAAATTAAATATTAAATAAATAAAGAAAGCTTTATTCGAATGGTAAAAGTACAATAAAATAATGGGAATGAAATGCGAGCTAAGGTTGGAGATATAGCCTGCTACCGGTTCTTTCCCTAGCTCTATCCTTCCCGGCTCAGGAGGAACATTTGCATTATTCAAATATCAATCACTCGGAATAAATGTTTTCTTGCTAAACCTGTTACCCGGTAGCCTAATGTCCCCCGATAGAATATGCTCTAATTTATTCAATGCCGATTAAAAAAAAAAAAAAAATCGTAAACGGTTTAAATTGGATTCTTTAATCAATGCGTCGTTTTATTTACGTAGAAATTAAAAATGAATTGACGTCTGCTCAGAATCACCCATTTATTTCGGCGATTTATCATCATTTTTTAATTGTTTCTCCTTTTCTTTTATTATTTTTTTGTTCAGAGCCATTTAAATGGAAGTTTTGCCTTCCAAAATTATTCATGGAGTCTTTTAAATTATTCGGATGTTATTTCGACTTCTGTATTTGATGTGAGGCCTTTCAGAGGAATGTATAAATAATAGGAACGGATATTCTGACAACGAGGGCTATTATATACTAAATTTTTGTTTGAAGAGTCCGGTTTCCCCTTGCAGTATTTCAAATGTATAACAGTTTCTTATATAATTGTTATAGTTGTAAAATTATTCAATTAGATAACTTTATATTAATTTTTTCAGTACCATCAAATATGATGGATTTTCACGTTTTATTTCTGGAGGAAGGTCATCCTCCGAACAGAACACGATTTTGGTTTACTTCTGTATCACGCTAATCTGTTTGCCCAATTAAGGCTATTTAAGTATTTCAAAAATATTTTTTCAAAACGCATATATAAAAAACATATTATGCATGCATAATAAATGAATTTAAACAAATAAAAAAAATCACGGATCTTTTATTTTCAAGGATTTCAGTGTGCATTTTATGTAGAAAAGAATAACTATAATTCTAAAACTATCAAAAGTAAAAATAGTTGGTTTTGTGAAGCAATAAAGAACATAAAGTTATAAAGTAATAAACTTTAATTTTAGGGGTCACCTGTGTTGTAGTGGCTAGTCCTTCGGAAGGGGCGTAAATTGAGGATTCCTAGCATGAGTTATGACAGGTACTCATTAAAGATCCATATCCTAATTATGCATGGAAAAGAATAATTTAGAACTACCACTGTACCATCTTCGGATTAGCCATAACAGCTTAAAGTGACAATATTTAATAAACAAAAAAAAAAGTATCTTATTTATCTCTTTAATTTTTTTAAATTAGTATTTATTATTGAATATAAAACACGTAATGTTTACTTCATCTTACATGAGGTTTCCATTAAAGCTGTCAGTACTTAGTTTCTGTTATGTCATGAGGAGCATAAGTTCTTCTGACGTCTTTACCAAGTTCATACCGCAGCTGTTAGGTCGGTTTAAATATGCTTAAGGTTGGTGATAATAAATTGTCAATTTAATTTGATATTTAGTACGATAGTGCGAACCATACTCAGCTATTGGAATCCCAAGAGAATGCAAATACAGAAACGTTTACATTACTAGGCACGTAGTGAATAGGATATTGAACGCCAAACCTTCGAAAAATATGATAACAATAATATTTTGTCGAATTCTGGCTAACAATAATTAAATATTTATTATTCGTCACGTAAAAAAACGCAACAATGTGACGTCACACTGATAAGATTATGATCCGAGCGAACGCTTGAGATGTTCAAGGACAAGATATCATTCACTAATTTATATATTTTTTTCGTTCATTACCTTAATATATTTTAATCTATTTCAAGAAGTAATCGGCAAGTAAACATTACTGATAACTATCACAATTTTTTGTAATTTCTATTATTATTATTCTATTTTTTCGGAAGTATTTAATAAAAAATTTTAAATTGGCTATAAGAAGTAATAAAATTTATTTTTTTAGCGGGATATATTATTGAAATATCTATACATATTATAAAACAAAGTTCTCAGCCGCGTTTGTTCGCGTGATTCACCAGGAAGGTTTAGGTATATAATTTGTCAAGGTTGTGTTACAACCTTGTGTGTGTGTGTTACAATATCGATTGGTTTCACCGAAGACGCTGCCTAATCCCGTGTGATTATCTAACGTGAAAGATAATAAGTTCGTATATAAAGAAATATTTGTATTTATTTTTATAATTTCTATATAATAAAATACATTAGCTGAGATGGGAAGATAGAAAATCAAGTCTCCCAAAGAAGGCTAAACAATGATATTCTCCTGGTCCTTAGTGGTCTGTACTTAATAAAAATAAAAAAAAGTACATTACACAGACAAATTATGTAGGAATAATATGCCTTATTACCCTAGGTGGGTCACTAGTATTTAACAAAAGAAAACGTTTTAATGCAACCTGAAAATTTGCGATATAATCTGCTTTTAGGGATCAGTTAAGGTATTTGGTTCAGTACATGGCCAACACTGTACTGTTTCCTCAACCATCTGGTTTTCCCCAATCAAGGGTACCCACTTTACAGAGTCTGAGTGAGACCAAGGAGATCAAATATTTATCTTTCACAACCGCATATGAACTCAGGGCTCTACCACTGAGCTTCCCCACTTTCCTAATTTAACTTTTAGAAATAAAAACCTAAAGTTATAATCTGATTTTAATAATTGAGACTAAAAAAGAAAGACTATGTTAAATAATAATTTGTGTATTATCATTTAAATTTATAGTTATTATATTTAAGGATAAAGAGGAAGGGCGAAGTCCAATTTTCTTTTCTAGGATGTCGTTCCACTATTAACTTTAAGTCCAAAAATGCCTATAAATGATATAAATTAATTCCTTGAATATTTAATTAGATGCATGCGCACGTTCGTGATGGTGTGCGTGTGAGCGTCCTTATAAACGTATATAAATATTCATGAATGCGTGTTCAAAATATAAATCTCAGATTACTATAATGATGTTGAATTGTAGTGTATAGTAACGCCGTACTTTTTTCTTAGCAACGTTACGGGAAGTGGCTATAGTTTGTTTGTTTAATTTAACGGATTCGGTATGCTGCAATGGGAGCTATAAATTTGCCTATCCAGTTGTAATTAGGATATGGATCTTTAATCGCAAAGGTTGGGGCCCTCACTTGACATCCAAAAGGTAATTTTTCTCCCCTAAAAAAAACTCGTCTTAGTGTATTCAAATCCTCGTATAGGTGCGAAAATATTCGTTCATAAAAAGGATGAGAACACCGGAGAATTCAGGAGAATCCGCAACGCGGTTAGTATGATTCAAAAGATAGATTAAGATGGGCTTGTAAAGTTATTGGAGTAACGAACAAATTTCTAAAAAGTTAATAAGCGCTGTGCCGACAGAGAAACGTCTCACAGGTAAATCGAGGCGAAGGTGAGAGGATTGTTTTAAGAGCGATCTGGCGGGTTTTGGCTTGAGTGGTCCGTGGACGGAAGTGTGTTAGCAAAGATTGCTGGTATCGTCATCAAGCCTTATTATTATTTTAAAAATCCTAAGGCCACCTGCTGGCCTGCCAACTCGCGATCTTGGACATAATAGGTTGTAATAGGTGCTTTAGTAACTACACGTCCTACTGCATATATAACTAGTGTTCCTTCATTGAACACTTGGACTAACATGAGCAATCCAATTCCCGAATATTCGTTAGTAAATAAAATAGAATATTATGCTTTACGGAAACCGGCAACGGAAGAGTGGAATTTCTCTTTAAGATGTAAAATAAAAATAGGTAAACGAAAAAAATTAGTTATGGGATTAGAATGGAATTATCGGACCCCAGTCATAGCTGTGCGGTAACTCGGCTTACGGCTCGAGCCTAATTTTAAGATGGCAGGTATAAAGTTCCTAGTCAGGTCATTGCTTGGTTATTTAACTGTAAGCTTTTATTCTAAACAGGGACGAGCGTTACCTGAATACAGAGCAGCGGGAACAGTAACTGACATAATTTCGGCGGTCGCAGCTCTCTTTCGTAACGCAAAGCAATAGCGAACTTCCAGTTTTAGGTAATATTAAGGGAAAACTATTGAAATGTTTCAGTGCCGAACTTATTTGTCGACGATAGTAGAGGCTTACATAAGGAAATTAATATCAAGTTCTGATGCAATATGGCATCCGTAGCGTTGGAGTTCTCAGCGTTGACTGATTCCAAACAAGTCTCCATTGCATAAACGGTTCTTCATATTATGTAAACGGTCGACGATAAACATTGATGAAGATTCAGATGATGATGTTAATGAATTCAAGTGTCCATTGTTAAGGCTACATTGAATTCAATGGTCTGCACTTCTAGTTCCCAGCATGAATGCTGATTTTGTGGTTTTATTTTAAAGAACCATAACTTAGTATTCACTGAAATACGAACTTGGCAGTGAAAAAAAAATTAAATTTCTTAATCGAAATTTACAACTGTACAACAGTTAATATACATCGAGTAAGTAGAATTAAGGCAAGTAGAGAAATTACCCGAAGGTAAAACTCATATAACAAATTCAACTTTAAAGTTCACGAGGCCATCTTCAAATTAATTTAACTTGGATGAATTATGAATTGATTTATTAATATATATTGTAAAATTAGAATTAGTGGTTTTATTTTAAATTACTTTCCGTAACTTGGCATTCATTGGAATAAAAACTTCTTCTTCGTTGTTCCCTTAGATGGGTAGTTAGGAGTTATTCGCCGAAATAGTTATTGCACCCGATTTCAATCATTTATGTCAATTGCCTTTACTTTATGGTATAGATATTTCCCTTAATGAACCCATATTGGCCAGTACATAGGTCGAGGTTTTTTTGGCAAAGCTGCTCGTGAAAAATGATATATTAGGAGGCGATCTCGGAAAATGTTATTTCAACCACCCTTTACTGTTAACTAATTTCATAGTTTATTTTCGTTTCTGCATATGTGATAAGTGACTAATTACAGATTATATTGATAATTAGTGAAAACTTGTTCACTATTATTTTTACTTATTTATTTATTAATACTAAGGGGAGATGCGGCGATACTGGTTTTTTGCCGGTAATCAAATCAGGGGATAGGGATTGGTAAGATTGTATCAATCTGACCGTATCTGATACTTGTATCAACTACTTTTTAGTATCAGATACAAAGTATCAGATTGATACAACCTTACCCATCCCTAGTTTCCTCTGTTTTGTGTCTTGCCGTATGAGGTTAGGATGTAATTTTTTGTTGGTTTCCTTTGTCATTCTCTTTCTTCCCTGATGATTCCTGAATGACCAGAATGTTGACAGATAGTTTTCATTCCTGCTTTGAGTCTAGAGACTTTTTGATAGGAATTTTTCCTTAATGTCTAAAATATTTTAGTTTTGACAAAAGAAAATTAACGACTGAAACAATTACACTCAGTTAATCCAGTACTTTTTAAGTTGAAATAGTCAATGATAAACGATTTAAGTTACTTCAGCTCACTTACTTAATAGCTCATTAATGGTTTTCACTAATGACGTTACGTTTTTTTGTGAAATACAAGGCGGATATTACTTATTCTTTCCACGGTTTCCTAATGCGCTTTCTCTAATGGGAACCGTGTTTCGTAATAATTCTTACCAGAAAACATTTTTAAGTTCGAAATCTGTAGGAATAATATTTTTTCCGTAAATAATTATATTAACAATAAATAAAAATGTGAATGACAAAACATATTTTCCTTAATCTGTAGTACAACTTTCAAGCTCAAGTTAAAACTTCTCGAACACTAACTTATTACTCAATTCACTCGACTTGGTTGTAAAGGTTAACAAAACTTTAATAACAGATTAAAAAATTATTGGATATGCCAGAATTTTATTCAAAGTTTATCCTAACATATATAGTAATGTTCTGCTTAGAAAAAAACACACAAAATAAAACAAATATGTTGTAAATTTGATCCAAGAGTAAATACCCCTTCGTATGTTTCAAATACACTATATTTTTTAATTACCTTCATAAACATCTGAGATATATATATATATATATATATATATATATATATATATATATATATATATATATAGGGTGTATAAACAATCTTGAAACAAAATGGCGAATGGTATTGTCAAGCCCCGCCAATTTTATATACCTGGAAAATTGTTACCAAATCTGAAGAAAAAAATATCTGCTCATTAGCCTTCAGGATATATTTTTAGTTTTGAAATTTCATATTTTCCTGGAAATTTCCATCATAGTAGTGTATTAATTTTAAAATTTCTACTGAACACAGGTGCTATGACGTAAGCAGGTGTTAAAATAAAAAAAAATGAATTCCTTTATAATGCATGAACATATATATACATAACCTGCATAACTATAACCCATGAAGAGGCTATATTGTTTCTAGGACAACGGCTGTGCAGGAAGGCTCGAGATCACGCACAACCGCCAGATATTTCCCCCTGTTAAAGGTACCCATTTTATAGAGGCTGGATGAGCCCTAGTAGGGTCTTCAGATTCCAAATGATCAATCTCCAGCTGTCAAAAGATTAAATAAACTATCTGCCAAAGCCGGATTTGAATCGAGAACCGCCAGCACTCAAGACACCTAACCCGAAGGTCCTGGCACGGCAGCTCACGGTTGGGTGTATGTGTATTTCTTTCTCTCTTTGTACATTTTCTTACACATACTATGTTGGGCGACCAATGCATATTTCCTCTATTTTAGTGGATTTTTCACCCTTATGGTAGCCCATTTAAAGACTAAATACAGAGTCCAGATAAGTATAAATACTAATTTCCTTGTGTTATTACATACTTCCTTAAGACAGGATATCCTCACTCGGATGCTACATGAATTGCGTAATTATTTTTCTCAAGTGATTGACCTTTGTATAGTCTTCAGCAACTTTCCATTCCCCTTATCTCTGGGAAAATTTCCATAGTACCTTCTAGGAAATTGTGGGAAACCGTTTCTATCTACGCTGAAACATGTTTAATTATGATGAGGTAATTCATTAACGGGGGGGGTGCGCATCTGGGATAACCGTTCGCCAGCGTCGGTGGGCCAACATCAATCGCACGATATTAAGTAACTGAGATATTAATTAAAAGCCAATGTAGTGCTTAGATAAATAATGAAGAAATTACGTAAGTTTAATTAATTGAATGAAAATGTTCAAATAATAATGAGGATAATGCACGTGGGTTACAAGGATTCATAACCTGTAGTCACTGTAGCTTTTCGTTATTCCTTCAATCCTTATTTCTCTTGAAAGGTTACAACATTAGTAAAATTATTAATAAATTAAAAAGTAATCTATTGGAGGCTCTGCATTGGTAAGCATCAAAGCACGACCAATGGCCAAATCTCCAGTGGCTTATCTACTCTTTGTTGCTCTACTTCCAGTATTACGGACTTTTTTTTTTTTTGAAGAGGAAAGAAAAGTTTGGTTTGGAGATCTTTAAGGTTTCTTAATACTATTTGATTGTTATTTATTTAATTAAGGTAGCTGAGTGGTTCAGTGGTTCGAAGCTGTGCTGCCGTGCCGAAGTTCTGCCGACAACCGGGGGTGGATCCTGTGGCAACTTAGGAACTTGCTTTGGTTTACTCAGCCTCAGTAAAGTGGGTACCCTTAACTGGGGTAAGAACCTACCTGGCTATTGAAATTGATATCGGACAAATCACCTCGTTGCACAACCGTTAGAAACAGTTTAGCCTCTACCATGTAGTAAACCCTTCTTGGACGTTCATGGGTTGTAGTAGTACAGGCTTCTAGGTTTAATTATTTATTATGTTTGATGTCTTTAAATTTGATTTAGTTTTTTACATCTCTATTTAAGAAATTCTTTCTTTGCCTCCACTCGGACCATTTTCTTCCCTATTTATATTGGTTACAAATTAGGGGATTTACCGATAAGAAAATTAAATATCATGATAAACTAAATAATATCAGAATATCTATTATAACCTTAAAATTGTTGGAAGTTCCAATGCTAGTCTTATACTGTATCCAAGTTCTTATTCCCTTCGTGTTGAGGGGACGTTCGATATTGTCGTGACAACGTATTATATCAATGCATGGAAAGAAAATTGACTCATGATAATACCATTTGTATATTAGGAAAATAACTGTATGTATTATACTGTAATGTTTAACCGTAAATATTATTGTATATATCTATCTATGTTACTAGAGTTGACAAAACATCAATGTAAATTGCCTCATTGATAATTGATGCTATGCTTAAATTTTTAATTATAAATAGAGTTTTAGAAAATAAATACTGCAAAAATAAGATAAAGATGTAGCTTTATTACTATAATATGAAAAATAATCAGATCCTTTACAACGCATACAAAATAATTTCGGCAAGTTGATAATAAGTAACAAAACCAACATCTGCCTTGCTTGATGAGAAAATGAAGTAATAATCTATAAAAGGAGGAACTCATAAAGATCAAAAAGAATAATAATAGAACAAACTTCTCCTAATACTCAGTGATGATTATTTGCTCAGTTTATGAACACTATTGGTGCACCCTTAATGATTCATGCCGTGCTCTTTATTATATGCGGAGTTTAGTAAAACTGGCTCCATGCACAGACACAATCAACTGCACTTAACAATGCACCCAAACAAAACCGGTAAGTTAGCACCCCATGTTCTACGTATGTTTTTGCCAAAGAGGTACGCCCAACGAAACGCAGTTATTCAAGGAAGAGTAGCTACTGGTTGGTACATGTATACATGCATACGCATTATAAACTACTTAATTTTACTGTTTAATAGGTCTATATAACAAAATAACCGGGGTAGGCAAAATTTAGAAATCACACAATTTACCATCGTCTGGTTAGCCATTGCAGCATAAAGTGACGTTAAATGAATAAATAAACAAATAAATAAAACAAATCATCTAGTCCTTAATGATGGATATTAACTTTCCTTACGCTTTGATGAAACCTTTAAGTTTAAATATTTTTATTTTGAAGACAAACGATTTGCCCCTAGCCGGGATTCGAACCCGGAACTTCGCCTCACCGTGGTAACGCTCTAACCATTTGAGCCACCGGGGTCGCTCCCTACCTAGGACAAATATGTTCTCTTTAAGTTTAAACATTGATGTTTCCTGTTTACTTGATTGCTTCATGAATTAATAATTAATGTATATTACGGCAAGTTGATCAATTATGCTGAAGCCGACTACACGTATTAGTATAACTGAATATTTAACTCCGGAAGGCAATGCTTATGTAACAGAATCTACCGGAGGTACCGCTCGACCATTTAACACGGATAAAGACAGATCGCGAAGGGTCGTGAACAGAAGAAGAGGCTGCCTCGGAGGAAACGGTAGGCACGTGGCCTCACAAAGAAACCCGAAGCCGGCAGATGGCTCCCAGTCTCCCCACCAAAATCCTAGGGTACAAAAAAAAAAAACTATCACGAAAAACTATCAAGATCACGAAGTTCAAAACTTGAAAGCATTTTTTTTTGCCGTTTGCAACAATTAAATGAGTTTTGTTTAAAAAAAAACAAACAGTTGAGTAAGAAAACAATACCGAAGGTTAACTGGAAAAACATAGAATCCTCATCACTTATTTTACGAATTGATAGGCATTAAATTAGGAGTTATTATAATTCACACTATTACTAAAAGTTGTCATTTACTTTAAGAAAAAAACAACAAATTATTGAATAGTATATTTGATCTGAAATAAATGAGGCGAGTATATATTTAAATCAGCTGTATAATGCGGAATCCTTGCTCCTGACGCTAAATGATATTAAAGTAAATTAATTGTAGCAACTGAAATTTCTAAATATTATTCATGACAAAAGAATAAATATAAACCTGATTAAGTGGTTAAGTAGATTTAGTCTAAAATGGATCTCTTGTATTTAAGGAAGTAGAATTGTGCCATTTTCGTAGGACATTAGAGGCTGGTTCAGGCTTAAAATGGAGTAATGGCATATATTTTAACTTCATTTCAAGCCAAAGACTACGATAATGGTATGATTCCGCTTCCCTCAGTGCAATTAAGCCGTTTTGGATAAAATTCAGCATAAATTCACTGAGGCTGCAGAAATATTATCGGTGTTCAAATTATGGGTGCGAAATTCCTAGATGCCACGATACAACTCGGTTTAACATGGTAGATTTTGGTTTTGACGAGATGAGTTACAGCTAAGTATCTTGATAATTATTAGTTTAAAAATTTAAAAAAACTTTACAACTACTACCCAGGAGTACATTGTAGGGACATTACTTTTCTAGGCCACCGGTTGTGCAGGAAGGCTATTTGCCCAAGATCCCGCTACACCGCCAGGTTTTACCCATTAATTAAGGTTACCAAAACATAGAGGCTGGACGAGCCCCACTGTAAGAGTCCCTCCAGATCCGATAGCCAATAGCCGAATTACTGCTGTTAACAGGATAAAAAAATTATTGGAACCCGGGACTTAGAGATCAGTAATTTAACACTCTACATACTGAGGTACACCGCTCCTTTCTTTACAAAAATAAACTACCGATTTCGAAGACCGAATCCAATTTTCTGTGTAGAGGACGTAGGCTATAAATCTCCCTTAAAAGCAATCCCAGAGAAGAGCTTCTTCAAACTAGACCAAGTTCTTAAAAACAACACTTGTTTTCTTCTGATTTTCCACTCTAGGGGGACCTAGTTTTATAGGAAAAATATTCAGTTACTGTTCCAGGAATAATATTTTTGCTTTTATTTTTTTCAAGTGAAAACTTTTTTTGAAAAAAAAATTACCACATTGAGCGATTTTCAGACGGGAAAACCTTATTGGTTCGCGTCACCGACATAAGCGACATTGTCGTGACGTATTACGAGAGACTAGTGACTCGTAACGGCCTGTTTATGAGTTATACAATTTTTTTAATCAACTTTAGTTACAATTGTTATAAAAATATTAATATTTAACTGAAAGGTCATTTAATAGTTTTGCAATTCATACTAATAATAATTTGAAACATCAATAACTGGTTAAACTTCTTAGATGAGGTCAGAAAAACATGAAAATCGTCCGATTAGCCATAGCAGCATAAAGTGAGGTTAGAAAAGGAGACAAAACAAACAAACTAGTTAAACTTTTCGTACTCCCTAAAAGAATTTAATTTGTCCTAGTTTATCTCTTGTTCATGAAGTTGCTTATTGATGCAAATACACAAGAATTTGGATGATATCAGAGTACAATAATTGTATGATATGTCTTCAGAATTCAGGCTATAATTGATTATTGATTATTGATTAATTGACTATAATTGATCAAAAATTAAGGGTTTTTTCTGTCTGCAGTTCTCACGACAGCCTGTTTTATTTTATTTTTTCGGTTTGGACTAAACTCGTAGGAACATTTCTTTTTAAGCCAATAATTTTTAATTATAATATAATATAATTCTTAACAGATGAACCCATATTCAGGGGGAAAATGGATACTTGCCACTGTTCAGAAGCGGATACCAACTAATGTCCATAGCGAAACATGACTTGGATCTGTTGACCATCATACATCTACGGTCGATCACTTCCGTCTTGCCGAGAATTGATCCTCTTCGGCTATGGCTGCGTGGATATTGGAAGAGTCAAGAAGTAGCGGTAAAAGCGCGCGGTTGGAGAGGAATGGTACAGAAGAGGCAGCTGAAGGTGACCTTGAGGTCCTTGGGTTCTCTCCCCGCATTAGCGACCGTGAGCGGGCTTATTCATCTGTTCTCCATCCCACGTCTTCTGTGGTCGCTTAGCAACCACATCTCAACGCTAATCCTGTTATTTGTAACTAAAGGTTTCCGATTGTCTTCTAACTATTTATTTAAAAATAATAATTTATTGAAATTTACTGTATTTAGTATAATGCAACCGATAAATAGAACGATGCATAATGACATGAGATAAAGACATGTAGAGAAACTACTGGTGGTACTCAAATAAATTCAAATAGAAGTTCACGAGACCGCCATCTTTTTAGACGCCTCGGAGGATTATCAGGATTGAAGTGGTTTGGAACTAGTGGGTTTGAGTGGGAAGAATGTTTGTCGTGAAGGGATTGATATCGGGTTCGGGCCAAATTGGCATTAAGGTGGTTATGGATGACATCATTCGTAACAAAGAAAGGAGCATTGAGGATTTTACGAAGTATTTTGGATTGCAAGGATTGGATACCAGAGGAATTCAATGGCTTAGTGGAACCCCTTAGCCTTAATTTGTCAGTCCGAATTGGTCTTACAATAGTCATGTATGTGAGTATTTTGTAATTTATTGGGATCTCAGAGAGTTTGCCTATTAAGTGTGAAATAGCCTGGAACGGCAAACAGTTTCTTGTATTTTCATTTTAATATGAAGATTCCAGGTCAATTTTTTTAATCAGATGTGGTCTTAAGTATTAGGTCTTAAGTAAGCAGATGTAGACTAGTTCTACAGCAGCCAGTGGGATATTATTTAAGGATAATGCTATTATTGGAGGGCAGGAAGTCATTGGTTTTCTACGAAGAGTAAAGTTTTCGTTAAATAAAAAAAAAAAATAATGAGATAGAATAGATTGAAGTAGAATATGAATCAACTTCCTCACTTTATTGTAATCATGATTATACATGTGCTTCAGAACAATTCACTCCAATGGGGAAAAAATAATTGTCATACGAGTTTCGGCACTTTGAGATCGGCATTGCTCTTCCCCATGAAAAATGCGAAACAAAAAACAACAACAAAACATAAGATATTATATTTTTATTTGTAAAGAAATATCATTTCTTAAATATTATTATAATATTATTTCTTTTCAAATAAAAATATTTAAAAAATAGTAACAACTAAAATAAAATAAGATATTATATATTACAATACAGTTTATATGCGTGTAGTGAAGATTTTTCCTCCGTTAAACATAACCTCACGACCTACGATCGGACTACAAGATTGTTAATATTATATCTTTGATTATCGAAGGTAAATGAAAGCTTTATTAAGTTAAAATATATTTTTAAATCATATGTGATCTACTAACCCTAGGTAATTAACTAGAGCAATAAAATATAAATACAAGTGCATTTGTTACGGTTTCGATTATGAAAACCCCTACTTCAGGATCAAAAACGGATAAATCCAAATTTCAAGAAATTACTTTTTCTCATATTTCGATAGTTTAGTCAACCAATGCTCTATGCTACCGATACTTCAGGTTTAGAACCGGACTAAAACTATATGAGGCGGCAAAGTGTGTTAGTCAAAATAACTAGCGAAAAATGTGAAAAAGTCATTTTTGATGTTTTGATCTGTTTGTCTGTGTTTGTTCCTGAACGCCTTATGTAATGTATGAAGGTGTATGATGACGTTAAACGTCATATATTGGCTTATAAGTTTAATATAACCGTGAAAAAATGAGCAATACAGATTTTTGTGCCAGGAAAAACTGTAAAATTATATTCTTCAAAATCCAATTATGTTTTAATAGTAACATGATTATTGTTTATAGGTGTATTTTTTGAATTTAACTACCTTATGTTCCTATAGGTCACTTTATCAAAATGTATTTAAAGTATGTTTCGTTAATATAGTTTAAATTTCCCTCAAAATATCTGAGATTACTTTGCTTAGTATTCGCAAGTTCCAATTTGTTTGGTATTGAAATATTCTGACATGACTTATATTCAAACTCAGCTTAAAATTATCTTCGATGTTTCGGAAACAATCAATATCAACTCGTTACAAAACTCTTTAACTAACTACTTTCAATGTTTCACTTTATTCAACATTCAAAACCTATGGTTTGCTAAACATGTTGTAATTATGTACATTTTTGTTATGTCAGTTCGACATTAAGAAGTATTTTGAATAATATTCGAGCCGTCACTGAACTCTTTGGTAGGTAGCATTCGCGATCCCATTAGCAGATGATTGGTTGTAACCAGAGAAAACAATTGTAGGACATCAGTAACGGGCGGTGTTTGTGTTTAATTAATGGGTGAAGGAAAACAGTCATCGTTAATAAATACAATTTAATTGGAATTTGACATTCTCCGGATTGTTAATGACGACTTGTTTTTATAAATATTTGACAAAATTTTAATAATTCAAGTTCACAAGAATATTTACTGTCATTATTATTATTTTGTTGTGAGAAATGGTTTCTGCTTTGATTTATATTCTTGGCTGACTTGAAAATATCAGGAAAACTTAGCCTGTCCTTCTTTGTTTATCTGTCTTTAAAAAATAAGTATCACTTGCAGTGCGTCTTATCTTTGAAGAATGCCCTAGGTACAATAGTAGTGAGATGGAAAAAGTGACGATAATCAAAAACATAGCAATAGTACCTTAAAATTTATTAAAAATATCAGAATGTTTGAAGTAATTCACAGTATTATTTGACCTACTTGTGCAGGATAGTGATGAGTCCTAGATCGCGCTCAACCGCCAGGTGTTCCCCCAAATTAAGGGTACCCACTTTATAGAGACTGGATGAGCCCCAGGATGGTCTCCAGATCCCAAAGGGACCGTTAACAGATTAAATTAAATATCTGAAACACGTGGATTTGAACCCGGGGACTTGGACCCGGCACGGTAACTCAGAGCTCTACCTTAGAGCTTCCCGCTCCCATTCCTTGGAAACTATTGTAAATGTTAATGATGCCATACTATCATTAATATTTCATATGTGCTATCAGTGGAAAACAAACAGACGGAGCCTGTCACTGAGGCGGAAGCAGCGCCTTACCTACCTAAAGAAGCAGGCAATCTGGATTCTCCACGGTTTGGTTGCTCTCCGTGGGCTGCTGGTGATGAAATCACTTCTTGTGAAATGTTGCCAAGCGTGTCTCCTACCGCAGAGCTATCTCCCCCGGAGCAACGAGCTCAGCCCAAACCACTTCTATCTTAATGAGTCAAGAGGAACGGATCTTCACCTTCTTACCCAAGCATCCATCCACCTCCATCTCGGAGCAATCCTTTCTTTCAACTAAAGTCTCCTTGACGGCCAGGAGGTTGTAGTTACTTATTTACAGCAATTGTACCAGATTATGCAGATAATATAATCTATAATCATATATTTATTCAGAAAATAATGGCAAGAAAATAGGATCTTCGATATAATCCATTATCGTTACTCTAGTCATGTTACCGGCAGCTTTCTAACGAATTAAGGTTTTCATTTGGCTATTTTATTAGGCATAAATGAGTGTTAAGATGCAAATTAAGAAGGAAAAGAAAAACTACTCGTCCTGGAAGACTTCTGGAGAAGGGTAGCCGGCGTGACAGAATACCCAAATTCAGTGTTGGATAATGGGAACTCATAATACTGATGTGTTTGGATTTTCTTGATTCTAGAATAATTTTTGTTCTTATTACCAACTCACTATTGATTTGATCACATGGAACATGAAATTATTTTCTATGCTTTTCATTGATGTTTTCTCCCGAATTATTACACTGAACATTTTAATATTAATACTTCTTTTTCTCCATCATTCGGATAGTAATTATGAAAATTTCGGTGTTCATCCCCATAACCCCTTTTAATAAATTGTTTGAGAACATTAATATTACATGGGGGGGGGCTTGAAGAACATATATTATTAGATATTATGTTTTTCATGTACCCTTTTAATAGTATGAGCCAAAATTCTTTTCATTACTTTTAAAAAGATATTTGGGTCATATGCATCGCCTCTTCAGAGCAGGATTAGCTTAAGTAAAAAAAAAATTACAGGAGATTGAATTTTTGTTTAGATTTTTTTTTTAGTTTTATAATGTAATTTGATAAATTATAATGACAATTCATTAAAGACTTTCTCAAAGTCATGTTACATCACATTCGTAGCATTTTATTAAATGATAAGAAACGAGAAAAAAATACCTTCAATCTGATAAGATCTCTACGGTTATGTACACAACTATATCCCTTGGCATTGTGATTAACATGCTAAAAATGTTATCACCAGATAGATAAAGCTTCACCTTGTTTGTTCCTTTGCAGGTTGTTAAAGTGTGTCCCGCATCGCCGTAGGATATTTAGGATATTTAACTCGTTCTTCTGCAATCTTTCTTTATGTTGGAATCTAAGGTATACCACATAATGTTTTATTTCGAAGATATCTGAGTGTTTTTGGATTAGTTTATGTAATCAGATAAATTAGTGAGTATTCGTAGTAATTTCTCTTGATGTAGAAATAGTGCATGAACGGAATGCCTCCTACATAACTGCTTTAGACATTTGTTTTTTTATTAGGTATTATTTATTTAGAGAAGCGAGGGGATGGTTGACTGAAAGATGGATATTATTTATTTAGATATTATTTATTCCTATATTATTTATTTAATTCTTATTTATTATTATAATTTATTTACTTATTATTATTTTTTGTTTTAATATTTCTTGTTAAATTGTTTTCTGTCACTTTCTACACGCTTTTTGATATGTAACATTTAGCCTTCTGGCCAGATAGATATTATGTTTATTTTTCTGTTCATATCTGTAATTCTAAAGGGACTTAGTCCCAGAATAAAGTTATTTTTCTATTCTATTCTATTTTTCATTTTTTACATTTTATAAACTTCGTTAATCTGTAACAACATTCATAGGAATGTAAGTTAACAGTTTTTCGTATAATTATAGATGAAGATTTTACCTTAATTCATACTCCTTTATCTTTAAATTGCATCTGCTCGTTAATTAATTAACGATTAAACTTTCTAAATATATTTAAGCACTTACTAAAAAATAATTAGACATTTAAATAATATAACTAATCATTCCCTATCCATTGATAATTATTACTTACTAATTAGTACCAGGGACCTAATAGTAAGAAATTCCCTTTTGTGCGTGTGTACGTGTTGTGGACCTATTTTATAAAAAAACATCAATATGTAGATACATATATACAAGTTTTACTTTCAGTTCATGAAGTTCAGTCGTATACTCGTTAATTTTGGCTAATCAATCAAATAATACCAGCTAATCCTAATTCACGACCATCTGAAGTACATTTCCATTTCATACTGAAGTACATTTCTTTTCATTTGTAGAACATTTCCAACTTTATACATTCCGGCAATCACTAATCTTGAACAATATTTACAATTGTGCATTGCACAGGTATTATGATTGAGTGATGATTTGGTAAACATTTCGTCATCAATTTGTAAGTACAATTAGAGTATTCAAATTGTACGAGTAACAATTTTATATTTGTACGAGTGCCCAATTTAATATAATTCACTAAAAGCCTCATTTTTTTTCCACTGTTATGGTATTGTTATGAGAACAACACCAGCCTCGAAAAACCCAAAACAGTCTGTAGCCCAGTACCTGAAAGTAAAGCTTATTTTATTTAAACAACTAACAAAAGTAGATACCGATATGGTTTATAAATATATATTTAAAATATAAAACAATGTTTTTAAATTAAAATATTAATATTTATAAAAATCCTAATCACCTAAAAAAAAATGATTAGGTTTGTTTTAATGTAGCTCCAGCAGTTGTATTAAATCACAAATATCTAAAAAATATATGAGAAAATCGAGAGTAGAATGAACCTATTTTTTAACCAATTTCATAAAATATTTATAAAATTTTTGATGCTAGAAATAAAATTAATGACACATGGAGACTGGATAGAGTAAGAGGATAGAAGTAATAACTATGTTTGTCTCTCCCTCCCCCACTTTAACATGTATTATAAGGTAAAGAATTGCTTCGAATTCCTAGCCTGAACGGATTCCTCGCATTCCAATGCTAATATGGTCCTCCTAGCCGGATCCCTCTCACTGATTTACATCATAGCTCCTCTGATGGAAACCGATCTTGAAATACTGTCTCGTATTAATAACCTTATACTTCCTCGATAAAATTCGATATCCTATATCTCAGCCGATGATTATATTCATATACCTAAAATAAATATATTTATTGAAATATACAACATTTAAATAATATTTCAAGTAAATAGAATGAGTGATATATAATGACACGAAACAAAGTCAAGTAGAGAAACTACCCCTGTGGTAGTACTCGATTAACAAATTCAACTTAGACCACGAGGTCATCTTCTTTTCACACGCTTAGGATTATCCGGAATTGAAGAAGTAGCTAGGTTGTAAACTAGTGGGTTAGAATGGGAATAAAGTTTGTCATGAAAGGATTGGTATCGGGCTAGGGCCAATCACCAACAAATGGGACATTAAGGTCATTCATTATACATGACTTAGTTCGCAACTAAGTAAGAAGCATTGAGGATTTTACGAAGGATTTGATACGAGAGGTATTCGATGGTTTAGTGCGACCCCAAAGCTCTACTCCGTAAGTCCAAATGGGTCTGATACATAATAATAATAATCATGTATATGAGTCTTTTGTAATTGATTGTGAGCTTAGATTGTTGGTCTAATAAGTGTTGAAGCAGCCAGAAACAGCTAGCAGTTTTTTAGATTTTTATAATTTAAAGTCAAATCCGTTTCCTTACTGATGCCATGTTTTGTTAGAATGGAATCATCCATTTGCTTTAAATATTATTCAACCTAAATTAAGATCGTAAAGCTACCGATTTATACACATTTTTTTAGACTAGGTGCAGATTACTGACCGTGTATTATAGTGAGAATCCTAATTGCTTAAAGATTAAAGTAGGTTGTTTTGAAACTATTCCGCAAAAACAATTATTTAGCTGACTACAGAGACAGTGTCGCTAACAATCAAACCCCATTCTTATACGGAGCGTCTCTTCGAAGGAATTCCAGAGCGTTTTAAACGAGTTCCTTCACATCTCTGGTTAACTACAGTTTCCCTCAAATTCCTCAAGATCGCTCTTCCATATCCGTCTCAGTTTAAAACTCTATTTTGTTTGGTTGAATAAATATAAATAAAGTTATTTGTCACATCTATTTTTAGTTTTTTTATTAAAGGAAATAGAAAACTCAGTTTTTTTTCTGAACTTATGTAAACCTTCATATGACTAAAATAAACGTAGTCTAAGTCATGTAAGTAGTCATTTTTTATGATTTTATAAGCGGAAAATCATCATAAATCGCTTATAGCTTTTTTTTAGTAAACTTAAAATAAAATATTTTTAATAGCTGAATACATTCAACTGACAAGAAAAACGCCCTTAATTTGAGAAGATAGGAACTTCTGAAAGTATTTTTGATGGCACGTAAAAAAAGTATAATAAATAATTTACAAAATTTGTTCATGATAAATTATATGAAAACAAATCGAAATGACACGTAAGATATATCGTATTCGAAAATACATAAATAATTTATTCAGTAACAAAAATAACCATGAGCGAAAGAGGGGGTCCCTTTACATCAGATAAATTAATTCTAGTAGTGGTATTATAATTTATATAAACATATAAATATTTTCTCTTTTATTTCCTACTTTATTTGGATTTATGATAAATTATAAAAAATAAATATAAATGGCATATATCCAAAAATTCATATCGATTATAATTAGATGCTGGTTTGTTCGCAATATATTTTTTTAATGTAAAAATAATATATTAGTATTTATTTATTTAGTATTTATTCAATAACAAAACTTAACGTGAACGAAAGAGACCCCTGAAGGCTCCGGTGTAAGACAGTGTGAAGAACGGATTATCATTAATATCATTGTGAGTAATCTATCCCAGAGGATGTTTTATCCATCATTACTATTCAATTTTCATCACAAATGGTTTAAAAGTTGAAAAAAATCATAACAAAAGGTTCTTTGATTTAGGATGCACCTTACCTATACATTGAGCCTGCAATTGGGATATTTCAATACGTAATTTAGACTTTGTGATTTTGTAATAATATATTAGTGTTTATTTATTATGTGTTTATTCAATAAAAAGAATAAACGTGAGAGAAATGGGCCCTTCCTACAAGCTCCGATGAAAGATATTGCGACAGGAATGCAGGCTAGGCAGGACCGTCCCAGATAAAAGAACTTTCTTCAACCTTCTCCATCTTCCTACCCAATTACACTCCTAGCCATACCCAACTCTCATCCTCAGACCCAATAATGACCTTATCGTAGTGGAAATCGTAGTCCGGACCGACCTACATTACCTCCGCTACCATAAAATTCTAACAAGGCAAAACCACGGTATTTACCCTAATGGCGGAGTCGAGAGATAGGTCGAAGGTCTCTCGCTGATTCGAGTACGTAATTCACGAAAGCAAAATTTCGCAGAGAAATTATCCGAATCGGGGAGGTTTCTCGAAATTAGACCATAAGGATTTTTTTTTAAAGACACTTAAAGCGTCATCTAGACTTATAATAGCAGACCGTAACTTTTTATTCACTTTATAATGTTACCAAAGAAATAAAAATAAAGTATAAAGTCCTTAATGTGATTTGTTGATATTCCTCAATAATAAGTTAATGAGTAAAAGACTTCAAAGATAGCAGACTTTCTTAATGTGCATCACTCGATCCTCATTTCTTGCAGCCCATCAGGGTTTGACTTAAATAATAAAGTGAATTTCTCATTCCCCGAAACAGTTTAATTACTAGAATACTGTATGAATTTTGACGTATCAAATGAATCTATCCTTAGCTGAAGAATCCGTTTTATTCTCATTGCGAGCGATTCTCATCAGAGGATGCTCCAACTACAATGACCACTAAATTTTCATCAAACATGATTAAAATTTAAAAAAAACACAGGAAACTAAAGGACATTTGATGTATGTTGTCACTCAGCAAGAAAAGCTTTTTGATTTTAAGATTCCCTGAAACGCAAAATCAAGACTAATCTTTATTTTAGCTGGCCCCTTTAGTTTTCTGCAAAAGTGAAATTTCAATCGGTAATTTAGACTTTGTGATTCTGCAGTCTACTGTAAATTTCATATAAGGATGATTTTTTAATAGCAGAAAACTTGACTTAGTTTAGATCACTGGTTCCTTTTTTGTATCACGCCTACCTGTTCAAATAAAATATAAAATTCCTCTTAGCCCCCCCCCTTTGTAAATTAAATGGGCATATGGAAAAAATTAATAAATATTACATTTAAAACAAAACATATATTACCGTCACAAGATACAACATTATAAGTTTAAATTTGAGGAAAATAAGAGAGAAATAACTAAATTTAAGTCAGAATTTTTCTCTCCCAAATTTGGGAACCTCTGGTTTATATGTTTTTAAGTTGAAAATCTATATTTTGACTCCTCGAGGTATTTTGTTTATAACTATACCGTTAATTATTTATAACTATAGTTTAAATTCCTAGTCAACTAATGGCTATATAATGTATCATGGCAAATTATCCTATTATTTAGATCATAGGGCTAGGTTTCACTAAGTAGGTCTTGTATTTCATCAGGTTCTTCCCCGTCCCATCAATTTTGTGTTCTAGGACGGAACTTCCCGGGAGGCAGGTGGCATCGACGAGTTGCAGCTAGCGGTCCGGGCCCGGAAGTATATTGAAATTAGTTCATTAGCATGCGGCAGTGTAAAGTCACGACTCATCTTTCATATTCATAAAGCTAAAGTCGCACATCCTCAAAATTTTCACCAAATATTTAAAAAACGGAAGAGCTGAGTGACTCAGTGGTAGAGCGTTGAGTTGCCGTGCCGAAGGCCCCTATGTTCAAATCCTTCTGTGGCAGCTTTTATTTAATCTGTTAAAAGCCGGGGATTGATCCTTAGTAATCAGAGAGACCCTTCAGGGGCTCACCCGTCTCATACGTACTGAATTCAAGATACTGCATCAGTTTTATTTTAGTAGCAGAGTTTTTAAAAAAAAAATTTTTTCATTATTTTATTGAATTGTACAACTGTAATATATACATCTAGTACAAGGGCTATATGACTAACTAGATACATGAAAGGACATGTAGAGGCACTACCCACTGGCAGCACTCTTTTTTTTTTTAATTTAAAAACAGAAATAACATATCTCCCAAGAGACTATGCACACACAACCTGAATAGAAAATAAAAAACAACTTCCTGTCACTTTTGTGCATCGTAAAACTGGGCACAAATACCTCGAGTGAAAGCTAAAAGAGCTAGTCGAAAAGAAATTCCCCGGCATATTTCTTCGGCGCCGAATGGAATTCTATACCGAGAATCAGACGTCGTTCCCAAAACAACTCAGAATATGATAAACTTTAATATTCATGTAAATCACAGTCAATGCATACATTAAACTAGACGAATATTCAAAATATTCACTACAAAACTTACTCTCAGGAGAAGATATAAAGTGGAAATTTCAATCATGCCCCTTCGTAAATGATTTGCAAAGCTGGAGTTCAAGTGATTTACCGTTCTCCGAAGTAAGCGAAAAAAAAAAAACGATTTTCAAACCCATCAATATTAAGTTTATATTTTAAGTAACAATTATGCAATAAATTATATTTCTTACTAAAAGTATATATATATACAAAAAGATCGACAAACCAAACAATAAACGGTATCAGTTCCGAAGGTCGTTGCTTCGAGTTAAGTCACTACGAGTTAACTTTTAATTTAATTATTCTCGAAAATAAAAATAATCGTGAGGTTGGGTATGATATTAAGGAGGTAATTATGGGAAATGTGTACATTTCAGTAATCATTTCAGAAATAAAATATTTCGAAGTATAGATGATATATGTTTGTTGAAAAATTAATTTTTTGATGAAATGATAATCGAAATATTCATATTTCCTGTAACTACACTTTTTTTTTCCATTCTAAAGCTCACGATTATTTTTATTTTTGTGAATATCAAAAAGGAAACGAATGGAAAGTCAAAAATTGGGACTCCACTCGAAGCGACCACCTGTGGAACTGATATAAACTATTAGAATATATCTACAACTCCGGCAGTTTTAGCGATAAGCGGTTAAGTTGGATTTTCTCCAAAATAAGTTTGGTCTGCTGAATCGTGCTATTTTTGTAGTGAATAAGTGGCTAAGTTAGGCATTGGCTAAAAATGGAGTTGATGTAACCCCATTTCAAGCCAAACACTACGAATATGGTACTTTTCCACTTTCCTCTGTACAATTAACTCATTCTGGATAAAATTCTTATTAACTACTCATTAACCGGAGCTGCAGATAAAATTATTACAGAAACTTATAATTACTTGCTTATCTTTACTTCATCCTTACTTCCTCTTGTGAAGTACTTCATAATACTCTTTAATGGCCCATTAAAAAACAGAAAAGTTTAAAAAGTTTGCTTAGACTGAAAGAAGTTGTTAACTCGCGAGGGTGAAGAGGGCTGAATGTTCTGGGCAACTTATAGTAGGTGTAAAATAGCGGAAAACTAAAAAAAACACGACATTTTAGAGCAAAATTTTGAAATTTACTCCCACATTAATGCTACTGTTCAGTCTAGAATACAGCCCAAAAAATTGTAATATCTAACACAAGCCACAGATAGAACGGAATATATATAAACTTTAAAATAATTGCTTGAATGAAAACCTGAACTTAAAAAAAAAGCTCGAATCTATAACGAATTCCAACTACTATTAAAGGTCGGTTAAAGTTATTAAACGGTTTTTTTTTTAAATAAAAGATTAAATTCCATTGGCTTGTTTTGATCCGCGACGATGCTTTTTTGGGGGCCAGTGAGTATGAAGGACTCATCTTCACAGACGGTGGCCTTGCTAGTGAAAAAGAAAAGTATATTTTTTTTTATGCTTATGATGTTCTAAAGACCTTGAGCATGATTGGTATGCAGTTTTAACAGAATAGAAATAATTAATCAAATATTTTAATTATTTTTTATATGCTACAAAGTATGTATAATACAACTATACAAGTTTATATACAGTCAAAACCAGCCTCAGGTTACTCGAATATCAACCAGTTTAATACGCTTTGAGCGGTGGAGCTCAGGGTATGGAGCGCTGGGTTGCTATGAGTGTACGGTATGCTGAAGGCTTCGGGTGTTAATCCAGCTCTGGCAGATAAATTATTTAATTTGGTAACATGCCTAAATGGACCTTGTGGGGGTTACAGATCCTCCTAGGGCTCACCCGACTTCTAAAATGTGGGTACCCTTAATTGGGGAAAAATCTGAAGATTTAGCGTAATCACCTCCCTGCACAACCGTTGTCCTAAAACAGTATAATCTCTTACTATATATTGAGCTTAAGATCCTTCATTGGTTGTGGTGATGCAGTGATTTTTTTTTTAATAGCCGTTTAACTTTGTTAAAAGGATTTAAATACTCGAGACGTGAAATTTGACGGTTGCGTGCTAAGCTTAACAGTCAGCAGTGGTATGGACAGGGATGTGGAGAGAGTGCCATGACATCTCCAGTGTCTGAGCTGAGTCATTTTTGCTCTTTAATTGTGTCAGCCCAACAGGGGGAAAGTCAACTGGTATTTTCTTTTTCATTTGTCCCTGACCTCCAAATCTTAAGTGGTACAAAAACAACAACAATAATTATCGCTATATTAATAATTATATTTCATATTTCTGCAAATGGGAAATAAACCAAATAACATTGAGATCAAATTCGTGGCTGCAATACTTCGTAGGTGCAATTATAACATAAAAGACTAATAACAATAAATTCGCTTAATCCTCGGTTATGTTGCCCTTAGGTGGTGACATAAAACGGGGGTCCCGAGCCTGTACGATGTCAGGTACTCTTTAAAAATTCCTGTCCTAATTAATACTGGATAGGAAAAATTTAGGACTCTCATTGTAGCATCTGCATTTCTATTTATTGCCACATTCCATACTACCGTATACGATGTGCATTTTAAAAAATTAAAAGATTAATTTAAAGGACTATGTTCTAATCATTTAAATTTATTCCGTAATCACAACTTATAAAAACTGCTCGAGCACTTTTTATGCTTAAGTCCATTCGACAACCTGAACCGAACCTTGACAATAAATTAGCTAGGTGTCAGGTTCGTCTTGACTTGAATACAACCCTCCAGAATCAACTACCAACCCCAACGCTTTCTCCCCTCCCCAAGTCAACTTGTCAACCTAGTTACTTATGGTGACGATGTCTGTTACTGAATTATTTAAAAATGTTTTTGAACATATTCATAATTAAAGAAGAATAAAATCGTTATAGCTATTTAATTTAAACAAGACGTTTATCTATGACAAATAAATTTTTTTAGGGGAAATGAAAAGTTCAACTATCTATTGATGTTTTAAGTTATTATTAGTATAAATTGCACGACGTTTTAGTTAAATATTATTATTCATATATCAACGGAATTCTTTAATCTAAAGTACATTAAAACAAACTTTATAACTAATGCACAAGCCGCTAGGTGTCGCCAGTCTCGCGCGATATGTCACGAGCATGCCGCTCATGTTCCTGACGCGAACCCAATAGTTTTTCTAAAGTCGCTAAACGCGGATAAAGAAGTTTTCACTTCAAAAATTGCAAAAGAAAAAATTAAATCAGTTTCTATATATATTTTTTTAAACATCTAGGTTTAGTTTCCTTTTTTAATTTTCATTAACACTATCATACTTATGATTTAATTTATACCATAACCTGCTACAGTCGTATACGTATACGGATATCAAATATCTTCTTTTTCCTTATAGTTTATTTTCTCGATAAAGCTATACGTCTGACTATTAATTTAATATTTTCATAAGGTTTCCACAAAGATAATTTTTTTTCTAATTCCTGTGGTCCTTTTAGATGACTATCATGCTCTGGATTATGAGGGTTTATTGATTTTGCAGTCTATAATCAATCTAACGTAAAGTTTTCATTATTTTTCAGCCGTTAATAAATCGACGATCATTGCCTTTTTGTTCAGGTCTTCTCTTCTAGCCATGTTTAAAGTTCCGGAGTTATGATTAAACTTATTTTATCATGTTTTAATCTATATTTTATACCCTTTTAAAGGAGATTATGATTAAACGTTCAACTAATCATATCCCGTGTGCTAGAACAATATTTTATTAATTTATTCATCGTTTTAAAAAAAAATATTTACGCACAGCGTTCATTGACATTTCCTCAGAAAATATATTTTTTAAACAATTAATAAGGAGAATAGATTATTCTCATTTTAGGGCGCTGCTTCATCATTTTTTTTTATTATTCTTTTATGTTTGCACCCTCGCAGTATAACAACCAGCAAATTTGATCTCAGTGATTTATTTTCCTCCATGATTTACAGGAATATGATAAATTTGATAACTTATAATCACTTACTATATATTCAGCTTAAGATCCTTCAGGGGTTGTGGTGATGCCGTGATTTTTTTTTTTAAATAGCCTTTGTTAAAAGGATTTAAATACTCGAAACGTGAAATTTGTTAGTATAGTTGAAATAGTATCTGAGCAGGTTATAGGCCATTGTATTTTTAATATTTTCATAGGGAGCCCAAGTAGTAGTAGGAAAGAGAAAGAATGTTGTGTTAATGAGTGAAATGTTGTGTATTTGCTGTGAATTTTAAATATATCGCTCCTTCAAAATAACAATGCCCTTAGCTCATAAAACCTAATAATAATCATTTAAACTTTTGAATATTTAATATTATATAAATGGACAGGATATTTAAATCTGCAGTAGAATGAATGCGTAAATAATCCTTGACAGAACTAAACGAAAGAAACAGAAGGGGATTTGACCTGGAAGTAGTAACCTTGGGGAGCGCCCTGTTGAAAGGTAAGGCAGTTGGGGATAGGCCGGGTTAGTGAACTCGATCATTTCAGATGAGAGCGTTTTCCTATTGCTATGTCTTCTGGTGCAGTTTCCTTATTACATACATGATATTCAGGTCATTTACCTATAAGTTCAAGTCATTGGTGAGTTTATCTCTGAAAGTTTTCTGTAGAAAAACAAGACAAACCTAAATCACGAGTAATGCTAAACTCAATTGAATGTATATAGGATCATGAACATATTAACAATAATAAAAAAGGGGGTATAAAAGAATACACTGAGAAAGAATTAAAGAGATATGGAAGAAAAGAAAACAACAGTTGAAACAGATGTAGTCAGTCCATAGAGGCTTGGTCGTAAAAAAAAAGTAAAAAAATAAAAAAACTAATAAAAAATCAGAACATTTTACACTCTTCTCCAAAGCCCAAATCTACAACTTAATCCATTATACCATTTATTTACGGGATAAGTTACATATATCCGCAATCGTTAACTTTGTAGAGCGTCTCACAGACATCTGTGATGAAAACATATAGTTGCATTTCTTAAAATGCCATACATGGCACTCGAAATCTAATCTTACTTCGTAAATAGTGAAACATGCCCCTTGTAGTGAATACATTTCTAAAACTATTCGGTCTATAAGAGTATATTTCTTTTGTTTTATTTTTTTATTTATACGTTATACGGAGAAACATAACCAGAATCCTACAGGCTGTTCTTCCAGATTAAATAGTGTCATAATCATCTGTCATATAATCACAGAATAATGGTTTGTAACCAAAATTGCATTATTAATAGTTATTAAGTTCTTTGTATTGAAATATTATCAGAAAATTGTATTGAGCGAAGAAATGGAAGTTACGTTTCTGCCTAGTGGCAGTATCTGCCATAAAAAAATTATTTGTTCTATTAACAACTTGGAATATTAGGTTCAACTTATTTTTATAGAAATATTTTTAATCAAGTTTATGTAAAGAAATAAAAGTCATTATTCGTAGTGATCCCATAGTAATAAACAAATAATCACCGTTGCTGAGCGCCAGGAGACCTATCTTTCGAGAAGAAATACTAATTATTTTCTTTCTAAACATCAGAATAAAAAATATTAATCAAGTATAAGCTCTGAATACACCTACAGCGCTGGTGAGTAAGCGCTTAAGCCGAATTTTCTCCAAAATGAGTTTCATGTAGTTCTCTCTCTAGGGAAGCGGAACTGTTGTTTTCATTGTGAATTCCTAGCTAAGTCATCAATTGGCTTTGAAAGGAGTTATTGCTTAAATTACAACTAGAATTAATTCTAGAAGGCAAAAAAAAACTAGAATCAGTATTAGATTAAGTAGTAGATTCCTATTCCCTGAGTACAGTTAATTCTCTCTATACGAAATTCTACTGTATAAGTTAATGTATGAAAGCATGTCAGGAATGCATCATGTATAGGAATGTATCCACAACATGGTGTCTAGTACGTCCGTTTAGCAACAAATATATGAGTTTCAGATATTCCTAGAAGACTACCGAGCCGCTTCGTAGTCAAGTCTTGACAGTACCGTTAGTAGAAAGAAGTCGAAGTGAGATAACAAAAACTGGCGCTGGTGGCAGTCACCTATAGTTCCATGTCACGACTGCATTCTGCCGAGCGGATTGCTCTGCTCTAGATGCTGGGTGTGAAGGCTGATTGATCGACCGATTTCATATTTATTTATTTATATTTTTATATATATTTATTTATACACCAGAATATTTGCTTTCATAATAAAATAACTATTCAATCATTTCTGTATAATTTAGAATCCTAAAACTATTTATTAGTTAAAATGCAATTATTTTAGTGAATTAAACAATCTGTTGTTGGCCGGTCTGATTAAGCGATATTGGACGTTACGTACTTCAAATGATTAGACGAGCATCTTGAACATTTATTCAGAATTTAGCACGAGTTATATTATGGCATTTCTGATGATAATCCTTCAAACATGCTGGTTCGAATCACAATGATTCTCACAATTCATATACATGTGCAAGTATATAAGAGGTATCGTGAGAACTGTAGCTTTCTTCCGATTGTATGCTTATATCGCCTAACTTTCTTCTCCTGGATGTTATGCTTTATTTGACTGGATTATTGAGTTACCATAAAATGCCTCTGTTTATCTTTCTTTTCTTCTTCAGTCGTATAATTTTATAATACCTTGAACAATGTTTCTACTGCTTTATTTGACTGTTATCCTTCGTTATTTGGAATATAAATCATTTATAACATTACATGATTCTGAGTTTCTCTTTGTTCAGAAAAAAACGCGGGTTGTTTACCGAACTCCTGCCTTTACTAAGGTTCTAAATAATCCTTAAATATTCTATATTGTCATTTTGAATCCAATAACTGGTTCATTTTATCTTCTTAATGATATTTTGGGTGCCAGCAATAAACAAGTACGTATTCAACCTCTAGATTCTCCATCAACATATCCGACATTAAATCGTGTTGAAACTCTCATGCGGCCTTGGTTTACTTGTCAATTAAAATCAAAATACTGAAGTAAAAAAGTAACTCCTCTCTTTTTTTGTAGTTCTAAATCATAGGAAAATTTTCTATATCATCGTTTTGTGCTCTGATTCACTTTATCTCTTTATTGATTTTTCGTATATTATCTTTGGAAACAAAAACGTGTTCCATCTTGCGAGGTTGAGTCAAATCAACCAATCACGTTTAATCTCTTCCATTCTTCCATTATATTATATTTCCATTCATGTCAGCGTCGTTGGTTTGCATGTTGTCCATTAAAAAGCTCAGTACTCAAGTAAAAAAAATCAAGTAAAAACTAACTTCTCACTATTTCTGCTAAAAAACTAAGCCTTAACTTGTGGTATCAGATGAATTATATTTTTTGAAAAAAAATAATCTACTATATAATTATATTTAAGATAAAATAACAGTAAATAGTAGCATATAGTATAGTATAGTAAATGTATTTGAAATATTTATAAGATAACTAGCTGACCCGGCCACGCGATGCTGTGGGTGTTAATAGTTTAAAAAAATATTAAGTTAAAATTTGAATTTTAAAGAAAGTCAATGAATGAATGGATAAAATGAAATAAATATATTTATGATTTTTCATTTTATTCATCTTATACCTAAGTATAGTATACAACAAATAAATAATATACAAAGTTCTTAACTGATAAAATATAAAAATTAGTTTAATGAATGAGGTATATTATGGTTGATTTTTAATTATGGCTAATAATATTTTTTAAATTATAGAAATATAGAAGTGTTCGACACAAAAACGGTTGATTTAAACATTCGTTAATCACATCGGCAAGATGAAAAGGAATGACAAGCTATGTCTGTCGGAATTCACCAGATAGTAATAGAACAGCACCAGCGAATAGCTTGTCGTTGTTCAAATATATCATAGTTCTATTTTCATTAATTAATAAATAATTATTAATTAGATAGCCCCATCAAGCGTTACTGCTACGATCGACGTACAATCAATAATAATGTCCGATACATATCACTTAAGGGTATGAAAAATAGTTTACGTCCTATTCTCGGACCAAGTCGTTTCGGAGGAGTTTTGTTACAAACACTGTGAATCGACAAAGACTTTAAAATTTAATCTACTTTAAAAATGATTATTTTTGTTTTCCCCCCAAAACGCACCGATAAGGAGATACAGGCCAAACACTGAAATGACTCCGAAAATTTCGAGGTTTTTCGGCCACCAAAAGTTTTCCCATCCGTTTTTTGGGTTGCAAACTTGGATTTACACTACTCAGACATGCCCTTACAACATATCAAAAAAGCAGCATCACCAAATAGTTTACGTCCTATTCTCTGACCTACTGAATATACACACAAACATTCATGAGAATCGGTTAAATCGTTTCGGAGGAGTATTCTTGGAAACACTGTGAAACGGCAATTTTATATATTAGATATACGGACATAAAACGTATCAAAATAAATTAAAAAAACTGAGGAGAAAATACTAGTTTATTCAACAAGCACTATCGAGAAATTATCATAAATTTGTCTGATACATGTTTTAATATTCTAATTTCTAGTGCATTAAGACTTTTGTATCCTTCTGGAGGGCAATCTTTTATTTACAAAAAAATAAAATAAGGAAAAATTATTCTTATTTTTTGATTTATACAAACAAACGTTAAAACCGTAGGAACAATGACAACGATAGTTTAAAACAAGATCAATCTATTCAGAATACGAGGGACTTTATTGCCATTAAAAAATAAAATAAATATGACTTCTCTGAAAGTATAAATGACATCATACATATCCGTGGCAAGATGGCAAACAATACTCTGGAGTGGCAATGATAATACATATGACATAGATGTGAATTGTGAAGTGTGAAGACGCTATCTGAATCACTAGTGGGACATTCTCTCATTTGACTACAATGCAGTATCCGTTGTCAGGATGAAAGGGTGTCATATCCTATATCTTCATCGCCCAAATGAATAGCACAGTTGGAAAAAACACAATATTGATCATTATCTTATTTTATAACAAACCCTCAGCGAACAAAAATACATTGTTAATAAATATTTTTAACTAGTAGTCCAAATTCCAAATTTCCACAATTAATTTTTAACTTCTAAGATCAGTTATTTATTTTGTTATCAGTTCTTTAAGTTGTCGCTTCGAGCTTAGTCACATGTTTTAACTTTTGATTCGTTTCTATCTATTCCTCATATAGTCGAAAATTCCAAAGTGAACTAATTAAAACAAAAATATTTCTAAACTTTGTAAATATATTTTTAATTATCATAATATCACAAAACCATGGAGTTTTAAAGTGATAATAAAAAACTTGAACTAAATTGGACAGTTTTTGATGTGATATGGTGGTTTAGACGATTCAAAAATATACTTTTTCCGAAATGATATATACTTCTACTGCGAAAAAAACAATTTTTTTTTACTGATATTTCAATAATCCAATTTCAATAGCCATATTTGTTAAGCGAATTTAAATTTGTTAAATATTGAAAATTTATTAGATATAGGAATCTTTAATTGGCACGAATTTTAATATATATTGAATACAAATTGTTAGCATCATTAAGTAAAGTTAACTCATTTTTTTAACTGGCACTCGATATTTATATCTTGTATCGATAAATTATTTTGCAATTTATGCTAAAAAAAATGCATTGTTAATCTATTAAGGGGTCAATGATAGAAAAAATACATTGCTTTTTATTGTCTATTAAACCCATATTCTTATTGCAAGTAACGTACTCTATGTAAACCAGAAACTGATCTACAACATGAATAGAAATTTCCGATATTACGTAAGTAATTACTAATTAGCAATTGATGGAATGTTGACAGGAATTCCATATTCCAGTCTATAGTTTAATGACCGTTTAACTTCCTGTGAAGGTCACTACAAGTTGATGTACTGGTTTAGTATATATGCTTCGCCGGAATGTCGCTATCGTTAAAATATAAATAAAAACTATAACAACTATAAAGATATTTAAAATTATTATTAGCAATATACCTTTTTTCAGTGAATTTCATAATTTTCTCAACTAATTTCATAATTTTTTCAACCAAATTCATAATTTTTTCAACCAATTTCATAATTTTACCAATCAAATTCATAGTTTTTTCAACCAATTTCATAATTTTACCAATCGAATTCATAGTTTTTGCAACCGATTTCATAATTTTTAAGATGTCGCGGCGTGATTGCCAGGAAATCATATAACATATATTTTGATATAATACATATATTTGGAAACAGCTTTGGATGTATTAAATTATTACATATTCTAACGATATACTTATAAGGAGGTACTTATTAGGATTACCTCTTCCAAGTTCTGTATTCCTCTGCTAGAAGACAGCAACGCTCTTCCTTTTGATTTTATTTTTGAGAAAGCGTATTCTGCCGTATTAACCATTGGGAATATTGTGGCAGGTATTTTATTATATGCGAAGATCGAGCCATAACTTCTCTAACCTGCTGTTTTGCATCTGCAATAGGTGCATTGTCCATCACTAAAATACTATTAATGAGGGGAAGCTGATCAAGTTTTTCAAGCAATTAAATCAAAAATTGGCAAAATAAATCGCTATTACAAGTTCCAGAAGCTAAACAAAAAAATTGAACGACCTGTTGGTTTTTGATAGCCAAGACGAGAGTTGTGTCCCACCCTCGTACTGTCGGCGTAGTCACAATAGCTTTCGTGTTATCTTTTGACCAAGCCCGGTTTCTTGTTAAATCCGGATTTATCAATGAAGACGATGAGAGAGCAATTTTGAGGTATCCAGCTTTCAAAATCTAGAGCGTATTAAATAATTTATCTACCGCAGCCGTAATGGATCCTATAAAGATCTATAGATAAGAGAATCTGTGCTCTACCCACACAGCAAATTTATTGAGATATTTGTAATTAGAAAATATATTTTTTAAATTCACCTTATACTAGACTATAATGACAAGAAACTCCTTGTCGTTTCAGGCTACTTCAACACTTAATAGAAAAATGCTCTAAGCTCCCAATTAATTGCAAAAGATCAAATACGACCTATTTGGACTTTCAGAGTAGAGTTTTGGGGCTCCACTTAGACAACGAATTCCTCTTTCGTTCTAAAATTTAATCCTTTAATCCAAATTCCTCAATGCTCCTTACCTTGTACGATGACATCCATAATGGCTTTAATTGCTCAATTGTTGCTGACTGGCCTGAACCACTATAGTTAATGGTGAATACAAAATTAAATACTTTTTTTTTAAGCATATCAAAATAATAAAAAAGGAAATGAATTCGCTTTGGAGATAATTTCAAGGGAAACTGACGTACAAGCGGTAGTTAAAGTAGTTCACATTGGAAGTGATGCCCCGGGGCAAATAGAAAGGAATTGAACGGATTTTCTCTTCCGGGTTATATCACCCAGAACTAGCCCATAATAAAAATGTAATCATATTGTTTATTCCACATAAATGCAGCAACTTCCACCTTTATCAAGGGTTCGTGCTCTGAGGTATTGAACAACACGGTCCCTATCAGGAAAAGTCAGTTCGCTCGAATCGCTGATAGAAGTTAGTTTATGAAGTTTCTCATCGAGCTCTCTGCGTCACATTTCCGTGTCTAAGGAAACTCTGAAATATATATAGCATGTCTCTGGTAAGTTTGGAGTCCGAATTTAATACTTTAAAATTGAATGTCATTTCATTCTTCTATTTACAATCCCCGACATCAGAAAAGTGATGATAGTATTTAAATAGCATTAATCATAGTGAAGGAAATCCATCGGAAATAATACAATGTAAAAAAAAATCTAAATGATCAATGTTTTTATTTATACCTAACTAGCGACCCACCCCAGCTTTGCTCGGGTAATAAGGCATATTATGCCTACATAATTTGTCTGTTTAATGTTTGTTTTTTTTATCATGTACCGCCCACTAAGGACCACGTGAATATCATTGGCTAGGCTTGTTTGGAATTTATCTTTAAAAATCTTAGGATTTTCTTTCTTCCCATCTCAGCTAATGTACTTCATTATACAGAAATTGTAAAAATAAAAACATTTTTTTTCGTTTCAAATCTCCGTTTACTCAAATAAAAATATAACAAAACCGATATAACAAATAAAAATAAAACCAAATATTTCTTTATATATGAATTTATAACTTGGCACGTTGGATTAGGCAAGCAGCGTCTTCGGAGAAACCCATCGATATTCTAACCCATTTACAAAAAACCTCGACAAATTATATACCTAAACGTTCCTGGTGAATCACTCTATCTATTGGTGAAAACCGCATGGAAATCCGTCCAGTAGTTATTGAGTTTACCGCGAACAAACGCGGCCGAGGACTTTGTTTTATAATATCTATAGATAAGTTCAATTTAAAAAAAAAAAAAAAATTACATAACATATGATTTCAAGTTAATTCTTTAGTATCTCACAAATAATATTGAAGGTGTATTTTTTATCTTTTTTGTATTTTAAAATTTTATTATTTTTGCGAAACGAGACCATTTATATAAATATTTGTTTTGTAACTCTTTCGAAATTCAATTAAATCTTTTCAAATATGCTATTTATTTTATGAATTGGTTGCAGCGACCTTAAAACGTACCGTGAAATCGTTTGTTTTTGCAGTACTTCCTTATGGGTTTATTGAACTGCAGTAAGTTGTTATTCACGTGCTTGGGTAATTGATTAATTGGTAATAGTAGCTAGGGCTGAAAAGTTTTAATCTTGTGCTATAAGCTTATGGCAATATAGATAAGTCCAGAGACGATTTAATATAAATACGAAATATTGTCATAATTATTTAATGATGTATTTTTTCTTTCTTTCTTTTTTTTTATGTGACCTCCAGATCATTTTCTTAACGAAGGTTTGCGAAATCATTATACAGTCCGCAATAGCATTGTACAAAAGCAATAGTGAAATTTCCAGCCTGAGATTGAATACTTCTTGAGAATTTTGATATTCTATTCGGGTCTTCTAAAGTTTGTAACAATTGCAACTGTCTCTATTTATTAATGATTAGTTTCGTTTGAGGGAGTGGAGTGGCTCAGTGGTAGAGCACTGAGTTGGCATGCCGGAAATCCTGGTTCAAGTCCCTACAGGCCATGACTTTAATTAGTCTGTTTGCAGCGGGAGATGGATCATATATGATCTAGAACCTTACTGGGGCCCACCCAGCCTCTATAAAATATTATAAAAATTGGGTAACCAAAATAAGGGGGAAAATCTGGTGGTTGAGCGTAACCTAGGGCAAGTCACCTCCTTGCAGAACCGTGGTCCGTGAACAGTACAGTCTCTACCATGTACTAAACCCCAGAGCCTTCATGGGTTGTAGTGGTACAGATTTTTCGTTTAAGTAGTTTGCTGTAAAGGAGTTGGTGATCACTTTAAGTATAATCAGGTGGTTTCGTTGTAAGCAGTAATGGATACAGGATTGGTTCCTTCAACTGTAGTCAGTTGAATTTGTTACAACCCCAATCCATATCCTACAGCTGAATAATAAATTATAAGGTATAATTAGTAGGATTGGTCAAACAGTCTAATTATTAGAAATTAAAAATATATTATATAAGAAATATGTAATGGGCATATAACATCATGAAATACTAATAATTGGATTTTTAGATTGAAAACTTTAAATATTCATTAATTTTTCTCTAATCAATATGATTGATACCGTTCTCATAATATATACTTGTTGTAAATATCAATAAATAGGCGTTCAGGATCAAAAGCTGATAAATCCAAAATTTCAAAGATTTACTTTTTCACATTCTTCGGTAGTTTATTCAAGCAGTTTCGTCAAACGCGACACTTTTCTCCTTTATCATGTTTTAAGCCCGGTTCTGAAGGGGTTTAATAATTTAAAAAAATGTTAGTATCTAGTCAAACTTACCAATAATTTTGTAGCACTCATTCTTTTCAGACGATAAGCCTCCTTAATTACTATTTTGTCAAATTGTTATGGATCTAATTAGTCATAAAAATGTTATTTTTTATTTTATTGAAAATCCAAACAAGAATATGAAACGTGGACTAGAACGGAACGCAATTAAGAGCGTACAAGAGAGATAATGCGGGCAGTTAGGCTGAAGGCAAGGCTGGCTAATCTCCTGCCCAGTCGTTTAAGCCAAGGGCAGTCTAAAAGTTGCAATTAGTTTTCGGTTTAAGCTCTACTAATGTAGGCTTGTAGCCGTCCAACTTCCAAACTATCTCCGGCCCAGGAGTACAGTAATACTAATTCGAAGCCCTGCTTTGAACCTTTGGCTCGGAGGTAATTAATAATTTATTTATTTATAAATTTAACAGTGATTATAAATGACTTTACTTATTCCGAAACGGCTCCTTATTATTTAATTAATAACTATATGGACATAAACTAAAGGTTTATTGGTGCAATGTAAATTAGGCTTTGGTGGAAAAAAACTATACTGCAACCCAAGAAGAGTCTTGAGTTCAGTACGTTGTAGAGACTCAACCCCCGGGTTTTCACTTTTTTCCCACTTAACAGAGGCTGGTTAGCACCGAGGTACTCTTAATATCTCACCCCCTAGGATCCGTCCCAAGCTGTTAACATATTAAAAAAGTATCTTCCACAGTGGGATTTGAACCCGGGGTCTTCAGCACGGGAACTCAGCGCTCTACCACCGATCTACCCCGCACCCTAATTAGACATTTAATTTCATAAAAACAATCAAAATCTATTGGATTTAAAATGTTAAGAATAATAATAGTGTAACGTTAAAGTTACTGACAAAATTCTACAAGAATCCACAGTACTCAATTTTATTTGCTCTCACCATAAATAATGCCGACATAGCACAACGCAGATATCTAATGACTGTTGCAAAAATGTTGGTTAATGATATGTAGGAATCCAATAGAATGTGGTTGAGCGATCATAGGGGAATTGTAGTGCTTAAGTAAAGTTGGAGATACGCTAGAGAGGTATACTCGTATGTTATTCTCCTTGTTCGAAGATCTTACAAAATTTTACAAATTATTATCTATTTAAATGTGACTTATGACGTATAAACTTCGAGTATCTGTATGGAGGATTTTCATAAAACTCACCGAGCAACAGTAGAGATGTGGAGGATGGAGGCGTTGGATGGGTACGGCAGGAAGCAGATTGTGAGAGAGGACTGAGCTCATACTGGTCGGAAAAAGAAAAAAAAGGAATCTGTAACTTGTATTTTATTCTATTCTATAAACACTATACTGCGTTACTTCAATTCTTCTATCATCCTCTATTCTTAAATTAAAAAGAGCAAATAAAAATTACGCTTAGTCATAAGTGTTTCGAAAGCACTTTTAAAATAAATAGAAAGAAACATAGGATCCTATTCGGAAGTATGATCCATGGATCATCCTATAATTTCGCGAGTGACGCCATGGGTTTACGCTTTACGTGACGGTATGCTAAAATTAACAGCGCTTTAACTCAGTGAAACAATCATCTACCAAAGATGAGTCAATGAGGAAGCGGAAAGGTTGTCACTCGTAAGTTCCTCATTGCGTACTTCTTTGTTATCTTCAGAATTTCTTATTTGTATTATTAAAGTTCGAAGTTTGCTTAACTTAATAAGATTTTTATCATGATATTTGTTTGCATCCCAAACACTTTAATATTGGTTGACTGTATAAATTATATAGAGGACTGCTAGATTCATAGGGTCTAGTACTTCAGTTAATTCTAACAAATAATCTATATGTTCACTTTTAGTATCCACCATATTTATGACTAATAAGCCTTGATGAAGACCTGCAATACGGGTCGAAACGTTGTTTTCTCAGAAATAGATTTGTGAGATTTATTTTGACCTTCAACCGCTCCATATAAATTTAAACATTTAGTTTGATTTAGATAACGACTTATCTGCAATGAGCAGGAAATTCAGATTCTGACCCTTGTTTGTTTATGCTTTTAAAGTCACTTTTTTCTCCAATGGCTTCACTAATTGCCCCTTAAAAAATTCATAAATCAATATATATATATACATATATATATATATATATATATATATATATATATATATATATATATATATATATATATATCATTGATAAATTAGTGTTCTATTTTTAATTACTAGCTTATTCCTTATTAACCTAAGTATGAATATTCATTCCTCCTTTTTCTTCTTTTTTTTTTTTTCATTACTTCCTCTCAAGACATTGTTCTTCAGTTTTTGCCCCGAAGGAGTGGTCTTGCCTTATCTCTGCAAATGATACATATTGAACATCCCTAAGTTCTCGCGACAGGCTCAAGAACAATAGAATTGCGAGCAATCTGAAACGGGTCTGCGTCACCTGGCTCAAGCTAAACCGTATCTTTGGAAATCTGCCGTTGTCAACTGTGACGTTCTCGTCATATCTTGTCCTCCGAAGGTTGAATGATTAAGAGCTCCGTGACTTTCAGAAACGGTGACCTTGTAAGAGTGTGTACACGCTGCTAGGTTTGCCTAGCTATTGCTAGGATGTTTCATGGTACAGGCATGAAGTTGAAGGTAGAAGGTATAGGAGAGAGGATGAGATAGGCGTGTGGGAACCCGGGAGTATTGTACCGTCGGAAGGCTGATAGCATTTGCATGCCTTCTCCAGATAACAGGACTCAAGTACGCCTCATTGTCAGCCGTTCTCACAGCGCTTCGTCTGGTCAATGATTCCACCATATCCGTTATACATCGTGCCATATGTTAGAGTCTGGATAATGATATGGAATCTTAGAGCAAAAAAATAATAGTTTGAAAAAATAGGAATCAAAAGTAAAAATTAGAAAATAATTATCCAGTAGTTTAAAATCAGAATACAGTGATGAAAAAATAATTCATATGACCATTAAAAAGCGTAGGGTGCTAGTTGTTGTAAATATTTAAATGTCTGATATTGGTTAAAGTAGTGTCATTATGAAAATATCTTAAAAGCACTCCAGGTTTTTGTTTTTTTTTACGATAAAATGAATTTTTTTGTTCGTAACTGTTCTTATTCTAAATTTGGTGTAAATTATTTCCTAGTTTTTATTATTATGACTATTGATAGTATTTACCTTTGTTTTTTTATTATAGCGCGTTTTTTAAAACTATTATGACTAAACGAATTTTTAGTTCGGCTGGCTATAATAGAGTACTCTTTTTTTTAAAAATGAATATCCATTTTCTACTTTTTAGCTTCGTTTTCCATTAAAGGGCATTTTTTAGATTTTCATACAATAATTCTCTCTCTTCTTTTTTTTTTTTTGCAAACTACGAAACTCCCCAGTTGATCCTGCCAGCAGTCATATACTTGTCTCAAAGATTAAGCCATACATGTCTCAGTATTGAGCACAATTTATTACCACGTCTTCGGGTATGAAAAATCGCTAATCCTGAAGAACCTGGTCGGGATAATAAGACAAATTTATTAAATTATTGTATTTACATCTGTCCTCGATAAGTGTGCAAGTTTCAATTTATTTCGATGTTTTGAAGTAACAGAAAATCGAGTTCGACGATTACGTTACATACATACTGGCCAACCTGATAGGAGCGTGTTCAAAAAGGAATCACTAATATCTAAATGGAAATAGTGTTCAGTATTTTTATACTACGATATGAAATTATTAAACATTTTGTAAACTTATTAGCCTTATGAATAATTAAGAGTTAATATGAATAATTAAACTTGACTTTCAGAAACGACAGTTTCTTGAAGTCGATCTTCGGGGAATGTATTTTTCATATAGCTTTAAACTTAGGTTTTTAACTATTTTTTTTTTTAAATATTCTTCAATAGAACTACATCATGGATACTAGTGAATAAAAAACCCGTATCGTGCGTGAGCCGTTTTCAACTTTAGGGTTGAGTATTATAGAGCAATATTAAAAGCAAAATTTGAAAATAGTTGTGCTTTGAAGCGTTGCATTGGGAAATAATAAAAACCTTCTTTAGAAGATATGCCGATAGTTCTCTCTTTTACTTAATTAAACCCTGTTTTGTTTAATTAAGAGTTCTTGATTATTTATCATCTTCAGAGTTAATTTAACAACGTTGATGGAGTTATTCGTCAGGAATAGAACTGTAGTAGATATTACCTTGAAGTGCCTGTGTGGGTTTACTGCCCAAGGCGAATATAGTTTGCGCACTAAGGTATGGGCCCATGTAGGAAGTATATTTTTTGCGCGGTTCTTCTATAATGTATTTTGAATACATATATCTGCTTATCTTTCTAGGCGGGCAAAAGCTATCGCCTGTCTGTTTATCTTTTAAACATATTCAAATATATTCAGGTTATGTCGTATCTTTAAGGCAAAAAGTTGAGTATATTCTAAAATTATTTTCTAGTTCATTTACTTTAGGTGCCTCAAATGTTCTCGATATTTGACTGACACGGCGGTATTTCTTTATTGAATTATTCTAGAATATATATGAATAAACTATACATGGGTATATTATCTATTCGAGAACGGATACACGGATGAACTTTAAGAAATACAAATTTTTTATTGAAGCGAAAGGTTTTGCTTTCGTCGTGCCTCGAAGTTAACGTAACTCCAAAGGGAAAGGACACGATGTGTTCTTGTTCCTTGACCCTGAGACCTTTCATACCAAACCCTCCCAGCTGAGATAGCTATGAATAAATATTTTTATAATGACTTTATTTATTCATATTATATTGGTTAATTTCGAAGTATAAGATAGTTAATTCGAGTTACATTAGAGATGGATTGTATCACAAATATTACTCCAAAATTCAAACATTACATACCTAAAGTTCACATGTATGATATACTACCTTTTCCCCACGGCTTCGCTCGCGTGAAATTTGGTGTGCCACATAAACTTTGGTGACAGATCATTTTAAATAAATAATTAAATTTTTTTAAACTATAAGTTACTCGAACATCCGAAATTTCAGATGTCTAACTTCAAAACTGACGGATTCCATGCAATCTTTGAACCCCTATTATATTAAGGGGAAACCCTTGGGGGTGGCATTGTCCAAATTCCTTCCTTAATGCCCAATTAAGCTATACAAAGAACCATCTGCGAATTTCAAGATCCTAAGTTCTGTGGTTTCTGTTGTGCGTTGACCGCTGGGTGTGTTAGTCAATCAGGTTACAGTTTTATATAAACTTCGTCTGTGTGGTGTGTTGATAAAAAGTAGCCTATGTCCATCCCCAGGCTTGAGATTATCCATATCAAATTTCATCACAGATGGATCAGCACAGCCGTGAAACATACATTGACACTGATTAACACACGGGACGGACATAAGTTTACTGTTTTTCGTGTCAGTAAAGGATTAGTATGTAATGTTATTGAGTTTATTGAAAAGTATTACTTAGTATATTTCACTTGTCTCATGGCAGAAGCGAGAAGTGAACTATGTTACTGGTGAAACATGTGAGCAAGAATAAAAACTTTGCCCCCCCCCCTTTTCACACCCATAGGGGAAGAATTTAGGAAAATCCTTTCTTATCGGATCTCTACGTCATCCCTCACCCTCCAAGCTTCAGGTCTCTATGATCAGAGGTTTAGGCTGTGCTGTGATCCGTCAGTCAGTCAGTCAGTCATTCAGGACAAAGCACTTTATAAGTATAGATGAAAGCTAGATAATTAGAAGTAACTTGTGTCATAGAAGTTTATTTCGTAAAATTATAAGTAATTAATAAAATTTAATAAATTAACTAAAAGAGTTTTATGAATAACTTAGTAAAGCAGAAACTTTCTTAAATATTCTCAGTGATATTAGTGACATGGCCGTACTTATTAATCCTAAACCCTTAAATTAACATTATCCAATAAAGTATGTATAAATTCTTGTATTTAAAATTTTTATAAAATTTTTTGTATTTAAAGTTATTTTAATTAAATAAATATTCTGGATTATTAACTTATCTCTACTTATTAAGATGCTTCGGTTCCATAAATCGTACTTAAAGAAAATCATTTAACAAGCAGCCTGACTAAACTACTATTAGTTTATCACTTAATAACCTTAATTAACTAAATGTTTGTACTAAGTATTAATCTCGCTGGTTAGGCAGTTTTGTAGTTATGTATAAAGTGGATATTATATTCTATTTTATATAATTAATATGATGTTATTACTTATCGTATCCAGCAAAAATTGGAGGAATCGGGTAGTTTGGTCATATTCGCTCCATACTATTGAAGTTTAAAGTCTCATACGTATGATGTGTCGTGAAGTAATTAATGATTAAGTGATTAAGAACGCTATCAAATATTTTTAAATAATTGTATTTATGCACTGCGATATTTTAGGTTTCGGTTCTAATATCGCTCCTAAAAAAAACATCGACATAACTAAAAAATTGGCATTTTTAGTAAGGCCTTCAGTAGTAATTTTATTGGTTGAAGGTTTTTTTATTCAGGAACTACATATCTGATATTCCATTTCCGACATTTTTTTTTTAACTTAAAGTAATATTTTGAGTTGTATCCTGTTTGAACTTTTTATGGGAATAACGACAGAAGTTAGATAAAAAAAGTTTCAAGCTTTTAAATTTTTTCTAATGGTTAATAAAAGAATTTCGATACCATCATTACAATATGAATGCTTTGCTTTACCCAATACCCAAATTTTTATTTCAAATACGTCTACTACAAAATTAGATTTGTTGAATTGGACGTTCTTTTGAAAGAGCTATATGTTATCCGATGCATGGTATACAAAATGCATTCTGACAGTTTTTAAAATCTTGTTTCTTCCTGTCATTGGACACTTATTGCCTTCGAGAAAAGGAATACGCGTTGGCAAAACAGGTTTGTGCTTTTGAAATAAATAATAATAAAAAAAATACTCTAAATTTCAAAACTTCCCTATGCTTTCTTCTGGCTCCAAGGTACTGTATTCCCCAGACAGCCTAATTTAATATCTGGAAGGCTTATTTAATTATCCAATAACTGTTCTGCGGAAGACTTTGATATTCGATGAGCGTAGCCTTCACAAGCAGAGACGGACTGCGTTCGTTAGCCCACGGGACTAGAAGTCGGAGGGAACCACCGTTATAGCTACATACCATCCCTTGGAGATCTTCGGAGGAGAAGGAAAAAATCCTAGGCGGGACGATGGGCTCGTTATAAGGAAAAAATAAATCGGCGGTGTTCTTCCATAAGAAAAATGTAGCAATTATAAGAACAGTTGTCCCTAGAAACAGTTAACATTGGCACGATTAGAACGGTATGTGAGATGTGGACGCGGCTCTGATAGGCATTCCTCTACGGGAGTCGGACCGTTCCTGTAGCCTGCTACAACTGCAGGTAATAGGAAACTGTAATCATTATAGCGATTTTATCTCGACGGGTAATTTTTGATAGAATGGATCAAAAGCGGATAACTCAACATTTTTAAATTTACTCACATTTTTTGCTTGCTTATCAAAGCAATGCTTTATGTTCTCTTAATTTTATTATCAGAATTGGTCTAGAGACATAAGATATAAGGTGTTAAAATGTTGTGTTGGACATAATTGCTTGACTAAACTAGCAAAAAATGTAAAAAAGTTAATTTTTGTTATTCACTTTTGATCCTGAACACCTCAAATAATTATTTATTTCTCTATATACATTGGTTTTCACTACTTTAGCCATTGTAAAAGTGTAATTAATTTTACCAGAGGCCCTCTGATTGAAAGTTTTCACTCTCCCTAGGGTTTTTTCTCCTCATTATTCATCACAATAGAGTAGTATTGATACAAGAAATAATTGTAATAATTAACTAAAATAATAAATGAAGACTTATTAACGTAGCATAAACCTTTCTATTTTCAGTGTACGTTGTAGGGTCTCCCCTAGTGCTCCCATTGGTAAATTGGTAAATCTGCTTCTTGCTCTACGACCAAAAGTAAATCACTTCTGCAACAGTGCCGAAGAGGGTCACACGTGGTCTAGTATTTAGCTTAACAACCTAAATTGCCCAAGATCGCACCCGGCTGGCGGTCTTCGGACTTTTTAAACAAAGTAAAACATCCTTAGTTTTGCCGTCTTTCGGAACGGAAGTAAAACGAAGTCCCGAGGCTGTTCGGTGTCAGGTACTCGTTAAAGATTTCTATCCTAATTATACCTGGATAGGCAAAATTTAGGACTTTCCCTGTACCATTCTCCGATTAGTCATAGCAGCATAAAGTGACGTTCCGAAATATTGTTTGTCAGCGAACCCTTGGGATGTAGCCGGGAGGAACCACGAAATAACCACCGACTATTTTCCGCCTTAGTTGGTAACATAACTGCACATGTGAACATGTCATCGCTTCGAATCGTTAATCGCTAAATCACGCTCCATAAAGTGCTATTGCTAAGCCGTGTTCCATGAACATGCTATGTAATAAAGTTACTTCATCGGAGCAACGCCATACTAAGCTGGATCATTACTCGCTCGTACCTCGCAGTAATTTTACCTCTGAGGTTGAACTGGATAACGGAATGTGAACGATGGCCGCTGGGTCCCCCAGCGGTAACTCTTCCTATATTAGTTCCAGTCTTAAAGTTCGTCAAGAACTAGTTCATTTATAATAGGAGAGTTATAAGTAACAAGTTATAGTTACTTATAAATAGTTGGTTGTTATAAGTAACTATATCTCAAGTTGAGGCGTTAAGTGTTATAACTTGCTATAAGTAACAGTTCGTAAAAACTAGTTCATTGTCTAATAGAGAAGTTATAAGTTAAATTAAATTAAATAATATAACGTTAAAAACAAAAATCGGAAACCGACTGCCAAGATCGATCAATTTCAATACGTGGGCACATTTATGCCTTCTAATATTTACAATTGCATTTGTAAATGTTTATATTTTAATAGCTGCAATCGTAAATAATTTGCATTTATGTGAAATGAAATATTCAATTATCTTAGTACATGCCATTTTAGAGACACGCGCGTGTTGAATTTTTAACTTAAAACTTAACAATAATTTTGTATATTTGTTTTTCTATAATAAGCAAACAGTTTCAGTCATTATACACGTATTATCGTTCATGTAAATAAGATGGATTGATAATTATGAACAGGAGGCCTTGGCTCTACAGAAGTTGTAGCGCCACGAATGATGATGATGATGATAATTATGAAGGTAGATATATAAGATTTCCTATGAAAAAAATCAACATAAAAATAGTCGTGAGTAGTTCTACAAAATGGAGTAGTTAATTTATTCCAGATAAATATCGCACTTATGACTTGCATGATATTGTAGAAACAATAAATTTATATACCTCCCAAAAAATAATAAAGTTTTCGGAAGGAATTGTGCTTAAAAAGGACTTATCATTATACTTATCACTACACAAAAATATTGAACGCTTTTTGCCAAACAGTGATGTTAAAAATAATAATTATATCATTATCATTATATCTGCGTCAGCTTCCGGCATCAAGGCGGGGTCAACTGGTTCCTACGAAGTACAATTGCTGGCTTTAATTGCTGATAGAAACAATGAATGCTGCCAGTTCCAATTCATGCTGATGAAGTCATTCATTAATACTTCGATGCATAGTTCACTATTCAGTTGTCACTGATATCAAACTACCAATTTTAATAAAGATATAAAAACTTTATTTAATAACTGTCTGTTCATTTATAAAAAAATATATATATCTTAAAACATCTCCAAATGAACTTTAATCCGAGGTGTAAGCCAGTTCATGCCTGCAGTTAAAATTTATAATATTTGGCTGAACGTATTTAAATTAAGGAAGAATTTAATGTTATTTTGCTCCTACAAGATAAAACTGTATGGACTTCTTGGCAAGGAATGGGGTGGGGGTTTTCCTGGATTCTTTCTAGATTACCTGACGAATTAATTATTAATGGTTCCTTGATACTTATTGCTTGTGCTAACGCTTATTAACGCTACACCTTCTCATATTCGGTAGCTAAGAAAAATATTACTACCACTAACAAACAAACAAGAATGTTTGTGCAACGAGAGGATGAAAAGTATCTCTAAATGGTCTTTAATTCTACCATCAGTTTTTTAAAGATTGGGAGTAAGGGATCTACGTAAGTAGATACATCAGGTAATCAACAATCGACAACTTGGTTAGGCTCAAGGAGAATGAAAATTTGTATGGTAAAAATGTGACAAAATAAAAACATGCAACTTTTTAGAAGACAGTCCTCGCATTCAACTGCAGGCTTCTATTTTGTAATTCTGTTCACTTCAAAATAATAATGGAGTTGGAACGTTGTACTACCTTGGCGAGGCTTAGCATTTGTTTCATCATTTCACTAAATCAGTATTGCCATGGGATCGATATCTAATGTGACTTATTCGACAAATCTGTACCCAATTTTTTTTCTTTAGAACTACATCTTTAACTTTGAAGAAGGATTGGCCCTTTCCAATACTATCCAGTTCTATATATTCCAATATAGAAATGTTTAGCTGGGAAATTTTAAAATAATGCTATTCAGTACTAAACCACTGTTTGGAAAATTGGAATTAGCTTTAGGGGGTTTTAACTAATGGTAAACAATTATGACTTTAGCGAACTTTTCTCACCTATCAGCTGCGAGCAATCTGTACACATCATATTTATGGCTCAGATTGATAGTTTATTAGAGTTTTATATTAGTTGTTTAGAAATAACTTACTGGAGACATGAAGGTGACTAAAGCAAGGGATAGTGAAAGTAACATTTTTTTTTTAAATGACCCTTTTATACCCTACGATAGAAAAACTTAATATTGAGTAAGCCGGGAAAGTGGCCCCTGATCGGATTGTTCCAGTGAAAGCATCCTACTCTGGTAGCTTACCGCATCACCTCCTTCTCTCTGCGACATCCTCTTCTTCCTCTTCAGTCGTCCATTTCTTTCATTACCCATCCATCCCACGGTCTTCAGCCTAATCAAACGTATAACCCTCTTCTAGCAGTTTACTTTCGCCGGAAACATCTCGCCTTGTCGCTGGTTACAGTGATGTGATTTTGTTTATCTGATGAATATCGTTACAGCCTTTGATTCCCTAGCATTCACTTCCTCTTCTGTAATCGTGTGGGAAGGCGTTGAGCAAAATCCCGTGTAGTTAATTATTATCAGGTCTGTTCTACATATTGTTGGTAATTAGGTATATAAAAAAACCTCGTGTTAAGAGAAATACCTAGAATGTTAGGGTTACATCAACTGAAGCGCCTCTGGTTTAAATCCTGCCTGGGCAAATGAATAATCCAGGTATCGTACCTTGAATGTTTTGGAGAAACTCTACAAATGAGAACAACAATATTGCAGATTTCTTCTTTTATTCTCTAATACCAATAAAAATATGTATTTATTTAACCAAAATTATCCTTTAATAATTTTAATAATTCCTTCTTTTTTTTTTAAAATCCAACTGAGATTTCTTAGAGTTGTAGAGAGCTTCTTAAAGTTCTCATTTATTTTTTCTTTATGTTTTCTGTTTATTAAAAATATATTTGCGAGCTAATATCACTTCCTACAAGGACATATATTCAACAAAAACTATATCCAGAATTTAGAATGATACTATAACCACCTGACCTTAGATTTTATATCTTTAGCTTCAAATTCAAAGACTTATGCTTAGTCATTTTTCTTTTAAAGAAAACTTGATGTAATTGATAAATTGATCATTTTAATAACATTAAAACATAAAAAAATATAAAATAATATAATTATAATGTTATTATAATATAATATGGATATGAAATAATGGAAAACAATGTAGGAAACTGCCTAACTAGGAAAAGTGTTGGATCTACAGTCATGGGTTCTTAAAGTGACTACTTAGTCGGCAACTTCTACATAACAAGCTGGAACTAAGTTTACATAATAATATGCTAGTAGTAGGTTAAACAAAAATAATGATCAAGGAATTTTTTAATGTTTACTGAGTGTTATTTACTTTAGTTGACTAAAATAATATTAAAATAAAGCTTGACCATGAAGGATTTTTTTGTATTGAAGAAGTTAACAATTGCCTTGGGAATCTCCGGTAATGGCTAATAAACCATGAAAGTATGTATAACACAGTTCAATGTAAGAAAACATTTCAATTTTAACCTCCAACTTTTTTTTTTACATAGTCCTGATTAAAAATATTTAAATACATGCGACTAACGAATATGTATATATAAAGAAAAAAATTAAGGATTTCCCAAGCCCGAGTTCACTGACTTATCGCTAAACCGCAATTCCAGGCTGACCCCAAAAGCTAATTAGTCAAACCAGAAATATTGTGAGAACTAAAATAGCTAATGGCTCTTCGAACGATAACTACCTGCAACGGAAATCCAAAAATACACTCAAGGAAATGGTCAGTGATAGTAAAATTCATCTAGACCAATTAGTCTAAATGATAGAACACGTGGTTATATCCGAAGGTTGATACCTACTTAAGGATTTCCCCTTGATATTATTTTTGGTTTATTTTAGAGATTAAAAAAATAATGCGAGTACTAAAATAATGAAAAATATATCAATGTTTATGGCTGGAAAATCCTAATATTGATAATAAATCTTATTTCGAGATATACAATCTCTACCTTGTTAATGTTTATTATCAGTTCTTTAGTGCAATCTTGTAATTATTTTTAACAATTTACAATTTTAAATTATTATTTATGCACCATTCCTGCTATTTACTTGTTGTATTGTTATAATACAGTTGTAAATTTCAATGAATAAATTATGAAAAATTATTTTTTATTTTTTAAACCATTCCTAGCCTCAAAGCCATACATCGCTTATAGTTATAAATGCTATCATAGGAATTTAATAATAATTATTTTATAAAAACAATATCATACATAAACTAATATCAAAACAGATTTTATTTTAATAATCATTGTATAATTTCTGAAATAAATATTTTTATTATTATTTTTTAAATATTTATAACAATCTATGAGTGAATAGTGTTATCATGATTGAAATAACACGAGGATTACCATTTATTTAGTTTTTTTTTTGTAAAATTTCTTTCTGAATATGAAACAGAATTTTCTAATAAAATATTGGTTTTAACATTCCTTCCCATGAGCTTTATGTATGTATCACTATGCAAAATTTATAATGAACTATCCTACGAACAAGAAGTAATTTGTGAAGCAATTGTTGGTTATGTTACTGAAATTATGTAATATGCTCCGTGTGGACTAATCGCTGAATGGAATTTACTTAATTACATTTTCACCCTTAGAACATATAATACTTTCTATAAATTTTGAATATCGTTTATAGATTTTATAATAGTTTATGAATTTTGCACAATTTCATTTGTTTGAAAATATAAGTTAACTGTTTCTAATGTTCTCTTTATTTTTCAGGTGAGGCTTTTTTTGGATACCTTAAAACGTAAGTTATATTTTCCAGGTATATATGAATAACTAATATTTTAATGTTTTTAAGTAATTTCAATGTTTAATGGTACATATTGAAAATTATATATATTATCGTGCATATTTGTATATATATTGATTGATAAAATGATTAATATTTAGATTAACGTTAGCAGTATAAGAAAATGTTTATCTGAATCTATTCACTAAGTTAATAATGATTTAAAACAGTAAAATTAATTTTTGGTTTTACAATTCCTACCATTAATACTGTGAAATTAAAATTATGTTTACTTTAAGTTAAATATATTAAAATGGCCAGGATGTCAGAAATGGTTAACAACTTAACAAATATCTTCTCCACCATCCGCTTACGAATTGTGAACCCTTTTTTTCACATTTCCGTACTGTATTAACATTTTGTTTATTTGCTTACTGTTATAAAATCTGTCATTACATGTTTAGAAAAAAAAATTAATTCCTATTGATTTTTAATTTTTTCCATTTTGACTAGGGTGGGTGGTATATGCTTACCAAGGCAGCTTGGGCATGAGCAAATACTAAGGAATAAAATCTTCAGTTAATTTATATTATAAATCAAAACTAAAATGTATATTATTAAATAAAACTCATAGTTTGGGATGAAATTTTTGATAAATACGCTCGTCAGTTATTTCAAACTACTCATGATATCACCATTCGTAGCGACAATTTCCTCAGAATAAAAAGCATTACGCTTCATCGCACAACAAAGGGTTTACCTTTTTATTGGATTTGGAGTACTTGCAAGAAACGAAGCATTTTTATGATTTTTGGGTATTTGGAATGGAGTCATAGATTTCATGGAGTGCAATATTTGAAAAATAAATGAATAAATGTTGTTTGTATTATTTATTTATTTTTTGTAATTTTTTTGAAGCCTTCTTATATTCTTTTTATGGCTTACATTGTAGGACTTGTAACCTATATTACAAGCCCTAAAGAACTGCAATGTGGGTAGAAACGTCGGTTTTTTATAAATAGTTCATCACTATTTAAGGAATTAATCTTTTTGACCTCCACCCGGTCTTCTCTATATTATATTTCATGTCGTCATATCCTTTTTATATTTAAAATTAGTTAAGAGTAAGTTGTATCTATTGTTTGATAGGTCCAAATATTATAGAAGGAAATATTGAAAATTCCGTTTTTCAATAAATTTACCTTCAGAAAATCTAAATTTTCACAAATGGTGAAAGACAAATAAATAAAATTAAAGACAATTAAAAACAAAATGAGTGATCTAAGGGCTCTTGTGACTTAATTGTCAGTTATTTAATATAGTTTAGGATATTTTTAAACGAAGCCACTGCAAACAATGCCACAGGTTTCTTCCCTCTTATCAACACTAATTATTTTACCCTCATCTCTGTTTTTACGCAATTATTTACGATATTTTTTTATTGTTTTTGCCACTTGATTTTGGGATGCCTTGCCATGTTAAAAAAATCAATAAAAAAAAATCGGGTGCAACCTTTTTTCTCCCTCTTCAAGGACTGTAAATGTCAAGGGGGCTAATTTTCCCGCTATTTGCACTCAGAAGGAAAAAATCCAGTTACGCCATCGCTCATCGAAGATTCCTGACGTTTGCGAAACCTTGACTGGTTTGAACATTAACTCCAGAATTTCAAAAGACTTATAGGAATTTCGGAAAAATTACATAAAGATTTTTGGCTCTCGTTTTGGATTAAAAAAAAAAACTGTACCACTGCAACCCATGAACGGGGTACATGGTACATGGTAGAGACTGTGATGTTTCATGGACAACGGTTATGCAGGGAGGTCACGCTCAACCACCAGGTTATTTCCCAAATTAAGGATACCCATCTGTAGCTGTTACCAAATTAAATAATTTGTCGGTTATAGTTGGATTAGAACCTGGGAGATTTTGAACATCAATTTAGAGATGTAAACACTGAGCTTACCAGCTTACCTTTATCTCTTCATAAAATCTAAAACTGCTCCTTTCGCTTCGTTATTTGAATTTATATGTTGTTATATAATTAAAAATAGTGAATACTTAAACTTAATTATCAAATCTATATCTGAATCTCTAACTGTAGAAAGGCTTTTCCTTTGAGATTCTTGGTTTTAAAGCTTTTAACTTTGAAGGCATCGTTTATTACAGAAATTACATTTGTCCACAAGATAGCATAATCTTGACAACGCCTTCAATATTTTGTTCAATATTAGTAGTGCAGGACAAATTTTCAATAGAGGTATTTGAAAGTTCCATGTTTTGTCAAAATAAAAAATAAAAATTTGTGTATTGGTATAGAAAACATTCCTATTGCAAAGATGATATTGAAATTCTTTTATTAACCTTTGAAAGTTTTTTAAAAACTTTTTTGATTTAACTTATGTCATTATTCCCATAAAATAATGACATAAGTTATCCTCCACAGGTTGTAGTGGTACAGGTTTTTTTTTTATATATGTGACGCTATCAGGAAATTAGAAGTACCTAGATAAATAGGGTGTTTATTACCTTTACTCTTAAGATAAGAGCGGCAGTTGTTCGGAAGGAGCGGTCAACTCAGGATGCAAGGAACTGGATGAAGCAATGATCAAGAAATAGCCAGTCACATATAGCCTCCCTCTTTCTTTGTAAGTAAATTTATAAGTTATCCTGTAACCATGATCAGCACAAATCAAATGTTATTTCATGAAATTAAAAAGGATCTTTATTTCATAAACAACTCCTGGTTAGTCAACCTTTGGAGAATAGAGGGATATGCCTCTTATATATCAATGATATAGAATTAATATATATTAAGTATAACGATCCCATTTTATAAGTCAAATATTATTCAGATCAAAGGATCTGACTTTTCCTTGTGATCATTGCTTGGCCGTGAAGCCAATATACTCGTAGCATTTAAACTCAAAATATGACTATCATAGAAAAACTCATCATATCATGGACGTGGAATATAAGATATGACGTTCCTGAATTGAAAATCTTCAACCGATACAATTGCTACTGAAGGCTTAACTCATGAATTCTAATTTTGAGATATGTCTTTGTTCATTTGAAGGAGCAATATCATCTAGTTTAAATAGAAGTTTTCATCTTTTTTTTTTTTGTAACAAAAGAATGTTTTTAATAAACGTAGATGCTATTATAAACATATATGTTTAAAATAACGTTTACGTATGTATCCTATCATCATCTTGGCACGTTGTTTTCTAACTTCACTAACCGCAGAGGTTGTTCAACTTGCGGTCTTGGCCGTAAGTGGCTATACTGACATAGTGAACTCAAACCATACCGTTTTCTTATTTACGTTCCCTCATTGCATCTATTTACTAAATGATAGAACAATTGTGAAGATATTTTGGTAACGATACTATTATCGTAAAATTTTGAGATTGATGATACTGTGAAATATAACTGTTTTAGAAGAGTGTGAAATGGTAGGGGTGCATGCATACATTTTACAACAAACTAAGTTTAACTAATTTTGTTTGTGCCATTGTTTCGGCCTAAATTTTAGGGCATCCAAGGGAGGGATGAAAAGTCCAACTGTAACTGGGTAAAACAGTATAACTGTTTTAATTAAATCTACAAGTTTTTCCTCGGAGGTAATTAAGTTGTATTATGTAACGAATTCTCTGATTTAATTCTTAATTACCCTGGCTAGAGAAAATCGGCAATTAATAAAATAAAATAAAAAAATAAAAACCTATACAGCCCTTAGTGGAACAGAATGTAGAACACTGACTCGCACTTAACCGATTCTTCGTACTGACCGAGAAACAATAAAAAATTAATTAAATAAACTGTTTACAGAAGTGACCATTTTTTAAAATTTGTATAAACTAGATTAAATTAAAAAGGAATCTAATACATGAGAAGTGAAAAAGGACTAAATTTTTTTTAATAAGAAAGCGACTACGTTATTAATATTTAAAAAAAATGATTACTTGTTCGTGTTAATGAAGTCATGCATCAAATTAATCATTGGTCTATTTTTATTTTGTAACAAAAAAAAATATCCTGTCCATATTCAGTCCAGGTATAAAACTCACTCCATTCATTGTCTTCGCTTTATCGACATAATGAATACTATCGACATACTGAGTTCTATTCACGATAATGCATGTCGACACATGACTTAGTATGTCGACACATGCATTATCGTGAATAGAACTGCATCCATTTATTTTATTTTTCGTTTTAATGATATTCAACCTTTTTTTTTTTAAGTCAGAAAGTTAGATAGTGAAGTGACTAGCGTTTAGGTTACGCTTCAAGGTCGAATTCCTTGTTCGGAAATCTGACAAACTATACTTAACACCTACTCGCTTCAACCTCTGAACATCTCAACCATTCTGTGATCTCATCATCTGGACTTGTGTGTGTCTATAAAAATTCATGATACAAACGAAGGGATTACATTTTGACATGAGTCTTTCATCTGATTCCTCAGATATTTATTGAAATGCAGACTAAAAAGTTTAATATAAAGCTAATAGATATGTTAAATTCAAATCGACTAAAAATTCATTTAATCGTTTTGCAAAAATAAAATTATTAACGTAACTGTTGATAATTATTAACACGAAAATAGCTTTTGTTTATTCAACCTGAAATCAAACAACTTAACAGCCACGGATGGACCGCTGGGATCATTCTTAGATACACTCCAGTCTCTATAAAATGGGTACCCTTTAATGGGAGAAAAACCTGGTGTGTGAGCGCGAACCCGGACCTATCTCCTCTCTGAACAATCGTTGTACTAGAAACAATTCACTCTCTACTATGTAACGAACCTAAGACCCATTATAGGTTGTAGTAGAATAGGTTTATTTTTTATCATCATTACTTTTTAGAAACAATACTCTTTTTTGTTTTCTAATTTCTCTATCCTGATATCATATATTGTAATGACTTGAGTAGTGTTAAGAAAATATTAATTTTTACTACATATTTCAATTATTATTGGAAGAACCCACAACAAAACAGTAAAGAATTGTTTTTGTTGTTGTTGGCAAAATCAGTTCACGCTCAAATATTTTCTTAGGAATTTCACATTCCTCTTTCCCACTTTCTCCGGCGTTCTGAGTCAGAAATATTTATAAGGTTTTGAAACATTGCTGGTTGTTATAAAATATATGGTGGGGGAACTCTGCGCACCTAATGTAAATAATATTAAAACATCCATTTAATAAATAATGCTATGTTTATCAAACGTTTTCCTATTTAGATTAGTTTCATTAACCATGGAATAATTTATTTTATTTTTTCCGTAATTACAAATATATGTTTGGGTTTATCCGAATGTAGACGTTTAGGATCCCATATATATGGGATACCAATGAATTGGCAAAATTTTGGACCCCTATTGTAGCATCGTCCGATTAGTCATAGAAACCTAAAATGACGTTAAACGAATAAACTAACAACTATATTCTGGTGGATTTTGAATTTTCAAGAGATTTTCGCAGGTATAAAAAAAAGTTGTACAGTAAGTACAAATCGAAGGCTTAGTATGTCTACTAACGGTGTTAGACTTAAGTTCATTGCTTTATAGATAGTCAAGTAGAGTTCTCAACATCACCTTTCGAGATAGCGAAATCATCCTATAAATAGGAAGTGCCCGATAGCGAAATGGGTGACCCAGAATGGTTGCTAAACTTGGTCATTATCAATCACGTATCTTAAATAGTCGTTTATAAATATGATTCTAATAGAGCGATAAGCTAATGAAGGAAGAACTATTAAAAAAAAGGAAAAGTCGGCTATGACCCGTTTCCTCGAGATATAATGGCTTATTGAATGGAGGAGACCCAATAGCTAAAGACCCAACGGATGGGTATAATTAACTGTAGTCCTATTGTAACCCGGGATAGTTGGGTAGGGGCAGTCTTCCAGCAAGCAACACGGAAGATCAAGGTAAATTATATTTCAATCATCACTTAACTATAAGCCACTTTCCGATAATTCAATAATAATTTAAATCACATTACTTAATTTAAACTATTTTAATTTTAATAAATCAGTTCTTCTAAATGCTTAAAATTTATGCGCTTGCATAAAGTTGGTTCTGAACTATTTTTATTTAATCTTGAATAAATATTATGAGGAATAAAATGAGGTCAAAAATAAATTCTTACATTTAAACAATTTTAATTTAAATACATCAGATCCTCCAAGATGTACTTACATAATTCTGGTTTTGAACTTTTTTTATTTAATCTTGAATAATTATTTTCTGACCATATAATAATAAGGAGGAGAAAAAAATCATTGTGGAAGTCAAAAATAAATTCTTAAATTTAAACAATTTTATTCCATAATAAATCAGTTATTCCAAGATGAGCTTAAGTAAATCTGGTTCTGAAATATTTTTATTTAATCTTCAATTGTTTTTTGACCGTATGAATATAATACAAGTATAAGAGTAAGTGATCCTGGTGAAGATCAAAAATGGTTTCTTAAGTTTAAATAATTTTAATTGTAAATAAATCAGTTCTTCAAAACGTGCTTACGTAAGCTTTTTTATGTTTTTTTTTATTTAATCATGAATAATTTTTAGTTGACCATACAACTATAATGGATTTTCTCTTTCATTATATCCGGGTGGATATCAAAAATAAAATCTTAAATTTAAATAAATGAGTCGTTAATTTTGAAATGGCGTATATGTTACTGTTATGTATTTACTTACAAAATCAACACATTTGGAATATCTAATAATCCAAACGAATTTCTAATAACAATTTTATACTGATATTGGAATAATATTGATTGTTAATAATAATTTTTTTTTTTTTTTACAAAATGGAGTTGACTCACTTCAATATCAACCCCTCAAATCATTTCTTTGATGTGCTCACACAAATCTATTGGTTATTGTGAACTATTTTTGTTGAATCGTGAATAATTATTTGTTGACCATTATTGGAGACCGTATGAATAATATGGAGAAGAAAGTGAACATGGTTGAGGTCAAAAATAAATTCTTGAATTGTGAGCAACCATTTATTGAAAACTAACTATTATTTTCTATCTATGTTTTTAGACTTACTCCAAACTTTTTAAAAATATAAAAATAAATAAGTTTATATTAATTTTTAAATATGAACATAAATATTTTTGAAAAATATTCAGACAGCAAATTTCTTTTTCGCCGTTCAATGAAATTACTTTTCACTTAAGAATAGATTTTGGTAAACATTTTTTGAGGACGCCAAAAAAAAGTGATTATTTTGTTATCAACTAAGAGTCAACGGTGCCTATGACACGGACCGTTAATTGTCAAAAATTTATCATTTTCGAAAAGCGTTGCTTGACAGCTGTAGATGAGTTTTTGTGTGGGCATTCCGTTATGAAAGGTGCGAGCTATTGAGGACAAGGATGAAAAATCGTACGGTTTTCTCCTTGCTCTCACGTGTCAGTCGGGCTGGCCACATCTCTTTGTTTGTGTACAATCCCAACACTTCTACTTTCTTATGCTTCCTAATGAGTTATCTCTATAGCGCTAATGCAGGTGAGGTAACATTAATTACAGATGTCTATCACATCGCAGATTGAAGCCAGCTAGAGTCTATGTGTAATCTCCTTATGTATGCCGAGGTACATTATTTATTTTAACAGCTCAGTTTTTTATTTATTTAATTTTTTGATGGTTTTTGTTTCGGGGGAGAAAAAAGCATTGTTCATATTATTATTTTCAAATGCCCAAATCTTTAAGAAAAGAACTTTCGTGCCACACTTTAAACTCGTTTAAGGGGATTCAGTAACTTATTCGTCCTATGAATAGGAAAGTAACCAAAATTGTCCACAAGAAATAGCTCCTAACCATATTCTTTTGTAATCAAAATGACATTATAAGTTTCGTGGGATTCATTCAACAGTTTTGGGAAAAAGAAATCCCCAGTAGTTTTGAGTCAATGGATTCAACATGATATTCTCAACACATAATAGTTTTCCTGAACATTACTTAGATTAATTACTTTCAAATGGTTATAATATATTGTAATTTTTTAAGAATTTGTTATGTTGTTCCCAATTATTTTCTCATTATCTTAACAAAAAAGAGGTCAATATCTTTATGTCAGGTACATGGAGTATCATTAGTTTATTTATGGTTTCTGAAGACATCTTATAGGATATAATTTTGTTATTTGTTTTCTAGTCACATTTTATCTACGTTTCGAAATATTCCCCTACTGTCTGGATATATTTAATTTTATTGCACTACCCATTGCTAATTTAATCATATTAAACATAAACATATAGGGAGCTCATATTGATTTACTTGGACTATTATTTTATCCTATGTTTTCTTTTCATTGTATATACATCTTCTTTGGAATCAATATTGATGCGGCCTATGACAAATTTAATCCATCATCATTTTGAAACGAAAAGTGGATGGCAATGTCGATTATGCTAGGATTATAGTGGTGAGGTCAGTGACTTTGATTGGGGACTAAATTGGGTCACATATTACATTTTTATTTTTTTTTATTTTATCATATTATGAAATATGATATTAAAATACTATTATTAAACTAGTAACTTTGCGTAGGTATGAAGATTTAAAAGAAAGCACTAAGCTTATTCTTCTCCCTAATTAAAATGTAATTGGCCCGATCGTGATTACTTAATATCATGAAAGCCTTGAATTCAGATTTTCTTTTGCTTCATTAATTAAATTTTATAAATAAATAAAAAATCTTATAATTGTACGAAAACTGATAAACACATTATGAAAGTTTAATCTGAATAAATGTTGTTTAACCTAGTTTTTTAATCAGTCAGAGTAGTTAATTTAGGAATGGTGCAGATGAGAGTGTAGGGAGCTGTTCCTTCTTTAATCTGTTAACATCCACGGATGGAACCCGTGGGATCTATAGATCCTCATAGAGCTCACTCAGCCTCTAAAAGTGGGTTCTTCCAATTTAAAGTTCACAATTTATTGATTTTTTAGTTTTTAATATTTTATTTAAAATGACAAATGTAAATAAATCAATAATTTTCAGTGACAAGCTATTTGTGAATATTTAATTGTTGATATTGGGATTGGTGGAGCTGAGTTGCAGGGCCGTAATATCCCGGGTCAGGGTTCTTATCCGTCTGTGGCAGATATATTATTTAATCTGTTTACAAATCCTCCTAGTGCTCACCCAGCCTCTATAAAGTGGGTAACCAAGCGGTTCAGCGTGATCTCGGACAAATCACCTCCCTACACAACCTTGTTTATGGATTGTAATTATACAGGTTTTATGTGTGAGTTTGACTTAAGTAGTTAATTTATTTGTAGCATGCTCAGAAAGGATAAACAGAGATTTTGAAAGTTTTAAACTGTAAGTTAAATTTTTGGAGGAAACCTATTTATTAATAATGACACGTGTCTTTATTTTCGGTCAGACCATCTACGAATTACGCTTGCACGATTACGACCTTTTATTTTCCCAGAATATTGTCGTTAACTATTACAGATAACTCCCTACACAGCCATTGTACTAGAAACAGCAGAGTCTCTATCATCTTTCATGGGTTGTAGTGGTCAAGGTGAGCTAATAGTTTAATTAGGAGTTCTCAAGATCTTACTTTTAATTTAAATTTTCAGGCTGCGTATTTACTGGGGCAATTTCTCAACTTTATTCCGTAATATATAGATATTAAGATTATAAGAAATGAGAACGGTAGAAGTTTAATAATGGCGAACCCCATTTTCCACCCTGACCCCAGTGACTTGACTCCACGATTGAAGGTGAGGTGTGGACCACAACTAAATTGGGCAACATTCCTCCCGCCCACCCTGGTGTCAATAGATATCTCCTCACGGACCATTTCTATTCCCACTAACATTCTTTCATCCTCATTCTAATCAAGAGTTCGCTCATTCTGATGTCCCATCGGGAGAATAAATTAGCAATTCTTGTCAATCTCGATATATGCCTTGAATATTCAATAGTAGAATTATTGACGCCTCTCCTTTAATTACTTTTCTCTTCGGGAAGAAATATCCTGTTTCGAAATATTCCTTCGAATGCCGATGCTAACCCTGAACCCGAGCCAACGCCTTGTTTTCGTAGACAGGAACTCGTAACGTATCTCGAACGTCATATATCACAGTTATTCGAGCTGGAGGCACTTTTATAACGGTTACAGATAAGTAGCAAAAACTGAAAAGTAAAAATAAGATGAATACATCGTGAGATTACTAGTGAAATACACTAAATCACAAAACTTAAAGAAAAGGCTGATACAAATCTGGAATACTTTGTGTGAGATGTTTCTACTGATGCAAACCATTAAAGTTAAATCTTCATTTGTGCTGTTATAATTGAACGTGTTATTAGTACACTTGGATTTTTTTTTAAACTGTTATTCTCTTTAAATGGTTTTAATGATTAATACTTTATAATAAAATTTAAAAGGTAGTGTTCCAAACACCACTCATTGCTAAGTGATAATTGATAAAAACATTTGCCTGTTTTTCCACAATTTTTAAAGTAATTCAAATTGTAAAATATCGCGAATATGAAAAAATGGACTTATACCACTTTCAAAAATAACAGCTCATTTATTTATTTATCTTCAATGTTTCACAATCACACTAATTACTCTAGATACCCCAAGATATACCGATAACAATTCAGCCTATATATTCCCAGTTTTCCTACTTTTTGTTACAGCGAAATGCCTGCTATTTTGCCTAAATGACGTTAATGCTGTTTAAATTCTTAATAAAAATGGTCAATTTTTATAAACACAATATTAAATTAATATTGCTGCGGTTATTATTATAATATTATTATTAAATTTTTAATTAGAATACTATTTTACACTGGGGAGCTGGATAGGTCAGAGTGTTGAGTTGCTCTGCCAAAAGTTTCGGATTCAAATCCAACTGTGGCAGATAAATTATTTAATCTGATAACAGCCATAGATCAACCTGATATAATTACATAGATGGAATTTACATCCCCGCCTGGGGCTCACCCAGCCTCTATAAAATCCTCTTAATTGAGGAAAAAACTGGCCTTTTTGCGTACCTAGGACAAATAACTCCCTACACAACCGTCGTCCTACAAACAATACAGTCTCTAACACTTACCGAATCCAAGACCCTTTACGGGTTGCAGTGACGCTGGTAAATAAATAAACTATTTTATCCTATATATTTCAAAATTGTGGTCGATGTAGTATGGAAAAAATAGTGTAATTGTGTTAAATGTGTATATTTCTGTAATCTTTTCATCAAAAAATGAACTTTTAACAAACATATGTCATGTATACTTCGAAATGTTTGTTGTAACATTTATTTCTTGATTAAATGATTACCGAAATAAACACGTTTAATATAAGTAAACTCTTTTTTTCATACTGAAACTCTCAATTATTATATTTTCGAGAATATTCAAAAGAAAATTATGAAAAATTAAAACTTGTAGTGACTTAACTCGAAGCGAAAATTGTAAGTTTAAACTTCAGTTACAATTTATTTCGCGAAGTGATCACTTCTGAAAGATAAATTGAGGAACAAAACAATTTGTAAAGACTAAAAACAAGTGTTATTGTTGTTAATTTATGTAATTGCAAATGCTTTGCACCTGTCTTGCGGTTTCTTTTTGCGCTGGCCTTCTCATAACAGGGGATCTCATATCCTTTCCGGTGTACAATCAACAGTCACTTCCGATTTCTCTTTCATGCGACATCGTCTGTTGCATTTATACTCCTCTGACAATTGACGATTACTTGCTACTTTCACGTTATGAGTTTTTGCATTGAGTCTTTCCATTGCTGGATCATATTAATAGAATTTTACGGACATCTCCGAGGTTCATTCATCATCATTTCCAAAGATGAATACATGACTAAGAACTCTTCCCATTCGTTAAAAACTTGTGGACATCGGTAGTTAAGGACCAGAAGCCGCCATACCTATGAATAGTTAATGTAGCATGGCGCCGCCTTGATGTCTTGTATTTACGTAAAGCTATTAGGAGATTCTGGTACCGTTAGAGGATTTTTCAGCCGTCACCTTATAGATATATTATTATATTATAGATATATTATAAGCACCTAGTCTAAACCTTCCTAACTAAACACAAAAAAAAGAATTGTGATCTGTAAAACCTTATTTCCAGTTTATTAAATAATGAAATGATAGGAAATAAAGAATCGAAGTAGGAATGGTTTATCCATATTGTCAGAAGGAGAAGTCTTAATTGTTCTAAACTGATCACTTCAAATATTTATGCTTAACCACTCGGAAACCAATGGATTACAACACTTCCACCATCTTAGTGTGGAGGTTGTATAGGGAGTTTTGTACCCAACATCGTCAAATATAGTACTCAGTTAAAACGAAAAAACTGAGTTGGTTTAGTCATGTTATGAGGATGGCGGACGACCGATGGCCTAAAAGGGTACTCAAAACATGTACCATCGGAAAGGGGGAAAAGATATCGGCCAGAAAAGAGGTGGATGGAAGGGATCCCGGAGGCAAAAGCGGCAGGAAGACTTAGAGAGGAAGAGTGTTACGATTACAAGAAATGGCGGCAGGGCTTGTGTGAATTAGGCTACTACATATGACGCATTGTTGTGATAAAGGCGTCTTATATACATATTTCAGACTATATTTTCTATATAAATGCTTTTTTGTTTATTTAGTGAATACTGCTGCCGATGGGTAGTTACTCCACATGTGTTTTTCATGTCATAATGTACATATCAGCAGATTTACAAGTTATAATCATATTATAGTTGTAAATACCAATAAATTAAATTTAAAAACAATTTTTTTTAGTGAATATAGAAAGAGTAAAATTCAAATTTACAGGGAATGGTATCCTTAGTAGTTTCATCAATATTCGACATTTTGAATTTAAGTTCCTTATCTACTTATGAGATCTTGATAAAAGTTTAATTATAAAAATGGCTACTATTTTATTAGACGATACATAATTATTCATTATGATACGTGCCTTATTTCGGCCAGACCACCTACCAAATCAAGCGTGATTCTTGCACGATTTCGATAGTTTATTTTCCCAGAAAATGTCGTTTACTATTATAAATCACCTCCCCCACAACCATTGTACTAGAAACAGTACAGTCAATGTACTGAGCCCAGGACTCCCCATGGGTTGTAGCGGCATAGAAGTGTGATATAAGCTAGTAGTTTAACAAGTTGAAATCTCAAGATTTTACTTTAATTTAAATTTTCTGGCCTCGTAGAACAAATCCGATACTTAGGATTATATCGTGATAAACGTTTAACTTTGAATCCTCTTACTAAACTGAAAAGACGAAGAACTACTCGACGTTTCATGCTACTTCAACACTTACTAGACAAACGCTCTAAGCTCCCAATTAATTATAAAAGACTCATATACATGACTATCATAAGACGCATTTGGACTTACGGAGTAGAACTTATGGGCTTCAATTAGGCATCGAATTCCTTTCGTATCTAATCCTTACGATCTAACCATTCATAAAATCCTCAATACTCCTTTCTTTGTCACGAATAAACTCATCCATAAAGATTTCAATTTCCCATTTGTTGATGATTGAACGGAACCCGATATCAGTCCTTTCATGATAAACTTTATTCCCGCTCAGACCCACTAGAATCTAGCTACCTCTTCAATCCCCGATAATCCTCCGAGGCGTATGAAAAGAAGATGGACTCGCCACCTTCTAATTTGTTATTTGAGTACTAGCCTTTATCCGTGCCATTCTGTGTCATTCATTATATTTACTTGTATTGTTATAATAAATTTGTAAATTTCAATAAATAAATATTCAAAAAAGTTCATCAATTATTTGTTTCAAAATTATAGCAACTAAATAAAAACACTGAATGTAAATAGGAGGAATCGTATCGCAACCGCAAACATCTGCAATGAGGTCTTGGAACATTCTGGAGTAACCTACTTACATCTTGCTCTTCTCGAATGTTCTACCTTCTCTCCGAAAATAATGACTAGCATGTGGCAGTAGTACGATGATAATAATAATAAAAAATTAGCATAACCGACAATTATAATATATCAACCTTGACAAAGATTAATAACAGCTTGTAACAGATTTGAGGCCTAGTTCTACCATTAGGAATCTGCCCAGGGGCGAGAAGGAATGGGGCCGCCTTTCTATTAGAAAAGAGGAATCTATTAGATTTTCGCCTCAATCTGGAATTTTATTTTTTAAAATACATTAAATTGTTTAAATATTTAAAAAATATTAAACGATTGCAATTGGGAACGTCTCCTTAATGTTGAATATCTCATTAGTTGTTTTATGTTACACTGTTCAAATTTCAATTCTTATTCTTTCGGGATATAAACAGTTTGTTTAGAAATCCACTTTTCCGAAGAAACACGAAACTAAGACTCTCGTATTTTAAAATAATGTGTCAAATTAGAATTCATTGGAGATATTAAAGTTATTAATGCTTAAATTTATTATTTAAAATTATTACTCCTGGCATTTTCTGTTGATATGCAAAAGTTGTAGCTAAAACAGTAAAATTTAGGATAAAATTAATACGATAAGTAAAATTTAAGTTTATATCGAGCGAGCGTAACAAACGGAAATAGAGGTCAATAATAATTTTTATTAATATATAATTAAACTAGTAATACTTTAAATAACTACAATAAATACGAATTTGGCACTTTATATAAAGAATAACTTAGATATGTGTATTGCTGGGCAATCATGTATTCAAGAATTTTATAAAGCGAACCATAGGCGTTATGACCTAAGGATTTTAGTCCAGGATCCAGGGTCCATTTTTGCACTTCATTAGTATCGAGCTGAATCTTCGTGAATAGCTTCGTTTCGATGGGAAGCCCAATAATTCCCTGTGCGAAAATTCTCGATTGTGGTAGCTAACAGAGGTAGCAAGGATAAAATATGTCGATTTGATGATTCTCAAAAATTTATTACTAACTGGGTTTTTATTTGAAAACATATTTGTCCTACAAAATGTATGGTTTGATCAAAGAGTCCCCTCCTTCCAATGTGTATCGACAACGAGGTCATCAAAAATGATTACTAACCAGCTTTTTTTTTTTTCACTTTTTTGACTTCGTTATCGATACATATTGGAAGGAGGGGACTCTTTGACCAAACCATACATTTTGTAGGACAAATATTTTTTCAAATAATTTAGATAATTATCTTGAGATTTAAAAAAAAAACCCAGTTAGTAATAAATTTTTGAGAATCATCAAATCGATATATTTTGTCCTTGCTACCTCTTTTAGCTACCACAATCGAGAATTATCACACAGGAAATTGTTGGGCGTCTCATCGAAACGAAGCTATTCACGAAGATTCAGCTTGATAGTAATCAAGTGCAAAAATGGATCCTGGAACCCTGGTGGAAAAACCATGGATCCTGGACTGTTTTACGTCTTTAAACAAAAAAGAACTTACCGCGACCGGTACCGGTAAAGCGATCGAAATGTAAAGTTGTATATATCTTTTTCTTTCTACCTTCACGTCAGAACATTATTTAATTAACGATTAATACTTGTTTTGTTGATTCAATTTATTATTATTTTTTATCCGTCCAAGAATTCCATCTTTGTAGATGTCCTCTTTTTTCTCCATTACTCTCCGCGAGTTGATTCTCCTTAAGGATTCCCAATATTGTATGTACTGTAAGAAATTTTTTTAGTTGCTAAAAACACAATTTAAAATTAAATATAAATCGAAAGATGTTTTGAAAGAATAAAAATTAATTCCGGCGCCAGATCCTCTATCAAGAGCCATCAGCTACTTCAACGCCTACCTTGGACTATGACTCAACACATTCCTAGGAACTACTGAACGTACTTTTTTATTTCATAAATATTATTTTTTATGTCTATTAAAAAGTGTTTAATACAAAAAGGATCAAGTAGGTGAGAGTAAAATCTTTCAGCGACCCAATGAAGATTACTCCCAATCGATTATTAGAATAGATCGATTAAGTAGTCACAGTTGAGATATTATGAGTGAAGAAAATATGAGTAGCTCAGTGATTTAATTTTAATTTTAGTACTTAAATTACTTTAATTTTAATGAGACCATTTTATCTTTAGTATTTATAACATGAAAAAAAAATTAAAATTTTAAGGATTTACTGACAATAACATGACTTTAATAACCTGCAGAATATGTACATATATACACATTTTTACATTAATCAATGACGTAAAAATATTTCTTCTAATTTAAAATATAGCTATAAGATATTAAATATCTTCGTCTAGTTTCAAACGAAAATATATACAATACGAGCATATTGTAAATTATATATAAATCAAGATTGTTTATTTCCTTTTTAATAATATAAGATTTAAATATAATAATAAATACAACTTTAATGTATATACAAATTAACAATACTTTGTTTTTCATATCCACAATTTGTTAAGATATTCAATAAAATGAATGTTTTCATTTTATTAAAGTGTTTTGTTCATTGATCAACTTTATTTATTATTATCGAAAGGCCATAATAACAGCCATTATTAGTATTGGCTAATTGAAAAAAAGTCATCCTTTCATTCAATGTATAACTTTAGATTTTTCATGCTACAATTTAAGATGACTACTACAATAGGTTGTAATTGTACTTCGATTTTCTTTATTTACCCTCGCATGGTTTTTTCCTTGATACCTTAGGGACGTAACACCATAATATCGAAAAAAATGAGAGGATTTCATGTTCAGGAAGTCTGATATAAATTTGTTGTTGTGGAGTCAAGGGAATAATTCTTTAAAAAATTGAACGGGGTAAACTTGGGAATTGGGGAGGTGGAGTCGTTATAAATCGTTTATTGGATTTTCGAATATGGATATACGAAGTATAAATTTTTTAAGATATTGAATTATAATATTATAGTATTTGCAGTTATTTATCTTCTGAATTTAAATACGATTTCTACGATTGTAAAACATTATCATGTATTTTATTTATAAAATGTGAAAAATAAAATAGATAATGCAATAGAAAAGTTATGAGTAATTACACATAACTAAGAAACAAAGAAAATTGTCTTTCTAAGGATAGAGTAAAATGGTCAGGGGGTGGAGTCAATGAATTACACAAAATAATTTTGCACCCCCTGACCATTTTACTCTATTCATAGAATTATTCAGTTAAATTACCTCCCTACTTTATGTTGGCTTAATTATTATTATTATTATTATTTTTAACAGGAGTTTCCACTAATGGTGGGTTTCCTTGACCTAATCATTGGATGGGTTCACTCCATAATGTCCTATCCATTCAATAATTATAAAACTTTAAAAAAAAAAAAATATATATATATACATATATATATTGGTTTCTACTTATCTTGACTGTTGTGGAAATATATTGTTTATGGTTCTTGAGTTTCAGTCAGTTATTTCAACTTCTTAGGCGACGTTTCGAGACTAGGTTAGTCTCATATTCATGCCCTGACAGTGAAAAAATGAGCTTTTAGTACAAACATTAAATAGCACACTAAAATATAAAATGGCCCGTGTAAGTTGTAATAGGATAGGGTGACTGAAACTCAAGAACCATAAACAATATATATATATATCTTAAATTCCATTTCTTTACGCAACCACTGTATTATGGAGACCTGAATATTATAGCTGCTGTTACATGAAATGAATTCCTTCGAATCCGATATACTGGTAAATGTCCTATGAGAAAAGCAAGAACAAGAATGAAGGCAGAAAGGTGACGGTGCGACCCTAGGCCGTTATGAAAGAGGGCATTGTTGAAAAGTTCAAAAGCGGTTTGCAACCAATTTCCTTGAGATAGCGGTCTCTTGTGACAATTGTGGTCTCCATGCGGTTCTTCTCCAAGACAAATCATGTCGTCAAATCTTCGGCTTTCGGTTTAGGTCGGCCTTGGAATAGAGAGTCAAGGCACTCCTGAGATACGTATCTCAACTCGACGATAGTACGTCAGTATATGACAAGAAGTTTATACGAATCCTCGATTTATAATAACTCTTGAATACGCTGTGTGGTGATCAAGTGAATTCAAGAAACTGATATATGGAACCTAGAACTGTCCAGGTATTTTTTAAAACGTGTTTTAGAGTGTTCAATTGAAGGTCCCGAAATATAGGTCACGGGTTCGAATTCGGCTGTACCAGGTAAATTACTTAATCTGTTAAGAGGCATAAATGAAACCTGAGTGATTTACAAAATCCACCGGGGCCTCTATTGAGTCGGTTTACTTGTTAGAAGTATTTGTCAGTTTATTATTTTTAAAATGTTGTGGTGTTTCACAGCCCTCTTGATTACAAAGTTAGACATAAGATTTCATCATCTGTTATGATCTGTCACTATTATACTAATCAAACAGTTGTTTGTTGTTTAATTATTTAATGTCACTTTATTCTAGTATGGGTTATAGGACGATGCTATAATGGGAGTCCTACATTTTACATATAATGTGGGCATCCTTAATTGTGGTTATCCATATCATCTCCCTGCGCGACATTTGGCTTTGAAACAGTAAAGCCTCTTCCATGTATCGAGTCCCAATGATAAAATAAATAATTAAATTTAAAGAATTTTGATCACACTTTTTATTTACCTGAATTCTACTCTTTATTAGTTTTCTAAGTAACTGAACATAACTCTTGAGAGTGGGATTCAATTCTCAATTAAAATGCATAGAGCAGCTTTTAAACCTGTCAGGATTCCAAGAAGAGGGGTGCTAATTTTTTTGGTTTATTTATTTGAAAATATTTGTGCCCATTTTACTATAGTCTATAATTTATATGATTCCTTTATGAATTAAAGAATAAATAGAAATATATTTTTCCAAAGGGATGCAAGAGGTTATATTCAGGTTGAAGAGGGTGCAAGAACTGTTTTAGGTCAAGGAGGTTGCAATTACTCGAAAGGTTAAGAACAACTGCCCTGTAATGACTGTTCAACTTCTAACCTTAACATTTGCTATTTGATACGGATCATAGTTAAGGGATACGACCCGGGATAAAGACGAATTGCATTGGAGTAACAGAATTTTAATAGATCAACATGACAATTGATTATAATTATACAATGTAACGTATCAATGATCCACTTTTACCCAATATAATCATTAAATTGGGTTGCAGTTGTACTCCACATCTCTCTGCCCTGATGGCCTAAAAATTAGGGCAAAAAGTTGATACAAATAAAATAAGATAAACTTATTTTGTGTAGAATCTATTACTGCACCCCCTAACCATTTCTAAAGAGTCAACCATTTCAACATCACTATAATCATATGAATAAAATTTAGACAATATGAATGAAATTTAACACATTTAAATTAATGGTTCGTATTTTTTCACATTTTTTAAAATATAATTGAGTAGTGTTGTTTTGAAACAAACTGATATCTTTAATCTTGTCGAAGTTTAAAGGATATTGAAAAATATATAACAATCAAAATGACAATCAGGAAGAGAATTGTTGGGTTGTCGGGTCACGTAATGAGGATGGTTAATATCAGACTTACAAAACGAATCTTTAGCTACGTATACAAGAACGAAAATAGCAAACAGTGGATCCATGGAATTTAAAAAGTTATGACAGAATTGGCATGACTGATTATATGATGCAAGACAGAACAATTCCCAGAAGAAGGAGAATAGAATAGGAAGCAGCATCTGGACAGAGGATAGTAGGAAAAAGCAGAGTGAAAGGATGAAGAATTATTGGAAGTGGAAAAACGAAAGAAGAAGCTGTTGGATGATTGCATGCGAAATTACTTCACACGATCCTACCTGGCGAAGATCGAGAATAAAAAGAAATTAAAAATGACCACATTTTTTTTTTCAATTCCGATTCCCTAAAAAATAGTGTTTATTTTTACGTTAACTATAAAATATATTTTTTATATCTGTGCTCTCAATTCCGTACGTGCTGCTTTGGTGATTTTTCAACCCCATTTATCAAAAAACCATAAAATGACTCAATGGCATTCTTGTTTAAAGCCTCTCTAAATGGCTTTAATTAGAAGAAACAGTTTGTAAACAATACATTCCGAAAACGTTTTAAATTCCATTAGCGCTTTCTATTGTTATACATTGTATATTATGTCACAGATTTAATAATAAATTATAATAAAAAAATTCGTCTAAGTTATGATCCAAAGGTAAACTGGTAAAGAGATCAAGGTCCTATTGTCCCGGATCTGACGTTATGGCTATTTACATTCTCTTTCACCCTGAGGTGAATTACCCTTTCCTGTGATTTGGATATAAAATATTATCATATTCCTGAAGTTTTATTATATGTATAAAGTAAATTAAAAAATTAACATAAAATGCTTTCCCAACAAAATGTCAAACAACTTCATTGGTGTTTTTACAAATCATTTTGTTATGTACTGTTTGAAGTTCCACGAATGATAATGAATTTCTACTCAAAATATATTTTTCAAATGCAAGTACCAATTAAAATTAAATAATAAAATTCACAATGCCAAAACATAGCATTTTTGTTATCTTGGAAAAGATTGACAAAAGATATATTTAGATTATTTTAGCATTATTATAATTAAACAATAATAAAAGAAGAAAGATATTGCTGCCGAATCGCTTTTCAATAAAGCTATCGTTGGATGGTATCTAGAATTTGGACTGCCACAATATCTTAGCTATAAAAAATAAAACGGTTCTTTTCGAAATTCTCTGCATTCTTTGTGGTTCTTAATCAAGCACGCCATACATTAGGTTTATATGCCACATTTCATTTAATTACAAATACCATTCCAGTGGATCTAAGTTCACGGAGATGACTTATTACCCTGCTTTGATGAAAAAAAATTATGAATTTTATTTTTACTGTTTTTTAATTGTGTAACACTAAACCAAAAGTACGACTAATCGCACGAAAATTTAAACTCCGATATTTATTTTACAACTTATTGCTTACAAAAGACTGAGCTTTGATTGCTTGTATAATATAATAATTTATCGTGTTTTTTTTGTTAATTGGATTTTTCTTTTTAAAATTTATTAAATATGTTGTTGGTTTTTTGAGTGGAGGTTAAGCTTTGGGCCGATTAAAACTATTTTATCTTCTATACCTTTCATTTTTGCATTGACCACTCCGGATTACACAACTTTGTTTTCCTTTCTTCTGCTGGAGTTTTCTCTGTCTTCAATATTCCTTCATGGTTTTATTGGCAATTTTCGTTTGGCTCCATCTACTCTCCGTATTTTCTAGTATGTTCTTTCTTAATCCTGAAGCCCTTGCTGAATGCTGAAGTAGATTTTGCTGAAAATGCTGAAAGTAGATTTTTCTCTCTACTTCCAAATTCACTTCCCTCTTACATGTGAGACTCTATAATCTTCTATTCCTTTATTGATTAGGATAAAAATAGTTATTAAATTTACACTGTGTCGTCATATTAGATAATATATAGAATTATATAAGAAAAAATGTGATTGTAAATGGTTTCGAGGTTGAAGCGCATGCGCGAAAGTAAGATGCAAATCCGACTAATACCCAAATCTTCTTAAGTTTTTTAATTCGACTTTTTTTTGCAGTATTTCGTTCGGGGAAAATATTGATTAAGTGATTTCTCAGCTTATTATCCTACGAGGTTTGAATCTTCATAACAATTTGGTATTTTGGGAAAAATAGGACTAATAAGAAAAAAAAAACAAAAGAAAATTACATAATGTATTTTTTCATCCGTAATGTTCATAAAATAAACAACATATTGAAATAATACAAACACTGATATTGACCAAAAATGTTTTACCTTAGTTAATTCTTAGATAAATTAATATAAAATTCTGTATTTAAACGTCCTTGCTTACAGTTTCACATTAATTATTGAGTGAGGAAGAAGATAGGATGAGATGGTAGGGCAAAAAGATGGGCAGAGTAGGGTGTGCTAGTCCCGGACCGGTTTCCCTACAAACTGCCCAACAGCCGCAAACTTTTTTTATTTTATTTATATTATTCGTGAAGTAATAGATTAATGATATACCACGGGTGCTATAAATAAATAAAATATTTATAAGTTAATTTTGCTCATTAATACTGTCAAAAGTGATAAGACAGTGGTTGTCTTTGCGATCTACCAAGTTATATTCTTTTTAAGGCTTAGAATATTATTTATATAAAATATATATTATAACAATTTATTTATAATTAATATGAAGTAAACAAATATATACCATGGAGTTACCCGTTTTCCGCCTAATGTCGAAGGAACCCCCAATTTTGGAGATTGTACAACTGTTTATTTAATTGGGCTATTCCTTGCTCAAAATGTTTAAGTGTGATTTACATGTAGTATGTACCTACTTCAGATTGTATGATTTTTTCAATATGGTGTAAAAAAATAATTGCAAGCCTTAATCCCATTATTATTGTTTTACTTTGTAAATGTATTACTTATGTATAATGTAATATTACGCGGTTACTAAAACTAAACTTTTTTATACAATAGAATGATGTTTAAAGGGAGCAGCATATAAGCAGGACAATTCATTTAAAATTAATTAATACAGAACTGAAAATACTTTAGAGCTAAACAAAAAATAATCTTTTTTCTAATCAAAACTTATTTTTAATTTACAATTGATATTTTTATATTTATTATAACCAAATATTTTTATATTTATTACAACCAAACCAAAACCGATTAGCCACGGCAGCATAAAGTAACGTTAAATGAACAAACAAACAATTATAACCAAATTTATTTGTTATTTTTAGAAGGTATAAATTGAGGATTTCAATGCTCCTAACTTTACTTGAAATTGCTATTAAATAATCTAGGAATTCCGAATTGTTTATTATAACACGTCTTTTTTTCTTTTTGGGTCAGAACAACTACGGATCAGGCTTGCAAAATTTCGACTTTTTCTCTACCCAGAATATTATCTTTTAGTATTGAACATTTTAAAGATTTAACAGTATAGTTATATAGTCAGTATATTAATTGTACATTCTAGCAGTGAAAATCTCAAACATTTATTGGAATTATAATATTTCCATCTGTCCGTTATTATAAAAAGAAAGGCTTAGTCTGCAATATGTACGGAACATATTCCTATATTCCCAATCTAAATCAACGGTTGGACAAATTTCTAACCTATAATCTATAAATTTAGCTCATATATGGCCTTGTAAATTCATTAGCCCATCTCTTAAACTCACTGCTTTAAAAAATCTGGTCTTCTCTTTATTTTAAAATCACTAAAGGCTAATCGATTTAATCGACTGTTCGGGTCGATAGTTGTCGCTTCGAAATTCTTAACTTTTCATTCTTTTCCCTTTTAATATTTTCCAAAAGTACAAGTTATCATGAGCTTCTTTAGTATGGAAAAGATGATGTAATTATGGGCAATCGTTCCATCTATAAATGAGCGTTTCAAAAACATTTATCATCTATACTTCGATTTGTTAGTTGAAACTTTTATTTCTTAATGAAACGAATACCGAAGCCTGCTCATTACCCGTAATTACATTCTTTTTTTCCTTACTAAAGCTCACGATTACTTGTATTTTTGGAAAATATTAAAAATGAAGCGAATGAACAGTTAAAACTTGTGAGTGAACTCGAAACGACAACCTGCGGAACAGATGCCATAATTTCATCACAACCTATGAGATTTTTATGTTTTTAAAACCCATCTACTGGATGTCTAAATTATTGGTACTATTGCTTTTGTGATCTGCCAATATTTTTTTTTTAATTTTTGTCAGTGTTAACCTACTGTTAGTAATAACCTTCCTTTTGGTTCAAATAGTCTCTTTTCTTTATGGACTTCGTTGTTCAGCAATAAAATACTCAATCAACTCTGGTTGAACATGGAATCCTCCCGAACAATGAAGTTGCAATGTCAGTGAAGAGCAGTTACCGTGAGGACAATGCGCGGCCTTGAGCTGCCCTCAGTTCACTACCACTTTCCCTGCTCTTTTCATCATCGGCTTTCCAATAAAAGTTCCAGATTTTTTTTTGTTATGCTTTTAAACGGATGTCAATCAATGTCAAATCAACAGGTATATGATGGAACAGAAAGTAAACAAAATAGTAGAGAGCCTGTTAATTATTTAATTATTTATAATTAATATTAATTATTGTAATCACAAGAATAATTTCACCGACGGTAATATCTAAATCAATGCATATGCAAAGAATGATCAACTATTGATTAATGCCACAATCACATTCATTTGCCCTCAAACTTTCTCCTTTCCTGTTCCTGAAGTTTTTAAAATCGGATTTAAGCAACAAAAAAAAATCATTCGATATTGTTGAAGAGGTAAATGGAGGAGGGGGGGGGGGTTAGAACCCTCATTTTAAACAATAAATTAAGATCTTCAAAATTACGAAAAGTTAAAACTTTGTTATCAATTTATCAGTTGTTTAGAATCAAACCGTAATGCGCACGCAATAGTCCAGTTTTCAAAGTTTTTGGAACTCAAAAAAAGTCTCAAATATATGTTACGATATTATTTAACTATTTTTTTTTGTGTATATTTGACTTTGGAAATAGACTTGCAATGTTATTATTGATTGGAAGCAAAATTTCAGAAGGATTAAAAAAATATAAAAATTGAACAAAATGGATTTGGAACTCTAGTGAAAACAGAAAATCATTCCATAGTTAATAACCACATATAAAACACCAATACATAGTTAAGTAAAAAAAAGCTATTATTTGATGAAGTGCTCATTCTTTAAAAAAATAAATTTAATTAAAATTTAATAGAAAAAACACATTAGATAATGAAATCAAAAAGGTTTGTAGCCTCATTAATAAATGGTATGTTGAGCCAATTTTTATTCGAAATACCTATAACCATTAAAAAAAAATGTTTTTATTAACAAATAAATTAAACTTTCGGGATTGCTATGACTGTATGTCATAAGTCCTCTTCATCATAACTCAAGGTTAACTTATGAAATGGAAATGATAATGAATATATTCTACAAGTCCCCTCTTAATTTTATCTTATTTAAAAGCTGCTCATAATTAAATTATGATAAAATATAAATAAAGACGCAAAGATGATATTTTAAAACTTAGTATCTTACAATTACTAGTAAAATCTTTTCATTAATTAATTAATAAAAACTTAGTATTTAACAAATTAAGATGGCAAATCAATCAGAACAAACTTTCTTATATCCTTCATGAGACAAAATCAGTAATTTAGTTCCTACTCTAAAATTCCAATCTAAATTATACTTATGCTCATGAATTTTTCAGTAATAATTCATTATTCTGTACTGTAGTATTGTAATATACTATAATTCTAACCCAAGCCATTCTAATTGGTTCCAATACGGTTCTTAAATCTATCAACTCACTTCCCCAATTAATCTTGAATGATCACCCTACAACTGTCAGTTCCTCTGTTAGATACCTTGGAATCATTTTTGACCAATCCCTTTCCAGGAAACCCCACATTGCCCAAATTTCACGTCAATCAATAAGCTCCCTAAAGTTATTCCATCGTTTCAGGCATCTTCTAACACTACCTATCCGTAAGCTCCTCATCACTTCTTTCATCTTTCCATACTTTGACTATGTTGTATGGCATATGGTGGCCTATTAAACAAGCTTAAGGAGGGACTGAGGCGAATAATCAACTGTTAGCTTCGATTTGTCTTCGACGCCCCTACGATGAGTTAAACTGGCTCTTCCCTTCTATTTCCTAGGTTCTTTCCTAAATCAATCCATCAACTTTCTATATCACTACATCCATCTTATCTCTATAGTCTCCTACAATTTAAATCCTATATCCAATCCCAGGGGAACATGATATAGCCCTTCCGATCTTTATATCCGTTCCCATAAAAGAAATACTTTCTTTATCCACATTTAAATCAAAACTTTTCCTGCATCTTCTAAATTCCCAAACAGATGCTCTCTAATCAATAAAAACTAATAGATATACTCAACATAATTGATTGTTGAATTACTGTAAATATTCCTCACTCATAATGATATTATTGTATGCTATTATTCATTCATTTATTTTTCTATTAGCCTATTTATATTTATTGTAATTTGTCTGCTATTTATTTTTATTTTTGTATTACTTTTTCTAATTCTCTATCAAAGCATACCTTTTAGTTATTATTTATTTTCAAGTTATTATGTAAATATTGTTTTATTTTAAAAATGTAGCCCTTTGGCAGAATATATTTTTATTAAATTTTGTTCATTTTTGTTATTCTTAAGGGGCCTGGTCCCAGAATAAAATTATTTTTCTATTCTATTCTATATCCATGATTTAAAATTAAAATGCTAAAACATCTTTTCTACAAAAAAAATGAATGTGTTAGCTTTTTTACTTTTTCATTATTTTAGAAATTTATAGACATAATCTCTGTCATAAGTAATGACAAGAAAACATTTACAAAACTCCTTGAAAAAATATTTTATAAATCTGGATCATCTAAGTAATATTACCTAGTAAAATAGAACTTCTATGTATTACTATAAAGAATCATCATATTTATAGATTTATAATATATGTTATATGATTAAGTATGAAAGTATTAATAAATTCATTTTTAGAGATGAAAAATACATGATTAGCTAATTATGATCTTTTATGTTTCAGATGGAGAATGAGCTGAAAGCAGTTCAAAAAGAGCTAGTCACAACGAAGAGTGCTTTAAAAGTACAAACAGCAAGATGTAGACATTTAGTTTCTGCTTTCACAAAGAAACTAAATGAAAAAGATGCAGAGATAAAGCATTGCAGAGAACTCAGAGAAAAACAGCTCAGCGGTCTTCTTCGTGCTCTGCTTGTTCTAGAAGCGCGTCTCAGAAGAGAGCAGAAAAGTATAAGGGAGATGCTTGCGGAAAAAGATAATATTATAAATGAGCAGAAACAGGAAATCGAAAAACTAAAAGCATCAGTAGAATTGAACAAAAGCATAAAACCTGACATTCCTGAGGAAACAATCATCAGTTTTGAGGAAAATGGACCAGCTGAATGCAGAGAAATATTAGCTAAGCCGGACCTCATCAGTTCGCTGGGTATTAGGGAAGGAAAAGAAGAATCAGATTCATCAGACACAGCAAGTACGAAGTCTTGTCTAGGTGACGAAAGCGATTATACAGTGCTTTGTTCTCCTAGGGTGTTGAATGTTCATGATAGAAGTGCTTTTTCGCCTATTAGAGGTCGACCAGAAGTCAAGCCAGAACCGAAAGAGGATTATCAGGATAACCCAGTTTTACAGTGTGTTAATCAAATACTTCTTAAAGATCAGGAAGATTTTCTGGAAGAACAAAGGCTGAGAGTTAAAGATAATTGGGATGAAGAAGATTCTGCTGTCGATGAAGAAGAAAACAGTCCCGCAAAAGTAGAAGACGTTAAAAATGATGAAGCCAGAGTGGCCCCTCCGTCACTGCCTCCTAAGCCTAAAAGGTCATCAGGCAAAAGGGTCGAATTCGCTGATATCAAACCGCAGTTTCACAACCCTCCCCCAGTTCTTCCAACCCCGCAGTCAATTGAACCCCCATTGGCTCTTCCATTGAGCATACTAGACCATGTAGAGCACAGTCAAGACAACGAATTATATGTCATTTCAAATTCAGCACTAGATGATGAAATAGTAAAACAACTTCGAGGGAGAACCCTTAATGTATCAGGTTTACAACTCAAACAAAGGAATGAATTGAGGAAACACAGTAATGTGCCTATGGGACTTCTTCATCCTAACCATAATACATCTCTAACAAAAGAAGAAAGTAATCAACCTGTCGTATTTAACCATCATTTTCCTCAACCTAAGCAAGTTTTAAAAGTCAGTATTCAAGAAAGTCCGAAGAGAAGTAGTTTTGGGGCATCACCTCCTAAAGTAGGTATGCCTGATACGATTAAGGTCGCATCCCCAGTTGCAACTCTCCTCACATCAGAAAATCAAAAAGATTCACCTAGTGTTTCTCAAATGGTTAGAAGATTTGAAGATTTAGGAACACAAAAACCTGAAGAAGAGAAGAAAGAAGAGGTAAAGGAAATAGTGAGCTATGATAATTTCTTGGAAGCGACTGGCCTGAGCCAAAAATCGATCATGACACCGAGTAGGATGATGACAAACCACAGAAGCGTTATGAAACCGAAAGATGTAAAATTAAGAAGTAAAGTAAAGGCAGCAGGAGTGATAGAAAGGTGCATCCCTCCGCAAGTTGTTGGGCCTACTGTAAAGTACTGGACCGAACCTTTCCTCTAAAGTTTAATATTAAATTAAATCTATATTAATACATATATTTATAACTTAGATATAAGATCAAATTTTTTGCTGGTAAAAAAATTAAATAAATAGTAAATATAACAATTTAGAAGAGATGACAACATATGTAATTATACGAATTATAGATTATTGTAAAATTGAGGTAGTGCAGAAATATTTAAAACTAATAATGTAATCATCTTTATTAATTAGTAAGTTACTTTAACATTTATTTTTTTCTCATCAATGGTCTGAAATAGATACTAAATTCTGGTTGTAAGCCTATTAAATGTGTATATATGATAAAGGTATCTGTATGTCTAGATGTATAATATGGGTGGACAATCCCCTCATACATGAGCCAATGTAGACGATATTATCGAAAGATCAAAGAAGGATTTGAAACAAGCTTTTCTTGCTTTACAGAATGCTTGGTGATGCTTTGGGACATTGGCATCTACGTTATAAAGTGTTAACAGTTTACTGTGTCCTGGTTCTCTTGCAAATGCATATGACTCAATCAGTCCAGAAGTACATTACTGTCAAGTCATTTGCTAACGTGCAAAACCATAGTTCACCAAAAGCTTACCAGGCCTATAACATAAGCTTCAAAAGCCCTTACCCTTGTCTAAATCAGATGTTAATAGTCGAATGCTCTTGAAAGAAAAAAAGAAAAAGAATAGAGAGATGCAGTTGGCATCATTGGATCAAAAGCTTGGAAAACCCTTGCAGTGTGCCTTGATGAGGCTGAGATCCGCAAACTATTTTAAAGATTGTGGTGATGATATTTAATATTATTAGTTCCTTCTGAATGATTGAGAAAGCGATTTTCATTAGATTTTTAATGATTTAAGATTTAAATTCCTAATAAGCACTACATTTAGATGTAATACAAATTCCTAAATGTACTTTTATGTGGTTGGTGTAATTTTTGGAGCACATAATTTTTAAAATTACTATTATATGTGTAATTAAAATTATAATATTATTGATTTTGTAGAATTCAAACATATAATGATTAAATAGGAAATATGACTGTAAAATGAAATTAATGTAAGATTGTATGTTTATTTATTAAAATATAACGATATATTTATTGATTTTAGAAGAAAATTTTATATTGCAACAATTGTAAGATTAAATTAGTGTATATATTTATCTATGTACCTATATGATGAAAAGTGAGTACCTTATTGATGCAAATAGTACCATTAAAATTAACTGTTAAATAAATAAATGTTCAACCTTAAATCTATTTACTTTTTTCTATTTATATTAGAAAAAATTAAAAATTATGAATATATTATTTTCTTACTTATTAATTTTTTCTTTCCCTATTCCTAAAGTTTTATTATACTCCCAACAAACAGTTAAGTGACATTGTGCTCAGTAGATATTCTAAAAAAGCATTAATCGGGCTAAATTATTTCAATTACTTTAATTAATTAATTGAATTTACTGTTATGCAAAAGAGTCTAACAGTCACATAGTCAAATTAACATTGAAATTAGCAATTTTTTAAAATCCACGTTCTCTATTTCTGTCAATTGTTATTTTGAACTTAATGCTTCAAGCTTCACATTTAACATAATAAAAAACTATTTACGCCATAATTTTCTACAAAAAAACAGGCAACACGTAGAAAATTATGAAAAAAAACACAGGAACTTTGCATGTCTCTAAACTATTTTAATATCATAATCACAGATCTTATAAACCATAGAATCGAAATAAAGAAATAAATATTTACATTAATCAGTTTCTTATATCCCAAGTGCGCTTCAAACAATTAACTGATTTTGAGATATTCTGACTATGCATTCCATTTGCAAAAGAACACATGGTGTTACATTTTTATGGATGACGTTATAATGTCTCCTTAAGATTGAGAATGCTAATCTTTTTAACAAATTTACTCCTTAATCCCAGCAAAAGGGCATGTACATCCGTACAAAATGATTGGTCAGATATTCCGACTGTTGTTGATTAGTTTACGTAAATTTGAAACTTCTTTTGGAAAGTTTTATACTTTTAAATTTCATACTTCATCAAACCCTACAATTTAATGCATGCAACACTAGAAAATGAGCATAAAGGGAATGCACCATTGTGTTGTGAACTAGCTTACAGTAGACTCACCCCATACATTTTCTTTGGTGAAATATTAAAAAATAAGGAAATTGATTTTTATTTACTGAGATTTTAGTTAGTTAAAAAAGTAAATACTAGCTACTTAAAATTAATAAAAGTTGAAACGAACTCTTAGTTTTTCAAAATATTATTTTGTAATAGGTATAGTTAACTCAATGTAAAAAAAAAAACTAAGTGAATCTGGGTAGCATTAGAATACTTAATGTTTCACCGAGTTTAAAGCTACCAAATCAAAAGGACTGTGAATCTGTCGTTCTCAAAGCCAACCTATAAGAACAAAATTGTAATAATTTCAGCTAAGTACAAGGGCTCACAGGACTTTAACATGCGGAGAGCGATATTTGGAAGGTAACTCAGTTTTTCTCATCTCTAATGCATAATAATACTAGAACTATTTTGAATGATGGTTATGATTATAATGATTAATTAGATTAGAAATTTCTGAAAAGTGCAATAAAAAAAATAAATAAAATTAAAAAATGCAAACAAGTTAGGTATGTTAGGCTGAAGGCGAGGGAGGCAGTCCTCCCGACAAAGAAGGGAATACAAGTGGACATTAAAAAATGTTAATTACTAAAAGAATCTTAAAATCTGATTGTATTAAACAAATAAATTTGATTTGTATTGAACACATAAATATCACCACATACAAGCAAAAACTGCTTGTATTTCATGAAAAATATTCCTAATAGCATGCTAAATAGATTCAAAAGTTATTTTTAAAATTAGGATAGAGATGATGTTATATTTCACATAAAAAAAGGTAATAACTTTCAATTTTATTTTGCCATAGTATCTCAGTCTCAGTCTTTATCCTTGTTGCCTATTAAATAGAAGATTCAGAAGAATACCCATTCTCAACTATCACTGCCTTTTAAAAGAATAAAGCAAATGAAAAATGACAATGAACACCAGAAAAAAAATGTATATTTTAGCAAATATACATATGATAAATCACTATAAGTTAAAAAACTTTGACAACAAAACCTAAACTTCATAATTAATTTATAAGTTCTACTTAAGATCGCCATTTTAAGTGGTTAGAAAATTATTGGAGTTTAGTCAATGAATTGTTCATAAAATAAGTAAGTTAGGCTTATTTAACAAACTTATTTATTTTTTTACTGGATTATTGATGTACAATCCATTGACCATACCCCCAACCGTTTTCTGTATTTCTCAGGATATATCTGCAGCCCTCGGTGAATTAGTGGTTAATTTGAATTTTGTCCAGAGTGAGTTAATCATATTGAAGAAAGTGGAACTGTGTCATTCTAGTAGAAATAGAGTTTTAATATAAGTAATAACTCTTTTTCAGTCCAGTGCCTGACTTTGCCCTTATTCACTACAAAAATAATACAATTGTGCTTTCTTAAATACTAGAAACTCATATTGGGAAAAATTTGACTTAACCATTTACTCACCGAGGCTGTAGATATATAGCCATCCATTTCCTCTTTGTTTAGTAAGATTTATTTTTTAAGTAAAAAAATTAAATCATACCTATCCACATATGATTCTCTCTTTTACTGCATTTTTCTGTAGTGTCCTGAGATTGTTTTCTCTAGTATACCTCCAACTGAAAAGGAAATATATCACTTTGAAAGAAAAAGTTAAAAACAGATAATAATCATGTTCAAATATGTTTCTAGATGTATATTCTTCATTATATTATCTTTTTATTCCTGTTATATATAAGTTATTTAAAATATATTCGCAATTAGCTATTGACAAAAAACTAATTGAATTATTACTTTAAATTACTTAATTTTACAAAAGTGTTTATGTACATAGATACATATGTGGAGCTCATAAAGTACATTATTATTAAGAAATTATTAATAAATTTTCCAAATGGAAGTAAACCTAATAATTATATTTTTTCATAATTATAAATCTCATACTTTCCTTTGATCAGAAGATTTTATACAGAAATTATAAAGATTAAAAATAAGAAATCTGATCACTCCTCATGTTTACACGAGATCGCCACCCGTAGCGCTGCAAGCAAGCAATCCACTGTATAGGAACCCAACTAACATTCAAAACGATTCTCGAAATTAATTTATAATTTTGTTCAAACTTCAACTAAAGTTATTTCATTAATAACCTCATTACACTTTAAAACGTTAGATTTAAATATGTTAATAGTTTATGATTATAAAATATATTGTAGTTAGGTGATAAAGTATGACATATAATAACATCACGTCTATTAAGTTATTACAATTTTACACATCTAAATTAAAGCATTAATAGATTCTAAATCTAATAAACATTTTCTACGTTACCTTGCTATGATTGAAATTAGAAAACTGCCCTGATAATTTGAAAAATGATTTATCTAAATTTATTTTGTATTGAACCCAAACATTTTAATAAAAACTACGCAATATTATTACACTTGGGCTTCATTGGACACACATTAATTAAAAGAACGTTGACGTTTTGTTAACTTTTCCCGTAAGGTATCTGACCCTATTGGACGGTATATAGATTAGCTTCCTTGTTTTTCACAAACTTACGCTCGAAATTACATCCAAACACACCATGATTGGTTTGCTAGTTTAAATATAACTGAAAATCTCTTTTGATTTAAACATTCAAACAATAAGGTATACCGTTCAGAAAAGAATAGGCGAGAGAAATGTAGGTAGACAGCAATTCAGTTTCGCGTATCGGCCACTGACTGAGAGGGAATCATACGTTTTACTGATTAATTAAATTTATTAGCAATTCCCTCCAAAAAAAATACTTGTTGCCAACTGCTAATAACTTAATTTACCTTTACTTTATTTATCATTGCTTTTAATCTATGCATTAAATTACCAAAGAACTCTATTTTACTTTTTAACTTCTTTTCTTATTATTTCTATTCTATTTTAGTTCAGAATATGGTAGGGGCTCTACTTTTTCCTAGCCAATGGTTGTGCAAGGAATTGATTTGATTAAGATCCAATAGATTTCCCTATCATTAATGTTACCGACTTAATAGACGCTGGGTGAGCCACAGGAGGGTTCCAGAAAAGATAGCATCAATTGATGGCTATAAACAGAATAAATATTTAATCTACCAAAGTAGTTCACGAGCTCAGTACCTAAAATTATATAACTAAGCAGCCTACATACTGATCCACCCCAATGCCTGATAAAATTCCTGATGATTTCATAACATTTTAGCGTTTAAAATGTCAATTGGACTTTACCTAAAACACCAAAGGTTCATAGAGGTACTTAACCCTTAATCTTCCTCATTTTGACTACTATATCCAGCCAAAACATATTTAAATGAATATTAAATAAAACAATTAGATAAGTTAATAACTAACATTTTTATTGATGGGGAAATGGTTGGCTGGATATATCTTAGAAGAGTGTGAAATAGTCAGGGGGTACAGTTAATAAATATACACCAAATAAGTTTAACTTATTTTATTTGAGTCAAAATTTCAGCCTAATTTTTAATCGGGGCTGAGAATGAAACAGAAGCAGAAAAACTATATAAAAAGTACAGTTCCAAAGAAATTTTAACAGGTTGATTTAAACAGAAATTATGGTATTGATAAGAAGGAAATGCAAAGAGGAAAAGATAAGTAGTAAAATAATTGATTAGAAATAACAAGAATGGAAAGAACATTTAACATTATTGTTTATTATTACGGCGCTACAACCTGGTGACAGGTCTTGGTCCATCTCATACATTTAACATTGAATATTAAAAAAATATAGTTACAGACACAAAATATAAGCCTATATAGTTTTTTACAAGCAGATAAATCTCATAGCTTGCATAGACTTCTACTAACTACTACAAATTATTAAAAGTCCTAAAATTACAAACTACCACAGGTTTTAATTGAAAAGGGACATACTCAGTCATAGCTAAATAGATTCAAAATAATTAAGAGCAGCAGTTCTTCACTAGACAGAGAAAACAATCACTTAAACATATAATCTATGACTGTCTAGAACATGTTTGTCAAACACCTAAATTAACCAATAACAATCCATTTGAAAAATTGAATACCTATTACCTAATTACGTCCTATGTAATAAAATTCACTATGATTTCATAAAATTTGAAAATTGGTTAGAATTTGAAAAGTTCACTATAAATTGAGGATGTTTTGTGCATCAATATTTAGATACTAATTGGTGACTTTAGTACAAAAATCATTTGTGTCCCTTATAGTTACAGGCTAAGATTTCATATTATAAATAAATAAGTAAGGTAAATAGTAAATACTTGTAACATACGACAAATAAACAATTTTTTTAAGAGGTACTTTGAAAGGAAAAAAAGGCCGAAAAACTGATTAATGTTGTATAAAAAATTAATGGAGCAAACATGAAATAACCTAATTATTGTTATGATACTTTCATTATTACTTTCAGCATCAGAAATACATTAACTACATAATATTATACAACAAAAATGGTAGATTACATTTTGTTAATCAACATTTATTTATTTAAGATTGATTGGGTGTTAAAACATATTCAAAAAATAAAATTTTTTGAAGATAAATTCAAGTTAAATTATGAATCTAGCGTAAATCAAAGTAGCAATAAAAAAAAATATCAATAAACACTCCTCAGATATGAATAAAAATAAGAACTTTATCACTAAATAAGAACATAAATAAAAATAAGTGATAATGATAATAATCTACATGGATCCCTATACTTTCGTACAGATCCACTTTAGTAAAACTGAGTAATGCATTTTATATGTGAACTGCTAAACCATCTCTTCCTTTGTGTGATTCAAGGGATAATGAATTTGGTAAGAAATATAATATCAGCACTACTGAGGTGTGTGGTCTCTTAAAGCAGCATTAACCAGTTCATTAAATTAAGTGCTGCTTTCCCTCAACTTCAAACACTGAGCAAATTCCTTGAGTACTTCATAAAGTTGTTGTACACTTATTGGACCATGAATAAGCCTGAGAATCTTTCAAATATATGAAGCTCTCGCTTTTGGAAAAAGTTCTCAACAAGGACTATTTTCCTTGCAGATTACTCAAGAGCAGTAAATACTGGAGCAGTTTTTTTATCTTTCAACAATGTCCAAATCATCTATTCAGTCAAAGATTTGCATTGTCTAGTTTGAAGATGGCTCTTCTTCACTGGATAACAGATTCTCTGACTGTTTTTCCATAAAAACTTAGACTGTATTGATTGATGTGAATTCATAAGAGAGATAATCTTGAAAACCTCTTGAACATGCCACATTTTCAATACTTTTTTAATCAGTTTTACTAAGCATATAAGTCTTATTGAGGTAGTAAACCTTTTCGTGACTTGGTACTGAGAATCATGCTGAACAAAAATATAGGTTGATTTTACAATCCATAAAAAAGTAGTGAGTGAGCCTGTATATATCTCGTACTTTGTATTACATTCCATAACAGTGATTAACATTTTCCACTCAAACTAGTTACTTTGATTTGGAACATTTTCATTGTCTGATAATATTCCAATTATACATGGAATAATATAAAATAATATCAAATATAATTGAAATATCAAATAACTTTCAATTAAAAATGCTTTCATTCATATCATGGGGATTATGTACATTTTCATTTCACATTTAAGCTGTGGTATAAATTTTAGATTTATACATTTGCTGGGAAAAAAAGATAAAACTATAGATTTTTAATACTATATATCTTTCTGTCATATACTTGAAAGTTGAGAGACATGAAATGATTAAAAAGAAAAGCAGGCAAGAGAGATCTAAAATGAGATAGAACAAAACATGAACTGAGAAGAAGTAAATCAAAAATAGTTAAAAAGAGAGAATTACTTAAAGCAAGACCCAAAAAAAACACCAAAATGTAGGCAAAGGGTATGTTTTGTTTTGAGGTACTTAAAATAATTATAGTTAGAGACATGGATAAGAAAAAGAAGAAGTATTCACATTTCTATAATTCATTGTTTTTAATCACTCCATATATATAGTCTAATTCTTACTTACAAACTAGATACTAAAAGTTTAATTCTTAAAGAAAATGCCATGAACTAAATAAGCTGCTATATTACTAGAACTTATTTGGTTTTTCTGAGTTCTATTACATATTGTGATAGAGCTATACTTTAAGATCTTAGTTTCTATTAGCTCTAAGTAAAATAAGAATGGTTGATCAAGCATTCTGCTCAAGCCAATATCAACTTTGGACATACATGGTCAAGCACCATTTGTTTCTTGGATAATGTTAATCTCAGGTGGTTGATGAAAAAGAAATCATATTACGTTTTTGAAATGTGTAGTTTAATCTATCAATAAATCAATCAATCCAAGTTCTGTATGAACAATAACGGGGTCAAATCACTCTAATTTTATAACTCCAAATCAAATCAAACATGAAAGGATTTTTGCCATGGAAAGCAAGGATAGCTTTTCTTTCCCTTCTTTTTCTACCCTTCGAGTTCTCTCAATAAAGTTGAACCTTATAACTTATAAAAGTATTTTATTTATATGTTTCAAAATAAATATCATCGCATAAGATAATAAAATAAATAAAAATAAGATAACGTACAGTCTGTGTTTTTAATTTATCCTCTTTTTCCTCTTACCTTCTTTTTTTCTATTCCTAGCCTCCTATTCTAATTCTCCCTATCTTGTAATAGTATTTTCATTTCTGGAATGGTGCTCCCTCTTGTAGTTCCCAATTTTTGCAATGTCATATTACACAGGCGTGGATCTGCTATGAGAATCTTTGGTTCCAAGAAGAATCTTTTGACTAAAGTCAATTCTGGAGATTCTGCTCAAACTATTTCAGACGAATTTTGAATATCAACCCTTGTTTGTTAAATAGCTATAATCAATTGTGTGACCTTACAAAGACCTACTCTAGATAGATCTAAGTGCGGCATTTAGGATCAACAGCCGATAACTCCAAAATTTCAAAAATTTACTTTTTCACATTTGTCACTGGCTTAGTTAAGCAATTGTTTCTATCACGACACTTAGCTGCCTTATTTCCCATGGTTTGAAGTGCTGAAGAACCTGTAGTTTCTAGAGCATAAAATTGCTTGATTAAACTATTGAAAAATATGAAAAAGTTAATTTTTGAGCTATCGGCTGCTGATTCTGAAAGCCTCAAATGAAATTTTCTTATAATCCCAAATTTTTAATAACAAAAATTATTTCATGGACTTTTGTATTCGTCACATATCCTTGTTTATTATTTTTTAAATTTATCAAAAGGAAGTTTATATAATATATGAATTTCTTGAATGAATTATTAAGTGGATTTGAGCGCATTCTAGCGGTCAAATGCTAAATCAGGAGTAATTAGATGGTTCGAACACTGACCGCAAGATGCCGCTGCTCTCGGGCGACTCTACAGGTAAGTTGATAACGGCTCTCCAGTAGTGCTCTGTTAGCGGTAGCAGTTGGAGAACAGGTTGCAAATCTTATGATTCACGATAGAAACGTTATTCCTCAGTGCGAGTGTTCTTTCGATGTGATAGTGCTGTGTGTCCTAGTGGAAATATTATCTCATAGTGTGGGCAGCATCAACTAATTAAAGAAACAAGAATAAGTTATCATCATGGTCGAGGAGAACACTTTATCAAGGTTGTATTTTTATAATTTCCAACATAAAATTTAGGAAATACTTATTTTTATTTATTTCAGTACATATCATATATTTTTCTATGAAATACCTATGTACTCGTATTTGTTGGTTTATAAATTTAAACAGGTTTTTAATTTTTTGGGGGGATATAAAGAACAAATTTACTCATAAAAATGATTATCATATAACTGCTTATATACACACGTTTATTATTATTGTTATAGTTAAATTGAAAAAACCCCCAAAAAAACCCATTATTATCTTACTCATAGATTACATGTTAATCTCAAAAGTGATCAAAATATGATAGAAATAGAAAATAATACAAATCAGTTAAATTAAAAAATAAAAATTATGCTGTATAAATTATTTTATTTTTTTCTCGAGAGTAAAATGCATTTGTAATATTTCTAACATTGATGCAGTTTGCAGGTCAAAATTTTATCTACCAACTTAACAACTCGAAATTCCCTCTATTTCATCTAATCCTATCATCTGAGCTAATTGAATTAACTTTCAATGATCGAAGGGTTCTTTTTTATGAAAATATACTCCTTCATGAACAATCCAAAGACACAAAATAGTTCTGTTTTATTATTTATTTATATTTGCGGTAATTCTTGTTTACTGAAGAGATTAAATTTAGTACTACAATAATTAGCAATTTATTTTACAATCCTAAAATGATTGATAGTTATTTAACAATATGTTATAAAAAAGTAGAAATTTGGTTGTATTTCATCTTTCCTTTAATTATTGGCGTTTTATAATTTATTTTATTATAATAAGGTAAATAATAATTTAAATCTGTTATTCAAATAATAATTCTTGGGTTCAAATCTGGATGCTGTAGATAAATTATTTAATCAGATAGCCGTGGTTGGAGCCTGTGGGATCTAACGACCCTACTGGGGCTCACCCAGCCTCTACGGATTGTATTATCAATTCAAATTCTTACCGTTAAAAATTTATCAATTACCGTCTTTTTTTTTGTTGTTTAGAATGAGGGTATAATTGGATATAATTATATATATATATATATATATATATATATATATATATATATATATATATATATATATATATATACGTAGATAAATATAAAAGGAAGCAATATAAGTGAGGTTGCCATGTTGACCGTTTGCCGAACTAACCAAAATCGAATCCTCTCCTAAAATATTCACGGAATACATATTAAGGCACAATAGCGATGGGATTGTTGTTGGGCAGAGACGCCCTGATTGTCTCTAATGTACTTAATTCAGTAATTTATCCAGTTAATAAATAATCAAAATTAACTGAAAATTAATCAATAATTACACTCAAGGTACTTTCTTGTAGAAAATTCATTTGAAAAGTTCATAAGATTATGGTTTAGGTAGACCGTTTAAATTAATCGGTCGCGTGACAAAGTAAATTAAAACTCATTGAAATCCCTTCCATCCGTGCGGTGTGTATGTATGGATCAAGCTATGTTAAAATATTCTGAGTTTGATAACAACAAAAATTAGACTTTTTTTCTATCCTGTATACTCCAACCCATGGTGGGTCTTGGGTTCAATGGGGGTAGGGACTGTACTGTTTCTTGGACAACGGTTGTGCAGCAGGGAAGTGATTTGTCCTAGATCACGCTCAAGCGCCAGATTTTCCCCTTATTTTTGGTACCCATTTTATAGATGTTGGGTGAGCCCAGAATGGTCCTAGATCCCATTGGATCCATCTCAGGCAGCTATCAGATTAAATATATGTCTGCCAGCGAACGGGATTTGGACCCAGGACCTTTGGCTCGGCAACTTTAGGTAGGTTGTTGAATTATTGTTGAAGGTTGAATTGAATTGTTGTAGTTGGGAGTTTGAATATTTCTCGTATACTTCCAAGGGTATCCATGAGTATCCATCTTATTAGTTCGACTATCAACGAAATCTTCGCCCTTAACCCAAGCCCAGTACTAAAGTTTATGACAGTCCATTAAATTTTTGAAGGACTGTAAGGGCTATTGAATTGGGCATTACGGCAACGATGACGCATAAGCCGTCAAATTAAATTGAAGGACGAAAACGTAAAAAACATATAAGTGTCTAAGTCATTGAATTGACACCATGGGATTTGTATAGGCTTTTGATAATCGGAAAATTCGAGATATGTCTACTGATATTACATAGTTTGAGGCAAATTTATTTGAGTGTTAAATTTGAGGGAAATACATATTGGAGAAGAATATAGGGTATCTGTTCCGCAGGTTGTCGCTTCGAGTTGAGTTACAACAAGTTTTAACGGTTTACTCTTTTCATTCTTAATGTTTTCCAAAAATACAATTTATTGTGAGCTTTAATATGGAAAAGGGAATTTAATTGTGGGCATTGAGTAGACTTTGGTTATCCTTTCATCAAGAAATAAAAGTTTCAATTAACACATCGAAGTATAGACTTTGTTTTGTTTGCTAAAACGTTCATTTCTAGATGGAAGGATTACCGAACTGTACATATTTCCTATAACTACTTTCTCCTTTCCACACGAAAGCTCATGATAGCTGGTATTTATGGAAAATATTAAAAGGAAAACGAATGAAAAGTTAAAACTTGTGACTCAACTTGAAGTGACAACCTGCGGAATTATTACCCAATAAAGTTTATAATTAAAAAAAAACGTACCTAAATATGATTGATATAACTTACTTATAGAAAAATCTGATCATGTAAGGATATATAATAATAAATATTTATATTATAGGATATGAATATAGCCTATACTAAATCTAATTAAAGTAGTAGCATTATTAAAGTTTTCAATACTTACAAAACAATATTTTCTTTATTATTATTTTTTTTTACTATTTTGATTTTAGTGATTGATTTGACATAAAATATTTGAAGTTTTAAATTGAATATTATAACAAAGAATTTTCTTCATTAAAACCCTACCGACCAGAGAACGGAACGATCCCGTAATCTAAAAGTTTTTTTGTCGGTGGCTTTATTCCAAGTTTTATTAAATTATTCAATTATAAAGGCTTAGCTATTTATATTAAAGAATTGTTTGGCTATGAGATGTTTCTTTTCAAACTTTACCACTTTTTCACTAAGCTTATTAAAATGTAAATCCATGAATTCATACTATTAGATATTACTAGACCTCCAAAAGTAATCATAGTAACACATATTACTGCTTAATGTTCCATAAAGTATTGTAGTGCAAATAAATATATATTTCTTTTCTTGGTTAATCCGTCCTTAGGAGGGAACGTAAAATGGCGGCGCAAGACTGTGCGGTGTCATGCTCGTTAAAGATCCCCTATTACAATTATACCTGATGGGCAAAAATTAAGACTCCCACTGTAGCGTTGCCGATTAGGTAAAGTGAGGTTAAATACATAAACAGACAATATATATATATATATATATATGTATATTTATTGAAATAAACATTTTTTCCTTCATTTATCCATAGGATATAATTTACAAAATGATTACCTCTTCGGTATCTGTTTGATTTTGTTTGTAAATTAACATTTAAGTTTAATAATCAATTTTTTTTATAATAATTTTCCTTTCTAACTAATTACTGAATATTTATTTGTATCTCAAACTGCTCATGAAAGTAAAAAACTGTTGAAGAACTTTTAAATTTTGTGATGAAGCTTTTTCTATAATCCAACAGGCGCCGGTTATACCATACCGCACAACAAGTTATTACGATCCGAATTACATATACTCTGGTCTACAAGTCCGTCTATTATTATTTAGTATTCTATTTATTTATATATTATAGTGGTATTATTTATAAAATTTAGTGATTAGGTATAACTCAATTAACCCTCTTCAGGTTCATATGTGTGATTTCTTTGAAAAGTGAAATTTTCGTTTATATGAATAAGTATATAAATACAAAATCGGGATCTATCTGAAGATTCCTTCACCGTATTTGGTTTTAGGAGCTCGTTAAAAAAAAAAAAGTGTAAACAATTGTTGTTAATGGTAACAAGGATATTATCCGTACAGAATCGCAGAATTATTGCAGGTAACTAGTGCATTGATCCCCTGTTGCAAACAGAACGTATGTAGATAGCTCTGTGTTACCAGCTTTGTTAATGCACTGCCAAATAAATTAATCCTATCAGGGATTGAGTTAGTAACACATTACTTAAACAGCTGTTAACGCATAACGGGAAAGCCACTATTAGTAAATCATGATTATGTTGAGTAGATCACACATCAAAAGATGGTTTATCTCTACAGAGACGGTGAATAGTATATTCATAGAATAGAATTTAATATTTTAAACTGAATTTTAATGAGGTATTTAATAACCTTCTCATTAGATTACAATTCGTTTAATTTCTCACTGACTTATTTTCTCAAGGAATAATTCTTGAAAATTTAAAGACATTCCTTTATGCCCGGCAATTAAAAAAAAAATCGTTGACCTTTACCTGAATAATATGGATTGGCCGAGGTATATTTTTACATTTGAGGGGTAGGGCATTTTCCTTGGCTTTGAATTGCACAATTCTAATAGTCATCGATTGACTCGGAATATATATTAAATTATTGCCAACACTCTGATAATTGAAATAATAAAAAATAAATAAATAAAAATAACGTCTCTCATTTTAAAACAAATTAACGAACAAAAATACATCTTTCTCTAATTATCGTAATTTATTGACTTGAAGGCTTGTTTCAGAAAATTAAAATGCCAGACTAATAATTATATCATTTATTTTCCTGATATTTACATTATTAGTTTGGCCGTTCCGCGGGATCATTTTCGGATGTTTTTCTAACTTTAGATAATTTTTTAATTAGCAATTTTATTTAAAGGCATATTTTAGAGTTTATAGGCATATAATAATATAATTAAAATGGTAATAAAAACACAACAGACAATTGATGGATCTAATAATGAAAAAAAAAAATCTTTAAAAACTAATGGTAAAGAAAAAAAAGATAAAATTAGGAACCATTTTCATTATTAATATGTAAAAGTGATTAAGTGTAAGGCATAGGCTCTAATCAATTGTAGTGAACGTAGATCAATGTGGTGTACGTCCTAGGGTATCAGTTATTTGTCTTCCTGAGGAATTTGGTGTCGCCATTATAGACTGGTAATCACCTCCCTGCACAATCGTTGTCTTAGAAATAGCACAGTCTCTACCATGTACTGAACCCTAGACTCTTTATCGGTTTTATTAGCATAGGTTTTTGTGCTATTTAGACTGGATTATATATTGTGCTAACTAGATATAGACATTATATAGACTGGCGGACAAATGTTTCATCGCACCATGAAAGTTATATTTTTTGTCGCGATTTAAGAAGATTTCTAAACAAACCTAAGATTTCATGTAATGAGATTAGCTTCGGGATCGTGTTACATTGTTAAAATGTGGCGTTAGCCTTGGCGGCAGTAAATGTCTCGGCGCTTGTAGGTATGTCTTGTGCATATATAATGTAAAGAAAAGTAGTCAGTATTGATCCTTGCGGTAAACCTGCCAAGACTGGTCCGGCTTAATGCATTTCCAAGTGCAACCGAACACTGAAAATCTTTGTAGAACGATGAATAAATAAGGTAGTTTGAAATGTAATTATTAAATTAATTTTATTATGAAATAAGTTAGACAAAAAAAATAAAAATTGAATTTTTACCTTTAAAGCCATGTTGAATCGAAAAAATAATACAAAATATTTATACGTCCTACGCTAGTGATGTTATATTATATATTATATATATATATATTATATATTATATTATTATATGTATATTATATATATATATATATATATATATATATATATATATTATATTATATAAAAAAATCCTTTGGAATTTTATCATTATTTATTGCAGAAGTTATTGAATTTTTTTTTACATTTAAAAAAAATTAAAAACATGTAAAAGTGTAAAAAAAAAGGAATTTTTATTCTTAAATAGTGCCTGTATTCATTTAAATATCAAGAATAGTTTCTCTATCATTTCTGAAGAATTACCAAAAAAATTAAAAACACGTAAAAGTGTAAAAAAAAGGAATTTTTATTCTTAAATAGTGCCTTTATTTATTTAAATATCAAGAATAGTTTCTCTATCATTTTTGAAGAATTACAAAAAAAATAAAAAATTAGCTGCCGTGGTAGTCGGTCAATAGAGTCCTTCCAATTGTAGGGTTTGCTACAAAATAGAGGTAGATATCATTCAAATTTTTGGAAAAATGTGTTATAAAAAATGAATTTCTGATTTATGTTAATACTTTTTTTTTCAAGTTCTTTGATTGTTAAAAAATTTAAATTTCATTCGATGCAAGATAAATTTGATTCAAGAAGCTGACGATTATAATCATTATTTCCTTTTATGGAAATAATGATTGAAATGATTAATTATTATTAAATTTTATTTGTTTAATCATTTAAGTGATGTATAATATAAGTGATATATATAGCAGATGTGTTGTAGCCTCATATATAAAAATATAAATATAAAAACTCATTTTTCGAATTATTTATATTTTTAAATGAACTAAGAGCTTGTTTACCATGAGCTCTATTGATTGGACCTACAAATTTCTCCAACAATCCACTTCCTTTTTTCTAAAAATATAATATAGTTAAATGAAAGTCCAAAGACGAAGGAGTTACATAATTATAACAATTACACTGCATTAATTATGCTAATGTAATAATTAATATCCTGCATTACTATACTAAATGTAATATTGTTTGTGACTTCTTTTTATATAAATTCTAGGCTAAGAATGATCTATTTAACAAAAAAAAAAAATTAAAATTAGGGTTCAATAGCGGAAGCCTCCGAGGACTAGATCAATTCTAAAGATGTTTTCGTGACGAGATGCAGTTTAGCTTTATCAGATCATTCTATTCAGACAGAATAAACAGTACGAAATGAAATCTGCATAATCTTAATTAATATTTTTATTCTCTTCATATTTGCATCCACTCCTGTTGTACGAACAAAAGATAATTAGCAGATTTGCTATCAGTAAAGCATCCAGAGGTACATCTCCCACGAGATTTTATTTAATTTCTTATAATAACAGATCCCTCACTCACATTCTTTTTTGTCTGTTCTCCATCTGTTCTTTCAATGGAATGAGATGTGAATGTTATTTTTCGTGAAAGAATTGTTTTATTCACCAATCATTGCTATCTTAAGGTTTGTATGCAAAGTTTGTTTGTTTGGGGTTTTGATTGAAACGCTTGCAAACGTTTTCTGTGGGTTTGTTTAGCGATGTCGTAAATTTGTAATGCAAGGGTCCATACTGGTTATAGTAAGTGTTTAATTTTTGTCTTGTTTTTCATTTATTTATTTTTTATAAATTGAGTTTAATATTTTGCGACGGGCTTTTTTTCTTAACAAGGAGCCTTTTGGATACTGCTCGCTGTTTCAGGCTACTTCAATACTTAATAGATAAACGCTGTACGCTCCCAATTTATTACGAAAAACTCATATGCATGGCTATTATAAGACCTATTTGGATTTAAGAAGTAGACCTTTGGGACTCCATTAAGCCATCGAATTCCTCTTGTATCCTATCCTTCATCATCTTTATCAAATTCAATCCTCTTTACTGCTCATAAAGTGTAAGGTTTCCTTCTGTACAGCCAAGACCACACCGTACGATCCTCTAACATTTCTTTTCTATTCCATTCCAGGCTTCTCTTTGCGGAGCTTTCCTTAACACCTTCTTCCCATGTCTGTCGGGGTCTTCCTCTGGACCTTCTTCCACCAACCTTATCCTCGTATATCATCTTGGCCTGCCTATCCTATGGTATCCTATCCTTACAAACCAAAATCCTTTGTAAAATCCTCAATTCTCCTTAATTTATTACGAATAAAATCATATATAATGACCTCAATGTTACATTTGTTGCAGATTTGACCCGAACCCAATACCAGTCTTTTCATGACAAACTTCATTCCCACTCAAACCCACTAGTTTCAAACCTAGCTACTCCTTCAATTCTCTATAATCCTCTGGGGCGTCTGGAAAAAAGATACTACTAGCCCTAGTGACCTAAGTTGAATTCGTTATTTGAGTACTACCACTTGGTCGTTACTTGTGTAGTGTAGTAACCTCTACTTACCTTTATCCATGTCATTATGCGTCATCCATGCTATTATATTTACATGTTGTATCATTATAATACACTTGTAAATTTCAACAAAAAAAACTTTTAAAAAGTTTATCGATGTTGAACATCCTTACTTAAAAAAAAAGAATTTGTGCAATCTTCTCACTTCGAATTGGAGCTATGAATCATTACGTAGAGTTTTCTGGCTATCAATAGCTATTCCAACATCTCTCCTGAATTAGCAAGATAAAATGTAAACTGTTTGACAGCGGCTGGCCAGAGCAAACACGGGGCTAACGGTCCTGAGAGGAGTGGGGGTGAGGTCAGGAAACCAGCCCGTTACCTCCCACTTTCTTTACTCTTCCTCTTAGCTCTCCCATCATCCTCTTACCTCTTTGTGTCCTCGTCGCATGTCTCCGTCTTATGCATTGTCCCAGGTTCGAGCCACGCTCACTGTCAGCGTGGGAGGATTGCACTTCTCCTTATTTGCATGGACACGAAAGGACTCTTTAGGGTCAGTTTCTCTTGGATTGGAGGTTTCACCTCCTGATTCACCATCCTTTTGAATAAACATATCCTGTGGTCGTTAACAAATGGGGACAGTACCTAAGACATTATGCTTATAATGTGGTTTTATAACTCAGGATGTTATCCTATTGCGTCCTTATGAAGGCTCTTTTGGCTTCCCCACATCATCTTACGTTTTATAAGTATATTTAACGCCTCTGGGTTGTAGGATAGAAAATTAACTTTATGGACTAGGCCCCTGTAGATTAAAAGTCATGAAGAGAAAAGGAACCACAATATACTGGCCAAAAGGCTATATAATACATACCGTAAGGTATTTACAAAAATGCCAAAAATAAAAAAAAATCTTTGCCCCAGTGGAAAATTACACCTTTTCTAACAAAATAGGTAATATTTTTTTTAAAATTGTCACAAATAAATACTATTATTCGTTAATGAAAATAATGTGCCTAATTTTGTTTACGCTGGTTCTATGCGTAACGAAGAAAAACATTTTTATTGTTCAAAGTTACGGAAAATTGGCTCTCCTGAACAATTATAAAAATGCGACATGGTGTCCTTTAGCTCCGGGGTATTACAGATATATATATATATATATATATATATATATATATATATATATATATATATATATATATATATATATATCTACTAATACAGAAGAGATAAGTGAAAATAGTTAGTATGATAATTTTTGGTTATATATATATATACATTTTATAGTCTTACAGTCTATAGTAAATAGGCTAGTTAGTAGAAGTTTTTTGTATAACAAGCTATGAATAACATTCCATTCAGTAATAAATACATGTTCCATCTTGCACTTCAAGCCTCTGTTAATCAAAACTCAATTATTTACGGGTACATTTTCTATAAAGTTTAATCAGTGTACATGCTTATGTACAAACTTTCTTAGCATTGCAGATTTCTTCATTGTAGATACCCTTTCAAAATAAAAGAATATATCTGCTGACCCAGTGAATAAGTGGTTAATTCTAATTTTTCCAGCAAGAGTTAGTTGTATTCAGGCTAGCGGAGTCGTTTCATTCGCTTTTTTTTTGCTTGTAATATAAAGCAATAACTCCTTTTCATGGCAATGCCTGATTTAACCCCTTATTCGCTGGGGTTGTATATATATATATATATATATAAATCCCCGAGAAGATTGAAATATATCAGTAAAATTGTTGGGCCTAGTTACGTACTAATCCCTAAAATGCTAATAAGCACTGACTGAGCCGGTAGGTAGAAGGATTGAGCTAGGAAGGATTTGGGTAGGGGCGGTTAACTTTGAACTTTGGGTTTACTAACATTGTTATAATAATTAATTGTTTTATATTTTTAAAAATATGAGAATAGTGGTAGGATAAAAACATTAAATACACGCTATTTAAAAATACAAGGCCTAGGAAATCCTAGCGCTTAAAATCCTGTCATTGCCAGCAAACTTATTCTCATATTTTCCAATCTCTCTAGTTGCGGTAATCGAGTATTTTACGGAAGATTGCGACACTGTTAGCTAGCTCCAGATGCGGAGATGGACTTCTACAACCCCTTGACATACTGTCTGGGAGGCGTCATTCATTTCTTGTCCCAATGCAGTATTTGTAGTTTCCGAGAAGTCAGGTATCTCTCTGGTTTATGCTATAACATGCATTATTAAATTATTAAAAATTGAGTCTGTTTTATTTAATTTGTTCAAGATGCTCCCCTTCTCTGTTTCTTAGCAGTACCGATAACAAAATTGCATCAACGGTTCAATAGTTTAAAAAAATTACATTGAAAGCATTAGTTAGTACATTTGATTTTACTAAGATCATAAATTAATCCTTATAACTTGTTTGAGTTGGACATCCCTCGACATAATTGTATGAAAGTCTAATGTGCTCTTCTCGTGATGACGAAATGGAAAATGCCCTTACGGTTGATTGTTCATCTGTTACACGTTGGTTTTTCGGGCGAGTCAAATTCAGTTTTATTTGCTGTCAAGAGGTTAAATTTGGGATCAAAAAGAGCGACTTAACACTGTAGGAGAATTATAATTATTATCTTTCTATTATTAGACATTAATCTGTTAGCGGCTGGAGATGGATCCTGTGAGATTTAGGACACTCCTGGGGCTCACCCACCCTCTATAATGTGGGTACCCAAAATAAAAGAAAAAAATTGGCGATTGAGCATTATCTGTTACAATTCACCTCCCTCCACAACCGCTGTCCAAGAACCAGTACATTCTCTACCATGTCCTGAACTCAAAACGTGTTGTAGTGATAAAGAGTTTTTTCTTTTTTTTTTCTTTGACAACTATGTAGTATTGAATTTGTTTTTCCGTTTAAATCTCGAGTGAGATTTTCTATTTCACTCTATGAATACCGAGTAGCCTACGTATCATCTAGATAGTTTGTCTCTGATGTTGCGATAAATGTGTCATATCTCTCTGTTTCTCACGCTCTGCGAACGCAACTTCTGTAAACAAAGCAAACCGTCAATATCAGCAGATGTCACAAAAAAAAGCGATTGTGATTTTATTATATAAGGGATTTATTTAAAATATAAAAAAATAGTTTCCAACAAAATAAATAAATGAAAGTGAAAATAAATTTCCGTGATGATTAAAATTAGAATCATCTCTAACAAATAAATTATACCATTATGTAAGAATCACATTTTTTACATTATTATCCTTTACCAATGATTTGGAATTGTATCCTTAACTTCTAACTGCAATCGATTCTGGGCATACAACTCAAAAACAATAAAGTATTTATTTCTTTTTTTATATTCTGAAACTCATATCCCTTTTTCAAAAGAACAACGCCATAACTCATAAAATCGTATTTGAAAGTTCCATGTGAGTTAAAAAAATATAAATTGAGTATTTGCAAGGCAAAGCATTTCTATTATAATGAGGGTATTGAAATTATTTTGATTTTTACTTATTTCATTATTCAAAATCTGTACCACTAGAATCCGTGAACGGCCACAGACCCATTTACGGTTTCAGTTCTGTACACTGTTTTTTTGGCCAACGATGGTGCAAGCACTTGATTTGTCCTAGATCACGCTCGACCGCCAGATTCCCCCACCTTATTTCGAGTACTCACTTTATAGAGACTAGGTGAGCCCCAGGAAGGTCCTAGATCCCAAATGATCCATCTGCGGCAACTAAAGGATTAAATAAAAGTCTTGCCTGATTATTCAAGGTCAATTAAGTTTAAAAATTAATTAGTGAGCAGTTTTTTCCACCGCAAATCTTTCATGATTGGTGTATGTGTAAGATATGTAATTTTTGAGTTAGGTCTCTTCTTCAAGATCCTAGATTACAACACCCATAACCTATAAATATAGGGGAATAACCTATAAATTTTACGCTGAAAATTAGGGTCGGGTAAGGAATAAGCTAAATATTTAAAGATTGGAGGCACTAGGGCTGGCCTTTGGTAATGGCCGCTTTGGCAAGATTACCTCTGGAGGGTGGTGGAGGGGGAGGTTATTTCTAAAGCATAAATTTACTTCTTGGCTAGGTTAAGCCAAAAGCACTCGTAAGTTTCTTTTCGCCGTTTCAGTCTATTACCGGGGACATTAAATTATTTTGGTTACTTTTTTATATCTTTGTTATGTTCCTGAGTGCGAATATGTAGTGTAAAAAAAAAAAAAATGTACCTCTACAACTCATGAAAGGTTCAGTACATGATAGAGTCTGTAGTGCCTCAAGAACAACGATTGTCCAGATAGATTTGTTCGAGATCACGGTGAACCGCCAGGTTTGCCCTACAGTTAAGGTTACCCACATTATAGACGTTGGGTGAGCCCCAGGAGGTTCTCCAGATTCCATAGGATGGACATCCATGGCTGTTTACAGATTAAATGGTATATCTGCCAAAGCGAGATTTGAACCCAGGACCTTCGACATAGCAGCCCATTGTTCCTCACACTCAGCTTTGTACTTATTTCAATTTTTAAAAACAATCAAAATACACCTTGTGCTAAAAAATACTTTTCAAGTAAAATTCAGCTGAACAATAGGTAGACAATATATAGAATAATAGAGACGATATACAATACAATATGGCTCTACAACCCTGTGTGGGTCTTAGCTCTTAGTGTTTTAATTATTCTTAAAAGTTATTCAAAACTAGTATAAATATATTTTCAACGTTTATTCTTTACATAAGCTCAATTTTATTCATGATTCTGAAAAGGAAACTATTTTGTGTGAGACTATTTTATTTCTTATTTTACAAAAATAAATTTCTACTCTTATATTAAACTTTAAAGGTTAGAACACGCACGTTGTAGTTTTTTGGTGTGCCTATATAAATCCTATCCATCTATCCTATCTATTGAAGTTTTTCATTTCAGCTTTTTCCCAGAAATTGATGATTCAGTACAAAAACGTTAATGTTTGAAATCTGTTTAATATATATATATATATTATGTTTAAGTACCAACACAAATATAGTTGTGATTAAATAATAAAAAAACCCAATAAACCAGATCAAACAGCGCTCACTAGACATTTTAGAAATACTCAACATACATTTAAATTTGATGCACCTAAGGTGATACACCAAGAGAAAAATAACTTCAAACGAAATATAAAAGAAATGATAACTATAGAGAAATATAAAAATCGCGATGTAAACAAACAATCGTATGTTCAAGGTCTAAGCTCGTGTTATGCTAATTTAATTAATTCTTGGTGATATAATAATAAATAGTCTAATATGATTCAACAATTAAATAAAACTACTGTTTCATAAAAATTGATTACTTATTCGTTGATCATAGCTTTTGCAATATAAAAATTCTATGATGTATTGCGAAATAACTGATTGATGATAAACTGATCAATTCTTTGGAACTTGTAAGTACACCCTATCCATTACAACTTACACGTGTCATCTATATTTATTTTAGTCTGCTATTTAATTTTTTACTAAAAGCTCATTTTTTCACTGTCAGGGCATGAATATGAGACTAACCTAGTCTCGAAACGTCGCCTTAAGAAGTTGAAATAAACTAACTGAAACTCAAGAACCTAAACATACTATTTCCATAACAGTCAAGATAAGTAGAAACCGATATATATATATACTGCTTTGCGAGGTTCGATATTTTTAAAGTGCTCTAACTCCTCTTCAATCTATTCTATTAATTGAATTAACTACCCTATGACTTTCTTGGACTATAGAATAGTGATTTTTTATTTTCTATTTAGATAATAATTTCTGTGTAAAAAAAATTAATTGAAAATATGAGAAATATTAAGGCTTTTGTCTGTTGGTTCTAAGCCACTTGAAAATGCAACAACCATATTACAAAACTTTCTAAAATTTATTTAAACAGTAAAACAGTTTCGAATAAAAAAAACGTGTCACTATACTTCACTAATTTAAATAGAAATTCTGAATGCTGAATACAAACTTTTTAAATTGTTTCCTACCTTATTTTATTATATTTCCATTAGTCTTGTTAGGTTTAGTGTTTAACGTTTTATTTTTTTTCTTTATATGTTATTAAAAATAAGATTTTTTATATTGCGTATGTTTCAACTTTTGTAACACGTTTAATGTTTTTTTATTAGCTCTAAAGATGATTATATTGTGAATTTTAATTATTATTTTTTTATAAATTATTATAATGCTTTTAATTGTTAACCTCTTTATCAAACAATAAGTCAATGCCATAATATTGAATACGTTACAGATTCGACTATTCATTTTTTCTCTTTTTTAAAGAATACATCTTATTTATCCATTTAATAATTATTTTATTTAATTCAGTATGTTAAAAAAATGAAAAACGACCTTCTCATGTCTTAACTTTTGTTTAAATTATTTTTTATACCCATTTATTTCTCTATGTATTCGTTCCCGAGAACATTTTTATGATTGTTTTGCATCATTACATTATAATAAACCTAAAAACTATTAATTACTAAAGTGACAATTTTTTATTTCAAATGTTTTTTTCTATTATTTCACTAAGGTCGCACGTGACTCAGGTTACATTCCGTGCAATGCAGGATTGTTCCCTTTGTTCTGTTTTCTTATCTCCGGGTTGCATGCTGAATTATCGATAAGAATTGTATGCTCTCTACAACTCAGGCACGTATATAGTATGTTTGCTAAGTTGTAATTTACTCGAACGTAATCAAACAGCTTAATTTACTGCCGTTGAAGTCTTGAATGCACAACAAGTAAGAACTGTTTCGAATATTTAATAAACCGAATCATGTAATTTTCGATGTGAACAAGCTAAATACTAACTGATTTATGGTAGTATTAAGGAAATAATTATTAAATAGTGTTATTTATTTTTTATTTTACCGCCGTAACACGACTCTGTTCGATTTGGGGAACCTTTTGGGGATCACCCAGCTTCTAAGTGGCCGCTTCTAAGTTTGAGTGTAATATCAGCCAAATCACCTTCATACAACCGTTCGCTTAGAAAAAGTACAGTGCTTACTATGCACTCTATACCAATAGACTTCAAAGGCTCTAGTGGTAGAGGTTTAATTTTTTCCCCCAGGAACTTAATCAATGAGTTAATTATATTATTATCTTATTTTAATTATTCAAGAGGAAATAAAGAAATTATAGGCAGGAAACTCTTATTATCCAGGCCTCTAAACTACTAACCTCGCGTCTTTTGTACCGGAATATAAAAATCAGAGTTTATAAAACTATCATCCTTCCAACTCTTCTTTATAGATGTGGAACGTGATCTTTGATGATGATGGGTGACCGTCTAAACGTATTCGAACTTATGGAATATTCGGTCTGATAAAAGATCATGCACACTGATAATGTTGTTAAAATGATACAATTAAAATAGGCTTGTAAAGTTGCAGGGCTGAGTGAAGGATGAACTCCTAAGGCTACACCTACATTGGATCCGATTCGGTGCGACGTGATTCTATCACATACGATGCTGGGGTGTATACATTATACATATTTTGCTATACATTATAGTAAAATATAAATGTATTAAAAATAATTAATAAATAATCTTAATTTTATAAATTTAAAGAACCAAATGTTATAACTCTCGATATATTTCAGTCATTTGGTTTGCTAGCCACGTCTCATCGTATCACACCGGATCCAATGTAGGTGTAGCCTAAAAAGTAGATAAACGCGGTGCCGACTCGTAAACGTCTGACTAAGGCGTAAGTAGGAAGATTGCGTTAAGTGATTGATAGTTTGTAAGCAGAAATTAAAGATATCGACATTGAGCCTTCGGGTTCGGTAAGCCTTATTATGATGAACTATTAATATAATTATCACATATCATTAATTATTTGGATACAACTGGAAATCACAAAACACTGCCAACATTTCGGCATCACCAGGATATATACTAAAAATTCAGATCAATAAAAATCAAATATAGCAAATTTCACACCACTTATAATCAACGACATCACTTTAAGTAGTGATTTCATAATTGGATTTCTGGGAGTGATGCTTCTGCCTCTTATAGATGCTTTTATTTGGAATGTGATGTGAGATCCAATATATATGACTAAGGTCTTGTGTTTTGCATTTAATTTAAAATTTAAAATTTAATTTATGAGTAACTGAATTTTAGAAGTTACAATATTAAAAAGAAAAGTAAATGTGGGTTCCTATTTTGTCCCCTAATAATCCTAAAGAATCATAAAATCACATGAAACGAAATAAAAGCGACGAACCAAGTGAAGAAAGTGTGGACTGCCTTGAGATTGTGATTCATGAGACTCCATTTGGTAAAGAAATGGAACGAACAAAGCTACTAAGGTCGCTGCGGGGTTAGCCATGAAAAATTCAGTGGCGTTAATTTTTTATTCAGTTGTTACAATTTACAGTCTCTTTTTTTGTATCTGTGTCAATGTCTGTCGTCAAATTCATGCCTCATTATTTCGCGTGGTCTTATTATTTGTTTTTATGGCCGATCAGGCCATAATTTCTTTTATGGGCATCTTCATGTATCGTTAGGACGTAAGAGCTAGGACGTTATTAGGTATGAATACGTGATGGGACAGAGGAGGTAATACCGTGCTATACGTTACGTAGTTGATTTAATATTTAATGTAGGTAGGGGGAGGTTATGCCACATCCGTTATAGGTTTAGCTTCATATAAATAATTATTTTTTATTGGAATAATATATGACATCATTTTTAATTTTTATCTTTTAGAGACACATGTTAATAATTAAAATATGTATCTAACAAGTTAAACGCTGAGTTACTGTGCTCTAGGTCCCGGGGCCTGTCTGGCTAGAAAATGGCTGTGACATTAAAATTATTTATTTTATAACATCAGTGTACAATCGTTGTCCTAAAAACTCTACAGTCTCTACTAGATTTATTGAACACATGGTTCAATTTTTTCTTCATATGAGTTAACAATAAAGTAATTATAGAGGAAATAACTGCAGTTAATGATAAAAACAGATACCTACAGAGAAAATATAATCAATTAATTTGTTAAATTGACACTTAAACCCGAAGTTAATATAGAGTTCAAACTTAGTTTTTCCAGTTATCAGAGAAACTGATCCAGTCTATGTTTTACTGAATTTGAAAACGCTGCTGATTACTCACGAGGAATTGAAAAATTTAGATTTGGAATAAACAGCTCCCCGTTTCAGGCTACTTCAACATTTACTAGACAAACGCTCTAAGCTCCCAATTAATTATAAGAGACTCATATACATGACAATCATGAGATCCATCTGGACCTACGGAATAGAGCTTTGATGCTCCACTAAGCCATCTAATTCCTCTCGTATTCAATCCCTACAATCCAAAATCCTCAATGCTCCTTACTTTGTTAAGAACAAACTAATCCATAATGACCTTGATGCCCTGTTTATTGCTGATTTGGCCCAAATCCGATATCAATCTTTTCATGAAAAACTTCATTTCAACTCAAACCCACTAGTTTCAAACCTTGCAACCTCTTCAATCCCTGATAATCCTCCGAGGCGTCTGAAAAGAAGATGGCCTCGTGACCTTCTAAGCTGAACTTTTTATTTGAGTACTACCATTGGGTAGTTTCTCTACTTGTCTTTTCATGTCAATCTATTCATTCATTATATTTACTTGATGTATTCTGTATACAGTTGTAAATTTCAATAAATATATTTTTTAAAAACATAAAAACTTTGGAATATCATAGGAATAGGAGCATGGTTAATATGAAAATCGAAACATAGCTACCTGCTCAATGAACCTTACCCTATTTATCAAGATACTCCTAACGTTCCAGACAGTGTCACATATAGCACTAACCTGCACAACCGTTGGCTTAGATACCTTACAGTCTCTATCAAGTGCTAAGCATAAGACCCTTTGTGGTTTATCTTAGTACAGTTTTTGTTTTTGTTTTTTCTTACAATTTCTTAAAAAGAAGAGAAAAAAATTCTTCTCGAGAAATAACTGTAAAATATATGAACATAGAGAAAATAAAAATAATGAATTAATTCATATAGTTGAATCTTAACCTGAAGTTTTCATATCTGCAGTCCCAGTGTATATGTGGTTGAGTCAAATTTTGTTCAATTTGAGTTTCTTGTACTTTGGGAAATCGTGTTATTCTCGTTCTACTGCAAAGTGGTCATTTTTTTGTTTATAAATCCCTGTATGCGAGTATATTAAAATCTAGAATATCGAATTTGATAAGGATAGAGTAGTCAAGAGATTTATATCATTTTTGGAAGCTTTTGAGTATTAAATAGATATTAACCGGCATTTTCTTATTCCGGAATTTCTGGAAACGACACATCGAATGAAACAGCATCAGAAGCCCATTCGGTGGAAGAAATAATGCCCTCATATACCCACCCCTTAAAATTTATTTCAGCAAAAAAATTATCTTAAGTGAATGTCAATGATCTTGGACTTCGTTAGAGAATAATAAACCGAAAATAACCAAATAGATTGTCAGTTTCTGGACCTCATCTTCCAGGCAGTGTAGATGAGATGAGGTGGGCGTTGTCCTAGAATTGGATATTGGGTCATTTGACCCGAGGATATCTGATGACAAGGAGAGATGCACCTCAGTGTACCCTGTATATGGTGACACTACACAACAGTATGCAACATTGTGTCATACCTTTGAAGAACGATCTATTCACAGTGAAACAAGAAAAATCATCCTCGGCAGATTTTTAAGGGGTTAAAAATAATGTTCAATATATCGTCGATACATATGCAAAGTATCGAAAGTGAATACATTGCTTTTCAAGAGAATGAAAAAATGTTTCAAGGTTCATTCAAAATCATACTTATCGCCAAACATATTTTACCTAGGTCTTTTTTTTGTTTTGTGGCTTATAGATGACTCCATATGTTTTCTATGAGATTCATCGATCCTGAAGCAATCGCTATAGATCGAAAAAGAACAATGTGTTGTTTTCTTCACATTCGATACTTAGCATTTGCATCAGTGATAACAGTACCTAATTTATTTTTTATTTTATTAGAAATATTAACCTATATAAGTTAATTTTAACACGTTAATATTAGACAGTATTTTTATATTCAAAATAATACAAAGCCTAGTTTAAAAATAAAATAAAAGAATTAATGTGGTTTTGACTACTTTGTGAAGGCAATAATATCTATAAACAGCTTTTTGAATTTAAAACAAAATAAAAGCGGTAATTTGACAAAAAACCTTGGAGGGGATGAAATTTGAGATGGTCAAGTATTTTGTACTCATTAAAGAAATCAGATGTCTGTGAATGGATTATTCTTTGTGGTGGTTTGATTAGATCAGAGAGGATTTATACTAGGCGATGTCGTAAGGAAGTGTGGTGTTGGAGACAAAGATGGGTCTCTAGTCTGGACGTCGAAATAAAGAAAACATACATTATCACGCAAAAAGTAATTACAAGTAACGTATTATTTTAATAACGATTTTTTTCAATGTAGATAAGTTTTTGATACCGTTTCATAGCGAAGATTTTACTATATATATAGCTGAACGTATTGAAAAAAATGTTGTTTAACGTCAAACTTTTTGAAATATTGATATAGCACCTAATCCTATCTATAAGATAAAATGCCTAATAATGGAACAGGTGGATATAATAGCAGGTGATAAGTTGAGTGCACCTGCAAACTAAAACGTTTACCTCGGTGGAGCTCCGGCTAGTTACGGGTGTGCTCTTTTATTTGTAATAAAATTGCTATATTCTAAAAATAAAAAATGTATTTTAATTGTTTTTATTTATTAAATTTTTTTTTACATTTGAAATTTAATGAGTAAAAATATTTCTAACAAAATCCGTTTTATTATAGAGCAATATCCGTGTTACTGGACAGTGTTATTTTATCGTGGCAGTATAGCAATTTTTTTTCGATTTCAATTTAAGTACATACTTTTTAAGTAATGCGAGTGGTCCGTCTTTATTTTTTCGACTATTCCAGTGATTCTTCTTCACCTTTCATTTTTGGTTTATAACTGTATTAAAAAAAACAGCAACAACAAAACTACAAATACAACCCACGAAGGGCCATACGTCCAGTCAACGGTAGATATGGTTTTAGGATAACGGTTGTGCAGGAAGGTGAATTGTCTGATATCATACTCAACCCCCTGGTTTTCCCACAATTAAGAATTCTCACTTTTATAGATGCTGGGTGAGCCTCAAGAGGTATCTGCAGACGACAGAGACTCCATCTTAAATAATTTATCTGTAACTCTATACACTGAGCTACCCTGCTCCCGTAATATTAATACGTCATACGTTAATACGTAAATAACTCCGTAATACATCAGGTTTATTACAGTTGGCGATATATCGTAACAAATGCCATGATATCACGAGATCTCTGATTTTGTCACAAGCATTAATGGCAAAATCATAAAAAACAAAAAATATTTTTTTAACTTAACCTATGTAGAAAGCTGTGTAGCTATACTGAAGATCGCGTGTTCGAATCCATCTATGTAGATAAAATATTTGATCTATTAACAGTCATAGATGGACACTGTGGACTATTCGGGCATCACCCACCTTATATAAAGTGAATATCCATAATTGGGAGAAAAAACGAGTGACCGTGATTTCCTACAACTGTGTGTGTTAAAACACTACGGTATCTACCATGTATTGAACCCAAGATTCTTCATGGCTTATAGTGGCAAAATTTTTTATTTTGAAACCACTAGAAGCAAGTTTTCCCTTTGTCCCTAGAACTTCCTGCCCTACCCCGAAACCTGATGGCACACCCAGCCAGTACCAGTAAGTTTCCTTTCTCCTGGAGCTTCTTACCTTGAGTGCTTTAACCCACATTACTGCAGTGTGAAGAATAATTAGCATGAATACTAAGATTAGCATACTGTTAAAGAGAGTTTACCATCATTTCAAGGTATCTTGTATTCCCTTCGAATCAGTGTTATAAATTTTTAATTCCTTATTTAAAGTGAATTATTTTTCAGCTATCCTTAAAGCTATTGTAGGGAGAGGAGTGGCTCAGTGGTAGAGTATTGAGTTACCATGCCGGAAATCCTGGTTCAATTCCCGCTGCAGGCCATGATTTTTATTTAGTCTGTTTGCAGCGGGAGATGGATCATATAGGATCTAGGACCCTCCTGGGGCCCACCCAGCCTCTATAAAATATTATAAAAATAGGGTACCCAAAATAAGGGGGAAAAATCTGGCGGTCGAGCGTGACCTAGGACAAGTCACCTCCTTGCAGAACCGTTGTCCATGAAACAGTACAGTCTCTACCATGTACTGAACCCCAGACCCTTCATGGGTTGTAGTGGTACAGTTTTTTTTTTTTTTTTTAAAGCTATATTGATATGGATTTACTTCACCTCTTCTTCCTCTCCTAAATAAGAAAATGAAATACGAATACTTCATTCCTTTGTTTAAAACTTTTTTATTTGTACATGTTGTTTATATCATTTAGCTAATAATGGAGAGAAATATTAGTAATTATTTATCTATTTTTGAAGAATATAACAATCTATTTCAGTAATCCTTAATGATTGGCAGTATTGATCAACTGCTAAGTACAGCAATACAGCTAATTTAGACACTGGCTATTGTCCGTAACTTGGAAATTCATGGCCTATTCGCTTTACTGACTATCAGTTTACGATCGTCCTTTCAGGAAATCTGTCCCATGGGACTGTATTGTTCTAGTTCCTTTCCGCTCATTGGTTCGTTCCATCCACCTGCTGAATAATTTAGCCAGTCAGTGTAAATTCATTTCTGCTATCACTGTACAGCTACTCCTTCTTTGCATCTTTTGAATTCAATAGTATTTTAAAAAGTTTAATGTTGGGTCGTTTCACATGATATGACCGTTTTCGGAAAGGATATTCAGTAACAACTTTATGAAATAAAAAATAATATTCAAAATATTTACCCTCATTTTTAATACATTTTTATATACATGACACATGAGTGACAACGCAGTAAATTTTAGTCTGTCGTGAAACATGAAGTTAGCTGTTGTCGTGTAAGAGTATAGGTCCTTTCTGAGTAAACAATGCATGTTGTTTTTTGATAACTTTTTTTTACTTTGTATCACAATTGAGCTGCATGTTATATATATTGTATCATGAATAGATTGGCAAGAAGTCTTTTGATAGGATCCGTATATGTGTCACTTAAGTTGTTGAAGTGTTTTGCTTAGAGCTCCCTAAATCCCTAACTCAGCACGGACGTCCACTGCCTAGTCGTTGACACATCGAGGAGACATCCCGAAGGTCAATGAAGCGGCATGCTGCCTGGACAGGTTTCTAAATTAAACCCGTGACTAGCCGGCTGGGGATCCCACCTTGACCGCCCGCGCTCCGGAAGAGTGATTCCATCGTTTCCGGTTCCCTCCCATCATCGTCCTTTACACATCCGGTCCCATCGCAGCCGGTCTCCCTCTCGTTTTGTCTCTGCCTCCTCTGAGGCCTTGGGTTAAATCATGCTTTTGTAACCGAGGACGTAAACTATTATTAAATACATCAACGTGTTATATTCCCATTTCTAAAAAAAAGGCAGAATAAGAACCATACTTTTTTTTTTATTCCTTTTATTCATTCTTTAATTAGTAAAGAATACATTACATAGCTAATTTCAACAAAGAACAAAGAAAAGTATTTCGAAAGAAAGCTGTAGAACAGGAAGTCGTTAATGAAGGAGCCAAAATGATCAATATATCAATTTTAATTGATTTATTGCTTTTTCAAAGTGTTGGTGTGTTTTGAGCATTTTGGACGCATTCCATCTGAATTATCCATTAATTTGATTTTATATTATTTAATTTCAATAACATTAAAATGAATTGTAAATATATATCCACAAATTTTATTATTTTATCTTTTTAATTTATTTGAATGACTTAATCGTTTAATTATACCCTTGATATTTTCTGCAAACCCGTTAATCTACAGTTGCTGATTTCTTAACTCCAATTCATAAGTATAGAATTACGCAGTGTAGTGATGTACTCTTTTTTGGAATTTGAGTTCTTTCAAATTTATTTTGTTACTTATTCCGCAAGTTGTAGTTAAAGTCCTGACGTCACGATTTTCTACGTTTGGAAACTATAAAATTGGAATGGTTACATTCCGTTATATTTGGCTCGGAAAATATATCTCAATAAAACAAAATAACAGGTTATTTGAAAATGACTTAGATAGTCAATAATGGGTAATTCAAGATGAGTAATTTCAACTTGCATAATTTCTGTTATATAAGAACAGAAATTATGCATATGCCGATGCATATAAGACCGTGGCGCAGAAATGATGTTACTTGACGGGACTTGACCTGCCCCTTCCAACCAGCTGGCCTCCTGCGGAACAACTACATACCATTATTTTTGATAATTATTGAACCTCGATGTTGCTTTTCATATCCGTACTAACATGAACTAGATCTATTCAGAAACTGCATGACAAAAAGGGTTAAAATAGTTTTGACCATGTGTTATGTTGAATCTGCTTAATTATAAAATATATATATTTTAATCCCAGTTACCTTAATGTTCTACCGCCTTACAGAGTTTAAACATCAACACAAAGGCCTTGAGCGGCCTTTAAAATACCGTAGAAAGATCTAATTACAGATTCAACTCTCGTGTTTAAGATCAGAGCTCTGGAATGATAATATGTATGCAAAGGGTGTGCCTACACACGCTTAAACTACTTAGCTACACGTCAAGCATCTGTTACATACTGTTACCATCTACAGGTTAAGCATCTTCTATCAAACAACTTTCTTGCAACTAAGTTGCGTATCAGTTGACGCGACATTCTTTTTTTACTTAATTTTTTATTTTATTTTATTTTTTAAAAGAAATATTAAGAGAGAGACCCAGTGACCACAAAAAAGAATGGTTTAGGTCCCTTCTGGGGCTCACTCAGCCTTTATTAAGAGGGTACCCGAAGTTGATCGTGGGTAATCTGATTGATAAGAGGGTAATCTGGCAGTTGATCGTGATCTAGGACAACTCACCTTCCTGGACAACCATTCCCCAAGAAACTGTACAGTCGGTTAAGTCCCAAATGAGTTAATTGTACTGAGGGATGGGGAATTGTTTGGCCTCTGAATGCGGCTTCCTTTGGCTTGAAATGGAGTTATAATATAAGCAATCACTCCATTTCCAGGCGTGCACTGACTTAGCCACTACGATAGTAATGTGATTCCGCTTCTCTTCAGAGAATCTTCCGCTCCACTTCTTTTCGACAAAATTAGATATGTATTCACCAAAGTCTTTATTGATAAATAAATGCTTATTGATTGATAAATATTGGAAGGGAATCGCCAAATAGTAAAAACATTTTTAATATTTTATAATGTATAATGTTATATTAACATTAAAAATTAAATGTAGTTTTCTTAAAAAAATGTATATTTATATATTTTGCATGTCGAGGATGTTGTCAAATAGCGCCGCTAAGCATTTCATCACCAGCCAATGAGTTCCCTCTCTTGTAGTTTAACAAAAAAATATAATCGTTAATTCCTGTAAAGAGCAATTAAATTGATTACTTAACTTGGTGGTTAAATTGACCCTAGGATTGAATAAGAAAACCCTGGCAAAAACTAGTTATATCATATATCAAAAAGTGGTTTAATTTGCTAATGGAAGTATTGAATGCGACCTAGTAATATGATGGCATTACAGATGAAGGAGTTAGACGCAAAGGAGTACTAGTGTTTTTTTTTCTACTAGTGGGGTCATGGATAATTATCTATATTTTCTATAATTTTCTCACATAGTATTAATTTTAATATCAATATGTCAAACAAATTAATTTTATATATTTTTATTTGAAAAGAAAAGATATGTCCAGGACCGGGACTCGAACCCGGGTCTCCCAGAACGCTTGTCTGGGACTCTACCATCTGAGCCATCCTGGCTTGTATCAGGCTCGCTCCCCGGCCATGATTATATCCTTTCTTTTCACTGATCCTAAGCATCTTATCCTCCTAATACCATACCTAAGAATCATATCCTTCCTTTTCACTGATCATGCCCGGGGAGCGAGCCTGATACAAGCCAGGATGGCTCAGTTGGTAGAGTCCCGGAGTAGCGATTGGAAGACCCGGGTTCGAGTCCCGGTCCTGGACATATCTTTTCTTTTCAAATAAAAATATTTAAAAATTAGTAACAAATAAAATAAAATAAATTACAATGATTTTATGTTATTTGTAACTTAATCGCTTTTAAATCTGTCATATCTAAGGAGTAGAGGTGATTATAACAAGCTCCTATGCCTAAGATCGCGGATCCGCAACCCGGTAGGTGGCCTTAACATTCATAGTCAGATTCACTGTATCAAAAATGAACTTAATTTGGTTGTTCTGAGCATTGGGTTGTTTCATTTTTTATTCTTTTTTTCCTTTTCATCGTCAACTTCATTCCTTTGACAAAAGAAAACTGTCAAAGCAAATGGATCGCCTTAGTTAAATATATTATAAAGACATGTTCGACACGGTGCGTAAGAAGCTCTCTGATTTAATAATATTAAAGTAGTTATTTATTCTGGGACAAGTCCCTTTAGAATAGTAATACAAACAATAAATTATGAACTGTAATGTCTTAGTGTAGCATACAATTACAGTTTAATCAATTAATTTCGTTAATTTCATTCAACTTTGCCAGCCAGCGTTTGGATGTTTGTTTCATTCAGCCTGAGGTCATAGGTACCGAGTTGGTTTTTCTTAATTAACTTGTGGTTGGTGTTCGCATTTCTTTCTTGTTTGTCTTCAGAGCTTCATACCATATGATATCTTATTGTACTATAGGCGATACAAGTTCATAACCCTTTTTCTGTATGATGACATGTTTTAAAACTACGATCCCTTTGGTATAGAGTTATCGTTTCAACAGCCCCGGTGAATAATTGGTTGCCAACTTTTCCCCTAAATCAGTTTCTTGTACCTGATTCAGCGAAGAGAAATCGTGCCATTTTCTTAGCGAATAAGGAGCTAAGTCATGCATTGGATTGAAATGGAATTATTTCTGATATTAAAACTCCATTTGAAGCCAAAAGCTGCAAGAATGGCAATATTCTGGTCCCCTGAGTATAGTTGTATAGTTAACTCTCTCGGGACAGACTTCGGCTTAACCGCTTATTCACCGGGGCTCCAGATATGTACTCTGTTAATCCAGTAATCACTCTTGTATGGAATCGCTTGGAAGCGTTGCCAGATGGTCAATCAATGAAAAATTGTGTTTTTTTCAACACAAACTATTCGTTGTCATCATTATCACTTTAGAAATAAGAAGAAGGATCGGCAAAACGATCCTTCCGCTGGTGGCGGAGACCTAGAGAGGGCAGAAGCGAGTCCCGTTAGCGCAGGGTCCACGACCTTGTCAGAGTGGACTTAACATCTTACGGTTAATCCATCTCTTATTACAGCTCTAAGCTAACTGAATAGGATTGTGGCTCGTATTAGTCTGGGGCCTTAGAGGGTTTAGTTTCTTAAATGGTCTTTCTATTTAACTGTCAGGTCTTATCAAGAAAATGTATAAAACACATTTAAAGGGATTTATTTAAGCCCAAAATATATTTGAGATTTGGAGTTGGAGTTGCAAAAACACACATTTTGCAATACTTTCTCAATTATTTGATGTTTGGGGGATAAAAAATTTCCAAAACTTAAGTTAACATTTTAAACATTACCTCTACTCTTAAACGTGAAACCTTTACCTTAATAACTCACCCGTCCCACAGACAAGTATTGTACAATACCTTGGACTAACGTTTGATTGGAGAATGACAGAGAGCCTGCAGGTTAAGAAAAAATGCTAGTCACTAAATCTTTTTATTTATATTTTTTCTTTATATTTGCATCCACACCTGTCAAATAACAAAATGACAATCAGCAGATTGGCGGACAGTAAAATAAATACAATGGCATTAGAGGCATAAAGAAAAACAGTACCCAGCGGTACCTCTCTCTTGGCTTGAGTCGATTTCCTATAATAACAAATCCCTCATCCACGTACTAAATCTTAAACTCTTTAATATCCTAAAAAAACAACTCCCAAAATGGAAATAAGATAAATTTTAAAAACGAACTCTTACTTATTAAAACCCATATGGACCTACGCATCGCTTAACAGACTCAAAGAAAACGATTACAAACTTTTTAATTAAAAATGCTTGTATCACAAAAGTACCATAGTATGGCAATAACAAAACTATGTATATTGATTTAAAAATATAAATGGCTGACGACACACATACGAATAAACTACATGGACCTCCAAACCCATCGATAAAACTAACAGCCACCACTCTTATGCCTGAGAACACTAGGAGGAGACTCAAAAGAACGTGGGGTACCGCTGGTATGAAGGGTTATGACAGAGGTACAATCCCCATTCCATACCTAAGAATGGTCTCTGGATCATTTCATGGTAGAATTTACTGTTTCTAGCACAACGGTTGGGCATAGAAGTGATTTGTCTAAGATCGTGCTCAACTATAAGATTCTTCCTTCAATCGAGTACTTTATAGAGGCTGCGTGAACCCCAAGAGGGTCTGTAGATCCCACAAGGTCTATCCATGGCTGCTAACAGATTATGTAATTTATCTGTAACAGCTGGTTTTGAGCCGAGGACCTTCAGCATAGCAACGCTGCACTCCACACACTGAGTCTACCTCGCGTCCACTTCATACAAAAAAAAATTAATATCTTCCTAATGTTTCACATATTACACGTTACATCGGATCCTGAAATGTTTTAAATCGTTTGCCATCTGAGTACATGTGTACGTTTGTACATCGCTGAAAAATAGCAGTCCAATATTTGTGTTGGCCGTTACCCAGAGGGTTTGTTCTTTTTCTCACATCTAAAGGTTTAGCCGACATTTGTGGACCGTCTATATCAATAACGAACGACCTATTTACCCAACGGATTCCTCATTTTTAGCCAAGTTTAATTTAAAGTAATTTTTTTAAACTTTATATATTGAAACCATAAATAAATCTTGATAACTCTTATGTTTGTGCCCTGGAGGTAAAATACACTATGTCCGCAAAATGTGTATTACTTCTGGCAAATTTTCATGAATAAATATAATGATCAATGCTTCGAGTTACTATCAATGCCAATAACCATTTGAACAATTTTCTTTAACCTGTTTCTATCAGTAACGAAGAAACAAATTTTAATAGTTCAAAGTTATGGAAAATTGGATCTCCTGAACAAATACAAAGTTTACAAAAATGTGACATGGTTACGGATTTGTTACCTCCAGGGTACGGATTTGTTAATTAGGATTTTTGTAATTAATTCGTATTTGTTCTTAATTCTTAATTTAATAATTCCCAACCAGGTTTGCATAATCAGCTAATTTAGTAAACATAATTTTTATCCCATAACGGTGGACCAAACCCAGTTCTACAAATATGGATTCTTTATCAGTTAACCAAATTTTTTACTACCGACTTTTTATTATAACACCTTATATGCAAAATAAAATATTACATGGCGATTACCAAAAATATTTGTATAAATAGAGATAAATTTTAAATTGGATATTACAGTTTTGTACTTATTTTGTTCTCACCTAGTAACTGTACCAGTACTAACCATAAAGAGTCTTATGTTTAGTATGTTGTAAAGACTGTTTTACATTAAATGTCAAGGACAACGGTTATGCAAGGAGGTGATTAGTCCTTGATCACTCTCAAAAGTCTGGGGTTTCCCCACAATAGGATTCACTTTATAGAGGCTGGGTGAGCCCTAGGAGGGTCTCCAGATCCCACAGGGTCCATCCCTAGTTGTTAACACATTAGAAAATTTATCTGCCACCGTTGAATATATATGAACCTGGGACTGTCAACATAGCAACCTAGCACTCTACACACTGTCCCCTAGTGAGCCTATTATATAAAATATTAATAAAAATAAAATATTGTTCTATCGATGAAGAACGTATTTATTGAGAAACGTACTTATTCGCTGCATTCTCTGTATTGGAATATCAGTCCTAAAAACAAAATATTTGAATACGATGTGGCTTTCTTTTTTTTAATTCGATGGATTCCATTTTTTCCTTTTAAATTAGAAGTCAGGGACAGTGGCTTTGTGATTAGCAAATTTAGGAAAACAAAGATATTTATAACGGTTTTTATTTTGAAGAGAAAAGATTTGCCCTGGCCGGGATTCGAAGCCGGGTCGTCCGCCTCTCTGTGGCAGCACTCTACCATTTAAGCTACCAGGGGTCGCCTCACAGTCAGGACAAATCCTTTCTCTTCACCAATCCCATATCTCCGCATCCTCGCAATTTTGCGATACATACACGAGGAAGAATGTTCATTGAACATTACTTTAATTTTAGGATCTTGTTGATCTCCGTCATATTATCAATTGTTTTAATTTTTAAATATTTTTATTTTGAAGAGAAAAGGTTTGTCCTGGCAGGGATTTGAAAAATATTTAAAAATTAAAACATTTAATGAAAATTATAAAATATTTTATAATTTAACTGATTGAGCACAACAAAAGACTAAACTATAAGCGGTTCCCCGATTGATTGCTAAAAATATTTTTTATAATAGAGAGAGAATTTTTAGGCGTAAACATTATAATTGAGCGTAAAAAATATAATTTATAACATATATAACCATGTATGTTTACAAAAATTGGTAAAATTTTGGTAATTGAACTTCACATGCATGTCGACAGCTAGCCCATTAGTACTTTCATTCATTGAACACTTTCCATATTTCACAAACATTTGAAAAGTTGTTTAACAAACGGTTTCCCAATGGCCTAAAACCGGCTTACCAACAACTTGATATCCCAGGTAATAACGTTTGAACTTTTTTTATTAGAAAGTTGTGAAGTCGTTTATCCTAATGAGGTGAACTTAACGAGGTTATCTTTATTTCGAATCTGTGAAAATATTTTACGGAACAAAATGCCTGTTTTAGCTAAGAATAATTGTTAAAACAACCAAATCACATTTTAACAAGAGTTTGTTGGAATGGAAATTAGTGATTATTATCATTTATTTTATTATAGAGACATAACATTTCTATAACAGTTACGCATTAGGTTAGGTTGAACAAGTCGAGGTTTTTCAAAATCGTCGTTTTTTTATATTGGCAAATGCACATATGCTTCCTATTAAGATATAGATCTAGCAATAAATCCATTGCCCTACTCCAAACTTTATTTTCTCAAACCAACCGTGAGAATAAAAACCTGATACCATTAAGCGATCCACAGTTTTAAGGTTGCCCTATTCTTCATCTAATTCTTCTGTGGTGGTACAACTCGTCTAGCGATTCCTGACCTCTGATACCTTATAATGCCTGTTGACCCTTAACTTTCCTCTAGTTTTGTATTCATAAATGTATTACAGGTTGATTTTTCTTTTACCTTATTATCCGCTCATCTAATAAGTTTCTGGGATTCTCATTTGCATCCATTTCTATGATATTGTCCCACATAACTTTTGCAGCTTGATGAAATGAACGTTTTCTCGACGTTCTCACATAGCCTACAGCTCTGTTGATTCTTCAAAGGATCAGCCTTTCAAACCTTAAAAGCGTGAACTGTCATTTTTCAAACCCAGAATCAGTTAAAAAATAACATCTCTCAATGGAATTATTTGGTTTTGAGAGAATCCAACTTTTTATGTAGAAACTAAGCCAAATTAGAATTTGAAAGCGGAATTCCTTTTATTTCAGCTAGTAAGACATTCTTCGAGTTTATTAGGTTTTAGAAATAAATAAACTTTTCCATCTGTTCAAAGATGAACGCTCTTTTCGGTTTGTAAGTATTTAATATTTGTCTTATTTATCTGAAGGGGAAGCTCAGAGGTACAGCGCTGAGAGTTGTTGTGCCGAAGGTCCCGAGTTTAAATCCGGCTGAGGCAGATAATGTATTTAATCTGTTGACAGCCTGGGATGAACCCTTTGGGATCTGGAGACAATCCTGGGGCTCACTCAACGTCTATAATATGGGTACCCTTATGCGGGGGTGACCTGGGAGTTAAGAGTGCTCAAGGACAAATCTAGGTCTACCAGGAACTGAACCTAAGGGTTATAGTGTTGTTGGTTTTTTATTATTTATCTGAAACCCCGTTTCTCTCGACTTATTCTCCGAAATGTTTACTCATGGCTGCAGTCGTATTTGCCATTAATGACTATGTCATTGGCACCTGAGTAATTCTAGGAAATATGTTATGATTTGTTTGAATTTTAGATTTTCTGATTGCGAACTCACGGACAAGGTTTAATAACAGGCATGTTAATCCATAACTTTGGAGGACACCTTTGTATGATGTAAAAACTTCTGAGATCTTTGTTACAGCTTTGACTACTGGCTGAACATTATTGTAATAGTCAGACTAAAAGAATAAATGTTATTTTCACAATTGAAGCCGAGAAAAAATTAGTCGATTAATTAATTTAAAAAAAAATTTAAATAATCTTCAAATGAACGACAAAACTCGAAAATTGGTATTTTGAGTTACTACTTCAGTAGCAATGGTATTGGTTAAAGCTTTTTAATTCAGGAAAGACATACCAGATATTCCATTTCCAACATTTTTTTAAAATAAACCCACATTTTTTGTTGTATTATGTTTGAATCTGAACTTATACAGGAATAACGACATAAGTTAAAATAAAAAAGTTGCAATCTTTTAAACATTTTATAATTATTAATTAAAGGATTTCATTACCATCGTTACAATAAGAATGCTTTGCTTTACCAATAACCAATTTTTTATTTTTCCCACTCACCTGGAAATTTCAAATATTGAAAAAATAGGTGTTTTGAACTAACTTTTGTCATTGACCTTTTGAAGTAATATCAGTAAATTAAGAATATTTCATACCCCTGGTGGCCTCCACAGAGGCACAAAAGACGTTTTAGTGTGAACTGAAATGAAGGTACGAATAAAACACGGTAAATAAAAGGACAGAGCGACCTTAGATCCGATTGGATACGGCAGAGTAAAAATGGAATTGGTCTTACTGTCTCTCACATAAGGGTAAAGTCATTGTGTCTTTGTTGTGTACGTAATAAGCTCACTATAATAGCTGTTTACATTATAATAATTATTTTAAACAAAGAAGTTTGCATGCATGTACATGTCTCCTATTTAGCATACACGGTTCTTTATTCTAAAATAATATTCAACTCTGATTTAGAAAAATGAAATACTTTCAGTACTTGTTACGTATCCATTTCCATAACGTTTTACCCTAGGGATAATTAATTTATACTATTTTTTTTAATCTAATATTTTTTTTTCTCAATCCCAATGCACTCAGCTTTAAATGAAAACCAATAATAATTATCGAAGTTTAAAAAAAAAAGAAATTAGTATTCTTGTTTTAATAAAGGAAATGTTTCAAGTCGAATTATAGAAAAAAAAGTGAAAAATTAATAAAAACCAAAATGGTTTTTTATCTTTTGATTGGTACATCAAAAAAGCAAGGAGATTTTTTTCCGGTGGGATTGGATACTTGTTGTTTTTATTCATTTAATTTTTACCCATTACCTAATATTTTATCGAACCATTATCTAAGTATTACTTAAAAAATGTATATATATATTTTACAAATAATTTCCATCTTCATAACAGGCCTTCACCATAAAATAATAGGCCATCTTCTTTTCAGACGCCTTGGAGGATTATCAGGAATTGAAGAGGTTTCTAGGTGGCGATGAATTTTGTCATAAAAAGATTGATATCGGATTCGGGTCAAATCACCAACAAATGGGACATTAAGGTCATTATGGATTACTTTATTCGTAACAAAGCAAGGAGCATTGAGGATTTTACGAAGGATTTTGGATTGTAAGGATTTAATACGAGAGGAATTCGATGGTATAGTGGAGCCCCAAAGCTCTATTCCGTAAGTCCAGATGGGTCTAATGATTGTCATGTATATGAGTCTTTTGTAATTAATTGAGAGCTTAGAGCGTTTGTCTATTTGAAATATAAATCTTATTTTAGTGGGTACGAAAATCATTTTTTCATAGATTTAGGGGAAGACAAATATTTCACCCTCCATATGCCACTGATGCGTTGTTCATTGTCATCCAATATTAGAATAATAGTAAGCTTTGAAAAACTTATTAATTTTTTCCTTCTGTTCAAATACTATTTTATAAAATTGTTTAAAATAAGATAATATGGAATCTTATTGTGTAATATTATAAGATAATAAAAAATAAAAAAAACCTGTACCACTACAACCCATGAAGGACCTGGGGTTCAGTACATGGTAGAGACTGTACGGTTTCATGGACAACGGTTCAGCAAGGAGGTGACTTGTCACCACTATTATATTATATTATATTATAAGATAATATCGAATATCTTATTATTGGTTATTATTCTTTATATTTGGTCATTATATAATAGATCAGAGGTAGGATACCTTTTTTATTGCTGGTATAAATCAACCATTATGTTACTATTAAAGAAATATTCGATAAAGATATATTTTCGTTATTCTCTAGTTAACAATAAGAAGTATTTTATTAAGGAAATCAATACAAACATAGTACATATAATGACATTTATTTATAAAACTTATCATCGATATCAATGGCTATATTTTATAATTTATTATTGTATATTATGCTTAATTTTTGGAATTTAAGTGTGTTATTTGAAATTTATCAAATGGGTCACTCAGTGACCCGTGGGCCATATGTTGCCGACCCCTGGAACAGATAGTCATTTTCTGTATATTTTATAGTTTCTTTAAAAAAATAAAATAAATTCGAAATTAAAATTTATCCTGGAAGAAAAGCTGTATCAACCTATGTTCAGAGCTTGTCTACCAGAAGGCATTTGTGTCTCTCTAAGTGTCCTAATGATATTCCATCTCAATAATAGTTTTTCCATTTTCCAGAAGTGTAGGTATTTTACTTGTTGCTTTAGAAAAAATAGTGCGATATATTTATTCCATAATTTTGAAACATAAAATTTTACCTGTTGGTTTTGGGTTTATAAAACTTTTTTTTATATTCGTCGTTCCCTCCCCTGGCATAACTTTTTTCCTCCAGTTCCCTTTGATGCATTTAGGTCTGTGTTAAGCGCAGCGATGCGGCAAATGCTTGCACACCAGTTGATACGAAAGCAGAGGGAGCTGGAAGGCGGAGAGCTAACAAACAAGACCGACCGCTAAGTTCCTACAATAGCGCACCGCTATCTAGCTGTTGCCCTAGCCAATGACACCAAACCTATAATATAGGTGGCTCCGCCCTCCATAGTAGTGCCTACTAAAACTACCATTATGTTTTGTATAGGTAATTTACAAGTGAATATTTATACTTAACAATAAACAAGCTGTTTTAGATCGATTCGTGGCGTCCTAGGTCATTTTCTTAAAACACCCACTTTCCTCGATTTTCCTTTTTTTTTTCAATTAACAAGAGAAGTATTACAACTACAGTTATGTGCTTAAATTAAAGCTAATTAAATTTACTACAACTCCATTTAGCTTGACTTTCATCGTAGGATCACTCCTCCGGCCGGTGTTCCTCACGAAAATTGGCCAAAACATAAAATTTGGACTCTTTGGAAAAAAAGACCAATTTTCAAAGGGGCGTAACTCAGAATCTATTAGACCTACAGAGCTGCGGTTATATTAAAAAAAACGGATGGGAATACTTTTGGTGGCCGAATAACCTCGAAATTATCGGAGTTATTTCAATTTTTGGCCTGTACCTCCTAATAGCTGCGTTTTTAGTAAAAAAAACCTAAGTAACCTTTTTTAAAGTAGATTAAATTTGCTACATTTGAGCCCTACTGCAGCTCTATACGTCTAATAGATTCTGAGTTCAGTCCCTATCATACAACCAATAACCGGAATCTTATCTATCTATACATATAAAAATCTCCTGTCACGATGTTTGTCCGGGCTTATCTCCGAAACTACTGGACCGATTTTAATGAAATTTCGCACAGATATGTAACATTGTCCAACTTAAAATACTGGCGTGATATTTTTTTGCAAAATTATTTTTTGTTGAGCCTGCTGCATTTTTGATATGTCTTAGGCTACACCAACATTGGATCCGGTGTGATACGATGAGACATCGCTAGCAAACCAAATGACTGAAATATATCGAGAGTTATAACATTTGGTTCTTTAAATTTATAAAATTAAGATTATTTATTAATTATTTTTAATACATTTATATTTTACTATAATGTATAGTAAAATATGTATAATGTATACATCCCAGCATCGTATGTGATAGAATCACGTCGCACCGAATCGGATCCAATGTAGGTTTAGCCTTAATAGTGTAAATACAAATCTCCGAAACTAATGTATTATCGTGTGTATCATAGGGATTTATGAACCAACGAGGGAGGTATTTGCTTGAGAAACACCAAGCTTACCCCTAATTAGGGGTAACCACACTAGATTGTTGGATGTTTGAGATGGTGTCTGGAAATCATAGCCCAATAACCTAATAACAAAATAAAGGGGGCGACCTGTGGTCTAGTGGTTAGCGTAACAAACTACTAAACCCAAGATCGCGGGTTCGTAGCCCGGCAGGTGGCCATAGGATTTTATAAAGGGAGTAAAAAATCCTTAGTTACGCCGTCCTTCGGAAGGGACGTAAAACGGGGGTCCCGAGCTTGTACGATGTCAGGTACTCGTTAAAAATCCCTACCCTAATAAAACCTGGATAGGCAAAATTTAGAGCTCCCACTGTAGCATCGTCCGATTAGCCATAGCAGCATCAAGTGACGTTAAATGAACAAACAAACAAACAAAATAAATAATTTCTTCTGTGACAACCGATCTCGAACCTGTGATCTTTATATTAATGACAGCATTGCTCTTTCACACTGAACTATCTCGCTTCCAAGCCTGTTATAGATATAGACTAGAAAATACATGAGATCAAGATAGTGTCGCTTCCAGTTTGTTTTGAGGTCATTGCATCTTTTTGCTCCTCCACACTCAGAGGCGCGAAGGATAATGAGGGAAAGATAGAAGGAGAAGCATGTTATTGCTGATGTTTTGTTTTATTTTTCTTAGCCAAACTGTTCCCAATTTTTCAATGAGTATGAGCTCATAAATGAAAATATAAAATTATTTTACTCACATAAATCAGACCAAAGAGGAGAAAGCAGTCTATGAAGAACCTTCGGAAACTTTAGGGTTGTATTTTCATTGAAAAAGAGGTGTCCTAACTTAAAATAATATATGAATATGAATGATATTTCTTTGTTAATCCCGTAGATAAGCTGCAGCCTCATAACTGCTGCGGCTCCGGTTCAAATCCACCCTGGTATGCTGGTTAAAATTGACTTTGGTTGGTAATTTATATCAATAACATATACTGACTGCCTTAACAACGGTAGAAAGGGCGTTATACCACAAAATTTTAAAAAAAATCTGTTAGATAAAAAATAAATTCAATAATGGCTGTATGAAAGCTACTACAAGAACTGCATCTCCTGAAATGCCAAAGTAAGACATTTTAACTCTGTCGTCTGATACTTATCATCGCGTATTTCTTTTTTTTTTAGTTTGTAAATTATATAATATATATTTCTTCCTCTATAACTTCCTCAACTTCATTTAATAAAATATCCGCAGGTTGCACTAAACATTTTTTAACAACGGCTCGATATTTTTGCCTACCGTACTTGTTCATTATTTGGCACGTTAAATCGAACTATCGTTTCAAATTACTTGCAAACTAGATACAGTTACTCTTCTAAAATGAGCATAGTAGAGGATTTCAGAAAAGAAGTATGCTAGTGAATTCTACTACTAATTATTCCAACGTATACCAGGCTGTAGAGACTACATACTGTTACGGTCAGAGAGGGAAGAAGGACCGGCTGAGGGGATTTGACGAGCTGTGAGATTAAGCGGAAGGGATCAAAGAACATGTAGAGCTTTCTGGATCGGCCTGGACGGTTCTCGATCTTGTTCCGAGAAATGCCCCACCCCGACCTACCTTGCCTATATAAAAAGGCCAGCTGTTTCGGCCGGATCAGTATCAGTGAGTAATAAGCAGTAGTAAACTAGTGACAGTGCGTGTGAGTTACAGTTAGTTAGTATCAGTCTGTAGTAAGTGAGTAATGCTGTGATAATACTGTTGTGATAGTCCGTGTGAGGAACAGTGACAGTGATAATTAGTGGCCGTATAATAAGTGTAATAAACTGTTTGTCAGTTTGTCATATTTGGAGAGTCTTACGGTTGGTGGACTTTAATTAGCGAACTGTAAGTGTGAATTTGTAGTTGTTACTTATAGTGTAATTTTATTGTATTTGTACAAATAGTTTAGTTATTTAGTATTAGCAATATCTTATATTATTTGTATATTATTTAAGTAATTAGATAATAGTTAGGCCTAGGTTATAATATGTAGAATATTGTGATTGTAAATTGATATTAGTTTAATAATTTAATTATTTTTTAATAATTTCCTTGTAGTCTTTTTAATTTGTTAATAAATATTAGTATTTTGAATTAAGTAATAGTTAGTTCATTTTAAACCCAGTAGCCCGTAACAATACTATAAACTATCTGCTACGTCTCTATTCTCTACTTTCCTACCTCCTACCATCTTCCTTCTACCTTCTCTCCTAATCTTAGAGCTAGTTTTTATACAAGAAGAGCGGAGCTCAAGGAAGTTACAATACTGACAACCGGTAAGATATTTCATAACTTAGGAGTAACTCAATCCAACTTCCTCGCACATTCTGTTTTCTTCAGCCTCAAATGCATCCAGATTTTTCACTTTTCTCTCAAATTCACTTGTTGGACCCTGTTTTGTTCAACTCTTCCAAACTTTTCCTCAATACATCTTGAGTCCACGTTATAGTCAAATATTTGCTAAGTCAATCTATTTATGTTCATTGTGTAGAGATGTCCAAGGAATGTCAGCCTCCTCTTCCGCGTGAATTATTAGCACTAGTCTGGTTTTCACATAAATCGATCCTCCGAACAATAATTATATTATGCATTTTATATTAAGTAGTTTATTTGTTAATCAAAACATGTGATGGGCTCCACAAGCTCAATAGAAAATACCAAAAAATTAATTGAAATAATATTTAGTTATATTATTTATAGCATGCATTTGTAGATTTTATTTTCATTTTTAGCATTATTATTATCATTAACATCAACAATGCATATATTATTTGTACCAATCATTTCATAAAGATAGACATTTAACTATTACAAATAAAATTTTTTAGAGAAAAGGAAACGTTCAACCAGTTATTGATGTTTTAACTTATTATCAGTATCAATTGCACTATTAAACCACTTTTTAGATAAATATAATTAGTAACCTTTAAACTAAAGTTGATTAAAAGAAATTTTATAACTTAAGCAGAGGGCGCTAGGTGTCGCCAGTCTCGAGCATGTTGCTGACGCGAAACAAAAGTTTATCCTCTACCAAAAGTCGCTACACGCGGCTAAATAAGTTTACATTTTAGAAAAAAAAAAACATTTTTTTTATTAAACTATCAATGGGAACTTCAGAAATCGTGAAATTTCTTATATATTGAAGAGAAGAAAATTATAAACAAATATTTAATAAGCAGCAAAATAACCGAAAGGATTCTAGGCGGTACTACCAATTGATCGCTTTCTATAAATCTTCATCCAGTGGCCACCTTCCTTTCTTAAAATCTCAAGATCAGCTTCAATGCAGTTGCTTAACTTTTTTTTTCCAATTTTAAAAATATTTATCAGGGCGCACTAACACTCTAGGAATTCGTTCGTTATATATCACGCAAAGATTAACTATCATCCTAATAATATTATAAATGCGGAAGTTTGTTAGGATGTATGTATGTTTGTTACTCTTTCACGCAAAAACTAAAAACACATAGATAAATTTCCTACATATGTACATTTTTCTAATCCTTTCAGTTTTAATTTATCGGTGCTGCCGTACGACAAGTGAAACTGTTATACTAAGTAATCCTTTTCAATAAATAAATCCTATATTTTTAAAAACTTCTGCAAGCCATTATTTTTCGAATAGTGGTAAGTTGTCGATGGAATATTGGATAAATATGTTTTTAAACATTTAGAGTTATTTAAAAAAATTACTTCAACGATTAACTGTAATGATCGATACTTATTTCAGCATAATATTAAATCATTTTTAAAACGCTTTTTATGCGATATTGAATTAATCGTAGGCAATGCTTCATCGAATTTAATCTTTAATTACGAATGACCAGTTAGATCCTTTCCAATACTAACTGTTTAATTATTTCTTTTGTAAAATTTTAAGTTATTTTACGATGTTATAAACGTTGTTTATTAAACTCATAAAGTTGTGATATTATTCCTGTGTTCTTCTATCGTAAATTGAAATTACCTCTGCTTTGCCTCGACCGAAAAACCAGAACAAAGGGCTACAATGAATCTCCATTTTATTCGGAACTTTGTGAACCGGTTTCAAAGAGGCACAAACAACTCACAACCAGACGATAAAATTATACAGGAAGTATCAGGAGAGAGAGAGAGGAGCAGAATAGATGTTGATTTTTCGGTGCATATTGGCATTATTTTGCATTTATTATAGATTATATTATTAGCATTTATAATTATGAATTATATAGAGGTCACCTGTGGTCTAGTGGTTAGCGTAACAAACTACTAAGCCCAAGATCGCGGGTTCGTAGCTCGGCAGGTGACCCTAGGATTTTTTTAAGGGAGTAAAAAATCCTTAGTTACGCCGTCCTTCGGAAGGGACGTTAAACGGGGGTCCCGAGCCTGTACGATGTCAGGTACTCGTTAAAAATCCCTATCCTAATAAAACCTGGATAGGCAAAATTTAGGGCTCCCACTCTAGCATCGTCCGATTAGCCATAGCAGCATAAAGTGACGTTAAATGAACAAACAAACATTTTTTATTTTTTATTTATTTATTGAAATTTACAACTGTATACAAAATACATCTAGTAAATATAATGAGTGAATACATTGACATGAGAAGACAAGTAGAGAAACTACCCAGTGGTAGTACTCAAATTAAAAGGTTCAGTTTAGAAGGTCACGAGGCCATCTTCTTTTCAGACGCCTCGGAGGATTATCGGGAATCGAAGAGGAAGCTAGGTTTGAAACTAGAGGGTTTGAGTGGGAATCAAGTTTGTTATGAAAGGATATATACCTGGTTCGGGCTAAATCAGCAACAAATGGGACATTAAGGTCGTTATGGATGACTTTATTCTTAACAAAATAAGGAGCGTTGAGGATTTTACGAAGGATTTTGGATTGTAGGGATTGGATACGAGAGGAATTCGATGGCTTAGTGGAGCCCCAAAGCTCTATTCCGTAAGTCCAGATGGGTCTAATGATTGTCATGTAAATGAGTCTCTTGTAGTTAATTGGGAGCTTAGAACGTTTATCTAGTAAATGCTGAAGTAGCCTGAAACGGCGAGCTGTTTCTTGTCGACAAACAAACATGAATTATATAGAAGTGACATGAAATAAAAGGTTAAGTATAGAAATAGGAAATGTGAAAAGAAGTTAAACTTATTTTTTATTAATTAAACTGGCCTTTTGGCCTAAGCTGAAATAAACCTAGGATAAAACATGGAAAAAACTAAAATATAAAATAAATTAAATATCTGAAGTAATTAAAACATACTAAAAGTTTTAAAAAAAGAAACCTCAATAAATAATTATTAGACTAGAAGGATGAGAGAGATGGGTCTGTTATCATATCATCAGTAGACTAATCCATTTTCTTAGAGATGCCAAACATTATTTTATTTTTTATAATGCTTCATTTATGTCTTAATACTTAATAATTTTATTGTTTTACTTTACTAATTGAAAATGTTTACGTTTGTTATATAATCAATGCCAGCCTTATAATCAATATGGAGAAAGGTAGTAGTCAATACCAGGCAGAAAAATTTACCTTTTTGTTCTTCATGTCTGGTACGAAGGATAAAATATTGAAAAGAAGCTAACTTTGGGAGCTACACTTTGTTCTTTTCGTCTTCTCTCCTAACATATTTTTATCATTTCTCTATGCTGTCAATTTGATATTCCGATAGTGCTCTGCCGACAAGTGGGTGTAGATAAATAGGCTTTTTCTTTATGCTTCAACGGCACAAAATAAAACTCGTTTGTGTTCAAAATGATAGGACTCATATAGAAGAGAAAAGGAAATACCTTCGTATATTGAATGTGTACAAAAAAAAGCTCAATTTATAAATATTGGGCCGTTTCATATGAAATGTGATTTATTAAAACAACTTTATAAAATTCAAAAATATTTTAATTCGAAAAATTTATCAGTTTCTGTACACTCTTACCAACGTATTAGTAGAACTGAAAAAATCAGGGATTTGTGATGAAATAATGTCTGAAAATGCTTTTTTGACTTGAGAATCATTTTTAAAAATTTTACCCCTATGCAATTGGTACAAATTTCTGTACTAATGCAAATCTGTTGGAGATAAGTCTGGCGAATAAGGTGGGTGTGGAGAGGTTCAGGTACCCAGATTGTTTTGTTTCTTCACTGTCTGTCATATAACGTTGTCGTATAATAGTGTACGTCCCTTCCACTTAACCAATGAAAGTTGTTTCTTTGATAAGATTTTGATGAATTCAATCAATATCCCTGCAGTAGGATGGGTGTGATCGTTTCACCTTTGGATAGGAATAGGAAATAAATAATTTATTTATTTATGAACTAATCCATGTCACCATCTGAAAATCTCTCAAACCAACACCTGTACTTGTGTATTAGATGCACCACCAGAAAAGGCCAATGCTCAACCAGTTACGTTTTATAACAGTTACCTTGGATAACCTTCTTAAATATTTTTATTGGAGTTAGAATTTGGATAACATAACATGCAATATAATAATAATGAAAATAAATAAATACAACTAATAATAATATAATTGAATATATAACATACATAACAACATAATGAAATATATAATATAAATAAATATAATAATAATGGAATATATCAACAATTTAAAATAATAACTACCCCTTACCACCAAACAAACAACAAATCAGCAACAAAGAAAAATGAGGATACAACAACAATTCCAGATATAATGAAATATATAATATAAATAAATATAATAATAATATAAATAAATAATGGAATATATCAACAATTTAAAATAAAAACCACCCCTAACCACCAAATAAACAACAAACAAAAATTAGGATACAACAACTTTAGAACACAGGAAGAAACAAAGAAGAATGAATCTGTAAACAATGTAACTATTACTGTTAGAAATGTAACTGTTATAAAATGTAACTGCATGTGCATGCGTACAAGATTGGCCTTTTCTGGTGGTGCATCTAATACACAAGTACCCCAACCCCTAATCGAAGCGGTTCGTAACAGGACCCTTCCACCGAACGCGGTGGTAATATTTCTTGCAGCTTGGGCTGCGCAGTATCCAAGTTTAAACTAAAAAGAATCTCATGCAAATCGCTTGTTTCCATAGTCACTTTTGATGGCATACTATAGTTCGTTCAATTGAGTAGTGATATATAGTAAATATTATCAAAAAAGAGAGCATTAATAACAGCTCATTACAAGCTGTTGATTAAATTGAACAATTTAAGGTTTGCAGACGACATATGTTTAATAGCTCCTACCAAACTGACTTGCTCAAAATGATCAATGATCTGATTCATCATCATCATTCGTGGCGCTACAACTCCCGCAGAGTCAAGGCCTCCTGCAGCTTGGTTCGCCAGTCTTCTCTATTGGTTGCAGCTGCTCTCCAATTGCGAATTCCCAAGATGGACCTGGCATCCGCCGCCACTCCATCGATCCATCGGAGCCGAGGTCTTCCCACTCTTCTTGTCCCATAAATCTTTTCGTCTAGGACCATTTTAGGAATCTCATCCTGGGTCATTCTAATTATATGACCTGCCCATCGAAGCCGGCCTACTTTTATTATCCTTAAAATATCTGGGCTCTTGTAGAGTCTTGCTAGCTCAGCGTTCGTCCTTATCCTCCATATCCCATTGGTGCAAACTGGGCCATAAATTCTCCTCAAAATTTTCCTCTCGAACCTTAGGAGAAGGGCTTCCTGAGAACTGGGTAATGTCCAGCATTCGGAGGCAAAAGCGAGAACTGGTCTTATTAGGGTCTTATACAAATGCACCTTCGTGTTTTGGGAAATAGCCCTGCTTCTAAAATGCTTCAGTAACCCGAAATAGCATTTATTTGAGGACATAATTCTCCGATGGATTTCTGCTTTTATGTCATTATCCGCGTTCACCTGCGATCCAAGGTACACAAATTCCTCCACCCTTTCAAATTTAAACCTTCCAGCCATAAAATGCGATGGTTCATGCACATTCACTTGTGGGCCTGCATGCATATATTTGGTTTTTGATTCATTGACCTCTAAACCTAATCTAGCTGATGCTATCTGGAGACTGTTAAAAGCATTTTCTAAATCTGTAGGGGTTCTTGCCACAATATCTATGTCATCGGCGAAGGCCAAAATCATAGAAGATCTATTGAATATAGTTCCCCCAATTTGTATTCCAGATTTCCGCACTGCACTTTCAAGAGCCAAATTGAAGAGAAGGCATGCAAGGCAATCACCCTGTCTCAGCCCTTTGTGAGTTTCGAAGCTTTCAGTCAGGTCACCTTGAACACGCACTGTGCATTGTACCTTCTTCATCGTAGCCCTAATCAGTCGCATCAGCTTCGGTGGTATTCCCATTTCCAGCAGCTCCTTGTACAGCTCGTTCCTCTTTACACTATCATAGGCCATTCGGAAGTCAATGAACAGGTGGTGTGTGTGGATATTATACTCCCTGCACCTCTCCAGAATGCTTCTAATGCAGAATATCTGATCCATGGTAGACTTTCCTCTCATGAAGCCCGTCTGGTACTTTCCTGTATTCTGCTCGGCAAAAGGAAGCAATTTTTTATAAAGTATTCGAGAGAACACCTTATATGCACATGGTAAGAGGGATATACCACGATAATTATGGCAATCAAGCACATCCCCCTTCTTGTAAATCGGGCATATAACTGCTTTGCGCCACTCACAAGGGATTTCCTCCATCCTCCAGATATCCATTATTATATTATAGAGGACTTTGACTAATTCTTCTCCTCCATAATTAAAAAGTTCAGGGGAGAGGGATCTGGTCCTGGTGCTTTATTATTTTTGAGCTCTTCCACAGCTTCATAAACACCATCCACATCAGGAGGCTCCAATTCCCCTGGGGGCATCTCTATTTCCTCTCTTTCTATTCCACCCACGTCATTAAGTAGGACATCGAAGTAAAGCCGCCACTGTTCCAGAACCTGTTTCCTATTTGTGGTGAGATTACCCTCGTTGTCTCTGCAGGCATTTATTCTAGGTTTGAATGTCTGTCGGCTGTTGTTCATTTCTTGGAAAAACTTTCTCATTTCATTATTAGTCCGAAGTTCTTCCATCTGCTGGAGGCGTTCCCGGTGCCAAGCCCTCTTTTTCCTCTGGTGGGTCTGTTTCTCTTCCCTTCTTCTGGATCTGTATTCCTCCAGTGATCTTCTTGTATGCCTTCGCTGTAACATTGTTTTATAGGCAAGGTTCTTCCGGCTGGTCACTTCTTGGCATTCTTCGTCAAACCAGGGTACTTTCTTAGTTGGTCTTTGGAATCCAAGCACACCAACTGCCAATTCTTCCATGGCTTCTTTACATTTTTGCCATTCTTGATCCATGCTATCAGCCTGACCCAAATCTTTAATTTTGACATTCATGCTGTCAGTAAAGAGTTGCCTAACCTCGAGATCTTTCAGTTTTTCCGTGTTAATCTTCGCCGATTGTACTCTATTTTGATTTCTGATGTTGGAAATTCTAGCCCTAAACCTGGCGATCATGAGGTAGTGATCAGAATCGATGTTGGCTCCTCTGAAAACTCTTACATCCATCAAACTACTGATATGACTGCTGCTTATTAACACATGGTCGATTTGATTACGTGTGAATCCGTCATTGGAGTGCCAAGTCGCTAGATGAATGTTTTTGTGAGGGAACATAGTACTGCCGACCACAAGTCCGTTCGAAGCAGCAAAATTTATCATCCTCATCCCATTATCATTTGTATGGCCATGAATGCTATTTACACCAATTGTTGGCAAGTATTCTGTCTCCTTTCCTACCTGCGCATTATAATCCCCCAGGATAATCTTAACATCAGCTCTCGGGCAGGAATCAAGGCGTTGCTCCAGACTACTATAAAAGGCATCTTTTTCATCATCTCCTGATGGTTCAGTCGGGGCATGGACACTAATCATACTATAATTATGGAATTTTCCTTTTATTCGGAGATAACAGATTCTTGGACTAATTGGTTCAAAGCCAATAACTAACTGACTTATCTTCTTGCTCAAAATAAATCCAGTTCCGAAGGTGTGCCTCTTGTCATCGCAGCTGTAGAAGATGGTATGACTTTTCTTGTTGAAAGCTTCTTGACCAGTCCGTCTTATTTCTTGGATTGCAGCTAGGTCAACATGATAGCGGTCCAGTTGTGTTAGGAGCTGATGTAGAGCTCCCGGTCTATGAAGGGATAAAACATTCCATTGTCCTATAATAAGTTCCATTAGGCGTGCGTTGAGTCGTTTCCGATTAATCCGTCCGGCTTTTCTCGTTGCAGGTTTCGTAATAGTAGGGTTTTAATGATCTGATTGATAAAAGTAAAAAATATGGGTTACAAATAAATTACCAAAAATCGAAAATAATTACAAATACGAAAATAATTTATATATTTAGGGAAGGAAATTTCTTTAGAAAAGAAAAACAGTAAAGAACAGGACAGAAGAATAAAAATAGGATTAAAGTGGCCAGGGACAGAGACTGTTGGTCTAGAATTGTGAAGAGTCTATAAAAGGGTCTATAATATTATTTTATACTGTAAAAAAAAACTATATTTATAATATAATAAAATTATATTTTGGAGCTGAGCTCCATTTTACCTCCTAAGTGAGAGGCTTTTGTCATAATTTAATGTCCATAAAACTTTATTATTATTATTACAATCTGTTAACGTAAACATAGTAATCAAAATAAGTCTAATAATTTCAATTTGAATTTTGTAAATAATAAAACGGGCAATTCTTTTGAAACAGCCCAATATATATGAACGAGGCAATATTCATATTACTTTGTCAAACAATAAATAAATTTATGTTTTCTAATTTGAAGTTCTGTGGCTCATATAAATTATAACAGAATTGATGTTTATATATTGACGTATTTAGTTTTAATTTTAGGCAATTAAATATTTACTACAAACGATGTAATATTTTCAATAATACGAGGAAGAAAATGGTCCGAATGGGGTTAAAAAAAAATCTCTTAAATAGGGAGAACTATTTATTGGAAATCCAACTTTTTGTTTTCATTCTAATTCTCTTCCTCACACAGATAAGATCAACTAGTATTATTCAAGATTGTTAATAATATACAATTTTTTTTAAAATTTATTTAATGAAATTTACAATTGTACAATAGAATACATCAAGTAAACTTAATGAAAGATAAATAATGACACAAGATAAAGTCAAGTACAGAAACTACCCAATGGTAGTAAGCGAATAACAAATTCAACTTAAAAGATCACGAGGCCATTTATTTATTTTTTTAGGCGCCTCGGAGGATTATCAGGAATTGAAGAAGGTTTAAAACTAGTGGGTTAGAGCGGGAATAAAGTTTGTCATGAAAATATTGATATAGTATTCGGGCCAAATCTGTAACAAATGGGACATTGAGGTCTTTTCTGCCTTACTTAACAAACAAAGTAAATACCATTGAGGATTTTACGAAGGGTTTTGGATTGTAAAGATTGAATACGAGCGGATTTCGATGGCTTTGTGAAACCCTAAAACTGCACTCCTGCGCTGCAAGTCCAAATGAGTCTTATAATAGTCATGTAATGTACAAATCTAAAATTATTTGTCATTGTTAAAGCCTGAGATTGTGGATTCTGTATATCACTTTGACCTTTTAGAGGAATTAATTGAACCGTGACTCCATTGAAATTTTGTAAGCGGAGCAATTAGTTGTTGGGTTGGAACCGAACGTAGATAGGAGTATCTGTACCAGTAGGGTTGCAATACCAGCCTATCAGATCCTTGATTACATCCAATGATCCAGCTGATTGGTCAACTCAGCGGCTAATGGCTTGTTAACTGTTAATTTATCATCCGGTAAGTCATGAATCAATTAAAGCCAATCTGATCGCGGTGATTGAGCGAACCTATAACCTATAGGCTATCGGACGTGCCTTGCTCCGCCCGGTCTTGATATAGATCGAGACTTTTTTTATGTAAGGGTTTATTAGCACTTAATATTACGAAAATGATAAGGACACGTGGTCGTAGCTCGGGTGACTGACCCGTGGTTTAGGCAATCGGTCACCAATTGTATGCCATTAGTGAAAAATTACACTTTCCAAACCGCCCTCTAACCTCCATTGTTGCACAATTGTTCTTTTCACTCTCCACTTAACTTAGTCCCATTTAGATCCGTTTCAGGTAATTTAGTCGCTTTCAGATTAATTTCTACAATCTTTTTTATATTCGGTATATTAATTAAATTAAACTTCCTTAATTCTCAAGAACGGAAAACGATACTTCTTCAGGTTTGATTAAGTCTTCAGTCAGTAAATAAATATAAAACTATAATATTTATGTACATATAATCAAATAGGGGATTGCGTTAAGAGTGATCTCGCGGATCTGGTTTTAGGTAGTTGTCCGTGGACAGAAGTTTGTAAGTAGAGATTGGTGGTATCAGCATCGAGCCTTCGGGTTCACTCAGCTTTATTATTATTATATATATTCAGTCTATTCGCTTAGCTTCCTTAGACTTCATCTCAAAAACCAAAATTAAAAACTCATTTATCGAGAGTCAAGAAAAGTTGATACTAATAAAATTGTGGATTTTTTTTCACCTACTGTTTATAATACTATAGTATAAGTCTTCTTCATATCTAATTAAGTCTTGAGTCGGTCAATAAATATATAAGTATATTTTAGCGAGGTTTCATTATTTTATTATTATTTCATTCATGCCCTAAAAGGAAATACAGGCTTTTAATGAATTCACAGTAGACTGTTATGGGCATTAAGTGTACACACTAATCTGTGCATAAAATTAAAAATTGTATTTACTAATTTGGTAAAGACATTGCTAATACATAAATTTACGAAATAACTGTACTGCAAGAACTTGCTTCTTTCTTCTACTCTCCGAAACTTATTAATTTTCCTAAAGGCATTTTTTTCTCACTAATGGCGGATGTAAAAATAATACAACTTTTCTTTGACCAATAGAAGTAGAAATAAAATTTCCTCCAAAGTAATTAAGTTTTGTAGACGGGTCCTCTATGAACATACTACAAAATTAGTACGCCTTTTATTATGCTTTTATATATATGTATATATATATATATATATATATATATATATATATATATATATATATATATACACATATTTCATTGTATGTTTTAGTCCACCAATATTGCTAATATAATTTATGTTTATCCAATATAAAATCCTTCCCCTTTTTAAAACAAAATTATAATTGAAACAATCTGCCAAACCTTTTGCCACTCAGTTTACTTCAACTCCTTTCACGGAGAATAAAAACATATTTTATTATTAATATTTTTCTTTCTAGGCCCATGGGACGTTCAGGATCCAAAGACGATAGCTCCAAATTTCAATACTGCAAATAGTTTAGTCGATCAATGCTGTATAATCCTGAAACTTTAGGTCCAAAACCGAGATAAAACCATGTGAAAGAAGGCTGCTATGTGCTGTATTTGAAAAAATTGACTAAACTAGTGAAAAATCCACTTTTGATCATGTATGCCTCATATATTACATAAATTATTCTCCATTTCATAATATCTTTATAGGGCTTTTTTTTTTTTTATAGATTTTACTGTTCCCCATGCTGCAATAGGCATGCTATATTAAATGGTATTTGGTAACTTTAATTGCTTAAAAATAAAATAGAAAGTATAGCATTTCTGTATTAACAAGGAGAAATTAGTAAAAAAAAAAATTAATTAAACATCATAATGAATAAAAAATTAATTAAAAATCATAATGAATACAAACTTAATTAAGCATCATAAACTGAAAAACAAGTAAAAATAGAAATACTGTTCGAGGGTGACTAGACTGAATAAATAAAAAGATAAACAATTATAATGATATATTAGTAGATTGGAGTCGGGAAATTAAATGATAAAGTCAGATACTGAAACATGTGGTTTATTAATTTTAAATGTAATTACAGGTTATGCATTTTTACAATTAAAGAAAAATAAAGAAATTATCATTTTTATAAAGAAAGATAAAAAAAAAAGGAATGATTTATAATAATGTTATGCAAAGAAATTATTAAATATGAATTTTCAACTCGAAACTATTTTCTTATAAACAAACACCTACACTGGGCGACAGGGCCACATGGAGATGGTCTTTATAGTCTTTATTTCGTACGGTGAATGAAATGGTTTTTGAGGTTGATGGCTGGTGAACAGCTCCCTCTTTTCTATTGAATGAAAAAAGTGACTTACACTTGAAGCGAAGGATTCGTTTCCTAAGCTCTGATTGCCTTTGGTTAGCAGGCGATCTGGTGGTATCGAGGGTATACTTCTTGTATCTGGTGCTAGGCGATCTAGGGCTATGGGCGAATACCATCAATGTCCTCCTTGCGGTGAACGGTGAGGTTAGGTTTAGTCGAGGAGGGCAGAGATATGTGGATAGCTTCCAGTCTGAATCGGAAGTCAAGTGAAGTGCGAGATGACGGAGTGGGGGAAACAAAGTCCCTTTTATCTGTCTCAAGGTAACAATTGTAAACGAGACCCGCGGAGATTTAAATTTAAATTTACGAGATTGATTTGCGACTTTACAAATACTAAACCGAAACTATTGAAGTAAAAGGAATTTCGTACAGATATAATATAAATTGAAATCTAGACAATAAAAAATATAATCATTCAATTAAAATAAATAATAAAATTGACCAATATACAAGACAAGTGAGTAGAATATTAAATTTAAAATCCTGACAGTTATAAACGAAACATTAGAATATTATCTTGATTTGATCTCATTTCAATAAGTATTTTTTACAAAAATTTATTGAAATTTAAGTTACCCCACTCATAAGTTTCTTGGCTTTATATTTGTCTTAAATTTCATTAAGAGTATTTTTTGATTTTATATCCATATAAAAAAAATGTCTCATAGCTGTTTTGTTTAATGTTCGAGCAATTGCTCGACAATATTAATTCATTACTTGAATTATCTGTAACTAATTTATTATAATTCTTTCATAGACACAAGCCATTCCAAAGGCTTGAGAAGAAATTTGTTGTAAGTTTGCTGTAACTTGTTTAATTCGTTGAAAGTTTCTACAATGTTGTAATTAATCATTCCATACACGCCCTTAATCTTAGCGGTTAAGAACAAAGTAAATTGAACAGTTTTGATAACATCTAAAGTGTTAATTATGTTTTTCCGCGAAGTAATTATAAAGTTTTCTCTTAACATTGATCTTCGGCTTTGAACAATCCTTTTTAATTTTTTCTTCTTTTAGAAGAAAACTCATTCTTGTTTTCAATGCCTTATGAAAAAATGTTTTTTTCTAATTATTGATTCCTATAAACAAAGAAGTTCATTTTGTAACATGCTCTGAAGAAATGATTGATGATTGAAGGGTTTGCAGCAACAACGAGTTAACTCCAGTTTTTATAATTTTGGGTAAAATAAAAAAAACTATTTAAAAATAGAGAATGTATTTAAATCGCCTTTGACTTCACCCAATTATACGTCTCCTACCACTACATATTTTGGCCAAATTCCATTGAGAAATTCGTCAAATTCTAGAGTCGAATCTATTCTGGAATTAACTCCTTTTTGGCCCAAATAATTGAAAATTTTTTTCTTTTTAAAGTAAGGAAGCATCGAATAAGGACAATTTTCAAGAAAATTTGTTTATTTCAAGAAAAGAACACAGTAACAAAAATTAAGAATGCAAAATTACTGATGATCATAGAATTCGGCGTCAATGATTTCTTCAGGATCCTCGACATCATAATTCGAATTTAGACCATCCTAGAACCACATCTCGTTGTGACCAACATACTTCTCAGCGAGTTAATGCTTCCTTACTTTAAAAAGAAAGAAATTTTCAATTATTTGGGCCAAAAAAGAGTAACCTCCAGAATTAAATCGACTCTAGAATTGCGAATTTGACGAATTTTTTTTAGCAAAAACTACTCCTTGTTGAACCAAAAAGAAAGAATGATTTCTCCCCCCAAGAAACAGTTGTTAACTCTGTTTGGCCTAAAAATGGAGTTAACTCGTTGTTGCTGCAAGCCCCTCAATTCTAGAAATACGATTGTGTTTGAACTTCCATTAACTTTAATGTATTTCGGGAGCATTTGTTGAATTTTTTAAATATAGATTGTGTGCTTAGTTTAATGTGTAAGAAAGGATGCATTGTCAAGTAATTTCGGTTGACTTATTGCCATCATTGATTATATAAAATAAAATATAAATAAAAAACGTCTAAATAAGTTGGAATAGTGGCTTTTTGTTCATTCATAGTACTCTAAAGTGACATGTACTACTAACTTATCTTTTAAATAATGTTCAAGGTAAAATTATAATTAAAAACTTTATAAGAATACATGTTATTATCATCTGGGACTTCTTATTAAAAATATCATAAGTGATATAAAAAATTAAAATAGTTACAAAAAAAATTGTTTTATTTTTATGAGTTCTTATACTGTTATCCCTTTATACAATAAACAATAATAACTGGAACTGTAAAATAAATATGGGATAATAGGATCTATTAGATTCGTACAATATTTTTTTACAAAACATTGAATAAGTCTTAATACAGTGTTTTATAGCGTATAGAATATATTTATAGGTATAAAATGTAACTTTATTCTAACTCAACTCAAACGAATTTAATGGAATATTTATTATAGATGAGAGTGCTATTATTTGACACTTTGATGTAATGGGTTTCTTTTGGCGCCCAAGAACATTATGCGTAATTTTTTTCTCCATTTTTAATAAAAACATGGAGGGGATATAGTCTTATATAAAGTGATTATTAGCTGAGAGAACCATTATTTTTCCTAATAAATGCAAAATAATTAGAGGTATCGAAATGTGGTATCATTTTAGCAATGAGTTTTAATTTTCAGTACCCCATGAAATGATGTGAATCAATACCGGGATCATTTTCGAACTTGATACATAGTCTCCAAATGTCAACTAATTAACTCTGGGTTCTTTTAAGCTTTTAATATAATAAATATTTTTATCAAAGCCGAGTTTTACAACATTAAAAAATTCCTGAATAATGTTAAAATGTTAAGTTATATTGACTTATAATTTTAGCCATGCTATCTGAAAGAATTTAACGAATTGCTGTTATGGGTTTTGTATTAATCTCTGGACAAGCGGAACAAATTGAAAAGAAATCATAAAAAAGAACAAATGTCGTTTCTAACAAAGAAGTTGATAATCAAATTCCTTCCGTCTTTCCTTTCTCTTTGTGAGAGTCTGAATTAAATGGAAGAATGATCGTGAAAGAAACTATTAGAGACATCTAAGGTATTTTTTAACGACGTACTTTCGGAGATGTCATCATTATACTGCAAGAAAAATCAAATATGATGTTTACGATATTTACCGCTTTATTTTTTACATTTCAAGAATGTTAGAGATCAAAGACCTTAATTTTTTTTTCTCTCTAGCGTATACCTATTTATTAATATTAATAATGCGAGGGATTAAAAAAACAATCACTACTGCTAAGGCTTTAGCTACAACCTTAGGTAGATAGATTAATAATTAAAAGTTTAGATAAATATTTTTTAAATACTGTATTCTGGAACTAGGTTTTTTTATCATTATCATCCTGATTAGAGAACCACATCGTCTCGCCAAAATACATTTTCACTGAGAATCAACTATACTATTTAGCGTAACAACCTACTATGCCCAAGATCACCTGTTCGCAACCCGGGAGTTTGTCTTTGGATTTTGTAGAGGGAGTAAAAAATCCTTGGCTATGCCGTCCTTCGGAGGGGACGTAAAAGTGCGGTCCTGAGTCTGTGTGATGTCAGAACTCATTAAAGATCCCTATCTTAATTATGCCTTGGCTAAATTTAGGTCTCCCACTACTTCGTTCGATCAGCTATAGCTCGATTATGTTGCGTTAAATAAATAAACATAATTACTGCTATATATCTTATATAATAATATATCTTTACGTTGACCAGATCTCAATAGTTAAACAAAAGGTATATTTTAAACCAAATATAGTTTAAAGTATAGTATATACTGTTTATGGATTTTTTTTTTTATATAAGGGGTGTTTAAACCGGGATATTAATTTTTTTTAGTGGAACAAAACATACTTAATTCTTCATTAATTTAATTTTTAATTGCAGAGAAAATTTATTTATAAGTACAATATATTTTTACATACAATTTAAATTTTACTTAAGATGACTATGAGGATTAGTATATTACCAAAAGTGTGTATAAAAAAATATTAAGTTTCTGAGTCATTGGTACATTTATTTCTATAATATATGAAGTTCTTACTTACACATATATTAATAAATTATTATTAAAATATTAATGACTTATTGCACACGTTTCCTCAGTTAATAATCTTTTTATCATTATGTCGCATCGAATAAATATAAATAAGCGTTAAAACAATTGTTTTCACAATAAAACATCTGTTAAAGAGACATATACATGAATTTATAATCTTCATTTTGAATTATCTCATGTTTCATAAAAAAAATTGTATACTCTAATAAATAAAAAAATTTATCCGTAAAAGTTGAAGGGGAAAAATATAAGTGATTAAGTTTATCTGCGATAAACTGATGAGGGAGCGTTAATGTTAACTCGTCCGAGAACTAAGATAAAAGAAATTTATGGGGGCAGTGAAGGGTCCAGGTGCCATTAGTTTATAACTGCCTTGTTTTTAGTTTTTATCTAAATAATTTAAGACTCATATTTAGGTTTTGGATATTGTTTGGATATTCAACAGCGACATTTTCTTATATTAATCAATGTTTTTTTAACACATTTTTTTATAAAAATGCAGATGAATGTTTTTATTGTTTTAGATAAAACACAGTATCTTCGGCAGTATTTATTTGTTGGTCACATTTAGATAAATTTAACTTATAATAACTTAATAAAATAAACTTGAAATATATTTTCTATTTTCCGGCTTCTCCCAGTGTATGGTTACCGAAATCAGAAATCTTTCAAATCAATGATTATAGTGCCAAAAATATATCTATAACTATAAACTATAATTGAATGTTGAAATTATCTGTGAAAAATAAATTAAAATAAAACACTATACTATTACCATCCATGAAGGGGCTCATCTTTAGTACATGGTAAAGACTACTGTTTCTGGGGCAATGGTTGTCCAGGGAGGTGGTTTGTTCGAGATCACACTCAACCGCCAGGTTTTTCCCTGCATAAGAGCACCCACATTATAAAGGCTAGGTAAGCGCCAGGAGGGTCTATAGATCCCGAAGGATCCATGCGTGGCTTCTAACGGATTAAATAATTTATCTGTCGCAGCTGCATTTGAATCCATATCTTCTGAATGCATGAACCCATAATTCAATATCTTAAAAGATTTTATATTTACATTACCTTATTTTTAGTCATTTATGTTTTCTTTTTTTAACTCTAGCTGAAAAATTATTTTATCAGGTCAGACTAATATGATAAAAATCTAGTAGTTAAATCATTTATGCTATTATATTTTTGTGCTACTATATGCTACTACTTTTTGTTAAATTATCTACTTACACAATTATATTAAATATAAAAAAACACGTTTAATACATACGTAGTACATATAATTGTAGTATTAATAGTTAAATTTAACTCCATGAAATGACGATAAATAAAAATCTATTAGAAAATAAAACGAATAACTGACTATAAATACGGACATTGAATTGGTTGAGTGCACTGGGATCATTTATTCCTTATTATAGATTTTTAATATGGGGGCTTTATATTTTTAATGATAAAATTATTTTTGTTTGGGGACAATAAATGTGAAGCGGAATTTAATTTAAATCGCAATAATTTATAGTGTTTGATAACATGTTAACAAAGTATTAATTAATTTTTTCAATTTGATAGCTAATGTTTTCTTCCAGGTAATATTTTCCATGTAAAACAATTTTTTTCTTTTTTTACATTAATATTACAGAATTGGACTGTATGCATAGCAGATGTCTTTGGATAAGTAATGTCTTGTAGATCTCTACATTATATAAGTTGTTCATATATTCGTCCAATAACGTGATTAATTCTCGATTTTGTTACGTTGTCATTTCTTGTGTATGGGCTTGTATTGTGTAGTGCATACTGAGAATATGACCAGACTATAATATATTATGGCCTGTTTAGTGAGGGGTATAAACATTAGTTTTATGATAAAATTTAATGTGCTCTTTCTTCGCTTTTAATAGCTTGTCTCCATTACATTCTCAAAATAGCTCTGAAATATTAATCCATAACTTTACTAACCACAATAGGTGATCGTCCTATTCGTTTTGCCAATTGTAGTAGTTTTAATAAAAAACAAACGTTTATGAGTTCATCTTAGATATAGGGCGAGATATGAATGGAATTTTTCTTTATCTAAGCATTTATAAAAGTCTTCAAGTATAAACAATTTCAGATCCTTCATTAGCACCATAGTTGTTTTTTTACATCTATTTTTCCTTGTGATAGTTGAGAAGGTAATGAGGGAGTAGAACAGGCTTAACGAACCTGTGAAAAGGTATTTAGTTCCTCAAGAGTCTTAGAGGCTCTTAAAGAGGTATTTTTCTCTCATTTTTTACAGTAAAATGAGATGGTTATGTAAACGGCCTTCTGGATAAAAAATATTTTCTTTTATCAAATAATAAAATTAAGTAGACTTAAAGCTTCTCCATTTTTTCCTCAATGAAAGAGTTGTAAAAATATAATTCAATTACCCTCAGAAAAAGGTTGGCCTATAAAAAAATGCATAAGCCCCCTTTTGTTATAACCGTTGAAACTAATACTAGTTACATAAAAATAATTGTATACAACAAACCCCACTAAAAGGTTCTTGTGTTCACTATTGTTTCTAGAGCAACGAATGTTCAGGGAGGATTCATTCGCCAGGATTTTCCCAATGAGTGTATAATATACACAACTATATACACATTAAATCTTGATAGATTGAATACAAATTATAATATGTTTCATTATTAATACACTAATTTATTATCATTAACAATCGCTACTGTTTTACTATAATTAACTAATCCTATAGTAATGCATTTTTTGTTTAATAAAAATAATTATAGTAAATACACACACGCATTTATTTTCTTTATGATATCCCAACATCTCATTTTATTTTATTTTTTAAATTTGTTTATATAATAATTAAGTGTTAATAATATGTAAAGTTTTTTCTTTAATGGATACTATTAAGGTTACTGATATTGTATAAATATTGCTAATTAATATTAAAAGACCCCAAGTGGAGCAATCCGGTATGGTCTAGTGGCTAGGATACCTGGCTCTCACCCAGGAGGCTCGGGTTCGATTCCCGGTACCGGAATATCTTTTTTTTTAATTATTTATTTTTTAATATCATTAGTCGTTTTCGTTTTATCGTTTTGCAATCAAGAAGAACTATAATTAGTAATTTAATTTAATTATAATGTTTATGTATTGTTAAGAAATAATTTTCATTACTGATAATCGTTTATTAATAGAATAAATTAAAAAATAATATCCCTTACTAAAGATAATAATCAGTTTGTAAGGGAATTGAATTTGTATGGGCTTTACGATTTGTGTGAAAAACAAAAAACGCCTAAAATGTTTTTAATTAATATATTATAGAACTTCTGAATTATTAGTAGCATTGTCTACTACTGATATTTGATTTTATTTTGATCTCAAAAGCAGATCAAAGGAAAGGTACCACCACATAAGTAAACTACCTAATTTTGACTCAAATTTTCTGATATTTAATAAATTGAAATATGGAGATTATTCAGAATAAATATTATAAATTTATTATATTATTATATAATAAATCATATTATATTATATAATTTATTATTATATTAACATAATAAATATTACATCAAACGGCTGTTTTAATTATCAGTAATGGGCAAGTAAATGTAATAGGGGCAACTGCTAAATGATAGGCTTTATTGAATGCATTTGTTTAATTCTATAGGTTATAATTTGGGCTATTAAGGCAGAATAATCAACATCTAATGTATGCTATCATAGGCGCTGTTGTGGGCCAAATTCAGATAATAGACAATTTTCACAAAATTTCCATAAAGTAGAACATTTATTATGCATTTATGCGAAGTTTTAATTATTTTAATCAAATTAAACACTTATATAATTTGGTGGTAGGTATTAACCATTTTTTTTTGTAAAATTCGACTACCTTGGACATCTCCTTGTTAAAAATAATCATGTAAAAGCTATTATATGTAGTGCGGTGTAATAAATATTTTGTTGTTCCTGGTTATATTATGGAAATGAGATCCCTGTTATAAAGAGAAAACGGGCACGTAACATAAATTATATGAACCCAAAGGGAATGGGAAAATCATGTAACTGGCCACAATTGTAACCCTGCCGTAAAGGGCAGACTTCATTGTTTTCTGTTTCTGTTCTCATGCTCTGCTATCACTGCACGATATTGATCCTACTGTGTTCCTACCAGGTCGATAATTTATTTTGTTTATCTACGTTCGTTGTCATAGCGACTTCGGTCCTCTCTTTAATTGTCAGTCATTTCCGACGTGCGCGTGTCTGGTAAAAAAAAAAGAGTTGTAAACCAGGTTTTGCTACTCTAATCGATGAATGGAGTAGCTGAGTGTGTAAAGCGCTTAATTGCTGTATTGAAAATACTATATTCAAATCTGGCTTGAGCAGGGCAATTACTTAATCATTTAAAACCCTTAAATGGACCACGTAGACTCTGCAGATCATTCCAAACCTTCATAAAGAGGTACCCTTAAGTGCGGGAACCCCTGTTGGTTGAGGGTGATCTCGGACAAATCACTTTCCTCCTCGACATTGTCTTATAAACAATAGTCTCTACCATGAACTGAACCTAAGACACTTCATGGGTTGAAGTGGCAGAGGTTAAAAAAAAAATTCATAACAACTTTCTTGAAATTTGAATTAGAGAGAAATACGAAACAGAGATAAGCAAAGAGTTTACGACAAGGAAATAGGAGTATTATAATTTACCAAATTAACATTACGTTATTTTATATTTTTCAATCATATAATACAGTAAATTTTGAAGCATTTAATAACTGATACAATTTCAAAAGAATGGATAAGTATTCTCTAATGAAACAATCTTGGACGATTATAATTAAGAAACATGCAGATATTAACTCTACAGAGCTATGATAATTAGTTGATGATCAATTAAAGTAGAACCACTAAAAATTAAAAAAAATAAATAATATTATTTTCTTTTACCATTTAATCGGTATCGGTAGTATACGATGTGATATGGTATAGTTTTTTAATTAGGTAATTTATGTAACATATGAGATGCTATTAATATAATAGTATAATCACAAACAATGCTGTTATAATAGAGATTGGATACCAATAAGTACAATATTTTTTTATTGAGTTTTTAATCAAACATTCCTACAAATGTTTTTAAAATTCTTCAAAATATTATAGTTTATAAAAAAGTATATTGAATGGCATAGTCCCATATTTCTCCGGATCTATAACTCTATCAACTATTGGACCGTTTTAGATGAAACTTTCAAGTAACCTCCGAATTCTAAAAAACTTGGACCAGGACGGAAATGTAGGAAGCCAAAGTACTAAGTTTTGTAGTGGCAACTTCAGTGAAGTGGAACCAATCTCAAGCCAACTCTTTTTCTATTTATTTTTTTTTTTCACTTTTATTTAAATCCATAACTTCCAAAAACAGAACTTTCAGTCAATAGATAAGCTGGCTTATCTTATCTTATTAACATTTCCAATAAATAAACATTAACTAGTGAAAACTTAAAAAAAAAGTGAATTTATTGAAATTTACAACTGTATTATAATAATACTACGAATAGTGAATAGGGTGAGATAAAAGCAAATAGAAAAATTGCCTACTGGTAATACTTAAATCAAAAATTAAACTTATAATGTCACGAGGCCATCTTTATTTAAAATGCCTCTGTGAATTATGCTGGTTGGTTATTGTTTGTTCATTTAACGTCACTTTATGCTAAAATTGGTTAGAAAATAAAGAGTAATTTAAGATCTTTGAATAGTAAGAATTGTATACGTGAGGAATTAGATGGCTTAGTGGAGCCCCAAAACTCTGCCCAGCTTTCCATAAGTTCAAATCTAGATCTTATAATCAGTGTATCTGACTCTTTTGTAATTAATTGGGAGCATAGAGCGTTTGTCCAGTAATATATATAATGTTCATTATAGTACGAAAAACTTAAATAAGGGTTAACTTCGTAGTATAACTTATGTAAGAAAATAAATAAAATATAACGTGCGGAAATAAAATGTTAATCGATTTTACTTCTCACAATTGGATTGAGAGTAGATTTGTTGTAAATTATCCTATGTCATATGTATTCATCTTTATTCACTTCTCTTGATATCGAAATGCGTTCAGTTATTCAGGACTAATTATCGATCCTAGCGGTACCTTCATTATTTAATCTTACAAGGTTTAATTGGCAGATGGACGTGACCTGTATGTATAATCTACTTCTTGGAGCACCTGTGTAATTCGGGTCGTGTAGGTTTAGATAGCCTGGTTCCTACATAATGAATTATATACCTGTGTCTCTTTGTTCTTGGGATGTTCTCAAAGGCGAGGGATATTCGTCTCAGCTTTAAACTATATAGAAGTCCAGAAAAATATTTATTAATTATAGTTTTTAAAAATATATTTATCCTACACCAAAAGATTTTTTTTAAATATTCGTGTAATATAACTTTGTATGCGGACTTGCGGAAACCAACGGTTGACGAACACATGTAAACATTCTACAAACACTTTCAAGAAAAGCCAAACAGACATCCAAACCCTTTAATTGTTAGAACAAATTGCCCCGACTCTCATGCCTGGGATTAAAAAGAACGTGGATGAGGGATCTGCCAACATGAGAAGTTAAATCAAGCCACGTGAGAGGTACCACTGGGTATTGTTCTTTTTCATCCCTCTCTTGTTATTTAGTTCTATTTTACTGATAACCAATCTGCTGATTGCCAATTGTTTGTACTTGACAGGTGAAGATTCAAATATAAGTATAATATATAAAATAAGTATAAGACAAAATATTAGTATAATATTCGTAGAAAAAAAAAATCGCTGATTTTCTTTTGTACTCATTGTTGACTTTTAAATGTAATTCTTTGGTAATGTTTTTTAACATTCCAGTTTATTTAGAAACATATCCCATGTTGATGAGTACGATGACATATTTTTTTTCGTATTGGCCACTTTGGATCAAGCTACTACTTTATTTTCCTTTCTCATGCTGGAGTTTTGTATGTCTCCACAAGCACTCACTGGCACGTATCCTTTGATCCTCCAGCTTCGCCTGGAAACCGTTCCAGATTTTTCCCTCTGCTTTCAAACTTACTTATTTCTATCACGTCAGACTCTGTGATGTTTAACTTGTCCAGATATGTCTTTACTTCTTTAGTCCGTGTTTTCCTAGTCTTTTCGCTCCAAAAACTCAAATATTTGGTTGATCAATTTATAATTGTTCATTCAGTACAGAAGCCTGAGGAATGTCAGCCTCAGGTCCACTAAGTCCTACTACAGCTGTTACCCTGTACCACTACAAACCATGAAGAGGATTCATTGAAGTATGTGGTAGAGACTGTACTGTTTCTTGGACAACGGTTATGAAGTGACGTGATTTGTCCTAGATTGCGCTCAATCCCCTATTTCGGACACCCACTTCACAGAAGTTAGGTGAGCCCAGGAGGTCCTAGATCCCATAGGATCCATCTCCGGCCGCTAACAGATTAAATAAAAGGCTGCCAGTAGCAGGATTTGAATCCAGGAGTTGAAGCATAGCTAATCCACTGAGCTACGCCTCTACCACTCAGCTATTAATATGTTAAATAATTTATCTGTCATAGCTGGATTTGAACCCGAAATCTTCGTCATAGGAACTCAGCGTTCTACCCATTGAACTCCAGCTCCGATCTCATATTTAAGTATTTCCATTTAAAAATATTAAATATTTAATACAAACATATAGCTCGTTAAACACATAATAAAGAATCACTGCAATAATAAAATAATAAAAATATTTTATTAGTTTAGAAGTATTTATGGCTTTGTCATAGAAAATTCTGAAGGGTAAAAACATTTTTACCAAGTATCAAAACTTTAATGTACCCAAACATTATTATTAATATTATCGAAAAGTAGTCGTTGACAAGAGTTTTCGATATAATAATTTCGACATGGATGTGCTACTTTGAATACGCGTCAAGTTGTGACTTTCCATCCCTCGATAAAGATTGGGATTATCCAGTATTTGTTGTCGTCAAGAGCTTTTTCATCATAAACTGACAGCTTTACGTCATAAATATAAATAAAAGGAGTTTGATAGATTTAACCTTTAACAATATTTAATAATAATAATATAATATTGATTTTTTTTCAATGGTTATTTTTAGATGATTAATTCAGTTTTTACAAGTAGTACCCCAATGGTCGTATTTCTTGTCCAGAGAGGATGCTTTTTGGGGACAGGTAAAAGGATTCGGAAATCAGATCTGTAAAATGGATTACCTCTTTCATTTCTTACATAAAACTTTGAGCCAGTGATAACGTTTTCTTCATTTCTTCTCTCTTATCACAAAAATTAGTCTTTTTAAATATATTGTTTATTAATTTTCCACAATCAGTCTATGTATATTTTTGTATTACCCGTTATATGTTGTTATGTTGTAGTTTGAAAATTAATATAAAAATTATATGTCATTTTGGACAGTGATGTTATTTCGCAATATTACATGTACAAAAAAAATAATTACATGTTGGTTATTAAGGTGAAAATTAAAATAAAATTTTAGTCGAGAAAGTAATGCTAAAATATAAATTATATTATTTATAAGTTTGAAAAATTGAGCTATTTAAAACGGAATATTAAATCATTTAACTGTATTAAACCTAAATCACCTTAAAAAATTAGCATTTATTAAATGTATTTAAACATGTGATAAATAAAATAATGTTATACCATATAAAATGTAAAATGTGCTGTTTGGTTTTGTTTGAGTAGAAAATATCAAAATTGTTGGTATTTGGAATACAATTTCCAAAAAATATTGTTACGGGCTACTGGGTGTAAAATGAACTAAACTATTGCTAAATTCAAGATACTAAAGTTTATTAATAAATTAAAAAGATTACAAAGAAATTATTTAAAACAACTAACTTATTAAACTAATATCAATTTACAATATCAATATTCTACAGATTATACCCTAGGCCTAACTGTTATCTAATTACTAAAATAATATACAAATACTATAAGACATTATTACAACTAAATTACTTAACTATTTACCTAAATTTGTACAAATACAACAAAATTACACTATAGGTTATAACTACAAACTAACACTTACAGTTCGCTAATTAAAGTCCACCGTTTATTACACTTATTACACGGCCACTAATTATCGCTGTCACTGTTACTCACTTAGCACTTATTACAGACTGATACTAACTGACCCGGCCGAAAAAGCTGGCCTTTTTATATAGGCAAGGTAGGTCGGGGTGGGACAATTCTCGGAAGATCGAGAACCGCCTCGCCCCATCCAGGCCAATCCAGAAAGCTCTACGCCGTTCTTTGATCCCTTCCGCTTAATCCCACAGCTCGTCTAATCCTCTCAGCCGGTCCTTCTTCCTCTCTGACCGTAACAATATTAATATCTATTCTTCACAAAAATATAATGTAACTCTCGAGTCATATGATATCATGATGACATAATAATAAATAAATAAATAAATATATATTATTTATTTATTTAGATATAAATATATAAAATAAAAGAGTAAAAAATCCTTAGTTACGTCGTCCTTAGGAAGGGACGTGAAACAGGGGTCCCGAGCCTGTACGATGTCAGGTACTCGTTAAAAATCCCTATCCTAATTAAACCTGGATAGGCAAAATTTAGAGCTCCCACTGTAGCATCGTCCGATTACCCTTAGCAGCATAAAGTGACGTTAAATGATATACTACTATAAAATGAATGATAAATAAAAATTATATAAAAATTGTATACCTGTCTATAACTTCTATTCTAGTTAAAAGAAAACCAATATATGTGATGTTAAATTTTTGGTGATATTATTGAGTTAACATGAGATCTAACTACGTCTATATATACAAAATGCCATATATGAGGAACATGCTGCTTCCGTGGAGTTTGGTTTGGCATCTGTTTGATTTGGTTGGCTTTCATAAAAGCCCTTGTATTTAATCATAAAAATTAGTTAATGGCAAAACTATCCTTTACGAAGCGTTTACGAAACTCAATAAGACCTCCCCACTTTGATATATATTGGATAATGTATTGGTTAGTAATTTAGTTGTCGCTTAAGAGGAAATTCTCCGGTCTCTGTAAACGAGAAACATAATGTGTATTTGAAATGCCCTTTTAACTTGTAGTTGATGAATACCATCCATTACTGGAACATCACAAGTTTACAGCCTCTGAGTAACTTGTAATGAAGGCGGTTCTAAGATGTACAATTTTCCTGCTTTGCTGCTTAAGCTTATTACCGTTTCCTCCCACGTTCCCCTTGGATTAATAATCACATCCAGTGCTGTATGTTAGGCGGCGTTCACACCAAGGCGATATAAGATCAGCGATATATTGTAAGATATATATAACACGCGATATGCACAACAACAAGTACATGAAATATTATGAGAGACGATGAAATAAGGTTCATACCCCAATTGCGCAACATGTCGTAAGTGACTTATCTTTGAGTGGAAAATAGTTGACTGGATAATTCTAATGATGGATTGAATTGGTAAGGGGGTGCAGTCAATGATAACACAAAAATAAGCAAAACTTATTTTTTTTTAGTGCCAACGTTTCGGCCTACAATGTAGGCCATTTTCAGGGCAAATAGAGGGTTCCCCAATTGAGTTCGACAAGTCACCACAGCTGATGGACACTATTTGCCCTGAAGATGGCCTGTACCGTAGGCCGAAACGTTGGCACAATTAAAAAATAAGTTCTGCCTATTTTTGTGTTATCATTGACTGCACCTCCTGACCAATTCAATCCATCATAAGTGACTTATCGCTCCTTCAATCGACGTTACTCAAAAGTTGGCATTTTTTAGTTAAGCCTTCAGTAGCAAGCTACACGGACATCCAAACCCTTTAATTGTTAGAACAAATTGCCCCGACTCTCATGCCTGGGATTAAAAAGAACGTGGATGAGGGATCTGCCAACATGAGAAATTAAATATAGCCACCTGAGAGGTACAGTTCTTCTTCATGCCTCTCTTGTCATATAGTTCTATTTTACTGACAACCAATCTGCTGATTGTCAATTGTTTGTACTTGACAGGTGTGGATGCAAATATAAGTATAATATAGTATAAAATTTAATATAAGTATAAGACAAAATATTAGTATAATATTCGTAGAAAAAAAAAATCGCTGATTTTCTTTTATACTCATGGTTGACTTTTAAATGTAATTCTTTGGTAATGTTTTTTAACATTTCAGTTTTTTTAGAAACATATCCCATGCTGATGAGTACGATTTATCACGACATTGTTTTTTAATTTATAAAATTACATTTTTTTTTCGTATTGGCCACTATGGATCAAGCTACTACGTTATTTTCCTTTCTTATGCCTGAGTTTTGTATGTCACTTTTGTATCTCCACAAGCGCTCACTGGCACGTATCCTTTGATCCTCCAGCTTCGCCTGGAAACCGTTCCAGATTTTTCCCTCTGCTTCCAAACTTACTTACTTCTATCACGTGAGACTCTGTAATGTTTAACTTGTCCAGATATGTCTTTACTTCTTTGTTTGTATTGGTTGAGTCTTTTGAATTCAGGAATGAAATATCTGATAATCCATTTCCAACATTTTGTTTTCAATAAAGTTATATTTTGAGTTGTAGCATGTTTGAACTTGAAATGTTATGGGAATTACGACATTAGTTAAAATTTCAGGCTTTTAAATATTCTCTAACGATAAATAAGATATGTTCAATTCCATCATTACAATATGATTGCTTTGCTTTATCAATACACACATTTTATTTGTTTAACTCATATGAAACTTTCAAATCTCTATTGAAAAATTTGTTTTTTTGAGTTTTGATGTTGTTCATTTGAAGGAGCGATATCTTGAAGTACTACCGATTTATATCATCCGATATTTTGATCTGCGAATAAGACGGGAAGAAGAAAAGATAATTCGGTAACTATTTTCAGTAATCTAGCGGGAGCTCATGAGTGCATCTGTAATTATTTCATTGCTATTGATAGAGAATAAAGTAATTTATTTTCCTTCTACATTTTCTTGGTGCAGTATTTCATGTTCCATCTGAACGTTCTTCTGAATCAATAAACCACTACAAGGTCTTTCTCATTTTAGTTACTAAAGCGGTGAAAATTGTGTACAAAAAAATTTTTATCACCCAGGTCACGCCATTTATCGGCTACTGTTATACATATATATATATATTCATATATTCCCAATGTATTTTACCTTTAGTGTGAACGCGACCTTAGTGTAAACAACAGACTAACATTAGTAGGATCTTTGAAGGGCTTTACTCAAAACGACTTATTTTTAAAAATAATTTTCCGATTACTAGTTCGCCACTTATTTAAAGGTATTAAAAGACAAATGTAAAGAAGAGATCAACAATCCTCAACTCGGCTCTCCATTCAGGTTTTCTGCGTGTTCTTCATTTGTGGGAAGGTTCGAAGATGATCAGTTCAGCTTGCTGAAACTTTATACTACCATTCCCAGGCCTGGTTACGCGGTTTCTTCATTACTCACACTGACCGAGTCTGCGGAATGGGATGTGAGATAAGATGCAAATGATATTGATACTTTTAAGGGGGGAAAAACTAGTGCACTCAACGTCAAAATCTAACTTGGTTGCGCTGATAAATTTGGTGGTGCTTTATCTGTTCAATATTCTAGGAGCATCTTATAAATCGCATTTTAAAGTTATAATATTTCGATAAAATATACAATGTTTACTTATGTATCATTATTACATTATGATTATTACATTATTACATTATACATTATATAAATATGCAGCCTCGGCTGTTTAGTCGATTTTTTTCCAAAATGACTCAATTGCACTGAGAGAAGCGGGATCGCGTCTTTCTCCTAATGTATAAGTGGCTAAGTTAGACCGTGGCTTGAAATTGGGTTGTTGATTTTATTATAACTCCATTTCAAGCCAAATACTAGGATAATGAAAATATTTCGCTTTTCCCAGTACAATTAATTCATTTTGGAAAAAAATAGATAACCAATTGTTCACTGGGTATGCATATACGTACATGTGAAAGGTTTTAATTTTTTTAAGCTTTGGTATACTGGTTAAAAAAACAACCTATACAAATGCGACCCATGAAGGGTCTTAGGTTCAGTACATAGTAGATACTGTACTGTTTCTAATCCAACAGTTGTGCAAGAGGTGAATTAAGCAGCAGCCGAGGCTGCAGAAATATACTCAACTGTATTTAAGTTTTATCTTTTTGGAATAAAATGTTTATCGAAGTATTTTATATACCTTAATCATCCAAAACCGCACTTTTTAACTCATTAAAAAAGTCACTTGTACTTCTTGGCTTTTTACCCTCCTTTAAATATTGTATTTTATTTCAATAACAACTTCGTAACAAAACATATTTGTGAATGAGGTAAATGTTTCGTTTTGTCCATTTCTATTGGATACATAAGAACAAATAGACGGAAAGAATAAATGTTTTTTAAAACAACTATTTTATTAAAATTTATATTAATATAAATTTAAACTGTAGTTGTATTTTACTCGAAGACATTATAGCTTTTATTTTATATTTGTTTGCACTATTATTCTAATGAGATTTGCCCCAGAATAAATAGAGACATTATTATTATTGTACTGAGTATAAATCGCAAGAACCAGTAAACTTCAACCGTAACAAAAACGTTAACATGTATGACAGGCAGAGGTAGGCAAAAAGGGCTACGAGGACCAGTGTCCGGATTAATGCCCTACACCAATACCGGTACCAGTATACTTCATCATTGGACGAGTCCATAAATACATTATATTAGGAGTACATTATATTACACAGTATATTAAGGTTCACAAATGAGTCACGAGAGACCGAGCTTTTGAAAACATTGTTGATAAAGTTCGCGTTCCATCAATTTTAACGTTAAAAACATTTATAAAAAAACATAAACATAGGTTACCCCCTTTCCACCTAATATGGATTGGTTATAAACATTATACCAACCTACATTTTTCAAATCTTACTCTTCATTGTTGGTACTTAACGTTTTATTAGAATTCTAGAAATTTAAGTTTAGTATTTATTTTTAACCCCTTAGTGATTTAAATTTTTAAAAAATGCTATATTTTGTATAACCGCTTAAAGAAGGTAGGAACAGTTGCTTTGTGCTTTGCTAAATTTTTAAAAATATTCATAATCTGACTGATTGAATACGACAAAAAGTAGTTTCTCTAGCCGTTGTTAAGCCACGTCAATAAAATGTTACCTCACTAAAAACCTTTTTATTTCATAGAGAGTTTATATTTTTGCTATTTGGCCTCTTCTAATGAGCGGACGAGAAGCAACTTTTCTTTTTCCTTACATTTATTTTAAATATGACAAAAAATTATTGATCATGAATGATGTAATAATAACTAAAGCCTAACAATATTGATTGAATAAAAACTATTATCCAAAATCCTTGTTTTCTATCTGACCGCCAATTTCATGTGCGGATAGAAACATACATTTCGCGAAAACAGACTCAAATTAATGGAGTACCGCAACGGTGCGGTCTCTGTCCCTACACATATTAAAATAGCCATCGACGGGATCACTAATTACATACCTGAACCGACTATTGTGGATGAAATTTTGATTTACAACTGCCCTCCTGCAATCAACTATTGTCCATAACTGATGATCTACATATCTGGTAAAGTAGGACATGGTTCCAAAATATCTGCTGAAAAAACAAAAGCATGAGCATTTCATAGCAAAAGAAAAAGATGGTGACATTGCATCACAATTAGAATTAAACAACTGATAATTGAAGCAGCTACTGAATGTTTAAAAGATTTTTGACTAAAATCTATCCTTCTATTTCATATATTCTACATAATCTCTTATTTTAAATATTTTTCAGGGGGGTTAAACATACAGTTCTACTGTTACTAGAAGGAAAACACCGATTGAAAATAGCAGACGTAAGGTCATAACGACGAAATTCCGAATCGAACACACTCGCTTTACTCATCATCGCTGACTACAAACACCTAGACCAATCCATGCGATGTGCAACCTATTCGTACCTATGACATTCAAAGATTGATTGACTGTAGGCTGTTGATAGATATCAGACTCCAAGATAATTCTTCAATCTCACAAAATGACAGTAACAATAATATTACCTAAAAATCCAATTATTTAAAACGAAATCATCTTATAGTAAATGAGTTAAAATTATAAAGATATTTCCTTTTTGTTAAATGTATTCATGTATATTGCACATTTATTTTGTTTTTCTTTTTATGCTTGCTTTATCCTTTCATTCTTATTGAAAATTGCAACTGTATAATGATAACACATCACGTAAATATAACGAAAGATATATAATGGTATAATTAGAGAAACTATACTCGAATAAAAAATTCAACTTAAAAGGTCACGAGGCTAACTTCATTTCATTCCCCACGAAGGATTATGAGATATCGAAGTTTTTCAGGTTTGAAACGAGTGGGTTTGGGCGAGAATAAAGTTTGCCATGAAAGTATTGATATCGGTTTGAAACGGGGCATTATTGTCATTATGGCTGACTTTCTTCTTAACAAAGCAATGAATATTGAGGATTTTACGAACGGGTTTGGATTCTAAGGATTACACACGAGAGGAATTCGATGGCTTAGTGGAGCCCCAAAGCTCTACTCCGTAAGTCCAAACAGACATCTTTATGAGTCTTTTGTAATTAATTGGGAGTTTAGAGTGTATGCATAGTAAGAGTTAAAATACCCTGAAACGGCGAGCAGTTTCTTGTCGTTTCAGTCTAGTATAAGGGTTAAGTGTTTGGCAAGATTTAGTCCTATGTACCGGAACTGTTCTATAGAAATAAGTGGGATTCTAGGATGGGTTAGGGTGTCAGTTTTATAAGCTGTGAAGTATGTAGGGCCGAGGATACTGCCTTGAGGAACACCAGTTTTTTATCTTCTAAATTCATTGTTTCAAGAACGTTGGCTAGTGTGAAGCGTAGAAGTCTCTTATGTTTTATTGTATGCACTCATTCTCTGAACCGCGGATTACCTTCATAAATAAAATGAAAAAACTAAATTATTGTACGTAAAATTCACATGAACTGATATATACTTATAATATTGCTAAGGAACAAGTGATTCATCGACACCAGTAACTATAAAAAAGAAGCCATACATGAGCGCGAAGCCTTAGAGAAGAAGGATATTAGATGACAAGCCTAGCCTACAACAAAATATAAATTGTGAAGGTTGAATCTGCTACAATACAGCGATGATTTTCTAATCCAAAGAGGTCATTAAGATCATTGGACCGACAGGAAATAAATAATTCATTACGGTCTGGTTTTCCTTGAAGGACTAAATCACCTGTCGCAGGTGTTTACGCTGCTCTTCGGACTGTTGCAGAAAATTAAAAATTATCAAGTCACGAAACAACCTTAATCACACCACAACATATAGTACAAAAAGACTCATAAATAGAGATAATACCCTTACTCCAAGACTTTCAACAAACAATTAAAGCAAAGGAAAACAACACATGAATTTTTTTCCGTTTTTTTTTTTACATTTTCCTGCTATTGTAAAACTAATTTTATAAAAGATTAGTTAAAAGATTTAATTAAAATCAATGTTCTTTAAACATGTAAAGGAAGTCCGGAACATGTATTCAAACATGCTGCTTGTATATAAAAAATTGCAAATAAAGTTTCTTTGTCTTGTCACGAACAGGTTGAAAGGTTATAAAAACAGCTGATCACCGGAAAAATAATTATGTGGATTATTTAAATTGCTTAATGTTTCGGAATATAATTTATTTAAATTTTTAATATCGGTTTTATATCATCATAGTCCATCCTCTCTACCGCTCATGAAATCTAAGGTTTCCTTCTGTACAGCCCGGACCACACCGGACGATGCTCTACCATTTCTCTTCTTCTATGTCGGTTTTATAATTAACATTAGCATCCAATTTCTGGGCAATATGCAAAGTTTTTTTTTCCTATAGCATCCTACTTATTAATTTATGCATAATTATCATAATTTTTATTATTATGATAATCATAATTATCATACATGCATAATTTTTATCTCTCTTTGAGTTTTCGCTCATTTTTATTGTTGTTTTTTAAATATAATTCATACATTCCTACACAACAATTTTTCCTCGACTCTATCTTGCATTTATATTTGATCCCTTTTAATCAGTCACAAACTGCTAGTAATACCTACACAATGAGAATCTGTCCTTATTGGTCTTGGTGCGCAGATTTACCATAAAAGTTGTTCGTTTTATTGTAAAGTACTGATCGTCTGCTTCTTGTAGGATAAAAAAAAGTACATGGATAAAAAAAGTATAAGTAAATTTATAATACGCAGGTTGCTAACTTATTTGTGAGTACAGTACTATATAATGAAATACTGGTCATACTAGGAATTAATACAATCAGTGTCAAGCTTTGCTGCCATAATTTTCTTCCAATCCAAAAAAATTTCCAATCCAGCGAAAACACTGTATGTATAGAGTCAGTGGCCTTGTGCCGGTTTAGAGAACCCGCCTTCAGCGGGCTCAGACTATTTAATTCCTTAAAATACCTTCGGGTAGAAAAAGTATTGTAATTATTTTGCTGTATATCTAACCGGGCAGCATAAATTCCAGGTGGTCAACAGCTTTATCTACTTGGGAAGCGAAATAAACTACCAAAACGATATCACCCAAGAAATTAAGGGTAGGATAATAACGGCTAACAGGTGCTACTACAGCTTATCAAGAAAATTCAGGAGCCGATAACTGTCAAGGAAGACAGAAATCAAGATTTATAAAGCAATAGTCCGCCCAGTACTAACTTATGGCTCGGAGGCATGGGCTATTAAGAAGGCGGATGAAAAACGGCTCTTGTTGTTCGAAAGGGGGATACTGAGGAGGGTATATGGACCCATCAAAGTAGGCGAGACATGGAGGAGACGAAAAAACCTGGAATTGTACAAACTCTTTAAAGATAACGAGATATCCAAAATCATAAAATTGGGAAGACTTCGATGGGCTGGCCATCTAGCCAGAATGAATGATGGCGAGATTCCGAAGAAAGTGGCCACAGAAGAGATCTTTGGAACAAGGAGAGTGGGACGACCGAGCGTGAGATGGATGGATGGTGTGACTGAAGACTCTAGGACTCTTCTCGCCGTGCGGGACTGGAGGACTGCTGCACAGAATAGAGCCAACTGGCGGAGGCTACTTGAGGTGGCGCGGACTCGGTGACGAGTTGTGCCGGTTATTGTATTGTATTGTATATCTAACCGTTGTGTAGTGAGTTGGTTTGACCGAGATCACTCCCAGCCCACACGCCCCCCCCAAATTAAGGAGGCTCTAAAGATTTCTCAGGGTGGATCCATGTCTGTTAACAGATAAAATCATTTTCTGATTCAGCGTGATTCGAATCCGGAAAATTCAGCTCTAGAACTCAGTGCTCTACCTAGTGAGCTACCCAACTTCAATAGTTCCAACATTTTCCCGCTATCTATATAAATGGACGGGATAAGGGCGTAAAACCCTTAATTGGCTGTCAAACCAAATAAAAAGGGAAGTTTCAAGGGTTATACTGGTTTAACCAGTGGATTTTATACTGAAGTTGATTTATGAGGTGATTAATATTTTATTGGTAGGTCATGAAAGCAAATTATTGAAAAAGTATATACCAAAAAATATGCTCAATATTTTCTTTTTAATTATTTCAAAATACAAATTTTCTTCCTGTATCCTATTTGGTCGAGGCATGGGCCAATGAAACATATCAAGGTTCATCAAAATATCTTTTTGGATTCTACGACTTTATTAAAATAAAAAAATTCATATTTTTGTTTTTTTTCTTTTCAAATTTTTTTTATGATCGATTGTGATGGTTTAATACTGGAAATCAGAAACAGAAACCTGTGAAAAAAGATTATTACACTGTATTCTATCTATTAATGGTATGATGCCTATGGATATATGAAACGTTTAATAAACCACAATTTCGAAACGAAATAGATTTTTTATTTCATTTTATTTTATTCGGTGGTAACGTACAACAAGGCAGGGAAGATATCCATTTTTTTGTTTTTACTTTGTTTCTCAATCTTTTTTAATATTACTTTTTTAAATATTTCAATAATAAGTATAATAGAATTAAGTTTTTATGGATGAGAGATAAAATGTCCATACTACTTTGCTTGGTGCTCTTGTATTATGTATTCAAGTTTCTATTTTTATTTTTTGTTTGCATAAGAAAAAATTCATTTTTTTTTTTACCAGTTAACTTCTTTTATATAACGGTGAAACTTCTATTCATAATTTGCATTTTAATATGTTCTGTAACGATCTAGCTTGCATAAATTATTAATAAGCATCAATTACCGTTAAAGTAATATCGATATTTAAATGATATTGATTCAGTTTAAAACTAATTATAGGAAATATCTGACTTAACTACGAAAAAATAAATATTTGTTGTTACATAAATAAGTGTAGTGTTTAAGGAAACATAATAATATAAGGCCAAAATGACAGAAATCTCGACATATCCAAATCATGTATGGATCTTTGAGGTTTTAGATTATATAATAGTGCTGCAGAGCTACTAGTCTGAAGGGTTCAGGTTCAAATCTCTGTGGGATCAACTATCCATTCTGGGGCTCATCCAGCCTCTATTCTATTCTGTTTTCGGATTATGGTCGGTTAATTATTTAGTCTTTTAATTGCCATGGATGGACCCTGTGGGATCTACACACTCTTCTGAGACTCAGCTACTATATAAAGTGGGTATCCTTAATTGGGGGAATATTTACAGCACAACAGTTGCCCTGGAAACAGTAAAGTACCTACCATGTACTGAACCCAAGACTCTTTATGGGTTGTAGTGATACTGGATTTTATGCTTATTTGTTCCTAAGTTGCAATGGTATATACTAATAAGCATTATAAACTTTTGATTATTTATTTTTTTTTTTATTTATCATTTTACTTAGCATAATATATTTCTTTCTCCTCTATTAATTTATGACGTTATTAAACAGACTAATGAATTTGTTTACCATTTATATAACATTATATTATTAGTTCCGTGACCTGATTACCTGTGTATCTTATTTATTTATTTCTATTCCACATGGTTGCAGCTTACTGCATGGCTGGGTTTCAAGGTAAGTCACTGGAAGTTGTATATAGCCGTCGTGGCATTAGAACTGGTCGCCTTAATCACTCACAGCCTTATGTTAAAGGTTTCTTGTTCTCGGAGGCTTGGCATTTTGGGTTGCAGAAACATCATTAAAATGACAAAAAAATAACATTAGATAACTTATATTAGGTATATTTGTACACCTAAAAAGAAAGTAATGCATAAAAAAAAATGTTTGGCCAGTTTCTTCCTCAACTATTTTAACATTACTAAATTATTATTTAACAATATTAAAATAAGTTCAACATCTTAGTTTATTTATATATGTTATATGTTAAAAAAAATAATTACAATGTTTTTAATTATTTAATGTTACAAATGGAGACTACAGCAGAAAAATGAGGTTACTCGATTATTTCCTCAAAATTTGTTAACACCGGTTTTTGATAGATCTTTCGATGGCGAACATGGTGTGGTCGAAACATGTGAACAATGAGTTAAAACGACTGAAAAAGCATGTCCGTAAATGGGAAAATGTTGTTTTTCCGAACGGTGCCTGGGGAAAAACGAGGTAAAGTGACTTCCACGAGTTGGGTTTTGACAACATTGTCAGATTGACAGGGCCAGCAATCTGCATGGTTTTATTAAAATTACCAATTCTGGGGTAGTTGCTTTCCTGAAAATTTCAGAAAAAGTGAGTTACCTCGATTCCCCTGTTGTCTTCATACATATTTGTTATTTTTCTTAAATGGCTCGGTTCATTAACATAAAACCAAGATTTATCGATTCAGTAGCTTTTAAAATTAATGAGATAGTTTGAGACGATACCTTAGAAAAGTTTAGTAAAATAGGTTTCAAATAAATTAAAAAATCAATACGTATCAAATAATCAGTAAGAAAACGATTCGTATCGATTTTATTTATTTTTCTCCACATGAAAGTTACATAACCTAGGATTTCAGGAAATTAAATTATGAACGCTTATTTAAAAAAAATAGTGTAAAATGTTTATAAAAAAAAGTGTTAACATGTACATATCACCTGTAGGATTTAAATTTGAAGAAATCTAACACGATAATATTTTTTAAAATTATTAAATCACAAAGGCACTGTTCCTTATTTATTTAAGCCGTTACAAATAATACAGCAATGTTTTTGAATTTAAATGGAAGGCTTGCACATGACAATTAAAACATCTTATTCTAATATTTCGATTTTAGGACTGTTACTTGAATGCAGGGAATTTGATGAGATAAGGTTAAGATTTTTGTTAATCTATAAAACGAACCTAAAATTAAAAAAAAACAACATTTCATTATTTTATTTAATGCAAAATTTTCAATCCCTCTAAAAAATACTAAGTTCTCTTATATATATATATATATATATATATATATATATATATATATATATATATATATATGAATCTAGAAAATAACAAATTCTTTCTAAGATAAAAAAACCATGAACGCGATGGGAACTTTGCCAGCAGCAGTGCAGCTTATCAGATAGGAGTTGTCCTTGTCCTGACGCAAGATTTTAGATTACTGTTTTCGCTACATTTATCTTTAATGTTTATAGTGTCAACTGTTTTAGTTATGGTAACAAATAATACTTTTGTTAAATAATATAGAAAATTATTTATGAGGGTTGATAACAAGTATTTATATTTTTCTAAAATTACGAGTTTTTGTTTTGAAATTTCGTTCAAGTAAAATGGTTTCCCATCTAATTTAATTTAATAGCGATTGTTCTACGATTGAAGATTTTTATCTGTTTTAACTCACCTAATTTTGCCAATCTTTTTTTAATTATGTTTGAAAACAAAAGTAATAAAAGAATTAATTACAATATGAATCCCGAATTGTCCGTTAAAGTCGTTATGTATAGTTGTTATAGTTTAGCAAAAAACACAAAAGGCTGTGTTATGTTAAAGGTTTCTTGTTCTCGGAGGCTTGGCATTTTGGGTTGCAGAAACATCATTAAAATGACAAAAAAATAACATTAGATAACTTATATTAGGTATATTTGTACACCTAAAAAGAAAGTAATGCATAAAAAAAAATGTTTGGCCAGTTTCTTCCTCAACTATTTTAACATTACTAAATTATTATTTAACAATATTAAAATAAGTTCAACATCTTAGTTTATTTATATATGTTATATGTTAAAAAAAATAATTACAATGTTTTTAATTATTTAATGTTACAAATGGAGACTACAGCAGAAAAATGAGGTTACTCGATTATTTCCTCAAAATTTGTTAACACCGGTTTTTGATAGATCTTTCGATGGCGAACATGGTGTGGTCGAAACATGTAAACAATGAGTTAAAACGACTGAAAAAGCATGTCCGTAAATGGGAAAATGTTGTTTTTCCGAACGGTGCCTGGGGAAAAACGAGGTAAAGTGACTTCCACGAGTTGGGTTTTGACAACATTGTCAGATTGACAGGGCCAGCAATCTGCATGGTTTTATTAAAATTACCAATTCTGGGGTAGTTGCTTTCCTGAAAATTTCAGAAAAAGTGAGTTACCTCGATTCCCCTGTTGTCTTCATACATATTTGTTATTTTTCTTAAATGGCTCGGTTCATTAACATAAAACCAAGATTTATCGATTCAGTAGCTTTTAAAATTAATGAGATAGTTTGAGACGATACCTTAGAAAAGTTTAGTAAAATAGGTTTCAAATAAATTAAAAAATCAATACGTATCAAATAATCAGTAAGAAAACGATTCGTATCGTTATGAAAGTTACATAACCTAGGATTTCAGGAAATTAAATTATGAACGCTTATTTAAAAAAAATAGTGTAAAATGTTTATAAAAAAAAGTGTTAACATGTACATATCACCTGTAGGATTTAAATTTGAAGAAATCTAACACGATAATATTTTTTAAAATTATTAAATCACAAAGGCACTGTTCCTTATTTATTTAAGCCGTTACAAATAATACAGCAATGTTTTTGAATTTAAATGGAAGGCTTGCACATGACAATTAAAACATCTTATTCTAATATTTCGATTTTAGGACTGTTACTTGAATGCAGGGAATTTGATGAGATAAGGTTAAGATTTTTGTTAATCTATAAAACGAACCTAAAATTAAAAAAAAACAACATTTCATTATTTTATTTAATGCAAAATTTTCAATCCCTCTAAAAAATACTAAGTTCTTTTATATATATATATATATATATATATATATATATATATATATATATATATATATATATATATATATATATATATATGAATCTAGAAAATAACAAATTCTTTCTAAGATAAAAAAACCATGAACGCGATGGGAACTTTGCCAGCAGCAGTGCAGCTTATCAGATAGGAGTTGTCCTTGTCCTGACGCAAGATTTTAGATTACTGTTTTCGCTACATTTATCTTTAATGTTTATAGTGTCAACTGTTTTAGTTATGGTAACAAATAATACTTTTGTTAAATAATATAGAAAATTATTTATGAGGGTTGATAACAAGTATTTATATTTTTCTAAAATTACGAGTTTTTGTTTTGAAATTTCGTTCAAGTAAAATGGTTTCCCATCTAATTTAATTTAATAGCGATTGTTCTACGATTGAAGATTTTTATCTGTTTTAACTCACCTAATTTTGCCAATCTTTTTTTAATTATGTTTGAAAACAAAAGTAATAAAAGAATTAATTACAATATGAATCCCGAATTGTCCGTTAAAGTCGTTATGTATAGTTGTTATAGTTTAGCAAAAAACACAAAAGTGAAAAAATACAGTTATGCGAACAAAATTCAAGATTTCAAGATTTGGAACCTCTAACTGTTGGAATTCTTATAAAAATTATAATTAATACTATTGATTTGGTTACACAAAAAAAAAAAAAAAAAAATATATATTTGATTTGAAGTTCTAACAATAGACTTAGCTAAATTAATTTTAATAATAACACATTTTACTTAATACTAAAACAATAAAATTTATTAATTGTCTATTAATTAATGATAAATTTATGACTCAGAAAAGGAAGGGTGTGGCAATATATAAACATTTATAAGCTTTGAGTTTCTTTCTTATATCATTTAATACATTTTCGATACATTAAATATTAGTGCTGTTTTTCTTCTTGCGTTTCGAGCATCTAAGGACCACGTTATTCCAACTGCTTGAGTATTTGTGTTATTAATATTATATTAGCAAATCACTATAAAAATTAATTATAGGTGAATCCATTTTAACTATTAATATGTAAATAATTATATAAAAAACTGTCTATTGCATTCATTTCGCTATTTTCCTAATAAATAATAGTAACAATACTTAAATATCTTCCGCATTAACACAAGTTAAATATATGTATGTATCTTGGCTGATTTATTTTTATTAATGCCAAGTCTTACTTCTTAATATTAATAAATAACATAAACATTGAAGATTGTATCATCTGCCGACTAATCCGTAGATTGTTCATTAACTGAACAAATATTGGTTATACCCCCACTCCCTGGTAACAGCCAATAAAAAAACTACGTTTTCGCCCAACCCACTGTATATTCATAACGAGAGCCGACGTAATCATGGCGACGTTGTTGGAAAAAAAAATCTGAAATATCCGCGCTGTTATTCGTTTTGCCTGGAATATTCAACTTGACCTTCTTAATAGAGCTGGGATTGGAAAGTGGAAATTGAAATTGGATCTTATTATTCATTTGTGTTTATCATAATTGTTTAAAAGTGTGTTCTTTGTAACATCTGAGCATTGAAAAGTTTATCGAAATATTAATTTGTGCCATTTATTTAAAATGTAATTACTTGAATTCTGATTTCAGTGGCCTGCTGTGTTAGTCTAAGCACTCCACATAGTTCCACGCTGTTTCGATTTCCACATTTTTCTATTTATTTATGGCTACTCGGGAAGCTGGTTTTGAAATGCCAATCTTTTTTAAGGGGTGGCAAATACTAATGCTCTGCATTGGCTATGAAACAAGCATTTCATAATCGATCTGAAAATTGAAAGAAAATAAATTGCAGAGCTTAATCGTTGTTTATTAAAAGTTATACTGGTCATTTTTACTTTAAATGCTCATCGTCCTATTAATATTGTACATATTAATTCATGTCATTGAAAAAAAAAAGGAGGTGGATAGCTCAGTGTGTAGAGTGGTGAGTTGCTACCATGAAGAGTTCAGGTTCAAATCCCTAAAGAGGGATCTGCAGGCCATCCTGTGGCTCACCCAGCCTCTATAAAGTGAGTACCCTTAATTGGGGTAAAACCAGGCGGTCGATCGTGATCTCGGGCAGGTAGATCACATTCCTTTATAACCGCTTTCCGGTTACAGTCACTACCTTGTTCTGAACCCAAGATCTTGGACCATGACTGTGGTTGTACAGTTTTTTTAATTTTATTTTATATTCATTTATTAAAATTATTTATTAATATTAAGTAATTTAAAATTAATTTATTAATAGTTGAAAAAATTTGTTTCAGGTAAGAAAGGATTTTTTGGAATCTTCTAATACTTACAGAGTAAATGGTAAATATTCTTTTATTATTCCATTTATTTTCTATTGCGTAAGTTATCAAATTTATATAATATGTGCATATCGTCCATCTTGCACTCCATAGTTTACAGTTACGGTTCAATTTTTTTTTTTCAATACCTTGCGAATACTCATATAAGAAAAGTGAATTTTTGTTAAATATCGATATGAATTATTTCATTACATATGAACTGTTTTTCGATTTATCGATTTATTGAAAAAATAACTCAATCTCTTTCTAAACCTTCTTGTAAACGGTCCTTCAATGAGGTTACCATGGGGGAAAAAGAGGGAAAAAATAATACATTTCAGGTTCTGAGAGTCTAATTTTTCACTGTGTTGGCAAGAATACGAGAACAGTAAAAGACTAAAATATCACCCAATATACTTTTATATTTACCGACTATTCTCACGAACCTATAAAAAAGGTATAGTATGAACATCCTTAGTCTTTAGAAAAATAATGATTTATTGGGACCGCTATTTTTTAAATTTTATTTTGTCGTGTCTTGTTTTATTCCTAAAAAAGAAAATGTTGAGAAGTAGGTAAATATGTCCACATTTTTATATAACGACTATTATTAATATTATTTATGTGTAATAAAAATTGAAGCCATTATTTATATATAACGACTAAATATTTGCTGAGACGATCTTAACCCCAAATGATGGGTAATAAAATACAATTCTCTTATTTGCTCTGAGCGGAAGAAGGAACTAAGATGAAGCCAATTTTCTTTCCTACAACCATTCTCTTTATCTCTAAAACTGAGAGTAATACTCTCCGGAATAATGAAATAGACCAGGAATATTTTAACGTTGATCTTTTCGAATAATTTATCAATGTTTAACTAACATGAATTATATAGAAACGTTGAATAAGAGCATACTTAGATTAGATTTTAGATAAATATATAATAAACTGGCTTAAAAATTTAGTCTTTTATGAAATTAAACATTTATAAAAAGTAACGCCGATTTAATGTGTTTTTTTTTCGAAAAACGTTTAATTTTCCAAAATATAAGTTATATATCGAATAAAATACAGGATTGGGAGGGAAGTAAATGATGTACGGTAACTTATGAAATCGAAGGAAACAAAGAGAAAGGGCCAAAATTGGTAGATCGAAATGAAATCGTGTTCTACCACGACAATGTGAAGCCTCACACGTTTTTAGCAAGACAGAGGAAACTATTCCTTGGTTGGGAAATTTATTTATTAAAACGAATAATTTATTTTGAAGTTTATAAAATTTTCTAAATGCTAAAAATGACCTTAAATTGCACTTAGTGGAGGTTTTTGCTGTTAAGGACAAGGTATGTAGGTACAGAATTATGAAGTTAACAGAAATATGGAAAAATGTCAATTAACAGAATATAAGAGATGTGACTGAATAAAGTTCATTTAGTTTATTTAAAAAATTGAGTTTTATTTCACACTAAAATCCGGGTTCAAATCCGGTTATGAGTGATCTACACACCTTCTTGGCGAACCCCAACCCATCATCTATTAATTGGGAAAACCCTAGGGTTGGACGTATTCTTGGATAAATTATATCACTGCGCAACCGTTGTCCTAGATAGTCTAGTCTCTACCATGTATTGAACCCAAGACCCTTCATTGGTTTTAGTGGTACAGGAAAAAAAATCTAAATAACATTTAAGAATTGTGTTACCGACTTACTTTCAGAAAATACTTCTTTACTTATTTCTGTAAACTTTGTATCCATACTTAGTGATTGGATTTGTATTGCGATTGTATATTGCAATTAATATTATCTTTAATCACAATTTAAATCATATTACTACGGTACCATTTGAAAATCACTATTTGTACTACTTACATGCGAGTTTTAAGGAAGTCGTAAACTGAAAAAAAAAAAATAAATAAATGGTTAATTTTGGCATATGTAAAAAAAAAAACATTCCAGTCTCTATAATGTACTACACCCAAGACCCCCCATGGATTGTAGTAGAACAAGTTCTTATAGTTTCTTTTCAACACAAGGCAAACAAAATTATAACATTTGTAATATTTGCTGAGTCGTTCTCTTGGAGAAAAAATGCTAATTATTGAATTTTAATCACTTTTTACTTGCTTTTTATGTTCCATCTAATTGCACTACAAGTTAGGGACTGGCCCTTTGGTAGCGATACAGAGCGCTATGCAAATTATTATTGATTGTGTTTAATAGGACGTGAAAAGTCAGCGTTGTGGTTGCCTTTCTAGTCACGACTCAACGGGACCATTTCCTCATCAAATCTCCTCAAAGGACTAACAAGTCATCGTCGCTAATCGTCCTAGCAATGACTTACTAACAATTCTGCGTTTCTTCATTGAAACAAATAGCTGGAGGAAGATTACTGTAGAAATAATTCGTATCGATAAAATGAGGCATTGGAAATCAAAATATCAATTGGCATGGAGGTTATAGAAAAAAGTACCGTCAGTGTTTGTTGGCTCAATTAAATTACCTTTCTTCTCAAACCGTTGCAAAATGTTATCCTTTGCCATTTTCTTTTTATATATATGGCTAGCAATAACCACCAATGAAGCAATACCCCAAGCCTAGAATAGCATATATAAGAAAATTGAAGAAACACTACAAACAATACGAGCAAGCCAGTCCACCAACGTCAAGGTGTTAACTGTTATGACCAGTCGAAGGCTGTGAAGCAGTCCTAAGAGATTAACGTCTTGGATTAAAGACTTAATTTATACTAACCCAGAATCCCTCCAAATAGAAAACTATATTCTATTTCTAATTCTCATAAAAAAAATTATGTGCATATACTTGCAGCCCCAGTGAATAAATGGTTATGTCGAATTTTGTCCACAGAAAGTTATTTATATTGAAACAAGCGGAATTATATCATTCTTGTAGTTTTGGGCTTGCGTTGAAACAAACAGAGTTTTTTATTTATCGCACCTCCTGGCACAATTTCCAATCCACTCCATACGAGGGAGATGCACTATACAACGGTAATCATAGGGTTAGGTGAGTTTATATCTGTAGCACTGGTGACTTTGTGATTTAGTAGACATTTTAAGTATTGTGGGAAGTAAGATCGTGGCATTGTCGTTGTTTTTGGCTTGGAAGGGAGTTGTAATATAAGCTATATCTCCATTTCAAGCCAATGACTGACTGAGCCCCTTATTAATTTCGAAAATAAAACGATTCCGCTTCTTCAAGTACATGAAACTCATTTTGAATATATATATATATATATGGCTGCGTTTGAATATATATATATATATATATATATATATATATATATATATATATATATATATATATATATATAATACAGTTTGAATATATATATATATAAATATATATATATTTATTTATTGAGATCTTCTTTGAGATGTTAATAAAGCCGTTATGAATGAAAATGAGTATGACCAATCTTATTTAGGGGCGTACGTTTAGAATCTACCATTTGATTTCAACACGCAGAGTCATTTTTCAGTTATGATAATATTTCGGTCTGACGGATTCGATTGTGATCACTATAAACCAGAGGTCTGGTATTTGTATTATATACACAGGTGCAGTTATAATCAAATTACGGCAGTAAAGTATATAGACATAATCAGAGGAGTGCGGACCATTAACGGTAAATTTATAATAATAATATTAGGCATAAATAAATGTGTAAATATAACATATGAGTGTGTGTAACTTTTCTGCATTTAAAGTTAAATTTAGTTAATTAATTTAATTTCCATTCTTAATTGTTGCGAACGAATTCTATGCAGTTAATTTTATGTTGAATCTTCTGATATTCATAAATGTATATATATATATATTGGATTATCATGCGTGAATTGTCTGTTTCTTTTAATCTTAACATTTAGGGTGGGTTACAACTGTTTTCTGGTCGTTCCCAAAAACAATTTTATCATATTTTAATAAGAAAATGCTTATCCATTATTTACTAACCATGTTTATATTTTCTCAACTAGGCTTTAACATTTTAGTTTTAATTTAAGCAGTAGAAATAAGTGATTTCCGAGTTTTTTTCGTTCCGCTTTCCAAGCGGCAAGTTATACAAATCAAGCTTTCGGATAAGGTAGTTCTAATATAATCACCATCTTTTGTTGGTTATAAAAATTTTCTTTAAGATATGTAGGAATTAACTCAGAAAAAATATAATGGAGACGGTCTCCAATATCAATTGAGGACGAAGATCTAAGGATAACCTTTCCTGATTATACCCGGATAAGCAAAATTTAGGACTTTTACTGTTGCGTTGTCCGATTAACCAGAGCAGCATAAAGTGTTATTAAATTAATAAACAAACGTGATGAATGGTACATTTGTGACTCTATTTTTTTATAACTGTTAAATATTTAATGTCTAAAAAATACATAGGAACAATAGAACTATCAGAAAAGTCTTCTTATGTTTTTATATTAAAAAAAAAAGGCTTTTAAATAAATACGAAATATGAATTGTGATGAAGTCTCCGTTTTATAAGAGCTTATTTAAATTCGAATCCCTATTTTTAAGTTTATAAGACTTTCCATCCTAAAAAATGGCCACAATCTAAATGAATTACTTATTTCTTTGATTACTTTATCGGAAACTTCATTAGGAAACTCCTAAAAGTATTAATTAAATTCAGAAAGCATTTCCTGGTGATTTTTTTTTAAGCTGAGAGGAGCTCTTTCTTCTTTTCCAGCTTTATTTTCACATTTCTGTATTTATTGCTAGGCGCTTTTGTATTCTTTTCCCATTTTTTTTCTTCCATCTTATTTTCAGAGGTAGATAAGTTTGAAGGCAGTATGGATTTTAATGAATTCGGCTTATTAAAAAGTTTTAATGCTTTAATTAAGGTAGTATAGAAATTATTGTAAATAGGACTTTGCTGTAATGACTATGTTTATTACTTTAATTACTTGTGTTAATAATTTAATTACAATACTGGATAAATTGAAAGGTACCAAATATATGAGATGTATCAACAACAACAAGAGCTTGAACCCCAGTTTACAATCAATTGTGATAGTAAACCATTGTAGTTGAAACAACCGTTACTAGTGTGTTCGTGCATGTGTGGTAATATTTCCGAAGATTATTTAGCTTTATGTACAGCGATCATGTGCTGACTTATTTTATCAGTGATCTACCATTTGCTGCATGTAAAATTAAAATAAATCGTAATTTAAAACAGTAAATCACAAACTAAACCAACGTGAGGTGCCGACAATTGATGTTACTTAACTTTACTAGCTGACGCGAAAGCCACAAATCAAAATTTTTCATATGTGTCAGCTAGCTCATGATAAGAATGATTTTCTTCTTCTACGAACGTTGAATACACATGGTATGAACTACCCAAGTAAATTTATATTGCTTATTTACGTAATTTTAGGGAGCGGAGTGGCTCAGTGGTAGAGCACTGAGTTAGTGGTATTAGTGGTAGAGCCATGCCGGAAATCCTGGTTCAAATCCCGCTCCAAGCCACGACCTTTATTTAGTCTGTTTGCAGCGGGAGATGGATCATATAGGATCTAGAACCCTCCTGGGGCCCACCCACCCTCTATAAAATATTATAAAAATAGGGTACCCAAAATAAGGGGGAAAAATCTGGCGGTTGAGCGTGACCTAGGACAAGTCACCTCCTTGCAGAACCGTTGAACATGAAACAGTACAGTCTCTACCATGTACTGAACCCCATACCCTTCAAGGGTTTTAGTGGTACAGGCTTTTTTTATTTACATAATTTATTAAATTATTGATAATCTTTAAATTTGGAGCAGGCACAAGTACGATAGGATGTAAATAAGAACATATAATTTTTTTGACTTTGCTTGTCATGAAGAATATTTTTATATTTCTATGTATATAAATTTAATTTAGGGATCAGTGCCCCATAATCTTAACTTATGTAATTATAAACATATTTTGAACAATAAAATGACAGTGTTGTAAGTTAAATTGCTGTAACTTCAAGCATAATTTTTCTTATTTACAGTCGTTTTAAAATGTATTGTTAGGATTTTAAAATATACAAAATTACGATTAAAATGGAACAACTATAAATTCTATGAAAACAATTTAATTAATGAAATACAAAAGAATTAGGGTCGCGCTATAAAGATTATGAAGTTTGGTTTTTGTATTTGGTTGGCACCATTTTTCAACTTCGGACCATTTTACAGTTCATTTATCAACTATTGAAAATGCTTATAAATCAAACTTATCATCATACTTATAAACCAATAAGTATGTAATTTATTATTTATAAATCGAAAACAGTTTTTTTGAAATGTTTCTCTTCTAAAAGGATTTATTATTCAACTGATATTTTAATTAACAAAGCCCATAAACGTTGAAGCAACACGTAGTCTGAGTCAAGAAAAATGTAGTCTCTGTTTGTTTTTAAACCTGTGGCAATACGACCTATGAAGAGTTTTGTTTTTACTACATGGCAGAGATTGTACAGTTTCCATGCCGATATTTTTGCAACGTTTTCTCCCCAATTAAGGCTACCCCCACTTTATAAAGGGTGGGTGATCCCCAGAAGGGTCTTCGAACCCCCCAGGGTCCATCCAAAGCTGTTAAAAGATTAAAGAATTTTTCTGCTACAGCTGAATATGAACTCGGGACCTTCTCCAGAACATCTCAGCGCTTTAGGCACTGAGGTACCTATATATATTTTTTCCTGTTTTCTATGTACATATAATTAATTGCTTTGCTGATCTTGTATCATAAAACATTCTTCACTTTCCAAAAGCCGGAGCATGTGTTAAAACTTCCAGTTGATCGATCGGCTATCCATAGAATATTCATCCATTCAAGTAGTTCGGCAAAATTTTGTGTCAAAGCGAACCTTCTCCATATTTGACATCCTATATTACTAGCATATTACATTATATCATACTATATTACATAGATCTATTCGACTCTTAAATGAAAAAAAAAAAATTAAAGAAAAAAAGGGTTTAGCAAATCTGTGTTAATTTGGATTTTAGGAAAAATAAAAATATTCTTTCTTCTTTCTTTAATAGATATTGGATATATCGCGATTTAGTTTTTTATTTAAATTAGTTTTATTTATATGATCAAAATAGTAATCCTTACACTAAACCTCTAAGAACAATGCAAATGGGTATTCTAAGCATCTTGGTGTGTTTCCTTTTAATTTATAATTTCTTCTAAAATATTATAAAATTAATTTTTACAACTTTGTTATTCAACTATTTTAATAATTCGAAATGGAGCCGGATAGCTGAGTGGTAGAGCGCTGAGTTGTCGTTCCGGAGGCCCGGGTTCAAATCCAGCTGTGCAGATAAATTATTTAATCAGCTAACTTCCGGGGATGGATCCCGTGGGATCTGGAAACTCTCCTGGAACTCACCCAGCCTCTATAAAGTATAAATTCGGAGATAACCTGGCGGTTTCGCATGATCTAGGACTAAATCACCTCACTACACAACCGTTGTCGTAGAAACACTACACTCTCTAACATGTACTGAACCCAAAACCATTCTTGGGTTGTAGTGATCGTTTTTTAAAATTAATTATTGGTTCTGTATAATAACCCGAGTATTATATCATGAAAATAATATTATATTCGGTAAAAGGGAAACTTTTTTAAGGGAGATAATTAAAGCGAGACGGTAATCCAGTGGCTTATTTTCAGACTAAGCCCGAAGGCTAAATAAAAATGGTAAAAAGGGTTCGTTATAAAAAGCCTTTTAATTTAACTCTTAATTAGTTTAATAATGTAATTACTTAATTATTCAGCTAGAAAAGTATGTAAAACCCTCACAAGGATACTTTTCTGGAAAAGGATTAGGTCAAAAAAATATATTTGTTTGTACTTGAATGGGTTTACAACAGAAACATTCATCTTATGCTCCTATAATTAATGGACTTTTCATCCTCTAATGATCTACTTCAACCATCTTCAAATTAATTACTGCTCCCTCAAATACAATTATTTGTTGATGGTTTTGTTCTCCATAATCTTCTTCAAGCGATACGCTTCTTATATAATGGATAACAGTACTAGTGATTATTTATGAATAATTATCAAAAGTTGTCAACGGATTTTAATGTTTGAACATTGAAGAAAACACTTGTCCCTCTGGTCCATTACGCTGTGAAAGTATAAAATTAAAGCGTATTTTATTATTAAAATTGAGAGCTTATATGAATAAAATATAAGATAATTGGATAGCAATTATAAAAATCGGGATATGAATTATATTGTTATTATTAGATATTTTTCTGCCCTCTTTTTTCCACACTTCCATTATCCGATTTTATTACTGCCAATCAATTAAACTGTAATTAAAAATTTACTGTAAAACCCCTGCATCTCATTTATTTTTAACATTTAATTAAAAATTAATAACTCTAAAACTTTTTTTGTTTAACCATTTCAAAAGCCCTTTCCATAAACATCTATCGATCATTAAAAGCAACTAATCTATATTCATGAAAACGTGGATCCATTTGTTGATTTAATTTACCTTTTTTTGTTTGACTGTATTTTTTTTAATAGATATAATGACTGTGTAAATATTCGAAATTTCAAATCCGGACAGTTCTCTGATCCTTTAAATTTTTATACTGTAGACTATCCTGATGAAAAATAAATACCAATCACAAACATATTCCTTCAGTTTTGATAAAAAATGGGACAAATTTAAAAAAAAAAATCACCGATATACCTGGTATGGAGTAATGTTTTTTTTAATCTCTGATTAATTAATTATAGTGGTTTTTGTTTTTTCTTCGCTTTTATTGTTTTGCCATGTTTTTTTTTCTCCCACATCATGATGTCTATATTAATTTTATTCCTTTACAATATTTATTCATATTCATATTTAATTTGTTTGTATCTTATGTATCCCGTATACCCTATATAATCTTGTATATCCTGAAGAAGACCCGCAATGTGGTTCGAAACGCTTTCAAATAAATAGTTCAACCCTATTTAAAAGATTTTATTCTGACCTCCTTCCGGACCATTTTCTTCCATATTTAGTTGTTTGTTTGTTTGTTTTATTTTTTTTAAGGGCAAACAACTACAAATGGTTATTATTGTTTTATATTTTTATATTATATTTATATTATATTATATTTATATTTTATATTATATTTATATTTTCATATTTAGTGTTTTCTGTTTATTATTACTGATAATACAGTAAACAGAGATAACATTTTCACGATGTTTTATCATTTCATGCTGCTATGGCTAATCCAATGATGCTACAGTGAGAGTCATTTATTTTACACAGGGCGATAGGATTAAAAATCCTTAAAATAAAAGATTAAAAATTAAAGGGAATAAAAACCACTCGGTTATACCGTCGTTCTGAGGGTACGTAAAATGGTGGTCCGAGCCTGTGCATTATCAGGTATTCTTTAAAAAACCCTGTAATGTTACAGCAAGAGTGCTAAATTTTACCTAGGATGGTAGGATTAAAAATCCTAAAATTAAAAGATTGAAAATTAAATACAAAGTAAAAACCTCAAGTCTCTAAACAAAAACAGGAAATTGAAAATACCTGTCCAATATTTCGCCTATTAAGGCATCCTCATGGCAGAAAGAGAATAACAGCAAAGCAAAACATGAATAATGCACCCAAAAAACACATCCCACCACCTCCAAGGCTCATATGCAACTACTGAATCATAGGGAAGGTTACTAGATTCCCAGCTGGCTAAGGTTAGATAAAAACAGCTGATTTGAGCCTTGGAGGTGGTGGGATGTGTTTTTTGGGTGCATTATTCATGTTTTGCTTTGCTGTTATTCTCTTTCTACCCTGCGGATGCCTGAATAGACGAAATATTGGACAGGTATTTTCAATTTCCCGTTTTAGTTTAGAGACTTGAGGTTTTTAGTACGAATTTTTTCAACTAATATATTAACATTTATTTAATGTCTCTGTTGGCCTTTCCCTTTTTCAAAAAATCCTTGGTTATACAGTCTTTTGGAGAGTACGTAAAATGGTGGTCCCGAAACCGTGGGGTTTCAGGTACTTTTTAAAGACCCCTCTAGTGGTTTTTTTCTACTTTAATGTTTGTTGTAAAAGATCATTATACTTCAAAAAACGTTATTTTATGTTATATATTTAAGATTCAGGATAGAGCTATAAAAAAAATTATCCATTGGTCTGATAAAATTTCTTTTAAAAACTTTTTATCATTCAAGTTAAAGGGTTTCATGAGAGCTTATAGATTGCGAGTGATGATAACAGCTTCATATATATCTAATATTTATTTATTTATTCGCAAGAACATAACTAAACTTTTCGTTTATCTAATATTTATGTTTAATCGGTTTCTAACGTTTTTTGTGGTTAACTTCAGTAATAGAGTCTTATTTCGACGGGTAGCTGCGTAATATGATTATACCTTAAGCCACAAATATGCAGTGTTTCTTAAGTAATAAAAACTTTCATATTTTGAACTAATTGAAACATAGTAGAGACAAAAGAGGACGGTATAATATCTACAAAAGGTTTAATATAGGCCATATTATTATTAGGTAGATTGTGAATACCTAAGAAAAAGGTTATGGGAGGGGATTAATTTCGTTTAATACTGAATAGAATGAAACTAATCTTCTATCTATCTTCTTCTATCTCTATAATTGCTTTCTTGGTTATTGTTTTGTTAAGGCTCTTGCCATTTTGTAGAATTATTGTCTATCCCACTGTTCCCTTCTTCATTATCTTTGTTTTCAGCAATCCTCCTACGTTTGACCAGGCCTCCATGCAGACACTATAGAAAATATCTATGAAGAACATATTCTGTTATACTATTAAAAGGTGTTGTGTAGACATTATAACCATAAAATATTCTTAAAGAAGACGAAAGTTATGCCTACTAGTTAGGACTTACGATCGAAATTATTCATTGATAATAGAGCGATTGAACAAGTGTTACATATTAAACATGTTGGCAGCTACATAAGCTATGAATACGATAATAACATAGAAAAAGCCTGTATCACTTCAACCCCTGAAGGGTCTGTGTAGAACCTGACCCTACATTGCTACAGGAAACTGTACTGTTTCTAAAACAACGGTTGTGCAGAAAGGTGGAGCTTTGGGTACTACACATGAAAGGATCGGTGCACGCCGCCTAAGATGGTACGGTCATGTGAAGAGAATGGCGTTTGAATGCTGGCCAAACCGAGTTCTGGATTGGGTTCCACCCGGGAGGAGACGACTGGGACGGCCCAGAAGCAGTTGGATGGAGGGAGTCCAGGAGGAGATGGCTGGTCGAGGACTCCAGGAGGATGAATGGGTGGATCGGGAGACATGGAACTCCTATAAAGTAAAGTAAATTAATAAATACATTGTTACAGATTAAATTAGTATGTTGATAGAAATCACTTTTTTCTTACATTATGGGGTTAAACTCCCTTGGCCATCAAATTCTCGGTTTATTTATATGTTGAGAACAATTAACTAATAGCGCAGAAGTAAGCTTAGTAACTCAGTTGGCTAAGTAATTATTCAAGAGGGCTGTATAAGTTAGGCTCCTGTACCTCAGGGTCTTAACCTGGATCTTTCTGTTTGAGTTGCCGAGCCAAGCCCCGTTGTGTTGGCCAACTCTTCATAGATTACACTCAAATTATAATAACCGATGTTGCTACTATATAAATGTGTAATAAATAAACAACTAACAGAAAATATTATACATTAGTTTTAACCATATACTGTAATCAACATCAAATGCCTTGTGTTTTATTGCGACATGTTGTAGAATAAGAAATATATAATATGATGTATAAACTTCCGATTTATTGGGTTGTCATTCTTTTTTAAAGAAAAGGTCATTTAAAAAAAATTTAATATATGAATTGGAAAATTAAAATTAAAATATGGGCACACCAAATAAAGTTAAGATATGTCTGGAAAAATTTCAAACAAAAAACATTAATTCTTTTAAAAAAAAACAGGTATCAAGAATACCTGCCTATATTTCGTCAATTCAGTCATCTTGACAAAAGGAGAATGACAATAATAAGGGTTAGAGAACCCGGAGGCTCGATGCCGACACAACCAATCTCTGCTTAGAAACTACCGTCCACAGACCACTACCCAAACCCAAATACGCCACTTTACGCAATACTCACACCTACGCCTCCGTCTACCCCTCAGGCGTTTCTAATTCGGCACAGTGCTTAATAACTTTTTTGGAATTCGTTTGCTACTATGCCCAGCAGCTTTATAGACCCTTCATAATCTTCGTGACGCTATCACTTGAATAATATTATCCGGGTGCTTGTTTCGCAATTCCGCGTTTTGTAATCTCCTGAAGTTATCAGTGGTCTCATCATTTTTTAACCGAATATTCTACACAACACTTTATATTCGAATACCTTAAGACGTTGTTCATTCTTCATCGCTAGCCGCCACGTTTTACATCCGTAAAGAAGTGTTGGAAGGATGATGGTTTTATAAATTCTGAAAGAGAATAATATGAACGGAAATAAAGCCATACTAACCTCAAAGTACAGCACGACACCAACCAGAGAAAACATTCTTCCACCACCAAGGTCCAAGTGCAACTACTCATACACAAGGAATATTATAGTACAACTTCACAAACAACACACATGTTATTGAATTTTCAATTCCAGAACTGAAAAATTCTGGGGTTTGTGATTAAATAAGGTCTGAAATCCGTTTTATTAGAGAATTATTTTCAAAAATTTTAACCCTTAAGTAAGTTGTCCAAATTACTGAACAGATTGATATCTTTTGGAGATAAGTCTGGCGAATAAGGAGAGGACTTAGCAATCCAGCTCGTTTAGTTTCTTCACTGTCTCACATGATACATGAGGTCTGGCGTTGACGTGTAAGAGTGTTGGTCCGTGTAACTAATGCAGGGTTTTTTTATCAGTTTTTGTTGCATTATGTCAATATCCCTGCAGTACGATAATGATGTGATGGTTTCACCTCTGGAGTAGTTAAATGAATAATTTATGAATTGTTTATATATTTATAAATTAATCTGTGTCACCAGCCGAAAATTTCTCAACCCAACGGGTAATGGCCCGTTAGTTGCAATACTTAGCTCTTAGTGTAGGCAAGGGAATAATATAAGCATTATCTGAGTTGTACAATTGGTTGAATCATAGTGGTACCCCGAATATAATCCAATCACATTGCTTGTTGCAATCTTGATCTCAGGGGTCATGGGATCCTCTCCAAGTTCTTGTTGCATGTGGATTCGTGAGTTTTATTATTTAATACATAATGGGTATGCCGTGATTTATTTTGTTTTAAATTATCCTTTATTTTATTTATTCAGCAATGTAAATCTTATTCTGGGATACTTTAACCCAAGCAATGCTTATAATAGTCTCTACAAATAAAATAAAATTGTGTAAACTTAAAAATGTTTTCTAGTTCCTTTTAACTTTTAATTTCTTCCAAAATAAATTACAAATTAAAAGAAAAGCATAAAATAATTATAGCAATTTGAATATTAAATTTTTCCTCAAGATACTGTCATTATTGTACATTATAAAAGTTGTCAACGGTTAAACATTTACCGTTTTCTTCTATTAAATATAACCAAATATTATTTCCTGTCTTATAAAATAAATTAATAAAGAAAATGTAATTAATTATAATAAATAAAATATTAAATTCTATATATTACATTAAAAAACAAACCTGTACCACTACAACCCATTAATGATCTGGAGTTCAGTACATGGTAGGGACTGTACAACGGTTGTGCAGGGAGGTGTTTGTCTTAGATCTCGCTCAACCGTCAGAAATTCCCCCCTTATTTTTGATACCCACTTTATAGAGATTGAGTGAGCCCCAGGAGTGTCCTAGACCCCATAGGATCCTTCTCCGGCCGTGAACTGGTTTAATAAAAGTCTGACAGCGATTTGACTGAAGAACTCCAAGAATACATTTTGAGAAAGAATCAGCAGGTGAAAAAAATGCACATAACAATATTGGTTGATGCGCCACAAGGCAGATGAGGGTATCCACCTAGTAAGCTAAATGAATTAAAAGTGAAGCATAAAACAATAGTAACATTTAACAATACATTTTTTTATAAAATATTATTATACATATAACTATACACCATAAAATTGACAGTAGTTATGTACATATACATTTTTAAAGGAAACATAAAATAATGATCAACATTTAATATTTTTGTCATAATAATTAATGATTGTTACGTATCATAAAAATTATAAATTGCAAATTAAGAGAGAACTATTAAATAATAATAAAAATTTCAAACTTTAGGAATGTGATAGTGAACAGGAATCCTAAACTGAGGTATCAGAATTATACAGAGAATTTTCAACAGAAGCATTTATACGAGAAGGGATTTTCGAATTGGCATGTAGAGATCTCGCACTTAAGAAGTGGGTGGAGAAACGAATGATAAGGAGATGAAGAATATAGCAAGGTTTTTTACTTCTGAAGGATTGAAATGGGAGGGTACAAAAAAGGAATTGTCATCAGAAATTACGGTTGTCACCGGAATATCATTGGGGTAAGCAGATGTCTATTATTAAACATTTCTTAAGAAAAAAATTGAAAAAACCAATTAAAGGTTTTAAACAAATTAATAGATGGAATTACTATGATTTTGCTATCTCTGCGTGATTTTGTTATACTACATAATTAACATCCTACCAAAGTGACTTAAATAATGTTAGGTATCGATTTCAAAATATTAATCAAACGGAGCACATAACTCAATTTCAAATTGAAATTGGCTTGTACCCGGCTGCCTATTAGCGAGCGGGATTTATAAATCGTATATTTATAAGTAAAATTCCCAAAGTTGTTGAGGTATATGTTATATTTTATTTTTATTTTTTTTTACAAATTCGAATTTTATTCGGTAGCATATAATTTAAAAACGTATGCTAACATAGTTTATAAAAATTTTAATGTATGAATCGGAAAATTAAAATATGCGTACACCGAATCAAGTTAAGGACATAGATGAAAAAAGTCCAAACAAAAAGCCTAGCATCCAAAATAAAAACAGGATACAAAAATACCTGTCGATATTTTGAAAATTCAGGCATCTTCAGGACAGAAAGAGAATAGGAGAGAGAAGAAGAGAGAATAAATAAATAAAGCAAATCCCAACTTAAATGCAGCTAGGCACCAACCGAAAGAAACATCCCACAAATGCCAAGGCAACTACTAAATAAGCATGCACTAGGAAGGTCAACGGCAACAGCTTGAAAAGATCAAGTAAACAAACTGATAACAAAAAATAGAAAATAAGCACATATGGGTTCCAAAGTGTAAATTATTAATGGATTGTTTAAATAAAAAGAGATTAGAGTTAGTACTTTTTAATAGTCACACTATGAGCACATGGACATTGGTTACTTATTGCAACCTTCCTCATGAAGAGGCGGTATCTTATACTTCGATATTTAATAGTTTTTTACTATTAAATTTAAATATTATTTATTTCAACAACATATTATTGTTTATTTTTATTAACACAATATAAATTATAATAAATATAAAATATTTATTAAAATAATAAAATATATGTTTGTCCCTACACACACCCAATTTCCAATAAAGTAAAAAATATGAAAACAAATCCCAAAGAACAGAAGACAAGAAAGCATATGAGAAAGGAATGTAAAAGTACAAAAGGAAAAAAAGAGCCCAGTGAACATTCATCAATTTCATTTAAATATTCATATCACTTTGACATAAAATTTCAAATCAAGAATTAATAATTTAATATCATAAAATCTATATTAATATCTTATAAAATTTGATATAATAAAATTAAACAATAACTAAATTAACGTTGTTACTTAATACTGAATTAGAAAAATATAAAAAAAGAAAAACCTACCTCAATTAGTGATCTTTAACCAACGAGTTTTCAGTTTGTCAACTATTAGATGTAGTTATTTCAGTCGACAGTCATTTTTGTCGATACGAAGTGGAATGGAAATGGCTGTATAACCGTTTTCTATTAATCTTGAATAATATTAGTTGACCTTATGTCGATGCCTTAGTTCACAAATGTGTTAAGTGCCGAAAAAAAGATTTTACATGAGTCAACATTGATAATAATTTAACACAAGAAATACAGGTTAAGTTTAAGGACATAATATATTTTTGTAACCTTTACAGCTTCTCTATTAATTTTATATCAACAAAATTTTTGATCTATGACTTCCTGATCACAACTTTACAATATTATTTATATAGCAAAACCATTTTTTGAAAAATTTGCACTTAACACATTTGTGAACGAAAGCATCAATTTATGTGGGGAAGAAAAATGTCCGAAAAAAAAGTCCGGGTAAGAGTAAAAAAAGAAATATCTTGAATAGGGAGAACTATTGATTTGAAAGCCGATGTTTCGACCCACAGTGCAGATCTTCTTCAGGGCTTTTTATGGGGTCAAGGGTTGAAATTGAAAATGTAGGTTTTTCACGACCCCATTTTCTATTAATATTAAATTTCTAAAGCTTCATTCGATACAAAGCTCATACCTTCATTGTTTAATACAATAATCCTGATTACAATTGTTTCCTAGTTAACACTTGCCAAGGTTCACTGTGCCACGTGCCTTATCGAACCACGGATGAGACGTACAATTATAACTCTTGACCTTTTGACATTTCACTTAGTACCATATGTGTCATAAGGCAACTGTACCCCAGGCTTCTTTAATCAACTACTGTAAGGCAGAGGTTCAGCTAAATAAAGTGACAGATTAACAAAACCGAATCAACTACAGGTGTATAGGATAAGCCATCAATTTAAGGAACAACGATGCTGAACTTGTTACTTCAGACATTATGAAAGAATTCGAAGAATAAGTTGCGATATGACGTTCCAAGGTAGAGGGGTAGCTGAGTGTGTAGGACGCAGGGCTGCTGAATGTCCCGGGTTGAACTTCGGGTATGGCGGATAAATTGTTTAGGCGGTACAGGTTGGAGCTGCAGAACCTCCTGGGCCTCATCCATCCTTTATGAAGTGCGGGGGTAAAACCTGGCAGTTGATTGAGACCTAGTCTTAATCACCTCCCTGCCAAACCTTTGGCTCAGAAACAGAACAATCTCTACCATGTACCGAACCCAAGACTTTTTTTCATACAGTGATGCATTTTTTTTTTATAACGTTACAATGAACATTAAGCTAAGTTCGCGAATAATGGATACTTACCAGCAAATAAAAGTTCCATAGAAGACGCCTTAATTACTTAGTACTAAGATCGTTCTGTAAGATATTCAAGTTAATTAAACGTTCCGCCAGGTCACATTACTTAATGCGTCTGTATTTATTTATCCAGCTAACTAGTTAAACTGTGCTGGAAATAAACCCGAGAATGGAGAAAGTCAGTAGAAATTTAGAAGGATGTTAAATAAAGCAGCGATTTGTTGCTAATCTTTATCTCAATTAGCAATTCCATCAAGTGCTATGCAAATTAAGTAAAATGGTTTAACTGCCGAGTGAGACCGTAACAGAATAAAAGAGGTTACTAATTTACAGTTTTAATTTTAAATAATCTAAAGTTAACTTTTTATTTGCTGAATAAATTAGCTATCATTAACATGAATCAAGTTTTCTAATTTCCTTACATAAAATATAGTAATATATAATTTTATTCTATACAGTAATTAAAGTTAAATAAAGTGCTACTCACATAATATATATTATGTAACTTTTTTAATAAGAATGAGAAGTATTGGGGCAATATATAATATATACATATTCTTTTTTATAAATTCACTTGAGTTATTTTTATATGATAACAAAAAAACTTTTAAAAAAACCTATTCTATTACAACCCATGAAGGCTCTTGGATTCAGTGCGCAGTAGAGACTATACTGTTTCGTGGATAACGGTTGTGTAGAGAGGTGATTTGCCCTAGATCGCTTAGCCTCCTGATTTACACCCTATTTTGGATACCAAATTTTGAGGGGGTTCCTAGTTCCCTAAGAATCTATCCCCGGTTGTTACTGATTAAATAAACTCTACCACTATCAGTATAAATGCGATGATATTAGCAAGATGGGAAAAACTTCTTAGGAAGTTTTAATAATATTTTAAATATAAATGAGATGTGATAAGTAATTTCTTCGGAATTAACCATTGCATTACAATCTGTATTAATGGGTACGTCGTTGGAAGATCAGAAAATAAATTAACTCCTTAGAAATCCAGAAGCCCATTTTAAATCGGGTAGGCCATAATTATATTATTATATAACTTTGAAAAATATAACAATAATAATCACATAAAAACTTGTTATATATTGCATCTCGAGGCATGTTTGCTGGCCGCCGGGTTCTTGTCGGTTCCCTTCCTGTCAGAGTGGAGCATCTTCGCTCCAGAGTTTTAAAATATTCAGCTATTAAAAAAGAGAACGTCTAATTTGTATTCAACTGGGCGTGAACAGTTTTTTTTTTTTTTTGCAATCGTTCTGATGAGGCGGTCCACGGTGATGAGAGAAAATGAGGAACTCCGAGCAAAACGAAAATTAAAACATTTCCATGGAGAAAGAAGTGAAGTGAAGAACATATTTAAATTAGAAACATTCATTATTATATTTGTTTATAATAATTTGATTTAATATGATAAAAATGATTTTTTTTCTTTTTTTGCTTTCTCATTTGACGAAATACCAAAATATGCTCAAAATGATTTATTTTATAATAATTGTTGTATAATAAAATAATTGTTTCAGTCTCATAATTTTTATTGTCTGATAATGATTGTTTACATTTAATTTATAAATTTGGGCTCTTATTAGGTATAATGTTGGAAAGGTAATGTATGTCAAACTTTATATTTGTTTTAAAATTTATTGAAACTTATCAGAGAAAGCTTCTTTTTATTTTTTGGCTCGTTACTTTAAAAGAACCTGGAAATTCAGTCTGAATTTCTTAGAATAAATAAATATATAAGAGAATAATATATTATATATAATATAAGTGTATTATATATTTGATATATTATATATAAATACAAAAATTTGGGGATTATTGAAATATTAATGGTTTAAGATATACAGTGTTGAACTAGTGGAAATAAAGAAAACTAAAATTTCACGGTTTTTTCAACTATATTTCTTTTAAATATTTTTATTTGAAAAGAAAAGATATGTCCAGGACCGGGACTCGAACCCGAGTCACCCACGTCACTAGCGTGGAGCTTTTGCCAACTGAGCTATCCTGGCTCGCTTCTCGGCCAGACAAGACGGACGCGAGAACGCAGGGATAAGGGATAAGTGAAAAGAAAAAAGATGTCTGGCCGAGAAGCGAGCCAGGATAGCTCAGTTGGCAAGAGCTTCACGCTAGTGACGTGGGCGACTCGGTTCGAGTCCCGGTCCTGGACATATCTTTTCTTTTCAAATAAAAATATTTAAAAGAAATATAGTTGAAAAAAACGTGAAATTTTAGTTTTCTTTATTTCCACTAGTTCAACACTGTATATCTTAAACCATTAATATTTCAATAATCCCCAAATTTTTGTATTTATATATAATATATCAAATATATAATACACTTATATTATATATAATATATTATTCTCTTATATATTTATTTAGTACAATAAATTTGGCTTTCATTCATATAACTTCACAGTACATTAGTGTCGCTTTACGGTGGATGTATTTTCTGTTGGTTTCTAGAAAAAAGATCATATCTCTGCGGTTTTCCTTGACATTGAAAAAGCGTTGGATAGTAGGTACAAGTATCTACTATGGAAAATAAACCGCATTTACCTTCTACTTTCTTTATAATTTTTCACTTTTCCTTGACAGATTTTCCTGAGCTTTCCTTGATTCTTCCGTCAGCTCATTCTCACCTCAAGGCACGAAAATATCACAAGGGAGTGTTCTAAGCCCTATACCATATTCTCTTTACACCTATGATTTCTTCGAATACCTTTTCGACACCGTTTCTAGCTTCGCTGACGACGAACCCATTCTATTTTTAATCATAAATAAATAATTTAACATATTGGATGCTTACTCCACGATTCAGAGTTATTCCTTAAACGAACAAATCCTTCCACATAACGTATTCTCTACGAATTACCTTCTTATCAAAGTAGGTAATAGGAATAGTTTTATTTTCGAAGCTAGGCAACACCCTTTGGAAACTCAAAGAAGGTTAAAATGAAAAAGTAGAATGTTGCTGAATTGTTGTTGAGTTGTTGAATTACAGCAACTACGTTGTAGTGAGAAAAAGTTAGCTTAGTTGTTTTTCGACTGAATAATATAAATCATATCTCGTCGCCTTATCCCCTCTTGAAAATTCTTTTTCTAGCAGATCTTAGGGCCTCAATACATACATTTTTCTAAACATTTCTCCTTATTTCTTAAAATATTTATAGTAACTACAGAAATTAATCAATTTTCGGGTTAGAATCACTAATAATCAAATTAAATCAAAGTATTACTTACCCTCTAAAAATGTAGTATATTGGTTATGAATTAAACACATTAAATATGCAAACTGCTAAGCTAGGTGCTCAGGTAAATTAAGTTTTAATAATTCCGTACAATAATTAAAACTTCATTAGTTAACTACTTGCTCTACTTACCTAGGGGCTTACGAATATACAGCTCTTCAGCTCAGAGAGTAATTAAAGTTATTAAATATGCTGAAGCATGTAGGATATGCATGAAGTATTGGGATGCTATGTGTGTTATATATGGTTTGTCGATTCAAGAAATCGTTTTTATTTATTAAGTAGGAAATATACTTCACTTACTTCGAATTATCTTTTCAATTTTTTAATATTTTATATTTAGTCCAGGAACCATGGTCCATTTTTGCACTTGATTAGTATTAAGCTGAATAGCTTCGTTTCGATGAGACGCCTAACAATTTCCTGTGCGAAAATTCCCGATTGTGGTAGCTAACAGAGGTAGCAAAGATAAAATATGCCGATCTGATGATTCTCAAAAATTTATTACTAACTGGGTTTTTTGCTAAATCAGAAGATAATTATCTAAATTATTTGAAAAAATATTTGTCCTACAAAATGTATGGTTTGTTCAAAGAGTCCCCTCCTTCCAATATGTATCGATAACGAAGTCAAAAAAGAAGAGGTAAAAAAAATGAGCTGGTTAGTAATCATTGTTGATGACCTCGTTATCGATACATGTTGGAAGGAGGAGACTCTTTGATCAAACCATACATTTTGAAGGACAAATATTTTTTCAAATAATTTAGATAATTATCTTGAGAATTAAAAAAAAATAAACCCAGTTAGTTATAAATTTTTGAGAATATTCAATACGGACATATTTTATCCTTGCTACCTATGTTAGCTACCACAATCGAGAATTTTCGCATAGGCAATTTTTGGGCGTCTCATCGAAACGAAGCTATTCACGAAAATTTAGTTTGATACTAGTCAAGTGCAAAAATGGACCATGGATCCTTTTGGTATTTTATTTTTTATTATAGGCGTTCCAACATGGGTTGCCATTTGGTATTGAATTGAATATTTACAATTTATTTTAATGATATCAATATCTAGTATACAAAAAGTTTTTAGTGATGTAATATTTTATCTTTTGTTGCCTGGCAACGGGTCGAGCAACTGCGTTTTGTTAGTCTTTAGTCGTGCTCGGTTATTTAAATTATAAATATTTTTTTAAATTGGCAAAGCACAAAGCCACTGTTCCTGACTTAAAGCCCTTACACGCAACATAGTAATGTCTTGGAATTTAAGTAGAAAAAATGGAATGCATTGATTTAAAGTAAACAAGCTACATCTTATTCCAATAATTCGATTTTAGGACTGACATTTCAAAACAGAGAGTGTAGTGGAAATATATTAAAAAAAATATCCTATAAACTATAATATTTAATTGTAAAACAAACCTATAATAAATAAACAATTTTATTTAATCCAAAATAATCAATTTCTCAAAAGAGTACTAAGTGAGTTCTCATATTTTAATAGACTGAATAGAAGGGTACAAAATAAGTAATTAACTGAACTTAGATTTCTAGAATAATATCAGTTCTAGCTCTACTAAAATGTTAACTCCTAATAACTTACTGTACCCCGATTAATGGACAGTTATATAGTATTTAAGATAGGGATTTGTCCACTGTCAGGCAGACAGGATGTGCATTCTTAGTATTTTAATATAGTATCACTATTGATTCTAAATTTGACAAAAATATTTCTCAAGTGCTTTAAAAAAAAATTTTATTATTGACGTTAAAGAGGTGCTATAGTTGCCTCTTAAAGTTAGTATAATATAAAGTATAATATGGAATATTATAATTAGCTCTAATGATTTTTAGCTGATCATATAAACATAAGAAAATTACAGATTTTATTGCTTATAATTACAGTTACGATTTGTTTTTCTAATCACGATTCTTTATAAACCGGGGACATTATTTTTTTACTCTTCAAGCCGCAGTTTCCACTTTAATTCCTATTAAGTCCATCTGAGAACAAGTTATTGAAAGTTGAAAAGAGATTTTCCATTCTTTAAACTTGGCCCACTAACAATTTGCCAAGGCAATAGGTTTAAAGCCCTTAAGTCCCTTCGGGTCGGAAAGTTAAATCAATAGCCTATTTGAAAAAAAGAGGGAGTTGAAATACGAGACCTTTCGTTTTCGTTGTGAAGAAAAACTTTTAAAATATTTTTTTTATTTCAAATTAATATTAGATAGTTCAAAATGGTGATAGTTTTATCAACGAAGACCAAATACAACACACCTACAAGATTCAGCACATATATTTATTTTGGTCTACGTCCTGACGATGCCTAAATTGGCAACTAATTAGTTATTTTACAGTATTTATTTATTTAAAAAAAGGATTCCAAAGGATAGGGAATATAATATTATAATACCAATTCACAAGAAAGGACATCAGGCAGAATGCTTTAACTACCAACCCATATGCCTCTCACCTGTTGTATACAAACTATACACATCCATCTTGGAAGGTCGCTCAAGATCACTTGTTGAATACCTAATAGGAGAAAAGCAAGCTGGTTTTCGACCCGGGTGCCAAACTCATGTCCACATTTTCTCAACAAGAAATATCCTACAGAAATCCTGGAATCTCGATAAAGATTAGGCTTTCCTTACCTCTAATCTGCCTTTTTACTCGGTTCCACGAGATGAAATATGGGAAGCTCTCAGAGCGAAGAATATTCCGAGTAACCTAAAATAGGCGATTAAATCTATATACCAAGACCCCAAAAGAGTCCTCAGGTTGAACGGGCTAGAATCAAACTGTTTCCATATTGTAAAAGAGGTCAAACCAGGAGACAGCCCAAGCCCTATGTTATTCTTGATGTTCATGGATTAAGTGGCATCCATTAGCAAGAGAACAAAGGACAGAATATTCCTGGGACATAGGAATCTTAACCCTGTAGTGATACAGATTCTTCTCTACGCGAATCCAAGTCTGTACTCGTTAAAGATCCCGTATCTTGATTATACCTGGATGAACAAAATTTAGGACTCCCACCCACTGTTTTTTCCAATCGTATAATAGTAATTATTTTATATCTGTTACAATTATCCTGCTATAATTCTTATAATAAAGTATGGTCTATTGAAATTAATTATGACAGCCCGTTCTAATTAATTGGTCCGCTCTGATGACAGATGAAACGTTATGACGATTATGAAGGTGTGAGGTTGAGATAAGAATGGCTCCTCACTCTCTGATAATTAATGACGCACTAATTGAGCCCTCCATTGTACAACCGTTGAGAACAAGGGGCTCTGGTTACGGTGTGGGTGGTTCAGACAATAGGCAATTGTAGCGGCACCTATCGGCTGCTTCAAGTGGTCCGCTAGGCTCCCTCTTATAGTCTTGTCAGTTTTTATTACATAGGCTCAATTCACCTTTAAAAAGGTTACAGGCATATCAGTAAGACAAATCTGCTTTTCGTAGTTACTAAATCATTGAAGTTTCTTTATCTGGAGTGATAGGTTGAAGTCTCACTTATCAACGACACTGTATGTTATCTTTAAGCTTTACGTATCAATTTGTTGCACAAAAATTCTCACTAATCCGGCTTCAATAAGTCTACATTATTTTAAAAGCAACAAAGGATGTTTATCTATCGCAAAGCATCAATACTACATTTTCCGAGATTGATTATGAAGTCTATATTTAAAACCGTTTAACATACTTGAACTAAACTGCTATTTAGTTTGCTGTGCACGTTAGAAAGGTATATATTCAAGTATATATTCAAGGTATATATTCAAGAAAAACATATTTTGATATTTTAGACCAGCGTTTTTCAACTTTTTTCATTACACGACCCTTCTAGTATCAAAAAACATTTTGCGACCCCCGACCCTTTTTTTTCATGTATGTTAAAAATATGTAATCCATACAAAAATTGTATGCGTTTGCGTTATTAGGATTCGGATATAAATATATAACTAAGTACGAATATCGTACTTAGATAAGATATGAATATCGATTGGGCACAAAAATGCATTTCAATTTGTAGTGACGGAGCAAAAGCCATAACTGGTGCGAAAAGTGGATTTATTACTAGACTGAAATAACAGATGCCAATCGCTTGTTGGATGCATTGCTTTCTCCATCGCCAAGCTCTTGCAGCCAAAACCTTTCCACAAGAATACAGTCAAGTTCTTAATATTATTATTAACATTGTAAATTCTATTAAAGGAAAAGCGTTGCAGACTCGATTGTTTCGAATCATTTGTGAAGATATGGGGGCACTACACCGCAATTTGCTTTACCATACAGAGGTTAGGTTGTTATCAAAAGGCCAAGCAAGTACTGACCAGAGTTATTGAACTTCGCGCTGAACCATTAGTATATTTACAACAAGCCATGAACGGAGTAACATTACTCTGAATTCATTTCTGACCCGGAATTCCTTTGGAAATTGGCTTTAATTTCTGACTTATTTGAGCATTTAAATAACTTGAATAAAAGTCTTCAAGGGCGGGATGAAAATGCCATTACAGCAAAAGAGAAACTCCATGGCTTTATAAAAAAAATTGAATTGTGGTAATCATCTATAAATCAAAACAACTTTGTTCGTCAACACAGTCTTTCATTGAAGAAGTCGGAAGCGAGATAAAGATCAACTCATATATATCTGGTATGAAAATGGTGTTAAATAATTTGAAGAAAGAATTGTGTCATTACTTCTCAGTGCAAGATATATCGGATAACACTGGGCAAAGATGGATCTTAAATCCGTTTTTAAATGCAGCTACAAATGTGGCAAATTTATTAACTAAGCTCAAAGAGAATCTGCTGGAATTATCTACCGATAGGATGATACACTTTGAATGGAAAATTTGGATACCTTTTGGTTAAAAAGGAAAACAGAATACCCGGAATTAACAACCGAGGCTTTGAAGTGTTTGATTACATTTTCTACCTCGTACTTGTGCGGGTTGGCATTTTCATCAATGGCCCAAACAAAAAGTAATCTAAGAAATAGCTTAAATTTTGAAAATGGTTTAATACTTAAAGTTGCAAAAGCGGATCCACTATGAGAGAAATTGATGGAACAAACTCAAGGGCAAACTTCACATTAAAATGAACGAGTACTCGAAGATTTTATTTATTGTTAATGAGTTTGTATAAACAACATAACAAGTATCATTTTGTTAACTTTTTTTTTAGTATATCTACCTTTTTAAAATTTAATGATTTTTTTACTGAGTTCTCTCGACCTCTCGCGACCCCCATACAGAGGCTTCGTGACCCCCCACGAGGTCGCGACCGACAGGTTGAAAAACACTGTTTTAGACCGATTCTTTTTTCCGATAATCATCGTAACAATTTTGTTGTTGTCGAGACCCATACTTTCTCCTAAAAAACCAACGAAGATTGACGAAGACAACTGACAGAAAAAATTGTTGACATTAATAAATAAAAGTCATAAAAAAGGACAGAAAAGTAAAGAATTAGTATTTGATTTGCTGACGGGAACATCTAGCGGGATTTAGAGCACTACGTATTTTTGATTACTCTCTTGGCTTCAGTGCATTGTGGAGAATGTACGGTATCTAGGACAGAGGTTGTCCAGAATGATAATTTTTCCGAGATCACGCTAAACCACCAGGTTTTTCCCAAATTAACGACTTGCACTTTATAAAAGCTGGATGATCCCCAGAAGGGTCTGTTTTTCTCACAGCACTCATCCATGGCTGACTACATATTAAAGAATTTATCGACCTCCAGCATAGCTCTATACACATCGAGCTGCCCCGCTCCCTGCAGAGAAACATTCGCATTCGGAAATTATTTAGCCTGGACAATATTATAAGAAAGATTCGGCAACTACGAAAGAAAAGCACTGGATACTAAATAACTAAAGACTGATTATTAGTGGCAACGTGAAAAGGCAAACGAAAAAGCAGATTATTGGAGTGTAAAGAATTAGAAAGGTCGGAAGGAAACAAAGATCTGTTAAACTTGCAGAGTCGTCGAGGTGAGAACATTGCAGCCAACCATAAAAGATAACTTTCTCACTAGCCATAAGAAAGCAGTCTTCTTCCTTGTTTTGATTTTTATTGTTTACAGTCATCTACCTTAAAGATAAATAAAAAACAACGTTTACGCACTGTTTAATTGAGACAGCGTTTTTGGAAAGGTATGGCGTTGGGTGTTCGATGTAAAAACCGTACAGCTAACCCTGGCTTGCTGCTATATCTCTTTCCTATAGAGGTGGAACCATGCTAGAAGAACAGGAACAACAGGACCCTGTGCTACATAGATCACACGATGGAGTAGAAATTCAAGCAGGCATCTAACGGGAAAGGGAGAAGCCAGCAACAACCCAAGGAAAGATGCCATTAACCGATGGACAAATCAGTAAAATTCTATTTTTCTTATCATTATACTAATAATGCCTTTCATTCTATTCAGTCCACTTATTATCTGACCGGGAAGGCACCTTATCCTATAAAAAGGGATGGCATCTTCTCTACCTTAAACATTGGGGTCTCCTTCATCCCTTATTTTCAATCCATGAAGGGTGCTGGGTTCAGAGCATGTTTAATGCCGTATTGTTTCTAAGCTAACGGTTTTGGAGGGAGGTGATTTGGCCGACATCACACTCAGCCGTCAGGTTTTCCCCCATTTAACAGTACTGACTTCATATAGGCTTGATAAGGCCCAGATGGTCCTTCAGATCTCTTAGCAATAAGGAGCTCTACATTCTGAGCTACCATGTTACTGAGCTCTGCAGCATATTAGCTATAATTAATAACTTCTGTTCTCATATTATAACTATTTCTATAGTAACTGAATGCAAACATTGATTATTTATTTTCTGGTTGACAAACCAAAGCAATTAGTGAAACCCGTGTGGATGTACTGTTTTTAATTTTTTTTTTTTGTTATTTTATACGTTATATAATTATTTATTCTACTGCTAGGTTTGATAAATAATGAAGTAAATATATCCACAACGAAAGAATAAAAATGGGGGGATTAAAAAGGTTCTTTTGCATTTATAATTCATTACGAGAAACCTGAAACCGCTGAAATTTTACATAATGCCTTTACCTCGACCTCTTTATAATTCCATTAAAACTCATTTTTATAATGAACTCTTGCCTTATAATTTTTTTACGATATTCTAGATGGCTCTCTCATGCTACTTAATTTATTAATCTTCAATATTTGTGACGTGAACTTCATACTCGTTCCGAAAAGTTAGATACAAATATAGGTACTTTTTAGTACATTAGTGTTTAGTAAATTATAGTTTGTGAAATAATAAGGCTTTAAATCTTTCGAAATACGGAAACTGTGCTGATAACGTTATCATCCTTATCAGAATTGTTACATTTTAGCCTGTTAAGTGTTTTTTTTTTTTTTTTTTTTTTTTGTTTTTTTTGAAAGGATGTAAACTGGATTGCATTATCTAATAATTCATTCACTTAATGAAAACCTATTTCCAGTCGGGTTTTTTTATTTTTTTTTTTTATTTTATTATTATTTTTTTTTTATTTTTTTTTTTTTTATTTTTTTTTATTTTATTTTTTTTTTTTGGCAAATAACTTTATTATAATATAAATTTATAAATAAAGTTATGATTTTATCTTCATTTAGTCCAGGATCCATGGTCCATTTTTGCACATGATTAGTATCAATATATATTATCAAATCATGATTTGAATCATCGTGAATAGCTTCGTTTCGATGAGACGCCCAACAATTTCTTGTGCGAAAATTCTCGATTGTGGTAGCTAACAGAGGAAGCAAGGATAAAATATGTTGATTTGATGATTCTCAAAAATTTATTACTAACTGGGGTTTTTTTTTGTTAAATCTCAAGATAATTATCTAAAATATTTGAAAAAATTTTTGTTCTACAAAATGTATGGTTTGATCAAAGAGTCCTCTCCTTCCAAAGTGTATCGATAACGAGGTCATCAAAATGATTACTAACCAGTTGTTTTTTTTTTACTTCTTCTTTTTTGACTTCGTTATCGATACATATTGGAAGGAGGGGACTCTTTGATCAAACCATGCATTTTGTAGGACAAACATTTTTTCACTTAACATAGATAATTATCTTGAGATTTAACAAAAAAAAACCCAGTTAGTAATAAATTTTTGAGAATCATCAGATCGACATATTTTATCCTTGCTACCTCTGTTAGCTACCACAATCGAGAATTTTCGCACAGGAAATTGTTCGGCGTCTCACGAAGGAAACGAAGCTATTCACGAAGATTCAGTTTGATACTAATCAAGTGAAAAAATGGACCATGGATCCTGGACTAATTGTAATGTTTAGTATTATAATTATCTACTTTCTTTTTATGTATGTTATTTTTATGTACTATTATTTTTATAAAACTTCTAACCATACTTTCTCTGTATTTTACTAATGTTAAAATCAGAAATAAATAAATTAAAAAAACTCAGTTCACAGTTAGCTCGCGATAAGAACAGTCATCTTTTTCTCACGCAGATTTATACCTACTTTTTTAATGGATAGAGCGTGCTTAGCAATTGTGATGACCATGTCATTGGAAAAAAAAGAGGAAAAAACTTGTGGGTGAAGGATTGGCTATTGGACAGGGATAAACTTACCCATTTAAACTTTATCAACGAGATTTCAGTAAAGGAACAATCAGATTACTATAATTATTTTCGGATGAATGAAAACTTATTCAATAATTTATATAAATATATTCCTTATATATAATTATATTCCTCATATAAAAAAACAACAGTTGGCAGTTACCCTACGCTATTTAACAACAGGCCAACATTTTGAAGACTTAAAGTTTTCAACGCTAATTTCTCCATCAGCCGGATAGAAACCTGTGAAGCTCTCATTTAGACACTAGGAAAAATATAATTTTTTTCCCGTTCCAGATATCTTTTATAATTTATAATCTTTCCAGATCATGCCCTTTCAACAAAGCCTCATCTTCTTCCAGGAATCCAGCTTTAATATATTGTTTCTATTTATTTTAAAATAGAAACAGTATTAGAGCGCTGAGCAGCTTATCCTGTCCCAGGTTCAAATCCGGCTGTGGCAGATAAATTATTAAATCCGTTAACAGCCTCGGATGGGCCCTGTCAGATCACCCAATTTCTATAAAGTGGGTACGCTTGACAGGGGGAGAACCTGGTCGTTGATCGTGATACCGCACAGTACCATACATAACCTTAGTTTTAGAATCTGTACAGTCTCTATCATGTGCTGAACCTTTATGAGTGTTGTAGTAAATGTATTAAAGTAAATCAACGTCTTTTAAAGGCCCGTGGACTATTTGTGATTTTCTCATGATTTTTTTTAAATTAAGAAGATGTACACTGTAAAGAAGTTTACATCTCAGCTCATTTTTTTATTTTGTTATTTATCGTCTTTAGCTTCTTAGTATTTTGCCACGAAGCGTACTTTTTTTATTTATTTTGATAGCACTTTTGTAAATACTTTATGATTCGTAATGAGTTACCTTCTGGTCAGATGTATATAATGTTTCTTTGTCTGTAGGTATTTGTTGACCTACAGGGACCTAGTACCAAAATAAAGTTACTTTTCTATTTAACTAATGTTCTTAGGCGAAACAATACAACATACTCCTTTTTCATCCACATACACAACCATATCCTTAAAGAATCCATATCTAACAGCTTTTAAATCCGTTACTTAGGATGATGGTCCATCCTAGGTCCATCCAAACATGTTTCTGATCACTTTCTTGACGATTTCTCAGTATTTTTCCCATTCGTCAATATCCTCCGCTAGAGATATGAACTAAAAGCTATTGGTAACAAATCTTCAGCGACAAATAAGAAAGGAGTTGGAAGCGAAAAGCGACCCGGAAGAAGTGGATAGAGGTTCACTCTCTCCAGCACACCCACTCCTGTATAAATAGAGCAGCCTTGCACAACATCTTTCATCAAGGCTACATCTACACAGCAAGCCACTTCCCACTTATCTTCTGCGTTAGAGTCCTTTCTCTGAGTCCTATTTGAAAGGACTTGGGTTGCATTTGATATGGAAATATATCGTGGATACAAATGCAAAGTATAGAGATGGAAAATAAACATCATTTTCGTTTTCGATCTATAGCGATTGATATAAAAAACAAATAGGTACTTGGGTATTAGACATTCTCCATGGGCTGCTATCCGCCATTGTTTATAACTTGAACACTGGTAATACCTTCCTTCTTGTTCATGTTAATGGAAATTAAAATATACAAAATTTAAACATAAATTGCTAATTCTAGACTCTTCTTCTTATATAAACGTTTTCCATATACTTCATTTTTTCACATCATTTCATCTTTGGAATTATTCCGAACTTCTGAACTCAGAGTCATATATTCTGAAAGTATTTCACAGCTTCTTCTTTTAAAGACGGCTATTCCCAAAGTGTTATTCCGCTAATTTTAAATTTGCAATAACGAAAGGAATAAGACAAAAACACAAAATTAAAAATAAAAAACATTACTTAAATTTAAATAGACAATAAACAAAATTAGCATGACAAAAACACTAAAAACAATTTAATAAAACACTCACAAATGAGACGAGTGATAATAAGAGGTTACGCAATATATTTCTAAAAGGTTTCATGAAGACCGCCATTTTTGTCCATTTTTAGGAACTTGTGTATTAACACAAGTTCCTAAAAATGGACAAACAACCAAGGACAATGACATGAGTAAACAACGTTTGACGGTATGCACTTATTATGAACCTTGAAACAGTTTTTTTAATCTTCTGACAATTTTTCTCTTTCTATACTTTGAATTTTCATTTAATGATATAACCGTTGTGATGAGGGGATTTAGAATAAAAGGATTGCTTAAAAAACAAAAATTAAAGATTTTTTGTTTTTAATAATTTTCCTGATTATTACCTATTTCCTGTTAAATTTATGAGCTGCTTAATACTGAAAACTAAAAATCGTCACCAAGGGAAATGTCGATCCATTAAAAAACAAAACAAAATATATTTATTCAGCTGGAGTTTGTATGTACCATTGCTAATATATCATTACATCACATATATATTATTGCACATACACCACCATTGACATATTCACAACATTCTTATCGTAATTTCGAAACACAGATGAATTACGAGACGAACATAACTTATTTCGGTTGGTGGGTGAGCGACCAATTAGAATACCAGAGAGGATCCACCGTTGGATCTTTTTTTTTTGACATTGATGTCATTATGGATGACTTTTTTCGTAACAAAGTAAGGAGCATTGAAGATTTTACGATTTTGGATTGTAGGGATACGAGAGGAACTTTATGGAGCACCAAAGCTCTAATCTAATCTAAGCTCTAATCTCATTTGTATAAGACCCTAATAAGACCAGTTCTCGCTTTTGCCTCCGAATGCTGGACATTACCCAGTTCTCATGAAGCCCTTCTCCTAAGGTTCGAGAGGAAAATTTTGAGGAGAATTTATGGCCCAGTTTGCACCAATGGGATATGGAGGATAAGGACGAACGCTGAGCTAGCAAGACTCTACAAGAGCCCAGATATTTTAAGGATAATAAAAGTAGGCCGGCTTCGATGGGCAGGTCATATAATTAGAATGACCCAGGATGAGATTCCTAAAATGGTCCTAGACGAAAGGATTTATGGGACAAGAAGAGTGGGAAGACCTCGGCTCCGATGGATCGATGGAGTGGCGGCGGATGCCAGGTCCATCTTGGGAATTCGCAATTGGAGAGCAGCTGCAACTAATAGAGAAGACTGGCGAACCAAGCTGCAGGAGGCCTTGACTCTGCAGGAGTTGTAGCGCCACGAATGATGATGATGAAAGCTCTAATCCCTAAATCTAAGAAGATCTTATAATAGTAATGTAAATGAGTCTTTTGTATTAATTGGGAGCTTAGAGCGTTCGTCTAGTAAGTGTTGAAGTAGCCTGAAATGGCGAGCAGACCATTTGATCACTTATGCCCAAAGATAAAGCTCTTTTCAGTTAATTAACTATTTCCAATATTAAATCACTAAATCTTCCTTGAACTTCAATGAACCTTCAAGTAATTTAATAAAAATGGAGTCGCAGATAGAGGAGGGTAGAGACGCTAAAGTAGGTACGGTATTCGAGTCGATTCTCGGACATAAAATTTTATTTTCTGTTGCTAGCAGTTTTTGTGGCCACGACACACTTCGGACGAAACCTGGCTCTGTAAAGCAGGATGGCGGTTTTACGATGTACAGGCAGAAAAACCAGTAATCGTGGTACATCACCTTCATAATAAAAATAAGGTACCGAAGCCCTCGGCGTCAATAAACATTTAGTTGGAGTGGTACGAACCAGGTTGGCTTCAATAAAAAAAAAAAAATGATCGAAAATATACGGCTGGTACAGTCTTTACCATATACTGAAACCAAGACCATTCATGGGTTGTAATGGTACAGGGAACCTTTGATTAGATTTGTAACCCAATTTCTACATTATTTTAGAATTATTTTGAAAGCACTTATATTTTTAATTTTTACGGTGGTAATAAATTATAAATCAGGGAAAACGAACCTAATATGTTTTTCATATGCAAATATATTTTTTTAATTTGCTAATTGAGCTATTATCTATCGCCTTCAAATCATATTCATGTACTATAAGAACCCGAAGCTAAATATTTCTATATGAGATGGAGATGGATTAATTGTGCTGTGAAAACTTTATGCGTTGACGGTTCGATGACAAAGAATTCAATGTATACAGATGTGTACACAGAACTGCAAATGAAATCGCAGCTGAACACACACTGGTGCAGCGAGAACGACATGCAGCGAAAGCTAATAAACTTATATGAATTGTTATCTATGTCTATCTATAACATGTAGTCACCTATATCTATAAATTGGGTACCCTTAATATGAAAAATGACCTGCAGTTTGAGCCTAACCTCGGATAGATCACCTCCCTCAACAAACGTTGTCTAATAAACAGTACAGTCTCTACCATGTACTGAACCCTAGACCCTTCATGGGTTGTTGTGTTACAGGTGAATATATTTTTTATAAAGGTTGTAAAGGAGTAATCTATTTGTATCAGAATATTGAATAACTCAAGAAAGATTCGAAAGATTTAGCACGAAAAGAACATGAGGATTTGATTGAATCTGATAATTAAAAAAAATACAGATAATAACAAGAAAATGAAGTTTTTTTGGAGGGGATATTGGGAGGGGAAAGAGAATTTTGGGTCCCTAAGCAGACGGCCTGGAATAGTGTGTTTTGTAGATTTCCTTAATTAATTGTCTGCAATAACATTCATAACGTATATAACTTTTTATATATAACATTATTATATCTCTCATTATTCAACTATATAATTATTTATATTATCTCAATATTTATAAGACACTTTTCATAAAGTTATCTACGCCAATATTTAGCCGATCTCTTCAGATTTATTGCAGACATTAATCGACAGCGCTTTATTAACCCCCGATAAAGCGGCCAACTAAACCATTTATCCTTTGAGAAATATTGTTCCAAGGGTTATAGGTCTCGTAATAAATGACCTTTGACATGGCAGCTACAACAGCAAAGTGCACCTTTCCCCTTTATCCAATCGTTGTAATCGCTTAACTGTTTGTCACAATTAAAATCACCCATCACCAATTTGTTACAGACTAAAATTATAAAATAAAAAATATTTTAAGTGAATAGATTCTTGCCAGAATCTTTTAATACAGTTCTTTATTATTTATATTTTTTTTTTTGACGCAAAATTATTTAGAAATTTACTAAAAACGTACTGTCCAGGATCCCCAGTATAATCCTGGCGTGACTAGAGGGTACCTCCTGCCTGTCGTAAAAGGCTACTAAAAGGGGCACAGAGTTGGTCCGGCGACCTAACCTGAGTAAATGGCTTCGGATTTGGACTGCCTTATGGTAAATGACCCAGCATAAAAAGGTCTAAAAATTTGATGACTATTGGAACAAGGAATGTATGTTGGAAAGTTGCCTCGAGGAATATGGAATGGATGTGATGGCATTGAAGGAAATTATTAAACAAATATTTTCTTATTAATAGCGGGCATCATAGGAATAATGTCGGTACTGGTTTCATGGTGAAAAACCAGCTGAAACAAGTTATACTAAATAGCGAGGCAATAAACGAATGAATATGCTTCGTAAGGCTTAAGGGTAAATTCTCCAATATGTCCTTAATGAGTTTAACAGTTAGTGAGTTTAGTAGAGATAGGATCTTACCGAAGCTCCTCAGATTCCATCAGCCTCTATGTGGTGGGTAAAGTGGGAAATATATATATAAGTAAATAAAATGGAAATTGGGGAAAAACCTGGAGGTTGTGCGTTATCTTGGCCAAACGAAATCCCACTTACAATACTGAATCTTACAAGATATGTTGTTAATCCCCCATTTCAGCACGAAAGAAGCAACTAACTCTGATAGCTAGACTGCTGGATTTTATCTACAGCTATTTTATTTATTGCCATTACGTTTGCTATTTTGGACAACAATAGCATCCTAATTCCATTTTGAACCACTTGCGCAGTTGCGTCACTGTTTGTACAATTTTAGATTAGAACTGACGTCATCCTCCTGAACATTTTATAAGAAATACCCCGCAAAGATATTATACAAAGTTAAGTGCATTATACGTGGGAATATCAACTTAGTGACCCGTGTGTTATCGCACACAATGGAGCCATGGGAGGGGACCGAGTGTGGAGGCAGCACTCGTCTTTGTGTGGACCGTCAGTAAATATTTGTCGTCCCAATCTGTCTCTCGGTTCTTGTTATAAACCGCATAGGTTTACTATCACGTTAGAGGCAGTGATATGTATATTTTCTACTTTAGGATACCAGTAACGTTTTAGTAATGTCGGTCAAGTACGTTAAATTTTTGTTAGGATAGTTGTTTTAGTCTGTATGAATTTTCTGTGCCATACATCATATGAATAAAGATAATTTTTATACATTTAACATCCAACCAGATGGAGTGGGGTTGATCGGTGTGTAAAGGTCCTAGGTTCAAATCCACTGTGGGAGATAAATCATTTAATCTGTTAACTCCCGGGGAACAACCAGATGGAATCTGGGGCTCCTGTTGCTCATACAACCTCTGTAAAATGAGTATCCTTAATTGCTGGCGAACTGGGAGTTGAGTGTGAACATGCACAACCGTTGGTATCGAAAAAGTAGTGCCTACAGTGTGCTGAATCCAAGACCTTCAATTATGACACAGGCTTATCATTCAACCAGATCAAACTCTCATTGTATTAATATACCGCTTTTAAAAAATAGGACCAACAAAAAAAAAAGGTTTCAATTTTAGGGGGAATAATTAACGAGATATTTTTATTTTTTTTAATGATAAAGGGAGTTACTGAAATATTCATCCTGTGGTCGCTACAAAGCTGTTGGGTCAGTTAAGAACAACAAAACGTGCCTAGATATTTTTCAGCTCACCATCGCATTGTCAGTTGTTTCACAAATTGCACAAGCGTTGATGTTTGTTTTATTATTTCGTTCACGTGAATTTTCTAAAAAAAAGTAGGAAAAATTCTCTCTCTCTCTCCCTCATTTATTCTTACTCTTCTTTCTCATACATAGCCAATAATAAGATTTATTCTTCGAAGATCGGAGATATTTTCTCCCCTCCCCTCTACTCTCTCTCTCTTTATTATTGATTTACTAGTTCCAGGAAGGTGGAACCTAAATCTGTAAACAAATATTAGCGACTAAAAACACTTAAATTGCTGTGAATCAAACAGTTTGAGTCCGTATTAATAAATTAAAATTAAAGTAGAGAAAATAATTTATATCCCCAAAAAATAACAATAATAAGGTATATTCTGCGCAATGTACTTTTATTTTTAACCGCTTTGATTATCTCTTATCGAAATATTTACAATCCATTAAATTATTCCGCCATGGAAGTTCGATTCGAAAGTTTCTTGACTGGAAAATTAGAAGCTGAACTTTACGACGCTGGCATATTAATCATTCCATCTTCGATGAGTTATCAGGAAACATTTGAACCTGTCAAACAGTTTAAAAAATTATTTTTCACTGTTTTTAGACTAGAAATTTAAGTTCTCAATGTTAATCTTTTATTTCTGATAATTTAATATTTTTAGATTATATTTAATTATATTATATGCTTAACTATAATCGATGGTAAATAATTGAATTAATTAAAGTTTATTCCAATGTAATATTTCTAGTAATTATTTAGTTATTTTTAAACACATTTGATTACCTTTATATCCTTGAGAAGATATGTAACTTATGGACATTAATCTTCTGCGGAGAGAGATATATGGTATCATATGATAATCCCTAACACAATTAGTGCAACTCCATTTGCCTTTACCCAAGAGCTTTTAGTTCAGGTGCTATCCTTAGCGCTAAAGTTTTGCACTTAACTCAGTCCTAAGGGCCGATATAATAAAAATGACGGTAATTACCGGCGTTTAATGAGGTGTAAGCGCTAACAAAGTTTTATACCCATATAAACATATACACAGATATCTATAAGAAGATCTTGAATAATATTAGTTGAACTAAAATAAACGAGGAAGAAAATGGTCCGAGTGAAGGTCAGAAAAAAATCTCTTGAATAAGAATAACTCTATGTTTGAAAGCCAACGTTTCGACCCGCATTGCATAAAAAATAAGATATCTCTTTCAACCCCTTGACCCTATTACAATCCCTGAATAAGACCTGCAATGAAGTTCGAAAGGTTTGATTTCAAATAAATTGTTCTCCCTATTTAAGATAATTTTTCTGACCCCCCCAGACCATTTTCTTCGTCATATAAATAAAAAATTATATATTTAAGTAAAACGAGCTTAAACTCTAAAAGAGGCATAAAATAAACACTAGGGGCTTATAATGCAATTGGAAAATTACCCAAAACAAAACCTTAAGTCTCCAAAATACTGTAACAAAAGTTTTTCATTAATACAGGGATTATCAGGATATAGGCATAAATAAAATTCATCACAGAGAAGATCAAATGAACAATATCTCAGGTCAACATTCCAACTGTTAATAAATGTTTCAGTTAGTTGTTGTTTATTAATACAGCGTCACTTTATGCTGCTATGACTAATCGGGCGTTGCTACAGTGGAGTGCTAAATTTTCGATAATAATACTAAGGCTTAGCGAACCCGAAGATGCTGATACTACTAATCTCTGCGAAACCTCTGTCCACAGTAACCCAAACCCAAATCCTCCAGATCACTCTTAGCGCGATCCTCCCACCTACGCTTCGGTCTACCTCCCGGACGTTTACCAGCCGGGACAACGCTTATTATCATTTTAAGAATTCCTTTGTTACCGAGTTCAACAATTTTACAAGCCCATCTTAAAATTTAAAAAACTCCTCACTAAATATTAGGGAATGGGATTTGACCCCAACTGAACAATTTAAATATTTAGGCAGGTGGGTTTCGAAGGGGAGGAGCAGCCAAAAAGATATCGATGAAAAGGTAATAAGAGGCAAAAAGGTAATTAGGACTTTAAATTCTGTTCTGTGGAGTAAGGAATCCATGATATCAACAAAAAAGACACTCTATAAATCATTTCTTAAAAGTACCGCCCTGTATCCCTCAGAAACCTGTTCCGTTTCAACTGACTCGGCAAGAAAACTGCTTTCAATGAAGACGGTTTTTCGGAGGCGTAGTTGTAAGATGTCAAGACTACAACACGTTTCGAATGATAGACTTAGAGAAGCAGTAAAGAGACCACTTATCATTCTGTACTCAGTTGAAACGAAAAAACTTGGTTTGGTCATGTTATGAGGATGGCGGCCGACCGATGGCCTAAGGGTACTGAAACATGCACCATCGGAAAGGAGGAAGAGATGTCGGCCAGAGAAGAGGCGGATGGAAGGGATCCGGTATAACTAGGATAGGTGTCTTTAACTAGTCCTGACATCGCACAGACCATTTAACGAATCCCTCCGAAGGAAGGTGTAACTAAAGCTTTTACCCCCTTTAAAAAGCTAATGCTGCCGGGCTGCGAACACATGTCCTTTGGCATAGTAAATTGTTATGTTAAGCCCTACACCACGGGTGACCTTTCCGGCTAGTTGTTTTCCATTAATTTAATAACTTAAGGATTTGTTTTTAGAGTCAGCTAATCATATTGCATCAGTTATATTTTTTTGTTTTATGTGTATATCGTGTTTAAAAGGTACTTCATAACATCGTTCAGATTCAATTAATTAAGCAAATTAATAATACAACCTATACATTTATTATTATAACTAATACTCTTCGGTATTTGACCAACTGATGGGAGTGATACAGCTGTTTGGCAGGTCGACTTGAAAATAAACAAACACATATAGGTTTATTAAATAAATACAGGTATATACATTTATATACATCTCTCCCAGTCTGCCTTATTAATACATATGTATATACGGCGATGCTTCTCTCTGATGATAATGGATGAACCAATAAAATAATTCCAAATATAATTGGTCGTTTTATTACTTAATCGCAGTTATTTTTTTAATCTGGAATCAGAGAGCTCATGCAAACCCAGCAAAAGATAGATACGAGTAGACTGAGATGGTAGGTTGAAGGAAACCTTAAAATTAATAACCAAATAAACAAAGATTTTGTCAATGTTTAAATTTCACAGATAACACCTACGTTTCTATATCCTAAAAAGTGATGAAAGGCTCTGTAAAAAATTTTTTTTTCATTGTTGGAGAATTTTAATAATTTTTATTCAGAATGTTTCATGTACCTTTTATTACGATTATTATTTCAGTCTCCTCAAACACTTGAATCGTTTAGAAACGATGCATAATTTTTATACATGATGTGATTGCCTAGCTGTTGGAAGTATTGTTGTTTGTAGGAGATTTTTTTTTTTGTTTTCTCGTGTAAAAGAAAGTTAAAAGAGTTCCTCATACGTTTAAAAAAATATATAATCTGTTGCATTCTCGCAAAATGTAATTAAATTGATTGGCTATTCTATATTATTGATTGGTATGGAAATATGCATTTTCATTTTGCTCTTTTGGTTTTCACACATGCACAAAATTCGTTTTGAGAAAACCTAATTTATCTTGAGTCTTGACAAGATACTCGTAGTTTAAAATAGATAAGGTGGGGAACTCGGAAAATTACTTGGTTCAGACTCCACCTCAGTGTTATTTCATTAAAAATTCACCACTTCATGAATTCCAAGGTAGAAGCTGCATTTGGGTAGTGCCTACCTTAGCCAGAACAAGAGGCCAACGTCTTGCTTCAGCAACGGTTGTTAAGTTTTACTCTTTGTCATCACTTGGACCCAAATTTTAATGTTTTTGATAATTTAGGGTGCCTTGATATATATTTAATATCCCGTTTCTATTTAAATATGTGGATGATATAATAACAGCGATACCAACCGAAAACAATGAAAAAGAAATAATTTTAAATGAATTTAATAAATATTCTACTCGATCAAATTTTACTAATGAATTTGAAAAAGATAATAAAATACCATTTTTAGACGTTCTCTTAATCAGAAAATCAAACGGAGAAAATAGAAAATAAATGGTGGCAAAAACCTATTCACTCTGGTCGATACATACACTACACAAGCCAATGCCACAAAAGATATAAAATAAATACAGCTAAAAACCTAATAAATCGCGCAAGAAAATTATCATCCCCAGTACATCAAAAAAGAGCCGAAAACAACGTAGTGGACCTCTTTTTAAAGAATGGTTATTCACACAGCCTCCTTCGTAATTTACTAAAAACAACAAAAACACTTTCTAACCAAAACAACCCAAATGAAACCAATCCTAAAAAATACTATAATATACCCCATATACCAACACTTTCAGAAAGACTAGCAAAAAACACTCACCGGTAATAAAAGTAACATTGATTCTGAAATTACTTTTAAAAACACAGTCACTGTGTCAAGACTATTTACAGAAACTAAAGATTCGGAGGAATTAGAGTTAAAATCAAATGTCGTGTACGAAATACAATGTGAAGATAAATGCGGTAATTCCTATATCGGAACATCGGAACAATACTTAAAACGAAGAGTGTACCAACACAAATATAGTCGTGATTCAATAATAAAAAAACCCAATAAACCAGATCAAACAGCTCTCACTACACATTTTAGAAGAACACAACATACATTTAAATTTGATGAACCTGAGGTTATACAACAAGAGAAAAATAGTTTCAAACGGAATATAAAAGAAATAATAACTATAGAGAAGTATAAAAATCGCGCTGTAAACAAAAAATCGGATGTTCAAGGTCTAAGCTCGTCTTAGGCAAATTTGATTAATTCTTAATGAAATAATAATAAAATAGTCTAATATGATTCAACAATTAAATAAAACTGCTGTTCCTAAAAATAGATTACTTATTCGTTGATCATAGCTATTGCAATATAAACATTTTATGATATATTGCGAAGTAACTGATTGATGATAAACTGAACAATTCTTCGGAACTTGTAAGTACAGCCTATCTATTACAACTTACACGTTTCATTTTATATTTATTTTATAGTGTTATTTAATGTTTTTACTAAAAGCTCATTTGTTCACTGTCAGGGCATGAATATGAGGACTAACCTAGTCTCGAAACGTCGCCTTAAGAAGTTGAAATAACTGACTGAAACTCAAGAACCAAAACATAATATATATAAATATATATATTTCTTTTTTTTTTTTAAGAATTCAGATCTCGTAAGGTAGTGGTTAGCCTAACAATCTCCTATGCCTAAGATACCAAGTTCGGAGCACGACATGACTCCTTAGATTGTTTTTAACGCTCCTCCCCAACCCAATTTATCCTATGACAAATTTGCTACTCCTGGGTCGCCTTGAAATTCACCCTTACATTAATAAATCAATCTTAAAGAAGTAAAAAATCCTTGGTAATAGCTCCTTTTGGAGAGGCGGTCCCTACCCTGTGCGGTGCCAGATACTCGTTAAAGACCCCTATATTAATTAAACCTAGGTAGGCGAAATTTAGAGCTCCCACTGTAGCATCGTTCGATTAGCCATATCAGCATAAAGTGCCGTTAAATAAACAAACAAGCAAACATGTTTTTCTTTTATAAATAGAAGGACCAAAATGTAAAACATCTTGTGATCACTTATAGTTCCACATTTCAATTCTCTGATTAAAAAAAAAATCAATAATCGCTCGTAATTAAAAACTTTACGACTACGAATAAGTGGATGTGAAAAGTAATTATGCAGAAGTTTGAATCTGTATTTAATAATCTTCACTGATTTTTCAGCACATTTCTGGAGATTTTGTGTCTCCTCCATGGAGTCTTCATTAGAATTAGATAACAAGAATTATCTAATCTTCATAAATTAAAAAAGTGAATTGAACAATTCCTTTCTTGAAATTTCCTGTCTATATATACCTCTTTCTTCTAAATTCTTGAAGAAGACCTGCAACGAGGGTCAAAACGTTGTTAATTGAACCTTTTTGGGATATATTATTTATATAGTTATATATTTATTAATTTAATAATTTAATAACCAATAACAGAGATCAAAGTTTGTTTTTAGTGTAATGCATATTTGTACATTTGACCATGAAAGAAGGTTGACTTCCAGGATTCTATATAAAATTAATTTTAGATTTGTTTGACCTCAAGGTATCTATACTTATTGTTATTGGTTATTTTTGACAAATTGTTTTATTGTTGTAATTTAGTGTACTTTTGTAAATTTTGCAGTGATGAATTGACTTGTTAACTTTTAAAGGATGTTGTGAAGAACAAAAATTGAAAATGACAAATAAATTGTCGAAACGTGTTTTTAATCCTTTGTTAATTTTTTAACAAAAATTGTCTGACTGGAAAAAAGGTTTTTTCTTCATTATTGAATTATATGAAGTTAGAAATAGATTAAAGTAATAATTATCATTTAAATCAAAAGGTAGCTAATAAAACATATGAGCAATATTATTTTATTTCCATTTCTCTAAATTAAAAAAAACAAAAAACTATATGATTTGAATCGAGCTATTTCACTATTACGAGCTATTGCGATTTCGTAATATTACTTCATCCTGAGTTTTAAAACGAAATTGTCATAGTTGGCTAAGGGTATATTTGTTTTATGCTTGGCCAGGGAGAACAAATACGGAGTTTGTACAAACCCCTCTCATTGTGGAGAATAAAAACAAGACCTCCTTTCTTATACTCCCTTCGCTCCTCATGACAGCTTCATTTTCTTCCCTAGTGCTTTTCTTCCTACTTGCAACTTTGCTCATCTTGGATTATTACCTATTGCTTAAGGTGTTCTTTCTTCTTTTTTTTGTTACTTTTAGAAAAAAAAAAATGGCCATGTTTGCTCCTGGAGCCGTGTTCCCACACGACTTTCACTATTCTACGCAATTGAAATTTCCTTTAACTATACAGTTATTATAAAAACCTATACCACTACAACTGAAAGGGTCTGGGGTTTAGTGGATGGTAGAGACTGTACTGTTTCTTGGACAACGATTGTCCTTGATCACGCTCAACCACCAGATTTCCCCACTTATTTTAGTTTAACAGTTATAGAGGCTGGGTGTGCCCCAGGAGGGTCCTAGATCCCAAAGATCATTCTGTCTGCTAACATTTTTAAGAAAAGTCCTGTCAGGCGCGGATATAATTAAGCCCAGGATATAAATTTATAATACCTGTATTTAATTGACAATAACAGCTCAAGATCGATTAAACTATCTATATAAACAAATCACAAATGGCTTCCCAATCTATACATTTATATGGTCCATTCATTTTTTTTTCTTTTAATAGCTAAGAAATCGCTCTTATAATTAATTTATTTCTATTGCCATTAATTTAAATATGAAGTTTTTTTGGTTGTGTGAAAAATGGTCAGGGTGTGCAGTCAATGATTACACAAAATAAGAATGACATATTTTAATGTGTCTACGTTTCGGGCCACTTTTCACTGCCCTGAAGATGACTTAAATCTTAGGCCGAAACGTAGGCACAATAAAATATGCCAGTATTATTAAGTATTATCATTGACTGCACCCCCTGAACATTTCACATCCCTCTTAAAATTATACAGTCAACTATTTTCCACTTAAATAATTTTTTTTGACCTGATAATAATAAGCTGTTTAAACATTTAATTTAATTAACTAGTAAATATTATTTCGTTTATTATAAATTAGATTAAATATTATGTGCTTGAGTGTTCTTTGATTAGCGACGTCTATTGGTGAAAATGCTAAGGACGAAATAAAATTCGTTGGTTTTCACATTTTTCTTACTAAAATAACGGTTTTCTTGAGTTGTTTTTTATTTTTTATTTTATAATTTAATTATCATTTGCACCTGCGCAATTGCGCATTCAGCAAATTTGATCCTAGTGTTTTTCACCTTGATTTTCTTCATGAACTTCTATATGATGATGGAGTAAAAATATAAATATCAATAGGTGAGTAGGTCTCTTGGCCAATGTCTTTTTAATCTTTTTCTATCCAGTCCAGGTAACAGGGAGTAGGAAAGCGGAAGAACGAGTGGGTTTGGGTGATATTGTGTCGATGAGTGGAATGTCATGTACTTGCTATGAATATATGATTTTATAGTGAGAACGTTCATGTCGTTGTGTATGGTGTGATTCGAAATATACCATGGTGCATTAACAATTTTTCTGAGAATTTTGGACTGTGCTGTTTGAATCTTGTGTATGTGGACTTTTTTTGCTGAACCCCAAAGTTCTGCTCCATATGTCCAAATAGGTTTCAGTAGGCTATTATAGATAAGTCAATTGAACCAAGTAGTGGATGACAACGCTCAGCTACACGTTGCATGAATTGTGAACTGTGACACTCTCTTGCAGCTCGAATAGGAAGTTCTCCCGTGCCCATCATACCTGCTAGACGTTTCACCTTGTGATTATCACTGGTTCGGATCGAAGCAGCAAGGCTTAGCTGGCACAAGTGTTCGAAATGCTGAAGTGGAGTAAAAAGGAATCAACGATTGGGTCACTTTCACCACGTTGCCAGAAAGGTAAAAACCAGTTGTAGAAAATGATAGTAAATATTTGGATACATGCAGTACCAATTTTTCTCAGTAAATGCCTTTTAAAAGTGAAAACCAATTATTGAAAAGCTCATGATAATTAGAAACATCACAGACACAGTATTTTTACTTTTATAATCTATCGTATTTTATTTTGATACTTGAAAAATTGCAACCAAATTAGCATTTAAAGTAGGTTTCAAATAAAGGAAAATTAGAAAATTTAACTATATTTATTCAATAAGTTAAAAAATAAATCTAAAACAACAGACTAATTCACAAATATTCATCAACTCAAAATTACTAAAATTTGTTTTTACATTTTTACGTTGACTACAAAACTTGCAGACGAGTGTGTTATGAAAACGTCGCTCTATACGAACTTTGGAAGGTCATCAATCACATCAATAAACATAAATATATCTATTTTTAGCGTAAAATATTAGAATACGTTGATGTGTTATTTGAAAAGAAATAACTGCCAAACGTTGAAATTTAGGTTTAAATTTATTATCGATCCTCAACTTATCGACGTAACTTACTATCGATTCATGTTAAAAGAATAGTGAACATCGATTTTTTAATGACTTAAGCACCAAAAACTGACGATTGTGTTGTTGTTCTCCATGCCAAGTGCTAGACATCTTTTATTTATGAAATAGTCTATATAAAATCTTATTTATTGTATAGATATATGCATACAATAAATAAGATTTATGTATTATATATATATACATATATAACATTGATATGGAATTTATCTGGAAATCTATACATTATCATTGTATACATCTATACATTATCTATACACAGGCTAAACCACTAATCGTAGAGACCTGAAACTTGGATGGTGTGTCCTTTATATGACTTAGGCATCCGATGAGAAAGGATTTTCCGAAATTCAACCTCTAAGGAGGTGAAAAGGGGGCCAAAGTTTGTATGCTTGCCCACTTGTTTGCAAAATCGTTCACTTCTCGCTGCTGCCGTACGACAAGTGAAACCGTTGTACTAAGTAATCCTTTTCAATAAATCCATTTACATTACATACTAATCCTTTACTGACACGAATGACAGAAACTTCTATCCGTCCCGTTTGTTAATCAGTGTCAATGTATGTTTTGGATGTACGAGTAACATATAGTTAAAAAAATATTAAATTATTTATTTTAAATGATCTGTCACGAAATTTTATGTGGCAGACCAAATTCCACGCGAGCAAAGCCGTGGGCAAAAGCTAGTATAAGATATAAGAATACGTGTATAGTCCCGGTGAATAATTGCCAAAGTCGAATTTTGTTCAGAGAGAGTTAACTGTTTTGAGGGAAGCGGAATCGTGTCAAGTAGTTTTGGGCTAGAAATTGAATTGTAATAAAAGCAACAACTCTTTTTCAAGTCACTGCCTGAATTTCACATTCACATAGAAATTCCCTGAGAACAAGAGTTTTTAGATTAATCACCAGGCTAGGCTCTTTGTCAACAGACATTTAGAAAATAACAAAAATTGAATTAATAATATGTTTTTATAATTTTCTAGTAGTTTAAAACATCGGTATTTGTTACTGAAATGGCGTAATTAATTTAACTGATGAAGAGGTTTACCCCTTACACCAGCATAAAGGAAACCTTAATGGTCCCTTGGGGTGTAGGTTTCAGCTCGGTCGGTCCCTGATATTATGTTCATACGCCACGGTTTGGTTATTAACGCTATCTAAGTTTGTATATTGTTTATTGCGCTCTTTTAAAAACCTAATATTTCGAATAATAAAAATTTAACTAAAAAATAATTAAAATGAGTCAGTCTAATTTATCCACTAAAGAAATGTACTAATTAACGGGAAATTAGCACGATCTATATAAATATATTGTGTAATTGATAGATGAAGTTTAATAGATTTAAATTTGCATATAGAATTCAATTACAACTATTGCAAACATTTAGAAGTTTTTTTTTTATCATTGCTTAGGCATCATTGTTAAATTTTCATATCCGTGTAATACCTACAAAAATTTAAGTAATATGGTTTTTGAAATTATGTTTTTATTGATTATAGTAAACCAACAAACTTATAATTTATTTTTATTTAATAGTCTTATGATGGTGATTATTTTTATTTTTGATTATAATTTTGATCATTTTATCCAGGCTAGGACAATTCTTTTCTCTTCAAAATAAAAATGTCTACAAACCTATAGTTATAAAAGACAGACATTTTGTATTGGATACCTATAATTAAACCTAAAATATACGCGGTACCACTACAATCCATGAAGGGTCTATGGCTCATGGATAGCTGAGATTGTACTGTTCCTAATTCATCGGTAGTGCTAGGTAATTCTTTTTATTTCAAGTTCAACAGTCAGGTTTTTTCCCAATTAAGACTCGGTGAATCCCAGGTGGGTCTGCAGATCTCACAGCATCCATATTTGGTTTATTAATAGATTAAATAATTTTAATCCTGCTACAGCCGGATTGGAACCCGGGGCTTTCGGCACAGCAACTCAGCTCTCAAAACAAGTTCTTGTCTCATGTGGTTTTTGAAAAACAGTATTTTTCCTCTGTCTGTGATTGTGTTTCCTCTGTCTACCTCCTTAAAAATGTTTCTCTGATTCGACAACGTTTTACGATTTAATATCCTTTCATGTTTGGCCAACTGATAAAATAATTCCTACCCTTTTTAATACAGTTTCGTTATCTCATAAATATAATACATACAGTTCTCTCATACGTACCTATAAGTCTCAGAATATCATACCATTGAAAAGCTAAGAATAAAACACATTTCTAAGAAACTGAATTGTATAAAGAAAGGAATGTTTAAAATATGTATCGTAGCTAAGAAATACTTAATATTTAATATGTAACACATTTCCTTGCTTTGAGTTTTCATTATCGAAAAAAATCGGTTAAAATAAGTATGTAAGTTGCATGTAGCGAAATTAACAATTTAAAAATGAAGTATATGATAATATAAAATTATTTTTCTTTTTATTTTATGTTTATGTCTACAATTAGAGGTGAAATATTTCCATACCTTGATAACACGGCAACCCTAAGGGCTCATAAAAGACCTCAAACATTTTATATCACAAAATTATCCGGATAAAACAAAAAATATTAATACATTTGATAAAATTTAACTGGTGTTAGCTACCTAGAAAGGATTTTTTTAATTTTTCCAAGCTAAAATAGAAGGGATAACTTAGAATTAAATGTTCAGCTAAGAGATTTCAAACTAAAAAAACTTTAAACGAAGTTTATCGAGTATTTGTTCAGCTTTATTTAGTGAAATTTGCATATGTAACTGATGCAAGCCTTATATCCAAACATCGTATCTGCACGTACTGCGTGCACTAGAAACCACAGCAAATTTGTATATGGTCTCGTTTATAATAGATGGTATGTAGATATCAAAATAAATTATTCTAAAATGAACTATGTTATAAAAATATAAAATTATTCGTTTACAACTTCTTGCATATGTTCAAGTATTGTTTAAGATAAACGTTGCATATAAAAAAATTTTCAGGCATGTCTTCCTCTCTTTCATGATTCGGAGTTAACAAAATAAATTTAGTGATAATTGATAAAAATTTCTTTCCATTTTCGCATATCGATGACTCATGTTTGAACAAAAAAATAATTAATTAATTAAATTTAAAAAATTCATAGCCAGAAAATTAAAATCACATAGATGTATGTGGAAATTGATAAAGAGATTAGATAAGATATCAATTTTTTATTATAACTGACTAAGACTTGAAGTTATGTTTTGGTCCAATGTATTTATTATTATCATTTAATTGGTATGTATTTATTTAATATTTTAGTTATTTGATTTGCTTAATTTAATATTGTACACCTTTTATCAACGATATTGATTTAGGTTATGTGTTAAAGATTTTATCTCAAAACTAGTACATCTGTTTTAATTTTGATAGGCTAGTCATGTACAGCTTTGATGTAGTGCGTGCTTAACATACTCTCAACCGATGAAGGGGCCTTATGCATTAGATTTTTTCGTAATCTTTTATTTGAATATAAATGAAATCAATAATTAACGCCGGTAATATGTTTGTGATTGTGTGTCTGTCTGATAATTCAGTATTTAATTAGGAACTTACCTTGCTAATAAACAAATAGGTGTGCAAGGAGGTGATTATCTGTTCTCTATCTTTTTACTTCTCGACTGAGGACATTAGCCATATTTAAAAAAAAAAAAAATTATAACATGCGTTATAATGCTCTTGAAAGAAATATTGAATATCATCCCAGTATCTTTATGGGATTTTCATGTTCCCAGCCGAATTATGATTGGCGCTAATGGCAGCATTATTCAATGATTCACGAAGAGTGGGACTGATACTTTTAAAGGAATTTTAAAATAATATGCCGAAATAAGATTTAAGTTGTTCTAAAAATCTATAATGTTTTATTACAGCGCAGAGTATTAAATGAATAAAAAATTATTAAAATCTATGGAATAAAAAATTTAAAAGACTCTATAGGTTAATTGTTCTTGTAAATTATATATTCCAACAATTATTTTTGAATTGCAAAATAAAACATGAAGTAAAAACTTCTTATTAATTTTTTTCAGTTTTTTAAATTTCTTTATCTCCAATTTATTAATTACTTACTTTACTCTGATAATTCCTACAATTTAAGGTCTATCTTATTTTTTTTAATCAGTTTTGAAATAGTTCGTGGTTTATATTTTGAGTAATAAAAGTTAAATCACAATAAACGTATTAATGTTTATATGTATGCATATATATACACACACTTTATTTAAACGTATTAATTAGATATACAATTTCTTAGTATTTGGAAGAATGGAGTATTGTGTTTTAGATGTAACTGTTGTATTAGTAGTAATACTTATATAATATAGAAATATTAAAATATATTTCGTTCGTTTTCATTGCTTCTTGAATGATAGTGATATGGTTTCATTGAGGTTAACCATTACAGACATATTGGGTTTGCACTACTAAAGAATATACAGTGAACTCACGGGTCCTTATCAGATAAAACCTAATACGTTTTAAATAATAAAAACATATTCATGTAAAATCTGAATTAGTACAACCACCTTATAATTAGTACAATTATAAAATCTAAGTAGTACAATTATAACTCATCAAGGGTATTGGGTTCAGCCAACTGTTTTACAGGGAGGTCATTTGGCGGGAATCGCACTGAACTATCCGGTTTTATTCCCAAACATATATGATACCCACTATATAGGGGCTGGGTGAACCCGAAACGGTTTGCAGACACTATTGAGTTCAAAATATAGACCAGATTAAATTAGGGTTTACCCTATTACTATTAATAGGATAATTACTGTAGTAATTACTAAATTAGAGATTGAGTTTCTCTCAAATGGTTAAGTACAGAATAAATAATTTATCTGTTATACCCGGTTTCGAACTCAAACTTTCAGATCAGTAACACACTTCCACATATTCATTATGTAATAACGTCTTATTTTCTAAATTATTATTATTATTTTGCTTATATTTTTGTAACATTTGTACAATACTATTTTATAAATACTTAAAGACTTAACTGTTTTCTCCTTCAGAGTTAGCCTTACGCTGAACATTTTAGTCGGTAAGAGATTGTACTATCAGGTCACGGTTGGCAATATTTCTATTGCCCGCAATCCACCTTAGAGTCACGCACCATCGTGAACCTCCGCCCCATAAATTGTGAAATTAGTTGTCCATACGTTTTGTTACAAATAGGTATTTTCGATTAAGGTTTCTCCAATGATCTCTATCATATTATAGATGCACTTTTAATCATAGGCATTTTATATTCGGTACGAATGATCATCTTTAGTGATGGAAATATACATCTTTCGAGTCTGTTCTGAAAGAACGTAAAGATTTTCTTGAGAATCGACGGTTCTAAACAAAAAAAGTTCTACCTTAGACAATTTACTATTAAAGTGGTAGTCGCGAGAGAAAATTAAAGGGCACTAGTATTGACTTAAGCTGTTCTTTCTCATTTTCTTTTTTTTTGTCTTGACATACCAGTTATTTATTTTTGTAAAGTAAAAGTTTATGTTAAAGAATATAGAAGTACGCACTTTATTTGTGTCTGTGAAATACGACTTAACTTACGAACATGTAGACGATCTGGATTCCCAAACTAATATCCAACTGAAAATCAATAACTAACCGTACATCAAATAGAGTGACGGACGATATTGCGAAATCGTATGCACTAGTATTTCCGGATGTCGACCAAATGTTAGGTAGAATCAGGCATCGGGAGTCGGTACTCCCCCTAGGCCAAATATATACATGATATAGCGACCAGCACCATAAAATACAGAAATTTGTACAGAAAAAAAACTTAAACATGCCACACAACCTTTTTTTATCACCTATCAATTAGAAAACCTGGACTCGGACGTTTCTATGCATTGTATTTATTTTTCAAACAGACTCCATTCGATGGCACATTTCAACTATTACAGAAGAGCATCACTAGACCCTTCAAGAACAAATATAAAACGCTAAAACTGTTACATTCCAAGCAACATACATTACTAAAGTGTTGAAAATTACTAATACCATAATCCATAGAGGGGCTGATGTTCAGTACATGGCAGGGACTCTATTTTCCTATCTATCTGATCTATAGGATCCGACGAAACTGTTTTTCCTTCTACAATTAGAAATAAATCTTAGCTAAAGAAATTAAAACTAATCAAACTTATTTTTATCGGAGACTAGGAAGTTGCACCGATAAGAAGCATAGGGAATTGTCTTTATTCATTATCCAGGCAATCTAAAAATGAATACATTATCTATTAGATAAATAATAATTGAAAAAATCAAATCAAGCATGTACCATTACAAGCCATGAAGATTCTTATGTTCTTTAAATGGTAGGGACTAGAATTTCTTGGATAATAGTTGTACATAGATGTAATTTAGACTAAAAGAACCTCAGGGTTTAAACATTATAGCTTGGCGAGTCCAAGAAAAGTCTCAAGATCCCATAGTGTCGATAATTATCCTGAAAAAAACCTGTAACCACTACGACCCGTGAACGAGTCTGGGGTTCAGTACATGTTAGAGACTTACTGTATCATGGACAACTGTTCTGCAAGGAGGTGACTTGTCCTAGGTCACGCTCAACCGCCAGGTTTCCCCCCTTATTTTGGGTACCCTATTTTTATAATATTTTATAGAGGCTGGGTGAGCCCCAGGAGGGTCCTAGACCCCATATGCCCCATCTCCAACTGCTAACAAACTAAATAAAAGTCTTGCCAGCTGCGAGATTTGAACCAGGATTTCCGGCGTGGCTACTCAGTGCTCTACCACTGACCCACTCCACTCCCGACTAATTACAGAATAAATACTTTATCTGCCACAGCGGTTTTCGAACCCGATACCGTAAGCTCAGTAACTCAGTGCTTTACAAACTAAGCCACTCTTCTCCCTTATGTGAAAAGTTGAAGAACGTTTATTGGGAAAATAGTTATTTATTATATAAGAAAGACAATTTATTCGATTATCTATTATAATACATCTTATAAAAAAACAATCTAAGACACTTATTAAATATATTGCATACAAATTATATATTAATATATATCGAGAGGGGAGTACCTCAGTGTGTAGTGAGCAGAGTTGCTCGGCTGATAGTTCTCGGTTCAAAACCTACTGTGGCAAATAAGTATTTGTTAACAGCTGTGAATGGACCCTCCTGAATGGATATACTGACCCTCCTTGGGCTCACCTATCCTCTATAAAGTAAGGACTCTGAATTGGGGAAAACCCTAAAGGTTGTGCGTGACATCTAACAAATCATCTCTCTCGACAACAGTTATAGAAACAGAATAGCCTCTACCTTGTACTGAAGCCAAGACACTTCATGGGTTGTAATTGTACAGTTTCTATATATATAATATAAATTGCTTATATACATATATTGTAACCTTTATATATACTATAAAGAACCTTTTGAATATTAGTAATTACCCTAGATATCACACATAAGGCCACTTGACCATAGCCACAGACAAGAAGGGACAGTAAAAAACTAATTCTTGCCTCCGAGGTCGGGGAAGCCTTTCTCTATTACGAAAGTCATTGTTCATGCAAATAATGCTGATCTCAGAATACGCGTTTTGCTTTGCCCAATTTCGCCCCTATCCACTGTTTTGTCCTGCTCAGCAGTACAACAAATGCAAGTGAGAGTTGTTTGTCGAAATATTAATTTTGAAACGTTTTTTGAATATTTCTAGTAAGGTCTATTATTATATGATATGATAGGTTCTTGTATTATAATAGAAACAGACCTTGGTGTTGGATTATAGCTATGTTAAATGACATTGTGATCTATTTTTGAAAAATAATAATATTACTACTCCACAGTGTGGGGATCATTATAAAAATAAAGAGGGCTTGACCTAAAAATAGTACGTCAAGAAGCAGAATGAAGTGTAGATGACAATACAAAATAGATAAGAAACTAAACCACTACAACCTATTGCGAAATACATGTGTTATTAATTAAGTTAATCGTTAATACAAAAAATAAAAACCTGTACTTCACACTATATTCCATAAAAGTTTCAGTACTTATAGAGACTCTAATCCTTCTAAGCAGTTGCGCTGGGATGTGGTTTTATCTCATCATCAACCGCCAGTATGTCCTCGCTAGAACGCGCACATTTAAAGAAGCTCGATGAGCCCCTGGGGATCTGCAGATCCCACAATGTCGATCCTACAAGCTTTCCAATGAACAGCAACACACTACTGGCTCTGCTGCATCTCTTTGCCATAGATGAAGAGCCATCTCTAATCTGCCTAGACCTTCCACCCTGACAAATGGCCTATTAAAACAGTATCAAGCACCAGGCACATGAGCTCAAATTTATTTCCAAGTCTATCATTCAAACTATGATGGAGTAGAAAACCCTCAGCATACACCCAGCGGAGTAAGTGGCACTCCGGGCCGGATTTTCCAAAGCATTTCTTGTCTAAATACAATCCATTTTTTCTTCATATAACTGGATCGAGAAGAATCAAGAAAGAAGACTTGGAAGCGTCTTTCTCATTCCGCATACCAATGTTTCCAGATTGTTATTTGAATAAATACAGTCCACACTTTTAATAAAGTCCACACTACCAGAACGAGAATGTACCAAATCCCATAAAAAGTGATGGTATGTTTCCACTTCCATTCCAAAAAAGCTGATATAATTTATCTGTCACATCCGGGATTTCGAACCCGGAACATAGAAATTTAAAGCACGGTGCTCTAACATTCTGATGCATCCCGCTCTCGTTTACAGAAAATATTATTATGTTATAGTTATGTCAATCTGTACATATTATAAAACAAAGTCCTCGGCCGCGTTTGTTCGCGGTAAACTCAATAACTACTGCACGGATTTTCATGCGGTTTTCACCAATAGATAGAGTGATTCACCAGGAAGGTTTAGGTATATAATGTGTCGAGGTTTTGTGTAAATCGATTGGAATATCGATGGGTTTCACCGAAGACGCTGCCTGATCCCTTGCAATTATCTAACGTGCAAGATAATGAATTCTTATATAAAGAAATATTTGGTTTTGTTTTTATTTTTATAATTTATATATAATAAAGTACATTAGCTGAGAAGGGAAGAAAGAAAATCAAGACTCCCAAAGCAGCCTAACCAATGATATTCGCGTGTTCCTTAGTGGCAGGTAGGTGATAAAACAAAAAAATAGATTACACAGACAAATAATGTTGCCATAATATGCCTTATTATCCTAGGAAAGCTGGGGTGGATCGCTAGTTAATAATAAAATTATTATATTCTTCTTATTTGATACATTTATAAAATGATATCCTCACTATAATAATCATGAATAATTATATATAATGTAAAGGCATTTCCGAATAGTTAGAAATGTTAGCTACAGTTATATTGCATAAAAATCCTAAATATAATATAATAAATTCCATGACAATGCATAATAATGTAGAATTTCAAATCCATGTCCTTTGTGTTTAAAGCTTTAAACCCCTTAGACCATCAACGACTATATAATGTTGTATATATAAAATATTAAGGTCATTTGAGTATAGTAATTTGCTTCATGTTTATTTATTGTTACTGTATATAAAAATACTAAAATATCTATAAATAATTTTTACTCAAAGAAAAAACTATAAAATAATGCCTTTTTATCTTAAAGTTTTATTATGAAATATAAGTTTGAGTTTTTAAAACCATTTTTTCGCGAATTATCGCTTCCAGGTTTAAATATTCTCCCACGATTTCCAGCTCAGTACCTTAAGGAATTTAAATCCTTGATATTAGATTCAATATTAACCTATTATAGTATTATATTTTAATGCTATTACAATGATATCTGTACGTCACACCTTCGAAGGGGTTTGAAGAAACAAAATTACCATATAATCAATTTATGATGTCAAAATTTTTTAACAGTAGAAGCCCTATTATTCTGGAGATCTCAGCCTTCAAACATAGCTAAATTCATCCTGTAACACTACAACCCGTGTACTGGTCTGGGGTTCAGACACGGTAGATTTCACTCCTCTTATTTTGGATACCCGCTTTATTGAGGCTGGGTGAGGCCCAGTAGGGTCCTAGATCCCATATGATCCATCTCCGGCTAGTAACACACTAAATAAAATTCTTGCCAGTAGTGAGATTTGAACCAGGATTTTCGACATGACAACTCATAGCTCTAACATTGAGCCCATCCGCATAGAAACAATAATTAATCTTTTAGTAATATATGCTGGCGAATGTACCATCAGGTTTTGTTTGTGCTCATTATCAAAGATAAAGTTTGTTTGATTATTTACATAACCTAGCTTTATATTACTATAGCTAATCGGACTATGCTACAGTGGGTGTCCTAAATTTTACTATCCATAACTAGGATAGGAATCTTTAACAAGTGCCTGACACCGCAGGGGCTCGGGATTGCCATTTTACATCCCATCCGAAGAACGGCATAATCGAGGAATTTTTAATCTCTTAAAGAATCCTAAAATAACATGTCATGCTGCGGCTCTGCAATCTTGGGCACTTTTGAGTCATAGCCTTTCATTCTAACAATATGAATAATAAAACAATATAAATTAATAATTGCTTATGCTGCATTGAAAAGTTTTTACATGTTTGCCCCTTTCATTCTGAATCCGCGAGATGTGTTCCCAGTTTTATTAGGCTATTTTTTGAGGATAAACCCCAGTTCTGTTTTCATATATTACATTCCTTTAGTTTTTCCGTTGAGAACCATGAGGCGGCTCTTAAAATCATTAACAAATATTGAATAAAAAAGAATTAATTATAATTAATTTAGGATCACAGAAGGATTTTTATTATTATTACACTCCTCGTTATTTTTTATATTTTCATTTATACATATATATATACCTCGGCCAAGACTTTCCTCTGAAGTCCCTCGTGTATCTGCCTCGGCTGCCCCGGGGATTCGGAGTTGGCCGGTGAGTGCTGGTAAGCTAATAGAAGTTTGCAATGAATAGCTGCGCATCTCTCAAGAGGATACATCCGGAATCCATCCATTGGATAGGACTGTTTCCAGTTATCTCAGGAAATACTTTTTAGTTTTTTTTATAAAAAGTAATTTGTTATATTTGAACCCCACAGGTAAAGGGCGCCATTTCACAGTTTTGTAATTTTTGTATTTGTTCAAGAGAGCCAATCTCCCATAACTTTGAACTAAACTGCGCAAAAATAAATAGGAATACCACTGATTGTGTTTTATTTACTTTGCCTAGCATTTTATTATTAGTTTTATTATAAAAAGCATTGATATTTATTATAAATTAGCTACATTAAATATTTATGTAGTTATTCATATTATAAAATGAATGCTAGGTAAAGTATATACTACAAAATATCTCTATTCACTTTTGCACGGTACATTCAAATTTGTTTCCTCTTTGGATAAAGAAAATATTCCACATTTTTTTCGTATTAATAAGTATTTATCGTAGTATTTATTTACCTAAAATATTACCTATATTGTGGACATAGTGTCCTTGACCTCAGAGGCACCGATACGTAATATCTCTTTTAGATTACTTACAGCTATTTTCGAAAATTATTTTCAAGTCTGCATTTCGATACTTTTTTTCACCACAACACCCCGATATTTTTCAGTTCTGGAATTGAAAGTGTTATATCAGTTTGGGAAACTTGTTTAGAAAATATGGGTAAATATTTTGAATAAAAATGTTTTGATTCCATAATGTATTTTTACTTAATTTTCAAAAAGGGCGTTTAATACAAAACTATTGTTTAGTTTCATATTAAATTTCCGTTTTTATTATTTCTAAACTCAAAGTGGAATTAGTGGATTCTACTGCTTACTAGGTGTTTGATTACAGATTGTAATGAGCTGTTATTAATCCTATCATTTTTGATAGTATATACTATCACTACAATTGAACAAACATTGTTTTATTTTTTATTTTTTACCAGATCGGCCTGGTGGGCCTTTACATGGTTGTTATAATATTGATTTTTTTAATTTTGATAGCAATTGATTATGGAGGGGTATAGTCTCGTACAATAAACACCCCTAACTAAATACATCGTTATAACTATTGGTTAAATGTCTAAAAATCTACAAATATAAAATAGCTGTAAAATAAATTTAAGGTAGTAATATCACTAGAAATATATACTTATACAACTTATAATAAGAAGTCCTGCAGTAACCTGGGCTTTAGTCTTCGTGATGATGTCTGCTTTCCTACGTTGTAATTTATTGCTCCTTTAACTGCTGGTAGTTGGGTGAGAAGTTTTCTGAATCTTTTTTTTATTTGGTCGTCTATTGTTTCTATTTCTAGTTCTCGGTGCAGTTGACTATTTCTGATAAACCACGGGGCATCCATTGCGATTCTTAGGACCTTGTTTTGAAAAGTTTGCAATATTTTTCTTTCGTAAAGGATGCTGCTCCCCTGACTTCACAGCCGTACATCAGTAATGGCCTTAGGACTGTTTTGTAAATGAGAATTGTTATCTCTGGTTTTAATTTAGATTTTCTATTTACGATAGGGTAGAGCATTGATAACCTTGCGTAGGTTCGGGTTAATTTAATATTGATATGGGTATTCCAGGTTAGGCAGGGGTCCAGGTGAGCTCCAAGGTATCGTATAGCTTCCCTGGCAGGGTTCCATATACATTGTTTGATATTGTATCAAATAATGCCATAGAAATACGCTATTTTTTTTTATGCGTTTAAATTTGGACAGCCCAAGCTGCAAGAAACATTACCACCGCGTTCTTACTGTTGACCAGGTAAACCTCAACCATTGATCCCATTATAAGGCCTGAAGAAGACCTGGAAACTGGGTCGAAACGTTGCCTTTACAATAAACAGTTCTCCCTATTAAAGAGATTTTTTTTACCTGGACCATTTCCTTCCTCTTGTATTAATTTAGGGTAATGTACAGAATAAGAAGATAAATTTCTGTATAATATATCATATCTACTTTTATGCATAATATTTTTCTATTGTAGCTTTGTCAAATAAACCTAGTCAGTTAGTCGTTTAAATAAATGAAATTTATATTTAAGCGGTATTGGAACCAGCGAAATAAAACTTCTGTATCCTACATTGAAATGGAGAATACAAATTCAAGAAACGAATCTATAATTATTTAATATAATTTCAGGAAAACCATTTAAACCTATTACAAAATATCATTTATAACTCTGAGGCTCTGAGCAACATAAAATGAATAATTTATCACTGTCACAACTTTAACTGAGTTTCGAATAATAGAAATGACAAAAGTTCGAAAATAACTTCTACAGTCATTGTTCCTTTTATCATTCATAATTCTCTTATTATATACCTCCCCCTTTATCACAAAATATTAAAATTTCTAACTTTTGTAGAATCGAAATGTCATTGTAAGGTAATTCTCATCTATAAGAAAAATTCATTACAAAAAAGAGGGGTAAAAATCTGACTTAGGAGGTATCGTACTCGACCTTACATCAGGGGCTGATAAGGAAGAACCGTAAAAAGAAATAAGGGATGAAACGAGATTTTTTTTTTTTCCAAAGGAAAGGCAAGTTAACTAGTAAAAAACAAAACTGAAGTCTCCAGAAGATTAATGATTTTTAAACTACTTAGTGAATCATTTGATTATGCGTAATACTAATATTATGATAAATGAATAAGTTTTATTATAAAAAAATTAATATCATTTGTTAGCTCTTCAGGTAATTTTGATTGTTTAAAAAAATGGGTTTAAATGCAATGGGAATAAAATAACCGTAAATATTAAATAAAACCTGAAAAAGAAAACAGTATCAATACAACCCGTGAACTGATCTAGGGTTCTACATGGTATATAGTGGACTGATTCATAGACAACGGTTGCGCAGGGAGGTGATTTGCCCTAGATCACGCTCAACCGCCAGATTTTACCCCTTATTATAGCTTTCAGGTTTAAATATTCTTCCACTATTTCCAGTTCAGCGCCTTAAGGAATTTGAATCCTTTATAGTAGATTCAATATTAACCTAATGATATCTGTACATCATAACTCCGAAGGGGTTTGAAGAAATAAAATGCACATATCATCAATTTATAATATCAAAAATTTTTAACTGTAGAACCCCTATTATTCTCGAGATTTCAGCCTTCAAACATAGCTAAATTCATCCTGTAACACTACAACCCGTGAACAGGTCTAGGGTTCAGACATGGTAGATTTCCCTCCTCTTATTTTGGATACCCACTTTATAGACGATGGGTGAGCCCCAGGAGAGTCCTAGACCCCATGTGACCCATCTCCAACTGCTAAAAGACTAAATATCTTGCCTGCAGCGAGATTTGAACCAGGATTTCCGGCATGGCAACTTAGTGCTCTACAACTGAGCCACTTCGCACAAATAGTAAATAAACAAACAAAAATTTTAAAAAATATATATATATATCTTTTTTTTACTTTTATGCATTACAAAAATAAAGGGATACTCAACAAATATTTGTTTTGACCAAATTGTTATAGGCAACTTCAGCACTTACTAGACAATCCTCTAACGTGCCAATTAATTACAAACGACTCATATACTTGATTACTATAAGGAGTAGAGCTTTGTGATTTCACCAAGCAAACGTATTCCTCTCGCATCCAATTCTTTCAATACAAAATCCTCAATCCTCCTCACTTTGTTACGAATAAAATCATCCATAATGCCCCATTTGTTGCTGATTTGAACCCGATTTCAATCCTTTCATGAAAAACTTTATTCCCACTCTAACCCACTAGTTTCAAAAATAGCTGCTACCTAGTCAATTCCTGGTAATCCACTAAGGTGTCTGAAAAGTCGATGGTCTTGTGACCTTTTAAGTTCAATTTGTTATTCGACTATTATCATTGAGCATTTTTCTACTTGCCTTTATCTCGTGTCATCATGATTCGCTCATTATATTTTAATAAAATTGTTAATTTCAATAAACAAATAATATCATGAAAGTGTCAAAGATTATATTGAAGAAAAAGTTTAAAAATAAAATATTAGTTCTACCTGGAATCCAAACACAATAAGATGTTAAACACAGTAAAATATAACTTAGTTTAATTAAGAAAAATAAAATGAGGTATATGTCAGCATAATAACAATTTTGAGCTTATTATAGCAATCCGTCATGCCTTTCCTACATACAAGTATGTATTCGTCTTAAACGTTTCAAATTAGTAATGATTTTATATTACTAGTAAATCTTATAATATTATTAAATTTAAGCATTATAACTTTTTAAAATAAGTTGTAATTATTAGGACCTTTTTAAAGAAAATAAATCATTAAATTACTTGTCAACATCGCACATGCACTATGAGTTCAGTGGAATACTCGCGAACAGAAGAATTATATATATTAAGATAACGGACCCGATATATGTTGTCCTGTTCAAATGTCTAGGAGGAGGATAAATTAATTAAAACATTATTTATCTGATCGCATTGTGAATCTAAACCATTCTCAAATCCACTTGAAAACAAAATTTTTTATAAAAATCGGTCTTACCATTTGGAAGGAGTTCAAAACATAAACACGACACAGAAGAATTTGATGTTTAGAGATATGCAAACGTAATAGAATATTCGGTCGGGCATTGCATATTTTATATAGAGCACAACGAAGGTAATCTGCCCAAGGTACAAGGCACCTTACAAATCTATTTTGGAATTACATTCTTCGACTTTTATCAGATATATATTCTATTGAAGTAGGAGGAAATAGTTGATAACAGGCGGAAATGATGTTCTAAAGAACTTAATGTCTTGGTCCGATTCCCTCCTCGACGAAGAGGAAATGAAAAGGAAGCTGGTGGTGACATTTAGTGTCTGAGAGATACGATGGCAAAGCATCACCTGACATTATTAGTACTTTAGTTCTCCGACATTTCGCCCTGAGCTGATTTGCGATTTCGCAACGTCTCCGTTTTAGTATTTTCGCAAATTATGATTTCAGAAGGAGTAGAAATGCATTACCGGTTTCTCCTTTTTCCCATTAAGTACAAATGACAGTTCTACATTTATATCAATTTCCATTAATATATCTGCAGCTCCGGTGAATAAGTGGTTTAAAGAATTTTCTTCAGAGAGAGTTAATTGTATTGTCGGAAACGGAATCGTGTAGCTCTCGTCGTTTTGAGCTTGAAATAGAGTTAACATAAAAGCAATGACTTTGTTAAAAGCCAATGCCTAACTTGACTACTTCTGGATTACGAAAATAACTCGTTTCCGGTTCCTTGTGTACAAGAAACTCATTTTGGACAAAATTCAAGATAACCACTTATCCACTGGGGCTTTTTATATATTTTAACCAATTTTTATTTAGGATGTAGAATTTTTTTTAAAATGTTTTTTAGTTTTTTATCTAAACTTCAAATTGAAGCTAACGGAATGTAAACATTGGAACGCTTAGATTCCACAGATATACGGTAGACTTCACTTACTAAAACTTTATCATCGCGGTCAATCAAAATATTCCGACAATTTTTTTTTTTTTATAACTGACTTAAAAACACTACACGCTGTTAGTATGTATGTGAATCTCACATTAATTGACGAAAATCTATGTTGTTTTTTTATTGCTTATTAATGCCGAAGCGAAGGTATTATTTTTTGGTCACCTGTCGACACCAAAAATAATTTTTATATCTTTATCAAGTGTGTATTTTTTTTAGGTAAAACCACACTAAAAATGTTTCATAATTTATTATAATTGTGTAATCATTGCTTTAATTTTTAAATATTTTTATTTTGAAGAGAAAAGATTTGTTCCCGGCCGGGATTCGAACCCGGGTCGTCCGCCTCACAGTGGCATCGCTCTAACCATTTGAGCTACCGGGGTCACCCCCACCTAGGAAAAATCTGTTCTCTGCACCGATCCCATATCCCCCGTGTTCTCGCAATTTTGCGATGTATACACGAGGAAGAATGTTCATTGAACATTACTTTTAATTTTAGGATCTTGTTGACTTACGTCATTATAAATTATGACGTAAGTCAACAAGATCCTAAAATTAAAAGTAATGGACGGGGGCAAATCTTTTCTCTTCAAAATAAAAAGGTTTCAATTTGTTCTCATATTAATATGTGTCAGTCAGTGGAAGTTTGCGATCCAAAAAGAATAGGGAACTCGAAAAAATTAGTTATCTTAGTTAGACATTTTTTTTTTCATTGGAAGTATTCAAATTTAATGGATTGTACAATGTTGCAATGCTTAATAATAATAATAATAGGTAATATTACTACGGGAACATCCGGCATCGTCAGACAATTTCTCAACATTCCAAATCAATTATAAAATGAACCATATCCTTGACTTCGGTCAGGGTTGTTGAATTTATCCGGCATAAGCCGAGAAATCCAAAATTAAAAAAATAAATAATATTTAGCCCGAAAGCTTGATGCCGATCTCTGTAAAGAAAATGCATACATTCATACAAACATAGAATGCATACATTTAAAATTTTTAAGAATGTAGTTTTGTTGTTCTTTCGAAATGAAACTTGTTTGGGAGGCATATAAACTTGCCCGTAGATCAATTAGTAATGTACACATAACTAAACTAATTAAATTTTATTTTATTTAGAGAGAAAGGGACTCCTTCTTGTAGTGTTGCTTAGAGCCAAAAGTGAGCGTCGAGGAGGCGAAATAAGGCAATTTGCTAGGAACTAGTCGATAATCTATGCAAGATAATGCTGAAAATGTCAGCGATTAACCGCACGACTTGAAGTTTCCAACAAGAAATACAGCCTAGATGTAGATACTGCCTATCTCAAAAAAGTCCCCAAAGGTTTCCTCGAGTACACTCTAGCGCTAATGAAATTCTGACTTTTTTTTTGCAGAGTCCATTTTTCGGTTTTCCTCAGGGTGATATCTTTGGCTCCATTCTAGCACTTTATTTGCACCTTCAATGACACACGTTTCAAAACTGATTGATTGAAGTAATTACCAGCTAATCACCCATCCAGTTTATCGTATAAGTAACTTATTTTGACATTTCTTTTATTGTCTTTTATCAGATATTTATTTTTGTTAGAAGTTGGAGGAAGTAGTTAACCGCCAAAAATGAACTTCTATACAATGGGTTTGTGATACCTAAAATAAGAAATAAATACTTTTGATTGGATTTTACTTATATATCTATTTGTAACTATAAGTTACTAGTAAATCCGAAATTTCAGATGTCAAACTTTAAAAATGACGGATCCCATACAATCTTTGAACCCCTATTATATTAAGGGGCGTTCCCGATTTTATCCGATCGAGCCTTTCACTTCAGAGCGTGACGGTTCAGCCTAACTTACTACATACGAAACAATGTTTGTCTGGTGCGCCAAAAGAAGTTTTCACTTCAAAAAAAGTAATATTTAATAAATAATTTAATATTAGGCTTTCAATTTTTCGCCTGATAAGAAAGTTTAGGTAATAAGTTAATTCTTACATTTCATCAAATAATACATTTTTATGATTGTGACGCTTCCTTAGAATTTTCTTTTTTAATTTTAATGTTAATGGAGGGGGCGGGGAGATCCAAAAGTATTTAATTTCAGCTGAACATAAAGTATTTTGAGAGAAATAAGTTGATCCGGCCATTAGCTGTAAGAAGTCAGTGTAGCCAGCCATCCTGATGCTTTCTTTAGTATTTCTTCTCCACCGCACCCCACTCGAGTATAATGGTCACGTCTTGGGGAGGATCTGCATGCGATTTCTTTCAGCCCTTACTTCTTCCATTGTTACTATTTTATTGTAGTTCTTCCTCATATTTGAAATGGTAAGGAACCTGATGGAAGTATAGCAAAATTTGTAGTAATATACAATATTAAATTTTTTAGTATATTAGATGTATTTGAATTAATATTTGTTCCCGTACCAATATTGTGTCGGTATCTATTCCGCAGGTTGCCAGTTTAATATTTGACGTGTTGGGAAATCTTGGGAAATATTTCTACTTCCCCTCCATGACTGATTGTATATAAAAATTAAGGAACCAACTTACATATACTGTTTATACTTCACTTCAAAATGTTTCCCGAATTCATTCATTTCTTGAGTAATGATTACCGAAATACACACATTGCCATATACATTTACTTATAATTACATTTTTTTTTCATATTTAAAACTACCGATTATCATTATTTTTGGGAAATTTTAAAGAAAAACGAATGAAAAGTTAACAATTTTTGGGATATATATTAATACAATTTTAATATTTTAAATCATCACACATAAAACAACGCTTATTGTTAATAATATTAAAAGCAAAAGAAACACAAAACAACTGTTAAGACAATAGTCTAAAAATTCCAACCAAAAAGTCTTAGTCTCTAAACTAAAACAGGAAACACAAATATTTTACTTTTTTTTATTATATGCTCTCTTGTCTTCTAGTGTTGTATTGTTTTTATTATTATTTATTTTATTTCGTCCTTTTTTTTATATATTTGATGAGTGTTTTTTGCATTTTCTATTTAGTATTGATCAGCTTTTATTATCTAAACTTTTCCTTCCGCCTGGGCTCTGGTATGATTCAGCTGGTAGCTGGTATTCTGTTGTTGATTGTGCGGCTTAACAAAGTGAAGACGTGTTTTTAAAATGGTGGAATTTGAAGAAATGCATCTATTAGAAAATTCGTAAAAATATTCTTTACGAAATTGGTCCCTTAAGTTGCTCCATTTCTTTTAATGTCTGGAACCGCTATATCCATTTCCGATACAACTTCAGCCCATACCCGTTTCGCAATATCACGATTATTGTAATTTTTTTAATGTTTATCCCACTGGGTTGGTCTATTATAAACACAACTAATTCATTTTTCAATATCCATAATCGTTTAGGTTGATAACAAAAAACAAACACGACATAATTATGAAATTAAACTATAAATACACTATAATTAATTTTATTTTAGTTGTTACTAATTTTTAAATATATTCATTTGAAAAGAAAAGATATGTCCAGGACCGGGACTCGAACCCGGGTCTTAGGGCCCAGGATAGCTCAAATGGTAGAGTCCCAGACTAGTGATCTGGAAGACCCGGGTTCGAGTCCCGGTCCTGGACATATCTTTTCTTTTCAAATGAATATATATAAATACACTAAATTTGCGCTGTAGACGCCGACAGACTGGCGAGAAATCCCAAGTTCGGACTAGTAGTTTGATCGGCCGTGAACGGGAGTCATCGGACGATGGCGGTATAGCAGTGTACGCGCTCCCTTTCTTTTACTTACTAAAGAGGAAAATGGTAGCTTGAAAGATTATTGTATCTTCAGGGCAAAAAAAGGAGAAGCGGCTGAGTGAACTGTCAACTATATCTGGCCAGCTCTAGACTCAAGTTAACCTGATATCGTTGACAGTTCGCTCAGCCGCTTCTCCTTTTTTACCCTGAAGATGGCCTAAATTGTAGGCCGAAACGTCGGTACTTATAATAAATAAGTTATCCTTATTTAGTGTTGTTAATGACTGCACCCCCAGACAAATTGTATCCTTCATTTTTTTACATACGTTTGATTTGATCGCCCGAGTTTGCCTGGTGAAGCCCGAATAAAGATCGGCCGATGATGGTTTAGGTATACGCAAGCCTTTAGGGAAGGTTTTCGAAAGAAGATCAAAAATACAATATTCACCAAATGGCATTTGTATAATTTCTATCAATTGATATTTACTATATTATTCTCTTTCTGTCCTGAAGCTTGAAAGGGTGAAATATTGATAGATATTTTTGTCTGATTAGTTACAGATTTTAGTGATGTTTAGAGAAGTTTTAGTTAAGAGATGAATTTTTCCACAGATGTCTTAACTCTGATTAATTATTAACATAAGATTGTGACGTGGAAAAGATATACTAGCCGAATATGCACCTTGTGTTCTAGAAATACTTTTAATCGGAGCTCATAATCGTTTATTTAAAAGCTATTCATTTTTATAACCTCACCATTGTAAACTTTAATTGATTTATAATTTATTATTTATTATTTATCACTATTAATAACAATCTTCAACAGAACTAACCATTAAACTTCCCCTCAATTATCTATCCGGTGTAAGGATAATGTGAATTCTTTTGGATCCGAATGTTTAATATTAGAAGCTGACTATTGGTCAGAGAATATAGTGAGAGAATTTTCGATAAGAATTGCTGAGATGCTTCAAATGAATTCCTTACAGACGATCTAATATCTTCGATCCCTTTCCAATAGCCTCAGCCTGAAAAGAATTGAAAATTTAACGTTAGAATTTTAATCTGCCCTTCTTTTGTGTTTGAGATTACGGTTTTTGATATGAAGATGGATTGAATTCATTTCAGAGCTGACAGAATATTTTTATATTCTTTTGATGTTTTTTGAATATTGAGTTAAAGGTGGTTGATTAATAGCATTTTTATTTCATTAATCAATATAACATGATACATTATTTATTGTGACCTTCACCCTCATAATTCTCTCCTACATGAAATTATCAATACCTGGCTTGCATCATTGTCATACTGTGTGATAATTGTATAATTCATTGTATTATTATTAATTTAAAATTATAACAGGCTTATATAAAATAACATTAAAAGGATGCAATGCTAAGATTTCAGATTCTTTTTGCTTCCTTTATTCGATTACAAACCTGTACGACTACAACCCATGAAGGATCTTGGGTTTAGTACATGGTAGAGACTACACTTTTTCTTAGCCTACGGTTATGCAGGAAAGTGATTTGGCCTACATCACGACCAACCACCGTGTTTTCCCCCATTTTAGGGTACCCACTTATTAGAGTATGAGTGATCCTGTAGTTTGCGGATTCCACAGTGTCGATCTAGTATTGTTAAAAGATTAAATAATTTATCTGCCAAGCCATGTTAGAAGCCGGTATATTCAGCACAGCAACTCTGCGCTCTAAACACTGAGCATCTTCCCCTTCTGTTCGTGAAAGGTTTTCTATAGTAGAGTAATGGTGTAATTCGTATATTACATAAAACTATTTATAAGATTTAATGCAAAGCTATTTATTTTAAACTAATGGTAACTCTTGTAAAGTTTAGCCTCTAGTATAGCTCTGTTATCTGTTTATTATTAATTATACTATAGTTATTCACGAAGTTATCTCGAAACTACATTTATCCATCTTCTTGGTAATTTAATTTGGTAAGACAACCGGGCTCATATGTAATTTTCAGGTTAATGGGGGAGTTTCATGAATTCTTGACGAACTTGAAAGCATTTTCTCAAAGCACACACAAGTTTTTGATATCCGAGCTGTACGAATCAAGTTTCCTCTTAGATGAAAACTGAGTTTCCTTTTATGTAACATCGAGTAATATCTTAGAGCATTGAGCGAAACAGCGTTATTATACTTTGTATTTTAAAATAAATTTCTTGTTCTAGTTTCTCTTGATAAACTTCAAATACAAGTAAATAAAAATGTAAGACTCATTCTTGAAATAATAAAAAAAAAACGTGTACAACTACATACAGCCCATGAAGGGTCTGGGGTTCAGTACATGGTAGAGACTGTACTATTCCTGGAACAACGGTTGTGCAGGGAGATGATTTGTCTTAAGTCACGCTCAACAGCCAGATTTCCTCCCCTTATTTTGTGTACCACTTTATAGAGGCTGGGTGAGCCCCAGGAGGGTCCTAGATCCCATTGCACCCATCTCCGGCTGCTTAGATATCAAATAAAAGTCTTGGCAGCAGTGGGGTTTGAACCAGGATTTTGGCATGGCAACTCAGTGCTCTACCACTGAGCCACTCCGCTCCCTTCTTCTTCCAGGCTTTCCCAAAATTCCTCTACTTTCTCGGGGTTTCTCTTGTTCGGGGTTGACTCTGCTCCTTGTTTTAATAATTCAGAACAATAAATATATCACGTGCCAATGATCTTGATAAGTACTTTTTAAAAATATAAAAATGACATGATAAATGAAAAAGCAGAAGTAGAATATCAACGAAATATCAAATATTTGGTATTTGATATTTTTGAAGTAATAAAATATATTCTACTTATTTTTGGAAAACACTAAAAGAACTCTCAAAACTTCATAATCAGTGACAATATGACTTCTCATATAAAACATAAACAATTTCATAATATTGAGTATAACATAACAAATATATTAATAAATTTGTTACAAATTGTTCCATGTTTTAACTTCTGGGGATTAACATTTGGCTTTTTTTCAAGGTAATCGACAGAAATTAAATTCCTCTTTATTAATATTTTCGATTCAATAAATGTTTTAATATAATCATCAAAATATGTCTATTGACCCCCGGTTACTCTTTTATGCGTTTCCCTGAAAACAAAAATTTAATAATGCGTGGAGGTGATAAAAATAAATCAGACATTAATTTATATTGATATTATATTAATGCTAATGCTAACTTTATCATTAGTTTATTAGCTCTTGGAATACTATATAAATTGTATTTCTTTGCTTTTCTGATTTATGATTATTTAATATGTTAACAGTCACGGATGAGCCCCGTTTTTACGCTTAATAGGGGGAAAATCTGTTTTATTTGTCAAAACCCGAAATTTCGATACTGCAATCTATTTTTTCCGCATTCATGATTTATGATTTGTACTTTTGCATTAATGAAAAAAAACATATTTTGGGAATAGAAGGGATTTTTTTCGAATTTGAAAGTTCATTTAATATAATTACAGTTATGACCAACAGACTTCATATGTTAGTTAAAAACTTAAATTTTAATTCGGAGGGGAAAATATGTAATAACAATACTAATGACAATTAAATTGACATTATTTAAATATTAAATTTTCTTCATGCCTAAAACAACTACTAGTAGGCCAAATTTATATGAATTTATATGAAAAAAAATCTATTAGATGTGTTTAAAAGTTTAAAAATAGTTTTCCCATAAAAAAATGCCTTCTAAAATATTTATAAAAAAAAGTAATGCTGCTTTTTATGGCATTTTTTAATATTAATTATCGAGAAACATTGTATTACGTTTTTCTTAAGCCACCAAATGAGTTTTTAAGAATATAAAATTAAAAAATTGAAAATTAAACATTAATAATTTTACTATCGTTTAGATTGATTTTGATTATATAATGAATAATGTTTCATATATAGTTAATTTCTAACAAAAATATAACAGCTGATTATGAGGAAAGGTTTAAATATGTGTCTAAGAATTAATAAATCACTTTTTCCTCCGTGCAATTCTATTTTTCAATATATTTAATATGCTATAAGTATCTTTTTTTATGGTTTTGCTTTATTTTTTCCTCTATTCTCTAACGATTTTGTTAAAGCTACATGTTTTATAGATTTCCTGACTTTAATTCAAAATCAAGATGTACCTACTATTTATTGCCATTTATTATTTAGGCTACAAAATAAAAAGGAATATATAATAATAATAAAAATATTTATTTCAGAAATTATACAAATGCCATTTGGCACATATTGTATTTTTGATCTTCTTTTGGTAAACCTCCCCTAAGAGATTCTCGTGTAAACAAGTTTGAAGAAACCTCCCATTGAAGGTACTCCTAGCGTGGTTCATTTCAATGAAAAGGCAGACATAAATTATATTTTTCCAATTTTCTTGGCATCTAATTACACATAAGATCTAAAAATGTTGGTCATCACTGTTCAGAGCGGGTAAATCAATATCAATTTTATTATTATCAAAGTATATATATATAATTCATACATAAGAAAGTAATGTAGGCTGATAGGGAATCTAAGATTATAGTTATTAATTGAACACTCGATCAAGTAATATCAGAACTGTAGTACATACTAGTAAATAATATACCTCCGTTTTCTCAAATCCTATTAGCGATATCTTGGAAGTCGGTATTATTTCTGTTAAAACCAGGCTGGTGCACACTAGGGCGAAAATAATGAATGACAAATACAACAAAGGCTTGGCCTAAGCCCCTTGTTAACATCTCTAAGCCTGGACTTAACTTTCAACAAGCACCATCTCAGTTCCAGAGCGAATCTTTCTTGACATTCTTGTATTCCGCTTTTTACAACTTCAATCTCTTTCTTGGAAACCTTGCAACGGTAAGGTTACATTAAAGTGTTTGTTGTGAACTTATTTTAAAACTTGTGAAGTTCCATTAAACGGCAAATATAATGAAACACCCGGTCGCCTGCGATAAAATGTGGAAAAATAGCAATGTTAGTTAGATTTTCATTAAAGAATTTTTGGTGTGATGTACATAATTGCTTTATTACTTATTTGGTAAAACTCATTGTTTAGGAGTAATAGGTGAAAAAAAATAATCCTAAAATTCGAATAATTTGGAATTCTTCCAATTTATTTTGATTATATAAAATGCAATAAAAGCATTATTGATAACGACAAAGGTATATTTTAGATTCGAATAAATTGGTATTATCTGCTTTTATATTAAATTATATCCTAAGAAATTAGCGAAAGATAATTTATTTATTCCTTTTATTTTGTAATCAAAATAATAAATGACACTCTGATTGTAATTTCTTGATTTCGAATAAAAGTCATGAAGGCTGCAAAGGATTAGTTTTAACGGAAACTCTAAGGAGCTTTATGTTTATATTATATCAGTTTATATTTGGTATATTGTTTTGGAATTATATGCGAAAAAATAAAAAAAATAATACAAATTTTCGATTTTTGAAATCCGCCCAATATTCATATGGCAAATAGCTTTATTTGCATTTTAATTCTATAGAATACAATAAAAAGGTAGGGTGAATGGGTTCAATGTTTTCCATTTAATTTGGCGCTAAAATATATCAGACATTAATAAGCTTTTTTAAGAGACGTTATAAAGCAAGTACACATTTAAAGAAACATTGAGAATTTGACACTCAGTTGTGAGCGACTTTAAAATCATTTAAAAATGACAATATTTCACTTTTTGGAAATATTTGGCGTGCTAAATACCATCTGTCAGCTATCGATACAAATCGGGGGGATGATATATTACCGGTTTTATTATGCAGTCAAGGATTAAAAAAAATATATATTTCGAAAGCTTATATTTAAAAATTTAAAATACTTTTTGTTAGTTAAATATGAAATATATCGTGTCGTTGCATATTAAATGTTCGTTTTATTTATTTCTGAAATTTAAAGTAGAATTAATGGACTTCTGCTGTATATACTTAGTACAGATTTATACGTTTTTTTGATTTAATGAGTTTTATTATTCCTCTCTTTTTTATATAATATTTACTATCACTACAATTGAATGAGCATTGTTTAGTGCGCCATGAAATATGACAATACAAACAGGCGATGTTCGTGTATTTGATTATGTGAGTTTAAACTTGGACACTCGGGCATGTTCGGCGAAGATATAGGACAAACGGACGTTTTCCATTGGTTTGACACAGATTAAAACATAAATAAATAATTCATTTCTCCCCAAAGGTGAAATAATTATATCCACATCATACTGCTGGAATATTGAGATAACCCAACTTTAAAAAAAAACACCTTCACGACAATGCCAGACAGTGAAGAAACTAAACGAGATGGGTAACGAAGTCCTCTCACCTTATTCGCCAGAATTATCTCCAGCATACTATATTATGATCATTCTTAAACATAGTTAATTTTTAAATTATATAGCTTAAATAATGCATCATCTATGGGTTTGGAAGCAATATTCATGATCTGATTTCTGTTGTCCTTTACTATGAATTTCTCCATATTTTAGTGCTATTTTACAACTAGAAAGGATCTGGGAAAGAAAGGAACAAATTCACATCTTTGTTCTGGCAGTGAAGATGGTTGCACTTTCGTTGCCCTGATTCCGACGAAGACTGGCAGGATGTGAACATCACTCGCTTTTTTTCACATGCTCTCCTCTCAACACCCCAATGCGATCATCTTGTGAAAGGCGACTTACTTGTCTCAATACTGTATCGTATCTAATGGACGAGAGAAATTAACTATAAAGAATGTTACCGTATCTGTGCTACTTTACTAGGCACATACTCTCTCATGTTATCGGATTCCCACAGACGTTATGTTTCTGAGACCACTTTTCCTTTTTTTCCTTATTAGAACAAATAGTAAAATAATAGCATTGATAACAGGTAGTTCAAATTATACTCACATTCAAAAAGCTATTCATTTTGCTCATTGTTTTGTTTGTTTTTGTTTAAATGTATTAAGAAAAAAAACCTGTACCACTACGACCTATAAAGGGTCTGGGGTTCAGTACATGTTAGAGATTGTACAGTTTCTCGGACAACGGTTGTGCTAGGAGGTAATTTGCCCAAGAGACGGCGCTCAACCGCCAGATTTTTTTGGTACCCTCTTTATAAAGGCTGTGTATCATCTCCGGCCGCGAACATAGTAAATAAAAATTTAAATTATCCATGGTTTATATTAAAAACAGGATGTTTAAAATACAGGTGCCCTATCTCCCTAAATCTATGATAGCCTAATGGTGATAGTGATGGTATTTAACCACTCTTTTTAACGTTTATAGTTTATTACATTTACTGTTTTTAATGTAACATACATTTGATTTAACCGTAAAATTTAAATGATAACGATTGGAATTTTTATACTAAATGATTGATTTCGGAAACAGTTAAAAAAAAAATTACAGAAAGGAATCGATTCCCTCCCATAATTGACAAGAAGACAAGGGGTTGGATAGAAAATAATTTCGAATATTCAATTACCTCCACTGTCAGTTACTTTCAGCCCCGTCCTGGTGGAAACAATTATTTTCAAACATCATTGTTTTACCGACTCTATAACAATGGCCGCCAAAGAGTAGTTTTAATAGCTCTTTGTTTTATTTTGTAAAGCTCGTTTGCCAATCTTGAATATTTCAGTACTTAGCGAACTGAGATTAATGTTTTATTATTTCTATTTTAGTAAAAATGCTACGTCATATTTTCTTTTTAATTAGGCAACATGTTATGCAACATATATTTAAAAAAAAATCTATTATTTGATTTTTTTTGTTACAGGTATTTATCGAAAATGTTTACTGTTAATCTTCACGATGGTATGTAAGACTTATTAATTTTATTAGTATTTTGTTTCTACTTATCTTGACTGTTATAGAAAATATAAATATGTATAGTGATTCTTGAGTTCCAGAATCACGTATATATATATATATATATATATATATATATATATATATATATATATATATATATATATATATATATATATATATATATATATATATATATATAGATGGATAGATAGATCAGGCAAATATCTCTTTCTCCTCCGTACGTCTTTCATCCTGTTCGACTGCGCAGATCATCGTTCAGCAGTCCATTCTCCTCTGCTGGAGAAACTTAATATTTTCGTTCGAGACCGTCTTTCACAGTCATTTTGATTTTTTCCATTCTCCATTCAGTCGTTTAACCTAACCTTCTCTGCTTATATCCATTTTATCAAAAATTTATTTGTTTAACTTTGATCTATTCATCTGGACCTTATGTCCGTAGGAATGGAGTCATTCTCTGGTCATTATTTGTAGGTTATTTTCCTATTGATTTGTGCATTTGGTCTCAGTTTATAACCTCCCTCTTTTTTCTTTGACTATAAAATCTTCTCTTCAACATGATTAAATTTTCATTTCCAATTATTTTTTTAGTTTCCTTACCATACAAGATGACGTTTCTAACCTCTTCACTATATGTCGTAATTTTGTATTGCCAGAAAAGTTTGTTTTTATTGTATACATTTCAAATTTTCGTTGTTTTTTTTGTACCTATCTATAGCTATTATATCAATACCATTTCTACTATTTTTTAAAGATATTTAAATTGGTCAGTGACCTTGATGTTCTAATAATTTATTTTTACTGCCTTCTTAGTGTAATTATTCCATATATGCAGTATATGGTAGTATATCAGTGGTCATTATCTCCGTTTTAGTAAACGAGATCTGTAACCCTTTTTAATTTCGTTGTGCTTCTTGTTCCGATTCTTCAACTAGTGCTAAGTCGTCACCAAGCGCAAGAGAACGCTAGAGTTTGAGCTATTAGTTCTTTGAATCTACTATATTGTACTTTTTTTGCCATATAGCTGTTTCTGTTTTAATTATAGGTACATTATTTATACCATTTTAGTTATTGATCATTCACTCCTCTTTGAATTTCAGTATCGCGAACATTTGACTGGCTAATAGAAATCTAGTTCTGATTTCCATGACTCATTTTACGTTTGCCAGGAGGGGACGGAGTAAAAATAATCAAGTTTTCCCGTTTCAATTTCCTTTTTAATTGTCGTCGTGATTTCATTGCCTCGTGTGCCGTGTCTTTTTATCTCCTTGTGTCGCATGTTCGTAATAAACGTATTTAAAATCTCAGTTACATTTTTTTATTCTTAGGAAGGAATATTAGATTAATTGGATGGTTTATTCCTACATTTAACATTAAAATCTTATCTTTTATTATCCATAGTTATGGCTGACAACATTATGTAACATTTCCACCATTCTTTTACATTATTTTGAAGAGAATATAAACGTTTCAAGTAACTCTATAATCACTTACATCATTAATTTATTTGTTTTAAAGGAGACAATTTTTTTGGATTTAAATTAAAAAAAGTAAATAATTGAAAAAATAGTTGAATCTGACACTTAGATCTAACTCATGGGAGTTCATGCCTTTCTTTGAAATCTGTTGATTGTGCCTTTTGAAACACTCACGCATCCCAGCGTACTTTTAGAACATTGAGTTTCAAATATTCGCACTTGTACTGTTTGCCATTCAGTGGTCGGACACCCTTACTTTTTGAGGTACTGCAGGAATATAATTCACAATGTTGTTTTTTATCTATAAGACTATTAAGTTACTCATTAGTAATATGAATGTTATTTCTCAAATCCCACCTAGTAACTCAATGGTATGTTGTTTGTTTAGAATCTTTAAAGGAACTGTTTCTCTGATATTTTGAAATTAATATATAAAACGATAAAGAAGGATTGAGTTATCTCCAGTGTCTAGAGTTGTTGTACTGAATGCTTGGAATTCGGAACCTGCTGTGGGTGATAAATTATTTAATGTGATAACAGCCATGGATGGATCACATGCGATCTCCAGGAGGGTTTGGAGTTGTTTTCTTTTAATTGTGTTCTTTTAATTGAGGAAAACCTGGCGGCTGTATGTGATCTCGGACAAATCACATCCATGAACAACAGTCCTCCTAAAACACTACAGTATCTTCCAGCTATTGAACCTAAGAACCTTTTTGGTTTATCGTGGTACATGTTATTTTTTCATTTAATGCTGAATATAATTTTGAATTATTTCTTTAAACACACTAGCTGTAGCAGTTTGGAAATAAAGTTAATTATTGGAGTAACTAAAAGGAAACATTTAAAATTGATTTTCAATTTTATTGTGCATATAATCTTGTTGTACAGCTATTATACTATTGTAAAAATACTTGTAAAATATGCGATGTTGAAAATATTTTAATTAGAGCTTCTGTAAAGCCCTTAAAATTATTTTTTAAAGAGGATGATTACAATGGTTACTAAATGTTCAAGGATTTACCTACCAGATTCTTTTTATTATTGAAACTCTATTGTTAATAAAAATACAATACTTTTACAATACAAGCTTTTCTGCATATCAAAACTGAAAAAAAACATATACACAACTAAATCCTGCTATGAATGTAAGTAGACCTTGACAAATGACACATTTCGAATTCACACCCCTGCTTAGTCCATGAAGGGACCATATTCATGCATTGCAGAGGATACACCATTATTCTGCCTAGCCTCGTTGCCTTATGCTTTGTGTGAATTCCTTCCTTTGGGAAATCAAGCGGATTTTTTTGTCCATTTTCGGGAGAAAATAAAAGGGGTGAATAAAAATGGTAGCTAATTTATCGCTCCTATGCCCCTTCCAGGCCTTTCTAGTAATTATTTATTTTTTTAATTTCCTCGTGCGACTAGGATTTCCTTTATTTTGAATGATATTAGTTGACCTTTTATATATATCAATACATTCCAGAAACCGGTATTTAGGCCCATTTTACAGGTCTTCTTCATGGCCAGTAGTGTAGGCCACGAGCATGGAAACGAAACAAAAAAAATGACTATTAGTATATCTCTATTTAAGGAATTATATCATTGACCTCCACCCTGACCATTTCCTTAACCATTTATTTATTTACATTATCGTGTTAAGTTTTTATATAAATGTTTCCGCTATTGTAATAAATTATTTCTTAATAATCTTTAAGAAGATTATTATTATTCATCTATTTCCGATTCACAATTATTAAAAATAAATTAAATTTGTATAATTATTTTACGCTATACCTATGTAATGTTTGTTAATAAATGTAATTAACGTTTATAGAACTCATACACATTTTATTATGCTTTATAGTTGAACCATGGAATCTGAAATGAGGAACATTTAATTTAGATTAGCATAAGCCTATTAATAAGTTTAGTTAATAGAAGTCTTGCTAGAATGGACCCGAACGTTTCTGGTAATATTATAGTATGATAATTTATTTTATTTTTTTTTTTTATATGACCTATGTAGAAATAACGTAATAATTAAGAAAATGTGGAAATGCCACTCCGTTTACACTTCTTAATACGAGTATAGTGTTTTCAATGAACGCCAATTTCTAACAGAAATCTTCTTTTTTTTTTTGTATATCGTCGCTGTCAAAACAATACCGCCTATCTACAACCTAGTTACGGTAACGCATCCTACAGGTTGAATTACACACTAAGGAAGGCACGTATTAAGGCCAGCAACATGGCAGATTTTAATTTTTTGATACTTCTCTTCGATTGTTTTTTAAAAAATTGCCAATCGACGCGGTTTTTTTTCTATCCTGTAAAATCGCCCAAAGTGTACATAGGCAGTGTTGTTTTGACAGCGTCGATATGTTACTTAAGATGTGCTTTATGAAATGACAACAGGTAATGGTAATTAAAGGAAAACTATAGTTCAATGTACTTTTACCATCGTTATCACTTGTTACATTAAGTGTAGCAGATACAAAAATAGGAAATTATTGTTATTCTAATTTGCCACAATAATATACACAGTACATTTTTGGGATATAAATGAAAAATATGAATTCTTTCCTCATTTGCTTTTACTCTTAGACAACCGGAATTTTAATATGTTATTCTCTGAATTAGCACGAAAAAGCTTTGAAGTCAAGTTTATCCGTTCATGCATTTCTGTCTCATTGATTAGCTTATCAGTCGGAAAAATTATTTTAAAATGGTCGGTGTCATAACTCAGTATTTTCGAAAATCGCTGAAATATTTTCATTTAAATATAGATAGGAAAAGCACAATATTTGCATGAAAGTAATATAATTCGATAATTATAGTAATGCAATTTTTAGGTATAACAATAACAGGTGCTTTGGAAATTAACAAAATATTGATTTAATATTAACATAAATTTTAATGTTAAGAAAATTAAGTCTAATACATTAGTGGAAAAATTCCAACTAAAAACCTAGGACAGGTATTTTCAATTTCCTGTTTTAGTTTAGAGACTTAAGGTTTTTAGTTGGAATTTTTCCACTAATGTATTAACATTTATTTAATGTCTCTGTTGACCTTTCCCTTTTTCAAAATTAAGTATATTTTATTAATTGTATTTTGCAGTTGAATATTTTCGTTTGTTTGGAAAAATTGACATTTTGACTATTAAGACATTTTACAATTTTATTAAGTTTGTAATTATGTAATTAATTTACACAAGTAATAAATTGATTATTTGACCAATAAATCTGGGATTTCTGTTGTTATTTGGTATACAATTCGTTTTACTGCTTTCGATGAATTCCATGGCATGTCAAGAACATGGGGGAAATGGATCCATAGGTAATGAAGTTGATGAATACAATTTAGTTCAGTTAATTTATTTTTATAATTTATAATTTTTTTAATTATTTTTTTTTAGAATAATAAAGATTTTTTGAACACTTCATTTCCACTCAAACCCTCTAGTTTCAAACCTTGCTTCCTCTTCAATTCCCGATAATCCTCCGAGGCGTCTGAAAAGAAGATGGCCCCGTGAGTTCTTAGTTGAACTTGTGATTTGAGTACTACCAGTGGGTAGTTTCTCTACTTGTCATTTTCACATATCATTATATATCGCTTAGCCCATTTACTTGATGTATTATTGTAATACAGTTGTAAATATCAATAAATAAATTTAAAAATATATATATATATTTTTTGACCGTTTTATTTTCTATGAACAATTTATATTTATGTTTTTTATCTGCACTTTAATATTTATGGTTTTATAGATTATCAATTATGGTTATTTTTACTGTCTTAGGGGTTTTAATTATAATTATAAATCAATATAATTATAAAATTCTTAAAAATATATTAAGCAGATAAATACAAAAAAAAAATCTGTAGCTCTACAACCCATGAAGGTTCTTAGGTTCAGTTCATGGGGAAGATTTAACAGTTTCTTGGACAGCTGTTCTGAGACCACGTTCAACCCCCCCCCCCCCCAATTTAGGGTACAAACTTAATAGAGGTTGGTATGTAGATTGTTGTTATCACAGTCAATAATTTAACTTCCACAGCTGAATTAGAACCCGGAACCTTCAATATAGCTACTCAGCACTCTCTAAATAATTATAAACATAAAGAAATTATAGAAAGTAAGGAGAATGAAAATATACCATTTTATTATTAATTACTTTTTTTATTATGATTATGATTAAAAATATGGAGTATGATTACAGACTGTGTCTTAATATTTTGAAGATACCTGGAGCCATAACCTGCGGACTTATTATGCTGATAGCGGTTTCCGTCCTGCCCAACTGGCAAGATCCATATTCATAAGATCTGCCCCAGGCTTTCAGGCTTCGCTAAGCAAGCTAGCCACGATATTAATATCTCCTATACTCCTCCTTGGTAACCTGTTATATTATAACTTATAACAGCAATAAGAATATAAAAATATTTAATAAAAAATATTTTAAGGCTTTTTAGTTAATTTTAGATAGATAAGGCCGCCGTATCAGGCTTCTGCAAGACATACTAGACAAACGCTTTAAATCAATTACAAATTCCTCATATACATGACTATTATAAGACCCATCTGGAGTTACGAGTAGAGCTTTGGTGTTCAACTAAGCAATCTCACAATGAGAATGAGGAATAATTAGTGGAATCCTCAATACTACTCCTTTGTTTTGGGTTAAGTCATCCATAAACAACACTAACGTCTCACTCACCTATCTCTTCAATTTCCGATAATCCTCCGATACGTCAGAAAAGAAGATGGTGTCGTGACCTTCTAAGTTGAAATTGTTACCACCAGTACCTACCCAGTTTCTCTAATAGCTTTTATCTCATGTCATTACGTGTCATTCATTATTTTTGTCTGTTGTATTATTATACAGTGGTAAATTTGAATTTATGTATTTTAAAAAAAAGAAGATAAATATGGCAAGCAAAAAGTGCATAGTAGAGAAAGATAGAAAAGTATATTTAAATACAAGTTTTATGGGTATGCCAAATTGTTAAAAGTAAAAACAGTAGCAGCAATAAACCTATGATAGCATATCGTTGCTGTCAAAACAATACCTATCTACAACTTTTTATGAAAATGAGTTAGTAACGGTAACGCATTCTACAGGTTGAATTACACACTAAGGAAGGCACGTATTAAAGTCAGCAACATGGAAGAGTATGATTTTTTGATAGTTCTCTTTAATAGTTCTGAAAAAAATTGCCAAGTCTACAGTCGGCCCGTTTTTTTACTCTTATGTAAAATCGCCCAAAGTGTATAGTAGTACATAGGCGGTATTCTTTTGACAGCGACGATATATACACTATAAAGACACAAAGCCTTTTCTTGTGACATTATTATTGAAAAAAAATCAATTAAAATAACTGTTCAACTGTCCTGACCAGAATAAAAATAATATATATTTCTATTCTGAAAAATAAACAACTCATTTCTATCAAAAATAAAAAATAAATATTCCTAAAAATATACTCGAAAGAGAAAACGAAATAATTGTAAAAATAAATGATATTTTATTGGTAAAATAAAAAAATAATGTTCCTGTCATTGTTGCCTTTTGTCAACCACCTGTTAGCTCAATCCTCGCCAAGTCTATCACTCCTAGTCCAATAGCCCTAGCCAATGTGGTGGAGCAGTAGTCTACAGCTAGTTATTTCACTCATTTTTAAAAGTTTTATTATAACTTTTCTTATGTTTATGACCTTCTTCCCTAATCCATTCATCTAATTATGAAGGCTTACTTATGCCATATATCTCTCTCATCCTTTCGTTATGCAACCACCAACCAGTGCTTCATACGTTCCTCATGCCATTCTACTGCCACCAATTCCACTACGTATGTAAACTATGTTGGTTTTCCTCAATGACAGTTTACACATCTTGTAATTAGATCGTTTATATTGTAATATTCCGTCCCCTATTGTTATTTGTACCTTCCTATTGTGGTTAGCATTTCGGTACAAGCACAATAACTTACTCCGCAGTAGGTTATTGGGCTTTGTTGCTTCCGTAGAGGGCTACTTTTGTACCAGTTGATCACTCCTATTGATGAAGCTCATTTTAAAAGCAACGAAGTACTTTCTATCAGCCAGTACTGCTCCCTGATCTCTGTATCGGTAAGTCCATTAGCCTTAAGCATTCGCCTGGTCTGTAATTTTTTCACTTTACCTGGACGAAAAGCGAGTTGTGCTATACTACATTTCCTATCCTCATTACCTTAGTTAGCATTTTCTTCATTGAGCTACTTGTTTATTTTTGCCAGCTTCTCATTTAGGATCAATGTGTTATACTGGAACTCCTAGTCATCTTTTACAAAAATCGCCAGGTCCTTAGCGTAAGCCATTATCTTGTTGCGGAACAGGTCATAAGTTTCTGCAGTCGAGATGAAATCCTCTCATTCTGTTGGGAGTATTTGAAACTTAGTTGAAGATAACAACTGTTTGTTTTTAGTACATGCGATTCTCGATACGAATTTTTTTTCTTCGTCATTTTAAGATGTTGCTGTATTTCAGGAACAACTTCTAAATATACATTGGATCAAACCCTATCTTTTTTGCCCATTCTTTTAATAATATGATAAGGCTGAATGTGGCTAGAGTGATAGCTGACTGCCATGACAATCTGGTTCAATGACTCCAACTTAACGAGTTTGAGTCACGCAAAGGGTGCAATTGATTAAAGCTAGGTCACACCGCTGTGATTCCTTCACGTCTAAATTAATGCTGATTTTTCCAGATATGAGCTGTTACATTTGAAAGTATTATAAGTCCATTTGGATCTTTAAAAAATCGTTTATTCTTTTAAAAGGTTTTAATGATTATTATTTCATAATAAAATTTAAAATTTGTACACGGTTTAAAACACCACTCTTTGCTTGGTACTAAGTAATAAAAATATTTGCCCATTTGCTAATAATTTAAAGTAATTCAAATGGAAACCTATACCACTTAGTACATCTCTTTCAAAAATAACAGCTCATATATTCTCGATAAAATCTAAAAGTATTGAATCAATATATTTTTTTCAATATATATATTATAGTTATTTATTTTATTCGTGTGTACTTCATTATTTATTTACTTGGTACTTCTTTTACTGGTGTAGACTTTTACCCTTAAGTTGAAATATATAATAGTTTTATAATATTATTTTAAAAAAGCACTAATTTTTAACTATATTTGCATAAAGTTTATAATAGTATTGATCAAATCTATCTTTTCAATTCACTGTATAATCCACTCATTTATTTTTTTCCTTTAAGACTATCCCAATGGAATAAAATAAATGAAATAAATTAATATTACATCATGTTATAAATAAAAAACAAGGCTTAAATTAAATATTTTAGTTTGGAATGCCTTCATAAATTTTCTGAATATAAGCTAACAAATTAACTATACTCTAATTCGAGCAAAAATACAAATAAATAGTTAATTGTTCCCTTTAATTTATTATTTCGTGAGTAACTGTTTTAATTATATTTTTTCTTTATGATAATTTTTAATATACCTAGCAACATAGTGTACGGTTTTAATTGGCCACTAATGCTTCGTATTAAAACTGAACTTGATTATTCGACCTTCCACGTGGACTCGTAATAAAAGCTACACGTGTATCTTTCATCTTAGTCGTCTAGTCATTTTAATGTTTAAAAAATTGAGCATTTTTTTCCTGAAATTTCCAAGTTATTGTTATCGTTGTTCGACATTCTTCTGACAAACAGTTTTAAATGGCTATGAAATATACATTTCATTGCATTAGACTAGAATACCATTTATGATATGTTGGTTTTCCATTGATCCATTACTTATTTCCTCATTATTTCGGAATTACTCTCATTTCATGGGATTATTACAATAAGAAGTATCATATTAAAAAATATACATACCATTAATAGTATTTTTTTTTTTTTTTACAAAACATCATTTAATAAAAATACTCTCTTATTAATCCTAACGTCGGACGATCTCCCATTGTTTCGCTCTTTCTTCCTCAAAACACGTTCTTGGCGTTCTCTTTCAGTCAAATTCAATCTTTTGTGACCTATTTATATTTTATCCCACTTTATATGTTTATAAATTTAGTTCACGTAAGAGTATTTTTATATCGATCTCTTAGTTCACAAATGTGTTAAGTACAAATTTTACAAAAATGAGTTTTGTTATGTAAATAATATTGTAAAGTTGTGATGAGGAAATCATAGATCAAATGTTGATATAAAGTTAATAGAGAAGCTGTAAAGGTTACAAAAATATATTGTGTGCTTAAACTTGAACTGTATTTCTTGTGTTAAATTATTATCAAGGTTGACTCATATAAAATCTTGTTTTCGGCACTTAACACATTTGTGAACTCAGGCATCGATTTGTACAATTCAAAGAATCTTTTTACACTCCGCAACCGCCAATCAATAATCTTCTACCAACTTTTTCTTAGACAACAATTATGCAAGGTGATTTGTCCTCACACACCAGATCAACACTGTCAACCACCAGATTTTCCCCCAATCAAGGGTACTATTTTATAGGGGCTGAGTGAGCCCCGGGAGGATCTCCAGATCCTATAAGGTCCATCCCCGGCTGTTAACAGATTAAATACATTATCTACCACAGCCGGATTTGAACACCCAGCCTTCCTTATGACAACTCAGAGATTTACCACTAAGCTTTCTTTGTTCCCATAAACTTATTATTCATAGGAATATTATTAAATATACAACAGAGAGAGGTTTTGTGTGCTCCATTAGAAGACAATCGGATATAGGTACACAAATAAATAAGGTAGAATATACTTGTATAAGTAGAACTAAAATTTAGGGGATATCCATGGAATAGAGTATCTTCAACTTTGAAATAAACTCATAGATAGGGCTTTCTTTTGAATAAATAAATATTTCGAAGTCGGTAAATATTTCGGTATGCTTTATATTTACAAATAGAAGTAACTTGGTACTCCCTTATATGATTAACAACATAAAGGCGAATGGATTAAAGGGGTTGGGAGAGAAAGAGTGGTGACATTTTCCTAAAAACAACGAGGCCTAAGTAGCTTTTCAGGTAATTCTAAATTAATGCCTTCACGACGCTGTGGTTAGGCCATCCCGCACGACTTGTAGAACTTCGTCACGCGGTGGATATTTTTAAAAGTAAAAACCTCTTCAGCCGCGTTTAGGGCTTTTGGTTAGGGAAAAACTGAAGAGTTCGCGTCAGCAACATGAGGACATGCTCATGGCGTTTAGTGCTAGACTGGCGGCGCCTAGCGGGCTATGTGTGAGTTATACGATTTGTTTTAATCAACTTTAGTTTAAAAGTGAGAATTGGAATAAAAATAATAATATTTAACTAAAAGAGCGTTTAATAGTCGTTCAATTCATACTAATAATAACTTATAACAACAATAACTAGATTGACTTTTCGTTTCCCTTAAAAGATTTTATTTGTCATAGTTAAATGTATTTTATTTTTTATGAAATGATTGAAACTACAAATGATCTAAATATTGTTGAATTTAACGATGATTATAATGCTAATAATGAAAATAAAAATTATTAACAACTATATAAAAACAAATACAAGGTATTAATTATATAACTACATATTCATATTTTGTATTGAACTTATCCAGCTCATCTTATGTTTTTATCAATAAATAAACTACTTGATAACGTATATAAATATTTTCCGGAGTGTCAGTATATGTGAAAACCAGACTAATGTTAGTTGATGATTGATTTAGAAATTCAAAAAAGAACTCAGTCATTTTATTTTTCAGTTTTCAATTTTGTTGGCTGTCCTCATGACTGCCTGTTTAATTGTTTTTTGTAATAGAGAGAAATTTATAAAGAAATTATGGCAAGTGTAGAATATCTTGTGAATTTGACGGTAAAGTATTGTAAGACTGAATACAGTTTTAGGATATGGAAGAGATCTGTTTGCCGACTACAGACAAATCCCTCTAGTAGGTTGGTTTTACTCTTCCGTGGTGCAGGTTCAATTCCCTAATGGGAACTACCTTGTATCTAGCAAAGCTGTATTTGTTTCCAGGCTAGTTTGCTCACCAAACAGTCATTCAGTTCTCAACTTCCCTTCTATCAGCATATCATGATTCTGCCTGGTGTCCTATTAGCAGTATATAGACTAAAAATGAAGTGAAAAATACTGTTGCGTATTTTTTTTTTAAACTTGAAAATATGCACTCTCTTCAATTTGGCCTTCGTAAGTACATTGCGGAAATCTGGAATACAAATTGGGGGAAGATATGATACAATAGATCTTGATATGATTTTGGCCTTCGCCGATGACATAGATATTGTGGCAATAACCCCTACAGATTTAGAAAATGCTTTTATCAGTCTCCAGATAGCAGCAGCTAGATTGGGTTTAGAGGTCAATGAATCAAAAACTAAATATATGCATGCAGTCCCAGAACTGAATGTGCATGAAACATCGCATTTTATGGCTGGAGGCTTAAAATTTGAAAGGGTGAAGGAATTTGTGTATCTTGGATCCCAGGTGAACGCGGATAATGACATAAAAGCAGAAATCCATCGCAGAATTATGTCCTCGAATAAATGTTATTTCGGGTTACTGAAGCATTTTAGAAGCAGGGCTATTTCCCAAAACACGAAGGTGTATTTGTATAAGACCCTAGTAAGACCAGTTCTTACTTATGCCTCCGAATGCTGGGCATTGCCCAGTTCACAGGAAGTCCTTTTCCTAAGTTTCGAGAGGAAAATTTTTAGGAGAATTTATGGCCCAGTTCGCACCAATGGGATCTGAAGGATAAGGACGAACGCTGAGCTAACAATACTTTACAAGAGCCCAGATATTTTAAGGGTAATAAAAGTAGGCCGGCTCCGATGGGCAGGTCATATAATTAGAATGTCCCAGGATCAGATTCCTAATATGGTCCTAGACGAAAGGATTTATGGGACAAGAAGAGTGGGAAGACCTCGGCTCCGATGGATCGATGGAGTGGCAGCGGATGCCAGGTCCATCATAGGAATCTGCAACTGGAGAGCAGCGGCAACCAATAGAGAAGACTGGCAAACCAAGCTGCAGGAGGCCTTGACTCTACAGGAGTTGTAGCGCCACGAATGATGATGATGATGACGAATGAATCACGAAAATCCTATTCTTTCTCCTATTCTTTTTCTGTTACCTGGACTTCCTAGGAGAAGATTAACAAGACAATGGTCTATAGACCTCTGAAACCATTAAGCAGTTGTAAAAATATTCCAATACCCGCTAATCGAGGGGACACATATGTGTGTGTGTGTGTGTATATATATATATATATATATATATATATATATATATATATATATAGAGAGAGAGAGAGAGAGAGAGAGAGAGAGAGAGAGAGAGAAAGATTAAATTTCTTTCCATCTGATGTTTGTATCTTCAATAGCAATCCTCATCACATTACAGTTTCATTCAGTTCCGTCATAATGAGAAAAATGTTAGATTAGATGAGAAAACAAACATTCAAATACTCTTAACAACGAGAACAAAATAAAAAATCCCCGACCGATGGAAACTGTGAGAGAGCAACGAACTATTGTGATGGAGTGCAATTATGTGGGGACCATTGTAGCCAGTTGCTCTCATGAGCGAACCTTTTGTGCTTTCTACATCACCAACACGATTCGTGTTCAGCCATCACGCGATTCTTTCTCATCTTGTCTTTTTCAAAGCCGTTCTAAGTATAAGCTATGTCAGGTCTGAAACGACTATCTTTAACTTAGTCCTTCAGTCCTTAGTATAGTTCTGGTGTACTCAGCTGAAAGTACACCATCTGCGAACCAAACCTGCTATAGATAGGTTTATTTATTGTTAAAGAGAAATTGAGTTAGTGTTTATTTTGTTATAGTGGCTGGTAACCTGTCCTGCATACACAATGATACTACACCTTTTGTATTTTTTTTATTTTAGTATAAATTAATAAAAGTGTAATTAAGGCAATATGAATCATTTTGTTTTAAGATTGCTGGTAAAGATTCAATGTTCCTTATTATTCAACGCGAATAGTAATAATGCAGACAATTTGTCCATGAAAAGATTAAATATAAAATATATCACTGATTATTCATTCGATCTTCTCAATGTCAGTGCCATATTTACCTTTTCTTGAATTGTCCGAAAAAAACTGGAAGTACCAAAAATGACATTTTTTAATTTTACAGAACTACTTTACAGTACTACTTTTTAGACACCTGGAGTTAATTATTAAAATCTGGATACGTCAGTGGCCTCAGAAAAAATCTATCTAGTAAAAATCCAGAAGTTTAGCACCCCATTCACTCCTTTCTAAATTTTTGTTCAATGGTTTGCGTTGTTTATCACTTTGTATTCCATACGTTTTGGTACCCTACTTTTGCATGTTACCCATGTTATATGAATGAAGAAAAAACATAAAAAATTTGACGTTTACATTATTATATCAGTTATTATATAGATTATAGTTATGAAACCTACTATATATTACTATATCTACAGCCCCGGGGAATAAGTGGTTAAGTCGAATTTTCTCCAAAACTTATTACTTTTTTTTTTTACCAAAATTTATTACAACTTCAATCCCAAAACTACGAGATTGGCACAATTCCGCTTCCATTAGTACACCTCTCTGGACGAAGTCGACTTCAACACATATTCACCGGGGCTGCAGATTTATACTGTGTTAGATACTATTTAATACTGGATTATTCATTTTATAATGGAATATAACTATATATTCTAAGTACATATTCCAAATATTCTAATTCGTACTTAGAAATCAGCTGAGGTGAGGGAGATAGCCTAAAGCCGGTTGAAGACAAACGAGGTTGACCCGTTTAGAATTGGGATTTATTATTGCGGTAGCTTTGATGAGCTCATCAATGAGCTTTATCAACTAATGACATTGCATTAATCTTCAATTAGCAGGTTAGCGGTTCCCTTCGTCTCCGGGCTTTGGTTTGGTTGGGGTCGCCTGTCAAGGAGTCTGCGGGAGATCCAACTGTTGTTGATTAATAGTGTTTCTAATTGATTAGTTCAAACCAGTACTATTGTATTTGCTATTTAGAACCAAAATAGTTTTTCTTATAACTCTTGGCCAAGATCATCAGATTAACATTATACAACTGTGTGCATTAATAACATTTTTTTGGATGGTTATCAATTTGAATCAGTAGAATATAAAAGTGGGTCAACATTTCTTCCAGACCTGAACAAGTCAAAAGTATAAAGAAAGTAATTTCCTAGCTAATTATAAAGCAATCTGTTTTTCATACTATTATAGTTTATTGTATCTATCTATATATATTATAAAACAGCCCTCCGCATCAGTCTATCTGGCTGTTCGCAATAAGCTCAAAAACTACTGCACGAATTTTCATGCGGTTATCATCAATAGATAGAGTAATTCATGTGGAAAGTTTAGGTATGTAAGTTGTCAAGGTTTTCTAATTTAGTTGGAATATAACTATGATAGTTGTAAGTGTTGTAAAAATTCAAGCCTCTTAGGAGCTTTCATAGAAGACTGTCAAACTTCTTTGAGATACAATGAAATAGTAGAACATTCCTCTTTTATAGATCTACAAAAAAAAAACCGTGATAGCATATATCTATCTTTTAAGGAAAGCTTACTATGCCTAAAAAATTGGTTATGTACAATGCGGTAATTGGAAAGCTATAGACGTATACAATATTAATCCTTATAAACTTAAATACTTAAGTTATCTTATGCATTTCATACACATTATTATAATACTTAGCACCAAATAATTTAAATGAATTTCTTAGAAGTTATCGCAAAAATTATCGCGCGTAAAAATAAATTCGTATATAAAGAAATATTTCAGTTTGTTTTCATGTTTATAATATCTAAATAATAAAATACATTAAAATACTTCATGTAGTGTAGACATTTTATTACAATTAAATCTAATCTACATATTCTACGCATCAAACTGATGCGATCCTACGACAGACAAAATATGTTGGCATAATATTAGTACTACTACCCGTGTGAATCCGGGGCGAGTCGCTAGTTTATTGTAATATATGGAACCCTGATTCGTCAATTTCTTCCTATATTGATCGGAAACTTTAATCCTGAAAACAATTAACAAGATATCCTTATATTCAAAAGAAAGGTCCTCCAAAGAATTTTTGGCGTAGTGTTTCTGTATGACCGATTAATCAGGAAGCATACCAAGCATTTTCAGATAGTTTTTAAAGTATATTTTAAAATAAGTTAGATTGCAATGGTTAGGATATCTGGCACGGATGGAAAAAAATGAAGTACCGAAGAAAATGCTAATAAAGCCACTTCTTGGGACTAGAGAAAGGAGTGCTCCACTGACGAAGTAGTGACTGACTGGAGATGCTTCCTAGGTGTCAGGAATTTGATGATAAGTGCACAATATCATGACGGTTGGCTGAGTTGGTGGAGGACAGACTCGTCATCAGGTTGTATGCCGCAATAATATTTTTTATTACATTTTGTAACATTGTGTGAGCGAAAACTAGTTCACAGTAAAACAATGAAGCAGAAAAGGAGAAAGAAAACAATAAAAAATCCTTACATGTCTGGTGTTCATTAGTAGGCATCAACAACGAAACAAACCAAATATTGTTTTGATTAGTTCATACTATTTTATCACTCCTAATTTGCCAATACTGTTTTTATAAACTCCCCTCTATGAAATGCTAGCTTAGTCCACGCCTCCTTTACTACGGAATAGAACATATACATGGCAGCAACCTGTTTTTTATGGGTTCTCTCTTTTATGTTTACGTTTTCCTCAACGTTTTTATTTAACTAACAATGACTGACACAAACAGTCTGTGAACCTCCATTATGCGGGTGGAAGTGATCCAACACTCCAAGTAACACTCCAGTGTCAGGTTAAACTGAGGATTTGAACTGACAGGATGATTATATTTTGATGACGAATTTCAGTTCTCAGCTGAGTCTAAATTTTCAAATCTTTAATAATTTTCCTTATGTCGATTAATTAATATTTAAACTGTGCAGGTGTCATCATCAAATAATTGACTTCAGTTCAAACCTCCATTATTTACAATTACCATGTTTAATTAGATATAATGACGAAATAATTATTTCACTGGAAGCATACGTCCCGTATTTTTGTAAAATTTTCACACCCCGTAAAAATTTAAGGTTACGAAAAAAACGAGAAAGTTACGAAACTCAGTTTTAAGATGAATGAGTATTTTAAACAATGTTCCGCGTCGATTAAAGTTCTCATATCAAGCTTTTTTTATTTCTTTATCCAACTTTTTCCCGTTCATCATAATATATAACAGCTCATCGAATAGGCTATTTCAAAGTCCAGTTCAATTAAACAATTTGAAAAGAATTCAAAAAGCGAGGAAAAAATACTGTGGCACATTTAGCAACAGTCAGTACTCAACACCTAGGGTGAGTTTACCAATGAATGGATTTGCCACTAAAATATAGATCAACCAGAACTACAAAATTATGAACTAGAAAATTATTAATATTAATGTTACTTTGAGTAATAAATATTTATTTGTAAAAGCTTCAGATGTAAATATATAAAAGAAATAAAATATTATAAATTATTGTTGCAGTTGGGAAATCGATCGGTACCACCTCTTTGGTCCACCCACCTGTGTTTGTAACTTTTACAGTACTCCTGTACCAAATCTACTGGGTTTTTTTCCCGTTCAATTGGGTTAATTACTAAGCTAAGTAATTTGTGCTGTAACATCAATAAGAGCTTTTATCAGGGACTTGAAGCTATTTCAATGGACAACACTTTGGTGATTTCAATATCAACGAAATATGGTCCTTACGTAAATAAAGTCAATATGACTGTTCAGTCAGATAACCATTGGAAATGTAGTAACCAACATAAGAGGTAAAGATGACACATGGTACCGCAAGAACACCTTGAAGACATAGCTGTTAGCAGATAGCTGGAACTAGGAAATAGATGGGAGGACGGTGAGGTGCGACCAAGGGACAGCCAGCCAACCACAAGGGCTCACCGACTCACCGAATTAAGGGCTATTAGTTCAATGATCCGGAACATAGGCGTTCTGAGGACAGGATAATCATAGGAGGATGTGACGATAAGTCAGAAATCTAATAGAGTGATTTGTATGCACTAAAATGTATACCTAAAAATCTGGTCTCTAGTAATATTTCATCAACAAGCCTTTAACTATTTAATAAATAATTATATTGTGACATTAGAACCCCAGTATAAATCTTTAGCCTTCGCTAGCATAATTTGAGGAAATTTAATAATGTAATAAAACAGCTTTTATTATAATTAGACAAGAAAAACTACTATCTTACACGTTTGGCTTGCTTAAGTTTGGCATAGATGTGAACTCACCATTATTTTGTTACATTTGTATTGTAATATTTATTCAAACCATGCTGTAATTCTAGAACTATAATTTTATTTTATTTTTATTGAATATTCTTTTAATAACTCAAACTGCAAATTTATTTTATTTATGATTTTTTTGGACTATACTATAATCGTTTTTTTATAATGAATAACCTTTGTTAGAATCAAAAAATAATATATTTATTTGAAAAGGAAAGATATGTCCAGGACCGGGATTCGAACCCGGGTCTCCCATGTTTCCGTCATGGTACCCTACCGCTTTACCAACTGAGCTAGCCCCGTGTTCTCACAATTTGCGATGTATACAAGGGGAAGAATGTCCATTGAACATTATTTTAATTAGGATCTTGTTGACTTATCTCATTATATATTATTATAATTTTTTTAGTTTATTTTTTTGTTAGTTGTTATAATTCTTAAATATTTTTATTTGAAAAGAAAAGATATGTCCAGAACATTCTTCCCCTTGTATACATCGCAAATTGCGAGAACACGGGGATATGGAATCAATGAAGAGAAAGGATGTGTCTGACCGAGATGCGAACCAGGCTAGCTCAGTTGGTAAAGCGGTAGAGTAGCATCTGAGCGGTAGAGTACCATGGCGGAAACATGGGAGACCCGGGTTCGAATCCCGGTCCTGGACATATCTTTTCTTTTCAAATAAATATATTATTTTTTGACTCTAACAAAGGTTTTTCATAATAAAAAATACGTCCTATAATATGGAATTTTTTATTATTTCATTCCCTTTTTTTTTTTCATACCACTATATATTAGCAGTCCAAGGCATGTGTTCTATACCTTCGCCCAACTAAGTTTCTTAAACAACAGTCAACAATCTATCAACGAATTTGGAAGATAGATAGTAACAAACATAAATATCTATCTAAGACTGATAGGTTACCCTTTAAAGTAATTCCAATTTTTTTTGTAGTGCTTTAAAGGGCTATCGGCTATCAGCTATTTTTTGTGCTGTAGAGTTATTAAACTACTCGGTTGATTTAGTCGAATAAATTTTTTATTATAATAATAATTTCATAATATGTATCTGCTTGAGAACTGGAATTCCACTGACGTTCATTAATGTTAATTTACGATTGGCTAGCAGGTGTTGGATCTGCCTGTAGCTGATTGCAATCTATCGATTATACCACGCCGAATCGATTAACCGCTAACCAGACAACCAGACTCCTCCATTGGACAAAGATCTATTTGAGATGCGACAGAGCCGGGAAGCTAATCGGATTAGAGAGGAGACTATTAGGGCAGTGATTGGGAGCCACCTTAGTGACCCGATCCACGTCCTCAAAAACTTTGTTAGTTGGCTCAAGTCCCTCGGTTGAACCCAATTTAACAAGTTAACATCCCTTCTGCCAACACAACCCGGCTCCGACCTGGCTAACTTCTAAAGCTACCGGTCCAAACTTGGGTTTCTTCTGGGCACGCTGATAGTCGCCAATAAACACTGATTCGTTTGTGAAGTTAGTAATTTTTTTTTTTCAACACAAACTTACAAGGTGAGGCTACGGACCTTCGCCGAATTTATAGAGGTTTCTTGCTAACATGATGAAGGAATCGACACAAATATATTTGATGTAATTTTTTTAATTTTTATATTTGATACCTTTTCACTGCAAGTAAATTTTATTTATCATCTTTAAAAAAAATGATATTTTGTTTGGGGAGGGATATTATTGATACTACGAGACTTTTTATTTACTTATATTTAGAATACTCATGTTATTTTTATTTTTAGGAATGTTGTGCTATATAGGCTTCACTGCCCAAGCAATAATCTCAAGGAGAAATCAGACCCTTTGATCTGAATAATATTTAAGTAATAAAATGGTAATCAAATAATATAAAAGTAATACTGAGATCGTTATACTTCATATGTATTGTAATTCTATATCATTAATGAATAAGAGATATATCTCTCTCTTCTCCAAAAGTTGACGTGGTTGACTGACCAGGAGTTATTTATTAAATAAGGATCCTTTTTCATTTAAATGAATAGCATTATATGTATAGTGTGCTGATCTACAAGGTAACTTATAAAACTACATACAAGGAAAGTAAAGGAGGGCGGGCCCTTTTGCTAGATGTTGAGTTGCCCGCTTCTTGTCTACAACTGCCGCTCTGTCCCTTAAGAGTAAAGGTACCACCGACCCTAAGGGACACTTAAGCGACCTCAAGGTACCTCAATTTATCTATAGGCCCCTTACCCTATTTATCTAGGTACTCCTAATGTTCCAGATAGTTTCGAATATAGCAGTTATAACTAAATTTAAAAATCCTTTCGTATATGAAATGCTAGGGAGGATGCTCGTACCTTTCTTAATGCTAGAAGCTGGAGGGATGCTCCGCATAATAGAGCTCATTAAGGGAGAATGCTGGAGACGGCCCAAACTCGGTGACGAGTTGTTGCGCTGGATATTATTATTCTATGAAATGCCAAATATAACAAATTGTTATCTACTTTATTGAATTATTCGACAAATCTATAATACTGTACTAAATCCCATTTGGACATATATAATTTTAATTATTTGTACAGCTGATTAAATATTTGTATAATTAAAAGGCGTGTGCAGGAATTTCAAGAACAATAGTGAATAGATTGATTATAAAGTATTTTAAAAACAATATATTACAATTGCGAAAAACGATTAAAGAATATAAAAGAATGATAGCATATGTTTTTATTAATGCATTGGTAATGGACGGCCGAAACGAATAACTGATAAAAATACATTTGAAAAAAGTTAAATGAATTTTAAATATTTTTATTTGAACAAAAAGATATGTCCAGGACCGGGACTCGCACTGGATTCTGAACCGGAATCTGGACGACCCGGGTTCGAGTCCCGGTCCAGGACATATCTTTTCTTTTCAAATAAAAATATTTAAAATTTAATAAAATCAATAACTAATATAATAAAATAAATTATAATGACATATGTCAACAAGATCCAAATTAAATAAATGTTCAAAGAACATTCTTCCCTTCGTATACATCGCAAATTGCGAGAACGCGGGGACGTCGGATCAGTGAAAAGAAAGGATATGACCATGACCGGGGAGCGAGCCTGATGGAGCCAGGATAGCTCAATAGGTAGAGTTCCAGACTAGCTATCTAGACGACCCGGGTTCGAGTCCCGGTCCTGGACATATCTTTTCTTTTTAAATAAAATTATTTAAAAAATAATAAAATCAATAACTAATATAATAAAATAAATGAATTTTAGTGAGCGGGTTGGATCAGTGGTAAAATCCTGAGTTCATATTCGTCTGTGACAGATAATTTATTTAATCTTTTAAGATCTCGAGAACCTGGGGCTCATTAAGTCTGAACAGAGTAGATTTTCAAAATAGGGGGAAATAGATAGTTGATCGTTATCTCGGACTAATCAGCTCCCTGTACCACCATTCTCCTGGAAACAGCTCAGTCTCTACCACCTACTGAGCCCTAAGACTCATCATCAGTTTTAGTGGTACTTTTTATTAAATTAATATAATATAAATTATGATAAACACTGCTGTACCCATATATAATATTTAAACTAAGCCTCTATAAGTTCATTCCAAGCTTACATGCGGGAATATTGGATTTATGGTACAGTACTAGTTATTACATAAGGTGTAGGCCTTGTACAAAGGGCTAAGCCCTCAAAGGAATGGATGAGTTTGAAAATCGATAATTACTGTGTCCTCTATGGTTGTAGCTTCTTCCTTTAAATAGGATTTCCTTCTTCATCCACGGTTTATTATCGGATCTTCAAATTAATTCGGTCTTTACTAGAACTAGTGTCTATCAAGTATTAATCAGAAATTATTTATTTATTAATATTCAGTTTATTTTCTAATGTGATTGGCTTATATTAAGCCGGACAAAGATGGGTCTCATGCCATACGTCGCGGTTTCGCAGCCTGAAAGGTGTTTTAATATTTTTAAATGAAAATGCTATTGGTTAAAAAATGCTAGGTAATGCCGTCCTTCTGAGAGGACGTAAAATGGTGCTCCGAAGTCTGTGCAGTGTTAATTACTCGTTAAAGAGCCCTATCCCAATTATATCTGGATAGGAAAAAATTAGTACTCCCACTGTACCACAGTCCAGTTAGCCATAGTAGCATAAAATGACGTTAAACAAAAGTAAACAAAATATACATCTTAAGCCGTGTTTCTTCTGTAAATATATAAGAATCTAAAGTACTTAAATATTGATTTTTTTTCTTCAGGTATCACGCTCTCAATTTTGATACCTGTATACTTATAATACCTATTATATGTTTTAAATAATTTTATCTTCGAGTCCATTGGAGCCTTGAGGAGCTGTAATCGGTTAAAAATACGGTTAAAAGAAGTACTTCTTATTTGAAATTTATTACTTCGTCGCTTCTTATACTTATGAGAAAGCCCACAATAAAACATCTAAATTTGACTTTACCATCTTCTGGTTTTTGGATATTATTCAGCTTTTTCTGATCCTCATATAACAGAGCAGTCACTTCAAGTAGGATTTAATCCAAGTTAAGAGTAAAAATTTGAATTTAGTCAAAAGAGTGGGAACGGGAAGGCTCAGTGGGATGGATCTGAGTTGCTGTGTCGAAGGTCCTGGGTTTAAATCTGGCCGTGGCAGATAATTTACTTAATCTCTTAAGAGTCGGGGATGGAAACTGTGGGATCTGGAGTCAATCCTGTACCTCAGCCTACATAAAATGGGTAACCTTAATCTCGGGAAATACTTGGAGGTTCGATCGTCATCTCGGACAAATCCGATTCTGCCTGCACCACCGTTGTCCTAGAATCAGTACAGTCTTTACCATGTACTGAACCCAAGACCCATCAACGAAATCTGGTTTCTAACGTAAATAAAGTCAATATGACCGTTTTTCCCTCTGATGCCCGCATAAGCATGACCCATCCCGGGTTGTCCTGATAAAGGAAAAAACATTGTAAATAGTGAAGCATTAGTCATTTTGACAGATGATTCAAAAACTGACGTATCGTACAGTCAGATGAAATGTTCATGCGGAGGAAATAAGATCCAAATATGGTCTGCAACTTAGTCCAACAGCTGCACTGAAGACACATCACACAGTCTTATCTTCTCTGCCAAATTTCAAGCTACATTTACTTAACCACACCACATCAAAAACGCTCAGCAACCCACACGAATTGAAAGGTGCAGCCCTGGAAACAATTGTATGGGAACTATACAGTCGGGAAAGCTGGCTTCACATATATACAGATGGTTCAGGGACAATGAACTGCGCAGGGGCTGGCTACTTTAGCTCAATCTTCGATCGCTCTGTAGCTGTGGGGTCCAATGCAAGCAATTATGACGGCGAAATAAAACCAATATACAGGGCAGTAGAAGAGCTCTCCAAAATCGAAACCATCTACAGCTGTTTATCAAAAACTGTTTTCCTAGTTGATTTGCAAGCCGCCATAATAGCCCTCTCTAATAACTCTCCGACTGATTGTGAGACCACAAGATCCTGTCGGATAGCTATATCGAATATGATTGTTAATTGTTACACTGCAGTGAATACCAATTCACGTAGGGGTTATGGGAAACGAACGGGCATACCAACTTGCCAAGGAAGGCGCAGCACTACCTCAACCCGACAACCCCGCTTCCCTAATCTCAGCCAAGAATAAGATCGAAACAACTACTGGAAGCTATACAAGGAACCTACTCTACAACGCTAGCATAGTGAAAAAATGGGAGTGCCTTGCACATGAGCAGCTTCCCCGAGATCTTTCGAGAAGCGAAGCTGTTGCGAGGTTCAGACCCATCACAGGCCATGTTTACGTCTAGGCACATATGCACAGAATGGGTATCGCAGAATCCGATAATTGCCCCAGTTGTCTTTCTGGTGTAATGGACGGTGCACACTTACGACATTGCAGTGGTCAATATTCCACTTGGACATATTTCAACGGTGGAACATCGGACATATTCCACACAATGATGACGATGCATGCCTTTATTGGGAGGCTCGGCGGCGTATGGCAGAAATGTCAGCACGTGACATGGCATTGGATAAATAACAAAAATATGAAAATGTCGAAAAAGGTTTTTCTGTTAAAAAATACATCAGACACAGGTTGATTAATACAAAGAAACACCCAGTTCATTTGACCCCTACATGTTGTTTGTTACTTACAAATAGCCCAATGTATCTATTTTTTTCTGACTGCTCGTAAGAATGATAGAGTCGCATCTATTACAATTTCTGTTGTTGCTATTTCAATCTGAATGCCCAAAATCAATACCACTTACCATATTACTAACTATCCCTTATTCGAAGGGAGGCAGTATAAGTTTAATATGTAATGATGTTGTGTTAATTAATTTTATTGTATTCTGTTACTGTAAGATCGTTCACGAATGATTAAGAATATTTATTCTTTAACATCATTTTATGCTTATTCTGCTTCATTTCTTTTTTTTTTTCTTTTTTATTACGATGGCCTCTTTGTCCTATATAATGGAATTAAAAACTTGCCCTTGAGCTTCTTTTGATTCTTGTCTTTTCTTAAAACTTGTTTCCCCCAATCAGGTTAAATGTTCCTTCCCTTCGTTTACCTGCGAAGAGAATCAACAAGGGCTTCTATGGCAAACATTGGACGTTGTTTACTCAATAAAATAGAGTGCTCTCCACCTGATATGCGTAAAAACAATTCAGCGTTCTGTCGAGGTAAAAACTTTTGGAGTAAAGCAGATTTTTTTGTAATCAATAGCCTATTCTCTCAAGTATTCGTATATTATAACTATATTGGAATAAATTAAATTCAATGCCCCTTAACATGTTAACAGTTTTAAATTAGTTTTCAAATCGTTTCACAACGAGGACTTTTATTCACAATTATATGTAATATCATCACCTCTCAAGTAATAAAAGAAAATCATTTTGAACTTATTGATTTTATTTAATTCGACATTATATTTTATTATGACTTAAATAGTTAAAAAGAAATATTTTGTCATACCCCGTTAACAGGTTAAAATTGTGCAGACATTTTATATGTATGTATTAACTTATTATTTATTGCATTAACCTTCAACCTTTATTTTCAAAAATTGTTTTCTGATTCGATCTGATTATTCTCTCATCAAATTAAAAATGAAATAATAAAAAAAATTAAGAAAGAAAAAATAATATTATAGTTGTAAATATCAATAAATTAAATTTAAAAAAAAAAATAAGAAAAAGACAAAACTATACTCTTTAACATATGGCCAAAAACAATTAGAGCGCTATACAACGTTATAAGTTACGAATTTTAAAAAATATATTGAGAACAGCTATTATCACAAAAAAAGCTCCGGCTTGCTCCGAGATGTGGATGGTCACTTTTCAATCTAGACGTGTTAAAGCAAAGATTAGAACAAAAATCATCTGCCTTTATCTGCCTATCCGACCTTAACACCACAAAGAAAGGAAATGATTAGAGTACGCCTTTGTTTGTTGCATTATCTTGTTTACCCAATTGGCTCAAATAATACATTTCTACCCGTCAAAACACTTTTAATTCCAGTTTAGCCTAGTTGCTAACGTTGTCTAGTCATGAGTTCTATTAAAACTAAATATTGCGATTGATGTGAGTACTTGTGGAGTGGTACAAATTTCGACGTATTCCTTCGACAAAATCATCCTGAACTTGACGAGAAAAACATTTCTTCATTGCTGACAACTCTAAGCAAGAGTTTTTTTGCCTCATTTTAATAAAGAAAGGGATAAGGTAAATCGGGACCTTCAGACGGGCGAGGTTCAAAAAAATATTCAGCGAGTGGATGGAAAAATAATATATTTCCAACATAGCTGGCCAGGAATCCACAGGATGTGTTGGGAGACTAAGTAAAGACTTTGATGGTTGTGGTGAAAGAAGCAAGAGGAATAAAATACGCGGCCTACAAGCATCGTACCAACAAAGCTTGATTAATGCAGCTGTGACACATGTAGACTAGGATAAACCCGAAGCTTTGTCAGCCGATCAGGCATTAGCTATATTTCTACAGGGCAACCTGACAAAATATCAGTACGAGGTGATTCGACAATAGGTAAAAGACCTTGGGTGCCATGTATTTCCAAGTTATAAAAAATTAATCCTCTCAAAGAAGCAGTGCTACCCTGAAACCTCGCGGAAAATGTCTCGTATATCTACCAACGAAGACGTGTTCCACAAGCTACAGGAGACTTCGGATCCTTTTATCACGAACATGAGACCCGAAACAAAGAAAAAACACCTGGAAATCAGTGACGCAGCTAAGGAACTGTTAATCTAGTTTCCTTTTCAATTTGAACAACCTTTGACTTTGAATCTCTAGTTTTATTATTTACAAAATTCTCCAGTTTTGTAAGCTTCCTTGAATTTTTAATTGTAAGCATTATTTAATTTAAATATACACTCAAAATACTTGTTGCAACTGGTTTGATGCGTACAACCTATTCCGAAAATAGCATAAATTTTTATCTTCCCAATAGGCTTTCATTTCCTCATTAGTTTTTTAATTTTCTTCATTTCAATAAAATGAATACAGTTGAACTTGGTGTATTTTTTTATTCTGAGTCGTATGAGACCAATCCCAGATTTCTATGTCAATCCATTCTCGAGAGATTGATTTTTCCCCCGATTTTTGGCCATTCGGCCCCAGTGTGCGACGCATTGATGAGGCCAGAACCCGTACTGGGTTGTAGATCCAGTGTTAATTACTTAATACTCTTTAATTTCCTAAAGAAAGCTTGATTATTACTTGGCTGAGATTTTGGAAATTTTTATAGTCATTGCATCCAAAATAAAAATTGTTTACGTTCTTATGTGGATTGTCATCCCTAACAAACTGATAGGCTTTGATTATTTAATTATTCTAATCTTAATAATTAATCAGAACCCAATGAATTCATTTTTAGATTATCTGTATAATGAATGAAGGCAATTTCCTATCGGCCCGTCCTTCTTATCGGGGAAATTTCCTACTAGCCTGTGACAAAAATAAGTTGGTGCAGTTTTAATTTCCTTTGTTAAGATTTTATTTTTATCTTTGACGGGAAAACATTTTCACCATACTTTAAGGTTATAAAACTCAATAATAATAGAGATGTGATCTCTAACGTTACCCGTCAACATATTAATATATTTCAGGGCATTCTTATCAAATGCTACTGTAATATTTTTTGAAAAATACTGAATTTTTAACTGACTTAAATTTTGTTTCAAAAAAGTTTTCAGTTTAATACACATCCTAAAGTTTTACTCATCTAAGAGATTAAAAAAAAACTCCATTTTCATTGAAATATTTTAAATTTGTAAAAATATTTTTGTTTGAATTTTTCGAATACAGTAGAGCGTTGATTAGTCCAAATAATGTCGTATGGTGTGATTAGGATAATGGAAATTATCATAAAAAAAGGAAAATGCCAAACAATCACTATACAAGGAGATTGTATTAAAAAAAAATATATTGTGCCCTACCCAAGCTAATAAAATAAACGCCATTAAAAATATGCAGGTTCATATTTAGATTTTGACACAAAGAAAGATGTAATATTTGTTTTCTTTTATCTTGTCTCCTTCTACATGGCAGCTAAGCCTAAGTCTCTAATTCTTGTAGGTACAGTAATAGTATGTATTAAATAATAGTTCTAAAAATCTCATTATATCATACATAATACACTTCAAACTTATTATGTATGATTGGGAATGTCGATCACCCCTTCCGCTTATCAAGTTCGGATAATTGAGGTTCGGTATTAGATTAGCTCCATTATATATATTTTTAAAACCACACTGCACAAACTAGAAATATACTAAACAGTACACCATCAAATAAATTCAGCTTCAATGAGATGAAAATACTAAAAGAGTTTTTATTCAACACTTAACACCTCATCCTTTTTATATATTAGGCTCTGAACTATTCATTGATCAACCTGATTGGGATAGAAATTGTTCTCCCAAATTATTATAAAAGTAAAAAAAAAAAAAGTTTGTCAAACTTTATAAATTTAATGCGTTTTCATAAATTCTTTATATTTATATGCTGCTGAAGGGAAAAATGAAGCATCTCCGAAAAGTTTTTTTTTTTTTATTTAATTCAATGATATTTACAACTATAATGGTATTATATCAAGTAAATGTGCAAAATGTATAATATGACATGAAAACACTTGTGGAGAAACTACCCATCGATAGCACTCCAATAAAGTTCTATAGTAGATGATCTCGAGGCCATCTTCTTTTCAGACGCCTCGGAGGGTTATCAGGAATAGTATGGGAAGCAAGCTGAGAGACTAGCGGATTCAAGTGCGTATGGAGCTTGTTATGGAAGGATAGGTATCTAGTTTGGGCCAAATCAGTAACATATGGGATATTAAGATCATGATGGATGAGTTTGTTTGTGACATAATAAGGAGCATTGAGGATTTTACGAAGGATTTTGGATTGCAAGGATTGGATACGAGATGAATTGGATGGTTTAGTAGAGCCCCAAAGCTCAACTCCGTATGCCCAAATAGGTCTGATGACTGTCATGTAAATAAGTCTTTTGTATTTAATTGGTAGCTTAGAGCGTTTGTCCAGTAAGTGTTGAAGTAGGCGAAAACGTCGAGCAGTTTCTTGTCTTTTCAGTCTTGTATGAGGATTCCAAGTGAGACGTTTATCCAGATGGAGTCCTAGGTAACGTATCTGTTCGACAGGGTTCAGTGGTGTATTATTAAACTATACAGTAGGACAGGAATTCGTACTCCGAAAAGTAAAAAAAAATTTTTCGAGTTTTTATTTGAACAAGTTGCAAAAATGTGAAGAAATTCTTTTTTTGTCTGTATTATTTTTTCGTTTTATGGTGCATGTTTGCTTTATTTATTCTTTTATTCTCTTATTTTTTCCACTCTTCCTTCTTCTGTGAATTTCTATGTTTATTTTCCTTTTATGCTTTCTCAGCAACGCCACTGAAATATTTCTACACAGGTAGCATAGCTATTATTGCATGGAACTTGTATGATATTTTTTTAATGCATGGCTCTAACATAAGGTTCCTATTGAAGCAGTGAGTATAATGGGTAGTATTTAAGGTTGACTTTCTTCGTGACATTGATATTTTTAAATTGTATTTGAAACGAAATATTTATGTTAATTAAATAAATTCAGTGACTTGCACAGATATGAAAATCACCGAAGTGGACCAGTGCGAACTCTCACCACTTTTATTCGTGCAGAGTAAGCAACCTCGCCACGGCCATTTGCATAACAAACACTCAGCGGATCAGGGAAAGCTAATTCACAAATGGCGTAATCCTCCATCTTTTACGCTTATTGCGTCCTCTTTCCAGTCAGTATGCGATAAGTTTTTATTTATTTTTACGCTGTAGTAACAGGAAAATGGTGGCGCGTCATTTCCGCATGTCCACAGTCCTCATTAAACGTCAAATTCATTAATCCTTTGACTATCGAGTAAGTTAATTAAATGTTTTGTATTGATTGGTACATTTTGAATTATATATGTATCACCGGATTTTCGGACTGCTCTTCGTTGCAGTAACAAATTCATACGTTATATAATAAAATAATATTTAATATATAAAATATTATAGAAACATCCATGTTCGAACTTTCTCAGAATTTTTATATTTATAAATTATGGGATTACTTCTGATGATTTACCTCCTGACACGAAGTCATTGAATGAATGAGGCGTTCAGGTTCAAAAGCGGATAACTCCTAATTTCAAAATTTGACTTTACCACACGAAAAAAACATTCACTCAGTACTAGCAATCAAGAAAGGACGGTATTTCGAAATATATATTTAATATTATTTTTTTAATATTTATTATTTGTTGCTCGAATAGTGGGTTATATGTCTATTAAAGTGTTATTTCAATCACTTATGTTATTTAATTTACTTATCTCATGCAGTTCATATTGTTTATTAAAATACTCAGCACATAAATACTTAATCGAATTTTATTTTCCGAACAATTTTCTTTTGTTGTAATGTTTACATTTAAATATTTCTTTAATAAGTGAATAGTCATTCAAGACAGAGGCAGGCGCTAAAGTTATACTATACCCGCATGACCGTCTACCACACTTATGTTACTTCATTTAATGTTAGTATTATATCAAATTATATGTATGTTTTATATATATATATATATTTAATTATTTACTTGTCTATATATATTTTATTATATTTAGATTATAATGTAGCCAATATAGAATCAAAACTGAACTTTGTTTTTCCATGCTTTCGAACAGATTTTTTTCTTATTGAAATTAAAATGAACTATTATTTACTTTTAATACCAATATCCCTGCATCGCTGTAGTGATATAGTAATTTTGTTTCGATTAAAAATATTGCCTACAATTCAATATTGTGAACTATAGATTTCCACCATCATGCATGCACATACGTTTTGTAGAAAAAAAATCTCAATTACGTTTTATCTAGTATTTATACATTTTACTCACTAGTAATAGTTATTATTATAATTTTTATATTTTAAAACAATATTAATGAGCAAGAAATCAAAAGTAATGACTAAAACAAACAGAAAATATACAAGTAATAATAATTTAAGGGCTCCCTGCTTTGTGCAAGTCCAACCAGAAAATATGGCGGATTTAATGGCCTGTGAACTAAATAGTTCCGACCAAAAATTAACGAATGAATCAGACCATAAAAGTTTAAGACATTATTTCGCTGGAAGACATTTCTCCTTGAGATCTTCCGGGTTATCAGTCGGTTATTACAAATGCCCTAATGATTACCCAATACTGTGATCATGTCAATGATTATATTTAACGCAATATTGCCCGTAATTTAAACTGCTACATTATCTACAATACTCCATAAAGTATCGAACTATAAAGGTGGCTGCAAGCCGCGAAAATGAGTTTCTAATAAATACTGTTAATACAGGATTATCGTGTTCATTGAAATGGGTTTTAAAAGTTTTATGCTTGAAAATATACAGAGATAAAACCAAAACATACTGTTAGATATGACGAAGAATGTTGTACAGGCTATGAGAGACTGAAGTAGCTGCCACAAATTACTGTCTAGGAGTGGATATTTCTAAAATGTCGATATAAATCGCGTTCACAATCATAAGCGGATAAACCCAAAATTTAAAAAATTGAGTTTTTCACATTTTTCTCAATTTTTAGATAAGCAGTTATGCCTAACACAAAAATATTCATAATTCTCATGTTTTAGTTAAGTTGAAAACCTCAAGTTTCGGAAGCATAAAGCATTGGTTGACTTAAACTAAAATGGGAAAAAGTCAATTTTTGAAATTTTGGTGTTATCCGCTTTTGATCCTGAACGCTTCATATGGTAAATGGTTAGCTATTGGTATTAATTTCTATCAAAATTTATAAGCTTTTATAATATTCTACTTCTTTGCATACACAGGAAATTACAATTTTCTTAAACGAAACAGAAATGAATCTTTGATTATGCGTGAGAATAATAAGGCTTAGAGAAACCTCGAGATCGATGCCGATACCACTAATTTCTGTTTACAAACTTCCATCCTATTACTAACAAAACCCAAATCCGTATCAATCTTAATGTAATCTTCCCACCTACACCTTGGTCTACTTTTAATCCTTTCCAGGTCTAATACAACCTTCGCGATGCAATTACTTTAATCATATTAACGTGTGCGTTCTCCGCAATTCCGCGTTGTGTAATATCCTGAATTCACTAGTAGTTTCTTCCTCTTTCGGACCGAATATTCTAGGCGACATCAGGTATTTTAAATCCATATTATGGATGGAATAATCCACTAATAGGGTAAGACATAATACTTTTGCGTATTTTAGTTAAATGTTTATCTGCTAATGTATACTTTATTTAGAAACATCATTGCCATCTGTTTTATGGTACTACAACTCTTATTTATCTTATAATTTTTAATTTATTTTTTTTAACCAGACATGTCCCAAAAATTATATGAAAGTTTTTATTGGATTATTATATTAAAATCCAGCGCTGTTTAAACATTCCCCGTACTATTTTAAGCACTGTTGGAATGCCGAGGATTAATACGTGGCCGCTACAAAATCAATTTTAGCTGACCTATGTGGCTATTGAGCTTCAACTATGAACTTGAGGAATTTTGCCAATATTTAACCTCAACTTTCGGCATTAAAATAACAGTATGGAGTTTAATAAGTTAACAATATGAGTTGAAACAACAGAGGACTGATTGATTTCGGATTGTGATTGTGAGTTATTTGTTACAGTTCACAGAATCAGTTGAATACCAATGATTTTTGTTAATATCCTATAAATTATATGATATTATTGAAACATTCCATATAGTATAAACTTAGCCGGTTATAGACTCTGTTCAGTGTCAAGTCCTGACATCACCAGTCCTGAAGAAGGCCTGCAATGTGGGTCGAAACGTCGGCTTCCAAATAAACAGTTCTCCCTATATAAGAGAATTTTTTTACCTCCACCCGCACCATTTTCTTATCATATCAACTAATATTATTCAACAAATATTTCATTTATTATTTATTATCTAAAACAACATTAAAATTATTTCACCTTTAAATTCTTTGTTTCAGGTATGAGCTTTTTCTTAAGTACTGCAAAGAGCCTTACTGTAAGTTAATTATATTTACCCTTTTTCTATATAAAAAAAAATTTTAGATTCCATAAAAATAAAGAATTAATTTTATGCCCAGAGTACTGGGTGAAGATCAAAAAAAAAATTGAAAAAGTTGAAATGACATGGTCCTTAGTAGGCCAGTACGAAAAACAAAATTAATTAATTAATTTTCATTTTTCTTATTTTTTTCACTGTATATATTTATCCACACCTGTCAAAAAAAAAAATGTCAATTATCAGAATTTCTGTCTGTAAAATTAAAATGAAATGTCATGAAAGGTCATTTTTCTTAATTCGAAAATATTATTATCATAATCTCATTAATTTTTATTCAAAATACAGCTTTATAACGAATTGTAATATACAACTTTTTATCTAGCATTATTTCATATTGTCATTTAATTTTATAGTTAGTCACGGCATTGCACAAAACTGTTATCAACAATATATCAATGCAGACTTATCGCTTAATAAGTATTTTACATAACAGTTCTAACCTTCTCTGGTTGTTAATTTTTAGTAATTTTGCGATAATATTTTATTTTGTTCCAATTCCGTTCTCCTTTAGATTCTCCGAAGACAAACTCATACATCTTTATATTGTGCCATCTCTCTATTGCAGGGATCGGCAACCTATGACATTGGTAATTTGAAGTGAGCTGCCTTAGTTCCGAAAATAAAGTATAATTTATTAAAATAAATTATAAAACATAAACATTGATATCAAAGAGAACGTTTATTAATAAAGCCATAGAACTATGTATGTAATTATTTTCTTAATAAAATGTATCTTATTATTTAATGAATGACTGTTTTGATACAAAAATATCTCTTATCCTAACTTCTCACATGTTGGTTGATTTTGTCCCGCAACTGAAAAGCCTGAGACCCCTGGTCTGTACAATTTTTTTGAAAAAATGGACGCTGACGAAGAATCTAATGAGTTATTGGTTATTAAGTGTATTTACGATAATTATCATGCAATTATCATGAATAATTCCCACTAATTGATTGGCATTAATTTAGACTATGCCGTATTGTCTTACCGTCCTATTCCTCTCTCACTTCAATTAGAGTAATCCAATAGCTCAAGATGAACTTGATTCTATACATATTAATGACTAATTTGTTATAGAATTAGTTACAATTATTAATTAGTTGAACATTATTATATTTTTCAAAATTATCTTTTTATTGTCTGTAAATATTTGTGTTAACCTGTTCCAGTTGTAGTCACGTAGCCTTTCTTATTATTTAGCAGTCGAGTTTGGAGGTGGTGGGATGTTTCCTCTGGTCGGTGTCTTGCTGCATATTGATGTTAGGAATGCTTTATTTTTTTACATCCTTTTCTACTATTCCCTTTCTGCTCTGAAGATAACCGGAACGTGTGAAATATGGATTGGTATTTGTGTTTCCTTTTTTATTATAAAGACTTTAGGTTTATGTTGAGATTTTTTCCATGAACGTCTCAAGAAGATTTTCATGTTTCTTTTGAGCTTTTCCTCATCTATATTATTACTTTTTTTTCTAATTTACTTAGGGTCGAATTAACAATCACTAAAACGTTTGTTTATATATTTCCAACTCAGTCATTTCGTTCATTCTGTTTTGGTCATAAGCCGATTCTGTTTCAGGTTTTCGAATTCCCATAACTGCAATTGATAACGTATTCTAATATTTTTCCTGCGAATATTTTAGAGCTTTTGTGCTTAAATTTTTTTTCTACTTTATTTCAATGACTTTTCTAGCATAGGGATTTCTGCTGTGGTGAATCCGTGATCGCATCCGTTTAGACTATCAGGTCATAACTAACTGTATGATGGCTCTAATCCATACCCGGTTTTTACTAACCATGAAAAATTGGTATAAGACTAACAAAATAAAAATCTGAAATATAAGAAACACTCTGATATAATTAGTTTGTTTAAATAATTCTATTATATGCCATTGCTAGAATAATTTATATGTTTCTATTTTTACAATAACATTTTTTTTTTTTAATCTATTTTGGCATATTAATATTATATAAACCGATATTTCACATCTCATCAAGTATTTTCACATTTCATTTAGTATATATAGAATTGTCCAAATAATTGACGACATGGCTGTTTTTTTTCCTGTTTAAATTCATATTTAGTTGTTTTTTTGTATTAATTTAAAACAAATTTGTAATCATTTGGTTACAAAAAGTAACTGGCAGCATTAATCTAAAAAATACCCCAGATTCATAATGTAGACCATCTTTAATGATAATTATAAGACCTTCAATATGCTGCGGGGTTGAGAACAGATCAGTCGGAAAGTTTTTCATGAGGAGTCAGCTAAGGAAATGCCCCAACTAGTATACAATTATGCTTAGAAATTGAAAAGGGAATTCGAAAGTCATGTATCAACGGTACAATATTAAATGTAGCAGGTCATTTCCTCAAACGCATTATGAGAAGGTTGTGGCCAGAACTAAGAGGGAAAAAAATACAAAAAAATCATCGGACATTGTTTAGAGTGAGAGAGAAATTGCAGTTTGGTTCCTTTTTCTTCATATCGAAATAAACGATTCTAGCAAATCATGGATTTGTACTTGCATACCTTGTATCCGAGTTCTCCCCTAATATTAAAAAAAAAAAATGAAAACGGTCAGGGGCTCCAGCCAATTAATTTTACACAACTATATATTTGTAAATAAATATTTAAAAATATTGAACTTTTGTTTCGTTGGTCTACGACTCTACATCCCTCTTTCCTGATGATGTCCTAAATATTTGGCCGTAACCTTATCATAAATAAAATAAGTTGTATTTATTTGTGTCAAAATTTATTGAATGCACTCCCCTCCCGGACATTTTTCTACCCTTTTCAACATTTAAATCCAGTCAACCATTTCCACATTAAAAAAAAAAGAAGCCAAAAAGCAGAGGAAGAAAAATTGCATACTGCATCTATTTTGTACTGAGATTTTTTTTAGTAGAACATAAATCCTTCTGTAGAAAACTCTAAAATCCCCAGAACTCACGATTTAGAGGCCTGTGGTCCTCACGAATCAGGAACTGTGACAAAGCCTTTTGGGAGATCCTCCGGCAATTATTTTGACCCTTCCTTATTAAGGGTAGATGAGGAAGGACCGTCCGGAAGATTTATGATCTCTATTGTTAGCCCGATAATTATCTCCATTGTAATGTAAGTCGGATTAAGATGGGCCGTTCATTTGACGAGGATTAACGATGATCCGGTGGAAGTCGTCTTGGACAAAGAAGGGAAGGAAGGGTCTAGACTTGACTGGACTGACATCGTGACAGAATCTACTTAGTATTCGAAAGGGCAAATCCTACTTCGGTATTAAAGATATAATTGCTAAAACATATTTGTCCATTTAGTTACATTACAGTAGCTATTGATCCCGAGGAAACACAGTTTCAGTGAAATGGATTGACAAGTACTGCGCCTCACCAATTAAGTGTTACATTGTGTGTACCACCTTTAGTATTATTTTGAAGTGAACAGTTATGTCCTTCGACTATCCTTTAAAAACGTTGTATGCTTTTTTATTCATTCACATTCCTATTATCGTTTTATTATCCTCGAGCTTAATTAAGTTATCGTTTGGGGATTAGTGTGGCTCCATTACTACCAGCCTTAAAATAAATTGAGGGTAAAATGACATTTTTTTAATTTGAAAAACAAATCAGGTACTTTCCTATATATATATAGGGAGCGGAGTGGATCAGTGGTTGAGCACTGAGTTCCCATGCCGGAAATCCTGGTTCAAATCTCGCTGCGGGAAGTTACTTTTATTTAGTCTGTTTGCAGCCGGAGATGGATCATATAGGATCTAGGACCCTCCTGGGGCTCATCCAGCCTCTATAAAATATTATAAAAATAGGGTAACCATAATAAGGGGGAAAAACCTGGCGGTTGGACGTGACATTGGACAAGTCACCTCCTTGCAGAACCGTAGTCCATGAAACAGTACAGTATCGACTCGTTCACGGGTCGTAGTGGTACAGGTTTTTTTTTTTAATGTATATATATATAAATTTAATGTATATATATATAATCTTTTATGTGATAAAAGATTGCCACCAATGGATTAGAATACCACAAATTATTCTAATGACCTGTACCTACGAATACAAGAAACCCTTCAAGAGACAAGAAGTAGTGAGAGTGATGCCGTTAGGAAGATGAATGCGGGCTAGGGTCGTTGAGATCCCAGCCACGTCCCCAGGCGTTGAACTTGATTACGCTCACAGCGACAAAGTATTGAGACATAGTGCCGGCCCAATCACCGATATTGTCCCTTCCGATGGCGGAAACCTCTTCTTTTCACCTGCCGTCTGAATAAATTGCCTACGCAAATTGGATTTTTCGTTCGCTTCTATAATGAAGGAATATGAAATCAGGCAGCGGACAGATTGACTTTTAGTCCTACAAACAGTATATTAACAAATATCGAGAATGCATATTGGAAAACCAATTTCCTTCATAATTATCTTTAATTAATACTCTATCTGTGCCTTATATTTGCTTTGTCCTACAGGGTTGTTTCAAGTCAAATAAATAATAATAAATCTATTTTAAATTCGTACACAGAAATGTATTTTCGTCGTTTCTTCGATAATTACATTAAAATTCATAATTTCAATATTTACGTATCGGGAACGATAACACACGTAGCCTTTGAACTGGAACAGGAACATATAAAAGGAGTGAACATTTTTTTCTGGGAGTTATATTCAACAATCAAGGACAGCCAAGATGGAATTAAAGAAAGAATTGACTGAAACAATAATAATATATGTTTATTGGCTTAATTAATAAAATGTCATTTGGCACGTATTTGTTATCTTTTGAAAACCTCCCCTAAAGGGTTCATGTGGAAACATAAATGGAGAAAGCTCTCATTGAAGGTACTCTCATCTCTCTGTAATAGATCCCTGCTCCATAGTCCCTGTAGGACCAGGGCCTCTTCCAACAGCCCACTCCAATGTTCCCTGTCTGCGGCATCTGTCTCCATCGCCGCACTCCAATCCTTCGCAGGTCGTCCTCCACTTTATCCAGCTATCTCAAGCGTGGCTTCCCTCGTTTTCTCACGCCACCTGGATGAACACACATCTGTTGCTTGGGGAGTCTAGACTGATTCATTCTTTCTACATGACCAAGCCAGCCTTCTCTTCTTTATGAAGGTTATAATGTTGGGCTCATCATATTTATGCGTTCGCCATCCTTGACTGGTCCATAAACTTTTCTCAGAACCTTCCTCTCCCAAACTCTAATAAATCATTATTAGTTATGTAAAAGAAACAATAAGTAATATAACGAAAGGATTTTTACTGAAAAATTTGATTGGCCTGTAAATGAGATATTTATGTTAAAGTAGGATCACACTTGACACTATACCACAGTGTCTAGTGTTAAGTGCGATCCTACGATAATAGCCCTGAAGAAGACCTGCCATGTGGGTCGAAACGTCGGGTTCCAAATAAAAAGTTCTCCTTATATAAGAGAATTTGTTTACCTCCACCCGGACCATTTTCTTCCTCATATATATATATATATATAAGGTCAACAAATATTATTGTTGTTGTTGTTGTTTTATTTTAAGGACAAACAACTACAAATGGTTATTATTGCCCTCACTACTGGAGAACATAAATATTTACAGTATCTACATAATTACCACTAGAGTATATACATATTTACATAACCTACATAATTAAGTATATATATTCTTGTTACATTATTACACTTAGTAAAAATATTGTTACATATTTAAATGATAACATACCATGCTATATTAGGCACATAGTAGAACCATATTAACATATTAAACATATGATAGAAAGGTAACTTATATGAAGTTGTTCATATTAAAATAAAACTTTATACATAATTATATAAGCTTTATGATATAATATAAAATTTATATTATCTATATAAGCATTATACACACCGACTATATATATATATATATATATATATATATATATATATATATATATATATACATATACATACACATATACACATACATACATAAACCCATATACACACATACACATAAACGTGTAAATGTATATTTCAAATTGACTGATATATATTGGTGTTTTTAATAAATTTCAACAAATATTTATATTAGTTATGTTTCTAATTGTTGAATAACACAGACACAAATCTGATTGAAAAAATCCAACAGAAACAGCTCACATGGTTTCGCCACACAAAAAAGATAGGAGAATTTAAATGGCCTCGATGAATACCGAAAGGGGTGCCACGAAAAAGAAGAAGACCTAGAAGAAACTTGATAGACGATAGAGATAAAGCCATGAAGTCTAGAGGTTTGGAAGAAAGCATGTGCTTCGATCGAGCGAATTGGGAACGGAAAGGCGACCAAGACAGTTAAATAAATATTATGCATAAATAATTGCATAAATCCATAATGCAAAAATAATTATTAGTCTCTTCTAATATTAAATTAGCGATTTACTTATTATCTCTATATTACCCTTCCAATTAATTGGATCAGATCATATGGAATACAAAGCCTTAATGAGTGAAAAATGAATCCATTCAATATATATGGACAATTTTAATTGAATAGCAGTTGGTAACTTCATAGAAAAAAATGTAAGTGAAATTAAAGCTTAAACTTAAAAAATAAATAATACAGGCAAATAATAGAGTTAAAGCTGCAGGAGTGAAGGATTCCCCAAAAGAAAGACTTAAGCTTTCTGCAGAAGAACGATATTGGCGGAATCAGAGACTGAGTGATCTGTCTTTTTATCACTAATAATTATTGAAAAGGTTTCTTCCAAATTTAATTAAACTGGTATTTTTTCAGGCATATATGGTGACAAAGATTTTTTTTTTTGTTATTAAGATTTTTAAGATGAAATTTATAGCAAAAATAATTATAATATCGAAGTTATGATTGCCTATATAAGTAAAGTTAAGAAAAAAAAAAATAATTTTGAAGTATATATAAGACTTAACGAAATCACCTTACTATTAAACAAGCTTTCCTCTTGATATTATAGAGTCGCAAGTTCGATATTAGGAACTTTTTAAGTATTTTTAGTAGTAGCCATAAAATTCCAATTTAATCCAATATTTTTGAAACTTATTAACGGAAAGAGTTGGTAGTAAAAAAGTAAAATTAGGTTTAATTACGGAAGTTTATTACCTCGAAGCACTATAATTAAATTTAAACTCCATGAAAGTCATTGCCAATGCTATCAATAAGTTTTATTATTAGTAGTTTATTGGAAAGTTTCACTTAATTAAATAGCTCTAGTAAGTGGCGCTGTATTTCTGTAATATTTTATTTTTAGCCATCTAGTTAAATGATTAAATTTAATAGACCTCAAGGAGAACAGTTGAATCTACTTTTTTTTTTTTTTAATTTATAAAATGTTATTTATGCTGCTATGGCTAATCGTACGATCCTACTTTTGAAATCTTAATTGTTGTCCATATAGGTATAATTAGGATAGGAACTGTTAACGATCTGACATCGCACTGGCTCGAAATCTCCATTTTACGACCCTTCCGAAGGACGACACAATCAAGGATTTTGTACTCTTTTAAAAAATACTAAGGTCACCTGCCAGGCTTCGAACCCGCGATGTTGACCCTAATAGGTCGTTATGCTAACCTCTACACTACAAGGTGGCCCTTATATATTAGATGCTATTTCTCGGTCTTTTCGGTTATAAAGGAATAATCTTCTGTCTTATAGGCTAACAGATTTGGTAAAGAAATCATAACAGTGCCAGTACTAAATTTAAATACTCTTCTTTTTTTCCATGTAGGCCCTTGGCCTCCTCGACATTTTTCCTCCGCTCTGACCGTTTTTCCTTGGCTCCATTTTTCACCCCCAGGAGCCTAAGATCTGCTTCCACATCGTCCAACAATCGCAGTCTAGGCGTTATTCTTCCTCTTTCTCGGTCTGAACATCCCTCCATGATCAGCTTTGGGACTCTTATACTATCCATCCCATGTACGTGACAAAACCATCTTAATCTAGCTTTTTTGATACAAGACACCATATAAGTCTCCATATAGATCCTTAAGTTCTTAATACACATATACACGTAGATTTCCTCCCTCGTTTTCACAGACATATCCAGCATTATCTAATACTTAATCTTGAGCGCACCAAACTCTCTCGGGTCTTCCCATACAGTTTATCGGATCTACGATTCGTTCACAAAGTTTAGGATTTACGATACAGTAAAACTCAGGCTTGGCCAAAAACTAAGAACTTAGTTTGCGCCATGGGATCACTTGGACTTAAACTGTAGTATCGAATGAGCATTACTAAAAAAGAAAATTAACTAGGACCGTGATATGCTCTTGCCCTTTTGACACCGTTAAATCACCCATCTTATAAATTTAATAATATTATGTTGTATAATTTTTATTTATTTATTGAGAGTTTCCCTAAAGTTGAGGCTTTCTCCAACCAAAAAAATGTTGCATAATATTAGTTTTATATTATATTATAGTAGATGTGCTACAAGAATTGCAACTTATTGGACATGTCTTTCTAAAATCTTAATATTTCTTTTTTTTAATCCTCAATAACCTACTATCAATAATGGATTGGGCTAATAGACTTAAATTACAAAGTAAAACTGTGAATTAATTAAAAATACCTTCTTAACCCGACGGGGTTTTGACGTCTAGGAGACTTCATTCATTTTATGTTAGATTACAGTAGACGCCCTGTACATTATAGAATTATTCAATTATTTCATTCGTATATCGTTCCTGTTATGTTTAAAATTGTCAAGATGATCTCTCTATTTTAACGGTAACGTTGACAAAATCCCATAACAAAATTTCAAAAATCACAGCGCAAACAGTAATTTGTACAGTAAGTATAGCTGCCATCTTGCAAGACGAATTGTATATTTGATTGACGTAAAGATTAAAAACAATCCTCTTATTACGAGGATTCAGGTGAATGTATTCTGTGAAAATAATAAAAATACAATAATATAATTCAAGTAATGTAGGGCGCGTAAAATTCCGTTTTATTTGTTTATCAAGAGGTTATTTAATTTTTGATTATGAATGTATAACTAATTAATTCAACAGATGCACGAAAAACTATATCGATAAAATTAATATTGAAAAATCTTGTGAAATTTAGCTCTGTTGGTAGTAAAAATAAGATTCAAACAAACTTAACCAGTTTTCATTTTACTTTAATATAATTTATTAATATAGGTTTCATATCAATGATCTTAATTATTTATATACATATTCGTTATATGATCTGCCATTAATAGTTATAATTGTGGATTAAGTAATTAACTTTATTAATTTATAGTTATATATTTATTTACGGTTTTATTAAATCTGAATAAAAATAACCCATTATAAGATTCGGGCACTGAAAACAAGCCGTTCTCAAATGAGACCTTGCTGAATGGGTTTTATTATGAAATCTCTTCTGGCCTTAATGAAGGTACTTCAACGTCAAAACGAAGGAAGAAAAATATATATTTAAAAATCCTATATTTGTAAGGGAACAAATCATGAAGGCTCTATGCCTAAGTTTCTACTATTCACATCGTTATTTTATTTAATACGGTTTTTGTTATTTATTTAGTCTATTTGCTATTCAATTCCTGTAAATTTAGCTTAATTTACCAACTTCAATAGCGTGTATTAATTTATTAAAATTATTCATAGAATTTATTGTTCTCCTACTTACAGAAATTACATAATCACTTTATTAGTAAATTGTAAATTATTAAGAATATAAGATTTTTTAATCACTTGTTTTACATTGTCTTGTATCAGTCATGTTTTAACGCTTTTCTACTATGACTAGCTTTTGCACGCTCTCGTCCCAATTTGATTTTAAATAGAAATTTATGTTGAGTTTAAACGGAGAGTAAATTTTAATTCCATAAATAAACTCCATCTTATAAACAATGAGTTTTCTATTGAAATCCACTATGTAATATCGTGACTATAGTTATTATTATGTAAAGCCTCCTTGCTTATTTTCACATCTCTAACTTAACATATTACAATTTCCCTTACATTACACTTTTAGAGTTCGATTTTAAACAAATAAGAAAACATATATTTCTTTTAATGTAGAAGCTAAATCTAAAATTTCATGGTGCTCGCTTTAAAAACGGCGGGTTTTTTTACAATCGTTTGTCACCCTTTTCACCCTCTTAGGGGACGAATTTTCAAAAATCCTTTCTTATTGCGCGTTGACCTTATAAAATATACCTAATTTCCAAATTTTAAGTCTGTAGCTTACGCTGTTTTGGCTCTGCGATGGTCTTTTCAGTCAGGACAATTATCTATATTTATAATACAGTAACATGATACAATTTCCCGCATTATACTCTTTTAAGGGTCGATTTTCAAAAAATAAAAAACACATATTTCTTTATTTTTAATGTAAATGCAAAATCTAAAATTTCATGGCGCTCGCTGTAAAAATTACGTTTTTTGTGTGTGTTTTTTATTACAAACGTTTGTCACCCTTTTCACCCTCTTAGGGGACGAATGTTCAAAAATACTTTCTTAGTGCCTTATAAAATATACCTAATTGCCAAATTTTAAGTCTGTAGCTTACGGCGTTTTGGCTCTGCGACGGTCTTTTCAGTCAGGACGAACTCTTTGATATATATAGATGATAGTCTAAAACATAGGAAAACAATCAGGAACGTTTATCTTATTTGCATGTCACTTTATTTACCGTACTCACAAGCAAATGAAAATACTGTATTATTATAAAATTATATCTTCTGCGCAATATGTGTATTTGTGAAAGGTTTTTACCTTTAAATATACCTTTAATAATACTTAAATACCTTTAAATGTGAACCTAAAATTAAAAGGATGACACGGGATTTTCTAAATATATCGTTTACGTATTGTAGACTTTGTCTTTATTCAGTAAATCAGTTATTAAAAAAAATGAGAGTGATTTTTTTTTCTTTTTTGAATTATTGTAATTGGTTTAAACATAAAAAAACATGGGAGAAGACAACTTTAAGCATTTATTATTGAAAAATAAGTGAATAGTAAAATAATTTGTTTAAAACTTGTGAAGTGTGGGGGTGAAGTGATGATAGTTACCCACCTAAAGGCTCCACTATCACAAAAAGTTTTCACAACATTATTAAATTGTTTCATGTATTCCATAACTTCTCAAACTTTTATTATATCTTTTTAAGCCATGAAAATGGATTCGTTCTATTGTCAAAAATCATTTATAAATATTATTTTTTTATAAAATCAGGCTTAATAATAATATCTACAAAAATGTATCTTTGTACCAGAGAAATATGATGAATCTTATGTAGGAATTTAGCACGAGTTTATTCTTCGAATTTCTGTAAATAATTGTTTTAAATAAAAAACAATTTTAGGAAGAGCCTTTTTCCCATAAATACTATTACGAATTGTAGCAGCAATAAATTATTATTTATTTTATATTTCGAAAGCTTGTTCAATAAATTATATAGCCAACTTGATTTATTCCCCGAAGTGCCCCTCTACCAAAATAAAAATAAAATAAATTATTTGCGCCCCTAGGTTTGAGCAGCCTTCTCTAAGAATAGGAAACTTCCCATCCGAACAACTCGTCATCTTCTCCAGTTATTAGTTCAACAAGTCCTAAAACACGTTTCTTCATTTCTATTCAATGCTAAGCTACTGCAGGTTTCAACGAGTAGATTTGTCTCATTGATAATTTTAAATTCATTCCCTTCTGCCATTTTCTAAAGGTTATATTGCTGGATTCAAGTTTCAGTAAACCACAGCATTGCAGTATGGGCCTTATCGTTTGAGAGAAACGAGTTCCAGGTATTTCTGTTTTAAAAAACCTTTGGGGCTCTACTAAACAATTGAATTAATCTCGTATCCAATCCTTACTATCCAAAATCCTTCGTAAAATCCTGAATGCTCCTTATTATGTCACAAACAAACTCATCTATCATGATCTCAATATCCCATATGTTGCTGATGTGGCCTAAACTAGAAACCTATCCTTCATGACAAGCTCCATACACACTTGAATCCGCTAGTCTCTCAACTAGCTTCCCATGATATTCCTGATAACCCTCCGAGGCGTCTGAAAAGAAGATGGCATCGAGACCTTCTACTATAGAACTTAATTGGAGTGCTACCGATGAGTAGTTTCTTCACAAGTGTTTTTTTTTTCATGTCATATTGTTTATATTAGCAGATTTACTTGTTATAATATTATTATAGTTGTAAATATCAATAAATTAAATTAATAATAAAAAATAAAACTGTACCGCTACCAACAAGGGTCTTGGGTTTATTACATGGTAGTGGCTGTACTGTTTACTTAAGCGATGTTAGGGAGGTGATTTGTGCAAGATTGACGCTCAACCGCCTCGATTATGTTCCAATTATGGGTACCCACTTATAGAGTTGGGTGAGCCTGAGGGGGGTCTGAAGTTCCCACAGGATCCATCCGTGGCTGTTAACATACTAAATATTTCATCCGTCACAGCTAAATTCTACCCCAGGGGCTTTGACACAACAGCTCAGCGCACAACTTACTCAGTTACCGCTCCCATATTTTTTTTTATCTCAGATTTCCATGTTCTATATTTTACTTGTCATTGACTCCTTTTGTCATTTTGATGTTTGCTTTCAATCGTAAGGAAGATACAATAACGAAAATTATTAGGCAAACTCCACAGTGTTTTTAAGGCTTCTTAAGAATATTACTGTGTCGGAATAAAGCAAGATTGTTTGTAGTTAGTTGTCACTAATTTTACTTGATGAAAACTTACTTGGTGAAATTACTTGATGAATAGGAGGTAGGATCAACATCAGGATGGTATGAATTCTCAATCAACAGAATTTTCTCAAACAAACGTGAGACTTAAACTAGCGTATTGACCATTGATTCCAAACATCAGACGACATTTATTTAGACTTTTCAATCATACCATCTAAAGATTTGATTAATTTGGTTTTCTTCTTTTCCCAGAATATTTTCATCCTAACTCTCTATTGATCCTTTGATCTGCCTATTTTTTATCCTGATTGAATTGTTTCCATTTCGTGGAAACCTTCTACTGTTAATCAACTTTATAGATTTGTCTCGGTTATTTACTAAATATTTTGTGATTCTTAAACTTTCAGGATCTTTATAAACTTCTGTGAACCAATTAGGTTTTCTTTTATCTTGGAAGCAAGGTACTCAGTGGTAGAGCGCTGAGTTGCTAAAGGTCCCAGGTTCAAATCCGGCTGTAATCTCAGAAAAATCACCTCCCTACACAACCGTTGTCCTATAAAAGTACGCTCACTACCACGTACTGAACCCAAGATCCTTCTTGGGTTTTAGTGCTACAGGTTTTCTTCTATCATAATAGATCCATATTTTTGTAGTCACTCTATTATCATCCATTTTATAAATTTGACTAAAAAGTCTTATCCTTATATTTGTTATTGTTTCTTATATTTTATCTAAGTGTACATAAACCTTGGTGCTTTAAAGTCTATTTACATGTTAGATATTCAGATAGTTTTTTTAGTCTATGTTTATTTATGTTATACTTGTATTATTATAATTATTTATATTATTGAGCTTCATATAATTAAACCTTGAGTTTGAGTTGAGTTACTATAGGGAACATGTCGCCCCTAATAAGCCGGGTCTACAAGTTACTCAGGTGTGTTTGAGTATCTTATGTCAAAGGTTCTGGAAGGCAGTCATATAAACTGAGATTGTGCACCATGGGGCAATCTAGAATCCACCCTTACATTGAATGTTTTATTCATAGCTACAATGTATTATTCATTTATATCAATATCATATTCACCTGACATGAGCGAACTTATAATTGTTAAATGAATAATTTCTTATAGTACTGATGGTTATTTGAGTTAGATTGTTGCATATTACAGTCCCAATAATTTTCCTTTTTTAGCTTGGTAGTTCAGTTAATTATCTCTCTCTCTCTCACTCTCTCTCTCTCTCTCTATCTATCTATCTATCTCTCTCTCTCTCTATATATATATAATGTATATTTTTTTTTTCGAGCTTTTACTACCTTTGGTCATTTGCCGAAACCCAGATCATTTTGTCGCCAATACTCTCGGTCTTCCCAATCTCCCTCCGCTAAGCCTCTTGCTGCCATTAGCTCTTCAACTCCTTGCAGCCAAGTTTTCCTTGGGCGGCCTCTTTTTCGTCTCTCCTGTTGGATATAGTCTATATTTTATTTATTGGTGTAATAAATATGCATTTTTTTCTGAATAAACCCAATAAAATTAGGTAATTGTTTTGTCCTTACTCGCTCTTTTTATCAATAATCCCATTGTATTATAAATTTTCACAAAAATTTTATATTTAAAACTTCGTTAACTGCGTTTAGCTACTTTTGTTAGGGGAAAAGTTATGTATTCGCGTACCGACATACACCTAACGTATTTCGCGAGACTGGAGATCCCTAGCGGACTGTGCATGAGTTATACAATTTTACAATACAACTTTATTTTAAAGGTTAGCATTCTATTGATATTAGAATAATTATAGTTAACTAAAAAGTCGTTTCATATTTGTGCAATTGATCCTAAAAATGAAGATATAGTAATTAAACATAATAACAATCTCCATAAAAGTAATAATTAAAATATAGTTATTAACATCAATATCTATCTATCTACCTAATTAATGGCGCATTTGGCCTTGCAGGACCTTGGACTCCTCAGTGATCCTCCTCAACTCCGACCTGTCCTCGGCTGCCCTTCTCCGTCCTGGTAGTCTACTTCTTTCCATTCTTTTTACGAGCCCCAGCCATCTTATCGTGGCAACAGCATCTGGTGTACCATATTGATTTCTAAGTTCCTCATTTGTCTTCATCCGCCAGCGATCTCCTTATTTTGTAGGGCCAAAGATCTTTCTGAGGATTTTTCTTTCCCACATGTTTAACAGCCTTTCATCGTCGCGTGTCAGCGTCCAAGACTCACTTCCATATACAACCACTGGTTGGAGGACAGTACAATACCCTCTAATTTTGAGAGCTCTGGATATATTTTGGTTTCGAAATATTTTTATTTGAGACCAGTAGCATCGAATGCCAACAGTTATCCTTGCCTTAATTTCTTCTCTAATCTTATTATCTTCAATGATAACCGTGGCCAAATACTTAAACTACTGTGCTCTTCCCCTCGATAAGCCTATTCCCTTCTTCTTCCTTGCTGGTCCTCATATATTTAGTTTTTTCCGTATTAATTTCCAGTCCTGTTCTACTAGAGGCTACTTCGCACTCCTCGAATGCTCCAAGTAACCGACTGACTGTTTTTCCGGTAATCATAATGTCATCTGCAAACGCGAGATGCTTTGTCAGTCTATGGTAGATACATCATCCAGGCCTTGTCCGGATCGACCTCATGACCACTTCCAACACCATATTGAATAAAGCTGGGGAAAGAGGATCTCCCTGTTTAACACCTTTCTTAATATCAAATTCTTTTGACAATTCTACTTGCTGGATTTTGACAACTCCGTTGCTGTCCTTCAGGGTCATCTTGATAACCCTGGTAAGCTTCAAGGGACATCCTAGATAACTTATCATCAATAAATAGTCGAAATTTTCGTTTTCCCTAAAAGAATTTATTTGCTGTAATCGAATGTCTTGTTTAATGAAATGATTGAAAGTACAAATGATCTAAGTATTATAGAATTTAGCGGTGATAATAATGCTAAAATGAAACGAAAGTATCTGTGTTCATACAAAGACAAGGTATAAATAATTTAACCATATACTAAATATTATTACAATGAAATGATTGATATTTTGTATTGAGCTTATGCAACCCATCATGTATTCATTGATAAATAAACTATTTGAATGTGTGTATATAATAATTTTTACGAGTGTAAGTATGTGTGAAAACCAGGCTAATGTTCATGAATTAAATTTACAAATTTAAAATTAACATAATTCAAACTATAATTCATTTACAAATTCAAAAAAGTGTAGTTATTCCAAAGCCTTGAGTTTTCACTATTTTTTTTTTAAGTTATTTGTTGTTCAGAATATATCCAATAAAAACTGACAATTGTTTTGTTCCTCCTTGCTCTTTTTATTGGAAATGTTATTGTGCAATAATGTTTCACAAAAATTATTATTATATTTTTATTTATTGTTCTTACATCATTTGAGATTTTATTTGTTAGTTCTAATATGAATGTATCTGGCTAAAAACTTTGTTTGTTTTTGGAAATCATGTTTATATGTATTTATTTCAGTTCCATGTTAGAAGCTTAAAATTGATAGATAAAATATATTATTAAGTTAAATATCGGAAATATATTTGAACAGCGCGACCTAATTTGGCGAGAAGCCCTTCATTATATGATCGGATATGGCTTCGTCTTGGAATGTCGAACGCCTTCAGTATTGCTGCGAAACCAATAAACTATTTCAGCTATTCATCGTTTCAACTATTGATTACATTAAGTAATTTGCTAATATGCCATGGGCACTATAATTTATAATAATACATGAGAATTAAATTATTGATACCTATTTTTGGATCTATCAAGTAAGGTTAGGATAAAGCTTACTCGGAAAAACAATGGAATATGTGAAAGCTTCTGGGAAAAGTGAAAATAGATGTATAGAGCTGGTCGTAATCCATATGTGTGTGCTTTTTCTAAGTTTCTTGCAAAGCAATTTGTAGAAGTAGGTTGGAAGAGTTGGCCTTACACGTATCAATCAATTATTATTTTTTTAGATGGTCGATAAATAACAGTTTCGATAAATTAATATAGAAATTTTACGCTATAACGTACCTTATTGTTTGTCAATATCCTCATAATTTGATGCCGTTATTAAACTATATTTGAGAGGGAACAAAAGAGTAACATAACTTTCTTTAAAATTTACAATCCGAAACTGAATTTTGAATATTTTTAGTAAGTAAACACTACAAAAAGTACAACTTTTGTTAAACTAAAAAACTAATTTCATTACACTTCTATCCAGGTAGTTGGGATTATAAATAATGAATGAATAATTCTTATTTTACTTTAGTAGACTTGCACCTCTAACATTATAATCAAGAGAATTTTTAGGGGTCCAAAAGCAGTTGGCTATCTGTATTAAGATAATTGTTTCGTTAAAATCAAGATGTTTTGGTAAAAACTGTGTATCTGTCTTGAGATTTGACTTTGCTCGCCATAACGAAAAGTTTTTTTTAATCATGTTGGTAGGAACAAGGTTCTTCGTTAATGTCAAACAATCTCTATTCAAAAATAAAGCTGTAGGTTCGAACAACATACAAGGAGAAATATTAATACTTTAATGGGAAACGGATATCGGATTTCTTGACTTATTAACAGCTCTTTTTAATTAAATGTACGATTTGGGTGTAATTATCTAAGACTTTAATGCCACCAGCAAAAACATGTCATCAGTTTCGCTTACTAAGCTTAATTAATCAAATACCTAAAGTGTTCAATAAAATAATTTACAACATAACATAAAAGTATGTTTGTTCCGTCAAGACTATTACTTTAAATAAACAAACTAGTCGAAGTGCATTTGCTATTGTCCTCGACAGCAAGTAGCAATGCTTACTTCCGTCATTTCCATTACCAGACTTGGAAGAGCAGCAGGAGTACCTTCGGTCACAATGGAAAGGAATGAGGAAAGATGATGACTTCCTAGACAGCTGATGAATAGGTCGCGAGGATCGTGAAAAGGCGTTTAATTTCAGCTCAGCTGTTTACAAAGAACTGGCTGAAAGGAGATGGAAAGGGTGTCCTTGTAGCCGTCGTCTCCTTGCGCCGCGATTACCGGCTTATATCTTACTTCGGTTGAGTAACGGGATGCCTTTTTGGCTAATCCGTCTTGTTCGGGCGTTATATAATTGGTTACCAAACGAGAGATTGAGGTAGTCTTTGATTTAATCAAACGTATGAGAGAAGGCTTGTGAGCTACCAACAACACCACACGAAGGTCCAGCCTGGTACAGATCAAAGCAGTGGGTTTATTTCACCACATTTATTAAATTTTAAAGACTTAAAATTTTCTATATAACTTACTACCTGAAGGTACCCAGAAGAATTCGGTACCGAAATCGGTGAGGCCTATATTGACCTCAAGGGGATACTTATTTTTGGTGGGTATTTTTATACGATAGATTCGGTACACTTAGTTTTAATATTATTTACTGTCCATTCTGCTTCTTCTTTCATTGCAGCCCATAAATGAGCCTTAGCTTCCAGGTTACGCTTCCCCGTAATCTCTGTCAGTGCAGCGGCCTTCCAGTTTCGATGATTTAGCAGGCTTCCGGATCCAGGACTGGTAATTACTATACATAAACTGGTCATTACCATCCAATATTTAAATAAATACATATTTACTCGCAGTGAAATAAAACAATGTTTTAAATAAGGCGTAATATAGAAATATCGATCGTTATATTCTGGCAATCTAGTAAGGTAGATCCAGCTCTCTAAAAAGGCCTATCCGGTCGGAGCCGAGTGTTGAGAACTGAGTTGCTGTGATGAAAGTTCCTGGTACAACTCCGGTTCTAGCAGAAAAAATATTTAATATTTCGTCGGCCACGGTTACGCTTATTTGGGGAAAAATCCTGCAGTGAGCATCATATCGAACAAATCACCTCGCTCCACAAGGCATTATCCTATTGCCTGCTCCATGTACTGAACCTAACACCCTTCATGTGTTATGGTGGAGTGTTATACCTATTAGGTTTTCTCTGAAAATCTGTTGGAGGTGTGAGCTTCTTGTAAGAATGAAAATAAATCTTATTACCTACCTATCTTCATTATTGTAGATTTTCATATTCAAAGCATTCGAACTCAAGAGAGGGAGTATGGAAGAGATTACTAGAAGGTGAGGGGAAATAAATAATGAAATATCAGGAGCGGATTGTGGAGATTCAAATGATTTGAGAAGTAACGTTACTCCAAAGTAGCTATTGATCAGCTATAACTCCAAGTTTTTTAAGCATGCTGAAACTGAATTGGATTGATAGCGAGGAAGAGTTATGGATAGTAAGAAAGGACATTAGGAGAGGGTTTTGAAATGTGTCTTAGTTTTCAATGGACTTAGGCTTGTTGTTTTCGGAAGACCAGTTAATATACTACCCATTACTATATAAAGATAACCTATCAAAGCAGTATTGTTGTTGCTGCCTGGTACACACCACTTCCTGAAGACTTTCAGTCCAAGCTAATCTCACGTATCCAAAGTCTTATACATTCAGAGAGGCTTGTAGTTCGAACAATACCTACTATTAATGATGAATCTTGTGTGAAATTTTAATATTTTCAATTTCAACTACTATTATTTATTTAATAACAGCAAAATATTATTTTTCAGGGAATTTTAGGTGGATAAGATTGAACGACGTGTATTCGCTTAGGTGCTAAATGATTCGAAACTGTAGATACATTTTATGAATTAGTTCAGTTTACCTCATTTATTTAAAAACAAAAATATATATAAATATCACATATATATATATATATATATATATATATATATATATAAATTATTAGTTGTACGGTTAGCGGTAAATTATAAATGTAGCAAAAATCACTATGTAATTAATGTAATTGGTCAAATATAAGGAGAAGCTCTGGACTGGTGTTTCTCAAAGCAGGAGCTTCAAAAGTAAAAAGCAAAGCTAAAAAATGAGAAAGAAAAAGAAATAGATGATACGCCTGAAATCCTATCTTCGTTGGTGGGGCGCTTTGAAATGTAACGTTTACATAAAAAATAAACAGAAAAAAGTTTTATCGTATCTAAAGTGGCCCTGTTTTTTAATGAATACGCTTCAATGCCTTAGGCAAATAAGCCGAAGACCAGAAGAGTCCTGGAAGAATTTAGAATTTCGTAAATAAATCGGTTTACATCACCGCCCCCCTTTTGAGTTTCTGGCTGTTGTAAGAGAAGCATACTAAGTAAAAGTGTTAGAATATTTAAGGCTTGAGCGAAAAGCTTTTTTATGACTGATTACTTTTTAATAGAATATTCACTATTATATTCCAGGATTAACGTATATAGTTTTAATATTTTAATTTGTAAATAGTTGACTATACACTACAGTGAATTTACAATCTTAGTTACTTTTACGAAGCATTGAGTCTGCAGTCAATTACGTTTTATAGTTTATTTTATTCGTTATTATTCACTTTTATGGATGTTTGTTTGTATTGAATTGCATTACGGTTAGAATCTGAATCTACAAGTCGTGAGGATCATTAGGAAGAGTTTTATGTTAGTTGATTTCTCAGGCAGAATTAGATAATGTTAGAGCAAGACAACAGCCACAGAAAACTTTTATTTTGTTTTTTTATTTATTGTTATAATTTTTTATATTTTATTTTGAAGAGAAAAGGTTTGTCCAGGGCCGGGATGAATTGAAGAGACCCCGGCCCTGGACAAATCGTTTCACTTCAAAATAAAATATTTAATAATCACAAATTTTCAAAAATTTAAATTCATTTTAATAAAAAAAATAAAATATAATAAATTATAAATAATGTAATGACGTAAGTCAACAAGATCCTAATTAAAGTAATGCTCAATAAACATTCTTCCCCTTGTATACATCGCAAAATTGCTAGAACACAGGGATATGGGATCGGTGAAGAGAAAGATTTGTATGACCGTGGTACGAGCAAAGCTAGCTCAGTTGGTGGAGCTCAGTCAGACGGATACGTGGGAGACCAGGGTTCGAAGCCATGCCCTGGAGAAATCTTTTCTCTTCAAACAAAGAAAAATGATATAAACATTTATAGAACTGATATTAAAAAAAAAATGAACGAAAAGTTACTATCTCAATATAATTAAATTTTCGAAATTCGAATGATGTTGGATTAGAATTTGGATGACAGGTGACAATTAATATAAATTATTTAATTCTTAGTTTTCCTTGATAAGGGTGAAGCTCGTAAAACCAGAATCTATGAACAAGATTTGTTCAAAGTGCTTTACTATGCCTAGTTTTTTGTGAAAATTCGACTTTATCAGAAAATTTTCAATGTCAATTCCAGTTTAATGAAATCAGCAGGGTTATGCGGTCCAATGGAAATGACTGCTGCGATGCGTATGTAGTACGGTATTTAGAGACTGCAACCCATCTGGAGTCCAGTACATGGTAGTGACTTTTTTTTTTTTTTTTTTTTTTTTTTTTTTTTTTTTTTTTTTTTTAGGGCCCTCTTCCTGCCATTGCTGGCATACGGGGTTCTCGGCAGTGACGGGTTTATGCGTTGGGTTTACGCACGCCCGCCACTGCCAATAAATCAACTTTTTTTTTTTTTTCCTTTATTTAAAATAAAATACTACATTTTTAATGGGGGGGTACCATTTAATTTTGTGGGTACATTTTTTTTTTTTTTTTTGTTAATCTGTGGTACTGCCCGGTGCACGGATGTGCACCTTACTGTTGGGGCAGCACCTTTAGGCCTCCTGGCCGGTCTCCATCCGTCCGGATGCCGTCCAGCCCTCCTGGTCCGCATCCGTCCGGTCCTCAGCTCCATCTCTCTCCTCCGGGGGTGGTTCCCCGTCTGGCTCCTCATCTGGTGGCTCCTCGTCTGGTGGCTCGCCGAGGGGCCGGACCCTGCTAATGGTGAAATGCGCAGGCCCGACCACTTCCTTCCACCCGTAGACAAACTCCTTGAAGAAGGGGTAATTCCCTTCCTCCATCAAACGGGGGAAGTCCTCCTCGGCGAGGGCGAAAATCCCAGTTTTCCGCGACAACCTGGCACGGTGTCCTTCCATCGCGGTGCAGGAAACAATAACGTGCCCCGCTGTCTCAGGGACTCCACAGGCAGGGCAACGGGGGTCGATTTCTCTCTTATGCTCGCTGAGCTTTCCCCGGAACCCGCCATGTCCTGTCAACATCTGCGAGACCCAGTAGTCCGGGAGGACCCATGTCGCGGTCATTCTCGACTGGACGGTGGGGAAGAACTTCCTCAAGGTGGAGCCTTTCTGGCTTCCCACCCACCGTCCGTTCCACCCCTCGATCGAGTCCTCCCTAACAATCCTCCTCCATCTGTTGGGGGTCTCGCCGATCCTTTCTCGGAGTCCCTCCGGGAGCGCCGCTAGCCCCTGTCTCTTCACCTCGTAGACCACCGCGTCCTCCTTAAGGACGAGGTCCAGGAGCATCGCTCCCGCCAGCACCTGCACCGCCTGGTGCGACACCGTTCGGTACGCCTTCGTGACTCGCAGCAGAGCCAGTCTCTGGATGGTGGACAATCTCCTCCTCTGTAGCTGCGTGAGGTTTCGGCTCCACATTGGGGATGCATACCTCAGGATACCCAGGACCACGCCTTTATAAATGGCCATCGTTGCCGATTACCTGAGGCCCCAAAATGCACCCCCTATTCTTGATAGGCCATTGAGTGACAGGGTCACCGTATCCTTCAGGTACACCAGGTGAGGGGTGGCGTCGAAGTTCCTTCTGAACTTCACACCCAGGTACCTCACCTCCTCACCCAGCCTCACCCTTTCTCCCTGAACATCTAGTATGACAGGGTGAGCCCTGTCGGTGGAGCCTCTCAGGAGTATGGCCTGGGTCTTGGCTGCGGCCATACTCAACTTTTTCCCCACGCACCATTCCGCTACGAGACCGGCGCACCTCTCCGCTTGTGTCTTCACTCTGGCTCTGCTGTTCTCCGCCACGATGACTGCCAGGTCGTTGACGTAGGCCGTGGCAAGGAACCCTTCCTGTTCTAACTCCCCCAGCAACGGGTCGAAAACGAGCTTCCACAGGGCCGGTCCGAGGACCGACCCCTGTGGGCATCCCCTCTCAATCCTTCTCTCGACCTCGTAGTAGCTACCTCTAATCCTAACGCTCCTGTCACTGAGGTAACTACTTATGAGGGAGTACAAGTTGCTGGGGGTGTTAAACTGCTGCAGCCGCTGGAGTACACAGGGCCACCATACACTATCGAAGGCGGAGTATATGTCAAATAGCATAAGCATAACATACTTCTCCGCCTTCCCTTCAACGTCCCTGCGCACTCTCAGCAGCGCGTCTGTGGTTCCCCTGCCACGGGTCGAGCCGAACTGCCGTGGATGGCTTGCTTCGATGAGGACCGGCTTCAGGCTATTGACAATCAAGCTCTCCAGGACCTTGCTGAGGACCGGGAGGAGGCATATCGGTCTGTACGCCTTAGGATCCTCTTTATCCTTACCTCCTCCCTTGTAGAGCAGTCTCAAGTCCGCGATCCTCCACCTACTCGAGAACCACCCCTGGTCCAAACACTCATTGAAGATCGCCAGTAGGTCATCCTCAATGAGGGGGGCGCTCTCCCTCAGGATCGCGGCGTCAATCCCATCAAGTCCTGGGGCTCTGCCGATCCTCTGCCTTTCCACGGCGAGGCGAAGGTCCCATATATCCCATGGCGGGCAAAACTCGGTACCGGAAGGGCACACCGTGGTGCGTCTCACCATCCTATCTTCATCTGTATCCTGGGACGGATCATCCCTGGGGTATGTATAGTCTACATACATATTCACCGTCTCCTCCAGACATGGTAGTGACTGTTACAGTACAGTCTCTGTACTCTTGGACAACGGTTGTGCTGGGAGGTGGTTTTTCCTAGATCACGCTCAACCGCCAGATTTTCCCCCTTATTTTGGATACCTAATTTATAGGGATTTGGATACAGGATCTACCCCTGAGCCACCTCTTCACCTAAATTTATCATTATAACACTGTGATTAGACCTGCGGTATGCGGAAGGATTTGGGCTTCACTCCAAATACACCACAAAGAAGTTGTCCAATCTACAGTAGTACAAACTGCCCAAAAAATGAACAAGGATACCACTAATTTTGTTGTATTTTCTTTACCTAGCATTTAATATTATTTTAATGCTATTATTTTAATATTATTTTTATTAATATATTATTTTTATTTTTAAATCTTTAATGGTTATTAGCTATTATACTGCATTAAATATTAATGTAGTTATTAAATATATAATAATATAAATGCTAGGTAAAGTGTATACTACAAAATTAGCAATATCCCTATTAATTTTTTCGCAGTATACATGAGATAGAAGTAACTAAAATTTTACGGCCACTTCATCGGACACTCACAGACCAGACTCATCAACAGAAATACACACAGCGGCTCGAGACTACTATACCCTGGATGACAATAGCCGAAATTGATCTGGTAAAAGCCTAGGTAGACTAGAGGACATCACGGACAAATGCGTCTTTGGAAACAAGGTATACGAGTCAGAGGAGCCATAGCCCTAAGACCAAAGTGGATCGAAGAAAGAAATAGGGTTACAAGTGAACGAACGAATACTAGAAGAAAGGAAAGAGGTCATGAACGCTGTCTAATCTGGTCTAATAAAATGTCTGTAACGCGTATAAAAATAATATATGTTGTTAATTATCTACAATTTTGTTCAATCTTTTGTTTCTTTAGCTCATGAAAAATTTATATGTTGCTATATAATTAATTTAAGGTTATAATTAAGCCCTAAGATGGCCGACGGGTTGGAGACTGTACCGGAGCTCCCTTACTAAAAATAGATCTCATTAATGGATATGTAGCTCCCCGTAACAGGATATATCAAGTCTTGTTTTTTATTTTTCTCTTAGCTTCTCTTAACTCTAATGAAATAATGTTATAATGCTAATCATAGCATACTAGATCCCAGGCTAGGGTTTATGGTTGTGTTAGAAAGCGTCTCTCGCTGAAAAAACTATTTATAAATTTCATTAATATTGAAGAGCAAAAGTTGAGAGACAAGCTAAGACATTATTGGAAAAATTCCAGACGAAAGCATTAAGTTTCTAAACTATGACAGACACCAAAAATACGCGTCAATATTTGGTGATCCGGGCATCTTAAGGAGAGAAAGAAAATAATAGCAAAGAAAATAAATACCAATAAATAAAGTACATCTTGACCGCAAAATGTTCCAAGACTAACGAGAGGAAACACCCCACCACCTCCGGGGCCCAAATGCAACTATTAAATCTTAAGGAAGGTAACCAGACCCCAGCTGGAAAAGGCAAGTTAAAAATAGCAGATAAATAATATTGAGAGGTATTTTTGTTTCCTGTTTTAGTTTAGAGACTTAAGGCTTTTCGGTTCAAGCTCTTTAAGGCTCTTCAATATTAACATATATTTAATGTACATTAATATATCTTGATTATGTCCTGTTACACTGCACTTATCCTACTTTTATGATATCATGCTTCTGCTTTGTGTTATATATATTTATGGAACCTTTTCCTGCTGAGGTCCTGTTACCTTCCTTAAAATTCAGTAGTTGCATTTGTGCCTTGGAGGCGGCGGGATCTTTTCTCTGGTTAGTGTTGCTAAATTTTGCGGTTAGGATCTGCTTTACTTGTATTTTTTCCTTTGTTATAATCTCTTTCTGTCCTGAAGATGCCTGGATAAGCGAAATATTTACATTTTATGTAGAACGTTTCTGTTAGTCTATTCTCATTGAGTTTTATTTGAAATGAATTTAAACTCTGAAAAATTGTTAATCCGCATTCAGTTATATACGGGTATTTATTCTTGTCGACTTCACCTTCTACGAACAATTTATTATGTTAATTATCACATCATTATTATTATTGACAATGATTTTGTTTAATATTACATAAAATAAAACTGCTGTTATGTTGAGGGGTCTCTTTTTACTGGATCTTTCTCTAGAAGAGAAGAAAGAGGGTTGCTTTTTCCCCCAGCTAAATAAGATTTATTGAACTGCTCCTATGGATCTGAAAATTTTACCAGGCCACATCTCAGTAAATAATAGTTTTCTGTCTTTCCATAAATGTATTATATATTTTTGTACTATTTGTCTTATCTTCCTATTTCTATTCTGTTTTACCTGCTTCATAATTGTTGTCTCATTGTTTCAAGTACCCTGAAGAAGTTCTTGAAACTTGAGTTAAAACGCCAGCGTTCGTTCAAAAAGATTTTTTATTTTTTATTTTACCCCCACCCGCCTGCCATTTTCTCCTTTAATTAATTAATCATCTATAACTTCACCATTATTTATCAAAATCATAAAATTATAATAAATAAAGTAATAAATATCGTCAAATAAAAACATATACATTTATCCATTGACTGTGAAATTCGTTTTATTATTTTTTATTTATATAATAAAAAATATATAATATTATATTCAACAGTTGATTAAAATGAAACCAGGAGAATAGAAAAAACTTAAGTAGATTTTTTAAATTGTACTATAAAGTCTTATTTTAAATACACGTAAAGGAAACAATGATCTTGATCAATGATAAGTTAGTATTGTATATTAATACAATAAATAAACTATAGAATACAATAGAATACAATAGAAAAGTAAATTTATTCTGGAAATATTTCTCATTAGAATAAAAATATTAAAAGTAAATATGGAAAAATTCTATATTTTTCGTCAAAAATCATATTGTAATTCAGAAAAAGTAATCGATAATCAACCTTACCTTCCATATTTATAGGATATAAAGTCTTCTAGATTTCTATAGTAATATTTTGTTGAATATCTTGATATATTACTATCATGGTGTGATGATTAATATAATCATGATCGACAATGAAGCACTGTTCAATTACTTAGTATTTTTGCTTCATAATGTCATACAATTCATTAAAAATTTTAATTGACAAATTCAGTTTAATATTAATAACATCAAATTTAAATTGCTGTAAATTTAAATAAGTTCGCAGGCGAACGTATTACATATTTTATGCATTCGCAAGGTTGAAGTTGTGTGCGTAACCAAAGCAATGTGCGTTGGCCAGTTCTTTCTTGTTGGTAAGTTTCCTGCAGTATGAAAAAACTTTTATTTGATTCATCGCTATATTTCTTACTTTTTTTTTCATATTGTTATATAAGCAATATTGGCCGTTCAATTGTAGTCCAGAACGTGAAAAGTATTTAAGTTGCCATTCATTTCAAAAAAATTGGACACCTCGTGAATATTTTAGTCCGTTTTATTACTAGTTCATTAAAAATTTGCATAATATAAACCCCTTGTAAATATTAAAACATACCATACATACTTGTTTGTTTGTTCATTTTACGTCACTTTATGCTGCTATGGCTAATCGGACGATGCTACAGTGGGAGCTCTAAATTTTGCCTATCCAGGTTTTATTAGGATAGGGATTTTTAACGAGTACCTGACATCGTACAGGCTCGGGACCCCCGTTTAACGTCCCTTCCGAAGGACGGCGTAACTAAGGATTTTTTACTCCCTTTAAAAAATCCTAGGGCCACCTGCCGGGCTACGAACCCGCGATCTTGGGTTTAGTAGTTTAACCATACATACTTAGGACATACCAAATCATTCTTACACAGATTTAACATAATCAATGACAATAGTTGACCAATAGATAAAGAATAACAGACATTTAAACAAATAATTTAATTTAAATTAATTATTTCGATAATATTAAGGGGGAAATATTGGTCAGTGCCTGACTAAAAAAATAACCTGTAACCACTACGGCCCGTGAACGAGTCTGAGGTTCAGTACAAGGTAGAGACTGTACCATGAACCGCCAGGTTTTCCCCCTTATTTTGGGTACCCAATTTTTACAATATTTTATAGAGGCTGGGTGAGCCCCAGGAGGGTCCTAGATCCCATATGATCCATCTCCCGCCGCAAACAGACTAAATAGAAGTAACAGCCCGCAGCGGGATTTGAACCAGGATTTCCGGCATGGCTACTGAGTGCTCTACCACTGAGCCACTCCGCTCCCCCAATAAAAATAAAAGTTAAATAAAAAATAGTAAAAAGTGTCAGGCTATATAATAACAAACTATATAATACATTTCGGCACGAATTCATTCATAATATCGATCTTGAAAAGTTGACTTCAAATTAAGAATATATATATACATTGTAAAACATATATAATTATTATTATTATTGTAATTTTAATTTAAATTAATCTATGTTATTAACTCATTAATTAAAAGGCACATAGTATACTGAACTATGAAATCTGCCAATAAATAAACGGTATATATATTGAAACATATTTCTGTGTATAAGAGAAATGAGAACTTTTAACGTTTTTATATCATACGTTCTACATTTTATATATTTTTTTATCTAAGAACAGAAAAACGGTATTAAGAAAACTGTTGTTGGAAGTGAAATATTCATATTCAAAGTTCTTTTAGTGGGATTAACATAAATATCATAATATTCATATTTAAAAATTAAAACTATAATAGATAAATAATACAGAACTGTTTATACATACTATTATTCGATAAAGGGAGCGGAGTGGCTCAGTGGTAGAGTACTGAGTAGCCATGCTGAAAATCCTGGTTCAAATCCCGCTGCAGGCAGTTACTTTTATTTAGTCTGTTTGCGGCGGGAGATGGATCATATGGACACTAGGACCCTCCTGGGGCTCACCTAGCCTATATAAAATATTATAAAAATAGGGTACCCAAAATAGGGGGGGAAACCTGGCGGTTAGTGTTACAGTCTCTACCATGTACTGAACCCCAGACTCGCCCACGGGTCGTAGTGGTTACAGGTTTCTTTTTTATTATTCGATAAAAATAATAAATCGAATGAAAATTTATTACTAACTCAAAGAAAAGCTCAGAAATTCGTTTAATGTTATTTATTTATATTTTATCACTTATTTATTGGTCTAGTATTTTAATATTTGATTTTTAAGCTGTAAAATTCTGATATTAAAGATATTTCTGTGTGATATGAAAATATTCATATCCCTACCCAGCCAATTTTCTTTGTAATAATTTGCTTATTTTTATTCTTGGGCTATTTCTGAAAATTCTTCAAGGCTTTTTATACAAGGACCTTAATAAATTAAACTATGCTTAAAAGTATATTATGAAAAAATATTTCATACCAGGACTTCAATGGAAAATGATTTCATACAATATTGCTATTCCCCGCAATTTATACACACACATATATATCTGTCTGGATGTGTTCTTTCAGTTCTTTTCAGAGCTATTGTCGTAAAACTTTCTTTTTATGATGTTTCGAGACTATTGTTCTCATAATCATGTTAAATATTAAAAAACTACATCCCATCAAGGGTCTTAGGTTCAGTACGTAAGTGAGGGTTCACACTTTATAGAGGCTTGGTGAGCCCTAAAAGCATCTTAAGATCCTACAGGGCCCTCCCCCCGGCTGTTAACAGATTAAATAAATAATTTATCTCGACGGGATTTGAACCGAGGACCTTTGGAACGGCAACTAAGCGCTCCAACACTGAGCTCCCATGTGTGTGCATATAAGTTCTATAAATGTTCAATACTTATGTTTTATCAAGGGACTCATTCTCTGATTATATCCTTACAAAATACCTTTTGAATAAATATAAAAGTAAATTAGGATTCAAGACACAGGAAACTCCCTTATATTTTTTTTTTTTCAAAATTGCCCTAATATATATGGAAAGGCTGTAAGATAGTATCTCCTCTTGATGGATGAGCCCCCAAGACAACATAATCCCGACCCTGAAGAGCGAGGGAGGACGCTGCGATGACTTACCCAGCGGGGATATGAGATAATGTGGTTTACTGTGGTTAGCTCCCGTTACTAACGGTCATCTCCCATCTCCTTTCATCTTCTTGGTCAGCGGTATCCCTTCCGTAGCAAGCCCCTTTCCTTCCATCTTCTTGTTACTTAACGGTAAATATCGTGTACTGTAAAAGCGGGACAGTATTGTTGAGCAGTACACTCTATATCCCTTTTATGTTACTGTATCTACATCCTCGGTGAATAAGTGGTTTAGCCAATTTATTTTCCAAGATGAGTTTTTTGTACTCAATGAAGCGGAGTCGTGTTGTTCACGTAATGCGTGCATAACTCACACAATGCCTGGAATTTTTCTTTTTTTATTATTCCTCCAAGATTTATTTACAATATATACAAATTACAAATATAATAAATAGATGCAATGCTGCTATATAAACTAAAATCTATAAAACAATGCCTGGAAATGAAGTTATTGCTTATATTACAACTCCATTTCAAGGCCAATATTGAGAGAATGACTCGATTCCTTTTCCCTCAACACATTTAAATATCTCTAGACAAAATTCTACTTTGCCACTTTTTCACACTAAACAAAAAATTGATATGATTTAGTTACTGTAATGTCCATCTGTGAATGGCATCTTCGATGCGTTGGTTGCTGGCTTCCTCATGCTCTAAAGGCCCTCTGAGTGATCTACTCCATGATGCTGCTGAGCTGACTTGAGCCCATTCTACTCTGGCTGTTCCTTGTCGACTACCGTACTGTTGTACTCCTGTCGGTGTACTGCTTGGCCATTTTGTGCCACTGGTTGTTGGGCTAGTAAGTGACAGAGGCTCTGCCTCTGGTACAAAGAGGTAAATCAGGTTGAATAAGATGAGCGGTCGTTTTAGATTGAACAATATATATATATATATATATATATATATTGTTACGGTCAGAGCGGAAAGTAGGACCGGCTTCTGATCTGCCTAGAGCGGATTAGGCAAACAATGGGATTAAGCGGAAGGGATTATAGAATGGCGTAGAACCTTCTAGATCGGTCTAGGTGGTCCTCGTCCGTGTTCCGAGTAATGCCCCACCACGACCTACCTTGCCTATATAAAAAGGACAGCGTTTTCGGCCGCGGCAGTCAGTATTAAGACGAGTAGTAATAAGACGAGTCAGAAGTAAGCCAGTGAGTAGCAGTTGTTAACTAGTGGCAGTATTTGTGAGTTAGTTAGTATTAGTATCAGTCTGTAATAAGTGCTTAGTGAGCAACAGTGATAATTAGTGGCCGTGTAATAAGTGTAATAAACTGTGTGGCAGTTTGTCATATTTGAAGAGTCTTACGGTCGGTGGACTTTAGTTAGCGAACTGTAAGTGTTAATTTGTAATTGTAAACTATAGTGTAATATTATTGTATTAGTACAAATTTATATAAATAGTTTAGTTACTTAGTATAAACAATATCTTATATTATTTGTATACTATCTTAGAAATTAGATAACATTTAGTAGAATATTATTATTGTAAATTGATATTAGTTTAATAATTTAACTGTTTTAAATAATCACATTGTATTCTTTCTAATTTGTTAATAAATATTAGATTCTTGAATTAAGTAATAGTTTAGTCCATTTTACACCCAGTAGCCCGTAACAAATTGGTGTCAGAAGTGGGATATTTTGTGTAATTGTTATTATTTTGTAATTATTGGGCTACTGTATGAAAAATGGCTTCTCAAAGTCTTAAATTAATGGATTTAAAAGTTGCAGATTTAAAACGGGAATTGGAAGAACGTGATCTGGATTCTTCCGGAAATAAAAGTGTACTGCAACATCGCTTGCGTCAATTTTTTGTAGAGTTAGGGGAAAATCCAGATGACGTCCTGTTTGAAACTGATTTAAGCAAGTTGTCTGCAACTTTTAAAAATGAATTAGGTACTGTTAAAAATGAATTAGGCAATGTAGAAAATAAGCTAGGTAATGAATTAAGCAATGTTAAAAATGAGCTAGGTAATGAGTTAAGCAATGTAGAAAATAAGCTAGGTAATGAGTTAAGCACTGTTAAAAATGAGCTAGGTACTGTAAAAAATGATTTAATGGATACATTAGAGTCTAAGTTAGGCACATTAGAGACTAAGTTAATGGAAAATGTAGATAATAAGCTAGCTAATGTAGATAATAAGTTAGCTAATGTAGATAATAAGTTAGCCGATGTAAATATAAAAGTAGCTGATGTAGAATCTAGGTTAGGAGAAAAATTGAATTCAGTTGAAAGCAAACTTAGGCAAAGAGTAGAAGCTCTAGAGGGACGTATGAGCAACCCACCGATGAACGACACCGACCGTTCCCCCGAGGTCAGTCTTCATAAAACCATTCTGCCCGCCAATAATGGGACGCCACCAGCTCACAACACCATTCCAGTATTCGACGGAAAGACGCCGTGGGAGGACTACATGACTCTCTTCGAGACAGCGGCTTCGATCCACGGGTGGTCACAGGAGACCCAAGCTTCAGCGTTGTGCCTGGCCTTGCGTGGAGACGCCTTGGGAGCTCTGCAGGGGATACCCATGTCGGAGCGGTCCAACTACGGGGAGCTGATAAGAAGACTGGAGATGCGTTTCGGCCACCGCCACATGGACCAGCTGTATCGCTCACAGCTGAGAAGCAGGGTCCAGAAGACCAACGAGACTTTGCAGGAATTTGAAGCGGATATTGCCCGGCTGGTAAGGAACGCCTACCCATCGGTCACCGACGATGTCTACGAAAGCTTGGCTGTCGACAAATTCCTGGATGGACTTCGGGACCCAGAGACACAGCAAGCAGTGAAGCTCGCCAGGCCGAAAACTTTAGGAGACGCATTATCCCAGGCCATGGAGTTTGAGGCTGTTAGGCAGTCTGTACGGGGCCATGCGCGAGTACGAGCAGCAGAAGCGGAGCCAAATGCGTACCTCAGCGTCGAGGACATAGTGACGAAAGTTTTGGAGGCTCTCAGGACCCGTAAGAAGGAGATACGCTGTTGGAGCTGCGGCCAACTGGGACACCCTAGAAGCAAATGTCCAACCCGTAACGTCAAAGCCCCCAGGAAGGCCATCAGAGTTGCGTCGATAGGAAGCAGAACGAACAGCTTCTACGTTGATGGGATGGTGAACGGGCGGCTGCGAAGCCTTCTAGTGGATACCGGCGCGAGCATGACAATCTTGAACTCCAAGACACTTCCAGCTGAGAAGATCTTACCAACAACTTGGGCATTACGGACTGCCACGGGACAGCCAGCCAAGGTCTACGGGGAGACAGTTGCCACCTTCATCATCGGGGGTCAACATCTGAAGCACCGCGCTCTCGTGGCAGAGATCGATGAAGATGTCATATTGGGCATGGACTTCATGATGGCATACGGGATCAAGCTGGACATGTCGAGAGGTGTGCTGACGATGGGAGACGAAGAAGTCATCCTTCGGCAGGTTCGTGCAAACATCCAGGGAGCCAGTGACAGAATGAAGGAGCGTTACGACATCAGGGCAGAGAAAGGTGGCTTCCAACCTGGAGATTTGGTCTGGCTACATGATCCTCGAAGAAGGCGAGGCTACTCACCTAAACTTCAGAACTCCTGGGATGGCCCGTTTGAGATCATCAATAGGATAAACGACGTCATCTATAGGATCAGAAAGCAGCCAAAAGGAAAACCCAGGGTAGTCCATTTTAATAGACTGGCCCCATACAAAGGAGACCATGGCCCGACAAAAGACCAGCAAGTCAGGTACCTCAACAACGTGGAGGCCAGTAAGGTATCAGTTGCACAACCTAAGGTACAAGGTTCCCGTGGAGTAACTCAGGCAGTATACAGAGATATCTTCTCGTTACCCGCGGACTATTCTCTGGCCCATTGTGTAGCCGAAGATCTGAGGACTTCCCGAGGGATTGCAACCGTCTTCAGGAAGAAGTTTGCTGGAACTGAGGAACTGGAACGCCAAGGACCACGCGTCGGGAAAGCACTCCACCATACGCACGAAGGACGACACCTGTTCTACTTAGTTACCAAGTGTGCTACTGATCAGAAGCCCACATATGACGCACTGCGGCGAAGCCTCGACGACCTGCGGAGTAAGCTTCTGAGACTGCGTGTCACCAAGCTCGCGATCCCTAAGTTGGGCTGTGGATATGACGGCCTGGAGTGGAAGGTTGTCAGGAACATGCTTGAACAGATATTCGCCAACTCTGGAGTCGCCATATTGGTGTGCACGTTCAACCCCTGGAAAGGAAATGCGTCTCCATCGAGGGAAGCTCATGACCGCCCGATTTCTCCGGACTATGCTCTGGGGCAGAGCACTTTTAAGGAGGGGGCAGTGTTACGGTCAGAGCGGAAAGTAGGACCGGCTTCTGATCTGCCTAGAGCGGATTAGGCAAACAATGGGATTAAGCGGAAGGGATTATAGAATGGCGTAGAACCTTCTAGATCGGTCTAGGTGGTCCTCGTCCGTGTTCCGAGTAATGCCCCACCACGACCTACCTTGCCTATATAAAAAGGACAGCGTTTTCGGCCGCGGCAGTCAGTATTAAGACGAGTAGTAATAAGACGAGTCAGAAGTAAGCCAGTGAGTAGCAGTTGTTAACTAGTGGCAGTATTTGTGAGTTAGTTAGTATTAGTATCAGTCTGTAATAAGTGCTTAGTGAGCAACAGTGATAATTAGTGGCCGTGTAATAAGTGTAATAAACTGTGTGGCAGTTTGTCATATTTGAAGAGTCTTACGGTCGGTGGACTTTAGTTAGCGAACTGTAAGTGTTAATTTGTAATTGTAAACTATAATGTAATATTATTGTATTAGTACAAATTTATATAAATAGTTTAGTTACTTAGTATAAACAATATCTTATATTATTTGTATACTATCTTAGAAATTAGATAACATTTAGTAGAATATTATTATTGTAAATTGATATTAGTTTAATAATTTAACTGTTTTAAATAATCACATTGTATTCTTTCTAATTTGTTAATAAATATTAGATTCTTGAATTAAGTAATAGTTTAGTCCATTTTACACCCAGTAGCCCGTAACAATATATATACCCTAAAGTGTCCAAATCGAATGAGTAGTTTATTGAGTATCACAAGGATCTAGCTCGCAGTACATTTAATGAAAAGATGTTAATTTAAATGCCACAATCGAAAAGTACTTAGCAGAACCAATGTCTTCCATGAGAATTTTTATTAAATCTGATTCCATGGAAAAAATATCATATTTCAAAATTCTTTATATTGTATCTATTTGGTGACTGAAAGTAGTAACTAGGCACAGTAGTTGGTCTTTAAATTTTGTAACGTAGTAAAATATTTCTATTATTCATTGCATCCTTTGGAGGGGACGGTCCCAAGCGATTGCGGTGTCAGGTACACTCTAATGTTGCCTGGAGAGGCAAAATTTAGGACTCTTACTGTAGCATCGTCCGGATTAGCCATAGCGGCATAAAGAGAAATTAAATGAATAAACCCAAAATTGAGAGTTGGATAGCTGTAAATCCCGGTTCTAATCTGGCTGTGGCAGATACTATGGATCAGTAAGATGATGCATTAGTTAATCTGTTAGCAGCTACTGATCAATTTTGAGATTTTCAGACCCTTTCTGGAGACCCCGGTCTCTATAATGTAGGTACTCTTAATTGGAGAAAAATCCTGAGGGTTGAGTGGGACCTAAGCTGAAATAACCTCCTTGTAACAGCACAGTCTCTATTATGTACTCAACTCAAGACCCTCAATAGATTGGAGAGATACTTTTTTTGTATTACTTCTTTAGTAATCAATAACATTCCAATTGTGAATTGTAACAAATTATATTAGAAATAAATAAATTTAAAAAAATAATAATAACGTTCCAAATATAATTATTAAATGGTATAAGGGATTTACTCATCTAAAAACGAAAACTTCTGTCTACTTTTCGAGGTCTACTCAATCATCAAAACCCTTCTGGAATACATGTTATACCAGCTGAGACTAACAGGATCAGATATGGCTTAAATGTAGAGAGAAATCGGGGATTGGCTGAATAGCAGAGGGGGAAAATTCGGCATAGATGTGGAACAGCTAATGAAAGATTAACGAAATCCATGTATATAGATATCGGGAGGGTTGGTACGTGCTTTACCAGAACGGACTTTGGATTATATTCCAGGTTTGCCAACATATCCTATTAGTTAAAAACTCTTAAGATTATTAAAGAAAGTACTTACTATCACACACTTCGTTGCATACTCATATTACCGCTGAGAATAAGAAAAAAAAATTATGTAATGAAAGACTAATTATAATTATTGTAGTGCTTCCAATGGATTGTTCCTTTATAAAACATTGTTGAATCTTTTTAATATTTATTTGCTAGTTTAAATGCAATAAATAAAATACAAGTACTTCAATCATTACACAATACTTATATTTAACTTTTTGTTCTGAGAAGACTAAACATTTCCATAATGAAGAATCGTTCTGCGTCATCAGTAGCTCAAGGAATTTACATCAAGTAATCCCCCAATTTCAGCTATCAGGAACAAGCAATTTTCTAAAGGAAATTGCTTTAGAAGCCACTGGTATCAAAACCATAATTTCACAACTCATTAAAATTAGCCATGCAGACTTCAGCTCTGGAAAAACTGGTCTGTATCCTGCTTCTCTGTGGTGCTTCTTGCTAGGGGCGTAACAAATGTTCTGGGCAATCAAGTTATATATTTCCCTCTCCAAGAAATATATACCTCATGGTTTCTCATAGATATATCTCAGATTGGTTTTAACAGTTTGACTTATTAAGATCAAATATTTGGCAAATGTTAATAACAAAGCTCAGAGCTTAAAGAAAATAATTACCTACAATATTTCGTTATGTTACTGTCTAATTCAAAGCTAACCTTTTGTAATTGTTTTTCTTATTTATATTAATTACATTCTTCTGTCATAAATTGAACTTTGCCAACATATCCAAAAAGAACATGCATATATAAAAAGAACATGCTTTTTACAGACCTAAATCGCTTCCATTTTCAAATATAGTCCGATACCTATTAAACAAAATGCTAACCTGAGACCCACCCAGATTTTCAGATTGAATTTTATTGTTATTCAATAAATGCATCATTTCTGAATTTATTGATAACGTCAATTTGGTATCACATTTTTTTTCTTTTGGAGTATACATGTTACAAGGTAAAATGTAGGTAGACAGCTAATCGAAGCTGCACTGCCAGGAAAGGAGGATTCGTAATAAGAAACCAATAATTTACTGAAAAATATTTTATAAAATAATCAGATAAAAACAAAATACAGGGAAAAAATCAAAAGATCTTGCTGGTTTAATATCATTACAAGTATTTTCTATCATCATAAGGCACTATTTAAAACACCCTCCAAACCAACTACTTTGATCAAAAAGTAAATAAATTTATAGCATTTATAAAGTAAATAGATAATATATTTAAAATGTTTTCATATCTTAAAATTTACTTTCATGTCAGTATTTTTTCCCTTTTAGCATCTCAAAAAAATAACTTTCAACCTCTTAAAAATAAATATTTATTTTTAAAGAACTCTACGGGAGTACTCAATGTCGCCCAACGGTGGATCAACCCCCTATTTACACATCATATGCGTTCTTCATAATTTTTTTTTTTTTTTTTATTTATTTATTGAAATTTACAACTGTATACAAAATACATCTAGTAAATATAATGAGTGAATACATTGACATGAGAAGACAAGTAGAGAAACTACCCAGTGGTAGTACGCAAATTAAAAAGTTCAGTTTAGAAGGTCACGAGGCCATCTTCTTTTCAGACGCCTCGGAGGATTATCGGGAATCGAAGAGGAAGCTAGGTTTGAAACTAGAGGGTTTGAGTGGGAATCAAGTTTGTTATGAAAGGATATATACCGGGTTCGGGCTAAATCAGCAACAAATGGGAAATTAAGGTCATTATGGATGACTTTATTCTTAACAAAATAAGGAGCGTTGAGGATTTTACGAAGGATTTTGGATTGTAGGGATTGGATACGAGAGGAATTCGATGGCTTAGTGGAGCCCCAAAGCTCTATTCCGTAAGTCCAGATGGGTCTAATGATTGTCATGTAAACGAGTCTCTTGTAGTTAATTGGGAGCTTAGAACGTTTATCTAGTAAATGCTGAAGTAGCCTGAAACGGCGAGCTGCTTCTTGTCGTTTCAGTCTAGTATGAGGGTTCCAAGTTAAGCGTTTGTCAAGGTGTAGTCCTAAGTACCGGATCTGTTCTACAGGACTTATAGGGATGTTGTTAAACGATACAGGGGGGCAGGAAGTCGCAGGTTTACGACGGAGGGTAAAGGTGATTTGATGAGATTTGTGAGAATTTATTTTAATCCTCCAATTTTGACACCAATTTTCAAGGTCAGTGATGTGGGATTGAAGAGTACGGGATGCTATAACTGGATCACTGTTGACAGATAATAGACATGTGTCATCCGCATACGTGGTAAGGATAGTATTAGGATGAGTTGGGATGTCAGCTGTATAAACTGTGTAGAGAATTGGGCCGAGGATACTGCCTTGAGGAACGCCGGCAGATTGAGGAAAGAGGGGTGAGTAGACATTATTATGATTTACTGTAAATGATCTGTAGGAGAGATAGGATTGGATAATGAGAAAGTATGTAGGAGGTAGGAATTTACGGAGTTTGTAAAGCAACCCGGGGTGTCTTCATAATTTAAATTCGATTTGTTGCAGTCCATTTTAATGAATCCATCTTATATGTAAAATAAATTAATACAGGGTGACCACTAACAGTTTGTTGTATGTTAAGTTTTTAACTTTAAAGGTAAACATTTTAAATTGGATATTACCATTATTTGTATGTATGTATGAAGCACATTTCTTTGTAAAGACAGCAATGATGTATGTCCAGGAGTGAGCAGGGTTCTGCCTATTTTTGGGCGGAGATAGTTCGCTTATCCGCTCATTGGGTGCAGCACAGTCGTGACTGTGAGATATAAAACTGACTTGGATCCATTGTTTTTAATCCCTTTATTTTAACTATCTGAGTTTAACTTTAAATCTTTATTTTTATAACTGTCTTAGTTCATTTATGTTCCAACTATCTGAGAGTTCTGTCAGAATCCTGTGTATAAAATTATAATAGATGGGAAAATGCTGAATACTTTGGGTTTGCAGAAAAATTGTTCTGAATAATACAGGGAGAAATAATGATGGGAATAGCAATATTTACATATGTAATAGCTACGCGCATTTTATATATAAAATTTAAACCAAAAATCAAAACCTTACATATCTAAAATACTGAAAAATAACTTACCAGCTAACGTTTCACAAATACAGGCATCATCAGGACATACACCAAATAAACTTCATTGCAATGAAAACTATTCGCAACAGGTCTCAAATTATCAGTTTTAACAGACTTATCAATTAAAAAACAGCAAACTCACTCCAAGAAGCTATCTCAATCAATACTAAGGCAAAGGAAGATAAAATAGGAACAGCTGGGGAGGTTATATTAAAAAACAGCTGGTTACCAGAAAATACAGAAAAATAATGATTAATCACTAAAGTCAATAAAACAAACAAAAAAAACACAAGCAAATGGAGTAAAATTTATTGTATTAAAGACCTTAGCTTCTTCACTATAAGAGAATACTAGGCCAATAAAGCTATTTATGGAGATTTATCTCAATTTTATTATGAAGCATTTTAAATATACTAATAAATCTTACCAGATTCTTTTACTATTTTTGTTGATTGGTGAGTTTATCTTTTCTTTTTCCGTCTTTTCCGCAGATCGTCTGTTTTAAATGTAACTTCCCCAGCTGTTCCTATGTTACCTTTCTTTGCCTTCGTAATTGATTAATCGTCTTGGAGAGAGGTTCCATTGATGAGTCTTTTTGGACTGTTGATGTGGGATGATGATGTTGATGGGCTCCATTCAATCTTGTGGATTGTTTTGGTCTATGTATATAATTATACCTGAATTAGCGAATCGCCAATTGGTAAGTTTTTTCCATTATTTTAGAGACTTAACGTTTTATTAGTTTTCTACTTACTTTATAATAATTATTACAAATGCCCATATATATTTTTTAATAATATTATACCGATTACTACTAAACTTTTTCCTCTACTAACTTTATTTTTGAATGATGAATCGTCTTTTAATCTGACGATTAAAAGTTCATTTGCATTGTATATATTTTTTTCGGCTTTTTCCGACATTAAATATAATATATGAGGATATAGATCGGGCCCATATTCCCTGAGACTTGCTTTACACGAGCCCTGAGTTGATTGATGATATGGGAGGGTTCAAAGAAGGGCCTTGATCGTATGCTAAAGGTCTGCTATGACTAGAATAATGATCCCGCCGCCGTGCTCAGCCCTTATCATCTTAGTGCCTATAAAGTCGTGATGGTGTTATTTATTTATTTATTATTTATTAATTTCTAAACTAAATTTATGTCACAAAAACTATATTTATGATTTTTCTTTAGAAAAAGGAAATCAGCCTGGGAATAACTTGAAATGAAATTTTATTCCAAATAGACAAAACTAATGGCAATATTTTTCACACTAGAGATGGGCGCTACTGTTAATTTTAGTTATAACATTGTTCGCTTAGTACGAGTAGTACTGTGAAGTAGGATTTCAAGAGGGCTTAGAATAGTTGACACGTTTTCTATCAAAATAATAAACTAAAAATATATTTAGAAAATAATGAAAAAAAATTACGAATTTAGAACTAAAAAAACAAATCCCTAATTCTCTAAAATATTGGAAAATTACTAACCAGTCAACGCATCCCCAAACACCAGGCATGATGAGGACATACACGAAAAAATTCACATCAATGAAGATCGAACTCAGCACATCTCACACCAACAGTCCAAACAGACTCGTCAATTAAACCTTTAACTGCTACAGATGATATATGCCGGCGCTTGGGAAAGTGTCCTCTTTGCTGAAGTCGATATATGCCGCACTGTTTTTCTATATATTTGCTACTTCATTCATATCCATATATCATTCATGTACCGTTTGCTTGGGCTATCGGTGGCTACCTGCTCCGGTCAGGTAACCAATCTCATTCTTTTTTTTCCCTCTCTTTGTGAAACAACCCTTAGTTGAACTGCCTTTATTTTCTATAAATTTTATTTTGTAGTTTTTGTTTCGCTATTTTTTTTATATATTTTTTTTAAATGGAGAAACAGTGGTTTAGTGCTGAGGAAGCAGCCGAATTCATAACTATTGCCGAAAGTGGCGATGAAGGATAGAATGCAGGTAAAAAGTATGTAGCTGAGGCCGGTAGACGGGTAGCCGGCCCACTTAGCGCTCTGATAGACTTAAAGCTCTTCACTCGCAGCAGTTAAAGGGTTAATGAGAGCTGTCATAGTCCAAGAGGTCCTAACAATTATATTCATTATATATATATAAAACTTCTTAAATACCAAGATTTTTTTGTAAAGAATTCGAAATCTGCATAAAACCTTATTTACGTAATGAGGAAGGAGATAACAGACTGTGTTCCAGACAGTTCTCTGTTATTGGCCGGGTCTCACGAAAATGGCCGCCATATTGCAGATTTCTAAAAGTTCGTAGTTTAAAAGTATTAAAAACTCCCATTTGATTAAAAAATATATAAATCAAATAAATCAAAGTATAGGTTTCATACAAAAAAATTAATAAAATAATACAAAGTTACACTATTTTACTACAGAGAACTCCACTTTATTTAACAGGATATGGTACTTTTCCCACTGATTATACTTAATAAAGAATTAAAGCATGCCTAGTAGAAACATGAATACCCAAATAATTCAAATATAAAAATGAAGTGGTTTACAATGATGGGAGTATGAATAAAAAATAGAAAATAGAATATATCTTATTTAATATAATCCTTGTTGGAAAAGAAAGTATCCTATCCTTCAAGTAAGATACAACCACCTAGGCCACAAATATATGCCGTTCCCTACCAACATAAATCCTGCACGTGTTTCTAATAGCTCTCTATCTTCTGAATCCTACTGAGTCCTTTCTGTGTCAGATCAGGACGAGTATGGAAATTTATTTTAGTCCTCGGACGATTAAATATTCTCATATTTTCTATTCAATATAGACTGAAAAACCTGTATAGCTTTTCGTAAAACAAGTAAAAAAAAAATAATTCGTTTAATTACTCTCCCCAAAATACTTAATATTTCATTGGGCATTTTCGTTGAAATGATGAAGAGAATGAAAATAGGTGTTTGAAATACTGAATGTCGTCTTTTAGAAAGGGTATAAAAAGCTATATATTGGCATATTAAAAATTTATTATTATTATATATTGAAAGTGGTAACCGATTTTGATGACTCCATATTTTGTACAGTAAAAATCCAAAATTAGGCCGCCTTAACGAATTAGTAACTCATTTTTTAGTAGTCATAGTGTTTACTTAATAGGGCTATTTTTATTGATATTCATAATATAGCGGAATATAGAATTTTTATCTCCATGAGTAATAAATTAGAGAAAATATAAAATATACTATAATAATAAAAATATACTAATATACTATATCCATAACAATACACTAAAAATTTAATGAAATATAACAATACTTTTTTAAAAATTTAATTATTAAATAATTAAAATCCAAAGCAAGGCTGCAAACAAGTATTCTTCAAGTTGCTATGGAGTTTGCTGGATTAAGTTTTATAGTTTAGGATTAATATTCATTCTGTTACGGGGTTTGTAGGTCAAACTGTAAAACTTTTTAAGAAACCAAATACTCCTATTAAACACTTTTTATTAAATATTTTAATGAAACGACATTCTTTAAGATTAATATATAATAATTAATTTGAGAATCTGGTCCTAAAGGGATATTTATTCAATAAAATAATAATTTTATTCAAAAAAATTCTTTTTTTTCAGGTGTAAACGGCAATATCCCGAATCCATTTTGACTAGTTTTGCTCCAACATCTGTATGCATAACATGATCTATTTTATTTTTATTTGTCACTAAAGTCACTGGTCACCAACTACCTTACGAACCCGAAAACCTTTCGGTTAAAGGTTCCTTAATCCATAGCCAATTTTTGGTATAATAAAAAAAAACTAAAATGTTTTGAAACTACTTTACATAAAATAGAAGAAAAAGAGGGAAGATCATATATCTGTAATATTTGTTTTTTAAAGTATATAAATGATCTATTTTAATAATTATGTTTATTAAAAGATAAATGTTGGAAATGGTAGGGGATGATGTAAATAAATTTATCACAAAATAAGAATAGCGTATTTTATTAACTTAAAAGTATTTATTTTCTGTAAAATGTATCGACTTCACTGGGTAGTGAAGTGGGTTGGGTGACCATTTTCAAAAATTTTCATGATATATCCATGATATATATATATATATACATGATATCAACCATTTCCACGTCTATATTTATTATAAATATTAGGATTTTTACATTCAATTATTTTCAGTTTTGTTATAAATTCCCTCATACTAGTGCTTTAAATGTAAGTACTTGTGTGGTCTGCCAGAAAACTTGTATTTTATTACTATACTACAAAATCATTTTATAACTATGGTATAGAGAAAAATATTCGATGTTTATGAAATAAAAAACACAATGTCAGAATTGTTTCATTCATAAAATCATCTCAACACTATTCCATTAAAAAGCTAATGAATTAAATATACAGGTGAAACAGAATGAACAAAAGAATGATTTGACCTTCTTCCGACTTATCCGACGAATTTCCATTCTCTGTCCAGAGCTGGTTTGAGCCGGGAAAAATATGAATTTTCCGCTGGAAACACACACACAGGGAAACTCAATTACTGATAGTGCGACTGCCAACTCTGTGTTTTTTATCTGTACTAATTTAGCTTTATCTGCTAATGTAGCTACGCTTTTAGATTAACATCGCCGGCATTTTTATAAAATATTATCCTTTTAGTGCGTATGTTCTCCAATACCATTAATATTTTTATAAATTTCCATTCTTTTAAATATTATTGATTGTTTTATATTCAATAATGAGTATAAATGAGACGTTGAGGATCAAAAGCGGATAACTCCGTAATTTAAAAACTCGACTTTTTTCGCTAGCCTAGTGTATTTTCTTTAGTCTTGTCAAACATGACACTTTGCCTTCTTATTCCTCGTGCATTGAGCCCGTTTCTGAACCTGAAGTTTCAGAAGCACAAAGTATTGTTTGACAAAACAATATAAACAGTTGTTTTTTTTTAGAATTTAAAGTTATCCGTTTTTGATCCTGAACGCCTCAAATAGTTTGTTTAAATAATGATTTATAGCTTGTATGATAAATTATAATAAATTACTTGTCCCAATCTACAACAAAAATAAAATATCACTTACAGATGATTTTAATTATTAGTTATCAATTTTTTTTTTTCTTGAAGTCTTTTTCAATTTTATATTCTTTCGGAATTTTTTAATAATTACATTTTGAATATTGTAATTGAATCTGTTGCTCGTGTGATTACTTCTCATAAAATTTGATGATTTATTTCTTGTTGTTGGACAGGATTGTATGCCTGTATTTGTGTTACAATAATCTGCACATATACACTTATGTATATTTTTACCTCTAATTAAAATTTTTATTTAAATTCTTTTATGATTTTTTTTTTATTAAGCCCAAATTATCATATTTTTTAAATTTAATATACCGAAAAAAATTAACATTTTATTCTCTAAGCTAAAAATCTAATCGATGCTAATCTTAATATAATAACTAGTAAAGAAACAAAACTTGTATCTTTGAAGAACAACTTAACTTTTTTTTATACAATTTTTTTATTACATAATGTTTCGAATTTTTTATTATTCTATAAATGTCAAAATGGCATTTAATTAATAATTAAATTTTATTGAGCTAGAGACTAATTAATATTATATAAAAGGAAGTGAGCAATGATAAAAACTGTTGGAATAGATATTGCTCGTAAAAGATCCTATAAAAGTTGTGTTAGTGTTAAACAAACAAGATAAAAAACAAGATTGATAGGTTGTTAATTAGGCGAAATATTATTGATAAATTAATACAAGAACCTTTATTCAAAATATAGCATTGCCGAACCTCCCTGTTAAGTAATATATAGTAATAATGGTCTGACCAACCATTTACTTTTTATAGTGATTCATACTATCAATCTATTTTATACTTCAAATATAATTGTTTTTTTATTTAATAATAAATATAAATGGTTTGTTTAAATATTAAATATAGATTTTTTGAATTATAAAAGTAAATACTTTCCTGAAATAATTATTCATGATGTGTTAGGTAATTTATAATAAATATTCATGGATTATCCATATTGATAAATCCATCAGAGTCAGAGGTTTAAAAGCAATTTAACTGGAAACATAGTTATTTATAATATTAAATATAATACTATGATAATTTATAATTTTGATAATAAAATATGATGTGTCTAGATCTTTTTTATATTGCGAAAATAAATTAGACTTAAACACGAGAATGATTCGTACTTCAGATTTTTTTCTATTGTTTCCCAATCATATTGTAGATTTATTCTATAAAAAACTCATTTTTATAACTGATATGACTAATTTCTACTAATTTAATTCTTCTATATTTTTGTTTATTTATGATGACCACTGCTTAAAAAATATAATTATTCACGAAGATCCTAGTAACGCTTGTATTGGTGACCTTAATCGAGATATTGCAGACAAAGCATTTCATCAATGCTTTGTCTATAACAGAATGAATATCAATCCTAAACTATTAAACTTAATCCAGCAAACCCCATAGCAACTTGAAGAATCCTTGTTTGCGGCCTTGCTTTGGATATTAATTATTTAATAATTTTTTTTTTTAAAGTATTGTTATATTTCATTAAATGTTTAGTGTATTGTTATGGATATAGTATATTATTATAGTATATTTTTCAGATTATTTTTTTTATATACAATTATTTTCTCTAATTTATTACACATGGAGCTACAAATTCTATATTCCGCTACATTATAAATATCAATAAAAATAGCCCTATTAAGTAAACACTATGACTACTTAAAAATGAGTTACTAATTCGTGAAGGCGGCCTAATTTTGAATTTTTATTGTACAAAGTATGAAGTCATCAAAATCGGTTTCCACAAAGTTTTCAATATATAATAATAATAAATTTTTAATATGTCAATAGATAGCTTTTTATAACCTTTCTAAAAGACAACTTTCAGGATTTCAAAAACCTATTTTCATTCTCTTCATCATTCCAACGAAAATGCCCAATGAAATATTAAGTATTTTTGGGAGAGTAATTAAACGAATTATTTTTTTTTTCTTACGAAAAGCTATACAGGTTTTTATTTTATATTAAATGAAGTTCACTATCTCGTATCTTTGCATCCTTATTAATCTATTCTAGATAACTGGGACATCTACTAAATACCAACAAATACAGTAGTAATAATGTTATAGTTTGTATTAACATATTTGATACATTGATGATAAATTTCAATAAACATTACTTTAAAACATTACATTACTAGACTGAAAGGACAAGAAACTGCTTACCGTTTCAGGCTACTTAAACACTAATAATTAACTTAGACAAATGTTTTAAGCTAACAATTAATTACAAAAGATTCACATACAATACTATTATAAGACCTATTTGGACTTATGTGTACTTGAAGTATAGCTTTGGGGCTTCACTAAGACACTGAATTCCATTCGTATCCAATCCTTACTATCCTAACTCCTTCGTAAAATCCTCAATACTCCTTACTTTGTTACGAATAAATTCATCCATAATGGCCTAAATATCCGATATGTTGCTGATTTGGCCCGAACCCACTATCAGTCCTTCCATGAAAAACTTTTTTCCCAGTCAAGCCTACCTCTTCAATTCCCGATAATCCTCCGAGGCTTCTGGAAAGAAGATGCTCTCGTGATCTTCTACATTGAATTAGTTATTTGAGAATTACCAGTGTAAAGTTACTCTACTTGCATTTATCTTACTTACTTGTTATATTATTATAATTAAGTTGTAAATTCCAATAATGAATTTTTAAATTTTAAACAGTAAGGATTAGTTATTTTCTCAATTCTCGTTCCCAAAATTTAAGTACCTGCCTTTAATCAAATAGAAAAATAAAATTTCTCTGTAAAGAAAGGGAACTGTACTAATGATTATTTCGTTCCAAAAACGGTTACCCCGATCTACTCGTTACTTTCAGGTGAAACGTTTTATCTTCATACAAGTCATTTCCCTTAGCGGTGTAGTTCCCCATTGTCTCCTATCTACCCCCATTCAAATCCTGGACAGGTCTCAGCAAAAGAGATGGCATAAGGGATGAAAAGCATGAATGGGAAAGAGGAAGACGAACAAAAGTAATGAGTGTGTTCTGTAACATTTTTATAAAATTGGGTAGTATTAATAATAAACACTTTTATTCCTTTTCAATGAATTACCACAAAAAAACAACAACAAAAAAAAGTTACACTAAGACTCGATAATGGTATGTATATATAGTTCTGGCATTACTCTATCTTTTTTATTGTTACACTTAACTTTAAAGATTGATATTGTAATTTGCATATCTGTAAAAGAGAATAAATAATACGGATGGAAACTGCAAAGTAACAGATAAATCTAAAAGTAAGTAGAATCTAGGATACTATGCGGCATTCCTCCTACGTGTGCACAGAATGAGCAAGATTAGATTGGCGAAAAAAATATTTTCTAGGAGAAGAATATCCCTACAACGTGGACTAAGGAAAGTTTAGGAAAAGCTGAACTTAACTGAATGTCATTAGTTATCTTGTTGGAAGAAAGTGAAATTGGGAGAAAAGTGAAAAATCTGGAACGATTTTGGAATGAAGAAACACCAGAGAAGGTTGGACGAAATTGGACAGAATCAAAGGAACGCATGAAGGGATATTGGAGAAAGAAAATTCCATAAGACATTTAAAAAAATTAATAAATTCTGGTAGAGAAAAAATTGATTTTTTGATTTGTAATCTCTGGTTCATTAAAAATGTTCGAAGGCTTTTCAGAGATGACAATATCATAGAGGAGCATAAATTATTTCAGACCTTATGATGTTAATAGATCACATACAAATTTTAAGGCTTGGAAAGCTTCTAAAAAATCTTGAATGAACGAAATTAAAATCCAGGACCCGATTATACAAGAAAGGTATGCTGCAGAACTTGGAGCATGAATGCTGTAAAAAGTTAGGCGAAAATTAGGATTGATGTCAGAAATAAAACTTTGCAAGCAGGAACAACAGCATTGTGTGAGTAAAGAGTCGTGTAAACCATGGCAGGATGCATTATTTATTCTGCTAACATCCGTGAATCGACCCAGTTGGATCTGGACTATATCGTCAAGCTCACACTGCCTCTAAAAAGTGAGAAATATTCATAAATCGCCATCATAAGCTTAATAATGTAAGTTAGATCTACAAACAACTAATACATAAACACGGGACCTATAAAGTAAATATTTTATTCAGGAAATGCACGGGTTCACCAGGACCTTATTGACTATTATGCAATATAAATAAAAAAATAATAAAACTGTACCACTACAACCCCTGAAAGGACTTGGATTCAGTAGATGGTATAGACAATGACCGTGCTGGGAGGTGACATGTCCCAGATCACGCTGAACCACCAGGTTTTCCCTCTGTTACGTGCACCCAGTTTATAGAGAATAAGTCCCAGGAAGGTCTTATGTCTGAAGATCTTACGGGGTCCAACAGCCAACAGTTAACACATTGTACATCGTAAGGTTAATTATATTATCAATTAATATCTATCTAGCTATTTAGATTTTAATCGAAGTGAACTGGGTTGGGAGTGCAGTTAAGAGATAAGGCACACGGTAAATCTGGGTATGAGGCGTTCAGGATCAAAAACGGATAACTGTATAATTTCTAAACTTGACTTTTCCAAATTTTCTCTAGTTTAGTCAAGCAATTTTATCTAAAATTGGCACTTTTCCAATTCAAGTTCGGTTTTGAATCTGAAATTCGGGAACATAAAACTGCTTAACTAAAACTAAAATTACAAAAGAAAAGTTAGTTTTTTAAATTTTGGAGTTTTCTACTTTTGATCCTGAACGCCTCATCATGTAATCTTTGTAAATGTTTCAGACATTAACTAGGTGCCAAGTCTTTTGTTTTCTAATTCTTCTTCCCATTTCTCATTTGTACCAACCAGCTTGGATATGAATAAACCAAAATGTAACCTTCGCCGATCTACTTATGAACTACTGTAGAATATTAATTCGGTTACGAGAGCAGAATAATTAATGCGGCAGATGACTAGCTCAGTTGAGCAATATCCAGGTGAGGAGAGAACTTCTCGGATGTCAAAATATCAGCGAGATGTTAATTACTCCCCAGAAGTTGGATGTATCATTTAGCTATAAAGTTAGGCACCGGAGTCTCGCCAGCAGCCGATCCGGTGAGAGATTTTCTCTTCGCTGAGAATTAATTTCGCTAATTGTTTCGAGGATCTTCCAAACATTATTTCGGTTAAACTGTGACAATATCTTTTAATAGGCAGAAGAAGCATAACTATTACCTAAATGGTTGGAGAAATGGTCAAAAATACCGAGAAGGTAGTGCAGTATGAAGGAGAAAAATAAAGCAATAAAATAATGAATAAATTACATTTAAATGAACTTAATTTTTCTTGGCTGAAACAACAAACATTAAGTAGTAATAAATAAAATCAAGGCCAGCATCGAAAAAAAAAAAGGTCCCAGTTACTTCTGGATATCGGACCTTCACCTCATGTAGTAATTCTGTATTACCATAACTGTAAGGGTTTTGTAATGCTTTTATTAATAACAATAATCTACGAGTGAATACGAGAATACGAGTAGAATGGTCCAAGTAGAGGTAAAAAGATTATTCCTTAAAAAGTAATAAACTTTTCATTAGAAAACGACCTTGCAGATCTGGATATTACAAGCCCTGAAGAAGATCTTTATCTTGGTTCGAAACGTCGAGTTCTAATATATAGTTATATCTATATAGTTCTAATATAACAAAAAGCTTTTCAAATTTAGTATTAGGTTTTGATAGTTAAGTAAAAATTCATACATCGATATATTTTTATTTTTAAAAACAAATTTAAATATAGTTGAATTTTAATTTTTTTTATTAAGGCAAGTAATAATTTTTTTCATATAAAAAAATCTCCCATCTACTTGTATATTAAAAAAAGTTAAACTCAGAATGTAGAAAATTTTTTATTAAGGTTAATGATAAAATCCAGTTGTGTACCACTTTATTACCCTAAGTGGTACACGTTCATTTGAGGACCATAATAGATTTTTATAAATATTATAATAAAATATGAATAAGTTTTCTCAATTACGATGTTTGAGATTAGTATATTAATATAAATACTACGTTTGATTTTTGTTGGAACCGTAAATGGTACTTCAATAAATTGACTTCATAAAAACTTTTAAATGTAAATTCAATATAAATTTCTGCTCAAGCGGATTATTTTGAAATGGAATGGTAAGGGAAAATTAAACAAATACTTGGCTCGACTGCTACGAGCTGTATTTCAGTGTGTTTCAGAGAATATCATAACTCCCTCGCATATTTTGTTCATGCTTCAATCACTCCGTTCAACACATTGTGTTGTGCTTTACGTGTTCAACGAGCATTGCACCCAGCATTGCAATATACAGACTTCTCTTTTGATATCACTTGATATTCCCTGACGATTTTATTTAAGCAACACCACTGAGATATTGTCACCTCTTTGTTTCGTTCATAACTTTTAGCCGATTTAATTCAAACTTTGCAGAAATGTTTTGATTTACGAAGTAATAAACTGGAATACATCGTATGATAATTGGTTTACATTGGGCATTATTATTCCTTGTGGCTAAGCAAACATAACAGAAACTTAAGAATGTTTACTAAAACCTTCCACATAATGGGTTGCCAGTAAGTCATCTAATCATTAGTAAGACATGTTAACGTGGTAATAAATATGAATATGTTTATCGAAATTGTATTAAAATATAATTCAAAGCTTATCAAATTTAGTGATCGAGACTAGTATGTTAAGCATAAGCAGTAGCTGAAATTTTGGTAACCCAAAAGTAGTATTCTGCTTGAAGCTGTAAACTGATTTTAGTAAAAAATACAAAAAATTTTTAAATATGATCGAATTCATTCTAAAATTACATTTAATTTGGCAAATTCTTTTTAAAATGAAATGAATAAATAAATTATTAAAGGGAAATTAAACAAATTTTGTTCATACATTTGTATATCTTTAAACTTGATTATAATATTTTTCTATCTCTTTAATAATAGACGACTTAAGACTCTTATTATAAGTGTAATTATAAAACTATTGAATAAATAAGAATGTTGTACTTTTACGAAAAAACAATGCTTACAGATAAATATTTAAAATTGCGTTGTATGTAAAAAAAATTGTTTGGATGAAAAGAATGACAGATATTGACTTACTCATGCGTAGAACTGAATAACTTATATTGAAAAAGAAATATTAACAAATTAAGATGATCAGATGAATAGTTGCCTGGAAGAAAGGCGTATGTTACATTTTTTAGTTTTGGTTTTTTTTTTATGGAACAAGGTCCATGTGATGGCCCCTACCACTAACGTTAGTTTTTAGTTGCCTAAACAGTCAATAGAGGTCAGGGATAGCACAATCGTTGTCCATATCAGAGGATGAGCGGTCTCTCAAGAGACAAAGTTCCAGTGGAAGAACGGCTCATGTGAAGATATCCTAACCTTGCTAGAGTAACTTACAAGGGCGTAAGTGCAATCTATAAAATGTAAGAAGGGCCTATGTGACAGTCACCTAATTAAATGACCCGTTCTCTTATTTTGGCTCACCCGTAAACTTTGAAAAATGAAGAACATGCGCCCTTCTTCCAGGCAACTATTCAAATAATGATCAAGATGAGAAAATAATGATCCTTAATCTGTCGATTATAACCAACCTATAGTTGTATGGAAGGTAATATGCACCACTGTTTCCAAGTCAACGGTAGGGCCTGGATGTGATATGTCCAAGACCACGTTCAACCGCCAGGTTTTTCTCCTAATTTAGGATGCCCACATTATAAAGGTTCTGTGAGCCCTAGGAGGGTCTATAGATGGAGGTACACATTGTGTATGTATGTAGAGGGTCTGGAACACATTAAATAAATTATCTATTGCAGCCTGATTTGATTACGATTCGATGAGATTTACAGCCAGAGGACCTTCAGTATAGCATCTTTAGCTACCTCGTATTGTTGGTAACTGCTGTAGAACTGACAAGAAATTATGGGCACTAACATTGTCAAATACACATTTAATGTAAATTTTAAAACTGAAATAAATTAGATAAACTAGTATTTACTTTTAATGGAATAGTATTTTAAGCAACATAAATCGATGAGGAGTTCTTATTCCATTTAGTCTGATTATTAAGGTGTTGTTAAATCTTGTTGTTGTTGAAGGCATCTTGTGTATTTTGGCCTTTATGATTTTCTTGCGCCGCTATCAAGCCGAGAGATTTCCCGGTTCCTGACAGATTCATTCCCACTTGATGAGATACTTCCAACACAGGTGTGTTTCTCCAGCAAGATATTCCTGTTTCCAACACATTTAGGTTATAAAATTTTCATTATATTTATCATAACGGTGGTTTTATGTAATATCGACTAGGGTGAACATCTATATTTTTTTATTAATCCAGTAATATCCCAGAAACAATCAACCAATCTCTTTATTTCAAACAATACCCATATTATATCTCACGTCTTCGTAGCTATGGATTAATTCCTGATTTAACAACAGCGCTTAACAATTACAACACAATTGACATAACAATTAAAAACACAAAAGACGATAATAAACAAAAGGATTACTTTTGAAATATCAAATATTTAGAATCAAAGAACCTATCGTCATGCTTATAACTTTAGATATAACAGAACACTGAATCTTATAAATTTAATTTTCGAAATGACAAAGATTAGTTTAGTTATGGATAGTTATATAAAAATACTTATGTTGTTTTTTAAAGGTTTTTTTTTGGTCAGTATCAATAGTTCTAAAGTAATCAATAGTGGAGCCATAATACAATAATTGTGTAAGCATGTAAAATAAAACAACCGACTTTGTCTTGATAGAACATGATTCGAAAAAAATATTCACTCGATCTAAAAAGGTTAGTCGAATGGCTCTGATAGAGCTCACCAGCAGACAGAGACTAAAGAAATTCAAAATGGAGATAGAAATCGTTGCTGTTTTTGTTTATGCTGGCAAAAATTAAAACCTGTTGCAAACTGACATCAAAAAATAACTTTTAAATACAATTGAATTAATTTTAAATCCTACAAATTATTTTGAAATTACTTAATATTTTTATTTGAAAAGAAAAGATATGTCCAGGACCGGGACTCGAACCCGGGTCTTCCAGATCACGAGTCTGGGACTCTACCATTAGAGCTATCCTGGGCCCTAATGAAGCATGCTTCATGGTCATGGACATATCTTTTCTTTTCACTGATCCTAAGTCCCCGCGTTCTCGCATCTTTGTGAACTATACGAGGGGAAGAATGTTCTTTGAACATTATTTTAATTTGGATCTAGTTGACTTACGTCATTATAATACGTAATTATTTTTGAAATTAATTGGTGAACAAAGGAAAATTAAACTATAATTTTTCTTAATTTTGTACTACTTTGAACTCTATTATATGATTTTACAAATATTTTAAATCAAACTGCCTATTATCATGCATATAACTTTAGGTATAATAGAACGCTATGGATAGGTATATAAAATAAACTTAAATCGTTTTTTTTTTGTTTGGTTTTTTCTCCATATTGAAAAAATCAATAGTGGAGCCATAATATAATAATACTTATGTAAGACTGAAAACTACACCGTTGCTGACTCGTGTAAAATGAAACAATCGACTTTGCTTAGCACGTTGACTGCAACGGCAATTTTAAGAAATCTAGCCTAAAATGATAATTTGATTTAATCACATTATAATATTAAAAACTCTAATTCTAATTGCATCGAGTTTAATCGTAGCTGCACAAAAAATGACAAGTAAGCACAGGACGAGATAACTCGTGGTAGGCGTCCTAGAAATGAACGCAATCTACGAGTTATCTCGTAGTTGCCAGTCAACGTGTTAATAGATCATTACGTAAAAAGATATTCACTCAATCCACACAGTCGAATGGCTCAGATAGAGCGCAGCAGCGGACAGAGACTAAGGAAATCCTTAAGACAAAGGTTTCTGTTTACGTTGGCTAAAATTAACATGATGAGCCGATTTTATCATCAAGTGAGAAATTCCCTGATCGGAGCTGAAGAAAGATTAAGTCTGAAGGTATGAATCTTTTATACTCAACTGTGATTATATTCTGGGTGTACCAGAGTAGCAGTAGTACCATTGGGTGATAGAGCCTATTTGCAAGCTATGACAATACATTCTTTTAAGTAACGACTCGATCACTAACCACGTGGGATTGTGAATCTCGTTAATTGTATATTGGATTGTTTTTATCTTTGTTATTACGGCTAAGTTGTTGGGTGTACTTTGTGCATATAGTATTTCTTTTTTGGAAATTCGATGATGTTTTGTGATTATTACTTTCTAAATTTTTCCATATGTCCCCTTGGCTCATGGTTTCCACCCAGCCTTTTCCAGGTGTCCACCAGGTCTAAGGGAGGAGCCACAGTTAGCAATATGCTTTATATTTTGTCAAAAAACCGTTTTCAGGTAATTATTACACAAGTATCCCCTGGTTTTCAATCTCTCTTGCATAAAAGACGTAGATTTGTTGGATTTCTAAGTATTTTTATTATGTACTTTTTGTGTTTATATGGTTGTTTAGAGCTAATATTGCAATTCATTTGCGCAAATATACCTTTTATATAACGTAAATTTCACACACTCATTTAAAAAAAATCTTAATCTCCTGTATTTAATCATATAATTCAGTTACGTTATATTATATACAAAATATTATATACCCGTATTTACCCTAGGGTATGTTTAAGCATCACACACTCAAACCAACACTGATCATTTTGAAAAAAAAAACTACTTAGTAATGGAGCAGATATGAAAACCTCGTTTTATTGCGGAGACATGAAAAACGTTGTACGATTTGTACATCGAACGGAAACAGTTCATCTTTTCACAAACGTTAATATAATATGTTATTAACCCTTTTAAAGGGCGTATAGAATGTTTTAGTCCATTTAAAGTCACTTTATGCTTAATTTTACCTATTCGGTTAATACTATGATAGGGATCTTTAACGAGTACCTGTCACGGCACTGGTTTAAGTACACCCATTTAAGGTTATTTATTGCATAACTAAGGATTTTTTTCTCACTTTAAAAAATCCTAGGATCAACTCGCGGGCATCGAACCCTCCATCTTCTGCATAGAAGGTTGTTATAATGTGTAAAGTGAATAAATACTTTTAAAACTCAAGGGATATTCCTGCCTGAAAAGGTCATAGATGAATGGAAGTAGATAAAGCAAATTCAACTCGTAACATTGTAGGATTCCCTAGAGGTGGGGGAGAAGTGTTCATGTAGCCTGCCTATTTCGCTCACCCCTGGGGATTCCTGAGGACAGTGAGCGGGAAGGCTTCGCTATAAAAGAGAAGTACATTGAGGTATATAAATGTTGTTTGCATAAGCGTGCAAAGCATCTACTAGTTTTTTTGTAAAAAATTTCCTGCCTAATACCACATTTAAATTTTGTTTACATTTAAATTAAACCAAAACTTGTATCCTCTCTTGGGCTACTAATAGTTCTAATAAGATATAAAAACCTGTACCACTACGACCCGTAAACGAGTCTGGGGTTCAGTACATGGTAGAGCCTGCACTGTTTCATGGACAACGGTTCTGCAAGGAGGTGACTTGTCCTAGCTCACGCTCAACCACCAGATTTTTTCCTCTTATTTTGGGTACCCAATTTTTATAATTTTTATAGAGGCTGGGTGAGCCCAGTAGGGTCCTAGATCCCATATGATCCATCTCCGGCTGCTAACAGACTAAATAAAAGTACTGCCTGTAGTCGGATTCGAACCAGGATTTCCGGCATGGCAACTCAGTGCTCTACCACTGAGCCACTCCGCTCCCCCATAAGATATAAAAGTTAAATAAAAAATAGAAAATAGCTCTTCCACTGTTGTACCACGGTTGTGCTGGGGGCGGGGGGAGGGATCTGTCCGAGATCACAGCTCAACTGCCAGGTTTTTCCTCCCATTGACGTCTGTGTAAAAACCAGGAATGTCGTCTCTCTTTTTCTCTCACCTTCTTCATTAGATAGATTCATTAGTTTCATCCCCAAAGTTAATTTTATGATTTGTTTTCTTATTAATCAAATATTACAATATAAACACTCATTTACCGTTAAATCTTAGTATTAATATTTTTTTATTACTGGTACAGAGAGGAAAGTTAATAAATATGTGAATTATTGAAAAGTATCCCAGTTACTCTCAATATTAATAATAAACCAGTACCATTACAACCCGTTAAGGGTCTGGGTTTCAGTAAATAAATGGGGTAGAGACTGTACTGTTTCTTGGACAACTGTTGTGCAGGGAGGAGATTTGTCCTAGATCACGCTCTACCGCCAGATTTTAACCCTTATTTTGGGTACCCGCTTTACAGAGCTTGGGGCTCCAGGAGGGTCCTTGAACCCAGGAACTTCGGCATGGCAGCTCAACGCTCTACCACTGAGCCACTCCGCTCGCTTAATTTAATAATAAAGTGAGCGGTTTAAAAACTTAAAGTTCATATTAATTTTCTAAACCTGGACAGTAATATATTTTTACAATTTGGAGGCGGTCATTGTCGCCTCTTAAAGTGTATTTCTTAAAGAAACGAAATGCTCCTATTAGGCAAACGTCATCCTTAATAACCTGAATAAACAATAACCATAACAATTTTGACGCTACTCCTGATATCAGAAAAAGAAATTGTGATGGTACAACAGGATTATGGACAGCAATACAAAGTGGAGGCGGATAGATCTGGGCCAACAGTCATCAGTTCAAGGATGGGCGGACAGAGTCGGGCACGATTTAAAAGGAAACGGCGTAAGATTGTATTGGGCAACATTACTAGCATTAGGAGAGAATCGGAACGTGGTCCTTGGGCGATTAATTGTTTGCCAACGTAGCTTTTTCAAATTATCTCGAAAAATCTGTAACAACAAAGCATTTATTATACCGGGAAAGCAGTTAGCCTTATTATATTTAAGAAATGTATTCAGTATACATCTATCATGTCAACAGAGATAAAAACATTTCGCTCCTTTAAAAGAATAACGACACAACTAAAAAGTTGGCATTTTTGACTTAAGCCTTCAGCAATGGCATATTGTATTGTATTGTATTACTGATATTCTATTTCCAACATTTTTTTTTATAATAATAATTTATTAGACGTCGGAAACATTTTTTGATACAATAAAAAAATAATAATATATGCTATAATAATAATTTTTTTTATAAAAAGAAACTCTCCTCCAATGCAAAGTTAAGGCATTACAACGTTGTGATAAAGCCTGTGATTTTATATGATTGGAAACCACTTGCCTACCCAACTTGGAAAAACTGCTAAGAATAGAAAGGAGGGACTTAAGAAAAATCTATGAGCCCAGGAAAACACAGGAAGGTTACAGGCGAAGATCTAACGAAGAGATCTACAGAGAAATCAAAGACCTGGAAACTGAGATAAGAATCAGAAGGCTGGTGTTCTATGGGCACATGAAAAGGATGAAGGAGGAAGAAAGATCTTTAACAAAATTTTTAGCTGCAAAAGCGTGGGAGGATACACGAAGCAAATGAGAGAAGAATTAAAGAACCTTAAAATTTCAGATGCCGACTGTCTAGATAGAAACACATACAGGAAAACACTGAAAAATGTCACCAATATTGGAAGAGGAAAAAAGGAGGGGAACAAAGTGGTCCGAAGAAAGAAAAGAAATGGAATCGAAAATCATGAAACTGAGATGGGAAGAAAGAAAATCAAGGCTACCAAAGAAGCCTAACCAATGATATTCGCATGGTCCTTAGTGGCCTGTACGTGATACAAAAAAAGACATTTTTTTATGAAAACAAATTGTGGTACTTATTCTCCAGGTTGCCAGAATGGGTGGTAAGGGCATTTAAATATGACTACTACATCTACGTCACGATCTTATATGATTTGTAATCTATAAAATTGTAATTGTTAGAAAACAAATTTCAAGCTTTTAAAAATTGTCTAATGGTTAATAAAATAATTTCAATATCATCATTAAAATAGGAATTCTTTGCTTTACCAATAGACAAATTTTTATTTTCTCTACTCACATGTTTCAAATATCAGATGTTTCAAATATCTCTACTGAAAATTTTTGTTTTTTTGACATTCTTCTTTTGAAGGAGCGGTATGGGGCCACCTATGTTATAGTGATTGGCATAACAACCTTTTTTGCCAAATTTCGCAGGTTTGCAGACAGGTAGGTGTGATAGGATTTTTTTAAGAAAGCGAAAAATCCCTGATTATGCCGTTGTTCAGAGGGAACGTAAAATGGTGGTCACGAGCCTTGCAGTTTCAGGTTTCTTTAAAGATCCGTATTCTAATTATACTCGGATAAAGCAAAACTTAGGACTCCGATTTAGCATCGTCCGATTATCCATTGTTGCATAAAGTGATGTTAAATAAAGAAAGGAACATATGTCACACAGAGGAAATAGTTCTATACTTGAGGGAATCCACCTAGTTCCACAAAAAAACCAAGGTTAATCAAATCACTTTATCGTTGGGAAGAAAACAATGGAAGGAAGTAAGGACCTTACATAAGCGTTTGTTAGCTAATCGTCCAACTTACACGAGTTTTTACAGTTAAGGCTCAGAGACCAGAAGAGAAAGGGGGAAAGCCCTAACAGCTATAAAATTTAATTTTATGTAATCAAACATCTTATAAAATGTACTATACATTAACTGCAATACAATATACACATATCTGCAGAAAATGTAAGTATATACTTGTATTTTTTTTAATCAGAAGCAGTCTAGGTGTATCCAAGCTTCCTTGGAAGATACTATAATCATAAAATAGGCGATAGTAAATATAAAGACCTTTCGTCCCAACGTTAATATGTTAAATAAAATTTGCAACAGAAATCAGGAGAAAAAAAGTGAGAGAGAGAGACTTGTATTGAGTGAAGCATGATCGTGTCATTCTGGTATTTTTTGGCTTGAAATGGAATTTCAAGATAAGTAATAACTCCATTCCAAGCCTTACCGCTTATGTACTAAGTGAATGACACAATTTCCTTTCCCGAAATTCAAGAAACTTATTACGGAGAAAATTCGGCGATGCGGTATCTTTCGCCTTTTACGAAGGGTGGATTTGTCGATTCGGAGTTCCTTCCATAATTACAGCAGATCAAGGAAGGCAGTTTGAAATTGATATTTTTCACAACTCACCCACTTTCTCGACACCCAGAAGATCTGTACACCATCCCGTCCTCAAGGAAATATCTGTAACGTTGGCACCGATCGTTAAAATCAGCATTGATCGCACATTTCGTTGCGAATAACTGGCCAAGGATATTCCCCACGGTTCTCTGCGGACTTCGCGCGACCATCATAGATGACTTAAACTTTAGTGTTACAGAAGCTGTTTATGGCCATACTCTTAGATTACCAGGAGACCACCTTACCGCATCATCCTATAAGCACGATCTTCCAGGATTCATTCAAGACCTTAAGGATTACATGTCGAGTCTGCGTCCGGCTAAATTTCGCGAAAGTAACCGCAGCATTTCCTTTCATAAGTGATTGGAAAACTGGACTCACATATTTTTACGTGAAGACAAAGTGAATTTACGAGAACTTAACTTCTCGTTGGACAGAGTAAAGCCCACATTTTTGTTATTCGACACAGAATCAGCTACAGATTACCTCCTCAATGTCCACAGATAACACAGGATCCGCTTAGTAGAAACTAAAGAAGAACCAAGGACAAGCCCGGAAGAGACATCAAGCCTAACATCAGATTTTTTGTCGCGGTTGTTTAAAGGGAAGCCCAGTAGCGATGATACGGTTAAAACATTAAAAACCGCGATTGCCTACTTGACCATATGTTGGAGGTTACAATAATAGTGGTAATGCTACGTGCAAGTACAGTTTAGTCCACAGAAGTGACATTGTAAACTTATAAGGTTGTGTTGCTGAAACAAACGATATTATTTTGCCCAACGAGGTAACACACTTATTCACCGGGGTCTTAGATATACATATCCATTCTTAGTCCTATAAAGAATTCTCCTTATTAAACTTTAGATACTATTTACACTTCAACGCCATTTTATTATCCTATACTTGACAGATTATTATAACAGTTGGTTTAAACAAACTATTCTTATCAAAAGCAACCAGGTAATTCAGAAGCATTTATTTGTTGATTATGCCGAGGACTGTTAGGAAGCTCTTTCCTTCCGGTAATCTTCGGGCCTCGACTTTCTGTAGTCTGGCATCGGTATGGGTCCTTTCCTTGGTGTGGCGATGTTCTCCTTCTTGAAGTTGGATATCGCCCTCGACACCCCGACGCCGATCACAGCTGTTGTTGCGGCACTCAATACACCAGCCATCACCATCGGGAACCAATGTCGTACCATGGAACTGCGAATACATTTGCTGCGTTAACAACCAATAATTAATTTAAAAAACTATGTAATCTTCTCAAAAATGCTGTTAATACTACGTTATCTTTTCATTTGAATTAATAGTAGAATTTGGACAACTAAAGACCCTGATCCATCCCAATTTCCAAAGTGAATGTTTTGTTTTTTCCTTGTCACCATACTAATCCTAATCACTAGTAGAGTAAACTTAAAAAACGAATTGCCTACCTTAAAAATAACACCAGTCACTAAAGGTTGTAAGACAAGCATCATATGCTCCAGACATCAATAAAGTGTATAGTTCTCTCTGTTCAAACTAACATGAAATACAATCCCAACTTCACATGAAAATTACTTTTCACTCTAATCCGACAATCATATGGTAATTCAACGCCATGTATTTCCAATATTCAAATTTTCAAACGATTGACATAAAAATAAAACGATACCTCGAATAGTACGCTCGTCATTATCAGTCCGAACATGTGGATTTGAATTTAAATTGTAGTCATGTTTTTTTTAATAATAATTTTTTTATAGACAGATCCACTACTATATATATTAATAAACTACAGTTTTTATTATTTAGCATCAATGTTTTTAGTACTCTTGGTGAACGCAAAAAGAATTTTTGTTGAGTTGCATGGGGGGTCTTTTTTTGCTTGAGGTACTGCTTCAAAAGTAACTGTTTTTAGTTATTTACTAATATTAAATTACCAGTTACTTTTCAATCACTATAGTGTTCGCTAATCAATAATGTATTATAACGTGTTACATTGTGGTTTTATTGTAGTACTGAGTTCAGGGATACACCGTACCCCTCCCCCCTCCCCCTAATGTGCTACATATGTATAGGTTAACAGAGGAATATGTTTATTATAAAAATAATGAAATATTATATTTGTATGTTCTAACCATGCCCCTATAATCCTTTAAGTGCGGGCGACTCTCGGGCGATGCGGTCAATATAGCCTATTTCTTACCATAGCTGGACTGAATACTTTTTCCTCGAGCCAGCACTATTGTTTGATTAAATGTTCTAATAACTAACAAATCATTATTATATTTATTTTGCACCAGATTTTACAATAACAGAACGTTATTTTCAAGCTATCATATATTACTTTACTTTACTCGATTTTATTGTTACAGCATAAAAAGAAGTAAGTGCCTTTGCAGCTACTTGAAGTCTTGATACGCTCAAAATAACAATAATACCTAGGGCGATTGCGAACAATATATCAATAATATTTGCCATAAAATGTATTAAAAATATCAGGATATTTTTAATTTGAACCCTGACTTGACTCACTTTTATTTTTTTCTAAGTTGTATATATATATCGGTCTCTCATTAAGTTATTCATATTATTTTAATCGTTACTTCATGTAATTACTAAATGAAAAATCGAAAAAAATTGAAATGCATATATGTACTCTTAGTCCCTACCTATTACTTTCGCCAGACGCGTATATGCGTCCATAGCACATTAAGGGTTCACTTTTTCCTTTTATTTATTTGCAGCTTCTCATGTTGGATCCCCACTTACCTTTTCCTTCAGAAAACCTCATCAAATTTCCATTGCTCCAGTGCATATAGTCATAATTAAAAAGTTTGTTACATTTTTTTGGTTTTTAATTATGGAATGTAGCTGTATACATAACAATTTCATTTTGAGAAATGATTATATATCTGTATAAACAGTTATATAATAAATTAATAAAGTAAATAAAACAGTTAAATTTCAACCAGTTAAATTTCAACCAGTTACTTTTAAACCGGTAAAAGTAACTGGTGTACCTAAAGGATAAAAGATCACCAGGTTTGAAGGAGGCTTGACGACCTCTCATGCCATTCCCTCTTGTCTTTTTAAATTTTTTTATATTTCTCTGATCATTATTATATTATATATTAAACAAATTGTTACAACCCCCTATTGTTTGTTATTAACGGTAACTTCTCGGAATCCACAGGAAGAGCGAAGAAGATGAGAGCGACGAAGGAGTCCAGAGCCTGGAAGAGGCGCGGAGGGTCATCAGGGACCTGAAGGAGAGGCACAGGCTGCAGTCCTACCAACTGTTGTCCTGGAGGAGGAGGTACAAAGCACAGGTAAAGTACACCAAGATATCAAGTTGTTTTTGTGTTTTTTTTTAATAAAAAAGGAGTTTATCCCGTAGGCTGCCAGCTTGTATGTGGGGGCAGTTAAAGTCAAGTGGCGTCATTTATACGTCATGATATTAACTGTAATCAGAGGTATCACCCACTATTTCTTCCCAATAAATAATTTAAAAACAATAAGTAAAAATACAATAACATAGGAGATTTAACTTAACCAGTATGTGCTTATTTTGGTATTATTGTTTGTTTGTTGTTGCTTAGAGGCGTAAAACCCTAGGGTCATCAACGCCTGTAGATTTTTTATTTTTATAATTATTTATCTTTAAAAAAATAAAAAAAATAAAAATAAAAAAATTAATAAAAAAAAAATAAATACAAAAAATAAATAAATAAAAATAAATAAAATAGTCATATACACATACATACTAATAAATAATCCAACTATAATAAGGAAAAAAATAAAGCAATCGGAAAAAACAACAAATGCATCTATAGCAGGGACAATGGATGATCAAATATTGATTATTAATTTACAGTTTGTAATGAATTTCACCACTTTGTCGATTTCAGTTTTGTTGTCTCTAAGTGCTTCTCTAACATCGGGGAGTATTTTGAGCTGATTTAGTATTTTTTTATAGGAGTAGCATTCCTCAAACATATGTCTGATGCAAAGATTTTTATTAAACCTAAGGCATATTGGTGGTGCATCCCTTGTAATGAGATGTGCGTGGGTAAGCCGGGTGTGTCCTATTCGAAGGCGAGCTATAGCCACCTCTTCATGGCGTTTACTACGATTAGATGTAGCCCAGGGCTTTACTTCCCTTTTTATATATTTCAGTTTACTGGCTGGACTTTCATCCCAGAATTCCTTGCCATCTTTTGTCTATACATTCTTTAAGGGGGCGAGCAAGTTCTTGGGCGGTTAGACTAGCTGTGCCTCTACCTGGGAGGTTTAGAGCTGCTCGAGCAGCTTTGTCAGCCATCTCGTTCCCGACAATACCCACATGTCCCGGGGCCCAGATGAAGAATAGTTTTTTGTTTATGTGATTTAGCATTATTAAATATTTGTGAATGCGTTGGACTATGGGGTTGAGCGAGTACATATTGTTCAATCCCTGGAGGGAGCTCATTGGATCGGAAATTATTACTATATTGTCTGTTTGTATATTTGTCATGGAGAAATGTAGAGCGTATGCTATGGCATTTAGTTCGGCGGTATAGACGTTGCAGAGGTGGTGTAGCTTTTTTTTATGGGTTGAATTGGGCGTAATAAAGGCAGATCCAGTTGAGTTATCAGACTTTGAGCCATCTGTATATATTGCAGTGTGGTGTGGTAAAGATTGTATCAATTCACAGAACATTTTTCGATATTGCGCGGTCGGGGTGTCTTGTTTACGGAACTTGGACAGCTGTAGAAATACTTTAGGTGGTATGTAAGTCCAGGGTGGTGTATATGTATCCATTATATTATGGAGTGATATGTCTTTAAGGAAAGCGATTGCAAATGAGATTCTTTCTGCGAGAGGGAGGGTCGAGTTCGGTTTATTATGGAAGGCAGAAGTAAACTTAGGTTTAAATATATATTTATGAGTGGGATGATCAGTTTGCAAATATAGTTTGGAAATATAATTGATAGCCAGTTTCTGTCTTCTAAATACAAGGGGAGGAAAACCGGCTTGGTATTAAATCTTTGGTTAGAATTTTGGTATTAAAATCTAGCATAAATTCCTGTTCCACTTCATATAATTACAAAAGGGCGAAATTTCGGTGATATTACTGTAGGAGGAAATAAGTTTGAGTATGTCGAGAAGTTTACATAAGTACTTGATATTATTCGAGCACGGCTTTACTAAGCTCGCGTCTTTTATCCCGAAATGTAATCAGAATTTATAAAACTATCATCCTTCCAACTCTTCTTTACGGATGTGAAACGTGTCCGCTAACTGTGAAGAATGATTAAGGTATTGGAAAATAAGGTTTTTCGTAGAATATTCGGACCAAAAAAGGATGAGACCACTTGAGAATTAAGGAGATTACATAACACGGAGTTGTGGAGCATGCACCCGGTTAATATTATTGAAGCGTCACGAAGATTAAAATGAGCTTGTATTTGAAAGTACAATGTTTGAATTATTATGTAAGATGGCCATTGCAATTTTAAATAACCATAGTTACAATAAAACATTAATAATGTAATTCATTTTCATCGCCAAAAGTTAGTCGAAATGTAGAGAAAAAAAAATTAATTAAAGAATAATTTTCTTCTTCGCGGCATCGATTCTACCAGCTTTTGCAAAACATGTTTAGGCATATTCAACCATCCATTGAAAGTCTCGCTCTTGAGTGTAGCGATGTTGCGTCTTGAAGTTGTACAAATTCTATGGTATATTTCATCCCACAAATGCTCTATGGGATTAAGATCAGGTGACATAGACGGCCAATTCAATAGTTTTTTTTCTTTTTTTTAAATATTGCATTGTTATTTTAGCTGTATATTTAGGATCATTATCTTGTTGGAATATATAATCCTGATTTAATCCCATAGAGCTGGCAGAATTTTTTTAAATTATTCTTTAAGATATCACAATACACACGAGCAGTCATCTTACCATCAATCACATGCAATTGTCCCATACCGAATAACGAAAATAATAAATATGATTCAACTAACTTTTGGCGGTATACTTTTGACTGTAAAATCTTTGTTTACGTTTGGGCTGTGCAAGGGATAAGAATCTCTCTTTCTTTCCTATGGGGTAATTTCCGAGTTTCTTTCCGAATGAGCATGCGGTCCTCCGGGAGGGGAAAGCATTCCCCCGCACCTCCACGCTCCACATGAGCACTGAGCCGGGAAGGCAGAGGCCCGAACCCCCAACACGGAATCCAGTCTGCCCTGAGCCCCTGTCAACCATGGTGCACAGAAAACTTCTAGTTGCCAGTTTCTCCTATATTTACATACAGGAAACCATAAAAAAACAAAACAGAAAAAGCGATTTCATTTTTTAAAATGTTTTAAAAACGTTGCGCAATATCTATGTCGCGTGCACTTTCGAATTCACTACTCAATTGATATATATTTATTTCTAATATAATTTGCTACAATCGCTGCCATACCCTACAGACCAGTCTTAAACTTCAAAAACTTGGTAAAATTTAAATTTATCTATACAGAATCACGTATACAATGAAAGAAAAAAATTATACAAAAAACTTTCAACAGAACTCAATTGTATATAGGGGGCTTAGAAAGGGGAGTTCAGAGTAGAGAGGGGATGTTTGTTCGACAATTCGGGGAACTGAGTTTTCCCCGTACCCATCGAGCACGAAACAAATGGGTGCTCATTTTGAAGTACCGATAACTCTCGGCTCGCCTTGTACTCATCTGAGCAAATCAGGCCGAACGAATGCTCAACTGTATACGCTGCTTTATAGAGCACAGTGAGTTGAAATAAAAGCCGTGCTATTTACGTCGCTTGGAAAAATATTATTGACGACAGTCTTCTTTAAAATGAATCATGACTTATTTTAACTAACTTTTGGAGGGCACTATAACGACGGTCACATTAACCTTCTCATATAATAAGATGATATGCCAGTTGAAAATACTCATCTTGAACCGCACATTACTGGCTATGTTAGTCATTCTCCAATAAACTGTCACTTTTTTTATTGAGGTATATTTTCAAACCTTTTTTTTAACAGTTCCAACTTTATAGATAAGATCATGACGTCACTTGACGGGTCTTTAACAGCTCCTACAATTAAACAAGCAACCAGCGGAATAAGTACCGAAAATCGTTTTCATACAAAACATTATTAGTATGGTAAACAGTATCACTTTTCTATTATTATTTCTAAAAAACTGGTTTACGACGTGTAATACATTTGTAAGATTACAGTGTTATGCGGGCAGTGAATTTCAAAATCCCGATCAGGAAAGCAATACTGTACCCAGATGAGGTTTCGAGCATAGAAGAAGTTATCTGGTGGGAAATAACCTGTTAGCATGCCATAAAAAACCAAAATGTGCCTTAAAAAGCAAATATGTGCAGTCTAAAAATTACTATTAATATATGCCGCACTAATACTTCTAAAGTGACACTAATCAAAAATCGTTTGTTTTTTTTCGTTGGTGAGTTATGACCTTGAAAGAAATGGGTAAATATATCTCGACCATTGATCAAAGCTTGTATGCCTGATGGCACTTGTGCCACTCATAGTGCCCTAGCTCACTAGTAGTTTTCCTGTTTTTCCAATGAAGCAGATTTTTTACGTATGTCAATTTAGAAATACTTGTGGGATATATTCAATTTATAACGGTGTATAAAAAAAATGAACAGAATTGTGCAATAAAGACTTTACAATTGAATTTTACTGAAGAACGTCAAAATCGTGTTTTTAAAGAGAAAGAAAAATATAATGACGCTTTTACAACCCCAGGAGATAGAGTGATTAGAATATTTTTACAGTTGGAACAATGGGGTTGCTCCACCCCTATTAATACTTTTAAAATGCCATTTCTAAGACATTTATCGTTTAATAAATATATAATTGTTTAAAATATAGTAAAAAGATGAGTCGTGCTTCATCACTTCTTCGCCACATACACAATACACATTTAATGTTGATAAATACTTACAAAAAACCCATAATACATTTTTTTTCTTATAATATATATTGAAATATTAAAAATTCGCATTACTGTTATAGTTTTAGGCTTATAACACAAAACCAACGGAAGTTTTTACGTAAATTTCCTGCTATGAGAAAAGTTTTGGGGATATAGGCCATTTTCCTCACCCATCCATCATTTACTTATAATTTGTTATCTTTGGTCTCTTCCAAGTGATGGTTTCGGGTCAATATAAATATTTTTAAAATCCGATATTATTTTGCTTGAATTTAAACAATTGTCCTAAACACTTTAGTATTAGGATAAAAATCAAATACTTTTATGATTCATTTTCCAAGTTTTGAAATATTGTTTTCAACCTTGGAATGTTTTTTTTTTAGTTTATAACACAGCTTTGAAACGTAGATGTATTTGTTAGCGACAGTGAAATAATAAAATAAAGAGTTAATAATCTCTAATGCTAACATTTTACGAAAAAACACGAATTCATTCAAACAAAGGCAACTATTATAAACTGAAAACGACTGGTGCAACATTATGATACATTTTCCCAAAAATGTTTTAAAGATCACAAATTAAAAATCATTTATAAGAAAATGCGGTTTTACTTCGTGGTACTTACCATTATACTCGATTTAGTAGTAAAATAAAATTGGACACATTAACTTCAATTGTTTTAATAATACTTTATGTTTTTCCAGGAAGAAAATATCCAGCGTATGAATCATGAAAGGAGTGAACAGTTGAGGAAGTTGTCGACACAGTTGCTGCTGTTCGAGGCCCGGCTTTGCAGAAAACAACGAGACATCAGCCTGATGCTGACCCATAGAGAAGCTCTAATCACCAAGCAGCAGAAGATCATTAAACAGCTCCAGAACAGGCTGAGCGATGCCGGGGTGGAAGTAGCGGAAGAGACCAACCTCGACTCCCTCAACGACAGCGACAGCGCGGTCATCCTCGAAGACGAGGACAGCATTCCTTGCCACAACGGAGTGACCGTAATCAGGAGCGTCTCTGATGCCCTCGAAGCTCCCAATAGCAACAAGTATTCCCTCTTGCGCCGAAGCAACTGCTTACTTAGGAGACCAGAAATCTTAGAGACTGTGTATAGCGTAGAAGAGGATGTGGATGGACAGGAAGGTGAAGGGGAACGGAACAGTGCAATGGAAGAGAGCACGCCTCGGCAGAGGCCCAAGCTGAAGGATCTCAACGGCAGCTTCGAAAGGTTGGATGGAGACAAAGACCCTCCGAGCCAAGTCACGACTTACAACAGGGTCATGAGCAACCACCGGTCTGTAACAAAGCCCAAGGATGTAAAGTACAAGAGGATCAACAAGGCCAAGTCCAAGTCTTTAGAAGAACTGAGGGGGAGGTTGAAAAACTGGGTCGAGAAAGGGAATAAGATTGCTGTTTCCCTAGACCAGACGTTTGCTTAAAGTCGCCCTCAGGCGATGATTCTATCAGTCCAAGATCTTGCACAGTAAGGCATGCATTGTCAGGACACTTTTCAGTCCCTATACATACAAAAAATTCATTATATGCCCTATTCCTTTCAAATATTTGTATTTTGGTCAGTAGTGTACGCAGAAATGGGGTGAGCGGATTTGATAAAAAGGCATTTGTCATTTGTGATCACTACTGTCTATAATAGCTACATATCTTGTTATTTGGTTTAGGTTAATTGGTGTTTCATAACTTGCCATATTATTGCCGACATACTGCTTAAGATACAATCTCATGTTGTCCAATATAAAAATCATATAAGTCTAATAAATGTTGGGAGGAGATATGTTCAACCTAAGGGGCATTTACCCTCCTGCATATGCCACTGATTTAGAGATATTCCCATTAAAGTTGAATTATTTTTATCAGTATTGAATGCTCTCATGACTGATGATACTAATTATATTCATTCCTGAACATTTAAATTATATTTGAGTCAAATTGAATGGAATCATTGCAAATGGGGTTAGTATTATCAATCATGATTTTTAGTTATATTATTCAGTTCAATACGGGATGACTCATGATTTCTTATACATTAATAATAAAACATAATCCTGATAATACTATATTTTTGTTATAAGAGTGTCGAAATTAGATTTTTGGATAGTTGTCAACCTTAAGATTGAACAGAATGTTGCCATAATAGTTCATACAAATAATCATTTTTTTTAATTATTATAATGAAGGCAGGGATGTAATGGTTATTGTGCCAAAAAGCAGGTTTGGCTTTTATAGAAAACGCTTTTTTTTTTTTTTTAATCTTGCCTTTCTACTCTTATAATGGTTTAAGAAATTTTTATTCAAAAATTATTCATAAGCCATTGTCTACTTAGATGAACTGCTTATTTATACTAAATCTAATATTTTAAACAGTATGAACTATCAGGATTTACGTACTTAAATATTACATATAAAGTAAGCAACTAATCGCTTAAGAAATATTTTATAAATAAAAATGATGTGTTGTAGAGTTAAGCTTTAACTGTTTTTAGACTGTATATTGTACCATTAAATGTTAGAATAAACCAATAATACATTATATTGTATATCCCTATTAGTCTATAATTATAATATTATAACTATTTTACCAATCCCTTCCAATCAGCAATCAAAGATTTCTGATTTTTTTTTAATTTATTATGATTAATATGTAAATAAGGTAGTTATTTTGAAATATAGATATCTCATTGTAAACTAAAGCTAGTTTGGATGTGCACTTATTTTTTTTAGGCTTGTAAATAATACTTAAATTGGTTTTCATATACTTGAGTGTTATATACATGAAACCTTGAGATCCCAGGATTAAAAACTAAAACTCTCTATGCTGAAAAAATTTCTTGTAAAAATTAAGAGTAAACATAAAATAAAAATTGTAGTAAAAAAGAGTGTTATAAAAGAAAACAAAAGACATATTTTGCACATTTAGAATCTGATTGGTTAAATCTGAATGACGGAAATTAAAATACACACAGTTTAAAAAGGTATATAGCCAAACTAAATAGAATCCAAAACAAAATGATTTATAAAAGTAATTATAAGATATGAAAAAAGTAAAAGTAACATTTAAAACAGGCTTACTTATTCCCATGTTTATTTTATTCTTACTTAATGTTGAATTTTATTCTATATTATTTATTCATTTAACTTTATGTTTTGCAGCAATAGTTTATTGAACGATCCTACAGTGGGAGTCCTTAATTTTGCCTATCCAGACATAATTAGGATAGGGATCTTTAACGAGTATCTGACATCGCCCAGGCTCGATACCCCCATTAAACGTCCCTACTGAAGGATGGCATAACCATGGATTTTTTACTCCTTTTAAAAAATCCCATGGCCAACCTTCGGCAAAGAAGGTTGTTATGCTAACCCTTATACCATAGTTGAAAATTTACGATTCGGGGTGAAATGTTGTCATTTATTTAATATTATTATCCTACATTTGTTTTAATTTTTATCGCCATCCTTTCTATATTATTTTAGAATAATTATTATGGTCAGCTGTTAAATGCAAAATATTGTTGTGGATTGTGAGTATTGTTATCTTGATTGAATCTTAATGTTCCTGTTTTTGTGTTTTATTTTTTAGATTAGAAATTGGTAGCTATGTTAAAGCTCAGTTCAAAATTATCTTTAAAAGGTTTATAATTCATTAAAAAGCTCGTCAATATTCATTCATTTTTATTCATATTATGTTGTTTTTTTCTTTAGCTATAAATTATGTTTCCTACTGATGGTATTGGAACCACCTTTTAAATTTTGAATTTTTGGTTTTATAGAAACTGTTTAGACATAACACATTTATTTCATTCCAAAATAAAAAATTTAAAATATCAATAAATTAATTTTTTGTGTGAAATTTAGCCTCTGTCATTCCAAATGCTCATTCTCAATTGGACTTTTACTTGATTCATTTTTTTTTATTACTCATTCCATTATCATTCTCAAACTGAAGGTAATCGAATGTCAAATGTAATTTTTTTACGTCTTGTTCAATGTAGTTTATAGTTGATTTCATATTTATTAATAGATAGGATTTTTTCTCAGTGTTTTATATAAATTAGATTTATAGAATTCTTGTAACTTACATGAAATTAAATGTTTTGTATTTACAAAAATTGTACTATTGCATAAGTCATCAATCTATGATAAGTCTGTGTATATTATTCTCAATATTTACTGTAAATAAAGCACTTATTAATATATTTGTCAGAATCAAATTTAAAATGGTTGTAATGTTTATTTCCAAGCCTATCTACCAAATTAATGATATCCATTCACCCAAAACATTCAAGAAGCAAATATACAAAAGAAAATTATGTAATAAAATAATATTTTTTCCAAACCTTACTTTACTTATAACTTAGTAAGTCAAAAAAACAAGTTCTGAAAACAGGATAGTTAAGAACTGTGCAATGATAGGTTTAAAAATAAAAAATGGAATGTAATTCGATTAAATAGAGAAAAGAAAATCATAGTGCTAGAATTAAGGAGTTTTGGGAGCTATGGAGACAGTTATCGAATTGTGTTATTACAACTATTTCCAATTTTGTGCATTAATTATTCACGATATTGTTATAAAGAAAATTATTTCCCTATATATCTTTGAGCAAAACGGCTTTTGTTTATTCTTAAAAAGCTTTTGCAATTCTATTATTTATATATTTGTTTGTATCTATTCCGCAGGTTGTCGCTTCAAGTTGAGTTACACCAGGTTTTAACGATTTATTCGTTTCATTTTTAATATTTTCCAAAAAATACAAATTATAGTGAGCTTCAATATGGAAAAGAGAATGTAATTATGGCACTGAGTATTTCGGTAATCATTCGTCAAGAAATAAAAGTTTCAACTAACATTTCGAAGTATAGATAATATATGTTTGAGTGAAAAATAGTTTACTGGATAGTTCTAATTATGGATTGAATTTGTCAGGGAGTGCAGTCAGAGATAACACAAAATAACTGAAACTTAAAAAATATTAAATTTTTCAAATAAGTTTCTCTTATTTTGTGTTACCTCTGACTGCAACCCCTGACCAATTCAATCCATCATTACAGATGATATATGTTTGTTGAAATGTTCATTTCTAGATAAAATTATTACAGAAGTATACACATTTTTCATTATTACATTCTACTTTCTATACTAACGCACATGATAACTTATATTTTTGAAAAACATTCAAAGGGAAATTAATGAAAAGTTAAAACTTGTTCTGGCTCAGCAACTGCTACTTGTTGTGACTCAAAAACCTGCGGAGTAATTACCCTTTTTTTACTTTTTCAAGTGCTACTTACATTTGTAATTTTATATGCTTCTGTTCTTTGGAAGACAAGAGATCTTTTTTGCCTCTTACCCTATTTTTTTTTAGTTATAAGCAATTACACTGCTTGAAGTAAGTAATACTAAATTTATCATTAAAATAAACATAACAAATCATAAAAGCCCGTGACACAGAAAAAACTGGTACTACTACCATAACTTGAAGTCAAATAGTCATCAGTTGCCTATTATGAATTTGATTTGGAAATAGTGGAGATATGATATTAAGAATTTGAATGATACTTAAACAGTTAAGTTACAAAAATATCTATATATCAACCAATGAAACATTATTTACCTATTTATTTATTTCTTCTAACAAAACCTTGTTTTATGGATATTGGTAGAAAATAAAGATAAATTAAAAAGTATTTGACGATAATAGGCACTTATTGTAAATTATTCCTTGCTCTGTTCATATTTCACATCCTTCCATAACTAATTCTTGCATGATGAAAATAAGTTTTATGGACTAAAGTAGGATGTGTCTGCGTGAAGTAGTTTTTTAATAGTTTTATAGCGAGAACAAAATTTTGATGCGTAGAAAAAAAGTAATAGTTAAAAAAAGTTAAAAAAGTAATTTATGGGTCCATTCTTAGATGTTTTCATAGTTAAAAATGTTGATCATAACCTTTTTTTGTAAATGGCGTTTATTCATGATGATTTTCTCAGACTTTGCTGACATGCGCGGTTTACTAAACTATTCAAAACTACTTACTCTTATAGCCTCCAAATAAAATGCTATAGTTCTAACCATCCTGTCTACAAAGTTGTTGTTTTTTTTGCCTATCTAATACTTTTCTATTTATGCTCAATTCGCTGCCAAAGTTATCAAAGAATAAATTTCAATTTTTTCAGGGTAATTATTTTTGACAGGTTTTTTTTTACGTACAAATACAGGAGTACACTTACTTCATTTGTAACAGCATTCCTGAGTAATTGGCCCTTATAAAATTGCATCCCCTCAAAATATGTTTTATACCCTTTTTTTTTCAACTGCAATATATTTGTAGTTGAGCCTGCAGGTAACACAATTTGAAAATCAATTGACAAAAAGTCACAAACAAATTAAACTCTATTATAATTTTCAATTTGTAGATTCAACTTCAAGAGACAACAAAAAAAATTAATTGTAGCAAAAATATTTTTTCCAATTGCAATATCTCTGCTGGTGTGTGGTGAAATTTGAAAATTCACCACATATGATGTTTCTTTATCTCCCCTTGCAACGCTTAAATCTCATTGAACCCTAGACAGGCCAGTATATAAATTATATTGTTCTCCTCATGGTATTTGTTAAAGTTGATAAAAAAAAAAGAAAGAAAGAGAAAAAGTAGGCCAAAAGGGCTTTGAATTATTTGCCGAATTTTTGAATAATAATTAATTGATGAAACATATTAGATAAGAAATTGTTTAATTTTTAGATTAGAAATGGATAGCTATTTTAAAGCTCGGTTGAATATTATTTTTAAAAAGTTATGACTTAGACATTCTAGTGCGAATAATTTTGAAAACCACACATGTATGCGAACTTTTAGAATGTCTGAGAAAATCACTCACTCACTCACAGTTGGGGGCCCAACTGGCGCTACAGTGCTTGCATGATGATAGGCTTCTGCCACCATTCTTCCCCGTTCCTCGTGGTTACCAGCGAGGCTCCTACAATTTCTTATTTTCATATTTTTTAAATCATCCTCCAAGTCATCTAAATATCTATCCCTTGGTCTGCCCCTTTTTCTTTTTCCTCCCAGTGCACCATTTAACATCATTTTAGGCAGTCTACTGGGCTCTGTTCTTTCTAAATTCCCTAACCATTTTAGGGTGCTATTATTCTTAATAGCATAGATGCACCACATACAATTCCATTCATTTGGCATTGCTTCTGATTCTCCACCTGTGATCTTTTTGGACAAAGATCTGGACTACATCTGTGGAATATCTGAGAATATAAGAAGGGTGATATCTGGTCTGACACAATTACTGCAGGATATCCTTTGTTTGAGTACATTTAAAAAATTTTCAGAAGCTACTTTATTTCGCTTAGAGAGAAATCGGCACATATCAGACTGGATTCATGGGAGAAAGATCTACAATTGAAAAAATTGTTTCCATTAGCATGAACTCAGTATCCCATCTAAACTGGTGTGACTTGTCTAAGTGACAATGAAGGCCTCCTTTGTCAGAAACGCACTGTCAAAATCCAAGGTGATTGCTTAGCATCACATTACCCTTAAATGTGCATTTAGGATATCCCGGATATAGGTGAGTGGAAAGATATTAAATGGTTCATTACAAATGTTGGGGTTCGCCGATGGTATTCCTTTGGGTGGCAAAACACTCGCAGCTATAGAGCATGGCTTTGTAGCACTACAAGAAGCAGTAGCGAGAATCGGCTTGAAGATCAATGGGAAAAAACAAAGTACATGCGGCCGAGACAAGTGGTGAAGACTAAAGAGAATAAATTGTGCTAATTGAAGGCTCAATATTTGAAGGTGCCTCTGAATTTATATACTTTGGCTTCCAGGTGAATATATAAGTAACAATATGGATGCAGAAGTTCAGAGACGCATCATGGCCAAGAACAGGACATATTTCAGTCTTCAGAGACATTTCAAAAGCCGAGTGATTTCACGCGCAACCAGGTTCTGATACAGGGGTCTGGAGGCTGGACGATAACAACAGCCCAAGAAACAGCCCTTCTACGATTTGAGGGTCGGGTGTGAAGACGGATTTTTGATCGAATACTAGGTATTAACCAAGAGTGGCGAATGCGACCAGACAATGTGTTGAGATTAGAGGTGCTAAAGTCATGAGGTTAATATGAATTGACAGATAGAGATGTCCTTCGGATGCCTGAAGACCACATACTAATAAAACTGCTTGATGAAAGCATTGGTAGGCAGACCTAGAATGAGATTATTGATGGAGGGGAAGCCTTTACCCGAGCTATTCTTGGTGTCAACTGGAAAGCAGCAGCACTCTTTAGAGATGATTGGCGGTTGACACTATGGGAGGCCTTGACACAGCAAGAGTTGTAAAGCCATCCATGATGATGATGATGATTAATGGAACAATTATTTTATGCCAGTTACCTCTCAGAAAATGAATAACCTGTATAAATATTTATTTTACAAAATGATCTTTTAAATCACTCTTGAGCCCATACCTCCCTCAGTTCAGAATCGCTGGGAAATTAATCCATAATGAAATCCTAAAAACTACTTGTTGTTAATCACGTATTATTCAAGTTATTTAAAAATTATAAAAAAGAACAACGAGAAAACTCTATTTATAAAAACCGAGACAATGTACTCAGCTGTATGTTTTCCTTTTTCTCATTCACACTTTTATTGTTTTCCAATTTCGAATCTCTTATAAAGATTGAATTTAAGTCTATTGTTCTTAATCTGATAAATATTACAAATTATTCTTTACTAGTTATGTTAGGGGTTTAAAGAGGGTCAGTACGAGAATTCTGTTGGGAAATTATTCCGTAGGTAGTCGCATCGATTAGAGCCAGAATAAGTTTTAACTTTCCATTCGTTTCCCTTTAAGTAATTTCCAAAAATACAAGTTATCATGAGCTTTAAAATGGAAAAGAGAATGTTATTTTGCGAAGTGTATATACTTCGGTAATCATTTCATCTAAAAATAAACGTTTCAATATCATTTTTCACGGTGTATAATTTTTTTTCTGATTTTGTGTAATCATTGACTGCATCCCCTGATCATTTCAATCCAGTATATCATCCATACTTCGAAAAGTTATTTGAAACTTTTATTTCTTGACGAAATGATTATCGAAATCTACTCAATACCGTAATTACATTCTCTTTTCCATACAAAAGCTCACGGTAACTTGTATTTTTGGAAAATATTAAAAATGATACGAATAAACAGTTAAAACTTGAAAACTCAACTCCAAGCGAGAACCTGCGGAACAGATAACTCATTTTGTGCTCCATATTTGTCTTATTAATGATTTATTAATAATCTTGGCTTTATTATAATTATATCATCTGTATTGTATGGTCTCATAGATGATCTGTACATCGCTAACAGCTCAAATAATGTAGGAATCATCTACGGATCATCTGGAGTTTGCACAATACTTTAGACATTTTTATTTACAGTAATAGTTTTATATTCTTTCTAACATGAAAAACTTTTTCCAAAAATACATTAGGGCCAATAGATAGATCGTTTTAATCGGGGTGTAAGTAAAGAGACTATACGTCCCGTTTTGAACGGGACTGTCACCTCTCCCGTTGTCTCCAAACAAAACTCCAGAATGCAAAAGTGTTCCGGTTTCCAAAAACGCGCGAAAATTTAAAATTATGGATGTCGTCTGTCACGAGCATTACGCCCAACATAAAAAAACCATATTTGTTTCTCTCAAAAATATGAATATAATTTTTTTTAAATATGTCGCATATAATTAAACAATTACTGTTAGAGGAACTTTGCTTTAATAAAGTTAGTGAACTGAAGATAGGTTTTTATTTTTCACTCTTGGTTATAAAATAAGTAATTATATTGATTTGAATATAATTATAGAGGACAATGATTGCACTAAGTTATACCTTTTCTAAACGAAAAACATTAAAAAGTTGTGTTTACTTTCATTGTTAACCTACTATCTGTCATAATATGCACATCTAGATCTAAAGAGAGCTTGTTCTATTAAACAGATCACCTATATTTTTGAATTAGATCCAAGATATATCGCATATCTAGATCTAGAGAGAGATATTTTTATTAATAGATTACTTATTATTATTATCTATTAAATAGATCACATAGATTTTGACTTAGCTCTCTTTAGATCTAGATGTGCGATATATAAACACATGTTCCGTTTTGAGTTAAAAAATAAATGGTCAGTTTAGGTATAATCTATGTATACACCGTCGAATAGTTTATAACTGAAAGGGCAGTAAGTATTTCACAAATGATTAAAAGCCCATGTTTTTTTATAATTCACGCTTTAGAGCTGATTTTATTTTATAACCTTCATGACTGATTGTAAGACCAAAGGATTCAATATCTATCTCAACTTGATCTACTTCATATCAGGTGCTCTTATCTGTTAGCCCGCCAAGTTATCAGCTGTTGGGATAACCGTTGGAGCTGTGGAGAACCGAAATCCTATTTGTTTGTTTACAAACATATTTATCTAACTTTTATGGCTTAAAGATTATTATTAGCTATAAGGCTTTTGAGATGCTCAGCTTAAGGAACTTTTAACAGTTTTCACATCCTATAATGATTGTTTCTTTTTTATTTTTATTTAATTATCTTTTGAGTGTCATCAAAAGCAGGAAACCTAAAGATAATCCTTCAAATAATAGAACATGCATACCTGATGCAATTCAACTACTTAATAGATTAGATTTTAATGGAATCGGCATTTTTGATGATGAAGTGGGTGTTAGATTTAAGCCTCCTGCTTATAGTCAAAGATACCAGGCTGTTTGTAATATTTTGATACAGTTGCAACCTATCTTTCACATTAAAAAGGTATGACTGTGAAATTTATTTATTTGAACACAGAAGTCAGGTTTACTTCAACTTCATTCTTTCATTGTACGATCCTTTTTAGCTTGTTGATATAGGATGCGCAGAATTATCATTTTTCACTTTTATCAAGAAGCTAGAAATTATAGAAGAATACATTGGAGTTGACATTGATGGATATTTACTTGAAAAATGTAAAAGTAGAGTTTCACCTCTAAATATCGATTACTTATCAAGACGTTGTTCTCCCCTTAAAGTGAGTGTTTTACATGGGAGTGCTATCGATCCTGATGTAAGGTTGAAGTATGCCAATGCCATTGTAGCTATTGAACTGTAAGTTAATATATTATCGTCATAATCACATTATAAATGGGTTATTGTCATATTTATTAGTGTTAAAACCACCTCCCTTTTCAGCATTGAACACATGTATCCGAAAGAATTGGAAGATCTGCCTTACAATGTCTTCGGTGTTATTCAACCAGAGGTTGCAATATTTACTACACCTAATGCTGATTTCAATGTGCTCTTTAGTAAACTTCAAGCAAATGAATTCAGACACCATGACCATAAATTTGAGTGGGGTTGTCAACAGTTTAAAGATTGGTAAATTTATTGTTTTATGAATGAAGTATTTTATCAACATATGTGTTAATGCTCAGTATCATTTACATAACAGAAGTAACAAATTGTTATACTAATTAATAATGTTGTTCATGGTTTCTTTGGCAGTTTTCTTTCATATTTTTCATGACTTTTAGAATAATGTATGAACCCTTTCATAAATAAAATTTGGCAAGTATTTAAAATGCTTACGGGTATGCAAATTTTTCTCGTGTATGGCATTCCATGACTATTGTTGATTTCTGATCGGTGATCCACTGATTTTGTTGAATTAGACAGGTGTGACTTATTAAGTATAACATTAATAAGAAATAGAAGTCATATAAATTCAACTATGTTATTTTGCAAGGATGACATATTAAAATAAAATAAATTATTGTAATAGATAATCATTTAAACAATTTTTAAATTCTTGAAATCGCATTTTAAAAATGAGTCCTGTGATGATTCTAGAGCAATGATTTTCAAAACTACTGTCCAAGAACCCTTGGTACGCTTGCGAGGGGTCTATGACTATTTGATTAAGTTCATAAATTTCTGTCTATTAAACTTTTTTTTAATCTTCTTCAATATTCTCATTTTATTTTACCTATAAATGACTGCTTAATACATGATTTTAGCTTTAAAATGCCCATGTCTTAATTCAAATGACTTTTTGCGAATGTTTTAAATCATTTATCAAAAGTCCATGACTAGAATTTGAACTGTGTTTATTCAGTGTGGAAAACTAAGCAGCCTCAAAATCATGAAAGATCTTTAAATATTAAATCTTTTTAACTAACAACATTTTATTCTGATAATTTTTCCTGCTGCTTTAAGAGTACTTATGAAGGTAATAAATATAAATTTTAAATTTAATCCGGAAATTGGTGAATGGTGGGGTTCATGATAAATAAAAAAGATTTATAAAAATGCTTAATAAATTCCTATTGTTAAATATTAACATTTATTAAATATATTATCTCTTTGTTGTCACTTAAACTATTCTTGATTCCTCATACCTTTAGTTGCTACAATCTACTATTGGTTGAAGCCTAGAGCACAAATTATTAGTTTTATTTTAAAACATTGGAAATTAAAACATCATCATGTTTCTATCAAAAATAGGACTTATTAAGAATAGCTGATCCATTTTTTTTTTTAATGTTACTAAAAATTATACTACTACTAAGTTTATGTTGTTTTTTAAATAAAAATTATTATACTACTAAGGGTTTTTTTTCTTGTTTTTTAAAATAAAAATTGTTATTAAAAAATTATTATACTACTAAGGCGTTGATGACCAATCGGTTTTACGCCTGAAATTTGGAACAACCAACCAAAACATTGGAGATTTATTCCCTCCCCTGTCTAAATAACGCAGCCAAAAAAGAAAATCAATGTAACCTATTTTTTTTTTACATTTTATCATTGTGACAATTTTAATTTTATATCTATGTTATAAAATTCATTGGATACATTTTTTTTGTGAAATTTTAATAAAGTTTACAATCTGCAAATTTTTTCTAATCTTTAATTGATTTAGCCCATGTTTTATTGATTCTGAAGATTAAAAAAGTTCTATTTTTTTGTTTAACTCTCTATTCGTGCCAAATGGTATTTGTATTATTTCTCAAATAAATATTTTTATTATTATATAAACCCTTTATTCATTTCAGAAATTCTTGCTATGGTCTTAGTTTATTGTATTTATTATATCCATATTGTTATTTATTCATTTAATTTAATATTTTTGCAAACATTATACATATTTAACTGTTTAACAAAGTGTTCTATACAGTTATTCTTTCATCAGAGCTGTTTGTAACTCCTAGTTTTGGCATCATATTACTAAAATAATATTGAAACTTTAAGAAATCACTTCTTTTTGCCATACCTCAATACAGGAAACTCTTATCCTAAAAGTTGATTCAAATCATAAATGATTTTTAAAAACTGGTTTTTTTTTCTAAAAATTTGAAATAACATCTTAGATCAATTATTTTATTGTTGATGACATTGAACCAAAGATTAAACTTGAAGCCTTAACTACGGACAAAGAGTGTGGTTTTGTTTTATTACTGAAGAGATAGCCACTTATAACATATGTATATACATTTTATAGTTGATTATTATTAAACTTATTCATGTTTCAAGTGTTGATTACGATTTTAAACTTTTTTTTTTTATTTGTTAAAAAGGGGTAACAATCTAGTCTTGAGATATCCTGGTTATGAAGTATGGTTTGATGGAATCGCTAGAGGACCTGAAGGAACTGAAGAATTTGGATGTTGTTCTCAAATAGCGGTTTTTCTAAGAAAAGAACTGAAAATTGAAAGCACTGAATTCGATGTAATGTTTTATTAGTTTTATAATTTTTACTTTGTATTTATTTGATTGGATCTCAGCTGTTCGTTTATATTTCAAAATTATAAAGTAAATTAATTTGAGAATAACTTAATTCAAAATAATTAAAACAATTATAAAGATAAAGGGTTTTTTTTTTGTAGGATTACTATAGGGTTGTTCACGAAGTACATTATCCTTATCAAACTGAAGAAGATAAGTTTAAGAGCATTTTGGAGTATGATGTTTATCAATTTCTGGACCATGTATCAGACAGTGATGGGTATACAGTTGGAGATCAAATTGAGATACCTTTAGCAGACATCATCAATTACGTAACTGTTTCATGTACAGAAGAGAAGTTGAAGTGAGTATTATGCTTTTATCTTTCATATTGTGAATATTAAAGATTATGACTTTTCTTTGATAATTTTATACTGATGTCTCCACTGACTATATTTGTACAAATTACACAGCTCGTTGAATCGTACACATTATTTTACTTTAAAAACTGCCTAGAGGGTTAAAAATTGTAACCACTTTTTTCTAATTGTTACTGTTTTTGTTTTATTATAAATTTTATTAAAAGCTTCCTATTCTAAATTTCTTAGTATTAATAAAAATGAATGCCAAATGTAAATTATTTGCCTATATAGTGCTATGATGAAATAATCTCCATCTGTTAATTTCAAACATTTTTCATTTTATTCTTCTTTCTGAATATTACTAAATTTACTTCCTCTCAATATGCTATACTTAATTTTTGTTTCTTATAAAAGTCCCATTTCTCCTAAAAAATAAATTAAAAAAAACTCAGAACCTTTAATTGTTTTAATGGTATTATTGTCGCAAAATAATTGAAAACAGAAAGGGGTTGTGTACAAGTATTACTCTATTAATTACCAGCTGTGCCTCATGGTTTACCAAATAATCAGACATCCTTTATTTTGTGTTTCCAATTTCCCTACTGGCAGCTATTTCAAAAATTTATATTTAAAAAAAAGCTATTCAAAACAATTGGTATCTGTTCTGCAGGTTGTCGCTTTCTGTTGAGCTACGAGTTTTAACTGTTTATTCGTTTTATTTTTAATATATTACAAAAACACAAGTTATCATGAGATATAGTATAGAAATGATAATGTAGTGAGTAGATTTCAGGGTAATTTTCTTTAGCCGGGCGCAAGAGAAAAATCACAAAATAATGTAGAATACCCGCAAATTTCTTACAATCATAAGGGAATCGAAATAGACGATTGACCCTTCTTCGATGTGATTTGTTATTCCATCTAAAAGCACTGGTAAAGAAAGGTTTGGAACTTCAACGAGAAAACATTTGTCTGTTTCCCAGCAAATGCCACCAAATACCCACTCTTGTGGAAGAATTCAACCTACATTGTTCTTTAGTTTTGAAAATGAGCTCTCGTCTATCTTAATTATTTTTTCAGGAGCACCGATTTTTTTTTTGCTTACGTTCCGCTGATACTTCTACACAAACTTTTCTTTAGTAGTTGTTCAAATCTACAACTGTATTATGATTCATATCCAGTTGTTTTTTTTACACCATTTGGCTGATGCCATCACTTCGCTCCAGCCGCATATAAATCTCAAAGATATAAGAAAACTCAATCTGATAGATTTGAATTACATACCATTACGAATGCTCTTCTTCATGCGGTATGTTGAAAGATTGCTCCGCCAACTTACTCCGTCATAAAAAAGACAGTTTCATTTCAAGATTCTGATCGCATGTTGCATTGTTTGCCAATATACCTTTCTTTTGAAAAAAGGGACTGCATCTTTTTCAGTTCTAGCTAAATACCAAATTTCGCATATTTTTAAATAAAAATTAAGACTGAAGAAAAAAAGGGAAAACGTGCTTTGTTTTGAATGAATTTATAGAATAGACCATATGAGCCCAAACATTTGCACCTGGCTAACTGAAAAGTACCGATTTTGGTAATCATTTCATCAAGAAATAATAGCTTCAAATAACATTTTTATTCGAAAAGAAAAGATATGTCCAGGGCTGGGACTCGAACCCGAGTCGCCCAAATCTCTAGCGTGGTGCTCTGCCAACTGAGCTAACCTGGCTCGCTTCTTGGTCAGACATATCCTTTCTTTTCACTGATCCCATATCCCTGTGTTCTCGCAATTTGCCAAGTATACAAGGGGAAGAACGTTCATTGAACATTACTTTAATTAGGATCTTGTTGACTTACGTCATTATATATTATTATAATTTATTTTATTTTTAATTGTTATAATTTATAAATATTTTTATTTTAAAAGAAAATATATGTCCAGGGCCGGGACTCGAACCCGGGTTGCCCACGTCTCTAGCGTGGTACTCTGCCAACTGAGCTAACATGGCTCGCTTCTCAGTCAGACTTATCAGTCATCATCGGTCAGACATATAAATAAAAATATTTAAAAATGGGATCAGTGAAAAGAAAGGATATGTCTTTGGTTATGAAATATTTGTCATAACCTATTCTTCATCGTAAGCAGGAAGAAATTGACAATGAATTTTTATAAGCAACAATAAAATTTCTGTTAACTATGTTTCCCCCAAACTGTTACTTTCCCTTTCATTTTATATGCCAAATAACTTTTACACTCTGTTTAAAAAGTTTGTGGTCACTTACTCCTATGGTAGGAAGTTGTTTTAATCCCTATTCCAAATCCAAATGCGAAATATTTCCAAACTCATCGATACCAGAATCCGATAAACTAAGTTCTGTCCCATTAAAGCCAGAGGTTATCAATAATAACTTTGTATCCAATACTCCTAATCCCTCATCCACTCCCTATGTTGATCATAAAAAGCCTTGACCCTTAAAATTATTCCCCATACTCCAACCCTCTTTCTAAATAATAATCCTATAAAATTCTATCCATCCGTCATAAATGTGGAAGTCATTTTTGACTAAACTCTCCTGGAAAAATCATATCTACGAAATTTTCCATATCTCTCCACCTTAAAGCGTCTGAGTTATCTTCGTCATCTATTCAAATTTAAAACCTGTTGACTTCTAGATATTTCCTTTATTTTCCCTTACTTGGAGTATTGCTGTACAGTATAGGGAAGTTTCTCTGGATATCTCGAGAAAATAACTAACATGCTTAATCAATTGCTTTGTATGTTTCACCTTTGGGGTCCTAAGAGCCGCCTCTACAAGCCGATTTTACGAAGAGTTAAGTGACTTTTTACTGTCCCATGTATTCCCTAGGATCTTATCAGATCTATACACAACACTCCATGCAACTGAGCTTTCCTTATCCGATCCTTGTCTCCGCTGAACACTATATCTTCTTTCATTTGTCGCTCGAATAATATTCTGACTTTCAAATCCTGTATGCTTGATCACTTCTTATAAATACAACTCCCGAAAAATCAGAAATGTTCAGTTCTTCAGTGTTATTGTTTATTGTTTTTGGATTAAAAAATGTAATTTGATGTATAAAGGATGTGTTTTAATTTTTTTATTTCGCCATTCACATATCCAGTTGCATCTTTTTAAAATCAGTTATTATTGGATGTTCTTTTTTTTTTTTTTTTTTCATAAAATTTGAATACATAGAAATATTCCACCACAATGTGGAACTCAATCCCTCCTAATATCCGTCATACTCCCTCTCTATCATTATTCAAATCCTTGCTGTATCAACATCTATTAGCTTCCCAAAAGGATAGTCTCTAGGTAGGTTAGTCATTTGCTTAGAATACAATGTATATAATAACTCATTGTGTTATCTAGTTCTTTTAATTCTGCTCTTTGAAAAGCTGTACATCATGTAAACAAATTATTGAATGCTAGCTCATGCATTCAATTTCAAAAGCTATGGATTTATCTATTCTATGTAATTGCTTAATATCCTGTCAAGATCTGTACTATTTATTTACTTACTATTATTTTTGTTTATATATTTCTTTTTAAATTGTTTTCTGTCATGTTTTCACGCTTTATGATTTGTAACATTTAGCCTTCTGGCCAGATAAATATTATGTTTTTTATTCCTGTTCATATCTGTTATTCTAAAGGGACTTTGTCCCAGAATAAAGTTACTTTTCTATTCTATTCTAATAGAAATTGTCTTAATAGCTGTTTAAATAGAAGAAGTTTTAGTTACATTTTATTTCAATTTCAAGGTTGTGACATTCTTAAGTTTTTTCTCTCCAGACCCTTGTCATAAATCAAATTCTGCAAAATCTCGTTTTTGAATATACACTATTTGGGCGAGATACATTATATTTATTACAGTGTAATATTAATTGGTTGAATATATTTGAATTAATAATGCATGAAACATTAATTGAACATATTATAAACCTATCATTATGGTTTGAATTAATTGTATTTCTTTTTATTGCCATAGGACACATCTGGAACAATGTGGTAAACATGTTGAACTTAAAAATAACGAACTAAAATTAATTCTTCCTCCATATTCTATCGCATCTCTCTCTTCATTAGAAGAAATCATTGAAAACTTATACCATAATAACGATGATGACGATCATCCTCATGAAGACTGGATCAATGAGAATAATGATTTCCTCAATGACTTCATGAATGATGATGAAAATTGGAACTATGTTTTAGGAGATGTGAATGAAATGAAACCTGAGCTAAATGACGACTTTGATCAGATTGAGGATGTCAGAGATTTAGCAGATGAGATAGATCTTTTACTGAGAAATTCTGGAAGCGATGTCCAACAAAATAGTTCAAAAAACATTAATGAAAATGATTTGTCATTATCTGATGAAGAGGATCTTAGAGCTGATTCTGCTACTCCACTTGGAGAAAATCAGGCTCAATTTCTGATTGCTGATAGTATTCTTCACCTTTCTAGTTCAACTGGATCTGGCAACACATCTAAATCAAGTGATACTCTTGTGGAGAGTTCTTTATCACCTAAGAATAAAATAGGAAACTCCGTGAATGACGAGACTAGTGAAAATAATGCTCTCTTAACTTTAAAAACTTCTTTTTCTGATAAAGAACAATGTCCATCTTCTAGTTCATACAATGATGCTGTTGACATTCCCGAAAATATACCTGATTCATTTCATCATGATGATAAAGCATCCTCATTTGATATACAAAGTGTATGTCGAATGGAAATCAATAAAAATGAAGCTAAACAAAATATTAGCATTCCATCGCCTATTTCAGAGACCCCTTACAAGGAGCCTGATGATGTAATTGAAGGGAGCAGTATCAGGAAAGAAGTTCATCATGACCACTCTTCATCTCTTGTAACTAGGAGCCAATCTTTAGAAAATGTAAATATGAAAAAATGTAAAGACAAATGTTTTAGGTATAGTTTAAATATAGATAATAAAATAATTGACTGTGATACTTCAGTTGTAGATATGGATCTAGATACTTGTAAGAGATCAAGCATTCCTAGTCTTACAGAAACTTATGGTAGTCATAGTAAAGCGGTAGACAGTGGCTATCCTAATTCAACACAGGATATGGAGCTCGATTTAACCCCTGAGCAGGTGGACGAAATCATTACCGAAACAGAATCTAGTCTAGAAGATGAAGAATCTTCTGTTGATGAAAGGGTTGAGCCTGTTCATGGTAACGCTCCTCTTGTGTTCGTCGATAATGTAGAAAATGGGGATGTAGCCAACAATAACAGGGATGGAGAAGGCAACAATATGGAAGGTGGACAAATACTACAAGAGGAGTTGATTTTGGAGGATTTAGTAATAGGTGGTGATGAAGTGGAAGCTGCAGATGAGCATGAATCGGATGATGATGGACTTTTCCTCTCGGCTTTAGATGCGTCAAATGACACGGTAGTACCTGAAGAAATGTCATCAAATGAAGATACTGTTTACCTCTTTGATTTACCTTCTCTATCTTCATTTGGTAGCCTTCTAGTAGAACCATCATCAAGTTCCCAGAATCAGAATCAGTTCCCCTCGTGGCTCTTAAACATGGAAGTATGGGATGAGGACAATGGAAGTGGTGATGCAGGCCCTGACAGGGATGAAGATAATAGTGATCTAGTCGTAGATAGGGAAGGACAAGTAGATTTTTATCCAGGTGACGCAAGGGCCGGTGGAGAGCCAACACTGCCCGATGATTAAACAATTTTATGTTAATAATAAGACATAGACGACATACATATGTTTTATTATTCAACATATCATTTGTGACAAAATGTATTATGTCTTTATAGTTAAGCAGCGATTTCATTTTTGTAAGTGCTTAATAAGAAGTCAACTGTCTACCATGTGCCATTGCTAGATGATTGGAAATAATGTAATTAAGACTGATGTTACCATATTAGTCATCTAAAATTTTTATTTTTGTTATTACTAAATATAAATTTTTGAAAAAACAAGATTTATAATTGTCTTTCCTCATATACATATATTTTTTAAATTAAGGGGCTTAAATGAAATAAATTTTTTTTCAAAATAGGTAATTGTAATAAAAAAGATATGTCTAGACTTCTTTAATTGGTCAAAAATTAGCTTCAAAATGAAACAGACGAAGTGCAGAATGTTTGTTTTCCACCAAACCCAATTTATGAAAAAAAAATGTTTCCTCAAATTGTATTTATAACTTATAAATATTGAACTTTTTCTTGTGGAAATGATAAACTTGCACTTTTTAATCAACCTAGTTGAGCTTATATTAGGGGAAGTTCTACCATTTGAACATGCCATACTATTATTGTTATTTGATCATTTTTCCACTTGATAGTGATACAATTTAAGGTGATGAGATTGTTACAAATGTCCATTATCAAAAACAATTTTTTTGTTTCATTTCCTTAAGTTATAGATAATGTGCTGATAGAATAATAAAACTATTTTTTTTAACTTAGTAAAGATGAAATAATTTCAAATATCACTGACATTTGCTGCGATATCAACTGTGATTATTTTCTTACAATTAGGTCTGTTTTTACCTGGAGATATATTTAACATAGATAAGTATACATTTAGCAGAGGTATTCTTACAAATGGGAGTGAAGTGGCCATGCTAAAAATCCTGCTGCTGCTGGAAAGATTTTAATTAAGTCTGTTAACGCCCAAAGATGGATCATATGGGATCTAGGACCCATTTGGGGGCTCACCTAGAATCTATAAAGAGGGCACACAAAATAAGGTGGAAAATCTGCCAGTTGAGCGTGATCTATGACAAATCATCTCCCTGCACAACCTTTGTCTAGGAAAAAGTACAGTCTCTGCCATGTACAGGTTGTAGTGGTTTAGTTTTTTTTTTATTATTAATAGGAATGATATTTAATAGAAACAGCCTATTCGAACAACGTTGCAGATCTTATTTAAGGCTTATAACTTATTCATAAATAGTTTCCAGTTAGACATGAGGTAAAGGTTTTTTTTTATTCTTACGAAAAACAAGTCTGGTGCAGGTATTGACCAAGAAACTAATTCAAGAACTTGATTGGAGGGTACAAGAAAAATCCATAGATAAGTATAATTTGTACAAATTATTTTTTTAAATAGAAAAATTACTGTCTTACATTTCTTATATTATTTCATTTCGTTATTTCTCTTGTTTTGGTATAATTGTCTGCTCACATTAAAACAAATGTATACTAATATGTTAGTTATCTTTCCTAACGACTCCTTCCTTCTCAACCAACTTCTCGGTTATTTCGAATTTTTAAAGATAAGATTTGGCAAAAAAATATTAAATAATTTCAGATACTATTCTATAGGATTGTATATTTCATTTGAGTTTATTCAACAGTTTTTATCGATTAACATTAATTAAAGGACTGGCTTACATCTCTGGAGTATTGTTATTAACATCCAATTCTCTAGTACAATTGAATTCAAATTCTAAAACCATCAAACCTCTCTCATCATACAGTAGAATAATAATCAATGAGAACCCAAATTATCAAGGCTTCCAAAAGGGTCTGAGGATGTGGTTAGAGTAGCTCAAAAGCAGAAGGCTGTATAAAACTGAAATCACATATTAAATGAAATTTAGTTATATGACATAATTACCTCAAGGGATTGGATTGACTCATGGTAGAGTGCTGAGTTGCCATACCGAAGGTCCTTGGTTCATATCCCATTGCTGACAAACTTTTATTTAATTTGTTAGCAGCTGGAGATGGGTCCTATAGGATTTAGGACCCTCCTGGGGCTCACCCGGCCTCGTATGTTCACATAATAAGGGAGGGGGGAATCTGGCAGTTGCATGTGATCTAGGACAAATCACTTCCCTGCACTACCTACGTCCTAGAAACAGTACAGTCTCTACCATGTACGGAACCCGACACTTCACGGGTTGTAGTGGTATAGGGTTTTAGTTATATCCCAAGGCTATTACAGCATCAGTTTAACTTATTCAAACAATTTTTTTCAAAAAGGGCATGATTATTTTAATTATACTTATAAGCTATCAATGTAGAATTAATTATTATATAATTAATTATACTCTTTGATGTCATTCTTTAATTTGTCTTACAAGTGTTAAATAACCATCTGAAAATTCAATACTTATATATGAAATAATTTATTTATCTTTTATTTTGAGATAAATAAAAGAAAATCAGGAAAACATTGTATTTTCTATTTTACATGTATATACAATACAGCATCATTTAGTATATAAAGTTTTCAAGCTAAGTATTATTTACAACGACAAAAATTCATTCTAAAAATAGTGTAACCAAAAAATGTTTAAACAGTGCATAATTTACATATATTCTGAAAAAATAAAATAATGTAGGTAATAGCCATATTAGAATTACTCTATCCAACTTAACCTAAATTACAAGTAATCTCTAAAAAAAAAATCTCACTTTTTGCTCTTTAATAAAGCTCAATTTTTCTACGACTATTCATCTAATAAAATTATCTAAATATATTGGAATGTTAGAATACAAATTTATCAATAAAGTAATTATGTTGAAAACGGATAGGCCAAATTATGAAGTGATGACATTATGTTTCAAACTATTTATAGTTCTTTCATGGGTTGATAGTTATATCATAAATGTCAATATGACTAATTTTAATAATTCCTATCATAAATAACAAACTGGACCATAATTGAAAAGGAAAATGTATCTAATAACTAATATATCAGTGGTTGATTGTAATAAAAAAACATTTTTTTATATTTAATGGTGCTATTGAGTTAAGGAAGATGGCTTGAATTTCAAACTATTTTCCATAATATAGTAGTAAAAAGTTTGGAAAAATGTCGAACATTGTCTGTTTAATCTGCTAATTATATAATTAGATTCATTAAATGGAAACTGAATATACCTAGTTTGTAATCTAAACCTTTATGATACGATACGTGATAAATTTTATCAACAAATTAAATAAAATAACAAAGAAAAAATTAACTATTTTGAAATGGTGTTACTTAATATGAAATAGGAAAAAAAGATTACTTTCTTGAAAGATAATGTCATACTTCATATTCACTCTTAGATAATACAAAATACACACAATAATTTTGAACAAAAGAAGTAATATTGTTTTATAAGTGAATTAAAACTTTAAAAGTTTGGACGGTACTTTTACATATAAAAATATACTAAGTATAAATGAAAAATCAAACAAATATAAGGAGGCAAACAATATAGGCCCTAAAATTATTATTATAGTAAAACAAATCTAATACAAAATGTGTTGATAATATAAGTTTTATAAATCAACGAAAAACAAAAAAATAACAAACAATCTGAATCACCTACATCTATGAATCTCAATAAATATTACTTTAACGGTAGGTTAACTGACTTATACAATAGTTGGTCATACTTTAAGTTGCCTATGACTAACATAAAACAGTCTAAATATTCAACAACGTAATACTGACTATGCAATAATTCTATAGTCAAAATATTCTTAAAAAGGTGTATTCAACACATAAAAACTAACAAAATATACAAAACAAACCAACAAAGTAAAGATGAATAATAATGCAGTTTGGCAGAAATCAAGCCGATCTCCTTATAATGACTAGACTAATGTATTTGAAAAGTTTGTTGTGGGTACAACTTATGCAGGGGGATCGGCCGAGTCCGATTCCCTTCTTTGTAAAGTTCCCTTGTTCACGGCTGCTTCTTTAATGGAGGTTAGTGTCTTGGATAGCCAAGGAGGCCAAGAGTTCCTAGCAGCTTGCATTTCAGACAATGTCGCTCCAAGCTTGTGGGTTAGGTCCTGAATAACATCATAATACAAGTGATAATTTTATTTGTTTAATTTACATTAAAAGATATTTTGGTATCTGTTCCGCAGGTTGTCACTTCATGTTGAGTTACAATTAATTTGAACTATTTAATTGTTTCATTTATTTAAATCTTCTAGACGAAATGATTACATAAATCTACTCATAACCCATAATTACATTCTCTTTTCCACACTAAAGCTCATGATAACTTTTATTTTTGGAAAATATTAAAAATGAAATGAATAAAAACATAAATCTTGTAATTCAACTCGAAGCGACAACCTGCGAAATAATGGCATTACAATAAATTACCAATATTAATCTAATAAGAAACATTTCTAAAACTTCAGGTCTTTGTAATGCAACCTTATTCAAACATTAATTTTGTATTATCAATTGCAAATGAACAATAAAGACATGTATATGAGGTAAGAAAGGAACATTACCTGATTTTTACATTCTGCCTCGACTTGTGCAAGCTTAGCCTGAGCTAGCTCTAACTCGAGCTCCGTCACTCTCTGCATCAGGTGAGAATCGCTGTCTTCGAGGCCTTTGTTATTTGTAGGGCTCCCGTTTGCTCCGATCTTTAACTCTAGATTGCTGCATTTTTCACAAGATGCTACTAATGTCTATAAACAAAAAAAAAAAAATAGTTTATCTTGTTAAAAATATGAAAAAGTTCAAGATGTAACTAGTTATCCTAACGATGTTGAGTAGGCCACTTTTTATGCCCACACCAATTTATTAATAAACTTCAATAGCACTGAGAACAAACTAGTGTTTCTATGATTTATAAAACATAACCATTAAATGCTTATAATAGCAACAGGTGGAAAATCAATATACCTGTGGTAAGAAAAAATACTTTTCAGCTGATGGTTAAACGTCTTTAGCTGCATTAATGTGAACGATACATTAGGAGTGGAAATTGAGGAGCAGAGTGGTTCGGTGGTAGAGCACTGAGTTGCCATGCCGAAATTCCTGGATCAAATCCCACTCCAGGCAAGAGTTTTATTTAGTCTGTTAGAATTATTTAGTCCGGAGATGAATTATTTAGGATCTAGAACCCTCCTGGGGTTCACCCAGCCTCTAAAAGTGGGAACCCAAAATAAGAGGGAAATCTGGCGGTTGAGCGTGATCTACGACAAATCATCTCCCTGCACAACCGTTGTCCTTGAAACAGAACAGCCTCTACCACGTACTGAACCCCTGACCCATTTACGGGTTGTAGTGGTACACGGTTTTTATTCATTAGGATGGAGCAGAGTAGCTCAATGTGTAAAGCTATGAGCTGCTGAGATGTAGGTCCTGGGCTTAAAACTGGATGTGCCAGATAAATTATTTATTCTGTTCACAGCTATAATCGACCATTTGGAGAAAATCCCAAGCCTTCTTTGGGGTTATCCAGCCTATTAAAAGTGGTAGTTGTTTTTTTTAAAGGGATTTTTATAAATATAATAAAAAAGGAAACTATTTAACTCAGGCAATGGTCATATACTTCATTATCTAAAATGCCAATAAAAAATATTTATTTATGATAAATACTTACGAGCAGAGAGTTCAAAGAATTCTTAGCTGCTTGTTGTTCATTATCAAGCCTTTCGCATATCTGAAATATAATAGTGAAAATTTATTGTCTATTCTTCATATTTCAGAATTCAAATCCAAAATGGCAGGCTTACAACATACCGCTTTATATCCATCTATTATAGAACTATTTCTTCTATTGTCTTCTTCAGCCTTTTCTACTTCTCTTTTTAACATGTCTTTGACCTAAAAGAATTTTTTTTTTTTTATTGTATTAAGTTCATATTAAACATCTAAAGTATATAAAGATAAATATATTTTATGACTGTTAATCATTGAAACAAATAACTAAGTTGTTTTAAAGGTATTAAAATGGGCATATGTAGTATTAAAATACTTATTTTGTAGATATTTTCGCTCCATGCAACAATCTCATCCCACTGAAATATTGATCATACTTAAATTTTAACTCAATTATAAAAAATAATAGAACTAAGACAATAGCTATTTTTATTTAACTCAAAATTTATAGAACTAAGACATAATATATCTTTTAAAAATTGGCATGAAAGTAACACTTTAATTAATTATTATTAAATCTAAATGAACTAAGTAAGAGTGGTGGGAAATTTTGTCTTGGCATACATGTACATGTATGGATGTGTGTATATGTATATATACATTGTATGCATCCTAATATATATATATATATATATATATATATATATATATATTGGTTTCTACTTATCTTGACTGTTGTAGAAATATATTGTTTATGGTTCTCGAGTTTCAGTCAGTTATTTCAACTTCTTAGGCGACGTTTCGAGACTAGGTTAGTCTCATATTCATGCCCTGACAGTGAAAAAATGATCTTTTAGTGAAAACATTAAATAGCACACTAAAATTAATGTAAAATGTCACGTGTAAGTATAATAGGATAGGGTGTACTTACAAGTTCCAAAGAATTGATCAATTTATCATCAATCACTTACTTCGCAATATATCATAAAATGTTTATATTGCATTAGCTATGATCAACGAATAAGTAATCGATTTTTAGGAACAGCAGTTTTATTTAATTGTTGAATCATATTAGACTATTTATTATTATATCACCAAGAATTAATTAAATTAGCATAACACGAGCTTAGACCTTGAACATCCGATTTTTTGTTTACAGCGCGATTTTTATATTTCTCTATAGTTATCATTTCCTTTATATTTCGTTTGAAGCTATTTTTCTCTTGGTGTATCACTTTAGGTGCGTCAAATTTAAATTTATGTTGAGTATTTCTAAAATGTGTAGTGAGGGCTGTTTGATCTGGTTTATTGGGGTTTTTTATTATTGAATCACAACTATATTTGTGTTGGTACACTCTTCGTTTTAAGTATTGTTCCGATGTTCCGAAATAGGATTTGCCGCATTTGTCTTCACATTTTATTTCGTACACGACATTTGATTTTAACTCTAATTTATCCGAATCTTTAGTTTTAGTAAATAGTCTTGACACAGTGGCTGTGTTTTTAAAAGTAATCGCGGAATCAATGTTACTTTTATTACCGGTGAGTGTTTTTGCTAGTCTTTCTGAAAGTGTTGGTATATAGGGTATAGTATAGTATTTTTTTGGATTGGTTTCATTTAGGTTGTTTTGGTTAGAAAGTGTTTTTGTTGTTTTTAGTAAATTACGAAGGAGGCTGTGTGGATAACCATTCTTTAATAAGAGGTCCACTACGTTGTTTTCGGCTGTTTTTTGGTGTATTGGGGATGATAATTTTCTCGCGCGATTTATTAGGTTTTTAGTCGTATTTACTTTATATCTTTTTGGGCATTGGCTTGTGTAGTGTATGTATCGACCAGAGTGAATAGGTTTTTGCCACCATTTAGTTTCTATTTCCCCGTTTGATTTTCTAATTAAGAGAACGTCTAAAAATGGTATTTTATTATCTTTTTCAAATTCAATAGTAAAGTTTAATCGAGTGGAATATTTATTAAATTCGTTTAAAATTATTTCTTTTTCATTGTTTTCGGTTGGTATCGCTGTTATTATATCATCCACATATTTAAATAGAAACGGGATATTAAATGGTATTTTTGGTATGACTGTATTTAACAGTTCTTCTAAATAAATATCCGCCAAGATAGGTGAAATAGGAGATCCCATAGGGCAGCCGAATTTCTGGATATAAAATTTTTCATTGAATTGAAAATATCCTCTATCTGTACATAGGGCCAGTAATTGCAGAAATAGTTTTTTAGGTATTTTTGTATGCGTTTGTAATTTATTCCAATTTTTCTCTACTATAGTTTTTACTTTAGAAATGCATATATTAGTAAATAAAGATGATGCATCTAATGAAATTAATTTGTAACCTTTAGGAATTTTAGTATTTGTGATTTTTTGATGAATTTCAAATGAATCATTAAGATTATATTTATTTGTAGATAAGTGATTTAACAAACCGGCTAAGTATTTTGAAAGCTCATACGTCGGTGAATTTATGAATGACACTATGGGTCTGACTGGGTTTCCGGGTTTATGATTTTTTATAACCGAATATAATTTTGGGGAAGTAGAGGAATTAGTAATGAGTTTTCTGTATGTTTTTATATCAATGTAATTATTATTTTTTAATAATCCTAGAGTTATGTTAGTATCTGTCATCAATTTATGTGTAGGATTGGAACCGACCTTTTTATAAGTTTGGACATCATTTAGTAATAACTGAGTTTTATTTATGTATTCGTCTTTGTTGATCGCCACAGTTTGGTTTGTTTTGTCTGTTTTCGTGATTATTATATTAAGTTGTGATTTTAAAAATTGTTTGGCTTTTTTGTTCAATTTATTTGTGTTAAAATCTTTCTTGTTACTATTATTAGGTTTATTATTTTTGTAATTTGTAATTATATTAACGCATTTGCCTCTTATTTCATCGCGATTAGTTTCTTCCACATTATTTTGTATTATATATTCAATGTCACTAATGAGAGATGTTACGGGTAATTGATTTGGTTCATAATTTATACAATATTTAGGGCCGAGAGATAAAAACTGTTTTACGTCTGATGGAAATACTGTATTAGTAAGATTAACGAACCACTTATCATTTCCTATATTAGCCGATCTTTTTTTATTAATTTTACATTAATTTTAGTGTGCTATTTAATGTTTTCACTAAAAGATCATTTTTTCACTGTCAGGGCATGAATATGAGACTAACCTAGTCTCGAAACGTCGCCTAAGAAGTTGAAATAACTGACTGAAACTCGAGAACCATAAACAATATATATATATATATATATATATATATATATATATATATATATATATATATATATATATATATATATATATATATATAAGTACAATGAGTAGAACCTGCACTAGCTGCTCTTCCAGTCTTTTCTTTTCTTCTTCTGATCTCACTAATTCACATTTTAACCTTTCCAGTTCAGATGTGCATTTGTCAGCATTTTCTTCTGCCTCTGAAATTATTTAAAATAGGATGAAAAATTACATGTGTTGCTACTTGCTGCTATAAACAGCTTACAATTTTATGTTTTGTTGAATAAATAATGGTCAGATAGTAAAAGACTACTAAAAGATGACTTAGATATGTTAGACAACAAGAAATGGTTCAATAGGTAATTTAAATAATTTTAGATATGTAATAAGGTGTATTGGATTTGGTGAACCTTTTGGCTTAGCACAATAAATCTTTCATACAAAAAAAAGTAGTTTGGCAACTCATTCTAGTATATTTCCAACTGAAAAAATCCTTAAATAAATGGTGTTAACATAACAAAACTTCTAAAACCCTACAATTACAAAAAGGGGTCTGTAAATATTTTACATGTATCTACAAGTGGAAGCTATCTGTGACCTACATTACTACCATAACACATAAACATATTAGAATCATTGAAATGGAAATGCTAATATAGATGAAAAATAAATATCTAAACCTGAAAAATGCGATTTACAAATACTAACAATAACACCAAAGTCTTTCCAACATTTTGGAAGCATCAATGAATATATTTTAAGAGCTATAAATTTGACAAATCGTAATTAAATATAAAAAAATAATCCTGAATTAACTATATTTAAAAATAAATAAGATATACGGAGAGGTGACTAAAACAGATGATTGTTGCAAACATTTTAATTTATATTTAACAAAAAGAAAGTTACTTTGACCATGACTTTTATAATCCAACCTAAAAAACAGTTGTTCTTGATAATTATCATTGATATTTATAGAAATGTATGAATTTAAGTTAATTCGTTTCTGGAAAATATTGTAAAAATTCAAATGATACTTGATTATCATTTTATTTCAACACATTATACATAAATAAATACTTATTATTATATTTAAAAAAAAAAATACAATAACACTATAATAGAATGAAAGATATCAAACCACAATAATATAAATAATACAAAAAATAACAACCTTGAACTAAAAATTGCATAAGGAACATCCTGAAATTAATACAAGGAAATTCACAACAGGAACAAGTAATATCAACTGTAGGAGTGGGACTGAGAAAGAGAAAAAAACAAAACAAGCAAATTAAAATCACTCACTGATAAAGAGGCTATCAACTAATTAGTTATCTAGTTTAATTAATTATAAATAAAGATATCTAACAAAAAGAAAAATAATTCATTTTTTCAGCAGTCTCTGATTTAGTTTTAATACTCTAATATCTGTAAGCTATAAATAATTATCAAAATGACTTAAAACCCATAAACAGAACAACAACAAATAAATATTAATCTGAACATATTTAAAAGAAAAGAAAGGAACTTGAATGTTGGCGGCCCAACACTCAAAATCTGTTTACATTATTTCAAAAACATGAATTTCAAACAGGAAAATATTTACTCAACTGAAAGATATCACAACTAGATGTATTATCAGAATAAAAATAGGAACACTTCAAAAGTATAAACTAAAATTACTTTATAATATTCATTGTCCTAAATTGAAAATTTACAGTAATATAAAAATAACTATGTCCAAAGCAAGGCAGATTAAAATTTTTATTCATAAGTAACATAAGTAAGTTATATTGATTTAATTATGATAATTTTTTCCACATTTCTAATCATACACACACACACATGCAGACATAATAAACATAATAAACACAATAGACTATAATTAATGGTAAAATTAATTTCACTAACCAAACAGAAAAAACTCATATGACAACCATAAAATTTAAACAAAACAAAATAAAGAACCCATCTAAGCTTGGTGCTGCCAAAAGAATTTGAATGTTTACCCATTCAGAATCTTTAAATTGTCATATCAATCCCAAAAAAAATTTGGCAATGTATGCTTGAAAAAAAAAAAAAAGAACCAATAAATAAAATATTCACAAATCTACCTTTTAAATCGAGAAATTCTTGTTCATATTTTTTTAGTTTCTTTACTTTGATGCAGCAAGCCACCTTCATGAGTCCTCTGGCAACTTCGTAATTTCTACATTTTTTAGGCAAGGTGACTCGAAAATATTTTAAAATGCTTTCAAAATCTAACTGTAATAAATCTTTTTTACACATCTGAAAAATAAATAAATAATGACTATATCATGTTAGTAGAAAATAATAATTTTCATGTGAATAAAGTAATAAACTGTACCGTTAAAAGCGCTAAGGCTACTTGGAAGATTGTATCTGTACCTTGGAGGAGAAAAACATCTATAATATGAAAAACAAAATAAAGAGGAAACCTTGCAGTATACAAGGTAAGAAACCACTGCGAGGCGAACATATGAGACTCTACACCTTTTTCTTGGAAGTGATGATATAGCTGTGGCAATTGTTCCTAAAATAAAAATAATTCATAAATTATATATACAATAATGTCAAAATTATTTTTATTAATTTATCCTTTATCAGCATAAAGTTAATTAAGAATAGTCTCTTTTCCATCGTTATTGAGATAATAATAAAGCTATTTAGCGAACTTGCAAAAAAACAAAACAATGGGAATACATAACACTTAATGCCTATTAATTTAACACACTAATGTAATGCATACTTATTTAGTTTTTAATTTCTGCTGTCGTAATGGCTGTTTAAAAATCCATATTAACCTCTTTTTTTAAAAAATATATAAATAAGTTAAAAAATGAATATCAAGTACCTAGGGGTAATAAAAGCAAATATAATAACTCTATTACAAAGTAATATATTACTCAATCGTTATATTTATACTCTGTGGTATACTCTACTGCCATTAAATCCATAATTTGTACAAGTTTTGATTTTATAAATAATCTAGTCGGGGAAAAATTAATTTCATGACGCTATAAACCATAGGAATGGAATCCTTGAATGCTAAACAAAGCTTTAATTGTAATAAAAACCCGACATGCTGGATTTCTTTCCAAGTTTCAGTTTTCTGAAATCTATTAGAAACTTGGTAGGGAAAAACAAAACAATACCAACAAATATTTAATAGGAGATGAGGATTTTTAAGCGCCAAGAGTGAAATAAAGGATTTGAGAGTGGCAAGAATTGCAAATTAACAAGGAGATTGACAAACATTCTAATTAGATTATAAATAATTACGAAGAAATTGGTCAGAGTAATAACACAGGTCTGCAAAAAAAAACTTTTTTTAAAATTGTTTTGATTTAGTTAACTAATCTTTATGTAGTTGTTTGCGCTGATTTCAAAAATGACATTGGTTTTTGTTCTATCACGTAAGGCTTGTCTACAAAATAAATTTGAAGTTTTAGGAAAAAGTACAAAAAGCGGAAAATTTTGGATTTCTTTTTATTACTTTAACATGAAGTAAAAGAAAAAAAAAACAACCGAGGCTTAGCTGAAATAAGCATAAAAGTGATGCACATGTGTTGTAAAGTTATTATAAGTCTTTGTAAAAACGTTTTCTTTTTCCATCAAAGCTTCTTTTGGTACTTTTTCGGCTGTGTTGAAACACTCTCCTTCTTTGGGTAATGCTTTCACAAACTGTTTCATCAGCCCCAATTCGATATGAATTGGTGGAAGTAAGATCTTTTTAGGATCCACTAAACTTTGTCTTTCAACATTTTTAACTCCAGGAATAAGAGCTTTTCTGATTAGCCACTTCTGCTTGACATAGTGTTGTTTCCTGTCACGGCTATCCCATTCACAGAAGGAACATGGAAACTTTGTGTAACCACTATATTGAGTTAGTAACCCCACTAATGGTCCATTTGTCCACCGTTGGTCACAGTAGCCGAGCTTATTAAGAACAAACTCAAGATAGACTGAGTGTCCAACAGGCACAGAAGCATATCGGTTACCATTTTGAAGAAGTACAGCTTTCAAACTCCCTTTTGACGAATCTATGAAAAGAGTCCATTCTTCTGGTTCATTCGTGATTTTGAACATTTCCATGATTCCGTGTACATTGTTGCAGAAAACTAGATCACCCTCTTGTGCAAAAAAAGGGACAAATTACCAAAAGGGAAAATAAAATACCGGAGGCTAACATATGTCTTTTTTCAAGTCTAGACCCCAAAACTTCCTGTGAAATTTGTGACTTATCTAGGGGTGATGGATTTTTTTCCCTAATCAGTACAAAATTACTGTTAAACCCACTAGTTAAATATGCTACAATTTTTTCACCGCAGACCTGTGTAATCAATGAAAAATTAATACATTAATATTTAAACTTATTTTTTATTACATGCAGACATTCCGTTCTAACTTGTAAGACCATCATCAGGCACGGGGAGGCAGAGGAAGTGTCAACCTTTCGTAGTTGATTGAAGAGTCAAGCGCCAATGATCATAAATAATTTAAAAAATAATTCTAAATTTAGTTAATAATAAAAAATTTGCATAGCTATTTTTTCAGTTCGACATAGAAAACTGAGTTTTTTAAAACAATTTTCATATTTCCTAGAGGTATATAAATGCTTGTTTAGCAGCATACAAGAAGCCGATTTATAAATTCATATCATTCCTTGGGTCAGAAAACAACAGAACTAAAATTGTTAAAAACATTGAATAGGCTTAAAGACCTAATACCCACAACAATTTTCTTTTATAAAATGCTGGAACTGATCCTCTATTTTGATGTTGGTAAATGATCTAACATAAAAGATGACAATAGAAAAGAAAACAACAATGTCAAACTAAGTTATCAAAAGAACAGATAAGCCCACATGACATGTACTTAAAAAAACAAATATCTAAAAAAAAATCTATGATCTGAATATTATTCCAAATAAATTGTAAAAACAAAAGAACTTAAGTTGAGTAATATTTCCAATGGAATATTCAGCATTTAATCTACAGTTCATTGTTGTGACTGTCACAAACAATTGGCCCACTAAAAGCTGAGGATAAGACTACTAATCGATAAGCACTTTGCAACTGAAAAGCATATTAATATAAATAATTTTTTTTGGAGGTTGGCTACTCCATTATACTCAAAAATAGAGCTCAACATTAATTTTTTTAAATTAAAATTAAAAATTAGGCCTGCAAGTTCAAGCTATTAATGTTCTTATTTTTACAAGAATAGATAATTAGAATTATGACTACTAATAATGAAAAATAATTGTATTTTTTTTATATTGCAATTAGATTTTTTTATTATAATTTAAATAGTAAAATATTATAAAAAGAAAGGGTATCTGTTTAGGAGGTTGTCATTTGGGCTGAGTTACAAGTTTTAACTGTTTCTTCATTTTATCTCTATAAATAAAAATGAATCGCCAAATGTGTTTCTAAGCGCAAAACTTGAGAACAGCTCGACCAATTTTTTTTCTTCTTATTTTTGTTAAGGCACAAAAAAGGTTCTTATGGAGAGAAAAAAAGTAAAAATGATGAGGGAAATAATAAAAACAACACTTTTCTTTTCCCATACAAACCACTCTGTTCCCAGCTGTCTAACATTTGAAGACAATCAAAGCAAAACAAAGGCGCATTAGTTGTTAGTAAAAGTTTATTAAGGTTAGCATGTCATTATCTACGTCTAGAAGATGGATCATTTTCTTGGTTGTTATAAAAGTTTCGCTTCTCTCGAAAACCAATTGTGTTTATTTGTTGAGTGTATTTACATTAGACTCATGCCGCCTATAAGACGCGGGCCCAGCAATTTGGGTCGAAAATCTCGAAACGCTACAAATCAAGCAAATTTTCAATCTAATCAGACTGAAATTAGCTTTCAGTTTTGATGTTTCAATTGACTACAATTCCTACAAATGAGTTGCTTTTGGATCTACGAACTTAGTTTGCCCACAATGCAAGGCATTGAAATACAAAAATGAAGGAATTACAAATGGCAAAGTGTACTCATTGGTTTCAGAAACTGGAAGGGATTCCATACATTTCCTAACAAAAATACAAAAATATAACAATTGCTTAGAAATGACTTCTTTTAGGGCAACAAATATACTTTGCGACTATTTCATACTAACTTTTAAAGTAACAAGATTTACTTTGTTTATTCCTTTTTAAGTTGTAGTGTAAAAATAAAACTTTTCTGTTTAATTTGCAGACACAAGGTCAAATATATCATAAAGCAGTTTCGCTGCTGCCGGTGACAGATGGCGACTATAAATTCCTGCAAATTTATTTCATAGGCAATAACAGAAATTGATAATAACAGTTCAGTGAGGAGGTCTATTGTAGAACTATTACAAACTTTGTTTCATCAACACAATCAATTGATTACATTGTTTAAAACTGCACTGGATCTTATGCCATTTGGTAGTCATAAAGTAGTAATCAGGGCTGATAAAACATCTGTAGGAGAACATGCGAGATGTTTAAATGCAACTAAAATCTATGAAGTTGCCATTGTAATGGTTGGGGAAAATTTGGAAGCCCATTGTTTTAGGGAAATAGGGCAGAACAACATCTGCTGGGACAGCTAGTTTCTAATATTTTCCAAAAATACTAGTTATTGTCAGCTTTAGTAGGGAAAAGGGATTTTAATTATGGATAATGAAAAGATCTCGGTAATAATTTCATCAAGAAGTAAATGTTTCAACTAACATTTCAAAGTATAGATGATATACGTTTGTTGAAACGCACATTTCCAGATGTAACGATTACCGAAGTATACAAATTTCCTATAATTACATTCTCTTTTCCATACTAAAGCTCAGGATAACTTGTATTTTGAGAAAATATTAAAAGGGAAATGAATGAAAAGTTAAAACTTCTGACTCAACTTGAAGCGTCAACCTGCTGAATAATTGCAGTATTTTTTAAATATTGAAATTAGATTTTTATTGTAATTCAATTGAAATTTTATAAAAATAAATGAATATAACGTTTTAAAAGTCTGCTTACATGTTATATACAATTAGAGTTAAGGTCTTGTTTATTATAAATCAGAAAAAAATTTAATAAAATAATAACATAATTTAATTAAAGCAAAAGCATTTACCTCCATTAGCCTATTCAATTGGTACAGGCGAAGTCTCAAGCATTCAAAGCCATCCTTGTACAACTCCCTGAGTCCGTAGTCGTACATTACTTTCAAGAGAACACAGAAAGCTTGTTCCTCGGGCATCTTAAAACACCATCACCATCAACATTACTATCATACTCGAGTAATAGCAGTTCCAGTACTACGTGAATAAACATTGTTAATAAAAACTGACATGTAATAAGAGCGTGGCCGCCAAGAAGCTGAGACCCTGGCAGTAGCCGACCTCCGTGTCGTGGACGGCGTACGCCTTAGAAATGCGGAACAAGGAATCCTGACCGCCCCCTCCGCTGCCCTCCTTAAAGAATTCGTGAGCAGGAAAGGTTCGATTGATATCTCGTTGTATCACAGCTTCACAATTACTTTCCTATGAAATATAAAATATATCTTAATATATGAAGCACTAGAACACAAAATTTAATATTACTAAAAGTAAATTTATATTCGTAATTATTCTGCAGGTTGTCGCTTCGTGTTGAGTCACAGCAAGTTTCAACTTTTCCTTTGTTTCCCTTTTAATATTTTCCAAAAAGACAAGTTATGAGTCATGAGCAATATTTCGGAAAAGATGATGTAATTATGGGAAATGTGTATACTTCGAAAATAATTTCATCTAGAAAATAATCTTTCAACAAATACATATCATCAATACTTCTAAATGTTAGTTAAAACTTTTATTTCTTGATGAAATGAAATTTCCATATTAAAAGCTCATGATAACTTATATTTTTGGAAAATAATATTAATAAATTAACAAATAAACAGTTAAAACTTGTAACTAAACTCAAAGCAACAACCTGCTCAACAAATACCAAAACAATAAATGATAAATGTTCAAAATGGTCAGAGGTTCCAGAAAATAATTTTTACACAAAATAAACTTATTTTATTCATGGCATTGCGGCCTAAATTTTTAAGTATGAGAAATTTAATATCATATTAACATTCATTGTTCAGCATTAGAAAGATGTTATTTACTTAAAGAGACAGTTTTATCATTAAGCTCATGGAGTTTGTTCAGAAAATTTAAATATGAATACTGAAGCATAAATTTAAACTCATGTCTTTTAATTTTAAAATGTCACTCATTGTTGATTTGAACTATATTTAGCTAGTTGGTTGTAAAGAAAAAAAAGTGTTGGTTCAGATTAGAAAAATTAAGTCAATCTTGTGAATAATTTTGTAAATCTTACCATTTTAAACCTTAAATGTATCAAAACACCATCAAGGTAGCTCTTATTTTCATAAATCTAAATCAAATGTAGAAATAAAATAAGAAAAACATTTACTGTAATAATAATAATAATGAAGGTAAGAAAGTTCATTATCCAGATGTTATGAAACTAGGAAAGAGCTAATTTTTATATTTAAGAATGAACTTAAAGAAATTTACTTTAGTTATAAGTATCCTGTAGTTGTCCATAACCGCAGTATCAGAATCGCAATTGGCAAGGCGCTGCCAGACCTCACCCCGAAGAGCCTCTGGGATGCCCTGGCGAACTAGAGGTCCTAGCTGGCGTGGCCTCGCTCCTGACCACTTTGTTAGCACATCGCGCCATGACTCCAAATCGCTCATTGAGCAGTCTTTACTAACATTACCTGTACCGCTCAGCAGCGGCTCATCGCCATCTGTACACACAGATATAGTTAATAGCTTGTAGAAGTAAATAGAAGAACATTATTAGCAAATTATAAAGTAGATGAAAATGTTCGTTCAGATTGTTCTCTTATATGAACAAAAACTAGAATATTGGAGATCATAAGTTTATTTAGGGATTAAAAAAATAATCTGTACCATGACATTTGTAATGACATTAATATTAATAATGTAATATAAATATAAATAATATATAATATTAATAATGTTTCTCAAAACAAATGATTAAAAATTGTTACGTCTTTTGCATATAAAGTTGAAAAAGACATGTATATAAAAAAGACCAATTAAGGAATAGTAGCTTTTTAAATATTATTTTGGTTTCTAATGTTTGGTTAATTTAATTAATAGTAGGAATACAGCTAATAAATATCGTTAAATATTTCTATATGAACCTATATATTTTTATTCAGTCATAAAACATGGAAACTGAAAAAAATGAAATTTTTAAATTGATTTGCTTAACTTTACTTATCTTAATATTTTTAAAAATCCATTATGTCAGTAACCATATTTAATAGCTAAACACCTCATTTGTTGGCTTCAATATAAATAAATACTGCATATTAAAAATAAAAGCCTTTTCACACAAAATTTATTAAGAAATTTAATTATTCAAATTCTTTTCAGTAATAAAAAAAAAAATTACCTGAGTTATAATCATCATGGGGTGTAAGGGTATCCATTGAAGTGATGCTTGGGGATCTGATGTAGCTGGCAAGATTGTTCAATGTTAAATTCAAACGACTTCTATCTATCTCTCCAGATGTTTCAATACTGACTACTTCATAGTTGGGCTCATTATCCAAGCTCATAACCTAAATTAGAAACAGCACATTGGGAATTCAAAAACAGGATTGCCGGTTTGAATAATCAACACAGTTGAACTTATTTATGCGGAGAGGAAGGCACGGTACAGGCATAACTTATGATAAGATTCAATATAAGAAAATTATCAACTAGTTGCCACTTCCTTTGGTATTATCTTTTCCCTTGAGGAAATAATGTTTAAAAAAAAGAGCTATATAAATGGTTTCATAATTGATATTAAAACAGGTAACTCAACTAGGAAAAAAAAAATTAATTTCTATTTATTTTGTGAAGAAAAAAAAAAGGAGACAATAAATATTTCATGAGACCAAAAATATAATTAATTACTATTTATTTTGTGTAGACAAAATGTTAGTAAGGAGACAATAAATAATTTATGAGAAAAATATATAATTAATTTCTATTTATTTTGTATGGATATAAAAATAAATAAAGAGACATCAAATAGTTTATATCAGTCAAATAGAAATATTGCCGTGCCATAACAAATATGACAAAATAAAACTAGGACTAGAACAATAGCATCTTTAAAAAAATGCAATGAAATCTCTAGACTTAAGAACAAACATAACACCTCTATGTATAAAAGTTGTACATTTGTATGAACAATCCTATTATAATATACATAATTAATTTATAGAAGATTGAAAAAAATTAAGGATCAAATATGAAAGGTAAGACAATTGTGGATGAGATTTATCAGCATAATTTTCTTATTAGAAAGGGTGTTAGGTAAAAGTAGATTAGAAGTCATCCAGATTAGTTTGTTTAAGTAAAAATGGATCCATTGGTATTTCTTAGGATAATAAAGGGAAGTGAATACTTAATTTTAATTTCCAAAATGAAACAAATACTAGGATAACACATTAAAGGCAGGTATGATTTCAGAGATTCTGTTAGAATCATATCTACAGATAGGCCAGCGGCCAGGTGTTTGAAGGTCGCAACAAATTGAAGAGAGCTGCATTTTTGATATGTTGTAAGGGCATGTCTGAGTATTGTATAGCCAAGTTAGCAACCAAAAAAACGGATGGGAAACTTTTGGTGGCTGAAAAACCTCAACATTTTTCGTAGTTATTTCAGTTTTTGCCTATATCTCCTAATTGGTGCGTTTTTGATAAAAAAACATTGGTAACCATTTTTAATGTAGATTAAATTTGCTATGATTTGAGCTCAACCACAGCTCTGTAGTTCAAATATATTCCCTTTGAAAATTAGTAATTTTTTCCAAAAAATCCAAATTTTGTTTTGCGGTTAGTGTTCCTTTCATGAGGAACACTAACCAAAGGAGTGATCCTACAATGGAAGTCATTAGCAATGAAATTGTAGAAAATTTAATTAGCTTTAATTTAAGCACAGACCGAGGCCTATAGGTGTTATAATTCTCTTGTTAATAAAAAAAAAAGGAAAATCGGGGAAAGTGGGTGTTTTTAAGAAAATGACCTTGTACGCCACGAATCGATCTAAAACAGCTTGTTTATTGTAAATTATAAATACTTACTTGTAAATTACCTATAAAAAAATAATGGTAGTACTAGTAGTTAATTACTATTATGCATTATATTACTGTGCAGGGGTGGAGCCACCTCGTCTTCCCGAGGTTTTCGGCCACCAAAAATTTTCCCATCCGTTTTTTCGGTTGCTAACTTGGATATACACTACACAGACATGCCCATACAACATATCAAAAATGCAACTCTCTTCAATTTTTGCGACCCTCAAACACCTGGCCGCTGGTCTATATTTGGACTATTTGGAAAAAATGACCAAGGGGCGTATCACAGAATCTATTAGACCTACAGGCCTCGATCTGTGCTTAAATTAAAGCTAATTAAATTTACTACAGCTTCATTCCTCATGACTTTCATCGTAGGATCACTCCTTCGGTTCGGTGTTCCTCATGAAAGTCCGCAAAACATAAAATTTGGATTTTATGGAAAAAATTACTAATTTTCAAAGGGATGTAACTCAGAATATATTAGAGCTACAGAGATGTGGTTGAGCCCAAATCATAGAAAATTTAATCTACTTTAAAAATGGTTACCGATGTTTTTATCAAAATCGCACCAATTAGGAGATGTAGGCCAACAACTGAAATAACTCCGAAAATTTCGAGGTTTTTCGGCCACCAACAGTTTTCCCATCCGTTTTTTCGGTAGCAAACTTGGATTTCCACTAGTCAGACATGCTCTTACAACATATCAAAAATGCAGCTCTCTTCAATTTATTGCAAACTAAAGCCCTTTTTTGTTACCTGGCTGCTGGCCTAAGATAAGATTGTATATATATTTTTGTTATTTTATAATGAAAATAAGGCCACAAAGGATCAGAGAAATGAGGAAATCATCAAGAACTGACTTTAAAAAGTCAGGTGTATGGTCATGATGTATGAGATTTGAAAGTAAGAAAATATTAAGTATTTAATGTGAATGAAATACAAAAATAACAGATTATATCATGTCTGCTTAAAAAAATAATTAATAAATCAATTTTTAATTTCTGTTAAATATAAAAACAAACCAAAGCATCAAGGAGAGGTAACAAGATTAACAGAATGGCACAATGAAGTCACTATAACATTAGTCTACTTTCTTAATAAATTTCTATATCTAGATTTTTTTTCCTATATTAATGATTTAAACCCTACAAAATTTATCAGTCACCAAATCAGAAAGCACTTCATCATAAGGACCACATTATTTAAAGAAGTTTGTTTTCACATCTATTTTTACAACAGTGAAACAAACAATAGAATGAGCTAAACAAAGAAAATTTACTTTCTTTGAAATGATGTTAAGAATCTTGTATTAAATGAGATAACAATACAAAGTACTTACCTCTTTTAAATTAAGAGAAAAAGGCTGAACAAGAGGCCTTCTTGTCAAATACCAGAATCTTTCTCCTTGGTGAAAGACTCGAACTTGTGTTTCCACAAGAAGCCGAACTGGTTCAGTTATTCCTCTCACGACAAGGTCGACAGCAACTGTCAAGTAGACTTTTTTGTCCTTTCCTTCAGTTTCGGTATTGAGTACCTCAAAAGCTGGATCTTTTGGATCCCACAACCCAGTAATTACGTAACTGGTATCATCGACTTTTTCAGAGCCTAATGATGCCTAATATAAAATAATAGTCAGAAAACACTATGAGAGATAGATAGAATTAAAATAATTGATTGAATTAATAATAATAATAATGAGTATGAGTGGATGACAAATAATACTGTTTTTCATATAATATTGTAATATCAATAATATTGTACAAGTGGAATCAATTATAAACAATATAAACATTGAGAGCATCAGGACAGAGTAAATAGTGCTGATGTTTTTTTTTTAATTAAAATATTTTACAAACAAATATATTTATACATATTTTTTTAAAATAAATAAGTAAACAAAAACTAACTGAAATTATCATATCTATAAGAAAAATTTACAATTACACCTGTACAACAACATAATGTAACCTTTTCCATCACTTAATAAAACCATAAACATATTAATAAAATATGAAATTAAAACAAAATATTCAGATAAAAGTTACCAATCCATAAATGTAATAATTGAAACATTTATTTACAAAAAAAATATAATTACCATATCTAATAACTGCATGTCACTATGCTTAACATGTTTTCCAGGTGCTATAAGAACACCGAAACACCTCTTCACCTCCAATTTTTTCTGTCCTTCGGTAGAGACCTGGGTGATTGTTAGGCATACTTGTTTCTCTATGTTGCAACGTAATTTAAAACAACTACGATCTCGAGGAACCGCGCTGAAATTACCCTAAAACAATTTTCAAAGAATATTGAATATTGAGTCATAATTCGAGTTTAAAATAATAGCTATTTTAATTGATCAATTTTACCAAATTACTATATAAATTACCTTCCCATCATCTTCCTTTATATCCATGGTCAAATCAAGAACAAAAACTTGAACATTGCCAACATTGCTCATTATTTCACCTTCTGGAGGTAGTTCTCCATTAATTGAAGTACTCAAAGACTTTGGAACCCTCTGAAAAGCCTTCATAAAGCATGCAGAAACTTGACCAACCTAATGTAAAACATTGTCAATGATCGATTATTACAAAATAAAATAAGTGAATAAAAGTAAATAAGTAGTATATGAATACTTTACCGAAAACAAAAACAATTTAAAGAAATAAGAACTTACTGCCTCAGGTATGTCACACCGGAAGACATGGCATTGAAAAATTGAAGACTCCAAAGTATCGCCATGTGTCCAAGTGAAGGCAAAACAAGCAGCTTCATTTGAATTTGGTTTGCCATGGGCGTAAAATAGTATCCGGCAAATTTCAAATTTTTGTATGACAGTATTTGTAACACCGTCGCATAATCTATGGAAAAATAGGTTATTTGATTTCTTAAATATTAAATAAACTTAAGTCTTTCTTAACAGACTTATAATAAGTTTTACTATATACTAGTTAAAATGAACCAAAATAAAATAAACACATTAGGTAATACATTTTCCATCGTGTTTTGTAGTATAACTTAATGTATACACTCAAATGACAAAATGATCTTTAAAAAATATTTAAATAAAATAAAAAAGCTGAAAATGTCCAAGACGTGGATTAGGAGTCTGAAAAGGACATTGAAGAGCTGGAGGTCTCACCAGATAGTACTGAAAGATCTTCTTCACTCAGGCAAGGTAGGACTTCAGAATGGTCTGGGTTTTCGAGAAAGACCAAAGAGAAAAACAGGCATAACTAGGATGCAGGAGAAATAGCAAAATCAACGGGGAGAGAATAAAATAGATATGGAAGAAAAGAAAACAACAGTTGAAACAGACGTAGTCCATTGTGGCTTGATAATTAAAAATAATAAATAAAGGAACTGGCTTCATGTGATGTTTAACATTTTTTAATTTTATTCCCTGGCAGATGAAAAAAAAAACGAAAACGAAAAATAAGAATAATTAACACTACACAAATTGTCTGTCATCAATTTGATAAACAATGCACTGGTCAGCATACAAGTTGATACTATGAAATAGTGGTGCATTGGAAACTGAAAAAAAACTATAGGAAAAGTTTCAAATAAATTATTACAACCATTTTCGAGAAAATCATCAAATCAATACTTTATAAATGGCCCTTTATGTGAATTGATTTTAAATAACATTTTAAGGGCATGTCTTAAATGGTCTATTTCAGTTTGATTAAACTTTTTGTTTTATCTAGGGTGTTTATTTTCAAAAACAGACCATTTTGGGAGACATCCGAGAATCAAACATTTTATTATAGCAGATTGCAATACTTTCTTTTGCTAAATGTATGTACTTGTGTCAAATCAATTTAGAATAAAAAATTAAATATAACTTACACTACAGATCCATCTGAACAAGATGGTATAGATAACGATGCCTTAATAGCCTCAACTATACTCTCGTTAAGGAATACCATGTTTCTTTGTATTTCAGTATCTGATTTGGGTGCATTGATAGCAGCAGCACCGAGGTAGGATACCCCATTAAATACGGTACAGTGCTGTTGTACTTCACCTGAAAACAGAAAATATTTTATGATTTATTTTTATGATAATTACTTTTTAAATATTTTGTTTTGAAGAGAAAAGATTTGCTCTGGGCGGGATTCGAACCCGGGTCATCTGCTTCTCCGATGCAGTTCTCTAAGCCACTGAGCTTTGTCGTATCCAAGTCAGACAAATCCGTTCTCTCCACTGATCCTATATCCCCGTGTTCTCGCAATTTTTGCGATGTGTACACGGGGAAGAATGTTCAATGAACGTTATTTTAATTAGGATCTTGTTGACATATGTCAATATATTATTTATAATTTATTTTTATTAATTGTTATTTATATGGTAATTATTTTGGTTTTCAAGAGAAAAGATTTGCCCTGGCCGGGATTTCAGCCTTCTCCATAGCAGTGCTCTTTGAGAACGGATTTGTCTGACTTGGATACGACCCCTGGTAGCTCAGTGGCTTAGAGGGCTGCTACGGGGTTCGAATCCCAGCCAGGGCAAATCTCTTTTCTTCAAAACAAAAATATTTTAAGTATATACTAATACAGTTCTTTATAATTACTTCTGAGGTAACTCTATTACAATTAGTTACTAAGGTATATCAAATATAAATTAGAATTTTATTGTCTTCTTCTTAATTTTCCTCACATGCCATTTCTAATATCGAGGACATTTATTTGGTTATTTAAATTTCTCTGAATCTACTATACTCAGGACAGGTGATTTTCTGAGTGATAGAAGTCCCACATCCTTGGGGTAATTGGTGATTAGTTGGTGGTTAGACTCCCAACAATAGATCTTCCCAGGGAAAGTGGTCCTGAAGTGAGCACTGAATATGAGCTTTTGTATGAATAAAGTTAAAGTGTACAGTTCTTGTGCCTAGTACTTAATTCAGGAACCCGGGGGAACGTTATTCCCAACTAGTTTCTACAGGTAGAATTTTATTATCATTATTCTTTTTTATAGAAGATGGAAAAAGAAACATTAACATGGGTCACCATATTTTTCAGCAGAAATTAAATCGTGGTCAAACATTCGTTTTTTAATAATTATATTGGAGAGATTGTAGTGTCAGGAGTTGCTCTGAGCTAGCATTGGTGATAGTTCAAAAGAATTATCAATAGTCATAACAATTAAAAATCTCATTGGTGCACCAGGAAGATCACTAAGACTATAAAATCATGTAATAATGTATACTATTTAAGAAAATTTCCACACTGTCTGTCATGAATACTGGCCATGGTAAGGTAAAAATTAAAATAAACAAATAAATATTGTTTTTCATTTCCAACCTCATTTTTTAACTAATTTTAAAGTTGCGGTTGACCTACACTATGGCAGTAACATCAGCATTGTATGAATTAAGCCTCACCCAACAGATTACTTCAACCATGGGCTTCAAACATCAACATAACGTTCAATATTACACTCAAACAACCACATCAATTGTGTGTTAAGTCAGGTAAATTATATACATGGTAGTGTATATATAGCAGGTCTTTATACAGAAAAACAGCTAACTAGGGAAATAAATGTACATATATAAAATAACTACGAAATAATTTACTATTTAAAGCAATTTTTTTTTTAAAGAAAATATCTGAAGAGGGAATATTTGAATATAAGAAGTCATTTAAAAACAACTACCTAACCAATCATAAATTACTTCTGTAAAATGCATAAAAATTATATTCCTTGCATACAAATTAATATCTACATAACATTTAGCAAAATAGAGGAGATAGTTTAGAGAATAGGAAGCAGAGCGGCTCAGTGGAAGAGCTCTGAGTTCCTGTGACCAAGATCCCAGGTTCAAATCCGGCTGTGGTAGATAATTTATTTAATGGATCCCATGGTGTCTGAAGATCCTCCTTGGGCTCACCCAGCCTCTATACAATGGGTAAAGTTAGAAGTGAAGAAAACATGGCAGTTGAGCATGAACTCGGCCAAATCACCTCCGCCTAAAACCGTTGTCCTAGAAACAGTTCAGTCTATACCACGTACTGAACCCAAGACCCTTCATGGGGTTCGGAGAATAGTCTCTCAAGAAGGCACAAACCTTTTTATTAATGTTCTCAGGCTTGTAATTTTTTGCTTGCAAGTAAAATCAAACTTACAACAGAAATATTTTATATAAAACAGTGCTTACTTATCTCAAAGGAAACTATTCTTAAGCTGCTTATTAGCCAATAGTGAAGACATAATATTCATAGGTTAATTTTTATTTTTTAATAGAAATAAAAATTATTACTATATTAATAAAGAAATTATTACTATATTAATAATAAGTAATTATCAACTAACATAACATAACTAGCCACTTACCTAACTCTTCAATGTTTTCATTCTGGGAATGATCAGCTTCAGTGTTTTCATTCTGGGAATGATCAGCTTCAGTGTTTTCATTCTGGGAATGATTAATTTCACTGTTCTCATTCTGGGAATGATCAACCTCATCATTTTCGTCGACAGACATTTGCTTTCGTGTATTGTCAATATCTTCTTTAAGCATTTCTCCTAGACACTGCCACAGGCCTTCTAAGCTTCCGTCACCAGCTATTTTCAATTGGGGTAAACTCTGGAAATAGAACAGTTACACATCTATAACTTGATGTTTTTATTGCAGATAAAAACAAATTAATAACGTTTCAAAATAATAAATCCTACATGAAATTTATGATTAAAATAAACTTTTAAATAGCATGTAAATTAACTCATGCAAACATACAAAGATTGAAATCTTAAAATTGGTGATATTTAGAAAGAGCAGATGGACAACAGCTACACTGAAGGCAGAGATAAAGGTCATTAAGTAAAGGTTATTTCTGAAATAATTCCAACTAAAGAACAGGTTACCGTGCGATTCAATTTAATTCATTGCTTTTTATGAACCTTTTAACGACTCCATATAAAATTTCTTTAATAAACTTACTGAAGCAGTAACCACCGTCTGTCCGTTTATAATTTCAAACTCATCACTCACAGCAATTGAATCACTTGATTTTACACTTACACTATCCTCCATTAGAATTGAAAACAATCTGAAAATTATAAATTAAATAAGGAAAACTATCCAGTAAACATAGAGTTAAATGAAAAACATATATTCAATTTAGAGAATGAAACAAATAAATGCATGTTAAAATATCGAAGAATATAGAATAAAATACTCAACTAAACAATGCACATGCTCAAGAACATTGGGTTGTTGAACCATCAACCAGATAATACAAATTTTATTGACTTATTTGATTTTAGATGCAGGAAGAACACAATAAAATAAACATAAGAAAAATGAAGAAAATTAAGGATGTTTATAAAGAACATAAAGCAATAAAATACAGGCCAAGCAGCGGAATTAGTAAAATAATTACCATCACATGATAAAATGTCATAGAAAATAAAATTTATTGGAAAAAAATAGAAATCAATAAGCAGAGAATAAGGTCTTTAATATAAATTAATTTTAAAACTAGCAGGAATCACAAATTAATAAATGATTGTCCATATCTATTGCAGTAATTCATTAGACAAAAACAATCAAACACTGAGATAATAAATATAGTTAAAAAATAACAATTTATGGTGAAGTTATAATAGAAGGTTTATGAAAATACAAATAATGTTCCTACTGATATGAATATGATTTAATTAATGAGAACTTGGATTAATCACTTTGTAACAAATATAAATAAGCGAAACTGAGATATCAACATGCTACATTAAACAGAATCGCAGATAATTTACAAAGCGAAGAATTTAAATGATTCTCGATGAAAAGTTAAAGACAAACATGTTTAGATTCACAATGGATATTTTAGGAGTGATACATAATTTAAAGATAAAGTTTAAACACCAGAGAGAAATTAAAGTAAATCAGATGAAATAGAGTAAAAACAAAGCAATTCGGAATACAAACAATTTCAAATCACTAATAATGATTCCAGAAGTATCCAGATATACACGAAAAAACAATGCAGGCCCTTGTCAACATAAATTCCTACATCAAAATAATGATAAGAAACATGACAGGGGCTGATGTCAACAATCTAAACACATTTGTCAAACCGAATTCACATAGACTTCATTGGCAAGTTACATTTTCCATAACCCATAAGTTTCATAAAATAACAAAACAATAATTAGTTAGCTGTGGATTTATAAACAAAATAGTTAAAGACTGAGGTAAGGCCATCAGTATGCAACATTCCAAAGAATATTGGCAAGGTAAAATTAAATACCTGCAATGTAATGTAAAATATCCTTACACTATTTTCAAGTGTGACACATATATATTTGGGTACTGAAAATCAAAACAAACATTTTGTACAATGCCATTATCAAAAACTAGGAATACTTCACACTAAGAAGCAGGAAAAAAAACAATAATAAAAACGTATTTCATTCCTGAACTATATCTTGATATTTAAGGAGTTATCAGCTTACCTTATCCTCCTTCCAATATCATTTTTATGAATTTGAGTGTAATTAACTTAACAGAACCGTTCTATAAACACATCGACCTAACAAAGTAGAGACAATGTCAAACAGACAGCTGTAGTGGTTGGGTTAGCATGCTTGATAGTAACAATAGTAGTAACAGAATAAAATTGGTGATTAGACATTATCACTTGAATTTATTAATAATTATTGTTTAGTTAAAATAAAACTATCTGCTATGTTTCGTTTTAATGTAAATGAGAATACATTTAAAAGTACAAATACAAGTAAATCAAAGAGAGCTCTAATGGTTAGCCGATAAACTAAAGAGATTTATAAAATTTTATTACCCCCCCCCCCTCACACCTAAACTAAAGTTGTTTTAACTAAACTAAACAGCAAAAAAACCGGCGCAACCTATTTTTTTGGATATATATGTATTTAAATTACATCTGAGCGTATTGTTTGTTTTGGTCTGGATAGATAACAGCTAGAAAGACATTCATATCAATAATCCCGCCCAAAGTCCTTTATTCCCCTAGGAATAATAATGAATTCCACATTAGTTCATCAGCAGTTATTGTGTAGTTACGTTTCATTTTTACATTCACGTTCATTTTCGCACCTATTTTTTTTAAAGCCATTTTTTTCGTCTTCTTATCCTGTTTGCTGTTCAGAATGGTTTTACCCACCGTAACGGTCGCGAGGATCGTTGCGTTGGTAGAGGATGGGAGAAGCCAGACTTATGTGGCTAGGTCCTTAGGGCTATCAGAAACCAACGTTCGGAGGGCAGTCCAGAGGTACAGGGAGACTGGTAACTTAACCAGGAGGCCAGGTTCAGGTCGGCCCAGAGCGACGCTTCTCGCTGGCGATAGATTTATTGTGATGCAGGCGTTAAGAAATCACTTTCAGACAGCCGTGGAGACCAATCAAAGTCTTCCAATTGCCCGAAATGTGAATATCAATGTGGATACGGTGCGGAGGCGGGTTCATGAAGTTCACCTTCAATCAAGGGCCCCAGCTATGGGAGTTTTGCTCACCCCAGCACACCGGGCATCTCGTCTTATGTTTGCTCGAGAACACTCAGCGTGGACAGTAAACGACTGGGCTCAAGTACTGTTTTCAGACGAATCGAGATTTTCACTATTTGCTTCAGATCATCGGGTTAGAGTGTGGAGAAGGCCAGGACAGTGGTTTGCACCATGCAATATCTCCGAAAGGGTGCCTTACGGTGGTGGTTCTGTAATGGTTTGGGGTGGGATCACTTTAGTGGTGAAGAGTGATGTCCATGTGTTCCAGAATCTAACTGCACATAGGAACATATCCGAAATTCTGGAAGAGTATGTAGTGCCACTTAATGATTACATTAATTAAGGGCCACATGTTGCAAATGTGCTTACCGACTATCTTAAAAAAGTCGGTATACTCACCCTACAGTGGCCAGCCCGCAGCCCCGACCTTAATCCCATAGAACACCTACGGGATGAGGTAGGGAGGAACATCCGAAGGCGACTCGATCTTCCTATGGACCTTCAACACCGCGCTAGTGGAAGAATAGTGCGGCATCGAACAGGAAAGAGTTGCCAGCTTAACAAGGAGCATGCCAAGGAGAATTCAGGCTGTGATACAAGCGAGGGGAGGAATCACCCGTTATTAAAAAAATAAAATAAAAATAATAACAGAAATTTGATGAAGAAAAATTGCCGAAGTATATTATATTATTTTATACGTGTTTGGAGTTTTTGTAAAATTGTTTTTCTATTCAGATATTTCTTTTTTTTCAATCTGTTTCCATCTGTTATCTCATATGATGTATACTTTAATTGGCACATACAGAAAAAATTAAATTATTTGCACTAGGAAGAAAAAAACGAGAAAATTTCAGGTGTGCCGTTTTTTTTTGCTGCTTAGTTTAGTTAATTTCGTTAGATTAATTAAAAATAATTTTTAATCCGTAAAATTTTAAAACAGAATCTTCTTTTAATTATTTAGATCCTAGAAATTACATATATATACACGCAAATATCTCACACTCTTGTTACATGATATACGATATATCATAATATGTCTATACCTTAATGATTACCATAATTAAGTAATTTAGTTATCATAATTACTATTCAATCATAAGTTTAAAATAACTATAACTGTACATACTTCTAAAAAAAAATCCCGATCATTTTTATTTTTTTAAATATTTATTTATTGATATTTACAACTGTATTACAATAATATATCAAGTAAATGGGCTAAGCGATACATAATGACATGTGAAAATGACAAGTAGAGAAACTACCCACTGGTAGTACTCAAATCACAAGTTCAACTAAGAAGTCACGGAGCCATCTTCTTTTCAGATGCCTCGGAGGATTATCGGGAATTGAAGAGGAAGCTAGGTTTGAAACTGAAGGGTTTGTTATGAAAGGATAGATAGCGGGTTCGGGCCAAATCAGCAACAAATGGGACATTAAGGTCATTATGGATGACTTTATTCTTAACGAAATAAGGAGCATTGACGATTTTACAAAGGATTTTGAACTGTATGGATTGGATACGAGAGGAATTCGATGACTTAGTGGAGCTCCAAAGCTCTACTCCGTAGGTCCAAATAGGTCGTATGATGGTCATGTAGATGAGTCTTTTGTAATTAATTGGGAGCTTAGAGCGTTTGTCTAGTAAGTGTTGAAGTAGCCTGAAACGTTGAGCGGTTTCTTGTCTTTTCAGTCTCGTATGAGGATTCCAGGTTAATCGTTTGTCAAGATGCAACCGTAAGTATCGGATCTGTTCTACAGGCATAAGTGGGATATTATTAAAGGACACTGAAGGGAAGGAAGTCATTGGTTTACGACGTAAGGTAAAAGTGAATTGATGCGATTTTTGAGAGTTTATTTTAATTCTCCAGTTTTGGCACCATTCTTCAAGATCAGTGATATGGGATTGGAGGCTTTGGGATGCAATAATTGGATTGGTGTTGACTGATAATACACATGTATCATCAGCATACGTGGTAAGGATAGTATTAGGATGAGTTGGGATGTCAGCTGTATAAACTGTATAAAGGATTGGGCTAAGGATACTACCTTGAGGAATTTTTTTATTAATTGTTAAAATTTTTAAATATTTTATTTTGAAGAGAAAAGATTTGTCCAGGTCCGGGATTTGAAACCGGGTCGCCCATGTCTCCGTCGTAGTGCTCTAATCAACTGAGCTAACCTGGCTTGTAACACAGCCAGACAAATCCATTCTCTTTACCTATCCTATATCCCCGTGTTCTCGCAATTTTGCGATGTATACACGGGGAAGAATGTTCATTGAACGATACTTTAATTAGGATCTTGTAGAATTACGTCAATATATTATTGATAATTTATTTTATTTTTTCTTAATTGTTATAATTTTTAAATATATTTTATTTTGAAGAGAAGAGATTTGTCCAGGGCCGGGATTCGAACCCGGTTCGCCCACGTCTCCGTGATCACCGGTCCTGTTCTTTATTCAAATAAAATGAAATTAAAATCTCCCCCCCCCCAAAAAAAAAACTTTCACATTTGTTGAAAGCTTCTACCCTTTGGAAGTTAAACCGCGAAGTATTAAAAAAATAATTTATTTATATATTTATGCATTTTACAAAACGTACTTAATTAGCTTGATTTTTTTAAAAGGAGTTAATGCAAATCTGCTTCCAAGGATCAGAACTAATTAACTTGAAAAGTTTGTGTCCACTGGCATCATGTTAATCGCTACTGTATTTTCCACTATTTGCGCTATGGTTGTTGACTATACGCGTGTTATTCTCGTGTGCATGCTAACGGTTGTTCAAAAATCTAAAATAAGCACAAGTTTTTATATCGATGTAAGTGTAGTGAAAATGAATTGGACATGAAAATGTGTGTGTTCTGTTGTAGTCCTTAGAACATCATTTTGATCCTTAGAGGAAGACACCTTCTTCTTTCATTCAACCGCCTTCTGCTTTCAGTCTACTGTCTTCTCCTTTCGGTCCACAGCCTTCTGCTTTCAGTCATCCGCTATCAGCTTTCACCCCACCGTCTTCTGCTTTCAGCCCCTTGGCTGCTGCTTTTAGCTCATAGACTTCTGCTTTTTGTCCACCGTATTCTGCCTTAAGTCCACCGATTTCTGCTTTCAATCCACCGCTTTCTGCTTTCACCCCATCGTCTTCTGCTATCAGTCCAAGGATGGTTGCTTTCAGTGTACCGTCTTCTGCTTTCAGCAGAATGATGGTTGTTTTCAGTCCCCTGACTGCTGCTTTCAGCCAATTAACATAACAGCGGGGCACCGCTGCATTCAGTCTACCATCTTCTGCATTCAGTCCAATGATTGTTACTTTCAGTCCACTGACTGCGGCTTTCAGTCCACTAACGGTTGCTTTCAGTCCACCGACTTCTGCTACCAGGCCACCGCCTTCTGCGTTTAGTCCCCCGACTGCTGCTTTCAGTCCACTAACGGGCTGCTTTCAGTCCATCGACTTCTGCTATCAGTCCACCGCCGTGTGCGTTCAGCCCGCCACCTTCTGCTTTCGTTCCACAGTCTTCTGCTTTCAGCCCATCGTCTTTTGCTTTGACTCCACCGATATTCTTTCAGTCAAAGGGATAGTTGCTTTCAGTCCACTGACCGCAGCTTTCAGTTCATTGACTGCTGCTTTAGTCCACCGTCTACTGCTTTGAGTCCACCGCTTTCTGCATCAACCACACAGTCTTTTGTTTTCAGTCCAGGGATAGTTGCTTTCAGTCCACCCCTTCGGCTTTCAGTCAAATGATGGTTGCTTTTTGCCCACTGACTGCTGTTGTCTGTCCATTGACAGTTGCTTTCAGTCCATCTCCTTCTGATTTCAGTCCACAGCCTTCTGCTCTTAGTCCATTGTAGGCCGTTTTCAATCTATTGACTGCTGCTTTCAGTCCGCCTTCCTATGCTTAGTATGTATGAAACTTTAGTCGAGTACGTGTCGGATCTTGGATACTGTATGTTGCTATTGTACAATAAACAAAGAACAAAATTTTAATTTTATTTATTAATTAATTAATGCAGAAAGCGGTCTGCATCAACCACACAGTCTTTTGTTTTCAGTCCAGGGATAGTTGCTTTCAGTCCACCACCTTCGGCTTTCAGTCAAATGATGGTTGCTTTTTGCCCACTGACTGCTGTTGTCTGTCCATTGACAGTTGCTTTCAGTCCATCTCCTTCTGATTTCAGTCCACAGCCTTCTGCTCTTAGTCCATTGTAGGCCGTTTTCAATCTATTGACTGCTGCTTTCAGTCCGCCTTCCTATGCTTAGTATGTATGAAACTTTAGTCGAGTACGTGTCGGATCTTGGATACTGTATGTTGCTATTGTACAATAAACAAAGAACAAAATTTTAATTTTATTTATTAATTAATGCTACTTACATGTAGACGGGGTAGTGGGTTATCTCAATGTGTAGATTGTATAGTTACCATGCTGAATATTCCCCATTCAAATTCGGCCGTGACAAATAAATTACTTATTCTTTTACAGGATGGACCTAGTGAGATCGACTAACAATCTTGAGGCCTACCCAGCCTCTGTAATGTAGGCTCCCATAATTGCAAAATCTTACGATATTCCTTCCGGTTCGGTGTGATCTCGAACAGAACACTTTCCTTCACAATTGTTATCCTAGAAATAGTACAGTCTCTATCATGTACTGAATCATATACCCTTGATTGATTATTCATTTATTTATTTTTTATTTTATTAACTTCATTTCTCATACATAAATGAGTATTTACGTCACACAATCATGTGTCCTATGCAAATAATCACAAAACACATGATTTTTTCTTTCAAAAACCTCTATTTTTTGGGAATATTATAGAGTGTAAGTGATGATAATATCGAGTTTATGTGATATCCGTTTAATTGTTGAAAGACCCACTATCACATCATGTCAGATAATCTGGGCTTTGTGACATGAGTGATGCTGTTTGTTTTTTTTCAAAAACTGCACATTCTGAAGAGCAGAACATTCTGGAAAGCAGAACATTCTGGAAAGCCGAATGCTTGGATTCGGGTGACTGAGCTTGATGCGATAGTCGTCTTCTCCAGGATGACCGCTGGGGGTGGAGAAGACGTGAGTACGCTTGCCTGGAACTTGAGGGGGAGGGGTGGCAACAGGTGGCAGGCCCCCGACTCAGTGTGCGCTCGTGGATGGCACCGACAGTTCCAGATCAGCAACCAGCCTAGGATCATCTCGCAGGACACTCCAGGTGCAGGACAATTCTCAAAGTCGTCTACTTTATTTTATAATTTAAACAAAGAAAACAAGACAATAAAAATATAATTATCAATGTATCATTACAGCAGGTAACACTTCCTGTATTTCTTCATGGTTCTTATATGGTAGCTTTGTAGTTTTGAACGATCAGGAAGTTAGTAAATTTAAAAAAAAATAATTTGGGGTTGTACTTCATGTTTATCACAATTATATCGCTCGTTCAAAAGAACGACTTAACTCAAAAATTGGCTTTTTTAGTTAAGCCTTCAGTAGCAATTGTATTGGTTGAACCTTTTCAGTTCAGGAACGATATATCTGATATTCCATATCCGTGATGACTTTTTTTTTAATATGTTCATTACGTCACACGCCACCCGGAGCGGAACTTTTTTTGGATAAATTCGATAGTATAAAAATAAATATATAGTTTCTTCAAAAGAACAACGACATAACTAAAAAATTGGCATTTTTGTGTTAAGCCTCCAGTAGCAATTGTATTGAAGCTTTTCAATTCGGCAACGATATATCTAATATTCCATTTCCAACATTTCCTTATGATTAATAAAAGAATTCCAATACCATCATTCTAATAGGAATTCATTGCTTCACCAATACCTAAATTTTTATTTTTATTAACTCGTCTGGTTCAATTTTGACAAGACATGAACTATCAAATGCCTCTTTTGAAAAATTAGGTTTTTTGAGTCATGACTATCAGCGATATTGACTTTGCCTGTATGTAACGAAAGCTTTGAAACTATTTTCGGCCACTTCGAAACATCTTATTAAATTGAAATATTGTACATTTCTCAAGGACCGATGACAATACTATAATTTAATTATAGGACACATTTTTTCTTTTCGAATAAATATAATTTAATTATTTTGTCTCGTTATCCTGGATCTTCAGAAGAAGTGATTTTTCATACCCGAAGACACGGTTGTGCCTTGTGCCAAGTATTTGTACGTGCACTATGGCTTACACGGCTTAATCTTTGAGGCATAGGACTTGTTTGAGGATTTGTATAATTATAAAAAAAAAAAATTGAAATACTAAAATACATGCTATGATTGATCGGTCTAAAAAAAATATTTGATTTGACATTTCAATACCTTAGAGTGAACCAAAAATGTAGTGAAATAAAATAAATGACAGAGTAAAAGAATTTAAAAAACATGCTTTTTTAGCCGACCTAAAAAGAAGAAAGTGAATACTAGTTAAAAAAAAAATAAAGTACACGCGTTTATATCCAGACGAACTAAAAAGAAACATAAATAAAACTTAAAAACACTCTTTTATAGGAAAAATAACGAAGATTAAAAAATAAGGCATCTGTTCCGCAGGTTGTCGCTTCGAGTTGAGATATAACTATTTATTCATTTCATTTTTAATATTTTCCAAAATTCAAGTTATCGTGATTTGGGTTAATCATTTAATCTAGAAATAAAAGTTTCATATAACATTTCGATGTATAGATGATATATGGTTATTGAATCGTTCATTTCTAGATAAATTATTACCAAAGTATTCACATTTTACATAATTACATTCTATTTTCCATACTAACGCTCATGATAACATGTATTTTTGAAAACTATTAAAAGGGAAACGAATGAAAAGTTAAAGTTGTTGTGACTCAATTCGAAGCGACAAACTGCGGAATAATTACCAAAAATAATAATCAATTACATAAAAATAAATAAGAAAGATAAAACAGTCGAAAAAATCGTGGGACGCTTTTGAAGATATTTTCATAATGACTGTTTTTACCAATACCAGTCAATAGAATATTTACAATAATTAACATAATGCAACCCACTATTTGTTACGATAAAATTAATTGGTTTTTGTTCATTGCTCTACATTAATTTTATACTTATTGAAAATTGTTTTTTACTTTTTAAATTGTTTTCAATTAAATGGTTTTTTAAACTATTATTGATTTAATAGGTAAAAAGAGAACTAAATATTGTTCTCAGTTCTTAGTTATATGTGAAAAAAATTATAATGACTTCTAAAACCATTAATAAATTGTTTATATAAATATTTTCATAGCTACATATGATTTTTCCAATTGTTTGAATTATTTTTCCGTCTAATAATAATAATTTCTTTTGTAAATTTATTTCGTAAACTGTCGAGAAAAAAAAAAAAGAAAACAACAACATATACACAAATATATCTTTAAATAATTATAAAATATAACAAAAAAGTGGTCTTACATCATCGGTCCAATGCTACAGCTGTGTATAGTAAAATTTGTGGAGTAGAATATATAAGGTTGTATTTATTATTGCATTTTTAACATAGCCGTTATATTAAATCAATTATATTATATTTCTCACCTTTAATTAATAAAATAAGGAAAATTTAAGGTATTTTGGGCATTTCGAAGGGAACGGTAACCTATATGTTAAAATTTATCATAAATACGAAATAGTAATGTTTGTTGATTTGCCACTTTGACATTGTAAATTATTTATCTTCCTATTATTTATGTAAATTATTGTAATATAGAATATTACATTTAACGAAAAATAAAATAAAAATATTTCTAAGAGTTAATAGTGCCTTATATTCTTTATTGATTGTAAATTATATTACATCCTTGTGACTTTGAATGTTTTGAAGAATACAACGAAACTAATTTGTCATGTAGAATAAATCCATGGAAGATACTTACGTACGGAGACATGCGGAAAACAAATAATACCATCGAAGGAATTAGAATAGAATACATAAAATACATTTACGTTTTACATACATACATTCTATGTCTGAATTTGAAATGCACAAGGGCAATTATGATAAATAAAACGAATTAAAATTTCATTGGGGAAAATTGACCCCATTAATTGTTTTATCGAATCTAATCATGTTATCATCACAGTTATGAGTTTATAGTGTATTTTCATATTGAAACATAATAACATTTTATAGCGTGATATAATTCAAAAAATAAGTTGCTGTAGGTGGTTTAATCATTATAAATATTATCAACTATTTTTTGTTAATTGTTCCTCAGTACACAAATAACTAAAATAAAAAACATATATGGTTAAAAATGAGAAAAAACAAGTTTCAGTTCGTACTTTTTTTTGTATATACTTCCTAAAGAGTTTATGTTATGAGAACTTCACGAAAAATAGGGAAATAGGATAATTACCTAATATTTATGAAGATTAATTATTTTACCTATTATTTACGAGCTATAATAAAAAAAAATATTTTTTTATTTTATTATAAACTAGCGACCCACCTTTGCTGGGGTAATAATCCATATTATACCTTCATAATTTGTCTGTGTAATGTATTTTTTTTTATCACGTACCGGCCACTGAGGACCACGTGAATTTCATTGTTTAGGCTTCTTTGGGAGTCTTGATTTTCTTTACTCCCATCTCATCTAATGTACTTTATTATCAAGAAATTATAAAAATAAAAACAAAAACAAATATTTCTTTATATTCGAATTTATTATCTTGCAAGCTAGATAATTGCACGGGATTAGGCATGCAGCGTCTTCGGTGAAGCCCATCGATATTTCAACCCATTTAAACAAAACCTCGACAAATTATATACCTAAACCTTCCTGGTGGATCACTCTATCTATTGGTGAAAACCGCATGAAAATCCGTGTTGTAGTTATTGAGTTTACCGCGAACAAACGCGGGCGAGGACTTTGTTTTATAATAGGTATAGATAGATTATAACATTTTAGCATCATAAGAGACAATATTATTTATAGTACCTTTTAATGATTTTATTTAATTAAAAAATTAAGATTTAATAATCGGGTATGTCTTTTTTTAGTCGTTTTCTATGAAAATTAAGATGTGTTCACAATATATAAAAATGTTTTATTTATTTTTTATGAATTATATTTAAAAAATGCTAATAAATAATAAAATCATTACTTGCAATACTCATCATAGGTAAAAATAACAAAAATATGATTTGTAATTAATAATTAAAAAAATAATTAATTCAGACTTAGACATGAGGTTACGCCTATAGTTACAGATGCTACTATGAAATATCCCATGATTGTTAAAAAAGAGACGCAACTTTTTAAAAATAAAATTATTTTCGTAATGTAGGACATTTTGAAATTGCAAGTCTCCGATTATCATGTTGTCTCAGAGATCATAAAAAAAAAAACATGGTGTACTTTTAATTGTAAATTCATATTTGTAAATATTAAGAAATTGATATAAGTTACAGAGTGGGATAGAGATGTGCTCTACGTAAATGAACAGATGAGAGATTGCTTATTAAAATTATAATTACTTATATACAAAATAATTACAGTTTATATTACAGTTTTGACACTCCCAACAATAATTATATACATTTTCAAGTAGTTTATTTATTAATCAGGGCATATGTTGGGCTGCACAAGCTCAAAATATCAATAATTTAATTGAAAGAATAATTAGTATTTAGTTATATTATTTATACCTTTTCTTTTATTTACATAGATGTTATTTTCAATTTTAGCATTATTATCATCGTTAAGTTCAATAATACATCGATCATTTATACTTTCAATCATTTCATAAAACAAGACATTTAACTATTAAAATAAAATATTTTAGGGAAAACGAAAAGTTCAACCACCAAGTTATTACTAGTATCAATCGCACTACCATTGAACGACACTTAGATAAATAATTATTCATATGTCCATGGAATTCAACCATTAAACTAGAGTTGATTAAAAGAAATCGTATTACTCATGCATAGGACGCTAGGTGTCGCCAGTCTCGAGCATGTTATTGACGCGGACCCACAATTTTTCCTCCTACCAAAAGTCGCTAAACGCGGCTAAAGAAGTTTTCATCTCAATAATATGTAATGCTTACTCAAATAATTTAAATCTTTAAATTAAATAAAAGACAGAAACGTTTTAAAATTCACTAATCCCGTAGCCATCCCAATCACGTAACAACCCCTTGAATACAATCCTTCAGGGATTCCTAGCGTGTCCATCGTTTAAATCCGCTTGGCCATCACGGCAGTTGAGTATTGCGAGAAGTGTATAGCCTGTCCCGTATCTGTCTGTGAATCATTATAATTATTTATCATTCAATTATATAATTAGAAAATTTACGATTACCTTACTTATTGTAGAGAATACCATAAAAAAAATTTAGTTTTAATTTATAAAATAATAAGTATAAATACATAATAAATATTGATTAATTTATAAAAAAAAAATATTATATTCTGAATATATAGAACACTTCGGGACAATAAAAAATGTACAGTTGGTTTTCACCCATTGATTAAACATTTTATTGTTTTTATTATAACTTTTAACAATGTATTATGAAATTAAATGTATACATACTTCGTTTGATGTAAATAAATACAAGTAGGAGAAGATACTGTTGTAAAAAGAATTGACAATCATACCACCGAGAAAAATAAAACTATACACTCTTTTAATGACAATAGGTAAATAAATTTACTTTTCCCATTTAATTGTCTATAGTATCCACTATAGACAATTAAATGGGAATAAATTTTTTTTTAGTTTAATTTCTGTAATTCAGAAAAATCCACATCTTTTGAAAAATCTGTGCCTTTCTATGAATAAGAGTACTCGAAATTATAGGGGCTACAATAGACTATTTAATGTGATTAGTAAAATTACTTACGAATTGCAATTAAAAGACAAAAATAAGTTTACATTTTTTTTGTATCGGTTTGCACCAGGGTCAATACTTTTTACATTCACTTCTTCTCCGTTTGTGTTTATTTTCATATAACAAAGTATGTATACATTTAATTTCATAATACTGGTAATTATTAAAAATTATAATTAAAAAATAAAATGTCAGATGAATGTAAAAACCCAACGGTAGACTTTTATTTATCCCGGAGTAGAGATTAAATACGTTTCCAAGAGCACTGTTATTTTAAAAACTGCAGTTCTTTAAAAACCTATTCATAAACTTTTTATCTGAAATCAAAATCATTCTATGCAGATCAACTAGAATTTCAGAGAGCATTAATTTTTTTTTTAAATAATCACATATATATTCGGCTTATTATATCAATACTTTACTTACATTTAGGTCCATATGAGGTGTTCAGGATCAACAGCGGATAACTTGGTAATTTCAGAAATTGATTTAGCCAAGCAATCCTGCCTAAAATTTACAATTAGTCGCCTTATTTCTCACGATTTAAGTCCGGTTATGAACTAACCAAAAGTTTCGGGAGCATACAGTTTCTTGGCTAAACCAGAGTAAAAAAAAAATTAAATTGAAATTTCGGAGTTATCCACTTTTGAGTTATCACTGGTAACCTCATAAGAACAATCTAAATTTTAATAGAGTATACATATGATAAAATATTTTTACTTGGTGATGGCCGGACCGGGCGAACGATCTGGTAGTGAATTAACTAAAAACAATGGAATAACAACTTGCCTTTTATCTTGCTTATGTTTCTTCCAGATTTTCGTTCACGAACGCTGATCATCTCAAAGTTCTTAAAATAAAAAATGACTGATCCAGCTTTGATTAATCATTTTCGACTTTCTTACCCTTTATTAATTAATTAAATTCATTTAACCTGTTCTTCATTTTATATAAATATAATAGAGATTCTGGGAGTCAATGTTCAACGGTTTTTAACGTATTTTGTAATGCTTGCAAGGTAGGATATCTGTTACGAAGTGTTCGATACTCTTTTTATGGCCATTATAAACAGGTCGATCAATTTCTTCCCACGGTTTACTCCTTGCTTCCTTCACACCCATCTTTACTCTAGCTACTTTGCAAATCATGCTTCGACATTTTTCCAAGGAGAATATATCCCATTTATATATATATATACATATATTCCATTAAGTCAGATTATATACCAGTCAGTTTATTTTAAAACGAAAGAAAATTCATTACTTAATACGCCGCCGATAGCCGAACGCCTTTTTTTGATAAATTCGATAGTATAAAAATAAATATATCGCTTATTTATGTACGCTTGTATCGGTCGTTTAAACGACATGGATCAAAAATTGGCATTTTCAGCGGGATTTGTAAGCAGTAGGCTTCTGCCTTCAGTAGCAATTGTTTTGGTTGAAGCTTTTTAATTTGACATTACATTTCCAACATGACATTTATTTTATTTAATAAAGCCATATTTTGAGTTGTATCATGTTTGAACTTGAAGTTTTATGGGAATAATGACAAGTTAAAATAAAAAAAGTTTCAAGCTTTTAAAAATTTTCTTATGAATAAAATAATTCCAATACCATCATTCTAATGAATGCATTCCTTTACCAATACCCAAAAATTTTTTTTTCGTACTTACATTTTCAGTTATGATATTCTTCTTTTGAAGGAGTGAAATATATCTTATATTTATAAATTATATTTTATTAATTTTTATTCGATGGTGATTATTTAAGTATTTTTATTTTCTCCCGGCCAGGACAAATCTTTTCTTTTCAAAATAAAAATATTTAAATATTTTATATTTATATTCGATGTTTATAATCTATCTATAAAATAATTATCATAATGTTGACTAGCAATTAAACACACATTTAAGCTATTGTCTTTGTATTCTCAGTTCAGTGAGAAAGGTAATTAATGTGAGAAACACTTTTCTTTTTTTCTCATCTCCTAATACGCGTTTCTCAGATAATCGCATTGCACTAAGTAATTTTTAAATTTTTCCTAATTTTTGCCTAAGTTTACTCTTTAGCATTCTTACCGCGATTATTGGTGAATATAACACAATTTTATAACCCTTATCTTATTACGAATAAACGAATTGAGTACAATATCATATCATCACGTTTAATAAAATGGTTTTATTTTATTTTTTGTTAAACCAATGAGACATTATTGGATGATAAAAACCATCCGCCATTTTGGTTCAAAACATAGACGTATCATTCCCTCACGACTAAATCCTGAGTTTAATTTTTAAGAGAATATGACAAGAATTTTTGAATCATAATGAAACATTTTTCGTTTTTCAATTATTAATTTATTCAGATATAGTAAACCAAGATTTACTCATTGTCCTCAAATTTCTTTTATATATTGCAAAAAAATAATAATCAAAAGATAAATAGAGTGGATGGTAGTTCAATGTAATATAATTTGAGACATTGATATTATTTCATTATTTATCTTAATGTAATTGAATAATACATGAATTTTTTTTCCTCGTATGTCTAAAAGAAAAAAAATCCATTATTCTGCACGCAAAAAGTATATTTAGAACATAAACGTTATGATGTATACATTAGCATGTCATTTATTTATATTAGCATAGATTTAGCTCATTTTTCTTATTCTCCCGTAAAAAGATGATACTCGTAATACGTTTTCATTACATCTGGGAATCTTTATAATCGGATATTCATTTCTAATAAATAAAAATAAGTTGAATGTGGAATGAAAAATCGGTCAACAACTTTGTCATAATTTTTCAATTATTGATATTATTATAATATTAAATAGAATTCTTATGAATTTTAATTATTATAGATCATTAAATTAATGCACCCATACATATTTTTAATAATAAAATCTTTCAAAATCACTATTTTAAAACATAGTTTATAACATTTAGATGTTTTCCCCTCAAAGATTTCCTCATATTAAGGTTTCCTTCAACCAAAAATTTCTTTTAATTCATTTCTCCATTTTTTCTATCTTTTCTATCTTCCTCTCTCAGGCCATGGCCATGTATTCTTTCCTCAATCCCTTCTTCCTTTTTTTTTTATTATAATTCTTTTTTTTTTACTTAAGTATTGAATACTTTGAAAGGATATTGCTATTTTATGGTCTTAACTTAAAAACCCGAAGCGTTAACTTGTTAAGTAATTTCAACAAGTTATATGTAACAATAAGGCGCATTAATAATGATTGCTCTTATAAACTGAAAGTACAACTTTAGCTTTTCAATTGTCATCGTTAAACTTTTCTTCAAGTTAGGCAGATGCTTCCTCAACTGATGCTTGTCAGTAAGAATTCATAAAACAAAGGATAAAGTTCTTAACAGTCTTTTGTTACTTAAATGTAATTTTTGATCACTGTATTATTGAATAATTACAATTTAAAAATATAAATTTTTAAAACGTATTATCAATACTAGAGATTGTATTTATATGAACATATTAATAGAATATTTTTTTACTTATTACTTCAAAAACCAATTAACTTTTATTCAATAATACCTGTAACTTTGAACAATTTTAGCCGATTACAATTAAATTTATTAATATAATGTAATTAAGTTATATTTATATGATCCTATAATCACCCTAAATTTATATCTCTTAATGAATTTATAAGGGAAATAAAAACATTAATGGAGAGACAAATAAGTGGGAGGAAGACAGTCAAAGGTTTAATATTTCATGCTTAATTGGTCGTTTATGCCCACCTTTTTCTCTTAATTACTCAGAAAAAAATATTTAAAAAATCACTTTTTACTTTGAAAAAAAGGGTTTTTACAAAAAATTTAATATGATCTCGACTTATAATTTTAAACTGTTCTTTCTTTCCAATTTTAAATTTCTTTAGACATTAAATACATTTTTTCTTCGATAAATACGAGTACATTTATTTATAATATTTTTATTTTTAAATATATTTATAGAAAAACATAATAGATTATTCCACTATATATATTCATGTTTTAATACATTACATTCAAATAATATTTTATTTATGTATAAGAATTGTTCGGTTTTTATTACTACTGTTATTGACAGTAGCATAATGGGTTTAAAACAAGCCATCAAATAAGCATTAAAACTTGCTAAATCTATTTTTTTTAAACCTTATAGCGTGTTTGTCTAAAATGAAATAATATACTCATTAGTAATATTTAATAAACAAATTATAAATACATATAATTTTTTTGGGAAAAAATACACTACTTCATTCTTATCAGCTTAGGAATTTTGATCAGATTAGGAACACTAAGCATCATTTGAAGTATTTTTAATAATATTTGTTTTCAAAGGTTTTGATTAGTTGTTTATTTGTGTACAGATATTTGAAAGTATATTTTTAAAATTAATGAGTGACTTACTTGATTACGGCCAATGAACTCTTATTTGTAACGATTCCAGGACCAGTATTTTGTTTTCTTATCAGAAAAAGTATTTTAGTAAGGAATCGTTTAAATTTAAAATCTAAACAATTTTTTTTTCATCAAATACTGGTTATTTGAGTCTGTTTAAATCAACAAGTTTTAGTTCGCGAGATTTCTGTTAGAATTTCTTTAAGAATATGGGCAAACGGGCAAATTTTTTTATCGATTAACACTTAGCATAGAGTGACGTTTTAAACCTCGGACACCATTAAAGCATTTTTATAAAATAATAATCATTAAAACTATTTAAAATAATAAGCTATTTTTATAGATACAAATGGACTTATACAACTTTCATACATAACAGCTCAACTATACCTGGCCCAAAGGCGAAATAATAAAAATATCTTAGCATACTCATACGAGCACAATTACTTGTAGAATCCTCATTATTTCGATTCCTCAAAAACTTTTTATTTTATTTATTAAATTGCTTCATTTATTAACTGAATGTCAACTTCTTCTCATTTAAAGATGCTAATTACAAATAGATTCGTTAGAGCTTCACTTCGTTTCGCTAATTCTGGTTCGTTCCGTCTAATAACTCGACCAGCTGGTTCGAACTTTATAATCTGTATTTTAATATGATTTAAACCATGGATTTGATAATGTTCTAAGTTCTATCAGCCGTTAAAAATAAAACATCAATAATACTACTAAATAAGAAATTAAAAAATTGAGGATTAAAACTGTCAAAATTAGCATTGTCATTGTTATTAACAAGCTTAAGTTAATTGACGCAACATAAATACAAACAATATTTAAGTGCTAAAGATGAATACTATTTATGAAACTTTTAAATATTATAAAATCATAATTAATTGATGTTGTTGAATTGAAGTCCGTTTGGGACCACATTCAGCCATTTACTTACATTTACATTACATATACATTTACTTACAAATACATTGGTATTATTGCATATAAAAAAAGTATAGAAGAAGTAAAATTAAAGAATTCATCATAAAAAGTTTTCTATCACGTCATCCGTTACGGGGCCATTCATTCTCGTATTGTTTGGACATCTTGGTGGCATCTTTTTGAATTATTGTATTAATGAATTCTAACAAAAATTAGAAAATAATTATATTTGTATTCAAATAACATATAATTGATTTAATAATAACAGCTTATAAGAAATTGGAACTTTTTAATAATCAATATAATAAAATACAGTGTGACTGGAAGAGATTTAATATTAATACAATAAGAAATTTGGATATGGACTTAACATAAGATTCAACTAAACAATAAAATCACAATTCGGAGGATTAAAAAAAATGTTATCAAATAATTCTTATGGTTCAAAATCAATGTGATAGTGAAAATAAAATTAAAAATTTTGCTTGAATTTTATATTCTTTTACATAATGGTAAAATGAATTTGAATGAAATAGTAATAAAATATATTGCATTTATAAATTAAAAAAATTATTACCATACCTACTAGTAAATATGGAAACAAAATTTAAATTATGATGTAGAAAAAATAATAAAGAAAACTGATGTACGAGAATGGAATATTTTTATTTTATTGTTAAAATTTGGATATTATTTTTGAAAATGGGGCATATACTCTGTAATTATTATTTTTATATCAATTATTTGCTTTTTAACCATAATGGACTAATTTCTGATTGTTGTAAGCATTCATAACTACAATCATTCATAATCAAAACAATAAGAAACTGCAGGAAATACAACAATGCGGCACATGATCTCGAAACCTCGTAGATAAAGTGAGAAAATTACTAACTATGAGTATATGTGGAAGAATTGTTTGTAGAAAATAATTATAACAGTATTCAATAATACTACATCAATACTTATTCAATAATGAAATAATGAATTATAAATAGCGGTTAATAAATAGAGTAGTGGTGAATAACCCTTAAATGACATATCATACATATAAGTAAATAAAAGTTGGCTTTGTTACCCCCTATTTATAATAAATCTGAATTAAGTATTTGTGGCCAAAGTATTCTATTCAATGTATAAGAATTGCTCACTTAATATCATTAACAATAATTTTTGAATAATCCAAATGTTATCCTGTAGTTGATAAAGCTGCACAAAAAAATTTTTTTTTACATCAGATTTAATTTTTTCATAGAATCATCGATGAAAAAAGTATTCCGCTCTGTATCATAATGCCGAAATTTTGAACGGAAATTTGGTTTTACGATAACCTGTTTGAATCCATTCTGCGGAAAAATAGTACCCAAGGTTATCTGGACCATCAATAATAATTTATTGCCCAAAAACCAACAATAAACTGTCAATGTACGGAGTCCATTGGAACACGCACGTTGGACATTGTCAGCTGTTTAAGCTGGAGATAATGGAAATAATGAAAATATTTATGTAATAATAATAATAATTTTAATAATATTCAACTTAATATCATTATTAAAATAATTTACCAATAAAAGGTAATAACTTAACTAATAAGTAATTTTCATGTAGGTACGTAATGACGGGATGTTCAGTAAGGATAATTATTGGAAGATGTAAGTTGTAATAACTATTTTGTAACATTCATTTTCCCATCGGCTTTGAAAATTTTTGAACACTAAAAAAAACTAAACTATTTAAGTACCACCAACTTACGGGTATAAAATATCGTTGGAGAATTGTAAGACATGCGCACTAAGAACGATTTTAGGAAATATTTTGACAGACTTAAACTCACAGAAGATATCGGTGCATAGTAAAACATTACAGAACAGGTCTACGTATTAACACATTAACATGAAGACTCATATAAAAAGTCATTTGACTGATGTGGAATTTAAAAAAACGTCAAGGAATTACATAAGCCAAGCAATTACTTGAAGTAACTTTATATATGTGTGTAACCACCTGGAGACGTTATTGAAAACTATATTTATTTAAATTATATACATAACAGTTTTAATTTTCGTCATAATAAAAATTTAAAACAACATTCTAAAAAAAATTTACTTTGAACTTTTTTTATTATAATTTTTGTGATAAAATTAAGCCCTTGTCATAATAACTAATAAATATTAAAAAGTTACTAACTACTGTTAGAGCCCATTACGTATCAACAAGCATAAATTGTTCATTTCAAACAAATTTGAAATAATTAACTAGCTCGTACTTAATGATAAAATCGTAGTTACTTTAGTTACATTAAATTTTCGAGCTTATGATTAAACATTAATTAAAAAATTATTAATTATATTTAAGGATTATTAGATATCAACCTTAACCGAATCAAATGTTATTTAAGAAAATCCGGACAATAATCAATAAAACTTTATCAACACTGCATTATATAATAATCAGATAATGAATTATAAATAACGGTTAATAAAGGGAACATTGATTATTAAATATTGATAATCGTTAAATAGCATACAGATGACTCAAAACAAATTCGTTTTGTTTATGACCGTTTTTGTTCAATATAGTTTAAGTATTTGTGTTTAAAGTATTCTTTGATAATATTATGTGCACACTTTAAACCAAAGCACAATAAAGTGTTATCATCAAATACTAGTTTTTATTCCAGTTGTTATCTATAACAATAACACTCATATAACACTATCAGAAGTCAAGATTTTATTACATGCGATATTGAGAGAGCGGAGTATCTCAATGTAGAGAGATTTGAGTAGCTGTGCTGACGGTCCCAGGTTATTGGCAGATTATTTAATCTGTTAACATCCACGGGTAGATCCTGTGGTGTCTATAGAACCTTTTGGGGCACACACAGCCTATTTAAAATGGGCTTCCTATCATGGAAGAAAAGCCTGACAAATCTCCTCTCTGCACTACCATTGTTATTTACTCTTCTCCTCTTCTACCGCCAACGGTGTGAGGATCCTTTCTGTAGAGCCTGTTCCATGAATCCCTCTCCTGTACCAATCGTCTTCTCCTTCCCCATTCCAAACCTCCTCTGTCAAAGGCCTCCTGGATTGCGCCTTCCCAAGTCTTCCTTGGTTTTCCTTTCGGTCTCGTACCTCCCACCTTTGTCTCATAGGCCTTCGCCACTCTGTTTTCCACCATTCTGGAAACATGGGCGAACCATCTCAGCTGATGCTCTTCGATAACGTTTCGGACTCGGTCTCTTCTGTTCTTCCCTTCCATTCTTCTTAGATATCCGCATCTCCATGGCTTGAAGTTGGCTCTTGTTCTTTTTGGTTAGAGTCCAAGATTCACTTGAATAGGTGAGAATCGGTAAGAAAGTGTTTTTATAAACTACTTTTTTGTGTTTATTTATTCTTCTTTTTTACCGATGAATCCTTTTTTGAGGGAATTAAAACACTTGCTGGAAGCTTTTATTCGTTCATTTATTTCGCAATCTATCCAGCCGTGTTCGTTAAGGTGTGCACCGAGATATATAAATCCCTTACTTGCTCAATGGTTGTTTTTTCTTCCTATTCTCATGATTTTGGTACTCCCTGTATTTATTGTCATGTTAATCACGTCCAACTCTTCTTGTAGGATGCATAAATTGAACTGGAGGTTCTTGCAATTGTTTGCAAAAACAATTATGTCATCGGCAAATGCGAGGATACTGAGGTGGGTTGGCCTAAGGTTTCTATAACCTAGATGGTACGATTTCATTTTTGACTAAGCTCTTTTCAAGGCCGTGAACAGTGTCAAAATAAAAAGGCTTAGGCTACATCCTTGCCTGATCCCCTGGGTTGTTACAAATTTTTGTGATGTCTCATTACACGTCCTCACCACATTTCTCTGTATTTTGAAGACTTAGAATTCCTTTCTGGAGCCTTTTTCTCCCTGAGAGCCTCACAACCATTGTACTAAAAATAATTCTGTCTCTATCATGTACTGAACCCAAGACCCTTCATTGGTAGTATCTATACAGAATTTGTTTTTCATCCAATATTTAGTAATTATATTACTAAGTATTAAAAACCAGAAGCAAATGATTTTCTCATTCTATCTATTGATCTGGTATATGAATGTAGTAAACATTTTAATAATTTTATGAGTTAATAAGAATAATTCGTTTGTATTCGTAATATTATTCCAATTTTCATTGGGAAAGGTATAAACTGAAACTAGATTTTGTTGTTCTATTTATTTACAAGTACCTAGTTTTTATTACACCTGCCTTAGAAAACGTCATTGAAATAAATAATAAACCAAGTGGAAGCACAAAAATACTTCTAAGGAGATTTGATAGTTAAACTCTAAACTGTATAGAAACAATATATTATCTTAACTCGTATTATAAAATATATCTTTTCATATCTCTTAGATATTTTTTAGTATACCATATTATTTATAAAAGTATAAATATTTGTTTCCCTCCTTTCTTAAATTTACCCTAATACGCTTAAGAAGCTAGAAGCTCTAAACCTTTAAAATAGTTCTTGCATCCTATTTTTTTGAACTAGAAGTGTCAAATCGATGCTAATAGTTTAAAACTATTTACTCTAAGACTATATTCAATAATGTAAGTGAATTACAAAAGTAATTAACTGACTGAGATATCGAAGTGAACCGAGATATTGAGACTGATTGCTAATGGTTTGAGCAAATGGTTCCACGGGAAAAATAATTGAGGGAGCATGCGCTTTGTAAAATGTCCTTGTGTGATTTTTTTTATATCCTATATGTTCTATAATAAAGTTGAATAGATTTAAAGGGGCTTTTTTAGATTAAGGCTGCCAGTTACTTTTTGTAACCAAATGATTACTTTAAAAGTAATCGCTTTAATTAAAGTATGATTAGGTAAACAAGAATACAGGTTAATGAAATATTTATTTTAAATTAATACAAAAACAACAACTAAATATGAATTTAAACAGGAAAAAAGCAGCCATGTGGTCAATTATTTGTAGAAATACATTTTTGTTATTGTTTCTCTGTCTCCAAAAAAACTCACACAATTAGGAATCTAATAGTTTCCTCCATCTTCCACACTCTTTTCTATTCCTCATTTTGGCTTTCTCCCAGAGAGATTCTATTGATTTTGTGTTGGCTCCTGTTGTAGGGTCGACACAATTTTTTGAACGATTGACAGTAAGATGCACATAATTCAAATAATATAATGTTTCTCCTAACCCTTTATATGCCTTCCAGCAATCCGAAATGATCGTTGTTCCAAGCCTTATTGTAGCTTTTATACAATTTAGAAGAGTTTCTGATGTCCTATCAGGTAATGCATACATAAAACACTCTTTGGTTTTCCCACATATACCCCCGAAAACCCACTGATGAGGGTACATTCTTCCAAAATTGTTTTTTCTTTTACTAAAATTAGATTCGTCAATTTCTACAGTCATTTTTTCCCCGCCTATTTGAATAGGATTATTTATTACAGTGTAGGCACAGATTTCTATCAACATATTCTTCCAATCCGTAATAGTTGCACTACTAATATTAAGTTCTTATAAATTGAAATTAACAGACAGTGAGAAAATTTTTAACATTAAAATATTTTAAAGAAAAATATATAATTGATAGTTTATTGATATATAATAAATAATGACATTAGTAACAAGAATATAGGACTTACCGACCAATATAGTTTTCATATAATTTAAACAATAGTAGTATGGAATAAACCAATGCCAGATATAGCAAGAATACATATTTCATATCGTTGAAATATTTTTATAGTTTTATTGAAAGTTGGAAAATTCGTAACATCGATAAATATTTGAAAGCTATAAATAAATATATATATAGTTAACAAAGGGAAGGGACTTAGAACTTTCATATAATTTAAAAAAATTATATCTGGCTGTATGGAATAAACCAATGCTACCCACATGGGAATAAAAATAGATTTTACATTAATTAATCATAAAATGAGAATAGACGGAGAAGAATAAATAATAAAATAATTAACAGCTTTTAAAATATAATTTTTTTAAAGTGGCTTATTAAGTTGCTGAAACTCTCGAGGGCGGGTTTTAAAGATTCAGATAGTGTAAGTGCTGAGGGAAGTGAGGGTGATAGGCATCGCTAGGCCCTTTTTTTTCTTAGCATTTGATAGGACAATGGCTGGGAAAAAAGCGGTTGCTAAATAAGCCTTTTTATTTTTAACATATTCAAAAATTAGAAATAAAAAATCTCACATCACTGTATAAAATGTCATATTTTATAATAAATTGGTTAAATTAATTTTATTTCAGTTAATGTACTGTACCTTTAACATAAAACATTATCTTCTAAAATCACCTTATATATATAATGTATATATGTTATATGTAATGCATGTAATTAATATATTCCTCTGCATAAAAAAAAAAATACTTACTTTACTTTATTGGAGTTCCGACAAGGGTTGCCCCAACTTCTCAGAGCAAAATGGACCTCTCTGTCCATGTCTCTTGATCCAACCAAAAAAAAAAAGTGTCTTGGGTTCAGTCCACGGCACGTACTGTACTATTTCTTGGACAATGGTTATGCAGGCAGCTTATTTGTCCTAGATCACGATCAACCGCCATACTTTCCCCCCTTATTTTGAGTACCCACTTCTTTGAGGCTGGGTAAGCACAAAAAGGGTCCTGTATCCCTTAGGACCCATCTCCGAACACTAAAAGATTTAAATCTTGCCAACAACGGGATTTGAACCCAGGACCAGGCACGGCAACTCAGCCCTCTACCACTGAGCAACTCCGCTCCTTTCCACTACATTAAAGGAATATATTCTACTATTTAAAGAAAGATATATAATATGGTGGAAGTAATTCAAACAACATTTACCATACTAAAAAATATTAGGGATACTAACAATCAATATGTCAATATTAATTTATATTAATATAGCATAAAGATATTGTATATTATTGTACGAATTCATGGTGGTTGGCAGCGGGGTAGTTCAGTGTGTTGAGTGCTGAGTTCCTATGCTGAAGTTTCCGAGTTATCATGGAGATGGATCCTTTCGGATCTAAGGGCCCTCCTAAGGCTCACCCAATCTCTATAAAGTGGGTAGCCTAGATTGGGGGAAAACCAGTGTCGGACAAATCAGCTTAGTGCACAACCATTGGCCTACAACAGTATAGATAAAAAGTACAATTAAAAATTTGTTATTGATACATTTTTACTATCATTATTTTTTTTAAATGCGTGTTTTAGTATGTCTGTTTCATGAAATCAACAAAGGTCGATTCAATATTCTATTATTTAATTAGGTATCTCAAATATACAGCAAAATTTTGAATTTTCACGTAGCGACAAATTTTTCCAGGACATTCATGTATTCGAATATGAAATGTCGATTCGTTTCCCAACTGCTAGGGTTGGGTACATAAAAGTACTAGGGTACATACAGGTACTAGGGGGCGCGATATAAAACTACTTGTATCGCGATGTTTTTCATTCATTTCCAATTCAACTTGAAAACCCTGATCAGACTTGACTTCTACGAAGTTTCTCCTTTTGATCAGAAATCAAGTGAACCCACCTAAGCATCCCAGCACTAGTTCTGGAGTGTAGGTGGAAAATTGGTGGGCGTTCACTCCACTACAAACAATGAGGATGTTATAGCGAAACCTCAACTTCAGAACAATCACTACTATAGGTTATGGCACGTTGTGTTCAGGTTTCCCATTTATCATTATTTTGTTTACATAAACACCAATTAGTGAACAATTAGTATTTAATTTAATTTACCTTTCTGGAAACAATAGGGCAGGGAGGTAACCCCCGTAACCATTGTTCCAACTGGTAAAGAAGACAATTACGCCACTGAATTAGGACTATAGCCAATTAGTAGAAACGAGCAAGTCCTGAATGTACATTGAGCCTTTAGTAAGTTCCTAGGTACTTACTACGTCTAAACTACTCCTTATTAAAAAAAAAGTAACATACGGTAAAGTTTCTACTCTAAATACTTGTTTATATAGTTTTTACCAATTAGACTCCTAGCATAGTAAATTTGTATGTACAGATTTACCATTTAGAGATCTAAGTTAAATGGCATCTCTGTCATAATTATTCTAATCATTTATCTTTATATCGTAAATGTTATTAAATATTAAATTGTTTTTATTAAAATTAATTTACTAAAATTTAAAACTATGTTTTAATAATACAAGTAAATACAATGAATGATGCATAAAGGCAATAAAGAAACTACTGGTATTATACTAATAACAAATTCAACTTAAAAGCCCACGAGAACATCTTTTCAGACACCTTGGAGTGAAGAGATCCAGAATTGAAGATATTGCCATGTTTGAGACTAGGGGGTTTGAGTGGGAATAAAGTTTGCTATGAAAGGATTGATATCGGGTTAGAGCCAAATCAGGAAAAAATGGGACATTGAAGTCATTATTGGTGACTTTATTCGTAACAAAATAAGGAGAATTGAGGGTTTTAAGAGGGTTTTGGGATATATGGGTTGAATACAATGCCATGCTCTACTCCTTAAGTCCAAATAGGTCTTATGATGATATTTTAACTGCTAGCTTAGAGTGATGGTCTAATAAGTGTTGAAATAACCTCAAATAGCGAGTAGTTTATTGTCGTTTCAGCATTTTATGATTCCAGGTTAAACGTTTGTTAAGATGTGTTCCTAAGTATCGGATTTGTTCTACAGGACTCAGTGGGGTATTATTAAAGGGTACTGGAGGACAGGAAATCGTTGGTTCCCAACCAAATTGGTAACGGTGATTTGATTACGTCAAGTCCAAAATTTAAAAATTAATCTAATTTTTCCTCACAAACATTATGATCCAGAATGATGTGATGAACTAATAAGTAAATTGTAGGATTTTGTGGGGTCGCTAATTTCGAAAGGCATACCTGACAAATTAATTTTTTTTAGAAAAAGCTTGCCTTGTTGTTCTTAAATATTTTTTTTTTAGGTTTTCTTTTTGAGAACTTATTTCCAAGCCGTTATGAAAATAACCATACCGGTTAATATTTTTCACACTTTTGATGTGAAAAACGTAATGTAGTCCTACATTTTTTTTTTAATACCATTTGGTACGACTCCCCTGAAACGAAATAATATTACATATTATTAAAAGTGTTTAATAATTTAAATTATTTCACTTCAGTTATTAAATACTTAATCACCAGGCCAAGGTACGGATTTACGAAGAAAATTATGCACTTTCCCCATATTTTACCATGTTATGTATTTCTTTAGGCAAAATTATTCTTTTCAGGGCCATGGCAGTTTGGAATGGCATTATGGAAGTCAAACGGGTCATCCTTTTTATAATTTCATTGCCGAGCATTAAAACTTTATTTACATTGTTTGCCATTTACAGTCGACCTTGCTATCAAGGTTTTCTTCCGCTGTTAAATTCTAAATAAAAAAAAATTGTCTTTCCTTGTAGATTTTTGTCGAATCACTAGCAACGTTTGCTTGGCTACTATGGATGATACTAAATAATAAAGTGTATGGTATTAATACACTGTTTCCTATATCGATGGTTTATACTTAATGAATATGTTCCTTATTCTTTTATAAACTAATTCTTACACTTCCAGAATCCAATGTTAGAAATTGGAAAGAACTGTTTGGAAAAATATTAAAAATATTTATCTAAAATTAAACGTTTATTCGATTCTTTAAATAGAAGCCACAGAAGATCCCAGCGCTTCATTCTCCCCCTCGTCACTGTTGAGGCCAGTGGTGACTGAATAATATCGCTAGAGTCGCTCAAGACATGAGTGGAGAAGCTGACCACGGCCAGAACTCCAATGACATATTTATAAAATATCTCTTGAATATTTCTACTTCAACCTCCGGTAAAGGAAAGGAAAGGTAGTCAAGACACGAAACTGAAGTTTAATGGTCTTGGCCCTTCATGGAGGAAAAAGTCGAGGAGGTAGGGCAGTTTGTGGGAGAATCAGGAATGTTTCAGCGAAGAGAATAAAGTGCATACAGGAGTGATCGCCCTCTGGAATTGGTGCTTCTGGCACCCCATTGATGCATTAGAGTCTGCAATATGCTCAAGACTGGTGACACTTTGCGGCCTGTGCATGAGTTTTACAATTTCTTTTAATCAACTCTAATTTAAAGATCAGAATTCCATTGATATAAGAATCTCTGCATTTTTCTACAACGTCGTTTAATAGTTGTGCAATTTATCCTTATAATAAATTAAAGCATCAATAACTGGTTAGACTTTTCGTTTTATTTGTAATAGTTAAATGATTTTATTTGTAATAGTTAAATTTCTTATTTTATGAAATGATTGTAAGTACAAATGTTCTATGTATTGTTGAACTTAACGATCATAATAATGCTAAACATGAAAATAAAATCTATGTAAATACAAATACAGGTATAAATATATAACTAAATACTAATTATTCTTTCAATTAAATTGTTTATATTTTGAGCTTGTGCAGTCCATCACAGGTCATATATTATTATATTAATATTAATAAATAAACTAATTAAAAATGTATATAATTATTGTTCCGAGTGTCAATATATGTGAAAACCAGACAAATGTTAATTTAAATTTATAAATTTGAAATTTGTATAATCCCGAGTATAATTGATTTAGAATTTCAAAAAAGAGCTATTCGAAAGTCTTGAGTTTTCACTTCTGTCAGCAGTCTTCATGACTTAAATTTTAACATAAAAAAAAAGTTTGTCATGACAAAATTTTAACCTGTAATACCTAGGGGTAATTTTTAATCGTGTTTGAAAATTATAATTTTAATAAACAATATATCTCTTATATGTCCATTTACGTTCGGCAAATCTCTATCCTACTAAAGATACATTCGTTTCTTAATATTATATGAATAAATAATTAAAAGTGCACCATGTAGTTCAAAGATCTTTCAGACATTACTAAAAAAAAATAATTGTATCTCTTTAGTAACAATCAAGTGGTATTTCATAATTATCATGACTTTCATAATTCATAAACGCCTCTGTAATTATAGGCGCACCCTAATGTATAAGTCTGGGTTAATTACTTTTTGAAATTATTAATTATCCATATTTTTGTTATTTCTCCTTATGACGAGGCATACGTGCAACGATTTTATTATTTATTAGGGTTTTTTCCATATAATTCTTAAAAAATATGTAAAACATTTTTATATATATTTTTCTTATCTATTATCAACATATCTTAATTTTCATAGAAAATTACTAAAAAAATGAAAAATGAACTCAATTTAGGGCTATATTTAGACTTTATTTCTGGCAGATTACTCGGGACGACTAAATATGGTACAGCTATTGATGCAATGTTTTCACGATTCATAACCCATGTAACTTCTGACGTACACGTATTGTATTTTAGTTACCACGAACCTATTGTCAGAGTATTTAATAATGATGATAATACTATTCACGGACTAAATACTGTTCAAAATCATGTTAAATATTCATAGTATAACAAAAGAATCTTCCCAAGAAAGATTTATATAAAAATATTAACAATTATTATTATATAAAATAGATGATGATGTATACTTCATTGGACTGATGTAAACATTAAGAATAAATATTTATATATGCTTTCATTATTTTTGAAGATGCTATCATTTACCCTCTTTTTACATAATACTAGTTGTTAAGGAGTAAACTCCAGTCGTCCGTCGGAGCTGACACACATTTCTTTTTCTATTATACATTATTAAATAATCGTTGGACACATTTTCTCATAGTTTAGCCAGTACTCATGGTATCATCCACTAACCACAGAGATTCGTATTCTGTTATAATTATACGTCTATACCTCTACCTTAATTTAAACATGACACAGTTTCGCTACGGCTTTGTACTACGGCTCTTGTGGAAGGTCGTAGTGCTAGCTTGTTAATTAAATGGAGGGAGGGAGAAAAATTGAAATACTTGAGTAAATCCCCTGTCTTCCGCAGATATTTCAATTTACCAAACTAATTCAGAGGTAGCATATTATGTTTCGACTAACATTTCCAAATCCTCCGAGTCTTTACGCCAAATTAACTCACTTCAATCAGCCTTTTTATTTTCGTGATCTGTCTTTCCATTTCTACTTCCATCCCGAAACGCGGTTAAATAACCTCCGAGAAAGGACGTAGGAAGGGAAGGTTTGTAAATAAGGGTTTCATTATTTGAATGAAAATAATATTAAAATTCATATGGAATAATTAATTTTTTTTTACCATGTACTCTGATTGAACTCAATAGTTATGTTATTTATTTTATATTTAAGGAAGAAAATGGTCCGGTGGAGGTAAAAAAATTCTCTCATAAAGGGAGAACTGTCTATATGGAAGCCGACGTTTCGACCCGCATTGCAGGTCTTTTTCAGGGCTATTATAGTAGGATCATACATGACACTAGACTGATTTTATATATAATTATAACAATTATATTTAATTATGAAGGGGCGGAGTGGCTCAGTGGTAGAGCACTGAGTTTCCATGCCGGAAATCCTGGTTCAAATCCCGTTGCAGGCCATGACTTTTATTTAGTCTGATTGCAGCGGGAGATGAATCATATAGGATCTAGGACTCTCCTGGGGCCCACCCAGCCTCTATAAATTATTATAAAAATGGGGTACCCAAAATAAGGGGGACAAATCTGGCGGTTGAGCGTGACCTAGGACAAGTGACCTCCTTGCAGAACCGTTTTCCATGAGACAGTACAGTCTCTACCATATACTGAACCCCAGACCCGTTCACGGGTTGTAGTAGTACAGTATTTTTTATTTTTTTTATATTTAATCATATGATAATTACAACGATTACGTTATTTATTTGTGTAATTTATTTTGCTTTTTGAAATTCAAAATAATACAATCTGCCACACTTGAGAGCAATAAGTAATACAGATCTATTACACATCGAATAACTTATTGGTTCCATAAAATAAAAATTCATAATATATGGTCACTGAAATTCGGATATTACACCATTTAAAAAGCTTAATATATAAAACTCAAGTAATTAACAATTGTCTGTGTTGTTTCATTTAAGAGTTGTTATCATTTTTTCCAATTTTTTTTTTCCGTACCTTTGAAGGTTTGTGAAACGTTGATGTTTTTAGTTTTTTCGCAATAAAACTTAGTTAAACTTCTTGAAAGGGATCTTGTTACAGAATAAAGTTGTTACTTTTTTCTATTCTATTCTAACTATCAGGCGAATTATAATTATAAAATAGCTATAGTAATTTATAATTAAATAATTTAAATTAACATAATCATTATAAAGAATTATGACTTTGTAATTGATAAGTAGTTATTAAAAAAAACAAGTCTCAGATTAAGCCCTGAGGAAGCATGCAGTATGGCCAGCAGAAACGTCGTCAAATAATTTGACTACACGGTCGAAACCAGGAACACCTAATGAATGGATTAAAAATATTGGCTGTGGCAACTTAGGAGAGTATTTAAAAGATTCTTCATTTTATCACTACTAGTTCTAAAACCTTCAATGGAAATATATAATACCAGAAAATATTATAATGTTTTTATCATAACTCAAATGTATAGAATTAAAAAATAGTAAGGAAAAGAAATAAAGAACTTTAAGGAGTAAATGAGCTTTAAAAAGTATCTACAAAGCAATTTAAAACTCTATAAAGTTAACGACTCGTGTCATTCCCGTGAAGTTGCTCTCAAGTAAGTTGAGCCAACTTAGATATTACGCTATTTTACACCATTTTAAGAATCATTATAACTCAGAATGATTTTGAAGTTACCAACTTCTGAACAGTGTAGATACCATGTATCTACAACATAGGTCCTTTAAACATGATAACATACTCTAGTAGTGTTTCTTTACCTTAGATTATTTATTTTACAGGTGTGCTGGGGGTTCTTATGGTATATTTTCATTATATATATATATATATATACTTAAATGAGGTAAATCTGGAAACCAAATATGTGATCATAAACAATTCTAGGAACTGTTGTGCAGGTGCAAGTTGCAGCTGGCTTACTAGTAAACAATACCACGAATTAGAATCAGCAATGTAAAAACCTATATAGGCCTTCCGACTAGGAGGAGCCCTCTCTTATTATTTCTGTAGCTCGTTACGCTGTTAGTTTTTAGTCTCTCCATTTTAATGTACATGTTTAACTTGAATAAAAGTTCTTTTTAAAAAGTGCTTAGTTTATTAAAGATATTTAACTATATATATATATATATATATATATATATATATATATATATATATATATACACACACACAAATATTATGATATATATTTTATTATTTTTAATATCGAATGTGATACTGTGGCATTTTTCGATGTGATCCTTTTATATACAGAAAATAGTAAAGGAGATAGAACTACTCCCTGCGCAACTCCACAGGTGAGTCATTGCGAAAAAGAACGCCAAGGGCGAAGCTACCGTGGGGGCGCAAAATCGACAATGAAAAATAATTTCTTTTCAGATTAGTGCATTTTTTTTACACAAAATTTGAATTTTTAAGAAGTGAAATTCAAATTCATAATGGATCAAAAAACATTAAACCTTTGATTTCGCACTAAAGTGTGAAGGTGATTACGCACAATATTAAGATATTGTGGGGGGGAATGGAGTGGGGGGAAAGTTTTATGCCCCGCCAAGTAGTTACGCTCCTGAATACCTTCAATTACCTTCAATGACGTTATCGGAATAAACATTGAAGATGATAACGAACTTATATGATAGTTATCATCTTAAGATAATGTTATTACATCGTTTGGTATTACAAATGATCAAACGACGACCCCAGATCAGGGGAATACTTGATTTTACAAGTGACCTTTATCTACTTTGATACTAAATAGACGCTATATCTTCACCTGTTCTTAAACCTAAGCCTTAGGTATCATCCCACAACGGATACCTTCGGTTGGTTGACATTGCTAGGAGGTGACTGCTTCATTGCATGACTTATGGCTTTATGCCTGACAGGAAGGAAAGTAACTTGAGAACGTGGAGGCGTAATTTGCTACGGGTCGCTGTCAAAGGCCGCTAACCTCCACTAACGATGACAACCAGAAACCATAAGAGATAATAAAAAATCTATATATAAATAGATAGATAGAGAGAGAGAGAGAGAGAGAGAGAGAGAGAGAGAGAGAGAGAGAGAGAGAGAGAGAGAGAGAGAGAGAGAGAGCTTAACTACATATCACTCACTGAACATTATACGTGTTTCAAGCCACATGGAGATCATAGTAACCCAATGGCTGGTACCAAAGAGGCGCCCGTACTGGATGGGGTAAATCTATTTCAACTCCAACTTGAAAACTGAAAATAGTATGAGAGATAGGTGGCAATCCATGTGGAATGAAATCCATCCAAGTAAAATTTAAAAAAATAATCAAGCCGTGGTGTATACCAAGTAGGAAATATCGTAAGAAAGAGGTCGTAGTGACTCGTTTGAGAGTATAGACTATAGAAATTTTGTCGAAGCATATTTCCTCAATGAATATGAGTGATTCATTGTTGAGTTTGTGCCAAACTAGAACCCATGAAGGGTCTTTGTTCAGCACATGATAGAGACTGTATTGTTTCTAAACCAAAGGTTGTGGTGGGTAGTGGTTTTGTCCGAGATGATGCTCAACTGATTCCCCAATTAAGGGCGTCCAAAGACTGCAGGCCTCACTGGGCCCATTCATATCTGCTAACAGATTTATCTGCCACAGCCGGATTTGAATCCGGGGCCTTGAGCATAGCAACACAACACTCTACAAAATTGCCTACCTCGCTCCCGCGCTTATGACAGTGTTGTGTCCATGTTTAAAGTTTTGATTAAACCTTGACTTATAATTATATCTTATCCTGACTTTTATCAAAGTTTGTTTGTAGTACAATTTCCTTATAAAATTGAATCATCCTGAACCAATATATGTTTTCAAAATATACATTTTTAAAAATTCGATGACTGATATTACACCTCATACCTTCATAGTTGTCTATTAACCTTCCGTTAGGCGCGCACTTGTTACCGACATGGTTAGTCGCTTTGCTCCTATGAGGTGTTTCCGATTTTTTGAAAGCCAAATGATATTTATTCTAGTTAAATTGTTAATTGTTACCTATTCAAGATTATTTAGAGAGATAAAGCATTAAAACTTTATTGAATTAGTAAAATATATTAAAAAACAGTATCAAAAATAATTGCACAACATAAAGAAAAACAATGGAAAGTAAATTTGTTTAAAAAAAAACATTGAGAGTATTGTATGTAGGAACAACTTATTTCAATGTCACATATCAGTATAAAAATATTATTTTACAGGCTGTCTGATGCAGAGCTATCTTCATCTGAACAAGAATTTTTGCAAGAGTGACAGTCTTTACAAATTGTTGTTACATGGCTCCAAAATTAGTATTTTCCGCAAGTAGCACAAGTATACTTCGTATTTTTTCGTTGTTTATTTTGTTGACATGGCTCGGACAATTTTCTTGTTCATCTGAATGTTCTTTTTCAGATGCTAAATCAACGTAGCTTTGCTCTGTTTCTGAATCTTGTTCCCGCACTTGAAGATCATCTCCACTATTAGTATCGGACAGATCTCCGAAATCCTCCTCCTCCGTCGAATCATCATCAATAATATTCTATGAATTTCATTCACGTTCTTGGGGTTTTTCAAGTCAAAGGTTTTCTTTTTTGAATCCAATCTAGAATAAAAGTCAGAGGGAAAACGGATTTAGTGGCGTTGCACCTACTAGGTGATTAAAGTATTTCATGCATTTACTAATGAGATTTTGTTATTAAAATCTAACAAAGTATTCTCGCAAATGCAGAAAATAAGATAATATATATTAAATTAATAAAAATATTATATCCATAATAATGGTCGCGCTGAACCTGTGGGGTGAACGGAGCTGCTGAAATTCTCCACCGGCATGTTCGAAGGTCGGGAGTACACTGACCTTTGAGTAACCCGAAGATAGGAAGATAACTTTAGGCTCATCCCCCGGAAGCGTCCATTGATAGCAGAGGAGGGAAAAGTGTAGTAGGGATGCACATATGAGGTGCGCGCGTATAACGGAAGGTTAAATTGAGACTTATCAACATCCCTTAGAAAATGTGACAGTATCGAACTTTAATTTTTAAACAACCTATTTAAATATAAGTAGTTATTTATTTCGAACCTTACAGAACCATTTATTTTATTTTCAAGTTCCATGAGAGAATAACTTCTATTGATAAAGAATAACACCTAACTGAAACCAAAGACTCATACGCTAGGGTAGCCTGTACATGTCCTAGACAAAGACGTAGTGTATTCCAAGCACGCATGTAGTGCTCATTACAGTATGACCAATGGTAACAATTGAAGCCTTCAATAGTAAGGGTAATGATTGTTGATTTTATGTATTTACCATTATTAGCATTTTTATTTATATTTCAAAGAAGCTAAATTTTATAAAATGAACGGTAACTCACAGGATAACCAATAATTTGGATGTGGTCACGCAATTAGGAAATGTCTACCGATGTCTAACTATTTGGATGAATTAGCTCAAAAAATAAATTCGAATTATAAAATTGTCTAGTATATTTAAAAATTAATAATTTTTTTAATCTTCAAAACTAATACAAAAACATCAAAGACCCAATTCAGGACAAATAAAGACTGTTCACTTGAAGCATACGAAAAATCTCCACTTTTTTATAATTTTATTATTTAATTTATTTACTACTAGCCCCGGCTTTGCACGGATTGTAAGACATATTATGTCAAAATGTTTTGCATGTCTAATGTATTTTATTATGTAGATATTATAAGCATAAAGCAAAACATAATATTTCTTTATATACGAATTTATTTTCTCGCGCGTTAAGTTTTTGCGATAACCCATAAGATACTCAGTTAAATTATATGGGAATAAAATATTCGAACAATGCGCATGAAATGCTTAAGGTAACTAAGGTATATAAGTTGATAAGGATTAATACTGTACTCATCTAAATAGGTTTCCAAATACCGCATTGTAGGTGATAAATTATTTAAAGATAAAATGGGTATAGTAAGCTTTCCTTAAAATATAGATAGAGCTTTCCTTTTTTTTAGATCAATAAATGAGGAATATTCCACCATCCATTGTTTCGTTAAATGACAAAGGCATTAAGGCAGCGCCTTCGATGAAACCTCCCAGGCGGCTATACTTTTTCCAACATTTTCGCAAAATACGTTGCATTCCAACCCGTTTACACAAAACCTCGATAAATTATTTACCTACACCTTCCTGGTGAATCACTCTATCTATTGGTGAAAACCGCATGAAAATCTGTGCAGTTTACCTCGAACAGACGCGGCTGAGGACTTTGTTTTATAATATGTATAGATAGATAGATAGATAAGAGATATTTGACAGCGTCTTTGTTTTATAATATACAGGGTATGGAGAATCATGATCAATAAATTGAACCAAAGCAGGATTTTTTTTCAAAATCAAGTAGGTAATTTAATTTGCAATCGTGCTACATCTAAAATAGACAAAACTTAAGAAGCCACTATAAGCTCTATAAGCACAATTCGACAACCCCTATACCTATTTTTTAAATATTAGATACATTGATATTTGATAGAAAATTCGTAATGCATAGGATAACGTGGAATCTCTTGGATTGATGTCCTTTTTTTTCCTGACCAAAAGTTTTAAATTGGCTGATTGGAAAAAAGGCAAGGACCACTCAGAACAGAGACATTAAAAGTCAAGTGCCTATCTTACGTACACGGAAATGTATATGTAATTCCCAAAAGCCTCAGTTACTAGTGGATAGTATCCTTCTTAATCAGGGGCAGATCCAGGACTTTTTTCTGGGGGGGGGGGGCACAACGGGCAGAAAGGAAAACAAACCAACAATAGATACTACAAGTTTATTTGTAGTATCTGTTGAAAGACTACAAAGGTTTATTAAAATATCAAAACAATAGTTTCACTCATGTTCTTTATGCTATTTTAACAACTATGGTCATGTGATTTGCCTATAATTATGTACTATAATGAATTCTCCACAGTACACAAAAAATTGTCTGGGGGGGGGCACGTGCCCCCGTGTCCCCTCCCCACTGGATCCGCCCTTTTTCGTAATCCATTTGATGTCACTTTATGCTGCTATGGTTAATCAGGCGATGCTATAATGAAAGTCCTAAATTTTGTCTAGTATAGGGAACTTGAACGAGTATAGCCTCAGGACCCCCATTCTACGTCCCTTCCGAAGGATGGTATAACTAAGGATTTCTTAGGTTATTCAAAAATGGTGGGTATTGGATCGCGAGTGATTTAGTATTTATTTTGTGTTCTGGATAAAACTGACTTTAACAGAGGGCTAATTGCTTACAAGAGAAACCTGATCGCCATTTCACAACAGAAATGAAAGAAAAAGTAAGCCGTGGGGAAAAAAGATGCAAGTTTGAATTGAGATGAAGTTTGTAAGCGGGAGTGCTTAGCTTACCTACATCCAACCGTATAGTGTTACATTTTCAGTACTGAAATATAATCTACGGCACTATATAATAGCTTTCTTACGAAGTACAGTCGAGGAAATCCAAATCGGACTTCTGGAAGTATAAAGAAATAGCTCTTGGAGAAAAATGAAATAAATAAAAACAATTTCGTACGAATAAAACATTCGTTCTTAAAAACATGACCAAATTACGAATAGATCAAATTTATACGTTGAGTGTAATGATATAGGTTTTTTTTTTTTGAGGCGCCTGAAATGAAAAGATGTCACAGTTTTCACTTTGTAATTATAAGTAATGTTTTTGAGCGTGTAATTTTTAATATTCCTTTGATGAACTATAATAAATAACAGGTAAGTTTAATAAAATAAAAAATGAAACTACACGAGCGGGGTAGCAGTAGCTAGTGTGCTGAGTGCTGAGTTTCTATGCTGAAGCTCTATTCTATCTAATATATTAACAGCCACAGAAATACCCTGTGAGATCTACGGACCCTCGTGGGGCTCACCGATTATTCAACGTACTAAAGAAGAACCATTTATAAATTAAAATATCGCTATCTAATGTTTTGACAATCTGCAGCATAATTTCTTTAAGTATTTTTGTCATCTCATTAAAAACATATACCCTATAGTCTAAGATATTATCTTGCTGGCCACAAAGATGTTTCATATGATGTAGATTTATCTGCTTTCATTGTTCCGTCAGTTTGAATGGATGACAAAATTGCTATTGGGGTGTGATTTTCATAATCGGTACACTTACAGAAGTATTCACACTCTAGGATATGATGTGTTTCGATTACAGCTCTATTGACTATATTCCTTGGCACATCCAGCATTCGTGATCTTTTTTGACACTTTTTTCCTTTTATTATAATGATTATAATAACAACCAATAAACAATATTGTTCTTATAGGTGACTCCTACCTGATACATTGGATCCTCGTGGACTGTACCCATTTTTTTAACACAAAATCGACCATTTCAGCCTGATTGCCTTGATTTTTCTCTTTCCATAATAAACGACTAATTCTGTCGTTTCGATCTACTTAGCTCTCATAACCCGTTCCGTATTGTGGGTACTGTATGACCTCCCCTTATCTACTTCCAATAAGTTCTAGAGAAATTTCATGAGCATCTGAAAGAGGATGTGTAGAATATTTGTAGAAATCATTTCCGTAGGTGTGATCTAAAAATGAATATGGTGAAATTAATTTAGGGAGGATGGAAATTGTTGGGAGTTACAGTCAAAATACACACACAAATAAGTGGAAACTTATGTTTTATTTGTGCCTACGTTTCGACCTACTTTGTAGGTCATCTTCAGGGCTAATAGGAGTGGCTGCTCAGTGAAAAATGTAAATCGGTTTTTCGATTACAGCTGTCTTAAAAATATATTCCTTGGCACATCCAGCATTCGTGACCATGAGTTACATTTTTCACTGAGCAGCCACTCCTATTGGCCCTGATGATGACCTACAAAGTAGGTCGAAACGTAGGCACAAATAAAACATAAGTTTCCACTTATTTGTGTGTATATTTTGACAGCACCCCCCAACAATTTCCATCCTCCATTAGTCCTCCAGTCAACTATTTCCTCTCTAACATCTAAATTAATTTATATTTAAGACCAAACCAAATCTATACTGTTATTCATTCAGTAATTATGTTTTTTATTTACATAACATGTTGCAGGCTTAGTAAAAGCATATGAGGGAATCGTTTAAACTATTTCTTATAATATTAATGTACTTTAATGTTGCAAATTAAAGATCAAATAAAAGTTCAAATGTGACCTGAATAACAAACAAAGCTGAATTCAATTAAATAAAAATATGTAGATATTTCATTTATCATTTAATACAACATTATTTTCTTTTGGTTATTCCAATTTCCGAACTTTGGGGCATTCAATCATAAGTGCTTGTTCAGCGACTTTTTATCCGCCCAGAATCCCATATGTTATTATTATTATTGTTCATGTAGGCTTCCACGGTCGTTGATATTCTTCTTTCGGGATGGACCGTGTCATGTCGGTGCTATTAACCATACACATTCACAGCACCGACATGACACGGTCCATCCCGGAAGAAGGATGTAAGAATAATTATTACTATATGTAAATTTTTTACCCAGTTTGTGATTCCTTTAACTTCTGAGGCGTGAATGCGTCTGAGGTGTCTATACCATTGAATACTCAGGGTTTCATAGACCGTACACAGCAGAGAAGTACTAAGTCGGGTCGTAAAAGATAAAGAAATCACATACACCATCAAAACCCGGAAATTAGAATACCTTGGCCACGTGCGAATGACAAATATCTTCTACTTCTGCTGATAAAGACAGTAATAGGAGATCGGGAAGGAGGAGACACTCCTGACTGCATAATTTAAGGCAACGGTTTGATCTCATAAGTGCCTATTTATTTAAAACAAAGTTAAATTAATACCTTTAATATTATTTATAATAATTTTTTAATCATTGCTTTAATTTTTAAAGCTACCCCAGTGGCTCAAATGGTTAGAGCGTTGCCACGGTGAGGCGGAGATCCGGGTTTGAATCCCGGCAGGGGCAAATCTTTTCTCTTCAAAATAAAAATATTTAAACATTAATATTATTATTTTTTATATAAATATTATTATTGCTAATAGCCAACGTCCAAGACAGATATGACACCGGAAGAAAATGATTCTTTGACTTATATTTACCGGTATTTATTCGCATAAAATTTTATTTTATAATTATTATCTTTTTGGAATAAATGTACATTGCATAGTCTGTTCGAATGTATGACTTTGAATTCTAGAAGATACTATTTTCCTGATGATACCCTTCTTCATTAAGAATGTAAAATACCTACCGGTACGTTCCTTTTCTTATGTACACTCTGTAAAATGTTTATATTATGCCATAGAAAATATGGCAAGTCCTTCACACGGACGAGTTGAGCGGTTAGCCACACTGCCATTAAGAGAGCACTTAAAGAGAAAACGACTAAGCTTTTCAATTAACTAAGGAGCCACATTGAAAGCTTGTTAGTATGCAAGCCTTCTATTTATAATCTAAATAGCCCCCCCCCCTCCCCCCCGGCACTGATTTATCTCTCCATCTACATTAGTTAACGTTTTTTTTGTTAAGTAAATAATTTATTAGTGATAAGATTTCAATTGTTATGGCTAATCCCACGATCCTACAGGTCTGTCTAGGTATGGTTACAACAGAGATCTTAAACAAGCATTAATTAATTACGATTTTAAACGTAAAGCATCTGACACCGTATAGACTCGAGACACCCATTTTCTTCCTTTCCGAAGGGCGGCATAACCAAGTATTTTTTGCATCCTTTTAAGAAATCCTATGGCCACTTGCCAGACTGTGACCATAGGTTGTTGTGCTAACCTTTGTACCACAAGTGACCCCTCTAGAACGACTTCGTGTAGGCCCCGTCTCCATTAATACAACATCTATAGATTGACTAGGAAAATTCAACATGAAGAATCTATGCAACTACACTTCTATTGATACAGTGCAAGGTAAATTTTGTATAGTCTAATCCAAAGATTGTATCGAAAGGGGATTCGGCCTAGATCATACTCAACTGCCAGTTTTTTTTTTAAATTAAGGAAACGCGCTTTATAGTGTTTGGGTTAGCCTCATGAAGAAGGTAAGGATAGCTTATGCTCGATCAATGGTTGTTAATGGATTATATAATTTAAATGCCACAGAAGGATTAGAACTCAGGCAACTTAGGTTCCATCAAGACCTCCAGCTCAGGAACTTAGTCCTCTACACACTGAGGTGCTCTGGTCTCTCCTACACAAGAAATATATTCTGGTTAAATTTCTTAAATTATTTTTTGTCGCTTGGCTCTCTAGACCATGGAGATGGCCGCGCATTGTGGCATCTTGCGTGTAAGGTTCCACCCAACCTCACTTTTCTGCGAACCATGGTTTGCATAGGATAGCGTTAGTTTGCCTCCATGAACTCCATAACCCGTTAGGACCTATTCGTCAGTGTACTCTTCGACGAACACTAGGATTCAAAGCTGGTATATACGATTCTAAATCCAAGGATTGAAGCTGCTCGAGGTCTACAGGCATATAAGGAGCTATACTTCTTTCTCCGAAGCAGAGCGTCCAAACTCCTTGACCAAAACTTCAGTCTGTTGTTGATTACCTAGAAAGCCACAACACGATTTCCGATATACACTGAGTAGAATCATCGCTATTGCGCTCGGTTGTCGTGTATTGGCTCCGGTTGGCTGACGACTCGCTCTAACCTGAGGGAGGAAGATACTTTAAACGGACATTTGCAGGCACGGTCCCATCGACCCTTTCTTTTACTACATATGTAAACAAATATACATTAATATTGTTTTTGTGAATGTCATGGGTTACTTTTGGATGAATTTCTAGAGCATTGAACCTATATAGGAGAGATTAACCGCCAGGAAAAATATTTAAAGATATTAGCTTTAATTGTTGTTATTATTAGACAAACAGGATTAACTGTGCTGAGTAGTCCCGGAAAAAATAGACTTTTTCCTTCGGTCAAACTATATTTCGAATTAATTGACTGAATCATCGCGCTGCAAAAGCTAGCCAACTTGACCCACATACGACCGTGTATCGGACTATATCGTTCCCGCAATGGAATTAGGTACACGCTGATGGACTCAATCGATTCTACGCTAAAAAATACATGGAAAGTTGTTCTACGTTCCATGTGTTCTGGGCAAGTCCAACGGCCTGTAAAATATGAATATGGTGTTCATGTGAGCTAGCTATCTATAGATTTTTTAAAGGTTAATTCCAGTCATTTGGAACCATATGACAGAAAAATGTGAAATAATATATGTAGAAATCTTTATTTATTGCATAAATGTCCACATGAATAAATTTTTTCCTTAAATAACAATGTATAAAAAATAGCCGGTACCACAATAACCAATGAAGAGTCTTGGGATCATAACCTGTTTGATACTGTACTGTTTCTTGGAAAAAGGTTGTGCAGGTATTTGATTTGCCCTAGATTACGGTCAACCACCAGGTATTTCCCCCAATGAAGGGTACTCACTTTCCAGAGGGTAGGTGAGCTCCAGGAGGGTCCATTCCCGGCTGTTAACAGATTAAATGCATCAGCCTGAACCGGATTTGAACCCGGAAACTTCGGCACTGCCTTTTACCACTGAGGTACACCGCTCCATAAAATAATAATGTATGAAAGTAATTTATACATAATTAATTACTGTTGTATTATATCAAACTGATTAAAAATATTTAATTTAAATTCAAGAAAATCAGAACAACATATGTTAAACCGGAAGTTTTTTTTATTATTTATTTATTTTACTCATGTAAAGGTTAAATTTTTAATTTAATTTAAATGTAAATTTTTTATTTGAATTTTAATTGAATCCGCATTGGCTGAAATTGCTAATGTTAATAAGAATGGTGATTAGACAATAAAGAAATATTGGATCAAAGATCTTAGATTGGCGAACCTCGGAAGATTGGACCAACAACACTGCGGGTTAGAACAGAACACTTTAAGATATATGGAGGAATTACACTGAATCCAAATTGTCATCATCCTATTGTATATGAAATTGTTTTCAATTGTAACATGAAAAGCCAGGTCATGTTGAAGGCCAGTGGATGTTCTTTTAAAATATTTTGTTTAGTCAAGTCATGTATTGTTTCGTCAAGTCATGTTGAAGGCCAGTGGATGTTCTGTTAAAATATGTTGTCTTCAGTTATCCCGAACAAAAAAGTGTGTTCCTGGAATTGTCAAGCTGACGCAAATGATTGAATGTTGATATTGTTGCAATCCATGAATTAATATCGTTTTATAAACTTCAGTATTGAGGTATCAATGAAATCCCAAAATTCAACCTTACAAATGGAGACACAAGAAAAAAAAATCAAATTTTAAATGGATAGTTATCGATTACCTAGAACAGTCAATGTCCAAATGAGGAGTATCAAAAGTGGATAACCCCAAATATCAACATTTCACTTTTTCACATTTTTCGTTAGTTTAGTCAAGCAATGCTTTATGCTTTCGAAACTTTACTCTCAGAACCAGACTAACATATTAAGATTTAAAGGGGAAAGTGTCGCGCTAGACTAAATTGCACCATTAAAATATTTCTGCAGGGACTCAGGAATATTCCAAATTCAAATTTTTATTTTGGCATTTTTTCCGCGTTTGACTCGTTGAGTGGTGTTAGAATCTAATACGTCTAGCCTGACCGTTAATACGTACGTATCATTGTAAGGAGCTTTTGTGTATATTTAGGTTAATACTGTCACTAATTCCACCCCGTTATTAATTCATAATGTCTTACTTAAAAAACAACTTAATTTTCAAGAAAAAAAAATCATGTTTCATAGTAGGATAGTATAGGGGAGAGTGGGGCAAGATGGGGTACTTAACACTTAGAGGTAAATAAAATAATAAAAAACTCAGATTCATGAAATACACATTGACAGATGTAATTGTACATAAGAAGTGAACAAATTTCAGTATAAAAAAATAACTCTTCCATGAAGGAAAGTATTATTAGAAATATTTTTCCGTTTAAAGAACAAAAATTCATCTTACCCCACCTGGTGGGGCAAGATGGGGTTTCCAGTGGGGTAAGATGGGGTTAGCCACCGACAATGTCCACAAACATGAACTGATTCGTCATCTTCATCTTCCTCTCCTGCACAAGAGCAGTGAGCCCATCGATGACATACGGAACACTGAATCCAGCCTTCAGAAGACTGTGAATATAAATAACCGCAGTACAGACATTCTGCGTCTGAAGCTTCCGATAAAGATGGACTGTTCCGTTTCCACTTAGGACTGGTTTTTGTCACTTTAGCTTTATTTTTTTCTTGGTTGCTCTATTCATGGGTTGATGTGTCTTGCAAGATTTTAATTTTTTTTTATAAGATTTATTCTGTTGAACAAATCTTTTAGCCAAATTTTCCTTAGCTTTTTCTTTTTTCTTAATTTCTTTTTCAATCCTTAATCTAAGTTCTCCTTGCAGCTCATTCTTGTACGAAGGTTCCTTGGTTGACCGGCCAAATTCCAGTTTTCCGGAAACCATTGATTGCCGTTGACATAGTTGCTGCTCTTACAAAAGCGTTTCCATATAATTTGGCAATTTGGTAAAGTGAAACAACTCGGCCTGGATTCGATCTCAGCCAGCAGGACACTTCCTGGTCATAAAAAACACTTAGAGGTTTTTTGAAACTCACATCAAGTGGCTGCAAGCGATGGGTGCAGTGGGGTGGAAAGCATAACAAAATCATCCCTTTTGCCCTTGCGTGATCAATTACATCCATGTTCTTAGTGTGAGTGAAATGCCCATCCAAAAGCAAGAGGACAAGTTCCTCTTTCGTAGCTCTGCTCCATTTCACAAACTTCTTAAACCATGTGAAAAAAATATCTGATTGCATCCAACCACTTGGATGGAAAGCGGCCCATCCCCCTGATGGACAATCATTCATGAGCTGGTCGTTAGTTCGAGCTCTTGGAAATACAAACAAAGGAGGCATATATGAACCAGCAGCATTAAAAGACACTTCAATGGTAACTGTGTTGCCTCTTTCAGCAGATGATAGCACACCAACTTGTTTTCTACCCTTTAGTGAGAGTATTTTTGACCTATGTTTGGGAACAACAGTAACGCCGCTTTCGTCGAAGTTGTAGATCCTGTCAGCAGTTAACTTATGGTTATCCACGACGCGAGCTAGCAAAGTGAAGAAATTAGTAACATTAGGTTTGTTAAAGGCTACTGCCCTAGCCGCACTAGTGGGCTCTGGTTTCCTAAGAGATAGCTGGGGATGTCTGGCCTTGAACCCAATTAGCCAGTCTTTTCCAGCTACTTGCTTTTCGGTAGAAAAGGTATGCTTTTTCCCCAGCTTCTCCGCCCATTGAAATGCAAGTATTCTCAGATCATAAGAGGTAAGCCCGAACAGCCTTTCCTCCATTTTAAATAAATAATTGATTAATAGATTTTCTTCCTCTGCGCTGAAAACCGTTGTGATTGGCCCAAGGTTCTTAACTAAAATAGGATTACTATTTTGTGGATAAATTGTACCACTTGGGCCTACTGTCAATACATCATCAGTTATTTCGCCTTGGTCCCAAGTCTGTTTTACACGTCGTTCTAACGTAGATTGCGGCACTTGAAAAGAGTCTGCTGCTCTTTTATAGCCCATTTCCCCCCTCATAATAGCATCTATAGCATTTTTCATCGATTCAGGGTTCCATTCCCCTCGAATAGTCTTCTTTTTGTATGTCCGAACCATCTCTTATACATAGTCCTAACCTGAAAAAAGAAAGTACTATAATAGGGAAACAATGGGGTAAGATGGGGTAAACCCCATCATGCCCCATTGGTATATCCTCATCTTGCCCCACTCATACTTTTTTGGCATTAAGTGGTCCGTTTCAGGTTAGGATTGGACTTAGAGATTTGAGAACGTATGAAATTGAACGGTTAAAAAGTACACTTTCCAATGATACATAGAATAGTTTGACAAGTTGTTGTGGCTTACCTGTAATCAAAAGTAATCTGGGACTGAACAAAACTACTTTATGATGAAATTGTAAAGATTCGGCTCAAAAACATGTGCACAAGACAAACTATTCACTCAAACTGGCCCGCCCCTATTGGTAGCTTTCTTTTCTATACCCTACTACTAATACTGCCGTTCTCCGCTGGGTGACATTACTTATAAGGTCAGGAGCTCATCTACCCCATCTTACCCCGGTACCCCGTCTTGCCCCACTCTCCCCTAATATCAAAGACATCAGAAACTGCGGCTTAGTTGCTATTTTGTTCACTATAGTTTCTCTAAACCGTACAATATAATAAGAATGTTGAAATCAACACTAATTATTAGAATCAACACTTAAAATCGCTTATTGATTTTCATTTTTTTTATTTCTCTTTAATTATTTAAAAATATAATTTATAAAAATACCCCAAAGGCTGAGTTCATTCATTTGTGTATTTTAATTATTAAATTTTTATATAGTTTATTTATAGAAACATTTAGTTTCGATATATTTTTTATGTGTGCAAAAGTATGGGAAGCTATTTATTTCCCTTCTAACTAAATGTTCATTTTATCTATTGATCAATGTGAACTAGTAGACCAGACCTCTTTGCCTTTAAATAAAAAAAGATAATGACAAAAGAGGAAACGTCAGAGCAGGAGAGCACTCAACATCGGACGGTTTAAAGAGCCACAAAATTCCTTCTTGGCTCCGACGATGGGCAGCTTTGGTCAATGACAGATCCCTTTAAATGCAACACTTCTCTCATTTATCATCCTTGTTTTAATTAATCAACGCTTATGTTATTGCTTTAATCTTCTGAAATTATTCAAATCGTGTATCAATCTCATATATGAGGCGTTGAGGATCAAAAGGGAATAACTACGGAATTGAAAAAATGGACTTTTTCATATTTTTCCTAAGGTTAGTAGAGATAGATCCTATGGGATCTAGGACCCTGCTGGGGATTACCCAGCCCTATAAAGTGGGTACCCAAAATAGGTTGAAAACATCAGCCGGTTGAGCGTGATCTAAGATAATTCACCTCCCTGCACAACTGTTCTCTAAGAACAGTACAGTCTCTACTGTGTACTGAACCCCAGACTCTTCACGGACTGAAGTGATACAGGTTTTTTCCCCCAATTCGTAAGTGAATTCACATAAATAATGTCATTGCACACCGGGTGTGCAGGAAGCTCGCTCCTCGGAAAATTTTTATTGCGAGGAGCAGATTGAACACTACATTTATTATAAAAAATAGTTAGATAATATAAAATCGTTATTTTGCTTTCAATAATAAGTAACAGAATTTAATGAAAAGAAAATGTTTAAAAAGTAGAAAAAGTTAAAAGAAAATAAGTCGAATAATGAAAAAGCACGCAGTAATACCAATGCCAAATCTTGTTTTCTTGTACTTTACAGATTTCATTAGTTCAAGAAAAATCTTATTTCGACGACTAGTTTACTGATAAATGATAATTGCACAGTACTGTAATAGCACACACGGTGTGTTCTCATAGCCTCGGATATGAATCGCCCACACGGTGTGTAATCGGTCTGGAATGGGTTAAGCAAGTTACGGGAGTGTAATAAATTTATAAGACTCCAGTGAAGGTAATGTATTACAAAGGCTCGATCTAGAAAAGGAATATTATAATCAGAAAAGTTTATAGCTACAGTTATTGGGTAAGAAATAGGAAATAACTAATAAGCCTACCATAAAAAAACAAAAAAGTGTCAAACAAAAAATGTCCAGTATTAAAATTACTGTAAATCATATAAATATAAAACATTTATTATAAAAAATTCACATAATGGTGAAGAAAATAGTTAATATACAATTTCACTGAAAAAGAACTTGAATTCTAAGCGTTTTGAGAAATTAAAAAAATATAATATATAACAATTACGGCAATGAGAGTTGTACGGTAGGAAGAATGGGGGTTGGTCCGAAGCAAGACGGAGAGTAGTATGATTTTTTTTAACTTGTGATTTTTTTCATATCTTCCAAAATTTTATTTATACTATAATTAAAAATTAGTGATACCCAAAAATATATTCAATGGAATTTTTTTTTTTTAAAACATAAACGAACGTTTCGATTCTCTCTCTTTAAAAATTGAAACGTATATAATAAAAAATATGAATAAAACAAATGATAATATACCTTTTACGCAGCATAATTGGGGTATTCATCTAAAACTTACTTTTTAATCCTCGAACTTTGAAACTTCATTCATCCCTTCCACCGTTAAATTAACGTTTTATTATTTATTAAATTCTTTATCATAATTTGAAGTGTCTCTGTATAGTTCATTTAGGTTATTTATACATTTTTAAAGTTTACAGATTTCGCTTTCCGAAATATGTAGAGCTCCTAAATCGTTGCTTTACCGCTACCAAAGAAAGAAAAGCTTTATATTAGTACTAAGAGCGAAAAAAGTAAATCTACTCGCGTCTGATTTTTTATACATCAAGAAATAAAAAAATTGATTGTGCCTGTAACCGAATACCAACAATCGATTTTATCAAGTTTTAACCATTACTTCCTTTTTCCTGCGCTTTTTCAAAGCCAACAGTTGAGCAAGATGGTGATTTGTCCTTAAATACGCTCATCCGTCAGGTTGCCTCCTCAATGAAGGGTATCCACATTATAGAGCCTGGGTGAGCCTCAGAAGGATCTTTAGCAGCAGGTTCTTAACAGATTAAAAAAAATATTTTCCTTAGCCGGATTTGTACCCGGAACCTTCAGCATAGCAACTCAGCACTGTTAAAAATTTAACTAATACATTAAAATAATTGTAGTTACAATTTATAATAAATTAACTATAGTTACAATTTAATTATCCGAAAGTTAAATAAATCGAACTGACTTTGAAAAAATTATTACAAACCATAGAAAATAAGTGTTTAAGATGATTTAAAAACTTTTAATTTATTATAAAACCTAAAATTTGATTTTATAGAACCTTTTTTTCCTTTTTTTCAAAGTAAATTTCGATTATCCGAGCCACAACCATCAACATTAGTTCGGATAATCGACGCTCTACTTTATATTGCAAAATAGTTCATCCCATTTGTCCCCAATATGCAAAAGTGTTCCATTAGGGTAAAAACGGTCCAATTTCAGTTTTATAGATTCTATTTATTAAGTTCAATTACTCATATGCCAATGTATTTTCCTAGCTGAGCTTTATTTTTGAAAACGAATGGTCTCATAGATTTAATTCTCTAACATCATGCATTATTTTTTTTAATAATAAATATTCTAATATTTACTATGTTATAATTACAATACAGGGTCAGAAGAAATTAGGCCAAGATAGCTAATAAAATTAGTCCGTGAAGCTAAGAAGCAATCCTCGGATGAATTCGGTATATCACTAGACAAGGATTATTATGAAAATATAAAAATATTCTGAAAGAAGACAAAAGCCCTGAGAAGCAAAAGTATTGAAAGGATAAGGAATGTAACTAGTGAGGATAATAAAATCCTTGCCAAGCCGAAAGAAATTCTAAGTAGGTGGAAAAGACATTATGAAAATGTTTTTTTCTGGAAAATATATAATGGAACCCAAGGAGACAACAATAGAATAAGAGCCAGAGCTATATGGAAGCTATCTGGGAGGAAGGTGTGGAGAGAGCAATAGAAAAAAATCATGACTGGCAAAGCTATATGATCGCATTTCAACGGAAATGATTACAGTACATGGTAGAGACTGTACTGTTTCATGGACAACGGTTCTGCAAGGAGGTGAGTTGTCCTAGGTCACACTCAACCGCTAGATTTTTCCCCCTTATTTTGGGTACCCTATTTTTATAATATTTTATAGAGGTTGGGTGAGCCCCAGGAGGGTCCTAGATCCTAATGATCCATCTCCTGCTGCAAATAGACTAAATAAAAGTACTGCCTGCAGCGGGATTTGAACCAGGATTTCTGGAATGGCAACTCAGTGCTCTACCACTGAGCAACTTCCGCTCCCTTAGTAAAGAGGACAGGAGATGATAAAAGTCTTACAAGCCCTATTTCAGAAAGTATCGGACAACAAAAAGATACCAAAGGATTGGGAAATAAATGTCATAGTTCCAATACACAAGAAAGGGAAGGAAAGTTCTTAGACCTGCAATTCGCTTTTGATTCCGTTCCTAGGAGATATATATGGGAAGCCCTGCAAGCAAAAAACCAAATAGATGCTATTAAATCAATATAACAAGACCCAAAAGGGGTGGTACGTATAAATGGGCAAGCATCTAAGCCATTCCGTGTGGAACAAGGAGTGAAGCAAGGAGATAGACTTAGCCCACTACTCTTCGTCCCTTACTGCGTTAAGGAATGAAAATAGTCTCGAGAGGGGAGGAAGCAGACGTACATATCTACTGCAATGGAGAAAAATTTGAAAGCCCTAATGACTATACTTACCTGGGAACAATTATTAGCAAGTCGGAAAGGATAGACCAAGAAATTTCCAACAGAATAATAAAAGCTAACCAGGTCTATTATCAGATTTGCAACACGATTGTGGGCAAACGAGAGGTAAGTTAAAAAGTGAAGCTCCATATTTAAAAAGCGGCATTTCTCCCTACCTTGACGGTCGGATGTGAGAGTTGGGTCGCAATGGAGAACCATATAACCCGAATTACCGCAGTGGAAATGAAGTACCTCAGCAGAGTCGCTGGCAAAACCAGAAGTGACTGGGTGAGAAATTTAAGAATAAGGAAAGACTTGGGAATCCCTGTGTTAAAATATTACTTGCAGAAACTGTAGCAGAGGCCGTATGGACACATTTCCCGAATGAGTCACGATCGAGACCCAGGGAAGGTTCGAAGCTAGACCAACATGCACAAGACTTCGAGGAAGACCACACTTCGTCTAGAGAATATGTTCGCAAGGTGAGAGAGCAAAGAGGTAAAACTCTGGTGCAGATGTTGCTGTTGGCACGGGACCTACAGGACTGGCACAGATGGTAGAGGCTCCTCAACACTGAAAGGTGTACGGAGGAATGGAAATTAAAAAAATAAAAAAAATAAAAATGTAATCTGCGCCATACTTATATTATTTTCACTCGTTGCTTCATGTAGAACACTCAAGATTAAATCTGAATATTTCTCAACAACTTATGAACCATGCATTTACTATCATGAATGAGCACTAAGAAATACGGACTTTATAATAATTTATTCAATGATTTTTTACAAAACATTTAATTATGTATTTCAAATAAATTGGATATCAGAAAATGCCTAAATTGAAGTACATTGATTCATAAATTTAATCCTCCATGGAGTACAGTTTTTCAAATTCTTCTGTAGTCCACTTCACTAGACTTGAAATTAATTAATTTTTGTTTGATATTTAATTACATTAGGGTTAATATCTTCATAAATATGGGGGTTAATATTCAGTAAGAACAAGCTTCCTTTTGCCTCCTAGCTGATGTTACAATGAAGCCGAAACACTATACCGACGTAGAATCATTTATCTTATTTGTCTTAACTACCTCCGGGAACCGCCTTGGCGTAACTGGAAAAATCTCCATTATAAGAAGATCAATGACTTATAACTGCCTCATATTACATAAGTATTCATATAACAACGTATCACGAAAAATAAAAGAAGAAGCTTCAATAATGAGGGCTCTGGAATTAGTAAAATTTGCAGAAAATCATAAACCCTTAATATTAATTATAAACACCAGTCTCTAAGCATTCTCTTCAAGCCCCTAAGTTTTTCTTGTTATCAACAATCCACTGCATTTTAACTCCCTGTTTTCTTGTTTTATTCGTTCGTTTCTGCTAAAATATTGCTTAATTCCTCTTTATAAAATCATTCACAGGATCCAAGGACTGCTGTTATTGGACAAGCATAAGATGGAATAATGGAGTAAGGCCAAACGACTCCTTAACTTAGAGTAAACAAGGTGTAGGCATACACATTGGGGATAATTCAGCAAAACTTAAAAAGCGATTCGACCCCTTCTGCAGTTCTTTGGTTGGTACCGGTCATAATCAGTTACTGATGGTGGATAACCTGCGCTCTATCAACTTTATAATCATCCTAGGTATATTGATAATCGGTAAGAGACCGTGAGAGAGGAAGAGATGTGAGGATGGTGTCTTACAGGTGATTATATTACCTCCTTGAAGAGACCAGATCGCGGACATCATGACATAGCGACTAACAACATTGCACTTCGATAGGTTTGTGAAGATGGGGTTAATTTCTGTTGTTGTTGCGTAGTCAATAGTTCAAATTAAGACGGAATATTGCACTTCTTCTTCGTTCTTTCCCTCCATTTGTCCCTTTCAGTGTGAAGGAGCCTAGAACCAAAGTCCACACATCTCGGGGAATATAGAAACAATTTTTTTTAAAAAGTATCCTGTTTATCAATTACTGCAGCAAGGGTTACAACAGCTCGGGAGGTAAACATTTCCTCTCTAAGCTATGGCCAGGTAACATATATACATATTATAAAACTAAGTCATAACCCGCGCCTGTCTGTTCGCCATAAACTAGATAACTACAGCACGGATTTTCATGCGGTTTTCTCCAATAGATAGAGTGATTCACCAGAAAGGTTTAGGTATATAATTTGTCAAGTTTTTGTGTAAATTGGTTGAAATATAACGATTATTGTTGTAAGCGTAGAAAAAAAAAAGATCTTATATAGATCTATAAAAAAATTCATGATAGGATATATCTATCTTTTAAAGATAGCTTACTATACCTATTACATCTTCTAAAAGATTGGTTACGTATAATGCGGTATTTTGAAATCTATATAGGCGGATGCAGTATTAATCTTATCAGCATAAATACTTTAGTTATCTTAAGCATTTCATGCTCATTATTATAATTTTTTATACTATATAATTTAAATGAGTGTCTCAGGAGTTATCGCAAAACAATGCCGCCCGTGAAAATAAACGTCCATTAAGAATTTTTTTATTTAATGTTTAAATAACTACATAATAAAATACATTCAAATACTTCATGTAGCGTAGGTATTATATTTATTACATTTAAGTCTAATCCACATTTTCGACTCTTCAACCTTATGCGGTCCCTAGGAGTGACAAAACCTGTAGGCATAATCTGGTCTACTACCCGTGCAAAGTCGGGGGAGGTCTTAGGCTAGTTATATGATAAAATCGTTTCAAGACAGACTATTCAGAAAGGGGAATACGACTCCCTAACCGCCTACGTAATCGAATGGCAAAGAAAGAGTCGTCCTATTGAGAAGTGGCTTTATCCGGGACGGTAATGCCTACGTGGCTGTCCAACCTATTGTATCTTAGTAACAAACTTTCTTCCCTTCTCTTGTGCAACACCCTCCTCTGCGAGTAATCTGAACTTAGTGCCGTACTTACTTATGTTTCAGAATGAATAAATAAAAATAAAACGAAGGTTGTTACGAAGAAGAACTAAGCAGGTGATCGATTCTTGACAATTGGTAAAGAAGTGCAGAGGTATACTCAAAACAGCATACACCCAAATATAGAGCCTCATAAATTCACTTTTGCAGGTTATTTTTTTTGCCCTGTCTGGTACCCTTTCTATACTACTTTAAACTACTAGCTCGAACAAGGAATTAACCCTAATTAATTTCTTTAAAAAATATATATATATATATATATATATATAACGAGGTTTTATGATTTGAGTGACGTCATGTATAATTGTGCTATGGTGCTATCATAAATTTATTCTCGTTGGCTAATAGATTGAAAGTAATTAATAAAAACAGAATTTCTTCTGTGAGGTTTTCAAGCTATCCTTTCCCCCTTTTTAGGGAAAAATTCTACCAATAATAAATATTTGAAGACGTAGTAGATAAATAACGTAATTGTCGAGACCAAAAGACAAATAAAACTAAAAAATTGAGTTAATAATCAAGATTAAGTCAACAACGCAGCTTCTCGATCCTTTCAACATTTTAGACTGTTCGATAAACAAGTTAAATTTAATAACTATAACTGTCATAATACAAAGAAATAGTAATGTACTAAAATAAAATAAAAAATTAAAGAAAACTCAAAAAGTTACATCAATTATACATTATGATACAATAAGAAAAATCAAAAAAGCAAAGCCCTAAATATCTAAAACACTGGAAAAAAATCTACCAAGTCCAGATAGTTTTTTCTGACGAAAGAAGGTTATATATATATATATATATATATATATATATATATATATATATATATATATATATATATAAATAAATAAATATATATATATATATATATATATATATATATATATATATATATATATAAATATATATATTTATCACCCTCAAAAATTAAAAAATAATAACTATATACAAGACAAACATACAATATACAATAAATTTGAGATTTTTTTAGGCGTGAATGAACCACTAATTAATATATACGAACATTTTCACTAATCGGAACTGAAGTCCAAACTTTGGGCGAGAGAGAATCATTTATCTTCCTGATAAATTTGACGAAATGAATACATCATGGAAGTAACATGGTGGAAGTAGATAAGGGAAATGATGCCCGGCGCTAAATATATTTTACCTGAAGGAGAAATATTAAACTACTGAATTATTTTTTTTTTCAACTTCTGAGCTTCTCTCCCACTCTTTTGACTTAAATGGGCCTTTTTATCGTAAAGCCAAATTCACCTGGCATTTTTCTGATGTTTCATTATTACTTTTGACGTTGATGACTTCTTTTTTTCGGGAGTATTTGCTATGAGAGTAATGTAACGAAAATGATTGACATTTGCAATATCTCGACTTTTAAAGAGCGTCCTAATTTCATTTTCAGATTCCCTAAAATACTCGTATATTGAGCTGTAGGGAATTTTTTTCATAAAACAATAAACTGTAACACTGTTTTATTTTTTCATATTTAAAATTAAATGTGCTTTAGAATGATTTTATTAAATGATCACCAATAAGAGATCAGTTAGTAGACTTGAGAAAGCACAATTTTTTTAATTTTATATTTTATGGCCCGTAGGAGAAGGAACTATATCTTGGCAAATACTTGGAATCCTCATATTAGACTGAAACGACAAAACGACAAGAAACTGTTCGCCGCTTCAGCCAATTTCAACATTTATAAGACAAACGCTCTAAGCTGTCGATTAATTACAAAAGACTCATGGCTATGGCTCATATCAAGACCTGGACTTACGGGTAGAGTTTTGAGGCAGTATTAAGTCATCGAATGTCTTTCGTATCCAATCCTTAATCCTACGTAAAATCTTTAATGCTCCTTACTTTTTACGAACAAACTCGTCCATAATGACTTCAATGTCCCATTTCTTGCTGTTTTGACTTGAACCCGATATCAATCCTTTCATAAAAACCCATAAGGTTCAAACCTAGCTACCTCTTCAGTTCCCGAAGCATGTTTGACGTTGTAAGAATCTTTTTTCCAAGTCGAATGCTCATAGTTTTCCGATAAAAAGATTTTTATGCCCTTCAGAGGGCTCACATGAAACGAAGACATCAAAGTTTTGGAACCCACAAGGCATGAATAAACCGTAATTAATTAAACTAAATAAAAAGAAATGGGTTTATAACCGTAGTAGTCAAGAAGGGAAGATCTTTTTTGCCGCTGCTTACTCGTATTTGAAATACATTTCTACCAATTATTCCAAGCTGTTCAATGATAACACACATAGTTTACCATAAAATGTATACTTTTTTATTTATGAAAATTGAATAATATAATATTTTCGTTGGGAATTTGTTCTCTATTTTTATTGTGACATCATTACATACATAAAATATTTAAAAGAAGATTTAAGTAGAAGACTTAAGGAGAGATCAAAATCGCTATAGCCGTTTTCGAAAAAAAAAATTGAATCTATCGAAGCTGTAACTTATAAAGTTGTAAATCTATAGACCTATAATTAAACCTATAAAGCTGAAACCTTTAAAGGATATAACTTAAGTACTTAGTTTCAGTTTCGTTTTGATTTTGAGCTGATTTTTACATACAGTCTATTTATTCTATCTTAGAGGAACTTAAAACTTTTAAATATACTTTTATTTTAAAAAGTATAATTTTATTTTGCGTCCAATAAATACTTCACCTTTAAGTTCTCATACACAAAACATTTGCAATAAAAATAAAATAAACTTAAATAATCTTAATAATTACTATTAAGTATTATTAAATAAATTATCATAATTACAAACCTTCTGCAATATATCACGACCGATGAATCTCTTTATATAATAATAATTTTAAGTAAAATGAATAAATTTCCGAATAGTTTATGATTTTGTGTGTGGGAGTCCATTATCTGACTCAACACCTAAATGCGGGCTTGCGTTTTATCTCGGAATGAGTAAGTTTTTTTTTCTCTCTTGTTATTAAGGTCCCTCTCAAAGAGACCACGATACAGTTCCATTTAATTTATCAAAAGACCACCTAAGTTATAGTGTTGTAATGTGGAAGCCTTTGATGAATTTCTTTTTTTTTTTCTTAGTACTGGATTAGTGATTTAATGTGGTTATGAAACTGTGCTAATTTTGTAAGAAATATAGTTATTATAAAATAAAGTGAAAATACTTTATTTTTTCTTTATTATTAAAATTAAGGGAACATGGGAGGTACTTAATTAAAATGTTATCTAGGATTGAATCGAATTCATAAAGTATGTATCAAAGATAAATGAAGAATGGTCTCTGTTTGATGATGATGTGTTTTATTTTTTCCATGATCATATTGCTGTATTGGTTTCACTGCCCAAGCAATTTTCTCAAGGAAAAGTTAGATCCTTTGATTTACATAATGAAATGGGATGCCAGCCTGAGATCGTTATACTTAATATTTAGTAATTCTATATCATTAATGAATAACAGACATATACCTCTCTTCTCCAAAGGTTGAAGTGGTTGGCTGTCTATGTTTCGTCGACTGTAAAAAGTACAACGCCTATGCAGGCAGGCGATTAGTCCGAAAACATTCAACTGGATCAATGTAGCCACATTAAAGAGGCTGGGTGAGCCACAGGAGAAATTGTAGGCCGATTGATGCCGGATTCGTAACAATAAATTAACTTGGATAAAGAAGACCATATTGACAACAACACTCATACTACTTTTTTTTTCTACCGAAATTCGACAACCTATTTAAAAATTCAATGATATAGCTAACCTGAAAACGAACGAAATTTCCATTTTTCTTTAAAATATAAAAAACGTACATACCTATAAATTAAACTATATTTTCACTACACTAATATTCTGCAGTACACTATTTTTTATTCTGAAACTGGAACACACAAGGGGACACTCCAGAAAATTTTGGACTATTACCAGTCATATAAGCAACATACTAGTTAGTCATTTTTAAAATTTAATATATGAAAAGGAGAATATAAAAATGGAACTAAAAAAAAAGTTTAAATATTTAAAAGACGTTTAAAGTGCCCTGTGGATCGCAGAGCATACAGAGCCTTTCGGGAACACTATATTAGGGTATAGGAGTATATTGATTCATCAAATTTGTTCTAGTGGGTTAATGAGTGAACATGACACAAGATTTTGATAAAAAATACCTAATATCATTTTTTTTTTTATCATTTCAAGACTAACATGATTTTTTTATGTGCATATAATGTTTATTTTATTATTTATTGGGCTTTCAGAGTCTTTCGGGTACATTATATTAGGTTATACACTAAACTTTTTAACAGTATACATTTTTTTAAAGTAATTTATTAGCACCTCCTTGGAAGAGCACTAACATAATTCATTTTAAAAAATAGGCTAATTGTTATAGGAAAAGTGTTTAAATTTTATTATAGACTAATAAAATGTTTAAATATTTAAAAGTCTTATTAAACTCGTGGTATTTTTAAAATCGCGTACATTAATATTCTTTTTGAAACCTTCCTTTCTCCAGAAGAAAACTCATTTCCATATAGATGAATTTTTCCGTCGTATATTAGATGCGGAATACCCTTTCTTCCGAAAATGACAACGACCAACAAATACGAAGAACGGGCTTTATTGATTGTTTCTTGGAACAACTGTTCTGACACACGATGTAAGTAGCACATGCTGTATGTTGCCCTAATTCATAGTATGTGTTCTCCGCTACGCCCAAGAGTTTGGTTCAGTTTCGGTTTATTTCAAGTGGATTTGCATTAGTAATCTTTGGTTACCGTTTTTGTATTTGCATCTTTCAGAAGGCTTAACCTCCAGCGTAATATTGGAGATTATCAATGTTATTTCACTGAAGAGTGTTGATCCTCTTCTTCATAATGATAACCATTTATTTGTAAAAATGTGAACATTTGATTTCGTTATTTTAAATTTTATTTTATTTTAAAATGGGCTTTTATACTAAGCGGAAATTCGGGCTTCAGCAAAACATGCCCATATACACAAGATATAACACAATCCAACATTTTAAGAAAAATTGATAACGCTCCTTTCTTTATTTTGAATAACACTATGCTCAATGATATGAACATTCCTAATGTAAAGTCACATATTCACAGCAACTACACTACATTCCACTTGTCAGCGCACCACCAAAATCCTCTAGTTCTTTCTCTTTCATACTCTCTATTACCAGAACTTCCTATGAGAATATTAAAAGTATAATGGCCTAGAAACGTATTGAGAAACCATTTATCAGTAAAAAAAATTCATATTCCTGCAAATCGAGGAGGAAAAAAAAGGATTAAATTTGTTAGGCGCAAAGCGAGTCCAATGTCTTTTTAAAACACATTTTCAGATGCCTCGGAGGATTTTCGGGAATCAAAGAAGTAGGTTGGTTTAAAACTAGCGGATTTGAGTGGGAATAAAGTTTGTCATGAAAAGACTGATATCTGTTTCGGGCCAAATCAGCAACAAATGGGACAGTTTGGATGAATTTAATCGCATCAATGTAAGGAGGATTAAGGATTTTGGATTGTAGAAATTGGATACGAGTGGAATTCGATGGCTCAGTGGAGCCCCAAAGCTTTACTCCGTAAATCCAAATAGATCTTATAATAGTCATATGTATGAGTCTTTTGTAATTAATTGGAAGTTTAGAGCGTTTCTCTATATGTGTTGCAGTAGCAAACATTGAAACGGCGGGCAATTTTTTGTCTTTTCAGTCTTGTATGAGGATTCTAAGTTAAAAGTTTGTCAAAATGTAATCATAAGGTGAAAATGCAAATTAAGGTAATAATAATAAAATAAGCTATTGTGAATTAAATTGTATTTTTGATGACGATACTTTAATCCTACTTTTTCACTTTATTTGTATTTTAAGTTGTCTAGACATTGTAAGAGGTACACAGTGAAATAAAGTTTTGGAAAACCTCCCCTTTTTTGTCAGATGTGTTACCATTTGCGGTTCTTAGCAAATGTAAACTCTCTTATACCTCTTAGGAGATACAAGACCTAAGATTGTTGTATCAAATAAAAACCTTACGTCTATCCAAGTAATCCAAGTAAGTTTTAATGATTTTTTACTCTATATATATTTCTTTGTATTTTTTCCAAATAAACACGTTCAATCAATCAATCAATCATTAGAGGAAAGTCCCACGAAACCAAATGATATTAATTTCCACGGTAAATCTAAAAATATATAAACATATTAACAAATGCTATCTCGAAAAAGATGAAGGTTTAGACGTACTTTCTTAGCAAAATTTTCTTCTTCCCTTTATTATGTATTTCCTTTATGAGTAAATTAACTCATTAAAATAATGAGATTAACTAAGTCAAAGTAACTGAAGAACTTTATAGAAATTAAATGATATTGACTTAAGTTTAATGATTAATTATTAGAGTTTTTATACAAGGATATTTTGATAAGGAAATCAATATTATTGTGCATCTATGTAATATATAATTAGCCAAAACACAATTGTTTAGGTACATTTGTTTTATAGAAATCTCAATACTTTCGTTACAGCTCAAATGAGGCAGTAAGTTGACTAAACAGTAATGTGCATTTATAGTAATACGTGGCAAGCATGATTTAAATTCACTTCAGGCTATAATAATACCAAGGTATATTTATAAGGTCATATTTATACATGTATAGGCAAAATTTTGGACTCCCAATGTAGCGTCGCCCAATTAGCCATAGCATAAAGGGACGTTGAATGAATAAACAAAAAGCAAGTTATATCGAGCATATTCATCATAAATAACTTTTCATTTTACCTTGAATAAGTATCTAATATAATAAGTACTTAATGTAGGACTTCTGCTAAAAATGATTTTTTTTTTATAGAAAAAAAGTCTCGTTTCCGTTCCATTAGTTTTTTTCTTTCTTCTTTTCCTTTTTTTTTCTTTTTTGAAAAGCCACAAACATTTCAGAGCTACTTAGTGAAATTGAAAGTCCTTAAGGGGGGGATAATGGTGAGGAGGCTCTTAGCCCACGTGGTTGGGCAGTGGTGTGGATCATCAGCCATTAAAGCCATTGCCCAGGATTGAAAATCCAGTTAATGTAGATTACTATAACTTTATAAATGTTATAATAATAAGTATATACGTACATACATATATATTGCTATGTTATATGGACATAAAAAGGGTTTGTTAATATACAGTAGAACCTCGATTATCCGTCAGGGTATGGGACCAAGATGGTGACGGATTTGGGAAATAGACGGATATGGGAGTGAGACATATTTTATATATATATATATATATATATATATATATATATATATATATATATATATATATGTATATATATGTATATTTATGGACACATAAATTGAACAATATATTTCAAACATTCGACATTATATGCGTACCATAACTTATTTACTTACTATTAAGGTTACATATGTAGTAAAAATATTTTTTTTAAATAATAATAATTACGTATATCGATGGCTGAAAGCACAATATTGTTTTGGAATGGACAGAAAATTCCATTTTTCCCTCTTGAGAAATTAATATCAATTTAAGGGTGGAGTTTAGCTCTTTCCTCGTGCACAAACGTAGTTTGCCCCTCGTAGCTTTGAATGTTGGGTCGCCGCGTAAAATTTGATTAAAATGAAGGGCCTTATCTTTGATTATTGGACCTGTTAGTGGTAGTCCCTGACTTCGTTGCTGAACAAACCACTGAAACAATGCTTCATCTAACTTACTGTTTGTGGCAACTTTCATAGTCTTCTTTTTAGTCGCATCTCCATCACACACTTCCATTTCCAAAACAAAATTTTCTATTTTGTCTCCGTCACATTCTATATCATTAACTGTCTTCCGAGGAATATCATACATTTTTGCTAAGATTGAAGCACTTTCACCTTTTCGTAAACGTTTTACAATTTCAAACTTAGTAGCGAGATCTAAACACTTCCTTTGTCTTTTTTCGGACATTATTATGCGTACTTTTAAGAGAACGACAAGTACCCGGAAGACAAGAATGAAGACTGAAGGTAGTTCAATTGCGGAAGCTACATTAGGTAGAGATGGGGAGATAATTATAAATTAATCATCTCCATCTTCATTCCCCATTTTCTGAGAAATGGGGAATGAAGATGTTCAGTCACAGTAGAGACTATGCTGTTTCTTGGACAACGGTGGTTTGTCCTAGATCACTCTCAACCCCCTTATTTTTGTTACCCATTTTATAGAGCCTGTGTGAGCCCCAAGAGGCTTCTAGATTGCATAGGATCCATCTCCGGCCACCAACAGGTAAAATAAAAGTCTGCCACCGAGCGGAATTCGGATCCAGGATCTTTGCCGTTGCATCTCAGCGCTCTACCACTGAGCGCCTCCGCAAACCATAAGTAATAATTAATTTAAATTACTCAAACTTATTATTTAAAATTGGATTTTTACCATAGGTTGGATGTGTGTTTACCAATTTACTAATCAGTCAACTTAAAACCTGAATTAAATCATCAAAATCATATTCATAGATATATAGTGCATCTGGATTAAGTAAGCACCTAAATAATTACAATGAACATACTTTATTAATAAAATTACTTATTTTGGAAACCATTTAATATATGCATAAAGACATGAGCAATAATGATTCTCGTAGTGCATAAGTGGCTAGTCTGACTTCGACTTAAAAAGAGTTATTTCATTCATTATAACTCCATTATAAGCCCAAAACCGCGAGAATGACACGACTCCGTTTCCCTCAGTACAATTAACCTATTCCGGACAAATTTCGACTTAGTCACTTATTTACCGGAGCTGCCGATATAATGTTTAACTAATTTGAAAATCCCGATACACGAGGTTTTGATACAAAACCTACGATTATTTATTATTTCTATTACTCGTTTGTATCCTTATCACTTAACTTATCCCCATTGATTTAGTTTAATTCTGTATTTTTACGGTGCTAATATCTGTATTACTTGAAAAACTGATATAACAAGGGTCAAACGTTCTAATTTTGACTTTATACTATAGCAAGAAAATATAACAGCTAGTGATTCATGATTATTTATACCATAAATTTTATATAATAGCTAAAAAGCAGTTTGACTTCCATTTCAACCATATGTAAAATATGTGTTATCTCGTTTATTTTTTTTTTTTAAGGAGACATTGGTATGTTACTAAAAAAGGAACATAAAAAAGAATCCTGACTATAAAAGCCTTTTTATCATATTCATTTCCAGGAAATGCCTTTCATCATTACCAAATAAATTCTGCTGGAATATAAAAAACATCCACAAATCCTTCGCTTATCGAGTCTCATTTGAAAGAAATAAAGTTTATTCTTCTGTCTCCTGTTTCCTGAACAATACAACAGCATAAGGACATGCTTCATCGAAAGATGCTTTTCATAAAATTTATTTTATCAAGTGAATTGTAGTTCTTAGATCAGAATTATATTTGTATACACATTCAATTATAGCTTATGCAATTAAGTCGTGGCATACAGGTTGTTTTAAATCTTGGACAGGCTCGTGTTTGAGTTCAACCTTTCAAGATTTTTTTAAAAATATATTTATTGAAATTTACAACTGTATACAGAATACACCCGACATAAAGGCAAGAAGAGAAACTACCCGGTGGTAGTATTCAAATGAAAAGTTCAACTTAGAAGGTCACGACGCCATCTTCTTTTCAGACGCCTCGGAGGATCATCAGGAATTGAAGAGGTTGCGAGGTTTAAAACTAGTGGGGTTGAGTGGAAATCAAGTTTTTCATTAAAATATTGATATCGGATTCGCCCCAAATGAGCAACAAGCGGGACATTAAGGTCATTATGGATTACTTTGTTCGTAACAAGGTAAGGAGCATTGACTATATTACGAAAAATTTTGGATTGTAAGGATTGAATACGAGAGGAACTCGATGGCTTAGCGGACCCCCAAATCTCTACTCCGTAAGTCCAGATGGGTCTAATGATTGTCATGCATATGAGTCTTTTGTAATTAATTGGGTGTTTAGAGCGTTTATCTAGTAAATGTTGAAGTAGCCTGAATCGGCGAGCTGTTTCTTGTCGTGTCAGTCTAGTATGAGGATTCCAAGTTAAGCATTTGTCAAGGTGTAGTCCTAAGTACCGGACCTGTTTTACAGGAATCAGTGGGGAATTAAACGATACAGGAGTAAGGATCGTTGGCTTAAGAAGTTAAACTCAAAATTACTTTTTTAATTGAAATGGTACATAAATAATTACTGTATAAAATTAGACAAGTAATACAGAAAAAAAGAAACCTGTAAGCTTTAAAGGGTTTTTGGTTCAGTGCATGGCAGAGACTCTGTTTCTGAGCCAACGATCATGCAGGGATTTGTATGAGACCACGCTCGACCATTAGGCTTTTCCCCAATTAAGGGTAGCCGTTTTATAGAGTTGGGAAATACAGGGAGAGCTTGCAGATCTCACATAGTCGATCTATGGCTGTTCATAGATTAAATAATTTATCTGCCACAGCCAGGTTAGAATCCGAGTCCTACAGCACAGTAACTAAGCGCTCTACTCTCTGGGCTAGCACGCTTCCAAATAAATAAATGTAAAATATCCAGTAACGAAATATTAAAACTATTAAAAAAATGTATTAAAACATTATTAAAATATGAACCTGGCTAAAGTTCTAAATTGATTTAAATTTTATCGATACTGAATTTGGAGTCAATTTCGAGCTGATATTTATATATATATTTATACACATTTTTTTTAAACATTGCAACAGTAAAAGAAGTAATAACTTATCAGTATTTCACTCATGCCGACCGAACCAAATTAGGACATTTTTTGAGAAAACTCAAGCCAAAGTAAATGACTTTGGAAAATATGAAAGCTTTCTTATAAGATTATTTTTTAGATGTCACAATCCTAAGTTTATTGTATCATATGAACAAATTATAATTTATCCTAATAAAAATGTAAGTTTTGGTGAAATAGCAATCACTAAACGCATTAAAAATCTAACTCATTTTGTTTAATATTTTCTTCTGGTCTATGCCAAAAAAATGTAACACAATAAACGATAAAATAGATTTAATTTAACCTATTTTAATATGAATAATCACTCTTTGGTATTAATAGATATAATAAATTTGTTAATAAAACTTAGATGGGTGGACTTCATCTTTAATCATTAAAAGATGTATTCTTTTAAAGTTGATTATAAATATTTTTTAATTTATGTCATACTTGTAAGCAAACAAAGGACCCTTGAGTTTGACTTCACATACCTCTGCTTATATATTGAACTAAAATTAGGCAGAAACTTGAGCACATTTAAATAAGCTAGACTTATTCTGTGTGAAATTTATTGACTGCACCCCCCGACCATTTCAAGCATTTCTAAACTAAATATATACTCAGTCAAGCATTTTCACATCAACAAAATACTTTCAAGCTCATTTCCATTGTGATAACAATGGAAGAAAATGCTGAATGTAACCCATTACAAATATATTTTTGAAAAATTAACAAACTGCAATTAATTTAGGTTTTTTTAATGTTTATTTAAAAGTCGAGAAATAACAAATATCTACTAGATACTCTTCGGAGTTTAATTCCTCGAAACAGATTTATTCATAGCCGTCATATCCCTGGAGATGCAACAATATTCTTAAATAAAACGTATTTAAATATCAATGGGGCCCTCTGAGCGGAGATTTACATACCCCACAAGAAGGGTTGGCCGTACCAGGCAGTACCATTGAAAGGTTGGTCATCCCAATAAGAGTGTCAGTCAAACTAATCAGCATATTCAACGCCCTTAAATGGTCATGTTTATGTTAATTAGCATTTGCATGAAATTATAACTTATGCCTTTCTCTGTGTGTGTTGCAGATTAAACAAGATGCCTTGGCCGTTCCTCCTCATCTGCTTGGTTGCCTTTCTCACTTCCCGAGTCTCTTCCTACCCGGAGTTCCCATCCCTAAGCTACCAGGAGACGACAGAAAACGATGACCAGGTCCCAGATTTAGAAGAAACCTTTGGTAATGTTGAACAAAATACATTTTACATTAAATAATAGTTGTATTATTTTACTCCTTTTATCAATCGAATTTCTGCCGCACTTAAGTTCAGACGTTTCAACAACTGTAATATGAGTCTTACAGATGCAGTATAAGTTTCGATGTAAGGTCGACTTACATCAATCAACAGGATGAAAATTATATTATTTAAACAGAATATGTTTCATAGAATATAATCTTGAGTTAACTAAAAAAACATATATCAATAGGGTTGTCGTAAAAAATGTCTTTTGGGTATAATTCTTTTTTTTTCTGTACAGACCACTTTCGATCACGTTACAACTCGTGATTCTAATATTTCTTCATGCGTTCACTGGCACGTTTCTTTTGATCTTCTGTCTAGTTTCATCTAACTTTCTTTGTTCTTTTTTCATTCTGAAACCCTTCCATCTTTGTCACTCACCTACTCCTAGAATATGAAACTCTGTAATGTTCAACTTTTCCAAATACGTTTTTACTTCTTTAGTCCATGTTGTAGACCATTACCGCTCTTTTCCAAAAATGGTCAAATATTTGCAAGCCTCCTCTTCCGCATAGTATTTGAGATTTTGCCCGTTTTCTGGTAGATTTCTCTATTATTTGCAGTTTCCACCATTCTTCAGTCTGAACTGCACCCATGATTCTTCTTTGAATTTTTTTTTGCAGCACTTCCAGTTTTTTGAGTCTAGTTCATCGAGAGCCATGAAGAGGTTATGACAGTGTTTTAAATGTCTTATTTTGACATTTCAGGATTATCAAAGAATATCTACAACAAGAATATGTAGATATTCTTTCTTAATCCATAATCCCTTTCCATTTCGTACCTTCTACCTTGTAAATTGTTCCTTGGACAGCTGCTTTCTCTAATCCATTCTCCAGTATATTCTCTCCCCGAATATAATTAAAATTACTAAAAATAATTGTTTTTTAATTTCACTGACTTCCCTCTCAAGCAAACTTAATTCCAATGGAAAGCATACAACATACACAATGTGTAAGTAACAGTTAGGTTGCATATCCTTATCAGGTCTCTACTACCTGATTGCCGTGTTAAAACAATCAAGTTGATATCAGATGTTTTATAAAATATTATTTTTATACGGTAAGCAGATGGGTGAATTCGTACCTGGAAACTTAGCTAATGCTTTTTCCATTATTATTTATAGTACATTTCAGCAACCCTAAATTGATGGGTATAATTTGTATTAAACAAAAATAATAATATAATATTTTATTAACTATTATTCTCGTATGTTACATTTGCACCTGCGCAGTATCGTATCCAACAAATTTGATCTCAATGGTTTCTATATATTTTCTTAATGATATAACATAAATTTTATTTTTTATCAATATTTTCAATTAAACACTCATTATGTCATTCCATGGAGGTTTGGAAGTTTGTCATTTTATCACTTATATTCTGAATTGGATACAGAACCATTTTATTTTATCCTTTTTATTGCTCAGAAAAATCAGTTTAAGTTACTTTTTTCGAGTTGTGAGAAAACCACGTCTGAATTGCTGTGAAGGGATATTGGTGAACATTGATGGGGGAACGATAGCTATCACCTATAATTTCCAATTTCGAGTCACCATTGTGCCAAGTGTAGGTGTCCGGATCTCCTTTGGGAAATGCTGGAAAGGCCATCATTTCAAGAGAGTCTTATGAGGCGTGCTTCAATATACGAGTTTATCTATATAAGGCACTTACGGATTTTTTCTATTATTTTCACATCATTTATGTTTGGTTGTAGATCTATGTATAGTATTATGAAATTATGTTGTAATAAATCAGTTCATAATATTTAAATGAAATAAATATAAGCCACACTATAGCACAAACCTAATTTTATATATTTTTATAATTTATTAGTTAGTTGTTTTATTTTTAAATATTTTTATTTTGAAGAGAAATAAAAACTAATTTTATATGGATCTGTTAGAAAAGCGTATTGTTCTTAAGCGAACATGGAGGTTTAATGAGAACTGGAGTCCATCATTTAAATAACTGTCAGAAGGGAGACAATTATCGCCTTAACTTCGCAAAACAATATTTGTATCCTAAAAATTACGAAAAAGGGTGGAAAAATAAATAAAACAACTTTATATATTCCAATGGCGCGGTCCCTGGATTCAGCTTTGAACACTATTCAACTTTACGAACTTCACACATCATTCAGATTGCTTTTATGTCAAAAGCCAATTTCTTTATAGCGCCCAAAGGTTTATCAAAATGGATTACTTTATATGGTTTCACTGTTATAGATCATGCATATATAGACCATTGATCGAGAGTTGGTCAGTTTATTTATTGAATGACACATGCACATGAATGTGCTTAGTGCTACCATGACTAATCGGACGATGCTGCAGTGGCAGTACTATTTTTTCTTAACAGGATATAATTATGAAATGGATCAACAACAACGATTTTTTTATTTATAAATGAATATACAACAATTAACAGTAAACCTAAAAACTTTCCAAAACACAGAAACCCTACCAAAGTTATCTACTTTATTTTAACAGAATCATATAATTTTATATCGATCTAAAATTTTAATTATATCGGATGTAAGCGAAAAATTTTATACGGTAAATAATTTCTTCCGTAATCTAAGATTTTTTCACCTTATGATAAAATTTGCATCAAGATGTCAGAATCAAAACGCCAAAAGATTCAAAAGTAAGGATCTTGATTTTATATTTTAATTTACCAATTAGTTTGATCAAATCGACGTTTATGAAATAAAATCTATTTCAACAATAATTTAAAAACGTAAATATTTAAAAAAAAAGATATTTATTATCATTTTTTTTAAATATTTACGTTTGAGTTGAATTAGCCATATGGTAAAGAATGCATAACTTTGTCTCTACAGAAATCCCGAGAATACGTAAAAAAGAAGTTCCACTCCTACGTAGCAATCTATGTTTTTTGTTTCTAAACATAACCCAACCCATTTCAGAAATAAACCAGGAAAAAAAACACAGAAAAGTAGACATGATAGTGGGTTTATTAAATAGTAACGCTGGTGAATATGAAAGTTTTCAGTAATATTTATCAGTAAAACATAAGAAATAGTATACTAATAAAATTTTAAAAAACCTATACGGATACCTGATAGAATACTGTTTCTTAGAAAACTCTGTTTTGGGTATACACTGTATAAAGGCTGGGTGAGCTCCAGGAGGGTCCCAGCTCCTTTTGGGGCCATCCACGTCTCCTCAATGATCTGCTAGCAGCCATATTCGAACCCAGGACCTTCGGCAGGACCACTCAGCGCTGTAACAGGGAGCCATTCCGCTCCCAATATAAAATAACAGCTCATTCATAATAAAATTATATAATATAAAATATAAATAAAATCTGTAGCCTTAGGTTTGGAAAGTGTCAGTTATATTTGTCTGTATAAGTGCAAAGAAATGATAAAGTTATGTGCATCTATTAAATAAAACTATGGGTTATAACCGATCAGTGTAACATAAACGTACAGGAAAGTAATTTTTAAGAATATAAAAGAGAGTTGTAAAAGAATCTGCCACGATAGTATTCATAAACTCTGTTATTAAACTCTAAAGCTACTAGCAGTCCACGTTTTAAATTCTTTTAGCTTATGAAATTTGTTTCACAAACAATCTAAAAATATCTTACAATTTTACCGCACTAAAGTATTCCTGAACTGAACAAATGAATGATCAAAACATGATTCTTTGTGACCATTGTCAACTTCGAAAACAGGTTTGAAAACTGCACCACCTATATAAACTTTATGTTTCTTTGCAATCTGGAATATTGTAGACATCTTATGTGAAGAAGAAATGCATTTAGAATTTTACAAGTCGCATTGGAAATTGAGGGTTGAGGTAGAACAAGGATAAAATGTTAAATATAAATATAGTCATTTGTAATACAGTTAAGAATAAGTGATGACGGATAATAATAAATTATGTAATGTAAATTATTATTTATTAACCGTAAAAACAGCAAAAAAAAAGTACAAAACAAATGTAAACAAAAAGTAGGAAACAATGATATGGTATTGATAAACAAAATGTAGGAAAATTAAGTATGATGACAATAACACTGTTCTGCACGAAAATCCTCCTTCAAACCAAAACATGCTTTCTTACTGTTATCAGATGTGGTGAACACGAATTTGAAGTCAGATTTTGTCTATCACGCACAGTTTCCTGAGAAATTCTAGTTTTTTATCCAAAAAGGTGAGTTTTTTGTGGATTTGACGAATTTTTTTTCGGCATTAAAACATAGTGAAAAAAATTCAAAAGCCCGATGATTTTGAGCGCAATGAAGTATATTTGAACGAAAAAAATTTGATGGGAATATTACAAGTGGTTAAAGAAATATGGCTAAAAGTGTTTTTTCAGTTTTTCAAGGATCTCACTTTTGAAGCAAAGTTAAATACTACTGAGAAAAAGGCTTTGATTGCTTTTCGAGAGGTATGTGCTAAGTTTTTGGGAAACAAAAAATCTAGAGACTACCGAAAAATAGTCCAAGAACTGCTTACTTCATATAAAACATTGGGATGCAAATGTCCTTAAAAACACATTTCCTGCATAGTCACCTAGACTTTTTCGCCCCAAATTTGGGTGCAGTTTTGGACGAACATGGAGAACGATTCCACCAAGACATATCCAGAATGGAAAAAAGATATTCTGACAAATGGAATGAGAAGATGCTGGCGGATTACTCCTGGACACTGCAGTGGGAGACAGAGGAGGAAGAGTACAAAAGAAAAAAAACTACTCATTGACGATGTGTGTATATTTTTTGAGTTGTGTCATATCTAGTATTATACCTGATAGCATGCAGGATTCAATTAATTATATTTTATTGTTGAAAAAGAAAAAAAATCTGTTCTAATAAAGACAATAATTTTCAAATACAATTTTTCATTTTTTCCAAGTTTCACCTCTTTTCTCTCAAAATCAGAGGGTGATAGAATTTTTCTGAGTTCGGATTCGGACTCAGCACACCTGAAAACATGAGAAACAGGCAAAATTGTTCAAGGGAGGGGAGAAAAGTTTTTTTTTGCAGAACAGTGTAATTGATGGTGGTAAATAACTCCCTGCAGAAAATTGTATAGTTTGTCATAGAACAATACTTTTAAATAAGCCTTTTCCTGCGAATACCTATATGCAACAATAGAAATCTTTATATAGACCTCTCTCTCTCTCTCTCTCTATATATATATATATATATATATATATATATATATATATATATATACATTTATGGGTATACATATATGGGTATATACATATATATATATACATATGTATAAATGTACAAAACACATATATGGGTGTGTGTGATACATGTGTACATAGTATGTATATTCCTAAAATTAATTATTTATATAATATATTTAAGACTGTAAATAACTGTTCTTTTTAGAATAGGATTTCATTTATATATTCTTTGCTCTCCCATTTTATTTATTACTTCAGTATCGACCTTAGTTTACTCTTGGGCATTTTAAGGTTTATTTTTGGATCGTTGTGTACAATTTACACTGTGGCATTCTTGCTTCCTTCTGTTAGGGTTGGAGGCACCATTTCCTATTATTAAGAATTTCGGATAGCAAATATTTCATAATATTGGAATAATATCCATATGAAAAATTACAGATACGCTCATAACATTTTTAGTAGATTTATGGTTAAAGGCTCCCTTAATAAACTGTAAACGCAAAAATTATGTTTCGATTAGGAATAGCAGTTTTAATATTTTAGCCAATCTTTTCAAGTTATATAATATAAAAATAATATATAATAATATTATTTAAACCTGAAAAGTTAGGCTAAAACTTTAAAAACTACTATATTCCTGATAGGAAAATTAGATTTGCCTGAGACTTTATTATGTAAATGAAGATTTTTGAATCATAGGCTTCTGATTCCTTACTTTTCATTCGTTTACATTAAATAAATAAGTATATTTTACATAATTTAAAACATAAACAACTAACTTCAAAACAGATGTCAAATTTGAAAATCCAAAATAACCGCCATAATTCCAAACACATTTGTTTCTTTATGTCGACGAAGGTTCTTTTCTCCAACCTACCTCGAAAATACAACAATCAAATCCTGCAAACAGATACCAGCAATTCGATCTTTGTCATTTATAATTTAAACCTTAAATATATATTAAAAAACAACAATCATAAATACTGTTTTCGTCCTTGCAAGATTAATAAGAGATGCTAAGACACCCATAATCATAAAGTTTAAACTCCACAAGAATACCGGACAAGAAAGAGATAGGATAAACATCTTTATCAGAGAACGAAGAGGCCAGAAGTCAGAAAAGATAACTGGAATGCTGAGAATAAAAAAAACCAGTCAATAATTTGATTTAAATTATTCTGATTGAGTAGTTCAAGCAGAATATAAACTCAACCCGAAAACCATTTACAGCAAGATACACGGCCAGCCTAAACAAGGAAGGCAAATTCCTTCAAGTGGAAAAATCGTTTTTCTCACCTTCTTAACAACGTCAATTCAGTGGCAAATGGAGAAACTGGAAGAAATCAAGTTATCATAGACGTCGAACTTCCTCATGAAGAATAAATAGAGGAAGAAGTTTAAATAAAATGGCAGGCGTAGGTAGCCTTTCTAAGGAGCTCTACAAATCCAGAGCTATTGAAACTTCAAGCAATTATACCTTGATGATATAATTTCCACCTTACGGATTAGGGAAGAGTTGCCATGTGGACTGATATTGTTCACTTATCCACGGAACCTACAAGAAGAAGTTTTTGATTGCTGTAAGTAATGAAATGTTGACCTAATCTCATACATTCAATTAGTATTCTCGACCTTTCACACAATTCCGGAGAAAGGTGAGTAATATTCAACTCAAAAACCCACGATCTTTAACTAAATACCTACCTAGCTCGCTAGCCTTTGCGGAACTAAGATTGGATAACATAACGTAAGTGAATGGCACATAAGGAAGAGTACTTATGCTAGTTAGGCAAAAGAGGCCGAAAGAGAATAGGGGCACCGTGTTTGAAAGATAGCAGAGTTTTTACAGTTCATGCTAACCGATATTAAATTGGACTGCGACTACACAACAAACAAATAATGGACTAAACAACAGTACACTCGACAATTATTCTGACATAAGGTCACGTACAGTACACACCTCAGGGCCACTTTCCCTGGGAAGACCCAAGTTTGGAGGTACAACCAAACAACCAGTTGTCACGAGGATACGGGGCCTTTCTTCCTTGGCTGATCATAAGAAAGAACATTTGATTCATAGAAGCTCAGAAAATAGCCTCCAAATGGCTAAACGCTCCCCTACGCTGTGAGGCACAAAAGGGTGTTGCGAAAGAAGAAGAAGAAGACAATTCGAGCAACCATTTCACTGACAAACGAAGCTAACTCTCAGAACTTCTGGCCTTAAAAAAATTGTATCGCTACAACCCATGAATAGTCTTGACTTTAGTACATGGTAGAGACTGTACGATTTCAAGGCCAACAGTCGTGAAGTAAATATATCTTAGATTACACTATAACACGAGGTTTTCCCGAAATTAAGGGTTCCCACAATATAGGAATTAGGTGAGCTCCAAGAGAGCCTTTTGACAGCACAGTGGCCATCTTAAGATTAAATAATTTATTTTCCACTGCCCTTTAGCGCAACAACTCAGCGCTCTGCACACAGAGATACCTTTGTCCGCTTTCTGGAAGTTCAGACACCCTTCACTATAGTTATAAAATGCAGATGTTTTAAAAAACTTGCTTTACGTCTTTTCGAAGAAGAGCAAGTTTAAGATATCTTTTGATAGATTATTAGATCCCGAAGTAGCATAATTTTTACACATAAGAAATTAGCCATAGGGGAGCTAAAACGTTAATGAGGCCTATGTAGTAAGTCATATATCCATATTCAAACTATGATACATGTTCATGCGATCTGTATTTGAGGAGGTTTCAAGAAAGTGTTAGAGCAGGTTTTTTGGGATGAGACCTTCTAGTAAGCCATTTGGAGAGGACTGAACTCCCCACAGCTCAGAACTAATAAAAACCTGACTTGTTAAAAAAACAAAACACATTCATTAGTATCAGGGATACGAAACCACGATAAACATTCCTAATGGCTTTAGGACTAAAGAGTCTGGATGATAGTGACAAACAACATCAGTAATCACATCTTCATCAGTGGTCATTTGGTTCAAGCAAACAGTCAAACACTAATGGTCAAATGGTAATTAGTCTAGAAAAATAAATAGGAATCATCCGAAATCCAATCGGAACCAAAATATCTCGTAAGGAATGTCGATATCAAATAATAACTTTCAGATTGTAGTATGGAAACAAATATATATTTTTTACTGTTCCATATTGCATAGAATTTTGAGGATAAACTTCTGTCCATTTACTTCCAAGACCCAATTGTTCAATAATCATTACGATTTATTTAATAACCACCTTATATTGACTTGTTAATTTATTCTACTTAAGAGCATGATACACCTAAGAGGTATTGAAGAGAACTTTTTTTAGAAAATTAACCTTCCGATTTGATAAAATATTTTTGCAATAGAATTTTTATCGAATAATACTTTAGTCCTTATAGGATCATCCATATATGCCATGAGGGGGCAGTTACTAAAACTAATTAGTAGAGAAATCCTCGAAATACGTATCTGCCGTTATTATTGCAACCCCTAATCCTAAAAGTTAGTTAATAAGTCAAACTTTATTTTCCCCATTCATTTACTTAAATTTGCTTTTGTAGAAAATTTGTCTTAATTAAATTTAAAAAACGATAACGATTGGTAATTGCATCTGTTGCCATTGCCATCCTTATTTTTCTCTCCCCCCCCCTCCCCGTGGCAACCCCATGGAGGGACCGTTTATTAATATCAGGATATGCTCCATGCTTAAAAAAGCATATTACATGTCATTACATGTGGTTTTAATAATTGCAGATCAGTTAATAGAATTACATTAGAATAGATTTTAATGTTAGTTAACAATATAAGAAATTAAAAAATGACAGTTTGACTAAATTGATAATTTACATGTGAGAATAAAATTAAAACTAAATTTGTAATCATAAATTATATAATAAAAAAATAAATAAAATTTAACAAATATAAAAATAAACAAAAATGAAACAAGATTAGTATTTATTTAAGCACAGCAAGAAGGTTTTATAATATAATTTATATAACTAAAACATCAATGAATAAGTTATAAATATAGTACAATATGATTAGCGACAGTACTTAATAAAATTTATACACAAAAAGTTATAGTTAAAAAATGAAAAACTATTTAACTAGTGAATTTCCCTTCTTATGTCTTAGAGTTGATCAAAATCAATGTATTTTATAAATTACAGTAAGTCCGTTTTAAATTTAGAGAAAATTAAATGTTCTGTCTCAGGCCAAGTCACACGTTTGAGTATTATATTTTTTATCAATTTAATTCCTTGTCTGTCGTATCGTGAACAGTCATACAGCATGTGCCTGAAAGTTTGGTTTTCTCCATCTTCATCACAAGCGCCTCACAGTGGAACGAGCCAACGCATTTGTTGGACATTGGACCAATTCTCTAATAACTAAATTTGTCCTTTATTCTGATTTTAAATTATACTTTATACTTCTTCTCAACAAAATCCATAGATAAATTTATTGCGAAATCAAATCTTATATAAAAAATTCTTAATTGAAATATAAATTTTTCTAAAAACTCATATTTTTAAAGCAATCCACTGTTTGAGGTAATGCATTAAATTAATCGTGCACCTACTGGGAAAAAACACATCCATAATAAGATATTTTAGGCAAATAAAACTTGGGATTATTTCAAACGTCTGGGATTTTTCGGTGAAAATTGGGTGATAAAATTAAATAATCAATTGTGAAAATCGCTCAAAATCGCCCAAAAAACTACCTTCACAGTAAATAACTAGAGTGTTTGAAGTTTTTTTTCCATTAGTCGGATTTTGCTACTAGGTGCTATTTTCCGAGAAAATGATTTTTTCTTTTTATTTTATGGGCCTTAAAAATTAATTTAAAATAATTTCTGTTGATATTGGCGTCTACTTTTCGCAAGTTTTCTTTTTTTTACCAGGTTTTGTTTACATTCATTTATCCGAACAACCCCCATCTAACATAATAGTATCACAATGAAACTCAGTTTGCGTGTGATATTTCAACGACATATGTGTAATGGTGCACATAGGTGCAATAGTCCCTACAACAAATCGTCAAGTTTTTAATTTTTGATTTATTTAATTTTTATTTCGTTATTTAAATAAAACAATTATATATACGAACTTACATTTATTATAATTTTGATGTTCCAATTATACCTAGTATATTAACTAACAAAAGTAATTATCAATTATTTTATTAATTTGGTTTAATAATTAAATTATTTGGTTTGTTACTTTTTCCTTTGTGTAACTTTATTTAATACCTATGTATCTGTCTTTCCATAGAATACTGTATTGTACCTATTCTCGTAGTATGTTGGTACAATAAATGGTACAATGTTTGATACTAAATAATCTAACATCGAAATATCAAATCTAGAATTTTTACACGTTTATCCTAAAAGATTTGATCCTGTTTATCATATAATAAATAGTCCATTCAAAAAGCTTTAAAACCGTACCAATAGCCTTATTCTAGGAGAACCAGAAGCGGAGATATAATTGAATGTCCAGACGCTCCTAACGCTCGTTCCACTGTGCGCCTGTTCTTATAGTGTTTAATCGTTACAAATACTGTTATTATGAGTTTCCGTGTTCAGTTATAAATTGTTTTAATTTGAAGTCTGAACTGTGTAATTGTTTGTAATTTTCGAGTGTTATGCGAGGAATGTATCTGTGTAGGCTGGGTGATTTTGTCGATGAAGTCCATGTAGTGTTCCATATTTTAATTGTTTCTTCTGTTAGCAGTTTCTTGAGGTAAGATGTTGCGAACTTACAGTTAGAGGACAAGAGTTCGTTGTTGGCTGCCTCTTTGGCTAAACGGTCTGCTCTTTCGTTGCCCTCATTCCCTCAATGTACTTTAACCCATTCTATCATTACCCTCTTTCCTATCACCGTCAATTTTATCAAAGTTAGTCTAATGTTTTCTGTTAAAGGGTCGTGTATGTAAACGTTTTTAATGGAATGAATGATTTTCTTGTTGTCAGTGTGTATGTTAATGTGCGTCTAATTCTGTGACGAATGTTCATATAGAAATTCTCCAGCCTTTAAAACACCGCAGCTTGGATTTTTGAGGACCAGAAACTCAATTTATACAGTTTTTCGATAATTAATCCACGTTTATTTTCTCCAAACCATCCACATCCTACGTTGTCTCCACCTTTGCTTCCGTCTGTGCATATGTTAGTTCAGTTACTGATTGGAGTATTGGTCTGTGAGCTTATGAGTGAATTGCGAGCTGGATGTAACCAATTACACCAATAGGTTTTATCTTCTGCTTCGTTATTTTGTTAATGAAATTTAAAGAAACAGTAAAAAAATTAGTAATTTATCGGGGTATAACTACATGGTTCATGTAAAATAAGGCCCCATGAAAACATATCAAACTTATTAAAATGAACAACATACTTTAGTTTATTACTTAAAAAGGTTTTGTTATATTTTCGGCAAAACAACATTTTAACGTGGGTAAAACCGTCAGGCATAGTCAGTATATAAATAATTTATGAGGTAATTTGCTTATTTTTTTAAACTATATCGTGGATACAAATGAAAAGTACCAAAAGCGAAAAACGCCACTGTTTAGGAGAGTAAAAAAACTCTTTCAAGATTCATTCAAAGTCAGCGTGTATATTCAAACAAATTTTACTATGCTACCTATGTGGTTTTGTGCATTATAGACGACTCGATATGAATTTTATATCAATTATTAATCCTAAAGCAATCGCTACAACATGTTCAACATTGAGATTAAAACTGATTGTACTTTGTACGTGCTAGCAAGAGAATTTCAAGAGATAAATGTTTCGTTAATGTATTTTATAATGTGAAAGTAAAACATATAGAAAATACATCGAATTATCCGACATGTTGAAAAGTGGATAAAGAAGAAGTCCCTCCGATAATCCCCTTCCCCTTGCGATGGAAGTTTAAGAGTTAGACTTAACTTTGTGCCAGCTCACTATTTCTAGCTTCGTAGTGACTGAGAGGAAGGGCGTGTTTATAACTATCTTTTTAAGTTTCCAATACTTTCTTCACCGTAATACTTTGTTTTTTTATTTTACCATGTTTTGTAACAAATATGATAAAAAACCTTAGGTGCGTCTGGCGTTTCCTTAAGCGTAAAGCCTTTAAAAACTCAAAACCGTTCAGTACTTTGGCTACCATGTGTTTCACTGAATTAAATAAAGTTGAATATTGCTACATAATATGAATATGACTACAGAACATATTTAGATAATTTTACTGGGAAAGCATAAAAATATAAAATGGATATAAGAAAAATTAATATGTTTTAAATGTTGTATTTTTCTATTGATTAAAATCAACCTTAGCACAGAATCCCTTACCATTAATATGAATTTCATTAATAGGAAATATCAATTTGTCGAAAATAATCTTACTTTATACTGACAGCTTGACTACAACGCCATGAAATGATTTCTGACACCACTAAAGGAAATTTTATACGACTAAAGACCACAATATTATTTTCTTTTCGAAAACTAAGAGTGAATTGAACAGATTCCTTTAGGAAAGAAGATTACAAGCAGCGGGTTTGAATCAAGAAGATATACCATGTTAAGATCATAATAATAATTGTATAATAATAATGAATAATTGTATATATGATAATTAACAATCATAAACAAAATATATATATAAATATATATTTATCAATTTTCAAATATTTTTTTGGTTCCGTCAGAAGAGTAACAGATTCAGAAAGAATTCAGCATCATGCAACTCCTCTTCCAGGATTATTCCTTTAATTTTGGAGTTCTCTGATCCAGCTTCTCTTCAGTATTGTCCTAATGGTCATAGCAGCCTTAGTACATTGTATTAATCTCTGATGTGATAATGATTATGGTCATTATCAAATGGGAATCATGGGAACGTATACAAGTCGACGAGTTTTGTCGATTAAATACTAAAATACTAAACCACTGAACTTAAGTACCAAACCATCGGATTAAAAAATACATATTAATAAAGTGCGAATTTTCCTCTGAACAGTAGATCTGCGATACATACGTCCACATGGATTTAAGTAGGAATGTGTATGTACTTATTTCCTGTCTAAATTTCAAGAATTGAGATGTTCAAAAATAATTTAAAGATATATTTTTATGAAATCAAATAAAAATTTCAAGCGTTTGTCTCGATTTCTCTTCACTTTTTAGTTTTCACTTGATAGTTCCAGATCATCCTTCGTCTGAGGAATCAGATTCCATTAACGATAATGGGGCAGAAAATTATTTAAAACGAATCGACACCAGTGCTTTATTTAATTCTACTCAACTTATTTCTTCCTTTTTTTTTTTAATTGTTTGAAAGGTCCCTGCGTAATAATCCCAAACAAACGCATTTTCACGATACAAATTATACAGGGCTTAAACTTCAAAAGGGTTATAAAAAAAAGACATAAAGTAGCACAGAGCCCAATAATTTTTAGAAAGGGAGCCTGACAAAAGGCCGAAACGACTTAAAAGTCTTAAACTGGATAAAAGGCGCCCGAACGTAAACTAATTTCGAAATGTCAAGAGCCGGGACCAGATGTTACTTAACCCACTTCTTTCTTCAACCCGCCTCCCATTCTTCTCTACCACACACTCGATCTTTTATTTTATTGTAGTTTTAAAACAAAACTGACATACCTAAAACAAAAAAGACCACAACAAATAAAAAATGTCATCCACTATTTTCGAATCTTCTCGGAGTATCCTAGACCAATTTTTATTTTATTTATTCTGTCTCTAGTCGGACTAGGATGTTCCTCGTTGATTGGCATTACCATCCGTTGAGCCAAGATCTGGGCTATTCAGTGCTATGAAAATATAGGACAAATCAAAATGGTTCTGTAATCAATTTTTCTGATTATTCTGTAACTGGAACAAATCCATGTTCGGTTACTTTTAAACCATTTGAACCATTAACCTTAGTTTTTCAAGAAAGAATCATCGACGTTTCAAAAAGACACTCCTCACCGAGAATCAGAGAGAATTTTGGAGGAAACCTGCTTATTTTTGTCTTGCGTTTTAATGCATGGAATGCATTGTTTCTCTTATTGTTTTATTTTAGATGTTCCTTTGATACATGGTTCTGTGATACATCAAATTTATTTTTTATTAGGAACAAAAGGAGTTGGTGTCTAGAAGCTTCCCAATTAACAAAGGTTTGAAACAGGGCAGCTGCCTTTCACCCCTGATCTTCAACATTTATATAGAATAAGCCCTTAAAGGCTGGAAAAGATCATGCGGTGGAATGTGTGCTCAAATCGGGGATGATGTCATCTACAATTTACAGTATGCCGATAATCAAGTAATAATCGCATCGGATTCGGATGACGTGAGCTATTAGATGAGGAAGTTGCTGGACACATATTCTAGATGGGGGCTGAAAATCAGTAAAAATAAAAGAGAGTATTTTCAAACAAAGAGTGTTTTCAACGCTAAAAATTTACCACTTGAAATCGATGACTAGACGCTCAATGCTTGCAAACAGTTCAAGTACCTCGGATGCTGGCTCTCTTCTGGAGGAGGTAGTGAGAGTGACATCGAACATAAAGTAAACATGGGGAAAAAAATAATAAGTTGCATGAATTCCACCCTATGGAGTAAGGAAATAAAATTAGAAAATAAAAAGAAGATCTACCACTCCTTCGTAGAGAGCGTAGCCACTTACGTATCAGAGGTTTGGACACTCACGAAAAAGGCGGAGAATAAGCTGCTTTCCATGGAAATGGATTTCTGGAGAAGAAGCTGCGGTCTATCGAGATCCAAGCGGGTCACAAACCCAGCAATCAAAGACAAGGTCGGATTTCAAAAGAACATCCTTTACCAGATCGGAACTAAAAGGTTTAAAGTGGTATGGCCACTTAACACGGATGGACGAAAGCCGCTGGCCAAAGAAAATTCATAACTATATACCACCTGAAAGTAGAAAGCGTGGAAGACGAAAGAAAAAATGGATAGAGGGTGTAGAGGAATTGCATGGCAGCCAGAAGCCTCCGTGAGGGGGATTGGATGGACAGAAAGCAGTGGCTTTTGGGTATTGGGGATATGACTCCTTAAGTTGTAAAAAAAAAACAGGAAAACAAAACAAAAGGAGTTGGTTAGTGTAGAGTGTTAGAGCGTTGAATTACTGTCCTGACGAAAACAGCTTTGAATTCGTCTGTGATCAATAAATTATTTAAACTATTATCAACAGCATGTGGGGACTTCAGAATGAATTCTACAGAAAACCACCTCTGTCCTCTGACCACTGAGTGTCACCCAGCCTCTAAAATTGAGTCGTCTTAGAAACGCTACAGTCTAAGCCCTAGTCTCTTCATCGGTGTAGTTTTATGGGGGTTTTTTAGGAATAAAGAACAAAGAAAGCTAAATTATATATATTTTGTCACCTCTTCAGTGTTGTATTTTAATACACGAAAATTACTGATTGTCGCAATACCCAAACTGTTATTTGGTTATTAACGCAATACTCACCCATTTTAAAAAAATTAATAATGATAATAAAAATCAATATTGTATTTTAACCATTACATGATTTGCCGCACAATTTTAAATTGTATAGATTCTACTTCAGTAGGTTTTAGGTTTGCTTTTGAATTGTTCACTATAGGAAACAATATCTATGAATTTGCAGAAGGATTAAATATTGATTAAATTCTTAAAACAAAAAAGTATATAATATTTTACAAAAACCAGACATTTGGGAATTACGACCTCCGTCTTTAATATTGGCGTATAATAATGCGTTTTAATAATAGGTGAATATGATTATTTTGGCAAAAACTAGCAATAACTGAATCAAGAACGAATGATTGTGTATATTAGTAACATATTATCTAAAAGGCTACCCGTATAATACCCAGTTAACTGATATTAATGGTTGAGGGAGGGGGAGTGTCACCCCAAGATACAGATTTACAACCACTTAGCGTATAAATGTGTGTCTCCTTAGGAACAAAGACATGAACATATTGCAGGTATTAACCAAGAGAGAGAAAGAGAAAACCAATGGTAGATAATGATCCTTCTATTTTATGTAACCATAATTCATATATTCATATACATTTTTAAATAAATGTATACAATATATTAAAAAAATCATAACATATAAACGCTGCGGAGGAAAAAAAAAGGAAGGACATTTTTTCCTAAATGTTCGGGAGACCAAAATTAACCTTAGAATCAATCAGTACTCATCACACTTGCCAAGTAAAACAAATCAAAATATATCTTTAGATGCTCTATAAAATGTAGAAGATGGTGCAATTTTTAAATTTCAAAAAATGGCGAAATTTAGAACAGAAAATAGGCGTGATGTGTATAAAATCCAGATAAATGGGAGAGAGGAAGGTGTTTTACATGTCATGTTATCTGATTCTTCTCCAGTGCTAATCGTATAAAGTCTTTTTTTCGAAGTCATAGTTAATGAGATTTTTGTAGCTGTTTTAATTTTTTTTTCTCCTGTTTGATTTTACTATCATGTTAGCCAATCGAATATCTATCATAACTGATGTTACTATTTTTGGGGGAAAAACCAAGGTAACTTCGGTTTTAAAATGTGGTCTTCATTTGTGTTCCAAATTGGTCATACATTTAATGATTCTGATATAAAAAAGGCAAAATTTAGAAAGACAGTTAATTATAACGGAAATGATCTGCGTTCGCAGTTTTATCTTTAAATTTTAAAACTAGATTTTTTAAAAATCTCAAAATCCTAGGTAACTCATGTATTACCAATATTTTTAAAGTTTCAAAGCGATATTGACCTACTGCAAGATAAATCCATCAACTTCTTGTTCGACCCTTAGACGGAGGGCTACTCCAGGTGCTCTAGGCAATTAAGAAACAATCTTTTCCTAGCAGATTGGAAGAGGGGGAGAAGAGGGAAATACTTTATCCAAGATAATGGTAAAAGTGAATAACGGTCTTTCTAGTCTCATATTAATTTTCTTGTTTGAACCAGCCAGAAGATCTGATCATCACAGACTATTTATTGGTTCAGGATTTTCCGGTAAACATAGAGACTATTTGCTTCCTGTTTAATTCATCCATTACATATATAGTAATAGGAAAAAACCTGTACCACTACAACCCGTGAACGAGTCTGGGGTTCAGTACATGGTAGAGACTGTACTGTTTTATGGACGACGGTTCTGCAAGGAGGCGACTTGTCCTAGGTCACGCTCAACCGCCAGATTTTCCCCCCTAATTTTGGGTACCCTATTTTTATAATATTTTATAGAGGCTGGGTGGGCCCCAGGAGGGTCCTAGATCCTATACGATCCATCTCCGGCTGCAAACAGACTAAATAAAAGACTTGCCCGCAGCTGAATTTGAACCAGGAATTCCGCCATGGCACTGGATGTGCTCTACTAATTAATCGTTTACTTTAAAAATTTATATTTACTAGATGATATATATATATATATTTTTAAATTTATTTATTGAAATATATATAGTGGCAAGTAAGTAAAGACACGTAGAGAAACTACCCATTGTTAGTACTCGAATACCAGAATTAAGCTAGGAGGCCATCTTATTTTCAGAGGCCTAGCAGGATTATCGAGAACCTGGATTATCGAGAGGTTTGAAACTTGTGTGTATGAATGGTAATAAAACTTGCCATGAAAAGATTGATATCGGGGTTTGGCCAGCAACAAATGAGACCTTGTGGTCTTTATGGATAATTTTGATGTTGGAGTTAGGAGCCTTGAGGATTTTAAGAAGGTTTTCGGATTGCAAGGACTGGAATTCGATGGCTTAGTGGAGTCACAAAACTCTACTGTTAAAGTCCAAAGTGGTCTTAAAATAGTCTCGTATGAGTGAGTCTTTTGTAATTAATCGGGAGCTTTGAGCGTTTGTCTCGTAAGTGTTGGAGTACCCTAAAACGGCTAGCAATTCCTTGTCGTTTCAGTCTAGCAGATTTATATATTTATTTTATTTAAGCTATAAATACATATTTTTTGAAAAATTATTAATCGACAAAAGTATACCAAATGGTCATAGTGGTTAAGTATAAAGTTCATTTTATTTTTTAATTGCACTTATTTCGTCATAAATAAGCATATCATAAAATATTTCTTCCAATTACAACTGTAATATTTACAGCAAATGAGTTTAAATCATTTGTTTGCCAGGAGAAAATATTAGATGAATATGAGTTTGTTCTTTAGCCCGAATGAATAACCCTCTTGGTACATACAAAATTCTGCAGTGTATAAACTTTGAGGTCGAGCACAACCATGCGCAAATTCAAACAAAGTGTTTAATTATATTCCATGTTGCTTCACTCTCATTCGCTTGCATACATTTCATTAACTATCATTTTTTTATTCATTCATTCATTACGCCTTAATTGTTAATTGGATAAAACATGAAATATTCATTTAAATAATAAATAAAATAAAAATAATAAATGTTTGTATATATTTACAGCCAAACGTGCGGTCGGCAGAACTATTTTAACTCATTTCCGATAAAAAATACTTGTAATATGGTCATAACCATTGGGAATACCCATCTTTCCACATTTTCTAAACCACTGCTCGGTTACCGCTTCCAAATAAATTTTAAATAATGTAGGAGCATAAATACCCTTGTTTGGGACCTTCATCAACCACGAACGGGTCAGGTAATGGCCTACCTGACTTAGTTCTATACATGTTGTCCAAATAAAACCTTTTTATGGCTGTAATAAAGCTATCACATATTCCTGCCTGTTTGAAACATTCCCATAATTTCTTTCTAGGTACATTCTAATAGGCTTTTGCCAGACCCACAAAGGCCAAATAGTGTTCAAGCTCTCTAGCCCGAAACTTCTTCATAACCAGCCTTAGCACAAAGATGTTGTCATTGCCGATGATCGGGTTTTTCTGACGCAACACAGGGAGGATGGCTGTTGGAGGGTACGAGAATGAAAATGTATGTATTGATGGCGAAATATGAAAGTGTGTGGAAAACTTTGATAGATTGAGAAGGAGGATATGAACTAGAAGAAAGAAGAAGCGAACAGGCTAGAAAGGCAACAAGAATGCTTCATTCACTAATATGGCACTATAGTCTTTCAAAAGAGAATAAAATGTACATATTTTATTCTGTTGTTAAGAGTATTCTCACACATCCAGCAGAAACTCGGACATCTTTTTTTTTCCTCCAAAATCAGAGCAGTAGAAATGGATAGTTGGAGATGTTTTAAGAAGATCATGGCAGATAGGATCACAAATGAGGTAATAAGAAAGAAATGGAACTGGGAGAAACCGTCGGCGAAAGAATAATGAGAACGAAACTGAGATGTTACAGCTAAGTTTGGTGTAAATAATTAGGGGAGAAATATCAGTGACGAGTCTCCAAAGTGAAGATTGGAATGAAAGGGACCTATGGAAAGAACTGACTTGACGGTAGCCCTGTACTGTGAAAAGTAGGAAAATAGAAATAATAATTAACCCTATATGGTAAGACGTTCTGTATCCTTGGTCATTAAACCAGTTACATACACAAATAAACAATCAAATCTTCAAATCAATTTTATGAGGAATTTATAAAAATATCCTAGGTTAGAGGATAGTTTGGCTGCATATAATAAGCTTCTTTCATGAGTTGGAATGATTGATTTTTTTTTTATTCATTTACTTTTTTTTCATAAGACCGTAGCATGAAAAAAGAAAACCATTTCATGTAAACAGAATTATTTGGCTATTCTAACACGAAGATCCACTACAGTCAACAAATTTAATATTTATTTTACGATTTCCAAACCGTTATTACAAATCTTTGTAAATTATCTTACTTTTTCAAGATGAAATCCTTTATACCTATTTGCTAAAACATTAGGCTTCTTCCTTATTTTCTTAGTAATAATGTACAGATTTTTTATAATTTACCATTACAAAATATACATATGTCTGCATATTACTTCAAGTAACATGCAATTCAAGATGATTAAAATAAGAATGATCCTTTCTTTAACTATAAATGCTATAAACATGCTACTCACTTATTTGCAGAAATTATTTTTCCTTTTCGTGGATGAGGGATTTGTTCTCATAGGAATTAAATCAAGCCACAGGAGAGGTACCGCTGGGTACTGTTCTTCATATCTTTCATGTAATTTTGTTTTGTATCTATAACAGCCAATTTGCTGATTGGCAATTGTTTTCTTTACTTGACAGGTGTGGATATAAATATAAAGGGAACAAAAATTCCTTTTGACATTAATCTAGGTTTTGAAGCTTCGAAAAAAGGCGGTAAATTTAGAAATTATTTAAGTGGCAAAAACTCAAAATGTGCGTAGACAAAAACTCCACAATACTTGTTTATGGTTTCATAATAAAAAATTATTCCCCTACCTGGGATGTATATCCCCCTCCAATCCAGTGAGATGTCTACCACACGATGACATTAATGGGTCGTGGAGTCGGTATCCTGGCATAATCTGGGATTGTGTTATTAGAATCTTGGATAGAGTATGAAAGTTTTCTAATGTGTATTTTTACACTAAAATTCGTAAAACTATAATTAATAATATAACCCAAATTAGCATTTCATTTTACCAAACATTTTATAATAAAATAAATGGAATCAAGAAAACATATTTTTTTCCTTCCTCTGACATCAGCCTTTCTTTTCTTGGTATGCCTTCTGACCTCTGAATTTAAAAGTTAAACAATTTTAAACTTAATTTTCTTTCTTTATGCAAGTGAAATTTCTTTGGTAAGCTTAAGGTCTCAAGTTCAAATCTAGTGAGAGGTAAATAATTTAATCTTTTAATGTATGTACTCTCTGGGATCTGCGGACCCTCCCAGGGCTCATCCAGCCCCTATAAAGTGGGTATCCTTGGTTGAAGGAAAAATCTAATTGAGCTGATACAGTCAAAATCACTAGCAAAACCGTTTGCTTGAAATCAGTTAAGTTCATACCATGTACACGTCCCAATACTATTTAACGTTTGTAACGTTTTTTTTCCTTTCTTTTTAAAAATAACAGGCGTAGAAAAACAGTTAATGTGCAGACACCTAGGTGATTTATCGCGAACCACATGAACACATCCAACGTGAAAAGTTTATTTTGCATATTAACATAAATTCTCAATGTTATCAATCACTAATGCAAAATTTATCAATACGCGAACATCTTGTCAGTTAATTCATAATGAGGAATTCAAAAGGCACATCCCCGACGTTTGGAATGAGGAGGTTGATAAATAGGTAGGACGGACCTAACAGGCTATTCAAATAGCGTTTCATTTCCTTCACCATTCCACTCCTTTGCACAAAGGCAAATAGTTACGGACACAGTCTTAATGCTTTGCAGGTATCTCTTGCTGTATCGTTCCTTCCAATAGCGTGGAAGGAAACGTCAGCCTGCGATAGTCAGCAATGCGATCACTTACATAATATAATAAAGATGAATAAATCAATGCATTCCGCACAACCACCTCCGTATAATAAAAGACAAAAGCACAGCTTGGATCTCTCCGAATGGTGTAGCGACAAAGAATGCATTCTAAGCTTACTCATCTCCGTCTACTTTTAGGGAAGTACCAACCAACCTGCCGAAGCTGTGAGTACATAGAACCTACATTGAAGCTTCTATTTGAAAGCAAGAATCATCGAATAGAAAGAGTAAATATTGGTATCGTGTTCAATAAAATACAGTAGACGCTGATGTATTTAAAACATACGAAGTTAATTCAAGAAATTTTATAAAAGCAGCCGTCGCTAATGTCCTCAGCAGTCGAAGCGACATTAAAGAAAATCAAATTTAAAAAAAGGCATTCAACTCAAAAAGGCTATTAAGTAATTAAATCGTTAGCTGTGGTCCAGCATAAATACCTACCATGCCAAAGATTGCAGGATCGTATCCCGACACGGATTAAAAGGGATAGAAAAATCCTTGGTAACGCCGTCATTCAGAAGGGACGTAAAATAGCTTACGTGATGTCAGGTAATTTTTTTAGATGAACATTCCTATACTAATTATAACAAAAAAAGCCTTATACCACTACGAACCGTGAAGGGTCTGGAGTTCAGTACATAGTTGAGACTGTATTGCGTCTTTGACATTACTGATGTGCAGGAAGGTGGTTAAGCTTCACTGATTTTTCTCCTAATTTTGATTACCCCCTTATAGAGGCTGAGTGAGCACCAGGAGGGCCCCATAGGATCCATCTCCGGCCGCTAACAGATTAAATAAAAGTCAGCCAGCGTGCGAGATTTGAACCAAGGACCTTCGGCATGGCAACTATGGGTGACATTATATCTGCATAAGCGAAATTTTGGACCACTAAACAAACAAGCAGTTAAATCAATATTTGTATCCGGTTTCGGGAGCATAAAATTGTTTGACTAACCTAGCGAAAATTGTGAAAAAGTTAATTAATTAATTAGTTTTTCAGATTTATCCGTTTTTGATCCTCGATGCCTCATATTTAGTATGTGTAGTTAGTTTAGTATATATATAATAATATATAATATCATACATGGATTATTATTATATTTATTATAATATAATTAGCACGTACCTAAATGTTTAATCGAAGACGGAATTTTATATCATGATTCACATATTTATTTCGTGATATAAGCCGTATACCTAGAAAGAAGATTCTATCTATCTAATATATAAAAGAATATGCTTGCGTAGAATTGGTTTTAAATATATATTTCAGAACAGCAAAATTTTAAATAAAATGGTTGAGAGTTGAAGTCGAGAGCAAGTCCCTAAGTATATTTCTCATGAGGATTGTAAATAAAAGGTAACGGGATACTCGATCTAAAGGATCTGGAGCATAAAAAGAGAAATACGCAACCTTCTAGACGTCCTTGCCTACAGTGGATTTGCGTTCTGCATCTTGTTTGTTTGTATTCTTATAAGGAAAGTATAATAACAATGCACATTCTTAATGGCGGATTTTGAAGAAGACAATTGTACTTATGATTAAATATAATAGATAGATATGATAAAGTATAATTTTGATGAAAAAACAATTGGACAGGGTACTTGTGACAGCCGGTACCAGTGAATGTTATCCACCATTGTGTATAACCTCAACATTGATAATTTTGATTCTGATAAGACCTACCTTCTTATTGATATTAATGGAAATTGGAATCTACAGAATGTAACGATAAAATGCTAATCCTGGACCCTTCAAGCCACGTTCCTCTTATTATATAAATGTTTTCCTAACACTTTCGAATATCTCCATTTCTATCCTTGTTAAAATCCATTTCATGACCTTTTTCACATGATTTCATCTTTGACAGCTATTCCCAAAGTGTTGTTATGTCCGTTTTCAAAAGGCAATGAGGCAAAGAATAAGACAAAACACAAAATTAAATGTAGTAAGCAATACAGAAATTTGAATAGGCAATAAACAAAATTAATAATACAAGAAAAAAATAAATTATGCAAATACGAATAACTCAAATGAGATGAGTGATAAGAGGTTACGCGAGATAAGGAGGTATATTTCATGAGTACCGGTTAAATCACAAGTACCATGAACTATATTATAAACGTATATCAGATAATTTGGATTTTTTTGTGAATTTATCAAGCTCGAAAAAAAAATTGAAGGTAATATCTCAAAATTTTCTCTAATTGTTTAGTTTTATCAGTTTACCTACCAAATAAATAAAGAACTAGATGGATTCGAACTCTTAGTTCAAATTTGGCATGCGGATATACGAGAGGCTTAGTATCAAACGCTGATAACTCCATATTTCAAAAGTAGACTATTTCACTATTTTAATAATTTATTGACAATTTTTCGCTAGTTTGGTCAAACAATGCTTTATGCTCCCGACTTCAGGTTCAGAACCGGACTAAAACCATGAGAAATAAAGCGGCAGAGTGTAGTGTTAGACATAATTGCTCGACTAAGCTAGCGAAAGATGTGAAAAAGTTAATTTTTGAAATATTGGAGTTATTCACTCGTATAAAGTTAAACAAATGTTTTTTTTCATGAATAAATATTAACTTTTACTCATTTATTCAATGGACAAATAAGGTTGTTTTTCCACTTAATTTCAAGTTCTCATCTTCGACAACAAAATATTACACATACAATTAAAAAATATAAACATTTGTTTAATTCATTTAAAAACCAGCAATGTTTACATTGGACATTAACGAAAGAATAAAGCGATATTTAGTTTGGTAAGTGTATTACCACCCGTTAAACGTAGACATGTAAAATAATCAGCATTTGTCTGTTTATTTTTGCTATTCACTTTTAAATAAATAATTCACAATAATATACGTTTAATAATAGTTTAAAATAAATTAATTTAGTGTGGTATAAATATTCACCTACACCGTCAATTATATAAATATTCACCTACACCGTCTATATATTTATATAAATGAATGTTTTACGTAAATATATATATATTTTCTCAGTTAATCGTGCATAATTATAGTTAATTATGCACATTAACGTGGGCAAATGAGTACGAGGAATATTTGTCGTTCAGGAAGATGGAGAAATAAATGTTAAATACCATTTAAATAAATGGTACTTAAATGAGCTTAATGTAGAGTCTTAAAGAACTGAGATGTGTAAGGAATTTATAAATAATCTAGCAGTCTATGGAATGGGACATAACCAGTAGGGTCAGATCTTGTGACTAAGAAATGGATGAATCCATAGTTGAAAGGATGCTTGGATATTGGTAGGTTTTCTGACTCAATTGAAATAAGAATCTACCGAGATCTGTTTAAATATGTTAGTTAATAGTGTCAAGGCAGTATATTCGGTCCAATTCTCTACACAATTTATACAGCTGACACCCCAACTCATCCTAATGCTATCCTTACCACGTATGAGGATGACATATGTCTATTATCTGTCAACACTTATCCAGTTATAGCATCCCATAATCTTTAATCCCATATCACTGACCTTGAAAATTGGTGTCAAAACTGGAGGGTTAAAATAAATTCCCACAAATCACCTTTACACTCCGTCGAAAGCCTATGACTTCCTGTCCTCCTGTATCGTTTAATAACATCCCACTGATTCTTGTAGGACCGGTTCTTAGGACTGCACCTTGACAAACGCTAAACTTGGAATCCTCATACGAGACTGAAACGAAAAGGAAACAGATCGCCTACTAGACAAACGCTCTAAGCCCCAATTAATTACAGAAGGCTCATCATGGGACAATCATTTGACTCATCTGGACTTACGGAATAGAGCTTTGGGGCTCCACTAAGCCATCGAATTCCTCTCGTATTCAATCTTTACAATCCCTCGTATTCAATCATTTAAGTCCCGTTTGTTGCCGATTTGGTCCGAATCCGATATCAATCGTTTCATGACAAACTTGATTTCCACTCAAACCCACTAGTTTCAAACCTCGCAACCTCTTCAGTTCCTGATAATCCTCCGAGGCATCTGAAAATAAGATGGCTTCGTGACCTTCTAAGTTGAACTTTTGATTTGAGTACTTTATAGGGTAGTTCTCTACTTGCCTTTGTCTCTGGACATGGTTTATCTTTCATTATATTTACTTAATGTATTCTGTATACAGTTGTAAATTTCAATAAATGCATTTAAAACAATAAAAATAAATAAATATGAATACTGTAGTTAGTTCAGAACTGAATAAAACAACAAATGATTGAAAAATGAAAAAGTCTAGTTCGGTGAATTACGTAAAAAATACATTTATATGATACTTCAAATCTAAATTAGGCAATAAGGCAATAATTGACAATCACTCGTTTATTTTATATAATCAACTGTTATTACATAAATTGGCGAAATCAAAGAGACACATGGCCCTTTGTGTGATCTGCTTGCACTTTTATAATTGGCTAGTTACATAAGACAAAAAAAAATAAAAAGATAAACAAATCATCGACCTAAAATTAATTAATCTCGTAGGTTATCAACATGTAAAATGTTTAAATAATGCACAAACAATACAGAATGGATGACCTCACGCATAAATGGTAATCTTTGCATATTATTACCCTTAGCTTTGAATCTAACTGTTTAAAAAATATTAAGAAGTTAACTCAGAACACTAATACTGTTAACTAACATAATGGGTGGGGGTGGTTGTTTGTGTAGAGTGTCCAGTTGTTATTCTTAAGGTTCCTGGTTCAAATCTGGCTATGGCAGATAAATTATTATTCTAACAGCCATGGATGGCCCCTGTGAGATCTACAGACCCTCCTGGGATTACATACCCTTTATAAAGTGAGTGGCTCAAATTGGAGGGAATCCTGGTGGTTGAGGGTGATCTGAGTAACCGTTTTCCTATAAAAAGTGCAGTCGCTAATATGTACTTAACCCAATCCCACATTACCGTGGCTGTACAATGTTTTTTTTTTATTAAGGTATCAAATGAAAATGACATATATTTTTTCATGAAATTTAATGATATCTTATCCTTAAACAGGATTAAAATTATTTTTAAAAAATAACCGTTTTATTTAGTGAGCAGCGTTCATGATGGAATAAATAAAAAAAAATAATTCTAAATTTATTTGGTTTATATGAACTTTAATAAATAAATGAAATAAAAAATAATATCTAAATATTTTATTTTGAAGATAAAAGACATGTCCAGGAACGGGATTCGAACACGCGTCTCCCGCGTTTCCGTCGTGGTACTCTGCCAACAGAGTGGTATGAAAAAAAAGTGATGAAATAACGAAAAATTATATTATAAAAGGACGAATTTTTTATTATGAAAAACCTTTGTTAGAATGAAAAAAGAATATATTTATTTGAAAAGAAAAGATATGTCCAGGACCGGGATTCGAACCCGGGTCTCCCTTGTTTCCGTCTGGCTCGCTTCTCGGTCAGACAAATCCATTGTCTTCACTGATCCGATATCCGCGTGTTCTCGCAATTTGCGATGTATACAAGGTGAAGAATGTTCATCGAACATTACTTTAATTAGGATCTTGTTGACTTAAGTCATTATATCATTTATAATTTATTATATTATTATTATTATAATATTTAAATATTTTATTTTGAAGAGAAAAGATATGTGCAGGACCGGGATCCGAACCCGGGTCTCCCACGTTTCCGTCTTGGTACTCTGCCACTTGAGCTATCCTGGCTCGCTTCTCGGTCAGACAAATCGGGATCAAACGGAAACGTAGGAGACCCGGGTTCAAACCCCGGTGCTGGACATATCATTTCTCTTTGAAATAAAATATTTAAAAATTATAATAATCATAAAAAAAATTATAAAAAATAATATTGATTGAGTGCAGCTTATAAGGTCGAAATTATTCTATAACAATTTTTTCTAAAAATACATATTTTGCAATCACATTTAATTTATTTTGGTTGACATAGATTAATTAGATTTGGTTGATGTAGGTATTTTGAAAGCAAGCAGACAATGCTAAAAATTTAAATAATGGGACTATGGAGGTAGAATTTTATTGCTTAAACATATTACATTTGTAAAACTGTTGTTAACGTGAAAGCTACTCTCAGATCAAACACCGACATCTCTTAAGATCAAAACTGTAATTATAATTTAAAATTTGTCCCTGAAGGATACACAAAAGCTTTTAACTTTTGAAGGAAAATTTACGTTTACAAATTCTTCCAAAAATTTGAATATGGGAGTTTTTCAGAGCGTTTGAATCTAATCTGCCGCAATAATTGCAAATAGAGGTACAATTGTCAAAGGAAATAATTAAATTTAATGTATGGTATAATTAATGGTTAATTATGATCAAGAACTAAAAATTATATTGGCTTTGAGATATTATAGTCTTATTATCTGATACGATTTTCTTTACTTCATGCTTAAATGAAATAGTAACAAAAAAACAAAAAGTGTTACAAAATTAATCAGTTTTTCTCACACGGCTAGAGAAACATGCATTATAACTTTGTTTGTCCGTCGCATCGATTAGGAGTATAGCACCTTAGACTAGCAGGCTTTGATTTTTATACGTAATTTATGAAGCCAATTACGCAACAAGTTGAAATTTGTCTGAACATTCTGGAAAGCTATATTCGGGCTAGTATTGGGACATTTCTTGCAAGTAGTGTTTCCTTCGACTGTGGCACGTCGTACGTAAATAGAGTGAAAAGAGCTGAGCCTAGAGTACAGCTTTGCGGCACTCCTGCATTAATGTCCTGAAGATACGTAATTATGACCGAATATTAGTCTGAGGTAGAACTAAAGTCAGTTTGTACAGCAGACCGTCGTGCAAGTCTTAGCCTGTTGTGGATGGCCTAATAAGAAAGCTCCTCTGCGATATTCCTTCTTTTCTAGTTGGGAAATATTATTAGCGTTAAAATAATTGGAATGAAGATCTAATCTAAAATTCTTTGTAGTTAATTAATTAAATCCTTGCTTTTGGTTCTCATTCATATTTAATCTCTGAATTTCTGGATGTTTGCACTTGGAGAAAGAGCTGGGAATAATTAAGTAAAACAGAGAAGTATAGGAATGCTTAAGCAGGACAAATAACAATTCTTTAACTTGTGCCAAGCTAGTATTTCAAAGCAATACCTAGTTGAAATATGTAATATTAAAATTAGTAAGTAACCCTTTGCTGAACTTTTGTCAGTCTTAAGTTCAGTGTCAATTATGGCTATTTTGACAGAACTGTCTTAGAAACAAATAATACAGTCCATACCATGTACTGAACCCAAGGTCCTTCTAGTAGGTACCGGTATTTTTTTTAACGCCCATTGAGCCTATATCCAAGAATATAGATCATATATGAGCGATCATAAAAAAAAAGGCAAATCTCAATATCACAAAATAATCTTTTTTCTTCTTCAAAAGTTATCCTGGGAAATGAATAAATTTAAACTTTTCAGACTAACTTTAGGCTGACGGTAATAATAAAACATTTTTTTTAATTATTATTAAATCCAAATCTATAACAACAAACTTATTTAACAATAAGCATATTTTTTAACTTTGTATTTAAATACGTATAAACCTTAGGTTATCGAACTCTACAGTTTAATCGAACATTTAATGAAATTTATGTTCATTAATATATTATTTTATTAAATATTTCTATATTTCTGTCGGTACCTATTATTCAATCCGAATGAATACGAATGTTTGTGGTTGAAAATTGTTGTAGTTTGTTTGTGCGATCTTGTCTTGTATGTAAGCCTGTGAAATATACGGCCAAATGTTTATTCAATGTATTCAGCCGCTATCTTTATTCCTATTGGTTAAATAAATACAGAGAGCTTTACTCTGTCAAGAAGGAAAGAGAGTTGGTGAGCCCACCCGCGGTGCAGATGGTGTGTGCGTTACTTCCCTCAATGCTTATTTTCAACGGAAACCCACATGTTAGGTAGCTCAGTCGCTATAATACTTGTCGCCAAAAAGTAAGTGATAGCATTAATTATAATGCATTATATAGTGTTTATCTAATAGTTTGGCTCAAATTATAGTAGATAATCATTAAAAAATATATAAAAATACCATAAAGAGTCTTCGGTTCAGTACGTTAGAGTGTACTGTTTTTACGACAACGGTTGTGCAGGGAGGTGTTTTTCCTAAGGCCCATCCTCCAGGTCCTCCCCCGCAATAAAGAATGCTCAATTTATAGAGGCTGGGTCTGTAGATTCCACAGGGTCATCCGTAGCAATTATCAGATAAACCTAAACATTAAAAAAAGGTAGTTTCTAGGAAAATATTAAAAAGTTGACTAAAAGCACACTGTTATAAAAACGTCTGCCAAATGGGACTTTACTGCTAAAAATTAATAATGATAATGATCGAATGAGAATAAATGTCGAAAATCCGATTCAAATATCAGAATACTTAAAAAAGCAGTCCTAAGTTGATGAAAACAATAGCATCCTGGATATAAGCAGGCTCCATGGATATCCAATATTAAATTCATGATTTGTATTCATGAAAACCTAATTAACGATTTCCACGTCCATGAAATTTGGAAAACTGATAATCATTTTGGAATTTTTGAGCTTAAACCAAATTTAAATATTAATCGGGATGCGAATAAAAGCGTTCATTAAAAAATTGAACTGCCTATTTTTTAATTTGAGAAATTATATAAAAAATATATAATTATGAATTATATAAAAAAGGAAAAAACATCAAAATATTATATTATCGAACACTTATCGTAAATCGTCGCCTGACACAAAAACGGATCTACAGAACTGCCATTTTTCAGAAATGAGGATTGGTAAGCGAAACAAATCTTATATCCAAGTAAAGCAGACATAAGGTTTTGTGACGTAAAATGTAATGACAAAAATCGTGTTTCATACCACATGTACCTCAAAAACGTTAATTTTGTAGATACGTTTTTGTGTCACTAAAGCAACGAAATATAATATTATAATATACTATTGTATATTATTGAACTTAAAATGTTTTTTTTAAATAAAACGTGCCCAGTATTAAAATAAAATGAAATTCCTGCTAAAACACATTGAATTGTTTAGAGGAATTAAATGAAGTTGATACTAGCTCATATGTGTAATAGACCTCGACATTTCCCCTTTAGCCAGATTTCACCTAGTTTAGGCAAAATCAGACAACCTGTTTTGTAATATGGGCAAAGTTATGGTAATACGTTTATGTCAGTATAAGCGAAAGGTTTAAATATTAATATATATATATTTAAAGAGAGAGAGAGAGAGAGAGAGAGAGAGAGAGAGAGAGAGATAGATAGATAGATAGATAGATAGATAGATAGATAGATAGATAGATAGATAGATAGATAGATAGATAGATAGATAGATAGAGAGATAGAGATAGAGAGATAGAGAGAGAGAGAGAGAGAGAGAGAGAGAGAGAGAGAGAGAAATTATTCAAATATAGGACCATCTAAGGACTACATGAAATTGACAACACATAATCTACCTATCGTTTTGGATTCTGAGGACATACATTTGTGTCAAACCATGCATTTTGGCTTCTCTATAGTTCATAGAAATGGAGCTAAAATCATACCGCAAGTAGTCTGATAGTCTGATGCCAGGTCTTATATCTGTACCAAGATCCATAACATGCGTAGGAAATCAATTCAACGAACTTGGACTTACCTAATTGTGGTATATGGCTACAATTAGTTATTGTACTCAATCGATTTCATTTCTAAGTCGCAGACTTTATATATCTTGGCGCCCATCTAAACGAGTATGGTTGGATTGATAGAGAGGTACAAGAGAGAATAAAATGTGCTGGAAAATGCTACAACTCTCTAAAGAAAGGTTTTATTGGAAAAAGAGAAGTTATAAAAGGCACTAAGAAAAGCGTGTTTAAAAATACCTTTCTCCCAATCCTGAAATACTCGAGTGAATCTTGGATCCTCACCAGCAAGCATAAAAGTCAACTCCAAGCAATGGAAATGAGATATCTAAGAAGAATTGAGGGGAAAACGAGAGAGATAGGGTGAGGAACGCGACGATATGAACCAATCTGGGCATACGACCAGCAGCAGACATTGTTGAGGAACATAATATGAGATGGTTCGGACATGTCTCCCGTATGGCTAATGGTACTTTAGCTAAAGCCACACACGAGTCTAAAGTGGAAGGTGGAAGACCTCAGGGAAGGCCTAGAAGAACCTGGGAGAACGGGGTTAAGGAAGCCTTTGACAGGAGAGGCCTTGACTGGAGAAGGAGAAAGTTGTTGGTTCAGGATCGAGACATATGGATCAAGCTCTGTAAGCAGGCTCCTCAAGCAGCTTAAAGTGGTAGAGAGGAAGAGATTAAGTAAGTAAGTAAGTAATTTCATGTCTAGAGTTGCATGGCTATGATTGAACAATAGATACAACTCGGCCATTTATACGTGCGTAGGTTGAATTAACATTATTCAAAATATTGATAATTAAACAGCAATATATACTTTATTAATTCGTATCCTGTTTAAATTCGAATAACTCAGAATTCGCAGTTTTTCCATCTGATTTATCTGACTTTAAAAAAGAGGTTATCAGTTTGACATTATTGAAACAAAAAAAAACATTAACATTTAAACCAAGCGAATGTTATTTAAACAAATCAAAACATTATTTAAACAAAAAATCGATTGGAATTCGGAAAAAGAACTGTTATAGACAGACTCAATTTTTTAGTTTTCCAAACAATTATTTTATTTTCTATACATTGTCCCAATAAAATAAAATATAACATTTTTCTACAGCCCCCCCCCCATATTTCTTCAATTTGAAATATCCTGTTTAATTATTTTTGAAAATTATTAGAAAAACGCCGAAAAGAAGGGAAATTGTAAAGGTTGTAGCATTGAATTGTATTCTTCAACGAAATTTTGTTCCCAACATTGTTGACGAACTTGCAGTGTAAGGAAATTACAAAAGTACCAATAAATTACTGAGTTCGATTGTTGCTACTCAAGTGGAAAAAAAATTATAATTATAAAAATTATTCGTTTTTTTTCCGCTCGACTGTACTTGCTTATACGTCCTATTTTATTATTATATGTACCTATATTATACAAATTTTGTATTTAATATTTGTCTGCTGTTTGGGGGCTTAACAGAGGATTAGGTCGTCCAACATCTCTTAAATAAACGTTTAGAGATGTATAGTACTTCTTCAAATCTTTTATAACTATTTTAATAATACAACAAGTAAATAAAATAAATGATACGTAGTGGCATAAGATAAAAACAAGTAGAGAAACTACCCACTGCTAATACTCAAATAACAAATTCAACTTAGAAGGTCACGACGCTAAACAATTAAAATTTTTTATAGATTTGTTTATAAATCTCAGATTTAAGTCAATATACGGTAATTTAATATTTAATATATAACAATGAACCTTTTTTCCGTTATCTAATTTAATTTATACTCCGTTTTTATGTATAAATGTATATGACTTCTTAGCCATATAGGTAGGTCATTATCAATTCACTTGGTTTTCATATTGTTATTAACTGTCGCATTGTTAATGGCTTTAAACTTAATAATTAATTTTAAAGAACTTCATACACAATAATTTTTCTGATTTTTTGGGTTTTCATATGGATTATGTATTATTGTTGGAAGAGATTATGTAAAATGACAATACATTTGTTTCTGCATTGACGGCTTCCTTGATATTAACTTTCAGATGCATTGTATTAAGATGATACATAAGACCCATACCTTGTATGAATAGATTGTTATCGTAATGACTTTTGGTTGGTAGTTTTTACATAGTTTTAGACCATAGTTGGTCTTTTGGTCTCACATTGGATTGGCTCGAGATAGAAGGAAACATGTTATATTGTATTGAGATCCTCCTCCCCGACCTTTGGGATTGCTATTGACAGACGATCTGTACGTTTGATCCGCCATCCATGAGGAAATAACATGGTCGAAAGGAACTAGACTTCAGTAAACTTCGAGCTCTTGTCTTCCACGAGTTTCACGTTTGGGATCTATGTTTGCTAAACAATCATTCATCTAAGTAACACACTTGTCCAAGTTCGGCTGTATTTCCTTTGCCTATTATTTTAATTACAAAAAAATATTAATATTTATTAGAAATTATACTACATTAAACATTAATGCAGTTATTAAACATGTAATAATATAAATGCTAGGTAAAGTCCGTGTATACTACAAATACAAAATTAGCAATATCCTTATAAATTTTTACGCAGTACACATAGAATGAAAGAATTATGCATTACTACCTTGAAGTGATATAATAAAATTGGATCAGCCGTATTATATGGGGTTAACATAACAACCTATGCCAAAGTTCGTAGGCCCGAGAAGAAGCCCTAGGAGTCTTTTAAAAGGAGTCAAAAATCCTTAGTTATTCCGTTCTTCGGGAGGAACGTAAAATTACGGTACTCGAGCCCGTACGATGTTAGGTACTTGTTAAAGTCCTCTATCCTGATTATGCAAGGATAGACAACACTCTGGACTCCAACTGTATCATCGTCCGATGATCCAAAGTAGCATAAAGTCGCTTTAAATGAATAAACAAACTATACTGTAAGATAACTATTCTGTAATAAATTTGGTAGAAGAAGAAAATGAAAATTTAATGAAATTGTTAAGATTTAGAGAAGGGTAGCTGTAATGGTAAAAAACAAAAACAATTTTACCACTAAAACTTGTTTCAACGACAACTGTTGTGAGAGATGATTGGCCTGAGATCAACCATCAGGTTTCCCCTTAATATTGGTACCAACTTTGTAGAGGAAAGATGAGCTTCAGAAGGGTTATAAGATCACACAGAGTTCACTCTTATTAGTCACATCCGGTCTCGAAATCGTGATCTAGAGGCCAGTTATGCATAAAGTACATAATTAAACTGAAAGAATGAACTAGTGGTTTGTTAGTCCATTCAATGCCAATTTCTATGGCTAATTGGACAATGCTACAATGGGAGAATTTCAATTTTGTCTATCCATTCATAGTTTGGATGTATTTGGTTAATATTACACTATAATATTAACTTGTGTAACAGAACTATTATATTTGTTTGTTTGTTTATTTAGCGTCACTTTATGCTGCTATGGCTAACCAGACGATACTACAGCGGTTGTCCTAAAGTTAGTCTCTCCGGGTATAATTAGTGTAGAGATCCTTAACGAGTACCTGACACAGTGCAGCCTTGGGACTCCCATTTTACGCCCTTCCCGAAGGACAACATAGCCAATGATTTTTTACTCCCTTAAATAATCCCAAGACCATCTACCGAGCTGCGAACTCGCAATCTTGGGCCTAAATTGTTGTTATGCTAACCATTGCATTACAGGTGGCTCCATAAAAGCTAGTTAATAGCTGTTCGTTTAACTCACATGTATTTTCTATCATGATGAAGTTTGATCAAAATAACCTACCTTTTCCATAAAAAAATAGATTACATTACATTACACTAATTACACAGAATCGAAACTCGTGGGAGAGATGTGGGCGTAGGTATATTTAAAATTTATTAAAAATCCCCAAGGAGTTGATTTATAAACCAGAATCCACTTGCATGCGTTGGTTACACTATATTTTTAATTTAACTTTTAAACATAAAGTTCGTCTCGGATACGATCCAAGAGGCGTAGATATTTTTTATTTCTCTTTTTTTTTTTACTTTGAATACATATTCATATTTTTAATTTGATATTTCAATACAATGCACATGAATTGTTTATTGTACAACTTCAGCTCACACTCGAAATTATAATTATGAAATACATTATTTTTTGCACAAAATTATATGCTCGACAATGGAACACTTGTTTAGCATAATGTAAGTAGATGTTATCAATTTTGTATCAATAAGGTTCTTCAGACTCTCTTAGGTCTAACCCAGCCTCTATAAAGTGAGTACCCTAAATTGGGAGAACCTGGTGGTTGAGCGTGATATCGGATTTTTCCTCCCTGTACAACCGTTGTTCTAGAAACAGTACAATCGTTACCATGTTCAGAACACAGGACCCTTCATGGGTTGTAGTGGAACAGGTAAAAGTTATTTTTTTAAATTTTAAACTATGTTTTAAACAAGACTTTAGTTTCTTTTATTACCTCTGAAAGAATATCATCATCATTATTATATTACTTAAACACAATATAAACTAAACGAGTTAATATTTTTCATAATTTGTAAATATTATAAAATGGAAATATAAATGAAATAAAATTGTAAAAATAAACTAAAATAGGATAAATAACCACCCGGAAATCATAGGAATAGTCCTGAACATCAAGATAAAATATATTGCAACTATGAAAAGCCCGCAGTAAGCCAAACCACCATATATATACTTTGCATATGATGTAAAAGGACTCGTTCCAGAAATTAATCCTTTAAGTTGTATAATCCTTTTTTTTTATAAAAGTTTAAATCATTTTGAATATACGTACAATGTAAAGTAATAAATAATTTAATATTTGTTCTCTTACTGGAGATGGATCCTTTGTGATCTTGAGATCCTCATGGGGCTCATCCAGTCTCTATAAAGTGGCTACCCAAAATAGAGGGGAAAACCTGGTTAAGCGTGATCTCGGACAAATACTTCCCTGCACAACTGTTGTCCTAGATACAATACAGTCACTACCACACTGACCTTAAGGCTCTTCATGGTTCGTAGTGTTACAGATTTTTATAGAACACTCCCTTTATTTCTAACACATTTAACCAGACGCTTTCTGGCTGCTTTTTGGAATGTATTCTTAGGTAGTTTATTTTTGGGGAGGGAGAATGGAATATTATAATTAATATATATAATCTAATCGTAAAATCAAACCTTATGGTAACTGATATTTTATTCCAAAATAAACAAAAAAAAAGGAATGGTATTATTTTGAGCGAAACATAAAGTCAGATAATATTTCATTGGTTGTGTAAGGGTAAGCTTTTGGCCGAAGTAATATTTAATCATCCCGGTTCAAGGAACTGCCATATTTTATAAATAAATAAATGTATATATATATATATATATATATATATTGGTTTCTACTTATCTTGACTGTTGTAGAAATATATTCTTTATGGTTCTCGAGTTTCAGTCAGTTATTTCAACTTCTTAGGCGACGTTTCGAGACTAGGTTAGTCTCATATTCATGCCCTGACAGTGAAAAAATGATCTTTTAGTGAAAACATTAAATAGCACACTAAAATTAATGTAAAATGTCACGTGTAAGTATAATAGGATAGGGTGTACTTACAAGTTCCAAAGAATTGATCAATTTATCATCAATCACTTACTTCGCAATATATCATAGAATGTTTATGAGACTAACCTAGTCTCGAAACGTCGCCTAAGAAGTTGAAATAACTGACTGAAACTCGAGAACCATAAACAATATATATATATATATATATATTGGGTCAGGGAAATAGTAATTACCTTTTTTTTCAAATTTCAATGTATGAAATGTATTCATTTAAATTTAACACAACACTAATCAGTGATAAATGTGCCGTTTTGATCTATGACCTTTTTCCACCTTCCCGATAAAACCATAACCCCTGTAGAAATGATGAGGTTTCTGAGCGAAAAAAACTGAATCGAGTAATTTCCTCAAGCCTCTTTTGAAACCATCTTTACCCTTTTAAGAGAGTCCTACTGTCACCGATACAAATAGTAGTCGAATGGGTAAAGATGTGGGCAGGACTATCCAGGGGATATGTATTATGTTATATTTATATATGAATATAATATAATGGAAAACAAACTTTATACCGGGACCAAGTCCCTTAAGAAAAACAATCATGAACCAAAAAAATAAACATAATATACATCTGACCAGAAGGCTACATAATAATACGAATCATGAAGTAATTAAAAGTGACAAAAACATAATACAAATAAAAATAGAAATGAAATAACTAAAATTGCGAAACTTGTCAGGATTTTAACTAATTATCGAAAATAAATATATCAATACCAACAAAATAATTATAAACAAAATTAATAAAATAGTTAATAACAAAATTACTAAATAAAATAAATGAATGGGATATCATGCGATAAAGTATTTACATAGTCTATATCTTCTTTGGGAAAAATAAACAAAGCGCGTAATCATCAAAATCGAATATTCAATACCAATTTATTTAAGCAGATGATTGACCTGGTTAGAGACCATCTTTTGAGGGTGTCAAGAGATGTCAGAAAAGCAAGGATTTAAGAGAAGCCAGTGAAGAAGCATGTCGAATGAAAGGAGGGATTGGGGTGGAGCGGCGAGGAAGGGACGGTGTTGGTTCTGTAGGAACGAGTTTAGAGATCGGAAAGGCGGGATCTTGTTTTGTGGTGCTGTACAGAGGATTTGAATTGGAGGAGACTGTAGATATATGAAGGGTGTTGCGAATTCATGGATTGGTATAGAAAAGCAATGAGGAAGGAGGGAAGAGCCACTTTAACTCGTCATAGTGATGTGACACCAGTGACCGGCCTCGAAGTACCAAGGACACATCTTAGAGCGCAGTTCATTATTAGCTTTAAGCGACCCTCCAGCATTTTCGAAAGACCCCGTATACCACACTACAGTAGTCAAAGTGGGGGAAGATGAGGGATGATACGAGAAGCTTAAGGGTAAATTGTGTAAGGAGATGCCGCGAAATCGATGGAATAATTTCAGGGAACTAATTGACCGTCGGGATATTTGGGTGATATGGGGTAAGTTTTTGACAGAGGAGTTGAAACTGATGGGGTGGTCGTTTAGGATTAATGTTGGGAGGGTGGGGATAGTTGTAAGGAGGGAGTTGGAACCTTGAACAATGGCCTGAGTTTTCATTGCGTTCAATTCAAGTTTGTTCAGCTTTGCCCAGGCACTGATCCTATCTAGGTCTTGCTGTATACTGGTGAACGCAAAAAATAGCTCAGAAGGAGGAAAGCAGATTTAGGATGATCGTTGATGCAAAATTCACATTCTCCACTTAACGATAAAAATATATTCTGTAATAATTGTATGAGATAAATGAGTCATAATTTTTAGGAGAAGAGCAACAACAACTTCTTCTCTTAAAATTTTCTGACTCATTGATCTCATATATTTATTACAGTATCGTTTTTTATCGTTTTACCGAAACTTATGAAAAGTGGATGATGTGACTTTTGGATTTACACCCCTCATATATAATAAATAAATAAAATGACAAATACATTTTACAAAATTGATTCTTTATCATTCAGTCATTCTTATCTGGTAGACTGACACTGATTTCTCGCCTGATATTTCTGATCCCACCTTCTCCCATTTAACGAGGAATTGTCCCATAGAATGAGGAATGTGTGGAAAGAATTTTTCTTTGAGATATATCCTTATAAATAAATCTTAAAGAGGTAATCTGGTGACTGTGGAGAGATCAAACAAACACAAACGAACACTTTATCTCTCACAAGCGAACGCCTAAAGGTCTTGGAACCATGCATTCACGCACTCTGCGCAATTTTTCCATTCTTTGTAAGAGCGTAGTAGAACTTACAACAATCATATTTTCTTTGGTGGTGCACTGTTGACATTGTTCTTCTGATTTGTTTTATTCGCAGCATTAAGATTCGTTGACTGCACCCTGCCCGGATATAATTAACATATTCCATTTTACTTTTAATTTCTATCAAATTGTTTATACGATTAATATATAATTTAATTAACAATCAAATGAAAATTCTACGATACCTCCTAAAAACAAATTTAAAATAGTGACGTTACGATACTGGCTACCCCTACTTCGATTTTCATCAAGTCATCAAGTAAGAAGATCCCATATCAATACAATATTTTATATATATAGGGAGCGTGGGAGCTCAGTGGTAGAGCGATGAGTTTCTATCCTGAAGATACAGGGATCAAATCCGGCGGTGACAGATAAAAATATTTAATATTTTAACAGGTATACATGGACTCTGTGGGATCCCCACCCCCTGGGGCTCACCCAGACTCAATAAAGTGCGTGTACTGATAGGGGGCAACTTGGCAGTTATGTGTGATCTCAGACAATTGGTCTTCCTGCAGAACCATAATGTCGTAAAAACAGATCAGTCTCTACTATTTACTGAAGACCCTTCATAGGTTGTAGTGGTACAGGTTTTAGTTTTGTTTATGTAAATTGGACTTCGATTCAATTGAGTTTGGTAGGAGTTAAGCCAAGGAATGTTGATTTTATCAGCACAGTCCTTAAAACAAAGACATAATTATTCAACATATCATTACCGTTTTTAAGCCAATAATAAAATCCCTTCATTGAAAAGCAATAAGTATTAGGGAACTATGAAGACAGATATACATGGACCCTGTGGGATCTCCAGAGCTTCCTGGTGCTCACCAAGCCTCTATAAAGAGGCTGATTGATTGGTTGAGGGTGATCTGTCTGATGACCGTAGTCTTAGAAACATTATACAGGCTTTACCATTTGACCGTTCATGGGTTGTAGTGGTGCAGATTTTTTTAAAGGGGGGTTCCCTCCCCATTCACTATAGCGTGCCTTGCTAATGTACTTGCTTGTTCCGACAGAGGCTAAGAGGGCGCTGACGCTGCTGTCCCAATTGGTTCCGATCCGGAAGGTCCTTCGGCAGCAGGAAGACAGGCACTACGACTCAAGAGCCTTCAGGCCCCGCTGGAGCAACAACATCAACGAGAGGGCCCCTGGACCTCTTCGCTGGGGAAGGCGTCGCTGAGCTACCTCTCATCTCCCTAGTCTGTATCTAGCTTATCACTTAAGCATATACTTAATAATTAATAGTAATAATAAAATCATGAATGATATTGGTTGCCTTATCTATATGAGGAAGAAAATGGTCCGATTAGGAAGATAATATATATATTATTATTCCCATTTTCTTTTTTTGTAGTTCACCACCTCTAGTAGATTAATTTGTATTACCTTCTTTATTGCTTATTTGATAATACTCTATAATTATTCCCTTTGATTTGATATTTATATTCCCATATTCATGTGTTTTATCATTCAGATACCTTGATGCCTGTATGTATTTTTAATATTTACCATCTAAAATTTTCATTTGTGTATTTAGCCCTGAAGAAGATCAGCAACGTTGCTCAAAACGTTGTCTTTCCAATAAACTGATCTTCCTATTTAAGAAAAAAATTTTGAACTCCACCAGGACCATTTTCTTCCTAATAAAACAATAATTCCTGCAACCATTGAGTCATGCTATCCATTACTCAACTAAAACTGGTGTGGAAAGTCCCACTTTCCCCCACTAGTGAGGAAAAGTAACAGCCACCTAGATCGAATTTGACAATCAGCACTCTGTTATTTTAAATGTTAAATGGCGGTATTATAATATTATTCATTTTATATTCCTATAATGTTAAAATAAATAATTTTAGAACTATTTTATATTTAATTCAAGATAGATTTTATTTATTTTGAAGCGATTTTACAGAAATATTTATTATAATCTTAAATGTATTAGAGCCTTCACACATCAGAAATTTGGAGATCTACCATTAGCATTACCCACTAGCGCTAGTGTAGTTTTAACTAATCTAAAGTTTCACCTATAATTTCTTAGTTTTTTAATGGTTGCAGGAAAAATGTAATATTTAACACGTGAGAAAAGTGGTTATAACACCCTCGTTTAATTACCACACGAGCCTTCGGCTCGTGTGGTAAAATTCACTCGGGTGTAATAAAGTGGCACTTTCCTAACTTGTCAAATAAATACCTATTTCTCCAAGTAATAACTCTTTGAATTCTAGTTCAATAGCCAGATAATTTTGTATGTACTCATAGAAATTTAAATGGCCTTTTCATATTCGGCAATTTGACACTGCCCCATAAAAAAAAAATAATGAAATATCTCTTTGTGGATGTGTCTGTGAGCGCAATGAGAGTAACACATTCAGTTTTATTAATCACATTTCATATATGTTGATATTGAATATGATTAACGTAAACAAATAAAGGCTGAAAATATTTCATAGAATATTTAATTGTATTTATCTTACGTGTCGGTTTTCCCTCTTTTTTATTAAGACCTAAATAACTTTAAATAAATATGTTCAGCGATTTTTTTTAAACGATTTTTTACTACTTGGTTGTTTTACGTGGCTAAAAGATCTCGGCCACAGATGTCGTTCCATCAAGTCTCCTTCTCTAAGACCCCTCGCTGCCATGCTCTCCTCCACATCCTGCAACCATCTTTTTTTGGGTCGTCCTCTTTTCCTCCTTTCCGTAGGACAACATTCGGAGATTATTTTTGGCCATCGTTCCTCTACCATTTTTTTTAAGTGGCCATACCATTTCAATCTGTTTGCGTCTACTGCGATTAATATCGACGGATGTTATGTTCATAGATATGAAGAAAAAAATTATTAATTTCCGATCCAGAAGAACACCTTTTTTCCATGTAATTCTTGAGAGATCAAACAAACATCAAAAATTCAAACAGAAAAAATACTATAATTTATTTTTATGGTTCTTTTGATGGTGATTATTTTTAAATATTATGTTTTGAAGAGAAGATATTTGTTCTGGCCGGGATTCGAACCCGGGTCGTCTGCATCTCAAGTGCAGAGCTCTAAACCACTGAGCTACTAGGAGTCGTAGAAAAACTTATAAAAATAATTCAAATATAAATGAAAATAAGTAAATTAAATGGAAAAGTAAGATGAAACAAATGAGTAATTTTTTATTTGTAATAAAATTGAGCATTTTTTCAAAGATGAACTTCATTAAATAAAAGCAATAAAAATTCTCGAGAAAATGAATACAAAGGTGAAATAGAATTGTTTTATAGCCCAATAAAAAACAGAAAATGGTCTCATTTCATTTCCTCCAAATAAGCAAGTTGATATTACTAAGTAATATCTTCCCACTGGCTTAATTGGATTCTCAAATTCGATTAAATCATTTGCTAAGGAATAATTAAACAGATTTTCATTAAAATGAATGAACAATAAATTACTCTTTCAACCTCTGAAATCGGCCTAGGGAACAAATCATTTAATTAAAAACGTACAGGTAACGATTTAAATACCCATATTATAGTTCAACTTTAGTATTCATTATTTTTTTCATCTTTAAAAATTGAATTTAATCAACGAACAATTTCTAAGAAATAAATATTTATTTAACAAAAATTAAAAAAAAAATTATTATATTTTGAATATTATCTGGTCAAATATCCAGTTAAATAGTTTTATTTAAAATGCTCCACAATTTACGTACTATTACCGAAATTAAACTTTTGTATTTATATACAATAAAATAAACTGTATTTATAAGTACTATAAAATACTTCACTAAAAGACAGGAGGTAATTTAGATATTTAAATGGGTAATGTTGTTGCATCCTAGTGGTTAATTAACGCAATGCCACCCACAATAACAAGGTAAATCATGGTATGATAGAATCATAATATTATACCAACCGGGTTTATAATTAAATACACTCTTATCTGGTAGATGAAAAAATATAGCAATCTTAGTTCTTTTTATTTATAGTTTATTTTTCAAGATTATCGTTCGACCAATAGGCTGCGTGAAGACTTGATTTAAATTCTTTAACTACCCATGCTTAATTAATATTTGTTTTAATAATAAAATTATTTAAGAAAATAATTTTTCAATTTCAGTCTTGCTCAATATAGATTTTTGTTGTGGTAAAAAATATTGTTTCTTGATGTGTGGAAACATTAAGGACACCATAATTAACTTGAATATTTAATCCTAGATCTTTAGAATTCAAACAGTCTACTAATAATTAAGTTATTAGTGTCATACTCTTAGTTTTTATAAATTAATAACTTGATAATTAATTGTATAAGTACTCTACTGCATGCATACAAGTGCCCATTGGTAAGACATCTCCATAAATTCCATAATCATGTTCTACATTTTATCAAACGCAGACAAAAATTTCCAACCTTCGGCGCTGATTTTCAACTGAATACAATAAAAAAAAATTTCAGGAAAAATACAACTAAAAAGTATTTATTATAATGCGACTGGAAAAAACCACAAGCAAGGCCTTATGTTTTACTCCAGATTTTTGAAACATAAGGCCTTGCTTGTGGTTATTCCATTTGCATTATAACAAATGTTAGTGTTTCTTTATGAGCTTTGGCTCTATTTTATTGGTTAAAAAGTATTTATCATAAAAAACATGACTCATTCGTTGTGACATTTTGACATATTAAAAAAAAAATTCCCCGTAAACATTTAATGATGCATGTTTTTATGTATTGTTTTCCTTCTTCTTTTCCAGGTCCCTTGCTACAAAAGAATCTTATAATATTTGAAAAATTAAATATTTCCTGCAATCATTATACTTTGCATGAATTTTATGGATTGTTTTCTTTTTTTTCAGGTCCCCCTTGAAAAAAATCCTGAAACATTTAACATAAGAAGTATTACGCCAGGTCTTGAACAACGTATATTTTTTCCATATGTTTATCTTGTAACTTAATCGTAATTGAATAGATGTAAACATTGAAATTTATAAATTCAGCATGTATAGAGTTGAGAAATCGCCTAATCTGTAATCATTTTATTATTATTTTATGATTTCAAATTATAATATTTTGGAGAATAAAATTACTTTAGTGGTGTATTTTTCTGAATAAAATATGATATCCAGTGAAATGTATATATATTTGTATTTTTCAATTAAAATACAACTTTATCTGTTCCTCTCCTCTTAAATTGTATTTTATTATGTTTATATACCTAATTCCTTATAAAAATAAAAAATTAAATTAAAATAGGCAGTCGTGAGGAATGCCGATAGAAGTGAGGACTCAAAACTTTAAAAAAAATTGTTCTTTTTTGGAAATCTGAATCAATTATCGTCTGAATCATTTAAATTTCATAATTAGTAAATTAGAATAGTCTGGTCTTCACATCTAATGTCACTCCGAACAGTAATTATATACATTTTCAAGTAGATTATTTATTAATATAAACACATGATGGGCTGCACAAGCTCAATACAAAATATTAATACAACTTAATTGAAATATTAATTAGTATACAGTTATATTATCTATATCATCATGATTCTTGTGTATTTGAATCCATTAGCAACGAAGAAATTTAACTTTGACAAATAAAATCTTTTAGGTGTGAAAAGTCTGGCTAGTTACTGATGTTTTAAGTTATTATTAGTACGATTTAACTATTAGACGATCTTTTAGTTAAATATTATTGTTCATATATTAATTGAATTCTAACCATTAAACTAAAGTTGACTAAAGCAAATCGAATAACTCATACTCAAGACGCTATGTAAAAAGAAGCATGTATGTAGGTGACACGAACCCATAAGTTTTTCCCATACGGAAAATCGTTGAACGCGGCTAAAGAAGTTTTCAGTTAAAAAAGGTAAGGAAAATTGTAAAATTGAGCATTATAAAATGTAAAAGTCCATAATAATATGTCTCAAAAACTTGAATTTAATGGTACACCATATTTAATTTTTCATGTAGACACATATAACTGAGGATTTAAGACGTATTTTTCTTTTACGGTATGCAAAGTTCTATTTAATAGACAACAAAGTGTCCATAACATATAATGTTTGGAAAAAATTTAAATACTGCGATCTAACTGCCGGCCTCCTATTGGCACTCCCAATCTCTCAGAGTCTGTCTAAAGCCCAGGCTCACGAAGTTCAGAGAAACGTCAACCAACTCTGATTGCGTTTTCAACTTGCCGGTAACCTTGGTGGTTCATTCTCACAATAACATTGCGAACTTCGGGTTTAAGATGATGCATTTCCATAGTTAATGAAGATACAACTGGATTAAAAAAGAGAAAAGACGAAAAAAGTTATTTGTTTACATAATGAGTAATCTTCATGCTTACTATTCTTTAAAGAAAATTTACAAAAACCATAAATTAACAGTTGTTTTGGATATCAGTTCCACATTTTGTCGCCTTGTGTTAAGTTTAAATTTGGAGTTGCACTTTTACTTAGGGCTGTCCACTCGATTACTGTTAATATCACCTCCTACATAACTTTAAACGTGCCTTACGTAGCACAGGTGTTTCACCTTTTTTGTTGAGTTTAAATCCGAGCATTGGTCTTGTACTCTTCCCAAAATATTGAGATAAAATTAACAAGTAAGGACATTCTATTGAAAGGCCTAATTGCAGGGCATCCAGTCTGATCTCGACTAATTTGCATATTTACGTTTGAATGGAAAAGTTAACTCCTCTACGAAATTACGATTGTTGAATAGCAAAGTTTTGTTTAAGAAGCGGGACCTTCAATGTCTTCAATGGCGGCCATCTTACGTCTTTAAGGTCTTCTTTACGTCCTATCTTCTCCCATCTCATCAGAGAAATGTCGTTCTTACATCTTTCATTTTTTCTGCTCGGAAACTAACGTAAACGTTTCGGATTCTGGTTTAATAAAACTATGAACATTGTCAACAAGTTATAGTATATCGTCTCTTTGTATCCTGGTCTCCATGTTAGTATTATGGTTGCGAAATAATGTTTTGCTAGTTTCCCGTCAGTCTGGAGCATTAAGAAATACTTTAAGCTGGGTTGGTTATGAGGACTAAGTCTGCTAAACTGTTACTTTGAAGGACAGTCCAACAGTTTAATCCGTATTGCAGCTTTTAAGCCGTAGGAAGGTCAGAACGGCTGTATAAACAGGTGGACTACAGGGTCAAAACTTCGTGGTATAAACTGCACAAAAATAAATATAACCATTTATAATTTATTCTTTATATGTTAATTTGGTATCAGTTTCCTTTTTAGTATTCACGACAATAAAAATATTCGTGATCTTGGGAAGACATAAAAAAATAAAGGAAGAAAAAGGTCCGGGTGGAAGAAACAATAATTTCTTAAATAATCATTAACTAATAACTACTGTTTGTCAATTATTTGTATTTACAGGTGTAGATGAAAATACAAAGAGAAAAAAAAACTATTAAAGAAATTCTTTCACCCGGACCATTTCCTTTCCAATATTATTCAATATAAAAAGCTAACTAATATTAAATATTTTGGACATAAACTAACTATATAAACATTTTGGAAATGCTTCACTATTTTGGGTACTGCATTTTAAAAATATATCAAAACTTCGATTGGCTTAAGTTCCAATTAATGGTTTAAGTATGAGTTAAAAGCAGATCTATAATTTAAAAGAGCACGGTTAAGAAATTTATAATCCTATATTTTTTATAGATTTGATCCTTTGGAACAAAAATATTTGAAAATTTGTTAACAGATCAAAGTTGGTAAAATAATGACAGTTAATACCGAATAATACTAATATGGATGGAAAGGTATTTTTTGGAGTGTGAGTTGGAATGGTAACATCCATGATTTGAAAAATTCATCATTCGAATTCCATCGAATTCCAAGCATCATTTCGCTAGAATACAACTAAATCGAAATTTCCGAACATTAGGGGGTCGAACCTACAGCAATACAGATTTGAAACTCTGAGGTCATCGATCGTAAAGTATCTAAGTATACTTTTAAGGGACTATATAAATACTTAAAATTAACTTATGATTAATTAAAATGTTAACTTAAAATAATTTAAAGTTAACCTTATAAGTATTTAGATAGCTCCAACGGATAAAGATGAAAATGGGCCAAACAAAAACATTACTGTAGTATCAATTATTTTCACAGGAAAGAATTTAATTAAAGATGGTAACAAAAACAGCAGTTTGTTAATGTTATCACTACTCCCGAGGGATTCCCTAAGATAAAATTTTGTGTTTACTGTTAATATTTCTGTACAACTAGCTTCCCTTATCTTCCCGTTATATAATCTCAACTTTGCCAAGCTCAGCAATACAGAATGACTCTACTTAAAGACTACTACTAAATACGGACTTCTCAAAGAAAAGCACAAACTATTCAGTTCTATTATTCTATTCTATTATGTTCTATTATATTATTATTTATTAATTTAAATTTACATTTATACAGCAACTTTATAATAAATTTGGAACACTGTTAATTGTCAAGGAAATTTAAAAAATAAGGGAAGGTGAAAATGTACTAGAGCGAAAAATAATAATTAAAAGTAGCAGGAAGAAGTAGAAGTAGCAACGATTTTTCTATTTTTTTTTAAACTGAAAAACACATGAGAATCAATTTTTTCATATTATTTAGAAAAAATTATCATTTTCATAAATTATTCTTATATATGTATATAGCAATCCAAAGCATTCTGGTAGCACTTAAAAAAAAAAAATAAACATTTCGTTCTTTCAAAAGATGGTAAAAATTCTCTTCTTCAGAGTTTGCCAAGTTCAGACATCTTCAACTGCGTGTTTAGCTTATACATCAAGAAAGTATTTGCAGACTAAATAGCACAATTTTTATATGTTTTGGGTAATAATTTTTTTTTCCACGAAAAATAACAAAAACCCGATAGAAAAAACATTATCATTACAGTAGAAATGTTTAAGATTTAACTTGCCTATACTTATATATAGATAAAGGGACAGAGAGAGAGAGAGAAAGAAAGAGTGAGAGAGACTATTGTTGAACAAAGAGAAATCAATTGACTTTTATATTTTTTAAGACCTCTTTTAAAAATTTAAGATTTGACAGGGCCTCTTCCGATAGCACTATTTGTAACTTACTTTTCATTAGTAAACGAAGGGTGTCTTCAGAATGGAGAATATTTTTTTTTTAAACTGAAAAGATACTACCTAAGTCTTCTGACAGTAAATGTATTCACTGAAATCTTTTAAAAGACGTTTACCTTTTTTTTTAAATTAGTAACAATACTTATATACACACACACACACATATATATACATATATAAGTTAAGATGAGACTAAGAGCTGTATATCCACTAATACCAAACTCTTATAAACAAACATTGTAAATACTATATATAGAGAATCATAAGAGGAATAAAGTCAGTGTTTAACCAGCCTTCAAGTGTGTTATTTGTCCCTTAACCTTCTTTTTTTTATGCTTTGGAGTAGTGAAGTCTTTAAGTTATATATATATATACACACATAGGTCTATAATGGCGCCATAATGTATAAACCAAAAAATTTAAATAGAAATATGTGTGTTTTATTACACACAGAAGTAAAATTGTCCTGAAGAAAGACCTTTTTTTTATGCAAAAAGTTAAAATATATACAATACTTCCATTCAGCGAATAATATAACGGGGATATTTATTTTATATTACCAGCGAAACTGGAGCTATAAAATATTTAATAATCCATCGTTTCTTTATACTACTCCTGTAAAATAATTTTCCCAGAATATCTCATACTCGTTGAATTTAGGTTAAATATTTCCATATGATTTATTCATGAAATTGAAACAATTTCCACTTCGGTTTTAGAAGAAAAAAATGAATCCTAACACATGTTGTGAATCCAAGGAGGTTCAGCACTTAGTAGAGACTATCCTGTTTCTAAGCTAACTGATGAGCTGGGTGATCACATGGCTGAGATCACAGACTGGAGCCTCAGAATAGAGGAGAAGAAACCTTTCGGTAGCTTTCAGCGCAGCAATTCATGACTACTCAGTGAGCTAGCCGGCACCCCATCATGGAAAGTGATCTATTCGTGAAAACGCAACATTATGCGTATAGGATTGGCAAAGAATCCCATAAATTTTCTCAAATTCTCATGAATCTTCGAGTGTGATTTAAATTTAATTCAAGTTTACGTGCGATAAAAAAAAACTAAATATATAAAGTTATATATATCTTATCAAATTTATTTATTGGAATTTAAAACTGTTTTATAATAATACAAGTAAGGGGAATTAGTGATACTTAATGATTAGTGATCTCTACACATGGTAGAGAAACTATGGCACGAGCCCATCTTCTTTTCATGCACCTCGGAGAATGATTTTATGAATTCATGGATTTATTATTAATTTTTATCTTTTACTCTTATACTATCATAATGACATTAATAATTATTAATTACGTAAAAATTTTTTAATAGTAATCCTATAGATACGTTTAAACATTTCCTTATAGAAAAAAAATAAAGCCTACATGCACTTGTTGAGATCCTTTTATACTCTATAAATTGAGTGAGCGTGAATATCGTTGTTACATCGGATCAAAAGGTTTTCTTCTCGCACAATTCCCTCATCTGCTATTCCTTCTTCCATACCACTTACCTTTTTCATCCCCAAAGCAAAAAGAACCAACACGTGAGGATTATGGCGAATAATATAACAAGAATATTTATTTTATATTTTATGGGAAATTCAAGCCATTTTAATAAGGCATTGTTTGTTTGTTTCTTAAAATATTACCATAAAATAATTCATAATTAAATATATTGTGAAATAATTTGAAATATATTCAATATTACTCTTAGCATTCTAAACTGCGCAAAAATAAATACAACTAATTTTTGTTGTATTTACTTTTCCAGGCATTTTAATATTATTTTTATAATAAAAAGCATATATTATATTTATTAGATATATACTATAACCTCAACTAATGCCCTACTAACTGAGATAGACCAGCGTATAACAAGTGCAAATAGAGCATGCTTCGCTCTTTCAAGAGTATTGAAATCCCGAAGCATCTCTAGAAATTTAAAATTAAGGGTGTATAATGCTGTAATAAAGCCGATTCTGATATACGGCTGTGAAACGTGGGCTCTCACCAGCACCCTAGAAAGCAAAATCGAGAGATGCGAAAGAAAAATACTTCGCACGATAACAGGTGCGGTATGGGATGAGACTCTTAACTCATGGAGGAGAAGGACCAATAAAGAATTGCACACGGAAACTGGTCAGGCGATATCTCAGGATATGAAACCAAGAAGGCTAAGATGGGCGGGGCATGTAGCTCGAAGTGATCCGTCAGGAAGCCTCTACACAACTATGAATGCCAGAATAGTTGGCAAGAGACCACGTGGGAGGCCAAAGACCAGATGGATTGACAGGGTCAACAAAGATGCTGCGGAGCTACATGTAGCAGACTGGAAATCAGCGGCCCAGGATAGACAGAGGTGGAGAAGGCTGGTAAAGGCGGCGAAAGATCTACAAGGTCTGTAGAGCCAATCGAAAAAAAAAATAATAATAAAAAAATATATAATATTTAAAATGATTAGAGTTATTTATTAAAAATTATATTACATTAATTATCAATGTAGTTATTACATATATAATTGTAATACATAGTTAGGTAAAGTATTACCTAACAAAATTAGCAATATCCCTTTTAATTTTTGCGCAGTTTATATAGAAAAATTTAGAACTGAAAAAGTTCATTTCAAACCATTTTTGAAAAAAATTTACACAAACAATAATTACTGGTTTTATTTTTGATAGATGTTTACGTACAAATTTAAATAACTTCAACTCAGATTAATACAATATTAACGAATAATCCTAATTAACTTAACAATACCGCAAAAAAATAAAATTGATCTTTAAAAATTCTGAATAATTATATCCTAAAATAAAACAAAAAAGTTAGAAATTTATCGTAAGCATTGTGAATATTGAGCACTTCATAAAAAAAATCAGTGTCCTACTGCACTGTGATATATTTATATATGAAACTGCCTATGAAAACAAAAATTAGCACATTAAATTAAATAATGTATATTTGAAAGAAGAAAATCATTTTAATACAGCACTAATAAAACAAATAAACATTAAAACAATAAAAAAGGTAAATAAAAGGCTGTTATAAAGTACCCCCAAGACTTAATTTATTTGAATAAAAATTTATTTTTTTATGACTTTGATGACTATTTTACTTCTAGTATTTTCTTTCTGCACATTTTTATTCAGATTTTATTTGCTTTATTTTATTAAGGTAAAACAAAATGTCCTAAATCAATTTTTAAGGAAGTAACATGGTTTTAAAATAACCTCCAGGAAGATAATTCTCTCTTGAATTATATTGTAAGGATATTGAACAAATTATTTCAATGAAAAAAGGGTGCTTCTGTATTTTATATTTTTTTCATAAACTCAAGAAGGCTGTTTTCTAATGTTCAGCTTATCTTATACATTCGGCCACTTATTTGACTTCTAACAACGCCCCCCTTCGATACAATGAGTAAAAATCTGGTACGTATATTTTTTTACAGGGAGGAAAATACCATCACTCAGTGTTCACTGAGGTGTTACTCTCACTGTTCTCTGAGTTCACAGTTTCACTTAAGTTCACTAAGTTCCCGGAACAAGTTCTGTCTGGGTGGTTGGGTTAAGATTTATTTTGTAGGAATATATATGGTGGTAATGTTTGATAATTATGTATCAACAACCTATTTGCAATAGTAGGTGTAGAACCCCCTGTAAAAAATGTATATATTTATTATTACTGGATAACAATAAGTTCAATGTGTCACATAAGGACAATAAGCATTAAGCTATTGATGAACACACAAACGATATACATTAATAAATAAGAATAATAATAATTTTTTGATTCATGATATTTTCTCCAAAATCTTAAAATCATGACGGCCAAAATTTGAAATTTTAAGAATATAGACTATGGTTTGTAGGTATTTCATGAGCGTTGTTAATTTATTGATGGATTGAATTGGTCAGGGGGTGCAATCAAAGATGACACAAAATAAGCAGAACGAATTGTGCCAATGTTTCGGCATACGTTGACTTTTCAAACTAACACTTGTCAACCTTGTTGTTAATTTATATTTTAAACACTGTTACAAAAACGTAAAATTGTTACTGATTACAAATTTGCGTGGGGTAGATCGGGCCGACTAATATGCTGCAACATATATTTTTTTAAGAAAATCACTGAAATGGTGTAGAAAACTATTTTTCTGGGGGATGGAAATGTGAACTCATACATATTATACACTTCTGATAAAAAAAATAAAAAATGAAAAACCAATGTCACCTTTGAAGTTTGTAAAATTGCTGGTGGACCAATTGGAATTCCCAATTGCTGTGGGGATTTTTGACAAAACACAACATCTCGAGAATACACTTACACACCTAATACGTGGGGCATGCTCAACAACCAGCTACACATAATAGGTTCTGGAACCAAGAAAGATTGTGTAGTGTGCTCCAATAGAAAAATTCCGGGCGAAAGACGGCAGACCCATTATATTCCTGATACCTATTACTTATTGGCAATTTCTTCGAGAGGTATCACAGTTTAGACGATTACAAAATGTAATAATTTTATATTTTTTTTATATATCATAACATTTGTATTCATAAACATTTTAAAAAATAATAACATACAACGATGACTTTTCTTTTAATGAGTACATCAGCGGTGAATGGTTTGGGTTCCAGGTAATATGAATGAAAAAAAACTTCGAGTGCAAAGGGTTAATACACAAAATTTTATTTCTTTAACTCACAAGGAACTTGAAGGTTTTTTGAGTTTTGACATTGACCTCTTGAAGGAGCGATGTGGTTGTACTGTATTTATATAAAAACCTGTAACACTACAACCCGTCAACGGGTCTCGGGTTCAGTACATGGTGGAGACAGTACTGTAGAGACTGTAAGGACAATGGTTGTGCAGGGAGGTGATTTGTCATAGATCACGCTCAACCGCCAGGTTTTCTCCCCATATTTTGGGTACCCACTTTATAGAGGGTGGATGAGCCCCAGGAAGATCCTAGATCCTATAAGATCCATCTCCGGCTGTTAACAGACTAAATAAAAGTCTTGCCTGCAGCGAGATTTGAACCAGGATATTCGGCATGCCAAGTCAACCACTGAACCACTCCACTCCCTTCTGTATGTATATATTTAATATAAAATTCAAGATGTGGTGAAATATAGTAACGGGACGTAATGGCTATATCTATATCATCTTTCAATATCCCTCACAATTTTTCTACAAAAAAAATTAAAAAAAAAGTAAAATATTCGACTGAAACATCATACAAGGGGCAGGTAGAAAAGACACCCCTGCTTCGATATTCGGAAGAGACAAATGTATTGCTTCTCCTTTTGATCTCCCCAAGTTATCCTATTTCAAAAAGTGTAGGGCCGTTAATTTGGAAAAATATCCGATGGTTATCATATTACCATTTTATACATTTTATTTTCAGTATTTTCAATCAATAAAAATCATGTTATTTCACAAGGTGTCATATATTTTACTTGGTCTCAGCCCCCAGTTGAGACTGTTTCTGGGACAACGGTAGAAAAGGAAGTTGGATTGTCCTAGAATAGGATCAACTGCAAGGTTTTCCCCCTATAAAGGTTGTCAAGTTTATAGAGGATGAGTGAGTCCCACGAGAGTCTCCAGATTAAATCAATTATATCCCACAGCCGGATTTGAACCCAGGACCTGTCTTTAAATGTCAGAAGTTTATTGTAATTCAAATGTGTACAAACCGTTGAGGATGGGGAGTATGGTAACTCTGGATGTAAAGTACTGAGTTGATATGCTGAGGATTCCGAGTTCAACCCCAGCTGTGATAGATAAATTATTTAATCCGTTAAAATCCGCGAATGGAATCTGTGAGATCTGCAGATCCTCCAGGGCCTCTGCCTGCCTCTATTAAGAGGGTATCCTTAATTAGGGAAAAAACCTTGTTTTTTTTTTTTTTAAATTACATTCTTACACAACTGTCGTCTGAGAAACAGTAAAGTCTCCAACATGCACTGAATAGGCTGTAATTGTAAAGTATTTTTAAAGAGTAATAATGAAATAGTAGTAGTAATTATATTTGTAACTAATATGAGGATGATTCGCAGGTAAACACGTCAATATTACGTCGTGTAAACGAAAAACCATGAACTGTTATCTTTTTGTTTACCCCAAAGACGTATTAGCAAATTAAAACATCTCAATGAGTTCTCACCCGATAGCCTACTTTAGCCCACCTACTTTCTATAGACTGTCCGACTATAATTAAACCATCATAAAAATTCAGACGTTGCTAACTAAGGGTTAGGATAACAGCAATAATTACTGGGTTCGGCTAATGAAGTAATCTCATTTAGTTTCGATCCGAGAAATTAGGCAATTACTTCGAACGTGTGCCTGAGGTCATCGTACGTTCCTGAAAACATATTTTATTTTTATGCCACTTCCGAAAAGCGTATGAATATGAGTAGATATTCTGGGTATCTTGCACCACTGCCCTACTAATAATGACACATATTTGTTTTTAATTTCTCAATACATAAGTTTATTTTTAAGAATTAAAATTGACTCCTCAAGTAGCCAGAAATTATTTTGTCAAATATTCAAGGAAGTGGGAATTTTAGGGAAATCCTACGGATATTACGAAAATCCTCAATAATATCTTAAAGGTAAGTGATAATGAGATGATCGAGTTTTCCCCGATCTGTAGCTAGAGAATACTTATTCGCAAACAGGTTGTTGCCTTCAGTTTTCAGATTAATAAGTTAATTTTTTTTTTTTTAACCACCTTTTCAATGCTGTGAAAGTTAAATTCCAAATCAACAACCTTTTCCCTACACTGAATGACCAGAACACTAAAACCTATAATCACAACAACCCATGAAGGATCTTGGGTTCAATACGTGATAGAGATTACTCTCCCCCCTTAACACTAAGACTCTCAGATTCTAATTACGAGTATACATGACTGAATAGGTCATACAATAAACCCCGAGTTCTAAATACGCTTTTTATAATATTTTGTATCACGTAATATGTTAACTTTTTTTAAATCTTCAAAACACACTTTTTAAACATTTTATATAACATTTACTCATTGACGAATCATGAATCATTTACATAGGCAATACTCTATTTAGGGAACAAAGTGTTCGAGACCATCAATTTCAAATGTTATTATAAATGCGTTATTTAAAATATCAATATTTGTATTGAGAAGACGACAAAATATGATATACAGCATGGAACTATTTTCGTCAACGAATTGATCAAAAAAAAAAGATCTGTTCTGTCTTTCCGAGAAAAGTGACATTTTTCTTTCATAACACCTTACATTTCTTTAATAAAGGATCAGTTTACAAATTGCTTAAAAAACGTTACACCAGATTTAAGACCGGATTACCAGCAGTTCAAGGAGCTGTAGCATTCAACATAGGCGAACCTATTTCATCCCCAAGACTAAAACCAAGACAATTGAAAGATATTCTGATGTGATCTCAATTGATAACGTTTCTCACCAATCGTTTTAACAAAATGTACTATAATCCTGTTTTCTTTTAATTTTTCCGTTTTATAGTACTATAGCTCTGTTTATTATTACATTAATTTTAATTTTGTTTACTTATTTACATGTTTTATATTTAAACTACTATCATTCTTTTATATGAAAAAACACTATTGTATATATATAACTTCTCTGTAAATAATCTGATAATGTACAGTTAGGGGTGTCTCTTGCATGAGACGAAACCCACACTTTCACTATGTGTTAAATCTTAAAATTCATTATTAAAAAACCATGTAAGGCTAGGAATAGCCGATCTGGAAATAAAGAGAATAAAAAAGTTTACAAATTGCATTTATTGTTACATGACAGCTTTCATTTTTTTGTAAGTATTCTGATTGACATTATATGTGTAAAGATTAATAAAAGGCTGGAGTAATATCAGATTGTATAAGTCTGTAAAGAACAATTACAATAATCAATAAACGAAAATGGTTATAAACAATAATACCCCAAAAGAAATACTAAACAATAATCAACTATATACCTGTAAAAAACAATTAAATTTCAAGATAAATAAATATCCAGCCTAATCTATTGACAATAAAGGTTATAACAATCTAATAAAGATTACACACTCAACAGCAGGGTGGTGGTCATGGCAACAAGGAATTGATAAACGAGGTACTGTAGTCAGGGAACTTACATATGTATGTGAAGATACAAAAGCTTTCATGTAATCCGTTTCAGTTGTATTTAAACTAATTAGTCATGTACGAATGTACTTAAAATGTAAGAACTTCACTTCCTTCTATACCAATGACCCTTTTATCCACAAAAATGCCTAAATCTATTCAGATTATCATTTGAAGGCTACTTCGTAACTACAATTCCGATAATTAGAAACCATCATAGCATTGATAAGACTTACAAAAGTGGAATAAAGTCATAAACCGTTGAATAGCCAACTTGCTAAATTATCCAAGTTGGAAGTTAGAACAGAAATCTGGAAGCTATTTCCTCCACTTCCTATTAGCATTGGGTTCTTCCTTCACCGAGGAATGAAAGCATCTTTCTCCTTTGTTGTACCGGATGCCTCTTTATCTATATAAGTAATGCTTCCATCTATATTAGCGCTGTGTATGTTGATACGTAATATAAGTTGATACAGGCCAACAAAAAAAATTTGTTTGAAAACTTTTTTAACTTTAATAGTTGATCTTTATAGATATATGTGCTGAATCTAAATCTGGTCTTGGTTTTTTTGTATCACCCATAGTTTTCCAGCAATATGCTTTGTATTATATGGTATAAACCCCTATCTAAACCCCTGTACGGTATACGGGGGAATTAATGAAACACTATGTTACATCATAAGCATGGTTTGTATTTACAGTGGCTACTTAAAACAGTGTTATAATGTGCTAATACAGGTTTCACTTGTTAACTGGAATTGGTCTATACTTTCTTTCTCTTTTTTCTTTGAAGCTTTTTGTGTAGCTTTTTCTACGATGAGTCACTACTTCCGGGATAGAATTGAAATCATCTGGTGGTTCAGGGACCGGTAAATCTACACCGTGGCCTGTTGGTCGGATGGCAGACGGAAGGTTAGCTTATTGCCTTTTTGTTTTTTGAGTTATGACCAGCAATATCGACACTGCAAAAGTAGCAATCATCGGAATGATTTCTTGGCTCCCTCCATATTAGAGGAACAGCAAATTTAATGGGGTTTTCTCTCCTTTTTCTCTCTTTTTCGACCATTCCCTTAGATCTTCCACACATAAATAACATACCTTATGCGGGACCCAAGATTTATCCTGATCACCAAGTTTAGTTCCAAAGTATGATAGATAAACCTTTTTGACAAAGTCTGTAATGTTTCTTTGGGTGTTTTCAATCACAAACTCACCACAAATATAAAAAAGTTCAGCAGAGTTTTTACAACCGCGATTAGACATTGCACTGAGCACATGTACAGGAAACGTGAAAGTAAGTGTTAAGGCCAGACAGTGTTGGCACGAGCCTCTCGACGTGCACATCGTATGCTCTATAGGAGCCCAAAGTTGTTTTTTTGTGAATTTGAAGAAGATACTAAATTGCTGCTCACCCTAATAAGTTTAAACTTCGTCATCGAATTGACCAAGTCGATCATCTCAACCTCTAGTGTCACAACATCTTCACCCTGCCGAGAATCTACTATCTACTGGAATCTACTTCGACAGGCAGATAAGAGTTTTCATTATTATACCATTTCAACTAGAAAACCACAAACATTTATTATTTATAATCGATTTTATTTGAACATTAATTTATTTGAAATTTAATAGAGTTAAATTTATCATCGTAAGATTAAATAATAATTGTTTTCTTTTTGTTATTAATTAGTTGTTTATAATTTAGTTAATATTAGTAACTTCATTTTCTCATTATAAAAACGTTTAAATTATTATTTTAATTTAATCAATTATTATTTTCTATACTCAAAAGTATTAACTGTTTAATTTATTAAAGTGATGTATGTTATTAGTTTAATAAAAGGTTACAATCAAAATGACATGCGATCTTGTAATTTATTTTCCTTATTCATTTCGGAGCTCTCATCGAAAGGTTCAAAAACTATTTCGATGTTGCTCAAACAGTAAGGTTGACAGTGAACAAAACATCAGCTGTTAACAGACAAAAGAATCAACCTTTTTTGGCCAGCAAATGTGTTTCAGCAGGGCTACAATCTTCATCCATACTAAAAGACCTAGTTTTTCAGTTATTTATTTTAGATATTAAAGCTGTTCAATTCTTTAAAAATCGCTTAATTTAATAAATTTAACTATAAAATGTGAAGAAATTGTGTGCGATACAGCTTTTTTAATATCATATTTGGATTCAACACCCTAAAAACAATAGGAATAAGGTATTTTCAGTACAAAAGTTTTTTCATCGTTGGCCTGTGTAATCTGTATTATTTTATAAAATTTGTATATTTGTTTTCATGGAATATTTGTTTTAGCAAATAATGTACCTTATTATTATGTACCTTGTACCTAGGGCTAGAAGGTTTACATGCGTGATGATGATTACTTCTGTGTTTAAAATCTTGTTACCTTCCAAATCATGTTATCAAAAGCATACCAAGAAAAGTACTAAAAACCATTAACCGTGATTCCATTTTAGAGAAAATCCATTTTTAATGAAGTATGTACTGTGTGTGAAACAAGTCTTATTCTTGACCAAATACTGTATAACCGTTAACCCAGAAATAATAAATCCTTACTGAACTCAAGACCGAACTAGAAAAAAGAAAAAATGTTTATAACATAAATAAATAAATCTGCTAGATGGCAATTTGCAGTACTTGACACTGGATAAATACGAGTGTATAAAGAATTTTTTTTTTTATTATTTATTTATTGATATTTACAACTATATTACAATAATATAACAAGTAAATAGGCTAAGTGATACATAATGACATGATATAATGACAAGTAGAGAAACTACCCATTGGTAGTACTCAAATCGCATGTTCAACTAAGAAGGTCACGTGGCCATCTCCTTTTCAGGCGCCTCGGAGGATTATCGGGAATTGAAGAGGAAGCTAGGTTTGAAACTAGAGGGTTTGAGTGGAAATGAAATTTGTTATGAAAGGATAGATAGCGGGCTTGGGCCAAATCAGCAACAAATGGGACATTAAGGTCATTATGGATGACTTTATTCTTAACAAAATAAGGAGCATTGAGGATTTTACGAAGGATTTTGGATTGTAGGGATTGGATACGAGAGGAATTCGATGGCCTAGTGGAGCCCCAAAGCTCTACTCCGTAAGTCCAAATATATAAAGAATCTTAAAAAATTAACTTCAAAAATACAGGTCATCTGTGATGCAGTGATAAGCAAAACAACTCACTTTGTCCAAGATCGCAAGATGTAAAATAAAGGATAAAAAGAAAATACATTGATTTAAAAAATCGAATTGAATTTATTTATTTTCTTTACTGACTACTTTAATTTCATCCATACATGTTTTTCTTTGTTTGTTTTTTAAATTTACAATAGCCATCGAAACACAAACTTCGGTTAACCTTTTGATGTAGTCACATTTACGACCCAACAAAGTTGAACCAAGAATTTTATAGCCATTTACAAGGAAAACTATTAGAAAATTCCATGAATTTTAGATTTGAGGGTAGCATTTGGTGCGGCTGACTAATGGCACCCGATGGAGGCATGATTCCCAGGACCAAGTCACAAGACGATCCTTTATAGGCCTCACTATAAACTAGAAAATCATTATACATATAAACAGTATATATATGAGCCGTTCGCTGCACAAATTGACTACTCCACTTTTTGAAAAATCTTAAATATAAGTGTGAAGGTATTGCCATAACTTTTTATGTTAATAAAATCATTCCTAAACAATAAAGTTTAACACCATTAAACGACAAAAATTTGTTGGCCACTGAATAATAAATAATTTTTTTCAGAGATCATTTGGATTAACTCCATAATCTAATGGAAATCGTTCGAATAATACCATTTAAATGCACTAGCAAGCACTAAATGATGAATTTTATCTAGTTAGAAAGGTCCAAACCACACCTTACCCAATTTAAATGTGACTATAATGAAGATTCAAAATTTAAAGCAATCAATGTAAGGAAATCTGTGGCAGATAGACCACAAAGAAAAATATGGATTAGCCTTTATTATATCCTAAAGGTAGATCTTTAAGATAGGGAAAAAAGGAGAGACATTCCTCCGGTTAAACTTGATTACTTTAAAAACTTGTGAAGAAATCGAAATGACGAGTCCTTACATAAAGCTGATGAAAAATATATCATTTATACTCCTGACGAATCAATCACAAATAATAATATGATATAAAACAATTGTTAATATTCATTTTTATGGAAAATTTGTAATAAAAATGTCTTATAATTAACTTTTTCTATGATGAAAAACTTAAAAATTTAAACACTGAATTTAAATTTATTAATTTTTTCACTTGCCAAAACGATTAACTCCAAAGGTCACATAAAATTGTAACATTTCTGACGGTAGATTTTTGACTAATATTTCTTATTAATTTTATATACTTTTAGATGAAAGCTACATCATTATGTATGCATTCTATAATATTAATTTGAATTTATATTATGAATGGTATTTTGAAAAACATCCATACTATTTTCTCGCATTTCTCCACTTTTTGTTTTATGGATATGGAATAAAAATGATAAATAGACATTATATTTGTATTATATAATATTACCATCATATAGATAATATGATAGTATTATTTAAAAAAACTGCGTTATAAGTGACCATTCAAGCTTAGATACAGGATTGTAACATAAACTAAATCAGGCATTTAGCTAGATAATCCATTTTAACGGCTGCCCAACGGTTGTTATAATCCTTCTAGGGTGGACAGATAGCCCACTAGTAATTAATAGACCTCTTACACGGAAATGAGCTACAGCATGATTTAACATTATAACCAGCGAGGTTAGATACATTTCGTATAGGTAACATCAACTGGCTCTGAATACTAAAGAGAACTGGGCGACTGCAATTGCAGGCACGATCCAGATATAATTCAACAGGGTTCAATTGTCCTGGATAGTACGGACATCCCTTGGGTTGGAGAACCGCGGTTGTCGGGTTGGTCACCCTTCAGCTGCTTTGGAGGGTTTGCTTTGGCTAACTTAATTTCTGAAGTAAACAAGGTATGAAGCACTATAATAATCTATCAAACATATAAACCTTCTTGTCTGCAAGGGACGTCTTCTGCAATGGAAACTTTTTTATTAAGTCTTCATTAGCATTAATAACCCTAAAACAAAAAACCCTACACCACTACAATCCATGTAGGGTCTTCGGTTCGGTACTGGTAGAGTATGTTCTGTTTCTTGGATAACGGTAGTATAGGGAGGTGAATTGGCCTAGATCACGCTAGGGCTGGGATAGTTAGTACTATCGATAGGCCGATACTATCGGCTGAACACTATCGAATACTATCGATAGTAGTTTTTCGATAACTGCTTCTTTTATTTTCAAACCTATTCAATAAAGAATTTTATTTAATTTAAATAAATTCAAATACCTACCTACTATTTGAAAGTTGCAGGATTATAAGTTATAAGATTATATCATAAGTATGAGAAAAAAAACTAATCTATTTGAATTAAGAAAAAGTATTTAAAATTCACACGTTTAGATTAACAATGAACAAATCAAATATTCAGAAAAGAAAAATAACGAAATAGTGAATTTCAAGAGTCAAGTGTGCTCCTTGACCCACATATTTCCCGAAAGAAAAACTGCATTTCTAGTTGAACATTTGAGAATTGTAGAAAAAGGTCCCTAATTAAAGAAGAAGTTAAGGTTATAAAAACCTAGAAGAGCCAATACTCAATGAATATGGTTTGTTTGCACAAGTGTGAGACTACGTGTACTACCCAATAATATAATTAGTATTTAATATAATGTAATTAGTAATTTCGGAGAATTAAATAATGACACGTCCGGTGCTGCATCAAAGTTATATGGAAGAGAACCCTTGAGCTCTAGGAATTCCAAGTTCACTTTCAAAAGAACTCGGCACTGGACAGAGACAGATCAGCATAATTCCGAAAGTTTCAAAACTTGAGGGTAAAAAAGATCACTATCGATAGTGACCATAGATATGCATGATATACCATAGATATATCGATAGTAACTATCGACTATCGCCCAACCCTAGATCACGCTCAACCGCTAGATTTTTAGTAGAGTCTGGGTGAGCCCCAAGTGGTCCTAGATCCAATAAGATCGCTAACAGATTAGTCTTCTCAGCGAGCGGGATTTAAATCCAGGACCTTCGGCATGGCTACCACTGAGCCACTCCCAGCCCCTCATTAGCAATAATAACCCTAAAATAAGAAACCTTGTAACACTACAACCCGCGAAGGGTCTTGGTTACGGTACATAGTAGAGACTGTACAGTTTTTTAGATGATAGTTGTTGATTTGTCCAAAATTAAGTTCAACCGTCAAATTTTCATTCTATTAAAGGTACCCCACTTCATTGATACTGCGTGAGCCCCAGGGGGTTAATCGTAGCTCTGATAGCATTATAATAGTTGATATGCAGGTATATTGCTATTCTTCTGTTCTAACTTATCGACAGAAAATTAGCTTATCCCTAATTTAAATTATTACCTTTTTAATAATCTTATTCGCCTTATAGTTACAAAAGTATAGTAATATCAATATACTTCTCCTCACCCCAAGGCAATCGGCCCACGGTGATGACAAGGGTGGTCCTTGACCTTGCACCCCTAAGATAATGGGCATCAACTCCAATAGCCGCGTGTTCAGGACGTCCATGAGCAAGCAAGGATCCTTACCTTCTATAGTGTCTTGATTGATGTTCCATTTCGACCATAAACAAATTCTAAAACAGGGATTAGCATACAACAAAACATGGGTATATATTACTTATTACTGCTACCTACAGTGTAGTGATTCCATAACAAACTACTATACCCAAGATAGCGTTCGCAGCCCGACAGGTGCCCTTAGCATTTTTTAAATAGAGTAAAAAAGTATTAGTAACGGAGTCGGGGACGAAAATGGAGGTCCCGAGCCCGTGCTGTGTCAGGCACTCGTTAATGATCTCTATCCTTATTATGATAAGAAAAACTTAGGATCGTCTGATTAGCCATATCAGTAAAAAGTGACGTTAAATGGATAAACCACAAGTTTTTACAGTTTATCAATCACAATCACGAAGGTTTTACCCTACTCAAAACCTTTATACTTTCAAAAAAAACGTTCTTTTATCTAATTCTCTTCAATAATATTTTATATTAATAGAATAGCTAAGAAGAATTCGGTGACCCTCAATATTATTAATATGACTTTAAAAATTGCTAGTAATATTTTTTTTATAAGCCTGTAAATAATGTATAGTGAAGTGAAGTTGTAAAGTGAAACAAACATAAATGTTCGGGGAAAATAGATCATAATAGGCATTTTTTTTTATTTAGGATTACTTCATCCTGAGTTTTTCCTCCATTGAATTCTTCCCTAACCTAATTCCTTCATTTCACCCCCCTTCTCTCAATCCACGTCCATGAATTCATCAAATTTACTGCATTGGAGCCCTTCTTATCTTTCATCTACCCTCTGTCTCCCATTCCACCACACCTCATATTGGGAGGAAGAGAATTCCAGATATATATATATGGAGAGCTGGTGGCACAGTGAGTGGGACGCTGAGTTGCTGACAAGTTCTTCTCGAATCCAAATCCGACTATGGCAAATAAATTATTTAATCTGTTAACAACCAAATCCGTAGACTCTCAAGGAACTGAATCAGACCCTGTAAAGGAATAAATAATTAAGGATAAATATTTATGAATGCTACACATTTTCTGACTGTCTGTTAGTATCAATTTATTATAATTAATAGCATTTTTATTGATCCATTCATTCATTTAGGACATTCAAATAATGTATGCTACTTACGGCTATATTTTTAACATTGATTACTTTAAACTAAGCATACCTTCTGCAGATAATTATTGCACATTCCGTTCTAATTCATTAGACTTGTATATAATGTCTAAAGACTTATATAATACGTTTTAGTTAAATATGTTTAACATGACACGTATCATCATAGTGCAAAACTCTCTCCTGCCTAATAAAGATCTGAAATACCGAAGTTATTACGATTTCAGTTAACTAATTATAAAAGTAACAGCTCTGGCCTATGGTTAATGACGCAAGCTGCTCAACTTAACGAAGCTACAACCGCTCAAGCTCGCTAAAGTTACTCCTCCAAGTCGGAAATCCACCCTCGACTGAAAATGAGATGGAAATCCCTGTGTTCATTAGAGCAAGCAGAACAAATATTAATCCAAGTTTCGATCAACAAAATAAATACCCCGCCTCTTTATTAAGATAAAAGTTTAGCCTTTGTGCTCATCGAAGGAAGCGGGGTAGCCGGCGGTTTACTGTTCTCCAAGTCCCAGTTTAGAGACCGGCTGTGACTTTATTATTTATTATTTATAGAAATTATTTATTATTTTAACAATCTAGGATCTAGAGATCTTCCTGGGGTGACTAAGCCATGGACGATTTAGGAGGAGCTGCTTTAGGAAAAAAGTTACTTCGTACTGAGATGGACTATTGGAAAAGAGCTGCTCCAAACTCGAGAAAAGGACTAATGCCGAAATCAGGGAGCTAATGCAAACTCCACAAAACGTCCTCAAAAATATAGAAAAAGGAGATTGGAATGGTATGTTCATCTCATCTAATGGCATGAAGGAGGAAAGAATGTCCTATTTATTTACAATTGGACTGCTGAAAGAGGAAACGGTGAGGAAATCACGAAAATGATGGATAGAAGGATTGGAAGAGAAAACCATCAGAAAAAAAATTTTCTCTCTTCTAAGATACGGAAAATCCTAATGTTTCTATCTCACACCCACACCACCTTGAGCTGATGATGTTGTTTGTTAAGAGTGAGCAGATCCCAGCCAATTGTGGGTTATGACTCGGGCTATAAAAGGGTAAATGCCGGCCGGAAGACTAAGCTCACTCATCTTTTGATGTATTTCCGATATCAGGAACAGCAGCATCTGTGCCAACAATTTGTTCGCAATCGGGTCATCGAATCGGGTTGGTTAATTGAAGTATTGAAATATTTTATATATTTAAGTATATATCCTGAGTGGGCGAGGCGTTGGAAGGTTAGTTCATTTCCGGCATTTTATGGACTTGTAATTGGATTTTCCAAAAAGTGAAATAGTATTTATTTATTTCATTTGTACAATTCTTGTTTTTGCCGAGAACTTATTCAGAGGGACCAGGATAGTTTTACAGTGTAGAACCTGAGTATCTGACTGCAGAGCCATATTGAACGTGGGGCTCACTGAGCCTCTATAAAGTAGTTATCCTTATTAGGAGGAACTAATCACCAACCTGCATAACAGTTGTCCTAGAAACAGCACAGTCTCCACTATGTACCGAGCTCAACCCCATTCATAGGTTTTAGCGGTGGTACATTTTTTGAACCACCTTTATTTACAAATTTACATATTTATATTCACTCACATATAAATTTGGTGCTGAAATTGCATATCTATGTAAACGGTGGTACATATTTTACATTACAGTTTTTATTGTTAACTACACTTCCAGTATCATCAGAAGAAAAAATAATCTAACCCCTCTGAAATCGGTTTATCATACAATTCATCACGTCTGCCTAAATGGATGGAGGAACATGAATTTTTCTTCAAGAATATATCTGTAGCCCCGGTGAATAAGTGGTTAAGTCGAAGACAGGCCTTGAATTGAAATGGAGTTATTGCTTACATTATTTCTCCATTTCAGACCAAAAACTACGGGAATGACACGATTCCGCTCCTCAATACAATTAATTCATTCTGAATAAAATTCGACTAAACCAATTATTCACCGGGGCTGCGGATATATAATTTAAAATACCGCTGGAGAAACAAACTCCACAAGACACGGATGCGATTTTCATTAAGTCTAGACGAGACAAAACAGGTTGTAGTGTTTCTAATAACTTCAGCACGTAATAATCACTTAACAAATTTGATGGAAAAAAAAATATTGATGAAAAATAAATAATTCTCTACCTAAAAGCTGTACAGAATTATTTTTTTTAATGATCTTACGAATGTTTTTTTATTGTTCTGAATAGGTCTGAATACGAGAGAGATTCGATCGTTTAGTGGATCCCCAAAGCTTTACTCCGTAAGTCCAAATAGGTCTAATAATAGTCATGTATATTATTTTGTAATTAATTGGGAGCTTATAATCCATATAATATAAAAATATATAATATAAATTTTTTTTTAAATTAAATTCCCCAAAAATAAGGTATTTCTTTTTTCTAACTAAATATATAATAGCATTGAAGCTAATCAAAGTAACAGAATTCTTGTAATTAGGAATAAAATCTATTTCAATCTTTGCTCTCTTCAATGTAAATTATTATAAACATTTTAAATCATATATTATTGTAAATATATAAGTATATAAATATATACTAAAAGATAAGTGCAAGTGTAAAGTATAAAACCTTTACTGGAAAGCAAAACAATACAATCTGTCACACTAAAGCGCTATAAGTTTAGCAGATCTATTAAACATAATTGATACATCTATTACAAATAAGTAAATAAATGTTTTTTTTTCTATGCCATTCTATTTATAGTACATCTTTTTTTCTCTAGAGGCCTAATTAGGCCTTTATACTTTTTTTTCTACTTTCTTTTGAAAGGATGCTTCATTATGCTCAGCTTCGCCTGATCAATCTAAGATCCTAGAGCTTAGATAAGAGCTAACTAACTAATCTATAATCTATAAAGGTAACGCGATGTTGCGAGGTGAAGTTTGTCCGCAATATTTTTTAAAAAATTAAGACATGGGTCAAAAGGTTTATAAATAGAATTTCATGATAAAAGCTATCAACGGCATTTTAGTGAAGATGTAAATTTGTATTATATCTGTCCTATCTACGTGTTCCTAAATAATATTTAGGCTAGAATGTTGAAAAAAAGGTAAACTTATCAATTATTAAAAAATAATTACTTATAAAGTTTTTTTCTGGTCCTTCAGCCTCAGGTTAGAGAAAATTCCTGTGGTTGAGTGATATCTCGACCAAATCTATACGCGAAATGAGAACCTATATTAAATAACAGAAAGAATCTCCGACACAAGGTGTAACGGTTAATTTCTATGGGCATAAACTGCGAATGACTGCAAGTAGACTATTGAAAAAACGTATTTGAATTCCTTAGAAATAAAAAAACTAAACCTAACTGGTTTGAGGAAACAGAGGGGCTTTAGAGAACTCTGAGTTACGGAGGATATTCTTAGGGGTGGAACTCCCAAGAGGATGAGGTTTGGGGAACGAACAAAGGGACCTCATAATCTCCAATAAAGAAAGATATAAGAGATGAGAGAAGATGTTAAAGTACAGGGTGGAATGAAAGGCACGGAGTACGCATTAATGATTGATCCATTAACTCCAAAGTTGAGAGAAACTAAAGATTAAAAATATACAATTCGACTATATTGTGTATATATTTATTGTATACACTAGTACCTTCATTCACCTTGATTAGTACCTTCATGAAATAACTAATCAAAATAACTTCTATTTACGCATGCGTTGATATTCTATATAGGTTGTTTGTTTTTTTTTAATTCCATGCTTAGGCACATATTTTCTATTGCAAACAATGAAATAAAAAAAAACCTTTGCAGAATTAATAGGTGGATAAATAAGTAAATGGGGGGTGACAAATAAAACTAATTTAGCTGATCACAAACTAAATTGTGACAAACTAGTAATATTTTGAAACTGGGTCATCCACAAAGGGTGATCATAATTTCCTTGAATAAAAATCTTTAACAGCTTGCAGATAATATTCTTCTTTGTAGCTTACCTCTTTAAAATCTAACGGTTTTCCTTGAGGTAAATCATTTTATGCCTCAAACTAAGTAATTTGATAAATTTTGGGCTTTCAAAGAAGCCTGGTAGTTATTCCATTGTGCTCAAAATAAAAAAAAACGTCCTTTGGTTGTACTGTACATTTCTTTAAAATATATTATACTGATCGGTAAGGACTTAATGGAGTGCTTAAGAGCGGGTGATAAAAATATAAACGAAGAAGCACTGGAACAGAAGCAGAAATAATAGGTTGCGGAAAAAGAAATCCATAATTTTCTCGGTAGATGGCTGTAGGGATCGATATCTCGTAAAGTATCGATCAAACAATTGCAAATTTATGCTCATTGTCAAGGTGACATTTCACACTAAAAAAATTCTTTGGCTGTTTTTTGTTTGAATTTTTGCGAAAATGCAAGCCAGGCCGCTGAAATTGTGAATGGTGTTTATGGTGCCGATACTGTAACAGCTAATTACGTGCAATTTTGGTTTCGTCGATTTCGTTCAGGCATTTTTGATGTTAAAGATGATGGATCGAATTTCCATCTGCGAAGCCTTGGCCAAACGGAATGAAATCGACCTATTTCTTAAACGGATGGTGACTGGGGATGAGAAATGGGTCACATGCGACAATATTGTGCGAAAACTATCGTGGTCAAAGCGTGGTGAAGCAGCTCAAACGGTGGCCAAACCAGGACTGACGGCCACTATTTGGTGGGACTTTGGCAAAGGAATCATTTATGAGTTGCTTACGTATGGCCAAACACTAAATTCAGATCTCTACTCTCAACAACTGGACCGTTTGAAGTTGGCGATTTACCAGAAACGGCCAGAATTAGCCAACAGAAGAGGTGTTGTGTTCCATCAGGACAACGCAAGGCCACACACGTCTGTAGTGACTCGCCAGAAACTCCGTAAGCTTGGTTGGGTAGTTTTAATGCATCCAGCATATAGTCCGGACCTGGCACCAAGCGATTACCACCTTTTTCTCGCATTGCAAAACTTCCTGAGTGATGAGAAATTGGAATCAAGAGGAGATTGTGAAAATCGATTACTAGAGTTTTTCGCAAATAAGGACCATGACTTCAATGAGAGAGGCATTATGAAGCTACCTTTAAAATGGTGTATATTTGAGAAACATCGGACAATCAGAAACATCTTAAATAAAGTTTTGAATTTCACGCAAAAATGATGGATTTCTTTTTTCCTAACCAATTATACACCTTACTTTTCTGGGCTTCAGAGCAGCTTTTGTATATGTTCCATTAGTATTAATATGAGAGGCCATTATTTCGAAAAATACACCATTTTCTTTAATTCACGTAGTTAAATAAACATACCAAAATAAAAAATATATTGTAAGAATAATTTATATTTCAACCTTTAGAGCACGAGGTTTTAGTCGTAGGCAATCTTACGCAGATCTCATATACATGCATGAAATCCGCAAGAACGACAGAGAGAAAACTGTAATTTCTTCTTGTTTCAGATAATGAAGGAAAACTACTGGGGGTATTATCCGAATGATACGATCAACTTCTTAAAAACGGAATGGTTATAAACTACACACAACAAAGTTAGTCATGGTGATATGTAGGAAAGACGTAGAGAGATAGAGATTGTTGATAACTTCATATAATAGGTACAATAGTTATCAACACTATACCCACAGACCAATTATTTCTTCAGAATTTATCCAGATCTAGACTATATTATAATTAAATTTTTAACACAATGACATGCAAGAGGGAGATCACAAACCACCTTATGCTCTACATTTTTAAAGATATTTACCGGCTTTACTTTAAGCCTATGAGAAAATGTGTGATTTAGACATATGATCCCAATAATTGTAACTTAAATCAAATATCCGAAATACTTCCGAGTAAGGTACAAACAAGATACAAAGAGACGGTGACAGAAATAAGATGATACGGGAGCAGTTCGTCATACTCGCATTGAAAACATCTTCCACAGCAAAAGAGTGTTAGTCATGTATGTGACATGAGTTAGGAATGAGACCCAATAAAAGCAATGGAAGCCAAACGAATCGTTGAAGGCTGAAGATTTTAAAGTCTTTACAATGAGTTTAGGAGTTGTGAAATAAAACCATGTTTTCTGTGATCTGAAGTCACTCAATCACTCACCTACTACATGGTTGCGCTACAAACCCTGAAGGTATCCTCCAACAGCTTGCTCCATTCTACCTGGTCTGCATTACTTCTTATTGCGAATTGTTCGCCTTCGTCGATAGGACCAAATGTTGTTCTTAATATAAATATTAATACGATCTTAAGCTACTGGCAAGGCGGATTTCAGTGAACAGTGGTTCATCTACAATGAGAGGCATGAAGAGGAAGGACAAGATGAAAATGTCGTGACAACGCCAATATCTCAGTGACGTGTATTCTTCTGTGAGTTTGCTAAACCAAACATGAGTAACATGGTAAACCACGTATTAATCAGAACCCTGTTCGTTCAATATTTACTCGATAATATGGCTATTCTTCATATAAATAATAGACAGTCAATAATAATTGATATTAGAATAATAGATTGAACATTTAGAATAAGTTGAGGAATAAAATGTGCGGTGTAGTGGTTAGCGTAACAACCTTTCATGCACAACTTCGCGGGTTAGCAGCCCGGCCGGTTAACGATGTTTTTTTAAAAGGGAGTAAAAATTCTAGTTTATGCCATACTTCGGAAGGCACGTAAAATGTGGGACGAGAGCCTGTACGATGTCAGTTACTCATTATAGACCCCTGTCCCAATTATACCTGTTTATGGAAAATTTAGAATTCCCACTGTAGCATCGCCCTGTTAGCCATAGCAGCATAAAGTGACGCTAGATGAATAAACAAATTAAAAACTCGAGTACCTTTAAATATGCATCAAATGATCTATTCATAATGTGAAATCCAAAGTAAACAGGTACACAACTAATCTAAGTTTACCAACCGGTCCGGCGTTTGATCAAGCTAATGTAGTCATTGCATATCGAAAGCTTATTTACATCAAAGCGTTACTCGACAATGAATTATAATATTGTTGTATTAGTTGGTCGTATTATTATTCACCTGGATATCAAATAATTTCAGGAGGTGTTACGTGGAAACGATGTATAAATGTCATAGTCAATATTGGGATCTAGAAACAATTGGTTGTAAAAGATCACAACAATGCCCAAAGAAAATTAACAAAAAACATAATAAAAACATAACTTTGCAACATAAAAGAACCATCTTTCGCATCACCGAACTGATTGCTTTATTGCCTTTTCTTCCGTAAAGGAATCATAACAGTCTGATCTCTTCGTCAAGGATATGGAGCTCGATGAATTCCTTGGGGCTATTTCGAACTTTTTCAAACTGACTCTTTTTTTTTAAACATATTTGATTCCAGTGAAACGAGAAGAAAACGTCCGAAGTTTTAAAGTAAACCATCCCTCGTTCAACATTTATAAAGTGACGCCGCTCAGTGGTTCCAACTTTGTTAAAACCCATGGGAAACTCTAAAATTTGGGATCGCTTGTGTTGTAGTGGTTATCTTAACAAACTTCTATACACAAGATCGCAGCTCGGCAGGTGGTCTTAGGAATTTTTAAAGGGAGTCAAAAATTGTTGGTTATGCCCTCCTTTGGAGGAGACGTACAACGGAGGTATTGAGCCGGTGTCGGGTACTTTTTAAGTTAGCCATCCTAATTATACTAGGATAGGTAAAGTTTAGGGCTCTCACTGTAGCGTCTGAGCGTCATAAAGCAACGTTTTTTTAAATACACTTGATTGAAATATTATTACAATCTGCCACTTGTAGGCAATAAGTAATAGCGCTAAGTAGCTATACAAACAGACAATAAAAAGAGAAAATACCACAATCATACAAAAAAAAATATATGTAATACTTTTTTTTAAAATGAATAATATAAAAATATATACATGCGGATAATAAAACCAAAATAAATACTTGCGAAATAGATAATAAAAAGAAAGTCTAAAAATAAAATAATTGCTCAAATTCACACCATAATTACAATATTTAAAATTCGCCTGGGGTCCCCGAACTAAGCTTCTTCCTCAGGAATGAGGGCAAAGGAGGAGTCCGGGAGGCCTCTGGAAATAAACGCCAATTGAACATTAAGTAACGTTAAATGAATAAACAAACAATTATAAAATTTGTCACATTCACTTTTGGTTTTCCTGAATGATAAAAAGCTTGTTTTGAAATCAAAATAATGAAGCGTACATTTTTACTATATCATCAAATAAATTACTTATATATACTGTATTAAATACGTAAAGAATTAATCAATAATATCATCTGTAATTTTCACATATTTTTTTTTAACCTTAAAATTGTTGCAACATTTTGACTAACTAACACTAACTAAAACATAACTAAATTATTAAAAAATATATTTCAAACATCAATTTTTAGGACAAATTTTAACAAAAGGAACTGGATTGTCTTATTTGGTTTTGATAATTAATTTTGTTTACTTTTAACTCTGTCTTCGTTCCCTCATAATAAAAGCCTAAGATTTAAGGTGTAAAAGATGTATAAACTGATTGAGTTGAAATATAAAATATACTGGAGCATTAAAGCCCGCGAAGGGCCCTGGGTTCATACATAATGTATGTACTGTTTCCAGGACAACGGTTGTGCAGGGAGGTGAGTTATCCGATATTACTCTAAACCACCAGGTTTTTCAGATTTGAACCCGGGGGCTTTAGCACGGCAACCTCGCTCACGCTTTTGAAATTTTAAAGATGTTTATGATACAAGCAGATAAGCAGCGCTTGTCTACTTTGAGTAGTGTTAATAATTTATTATTCCTGCTACTTAAATATGTACACTAAATAGTACATTGTTTAAGAAAATAAACATTGGTGATTTCGGATCACAGAATCATTGTGAAAACTTCAATTTTTCATTCTGTTGATAACAAAATAAGAAAATAAATAATCTTTTTTTTTTAATGGCACCATAGATAATCAAACACGATACTTCTTTTCTTCATAAGTTACCGCGGCTTTTTTATTAAAATTACGAATTAAAACCGCTGTTATGTACTGGTGTAACCAACGTATTTTCTGATATTTGAACACTAATCGTAAACTCTATAGACTATAATAAAGATTATAATAAAGCGGAATGAATGAAATATATATCTATTATAATATTTGAAAATGCAAAACCCCCACGACCTAAGAATAATTAATAAAATATTTACAAACATAGAATATACCATAAAACAGGAACATGTAGGGAATGTAATTTTATAATTAACGGTTGAGTACACTAATTAGAGGATCTGCTCTCCCTAAATAACCCAATGTTCGTTAGACCTGCTTTTTCCAGGAGAGTTTTGGCAGAACAATCTGTAGCAGAACTTGTAAATATCTCAACTTTTTTAAATTTTATTATTTTCCAGAGGTTGGTTGTGTGTTTACAAATTTACTAATCAGTCAAATTTAATACCTTTATAGGCTATCTCAATCATTAAGACAAACATTATTTATGGATATTATTTTCGTTACAATTAATGCAGTCAATGAGAAGTTACTATTAATGATTACGATTGAGTAATGAAAATATATTAATAATAATTAAATTAAAACTTATTTTTACGTAAAGGGGTTCTTCATCAGATATGGGTAGGGCGTTTCCCCTTAAGGAAATAACTAAATAAAAGCATCTTCAGCACAGAAGCTATGTGCCCTAGCACATTACTTGTTATCACGTTACCTCCTTCTCTTCAAGTAATATCTCTCCTTCTGCAGGTATCTTCACCCCATTTTAGGTGCTATTGCTGCCTGCATTGCCGTCGTTTCAATTTTGTTATAAATTCATATATATTTTTCTAATAATAATATGGCTTGTTCGATACATAGAAATAGCAATATTGTATTTGATAAAGTGAACCCAATCTCATTTATTTGGGTTTCGAAGAGATGCATGGAGGAAAATTACTCTGAGATGTTTAATCGGTATCGAATCTTTGGATCAGCTCAGCCTTTTTATCTTATTACTATTAATCATTAAAACATTTTAACCTACTTCGGTAAAAAAAAAAGTCTATAATTTTACTTCGATTTTTTAAATGAAAACATAGTAGTAAATAGATTTTTTTAAATTCAATTTATCACAAAAGTATATAGGTTTTTAAAACATTACCTGTCATTTCAAGGATTAAGTATTATGGAATTTTTAAAATAAAGTGTTATGGAATGGTTACAAAGATGTAAGAATATAAAGTTTTTTATAGCAGCATTATTTCCAAGATAGAGAAAAAAAAAAGAGATATGATATGCCTCTGAATTATCAGATTATGGTGTAACTCATTCTTAATTTTTTATTCTTTACATGTTTTTAGGATCAAAGAGGCCCATTATGGAACTCTTTTTGTTTCAAAAGATTTCAGGAGCAGTGAGGTGGATGACGTCAGGCAATACGCATTTTAAAAATCAAGACTCCATCTCACTTGTAATGCCTTTAAAATACACGTTTAAATAATTTATCTAAAAGGTTAACCGAAAATTCATGCCCCAAATAAGAAATGTTAGTGTACTACTGAATATTTATGTAGCTTAAAATTTAAATGAATTAAAGTTGATATAGTATATCCGCAGTAATGCATCCAGCAAATTTGATATTAATTATTTTAATTAATTGTTTCTGAGCAAGTCTCTAGATCCTTAGTTCACCAGTGGTCTACGGGAGACTCGACGGGGGTCTACGTAATAATTAAAATCAGTTTGCCGTCGGTACTTACTTCATTTCATTGCAATAATTAATAAGGCGATCCTATTCTGTTAAAAAAGCCATATCTTGTTGAGTAAGACCGCCTTATGATTACTAAATCTTCACATTTTTTCTCGAGTTTTGGGAATATGGTAGAAATGTAGCTGGAGGGGGTCCACCGGAACCAGCTAAATTTTGAAAGTGGTCTATGAGAAAAAAATTCTGGGAACCTCTGCTCTAGGTCATTGTCGTTTTAATTTTTTAGACAGGATGTCAAGGTAGGTAGGTAGAACTGCTTATGGACACTCAACATCAAGGGTCTTCAGTGTCCGTCGTTCAATCTATATTATTTCTTTTTTTTTTTTTTTTTTTTTTTTTTTTTCTTTTTTTTTTTTTCCCTTTGTCCTTTGTCATTTTTTAAATTTTGTCAAAAAGGTTATATTTTTTTAGAAACTTGATGGCTGTGTCTATATTTTTATTATTATCGCCTAGTATAGTTGGGAGGAATCTTTGTAATTGAGCTTCCTGAAAATAACTATCCCAGAGGGGGCAGTCCTCTAGTATGTGTCTAATTGTTAGTTGTGCGTTATTACATGTTGTGCACTTCGGTGGACTGTCCTTTGTTATAAGGTAACCATGGGTAAGTCGGGTGTAGCCTATTCTAAGTCTTGTTACAACTACCTCTTCCCTTCTGTTACTGCGGTTGGAACTTGGAGGATGTCAAGGTAACAGAGATTAGAATTAAGGGTACCAAATTTATAGAGGCTGTAAAAGCTCCAGGAGGGTCTCCAGATCCCACAGTGTCCATACCAAGATTAACAGATTAAATGATTTATCGGTCACAGCCGGATTTGAGCCTGGGACTTTCGGCACAGCACTCAGCATTCTACCACTGAGGTACCCCGCTTCAAATTAACATAAAAACCCAATAGTGAAGGACGCATAATGATATTTTATGACACAACAAAAAAAATGGAAATGACCGACTAAAAATTGCAGGAAAGTTTTTGGAAAATTCTCAGTTAAGTGGTTCAAATATAGAGTCAATGTGGACTTAAGGAAAAAAATATTTTATACAGGAGGCAAAAAGCCATTTTTAATTAGCAATGTTTATTTATCAGGGGAATGTGGGAAGGATTATAAATAAGTAATTATGTTGTCATCCAATGCCAGGATAAACCTCAGGATACCTCAGTAATTCATAGCCATTTTGAAATACATAAAACATATACCTATACTTTGAAATAATTTATAAGAATATTGCGCTTTGATTATAATGTATAAATGATTGTATAAAGTTATACAGATATCTGAGTTTTCGAATCATATTTCGAACATGATAAACCAATCAAAATTGAACACTCTTATTTCATTTAAATTAATAAAAAATATATTTAAAATTTGTATTGATTTCTCACATTGTGCCCAAGTTAACATAAAACTTCCTAATGAACCACAATTTATCTGGCCTATAATGAAAATTTATTTTTATTTTCAGCAGTAGGTATATTTTAAATGGACTGATGTTCATTTTTTTTAGTGGTTACTTTTGAGAGAGGAAATTTCCCCAAGGAACCGAAACCTGTCGTCACAAAATAAACAATTTCGTCGGTGTCATTGATCTTAAGACCCTGAAAAACTTTATTTGCTTTATAAAATTTATTTGTATTTTTATGAGAATAAACTTTATTTATCTTTTATTATTATACTTTATGCATTAAAGAAGAAAATAAATACGTTTCGGTTATTATTACAAAATTAAAAATATTACAATCTTAGCAAAAGCTAAATTATTCATCGGATAACATTCCGCAGATATACAGAATAGTTTGTACCTAAGGTTGTTATAATAAAATTTATTATATAAAAGAAAAGTTTATCACATATCACAAACATAAAATGGCATTAACCCCTGGTATGGCATTTACCCATATAAATTCTTATACAATGTATGTAATTTAATTGTGCTTCTCAAGATACAGCACAATAATTGCCAATGTATAGTATGTATAGATAGTTATGGATAAACCAATACGATAAAAAAATAAGACAATTTTTTAATAAGGAATGGTAAGAACCATCCCAAGGACTGTTTTAACCGCTGGGAAAAAAACGAATCTTTTTAAATTTATTCCACTTCCTTTCAAAAAAACAATCCCTGGGAAACACATTGCAGAAAACAATAGCTCCGCAAACATAATTAAAATAATCAACCATTTTTTTCTGAAAACGTTGACCTTTAATAGTTGTGTAGTGGTGAACTTCAATGGCATTCTTGCAACGATTACGGACGTAAACTTTTTTTTGTGTTATATATAGATTATTGTAATTATTATATATAGATTTATTGTAATTTTATTGTAAATTTGTCTTTTTTTTTATTTTAATTTTGTATCACATTTTCTGATTCTCTCCCAAAACATACCTGTTTAGTTATTTACTTTCAAGATATTATGTAAATATTGTTTTATTCTGATGTAGGCCTTTGGCCAGATATATATTTATTTAATTATGTCCATCTCTGTTATTCTAAAGAGATCTGGAATAAAATTATTTTTCTATTCTATTCTATTCTATTATTGTTATGTTTATTTACTCTCATTTTATTTTATTATTAAATTTGTCCAGCTTAATAAATTGAAACGAGAAATTATGTCAGATTACAGCATCCACCAAAAAAAAAAAATAATAATAAAAGGCCACTAAAAACCAGTACCACTACAACCAATGAAAGGCCTTGGGTTCAATACATGGAAGAGACTGCACAATGTATTGATGAAGTATTTCCCCATGTTTGGAACTGTACCCTCTACAATTGTCAGGAAAGGAATCCCAGTACATATACACGGAAAAAATAAACTTAAAACCCGTATTGCATCCTATCTATACTATTCATCCAAAAGTTAATTTATGTTTCAAACATAATGTTCGTGTCTATTCATACGTGAAAAGCTCTTTACTATTTTTTCAAATGCTTATAGAACTTCTCACTCATTGATGGTAAGTTTTCATTTCAAAATATAAGTTCTCTGAATTTAGTGAGAACAAAATGCTCTATTTTATTTTGGATCACCAAATTTTCTCTATGATATGTAATCCCTTCCGCATCCTAAAAAAAATTTCAAAATCCTAAAAAGAATTTTTCGTCAAAAGAAATTTTATAGGTCAAAGAAGCAATATAATTTTGTTTCTTTATTCATTAAATATCATTATGCACCAATGGCTAATCGGGCGGTGCTACAGTTGAAATCTTAAATTTTATTTTATAAAAATATGATTAGGTAGGAATCTATATCCTAACATTACATAGGGTCGGGAACGCCATTTAGGTCCTTTCTGAAAGATGGTATATAACCAAGGATTTTTTGCACTATTTTAAAAAATCTTAAGGCCACCTGCCGGGATGCGTACCCGACATCGGCATAGTAAGTTGTGATACTAATCACTACGCAAGTCCTCCTGATATAATTTTTTTCTGTCTATAATATAATTTTTGGGAGTTTGCTTAATCTAAGATGTACTTTTTTTTTTTTGTTTAATGTTTTTAGGGACAATGAAGTTGTGATCTGTCTGAAGAAACAAAGTAATTTGGATTAAAGACTCCCTCTTCAGATTACCAATCAACGGATTCAGTTCGGTTGATTTTTTGCATTAGCGGACTGAAATCGAATACATCTCCGGGACGGAAGAAATCTCCTAAAGTGAAACCCGGCACCGCAAGGCCCTCCTCCTCTTAAGACATTACCGTCATCAAAGGAAATCTACTTCAATTTAAGCCATTATTGAGTCTAGCCGCTCTAAGTCCCACTCAGCTCCTCCAATTTGGAAGTGTTAAGAAGGACTCGAATCTTATTACCACGAAGCAAGTGTAAAGATTTGATCTCTTTTTCTTTTTTAGTTTAATTATTTAATTAAATATTAAAATTATATGTAAGAAATACTGGATGCATTTACTATACACTAAATCATATAAAAGCCAATATTCCTCGACAATTTCACAAAAGGGCCACTAAGGACTACTGCAAAAACTTACGAAGAATCATGGGTTAGTACATGTCTGCCATAAATATATTAAATAGCATCATACTATTTTAAAATTTATTTATCCTCCATCCAGACCATTCTAGTTGATAAAATTAAAATTGAATAATAAAATTTTAAAAATAAATCATAGGAATCTTGAATGATTGAAATACATATATTCAACTGTACGACTCAGGTAACCTTCTTTTTTATTCATACATAAATAATAAATGGTAACGATATATACCAAATTAATGGAATCATTATGTGCTCGATGACTGAAAAAAATATGTACCACTAAAACCCATCAAGGGCATTGGCCTCAGTATATAGTAAAGTATTGTTTCTAAGCCAACGGTTTTGCACGGAGTTGATGTAACCAAGATCACACCTGCTGGTTGAGCCCCATAAGGGTCTGCAGGTCCCACAGGGTTCATCTAAGGCTGTAGACACACCAAATAATGTATCAACCACTAATAGATTTGAACCCGGAACCTTTAGCACAACAACTCAGCGCTCTACACAATGAGCCTCTCTTCTCCATTTCTTTGCATGTGATACTTTTAAATATATATATATACAACATATATACATATAAAATAAATCTTAAAAGGTCAATAGATGCCTATAATAACAGATCTCCATATGCTTGAACTCCACCAACGACTCATAACCTGAATCATAACCAATGTGAGAAAATTAAAATATTCATAATAGTAAAAGAAACGCCAACATGTTTAATGAAACAGGTCTGTACCAAAGGAAAACGAACCTCTGGGTGAAACAAGAGTCTAAGATTAACATTAAAAATATAAATTCGTTCGAGAGTACAAAAAGATTGATAACAAAAAATTATGATAGCGGCGGAAAAATTTTCCAGTCATGATAAGTTTAAATAGAAAAGTAAATTGATACCTCTCCAGAGTAAGACTCGAAGCCAACAAGTTATCGCCATAAATTCCTGGATGATTATGAGCTTAAATCAGTTAATAAACCCGAGATACGCTCATCAACCAGATGTCGGCATATGCCAGACAGATTCTATGCTTCCCCACGACTCCAGTAGACCAGACTAATTAGGAACATGCCAGCATTAGCAACATTTCCTACAACTATCGGATATTTTAGGATAGTGGAATATCCTATTTAATATTCAACGTCTCCAAAACCGATCATAAAGAACTTACTATCAGTAATTTTTTTTAATCACATATTTTTTCATCGTGATATTTTTTTATAATACAGGTTTATCTACAAAGAAAAACGTACGTTATTCTGGCTCTACTATCACGACTACCATTCTATATAGAGCAATCGGGATTTTACAAAATAAACGATCCTCTTACATTTTGTCTTTGGAATTATCATGATTTGGTTAGTAGCAGAAGAAAGAAAAAAAAACTGAATAAACTTTACAATTCCCTACATACGATTAAATTATGTATTCTTTCATTTTGCGTGTTCTAGCTAGCTTAGGCTAATTTTCGCCTTACCAGGTATAATTGGGATAAGGATCTTTGACGAATAACTAACACAAAACCCCGACTATTTACGTCCCTTCTGAATGACGGCATAAGAAACTTGTTACTTAATTAATACTTTTAAAAAATCTTAGAGGCAACTACGAGTACATGAACTCGCGACCTTGGGCATAGTTGTCATGCTAATCAAAACACCACAGGTGACCCTTTAATTATTTTTGTCCGGCGTCAAGTAGTTATAGAACTGATTCATTACTTGTTCTTTCCGCCCGTGGGTAGAATTGTTCTTTTTTTTTGGAAGCGGGGTACCCGAGGTGCTTAGTTACTGATATCAACATTCTTAGTTCGAGACCGGCCCTTAACCGACTCTGTTGGATCTGGAGACAATCCTCTCTATTATGTGGAAATCATTGCTTGAAGGAAAAAACCTGACGGTTAATCGTGAACTCGGCCAAATCGCCACCCTGCACAACTGTTCGCTTAGAAACAGTACATCCCTTATGATATACTAGTCCTAACTCATCGTGGATTCTAGTGTTACATATTTTTTTTTTACTGTTGAATAATATGTTCAGTACCCTAGCCTACACATCCTCCCCCCAATACCTTTCTTTTACCAAATATTTTTTTATTTTAGAATAGATATGAAGATTACAAGGAGAGACAAGGTGACAACTAAGTGGCCACTGCGTCACTTGGGTTGTTGTGAAAGGCAGACTCCTAGCCGGGCGAGGGAGGACGGCTGGCTGGGCAGGTAATCGCCCGTGTGCCTCCCCGCTATATCCTTCCTTCTCTAATCTACCTCTTCTCTCTTTATTCTTAGCGGTTTTTGTTTACAATCATTATATACGAACCGAAACATAGGAATAAAATTTCTCATACATCTCCCTACTACTTCCTGGTGATGACCTGCAATGTGGGGCGAAACGTCAGTTCCTGATATATAGTGTCTTATTATTTTAAAATTTATTTTGACTTTCACCCAGCCCATTATCACCTTAAAATAAAAAAATAAGTCCTAGGAGTCGTAAGTACTTGAAATAGTCACCTTCAACAGTATGTGTCACTTCAATTTATTTATTTTGTATCCATGGTTCATAAAATGGCAACGAAATATCCCTTCAAAAGAACGACATAACTCATAAATTGGCATTTTCGACTTAGCAATGGTATTGGTTGAAACTTCTTAATTCAGGAACGACATATCTGATATTCCATTTTCAACATGGATTTTTTTTTTTTTTTTAAGTCATATTTTGAGTTGCATAATTTTTGAACTTGAAGTTTAATGGAAATAACGATATAAGTTAAAATCAATAAAGTTTCAAGCCAATACCAACATTTTTATCTGTTTTAACTCACATGGAACCTTCAAATAACTATATTGAAACATTAGTTTTTTTTTAATATTCTTTTGAAGGAGCGATATATGAAATGAATGAATTCTATATATGCTACAATCTCTTAAAAGATATATACTACTAAAATCCATAAAGGGTTTGGCCTCAGTACGTAATACTGTTTCTAAACACAAATATTGTTCATGCAGTTGATTATATCCACTCTAAAGAGGCTGGGGAAGCCAACGGAGGATCTGCAGATCTCATAGGGTCGATCTATGGCTGCTAACTAATAAATATTTTTTGTGTAGATGGCCACACACTCAGTTAGCCCACTCTCACTCCCACGATCTCCAAATTTGAAATATCTTAGCCGATTTTTTTTAAACTAGCCATTGATTGAGATTAAAACTTTCAGAGGAGCGTGTGCTTAAATTCTACAATATTTTTTATCACTGATATAATTCTGATATTATTCTTGCTAATGTATGATTTACTGGACAAAACTCTTTTTTTTTTTGTTATTTATCCAATGCCAGTACGTGGCATTTCTGCCATTCGCCGCCGAGCCTCCCAACAAAGACATGCATTGCCATCATTGTGCGGAATATCTTTAAGACCACTGCAATGTCATAAGTGTGCACCGTCCATTGCACCAAGGACAAAACTCATGAATACAACCCACTGCTGTTACTGATATATACAAAAAAAATTATTCGGCCTATAGTTGTTGGTTATCCTCTAGTCGTCAAAATAACAGTAAAAACAATAAACTTATATCCTAGAAAAATAATTACAAGAAATCGCAAAGTTCTAAGTCGAGATACGACGAAATAAGATAGATCCACCACTTCTAGGATTCCTAGATTCTTAAAAATTAGCTTTTACATTAATTATAAATGGCTAACTGAGAATAATGCTTACAGACAAATTTAACTGCAAAACTTTCATTTTCTTATTTTCTCTCTCTAATAAAGATACCGTATATTATTCACAGGTATTGTACCACATCGGTCAATATCCATAAATCAAGCTTTGACTGTCACAACAGATATATAGCTCAAAGCAGTGAGGGACAAAATCTTTATAAATGGCTATACAGTAATATTTTTCTTAGATATATTTATTTAGTACCTTTTACATCACGCAAAAACGAATTTCTTCAAGGGATTTTTTTCTTAAGATGGTACCCTCACAGAAATTATGGCACTATATATATAACCAAATGGCTTTAAAACATCATTAATTTAGATATCGTGGGGTTGAACCCATAAATGGGTTCTCACATTTCAATTAATCCAGAAAAATATAATTTTTTACTTGTTCGTTTTATAACTTGTGAATTCATAATTGTGTCTAAAGTAAGTATTTTAATATATTTTATATATTTTTATTTTGAAGAGAAAAGATTTGCCCCCAGCCGGGATTCGAACCCGGATCTCCGCCTCACCGTGGCAAGGCACTATAACCATTTGAGCTACCGGGGTCGCTCCCTACCTAGGACAATTCGTTCGAATCCCGGCTGGGAGGCAAATCTTTTCTCTTCAAAATAAAAATATTTAAAAATTAAAGCAACGATTAAAAAATTATAATTAATTATAAATAATATTTTTTATATGTTTTCAAGCTCAAATGTCGGCCATTTTCGTTTTACCAATAATGTTTTGTTTTTTTGTAGAGGGGTTTTTCCAATACTCCTCAAAACTGGCGTAAACTGGATCAAAGAAAAATCTTTTAGTTTTCCAGAAAAACTATTTTAATTTGTTTTATGAATGCTTTATTCAAAAACATCAACATCTACCACAAAATTTAATAATTGAAAGTGTCTTTGTTTATTCCTTTAACGTGGGAATCCTAAATTTTGTCTATACAGGTCTGATTAGGAAAGGGATCTTTAACAGGTACCTGACATCGCATAGGATGGGGACCTCCATCTATTTCCCCGAATTACGGCATAACCAACCCGCAATCTTCGGCGCAGAATAGGTGTAGGTCTCTTACCACAAGAAGGAATCCTAATCTCATGACAGACTTTAGAGCTAGGGAAAATATAAAATTTAAGGGATGAAAATGGTCAAAGTGGAGATAAAAAAAAAGAATTTCTGAAATAGCTATTAACTATTTACTACTAAATTAACTTTCTTCTAGCTGCACTTCCGAGTGGAAGAAATCGCGCCGGGCGGGTCTCAAGGGGCGCCACGAGGCAAACTGTTTTATTTTCGCGATTTCATTCCATGTTGATCCCATAGCAAAATGTGTTTAGTTCCATGGGCACATTCACCTCCTTAAGGGATTTGCCATTTTTTGTAACACCTTGTATAACTATAAGTGTTCAATTTTAATCTTGTGCCTACTAGAGAGCGCCTAGGTCACAATTGCACACGGGGGCGACATGGGCTAGAGCCGGTGCTGTCCCCATATATATATAATAAATAATATTAAATATTTTGGCCACAAGCTAATTTAACATTATGGGTGTTTCCCTAATTTGGATACTCCATTTTAAAAAGTAAACCAAAACAAAGATTGGCTGAAGATTCAAGTAGCAATTCAATTCAGCAAATCAATAATTTAACACAACACGGGTAAACAATTTTAACCCCTATATTGTTTATCTATTTAAGACAGATATTTATAGCGTGACATGTAGTGTAATGTTTAGCATAACAACCTACTATGCCCAATATCGTTGGTTCGCTGCCCGGCAGGTGGCCCTAGATTTTTTAAAAGGGAGTAAAATATCATTGGTCATGCCGTCCTTCGGAACGAACGTAATACTGGGGTCCCGAGCCTGTACTAAGTCAGGTACTCGATAAAGATCTCTACACTAATTATACATAGGCAAAATTTATGACAACCGCTGTGAATCGTCTAGTAAGCCATAGCAGCATAATGCGACGTTAAATGAACAAACAAACATATATAATAGTTCTGTTACACAAGTTAATATTATAGTATAATATTAAGGGTTTAAAAAATACCATTAGCTATCAAATTTCATTCCATGATGTCTGAAACCGTTCTCAATTCTTTACAACCGCGCAGCCTACCTGAGAGTGCAGTAACAGTCGACTGTTGCAAAGCTGCAATTTTAATCGGACAAGACCCCCCGCCAACTTAACTGCAGCAATATACTTGACGGCAATCCTTCTCCTCCAATGGGCCATCAAGTAGAGGGATAGCTGAAGCACCCGAGGGACAGTAAAGTCTTAAGTTCCTGACCCTACCGGTGCACTTATCTAAGCATCGTAATCTCAAGCTCTTAAAAATACTGCTCAATATATATCCTAGGCATAAATATAAATGTTTATGTTAAATGGTGTGATGCAAGAAGAAGTATTACTCAAATTAATTATTCAAAAAAACCTTAAAACTAAACGGAATATTAGAAACCCGTGAAGGTTAAAAACCTGTCAATAAACGTTCAAAAGCTGTCCATGTACGGAATTCACGGACAACAGTAATCACAGGAGTCCATTAACCAAGGATATTGTGTTTACAAAACAATTATTAAGAAACTATGATGATAAAAATGTTGGTAATTATTTCGCAGGTTTTCGCTTCGACTAGTGGCACGACTAGTGTTAACTTTTTATTTGGTAACCTTTTGATATGCTCCAAAAATACAAGTCGTCATACTAAAGGAAAAGATAATGTAATTGTGTTAAGGTGTATACGTCGGTAGTCATTTCATTTATAAAAAACATTTCAACAAACATATGTTACCTAAACTCTGAAATGTTAGTTGAAAATTTTAGCTCTTGATGAAATCATTACCAAAATCTGCTCATTACCCATAATTACGTTCTCTTTTCCATACTAAAGCTCACGATAACCTGTAATTTTAGAAAAAATAAAAAATGAAACGAATAAACCGTTAGGATTTGTTGAAACTCAACTCAAAGGGACAACATGCGGAACAGATACCCAAATGTTTTTAGCCACAGGAAGACAATCCTGCTTCCGAGCTTTGTATAGGTGCATTCATCCTCATCCTATCCACATTTATCAGTATTTTTATTTCTCTAAGATTAGGAAGAGTGCCTATTGTTAGTTTTAACTTAAGAGTAGCATTTCAACGACTTTGGCAACTCAATTATTAGATAACTTCGTAGGCAAAGACGGGTTTGATGTGATTGAAGATCGGTTTTCTGACGATAAACATCAAAGGTCGTGTTGGGTCCTAGTCTATGCCGAATACTGAGGTTTTATAGGCAGACTGACAAAACGTCGGGCCATTGGCCAGTCGATCAATGTTCGCAAAAGGAAATATTCTCTAGAGTTGAAATGTAAAATCTGTATTTACTAACGTTACTAAGTAACTCCTTTTTTAGGAGCGCTCTTGAACGTTTTCATTTGTTAAGAGTAGATAAGTTGCCCGCAAATTACAAAATACGTGGGAATCTTAAATTGAAGATGGTGGATTTTCTCAGAGCATAAAATTTGCTTTCATAAGTCGTAGTAATTCGGTGACCCGAATTAAAAATGTTAGTAAAATAAAGCAATGTTAGAGTTGGTGGATTGTTAATTTTTTTTAAGATAAAAAAATAATATTTAACTATTATAATAAATTAGCTATTTAATGGTAGAGAAAACTCACAAAAGAAACGATAATAAATGTGTTTCTGGCATAATACTGTTTTCTCAATCATATCACTATTGGTTTGTATTATTGAGACAGATTCTTATCACATCAGATGTAAATATAAGCTGGATAAAATTATTTTTGAATTGGTGTCCAACCAGGATTGAAGGAAAAATATTTTATCCATAAAATTTATAACAAAAAGTAAACCGTAATGTATAAGGAGTATGCCGAAAAGACACAATCGTTGTTCCTCCTCTGAATGAGTAGTAATGCTAGATAATTCTGCCTCCTATAGTACAGCCACATGTTTAATAGCCTATGTAACCAAAGCAGTAAAAAGGCTTTAAGAATCTTCATAGAACAAGACACTAAAAACTAACTAGTAAATCAGTAAAGTGAATGTCGAATTTTGTTTGCTAAATGGCAACAAAACAAGCAGACTACATGTGGAATATATAACCATTCCAGAAGAACACCAAGATTATTTTTTTTTTTTTAATGAAATAATATTATGTATATCTATAGTTTAAAAATATATTTAATATTGTATATATATAGTAAATAAAACATAAGTATAGCTAGCCTTCAGTACAACTTTGAGATGCCTCCTAGGCCTTATCGAGATCTTTTCTGGTTATAAGAGATGCTTTTCGTAGTAAGCTCACCACAATTTAGGTTTGTTTTCAAGCCCAATCAAAGACCAGGTGCTTCATCACCCACATTACAAAGTCCCAGAGTCACTGGTGGCCTTATCTTTAATAATAGTTTTATTTAATATAAAAAATAAAATATCAGCCTGTTAGATCGGTTGCATTGTTATATAATGTTTATAACTACTATTACTAATGCCAGTAATAGCCTCATAACTAAAACTTAAATTTTAAGGGTTGATTTCATATTGTAGAAAAATGATAACCAAACACACCTATGTTATAACTTTATAAGTTTTAATAAATTATTATTATTGCTTTCATAGTAGTAGTTTTTATTTATTAATTAATATCAATACATACAAACAAAATTAAAGAAAACGTTAAATATTTCTAGTTCGCTTATTGCAATTAACAACCATATAGGATTAAAGTGTTGTGTGCTTTGTCCTTAAGAACCTTTGGCCCAAAAGTAGATTAAATGGTAAGACCAATCATCAGACAATGGATAAATAATTTTACTTGCGCATATAATTATTTTAAGGTAAATACAGTAGCAGCAGTTGAGAGCATGCTTAATGAGAAAATTCCAGTTTTTTGTTCTTGTAGTCCACAAAATGTAACAGATTTTTATTGGGGGACTATCGTATTTTGGCTCATTATTCCCTGACATTTTGACACAAGCCAAAATGATTTCTACTACATAGTTTTATGTTGAATATTTTTTTTTTAAGCATTTAAAAATGTACTATTGTTAATAATCAGAATCTATAAATTTTTACTAAATGATATCAATAATTTACACCCTGAAGAAGTGGGAAATGAAAAAAAAGGATTCAAGTGAGCACTAGGATTGCTTAAGTAAGAAAGTAAATTTGGTAATTAACAAGATCAGTGAGCAATAAGTATATTATTGCGAATTATTATTACAGAATAACTCAATAAAAACACTGATGAACATAATGTATGTAAACTTAAAACAATATTCTAAATACTAATTTAATATACAAATTTAAACATTTTTAACTCCAAGATATCTATAAAAATATATTAAAATTTTATCTAAGGTCCTTAAGCAATATTAAAAACTCAACCCCTTCGAGTAAATATTGTAAAAATAAAAATTCAAATTAAATTATCTTAGGAGCACAGTTTGTAAAATAGAAACTCAAAAAATGGAGGCTTTTAACTAGGAACATTATATGTTTAATCCGAAAGAATTAAAATTTAAAATAACACTAGAACTAAAATTCGACTTAAATAAAATTTGAAAGCTTATAAAATAGAGAATAAGTTACAATATATATTTTCAATTTTTCCAATCTACATCAAGGCTATGTGGAAGAAAATGGTCCGGGTAGATATATTATCAAGGTCAACTATTATCATTCAACATCAAGGCTAGTTTGGAATTGAATGCACATGTTTTCTCCATTGCCAAACATCAAATATATTCCCAGTATAGGGGTCACACAGCCGGAATTCACATGTTTTTACATTGGGCATCTTAATTAAAGTTTTAAAAGGAAAGAGAAGCAAAATTTCTACTTCAAATGGACTGTTCAAGTTTGTCACAAGGGCTAATTCATTTCAGAACTTATGACTTCTATGCTTATTAACTCCAATTAAATATACTTTTCTGTTTTGATTTACTTCCTCTTTACCTGCAAATATTTTTTTTAAGATCATGGAACAGTCCAATCTTCCATCTTTATTAAATTCCCAACATCAAAAAATATGTTTTTGTTATCGATTGTTGAGAATATCTTTCCTTAAGGTTATGCAGTTTCTCCAGTATGAGGACTTTCTACTTGCTCTGGCTCTAATTCAATTAATGTCATTTGAAAGGAGCAGGCAATGTAATTTTCACCTTTTGATTGGCTTTGAAGATAATTCATAACCATTTCTTCAAATGAAGAGTTGTCTTGTACTGACTCACCGGAAGGTGTCCTCTCTTTTTGCAGATTGTTTCAATAGTTCACAGGGAATGCATCTATAGTTTTGGAATTTGTTCGAAAGTTGTGGATTTTTTTTAATGATTCCAGTACTAAATTAATACTTTGGAAACTAACTTTTCTTCTTTACTAACAGCGAAAACTAAAAGTTGACATAGATATCAACAACTCAAAAAGTTAAGCCAGTAGATGACACCCTACACATGTCTTAAAATGATGTATAGAACTTCAAGAAATTACAGATAATACAAATTAATCCTAGCTAACAATCACCAGACAAAAACAAAATTATAAAAAATGTTAGTTTGCTAAATAAAAATATTTTGAACACTTACCTTCTTATCAATGTTGACAGGAATAGACATAGTGCGTGGCCTATCACTGCACATGGTAAACGAAACCAAACTTAAACTCAGTGCGAGTTCGGGAAAGAAATACCGTTGGTATATGAACCCATACGTTTTCTCTGTATTCCCAACATAATTCAAATTTTCTAGCTCTACTAGAAATGTTAAAATTTTACTTTGTTTTAAAGGCTCCAATTGGTACAGAGGCTGTCAATTAACCAATAGGTTTTATGGTGAGAAGTGAAAAATAAAACACTGTTCATTTTATTTCCGAATTATATTCGAGCAACCAACTTTAAATAAATTATTTCACTTCCAATACAACTAACCATCCTAAAGTAGAGTCACTTACTGTGAAAACATTAAATTTAGGCAAATTTTAACTAATTATTTAAGGCATTTTCTGTAATAGTATATTTAAATATAATTGTAGTTATTAATTAATGACTAAATTCGTCAAAAGTAATATTAGGATAATCCTAAAGGTAATTACACTCCATTGCTTAAAAAGAATTCACAAAACAATGTAGTTAATTACCCAAGCTTTCCTAATTTCAATTCCTTCAATCATATAAAAAAATTAATAAATAAAAATCACATCCAAACTTATAATAAATCGCTAATGAAAAAATGCATGTAAAATTTTAATGATTTGTAGTCTTTGGAAGAGGTAGAATTAATACTGATTAAATGTTTTAAACATTAAGATACATAATTTAACATAAGTAGAAAACGGAGACGGAATAAAACTTCTACAGCACATACTCTTCAAAATATCATTGAGCTGTGGAATATTCAATTTATAACTCATTAGCTAATGCCGCTGATGAAGTAAAGATAAACATAACAATCAAAAAAGGCATGATAAACAAAACAATAAGAAAATTAACATAGAATAAGGAACAATGTTTTTAATGATGAGGTAAAAAACAGATTTATAAAAACATTTGAGACAAACACAGGTAACTAACAAAAGTGGACATCAACAATGTCAATACTTTTAAAATATTCAAATAGAAACTAAATATGTACAAAAAGTGTAACAGGACAATGATCACTACCATGAACTTGATTTCTAATTACATTGTCACACAAATGAGGCATAATCCGTTCTGAGAAAATAAAGTAATCCAATCTCCTAAGAAAAAAAAAAAGAAAAATTATTTCATTATTAATAAAAAACAAAATTCTGCTAAAACATTTAAATGCAAAACATGCAAATATAATAAACAACTCATAACTAAAATATACACTTTCATTTTCTTAATTAATATTTTTGGTTGACTAAAATTTATTGGAAGTAACGACTTTGGAAGTGCTTTTCTTAAATTTTGGAAGGTTAAAAGATTAATGAATAAAAATGTTATCTACGTCTTTAGAATAACTGACACATAGAATAACGTAAGATTGTGGAATAGCGTATGCAATATAAATAATCAATTGATTAACTTATGAAGATTAACAGCAATTTTATTGAAATTGTAGTGTAAACTGAATAGTTACAGTTGATTATTTGTTGATACAATAAGATCAATCAATAAAAACCAGTACCATTACAATCCATGAAAGGACTTGGGGGTTCAGTACTGTATTGTCTTTAAGCCAACAATTGTGCAAAGACCTGATTTGGCTGAGATTAAAATCAACCCTAAGATTTGTTCTCCGATTAGGGACATCCACTTTATAGAAGTTGGATGAGTCCCAGCAAAATTGGACCCTTCAGCACAGTAACCCAGCACTCTACACACTGAGTTAATCGGCTCCCTACATTAACCTATAGCCCAGCATACTATTTACTATGGGTTATCTTTTTATTATTTTTAATTCAGTTAGTGTTCATAAATATATTGTAAGTTTATTTAATCTTAATTTTCCTATTATTTGAGCATTAATGTTCTAAATTTAATTTAAAAAAGGTTGTTTTTTAATAATTTATTCATTAACTGTATAATATTAAGACAAATAAATAGAATGGATGGTACATATTGGCATAAATTAAGACAAGAGAAACTACCCAATGGTAGTACCAGTGTACTCAACTAACAAGTTCAACTTAGAAGGTCACGAGGCCATCTTTTAAAAAAAAAAACTAAAAACTAAAATGCATAATATGGTTTGAAAACTAGTTATATCTTAAGTAATAATATAACTTACAAATATTGTATATTAAACATTAGTCAATATTGAAGAACGACATAAATCCAAAAGAAAACTATTTACAAGATGCTGAAAACAACAGCCCATCTACCATGAAGGACTAAAAAAACAGGGTTATCAATAAAAGAAAGAAATATTATGAAACTGAACATAAAAGATAACTGAAAGCTAAGTGGCTCAAAGAAAATACTTGTATGTGGATTCAATAAAAATAGGAGAATGGTAAAGAAAGATGAATTCTTGAAAAGGGCAGCATAAGAAGAGAATATCTAAGCACAACAATATTCTTAACATTCTAGAATAATACTGATTATTTTAGTTGAACTTTTGAAGTATTTAAAAATCAATAAAATAAGTTTATTATTTTTAAAATAATACTATGAGTGTTTGAGAAAAAAATATGTGAACTTACCAGCCAGTGTTCCTAGATCTGGCATTATTGAAATAAGCCCAAAAAGTGTAAGCGCCTGTCAAATCAGGATAAAGATGTCGAAACGTATCTACAAAACCCTCTTTTAGGAGTACAGTCATACCTTCCCTCTCCTCTGGTGTAAAACCAGCATTTTTAGTGTTGGTTTTGGGATTTGCTAGGTCTATTTCAGTATGAGCAACATTCAAGTCACCACAAAGTATGACAGGTTTCTTGGCATCTAATTCTTTCAAATAATTTCTAAAATCTTCATCCCATTTCAATCGTTTAGGTAAAGTTTTCAATCCTTGACCAGCATTAGGAACATCTGGAAAAAAATTTAGGAACAAATGATAATCAAAATCAAGAAACAAGAATAATCGCAACACTACAAAGTTAAAGGTGGCTTACAGGTAGTAACTAAGTAAAATTTGTCATATTCTGCTGTTATAACTCTTCCTTCTGAATCATGCTCTTTATTATTCAATCCTTTAACAACACTAATAGGTTTTGTTTTTGAATACAAGGCAACACCAGCATAACCATCCTTTACTCCTAAAAAACAAAAGGTTTTAAAGCAGCTGACGAGGAATCATTGCGAAATTAACATTATATATAACGTTAATACATTTACCATTAACCCAATGGGTATGGTAGCCAGGAAGTTTAGCTTCAGAAGGAACTTGATCTTCACGACATTTGGTTTCTTGAAGGCAAAGAATATCAGGGTCCTCTTTTTTAACGTAATCGATACCTCCCTTCTATAAAATACAATAATAAAATTAAAAAATAAAGCACTATTATTTACTAAAATTTAAAATAAAATGATGTAAAAGAAAAATATGAGAATCTGGGTAATTATCCTGCAGGTTGTCACTTTGAGCTGAGTCACAAGTTTTGACTTTTCATACGTTTCTCTTTTAATGTTTGCCAAAAATACAAGTTATCATGAGCTTTAATATGGAAAAGAGAATGTAATTATCTTAAACGTGTATATGTTGGTATTTTAATCATTTCAACAAACGTATATCATCTACAGTTCGAAATGTTAGTTGAAACTTTTATTTCTTGATGAAATTATTACCAAAATCAACTCAACAGCCATAATTACATTCTCTTTTCCATACTACAGCTCACGATAACTTGCATCTTTGGACAATATTAAAAATGAAACAAATAAACAGTTAAAACTTGTAACTCAATTCAAAGTGACAGCCTGCGAAACAGATACCAGAATCTGATACTTGAAACTAAAACATCAATAATTCATTTTGGAGGATTTACAGGGCCTTAATTTATACTCAAAATAAACTAAGGATCATTCAATAAATTAATTAAATACTTATTAACTTATATTCCTTGAAGCATTTTTCAAGCTATAACAAGTTAAATATATTTACAAATTATTATGCCGCTGATTTCAATAGAAACAGAAATAATAAACAAATTTTCTACCTTGATCCATGCACGCAATCCAGCAACATTCCAGGTTGTAATTTTAAAATTCCACTTTTCCCCATCTGGCGTAACTTTATCACAGTCAAAATTCAGATCTTTTAGATCAGGTTTTACAAGTTCAACTTTTGTCTTTTTGGCAGGTCCATCCTCTTTGTCTTCTTTTTTCCGTTTGGTTCCTCGCTCTTTCTTAACATCTTCATTTTTCTTACTTTTTGCCTTGGGTTTCGCTTTTGATTTTTTGGTTTCTGGCTCACTATCAATATCACTATCACTTAATTCATGATCTGGAACAGCTTCCTTTTCAACCTGAAAATTACACCCAATATAATCTAAGTACATAATCATGCTGAGATTGAAATGTTTTTTTAAAGATCAAACATCTTACCTTCTTTTTCCCTTTTGGAGGCATATCATATATCAGACCCTTGAACTTAACTTGTGAATTTTCCGTGACTCCAAACAATCTGTTATTAAGAGGAAGAGGCAACAATGAGGGCGAACTAGAAAATATCTTGTCTTGGACCACCTTGTTTACAAGCAAGCTGCGCGGGAAAAACGCTATGAGTTTTCTCAACATCTAACTCCAGAATACGTTCCTAGAGAAGGTACTGGATTAGAGGAATCGTTCTACGGAACTTAATACGCATTCGGAACCGTTCCAAATGGCTACATAGCAGCTCCACTCAGAATTGTATCAGTTCACTTCTTACATACTACTGAGGTTAAGAATTAAACGCCTTATCAGAGTATTTTTGTTTTCAAAGTTTCAAAATATTTCTTTTCCAAAGAAAATTTTTTTTTTTACAAATGTAGCAAAATCACAATTACAATTCATAACAGTATGAAATTTTATTAGCAATATTTAAAATAACAATCACAATGATGCCCTCAATACTTCAAAAATCAGTTTCTTTTATCTCTGTAATAAGATTTTTTCTGAAAATTTTATTTTTTATAACATTAGAAATTAATTGTTCAATTGCCCAAGGTCTGAAAAATGGGTTATTAAAAATAAATACATAGAAATTTTCATTTATAACAGATGGTTATTGGGAGCGTTGTAGCTCAGTGTGCCGAAAGTCTCAGACAAATCCGACTATGGCAGATAAATTATTTGATCCGTCAAAAGCCACTGACGGACTCTATGGGATCTGGAGACTCTCTAGGGGTTCATCCAGCCTCCATAAATTTGCTACCAATGACTAGGAGGACATTATTGTTAAGGGTGATTTTGTAAAAATCATCTTCCGGCTAAATGTTGTCCTAAAGACAGTAAAGACTCTACCCAGTACTTAGATCAAGAACCTTCATGGGTTGTTGTGGTCCAGGTATTTGTTTTAAGCCAGATGGATATTGCTCAAACAAATGAGATGTAATTGTTTTTATAATTAGTTGAAGAGAAACATTAACTAATAAGTCTTGCAATGTAATTCTTTTTCAACTTTGATATTCCGGCAAGTAAATTGAAATTCGGAACTGTTTCAAACTGGAACACTTAAAAGAAATCTTACGCATGTGGAACTGGAATGGTTGTAGCTAATATCTATTTTACCCGCTCTATAAAACTACAAGTTACAATTCCAGCCTATAGACAGCAGTGAGGAGGAGTGATGGTCGATACATCCATTATAAACTCAAACTTCCGAACTTACTTAAAAAAAACTTTATTGGTATAAAAACAATTACAAAATTATAATTACATGAGTTACAATACTAATGACGCGTACACAGTGCTACAGTGCTGCTTGGTCTTATTATGCTAGCCTATTTATGCCTATCTTCTCTGGTGGGGAGATCTGCTGATGCTGCAGTCGAGTCTTAGGGCGAATCCGTGTCTAACTATCGATACTTTTGGTCTTGATTGTTAGCACGTACCACGCTTCAGAAAGATTTAATCTCAAATTTTTCCTAGAAATAAAAATGTTGCATTTTAAACTTCTTTTACATCTCCATTTGCCAGAAATGATGGCTGATCTGGGCAGTATGGAGAAACTCTGAGAGAAAGGGAGATTTCTACGGTCTAGAAATTCTTCAAAGAACTATAAATTTGTTGGCAATATACAAGTAATTTATTTAATTTTATTCAATCGCATCCGACTTCAAGAACGTGAAGTTCCAAGAGAGGATCTCTTAGAGAAGAACTTTTATGCATATAACAAAATTTCAAGGAGGCGTTTGGCTCCTGATAGAAATCAAAAGAGGGCTTTTCACACGCAAACCGCCCTAATCTGCTCTCTGCTGAGGAATCTCACAACAACAAGGCCAATCAAAACAAAAAAAAGCGACTGATGATCTGAACTCCCTTTGATCATTGATGAACTAAGCTCTCTTCAAAAGATTTCTACCCGAACAAAGCTTGAAAGAGTCGAACGTACACACAAACCGGGCGGGAGAATATTGAGTGTTTGTTAATTACATGTCTGTGAAGTTTTAATTAATATATGGCAATATTTTTAAATTATTCCATTTTCAAAAACCATCAAAGGGAGCTTAGGTTTGTTGATTGGCCTTCGCCTTATCTAGTGACGAGCTTCCTAAGCAGAGAGAAGTTCAGGAGGCCCGCCTAGGGGAAACTTTTATTAATCGTCAGTCTGACAATGTTTAGGGTTCTCAAGATTTCTGTTCTAAGAGGTCCACTTCTAGGGCCCTATCTTCTTGTTTAATTAAATAAATGATTTATATGTTGATGACAACTTTTAGGAAGACTCATCAATACTTGCTAACCAAATCCTTCTGCAAACACACTGCCTGATAATATTGTTCAAGCAACATACATTTTGGTATGAATCATTCAGTTGTGTTCCCAATGTAAAAACGGGACAAAAAAAATAACATGCTTTGGCCAAAGAAACTTTGAAAAACATACAAACAGATATGTGTCTGTGTGATTTGTTTTAGAGGTGTTACATAGTTTCTAATATCCTGGAAAAAGAAAAAAAATGTACTTTTAAAACTCTGATGTTAATGTTAGAGAAAAATCAAATGTAAGTTGATAATGAGAAATCCAGCAGTGATTTTCCAAGTATTTTCAATTGCAAGTAGTTCTTGAGACAGAAAACATATAGTTAATCAAGTTTTAAAATATCTTGCCAATCAATGCTTTATTGGCCATTACAGTTCATACTTCTTTTTTTTTTTTAATGGTTTGTGAGTCTTTTCAAAAACTAGTTTAATTGCATGATTTAAGAATGAAAAAATATGATACTGGGTTATTCTTGTATGATTTTATCAAAGTCGGAGGTATGTTGGGTACTAGTGTAGACTAACTCTAGCATTAATCGTACCTATTTATCATTAACTAATTCAAAAATTCGATATTTCCAGTTGGAGAATAATTTTATTTACAATCACAACTTCATTCTTATGCTTAATGGAACCCACTTTGATGTTTAATTACTTTTTTAAAAGATAGTACTTCATCTCTGCAGCATTAACCAGCTAACTATTTACAATTTTTTTCTTATCATTAATACATTCAACTTTTTTTTTTTTTAAATTGTCCTCCTTTATAAAGATTACCTAAATATGAATTCCTGGCTTTGATTAACTATAATTCTCGTCTCGATATAATATTAAAACAAAACAACAAAGAAATTCCAAAAAATAAATAAATAATAGAATTTATTTGTTGAAAAAGAAACTAGGATCACTTTTTATATCTTTAAATATTATAAGACTATAGTAGAAACAAAATAGAGAAAAAAATCCTAATTAAATATTAACCCGAAGTTAAGGGTAAAAGAGAATGAGAGGTTAACTAACAACTTTGAAAATAAGAATAAAACTAAGTAAAAATATTACAAGGTTTCTTTAAAATTCAAAAATAAAAACTATAGATAATGGGATCAGGAATACTAAAGATAAAAAAGAAGCATTATAGTTAAAGCGATAAAAAAAATATTTATTTATAGCTTTTCTTTGTCTAAGCATCAGTAAATTCTATTTTATATGCATAAAATGTGGAAACAAATAAAGAGCATGATGATTCTTCATGATTGATTTGCATTTCTTAATTTACTGAGGATCATGATAATTATGACTTTAAGTTTTTTAATAATTTATAGTTGTAAGAACTGGAATAAAAACATAATTATGAGTTCAATGTCAATTAAACTTATTTATTAAACTAAATTATTACTATAATTAATTCCTTTGAATATTGACGAATATTATACCTACTTAAACTGACAATAAATATAAATTTTTCTTCCCTACAAAAAAGAAGATCCATGGCCGTGAAATGTTGTAATCTTGCAAGCATTTATTGATCCCTTTAGAGGGATCACCCATCCTCACATTGCTACAAACCATAATTTCTATAATGGAGCAACAGACTCTAAAACCAATTGATTTAGATTAGTTTAGTTAGTACCAAGCTTTTTTGTACCACGGCCACCTATTTCAAATGAAAGCCTCCTTTCTCTTTTTTTTTTTTGAAAGTAAAAGAAAAATAACTAAATTAAGTGAGATTTTTTAATTTTTAACTGGTCCTGTGCTCCCCCAGACTTGTCTTTATGCCTCCAGGCTGGGAACCATTGATTCCAATATGATTCAAGAATGGATAAGGTGGTTTATTATAAGACGGATTATAATAAGATATGGCGAAGGGCCATAATAAGTATTATGGTGGTTTAAATCAGATTGTAAAGGACATCTTTACCCAAGGCAGGCCATTTGTCATCCTGTAACAACCATGACTCCTGGAAGGAATACACATGATAGGCTAAGTTTTTATTCCTAAACTTTATCGTTTCGAATTGCCTCCAATAGGCTTATAGGCCTCACCACGTACCCAAAAGGTAAATGGAATGCTTGGAATCCCAATTTGAACCCAAACCCTTTGAGTTTGTAATTAGGTGTACTTTTTCATACTTGTTAAGTCGCTAGGCCACCCGAAATGTGAATAGGTCTAAATTTTTTTCTTATCAGTTTGTGATCAAATGATAGGTAGTCTAATAACTACTTACTGTGTATCCATTAAAAACCTGGTTTTTATTATTAGGATTTAATGGACTGAGTAAAACTGAGTTAGGTATATTAAATATTAATAATTCTTAGAAGGTTCTCATCTGTATATAGGATGCGCGACAATTCGAGAAAGATAAAATAAAGAGGCCGGATATGACTCAGGGCTTTTGTCACTTCTAGCCGACCTTAATCGAAGATTTAATAAAATTAGATTTGATTCAAGAATGTTGTTTCTAATTTTGACCACCTGTTTTGCAGCACCTCCCGGATCAAGGGGTCAAAATATTTACGCTAGCTCAAATAAGCCTTGAAATACCCAACCGTTTTCCCTCAAAAGTCAGAGTTGAGAACTGGTACTCTCAGCGAGCAGGGTCGTGGTCCACCAGAAGGAAGATGAGCTGATCAGAAGCCAGAGGGATTCGGAAGGTAGGAACTTTCTGTTATACTATAGTCAGACTAGATTTGGGGTGATGCCAGATGGTAGCTCAGTTGTTGATAGAGCCAGTTAAATATTTTTGTTGTTGGTGCGTTTCAACCACAAAACAGATGGGAGACCTTATATTTAATCTGTAATTATAATTAGTGCATATAGTATTATGGTTAAACAGGGTGGAACTTGTTTTAAATGGTATATGATTTTAGTTCTTATGTCATTAGGCAGAATTATTATTGTTAATTATCGTGATTATGGTGAGTCTTATGTTAAATTAGAGTTTTTATTTTAGTTATTATTTTGTTGACTAGGAATTTTGGTTTAAATTTGTAATCATTATTTTATTAAAGCCTTTAGGATTATTCTTATTAATAGAAGTTGAGTGTAATTTTTTATTTTAATATAATAATAATAATATCTGGCGCAACAACTCGACAACTAGTCTGGGCCGCCTCCAGCATTCTCCGCCAGTCAGCTCTATCCTGCGCATCATCCCTCCAGTTTCTAGCATTAAGAAGGGTACGTGCATCCTCCGCTAGAGCCTCCATCCACCTCACATTTGGCCTCCCTACTCTCCGTGTGCCATGGATTCCCTCTGTGAGAATCTTCTTGGGAATCCGTGTGTCCTCCATCCCTGCCACATGACCTGCCCATCGCAGTCGGCCAAGTTTAATTGTTCTGACAACATCTGATGTCTTATAAAGGTCGTATACCTCTCAATTGTATCCCCTTCTCCATATTCCTCCCACTTTTACTGGTCCGAAAATCTTCCTCAGGATTGTCCTCTCGAAGATTAGGATCCTTTTCTCATCTGCCTTTCTTAGAGCCCAGGCCTCTGAGCCATACCGGTTGAATTAGTGTTTTGAATATCAGCAGCTTTGCCTGCCCAGAGAGGAACCTGCTAGTTAGTTGCTTCTCTTTAAGCTATAATAGCACCTATTAGCAGAATTAATTCTTCTTCTTATCTCCTGAGACATGTCATTTTATGAATTAACTTCTGTTCATAAGTAGCCGAAGCTGCCAATCGGTACTGACCAACTTCGTAGTAATCCTCTTTTTCCTGGGTTCCTCCTATACGCATATAATTGGTCTTCTGTATGTTGACATTAAGCCCAAGTTTCTTGGCTGCCTCTTCCAGTGCTAAGAAAGCTTCCCTCAGCGCCCTTTTAGATCTTGCCATAATGTCAAAGTCATCAGCATACCCTAGGATTTGGACTAGTCTGTTAAACAGGGTTCCATCTACCTGAATCTCGGAATTTCTTATGGCCATTTCTGCTCCAAGGTTGAAGAGTAGGCAGGCAAGGGAATCTCCTTGTCTCACACCTGTATCTCTGTCGAATTCTTGTAAAAGATCTGATTAGACTTTCACAAGACATTTTGACCCTTGCATTGTCATTTTCACAAGACGAATGATCTTTCGGGGTATACTCAGATCATTTAGGGATCAGTATAATTCATTGCGGTCCATGCTATCGTAGGCTGCTTTAAAATCTACAAATAGATGGTGTGTGGCCACCTTGTACTCTTTGCACTTCTCCAGAATTATCCTTAGTGAGAATATCTGGTCCACCGTAGACTGCCCTCTTCTAAAACCTGCTTGATAATTTCCCAGCTCTTTCTCTGCATGTGGTGAGAGCCTTGCAAATAAAACGTTCAAAAGATTTATTTTAATATAGTAGAGATTAATTTATATACAAGGATGTTTCGGGTTCATTTCTTTACCAAGCTTCACGACATGTCCTCGACTTTACCCTGTCCTCACCCAACCCTTTTTAGCTGTCCATAGGGTCCAAGAGAGTTCCGCCGGTAACAAGGGCATGAATATTAAAAACAATAAAAATTTCGAAATATCCAAAATATAGATTTATATTTATTTACTAACACTCTAGATCTTATAAAAACTTTTATAATTTTATAAAACTTATATTTTGACTAGTCGAGAAAGAAAATCGAAATAAATAAATAAATATATTGTATACATATATTGCTGATGCAAACACACACACATATATATATATACATGTGTGTGTGCTTGTATGAATGTATGGTGTTGCAGCCTGTTCTAAAATACACATGTTTTAATATCAATAAAAAAGGAAACCACATTTTAAAGTTAATAAAAAATTAAGAACTAAGGTAATTATTCCGCAGGTTGTCATTTTGAGTTGAGTCACAAGTTTTAACTTTTAATTTGTTTCCCTTTTAATATTTTCCATAATTACATTATCTTTTCCATACTAATGCTCAAAATAACCTGTATTTTTGAAAAATTAAACCAATAAACAGTTAAAATCTTATAGTGACTCAACTCAAAGTGACAACCTGCGGCGCAAATGCCAGAATTAATGTGTCTCAGTTATGAAATAGGCATCATCCTTTCCAGGAATCTATAAATTTATTTTAATTAAAAGTTATTCTATGGTTGAGTAGCCATCACTGCATACTTCCTTAAGGTGAATACAACTCTTTATATTCATCAAACTTTCAAGGGAAAATTAATACTGAGCACCTGTGTGTTCCTTTAAAAGGAAATAAATGTAAATGACACCTTCTGGGAAGTGGACAGCTTCTTTATGAGTGATTAACATGGTAGCAGCCATGCCATACATGAAAGTAGGAATCCCTGGAAAAGGAAATAGGTGAATATATAAGGCTGGCACTAGAGAAAGATATTAATAATTTCATTTACCAAGGTTAATAATCTTAATAACTCCAAATAGAGTATCATCCAGAGTGAGATCTTGTTCAGGTCTTTTAGTGCAATGATATTTCATATATGGGAAGCATCCAGTCCTTAAAACATGGTAATTACTAGAATTAACTTTCCAGTTAAAATGAGATTTGCCAAATTGATCATTAACAACACTAGAGTATTTAACGAAATAAGATGTCCAAGGTGGTTCTTTTTTTTGTTTCAAGTAGGCTGTCAATACTTCAGAAACTTTAGGGGTGAACTTCATGTTCAGAAATTTACTTTTAAGAACAATTAAACGCTGAACGGGAGAAGTCGATCGTTCGTCATGGAACTATTCCACCATAGTTAATTTCATCAGCTAGCTTAGCACTAGACTGATTAAAAGCAATAAGTAATTTTTAACTTAAGTAATGATAAAATAAAAACTTATTTATAATAAACAAGTTATCAATCTTGTAGTTTTTGCAAGGTTTTTTTTTTCGAAAAGCGAATTGCTTGCACTTCAGCTATCGCTGCTGGTTTGTGTGAAGTAGTTGATGGCCATAATATAATGATGATTATTTGGTCATTCCATTATTTTAATATTTGAGTTAGTCGTTATGGTCAGGAAAAATCAATAATCTTACGATATTCCAAGTACCATAAATCCGCTTCGTTATGATTAAAAGTAGTTCTGTAGAATTTAAAACTAACATAATGAAATGTACACACATTTCAGGATTTGAGGACATCCTCAAAATCTGAAATTTCACAATTCAATGTTTTATAAACCATATATGTTCATTATCCCCACATAAAAGTACGTCCTTTTCTCGTGAGTTTCAAGTCTTCAGGGAGAGGAGTGGCTCAGTGGTAGAGTACTGAGCTGCCATGCCGGAAATCCTGGTTCAAATCCCGCTGCAGGCCATGATTTTTATTTAGTCTGTTTGCAGCAGGTGGTGGATCATATATGATCTAGGACCCTCCTGGGGCACACCCAGCCTCTATAAAATATTATAAAAATAGGGTACCCAAAATAAGGGGGGGAAATCTGGCGGTTGAGCGTGACCTAGGACAAGTCCTTGCAGAACCGTTGTCCATGAAACAGTACAGTCTCTACCATGTACTGAACCCCAGACCCTTCATGGGTTGTAGTGGTACAGGTTTTTTTTTTTTTTTAAGTCTTCATGAAATCCATAGCTGAAAACTAAGCCAAAGCTCTCACTTAGTTTTTTTCTTTCATGGCAAAGATCCAAGATAAATCATAAGGACACTTATTTTTCAATATATGGTAAAACCAGTGATATTGTACGGGACTGAGACTTGTGTGCTTTCCCAGTTTAAATAAACTTCTTAAAATAGAGAGAAGGATTCTTAGGAGAAGGGCCCAGAGTAACACCAGAAGGATACTGGCTGAAACCTAACAAAGAAATTGACTTTGAAATGAGTGACTTGGAAACAGAAATGAGGGTTAGAATACTCATATTTTATGGTTACAAGAAGAGAATGAACGAGGAGAGACTAATAAAAAAAAATTTCACCAAAATTATAGGCTACAAATTCAAACAAGAAAAGAAAACAAGAAACACGAGTTTACACTAGATTTATTAGGAAACAGAACGGAATACCAAAAATTCCTCAAACATGCGGTTCTAGTGGCAGACAGAAAAAAATTTCCATCCAAGGCCTGGTCTGAAGAAAGAAGAAAAACCTTCAGTGAAACCATGAGGAAAAGATGGGCCGAGAAATAACTGGAAAAAAAACCTACATCATAGTCGCTTAACCCTTCGTGGCTGTTTCGGGTCAAATAATAACAATAAATATATATATACACATATATATTCTGTAATTCTTACTTGGTACTGCAAAGTTTTTATATATTTTTTATACATGTAGTTCTTAGCCCTCAAGATGGCCTACACCATAGGCCGAAACATTGGCATTATAAAAAATAAGTTATTATTATTTTTGTGTCAACATTGACTGCACCCCCTGACCAATTCTATCCTTCATTAGAATCATCCAGTCAACTATTTTCCTGTCTAACTGTCTATATAATTTATCTTATATATATTGTTTTCTACCGAATTTCATTTTTTTGTATTTATCTTAATTTAGTTCTAAACTTGGTGTTCTAGAATAAGTTTCTAATTTATAAACAATTTCTTCATTCTAGGTCATTGACTGCTATAAGAATAAAGTCAGCTTACATTGACATATTCTGCCTTTGCCGTGCAATAAGTAGTACACCCTCTAACCCAAGAATGAAAATGTGTTACTAAGGCTATTGTTTAAACAAATTTAACACTATCTGATTCGGTGCATCATAGGTGAACTGTACTGTTTCTGATACATTAAATTATTTTTTAATTAAAGAAATTACCAAGAAACCCAAAATAAAGGGTGTTAGCCTCAGCACATGGCAGATATTGTAAAAAGAGGTAGTTTGGGGCAAGATAATGAACAATCTCCAGGTTTCCTCCGTTGAGAGCTATCGAGGCTAACTGTCAAACAGATTATATAATTCATTTGACACAGTCAAACTTGAACTAGAGTCCTTGAGATCAGTAATCCATCACTTCCGTACTCTAAGTTACTTAACTAGTTTCAACTAAAGCTTATATATGTAAGCTCCCATGTACCTGCTGGTTATATTGTTATGATATACCTCAAACAGTTAATGTATTGAAGAAATGGGTAATTCAGGGTGGCCTGTGGTCTACTGGTTAGCACGACAGCATAGCGTATACTCGAGATCGCGGATTTGCAGCCCACCAGGTAGCTGTAGGATTCTTAAAGAGAGTAAATAAGGCTTAATTATGCCATCTTTTGGAAGGAACGTAAAATGGGGTCCCGAGTCTGTGGGGTGTCATGTACTCGTTAAAAATCACTATCTTGATTAGGATAGGCAAAATTTAGAACTCCCAATGTAGCATCGTACGATTAGCCATAGCAGCATAAAGTGACGTTATATGAATAAAAAAAAATCGAAACTGATCCTGTACTGCAGATCGTACCAGTAGTAAGCTCTAGTAAAAATTGATGGAATTCTCTGGCTCGATTTTTCTATCTTTAAGCAAATAATTCTGCTTATAATAAATTATTGCGCTTAACAAGAACGTTACATTTCAACTCATGGACTAGAACTTTAGAGAGAAAATACTTGAATAATAAATGACTTAATTCACGAGATTAATTTATAAGTTCAATAAATTTAACTTATATATGGCCATGTCAGGTAACTTTTAGACGTCACATCATATCATAGTGGCCAAGTTATTTTCAGATAAGGTTATTTTACCAAGTTAGAACCTACTTTTCAACCAATGTAAGAAGTTATTGTTGTATTCAGTTAATATTTTCCATTATTCAGAGTCTATTAATATTTTTTAATTATTATAATTGCAGACAATGGCGGTAGATCCTTCAGTAGATGAATCTCAACTCAGAGGACTTTCCAAATACTTCAATTCCAGCACTATGACTGGAAGGGCTAATGTAATTATTCCTATTTTTATTTATCTAGTCATTATTAACATTATTTCACTAAAACTTATAAGTTCAATCGAAAATTCTTTTGATAATGAAAGGATCATTCTTTATTGTAGATTAATTGTTTGTCAGAAATAAAATTGGTGTGGTATTTATCTTTAATTTTAAAACTTATTTTTATTATATCGTATTTAGTTATCTTATTTATTTATTTACGAGGAAGTCGAGCAAGTCGAAATGAATTTTTCAACTCAATTAAATTATGATTTAAAAGGATTTGTTGAAACAATTGATACAACTTAAAATTTAAGTTTGAATCATACCTTTTTGGTAGCTTTTTTGCACATATAATGAATATTGTTTATGAAAAACACTTTATAAGCACTAGTATTACTACACTTAAGGCCCCCTTAAAAAAATAAATTATTTTTTATAATCAAAAATCCTTGTATAAAAGTGAGGGACACCTATAAAGTTATTCAGACTTTGTAATAATCACCTGATTATACCAGTGATATCTACAATAAATAGCTTTGTTGAAGATGCCAAGGCCTACGTACAGAAATCCGTCTTAACTGTTTATGAACAGACTAAAGAACCCATGTTAATATTATCAGGGTTAAATAGAAATAGATTGTTTTATAAACAACTTTAATCAAGCTTAACTGTTATCTGGTGTTAAATAATCTATGTGATTAGATTTTTTGGCACTTGTATGTTATGGTATCACCAGTTTAGAATTTAAGATAATTGATTTAATTTGAAACAAATAATAAACCTATGTTTTTATTAAACTAATTTTAATTGTTTACACCAATTCGAAAATCAGTAATATCTAATAAAATTTGGGCGGATGGGTCTTTTCCCTTGAGTTGTGTAAATAAACTCAAGAGTAAAGACTTCACACATAAACATAGCATGATAACAAGTCAAAAACTTCTACAGATTCATTTATCCCCAATTTTCTTGCAGCTTTGTTTGGAATACCTCCAATATATTTTTGTACCATAATTTATAGCCATATCATGACCTCTAGATTATACCTTTGTGTTAGGTAACAGTCCATTACTTTGAAGTAATGTTATGACCGTCTTTTCGTCTTGAACCTCGTGAAATATTCTTTTTAAAGTGTACATTTTCACATAAATAAAACTCACTGTGTAAAAACCATATAATTACCAATTTACTTATCTTTACTTCACATGTGTTTTATAATCATGAATTTCAATGAATTCTATTAAATTCTAAACTGGTGATACCATAACGTACAAGTACAGATTTTTTTTATTGATACCAGAGCTTGCTTATATGGAACTATTCAAAACACAAATAGGTTGCACCATAATTTGTTGTAACTGATCGTTCTTAGTCGATCATGATGGTTATTAGTGTAAATTTGTATTTTAAAATACCAGCTATAACTTTTTTGGGTTCTTTTCCTATATTGCTACTGTTCTTTGATTTTGTAAGTTGGAAAGTTCATGAGTCATTTTAAATAAACTGGTCACTTAAGTTTGTTGAACCTCTGCTCTTTTTTATCTTTTTTCTTCACCAATCAATCAACTATCTCGTTCTATTAGGAATGATATTGTAGTGTGATATTTTAAATATGTTTTTTGTCCTAAATATTTTAAATATATTGTTATGCTCCTGTTCTTTAAGAAGATATTTGAATTTGAACTCATCAAATTTAAAAAAATTTAATTTGGAACTTTGAGAAATAAAAAAAGAAAACTAATAATTCAGTTGGTGTTACTTCAAGTAAAATCTATTAAACTACATTTCATTAACTATCATAAGTTTATTATAGCTATGTTTTTATATAAGTTTTCATGTATTTGTTACTTATCCATTTCTCTTTCTTTTCTCTTTTTTTTTTAGGTAGCCAAAGCTACTTATGCCGCTGTTGGGTTATTAATTTTATACCTTTCAGTGAAACCGAAGAAGAAGTAAAGAAAATGTCAACAGATATTATCTAGGAGTTATTAAAATAATGTTATACTTTATACTTTAAATAATGGTTATGTAGGTCTTTTCTCTTCATTTTATTGTACAATATTTTTTTTTTAAAATTATTTTAATGTAATATATTTTGTAGTTTTCAAAAACATATTACTTCAAAATAATAAACTACCTATATAACAATTTGATTTTCTTTAGTTAAACCCTCTAATTCCTTTTATAATTATATGTAACTAACCCCATTTTATCATGTTTCAGTTCACTTTTATTATGTATGTATGATGTATGTTCTTCATTCAAGAAATTACCTATGATTCATGAATATACTAAACAAATGGACATCAGTAATCCTTTAGTGTTTAATTTTAGTAGAACCGTCGAATTCCTCTCGTATTCAATCCAAAATCCTAAACGCTCCTTATTTTGTCACAAATAAAACCATCCATAATGACCTTAACGTTCCATATGTTACCCATTTAGCCCATTCCAGATACCTATCATTCCATAATAAACTCCAGGCCTATTACTCCATCCTTGCATCCAATTCCATCCCGGACAATCCTCCTAGGCGTCTGAAGAGAAGATGGCCTCGGGACCTTCTATTATAGAAATGTTATTAGAGTGCTGCCAGTGGGTAGTGCCTCTACATGTCCTATCATGTATTTATTTATTCATATACCCCTTGTACTAGATGCATATATTACAGTTGGACAATTCAATAAAATTAAATTAAAATTTAGTATAAAATGAGTTATATTTGTACTGTAAGTTTTGGCATTAGGTACCGTACCATCTTCATCCTTTACTATTTTTGAATTATTACAAAATTGTATTTATTATTTTTCATTTTACCCAAATTAAAATAGAAGTATAACTGTGTTCTAAATTAACTATTAGGAAAGCTGCATATTTTAAAGAAAATTATGTTACACATGGAATTGTACCAAAGAAGTACATATAGTAATAAATATTTACATTAATGATTTTCAAATTTGTATGTTGTATGTTGATTAAAAATCCCTTCCTAAAGTTAAATAACCTTAAATTTTCCCCATACTAGTACATTTTAAACTAAAGATAAAATATTCTACAATGTAGGGACCAGATCAAGCTAGACTTCGCTTCTGTTCAATTGCTGCATCTATTTTCTTATAACTTTTAAGGATATTCATGAACTTGAAAAAGTATATAATCAGCCCGATTGTTAAAATAATATCGTGAGTTCAAAGCCAGAACATGTTAGTATTAAAATTTGGTTAGTTGAGGTAATTTAAATATATGTATGTATATATGATTTATACAATTGCCAGTTAATACAATTAATTTCTTAATTATAAGAATGAAATATTAGACAAAGTCCTAGGAGTAGCCTTTTTAGACAAGTTGAAGTTGAGGAGGTAGACATGCTTACATGTACTAAGATTGGCTTAATGCTTTCGTCTAATAAAACACTGTATTCATAAATTATTATTTTATTGTTTTGAAGTATATAAATCATATATGTAAAATTGTAGAGAATATTTGGTGCTTGTGTATTAACCGGTCTGCAGTGACTGTTATCCGCTATTGTTTATAACCTGAACACTAATAATACTGATACCGATAACATCTACCGTCTTTTTCATATTAATGGAAATTGAATTATATACAATATAATACAAAACGTAATAATAAAACACTAATTCTAGACCCCTCTAGCCACATCCCTCTTCTTATATAAATGTTTTCCCTCCACTTTTGAAGGAAACATCTCCATTTCAATCCTTGTCAAATTCCATTTGATGACCTTATTCACGTGGATATGGAGGGCTATTTCCAAAGTGTTATTCTGTTTATTTTAAATAGGCAATAACTAAAGGAATAAAACAAAATTAAATTTTAAATCCATACAGAAATTTAAATTGACAATAAAAAAAAATTAACAAAACCAAACCGTATAGAAAACAATTTAATAACACACACACACAATGAACTCAAATGAGATGAGTGATAAGAAAAGGATCTAGGATATAAGGAGGTAGGTTTCATGCAGACCGGCTAATACACAAGTACCCATTATTTCCTCAGATCTTTCATATACAAAATATGATGAACGAACTCTCAGCACTTTTTATGTTTCAACTACTCATACAATACAAATCAAAAATTCAGTCCCAGAAAGCCAGACCTCGTCTCTGATGTCTCCTACATATGTTTCCATAAAACGAAAATATTCAATTATTCCACTATCATCTGGAATTTATTCCTATATTTTCTACCTTATTCATTCCTATCTATTCATCACAATAATACCCTCTCCTTTTCCAACATCTTAGTTTTTGAACAGATGGTCTAAAATCATGTAAATTTAATTATGGCTTTCAATGTTCACTAGCTTATTTACTTTTATTGACTGGATGTAAACATTTACAAATTTGATCACCCAGATATGTTAGCTGTTTATTCTATATATGTTTGTAATTCTGAAGGGCTAGAGTCTCAAGATAAATATTTTTACACATTAATTATCTTGGTTTCCAATATGATTTTATGAAATTAGCATTTTAATTTTAAAAAAGATTTTCACATCTCTGGTTTATTTCTTTCTGGAAATATCCTATGTATGGGGTAGTAACGCAAAAAGAGGTAAATACAAATTAAAAAATCAGAATAATAAAGAGGAAATTCAAAATATATATGCTTCAAGGATTTATGCTCTTCATTAACCCAACCTTAACTTTAAATTAAAAATAGACTTACTAATATGTATAATATAATGAAATTTTGAAGAATAACATGTAGTATCTTAAAGATATCAATAAACATGGTAAAATTTATTACCATAATCATTGTACTTAGTAAGGGCAATACTGTTTCTAGGCCAGTTGTAAAGGGAGTTTAGCTGAAATCAGCTTGTGGTGATCTTATAAGATAATAATTAACATAATTTGTTTCTTCAAAACCATTGAAGGGTCGAGTATCCACTTTATTTACTTATTTATTTATATTAAGTGCCAACGTTTTTCAATTTTTCTTTTTTTTTCTGTTATTCTTTTTTTTTATGTTTTTCCTTCTCAGCCTTGAAGGTGGCCTACACTGTAGGCCGAAACATTGGCACTTAATATAAATAAGTTAACCTTATTTAGTGTTATTAACGACTGCACCCCCAGACAAATTATATCCTTCATTATAATACTTTTTTGTATTGTTTAGCAGGAGTAAAATTATGAGGCGACGAACGCCTACATCATGACTTATATAATAATGATAATTTTTTAAATTTCAGTTTGATATATAATTACTGATAAACTTTTTCTTTTCTTTTATTTAATTAATTGACTGATGCAGTGCTCTACAGAACAATATTTTTCAAATAATGAATTTAATTTAAACTATTGAGCAGTGTCAGTGAATAAGACACTCAACTCTCAGTTTTTAAATATAATACAAATTCAATTTTATTGGAGAAGCAAGTTTGGAGATATATATATATATTTCTATGGTCAGCTATACTTTCACAATTATAAGTTATATATAAGTTATAATATGTTAATTATTATCTTAAAAGATCACCTTTAGCATAACCATTAATTACTAAACTATGGTTTTTTATTAATAAAAGCAATGTTCAAGATTAATATTATTAATTAATATAAATTATTAAGAAGATAATTAATAATTTATTAATTTGTGTTAATTATTTATTAATACTGTAATATTATTAAGATTAAGATTAATGTTATAATAATGGATAAAACTCAATACATAATTGAATCTAATTCATCAGTCTAACTGAAATAAATCATGATAGACTCATACATTAAGAAAGGCCATGGTACCAAACCATAATTTATTTTAATCATAAAATGTCAATCATATATCTCTAAAGTATAATTCATATAATTATAGAGTATCATTGTATTCTGTATTAGAGAAATGATAGCCAGTTATATACTGAAAACAATCGGACCTACTCCAAGAAGAATCTTCATCGAAGATCCCTTGATTTCGGGCATGCCATTTTCACGCCAGCAGAGCATATTATGCCTGTTTGTTAATTTTCTTTTTAGAACTAACGGATTTTTATTTTTTCAAGGAAATGATATTTTATTTTAGATCAACTATACCTATACAAAGAACGCTTAAACAGCACATCAAATATACTATATTCTTCTAAACTGCATTTATTTTACATAGAACTGAACTTTATATTGGAAAAATATATTTATTTCAAGTTTTGAAAATATTTGTTTAAGAAAATCAAAGAAAATAATTTAAAAAAAATCAATTTAAATTTAATTTAAATCAATGAATCCTCATAATTTGGATAGAGCTCGAAATATTCCTAATCCTAGTTGGTTTGACAGAACTACATTCTCCAAATCATTTTACTAAACACATTCCACACTATTTATGTTTTTCTTGTATTTATTTATAAAATGTAGACTCACAAAGATATAATAAATAAAAATATAATAATGTAAAAATCAAAATTTTTTAATCCCCAAAATCATTCTAAATATTTAAATGTTTTTATTATATAGCATTATACTAAATTTCAATTTATGAGTTTTGAATAGTAGTATCTATAAATTTAATAAATACAGAAAAGATATTATTAGTTATTCTGAGTAATAATTTTACAAAGAAAAACGTAAAACAGATAAGATAATGATTGATCTGTAGGCTTATGAACATTTCCTAATGTGGAGCAACAATTGTTTAAATGTCTTGATAAACATGGAATAATTGACGAATTTTTTCCTATATTTTAATGGATGTAACCTGATTTTCAGATTCTTAAATGGGAACAAAACTATGAAGATTAGAAAGTTCATAAAAATTATAATTCTTTTATCAGTAAAAAATATTTTTATAATTAGAGGTATAAACAATTGGCTTACTTGTACTAGGGGCTCTAGATATTTTAAGCCTATCTCTAATTTTTGCTTCTGCCTTGAAATACGAGTGCATTTTATCTTGAAGAAGCTGTTCAACCTACAATTACATTTAAATTACTGAACAATTGTCGTTATCAATTTCTTGGATAAATATATCTTTAAAACTTTGATATGACGTGATTTTTAATGCAATATCTTCAAGTAAAGTCCCAAATAACGTGGTTTTATCCTAGTTGAACGATCTTAGTGTTTCCTTGCGTATCGGTTCCATTTCAAATACCTAATTCAGATCTTCAAGAAAGAGTTTGAAGAATTGAAAAATTATTAACGGCGGTAATCGCGTTCTTTATCGTTCGAGAACTGTTTTTAAGAATTGGATCCTTTTAAGTTCAAATGATTTAATCGACGAAGTTTTCAAGAATTCTGGCCGGGCTACTATTAGAGCTCTTCAATAGCAAGCAAGGACGAAATTATTTACGGCACACTTGCAGTGATCCGCCATGTCCATTCCCTGAGGAGGTCTTCAGTCCTTAGGCTCCTCTGATGAGGTTGAATTTATAGTGTTTAATATGTTCGGATACTGACCAAGTGAAGCTAAAGGTAGGTTATTATTAATATCTAATCCTAATATAACTTATTCTTCTTACGGCCGCTCTGTATTTAAATGTGTGCAGTATTGACTTCAGGTGGGCTTCAAGGTTAGGTTCTTTTTACTCGTAGTTAATAATACACGATGCATGTTCAAAAATAAATCCCTTCCGGGTTGTAAATTAGATTGAAGTGATACAGAAAAGAGATATGAAAGCTAATTACTATTTTGTATATTTCGTAATTTTAAACTTTTTACCATCTTTCACTGCAGTCATGGAGGACTTCATTTCTTTTAGTCACTCACCCGTTCTACTTTTGTTTTAGTTCCTGATAGACACATCATACCATCATTTAATCACCAAAAATGGCAGATTTTATATTGGCTAATGAACTAGATGATGATATTGGAGATTTTGATGCAGGGGCATCAACCAATAGTGACAATGATAAGGTTGATAGCTCATTAATTAAAAGAATTCTTAGTGAAATGAAAAGTGAGTTTAATAGAGGGATTGGTAGTATACCTTATAGTAGAATATTTAAAGATGATGTTGATGACCCTCTGCCAGAGTCCCTGAGCTCAAATCTGGACGCAGTAGAAAACGGTTTGACTATTGATGAAAAGGTACCCTTAAAAATTGAGGATGAAACAAATGAGAATTCTGTAGTTACCAAGCCAAAAAGTATTGAAGAAGTCAAGCATACATCAGAAAGTATTAATTCTATAATATTTGGTGATAAGGAAAATGAGGTTGCTGATGAAAAATCTGATTCGAAGTCGGATGACACTTCTGAGAAAGCAGTCCCTGAGGAACCCGAAATACCAAAAAGAAAGCGAGTCAGCAAAGAAAGTCAGAAGAAGTTGGACAAAAATCCTGAAATTCCAACTGTTGAAGATGTGCCGGAAAAGAAAGGTAGAAGATCTATGAGAAATATTGAAAAAACTGACCCAGAATTAGGCTTGAAACGTTCATCTCGCCGAATGTCCAAAGAATATTCACGTGAATCAGTATTACAGAATGCCATAGCTAGAAAAGAAAAGTCTTTTAATTCCCTTAATCCGACTGAAGAGAAACAAAGGAGATCGTCTCGACTGTCGGATGAGAAAAGTGCTGCAAAAACACGATCATCTGTAAAAAATAATTCAAAGGTAACTGTTGAAACAGAATCACCCTCATCTAAAGTGGTCAATGTCAATACAAAAGTAGTAAATGGGAAGATATCTAAAGTGAATAATAGTGAAGTAGAGGCTGATAATGAATTAAAGAAGGCAACTAAATTAGATACATTCTTAAAAATCAGCTCTTTACCAGATTCTGAGCTTCCTTCAGAAGATGATCTCGCTAACAATTTTCTGCCAGAAAATGAATGGGAAAAAGGTAATCTTATTAACTTATAATTTAAGTTAGTTGTTAATTTTTGTCACATTTTAAAACATACTTTTCCTTCTTCTTGGCTACAGATAGCTCATCAAATATTAGCAGCAATAGCTCTCAATCAAAGAAAAATAAGCGCCCTTTTCCTAATGATCAAGTCCAACCTCCAGGTATGTTCTAATTTTTACCTAACAGTTATTGTTGTTTATTAAATTTCATTTTGTAATCTATGGATGTTTTATTTTATGTTTACTGTTATTTTTAGCTAAAAGGCCAAAGCCAAATAGCTCCCCTGTTCCACCAGAAGCGTCTGAGGCTCCACAATATGAAAGTGATATACCATCTATGGTAAAGTATTATTTTAATGTTCTATATACAATAAAATGCTAGGCCATCTGCACTGTTTATCATTTGTTAGTTTCAAATTATTGTTAATTTAATTTATTCCAAAAAAAATGTAATTTGTTTAAATAATTTATTCCAAACATTTTAAAATTGTTGGTTATTTAATTTCTTCAAAACAGTTTGACATTTTTGTTTATTTTTGTTATTTCAAACAGTATGAAATTATTGTTCATTTAATTTATCACAAAAAGTTTGAAGTTATTGTTTAAGTAATTTATTTCAAAAATTTTTAAATTATTGTTTATTTAATATGTTTCTAACAGTCGTTGCTAGTTTTAAAAGTTAAAATTTATCTAATTATCTTATGGCTGGAGCTATCCATAGCCTAAATTTTGAATTGTTTTTTCATGCCTTGAAGAAACCTTAGTTTACATTGAAATTTGTGACCTGAATATTTATATTACAACACAATGCCAAATATGGTAATTTAAGTGGTTTAACTAACTATGTTCAGGATTTTTTACTAGGATGTTAAACATTTTTTATTTCAAACTTATTATATTAGCTATTTGTTTTTTATATATGTTACGAATATATATTTAATAAATTAAAATTTGATTAATTGTTACTGATCAACTTATAAATGCTTCTTTTTATTTATATTTTTATTGCAGGCATGGGTCAACGGCGTTTGTGAATGTTTAACAGATGGAGGCTTGTATCCCAGTAAAGGAAGTATTTTGACAACTAAATACTGTCGTGCTCTAGACACTTTTGAGAGTCGAATAATAGGTTGTTGTAATCAAATTGATGGAAATACCCCTCTTCTTCGACCTAGCAAGAACATACCAATGATGCTCATGTGTGAAGTGCATATTGAGCGATTAAAAAGGCATAATTGTTGCCCTACTTGTGGACTTTTTTGCACTCAGGTATACATATATTTGACTATATAATGTATTTTAATAAATGTTTTTTAATATATAATAAATTAAAATACATTTTTTTACCCCAAGAAATTTAATATCATCAAGAAATACAAGCATAATTATATCATGATAATTATTTTAATTTATCTTTTTTTTTCCAATTGATCATGAGCGCTTTTTAATTATTTTCAGGGCAACTTTTTCCAGTGTAAAGATTATCACTTTTTCCATAAAGAATGCGAGCTGAAAAGAGATGATTGTTATCTATGTCCTCATTGTGCCTCGGAAGATTTTATAGAAGTTAAGTTAACTCTTGGATCTCATCAGTATCCAGTGTTTTTGCCAATGCAGAAACCACAAAATAAAGTGTAATTAATTAATTTTATTTTAATTGCTTTATTGCCATTTCTTAGGATCATTTGTTGCTGAGCTAAATGTTTAAATTATCTTAATAGAGTTGATTTTGTAGTTGTTGATCAATGCAGAACTTTTTAAACCAGAAAACTTTGAGGGATCCTATTTTTCATTTTCCGATGTTAATGTGAAGGTTTTCCTTCTTCCTCAAGCAATAAAAAAGTAATTTGTTATAAAATATATTATCACATACTAATTAATTAATTATTAAAACTCTATAATTATATTTTGTTTGTTAATGATTGCTGTGTAATCAGTACAATTAATCTTTTCGAGTCGAGGCTCAGGTTTGTTAAATTTCCTTTTTTACAAAAATTTACAGACATGAAATGTCACTTTTTATCTTTAGTAAAGAGATTGGATGTAGTGAGTTTTTAAAATGCACACAATTTTTCAATTAAAAAAAAAATCATTTAGCTTGTAAGAAACATTAAAAACAAACAAACTGAGAGACAGTATTTTACTGCTTCAATTAATAAAGATTCAATCATACGTAGTAAGGTCCAAAAGTTTCCGGCCTGGGATAGAAGGAGAGGTGAAAGAAAAAACTGGTCTTACTGTTTTTCAATATATTCTCCTCTAAGTTCAACACACTTAATACAACGCTTTGGCCTATGATACCATGAAACAATTAATTTTCTTCTTTGTTCAAAAAATGTTCTTCCACTGCTGCTTGGAGTTCTTCGTCGGTGTTAAAGTCGCTAGGGGCCAAGTCTGGGCTGTATGATGGATGAGAGATTTCTTGGAATCCACAGTCCTTCACAGCGGACTTGGAAATGGAAAAGAATTTTTGGAACCCATCTTGCACTAACCTTGTTCATATGCAAATGTTCTTTGATGATCCTCAAAACACTTGTTTTTGAAAGCCCCAACCTTGCTGCTATTTCCTTGGTTTTCAAGTTGGATTGTTTCAGAAGTGACAGATTCCTATGGGCGACCGGGGCGCGGGTCATCTTCCAGACGTTCTCTCCCTAACTTAAATAATTTTGCCCATTCTTTCACTGTGGAATACCAGGGGGAGGACTGCCTGTGTACACAATCCAAGCGCTCTTTAATTTGCGCAGGAGTAAGACCCTCTTTACAAATAAATTTAATAACCGCACGATACTCGAGTTTGAACATTGTAAAAATGGGGAGTTTCCTTCAAGGCTGGACACTGACTGACAGGACTGAGGAAGTGCGGCCGATGGGTATGGAGTGAGCAGGCATGGACCTGCATAGGGGTGCAGGTCCCGGCACGTTTGAAGGAGGGGAAGCAGGACAGGCCAGAAACTTATGGACCTTAGTGTGTACACGGACCTTGGAAAGCAATTTTATGAATTTTCAGTTTTATTACTTTATTTTACAACACTTTTCATTTTAATTTATTTAAATTTTGTATTTTGATTTTTTCCCTATACTTTCAGCCCTCACGCTCGAATCACTTTAAACCACACCTCTTTTAAGGACTTTGATGAAAAGGATGAAGAAGAAGTAAAGGTTCTTGTTCCAGCTAAAGATCTCACATTCAACAAAAAGAAAATATCTACTGATGGAATACCTTCAGTTGAAAAAGAAAAGTTAGAAAACTTAATGCATGCTTTATCTTCTAGAAATGATGTTGCTCAGAGGTTTGTTTGGTTTGTTTTGGATTGTTAAACATAGCTTGTATTGTTTAATCTCTTAATTTTGGACTTCTTATTGTCTCCTTGCGTGTTAAGTTTGGGTGACAATTAGGTAATTTTTAAATTTGTTATCCAATATTTTACTTGTACAATAACTTTTATATTATTTTTTATATTTGTTGTATCTAACTCAAAGTATGTGTGCTGTTAAGTAAAATTCAGATTGATTTAACTAAAGTAACATTTTTGTGTGCATCTCTTACATTCCTGTGCATTTTAATATTTTTTATGATAAAATCAGAGATATTTTATAGAATTAGACCAGTAACCTTTAACTATTCCTGAACTATTATTTTTGATGTTATAAAAAAATATATTTTGCTTGGAAGTTATTTAATTTCAAAATAACCGTTAAAGAAAAGAAAAAAGAATTTGATGAGTTTAAATTGAATATAGAATAACCAATTACCGTTTGTTGTAAGCAAAAATAGCTCATCGATATTTTAAATAATTTTAAAAATATATTTTTTTCATAGCATTTTATATATTGACAGCTAGCATTTTATTTCTATAATATATGTTTAATTTATATTAAGTGCTAGTAATTAGGGATTTACAGTTTACACTATATAATTAATCTTTTTCTTCCAAGAATATTCATTCATCTTGATAAATGAATTTATATGTTTCCATAATTTTATTAAGTAAAGTGGACTCTCTCTATTTAATCGAAATTTCATCATTCCAGTCCATTCAGCAATCCTAAACACCTTAAAAAAAAATTTAATATATGGTTTGAAGTATAAACATAAATTCAAAACTATGTTATACTTATAAACACCTTACATCTGTTATGGTCAAATAACTAAGATAAAAATACCAATGCCTTTTATAAAAAATAAACCTAACTTATAATAATCTTTTTTAATAAATTGTTCTTCAGTCCAAAAGTCATATTATTAATACCATGAGTAATTTATGATGTTAAAAAATTAAATAAAAATATGTCATAGGTTTTTTGTTAAGAGGAAATTTCAAAATTAAAGTAATAATTATCAGCCTATAAAAACAAAAAAAATAGACTATTTACCATAAAAAATAATTTAAAAACAAATTTATAATCAATGTTTGATGGATTAAAGGATATTGAGTCTAGGTGCGGTAGTGAAAAAAAAAGTTATATTCAAAAATATAATTAAGTATGTTATGCGTTTAGGGTTTACTGCCTAATTGCCTGAGACTCTACATTCTGCCTTGATGTTGGTCCAAAAGTTAGGCCGAAACATTGATACATAAGGAATATCATATTCTTATTTTATACATTAGACATTATATCTCCCTTGTTTGTTATAATTTGTTTTATTGTGTGTTCTAGATTTGTGAATCAATTTGTTTTTTGTGCATGTGTATTTTTAGTTGATTTTTAAATATGCATGCCGTGTTGTTTTTTATTGGTCTCTTTTTACAAAGTTTGTAGATGTTTTTGATTTTGTGTTTTTGGGTGACATATATGTAACTGTTTATGATTTTTTTAGATTTTATAATTAAGATTTCAAAAGTTTTTTTTTTTAGATTTTACTTGACTTGACTTTTTCATAGGGACAAGTTTTGGTAGGAAGAATTATTTTTTTTTTTCATAAATTTTTATAATTTAAAAAACTGATGATCCAAACTCGGAAATCCGTTAATGAAAAAAAAAAATTCAGAAGTCTATAATTACTGGATTTACTTATGGATTTCATATACTATTGCTCATTTTTAAATACTTTTTTGTTTAATTGTTTACTTGAAATGTACTGGATTATATTCTTTTTGATTTCATATACATTTCAATGAATGATTTTTGTTGATTAACGAACTAAGATATGTTTTGTGCAATTTTTGTGATAGATTAATCTTTCATTAGTCATAGAAGAGAATGTCTTTCATACACCAATTTATCATCACTTTTGATTTGTAATATAGTATTGTAATAAGATTTTTAAACTGATTTTACAGGTATTCACAGAGAGCTTTCTATCAAGCTTGCAAAAATGGTGATGCTGAGAAATTATTTTCTATGTTGAGTAAGTCACTTTTTCCAGCTGTGTTGGTCTTTCTGTTTTCAGCTTTGAATTAACCTTTGCTATTTGTTCGTTACTATTTTTGCAGGCAGTACTAACTTCTCAATCAAGGACACCTCTTCTTTGATGGCTCTTCACGCAGCTGCAGGGAATGGTCACCTTGCTGTCGTTCATATTTTAGTGCAGGCTGGTTCTGCACTGGAGTGCTTAGATAAATCTCAATATACACCGCTGATGCTTGCAGCATTAAATGGCCATAACAATGTCGTTAAATATTTGGTCAAAGCTGGAGCAGATGTTGCTTTCAAAGTGAGTATTTAAATTTTAAAAAAATATATATTTCCCTTCTTTTTTTTTTTTCTTATTTAGTTTTTATCATGCCTAGCCTTATAACCCTGTACTGCAGACAGTTTCTGTCTGTTTGGGATTTAGTCTATTGATTATCAAAATCTTATATCTTTTGAGGGATGTTAAAATGTTGCATAATTCTAAAATAATAGTCCTAGAGCACAGTCACCTGAACATCCGTTGTTAATTATTTATTAATTAACTTCATAAATAATTAATATTACTTATTTATTATTATAAATTAAATCAATAATTAATATCTGATTACTTGTATAAATGATTATTTATAAAATTATACAAATTACTTGTATATTTATTATTTAAAGAATGGAAAGAAGTTTGATATCTATATATTATTAAGGTGTATTTCTCAAGGAGCTTATAACACTATGGAGTTGACAAAGTGGTTTTAAATTGGAACCGAGTGGTGGGGGTGGAACTTCGAGGGGTGCCATATGCAAGAGCACAACCATCGAGTCCAGAATTGTTCCAGAGCCTCTTGTTGCGTTGTTTTATTTTATTGTTTTGAATTTTTATTATATTTTCTCTTTGTGAATTAAAAGTAAAATGAAAATGGGTATTTGCTGTGTGCACGGTTAAGGGGACTGTAGTCTTTATTAGAACATTTAACAGATTGTTTGACATTTTTAACTCAAGGAGCATCATTCAAAAATATGAAAAAGCTCCTATGCAACAATCTAACATTTTTAGAATTGGAAACTTTTTAGACGAGGCTGACAAATATATAGCCGGCTTAAAATTAGGAAATAATGTATTAGTTTGCAATAGCTTAAGGTGGACTGGATTTGTTAAGTTTAGAGTTAGTATCAAAAGTGTTTTAAATATGCTTAGAGAATTAATATAAGTAGAAACTCCCGTTTTAAAATATTTACTTACATACAAATTGTCTCAAGACAGTATCGAAATTGTTTTTGGCTACATAAGGTTGAAATTCGGATGTAATAATAACCCGAATACCAGACAATTCAAGGCAGCATTTAAAAAAATCATGGTCCATAAGGCTATACACTACTCGGAAGGAAGACATTGTATTCCTCTTGAAGAAATGAATATTTTAAATTTCCGAAAAACTCCGACAGAAGGAATGAATTGTTTCACACCCCCTTTAGAAAGTAGCGATAATATCGTGGATAATAATGCATTGACAATTGCTAATGAGCATAATTATGCTATACTCCAATTATCTGAAAACAACCTCAGCCTTTTCGCCCATGAAGTTATCGGAAAAATTGCCGGATTCGTTGTTAAAAGCATTGAGACAAAAATTAAATGCATTGTTTGTGTCAGTGCACTCAGGGAAAGCAATGAGTTTCATGCCTCCCTGATTCACATGATAAATCGTGGAGGCCTAACATTTCCGTCCAGAAGTGTGATAAAAGTTTGTAATTCGGTGGAATTGGCAGTAAGGCACTTTTTAACTGCTCAAGGTTTGAGCCGATTTAAAAAGAAAGCTGGTGACAAAATTTATTTAAAAGTGCCATCTTCCCTTAAAGAGAAAGACATTTTTTCTGGTTTAGCAATCCATACAATAATTCCTTCACTGAATGAAAACCGTTTTCCAGTCATTTGTGCAATACAACTTTATTATATGGAAACGTTTCGACTATATGGCATTTTCCATCCATCTAAGAACTTAATCCATACATTAGATCAATCATTCGAAGACAATCATGCGTTTTATCTTATAAAACTGATCACAGAAATGTTCATATAAATTCGACTCCATCATTCTACAAAAATGTATTCAGAGAAACTGCAGAAGCAGATTATAAGGCAGCACAATTTAAAAACTACTTTATTTTTATGGCAATGAAAGTGTTATTTAGTTAATAATATTTATTAAAATATAGTATGTATTATTTAAACTAATGTAAAAATAAAATATAAAACCTAAATGTGTTAAATATTGTTTAAAACTATCCTTTTTCCTGGTATATTGTATTGTTTTTACTTTACATTAAATGAATTTGCCTTGGAATTTCCGAATCCCTTGTGCTGAAGAGGCGTGGCCATTCAAGTTAGTCTCATCCCCACCCTGGCCCCATTTTTTCTTTGCGATTCAAAGAGAATGTCAATTCCATAGTATTTTTATGGGGTACTGGGTGTAAAATGAATTAATCTATTACTAAATTCAAGAAACTAAAATTTATTAACAAATTAAAAAGACAACAATGAAATTATTTAAAACAATTAAATTATTAAACTAATATAAATTTAGAATAATAATATTCTACAGATCATTACCTAGGCCTAACTGTTATCTAATTTCTAAAATAATATACTAATACTAAATAACTTAACTATTTACATAAATTTGTTCAACTACAATAAAACTAAACTAGAGTTTATAACTAAAAATTAACAGTTACAGTCCTCTAATTAAAGTCCACGGACCGTAATACTCTCCAAATATGACAAACTGTTTATTACACTCACTTATCACTGATTCACTTATCACTAACTAGTTCACACTGCCACTGTCACTGTCACGGAAGTCGACAACTTTACTACTCCTCAGGCTTTTTTTGTTTCGAATCTCGTTTATTGAAATAAGTATTTACAATTCAGGGCACAATATATAAGGTAGTAATTACAATACGTATTTACAATGATATATATACACATATAATTTATTTCTTCTTTTACCTGTGGGTATTTTAAGAAAACAAAATGGGCTGAGACTGCTTAAGGCGTGTACTCTACAATAGGCACATGGCCGCTGGCTTTATACAATGAAAAGTCGGGGAGAGACTACTTTTGAGATGCTCCTCAGGCTGAAACAGCTGGCCTTTTATATAGGCAAGGTTGGGCTGGGTGGGGGGTTTTAGAAGTTCCAAGAATTTTGTCTCACCTGATCTAGATCCTTCTTGATCTTTCTAATCTCTTAATCCCTTGAGCCATCCTAATCCTTCTGGCTTAGCCATCTTTCTCTCTGGAACCTTAACAGTATTATGAGCTCCTAGGTATTTCTTAGACCTGGTTTGGAATGAAGTCCACTGAACCAAGAAAATAACAGAATTGTTATTGAAAAAAAAACATTAATAATTTTAATTTTTATAGGTAAACTAGAGGGGTTACCCCTGTTCACCTAGCAGCAAACAAACCCAAACTGTATAATTTCAGATCACTCTATTGTTGTATAGTTTTATATTTTTCTGTTTAATTTCTATAAATTAAATGTATAGATTCTATAGAAAGTATTAAATAAATAATCAAAACTTTCTCTCTTCAAACAAAAACTTTTTTACATACTGGAAAGATAATTTTATTGATAATATTGCTTTTTTTAATAATTAATTAACATTATAATAATGATATTTGTATTTTTTCACGGAATGGCCTTAAAGGACCACACGAATATCATTATTTTCACTTCTTTTCTACCTCTTCTCTCCTTCCTTCTTCCCACCTTTTTCTCATTCTTTCTGATTGTTCTTTCCTTCTTTCCTCAGTCCTAGTTATTCCTTTTCTCGCTTCTCTCTTTTCCACAAGGACATTAATTTCTTTTAGTCTTTTCCCATAGTCATCCCTATCGAAACAGTTGTATATTTAAGAAGGATTTTAATTTAATTTTTTTTCTATTTCAGGGTAGTGACGGCATGACTGCTCTACATCTAGCAGCAAAAATCGGTAACCTCGAAGCTTGTCACTATCTCTTCTCAGCTGCTAATACTCCATTGGCTTATGTGGACTGCGTCGATGATGGCCTTTGGACTCCCCTGGTTTGGGCGGCCGAAAATAAACACGCCAATGTTGTGAGGTAACATATTAAAGCTCTTTAGTATGGTTCTTGCATGCCTTTATTTATAATCTGTGTAGTACTTATAGTGATTATATTAGCAGAAATAAAGACATTTTTTGTTCTATTTTTTTTTTAATTGAGCCACTTTAGACTTATTTCTTCCTTCATGTCTCATCAGCTCCCAAATTTCATTCATTCTTGTTCAATTTATTTCTGATAGTAACAAATTCCATTAGGATTTAATTTTTTTTTTTGTATGAACCTGTTATTTATGGAGTTAGTTACTCAAAGGAATTACTCAAATTAGTGAAAATATTTAATTATTAATTAGTCTTATGCCTCTAATTGATGATTTTAGATACCTTCTCGAGAAGAAAGCCGACCCACAGTTAAGGGATTCAGAAATGAATATTGCTTTACATTGGTCAGCTTTTTCTGGAAGTATGGAGATTACAGAAGATCTAATTAATTATGGATCTGCCATCAACTTGTGTAACGCTCACGGGGATACTCCATTGTTAGTATTAATTTTTTTTTTTATTTACTTTTTCATCATACTAATATAAAAGGTTTTCATAAATTTTAGGGAATCCAAATGTTTTTTTAATTCATAAAGTTTAAAAATATATGGCCAAACTGGTCATTCTGTGGCAACTGTTTAGTTTATGTTATAACATCATATTTTCCAGAAACTGTTTAATTGAATTTTAGAAAAATTAACGAGGTCATTTAAAAAAAAAGATTTATTTAAAAAAAAAATGCCAAGAAAATAATTGAATTCAAAATTGTAAGTTTGTAAAAAAAAAAAAAAAAAGAAATTATATTTGTAAAACAGCTTTAAGAATTCATTAATATAGTTGGGAATTAATCTATGTTTTGTTTATTCATTTAATGTCACTTCATGCTAATATGACTAATCCCAAGATGCTACACTCTCGCTGTAGTGTCTTCTGATTAGCCATAGTATCTTAAAGTGACATTAAATGGATAAAACCCGCTAAACGGTCCCTCACCGTTTTGTATTGTATAATGTCAGCGGTCTCGTGCCGGTTCGAGTAAAAACCGCCTTCAGCGGACTCAGCCCGATGTAACGCCTTAAAATACCGAAAGGTAACACAAGGCTTTTGTTTATATAGAAGCATTTGCAGGCATATATATTGTAAATTGTACATACATTTTAAATAAAATCTTAGAGGATGTGAAAAAAAAAAAATGGATAAAAAAACTAACAATATGTTAATTTATATTATTATTATATAATTCTATATTAATGAATTCATAAAACTGTTTTACAAATATAATTTCAATTTTGTTTTAGTCCTAAATTTTGCCTATCTAGGTAAAATTAGGTTAGGGATCTTTAACAAGTAGCTGACACTGTACAGGGGCTGTACCCCTATTTTATGTCTCTTCCGAAGGATGGCATTACTAAGGATTTTTTACACTCTTTTAAAAAACCCTAGGGCCACCTGCCAGGCTGTGAATTTTATATATTATTTAATTAGTTTATTTGAATGTAGTAAAAACAGATAAAACTTTTTATATCGGGGTCTTGCAATATTTATCACCTCCCGATCCACGATACACCTTCCCTCCAATATCTCACTTTATATTCCCAAGATAAAACATATAAAATATAATATTAATAACAATTAATTAGTATAAAAAACAATTGTTTAGTTCATATATGCCATACTTTAGTATATGTATTGTACTTTGATTTATAATCATAAATAGTGCAGCTGTTATTGGGTATATAATGTATAACTAATTGTCCATAACATAGTTATGGCCTTTAAGGATTTTTTATTTCATTAAAGGTTAAGGCAGCCTTTACATTTCTTTTTGTAAGAAAATGTTGCTTATTTTTAAAATATATATATTTTGTCTGTTACCAATGGTAAAGGAAATAAAAAAGAATTAGAATTTTACTTATTTAGTAATTTCCATGTATATTGTAGTAAATGTATATTATAGATTAATCTAAATGTATACGAATATATTTCATCAATTGTTAATATTTATTGTCTTATTATTTAGGCATATTGCTGCTCGGCAAGCTGCTGATAATTGTGTCATGTTGTTGTTGGCAAGAGGTGCCCAAACTGATATTACCAACAAAGCAGGACAGTTAGCTAGAGATTGTGTACTGCTTGAGTCTTCTTATTGTAAAACAGCTATTGAACTAAACATGAAAATTACCAGCTTAGTCAAGGGAACCATTCAGTATCCAAGAATACTATGCAAGTATGTATATATTTAATCATGTAATATGTGTATTCATAGTTTAATTAGGATAAAAATGTATACTTCTCACTTCCAGTGTCTTAATTTGTAGTATCTATATTTCTAAAAAAAAAAATAAAGTATTTAAATTTATAAATTATAATTGTTCTAGTGACATCAGCAAAGGAAATGAAGGATATCCGATCCAGTGTATTAATGATGTTGATGATGAACCACAGCCAAGGGGCTTTACATATATTACTGAAAATTGTATAACGTCAAATTTGTCTATTGATAGGAGGATTACCACCTTGAGTGTGAGTTTGATTTGATTTTTTAAAATCAAATGCTGTGAACTTAAAATTTAATTTAACATTGTTTATATCCTTAAGTACAAATTAAATTTGTACTTAAGTTACAATAGAGGTTGGTTTTAATTATTGAAGTTCTGTCATATATTATCACTCAGTCTTTGAGGTGTACAAATGAACTGCAAATATATATCTCTTTAAATGAGAATTTTAATTGAAAAATATTAAATATTTGGTTAAGATATTCCTTTAATATTTTCAATCATTCTAGCTTGTCTCTTGTAAATATTTACATTGTCAAAAAAAAAAGGAGATAGTAATTCCATATAAATTATTAAATTCCAATATGTATGACACAAAATTTTAATTTTAAAGTCGCCCTTTAAAATTTGTGGTTTAATGGAATCTTTGTTGTCACTTACAGAAGGCATAGGTTCTGTATTAAGTATCCCCCAATATTATTTCAAAGTGATTTCTATATGGTTTTTCAGGCCTGCACAAGTTTTATTTAAGTTTTTCTTTTCAATTTTTATTGCAGGGCTGTCGCTGTGAAGATATGTGTACAACAGCGAGTTGTATGTGTTCTAAAATAAGTCTTCGTTGCTGGTATGACAATAGAGGAAAACTGTTACCTGAATTCAATTTCAAAGGTATTACTTATTATTTAATTTTTGCTTTAGGGCACAATATTTAGTGTTAATTCAAAGCTGTTTATATATGTATATATATATATATATTTTTTTTTTTTTTAACTTGAGACATTTGAAAATAAAATGACTCTATGTTTCTAAAAGTTAGTACTAATATGCATAAGTCTGCTAAGATACTTGGCTTGTTTGTATGAACCATGTCTGCTGTATAAATTATTCTTGTTCTATCATGAAATAATAATAATAAAAAAAAAGTTAACAGTACATATGTTAAGTATAATAACAGTAAAACTTGGCTTATTTAATTAATCAGTTCATTTTTTTGGCACTTGTATTGAGCTGCTATGGACTGCGAACTAAAAATGAACATCATGTTAATAAATCATTTTATTACAGTACTGATACTAGATTTCCACTTAATAGATAAATAGCAATCTGTTCCTTATACTTTTAATAACATTAAACATATTTAAAAAAAATTAATCACTCTTTCTAAAATTTTCTAAATAAAAGTATACCAATGCAACTAACCTCATGAAAGCTAATGAATATTGTGGCAATCGTACAAACTGAACTGTTTTCAAACCAACAGTTGTGAAGGAAATTGATTTGTACGAGATCATTCTCAACTGTCAGGTTTTCTAGTCTGCCAATTATGGTACCCACTTTATTGAAGGTCTCCAGATCCTAGAGCAGTGGTTCCCAACCTTTTTTTTCCCCCTTGTCCAAATGAAAGTCTCCCACGCACTTCCACCCTATTCATATGAAAGCCTCCCATGCCCCCTGTTACAAAATTTGTATGCACATATGAAAAAACAAGTATTATATTAAAAACAAAACATTTAGCTTTACTATTATAAGATGCAACATTATAACTTTCAATTTAAGATAAAGAAGTGCTGCAAAGAGAAAATAACCAAACTAAGTGAGAATTTTTTTTTATTTTCAACCGGTCTTGTGCCCTCCTGACTTGTCTTCACACCCCCCAAGGGGGTGTGCTCCCTCTATGATGGGAAACACTGTCCTAGAGGGTCGGTTCACTGCTGCTACAAGAATAAATAATTTGACTTTTCAGTCATAAGGAGTTTTTGTTGATATTTCAAAATAGGAACTTTGAGATCAGTACCTTATTGCAAACTGAGCCATACAGGTCTCCTAAAACTTTTAAACCAACAAATATTCATAAGTGATCTCCCGCTAATATATTTCATATTAATTAACATATTCTGAAATATCACCCTTTTTTTTTTTCAACAAATAGTAATTTTTTCACTAGTAATTTTCATAAGATAGTCTCATAGTCCAGGATCCATGGTCCATTTGTTCACTTGATTAGTATCAAGCTGAATCTTCGTGAATAGCTTTGTTTCGATGAAACGCCCAACAATTTCCTATGCGAAAATTCTCGATTGTGGTAGCTAAAAGAGGTAGCAAGGATAAAATATGTTGATTTGATGATTCTCAAAAATTTATTACTAACTGGGTTTTTTTTGTTAAATCTCAAGATAATTATCTAAATTATTTGAAAAAATATTTGTCCTACAAAATGTATGGTTTGATCAAAGAGTCCCCTCCTTCCAATATGTATCGATAACGAAGTCAAAAAAGAAGAAGTAAAAAAAACAAAAACAGCTGGTTAGTAATCATTTTTGATGACCTCGTTATCGATACACGTTGGAAGGAGGGGACTCTTTGATCGAACCATACATTTTGTAGGATAAATATTTTTTCAAATAATTTAGATAATTATCTTGAGATTTAACAAAAAAAAAAACCAGTTACTAATAAATTTTTGAGGATCATCACGACATATTTTATCCTTGCTACCTCTGTTAGCTACCACAATCGAGAATTTTCGCACAGGATATTGTTAAGCGTCTCATCGAAACAAAGCTATTCACAAAGATTCAGCTTGATACTAATCAAGTGCAAAAATGGACCATGTATCCTGGACTATCATGTTTCACTTTTTGTATATACTGTGTTTGTAAATGTATTTCTGTAGTATTATTATAGATTGCTTTTCATTTAAATACAAGTTTGTTTAAATACATTTTTTCTCTATTACGAGGGATCATTTATATTTTGGTTTTATAGATTTTTAGTCTATCAATTTTCTTATCATAACAACAAAGTTTTCATGATAATATTAAAGCCATTACTAATTGTCATTATATTTAAATGAATTTATTGTCATTCCAGATCCACCGATGATATTTGAATGCAACCAGACATGTGAATGTAATGCAATTACTTGTAAAAACCGTGTAGTTCAAAGAGGTTTAAAAGCTAAACTTCAGGTTTGCAGGACAAAGTATAAAGAGTGGGGTGTCATTACTTTAAAAGAAATACCCAAGGGTACTTATGTTTGTGAGTAAGTAACAGTTATTTTTTAAAAAATATTTTTAAAACAAATGTTTTTATTCTTACAAGATATTTACTTAATTTTTATAAGGTGAATTGACAAGTAACTAGTTTAAAAGATATTTGTAGTATTGTAATACAACAATTTGGCCAAACTATGTAGACCAAATCATGTAGGCTATCATTGGGGCTACAATAAAAAATAATATAGGTCACCCATCACTGAGTATATATAGTGAGGTTGCTTTGCTATATCAAAATCTCTCCTCATAATTTAAAAGGGTTATAGGTTAGATAATTAAATATTTAAATAAATAATTAACTTAAATAAGTTAATTACAAAAAACTTCATTTGTTTCTTCTGGTTTAGACCGTGTCGGTGAATTTTCTGCCAACGTTTCGCCAGACATGCTGCTGACTTCCTCAAGGCTTAATTGAGACTGAAGATGTCCAGCTAACCCGCGGCCTTATATAGTAGCCATTCGGGTCCACTCGGGTCCACTCGTGATTCATCGGTTCCTTCCGTTAGTCGATCGGGTTTCTTCGGGTCCGGGGGCGGAGTCTGTTTTTCCATGCCTGTGATTGGCTGCTTTCTGATTGCTTGGGGTCTGATAGGCTGGATTTCGGCTTGATTGTCGCTTCTGGTTTAATTTGTTGTTGATTGTCTTTCTTCTGTTCTATGTTAGGGAGCCATAGTTTACTTAATTTGTACCCGTCCTCCCTGTTGAAGTTTTCCGGGTGTTTAACTATTTCTATGGCTTCCAGTATCTTCCTTTCTGTGGCCTTGCTACATTTCTTAACTACTCTGATTTTATCGAATTCTATGGCGTGGTTCGTCGTAGTGAAATGTTCTGCTAAAGCCGATGTTTTGCTATCCATTTTCTTCACGCTTTTAATGTGTTCTGTCAGCCTTGTGGATATCAGTCTTCCCGTTTGTCCAATGTATTCCTTACCACAGGAGCATGGAATGCTGTATATCCCCGGTGTTCTGAGTCCTAAGTTGTCTTTTGGATTCGGCAGAATCTGACCAATCTTCCTGTCTGTGGTGTATATCGTTCCTATATTAAACTTCTTCAGTACTTTGGCTATTTTCTCTGTTGTGCCTTTTACATATGGGATCGCTGCTCTCTTAATTTCTTCTCTTCTTTCTTCTGTTCTGTGTGGGGCTGCCTTTTGGGCTTTCTTGAATTCTCTGGTTATGATTTCTTCTTGATATCCATTTTTCATGAGAGCTTTCTTTAAATGTCTTTGCTCTTTCTTCAAACACACCGGCTCGGAAATCCTAATGGCTCTTGTAACCAACGTTCTAATGACCCCATGTTTCTGGGCAGGGTGGTGATGTGAGCCTGCATTCAAGTATCGGTCAGTGTGGGTCGGTTTTCTGTATACCGAGTATCCCAAGCGGTTATCTTTCTTCTCAACTTTTACATCTAGGAACGGGATGCTTTCTTCATCTTCAACTTCCATCGTAAATTGAATGTTCCTGTGCCTCCCGTTTATGTGGTTCAAGAAATCATTCAAAGTTTCCCTCCCATGTGGCCAAATTACGAAGGTGTCGTCCACGTACCGGAACCAGTGAGACGGCCTTAAGCATGAAGTTTTTAATATTTCTTGTTCGAAATTCTCCATAAACAGTTCCGCGACGAGTGGACTTAATGGCGATCCCATACTCGCTCCTTCGATCTGCTTATAGTATTTTCCGTTAAAAAGAAAATACGACGATGTCAAACACAGTTCGGCCAGTTCTGCGTCTGCTTTACTGAGTGCTTTTTCTATAAGTGGCAGAGTATCTTTAATAGGTAATTTGGTGAACAGGGACTTCACATCGAAGCTGACCAATATATCTTGAGGGTTAATTTTTATTAACATTCAATTTACGATGGAAGTTGAAGATGAAGAAAGCATCCTGTTCCTAGATGTAAAAGTTGAGAAGAAAGATAACCGCTTGGGATACTCGGTATACAGAAAACCGACCCACACTGACCGATACTTGAATGCAGGCTCACATCACCACCCTGCCCAGAAACATGGGGTCATTAGAACGTTGGTTACAAGAGCCATTAGGATTTCCGAGCCGGTGTGTTTGAAGAAAGAGCAAAGACATTTAAAGAAAGCTCTCATGAAAAATGGATATCAAGAAGAAATCATAACCAGAGAATTCAAGAAAGCCCAAAAGGCAGCCCCACACAGAACAGAAGAAAGAAGAGAAGAAATTAAGAGAGCAGCGATCCCATATGTAAAAGGCACAACAGAGAAAATAGCCAAAGTACTGAAGAAGTTTAATATAGGAACGATATACACCACAGACAGGAAGATTGGTCAGATTCTGCCGAATCCAAAAGACAACTTAGGACTCAGAACACCGGGGATATACAGCATTCCATGCTCCTGTGGTAAGGAATACATTGGACAAACGGGAAGACTGATATCCACAAGGCTGACAGAACACATTAAAAGCGTGAAGAAAATGGATAGCAAAACATCGGCTTTAGCAGAACATTTCACTACGACGAACCACGCCATAGAATTCGATAAAATCAGAGTAGTTAAGAAATGTAGCAAGGCCACAGAAAGGAAGATACTGGAAGCCATAGAAATAGTTAAACACCCGGAAAACTTCAACAGGGAGGACGGGTACAAATTAAGTAAACTATGGCTCCCTAACATAGAACAGAAGAAAGACAATCAACAACAAATTAAACCAGAAGCGACAATCAAGCCGAAATCCAGCCTATCAGACCCCAAGCAATCAGAAAGCAGCCAATCACAGGCATGGAAAAACAGACTCCGCCCCCGGACCCGAAGAAACCCGATCGACTAACGGAAGGAACCGATGAATCACGAGTGGACCCGAGTGGACCCGAATGGCTACTATATAAGGCCGCGGGTTAGCTGGACATCTTCAGTCTCAATTAAGCCTTGAGGAAGTCAGCAGCATGTCTGGCGAAACGTTGGCAGAAAATTCACCGACACGGTCTAAACCAGAAGAAACAAATGAAGTTTTTTGTATAAATAGTGGCCGTGGAAACTTGAAAGAGTATTTAACTAGCCTCTATGGGGAGGATATAGCTCGGAGAGTGAAGATATTGGAGAAACTCAGAAGAAAGAAAGTGAGTCTTATTTGCAGGCTTGCTTTTCTCAAAAGATGCAGGGACCATAAGATTATCCCAAACTGTGCAAGAATAGGCATAACAAATTCATCGAACCGAGTCAAAAACGCCAAGAGTCGATGTTCGGCCATAATTCTTAAAGCAATGATCGCGGATACCAGGAAGGAGCTGGCTGCTTGGGAGAATAAATTATATCAAGAACATCTATTCCTCAGTGGAAAAATAGGAAAGGAAGATTGGAACAAGGTCGACCAAGTCACCTGGTTACGAGCCTACCAAGAGGAACAGATGATCAAGACAAAGCAGAACAATAAATTTAACAAGCTACACATGGAGCAAAAACCAAAGAACCCCCTGGCTGTGGGCACACTGAAAAACACAGTAAAGAACCTAACGGGAGAGGTGCTATCGGAGGACACTTTAAAGGTATTGGAAAAGGGACAGAACTTCGCTATCGCTCCTAAGAAGATACCGGTAGATAAGATCATAAGTGGAGTAGAAGCTACCGTGGGACAATTAGATGAGAAGATTGCGGAAGAGATTCGGGGGGAGGTATCCAGAATTTTGAGAAAAACCAAGCCACCCAAGTCTAATCTAACTGTTAAAGAAGAAAAAGCCTTAAAGGCATTGAAGAAACGAGATGACCTGTTAGTATTACCAGCGGATAAGGGCAACAGTACGGTCATAATGAAAAAGGTAGACTATATTAAGAAAATGGAGGAAGTACTGAATGATGGTTCTTACGAGGAATTAAAAGAAGACCCGACTGGAAAAATAAACAGAAAGATGGCTCAGTTTCTAAAAAACAACCAGGTAGAAACAGTCAGAAGCTTGACCAGGTCTGACCCGATAACTCCCAGAATCTACGGTCTCCCGAAAATGCACAAGGAAGGAATACCTCTACGTCCAATAGTGGATTGCATTGGTTCGGCAACATACGAAGCAGCTAAATACGTTAGTAAGAAAATAAAACTGCTTATCGGTAACACTGAGCACCACATAAAGGACTCAAACGATTTTGTGAGGAAAATCGCCGCAATAAAAATTAACCCTCAAGATATATTGGTCAGCTTCGATGTGAAGTCCCTGTTCACCAAATTACCTATTAAAGATACTCTGCCACTTATAGAAAAAGCACTCAGTAAAGCAGACGCAGAACTGGCCGAACTGTGTTTGACATCGTCGTATTTTCTTTTTAACGGAAAATACTATAAGCAGATCGAAGGAGCGAGTATGGGATCGCCATTAAGTCCACTCGTCGCGGAACTGTTTATGGAGAATTTCGAACAAGAAATATTAAAAACTTCATGCTTAAGGCCGTCTCACTGGTTCCGGTACGTGGACGACACCTTCGTAATTTGGCCACATGGGAGGGAAACTTTGAATGATTTCTTGAACCACATAAACGGGAGGCACAGGAACATTCAATTTACGATGGAAGTTGAAGATGAAGAAAGCATCCCGTTCCTAGATGTAAAAGTTGAGAAGAAAGATAACCGCTTGGGATACTCGGTATACAGAAAACCGACCCACACTGACCGATACTTGAATGCAGGCTCACATCACCACCCTGCCCAGAAACATGGGGTCATTAGAACGTTGGTTACAAGAGCCATTAGGATTTCCGAGCCGGTGTGTTTGAAGAAAGAGCAAAGACATTTAAAGAAAGCTCTCATGAAAAATGGATATCAAGAAGAAATCATAACCAGAGAATTCAAGAAAGCCCAAAAGGCAGCCCCACACAGAACAGAAGAAAGAAGAGAAGAAATTAAGAGAGCAGCGATCCCATATGTAAAAGGCACAACAGAGAAAATAGCCAAAGTACTGAAGAAGTTTAATATAGGAACGATATACACCACAGACAGGAAGATTGGTCAGATTCTGCCGAATCCAAAAGACAACTTAGGACTCAGAACACCGGGGATATACAGCATTCCATGCTCCTGTGGTAAGGAATACATTGGACAAACGGGAAGACTGATATCCACAAGGCTGACAGAACACATTAAAAGCGTGAAGAAAATGGATAGCAAAACATCGGCTTTAGCAGAACATTTCACTACGACGAACCACGCCATAGAATTCGATAAAATCAGAGTAGTTAAGAAATGTAGCAAGGCCACAGAAAGGAAGATACTGGAAGCCATAGAAATAGTTAAACACCCGGAAAACTTCAACAGGGAGGACGGGTACAAATTAAGTAAACTATGGCTCCCTAACATAGAACAGAAGAAAGACAATCAACAACAAATTAAACCAGAAGCGACAATCAAGCCGAAATCCAGCCTATCAGACCCCAAGCAATCAGAAAGCAGCCAATCACAGGCATGGAAAAACAGACTCCGCCCCCGGACCCGAAGAAACCCGATCGACTAACGGAAGGAACCGATGAATCACGAGTGGACCCGAGTGGACCCGAATGGCTACTATATAAGGCCGCGGGTTAGCTGGACATCTTCAGTCTCAATTAAGCCTTGAGGAAGTCAGCAGCATGTCTGGCGAAACGTTGGCAGAAAATTCACCGACACGGTCTAAACCAGAAGAAACAAATGAAGTTTTTTGTATAAATAGTGGCCGTGGGAAGTTAATTACGTTTTAAAATATCATAAACAAAACTTTTTTAAGTGTGATATACTCTACTATTCCCTACCAGAGAGCCTCCAAATGAGGTGCATTGGGTTTTGGTTAATAAAAGTTTTCTTAAGACATAGCGCTACAACAGAATCATCTTAACCTTGTTATTCAACAAAGTGGTCTGATTGTTTAATAAATAAAATAAAAATCAATTGAATTTTAAATACAACTGTCATTTTATTGTAATAATTTAAAATACAGTTTAGTGCTTCTAAAAATATTTGTACAGTTCTTAATTGAAAAAAAGAGTCTGAATTGTATTTGCCGTTTATCTACAAAAGGGGACCAAAACATTTAGTATTTTATTATCTCCTATTTTGTTTTAGAACAAGGGATATTGTAATTTAGCCAAAAACTTTTTTTCTTTCCTTTATAGGAAATTAAGTTTTGATGGAATCAATTAATCTGTTATTTCACGATAAGAGAAAAAACCTAGCATACACTCATAAAACAATTTTAATGTGTTACTTAATTTATTAGGTTTAGATAATTAATATCTTTTAATTATTATTATGGGGTTTTTTAAGTGCCTTTATGAGTATAGTTTATTTATTGATACTTTTGTTTTTGTTTCTTGCAGGTATATTGGTGAAATAATATCTGATTGTGAAGCAGACACTCGTGAAGATGATTCCTACTTGTTTGATTTAGATAATAGGGTATGTAATTATAATATTTTCTCTTATTTTATTTGTATTATATTGTTGAATCTAATGGTGTATAATTGAATGATTGAATTTTCAATTTGTTCATTGATTTCCACTATACACTTGTTAATATTGACATAGAAGTTCCCTAAAATTTATTTTAGTTTTGCTCAGGATATGACAATAATAGAATACTATCCATTTTATAAAATTCTAAAACATAGTTTATTGCCCTAGTGATAAAAATCAATCCCAAAAATCGCCTCTAGATTAGTAGTACTCTGGTAAAGACAAAAACAAAAAAAAACTTACTTCATTCAAGACTAAAAGACCTGCAAATTATTTTTTATCATGATAATATCATAGTTTTAGATATATCATAGAGATATTGTCATTTACCTAGCATTGTAATAATATTAATTGTACATATTTTTGATAAATTCACAAAAATTAAAGCAATTATTTATCTAGTATTTTTATTCATCATTTCCTGGTTTTATGTAAATATTTTTTAGTGAATATCATTACTTGTTAATTTTTTCATTGTCATATACATTATATTCGAAATTTGGCAACATAAATTGAAACAACTTTTAAGAAAATTAAGAAATTGTTAATTTTGTTTTAATACTCAAGTTTTAAGTATACAACTACTTCATTTAAGTATACAGTTCATTCAATATTCTGTTATTCCTTGTTAGTGATCTTGTAGACATTGTAATAATATTTTTTCTCATAATTTACAGGATGGTGAGTCGTATTGTATCGATGCGTGTAAGTATGGTAACGTCACACGATTCGTTAATCACAGCTGTAAGCCGAATCTTGTTCCTGTGAGAGTTTTTATTGGTCACCACGATTTACATTTTCCAAGGATAGCATTTTTTGCTGCAAGGGATATAGCACCAAATGAAGAACTTAGGTAAGTAGATAATTAAAATGCGACATATCCTTGGATTCTAAATTATTGGTTATTATATCATACACAATATTCTAGTGGAATTGCCAATTGACTTCATATATAGTTACTGTTAATCTGAGATTTTTGAGATAGAGACTCTAAATAGTATAATAATTAATTATTTCTTTAAGAATTTTGTTGTATTGTAAAATTGTCAGGCATTCAGAAATGCTATTATTTTATCTGTATATTAAAAAATAATTAAATCTGAACTATGTTATTTTATGTTATACTTTCAGTTTTGACTATGGTGAAAAGTTTTGGATAATTAAATGCAAGAAATTCACGTGTGCTTGTGAAGAAGAGAACTGCCGTTATTCGTCAACAACTATTCATGAAACTTTGGAGAAGTATAAAGAAAAAATTAGATTAGAAGAATCTTAGTAAAATTGAAAAATTGTTTTGCAGACACTTGTGAAGCATTCAAATGCTCGCCAAATCGTTACTTAAAATGAGAAAAACGTTTTATCATTTTTTACTCTTATTGTTATTATTTTTTAATTCGCCAATCTCCAAGTTTTTAAAATGATCTTTTTTTCATAAGATAGATACATATTTTGTTTCCTTTTTTAAATAATGAGACCTATTATGTCTGGTTAATATGGATGAAAGTAGCTGCTTTCCATGATTCATAATCATGAAATCAATGTAACAACTATTCTATGATTAAATATAATGAAGCTACTGTAACTGATTTAGTTAAAGAAAATTTTTAACATTTTATAAATCATTTAAGATTCAAATATTATGAAATTTAGTACAATTTTAGTAATACTTCTGCTAAAAAATGCGAATGCAGTATGACTATATTTGGTTCCTTTTATGTATTTATTTTTTTTTAAAAGAAACATTATTTTGTGGTGTTTTAAGTAATGAACTTAGCAATTGTAGTACAATGCTATTGGCTTAACTTCTATTGTAATTGTTGTTAGCTATAAGACAATGACAGAAGACAATGAAAGTTTCTACTTGCCATAATTTTCCTATTTATTTATTTTTTAAATCTGTTTCTTGTGTTGTAGTCTTTTACACATATCAGTGAATATGTGCATTTTTAACTTTTTCACTGCCATTTATTTGACCTTAGATTTATTTTCCTCCTATACAATGTTATTTGTAAAATATGTATAGTTAATGTTAATAGCATACTGAGTTTTTAGCTTTTTTGGTATCAACTATTCCTTGTTCCTTTGTTATTATTAGCAAAAATTATGTTAGCGTCTGTTTTATCGTTATGCTATTTATGTTGTAGCCTCCTTTTATTTATAATTTCTCTCTATTTTTATTAATTTCTGTAAATACCATTTATGTGTTCAAATCCTGTGACTGATTTTTTATAATTCAATTGTTCTCATCATTAATAATAATTCAGTTTAGATGTAGTACTATTAAGTTATAAATAAATTTGTCTTGTATTTTTAGTTTCTAATGCTGGTCATTACAAAAGACTGATCGACTTCAAGTATCTATTTTTTTTTTCAAAACTTCATTATCTTCTGTGGACTGTTTCTAAAAGTTTCATTTTTTCTGTTAAATATGTAGCTGATGTCAATTGCTTCCCAAATTTAAAGAGCGATTATTTGTAAATATGTATTAAATAATTGAGTCCTTCAGTATTAATTATACATGTTTATAATTGAAGAGTGTATAAATTCTTGTAATACATGCCAATTTGTTACCAATATTCGAAAATTTTCCTTCTGTGATAAGTCCATATTTTGTTATAATTTATATGTACATAATGTATTTTTTACTGTACTATTCTAATGTAATGTATTTTGTTTGTTTATCGAACATTGTATAATAATTTATACCACTTAAATTGTAAGATTTTTTCAAAAGTTTTGGTTAATTGTTTTTCTGTTATTTTGTAAAATAATGAATGAACTATATTGTGTAGCAATATATTTTTTTTTTCACTGTGTGAAAAATAATTAGATGAATAGTAAATTATTTTTGTTTTTATTTTTGCCATATTAGTTTATATCATCTGTCCGAGAGGCAGTAGGTGTGTATATGATTGTATCATATCTTTTTTTTATATATATATTTATTGTTTTTAATAACATGAATATTATATTAATATTTATTATTTATTTATTTTTTAAACCATAAGATGAATTATTTTTTTTTTTTTTAGCATAGCTTAAGAGTGTTTTTAAATTATTATTGTTGTGTTTAATTTATTATTGTTGAAATAGACAAGCTTAGTTTAATTAATTTTGGTAAAATATAAGTTTCCCTCATATTAAAATTTAATGTCGCCATATCTAATAATTTTCACAGTATGACGAATGATTTAAATAAATGTATAAATTTTATTTATTCAGATTTGTTTATATATTTACACACTGAATTCTATTATTTGGGTCAATTTAAGATCTATTTATAGGTCATTAAATTATATTCTTGTTTCCCCCCCCCCCACTCGTCTCAAAATATCTTGTTGTTATTGGTTTGTCTGTTTATTTAACATCACTTTATGCTGCTATGGACAATGGTGCAGCGGGATTCCTAAATTTTGGCTATCCTGGTATATGTATGATAGAAGTCTTTAACTAGTACCTGACATCTTACTAGCTGAAGACTACCATTTTACGTCCCTCTGAAGGATGGCATAACTAAATATATTTTTACTCTCTTTAAAAAATCTCTAGGCCCTCTGCCGGACTCTGAACCTTGGACATAAACTGTTATGCGAACTAACACATCAAACCACTGTTGGAAAGTTTTTTTCTTTCCTCCATCATTTACCTCAAATTTTTACTCTTTATTGATGTTCTTTGTTGTGATTATACTAGGTATGATTGTTTTGGAAATTTGTCATGCTTTATTAGTGGAATTTTCATTTGTAACTTTTCTTATATATAGATAGTGGTCTCCAAACTAAGACCTGTTATAATTTATTTTGATTACTCTAAGACAGTAATATTAAATAAGAATAAAATGTTTCTTTTTTATGGTCAACTTCGCTTGATTATATACAATATTGTCCAACTGTGAAACATTCCGAAATGATTTATTTCTCTTAGTTCTCAAGTCTATTCTAGAACTCTAAAGAGGTTTCTCTAAATTTCTGGAGAGCATACATGCAGTTTGAAGACTTTAGGGGATGGAGAGTGCATTGTAGCATTTTATTTTATCAATTGTGGATTGACCCAGTAGAATAGGGAAACGCTCACCTATTGGGTAGCCTTCATTGAGGAAAAATCAAGTATTTCAGTATGATTTCACCTCCTTGCACAACAATTGACTTGGAAAGATGGCCATAATCGTTTACTGAACTCGAGAACCTTCAAGGTTGTGAGCAGTACAGTTTTTTTGAAATAATTTTATTCCACATTTTTTTATTTTATTTATTTAGTAAATAAAACTAATATTCATATTTTTATCATTGTCTGGAAATTTTTCTACTGTCTGGAATAACACTCTTATGCATTTTTCCTTATGAACATTACTTTAATTTTTTTTCACCCTTTTGATCATTTTCTCACAATCTATAAATAATATTTTGTAAAGTCCACTTTTATGTCACTACTAGCTGACCCGTCGCGCGTTGCTGCGATAGGAAATTTTTAACAGCGTTGCACTAAATTAAAAAATCTGAAATAATTCATAGTAATCGTTCTATCATTCCCTCAACTTTTATTTTTTTTTTGTCGAGGAAAAGGATTTTTTTTTTTATTGTATTTTAAAATTGTAAACGTTTCCCGTTCATTTGAAATTGGCGCCTAAAATGTTTTTAAAAATATTCAGTTGTAAAGTGAAAAAAACCTTTTAATTTAAAAAAAAGGAATCTACGTTAATAATTGACAAAGTTAGGAAGAAAAAACGGTTTTTTAAGTTTTATTTTTTTAGGGCGAATTTTAATATTTGAAGTTAAAAATTTGGGAATCTTCATTATTTTTTATGGCAAATAAGATCCAATTTTTTTGTTCCAAATATCGCCTGGGGGATTTTTTATCTTATTATCTGGCTATACCCTTTGGATAGTGTATTCAGAACATATATTGTTTAATAAATTGGTTGTTAATATTTCCCAACATAATCGCTCTTAGGTTATCTTTAATTGCTTGATTTAGAAAAAATAAGTGAAGCTGAGATTTTGCAGAACATAATTCTTTGAATCGAAAATAACATTTATAATCGAATTCAAAATAATTTATATTTCCGATTTGTTCTCGCCTCCACTTTTTCTTTCATTTATTTTCTTGAAAAAAAAGTGATCTTATCGATAGAACTTCCGGTTTATTGTAAGTTAAAATGTACATAGAAGGCTATAAGGTGGAAGAATGTTACTTAACAGAAATTTCTTCCGAATTTATGCCAGAATAATAAAAAGGTAGTTTAAATAAAACAGTATTCAGTGGTAGCATTTATATTTAAGAGTTTTAAAAACATTTGTAGCATAATGTACAGTTTCTGCTCTTGTATTTAGCTGACACGTCGCGCGTTGCTGCGCTAGGAAGTTCACTTGTAATTTATAATTTTTCTTATTCACAATCATTTTTATACATAAAAATCAATTTTCTTTATTTAATCAAGTGCTTTTGGATACACAATATTTTTTGTTTTTCCTACTGGCGTGTAAACGAATAAATCTGAAGGTTTTCCGACGCGAGAGCTGGCCATATACAGTTGTCCATGTGCGAAAAATGGATGCTCCAAATCTAGATTATTTTTTTTCTAGAAATTTTTAAAAATTTTTTGAAAAAAAAGAAAAGAAAAGGCAGGTAGAAACCTTCCCTAGAGTGTACTGAACAACTTCCCAAAGTTTCATGACGATCGGAAGATTGGTGTAGTAGTGCATAACGGACAAACACACATACATTCATTTTTATATATATATATATATAGATTATTTAAGAAAAAGGGGGAAAAGATGGAAATCATATTAACAAGGAGTAATGCATAAATGTGTTATCCTGAACTTTTTATGAAAATGAGTAATGGTAACGCATTCTACAGTTTGAATTACACACTAAGGAAGGCATTAAGGTCAGCAAAATGGTATGACTTTTTGATACTTCTCTTCAATAGTTCTGAAAAAATTGCCAAGTCTACTAATTATAACCAGTCAACTATTTTTAACCTTTTATTAAAGTAATATTACAAAAAAAATGCCATTTCATCTTTTGGGCATGTAGGACACATTTAATTGATCAAGTGAAACATTCATAAAGTTATCAATGTTGATAAGTTAGCTACTAAAGTAATTTAGCCTGTCCATGAACATTTCAAAATAATAATTATTTTCGTTTGTTGAAAATGTACTCCAGTCAATTCTTATGATTCTTGAGTGAAAGAGATTCTACTTGTGCAAAATTGTATCATCAATTTCAAACCGTATTAAATTAATTGCTGTTTTCCCCCAATTAAGGGTACCCATTTTATAGAGGCTGAGGCCCAGAAGGTCTCCATATCCCTTAGGATTGTTAACAGATTAAATAACTTATCTACCACAGCCAGATTGATAATGTCGTGCTCTACACACTGAGCTACTTCGCAGGAAATAACAGGAGATAATTAAAATATAGCCTAATTAAAATATCATCAGTAGATTGTAACTCAATCACATAGTCAAACACCTTGATGATAACATCAATATTAAATGGTTACTTCCTTTGCCGAAAATGTAACCGTTACAAAGCCGCATTAATCAGATTCCCTTCAAGATTAGCCAACATTTTTTAGTTTCCCCGTGTTCCACCCAGATCCTACCTATTGTTAAATGAGATTGTCTTCTTGTAGAATCGATAATTGAGGATACCCCTGAATGATTTGGTATTCCGAAGAGTTCTAGAAACATTTCCCATGGCAATAGGGTATATTTTCAGAATGACAGTTGACCTTGGATTCTGCCTGGATAATGGAGGCTTGTAAACAATTAGCTTCCTTCCTATAATTACAATTAAAATAAATAGAAAAATTAATACTTGACGATCTCGTTGTGAACACTCCATACTTAACTGTCGGTAGTTATTAATTTATTGTTTGTTTGTGTCATTTAACATCGTTTTATGCAGTTGTGGCAAATCGGCCGATGCGGGAGACCTAATTTTTTTTTATCAGGGTATATTTAGGATCGTGATTTTTAAAGAGTACGTGACACTGCAATTTTACGTCCTCTTCGAAGGAAGGCATAATTAAGGATCTTTTAATTAAAAAAAACTTTGGACCACCTGCCAGGGTGCGAACCCAAGTTCTTAATCATAGTAAGTCTATGCTAACCAATACACCAAAGATGACCCTTTACTTTCTTCTATAAAAGGCTATTTGATGCTCCTCAAGAAGTTGATTTAATCAAAACAGAAAAATACATATAAGTGCTAAATTATCATAAATTAGTGCTATTTATTCGTCTAAGGATATAGAATTGGTTCTTTAACATGTGTAAAATCAAGAATTTTATTATAATAATTATAATATTTATCTGCTCTTGAATATCGATAATTGCCTGCTTTTAGGCCCGAAATATTCTGGCGTACAGGTATTTTTCGGATTAATGGAGGTTTGACAAAAAATACACCAAACTATTTTATTTATTTATTCGTTTTTTGTTTTTTTTACAATCAATGTATCCCGATACCCAAAATCTTTTCCCGCCAATTATTGCTATCAGCCCATTTTCTTCTTTCTCTCGCCGCCTTCTTGGTGTAATTCTTCCCCTCACATCCATGTCTTCCTCACTTTCTTTTATAATCTAGTTTAAATATTCGGGTTAGCAGCCCGTTTCTTCGAAAAAATTAAACAGTTTTCATAGTCAGATAATAAGAAGGACACCTAACTATAGTTTTGTTAAATTCATAATTTAAGTAAATTCACTGCCTATACATACTCACTCACATAAATATGCGTACTTCAACAGATTACAGATGAATTAAAATGCAATATAAACATATATTTACACCTTGGACCTTGTGTACAAGTATTGTAAGAAAAAAATGTATAAATTGATAGATATAAAGTATAAATTGCAATTAAAGATATAGTGCATACAATTTTATTCAATTTATATATTGGGAAAAAACTAATTCTACATTTATATATATATATATTGCCCAATAAATGAATTGAATAAAATTGTATGCACTATATCTTTAATTGCAATATATATATACATATATATATACACATACATACTTATTTCATTTCTTATTGACATTAGTTACTGTAAACCATTTAATGGCTTGATCTGTACTTATATTAAGAGTTATGTTGGCACCTCGCAGAAAAAAAATGAATACATCCTTACCGTTAAAGACTATGTAACATTATTTACATTACAAACTACGTTTAACTTAACTATATCAAAAAATTTTACCCACGTCCTAATTTATAACAGAATTAAGGAAATACGACACTCAAAAAATAACAATAAAAATTGTCAGATTGAAAGTGAATCTGACCCGATCCACGCCAGTAACTGGATTAAAACGAATCTGCCAATATTTTTTTCTCTTTTATCACTCGTCCTTTCATTGATTGTTCTCCCTTATCGTACCCATTGTTTATTTCACATGAAACGCTAGAGATAAATGCACGAAACGAAATTCAAAAATTGAAAATTATTGCTTCAAACGTACGAGAGAGACTGCACAAATATCGTTCCTGGTCCGATCATATACGTATTAGCGTTGGCTTGTTTACTAAGAACTAATATTGACAAGGTACACATATTTGTTAACTCTTTGTAATTAATTAGAAGCACTCCGACATGTTGCTTTCTCTTCCCTGTAGGATTCAACCAAGAGTCATACACTTAGAAGTTGGTGTAGTGGCATGGATCTTGGTACCAATGGGTTTTAAAATATGTGTATGTAATATATATATATATATATATATATATATATATATATATATATATATATATATATATATATATGCACATATACACTCTATAACGTCGATTATCTGCTCCTTAATAAAGACAAATACACCGTTAATAAAAGACAAATATCTCAAGGCGATTGGGAAGGTGAAAAAGCTTGAGAGATGGGTTCACTCATCATACGACCGCCTAAAAGATTAGCGGTATGAAATTTGTGCTACACTTCTTTGCCGAAACAACAGCGACCCATGCCCAGACGTCATCGATATTTCTGGTTTGGGCCCCGGTTTGAAAACCAGCCGAGTTTGGACTCGTAGAACAAAATTATGCGGAAATCACGATTTGACATCTTAGCGAAGACTGAATTATTTCCAAGTAGAAAAATGTTACAGAGCTAAATAAACATTTTTTGTTTGAAGGAGGATTAAGGTCCAACAGACTTTAACAGTTTTCTATGTGGAAGGGTAGTTTATAAAACATAAATTATTTTCAGGACAGCTCAATGTTGGAAAAGTATAGAAAAAATATTTTATTTTTTTTAAATATTAAAAATTAAAGTAATGGGCATCTGATGGAAGTGAAAAATAAACTCCCAAGTATTTTGTATACTTTTTTTTTTCTGAACCTCTTTTATTTTCATTAAACCAATATTTTGTATAAACATATTAAACCTAATAGTAAAAAACAAGATAATATCAAAAATATAGGGATTTTATAACATAAATACAGATCTAAGTTTTTATGCGTAGTTCTTCATTGTTAGTTTCTTGAAATGTTTAAAGCAGTATTAACAAATGATTGAGAGAGCATTATATAATGTTTCAATAGTTTTTTTCTTTATTTTCCGACTATCTCTGAAATATAGAAGAGAGCAGTGGACGGAGGGAATGTCCTTGCGACAAACCCTCCTATATTCATCATATTGTAACCGGGGCAGGATGTGGTGGTTAGCGATTAACAGTCTTTACGCCTTCCCTCAAAATTACTCCACAAGTGGCTTCTTAACCCGGAGATGAGCGTGAATTCCTTTCCCTTCTATCCACGCTGTTATAAATACAATGCAAGTGTTCACAAATACTATGACAAACAAAAAATGAAAATGGTAGTCATGAGGACTGTCGACAGAAGTGAAAACTCAAAGCTCTGGAATAACCGTGTTATTTTTTAAATTTGTAGATCAATAATAGTCTGAATTATTTAAACTTCCAATTTTTATATTTAAATTATTAAAATTAGTCTGGTTGCACAACCGATGCCCAAGAAACATTACTGAACCCCAGACCCCCTTACAGTATAACTGTAACCAGTGGTACAGGTATATTTATTTACATTGATGTTAATGAAATTTATTTTTATTTTTAGCATTATTATCATCGTTAAGTTCAACAATACATAGATCATTTTTATTTCAATCATTTCATAAAACATGACATGTAATTATAACCTTTAAACTAAAGTCGATTAAAATAAATTGTATAACTCATGCATAGGCATGAGGAGCATGTCATGATAATCTATGACGTGAACACATACGTTTTTCACCTAAAAGAAGTAACAAAACCCGGCTAAAGAAGTTTTCACTTAAAAAAAATTACATGACTGAATTCAACTTTTCGGAGCGTTAATTGAATCGGTTCGAGAAAGGGTTGGCCCGGGAAGAAGTTTTGGCCTTTGTGTTCGAGAATCGATACACCCTTTGAAGTAAAAACCTCCCCCGGGTACCTTTGCCGGATAATTATTCCACCGTTCATATCCACACTTTGAGAAAGATAATACAATGTATTAAACAATTTTGAGAAGATTCGCGAACTTCTGTTGTAATAAAGTCATCAGCAGTAATCGCAGATCTGAAGTTATTAAAGTTTAAAACATATAAATCGTCGAGGACTAAAAGGAAGTCGTTTATTCTTATTTGTCCGAGGAGGTATTAAATAAAATTATATGAATTTATTAATTAATTAAACAAACAAAATGTTTCATCAACATTTTCTCACTTTTAATGATCCTTCATTTTAATTTGTTTGTTTAATCCTCTTCACAACCAGATGCTATTTCTTAATCCTATCCTCCTTTGCATCAAGAAATGTTTTATTTTTTTACATCTTCATTGAAGTTTTCTAATTTATTATATTATAATTTATTTTTATTAATTGTTGTTTTGATGGTAATTATTTTTAAATATTGATGTTTTGAAGAGAAAAGATTTGTTCTGGCCGGGATTCGAACCCGGGTCGTCTGCATCTCCAGTGCAGTGCTCTAAACCACTGAGCTACCAGGGGTCGTATCCAAATAGACAAATCCGTTCTCTTCACCGATCCTAAATCCCAGTGCTCTCGCAATTTTTGCGATGTGTAGACGGGGAAGAATGTTCATTGAACATTACTTTAATTAGGATCTTTTTGACTTACGTCAATATACTATATATAATTTCTTTTTTTAATAATTTTTATTTTGATGGTAATTATTTTTAAATATTGATGTTTTGAAGAGAAAAGATTTGCTCTGGCCGGGATTCGAACCCGGATCGTCTGCTACCAGGGGTCGTATCCAAGTCAGACAAATCCGTTCTCTTCACCGATCCTATATCCCCATGTTCACGCAAATTTTTGTGATCTATACATACTGCACCTGAGATGCAGACGACCCGGGTTCGAATCCCAACCAGGACAAATTTTTCTCTTCAAAACAAAAATATTTAAAAATATTATTATATTATAGTTCGTGTCTTCATAGATCACTAATACTAATTGCCTTCTAGTGTGGTAGATTGTACTTATTGATATCTAATAAAAATATATTATTACATATTAATAATAAACAAAACCATATTAATATTTTCGAAAATATTTTTTCAATCGCAATAGTTGTAATTACTAAGAATCTTTCTAACCTCTACTTTATTTATTTTTTTAATAATTATATTTACCATGTAAAACAGTTTACATGGTTATATATATATATACATTGTTTTATATATAATATATATATAAAATATATTTTTAATATAAATATATATATAAAACAATGTTTGGGTAGTAGTCAGTGGGAGAATGTTTGTGTGTAGAGTGTTGTGGTATCGAGTTTTTGAATTCTCTAAACCTTATTATTGTCTTATCAATCTTTTTGTATTTTATTATATTATTTTCATCTGTTTTCCACGTATCTGCAGCTTCAACCGGAGATGGGGGAAGATCTAACCACCTGAAGTTGTTGGCATCTTCAAACATATAGAACTTTTTTAATTATCCTAGCTATTTCCAAGAGAACTGCTTGTTAAGGCTCCACTAAGACATTAAGCGGAAGTTCCAGACTCTCATAGCCATTGTGGATTTACGGATCAATACATTTGTGGAATTTATAATAGGTAATATTATAAAATTTAATATTTAATAAATGATTTATTATTTTTATAGCATAAGGTAATATGGGGTAACGATTTGAAGGATACAGTAATTATTTTTTATACCTATCTTTGAAAGTAAGGTACACAAATACGGGTAGTAATTTCAAGTAGAAATATATATTTAGCAAGAAAGATTTTTTTAGTTCAAGCACTAGGTCAAATGTTTTGGCCTTTATTATTCCAACTATCCTATTTTTCTGATTTTTATTGAATTTAAATTGGAAAATCAGATTATCTGTAATTGATAGATATATAGTATACGATTCATTTTTGCTAGATTTATAAATGGTACAACGATTTTTCTGAAAGTTGAGAATTTTATGTAAGAAAGGAAGATATGCGATTTGTTCCATTACGACTCTCTCATCAATCCTCATTAGTTTAATCAACCGCTGCGATAATTGAGATAACATCTTATGAGAACTGCAGTCTTCCCTCGAATGAATTAATGGCCAGAAATTAAAAGGCCCTGGATACCGAAATGTATTCGCTAAAAAAAAAAAATGTAATGCGACTCTAATGGAATGGGAGAAATAGAGCATTGGACATTAAAGAAAATGTTCATTAAATGCCTATGATTTATGCATTGCAAAATTTAGGTGTGATATATTGGCTTAATCCCTTACCTAGTGAACTGTATGTCAATGGAAACTCTTCATTAATTTACTAAATATATGATAAATGAAATATACTGGTACTTAAATAGTGGGGTTACTTTGGGTTTGAGATTTTTATCAGTTTGTACTAAAAAAATACAAATCACAATAAAAACTACATTATTAAAGTCAGTCACATTAATTATTGAAAGATTTAAAAAAAAATAATGATAGAAAAAATAAGAAGGTTATTCCTTATATACTAAAGAATGATTGAAAAAAAAACTGTACAAAATATACAATTACTTAACACTCCATAGAAAAATTCATGTCAACAATTTTTTTTAATCCGTGGAAAATATCAATCAAATAAATGTGATTAATTATAATAAATAAATGTTTTCTGTCTGAGTTTTTATGAATACATTTTCTAGTTATAGATTGCTTCTCTGAAAATACTCACATTTGAATTGAAAAAATATAAATTGTGTATTGATGCTATCTTTCTAGATTTTTTACTTTTGTATTTCATAACATCGTCTCCAGAAGTGCATCTCCACGTCCAACAACTTCCTTTCCTCCATTTTCGTTATTGTCCATGTTTCAGATCCGTAGAGGATAAAATTTTCAATAATTGAGTGAAACATCTTTTTTTTTTTGTTTTGTTTGGAGGTTAACCGGTTTACTTCACAATACAGATAGGAGAAAAAGAGGACGGTCCAAAAAAAGATGTTTGTAGGATGTGGAGGAGAGCATGGAAGCGAGAGCTATTAGAGAAGGAGACTGGGAAGATCGAGATCTGTGGCGAGAACTTATAGAAACGAAAAGCAACTAAGTTGTAACATCTCGACACTGTGGCTTTATTTTTTGTCATTATTTGAAAATGTTTATTACAGTCAATTGAAAAAGATTATTACGCGTCACATTTCTTTATGATAAATATCAATAACCGCTCTAAAAATGAAAATAGAACAAACATAAATTAAAATTAAAATAGCTAAAAAAAAAAATGTTTTTATTATAAATAAAAACATTTATTTATAAATAACTTAATAAAAACAACCGAAAATTCCGAAAAGAATGAATAACTAAAAGAATATTTTCAGGAGAAGATCGAAAAGATGAAAGAAGATCTGACAAAATGAAGTAATATTGGAAGAATAGAAAGCGGAAAACAATGAGAAACAGTAGAAGGCTGGAAAGAAATTGACTAAATAGGTCAAATGAGGCCGTAAAATCCATCGAGAAATAAATAATATTAATAATTTCAGTATTAATAAAATGTGAAGTATTACATTATCCAGGCATGGCCCTAACCACTATCCGATCTAACCTAACACTCAGCCACCATTTCAAACAAATCAATCTCGGCATAAAATGGGTTGAATTGAGTTGAAAGTGGCCTGAGCTTCCTTAAAACTTACGGCGAAGGTAGTTACTGCGCTGATAGTCGCCATGACGTCAATTCCTGTCGGGTGACCGACCTGCCACGATAGTACTTCTTCCCTACATTACTATCTCATTCGACGAGTTTGTTGCTAGTAACTATGGGCTACTATCAGCTTCACTGCGACATGCAGACAACTTTTATACCCTTCCAGCTTATCAACCGAACCCATTCTACTTATCAGCTTCACATTTTACCTTGATTATAAAATAATTAAACAACTTCTTGTCTTTCTTTAATTCTTGGAGGATAGATTAAACTGATAGTTAGTTTTTTCACCATTAAAATTAAGTTATTATCTTTTGAAATTATGTTTCTATGAAAGTGGATGAATGAGTGGGTAAGGAAATAAATGAATAAGTGGACTAGGAAATGAATGATGAGGGAGTGAATAAAAGAATGAATGTGCGAATGAAGGAATGAGTGCACGAGGAAACGAAAGAGTGAATGTGCGAATGAAGGAATGAGTGCATGAGGAACCAAAGAGTGAATAAATAAATGAGGCAGTAAATCAACGAATAATTGAATGAGGAAATGGATAAAGGAGTGAATGAATGATCGGGTGAATGAGGAAACTAGAATGAGTGAACGGGAACATGAATTAAAGAGTCAATGAGGAAATGAAGAATGAATACATGAAGAAACGTCTGAGATACAATAGATGAGTAAAAGAGGAAATACATGAGTGAGTTAATGAGGCAATAATTGAGTAAAAGGAGAAATGGATAAATGAGTGAATATGGAAATGAATAAATGAGTGAATGAGGAAATAAATGATGAGTGAGTGAGGAAATGAATGAGCGTAAAAGGGCAAACAGACTTTTCATGGAGTAGTGGGGGGAATACGTTTGTTGAATATTACTTAAATTCATAAAACGTTCCAAATAGGAACCTTAAGTTGATTACTCGCGGATGGAAGAGAATAATAACAATAACTATTGCAGTGAACACTTTAGCGATTTAAAAGGTCGCAGTTCAATTCTTATTACAGTGAGGATGAAAACTGAAAATCCTTAAAGGATGAAACCAGTTTTACTTTAACATGAAATGGCTCACGTCTGGTGTTTTAAGGGTATTATAGTTGATTCTTCATATTGATCACGCCTAGAAATAGAAAAGGACAATGGTGTTCTTCCTTTGTAAAATTGAGAACCTAAAATAAGGATTTTGGAGACAGATCGTGATATTAATAAAGGATTTTCTTCTTTCTCATTACTATGTAGGATTTATGCTCTTGAATATCCATAACTATTTCATACATATATTACTATTATCGAGACGAAAGATATCTGAACAAGTATGTGATATTAGTTACAATTGTGCGTCGATTGTCCGAATTAATTTTGTTGGATTTGATTCTGATAATCAAAAGTTCAGGTAATTGAAATTCATTTATAAAGGGGTAAATGCTATACAACGTTTGTACAATTTTTTTTATAATATTGTAAAATTAAAAAAAACAACGTTAACAATTTTGTGTGTACATAGCAACATTCATCAAGGTTTTGACGCAAAGAAAGTTGTTAATTAGTTCGCTTCAAACTTAAGTCCCTCTTCATATCCGGTAAGTATTTAATCCTTTTTAATATTGTATTAAGTAATTGTTCTTGGAAATCAAATTTTAGAGAAAATATGCTTCAAATTTATTTTCTAGAAATGACTATGTTGAGCCCTCTTTGTGCCCGGAAAGCCAGTTCTGATAACATACCCAAAGTTCAGGAATTCATCAGGAGAAGGCATGTGAAATTCTTGGACGCTTAAGAAAATGAAATAGTCCCTTATTTCATGCATTATCAACGACACTCCAGTAAGTTGGGGACACATATTATCACAAAACTAAGGAAAAAATCGAAAATATAAATTAAAAAAAAAATTTTAATTAGGATCTCGTTGACGTACGTAAAATTTTTATTTGATGTACGTCAATAAAATTTTGAAGAGAAAAGAGTTGTCCTGGCCGTGATTCGAATCCCGAATTCGGGTCTTCCACATCTCTAGCGTGGCACTCTTCCAACTGAGCTACCAGGATCGTAACCAGGCCAGACAATTATAGTCTCCAAAATAAAAATATTTAAATAATCACCATCAAATAAAAAAAAAATATATAATTTAGAAATATAAAAATTTGACGTACGTCAATGAGATTATGAAGTAAAAAGAAAATATACATACATTGAGAGATGTTAGTTTTAGCTTTTATATAAAACTAGAAAAAAACATTTAAATTTAAACTTATTTTAATTTAAATTAAAATTTAAACATTTCAGATTAATACTTCATGGTGTTGGTAAACCATCACCATGAAGTATTAATCTGAACAAAACTTCGTTATAAAATAACTTATAAGATGCCTTAAAAAGCAAGAAGTTGCAGTACAAGGCAACACAAAAATGCAGTTGTGTGTTTACAGTGATAGGGAACACATCATTTGTTTACGGCAGCTCCTGAGGATTAACAGGCCAGGCCTTTCTTTTATTTTCACTAACAATACTCTTATACTTAATTTTGTTCTGTTTTTCTAATAATAAATATATTTTAATTTAATTATCAACTTAATTTTAAGTCAATCAAGCCCAGATAACAAGTTACCGCAAAATGGGCCCGGACGACCCCGGGGACAAAAAACCTCCCGATCCTATACTAAATGATACAGAAATTAAAAATTCAGCCGAAAAAATACCAGTTCAAAAATTAAAGCAGTTCGAAAATTCACCTAAATTCCTCAGAAACTTCAGAGCCCCCTATATTGTAATAGTCGAAAAAGGAGACGACAGTAAACTAGAGGCATTCCATGATATGAAAATCGCAAAGTTATTAGGTCTCAGTAATACAGAAGTGATCTCTATAAAAAGAAAAAATAGAAACCAAATCGAAATTAATTTCAGAACATATGAATACGCAAATAGATTCCTAACCAACTGTTTTATTAAAAATTATAACCTCAAAGTTTTCATTCCAAAGCAATATACAGTAAAATATGGTGTTATTAGAGGAATCCCTACTAACATAGATGAAAACGAAATTCTAGAGAACTTAGTGAGTTCGGAAAAAATATTAAGTGTACGCCGATTATTCCGTAGGGAAATCAACATGGACGACGTTTCCAAAGTACCAACTCCTTCCGTACAAATAACATTTCACTCACAGCGTTTGCCCGATGACGTCACTCTATACTTAGCTCCGCGTAAAGTTCATCCTTATGTTTTCAGACCCCTTTTTTGCGGCAATTGTTTAAATTACGGCCATCTAAAAGACAAATGCCGGGGCAAGCCTAAATGTTGTAATTGTGGTGACACTACTCACAAAACTGACGAGTGTCAAAATTGTACTAAATGCATTCATTGTAAACTACAACATATGCCAACAGAAAAAACGTGCCCGGAGAGAACGCGGCAAGAAAAAATTAAAGAAATAATGGCAATACAGCCTATTAATTACAAAGAAGCTGACAAGCTAGTAAAACCAGTATCCATATCAAATAGGTTTTCTGTTCTTGATTTTCCAGAACTGCCACAACCAGAGGCACAAAATCCATACAATGTGTACAGCATCCCTCAAGCAACAACTTCTACCATTTTTTCGACACAAAAACTAAGAGACAGAGTATTTAAAAGACCGCGTACGTCAATAACATCAGAAAATATTTGGAACTTACCCACACCTTCCTTCTCAGGGGCAACCGATCCAAATCATTCCAAACCAAAAAGTTTCAATTATCATAACCCACACAAAAGCACACCAGATTCAAAATATATTAATTTCCTCAATTCTTTAATAATTAAAATACGGAACACCACCGACGAAAAAGAAACAGTAAATATAATTGGTCAATCGTTTTACAACTTTGTTCAAGAAAACAAACAAATTATAAATAGCTTATCGCCAGATGGAGAAACAGGCACAAATAGCACAATGTAGTAGCTCAAAATTAATGAAATAGACATTTACACTTCAAACTTTCAAAATCAGATATGGATATGGGTATATGTGTATGTGTGTGTGTGTGCATGTGTATGTGTGTGTGTATGCATGTGCAGGTGTGTGTATGTGTGTATGTGTATATGTGTGTATATATATATATATATGTATATGTATATATATACATAATCTAATATAACAACAAAACTATGCCAAGTCAAAAAATTATTAAATGCGTCAACAATTTAAACATTATACAGTTTAATTGCCGAAGTATTAACAATAAATTTCAAGAACTAATGAATTATATAAACATAAACAAAGTTCATGTAGCTCTCCTTCAAGAAACGTGGTTTAACAAAACAAAAAAATATGAATCTAAAAACTACTCGGTGATAAAGAAATTTAGGAAAGATAACTATGGAGGGGTCGGAATTATCATCCACAATTCAATAGAATACACAAAAATCACAATTAACAACACCGGACCTATTGAAATTCTCGCCATTCAGTCTACAAACTTAGAGCCTCAGATCTGCTTTATTTCCGTATACATCCCACCCTCTGCAAAACCAAACCTCTCACACTTCTCAAAACTATTTTCAATTTCCGAAAAGCTTGACTGTCATGTAATTATGGGAGGGGATTTCAACGCCGAATCTAGATTCTATGGCAGTGTGAGCGACTCCCCAAGAGGCAATATAATAATTGAACAAATTTCCCAACAGCCCATCATACTACTAAATGAATTTGGTATAGCCACACGCTATGGGCTGTGTATGTGGGAACTCCGGGACATAAATCCTCCATCACGGATCTTACCTTTGTAAGCTCAGAACTATCCCATAGGCTGTCATGGTCAATAACTGATGAAACCCTGGGGAGCGACCATCTAATAATAATCATTTCGTTTTCATCATTTACTTTCACTGGCATAGCACGCGCTAAAAGGAACTTCAAAAAATTCAATCGCGATTTGTATGTAGCGCAACTTGAAAGTTCTAGCCTTCACATGGATTATAGCATCCAAAGTTTAACAGCTCTTATAAACCAGGCAGGTGAGATAGCAATACCCAGAACGAAGTCAAACCTAGGCAAAAACTTGGTGGAATGAGGCTCTAGAAGCAGCTTATAAACGAAAGACCAACTCAATAAAACAATATCGGAAAAACATGAATATGGAGAACTATAAGGCAATGCGAACTGAAATTAACAGGGTCAAAAAGCTTACAACAAAAGCCAAAAGGGATAGCTGGAGGAACGAATTCACTGGAAAAATCGACCCTGGTAATTACAAATCGATGTGGAATAAATTGCGATGCTTTCAAGGAAAAAAATCCCCTTCATCGAAGAATCCTATTACTTCAAGCAAGACCAAGGCTGAAGCCTTTCTCAATCTGATTGGAGACAATGCCATATCCACACCACCACAGATGCTGACAGGCACAAGTTTACCAAACAACGAGAAAAACGCAGATCATCCAATTACGGGTAAATTCAAAGAAACAGAGCTGGACGCAGCACTACATGGCAAAAAATGCACAGCACCAGGCCAAGATGAAATAAACTACGAGATGATAGCTCTTCTTCCAAGATTTTTGAAGCTTAAATTACTCAGAGCGTTCAATAACATTTGGGAAACGTCAAAGGTTCCAGCCGATTGGAGACTAGTTTTAATTATTCCAATTTCCAAACCTGGCAGAGACCCTTCTCTCCTCTCTAGCTCGAGACCTATTGCCCTCATCTCCTGTCTAGCCAAAACATTCAATATTATAGTAAAACACAGACTCGAGTGGTTTCTGGAAAAAAATCATATATTAAGTCAAAATGTTTTTGGCTTTCAAAAAAACCGTTCAACGTCAGACAGCATAATGTTTTTTATTAATGAAATATATAAAACCTTCAAAAGGAAAAATATACTCCTAGCGGTTACCCTGGACCTCCAAGACGCCTACAATAAAGTAAACATAACCAAGTTAAAAGAAATATTGAGATACATTAATATCCCAGAAGTAGTGATAAAGTGGATCTTTAATTTTTTCTCACACAGACTCTATTATTTACAAACATCCGAAGGAGAGGCTAAAATTCACTCAACCACTGGCTTGCCCCAAGGAGACCCTTTAAGCCCCATCTTATTTAATATATACACACACATGATAACCAAGCACCCTCCCGAAAATTGCGAAATTTTACAGTATGCCGACGATTTAATACTCTACACAATCTGCCCTAATATTGCCGAAGGATGTCATGTTCTAGAAAAAGGTTTTTACACACTGGAAGAGAAGATTAATGCACTGAATGTTCGAATTAACATATCAAAATGCAAAATCATCCCGTTCACTAAAAAAAGAAAACTCAACCTAACTCAACTAACCATTTGCACGGACAGAGGTATAATAGAAACCACTAATACAATCAAATTCTTAGGGGTACATCTTGACACGAAACTCACGTTCAAAACGCACATACAAAACACATACAACAAAACAGCAAATAGCCTAAACATTATCAAATCAATAGCAGGGGTCACCTGGGGAGCCCATCCCCACAATTTACTTACGGTATACAAAACCATGGTCAGATCGATAATAGACTATGCATCTGTAATATACAATGAGTCCAGCTCACCACTAATTAAAAAACTAGACACAGTACAAAACAACGCGTTAAGGATTTGCTTAGGAGCTTTTCGCACTAGCCCCACAAATGCGCTGCTAGCCGAAGCAGGGGAGATGCCTCTTCAATTACGAAGGGAATGGGTTACAAAAAAGTTTCTATTAAAAGTAGCTTCAAACAGTACCCACCCTCTATACGAAGCAGTTCTGAACGACGCCATACTAATTCCAAAAGCCCGCACCATAGCCCAAGAAATGAGACATATGTTTAATTCACTTTCCACCTCTGCCGGACCACTTGACTTATGCACTCCCTTTCCAAAGTCACAAACCACCATCAAAACCAACCCCAAGTTGAATCTATCAGACTTCTCGAAATCACATTATTCATCAATAGCTCTAAGACAAAAAACTCTTGCAATATTATCAGAAAAATATAAAAGCCATCATAAAATATATACCGACGCGTCAAAAGATAAAAACAAGGTTGCTATTGGAATATATGATGCAGATTCCAACCAGAAATCATCAATGAACCTCCCCACAAAATTCAGTATATACAGTGCCGAATTATATGCCGTTACTGAAGCCTTCAGGTTAGCCAATAGATCATACAAAAATAGTCATCTTAACAGACTCCGCTTCGGTATGCAAAACTCTTAAAAACATCCATCGACAGCACATTTCATCATACCTAATAAACGATATAATACACGTGGTCAATGGTACATCAAATAAATTCACAGTTCAGTGGGTACCTGGGCACGTTGGTCTGTACGGAAACGAATTGGCAGACAAACTCGCAAAACAGGGGATAGAAGGGCCAAAGAACGCTAAGTTACCTTTACAGGAGGTTGTTAGGTGGATTAAACAACAACAAGTTAGCGAATGGCAAGATAGGTATGCCTGGGAATCGAGAACGAAAGGTAGGGACCACTACGCCATCCACCCGACCGTAAGTCTGCGCCCATGGTTCTCTAATACTACCTTCATGCTAAACAGAAAGCAAATAGCGATAATCACTAGGCTTAGAATTAACCATGGTCGCACGAATCGCGGACTTACAATGATTAAAGTAAAAAAGAACGAGAAATGTCCGGAATGTAAAATTGTCGAAGACCCAATCCATGTCGTCGCCAAGTGCAAAAAATACAACGACAAACGGATCAAATATCCCGACATTCAAAATGACATGGTCTTTCAAAATAAATTCAAAATATTGGACAGAAGCCTTTTAGAGTCCTTATGCCGGTTCTTGAACGAATGCGATATTGATTTTTAAAAGTTAAATTAACTAGGGTAGTGTCAAGTATATGAATACGGGCTGTATAGGACTTCAAAGGAAGTCTTTAGCCAACAAAAAAAACAAAAAAAAACACAAAAATGAGCAGGACACCAGTGAAATTCAAAACGATTATATTTTAGGTTATTTTAGGCCCTCAAAAAGGAAATTCTTTCATAAAAATATATGCAATCTATTTAACACATTTTTTTTTTCTTTTTTTTTTTTTTCGGTTGGCTCTACAGACCTTGTAGATCTTTCGCCGCCTTTACCAGCCTTCTCCACCTCTGTCTATCCTGGGCCGCTGATTTCCAGTCTGCTACATGTAGCTCCGCAGCATCTTTGTTGACCCTGTCAATCCATCTGGTCTTTGGCCTCCCACGTGGTCTCTTGCCAACTATTCCGGCATTCATAGTTGTGTAGAGGCTTCCTGACGGATCACTTCGAGCTACATGCCCCGCCCATCTTAGCCTTCTTGCTTTCATATCCTGAGATATCGCCTGACCAGTTTCCGTGTGCAATTCTTTATTGGTCCTTCTCCTCCATGTGTTAAGAGTCTCATCCCATACCGCTCCTGTTATCGTGCGAAGTATTTTTCTTTCGCATCCCTCGATTTTGCTTTCTAGGGTGCTGGTGAGAGCCCACGTTTCACAGCCGTATATCAGAATCGGCTTTATTACAGCATTATACACCCTTAATTTTAAATTTCTAGAGATGCTTCGGGATTTCAATACTATTGAAAGAGCGAAGCATGCTCTATTTGCACTTGTTATTCGCTGGTCTATCTCAGTTAGTAGGGCATTAGTTGAGGTTATTGTGGAGCCGAGGTATTTGAAGGTATCTACTTTCGGGAACGATTTGCGATCCACGCAGATGCTGTTTCTGGGGTGGACTTTACGGCTTACTATCATGTATTTTGTTTCTATTTAACACATATACATATATAAACCTGTGGCATTAGAACCCACTGAAGGATCTTTCTTGGGTTCAATACAAGGTAGAGGCTTTATCCGCCCCAGGAGGATCTACACAGGCTCCATCCTCAGCTGTTAATAGATTAAATAATTTATCTGCCAGAATTGAACTCGGGACCTTCCCCACAGCAACTCAGCTACCCCGCCCCGAGCTCCCTTAATTACATATATGTGTATATTTAATGATACTATAATGAACAACTGGCTAAATTACAAAATTATTAAAAAAAATTGATTGTGATATAAATTCTAAGATAATAGTAAAAAAAAAGAAATCTGTACCACTAAACCCATTAAGGGTTTGGATATAGCTCATGGTAGAGGCTGTACTGTTTCAAGGACAACGGTTATACAGGGAGGGTTGTCCTAGATCACGATCAACCGCCAGGTTTTTCCCCAATTAAGGGTACCCACTTTATAAAGGGTGGGTGAGCCCCAGGATGGTATAGATTCAGTTTATCTGCCGAAATTGAAACCGGGACAGCAACAATATATAATATACATATATTATAGATAACAAATCGCTCGTTAGGCATCTTTATAGCTACCATCATGTGATAAAAGGGCTATATGAAGAAAACGTCGTTGGTAATGTAATAAAACTGATGAGGTTATTAGCTAATGTACGAATTGATTTCGGATTTTCGTAATGGAGCGACCATCGTAAACACGCTGGTAATCTTTGAGATATCTCGGCTTTTAATCAATAGCAGTTAATCTATTGTGGTCTGCGTCAATATTAAAATGGCCTAATTTTAGCAGATAAATATTTGAAAGAACCCAGTCATGCCCATGGCTGTATTTAATTTTTTTTTTAGTTTTGGAAAAATGATCTTCGTCAGTAAGTTATGTTATTGGGTCGTAACGGATGAAATGTCAGTTTCGTTTATTTACAGTTTTCTATTCATTAGGGATTAGATTATTTGTACAAAAACAATTATGTTATGTATACCGTTTGAAAGATAATTTGATCCTTTTTCATAATCAGTCTTACTTTTCCTTTTGAAAGTGAAGCAACTTTTTAAAAATAAATAAGAATAAAATTATGCTTTCCGCGGAAATTCGTATAATTTTTCTCTATGAATTTACGCCATAGCGTCACAGAGGCGTTCCGAAACATTAATATTGTTTACGGTGAAGATACAGTGAGCGAAAGAACAAACAATCTTCCGTTGTTTTTAAAAATTCGGTCTGGGGATTATGACCATACCAACTAGCTTGGTAGACAAACAAGCTGGAAATATGGGTACCACATGAATTAACCGAGGCCCAGCAGCTCACCTGATTTTTTTTTTTCAGGAACTGAATATAGATGTCCTTCCTTACCCACCGATATTCTCCGGGCCTTTCCCCAACTGATTTTTACTTTTTTCATTGTTTGGATCATTATTTAAGAAAAAAAAAATTGACAACGAAAATGCCCTGAAATCGGCCTTCCATTACTTCGCTTCTTCCTTGACACCTAATTTCTACAGGGCGGGGATAGAAATGCTTGTTTCACGTTGGGAGAAGTGTATTAAAAGTGAAAGATCCTATTTTAATTAATAAAAGTATTGGTTTATAATTTTTTTGCTAATAATTTAAATTTACAACTTCACTGGGAGTTCATATGTTACAACCCAATATATTATTCCTGGGAGGGATCAGCACTCGTTGTTCTAATTACGTAATTGTTGAATTCTCTTGAACTTCCATTGTTGTATAATTGTTATATTGTATTGCTAAACATACTGCAAAGGAAATAATCCAGCTATATATTACATATATTATTACTATAGTGAGGAATGTATATAAATATTTATTAAGATGTTTTCAATTAATTGTTTATTAAGATTTATTTATCAGTATCCCCAACATATGCGCTATTGGAAGCTCTTAGATTCTTTTAATGATACTTAAGGCAGACCAACCAAATAGCTCCGAAAGTATAAGTTTTAATCATTCAATATCGAAATGTATAATTATTACATCGAGTATTTTGCTTTCTAAAAATGTGTTGTGTACGTTCTTCTTTAGTCAAAGTTCAATTTTAAATTTTTTACTACAAAATTTCGTGCAATTTTTTACAGTTTAAGAATATTTTTTATTTTTTACACCTCAAATTTTTGTTTTTTTAGGTGATTTTTTTGTTTTTTATGGTATGGTTTACCATACCCTCCTGCCAAATAATCAGGATATAAGATACTGTGAGTACAATATTCCTATTTTAGATCGGTGTTTTATTCTACACCACCTCCACTATACAGTATTATAAATTTATCACACGCCGTAAACTTTTATATATTATAAAGAGAAAATATTAAGAAAGAATTCTAAACTTATTACATTGACTCGCTAATTCTCATCGAACCTTCATTGATATAGAAATAATATTATGAAAGAGTTTACTTTGAAAGATACGAGGTTTAAGACAGAGGGTATTTTACACTTCAAAAGATCCTCGGACCATGTTTCGAGTTTTAAGGACAAAAATAATACTCAAGTCCCAGTGCTTGGCTCTGAAAGGCTAACAGAAGTATAAGGTATACTCATCGCAAAAGGAAAGTTTACTCAATCAGTTGGAATATTAACATTATTTTTTGTTCAATACATTATGATACTGTATAAAAATCGGGGCATCATCTTTGCTCTAATTTATTATCCAAAAAATCCTACAATATACCGATCAATTATATGACCATAGAGATGGTAAATTTAGAATAACCCACAAAAGAACACGTATTTTATATATTTTAAGTAATTTTCTCCAAATAGAATTGCTTATACTAAGAATACGTTTAAAATTGCTCGACAATAACTTAACTTATAAAATTAAATAACTTATAATGGAAAGCAAACTATTATTTTTATTTTCCTTCCTCCTATGTTGCCTCTCAGCGTGGATGTGTATATACTTTGACCCTCACTGGAGAAAGGGTATAGGCCGGTTCCGGATTTCCCCCAACATGGAGGACCAGTGGCTGATTGCAGAAGACTAGGCTATGGATGCACCAACTCCCTAGGCCAGGGAATAACAAATTAAGGGATCTAAATACCATGTTCAATATTTTTCTTACAAATGATTCTGAAGATGATATTTACGATTCTATTCTGTTTACTACATTGCTGTAGATGGAAAAAATCACACCAGGAATGAGAACTAATTATTTAATACTTCCTTCAATTCTTTACTGCGCATAAGGAAATAAAAACATCACTGCATGCTAATATGATTTTTTTTTTTTTAAAGAGACCAGAAGAAATAATTCTTTTACTAACATTGTTAATGACATTCAAATATCTTAAAGATAAATGTTAAAAAAATATATTCCTATAAAGAATAGGCTCACCCAACCATTGTAGAGTAGTGGGGACCTCAATTGAGGGAAAGATCTTGTCGCTTGAGGTTGATTTTCGGCAAATCACTTATTTCCTCGTAGGCATAGAAAAAATATTAGAACACAAGTGTAAGCTATTACAAATAAAATGATATCATTTTCTTTATAAGATCTTTCTTATATACTGGACTAACTTTTGAATTCATATAATTCAATAATGAAGAAAAAACCTTTTTAATTTTTAACAAGATTTGTCTGACTGGAAAAAAGGTTTTTTCTTCATTATTGAATTATATGAATAAAATGATATCTTAAACTTTGACATGCCGATGACTGTATAGATAATAAAGAAAGATTCACACGGGAAGTTTTTCACAAATTAATGAATCATAATAAAAATAAAATAGTAATTTTATAAATGTATATTATGTATGTTCATATTATATAAATTTATCAGGAAGAAAATGGTCCGGGTAGAGGTCAAGAAAATTCTCTTATATCGGGAGAACTTTTTATCGGTAAGCCAACGTTTTGACCCACATTGCAGGTCTCCTTCGGGCCTAGTTGATGGGCGGGGGTTGACACTGTCCATGAGTGTTCCATGTGACATTGTCCATCAGAATTGTATTGAGGAAAGCAGAATCGTGTTTTTCACTTCAAATGGAGATGCAATATAAGCAATATATATGTATATAATATTTATATATAAGCATCTCCCTTTCAAGCCAATTCCTGACTTCGCTACGTATGCACTACGAAAATAACACGGTTCCGCTTCCCTTAATACAAAAAACTCATTTTGTAGATAATTCGAGTAAACCACTTATTTATTGGAGCTGTATAATCTGTACAAGTAGTGGTACCTGTTGTAGTACCCATGAACGGTCTGGGGTTCAGTACCTGTTAGAGACTGTTGTTTCTTGGCCAGCGGTTGTGCAGGGAGGTGCATTATCCTGGATCACTGACTCAATCACCAGATTTCCCCTCTTATTTTGGGTTTCCTTTTAGTAGAGGCTGGGTGAGCCTCAGGGAGGTCCTCAGGACCCATCTCCGGGCGCTAACAGATTAAATAAAATTCTGCCAGCGAGAGGGATTTGAACCTTTGAACCCAGGGCCTTCCACACAGCAACTCAGCGCTCCACCACTGAGCCACGCTCCCTACTGTAATATAATCTGACAAAAAAGATTATTTATTAAATAAATAACATATCCACCTGCCAATTTTTTTCGTGTTTATTTGTCATTATTAAAATTAAAATTTAATCCGTTCTGTTATAATTCTAAAAATTATAAATTAAAACATTTGTAAGATTAGTAAAATGTATAAGAATGATTGTAATATTACTATATAAAATTTCGATATTTTTATCATAAATGTTTGAGTTGTTAACTCAAGTCTTGAAGACCAAGACATCAATGCTAAGAAGTTTGAATAATTTAATGACAACCCAAAAAGATTTTTTTGCCTTCTATTTTTATCCTCATATCGAAGGGACCTTTGGACCTTTGGACGATCCTTGTTAGAAAAGGGTATGGATAGCAAAGGTAACCTACGTAAGAGGATTTGACCCACCCTTCTTTTTGTGACCACCAAACGCAGCCATTTTAAGGAGAGCACTCAGGAGAATATTCTTTACTGTATAACATAAATTTAGAACGAGCTATATTTGGTCTTCTCATCAATCGTTTGTTACAATAAACTTGAAACCTAAATATGTCTTGATCGTAATTAATCATTATGTCATAGTTAAAACTTCAGGAACGCCAAAATATTATCAGTATTTAAATTAAATATTAAGCATAAAATATATTAATTAAAGGTGATTTGTGATAATTAGTTTCATATTACCATGGCATGAAGATTAATTTTGAACAGAAAGGACAGATGGCTATTGTAGGATACAACGAGAATGAAGATATAGGTATTGATGGCGAAGTATGCAAAACTTTTGTTCTACGCTCTATAGAAGAGGCTCTGAACTGCAAAAAAGATGAATAAGCGAAGAGGCAAGAAAGGCAACACGAAAACTTCACTAATATGGCACAGTAGTCTTCCAAAATAGAATAGAAAGAAAATATTTTATGTTATTGAGAGAATTCTCACATTTGCAGCAGAAAAGTGGGCGACTTTACATTACCGAAATTTTTCTCAAAAATTATATCCATAATGATGGGTTATTGGAGATTTTTACAGAAACTTATTTGCTACTAATAAGCTGCTTATATATAAAATTCTATCACTTATCCAGTCGAGTACCAACACAACACACCATTAGGATCAAAGTCCTCAGGGAACAAAAGAGGGCAATGGCCTGCTTTCCAAGAGAACCTGTATCAATAAAAATCATTATAGGGCTCGATTGGGTCGATGTTTTACTATTCCTAAACCAACGATTGTGCAGAAAGGTGATTTTGCCGATATCACGCTCAACCGTCGTGTCTGACAGTCTGGGTGAACTCCAGGAGGGCCTGCAAATCCCACAGCTGTTAGCAGGTTAAATAATTTATGTGAATTATTGACAGATGAACCCTGTACGTCCTTTCAATGAATAGTGATGCCATTGCCCGCTATCAGGTATTTTTTAGGACAGACATTCGATACATGGAAAAAAGTTCATTTTTTCAGAGGAAAATAAGAATTTAAAAAATAAACAAAAGACGAATTACTCCATAATTTATTTAAAAGGTTTACTATCTGTAAAATGTTGAAACATGTACGGCAAAGAACCTTCAGTCCTAATCCTAGAGTTTTTTGACTTTTAATGGGAATGTTGGAAGGCAGAATATCTGATTAGGAGAGTTGGCAGCGCGACCTCCTTGTGACACGTTCCCAGAGAATTGAGGAAGAGGACAACAATTTAAAAAAACGAGAAAAAAGTTAACCAATTGGTGTCAGTTGGCGAGTCAAGGGAATTGGACGAGCCCACGCCCCGACCGTGGTAGGGGTAGCGGAGGACGCCCTGGTCGTGGTAGAAGGGGTAGTGGAAGACGCCTGGCCGTGGTAGGGGTAGTCTTGTACGCCACTGTTCGCCACTGCACGGAGCACAGCTAGTCTACCTTCATCTCTTCTCTCTCTTACCACTCCTTAAGGTAAAACCACTTTCATAGCACTCTATATCTTCATTATCATTAGATTATTACTGTAAGGTAACCTGATGCATACAAACAGGATAAGTCTGTTCTTCTAAGTAATATACTAACGTTAGCAACAAAAAAAAAAATATCTACTGTTACTGCTTGAAATAAACTTAATAGAGTCAATGATTCCCTCAATTGGTGCGTCCCCCCCTTACTTTGTGCGAGTTGAAGTCACCCTTCATAATTTTAACTTTTGTTTAGAACTCGCTGCTCCGTTGTTCTATATCTGGTTAGTAAATAGTTTTATAATATTTTGATCTACAAACACTTGATGTTTTCTAAACGATCCCGTGAATAATTATTTTTAATGTTGAAAGTTATTCTAATAGAATAAAAAAATAATTATTAATTTTTTAATTATCCAGATTATGAACCTTACATTCTTATTTTAATAAATATAAAATCAGGATAGAAATATTTTATCTACGCTATTTTAATGTCTAGATAGTAGTGAACAGATTTAAATTGCCATAATAATAGATATTATGTTGCATATATATTATGACAGATTGAGATAAACTTAATACAGTTGACGATTCTCTCAATTAACACGTCCCCCGTTTCTTTGTCCCAGTTGAAGTCGCCTTCTATAATTTAAACTGATCTTCAGAATTCGCTACTTAATGTTCTATATCTGGTTAGTAGATATTTTTAAAGTTTATAGTTCTTGGAGTTTTCTAAATGAATTCATGAATAATTATTCATAAAGTTGAATGTTAAATATATTAAAATAGACTTTTTTAAAATTTATTTTTAAAATTGTTTTTAATGATCCAGATTCAGTTAGTCAACAAGAACCTTACAATATTGAATTAATAATTACACAGTCAGATTGGGAATATTTTATCTACGCGCTCTTGATGTTTAGTTAATATTTAACAAATTTAATCTTGACATAATATTATGTTGCATATTTATTATGATATCTTGAGATTAACTTAATACAGTGATTTAATTTTTTAGAATTTTTAAATTGCTGTTTTATTAATTTTTTTAATGACCCAGCTCAGATAGACATGATAAACTTTAAAGTGTTGAATTAATAAATACACAATCAGGATGGAAATATTTTATCTGGACTATTTTAATGTGCTCTTAGAATTTCACTAATTTAAACTGGCATAATAAATATTATGTTACATATCTCACATGAAAGATTAAGAAAAACTTATTAAAATAAATGTTTTACTTAGCTAATAATTCCCCCCTTTCTTCGTTCGAGTTATAGTCGCCTATCATAATTTAAACTTATGATCAGAACTGGCTTTACAATGCTCTATAACTGGTTATTAGACATCTTTATATATTATATGTTAATTAATATAGTGGTCGGACTACGGAAAAAGCTTGAAATTTTCTAAACGATCCCATGAATAATTATTTAATTATGTGTGAGTATATAATATTTTGTTTGAACTTCGAAATTTACGAATATCACTAATGAAGCTTCAAATTTTAAAATGTAACTAAGCTACAATAATTTTAGATAATATTTTATAATAAATTTAAATTAGTACCTAAATGAAGTACCTGGAGTTTCATAAATAGCAATAAGTTGGCTTTTCAAGTTTAGCCACTTAAAGCTTCTATAGGACAGAAAAAGAGAAGATCACAGTAGTATTTCAACGGTTCAAAATACAAATCTACTAGCATAGACTGTAAGCGCTATTAGGACCGAAATGTTTTTCGTAGTAGTAAGTCAGACGTGCTGTGTTGATTGTTGGTTTGTTATCACTTGATTTTGGTTGATTGATTTTTTTAACTTTACGATTATAATATAATAGTAATTTTTGTATATCTTTTCGTAGGATAATCAGTCCTTTTCCATTGGTTTATCGGGGTTCTAAAATGTGAGATAAACAGTGGTAAAATCTTATCTAAACAAGTCACTATACTTTCTTCAATATACGATAATTGAGGCGTTTGCCTTAGGCTACACCTACATTGGATCCGGTGTGATACGATGAGACGTCGCTAGCAAACCAAATGACTGAAATATATCGAGAGTTATAACATTTGGTTCTTTAAATTTATAAAATTAAGATTATTTATTAATTATTTTAAATACATTTATATTTTACTATAATGTATAGTAAAATCTGTCTAATGTATACACCCCAGCATCGTATGTGATAGAATCATGTCGGACCGAATTGGGTCCAATGTAGGTGTAGCCTTAGGCTACAACCTACATTGGATCCGATTCTGTGCGACGTGATTCTATCACATACGATGCTGGGGTGTATACATTAGACAGATTTTACTATACATTATAGTAAAATATAAATGTATTTAAAATAATTAATAAATAATCTTAATTTTATAAATTTAAAGAACCAAATGTTATAACTCTCGATATATTTCAGTCATTAGGTTTGCTAGCGACGTCTCGTCGTATCGCACCGGATCCAATGTAGTTGTAGCCTTAGAAGGTAGTAAGCCATGAAAAAGTAATTTTATAGTAAAAGCAAAAAAACTATTGTCTAAAATAGTAACTATCGCCCTTAATATAACTAAAACACTCCCAGTTTTGACTTATTCCTCTTTGTTTTCTATCGGTATGATTAATCACTAACTTTTCTATGAAAAATAGCAAAAATAGTGACCAGGTTTGTTAGATTTAGATACAAAGGTCCAAACGAAGAAATAAAAATAAATATATAGAAACCAATTTGTATTACTTCATCAAACCAATATTTTCTTCTTAAGATAATCATAAAAACATATCCTAGCGCACACGCTGTGACGTAATAAAAAATAAATGTTAACATAAGGAAAATTTTGGTTACTTCTTGGCTTACTTGGCCAATTAAAAGGAAAACCTGAGGAAAGGTATCCATCCACAGGTAATGGCAGTTCATCAGAAAATTACTTAAAGATGGCGTGCTTCAAATTCCTTAGGTCTACCCCGATAGGTTGCGGCCGACGAAATAATCGATTGAAAAAAAAAAAAGTCATTACATTCTTTGCTACAGAATTTTTTATACAGAAAGCTTACTGGTTACGAAATAATGTGGTAATTATTATAAACATTTTAAAGTTTATTATATAAGGGATAATGGCATAATACAAAGTTATTTTATCTTGGATTTCTTTCATCGATTTAAGATTTAGACACTTAATCCTAAATTTTGCTCAGCCTTAAAGGTTTATCCGAAGAGGCCTGAGAATGAACTGAAATGATCAATCTTCTATAGTCTAAAATTGCCCTAATTACCTCCTTTATCTCCCCTCTTCACGTCTATATAATTAATTTGCTCATGGATCGATTCGGTTTTGACAATCGTTTAGGATCTGATTGCAGTTTAAGAACCGTCTATTGCCAATCCTTTAGTCGGTTATAAACAAATCCCTGACATAATGTGCCATAAGAGCGGTGGGATCTGCCAAAGATCTAATTGGTGAAAGGATCTCTCAGTTAACCTGTCCCTTAAATTGTTCTTGTTTTGCAAACAAATAGCAAATGTATTCAGCTCTATTCTTGGATCTTTCAACTTTTCCTCTGTGCCTCTCTATATAGCTGAGTGTTTATAATTTCCTTATTTTAAAAACAGAATCAGTATCTTCAACAGACAATCTTATTTAATAAATTAAACTTGAATAATTATTAGTAGATAAAAAAAAACAACCTTGAATAGTGATCAACTTATATTTAAAGGCTGGATAGACAAGATATAAAAATATTTAGAACTGAAATAATTGGAATAGAAAAAAAGATAAATGAAAACAAAAATGAAACTAATGGATAGACAAGCGTGATTAAACACAGACGTCGTTACCATCTGTTAATAATAAATAGTTAATCACTAATTAAGGAATTTATTTTTTACACCTAATCGGATCATTTTGTTCTTATTAAATTAAAATTTAATGGATACAAATCAGATAGCATAATTATTTTATAATAATAATGAAATTTAACAATATTTTAGATAGTGATTGGATAAATCCAAAAAACAAAGCCTTAAATCTTAAATGTACTATATTATTTACTAAATTACTAAATGACTATACTATATTATTGGCCCTTGCCTAAGTATCTTATTGAGCGTCATTGAGTGAGGTGTCAGATTGATGTGACTGTTTGGACAGTTGATCTCAGATGTGTTGCGTTTGACTTCATTGATATGATTTTTTTGTGTGTATGTGCTGATTATATCTGATTTCGCAAAACGTTGACTCTCTTAGTTTTCTAATACTTTAGAAATTCAAGTTTTTGTCTTGTGGAGTAATCCAATCGTAGTCCAACAATTATTTTATTTCCCTTTTAAGGTGCCAGTCTCTACCACATACTGAACCCAAGGGTTGTTACGGTACATGTTTTTTTAATTTTTGAGTTATTTTGCTAATTTTTACGCAAAATATTACTTTTTACTTTGAATGCTTAAATTTAAATTTAAATGCCTCTTATAGTATATTTAAACTTCTAAAATCAGTATTTCATATTTTTACGTCTAGGAAATTATACATTTTCATCTTTCGTAAATGTATTAATGAGTGAATTTTATTACGATTTGAAAAATCTTCCGTATTATAATTTTTAGTTGTAAGTATATATTTATATATGTATTTATACGTATTCAATTATAATTATTTTTTAAGTTTTGGTATCTTAAATTATTATAGTTTATATGTCTATTTAACCTTCCTTAAAAAAATAAATAATAATTCGTAGATTATTTTTTTCTTGGTACATTACTTACTTTCCAAACGTACACTTGATTTATTAAGATGTAGAAGTATTTAACTAAGCTTTTCTACCTTTCGATTTCATTCGTATTTTTTTTTTTTTACATACATAAGGTAATCATTAATTGTAAGCCATGAGTTATAAATGATCACAATAATATAAGATTCTAATGGACAAATTCAGCCATGATTATAGCTTTTTTTAATTTTACTGTGTTATTGAACTATTAAATTATTCTGTTTTTAAGTTTGAATCAACAACGTTTATATCAAATACTCTTTTAGTCATTTAGGACAACGAAAAAAAAAATCTAAGAATAGCTCATGTTTGTAAACAGAAGGAGCAATTTATCCCAGTTTAAATAATGTTCCCACTTCCTGTGTTTTAACTTCTCCCGGGGGAATGAATTTTCATGAAAACATTATAAATTAACGTTATACAAATACAAATAAATAGTCGGTGTCCACCTCGAGGCAGGAAAGGGTAGGAACGTTACTATTGTGGGAAGATGGCGTGGCAACCTTGTTAGATTCCTTCTCCTAATGTAATACTCTAATTCTAATTCCGCCTCAATTATTAGCTAGTACGTTCCTCTGTTAAGCAATTAGCGACTCGCGATTGTATTCATTTAGTCTCCAGCTGTCAGTCGTAGAACCAATTTGTTGGATTCCAATGACAGGGCGCAAGTGTTAGCGTCGACGACAAAGTGATTAATGAGAGAACAAAATAGGCTAAAAAGTATACACAAAATTATAAAAGCTAATTAAAAACTAATTAGGTCTTCCTTGGACACGCCCAATCCTAAAAAAGTGGGCACTGGATCTTTAATTGCAGTAAACTAGAGCAATATCTTCGTTCAGTCGGAAAAACCTGGTGATCAGGCGTTACATGTCTTGTATAATAAGTCAAGATATGGTACTTCCTTTTCCAAAACAAGTCCGGCGTTGTTGAAAAAAAAATCATTGGTTGATATACTCTGTATAAATATAAATCTTAATTAAATTTAAAAATCAATTGACCGAAAATTTAATGATTATTTTTCTCCATGCACAAATACCAGTTGAGCTAAACGCCATAAAAGCTTGAGCTTAGTACATGTTAGAGGCTGTACTATTTCTAGGACAACGGTTCTACAGGGAGGGAATTTGTCCAAGATCACTCTCAACAGGTAGGTTTTCACCCAATTAAGGGAATATATTTTATAGAGGCTGGGTGATCCATGTAGGTCTCATAAGGTTTAGCAGTAAATAAATTACCTGCCATAGCTGGATTTGAAACCGGGACCTTCAGCAATCCAGCTTAGCACTGTACACACTTAGATACCCTGTTTCCGTACTGCAACCAGCTAGTATTATATTTGGTGGCTATTGGGCTATAGAATGAACAGTTTATTTTATATTTTGTATATAATTTTTGTTATCTAAAATGATTTAAAATGACCGAAATTTAAAATAAAAATTTAATATACCGTTTTCTCAGTGATAAAAACAAAGAATTTGAGGTAATGGAGTATTATTAAAAAAAAGTTTAATTTTTCAAAATGAAAATCAACTTAAAAACGAACATCATATTGATTTTTTTAATTTTGGGACTAAGTGTACACAAGTACAAACAACAGCCAATAACCAAGCAAACGATAAGTTGATTCGCCTTTTAAAGATAATTTAATTTGATGAGTCTATGGTAAATGAAAAATGAAAATATAATTTAACGACAAAAATTTAATTTCAATATGTAAGATTCTTTACACGTTTTTTCTTGCATTTTAATTCTCTTCCACATTTCATCCACATACAAAATGGGGCATACCGAGTCCTTTCCCTTTAATTATTTCTTTCAGTTTAATTTTTATTGAACAAATAAATTAAACACAAATTGATGCTGATAATTATGTGGAAGAACAAAAATAGCGGGGCAATCAACAAGTTTCCTCGAAATCCAAAACTGGAGAAAAAGAAGAGTATTCTAATACGCTTAACTTTTCTTATGATAAATTAAAGGGAATAAATAAAAAAAGACCATTTGTTTTTTTTAAACAAAGGTTTCATCCAATTTGCCTTGTTTCTCATATCTGTTTATGAGTTTATGCTAATCATAATGAATATTAACGCTAGCGGAAATGTTTTTTACTCCGTACCAAGGCCGAATCTGCAATTGGGAGAAGACGCTCCGTTGTTTCATGGATGATCAGGGTCATGGGAGCGTTTGTATGCCATTATTCTTGTGCGGAGGAATCCGTGAGGGAAGAGATACGAAGGAAGAGGAGGCAAGGTTGACGTTAATCTAGCTCTCCTTAGCATGCACATTGGCCACATCCTCAGGAAATGAAAGATAACAGCAATCTAGCAAAACCGCTGTACTTAAAATGGCTTATTGTCCGCAGCGCTTTATCCCCAGAGGAAGCATAGCGCGAGTATTGGAACCGACAACTTTTTATTATTTATTAGATAATTATTATTTAGTAAGGAGCGGTGTGGCTTATAAAGTGGATACCCATAGAAGGGAAAAAAACCTGGTTGAGCGTGATGTCGGACAAATCGTCTTGCACATTCGTCGTCCAAAAAACAGTACTGTCTCTAACTCGTACTGAATCCCCTCTATACCTTGTAGCGGTACAGTTTTTTTGTTTTTTTTAATCTAACGATAATACTCCTATGTAATAAAAAGGGTTCTGAAGCTCAGTACGTGATAGAAACTGTACTGTTTCTAGAACAGCGGTAGTGCAGGGAGGTTGTTTGCCCTAGATCACGCACAACCGTCAGGTTTTTCCCCAATTAAGAGTACGCACTTTATAGAAGCTGGGAGAGCCCTATGTGGGTCTCCAGATCTCACAGGATCCGTAAATTATCTGTCACAAACGGATTTGAACCCGGGACGTTCGGAAACTTGGCTCTCAACTGAGCTATCCCGCTACCAAAAGCGATTTTGTGAACTCTGGTAAAATTACTCTTAATCGGTATTTAAGAATATTTCCTACTCTTTACTTAACCTCATTGCAATACTATACTGCATCGCTCAGTAACCTCAGTAAACAGTGCAGTCTCTATTATCTACTGAACGCCAGATCCTCCATGGGTTATAGTGGTACAGCAAAGGGAAATTATATAAGAAAGTTATTCAGCGCTAAACCACTCTTTTCAAAACTGGAAGTAGATATGGGACAGTAACTAACGGGACACAATTATGGCGTTGAAAGCTATTCTCACCAATCAACTGAGAGGATTTAGAGCACTTGATGTTTATGGCTAAGATAAGCAGTTTATTCTGCCAGGTTAGTTGTTTGCAAATAAGCACTATTAACGGAGAAATGAAGGCAACTAAATGAAGGACATTAAAAGTGACAATTTTCTTTTTAAATGAACCAAGAAATGTGCAGAGTTCAGGATTTCCCGTTTTATATTTCGTTAATAAAAATAGTAATTATGCTGGATATTCCACTTTCACTTATATTATATTACAGCAGTATAATAAATTCTTAATTATTCGATGGCATGTTATATTCTTATCTCTAGCCTTATGAGCAAACATGGCGAAGTATTTAATTTCCGAAGAACAAAGCATTCTTCTCGAGTTTTAAGCTCGGTAGTGAAATGGCTTTATATGACGTTAATTGGAATGAAACGGGCCTAAAGAAAAACTTGGCTTAATATGAGAGCCCAGTTGTGCCAAGACTGATGAGGGCTAAATACAATACATTCCTAATATAATAAATTACGTTTATATTGTTTATTATATTACATATTATGTATTTGTATTATAATATATAAAATAAATAATTACGTGATTAAGGATCGTACATATTCGAAACGTTCAAACTTTTTCCTTTGACTACTCTCGATAACCTCATTATATAATATCATTTATTTTAAACTATAACTATTTTCTCGATTTTAAACACAGTATAAGTCCAAAACACGGAACATGTAATTCTATACAATGTTCTAAAAGTGGAAGTATGCACCCGGGCCTCCACCCACGATGCCCACTTCTCTCCATCCTGTTGTCTACAATAAAGTCAAGAATAGAATAATTAAAAAGCAATAAAAAAGTATAAGTAACAAAACATTTATACAGGAACTAAATGGCATTTTAATGAAAACAAGATGGTGCCTTTTAAATTTCAATTTTAGTTTTACAGACCAAAAATATTCAGAATGTTGGAATGAAATTGTTCGTATATCTATTATTCGTACTTATGTGACAGGAGAATAGTAATGTAATCCGGTGGGAACATTTGGTTATGTGAACCAATATCCAATACTAATATCTATATAAAGATATTAATTATGGGTGGAGTTTTTGTTGTTATTTAAAAAAAGAATGTAGTTTGTTAGTACCAGTTTTTAATTAATCCTTAAGTATAAAAATACATAAGCCTACTAAATATAATTTTTGCAATTTCAGTGTTATGCGATACATATTCTTATTATATTTTTTGGTCGCACTATATGGTTGCCTTGTAGGCTTGTATTTCTTGTGGGATTATTGTGCCGCGCCACTCTGTCCATACTTCCGTAACCAGTCCCTTTGAGGCCAATTCACCACTGTAATTTCCACCGACGTACACTTTGATTGAAGGACTGTTGAATGGGAGAAGGAAGAATGGGACTAGTTTCAAGTATTACGGCTCTTCGGGGCCAGTAGACGTAAAATGATCTTAATTTCTTTATATTTCACTAAAACAAATCGCTTCCAGAAAACATTGTTGGTTATTTGACATCCTGGAAAATGCGATTAACGACATAAGTTAACGGGGCAGGATGACCGCTCCTACGACTGGTCGTTGCGGGTTGCTTACTGTTGACCGAATAGCCTAACATACACAAGAGGTAAGGGATGCTTGTGTTCCGAATTCCGCGACCTGTATTTGAACTCACAACATTTGTAAGCGCGTTAGTCCTCTTGACCACCCAACGTCTATATTATATATGTATATAATGAGTAAGTGGCTTATATTATTATTAAAACATAAGAAATATAAACCTTCTCACTTGGGGCCGTGGCTTGATGGTCCGGCTCTCGAGACTTGAATAATTTGAAACTCCCGTACTGGAATAAAAAATACAGGACCCGTGAAATAAATAGTTGTTCCAGGAATCCACTAAGCCTGATGTTATTAGAAAAGGAAACACACCCATATTCTTATGAAATAGTGAATGAAACTGGCCAGAGATCCATCAGCTTACAAACTGTTGAAGCCAACTCGAGGTCATCCGCCAAAACATTTGGCAACCAAATATATTTTATCTCGTCATCCTGCCCAATAAATCTCATTTTATAAAAACATGAACGCTCAGAAGAGTGAATGCTGATTCGAAACCTCTACCTGGGTAGTAAGGCGCAGTTATCCACTAAGCCAGCAAATACCTATAAATCTAATGGAACAAGTTAGAAAAACATCAATAAATTTTAGTTTCCAACTGAAGATTGAGAAAATATAATCACAAAACAGGTAAAAGAAAAAATAGTGATTTAATTGTCAATACAATTTCCAGTGCCGAAGAAAAAAATATTATCTAATATAAATAGTCGGATAAGGTAATGGAATGGCGAGCAAAACTTGGATCTAAGTGAATTTGTAGTTATTAATTTCTTGTATTATAGTATTTAATGAATAAAGTAAGTCGATAAGTGTAGGTTCTTCGATGGAGCGTGGACAGTTTTTTATTTCAGTTCTTAAAATACAAAACAACCAAAAGGGAATCCTTTAGCGAATGGATAAGAGGTGTTGATAGTTCCCAAATGAATTATCTTCTCGCTCACAGAAACTGTCCAAGCTAAAGGTGAGTTTGGGAAAGTTGGATAGGTCCAAAGTTTGAGACCAGAAGTTAGGATGAAACAAATTCAAGTGGACGCTTAGAAATGGTTTGTGGTCGAGTGGTAGCAGAGAGCTTGCACGACAATATCACTAGCCGAATTCAATCGAGCTAGATTTAAAAAAGTAATAATTAATTGAAATTCAAATACTATTAATTACCTTTATCGCAATGTTAAATCGCCATACTGAATGGTTAATTTCTACACATAAAGTGGTGAAATTTAATTTTGGCGCAATGGGAACTTAATCATAAATATATCCTTGCTAATATTTAAATATAAATAAAACTTAGTTGCTTTCCCATGTCTTCATCACAACCATTTAATACATACACTATCACCTCAGCTAAGCCTGTTTCATGCCAGCCAAACATGGCTCGTTGGAAAAGAAGTTCAGGATCTCCAAACCTTTCATCTCCAATCATAAAAGAAATATTTAGTAGCAGGAAACGTTAATAAAATAAATAATTAAAATAAAATATCTTATAACTTACAGAACAGTATTATCACTAATTATTTAAAATATAGTTTTATGTTTCATTATACAAAAGATATCCATTTTTTTTTTAATTAGGGCCATATTAACATTGACCAATGGACAGCCATCCTATCACTAGGTTAAGGAAACCCGCTATTTGTGGAAACTCCTGTTAAAAAAAATTAATAATATATTGAATACATGATCAGCTTTATGATGGACTTTTATCATGACTTATTAGTGGAAATAAATAAAAAGAAAACAGTAATGGAACTCACAGTGATCCATTCGAAGACATCACAATATTGATTTTTAAAATTTTAATAATTGATTAATCATTCTCAGAAGATAGGGAGTCTTTGATAAATCGAATGAAATGTTAATGGATATTGTAGAGATTAAAAAAAAAAATCTTATATACACTGAGTATGGAATTAAAGTATTAATTGCGGTTAACTCGACAGAGTACCTCGTGACACCATTTAGATTTTGGGGGCAAATATTATGGTTTTAAATAGAATTATTTTATATCATGAAACAAATTCTTATAAACCAATGTTGTTGTTAAAGCTTAACAACAACTTTATTAATAGGTCGCATTATTTAAGATACACAAGAAAGTGATTAACATTATGGTCTTTTACCATTGACTTATATATTATTGGGTGTACAAATTTGGGCGCTATCAGGTGAGAATCTTTTCGTTGTTACATTAAAGAAAAAGGTGATTGAAGGAAAAGTAATAAAAAATGACTTTATAAGAAATAAAAAATATTAAAAACACACACATCATTACTCCATCCAAATCACAATTAGTTTTCAATATTTATTAAATTTGTATTTTCATTAACAAAACTGATGTTTGAATTTGCGAAACGTTATACCTCACCTTGATTCTGTGGCTATACTTGTGATGCTTATTATAAATTGATTTTTTTCCTAATTGTCTTATTTTACTTTAAGATATGTGCAATCACTACATTTCGTACAAGAAGATATTCTAATATGTGAATATATTCTTTAATATTTCATTAATTAATTCAGTGTCCGAGGAAGAAATAACATTAGTTTCAATTTAGTAATGAATAAGTGGTCGAAACTTTTTTATTGATCTATATAAGCATCTATGTAAGTGATCTAGCAGATCACGATATATAGGTAGAGAAAGAGAAATACATCCTGATAAATTACTCCTTGATTGTTATTTTTGGGTCTAAAACGCAAATTTTCTAAGTTTTCAATACCAATCTTTAGGGTCAATGTGCCAGGTTACTTTCAAATTTACGGTATTTTGTGTAATAAACAATGTTGTAGAGAAGACTTCTAAAAATCGTGTCAATTAACATGTAATTTTCAAATGGCCCATTGTAGAGATATTTGAACTAACGCTGAGGTTTCAAAATTAAAAAAATCGTTGTGCACTTACTAATATAAATGGCCACCATTCGGTATATGGTTAAGGTAAATTTTTATAAAAACGTTTTGTTCTTCAAGGGCATTAAACATGGCATATAAACATTAAAAATATTTAAAAACGATGAAGCAATCCTCATTGGATCACTTCAGATGGATTAACCGTACAATGATACTACTACTGAGATTTTATGTTTTTTATTATTTTTTTGTTAATCCGAATATTATTATGCGCAAAGTTAATCTTGTTTTTAAAGTTCTTAGACGCAAAATGGATACTGATACATCAAATGAAGGCAGGATCTTTTTTAAATGTTTGAAGATAACTTTAAATATGATGATGGCATTAAATTTCTTCTGTCTTCGGAATCAGAAGCAGAATTAAAACAGAAAAAACTGAAAATTATGTAATGAATAAGTAATTGCAAATTTGTAAGCGAAGTGGCTCAGTGGTAGAGCACTGAGTTGCCATGCCGGAAATCCTGGTTCAAATCCCGCTGCAGGCAGTTACTTTTATTTAGTCTGTTTGCAGCCGGAGATTGATCATAAGGATCTAGGACCCTCCTGGGGCCCACCCATCCTCTATAAAATATTATAAAAATAGGGTACCCAAAATAAGAAGGAAAAATCTAGCGGTTGAGCGTGACCTAGGACAAGTCATCTCCTTGCAGAACCGTTGTCCATGATAAAATAGATTCGTTGGTGAAAATCCATTTACTATTGTTTGAGAGACTCAAAGGTTTTCGTTCATTTTCACTTACCTTGTTTCAAAGAACATGAATTGTGTTTAGACATGACATGCATCACAGCAACGAGAAACATTTAAAAAACCGATGATAACATACAGCAATCTGAGTTATACTGGGAAATAAGTTAGTAAAATGGTGGGATTGGAGGGCTAAACGCAATCGAAAATAATGTTTTTTTTTCGCCCTCGTTTCCATTAGGGGAGGCTTTATTCGGTCGGAAAACAGAAGAAGGATATAGTCAATCTTAACGGTAAACAGAGAACAAAGCTTCTCTGCCGGATAACCGAGATTCCATCTCTCGCCATCTTTCACTTTTCCCGTCCAGATCATTCAAACTCAACAATACTACAACGCGCTTGGTATTTTAACCTGTTGTTTTAATGATATTTTTTTCTCAGAGAGAGAAGCAGTATAACAACGCAATAAGAAGAAGTGAAGGGTAGGTAATATTCTTATATACCGATCAAGAGTAATTTTTGTCAGAATTTACAAAATCGCTTCCGGGAGCGAGATAGATCAGTGGTAGAGCGATAAGTTTTCCTATCGATGGTTTCGGGTTCAAATCCGGCTTTGACAGATAATTTGCGGATCCAATGAGATCTAGAGACCAACCTGGAGCTCACTCAGCTTCTATAAAGTGGGTACTCTTAATTGGGAAAAAACCTGATCTTGGACAAATAACATCCCTGCACAACAGTTGTCCTAGGAACAGTACAGTCTCTACCACGTACCAAATCCAAGACCCTTCATGGGTTGTAGTGAGTGTTTTTTGACGTGAATACGCCCGTTAGATTAGTTAACGTTAGATTAGTGGGATACAATTAAAAAAACAAATGATAACAAAATCAGGGGATACAGTTTGGTGTTGCAGCTACATATCTATCATCTCCATCCATGATTCAATTAGGCTACTGGATAGCTAAAGAATTCATTACGATAAGTGAGGACTGTGACTCATGGCGCGCGGTGGAGGGGGGAGCGTAGCCATTTTGATGTAATTTTGCTGCTTATCGAGATTTCCATTGTGTATAACTTTTGACTCGAAGAAGCTACGACGTTCGTTTGAGTTTCAATCGTTAGCTATCGTCAAAATCTATCGATTGTATATAAAATATTAGTTGTTAAATAGTGATAGTGAACTCATAAAGGTGATAGAATAAAAAAATATTACCAAAAATATGTAATGTCGGCCTATACGCGTCGAAAAGCCAAATCCAAATACAGAGGTCGTATAAGGTTGGAAAGGGCTTCGATCGAATGGTAACAATAAAACACCATTTGATCGAGTCAAGGAGTGGCAAAACCAACTACATTATGTGGCTTTGAGTCACCTCACATCGTTATTTTTTTTACTAAATCACTTACTCAATAGGACTTCACTTAATTACTTTATAACATTCACAGATAGACGAGACGCGAGAACATATTATATCGGTAACAATCAAATACCTCAGCAACAATCAACACTTAAATGCCTCAACTACCTTAGAAGTCAAATATATCAACAAAAATCAAATTGAAACAAAACGGTCAAAACAAATCCACTACACTCTATTTCTGATTTCGGAAACTGAATATTTGACAGAAACTAAATATACAACATTAAAGCGAACATCCGGTAGCACGTCTCACTTAACAGCCAAATTGAAATATACTAAATCGAGATGGTAATTTGTTATAAGAAATATATAGTTCAGCTATTTATTTTTTTATTAAAAAAATGATGGCAAAATTATTCGATTGTGATTTTTTCGAAAAGAAAGTATACCCATATCAACTTCCTAATTATTGTGATACTTATTATTTGCTCATTTAGGCAACTTCCGGAAAAACCATCCATGTCCTTTTCATAGTCAACGAATGGACAGGCATTAAAATTACTTTTTTTTTATTCAGAAGATAATAGGTAAAAAAACAAACAATAAATGCAAATGAACTATAGTAATTATTTCGTTCTAATTCTTTCTATGTTTTTTTTTCTTTTTGTCTAACAACCCATCAGTTCATTTTACTACACGTACTTTAATGATGGGTCTTATTCTTTCATTTGTAATATGGAAATAATGTATGAAAAAACTTGTAGACCAATAATATACAATAATTTTAATAATTAAGTTTTAATAATAATACAATACTACAATACAGTTTTAATAATAATACAATAATTAATAATTCAGTTTAGTGTCAACCCACGCTGATCATACGAGCCCTGAAGAAGACCTGCCATATGGGTCGAAACGTTGGCTTCCAAATAAACAATTCTCCCTATATAAGAGAATTATCTTGACCTCCACCCGGACCATTTTCTTCCTCAATAATTTTAATAATAAATATTTACAACTGTTCATTAAATTGTATAAATTGCAGCAAGTACTTAACGTTGTAATAGAGGTATCCCATTATCTATGTAGGAGTATATAAATATCTCATGCCACGATGTTTGTTCGGGCTAATCTCCGAAACTACTGGACTGATTTAAATGAAATTTCGCACAGATATGTAATATTGTCCAACTTAAAATATAAGCTATATTTTATTTCGATTAATGACTGCGAAATGTTTATTGTTAAATTTTTTTTTTCTAACCCTCTGCATTTTTGATATGTTGTAAGGGCATGTCTGAGTAGTGTAAATCCACCTTTGCATCCAAAAAAACGGATGGGAAAACTTTTGGTGGCCGAAAAACCTCAGAATTTTCGGAGTTATTTCAGTTTTTGGCCTGTATCTCCGAATCGGTGCGTTTTTGGAAAACACATAGGTAACCATTTTTAAAGTAGATTAAATTTGCTACAATTTGTATATTCGTTATAGGTGCCTTTATTTACTTTTTCAAAATTTAATATTAATTTTTTTTTTCATGGTGCTGTGTAATTGATAATTAATTAATTAAAACAGAACTATGAAAGAATTGAACAACAATGATAAGCTATTCGGTAGTGCTGTTCTATAACTATCTGGTTTTTTCCGACAGACATTGCCAGTCATTCCTCGCTCTACTTTTGCCGATGAGATTAATGCATGTTTAAAACAATCGGTTTTATGGTGAAATAGAACTACATCCAAATACACAATCCATCAAATTGCCAGAACATTTCAGCATTGTTGTTCAGACAAAAATGAATTAATTTGGAGTGTCTCAGTAATCGTGTTATTTTGGCAGTGAAAAATGCTGATGTTGACGAAATTAACTTTCAAATACAACAGTTGTTATCAGGTGATCTAATGTCCTTTAAATCAATCGATACTATTGTAGATGAAAACCAAGTTGTAAATTATCCAACTGAATTTTTAAATTCTATACCAGGAAGACCACCACACAATCTTCGGTTGAATATCTGTTCACCTATTATTCTTCTCTGAGGGAGCGGAGTGGCTCAGTTCCAGAGCACTGAGTTGTTATCCCGGAAATCCTGGTTCAAATCCCGCTGTGGGCAAGACTTTTATTTAGTTGTCTTCGTTAAAATCCTTATCCTAATTAAACCTTGATAGGAAAAATTAAAGCTCGCACTATACCATCGTCCCATTAGCCATAACAAAGTGACGTTAAATAAACAAACAATGAAATGTTTACCCAACTGTTGGTCATTATGCCATTATCTTTATAATTTATATGTGAATAAAAAAAACCCAATTTATATAATAATAAGGTTTCAATGGGAGGTATATCCATCCACGTTTCTACGTGAATACCTTAGGGTAGGTTTTCGAAAGAAGATCGCAGTTTATGTTTATGTGCCAAATGGCATCTGTATAATTTTTAAATAATTATTTTCATTACTATTTGTATTAATAAGGTTATGCAATGGCTTCCTATTGAGCTATAGCTTGAAGCGGTAAGGAGAGAATGGTGAATTCCAGCTGGGTTTCCATGGCGACAGAGCTTCCAGCAAAAGATTAATCTTGTGGGTTTGCCTAAGAAGGTTAGTCACTGATGGGGCTGCCAGCGCCGCATTGCATGTCGTTATTATGCCTTCCCGTTGGCTATATCTCTGTCCCAGCTATGCTAAGTGTTATCCATTTATATATTTCTACGTGATAAATGTTCATAAATAAAAATGAGCAAAAACTCAACAAAAAACATATAATAAGACAATAGTTACAAGGAAATAGGAAAACTCAAATAATAAACAAAACATCAAGCCTATAAAATACAGGGAAAAACACCAAAAGTTTCGCCAGGTAAGGAACCAGGAAATACATCAAAATAAAAATTACACCGATGAAGATCAAATGTAGCACATCTAAAATCAAGTGGAGACTCGCAAATGAAAAAAAGGCAAACTGAAAATTATATATATTTATATTACGCAGCTTTTACATATTTGTTTTTTTAAATAGGGGCAATTTGAATAATCAACTTTGATAATCTGAGATAACTAAAACAAAATTATTTCAAATACACATATAACATTTGCCGAATTGCAATTTAATTCACTTATATTGATATAGAAGAAATATGAGATGTTTGGTGATGCTAAATATCCGAAACGTGACTACTGTTTTTAGAACTATGAAGGCTAATAACCTGTAAAGTAAATTTAAGTATTCAAATTTAAAAACAAATTATAGAATATATTTACATATATAGATGAGTGATAACTCAAAAGCACCTTGAGGAGGCATAAAATAACTTAATTATACGCAATTTAGTAAAATCCAAAAAGAAAACCCAAGCCTCTAAAATAAAGGAAAAACCGTAACCAGTTAAAATTTCGCCAATTCAGACATCATCACCAAAATACAAACTCATATAAATGAAGATAAAATGCAGTACACCTTACATTAACAGTTTCAACAGATTCATAAATCGATCTTGAGATCATACTCCAGGAGGATTGAGATTGAGATCATACATCAATAAAAACTTTTCGGTGTAATATAACTTTTTTTAAATTTTTTATAATACAAATATAAAAAAAAGTGGTGTGTTAAGCATATATGTTTTTACTGCAGAGCATTTGTATGACACATGCATGGTGAATCATTTTAAAATATTTTATATCTGAATTTATAAGATTCCCACTTACTTCTAAAATTGTTTAGTATAATGTTTTTCTCACCTTTATAGTAAATATTAAATTTTTTTTTTTTATTCATCGTGAGGAGTATGTTTTCCTGACTACTTCATTTGAATGAAGTAGTCAGGTCGTTCGTTAGAGGTGTCCTGCGGGGGATTGCACTCTGACTGCTGGCGCTTTATTATTTTATTTATTTTTTCTCAAATTGAACTGTATTAGTATGCTCATAAAGTTCCATTGACTATTTTTCAGGAATATTAAAAAATAAAATAAATTAAATCAATTTTTCTATGGCCATTAGCACATAGAAAAAGAGGATTACAGTGGAAGTATAGTTTAAAACGATGAATCACAAACCTCATAGATTGTGGATCATTCTAAAGAAATTCATCAAAACTTCAGGAACACTTTGCCGGAAATAATAGACTTTTGTGCTGAATCGAAATCGAAAATAGGTTGAATTTGTTGTACTTCGGTAAAAACACCTTTGATCACTATTTTATTTACTGACATAGGAATCTATTTGTGCTAAAATAAAGTTCACAGAGCAAACTGAAAGGTTAGTAACCAAGCTATTGTTAGCGGGAAAAATAAAAATTGGAGGTCTTTTTCAGTGCTGAATAGACAAGATTCATACAAATTTAGGTACACCTTAAATGAAATAGAAAAATATAAGGAATAAAACAGATAAAATAATATATAAAAATAAAATTATTAGAGTAAACCGATTTTTTTTTTTCCGGATTAAAATGATACAATAAATTGCAGTACAGGTGTGTACAAGAAGAAGAACTAGCAAACTACATGACCTCTTCATTTAGATTATGGAAATAAAAATTAAGAAAACGGGGCGATCCGTGGTGTAGTGGTTAGTATAACAGCCTACTACGCCAATGATCGCGGATTCGTAGCCCAGCAAGTGGCCCCAGGTTTTTTTTTTAAATAGTAAAAAATCTTTGGTTATGCCGTCCTACGGGAAAGAAGTAAAACGGGATCCCGTGCCTGTATCAGCTAATCTTCAAAAATCTCTGACCTTGTTAAACTTGGATAGGCAAAATTGAAGACTCCCACAATAGCATCATCCGGTTCGCCATAGCTGCATAAAAGTGGCGTTAAACGAATAGCCATACAAAAATTAAGAAAAACCTAAATAGTGTATCTTTGAATGGTTTGTTTATTTATAAGTGTATTTCCTCTGGTACTTAATAAACACTAGAACTGAGATTTACCATTTACCTATTTCTACCTACCGGTTTGTTTGTTTAATTAAACAAAATAGTAGAATTCAAGAAATAAAACTATAAAATCATAAGATAATTTAATTTTAAATAAAATAAAATATATTTCATTCAAATCTCCACTTATCCCTGTTGAACAGATTCGCTACCTAGGACTCAACTTAGACAAACGCCTTACTTGGAACCCCCACACAAGATTGAAAAGACAAGGAACAGCCAGACGCTTCCGACTACTTCAACAAATTCTAGACAAACGCTCAAAGCTTCAGATCAATTACAAAAGACTTATTTATGTAATTGTTATAAGACCTATATGGACTTACGGAATAGAACTATGGGGCTCCACCAAACCATTGAATTCCTCTCGTATTCAATCCTTGCGATCAAAAATCATTCGCAAAATCCTAAGCGCTCCATATTTTTTACACAAATAAAACCATCCATAATGACCTTAACATTCCATATGTTACCGATTTAGCCCATTCCAGATACCTACCATTCCATAATAAACTTCAGGCCCATGCAAACCAACTAGCTTCCATCCTTGCATCCAATTCCATCCCGGACAATCCTCATAGGCGCCTGAAGAAAAGATGGCCTCATCATTATAGAAATGTTATTATAGTGCTGCCAGTGGTTAGTGCCTCTACGTGTCCTGTCGTGTAGTTAATTATTCATATAGCCCTTGTACTAGATGTACATATTACAATTCAATAAAATAATTTAAAAAACAAAACAAAAACAAAAAACATGTCATAAATAGCAGTATCAACATCGCATAAAGAGTACTGTTTGTTGCAACTTGCAACTGTACACAGCAAGCAAGATTACTAAATTGAAATTTTATAGATTACATATACACAAATTCATGCATAATAAATTGATAATGTAGAATTTTTGAATTCCGGGAATATCCCGGAATTATAGATGTAAAATTCCGGGAATATACAACATGTATTCATGATATTTTCATGACAGGTCAAAATGAACGGTTCGTATATTTAGGTATAACACATAGATATCTCTGAAAATTTGAAGCGTAAGACTGAAATAATTTATAATATAATTGTATACACAAATTTAATAAAAATCATTGTCGTAAAATATTAAATAAGACTTAAAGAGGAAATGTTATAAATAAATGATGCAACCGGTCATTTTGACCGGTTCGTAGTTCTAGTGTTAAATAAAAAAAAAATTTAACCATCGATAATTGGCTAAGAAGTCACCTCCTTGCAGAACCGTTGTCCATGAAACAGTACAGTCTCTACCCTGTACTGAACCCCAGACCCTTCATGGGTTGTAGTGGTACAGGTAAGGTAGGTAATTGGCTAAGAACTAGCCGGCAGACTTTATTTTACGTTTAAGAAAACCACACCCAGCTTAGGGGCCATTTTAAGGATTTATTCTTTTCTCTTTTATGATTTCTTTTTATATCTTTCTAGGATATTTCGAACAGATTGCTAGCAATATAGGAAATCATGAAACTATCCCTCATCACGCGTAGTTTTGAGAGGAATGCATTGCCTCGGGAGAATATCTCCCGTTGGAAATGCCATTTTCCGGATTAGATTATTGCAGGAAAGTCAATTTTCCGGTTCTTTGTCCCATGGCCCTGAACTAAGAGCTTCCTTTGATCCAGAGCCCAGCCTGAAACCACCCCCACCCTTCCAGTGAAGGGTTCCAGATTTTTACCAAGTTGTCAGCTCTTCAGTCAATCTAAAAACAGATCGTATTCTGCAATCGCAGATGGCAAAGCTGTACTAACACCTTGCTTTCATCTTAATCGTTTTCTTTTCAATCCTTTATCAGGTCTTGGATAATCCTAAATATGCTGCAAATAATCCAGAAAAATATTACACAAATCATTACTTTCGGGATGTACAAATAATAATTAATATTTAATTTATTTATATCCCCAATATACGCCGATCCAGATTCACAGTATCGAATATGAAAAAACCAATTCGTCGTTTTCGTTCTATAGTAAGAATTATTAATTGATATAAAATACAACCTTTCATCTTTAATATGCAAAAACATAGGTTAACTACATTTGACGATACGCACTGATTTTGAAGTAACCTTGAAAAGTAGCGTTTTTCATATTCCATTTCCATACTTTGCATTTGTATCAACGATATGCGCAATCGGATGCTTTTATTTTTTTAATGATATTAAAGGCGGACCAACCCAATTGTTCCAAAAGTTTAATTCAATCACTCGAACTTCAATTGTTGTTTAATTATTATATTGCATATTTTCCCTTTCTTCCTCAAAATGAGTTGGCATTCTTCTTCAGTAAAATTTAATTTAATTATTATTATTATTATTTATTTATTGATATTTACAACTATATTACAGTAATATAACAAGTAAATTGGCTGAGTGATACATAATGACATGATATAATGACAAGTAGAGAAACTACCCACTGGTAGTACTCAAATCTCATGTTCAACTAAGTAGGTCACGTGGCCATCTTCTTCTCAGACGCCTCGGAGGATTATCGGGAATTGAAGAGGAAGCTAGGTTTGAAACTAGAGGGTTTGAGTGGAAATGAAGTTTGTTATGAAAGGATAGATACCGGGATCGGGCCAGATCAGCAACAAATGGGGGATTAAGGTCGTTATGGATGACTATATTCTTAACAAAATAAGGAGCGTTGAGGATTTTACGAAGGATTTTGGATTGTAGGGATTGGATACGAGAAGAATTCGATGGCTTAGTGGAGCCCCAAAGCTCTACTCCGTAAGTCCAAATAGGTCGTATGATGGTCATGTAGATGAGTCTTTTGTAATGAATTGGGAGCTTAGAGCGTTTGTCTAGTAAGTGTTGAAGTAGCCTGAAACGTCGAGCGGTTTCTTGTCTTTTCAGTCTTGTATGAGGATTCCAGGTTAATCGTTTGTCGAGATGCAACCCTAAGTATCGGATCTGTTCTACAGGCACAAGTGGGATATTATTAAAGGATACTGAAGGGCAGGAAGTCATTGGTTTACGACGTAAGGTAAAAGTGATTTGATGGGATTTTTGAGAATTTATTTTAATTCTCCAGTTCTGGCACCATTCTTCAAGATCAGTGATATGGGATTGGAGGCTTTGGGATGCAATAACTGGATTGGTATTGACTGATAATACACATGTATCATCAGCATATGTGGTAAGGATAGTATTAGGATGAGTTGGGATGCCAGCTGTATAAACTGTATAAAGGATTGGGCCAATACTACCTTGAGGAAAACATTTAATTTTAAAGTTTTTACTACACAGTTTTGTAATTTTTTTTTTTTACACAGTTTTAAATTGAATATTTTTCGTTTTGTTTTTAATGTAATTTTTATACAGTGCATAGTTATATCCTTTTTAAAGACACGTTTTATTTTTACAGTATGGTATACGGTAAATTAGGACACTACCTACAAACCTTCAATGCCATAAATTAATTGTAATACATTTATAAAAATGTGGAAAGTTTTCTATTTAAAAAATCGAAAAAAGAAAGCCATAAGTCTCTAAAATTCTGTAAAATAAGTAACCTGCCAACATTTCGTCTTTTCGGGCAACATCAGGACATACATCAAAAATGTTTAATTAGTTACTTATATTATAAAAATATAATAATAGCCGTCATATACCGGAATCGAATCCTAGCCTCATTTATTTAATTTAGTGGAGCAACCACGAAATGTTAAAAGTTAAAAAAGTTAATCTTTTAAACCCTTTTGTAGTAATTGACTTATGCTGTATGATCACTAACATGATTGAGTATTACAAATATATGAGTTTTTATACATAATAAATAATTGATTGGAAGTTCATTTCAGATATCATCAAAACAATATTCTAGTTAGAATGGGTTGGTAAATTCGTAAAATGACCCAAAATTGGTAAATATATAAATATTTATTATATTTATTTTATTTATATATAAATATATTTCTATATTCTATATCTTACTCAAGTAAATAAGAAGTAATCTCAGTTTAAAAATCCAAATGCCTGAAAGTTTATTAAACAAAAAAAAAGTGAGTAACAAATAACAAAAATTAATTCAAATATACAATTAGAAAAAATACCTGAATAAACTGAATTATTGATTCTTCATTAGACTATTCGAACGCAATGACGTGACAATTGAAAATGTAAAATAAAATACTATAAAACATAGATATGTTACAGAAAGCATGTACTTCACTAGTAGGTGTAGGTTACTCCTACATAACCAACCTATATATAAACTATTTTTCACACACACACACATATATATATATATATATATATATATATATATATATATATATATATATATATATATATATATATATATATATATACTAACTAGTTTCTTAAATGTAATAATAACTAAAAAGGCCCGGAATGTATCTTTATTATACGCGATGGAAACATCAACAAAAGAGAGCGACAAAAACACTTTGTACTCGGACATAATGGTTCATTTGTAGAAGGAGAATTAAGAAGAATTAAAGGAAGATATAGTAATATCGTAATGCGGCTGGGAAGAGGCAAGTAATGGCAAGGCCAGCCTCTCCAATTATTCCATTCAGTTCAATTTATTCAACATGTCCAGGATTATCTCTTGTTCTCATGTTTACTCTCAACAATTTTCACAACAATGTAGAGTATAGAGTGCATAATAGAGAGAATTTGTAGAGTGTATAAAGCTGTCTCTTGTCTCATATCCTCCATGATTGGCTATGGACTCTACAGCGAGTGTGGTTAATTGGAAGCTTTTCTTTCTCGTCCCTATAAAATTAACCAAATTCTGATTTTTTAAAAGTTAATTATTTCTATAAAATATATTAATTATATTATATTATTGAATTTAATTTTACATCAAGACAACCAATTATGAAGGATTGATGGCAGTTGTTTTTTTTTACTGGAAAAGTAGAAATTTTACCCATTAAAATTTCAGTTATTTTATAATTTTATAAATATCAATTATTTTATAATTTTTCAAATTATTAATTTAGAAAAAAATAAACTTTTAGCATTTTGGGCACTGAATAAAAATTTGCTATTTTTTTCCTTAAATAAATTTAATTTTTGTCTGTTGAAATGTTCAATAATATTCTTCAAGCGAATTTACTATAATACAACAACACAAATGTTTTTATACCCTGATTTAATAAATAATTACAAAAAAAATTTACTAGAAAAAAAATTAAAACATTGATACTCATTAAAAAAAAAATCTAAATCTACCAATTGTACTTGCATTTCTTCATTATGTTTTAGTTTCTGTTCGTTCTTCGGTTTTAATTTAAATTTTTTTTTTAATTTCATTATGAATTGATACTATAGAATTTATCTATTGAGAGTAAATTTTTAAACAATATATTATGTAAATGAAAACATAATAAGCCTGATGCTCTCTGAACCATGCTGTTATGCTGAATGATGCTGGACCTCCTCCTGTTATAGTGAAAAATGAGATTCTAGAATATCTCACTTCTTTATCAATAACAATAATTTAAGTGCGAGTTGAGACATTTAAAAACTTGAATGGAAAATCTGGTTGTCTTCATTACATGAATTCCTATAGACATTTAAACAAGATTTTGGAGTAACTGCCCTGTTAACCTATGGGGATTATATAGCGGGGGGTAAAAATGTTTTACCAAAACAAAGGTAAAAAAGATTTACCTATGCATTTTGCATACATTATAATTCAAAATAGGATGAAAAAAATGGTCCGGTTGATTGTCAAAAAATAGTTCCTTTAATATTGAAACTATTTATTAGAAACCTATTAATATTTGTCTACATATTAAATTATATGTGTCTATTCATTTTTGGTTTTTCAACTCTCCATTTGTAATCTTTTGAAATAATTATTAAAGCACTATATATAAATAAAATAAGTTTTTAAAAACTCTTTTTTACTACCCACAATAAATCAAATGTCTGAAAACTAAATTGTGTACTGTCCAAAGTAGAAAGCATGTCATACATAAATTTGTTAAAAAGACTTAAAGTATTAAATATTACTTTAGAAGATTAGCAGATAGGCTGCTACTTGACCAATATGTAACTTGTAATTATGTAATGTAAATTATGTAACAAACTTTTATAAACATTTTAAAAATTTACATAAGAGCAAAGCAAAATATCTGATCGTATTGTTTACCTTGTTGCATGTTGGCCAATATTTATAAATGTATTGCATATTTTATGACGCTTTCAACTCATTTACGATCACCTATAAGAGTTTATATACAGAATAAATAATTGATTGGAATTTGATTTTCGATAAGATCAAAAGAATATTTAAGTGATGGAATACAAGAAAATATTAGGTATAATAGACCATTTTCGTAGTAATACACATGTAGATATAATGGAAGAAATTTTCCTGCAGGTGAACAGGACAATCTAAATCGGGAACCAACTAAGAAGATAGGATTCCACCGCGTAAAGAGAGTAAACTTTTAATATAAACAAAAAGTATATTTAGATTAGGCTCCAACTTCGGCTCGGATTTCCAAGAACGGATTAATCATCTTCATAAGTTTGTTTACTGGAACAATACACTAGGATAACTGGAGAGTTTTCAGTTTAATGAATTAGGAATTTTCCACTATTCAAAAATTAATTGAATTAATCAATCAATTAATTAAGTCGATTATTACTGCAGCCACACTGCTTCTTCAACAGCCAACTAGACATATACTTTAGCAATTTTATTATTATTTAATAATTTAGTGTAATAGTCTATAAGATTATATTTTAAATTAATTAGTCTATAAGATAAATTAATTTAATGAATAATTTTATTTTGTAGATATTTCTTATATAACGGCACACAAGAAAACAAAATACAAATATGCACTTATTTTGGAAGGTTTGTAAGATGTTGTTGTTGTGTCAAGTGTGTTTTAACCGTGTCATAAAATATTTGTGTAGAGTTTGGGTAATTGTAAAAAAGTCTTTTTTTTTTAATAATTGGATGAAGTTATATTTTGTTCCTTGCAATGAATTTTATCCTTAAAAAAATAGACAGAAATGACAAGAAACTGTTTACGGTTTCAGACTACTTAACACTTACTAGACAAACGCTCTAAGCTCCCAATTAAATACAAAATACTCATATTATGACTATTATAAGACCTATTTGGACTTACTGAGTGGAGCTTAGAGGCCAACTCTACTCGTATCCAATTCTTAAAATCCTCCATGCTCCTCAGACTGTTACGAATAAAGTCATCCATATTGAAATGATGTCCCATTTGTTGCAGATTAGGCCCGAACCCGGTACCATTCCTTTCATCACAAACTTTATTCCCACTAGTTTCCGACCTACCTTCCTCTTCAACTCCCGATAATCCTCCGAGGCGCATTAAAAAGAGATGGTCTAGAGACCTTTTTTACATTTACAGTTTTAAAACAATTATTTATTGAAATTTGCAAAAGTATTACAACAATACAATGAGTAAATATAAATAATGAAACATAATGGCAAGAGAAACTAGCCTTGTTAGTTAAATCTGTTATTTTACTACTGTCAGTGGATAGTTTATTTAATTGCCTTTACCTAATTGCCATTACATACATTCATAACATTTACTTTTTGTATCCTTATAATACAGTTCAAAGTTTTATAAATGAATTTTAAAAAAAGAGATCCTTTAATAAAAAAAAAACAACTCAACCATGTAATGTTCATATTCTAAGTTAACAATGATTTACTGACGTATATATTTTTTTCTCAACACGATCCATTATAAAGGACAAAATTTAACTTAAAACGATTTTCGCCAAAAAAAATACACTACCCAAACCACTAATTTTTAATTATATCTAAACCATTAACTATCTTTTAAAAGCTGTTAAGCGTGTATTTAACTGTTGTTTTTTATGTGTACTAACACCTATTTTGATGTGGTGTGTTGATTAATAATTCTTTTTAAGGCGAAAATAACAGCTAACTAAAGCCTGAATACAGAACCCTTTTATTATAAAATCGCTGACTCAGAGGGGAAACCTTTACCGCTCTAATTTTTAGTCAGTTTGAAGAGGGTCTGAGTCGCATACATTTTTCCCGGTTGAGTGGGTCTTGGAAAGGCAGATAGGGCGTTTAATGAACTTCTAATAGCATAAAATAATGAGCCGAATCTTTTCTTATCTTATGACTTATATCTGAATTACCATTTTATTTTTTTTATTAGAAAATAAAATTAATTTTTTCGTATAAATCAATTATTTATTCTTAAGTAAGAATATCTAAATCAATATAATAATTTTGGGTGAATATCAGTTTCGTAATGGCATAATATTCCAGACATTCCCTGCAAAACCGTTGTCCAAGGAACAGAACAGTCTCTTCCATGTAGTGGCCCAAGACGCTTCATGGATTGTAGTGGTTAGGTTATTCCAGAAAACTCATAACTTATTTTTCAATTTAATTTTTTTTTGGGTCTTTTTCGTTTAATGCACAATTCGGTTATTAAAAAAAGTAACTGTTATTAAAAAGTAACACGTGATTAATATAAAGTAACTATAATTGTTAATACAAATGATATGGTTTATTCTAATTTTCAAAATGAAGCGATATCTTCCAATATAACCTCAAAAAGGTCTTTCCCCATATTCCTTTGTCTCCACATAAATTCACAGAGATATGAATCCAACATTGTTCTTCTAGTTCCAGCTTCTATTTTATTTCTTATTTTGGCCGCGGCCCATAACGATTCTATCGACTGTGTGTGCGCTCCAGTTTAAGGATCAACGAAATTTTCAGAATGGTTGACTGTATAATGCTTAAAATCATACCCTTCTATTCTTTCTATAGTGGAATAAGCTTTCCATAAATCTGATATTATAACACTTCCTGGAAGAATACACGCTATTAAAGTATCTTTGTTCCTGTTGGGCACTGAATATATGAAAGATTTTTTCGTCTCCCTGCAAATACCACCAAAAACCCATTGGTTGGGATATATTCGTCCGACATTATGTTTCCTTCTTGTAAAACAAGACTCGTCAATTTCGACGGTCATACCATATCCTATTTTGATAGGATTTTTAAGTAGCGAATCAGCACAAACCTCCCTCAAATAATTTTTCCAATTTGTTACTGTTTCTGCAGACATACTCAATTCGTCTTTACAAAATAACGTTGTTGTATATTTCTTGGTCCATGAGTAAATAAAAAGAATTGCATTATTCAGAGGATATTTTGAACCGTTGAACCACGTACCTTCCCTGAGTCCTACTTCCAAAAGACAACTTGCATTGTGACACCGCCATCTGTACCGGTCATCTCTCTTGCGCAACTTCATAGAATGTCCATTCCGGCATAGTTTTTCTTTATGGATGAGGCCTTTTTCTTGTAAGAATGCGATGGTTCGGTCCAAATCTTTAAAATCTTCGTATAACCTTAACATAGCCATCATTAGGTTTTAAACGAAACTAAGAAATGTAGTCATATGTTCTACTGATATGGAGGTTGTAACTATATCACGTGTTACTTTTTAATAACAGTTACTTTTTTTAATAACCGAATTGTGCATTAAACGAAAAAGACCCTTTTTTTTTTCCACCTCTTCAATTCCTGATAATCCTCCGAGGCGTCTGAAAAGAAGATCTTCTAAGTTAAACTTGATATTTGGGTACTACCACTGGGTAGTTTCTACTACTCTACTTGTCTTTTCATGACAATGTATACATTTATTATATTTACATTAATTCTGTACAGTTGTAAATTTAATTAAATAACTTTAAAAAAAAATTTGTTTTCTTCGTTCAAATATAATAAAAAAATTGTTTGGTACAAAACAATAGATTCTTCAGTAAGGATCTATAAATCAATAGAATAATTTTGAAAAAATTCAGTTCTATCTATACTCACTTATTTTACAGTTCCCATTTTTTTTCATTCAAAAATAAAATTATTTTTTTTGTTTAAATAAGCAATTGATTCTACAGTAAGAATAATGATAGTATAATTGTTTTGGAATATCGTTAGTTCTATTATGATATAGTATAACACGCTTTTCAATCTCCATCATTTTTGAAAAATCATTTTCAAAAATAAAAATATATTTTTAACATGGCTACAAAAATTATGTTCCAGTTTAAATAATAACGGGGATTATTTAAAGATTTTGATCTCTTCATTGATTTAAATTAGTTGTTCCTTTGACCCACACTCATGAGGCAATCGATGAAGTGACTTGTCATATTTATTAACTGCTTGATGGGTTATCACATAATAAGTGGAGCTTTTCTTTATGAGATGTTTTTTTCTTCAATTATTCAATTCTCTTCTTTCCCACTTCGAATAATTGAACATGAGAACTTCAGATAAATTGACATACGATTAAAATAAAGTCAACATACATTTTCATATAAACTTTTGAATAGGAGAGTTTGATGTCTTGTTAAGGAAGGGACATTCCTGATATTGGGAGGAAGTGAATTCCAGAGATACATTTATAAACTAGTGGAAATCGGTACTCCAGTGTGTAGTGCGCTGATTTACTGAAACATAGGTACCGGGTTAAAACCAGACTACGGCTGATGGATTATTTCAATTGCTAAAAGACATAGATCTACCCTGTGGGTTCTATAGATCCTCCTGGGGCTCACTCAGCGTCTTTTTCTCCATACCTGGGTAAAAATAAAGAGTGATTTTGACGAAAACGCCTTCACTTCAGCATAGTTTCTACCTCTATTCTGCCCTATCTCCTGCATGGTTAGTTACGCTTCAGGTTTTTATACTTCTGTAGTCGAGAGGTATAGGACACCATGACACATTTTCTCAATTCTTCAGGAGAGCCATTTTTCCATAACGTATACAGTTATAAAAAGTGAATTCAGGAAGCTCTGTGTTTATAGCGCTGAGCTGCTAAAACATAGGTCACGGGTAAGAACCGACAATCGCAGATAAATAGGACACCTTGTCACATTTTTTAATTTTGTATTTGTTCAGGAGACCGAATTTTCCATAACTTTTAGCTATCAAAATTTGTTTCATTCTTGCTATTTAAAAATGTTTAAAGAAAATTGTTCTTAGAATTAATAAGTAATTGATCCCAGTATTTGTTTATGACAATTTACCTAAAACATTACCTATTTTGTGGAGATGGTGTCTATTACCTAATAGTCACAGATTTATTATTTGTTTATTATTATTTACAAAATTATTTTCTATATAAATTTTGCAAGGGAGACTTCTTATCAAATCGAAGCTGTGTTAAAAATACTACATTAATAAACCGTCTTCTTTTTTTCTTTTTATCTAATCTTTTTAAACGAATGAAAGGCTATCCTTTTGTCATTAAGTCTTTTTTGTTTTTTTGTTTACTATGAGAAATGGGAGATCGAAATCTTGATTTTTAACAATATACCGAATATAAAAATATCAGTATTTCCTTTTGCGAGGTAAAACATTTCTATGCCTCGGCGTACATCCATTTTTTTCTGCTCTTGACTCGGCTGGGTGAAATCTGATGAAAACTCAATATCCAATTTTCCAGGCGAATTCCACATTTTCGTACGAGGTGTGGCTGAGGGAAAATGTAACATCCGGCGGAGAGAAATTCCAGTGCGAAAGTAATTATAACAGTGTTATGATTTGAAATGTTGATATGATCCTACAATAAAAACTGTTATATTTAAAAAAAAATTTTAAATGTTTTTAAAAACTAAAATTGAGCCGATAAAAATTGCGCTATAATCAACACATTGGTTATGGATATGAATGATTTTTGTAATTCTTCAATTCTAATATAAAATAAAAATCCTTTTACTCAGGGGATTGTCATAAAATACAATTTTATTTGTTTGAATTCGGTAACTTATTCATATAACGCTTTTATATTCGACAATAAACAAACATTTTTTATAGAAAGTAGGTGAACCCCAGTAGGTCCTAGATCCCAAAGGATCTGTTCCCGGCTGTTAACATCCTCTTATAAGTGAGTACCTTAAATGGGAGGGAAAACCTGAAGGTTGAGATATAAAACAAATCACCTACCTGCAAAACCGTTGGGCAAGAAACAGTACAGTTTCTAAGACATTTCATAAGTTGTAGTGGTGCAGGATAATAAATATTTTATATTTTTTTGTTATACAATGAGTTTTTTATACTATGTATAAAGTCGTTATATTCGAATAATATAAAAATACTTTAATATAATCTAAGGTATGAAGCAATGAAACGCAAAAAATCTAACTTGTAAATTAATTTGATTGTAAAAAAAATTGACTTCATTATGTATAACAATTATTGGAACAGCCAAAAATGGTTATTCTTGAGCAAAGTGGTCCATAAATACGATGAGAATGTTATGAGATTGGTTAAAGTTTTAATAAATAACACAAATTGCATTGTAATTGTTATAGTTTTGGTAAATCCTATATTCATTAGGAAGAACATTTATTTACACATGCATCCAAAATCTTCGTGTAAACGATTGTGAAATGACATTGAAATGGTTTGAATTTTTTAATATTTAATTCTTGTATTATTCAAATACATCTACGCGTTAGATTAAAAAGATATTTATTCAAATAAGTCGGATATTTTTGTTGATCATATCTCATTCATGTTATGAAGACGACCTTCACGGTTCCATTCTTACAACGATAGTAGGGTGCGTTTATCTGATAACGCGTTGTGGGAACGTTTTCCATTCATCCCTTTGTGCTATCTATTCACACCTAATTATCAAAGTGTCTACTCCATGAGTCAATTATAGATATTTAATACTTTACTGGAATAACATTCAAGTTTTATCATTTTAAAAATATACCTAAAAATAGGGAATCGAATAGGTCTGTGTAGCACTTAATTGGTAGCACTGAATTGAAGTGCGGAAAAACCTAGGTTCGAATTAGGTTGTGACACGTGAATTATTTAATCTGTAAACAGCCTTAAATGAATCCATTCATCATCGCCAGACACTACTAGGGCCCTCCCAACTTTATAAGATGGGTATCTTTGATTGGAGGAAAAGCATGAATCTCCCTGCATAGGCGTTTTCTTAGATTAATCTCTTCCGTGAACCTAAGAGCCTTCATAAGCCCTAGTTTTTTTTTTAATATCCCATGAAATGTAAAATATATTAAAATAAAAATTACTAATACTGTGTATTCTGATACAATGTTATCAAAAAGCATTTTATTTTTATTTAGTGTATTATACTGATGCAAAGGTAGTCAGAAATTAATTCGTATATGAATAACATATTATAAGGTTCTGGTTTAAATCAAGAAAATATTTTGTTGTGAAGAACATATAACCTAAAATAGTCCATACTAAAACTGAGGAAACTTATTTATACAAGAACACTTTGAAAAAAAGTATATTTAAAAATTCTTTACAATAATTAGGGGACAACCTTTGCATTTTTTTAATTGTTGTTAGACCTCGTATTGTTGAAAGGTTATTTTCCGACTGCAGTACTTGAAAAGAAAAAAGTCTGAAAATAACTTTTTCATTATTTCTATCGGCTGCATGTTGCAATTACCTATTTTCCGTTGGGGAAGGGGATTTGCAAAAAGAACATTTTTTGAAATACATGTGTGTGTTTGCGAATGTGAAAACGAAATTAAAAGTCAGAAATTGTTAAGATTAACACTTGAATAATCTTAAAAGAATCCTTAACTTGTCATTAATTTTAAATCAAATTGGGTGATCGGATTTTGAAATATTTGTAAGGATGGTATGTTCGCGCATCCATAAACTAAAGAATGGACCTAATTTGGTGAAGATGATATGGAATTTTTCGAAATGATATTAATCCCAATACATCATTTCGGAATTTTAATTCGGAACCCTATTCCTTGATGTCTCAAACATTTAAAGAGAGCGGACATTTTCGATTACAAGTTTTCTACGATTTTCCAAAAATATGTTCACTTCCTGCACTGCATACATAGTTTCCCAAACTCCAGTAATGAGGAAACAATACAGTTTATGCATAAGATTGAACAAACTATTCTCGTAAGGAAATTTTGGCGTTGTCAGTTATTGGTCAATTCGTCTTGGCTGTTAATGCTTGTTAAGGAGTGATTTACAATTGGCGTGCACCTTGGATTGAAATATATGGGCTTTTTGTGTTTTTTTTCTTGACATAAGACACTTATTTGTCGCTTAAATGTCTATAAAAAAACATATACATGGCTTATAAATGTTAGTTTAAAAATAACAACTCTTATTAAGTTATTTATACTTTAATGTATTATAGCCAACGTATTTTCATTAAAATAAAGATCTTGTGATTTCGTTCATAGCCCGGCAAGTGGCCTTTTTAATGGGATTTTTTTAATGGGAATAAACATCTACAGTTATGTTATCCTTTGGATGAAACGTAAAATGGTGGTCTTGAGTCTATATGGTGTCAGGTACTCGTTAAAGATCCCTACATTTATTGCTTCTAGTTTCGATGTAACCATTTATACAGCATGCTCCTTCACAAAGTATTTAACAAACTCAATATTTCATAGTTTGAACAATCTGTAATAATGTTAAATATTTTAAAATTGTGCATATACTCACTTATATATTATATATATTATTTTTTCAGGCTACCGAAATGACTGACGACGCACAAGACCAGTCGTCTCAATACAACTCCTTGTTTATATTCAAGGATAGTAACCCAATCAGAAAACACTGCAAGGCGATTGTAACATGGGCGTATCCTTTACATAATATATGATTGACATTATATATTGTAGTTCCATTATTTACGCGTATAATTAAATAAAATATATTATTTCCGTGATTTTTTTTTTCATTAACAAAAAAAGTATATTTTCATTACATTTATTTATTTATTTTTTTTAAAATCAACATTATTGAATTTAGATCTTTTCTTGTTTTAAGATGTTAATTCCTTATAAATATGCAGACCTTTTGAATACATAATTCTTCTGGTGATTGTCATCAATTGTATCGGACTTGGTTTTGGTCTCTACCTACCGGAGGAAAATGAAACTGCACAACTTCTGGTAAGAACAATTTAAAATACTTTTGTCAATTATATTCAACATAGACTAAGATATTGTGAATATTAAGTTATTAACAAATTGATGTATGAATAAAGGCAATATTTCGGTATAAAAATGAACAATAATTTGTGCAAAACTCTTTAGCCTCTATTCAATATTTCATGAAATTGTTTGCCAATTATATTTAATGTGGATTAAACAATTGTGAATAATAAATTAAAATATAAATGAACAATTCTTGTTTAAAATACTCAACAATGATGCAGTTTATCGTGCCTTATTCTATTCAATATTTCATGAATTATATTTCCGTCAATTAAATTTAATGTGGATCAAGATATTGTGAATATTAAATTGAAATATAATTAAAAATATATTTTAATCTAAAATGAACTGTTTTACAAAAATACTTTATAATGATAGGACAATGAGTTTTTATTTAAACTCACAATTTTAATACTATCATGAGTTTAAATAAAGCGTTTATTAAAAATATAATTGGGAAGGTTTATTTAATTTTTCTATGTAAAGTGTAAATATCACTGTTATAAACTACATAGTATAAATGCATATTTTGAAGAGGATGTCATATTTCGTTTGCATGTTATAAATAATTACACAAAATAAACCTATTTATGGTGAATTTAAATGAAAAAATTAATTGTAATTTGTAATCAATTAGAAGATTTAAAAAAAATTATCGTTATGTAATTATACTGTTATTTGATCAAGAAAGTAGGGATGGAATATTTAAAAAATCAGATTTTTTTCTCGATTTAGTTTCAAATATTAGGATCGTTGTTTTTTACAGTAGAAGAACTACTTTCTGAACTTTGGGAATTTTTTATAACCGTCCTCTTTTGTATTTAAAACGTTTTATTCTAAACTTAATGACTAAATAAAACATAGTTCAAAAGTAATAAAGAAGGGTTCGAGATGGCAACAATAATAATGTGCAATAAGAAAAAAAAACACAACAGGAAAATAGAAAAGAAAAATAGGAAACATAGCATTTGGATCCCTTAAAAAATTAATTCAAAGAATCAAAATTTTCAAAAGTGTCTAAAAAAAATATTCTTTAATTGGCAGTATTTTTAATATTAGTTTTGATAAGTAGCAATGAATGCATTTGTACTGTCTATACTATGTACTTGTAGCCGTACACAACTAAGAAAAATCTTTAATCAATTCGCTCTTTAATATTTACAGGAAAAGGCTGAGATCTACTTTCTGATCATCTTCATTCTGGAAATGGTGCTTAAAGTGGTCGCCTTCGGGTTTGCGCTTCATCCAGGGTCCTATCTGAGAAATCCATGGAACTTGATTGACTTTTTCGTCATTGTTATCGGGTTTGATATTCTATATTTATTATCACACATAGCTCTAAAAAATATATTCTTTGTATACTTATTATACATTTAATTGTTCTAAAATACGTCTTATTTCATTCGATATATAAAATAGCTTCAATGTCAATTAATCCAACAATAAAGATTGTCGGAAAATTTTGTATGATACTAAAGTATTCATTTTGTAAATGTTTTCATATCGACGGTGTTAAAAAATTGTAAACAAAAATGAAGAGTATAAGAAAATAAAAATTTATAATATAACATTGCATTCCCCAACATTACGGGGATTATTTACACAATTTTTTAATTAATTTGATACTCACTATCCTAATTCTGAGGAAAGTATCAAATGTGATAATAAAAACTTATATTTAAACCGGGATAGAAGCGTGTACATCACCGTCCTATATGTGTCACAAATATATTTAATGTTTGAAATTGAATTGAATTTAATGATGGCGATGCAAGTCTTTAGTGGGAGACTCGGCGGCGTAGGGCATTAATGGCACGTGCTAGCATTGAATACATTAAAAAAAAAATGTCTGAAATGATTATTTTAATATTCCTTAGCTAATATCTTATGTTAAAATTGTAAATACGCGTGTAATTGTAAGCTTTAATTGCTGAGTATAATTTTTGGGAAAAAAATTAATGTATTTATTAAAAGAAAAATGTTTTGAATGTTTATTTCCTCAAAAGAACACGTGTTGGATATACTTGGATCGTATGCTTTAATTTTTGTGCATTTAAACTAAATACAATCGCTTGTGTTAGTAATAATCCCACATAGAATTATTATTTCAAAATGAATAAATATCAAAATAGCGAAGTATTTAACAGCCATAACAAATACTAATTAATCGATATATTAATTAAACGATGGTAATTTTTAATTCCAGGATCGTATCCTTGTTCCCGCTTGGCATTGAGCTTGACGTCCTCAGGATGTTGAGGGTCTTCCGTCTTCTCAGGCTCATCAGGTTCATCAAGATCATTAGGAGTAAGCACCCAACTTCATTAATAATCGTTATAATGTTTAGTCTGTATATATTTATGTTTATTACAAATCAATAATTAATAACTTATAGTATTAAAAATGTACACTAACAGGGTTCTTCGCCAATAGTTCCTTCGTAAAAAAAAATCCAAAAACAATGTGCATCTAAAAGTGCAACTAAGAGCCAATGAGCGGTCACCTATGGTGTAATGGTTAGCAAAACAACCTCCTATGCCCAAGGTTGCGGTTTTGCAGTGGGCAGGTGATCCTACTTTTTTAAAAAGGATTAAAAAATCCTTGGTTTTGCTATGTTTCGGAGGGGACGTAAAGTGCGGTGTCAGGAAATCATTAAAGATCCCCATTCTAATTATATCTGCATAGGAAAAATTTAGGACTGTAGCATCGTTCAACGAGTATTAGCCAATAGCATAAAGTGACGTTAAACGAAACAAATAAAAAAAAAAACAACAGAGTAGACAGGTTTAATAAGAATGTTATGTGAATTAAGAAGTCTTCGAAAAATATAATCCATTGCCCGAGAAGTCAAATATTCTGCTCCCCCCCCCCAATTTACTATAAACATCTATTTTATACACTTTTAAAGCATTTCAACACTTTAAATTTGTAATATCTTACTAAACCTCGAACCGAACACTTTGCACATAATACGTAAAAATGTTGATAATTATAAAATTATTGTAATAAACTAAAACACAACAATATTAAAAAGTACAAACAGTTAAATTCACTATCTCCACAAAAATTAAATGTTTAACGGGCATTAACTCTCGTTTACAAGTATCTCATACAAGTATTTTTATGAAAGTATCTCATGTTTGACTTTAAAGTTAACGAACACATCATTTTTACCGATTACATGGAAACTTTAGGCCTGAAGGTACATTTAAACATAAAAGACAGAAGGAATTTGTTATAATCACTTAACAAACTTAGACAAATGAACTGCGAAACAATTTAATCGGGGCATGACCTACTTACCATCGTTAAATGTGGCAAGTTACTGATAAAAACCTCAATTCTCTAAAATACTGGGAATTAACAACAATAAATCAACATTTCGCCAAATCGTGGATCATGAGAACACAAATCAAATGAAAATTACAACAAAGAAGGCAATACTTCCATGTGGTTTTCTTTTGGGGTCTATCCTGATGATGCCTGAATTGGCGAAACATTGACTGATTTTTTTACATTATTTTAAAGACTTAACGCTTTGTTTTGGGGATTTCCCAGTTGGATCCTGTATTTTTTAAAAGTTTGACTCAATACTTCCAGCATTTCCTACTTTGTATTCATTGCTCAATATCCTGTTTTGAGTGAGAATGAGACCGTCTTTAAATATTCGTTGTAGGGACAATAAACAAGAAACATATACCATATATTTATATTGGAAAGGATTTAGGAGGGAAGAGAGTGACTCGAGTTCGACACATTGGAAGAGAGACAGTGAAGCGATAATCGCGTGCAGACATCGATTTCTGGAGGCGCACTCCTCTTGACAAATGGAGGGAATTAGTCAGTCGGAAAGGGGATGAGGGGGGGGGGGGGAGCGAACCGCCCCGTTATCACCCCACAATTTTCATATACCTTGTCTCATGCCTCATTTTTTTAACCTCACCATAAAGTACAGAATAAATATTCAGAAATAACTTATTTTTATATTATAAATAAAAATTTTAGATTTTTTTCGATTAATAGTTCCGATTATATTGTTTGGCAGTTCGTTATCAAAAGTCCGATTAACATTTAATTTATTTTTCTTAAGTAGTGAGTTTAACTATAATAGAGTGGAGTGGTTCAGTGGTAGAGCACTGAGTTGGCATTCCGAAGGTTTGAATCCGGTCATTAGCAGACTCTTATTTAATCTGATAGCGCCCGGAGACGGATCCTATGGTATCTACCTCCCTGTGCTCACCCAGCCTCTATATTGTGGGTACCCAAAATAAGAGGGGGAAATCTGGATGTTGAGCGCGATCTAAGTCAAATGACCTCCCTGCACTATGGTTGTATAAGAAACAGTTCAGACTCTACCATGTACTGAACTACCCAAGACCTCTACGGGTTATAGTGGTACAGGTTTTTCAGGAGTTTAACTATATAAATAAAATTAATAAAATAAATAATGCTAAAAATGAACTCAAGAATGTACTTATACCGTGAACGGGTCTGGGGTTCAGTACATCGTAGAGACTGTACTGTTTCATGGACAACGGTTCTGCAAGGAGGTGACTTGTCCTAGTTCACGCTCGACCGCCAGATTTTCCCCCTTATTTTGGGTACCCTATTTTTATAATATTTTATAGAGGCTGGGTGGCCCCTAAAGGGTCCTAGATCCTATATGATCTCCCGCTGCGAATAGACTAAATAAAAGTTATGGCCTGCAATGGGATTTGAACCAGAATTTCCGACATGGCAACTGAGTGCTCTACCACTGAGCCAATCCGCTCCTAGGATGGAATGTATTTATAAAATGTATTAAATATTATAGGGACTGAATAATTAGAAATAATCAAAAACAGAAATAAATCATATTAAGAAATTATAATTTATTTTTAATTATTGTTCTTTTGATGGCGATTATTTTTTTTTTTTTCAAGAGAAAGGATTTGTCCTGACTGGGATTCCAACCCAGGTCGTCTGCATCTCTAGTGCAATGCTCTGACCACTGAGCTACCATGGGTCGTATTCAAGCCAGACAAATCCATTGTCTTTTCACCGATCCTATACCGATACCGGCCAGGACAAATCTTTTCTCTTCAAAATAAAAATATATAAAAATAATAAAGTATAGATCAGTAGATTTTAAATTTACAATTGGTCCTATTTTATATTTTCAAGCTTTATTTGATTTAACCTTTAGCCCTAATAAAGATTTTCCAAGGTGGTCGAAACGTAGGATTTTAATGTAACTTTTTGCTGTTCTAGAATTTGATGTGACAGCCGTGTTATTTTATTCATACTTATATGCTAATCATGAACATACATAAATAAAAATGCGTTCATCTTTTGTAAAATAAAAGCAATAAATATAACCCAGCAATTCTTTAAAAATGTGTAGTAAAATACGTTTGCTAATAAACAGCTAAAATTAAGTAACCTCTTTTTTTTCAAATATTGATGGCAGATCATTATTTTCGGCCCTACGTTATAGGACTGTCGATGAGTAGTCATTGAACTGAGATCAATTAAAGCGTCGTTACGCTTTCAAAAGCCTTTCAAAGCGAATAATTGAGCAATTAAATGTTTCGGATTCATTCAAGGGATGTATTTTTATTGAAACTACAAAATGGAAGAGCTTTTAGACTGACTTGTGAGCCTTCTCGAGTTTCCCTCCCACGAGGACGGTTCTAGCTAACGCACTTAACTAACTAGATTTTTAGAGTTGATTTGATGAAATTGAATAACGACCGAGTCCAACTTCCTTAACAGCTTCTACTGCTTATTAGAAGTCCGGGCGGGATTCACTCAGGGCTTGATTTACTAGCCAAGATAATTACAACTGTACCATTAAAACCCATGAAGTGTCTTCGTTTCAGTAGGAGGTAGAGACAAAGGTTGGTGAGGGATGTGATTTGCCTGAGACTCAAGGTTTTTCCCCAATTAAGGGATACCCATTAGATAGTGACTGAGTGACCCCAGAAAGGTCTGCAAATCTCACATAGCTGTTAACGGATTAAATATTTTATCTGCCGCAGCCAGATTCTAGCTCAGGTTTTCCAGTAACTCACCTCTCTTCGCTCTGAGCTACCCCGTTACCTTATAGATAAATATATAAATACAGCCCATGTTTCATAGTCACTGACAGTCTTGGAGAAGAAACTGAATGAGCAGGGTTGCGAAGTTCTCAATCCAGCTTATACGCAAGGCCAGACTTAATCCATCTGTTCAGAAATTCGGACAATTTCCTTGAGAGTAAATTTTTTAATAAATGATTCACGAGCTATAAACAAATTTTCTGACTTAAATTAATAAACCCTTCGTTATTCAGTTCTGGGATTGAAAATTTCATATTACAATGTTAATTTTTGGAAAAAAATAATAGAAAATAGGAGTTAATATTTTGAATAAAAATGTTTTGATTTCATAAGGTTGTGTTATACTAAGTAACTAGATACGACCAAATAAAATCACGGACACACTTATGCGATGTGTAATAAATTATAATATTAATATTTTTGGTCACTTTTAGTCATGATCATCTGAGTTCACACATCACTGCTTATTATAATATATTCATCGTCTTGATATTTAATAAATAATTTATCTCCAAATATCAAGGTCTGGGATGTTAGTTTGGAACTAGTTAGATTTTTTGAGCAACCAGTTGGTTAATGTTAACCTTAAACATTGAGATGCAGCGCTCAGGTTTTTTGCTAAATATATTTTAGAGGGAGATGAACGAATTGAATGGCAAAAACTATAACAAACAATTTTGTAATTTTAAATAAATTGAGGTGCTAGGTTGTATAAATGTGTCACCAAAACTCAAAAAGGGTCATAATTTAAATACGTGGTGAAGTAGTACTGTTTCATGAACAACTGTTATACAAAGGGTTATGGTTAGAATCAACTCTTAACTACCAGGTTAATACTCTTACTAATGGATGGGGCAAATAACCTCTTTCGAAAGGCTGGGTGTTCCCCAAGGACGTCTTCTGATCCAATCTTAAATTGAATATTTGTATACATATTCCAAAGAATTAACTATTCTTTATTTATCCTTCGACACAAGGAACCTCTTTTGCGTTTAAGTTTTATCTAGTATTTGTATTATGGTCGGAATCTTTTTTGAAAGAAGGGCAAATGGAATGGAAAGATTATGGAAGAATGAAACGTGATGTAGTCATGTACTGCCGGTAAAATATTGATTTGTAATGTTAACATTGAGGTTCTCATGTTTTTTATAGCTTAGATCCCAATATTCGTCGATTATTGACTAGAGATAAACAATCTCATGTGGATTTGAGGACAAATTCTGATTGAAATTCGATGAATGTCGAACCCCAGGGATGGTGAAATGCGTTGTAAAACATGTGCTTCAATTATAGATAACATGAAAGGGCCATTATCAGCAGTGGTTGTATTTCCCTACAGTAACTGGCCACTACTTCGTTAGGATTAATAAATAAATTTCATCAATAAATGTAATAAGCTTATATATTTAAACAATGTAATTAATGAAAATATATGCTTTCTGAGCTAAAAATTCTCTATGTAATTTTTATGTTTTTAACTTTTGATTGTGTGGATTAACAACTGAAATTTTATTTTAAAAATAAAATATTACAGTGATTATATGATTATTGGGAGCTGAGTGGCTGAGTTTCCACTGTCAGAGGACTGAGTTTCCATACCGAAAATCCTGGTTAAAACCCCAACTTTGGCAAGCCTTTTATTTTGTCTGTTAGCAGCTGGAGATGGACCACATGGTATGTAGGACCCTCCTGGGGGTTACCCAGGCTCTATAAACTGGGTTCCCTATATATGGCGGAAATCTGGTGGTTGAGCGAGATCTAGGACAAATCAACTCCCTGAACTCCCGTTGTCCATGAAACATTGCAGTTTCTACTATGTACTGAGCCCCAGACGCTTTATTTATATGTTTTTAACTGTTAATTATACTAATGAATAATAGAAATTTTTGAAATAATAATAATTACCAGAGTTATTACATAATTATACAATTATGCTTAACTCGGGTACTCAATAATAACCGATAGATTTTCTTTTTTTTACAGAGCCCATGTGTAAATAGTGAAATGAAATGAAAATAGCCTTTATCTATGCGTAAATTATGCAATTACTATAAAACATAAATTTACAAACCTTACATTAATTTACAATTCTTTACATTATACATAAATATTTATAGGAGTTATAGTCTTTAACACTTCCCTGGGTGACTAGCCTTAGTGGGATGAGGGGTTCGTAAGGGCCAACCATTTTTTCTTCCACAGATCTCTATCATTAGAAGCTCTCCACCAGAGGGGTCTTGCCAATAGCCTAAATGGATCTCTTCGATTGTCTGCCTGCCTCTCATCCTTTTTCGGTCATATGGTGTCCATTCCGTGAATATTTTTGACCATCTGTTGTCATTGCACTGCAGGAGATGTCCCCATTTCCAGATGCTTTTTATTATCAGCAAGAGTCTGGCTTTGAGCCCTGCTTCTTTTTTTAACCTTTTGCATTTGGTTTTGTCCCTTTTCTTCTCTTCACTTTCATTATACTTCTTTCGATGCTATTCTGCAACACCTTGATCTTCTTCTATTGGGCTTTTGTCAAAGAAAAATGCTTGGGAGCCATAGGTCACCGCTGGCATAATACGTATGTCGAAAACCTGTTGCTTTAGGTCAATACTTATGTTTCCTTTCATTATGTACTTCAGAGATCAGAACTTGTTCCAACCAAATGCTATTCTCCTCTGAACTTCTATTGCTGCTCTATCTGAAACTGAAACTAACAGGCCCAAGTAAACATATTCCTCCACGTATTCCAGGGTGATACGTATGATTATATAAAATATGTATATAATGTGTTCAATTTTATTTATTTCTTTAAACTGTTGGCCATTAGTTCAGTCTTGTAATAATTTGTGTATAGACCAATTTCTACGAAGAGAATTAGAAACTGTTTAACTTTCTCGTATTTGGTGGGTATCATTGGCAAAAAGTACGATGTCATCTGCAAAACGTAGGTTTCTTAACCATCGACCATTTATATTTACGCCTGCTTTTTCCCAACCAAGAGACCAGAGTATAATCTCCAACATCAGAATAAACAACAAGGGAGATAACGGACCCCCCTGCCTAACACCCTTCTCGACACTAAATATTTGACCCTTCTTTTCTGTCATGACGTATGCTGACATATCTTTGTATAGCTCTGCAATAATTCTCACGTATTTCTCTTCGATTCATCTGATATGTAAATAGTAGCTAAAAGCAAATACATAAGCTATAGAGGAAACTAATATAACGTGTAAAAAACCTTTATTTTTCCACCTGTTCGATTCCCGGCCGTTTGAGCATAAAAAGAGGAATTGCAAATAAAATATTTATTCCTTCAAATAATATTGTATACATTTTTCACGGGCACGTTTTGTAGTTTATTTATTTATTACATATTATTATATATCGTTTTTAAAATGCTTATATCACGTCTTGAAGTTAAAAGCAGCAATCATAATATAGTAATTTTAATTTTTCTAATGGGACCTTCTGGCTACACGAGACTTTATCTTTTTTTTAAATTTCATTTCAATTTAATCTCACTGCTGTGAGGTATTTTTTTAGTCTAAATATATGTTAAATATGAATTATAGACATTCATGTTTTGCTTAATGCGTATATAATGCATGTACAGAATTTTTGTATTAAATATTATTGTTGTTATATTACTTGCTCAGTGTTTTTAATTGTTTATTGTTCTAAATATTTCAATTTTCACAAAAGAAAAAAAATCTATTTAAAAAAAAATCTCCTTATTCTTTGTATATGTTGGATAAATATTGTGGAGATTTTCTTGAACACATTAAAAACTGACATAACTCATATGAAAATATGATCTCGTTTTGATAATCGAAAATTAATATAAACAGAAAACACGTAATGAAACTGAAAATACATAGATAAATGAAGTTATGTAGATAAGAAAGAAGGTTAAGCGTGATCTCGGACAAATTACTTTTTTGCATAACCGTTTTCCTTGAAACAGTCTCTACTATTCATAGAACCCAAGATTCTTCATGGACTGTAGTGGCACAGGTAAGAAAAATAAAGATAGATAAAAAAGAGAGATGTAAAAAAATTCATGGATCAGTTGAATATTTTATTTATTATTTTAAATATGTAAAGGGTATTTTGATAATAATTGATAACAATATATAATAATTGGAGATTACATAACGCGGAAATGCGAAGCATGCGACCGGTAAATATTATTCAGGTGATAGCGTCGCGAAGATGGGCACGTAAAGTTGCTGGGCTTAGTAACATACAAATTCTCAAGAAGTTAATAGGCGCTGTACCGAATGGGAAACGTCTGAGGGGTAGACCAAGGCGTAGGTGGGAGGATTGCGTTAGGAATGATCTAGCGGGTTTGGGTTTGGTTGGTGCTCCGTGGACGGAGGTTTGTAAACATAGATTGGTGGTATCGGCATCGAGCCTTCGGGTTCGTTAAGCCTTTATTTATTTATTTAAAGAGTATTTTGAAGTAAAAAAAAAGGTGTTAACGAACTCGGCCCTGACAGAATTGAATAATATACTATGAGAAGGGTCATAGCTCAGTGTGTAACGACGTAGTCTACTATTCGAAAAATCTCGGTTTACACCCGTTGTAGTATATTATAGTTTATTGTTAATAAATTTCAATAATATAATAACAATTATACAAGCTTCTAAATAGGGATACTAGGCAAAACAGAAAGGAGTACCAAGAAGCCAGAGCTAATACAAAAAAGGTTCTAAGACAAAAGAAAAGAAAAGCATTACAGGCCAACTTGCGTAAAATGGAAGAATACAGCACAGAATGTATCCCGGAAGTTTTTCGGTGAAGTGGGTAAAAAAAAAATCAGGCTTTATGAATGACTGTCCGATGATAAAGCGTTCAGATGGTAAAATGGTCTTCCTGGATCAGGATGTGCAATGTAGATGGAAGGAGCATTTTCAGGAATTACTAAATTCCAGGGAAGACGAGGAGTACCCTGATGTGGAATTTTAAGAAAATGAAAATGAGCATGAAGTGAGCCCACCAGATTCGGAGGAGGTTGGTCTGGTTTTGGATAACTTCAAGAATAACAAGGCTCCAGGCTCAGATGGCATCCCAGCGGAGTTTTTGAAGACAGGTTGGTCAACACTGGCTGAGGAACTGACTCATCTAATAGTTAATATCTGGGAGACCGAAAAAATGCCGAACAGCTGGAAGGATTCAGTCATCATATCGTTATTCAAGAAGAAAGGTGTTTCCACAGACTCTAAGAATTACCGGGGAATCAGCCTCCTGAACACGTCTTACAAGATATTCTCCGCTATCTTATACAACCGAATTGTGGAAGGTGTGGAACCTCGGTTGGGCGATTATCAGGGAGTTTCAGAAAGAACAGATCAACTATTGACCAGATATTCAGCCTAAAGCAAATAATGGAAAAAACAAAGGAATTTAACAAGATTATATGAATTCTGTTTATCGATTTTAAAGCAGGTTATGATTCCATTATCAGAAAAGACCTGTTACTGGCAATGGAAGAGATGGGAATCCCACCGAAACTAATCCGACTTACAGCTCTGAGAGGGAAAATCGAGTGAAAATAAAAGGAATTTGGCCAACCTTTTGCTGTGAAGTCAGGAGTTAGACAGGGTGACCGACCCCCTGTCCCCTCTTGTATTTAATATTGCCCTCCAAGCGATGGTGAACAGAGCCGAGCTTAATCAGTCAGGCACAATTTTCACCTAGACAACCCAAGTGCTTGGGTATGCAGATAATGTGGCACTGATCGGACTGCACCTCAGAGCGATTAAGGAGGCCTGTGAAAGATTGCAAAGGGAAGCTGGAAGAATGGTGCTATCCATAAATGAGGATAAAACTAAACTAATGGTGCTTAGGAAGAAAACGCCTATAAACCCGCCGAAGCAATATGTTGTGGGACACTGTGCATTCCAATGCGTTTCTAGTTTTATATACCTCGGCTCTATTGTAAATAATCGGGTAGAGGAAGACGAGGAAATTCAAAATCGCATAATGGGGGCTAACAAAGTATTTTGATCTTAGAAGTTTACTCTGTAGTAAACTACTAAGTCGGGGTACCAAAACGAAGCTCTATAAAGCAATCATCCGACCTGTACTGATCTATCTCTGTGCAACCTGGACCCTACGAAAGATCCTGGCTGAAAAGATTGACAGCCTTGAAAGGTAAGTGTTGAGGCGCATCATGGGGCCTGTTAGGGCAAATGGTATATACCGTTTAAGAAAGAACAAAGAGTTCTACGACTTATACGACGATCTCCGAGTTTCCCATTTCGTGCGAATTCAGCGCTTCTAATGGTTGGGACACCTTGTCAGAATGGATGATGGGAGAGCAGCAAAGAAATTATATTATGGAACCCCGGATGGAGCCAGGCCAAGTGGAAGACCGAAAAGAAGATGGAAAGACGCAGTGGCTGAGGACTTGAGGATGATTGAAGTGTCCAGCGGACATGCTGCTGACCGAAATGAGTGGGAGAAGGCAGTTGAGAGGGCCAAGGGCAGCTTCAGCTTCGAGTCGATTAATAAATAAATAACAATTATATATATATTTCAAATAATTTTGAACAATCTACTGTCACTATTTCGAATTTGGACTATATATTTATCAAACCCTGAATACTGTTGATATAAAAAAGTGCTTATACGAATGAGATTACGTTTGTTAAGAAAAACAAAGAAACGCAACAAAGAAAAAGTAATACGATTTATTTGATATTGTTAAATAAGATGTTTTTCTTCTCAGCTACAAAACAAAAAGACTAATAATATCTAGTATTTTATTATAATAAGAGAAAAAATGCTGAACCATTTTTTTTTCTTTTAAAACACATTTCTATTAGATTTAATTACTATTCCTTAAGAATATCTACTGTTAAGAGGTACCGATGGTCTATTGGTTAGCATAACAACCTTCTATCCCCAAGATCGCAGGTTCGTAGTCCGGTTGGTGGTCGTAGGTTTTATCTTTATAGAGATTGTATTCCCTGCCGTACTTTCTAAGGTACGTAAAATGGAGGTCCGGAGCTTATACTATGCCAGGCACTCGTTAAAGATCTCTATCCTAATTATACCTGGATTGGAAAAAATTAGGATTCCCACTGTAGTAACATCTGTTAGCCATACCAGCATAAAGTTACGTTTAATGAAAAAAAAACAACAGAAATAACCTACTGTTACAAAACAGGTAATAGCGTTGGTCAAACTGTTATTTAATTGGGAAAATTAAGAAACTGGGACCAAGTCATGGCTGTAGGGTTCATATTGTTGTAGCAGAGTGGTCAGATAAAAATGTCCACGGGAAAAGTTGTGGTATTTGTGACATATTTCCACCGTCGGAAAAGTTCTCGGGTAACTTGCTAGTTGAATTAACTCAACTGAGAGCAACTTTTATTTAGAGATGATAAGAGACAAATATACTTTTGGCACCTGAAACTGTTACAAATTATCGTGAAAGAGCTTTGGCAGTTGTCAAACTTCGAGCGACTGCAGGAGATTCAGGAGTTAGATTATTTAGCCACTCATCGGTATTAAACACGTCTAATATACTTGGAGGAATATGTATTATTTAATTACTCCATAATTAAATAATCATAATCATATTTAACTATATACTAATTTTCATAATTTTATGGTTCTTATTTGTTTATTAATTTTAATTTTTTAATTTAATCTTTTTTCTTTAGGTAAGAACTAAGCAGGAATGCATCGAAGCAGTGAACACACTGAAGAAGCTTTTTTATTCTAAATATCTATTTTAATCTTTGAAATATGTATTATGTAATAACTTTATTATCTAACAAACTTTAAACAGCTTTAAGAGCTAATATTGTTGAAAACTTTTCGAGTTGTATTTTTGTACAAAAGTATATTTTCTTAATATTAAGCAATTTAAGTGTATATTTCTAGCTAAGCAAACGAGCTAAGAAAATACATTGATATTAAATATTAAAATTTTTACTTTTATTTTATTTTTTACTTCCTTAAGCTCTAAAATAAAGAATTAGTAATCCACCGGAGGCTATTTAAGCAGTTTCACAAACAAGTTTAGTAAAACCATTATCGTTTTAATAAAACATTAATTTTATAAACACAGCAATACCAAGTATTCAAACACTTTATTCAAATTATTTATCTTCTTTCACTGTTTCAAAACACACACGCACAAAATAATATATGTTCTAAAATTAAAGATTAAAGAACTTATTCCAATGTTTCTTGCAAATATATCTGCAGCCCCGATGTATTGGTCAGGTCGAATTATATCTTGAGAGAGTTAATATATTGAGGGAAGCTGAATCGTGTCATTCTTGTATTTTTTTTTTTGGTTTGAAACAGAGTTAAAGTATAAACATAAATCCATTTCAAGCCAATGACAGACCTAGCCACTGATGGACTAGGAGAATAACACGATTCCATTTCCCCTATCAGACGGAACTTATTTTTGATTAAATTCGACTTAACCTTTTATTCACTGAGGCTGCATAAAAGAATGTATGTTTGCATATGTATACCATGATTTAAAAAAATCATTTCTTTAACTTCTGTTTCTTTAACTCACATGGAACATTCAAATACCTCTTTTGTAAAATTATTTTTTTTTGAGTTATCACAGTTCTTTTGAAGGAGCGATATGACATAATATTTTTTAATATTTTCCTCAAAAGTTTGAAACTGCCGATTTTCCCCCAGTCTTGAAAAATATCTTATTACATGGAAAGTCTTTGCCCCCAAGTTTCCGGCTTCGATTAGACGAAATATTGGATGCTGAAGAGGAAACATCGTTGGCTCCGCGGGTAAAGTAATTTTGTCCATTTTTCGTTCTTGTCTCTTGGGAAATAGAAGGCACTCTATAGGGAGGGTCAATAATCTCTGTATTGTCGGTTTTTCATTAAGTTTTTATCTCTTCATAAAACAAAAAAAACTTACAATAACGATATACAAATATGATTAAGTGCCTTCAGAATTTCTTTTCTTGGAACACAATGAACATTGTTTGAGTCGCAATTCAACACTGTTTGAGGATTAATAAAGGTATTATAAATGGCTATCGTTACAAAACTGCTATAATTAGGCCTTAATTATATGAAATATAATTATTATATAATTGCACACCGTAGCATACATCACATCAACAGCCTACACAATAGAAATAAATTGGAAATTATCGTGCGGAGCATGCAGTGCATACTCTAAGTCCATCTCATAGCAGCTGTAGGCGTATACTACATAACACTGTAAACGAATTATTATACGCCAGTGGCGTTCATTTTATTGATAATAAAAATTCGACGTTCTTATACCGATAATATACTAAAGAATAAGAGTATAACAAGTACAATTAAGAAAAGTTATTTTATACGGCTAATCAATGACATAAGAGTAACTAAAAACCCAATGAGAAACCTTTAATCCTTTTTTTATTGAACTCCTGATGTAAGATGTACTGCCTTTGTCCGCATTAGAGGAATATTACTCCGGTCAATGTTATCTGAATTTGGGAAGCGTTGGTGAGTTTGTTATTACAAATTGTTATTCGAGATTCTAAAGGGCTTGGTTTCCCTCAATCCTTGGATAATATCTCCGTATTAATTTATGTCTATTTTGTAGCTTATTTCCCTCTATTGGAATAATAAAATTCAATTAATTAGTTTTAATTATTAAAATCATTTCATTAGGGAGGTAGAAAAAAGTTATACATCGTAACATACCCACATTATCAGGATAAACCTGGTAAAAATTTAATAAAATTAATTAATTAAATCTAAAAATGTCAACCATTTAATTTAAAAAGCCGTTTATTAAAAACGATGATGAAGGCTTCGTAATCCGGCCTTCTCTTCTGCTAAAAAAATGATCATTGTTTAGTTTATAATTTTTGAATTTAAAAGATTTCACAATCAGTAAATATTTATGTTTAAAATATCCATTTTATCCTTTGCTATCCGTAATGTATAGGATGTATGAAACATAATATGTTAGAACTATTTTTAAAACCATGGTTATGACTACCGTTTTGCGGGAAGGTGTTTTGGCTAAGATCACGCTTAACCGATAGATTTTTCCTCCAATTTGAAGGAGCCCACTTATAGATTCTGGGTGAGCTCTAGGAGAGTCTTTACATAACACTGCGAAATATATAAAAACTAATAGCTACGAATAATAAAAACTGTTATCACCAAAATATATATTTATCAACCTTTTGTGAATGATAAAAAGCCCTTAACAGCTGGATTATGGACTATAGTTTGTATTATCCTTATAAATAAATGGGCGGCAGACCCGCCAGTAAGTCCAGTACTGCGGTAGTGTATCTGCAGCCATTGAAGGGGCAAGTCAAATGAATGAATATATGTACTTATCATTTTTTTAATAATTATAAAAATATGTTATATTCATTACCTACATACATAACACCTTATTATTTTTATATAATCTACAGTGAAGCGTCGATTATCCGAACATCATTTATCCGAACGTTCAATAACGGAATTGTTTTTGTTTTTTTAAATGTATTTTTACTTTATTGCTAATAAAAAGAATTAGAGATCTAGCTGCCACGAAGATGAAGTCAACATTGAGGGAGACAAGTATTAAAACGTTCTTTAATCCACAGAATTAATTTGATTAATTTTGTTTTACATAGATGTGAATACATATAAATATGTAACTACATATTTTCGTTTTTTTCATTGTGTAGCATATATATATATATATGTAAACAGACAACTTTTTTTTTCTCTCATAGCCCTGAAGATGACCTACAAAGTATCGAAACGTCGGCACAATTAATAAACATGTACTCACTTATCTGGCGTTTATTTTGACTGCACTCCCAACTATTTCCATCCTACATAATATCTAGTTAGTAATACACGATAACGCATTTATTTGATCATTATAATGGTAAATTAAAATTGTCCTCTATTTTATTTATATTATTTTAGATTGTTTTACTAATTAAGTAAACCTATAAATAACCTTCGCTCACCTTACATTGACTTATTTAATATTCCGAATTTAATCATGTTTATATGGTATGGAGAAAATTTAGATAAATTTATCTGTGAAATAGGATAAAAAAAGAATACATCAAACAATGGAGATAAATAAATGCAGAACATTTGTTATTTTCGTCCTTTCGTAATAAAATAATCATTTTTCACTTAAAGTGCCCTTTTGAACAAAAGTCTAATTCAGGCCGCCACTAAGTTAAGGGAAAGGGACCAAATATTTTTCTTAAGCCAAAAGAAAGATCAACTTTGTGTTTCTGTCCAATAACCTTTTCCTTTGTCGCTTCGTATTTTTCTTTCCCGTTCATCACTGGCATGGTTCTAAGGATGTTATCATGTCAAATGTTACCGTAAAATAAATTTATAAATAATGGGAAATAACAGAAAGCTGTCCTACGTTTAATGAAAAATAATACACAAGTATGTAATTAAGTGTATTAATTAAGCTTTCCTAACATTTAAACATTACAATTAAAACATTTTTTATAGTCGTTAATAACCAATCGTTGATAAAATTTAACACTAGTTTTTGTCCTTAGGTTAATTTTTTTTTTTTATAACAGGTTGATAATATACTTTTTTTAAATAAATATCAAATTAATATTATCCCTCCTATCCACCTGCTTCATCTATTAGATTAAGTCACACTGTTACACAATTGCTTGGGTTACATTGTGAGGTTAGTGTATGTAGTTAGTGGTTTATCGTGCTAATATTATATATTGAAAAAACATTATAAACATGAAACATTATAAAACCAGTAACCAATACGACCCGTGAACGAGTCTGGGGTTCAGCACATGGTAGAGACTGTATTGTTTCATGGACAATGGTTCTGCAAGGAGGTGACATGTCCTAGGTCACGCTCGACCGCCAGATTTTTACCCCTTATTTTGGGTACCCTATTTTTATAATATTTTATAGAGGCTGGGTGAACCCCAGGGGGGTCCTAGATCCTATATGATCCATCTCCTGCTGCAAACAGACTAAATAAAAGTCATGGCCTGCAGCGGGATTTGAACCAGGATTTCCGGCATGGCAATTCAGTGTTCACCACTGATCCAGTCCCCTCATTCGCTAACAAGGATCCTCTCTTTTACTTTCCTTTATTAAAAATAAATATTATTATTATAAAGAGTGATTCGATCGTATAGGTAAGTCACTTCGTGTGTATACATAATATTAAAAATTTACATGACTTTTATTCTCTGTTAAGTTTTACTTTCCCATATTAAAAAATAAATATGTTTGAGAAACAAGTTCTTTTTAGGAGTATTAATAATATGACGTACGAATGCTTGAATACTGTCTTTTTCAGATTGCAAAATTGAAGATGGATGATTGAAAATATGGCTTGGTTATTGAAATACTGTATAAATTATGCTACTGATGCTCAAACAACCAAGCCGAGAGATGCGCTGTTTTAAAGGCTGTAGAATTTCTATATGAACATCCGTCACAGACTTAGACGCACATTAACATACACACTGACAACAAGAACATCATTCATTCCATTAACAACCCTAACATACACGACCCTTTAACAGAAAACATTAGATTAACTTTGATAAAATTGACGGGTATAGGAAAGACGGCAATGATAGAATGGGTTAAATCACATGGAGGGGATGAGGGCAACGAATGAGCAGACCGTTTAGCCAAAGGGCCAGCCACCAGCGAGCTCTTGCCCTCTCACAGTAAGTTCCCAATATCTTACCTCAAGAAACAGCTAACAGAAGAAACAATTAAAAAATGGAACACTACCTGGACTTCATCGATAAAATCACCCAGCCTACATAGATACATTCCTCGCATAACACTCGAAAATTACAAACAATTACACAGTTCAGACTTCAAATTAAAACAATTTTTAACAGAACACGGAAACACAAAAATGTATTTGAAACGATTTAACATTATAAGAACAGACGCGTGTGATGAAGATGGACAGATCCACAATTTCAGACATATACTGTACGACTGTTCACAATACAACCGACAAAGAATTAAATCGATAAAAAAAAGCATGGGGCATGTCCTAATATTAATAAACCCCCATAGGGTTACCATGGGGGGGGGAGAGGGGAAATAAATATATATAATAAAAATGAATCACCAAATGTCTTGTTAGTTGGCTAAGCGCAAAACTCAAGAACGGCTCGACCAAATTGGCTAATTTTTTTTTCATATTTTGCTAAGGCGCAAAGAAGGTCCTAATGGAGAGAAAACCCGTAAAAATTTCGAGGAAAACCTTAGATGGGCGAAAAACCTTGAAATTTTCGGAGTTATATCAGTTTTTGGCCTGTAACTCCTGATCGGGGCGTTTTTGAAAATAAAAGCATAGGTTACCATTGTAAAAGTAGATTAAATTTGCTACAATTTAAGCCCAATTGCTATGGATAATCTCAAGCCTGAGGAAAGACATAGGCTAATTTTATCAACACACCACGTAGACGAAGTTTATATATAACTGTAACCTGATTGACTTACACATCCAGCGGTCAACGCACAACAGGTCACCTCTGCCGTGCGGTATTGAGCACACACTTTTTTTTTTTTTGTAATCAGTTCTTTCTAGAGTTTCAGATATTTCTTTTACATACTTAGATATTACTTATGTAAAGGTTTTCTAAAATTTCTATAAGATCAATACAAAAACAGTTTAAGTTTTAGAAACAGCCAATGATCAGTCACTTTTAGCATTTCTAGTGGCAGGTATTTGTGATCATTGTGATGAAATGTTAATTAGGGAAATGTCGAAAAGAGTCGTGGGGTGTATTTAATAAACTTTCCACAAAATAATAAAACTTAATTATTTATCCCAACGTTTCAGCCTAATTCTTAGGAAATCATCAGGGTAGATAGATGTAGAATGTAGGAATGATCAACATTATTATAGTTGCACCTAGACACTACACCACCTTGCCTTGATAAACATGCAGAAATTAGGTAAAAACGTTGGCAAAAAATAAATAAGTTTCAAGTATTTGTGGAGAGTTCATTGACTGAAGTTTTGACCATTTTCGACATTAGTTAATATAAATAGGGTCAGTTTCTTGCAGTCATTTATAAATTTATTTTAAATTTCATATTCATAGAGCGAGCCGACCAAGAAGGTGAAGAAATACAGAATGACAATGGAAAAGTTTTAAATAATTTCTTCCAATAAATAAAAATCTTTTTGGTTTTTACCGTTCGGGATTAATTGAAGGAAACATGCCGTAGTGACCGTATTATGCATTCTAAATGGATTCTAATATACGACTCTTTAGTGCTAATTATTAAGATTTAAATTCTTAATGGATACTACGATTGCGGTTTCGGAGAGTTAATAAGCAATTTAAATTTCCTAAACTATGAAGCTCACCTTTAATTTATTTATTAACCTCACGTTTCCGATCAATAGAGACCTCTAATGGTGAGGTTAAAGGAGGAGATAAGCGTTGTAGCCGTAATCAAGTACGGAGCCCCTTTTGAAAAGTTACTAAGCCGTCTCTTCTTCCCTGCATTGAGGGCTTCATTATTAAGCAACCTTTTATGCCATGAACTAAAGTTAACTTCCCATCCAAGATTATACAACGAAATTCAGCATTAGGGCCGAGACCTCTCCGCTCTAAACTTTTCATCCAATTATATCACACAGATAACATAATATAAGATGAAACCCCTTATTCGATCATCAATCGATAAGTTGAATACAAACTCATCTAGGTAATTTGTTTACAAATTCAACGTTACTTTGTGCTACTTCTTAGACGACTATATTACCATGTAACTACCACTAACTATCATAATTAGTATATACAACATGCTACTTAAACCGATATAGACCAACGCCAGGCAAGAGTGGGGTTCATGCAAACATTGTCATTTACAAATACACAACAACAGATGTATTCAATTATCATTATTGTGAATTCTAACTATTATTTTTTCTCCATTTTATTTATACCATATTAGATTGTTTACTTTTGTAGTAAACGCATTTCAAAAAACTTCTCTCTTATTCTGATTTGTTTTATATTTCCGATTTAAATCCAATGAACCTCCTGGGGACCACCCAGCGTCAATCGGGTTCAACCGTGTTCTCGGACAGGTCACCCTCCTGCAGAACCGTTTTCCTAGTACGGTCTCTATCTAACCCTCTTCCTGAACCCACGTCCTTTCATAAGTTGCGGTAGTACAAGTTTTCTTATGCTCGACGCTACTACTTTATTGATGTTGATAAATTAGTATCTATCAAGAAAACCATTTTTTCGGTCACAGTTATAAATCTTTCATTAGCTGCGAAATAGAGAAAACTGTTTTTGTTTTTTTTGCAGGAGTTACAAAAATTTAAGAAATAATAAGTTAAAAAGTTAATTAAAACAGAAAAATCAAACTTTCGTCATTTTACAGTTTATTGTTAGGACCTGAGACTCGCCCTAGTCACAAAGCTTTGCTCAAATATCTTATTGACGTCAAAGAAATTATTTATGACACTTTAATGAGATGTAACTAAAGACCGTTTTAGATGCGGTGTCCAAAGTTTTATTTATAAATAATGGAAACAAAAGAAATATGGAAGGTGGTAATTAAAATCATTTATTTAGTTAATAAGGGTCTATAATAACCTATATAAAGTGTGAGTTAGATAATTTACATGTTTTCTATAATAATAAGGAATAAAATTAACAGTTAGTGAGTTATTTATTATTTATTTAACGAATCCTCTCCCTGTGTTATATTAATACTAAGTAAATATTAATAGGAAACCGCGGACAAATAATATTATGAATGAAATTTAATTAGATACTTTAATTACGAAATGCAATGAAAAAATAAAAAAGCTATAAAAAAGTAAAATTACGTTTTAAAAATAGGTATATATTTATGTTATTGCATACAAATTTTCACTAAAATCGACTGTCAAAAACAACACTGAAAATTTTTATTAATTCGGTTTTTCCATATAAGAAAGTTGCTGATTAGGCCCGAACTCGATATCAATCCTTTCAAACCTACCTCTTTTATTCCCGATAATCCTCCGAGTGGTCTGAAAAGAAGATGGCTACGTGACCTTTAAGGTGAATTCCTTATTTGAGTACTAACAGTGGGAAGTTTCTCTACTGGTCTTTATCTCATGCCATTATTCATTATAATTATTGTTGTATTATATTACAGTGGTGAATTTCAATTAATCAATTTAAAAAAAATCAATATAAAATTAAATAGTCTTTGTTAGCAAAAACCATGAAATAGTCCGAAACCATCGGTAATTCGGATAGATGCCGAAATTTCAGAATGGATTATTTTAAATTTCTACCCGAATTTCGTACCATTTTCACTAGTGATAAAAATATGTCTTACAAACTAACACAATTTTGTATTCCTGTCTGATAGAGGAAAAATAATAATTATTAATATTAATATTATTATTAATTAGTACGAGGAAAATTAATTATCGGAGTGTTGTGATATAGACGAGCTTACAGCTGAAGAGCAATATATTTTAGAATAATTAATCACTACATATAAAGTCGTAAAAAAGTTAATTGAAAAACATCAATAAAATTAAGTGGTTGTAAAAGTAGATATTGCCATTTTTATATTGTTTAATGGGAGCTAAATAGAATTTTCTACGGTACTAGATGGAATTTCTAAGGAAACTAAATGTAAACTTTTAAACTAGCACGCCCCTCGCTAGAGGAGAAATTTTTACTCAAAGTCGGGATGTCAGTGAAAGGTGTGATGATTTTTTTTGTAATTTATAATTCTTGTTAATCAATAAATTTAACAATTACACAATTTGTGAAACACAGAAATAATGCCCGCTCTTCCTGAATAAGATCCGAACCCCGTAATTTGATGAATAATCTCTCCACTCAATAATTTAGTTCTGTCATATACACACTATCTGTTATCTGGTGCCTTATCCGTGTAGTTCATAACGAAACCTGTGATAAGTTCTTATCTATTTATAGGTATTAGGGACTATCTATAATATCATAAATAACCTTCCAATTATTATTATTGTTGTATAGTTCATTATTATTATAAATAATTGTAATTTAAAAATTGTATTTTTTTATTAGCAATATTTCTAAATGAGATGTATGTTCATTTGGTATCATTACGTAATTTTAGAGGAAGAAAATGGTCTGGGTGGAGGTGACAAAAATTCACTTAAATAAGAGGAACTGTTCATAGATAATCCGACATTCCGTACCTACATGGGCTACTCTTATCCCATATAACATACTATCAAGAATTTTTTTTATTGCTGATATAATTTTGTTATCATGTGGCATAAATGGTCTTTTTAAGTAAGGAAATGAAATATATTAATATGAATCTGTAGTATCTAATGACCCATAATAACCATTAGTTTGTTGAAAATATGTTTGTTTCGCAGGCAACACTAAATTGTCCATAGACGGTGTGTATACGGTACTCTATGACGGTGTGATATAACTGTATGTAATATGTATATATATTATGGTACAGCTTCTACCATGGTCTGAACCCAAGAGCCTTCATGAGTTTTAGTATAACAGGATTATTTTGTCGTTGTTTGGCGCAAAATCCTTAAGTCTCCAAAGTCCATGGTTTCTATAAAATATATGTATATATTATTGGCCTTACTTTGTATATAGACTATGCCCTTACTGATTTTGTAATAATTTTTATTTTACAAGGATGGCTTTCTTTCCCCATGGCTTGCCATCTCTCTAAAGTTTCCATTTTAAGAGGCCTACTAGCTAGTCTTCTATGCCAGGATTTTTTCTAGGGGGAATCGCTAAAATTCAATGCGGTGCCCTTTATCTGAACTGGGAGAATTCAAGGTGGTATTGAAGGTTCCTTTTATGAAAACGAATCAGATCAATGAATGTTTATTTTTTCAGAGACCGTCATTTGATTCAGTTGTGGGCAGCTCAGCGAGGTCTATCTTGGTCAGCAGTTTTACTAATCTTTGAAGGGAGTAGAGGTACGATCGATTCAAGTGAAAATCAGACGGTTTCCGTTGAAGCCTGATCAAAATAAAATATCGGTCCTATGCCGAAGACTCAGGGGCTACAGGTGGAGGGAGAACACTTGTTGGAAGCCTGCGCGGTGGCGGGCCTCCTAGCGGCAGTGTGGGCTGAGGAGGCCCGGCTGCGGCCGCCCCGCGCAAGTCTCCACCTATAAGCAACTCTCGCTCCCCAGCAACAGGTAACTCTTCCGATATATGTCTCTCTGTCTCCTATGTCTCCGTGTCTGTGTACGTCTGCTTTCCGGTGTCTTCCGCTACTGTCCGTGCTCGATCCAGTACGACCAACTGGCTGAGGTCTAACTAGCCAGGAAGTGTCAGAAAATATAACGGCGAAACATACGAATTAAATAGACACGACAAAGAAAGATATATATACATCAATAAAAAAAAAAAGAAAACAGAAAAAACAAAGTCAGATCAGTAGCAACTGTTTGTTCATTAGAATCCCTGCAAATAATATTCAGCAAATATATAAAAATTAAAAAAAAGAAGACAATAATATCCTCTTAAGAAATATTATAACACACATAAATACTTAGTTTTGAGTTTTTAAAAAATGTTTTCGATAGTTGAGTTGAAAAAACTTTATGAAAATTGAGTGTATTTAATAATCCCTAATATCGTTTGATAAAAAACGAAAATTATTTAGCTTCCTTAAAAAAATAAATAATATTTTCATTTTTTTTTTACCGACAAAACTACGAATTGTGTCGAAAAAACAGTCTACTCAAAACAGTCATTTATGTGTATTATAATATTTTATAATTATAAACAGAGTGAAAAACAAAATATTATAGAATATTTTATGATAGGCTTTCCAATAAAGAACCTTATTCATACAGCAGTAATTTTATTTTTATATAAAAAAATTTCAAAAGACATAATTTAAATATGATTAAAACTAGGTATGTATTTCACGGTTTAAATATAATTTTTTTTTTAAATTATGATTATAATATGACATTTATAACATATTTGACATGATTATAACATATTACAAAATACCTCCTTAATCAAACCGTATTTAGGTATAAAAATGGATATATAATTAAATACACTCAAAACTAGGCACCATTTTGCAGTTTATATTATCTAGCTTAGTAATGAAGCATTTAAATTTACAAAAACGTTACCTCGGCGTGGCGAGACAGGAATAAATAAAAGAACGCCCGATGCCTCATTAATAAATTATTGTGGGCATATTGCTAGATAATTATTGATTAAATAATCATATTATCTTCTCAGATATGCGCAATAATACCAAAACTGAAAACATACGCCTGCCATCTTAATATATCATTTAATAAATTAAGGTAGTATGATAAAACGTTTAAAAAGCATTGTCGGATCAAATTTATTAAGTTATTAAGCCTTCCGAAAGTGTTTGTATTTTTTTTTTTTGCAGTTAAACTAACTTAGATTAACTTTTAATTTTAACTTAAAAAAATCATCAGAATAAAGTAAAAAAAATACCTTATTTATTTATTATGTATTTTTTAAATAATAAAAATAAGAAGATAAAACCCTATATTATAAAGTTTTCATAATATTACCCGGCAGCTAAAGTCATAGTATTCCAAAAAAAAATAGTGTCTACAATAAAACGGGAGAAATAAAGGAACGCCTTATGGAACATTAACATACGATTGCTGGAGAATGTTGAATACTTATAGATTACTTAAATTTTTATTTTCCCAGATACGTTGAATAATAATAATAAGTATTAAAACTATTTCTTATATTTCTCTTAAAATTTTAAATTGTTTAATTTAATAAATGTGTAATGATTAAGCGATCCCATATTAAAGTATGTTCAAAGTACCTAAGCCGTCTGACGCTTTCCACTTTATTTTAATATTAAGATAGGATTTAGTGTCAAGACAATATTTGTAAAAACTTTTATAAATAGATTTTAATTTCTTGTTAAAAATTCTTAATGAATGACTAAAGAAGGCGTTGAAATTTCGCACGTACGGCAACAGGCCGAGTAAATATGGCGGATCCTTGATTCGATTTTGACTGATATACCTACGCCAAATCGGAAATCTATAAATGTTACATTAATGTTTCGTTATGATTACTAAGTGCGATAAGCCCAAAAATACTTAATCTTAAAGGTATTTTTATCTAAATCTAGCCCTGTAATTATGGTGTTGTATGATAATTTTGTGGCTGAAATAACACCGTAAATATACGCTATGTTTTTATAAGGACACTAAGAATAATGTTAAACTTTATTTATTAATATATAAATAAGGTATACTTAGAGATTTCTTTAGTTTTAATTGTGTGTTATTTACAAAGGGCAAATAATTAATAACTTCATAATTTTTATTGAAATAGTTCCAATTCACATAAATTGAAAATTCCGCATAAATCAATTCATATATACGAGCAAGCTAAGATTAGTAACTACAATTTGTGTAAAATTATGCGCCTTATGAAAGCCGAGAAATGTACTAGGCACGCAAGACCCACGGGTTATAATGGCCTGGTATCTCAAGACTAGTTTAGAACAACGCATAATTAATTCAGAGCTGGTCAACATCGGAATATATTATGCTAAGCAACAATTAAGTCTCTAACTCGGATGTTATATGGATGGTGTTAAGGCTTAAAACATATGTTGATGGCTCAGCATATGCTCGGTTCGGTGGGCGTAATCGCTAAGTAAACTTAACTGGCGATCCATATTGTGGATATTATTTATTGACATTTAATGATCATGTTATTAATTATTATTTACTAAATTATCTTAAGCTTAATTACCAACGACTGTAAATTTATAATACAACTTTTTTCTGTATCTTTATTTTCCAATTTAAAACTAAAATTTTTTTTTTCCAAATGTCTTAACAGTAAATTATTTAAAAAGCACATACAGAACTCTTTTTAGAGTTAATAACTTTTTTAACTGATACAAGAATTCTATTAATTTTTACCCAATACATCGTCGATACAATTCAATGTATCGAAAGGTAAAAACACGACTTTTTAGGAGATTATTTTTAATCCCCTAAGTATTTTTAAACAATTATTTTTTAAAATATTGTAGCTATCAACCAGCCAATAATGAAAAAAAAGTGTTGTTTTTTTTCAAAATGCAATAAGTCATTATGTTAATCGAAAGACTCAGAGTACCTTTTAACAATTTATGATTTTACAATAATTAAGGGAACATACTTCTTAATTTAATAATACTTTCTACTTTCATCATCATCTCAGTCGTTCCTCTCTACCGCTCTGCAGTTTGAGGTTTCTTTCTGTATAGCCCGGACCACACCGTACGATCCTCTACTATTTCTCTCCTTCTATTCCATTGCAGACTTCTCTTTGTGAAGCTTTCCTTAATACCATCTTCCCAGGTACGTCGGGGTATTCCTCTGGACCTTCTTCCTTCAACCTACTTCTTAATATACGAGCAATATAATTAATAATGAAAAATAGATTCGAAGTTTCAATTGATTTATTGAATTATTCATAAAAACATACGTTTAGTTATGAATTGGAGAGTAGAGACAATGGGGTCTACTACATATTCATTTAAAGTTAGTAACTAGATATTTTACAATGGAGTTTGGGACAGAAGAAAAAACTATTTATTTTTTTGGTTATTCTCTATCTTACATTATGAACTATCATACAAAATGGAACAATCTCTAGTCTCAGTAGTAGAGCATTGTTTTAATTTTACTATTTTGTTTAAATAAAAGAAGTAACCTCATTTTTGCAACATGAATTAATTCGTTTATTTAGCAAATAAGTAGTTTGAAAATTCTGAATAAATATTCGACCGCTGTTTAATTTTAAATAATTATCGAATTCGTAAATATGTAAATAAACCGGGTATTTTTTAGTTTAAAATATAGATTATCTTGAAAATATATATTTTTTAGAACAATTTTTTCTAATATTAAATAAAACGACGGGGGGAGCCACAGGTGCTTAGGCTCCTTAACCACCCCTAATAAGTCAGTTTTAAACCTTTTGAAGCTCAGAAGTATTATTTTTTTTTTAATTTTAATTAAAAAATTGCATAAGTATTTATTATAAATTATAATTTTAAATCAGTGTAACATGGGAGTAATAAGGAATATCATCAGATCGCCTGCACGATTTGGAGTTCGGGAGATCGCTTCCTTATCATAAGTAACGCTTACAATAAATATTATATTGACAAGCGTGTTAAAAAAATTATCTCTTCGATTTGCAGGAATCTTGATTTTTTTTTATTAGTGATTACCGGTTCCTAAGCAAGTCCCTAAGCCTTTGTTTTTAAAATTTCTTACAGAAGGAGAAAATCGTCTTCATTCTTCTAATTGAAGGGTGAAAGAGAAAGAACAAGAGGATTTCGGTGATGTATTGTTGTGTTCATATGCTCCTTTCGTTGTGTTTATAGTAGAATTGGAAATAAAACCAGGGAGCATTTAAAATATTTCTTAGAATTTAGGATTGCGTTATTTGTATCTTCTGTATACGGAGGTGTTTTGCTAAACCCCAAAGTTCTGCTCCATATGTCATTACAGATCTTAGTAGCGTACCGTAGATAAGTCGTTTATTTCTTAAGTCTAGTAAAGAATTGTAATCGAGAAGATTAAATAGTTGTTTATAGCGTTTTTTGTAATGGCTTAAGTGTAGAAAACATTTATTAAATATTTGAGATACAGAAACATCGATGATTAAATATTTGTGGATGATTAAAATTTATGTGAAACGTTTTGTAATGATTTATTCTATGTAGTCTATTTAGGGTAACATCGAAAAACCATAAAATAAGAAATGTCCTTTATTTTAAATTCTTCCCTTTGTACTATCTTGATCCCTTTAACTACCTTCTGTGATAAGAAGTGGGAGCGATGAAGTCCCTGGGCCGTAATGCGTTCAAACTTTAAATCCGATCCTATGGATATCAAATGATGTTTATTATTTTCTGTAATATTAGAAAGTCAAAATAAATTCTAAACCTGTTAAAACAGATTGTTTATGAGAGGAGAAATAGGAAAAAGAAATGAAGAGGTATAAAGGAAATGACAATCATTTGATAATTCACATTTTAGGTTTTCTTACTCGAATAAAGCATGAAAAAATAATTTGTATTATAGTCAATAGAAACATATTAATAAATATTCTATGTAATACAACGGAGCAATATTAATTATAAATTTAGAAATTCCACTGCAGCATCGTACGATTAGCTGTAGCAGCATAAAATGAGGTTAAATGAATAAACATAATATATTGATTATATTCTTATTGTTTAATTGTTATGATTGCATGAGCACATAAAATAAGACTTGTAAACCATATATAATTTTTTTTTTTTTTTAATAAAAACAGTATTTTCCTTTTCAAATCTCTAAAGTATTGGATTCCATAACAATTATACAGGAAACCAGCAGATGAGAGTCAATTCGCCATATTAAGGGGAAAATTTAATTGATATTCGGTTTCAATTCATTTCAGAAACACTAATTAAATTCTTTTGTAAATAATTATCTCGGTTTAATACGATAGGTATCTGGTATTTGGTTTCAAATACAATCTGTCATAATATTTGCATTTATTTAATAACGAAATATAATGGGACTGAAAATATTAAAATGTCAAATATTCTAAGGACTATGACCAATCGTTAGTGTGATTACCCAGACCAACGTGAATAGAATTAGTTATATTTACGTCAAATAGTCCCCATAAATATTTTTTATTATGTAATTTGATCTCTCAGGAACTTTAAGAGGTAAAAAAAAAGTAGGTACATGTTTTGGTATGGTGAAAAAATGTTAAACCTCCAACTATATCAATGCTAACATGATGGATATGAATAATTTTCAATGAATCATAACGTAAAAAAGGTGACAGCTGATTATCGTTATCACTTCCTATATTATCTTGAATCGATAATCAATAGTCGACAGCTGTTTGTATTATAGCATCCTCATTCTATAACCAAAAGGTGAAAGCTGACTTCACTATCACTTATTTCAGTTCAGTAATTTAGTTCAGTGCAGTCACAGTAGGTGTAGGTGACAGCTGATTCTAGTATTACAAACTATAGTATCCTCAGTCTAACCAGCCAGAAAATACAAGTTTATCTTAGTACCATTTAGTATAGTTACTACACTATAGTATCCTCAATATATAGCCAATAGGTGAATGCTTAATTTGGTATCGTTTATATAGTAACTGGAATCTAGATCCAATAGGTGACAGCTGATCCTCAATCTATAACCAATAGTTTAAATATGATTGTATTATCATTTAGTAAACTAACTGCATTCTAGATCGAATAGGTGACAGTTGACAATAGTATCACTTATATAGTAACCTTAATCTCTAAGCGAAAGCTGATAATAGTACCATTTAGTATAGTAAATGCGCTATAGATTTAATAGGCGATAGCCGATCTTACTATCATTTACTATAGTTCTGCACTCTAGAGCCAATATATGACATCTCATCTTAGAGTAGAATCTATGACCCATAGGTGTAATCTAATCCTAGTACGATTTAGTACTGCAATAGCTCTCTTTATAATATCAATTGATTACTATATTTGTATCCACAATTTATAACCAATAAGTGAATGCTGATTTAGTATCATTTATATAGAAACTGCTACCTAGACCCAATAGGTGACAGCTGACCCTAGTATACAATCTTCGTTTTATTACCAATAGTTTAAATACGATATAGTATCATTTAGTATAGTAACTCAAATATAGATTCAATAGGTGAATGTTGATTTTAGTATCATTTAGTATAATAACTGCATTCTAGATCATATAGATGACAGTTGAACATAGTAACCTTAATCTATAAGTGAAATCTGATCATAGTAGTATTTAGTACAGTAAATGTACTCTAGATCCAATAGGTGATAGCTGATAGTAGTCTCATTCTGCATAGTAACTGCAATCTAGATTCAACAGGTGACAGCTGATCTTAGAACCATTCAATATTACAACTGCACTCTAGATCCAATTGATTACAGTTGATCTCGGAATAGTTTGCACAAGGTATAAACAATATATGACAGCTGATCTCAGTATAGTTTTGTCTAGTAACTTTAATCTCTAGGTGATTTCATTATATATTTATATATATATATATATATATTATAGTATAGTAAATACATGCTAGATCCAATAGTTGAAATCTCATCTTAGATCCTCAATCTATTCGCACATAAGAACAAGCAACAAGCTGATCTTAGCACCATTTAGTATAGCTACTGCACTCTAGATCCAATAGATGACCATTGACCTAAGCTTTTGCATCGACAATATATAACCAATAGATGAATGTTGAGTTTAGTTTCATTATATATAGAATCATAAAATACTGATTTTATGTTCAAAAAAGATTGTAACTACATTTTGTATCTAGAATCACTTAGTAGAGTATCTTCAACCTCTAGGTCAAAGCTGATATAGTATCATTTACTATATTAAATACATTCTAGATATAATAGGCAACAGCTGATCCTAGCATAGAATCCTCAATCTATAATCTGGATTCATTAAGTGACAGTTAACCCAAGAATCACTTACTATAGTTACTTCAATCTCAAGGTAAAAGCTGATCATAGTGTATCTTTTAGTATAGTAAATGCATTCTAGATCCAGTAAGTGACTGCTTATCTTAGCATATTATTCTCACTGCACTCTAGATACAATATATGGCAGTTGACCCTAGTATCACTTAATGTAGAGACCTCAATATAAAAATAAGCAATGCTTTTTGAAATCTTAGTAAACAAACATTCTTTCTTGTACCTTCTCCTCCATATAAATTCTAATAAATATGAACTCCACTCGTTCCACATTCTTTTTTTTTTCTTCGTTTAACTGAAGCCAAAAGTTATTCCACCCTCTGGGGTAATAGCAACTGTGTTAGAGGTTAAGTCAACGATTTTTTTTGAATTGTTAACAACGTAACTTTTATACCTCATGCCTTCAATTTGCTGGCATTTATTTATTGTTATCCTAGGTCGTATTGTGCAGCTTTAATGTAAGAAGTCAGCATTTCAGCTGTTCAAAATGGGACAGAATATAGAAAACATTCTCTAGTTTCCCTGCATACGCCTCCGAACACCGATTGCTGGGGGTATATCCTCAGAATATATGACCGTATAGAATATATAAGATATATAGAATATATGACCAATAGATCCTCCACACATGGAAATATATTATATTTCCTTTTGGAGAAGCAGGACTCATCGATTTCAACAATTTGCTTTATTCCCTTATAGGCCTTCCAGCAATCGGAATAAATTGTCCCAGGTCGTATTAGGATTTAGAATTAGGATACATGTTAAATTTCTCAAACATATGGAGTTCACATAAGTAATCATAATTACCAAATAAGTAATCTGCATGCGTTTTCCAAAACAGATCCCATTTCCTGAGTTTGTATTCAGAGTTCTATCCAATCAAGAAAGAGGAGTTGTTTTGTAGTTGGCATTCTGAGAGTAGATTGTTGTGTCACATGAAATTATTGTCTTGAAGATAAACTTCGCCAAGAAATATTCGTTATTTTATAAAATACTCTGTAAGGGTATGATACCATTTTTAAGAGTGCATTGAAATTTAAAACCAATATAATTTATAAAACTTAAATTTATATTTTCAGTTAAATACTAGCTGTTGGGAAAAATAATCCCGACCGAAAATTTATGTTATCATGTAAGTTTATATGAAAATGAAGGATGGATTAAAAAAAAATGTGCTATGGCTATTTATCACTGGAAGTTATTATGATATATATATATATATTGCGAAAATTGAAGACAAAAACTGGGACATATTAATGGAAAATTTGGTATTGGAGAAGTATTGGTCATCGTACGAGTAGTTTTTCAAATCCCATCTCGTCTACTGCTCTTTTTGTCTTTTTTCTATGTGCATTGAACAAACTATTCTAGCATGAATGATATTTGTTTTTCTTTCATCAATCGTTTCTGTTATTTCGATTGTATTGAGCATGAACAAATGAACAAAACCTATCAATGGATTTGTTCTCAACTGATTGAATACTATATAAAATCCGTAGAGCAGGATTTTACTACATTGTTTTTAATTTAACAATGTGGTCGACAAAATGTTTCTCTTCACTATACACAAATAAAGCTGTTTTATGACCTATTTTTAATTGATAAATGTCGATTTTCTTAATTAACACTGATATATTTTAGTAAATACTAATTGATAATGTATTCCTACTTTACAATTCCTTCTATATATTTTTTCTTCTTCCCATGGCTCTACAGCTCTTGCAGGGCCCTGGCCTCCGTAACAACGCCTCTCCAGTCCTCCCTGTCAGCAGCTCGACCTCTCCACTGTCCGATCCCCATCAGAGGACAGCCATCGCAGCCTGGGCCTTCCTCTTTTTTTGCCTCCTGGTTTGCCATATAATAGCTTCTTTGGGTGCCTATCTTCTCCCATATTCTTTCTACGTGCCCAAGCCATCTTATACGTATTGATTTAATAAAGGTGACTAGGTCTGGTGCATTGTATAGGTCCTGAAGCTCTCTAATATTTCTTGACCTCCATTGGCCTTCATTACATACTGGCCCAAATATTTGCCGAAGCACCTTCCTCTCCCAGATCTGCAGCATATCTTTTCGCATTCCTGGGTCCAGGACTTAGGATATGAATATAACTACTTAAAGTAGTTGTCTGTGCTTTTTTTTTTTTTTTTTTTTTTTTTTACGTCGGAAGGTGGAAATCTTCTGAAGACGCGGATAGGCCCGTACCTATCCGTGTGTGGGATTTTTACCCACTAAAACCACCTCCCTCACCTCCCTATACCTGTTCTCCACACTCCACGGGACCGCCGTTAGGCATTACTTCGTGGGGGGGGGGAGGCGTGGCTGGGTGCCGCCTCATGGGCCTTTCCAGCCCGGTTAGCTCAGTCGGTCAGTTCAAAAATAATTTTTTTTTTTGGAAGTGTGTGTCAGGTGATGGCACAACTGAACATTGATCGTACATTCATTTAGTGCAGATTTTCTCAGTATAGTATAATTATTTCTAGAATGCGGAACTCCCCGATGACTAGCCTCTCGGTCGAGATCCGCTTCTGGGCTCCTCGAATACCTGCGGCTGTTTCAAAAAAGGTTTCTATAAGACAAAGGGGAACTTTCCGATTGACTAGCCTCTCGGTCGAGATCCGCTCCTCGAATCACCGCGACTGTTAAAGGCTTCTGGCATAAAAACGTTTGCGAGAGTTAAATTGACATCTTAAATCTATGTTGCCAAGCAGCAGAATAATGTAAATGAATCAGAAAATATATCTTAAACAAATTTAATTATATTTATTAGAATTCATTTTTTTAAATATTACGCACATAAAAATTAAACTATTTATCCTCTTAAAGATGCCCTATTTTAAAATTTCTTAAATTCAAATAGGTTATTTTTTTATGGACTATGTAGAAAGTGATTCTGAATTCCAAAACATTTATATGCTAATTAAATAACTTTTTTCAGTAATTACATTACTAAGTGAAACTAACCTGCAAGGATTTTTGTACCTTAGCGATCTATTAAATTTTGACATAGCCCTAAAGAAGATGCATGTTTAATATGACCAAATAAATGTCAAATATTGTCTTTTTAAAAGTAACCATGAATAATGAAATTTGTTTATTTATTTAACCCCACTTTATGCTGATATAGCTATAGGCTATGCTACATTGGGAGTCCTTAATTTTGCCTTTCTAGGTATAATTAGGATAGTGATCTTTAACGAATACATGACGTAGCCCATTTTACGTCCCTTCTGAAGGACAGCATAACCGGGATGCGAACCCGCCATCTTGGGCATATTAGTTTGTTATGGTAACCACTAGACCACACGTGACCATATTACATTATTATATTTAATGCCAAATAATCACCACTCAAAGCAGTTCTAAGAGGATATTTATATTTTAATAATAGGCTCACTTGGGGAGTGTGGTTATAAATAAAATATTATTATAAATTATATTTACATGTATGAATAGTTTTAACTAAAGAATGACAAGCACTCCGAAAACTATTGTTTAATGAAATAAATAAATATTTCTTATTTTATTCTTATTCTAAGCTAGGAATGGATTAGGGTAGAGGAATGCTCAGTAAAAAACCTTAACCGCATCCAGGGGTTTTTTATTAATATTCAACGCGCCACTGAAATGCAATACGGTTTTGTTTTTTAAAATTAATTTTCGATACCTTATCTACGATCCCACGTTGTCAAGAACTGGACTAGATATATTCTATAAGCCTTATATAATATAATATAATAATTTACAATATCATAAGACTAAAAGTAGACTAACTGGACAAACAATCTTCAAATGATTTCTTTCTACTTTTTCAGTTCATTCTGAATCATCCTGGATTCTTATGGTCTCAGGATTGTTTTATAAATCAATAGTTTTGCCTTCCGTGACAAGTTCCGAAATCTTAATGCTTTTCGCAATGCAAAGAGACATCTGTTCCCTGCTGAAATTCTTGCTTTAATTTCTGCAGTGATGTCATTCTTTCGTGTCACTAAAGCCCCCAGATATTTGAAGCTGTCCACTTTCTTAAATGTGTGGTAGAGCAGTTGCACATGACTCAGCTCTTCCTGCCCATCATTTTTTGTGGAAATCATATATTGGGTTTTTTCCTTATTTATCACCAGACCCAATTTTTTCCCAGCTTCTTCAAATTCCTGCAAAGCTCCTGAAAGTGCCGCTTTTGAGCTTGCTGATATCACTACGTCATCAGCATACGCTAGGTGTTGGGTCATCCTATTACATATCGTTCCTCCTGGGTTGGTCCTGATTCTTCTCGCAGCTTGTTCGAGTGCTATGTTAAATAATACAGGTGAGAGGGGATCTCCCTGGCGCAGACCATTCTCCATCTCAAAATCTTCTGATATATTTTGAATCTTTACCCTACATCTGGTGTTTTCCAAGGTCATAGCACTCAATCCGACTAGCCTTTCTGGGACCCCTAGAGTTTTCATTACTTTGAGCAGTTCATTCCTGTCAAGACTATCGTAGGCCTGGCAGAAATCTATGAAGAGGTGGTGGAGGGCAACATTGTACTCATATGCTTTCTCTAGCATCTGCCGTATGGAGAAGATATGATCAGTTGTGCTTCTAGTTGGCCGGAAGCCACTATATTTTTTAAAAGTCTATAAATATTTTGATCTAATTCAATGTTATCGGAGTCTTTGGTAGGTCTCATATAGTCTCACAATCTTAAGTTTCAAATTACCCAAATAGCATCTTCTAATTGTCTGATTTTTAGTAGAAATAAAATATATATATATAAACTACGAAAATGATTGATAATAAGTTGATAGTAAATACTCGTCAGATTTAAAAAATCCAGAAACGAAAGTTTCTTTATGGATCTATAATAAATCCCTAGAGAACAAAAGATTTTAGAAAAAATAATGTATAAGTTAAAAAGCTTTAAAATATAAAGGAGTGATGGAAATAGATAAACATAATTGATTTAAGGGAACAGTTTATACTTTTAAGTCATTTAAATAGGTTTAAGGAAGGAAATGCTTAGTAACGAACTAATTCGTAAAATATTAATAACCTCTTAGCCGACAGTAAAACGTTGGGGAGTGGACCGAGGAGTTGGTGGGAGGATTACTTAAGGGCGACCCGTTGGTTTTGGGTTTATATAGCAGTCGTTGGACTGAAGTTTGTAAGAAGAGAATGCTGATACCTTCCTCAAGTCCTCTAATCTTTATTATTATTACGTTATTAAACAGAAACTGAATGATATCTCTAAGGAGCAGAATTAGAAAATTTAAACTTTTACTTTCAATGACCCACCAAAAAAAAAAATATATAAACCCCACAATAAAGCAGTAATAAAAAAAAATGGTCAAATGTACTTTTGAGAGATAGATTCGTGACAATAGTTGACCATATCATAACCACATATAGTTAATGACATAACCAAAAATAATTAATGCTATATACATTATACAGAATTATATTTAAATAGAGAATAATTGTTTAGTAGTAATTATTTTGGGACACGAATGTTTAGTAAAACAAAATTCATTTTTGATTTTTTTTGTACTCCTTATACTAATCATCTATTTCAATTCCTAAATACTCAAACGCAATGGACAAGCTGGACAATGTCGATTTCTAATTGACAGTGACCAGTTAGCCAAAGCGTTGAGCTATCATGTATGAATTAATTGAGGCAACAACCCGTTGACATAAACAATCAACCAACAATCAGATCAATGCTACTCCCATTCATTATCCAGTAGCCTTTGCCGCCCCGTGTGGCAAATACAACATTCCACCTCTGCTTCAATTGTCACTATTTTTATTTTTTGTTAAATGATGGAACTTGAAAAAATCCAAGCAAAACATAAATAATAACGTATATAGGGAAGTAGGATATAATCAAATTAATCGTATAAACAGATCATGGGAAAATAAATATATTTGTTGTACTCAAATTTATGATTATTGCATACGAATTTAACCTCTTTGGTAAGGCGCTCGTCGTCACTGCTACTCATAATTGACTACCGCCTACAATTGGAAGATAGGTTCGTAGAATTGAAGGTTAATCTTTCTGTTCGCAGTAAATCTCTGAACCAGCCAGACCTAAGGGATATACATTCGGACAGTACACAACCTAAATATTTTGATGTAAGTACGACATCTAATCTTCAATATATACCATAAGATAAACAAGAATCGTTTTCTAACTTTATTCATAGATTAAATAATTTTATGAGTTTAAAAGGAATCGGTGATGACAAACTGAGAGTTTTTACTTTTTTGTATGGCTTGAATCCCCTTCTTCATCGAAAACTTTATGACTTGTGCTCTCCCGAGGATTATGATATTAAGACCGACCGTGGTGAAGTTTGGAGGCGACATGTGGATGAGATGCTTCTCACAAAATTTAAGGGGGAGGACGGACGTTTTTGTCGGCTGTTATTAAAAACATATAATTTTGTATTGAATGTAATTCGGTCTTTAATAAAGGTTAAAAATGTTAAAATTTTTATATATTAAATATACAATACGTTTGATATATTTTCTACTCATAATTCTTATATACAGCTGTGTGGCTAGTTGACAACTTTCAAACTTCACGTTCGAATTGCCATTCAAGAGCGAGTAAATTTTCTGATGATCTAAAACTAAGAACTCATTTTCGGAATTTTCTGGCATTTTCGTCATACCTTCAGAATGTTTTTTTTTTTTTACTGTCCTACGTACGTTTGTTGCCAAGATATGCAAATATCGAAATAGGAGTTGAATAAAACTTTTCGACAAATAATTGATGACCATTTCCTAAATAAAGTTACATCAGCGTTACCACAATGTTATAAGTTGTATCTAATTTTTCAGAAAACATTTGCACTTTAGAAACTAAGCCGGTTTAACGTAACAAATGATTTTATATCAAACGTATTTATCTTAGACGATATGTATTGATTGAATAATATTTGTTCTTTAAAAAGTAATTGGCTCGTACGTACGAGTAGATTTCTGAAGGAAATGTTTTTTTTTTAAATTGTTTTCGCAGTTTATCATAAATCCCTGAATTTTTAAGTCTTCTGAACTTTAAAAAATCGCAAAGCATCTTTGGCAACACTATACATCTACCTAGTGATATATGTTTACTTAATACATTCGTTTTAAGCACTTCATTAGTACTCCAATATTCTTTAATGGATTTTTTCATATTATGTATTATGAGCGATAACGCTAGAAAAGTCACTATCTGAACCTGAACATTGATAGTAATGCATAATTACATTGTTTTTATGGTTTTTCAATATATCCTATACAGTTCTGGAAAAAAGAATATTTCGAAATAACCAAAAATGCTGAACAAATTATTAATACTTTCTGCTCTGATTCAACAGTCTTTATAAACAAACGTGTACATGTGTTAATACAAATTTGCAAAAAAAAAAAAAACCTGTTCCACTATAACCCGGGATTGGGTCTGGGGTTCAGTACACGGTGGATACTATACTGTTTCATAGACAACGGTTCTGAAAGGAGGTAACTTGTCCTAGATCACGCTTAATCCCCAGATTTTACCCCTTATTTTGGGTAAGCTATTTTTATAATATTTAATAGAGGCTGGGTGAGCCCCTGGAGGGTCCTAGATCCTATATGATCCATCCCCGGCTGCAAACAGACTAAATGAAACTCTTGCCCGCAGCGGGATTTGAACCAGGATTTCCGGCATGGCAACTCAGTGCTCTATCACTGAGCCACTCCGCTTACAAATTCGCAATTACTTATTCATTTCATAATTTTCAGTTTTTTCTGCTTTAATTCTGATTCCCAAGACAGAAGTAGTTTAATCCCATCCTCATCTTTAAAGTAATCTTCAAACATCTAAAAAAGATCCTGCCTTCACTTGATGTATCAGAATCAATTTTACGTCTAAGAACTATAAAAACAAGATTTACTTTACGCATAATAATATTCAGATTAACAAAAACAACACAAAATCTCAGTAGTAGCATCATTGTACGGTCAATCCATCTGAAGTGATCCAATGAGGATTGCTTCATCATTTTTAAATATTTTTATTTTTTATTCGTAATTTTTATTGCCCTTGAGGAACAAAACCGTTTTAAAAAAAATCTACCTTAAGCATATACCGGCCATTTAATTTGTAAGTGCACAACGATTTTTTAATTTTGAACCATCAGCGTTAGTTCAAATATCTCTACAATGAGCCATTTTAAAATTAAAAATTGTTTTTAGAAGTCTTCTCTACAACATTGTTTATTACACAAAATACTGTAAATTTAAAAATAACCTGCCACAATGACACCAAAAACGTTTGCGGCCTAAAACGTTTATCTCTGATTGCCCTATATATAAAAATTTTCTTTTTTCACATTATGTACATCTGTATGATGTCAAAATATTATACGAATTACATCACTGATATTTGTTTGTGAACAAAGATATGATTTTTTTTTTAATGGGGAAATAATTCTAATGGTGACATTAGTATTAATTTGAATATCTCTGCACTGGGTCAAGTTACAATATTTTAAATGACATGATTGCTTATAGAAAAGTCTCCTCTATAACATTTGCAGATATGTAAAAAGGCCTAGCAAACGGTACACACAGCAATTGCAGAACTAAAATATAAGTTTTTGGCCGCCGACTTAAAGTCGACGCTCGGCTATTGGTTGCAACATATTACTGGAACATAATTCCTTACATAATGTAATATTTTGTAATTATATTGTATTTAAAGGTTTCTTTGTATTATGACTTATTTATTATTCAGTTTCTTTTTTAATGCCCGAATTAAAATAAATTAAAATTATGGGAATAATTTAAGAATATAGTGTCAAGGATATATTTGAGATTGGAATAAGTATGTCAACCATTGAATCAATAGTGGCACAAGAATCAATTTTTCTCCAATTCAAGGTTTAAAGGGAGGGTGAGATGTTCTCTGGGGTGAGAGCATCTAAGTTGCGAAAGGTTACGGTTTTAGGTAATATAACGGGAGTTTGGATATTGTATGAAATATGGATAAGATCATGAGAGGACAGAAATGGATCGGGTAATTGAGAGGAAGAAAGGAGGTTCTGCCGTGAGTCAATGACAAACAGGTCTAACCAGGTGTCGGATAGGAAGGTGTGATGGGTGGGAGAAAACGGGACAATGGAAAGGTGTAGAGAGTAAAAGAGACTTTCCAGGTATAGTCGATCGTTGGATTGGAGAAGGAAATTGGTATTAAAATCGCCGGAGATTATGGTGTGGTTATAGAGAGGAATGTAGTTGTAAAGGGTAAATTCAAAGATAGAATCAAGAGGGACCAAAGGAGGGCGATATGCTACGACATACAGGAGAGCGTTAGATAAAAAGAGATTTCAACAAGAAGGAATTCTGTGTGAGGATAACCGGTTGCAGGTGACGAATCAAGGATACGTGATTTTAAGGAGTTGTGTACATAAAGACCTACTCCTCCACCAGTCCGGTCTACCCGGTCGTGGCGGAGGAATGAATAGTCTGGTAAGGATATTGCAGAGGTCGGAATGTGGCGTTTTAGCTATGTTTCAGAAATCCCAATGGAATTATAAAAGTTTTGGGTAAAATATTGAAGGAATTCATCAAAATGGGCAGGTAAGGATTGGGTGTTGACGTGACAGGAGGTCAGGACACTGGACATGATTGTGAGGTAGGAGAGAAGATCCAAGTATTAGAGGAGAAGATGCTGTGAACAATTACTTTTAACAGATAGATTAGGTAAGCAGATATGAAATGTTCCAGATAGTAAAAGAAATACAAGATGAAAGAAAAACAGATAAGAATATTAATATTCAATAAATGATAATACTATTAAAATATGTAAAAAGAGAAAATAATGAGAGAAGTAAGGTAATAGAATATATATAGCTGCTTGAGCATGAACAAACTTAAAAGCATTGAACTCAAGATTCTATGAAATAAAAATATAGACCAATAAATAGAGATTAATAGTTAAGAGAGGACGTGAGCAAAATCTAAAATTCCGTGGTGAGCGCCAGAGGTTGTCATTGAGCTAGCGGGGAAACAAAACTTTAGTAGTCATCCGAATACGTCTAGATCCTTGGCCTGATCTATGAAGACCACCTGGTGACCATCTTATTTTCTGCAGCGCACTTTGTCCGCGGAAAACCACACATTCATTATCTTTCCCCCTGCCTTCTTCTGACGGGCTAACCAGTAGAGGTGCTTGTTTGTTATTGTCATCTCTTCGCTAAGATATATATTATAAGGCTATTAATAGGAAATAGGGTGCGGGGTAGCTATCAGAAGGTTCCGGGTTCAAATCCAGCTTTGGCTGATTAATTTTTTTACTTGCTAATAGCCTTATTTGTTTGTTTTTTTAGTAGGAATAAGCAATACTTGAGCATGTTACATGACACTTCTATTTCTCGGATATTCTTTAATACATATAAATTGAAAAATTATAAAATTATTACATAAAATTAAATAAACGACATGTAAAATAAGGTTTTTTATTTAAAAAAAAGGAGATTCATATGAAAGAGGAGAACATTTTGATTGTTAAATCCAGAAGAGAAGGGACAAATAAGTTGTTATCTTATCAGCGAGGGCCAACGGATGTTACCCCCTCCCTACCATCACCACCCCTTCCCCCTATGGCCTAAAGCTTCACAGCAGGATGACTTTTTCACCGGCTTTCATTCTTCTTATGGAAGTCATCTGCGCTGGATTAGTCCCCGTGTCTCTAATGCCTTCACAATGCCCGCCACGATAATAAGCAGTTTTCTTTCTTTTGTATGACCCGTGCTACTCTACCTTTCCGCAGGGCCTGTTCGGAACCAAAAAAAAAAAAAAAAATGATAAAAACGTCCTACAGTTCTAGTGTTTCCAATATAATACGATTAATTGGCAGGACATAGACCGACGATAGTTTAATCAGAGAAGGTTTCTAGCATACTTTAAACTTCGACCAATAGAACCCACAAAGGCTCCTTGTGTTACAAAGATTTTCTCTAGTACACGAAAGAATCTATGTTGCTTTAAAGACAACGGTTGTGCAAAGAAGTCATTTTACCGAAACCATAATCAACCCGTAAGTTTTCCTCAATCAAGCATAACCATTTTATAGAGACTGGATTAGTCCCGAGTTGGTCCTTCAAAGGTCCCACCTATGGTTGTTAACAGATTAAATATATTGGGTTTAGGAAAATAGTTGACTAGATAATTCTAATAATTGTGTGAAATAGTCAGAGGGTGCAATCGATGATTACACAAAATAAGAATAACTTATTTTATTGTGCCAATGTTTCTGTCTAAGATGTTGGTAATCTTGACGGCGGCCATCGGAGTGCCGAGACAAAGAATCCTTGGCCATATCATGCGATTATTAAATATATTAGCTACATAGCCGGTTTGAATCCCGGATCTACAAAACAGCAGATTATCTCCTATTCTCCCCTCCTAGCATGCTTATGAAAACTAAATTACATCAAATCTTTATCTTATGTTTTTATAAGAAAAATGTACAGGTAGTTGGCGTCAATTCATTAAATAATACAACTTGAGATAAAAAATGTATACTGTTATGTTTATAGGAAAACATGGGAATATGTGTGGGGAGGTGAATAGTCCAACATTACTTTAATTTTTATTAATTATTAATTATCCGACATTAATTTTTCTCCCAATTTAGGATGCACACTTTTAGAGTAGGGGTAAGCTCAAGGAGAATCTGATGATCACACAGGACCTGGTTGTTAACACAGTAAAGAATTTATCTGTCTGTTTTGAATCCGGAACCTTCAGCGAGGCAACTCACAATTGAATTAATAAAAACATCTTCGTTGACTTTAATTTAAAATAAAACCACCAGCTTCTCTCGAATCTATTCTTTGGAACATTCATTATGCCTCAAAATAACGCCAAACAAGAGAAGCAACTAATACAAGTATTGGCGATTCCAAAATTATTAAGTTAAGTAATCTATATTGTAAGCCGCTCCGTCAGGAGGCCTTAAGACAAAGGTGTTCGATTGATAGTGAGTGGGGTAGGGCAAGTAGGACGGGTAGGGCTGTCTGCTCCTATCTCCTTCCAGGGACAGCTCTTCACGGGTCGCCTTTGTACCATTGTCTCTTATATTGCAGGGCAAATACTTCTCTTCTTTGTCCGGCCTATAGGAGATACAATACATATAACAAAAATGAATATGTTCTATATAATAATAAAATAGATTACACTAATAAATTTAAATTAAGCAAAAATTTCATTTCGTATAAGAATTTTTATTTGACTTGAATTTTTATTAATTACGGCAGTGGTATTAAAATGATTCTTGAAGTAACTAATTCGATTTGTTCTTTAATTTCTTTTTTTTCGTAATACAGAAATCATAATAGGGAAGTTATTCCGAATTCGAAATATTTCTCCCTACGAAAATCACTTAAACCTATAATATAAAAAGCAACGAGTCCTTTGAGTTAATTGAATTTTTAATATATTGGCACTAAATATTGTTAGAATAATTTAGATCAATATAATTTCTTAGTATAGTAGATATAACCTAAAACTGCTAGGTGTACGAAAAAGGAGGAGGGTGGCAGAGGATCGCGGAGATTGGTCGGCTGTGGTCTTGGAGACCCGGGTCTTGCAGGACCGTAGAGCCAAAATAATAATAATAGATATAATAATTTAGACGTAATTTATCAATACATATCTCACATCTAGGCATCATAATAGTCAAACTTTACTGGTTAATTGAAATTAAGAATGTAATCACTTATTGTTCATAGGTCACGCATTCTGCCTATTCAGCAGTTAAGGAAAACAAAATAATATCAACATCAGAGCTTTGATGTAGAGGTTTTTTTTTCTTTCTTTTTGTATCTCTACCTTGCTTATGGGTTAACCGTACGCTCGTACTTATTCCCGTCAAATCGGGAATAGGAGAGGTTTGTTTTCAATGTTTCAAGTTAGATAGGTATAAGTATAGTGGTAGGTTGCTGTGCTGAAGTTCCCGGGTTCGAATCCATTTAATGTTGCGGTCTGTTAAGTCATACACGGACCCCTGTGGAATTCGTAGACCTTCCTGGTCCTCACCCAGACTTAAAAAAGTGGTTACCCTTAATCGTTGGCCTAGATACAGTAGAATTCTTTCTACGTACTGTACGCAAAACTCTTTATTGCTTGTAGTTCTACATTTTTAAAATCTTTTTACCTTTCAAGTGTGAAGATTTAGCGTAAGTTGCTTGTCCAAGCGATATGCTGATGCATACAAGGCTATGCATCTAGAAATGTCAAGGACTCATTTACAATTGATAATGTATTTCGTAGAATTCCATTTTTCATAATCATTAAAAAATGAAACTTTTCTAAGGTCTAGGTGGTCTATGTGGGAGTCTCCCAATTCTAATCTTCAAATGCCATTTTTCTCTGATACGGACACACGGAACTGTCACTGCATGGACCTGGTGAAACGGAGCATAAATAAGATACGGAAAACGAAATCTGAACGGTATATTTTATAGGCTTATTTGAGGCATAGTTCCTTTCCGGTTATTTAATACATTTTCCAAGGTTTCGGTAATATAATCCATTATTTCGGAGGTATCTTCATTAACATCCCATTGACCCCCTAAGCTGATTCTGAAGATGAGATGGAATAAAATATCGTTGAAAAGAAAAGAGCTAAGAAAAAAGAAGAATATTATGCAAACAGAGCAGGTATCTGCTCCCTACTGCCTCACTCCTTATTTATCAATGTTTCACTTCCCGGTCTCATTTATATTCCCGGGCATTTCCGCTGTGAACGTCGCTCAATCGTGGTTTTAAAGAATGATTTTCTGTTCAATAAATACCTCATAATGTAAATTACAATTTTTAAAAAAATTAATAACTTTTATACCTGTATATTGCTTACTCTTATTCCACGTATATATTTTTTCTAAGAATGTTCTACTGAAGATATTAACGCAATTAAATCGGAATTTAGTAAGCAACTACGGTAAGATTATTTCCTATTAGTTTCTGTCCAATTAAGTATTATTTAACCTATTTCTTAAGGGATTAAAAATTCAGTACGTACACTTGCCCCGACCTTATACGTGTCTTTAATCGGTAGCTCATGTCTAACTGCAAACAATTTATGAATATACTCTTTCAAGTTTCCACGGCCACTATTTATACAAAAAACTTCAGTTGTTTCTTCTGGTTTAGACCGTGTCGGTGAATTATCTGCCAACGTTTCGCCAGACATGCTGCTGACTTCCTCAAGGCTTAATTGAGACTGAAGATGCCCAGCTAACCCGCGGCCTTATATAGTAGCCACTCGGGTCCACTCGGGTCCACTCGGGTCCACTCGTGATTCATCGGTTCCTTCCGTTAGTCGATCGGGTTTCTTCGGGTCCGGGGTCGGAGTCTGTTTTTCCATGCCTGTGATTGGCTGGTTTCTGATTGCTTGGGGTCTGATAGGCTGGATTTCGGCTTGATTGTCGCTGCTGGGTTAATTTGTTGTTCTTGTTGATTGTCTTTCTTCTGTTCTATGTTAGGGAGCCCTAGTTTACATAATTTGTACCCGTCCTCCCTGTTGAAGTTTTCCGGGTGTTTAACTATTTCTATGGCTTCCAGTATCTTCCTTTCTGTGGCCTTGCTACATTTCTTAACTACTCTGATTTTATCGAATTCTATGGCGTGGTTAGTCGTAGTGAAATGTTCTGCTAAAGCCGATGTTTTGCTGTCCATTTTCTTCACACTTTTAATGTGTTCTGTGAGCCTTGTGGATATCAGCCTACCCGTTTGTCCAATGTATTCCTTACCACAGGAGCATGGAATGCTGTATATCCCCGGTGTTCTGAGTCCTAAGTTGTCTTTTGGATTCGGCAAAATCTGACCTATCTTCCTGTCTGTGGTGTACATCGTTCCTATATTAAACTTCTTCAGTACTTTAGCTATTTTCTCTGTTGTGCCTTTTACATATGGGATCGCTGCTCTCTTAATTTCTTCTCTTCTTTCTTCTGTTGTGTGTGGGCCTGCCTTTTGGGCTTTCTTGAATTCTCTGTTTATTATTTCTTCTTGATATCCATTTTTCATGAGAGCTTTTTTAAATGTCTTTGGTCTTTCTTCAAACACACCGGCTCTGAAATCCTAATGGCTCTTGTAATCAACGTTCTAATGACCCCATGTTTCTGAGCAGGGTGGTGATGTGAGCCTGCATTCAAGTATCGGTCAGTGTGGGTCGGTTTTCTGTATACCGAGTATCCCAAGCGGTTATCTTTCTTCTCAACTTTTACATCTAGGAACGGGATGCTTTCTTCATCTTCAACTTCCATCGTAAAACTATTTATGAATAGTTTGCAGGCCCTCAAGAAGATCTACAAAGTCGTTCGAGTTGGTTTCTATTAAATAGTTTGTCACACTGATTATTAATAAAGTAATAACTGTACCACTACAAAATATGATGTGGGTCTTTGGTACATGGGTACAGTGTATGGTAGAGACAGTAGTGTTTATTGGACAACAGACAACAGGGATATGATTTGCCTTAGATCACGCTCAACCGCCAGATTCCCCCCCCCTTATTTTGGGTATCCACTTTGTAGAGGTAAGATTTTACAGGCTACTCAGTTTATTTTTTTCGTTTTTTTTTTAGTAGAGTATCTGCTAAAAGACACTACCATCGGATGATGTCGGTGGTATACCGATTTTATTTAGCATATATAGCCTTCTTGGTTGGAATATTTTCACTAATGTCATAAAATTATATTTGTTTATTTAAAATAAGACAATGAGGAGAAGAAAGTTAAAAAATAAAGTCCGAGAGAACACACTTAAATTACTAAGTATAAATTGTTTTCGAGTTGAGAACACTAATGCAAAAAGGAATGGCGATGACGCTAGAAGCAGCAATCAATCAGTGCCTGAGGTGTTGAGGCCACTACTCAAGTTGAATCTTAACTCCATTACGGCCTATAAATATTAATAACTGATTTTCTACTTTTTGATTACTTTTTAAAACCATCATGCAAATACCTTGCCACGCGATAACCGTGATGATGTAATAATAATTTAAAAAAAAAAAAAAACCGCAGCCAAGAAGAATGTTAACACAGTAAGGGATCCGACGTTTTATTGTTCTCAAATAGTTATATAAAAAAATTTTCAGAACAGTTTGCTATTCGGATTGGTTAACCCAATTACGACGCAATATTGAAATTTTCATGTCTTGAAATCTTTAAAGTTAGCAGGGTTGTTCAGTGGTCGGGCGATGGGTTAACAGCCAGGGGATGGATTTATTAGACTCCTAAGACTGACCAACCCGATATAAACCCGAAATAGGGGGAGAACCTAGGCTGAACGCAGGCAAATCATCTCCCTGCACAACCATTATCAGCGAAACAATACAGTCTCTGCCACGTACTGAACCCAAGATTTTTGAGTTGAGTACATGAGCTGTAGTTGTACAGGTTTCTTATTTTTTTAGCTATTGTTAGGAGAAACATAATAATGAAAATTATATAATATATAAATATAAAGTAGTATTAATCCTTGAATTGAAACTTGTGATTTATTACAAGATGTTTCCGTTACCTAAATGTTTTCTAAATAAGTTATATCAAAGTACAATTATATCACATGCTGAATATAAATTCAAAATGGACGGAGAAATGATAACGAGTTTTAGAGGCGTGGTACAAGGGAAGGAGGAATAACAATAAACTTGTGAAAGTGGATAACGAATCCAGAAATAAATACAGTGGAGGAATATAGGAGGATGCTCAGAACTCGCTAACTACTATTTAAAAGTGAGAAAATGCACTGTAACACAGAGAACATTATAAATTTCAATCGCTATATCTCTGATTACAATGCTCATCTTACAATAGTGTTTATTAATATATGTTACATTTCTATACATCATCACATAAACCCAAAACGGATGGCATTGGGCAATCGGAAAGAATTTTCTCATTTGATAGTTTGACTTAGCGATAGTAGGCTTAGGTGTGGAAGCGAAACATTTGAGATGTCGTGGTACGTGTTTGTCCAACCATATACTCTAAATTTCATGGACCGACCTCATAACCAACAAATGAGTGCTAACTCGGGACTGAAAATATAGAGAAATATCATTAAAAAGAGGAAATATGAAAATCTTGGCCACGTCATGCGAAATGACAAATATCGCCCACAGTAGATGATAATGTAGGGAAAGCTTGATAGTAGGAGGGGATAAGGGTGAAGGCCTCTCTGGCTGCATATTTTATGACAATGCTTCTAAATAATCACATCGATCTAATTATATAGAAGTGCCGCAAACAAAATTAAGGTCTATGCTCATTGCCAACTTCCGAAACCAAGGCACTAGATTAAGAAGGCTTTGGTATAATAATTCCAAAATACACCTCAAGAACATAGGGAGGGGAGTGGCTATATGGTAGAGCGCTGAGTTCCCATGCCAAAGGTGCTTGGTCCAAATCCGTATGGACAGAGTTTCATTTAACATTTTAGCCACCGGAGATCGATGCCATGGGGTTTAGAACCCTCCGGGGCTCATCCTGCCTCTATAAGTCGGGTACCCAAAATAAGGAGTAAAATCTGACGGTTGAGCATTATCTAGGACAAATCACCTCCCTACACAGCCGTTGTCCAAGAAACAGTATAGTCTCTACCAGGTTCTGAACCCAAGACCCTTCATGGGTAAGTAGTAGGGGTATAATTTTTTTTCGCTATGGACCCAATGAATCTCTAATTTAGAGTCGAAAAAGGGAATAGCAATGCCAAGGTCCAAGGATCATCATGTTGTGACCTAGGATTACTTTGTCAGCTTTAAAGAAAATCGTCACAGAACCCTCAGAAAAAATCCACAGATAGTTTAAAACGGACCGACGGATTTTTTTCTATTTTCTATTTTGATTTTGAAACGGTAAAGTTTTGGAGAAGTCTTTACCTGTAGCACTATAACCCATGTAGGGTCATGGGTTCAGTACGTGGTAGAGACTGTACTGTTTCTTGGACAACGGTTGTGGAGGGAAGTGATTTGTCCTAGATCACCAACCACCAAAAACCAGATTTTCCCACTATTTTAATTATCCACTTTATAGAGGCTGGGTGAGCCACAGGAGGCTGCTAGATCTCATAGGATCCATCTCCGGCTGCTAAAATATTAAATAAAAGTCTGGCAATGATTGGGATTTGAACACAGGACTTTCGGTAAGGGTACTCGTTGCTCCACTATTGAACTGCTCCGCTGTAGGAGTATTAATTTTACAAAGATCCATTACTGAGAATAATAAGCGAATCATTATTTGTTAATAAACGCCTATGAACAATAAACTTCGAACGCTGAAAGTTTTTTCTCTAGCCACTTATAAAATTGAATAACTTTATAACAATTAAAGTTTTCTTTTTTGTGACATACTTTTTACTGTAATAATATAAAACATGAGTTTATTTAGGCGTTGGCATGGAAAATATAATAAATAAATAAAATTTATCTTTTTTTTCCATATAAAATGTAGTAATTAATCACGCCAATAGGACAGAATGGGGAAGTAGTTAAAACTGGGAGTAATTTATTTTCTATAAACGGTGGGAGTTACTATTTTTATTTTCATTTATCTTATTTTTATTTATTACTATTAAAATCATTATTCCATGGCAATGCCTCAGTTAAAATAAATAAACTTGTTTACCATAATGCGTAGTCTTGAGGTCGTCTTGATGCCGTTGCTGAGAACACTGTTGTTGAGCTGGTTGATTAGGGCCAACCACGCACAGCCTGCCATGGCAGTTAATTAGCCATTGTAGGTCCCAGAAGTTTCACTTGAATTGATTTAGTGAAGACGTTTTTGAATAACTGGAGGAATAAATGGATTAATAAAGCTAGTTGGAGTCTCGTCAAGATAAAGTGAACCACCAGGAGCTCTTCTGTATGTTCAGTGTGAAATTAGTAGGATATATCTACTGCCCCAGTGAATTAGTGGTTAAGTCATTTTTTTTTCCCAGAGTGAGTAAGTTGTATCGAGGGGAGCAGAATCATGATATTCTCGTACTTTTTGGCTTAAAATGAAGTTTTAATGTAAGTTTTAATGCCTGATTTAGCACCTTATTTGCTACGAAAATAACACGCGTAAGCTTCTCTAAGTATAAGTAACTCATTTTGGAGAAAATTAGACAACCACTTACAAGGTCTGCAAAAAAAAAAAAAGAACTTTGTTAACAATTGTTTTGATTAAGTTAACTGGTCTTTATGTAGTTTTTTTGCGCTGATTTAAAAGATGGCATTCGTTTTTTTTCAATCACGTATGGGTTGGCTACAAAATAAAGTTTTTCGAAAAAATACAAAAAACGGAAAATTTTGGATTTGTTTTTATTATTTTCCCATGAAGTAAAAGCAAAAAAAATCAACAACGATACCCAGCTAAAATGACCATAAAACGATGGACATGTGATGTAAAGTTATTTTAAGTCTTTGTAAAAACATTTTCTTTTTCCATCAAAGCTTCGTTTGGTGCTTTTCTGGCTGTCTTCTTGAGAATTTTCCCTTTTTAACATCCAACTACTGCCTTTTTAACTGGCAGACTACTGCCATCATTTTGGCATCTGCGCTCTAATTCTTATATATCTTGGTGGAAACGTTCTCCTTGTTCCTCACTTACATCACCTAGATTTTCTGGAAAGTAGTCCAGATGTGAGTGAAGGAAATGAACTTTGACACTCATGTTGCAGCCCAACATTTTGTAGTTTTGTAACAATTCAGCAGCCAAAGTTTATTAGTTTGGGTCTTTTTTGTTTCCAAGACAGCCTGCTACAATAAGTTTAAATGAAATTAAATGAAACCAATCGAATTAAGATAATGAACAGAACCAGAAATGGGTCAAACAGAAGAAATAGAAAAGAACTTGTCTTATTTTTTCCTTAAACAAATTTGAGCACGAAAGAAGGAATCATTTTTAGGATTTTCCTTTTTCATAGAAATATTGATGAATTTTATATTGCACTTTTATTTAAAATTAGGGACAAGGGTAGCTCATTGAGTAGATAGCTGAGTTGCTGTGCTAAACCTTCCGGGTTCGAATCCTACCGGGAAGAACACTATGGGATGTACAAATATTTACAGGACATCCAGCCTCGATAAAGTGGGCACCCAAAATTGGGGTAAAACCTCGCGGTTGAGCATGATCTCTGACAAATTACCTCCCTACACAACCATTATCCTATAAACAGTACAGTCTTTAACATGTACTAAACCCAAGATCCTTCATGGGTTGTATTGCTACAGGTTTATTTGATATTCTTCTAACAATTATTATGGTACATAGTTTCAGAAAAAAAACTTAAAGAATAAGTAAAGAATATTTTTTTGAAATTGCATATAAACCCATCATTTTTCCTATCAACACGTTATATGCGTTGTTACACTATCAAATTTTGGTGTCACCTTAGGTATAGTAGTATTACAACCTACTAAGTCCAAAATCGTGGGTTCGCAGACATTCAAGCGGTTTTAGGATTTTTTAAAGGGAGTAAAAAATTCTTAGTTGTGCTGTTTTTCATAGATGACGTAAAATGGCAATGGCAATGCCAATCCTGTGCGATGCCATACTCTCGTAATGATCCCTGTCCTAATTTTACCTGGATAGGGTTAATTCCTCCGATTATTAATAGTAGCATAAAGTAATATTAAATGAATAAACAAGGTACTTAGGAATAACAAGGTATTTAAACGGTACTTATGTTAAAACCTCTATAATTCACACTTCTATGTTCGCTATTGATATATCTACTGACGTATTCTATATATAACTAAAAGTATCGACAAAAAAAAGATACGTTAACATTAAAATAATTTAAGTATGTGAATCAGTGATTATAAAAATAATTAACTGTGACATTATTAATTATTATTGGGATCATAAATATTGATGTAATAAAAATCATTATATAGTAGGGGATTGGTTACAGGGCTCTCCAATCCAACACCTGCTCAAAGCTGAGATAAAAAGTTTCGATAACGCTTGCTTTAATCTTTCCTGATTTATTACCGAGTCATGACTGAGATAATCATATTTAGGATTAATAACAAAGCATTCATTGGAATATAACCTTCAATGATCGGGTTTTCACATATACTGGCACCGCGAACAATAATTATATACCTTTTCAAGTAGTTTATTTATTAAGTAAAACATATGATAAGCTGCACAAGCTCAATACAAAATATATTTTATTTGGAATAATAAATAGTAAAAAATTATATTATTTTTACCTTGTATTTGAATTTATACAGATGCTAATGAACTTTATTTTCAATTCATTTTTAGCATTATTTTCATTTCATTTGAGCATTATTTTCATCTTCAAGTTCAACAATACTTATATCATTTGTACTATAAATAATTTCATTGAAAAAGACATTTAAATATGTCAAATAAAATCTTTTAGGGAAAACGAAAAGATCAACCAGTTATTGATGTTTTAATTTATTATAAGTATCGATCGAACAACTATTAAACAACCTTTTAATTGGCTCAGTGGTAGAGCGCTGAGTTGCCATGCCGAAGGTCCTGGGTTCGAATCCCGTTGCTGGCAAGAGTTTTATTCGATCTAATAGCAGTGGGATATATGACGCTTCTGGGGCTTACCCAGCATCAAAAAGTGGGTACTCAAAATAAGGGGGGAAATCTGGCGGTTAATTGTGATCTAGCACAAATCACATCCCTTCACAACCGTTGTCTATGAAACAGAATTATATTTTAACAGAAGCATATTTTATATACAAGAATTATATTTTGTACTGAACCCCGGACCCTTCATGGGCTGTAGTGATTCAGGTTTTCTAAAAATATTTTTGTTTCAGTAGAATATAATTGTTTTTATTGTATATCAATTGAACTCTAACCTTTAAACTAAAGTAAATTGTATAAATCAAGTACAGGCCGTCAGGCGACGTTTGCCTCGCCCAATACGTCACGAGCATGTTGCTGAGACAAACTATTGACTTTTTCCACTACTAAAAGTATCTAAACGCGGCTAAAGAAGTTTTCACTTCGATAAACCATCATAGTTTTGCCTATTGTAGATTAAGTTTATTTACTCATTGCTGATGTAGCAACATGCATTTAGAATTCCCTCAAGAGAAAGGTACAATATTAGAACCGGTGCATTTTCAAAAATTAAACTTAGATGTTACGCACGACGGGAGTACAGGTCATTATTCATAACCGTCCCACCTGTAATTGGTTCTAAGAAAATTACAAGCTCATCAAATGTCACGATTAGATCTTATATAATATTTGAAACCAACGTAAGAGAAATGCTTAATTTTATAATTTGTTCATTCAGAGATATCATATCTTATTATTGAGAATTAAATCATTGTTTCCTCGTTTTTAAATTTATTTAAGATTAGATATACACTATGTTTGTATAAAATTATTCTATTATACAGAACATTTTTTATGATCACCGAGTAATATTTTATTTTTCATTGCCTTCTCTAAAGCGGGACGGACCGTAACGGAGACTCCACAATTCTTCTTCCCAGACTCATTTCTCTTTTGGATTGTTTTGTGTTCAATCTGTATCTGTAAACTCCCCTCTGCTTTTCCGCAGACCCGTTTAATGACGTACGATTTTCGGCGCCCATTCTCTTTATTTTCCACCTATTCTCACGAGTGGCCATGCGTTCTCCGGAAACTCGAACCGATTATCAAATGGCCACTAAACCTCGGAGACCGATGGTATACTCTCCAAATTTTTTTAAATAGTCAAGGCCTTATTTTTTAATTATTAGATTTTTCTTTCAACAATTAAAAATTATTTTAGAGACCACCTTTATACTTTATTTATCATATGAGTTGGAATAATGAAAATTGGGTCTCAAAATTATGTTTAATTGATGAGCATATATATATATATATATATATATATATATATATATATATATATATATATATATATATATATATATATCATATAATGGCGAAAAAGAGGCACTTAATTAAAGAAAAATTAAAATATTATTGAAAAAAAAAATTCCTAACTATAGAATACATCTAAGATTTAGTCATGCAATTTGGGCAAAAGGTACAACAATTAAATTACCAGTTTTATCATTTGTAAAATAGGAGTTGGAATATAATAAAAAATATTAAGTAATATTAAAAAAATATCGCTTATTGAATAATAACTCATTCTAGGCATTCCGAATGTATGGAATACCATCCATCGATGTCGACGTTCATATAAATTTCTAACTGTTTTACCTAGAATGAGTTAGTGAATATAATCACATAATTAAGCTAGCGCCTAACAAAGTAGATGTTAAAATAATAATTTTATTGATAACATAGAATAGAATAGAATAGAAAACAAACGTTATTCTGGGACCAATTCCCTTTAGAATAACAAAAAAGAACAAGTAAAATAAACATAATATTCATCTGGCCAGAAGGCTACATAATGATACAAATCATGAAGTAATCAAGAGTGAATAAACATAATAGAAATAGGAAATAAAATGTAGGAGACTTTACAGGATTTTAATTAATTGTCGAAAATAATACAAAGGTTAGATATTAACAAAATAATAATAAATAATTAATTTTAATATTTATTAATATAATAAATTTTAAAATTTATTAATATAATAAATTTTAAAATTTATTAATATAATAATTAATAACGGAATAGCTAAATAAAACAAATGAATGGAATAGCATGCGATAAAGTATTTACAAAGTCTGTATCTTCTTTGTTGTTGGAAAAATAAACAAAACACGCAGGTAACGAGATCGAGTATTCGATACAAATTAATTCAAGCGGAAGATTGACCTGCCTGGAGAGCATCTTTTTGGGATGCCTAGAGATGATGGAAAAGCAGGGATTTAAATGAAGCCAGTGAAGAAAAATGGCGGATGAAAGGAGGGATTGAGTTCCACACAGTTGTGGAGCGGGCGAGGAAGCCTTAAATCTGTGGGATGGAATGTAGAGATCGGAAAGGCGGGATCTTGTTTTGTGGTGTTGGACAGAGTATTTGAATTGAAGGAGACTATAAGTATATGAAGGGTGTTGCGAGTTAATGGATTGGTATAGAAAAACACTAAGGAAATAAAGTCTACAAATGGGAGGGAAGAGCCACTTTAACTCATCATAATGATGTGACACCCGGGAACGCCTCGGAGTACCAAGGACAAATCTTAAAGCGCAATTCATTATTCTTTTTAAGCGACCCTCCAGCATTTTCGAAAGGCCCCCGCATACCACACAACAGTAGTCAAAGTGGGGGAATATAAGGGATGATACGAGAAGCTTCCGGGTAGATTCTGTAAGGAGATGCCGGGATCGATGGAATAATTTCAGGGAACTAATTGATCGTCGGGATTTTTTTGCGACATGTTTCCAGGATAGGTGTTTGTCCATGGTAATGCCTAGGCTTTTAATGGAGGAGTTTAAACTGATAGGGTGGTTGTTGTAGGATTAATGTTGGGAGGGTGGGGTTAGTATAACATATTTACTATACGCTTTGATAGTATATTTACTAGTCAGGAAAAATCGCAGTTATATTTTATTTCAGTTAGCTTATTGTAAGCAATTGTGAGGACCTCACCCATCAATAAATTTGCTTATGTCACCTGTTTTTATTGACTTTGATTAGTTAATTATATGATTTGAGAGACAAAAAAATTTGTTTGTGTGTGGAGCTTCCCAATTATACTTTAATAATTTACTTTATTCAATGCTATTACAATTTATTAGATATATTTACTCAATTTTATGACGGTCTATTTCATTTATTTATACAACAAAAAGTAAATTATATTTAATTTATTTATTGAAATTTAAAACTATAATATATTAATATAACAAGTAAATTTGATTTATTCGTTAAGACTATTGTACGAAAATATAATTATAAAAATAATTTCCAGCAGAGGAATTTTAATAATATATGGTGTTTTTTTAAGCTAGATAGAACTTTAAATTGTAAAAAGTAACACAAAAAATTATATTGTAATCAAAAATTTTTTTTTATTTGTTTCAGTATACTCTGACATTTCGTATACTTCTTTCGCCGATTGGGCTCTAGAGCAGTTGGCAACTGACCCGTTGTTTTATCGCAAAATTGTGTTCAGCGATGAGGCGCATTTTTGGTTGATTTCGAGAAATGGACCTGTCAATTGGCCTCCAAGGTCGTGCTGTGGGGCTACGTGAAGTCACTGGTTTATGCTGATAAACCAGCAACAATTGACGCCTTGGAAGCCAGCATTGTTCGTGTTATTCGTGACATACGGCCAGCAGTGCTCGAAAAAGTGGCCCAAAATTGGACGTCCAGAATGCGCTTCGTCAAGAACAGCCGCGGTGCCCATATGCCCGAAATCATTTTCAAATGTTAATGTCACGTATTGATCTTTCGAATAAAAAAAAAATTTTGATTACAATTTAATTTTTTGTGTTACTTTTTACAATTTAAAGTTCTATCTAGCTTAAAAAAACACCCTATATATGAACGTCTCTTAGAAATATAATAATTTTTTTTATTAGTAATGATAGATAATGGCATGAGATAAAGGCAAGTAGAGATACTACTCAGTGGTAGTACTCAAATAACAAAATCAACTTAGAAGGTCACGAGACCATCTTATTTTCAGACGACGCCGAGGATTATCGAGAATTGAAGAGGTGGCTAGGGTTGAAATTGGTGTGTTTGAGTGGGAATAAAGTTCGTCATGAAAGGATTGATACTGAGTTAGGTTCAAATCAGCAACAAATAGGACATTTTGGTCATTGTGGATGGCTTTATCTGTACCAAAGTAAGAAACCTTGAGGATTTTACGAAGGATTTGGGATTTTAAAGATTAGATACCAGTGGAATTCGATGGCTTAGTGAAGCTCCTAATCTCTCCTCCGTAGTTCCAAATAGGTCTTATAATAGTCAGGTATATGAGTCTTTAGTAATTAATTGACAGCTTAGAGTTTTGGCTAGTAAATGCTGAAGTAGCCTGAAATGGCGAGCAATTTTTTGTCTTTTAGGACTAATTGGACGATTCCAAGATAAACCTTTAAGTGGCTGTTAAATAATATTTGACAGCTAGATACCATATTTTTTCTAGTTATGTTTTATTCTAGATAGCTTACTGTAAACAAATTTGAGCACACCAAAGTTACGGTATTTATTCTGTACCGTCTATTTCTATTGTATTTGACGAATTAATAGTATACTGACATTTGAGAAACTTAAACTTGTTTTTAAAAAGTTTTTCCTTAATATTTCAATGGTAAAACAGATTTCGATTGGTTATATTTACAGATTTTTACAACGGTATTTTTCGCTTATTTATAGAATAAACAGTAAAGTATATTTTACTAGCGATGCAAGATTTTAAAGATAATTATATTTATTAGTTCTGAAAAGGAATCTAGAATTTCTATTCATTATTTTTTCCTTATATTTGAATGTCCCACTTATTAAATAATATTGTAATTGAATTTTAGTTTTGGTTTTGGATTTAAAAAACTATCCCTTTTGTCAAATAATCATTTCATTAGTAACACGATATAAATACAATAAAAACAATATTAGAGGAGACAGTACCTGCTAAGTAATTATAATCTTAAAATCTTTCTGACTTAACAATATTCAATAATGTAGAACATTATTTACAAAATAAAATTAGCAATAAAGACGGCTTTTAACTATTTTAATAATTTATATATATATATTTATATATATATATATATATATATATATATATATATATATATATATATATCTTTTCGAACCCCCATAGGCAGTTGTATTGTATGGAACTGCAGTAGCTAGTTAAAGTGGTCCGCTCGGCTAGCTCCTCCCATTACGTTTTTCCTAACAGTCAGGTAACTCTTTTTCAAAAGCTATCGACATGGAAACTGGTGATCGATAATTCAACGAGGTTTCAGGGGCAAGTTGGAATAAATAACGGTTTGATACAAGTTTTTAACAAATGAAAAGTAAGAAAAATAAATACTGCTACAGAAATTAATCTGTAATTAAATGTTAATTGGAATAGTTAATAATAGTTTAAATATTTTGGAAAGCACGGCTGAAACAATTCATCAGTGTCATTAAGGAGCAAAATATTGTTCAAATTTATATTTTAAAAAACTGTACTATTACAACCCATAAAGAAGATTGGGTCCAGTACACGGTAGAGACTACACTTTTGTACAGTTTCTTAAGTACAATTTCTTGAACAATGGTTGTGCACAGTGATTTATACTAGATCACACTCAATCGCCAGGTTTTACCCCATTTTGGGTATCCACTTTATAGATGCTGGGTGATCTCATAGAACCCAACTCCGACTGCGAACAGATTCAATAAAATTCTGCCAGCGAGCAGGATTTTAATCCAGGATTAAGGTAACTCAGCTCTCTACCACTGAGCCACTCCGCTCTCTCAATATATAAAAGGTTTTTTATAATTCAGTTTTGAAATCATAAGTAACTATTGCGACTTAAAAGGTGCATTATGTTTTTTGTGCTTGTTATAAAACACAAGATTTATATTAATATTTTCTATTAAAAAAATGCCACAATATTTTACCGATACTATAATTCGGAGTATATTGGGTTAATATACTTTGAAATAATACTTGCTGTACCTGAATCACTAAATAGCTAATGCGAATACGTACGTTCTGATTTCAGGTAGAAAATTACATTTAGTATATAAGCTCATATTTGGTTCACATTCAGTCATTTATTTATTTATGCTTGTAAATCAATAATGACATTTTCCTGGCATATATTACTTTTTGAAGTAATAAATAAAACCATAGAAAAAATCTCAGATACAATGAGGAAGAGACGGCTAAACCTGTATTGACATTTAAAAAGAATAGAAGAAACGCGAAGATTAAAAGATTTTTAATTACGTTAAAAAACTGAAGAAAACAGGTGGATGTATGTACGTAGGAAGATGCCACCAATATAGGTGTTACAGAAGAAATAATACGGGACAGGAACCGCTTCAGGGTTCTGATAGAAAACGCAACATATGAAGAAGACAAGCCTAAGCCTCCACCGAAGAGAGTGTGGACAGATGATCAGAGACGAGCAGTTGGAGAAAAATAGAGAAGTGATTGTTAGAAAAAGAATCACCATAAGTCTTAAGTTGTATGCGATCCATAGATATTCAAATTCATAAATAAAAAGATTACTTTTTGAAGTAAGACTGTTTGAAGTCTTCTATAAATTGACCGAAGTGAGAATAACATCTCATAATGAATACTTGCTTTCCACAGAGCTGATGTTAAAAATTTCTTTAAAATATAACAATAAATAATGATAATAAACACACGAGGAGTGTATTGTATATGGTAGAAACTGTATTAAATAGGAGCCAACGTTTGTGCAAGAAGACCATACTCGAAGGACAGGTCTTTTCGTCAATTAAGGTTATCACTTTATAGATGCTGGATGAGACGATTCACGGTACTTACCAGAATAATTGTCCGCCACGGCAGGTCTCTAATCCATGATTTATAAATCAATAAATAGTTAAAATATTAATAATTTGTAGAATAATTGAATAAAATTTTACTAAATAAAATAAAGTATATATATTTAGCAGGGCCTCAGAGATGAGTACAAGAGGAGCCCTTTGACAGGCCGGCGGTGATTAAAGCTCCAGCTCCAGCAGTGGTCTCAGTTACATAAAGTTAGCTTGGGAGAAGTTGCTACTAGCCTTGTGGTAGCCCATCCATCAACCTCCTCAACAGCTCGGACCATTTGTTGTAATGATCCCTATCCGATCTCTCAATTAGTATACCAATATCGAAATAACAATGGGTGAATTGGGGCAGGCGTTTAAAATATATAGGCATTAATTAAATTTTAAACCTATACTAAAACATTATAACCCATAAAGGGTCTTGAGTTCAGCATCTGGTAGAGACTGTAATGTTTCTAGGACAACGGTTGTACAGGGAGGTGATTTATCCGGGGTAAGCTCAACTACCAGGTTTTTCCCAATCATGGAGGCTGGGTGGGCCCACGATGGATATCCTGGAGGAGCCATCACCGGCTTTTAACGGACTAAATAAATTATCTGCCACAACCAGATTTTAACCCGTGACCTTCGGCAATTCAGTGCTCTATCACTGAGTTTTTATGTTAAAAAAATAGAAAACCACTCCAAAAAAAAAACCAAAAAACTAATTTGATTCGTAATTCAGCATTGAAAATTTTCGACAGTATTTTTTTGTTAAAAAAGTAGAATTCTATATAAACATTCTGAGGAGTTCTCATATTAACTAAAGACATTAGACCAATTTCAGATTAGTAATTGTAATTATAATTTCTAGGGTGTAAACTTTAATGATTCCGGCAATAATCGTCCCACTAATAAATTAATTTCATCAACACATATTATAGAAAAGAATGTAATAGATCATGTGAAAAAAAAAATTGTAGAGAGGAACAAAAGTAGCTCAAAATAATTTCTCTAAATAAATTCATTGATTTCCAAATAAATTCATTTACAAACTTTCAATAACATATTTTGAGGGATAAAGTATGCTCGAAAAATTTTAAAATCCACATTATTATTTTTTAATCGAAAGTTTGGCAGAAATATAATGTATCTTGAATTCCAAACTTTGTTCTATTAGTTAACAAGAGAATTTAAAATACATCGTCATCCACTTACTATGACAGTCGATATACTGCAAATGAGCCCATTATGTTCGTGGAAACTATGAAAAAAACAATATTCTAACACTATTTCAGCGTTACATCAACCTAAATGAAAACAAAATTAAGCAATAGATAGAGTTGGACAATTTAGAAAACGACCTACGGAAAAGCCGTCTCGGGCCGCCCGAGTATATATTTACCGCCCCGGTGAATAAGTGGTTAAGTCAGATTTGGTCCAGAGAGGGTTAATTGCTTTATGATAACCGGAATCGTACCATTCTCGTAGTTTTTGGCTTTAAATGGAGTTGTATTGTAAGCAATAACTAATAATAATAAAAACGCAAGCCATTGGCTCACTTAGCCCGTTATTTACTTTGAAAATAACTCGATTACGCTTACTTAAGTACAAGAAACTCATTTTGAAGAAAATTAGAACAAAACCAATTATACACCGGGGCTGTAGATATACTCCACGCGAGTATGCGGTAGAGATACTCGTTTCACTCGATCTTTGTCCTCATCGAGACTATAATTAAATTATAATAGACTATAAAATTTGAATGGCTATATATTATATAGCTATTATTATAACTTAAGAATAAGTGTAGTCAATAATACTACTATATTGTTAGTGTAGTCATATTACACTAGTATAATGTAGATGGCTTCGATACCGAACAAAGGTTATCAATAATGAAAGTGCTATGATAAAAACAGAAACGTCAATGATGGGAATAATATTAGCAGATAATTATGTGTTTAGTATTTACGTATTATGAAGCTAACATATATTGTAAATGATTGTAGACTTGTGTACTTGAGTCACATGCGGTAGCGATATTGCTCCCGTGAGTAGTTAACTGAAATTGCGTATTAATAGCCCAGGTAATAGGTCATTATCCGCTTATTACTAATTGCTAGCAATAATCCGATAGAAATTTAATGAGATATTTATTTGTCGATATCGGTAGCTAAGTACAATTAACTCTTTCAGTTTGAATATTAATTAAATATATAAGTAATAAATAAATACTATTACTTATTTTATATAAAATTTAATTATTCAAAACTATAGCTGACAAATATCAGTTATGGATTATGATATTTTCTTCTGTATAAATATTCATAGCAGTGTAACTACCCTGATACAATTTTATAATTTCTATCTGAACCTTAAATATAATGAATATGAATCACGAATATAAGGATACCTCGTTTCAAATTTAAAGATTTTTTAATTTTTTAATTTTTTCTTTATTAAGATTTAAAAAACAATTGGGAGCTCTTCCTCCAATTAAAAAATTTGTCCGAGTTCACGCTCCAGCAATAAGTACCTTAAGATCCCCCGTGATATAGTGGTTAGCTTAGCAACCTTATATGGATTAGGTCGTAGGTAAGCAGCCCTGTAGATATCCCTAGTATTTTTTAAAAGGTAGTAAAGAATCCTTTGTTATGCCGTCCTTCGGAAGAGACGTAAAGTAGCAATCGATCCTGTAATCCGGCGTCATGAACTCTTTAACATAAATTAAACAAAATGATATAACATTAACAATATTTATCCCAACCCTAATTATACCAGGATACGCAAAATTAAGGACTCTGACCGAAGCAATGTCCGATTAGCCTTAGAAGCATAAAGTGACATTAAATTAAACGAACAGTTAATCTAAGAATGGAAGAAACAAAATTTGGAAAAATGGATAATTTCTAATCAGCAAATTAGCTACGTCATTTATGTCGATTTAATGATATATGATGATATGTGAAAATGACAAGTAGAGAAACTACCCACTGGTAGTACTCAAATCACAACTTAAACTAAGAAGGTCACGGGCCATCTTCTTTTCAGACGCCTCGGAGGATTATTGGAAATTGAAGAGGAAGCTAGGTTTGGAACTAGAGGGTTTGAGTGGAAATTTAAGTTTGCTATGAAAGGATAGATAGCGGGTTCGGGCCAAATCAGCAACAAATGGGACATTAAGGGCATTATGGATGACTTTATTCTTAACAAAATAAGGAGCATTGAGGATTTTACGAAGGATTTTAAATTGTTGGGATTGGATACGAGAGGAATTCGATGGCATAGTGGGTAACTATAAAACAAGTTTAATTAGTAAAAAAACACTAAAATATGGGATAATAAATAAATTTCTAATTTATATCGACATTTGTTTTGAACAAAATAAATTATAATAAAAATAATACTACACTACACTTAATTCCGAAAAGGGTTAATAACTTTCAACACTATTTAGGTATAGTCTTAATAACATATCATTCATAGTTCCTTGATATAACTTCTAGATCACTCCAAAAATAAATTTTGCTCTGCTTTTTTTTTATTTTATTAAAACATGTACCGATTTTATAAAAAATAAACTAATAAAGCAGATACGAAATCAAACAATAATTTGTCTAAGAATTGGATCAATGTTTATATATTATTTACAAATTATTGACGGAGTGATGAGCTGTAATTAATAATTTCTACAATACCTGTCAATACCACAGACATATCTGATTCATTATGTCATTAATTTAATAAGGGAAATATTTTGTGTTTGTACTTTTTGAATTAAAATCTTTTTTTTTAATAAGCGTATATTTGATTTGTTTTTTGTGCAAAACTTTTATATATTCCATGAATAGAGGAGTAAAAGCAATAAATATTCAAAACTTCTTCGTTCTATAAAATTCCTCTTGAAGTTTAATTTGAATAAATAACTATTGTTCCAAACATTTTATGCTCATACAGTTGGAAGACCGTAATCTGGCCCTTCCCAAATAGAAAGCTCGATATAATAAAACGTTTGTCGATGAAAATTAATGTTTATTAAATATTGAATACAATTTGAAACTATTATGTACAATTCGATACATCACTGCCAATAATAATGCCTACTGATCTGTTTTCTATCGCATAAATCAAGTATGTTTAGCTGCAGAAGAAAAACAATTTGTTTATAGATCTGGTGCTATAAATATTCGTAACTAAATAGTTGTACATACAATTTCATTGTTACTGCAAGATTGTTGATAATGCTACTTTACTTGAAGATCGTAATAGAATTTGGCAAAAAATTAAATTAAAATATAATCCAACATTTTTCAAGTCAATATTTTGGGACAGTTGTATCATTAGAAATAAAATACTGGATTTTTGTTAGTACTATAAGACCGCAAGCTGAAAGCTCCTAGCAGATTTTGATGTTATTTTAATTAAATATAATCTTATTATTTATAAATTTTGAATTTATTACTACTATGCCAATGGTAGTCAAACATTTTTCAGCAAGGGGTAACTGTTGTATGCAGTTACTTGGGGCGTAACGCCCCCACGGGTTACCACAGGTCAGTATACCATGCACAACCACCAGAACAGTACACACATGCGCTCACACTACACACTCTCTCATGGCACAGACAAAGGCACTAACAGTAACCCCCCCCCCCCCCCCCTCCCCGCCCCTAGGTTTACCGTTCCTAGGAGACCGCCCCGAAAGGAGAGCAGGTCCGGACGCTCTGAGGTGGCAGCCCCACCATCGGTCTAGGGTGCGGGGTGGGTTGATATACCCCCCCCCCCCGCCCGAAATTTAACTTATCTCGGAACCGGAGGCCAGGACTCAGCGCTGAGTTGTAGCGCTGATGAAGATGAAGAAGAATGCTACTTGAAATTTTGTCTGCCAATAATTTTTTGACAGAATCATTTAATAATTTTTAGAGGAGACCACACACACACAAACATGCTGTAATAGGAAAAAATACTGAAATGTAGGAAATCATTTTCAAAAAGTTTAAAATAAGAATAGAATAATTAACAACAGAATTTATTTTATCGTAAAATAGCTTGGGGTGCTTACAAGATGTTTTCATAATCACTCTACTTTAGGCAATCAAATATTTACAACACTGAGCATAAAAGCATGTTAAAACAGAATGAAATGATTTTCTAGTATTTCAAATAATCCCTCATTAGTACAAAATCCATTAAATTGTGAACGACAGAGAAAAAATCCTTATAAGCCTTATTGGTTCGAAAATTATATCTCTAATTCTACCTCTCAGATTTTACATTCGTACATTTTATATCAAGGCAATGTGAGCATATGTCAATTAAATAAGAAACATTGTTCATAATGATGACATATCGCTATCAAATGTACTTAATGAAAAAAAATAAAAAAATTTCTAAAAAGAAGTAATTTTTACATTTTCACAAATGCGATTAAATTCCACTAAATCTTTAATTTTTTCTATAAAAATAAAATAGTGTTAATTTAGAAATAAGCGTTAAATAAAAACAAAGCATAAAATGGAAAAAATAATCACTTCTAACTTTAAGTAATAACTTCAATCATTTTTTTTTTCATACTATAAGTATTTTTTCATATTCAACAGTAACTAAGCACCTTATACCGAAAATCGAGTTCAAATATTCCGTTATACTTAAAACGTTAAAACAGGTGACGCTAGGGGTGTTCTAAAAAGTAACAGCATCGGTTGCGTTAAAAAGAATTAATTAAGCGTGGAATGGATTACTGGAATTAAATCGTAACAGATGTTGATGTGAGAACAAACAACGGTAGTGCCGGAGGGTAGCAGACTTGGGAGAGAAGCAGCAGTTTTAGGGCACTTGTTGCTTCCTCAACAGGTTTCCATTCCCATCTGTTTGTCCGTTTATGTCACTCTCTCATTCAAACCGTCTCTATACTTTACATTTATTATTGTTTTGGATGTTCATTTATTTATTTTTCATTATTATTCCAAATTTATGTTCTTTAATTGGTTAGTTTAGGGAGCGCAGTGGTAGAATTTCCGTACCGAAAATTTCAAATCCGGCAGATAATTAATTTAATATGATAACAGCTGGGATTGAATTCTGTGGAATCGACATAACATGCCGGGAATTGAGTTATCCATATGAAGCATGCTGCATTATATGGGGAAATCTAATGGTTGAGCATTATTTCGGATAAATAACCCTGCACGACCATTGTCCTGGAAACAGTACTGCGCCCCTACCATGCACTAAGCACATGGTCCTTTATGGGTTGTAGTATTGCAGAATTTTGCTCTTCTCAGTTTTCAAATGTGTGGTAAAATACACTTGTAAAAGTTATCTAAGCAACTATAATCTTGGCAATCGTAAAATTTATGTGTACAAATAAAATTAATTTTTCCTCAAACTTACAAAAAAAATAATTATTATAAAGTTTCATTCCTAATTTTTTTGTTTGAATCCACTACTTTAAAGCGTAAAACGACTGAATCCTGTCAGGAGTAGTTCCGGAAACTGAATAGACGTGATTCTTTCCATGGCCACCTGAAACTCAGGTAATCGAGCCAAATTATTATTACACTCCTGTAAGATCAACTCTATGGATTTTATCACTCTCTTCAGAAAGTTTCATTCATCATTGCCTCACGATTGCCTGCCGGATTTGCTTTCTCGGGTCAACAGGATTTGGCCGAATTCTCGCGTAGCAGCTTTGAATTTCTCCTGGTTTGAAGACTATAGAATAGAAGTCTATAGTTTTAATACTTGCTCATAGAACTTTTAAAATGAGTGGCTCTGTGTATAGAGGACAATAATAAATAATATATTTCTAGTAGTTGAATAGGAGTCCACCGATATTGGGCTGTTGACCATATCAGTAATATGTCGGGCCTCATTCTCCACTGATAGCTCTCCCTAGAGAACTATCCTTCCATCGTTATTTTTTATGACCCTTACTCTAATGTACTGATGTTCTGGGTGGTCGGGATAAGCCGGTGGTAAAAAATGTTTCTGTGGGTGTATTGATTGTAGACATGTCGACTTTTAGGAAGGCAGAGGTTGTTGCAGATCACATTCTATAATGATCAGCCTAAAAGAGTAACTCCCTAAAATAGGCTCCGTTTAATTATTCCAGAACTAGGTCTTTTACATGGTAAAAGGCTTCGAATATCTCTACATCGATTGGCGAATGCATATTCCACTCTGTCGCCCAGGCATTAAAGTCTCCGAAATTGCAACCGAAATGCGTTGGTAAATAGTTATAACAAATTGATTTACTTATTATTATTATTTGATAAGAATTATTCTTCAGTGAGTACCAGGACGACCGGACACATCCATTTATGAGAACTATTTTTTCTTTCAAATGTGCCTTACATTTACAAATGTTTCTTCTACGGCGTATTTCGCGTATCACCCAGAACTGTAAGATCGCCAACCATTTTAACAATAGTAACTCCCACTTAAATTCTAACATCTGTGCAGAGTTTCTTGTAAGTATCTAAGGCTAAACGATGAGTTATTTAAATACAGATTCTATTTGTAGGAAAGTAATAAATTGGTAACCCCATAAAAAAGGAGTTATTAATCTTTTTTGTACTTCACCCCATTTTCAAACGATGGCCTTACAGGCCCCCTTAGATTATAAATCGTACGGGCATAAGGATAAAAACAAGTATTACATTAAAAACAAAAACGTTTAGGTCAACTGTCAGAAGATACATATTTTAAGATAAAGAAGCACTGGAAAGAGAAATATGACAACAATTAAATGATAATTTTTCCTTATTTTCAAATGATCTCGAGCCCCACCCCACCCTGGGAACCTTTGGTTGCTCAAGTTGGGAACCATTGCCGTAAAAGAATGGTTTATTTATTTTATACATGTCCCTTACCGTTAAGGTGCATATTACTCATACCAATTGTTTATATAATAATAATTTAAGCAATAGGTAACTTTACAATTTCAAAAATACTCTAAACTGCTTTCAACTTTAAAATGTTTACGATGTTACACTAAATTTACTTAAAAAACCTAATAAAAAAACCTACTACTACTAAAAAATTTAATAAAAAAACCTACACCACAGCCCATGAAGAGTCTTGTGTTCAGCACATGGTTGACGCTGAACTGTTTCTAGGAGAACAGTTTTGCAGGGAGGTCATTTCTCCGAAATCACGCCAAACCTCTTGTTTTTTTTTCCTAATCAAGGCTACCCACTATATAGACGCTGGGTAGCCCTAAGAAGGTCGCTAGATCACACATGATACAGAGAGAGAAAAAAATATATATTAAATTTGAACATTCATTACTTTCAAAAATTAAGAAAAATGGAAACTAATAAAATAATAACTCGAGAAAAACCTTGACTTCCGCCCACATCATAAAATGAACTAAGCGAGCTGGGCCAATATCCCCAACCCTTTACGGCTTTCCTTAGTTTGCTGTTCCCATTTCCAGTTTAAAGTTAAATAACTTAATTTCTAAACTGAAAATAGAGGACAGAGGAGGTGTCCACCCACTTCTTCCACCCGGAGTCTGAAAGTAGGCGGGTAATGAGCGAGAAACTGATTTTGGAAGCTGCTATCGGAGGCTGAACCAGGCGACTTACTGGTGGCTCTCAACTTTTTTAATTAGCTTGGCATGCCCAGGTCCCAGCAAGCCTCTTTTATTGCCATCATTTTAAACCCCTTCTTTCCTCCTCTTCCCATCAGATACCTTCGCCCAACTTAACTCAATATACGCCATTTTTTTCGGATAAGCCAGGCTTTCTTCTAAATGTTTTATAGACAAGTTATAGTCGATCGATCTCCTTTATTGAATATAAAGTTACTCCAAAGCAAATAAGTATTTCCCAACTCAATTTCAGGTGAGGTGTAGCAAATATCGACGTGTAATCGAGGTTATAAAATTGATTACGCCTACGTTGAAGCAACAGTTTTATTAGGCCTTGCCCTGAAATATGGAGTTATTAATAATCCGTGTTAGGCTTGAAGCAGGTATTGTAAAGATAATTATAGAGCTATAAAGTTAATTATAAACATACTAATATATATATATATATATATATATATATATATATATATATATATATATATATATATATATATATATAAAAGAAAAGATTCTCAAATTGCAAAAAAAAACTTATTAGAAATCAGCGTTTCAAATCATATCACAGTCTTCATCAGAGCTCAATAGTCAAGGGTCACAAAACAAACACAAGTTATTCCCACAATTGTGATTATTAAGGTCTTATGAAAATCTTTTATGTGGGTCAAAAGTTTGGTGTCTACTAATTAATAGGAAGAAAATGGTCTGGGTGGAGGGCAGAATAATTCTCTTTAGTAAGAGGAACTGTCCATTTTTAAAGCCAATGTTTTGACCCACATAGCAGGTCTTCTTCACGGCTATTAGTAAGGTCAGTGGTTGACAATAGACCATTTTATTGCTCATATGTATATATATATGTACATATATATATAAAGTCAACTAATATTATTCAACAAACTTATAATAATTAGTTTCTTACTAAATATTTGATAATATTTTTAAACCCCCTCCTGGAACATCTTATACACCATATTTGTATAATGTATACTGTCTCCCAGTATTTATTTAAGCCTGACATATAGCTTTAGGATTTTTTAAAGCGAATAAAAAGTCCTTAGTTATACCGTTCTTTGGTGGAAACGTAAAATAGGAGTACTGTTCCTGTACTGTGTGAGGTACTCTTTAAAAGGATCCCTATCCTAACTATACCTGGATAGGCAAAATTCAGGACTCCCGCGCTGGCATCGTCACTGTAGCCATCGCAGCATAAAGCGATGTTAAATAAATAAACATTAACAGATTTTAAAAAATAATCTTGTATGAATATTACTTAAATTTATTGTTGCGTCCGATTTCCGAATATTTAAAAGTTATAACAACTAATGAAAAAATAAATATCAGTTAGCACTCAGTATTTCCGTCGTTTTCTATAACATCGCCCTACCGTAAATTAATCAATTTTCTGCAATTTCCACCAACTTTATCTTTATCTAAATTAGCCCTTGGATTCACTAGTTTCAATCATAAACTTATTTAACTATTTCCATAAATCCAAAAACGTAGACCTTTTTCTCATTCTCAATATACCCCTAAATCAACCCTACATTTATACGTTTTCCCTTACGCCCACCGTTTTTATTCAAAACAAATGTTAATTTATATTTTTATCAAGCTTTTATAAGCTTCACCTGAATGTACTTATGTATGCAATGGAATCTTTGAACTTGATTTTCGGCCACATCAGAACATCGTATATCACGATTGCATACGGCGCGACACGGGCCCGGCTCAACCACACCTAGAGCCGACGCTGGCTGCGTTTTTGTTATTTTTTCTATCGCATCCTTTTAATAATTCAAGACACTTTTTGTGATTAGTCTCTCAACCCAAAAACCATTGTCATCTTCGCCAACTGTGTTCAGTTGTAGAAGTGTGCTAATGATTTAAATTTGATAATTGTACAAGGCCACTTCCTCACTGGACAACATATTTCCTTTCTGTTTCTGAAAAAAAAATTGTTTTCAGATCCACATTGATATAATAATAAATGAAAATTAATTTTAAGTATTCCATAATAAATCTATTGGGTACTTAACAAAAAGTTGAACTTTTTACATTTGTAGCATTTATCAAATGAAGCTAAATATTGATATTAATTATTTCTGTCTAGTCTAAACTTATTTATTTGATCTGAGGCAAATTTATTCTAAACACTATTGTGGGATTATTCTTCAGTGAAGTAAAGGTTTAAATTAATAGTATTTCTCGTTCCATAATGGATTATTTCAAATGTAATTGTATAATATGGGTGTTGTATTGTATTTTAATACTTCATTTATTTGATAGGGTTGGTTGAATAATCTTACAAAGAATTATTATGATTTTATATTAAAAAGTCAACAATAACAATCACTTATCACTCAAACTATTTTCATTTATTTTACACATTATCCTCATAAATAAAACATGAGAAAGAAAAATTAATGGTTCTTGTCACCCTGTCACATATTTCATGACAATTGTTAGTGAAGAAAAGTTTAAAACACAATAGTATTTAGAATAAAGTACTGTGTTTAGAGTAAAATACAGTATTTAGAGTAAAAATAGTATTTAGAGTAAAAAACAGTTTGTAAATATTATGTTGTAGCACAGATTTTAGTTGAAACAAATTTTAATATGCTATCACCAACATTTAAAAACATAAAAAACTAATTCATACATTGGGATTGTTTTTGAATAGTTACAACACACAAAACAACAGTATTATAAAAATTATTACACTTACCTTGTTCACCTAAAATTCTTCGAAAAAAGTTAGCAGGCAGCAGGAGATCAATTAAAGATCCATGATCAAGCAAAGCCGACAAAAATACAGTAGTAAAGTAAACACTAGTTGAGATTTGATATTATGGGGAGGTTTCAAGTATAACCATCCGACGGCAATCGCTCCTATTTATTAATTTAATTGCGATCGTTAATTTAATTACAACCCAAATAGATTTAAAAATATCACTACTATTCCATACATAAATTAAATCATTATATAAAACATGAATATCTAAAAAACACAAATTATATTTTATTAAATCGAAAAACAACTAAATTATTTATAGTCAAACAGCAAGACAAAAATATTCTATTATAGTAATATTACCTCATTGTTATAACATTTGGTTCTTTAAATTTATAAAATTAAGATTATTTATTAATTATTTTTAATACATTTATATTTTACTATAATATATCCAAAATATAAGAAACAAAAGAATAAAATTAATACTGTTTTATGCGGAAGGCAGTGACTAGTTCACTATCGGATTGTAAAGAATAGAATCATGACGGACCTCATTCAGTGTAGGCGCTTTCGTAAATTTCAGTCTTTTGTTTGCTCAGCCCAGCATCGTATGTGATAAAATAGAATCGCGTCGCACCGAATCGGATCCAATGTAGGTGTACCCTAAGGCTGATCCTTAAAGTAGTTATGTCTGTTTCTCGATTCTAATTTATCCTAACTACAAACTGCACTTTAGTGTTTCTACTAATCATAAACTATTGATGGCCTCTTTAGAAGAATATTTATAAACAACGTCCCAACCAGTCTACTATTGATTTGGGTTGAGTCGATTCGTTAAAACCTGGTGGGAGATGAGAGACAAACAACATTTCAGTAAATCAAACATTGTTATATAACCTGTGTTATGCAACACGTATAGGATTCTCACTGGTCAAACCCACAGTTTTAGTTGTCTTCTTAATCTCAATCTGTTCGCACCAGGGGTAGAGGGATCAATAGCTAAAATAATTTAGAATTTTAATTAACTTCTACGCCCTGACTCAGTATGATTATTATTTTAATATCGCTTACATAGGATCGTGATAAATATTATATTTTTATTTTACTTATATTTAATTATTTATTTTATTTATGAAATAAATGCCATTGCAGATCCTGTAATGAACCCCCGTATTGCGTTCTAACAAACGTAATGATATCCTCCTCAAAGAAGACAAGGATTTAATTTCCTGCCAACCCTAAGTTTATTAATTTTGCAGTAAAAGTTAGACCCTTGAGAATGGAAGTAAAATCGGTAAAGTAAGTAATTGGAATTGTTTCTAAGGTTTTCTGAACAATAGCTCAGAAGTTTTATAATGAAGATAATTTTATGTATGAAACTAAGTAATAAAGAACTTTCATGTACCGATGAAATTTATTGCTTTATTCTCATCTATTCACGGTGAATTCAGAAAGAACTTTAGTTATTGAAATGGGCATAAAACTTATGATGTTCTATGGCTCTTACTAATATGAAATCCTTACACAATCACCAATCATAATTAACAAACACACAATCATAATAAAAAATTAAACAGTTTTACCAACTATTATGTTTGTGTTGATGTAACTAAAAGATAAAAGTTAACTTGCTAACTATTATAATAAAAAGGAAGTTGTACTAAAAAGTTACAAAAGGCTTATAAGAACAGTTGTCTGTTTACCTGTATAACTTCAATCTGGATTGTACGAATTAATCAGCAATGATTCACACACATTCTATCTAAGTAAGCTTCTGAATGGGTATTTCCAGGAAGGTCAACAAAACAACAAAATAATTAGGAGGTGGTTTGGAAAAAACATGTGCTCAATGGCTCAGGTCATTTCTCCAATCATCAATTGATGTCCAATAAACGGGAGAACAAGCTAAAGTCTTCATATTAGCTACTATGATCTGAACAAGCTAGATTTGTTTATGATTAAATTATAACATAATACATAACACTATAGAGATATTTTAAGGAACAATATCAAAGAAATTGGAGTTTTTCTTTCCGATTATAATAACAACAGGGTCTGACGATAGACACCATTAACAATTATTCAAATCCTTATATACAATTGTAATTTCTAAATAAAGCAAACTTATGAAACTTAACGGTATCAAATAATCATTATAACTATTTGTTGCCTGAATAGAAATTGTTTTAACTGGACCAAACACACTCTAAAAGTATATTCATAAATGAATAAAACTTGAATTTAACTGCAAAAGAGTATTGAGCACATGTGCATGGACATGCTCGACTGAAATTTGAAGGGGGGCCATAAAACATAAAAAATAATTACAATATTTATAACAAATCTATTTATGATTTTCATCATAACATTGCTATGGAAGCCGGATAACAATATTCTAAAATTTAAGTATTATTTTTTTTTTAATTGAATGGTCAAAATATCTATTCCATTTAGATAAAATTACAATCGGTTTTTGATTTTTTTTTCTTAAAATGTATACATTTTTACCTATCAGCTTTATTGCTATTTAATTTGAGTGTTTCACTACACACATTATGTGCTTATTAACCAAACCATGCATTAATGTTATAAAATTTATTGAATAAAAAGGAGTCTAAAGAAACTTTTTTGTTTTAATATCAAATTAATATAGACATTTAAGTAATTTTTTTAAAGTATGAAATTTATATGTTGATAAAATTGTGAACAACCCGAAATTTGTATTCAATCCATTACTCAAACCTAATGATGGTTATAATAATAATGAATGTACTGAATAAATCAATAAAAATAAGTAATTTAAGATATACTTTCTGAAGTTTTGAAACCATTGTGCAATGTGTAATCAATTTCTTTAAAACTGAATTTATTTTACAATGTTCGATTTTAAAATAAAAAATAACTAATTAGGCATTCCATTCTATATAAGTGCTGTTTACTTGCTACTTAGTCACAGCCATGAAATTCAATAACTTTGGACACATTTTTTTAACTTCTTTAAATAGATTTGTTCCATATCTTATATTAGTCAGGACAATTAAACTTGTAAACTTTTGCTTCATTATGTTTATTTGCTTACTTAAATGTCTATTTATTCAACTTTAAATTCAATGTGGTTCAAACAATGTTGCCGCATGGTGACTTGATGGAAAAATTCATACTTCCTTTTATAGTAGAGTTGAAAAATAAAAATAAAAACTTTATTTCAAACAATTACTCAGCATTGAGCAATGTTTTTAATATTAGGCACCAATGGCTTAAAAAAATTTAATATTAATAAGTTAGTCCAGAATAGTGTAATTTTGCAGAATTTATTTCAGTGTTATAAGAATTTATTCTCTAAGACATTATAATACCCTTTAATGAACACCTTTATTGTTATTCTAAAGTGACTTGTCCCAGAATAAATAAAGAGTTTATTATTATTAACAGTGAACAAAACACCATCAAAAATTGTTACCCATTACCAGTTACATTTTAAAAACAAAATACCATTTTACAACAGTATACTATTATAATTAACAAAGTATTTCAATTCTGTTCTTGAAGAGATTAATAACAGCAGAACTCACGAGACACAAACTATTGCATTCAAAGGTCATCTATTCACCATTATGAACATGCTAGAAAGATGGAATATAGATCTACATATGCTCTCCAAAGAGTACATAAGAGCATATGATAGCTAAGCAAGAATACCAATTTATTTGACAAGTGAGGAATGTGCCACTTTATTACACCCGACTGAATTTTACCAAACGAGCCGAAGGCTCGTGTGGTAATTAATCAAGGGTTAATTAAGACCATTTAAAAAGGAAGAAATTAAAGGTTAAAATTTAGATTTGTTAAAACTACACTAGCGCTAGTGGGTAACGCTAATGCTAAATCTCCAAATTTATGATGTGTGACAGTTCTTATAAATTGAAGGTTATATTAAATATTTCTATAAAATCGCTTCAAAATAAATAAAATCTATTTTGAATTAAATATAAAATAGTTATAAAATTATTCATTTTAAGGTTTTAGGAATATAAAATGAATAATTTTATAATACCGCTATTTAACATTTAAAATAACAGAGCGCTGATTGTCAAATTTGATCTAGGTGGCTGCTACTTTTCCTCACTAGTGAGTGAAAGTGGGACTTTCCACACCAGTTTTAATTCAGTAAAGGATAGCATTACTCAATGGTTGCAGGATAATGATCTTTCTTGAATACCTAAAGTTTCTAGGTTCCCCATAAAGTTTATTAGTTTGGTAATAAAATAATGTCTGTATTGGTTTCACATATTCTATTTCAATATCTATGTGCATTAATAAAGCTAACAGGTTATTTTTACAGATTAACAACATACACTAACCAGAGAGGAAAGGTCAAGATTCATTTCATGACCCAATAACAAAGTAAATTGGACTTGTCTAGGTCAATTTTGAATTGGTACAACATTTTCAAAGTTGGTGAAGAGACACATTAATACTCGACCAACTCAGCTTAAGGATGATGTTAAAAAATAATACAGATTTAGAACAGGTTCATGTAGAAAAATATAGAGACATTCTGGTGCTTGAAAATATCATAAGAGTAATCAGAAGAAAAGCCAAGTATTTAGTTATAATAAAATGACCAAATTCCTCTTATAAACTTATGGTGTTAATTACAGAACAGTTAATTTAAGTAAACAAAAATTTAGATTTTCGGAAGAGGAAGAGGCTGCCAGAAAATTATTAAATGTGTGATAAAATCCAGGAAAGACTCACATAATGAAAAACTTACAGGGAGAGAGCTTAGGTTCAATATATTGTTCAAGCATATTGGTATAACTATGTCTGAAGCAAACTAAATGAAAAAAAATTGATAGAAGCAAGAATTAGTAAAAGGAACAAATACTGTTTGTGGTTTATAAAAATAACTTTTAACTTTTCCACAATCAAGAAATAGATAAAGAAGATAAATGACCTGTTTTAAATGAAAGTTATTTCACATACAGACTATAAGTGAAGTTCACTTAAGGAACTATAAGTGAGGACAACTACAGTTACTTATATTTATAGAACAAGGTAATATGGACATGTAAAGTACATGAAAAAAAAACACTAAGAAAAGTTCAATGAATGGATATCTTACAGATAGAGCATAGTTTTGTTCAATATTGTGTTTAAGTATCTTGGTCTAATTATGATGGAAGTAAACAAAATGAAAAAAAGTGATAAAAACAAGAATTAAGAATGGTAACAATTGCTAATGTTTGCTTATGAAACGTTTCCACAATCAAGATATATCCCTAAACCTCAAACTAAGGTGTCTAGGACAGTTTTTCAAATAGGTGTATATTGTTTTAGCGGAGGGTGGATCTTAATCAGGCATCAAGAGGCGTTACAAGTGAGATAAAGATAAAGAAGAACAGATTGACCAATCTAAAAGGAAATTATTTCACATAAGGAGAAATGGAAATCTCTAAAGAGCAATAAAAAATACAGTGTTATATATTCAAAATCGAAGAATGAGATTATTGGGACATGTACATCATATGAATTTAAAAAAAACTGATTATTGATTGGCTCCAAAAAAGGAAAAGGTAAGGAGCATCTTGGCTATACTAAGATTATGCAGAGGATGACCTTTTGTAAAGTAATTTATGTAAATGTAAATTTATGCAGAAGATTGGTAGATAACCATCAGAATGGAGACAGATGCTTTCAATTAACTATAGTGCCAGAAGAGTTGATTCGTTATTAATTTAACTTGGCCCAAAAGCCAAGAACGCAATACTTTTAATAAAATTAAAACTTAATTGATTTTTCATCTTTGATTGACTCTCATAACCATTTCTCGATGAATAACAAAATGTTAATTTACAGAATATTCAGAAATGAAAGAGGAACTTCAGCTTTAAATTCAGATGTAAGCTAAGCGATAAAACAAATATCTGACCTTTTCAAATAATACTTAGTATTACTTATTAGTAGTATCAATACTTAACAACAAATCCAAATTATTCAATAAGCTCTAATACTCATCCTAAAATTAAAAGTTAAATCCAATTTTTTTGGGTTATTCGAATATCACCCATAATATAATAGATTATAGTGAAACATAAAAAATAAATTATCATCACTTTATTAATCCACTACCCAAAATGATAAATTTCACACCACTTTTGTAACATTGTATAACGGTTCGTGTTAATGTATAAATTTTAAATATCATACTATAAGATAAGATGCTTAGTGAGAAAACACAAAAATTAATAAAAGGTAATACGTTCATGCTAATATCTTTCCATGCAAGAATATTAAAGTTTTTAAAACATGCATTTAGCTCATCTATGGCAATTGGTATTTACAATGAACTTTGAGAACAATTGTTAATCATATATTCAATTATACATTCTATTATTTTATGGCAAATAGGCGTTTCCAATTCTAAAGTAAACAAAGTTTCGAGAAAACACTTCACTCTCAAAATATTTGACAGTAATTGGCAGCACTATATTCTTGAACATTTCTTTTTAAATTTAAACTAAAATATATATTACTATCCATTATTTATTTTTATTTTTAAAAAAATAGAGAACTTGACAATGGGTGGAGGTATTCTTTAAAGATTTTTAATAATTTAATTTAGTACTTAAATTAATATTCTTTTAAAATACTTCAGTAAAGATAAGATATTCATTTTACACCAATGAAGGTTTATAGATATTAAATACTTTATTCCTAATGATAATTAATATAATTTATATGAGAAATGTTTTACTTGTGGAAATTTATATTGAAACAGAGAACGGCCGCAGCATTTTCAGTTTTTTGCAAGGGAGATTCAATGTTTCACAATTCTTAAGAATACCTGAAAAAATAGAAATTTAATACAATAAGTCTTACTATTTGAATATAGAAACAAAGTCTGTTATTTTAAAACAAAAATGTAAACCAATTTATATGCTATATATTGCTGAAAAATTATGAATCTCAAGTAATGTTTAATTGAGTGCTGATTACTATGGTCGATAATAGTTTCTTCTTATAAAAATGTTGTATATTTAAAAACAATTTCAATTATTGTAAAAAAAAATAACAAGTTTGTTAAATTTAATTTGTTTGTTAAACTGTTAAAAAGTGATCAAACATTATTATTTGAAAACCAAATACTGTAACTGAAAGTAGTTCATCATTAAAATATGGAAGTAATGCTATCTAGAAATACTTAATGCTTACGCATAAATCATAGTATTTAAAAGAAATGCATAACTCCAAACTCCATACACCTTACCTGCGTTATCGATAGACAAGTAAGTACACACATACTTACTTGTCTATTGATAATGTAGGTAATTTCTTGCTTGTCTAACATTCATAATAACACTCTTTAACTTTTAACAACATAATAAGGGAGTAATTGTACAATTGTTGCAGAAAAAATATATATATTGATAAATATTAAAAGAAATCCAACACTTGAAAATTTAAATAAAATGGAATGAAGATAGATCTTTTAATTAACTAAATTATATCAATGGTTAATAAATCATATTTACCAATTTTATCACTCCAAGACTCTGTGAAAACAATTGAAGATGTTTGCGAAGTATCTATGATCCGCAAGCAAACCTAAAATTCAAAATTCAAAAACAAAAAAAGAAGATCAAATACCAACTTGCAATATATGATACAATGAAAGTAAAGTAAAGTTGATAAAACTTTTAACATATCATTTCAATATTTTTATGTTAGCAAAAATAAAAACAACTTAACAAATTAAGTTAAATGACCTCATTAACATTTTCAAGCAATGCTATAGTTTTACTCGGTTCAGTATTTCCTAAGAATTAATTAGAAATATAAGAAGTAATTACAGATATGAATAAATTTAGGCATATATATTTATATTTTTAATATGGTTAAAGTTCTATTATATTATATTCCATTTTGAGATGATGTCGACAGTGAAATTACTGAAATTATATATACCTTACCAATAATCATAGTTACCTTATAAATTATTCAGTCATATCAGTTTTTAATACTTAAAACTATTTCATCACTTTTAAATAAATTACACTATTTAATCTCCAATTCACTTATTTTAAGAAGCACTTAAGATAAAATTATAATACATCAATTTCAACTCATCACAGATCAGTCACCATCTCAACTGTAGCTTGTTTGCTGAACAAAATTTTTTTTCACTTATAAGTTTAAAATAGTTTATTTTTACATTTATTATTTAGAAATAATAGTTTAAATGATGAAAAAATGGAAGCTGGGTAAACAGTATACGAAAAACTTAGAAAAAAATGTATGTATATCATACTATTGATAGTTTCGCAGAATCATGCCCTAGACTTGGCGGTCAGAGATCTCCGGACCAATCAGGATGCGACATTCTCTTTAATCTAATTGCTAGCGAACCACCTAATAGTCCGCCACAGTATCGTTTTATTTTTAGACCTGTTCGGTTCGGATCTGTGTTTTATAGTGCGTTTTTGTTCAATATAATGGAAATGTGTTAAAAATTGATATAGTTTAGTGCTATAATTGTGCTAATTAATGTTCTTTATTTTATGTTGTTAAGTTTCGGATCTTTAAAAATAATAGTAAAATTTTTACTAATAAAAAAATGTGCTAAGTTTAAAACATGGTGGATAGCGGAGAACGAGGAAGAAGCCAGATTTTTCGATATGGTACTGTAAGCAGTAAGCTGACGGGCATATTCTGTAGTTTACATGAAAATAATTCCTAATAAAATTGATTTTTTTAGTTTTACAATTTCTTGAATAGTAGGTATATAATATTTATAGATTGAGGAGAGTTTAATTTCAATTGAACAACATAAAAGCTAGTATAAGAAGTATATTATATGAAATTATATTTTGCATAGTAACATATTCTTTTTTAAAAATGAATTTTAAGAAGAATATTTTTTTTAAATAAGAAATTTTTTATTTATTACTTTCAAAATTACATTCATTAATAAAAAAACATGCTAAATTAGAGTAATGATGTTATCAATATTTGTTTAAAGCATTTAGAGACAAATTTTAAGGGTTAAAGAAAACTATATTTATTGGCATATATTTTAGTGTAAAATGATTTATTGTCTGTAAAATTTTATTTTAATATTTTTAAAAGAGTGTAACTGAATAGCTTATTTCACTGAGTTACGAAAGCTCCAGTAATGAACTAGTTACAGGTATTTCCAGGGAACGAGATAGAGTGGTATCACTTAGCCATTAAGTATCGGTCACCGGAACGTTAATTATGAAACGGTTATAGGAACTAGATAAGAGAACGGGATTGAATTAGTATAGTTTGGAACAGTAGGAACGGGTGAAAAAAAAAACTGCACCTCACAGGAGAAAGAACGGATTACAAAAATCGTGAAACGGCTCATCCCTATTGGTGAATGCTAAGTTACAAAATTATTGTTACTTTGGAATGGATAATCAACGCAATTATATTTCGTTGACTAATATAATTATATATTTAATTATAACGATAACATCAATCTCAATATTAAATTTTTGTTTAAAAAATAAATAGTTAAATATATTCTGTATTACATATAAAAAATATTCATAGTTTGGAAAAAACTGACAAAAAAAGTACAAGTGAGAATTTATTAACTTTATGAACAAGTATTTTTGAGATAAAATATTTCGATAGAACATTAAATCCTTAGGTTAATCATACATATAGGATATCCTTTCAGTAACCATTCACCTTCCACAAAGATGGCGGTGAAAGGGCACTAGAACATCAATCATTTTGATTAATTCTATGGCCTTGGAGTCGATTTTGGTTCATTTACAGTTTCTGTTGTATGCTATAAAATTTTACCAAAGATAGGTAGTTGCATATTCCAAAGTGGATTGATAGCATTAATGAATATTTTAGTTAATAGTGAATAGTGAACATAACATATTTTATACTTCCTTGTGTTTATTGTCTAGGAGTAGTAAATATATAGAGCTATCTGGGGGATGGGAAAAAATTATTTTTCTTCCATTGTTTTAAGCTCAAGTTTTTTAACATAAATAAATTATGAACAATAGTATTGAAATTAATAAGTAATAATTTTCATATCCTTTAAAATATTATTTTGATTTTCACTGTTATTAATGAACGGTGCTATGGATATGAATAGGCAATGAACAAGCATTGTAACATTGTAAGCATCACAGCGGTAAGACTAAACCGCCAAACACTGATTTGATTTCCTGCAAATTAGATTCCGTTTGGAAAGATTTTATATTTAATCTAAATAGGAAACATCTGACAATACTATCTAACTAAAATTTTAAAATAAATATGGAATAATCGAATTTTTGTTTTAATTTGTATAATTATTTGAAGATGAAGAAATTTTTATGTAAGTTAATCTCAGGAATTCAGAAATGATTTTGCATTAAGTGATAAATTACTTGAAAATAATCTACTTATTAGTGTATTTTAGTTTATTGTCCGCAATAAATTCTTGAATTATATTAAAAACTCTTTAATGAGCCTGGAATTACTTTAAGGATACGTTAGTTTGAAAATAAATTCGTAAATGAGGCTGACTACGTTAAACTCATAAAAATGTAATGTAGGCTTTTATAAAATCTTAATGTCTTTTAGACCTTCAGGAAATTATAAAATGTCCACAACAAAAAGATTTGACTGTAAAATGCATGCTGCCATTTAAATAATTTGTATATTGTACATGAAGCGGGGTAGCTCGATTTTTAGGATTCGAATCCGGCTGCGGTAGGTAGATTATTTATTCTGAAAACTGTGAATCAATAGGACTAGGGAGCGGAAACGGTTGAGCGTGATCTTAAGCAAATCACTTCCTTGCACAGCCGTTTGCTGTCTCTATGTAATGTTTTAGTTTGGACCGGTGATTCGTGATTGGCTGTACTTTGCCTTCTTTGATGTGATGTTTCTTTTTATGTGATATACCTGAATTGGAAAAACCTAGAATGATTGGTTTTTTCAGTATTTAGATACGGGTGTGCTCTTTGAATTTTTTCTCTATTTCATATAATAATAATCTTCATGAGTTTTTACGGCCCAAGTATTTTAGGATACTTAATTACACATTATATCTACATTTTTACTGTGTAACTAATATATTGTATATTTATCAATTTTTTTTCATTTTATAAAAAAAAAAACCTTAGAGTAAAATGACCTGAACTCTGTGAAGCACAAAAGTGAAATACGAGCTAGTATTTCAATCATGAAATCTGAAGTACATTGCTCCCAACCGCATTCATTAATCCATTGAAATTGCTTCATCACAAAGGGAGTACTCTCTTTGTATTCGTATTAAATTGGAATGAAATGTTTGAAAAGATCCACTTTTTCATATAACGGAAAGGAAATCACTGAACGCTTGTTTAGATTTGTCTTGTTAAAAAAACAACAACTCATTTTACTGGTATTACTTTAATTGTTATGAAGTCTTAATCGATGTATCCGAATAATAATAGGAAGGATTGAATCTCTGTACAATTTTTTTTTTTATGTCCTATTTATTTTTAATTGCATTACTATAACTATAAGCATATCATATCTCTGCTAGTAGCATATGTATGCAACATGAACGATATAATTCATAGATCTATAGCCCTTCTAATTTGAGTTATTTGATAAAAAAGTGTAAGTGAAATTAATTAATATTATAGAAATGACTTTCCTACTTAATCAATTTTAGGACCTTCTTTTTGTTCTTATTTTGGTATCTTTGATACTTTCACTTTTGTATTTTGGAAATACAACATTAGAGACGGAGATATAATGTTTTATTTTGGTTTAAATGGGTGATTTAACAAAAAAAAATCATTGCCTGCTAAAAGTTAAATTTGTTGTACCTTTGTCATAAATCTATATTGATGGTAATATTTTTAATAACGAAGTCAAAGAACAGACTTATTTATATCGAAAAAGTTGATAATTATTTGTTTTAATATCTTCTTTTTAAAAAATATCTTTTATTACTTAAAAGTGCTTGTAAATCTATGAATACTGTGTGTATTATTATTTATACCAATCATTACTAACATATCAAAATATATTACATATGTCATATTTAATGAACTGAAGAGGAGAAATATAATTTTATTAGACAAAGTTTTATAAGTAAAAGTTTGAAATGTTAGTTGAAACATTTATTTCTTGATGTAATGATTACCGAATTCTATTCTGATTCAGATGATTCCATACTAAAGTTCACGATAACTTGCATTTTTGGAAAATGCTAAAAATTAAACGAATAAACAGTTAAAACTTGTAACTCAACTCGAGGCGACAACCTGCGGAACAGATACCCATAAACTTCTAATGATAATACACATATCTAATGATAGTACATATTATCTTTTCATTTGATCTTCCCTCTTCTCTCGAAAATTAGAGAGACATTTTCAAACCTATTGAAGTATGAAATATTATCTGAGCTTTCTTCTCAAATTTATTTTCAATTCCGCCATAAGAGGAAATATTTTAGCCGCAGTGATATAAACAATTTTTATCTGTCGAGGCAGAAGGGCGCACTCCCTCCTACACGTGCTCGGCATTCCAAGCATCATAGATTTTTATTTTAAACGCTCAGTGTTTGGTTAGCTTCTTATTAAAGAGCTCATGTATATTAAAGAAGCAGGAAATACGCTAAGCTTTGATTCCATCTTCCCAATCTGCATATATTTTTCATGAAAATAAAATGACGGTGGTATCAAATTCTTATTTAGGAATGCAAATGATTATTTTAAACATATTATCCATCTACTAATAACTAATAAATAGTATGAACTAAGCTTGGTTTTAAATATGTTGTTCATAAAATAAATCTTAATATCAACACATGCACTCAAACAAGAATAAGGAAAGTTTCTACTGTATATAAGTGAGTTACTTGTGGCCTATTGGTTAGGATAATGACCAACTAAGCTCAAGATAGCTTAGTTCGCAGCCCGGAAGGTGGCCTTAGGGTTTTTCAAAGGAAATAAAAAGTCCTTGGTTATGGATCCTAAATAATAAATCCTTGGTCCTTCGAAAGGGGCGAAAGGGTCCTCAGTCAGTACGTTGCCAGGTACTCGTAAAATATCCCTGCCCTAATTATACCTGGATAGGCAAAATGTAGAACTCCCTCTGTAGCAGAGTCCGATTAATCTTAGCAGGATAAAGTGGCATTAAATGAATAAATAAACAGTAATTAAAACTGAAATATAGTGAATGTCCCATTGACTTTAGTACAGCGCATTCGATTTTAAAGAATTCGACGAGTAGTTATGTAATGTAGATATTTTCAAAGCAGTGGAGTAGCTCAGTGTTTATATGCTGTAATATCCGGGTTCGAATCCGGTAAGGTCAGATAAATTATTTAATCTGTTAACTGCTACGGATCAATCCTACTGGGGCTCACTCACCATCTATAAGTTGGGTTCTCTGAATTAGGGGAATAACCTAGCGGTTGAGCGTGATCTCGCAAATTACCTCCCTGCTCAACCGTTGTCTTTGGAAAAGCAACAGTAGCTACCATGCATGTACTGAATCTAAGACTCTTCATGGGTTGTAGTGTTACAGGTTTTTTTTTTTTTTAGATATCAAGGTCTACATGCTAATATGGATTTTTTAAGAACGCTGAATTTTATTACTAACAGTTAGGAAGGAAAACTTGCGGTGTTATAACAGTATTAATTAGTTTGGGTTAACCATAAAGGTATTCTATTATAGCTAGATGGTATTTCTTGGCTCATGAGAAAAATGTGGAAACTATATTAACAGGATTTCCTAAATAATCTTAAAAAAGTAGTTTTGTCTTATAAAGATTACAAATTGTATTTTTTATTTGACGATTTATTAAAAATATACATCATACAAGTATACATAGTTCAAAGTTATTTAGGAAAAATACTTCTTCAATTATGACTTATAATGATTATCTTCAATTATCAAATGATTACTTATTCGAAACCAAAAAAAAACGAAAATTGTTTCATTCTGGAATTATAATGACTTCTTTATTTTAATTTGAAACAAAATAGGACTTTAATTATAAAAGTTGAATGTTTTAGAACGATTTGAGATCTACATAAGATTAAGCCCTTTATTGCAATCAACATGGTAGAGGTTTAGTTCGCTTAGTGATTTGTATTATTTTTTTCACCTTAAAAATATACAAAACGCTTAACGAATCTTCTACTAAATTGATTGCAATAAATGATGCTTGTTTATTTAGTTAACGTCACTTTATGCTACTACAGAGGTTGTCCCAAAATTTTCCTATCTAGCCCTTTGCACTCGGCTGTACCCTCTGAGGGAACATCAAAGTTTATTAGCGATTACGGAGAATGAACTTATTACACCGCAATTTTTTAAGAAACACGTGCTATCCTGTAGTTTTCTATTAAAATAGCCCAAAAAAACAAATCGAAATATGATACAATTATAATAAATCAACCATTTTACACGTCGAAAAATAACGTGCGAAGCGCGTTCACGACGGACTATACACTTCTCTAATCCGTTGAGCAGTTTGTAGAATTAGTAGATTAGGCGTACAAAGGTACATGGAAACTTGATAAGATAATAAAGAAATCCGAAAACTAAGAGAAGAAATTTACAAGATCTCAGTTCGTATTGAAGCGTCGAATAGTAAAGATCTCTGCAGTAATAAGACAGTGATGTGCTTTCGTAAGTTACCATTAGTAATTTCCAAAGCATTCCTTTATCTTTCCTTTTGTTTTATAATCAAATTTTTTTTTTTTATGAAAATGGCAAAACGAACAAGCTCCAGTGAATCTCGTGAAGTAAGCAGTTGTGAAGACGAGTTTCAGATAGACATTTTTACAGACAGATTTAACAAAATAACTATTCAAGCTAACTAATAACTATTCTGTTCTGACAGAAAAACACCAGGTGGAAGGCGGCAAACAAGATTTTATTGTGAAACATGTACAAATCAACCTGCTATGCACATAATGCGAAAAATTATAAAAAATAAATTTTGATTTTTTTTGTTGTTAATATGTGTTCTTCAATGTCCACAAATTCATATAAACCAAATTTCAAAAGAGTTCCTTACTTGGTTCTAAAATTATACTTTTAATATTTTGTATTGTACTATTAATACTTATAATATCATGTTTCCAGGGCGTACGTTTTCGCGATATTTTTTTTAAAAACTATTATATATTATTATAAAAAAAAAAGTGGCGTCGAGTTGCTGGTAGGTAACGTCCGAAACGTTGCCGAGTACAAAGAGCTAGATGTGATTATCATAAGGCTCTGTAATGAGTACCGCACTGGTTCTGGACCACCGTTTTACCGACAGCAAAACTAATTTTTTATTCCCTATAAAAATTCGTAGGGTCACCTGCCGGGCTACGAACCCTTGATCATGGGATTACTAGTCTGTGATAAACCACATATTTTGAATAACTAAAAACCATTGTGCACTAAAAAAGTGAATCAATTACCTTAACATTAAAATACTTTTTTTTTTTTTTTTTATTATTTATTTATTGATATTTACAACTACATTACAATAATATAACAAGTAAATTGGCTGAGTGATACATAATGACATGATATAATGACAAGTAGAGAAACTACCCACTGGTAGTACTCAAATCGCATGTTCAACTAAGAAGGTCACGTGGCCATCTTCTTCTCAGACGCCTCGGAGGACATTAAAATACAAATTAAATAACAGTCCAGCATCGAAAGAAGGTAGCAGTAATTATTTTGTCATACTCTCTTATCTTATTAATAATAAAAGAAAACATCAATTGGTTTTTATTTTTATATATTGTTTAGGGTTAACGATTATTTAGTATTCTTGTAGCTGCGGAGCCGTGTAGAATATTAATGATTGTGTCGAAGGAACCCGAAATCCCGGCCGAACCTACTAGGTTGATTTTATCTTGATAGGAATATAAATTCGGTTATCGGGATAAAAACAGCAATTCAGCTGCCTCATAGACTCAATTAATCTCTCAATTAACTCATTTAATTATTTTTTAATCTAGAAAATGATTATTTGAAATTAATTATGGAATAAATCCGGAGATTGGAGAGGGAATACGTAAGTCTTAAAATATAAATCCTTTTCTGCTTCTTCTTCCAGTGAGAGAGTTGGTGTATCCAGGATTTCCTCTGGGACGTATGGCCGACACGAGGCTTCTTGTTTTATACATATATTTACGGATTTTAGACCACTCCCTTTGATTTCCTTGTTTGGGTTTAAATTGACGAATATAGTTATAGTAACCAATAATAGTAATAAAAATTCCTACAATTCTTAATAATAAATGTTTAACTGTATTATTTTTTGTCAAAACCACCATCTTTCCAATTCTTCTTTAAGCATATAAAACTTGGCTACTAACGCAGAAGATACGATGATGCGAGGTCACGTATTATGTTGATAAACAGCCAGAATACCACAACAGTAGCTTATACGCGATTTCGATATTTATGTTCACTGTTTTGTAGCCATGTTACCCATTTTGTCCGGATTAAGGAATGTATAATATAATAAAATAAATTATTAAAAAAAATAATAAATTAATGGGATTCTATAATATTGGAGCCTATCCGATGAATATTAAAGACAGAAAATGCTTGTTATGATTCGACATTAATAAGCTCGCGTCCTTTGTCCCTAAATCTAAAAATTAGAGTTTACAAAACCATCATCCATCCATATCTTTAATACGGATGTGAAACTTGGCTACTAACGCTGAAGGATGAATGACGTCTTAAAATGTTCGAAAATAAGGGGTTGCTTAGAATTTTCGGTCCAAAAAAAGATGAGACCACTGGAGAACATAGGAGATAACACAACGCGGAATGGCGAAGCATGCACCATGTTAATATTATTCAAGTAATAGCCTCACGAAGTTTAAGTTGAGCTTATTAAGTACCTGTGCTTATTAACGAACAAAATCCTAAGACGTTAATAAGAACTATAGAGTTAATAAGAGCCGACTGGAAAGCGCCTGAGGGTTAGACCGAGGCGTAGGTGGGACGATTGCGTTAAGAATGATCTGACGGATTTGGGTAGTGGTCCGTGCAGAGAAAATTGTAAGCAGAGATTGGTCGTATCGGCATCGATTTTTATTATATTAATCAACATTTTAAGTTTTATTATTACAATTACAATTAGTTTGATTTCTAAAACCACCTTAGTGAGAACTAAATCAAAGAACATTGTTTGGTTGTAGGACAACTATTATTTTTTACACACTTATATTAGCAACGGAATCTTTTTGCTCAAGTTTTGGTAACTTGAAAACCACGAATTTAATTGAAACTTCTTAAGGACCGATGACGATACAATGATTTAATTAGTTTCTATAATTATCCTTCAAGACTAGCGATTTTTCATATCCCAAGACACAGTTAAGTCATGTGCCAAGACCTAAGGCATACATGGCTTAATCTACTGGCAGCATCAACCAGGGAATTTCCTGTATTTTGCAAAAAAAAAATATATATATTAGTTTAGAAAAACTAGTATATTATTTCTTAGCTAGCCGAACCAAAAAATTGAAAATGATTATTAGTAAAAAAAAAAATTTAAGAGCTCACGTTTATACACAGCCTATCTAAAAAGTATATTTAATAACATAATAATATTTATCTGAATCGCAACATAGATACAAATCTGTTAATATATCACATCCGTATTTTTAATTAGTGGCCTAGCATTAGTTTGATTGATGCGGCCTTAGGGTTGCCCTAAAAAAGGTCTGGGTGTTGTCTGTTGCCATAACGATGCTTCCACGACATGCCTTATTTGACCTTCTTCGCGTTTTAGTTTCATGAAAAGACAGAGTATTTTAGTCTTCTCTGTTTTACCAGATCACTTAGGATATTATAGTAAGTTCTCATAAAGTAGACTGATCTTTTGATAAGTTTAAAACAGCATAAAGGAATCATTGAAGTGACTTCTGTATAATCACGAATAGACTACACTTTTTTATCGAAATTGGAGGAACAGTTTGCTTAGTACAATAAAAAAACAAACAAATAAAGTTTGGTACTTTTAATGATGATAATGGGTGTTAAATAATCGGTATCAGTTCCGCAGGTTGCCGCTTCGCGTTTAGTTATAACAAGTTATAACTGTTGTTTTTTTTTCTTTCTTAGTCCCTTGGCTTTTATCAATATTTGACAATAACATATTAATATGATACATGGTATCTCTTTTACTGCACCAGGTGCATTTTAAGAGAGAGTTGTGCATTGAATTTTCTTGAGATTAATTAGATGCTAGGAGTGGGGGGGGGGGCTCACTAGTATATACCTGTTATATAAATTCGTTTCATTTTCAATATTTTCAAAAAATGCAAGTTATTGAGAGCTTTAGCATGGAAAGAGAATGTATTTATGGGTAATGAGTAGATTTTGGTAATCATTTCATCAAGAAATATAAGTTTCTACATTTCGAAGTATAGATGATTTAGGTTTGTTGGAATGTACATTTCTGGATGAAATGATTATCGAAGTATACACATTTCCAATCATTACATATTCCATCCTAAAGCTCATGACAACTTGTATTTTTGGAAAATATTAAAAGGGAAACGAATGAAGATTTAAAACTTGTTGTGGCTCAACTTGAAGCGAAACACTCGAAATAATTACCAAATAATCCATTGACAATCGCTTGAAATTATCAATTTTTATAATTTGTAGGTGAAACTAAACTGTTTTTATTGAACCTGTATCCAATTCCCTAATTTTTTCTACATTTTTATGTAATTTCTATCTAATTCCCTATTTTTTTCTACATTAAACTCATTAGAATGATATATATTTTATGACGGATTATTAGAAAAAAACAAATCGAAAAACGATACCGCGAAAATATTGACTCAGTCCTCAGATTAATCGATTCCCGACCCTTTGATATAAAAAAAACTGCAATATATTTTTTTCGTCTGGGACATAGGTATATTCCTCTAAAACAATATATGCTTCTTATCATAAATACTTAACAGAAATTCAAAGTGATTTATTATTCTGTTTTACCAAATTAATTATATTTATACTTTTTATAAATTCACATAAAATAAACTGATCTTTTGATAAGCTTTAAACACCATGAAAGAACCATTGAAGTGACTTCAATTGAAGAGAAATCAATTCTAAATATTAAGATTTTTTAAAATTTAAGTATAGGTCTACCTTTTACAAAAAAAAAAGTTATAATTAATTAAACGAAGTACCGATGTACAAGGCTTTAAAGAATCCGCTAAGGTGCGTTTAAAATTCTCAACTTTTAGAATTTAGAGGTTAAACTTGATTGGCCACAACAATGTCGCCTGAATTTCCCTTTGAACCCGTATCTAATTCCCTAACTTTCTCAGTCCCTCAACATAAAACTCAATAGAGGGATTTATATTACAGAATACCAAATTCTAAACCGGTACTAAAAAACTGCATTAAAAAAGCAATAATTTATTTTTGGGAAAAGTCTATTTCTCTAAAACAAAGCCTCATATCGTAAGCACCTACTAGAAAGTCAAAAGGTTTTATTATTCTCTGTTTTACCAAATCAATTAGGATTCTACTTTTTATAACTTCTCATAAAATAGACTGATCTTTTGATAAGCTTGAAACAGCATAAAGGAACCAATGAAGTGATTTTTATTGAAGGGATCCCACTTCTAAGTATTAATAAATTTAAGCTAAAGTCTACTTTTTACACAAAAAAATAAGAGATGAAAAATATAATAATAAAAAAAACTACTGTTGCACAGGGTGTTAAAGAACCCATTGGTATTTACTTAATATCGCCAATTTTCAGAATTTAGGGTGAAACTTGGGTGGAAAAAATAGTGCCACTTGAATTTTTCTTTCAACCTTTATTCGATTTTCACAAGGTCTTTCTCAAAAGTACCTAACTCAATAGAATGATGTATATTTTATGAAGTATTTAAAAAGGAAATCAAATCGTTAAAAATATCGAACCGATCCTTAGGTAAGTCGATTCTCCTACTTTCAAAAATAAAATAGAGTTTTTATCTTACTCCAAAGCCTCTTATCATAAATAATTTTATAATAAACGCTGCAACTAATTAAGTTAGCTATAAAATTAACTCATTTACGGAACCCTGCGTTAAACATTAACTGTTTTATGTCTGCTTTCACAGAGTAAGTTCTTAAACTACACCATTAACCCCTCTTGTACAGTTTATTCTGTTTCTTAACTAAGTGTTAGAAACAAATATATATATGTTTTAGAATAATTTAAATTATTTTCGACATACGACCACATTCTACAATGAACAGATGTCACAATAAAAAATAAAATAAAATAAACTACGCTTGTGTAGTCAGTGTGAAACGGGTATTAAAAAATAAGAAACCATTAACGAAAAAAAACTTTAAAGTTGAAATATATTTATAAATAATTAATGGTCCATGAGTCCATTATATTCTAATAATATTTTAATGCCTTTCTAAACTACTCTAATTATATTGTAATCTACATTTTGATTTAATGCTACTCATTATTTGAGATAATAGAAACTTTTAAAAAATATATTGAAGTTTTGAACATAAGAATTATAAATATTAATAATGGATTATTGCTAAAAACCGTTGATATTTAGAATTAGGCAGCATTTCCTCAAATATAATTTGTACATTTGTAGCCTGCACTTCGTTATTTAAAACAGACTTGAATTTATAAACGAAATATATTCTATAAAAGATAAAGTATATATAAAATACATACATACAGGAGCCGACATTTTAGAAAGATACAATTTTAGACACTAAGTAGACAAATGGGAAGTTGTATCAGAGCAACCAAAACAAAAACAGTACAGACCAAAGTGGTCGGAATAGGGTAAAAACTAGCCTATTCGGGAAGAATGAACGACTATTGGAAGAAGAAGAATCCACAGAAAACTTGGTCGAGTTACTTGCGTAAATAATTAACGTAACGTCTTCAATTAATGGGGAGAATTCGCCAATAATAATAATATTTGACAGGATTTTTTTTATAAATATTGATTTCAAAATAAAATAAAATAAAACTACTGCTTAGTTTGAGCACACGCCACATTTGAATTTGAATTCTTCTATTTTTATTGATAATTACATATTTTAATTAAAGTTCATTAATTAATCCTTTTTAATTATGATCCTTTTTTATTTTGACCAATTTGAAACCGTTTATTGTTTATGTATATTTGATTTTCTTTTTAAGTTGCTATTGAATAAAGTATAATATTAGCATAGTATAATAATATTAGCATTAGTTCTGAGAATTTGTGATTATTAATATCCAATTGTATAACTTTTGCCGATTATTAATTATTTCTAAAATTCTATAGCTTTAAAAATATCATATAAACCACCCCTAACCACCCCTAAAAATTATAACTAACTATTTATAAGATTTATAACGTACTAGAATTTTTTCTCGTTTGATTTCAAAACAAAATCTCCATTCTATTCCCTATTTACTGTTTAATAATTGTTGTGAAGTGTGTTTTCGACAGGGAGATATTAAATAAATAATAAATTATATAGTACAGTAGTTTACTATGAATTTATTATTTATTCGGTTCCGCAGGTCGTCGCTTCGAGTTGATTGTAACTTTTCAATTGTTTCCCTTTTAATTGTTTTCCAAAAATACAAGTTATCAAGAGCCTTAATATGGAAAAGATAATGTAATTATGGGAAATATGTATACTTATGTAATCATTTCATAAAAAAAACAAAAAAAAAAACGTTTCAACAAACATACTGATGTATAGATGATCTATACTTCGAAATGTTAATTTAAACTTGTATTTCTTCATGAAAATATTACCAAAATCTACTCTTAATCCATTATTACATTATCTTTCCCTTACTAGAGGTTAAGATAACTTTTATTTCTGGAAATATTAAAAATGAAACGAATAAACAGTTAAAACTTGTAACTCAACTCGAAGCGACAACCTGAGAGACAGATACCACTTATTCTACCTAAGAATTAAGTAAAGATTAGAAAACCGTATGTTTCGGAAACACGCTGAATTAATCCTAGTAGTAATTAAAATTTATAAAGTTAATTTTATATACGATAGTGTGTAATATAATTTTTTATATTACTAAAGGAGAACGATGAACAATTTTAATTCCGATTAGCTGTTTGGCTTTTATAGAGAATATTGACGTATTGGTTTTATATGAGCGTGTTTCCTAAGTGAAGTGGAAAGTTCATTTCGAACGATAATTAAATGAGTAACGAATTTAGTAACTCAATTACAATTCTACACGAGTTCAGTTACTGCCATACACGGTACATACCAGCCTTCAAAGTAAGCATATCAATTTTCAATATAATTTCCTATAAGAAGTGCTTTTATTTAGTAATTAATTCAATTAATTCAATAATTCAATTAGAGATTCCTCGTTTTTCCTCATAAAACTCTTAGCTTCTGACGTGCTTTACTTAGTTAGTAAAGAATCATCTACAGGTTTTATTTTTTCATTATTCATTACCTAATAAAAAACAAAAAATATTATTTATTTCTCTTATATCTAATAAATTTTTAATAACAGTAATTTTGGAGACTGTAAAAATTTTGATTTAAATAAATATTTAAAAAAAATATTTTTTTATTACTCTTTGAATGATGAATATTATTCATAATTGTTTTCTAAATACAGGAATGTAATTTAAAATTAGATTTTTAAATTGATGTTTATATATTTAATTTTTTTTTAATAAATCTAATAAAAATCGCTAAAATGCCTCAAAATTGTTTCTAAATTATAGGGATTCCTCGGATAGGATTAAATTTAATGTAATCACATTAATTTTTTATTTTTTTTATTTTTCTTAATTGTTTTTTTAAAAGTCACTTCGACTGGCGAGGCCATTAGCAATGTTAAAATAACAACATAATTATTTTGTATATTAAATATTCTTTAATTCAGAAATGGGTGACATGGTTACAAAATAGTGAACATAAATATAAAAATTGCTTACAAGCAACTGTTATTGAAATTTGGCTGTTTATTAATATAATAAGCGACCAGTTCTTCCAAATTAGTAATTGCGTAATTTTATGTTTTAAGTTACGTACTTTATGGCTTTAACCCTCATACTACTTTGGACAGCTTCATATATTTTTCATTATTAATTTTATTTATTGATATTTACATATGATTATAATTACATAATCATATTATAATTGCAACAAGTAAATAGACTGAATGATATGTAATAGCTGGAGATAATGGCTGGTAGAGAAACTACCCACTAGCCGTACTAAAATTAATTATTTCAAATAAATTCATCTCAAAAGGTCACGAGGCATTTCTTTTAAATATCTTGGCAGTATTTGAGTAAAACGTTTAGACTCAATATTTTTCTTTTGCAGTTAGTTTATTTAATATCTTCCTTATTTAGTTTTCTTCACCGCTCACAATCAGGGAATATTTTAATATTAAATAACATTTAAACTATTTAATTACTATTTTAAGTAATCCTATCGTATTTTATTGTAGTTCTTCGGGTCGTATTTCGTTTCTTTTGTAAATATAAATTTCTCTTATTTCTTTTCTTTTAGTTTAATTTGTCTGGGTCATCCAATTATATCTTGGGTTCTAAAAAGATCAAACTGTAGGATCTTTTCTTTTCGATTCCTAGACATTTCATTTATTCAAAAATGTTGAAGTACTTTAATGTTCAAAATGGATTAATGCCACAAATATGACGTCAGAAATGTTTAAGTACGAGGCTTTCATGATCAAAAGCGGATAGCTCCGAAATTTCAAAATTTGACTATTTCCGTTTTTCGCAAGTTTAGGCAAGTAATTTTTACAAATACTAACTTGGCTTCCTTCTTTCTTAAGGTTTTAGTCCAGTTCTGATCCTGAAGTTTGGGGAACATAAAAATGCTTGGCTGAACCTGTGACAAATGCGAAAAAGTCAATATTTGAAATTTCTAAGTTATTCTCTTTTGATCCTGAGCCGTTGATTTTGAAAGTAAGACAACTCCATTTTATTAAAATATATATATATAAAGCTGAATCTTATTTCAAATTAACATGATTTAATATTTTAAATCTTAATATCAGATTCAAATGGTCAACAATGCTTCAAATGGGTTGATTTGAAATTAAATATCTAGCGATAGAGATAACATAAAATAAAGTCGTCTCACTTTCCAAATCAACGGCTCATAAAATAATATCGGACAAGAGTGAAGATAAAAGTCTATGCAATCGAGAAAAAATGTTTTTATGTATGTTGCGCTTAAATATTGAGGATCAAGATATTCTTTAAATAAATTTCATCTCGTTTTGAGGTATGAAGGATATTAGTGGCTGGCGACGAAATTTGGAAGGAAAATTTATCTTATTACTAAACATAAAAAACAAAAGAAAAACAACTGTACTACTATAAACCATGGAGGATCTTGGGTTCATAAGCGTGGTAGAGACTATACTGTTTCTTGGGCAACGATTGTGCGGGGAAGGGATTTGTTCATGATCACGCTCAATCGCCAAATGTTTCCCCCTTACTCAGAGTACCCATTTTATAGAGGATGGGTGAGGCCCAAGAGAGTCCTAACCCTCAACATAAGATTCATCTCCGGCCACTGACAAATTAAATAAGTCTTGCCAGCGAGTGGGATTTGAACTCAGGATCTCCGGGATGGCGGCTCAATGTTCTAACACTGAGTCACTCAACTCCCTTTATTACTAAAGATAAATAAGATAAACAAAATTATATTTATTTTATTAATAATATCGCATAGAGACTTATAAAATATATTTTTCCTCCGTTGGAAAGTTAAATACTAACTGTTTAATATGCTGTCATTTCGTCAATAAAGTTAAATTATTTGCGGTATCTAATATAAGGTCTCGGTGCTCTCCTTTGCTTTCAATATTTTCTTATTCCCTCACGTTCCCTCCAAGACTTATTGTAATAACTGGCACCTTGGGGATTTACCTTTATTATAACTTGTCTTTATCCCGGAGGGGGAGATGCTAAGATTAAATGGAACAGGATTTAAGAAGAAAGGGAGGAGGGCGCCAGAGGAGTTAATTAATTTCAGCTAACACTGCCTCCCTAATCTCGCTCAGCTCATTAGCTCTCGTCGTCACCTCTTTCGATAGCTCCTCATTTAAATATGTTTACTTTTTTATTTATTCATCAATTATCCTCAGCTTACTTTCTTCTTTCACTATGGAGGGATTGATGACTAGAAGAGGAAAGCACTGATGCCCCTTAATAATTGAAATTTAATTAAGTAGCTTAAGTACTTTCTTACCGAGATTCAATGCCCTTTTGACCTAAATCTTATCCATTGTTCGTCGTTAAAATCATTTTGCCTTTGATAAAGTGTTTTTTTTAAAGTTAAAACTACTTTAGCCGCGTTAAGAGACTTTTGGTAGGGGGGGAAACTTACAAGTTCAACAACATGAACGACATGCTGGTGACCAATTGCACTAGACTTGCGACGCGTATGGGGTATACGATTGGTTTGTATTTATGTACAGTTGAAAAATTAGAATTCCATTGATCTAAGAATAGATATATTTAACTTAAATGTCGTCTAATATATATCGGTAATAACTTAAAACATCGATAAGAAGCTAAACTTTTCGTTTCCTCTAAAAGATTTTATTTCTCTTAGTAAAATGACTTTTTTTTTTTTTTAATGATTGAAAGTAAAACTGATCCAAGCTGTTTCTGGTTAGAAATTCATATAAGAACACAGTTATTCCATAGTTTTGAGTTTTCAATGTTTTTGGCCTACTTTTCTACCTCACGACTGCCTATTTTAATTTTTTTTTTTTTTTTAATAACTAAGAACTTGTTTGTGATGATTTGGGAAAAAGGGATTCCTAATTTCATTTTTAAACTCTTAGCTGCTAAAGTTGGACTTTACGTAATAAGTAAAGAAACATCTTATACAGGTTTTGTTTAAGCATTAATGATTATATACAATTTTAAAAATAATCATTAATGGAATTTATGTTTTACGACTTTTTTTTATTACAGGCCTCTTTTAAGTGTGTCCTTAATTAGGGCCAAAATCTGGCGGTTGAACGTTATCTAGAACAATTCACCACCCTGCCCAACGGTTGTCTAAGAAAAAAAAAACACTCTCCCATTTAATGAACCCAAGACCCTTGATATGTTGTACTGGCACGTTTTTTAAAATTATTAATCTGATTCACTGCCTATAATTAACGTTCATTGACGTATTAGTTAATGTTTTGAGAAAAAGTGTGATATTATAAAATCATTGAGTTCAATGCTGGACGTAATTATTTTTTTCGGGGTAATAGGAAACTGAATCTCATTTTGTGATGCTCTTCCTATTTTAGCATAATGGTATTTTTATTGTTTCCGGAGCGGGAAGATTTGCATTATCGATGGTGGGAGGTAGACTGCTCAACTCCCCGCAGGTAAATTAGAGGCCTAACCGTAAATAGAAGAAGGTTCTCAATGGCTCCTGATTGCTTCTAACTCTACTTTATTAGACTCTTTCATTTCAGTTTGCAGCTGTGTGATTTTTGCAATGGCCACCTTCTTAGTTATATATATATATTATAAATATATAATATAAAATATATTATATATTACTTGTTTATGAAGTGCAAACAATATTCCTAATTATTTAGAGGTATAGATTTTTTTAAAAACAGAAATATTACATTTGATAGTCTTGTGGATTCGGATACATATGATTTTAATGGATATAGATTATGAGAAAAAAATAGGAATTTTATATTTTAGAATCTTTTGGAATCAAAGGGAAGGTAAAGATTAATTAGGTGGGATTCGAAGGTGGTATTAGACGAGCAAAGGAGGAAATAATGAATGGGATTCGAGGTAATCGAAAACTGGATAAATTGTTGAATGCCATGCGTTGGTGAGCCATGTTTCATTAATCTGATGAAAATCATTTTCCTGGTTTAAAATATGAAAATTCCTCTACATTTTAAGCTTTCTTTTGAGCACGATATAAATATACTCTTAAGAAACCCCAAAACCAATATAATGTAATTGTTAAATTAAAGAAATTATCCAATTTCAGCAATAACTATCTACTATTTATTGTTATTAATTAATAATTCATTGTTATTAATTTAATTTATATATCATTCTATACAAAGAACTGGATTATTTTTTAATTTTAAGCATAATAAGCCTTATTTATAAGGATATTTAAAATTTTAAAATTATACCATAGTGAAAAACATAGAATATAATTATTTTTATATTCGTTCGATATGGATCTTTAGAGACCTGTCTAATACGCATTTTATAATTTTAAAAGAAAAGTTAAAAAACATGGAATGATGCATTATGATATTGTTACGGTCAGAGCGGGAAGTAGGACCGGCTGACAGGATTAGGCAAACAATGGGATTAAGCGGAAGGGATTAAAGAAGTTGCCGAGGCCAATCTCGTTCAACCTGGATCGGCCTGGATGGTTCTCGATCTTGTTCCGAGTAATGCCCCACCACGACCTACCTTGCCTATATAAAAAGGACAGCGTTTTCGGCCGCGGCAGTCAGTAATAAGCAGTGAAGTAATAAGCCAGTGAGTAGCAGTCGTTAACTAGTGATAGTGCGTGAGTTACAGTGAGTTAGTATCAGTCTGTAATAAGTGCTTAGTGAGCAACAGTGACAATTAGTGGCCGTGCAATAAGTGTAATAAACTGTGTGGCAGTTTGTCATATTTGGAGAGTCTTACGGTCGGTGGACTTTAGTTAGCGAACTGTAAGTGTTAATTTGTAATTGTAAACTATAGTGTAATATTATTGTATTTGTACAAATTTATATAAATAGTTTAGTTACTTAGTATAAACAATATCTTATATTATTTGTATATTATCTTAGAAATTAGATAACATTTAGTAGAATATTATTATTGTAAATTGATATTAGTTTAATAATTTAGTTGCTTTTAATAATCTCATTGTATTCTTTCTAATTTGTTAATAAATATTAGATTCTTGAATTAAGTAATAGTTTAGTCCATTTTACACCCAGTAGCCCGTAACAAATTGGTGTCAGAAGTGGGATATTTTGTGTAATTGTTATTATTTTGTAATTATTGGGCTACTGTATGAAAAATGGCTTCTCAAAGTCTTAAATTAATGGATTTAAAAGTTGCAGATTTAAAACGGGAATTAGAAGAACGTGATCTGGATTCTTCCGGAAATAAAAGTGTACTGCAACATCGCTTGCGTCAATTTTTTGTAGAGTTAGGGGAAAATCCAGATGACGTTCTGTTTGAAACTGTTTTAAGCAAGTTGTCAGCAACTTTTAAAAATGAATTAGGTACTGTAAAAAATGAATTAGGCAATGTAGAAAATAAGCTAGGTAATGAATTAAGCAATGTTAAGAATGAGCTAGGTAATGAGTTAAGCACTGTTAAAAATGAGCTAGGTACTGTAAAAAACGATTTAATGGATACATTAGAGTCTAAGTTAGGCACATTAGAGACTAAGTTAATGGAAAATGTAGATAATAAGTTAGCTAGTGTAGATAATAAGTTAGCCAATGTAAATAATAAAGTAGCTGATGTAGAATCTAGGTTAGGAGAAAAATTGAATTCAATTGAAAGCAAACTTAGGCAAAGAGTGGAAGCTATAGAGGGACTTATGAGCAACCCACCGACGAACAACACCGACCGTTTCCCCGAGGTCAGTCTTCATAAAACTATTCTGCCCGCCAATAATGGGACGCCACCAGCTCACAACACCATTCCAGTATTCGACGGAAAGTCGCCGTGGGAGGACTACATGACTCTCTTCGAGACAGCGGCTTCGATCCACGGGTGGTCACAGGAGACCCAAGCTTCAGCGTTGTGCCTGGCCTTGCGTGGAGACGCCTTGAGAGTGCTGCAGGGGATGCCCATGTCGGAGCGGTCTAACTACGGGAAGCTGATTAGAAGGCTGGAGATGCGTTTCGGCCACCGCCACATGGACCAGCTATATCGCTCACAGCTAAGAAACAGGGCCCAGAAGGACAACGAGACGCTGCAGGAATTTGAAGCGGATATTGCCAGGCTGGTGAGGAACGCCTACCCATCGGTCACCGACTATGTCTACGAGAGTTTGGCTGTCGACAAATTCCTGGATGGACTTCGGGACCCAGAGACACAACAAGCAGTGAAGCTCGCCCGGCCGAAAACGTTGGGAGACGCATTATCTCAGGCCATGGAGTTTGAAGCTGTTAGACAGTCTGTACGTGGCCATGCGCGAGTTCGAGCAGCAGAAGCGGAACCTAATGTGGTCCCTAGCATCGAAGACATTATGACGAAAGTGTTGGATGCTCTCAGGACCCATAAGAAGGAGATACGCTGTTGGGGCTGCGGCCAGCTTGGACATCCTAGAAGCAAATGTCCAACCCGTAACGTCAAAGCCCCCAGGAAGACCATCAGAGTTGCGTCGATAGGAAGCAGAACGAACAGTTTCTACGTTGATGGGATGGTGAACGGGCAGCTGCGAAGTCTTCTAGTGGATACCGGAGCGAGCATGACGATCTTGAACTCGAAGACACTTCCAGCTGAGAAGATCATACCGACCACTTGGGCATTACGGACTGCAACGGGACAGCCAGCCAAGGTCTACGGGGAGACAGATGCCACCTTCCACATCGGGGGTCAACATCTGAAGCACCTCGCTCTCGTGGCAGATATAGATGAGGCGTCATACTGGGTATGGACTTTATGATCACATACGGGATCAAGCTGGATATGTCGAGAGGTGTGATGACGCTAGGAGACGAGGAAGTCATACTTCGGCAGGAAAAGGACTTCTGCGCTCGAGTGCTGCTACCAGAAGACACCGCTTTACCTGCACGGAGCCAAATCGTGACGCATGGGACGGTCGAAGGGCATCTACCCGCGGGTCAATGTGCACTACTCGAACCTGGAAGGCACGAAGAACAAGAGGTTGGACGCGGCCTACTGGTTGCTAGGTCTCTCATCAAGATCGGACCTACCACTCCAATTCGGCTAATGAACCTGAACAGCTTCCCGGTAACGCTGAAGAAAGGAACACCAGTCGGGGAGTGTACCACCGCTACCTCAGTGGTTCGTCAGCTGCAACGTCATCCCACCGAGCTTCGAGGACTCCCAGAGGAACTTGAAGGATTTTTGGACGAATCATGTCGCGACCTTTCGCCCGAACAGAGCGAGGAAGTGAAGAATATGATTATCCGATGGCATGACATCTTCGAGATCGGACCAGGACCACGGGGCAGAACGGATATCGTCCAGCACAAGATTGACACTGGGGATGCGAAGCCCATCCGACAGGTTCCGCGGAGGCTGCCGTTAGCCAAACGGGAGGACGCCGAGGAGATTATAAAGGAGATGGCGGTTGACAGTGTCATTGAGCCTTCGAGTAGCCCCTGGATGTCTCCTGTTGTATTGGTGAAGAAGAAAGACGGCACAACGAGGTTCTGCGTAGACTACCGTCTTCTGAACAATGTCACCAAGAAGGACAGCTATCCGCTTCCCAGGATTGACGATACGCTGGACACCCTAGAGGGGTGTAAACTCTTCTCTACTTTGGATCTCCGCAGTGGATATTGGCAGGTTGGATTGGCACCTGAGGATAAAGAGAAGACGGCGTTTTCAATTGGCACTGGGCTCTGGCAGTTTACAGTAATGCCATTCGGGCTTTGCAATGCTCCTGCCACATTCGAGAGGCTGATGGAAAACGTGTTAAGAGGTCTCTCTTGGGAGGTATGCCTGGTATACCTAGACGACATTATTGTGCTGGGAAAGTCCTTCACTCACCATCTGAAGAATCTGGAGAAGGTCTTCGAACGACTGCGTGCAGCGAACCTAAAGTTGAACCCGAAGAAGTGTAATCTCTTCCGAAGGCAAGTCAACTACCTGGGGCATATTGTGTCAGATAACGGAGTTGCTGTTGACCCAGAGAAGATAGCAGCGATCACCCACTGGCCAGTACCTCGAGATAAGCACCAGGTGAGAAGTTTTCTCGGGCTCTGCACCTATTACCGGAGGTACGTGAAAGGATTTGCTAACATCGCAAAACCGCTTACCAGGCTTACCGAGGAGAAAAGGACTTTCCATTGGGATCACGAGTGTCAAGCATCCTTCGAGGAGCTGAAGAGCAAATTGAGTAGTGCTCCTATTCTGAGCTATCCACGTCCTGAGGGCAAGTTCATTCTAGACACAGATGCCAGCAACATCGCTATTGGAAGCGTCCTCTCTCAGATCCAAGATGGAGAAGAAAGGGTCATTGGATATTTCAGCAAAGCACTCTCAGCTCCGGAACGCAACTACTGTGTCACAAGGAAAGAGCTTCTGGCAGTAGTAAAGTCAATAGAGCATTTTCATAAATACCTATACGGACGAAGGTTCCTCCTGAGAACGGACCATGCGGCTCTAATGTGGCTGCTGCGATTCAAGTCACCAGAGGGACAAGTGGCGAGGTGGATCGAGCGCCTTCAAGAGTATGACTTTGAATCCGCTCATCGTTCTGGAACGAGCCACAGGAATGCGGATGCACTGTCAAGAAGACCTTGTGAAGAAGGCTGCAAGCATTGTTCTCGACAAGAAGAGAAGCATGCAGCGGTATTGAGGACTACAGTTGTCATCGACAGTTGGCAAGATGCAGAGGTGTCAAAGGAACAGGACGAGGACCCGGACTTAAAACAAATAAAGGAATGGAAAATATCGGGGCGAGGAAGACCGGCCTGGCAGGATGTTGCTCCAATGTCGAAGAATGTAAAAACGTACTGGGCCCAATGGAACTCCATTTTAGTGGACAACGGGCTGCTGAAACGGGCATTGGAGAACGCGGAAGGAGATCAGCGTAGGGTACAGCTCATCGTTCCAAGGAATAAAGTGCCCGAAGTGCTTAGGGAACTACATGACGCTGTAACTGGCGGCCATCTTGGAGTTCACCGTACATTGGAAAAAGTGCGTGAACGCTTTTACTGGGCAAACCTTAAGGACGACGTGTTGGACTGGTGCAGGCGTTGTGCGACTTGTGCGGCTTCTAACGGACCAACAAGAAGAAAGAGGGCCCCTATGAAGAAGTACAACGTGGGAGCACCGTTCGAGAGGATAGCAATCGACATCGCTGGCCCTTTCCCTGTCACGGACGAAGGTAACCGATATATTCTCGTGGCCATGGACTATTTTTCTAAGTGGGTGGAAGCTTATGCCCTTCCGAATCAAGAGGCAGTCACGGTTGCAGACGTACTTGTGAAGCAGCTCGTCAGCCTGGACGCTGACCAGGGAAGAAACTTTGAGTCTGCAGTCTTCTCCGGAATGTGCGAAGCACTGGGGATACGGAAGACCAGGACAACACCTCTTCACCCTCAATCAGATGGCATGGTGGAGCGCATGAACAGGACAATGGGTCGATATTTGTCTAAAGTGGTCTCCGAGCATCAGCGAGACTGGGACCAGTATCTTCACTTGTTCCTGTTAGCCTACCGCAGTTCAGTCCATGAAGCAACCGGGCAGACCCCCGCAAATGTGGTGTTCGGCCGAGAACTTCGTTTGCCTTGTGATCTAAAATTCGGGTTCAAGCCTAATGAGGAAGTTAACGGAGAGGAATACGTCACGAATCTACGGAAGCGGATGGATAATATCCACGAGAAGGTTCGTGCAAACATCCAGGGAGCCAGTGACAGAATGAAGGAGCGTTACGACATCAGGGCAGAGAAAGGTGGCTTCCAACCTGGAGATTTGGTCTGGCTACATGACCCTCGAAGGAGGCGAGGCTACTCACCTAAACTTCAGAACTCCTGGGATGGCCCGTTTGAGATCATCAATAGGATAAACGACGTCATCTATAGAATCAGGAAGCAGCCAAAAGGAAAACCCAGGGTAGTCCATTTTAACAGACTGGCCCCTTACAAAGGAGACCATGGCCCGACAGAAGACCAGCAAGTCTGGAACCTAAATAACGTGGAGACCAGTAAGGTATCAGTTGCACAACCTAAGGTACAAGGTTCCCGTGGAGTAACTCAGGCAGTATACAGAGATATCTTCTCGTTACCCGCGGACTATTCTCTGGCCCATTGTGTAGCCGAAGATCTGAGGACTTCCCGAGGGATTGCAACGGTCTTCAGGAAGAAGTTTGCTGGAACTGAGGAACTGGAACGCCAAGGACCACGCGTCGGGAAAGCACTCCACCATACGCACGAAGGACGACACCTGTTCTACTTAGTTACCAAGTGTGCTACTGATCAGAAGCCCACATATGACGCACTGCGGCGAAGCCTCGACGACCTGCGGAGTAAGCTTCTGAGACTGGGTGCCACCAAGCTCGCGATCCCTAAGTTGGGCTGTGGATATGACGGCCTGGAGTGGAAGGTTGTCAGGAACATGCTTGAACAGATATTCGCCAACTCTGGAGTCGCCATATTGGTGTGCACGTTCAACCCCTGGAAAGGAAATGCGTCTCCATCGAGGGAAGCTCATAACCGCCCGATTTCTCCGGACTATGCTCTGGGGCAGAGCACTTTTAAGGAGGGGGCAGTGTTACGGTCAGAGCGGGAAGTAGGACCGGCTGACAGGATTAGGCAAACAATGGGATTAAGCGGAAGGGATTAAAGAAGTTGCCGAGGCCAATCTCGTTCAACCTGGATCGGCCTGGATGGTTCTCGATCTTGTTCCGAGTAATGCCCCACCACGACCTACCTTGCCTATATAAAAAGGACAGCGTTTTCGGCCGCGGCAGTCAGTAATAAGCCAGTGAGTAGCAGTCGTTAACTAGTGATAGTGCGTGAGTTACAGTGAGTTAGTATCAGTCTGTAATAAGTGCTTAGTGAGCAACAGTGACAATTAGTGGCCGTGCAATAAGTGTAATAAACTGTGTGGCAGTTTGTCTTATTTGGAGAGTCTTACGGTCGGTGGACTTTAGTTAGCGAACTGTAAGTGTTAATTTGTAATTGTAAACTATAGTGTAATATTATTGTATTTGTACAAATTTATATAAATAGTTTAGTTACTTAGTATAAACAATATCTTATATTATTTGTATATTATCTTAGAAATTAGATAACATTTAGTAGAATATTATTATTGTAAATTGATATTAGTTTAATAATTTAGTTGCTTTTAATAATCTCATTGTATTCTTTCTAATTTGTTAATAAATATTAGATTCTTGAATTAAGTAATAGTTTAGTCCATTTTACACCCAGTAGCCCGTAACAATATTTAAAGGAGATTTAGATTTTGTATTGGGGCCTGAGCTGAATAAACAGTATTTTAAATGTACTTTGTTCGATTTGGTACTGTATAATTTCCCTTCTTATTTTCATATGTATGATTATCGTTGTTTAAATATCGAACGAGGACTTATATATTTTTTTTTAATCTGTTCATAGGTTTCGTCTATTGGTCTTATTTATTATTTATATATATTTTTGTTACAATGTTGAACCGAAACAGGGACAGCCGGATTTGAATCCGGGACCTTCTCCACGGAAACTCAGTGCTCTACCACTGAGCTAAACCATTCCCCATTATGTTATGATTCTTTTCCTGATTTTCAATATCCATCATAGAACCATTCTTATACTATATTGCGGCTCGCTTTTTTTATTTGTTTTATCCTTAACGCTCCAGAGTTTCAGGATATTTTTCGTATCAGCGTTGGCTGTTGGCGTAATGAGTTGCCAATTCGTGGCACTTCCGTGTTTACCCGGTAGAAGGGAAACCCCCAACCACCCCCTGGGGTGAGGAATAAACTTAATATTCAGCAATCTATCGGGAAGGGGCGCAGAGCCTGCTGCCTTCCTAACCAATGACCCACCGGGACTTAACTTCTTCTTCCGCAAGGCGAAAAGAAAACAAGCGAGGTAAAGACTTTTTGTTAACTGAACTATAAATAATAATTATCATTATTGTTATCACTCCAAAAACTATTCGATGGTGATTATTCAATTTTTTTTTGGGAAATATTTATTTATAGTTTTATTTTTAAAATTCTATCCATGAAGAGTGCTGAGTTGATCTGCTGAATATCCCGGGTTCAAATCCAGCTGTGAAAGATAAATTATTCAATCCGTGAACAGCTATGTATTGACAGAGATGGATCTTTATACCCTTTCACCCTGCATCTTTACAGAAAGATTTTTTCTTTTTCTTTTCTCCACATGGTAACCCCATGGAGGAACCGTTTATTAATATTAGGACATGTGCCATGCTTAAATAAGCATACTACATGTCATTACTACATGATTTTTATATTCACAGATCAGTTTAGAGAATTACATTAGAATGCATTTAGGTATAAGTTAACAATATAGGAAATTTAAAATTTTCAGTTGGACTAAATTGATAATTTACATGTGAAAGTAAAATTAGAATTAATTTTATAATAATAAATTATAAAGTAAATATAAAAAAACTAATAATAAATAGCAAAATTTATATATATATATATATATATATATATATATATATATATATATATAATGTGAAATAAACTTAATATTTTAAGCACAGCAAGAAGGTTTTATACAATAATTTCTATAACTAAAAACATTAATGGATAAGTTTTAAATATAGAATATTATGTTTATATAGAAACCTTGTTTATACCTATGATATATGGGTTAAAGATTTAAATACAAAAAATAAGTTTAATTTAAATTTAAATTTATGAAAATTACATGGAGGATAAATATGTGAAGTGATAAGTTTTACAATACATTTCTACATCATAAAGCGTATCTTTATGAAACACTAAACTCACAATTCTTCATCTTTACTCAAGATGCTTTGATATAAAATGAGGAAGTAGGAGTTGAAATTCGGGCTGTTGAGAACGGTATGAATTTTTTCTTTCTAGTACCCAATTTTTTCATTCTTGTTGAACAAACGGTATTCTATTTTGATGCACGTATTTGAAAACGTTAGTGAGGTTTCGTATTTTATTATTTTTTTCTTCGTATTTTACCTGCAGGTTTATCTCTATCGCTATTTGATGATCATAATAGATTTTTAGTAAAAATTAAACTAATCCTTTCTCATCAAAAAATCTAATTATTTTAAAGTTTATTGTTTTTTTAATATTAATACCCTTGAATTATTCCTATGAGATAGTAAAAAACTATTGAACATGATTTGAAAAAAAGACCGAAAAATAACATTTTAAAATTTCAGGTATAGTTTAGTGGAATCGAAAATGGTTAATATTATACTAATTAATTTACTTGGCCATATCTACTAATTAATATAAAATATCTAAGTGTCAAAATTTTTAACATTCAAAAACCATCTATCTTATGAGATATCGTATCTTTAACATTAATCACATATTTTTATATTATGCAATAATAATTACAGATTTTAATAGTTATTTTAAATAATAATTACAAGTGTTTATAGTTATTTAAAAAAATAATTATATATATTACATTCGTTTGACTCGCCCCTTCAATAGATACACTACCGCATTACTAAGCTACATAGCGGGTCAGCTCTTCATATGTAAGGATGATGTAATTGTGAACCTTTTGAGGATTATCCTAGATTTATTTTGTTTTAATATATAGTAGGTAATGTGATATTTTTTTTTTGTTTTTTTGTTTTGAAATTCATCTTACTTCCTTTTTTAAGTTTGAAGAAACATTTTGACTAAGAAGAATTAAAATGTAATCGTTTTTATTGCTGAATATCTGAAACATTTCGACAGCCGTTATTCAGCGGGTTAATTTTTCTTAATCCCCCATACATGAACTGAAAAAATAACCAATATCCTGGGAAATACAGCGAGAGCTGAAATGAATTTGAACGAGGCTGCATACCTCTCAAGCGGTAAAAGTGTTTATGGTATTAGATATTGATTATGTAATAAGAAACGAGTATTACTAAATTTTACGATACCCAAACATACTTATATAACATATCACTCTTTCAAAAGAACAACGTCATAACACAAAAGAAATTTTTTTTCAATAGATGTATTGGAAAGTTCCATATGAGTTGAAAAAATAAATTTTTGATTATTGGTAACGTAATGCACGACTATTGCAATGGTGGTATTTAAATTCTTTTATTATCCATTTGTAAATTTTTAAAAGCTTGAAACTTTTTTTATTTTAACTTGTGTCATTATTTCCATAAACTTCAAGTTCAAACATGGTACAACTCAAAATACGACTTTATAAAAAAAAAAAACATGTAGGAAATGGAATATCAGATATGTCGTTCCTGAATTAAAATGCTTCAGCCTATACAATTGCTACAGGCTTAACTCTAATTTTGAGTTATGTCCTTATCCTTTTGAAGGAATATATATACGTTTTAGGTGATAATATTTCAGTCAGTTTGTCGGTTTGATTAAAATTTAAATTAAAACATTTTATTTAACAATTTACTACAAGTTTACAGAAAAACACTTCATTTGTAATATTTGATTAACAAGAATATAGAAATTCAATGATTGAATAGCAGAATAGAAGTAAGATCGACTTTTAGGCAAAAGAGACCCATAAATGTCTTTGCGCAAGCTGGTCTTTGGCAAAAAATGCGAAAAGGCCTTACTATTGTCTTGAAATAAAGCTTTGTAAAAAGTGTTTGTAGAATGAACTTCTTTCAGCGATGGTTATTATTCTTTTAAGGCACATTTACTACTTGCCTCTACTTTCTTTTAGTAACCTTTTGTATCTTGCGAGCTAGAGCTTTCCTAAATATTTCTCGTCATAGGAATACGAAGCAATCCATTTTTATATAAATAAAAAATAGGGAAAATAAATAATTTTCTCGTATAGGAATGAATTTTCAAATATTATTTGGCTAGGGCGAAAAATAACAAGTATTTTAATGAGAAAGGAGGGGTTTTATATTTCATGAATTTTTTATTTTTATATTTACTACTTTTTTTTAGTGGTGGTCTTCTCTCTCTCTCTTCTAGTTCTTAGATACAATGTTCTATTGAAATGTTTGTCTTTGTAATAGTTAATTTTTATAGTTTTTACAATAGGTAGAATGATTTTTATCATTCTTAAATATAGTGTAATTTTAATTCTGGAAATATTTTACAAATTAAAGAGTGTAACAGCAATTTAACACTCACTTGAGGAATAGCTAAGCTACTATTTAAATAATACGTGTCAATAATATTGAACCAATATTGTTCAATATCTTTGAGTCAATACTTAACTTTATTTAAATTGGTATATATGCCACTTTTATTAATTTAATTGCTTCTATGTGCTGATCAGATGGCGATATATTGGAAAAATACGATACTGATTCAATAATACCGAATGCGTATTGTAGACTATACAAAATTTCATTGCATATTTGTATTTTTAGAAATTAGCAGAAAACGACAAAATACTCCATTATCTAAATAACATTCTGTTTCACTAAACGAACATTTTTAAATGCTACGAAATAATACTTTTTTAATAATAAAATTGTAATGAAAATCAAAAAAATAAATATAGTTTATCCTCTATATTTATTCAGGAATAAAGCATAACAATGCAAATACGAGAATAAAATTTTTCTATTGAGATACCTAATTTTGGGAATGAATGTGAGATTAAAAAAAAAAGGTTTTAAATCATATAGTTTCATTTTTAGCTGGCGTTCTTAAAAATATTTTGGATATACAAATATGTGTGAATGGATAATATTTCGAAGATAACAAATATTTTGAATATTTCACTTAATGAAATATTATCAATTATTAAAAATAAATATAATCAGTATCAAGTATTACAAATACATAATAAACATAACTTCTTAGGCTTTTTGTTATGTTATTATACTCTTTTAATGACTCAGGCCGTCAGGAAAATACAAGGAACATTTCTAATAACTATTATTTTACACTATATTCTATCATTTTCACATAGTCTAAAATAGTAACCAATATTTTTTTCTTACAATGAAAACTATATTATTTCTAAGTGATTGATATGTTTTCATTTTATTTCTAATAGTTTTGTTATCATTTATTAATACGATATTATCAATAGATAATCTAAATAATATATATATACTTAACAATTAGATAAAGAATACTAATTTACTGAAACCCATTGAGTTTAAACCTTTTGAATAAAAAAAATGCAGAACTTTTGTACTATCGTATGCTATGGTTCATGAAATAGAGGATATAGGTGTATAAATTAATCTAAAATAAAATAGGATATACAAATGTGAACTAATCAGTTTTACAATATATTTCTATATTTTAAAACATATTTTCACCATCAGATTTATCAGTATCAGAATGTTCTTTCATCTTCTTTACAAAATATTTTATTGATGCTAATTGTCATTCTAAAATTGAGGAGAAATTATTTAGAGAGGGATTTCGTGGAATCCAGTTATTCCATTAGCGCCAGATTTTCCGTGAGTTCTTTTTATGTTTATATCAATGCTTAATTGACTTCATCTGAATTCATAGTTGCTGAAATTATATCGTGATAAAAGCTTTGAAAGGCTTCGATACCAGTAATAAAAAGATAAATATTTAATTTTTATATTTACTCATATGTCTCTGTGTGTGTGTATGGAGGAGGGCGGGATATCTCAGTGTGGAGAGTGCTGAGTAACTTTGCTGAAGGTTCAGGATTCGAATTCGGCTGTTGATAAATTATTTAACGTGTTAACAGCCACGGATGAACCAGTATTGAGAAATAGCTTCTGGGACTCACTTAGCCTTAATAAAGCAAGTGTTTTTGGTTGGAAGAAAAACCTCTTGATACCTCCCTGCACACCCGTTGTCCTAGAAACTATTAATGTCACAATCTACTGAAACCAAGAATGAGCTTCCTTGATCTAAAAGTTTATGTAAATAAAATTATATATAGCCATTTCATTTTATTACAGAGAGCTTTATTACTAATAAATATTTACCCAAAATTACTATTTCTGGAGTATATTTACCATGACCCGATCAATTTAATAGGATTTGAATGGACCTGTATAGGGTAGATCCTATAATTGGATTAGGCCCCTGTCCCTATAAATTGAATACCTTGGACCTTCATTAGGTTAAGTGGGGGAGGAACTTTATCGCTTCACATAACCTTCTTGTACGGTCATTGGTTATTGGTTAAGGAACAGTATATCTTTATGAAACACTAAACTAAAAATTCTTCATCTTTTGTTGCGATGCATTGTTGTATAATGAGGAAGCGGAAGATGACATTTGGGGGTGTTGAAAACGGTACCTTTTATTTACTACGAAAATCAGTAGATTATGCTTACTTAAGTTCAAGAAACTCCTTTTGGAGACAATTAGACTTAACCACCGGCTGTAGATAGATCGGATATATTTGGCTATACCATATTCTATTTTGAATGTTTACGTTGTGACGTATGCATTACGTACGTTAGTGCGTTTGCTATCTATTCCATAACTCAAAATTCCTGAAAAAAATAAAAAATTCGTATTAAGAGTTAATATATAATGAAGCTGCACTCACTTATTCTGTTTATTTAGTGTTACATAAATAAAACTAATTTACTAAAACCTCTTCATTGTAAAATAACCTAAACGTATTTGTTTTTAAATATTTTAGTCTGATATGTTATAGTTATAAGACAGGAGATATTGAGAAACAAAATGATATGTAGCAAATTTAAATATAAAAAATAGATGGTTTATAATATTTACAAGTAAATACGTGATACATTTTATAATATATTCTTTAAGTTTTATATTTTACCAGATTTATCTGTATCACTGAAATTTCTTAAAGGTCATAATAGATTTTTATTAAAAACTATCCTTTCTCTTAAAAATCGAATTATTTTTAAATTTAATGATTACGCTTTATATTAGTAGAAATTGTACAATAAACTGAATTAATTAATGAGAAAACCTTGAAATGCACCTACTATACAGTAAAGCGATATTGATGTTGGAGATTGTTCTTTAAAAAAAAAATAAGGTTTAAAAAAAATGGAAATAATATGTGAAATTCTCAATATAGTTTACAACTGGAAGTGGCGATAGTTACTATTGTTTATTATTTGTTTATTCGAAAGTATTTTATTTTCTAGTACCTACTAATCTGTATAACATATCTCTGTGTCGAAAACTTTAAATTTCTAAACCGTCTCTCTTATATATATCTAATATCTTTTCTATAAATATTTTTTAAAGAAAATGAATACACCATTCCTCCGACTTGCCCCTTCAATAGCTCTAGATACACTACCGCATTACTGAGCTACAAAGCGGGTCTGCCGTCCCTTCTTTTGTAAGGATGATTCAAACTATTGTCAGTATTCCAACTGTAAAGTAATAGTATATTCTATCGAAATGTTTTGGTATCAATAACAATCTTTTTTCTTTAGTTCTTTTACCTATTACTTTTTGTATTTTTCTCAGTATTCTCTAATAGGATTTTTAGAGATCATTTAATAAATCTTAAGTTGTAAAAGTAGGAACACTTTTTCTTGTACTATGAGGATTTGCTCAGTATTAAGAATGCTGAAGATGCCGGGATCGAATCCAGCTGTGGCAGGTAAATTTTTCAATAAGCCAACAATATGAATCCGGTTGGATCTTGAGACTCTATCATCAATGGGTGGTTAGCATAACAAACTACTTAGCCCAAGATCGCGGGTTCGTAGCCCGGCAGGTGGCCCTAGGGTTTTTTAAAAGGAGTACAAATCCCTGGTTATGCCGTCCTTCGGAAGGGACGTTAAACTGGGGTTCCGAAGTATCCGTTAAAAATCCCTATCCTAATTAAGCCTGGATAGGCAAAATGTAGAGCTCCCGATGTAGCATCGTCCGATTAGCGATAGGAGCATGAACAAACCACATAGAAACAACTCTCTCATCCATACTCTAAATTGTATACCCTTAATTTGGATTTAATCTGAAGATTAAGTGTGATTTCGGATACCTCTTTGCAGATCCGTTATCTTAGAAACAGTACAGTCTCTTACATGTACTGAAATCCGGTTCTTCTTGGAATTTAATTCAGGTCATTTGAGCCTCTGATTTATAGATTAATAGGTGCAAAAAGGAATCAAGAGTTACCAACTTCGACATTTTTAATTTAATTTTAATTTTTAGATTCTGTTATTAAATATTGTAGTTGTTCAATTTATAATTAAATACGTCATTATTTATTAATGTATTTTATAAGTTGTTGTTATTGTTATTATGTCATTTTTATTACTTTATTATTTCAATATTTAAGTTTTAAAAAATCTGTACGTTTGAATTTAAACCCACCCTTTAACTAAATAACTATTAACCAGCATGAAGTACATGAGGATAGATATATATTGATTGAGAATGACCCTCCAGTGAATATGATGCTGGATGTAAGATAGATTAATGGTTTATACTAATTGTCGACTCTGGAGCCGTATCCCTAACGAGCTCGAGTCCTCTTTCGTCCATATATCATTATTATTTATCTTCTATCCAATAAACAATATTTTATCTATGTTTTTTCTTTTATTTTTATTGATCAGTTCGTCCATATTTGCTCTTCATCGGTATTCTCTTGTAAAGGATTCACTAATAACTTTATTAATTTTTTTGTTAACACAATGATTCAATCAGGAAATGATTGTTTTTAAAAATAACTGTTGATAATGATATAGCTGGTTGTGGGCTTAGTTAAACCCCCATTTACTGTTGAAACATATAAACAAAATGACAAATAAAAAGAATAAATGTTATACGAACAAGATGTAAATCGAGCACTTTGTTCTGAGTACAATGTTTTATTCAAAACTTTATTCTGTATACTGTATAATAATAGAAATAACTACAGAAACTAATTTTATCATTCCTTTATTCACTAAATATCATTCTTTTAATAAATATAATATATATATATATATATATATATATATATATATATATATATATATATATATATAGATAGATAATGGACATAAACTTCGACGACTAACTATGCAATTAATCAAACACTTCTCTAATCAAAGGTGTTCTGCTATAAATTTATAACATTTCTCGGATCTCAGATATTAGGTCGAACAGTGTATACTTAACTTTTGAAGATTGTTTCTGGGGTATTAATTAATAATTATAACTACAAATAAATTGACCGAAGGTTACGTTCTGACTGATTGTAGATATTTATCAAAGAGTAATGGTTTTGACAAATTGATAATTGATAAATAGTTTTGATAAACCTTTATTTGAGTAATAAAAATAATGGTTTTGATATAAATAAATGCATATAAATGTACTGACAAAAAAAGTAGTTTTGAATTTTTGCAAATGTATATTTCACTTGTTATTACTATTGTTAATATTACCGTATTTAATAAAAGGATTATTTTCTACTGAAAAACATGAGTGAGCATGAATCAAAACAAACCCAAGTTAGGAAAAGGGTTTTCCAATGACTGTTCCACTGGGGTCTGGGAATCGCATTCCTTATAACAACATAACACCCAATTCAATCTCCTCTAGAACCTTTAAAAAACTATTCTCTGACTGAAGGTTTGTATATTTTTTCCTCTTTTTACGTAAAACTTTATTGTATGGTAAATTACTTTGATGAATATATAAAGGTGTGTTAAAATTTAAAAATTTCTCAGATCTTGTATGTAAATAATGGATAGAATAGACATAAGTTATGAAGCTTCTTCCTTGCATTTAGTAATTACCAAGAAAGCATTAATAAATAATAAATTAATCGAAGATGACTTATTTATCATGAAGCCAATAAATTTTAGTACACATATTTAATATAAAAGATAGGTGATATTCCCTATCTAGCGGCTGGTCAACTCCCGTTTTACAAAATATACGTATTTTTCAATCTCATTCAAAACTCAATTACTATAAAACTAAAACATCAAAAACGTCAGTTTTTTTACACCCCATTTTTATATTACTACCTTGTGTGTAAAATGAAATCATTAAAAACATTTGTATAAAACAGAGGAAATTTTAAAATGGATACTACCATTATTAATATTTAAGTATGAAGCAAATTTCATTGTAAAAACAGCTGGGATTGCTGCCAAGGAGTGAGCAGTGCACTACCTGTTTTTGCTCGGAGATAGTTCGGGTATTCGCTCATCGTGTGCAGTGGAATGCTGACTGAGAGATATAAGACCGACTTGGATTCGTTGTTTGTTTTTTTAGTACACTTATTTTTCAAACTATCTTTGAGTTATTCAATGTGTTGAAGCTGGGAAGATGCGAAAAAGTTGAGTATTACGGTTATGGATAAAATTAATTCTGAATTTTCCTGGGAGAAATAATGGTGGAGAAATAATTTTCCTGGGGAATAAGAAGTGTAATGTCTTCGTTACGGTCCGTCCCGCTTTAATTGTAAAATGAAATATTACTTTTTTTACAATATTATATTACAGTTATATTATATTACAATAACATCATAGTATATTATACAATATTAAAATTTCAAAACCGTATACAGAGGTTTATAGTAAGGCACACCTCCCCACAAAGGACGAAATCAGACATAATACACGAGACCCTCGGACTTCCGACGGTAACGGACTTCCTCACACGGAGGCGTATCGAATTCTTTGATACCCTCCAAAACTGCACGAACCCACTATTCAACACACACCGACAGGCCGACTTCAGCTCTGGCAAACACATGTACAGATACTCAACATGGACTGAGTAAACTACTCACGAACTCCAATCAGAAAGAACTGAACCCCATCACTAGACCCCCCCCCCCACTCATACCTACCTGATTAATCTCAAGAAAATTCAATGCAAAATCCTATCTTAAAATGCACCTTGTGCAGTACAAGAGATGCCATGTATTATATTTATATGTTTACGTCAAAAATTAATAAAAGCCAAGGGGCTAAGAAAAAAAAAGTTTTTTTAGCCACTAAAGCTAGCCACAATTTTTTTTGTTTGCCCATTATATCATTAAGTTCTTTGACTTCTCGATTTAGTCTTCTTTCATAGGATGTCAGGTTAATATAGACTGCTAGCCTCAAGTTATCAAGTATTATATCTATGTGTTCTATCCGTAACTCCATAATCTTTATTAACGATTCAGCTTTCCTCTCTCATATTGCTACAACCAAAGTAATTATTCTACATCAATCCGTTATACTTATTAACCGTACGAGGTCCTATATTTCTTCTTCCGAAAAAAGCCCAAACTTCCTTCCAGAAAAATGAACAAAACTTCATTCCTAGTAATCCTCCACGCGATTTACGATAAAAATTGAAAATAATAATATTTTTAAAATATTACTTATGTGAATCGTATAAGTTCATATTCAAAGTTCTCAAGACTTGCTATAATAAAAAATATTCTCGTATGCAATTGCCTGAATATGGTGAGGAGAATTTTTAAAAATCTTGACATCTTTTAACCCGTAACTGGTGAGGTGGGGTGCTGGGGCACCCCACAGTTTTTATACCTGTAGATAAGTAAACAATGGATGCGTGGAGGGGGTATGACGTCTCTGTACCTCTCAGGGGATTAGTCAGGAATGAACCTGTTCATTTGGAAGCTCATTCTGAATTCTCAGTTGTGAGTGATTGTCACAAATACCGCGTCTGGGGTGCTCTTACACCCCACCTCACCACTTACGTTAGTTTTTCAGAAACGTTTTCTTTCCTTTACTTGGTTATCATGGCTGGCTCTTCTAGTAGAATAAGGCCTACTGATCCAGGATTCGAAGAATGGGTGCAAAATATTTTACAAAATGAGGAGAGTGATTTTAGTGATATAGATGATTTAGTAAGTTTTCATGATAGTGGTTCCGAACAAGGTCTATCGGAGAGTGACGAATGTGATAAAGGACCAGCATCACCAACTCCGCAGTTCTCTTCGGACATATCAGATAAAGAGGAGGAAACTTTACCTCCAGCAAAAAAGAAATCATCTGTGTCTTATTATGGCAAAAATCGCTTCAAATGGTCATCTAAACCACCAGCGGCAAACGTTCGTACCCGAGCCAACAATTTAATTTCTCATTTACCTGGAGTTATTGGACCAGCAAAACAACTCGGCCGATCATGCACCCCAAAATCAGCTTGGGAGCTGCTCTTTACTGAAGAATTGATGGCCGAAATATTGTTGAGGACAAACGAGAAACTTGTGAATGTTAGAGAGAAGTTAGCAGATACAGATCGGTGTGATTATAGAGATCTCACTATCGAGGAGTTAAGGGGTTTCTTTGGGCTCCTAATGTTTTCAGCAATTTTTAAATCCCAAAATGAAGATCTGTTATCCCTATTTGCAACTGATGGTACCGGTCGAGACATATTCCGAAGCGTTATGTCTCTGAAGCGCTTTTCTGTTATTCTTATCTGTCTACGTTTTGACGATGCCAGCAGTCGGCGAGATAGGATGACTTATGACCCAGCGGCTCCCATATCCTGGTTATTTGAGAAATTTATTAAAAATTGCCAGGCATGTTATTCAATTGGTGAATATGCATGTGTAGATGAAATGTTAGTCGGCTTTAGGGGGAAGTGTAAATTTAAAATGTACATCCCCAATAAACCCCGGAAATATGGCCTGAAAATAATGGTGCTGAATGATGCCAGAACTCATTATTTCCTGAACGGTTATTTATACACAGGGAAAGACAGTGATGGAGTGACTCTATCAGAAGCTCAAAAGAAATTTAGTAAACCAACCCAAGCTGTTCTCCGATTGGCTACACCGATTTTCGGAACCAATCGTAATATCACTGCCGATAATTGGTTTTCTTCACTAGAACTGGTGAATGAGCTAATGAATAATAAACTTACATACGTCGGGACACTTCGGAAGAACAAAAAGGAAGTGCCAGTAGATTTTCTCCCGGCTAGAAAAAAAGAAGTAATGTCCAGCTTATACGGCTTCACAAAAGATATTACATTGCTCTCATTTGTGCCGAAAAAAAATAAATCTGTCTTACTTCTCTCATCCATGCATCACAAGGTTTCTACGGACCAAATTACAAAGAAGCCCGAAATTATTATCTTTTATAATGAAACAAAAGGCGGCGTTGATGCGATGGATGAAAAATGTGCCACCTACTCAGTAAGCCGACGAGCAAACCGTTGGCCGTTGTCTATATTTTTTGCAATTTTTAATATATCTTTGGTAAATTCCTACATCATCTTCTCTGCGTTTCCAGAAAATCCATCACAGCTAAGATTAGATTTCGTGAAGTCTCTAGCCATGGACTTAGTACATCCAATCCTACGATATAGGCTTCAACAAACCAATATACCTCGGGAATTACGAACCATTATTTCACGAATTCTTCAAGAACCTATACTTCCACCAAAAATGTTGCCCTTGAAAGAAAAGCGTCAGGGGAGGTGTTCTGTGTGCCCCAGAAAGCAAGATAAGAAAACTAAAATTCAATGTGAAAGATGTGAATCTTACATTTGCCAAGAACATACCCACCGCTTATGTGAAAATTGCCTCTCTTGATCCCTTGTGAAAAGTAATTTAATATGAATATTTTGAGTTTCTTTTTATATATGTTGTTAAACAAAGACTACTTTATATTTAATTAATTTATGTAACGTTCAAATTTGTTTTCTTTTGATTTTTTTAAATACTAAATAGAACAATGCTTTTTTCATATCCTAATTGAAATAATAACAATAAATAATAACTAATGTTAATTATAATGTTAAAATCCTTTTTCATTTAATGTCTAAGAGTAATATAAAACATAATTTCTCAAATTGTTTTATTTCTTTTAACCTGAATATGAGTTAGGGATATTTAATTAGTGGGGTGTCACAGCACCCCACCTCACCAGTTATGTGACTATGAAAACACCTCACCAGTTACGGGTTAAAATTAAACGGTTTCTTCGAATTCAGAACCTATAAATGGAATTTCCATAAAATGGTAAAATATAAGCTGTCAGGTACTTTATTTTGAATTCATTAGGGGGGAAAATCATTTCTATTCTCGATTGTTAACAAAGAATGAGGTTGCCTGCTTTCGAGGAAGGGAATATGCGAGGGCGGGAAGCGAACGGTAGCTCGCTCGAGTGTGACGGGCTCAGTATTATAAGGGCCAATGTAATCCTTGCAGGGCACCGTCCTCTTTCAAAAGAAATCTTACGGCTCTTCTGAATATCCTTTCGGTCTCCGTGTATTGATTTCTCTCTCTCAAGGGAAAAGTTATTCCAACCAATCTTTAAAGAAAGATCGTGGGACAGTGGTGGAGTGCTGAGTTGCCGTGCCAAGGTTATTAAGCTAAAATACTTTGGGATCTAGAGTCCCTCCTAGGATTCACTCAGGCTCTACAAAGTGTTCACTCAAACCAAGAAGAAATTCTGGCGTGTGATCCCTGACTTAATTTTCCTGCATAACCGTTCTCCAAGAAACAGTAAAGTCTCCACTATTTACTGAACTCAAGACTCTTCACGGGTCGTACCTGTGCACTTTTTTGTTTTTTTTTAAACAAAAGTATGAGTACATAAGAGTTATATTTGGCCATCGAATCAATCTGTGTCTTATTCTTATTGTACGGAAAGTTCAAGAGATGCCATTCAGATGTCTGAATCACGGCCCTTCCCTAATGCGTTTTGGTTTGTTTTCTTTAAATTGATTATTACAATAAATAAATTAGTAGCAAAATTACTTTTTCTTCAAAATTTATTTTAAATGAGCATTTTTTTTCTCTAGTTTCTAGTCTTTTTTCCATCCAATCCCTGGCCTGAATAAATTAGAGGCTTTCGAGATGTGGACTTACAGAAGGATATTAAAAAATCCCTGGACCAACCATGTAACAAATAGACAGGTTCTAGATCATTTAAACCAAGAAAGATAATTACTCCATATCACCAAGTTCCGCAAAACATCTTACCTAGGACATTTACTGAGGAATCAAAAGTATTTTCTGCCCCAATTGATCATACAAGGTAAATTTGAAGGAAAGCGCGGAATTGGAAGAATGAAGCTCTCTTAGATCAGAAACATAAGACATTGCACGGGTTTGAACTAAGAAGAACTGATCAGAATAGCAAAAGATCGAGAGTTTGAAGTAATCGCCAATATTCATTGATTGAATATGGCAACATAAGAAGAAGTCTTTTTTTATAACCAGCAGTTAATAAAACAGAGAACCGGGATTGAAAATACCGTTTATTGATATAAAGTAGCCGATCGGATATAACTAGCTTATTATCTAAGTAGAGGGCTACGATCCCAACACCATTATAATGTTAATAATGCTAGATATTAGTTGCTTTCAATATTGAATTGACTCATATTGGTAATCATAAATAGAGTCATCATAAAATGTCTTAAAAAGTACTCCACGTTTTTTTAACATAAAATGATTTTTTTTTTCACAACACCAGGCTTATTTTAAACTTATTGAAAATTAATTTCTACTTTTTAAAGCGTGTTTTTCAAAACAAATATTCATATTATATATTTTAGTTCGGCTAGCTAGAAAAGCTTATTTTTTAGTTTGTCATATTATTACTTTTTTGGTTGCAAAATATAAGAAACTTCCCTGTCGATTCTGCCAGTAGTCGTATACTTGTTTCTAAAATTAAACCATGTAAGTCTGATTACTTGGGACAAGACACTACCGTATCTTCGGTTATTAAAATTCTGAAGATCCTGTGAAGGATGAGACATATTTATTAAATTATTGTATTGTCATTGGTCCTTAAGAAGTGTGCAAAGTTCTCAATTTAATTAGATGCCTTAGTGTGGCCGAAAATCGACTTCATAGATTCCATTCCTTTTTTTTTTCATTTTTCGAAACAATAAATTTCATAGAGAATTTATTTTGATGTTAAAAAGAAAGAAACGATTTCAAGTGAATAATATATTATCAGAATATATTTTTTTTTAATTCTCCCTCAAAGTAATTTATTTTTCCTAAAAGATATATATCGCGTAGAATGAAGTGTGAATTTTCGATTGATTCAAATGTTTTGTTTCCGCAATATTATTTGATTTTATACTATTACATGTGTGTGTTTAATGTTTTCCTCGTGTGTTTTTTTTTTTGCAATATGTATCCCAAAAGGTATGATGATAATGAGCCTATGGTTTCTATTTTTAGTTGAAGACTTAAGAAATAGTGCGAGAGAGTTTCTTTAGCAAGCTGCGTGACCTCTATCTGACCTCTAGAGGCTAGGCTTTGTGCATCAGGGTGAGCCATATTCAATAGTCTTCTCTCGTCCAGTATTATTTCTTCTTGGTGTTACATTATTGATGTTTATGTGTATGATACATGATTTTATGTATTTTTTAAAAATATTTTAATATCATGTAATTGTTGTATTATCTAATTGACAGATTATATGTGCTAACTGTACATGCACGGTTGTTAAGTTTGTTTGAATGCATGGGTATTATGAATTTTGTCTTTAGTATTCTGTATAACTATTAATACGTAATATTAAAATTTATTTTTAATCTTAGTAATTGGCCGAAAATTAAATTTATTTTTTATCATTTAATCACTTAACAACAACACATTTTTATAGTACAGAACAAGATTCTTATTTATTTAATTATTTTTCAGGAATGATGTATACTATTCAAATTTGAACAAAAGTAGTAATTTTTTTTTTTTAAATACAACATTGTTAACGTTTCACAACATCGGCCCCTATCTTCAGGACAGAAGCTAAATTATATAAACAAAATTTTTTTTTTACTCGGGATCAGGCCTACAAGGACCACACAAATATCACTCACTACTCGTAGCTTCTTTTGTTAGAAAAGATAGTCTAGCACTCACACTTTTGAAATAAATGACTACGACCAAAAAATTTGTGTTGGTCTTAAAGTCTGTTCTCCAGATGTGGCATCTTCTTAATCACCGTTTTACCGATTTTTCCTTTTAAAATTCGGTAGTTGTTAGAATCAAATGTGTCCTCATTCAAGAACCTGGTCTCTTGAAGGGTCAAGGTTATGATTTGAAGTTCCATTGTTAGGTGGTTTAATATTTTCTTCTTGAATTAAGGTTCCAACAAATTATTTTCTCTTTTTATTGAATTTAGAAATGTTTTTATGGTGCTCCGATTCACCATCATGTAGCTCCCAACTCCTAAGAACTCTCTGACCAGATTGCTCAATTTTTTCTGCTGATTAACGATTTCCATAAGAATGTGAGTCCATAATATTACGGTAAGTGTGGGTTGGACAAAATCCAAGGTAATACGAGGAACTTTGTGAGGCCAAGAGGTTGTTTTCTTATATATTATAATAATAACTAGATTATTTATAATAATAACTGCATTATATTACAACAATGAAGCTCATTGAGGAGTTTTCTCAGTAATTTATTGAGACGTTAAAGGTATACAACAAAACATTAATTGTTTTTTAAATAAAAAAAATGCATGCAATGCACTCCTTTGTCATTACAAAGGTGTTTTATTATTTCAATATTTCTAGAATTTTCCTAGAATTGTAAATTTTAAGATTCATCGAAATTTAAAATTTAAAATTTATTTTTTATCGGTTAATACTTAAGCCTTGTAGGATAAAAAAAAAAAGTAAACCCAAAATTTACTGTTCTTTGGTTAGTTTCTTTATTTATCTTCCCTTTATATCACCATGGTTAATCGGAGGATGCAACAGCGAGAGCCCTAAATTTTACCTATCCAAGTATAATTAGGATATTTTTATTTTGAATAGAAAAGATTTGGCCTGGCCGGGATTCGAACCCGGGTCGTCTGCATCTCTAGGACAGTGATCTAACCACTTCTAGGGATCGTATCCAAGTCAGACAAATCCATTCTCTATACCGATCCTACGAGTATATCCCCGTGTTCTCGCAATTTTTGCGATGTTTACAAGGGAAGAACATTACTCATTGAACATTACTTTAATTGGGATCTTGTTGACTTAACTCAATTTGATATTTATAATTTATTTTTATTTATTGTTCTTTTGGTGGTGAATATTTTTATTTTGAAGAGAAAAGATTGAAAAATATTCACCATCAAAAGAACAATAATTAAACATATAATTTGGATATGGGTATTTAAGGTTGCACCGCACTGACTCCGGACCACCACTTTTCGCCCCCTCCGAGAATTTTTTACTCACCTTAATTTTCATAATGCTGTCCAAAAGAACTTTGAAAATGGACGTCGAATCATATCTGGCTTCATGGAATTATCTGTATTCCTGGATATACATTATGCAACTTTGCTTGTATATAAAGTAGTTCTATTCTCTAGATAGGAATCGAAACCCCTGAATGTTAACAATGATTAGCTTTTGAATAAGATATGTACTTTAATAAAAACGTAATTTTAAAATCTTTTAAAACGTAATTTTTAAATCCAAATTAAATAAACATTTACTATTAGGTATATAATGAAGAAAGAAAAAATCACATGGTTCAGTTATGTGTGGTATAATAATACTAACAAATTTTGTTTGTGTGAAGAGTTGTAAATTTGACTGCTAGTATAATCATATTGGTGTTTTCTGAGTGTTGTTTTGAAGCATGTCATTACTTACTTGATCGGTGGATGTTGTGATTTTCTCTAAATTAATGTCATAATTGTTTTTAGTCATATTTCTTCGTTCAAGTGCTGTTACAAAGATGCCCTTACAACTATGATTAAGGAGATCTAAATTGTTTTACGTTGAAGTTATATAAAAGACGAGTGAACAACTAAGTATGACAAAAGTTTTAAATAAAAATGCCCACTAGCAGCAATTGTTATTAATAAAGGTATTAATGATTATTAGAGATATTAATGATCGAACTAAGGAATGGTTAAATAAGCAGATGCCTCAGGATCAAAACAACCTGTACCACTACAACCCGGAAACGGGTCTGGGTTCAGTACATGGTAGAGACTGTACTGTTTCTTGGACAACAGTTGTGCAGGTAGGTGATTTGTCCTAGATCACGATCAACCGACAGAGTTTCTGTTCTTACTTTGGGTACCTACTTTTATCCATCTCCGGCCGCTAACAGATTAAATAATAGTCTTGACAGGAGCGGGAATTGAACCCAGGACCTACGGCTCTACCACCGAGTCACTCCGCTCTCCTAAAGATGAAACTAATCCAAATGGATCCAGGAAGAGTAAAAATGTATATTTTCGTTAAAATTCTGGAAACCTAAGTTGTATTGTTTTTTTTCTTCGTGTATGAAAACATCACGTCTTATATCTATTTACTCCTACTTGTACATTTGTTCTTCTTTCTTTAAGTAGACTTCCAATATGGCGATGTAGAAAGAGTTTGAAGATTCCTCTGTAAAATCTTTTTTCTTTTTTCCATTATAGTATAATGCACCTCTTCTCTTACCTTTCCTCTGTTTTCTCTCATTTCTTTTAGACATTTGTACAATAACCTTTCTTTACCATACTATTCGCTTTCATCAGAGGAAAACTAAGTTAGCCACAATGCCCTCTCATGCGGAATAATTTTTGAAAAAAAAGGAAACTTGTTTTTATATAAAATATTTATATATTTTATATTCTACTTGCCAACATAGAGAATAGAATTTCTTCAAGATAGTTGATGATAGAGATTATTTCTTAATTACTTTATCCTGAAATATTGTCATTTAAATTAAATAGTTATCAAATCGTTTATCATTGCTGAAAAAATTAAATTCTTGGATATCGATTTTATTTAGTTTACAATATTGATATGTGTTACCCAAATATATCCTGGTGTAATAATAAGATAAAAGTAATTAATGGAAAGTTCATTTTTGTTTATTATAAAATAGAAAATATTACTTCAAAACTTAAAATCTAATGTTGATTCGAGTGAGAATCCATAAAAATCACCATTTTAAGGTTATTTTACTGTAAAATCCAAAGTTACAGATTAAAATTTTAAAATGAAAAATACCGAACAATCAAATTCCTCTCGTATTCAATCCTTGCAATCCAAAACCCTTCGCAAAATCCTAAACGCTCCCTATTTTGTCACAAATAAAACCATCCATAATGACCTGAACGTTCCATATGTTACCGATTTAGCCCATTCCAGATACATATCATTCCACAATAAACTCCAGGCCCATCCAAACCCACTAGTTTCCATCCTTGCACCCAATTCCATCCCGGACAATCCTCATAGGCGTCTGAAGAGAAGATGGCCTCGGGACCTTCTATAATAGAAATGTAATTAGAGTGCTGCCAATAGGTAGTGTCTCTATATGTCCTTTCATGTATTTATTTATTCATACAGCCCTTGTACTAGATGCATATATTACAGTTGTACAATTCAATAATATAATTTAAAAAAAAATGAAAAATAAAAGCATTAGTTATTATTAACAGGGAACGAAAATTTCAACATTAAAATTTTTTTTCAATTAGAATCGATCCTATTTAAACTAATTTGAGAGAGGAACGATAAAAGTAATTCATAATTAATTTATTTTAAAACTTAATAAACAAAGGAGAAACAAATTTTAGTTTTGCCTATTTGTAAAAAAGAAGAAATTACCAATAAATTAAAAATGTTAAAATCTCTGACAGTTCGATGAGAATCGTGCTTTTTAAAATTTATTTTGAAAGATCCATAAAAATAGTTATATTTTTTTTACTATTCCAATATAGTTTTATGCATTATTTTAATAGAACTACGAAATAAAAATAATTTAATTAATAATAAACAAAGGGAAATATATAATTTTAATTTTACTGGTCTATGAAAATATGACATCACCCCAATAATAAAAATGATTATAATTCTATCAGTATTCCACCCTTTTAAGGTCAATCGAGATTTTATGAATATGCTATTGGTTTATTTTATTATTATTAGAAATCAATAATTTTATATTCTAATATAAATATGAAAAATTTATAAGTTTAATTATTCAATTGTTTTGTTAAATAAGAAATTTATAAATTTGTAAGGGAATTAGTGTATTTATTTATGTAAAAAATGATAAACAAAGGGAAAAAAGAAAATTAAACTTTGCTGGTCAGTTTTAATATCTGTGGTTAGGTAATTTAAGCACGACCCCTTAGGTAAATTGAATTTAAGACAGAATAGAGAATGCCTTGGTTGTTACTGTTAGCAAAAGACTCTCAAAGATTTCCAAATCGCTTTAGAACATTATTCTTCTCATGATTTCAATTATTTTAATAAATAGTAAATGGCAATAAAACATTTTATAATAGAATACATATTACATTGCAACTTTGGGGAGATTTCTACGCTATCATGCTTAGCTGAAATTATAAATTACAATAAATATATACATCGTTTTGTTTCAGATAAATTAAAATAAAATGATTATTTTATAATTAATAATCATATAAATAATATAAGGCTTTGCATTATTTTTTTTATCTACTTAAAAGCAACAAATTAATGATTGGAAATGTTGCTACATATTTGTTTAAAAAAACATTATTGCAGTATTTTAGCGATAATTTCTAAATTAGTATAAAGTTTGCTTTGTTGAGTGTATTCGTAGTTTCCAAATAATTTTTCAATATGTGAAAATGGGTTGCAGAAAATCCGATTAGGACAAGAATAATTCGTCAATCAAAAGGTGTATTCAGAAATTTAATCCTTTATTTTTAATTTTAAACCTATATCAATTTTCGAATTGAAATAAAATTATTCACGATTGTTTAAAACGTAGGCACAGCGTTATTATTTGTTCTTTTTTTATTTAAACAACTATTTTTAGTGAGTCTGGCACCTAGGATTGCTTTATAAACTGCGCCAATTCCTACCTCCTACATATTTTCTCATTATTCAATCCAGGTCATTCAAAGTACATCACAATAATATATTTTCATCCCGCTTTTCTCGATCTGCTGTGTTCTTCAAGGCAGTATCCTCGGCCCAATCCTCTACACAGTTTATACAGCCGACATCCCAACTCATCCTAATACTATTCTTACCACGTATGCGGATAACACATGTCTATTATCAGTCAACACCGAACCAGTTATAGCATCCCATACTCTTCAATCCCATATCACAGACCTTGAAAAATGGTGTCAAACCTAGAATAATAAAATAAATTCCCACAAATCTCGTCAAATCACTTTTACCCTCCGTCGTAAACCAATGACTTGAACAGGTCCGGTACATAGGACTACACCTTGACAGAAGATTAACTTGGAATCGTCATACGAGACTGAAACGAGCACGCTGTTTCAGGCTACTTTAGAATTTCCTATACAAACACTCTAAGATCTCAATTACATACAAAGACTCATATACATGACAATCAGCAGACCCATCTGGACTAACGGAATACAGCTTTGGGGCTCCACGAAACCATCCAATTCCTCTCGTATTCAATCTTTACCATCCAAAATCCTTCGTAAAACCCTCAATGCTCCTTTCTTTGTTACGAGCAAAGTAATCCATAATGACGTTGATGTCCCTTAATTTGTTGCTGATTTGGTCCGAATCTGAATATTAATCTTTTCATCAAACTTCATTCCCATTTAAACCCACTAGTTTCAAACCTAGCAACCTCTTCAATTCCTGATAATCCTCCGAGGCGTCTGAAAAGAAGATGGTCTCATGATCTTCTAAGTTCAACATACTATTTGACCACTGGTTAGTTTCTCTACTTGTCATTTCATGTCAATGTATACATTTACTCTATTTACTTGTTGTAATAGTAAATACAGGTGTAAATTTCATAGAATATATTATTTAAAAAAAAAAAACCTTTACTACTGCCCCTTTTGAAGTATTGCTTGGGTTCAGTATGGCCGTACTGTTTTTAATCTAACGATAGTGCAAGGAAGTGACGAAATCACACTCAAACTCTTTTCCTAATTCCCCCCGTTTCCCCCCTAATTAAAGATACCCACTTTATATGGGCTGGACGAGCATGAGGAGGGTCGGCAGCTTCGGTTGGGTTCGTCCAAAGCTATTATCGGATTAAGTAATAAATCTGGCACAGTTGGATTTGAACCCGAGACCTTTAGTATGATAAGGGTAATAAGGTAGCTCACACCCAGTAATTAGCATATTAAATTTAATCAATTAATTAAGGGATTGTCCAGGATTAATGTAATAAAACCGAGTATAATGGTGACTAAGATATATACTTCACATGCCCTGTTGAAGAAGCTATCCTTTTTAAGTTTATTTCTTAACCAATTCCCAAGACAGGGTTGATCAGCTTAGTGGTACAGCAGGTTTTACGAGCAAAAGTTAGTAGCAAGGCTTAAAATCGGTGGCTATATTAGACAGTTAGGTGGCAGCTGGAAAATAGGCCGTGGAAGCTATTGAGGGGGCTGTAAAAAGGGACGCGCAAGTACCCACCACTTTCCCTAATGATCCTTTCTTTGATCTGCAACCGCTTTTTTTTCTTTTTTTCTTTGTTTGTTTTTTCTCCAAACAACTTTTTGGTATCGGAAGGCTCCTAACAGCTCCTTAAACTATGATTAAAGCTCTTCCTTGGGACTTTGCATTTGACAGATATGTATGATGAATATCGCTCTTTCGTATGCTACTATGCTGTCCTCACTTGCATCTCATTTAAGAAAGTTAAGATCCATTGATATAATTCATTTATATATGTTAGTAGCGGTATGCCATAGAGGTACACTAATGCTGTAGAAATATCAATTAAAATGAATATCCCTCACTATTCCAAAAGTGTAAGTAGTTGATAATCTAGGAGTTTTGATAAATAAACATTCTTTCATATCAGATAAAATAACTTTACTTTCAGCATACGGTGATTTTTGTTACATAGAATACATTTCTATTTACAAAATGACCTTTATTGTTATATGCGAGTGTTTAGTCCTGAAAATTCCTAAATGATATTCACAGGTATCTTCTCAATCTGCTGACCTGCCTACAACCACCATGTCTCTTCTTCCAGGTACAGACCCTGGGAGACACGATGAGGGTTTACTCTAGCTGTTCAGTAACCTTCACAGGCTCATTCTAATTCATAGAATATTGACATATGTCACATCTAAAAAAACAAAAATCTTTTCCCCAATTCATGTGGGTGTTCATGGAGATATCCATACATCATCATCAACGTAAGGTGATTCTTGTAAAAGTAAAACTACTAACATAAAGAGTTTCATTTAAATCAAGGGAATGATCATTGATGTTAAAAAAGTAACTTAGTGTGTACGGCATGTATTGCTGAGCTGTGGTCCAGGGTTCAAGTCCGGTTGTTGCTAATAACATGCATGGATCCTGGGGGATTTGCATACTCTCCTGGGGTTTAACCAGACTCTATGAAATTAGAACCCTTAATTGGAGTAAAAAGTTGGAATGAGCGTAATCTCGGACTAATCACCTACAGGTGCATTCGTTGTCCTAGAAACAGTACAAGCTCTAACATGTACTAAATCCAGGTGCCTTCAAGGTTTTTAGCGGTTAAAAAAAACATGTAGGCATCATGAATGTTGTCGAAGCTGCATTGCCAGCTTTTCTCTAAAGCCAATAAAACGCAATGTACTATTGATAAGGCTTGGTGTACCGTAATTCAGATCATAGAGAAGCGATTAATCGATTATCAGATTTACATGATAATTTTTTATATAAATCTAAGACCCCCGTTCTTCTCTTCGGCATTTTTCATTATTTTCTATTTAGCCATATATATTGGATTATATTAAGGATAACTGTTTTAATATATATTAATCTTAATGGCTATCCTGCTAGATCCTTTTCCATGTATCTCGTTTTATTTTCGTATTTCATCATCTCATTTTGTAATGGATTTTCATCTTTGTCCCTCATGCTCATTTTCCGCCTGGGATTTGTGGGGCCTGAACAGATTGGTACTGCATGGACCGTGAAGTGGCTGCCGGTAATTGCCAATATACGTGTCCTAATCCTCCTCTCAACCGATCATACGTTTTCAGAATCATCATGTGCATTTATTACCAGATTTTTAATTCAGAGCAAAACCAATAAATGGGCAAAGGTCACCTATGGTATTGCGGTTAGCATGACAACCTACTATGCCCAAAATCGCGGCTTCGCAGGAGGCCCTAGAATCTTTAAAAGGGAGTAAAAAATAGTTTGTTATGCAATCCTTCGGAAAATGCAGGTCCCAGCCAGTACGATATCAGGTACTCGTCGCCATCTTAATTGAAGCTGGGTAAACAAAATTTAGGCCTCCCACAATAGCATCATTCGATTATCCATAACAGCATAAAGTGACATTAAATGACTAAAGAAACAATTTAAGGGCTTTATAATAAGATTACTTTTTTTTTTTTTTTTAATTTAAAAAAAAATCCTAAGTACTGTCCTCACTACTTACGCTGATGACACATGTGTGTTATCAGTTAATAAGGATCCATTTGTTGCATCCCAATCTCTTCAATCCCATATCTCACACCTACAAGAATGGTGTCAAAATTGGAGGATTAAAATAAATCCTAACAAATCCCATCAAATTACCTTCCCCCTTCGTCGTAAACCTACGAATTCCTGTCCTACTGTATCGTTCAATAATACACCACTGAACCCTGTCGAACAGATACGTTACCTAGGACTCCATCTGGATAAACGTCTCACTTGGAATCCTCATACAAGACTGAAAAGACAAGAAACTGCTCGACGTTTTCGCCTACTTCAACACTTACTGGACAAACGCTCTAAGCTACCAATTAATTACAAAAGACTTATTTACATGACAGTCATCAGACCTATTTGGGCATACGGAGTTGAGCTTTGGGGCTCTACTAAACCATCCAATTCATCTCGTATCCAATCCTTGCAATCCAAAATCCTTCGTAAAATCCTCAATGCTCCTTATTATGTCACAAACAAACTCATCCATCATGATCTTAATATCCCATATGTTACTGATTTGGCCCAAACTAGATACCTATCCTTCCATAACAAGCAAGTGCGTATGGACTTGAATCCGCTAGTCTCTCAGCTTGCTTCCCATACTATTCCTGATAACCCTCCGAGGCGCCTGAAAAGAAGATGGCCTCGAGATCATCTACTATAGAACTTTATTGGAGTGCTATCGATGGGTAGTTTCTCCACAAGTGTTTTCATGTCATATTCTACATGTTTGCACATTTACTTGATATAATACCATTATAGTTGTAAATATCATTGAATTAAATAAAAAAAAAAAAAAAAAAAAAAATCCTAGCTTATAATTATTATACCGGTATTTATCATTCTAATTCAAGACTATATTGTTATACATATACGTCGAAGACAATCCTTAATAAATCAGATTAATGTTACAACAACTTCTGGATATTTTATGAACAATAGTTATTTATGCACCTAGGGACTAAAGAAGATCATTATTCCCTCAGTTGTAATTTTGTACCCAAACGAATGTGAGGGTACAATTCGAGTTTCTTCCCCAGCGAATGCGAGGGAAGAATCGAGTTTATTCCCGAGCGAATGCGAGGGAATAATTATCTTTACTCACGAGGCCAAGCCGAGGGAGTAAAGTATTGCTGGGAATAATGATCAATTTAGTTCCGAGGGGATACAAGATTTTATCTCCAGATCGGGTGTAAAAAGGCAGACTATAAGCTATAATAGTTTATATTATGTTAGGTTTTACAATAAATTCAAAAACTGAAATTAAATGTGTAATTATTACAATTTTGAATTGTTGTTATGAATTACAATTTTGATTTAGCTGGCAATAAATTTGAGATAACATTATTTGCTTCTAGTACAATATGTGGTGGATCCATAACTTATACAACCTGAGCACAAATGAACTTCTGTTTATCAGTTTTGGTGTTTTGAAACAACATCTGATTTTAATGGCCGGTATGACAGGTGTACCAACCTAACTCTGAACTTTTTCAGTACAAAACCTATATTATTTAGACGAATTAGGTTGTCATCTTTTTACTTTATTCCCTAGGGAATAAAGTTAACTTTTTAACTAAATTTCTAATGCACAAGGAGAAAAGACGTACTTTAGTCCTAATTAATTAAAGCCAAAAACACAAGTTTTTGTACCAGCTGGAGATGAACATATTTTTAAGCGGCTCAGTGGTAGAGCCCTGAGTTGCAATGCTGATGGTCAAAACCGTAGTCCTAGAAACAACTGTATCCACCTACTACTGACCCTTCACGGGTTGTTGTAGCACAGCACTTTTATCTAAATGTGGATATAAATAATTGCATTTTATTATGTTTATTTCATTACTCCCTAAGTGCTCAATTCTAAATTTTCGGTTATAATGACCAAAAGATACTGTTTTATCAACATTAAAAATTATTCAAGTATTAGAAAATATTGATAAAATTTTCATTTGCATTTATTCTACGAGTTATAACGTAATTTCTTACATTTTTCCACACTTTGATTATTATGGCTGTCTGGGTTCTGGGCTCTCGAATAAGCTTGAGGAAAGACTGAGACGAATTCTGAACAGCTCACTTCGGTTTGTCATCGACGCCCCGAGGAAGTCTCATGTGTCCCACCTCTATGATGAGTTAAAGTGGCTCCCCCCTCCTATCCGTAGACTCTATTTCCTAGGTTCTTTCTTTTACCAAACCATCAACTCACAACATCCATCTTATATCTATAGTCTCCTACAGTTCAAATCCTCTATCCAATTCCAGGGCACTAGACCTCGCCTTTCCGACCTTTACTCTCTTTCCCACAGAATCAAAACTTTTGAGCGTTCCTTTCTCGCTCGATTTACCTCTCTTTGGAACTCACTCCCACCCGATATCCGTCATGCATCTTCTTTATTCACATTCAAATCCAAACTATTCCTACATCTCCTTAATTCCTAAACAGATGCTCTCTCATCAATAAAATAAATAAATAAATCCTGAGACCTACTCAACGATTGATATTTTTATTCCGAAACTCGATGATTATGTAGAAAAGCAAAGAGAAAAACGCTTGAATCAAATTTCCTGAATCCGCAATTGCGCAGGTGCAAATTAAAATTAAATAGTAAATAAAATAAAAATTTATATTCTATTCTAATGCTTAATAGATTCTATTCTAATAATTCAAATCATGTTGGCCATACGTACATTAAGAACATTAAATATTTACGAAATTCCATAACATGAAAACAGGTCGTTATCAGAAGTGAATAACAAATGCAGGTAGCGCTCACAAAGAAATATAGAAGCTTTGAGAGAAAGAGGATCCCCTGGAGTTGAGGTTTAAGAGAGGCAAAATATTCGCTTAAAAGAAAATAAATCCATTCTTCTTCTCTCTTAACCTATTTGCCATTCCATCGCTTTCTTTCGGCCTTTTCTTTATTCTCGAAGAAAACCATGGTTCTATTCAGTCGTTTTATTTCCTTTTTTAGGTTTATTAACTAAATAATAGAGTATAGTAAATATTTTGCTATTTGAATTATCGTTTTAATTAGAACAGTTCGTTTATTTTGTGGGTCAAGATTGTATAGTTGGCTACTGTCGCATATTTTAATCTGGATTGTTCAATGAAAGTCGCTTACTCGTATATAGCTCCATATATAAATACATACAATATAATACATAACTACATACAACAAATTAATTTAATTATTTTATGTAATTCAATAATTATAAAAAAAAAATTAAGTTTAAATTATTTTATATTATATGGAGTTCTACTCTCTATAACCCTAATGATTAATATTTCATAATACAACTTAAAAAATGCAATGTGTCAAAAATATCGTAAATATATCGATCGACAGATGAAAAAATGGATTAATATTATTTTTAAAATCAAAATCTATAAATAATCAGAGTTTTTATTTGGAATCAGTTTTCTCAATCATTATTCAAAATAAAATAATATATTCGTAACAAATGCATAATCATCAAAATGATAAAGCCTAAATGCTCAGCATTTTTTCCCTATAATTGATAGGTTACATTTTTTTGGTTTTATTAAATTTAGTTATCACATTATTGAATTGAGTTATATTGAGCTATATAATGCCTCTAGTTTTTTCAAATAAAATTATTAAATAAGTATTAGCAGCGGAGTCTCCTTCATAAAGATTCTCGTAAATACGAAAGTTTAAACATCAAAATAAAGAAGTTCAATTCGCATAAAGATGTCAAAAGTCGAGGCTTATAAAAGGGACTTATGTGACATTTAACTCAATTCACATACAAAGTGTTAACCCTCTAACCTATTTCGGAGTGGTTGTAGAGATATACAAAACCAAAACGCAACAAAAAAATAAGAAAAAAACATTTGGACACACCGAAATTATTACTGAAATTTACTGCCACTACTCTAGTATTACTCAGCCTTCATTAACTGTTGAAGTACAACTTATTTTAACACTAAATGAAATGCTTGAAGTTTCCGAAAATAACGAAAATGTCTGTATTTATATGAAGACTTTTTACTTTATACATTCAACAGCAAAAAAAACCGGACACTTAGATTTGTTCTTATAATTTTGTTAAATACATATGTATATTAATCTTTTTAATTCATGGTAAGAATGAAATAAACCCCGGAGTGCATCGTGAATGGTAGACTTCGCTACCCCAAGCACCGGCCTTCTCTGGCCAAGGCATCAGCTCGGGCTGTGTCAACATTTGAAAGAACCATTATTCTGGACCAAAATAAAAAAAAACATGTCTATTAATCACAGAAAAGGCTTGGTAAATAAATTACAGATGTTTAAATGTGCTAAAAACTACTTACAGTTTAGAATAGGTCAGACAGGTAAATCAACTTCAACACAAATAAATCAAATCTGAGTTTTATCTAATTGTTTACTAATCCTGAAGAGATTAGTTCAATGGACTTAGGCCCTACATTCTCTGTAATAACTATAATACCCGAAAAAACAAACACATTGTTGAAAATTAGCTTTTAATACAAAAAATATGAAGTGTCCGGTTTTTTTTGCTGTTGAGTGTATATGATGTAAATATAAATAGTATCTGACAGTTTCCTTAACATATCATTAAGGTTATATTAGCCTTCTCATAAAACAGGAGATTATGCCAGTTGAAATTACTCATCTTGAATTATCCATTTATGGCTATTCTAGTCATTATGAAATAAGCTGTCACATTGTTTTGTTGTGGAATATTTTCAAGGCAATTTTTCTAACCATTCAAATTTTATAGATTACAAAACTTGTAATACTGTGAGGTAGAAATGGCGTATAGTGACGTCACTTGATGGGACTTTAACTACCTTCTACGATCAAGCTGGCTAACAGCGGTAAATATAAGTATCGTATATTTAAATATACATCAAAATATGAATTAAATAGTAAAATTGATTAGTATCGATTGATCAGACATCGATTACTCAATATGACGAGGGTAGAGAACTAGACCTAAGGGAGAGGGGCGATGAAGGGAAGAAGGTGGTAGAAGGCAAGGACCCCTAGAGAACCCTTGTCGGTGTCACGAAGGGCTTGAAGGTTATCGGTCAAGATAGTCATTAGTTTATCGTGTCTGGCAGGGCTTTTTTGTTTATGATGGAGCATCTAGCTCTACCCGGACCAGCAAAATAAAAGGACAATCATTTATTATTTTGTCGTTTATAAATGAATAAATCTCTACCGCAACAACACTTGAACGGTGCTGACTTAAGGAAGGATCACAGGAATGCCTAATCTTTTTTTACCGGAAGATTAATTCCTTGGTCTTAAGTCATGTGGAAGGAACATTTTTTTATTAATTTTTTTGTATTCAAATATTGCAAATAAAATAAAAATAAAAATAAATAGGTAGAAGAATTTCAAAGTAAAATCTTTATCAGGTATAATTGTACGCAAGAGATAGAATTATTTAGTAAAGGTTCGCTGGACGAAACAAAGATTTTTAAGGCAACGTTATATTCGGTATTTTATTACACGCGCTTTTCATCTTATACTTGATTATTTTTTTATTTACATTATTTTTTTTTAAATAGTTTGGGTATCTGTTACGTAGATTATCGCTTCGAGTTGAGTTACAAGTTTGAACTGTTTATTCGTTTAATTTTTAATATTTTCCTAATGTACAATTGGCCTTTAGTATGGAAAAGAGATTGTATTTATGGGTAATGAGTGAATTTCGGTAATCATTTTATCAAGAAATAAAAGTTTCATTAACATTAGGGTGTATAGCTAAACAGCTCGAAGCTACAACCTTCGGGATAATTACCATAGTTCGAATCAAAAATATGAGGCTGGCATATAACTAGGGTATCTCATCTCTATATTTACGCAGGATGAATTGTATCAGAACTTCGATCAATTTTTGATAAAGTACTACTGAGAAATAATGCAAATTTTTTATATACTATTGTATAATAGATAAAACGCTTTGATAAAAATAAACTTTTATTTTCAAACTGATATAAATATATTCCCAGTTAATTATTAATTACTTGAAAAAAATGCACAACGTATTTTTCATAAAATTCAACTACCTTAGCCCAAGATACCTAAGATAGTTACCATGGTGATCGCTTGTACATGCCAATATCAGACAGATACCGTAGAGAACTTCTCAAGTAGTGCTTCTTGATCAACTGTTATAAACTGCTGATATTGTCAGTAACCTCGCCCAACAATCACATTTTCCATCCATGTTGCTATGTTTTAATAAAATAAAAATACTTTCTTTATACCGTTAATCAATACCTTCATTTTATTTTCTTAATAAATATTTATCATTTTAGGAATGTTATGTTCTGTCCTTTTAAAGGCTATGTATTCTCATCTATTTATTTTGGGATGGAATGGGTGATTTTTTAAGATAATTACTCAAACTTATATTTTAATTTAGTCTCCATAACTGTTTTGGATAGGATTCTTATCCAGAGCTCGGTTGTGTGTATATCAATACACTAACTAGTGTGAAACTGTATACTTTAATATAATTATCAGTAGTATAAAAATGAATGTGTGGCAAATCAGAATTAAGTAGACCGTTCAATCATTAAAGCACGCATAATTTATAGATATTATTTTGGTATACTATCAATACATAAAATGTGAAATTACTGTTAATTATTATAGAATAGAACAGAAAAGTAACTTTATTCTGGACTTTAGAATAACAAATCTGAACAGAAAAAGAAACATAATGTATATCTGGCCAGAAGGCTACATGATACAAATAATAAAGCGTATAAAAATTTACAGAAAACAATTTAAAAGGAAATACTTAAACAAAAAATAATAATAAGTAAATAAACCGTACGAATCCTGACATGATATTAAGCAATTAAAGAGAATAGATAAATCCATAACATCTGTTAAATGCATGAACAAGGATGCAATAATTTCTTTATATGATGTACCTCTCCTTAAAAACATCTAAATGCACAATAAATTATTCTATACCTTACATTCAAAGAAAATGACAAACCTGCTTATCTTTTTGGGAAGCTAGGAGGTGTTGGAAAGCAAGTATTTAAATGATGATATTCGGGCGATGTGAGATTTCCAGGAAAAGCCTTAGCCGATAGTAATGCCTAGGTTTTCCACAGAGGAGCTGAGCGTGATGGGGTGATTTTTTAGGATTAATGTTGGGAGGCTGTGGATGAATGTAAGGAGGGAATTGGAACCTAAAACAATGACCTGAGTTTTCATTACCTTCAACTCCAGTTCAGCTTTGCCCAGGCACTGGTCCTATCTAGGTCTTCCTGAATACTGGCGAACCCAATTAGTATCTCAGAAGGAGGAAAGGATAAATAGATTTGGAAGACGTCAGCAAATAGATGGTAGGGACAGTGGTGAACAGATTTAGGATTATCATTGATATAGCAATTGAAAAGAAGAAGAGAGATGATTGAGCCCTATTCCACTCCTGAGGACAGAGTGAGGAAAGTGGAAAGGGGATGTCTAGGTATGGAAACTGCTTGGGATCTGTCAGAGAGGAAAGACTGACCATGGAACCAATGGAAAGAACTGTTAGAAGAAGACAATGATTATAGTTTAGTGAAAAGGATAGAATGGTCCAAATAATCAAAAGCTTTAGAAAAGTCAAGTAGGATAAGCACAGTTAGTTTTTTATCGTCCATAGCGGTTTGTTACATAAATACATAAGTTGAGAAATGACTGTTAATTATTATACTACAAACATCTTCAAGAAAACGTACACGGACATCCAAACCAATAGGACAAATGGTCACGACTCTCATGCCTGAAACACTAGGAAGAGACCAAAAAGAATATGAATTTTATTTATTTATATTTTTTCGTAGGTAGTAAAATATTGCATATCAAATAAAAATATGAAAAATTTCGATACAAAACCTTTACACTACATATCATTGGGCAACGTGAAGAATTATTTTATAAAAATTTACAAGATGAAAAAGTTATTTATAATCCAACGTTATATTCAGGCATGTTATAAAATATAAGCTCATAGTCTAATACTTGATTATTTTTTTCTTTTATTTATCTATTACCATAAGAGATTAAATCAAGCCTCTTGAGAGGTACCGTTCTTCTTCATCCCTCTCATGTCATTATGTTATTTTACTGTCACCCGATCTGCTAATTGTCAATTTTTGTATTTGGCAGGTGTGAATAAAAATATAAAGAGAATAACTATTAATTATTCATATCACACATACATAATTAAATTAAAACTTACCTGGATCCTAAGGGTTCTCTTTGGGGTAATAAGGGTTCTTTGTCAGGTAGGGCGTCTCCTGGGTCCGGCCATCTTCCATATCCAGCATTTTGACTCCCTCCTAGGTTCTACCGTTTCCTACCTGTGTACCTGGTTTTTGTAAACGTCAATTCTTATCTAAACTTGCTACTGCTTAAACCTAATATGATCTGAAAGAAAAATAGCACTATTTATAGATGATAGACTTTTAGTTTATACTTTAATTTCAATTTGAACAGGTTAAAAAGATATTTTTAACCCATCGTTTATAATGTATCTAACACTATTGTTAATACAGTCCACTAAAACTTAAAAATTTAGGAAAACGAGAGTTCGTTGATTAACGATTACTTACAACAAAATATTAAGGGAGCGGAGTGGTTCCAGTAGTAGAGCGCTGAGTTGGCATGCCGGAGGTACTAGGTTCGAATCCCGCTCGCTGGCAGACTTATCTGATAACGGCAAGAGATGGTTCACACAGCCTCTATAAAGTAGGTCCTTAAAATGAGGGGACAAATCTTGCGGTTGAGCGTGATACAGGACAAATCACCTCCCTTCACATCCGTTATCCAAGAAACAGTACAGTCTCTAACTTTTACATAAATCCAGACTCTTCATGGGTTGATATAGTTTTTTTTCTTTTTACAACAAAATATGTTTGTAACACTCCCAGTTCTTTCAAACCGTAGTCGAATACGAGCAGTTACTTCGAGAGGTGGGATGTTTTTGAGAAAAGTTGATACACCAGGGTTAGGCTCCCCTGAAATTTGTTCTTGACAAACAGCCTTAGTCCCCATTGTCTCTTTTTTTTTGTTTTCCACATTATGCTTTCGTGGTCTTTTTCGCTTCTATACACACTCCGTTGCGAGTGATTTACTACAATATGATATGGCGCAGCTGTATTTTTATAATATAATGCATTATGAAACATGTTTATTTTTAGATACTTAATTTTAGAATAAAGTATCATGTTAATTTATCTTTTTGCTTTAAGCGTTGCCTTTGCACCATAAAAACAATCTAGAATACTCATTTAAACCTTTAAATGTAGATTAAAAAAAAAATGCATAATATCGTATAGAATCGTGAGTATGTAATAATAATTTAAAAAATATTTTAATCAATAATCTTATGAACATTTATATTTTGCTAATATTGCTGTCTTAATATGATTTTTAAAAAGATATGTAATGGGGAGCGGAGTGGCTCAGTGGCATATCGGTGAGTTGCAATGCCTCAGGTTCTGGGTTCAAACCGCGCTGCTGGCTAGACTTTTATTTAATCTTTTAGCAGCCGGAAATGGTCCCTATTTAGGACACTCCTGGGGCTGACCAAACCATATAACGTGGGTACCCAAAACAAGGGGGGGGGGAATCTGAAGGTTGAGTGTGATCTAGGACAAACCACCATCCTGCAAAACCGTTGTCCAAGAAACAATACTGTCTCTACCATTTACTGAGCCCCAAACTCTTGATGGGTTGTAATGGTACATTTTGTTTTTATGGAATTTAATGGTTCTATTAAAATGAGATCTTATGGTAGAATAATATTATTGTGCTTTAGCTACAGAAAACGCGGTGTACATACTGTAATGATAGTTTCAGATATTGAGTTATATAAAATCATTTAATTATAAATTATGAATCATATTATTAAAGTGTGTTCAGAGAACGTGCGATGATTCTAAGCCATACTAGATTTTGAAAAAAAATGTACCTAAAATATGGATTTATGATATAAATGATGGGTATAATTTACAAAGCTGGTTGTTGCTCATTTAGGTATAATATGAAAATTCCTTTTATAATATATTAGATAGGACGAAAAAATTGTGCTTCTATTTCGGTTAACAGGTCTATATTTATTTTAGATGAAAACTAAACCCCAAAATAAACCCTTAACTATCTACAATTCTGAACAAAAAAAAACTAGTTAGCGTTAGATCAATTCAGGCATCACCAGGACAGACACGAAAAGAACCAGGACAAACCTCCCCAGCTGTTCGTGTATAACCTTCCTTTGTTGTTTGAGGAACGTATTGGAGCAAGATTGCTGTTCTATTTGATGAGCCTGTTTGGACAGTTAGTGTGGGATACGCTGCCGTTTGTCTTCTTTGATGTGGTTTGATTTTTGGTGTATGACTGTGTTGGCTAAACGTTGGCTGGTTTTTTTCCCCTGTATTTTAGTGACTTAAGGGTTTGTTGCGTAGAATTTTCCTATTGCATCCTGTTTATAATCGATGTATCTTTTTTAGTTTTGGGTCACTTATATTGATAAAAAGTAGAGATACATATATTTTTTTCATTCCTAGTATATACTCCATAAGTTACTATAATCACTGTGGCTAACCACTTGGCGTAAAATGGGAGTCCCGAGCTTGTTCGATGTGAGATATTTGTTAAAGATCCCTATTCTAATTAAACTTGAATAGGCAAAAATTTTGACTCTCACTGTAGCATCGTCCGATTAGCCATAGCTGTATGAAGCGATGTTCAACGAAACAAACAAACAATCTTTTAGGTTGTCAGATTAACAAGATTGACAAATAATTTTATTCCTTCTTATAATCATAGATTTCTATTTAATAATTATTTGATCCCCAACGATATTAATAGCCTACCCTCTCTTCATTATTATGCCCTGACTCGACACAAGAAATTTATTTACGCCCTTCCAGGGAATTATTTCAGTATTCAACAAGTGGACTGATAAATTTAATATATATACTGTATGCACTAAAAATTTATAATTTCATCTATTCCTACTCCACCACAAAGCCAGATTGGAGGATTAGATTGGATAATTAAGCGTACGGATAATCGTTGCTCTTCTTGTAGTTTATGTAATGTTGTCTGTCCTTAAAGTGCATCCTTTTTTTATTAACAAATGCACTAATTGCAGGATTTGTTTGCTTACATTAATGAGAGTACAAGTCTTATCCATTTAAAGAATAATAGAGTAAGCAAGCGGACCGATAAATCTTCATCAGTTCTATTAAAGCAAAAGTAATTTCCGTTAAATAGTTTGCTTGCTCTATCCAGTCAGTTAATGTTTAGAATTTGGAATGAAGTTAAGAATTTCCATTAATCATTAGGCCTTCTCCAAACTAAAACCGATCTCCAATCTAAACTCTCATCTGTTACGTCGGTGTGCCAATGTAGTATATACAATAGCATATAAATTAGTTAGTATGTGATGATGTGCTCGGATTTCAGTACAAGTTGTTATTAGTTACGTTATTTAATAATTCACAATCGAACGACAAAAACTTAGAAGGAACTGTAAATGTTTGAGCAAAATTAATTTTGGGGTATACACGAATTAAATTTTTTTTTTGGAGACTCCTCTTCGACTTTAAATGAACGCCCATTTCCAAGATAACTTATTAATTATTTTTAAAATTCGTTTTTCTTAAAAAGAGTGTTCTTCAGAATGGAAACCTTTCAGAATCAATAAGACAGCCTACAACTATTTTTCCTTCCGTTTGATTATGATTTTGACTCTTTCTTTATTATGTTGCGATTCATATTTTAGGGTATCTCAGTTTTTAGAGCGCTGAGTTGCTAACGATCCAAGGTTCCAATCCAGCTGAGACAGGTTAACTATTTAATCAGCTTACAGCCATAGATCTGAGGGATCTGCAGATCATTCTATGCCTCACCAAGTATATAATGTGGGTACCCTCGATCTCGGACTAATCACCTCCCTGTATAACCGCTGTCCAAGAAATAGTACCGTCTCTACCACGCACTTGGGTTCACCCAAGGCCCATCAAGGTTTATAATGGTACAGGCTTTCTTAAAAATGTTTATAACATATCTCATTATCCTAGGAGAAGGTATCTACAGGAAGAAGGTTGACTTCCAGGATTCTATATAAAATTAATTTTAGATTTGTTTGACCTCAAGTGATGAATTGACTTGTGAACTTTTAAAGGATGTTGTGAAGAACAAAAATTGAAAATGACAAATAAATTGTCGAAACGTCTTTTTAATCCTTTGTTAATTTTTTAACAAAAATTGTCTGACTGGAAAAAAGGTTTTTTCTTCATTATTTGAATTATATGAATCGAAACGTTAGTCTAGTATATAAGAAAGATCTTATAAAGAAAATGGTATCTACATACTGATCGAGGTATAGTATTCAGAATAACAATATCAAAGTTCGCGAGTTCGCAGCCAAGAAGTTGCTCTTGAGATTGAAGGGAGTAATCGTTAGATTTGCCGTTCTTCGGAGGGAACGTAAATTGACGGCCCTTTGCCTGTGTGGTGTCAGTTAATCGTTAAACATCCTTGTCTTAATTATACTATAAACATATAAATTTAGGTATCCCACTGTATCACCATTCGATTAGTCATAGATGCATTAAGTGATGTTAAATAAATAAGCAAACAAGTAATCTACATCCTCACCTATCTCTTAAGTAAATGTTTATTTATACTAGCTTCATTACTAGGAAAATAAATTATCCTCCTTGTATAACCTTTATCTCAGAACAATTACAGTTTCTAATGTTACTGAACCAAGGACCCTTAATGGCTTGTAGTGGTGCAAGTCATAAATTATTGTAACATAAGTAAGACGCGTTGGTGGCTGTATTGGCTATATTTCAATTGCACTAGGTAATCGATTATCAGAACAAATTTCTTCGGGTGTGGTTCAGATAACCTAATGTACGGATACTTGAAAATCACTTAAAATAAGGAAAATACCAAACACAATCCGAACCAAAGACTTTGTTTTTAATTTAATTTAATTTTATTGTGTTAATAGGCAAGTTAAAAAATAAAAATAAATGAATTATGTACATGCATTGCAAGATTGAACATATTTATAAAACAAAGGCAGTTAAAACATCGGTTTAATTCATGAATGCTAAGTACATATTTCTTTTAATCATAGTAGTAAGCATTAAGTAATAGTTCTAGTAAATCAAATTTTAGAGAATATACTCTTCAGACATATTTTCATGTACACCTAAAGTAATAGAAATTTCTACCCCTCCTTGTGTCTTCATCACAAAGCCAGATTGGATAATTAAGCGTACGGATAATCTTTGCTCTTCTGTATTGCATCAGATGACTCCCTTATTTGTTAGGACTCTTTTAAATGGAACGATTGGAAATCGAAGCAATGTTGAGAACTATTGGCTTATCCCCAATTAGTGTGTGTTTTCTAAAAGTAGATCCCATGATTGGGCCTGCCTTCACAGAAATGAAAGCATGGCTAGACCACCACTCGATACTCTAGGGCAGGAGAGCTTTCCATCAATATATAACGGTAATTGGATTTCTTTTAATAATTAGATCTATTATTAACTCGATTAACATGAGAAAAAAATCAAAAAGAGACACAAAGTAACTACTACTATGCTATAGGAAAAATCGAGAAAAAAAGACCATGCATCTCTAAAATATTGGAAGCGAATAACCAGTCAATGTTTCGCCATTTTAGTCATCATCAAGATATGCAGTCCTTTGGAGGAGACGTGAAATGGCGGTCCCGGGCCGGTGGTATATGGTATTTGGCTTTGCTTCACATTTTTGTTCAACGTCTTGGACTGAGGTTGCTGTCTCTTATTGATGAGTCTGGACTGTTGATGTGAGGTGTACTGCAATTGATCTTCGTTAATGTGCATTTTATTTTGGTGGATGTCCTAATGATGCCTTAATTGGGAAAATGTTAATTGGTTATTTTTTCCCAGTATTTTAAAGACTTACAGGTTTTTTTTCTGGATTATTCCGATTGCATTCTATTGTTAGTTTATTCATTCAGCGTCAGTTTATGCTGCAATGTCTCTAATCAGACGATGCAACAGCAAGAACCATGAATTTTGCCCGTCCATGTATAATTAAGATCTTTAACGAGTTCCAGACATCGCATAGCATCGGACCCCACTTTACTTCCCTTCCGAAGGATAACATAACCAAGGGAATTTGACTTTAAAATATCCTTAGGCTACTAGCCGTGCTGCGAACTTACCATTTTGGGGTTATTAAATTGTTATGCTAACCGCTACACCAAATATGACCTTTTCGTTCTATTTATTGTTACCATTGCCTATTTTTTTTTTACATTTTCCCAAATTATTGAAGGCATCAAACGTAACATTATTTAAAAAAACTCTATCTACCTTTCCCATTTAATGAAAACATTCCTATTACGTTTGTAAGTTGATCATTATTAAATGTACGATGCTATGCTGCTCTTTTTTGCTGGTTGCAAGAAGTCTTTATCTTTCTAAATTAATGTTTTAAGAATATAATCGGTCTTTAAATTAAATTAATTCGGTCTGGTCCCTTTTTATAGAAACTGAACTAGAGCGTAAGTATTCTTGTGCTCATTAAATGGATATGAATAGGTTTCATCTTTCTGAGGGCCCAGGTCTGAGAAGTCCCACTGAGGCTGCAAGGTTGGATTATATCTGAGTACTCATAATTAACTTTGTTCTTTCACTAGCGTTTTAGTAAAAGTACTCTTATAATATCTTTAAAAAAATTAGCGTTTTATATCAGGCATAAGTAAGCTTCGATGAGGACATCAGTGATGGTATTTAAACTATTGCGGCAATATTTCAGATGATCAAACTAGAAAAGTAGTACAAATATATTTACATCAATCGACAGCAAGGAATATATTGCGTTCTTTTTTTTTCTTTTTTTCTTAGTCCCTTGGCTTTTATTAATTTTTGAAATTGGCATATTAATAATATATATAGGATCTCTTTTACTGCACCGAGCGCATTTTAAGAGAGGAATGTGGATAGTATTCATTGTGTTCCAAAAGTTTCGTACTCTTTAATTTTTATTCGAATATTTTATTAACGAGAGTTTATTACTGAATTAATTGAAATAAAGCAATCCGACAAACCTTAGAGATCTTATCTGTCAGTATTTACTGAAAAAAAAAACCTGTACCTCTACGACCCGTGAACGAGTCTGGGGGTTCAGTACATGGTAGAGACTGTACTGTTTCATGGACAACGGTTCTGCAAGGAGGTGAATTGTCCTAGGTCACGCTCAACCGCCAGGTTTTCCCCCTTATTTTGGGTACCCTAATTTTATAATATTTTACAGAGGCTGGGTGAGCCCTAGGAGGGTCCTAGGTCCCATATGACGCATCTCTCGTCGCAAACAGACTATATAAAAGTAACTGCCTGCAGCGGGATTTGAACGAGGATTTCCGGCATGGGACCCCAGTGCTCTACCACTGAGCCAGCTCACTCCCTCGGTATTTATTGAAACAGATTAAATATGGTATTTGATCGCATACAAAATTACAGTTTTATTACTGTTAATGGCAGTTTCAAAATTAAAAAAATAATTGTACAGCAGTAACCCATGAAGGTTCTTGGTTCAGTTCATGGTTGAGACTGTGCTGTTTCTAGACCATCGATTGTTCAAGGAGGTGATTTGTCTGAGATCACGCTCAGTCGCTTGTTTTATTCTAATTAACGGCATCTACTTTTTAGAGGTAGGGTGAGCCCCAGGAGGGTCTCAAGATACCAGAGCGTCTGAGGGTCTCAAGACCCCTAAATTATTAATCAGCAACTCCTGATCTCGGAATTACCAACTAACAATCAAACTAAATACTTTAAAAAAATCCTTGGTATATAGCATTGAGGTATACCGAAAAATGGAATCTACAGTATTTTGGCGAATACAGCGCCCAATATTGACTTTCAACTTCAGCGCCAAAAGCCAAAGATAATTAAATTTACTAATACTCCATCGTCATTTCTGAGCTAATAAATCGTGACTTCAATTAAATCAGCTTTACTGACGAAATTTTATATCTCAATTTAAATTTCCTGCCATAATCCAAAGTAATTTAAAATATATTAGGTTCAGACAGTAATGTTTCCGTACCAGTTCTGCAGATTGTCGCTTCAATTTAAGTCACAACAAGTTGTAGCTTTTAATTCGCTTCCTTTTAAATATTCCGGATATAAGAATTATTTCGGGCTCCATCACAAGCCCTGAACGAGAACTGCAATGTGGGTCGATACATTCCCTTTCCGATAAACAGTTTGCCCTACTTAAAAATAATTTCATTTTTAACTGTAATAGATTATAGATTAAATAGCTGACTTAGACATTCTATTTCGGTTTTATCACCATTTATATATAACATATCATAGACATCATGTCATACATATATTACACATCATTATACTTCGAAATGTATTTTGAAATAATCATTAATTGATAAAATGGTTACCGAAATAAACACATTTCCTATAATTACACTTTTTTTTATAATCAAAGTCAAATATGATTATTATTATCGAGAATATTAAAAATTAAACGAATGAAAAGTTTAAGCTTATCGTAACATAATTCGAAGCGACAATCTATGGAATAGATGCCATTCCGTCGTCTTATACTATGTGAAAAGGATTACGCATTACATGTAGGGCGGGTTTTCCTGTTAATTTGAGTTTGTGATAAAAAAATAAATAAATAAAATAATCATCTTTGAAATTCAGAGTAGCCTATATAAAGAGCAAGAGAGAAAGATTTTGAACGGACTGGAAAAAATAATCCTTTTTTTTTTAATTTCCTATCCCTTATCCTCAAATATTGACCCTCATGCCCGTGTGTAAACAACTCTCGGCGGCTCAGATGTTTGTCCCCGACCTGCCAAGATTATGATTTTCTCAGATCAAAAACAAACAACGTCAACCTTGAGACAAATAAAGTGATGTTCATGGAATATATATATTATCTAAGTTATATAAGTTATCTGTTATCAATACTAATAATATATAATGACATGATAGTAAAGGGACGTTGAGAAACTATATATAAAACTAATGGTAGAACTCAAATAAAACCTTAAGTTGTAAGGTCATGTGGCCATCTTCTTTTCAGACGCCTTGGAGGATTATCGGGAATCGAAGAAGAAGCTGTGTTTGAAGCGTGTGGGTTTAAGAGGGAATATAGTTTGTCATAAAAGGATTGATATGGGGAATAATAGCAATAATAATAATAATATAGAAAAAGTAAAGGATATATTAAATTATATTAAAGATAATTTTCTATGAATATCATTATTGTTCCTTCAAAAATAAATTATTTCATCATAAATAATTTTATTCAATTATAATTAATTGGCCGCACAAAAATAGAGGAAAAAAATATCTGAAATAGTGAAAATATATATAAAAAGGAGGTGATATAAATATATTCTAATTTATAGTTTGTCACTATTTAAGGAATTTTTATTTTTCCTTCACCCGGACCATTTTCTCCTTCAAAACTTTTATATTCGGTTGTAACATATGAAATGTCAGTGAAGGTGTAAATTTAAATTATTAGAAAAACAATTATTAAACAATACTTATATTAATCGAAATAGGATCCTTCACTTTCAATACACTTCTCCCAAGGTAAAACAAGCATTTCTATCCCCGCCCTGTAGAAATTAGGTGTCAAGGAAAAAGCGAAGTCTTGGAAGGCCGATTTCAGGGTATTTTCGTTGTCAATTTTTTTATTTCTTAAAATATTATCCAAAGAACGGAAAAAGTAAAAATCAGTTGGAGAAAGGCCCGTAGAATATGATGGGTGAGGAAGGACCTCTATATTCACCTCATGAAAAAAAAAAATCGGGTGGCCTCGGTTAATTCATGTAGTACCCATATTTCCAGCTTTTTTGTCTTACCGAGCTCCTCAAGGTGGCATTCATGGCACTTCCTACAAGTTATGAACCTAATTTATGAGTGGTTTTGGAAGGGGCCGCTTCGACCAGCTCTTTCAAATTTCCGTTGTCAACTTAGTCTTCGGCCTACCGCGTTCTTTGTTGATAAGGTCCCCAGACCGAAATTTTCAAACCAAGGGAAGATTGTTCTTTCGCCTTCTGTATCTTCACCGTAAACAATATTAATATTTTGGAACGCCTCCGTGACGCTATGGCCAAGTTTAAATTCGTAGAGGAAAATTATACGAATTTCCGCGGAAGACATAATTTTATTCTTATTTATTTTTAAAACGTTGCTTCACTTTCAAAAGGAAAAGTAAGACTGGTGATGAAAAAGGATTAAATTATCTTTCAAACGGTATACATAATATAGTTGTTTGTGTACAAATAATCTAATCCCTAATGAAAAGAAAACTGTAAATAAACGAAACAAACGGAACCCTTTGCTATGATGCCTGGACCAAACTTTTATATGTTTCTGTACTTGCGTTGTAATTTATTAATGCTGGTATAATTTTGATGTCGTAAACATTTAGTGTAACTCTGCAACTAGTGTTGGAAGTACGCAATATATATTAGTTCAGGGTTTATTCATTCGTATACAAAGGATGTTTAGTTGTAAATATGGCCAGCAATGGCTTTTAGAACATACAGCCCTACTATTCATAATTTAACCGCAGAAATTTCAGCCATCCACGGGAGATTGGAACTAATTTACCTTAAATGAGCGAATACTACATTATTAATTCACCGAAATAAATCTCATATTCATGAAAATAATTAGCTTAACGAATAGTGTTCTCCGTTTTTAATTAATCTATAAGCCGGAAAATCCTCTTGGAGCAAGTCCAATCCATAATAGTAGAACGTGGTGGTGTTAAGCTGCGAGTAACCTTTTAATCTTTTGGGCAACTGTAAGTCTTTAACAAGTAAAAAAAACCCTGTGCCACTACAACTCATGAAGGGTTTCGGGCTCTTTACTGATTAGTGATTGTACTATTTCTTGAATAGCGGTTAGGTAGGGAGGTGATTTGCCCGAGATCACGCTCAACCTTCAGGTTCCGCCCCTCAATTAAGTGTACCCAATATAGAGACTGGTCGAGCCACAGAAATCTGTTGTCCAACCGATTCCATCAGTGGCTGTTAACAGATTAAATAATTTATCTGCTACAGCCGAATTCCAACTGGGAACCTTCAGCATGCTTCAGCGCTCTGTACACTGATCCAACCCGCTTTGACATGTATTGAACTAAATACTCATTCAATTACGGATATTTGCAAATTGACCAGAAAATAAACGACACTGCTTAGGAATATCAGGTTTTATATTATTTTCATTTATCGAACATAGAAATTTCATTTAAAACATAATCCCGATACGGCATTTGGAGGTAGCCTTATATTTTAGGCAGAGGTTTTTAAATTGTTTATTTCTCTTTTATAAATTATTTAATGAATTGGCTATAAAATGTATATGCCTTATTTACACAATTTAATCAGCAATACTGTGACTTGCTGAATTTTATTAAAAGGAGTATATTTTGGTCATAAAAAAGTTTACTATTGAGCTACTAAAGGTTTTATTGTTTAAGAATATGTGACACTTGACGGAATAGGGCAAAATCCGCCTCGTCGTTTTTTTATTTGGGCATTATGTAATATTAAAAATAAATCGTTTTTTTTTTCTTTACAGTTGATATAATAAGAGATGTATGTGTGTAAAACCAACCTAATCACTAACTGATACACATATATATATATAATATAATAATAAATCGCAAGAAGTATTTTAGATTCATCTAAGCTATCTTCGAACAGGCTGCCTACACACTACACTCACTACACAGGATTTTTAATCTTCGCCGAGCTAATAGCTACTGAAGAATTTTTCATAGAAAACTGTTGTGCATTTAAGAAGAAATAGGAACGAACATATTATGCGACACTTAAAATTTAATCGAACATTTGCGTTGCTTCTGTATACCCTATAATTACCGACCTAAAACACAATCTAGGATGTTGGTTTCAACGCTTATTTCATCTAATTATTTTTAAGGGGTGGTTAGGGGTTATTTGTTCAATTTATCCTCGTGTCATATGTTTGAATCAAATTGATCCTTAGTTTCTCTTGAATCGATAATACCATGTTTATATGTGACATTGGTTCTAGCGAAGCCATATATCCTCAGGATATAATGAGATTACGACCAGGCAAGCCAGATTTATTTTACTAACACGGATTTATCAGTCTCTCAATTACCAGTAAGTACGTCATGGGATTCAGATATCACCATTCAGACGTCATGGCAGAAGACTACAAAATCAGAAAAATGTCCTCTTTTTGAAACATCTCACATTAATAATATAAAAAAATACCTATAAACTACTGCCTATTATTTATGAAGTAACAGTAGTTAGCTTACAGTAGTTACAGTTTTATTTCAACTCCAAGTTATCCCCGAAGGTCCTGAATTAAGTTTGAGTGATTTAATACCTTTGTTTTATAGGACTTTCGGGAGAGATTTTCTGTTTCCCTATGACGTTATTTAATTTTTTAGTTTATTCTGGTTCTGCTATAGGCTTTAATAAGATAGTTGACTGCTAAATGATTTTGTCAATTGGGTATCATTTCGAGAAGAATTAAGAGACATAAACTGGTGTAAGTTTTATAATTGTTTAAATTTAATCATTAATATATTAAGAAATCCTAATAATATTGGCTAAAAATTAATTGACTATAGTAACATTTTTTAAGAAAAAAAATTGCATAGTTCACACACTTTTCCTCATAGTCTGCCTTTTTTAAGTGCTCTAAATGATGCTGCTAGAGAAATTTATTGAATACTTTTACTTCATTTATTGCATAGTTCAAATATTTTAATTATAGTTTTTTATCTTCTTCTGTTCTGAATATTTGTTTTATTGTTTTTAAAGGTTTAATTAAGTTTTTGTTTAGTAAATTTCTAATTTCTTGAACACCGTATTTTAAACTAAACTGTTTAGTATAGATTGATGTAACCAAAACTACTTTATTCAGAAATTAACAGCATAAAGTTTGTTTAGTGCAAGTAAACTGATACTAAGTCAGGTCAGGAGATTAGAAATACATGTTCGATGAGGAATGGATATACAAACAGAAACTTAGAAACTTGAATAAGAAATAAGAATGTGTTTCAGCATTAAGAAAATTGCTAAGAATATTTACCGATGAAAAAAATGCTCAGCAAGAGTGGAAAACTAGAGGGAACACAGGACGTCTTTGAAAATATGAAGAATTGCAAATCCAGAATGTTTTCCAGAAGGATTTGGAGTATGGAGTGATGGAACCACGTATCAGCTTATATAAAAATAAGGAAGAGAATGTAGAAGAGATCAGAAATTTGGTCAGTAAATTATCGTAGAACTTGGAGGAAATTTCGAACAGAGACCCATGGAACCCAGAACAGAAACAATACTCGAAAGTAGAACCTTCAAGGAATCAGAGGAAATGATGTAATATGTCACTCCACAAGAAATAGAAGCTCTGAAGGCTCATATATATCCAGATATAGAGGAGGTTCGAGGAAAACTATACAACTATGTTATAGACGAAATATCGGGATCAGCAGCCATAAGACAATATTGACGGTCGAAAATCCAGAAGTTTGGAAAGTGGCATTCCTGTCTCCTATCAACAAAAAACTATAATTAAATAAAAATTGTGGACGAATTTCTCTTCCTAACGAGGCTTATTTAGTACTAAAGGTTCTTGGTCTGTTGGATAGTAAAGTTAGTGATTACCGATAGAGTTTCAGATCCGGCAGATGATAGAGAAGACGTTTGAATATATATTGATCTGCACCATCTATTAGCATTTATGCATATACCATATAGCATATAGACTATGCATATAGATTTTCAGTTGGCGAGTGATTCAGTGTACTAGCGTGGAAGATAATAGTGCTGATAGGAATCGCTTTGGAGAATATTAGATGCCGGGTAAAACTGTTGGAGGAAAACAGATAAGCAACAAAATGTTTAATTTTTCATGTTTGTTATTTATTTATTAGTTAAATTTGTACGAACACATTTATTGAAAAATAAATGTCTTTTGCCCTATCTCCAATAATAAAAAAATGCAGTTGGGTTTTCTCCGCTCTCGTGCCTTTTTATCATGTCACTGATGAATGAAGAAGTATCATTTAGAAAAATCAGGTTGAACTAGGAAACAATAATATTCCCTATAACTTTTTTTTTTTAATTCAATAATAAAACAAACAATAATTTTCCATTTAATTATATTCTTCAGTCGAAAAGATTTAGCTCAAACTCGTATAGGAAATGTGCTCAACTTCAAGCCATTACCCATAAAACAACGCACATTACAAGATTTAAGTGTCTTTTTCATTGCGCAAGCTATAACTTTTGTGGACACTGAAATGCTTAACTACTAGAAGCATGTGCATTAAGAGTGGAAGGAAATAAAATATCAAACTGTTCTGCATGACTGTTAATGCAATTCAGATTGATTATTTGCTATAAAGGGTTTGTAGGTACAGAGAAATTTTAATATTTTAATAATTTAATAAAAATATTGTTTGAATATAAAGTTCTAAAAAACGGTGATAACTTTTAATAATTGCAAACATTTGAGCGACCTTTATAATAAAAGGTCTTTTTAATTTACACATTCGTTGGGAAAACTTGTGTAGGCTCAAATATTTAAAAAAATAAAATTAGCTGATAGAAAATAAATTTTCAAGCTTTTTATATGAAATCTGCAATTACATTTTAGATACATTAGTCTCCAAAGCATTATTTTATAAACCTCTCTTATGGCTGTTTCAAAATCTTTTTGTTATTATCCGAAGATTTTTAATTTTTCGGATTTATGGGCAAAAACTGCTGATTGTTGTTATTGCTATCTTATCGATAGTTTTATATAATATTTATATTTATTATATATTTTATTTATATATCATTTAATAATTACATCTATTAATTTATTTTATCTATTTAATAAAAATTTATAGAAAAACTGTAAATTAGGACGTTCAGTGAAACTGTAAATTAAAATTCAGTGATATGAAAAATGCAATAGTTTGCATTCGAGACTTTGTGACTACGGTACTTTTTATATTTTCAAATACCAGTTTATATTTATTTGTAGTTGAATGCAATGTAATATCACTGATTAGTAATAATTTTTTTTGTTTTAGCTTATTTCTAAAAAAAAAAAAGTATCTATCTTATAAAAGATCAGGTGAAGATTGCTGGCTTGTTTTTATTAAAACTTCTGTTTACGTTCTATTGCACCATTTATTACATCATACATATTAATAGGAACTATTCAATTGAGTTGTGAAGCACTTTGTTACTCCTAAGGTTAGTCGATGACAGGCGTAAGAACTTGACTTGGAATCAAATTCGGAGATGAGAAAGTTGGGCAAGACCTCGACAAACAAGCGCTTAGCTAAAGCTGGATTAGAGACTAATTTATTTATAAGATGAGTTGCAGTCTTCACCTTACACTTGTAAGATTATACAAAGGGTACAAATTCTAGAGGATCGTCTCCGTATTCAATGGCTCACTCAGTATTTTGTGATAAACTATGTATTATTAGTCTTGCGGTCAAGGAATCAAAACTATATTTTGTATTTTGTCCATTTTTTTTTCATGCTAAGCCAGAATAGAGGGAAGCTACATCATGGAGATATCTTATAGTTCCAATTGTTATTTTTATTTAAAAAAATTTGTACGAAATTGTAATGCTTTTTTCACTTCTCTTATGGAGGATATTTATCTTTAATTTTTTCTTGGCCTTTAATCACTGAACTTAAGTTATTGGGAGCTGTAGTATGAAAAGAGAATGTAATTATGGGAAATGTGTATACTTCGGTAATCACTTCTTTTAGAAATTAACGTTTGAACAAACATATATCATATATGAAATGTTACTTCGAAATGTTACTTTTATTTCTTGATAAAATTATTACCGAAATCTACTCATTACCCATAATTACATTAACTTTTCACAATAAAGCTATGATAAATTGTATTTTAGGGAAATATTATGAATTTAAAGAATAAACAGTTAAAACTTGTTGTAACTCCACTCGAAGCGACAACCTGCGGAATAATTATCCAAGTGTGTAATGATCTCAGGTTCTCGTCCAGCTGTGGTAGATAAATTATTTAATCTTTTAAAACCCATAGATGGACTCTGTGGGATCTGTAAGATCTCCTGAGGCTCACCCGGCTTTCAAGAACTTGGTTGCCTAAATTAGAGGAAGAGCATATCAATTATTCAAAAAATGAATAAATACGAAGAAAAATACAAATCTGATTAGTATAGAGTATTATTATAATATAATTCTATTATATTTTTAGTTATAGGAAATACTGCATTGTTATTAGTAATTATGTTATTGTATGTGTTAATTCTCTAAAATTATATTAGTTTTGCAGTCAATGAATCAAATCCTTTTTAAAATTTTTTTTCTGCTTCGGTATAATATTTTGGGGAATTTTTCGTTGAAAGAAGAATAGTGGCGAGCCATTGTGGAGATATTTAATAATTATAATAGAGAAAAATATAATTTTCACGAAGAATAAGTTTGGCTAATTAAAATTAAGTATACCTTCCCTTCAGGAGGTATGTATCTCCTTTTTCTTCGTTGCCTAATTTCATTTAACTGTTTTCTTCCTAAAATGGCTTAGTCGTAAAATAAAAAAAAATGTTTAGCACTTGTGACTTTATTTTATTTTTTTAAACACAATACCAGTATTCAAAAGATTAACCACTGCGAAGTAGGACAAAGCTAATCTTTCAAAAAATTTTACACAATACTTCAATAAATTCGTACACACTTTCATATAATTTCATGAATTGTGTTCTTAAAAATTGTAAAAAAAAAAAAGTCCTATCCTGGGCTAATTATAATTTTAAAACAAAATAGCAGTACTCGTTTCCACATTCTTTTCCGGATATTTATAAATATTCTCCTATATCTCCTTAGTCTTCAAGGACTAATTTCATTCGACCGCTTCGTTCATGAAAATGGCTAAAGCAACAGTTAACATAAACATATACATCAGCTTACATAATAATATATGTTATTATATTTGGTCCACAGCCCTCCAACCACAAACCCCTAGAAGGATAATTGTATATTTAGAAGCATAACTATTCCAAAATAGTCTACTTTTATCGACATGTTTAACCATTCCAAAAGTGTTAAATTAGGTTAACTAATCTCATAACTTAATAAAATAGAGCCAAAAATAAAAACGAAACATTAAATTTTATTAGAATGCAAATGGAAAAAACCACAAGCAGAGCCTTATGTTTCAAATCTGGTGTAAAATACAAACACTTATCGGTCGACGTTTCGCCTATTCAGGCATTATCAAGACACAATAAAAAGTAAGTTAAATCACATCTCATAACAGAAGTGCAATACATCCCAACGAATAATCGCTCAAAAAGGCTCATAATCCGGGACCGCACCTCCACCCCAAGACGTTCAACCCAAAAGTGAAAAGCAGGTGATATGCAAACAGCTGGGAAGGTTATAGAATCAGCTGATCACCAACATACATCAAGTAATGTTAACCCATACAATTTTCTACATATTACCAAAATTAGCAAGATTTAACTTTTAAAATATTCAATGCTTCAGAATAAAATTGGTTTAAATTTCTACAATCTGTTTTAAAATTAACTGCAATGTCGATCTTATGCGCAATCTGCATCGCCTCGAACATTTTTCTTCTAGAGCTATCACTCTCCTTATAAATCACTCTAGCGTTTCCAAAATCAAATTGATGCTTACAGGCTTTAGTATGCTGGGCCAATGCTGTGTTAGGTTCCTTGCTACCAATATTCTTACAATCATACTGATGCTGATACATTCTTCTGTGCAGCAATTGTGATGTTTCACTCATAACTTACTTTAAATTCGAATAATGGCGACTTGTTATTCCTGTTTCTAGATATTCTAATTAAATGTTTCTTGCCTTATGTTAGTATTACACCATTATTTTATATTTCAACCGTGGGAAATATGCATTTGTATATGGAATTTATTAATCGTTATGATATTCACCTGTATAACGTTTCTAAAAATTGATATTCGTTGAAATTTGTCGCTTTGAAAGAAGAGACATTGTGGAGTAGTAAGTTAGGTAGGTAATCCGTGAAGATCTACGGATGGTCCCTTCTGATGGAAACAAATGCTCTCCTTGATTTGCCCGGGATATTGTCGAAAAAGGAGTGTGCCCAAAAATTTTCCACCCTTTATTTTTAAACTTTAGAAATATTCAAGTAAAATAAAATATTAAATAGCATCACTAAACGATAAATATGAAAGTTTCAAAGACTGAAGTGTTTTCTTTTTTCAATAGTGAAAAGGATAACTCCCTGAATAGAGTAAATCTGACACCAATAGCTTTTATATCCAATCTAAATTATTTAAACAAATAAATATATATTAATAAAAAAGACCGAAAGCTCAAAAAGAGACAGTAGACATAGCATTAAAAACAATTTTTAATTAACATTAATAGTTGGCAGATTAGAAATGTCGCCCTTCTAATTCCCTCTTCTTTCTCCATATAATTAATAATACATCCAACAATTAATAATATAATATAAGATATAAGAAACCAGTTAGACTGGAGTGGTACCGGGAAAAGAGCCGGTGCGAGGGAGATATTAAGTACGCTCGACTTTGCCATCCTCTTGAGAAGTGTTACGTTTCTAAAATAAATATATAACCATATAATGACTAATTAGCTATTAAATTTAATATTTCAATAAATTTAAATCCTTACTAAAAATAATATTGGTTTGATGAATGATATTAAAATTTAGTTATACTGTGGATTGGCTGACTTATATTGACCAATTTTTATCCTTTTTTGTAAATTCTTATATTAAATATAAACACGTTAAGCAGAGGTACCTCAATATTATTCTAGAAACCGAAGTTCAGTTTATAACTCACTACAATATGAGTAACCACTTAATATTGTTTAGAGATATTGACTATTTTCCATAAAATAAGATAAAGATTTTTTGAAATTTATTTTAGATCTAAAAAAAAATGTTATTATTTGAAAAGAAAAGATATGTCCAGGGCCGTAACTCGAACCCGGGATACATATTACGTATACATCGCAAAATGCGAGAACACGGGGATATGGAATCAGTGAAAAGAAAGGATGTGTCTTGTCCGAGAAGCGAGCCAGGTTAGCTCAGTTGGCAGAGCACCACTGAGAACCCGCGACCCGGGTTCGAGTCCCAGCCCTGGACATATCTTTTACTTTTTTAAAAATATTTAAAAATTATAACGATTAATAAAAAATAATATAAAAAAATTATAGTTAGAAAGGGAAATGCCTTTATATCCCTGCATTCTCCATATTGAAATATTGGATTAAGATGTGGCTTGTTTTATAGTATAAATCCATCGTGCATGTTTTTCATTTAAATACAACAGTGGTTTATTATGTGTAACATCTTATAGACATGGGGCGAGACGACATCTTTTCCCCAAATTTTTTTTTGTCAAAACTATAAATAGGGAAGAAGAAAATGGCCCGGAGGTAAAAATGGCGGAGTTAAAAAAAATTATCTTAAGTATGGAGAACTGTATTTCCAAAGCCAACGTTTGGACCCACATTGCGGGTCTTCTTCACGGATGGAGTCAAGTGTCCAATTTTAACTCGGAATTATGATAGTTGACTTAATAGATATGAGGAAGGAAATGGTTCGGATGGACGTAAAAAAAAATTACCTTAAGTATGGAGAACTCTTTATTGGAAAGCCAACCTTTCAACCTACATAGCAGGTCTTCTTTAGGGCTGGGACAGAGACAAATGTCAAGTATTGACCACAGTTGCAAATCAGGAACTTTCAGTATCAGCTTCAAAACGTTTGAGATGCGGTTTACTATTTTAATGAAAAAAAAAATCCTATACTTTCAAACACCTACTAATACTATCCGAGCCAATTAACTAGTAATAGAGGGGAAACAATTAAAATGTTAATATTAGCAACATGTATGTATGAAATAAAAATACAGAACTTTGGGGAAATTTAATGAGATCGTATTATTGTTTGGAAAATAAAACATTCAATATAGGAGGGAAATCCTATCAAAACTGATGGGAAATTCAATATTTTCCTTCTCCTCTCCAATAAAATATTTCTTAAAACCTTTTACTAGGATTACTTTTTCTTAAAACCTTTTCCCCTAAACTTTTTTACTTAACAAGTTCTACTTTATGATTTACGACTTCGGAAAAGGCCTCATTAACCAAAAAAAAAAAGCTTGTATATTTTCTTCCACGATTTCAGTTGAAGACCTTTTTTTTTTTAAGTCGGTCTCTAAAACCGACTTATCAAAGGATAGACTAATTTATAAATATGAATCTTATTCTCCGTTTTATTTACAGCGACTTTTTTTTTCCTTCCCCGACTCCCGAGCCGAGGAAAGAACATACACGGAGTTGAGAGATGAATGTACTCGCTTGGAAAAACTTTTAAAAGAGAGAGCAAAGTTGGTTGACTTGCTTCAAGTTGGACATGCTGGTCTAAACTTGACCCACATGTTTTCTGCTCAGATTGTGGATTACTTTTTTCTCGTTTTATTTTTTTCTCCTTCACTCCCTTTTCACCATAACAGAACTCTGGTTGATATTCAGACAACTCCTGACTGTTGACAGATAACTTATTGGATTGATTTTTTTTAAAATGCTTTGTAGCTGTTGTTACTTATCCATTTGACATCACTTTATGCTGCTATGACTAATCGGACGATGCTGAAGTAGGAAACCATAATGTTTTCCTATGCATATATAACTTGTATATATATATATACACACATACTATAGGTCATCATTCAATGAGGTTGAATTGATGCCTTGATTAATTTTCCTCTCATAGTCCTCTCATAGTTTTATAGTTTTCCAACATTTAATTTGGTCGAAAAGAACTATAAAAGAAAAAAATTAGGGTTGTCGTACCATTCTTCAATAAAAACCTTTCTTGAAAATAAGTATTCTAAAATGAAAAAAAAAATGTTGTACTTCAGTGTGCAGGCTATGATGCATCTTATTATTAATGGGAGAGATTCAGCTATGAAATATACATACATATATACACATATGTATATATATATATACACACACACACTTATTTTAAAAATAATTATCCTTGTTTTGTTTCTTTAACTATTTTGTCGACGTATTGTTTTCCATAAAATTTGTATAAAGGGTGTTTTTTTAAGCTAGATAGAACTTTAAATTGTAAAAAGTAACACAAAAAATTAAATTGTAATCAAAAATTTTTTTTTATTTGTTTCAGTATACTCTGACATTTCGTATACTTCTTTCGCCGATTGGGCTCTAGAGCAGTTGGCAACTGACCCGTTGTTTTATCGCAAAATTGTGTTCAGCGATGAGGCGCATTTTTGGTTGATTTCGAGAAATGGACCTGTCAATTGGCCTCTAAGGTCGTGCTGTGGGGCTACGTGAAGTCACTGGTTTATGCTGATAAACCAGCAACAATTGACGCCTTGGAAGCCAGCATTGTTCGTGTTATTCGTGACATACGGCCAGCAGTGCTCGAAAAAGTGGCCCAAAATTGGACGTCCAGAATGCGCTTCGTCAAGAACAGCCGCGGTGCCCATATGCCCGAAATCATTTTCAAATGTTAATGTCACGTATTGATCTTTCGAATAAAAAAAAAATTTTGATTACAATTTAATTTTTTGTGTTACTTTTTACAATTTAAAGTTCTATCTAGCTTAAAAAAACACCCTATATATATGAATATTAGTAGGTTTCTTTCCTTATAATAATTGTTATCGTATTTAAATGTTTTCTTTCATTGAATTCGCTATTGCGAGATAGCTCGTAATTTATTTATTTTTTTATTTTCATTTATTAATTAAATTGTAATTGTATTCTACTTTACGGTTCATATTTTATTTTATTTATCACTGTTCTAAAGGGATTTGTTTCAGAATAAATACGGATTTTTATGATTACAAATTGTCTTACTAATTACGTTTTTTTTCTTTTTTCTAATTATTATCCTGGCAATCCTCTTAAATTCAGTTGACAATAATTTAAAAAACATTTTTTACAATTAAATTACATAATTAGTCGAAAGAAATGTAAAAATGCCGAAAAATAATTTTCTCCACCTAACACCTACTAATTGAAACACTGTGGGTATGTGTGGGAATAAAATTAGTCATGAAAATATTAATACCTCTTTTTAAAATTTTATTTTTAATATCGCAAAGGATAAATTAAATACTCTACAACGAGGAGAATAACTTTAGAATAGGATATTTCAATTTTAAAATGTTAGCGACTGTGTCCAGTTTGGGTCATAACAGCTTATAGAATATTATAACGTATTTTTTAATAAATTATCCTTGTTCAGTTATAGTTCTTATGAATATTAAAGGTTTGAGCGAAATTTATATATATATATTTAGCCTTATGAATTCATAATCTATGTATCTACTTACAGAATATGACCATAAATACAAAAAGAGACAAAATTATATAACAGAATGCAATAATATATAATACTTCAGAAAACTTCTCTGAGCAAGATTGTTGACTTAGATTAATGACTGTTGTTAGATGTAATACATTATATCTATTTTTTTTTATTTGATTTTGTTTTAGTTCGCTTCGACAGGTGGGGGCAAAAGCGATGACGGCTTTTCTTAAATTTCTTGAATTAACTTCATGGCTTTTAAATACTTCAGCGTCTTCTGTATTTCATTATTTTATTTAAATGGTAGACACGTTTCAGTATGCAAATTCTTTCCTTCAATTTGATACTTCTTACATTCAAATAGATGATTCGCTGCAAGTTTAGTATTACCATAACAGCTGGTTGATACAACCCTGAAAGTAGATGGAGATGAGTCATCTTTGTATGTTCGATTCTTAGCCTGCTTATTATGCTGCATTCTGTAGGCCGTTTGGAGGGATCCAAGCAGTGTTTTTATCTTTTATTTGACGCAGTTGGTAGTATTCTAGTGCCTTTTGGCTTTGTTTTGGTTTTTCCCTTTTTTTTTTTTTGCATTCTAACATATAAAAGAGCGGAGTGGCTCAGCGGTAGAGCGCTGAGTCACCGTCCCGAAGGCCTGGGTTCAAATCTCGCACGCAGTACAGACTTTTATTGAATCGGTCAGTGGCGGAAGATGGACCCTTTGGGATTAAGGACCCTACTGGGTCTCACCATAAAGTGGGTACCCAAAATATGGAGGACAAACTGGCGGTTGAGCGAAATCTAAAACAAATCATCTCCCTGGACAATCATTGTCCAAGAAACAGTACAGTCTCTACCATGTTCGGAACCCCAGACCCTTCATGGTTTGTAGTGGTACAGGTTAAACATACATAGCTTTTGAATAACTCACTCTGTGGCACTGATAGTGATGTATGTAGATTTCTTTAAGCTTATTACTTTGCCCACTTATTACTTTTTGTCTGAATAAGGGACCTGTAATTATATAAAGGAAAATCGTACTTCTGATTGGTGGGGAATAAAAAACCTCTCCAAAGCCTAGAAGTGAGTTTCGGTCGGAAAAGCGATGGGTTTTTCCTTCATTCTTTTTCTTTTTTTGGAGTGTAGAGTGGCCATCTGCTGGTTGAGGTCGCTCCTTTGTCGAGGAGGCCTATTCAGTTATAGCTTCCTGGCCTCCAGCCTCTTAGCCACTGATCGTGATAAAAATTTTATCAGTTCTTTACGAAAAGTTCGATATTCTTTCAATGCCTACGTCATTATTCTTTGAAAAGACTTCAGTTTGTTCGAGATTCATTACTACTTCATTGAAATCTTTTATAAACTCGTGCTAAAAGAAATCCAAGCATAAAATATGGTAAATAGCAGAAATAGCGGAATTCGGTTTGAGGGTTCTTTATATATTATTTTAACCAATTTTACAGCCATCAAGTCTTGGGCGACCTGTGGTCTAGTGGTTAGCATACTAACCTAGTAAGCCCACGATCACGGGTTCGTAGCCCGGCAGGTGCCCCTAGGATTTTTTAAACGGAGTGAGAAATTCTTAGTTGTGTCGTCTTGTTTCGGAAGGGACGTTAAATGGGGCCTGTATGATGTCAAGTGCTCATGGTTAAAAATCTCTTTCCTAGTTAAACGTGGATAGGAAAAATTTAGAGCTCCCACTGTAGCAACGCCCGACCAGCCATATTAGCATAAAAGTGACGTCAAATTAAACAAACAAGCCTTCTAGTCTATTTTACTCTGGTATTTCCAATAGAAAGGAATTTTATGTTATGCAATGTGTGGTGGCTTTATTTATCGTATCTAACAGTATAAGTAACATCAACTTATTAAAAGTATATTAGAAAAAACTATATTAACCGAAAAACTATGAACTTTGAAAAAAAGCTATGTCACATTAATTTCTTATATTAATTTTTCTTTTATTAGCCGTGGTTTTTTTCTCATCCTCCAAGATTTTATTTATGAATAATTACAATATGCAACTCAATGAAGTATTATACAATTATAATATCTTGTGTTACCCTATAGCATTTTAAGGTTAGTTGTATTTTAATATTTTAATCGAAGTATTTTTTAATTTGGCTTGTTAGACTTTTATTTTAATGAGAATATGTTATTAAATTTCAGCTACAATCAATAAACCGGAAATGATAATTTACTAGAATCGATCAAACAAATTCATTTAAATGAGCGGAAATAGAAACCTTTCTCAATTTAATATTTTACCGTTTTATATCAATCCAATAACGAATTAAATTTTACATTTAGTTCATAATTCAGTAGGTATATATATATTTTTTAAATGTAAAGTGATTTTTACATCTCTTTTACATTAAAAGAGAAACACGAATCGTGCTAAAAGTCGAAATTTTTCATTTAAATCGCATTTATTTTTTACTAGAAATCTCTGCTATTGGTAATAAGTAATCATTTTTAATTTTATTTTGCATCACGTTTTAGTAAGCAGATTATACTGTAGTTTAAAGGCGTACAATCAAATCATTTGTTGTTCATTTTGTTTTTTAAAATTATTATTGAATGAGTTTTAAGTAATAAAATAATAATAGATTTATTTTATGGATTATATTTTAGTTGCCTATATTATAGTTTAATAAAATAAACACGATTATTATTCTTCATATTTTAGAAAATGAGAATTTAAATTAGTTAAGTAAATTTATGTATTTTTTTACCTTATGAAATATCAGTTTGAATGCGTAAAAGGTCGTAAAAAAAAAGCAACAGAAACATTAATCATTATATTCTACGTGTTTCATTCTTCCTGCATTTCATGAATATCTAAAACCCCTTTCGGAGGGATTTAATTGCTTTCTCTCCCATTTATTCCGAAACCTTCATTATATAAAAAATATTACATATGGCAACATACAAATCGTTAATACCTCTGTAGCGGAACCTCACGAAGGGCTGGAACACTCTGGGATGGATCTCCAGCAAAGGACCCTCCTTGTCATTTATTTGGCCCTTAATAAAGCCCTGCCTGTTATTAATTTGTCGTCTTGGGTCGAGACAATAGCAGCCCTTAGGATTCCATCAGTAACGACATAATTCTGTAACGACCCCTTTTTATGGAACAGAATGTATGTAATACCTGTTTGTGTATGTCTTGACTAATATTGTTGAAAATATAAGCCCCAATATGGCAAATAAAAAAAACCTTGTATGTGATGAAAAATTGTATGTGTATACAACAAAATACCTGTACCGCTACAACCCGTGAACGGGTCTGGGGTTCAGTACATGGTAGAGAATCACCATCATCATATATGTAAGAGATCACTCAAATTAAGACAATAATTATAGATAGTTCAGAGTTTATTATTGATTTTATGGAAAATAATTTAAAATTGATATTGAATTTTTTCTCCTTTGGATATAGATCAGTTTCATTCAAGATTTTAGTTGATAAGCAGATGTTTTGTTGAGGGTTTTTCATTAAGTCATATAAATCGTATTAAATGCCATCAATTGCTGATATTGATTGAAGAAGACGTTTAAGGCTTATAGGTTGTAACTAAAAATAAATAATTTAATATAATAAATACACAATTGAGATAATAACATATTATAATATTATTTCCAACTAATCATTACGTATGAAAATATCTCCACTCACATGTGTTGAAATCAAATATTAACATCGCATGCAATCCCTTTACTTCTATTTATCCGTATTTGTTTAATATCATGATAAACAAATATATGGATTTCCGGTTAGATAATATGCCGAATAATTTACAAGTCATGGGTAATAAGTCCAATAATCTGTTTCTTTATATATTTAAATTCGTGTTTTTTCTCTGAAAGTTTACGAGTAGTTTTACTAAGTGATAATATAAATTTACCTTAAAATCCGAATGTTTAATTTTTTTTCAAATATTTTTCTTGTTTAAGTTTTTTCTAGGTTTGGTTTTTTGTTTGTCTTATTCAGTTACGGGGTTTCCTTATTGAATATGATAAAGCAATCAACAATATTATCTAAGAATTGTTGTCTGTTGAAGAACGATCTTTGATAACAGCACTTTGATGGTAGAAATATATAAAATAGAGGAAGTAATAAATATGACTTTCACGAATAACCTGGCATTGTTTATAAATTGTAATAAAAATTATTTCTTATGTAATTTTTACTATTTTTTATTATCTTTGTAGATTTCATTTCACTCGATATTTTTTATTTCACTCGATATTTATTTCACCCTCTTGTTTTTCATTTTATTTGGTATTTCATTCCTATCATTTCTGTCTATATAAATTGCTATATCTTCTTTGGTAATGGACTGTTGATTTTTTTGTCATATTCTCAGCCCCAACGTTGGCCCAAAAAATTATGCCGAAATGGTGGCACAAATAAAATAAACTGTACTTACTTATTCGTGTAAAATGAATTGACTGCAGCTCCCACCATTTTAAACATTTTTCAAGATCCATCCAGTCACCAATCCATGAGTTATAAATATTACTTTGTCTTAGTGATCTGCCAATGAAACAATTGCCATAATTTATATGATCCCAGATTTTTGTTTCATCTTTTTTATATGGTATTTTATTTCCAATTTATCACATCCTCATAAATTTGTATTCTCTCATTTCCCCAGGAGATCTAAAATGTGGACCGAAATTTTAAATAATTATACATTCTTCTTATTAGTTTAATTTTGTCTTGATTTTTGTTAGTTTATTCTGCTTTTATGCTGCTCTCTTTTAATTACTAAACTGGTTTCAAGCCAGATTAATTTGTATCAATCTACTTAATTACTAAGATTGGTTTGGGACATGATTTTTGATCACTGCTCATTTTAACTGTTATATATTATAATTATCAACGGTTTTGCAATCTAATGATCTCCTAATACCCGCTGACTCCAACCATTACTGTTCTGCTTCCTCGTTATGCCTCACCTCGCGTGTTGCTGGGGCCATCTCCACCGCCACTTAGAGCAATCGATCCACATTTACATTTTCCATTGTCCCAGAGTGGCTAAGGACAACACAGGGGAGAACACTCTCCGCTAAGTTCTATTATTGCTAAACAAGAAACGCCTTTCCTGATTAAAAATACTTTGCGATGAAAATGGTTTCCGCAGACAAAACCCCACCTCGCCGCTTGGATTCTGCGCTGCGGAACCGTTATTGGTCCACGTTAGATGGCGGCTATATCGATGATATGCTAAACTGAGACAGGAACCTCTTGATCTCGGGTCCTTTGACAAGGCGATACAACAGACACCTGAGGGTAGCCTGATTAGCTGACATGTATACTCCTCAGATGTTCCTTTGTAGTTATCACAGTCCGTTTAAATGGTGGCCGTACATGGTTAGTCATATCCAGCCATTTCTCAATTAACCTCCTCAATCCTGGATATATTGAACCAATACAACAAAAGTTAATTCCTGTCGTGCCAACTTAGATAAGGAAGGTAATCCAATCTTGTCAAATATTTGGGTATGCATTTTACAACGGATATTTACGTTGAATGGCGTACAAAAAATACTTCGTTAGTTTATGTGTCAGTGCCAAAATTGTCGTACTTTTAAAATATCTAATAATTTCCTATAAATTGATAAATTTCCAAGTTATAGTTTAGCGCCCCCCCCCCTCCACCCTCATGCCTCTGTATGAATTTGGCTGTTTTTCAAAAGCGAACATGAATACTTCAGTTTTAGGGGAATAACACTGCTTCCAGGAATATTAACGATACCAGAAGGTCTATTCCTGCGTCAGTTAATGGTTCCTAAAATTTTCTATGTTGCGGCCGACTTGTCTATATGCAGTATTGTCTAATTGCCTATTTGTAGCCATGTAATTTGGATCTAACGTTGCGATGATGGGCATGTTTAATAACGTCGCCATCAGAAATAATTATTGCATACCACGAAATTCAAACTTTCCTCCTATTCTATGGCACAATAATAATTAATTTTTATCAACAAAATGGCGCAAAAATATCCCTTTCATGATGCCCAGAAAAGTATATCTAACTTGTACAGGAATTGATATTGGATCAAGTTAGGACCATGATGAAGTGTTTTAGCGTCACATGGATGCTGTTAAGCCTTGCTGAATTATAAATTGAGAGGGTGAGGGTGACCTGTTGCTTCAGCAAGTACCAGTTTAATTATTAATAAAAAATAAATAAAAAAGGGAGAAGGGCGTTCGTTCCAAAATGTTTAATTTGTCGAACTTAATCGGTTATGTTTAGGAGATGGCTACACTATTTGAATTTTTCCAATTCGTGCATCCATGTAAATATAAATTGAAAATTATATTCAACGAGTCATGACAAAAAACTATCAGTTTTTGTCGTGTTTTTGATCCAATTTGGTTGATGAGTGTGTGTGTGTGTGTGTGTGCGTGCGTGTATATGAGTAGTCTGGGTGTTTTACTTACAATATGAACCAAGATTTTATGGAAAAACCGCAGGCGTTCATGGTCTAGGGGTTTTACGCCTTTAAACAACAACAAAAAAAGCTAACTATATATACTTTTGAAAAACCGGTTATGATTTTCTTCTTAAAACTAAAACAGTACCAACTTACAGGATATGGCAACTTTAAAATAAAATAACTTTAATAAGCAATATTCAAATAGGGAGCGGGGTGGTACAATGATAGAGCGTTGAGTTGCCATGCCGAAGGTCTCGGGTTCAAATCCGGCAGTGGCTGTCTCGGGGATGGATTCATTGAGATCCGGAGACCAACTCAACCAGCCTCTATAAAATGCGTACCCGGAAAAACCAGGCGGTTGAACAAGATTTCATAGAAATGACCTCCCTCCATAATATGTAATCTAGAAATAGTACAGCATCTAGCACATCTTGACCCCAAGACTCTTTATGGGTCATAGTAGTTCATATATATTTTTTTATTCAATTGTATTTGAGCTCCCAGAGTTTCGTTTCCACCGAGATACTCGTCGTGAATAGATATTTACTAATTCATTTGTTATTATGAATATTCTTGAATTTGAGTTGTTGGTGAATTTTGTGATAAGGAGTATAATAAACAGCTGATTGATTTAGAATAAGTTAATGGTGGAGAAAGAGGGATGTTGAAAGTTGCAATATTAATAATTTTATAACAAAACAGAAAACAATACAAATTTTTACATTATGATTTATTATTGCTAAATATATAAAAGTGGTACATTGTAAGCTTTTAGCAAGTAAAAAAAAAAAAATTAACTGTACCACCATAACCCATGAAGGAGCTTGGGTTCAGTACCCGTTAGAGACTGTACTGTTTGTAGGATACCGGTCGTGCAGGTAGGTATCTGTCTGAGATCACACCGGATTAAGGGTACCCATTTTAGATGCTGCGTGACCGACAGGAGGCTCTGTACATCAATTAGGGTCCATCCATGGCTGTTAATAGAATAAATAATTTATCTACCAGGGCCAGATGAAAATCCAGAACCTTTAGCTTAGTAATTCAGTGCTCTAAGCACTGAGCAACCCCCCATATTCGTATCCAAATATTTAAAAATTATAAAATAAAATTCTATGGTAATGATATTGATAAAATACTTTATTGCCCTTAATCTTGTTCTTCCTATATTAATGGGTAAGGGTGATTTTTAATATTTTACGAACGAACGAACGAAGAGTTGGATGGTAAAACCATGTTCCGAGGATCATGCTAAGGCTGACATAATTGCCAAATATAAAGAAAATCGATTCCCTCATTGGCTTATTTTATTAATAAGACCAAAATTGTTTTAATTAATTATCTTTAGTTATCAACGATTTTAGTAATTATTTTCAAGTTTCTAACCGATCATTTACGGTTGGTGTCAGCTATTTAAGTTTTAGAAGGATTCTTCACTTCACAAGAAAATTTAGAAAAATATTCACATAGCCAGTTATTGATTACTTTTATCACATAGGTGAAAAAAATAACTGTGACGAGAATACAATGGAAGAAATGCTCTGAGAGAAATTGAGGGTATAAAAAAAGATTTAGGAGATAAAAAAAAAAACATGTGGGTTCTAATACGGAACCTAAACGGGGACTGGACAAATGATCGTTTTACAAGAGACAAGATCTTTTTTTTACAGACTCTGGTCTTGTCGGACATTGACGTGAGATTAATGTACACTCAGGGCGAATATTCCAAATTACAATGTCGACTTTATCTCAACGCTTTCTTTTGCAGATTTTTTAACTTAAAAATAAATTAACAAAGGAAATTTGTTTTTTTACCTAACTACTTGATGTTTAATTATTCTTTATTATTGTGAATATTTTTTGTTGATAGTAGTTTTAAAAAATTTAAGTTAAAACTTATAATCAATCTGTTTTAGATTTAATATATAATTAATCATAATTTCTGGTCTCCATTCATAAAAGCACTTCCTCTTTTCTGGTTTTTTTAACTTTAAAGAGTTCGTCCATAACCGATGAAAATGAAATGTCTAAAACTTAAATTTATGAAACATTCGGCCGGAACGATATCAGAACATCATCGAAAACATTACATTTTAGTAACTATTAGTTTTTAGTCTAAAGTATTGCGGAATACATTTTCGAAATAAATGCATAGTATCGAAATTGAAAACAACATTGTTCAGGAGAGTGTAAAAATGTTACAGGTTTCATTTAAAATTAATCGTGTCGTCAAACGTACTGTAATGACCTTCTTTTTCGTTGCTTGTCTCGCCCGTCCGGTGCTACTATCTATCGGTGTAGACCGAAGGGGCTTGAAGCCATCTTTGAGCACATATTGTGGCGAACTCTCGTCATGTTTGAATATATACCTTACATAAATTTAGTTTTTTATTTGACCAAGAATTAGAATTAGAATTTCAAAACCGTATACTGAGGCGTATAGTAAGCCACACCTATCTACAAAGGACGACCTCAGACATAATACACGAGACCCTCGGACCCCCGATGGTAACGGACTTCATCACACGGAAGCATATCAAATTCTTTGGTATTGGAGGCTACTACACGATCCCACTATTCAACACACTTACACCGACAGGCCGACCTCAGCGGTGGCAAACACATGTACAGACACTCAACATGGACTGAGTAAACTACTGACTAACTTCAATCAGAAAGAACTAGTGAGCCCCATCACTAGACCCCCCCCCCCCCCCACTCATGCCACCTAATTAATCTCAAGAAAAATCAATGCTCAATCCTCTCTTAAAATGCACCTGGTGCAGTAAAAGAGATGCCACGTATCATATGAATATGATATTGTCAAATATTAATAAAAGGGAAGGGGCTAAGGGAAAAAGAAAACCCAAGAATTAGCTAAAATTTTCTGATATTAACATTTTTGTATTGGTGTTATGTTATGCTATTGGTGTTATGCATGGTTATGTTGTCCTGCATTGATAAAGGAATAGAGAAGTTTACCTGTTATTCTACCTGGTTTGCGCCCTATGGGAAATTTTTATCCCTATATGAATTTTATGTCAATTATCTATCCAAAAAGAAATAGCTACAGATCGAAAACAAGAAATGTGTTTTTTCACATTTGATACTTTGCGTTATTATCTTTGATATTTTCACGACTTGTAATTTATTTGTTCATATAAATGCTGACTTTATTTTTATTTATTATTTATGATGAATAATTTGTTACCTTTTTTTTTAATATCATACAAAGCTTTGCTTGGAGTCTGCTGGTCATCTCTGGTCAAATGAACGTACTAAATATTGATACTATTCGGATATTAATGAAAGTAGATTTGTAGATATCTGATCGATGAAAACAATCGACAAAGTGAACGAATATTCACATAACGTTTTCAGCAAATACATTTTTGGCGTAAACCTCCAATACACTGCGAAAGTTACCGTGGTCGAAAATTTTGAGCAAAATCATGAGTAATTACTATCCAAGCGTTATTAAAAATATTAATAATGAACTGCCACTTAATGTTGGTCCACGTTTTTCTCGAATTCTATAAACATAATAACCATCATCAAATTAAAAAATCGGCTTATCGACTTTATTTAATTAAATTTACTATTACTTCTATCTTGATTAGAGAGAAAGTAAAAAAGATTGGTTAGGAATTGGAGAGTCCCAGCGGATCTTTTAGAGTTAATTAAGTTTATATTGATCGATAAACTGTAATAACTTATATGATTATTTAGTACTGTTTGATGATATTGATATGATATATGATAAACAGTATATGTTTAAATACTATATCTTAGTGGAGTTTTGATGTCGTGTTTGATAAATAACAGTTATTATATAAATGGAAGGGTTCTGAAAGAAAGTTTTTAATTGATAGACACAGTGACGCATGTGAGATTTGTAGGCTGAATGATTTTTGTTAGTAAGGTTTTTGATTATCCAGCTTTTCATTTTCGAAATTCAAATACCAAATAATGCGCTTATTAACTTTTTAGCAATTCGTTCGTTACTCATCCCAAATAATAAATAATGCAGAATATAACATGAATTGAATCTGCGAATAACCTACATTGATCAAAAGAGCAAACACATTCCTAGACATTTTTCTGTTTAGATTTATTTCAGAGCTCCGAATATATTTTGTTCTACTATTATTTTTAAATCCTGCACATTGATTAGTATCCATTTACAAGCTCAACCTAGAACAGTACGTAATGTTTTTTTGTTGTCTTGCGTTAAGACAAAATAGAATACAACCATTTTAAAAGAATAAAATTAATTTTTAAGGCAGTTAAAATATTATGAAAACTTATTAACAGTTTTAGGCTACTAAATATTAGCTAAGCAGACTGAACTCATAGCTCGATGAAATCGAGGATTGGCAACTGGTGCCGATACTCTATTTTTAGCGTGAGAAATCGAAGAGCAGGTGTAATGACTTAGTGAAGCCATGTAAGCCCCACTAAGTATGATTAAGCCCACATTCTCAACCTATCAACAGTTCCTTTATCAAGCCATTTACCCGTTTCCCTACTAATATCTATAAATATATCGCAAACATGGGACTATTGTAATTGAATTCGACAACATTTAAAAACATATTCTTGAAATAATAACATAAGTGTTTTTAAACCAAAGGGATTGCTTTAAAACTGAATAACGAAATTTCGAATTGTCAGCGTTTTATGAAAAAATACTGAGAATAAAATGTTCACAGCGGAGAAAAACGGTTAAAACCAATTACGAAAACTCTCTATACGTAATAAAACCGTAGGAGATAAAACAAATGAATACTCTAAAAGAAGTGTACGTAACATAACAAAAATATTTTTAAACAGGAAACATAGTGTAATGTTAATACAAAACAGTTAACATAATAATTATATAGAGTAAATTATGGAGGTAATAACAGAAAATACACCAATTAACTTAAACACTACAAATTTAAAAGTATCAACATGAAAGCGTTTTGATCATCTTTTTTCGAGAAAGGAGTACATACATACTTAGTAGCTATGTAGACTAAGTATGTAGACCACTGAGTAGTAACTGTAGTACCATAGTAGCTCTGAAGGCCCCGGTTCGACTCCGGCTGTGACTAAACTATGTGCATAAACTATTTTCAGGTCAGTCATCGGCGGAATCTTTTGGGATCTCCTAGGGCTCACCCAGCCTCTACAAAGTGGGTACTCTTAATTGGAGGAAAACTTGGCATTTGAGCGTGACCTCGGACTGATCACCTACATTGGTGATGGTTTGTAATGATACAGGTTTTTCACTGTATAAATTGAAAAATACTATACTATTATTTTTTTAATCGGAAATAGAAAATTTCATGGAATGTTGATTTAATCACGTACTAATAAATTAAAAAAAAAAGAGCGATCGGACGATTAAACTCAATATCAGGCACTATTTTGAACACTCTATATTGGAAGGAACGTGGTTAGGAAAAACCCAGTTAATAATTGGAAGGAACTAGTTAAATATGTTGGAAGGAAGCAGTTAATTAAAAATATATTTTTAATATTATTTGTGTAATCTTACTTTATGTTTGGAGAGCGGGGTAGACAGTGGTAGAGCACTGAGGTGCTGTGCCGAAGATCCTGAGTTATGATCCAGCAGTTGCAGAAAAATTATCAAATCTGTTGATAACCGGGGATGTAGCTTGCGGGATTTGAAAACTTTTCTGGGGCTCCCTTTAACCCATTAGAAAGCATACTATTAGTGAGCCACAACCGAGCGACAGGCATTTTAAACATTCCTGAAGAAACCCGAACGTTTCGTAGAATGACATGGGAATTCATGGAATGGGATGGGCTCATTAAGCTCTGGGACCCCCCTGGGACTCACCCAGCCTCTATAAAGTGGGTACTCTTAAGTAGAGGAAACATGGGACCTGATCATGATCTCAAACAAATCACCTTTATGTACAACCAGTGTCCTAGAAACAGTATAGTCTACCATGTACTGAGCCCAAAACCCACATGGGTTGTAATGGTACAGAATTTTTTTTTAGTGTAATATACTTGGTATTAATTATTAATTTTGTTTTTGGAATATTTATATTGCATTGTTTAATCTATTAAACATGGACAGGATCTGCAGACGCTCCTCCTAACGCAACTCCCCCTTAATAACCTGGAGGGTGATCGTGATCTCAGAGAAATCACCTTTCTATACAAACGTTGTCAAAGAAACAGTACAGGCTCTACCATATTCTCAAACTCCTTAAGATTTAAGCACCTGGTAACTTATGACCCTTCATAGGCTCAAGGTACCTTTTTTTTTAAATTAATCTACATATATAAATACACATATGTATCGCTGTCTTTCATTATGCATAAAATATACTTTTTATTCCGGAATCAGTACCTCATGCATTTTATCCATTGCATACAATTCTCAAACGACACAATTGACAAATGTATTTTACCTGTAAATCACTGATCGAGTCATTTTAAAAAACAAATTTACGAATCTTGTCCGGGTTGGCTACGTCGTTAAAATTTAATGAAGGAAAAAGTGCGGGCTGTTGTCGGGCGTTGATCGGAAGGCAAATTGAATCGAAGAGGCTACAAAGAGACAATGACTAGAGGATCCAATTAGGTCTGTTGATATGTAGCTCCCAACCTGCGGTCTCCATTCTACGTCCACTCCAATCATCCCTCTCCGGATTAGTCATATAATCTCATCATTAGGATCCCCTCTCATTAGATTCCGATCATAATCAAACAGTCATGCGATATCGCTTGGTCGTATTTACGTACATACATTCGTAATGGGGTCGATAACGGCCTTTATAAATTACTTGTTTACCCGGCCTATCGATATTTGGTATATTGATACCGGTTGAATGGTATAAGTATCAAAAGATCTAGGTCATAAGCCCCAATTCCGTGTAAAAACATTTATTATAAAATAACAAATAATTAAACGTTTATTTTCATCCATTTTTTAAAAAATATTTATGCTGAATGAATAAACATTGAGAAGACTTATACAGTATATAGAGTAAAACATCATGTGATCGTATTGACACGTACGAAGGAAAGAACATGGACGAGTATATCCATCAGACATGCTAACGATAGGGAACACTGGGAAAGAACGGTTGAACTGCTCAAGGACTGCTTCAGGCGTCTGCTGCATCGTGAATAAATGAATACAGAATGTATGAAAGAAAGGTAAACGAAACAGTTTTTTATACATCATTGAAAAAAATATATATTAACAACTACCTGGATTCAAGTAGACAGTAAAGGTTTGGAAAAAAACATTATATGAGAAGAAGATGTAATAGAGAATGATATTTTAAATAATATAAGATAAATATATTACAATAGAAAAAAGGGTTGGAAACAGAAGGTATCCATTGTAGGAAGGAAAATAGGATAGGCTCGTCCGAAATAGGAAGAAGTTACATAGCGCTAAGATGAAGGAGAACTGGTGGAAGAAAAATTAACAGCAAAGGACTTAACATGTAAATTGTCTCGTGGTACCCACTTCCTCTCTGCGGCTATTCCAATTAGAAAAGTCCCAAGGTTTTCTTACTTCTCGCTGTATAACATCAAGCTTACTTGGAGGGCTCCTATCCCAGATATCCTGGTGAATAATTTCTTCCAGAGAACGTGGTTGGGACCTACCACGACCTGAGGAAAGAGAGAGAGAGACCGAGAGAGAGAGAGAGAGAGAGAGAGAGAGAGAGAGAGAGAGAGAGAGAGAGAGATAGAGAGAGTGCTTTGTCGGCCTTCTCACCCCCCCCCCCCCCATACCGACATTTCCTGGAACCTAAATATATTGAGGAGATTTCCTTTCACTATCCGTGGTCTTTCTTATTTCCTGGATTTTAAGATGACTAGGCTACACATTTTCTAAATCTTTTAAAGTACTCAATTAGCACAATCTTGGCAAACAGGATAGAAATAATTTGTTGTATTTTTGAAGCAGTATTTATATTTATCCATCCTTCATACTTTATCCAACTATACTTTTACTTTCAGTTTATTTATTAAAATGAAATTTTTAATCTACCTCTTAATATTCACAGTTTGCTTCTTGTTTTATTTGTTTTTTTTTATTGTCTGTCACCATTACGCAAATTTTAATTTAAACAGCCCTCAAAGGCTGTTCTAAGAATTTTCCTGACACTTTTTACTGTGTTAATTAAAACTTTACACTACCAAAGAAACCACGCTAAACTACCATATGATATAAAATAATATAAACCTATAACTATAAAAAGTTGTAAAATGAGTGGTATTAAAGGGCATTTAGAAGTTTTGATGTGGTCCCTCTTCCCCCAAGTACAATCATACATTGTATAAAGAGATAATAAAGAAAATTGATGAGGGTCCTCAACTGACCAAAGGTAGAAGGAAGTATAAGAAAGTATAAGAAAGTAAGTTAGTAGAAGAATTAAGGCTAAAATAATTGTTTTCATTTATTTATTGTAACTTAATTTTGTTGTTTTTAATGTTGGTAATACACATACAGGCAATGGATTCCTTAATATTAAATAAACTAATTTAAATAAATATATAATTAGCGTTCTGTAGATAAACATAGAGAGAGTGGCTTAATTTACTCACAATGCAGCGATATATAGAGATACAGAAAGTTATATCGTAAGACGCTGTGGTACATTAAGCCTCTTATCGAACAACTGCCTACACACTCGGCCCGACATCAAGCACAACGCTTGGGTGGAAGCCTCTATGGATCTCTAGCTACAATATTCCACGCCTGCTTGTCACTGAATGGAGCCCTGATATAATTTTAATTAGATTATTATATTCTTCTACAATCATTTCCATTCTCAAACTGGAAAATAAACATAATATATATGAGACTATTTGTTATATAACTTGGTAGATGAAGGCTGCAGCAGTAAGATATTAATATTTCTTGACAAACAGTTGTACAAGATCAGGATAAAGGCGAAATATAACTAGAGGGTGGGCTTAACATATCTATTTAAATTTAAAGAAATAAAAATTATAAGACGGTAAAAACCTATGGTGTAGTGGTTAGTATAACAACCTATTCTCTCGAAGATTGCAGGTTCGTAGCCCAGCAGGGGATCTTTTTAAAATAAAGCCAAGGCTATAAGGCTAAAATACATTACATATATACATAAATTAAAAAAAAAGTATTCTAAAATAAATATAAACAAAAAATGTTAAAAATAAATGATATGATATAAAATAATATAAACCTATAACTATAAAAAGTTGTAAAATGAGTGGTATTAAAGGGCATTTAGAAGTTTTGATGTGGTGGCGGTCCATTTTTTGTGAAAAAGGTTATCCTCAGCGTGTACATACTATAAATACTTAATTTCAGTAGCTCACAACTTTTTGTTTTTGAGCTTGACTAAGCACACACAAATGTGAGGCTTGGTTATTTGTACTCGGGGGGCCTGCATTTGTGTTGAAAATTCTAACTTTAGGTTAGATATCTTCAAGATTCAAATATGTTCCCTTCCTATGAATTTCTAATATAGGTAAATGAAATTATAAATGGAGAGACAAACTAAATAGTAGTAACAGGAACACAGAAAACATAACAAATAAAAATCTTTAAAAAGAAGGGTGTTGCATTTTGGACATGGTTGCGATTGCCGAGTTAAGACAACTGTTGTGCAAGGAGGCGATTTGACTGAGATCACGCTCAACCCTCATGCTTTTGTTTCCAAGCCTCGAGAGGGTCTATAGATTCCAAAGGGTTCTTTCTCAAATCGAAACAAAATAATCCATCTACCACAGCCGGTCAGGAATATGAAATCTTGTTAACAGAAACCAATATTCCTGAGTTAACAGACACTTCAGAATGGCTGGAAGACTCTGAAACGTTTTCCCTGGATAAATAGATGAATTCTTCTTTAGGCCTGATCCGTGAGCATTTACTTTGTTCGATCGATTTTTTTTTAAAATATTAAATTCTATTAAATATAACCCCGTTTTCTAAAATATAATTCTCATTTCCGAAATCCAGCAATAAAATATAATCATTTAAGTATGAATGAATGAATGAATGAATAGCCTTTATTGCATGACATACCAAATAATTAGCAAGAATATTTACAATAGTTTTAATATTTACAATATATTTATACAAAATGTACAGAAAAGTCTATTTTCCTTTATTCTCTGTTCATGCAGGCCTTCCCTGTGAGGGGAGTAGTGGTCTACACATCCCAGGAGACCATTTTTTACTGGGAAGCGGGGTTCGTGTCTTTCCATTTTTCTTTCCATTGTTCTCTATCTCTTGCTAATTTCCTCCAGAGTGGTCCAGCCCTTTCCCTCAGGTCATCACTCCATCGTTTCAGTTGTCTCCCTTTCTTCCTTTTTTTATCATAGGGTGTCCAGTTTGTGCATGCTTACGCCTTATTTCTGACAGTCCTATCACTTCCCATTCTATTTCTTGCACTGCCTCTTCAAACTCCACTAATGATTCCTCACTCAACATGGTCCTAGTATTTATTGAGCATATCCGTATTAGGTCCTGGTCATTCCTTGGGGCTCTAGACTTCTGCGATTGCTATGGCTTTAAGGGATCTGGTGATCTAGAGCTATTTCCAGATGTGTTTTTGTCTTCTGCCTGGGTAACTTTAGGGTAATATCTCTCTAAACTGTTACTTCTATTACTGGTTTTTCCTAGTTTGCTGGGTTTGAATAATTTCCGTCCTGGTGTCTTTGTTGTAGGGGTTACTTGACCTTCCTCTGGTGAACTCTCATTTGCCCTATTTCGTTTGCTTCTTGTACTATCTTGTGTTTGCAACTCTTCTAAAGACATGAGCTTTCCATTTATCAAAAGTTTGTCCCATTTCATTATTACCTTTTGACCACTTTTCTTAAAATTCAGTAAGTATGGAAATAGCTTCTTCCTAACCATTCTAATTTCATAGGGCAAGTCCTCCTTTATCCTAATTCCATTATATTCTTCTTTCCCATTCAAGAGTTTCTTCTTTTTAAGTATGTCATTTCTTAAAGCTGCAGATGTTAGACCAATACGGATGGGAGTAGATTTTTCTTTGTGATTTAAAATATGTACAAAATTTACATCATACTTTCTAGCCTCAATACCAATTGTCTTACATATTTCTATGAAAGCCTCAATTATATCATGAGAAGTTGTTATTTGCAAACCAAAAATTATTAGGTTATTTCTCCTTCCTCTCTCGCTTTCTTTCTTTTTGAAAAGATTATAGTCTTCTTTCAGGGTTGATACCTCACTTTTCAAATTTTCTAAATTGTTCTCTAATTTCATTTCCATATTTGTTATTTTTGTTTCCAACGTATCCAATTGGTTTAGCTTCTCAAGAATTTCTTTTAATTGTGAGCTAATTTCTGTCATTTTGAAACCTTATATTTGTAACCTTTTCCACAGGTACCTTCCAATTGTAAGTGGTATTTATATGTTAACAGCCAGATGGCTTGCTGAAGTTGAATGCCTCGCTAGTGAAGGTTTATTCACAAGCTGTTAAACTTGAAAGGTTTCAATGATGTTATCTGTCGGTAACTTTAATTTCAAAATAAAATACCTTGACACTTTTTATTCCTCCAGATAACACTCACATTAACTTCACTACCACTAAACTCTCCAAACTATATAGATTATTCAGTGAACAAATCTCCACTGACCAACGAAAACGGAACTTTTCACTGAGCTTTATCAACACCTGTTATCACTATGACTGCTCACGGCTGAACTGCTCATTTAAGTAATAAACGATAAATTATGACCTTACATTATCGGCTGATAATCTATTATATAATCTATCATTTGGTTTTTTTTTAATTGGACGAAAGAAGAATACAAATAGATAAACTACATAAAGTTCCCTCTATTGTTGATGATGCTAAAGGAAGAATACTTCTTGTTCTCAGGTGAATGAGTTGAACAAGTTGCTGTGCTAACATTTTCTGCGGGTTTGTAGGTTTAATAGCTTTTCTCTTGTTTGTTCTTCATGTATTACTTATTCCTTTTTCTTCTTTTGTTCTTTTTGAGTCAAGAGTGTAGTTCCTTATTATACGTTAGATTTCAATTTAAAGTCAGATGAAACTACCGTTTTAACAATTTGAATGTATATGTTTAATTATGAGGGGGCGGAGTGGCTCAGTTATTGAGAGGTGCATTTTCGTGCCGACGGTCCTTGGTTCAAATCCCGCCCACTGACAGACTTTTATTTAATCTGTTAGCGGCCGGAAGTGGATCTTGTGGGAGCTTCCTGAGGCTCACCCAGTCTCTATAATGTAGGTACCAAAAATAAGGGGTGATTTGTCCGAGATCGTGTTTGAGCGTGATATAGGACAAATCACCTCCTTGCACAACCATTGCCCAGGATACAGTACCGGCTCTACCTAGTACTGAACTCCAGGCCCTTCATGGGTTGTAGCGGTACTGTTTTTTTAATGTTTAATTAAGGAGAGTGGGGCTGCTCAGCACATAACAATAATGACCTTCAGTTCCTGAATTTGAGGCCCGCTGTGAAAGATAAATTATGACCTTTGGTGATGGTAGAAAATATATTTAAATTTATTATTAATAACTAAAAGCTATACTCTGCAGGAAATTCTCTACCAAACATTACATGTTGAATCTATTCATCAAATGTTTCTTCTAGTTTCGACCATGTTGTAAAATTCTTTGCCAACCTTTCGTTTGGCATGCGTCTTGTTTCTTCAGGGCAACAAGTATTTCAGCATACAATTTTAAAAATCGAAAATAAGAAAAAAGCAAAAACTAATAGTTAATATCTAGTACTTAGAAATAATTGCATAAAAACATAACAAATTAATTTAAAACTTTGTTATTTGTCTTCAAGCCTCCTGCAGAAGTAATGCAGGTGTACGTTATATCTTTTTAATATGTTTAAAATTAATGCAAACTTTGTTTAAATAATTAGATAAGGAATATTTGCTACCCTTACAATTGTCTTGTTTAAATCCTACAGCTTTAGCACAAATCTCTCAGGAAAATCAGTTAAGCTGTACACAGTCATTAGACATTCTCTTTAGACATGAAGTGAACCTTACTAAACTCCTTGTACCTTCATCTGTGAATTTGGGATTCGCTGTCTCTTTGATAGGAACAACGTCAATCGGTTGATTGTCCTTAAAACTTATTTACCGTACTTCCCTTCATATTAATAGTTTCTGGCAAAAAGTTAAGATTGTGTACAATCATAGAGAATAAGAAATGTGAGTTTATCTAGTTACATAATATAAATTATCTGAGCTTGGGAAACTTTTATACGAGTTTAAACCTCGTATGAACCTGAAATTTCGGGAGCACACAAATTTTGGAGTTGACTTAAATAGAAAAAATGGGAAAAATTCAATTTTTAAAATTTGGAGTGATCCGCTTTTAATCCTGAGCTCCTCAAGTAATAAATTTATTTATTGTTATTGTTTTTGTGTAGCTTTAATACTTATATATAACAATATAATAATAAAACCTTACCAAATCTGAAGGCTTGATTCCGATCGCCTTATGATCACTCTTAATTCAATGTTCCCGATTTTACTCAATGTTAAATCCTAGGGCCATCTGACTGGCTTCCAACCCGCTACCTTGGGCATGTTAGTGCTATGTTTTATAGTCTTCAATATATTTTAAATATTCTAATTGATTTTGGGATGCCAGAGTAATCATTTAAGATGCTTACTCGAATTATTATTTCTTCAATCATCCTACCTTTATTCTTAATTGGATTATTTTACTGATGTTGGTTGTGTGTTTACCAATTTACTTATTAATTAAACCATCAATATATTGTGCTTACAAATATATATTTCTGGACATTGCTCAGGCATTCGACCGGGTATGGCACGATGGCTTGCTTTTCAAACTAAAAACCCAATTACCCCAATCCTTATATCTAATCCTTAGATCCTATCTCTCTAACCGTTCCTTCAGAGTCCGCTGTGGTCCAGAGTTCTCCACTTGTTATCCAATCGAGGCCGGCGTACCTCAAGGAAGTGTCCTAGGTCCTATCCTCTATATCTTGTTTACAGCCGATATACCTTTAGATCCTGTTACCTTCCTTGCATCCTTTGCCGATGATACTGCCATACTATCAACCCATTCAGACCCAGAACTGGCATCTGCCCATCTACAACGACACCTCTCCTTAATCGAACATTGGTGCGCCAATTGGCGTATCAAAGTCAACCAATTCAAAAGTAAGCACGTCACCTTCACCCTCCGTCGCAGATCCTGTCCACAAGTTCATTTTAACTCTATACCACTTCCCAGTTCCGACACAGTCCGGTACCTGGGTTTCCTACTAGACAAAAGACTTACCTGGAACCCACATACTCGACTTAAAAGACAAGAGCTCAACAGAAGATACGGACAGTTATATAGACTACTGAACAGAACATCACAACTTTCCGTTGAAAACAAACTATTAATTTACAAGATTATTCTCAAACCGATGTGGACCTACGGAATTGAACTATGGGGAACTACTAAATTTTCGAACATCAAACGTATCCAATCCTTTCAATCCAAAGTCCTTAGAACAATAGTCAATGCTCCCTTTTATGTTACAAACAAGACCTTACATCACGACCTCAAGATCCCTTATGTCCTTGATCTCATCCCATCCAAATTCTCAACCTTCCACCAGAAACTTGCTCTTCTTCCTAACCCCCTGGCACAATCCCTATCTAGTACCAACCATCCTTATAACCCTCCTCGTAGGTTGAGGCGGCAGTGGCCGAGAGATCTCTTATGAAAATACATCTGGAGTGCTGGCAATGGCCAGCTTCTCCACTCATGCCTGAGAGTGTGTGGCTCTAGCGTCCTCACTCAGTCTCCACTGGCTAGACTGGTGACGCGGCTGACTGAGAGGCGCTGGGATCTCCTGGCATTGTGTCTCGGCACCCACTTCTGGGTGTAGGGGTTTGATTCGGAGTTCCCAGGGGCAGTATGTAAATATTGTATATAGATATGAATGTGGCCAAGATTATTATTATTATTTTATTTTATTTTTATTGTTATGTACATATGGAATGAATGATCTCTTTTAGCTCTAATACTCATTGCCCAAGATAGTGGCAGAGTGTATTATTTCTCAATAAAGCTATAAAAAAAAACAAAAAAAAAAACAACAACAAATATATAGTGCATCTGTGTCAAGTATGCGCCAAAAGAAGTATAATGAATATAATTTATTAATACAAATTGAAATAGAATTAGTAATTCAGATATAGTATAGGATTGCCATAAAACACATACAGAAGTTAAATTACAACTTATCTTGTGAAACATGGGTAGATTACGTCTATAGGTAAGGTCTCGGCTTGGCCACCTTCCTCCGCCTGTATCGTTCGCCGGCTTTCTTCCGTATCCTCGCTCCTTCTTCTTCGGGATCTTTTCAGAGAGAGGGAGTCTTGATAAAGGTGGAATCTTGAGCCCTCCTCTTTTGAATATCTTTACCCTCCCCTTGACCAGGGGGTTTAACCATTCTATCTGAATGACCAACAGATCATTGTAAGAAATATCTTACAAACGGTCATTTGTTCTTTATACAAATATATATTTAGTTTTATAATAACACCCCGTACGATACATAGCAGTAGGCTTTTATGCTAACCATTACACCACCGCTAATATTTCTCTTTTATCGAACATATAATTCAGTACTAGACATCCACTTAGATACACTGGCTTGATTACTGTCTTGTAGTGCTGTATTTTCAAGGTTTTGTATATATACTATAGGTGGTACAAATTCTTAGTTATTCCGTATGTCCTTTCCATTTCGTGTATCCTTTCTTCTATATCAGATTTTTCAAAACTATTCTCTTGACTGCCTTCTCCCAAATACTTTTTGGTATTCCCCTACCAGTCAAACCAGGAGATAAACTGACCGGAAGAAGATAGTACGATTAATGCCTACGCTAGAGACAGTTGACGGACGCGAGGGATCAAAGGGATTGACTAATCAGATGGGCGCTTCCTTTTGTCCTACTCGTATATCAGATTTAACAGCCCTTGTAGCCAATTAGCCGGTCCCTTCCCCACCTAATCGAATCTCCCCGAATTTCAATAACCCCCTCCAGGTGGGGGAGGGTGCCTTATTGTATTAGCACCACGGATCTTATTTACCGTAACTAGTTTTCGTTTTCTTATTATACCAATCAACTGCGGGTTAATCAAGATTTAAAAATTAATGAAGTCCCTTACTGAAGTCTTCCGGGAACGGTCATGTTCATGATAATGGTCTTCATTTCTTAATTCTTATTTCTGTTACTCAAATCTTTTTTTTAACTCTTGCTTTTAATACACCATTTTATCCGATCGAGATCGAAGCCTTATTTCGATTCTATTGATCGTCTTTCCATCTTTCTCTCTTCTTGTTAAGACATTACAAAGATACGCGTTGTTGGGGTTTCTTCATGAGCCCTTATGCATGTCGTTCTGTGGAGTCTATATAATCAATAATGTTCTTTGTTAGAATGCCTTGAAGACTTATAATAATTATTTTATCATTATTGACTAAGATAGGAGCGGTGTAGATCCGTATGTAGAGTGGAGGGTTGCTATCCGGAAGGCTCCAGGTTCAATCCTCCTCTAACTGATTAATTATTTTAACGCCATAGCCACGAATTGATCGTCTTGGGGCTGACCCATCCTCTATTAAGTGGGTACCCTAATTGAGGAAAAACCTGGTGGTTGGGCGTGATCTGGGACATATCACACCCACTGACAAAGAAGTTTTTTATTGTTAAATTATTTATTAATGAAAAAATTATATTTCAATAATAAGTTAGGTGTGTAATTTTTTGAAAGTAAGATGCTAAGATAGGACAAGTGTAAATTAGTTTTTCTGCGAATGTCTCAGAAGATAAGTGAAAATGTTTCCGTTTTTTAAATGTATAAACATTAGAACAGCTATTATTGTTTAGATCAGTTAACCCAAACACATGATTTTTATGAAAAATAACAACGGTAATTTGTTAATTTTTAGTACATAGTATATTTAGTGTAGTATAGAATTATGAAAAAAAAAGATGTTTTTCAAACATACATTTCTAGTATTATTTATTTCTTTTTTTTGAGCGCGAAAGGACCTTAAAGACCACGCGAATATCATGTTTAGGTTTTCCTTCTCAACTTCCTCTTTCTACACACTTCCCTCATAAGCTCTGCGTGTCTGCGCTTCCTTTCCTCTGACCAAGCACAACCCCTTTTTGGGCGTTCTTTGTCCACGAAGACCTTTATATTGTTCAGTGACTTTCTATAGGTTTCTCTATCCTGACAGTCTGAGTCCTTCAGTCCTGCTGAATCCATGTCGACCCTGATCTTCTCGAAAAACCCCGTCGTGTTCTTGCACTGGTGGAATCGCCGGAAGATTTCCCAATTTTACCTTTCAGGGCTCATCCTTGTCAAATGTCCATAGAATTTAAGTCTTCTTAGCCTGATGTCGGTCTCCAAGATTTTTTTGTTACTGTATATTTCGTTGTTGGAATTTACCCTGTACCCTGTTTGATCACGGTGTTATAGTGTCGGACTTAGGATTTGATGGATAAGTTCTTTTTGTTTTAGAAGTTCCTGAGGTCGAAACACAATCTCTCCAGTTTGGTGACTTTTCCTTTGAAGCTTTCTCGGTCCGAACCTTTATTGCAGATGGTTTCTCCTAGGTATCTGAATTTTTGGGTTACCCTAATCTTTCCACGTATGTTGTCGACCGTCTTTTTCTTGTATTTTGAATCCGTGGTCATTAGTTCTGTCTTTTGAAAGGAGATTTTTAGGCCCGTTTTCCTGGCTATTCCCGAGAGGGCATTTATCTGAGCGTGACACCTTACTTTTTCGTGGTCATTCTTTTGAGTATTCTTTGATATATAATACAAAGAATACTCAAAGTATAGTCCATTGTTATCTACCGTCATTAGTCGTCTGCTAGCTAATTGCTCGATCCCACGCTGATAACAATCTTTGAGATGGCTGTCAAAGAGCTCTTGGATCTTCTTTAAACTTTTCTTTGGTTCGACGGGAAGTGTGAGGACTTGTTGGAATAAAACTTCTTTTCGGTTTATCAAAGCAGGAAACACACTGACACCTTCACTTACAAAATTTCTTGTTCGCAGTAGAGTTCAGAATTCATAGAGCATACACCAGGAAAAAATTTGTGAAGAATAACACCTTAAAAATTTCGATAAACGAAAAGCATGGATTTTGTTTTTAAATTTCTCTGTTGCAGCAATCGGAAAACAGTTTGACCGCATTCTAGCCATTGCTCACGGGTATTCGAATTTCGCCAGTAAATCACATTTCATCACTGGTGACAATCTTCCGGTAAAATCTCATATCAGAAGGGTTTTCGATAATTTTCACTAATTTCTAACCTCTTAGCTGATTGCTGAGGAGTAAGTTCGTGAGGGACCAGTCTACAGGACTTGCTCACCTTCCCAATGGAGCGTAGATGGCGACTTACAGTATCCTCCGACACACCTAAATCTCGGGCAATTTCGCAAGTACTTGTGAATGGATTTGACCCTGCAGAATTTCATCAATATCCATTAATGGTCGCCCGGAGCCCTTCATCCTTCCCAGCGTGGTATCTAAACTATAAAAATTCCCAAACCAGCGCCGTTTAGTGTGCTAGTCAAGGATAGCTCTCCTTTTTTGTAGCAAGGATATTAAGCAGCATCGTATGAAATGAAAAAGCATCTCATTTATTTTCAAATTCAATTGTTTTATTTAACTTTATATTATTCTGAATGAAGTTACCACATATTTTACGAACCAATATAAAATATTTATTACTTAATTTCCGTACTTTCCTGATAAAAATAATGTTATTTATTTATATCTATTACTAAAAAAACATGGCTCCCTTGCATAGAACTAGACAATAGGGTTACCCCGGGCCTCTCGAAGCAGTGAGCTCTGCCCTATCTATAATCACGGTGGAGAGGACACTAAGGCTACAATCAGCCAAGCACTCCACCACAATCCTCTACCTTCCTTACCTTATTCAGCTGCTATTCTCATTTATTTTGTTATAACAATTGAATTAAATGACAATTTTTACTAATTATCATTTAGTTTAAGAAATAGTTTGATTTTAACATTAGGGTTGCCATGTTTTAATACGATTAAATAATAATTATTACTTATCCTGTTCTATACCATTATATTCATTTCTTAATAAATATTTGCCGTATTATAAAAGCCATGTTCTGTTCATCAATATATTATTTATTTTGGGAAGCGATGAGTAATTATTGATGATAATTACTCAAACTTATCAGTTATTCTAATGCCCCTAATGTTTAAATTATACTAAAATGTATTTAGTACCGAGAGGAACCACTATATGCTTGTACAAGTCATTATTTCGCCCGGTGCTAACTCTTATCCCGAGCCGAGGCTTGAAGCCTGCAGGTTTTTAGAAGAAAAATCCTGAGCAGGATGGGGACCAATATAGGCTTAGGCACAATGAAGAGCTCTATGAAATTTATCAGGAGCCGGAATGAATTCATAAGAATCTTAAGACTTCGGTGAGCAATCCATGTTGCGGGAATAGATGATGGCTTGAAAACCAAAAAAAATATTATTTGGGTATTTCGATGGGAAGATAAAGAGAGGGAGGTCACGACTGAGATCGTAAACGATGCCCTGAAACTTCTTAACACTACATCCTGGCAGACCCTAGGGCAGGAGAGAGAGGAATGAAGCGACGATTTGACGCGCCAAGACCCATACCGGATTGTAGTGCCAGTCATAATGATAACGTATGCTTAGATTGGATTTGTGATTACCAATTTACTAATCCGTCAATTTAAAACCTGTACTAAACCGTCAATATCATTTAAATATATAGTACATCTGAGTGAAGTAAGCACCTAAATAATTACAATGAATATACTTCATTAATACAATTACTGATTTTTAATACCATTTAACATATACATAATGAGCAATAATGATTCGGATAGATAAGATTGCTATTGAATGCATTCATAATTATAAAATATCTTAATTATAACCATACATATATTTAAAAAGGAGTACATTTAGGGTGCACTGTCATGCAGGTGTGTGGTAAGGGCATCAACCGGGTCTGGCCATCTCTGTTACAAGCCAGCTTGTCTCGCCTGCCTCCCTTGCCAGCCTCTGTTCAAGGAATGTTTTTCTGCAGGTATCTTCACCTTCTCCTAGGTTCTATTGCTACCTGCCTACGTGACCCTTAAGGATATATTTTTAACTGTCATTTCAGAAAATTCTTATTTTCTAAATTCACATATATTATTATTCTCAATAAAACTATATTTAAAATATATTAATCATTAAAAATTAAACATTAAAAATATATTAAACATTAAAAATATATTAATCGTTTATAGTTTTAAGTGTCAGTATATCAAAGTCTAAAATAAATAATACAATGAAGCAGTAAACAAGCTGTTCACAATAGTAGACATCCTTATAAGACGTTTATTTGTTGCATTGTTGAGAATATTAAATATGAACTCGACAAGGATTAATGATTTTCGTTATTATTATTATGTATTTAAATATACTATAGTCAAAGACATACAGAGGACAAAAAAAGAAAACCTATATCAGATTTTAAAAGTACAAGAAAAAAATGCATATGCAAAAGAGAAAATATACATCTTCACTGGACACAATATACATAGTAATTTTAATACATAATGCATTATGTATATCTTCCGAATGGAAACTTTGTGATTGCTCAAAGATGAACTGAGTGTTAAGAAAAATATTATCAAAGGAAGATTTGTAGGACATAATGGAGAATAAAATGGGACTGAAGGTAGAGTTGACAATTGGAGGTGAAAGGTGGACAGAGAAAAATATCTTGGAAGGCCAAGGGTGAAGCTGACCTGTAGCACTGGTGACCTGCACCACTCTACCATGTTATTTCTCCCCCGATGTTCATCCCACCTGGGTGATTTATTTTTTCATTAAGGAATTTTATCACCTTTCTATGATTTATTATAATATTACTAATAAAAGGATAAGTACACTATTAATAGACGTAATAATAATACGTGGATAGATCCAGCTTAGACTTGAAAAAATAAGACTGTAAGTCCGATGAATGAAAACTAATTATTAAGTATTAAAATGATTTAAGTATATCGTGTTTGGTAACGATATCTATTTTCTCTGTTGTAAATCTTTTTCTTTTCTTTTAGTTTTCAAAAACTGGTTTCTTATTTTTAATAATTTTTTATTTTATTTTTATATCAGTTACAGTATGTATAATGAGCCAGGTTCCTATTGTCTCTAAGTATAACGTATCGAAGTTCAGAGATAAAAATACTTAAAACCATACTTTTCAGATAATGAGATATTTAACACAAATGTACAGTTCTGTTTCATCAGTGAGTTAAATAATCTCTTAAATTGCCATGGTCAATTTTTTGATTAGAGTGGTCAAAAACTGTGATGACACGACAGAAAGAAATGTATTAGAAGTAATAGAAACAGGGCACCACCCCTAAAATTTTAACAGGGAACATGGGAATACATTAGCCAAATTATGGATCCCTAACACACTAGTGGCCGAAAAGAAACCAAAAATACTGAAAGTAAAGCCAAACCAATCAGAAGTCAGCCAATCGGAGATCATACCGTCGGAATCCAGCTAATCAGGTCATAGGAGAAACTGGCTCTCCCCATGGACCCATAAGCTATACATACCGAAATAGTGAAGAACATTTTCAGTCTCAGATTAAGTCCTGAGGAAGCTTTCAGTGCGCCCAGCAAAACGTTAAACAATGCACCCACTTATACTTTCTTCACCCTTATCTTATCAAAGAATTAGTTCCATGTAGCAAAATGTTAAACTCCAACAAACATAAACAGTTTCCAATTTGAATGGATTTAAAAAAAAAAGTGTGTGTGTCAGCTCCGATACGCGACTGGAGTTTACACCTTTCCGTTTCTAATGAATTTTAAATGTGTTCTTACCTATTAATCGCTCTCTAATGATACTTATCATCGTGTGTTATTTTCTTTTAATTTGTAAATTATTTTAAATTAATGTGAACAATTTTAATTAAAATTATAAAATATTTTTTATTAATTGTGCCAAAGTTTCGGCTTACGTTGTAGGCCACCTTCAGGGAAAATAGAGGATGTGGTGACTTCTTACAACACTAAAACTTTCAACTCAACTCATATAGCTGTATATTCACGTTAGTGAAATACATCCCAAGAAAGGATATCCTACCGCCCCAGTGGTATAAATCTCAGAAATTTTGGAACACAAAAAACTACTGCAACCATACCGTAAAGTGTGTAAGATGCAGCGGCTGACATAACATTTCTGAATGTCAGCGACTACCTACATCACTAGTTCACCTGAACTCAAACAAAATGCTCGAATTGCGAGGGAGCGCACGTCGCTTCTTATAGAAAATGCCTCCATAGAAAAAAATTAGAAGAAATAGTGACCAAAAGGATGGAAGAAAAGAGAGCTGAGCAGATCAGTACTAACCAAAACATACCCAAACCAATGACTAACAGCATGACAATTCGCCCTGGTGTAGAATACGCATATTTTCTACAAGGTACCAAAATGACAACCGATGTCTTCCCTTTCTTTACTTTTTTGAAGGGGGCCTCATCTTCAGAGTCCGGTAGATGTCTATTTAAGCCCAGCATGATCACTGCCTGTCCACTTCATAATATACAATCTTCCTTTCCTAGTAGCACTACAAACTGCGCACTGTACACAATTAAATAGTCACTGCACAGCCTTTTAGATAGCTAGTCAATTTCCTACTCTTGTCAGAGCAACGCTGCCCTGTCGTCTGCTGAGGTCGTAACTAAGTGCAATGAATGGACCCCATCAGCTTAAGGCGGAATCTAAATAAGAGTAGTAATAGTGTTTGTTTGGATAGGTGTCTTTAAAAAGGCTCCTATATAAAAAATTATCGCAATTCAACACTTAGAGAATAAAGCAATAGAAAACACTGTTACCATAGATAACACGCGTATCTCTTCCCGATTAGTCCCGGAATTTAACTTTTAACTTTTATTATATAAAACCAATAATACAATCTTATCGAGAAGGGAGCGTTACTCGCCACTTTTGTTTAAAACTTGATTTTACTCCTCATGAAATTTTCATACCGCGGGCTAAATATGAAAATCGTTTCTTAAGGAGTAAACTCCAAAAAAAAAAGGAAAATCCTGCATTATTTTCCGAAAAACCCAATATTATTTATACTACTTTTAATTTTTCTCTTTGTTTTTAAGCATTTTCAAAAAAATATGATAAAATCCAATCACAAGCTCTAGGACTCTATTATGACAAAAAAAAAGAATAGTAGATATTTTGAACAGTATAATAAATTTATAATGATATTTAATATTTGAACAAAAAACGTTGCGTAATAAGATTATATGAGACTGAGGATACCTATAAATTGCTGGAAACTTCTGGCAGGTTGTTTTCAGTGGTTGTCACAGATATTTACAGTGTGGAGTATTCACTGGACCCTCCACAGACATATAGTTTTTTTCTGTTCTAATATTATATGTTCCATTTCCCATAACTTCCGACCACGTTTCCAATGCAAGGATTAGAAAAAACAGGTGAAGGAAGAGGGATATGAAGAGAACTTAACCTAGCGAATGAGGAGCAGATGCTGGGAAACGCTAAAGCTCGGTGGCTGAGGCCGGGGCCATAATTACGTTTTCGTTTGAGCGATGGTCCCCCCCACCACTAACTCCCCCCCCTAGCATTAATTTACACGGTAGGATTATATTGCGAAACCGGTTTAGTCTCTCAGCTTTGCTAATTCGCTTGTCGCTTGTTTTGCTACGCTTAACTTTGCCATCAGATGTACATCTCGGTTTTGAAACAGTTATCTTCTGAAAATTATACCCGACTCAAATGGGTACCGAAATCCTCTCAGGGTTTTAGTGGGATCACGGCAGTTAGGGAGGGATATTTATCAAACTAAATTTGGGTATGTATATGTCGTTTCAATGTATTTGCCCATTTTGCAACTTCGTTAATTCGACTATTGTTAATTACTAATGACTCAATTTTTTCAAAGAGCATTTATCCCTTATCAGACCTGATTGGGAGTGACCTGTGGTCTAGTTGTTAACATCTACAACAAAAAAAACCAATATCCATGAATGCGAATCTCAGGCACTATTGCACTATCATTCAAACAGGGGTCCTGTGCCGTGGAATGTCTCACTGTGAAAAAGAAAAGCCTGGTAAAGAATTCTTAGTGAGCTTTATATTCATGCTAAAAAAATCTCGGATGTTATTAGGAAAAGGAAAAGTTTATTTTAACGATTGACGTACCGAATGTTTGCCTTTTTTTAGAGAAAAAAGATCAAACCATCCTAGTTCGAAGAGTTGGAAAAGACTTGCGGGAGATCCAAAAACAAGATGGAGAGATCAGATCGAGAGGATAAAGGAGAGGTAGTGGTAGAAGAATCACTTGGCGGAGGCTAATGCTATGGATATATTATTTATACCTGGTATTTTTATAAACTCTAATCTATACTTAGCTCTTTAGCGTGTACAGTGATGTACGTAGAGACGCAGTAATGTTCGATCTAATAATCGTTATCTTATATCATAACATTAATATAAAATATAAAATTAAGAAGGGAGTAAGATGATGGGCTTTCACCCTAGCTTTTCAATTGTGTAATTAAAAAATGCATTCATGAGTGGGGCAAGGGAAAGGGCAAAGGTGTTTTTAATGGAGTTAGATTTTGATAAAAAAAATAAATTGTCTATTGATTACGCTTTTGCGAACGATATGCGATTTCCTCAGTTTCCTTAAACATGGCCATAAAACAGATTAACCAGTCACAATCAGAGGCAACAAACATAGGCCTCCAGATCTCTTTGGAGAAAACACAGCTCGTTACCTTCATTAAATCTGAACCACAGGTGGTTCGAGTGATCCAGAGCAATATAAAATTTGCAGGAAAGCTTAAATATTTTGTTGAATGGATAGCATCCAATGTTGATGAGAAAGCAGAATTTAATTCGAGCTTGAATTAAATGGAAACGGCGCACCAACTCAAAAGGAATATCTACAACGGAAGGCCCATGGGCATTGAATGCGAAACAAAGGCATTATTGCACTGTCATACAACCAAATGTTCTGCGACATTCTGTGGAATGCCTCGCAACGATTAAAAAATGCGAGGTGCACAATTTGGAGATTAAAGAAAGAAAGATCTTGAGGAAAATTCTTGGCACAATTAAAAACTAAATTGAATACATTGAGCTGTATAGTCATGTTCAAAAAATATCGAATGTTATGTTAAAAAAGAGAATTTCATCTTATATGAGAATGAAACCCACAAAATTGACATACCGGATATTTACATATATTTTAAATTTATATATATATATATATATATATATATATATTATTCCATTCCTACCAGTGATAAACATTTATATATATATATATATATATATATATATATATATATATATATATATATATATATATATATATATATATATATATATATATATATATATATATATATATATATATATATATATATATAAATTGATATAAATTGATATTAATTACTTTCAATCAACACTAACTTGGTTTCGCTTGTCTAGGGTATTTACGGGTTTAAATGGGCAGATTTTGATTATCTATATTCACTGATAAGAACTGGAATAAATTATTGAAGTTAAATTGAAAATCTTACCTTGAATGGATTAGTTACTTTTATTAACTATTAATAAACCTTTTACCATTTATTTGAATTTAAATATGGATCAACATCAGGAAATCAATAGATAAGGCGAAATACATTTTGTTAACATTGATTTATTAGTAACCCCAATTGAAAGCAATAAATAAACAAATTATTTTCAATTTAAAAACAATATACTGAACAAACTAATCTCAATAGAATAATAATATAATAAACAAATTAATTTCAATAGAAAAACAATATAATGAACAAATAAGAGAAATTGGATCACCTCTTCTATTAAATGCAAGTTAATAGAAGAGGTGATCCTTTAGCTGTGATGTTCCTATGAAGATTGCTCTGTGGGTAGAAAGATGTATGTTCCTGTATGAAGGCTTCAGATGAGAGAGATGGTCATTCTTGTTCAAAGGTTTGAGATCTAGTGCCCTGTTTTATATCTGGAAGGGATAGGTGAGAATGCCGACCTCTAGTGGCATTTACCTGAACTCTCCAATTTCGTCATTCCTGATTCTCCAGGAACAATTATATCCTCCCGTCTTTGTTTCCAGGTTTATTATATTAATTAAGGAATGACTCTATATTTTTCTTAGATAAATGATTCGTTCATTAGACGGTAGTTGCGTCATGTATCAATATATATATATATATATATATATATATATTAAAGAAAATAAGACCAAACCAGCCTGATTCAAAGAGGCAGAAAAGACTTAAAAGAGATGGGTATTACTAGTCAATATATTCAGGATCATAGCTTGGAGTTAGAAGTGAGCTGTCACTATCATTTATCAGTTATATTTAATATTCAGCTCGAATGATGTGAAAATTTTATGAACTAGTTTTAATCTAATTTATTTAAATATATTTTCGGACCTACACTTTTCATGAGTTTAATAATTGGACCTAGATCGTCCAGAGGAATTTCACATTTCCGACTTGTCCGAAGGATTCATCCCTAGCTCGTTAGCATTGTTGTCTCAGCTGTCATGTGACGAATGAAACTCCCGACATGTAGCGACTTAATCTATCCGAGAAACTACGGTTGTTGGCATCACATTCTAAATAATAGGGAATGGCTGATCCCAAAGCGACCGCCCCGTGCCGCAACTAATAGAAAATTTAAACAAATGACTTAAACATTACAGAAGAATTTATAGATGTTATCGATTACCACTGATGCTAAAGTAACCAATAGGTTCAGTATGGAATTACTCACGGAGTTGATATTCTGATCAGTCCGTTTTGAGGAAAGTTTATTTAGTGAACAACATTATAAAACCAAAATATTTGTTTACAAAATGTTTATCTGTAAACAAATGTATAACTGAAAAGTTCGCGGTTTTTTGATGAAATAAAGTCTGAAAATGAGTTTTTTACTTAAGAATCAAATCCGAAACTTTAAAACCTTAAGGAAGTTCTTCAAATTTCTGAGCAGATGGAAATTTTTTAGAGATACGTTATTTAAGGTGGGTGTGTGAGGAATTCCCGATCCAGCTTGTTTAGTTTTTCACCCTCTGTCGTAAAACATGAGGTCTGCCGTTGTCGAATAGGATCCTTCCGATTAACCAATGCAGGTTGTTTTGTTGATAAGTTTTTGTTTCATGGGCTTTATTTACTTATAAATAAATCCTAGTTACGAGCTGAAAATTTCTGTAACCTATGGCCAATGGTCAGTTCGTTACAGCACCCTTCCCCGAATGAAGTGGCAATGTTTCTTGCAGTTTGGGCTGGCGAGTATCCAAATTTAAACTCATTTATAAAATACATGAAAATCGGGCGTTTTTATGGGCCTATTCGATGACATAATGAATAATGTTCGTTCAATTATAGTGTCAGAAAATATTATCAAAAACAGGATTAATAACAGCTCATGACAATCAATACAGCAGAAGTCCACTAATTCCAATATGAATTTTTGAAATATTAAAAACGGATATTTCATACTAAGATATATCTGGATATACCGCAGGGTTACGTTTTCACATCAAACAAACTACATAATTCAAAATAATAATTTAAAAAAATTGAAACGCTCTTTGGTTTATTTAGAATCATACTATAGAGAACGACATGAACATACCAACAACAATATCTTTTGTGCAAGACAGATACACTATACTTCACAAGTAAGAACAAAATCACAAAAATCCACAAGTTCTTTCGTTTTCATAATCCCATTACACAAAGACCAGAATATAATATATATAAAACTAAAACCAAATTTTACTTATTTCCTAACGTAACAAAAATGCATTCGTTTTGAAGATGGATACAATTTAGTTGGCAACAAACATTAGAGGTTTCCTAGGATATTTGCTTAAAATAAATCAATATATAAAAAGATTAATTAAAATAGATAAAAGGTTTAGAAACAACGTTTTCGTGTGAAAGTAATCAACCTCCAATTCAATTCTTTATTACTTAATTCACACGCAAACAATTTAATTGAACGATTTAGAGTAAATCGATAGTATAACCGGTTAATTGACCTATTAGATAATTAAATATCGATTAATTAAATTGTACATCGATTGTATAAACGGTATATGAAATATTTGTTAGTTCTATTTTTTTTTTTTTTGGAGGGGGAGTCCCAATGATTAAAATCCGTAGTGAGAGTGTGAGGTGGAAAAAGGACGGCTCTTTAATTTGGCATTCGCCTTTTCAGGTTTTTCAGTTTTTATTTTATTTTTCCCTTGTACGCCTGTTAGAACTTCATCTCTTTGATTGGATACACCAGCCTTTCATAGTTATAATTTAGGTTTAATTTTTAAAATCTTATGTTCCAATCTCTTTGTTGTTATTAGTTTTTTACCAAGTTAACTTTTCACTTATTTTTATTTTAATGTTTAATATCCGGTATACATCGCGATTGTATTTATTTTTACAAAGAGGCTAATATTTAAACTAATTATATTGTGTAAGACGTGTAATAATATTTTTCCAAACTTGAATTAACAGATTACTATAATGACATCAGCTTCGATTTTTATAGGTTTTAAAACGCGTAATGCTTGATTTACAACAAAAATTAATATTTTTGGAAGAAAACAATATTCATACTTTACCATGTAGAGTGATAATATTTTTTTTCTTTTTATTTAGTGTGTTATTCCTCATTGGAATTCTAACATTTAGTTAACTGAATGCTCAGAGTTCTAGTAATGAGTCGTAAATCAAAATAATCGAAAAGTTTCCTATCAATAATTAATACTTAACTTAAAGTATTCTTATGTAACATTTATACAACGTGCATAGCATAATCTAATTTAATAAATGGGCCCGAACCCGGTATCTATCCTTTCATAATAAACTTCATTCCCACTTAAACCCTCTAGTCTCAAACCTAGCTTCCTCTTCGATTCCCGATAATCCTCCGAGGCGTCTGAAAAGAAGATGACCTTCTTAGTTGAACTAGTGATTTGAGTACTACCAGTGGGTAGTTTCTCTACTTGCCACTAACTCATGTTATTATGTATCCCATAGCCTATTTACTTGATGTATTATTGTAATACAGTTGTAAATATCAATAAATAAGTTTTAAAAACATTTAATAAATGTTCTATCTTATATAGTAAGATTGCTTAATTTTAGGTTGGATCTGATTATGGCAAGAGCCGGTACCATATTGGATCATTTAAGTTTTTATAAAACATATTCGTTTACAATTTCATTTATTATAATTTCAGTATAAAATGTAACATCATTATTTCGGTATTTAAATGCGTTAAGTTACTTTGGAAGAGCCATTAACACAAAATACTCTATAGATTTTTAAAGTTGAATAAATATAATTGAAACTACTTCAAACACTGGATTTCAGATTCTGACTTAAAAACTCGTCTTCTTATTGTCTCGGTAAATGTTGGGTCTTTTACCTCACTGAGTTCTTTACAATGATTTTTGTGACTTGAGTTTTCAAACATATATACGTACCAATATAACCTATAATATCACTATTTTGTAAAATTAACTTGTATAACTTTCATAATTACTATATACAGAGTGTCCCATTTCAAGTGGATCAAACGTTTTTAACTTTTAAACGAAACAAAATTCAGAATAACGATTCAGATAAAAGTTGTAGTTGCTTAGGCCTAGTTTGAAGAAATAAAAAAACATTTTTTGATTTTTCACTTGAAATGGTCAATATCGACCTTCAAACAATGTAGTTTCCTTTTGACCCCCATTTACTTTTATTTTTCTGAAATGTACTATACAAAACAGAGAAAAAAATGTATGTATGGAAAATGTAGAAAATTGACAATATTTCTATAAATACGTCGAAACAGAAAGTTTTTAAATGTCCAAAAATTTTCTGAAAGATTCAAATACCTTGATTAGTAAGTTATTACGACTAAAACTCTTAAATAAAATAACTTAATGCTACATTACGTTTCTTCGTAAAAGAGGTATACTAAAATAGTGAACTTTGAACGCTTTTTCTACTTAACCTATGAAAGATAGAAAAAAAATGTTGCATACATTTTTTCCTTCTTTTGGATTATACATTTCAGAAAAATATAAATAAATGGGGGTCAAGAGGAAACTACATTGTTTAAAGGTCAATATTGACCATTTAAAGTGAAAAACCAAAAAATGTTTTTTTATTTCTTCAAACTAGGCTTAAATAACTACAACTTTTACCTGAATCGTTTTTCTGAATTTCGTTTAAAAGTTAAAAACGTTTGATCCACTTGAAATGGTACACCCTGTTTATGACAATTACGAAAATATAAATGGATAGTTGCCTGGAAGAAGGGCGCATGTTACATTTTTCAAAGTTTACGGGAGAGCCAAAATAAGAGAACGGGTCATTTAATTAGGTGACTGTCACATATGCCCTTCTTACATTTTATAGATTGCACTTACGCCCTTGTAAGTAACACTAGTAAGGTTAGGATACCTTCACATGCGCCTTTCTTCCACTGGAACTTTGTCTCTTGAGGGACCGATCATCCTCCTATATGGACAACGATTGTGCTATCCCTGACATCTATTGGCTTTTTAGTCAACTAGAAACTAACGTTAGCGGTAGGGACCATCACATGAACATAGTTCTGCAAAAAAACAAAAACGAAAACTGAAAAATGTAACATACGCCCTTCTTCCAGGTAACTATTAAATTAATAACTTTTTAAAGAACATTTTTAATTAATAACTACAATTTTAATGGGGCACTTAACCGTCAGTGTACACGCCTTCACTTTAAAATAACCTAACAGCATGTCTTATTTTGAAAAATAAGATTAAAATATTTGTTTTTAAACTTTTATGGGTTTTTAGATTATACTAATAGTATCAGTATATGTGAATTTACATATCTACTAACTGAAGTAATAATAAAAACCATACATATAAAGATATTAGAATTATAAGAAGAAAATGATGGGAGGAAAGCTCACTGAACTTTAATACATGTAAAAGGTACAAGCGGTTACAGTAAGAGTTTCGTGATTTAATATTGAAAACTCTTATAAAAGACCCTTCGACCCCTTACAGGGGATAAAATAATTAAATTACTTATTAATAAAATTAACTCTGAGTTGAGGTCTTTGATAGGGGGATTTTGAAGAAAGTAACTAAGAAAATTATATATAAATTTGTTTATCTCCAGATTTTATCTATTACTAAAAAAATAGAAGGAGCTTGTCTCCATTTTATGTCTGAATTTGTAGACTAAATAAATTGTACAAAAATTTACCAATTTTTTTTTTACGAAATGGAGTTGCCTCACTTTCAAAATCAACAGCTCATATGCAGTAAGGTTCAATATCTACTCGTAGTAATTTTTTTCTGTTCGTCATTTTTGATTTAGAATAGTCGCAATCTCGAATAGCTCAAAAGCAGTCTCTTGTAGCTTCGTCATTATCAATACATGTAAAATTAATTTTACCGAATTGTCTATCACTGAAAACAGAATCATAAGGAAAAGGCATAAGTATGTATGAATGAATGTCTGCTTTTTACAAGGTACAAAAATGCATTTAAAATATCCAAAATAACAAGCAATAAAATTTAAAGCAAAGTATCGTTAGTATATTATATTTTTTCATAGTAAACTTATACATCGCTACTTTTTTTAAATATTTCTATCAACACTTGTCATGTAAAAACAATGACAATCAGCAGATTGCCTGTCAGTAAAATGAAACAAAATAACATTAGAGGCAAGAAGAAGAACAGTACACAGCCGTAGCGCTCCGGTGGATTGATTCATTTTTTTTATGTTAACAGATCCCTCATCCACGTTCTTTTTAATCTCCTCCTAGTGTTCTACGACATGAGAGTAGTGGCCGTTTGTTCCAGTAATGGGTTCTGATGTCTGTGTAGTTTTTTGTAAAGCGTTTGTCGCATGTTTTTATGTGCTTGTCAACCGTATGGTATTTTTATGTCAGTATGCAAAGTTCTGTTACTCAGATAGATTTTGTGACAAGTCTAATAATATTTTTTGATAGTTTTTACTCCTATTCTGTGAACCTCTTTAGCAATGCCGTAAATTTGTATTGCATACGTCAAAACTGAATTTAGTAAGTCAGTGTACATGTTTAATTTTTGTCTTCACATCGTTACTTAACCTTTTTTTTTTTTGTATTTACAATTATTTTTACATCAATGGCCTCTTATCTCGCATAAAACGTATCGAATTAAATTTGAAATAAAGATACTTGTACCACTACAATTCATGAAGGGTTCAGTGCGTGCTATTCTGTTCTGTTTCTATTACGACGGTTGTGCAGGGAGTTGATTTGTCCAAGATCACGCCCAACCACCAGTTTTGCGCCATTAAGGGCATCTACTTTACAGAGGATAGGTGAGCCACAGGAGGGTCGCCTGATCCCACAAGATCCATCCCTGGCTGTTAACAGATTAACTAAATTATCTGTCATAGATATGAGTCTTGAAACTTCTGGCACAACAACTATGCGCTCTATCACTGTGTTACCCCACACCTTTAAATTTAAAATATCTCAGGTAAATTTGACGGTTCCTTCATTTAAAGTAAATGTCAAATCTCAAAATCCTTACGTTATAGGCACCACCGTAGGTTCTTGAAGACAGAGCTATTTGTCTATAGCAAAGCTATTTATCTATGGCAGGCTGTCTATCTTTATCAGGCTAGTGATAAGAGAGGAGCCTATCCCTTGATTTCTTCCGGGTGAAATCGATCCTGAAGCGGCACGAACCAGCTCGCTGCCCCAGCCGATAACTTTAATAGCCACCAGCTACCGGCTTCTTTTATTACCCCAGCTCCACAGTTCATTTCATCCTTCGTTTATTACCTCCTTAATATTTTATTGCTATTTCTGTAATTAAAATCGAGGTGTTATATCTGGAAAGGGAAGATAAGCCACCAATCAGTTATATGAATTATATTGATGTGGAAATGGTTGGGAGGCGCAGTCAATACGTTTTATACATAATAAGTTTAAGTTATTTTATTTAAGACATCATCAGCGTTGGACATAAAACAAAACAAAGGAACTACATAAACAGTACTATGTAATGACAATGTAATAGGTTAAATGCACAAATGAAAAAGATAGAAATGACAAATAAATCCAATCTGGAAAAATTAAATTTCTTAATAATAAACAAAAAGAATGGAAGAAAATCTAGAAGATAATAAACATAATAAGAATACAAGAAATAAATATAGAGAAATTATTTTTTATATCCTTTCTCTTGTAATTTTACTATATTTTATTATATTCTAGATTTCTTTTCACTCTTTTTATTTCTCATAAATCATTTCGTAATCTCTTTCTTATCATTTCTGTTAGTATAACCTGTTATATTCTCTTTGGTACAGCACTATTTGTTATATTTTCAATCCTGATTGTGGCCTAAAAATTAAGGCGAAACGTTAGAACAAATACATTAATCATTTTTTTTTTTTGTAAAATTTATTGACGATTTGAAACTTTTCTATATTAATTATACTCCTGCCGGAGCCACATACAGTTCCAAAATTTTCCCAATGATGGCTTTCAAACTCTCTTTTTTAATTAGGATTAGAAGTGATCCTTTTTTCACTATAACATACACATGTAGTGCTTTAAACATAGCTACATATTTCCAACGTGGAAACATGTCATTAGTGAGGCAACGGTCTTAAAATCGCCTAAAATAATTATTACTTATATCTCTGGCATTTATCTTAGAAGCTTTTGAATGTTTTAAAATAAATTGTTTTTATATAAAAACAACCCATGAAGGGATTCAAGTTCAATAAATGGTAGAGACTGTACTCTTTCTAAGCCAATGGTTATGCAGTAATGAGATTGGCCGAATTCGCGGTCAACGCCCAAGTATTTCTCCGATTTTATAAAACATTGATGATAGGTTAATAGAATGAGTAATATATCTATCCCAGTTATATAACACTATATATATATATATATATATATATATATATATATATATATATATATATATAATGGTTTCGAGCCCGGGGCCAACAGCTCAGTAACTCGGTGCTCTAAACACTGAGCTACCCCGCTATCGCAATATCTGCTAGTAATATTATTTTTTGTTTTCTCACCTTGTTTAGTTATAGTCTTTTTTTCTAACGGCCAGCAATCTGGTTTATCTCTCTCTGAAAAAAAGGAAAAGAAAACACAATGGATAACGACCTTTTGAATTCCCTTTATTATAGAACTTCTGAAGCGGCTCAACTTGATGAGGGTTGGGAAATAAAAAAAGCAGAAAAATACAATAAATGCAGTTTAATAAAAATATTATCATGCATTCTCCACTAAACTAAATACTTGAAAACTAAATACTTCACTATGGCAAAAAATGGGCCAATTTTTATTCCACATTGATTACATAAAACTTATTTATAGAAATTTAGAACTATATAATTATAATACATCAAGTAAATATAATACCATGACAAATTTAACTTAGAAGGTCACAAGCCCATCTTCTTTTCAGACGCCTTGGAGAATAACCAGGAATTGAAGAGGTTTCTAGGTTTGAAACTAGTTGGTTTTAGTGGGAATAAAGTTTGTCATGAAAAGATTGATATCGGGTTCGTGTGTAATTAGTGAAAAATAGGACATTAAGGTCATTATGGATGACTTTGTTCGTAACAAAGTAAGGAACATTGAGGTTTTTACATAGGATTTTGGATTGTAAGGATTTAATATGAGACGAGTTCGATGGCTTAGTGGAGCCCCAAAGCTGTATCAATTGGGTCTTCTGATTGTCATGTATGTGAATCTTTTACAATTAAGTAGGGGCTTAGAGCGTTTGCTTAGTTAATGTTGAAGTAGCTTTAAACGGCTGTTATAATATATTAAAATAACCTTTAAAAAAGTTAAGTAAGTTCATATTTAAGGAAGAGTGCTGCGAATGAACAGTACTATCAACCAAGTGCTAAATGTATACGTAGATTTTTAAAATCATATAAATGAACAGTATATGAACTTTAAATATAATTTTTCATAAATCATCAGGTTAAGTGCTACCATATCCACATAATTCTTGAAACGTTCCTTCGAATTGTAATTAATAACTTAGGTAGATCTGGGTCTATTGTGTTTGCTAGAGGCCGCTTTTAATCCCGGCAACTAGGGAAAGGTTTATATCCTTTAAAGTTATAAGTCCTATTAATCACATGTCAATGGCGAAATTAAAAAAAAATCGATAATGTATTATTCATTAATAATTTTTATTTAATTTTAAGTAATCGAGACATACAAGAAAAGGTAATAACTCAAAACTATGATTGCCGTAATATATACCATAATACCTCTCAGAAAAAAAAGAAAAAAAAAAAAATATATATATGGATTTGGCCATGGACCGCAGATAACTCAAGACTTCACGCCACAAGGGTCTTTTTTAACGTTGGCTCATTAATAAACAGTTCTCCTTACTTAAGAGAAATGTTTTGACCTCCACCCGGACTATCTTCTTCCAGATATATATTTATAAGGTCAACTACTATTATTCAAGACCTTTATTTTTTCTATATTTTGTGTGCATTTATTTTTTTTCTTAAATTTTGTTATTTGTGGTTTTATTTTAATTTAATTTTCTTGACCAGAACATATTTTTTATAAAATATTTATTTTTATGTGGAAGAAAATGGTCCAGGTAGAGGTCAATAAATTTCTCTTAGATGTGGAGAAATGTTTATTAATTAGCCAACCTACTTTGCAGGTCTTCTTCAAGGGATAAATATGCAAAATACAGACAATTGAAAATTAAGAAAATACTAAAAAATTGCTAAGCATGGTAAATATAAAGGTTAAAATACAAAGGTAGTAAAAAACGTACTAAAGAATAAAGTAAGAATAAAACAGAAATTGTTAAAAATTAAAGAATGAGCTAATGAAGATAAAAATTAAAGATTAAAATGGGTAAATATTAAAGTAAAAATACTTAAGTATGAGGTATCTGAGTGGTGGACAATAAAGATAGGGGAGAGGAGAGAACATGAGCTACGTATCAATAAAGAGCAAGGATGATCATGTGGACCATAAATAACCATAACAAAAAATAAATTAAAACTTCAGTAAGTAATAAAAAAAAAAAAAATACAGTAAGGAATAAATATATAAAGTCAGAGGTAATGAAAATAAACAATAAAGATAAGTAATGAAAATGAAAAATACAGTATGTAATAAATAAAGTAAGTAATAAACCAAGTAATAAAAATACGGCATAGTTGAACATAGTAAAAAAGGAGATATTAAATGTCCTCCTTTCTCACCATGTCTTACCACTTATTACACATAGTACTTCTTCTTTCCTTTATACTATTTCATGAACATGTTGTATACATTATCGTTCCCATTTGTAGTAAAATGTATTTCTCCCTTCTGTTACTTATAATCATTGTTTCTTATCAACATTTTCATTTTCATTAGACTATGCCGTATTTTTATTACTTGGTTTATTACTTACTTTATTTATTATTTGCTGTATTTTTCATTTTCATTAATTATCTGTATTGTTTATTTTCATTAGCTCTGACTTTATATATTTATTCCTTACTGTATTTTTTTTTTTTTTATTACTTGCTGAAGTTTTTATTTATTTTTTTTAATGGTTATTTATGCTCCACATGAACATCCTTGCTCTTTATTCATATATATCTCATGTTCTCTCCCCTCCCCATCTTTATTGTCAACCACTCAGATACCTGATACTTATGTATTTTTACTTTAATATTTACCTATTTTAATCTTTAATTTTTATCTTATTATTTATTTTTTAACACTTTCTGTTTTATTCTTATTTTATTCTTTAGTATGATTTTTACTACCTTTGTATTTTAACCTTTATATTTACCATGCTTAGCAATTTTTTTTACTATTTTTTAATTTTCAACTGTCTGTATTTTGCATATTTACCCTTGAAGAAGACCTGCAAAGTAGGTTGGCTAATTAATAAACATTTCTCCACATCTAAGAGAAATTTATTGACCTCTACCTGGACCATTTTCTTCCACATAAAAATAAATATTTTATAAAAAATATGTTCTGGTCAAGAAAACTAAATTAAAATAAAACCACAAATAACAAAATTTAAGAAAAAAAATAAATGCACACAAAATATAGAAAAAATAAAGGTCTTGAATAATAGTAGTTGACCTTATAAATATATATCTGGAAGAAGATAGTCCGGGTGGAGGTCAAAACATTTCTCTTAAGTAAGGAGAACTGTTTATTAATGAGCCAACGTTATAAAAAGACCCTTGTAGCGTGAAGTCTTGAGTTATCTGCGGTCCATGGCCAAATCCATATATAAATATATATATATATTTTTTTTTCTTTTTTTTCTGAGAGGTATTATGGTATATATTACGGCAATCATAGTTTTGAGTTATTACCTTTTCTTGTATGTCTCGATTACTTAAAATTAAATAAAAATTATTAATGAATAATACATTATCGATTTTTTTTTAATTTCGCCATTGACATGTGATTAATAGGACTTATAACTTTAAAGGATATAAACCTTTCCCTAGTTGCCGGGATTAAAAGCGGCCTCTAGCAAACACAATAGACCCAGATCTACCTAAGTTATTAATTACAATTCGAAGGAACGTTTCAAGAATTATGTGGATATGGTAGCACTTAACCTGATGATTTATGAAAAATTATATTTAAAGTTCATATACTGTTCATTTATATGATTTTAAAAATCTACGTATACATTTAGCACTTGGTTGATAGTACTGTTCATTCGCAGCACTCTTCCTTAAATATGAACTTACTTAACTTTTTTAAAGGTTATTTTTATATATTATAACAGCCGTTTAAAGCTACTTCAACATTAACTAAGCAAACGCTCTAAGCCCCCACTTAATTGTAAAAGATTCAGATACATGACAATCAGAAGACCCAATTGATACAGCTTTGGGGCTCCACTAAGCCATCGAACTCGTCTCATATTAAATCCTTACAATCCAAAATCCTATGTAAAAACCTCAATGTTCCTTACTTTGTTACGAACAAAGTCATCCATAATGACCTTATTACCTTATTTTAACCTTTATATTATAACCTTATTATAACCTTAGCAATTTTTTTTTTTTACTATTTTTTTAAATCCGATACTTAGGGTTGCACCTCGACAAACGATTAACCTGGAATCCTCATACTAGACTGAAAAGACAAGAAACTGCTCGACGTTTCAGGCTACTTCAACACTTACTAGACAAACGTTCTAACCTCCCGATTAACTACAAAAGACTCATCTACATGACCATCATAAGACCTATTTGGACTTACGGAGTAGAGCTTTGGGGCTCCACTAAGCCATCGAATTCCTGTCGTATCCAATCCCTACAGTCCAAAATCCTTCGTAAAATCCTCAACGCTCCTTATTTTGTTAAAAATACCGTCATCCATAACGACCTTAATGTCCCATTTGTTGCTGATTTGGCCCGAACCCGGTATCTTTCCTTTCATAACAAACTTCATTCCCACTCAAACCCTCTAGTTTCAAACCTAGCTTCCTCTTCGATTCCCGATAATCCCCCGAGGCGTCTGAAAAGAAGATGGCCACGCGACCTTCTTAGTTGAACTAGTGATTTGAGTACTACCAGTGGGTAGTTTCTCAACTTGCCATTACTCATGTCATTTTGTATCACATAGCCTATTTACTGGATGTATTTTTTTTATTATACAGTTGTAAATATCAATAAATTAAATTAAAAAAAAAAAAAAAAACTATTTTTTAATTTTCAACTGTCTGTATTTTGCATATTTACCCTTGAAGAAGACCTGCAAAGTAGGTTGGCTAATTAATAAACATTTCTCCACATCTAAGAGAAATTTATTGACCTCTACCTGGACCATTTTCTTCCACATAAAAATAAATATTTTATAAAAAAATATGTTCTGGTCAAGAAAACTAAATTAAAATAAAACCACAAATAACAAGATTTAAGAAAAAAAAATAAACGCACACAAAATATAGAAAAAATAATGTCTTGAATAATAGTAGTTGATCTATAAATATATATCTGGAAGAAGATGGTCCGAGTGGAGGTAGTACATATTATCAAGGTCAACTATTATCATTCAATATTTATTTTTAAGTTGTTATGTAAATAATTTATGATTCTTATTAAGTAGCCTCTGGCCCAGATATATATTCTATTATTATTGTTTTCTTGACTGTTCATAAATATTTTTTACGTTTCGTTCTTGAGATTCAATTTATTCTTTTTAGTCCTTTTAATTTATATATCTTAAATGCCAGTGTAACATTATAACATTTCTATACAACACATACATTCTACATGTCTATGTTATATAACATTTATATATATTCTTATTCTCAATGTGTTCTGTTTAATCTTCGAGTAGTCTTGAGGATTTTGTTTGTAGAGCCTGATCCGTGTATCTTGGTCTTGGATCAGCTGACTCCGCCAGTTCCAATCCTCGCCTCTTCTCTCAAATGCTTTCCTTGCTTCACCTTCACATGTTTTTCTGAGAGTTTCTTTTGTCCTTCTTCTTTCCATTCTTGCCTCGTAGACTGCCGATCATTTCACCCTGCATTTTCACTGTTTTAAGGGGTAGCATTTACTGGATAGTCCAATTCTAACCCGGATTTCTTCGTCTTTCCAGTGATCCTCGTGTAGACAGGCTCCTGTAGTCTTGAAACGAATGTATGTACTTCAATATAACGAACTTTCAGTGTAACTATAAATTTATAAAAGTTCTGAGTATGGTTAACTTCAATACAGATGTAAAAACATTTCAAAACAAGAACCGCAAGTAATTAGTGTTCTAATTACACTAAAACAAAAGTTATATGAAAAAATTAGTTAGCGTTTCAAGAAGCCACTAATTATCAGATGATAGACAATTATTCGTGATGTATATAATTCATAACTAGTTATATAATTTACAACTAGTTATATAATTTATAATATTAGGTCTTGTGAGGAGTAGCCTTTGGTAATGCCACCGTCACATAAATAATGGCTTGCCGTGTCGAGAACACTTACCCTGACTCGTATACTAATTTGTTTAAAATCCTGGACAAGGTTTTCTTAGCCTCTTATGCAATTTTTTTTCATGTCGTCCCGCAAACCTAATGGTTATGTTCTCTTGTTGATTAATAGCATTAATTAGAAGTATTTACGTACAAAGTTTTAAACTTCGATGCCTAATTTTTTTTTCTTTCAGTCTCATCATGTCATACATGCCACTGAATAATAATACATTATTAGGTATGGATTTTTAAATGCATGGTGCTTCTTTAGTTATATGTAAGTTAATATAAGTATAATAATGCTAAAAATGAAAATGAAATAGACGTAAATACAAATACAAGAAATAAATAATTTGACTATATATTGATATTTTTTATTAAGCTTGTGAAGCCCATCGTATGTTTTGATTACTAAATAAACTAATCAAAAATGTAAATAATTATTCTTCGGAGTTTCAATACATTTGAAAACCAGACTGATGTTAATAATTTAAATTTATAAATTTTATAATTAATCTAGAAATTAAAAGAAGAACACAGTTATTTCAGAGTCTTGAGTTTCTACTTCTGCCGGCAGTCCTTTTGACTGCCTATTTTAATTTTTTCTCTGTTCTCATTAATCATTAAAGAGATTAGTTTAACGTATTTTTTGCATACATAAAAAAAATGAAAGCAATACTGTTCAAGCTTGAGGAGTTTTCGAAGTAATTACGTTCAAGGTAAGTCCTCGAACTTGAAACTTTAATCCCACCTAAGCCAAGAATTATCCTTATTGATTTTCTGTAAACTGTTCCATCCCTCCACCCGTTCTAGCCGAAGCGGACAAATGAACACATTCCTCTCAGCCCTTGACGGATAATAACTTGGACATTGTTGATCCGGGATTGGAATGTATCATCCCATTCCTCCCTTGTTGGAGTATTAAAGCTAATTGTACTCGGCAATTAGCCCAACTATAATAAACTTCCAGCGTTTCTTGTTGGTAATTGATATGTTTATTAATATCTTTGCTTTATACATGAATATATTTGAATTAACGTCTAATTATAATAGACAATAACTGATTTCGTTTGAGCTCATCTGGTTACTCCCTTTAGAGGAAAGATTTTGATGAAACAGACAACTAATGTAAAGCTATTATATTATGTAAGTAAGTAGTAAAGGTTATTTATTTAAACAAGTTTACGAAACCAAAACATCTTCATTCAGAATATTTATTATTATTTTGTATTAATTTTCAATAACGTGTTATCAATTTTTCAATCCCAGAACCAAAAAATTTAGGGTGTAATGATAAAATAAAGTCTGAAAATGCGTTTTTTACTGGACATCCGTTATTGAGAAGATGTCCAAAGTTCTGAACAGATGAAAATCTGTTAGAGATAAATCTGGCGAATAAGGTGGGTGTAGGAGGATTTCGTGACACTGAACGAGCTAGGTTTTTGTTGCATTACGTCAATACCTCTGCAGTATGTTATGGATGTGATGATTTCACCTAAATCTGTGTCACCAGCTGAAAACTTCCAAAACCATCGGCGAATTCTGGATTGAGGTGGTAATGTTTCTTGCAGCTTGGGCTCCCGAGTATCCAAGTTTAAACTCATAAAAACAATTACAAGAAAATCGCGTTTCCATAGTCTTCTTTTATGCAATATTCGATGAAATGCAGCGATTGTAAATATCATTAAAAAGGGGTATTAACAACAGTTCATTACATCTGTAAACAAAAAGATATTAAACAACAAAAGTCCGCAATCCTATTTTGAATTTTAGAAATAATACAAAAGGACATTAGATATGAATTCAATAAAAAGTTTTTGTTGGCTATAGCTGAGGTGAAAACACCCATCCAGAAATTCGGAATAAAAATAGCTTATGAAAGAAATTTCTGTATAAGACACAGTACCCGATTGATCCATAAAAATTATTATATATTAGAATATTATTGAAAAAAAATCCGATGAACAAAGCCTTAAGTGTGAAGCACTGGGAAATAAGTAACCAGAGAACGTTCATCAAGACAAAAGCCAAAATAAAATTCCTACCAATGAAGATCCAATGCAGCACACCTCCCATCAACAGTCCAAAAAACTCATCGATCAGAAACAGCAATCTCATGGCGTTGAAAAGTAAACTAATGCAAAGTAAGGTAATGCACGAAAAGTAGGGCCAGCTTTACCTTATGTGCAGGGATACGGCGCACACGGCGCCGAGCTCAAGGGGCGCCGCGAGGCGTCTTAGGGTCTCAAAAATGGGGGACTATGAGCCCCCATCTGTACTCAAAGGTGCAAGCGGTTGAGATGGATTTCTGGAGGAGGTGTCTCGGTATCACTAGGCTGGATAAAGTAATAAACCAAGAAATTCGACAGAGGATGGATGTGGGTATTGCTACAAATGAAAGAATCGGTACACGCCGCCTAAGATGGTACGGCCATGTGAAGAGAATAGCGTTTGAATGCTGGCCAAACCGAGTTCTGGATTGGTTTCCACCTGGGAGGAGACGACGGGGACGGCCCAGAAGCAGGTGGATGGAGGGAGTCCAGGAGGAGATGGCTGGTCGAGGACTCCAGGAGGATGATTGGGTGGATCGGGAGACATGGAACTCTGCTCTGACCAGTTGAGGCAACCCTTGTCGGAACGACTAAAAAGTAAAGTAAAAGTAATTCGTACAGTATTCATTTTTATGTTACGAATAAAAAATGGTATAAAATGGATAACCAATAAAATGTATAGATTCACTGATAACTTAACATAGATGTGTGATTAATACGCTTCTTTTTGAACGAATAGTTATTTACTCATTGGTATTTAAGAGACTTAAGACGTTGTCCATGTAATCCTTCATAAATATTCATATAACATATCATCAGTTAAATTGTTTTACTTGACATTATATTATCTTCCTCTCTTTTTTTTTTTTTTTTTTATGAACCGTACCTACTGTTGAAATCGGCACGAGCCCCTTCTACCTCAAGTGAGATCTAACACGTTTTCGCCCAACTTTTAACGGAACTTCATCGTTGAAAATTTCAACTTTTATAACTTTCTTTGTCCGGTTTGAGATCCTGTAGGGCCTATTGGAAGAGAAAATTACTCATGAGTTGAGGAACTTATATTTCATTGTTTCTTTTATCCGAGAAACATTATCATCTGTTGAGATATTGTTAACTTTCTTCTATACTTTTTTTTTTTTTTTTAAAAGACTAGATATGAAATGCACAAAACAGAAGCTCCCCTTATCTTTTACAAACTTTTTGTAATATTTGTGTCATGTTGAAACACAGTCTTATCCCCGGAAGAGTTTCATATTTTAGGCTCTCAAAACAAATCAGGTTAAACTCAAAGGAAGCTATAATGTCAGGGAAGAAAAGACATCCAATATTTTCCAATAAACCTGTCTCATACTGTGTCTTTGTTGAATTATTCAGTTTATGCGCTTTAAAGTCGAGATATAAACTTCAGTTATTATTATTGGATTCTTTAGTACGTTCGGTGTCTACTAACTGTGTCATTAAAATCAGTTGATAATATAATAATATTTACAAAATAATAATAAAAAAATCTGTACCACTACAATTTGTAAAAAGTCTGGGGATCAGTGCTTGCGTGGTTGATTGAATGATAGTTGTTTTGTAAATAAAGATACTAGGACATGAGATTAAATAAAATTACTTTTATTTTGTGGGATATATATATATATATATATATATATATATATATATATATATATATATATATGTATATTAGTCCTTCAACCGGTGTTCATGTATAGAAGTGAGTCTTGGACGCTGTTAAACGATGAAAGGCTGTTAAACATGTGGGAAAGAAAAATCCGCAGAAAGATCTTTGGCCCTACAAAAGGAGATTGCTGGCGGATGAAGACAAACGAGGAACTTAAAAACCTATACGGTACACCAGATATTGTTGCCTGAAAGATGGCTAGGTCACGTATAAAGAATGGAAAGAAGTAGATTACCAAAAATGATGATGGAGGGACACCCTGGAGGAAGGAGGAGCAGAGGGAGATCTAGACTTCGTTGGATGCAGAATGTGGAGGAGTACCTTCGGACGTTGGGTGTCGGCAGACGGAGAAGGGCAGCCGAAGACAGGTCGGAGTGGAGGAGGATCACTGAGGAGTCCAAGGACCGTAGCGCCGATGGATATATAGAAAGAATATATACATTTATTTATTTATTTACAAAAAGGTCCTAAATCACGTTACATAAATTACTGCTTAGATATTGAGCCTCCTCCGTGCCTACAAATGTGCTATCTCTCCATTAGTGCACTATCTGGAAGTTTAATAATATGGAAATAGATGAGACGCTCTCAGTACGAGCAAACCGGTCCACAAACGCCAAGGTGGAGTTTATTAGAATCGGTCGGGGTCTGTGAAGCAATTCAAGGGGTTTTAAGTTCTAGATTGATTACTATTGTAGGCATGAAGTAATGCTTCACTAGTGGTAACTGTTACCCATTTATATGTATATATAATAAAAAGAAACAACGCTAAATATAATAAGTTGCAATAGAAAAATTCCAAAAACAAAGCCTTAAGTCTCCAAATTACTTGTTGGTGTTTGTTAGTGGAGCGTCTTGTAGCAAGAATTTTCACTTTTTGATGAGTCTGTTTCGTCCGTTAGTGTGAAATGTACTGTATTTTGTCCTTTTTGATCGGTCTTTTTCCTTGTGAATTGTTGCCTTGAGGACTCTGGAATAGGCGAAACCTCGAATCTTTGTTTTTTTTTCTCTTTATATTTTTATCCACACCTGACAAACACAAATAATTTAGAATCAGTAGATCTTTGTTTTTCCTCAGTAATTTGGAAAATCACGCTTTGTTTTGGGGATTTTTCCTAATCTAACCTATTTTTATTTTTCCTATTATATATTTTTTTCTTTTATATTTTTGCTGACTTTAATTTATATATATTGTGAAAATCCGTTCTGAAAGTTATCTATGGTATGATCGTCATTCTAGGATAGTCGTATTTAATATCGATAAAAGCCTTCGACAGGATCTCGCCTTTTTTCCCCTCATGATAATTGATATAGGAGCGCTAACCGCAATATTTAATAAGTACAATAGTTTGTAACTTTGTTTGAGTAATTTGACTTCATTGATGAGTAAAGAGTATTAATTTTTATACATCTTTTAACAAATTGTTTTGTTTTACCTGTATTTACCTGTACTCTTTGAAAGTACCAATGAAATAGACGCGGATACAAAGGCGGTCAGGAACGGCCGGCAGCTAAGACAATCAGGCGCTGCCGAAGGAAGATTTTGACAGGTCCTTTGTGAAGGAGGCGGTACAAGCTGACAGCGTGACAAGCCTCCCTATCTCTCCCGAACCAGGACAATAAATCTGACCGGAACTCTTTAAGACCTCCCCGGAACCCGTCTCATTTCCACTGCTTCCAAAACTTCCTCCCGTCCACATGTTCCATTCCATCCCTCGACAGGTCTCGCCCTCCTCGCTTTCTTCCGAATAATCGTTATATTTATTTTTCAGGGAGTGGTAATGGCTCCGTCACTGCGTCAGCAGTCTATGAAGTTGAGGTAGATATCGAATATACTTTTGTCTCCCCCCCTCAAGAAATTTCTATAGAATCAGAACTATCCTTAGGTGTCTGAATAGTTTATGTTGAGCACTAGTACAACATAGCCCTAAGAAATTTCCGAGTTAGTTAATATAATTGATAGGACAATACCAGTTATCAACAGGTCTAGAATACACGTAGATCCTGTAGTTTGTTACCCGGTAGACCTAGTTAACATGGCAGGTAGAAAAGACCTGTTATATTTATATTAGAATTTAGATCCCAATATCACATTAGTTTAAAGTACTATTTGGATTTTAAGAATTTAAGAAAAAAATGATACTTTAATCTGTATATACTTAAAAAATAGAAATATACATTATTTTTCATATTTTGTTTTTTAGAATTTCTAGGTACAATGTCTCCAAACATGTTATATAACATTTTTAACCACAGAGGGATGAAACGACCGAGGTTCATTGTTTATCTTTGAAAAGAAGTCGTTTATCATTACATAACATACAATGATTTGGAACTTCACAACAATAACATACATTCAATTAATATATGTAAGACAGACGTCTATGTTCGTTTATATTTATGTTTTTTTGCGTTTTCGGAGTCTTTGGCCAATAATAATGATTTCTTCTCACATACATACGCAGACAGCCTGTAGGTGTTCACGCAACCCCTCGTTTAATGAAAATATGGTTTCCGCGGTGCTGCAGCAGGCTGTCCATAACCTGTCCCTGTGGAACCGTTTCACCAGAGTGCTTCAGGCCGATGAAAGTGATATATGGGTATAGATCCAAGGATTATGGCTGTTTATGTTCAACAGGCACACGAGGACCTATTTATATTTTTCAGCAGACTTATAAAACTACAACACGATTCCCAATTGTAGTTCACGGGTAATTGGGGTGTTTCAGAAACCTCGAAGATTTGTGACCGTGCTATCAGGTCTTCTTGCAAACATGTAATGCTTGCAGGGCCATAGACAGTAACGCAAATAAATAAATAACATTCTAGGGTTTGTGACTGTAATGGAAGATTATTTGTTTGAATATTTTGCTAATGCATTTCCTGCACCATAAGGATTTATTATTACAATATAAATCTTTATCATCTTAAATTCATTATAAAGATGACATATCATACGAAGCGAAATACCTTCAACTTAATCGCCGGGACTTAAACAGTCATACCTTTGAAAACCGCTCATTAGTAAACTTCATGGCAAGGAAATCCAACTCATATAGTAACTTCTCAGCGATGACACTACTTGATTTAAATTTACACCGGGAAGTCAACATGTATTTGGTTCTTATATTTACACTGTTTAAATTTAAGTTTCAAACTGCCATATGAAAGGTAAAATAGCTAACCCATCTATTTCGTTTCCTGTTTTTCAAATTTCGTGAATGTCTCCTTATTTTCGGACCATGTATGTGACAATAAATACTTTTATTTATCTGTCTGAGCAACAATTGTTTCTTCTAAAACAGAACTTGCTGTCGTAGTAGTACTGTCAGGTCAAGTTTTGATGAACGAATATTGTTCCTTTGTTAGGCATCATCATGTATTGTTTGGCACTTCAATAAATAAATAAAACTTCAAGCAGATTAATTTTAAAAACGTAACCGAATTTGTTATAAGAAGTTGGCTCAATTAAACTTTTTTTGACAAATTTAAATTCTATATATAAAACTCATCTATACTGAATTATATGAGTTGACCATATAAACTATGTATAGGATAAAAAAATGGTGCAGAGGTCAAAGTAGATTATTTCTATTCTAAGTAGATAGTGAAAGTATTTTGGGAAACTAGTCGTCACCTAGGCTATAGCTTTCATAAAGGCTGAATAAACAAATTACAAAAAATGTAAAAACGAATATAAAATAAAATAGTTGGATTTAAAATAATTCTATTTTAATGATAAAGATAATTTGATAGAGTAATTGAAAAAATAAAAATTTATTTTTATTATTTGTTATTTTGGTGGTGATTATTTTTAAATATTTCTGTTTTGAAGAGAAAATATTCGCCCTGGCCGGGATTCGAACCCAAGGATTCAGCAGGCGCACGAGGACCTATTTATATTTTTCAGCAGACCTAGAAAACCACAACACGATTCCCAATTGTAGTTCACGGGTAATTGGAGTGTTGACCTCGAAGATTTGCTATCAGGTCTTCCTGCAAACATATATTGCTTGCGGGACCACAGACGGTAACGCAAATAAATAACATTTTAGGGTTTGTTTTGGAACAACATCAGGTTTGATTTTGGCACTTATTTCAGCTTCTTGTTATGGATAAGTAGTAAAATTGACCCTTATAATTACTACTGTTAATGAAGTACATTCACTATTACGTTGCTCCTTCGGAACTACGGAATGTGTCAAGACCTCCTAAAATATTCGCAGCCAACACCTGAGTACGGTGGAACCTGCCTGTTGGCGTCCCAGAGCAAACAACAATTAACCGAAAACGGGTGTGTTGGTAGGGAACAACTGTCTACTTTATTATCCTTGATTTTTGTACACAATTATTTAGATTTTAACAATCAGCTTTTCTAATTGTTAGCTCACATATGGACGAAATTAGGCTGTTAAATTTGTTTAGTGAAGAAAGGGCTGGATGAATTATTTATGTAGGGAGGAGGGAACTGGATAAGGAGTGTAGAAGGGCGGCTCAGAAAGGAAATTAGTTTGCCCTAACGAGGAGGTTCCTCTAGCCCTTCCAATATACCTCGTCCACCCATTCTTCTCCCCCCCCCCCTTTGGGCTTAGCTTTCTATTAGCATTCTCTTATTTCCTATCTTCCTTATTACTGTTCCAATGCGCATCTATTGGACACCATAGACTCCACATAGACACGAAAATCGTTGAAGGTCCATGGTAACACTGATTTATAGGATTACTCTATTTATATCTAGAGTACATGGTCAGAGGCGGTGCTATTTCTAGGTGACTAGTTTGAGATTGCGCACAGTCGCCAGGTATTACCTCAAATTTAGAGTTCCCACTTTATTGAGGCCGAGTAAGCCCCAGGAGGGTCTGCAGATCTCACAGGATCCATCCTTCACTTTTAACAGATACATTTATCTAACACAGCCAAATTTTAACCCGGAACTTTCAGTATAGCAACTCAGTAATCTACATAATGAGCTCCTTTTATTTATTAATAATAAAAGAAGGGAATATTGCATACAAGTATATTTTTATTCCGTCGGCTCAAATTTACTCCATAATACTAATGCCTCCATATATAATCGTTTAAAGTTTTAATCATGGTAAGAGAAATAATTTCAGAAGGTATTTATTTTATTAGTCAATTTATTAGGATATAATGTTAATAAAACTGATCTTCTTAAAACAGAGGAGTTTTTTTGATGAAAGTTGATTTTGACAAGTGCAAAAAAGTGAAAAGTTGAACTGTTATTAACAAAATGGGAAGCACTTTAAGGAAAATCACACCAGCACTTAGCTTAGATTAAGCTCTTCTATGGAGGGCGCAGGTGGAGAGTGAGTGTTCCTGTGCTATTCAAGTCATATTATGGAATCGTTCAAATAAAATTGAATAGATCTTTTATATTTGTATTTAATTATTTAATCACCAGTGCATTATCAGATTATCATCATTGGTTGGTAGGAAATTAGTTTCACTTACACCTGTTTTAGTTGGATCGATATCTACAGCCTCTAAAACATTATAAATTGGTTATAGGAATGGTTTTAATTTATTTCTACAGCTGGAATATTAATTAATCGTTTTAGATCTATTGATATGTTATGAAATTTCCAAATATTTATAAATTGTTTATTATTTTCTTAATAATTAATAGATCATATATATGTATGAATAGCACGTGTGAGTGGAAAAATGGATCAAAAATATCAGTCCTATATAATCTACAAATTTAATTCAACTATATATCAGGTTGACCAGTAGCACCAGTAGAATATTAATTAATCGTTATAGATTTACTGCTAAATTTATGAAACACGAACAACTTATGCCTAAACCATATGTTCACTTAAAGGTGGATCTATGTTTGAGGAGCTTACTAATGAAACTATTGAAGGCTTATCGGATCATTGTTTGGGTATCGAGCTCAACCCTTTCGGACCCATTTTGTTGTGAATGGGCTTCTACGACCTTTTGTTAAGTTAATAAATAGAAAAAAACGTTAGTTTTTATACCTTAAAATATGTAAATAAATACAATGGTCTGCTAAAAAACATTTTAATAGGAAAGGAAATAAGCAAGAGAAAATAATTTTCTACTTATGGTGCTTGATGTCAATTATTGTAAATGATTTTAATTACTGTTAGTAAAAGTTGAGTCATTATGAAAATATTTTAAATAGCACCATATACGTTTTTTTACGATAATATGATCATTTTTGTTCATCACTCCATTCATATTTTAAACTTATTTGAATTATTTTGTTTTTAAATTAATTCTAATGAAAAAAATGATTTTATAATTTTTTGTCCGGCTGGCTATAAACACGTGTTCTTAATTTTTTTTTTAAATAATGTTCATTTCCTACTTTTTTGTTCGGCTAGCTAGGTTTTTTTTTTTTTAGTTTTTAACTATTACTTGTTTTTGTAGTAGACTATAAGAAAATCCCCAATTGATCCTGGCAGCAGTCATATGGTGACAGATTAAGCCATGTATGCCTTAGTACTCTACACAAGACTAGGTCTTTGTATTGTGTCTTCCGATATGAAAAATCTCTAATCCTGAAGATCCTGATCAGGATAATGGGACAAACTTATCAAATTATTGCTTATCGACTTATCAGTCAGGCGAAGTTGATAAAAACGTGTTAGGAAAGAGGTCGATTAACTTTATTATGAGTTGAAAAAAACTATGTAAAAGAAAAATGACAATTCTAACTATAAATTAGGTTATTGGATAAGCGACATATAATTATAATTTCTATTCCTTGATGAACGACGTTCTAATATCACAGAGGAAGCCTACCGGCGAGAGGTACGTAAGGTATTGATCAGCCTTCAACGGCTATTAACATCTCACAAATACCAACCCCTAGACCCGGGTTGAAATCCCCACCAATAATTCCTTGTCAAGGCTCAATCAGTTGGTCAAATGAGCCCTAGTCCCCTCTGTCGGGCCACGGTATTACTCCTCGGGGCTGTTTAAACCTAAATTAACCCAATACCACCAGGCATTACTCGTTAATTACAAGAATTCGTCATTAATGAACAAATTTTTAACATGTCGTAAATCTGTATGTTTGTCTGATCTGTATGTTTGTTTATTTAATAACGCCACTTTAGTGCTGCTATGGCTAATTGGATGATGCAACAGTGGGAGCTCCAAATTTTGGCTATACAGGTTTCATTAGGATATGGTATTTTACGAGGACCTGACATCGTACAGGCTCGGGGCCCCCTTTAAAAAATCCTAGGCCGGGCTATGAACCCGCTAGACTACAGCTCGCCCCTATAGTGTTCTGTAGTATAAATTATTAATAGAAATTATAGATTTCAAACTATTATTGTACTAAGCAAATTAATTCCTACTTTTAACTTCCTGTTTATGAGTTAACACAATGACTAGACTTTAAAAATTAATTACTGCTTCCTCCGTTAAAATGTATTTAATTACAATGCAGTTTACGCTTTTAACCAGTGTAAATTGGTATGTAAAACACAAAATGTTCAGATATAAAGGTTCTCTGTATACAATATGATTTTTTACGAACAGGATTACAGAGATACCTATCGCATTCTTAGCTTACGCTTGTAACAGCTGTAAATTTTTATATAAAACACAAGTGTTCAGTAATAAAGGTTCCCTGTCTACACACGATTTTTTACGAAGATGATTACAGCTATACCTATCACAAACTTATGCTGTAGCAAATAATTTACCTTATCACCAGACAGACACCATATATATACTTGCATAATATGAATATAGATCCATTTTTACTGGATGGAAATGTTTTAAACACTAATCTAGTCGTTTTGGTTTTTTTTTTATGGTATTAGGTGTTGAGGGGCAGCTCAGATTGTAGTTGCTTTGGTTTGGTTCAAATCCTGCTGCCGCAGATATATTATTTAATCTGTTTAATCTGTTAATCATGGATGGATGGACCTGATGGAATCAGGATACCTTCCTGTGGCTATCCCAATCTCTACTTTTTTGGATAAGTACCATCCTCAAATTAAATATAAAACTGTAAACAGATCTTGAAGATAAATCAACTAAATAATACAAAACAATCCATGAAGGGTACGTGAATGGATTATCATTAATTAACTATTTTAGGAAAAAAAGGCGAATAATATTTGAATTATTAGTTCTAGTGAATAATAATATATTGACCGATTCATAATGAAAAACATTCTCAAACAATAATAGGGTGAAAACTTGGAAACAACAATTCAGGATGGAATGAGATTAGTTTCAAGTTTACTGATTAATTAACTTGGAATTAGTTGTCGGTAAGAAGCTTATATCACTTTGTCACAGGGCCTTGTTTGGTTGTTGATTCCGGATGGTTGACTTATGAGTTGTTTTGTATCTATTGTTGTGTCAGAATAATATTGATTATTAAGATCGGATTCTTAAACTTCGGCCTTGAGGGACTTTCGTTTTTATCATCTGGTTTAAATAAAAAATAAAAAAAATATTTTCCAAACCGGAATACAAAATATACAAAGAACAATATTAATAAATAAATGAAGTAAATACCTCATTACTCATACCTCATACGTTCGAAGAGGTGGAGATGGATTTACAGGAGATAGGGATTACCTGCGAGGAAGTTCTGGAAAACGACCGTCTTAGAATTAAACTGGATACTTACGTGGGTTTTCAAGAAAAACCAAAGCTGAAGATGGGAAGGAGATGGATGGAAGAATGAAGGAAGCAGAATAAGGGAGTACTGGGCAAATATCAAGAAGAAAAGAGACAGTTGAATTGACGTGATCCTTAGCAAATCCCCCAAAAAATGAACTAAATAAAAATATAGTCAAATAAAATATGTTTTATTAGATGGGAGCAAGCTAGCTAGCGCAGTATGTACGGTGCTGATATGTTGAAGGTTCCTGGTTCAAATCAGGGTGTGGCAGAAAAATTATTTAAACTGTTAACAGCCACGGATGGACCCTGTAGGATCTGGAGACCCTCCTGGGTCTCATCCAGTCTCTATGAAGCGAATAACTTTAATTTGGGGAAAACCTGGCGGTTGAGCGAGATGTCTGTTAAATCATCTATGGATTGGAGGTGTTCACCTCTCCCTACGTTTACGTGATGGTGAACTTGCTGAAATAAGCGACCTTGTGGATTCTAGGAATGAATGTATCTACTCTCGGAAATCTGAGCGTCGTACTGAGCTTGTTCGGTATCTTAGGATATGGCCCATGGAGTATCAGTGAGAGCTCCCGAAATCCGGCTTTAGGCTTTGTATATGTAGAAAGGTGGTTGTTAGAAGGTTTCCTCCCGTATTGAAATAAGGTATATACAAAACCCTCTACATATTGCTATAAAGTATTATGTAGATGGCCCATTTTAGGTACATGTTTTAATAAATGGCATAATTCAAATATATGGGAATTTGTTTAAAATACTGGAATAAACAGAAGGGGAGACAACTTGGACTTAGATAGCCTTCTACATATTATATATGTTTTTTAATGATTAGCTCTTCCATAAAACATAAAGCATTGAGAGATCATGACAGCCTAGGTCGTCAAGACATGCCAACATCTCAACCTCGAATCCAGACTAGGCGGTTTAAAACATATTTCGTGGTGGGCTCATGTAATGAATCTGAGCTTTTTGATTTCAATTAGATAGGTCAGTAATTTGCTGCAATAACCTGCCTTTTTTGCCTCAACAAGAGTCGGAAAGTACTTTAAACCTTTGCTATGCCTTTATAAATATGCATAAATCTATGCTTTTATGATTAAAAAAATGTAGATAGAATCAACGCTTCTCTAGATAGACAAAAAAATTCAAGGCTATAAGTTCTGAAAACTACCTAACCCATGTCTAAAACCCAGAACCTAAACATGTAAGAAAAAGATCTTTGCAAACAATGAATCTTTAAAAGGTATTTAGAATATACTGGGAGGGGGGTAGCTTAATAGTACAGCTCAGATAATCCGTGCCCATGGTCCAATCAGCTGTGGCAGAAAATTTATTTAACCTGTTACCAGCCGTGGATGAACCCTATGGGATCTGGAGACACTTCTGGGTCTCATTCATCCTTTATATAGTGGATACTCTTAATTGGGAGAAAAACCTGGCGGTCTATCGCGATCTAGGACAAATCACCTCCCTGCACAACCGTAGTTCTAGAAAAAATGCAGCCTCTACCTCGTACTGAGCCCAAGAACCTTCGCCGATTATAGTGGGGCAATGTTTTTTGGTCACTATAAAACTCATTTGGATTTTTTGTTTGTTTGTTTTATTTAGCATTATTTTATGTTTCTATGGCTATTCGGACGATGCTACAGTAGGAGTCCTAAATTTTGTCCATCCATTTTTAATTAGGACAGGGATCATAACCAAGAACTGTTATTCTCTAAGAAATCCTAAGATGACTTTAAAGTCTACCACCATGGTTAAACAAACCGCGATTGTTGGTGTAGCCTATACTATAATATAGGTTATTATGACTATATTATAAATTAAATCCAAATCAGATGCTTTATTTTCCCCTCGCGAATGGGTCACTTAGGACCACGCGAAATCAACACTTTCTCGCCTTCCTTTTGGCCCAGTATTCCTCCATGCACAACGAGTGAGTTTGTTTCCGTTCCACTGACCATGTATATTGGGTATTTCTTTATTTGTCTTTCTCTCTTCTTCCTCGAAAACCCATGTGTGAGTGATAATTCTGATTTCATTTCGGTCGTGTAAGTTTGGTGATACTAATTCTTTCAGGTCCTTTTCTGTCTGTTTGGCAAATTCGGTCTAGTAGCCTTGCTTTTTAAGAATGCATGTATTTTGTGCGTTAGTCTGTTTGGGTCCATTCTTTCTATTTGTCATGAACAGAATTCTTCGCATTCGCATTGTGTGTGTGATTTTGGAATTTCTTTAATATATTTCTGTATTAGGCTTTGAATAATGTACACCATCTATGCTTCTTGGCCCTAGGATCTTTCTCATTATTTTTCGTTCTTTCACTTCTATTTTCTATTTTAGAGTTTTATGTTGGAGACTGTGTGTCTTTGAAGCATAGAGAGCTCCAGGTTTGATTACAGTTGTATAATGTCGGGTTTTGCAGTTCCAGGAGAGGCTCTTTTTATTGTATATATTTTTTGTTAACTGAAAAGTGGTTTCCAATTTCTGGAGTCTGGATTCAATAGATTACTTTTCACTAAAGTCCGCTGTAATCCATTCATCTAAATATTTAAATTCGTTTACTCGGAGGATCCTGTTTTTGCCAATTTGGATTTCATCAGGTTTTTTTCAGATTTCATCAGATGCTATTAGAATAAAATAGCGAGTAAAATTGAGTTATCCAAATCTGTGCATCAGTTATGTGATATATGTCTTGTTAACATTCGTGTATAAACGTATCCATGTATCACTTTCAGGACACTTGTAGGATATGGAAGCCGTGAGAACGAACCCGAGCTAAACCATTTGAACATCTACCTCGCTAACAGAATAGCCGTGGGTAAACAGCAATAAATATTGTGGTAGAGACGAGAGTTAGTAGAGGAGGGGAGGGCTAGAGATTGGGAGGATAGGAGATAGAATTTATTAATATTGCTCGGAAGCTGGGAGCAACAGGTCCGCTAGTCGTCCAGCCACAGGTGTTTTAGCCGTCCGTGCTAAATAGCAGTCTCTGTCTTCTACAGCATTCTCTCCAATTATTATATTATATAATGTATGTTTTATATATATATATATATATATATATATATATATATATATATATATATATATATATATATCCTCTAATGCAAATTGGGCTATACAAATCTTATGATACAGGATTATAAAAAGGTAAAATTGAAGTTCGCTATTTCTTGAATAAAATTGAAGTTAGAGATTTATCATAATTAATGTCAGAGGGATGCACATGAAAACACAATAATAAATATTTCTTGACAAAAATTACTCAATCCTAAATTTTGCCAATCCGAGTGTAATAGGACTTTAGGATAGGGATCTTTAAAGAGTGTTTGACATTCGACTGGCTCAGGACCGTCATTTTACGACTCCTCCAAATAAAGGCAAAACCAAGGATTTTTTCCTTCCTTTAAAAAATCCTAAGGTCACTTGTGGAGCTGCGCACCCTCGTTCTTGGGTATAGTAGGTTGTTATGACTATTAGATTATTTTTAACACAAATTTTGATGCTGTTGAAATAATATAAGTAAAATATATATTGAGTCTAATAAGATTTTGTGATTATACTGGAGCATATGGCATATATTGTCTTTTTGATTGGATCTTCTTTCAAAAACCTCCCCTAAGGGATTTACGCGGACACGTGGATGGAGAAACCTCCCATTGAAGTCACCCCTAGCATGTTTTATCTCACAGTAATCCTTCTTCAGCAGCCTTCTCCAGAGACGTTTCAGTCTCCTTGTCAGATTTTATTACCTCGGTCAGTAATGTTTGTACCAGTTTTGGTGTGCCATGAAATCTTTTGTAGTTTTTCTCGATCGTGTCACGAGTGGTGTGTTCAGATTTTTGTGTAATGCTATTTTAAAATAAAATATGGATTGAAAAAAAAAAACTACTAAAATCTTGAAGTTCACCAGAATAGAGCATTCACTTTGTCGTGAATTTTGTGCAGTTTTTGTGGTATTTAAGAATCAAATTCTTCTCTAACCTCTTAGGTTTATGAGGAAGCAGAATACATTAGTTTGTAGTGTACTGTGTACTGTTTGGTACTGGTACTGATGAGTTCGAGACCGGATATATAAATTATTTAAAAGGGATATATTCTGGGAAGCGCGGTAGGTCAGTGTGTAGAGAGCTGGGTTACTGTGCTGAGGATTAGTAATGATACTAGAGTGTTCTGATCGAAATTAATTCGTAACTCACAAACAGCATAGCTACACCAGTCCAGTGTTTTTTAGTTATCTCAGTATTGTTTTTAAACATTTTTCGACTTAGTCGGAATGTTTCTAATTGACTTAGGAAAGCGTGTAAATAAATCCTAGTTTGCAATGAGCGTTGCAAAATTCGTTATGATACGATTACCGATTTTCCGCCGTTGAATGGTTCCCAGTTCTTAAAGGATTGTGTGACTCCAAGAGGATCCATCCGAGGCTTTAAACAAATTAAATAATTTACCTTCCACATTTGGATTTGAATCCGGAAACCTCCATATATTCCATTCCATATTCCACTCCCCAGCTTAGATTACTGTAATGGAAGATTATTTGTTTCAATATTTTGCTAATGCATTTCCTGCACCACAAGGTTATTGTAATAATAAAACTGTACCATCTTAAATTCATTATAAAGATGACACATCATACGAAGCGAAATACCTTCAACTTAATCACCGAGACTTAAACTATTATATCTTTGAAAACCGCTTATTTTAGTTTCAAACTGCCATATGAAAGGTAAAATAGCAAACCCATCTGTTTCGTTTCCTGTATTTCAAATTTCGTGAATGTCTCCTTATTTTCGGACCATATATGTGACAATAATTACTTTTATTTATCTGTCTGAGCAACAATTGTTTCTTCTAAAACAGAACTTGCTGTCGTAGTAGTACTGTCAGCTCAAGTTTTCGATGAAAGAATTTTGTTCCTTTGTTAGGCATCATCATGTATTGTTTGGCACATACATAAAACTTCAAGCAGATTATTATAATTAATTTTAAATACGTAACCGAATTTGTTATAAGAAGTTGGCTCAATTAAACTTTTTTTGACAAATTTAAATTATATAAATAAAAATCATAAAGGCTGAATAAACAAAGTACAAAAAATGTAAGAACGAATATAAAATAATATAGTTGGATTTAAAATAATTCTATTTTAATGATAAAGATAATTTGATAGACTAATTGAAAAAATAAAAATAACATTTTTATTTTTATTAATTGTTATTTTGGTAGTGATTATTTTTAAATATGTTTGTTTTGAAAAGAAAATTTGGTTACCCCCTAAAACCCACTGATGAGGGTACATTCTTCCAACATTGTTTTTTCTTTTACTAAAACAAGATTCGCCCATTTCTACTGTCATTTCCCCCCGCCTATTTGAATAGGATTATTTATTAAAGTATAGGCACAAATTTTTCTCAACATATTCTTCCAATCCGTAATAGTTGCACTACTAATATTAAGTTCTTTATTACAAAATTTTGTAGTTGTGTATTCCTGTGTCAAGCAATATATAAATAAAAGAGCTTTACTTAAAGGTAGTCTTGATTCTTCGAACCACGTATTTGAGAATAAAGCCTTAGAAGTTCTGCAATTTCTCACGTAGCAAACCCACTTTTTTGTTTATACTTCAATTTCATATTGTGTCAATTATCACACTTTTAAAATTTAGGTAAGACACCTTTATCTTGAAAAAAAATGTAAGACATTTTCTTCTTCATTACAAAACAAAATTAAATCAATAAAATTTATCTCTGGATCCATTATATCACAAATAACCTTCTTAATAGAGTTTGTAGTTGTCATATGGTATAATTTTTTTAAAAAGAAAAGATGAATTCGTTTTAAAGTAATCATTTGGTTACAAAAAGTAAATGGCACCCTTAATCAAAAAAAGACCCGGTTTGATTATTTATTTTATATTTTTAAAGTGGTATAGAGCAGTGCAAAGTCTTCAAAACAAAAATATTTAAAAACAATCACTGTCATAATAACAATAGATAAAAATAAATTATAAATAATATAACGACGTAAGTCAACAAGATCCTAATTAAACTGTTGTTCAATGAACATTCTTCTCCGTATATACATCGGAGATATTGTGAGAACACGGGGATATAGGATCGGGGAAGAGAGCGGATTTGTCTGACTTAGATACGACCCCTGGTAGCTCAGTGGTTTAGAGCACTGCAACAGAGACGCAGACGACCCGGGTTCGAAACCCGGCCAGGACAAATCTTTTCTCTTCAAAATAAAAATATATAAAATAAAATAGTTGGGTTTAAAATAATTCTATTTTAATGATAAAGATAGTTTGATAGAGTAATTGAAAAAATAAAAATTTTATTTAATTCATAAGTGCATAAGTGTAAAAGTAATTTGAATAACATCTGGAAGGATACTCTTCAGTTGAACACATTGCTCCTTCAAAAGAACACTTGGCATTTTTGAGTAGAGGCTTCAGTAGCTTTTATATTGGTTGAAGCTTTTTAATTCAGGAACGACATATCAGATATTCCATTTCTTACTATTTTTTTTAATGAAGTCATATTTTGAGTTTTATCATGTTTGAAATTCTATGGAATTAATAACATAAGTTAAAATGGTAAAGTTTCTATGTTTTAACAATTTTCTAATGGCTAATCAAAGGAATTTCAATACCATCATTACAACAGAAATGCTTTTACCAATAACCATTTTTTTAAACTCACATGAGACTTTCACATGCCCCTATTTGAAAAATTATTTTTTTGAGTCAAGACGTTCTTTTGAAGATATGCGAAATGTTGAAGGCACACCTCGGATAGTACCAGAATTAATACGGAACGAAGTCTTCAGGAGTTGGCTTAAAAATTGTTGTAATAAGAACTTGAACGACGTCTTGAGGCCTTAGTTATAATTGAGATCACAGAAGCAGGGTCCCATTTCGACGGAGAGAAGAGGAACGGGAGGGAAGAAGATCTCTAATTCCAGAGAAATTACTCATTTCGTCTTAGCTTCCCGTCGGAATGATTTGAAACAAATTATTAAATCTCGGCCGTGGCGAAGCAATAACGGAACCAGTTGAGCATTTAAGAATACACTTCATTTTTGTTGATCACATTTTATTAATGTGGAGTTATAATAAATTGAGTAATTGTTTAATAATTTTTCTGAATAATTGTCAAATTATTCTGAAATTCTTTTACGGTCTAAGTAGCGGGGAGGCTCAGTGCTAGAGTGCTGAGCCACCATTCCGAAGTTCTTAGGTTCTAATCCCGCTACTGGCAAAACTTTTATTTAATCTGTTAGTGGCCGGAGGCGGATTATATAGGATCTAGGGCCCTCCTGTGGCTCACCCAGCCTCCATAATGTTGGTATCCAAAATAAGGGGGGGATTTGGCGGTTGAGCGTGATATGGTGATGAGAAGACTCACACCCGTTGTCCATAAAACAGTATAGTCTCTACCATGCACTGAACCACAGACCCGTTCACTGGTTACAGTGGTACAGGTTTTTTCTTTTACATGAGATCAACTGTAAAGGATTTAGTAGAGAGAGAAAAGAACCCGCAATGTTGACAAAGTAGCTATTTTTAATAGGATGGGCGCTTCCCTATTTCAATATAAAAAGTAAATAAAAACCATGCCTTACTATTTGAGCAAGCGTTTTCAATGGAAAAATGAAGTTAAAAAGTAATATTCTATAAATGATGTGACATTAGTATTTATAAAAAATGAACCAAACTATACTGTTATGTATCGTACCAGGCATCATTGTAAAAATAAATATGAATTTGCATAAAGAGCAAAAGGCGGTCATAAAAAATAGGTCAATTAGGTAGCATGGTTTGATCGCATGGTAAGGGGGGGTCAAGATACAAAAGAGGGTGTCATTAATTGATTTTCAAAATTTATTAATAAAGTATATTCATTATTATTCTATTGGTTGTTATTTAACCCAGATCCATTTTATATGTATGAATAATATATTGATGCTTTAATGAATTAGTAAATTGGTAAGAAACACAACCGACCTCTGGAAAAGAACGTTTAAAGAAATAATAATTTAAGTAATTATCTTAAATGATTACTCTGGCATCCCAAAACCAATTGAAATATTTAATACCGACAAAAATAGCAGTGCTTATTATTTTCTTTTGAACATTTTTTTAAAGTTTACATGCTCTGTAAAATGAGGTATGTGACAAAAAAGCAAAAACAAAAAAAAAGATAACTACCTAATATTCCATTGAAGTTTGACTTTGATTGAAAAAAAAAACATACTACAATCCATGAAGGGTCTTTCAAAGGTTCAGTACTTAGTAGAAACTGTACTGTGTCTAGAGTTGTGCAGGAAGATGATTTATCCTAAAACCTAGGTTTATATAAGATAAAATACACAATTTTTAGAGGTTGGGTGAACCCTAGGAAGGTCTGTAGATCCACAGGGTCAATCCATGGTGGTTAACAGATTAAATAATTCATCTGCAATTGTTGGATTTGAACCGGAACTTTGAATTGCGTTTATCAAAACATTATACGATATTTCATAACCACCATTTATCCTTATTGGCGAACAACTGTATGTTATACTGTTATAAAAACAAAACATACATAGTTTCGATTAATTATTAAATTTAATTTTATTAGAGTTAAATACTAACAAGATTCACATCTCATTATCAGTGATGTCCAACAATTTGATTGTGTATGTAATTTCCGCTATTCTAGACATTATTAAATTTGTAATCGTTTCATAAATAATTTGTTTATTTTTTTGTATAAACAACATTTTTCAGGCTCAATCTAAATGAAAATCTAAGTTCTAACTAGAAGTGATCGGGCAATCTGATATCCCCTAAAATCTAGTCTCCGGAAATATTCAACTAACAGAATTAATTGGACAACATATTTAAATCCAGCTTAAGCATTACTTTATTACAGAGAGGATAAAATAACAAGACAATAAACTTTATTAAGCTTAAAATAAAATTTAAAAACCTGAACAGAATCTTGTTATTTCAGAAAATAACCTAAGGGCTTCGTTCTCACCTGTCAGGTCTTGTCTAACCTTTTCATAGTAATCTCCTGGGTCCCCTTTGCTGTTTTCAATACATTAATGTCAAAGTTTATAGCTACTCGATATTTATAAATCGATTTATTTAATATATCAATTTATAATATATAAATTTTAAATTAAAACAACCATCCAAGGGAATGAGATAGTAAAGACAAGGTCTTGGTTTCATAGAATCCCTTTTCTTCTTTTATATATATATATATATATATATATATATATATATATATATATATATATATATATATATATACAGGTATTTATTTATATATACATAAAACCTAGGACCAATAATAGCAAATCTTTGCCTAATATAGAATTCGTAATTCTAAATTCTAATAATGATTTATACATTTTGATTATTATTTCTTCCATCCTAATGTTTTTTCAGTTATAATAAGTGTGTTTTATTTTAATTTATAACCTAATTTATCCTAATGTATTTCATACCAATTCTGATAGGAAGAGAAAATTAAGCAAGAATATTTATCTTTTTATCATCCATTTAAGAAATGATACAATCCTAGGATTACAATTTTTATTTTATTATTATCTTTCTTCAGTTGATGTAGAATGGAAACATGGAGACTGGTCTTGGAAATGGTAAACGGTTGATAAATGGATAGGCTTGATCGCTCTGTCTGTAAACATTTATGGGAAATATACTTTTTTAGAATAAGGTGTAATAAATTAAGATAAATATATAGTGGGATATAGATAGTCTGTGGGTGCACCAAAAAAACCCCACTAAATAAGTCAAACTTATCTATTATAAGTGCTGACGTTTTGACCTGCGTTGTAGGCCATCTTCAGAGTTGACAGAAGGCTGGAGCTACCGTATTCTGTCAGCCCTGAAGATGGCCTACAACGTAGGTCGAAACGTCGGCACTTATAATAAATAAGTCTGTCTTATATAGTGTTTATTTGACTGCACCCACAGACTATCTATATCCCCCATTACATCTTCCAGTCAACAATTTTCCTCTCAATTAAGATACATATAAATTTTTAATAAAAATAATTCAACTCCAAAATTGCCTTAAAAGTACAAACGGGGTTGGCCATGATGAAGGTGCATGATTCCTTAAAATGTTCTTGAGGGGAGGGATGCATTGTGATAGAATAATGATTGGTTTAAAATATTCAGAAATGCCTTACCCCACTACCCCTCTCTATCTCTCTCTCTCTCTCTCTCTCTCTCTCTCTCTCTCTCTCTCTCTCTCTCTCTCTCTCTCTCTCACTCTCTCTCTCTCTCACACTCTCTCTCTCTCTCCCCCCCCCTCTCTCTCTCTCTCTCTCTCTCTCTCTCTCTCTCTCTCTCTCTCTCTCTCTCTCTCTCTTTTTAATGAGGTTTGTTAAGGCTGCAACTGGTTACTAACTACCCGTTGATTGATACAGTCTTAACGGAATTTCAAGCGACACATGTACAAACCGTGTGCTTTTCAATTTATTCAACATGTTACTCATAATTCATGGACTTCGTGCATTAAGAGTGGTTTCGTTTTATACAAGGAAAATGTCTGAGGTTTAAAGTTCAGCCAGTTTTATTATTATCTATTAAAAGCAAGTATTTTGCAAATAAAATATTTATTTGTGCCAGGACATTTGAGAACATTTGCCTTTTTTTCTCTGGAACGTAGTCAATGTATGAATAGTTAAGGGACTTAATGCCAAAGTTCTACCTGTGTTAGTTTTCATTTAACTTTAAACGAATAGCTATTCTCATTGAATTCGGAAGCGAAAATTACCAAAACAGATCATTTCCCTTTGATATTGGTAATCGAATTCGCATACACACGATTTAAATACTAAAGACAGTAATGTGTTAAATTATTATACTATTTAATTATAAATTATTTTAAGAAAAGGACAGAACCATTACCAGGCACCTTACACGATTGTGCTGCGATCCCAACGGCTTAGGGTAAATGTACTGTTGGTGAGCGTAAGGGTTTGAATAGGGCGGATTGTAATTTTGCAGCATGTTAATTTTAGCTTCGAGTTCTTTGATCTTATAGAGGAGAACCTCCTCTTCAGAACTATCGTCGTAGAGGTTGATGTCGGAGAAAGGCGAATCCACGTAATGCCTCGTCTTGTTCAATTCTGCATAACGTGATTTCAGTTCCTCGTTTTCCATGCGAAGTTCCACCTAAAAAAATGTAATACCGACTGTAGTCTGTTTGACTTAATAGGTATATCTGTAACCGAATTGCTTTCAGCCGCTATTTACCGATATATCGGTAATCAAAACATCCGTAGATAATCATAAGAAAAAATTGGTATAAAATATATAATTTAAAAAAATATTTAGTAATTTAACAATAGGAATAATAAAAGGCTTAGTGAACCCGACGGCTCGGTACCGATACCAATCGCTGCTTTCAAACTTCACCCAACCCAAATCGTGAGACCACCTTCAATGCAATCGTCCCTCCTAAGCCTCGGTCTCAGCGTTTTATCAATCCGCGCCGTGCTAATTACCATTTTAGAAATTTACACTTTTTTAAGTCCATGCTTAATAAAGGGCATGATCCGCATTTCAACATTGTGTAGCCTCCTTTATTCTTCAGTGAGTGCGACCTTTTTTACACCGAATATTTTACACAATACCTAATGACGTTGTTCATCTTTCAAAGTCAGTAGGTTTTACTCCAATGTGAAAGGTAGGGATAGATGATAGCTTTAAAACTCCGCAAATCACGGATATTTTAATAAGGAAATTCAAAACATTTTTTTTTATGTATAAATATATTCAAAGAACATACTCTTGTATAATCATTTAGCATTACATATTAATTTTCGATGAATACTTTAAATTATTTAATAAAAAAAATTTATATAATACCTGCTTATCTTTTATTGATTGTTGTAAATACTCCAAAAGGCGCACTTTGTCCCTCTTTTCGATTTCTTGCTTTCTTATTTCATCATTCAATTTCCTTAACATCTCCTCGTAGGAGCTAAGGGACCTCTCGTTTTCAATATCTTGCGTTGTGACGAAGTCTATCATCAGAGCTCTGAAAGGTAATTTGACTGAAGAAGAACGTCAAGAACGTGTTTCTAGAATGAAATAGTGGGACAACGGAGGGTCGGTCAACCGATAGGTGATCGGTAGACCCTCTCTTAGTTGTCATTAAGTATAAAATAATAATAAAAATTCTGAAATTTAACTTACCCAAGTAAAAAGTAGATTTTGTATAATGCCCAAAAGGTTGTGAATGACATATGCAATCATTTTATGATGTTTAAAGTTACCATCCGGATTATTGGTTCATCCTAATTGCATCGGATTCAGAAGAGTATATATACGTCGGTGTTCAACACAAGTCTCTGTAACAAATAAACTAAATATTTCTCGGCTAGTAAGTGTAGGTTACAAAATGAGGTTACAACCTCGCCATATGTTGCGAGCTTGACGAGTCTATAGCAACAGAAGGATTGTATTTAAAATATCTAACTATTGGTAAAACCTTTTTTCCATCTTATAATTGATAAGTATTGGGTTATCCACAAAATAATGCAGGTTCTATGGTCATTGATGACGCCTTGAGACTATCATCGATGGTTGATTTTCTGACTTCGAGTTTCCCTGCGACTTCTTCAACAGTTGTTCTTGGATTTTCTTCCACCAAGGCTCGGGCAACATCGTCATCGAGGGCAGAACTTCTCACACAGACAGCACGGCCTTCATTGTCTTTAAGTCCCAAGTCTTCCTCTCGAAATTTCTGGAACCACCATTGAACAGTGCTCTTACTTATATTGCCTGGACCCCAGACTTCGTTGATAGTTCTGGCGGTTTGGGCCCTTGTTCTGGCTGAGTTTTCTCAAAACTTAGTTATGCGAAAATAATTTACTGAATTATTTCCCTTTCAGCAAAATGTTACAGACTTAAAAAAACATTTTTGTTTTAAAGAGTATCAATACGCGTTTTCAGTATAAAAGTCGTAAGTCCAACAAACATTAACAGCATACTATTTGTAGTGACATTTTAAAGAAAACATAACGTATATTTATGTTCGTTCCATGAATCATTTGTCCTATCTAATCGGATCCACTATGAATATAAAAATGATCTCCATATCGGAACATATATAAAAGGAAATATTTATTTAGTTCAGAATTTTCGGTTGTCGCATTATTCCACAATATATTCCATTATATATACATAAGTTATATGTCATGATGTAATCGAGTTGAAAGTAAATACGGATAAAATTAAGTGTATGGTTAGTAGCAAAACGGAGATTTTGGGGGATATTGTTTTAGGAGGGATTTGGAACATGACGAGAGGTTTAAGTACTTAGGGTCTATTTTAACTATAAAAAAAACAAAATTCAAGAGGAAATAAAAGGTGAGATTAAAGGCAAGCAATGGTTGTTATTATTCGATTTCGACATTACTAAGCTCGTGTCTATTTTCCCGAAATCTAAAAATCAGAATATATACAAAACTATCATACTTTCAACTCTTCGGCGCCTGAGGAGCAACCGAGGTGTAGGAGAGAGGAATGGAGTTAAGAGTAATCTGGCGGATTCTGGTTTGATAGTGGTCCATGGACGGATGTTAGTGAGCAGATATTGGTGGTATCGGCATCGAACCTTCGGGTTCACCAAGGCTTATTATCACTATATAAACCCATTATAAATAAAATGTTTTATTAGCGTAAAGTATTACCTTCAACATCTTTTGCCATTTCAATAATACCTGAGGTCCATTGTCAGGTCGTAAATATGAAATTCAGGCTTAGGGCGCACTGAACCCTAATACCAAGGTTTTATTCCCCCTCTCCCTTCCCATGTAAGGAGCTAAGCTACTTTCGGTGATGAAATAATCAGCTCGTCATTTCAATAGCACCGTAAGGTGATTACGGCAATTCTATGGCTTCTTATTCAAAGCAGGAGATGGGCAAATTGTACTCATGGCTACGGAGTAGTGAAGTACTCAGCCTGTTTTACTGATTATTTTATTTTAAGAAATAAAGCCTTCTGAGTACTCAATTTTTATATTACTATTGTGCCAGAGGACTCTTGATTCTATCCTACAGCTACCATTCTAAGAATTTAAGGTTTCATGAAAATTATTCCATCTTAATTACTTGCCTAATAATTATGAGGAATGACCTTTATTTAATAAAGGCGTTTCATCCTCCTCGGTGTTTAACTAAATTAAACTCAATAATCAAAATAAAATTTACCTCTATAACAAGGGTCTTATTGGGTTCAGTACACGATAGAAACTGTACTGTTTCTAGGACAATGGTTGTGAAAGGAGGTGATTTGTCCAAAATCACGACCAACTAAGAGGACCCCTATATAGAGACTAGGTGAACCCCAGGATTGTCGTAAGATTCCACAGGGTCCACCTACGGCTGTTTACAGAATAAATACGTTACGTGCCACCGTAGGATTTCATTCCAGCAACTCAGCACTCTACCCACTGCGCTCCCTTCCATAAAATAACTAATAAATTTTAAATCAATGCTGATTGAATTGTATGCCAAAATAGCATTAATTTTTATAACTAAACTAATTATACAGAAATAATAGAGTATACAGTTCCTTATACTATAGTTCCTTATCCAGTATACAAATCATTTAGTTAGGATGATGTAATCAGATGACGAGAGCCTTCTGAACAAACACAGCTACAAAGCAAAGATAATATATACGGATAGTTGTTAGAGTGTTAGTAAACCCTGACAAAGCGGCTTACCTTCAACATCCACAACAACCAAGTTAATTGACGGCTACAACCTCGTCTCCAACCCTCCAGATATCTCTAGCAATGTTATCCCGAAACATTAATTATAGTTTAAATTTTCCAATTATCATTATTCTTGAAATGGGATGATAGATCACTGTGTAGAGCGCGGAATCGCAGTGCTGAAAGTTTCGGTTTCGAAACCAGCTGTGGCATGTGAATTATTTTATCTGTCAACAGCTACGGATAAACCCTGTGAGTAATGCAGACCATCCTGTGGATCATCCACCCTTTAGGGAAAAAACCTAGTAGCTGAACGTGATTTCAGAAAAAATCATCTCCATACACAACTGTTTAACTATGGTCTATCCGTCTATCCATGGTCCGGTAGTTACCATCCCTTGATTCCACCCTAAAGACATTTCTCATTCATTAATCTTTCTGTCCACAATAACACCAATTTAGACACCAACAATGTAGAGCCTCTACCTGAACTAATGTTACTAGACTTAGACTACACAATAGCATTGTTTGGAGATAATAACAACAATATAATACCTTTCTAAGCACCATGTTCTATCTTTATCTTTGTCTTGCTTTCGAGCTTTCAGGGATTAATTGTTCAACGTGCTCTCGAAATTAAGTTTGGTTTATTTTAATTTTACTTTCTCTTTCAAATGTACTTAATTATATGAGTACCTTAGCAATTATTAATTATATCGGTATCTTAGATTTAAATATTTCAACATTATTTCAACATTGGTTCAAGATCTGGTTAAAACGTAATAGAATCTCAACATCGGTCTTTAACCAGCTTATCTAAATCAATACGTTGGTACACATTTTTGATTCGTATAATAGAATGTGGAAAATATTAAACAATTTATTTTTCTATGCTTGTCTTTTTATTCATGAAACTTGAATATTCGTAAATCTTAAAAAAATGTGTACGAGGGTTAGTATTACAACCTGCAACGTCCAATGTCCAAGATCACGGCCTTATGATTTCTTAAAGTAAATAAAAAATTCTAAGCCATACCGTCCTTCTGATGGAATGTAATGGAGGTCCTGAGCCTGTTTGATGTCAGTTAATCTTTAAAGATCGTTATCTTAATTTTCCTGAATTAGCAAAAATTTAGGATTACCGCTGTAGCATCGTCCGATTAGCTAAAATATTAACCCATAAACACCATAAAGTGACATAAAACTAAAGAAACGACCAATTTAAATTTTATTTTTAATTTTGTTTATGGTTATTAGAAATCGGATTAGAATTAATAATAAAAGATTCCATCAAATTATGCCAATTTTTGACAGACGGTGTGAATTTGACTCAAATCGAATGTATCCCTACCGTTTTTCACTGTGAAGCCACTCACACTATTTTGTTATTGAAATAACTACTGCTGTGTTGTTTTCAAAAGGAATGCCGGTTAAACTCAAACTCTGTAAACAAACTATGTCGACCATGGAGCCTTTTGGCACTATACAGGTAACAATGTTACAGGTCATTTTGATTATTTCATGTATTAAGTTCATAGTATAAAACAAATATTAAAAATTTACTAAAGTCGTGTTTTTCGTTTTCACTTTTTCTTTTTTATGTATATAAGTGAACTGTAAACCATGCTACGTCTTCTATTACATTTTGTTAGTGTTTGAAGCAAACAAGTTACCATTAACAGTCGGCATTTAGTTACCTTATTTATTTCATCTATGACTTTTTTATTTGAAAATTGAAAAGCCTAGGGCTATGTATGATTTTTTTTTTAAATGCGGCTATATACTTATAAAATTGGTTCAAAAGCAATATTTCTCAATATTCAAAGGTATAGATGTGACACAAAATTAAACAATTATAAATATTAAAATGCCTTTTGTTAAAATTATTAATTCGTACCGATTATAATTAGACAATCGTACCCCTCAGTTTCCTCACTTCTAATTATTTGGGAATTTAGACGAACTGTGTTGGGGAAAGCGACATCATAAAGGAAATACCAACAGCTGTAAATCTCCGACCCCGTGTCAACAATGCCGGCTGTTTTGAGCACGTACGATATAAATAAAATTATGGATGAAAAAAAAATTATTCATATGCTGTTAGAAAAAACCCAGATTAAAACAAGAAATATTGAAATGAACAAACAATTTTTTTTTTTTTTAATTTATTTATTGATATTTACAACTGTATAATAAAAATACATCTAGTAAATGTGGTAAGCTATGCATAATGACATGTGAAAATGACAAGTAGAGAAACTACCCACTGGTAGTACTCAAATCATAAGTTCAACTAAGAAGTCACGGGGCCATCTTCTTTTCAGACGCCTCGGAGGATTATCGGGAAGTGAAGAGGAAGCTAGGTTTAAAACCAGAGGGTTTGAGTGGAAATGAAGGAACAAAAAATTAAATTTAATGAACGAGATAATTACATATGATAGATAAAATACTTTAAAAAAAACAAAAAAAAAACATATGGTTAATGAAATATATAGAACAAAGAATAAATAATTAGTAATGATCAATTATTACACAGGCCTGATATTTACACAAATAGAATTTCAATGGATAATTAAAAAAATGAAGAAATAAATTAACTGTTAATTTAAATTTAATTCAAAACTTTAATAGACTAAAATGTCCATAAGTGTCAGAAAAAAAAAAGTCTCTCAGACTTCTTCTCTTCAACAAGGCATTTATTATTAGTATTTTTTTTATTATATCCTTTATGTCCAGATCGGCTATTCTTAGCCTTACATGGTTTTTATTAATAATGAATTTTAAACTTTAACATGAGGTAAAGTGTGGGTTTCGTCTCATGCAAGAGACGCCCATAACTGAAGTATTAATTAGAGATACCTGATTAGAAGCACTACGTCGGAGCGGCCGGCGGCATAAACCCAATACGATCGTCGATCGTCAATACTCCCGATGAGCAGAAGGATGTTGATGACGACAGGATGAATTCCAGGAGCTCATAAAGAACGGACAGTACGTGCAATACTGTTATACAGTTGGCCACAAAAAAGAGCTCGTAAAGAGTGATCCACATTGACTGAAGTTAGATTCAACCTTGTGATTGCAACTACCAAAATGTACTCGTAATGAGTAATGTTCACTGAGTGAAGGCCAAGTCTACACTAAAAGGAACTCGTAATTAGTGATCTTCACTGATTGAATAAATAAATACAACAATGTCTGTAAGCGTCTGGCCGCCGTCACAAAGCCGATCGTGTTTTTTCAACATATGAATTTATATGATGCTTCGATTTATCTATATACTGTAATACTAAATTCTAATAATAATTAAAGGTGTATGTACATTTATTTTGATATTTTTCCTCGTTCAGTATTAGTCAAAAACTAATTATAATTAAAGAATTAAACATAAAGCTACTCTATTTAAATTTGAAAATAACGATATATAGAAGGAAAAAAAGTTAGAATACTAGTTTAATGAGCGTTAACAAACTGGATATACAAATAATATAATTTTTCTATTATATTACGCTAGCCTTCGTGGCGTTTACAGTTTGTAAATACTTATAAAATGTAATTAATAAGCAATACTTCCAATATTCAAAGAATATACGGTTGAGGTTTAAGTTTGATTAAAGCTTAAATGTTATATGTTTTATCAAGATATTTTCAATAATACTGTAATTTTCACTTGTACCCTTGGCTTCTCACTTTCCCTTTATTAGTAATTATAATTATGAAAACTTGATCTATTCTATTCTAGTCTATTATTTTTTTGGAAATATAAATTTGAATTACAAATTATGAAGTAAATTTTTTTCCTTCAAATCCAGCTGTAACTGGTAAATAATTTGATCCGATTAACGCCTCTATGAATTCGGTGAGAAACATGGCGATCTCCGCTGTATCACCACCTTGCAAAACCGTTGACCTGGAAACAGTACAGGTCTACCTTGCATTGAGCCCGAGGTAGTTCTTGGGTTGTAGTGATATAATATTTGTTATTATGTTTGCTTTTTTTTAGACCAAAGACTTGGGTTTTTCCAATGACGCTGTAATAAAATCACAATATCCTATTGTATACCCCTATAGTATCTAATAATATTAAATTTTGGAAAGCCATAAAATCGGGTCTAAATAGAAACAGGGCAAAAACTTTTCTATTTGTGATAGCAAAAACTGAGGAGCTTTTTGAATAATCATCAAGAATGATCAAGAAGAGATGATGTGTGTGGCATAATGTAGAACTTAGTAGGCAAATTATGTAGAAGGGAAAAAATGTCTAAAAACGGTAAGTTATCAAGATTAAAAAAAATCCAAACAATATAAAATAAAACAATATAATATAAATAAAACAATTGGAGGTTCTGATGTCGCAAATTGAGAAGGTTGTTAAAGTTACTACTTGTAGTTAAGCTTCTTATAAAACTCTGGCCAACCAACCAGGCTTGTTAGTCTTGGATTTACTCAGCATCTATAAAGTGAGTATTCTTTATTGGGGAAAACCTGAAGGTTAAGTTTGATCTCCACCAAATCATCAACATTCACAACCATTGGCTTGGTAACAGCACAGACACTAGATTGTACTAAAACCAAATGTTCTGCAATAGTTTTTTTTTTAATTTAATTTCTCATTATTGAAAATACATAATTACTCTCACAAATGACAGTTTTTCTTAATTACGTAATCGGGTTCTCAATGCATAAAATAACCCAAGAATATATTTTCTGTATTCCGATCAAGATACTTTGAGATTTATTTGGAATGGTAAGAGTTGGAGAGGTATTCCACAAAACGGATTTTCTCCTAACCCTTCAATTTTGCGTTAACGCCTCGGGCTGATGATAAGGAAAGAAGGGCCGGCAACACTGGAGCCTAAGTCCTCAAGGAGCTTAAAGCAGTTTCAAGTCAGGCTCTTGTCTCTCTTTCAAGTGACGCTGCTCGATTGCCCCGTCTCGTCGCGGGTCTGACATGCTAATATGTTCAGCCGTTAGCTGTTAGGAATCCGAACCCCTCCATTCAACACTCAAAGGTGTCATAAGAAAATGACTTCCAGTCCAACAATTCAATAATAATGGTGTTTGAGCAACCTCGAAATAGTTATTGGACCTTTCGATGAGAGCTCCGAAATGGATAAGGAAAATAAATTTCTGATTCAATTATACCAGATCGCATGTCATTTTGAATGTAACCTTTTATTAAACTAATAACATAAATCAATTTTCATAAATTAAATAACTAATAATTTTGAGAATGAAAAACAATTAATTAAATTAAAGAACAATTTAAACGCTTTTATAATGAGAAATGAAGTTACTAATATTAACTAAATTACCAACAACTAATTAATAACAAAAAGAAAACAAATATTATTTAATCTTACGATAGTAAATTTAACTCTATTAAATTACAAATAAAATCTATTACAAAATAATGAATGTTTATGCGGTTTTCTGATTGCAATGATATAATAATGAAAACTCTTATCTGTCTGTCGAAGTAGTTTTCAGTAGATGGTAGATTCTCGGCAGGGCGAGCTGGATGTTGAGACGACAGAGGATTTTCGTCGGCAGGGCGAGCGAAGATGGTGAAACAATAGAGGTTGAGATGATCGACTGGGTCAATTCAAATTGGTCGAATCTATGACGAAGTTTAAACTAATTACACCTGCAGGTGGGCAGCAAATTAGTATCTTCTTCAAGTCAAATTCACACAAAACAATTTTGGGCTCCTCTAGAGCATACGATGTGCACGGCTAAGGGCTCGTGGCGACACTCTTAAAATTCACAAAATTCAACTTTGGGCTACTCTAGAGCATACGATGTGCACGGCTAAGGGCTCGCGCCAACACTGACTGGCTCGGTCTAGCCGGAGCGAACAAAAGCCGATCGACTCTCTTTTGTTTTTCTCTCTTCACTTTTATAACATATGTTTTCACACTTTCTACAAATATTACACTTATAACTAAACAAATAAAATTACTTTTTAAATTAAATTATTCTAAACAATTATGAAATTAAACGTTTAAATTATTATATTAAAATACAAATGTGAAAAAAATAAGAAATGATATAGTTCTTTCTTTTAAGAAAAAATGATTTAATTTTTATGATTAAAATTAATAATACTTTATAAGGTTACTACTTCATCTGGCCTTAACACACCGCCCACCAATTTTTGTCTGTGCACAAAAATTCAAAAGAAAGATATTTAGAGATCTTCCAGGTAAATGTCAGTTCCCACGAAACCATCGATGCATAGAAGTTTAATTGACAACCCTAGTGGGGAAACAAGATATTAGATTGTTTGGGAGGCAATATATTAATGCGTTGGTGAGTGAAGTTCCTAATCTTTGTACTGATCCGCTGGTCAAATTGTGAACGTAGGAATGTCAGAATTTTGACTATTGCCATTGGGTTGCTAAAAACGATTTCAAAAGAAAACGACCACAATATTCTACGCTAGTAATGGCATACGGACTTCCTGGCTCAAATCTCGACGGAGGGAGATTGGCAATTGGAGGAACGAAATTCTCCGAACGATATCGGTACGTCCCATCTTTACATTTGTTTACAAATTTATGTCGAATAGTTCTACAAGCTGAAACATCCCAAACAACCCAGTCATGTCGTTCCTGATGTGAATGCAAAAGTTGGGGAGTGGGGTGGAGATACATTCTGCAGTAATGGCGAATTAACTGATCAGATAAATGTTCAATGTTGTATCGGAACTGAGGAAGTAATATTGGTTTTATTACAGTCAGAAAGATTACAATTCTTGCATTGCTGGGCAAAAGACTGTTGCTAAAGTGACCGCCCATCCTGAGTATCCCTAGGAGATCTATGGATGGCGATGATGAACGGACATGCATTGTAACGGATTGGGAATCCGTATCGAAATAATGCTGCTGGGCGCATTGGGCGCAATTTATTCCGGAAGGCCGGAGTCTATTCAAATGAGACTTCTCAATGGGTTGTGAAGTACCGCAACGATATAAAAATTGTTGGTAAGGTAGGACATTTGAATGCACTACTACCTGGACGAAATTTATTCCGGAAGGCCGGAATCTATTCAATTGATACTCCTAAATCGGTTGAGTAGTACCGTTGGAAAATAGAAATTGGTGGTAAGGTAGGGCATTGTGATGCACTACTTCCTGAAAAACCCTTTGACATAACTCCGAGGGCGGAACAAATCGAAAGCGTCTGAAATTAAGGGACGCGTGCCTAATATCCAAATGAAGTTTAGGCCCAATCAGGAAATGGTCATTTAGAGATCCAACCTCCATAGGCGACGATGCGTCTAATACCAATCGAAGTTTTGCGTAGGAGTTATCTTCAATTACACAATGATGATGTAAAATATCGACCCTTACCAGCGGTTGAAAAAACATGGTAGTTGTCGGCCAATTTGGAATAGTTTCCTGTCAATAAGGGGATTTTATTAATCCGGTGCGCTAATTTTGGGAACCGAGGTAATGCAGTGTAATAAGAGCAACTCAGATCTGGTGTCGAAAGCTCTTTAAATGGTGATTGGACCTTGTAAGGCCCGCTGTATTCCCGAGCGTGAGTTGAACTAAAAGGTCTCTCTGCCTTAACATTTGGAGGATTTGGTTCGACAACTGGAGCAATCGTTTCGATTTCCTGAAATGTTTTAGTTGTTTTGTCCAATGCTCTCTCTTGCGATTGGTCGCAAGATGACAAGAGCGAAATGGATGTATCTTGTACGGTGGAATGATAGCGTATAGGTCCCATGATGATCCAACCGAAAATAGTTTTGAAAGCGCTAGGATATCCGTCACGTATCACGCATTTACCCATTAAGATATGTCCGAACAAATCGGCTCCTAATAGGAAATCGATTGGACCCGGTTTCGCAAATGAGTTATCCGCCAATGGGTATTGTTTGAAGTGGTCATTTATATAGGCCGGTACTGGACAGACGGGTACCTTTTCTGTAATTTTGGAAATTATTACAGCGTTACTTTTAAGCCGTGGCTGTTTGCGATCTCTAGGCACTATAACACACGAGGTTTCGTACTTCCCTCCTTGTATCGGACTATCCGCGAAACCCCTCATAGAGTGAGAATTAAGTCTTGTCCCAAGTCCTAATCTTCGTACGCAAGCCAAAGAAATAAATGATCTTTGTGACCCACTATCGATCAAAATACGAATTGGGACCAACTGCCCATTACTATCTTCTATTCTAGCCATTGCTGTCCCCAAAAGGGTGGAGACATCGGTTTTGGATAACGAGGATAAAACCGAGCCGTTCAGAGATTCATTGTTGCCGGTTTTGATATCTAATTTTTCTTGGGTTAACGCACTCGTTTTCAGCTTACCGTTGTTCACTGAATTGGGAATGCGGTCTGAAGATTGACTATCGGACCCACTTGTCGACCTACTTGTTGATGTAGGGAAATGCAAGAGGGAGTGATGCCGTTTTTTACAGTGGTAGCATGACCTAGGAGAGGTGCATTTACCAACATAATGGTTTGGCGACAAGCAATTAGAACAAAGCTTAAGCTGCTTTATTTTATTAAACCGTTCATTGGGCTCTAGGGAGCGAAAACGGGGGCATCTATATAAACGGTGTTTTTCTTGACACAGAGGACAAATATTTTCTGGGCTAGAACTACCCGTCGACATAAAAACATGCTTGGCAATATTTTGGGGCCTACTGACTGATGAGCTTTGCGAGTTATGCCCGAAATTTGAGGTTATCGAATCTGCTTGAAGTTGAAAACATTGCCGATGAATAAACGATAAAAAATCGTCGAAAGTGGGGACTTCAGATTTGAATCCAAATTCAGTCTCAAATCGCTCGCGAGTTTTCGCATCGAGGAGCCTCAGGCAATATGTGAATAATATAAATCCGGAAGGGTCGGAAGATTCAATTTTCGGAAAGCGACTGCACTTTCCAAAACAACTTCGGAGAAATTTTCTAAGGAACGTAGATCGAATTTGGCACCAGGTTTGTAATTAAACATATTGACTTGAAGGTAGTGTGTGGCTTGGATCCGCTTATTATCGTATTTCTTTTGTAAAGCATACCACGCCTGTTCGTAACCTTCGGAGGTCAACTCTATTGTCAAGATGGTTTGAAGTGCCTGACCCTTTAAGGCTGACTTCAGATAATGGAACTTTTGAATATTACTCAAGTTCGCATTATTGTGAATTAATGATAAATACGTGTCCTTGAAGGACACCCAATTAGAAATAAGACCACTAAAGGAGGGCAAGTTAATGGTTGGCAATTTAATGTGAGAATCGACACAGTGCTGACTGTGGTCACCACTTCCGGATTGGTTGGCGGAGACTTCACCTTCCCCAGCGATCCCAAAAGACAATGCTTCGTAATAATTTTTCCTGGTTTCGGTACGAAGAGTATTGAAACGATCTATCGATTTATCTTCAAGAATTTTGGCGAGTGTGTGGGCCTCTTTAATTTTTTCTAAGAATGTATGAAAGGTGTCATCCAACCGTGATAATCGCGCTGTTAGTAAATTTCTATCTTGGGGTTGGGTAGTGATATTGGACCCAATGGTTCGCGTTTCTAATATGTCATCAGCTAAATCATTGAGCTCGTATTCAAGATCGAATAATTTAGTTTCATTTTTACTTTGGTCTGATTTAGGGGCCATTATTTTGTTTGATACAAAACGAACAAATCCTATAAAGAGTAAATATTAGAACAAATAAAATGAAATGTAAAAGAAAATAGAAATTATAATATCAATTTAGAAACGGTTCCAGTTATGACGTGCGATCCGGCCGCCGGAGGACCAATTTTATGTTTGAGCAACCTCGAAATAGTTATTGGACCTTTCGATGAGAGCTCCGAAATGGATAAGGAAAATAAATTTCTGATTCAATTATACCAGATCGCATGTCATTTTGAATGTAACCTTTTATTAAACTAATAACATAAATCAATTTTCATAAATTAAATAACTAATAATTTTGAGAATGAAAAACAATTAATTAAATTAAAGAACAATTTAAACGCTTTTATAATGAGAAATGAAGTTACTAATATTAACTAAATTATCAACAACTAATTAATAACAAAAAGAAAACAAATATTATTTAATCTTACGATAGTAAATTTAACTCTATTAAATTACAAATAAAATCTATTACAAAATAATGAATGTTTATGCGGTTTTCTGATTGCAATGATATAATAATGAAAACTCTTATCTGTCTGTCGAAGTAGTTTTCAGTAGATGGTAGATTCTCGGCAGGGCGAGCTGGATGTTGAGACGACAGAGGATTTTCGTCGGCAGGGCGAGCGAAGATGGTGAAACAATAGAGGTTGAGATGATCGACTGGGTCAATTCAAATTGGTCGAATCTATGACGAAGTTTAAACTAATTACACCTGCAGGTGGGCAGCAAATTAGTATCTTCTTCAAGTCAAATTCACACAAAACAATTTTGGGCTCCTCTAGAGCATACGATGTGCACGGCTAAGGGCTCGTGGCGACACTCTTAAAATTCACAAAATTCAACTTTGGGCTACTCTAGAGCATACGATGTGCACGGCTAAGGGCTCGCGCCAACACTGACTGGCTCGGTCTAGCCGGAGCGAACAAAAGCCGATCGACTCTCTTTTGTTTTTCTCTCTTCACTTTTATAACATATGTTTTCACACTTTCTACAAATATTACACTTATAACTAAACAAATAAAATTACTTTTTAAATTAAATTATTCTAAACAATTATGAAATTAAACGTTTAAATTATTATATTAAAATACAAATGTGAAAAAAATAAGAAATGATATAGTTCTTTCTTTTAAGAAAAAATGATTTAATTTTTATGATTAAAATTAATAATACTTTATAAGGTTACTACTTCATCTGGCCTTAACAAATGGGATGATAAGAATTATATATTATCATAACTTTCAACATATGAGAAAATTACTTAGGGTTCAACAATCAGGCCAATAATGATGGGGTGAAAAGAATTGTAACTTATAAGAAAATTGAAATTAAAAAAATGCACCGAACAATAATGGGGTGGTAAGGATTCATTCTAAGTATTGTTGAAATCTGATAAAACTAACTTCATGCAAATAAATTTATGTTCAACTTCACAGCACTTGCACAATCTACTTCTATTTATAGTGCTAAGAAAACTGGGAGGGAGAAAAGATAGCTAGATAGCTCCTAGAAGCTAGGAAAGTCTCCTTGAATATAATGAAGCCAGAAATATATGAAGCAAGCAGATCTACATTATTCATTTATTTTATTTTATTAATTTAGAGTTTCTCTAAAGTTGTGGTTTATTTCAACCAAATTTAATGACTAAATTTCTTTATAAGCCTCCCAACTAGAGCAAATTATATATTGAGTGCTTATTCGGACCTTCTTTGAGAAAACCAGAACAGAGTAATTTGGGAATACATATACGTTCTATCCTCTACAGATGTTTAAACTCTAATCAGGTGGTAGTGATCTTATCTAGGATAGTATTTTGAACATCCATTATCTCTTGAATTACTTCATTGACTATCCTTTCACGCTTTTATTATTCCTTTGTATAGGCTACCCTTCTCCAGAAGTCAGTCTCATTTAGTCAAGATTTTATCAATTTTTTCCATGTTCCGATTCCATCTCTTTCACTATGGGCATTGCAGACTATGGGAAATTAGTTTTTATATATGGAGAATTATTATATTAAAAATATACAAGTGATAATAATTATTCAGGCATTGATCTAAATTAATAATTTGATGACATACATTCGTTCTAACCGAGAATCGCAAACATTTTCGCAAACATATTTGCTTCCTAACTTATAAAAATGCCCATCCTTTGAACTCGAAGAACGTTTTTCAACACAAATGACTCTTTTAGAATTTAAGTTTTAGCTCATTATGATTGCTTATAATTTGATTGTTAATCATATATGAATTTACGAGTGTCTCGTCAATATACAATAGAGAAATGGTAATAAGATGGACCAGAAGGAAAAATAATTTTTATACGAGGCGTTAGGATCTAAAGCGGAAAACTACAAAATTTCAAAACGTCTTAACCTACGCCTAATTATTTCTAATGGTTTTAGTCCGGTTCCGAACCTGAAGTCAGAGGGTATAAATGATTGGGTGACGAAAACTAACGAAAAATGTTAAAAATTCAAGTTTTAAAATTTCAATTTATCCTCTTTGGGTCCTAAGCGCCTCAGTTGATCACCATCCAACTGAAATCTAATGACTAAGGTTTTAAAATGTTTGCATTACGTCGTATTAGCGGTTCAAATTGAATTATATGTAACTGTTTTGAGTATAATGATTCTCCATTTTTTGTCTTCAATCGGCATATCTATATTATAAATAATACATAAGTATTGATAGCGCTTTCATATGAACATCTACAGTCCTGGCAACCTTGCTTTCAAGTTTTAAGATCATGGGGGCTTGCTACCCTTTCCATGAGGGTGGATTTTCTACCCTTTCTTGGTATTACATCATAGGTAACAACATGACTTAATTATACTTTGCTGACAAGCTGGCTAATCTCGTTAGAGAGGTGTAGGAGCTCTTTTGCAAACAAAGATCTAGGCTTAACGCTAATTGTTTCTCCCTGAGACCGGGTAGCGCCAACTTACAGGAGTTATTTTTGTTCCTAAAGCTTTAGAACCTCATTGATAATGTTGAATATGAAATTATTATTTTCTCATTAATATAAAAAATAAAATAAGTTGATTAATAATGATAAATTTATCAATACATATAAATTTATCCTTCAGTGCTCTATTCACTGCGATATCCCGTTACACATTTTTATCTTAAGCATGTTATAAAAATCATTGTAAATATAAGTAATCACTAAATTGTTAATTATAAACTAGAATGGAAATAACTTTAAAAAAGTGGAGTTTAAATCCACCTCCGGGGGAGTTGTAAAACCTAGTGCGGGAGGAATTTAGAACCAATAAAAACAATGGTAGCTTTCCCTACATTAATGGATTGGTACGCGGATCTGGGATAATTCGAACAAGATAACAATAAAAAATATATAACCTTGGTGTACTACCATAATTGTGTCAATGGATGAAGTTAATTATACTTATAAGTATTTAAGAGACGTTAATAATGACGGATTATCTTATCTTTAAAAATCAGTTAATCTCTGAATATGTTCTTAGTTATAACATTCCCTAGGATAACATAAAATTTATATATACATAGAAAGGGGTAACAATTATAGTATTGCATGGCAGTTCTGCTATATTGGCTTCACTGCCCAAGCAATGATCTCAAGGAAAAGTCAGATCCTTGGATTTGTAAAATATTTATATAATAAAATGGGATGTAACCTTGAGATCGTTATATATGATATATAGTAATTCTATATCATTAATGAATAAAAATAATATAAGGGATATGTCTCCCTCTCTTCTCCAAAGGTTGGCGTGGTTGACTGACTAGGAGTTCTTTATTAAATAATAATAATTATTGAATAATATTATATTTATTGGGTGCTGATCATATCAACTGTTTAACTTATAAATATTTTTGTTTTGAAGAGAAAAGATTTGTCCTGGCCAGGATTCGAATCCGGGTCATCTACATCTCCGGTGCAGTGCTCTAAACCACTGAGCTACCAGGGGTTGTATCCAAGTCAGACAAAGCCGATCTCTTCACCGATACTATATTAAATCGGTTAACTAATAAATCTACTTACAATGAAAGAAAAGAAGACCCTTTCTCCATATGTGACAGTCATATATGTTGAGTTGCCCGCTTTTTAAGCTACCTGTTCAATGTCCCTTACCCTAATTATTTAGGTACTCCTAATGTTCCATACAGTTTCATATATAACAGTTCATTCAAATTTTACTAATATAAGATAAACAAAATAATGTTAATGAATTAAATAAATAGCTTTTTTTTATTTTGTTTGTACAGCTTATTTCATTCATATAAAAAAAAATGAAACAAAGAAACAAAATGATTTCTTTTTTTTAGATGGGCTAAAAGATTAAGCCTTTCTTCCCCATTTGATTATTCATATTGCTACTGTTACTGGTTGAAAAAACAGAACAATATGATTTTTTTTTTAATTTTGCCGTTTTTTCTTTTAATTGTCATAAGATCTCTACCAAAAATATTCGAAATGAAATAGTTGTTTAAGTAGAGAGTAGCTATTTATTTTACCTGAACACTAACTTAAGATAGTATTTATCACGTAACAGTAAAAAAAAAAAAAAATGTAATTCAACTGTTCCGGGCTAAATTATTTGAAACATATATATATATATATCATCATCATCATCATTACATGGCGCTATGGTCCATGAAGGACCTTGGCCTCCTCAACAATTCTCCTCCTCCTTGACCGATCTCTCACTGCTCTTCTCCATGTTCTTACCCCCAGGAACTTAAGGTCTGCTTCCACATCGTCCAGCCATCGCATTCTAGGCCTTCCTCTTCCTCTTTCTCCGTCTGGACGTCCCTCCAGAATCATCTTTGGGAGCCTTTTTTTGTCCATTCTGTGAACGTGCCCCAACCATCTCAATCTTGCTTTTTTAAGACAAGAAACTATGTCAGGTTCTCCATATAGGTCTTTAAGTTCTTGATTCCTTTTAAGTATATATATATATATATATATATGAGGGTTGACTTTTGACTACAAAATCGAAACCAGGTTTTGTAATGAAATGTCAACCCTTGACCCAATTATAAGCCATGATGAAGATCTGCAATGTGGGTTGAAACGTTGGCTTCAAAGTAAACAGTTCTACTTATTAGAGAGAATTTTTTCAGACCTCTACCCGGACCATTTTCTTCCTCTTAAAAAATATTCGTGAACACAATCATTACTTAATTGTTGAACTATATCTTTTAAACATTGAAGGTATTTAGTTAATATTAAATAACTACAAGGTAATATATTATTCTACTGGCGATGAAACGGGTTTGTTCCAAATACTAATATAATTATAAGCTATATTGGTACTGACAGCTATATCCAATCCAGCTAAATTAAACTTGATTTCACAGTACAATGGTTTACATACGTTTGAATGTTTCTAGGAAAGATGTATGGATTTGCCAGTATTGTGTTATTGATATACAAAGATACAGCAACAGGAAATTTGGATCTTTACAAACCGAAAAAAAAAATTATCAATATTTTAATTGTATTCCCAAACATGCATTCTGTATAATGTGTAGATCTCTCCTATATTTCTGTTAGAAGGTATCCCGATAATTGGGAATACATATTGACCAAGTCATCTTCATCGGTCACAGTTGTTTATGGAGCAGTACTTGCTTCCTTGTAGAAATACAAAGAAATTTCATAGGATGGTCTCGTAACTAGAGTGCTTAGTTGAAATGCTGAAGGTTCCGGATTGAAATCCGGCTGTAGAAGATAAATAATTTAATCTGTTAACAGTCTTGGATGGGGGCCCTCCTAGGGCACATATACCTTCTATAAAGTGACTAGCCTAAGTTGGGGTGGAAAACCCCAGTGATTGACAGTGATTTCAATCAAACCTCTCATAGCATAGCAGTGTGGAACAGTACAGTCTCTGACATATACTGAACCTAAAGCCGTTTATGTGTTGTACTGGTACAGGTGTTTTTTTATTTTATCTTAAAACCATTATATCATTTTCATGTACCTAATTCAGTAAATTAAAATCTAATATACAAAAAGCATGAGCAATAAATTTTCCAATTAGTCTTGTATTGAATACTTATTAAAGAAAGACGTCGGTAAATGAGGAATCTTAATTCGTTTGAATTAATAATCATAATTAGCATTGAAACCAATAATCTTCAGTAAAGATTCTTAAAATACGCGTATTACTTTAACTTTATTCTTACGAGTATTTAATCACGGATTTTTTACTATGATAATGCATATTAATAGGGTGTATTAAAAAAATGACCGTTCATTCATCTTCCCCATGGAGAGAAAATGATGACTAACAGTATCTTTCGACACACCACACTCCCTGGCAAGTTCGCGAGTACTTGTGGACGGATTTGACTCAACAGCTTTCTTCATAACCTCAATATCCATTAGTGGTCGCCCGGAGCCCTCCTTCCATTCGAACGTTGTATCTCCACTGCTAAATTTTTCAAACCAACGCCGCGCTGTGCACTGGTCAAGGACACCGCCCCCTTCATATTTAATACTTTCACGAGTTGCTTCAGTGGCTGTGAAATTTTTTTTTCAGAAATGTCTTAGAATTGCGAGAATTTCTTAGGACACTGTCATGTTTCTTCTTTGAAATAAATAACTAAACTGAGGTTTTTTTTGAAGAAGTCCAGTGTTAGACTTAATGCTAAATAACATTAAAATATTTACAGACTTTGGAACTCTGGAATTTGATAAAACGGCCATATTTTTTTATACACCCCATTACTTAAGAAAATAGCTGTCTTTGTTTATTTTGGTTATCTGTTAAACGAATAGTTACGCTAAACTATCAGGTTTATCTTCCAACCGAACGAAAGACAAGCTACCCACTTTATAAGGAATGGATGTGCCCTGGGAGGGCAGCCCGACCTCAGAGTCGAACCGCTGCTGATAAAACAGAATAAATAATCCTGCTTCTCCAGGGATACTACAGCACTATAATATGATATACTATAGCAGCACTTGTCTAAATGGCATCAACGAACAAGATTTTTATATAAAGGCTTTGTGACCTGGACATCTATTTTTTTCCTGAACCCCTACAACCCGGGTGTGGTCTTCAATACATGGTAGAGACTGTTTCATGGAAAACGATCGTGCAGGAAGAATGCCGAATATAATTCAACCGCCAGATTTCGTCTTATTTTCGGTACCCACTTCATAGAGGCTGGGGAAGCGCCAGTAGGGTCCTAGATCCCATATGGTCCATCTCCGGCTCCTAACAGACTAAATAAAAGTCTTGCCAGAATTGGGATTTGAATCATTGCATATATATACTATCTGTTAAAGCATACTTTTACAATCTGTTAAACCTTTCTTTTCGGGTTCATTTCTTTGTACTGAATATATTCTATTGTATTATTAAAACTAGTACCCACTTCATAGAGGCTGGGGGAACGCCAGTAGGATCCTAGATTCCATATGGTCCATCTCCGGCTCCTAACAGACTAAATAAAAGTCTTGCCAGAATTGGGATTTGAATCATTGCATATATATACTCTCTGTTAAAGCATACTTTTACAATCTGTTAAACCTTTCTTTTCTGGTTCATTTCTTTGTACTGAATATATTCTATTGTATTATTAAAACTAGTACCCACTTCATAGAGGCTGGGGGAACGCCAGTAGGGTCCTAGATTCCATATGGTCCATATCCGGCTCCTAACAGACTAAATAAAAGTCTTGCCAGAATTGGGATTTGAATCATTGCATATATATACTCTCTGTTAAAGCATACTTTTACAATCTGTTAAACCTTTCTTTTCGGGTTCATTTCTTTGTACTGAATATATTCTATTGTATTATTAAAACTAGTACCCACTTCATAGAGGCTGGGGGAACGCCAGTAGGGTCCTAGATTCCATATGGTCCATATCCGGCTCCTAACAGACTAAATAAAAGTCTTGCCAGAATTGGGATTTGAATCATTGCATATATATACTCTCTGTTAAAGCATACTTTTACTATCTGTTAAACCTTTCTTTTAGGGTTCATTTCTTTGTACTGAATATATTCAATTGTATTATTTAAGCTAGTATCACAACTGTGGTCTAGTGGTTAGCGTAACAACCTACCATGCCCATGATCGCGGGTTCGAAGCTTGGCAGTTGGTCTTAGGATTTTATTAAGTCAGCGAAACATCCTTGGTTATGTCGTCCTAGTTACGTCCCGTTGGAAGGGGCGTAGTATAACGGGGTCCCGAGCCTAGGTTGTGCCAGGTATTCCTTAAAGATCCCTATCCAAATTATACTCGGATAGTCATAATTTAAGAATCACACTGTAGCATAGTTCGCTTAAATATATCAGCAGAAAGTGATGTTAAATTCATTAATTAGCAATACGACTTTTTTTTCGTATCGTTACTTCTAACATGTCAATAGGTTATTGATTATATAATGGAAAATAAAAATAAAAATCATTATTAGAATATAGTATGCGGGTTTTTTTTCATAACACTACCCGTCGAGCGTTATTTCCCAGTTTATGTCAACCGACGCGGGGCTAAGACCACAAAGTTTTACACACCTTAAGTACCTCTTTTATAGCATCGTAATAACTATTACGACTATAAAAAAATTAATAAGAGTTTAACAGCGCTTTAATATAACAGAGTCAAACGGAACTGTGAAAATCGTGAGTTAAAAAATATCGGAATATCTTATATTATGTTTTTGTCAGATGATGAATTTTGTTTTCGTACTTTTAACAAGTTAAGTTATTATTGTTGGCATGGGAAGAAAACATTAACCTAGGGGCGATTGGTAGGCATGCCCTGTAATTAGTAGAACTTTTCCAGTTAAGCAGAAAATTATTTCTCTCAAAACTGTTTTAAACATTAATTGAAAATGCTGGGAATATTTTCTTCTTGTACCCGGTACCTCTGCGACAGAGTTTAGCACTCAACTTTTCCCAATACCACAATAACAATATATATATTCAAATAATTGCTAAAGAATAAATTTAAAAAAATTGACAACATTCCTTTTATTACTTAGTTATAACTTAAGCCATGGGGATGAGGCGTCGAATGGCAACACTTTTTATTCCAATCGCAATTGATGTTATTCAGTGTTATTAGTGTGTTTGGGAGCGGAGTAGCTCATTGTCTGTGGTGGCTGGACTTATCGAGTCGAAGGTCCGGGGTTCAAATTCCGCTCTTTGGCAGACTTTTATTTAGTCTATTAGTGACTGAAGATTGAGATCCTATGGGATCTAGGACCATCCTGAGGCTCACCCTTTCTCTGTAAAGTAGATACCCAAAATAAGGGGAAAACCTTGAGCGAGGTCTAGGACAAATAACCTCCTTCCACTACCGTTGTCCAAGAAATAGTACAGTCTCTACCACATTCTGAGCCCAATAGCCTTCATGGGTTGTAGTTGTACAGATTTTTTTTTAGTTAATTTTTAGATACTTATCACATTTTCTCTAATTTTTTTGTTTTGTTTTTCGGCATTCGGAAGCGTATTGTGTATGAGGCGCGTCTTTACTTAAGGAAGGACATTTTCCAACGGTTTTTTGAATTTATAGTCAGTGTTTGGGGCCACCAGTGGTGTAGTATAACAACCTACTATGCCAAAGAAGGCGGGTTCGGCAAGCGGACTTAGGATTTTTTAAAGGGAGTAAAATATCCGATCCCCTGCAGAATGAGGTCCCAGGAACTCGTTAAAGTTCCTATCCTAATTATAACTCGATATACTTAATTTAAAATCCGCTCTAGCATCGTCCGATCAGCCATAGCTGCTGCATAAAGTGACGTTAAATTTATAGACAAATTTATAGTCGGTTTCTAGCTCTCTTTTTATTGAATTGTTTTATTTAAAATAATATGGTGCAGAATTTGTTTATTTTGTTCTTTTTCTGCTAGCAAACCTGGTTTGTACAACCTTACCAGCTGTTTACAGCTCTGTACTATCTTTTCTTGCCTTAGTTATTTCTTCAACGCCTTGGAGTGAAGTTCCTGTCAGAGGATGAGTCTGTTTGAACTGCTGTTGAGAAATACGCTATATCTGATCGAATTTCATTTTGATGAATCCTGCATTGGCAAAACATTGTATAGTTAGAGAGAACTGCTAGGCATGCATATTATATAAAATAAAAATAGTACTTATCAACCTGAGAATAACTTTTCCAGAACCAATTGTAGGGTTTAAAGTCACAAGATCTGATGTTGTTTGGAGCTCCTGGTTGTGGTCTGGTGTGGGATAAATGAAACTGGTTCCCTTTTTTCCCATTCTATTTAACTATTAACGAATCCCAAAGGCCCTATACGAATACCACCCTTAGGTGCTATCCGGGTTAGAGCTTCAGTTGCCTTATTCGTGTTAATCCCGTAATTGGATCTAGAATAGGGGTTGTCAACCTTTTAAGGCCTACCGCCCGTATTCTTGTTAAAAACAAAAGGCACAATGCTAAATTTATACACCGGTAAAGCTACATTATTTCTGCAGTCTTTGAATAGTAGTCTCCTGGCTAGAGTAAGTGGGATAATACATAATCATGTGGGCGATATTGATTTAGGCCACAACACCACCCTGGAGAACCTTACTTGTGTTTTTATGTTATTTTTATTACATAAACATGCATAAGATTCCCAATAGATGACATAATAGCATATAATATCAGTATATAGGATCATAATAGTATATAGGATCAGTGCCTGGGCAAACTTGAATAAACTGTCGTTGAATGCCGCGAAAACTCAGGCAAACTCGCTTCCCCAATTAACCTTAAATGGTCACCCTATTGCCTTCAGTCCCTCTGTTAAAAACCTCGGGATCATTATCGACCAATCGCTCTCATGGAACCCCACATTTCCCAAATTTCCCGTCGAGCAATAAGATCTCTAAAGTTATTTCACCGTTCCAGGCATCTTCTAACACTAGCTATCCGTAAGCTCCTCATCACTTCTTTTATCTTTCCTCACTTTGACTATGGTTGCGTGGCATATGGTGGCCTCTCCATCAGGCTCGAGGAGAGGTTGAGGTGAATTATGAACGGTTCGCTTCGATTTGTCTTCGACGCCACGAGGAGGTCTCATGTGTCTCGCCGGTACGCTGAGGTAAAGTGGCTTTTCCCTTCTATCCGTTGACTTTACTTTCTTGGTTCTTTCTTATATCAAATTATCAACTCACAACATCCGTCTTATATCTATAGTCTCCTACAATTCAAATCCTCTATCCAATCCCAGGGCACAAGATCTCGCCCTTCTGATCTTTATATCCGGTCCCACAGAACCAAAACTTTTGAGCGCTCCTTTCTAGCCCGTTCTATCTCTCTTTGGAACTCTCTTCCTCTCGATATCCGCCTTGCGTCTTCTTTAACCTCATTTAAATACAAATTTTTCTTACATCTTCTTAATTCCCAATCAGATGCTTTATAATCAATATATAATTTATAGATATATTCAAATTGATCGATTGATGAACTACTGTAAATATTCCTCATTCATAATAATGCCATTGTTTCTTTGTTCTTTTTATTATCAGAGGTTATTATTTATTTACTTATTTTTCCAAAAGCTTATATCTTTTTATTGTAAATATGTCTGTTCATTTATTTTAATTTTGTATCACATTTTCTTATTCTCTACATACAAAACATACCTGTTTAGATATTTACTTTCAGGATATTATGTAATTATTGTTTTATTTTAATGCAGGCCTTTGGCCAGATATATAGTCATTTATTTTGTTCTTCTCTGTTATTCTAAAGGGACCTGGTCCCAGAATAAAATTATTTTTCTGTTCTATTCTATTCTATAATATCCATAAGATCATCATTGCTGTTATCTTGCGTTATCATTTTTCTGAACATGCTCACGCAAATAAGCATCTAACCTGGTCATCTTCTAGGGCAAAAACTGTACTATAGCCTAACAGCGTAGGGAAAGATGGAAAGACCATTATTTACTTACTTAGGAAGACCTGCAGCTTCAAGTGGGCTTTAGCTTCTTTCACAATGCTACATCGTTCCTTTATGTATCTTTCCATCTGCCGCCATCCATTGACTCATAACCTCACATATTCCTCAGGCATCCAACGTCTTCTTGATTGATTCTTATTTCCCCAATTATAGTACTGAAATGGGCTACATCCTTGAGACATTCACATTATGTCTCTTTTATTGACCACATGGGTATTCCTGTTTAAAAAAAATTTAAATGAGAAAAGACTCAAAAAGAGGCATACATTATAAATTTAGTAATAAGAATAAGAAATATTACAAAAATCTATAAGTCTCTAAAATATTGGAAAAACCAACAAACGAAAAATCACAACAAAAAAAGTTTCACTTAACTCACATCAACAATCCAAAACAACTCATCAAATAGAGACAACCTTACTCCAATATGTTCCACAAGCAGCACACTTACATTTGACAGCTCTTCTATTTGGACAATTGATGTAAAGTTTAATGCACTTTGTCTTCTTTGTTGATATTTTTCTTTTGGTGTGTTTCCTGATGATGCTGGAATTAGTAAAACCTTGACTGGTTAATTTTTTCAGTATTTTAGACACTTTATTTAGGCTTGTATTATTGGGAGATTCCCTAATGCATTCCATACTTTTACTTTAGAGGCGTTCCAACAAGGGTTTCCTAAACATGTCAGAGCAGAGCTCGAAGCCTCTCAATCCAACCAATCCTTCTTCCTGGAGACTTCGCCCAGGTATCTCCTCTTGGATTCTCTCCATCCACTTGATTCTGGGCCGTCCGCGCCCTTTCCTCCCTGAAACCCCCTCTAGGATTCCATATCCTTTCCATACAGCCGGTCGATCTTAAACGGCTTCCTTTTATTTACAGATCCTTTGTCGAGATTTCATATATTAACTTCAATTTCCGTATATACATATATATATATGGTCAATTTGCATTTTATATGCTAAAAGAATCATTAATATACGCGTTTCTGTAACAAAAACTAATTAATTATAGACATATATTTAATTATACAACAATATAGAATATACTTTTTGTCCTCAGGATGCTGGGAGGGGTGGTGGGCCGGCACCTGTCCGGCCGGCGACGGGACAGCTCGCCTCTGCCGCCGATGCCCCCAGGCAGCCCCAGGTACCGGCGCCGGAGGAGGGCCGTCACCACCTCTGACCACAAGACCTGTGCTCTCATACAGACCAGGCTAAAGCTAGGAGACATCATGTGAGTTATTTTATTATATATTTATTTACTGTGTAGTAAAATTAGAATTGTATTTATGCGTTAAGATTTACAAAAAAAAAAAATATATATATATATATATATATATATATATATATATATATAATACACGTCTATATATATATATATATATATATATATATATATATATATATATATATGTGTGTGTTTTTAAAAAGAAACACTATAAGTTTTTTTTTAAATATCATGAAATAAATAACCAGATTGTGATTTAAATTACACAGAAATTTTGATGATTAGCTCATACGAAAAATTATTAATTAAAAGAGGAATACGATTAAGCATATATGGTGTACCAGGAGTATCAATGATCGTGCATTAGTATTAGTAGATGGAAAGTCCAGAAATCATGGTTACAAAGGTAGTACAGGGCTTGGGACTTTTTCTCATATTTGGCACAATCTGACGTGTGGATCATTTCTTAGCGGTCAAAACAAATCATCGAACGCCTCAGCCTGTTACGAAAAGTCGTCACAGCAGCTAAACGCGTCAACCAGTTCGGCCTTCGTTCGCTCGTACTACAGCAGGTGAGGGATTCACTCAGTCCTACGGTTCCTTACCTTACGTCACGAATTCGCGGCCTGTATCTATCGCCAGCTTGTTGAATCCTTTATAGCCGAACTAATGACACATTATGTAACTAAATGGGTTAGATTATTTAAAGGAGATCGTAATGGCACTTATGACGTAGAAAAAAGTGGAAGACTGTCATTTTAGAAGAGCATTCTGCACAACATGTTCGTAATGGTCGTCATATTACATTTGACTCTCTTAAAGAAAGTTTCTCACAGATTTCACGAAGTGTCTAGGCGGAAATCGGAAGACTCATCTATTGGATGTTGTGCGCAAGAAGGGTGCCAAAAATGTTGACTCCAGAACATGGTCAAAACCACATTTTGGCCGCACCAGTATTTCTTTAACGTTATGGAAAGGAAGGTGAATCTTTTCATAACTCAACTATGACTGATAACGAAACGTGGGTACATAACTTGCTCCTGAGTCAAAAAGGCAGTCTCTACAGTGGCACACATTCACCATCAATCAAAAAGTCCAGTTTTCAGAGCGGAAGTTAATAACATCTTTCTTATGGAACCGGTATCCGATCATGTGGGTCGATTTCACGCCCCAAAGAACCACCAGCAATGCAGCAGCATACTGTGATACATTGAAAAGGCTAAAAGAAAATTAAAGACAAAAAGAGGGGAATGCTGACTCATGGTGTGTCACTCCATGACAACGCCAGACCACATACCGCCCGGCTCACTCAGAACGCTTTCTCAGTTGGATTGTTACTCACCCACCCTACTCTCAGGATCTGGCACCATCGGATTATCATATTCTCAATGAATTGAAGGAGATATTGGGTTTACGATGATTATCAAATAACGAAGAGTGGACTTTTGGACAAAGCTGTCGAAAAGTGGTTTCAAGGTGTGGAGCGGAAGTAAACGAGGGTGTACAAAAGCTGGTTCAGGCTTCCAAAATTTATTGACTTTAACAGTTATTATATAAAGATATAATACCGTAACCTTACTTTCTGGACGTTTTTCGTATACAAAAAAGTGGCATCTTCTTGTAACAACCCGTAGTCGAGATAAAGCGTTTCTTGACGTTTTCATGAAAACATATTTTTTCCATTGTAGAGTCCTTCCAAATAGCACTTAATCTTCAAAAAGGAGAATATTGATAAATGAGCAGCATGCGCAGTAGTTAATTCAACTTTATTTTTTAATTATGACGAAACCACATCGCGGTGTTCTGCCTTTGCAATACAAGAAAAACAAACAGTTTTAACGGAAAAGAAAGGATTTAGTAGGAAAATCCATTAAAATATCATTAGGAAAGTCCGGATTGCTGCATTTACATACATTTCCCGTAGTATATCCCTCTTTTAACTCTTTATCTTCACACCTGGGACTCACTTTATTGTAATCTGTATTAAACTTTACAATACTTGTCAATCTATTTATTTACTCTATTTATTCATCGATATTAAATTATTTCTTTCATTTGTGGAAAGAATTTTGACTGGGGCCATATTTGCATTTATGTCATTTCGCTGCTAGCGCAGACCATACACCACATATTTTCTATAGTGCAGTATTTATAAAGCAAGAATATTTTCCTATTTTATGGTGACGAAACGTCGGCTCTTCTCCGCTTATATAGCCCTTCATGGGTACACACGTCCAACGCAAAATTATACTATGAATATGTACGGGTATAGTGGGAACGTATCCAGGCATTCTGTGAACTTCGTCGTGAATTCGTGTGAAATTCATTATAGATGAATGTTTTACGGATCTAGGTAACACCATATTATTATACCGTTATTTTTTTTAAATAATTATAAATTTAAAATACCAATCGTGTACAATCTCACGAATTTAATTATCACTTCGATTTAGATGTCGTGCCTTAAGAATAAATGGTAAAAAAGTACCGATTTTTTTCTCAGTGGAGTAAATTGGTGAGGAAAGAATAGAGGAAGAACAAGAAGATTATAGATTAGGCAGAATAGGAATAATGTTTGAAGGAGAACATTCTTTATGAAGTTTTTATACTTTATTCTGTATTTAATTTTTAATTCTCCTAATTAATTCTAGAATCTTAAAAAAAAATACGAGTTGTTTATACCTGATTACTATGTTATTTTTGTTTGGGATTTTTACTGTACGCTTTTTCTTAGAACTGAGAAGCTAAGAAATCTCATCTTTTATCAGAACCATCGTCTGTTCTTGAAGGCACAGACAGAATTTTATAGGAGGGAACATTAGGAGCGACTCAGCATATTGAGTATTGACCAGTAGTATATTCATGTTGAAGTCAATAGAATAGCTGTAAGAACAAAAGTTATTATTATAAATATAAATTTTAACAGGTATACTAAATAATATTATCTAATATAAAATAATAAAAATCATATAATAAAAAGTTATTCATTATTTCGGTGAATGATTTGAATCGATAAGGAAGTCGAACTATTGAACATTAATTTTCATCGCTATTATGTTTGATTATTACAATTATAGATAAATTTGAATGTTTCCTGGAAAAAACAATTTAAATAAAAAACATCGTTTTAGATATTCATTAAGAATAACAATTTATGACTTTCATAATTATTTAACGGATTGATGCTCTGGTGAATTTATGCTGGTGGATTCTCTGTTAAACCATAATTATTTTCCAATTACAGTAATTTTGAAGAATGGCTAGTATACCAGTATTTTCATTGGCCATTGCGTTAATGTTATACTACCCGTTCTGTAAAATAACATAATGTTAAACGATTGCAATTGTAATTGAAATTTCGTTTTTCGCAACTCTGACAATTTGTTTTGTGACACCGTAATTGAAATTAAATTAAATTGGGAACTAACCGAAAGAGAGAGAGAGAGAGAGAGAGAGAGAGAGAGAGAGAGAGAGAGAGAGAGAGAATGGGGGGGTTTCAATTTTATATCCAAATAACTTTAAGATAGTTAAAGTTCCACTTTTTAATCAGGAATAATCTCTACGAAATACAGTTCGTAGAGATTTACAGAGAAAAGTTGCTGAGGTACAAATGATTAAACTTTACATTTTCTTCCAGAATAATTAGTAGATACTTTTACGCCACTTGTATAACATTAAAATTTCCTATACTCTCTTTCCTATGCGGACTTCCAAAGAAAGGTCAAGGTGTAGGCGGGAGGATAACATTAAGGACGGTAATCCGTGACCAGAAGTTTGCAAACAGAAATTAGTAGCATCCAGTCTTTGCGTTCGCTTAACATTTTATTATCATTATTATATTATATTGGCAGCATAATGGGCAATGGACGTTTTAAAATTGAATACCAAACAATCGTGACATCAATAAGCCAATAAAAACGTTTATAATTTTAAACATTTATCTTCATAAACTTGTTTAAAGAGAAAAAAGTATATCGTACTCCAAGTGTCTTCGATTTTCGAACATAAATAAATCAAAACAACGAATTTGATTCATTCTGTGGATTTCAAAACCAAAGGAAGTTATAGCTTCACATAAATGGTATCAATAATTAGACTCGGTAACATCAATTTCGTTTTAAGAAAAATATGAAGGTTTTATAAATCATTTACCTTCGAAAATATCTATAGCTACATAGAATAATTGAATATTCCTTTGACCGTATAAACTACTTGACCATCAACATAACTTCTCAAATTAAAAGGAATTCTTTATTAACTATTTCCAAGAAAGATATCAAAAATTGTACATGTGATTGACCTTCCACTAGTTGGCTTAGGTCAATAATTATAATTCTAGTTCAGAAGTAAAGGAAATATGGAACATGAAAAAAGCCAATCTTAAGATTAAATCAATTGAAGCGCGTCTACTAGAGATATAATTGATGATTGGAACTGTATTGGGTCCGTTTCAGGTCGAATTTCCTTTGTTACAAGACGTCTGCAAAATCTCTTAAGATTATGAATGGTCGATGGAATCAATTAAGCATGCAGTAACAGTCTCAACCTGCAACAAGAGAAAGGATGAAGTTTTAAGGAAATATATTTCGCAGTAAATAATATATGTTAATTGCTGATCTTATGGACATGAAGGTTTGTGTTCTGTTCTTTTTACCAAACCTTACTTGCCTCCGTAAGTTTTTCTTTCACGAACGATATCCTAGTTGTGAAATGCCAAATTAAAAGACAATCTGTTAGTAAGATTGGAACTGATATGGGAGAACGGATTGTTTTTTTGGACGAATTGTGGCGTAACAAACAGTTTTGTTGGATGAGATAGGGAAGAGCAGACAATAGGAGGTATCGAAGCGGAAGTAGGGCGGTGGCGGTTAAAGATTGTAGAGGCACTTCACGGCTGAACGCCTAGAGCTCAGCAGCTCCATCTCTCGGCATTATTCGGAACCTGTTGCTTCTCTTGTCTCCCGCTCGAGCTCAGCACCTGCCTGTACACTCAATAATAGTCTATACTCAATATATTTCATAATCATTAATTTAATTTTAGATTAAATATTTCCCAGTTAGAATTTTATATAATATATTTAAAATACTTAAAAACAAACGATAGGGGCTATGTTGTATTGTTTTAATTAAGAAGAAGTTTTGTATGCATTCATCTTCATGGAAATGTCCATATAAAACATATCCTAATAATATTCAGATAAGGTTGATATTAAGAATAATGCTTTATAATAAATAAAATAATTTACAACATAAAATGCTACTAGAGAAAGCTATATCTATCAAACACATTGGTTAGTTGCTAGTGAATATTACTCCTATGTATATTAAGTATATATCTATATTAATATATATATATATATATATATATATATATATATATATATATATATATATATATATATATTAGTCTAGTGATTGGACATTAGTGACTTCTAATTTGCGATCAGAAAATCAAGACTCTTCGAAAAAAAAATATTGATTTAGCTTTGATATGTTTACCCGCAAACCATTATGAGTTTGGATAAAATACAAGATTACGTAAAGTATCCTGAAGTGATTGCATCGTGAAGATGAAGTGGGCTTAGTAACGAATGAATTCTTATTAAGATAATTAGCTCTGCGAGGAATGACTGGTAATCGTTCGAGGGGTGGGACTGAGGCGTAGATGAGAGGGATTAGTGATCTTTAGGATTATGTTTCGGCGGTAACCCATGGATGGAAGTTTGTGAGCAGCAGTTAACAAACGGTGGACGACTTGTTAGAAATATATAGATTTATTGAATTATTGAACAGATATAATGAATACAAAAGACATTCTTAGGAACTAACTAGGTGACTTATTGACTATTGACTACATTTAACTTAGAGACTACTCTCTTACAAACTATAAACTATCTACTACACCTCCTCTCTATTCTTCTACCTCCTACCTTCTCTTTCTGATCTTGTAGCTAGTATTTACACATTTAAAAGAAGAGTGAAGCTTAACGAAGTTATATTGCTGACAACTAGGAAGTTATTTTATAACTTAGGATTCAGGAGCCCGCAACTATCCATTGTCTCAGCGATTCGACGTCTCCAACCGCCTTCGGGATCGCTAAACCTTTCATTGCTATTATGTTTACAGACAGAAATGTGTATTTGAGAAGAGTTTGATGCATTAGGATATGTACGGATGCACAGGGTGGAGTTTACTTGACAGCTACTAGACCAGTAAAAGCTACTAGAACTAGTCCAGTAAAATTAGTCAAATGAGAATCTTGGAATGAGAGATAGTCGGCTATAAAGTTGTATAAACCTTTATTTTGGCACCCTAAAACTTGTCTCAAAACCTACTTATCTTAGGGTGTCCGCGACTACAGATATTCCAAGGGCAAAGGGCAAAAGATCGATTTTTTACACAATTATTGCAAATATCTCGTTTCCTAGGGGTTTTATGCTATTTGTATTTTTTATAAATATTGTAGAGGATTAAAGTTTCTACAAATTTTCTTTAAACATTTTTGTTTATATCTTGAACGATTTTCGAGTTAGTGGGCAGAGCGCGCGTAGTGTTTAACTATTTAGAGTATCATTCGAGGTCAACCTGTAGTCCCAATTAAAAACTCGCCGTATAAAGTTTATAAATTATTGATAAATATATAATTCTAAATAATATGCATTTTTTTATTAACTATTACGTTACAAATAATACTTTTTTCAATAATTCAGTATCAATTTATTTAATAACACTTACCTACTCATGTAATTATAAAGTTACTACGGGAAATACTTTAATTGTTTTTTAATTCTAATCTTATTTATACTAATTACTTCCTAACTAAATAAAATTAAAGAATTAAATTTTTAATTAATTTCTTTATTGAAAAATACCATTTCATACATTTATGAACGTTCAAATTTAAAAAGTTGAACAATAATAAGTACTACAAGTTCTAATTTCAATTTTCTTCTTCTTCTTCATCATCGTCTTCCAGTCGCTGTAAAATTTCAAATTCCTTTGTGTTCTCGTCTTCAACGACATTTGTCTCCAGTTCTTCCAAGATTTCGGGGTCAAAAGTACCTTCTTCATATATATGTCTCTGATATGGTGAAGCATTAAGACAAGCTTGCCCATTACACAGGCCGCAAGCTAAAATGCACCGCAACCCTGCTTTCCTGCATCCACACCGCGAACCACAACCACTCTCGCAGTTGAAGAATATTGTGTTAATCAATTCCTCCGGAGCTGGTGGATTCATTGTCATAACAGGTTCCAGGAATTCATCACGCATTGTCCAACCCCAATTCTGGGGTTCTAAATCATGCCTTAACCAAGTCAGAACTTGATAATAGACACCGTGTCTATGAAATGTTGGTGAGTTGCTGCACTCGTTAGTGGAAGATTTGAAAACTGCACAGGTTTATTCAGTTTTGTTAACTTGATGAAGTGAGCATAGCGAAGACGATCGATACAGTCCTTAGATTTTGGAGCATTATAGATTGCCAACAAGGTTCGCACTCCATTCTCAAATAATGATTGAACCGGGTAGTTTTCTTCTTCAAATGCTGCAGCAATTGATCCAAATTCTGAAGTTTCTCTACTGTTTTTACAAAAGTTTTTTATCTGTTCACAGATTAAATAATTTTTCTTTCAAGGCCAGATTTTAACCCAGGACCTTTGGGACAACATCTCAGCGATCTAGCACAGAGCTAGTCCGCCCTTTTTTTAAATAGTAACATTGAGAAAGTCCATTTCAAATTAAAAAAAAAAACTGTTACGGGCTACTGGGTGTAAAATGAATTAAACTACTACTAAATTCAAGATACTAAAATTTATTAACAAATTAAGAAGACTACAATGAAATTATTTAAGTTTATTTATTAGGTCTAACTGTTATCTAATTACTAAAATAATATACAAATAATATAAGATATTGTTAATACTAAATAACTTAATTATTTACATAAATTTGTACAAATAAAATAATATTACACTATAGTTTATAACTAAAAATTAACACTTGCAGTCCTCTAATTAAAGTCCACCGACCGTAAGACTCTCCCACTATGACAAACTGACACACAGTTTATTACACTCACTTATCACACTGCCACTGTCACTGTCACTGCCACGGAAGTCGACAACTTTACTACTGACTTACCCTAGGCCGAAACAGATGGCCTTTTATATACGCAAGGTTGGTCGGGTGGGGTACTTCTTGGAAGTTCCAGGACTTGTCTCGATATTTCTACACAGTTCTTTAATCCCTTCCGGTTAATCTCACAGCTCGTCTTAATCTCTCCAGCTCGTATAATCCTCTCAGCGGGTCTTTCTCCCTTCTCTGACCGTAACAAAACATTTACTAACTTGACTAGGGCGACTACCTAACATAAATATAGACTCAAAATAAGCCAACAGCAAGTATTTAATTTGCACTGTAATAAGTTTTCCAGTTTTCTATTCATTAATCCTTTATAATCAAGTCCACCAACACAAGGAAGCTGAAATTCCCTCCTTTATCTAAATAGGCCGTTTCCTCATTCAGATTTCAGTAATGTACAAGCAGTTACCGCTCATTTTTATTCCAGAAGTTGTTTTGTCGAAGATGGGCTCGGGGTATATGAGAAGTTAAGCCCGGCTGGATGGGTTCGGATTTAGGAGGTTGTGGGGGTGGCAAAACTAAGGGGTGGTTGTGGGGGCGGCATGACTAGGGGTTGCCAAGGATACCTTGTCTGGATTTATAAACCATTGACTCTGAGCCAACTGTCTAAGATGGCTCTTATTCAAATTTACATTTAATACAGGATATGAATTAAAATCTTTTTTGAGCCCAAGACACTGACTATTAAATTATATTTTAAAAACGAGATTATTTTTATAAAAACGAGCAGTAACTTCTTATAATCTACAAATTTCTTAAACATTAAGTAACTCTTGAGGAACCCTAACTTTGCACCGATACAACCAATGAAGGGTCTCAGGATCTATGCCTGTTAGAGACTGTGCTTTTTTTAGGAAACGGTTGTGCAGTTAGGAGATTTCCCTTTGATCACGCTCAATCACGAGATTTTCCCCAATTAAGAATTTCAATTTTATAGATGCTAGGTAAGCCCCGGAGGTTGTTAACAGATTTAATATCTTGTCTGCCACAGCTGGATTTTAACCCGGAACCTTCGGCATAGCAACTCAGCCCTCTATCCACTTAAATACCCCACTCCAAATAATACTTGAAGAATAACGGCTATAATTGTGAAACGAAATAATAATTAGTATTTTAATAAGTATATTTGTTTGTTTTCGCTAATATATGACTAATCCCCAAAATAATATTGAATCTTATTATTATTCCATACAACTGAATAATGAAACTTTATTCCCATCCTTATGTACGTATTTAGTTAGATAGCGTTATTTTATATTTAGATTTGACTTCTGTGTAATTCTTTTTATTAAGGGGCTATCTTAATTTAAGGGAGCTGGATATCTCACTTGGTAGAGTGCTAAGTTGGTGCTAGGTTGGTAGTTCAGGATTACAAATCCGGCTGTGACAGTTACATTAGTTAGCGCGGATGGACCTTGCGAGATCTGTAGATTCTCCTAGGCCTCTATAAAGTGGGTAGCCATCGTGGAGGGAAAACTGGCGGTTCGGATCTCGACAAGTCACCACACTGCACAACTTAGAAATAGGACAGTTTCTACCGAACCCAAGGCCTATACCATGGGTTGTAGTGCTGCAAGTTAATTTTTTATGATTATCAACAATTGGTTTATCTTCCAGTTTTATATAAATTGCTTTAGCATAACATGTTCCTTGATGAATTAAAGTTTTGAATTTTAATAATCTTTTCATTTTAATTGTTATTTTAATTTTTTTTTAAATAATCGATGACATTACAAGGCACTTAATTATATATAATTTAATATTATTATTTATAATTATTAATACTATTATTAATTATTAATTTAATCCCACGATACGATTTACAGTAACGTATCCCTAACCATATCACAAAAACTTATTAAAACACTTTGTCTAACTTGTGTGTGTTTCATTGCCGTTGAAAGGATGATCAATACATATAATCAAAGTAAACGTAAATATATTTAACATGGATGAAGCAGCGTGGTATAGCTGGTATCTATCATGGGAAGAATATGAAATTAAGTTATTTTTCTCTTAGTTAATAAATATATATAGCGAGTAAGATATATATATATTTATATTGTAAAATATATAATATTTAGGGGGAGGGGCTATACGTAGGACCACGACTTGTATAATATCGCAAGGACAGAGACTTTTCAACTTGCCCGCTCTGTACTACATAAACTTTACTTCGACTTAACTTTACTGTCCTGTAGAATGCAGCACCTGTCAAGAAACTGATGGCTGCCCTGACATATAACAGTACCAACTATTTAATTCATTATTTATATCATCATAAGAGGTCACATAGGTATTTTAATATTCTTAATATAAATATTCATTAAATATCTAAACATTATATTCAGTGTTTTCTGCTAATATAAGATATTTTTTACAATTATATTTTTTAATTAAATCATTTAATTTAAATAAAACAATACGATCGATGTAAATTATATGTTCTTATTCAGATTTTCAAATTGTCTTATATAAGTAAACAGATTTGTTTACCTGGTTTATTTAACGGCAATTTGACGGAATCCCAATCTCCTGTTGGATTCGGTAGGTTTAAAGCATTGCCTTTATTTATTTATTTTTTATTATTTGATTAATTTGTTTAATACGTGCTAAAGAAACAGAAAAAATATTGTTTTCATTATAAAAAAAAATAATAATCACACGCATATCGATATAAAAATTATTTCACGTTTCATTTTTTCCTAATAATAATTTGTATGGAGGGCTTAAGTTAATAGCTTAAATAGCCCTAACCAGCTAAATTATTAAGTAGAATGTCTATTTTCTTATAAATAAGTCAAGGGTCAACCAAAATACTATGAATCTATGAAAATTCTATGGAAATCTATGATTTCCAAAAAAAAAAAAAAAATATGAATCAACTTTTTCACTCGCCGATTTTGTAAAAAAAATATAGCGCTCATGAATTGTTTATTTTCGTATTTACTGTAGATTCAAAACTCCAAATTAAACTATAACTTTACTATTTTATTTAGAATATAAAATTCATCGACAACTGTTAAATAGATTATTTTAACGAAGGATTTACAATAGACAATTGAATTAATTTGTCTGCTGAATAGACCAAATGCTTGTACATAAAAAAGGTACATTGTAGTTACTTCATGAGCTATTCTTGGACCTAGGCTGAGATTTTGGTCTATCACGGGTTAAATGGAACAGATTTTTGTTTAAAGTTAATTTATTAGACGCCAAATAGATGCTACAAGATCATTGACAAAAAAAAAACGGGTGCTTACAGTGAGGAGTCCAAAAATTGTGCAGTGTGATTAATTATTATTAATAAGTATTTACCAAAATATTAACCACGAATTAAAATTAAGAAAAATTATGCCTACTAAACTAGTCGTAATATGATGCTTCACCTTATTAAAATTTGAGCTTGTATTGTAATAATACTGTAAATAAATATATAATTCATGAAAAATAAATAACAACCCTCTACCAACATTTGACACTTTTTCCAACAGTAAGTTATTTTAATTATAAGTATTATGTTTATTTGTTAATTCATTTAATGTAATTTCATGACATTTAATGGCAAATCAGACGATACTTGTATGGGAGTCCTAAATTTTTCCTACCGAGGTATAATTAGGATAGGACTCTTTAACAAGTACTTGACATCATACAAGCTCGGGACACCATTTTACCGTCCTCCCGAAGGACGGCATAACCAAGGATTTTTTACTGCTACTTAAAATAACCTAGGATCACCCATGATCAAAGGGCTGCCATGATCACCCGCGATCATGGGCGATCATACTAACCAGTACACCACAGGGCACCCCACTTGTTGCAGTTTGATGCGTTAAAGTAATAAAATTTGAGCGTGTATTATAAAGTTATACCTGTTTAAAATAAATGGTTCCTCTTTACTTCCCTTAATTTGTGTAATTAAACATTAAAACGGTTATGTTTTATAGCAAATCATTACTATCATTATATGATTTATTTTACATATAACAATTATTGTTTTGATTGTTAATTTTATCAATACAATCCTACATATTATGTAGGATTATGGGATTTTAATTAGGAGTATTATATAATTAATGAGTTTTAAAATTTGAGCTTGTATTATAAAGTTATACCTCCTATAATTCATAAAAAAACAAGTAAACGGTTCCTCTTAACTTCCCTTAATTTAAGTAATTTATCATAAAAGATTTAATATTTTTAAAATATCATTACTATTATTATATGTTTTATTTCAATATAATAATTATTATAATAGTTTTTACGACTCTCTACTAATGTTTCACACTTATTTTGTTGGAGTATGTGATTTTAATTTTAAATATTACATAATTAATTAAAATCCTACTATTAATTAATAGGGCTACATCTAACTTCTTAAAGCTTCATATAGCCCATCATTTAAATTCACAATTAATAAATTAAAATAATATGGTTAATTTTAATTGTGAATTGGTAATATAGATGGCATATATCCTCAAACCCCCAAAAGTGATCAATGTACGTGTGTTCAAATTCCCAATATTCCGTAACTAGCGCTACCTGTCGAAGAAGGCCTCAACTATAAGGTTCCACCGATGGCCGCTAGATGGCAGGAAGCGCTCCTGCCCGGAGAGGTCCTGGTTATTGATTGGCTCACGCCCCCATCCCTTCCATTAACCAACAACTAATATCTCCACTCCATACGGTGTATTTTCCGCTTTCCCCGAATTTAAAACTGTTCAATAACCAACAATTCATTATTATTATCATAATTACAGCCTGCTAGCTTAAAACTAATAATAATTAAATTTGAATATTATACCTCACTTAAATGTAAAAAAAAAATACAGAAGAATGTAAACGTGTTGAAAGTACTACCGTTCAATAATTAATTAATATTTGAGTTCAAGTACTCAATAAATTTTTTTTTTTTTAAATTAGTGCACACGTATTAAACAATGATAGAACCCATTTTAATTCCAGGACGATTTTAAATCGTAGGTATTTTAGTTTGTAACGCTTCGCCTAATTTTCATTTTTTAATTCTGTTTAATTCGTTCTTCATTGGTCTTTTGAAGCACCTTTAAACACATGAGTTCTTTTAAATTCATTTGTATGAGATGATGGCGATCAATAATACATAATGCCATAATATAAAGTCAAGTAGACAAACTAACCCACTGGTAAAAAAATTCAACTTAGAAGGTAACGAGGCCATCTTCTTTTCAAAAGCCTCAGAGGATTTTCGGGAATCGAAGGTGTAGCTAGGTTTGAAACTAGTGGACTCAAGTGGGATATATTAATTTAAAAAACATAAGGTATCCCTGATTATATTAATTCAGCTCAAATTAAGAATAATACTGTGTCCTGCGAGGATCCGTTTTGAATTGTTTTTTGCTGTGTAAATTGTAGAAATTGTATTATGTTATTTATTAAACTATAAGAAGATGCTGAGAACGATCTAAAATAGAAAGAAATTTACTACATTTTGCCAATTTTTTAAATTTAAAGCACTAGAACTCTTTAACATATAAAGCGCATTCCAGCAAATATTTAAACCATCTAGTTAGAAAGGATGTGGAAAACAATTGAATGATAAACAGTGCAAACAAAAAAATGATTGAAATTTATAAGATTATTACAATAATACTACAAGTAAATAAATTGAATGATACATATTGGTAAGAGATAAAGATAAATAGGAAAACTTCCCACAGGTAGTACTCAAATAACAAATTCGACTTAGGACATGGGGCTACTTTCATTTCAGATGACTCAGAGGATTTTCGGGAATCGAAGAGGTAGGTAGGTTTTAAAATAGAGGATTAGAGTGGAAATAAGTAATTTTTAAAGAAAATTATTAAAATAAAGGAAATTATTAAAATATGTATTTAATGAGTATATTTAGTTATAATTTCAATTTTTTTTCCATGTTTTAGGTTTAGGTTTTAAAAAAAATAGTATTCCCAGAAATGAACAAAACTATTTTCACATTCATCTAACTCAAATTGAGAATCAGACAGCCAACGATCTAAAATTAAAATTTGTTTCTATATTTAAACCATATATTAACTTTAAGTTTAAAGGTTTTTAACTCAAAGCATATTATGTAGATGTAAAAAAATAGTTATCTTTTATTTTTATGAATTTAAATCTCTAACAAGAATAAAGTTGAAATGAATCCAAAAACAAAACAAAAGAAAAACCGAAAATCCTGGCCATTTAAATTTATAACCCTTAGTAGGTTTAAGAATATTTTATATTTTGAAGTAGAAGTCAGAAAATATGGAGTCATAACTTTTAAATCATACGTCAAATGTTTATTTTTCCGCTTACTGCTTTACTGAGGTATAAACCTGCATTCGAGAGGTTTTCATCTAATGAAAATGAAAAGTAAATCATTTCAATGTATAAAAATTGCCTTGGAAGAAATATCCGTAAAATTAATATTTTCTCAAGCTTAAAAAAATGAAGGTCGACCTAATCTTCCTTATAAGCAAAGTAATTTCATTTTTGAAGCACTTCAATATTTTTTTAAATCCCTTTTAATTAATGAATGTAATATGTTAATAATTTATTTATTTATTATTCCGCAATTAAGTATCGACTTTTTTTCTGGTTCATGTTATTTATTCACGGGTCAATGTTCAAATCAAGCTTTGACCATGGAAAGCGATTCAGCTATAACTGCTTCCTCTTCGCTTTCCTTTATTTTTTACATTTAATTTATTTACTTTATCTTTATTTTGCATCTAGTAATTAATGCTGTATGTGGTGAAGGGGTAAACGGATTTATAGAAGGAAGGAGTACATTTATTTTTTCTCATTTTTCAAACAGAAATAACTGCAGATGTGGATAGTTATTGTCTGTAAAAATTTGTTTACTCTATTTTTTAACATAATTTACTTAAGATAACGGAAAAATGATATTTTTTTATAATCAATGAAAATGTAATTAACGTTAACGATTAGTATCTAATACTTGTGTACAGTTTTCAAAAGTATATAGTAGTTATAAACGACGGGTTGTAGCATTGGAAACTGTGGACTTGACCTTGACAAGGCGAGGGGAAGGGTGCGGGGGGGAAGCCTTGGAGGTCTGAATGCCACATTTGGCAACGTCGCAAGGAATGTGCAAGATTTGGCAACATCGCTTTGTTTACATTAGTGTTATAGTAGAGGTGCAAATGACCTTGTGACGTCACGGGGGCATTGACCCTCTGACGTCATCGAGGGGCCGGGGGTTCCTTTATCAGAATTTTTTTTTTTTTTTAATATTTTATCTATATAGTGTGTAAAACTGTGACGGGGGGGCATTGACCCTCTGACGTCATCGAGGGGCCCCGGGGTTCCTTTATCAGAATTTTTTTTTTTAAATATTTTATCTGTATAGTGTGTAAAACTGACCTTGTGACGTCAGTTCCATCAGAGCATGAGTCATTGATGGCCTAGCGCTGCCCGGGTATGCTTGATCGGCAGTTTATATTTTATCTCACGGACGAATACGGGGTTCCTTTATCAAATTTTTTTTTAAATATTTTATCTGTATAGTGTGTAAAACTGACCTTGTGACGTCAGTTCCATCAGAGCATGAGTCATTGAGGGGGGCTAGCGCTGCTCCCGGGTATGCTTGATCGGCAGTTTATATTTTATCTCACGGACGAAAAGGTTGACATTGTGTGTGTGTGTGTGTAAAACTGACCTTGTGACGTCAGTTCCGTACGAGCAGGTCTTATCACTCCTATATACCTCAGCAGTTCATACTCCTTTATAAGCTTTTCCTCTCCAGCCCCTGGCACACAGTTATTCCGTGTTCTACCTGTATATAAACTCTGTGTTGTTTTACATTTTTGAATACGTTCCTCGCCTGTGTGTCTGAGTAACTGCAGGTCATTGTTAACCAGTCCACTACAATGGTACGGCAGACAAGTAGGAACCTGAGGTATGAGAAAGACCGCCTGTCGACATTTGTCGGGTGGACATCGCCAGTGAGTGTTGTGAAGTTGGCCGCAGCAGGATTGTATTACTTGAAAGTCTCTGACCATACAAGGTGTCCATTTTGCGGAATAATATTGAATCAATGGGAATTATATGACGATCCTTTTTTAGAACACAAGAAATGGTCTGAAAATTGTCCATTTATCAAATATTTGGATCAACTGGAGAGTTTACCGATAAAAATAGGTGTTGTGGATGAGATTGATAGTGGAGTTTGTCAATAAAAATAGATGTTGAGAATGAAGTTGATTGCGAAGAGGGGGAAAAAAAATAAATGTGAAAACAAAAGGTATGTATGTTGCTGTGATATGTGCAGAAGACTTGGAATCTTTATTAATCAACTCCAGGTTTTGAAAACTCATATATCCTTGTATGAAATAAAAAGAAATGAAATAAATCAACTAATAAAGAATCTAGAAAAACTTCATCTTTCCCCCTCCACTCTGCGGAAATCTTACAGTGTCCACGTTGAATCCTTGTGAGATGGTCGCTCCGAGACGATTGGAACTAGTTACTGATCACCCCATCACAAGTAGCAAACTAGTTCGAGTTGGTCTTTGCGATTATGAGCCGACTATCGCCATCATCGCCAAGACCAACTCGAACTAGTTTGCTACTTGTGATGGGGTGATCAGTAACTAGTTCCAATCGTCTCGGAGCGACCATCTCACAAGGATTCAACGTGGACACTGTAAGATTTCCGCAGAGTGGAGGGGGAAAGATGAAGTTTTTCTAGATTCTTTATTAGTTGATTTATTTCATTTCTTTTTATTTCATACAAGGATATATGAGTTTTCAAAACCTGGAGTTGATTAATAAAGATTCCAAGTCTTCTGCACATATCACAGCAACATACATACCTTTTGTTTTCACATTTATTTTTTTTCCCCCTCTTCGCAATCAACTTCATTCTCAACATCTATTTTTATTGACAAACTCCACTATCAATCTCATCCACAACACCTATTTTTATCGGTAAACTCTCCAGTTGATCCAAATATTTGATAAATGGACAATTTTCAGACCATTTCTTGTGTTCTAAAAAAGGATCGTCATATAATTCCCATTGATTCAATATTATTCCGCAAAATGGACACCTTGTATGGTCAGAGACTTTCAAGTAATACAATCCTGCTGCGGCCAACTTCACAACACTCACTGGCGATGTCCACCCGACAAATGTCGACAGGCGGTCTTTCTCATACCTCAGGTTCCTACTTGTCTGCCGTACCATTGTAGTGGACTGGTTAACAATGACCTGCAGTTACTCAGACACACAGGCGAGGAACGTATTCAAAAATGTAAAACAACACAGAGTTTATATACAGGTAGAACACGGAATAACTGTGTGCCAGGGGCTGGAGAGGAAAAGCTTATAAAGGAGTATGAACTGCTGAGGTATATAGGAGTGATAAGACCTGCTCGTACGGAACTGACGTCACAAGGTCAGTTTTACACACACACACACACAATGTCAACCTTTTCGTCCGTGAGATAAAATATAAACTGCCGATCAAGCATACCCGGGAGCAGCGCTAGCCCCCCTCAATGACTCATGCTCTGATGGAACTGACGTCACAAGGTCAGTTTTACACACTATACAGATAAAATATTTTAAAAAAAATTTGATAAAGGAACCCCGTATTCGTCCGTGAGATAAAATATAAACTGCCGATCAAGCATACCCGGGCAGCGCTAGGCCATCAATGACTCATGCTCTGATGGAACTGACGTCACAAGGTCAGTTTTACACACTATACAGATAAAATATTTAAAAAAAAAAATTCTGATAAAGGAACCCCGGGGCCCCTCGATGACGTCAGAGGGTCAATGCCCCCCCGTCACAGTTTTACACACTATATAGATAAAATATTAAAAAAAAAAAAAAATTCTGATAAAGGAACCCCCGGCCCCTCGATGACGTCAGAGGGTCAATGCCCCCGTGACGTCACAAGGTCATTTGCACCTCTACTATAACACTAATGTAAACAAAGCGATGTTGCCAAATCTTGCACATTCCTTGCGACGTTGCCAAATGTGGCATTCAGACCTCCAAGGCTTCCCCCCCGCACCCTTCCCCTCGCCTTGTCAAGGTCAAGTCCACAGTTTCCAATGCTACAACCCGTCGTTTATAACTAACATCGCTTTGTTTACATTAGTGTTATAGTAGAGGTGCAAATGACCTTGTGACGTCACGGGGGCATTGACCCTCTGACGTCATCGAGGGGCCGGGGGTTCCTTTATCAGAATTTTTTTTTTTTTTTAATATTTTATCTATATAGTGTGTAAAACTGTGACGGGGGGGCATTGACCCTCTGACGTCATCGAGGGGCCCCGGGGTTCCTTTATCAGAATTTTTTTTTTTAAATATTTTATCTGTATAGTGTGTAAAACTGACCTTGTGACGTCAGTTCCATCAGAGCATGAGTCATTGATGGCCTAGCGCTGCCCGGGTATGCTTGATCGGCAGTTTATATTTTATCTCACGGACGAATACGGGGTTCCTTTATCAAATTTTTTTTTAAATATTTTATCTGTATAGTGTGTAAAACTGACCTTGTGACGTCAGTTCCATCAGAGCATGAGTCATTGAGGGGGGCTAGCGCTGCTCCCGGGTATGCTTGATCGGCAGTTTATATTTTATCTCACGGACGAAAAGGTTGACATTGTGTGTGTGTGTGTGTAAAACTGACCTTGTGACGTCAGTTCCGTACGAGCAGGTCTTATCACTCCTATATACCTCAGCAGTTCATACTCCTTTATAAGCTTTTCCTCTCCAGCCCCTGGCACACAGTTATTCCGTGTTCTACCTGTATATAAACTCTGTGTTGTTTTACATTTTTGAATACGTTCCTCGCCTGTGTGTCTGAGTAACTGCAGGTCATTGTTAACCAGTCCACTACAATGGTACGGCAGACAAGTAGGAACCTGAGGTATGAGAAAGACCGCCTGTCGACATTTGTCGGGTGGACATCGCCAGTGAGTGTTGTGAAGTTGGCCGCAGCAGGATTGTATTACTTGAAAGTCTCTGACCATACAAGGTGTCCATTTTGCGGAATAATATTGAATCAATGGGAATTATATGACGATCCTTTTTTAGAACACAAGAAATGGTCTGAAAATTGTCCATTTATCAAATATTTGGATCAACTGGAGAGTTTACCGATAAAAATAGGTGTTGTGGATGAGATTGATAGTGGAGTTTGTCAATAAAAATAGATGTTGAGAATGAAGTTGATTGCGAAGAGGGGGAAAAAAAATAAATGTGAAAACAAAAGGTATGTATGTTGCTGTGATATGTGCAGAAGACTTGGAATCTTTATTAATCAACTCCAGGTTTTGAAAACTCATATATCCTTGTATGAAATAAAAAGAAATGAAATAAATCAACTAATAAAGAATCTAGAAAAACTTCATCTTTCCCCCTCCACTCTGCGGAAATCTTACAGTGTCCACGTTGAATCCTTGTGAGATGGTCGCTCCGAGACGATTGGAACTAGTTACTGATCACCCCATCACAAGTAGCAAACTAGTTCGAGTTGGTCTTTGCGATTATGAGCCGACTATCGCCATCATCGCCAAGAAGACGAGCATCTATATGGACACGGAGGAGTGGAGATTCCTCACAGACCAGATTCCTAGGTTGCTGTCTCTTTTGCAGTGCAAACGCGGCAAGAGCGTGGTGGGCGTTGAAGACCGGGTGAGGTGTAAAAATGTGCTCTGTTTATTTTCTATGAGGGGTAGAAACAGGGTAATGAAGATAGAACAAGTGTACCATTGTTTTGCAATGTTCAATCAAAGTCCGCTAACCCTTGAGATGAAATCTCCATCGACATGTTTCAACAGGAATGAAACGGTGAAGCTTTGTTCCAGTATTGAAAAAATAAACGACTCTCTGGACTTGCTAACCAAGATGGTCGACATTTACAAGAAAGAAACAGAAAATGAACTCACACAACCTGTGGAATGTGTACCGTTAGAGTTCAATATTAATACTAATACTCTCTTTAACAATTTAAATGAACTCAACAATATGTAATAATAGCCATGCAACTTGTAATTTGAACTATATTCAATAAATACTTTTTATATTTTATGTCTGTGAATTTTATTTAATGAACCTTTCCCTAAATAAAAAGAAGGAGGAAAAAAAAAAAACAAGATGTAAAATATGTATAGTTTATTTAAAAAAACAAAGATTGACAAACATTTCAAGCATAATAATATAATTAATAGTTAATATATTCATTTAGTAGCAAAGTCTTCGTTTCTGGATACATGTTCCTCGTCTTCTTGCAACCCATTTCTCCTTCAGGTGTAATTGTTCCAGATGTAGTCTAATGAGTAGTCAAAAAGGTATAGACCAAAGACCGAGGTAAAATACTCAATTCTTCAGTGCTCAGTGGTTTCAATGCCTTCCTCTCCTAAACGTTGTATAACTGACTCCATGCTGATACCACATGTTTCCGAGTAGAAAAAAAAAAACAAAGACTAAGGATGAAATGTTCATGATGTCAAAATAGTCTGCACTTTTCACAGCAGTATAAACAACTTTCTTAAAAAAGAAATAACAAATAAAACAAAACTACATTTTTAAATATTTTATTAAGTTAAACACAATCATTAATCATCGCAGTTTGTTTTTTATTGGAATAAACATAAATATGTTTATAAATATATTTATTTATTTTTGAAAATTGATGGTCGATAACTCGAAACCACTCATGATTAACGGCTACATAAAACTATTATGACTTAACTCAATTCCTAAGTACACCCAACTAACAATGTAGTTTCTAAAAAAAAAATGCAACATCGCGATGGTAGGATACATGTAGGATGAGTCACAAGAAACGTTTTTTTCTTCTAATTATGATTACAAATTTACAGTTCTCCATATGTGCCTTCTTAAATATCTTCATTCAAGGCATTTTCTCCAAGCCCTACACTGGGATATGTTTCGCAATTTATCATTCCATACCAGGTGCTGATTATGCCGTGTAGGTACTGAAACTTACTCGGGCGATCCCGAGTGTTTTATGTTCGCATATCCTTCCATTTTGTTAAAACTGAGCTACGCACATGTCTCTAACTGCCATAAATAGTATGCCGTTCATTATTCCTCAGGGGCCATATGATATGAGTTTCTCGACTCGGTAGCCGGCCTGGGCGGGTATGGAGCGAACACCGGTGGCAGATTACACCACGCCAAATATAGGAACCTGGAATATCCTCTTGTAACGCCCCGGAGTAACCCGATCCCCGCGGTTACCATCTGTCGTGGAAAGTTGTCCCCTGACGGAATGAAAGCCAGCTATGCCTTTATGGAGTACATGGGATCGCTAGCTCGGCTAGTAGTTTCGTGGGATGTGGAGTTTCCTTCCCTCATGCCATCTTAGTTAGCTCGGCCATTAATGCTCTAACGAGGTTTAAAGATTCGAAGTTCCCGTGGAAACATTGTTCCAATTATTCATGATGCCTAGTTCATCTACCTCAATTATTGGATTAATTGAAGGGCGTCAAGTAGTTTCTAGTTCACTTCGGACGAGTTAACAACCCCTTTCCGATCAGGATGTTGGGAACCGCCCCGTCCTAATTGAAGTTCAAAACGTATCTGATTGCTGGGGCAATAACGAATCGCACGTTTCCTGCCTTGGCGAGTTCCCATCCAATCTGGTTCTGGTTTGGAGAAAGCCGCTTAGAAAAAAGAAGCTTCTAGAAGGCGGGCTATCCCTCGGATTTTAATTAGGCTTGACATTTGGGTTTAATTCAGCTGGCTGTGGATTTGCATATTATTGTGGAGGGGCCCTTGGAGGAAAGTGAAAACAGTGGGGAGGTTCCAGCTAGCCGGCCTCAGCGTCAGTTCATCTAGCAGTTTCTAATTGAGTTGGTCTCTTTCAGAAACGGTATTTTATTGTTATTTGCAGAAAAAAATCATTTGGAGACTAAATAAAAAACAGAAACAGCTAATGACCAAAACATAAAAATCACAATTAAAAGGTTACAGAGGGTATTCTGCATTAAAAAAACATAGGCATTACCTAAACACAAATACGAAATAAAAAAAAATTGAAAAATACAAAAAATAATGATTTACCTACGTGAAAAACAGAAATTTATTTGTTTTCTCCTCAACACAACGATGTATGGGTTAAAGATACTCAGACACTTTATATTTTAACTACACTTTCGTAAATGGCCGAGGTATGGCCCTAGGAAACATTAAATTGATTGACTGTAACTGAAGAAGATCATACCGAAACCGTAGAACTTGGTCAATAGTTTCAGAGTCAACTACGGACTGTTTAAAATCGATAAAATATCGATTTAATTTTATTATTTTATTAAACGATTTATACATTTTTTATAATGTATAATCTCAACATTTTTGTGTGGAGAGAGCTTAAACCATTTTTTTCTATTAAATACCTCAGTTATGATTATCCCCAAAATTTACCTCGATAATAATTAATCTGTAATTAAAATTAAGCAATTTTATTTTCAATTAATAATATCCATCCCATTTTCGCTTGTCTTAAATGAATATGAAGTTTTGGCAATTAACCTGAAGACAATTGCTACATAACTATTAATCACTGCACAGCGCGTTGGAGCTATTTTAGGAAATTCACAGGGTAATACGTAATTCGAGAATGGGCGACCTTAACTTACATTTTTTTACGCTTGAAGCAAAAGATACGGTCAAATGCATATATTGTGGACTGTTATATGACAAACAATCGCTCATCAATCCAATCAAGTACCATAAAGCGAATAGTCCTCAATGTTTATGGTTTAAGGAAGAAGAGTACTTTTGAATCTACTCGGAAACATGCGGTATCAGCATGGAGTCAGTTATACAACGTTTAGGAGAGGAAGGCATTGAAACCACTGAGCACTGAAGAATTGAGTATTTTACCTCGGTCTTTGGTCTATACCTTTTTGACTACTCATTAGACTACATCTGGAACAATTACACCTGAAGGAGAAATGGGTTGCAAGAAGACGAGGAACATGTATCCAGAAACGAAGACTTTGCTACTAAATGAATATATTAACTATTAATTATATTATTATGCTTGAAATGTTTGTCAATCTTTGTTTTTTTAAATAAACTATACATATTTTACATCTTGTTTTTTTTTTTTCCTCCTTCTTTTTATTTAGGGAAAGGTTCATTAAATAAAATTCACAGACATAAAATATAAAAAGTATTTATTGAATATAGTTCAAATTACAAGTTGCATGGCTATTATTACATATTGTTGAGTTCATTTAAATTGTTAAAGAGAGTATTAGTATTAATATTGAACTCTAACGGTACACATTCCACAGGTTGTGTGAGTTCATTTTCTGTTTCTTTCTTGTAAATGTCGACCATCTTGGTTAGCAAGTCCAGAGAGTCGTTTATTTTTTCAATACTGGAACAAAGCTTCACCGTTTCATTCCTGTTGAAACATGTCGATGGAGATTTCATCTCAAGGGTTAGCGGACTTTGATTGAACATTGCAAAACAATGGTACACTTGTTCTATCTTCATTACCCTGTTTCTACCCCTCATAGAAAATAAACAGAGCACATTTTTACACCTCACCCGGTCTTCAACGCCCACCACGCTCTTGCCGCGTTTGCACTGCAAAAGAGACAGCAACCTAGGAATCTGGTCTGTGAGGAATCTCCACTCCTCCGTGTCCATATAGATGCTCGTCTTCTTGGCGATGATGGCGATAGTCGGCTCATAATCGCAAAGACCAACTCGAACTAGTTTGCTACTTGTGATGGGGTGATCAGTAACTAGTTCCAATCGTCTCGGAGCGACCATCTCACAAGGATTCAACGTGGACACTGTAAGATTTCCGCAGAGTGGAGGGGGAAAGATGAAGTTTTTCTAGATTCTTTATTAGTTGATTTATTTCATTTCTTTTTATTTCATACAAGGATATATGAGTTTTCAAAACCTGGAGTTGATTAATAAAGATTCCAAGTCTTCTGCACATATCACAGCAACATACATACCTTTTGTTTTCACATTTATTTTTTTTCCCCCTCTTCGCAATCAACTTCATTCTCAACATCTATTTTTATTGACAAACTCCACTATCAATCTCATCCACAACACCTATTTTTATCGGTAAACTCTCCAGTTGATCCAAATATTTGATAAATGGACAATTTTCAGACCATTTCTTGTGTTCTAAAAAAGGATCGTCATATAATTCCCATTGATTCAATATTATTCCGCAAAATGGACACCTTGTATGGTCAGAGACTTTCAAGTAATACAATCCTGCTGCGGCCAACTTCACAACACTCACTGGCGATGTCCACCCGACAAATGTCGACAGGCGGTCTTTCTCATACCTCAGGTTCCTACTTGTCTGCCGTACCATTGTAGTGGACTGGTTAACAATGACCTGCAGTTACTCAGACACACAGGCGAGGAACGTATTCAAAAATGTAAAACAACACAGAGTTTATATACAGGTAGAACACGGAATAACTGTGTGCCAGGGGCTGGAGAGGAAAAGCTTATAAAGGAGTATGAACTGCTGAGGTATATAGGAGTGATAAGACCTGCTCGTACGGAACTGACGTCACAAGGTCAGTTTTACACACACACACACACAATGTCAACCTTTTCGTCCGTGAGATAAAATATAAACTGCCGATCAAGCATACCCGGGAGCAGCGCTAGCCCCCCTCAATGACTCATGCTCTGATGGAACTGACGTCACAAGGTCAGTTTTACACACTATACAGATAAAATATTAAAAAAAAAATTTGATAAAGGAACCCCGTATTCGTCCGTGAGATAAAATATAAACTGCCGATCAAGCATACCCGGGCAGCGCTAGGCCATCAATGACTCATGCTCTGATGGAACTGACGTCACAAGGTCAGTTTTACACACTATACAGATAAAATATTTAAAAAAAAAAATTCTGATAAAGGAACCCCGGGGCCCCTCGATGACGTCAGAGGGTCAATGCCCCCCCGTCACAGTTTTACACACTATATAGATAAAATATTAAAAAAAAAAAAAAATTCTGATAAAGGAACCCCCGGCCCCTCGATGACGTCAGAGGGTCAATGCCCCCGTGACGTCACAAGGTCATTTGCACCTCTACTATAACACTAATGTAAACAAAGCGATGTTGCCAAATCTTGCACATTCCTTGCGACGTTGCCAAATGTGGCATTCAGACCTCCAAGGCTTCCCCCCCGCACCCTTCCCCTCGCCTTGTCAAGGTCAAGTCCACAGTTTCCAATGCTACAACCCGTCGTTTATAACTACTGAAACTTTTAAAATACTAAAAGACAATTCGTTGATTCATTATTTTTTAAAACAAAGACTAATATTTCGATTTGGAATTTTTATTAAGTAGGTGTAAAACGAAATGTTAGTGATACAGTTGAAGGCATAATAGTTTCTTCTAACGTTATTTGAGAATCAGGGCATGAAAAAAAATCTGGCCTAGATAATAAAAAAAAAATGTTTTCTTTACATTCGCATCCAAACTTGCGAAGTACGAACAAAGGTTATTATAATGTATAAAAAAACTAGTATCATATAAAACGCCTAATTTAATCTTAAAATGAAAATGTGTGGCATTAGTTCTATAAGTTAATATGGAAAACTAAAAAGTATTAAACTCACTAAGTTACAAAATTTTACTAGCAGGGATAGTAAGTAATGGATTTACGCAAGAGAGAAATTCCAAACTGACCTTATTAAATTATGATGGATATATCTTTGGAGAAGTAGTTCATGAAAACTGAGAAAAAGTTTTTTGATATTTGATTGAAGTATATTGAAAGATTTATGCAGTGCGGTGACGAAGTATTGTGTTGAAAATAAATTTTAGTTTCCGTTTAAAAATTATTTTATTTTATCTTTCTTTTTATTTGAAATAGTTATACATTCCTTCTTCATATCATATCAGGTATGATATGTAAATATCTCCCGATGGGTAGTTACTCCACATGTGTTTTTCATGTCATAATGTACATATCAGCAGATTTACTAGTTATAACCATATTATAGTTGTAAACATCAATAAATTAAATTAAAAAAAAAAAAGTTATACATTAATATATTGCTGTTTTACATCAAAATATCAATAAATATTTGAAATGATGATATACTCACTATATCAATGTCTGTCAAGAGATAAAACAGTGGCATAAATTCGTGGATTAGTAGTTGAGAAAATAACGAATAGACGAATACAGGGGAGTGTCAAATATCCGAACGAATGTCGTTTGATGTGGTTTGGGTAATCAAAAGAAGAATAGTGTTTGTAAGAAAAACCACCAAGTTCGGGAGATAAAAAATCTTAATTACACAAGATAAGGAAATAATCGTCAATGAGATCACACCGCAAACACAGGACGTCTTGGGCTCAAAATATGTTCCGTGCCTCACAAAAATAGTAGAAAAAAATGAAAACAAAAGAAATACAATCAAATTCTTATTGTAAAACATTGCCTTTTTATTGTTTGTTATTAACTCTTTTCTTGATAATCTATCAGTGTAGATACATCAGAATTTAAGCGTAATGTATTTATTAATGCTCTTGGCAATGTATCCCACAAGATACATGTGATTTTTTTAATCTACCCTCATGCTATTTTTTAAGTTTTTTTTCTACACATCCTTGGGTCATAATGGTTAAGTGGTATGAATATTATTTTGATATTAAAAAAAAAAATTCTGCCGAGTTAACGGTTAAGCGAAAGGAAACAACAGCTACAGAAGATCCCAAAATTCCAACCTTTGGTCATTCTCACAATGAAACCATGCTTTCCTCTGAAAATCCATTTCATGGGATTTCTAGTCTCGTCGTTTATGAATATCATTTGGTATGCATTTCGGAAACTCGAGCGTCTAAGCAGATAGTAAACCAGGAACTATACTTGATTGATCAGCTAGGGCAATAAGGTGCAAAGTGATTTAGCGGATGGGATCGGAACGGTTGCGCAAAAGGCAAGAGCCGCTCTAAATATTTGAGCGAGTCGCCGGTGGAAGAATTGAAGCGATGTTCCCGCAGCCTCCACCTCATAAATATCTAATTTTCCTTATTCCCTCCTCCTGAATTCTCCACGAGTCCTCTTGCCCTCCCAACCTAATCCATGTTCCTTCCTTTCATCCGGGGGATTCCTATTAAACATGGAACAAGGCTGGCCATTGCCTGCGGTCCGGGATCGCCCCTTCTTGGAATCCGGGAAAGAGGGTTCAGACAAATTATAAAAACAAGAAAGAGCTTTGTGCTACCTTAATAATTGAATTCTATCTTCAATGGCAAAGTTTTAAATGTACCAATCCACAGGATCTATGGGTATACATTTGCCATTACTATTTCTACGTATCGTCCAGACCGTGTTTGGTTTTGGAAGTGATAAGTTGAAATATGAATGTAGAAAATTACAGTTATAAGAAATAATTCACTTATGTGGGTCGAAGAAATTACTCCTGGAAGAAAGGACTATGTTCTTGACTTCATGAGAAGAAGCGATACGGAAGGAGTCCGTGAGTTGAGGCTGGTGGAAAAGCTAGCTTGGGCCAAAAGAAGGTAAGCAGACTTGGGAGACTTAGTAAAAAACATATTGGGAACCCCTGCTCTCAAGGGTTACAACTGCAAACCATGAATAATGGTATCGATCAGGAACGAGAAATGCAAACAAACTTTGATTATTAAGTATCTAATAGCGTTATAAAATTCTTAGAAACATAACAACTGTAGAAAAAGAACAAAACAGAATAAATCCTATAGTAAATAAAATACTTAATCATTAAACTATGATTAGTTATAAAGTAATTTTTAAAAGAAATGAAGACTAGAGGGGAAAAAAAGTAACTCGTTTTTTTCTCAAAATTTGGTAAACGTGTTTTCTGATAGATGGCGAACGCGTTGGTGTGGAGAAAAACGAGTCCAATTAAATTTACAAGTTTAATTTAAAAGTATATGTTATTTAATAAACAATAAATAAATCGGATGATAAAAATAAAATGATTTAAGCTTGATGTACTTTCAATTATATTCGTGAAAGTTCAATGCTCCTACCAGAATTTGATTTGTCTTAACTTTACTGATCTAATGATCCGTTGTTTTTTATAAAGTTTTTCAAATGATAAAATAGAGATAACAATGTTTTTACCTATCATGTGATCGTAGCACCTATCGTGAATCCGGGGTTGTGTCACACTTATTTATGATATGGTTAGTATCGCACGCTAGCCTACTTCCTTATATCGAAAAAACTCAATAGCCACGATTTAATATAAGGACAATAGTACAATTCTCCAGAACCTCTATGTTTACTTTGGGTTGGAAGGTAGCTTTGAATTATTATTAGTTTCTATATATTTCTATTATATCTAATAAAGACATGCAGATTTACTTAAAAACATTTTAAAACAAGAATTTGAAAGAAAAATTAGAACGAAAATATTGATAACAGCCAAGAAGTAAATATACGTTGAAGAAATCAAATAAATCATTAATTCGTAGTAAAAACTGTATCAAAAGCCAAAATTTTGTTTAGGCAACTACATTTTTTTTTTAAATTATTGATATTTACAACTGTATTACAATAATACATCGAGTAAATAGGCTAAGCGATACATAATGCCATGTGAAAATGACAAGTAGAGAAACTACCCACTGGTAGTACTCAAACCACAAGTTCAACTAAGAAGATCTCGGGGCCATCTTCTTTTCAGACGCCTCGGAGAATTATCGGGAATTGAAGAGGAAGCTAGGTTTGAAACTAGAGGGTTTGAGTGGAAATGAAGTTTGTTATGAAAGGATAGATAACGGGTTCGGGCCAAATCAGCAACTAATGGGACATTAAGGTCATTATGGATGACTTTATTCTTAACAAAATAAGGAGCATTGACGATTTTACGAAGGATTTTGGATTGTAGGGATTGGATACGAGAGGAATTCAATGGCTTAGTGGAGCCCCAAAGCTCTACTCCGTAATTCCAAATAGGTCGTATGATGGTCATGTAGATGAGTCTTTTTTAATTAATTGGGAGCTTAGAGCGTTTGTCTAGTATGTGTTGAAGTAGCCTGAAACGTCGAGCGTTTTCTTGTCTTTTCAGTCTTGTATGAGGATTCCAGGCTAATTGTTTGTCAAGATGCAACACTAAGTATCGGATCTGTTCTACAGGCACAAGTGGGATATTATTAAAGGATACTGAAGGGCAGGAAGTCATTGGTTTACGACGTAAGGTAAAAGTGATTTGATGCGATTTTTGAGAATTTATTTTAATTCTCCAGTTTTGACACCATTCTTCAAGATCAGTGGTATGGGATTGGAGGCTTGGGATACAATAACTGGATTGGTCTTGACTGATAATACACATGTATCATCAGCATACGTGGTAAGGATAGTATTAGGATGAGTTGGGATGTCAGATGTATAAACTGTATAAAGGATTGGGCCAAGGATACTACCTTGAGGAATTCAATTTTGTTAATTACAAATGTGTCAGTTTTCAAAAATGCTGCAAATATACTCTGGTTTCGTGTTTTGAATTGATCTTATTTACATAAATCAATAATTATTAGTTGATCCTATAAATATGGAGAAGAAAATGGTCCGGGTAGAGCGAAAAAAAAAGTTTAAATAGTGATAAAATATTTATTGAAATCCGAATTTACGGCTCACATTGAAGGTCTTCTTCAAGGCTTGTTATGTGGGGTTAGGTTCTATTTAATTGTTTATCGCTATTTATGGAATTATTTTTTGACCACTAATCGGACCATTTTCTTTTCCTTATTTTCTTTTAATTAGAAAAAACTTTACCTTGGATACTTATTAATTAACTTTTTCAAAATTTTGATTCGGATTCAGCTCATTAAATTCGTCAACAGTTAATTGCATTAGGAACAGACGGCCCGGTTCCAGACTGACGCTAGTAAAAACAGGTGCACAGCTGTTGCGTCATCAATTTCCTCGAGGTGCCGTGCACTTTAATTCCTCCGGCTCCGATTACTTTGTAGATCATCAAGTAGAATATTCTCCTCAGGAACTCTAGCTCCAGTCGTACGTTACAGAGAAATATGTGAAACAATATTCCCTTTAAAGTTACGGCGGTCAATTAAATCCGATGAAAGTTTAGAAAATTACGATGCCGCGTTTTCACTATGCTGGCACTATTTCTTTTTATAACTTCTCCCCCTTCACCCACTGCAGTCTGGTGAATTATTCTCTCTCCGGAGCAAACACATAAATCATGCCGCATAAAATGGCGTAAAAATACTCGGTACGGTTCATATAAAATGTTTCATAGAAAACAGTATATAATAATAGTTTGAATATTGTTACTTTTCTATCATCCCTGTAGTGAAAAGTTCAAACATGAATTGTATTAATAAAGCATATATTAAACAAAATCCATGTGATTATCATCACAAAATAGTTTAATTACTTACCATACCAATTTTTTATTTTAAACTAATTATTACAAAGTGAAAATTTATAATAATAAAATATAGTTTGTAAATTATGGTAATGAAATTAACTTCTTGATCTGGTTTAAAATAAAAATGTATTAAATTTTTCATCATTTATTAGTATGTATTTGGATTTATTACGACAGTTTTTATCCTATTTATCTATCTTGTTCTTTAATTGTGAAAATATCTCTACAACTTAAACATCCGTTGCATTACTCACTTACGATATCACATATTACTCTCAAATAATAGTCCTTCTTTAAAAAAAAAAAAAAAAAAAGATTGCCATTAAAACAAATAATTGATCAGCTGACATTATGGTAGGCTTTGTTTTATATCCAAAATCAGTAACGCTTTGTTTATCGATCAAAAGTTGATTTTTTAATCTGTTTTTGTTTGTGCAAGGTTGAGGTTAGTTTTTATATTTATTTTATATATTATATATTATTAATTATATTTGATTATTTTTAAAGAAATTTTATATTAATTCTAGCTTACCTGTTTGCTTTTTATTGCTATTTGGTATTTTTTAAATATTCCTAAATCACAGATTGTTTTTGTGTATATTGTACATAACTGTCATTATTTTAATTCATAATTTTTTCATAGGGGAAATAATTAATTTTTTATCATCTTTTAAATTTATAATTATTGTTGGTTTAAATCCGTAACATGCTTAACAAACTTTATAATAATGTATAACAAGTTATAGGTTAATATAATTATATATTTGAATTTTTATTATTTTTTTTTAATTTATTGGTGTTTAACGTTCTTTCCTACCCCTACCTACGATGGCTAACAATACAGGTGTACCTGTTGAGGAAAAGGGGCAGAGACATACAGAACCCGCAATACACAACTACTGTGCACAAGAAGTCTACCTCACGCGCCTTCTAAAAATAGAAAATAGACTATTAAATTTCATTTCAGGCAGAGAATATCTACGTTAAATGCAATTTTTACGTAACCACTTTTTCTATTCTCTTAAAAAGGCAATAAAAAAAAGGAATTTACCAAATCCAGTCCGATAATTAAAAAAAAAAGAAGGGATTATTGCTACTTGTTTGAACTTCAATTTACTAAAAAATTTTATAATTTTCCTTCTCAATACTTGCATACATTTTGCTTAGGAAATAATTAATAGCAATAAATCTCGTCTTTACAACAATATCAAACTATCACATTAATATCTGGCTTTATTATTCTTGTTACACAAGTATATATATTTAGAGTTTAGGAATAGTGTGCAAACAATTCCTAAATAGAATAACAGAAATTATAATCTCTTCTGTAGAATGATATATTGATGAAAACATATTTTTTCAGTCTTGATGATGCTATAGGAAAAAGTTTAAATATTTAATGAAGAATTTAATCTGCAGTTCTTTAATATATTCCTTTTTTTAACTCTTTGAAAATTAACTACAAATATTTTGATCTGTTTGTACGAGATTTTTATTATTTCTATTTTAGTATGTGATTTATTATGTTATGTAATTATTTTTAAATTCAGGCGAAAATAATTTTTTTTTCCTTTTTATATATATATATATATATATATATATATATATATATATATATATATATATATATAAAGTCCATTCCAATTACTTCCTTTTTAATATATAGGTTCCATAATTAATAAATCAAACAATTTGATTGACACACTAAAATACTCGAACAAAGATACAAAATATATAGCAGAATATGTTTTAGTCTAGTAGTCTAGTGGTAATTTACTTTATATATATATATATATATATATTTACATTAAATAGAGTTTCGAAAAAGCAAATTATCTAAACATTAAAAAATGATTTTTAGAAATGGACACTTTCCATTTGAAGTAAGTATCTTATTTTTTACTTGTTCATTCGTTGGACTATTTATTGATTCCTTAAGATTTTAGAGGGAATGGAACAATTTCTAAAATAAAACGAATATATATATAAAACGTAATAGATAATTAATAATGATTAAGTTAGTCAGTAGAATCTTACATAAACTTTTGGACAAATAAACGTTTACGTTTACAGAAATAAATATAGTCTAAAAAATTTCTAAACACTTATTAAAACAAAGTCAGCAACGAGTGGTAAGACATGGATGTAGAACTTAGTGAATAAGCTTTAAGAAGTCTTCTGTAATGAGCTTTAGAACCCGGGGTAAAGCCACAAGAGCTTGTAGCGTGTTTAAGAGGCCCCCTAGGAAGAGGCCTGTGTCCGGGGGGAGTAATATGTTGTTTTTTTTATACCGGTTTTTAAACATATAAAAATAGTTAACAGGAAATTTTTTATTGGCTTAACAGTAAAAACATGTTCTTTCCTGTTTTTACAAACTTTGATTTATTGTTTCCTCTATCAGACGAGATTTTTAAATATCTTTAAATAATACAGAAGAAACGTCAATTTATATTGCTGTCTACTGTTCCAAAAGAGGTATTTTTTTTTTTATTATAATTTATTCATTGAAATTTACAACTGTATTATTACAATGCAACAAATAAATGGTAGGAATAGTACTTATTAGCATGAAAAAAGACAAATAGAGAAACTACCTAGTGATAGTACTCAAATAACAAGTTCAACCTAGAAGGTCACGAGGCTATCTTCTTTTCAGACGCCTCGGAGGATTATCTAAAATTGATGAAGTAGCTAGGTCTGAAACTAGTGGGTTTTTATGGAAATAAAAATTTGTCGTGAAAAGATTGACAACGGATTCGGGCCAAATCAGCAACAAATGGGACATCAAGGTCATTATGGATTACTTTGTTCGTAACAAAGTAAGGAGCAGCGAGGATTTTATGAAGGATTTTGGATTGTAAAGATTGAATACCAGAGGAATTTGATGGCTTAGTGGAGCCCCATAAAGCTCTGGTCCGTAAGTCCAGGTAGGTCTAATGATTGTCATGTATATGAGTCTTTTGTAATTAATTGGGAGCTTAGAGCATTTGTCTAGTAAATGTTGAAGTAGCCTCAAAGGGCGAGCTATTTCTTGTCGTTTCAGGCTAGTGTAAGGATTCCAAGTTAATCGTTTGTCAAGGTGTAGTTCTAAGTACCTGGCCTATTCTACAGGAATCAGTGGGATTTTATTAAATGACACAGGAGGACAGGAAGTCGTTGGTTTACGACGGAGATTAAAGGTGAGAGGTAATTATTAAAAGAAATTCACTTGTTCATTCGTTGGACTATTTAGCTTAGATGGTATGGAACAACTATTTAAATAGAAATCTAGAAACTTTATGGAATCTTTCGATAATAATTACTAATATTATTAATTAAAAATGATAAATGTAGTCGACAATGTCTTACTTATTTGAGTAGCATAAAACTTTATAATATTATAAAACTACTGCCAGATCGAAACTTTTTTTTGACAGTTTACAATTTTATATTTTGATTTTATCCTTCATATTATATTTTAATATTTCAAAACATTCTATAAACTAGAACCTATAGCCTAGTAAATCACAAAATCACACGTACTTTTAGTTATGTACTTTACTATGATAGATTTGTCGCCTATGAAGTAAAGTAGAATTCAGTCTTGGGCTTAATAATCTTTCGGAGAACCCTGTGAAGTAATGAATTTTAAAATTTTAAAATGTTATTGTGTAAGTTGTCAGTACCCTCTACATCCTAAACATTACTGCTTGCACATTTTTTATTAATTTTGAAATTTCAGCCTGAAACAGGATCCTTCAGAATCAAAGTATCATTGATTTAATCTATTAAAATAATATTCAGTTTTTTTGGTTTGGATGCCTCACTATGCTTCCTATAATTGCCAAAAATAAATAACAAATTTAACACATTAGTAAAACACAGAAGGTTCAGTACATGGTAAAGACTAAAGAAATACGGTGTCTAAGACAACGATTGAGTAGGGGGGATGGGTTTTTTGTTTTTTTAAATTACGCTCAAGCACCAGGTTTTTCTTCCCATCAATTCTGCCCATTTTGGATGCTGGTTAGCCCGAGGAGGATCCGTAGGTCCCACTGGGTCCATCTTTAGATGTTAACAGATTAAATTTTTTATATCTGGACCTTAACCCGAAACCTTCATCGCAAAAGCCCAGCACTCTAAACACTGAGCTATCCCGCTTCTCTATAATTACCAATTTTTATTATATAGTATTATTATCACGCTTTTCATTAGGAATATGTATTTCACAGATAAGTAATTAATTTTATGTTTTTACTCAAACATTTTTATGTAAGTATGTAATGTTTAATGCAGATCTTTTGCTTCTTATTTCCTAACAAGGTGATATCCTTATTTCTGGACAGACTTTCTTCTCAATCTACTGCGAAGGCCCCTCTGCTAACGTTATGGACCCTTTTGATTTCCCTCTCTCTCCCTTTTGATTCTCTTCTGCTCCCTTTGATTTACTCCCAATCCTTTGATCTTTAAAAGAAATCGGTAGCGATATCTGCTAGGGGACGAAAAAGATGAACTTCTGAACGTCTCTCAGTTTGAATAAAAACTTCCAGGAATAATTTACCAGTTGTTACATTCCCAGGTCTCTTAAATATCCACTGTCTTTGGTCAATGCGGCTTTTCTGCAAATTTTGCTATTTACTGTTTGTCCTGAATTTTAAAGTTTCGTTTTCTATTCCGATTACTACACTTTAAATACATCAATACACAGGCATGCATCCAAATGCCGAAAATACTTAACTCAATATGTAATGTTAACAACTAAAAATACAAATACGACCAATTCAACTTATAAATTAGTTATTCAACTTCAGCAAGCTCAATTTAAATCCAGCTTTTTCAGTTCCACGAATTTACATATACATTACTTTGGCTTTAGAGCAGTGGTTCCCAACCTGGGAGCGGAAAGAGCAGGGCACAAAAAAAATTATAAATAATAAAAAAATCTCCCTTAAATCTTATTAAATTGTTTTTCTCTTACCAGTACTTCTTTACCTTAAATTGAAACTTAAAGTGTTGTATTATGTGAAAATAAAAAAAAATGTTTTGTTTTCGATGTAATATTTGTTTTTTCATATTTCTTACGATTTAATTTGTTAGAGAGCGTGATAGGCGTTCTTTGAATAGCGGAGGAGGCGTGTTACTGGAAAGGTTGGGAACCTCTGCTTTAGATATAGTAGACTTCAATTTACAGATTGCACAACGAACACACAGAACTCATCCTGTTTTAAGCTTGTCAAAAATTTGACAAAGAAGTGTTATCAATGTTTTAGAATTTAGAATAGAATAGAAATTGTTATCTAAAGTGTAGAGGTTAGCATAACAATCTTCTATGTCCAAGATAGCGGGTTCGCAGCCTTCCTTCAGATTTTTTATAGGGTATAAAAAACTCTTGGTTTTGCCGTCCCTCGGAAGGGACGTATTTATAGAAATGTTTACAGCGAGACATCCACGTTGACGTGTTTCTTGAGTAGGGGTCGATGAACTTATAGTCTGATATAAGGTTTCCGATCTCCAGGGGCATTCACACTCAAACCATTTGTTTTTCTCTATTTAAATTAATAAATCAAACGATTTGTTGAATACAAAATAAGCATTGTTTGGTAGATTCAGGTTTTCATTCATACTTGTTAGTGATAATGATAGTGACAATAGTCATAAGATTTGAAGAGTGTAATTATAATTTTACTAACCTTATAATTATTTTTTTTAAATATGGGAATCAATTATAGTCGGAATTATTTTAATTTTATAAATTGCAAATTGAAATTAAAATAACATAAAGACATTACTCTGGATTTCACTATGGTCAAATCCAATCTTTTATAGTAAACGAAGAGTTTAATAGTTATTTATGTTTTAATTTATAATTAGTATCAAATGAACAACTATTATACTCTTTAGATAAAAATAATTATTCTTTAACCTGTTCATTGAACAAGTACTCAAGAGGCGGAAGGAAAAATGCAGGTACATGGGAGTGAAGATTGGGGATGACTATTTATTCACCTTGCAATTTGCAGATGACCAGGTAGTCATTCCATCAGAAGGATGGGAGCTGCAATATATGCTTAGGGAGCTCCTAGAGGAGTACTCTTAATGGGGTCTGGTCATAAATCAGGGGAAAACGGGGTGCATGTCCTTTAATTCTCCGTGCGCATCATTGTCGAATGAAGATTGGAATCTAACTCGCAGCAAGGACTTCAAGTACTTAGGTGTCTATATAAATGAGACACTCGACAAGGATATAGAAATAGAGATATCCCGAGGAAGGAAAATTATTAGGATCCTCAACACAATCCTTTGGAATAAAGGGGTATCGTTAGAAATGAAAAAGAAAAATATTATTCTTTTCTTCAGGAACAACCCTAAATGGGGTCGAAACATGAACAGTAAAAAGACAAGATGCCCGTAAACTGGCTCTTGAGATGGACTTATTAAGACGTTACTGCGGCATCTCAAAGCACCAACACATACCCAATAGTGTTATAAGAAAAACTATAGGGCAGAAGAAAAAATATATTATTCGAAATAGAGACCAGGGGGCTTCAATAGTTTGGCTACCTGGTGAGAATGAGTGACAATAGATGGACAAAGAAACTCTTCCTACAAAAACCAAATTATAGAAGAAAGAGAGGAAGACATGGATGGAGGATGTAAGAGAAGGAATGGCAGCAAGAGGTCTGCGAGAGGAAGAAGAAGAATGGGCCGATAGGAAAGATTGGCGGGAAAAGATTTTGGGTATCGGGATACGTAATTTGTAAAAAAAAACGAAAAAATAAATAAATTAAAAAGATAATTATTCTTGTATCAATCGAGTTCTAACCTTTAAACCAAAGTTGATTAAAATAAATGATATATCTCATGCACAGGCCGCCTCGCGTCACAAGTATTTTGAGCATGTCAGTGACGTTTGACACATGTGTTTCCTAACTAAAAATCGCTCAACCCTGACAAAGAAATTTTCACTTCGAAAAACATCAATGGTCATTTCCAGGAATCCTGGCTTCTTTTTTGCAAAACTACATCATAGTATTTTTCAATGGAACTGTATTTTTTTTTTTATCTCTGTAGAAATAAAACTTGATATATACTTACTATTCTCCCTACCACCCACTCACGCCTTGGTTCCTATAGATATCCGATCCATGAGTCATCTGATTGACTGAGAGACCAGACAATATATTCGAAGCGGAGGGAGGCAGGGCGGCGCCTGGGATGCGGTTTGGCATTCACTGGCCCATTTAGAGGGCGCCAGTGCACTCGCCCCGCACAGAGCCCCATCACTGCGCCCCACACAGCGCCCCGTCCCATTCATCTAATGCTTTTTACAAATCCCACTCACTTATATATCTACTTAGCCGATCGATATCGTCTCAAGCCGCTTTGCTTGTCTGCATTAATACTTTCTTATGTTGTATTATTCTTCCACAGAAAGTTTAATATCAGATTGTTTATTCTAGCCTTGGACAGACAATTATTTCAAAAATAACTATCTGTGTTTATGTTTGAGACTTAATTCACGAATGAACATTTAAAATATTTTCGGCTTCCACGCTACCTAAAATAAATTAACGTAAAGAGTGAGAATAATTTATATAAAGCACAACAGGTCAAGGAGAACGTTATTTGTGACCTTAGTTCAAACAATTAGGTTATTACTGTTAGTTATAAAACATATAGTATACATTTAAATCAATTTTACTCTGAAGTATTAGGCATTTTGTTATTAATTTATTCATTTAAATTTACAAATGTATTATAAAAATACAACAAATAATGGCAAAGGAATGATACATAATGGCATGGAAAAATACAAGAAGAGAAACTTCTCAGTGGTACTACTCAAATAACAAATTCAACTTCTCGAAGGTCACGAGGGCATCTCTTTTCAGACCCCTCGAAAGATTATCAGGAATTGAAGAGGCTGCTAGGTTTGAAACTAGTGGGTTTGAGTGGGAATAAAGTTTGATATGAATGGATTGATATCGGATTCGAGACAAACTAGTTACACATGGGACCTCAAGGTCATTATGGATTACTTTGTTCGTAACAAAGTAAGGAGCATTTAGGATTTTACGAAGGATTATGGATTGAATATGAGAGGAATTTGATGGCTTAGTGGAGCCCCAAAGCTCGACTCCTTTAGTCCAGATGGTTCTAATGATCGTCATGTATATGAGTATTTTGTAATTAATTGGGAGCATATAGCGTTTGTCTAGTAAATTTTGAATTAGCCTGAACCGACGAGCTGTTTCTTGTCGTTTCAGTCTTGTGTGAAGATTTCAAGTTAAGCGTTTATCAAGGGGTATGGTCTAAGTACCGGACCTGTTCTACGGAAATCAGTGGGATGTCATTTAACGACACATGAGGACAGGAAGTCGTTGGTTTACGACGATGTGACGAGATCTGTGTTAAGCATTTTAAATAATTCTAAAAAAATCTTACTAATGCTCAGCATTTGCATTTATTTTCCCCTTTTTTATTGGTTGTGGGTGTCTGTTACTTCTGCTGATTTGCTATATTTATTACCTCCCCAGCAGTTTGTATATTACCTTCCTTTGCCTTAGTTGTTGTGAAACGTGTTGGAGCAAGGTTGCCGTCATTATTTGATGAGTCTGTTCGGTCTGTAAGAGTGAGATGTCTGCGATTTGTCTTTCTTGATGTGATTTTTATGGAAGTTTTACACTGATGATGAAACGTCGACTGGATATTTTTGTTCCAGTATTTTGGAGACTTAAGGCTTTGTTTATACGATTTTTTTTCTATTTTATTCAAATCATAATTCATATCCCTTCTGCTCATTTCTATTGTATTTGATACATTTTATATTGATTAATTATTTATAGCTCGATACTTTGGGTTATGGAGACCCTCCTGTGGCTATCCATGCTCTATAAAGTGGGTACCCAAATAGGAGGCAAACCTAGCGGTTGAGCGTGATCTGTTACTGAAAATGTGCAGTCTCTTTCCATTACTGAACCCTGAATACTCTACATGGGACCCTACTCTACAAAACTCGTTGGGAGAGAAGTTTTTTAAACTTTGTCTCGCTAAACATTTTATTTAATTACTTATTTGTGTAAACGTGGCCGAATTTAATAGCGGAAATATTTTTCTTCTGTAAATTGTTAAAAAATGGAACAATATAATATTACGTTCATATAGATAATATAAACTAATGCATCAAACAAATCTTGTACCTAATAGAACCCTCACATAAAAGGGATATAACATTATAACTTTCTAAAAAAATTATTGTTTAAGTTGTTCAACAGTGTGTTATTTACGTTATTCTCTATAATAATATTTAATGTAGTTTATTAGAAATTGTTAATTTCCAACTACTAATAATAAAAATTTTGTTTGTTTAAATCTAATTTGTGTTATATATTATTGTTTAGTATTCACTATTTATTATTCACACATCTAAATAACTGAGTTTTTGATATTTGATACTTAAAAAAAGCAATGTATAAAAATGCTAGCGTTGAATAATATATTAAATTGATCCAAAACAATATTTGTTAACAAACATATTATCAGTATACATAGTAACATTTTAAAAGTGTTTAATAATATATTTAGATTTTTTAACTTACATTTCTTTCTTACTTTTAAACATATCTATTATTATAGATAGATAAAATAGATGGTACTATACCATCTATTTTATAAATTAAGGTAAAAAATGTAATAAAAAAGTTTAAAACTTATTATTTAGGTCATACTCTTTTAAAGCACCTGAGATTGTTGGAAAACTGAGCACTTTTCTGAAAGCCTTTGATGATTTGGAAATTGGAGGTGTTGCTTGAAGGGAAGCGCTGGATTATCCTCACTCCAGCTCACCGGCTAGCACCGCCCTTTATATCAATAGTAGATACCATCAACTCATCGTCATCTTCATTTTATTAAATATTCAGTGTAATTTTATGAAAAAATGTTTAACTATATAGTATCGTTGTTCATAGATGGAAAAAAAGAAGAAAACTGTGGCTAAAATTGTGTGAAAACAGAAGCCTATGAAGATCTTGGGTTCAGAATATGGTAGAGACTGTTGTTTTTAAGACAGCGGTTGTGAAGGGAGGTGATTTGTCGGAGATCACGTTGAACAGCCAAGTTTTTTTCCCCTTAATTAGGGTACCCACTTTATAGAGGCTGGATGAGCCCAAGGAGGATTTCCAGACTCCAAGGGTTCGTCCCCGGCTATTAACAGAATAAACAAAATATCTCCCACAGCCGCATTGAACGCGAGACTTTCGGCATAGCATCTCGGCGCTCCCAAGATGCTAAAGTGATTGTACTATATAAAACTGACTTGGATTCATTGCTTATTTTGTTTTAAGTTGTTTGACGAATTATTAATATTGTTTATTATAGAATGTTAATTTTCTTCTTTTTTTTAAACTACATATAAAAAAATCTTGATTAAATGCAATCATGTGTTCTTTATTATTGTTAGCTGTTCAGTATTTATAAATCCAAATAAAGGAGTTTTTTATATTCGATACTTAAAAACGCCAGGCTTCTCTCCCACCCAATTAAAAGTACCAACTTTCTAGAGGCTGGGTGAGCCCCAGGATGGTTTCAAGACCCCATAGAGTTCATCCCCGACAGGCAACCGATTAAATAAATCATCTGCCACATCTAGATTGGAACCCGGGGCCTTTAGCTCGGTCTGCCACTGAGCTACCCCGCTTCGAATTAAACGTTGAGAAAATCAAAATAAAATCATTGTGTTGAAAATGATCCAGGGTAAGGCTAATGAATTTTACACAAATAAATAAAACTTATATATTTTGTGTCAACGTTTTGGCCTAACTTGTGCTCATCAGTGAACGCAAATCAAATGTATTTAATTTTTTTTTTTAAAGAGAAAAGAGTTGTCGTGGCCGGGATTCGAAACCTGGTTGTCTGCATCTCCGGTGCAGTGCTCTAAACCACTGAGCTACCAGGGGTCGTCAGACAAATCCGTTCTCTTCACCGATCCTATTTCCCCGTGTTCTCGCAATTTTTGCGATGTATAATCACCATCAAAATAACAATAAATAAAAATAAAAATAAATTGTTTTTGGATTTGAAATAATGAAATATTGACCACAGCTTTTCTTCCTGAGTAATACAAATCATTTGGAGTACTAAGAAAGTTATATATCCCGATGAAAATGATACTATTGATAAAGTAGTGGTGATTGTGAAAATATAATAGCATTTATTTAAGAAACAATGCAAATGTCATTAGGCACATATTGTATCTGTGATCTTCTTTTAAAAACACCTCGTAGGGATTCACGTGGAAGAATGTAAGGAGAAACCTCCCAATGAAGGCACTAATGATTTTCTGCATTATTTAATATTTACCCATGTTTGCCAACTCCTGTCGGAAATATTAGATATTGTAATAAAATAATAATCCCCAATACTCTTCCTGGTATGAGTGAATCGCGACATAAATGGGGTTAAGTGTACATCGTCCCAAACTCTATCGCCCAGACAGAACAATGGTTTTAATAAATCTGATCATATCAATTAAAGTTATCTGTTCTGTATCTCGTCGGAAAATAGCAGTGTATAACTTTGTTGTCTTTGACAAGCTTAATTGTATCGTATAAGTTTTCCTGATACAATTCTGCAACAGGGGCCGGTATCCGTATGCAGTTTCCCGCTGGTAAAGTTATTGAATATGCTGTTCCAACTGGCTTTTATAATAAGGATAATATGATCGTCCAAACTTAACGGTCACATCCCTTAACTAAGTTTCACGGCAAGAACACTACAACTTTATAATAAAGTTCAAACATGCTTTTGACTGAATTTACACAAAGGGATGTGAAGCCAAGTTGTATCAGTGAAAATGTTTTATCAGAGATAATCTGATTGAGCCCTAAGTATGATTCAAACTTCGAAATTTTATGGTTTCGTAAAAATGTGTCAATTTTTCAAATGAGTTTTTGCAAAACTGTTAAGTCGTTATTTAAACCCTAGTCTTCTCATTCCTTCATACACCTAAGATGATTGTTTGTTTGTTCATTTAACGTCACTTTATGCTGCTATGGCTAATCGGACGATGCTACAGTGGGAGCTCTAAATATTGCCTATCCAGGTTTTATTAGGATAGGAATTTTTAACGAGTACCTGACATCGTACAGGCTCGGGACCCCCGTTTAACGTCCCTTCCGAAGGACGGCGTAACTAAGGATTTTTTACTCCCTTTAAAAAATCCTAGGGCCACCTGCCGGGCTACGAACCCGCGATCTTGGGTTTAGTAGTTTGTTACGCTAACCACTAGACCACAGGTGGCCTCCACCTACCTAAGATGATTAAATAATCCAATTAAAAATATTAGAAACATACTGTACAAAACATAAAGCTGTCGAGAGTTGACAACTCCGATCATTTTTCAATTCTAGAAAAGAGGCTAAGTGAGCTCCAGGAGGGTTCCAGGTCCCAAAGAATCCGTCTCCGTGCTAACAGTTTTAACAAAAGTCTGCTCTCGAGCGGGATTTAATCCCAGGACCTTCGGCGAGGCAACTCAGTGCTTTACCACTGAGCCACTCCGCTCATCTATATGATTTATAAGGTCATAAAATACTCATGCTGTGGTAGTGTTCTTCTGAAACAGCTGTGATTCTAGTCAGTGTGAGACAACCATCTAAATAGGGGAAGCCTGGAGGATGAGAGCGTTCTCAGCCCAATCACCTTCTTGACAACTGTTTAAATAATTACAGTCTCTACCATCTACTGAACCCAATACCATTCCTATTTATATATATCTGCAGTATGCAGCACCGGTTTATAATTGAAATAACCTGAATATTAACCAGAAAAAGATATTGGTAGAACAAGAATCGTGTATTTCTAAATGTCTCGTGTCATTGTAGTTTTGGTCTTGAAATGGGCTTGTAATATAAGAAATAACTCCATTTCAATCCAATGCCCGGCTTAGGCACTCATTCACTACGAAAATAGCACGATTCCGCTTCCTTCAATGGAGTAATCTCTCTCTAGTCAAAATTCGAGTTAACCACTTATTCACCTTACAGGTATATATTATATACAGGTATATACTATCCTATGTGATTAACTAAACTCAATATTTTTTTAATATATCTTTGGAAATATCTAGGTCTATCCTACTGGGAAACGGGAAACGGGAGGTAGCCGAAGGAACTGTTCCTTAGATTGGAATTAAAGATTTAAAAAACGATCCTGATGGCGGGTCAAGGCTAGGAGCAACTTCCCTCCTCCTCAAACATTTAGACAATTTTCAAGGTTTTCCTCTTATTGCGTCTGCCACCGGCATATTTTACCTCCTATAATCCGATAGGCTATAAACATTCCTCCCAGTCATATATATACCTCCTTATTTCTTATGAAAATTAGAGCGCGAATAAAAAAAAAAGATTAATGGCTTCAAATAAATAGAGAAAAAAGGATATATTTATACCTTATTTATATGCAGCATGATTTCGTTCAAAAGGTTAACAACTTTTTACCGTAAATATTTACTTTCTCTTGTGGTATACATCCTGGGGTAACAAGTGAAATACAATAAGTCCAAAAGATGATTTTGCGAAAACGCTGATGAAAAGGATCACACTTAGTGTGATTACGAATCATTGAAAAAAACAACAACACATATCTGTAGGTTTCACCAGTAGAAACATCTCACTGTAAATATTCTACCGTTTACATCAGCCTTTTCTCAAAATCATATTTTTGATTTAGTGCATTTCACTTGTAACACCACCATCATATATTTCAAAAATTAATTTTATAAGGATTTATTTATTTAGTTTTTTGAGGTTCTAGTTAAAATCCATTAAATTTTGTAATTAAATGTAGAAATACCAGCCATTGTTACAGCTCTGAAGTCTGTTCTCTCAAGATAGATAATTTTTTTTTTCGATAGCTTCAGAGAATTATTAGGAATTTTTTTTTCTTAGCCGTTGGGCTTGAACATCTCTACGCTGATGAACGAGGAGTAGTAGGGCAAACTAGTAGTTTTGAAAGGATCTCTTACTCTGACTTTGTACACTTTAAGAGAGCGATGTGAGTGGAAAAGGTTATGATTTTTAGTTTTATCATTTACTTCTGAATTTTCCTGTGAAGGAGCTAACCATGTCCTTTTTACTTTGAGACCTCACATTACTTGAGACATCTTTGCGCATCATTTAGTTTATTGGTACAAAGTACAGGCACAAAAAATTAGGTACGTGTTCGACGGTTGTGAATACTGACATTATTGACAATACAAAAATCCAGTAAATTTCTATGAATTAATTTATTAGGATTTTTCAAACAAAATATGAATAAACTTCTTGTTTATAACTATATAAATAAAATTTAAATACTCTTTTCACATATTTAATATAAAAATAGTCATGGAGTATACCCGTGGAATCAGGAGTGAGTACCATCAAAGATAGAAAAGCGTTTGAGCGTGATCTTTGCCTTACTTAGCATTGAATCCAATGACGACTCTTCTTTAGTTTTATTAGTACAGTACTCATAATTTCGATCTTTTGGAAAGCCTGAACATGGCTGAATAAGAACGTTAATAATAAAAGGTTGGGGAAAAAGAAATCCATTATTTTTAAGTGAAATTCAAAACTATATTTAAGATGTTTCGGATTGTTCGATTTGGGTCTACTATGCACCGTTTTGTTGTATAATTTGTTGCCATTTTAAAGGTAGCTTCATAATGCCTCTCTCATAGAAGTCTTGGTCCTTATTGGCGAAAAACTCAAGTAATAGATTTTCACAATCTTCTCTTGATCCCAATTTCTTATCACTGAGGAAGTTTTGCAATGCGAGAAAAATGTGGCCCAGGTCCGGACTATATGATGGATGCATTAAAACTTCCCAACCAAGCTCCCGGTGTTTCTGGCGAGTCACTACCGACGTGTGTGACCTTGCGCTGTCCTGATAGAACACAAAACCTCTTCTGTTGGCCAATCCTGGCCGTTTCTGGCCAATCGCTAGCTTCAAACGGCCCAGTTGTTGACAGTAGAGATCTGAATTTAGTGTTTGGCCATAAGGAAACAACTCATTATAAATTATTCCTTTCAAGTCCCGCTAAATACAAAGTAAAACCTTTCTGGCCGTTAGTCCTGGTTCTGCCACCGTTTCAGCTGCTTCACCAAGCTTTGACCATGATCGTTTTCGCACAATATTGTCGTATTGACCTATTTCTTCATCCCCAGTCACCATCCGTTTAAGAAACGGGTCGATTTCATTCCGTTTGGCCAAGGCTTCGCAGATGGGAATTAGGTCCATCATGTTTTTTTTATGTTAATTAGTGTGGCACAAAACTTTTTTTTTAATCCAGCTTTGCGGAAATGGTTTAAAACTGTTTTATGGTCGATCTTTACCTCCTGGGCGATGCTACGACTACTAACCTACCGGTCAACTTCGATTATTTCTGTGATTTTATCTACTTTTTCGACGACGGGCCTGCCTGTGCGAGCTGCATCTTTAATATCAAAAATGCCTGAACGGAATCAACGAAACCAAAATTGCACGTAATTAGCTGTTACAGTATCGGGATCATAAACGCCATTCACAATTTCAGCGCCCTGGCTTGCATGTTCGCCTTTATCAAAGTAAAACCGTAAAATATACCGATTTTTCTCTTTGTTGACTTCCATTGTTAACATTCTGTAACTCACAACTGAATGGAACCAACAAAAAACAGCCAAAGAATTTTTTTTAGTGTGAAAAGTCACCGTGACAACGAGCATAAACTTGCAATTGTTTGATCGATACTATGCGAGATATCATCAGCCATCGAGAAATTAATGGATTTATTTTTCCCCAACCTATTATTTTATAGAATAGTATAAAACGTTTCTCATTCAGCTTCCATCGGATTGGAGATGAGAAGTCTTTTACTTTTCGACTTTCGAAAAGTTTCATTGAATTCAATGATCTCAAATCTACATCATCTTATTGTTCTGCTACATTTTCTGAATGATATTTGGTCCATTCCGTTTACTCAGATACTGATCCAAACCAGATCCCACCCTTGCTCGTGTATCGAAGACATCCCCACCCTGAACTAGATGAGTGGAGGTGAGGCAGGCGGCGCACCCTTCGGCGGAGCGTAACTAACGCGGCCCGTTCGCCCGGGCGATCACACGCCCGTCCGGTCGCCGCCAGCCAACATGTCTGTCAGGTTCACCAGGGCCCACCTCCACCGGCGCAGGTAAAGTTTAAGTAATTGCTGATCATATCTCCTCCCTGCTCCGCCCACGCCCCAGTATCTAACATTGTCGTAATGGAGCAACATTCCTCGTCAAAGAGCACAGTATTTGTCCAGTACACAACCCTGTCCATCAGCCCTTATGCTAGAGGTCACAGTTTAGGATGAACTGGTAAGTCATTGGTATATAGTCATCCCAGAAAACCGGATCTATCCTCAGAGATTAACTAATTTTCTGTAAATATTATCCAATATATTCCTTTCACTACCGCACAAGGGCTAAGTCTGTATTCGAATGCGGTGGTTCATGTAATATAGACAAATTGGACAGATTGATAGATTCCAGAAAACTTCATTCTGAGAACTACCATAAGAATAAACTATCGAAAACAGTTTAGAATGGACTGGTAAGGCATTGCAATATAATCAACGAAGGAACCAGACCCAACCTCAATGATTAACCGACAATTAATATTCCGTAAATGTTATCCAATATATGCTACCCTTTTCACTACACAGTACAGCACACGGACTACTTCAATATGAATTTAAATGCGTTGGTCCATCGAATATAGGTAACTTGGACAGATTGATATATTCCAGAAAACTTCATTCTGAGAACTTCCATAAGAATAAAATAACGGGAAACAGAAGAACATTTTTGGATTACATCTTATAATAGACAAATACAATAAATCATAGATGGTTTAATCTAAAAATAGATCTTAAATAAGAAAGAGAAAAATCGATTTTCACTAAGCAAGAAACAATGTTACTGAACACTGAAAAGGTATACTAATTCAAATAGATTTTACATTGCCTAATGTTCGGTTAATATATATATGAATACCATTGGCACATCAGGAAAATCCATACTATAACCTTTGTATGTTGTACTGGTAATATCTACCCTTTCGTCCATCACGTAAGAATGTTTATTTAAAGGAAGTATATACGATAGTTTCTGTGTGGATTCGTAGTGGAAGTTTTGTAAAATTTAATAAAAAACTGGATAGAATCATTTCAGTTTTATATTTTTTTCTGAAAATGGACTAGTGATATATTTTGCCAGAGAAATAAAATACTGCTATTTAATATATAATAATAAAGACATTAAGATTAGACATTAACTTATCAACGGATTTGGTAATCTATAGTGGCTGAGGGTAATTCATTTTTTACATGAAATATCTTCCTAATCATGAAAAATTTGAGATACGTGAAAGCCATAAAAAATATAAAAGAATAGATTAAAAAAATTCCTTGGCATAATCTCTTAGTCCAGATTAAATTAGATAAAATCACCTTTCATCAAAAAAATCACATAAAAAACAACTATTGATTGGGAAATGTTGACCGAAATAGAAGAAAAAAGACTTACAGTTGATTATTTAACTATTTCGACTTAATATTCTAATACTATTTAATACATTAATTAGTAATACGTTTTTTTAAATTTCCTTTATTAATTTTCTCTCATTTCAAACAAAACTAAGTATCGCTTCTAATTTTTTTAGATTGTTTACAGTGTTAGTAAAATGTTGGAAAAGCCATTGACGCATAATTTCCTTAAACTAATTACGTATATGGATTGAGATTAACACGCAACGTCCTGTCCTTGTTGAGTCTAATAACGTTTCTACGCTATTATATTAAATTTGTATGTATTGTATTTATAAGAAATTTATAAATAGGAAATAATACAAAAATAATTAATGTAGAAAATAACATTATAGCAACCAATGGAACTTAAAAACAAGTGTTTTTAAAATTACACAATGTCCTGTATAAAATAAACAAAAAAAAAACCTATACCTCTACAACCCGTGAAGGGTCTGAGGTTCAGCACATGGGTTAGACTGTGCTGTTTCTTGGCCAACGGTTGTGCAGGGAAGGTATTTGTCCTAGATCACGCTCAACCGCCGGATTTTCAAACGTATAGTGAATTGAAGCGGTCAGTAGCGTCTTATTATTTCAAACTAAACACGGGTTCCTCAAAGAGGGAATACACATTTCTTAATAAAAAAGTATTTTAAAATTCAATGTGAATAAGAGTTTAGGTGGGCAACTTCATCAAAACCTTATAAGGGAGTAATACTGGGGTTAAATTGAATTTTACTTTGTAACTGGAATCCAGAGTGTAGAGTTGTGATAAAAGCCCATGGAGGTCTAACATTACTGAAATGAAATCTTCAGGTGGAGAGAACCCTAGCTCTTGGGGAGGCAGCACCTCAATTTCTGCCCCCATGTGAAAAACTTCTGAGGCTTTTCTTTCAAAAACCTGTATAAGTCAAATAATTAAGATTTTACCAAGCCAACGAATTCATTATTCTCTTCACTTATAATTTGATGTTATTTTAGAAACAAAAAAAAAGAATGGCAGTAAATCAGTAAAAATATATTTGTACTTACTTGATGATTTCACATTTATTTTCCCTGCTATGCTTTTTTTATTGGGGCGGGAAAGCTCACTACAAAGGGTTATGGTTAACACTTGCCTATTGATCCCGGATTCGAGATCGGCTGAGGGAAATTATTAATTCAGTAAGTGGGATATGGAGTCCATCCTAGGCCTTACACAACTTCTATAAAGTTGATACTCTTGATTAGGGAAAAACAATGTACACAAATGAAATTATACTGAGCCAAAAACCCTTTATAAGCTGTAGTGGTACAGTTTGTATTTTTTTTAAAGTTAACTAAATAAATTTGTAGGCACTTAATGAGTGTGTAGGGTACAGGGTACTGCTTCCTGGATTCCGAGATAAAATAGAAAAGATCTAAAGTATTTCACAAATTTAAAATATGTTTTATTTTATTTTTATAATTTTATAAATAATTATAAGGGTGAAAGATTTTTTTTAATGTAGGGGTGGGGCAGTTGTTCTATAGAACGATGAGAAGCTATGCTGAAGATTCTGGGTTCAAATCCGGCCGAGGCAGATAAATTATTCTGTCAAATTAAGTGAATCGTCTCTGTGAGATCTAGAGACCTTCCTGGGGCTCGCCTAGCCTATATAAAATTCCTAAAATAATCGAGACATATTGGCGGTTGAACAAGGTCTCTGCATAATCACTTCCTTGCATAATATTTGGCTTCTAAACAGTACAGTCTTTCAGTACTGTACCTAATTCCATTTCATGGGTCTTAGTGGTATATGATAAATGAGGTGTAGACATGGAAAATGTATTAAGTCAATACAAGGTAGTTTTACAGAAAAAGATAAAAATGTTGACGACCAAAAACAAAAATTTAAATTTGAAAATATTAACTACCAACGTTCATAGAAACTAAACCATTCCCAGTTTTTACATACTCCTCTTTCTGCCCTACTGCCATTATAAATTAATATATTTTACTTGAAAAACTTAAAAAACAAATTTTTTCTTACTATACCATGTCAACACCTCATGGGTTGTTTTTTTTAAATGATTCATTTTAAATTAAAGTTTTTAGTATTAATATATTTGGCGTAGGGAGTTGGCGGCCCCATCGCCTAGTCATCTGACTGCAATCAGCAGCTGGTCCTCCAGGTTGGGGGAAACCCAGGAAAGGGGTATATCCCGGTCACCCTTTCTCCTAAGGGGACATAAATATTCAGGAAACCAGTTGTCCCGAAGATTCGGAGGCCTCTATCGCTTGGATAATAAACCGCTTGGCGGTAAATTCAGTTCAAAGTAAACAAAATAGCCTCGTAGATGTGGAGCTTCCTCGGCGCTAGCAATGGCATAACAGTAAGTCAAAGAAGATGAAGAATTATTACGATATTGAGTTTTTAATTATGTATTTTTTTTATGCATGGTAATATTTTTTGGTAAGTAATAGGGTCAAAACATTTTTTTCTTCTTTTTACTAAAGAGATGGAAGGACACAGCCGTTAAAGAGACAGAGGTTGATGCGGGCCCTGAGGCTAATGGTAGGGACTATGATCGAGGCCCGCCTGATGAGTTTCTTCATCTAAAGCAGTTTGTGCCAGGGGGTTGGGAGCATTTATAACCCTCAACCCTTCCCCCTCTCCAACCCTCTCCGCTTAGATATTCTGTTTGTTTGTTTGCCTCGTCTCTTTCTTCTTGTTTGTTTTTCTTATATACATATATCTCGAGATATGAAAACACATTACAGTCCAGATAAGATTAAGAAAAAAAAAACTTCGTTCTCGAGAGAAACTTATCAAGATTTTCATATCATAGTCAACATATTCAAGACAACAATATAAAAAATGAAATGTATGTTCTATTATGAAATTGAGGGTTGTTTACTTAGTTTTTCATTTAGTTCTTTATGCTGCTATGGCTAATTGGACGATGCTACAGTGGAAAATCTAAATTGCTCCTTTCCAGGTAAAATTAGCATAAGGATGTTTAGCCAGTACCCAACATAACCAAGGACGAAATCGAGTATGAATATACTTTTAGATTAAAAATTTGGGTATTTAACAACAATATTACCAAAGCTTACAGACGCAAGAAGAAACAGTTTTATACACAGATTTCTATTTCTAATCACAGTTTGGCTAACTAAATACATCTTAAGGTAATTCAAAATGTTACTATAGTTGAAAGAACAGTGGGTGGGGACTTTATTTGCTTAAGCAATGTTACGAAACAGTGATAAAAAATTATAGCTCCTTTAATATTTTTCAAAGGAACCATTGAACGCGAAAGTGATCATCTTCGTAAGAAGAACTATTTACACGTTATTTACCAATATAAATGTAAATGAATAGATAAAAAGGATGTCTAATAACTGTCACAAGGGAGATTAAAACTTCAAAAGAAATTATATGGTTTTTATTAACTAAAAATAAAATTAAAAAATAAATTTTCTCCCTTCCTTGTTTTGATGAACTGAAATCATAATAACAAATAAATATAGGGGCGACCTATGTTCTAGTGGTTAGCGTAACAAACTACTAAGCCCAAGATCGCGGGATCGTAACCGGGCAGGTGGCCATAGGATTTTTTAAAGGGAGTAAAAAATACTTAGTTACGCCGTCCTTCGGAAGGGACGTTAAACGGTGGTCCCGAGCCTGTACGATGTCAGGTACTCGCTAAAAACCCCTATCATAATTAAACCTGGATAGGGAAAATTTAGAGCTCCCACTGTAACATCGAACGATTAGCCATAGCAGCATAAAGTGACGTTAAATGAACAAACAACAATAAAAAAATAAATAATACTTAATTTCGATTTGATTAAAAGAACCATTTGTATACAGTTTATCTATTCGTATAAATCAATAATAACGTATCAATACTCTTTAATAGGGAGAACTATTTATTTTAAATCCTATTAAAATCTTCTTCAGGGTTAAATATACAAGAACATTAAAATAATACGTAGTAAAGAATAAAAAAAAAATATATATATTGGGGTCTAGGGATGCCTTAAAGATATAAAATAAAATTGGGGAACCATTTGGGTAAATATATAAAAACAGAGGGAATAGTTATAGAGTATTATCGAATAAGTAATAAAAAGCAAAACAAATTAATCAAATGTATTCGAAAAAGTAGTTGAGTAATTAAATAATGATAATAATAATAGAGTAATAGAATGGACAAAAGGATAGATAATATATAATAGATAATAATTAGATAATCGATAATAGATATATATAATAGATAATAATTCATGCTCTAACAAATACAATATTTCAAACGATAGATGCCTGCGAACATAATTTTTAAGTTTAAGTTAGTTAAAGCAAATGATTCGGTGACATTGAGACGCCTTTCACTGTCAAAATTTATCTCCTCTCTCCGGTTCCACAAAAGCAAGCTGAAACTCTGTAGAGAACTTTCGTTTTATTAGCGAAGTAACGTGAGCCTAGTTACAAACATGTTTATTGTAAGCTAGGGCTTATCTAACAGTTTGTAAATGCTATCATACTCATTTTGTTATTTTGATCTGTTTAACGCCTTCAGTTTAGCTAAAACTAACAATAAAAATTTATCAGATCGAAACGCATGACACAGATGTAAGAATATTTAGGTGTGCTATTTTTAATAATAAAAAAAAATTTCTTTAGCAGAAACTGAAATTTCTATTAAAAATTAAAATTTATATAAAGTAGGAGGTAGTTGTTATATTAACAATAATATGATATATATGAGTGATAATGTATAATATTGTATTAAAAAGTAAAGTATGCTGTAATAAAAAAAAGTGTGTGTGTCAGCTCCAACACGCAACTGGAGTTTACCCGTTTCCGTTTCTAATGGATTTTAAATGTGTTCTTGTCAATTAATCCGCTATCTACTGATACTGATCATCGCCTATTATTTTTTTTAATTTGTAAATTATTTTAAAAAACTATTTTAAATTTATGTGGACCGTTTTAATTAAAATTATAAATATAGATTTGTAAATAAAAATTGATGTTTGATTGGAAAATAGTTGATTGGATAATTCAATGATCGATTGAATTGGTCAGGGGGTGCAGTGAATGATAAGAAAAAAATAAGCAAAATTTATTTTTTATTAATCGTGCCAACGTTGCAGGCCATCTTCAGATCAAATAGTGGGTGTTGTGACTTGTTATAAAAGTAAAACTGTCTCTGAACTCATATATATACATATATATATTAAAATCACAATTTGTATTACAATATACAATATAAATTCATATTTATATAACTTTCCAATACATAAACAATCAAACATTTTATATCATTACCTTTAATTTAACAGTTGAGATTTAATATTCTGAATTTATTTATTTGGTTAAATTTTGTCCTTTTAGTCCTTGAATGGTAGTTGTAAATTCTCACATTATGAAAGAAAATTGTGCCATGAGCTGAGCCATCTGATTGACAAGAGCTATTATGAGATTCGATTGGTCCGTCTGTGGTGGTTGAGGTATATGGGCGAAATTTTGAGGAGGCTCTGATGGTGGTGGAGCATGGTTTGACTGGTTGATGGTTGTGGTTCGGTTGTCATTTTGGTACCTTGTAAAAGATGCGTATTCTGCACCCGGGCAAAGTGTCATGCTGTTAGTCATTAGTTTGGGTATGTTTTGGTTAGTACTGATCTGCTTAGATCTCTTTTCCTCCATCCTTTTAGTTACTATTCCTTCTAATTTTTTTCTATGGAGGCATTTTCTATATGAAGCGACGTGCGCTCCCTCGCAATTTCAGCATTTTGGTTCGCCTAGTCACGGACATTCAGAAATGTTATGTGAGCCGCTGCATCTTACACATTTTACGGTGTGGTTGCAGTAGTTTTTGTGTGCCCAAATTGCTGACATTTATAGCACTGGGGCGGTAGGATATCCTTTATTGGGATCTCACAACTGAGAACATATATTGATGTGGCGTACTTTGTCTTGTATATCTTTGATAGTGATACCTTTTGGAACAGTTATCACTAAAGGTGATAATTCCATTTTCTTTCCGTCCGGTGCAGTCTTTTGCATACGTCTTGTGTCCGAAGCCTCAATAGGTTCTAATGCCTTTCTGCCATCAGATATCGGAATAGAAAGATCAAGATTTTTTATTACAAATTTGTTTGAGAGTTTTGTCTTGATTTTGGGTCCAAAACTATGGTACTCAATTCCGGGAGTTTTTAGATGTCTTTCTGATGTGGGTCGGTCGGTCTCTAATTGGAAGTTAAATGGATCTCAGTCCTCGTCTGTTTGATAAAATATTACTGTTAGTTTTTATTCGATTACTAATAATTAAAGTAATCATTTCCATATGTTTTCAATATAATTTAATTATTTAGGTAATTAATTAAGTAATCATATTTATGATAATTATTACAATAATTAAGTATATAAAAATGTTGATAACGAATTATTCATGATAAAGTATAGTAACCTGTTGTTTCGATATGACACGAGATTTCTTTTATTTGCTGAAAGTTTCTGCCAAACACGCAAATGTGTAGATGGATCGTTATGGGATTTTCCGAAACCTGTAATTTTTTAGTCGTTATATAAACCCGCTATATGCAGTTACTTGTTCTATGTTAGCTGGCAAGTAATGTAAATGTAACAACTCTTTTTCGAAGATATTTTCCCAAAATATTATACTGTGTATAATATACTAAAGTAGTTGTATACACTGTGTATTTATTTAGTGTATCTTTTTAGTAATCTTATAAGAAATTAGAATTGAAATAAGTAGGTGCAGAAAAAATATGTTGTTTTTTTTACTCCAACTGTTAATCCTTTTGGGCAGAAATTTATCTCCCAATGATATTTTGACCGTGTCGCAATAGCTTTCTTATATTCTTAAAATTAAGAAGGTGAAAAACATTTTAATATTCTAATACTTGTAATTTAAGCTCCACGGAGGGGTTCTGTGGGACTATCCTGTGACTCACCCAGCCACTATAAGCCTCCAGGCGGTAGCCTTTATTAAGGGAAAACCTTGTGGCTAAGCGAGATCATCTTCTTTGTTGACAACAACCGTTGTCTTAGAGTACAATATAGTAGCATTCATCTTTTCATTTATACATCTAATTCATTTATGAATCTAAGACTCTTCAAGGGTTGTAGTGGTGCAGGAATGAAAAAAATACTAACAATATTTATAGGTGTAAAAAAAAACCTGTACTACTACAACCCTTGAAATGGCCTGGGGTTCAGTACATGGTAGATACTGGATTGTTTCTTGGACAACGGTTAAATTAGAACACGCTCAACCACTAGATTCCCCACCCTTATTTTGAGTACCCACTTTATAGTGACTGGGTGAGCCCCAGGAGGGTCCTAGATCCCGCTAACAGATTAAATAAAAGTCTACCAGTGACCGTGATTTGAACCCAGAACCTTCGTCATGGCATCTCAATAGCCACTCAGCTCCATATAATACTTATATTTTTTTAAATATTATAAGTGTTCGAAATAGCGAAATATCCTATATGAAATTACATTTATGTTGTAAGCGATAGATAGCACAATTATATTATACTTAAAAGAAGATTTTTTTTTGTAAATAACATTTTATTTTCTCTCTCTACTAGTTTCGGTTCACAATTCCAATCGTTGCCGGTGTAACTATAGAACAAAATGATTAAACCAATAAATGACAAACAATAAAATAAAAAAAACTAAAGAGGCATATTTATAGGGAGCTTTATATTTTATATTTGTATAGCCATTGTTTCGGGGCCATTCAACAGGTGCTTGAGGCCCCCTAATCCCCATTTAGGACGCCCAATTTGCTATATATTGTCACAATTAGCTCTATCATTATTCCACTCGGCCTTTGACTATTTATAATCACTAATTCCTCCATTCTCATATCATTCTTGAATAGGCTCTACCCTAATTCACATTCATACACAGCTCATTTATTGTATTTAATCAGTAATATATACTTAAGGTATGGTTTTTTAAGGGTGATCTTAACGGAATCTATTCTAAAATGATAATTATGTCATTTAATGAATTGGGATCCCTTCAGTATCCCTTCAGCACACCATGACTTCATGAAGATTATTCCCCCAGTTTTATTTATCTCTCTATTTGAAGGTCAGTTGTAACCATGTTGACTGTCAGTCAATTGTAACGAAGATTACAGAAATAAAGGAATCGTATGTGTTGGTTAATAAGACTTATAATTAAAAAAATAAACATACTAGAAACAGTACAGTCTCTACCCTGTACGAAACCCAAGACCCTTCACGAGTCATATAGCGGGATAGTTATATATTGACTATATAATTATAGTGGAACAGGTTATTTCCCATCTGTTGGTCGATAGTTGGATGTTCTAATTTCAAGGTCCTTGTGTTATTATACTTATGTTTTGAATTGATAAGGTTATTTTTCAGGATGTAATTTTTTTAAAAAGTGAATACGCGACTCACTTTGTAAAGTTCGATTAAATCACGAAAATTTACAACTTATTACTTTAGTACTTCTACGAGCCTTACATTTCAACTGGTCTATATCGGCGACCAATTTAGTACTCAGTCAGACAAAGTACAATAATAGGGACTAATGTTCGATAAAATTTTATCTTTATTATCCAAATGATAAGCTGTGGGACAGATGTCGAAGCAAAAAGTAATAGCTTAAACAAACGGACTAAGATACTGTACTCTCTTTTTTCAAACTAATCGAAATTTAAAAGGATTATATATGATATGAAATATATTTATCCATATTTATTTATTTTCCTGTATTTGCGTATAAAAAGTACACGAGAAAATACAGGAATTACGTCTGAAATGAACTTATTTAAGAATACAAACAAGTAATTAAATAACTCCGAAACTGCTGTAGTTTTGAAGGTTATTAATTTTTATTTATCACATTAGTTTTTATTAATAAAAATACGAGCTCAATATCATGTTTTTTTATTTATTTTAATAATACGTTTTTACGTTACTTTTTGTCATATAGTTTACCTATATATAATTATTCACAGTAGAAAACATGATTTAAAGAAAAAAAAGGGATTAGTGAAAGGGGCAGAGGCTATACTAAACCAGCATGACCTAACAGTCTTGAAGGGGTGGTATCGTAAGCCCAGCGCGGCGGCAGTCACAAATAAGTATCTCACTTTAAATCTCAAATGTTAATTTTATTTATTGCATGTTCAGTTTTCCCGGTTCTTTTCACTGACATGAAATATTTGATTGTTTTTATTAGTTAAATCTAATGAGCTTTTTAATTTAAAATTCATTAAAACTTATGTAAAAAATATCATTTATTAAAGTTTCTACGGATAGTTCTTGTGTTTGACGTTCAAATAGTAATTTATTAGGCTCATCAAATTTAGACCACACAAAAATAATACTTAACTCTAATTTCTCCATCACAGTTTGTCCTAATTTGAATTTTAGATTTTACTTTTCAGTTCGAATAATTATTTATAGTTAATTTTTAATAATTTCTCTATCGGTGCAAAGTTATTTCGCCCAAATTTATGGTTTTATTACTCCTTATATGCCTAGACATATTCACTGAGAAATTAGGAGGCCATATCTTTCTGACTAGTATTTAATTTAAGCTACATATGTGAAAACTGTAATATAAAGTATAATATATAATACAATTTTCTTACATCTTCAACAATAATTAATAAGTTTAATCGCTTCAATAACAAAATGCAAAAAATTATTTTAAGAACTAATCTTCATAGAATATTATTAATAGTAAAAATGGCTGACTTGTATGCCTTTTTATATATTTTCGTTGGATTGGAAAAAACTAATGCTTGCTATTATTTTTGTGATGCTTTAGTATGTATACTTTTTTTTCGTTTTAATCTCTGTTGGTGAGATTAAAACGAAAAAAAAGTATTTTATATAGAGTTTTAACTTATGGTAATAAAACTGTTTCCATAAGTTTTTTTTTCAATGTTCACAATATATCATAGAAAGAATATTTTGATTTTTAAAAAGTTGCAATTTATCACTGTAGTTTTCTATCTAAATAAAAGAATATTTATTACGCAATTACTTTTTGTTGTTTATATGATATATTACCGGCAGTGATAATTTATTCTCCTTATACGATTATATAATTACTTTTATTTTTTATTAATAGCAATTTAAAATTATCTAAATTGCTGTATAAACTGCCTTAAAATGATAAGGTGAAGGAAGATGCGCTGGTTACAAGCAACTATAATCCCAGTTGTGGACGGCTGACGCAAGCAGGGCTCCTCTTACGTCACTGGCTACTAGCCATTCATGTATAACGGACCCTCCTACCGCTACTAACCATTCCGCTTTATGCGTCACCAACATACCCACCCCTGTTTCCTATATCTATTCCACCCTTGTACATATATACTACCAATCTATTATTACTTTTTACATAAAATTATTGATTATCTTTAAAAAGCTACAGAATTAATGTTTTCATATTAAAATATAATAACCAATCGTCCAAATTGCGGATATGCTTTGAGTTAGTTAACAAAACCAAGAAATTCAAAAATTCTGTTTTTTATATCCTTAACTTTAAGTAGTGCAGTGATATCGTTAATATAAATTAACAGATGACTATATATATATCTTTGTTTTTCGATAGCAAAAAAAAGGTGTATATTTCTATAACCTTATGTGTGTACCGTTTAATTCAATATTTTTAATTTTTTCTGTAGGTAAATAAAAATGTGATGAAGATATCCCTTAGTATATAGAAGACTAGAAGAGTTTTCTTTTTCTAAAAAAGTTGATATAGTTATTTTTAGATTTTTCAGTTATTCGTGGGTGAAAAACAATACATGAGGCATTCAGGATCAAAAGCGGATAACTCCAACATTACAAAACGGGAATTTTTCTCGTTTTTTTGCTTGTATATTCAAGCAATTTTGTCTAAAAGTAGTTCGACCCACCCTTTCTTGTGGTTTTCATCTGAACCTGAATTTCAGGAGCATAAAATTGCTTGACTAAACCAGCGAGAAATGCGTAAAAGTCAATTTTTGAAATTTTGGAGTTATTATTTATAAGGAGTTATAATTTATCCGCTTTTGATCCGGAAGTGCTTATATGAACAATCTATATACATTTCCTTCAAAGTTTAATTAATACTAAATCAACAATGCCAATAAATATGATATTTTAGTAAAATATATTCTACTTCATGGTGTGTACTAGGACAACATTAAAATCGACTTATTAAAGGTATTTTTTTTAATGCATATTAAACATGCATATACATTTATTCCATGCATTAGGTTTTTTTTTAAACTCTTTAGATGTAAAACAAAATGTATTTGAGGATTTGTTTGCGAGTGCTTCATACATAATAGATTTATGAAAATATTTCGTTTATTCACTCACTTAGTACATATTTACATTACTTCATTATCTAAATTTTTTAGCTATTGATTTCTCGTAATGTATTTATACTCTATAATTCTTATTATGCACTCCAAGCATTACATAATCAGGCTTAGGGAATCATATTCTCTCGAAACATTTTATAATAAGTACACAATAAATAATTGTTGTGCTTATAAAAACGGTATCTGTTAAATAAAAGAAATCCCAGATATTTCTGCTATTTAAATAATATCATTACGAGAATCAACTTTTACTTTGGACAATACCGAAAGATTTTATTATAATTCAGTTTCATATCTCAAATAAGCATACTAAAAGCACTTGTAAATGTGTTTATGCACTTACTGATATCGGTTAATGGAGTGTCTAGTAATTTATACTTTAAAGAATAGTTTTCTTTATTAATACAAAAATATAGCTTTTATAAAACTGAAACTGTATTTTTGTATTTATTTGACGTCACTTTATGTCCATATTCAACTGACGATATTGCAGTGAGAGCCATAAAATTTGCCCAAACAAAGGTAATTACAATAGGGATCTTTAACGAGTACCTTAAAGTATTGATTCTTAATAATTTCTCTAGAGTCAATAATTTAAAAGTCTCAACTATTAGATCGGAAAAATCCTAGACCTATAGAGTTGTGGAATAGATTATTAAAAAATGTTGATTATATTAAAATATAAGTGAGAATACAAGAATTCAATTCTCATTAATCGATATTTCAGGTATTTATCGTATATATTTATGTACCTAAAAAAATTATTGTAATTATTATAGGATTAATGTAAGGAAGATTAAGGGCTATGGAGAGAGAGATATATAAGAGAGCTGATATAGGGATGAGAAGATCCGGGGACAGGATTATCGATTCGTGTCAAGTTGCAAACACTGGGTCGGAGGGTCACCACTCCCGGATTAGTACTCCCTCTAATACACTTTCCTTAGGGGAGCATGTTACTTACTACTTAATAAACATAAGTATATATGTTACCGCGTAAATGAATAGTATTATCATTATAATTATTTTTAAATAAAGTAAATAAAAAAGTATTTAAGAGAATTGTAGTGTCGTTTCATATAGAATGTCCGTTTTCAAATAGAATGTTGTATAGTTAAACAACTGTCGTGAAACCAAAACATTTTAATTAAAAATACTTAAGCTCATTTTTAAATAATTTTTCCAAGCGTATTAAACAATTTTCTAAATCCAAGAAATAAAACAATCAGGGTTTTGTGATGAAATAAAGTCTGAAAATGTGTTTTTGTCTTGAAAATCATTTCAAAAAGTTTACCCTCAAGAAAGTCGTCCGAGTTTCCGACAGGATGGATATCTGTTATATATATATATATATATATATATATATATATATATATATATATATATATATATATATATATATATATATATGTGTGTGTGTGTGTGTGTCAGGCAAATAACATGTTTGAGGTAAAACTTCATAACCCTGATCTGCCCTTGTCGTGTAAGAGTATAAGTTTTTTCTGATTAACCAATTGCTTTATAATAAGTTTTTATAGCACTCTGTGTAGAAAGGAGAAATGAATTAATTTGTGTGACCGGATAAAAATTTCTCGAACCAACGGGGAATGGTCCGTTCGTTACAAGACCCTTTATCGAATGCGGTGGGTACGTTTCATGCAGTTTGGGCTGCCGAGTGTCTAAATTTAAAAACATTAAAAGAATTACACAAAAATCGCGGGTTTCCACGTTTATATTTGATGGTATACTAAATTTTAAAAACCTGTCCCACTACTACCCATCTCAGTATGTGGAAGAAACTATACTATTTCTAGAACAGCGGTTGTACAGGTAAGACGATGCTTAATCCCCAGGTTTTCCCCCAATTCATGTTACCCACTTTATAGAGAACGGGTGAGCCCCAAGAAGGTTAAGTAAATCATCTGCCGCCGCCGGATTTAAACCCTGAATCTTAGCCACGTTAATTCACCGGTAAAAGAAATGTTTTTTCAGTTGTAGATAGTTTGGAAACAAGGAGAGGACTAGTAACAGATAATTACATTCTGCAAACATAAACACAAACTATTGACGTAATAAAAATAGACGAGGAAGTAAGAAATCTTAGAGAGAGAAGAGGTCGGTAGAATGCTAGAGAAAGTTGAAGAAAATAATGTGTAAATTGATTGTGGGTAGACTGATGAGGTTGAGGATTAGCGATGTGAAAGTTGGCGAATGAGTTGCCATTTTGATTTAGAGTCGACTCGTGAGGAAAGGAAAGGGCTTCGTGATAGTAATTGGATTTCGCTAGTCCGATTGTTGCCCCGTCAGGTTGCCGAGTATACTAAATGCCTCGTAGTCTTCAGCTAGTAGTGTACAACTATACCGTCTACTAGTTGTCGCAGGAATCCTATACAGGTCTATGATTTCTTGACAATCCCAAGGAAGGGCCAAGCCGGAAGATAAGGTTTTTATGTGGGGGATGAAGATCTAGGCTATGAAGGAGCAGTGTAGCTTAGCATCTAGACTGCTGAGTTGCTGTGCTGAAGGATTGAGGTTCAAACCAGGCTGTGGCAGATAAATTAGTTGCTCTGTTAACAGCCATTAAAGAGACCCTGTGGGTTCCAAGACCCTCCTGGGGCTCACCCAGTCTCTATAAAGTGGTTACTATTAATTGAGGAAAAAGCCTGACGGTTGAGCGTGATTAAGGACAAGTTACCTCCCTTCGCAAACTGAAAAAAGGATTTCAAGGCCAGGTGAAATGTTTTATGGATTGACATCTTCAAGAGTAAAGAAAGTTTGCTATTTGCAATCAGTTATATAGAAAACAAAATTTGATATTTAGGTTTTTTCTCAATTATATAATTACAACGTCATAACTATACAGTAAATTACAATCTGCTAAGAATTTTTGCATTATGCGAAAATTAACTTATGATTATGATTAAATTATTAAATCTCTTAGCCACAGCATGTGTTTGGATTTTTACTGGGTGTAAGTGTTAGTGAAAGGGGTTTCTTCTTGCAAATCAGACTGATATGAAAACATTTTGAGACAGTGCAATAAAGTTTAGAACAAACAAACACTTACGTAGTACATAGAATATCGCTTCCAATATTTTTAACAATGATTTTACTGGTACAATTCCAATAATTTATTGGTTGTTTAAATTCTTGGCAAAATTCCATAGCTATATCTCACTTGTTCAGAATGATTAACAATTATTGGTGAGGAATGGATAAACATGGGTCTTATGATTATTTTGTGGATGATAAATCGGTTATTTCTTTATAATGGCATGGAGAACCCACACCATACCGACAGTAAAACAACTGATCTAAGCCTTGGATATAAAACAAAGAACGTGGGGTACTATATATGTTTTTTATTTAAATTTAAATGAATTTGGTCACAATGTTCAATTATTTCATCAGTGTTGTATGATAAATATGGCGTTAGTTGATTGATCATACAACCATACCAAGTAAGCATACTTACTTGTAGTAACAAAGAGTAGATTAATTTGCTGAAACACCTCTCTCCTACCTTCTAATACTTGTTGAAGAATTGTTGCGTATATCTTACGCTAAACTACTTTTGAGCAATGCTGTGTACTTACATCCAGTACTAAGTCATTCGTTTAGATAATTTACTTGTTTTTAGATTTCTTATTAATCGGGATTCTCAATTGCTTAAGAATGATTACCGGCTTTACATGTACTGTCTTATGCTGGACTTTGTTTATGTTGAATAGGAAGTGATAAATGTTTTTTCTCTCGGATGTTTTTTCGAAAAAAGCGTTTTAATAGATTGTTTCCCATGTTTCGCACGGTTTAACATGATATTAAACACAAAATAATATTTACTTATTAAATTAATTTTATGTAACTTTAAGCTTGGGAAAAAATAGTAACACCTTTTTAGATAACGGGACGTTTTCATAGACTTCAATATGGGTTCCATTCAAGGAATACCATCCAGAATCTATTCAGCTTATTTCTTCCTCGTACTATGGGCTTTGTTTGTCATTTATCAGCCCGTAATTCCATGTCCATAAGTTTTTATAGCAATTGTAATGATTTTCTATTTGCTTGTCGATTTTTTTACATGTACAAGTATAAGGGAGTAGAATTTTGTTAGTCAAGTACTAACTATATATTGTCCTATTAAAAATATTCCAGTTATTGTAAGATATTTTGGGTTTCTCGTGTTTAACGCAGAAACAAGTCCATGCCGGTTTTAGATGCTCTAAGTATGTATTTAATTAATGTTTCGTAATAGTAATAATTTAAAAAATATAAATATGTTAGTTAAATAATAAATAAATTTCAGGATACTTCAACACTTACAAGATAAACTTTAAATGGTCCCATTCATTTACAAAAGGCTCATATACATAACTATTATAAGACCTATTTGTACTTACGGAGTTGAGCTTTGGGGCTCCCAATAAGCCATCGAATTCCTCTCGTATTCAATCCTTGCCAAGTTCTGTTATATTTTTCGTGGTTTATTCTCTTCTTTTTTACCCTTACTAATGGCCCTCTGACCTCCAGCATCCTTTATTAATATCACACAGGTTCCGGTAGAACAAATCCGATACTTAGGTTTACATCTTGACAAATGTTTAACTTGGAATCTTCCTAGAACTGGTCTGAAAATAAAACTGCTTGCAGTTTCAGACTACTGCAAAACTTACTAAACAAACACTCTAAGCTCTTAATTATTTACAAACGGGTCATATACATGACAGCCATTAGACCCATCTGGACTTACGGAATAGATCTTGGGAACTCCAGTAAGCCATCGAATTCCTCTCTTATTACAATCCAAAATCCTTTGTAAAATCCTCGATGCTCCTTACTTTATTACTAATAAAGTCATCCAAAATGACCTCAACGTCCCGTTTATTGCTGATTCGAACCGTACCAGATATCAGTCCTTTCACGACAACCCACTCAAACCCACTACTTTCAAACCTAGCTACTTGTTTAAACCTCGATAATCCTCTGAGGATTCTGAAATGAAGATGGTCTAGTGACCTCCTAAGTTGAATTTATTAGCTGCATACTATCACTGGGAAATTTCTCTACTTTCCTTTATCCATGGCATAAGATTTATATACATCCAAGGAATCAAATCACCCTCTTTATAAAATTGGTGGTCTTCTCTCAACAAAGTTCGTCGGTTTAAGCATTCCACTTTACGTTCCACCTAATTTTGTGTTCAGTCTCTTCAGAGTTTTTCATACATTGAGAAGTTTCTTTGAGTACTACCAGTGGATTAGTTTCTCTTCTTGCCTTCATCTCATGATATAATGTTTCATTCATTTTATTTACTTTTAGTATTTTTACAATACAGTATTCAATTTCAATAAACAAATTTTTAAAATAAACTGGTACATCCATTTAAATTATGTACCATTCATGTTATACGATTGTTACAATGCTACAAGTAAATATAATCCAAATCCTACTTTTAAATCTTAAGGATCGCAGGAATCAAATATTTTTTCACCCTCTTTCTAAAATATGTGGTATTTAACAACGAAGTTCATCGCTTTACAGATTGCACATAATTTTGGCTTCGGACCCTTCAGGTTTTTTCATGCTTCCAGAGGGTTTTTACACATCCATAACCTTGAAAACTCTGGATTGTAGAGTAGAGTACGTTGCTCCCGTAAGGAATGATGAGAAGAGAGGAAGAGAGAAAGAGATAGGAGAAGAGAGAGAGGAGAAAGAGAAGACTAAGTGGGCTAGGACGAGGAGCTATTGTCGACGGTTGCCCTGGCAGCGGGCCTCGCAGAGCCGGCAACACCGCCTATCGAACTCCCTACCTCCTCCTTCACCCACTCTTCCGTCGTCCCTCTTCATGAGAACAATAACAATATTACTCTCTTTAAACAATATATATGCTATATTAACATATTAGGAATTTTTCAATATGAATAGTACAGAAAAGCTATGTTCTATTCACTATTAAAAGCATTATGACTGAGTACTATTGAGTAAACACCTGTACCACTATGCTCATGGTGGCTCTAAGGTGTAGTACATGGTAGGGACTGAACTGATTCTAGGATGGTGGTTGCGCAGGGAGGTTATTAGTCCTAGATCACGCTCAACTCCCAGATTTTACCCCTATTTCTGAGTATTTCTGATTACCCACTTTATAGAGGCTGAGTGAGCTCCAAGAGGGTTCCAGATCTCGAAGGATTCAGCCCCAGCTGGCAATAGATCGAATAAAAATCTGCCAGCAGCCGGATTTGAACCCGGGACCTTCTGCACGTTAACTCAGAGCTCTCTACCACTGACTACTCCACTATATTTTATTGAATAACGTGGATAATGAAATAGCTTGAGTTAAGTTGAAATAGCTAATCGTTTTATATTTTCTGGTCTACAAGGTCCATAAAACCGAATCGCCAGAACTTTGGTTTCAGATTTACTGTGTTCATGAGCGATTATATATACTGAACATAGTAACTTTAATTTTTTTAGATTTGGAATTGTCAAAATAAACGAGGAAGTGTATCGGTGTTTCTTCTTAAACTCAGGAAAAACTTTGTATTGGTAATACACACATTTAATGTTGCCGTGTTGAAAGTCCCGGGTATTTAGCCTGTTAACAGCCGAGAATAGACCTTGTGGGATCTGTAGACCCTCTTGGGGGAAAAAGCTGGTGCCATAGCATGATCTAGAAAAAATCATCTCACAGCATAATCTTTCCCGTAGATACAGTACATGCTCTATGACTAGACCATTAATGGGTTGTAGTGGTGCAGGTTTTTTATTTCATCCCAGGTACCTTTGTCTACCCATAAGAACGATATAGCAGCAGGAATTGAAATGTCGTACAAATACCAAAACTTCCATTTTATTCAGAATCCATCCTCTTTGAATTCCTACAAAATGACATCTACAGTGAAGTACCAAAGAGACATTTAATAAAACAGATATTTTGACGGTAAAAATTGGAATTAAATACACGGAACAAAATTATTTTTTTTCCCAGTCCTGATAATTTGACTGAAACGAAACGTTGGAATATAATTAAATATTGCCGTTATGGAAAAATCGAAATTGATAAATACAACGGTTGATATTATTGAAGAACTCGAGTATTAAAAATAAAATATATCGAAACAGGACTTGTAGATAGTCACGTGTTTCTTAAGAAGTCTGGATACACCATCTCTTCTTCAACTCCCACCTCGGACCATTTATCAGAGACAAATACGGCGAATAAAAGCTTCGAATAGAGATTAGATATGGGGCAATGAATTTTTGTAATAGTTTATGAAGAAAAATCTTGTATTTATCGGAATATTCTTTTCTTTTGAAATTAAAATACGGTATTTATAAATTAAAATAGTTACATATAAATTCAACTAAACAAAATTAAATTAGAGTATTTATGTTAGGTAATGAAGCATTTTATTTTCGCAATCTTACAAGAGAGTAGCTATCAGAAAAAAGAAAGAAATATTGTTTTAACTCAAAGACAAGAATTCAGAACGTCTTGCATATTTTCAATTTTCAATTAGCTACTTAATTTAAATAATACTTGATTGAAACAACTTTCATTTTAAAATTATAATTAATGAATCTGGAATACTACGTCAAAGGACGTAGGGGCCATACTCACTCCGGCATAACTTAACGGCATTGCTGGTTTAGTATCAAGGTCGGATTGAAGGTTGTAGGTCTAAATTATTCACTTTTCTTATTGTTATGTAATATATCAACTATTAAATGTCTTCAGTTGTTGTTGATGTTAGATATTTTTATATCGAAATTACGTTTAGATTGAACAAATCAATTCCTCTAAACTAATACTTTCGATTGATGATTAAAAGATATTTTTATTTCATTAAAATAGTACAAAACGACGATCGAATGAAAAAACATCTTAAATATTTTTCTAGGTTTTGTCTATTTTCATACCTTTCTATGCATAAGTATTTTTCAAGATTAGCATATAATAAATGAGCATGAAAATAAAATAAATTTCTAAGGTTTCTAGAACCTAACTGACAATAAGTGGTCTGAAGGCATCATTAAAATTTCAAAATCATAAAAATTACTTATTGATCCCGTCAGCATATTGCCCGTTTGTGGAGTGAATATTTTTTTAGAAGCACGAAATTGTTGAAGAGAAGATATTCATATAATTACTTAAATCTCGATTAATATATTAAAAGAGGAAACTTCTAGCAATAAGACAAACATGTGAAACTCATAAATAACCTATATTACCAGGAGCAATTCCTGAAAACCTGCAGTTCAGGGGAGGACTTAACCAATACGCAGAGTAGAAGTGATTTGTTTTAGCAATTTTTTAAAATAAATTATTTTTTCGAGAAGAGGGGGTGGACCGCAAAAGATGAGTAAAATAAGATAACTCATAACGTTAAGAATAGTAACTACCGATTTCCTAGGATCATTATTCTAAAATCATATTTTTAAGAACTGCTTTGGTATGTACAAATAGTTTCTTCTAGTACTTAAAATTTTTAACCAAACTATCGTCCTCCATTCTTTTCAGCCTCTTCTTATGATTCTTCTCAATCTTATGATTCTACCAGATATTGGTACGAGTATATATACAAGGTGCCACGTGTTGGGCAACAATTAAACTTTTTTAAATATTTTTAACACCTTCATCAAGGATCACATAACATTGAAAATTATTATACATTGTATAATATTATAATATAAACAAGCTTTGTCTACATTTTCCACGCATTGAACCCCAGAATCCATCCTTCAAACTTTCCCGGAAAGAGCAAGTTTATGGAAACGTCTTAAAACATATATTGAAAACCACCCATAGGGAATCACGGTGAAACTTGAATACTTTTCAAAGGTGGGTTAATTATTTTGGTTGCCTATTAGGCATTCTAGCTTGCTTGATCTCTCTGTAGTATATCCCTGCTCCAGTGAGGTTTATTATCCTAGTCGGATTCTGTGGTAATGTTTCAGTTAATTTTGTACTAGTAAGTTATAGTATCCAGCTAGAGTGCAGTGGAATTTTTGTAGTATTTTTTATTACGTCATCCAGGAGTCGTATGTCCAGGTATTTGTGTATTGATGGGTTAGTTGATGATTTGAATAGTATGCAAGTTGGAATTTTCCTTGAGCTTCACACCTGTCTGGCCTAAGTCCATAACGGTATAAGTATTATGTTACAATATCTTTTTTAGTTACTGAGAGTTTATTTTTATAGTTTAACATTCTCCTTAGGAATAATGATCTTTGATACAAGCCCTTTTTTCAGATTTGCCACATATCATTTCCCAGTCAGTTTCAGTCTATCGTAAGACCCAAGCATTTTGTCTTTGTATATCTGCTCAAGTAATGGGATTAGTGATAAATTCGGATAAAATCCGTCGAAAGTATTCGGGTCTCGTCATACTGCAAGCAGTGATCCAGCGTCTGTAGGATGTCTTAACTGTACATAGCGAACAAAAATAGACCTAAAACGCTCTCCAGAGACACTACTGCATGCTTCGACAATAGTGAAAATGTTTCTCATCCTCATTAATTGCTCTAAAATGACCCATAATTCCCATGAAAAGAACGTGCTCACATTAACTTATGCCATACTGTTATTTTCAATTGTATTAGAGTACTACCAACACGTAAAGTCTACATGTCGATTTCATGTTACGTGATTCTTGTTCGCTCTATAGACTTCCTCCTTTTATATTTCTTCTATGTTTTGCAGTTATTCTTAATCTTCAGTCTGTCTTTTTTTTTTCGTAAATTATTGGTACAACTTATTTTATTTTCATTCTTAGGCTTTTATTTTTCTCTGTTATATTCCAAATGTCCTCGTGAACTTGTAACTTCTGTTACAATACAATACAGCTTATACAATACAACATCTGTTACTCTATTACTAACAGTGGGTAGTTCCTCTACTTTCCAAATACTAATGTATGTATGCATGACCTTATATCTACAGCCCCGGTGAATGAGTGCTTAGGTCTAATTTTCTCCAAAACAAGTTTCTTGTACGCGTTTCTTTTAAGTTTCTTGTAATAAGCGGGATCGAGTTATTTTCGAAGTGAACAAGGGGCTAAGTAAGGCATTGTGTTGAAAAGGAGTTACTGTTTATATTACAACACCATTTAAACCCAAAACCTACTATAATGATACGATTTAGAGGTGGGCAAAAATAGTTCCGTTTACTGAATCGTTCCTTTTGAGGTAGTTCATTCTAATGAACTAGTTCAATGAACTACATAGTTCATTTTTCAAAAGAACTAGAAATGTACTGAACTAAGACAGGAAGGGGTAGAAACTAAGAGGTCTAATGAACTAGAAAGGTTCTAGAAAAAATAAAAAACGCTTCTATCTTATTTCTACATTTATTTTATGTTGTTTACATTTACGTCCGCTGTCTTTTTCCTAAATAATATACCTTGTTTCTTCCATATTATTCTTTACATTTAATTCACTCATTTTAAAAACTTTAATATTTACTTTCTTATTAATTTCCATACCCTGATAATTTGTTTTCCCGTTTTTCTTATAAACAATAAGAAACTCGTTGCTGATAATTGTCTTGTTTTAAAACGCAAAGTGGGGCCTATCTGGGACACTTTTTCTTTCAATTAAAAATATTTAAGAAAACTTATAAACTACTTGCAAAGAATGGGGGGCGCTGTATGTGACTATCTGATTCTAGGCAATCGCTCCGTCCAGTTCCTTCATGTTGAGTTGACAGCGTCTTCCGAAGAGCTGACCTTATCTCTGAGGGTGAAGGTAATAAACCCTAAGGGTCGTTTTACTCCACCTGGCCTAGGACCCTTACCGTATTAACTTAGGTACTTCTAATGCTTCGGGTAGTCACATATAGCATTACCCATTGTCCAAATACAAAAAAACAGAAATATACCTTTTTTTCAATTAACTAATGTTTAAAAATGTACAATCTCCAAATAAATATCTTGTTAATTATTTAATATAAAATTTGTAATTCATTGGTAATTTAAACAAGCAAATAAATTGAATTTTCACTTGATCCAAACTAATACAGACTACACATTTAGGAACTCGTACACAACACGATTAAACCCGAAAATGAGGAAAGAACGAACTAGTTCACTTAGTTCAGTCAGTATTAGTCTCCGGATCTAGTTCAATGAACTAGTTCGTTAACGTACTAGCCGGAGAGTTTCCGTGAATGATCTAGTTCAATGAACTAGTTCGTTAACGTACTAATTCATTGAACTAGATCGTTCACAGACATCTCATCTCTACTGGTGAGTGGTGTGAACTAATAAGAACTATAGTTCACCATAACAGAGAGCGCTCTTTATAGTTCATTTTCCGGATCTAGTTCAGTGAACTAGTTCGTTCACGTACTTCTCATCTCTTATATGATTCCGGTTATCGAAAAGCAGTTAACTCTCTCTGGACAAAATCTGACGTAACCGCTTATTCACTGGGGCTGTAGATTTAATCAATGATAATATTTACTTGTTGTTTTGTTCAATACAGCGGTAAATCTCATTAAATAAATTTAAAAAAAAAGAAAAGAAAAGCATACAAGCCAACATTTCGCTGATTCTTTATCAGCGAAGAGTAACCATAACATTGATGCTGATTAGAGATAGTACACCTTAGATCAATAGTCGTGTTTTAGACACTTATACCTTTCTAACAATAACTTTTTTAACTTTATATGAGTTTACCCATTTACTAATTACTATTATTGATTTTACATTTACGAAATGAATCACTTGGAGGCACTATCTGATAAGGACAATCGCGAATTAGGAGATAACCGCGATATGACTTACCCCTGATCGATCGTCGACGAATTCATAATTATTCTAATATCGACAACAGCTATATTACTTGTAAACAAAGACAATTTGTTCAGGTAACTTTTTAATAATAATAGTGACTTAAATGAATCTGAGTTTGGTAGACAGACTTTTGTAGCACTAATTAATGCAGAACTGACTCCGCCAGCTCTTGCAGCACTTGACCCCCTTCTCAGCCGGGTCAGCAAAGATGATAGATAATTCCGGATACTCCAGTTTCCTCTCTAACTCCTCCTTTTAGCTCTATGTATACCTTCATCGGCATTATGGAGAAGAATCCTCTCCGTTTTAGCCCTCTTTATGGAGTTATTGGATAGGATAACAGCATTGTAATTGGCTAAATTTATAAAATGTCTTTCATGAAAAGAAAATAAGTTTCTAGTTATAAAAAAATACCAGTAAAGATGTTCTTAAATTGTAAAGTTGTAAAGTATAAATTCTTAAATATATCAAATTTGTTGAGAAGTCATGCGATTGACCAAAATTATTTGGTTGATAAAATCTTAAGCACGTAATATTTTCATAAATAAAATCAACTATGGAAAATTTATTTTATAGCACCTATTATAACATAAATTTACAAAAGTCATAGTGAGCTAACAAAATATAATAAAAGAGTGGTCCATCGTTGCTTCGTTTCTAATTTATGATGAGCGTAATTTAAATTATATAAGGTATACTTTTTTTTTTTTACCTGTACCACTACAACCCATAAAGGGTCTGGGGGTTCAGTACATGGTAGAGGCTATACGGTTCTGCAAGGAGGTGACTTGTCATAGGCCACGCTCAACCGCCAGATTTTCCCCCTTATTTTGGGTACCCTATTATTATAATATTTTATAAAGGCTGGGTGGGCCCCAGGAGGGTCCTAGATCCTATATGATCCATCTCCCGCTGCAAACAGACTAAATAAAAGTCATGGCCTGCAGCGGGATTTGAAACAGGATTTCCGACATGGCAACTCAGTGCTCTAACACTGAGCCAATAAGATAGAAATACACTTACTTATTATATGACTCTGGAGATATTATATATCTTTATGTTTCTTGTACCAACGATATATTATAACAAGTTACCTATATATTACAACTGTATTTCGATGAATCATATACACGCCGTCAAATTATATAAATTAAATTCGCAATTCTCTAGCCATACAACATGCATACTCAAACACTTATGTACCACTCTAATTGCTTCGAGATTCTCATTTTAGCTCTAGGTATACCTTCATTGTCATTACGAAGAAGAATTCCCTCTGTTTTATCATTTTTTATGGAGTTATTGGATAGCAGAAGAGCGTCGTAATTGACAAAATTTATAAAATAGTTTTCATCCTTCCATTCATTTTTATGGAATATAGTACATTTTCCGTTCTGGTATTGTGGACTGCATATTGGATGTAAATTGGTTAAGAAAATTAAAGGTATCATATAAATTATACCTTGTTATTATAACTGAAGTATAAAAAAGTTAATTATTGGTGGTGATACATATGTGTTCTAGACATGGTATGTACTGCATGTATATTGCATTCTTCTGGGTAGTTGGTGATAGGGTTGGGTGATACTCGATAGTTAGCACTATCGATAGGGCGATACTATCGGCTGAAAACTATCGAATACTATCGATAGTTTTTCGATAGCTGCTTCTTTTTTTTCCAAACCTATTGACTAAAGAATTTCAACTAATTCAATCAAATTCAATTACTTACCTACTATTTAAAAGTTTCTGGATTATAAATTATAAGATTATATCATATAGATGGAAAAAAAATTTATCTGAATTAAAAAAATTATTTAGAATTTATATGTTTACAATAACAATGAACAAATCAAATCTTCAGAAAAGAAAAATAACAAAATAGTTAATTTCAAGAGTCAAGTGTGCTCCTTGAGGCTTAAATTTCCCGAAAGAAAAACTGCATTTCTAGTTGAACATTTAAGAATTGTAGAAAAAGATCCCTAATCAAAGAAGAAGTTAAGGTTATGAAAACCTAGAAGAGCCAATGCTCAAACCCGCGGATTTGGTTTGTTTGCACAAGTGTGAGACTACGTTTTCCACTCAACATAATGTAATTAGTAATTTCAGAGAATTAAATAATGACACGTCCGGTGCGGAATCAAAGTTATATAAAAGAGATCCCTTGAGCTCTTGGAATTCCAAGTTCAATTTCAAAAGAACTCGACACTGGACAAAGACAGAACAGCATAATTCCGAGAGTTTCAAAAATTGAGGGTAAAAAAGATCACAACTATCGATAGGTCGACACTAGCGATAGTGCCCATCGATAGGCATGACATATCGATATATAGTTAGTAACTATCGACTATCACCCAACCTATCGAATATAACTTGAGTAAACAAAATTTAATACAGTAGTGGTACACCGTTGATTCATTTCTTATTCATAATGAACATAATTAAGTGAACGGTGAATGAAACCTAAAAAAAATTTATATTATAATTAATACACATATTTACTATATGATGTACGATTCTGGATATATTATATGCCTTTATGCTTCTTGTACCTGCGTTATACTATAACTATTTATCTATATAATAATATATTTACAAACTGATGATTTGATGATTTACAACTGAATATCATGTACACGACTTCAAATTATTAAATTAAATACACAATTCTCTACCGATAGAACATACATATATCCGGCGCAAAAATGAATTGGGATATTGCTAATGTGGTTGAATATACTTTACCTGGCATTTAAATTAATATATATTTAATAAACATATTAATTGAGATAGGACATAAATTTAATATAAAGAACTTTCATCTTTTTGTGGACTTTAGGGACGCCTATGACAGCATTAACCGGGAAGAACTTTACAAGGCACTGAAGGAGTTCGACATCCCCGACAAATTGATAAGACTGATAAAGCTGACTATGAGAGATGTGAGGTCTACTGTGCAGATCGGAGGGCAAAGAACAGAATCGTTTCCCCTCAAGAAAAGGACTACGCCAAGGAGATGCGTTAGCATGCCTCTTATTTAATTTCGCGCTTGAGAAGGCAGTGATGGATGCTAGTCTGCAAACCAAAGCGACAGTTTTCACTCGGATGGTCCAGCTCTTGGTATATGCAGATGATGTGGATATCGTAGGTAGGTCACTGGACTCTGTTAAAGAGGTTTTTCTAATCCTGTTGGAGGCCGCCAGAACACTAGAGGTCAATGAGGGGAAGAATAAGTTGATGGTCACAGGGGAAGTGACCCATCCTGGTGAGACCATCAATATTGGCCGTTTAGCTTTGAGAAAGTTGCCATTTTGGGTTCAATAGCGACGGAGAATAATGCACCTGAGGTCGAGGTAAGGAAACGAATATGGATGGCTAACAGCTGCTACTTTGGGCTACGCAAGGAATTCTCCTCACACCTTCTATCACGGCAGACCAAGCTCCATCTGTACAAAACATTAGTCCGCCCAGTTTTTTGTATGGATCGGAGACATGGGTAATGATCAAGCTAATTGAGATTGATCTCTTAGTCTTCAAAAGAAAGATCCTCCGAGGAATCTTCGGTGGAGTATACCTAGATGGAAACTGGAGAAGAAGAACAAACAACGAAGTTTATTCAATATTCAACGAAGTAGATGTGGTTTACTCCTTAAAAATTAGAAGCCTGCGATGGACTGGATATGTGGCTAGAATGGAGGACGAAGGCATTCCAAAAAAGGCTTTTACAAAACCTCTGTACGCCACGAGAAGATGGGGAAGACCGAAGCTGAGGTGGTCGGATAGTGTAGAGAGAGGCACGAGGGATATTCTAGGAGTCAGATGCTGGATAACAGCAGCGAAAAATAGAGACGGCTGGAAGAAGCTGGTAGAGGAGGCCACGACTTGTCACCGAGTTGTAGCGCCATAGAATAATAATAATAATATTAGTATTTAATGTAACATAATTTCTAATAAATATTAATTCTTTTTATAATAAAAATAATATTAAAATGCTAGGAAAAGTAACTACAACAAAATTAGTGATATCCCTATTCATTTTTGCACAGTTTATATTAATACAAACATATATTAGATCAATATCATTCACATGCACAAGAATAATTGCCCTTTGATGAAAAGGAGAAATAAATGGCATTTGGATGAGACTGGGGAGGAAGGGACTTTAGGAATAGAAAGGGGTAATGAATTCCAAACGAGGAGAAAAAAATTATACGAAATTTTGTTATTCTTTTTAACTGTTGATCTTTTACAAAACCAGATTTTATCCAAAATCTTGCTTAGAAGTAGTAGTTGTAAGGTTAATCTTTTTATTAATGTTTTTTGTTGTTTTATTTTTGAGGTTCAGTTTCGCTTCTTCAGGATCTTATTTTTTTTTAATTTAGAACTGTATAATAATAATATATCAAGTAAATGTAATGAAATATATGTGTATATATATATATATATATATATATATATATATATATATATATATATATATATATATATATATATATATGTAAAATCCAAGTACTGGATATTTAGTTAGCATTGGTTGAGGTTAGGGAACCTTCATATTTATAATAGATCACCTGGTGCTAATAGCTAACAATAGGTGTAACGTTATTAGTTGGATTACAACCTGTAATTTAATTTATAAGTTGGATAATAACTGATTTTATTAATCTGAAATGATTTACATATTAACGTTTTAAAAGATGTACAAGACATATTAATACTCTACTTACATAACACAACTAAACAATACAAACCTGAAATGATTAATTAAATTACAGGTTGTAATCCAACTAATAACGTTACACCTATTGTTAGAAATTAGCACCAGGTGATCTATTATAAATATGAAGGTTCCCTAACCTCAACCAATGCTAACTAAATATCCAGTACTTGGATTTTACATATATATATATATATATATATATATATATATATATATATATATATATATATAATAGCATGAGATAAAGGCAATTAAGGAAACTACCCACCGATAGTACTCATATAACAAATTTAACTTAAAAGGCCTTCTTTGGATCATAATTTTAAAAGAAGTATGTGCGTAAATATATAAAGATTAATGCATTAGCCAATTTACGAAATTTAATTATATTTAAAATACACATAGTGTTCTTTTTTCCTAAAAAAATTAATAGTTATCTTGGGCTAGTCAGTTTTAGTGTATTATACCTTCGAGAATGGCCATCAATGGTACAGAGTCTAATTAATAAGTGGTCCGTTTAATTATTAATCCATTTTTATTATTAAAATCAAAATTTTTGGAATATATTTATGTGTCTCGGTCATACAAAGCTGGCATCTCTATTTATGCTTAAGGCAGTACCAACCAACCTGCCAAAGCTCTGATAATATAGAAATTACGGTGAAAGCAAGAAGCATCAATTAGAAGGAGTAAATTTGGATGTTGATACGTGCCAACCGTTCAAAGATAATAATAAACTCCAGAGGACGCTGATGTACTTAAAACACACGAAGTTAATTCAAGAAATCTAAGAAGAGCAGTCTTTGCTAATGGCCTCAGCAGTCGAAGAGACGTTAAAGAAAATCAAATTAAATAAAACTTATATTGAAAAAGGGAAAGGTCAACAGAGACATTAAACAAATGTCTTATAGGTGGTAGGATGTGTGTTTTTTTGGTGCATTATTCATGTTTTTCTTTGCTGTTATTCTCTTTCTGCTCTGAGGATGCCTGAATAGGCGAAATATTGGACATGTATTTTCAATTTCCTGTTTTAGTTTAGAGGCGTAAGGTTTTTAGTTGGAATTTTTCTACGAAGTTCGGTGTCGGACTTCCTTGTTAGAAAACTTTTTTGTCTACTTAGCATTTTGACCTAATCATGATCTTATATGATGGCTTACTGCTTATTGCTGTTATGTCACTGCTTAGTGCTATATGCTTACTTTTGTATATTTTAAGTTTCTTTGGTTGAACCGTACAATTTAGCTTTTGGTAGCAAAGACAGCTTAGAGAGAGTCACAAAACCTCACATTGCTAAGAACTACGGTTAATGATAGTGCATTGTTTCCGTGCAACAGTTTTTAATTTAAGTCTCTTATCCCTACTCTTCAGAATCTTCTTCTCTTTTCAGTCTGCAAGTTGTCTCTTCGTTAAATGTAACTCTTTTAAATCATGCTGGACCTCTATGAATCAGTTGTTCTTGGTCTCATGTTTCCAAAAGTAGTTGAATAATTGTTTTACTAATCTGGTCTCTGGTAATCTTGATATGTGACAGAAAAAGGCAATTCTTTGTTTGCGCATTGTATCTACTATTGATTCATTTTCTCGATAGACCACTTCATTAGGCTGCAATCACCATTGCTCGTATTAAATTTCAATTAATGAATTAATAAAAAACAAATTCTCGAAGAACACCGTCCCTGAACCGAACATCCGGATTGCTATTTAAGATCCTGGAAATCCACGATTCCTAATGAATTTACATAAAGATAGAGTCATCACTATTAAGCAGGGTCGTTGTGAGCTCCATCCAGGCGGCTTACGAATCCCACGTGTTCGATGGGTGGATAATCATCTGAAGAATCACTGATTCGTAGATTTACTCGGTGTCACCCATTCAAATGTTAACTATGCGATATGCCAGATATATTTAGTAAAGTATCACCAACAGCATTAACCGTACTAAATCTTAGATTGTTCATTAACCTCAACCAAGAAATGTCCAAACTTGTCAGCATACCAATCAACTATATTTCGAAGAAAATTCATACAATAGCACTTATGCATGTAAATCTAAAGTATCATAAAAATAACACTTCGAAAATTCTATAAAACGAACATAATATTATTGGGATTTTCCTTGTATAGGATTACCGTTAATTCATTACCTTCCATAGTTACCTATTTCCAGACTGTCTTCGGAGATACCTCAGTGACATTGCTTCCTTCAATTCTTCACAATACGCCCTTCATGGGATACATCTTTTTCTTCTCTTTCAGGAGTCCATCCAATGTAAGGGATTGGGCCATCGATCAGGAGTCATGTGCCCGTACCACCTAAGTTTCTTTCTCATTATACTTTCTCCCACTAACATTTCTTTCCTTGTTAACTCATTTCAGATCCTAAACTGCCATAACCTTCATAAAAGTTATGCAAATGAACTAAATAGTAAAAGGAAAGAGCCGGGCGTGGGGCCTCCGCTAAAGGTACCGAATTGCTACTAGGGATTACAAATCCTTATTAAGTGGATCAGCATAACAACCTTTGTCAAAGGTCGTGAGTTCATATCCGCAAGGTAGCCTAAGGATTTTTTAAAGGCAGTAAAATACCCTTGGTTATGCCATCATCAGGAGGGATGGTAAAATGGTGACCGGAACTTGCGCTCTGTCAAGTCGTCGTTCCTGATTATATCTGGATAGGCAAAATTAAGTATTTCCACGTTCGATTTGCAATAGCATCATAAAGTGATGTTAAATAAGCAATTTTTTGCCAATATTTTATGTATTTCATAGTTGATTCTTGTCTTTTGAGCTATGATTTTGTTTTGTTATCCTGGACGTATGGAGGTTCTGATTGTTCCTTCGAAGTGTAGCATTTGAGTGTTCTTCTAGTTTCCTCATTTTTTTCAGGGAGGTCATCTCATGAATAACTGTGTTAAATCTCATTTAAACTCGTTAAAGATCACTATAATTATTTACTTGGATAGGCAAAACTTAGGCTCCCACTGTAGCTTTGTTTGATCAGCAATAGCATGAAATGGTTTTATATCATAAATGATCAAAATGTTTGCCAAGGTCAGTCATATTTTTCATAGTTTACTCTTGTCTTTTTAACCCTTTGTCGGAAACCAATGACTTCCCGTCCTCCAGCTTTCTTTAATAATATCCTTCTGACTCCGGTGGAACAAATCCGATTCTGTTGATTAGATCTTGACAAACGTTTAACTAGGAATCCTCATGCTGGATTGAAAAGACATCTAAGCACCCTATTAATTACTATTATAAGACCTATTTGGACTTTTAGGGAGTAGAGCTTTGAGGTACTAGCCATCGGATTCGTCTTGTATCCAATCCTTGCAATCTAAAATCCTTCTTACAATCCTAAATGCTCTTTACTTTGTTACGAATAAAGTCATCCGTAATGACCCCAATGTCCTATTTGTTGCTGATTTGACCCTAACCCTGTATTAATCATTAAATGAAAAACTTTATTCACACTCAAAACCACTAACTTCAAACCTAGCTACTTCGTGAATTCCTCCGAGGAGTCTGAAAAGAAGAAGGCCTCGTGACCTTCTAAGTTAAATTTGTTATTTGAGTACGTATATGTACATACCACTTGTACCACAAGTACGTACCACAGGGTAGTTTTTCTACTTGTCTTTATTCATGCGATTATGTTTACATATTGTATTGTTATAATACACTTATAAATTTCAGATAAAAACGTCTTTGGAGGGACCTATCTTTTAATATATTTTTGTCGCTATGCTGTACGTATGGATGTTCTGATTCTTCCTTCAAATGTTCTTCTAGTAAACCCTCATCCTTTTCATGAAGGAATGTCATCCCAAATGTCAGTCCCAACCCCCATTCTATTAAACCTGAATTAGGTTTCCCACTGTAGCATCGTTCAATTAGCTAGAGCATCGTAAAGTGACTTGCAAATTTCTGATATGTATTCTCTTGTCTGTTGAGGTTTGGATTATATTTTTTTAGTTATGCTGTACATATGGGGGTTCTGATTCTCCATTCGAATGTGGTTTTATTGTTCTTCTAGTTTCATGAAAAACGTAAAATGGCAATCTCAAACATGTGCTTTGTCAAGTTCTCTGTAAAGATCCCTATTCTAATTACTATACTTGGATAGGCAAAATTTAGGACTCTCACTGTAACGTTCGATCAGGAATAGCATCATAAAGTTACGTTAAATAAATAAACAAAATCTTTGGCAAGTTCAGTTATATTCTTCGTAGTTTACTCTTGTCTTTTGAGGTATGGATTATTTTTTTTTTTTAGTTATAATGTACATAAGGGGGTTCTACTTCTTCTTACGAATCTCCTTCTGGTTTCCCTCATCTTTTTCAGGGGGTTGCTTCATAAAGAACAGTTTCGGAAGCCAACCTCCGTTGTTTCTTCCCCATTCCCATCTGGATATTTATCGAAAATGGACGATATTAGAGAACACTGGGACGCAGGGAGTAGGGGGTGACGTATGACAGTCTGACGTGTGGCTAACCTTCGCCGGGCTGTTTTTACGCACTGTTGGGGGTAGGTGTGCTGGAGGGGAGGGGTAATTGGGTTTCGGTGCCACCTCCCCTCCGTGGAGGGGCGCTGGGAGGTGGGGTGGGGGCCGTAGCCTCTCAGAGAGGCACAGAGAGTGGTCACCAGTGAGCCAGAAGTGTGCGTGTGTGCGCGAGTGTGTGTGTGATATCATGCCATCCCTCTCGTCTCTGCCATGAGATCATTTATGACCACCATGGGCACCGCTCTAGCTAAGGTAAACTCCATAAAAAAAATTTTGGGAAAAAAAAATTACGTTTCCAGCCTACGGATAGCCACAATATCATTAACATTTGACCTTGCATGGCAGTCGCATGTAATAATATTATTTCATTTGCAATATTCCTTTTACTAATAATATAACCCTTATTCTCTTATGATATAAATTTAATCTTTCATTCACATATTACATTACGAACTAAACTTATTTTCGTATCAACATAATTATTTTCCATGTTTTATTTCACTTTATTTATAAACCATAAATATTTCATCTGCACTTATTCAAACTTTTTTAATTAAAAAATACGCATGATTTATTTTATTATTATTATTTATATAAATACCTACATCTAATATATTGTTATTTATATAAATTTAATTTATATAAGTTTTTACAAAGGTATAAGATGGCTTTTAGAATGGTAGATTCTCCTGCCGAATGAGACGGGATGGTATAGATGCGCGCGCATCCAACCTGCAGATCCTAGCACCCATTTTACTACACCCCTTTGATGAATTTTTGGTTTAGAAAAACTTTTTTTTATTTATTTTTTACTGCACCTTAAGTTTGTTTTAATGTTTCTGAACTGAGACAATTAAAAAAAAAATTCAGAACAAAAGTGTGAAAACGAACAAATTAAAAAATTTTAATTGTAGCAATTAAAATTATTACCTCCGTAACCCCCTACTATTGATACCAACCCGTTTAGGAAGTACACACCCCAAATTCTTTATAAAAGCTTATAATTGTTATTTTTGTTTCCTATTTAAAAGATTCATATAAATGAAATTCCCAAACGTCAGAGCATGTTTATTTCATTTAAAAATTATATTTTTTATCAGTTTTATAGTTTTCTGCTCTAGATTTATTAGCGTTTCTTGGTTGTATTGAACCTCTTTAGTTTAAAATATATTTTATTTTAAATATTTTTCTTTTTTTTTTTTCATTTATCAACTGTACCATAATATTTCAGATAATACAAATGTTCAACTGATGAGGCATTGAACCACTTTGAATCGCCATTTTGTAGCAAGCTATAACTCGTAAACCCGAAATAATGATTTAAAAATGATCTTTTTGGATTATTTAAAAAAAAATCATTTATTTTTCTATCTTTTCACAGTATGTTGTGATGAGCAAATTTAATGAAAAAACTTTTCTATCTTCATATGAAACTTTGACTATATTTGAGCATGACTTGAGCTCGTGTGACGTCATGGTGTAATGTATTTAGTTTGTTAAAAATAATCCCAGCTTATTATAAGTTTCCAATACTGGATAATATTAAGACAAATGTCATATTGATTAATTGAGTGAGCCTCGAGATATGAAATATTAATGGCTTTTCTTCATTGACATTATTTTGGGGGGTGGATAGTTGTTATCAGGATATAAATAAATATATTAACATATGTATGTAAATATAATCAATACATTTACATATATATGTATCTTTTTATGTGTATACAATCGTTGTGTGTGTGTGTTTGTGTTCAACTGTATGACTACTGGAAATCATTTTGCTAGTAACGAAAACTTCATCAGCTCGGAAATCGTTCATCATTTCTGCTTTATCAATGATTTTTAGAATGATAACATGATAGAATAATAACCAGAATCCTTTAGTTGTGTGTGTGTGTGTGTGTGTGTGTGTGTGTTTTGTTGTGAGAATGTAATATGAATTTGAGCTTCTATATTTCGTTTGGGTCCCATTATTTTTCTCTCAATAAATTTTACAAATTCTACTATGGATTTATTTCTTATCTTGAAATCAATGGGATCGCCATTCAAGAAAAAGGGATGGTATTCGAGGCTCTGCAGTCCAAGAATATTTTTGCATTTTAATTATCAGTATGTAAATCTCTACGAAAAATCTTGGATAAAAATAAAACCTGCGAAAATATTTTATCAGATAAATGCTGTACCTCTTCATCTTTCCTTTTATGTATAAAGGAATATTCATTAACACTTCTTGTAATGCTTAACATTAAGATTTTTAAAGATAAAAGTTTTTAGAAGGCCTCCAATGTCAAGAGGTTCAAGGGATACTTTTTTCATAGATCGCACACTATTGCTTATTGTAGAACCTGATCAGTCTATATATTTGAAGTCTGCATATTTTATTTACACTTTTTTATTTTTTTTAAGATCGATAAAAACGAATTAAATAATGCAAAAAATTAGCAAACTTAAGCGTAACATGTAGATTTCGAAGAAGGATTTTCTTTCTTATATAGAAATTTTATTTATAATTTCTATAAAACCGTTTCAAATTAATATAACTATGAATAATTTACTTAGCCAATCTTTTCTACCTCATGAATGATCCTATAAATAAAAAAAATAAATTACCAACTTTATAAATTTAGCAACCTTATAAAATAATGTACCTGAGATTTTGAATATTAAAAAAAAAACTACCTAAAAAATCTACAAAAAGTAAGTCTGTTTTTAAAATATTTTATCATGGTGACTTTGCATCCTTTCATGATCACTTATTCAAAACTGTACTATCCTACCAATCAAACTCAACAAATTGATACTGCAACCTCACATAAGACGTTCAACAATTCATTATAAAAAGCCAAGCATAATAGCTGACTAATGTTCAAAAATTCTCGTCAATCATATGTCCATTACACTTCACAACAAAGTTTGTCAAAAGCGATAAATATTCGATCACTTCTTTCTCAAAAAAAAAATTCTTTAGCAAGCCCTGCTTTCTTGGAAGAAATTCTTCAAAGTATGTAAGTAGCCAATCTATACTGCAAATCAAAAATAAGTCAGTAAGGAACAATTATATGCAAAATGTACAAAATATTTGAAGATTTTTGTTAAATAGATCAAAAAAAAATTTAAATGGCATTGATAATTATTAATGCATAAGGCTAATATTATTCACCTAATATTATTTAAGTTTGGAATTAAAAAAGTTCAATACTATCAAAATTTGCCGACAAATCGCTCCTTCAAAATAACAATGTCATAACTCAAATAACCTAATTTTTCAAAAGAGGTAAGAAAATCCCATTTCAAAATTAAACCAGTTGACTTAAAAAATTAGAACTTAGGTATTGGTAAAGCAAATCATTCTTATTGTAATCATGGTATTCATTTTCTTTTACTAACCGTAACCAAGAAAATTTTTAAAGCGTGAAACTTTTTTAAATTTAACTTCTGTCATTATTCCCAAAAAACGTCATGTTCAAACGTGATACAACTCAATATATGACTTTATTAAAACAGAAAAAAAAAAAAGTTGTAAATGGAATACCAGATACACCGTTCCTGAAAAGGGTTTCAACCAATACAATTCCTACTGAAGGCTTAACTCAATTAAAACAATTTTGGTTATGTAGATCTTTTGAAGGAGCAAAATATGATTTTAAATGTATACTTTATTATTTTCTTCCTATCCTTTTTATTAGCTTGTTAATAGAAAGTATAAAAACCAAAATTATTTCTGAAATTCTGTATGGATTAAGCATGGTGTCAGTCTTGTTGCTTTTAGAGAATATATTTCCTAAGTCTTGATGGTCGTAGATACTTTATATTTCTTGGGCTCCGTTGACATGAATATATTATTATACTGATTCTATTAAAGTTGTTAAGTGTATTTATTGTGTCACCGCTGAGAGGATATAGCTAATTTAAAATATTGAATAATAGACGTCTGACTCAAGAGTGTGTGAACCAAGGTCTTATTATACAGGAGCAACGTTTGTCCATGCCATTTGTAAAAATATCAGTTAAATGGCTAATGTAATATGGTTTATTTACGTTTGGGTGAGGAGAATTATTTTTTGAAATTAAATTGTATACATACTTAACATTTTTTTTTTTTGTGCAGAAAGATATCATTCTTTTAGTAAATTGACATAGCCAAGGTCATTTTTTTTGTGTTTCTGTTTTTTTCGATCTATAGATTTTTATTAACTGTCGGTATATCTTAACATCGAATTGCCAAAAAAAGTATTAAAACTAAATAATTTATTCATTATAAGTGTTTCAATATATTCCGATTTATAATTATCATTTTTAAGAATTATTTTCAAAGTGTTAATGATTATCGATAATTTAAGTCGGTGGTTTAAAGAAAAAACGACACATTTTATTAGCTTTTATAAGTTTAGAAATGAAATAGAATATTCTAGATTGCACCAGTTTGTAATCCCATTATGCCTTATCAATATACAAAGAAACCCTATAAATGATAACTTTATGAGCGTTTCTGAAAATTGCAAGTAACGTTTTCGTCACAATTTAGTAAAAAAAGTCGATTAAAATTATTATATTGCATATGTTTAATATACAATTAGATCACTTTATATATATATATATACATATATATATATATATATATATATATATATATATATATTATATATATATTATATATATATTATATATATAATAAGTAATGCGACATGCGATGGATGGACGAAAAATTGTGGGGCGATAGAAAAAAAGTTTCACTTTAAAATTATTACAATTATTGAAATAATCATTTCTAAACATTATGTTTAAGAATAATTAAGTGTTTTCATGTCATATTCTACATTTTTGCACATTTACTTGATATAATACCATTATAGTTGTAAATATCATTGAATTAAATAAAAAAAAAAAAAAAAAAGAATAATTAATGAAACAAACCAAGAGAGACTTTTATTTTAAAGATTCTGTTCAATTTGATGACTTAAATTCTGAATAGACCTCTTTCAAAGGACTAGGCTGTTAAAAAAAATATTTTCTAATTTTCATTCTCACAAAAAAATTTCTTTTAGTGTAATTGTCTATTCCTTCGGCTAAATCAAACAGTCCTAATCGGAGAACAGCAGTACATTTAAATTTTAAATACACCTGATTGAAAATGCAATACTGATGTTTGGTATAGTTTAATGAAGCCATATAATATACCCAACCAGAAGAAGACGATCGTGACCTGAGAAACCATTAATGATGGGAGTATTTCTGTTTTTCTTATGAACAACTTTAATAGTATGCACAATGTATTCTAACAGATGGGCATCGAAATGAAGTGCTTGTTTGTCAGTGGCATTTCAGTAAGAAATTTTCTCTTAAAACTAAATGAAGATAATTCATTATTTATGATTACTGAATGAACGTGGTATAAAAGTTCTTCCTAACGACCTGCCAATATTATTATTTATTTTTCATTGTTTTACATGTATTTACTTTTTGTAATATATATTTAATAGTAGTGAGGGAAGCGAGATCGTATAATTCTTGCAGTCTATGGCTTGAAATGGAGTGATAACATAAGCAATAAAGTCAATCGAATAATATAATCAAGCCAAGAGTGCACTAAAAGAATGACACGAATCCAGTTCCCTCAAGTACAATTAAATCATTTTTGAAAAACGTTTCACTTACCACTAATTATTCATCGTGGCTGCATTTATATCTGAATAAGTATTTAACGTAAATAATATTGTATTATTTAAAATATTCAGGTATTCTTCAAAATAAATGACTTTATCCGTTACTTATTGTCTAACGTTTTTATGGTTTCATTTTCATGATGGCTTACAGCGTCTGCCTTATGACTACCCCCGATAACGCTTGCCTTCCTTGTAAGAAAATATGGAAAGGGCGGCTGTAACAAGACCTTCCAAGGGGCGACAGCGCTGACCTAGGGCAGCCTTTAAAGGGCTAGGCCGTGTATATTTACATGTTAATGCATTCACATCTGCATCCATCTTGGTGCAAGGAGGCTAAGCGTATGCTCCGGCATTGACACAGTTTCAAGACCTTCCTACCACTCGTAATCAGGTAATGAGGTCTTGTTCACGTGATTGTGTTTTGAACAGTGTAGGAGTAAAAATATATGCCTAATTGTGTATTGGAAAGAATCAAGACCTCTGAATGTTTTCTTTAGTGGCGTAGGTTGAGATATTGCCTTAAAATGACTGGATCTAAAACTAACCTCTTACTAAAAACCCATGTTTGTAACCAGAATCAAGCCAGCTTTCATGCCTATCCTAAAAATAAATTCCGAGCGGCGATCCATTTAAAAGTATCCCTTTTGTTAGTTGAATATATTCTGTAAAAATTTGTAGGCAAAAAATGTTGACAATTACAATACTTCCTTGTTTAGGTACCAAGAAATAAAAACATCCTTTTTTAAATTATAAAAAATAAAAACTGTAGCAATACAACCCAAGAAGAGTCTGGACGTGGTAGATATTGTAATATTTCAACGACAACGGTTGTGCAAGGTGGTGATTTGTTGTATGTCACGCTCAACAACCAGGTATTTCCCCAATTAATGGTACCAACTTTATAGTGGCTGTTTGAGCTCCAGGAAGGTCTTCAGATCCCAAAAGGCGCATCCCTGTCTGTTAAAATATTAAATAAATTATCTGCCATAGCCGGATTTGAACCTGGGACCTTCGGCACAACAACTCATGGCTATACCACTGACCTACCCCGCTCCTTTTGAATTATTATTCGATAATTTATTCTTGCTGTCCATATAACACTTCTTTTATGGCATTTATCTTTGTATTTGTCTGCTATGAATATTAAATTTTAAAAAAGTAAGAAAAATACCTTTAGATACCTGCGGTATTTAGCGGGAATACGTTTAATTTATTATGTATTTCATCTTGATATAAATCGTTCGGTACACGATGGCCCACTGGAAGGTCAGAGCTAAAGGTCAGAACGTCATCGAATCGCGTTGCGTGCAGGTCGTTCAATGTTTTCATAATCACCGGCATCAATATATCATCAAAGTGTTGCCATTCTTTTTTATTCGCCCCGGTTCGGGAACATCAACCGTCATAAATACCCTTAAGGGCTATCCAAGTTAATGGGGAGTTGTATTCGTCCCGGTGGAATCCCTTTGACGATTCATGAGGCTAAACTAAAATCGAAAATAAATAGGGCTATTTATGGTAAATGTGTTAGCCCTTGATGTGAGGGGTTCGTGTTCTCCTCCGGGCGGAGGTTCGTCCTCTCGGATCCTAAATAAAGCCCATTATTTGGAGCAGAGAGAGTTGCCACTGTATCATGAACAATCACACTTTTTTCAAACACGTGTTCTAATGTATCTAGTATGATTGAACATTTTGAATGTTTACTCCATATTTTTAGAACCCATGATGAATATTCTATAATGTAGCAACCAAATTGTGGAAAAATATTGTTTTTTTAGGAGATTATAAGTGAACAAATAAACCAACAGTCTTCTAAATAACTCTATAGAACGTCACGCAATGAATTTACAATCTAATACTTCGGCCTAAAAAATTGTTCCTTTTTTTTTAATTCTCCAAACATAGTTCCATTATTATGTTGCTGGTCTAATTTGGAAGAAATATTTTGGTAGGGATTTTTACGGCAAGATTAACAATTTTCCAAAATAATCTGTAGAATCGCATACAGTGTTTTTTATATTTATCTACTGTTTTGGAAACATGACAAAAGTTGAATTAATTAATAAGCATCCTAGCGGTACACGCTATTTCGAACAGTAAATCAAATTTGCGAGTTAGAAACTAGTGAGTTTGAATGGTAAGAAATTTACTAATGTATTATATTAACAGAACAAGTAAATATAATGAATGATACATAATGCCATGGATAAAGGCGAGTAGAGAAACTAGCCATTGCTGGTAATTCAACTTAGAAGGTTCTTTTTTTCAGACGCCTCGGAAGATTATCGTGAGGTAGCTAGTTTTGAAACTAGAGGATTTGAGTGTTGATAAAGTTTTTCATTAAAGGATTGAAACTGGGTTAGGGCCAAATAAGCAACAAATGGGCCCTTAAGGTCATTATAGAAGACTTTCTCTGTATACTATTACCAGCAGCATTAAGAAATTTACGAAGGATTTTGGATAGTATGGGTTTGACACGAAAAGAATACTATAGCTTAGTAGGGCCTCGAAGCTCTATTCCGTAAGTCCAAATAGGTCTATAATAGTCATGTATATGAGGCTTTCGTAATTTATTGGGAGCTTAGGCTTTCCAATGGTACACATTATTTCGCTCAGTAAGTCAAGGTTACGAGTTAAGTTTACTTATAAGCCTCGGAAGTTTATTAGGACTTGGAGAGGAAGCTATGTCAGAAAATAGTAAATTTGAGTGGAAATAAACAATATAATTAAAATGTAAAATCAAATAACATTTCGTTTTCGAAATATCTTTGGAAAGGCATTCATCACTGACGTTTACAACACCCTTGCCAACAATTTTTAGAATATCATAAAATCATATAAAAACTTGGATCACAGGAATAACCTTTTTTGATATGTTAAAGTTAAAAGGAGAATCATGATTATCTATTGTATTACAAAATGTGGAGAATTATCTAATATGACGAGTAGTGACAATTAATAATTCAGATGAAGACCTAAATCATCAGATCTCCTATTGATGGATTTTGAATAATGGAAGATCACGATGTCCAACACATTGTGTGAAACGCAGTGGTAACGCATCTATGGAGTGTGTTACCTGGAGTGTGTACCTGTTATAAAAGTAACAAATGACCTTTCACGTTTATTTTTCAGTAGCTTTATGAAATAAAACGTTTAGGTTTAGACAATCTATTAGGATATATTGGTCAATGGCTAGAGCTTCATTCTAAATAAACTAGTCGCCCCATAGACGCATACAAAATTCAACTTATTAAATTAAAGATTATCTGTATTGATACTTTAAGCCACAAAGTTCATGTGATATGTTGTTGTTTTTTATTTATGTTGGCCTATGCGATCGTGAATAATATCGAAACTTCTTCTTCTTTGACTTCCTCTTATGCCATTGCCAGCCTCCACCCAATCCAGCCAAGCCTCGCGGTCCCTACTCTCCTGCCTCATTTCTTGGAGAGTCTTGCCTCTCTCCCCTCCGATGCGCTGGATGTATTCCTGATAAGGACCTCTGGGACGGCCTCTCGGCCTCCTCCCAGTGGGTCTAGCTTCCATGACCTTTATTGGCTCTCTCACTTCATCCATCCGACAGACTTAGCCAAACCACTTTAGCTGTCGGTTTTTTATGGAAGCCCTTAGCTCAGTCACTTCTAGATCTTTTCTTATGCTTTCCTAATGCGGTCCCACCTGGGTCCCTCCTGTTGCTTTCCATCGATTCTCCGCAAGAGTTTCATCTCAGTAGATGTAACACGGATAGCTTGCTTGCCCAGCATAACCCAGCTTTCACTTTCATAAGTGAGGTTTGGGAGGTAAACTGAGGTATATGTGCATTTTTTTCCCCTTACCAACATCCCTTTGCCCAACTATACTGTTGATAAGGTATAAAACCTGGTTGACTTTGTACATCCTGTTTGCTACTTCTGGATCAATTTTTCCCCTGTAGAACCTATGAATTCAAATAAATAAATGATCCAAGGCATTGGCTTGATATGCGAAAGTTGTACATCCTAAGAATTTCGGAGCACTAGTTTTAACAATTTCACTTTATATCACTAGTTTTAAACATTTTTAACAGTTTCTCGGAAATGACTCAAACAATTATGCTGAAATCTGCTGAAATTATCCAACATAAAATCTTCACATATGTTTTCATCTAGGTACTAACATTAATGACCATTTTACAATTACTTCTTCCAAAACAAAAACAATATTACCTCTACAACCCCTGAAGGGTTTTGGGTTCAGTGGCAGAGACCTGTACTGTTTCTAAGGCAACAGTTACGCTGAAATGGTAATTTGGTCTGGCAAAGGTCCCAGGAGGTTCTGCACCAACCACTGGGCCCATTCTTGGCTGTTTTGGTAACTGATTAATGGTTTTTGAGCAGATATTTATGTCTTTCTAATCTTCTAATAGAAAATACAGATAACGGAGAGTAGTAAAAAGAGAGAACAACAGGATTTTGGTGATGTGGTGACGAGTGAAACGTTTGGTATTCGCAGTGAATATATGATTTTACACTGCTTGAAAATTAAATTGGGCAATCTTTTCTCCTTCATTTTTTTGAGATGACCATACCATTCCAATTTCTGTTCCTCTATGTTTCGGAGGACAGTTTGTTGAGTTTGCATTCACACCCTGATTTCGACATTAGTCCTTCTTTCAAACCTGGATACCCTTGCAGCTCTCCTCTAGTAGTCCATCTCAGTAGGTAGAAGCTGTTTTCGTAAAGCAGGGCTTATCCTCCATGTCTCTGCTACATATAGGAATATGCTTTCAATTATGGATTTTTATATGAGCTTCTTGGTATCATTAGTCGCATGATTGCTCCAAATTATCGATTAGAGCACACCAAATCTTTGCGGGATCTGGTTATCCCTTGTTTTATCTCCTTTTCGGACCTTCAATTTCTTTCCATTATAGAGCCCAAATTATAAAAATTATATACTCTTTTTATTATATTTCCATATTCGTAGCATGTATCCTTATCCTTATCGGCATCCTTATGCTCTGTACCGACAATTACCTGTGATCGGCGAACAGTAGATTAAGGAGATGGCTGTTACATATTCTTACTCCCATCGGCTTACATTTCTTATCCCATTCTTTTAAATCCGTTCCAATGTAGACTTTAAATATGAAGGGTGGCATACAGTACCTTGTAATAATATTATTACCGTTCAATATTATAAATGACGTGTATTTATTTCCATTTATAAATACTAAATATACTAGTAAATATTTTATTATATTCTTCCTTATAGAATAACGAACGATAATTATCAGTTACGACCAATAGGAACCTTGATGAAGAATCGTTAAACAGTGAAATGAAGGTTGAACCAACATTGACCGTTTTGGTCTGCAAAGTCATAATCTTCACCATCTTGTTCCATTGTTTGTCTGTCCCCAATGGCGGTCAACAGGGGCGTCATATCCCCCAACCTTTCTAGGTTTAACTGCTAAATGCTAAAATTACACGTTACTGCGTATTACTTATTACTTTCTATGATCGAACAAATAGATGAAAAACAATTTTTTTAAGAAAATATTAAATAAATCTTTTGCAGTGATGTAATTCTTTCGTGTCACTAAAGCCCCCAGATATTTGAAGCTTTCCACTTTCTTAAATGTGTGGTGGAGCAGTTGCATATGACTCAGCTCTTCCTGCCCATCATTTTTTGTGGAAATCATATATTGGGCTTTTTTCAGCAGGGAACAGATGTCTCTTTGCATTGCGAAAAGCATTAAGATTTCGGAACTTGTCAAGGATGGCAAAATTATTGATTTATAAAACAATCCTAAAACCGATTGTTACATACGCTAGTGAAACGTGGGTCTTGACCCAGGAATGCGAAAAGATGCTGCAGATCTGGGAGAGGAAGGTGCTTCGGCAAATATTTGGGCCAGTATGTAATGAAGGCCAATGGAGGTCAAGAAATAATAGAGAGCTTCAGGACCTATACAATGTACCAGAACTGGTCACCTTTATTAAATCAACCCGTATAAGATGGCTTGGGCACGTAGAAAGAATGGGAGAAGATAGGTACCCAAAGAAGCTATTATATGGCAAACCAGGAAGCAAAAGAAGAAGAGGAGGGCGCAGGCTGCGATGGCTGGATGATGTAGAGAACGATCTGCAGAGGATGGAGATCGGACAGTGGAGATGTCGAGCTGCTGACAGGGAGATCCGGCTGTTATTTTGTTTAATCTGTTAACTGTATCTGTTTCAAAAAGTGGGTACCCAAAAAAAGGGCAAAAATCTGGCAGCTAAGCGTGATCTCGCACGAATCACCTCCCTGCACAACAGTTGCCCCAGAAACAGTAAAGTATCTAACACATACTGGAACCCAAGACCCTTAATTTGTTGTAGTGGTATTTTTTTTTTTAATCGATATACATATCATATAGAGCCATCTAAAAGGCACAAAATTACGTATAAATGTCATGGTAAAATATATTGACGATACACACTGATTTTTAATTAACATTGAAACAGTTATTTCACTCTCTTGAAAAGTGGCGTTTATCATATTAAAGTACTAACTTTTGTTGATTCGAATCATGGCTGTGGATGTGCCCAACGATTTTTATACACAATGATTTTATTCCAATAAAATCATGATTTTATTCCATTAAGATGATTTGATACACAATGATATTGTTCCAAGAGAAATAATGCTCTTCCAAATATGTGGATTGCAATCCTTAAAATACGTTTATATGTATATCGTTTGAATTTGTTCATAGATTATTTATACTTATTGCCCTTAATGTGGCAGATTGTACTTATTGCAATCCAATAAAAACATATTTAAATAAAAAATATATTGGTTAATACCTGTTTTTAGTAGTGGATATTCTCATTCCGTTTTGCTTAACTTAACTCTATTAGGAGATTATTTGTACCCCCCCCCTTCCAAAATAAGTTTATCTAGGATTCTTGTCATTAATTGCAATTGCGATAATTCGCAAGCAATTCTTAAATAGGTTTCAGAAAAAGCTGTCTGTTTCGGAAAACGCATGAAGATTATTTTTTAAATATCTGTTATTCAGTATCAGTTACTTTTATTGATAACTGTTATAACCTAATAGAAACAAAAATGTAAAGTTAACAAAACATTGAGGCTGTTACAGGATATATCACATATGCTTCTTCCAATCTGAAAATCATTATTCATCATTACCCTCATAAAGAAAGTCTAAATTTTTTTTTTATGACAATGCAAAAAATGCCTCATCGAATTTTGGTTGACGACTTAAATGGTGAAATACGTTTATCCTCATTGTGCCAGGTTTTTGAAAAAATAAATACTTCATATCTTAAAAATTCCTGTTCAGTAACCACATAGTACGTAGTAGGCTATGCAAAGTATTGTAATATTAGACCATGGCTGGTTCAATCACTGATAAAGGTTAGAGTTACTACCAGAAAACCCTTATAAAATGTAAAGAAAGATAAAATCATGTAGTTCACTTATAGTACATATGATTTCCTCAGTAATTAAAATGAATTTATTAGAATTGGCGAAAATAGTTAAAAATCAAGAATCAAGCATAACATATGCTCAAGACATTGGGTATTATTCATGAAAAAAGACTCTGTTCCAAGGGTCATGAAATGAAGTAACCTGAGGAGCTCATGCTCAAAGAATCGAATCTCTATGGTCATTTCTCAAGAGAAGGAACTAGAGAGAATGCGGTACCCACTGGACGATGATAGATTCCTACCTAAGGGAATATATTTGGAGAAGGAGGTACAAAAACAGAGATTTATTTGAGCAGATCCTGAATAATATAGTGGATTTTTGTACTCCAAATTGAAAACATGTGTATATGTACAATTGTCTTGGTTATTTGTTGTTTTTAAATTATACATAAATACAAACATATGTTCTTTTTTTTCTATTAGATTATTAAAGTTATCAATAAAAGTTGTAACTGCATTTATAATTAGGTTACATGTTAAATTTATGAAACATACGGAGTTATTTCATATAAGTAATCATAATTACCGAATGCATGCGTTTTCCGAAACAGACCCAAAGCGTTAGATCTAAAGGCAATTTTTCATACCCCTTCCACTATTTGCAACCGATCTACCACATTTCATCAAAACATCATTTTAATTTTCAAAACGTAAAGTAGTTTTCTGTGTTAACGCAAAAAATCGAATGGAGACATTTATACAGCCATAAAATAAATATCAACTTAATCGCCGACATATGCTATAAAGAAATCGCCATAAAGCCTGAAAACCTTAAATTTTTCCATTATCCGTAATTGGAAGTTAAATAAAAGCCGAGTAAATAACTGTAATTATAATACAATAATACAAATAATAAGGTTGAAGGAAGAAGGTCCAGAGGAAGACCCCGACATACCTGGGAAGATGGTGTTAATGAAAGCTTGGCAAAAAGAAGCCTGCAGTGGAACAGAAGGAGAGAAATGGTAGAGGATCGTACGGTGTGGTCCGGGCTGTACAGAAGGAAACCTCACACTGCGTGAACGGTATATAAGATGGACTATGATGATGATTATAATACAAATGGCGCCATGGTATGAAAAAAAATTGTACCATCATACTAATTTAAATTTTTTTAGGAGAATGGTTTGAAAGTAGAAGTTTCCGTTATTCATTAAGTGATGAATATAGTCATCCGTTTTGCCTTGGGTGTGTTTAGCATGTTATTAACTTCTCGTTACTTCCTATGATTCAATCCTGACTTTCTCTGCTACTCTTGCGAGTGTTAGATTGTCAATGTATTGATAGGGGCAGTATAGCTTATCAGAGCATTTAACCTCTTTTTTATAATTGTGAAGTGAGATATTTAGGTAAGAGGTGGAAGAAAGGTATAGTTATAACTATCAACATACAGAACGAGATGAGACACTGGAAACTCCATTGAGTACAGTACTATAAGATTTTAAGTTTATTTTAGTTCCTATTGCAAGATAAGAAAACTGAGAATTCCATTTTTGGAACATAAATCAGAAGTTCTCGCTGCAGATTTGGCAGCCTGCCTTTCTTTTAATGGAGCAAACAATCGAGTAGTATTTCAAAGTTGTGCTGCAAGATTAAAAAAACTAAAATATAAAATAATATCTAATTCTTGGGCTACTGCAGTCGAAAATGGCAGTGCATAAAAGTCTCACATTTTTAGATATGGGCTACTTCGTTTGTTGGTTGCTTTTGTAATTGTTTTTGGCTCATTATACAATTATTATAGTAACTTTGAGAATATCTGGATCTTATTATTTGAATCAAAGTATCAAAGATCATGCTAATTATTGGCATAGCCTTGTAAAAACAAAAATATTTATTATTAAGAAAAATATCTTTTTAAATTTATCTTTATAAAAATTTTGAAAAGGTGATCATTTTTATATTCAGTGTTAACAGTTCTAAATTCAGGTTAAAAGGTAGGAAATAATTTAAAACCGGACCTACGATTATTCTATGTCCCCTTCAGGATATAAACGGTTAACTTCGAAATTTCAATGATTGACTTCTTCACATTTTTCGCTATTCAAACAACTTAATAGTTCTGAGGGTTCAAATCCTGAATTAACCCATGAGAGATTGCTCACTAAACTAACAAAATAGTAATAAAGTCAGTTTTGAAATTTTGGAGTTATACGCTTTTTAACAATAATTAATAGTTTTGACTTTTAAATCACCTTTTTTTTCATTCGTGACATTTTAATTTTAATATTTAAAGTAACATATAAACAAATACTACAGTAATAGTAAAATAAAAAAATCAGTGTATTCAGATCTAAAATATAACTTATTGATTCAATTACTAATGCTAGTTACTTAAATCAAAACTAATATTTATCTATAACTAAAATAAGTTTTAAATAAGAAATATTTAAAGCTGTTATTTTTTCATTTTTTGTTTTAAATCCATTTGTATCTTTAAAAATCAATTATTTTTTAAATATTGTCAATGATTTATTTCATAATAAAATTTAAAAGGTTTATTGTGTTAAAAACGTATATTTTTGCTAAGTGCTAAGTGTTAAAAACATAAAACATTCCCTATTTTTAAATTAATTTAAATGCAAACCTTTGAATATCTCGATTTAATGAAAAAAATGAATTTATATAACTCTAAAAAATAACAACTTAAATGTCAAATTTAAAATAATTAATCATATTTGCCTGTATTACATTTCTATTTTAGTGCAGTATGTTCTGGCGTCCGCCCGAGAGGATTCTATCGATTACTGAAGCCTTTCTTTAAATCTATAATAGGGTTAGGCACGCTCTATCCATTACCGATAATTTTTTTCTGGATACTTTAAGTAGATGTTTTTCTTTAAAAAAAAAAATAAAAAGCTTTTTTGTCTCCGTTTGTCTGACATGACTTTAGTTCGACACATGCAACCATCGAAGTGTCAGCATATTCTAAAATTACCCTATTCTTATGTAAAGTATATTCTTATAAATAAATATAAAAATATAGATACTACTTAAGCGTCACCCAACCACGTTAGTCTTCCAATGAATAGGAATTATTAAAATGATTACTACTTTAGATAAAATTGTAAATTATCTCTGTAAATATCTGCTCTCAAGTAATTTTTCTAAAATAAATAATTTTAAACATAATTTATATGATATAAAATAAATGGTGAATGTCTGTCTGGTTATTTGTTGTGCGCATTTGTTTATTCAACATTTTTCAATTACTGTAGAATTAAATTTTTGAAATTACTTAATATTAAAAATTTATTTAAATTTTTAGTATCTTAATTATCAAAAAACTAGGGTTGTATCATAAGCAGAAACTATATCCGTTTTTACATTTTAAATAGAGACTTTAAAGAATTTAAAAGTAAATTTAATATATATACATTATTTTAGGCTAATTTAAATTGAAATTTTTTCATTAACTTTATTAAAAAATATATACTATAATTTTTTTTTATCTGTCGGCGACTGCCATCACCTATTAATTCGATGTATTTTACCGATAATAGGTTCATTTTTCCTTTTTTGTTACTGATTTTAGTTGAATTTGTAACAAACAAATCAATAAGTTGTGCGTCATAGTTGCCAATAGCTTAATAGGCACGTGCGTCCTTTTAAAGAACGAATAAAACTTAGTTCAACGAGGAAATAACTTATAGATTTTTATAATAAATAAAAATTACTAATACATATATTGCTGATTCATTGAACCCTTAGTAAAAATTAAATTTACTTTTCACTATCAAAATTTTACTTAGTGACGTTAAGTGAATAAACAAATATCCACTGTGTCTTTATCTTTGAAGGAACCAACGATAAGTAATTTCATACTAAAACTGGTTTCGCTGTAAGTAAGTATTTTTCAATTTTACAATTTGAAAACAAAAATTGACGGTTAGGTTGCTGTTATACACATATGTACATAATCTCGAAGTGAGGGGTGCGCAAAGGAACGTAACGTCTCTCAATATATTTATATTTTACTGTAAAGTTTATTGACTAAACCTCCTCCCTGACCAGTTAAAACATTTGTAAATCTATTCTCATAATAACAAAACATAAAAAACATCTAACCGCAAAGGGTTTTTTTTTTCTTAGCCCCTAGGCTTTTATTAATTTTTAACAATAACATATTAATATGATATATGTCAAGGATTCCCTGAAGCCGGTCCATCAAATATGATTTTATCGATTCTATATCATATTCCAGATCCATTCCATAAATGATGAATTTTTTGGGCCTTGGTCCGGTAAATGTAGAATAAGTGTTGAATGGCTGGTTTTGAGATTTTAAAAAATCTATTATTCCCGAGTGAGCTTCCAGAGTTATTGGGAAAATCCGTATTCCCTCTTTCGTCTTTTGAATTTCAAAATCTTTGAAACCATTTTCCTGTAATTTTAGTACAGCGTTGGCTGTGCTGGTCACGCCGCTGACCACGATGGGTGTGCGTTTCTTTGGTGCATTGTCTTTCGCGTGGGGAACACTCACACTATCACTTAAAATAGAAAAGCAGTGTGATGTACTTACTGTGAAGTTCACCTTTTGGTTGAGGATTCGGCATGGCTTCTTGGGGTTGGTCCATTCACTATCTTCTTCCTAGGTGTCAGTTTTATTTTTCCTGGCAGCCTTGGTTGTGTTTGATGCCGCTGAGGTAGATGCTGCTGGGATCGCTGTAGATGAGCTGTTCCCTGTTGCAGGCTCCATCATCGTGCACTACTCACTCACTGGAAACGGGGAGGGGGACTTGCCAGAGCAACGCTGCCCTCACCTAATAGGGTGGCTGCACAAGCTACCGCAAAGGTAACAAAGGTAACATTGAGGTTATATATTTATCTTCTTAACTAGTTCAAACAAAGCTAAGCCTAATTTGAGCTTTTAAAAAATTAGCGCATTTCAACACTTCGAGAAAAAAGCAATAGAATACGCTGTTACCACACGTATCTCTTCCCGATTAGTCCCGGAATTTAACTTTTAATTTCTATCTATTATGTAAAACAAATAATACAATATTATCGAGAAAGGAACGTAACCCACCACATTTAGTAATAATTCGATTTTACTCCTCATTAAATTTTCATGCCGCGGGCTAAATAAGAAAATCATTTCTTAAGGAGTAAACTCCAAAAAGCTTACATTAATTAGACTAAAATTATATATATATATATATATATAAATATATATATATATATATATATTTATATGTTGGGAAAACTATTGTGTGAAGTTACTTTTGGATATTTTAAAGCCTATAAAAAAATTAAAATATAAAAAAAGATATAGTTTCTACTTATAGCACCAACATATTTTTTTTTATTATCTAAATATTGAAGATTTATAAGAAAAAATATTATAAAATATTTTTATAAAATTTAAATAAAAATATAATATAATAGATAAAAAAATTAATAAATATAAATTTTAAGAAAAAATATTTTATGAATATAATATTTTATGTGATGAGTAGTACAAGGGCATAATGTATAAATATTCATGGCCTTCGATAGTTAATACATTGCACATATAAGGTTTGAAAATGAAAAAGAAATCTCTAAACACATATTATATTTTTTCTTTACAAACATAAATAAGACTATGTAAATGATAAAACATTATAAAATGATAAAATAATACATAATACAATTTTTATTGGTGTACAATATGAACTTTTATATTCATGGTTGCTTGTTCCCTATAATATCTGGCACTACTCAGCATTTTATTTTCATAAAGTATTTAATCCAAGACAGTGTTCGATTTCGATGGTTCTAAAAAATTTAGTTCAGAATTAAAATAGATATAACTGATGCCAAATTATTCACCAATAATAATTTTTTCAAACATAAATTGTGATCTAAAAAAATATATAAATTGGTAAAAAAAAATTAACACTAGGAAAACCAAAACTATAATTGGTATCTGTTCCGCAGGTGTCACTTCGAGTTGAATTACAACAAGTTTTAACTGTTCATTCGTTTCCTTTTAAATATTCTCCAAAAGTAAATAATCGTGAGCTTTAGTATGAAAAATATAATGTAATTTTGAGAAATTTGTATATATGTACTGATGAAATCAGTAATCATTTCGTCGAAATACTAACATTTCGAAGCATAGGTGATTGATTATAGGTAGTAAGGTGTAGGTTAATCGTTCATTTCTTGATAAAATGATTACCGAAATATAAACATTCCCCTTATAAACATAAGCATATTTCACCTACGCTTCGAAATGTTAGTTGAAACGTTTATTCCTCGATGAAATTATTACCAAAATCGACACATTTCTCATAATTACGTTCTCTTTTCCATACTTAAGCTCACGATTATTTTTATTTTTGGAGAATATTAAAAAGGGAAAACATGAAATTTAAAAGTTGTTGTGACTTAACCCGAAGTGTCAACCTACGGAACTGGCAAAAAAAAAGCCTGTACCAATACAACCCATGAAGGTTCTGGTGTTCAGTACATGGCAGAGACTGTACTGTTTCTTGTGCAGGGAGGTGATTTGTCCTTACTGAACTGAAACCAAGCCTAAAGTCTATTTATAAAAATAGTTATATACTATGTACATTTTTAATTAATTTATTCATAAGGCAGGCCTTATAGGTACGTTAAAAATTAATTTAATAATTGTTTGTGGAAAGGTTTACGATCGTTCCACAGTTTTATCATTATTATTAATAATACTAATAATTAAAATAAAGTAATACTCAAAAAGAAAAGAGAGGTGAGAAGGTTATAATGTTAGCGCCTGTAAAGGGAGGGAATACCCAAGCCGCAATGCGGTACCTTCGGGTACCAGAGCTCACTGCAGCCTTACTCCAACGGATTCTTTTAATATATCAAATTGCCTTATAGCGGAAATATTTAATATTTTTCGTCATTTGGTTGTATTATTAAGTTCCATATATACGCGTTTAATATCACAGTATTAGCATCATATTATATATATATATTGTAGTACAGTAATAAGGCAGAATTACTTTTGCAATATCAAAAAATCAAGTTGGTATTACTAATTATGGAAAAAGTGTTGGCATTTAGCCATATAATCGTGTTGAATTTATATATTAAGATATATTATTTATATCAAAAGCAATATAACTAAAATAAAATTCATATATTTTATCTGCGAATTAAAATAAAGTAAACAATATTAGAAATGAAACAAAATATAAAATAGAACTCTGTTAAAAAAAATTATTTCAATCACTATTAAAAAAAATTGTTCTTCTTATTTCTGAGCCCCTTTGGTGTCCTAAACATATTAGGGAAGGGCTTACGCATCCGCTAATGGAATTTAAATTTAACAATGTAATTGAAAAAGATTTTATCATTAGTTAAGTTAATAACTTAATAAATAAATAATAATAACTTAATTACACACATGTAATGTAATGAAATCCATTAAGGATGATGTAAAATTAGCATATATGAAACAAAATGTAATGTAGAACTCTAATACGCTCTGAATGAATCATTTTAGTCAATATGTAAACAAAATCACGACTGACAATACCTATATCTAATCTAAAATAAACAAAGACAGCGTTATTGATTTATAAATTAAATAATTACTGTCACTAATCATAATGTATTCTTGTTCATTGTTGTTTTTAGTTATATAAATTATATTACAAAACCTTCTTGCTGTGCTTAAAATACTAATTTAGTTTACTTTAAATTAGTAAAATTTAACATTTGTTAAATTTTATCTAATTTTTTATATTTTATAATTTATTATTATACTTTTATTCTATGATTTTACATGTAAATTATCAATTTAGTCAAACTGTGAATTTTTAATTTCTTATATTGTTAACTAACATTAAAATGTATTCTAATGTAATTCCATTAACTGATCTGCAATTATTAAAACCACATGTAATGACATGTAATATGCTCATTTAAGCATGGAGCATGTCCTAATATTAATAAACGCTCCCTCCATGGGGTTACCCTAAGGGAATAAGAGGAAAGAGGAAAAATATGTCTATCAACATAATTATTGTTATTGGATTTTATTTTAGTTCAAAACTTTCTTCAGTAATACATCATGTAATGAATGGTCTATTATTTGATAAGGATTAATATAAATGAATAAGAAAATATAATTAACAATAACTTAATAATATCAAAAACATATTATTCATAAAATATACAATTCAAGAACTCAAATGAGTTAGGAAACGCATGAAGTTTGGACCCTGACCAAATTCATGATATTTATTTAAGAAATATGCTAAACGAAATACCTCTTTATGAATTCAATCAATATAATACATCAGGAGGAACAAATATTTCTTTTTTCGTGGAGAAACAGCAGAAGTAATATCAATTCATAAAAGATATGTAGCTATCATCGCTTATACTTTTAATTATAGTATTAGTTAAATTTTAGCTTATATAATGATTATTACTGGAGTGAGAATAATATATAAGCTATAATATAAGAGAATAATAGGGTTGATTCGAAATGTAGGGATAGGGATAGGTTAGTGTGTGGAGTGCTGGGTTGCTATCCTGAGGGTTCAAAACAAATCCGGCAGTGACAGTTTAACTAATTAATTTGCTAACAGTCACGGATAGACCCAGGAGAATCTACTTGATCTCTCCTAGGCTCTATACATTGTGTACCCTAAATTGGGTACCTGCTCAACAGTTGTCCTAAAAACATTGTTCTCTACCATTTACTGAACCCTAGAATCTTCATTGGTCGTATGGGTATAGGTTTTTTTTCTTAAAAAAAAGGTATAACAAATAAAGGATAAATAAATTGCATTAGTCTAATCGACTAGTTAAACTATGATTTTGTAAGTAATTTATCATAGATTTGAAGTAGCAATTCTAGATAGCTTTAATGACAAGTCGCTCTCTGGTAATAAGAAAGCGCCTACAAAGGTACACCTGGTTCCAAAGAAAGGTGCATTAGTGTAATTAAAATGGCCTGAAAGGAGAGTCGCAATCGCTACAATGAGGACTCCACTGTCACAACTGCCTCCCCATTCAGGGGAAAACCTTTGACATTTTCACAACAGATTACATGAAACGCTTCTTTTATGTTAGAAATATTTTCCTGCAAATTTTCAAAGTGGAAATGCACCAAGGCATATTGGGAATGGAAGCTAAATAAATATTTATATATCCACTAAACCAGCTTATAAGGAGAGCTTTCGTAATGTTAAAACCACTATAATGTTATCAGATAAGAGTTGTTATGGCTTCAGTACTTGTCAATAACAGTCAATAAGTCAATGTATTAATTAATTTGAAAAACTATATAATGATCTGCAAAAATAAGAAGAAACAGACCATTGTGCGAGGGTTGTTAGCATTATTCCTGTTGAGTATAATTTACCTCATTGAGGTTAAGTACATACTACCTGCATAATCAGCATCTTAATAAGCATATAATTTTATGTGGATTTGAAAAAGGTAAACTAAATTATTCTCTCTCTGTCTCTCTCTCTCTCTCTCTCTCTCTCTCTCTCTCTCTTTCTATATATATATATATAATTGTCGTGTCACAGTGTTTGTAACAAAACTCCTTCGAAACGACTTGACCGATTCTCATTGGTGATCAAAAATATCACCGGGAATGTTATTGAAGCAACAATGTTGACTGGAATCTTTAAAGGAGAAATCGTCCTGTAGCCACGTATTCCAATGAAACCATCAGAGCCCATAATACCGTTCAAAAGACTTCAATTTGATATACGCTTGGCTTTTGTTATGACCATCAACAAGTCTCAAGGCCAGCCAATGTCCACTTGCGGTTTGGACCTAGAATATCCATGTTTCTCCCATGGACAATTATATGTTGCATGCTCACGTGTTAGTAAACCATCTAATCTATTTGTATTAGCAAAGGACAGATTAACAAAAAATATTCTGCATCGATTAGCACTCAAATAAATTGAAATAAATATTTATAATTTAAAAAAATATTATTAGCCATAATTAAAAATCAACCCTGTTATACCTCATTCATTTATGTAATGTTTATATTTTATCAGTTAAGAATTTTGTATATTATTTATGTATTGTATAGTATACTTAGATATAAGGTGAATTATATGTAAAATCAAAAATATATTTAATTATTTTTTTCCATTCATTCATTGTTTCTTTTAAAATTCAAATTTTAACGTAATATTTTTTTAAACTATTGCAACAGCCACAGCAACGCGTGGCCGGGTCAGCTAGTATATATATATATATATCCAAAGCCATTAATTGTAGCCATAATGTATCTTCCTGATTGGAGTGGTGAATGGTATTAAGAATAAAAAATATGGTTAAACATGAAACAATATAATATTGTCAAGAACATTCATTTAAAAAACACATTTGGTTAAGCAATGACCATGTTGAAATAACAATTTACTTAATAAAATCTAGGTTGTCCTACAACGGAAAAATTCCATCATCTCTGATGTTGGCCAAGAGAAAGAATATAAAAACTCCTTTATCAATCATAGAATACTAAATATCTAATAAGCACCTAAAAAGCAGATTTTCAAGAAACAAGTCCAAAACTAGGTATTTTTTTTGTAAAAAATCTTGAATGCTTTACCTTTTACGTGCTAAAAAAGGCAAATGGAGTAAAGAGAACAGTTCTTACCAAACGGACTATGGTCATTTTGATCTTTATGATATTACATATTAACTCGAGTAGTTAGAAAATAATTATAAACAAAAACTTTTTTTATGAAAATTCATCTAGAAACTGATAGAAGGTTGATTGAATTGAAGAAAACTCGTTTTAGGATTTAGATTACTGTGATTAGATATTTTATTTATTGTTAACAATTTAGAGGCAATTTTTTTACCTACTTTAATATTCCTCCTATAAAATATATAGTCTGGAATCCATTGCCTTTTGTAAGCACCAAAATAATATTAATTAATTGGCCAAATATAGGAAAAACAAAAATAAAACTTCTGAGAAAAAAAATTTATAATTAGAAGACTATACACATTTTATAAAAACTAGGTTACATGCAATGTGACATTTTCGATTGTATAATGTAGGGAGCAACTATTATAAAAATCCAATCGCGAGCGCATAATAAATACAATTCCTCTCAAAGAGACAATTGGCTTTTTGTTCTTAAGGAGGCTATAAGACGTGTATTTCCGCCCGGATTAGAAATAAATGATATTGATATTGGAAATTGCCAAAATTCAAGAATGGCTGAAACATCACAATGTTTTTTGATGCTTTTTTAATAAAATATTATCCTAACCCTATGAAGAGTCATGGGTTCAGTACATGGTAGAGTCTCTACTGTTCTAGGATGATGATCTTACAGAGTATAATCGGTGAGATCACGCTCAACAGGCAGGTTTGTTATCTCAATTAAGAGTGCCCAATTTATATAGGCTGGGTGAGTCCCAGCAGGCTCTCCATTCTGGCTGTTAACACATTTAATAAATATCTGCTATAGCCGGATTTGACCCAGGGCCTTCAGCAGAGCAACTCAGCGCTCTACGCATTGAGCTTCACTACTCCTACAAAAACGTTTATAAAATACTACAATAATGGTTACGTTTCTTTCATTTGTTAATTGCATTAATGGGATAAAGTTTCTGCCATGCTTGTTCCCCCTGAAACGCCACCTCGCTATCCCTACTATTAGTGGCACACCACTCATCACAGTTGCATTGAAGATGGATCCCAGGGCGGTTAGGCGAAGTGTGTTTTTTAGAAGGTGAGGTGTTTAGTATTTATTTAATGTAAATTGCTCTATTATCTTTTAATGCTTTTATCCTTTATAGCCAAGCAACCTATCATATTTCTGATATTTTAATAAATTAAATTACTATACTACAAATATTATCAGAGTAGAACTTTGAAGACATTTATATTTCGCTCTAAATATATTTTCATTGATATATTTACTCTCTTTCTCTTTAATTTTTACTTAACTATTTTTTTCTCCCTCCCCCTGCTTGCTAATACTAAGGTATGATTCTTCGCCTTTTTTTTATTTCCAAGGGATACAGACATGGGAGAATCTTTATCCCATTACTGAAAGTAGCAAATAAATAAAAATGAATATTGTTATAGTAGGTATTTTATAAAAATTTAATCATGAATATAGTAATCCTCGTCCATTGTTTGATTTCACCGATTTTCAAGCACTAGTTTCCATTTCTCACACATTATTTATACCTCAACATCATTTATTTCAAATCTGAGTTTCTAGCGCTAACCTTTACCCTCCGTCGTAAACCAGCGACTTCCTGCCCCCCTGTATCGTTTAATAACATCTCTCTAAGTCCTGTAGAACAGATCCGGTACTTAGGACTACACCTTGACAAACGCTTAACTTGGAATCCTTATGCTAGACTGAAACGACAAGAAACAGCTCGCCGTTTCAGGCTACTTCAACATTTACTAGATAAACGCTCTAAGCTCCCAATTAATTACAACAGACTCATATACATGGCAATCATTAGAGCCATCTGGACTTACGGAATAGAGCTTTGGGGCTCCACTAAGCCATCGAATCCCTCTCGTATTCAATCCTTACAATCCAAAATCCTTCGGAAAATGCTCAATGCTCCTTACTTTGTTACGAACAAAGTAATCCATAATGACCTTAACGTCCCGTTTATTGCTGATTTGGCCCGAATCCGATATCAATCTTTTCATGACATACTTCATTTCCACTCAAACCCACTAGTTTTAAACCTCGCATCCTCTTCAATTCCTGATAATCCTCCGAGGCGTCTGAAAAGAAGATGGCCTCGTGACCTTCTAAGCTGAACTTTTTATTTGAGTACTATCACTGGGTAGTTTCTCTACTTGTCTTTTCATGTCAATGTATTCACTCATTGTATTTACTCGATGTATTTTGTATACAGTTGTAAATTTCAATAAATACATTTAAAAAAAAAAACAGTTTCTAGGAAATAAACTTCTGGATTTACTGTACTTATTAGGTTGTAACAAAAATCCTGGTGCATAAGTATAGATTTATCTCAGATTAAATGTTTTAAATATTATTGAAAGCTACACTTCAAAGCCAATTGTTTTCAACTGTTTTCACACATCTTTCTGCCAACGACTTGGATTTGATGCAGGTACCAATCCTTCTATTTAGATACAACCAGCTCTTCACATCGAATCATCATAGATCATCATAGATCCAATCTCTATGATAATTGGAGCTTTTCCAAAAGCTCATTTGGAAAAAATAAGCCATTAATCCAAACAAACCATATTGTGATGGTGCAATATCTGGGCAAAAAACATTTACTCCTTGCAGTTCCGATAACTTTTTCTTGGTCAAACAAGAACTCTGAACACTCAACAACCTCAGTCTAGCTGTAGGAGTTTGAGTGTATTGCCCGATCATTGCAGAAATGCTTGAACATCGGCAGTATTTCGATAAGTTACTCCTTCTACAACTGAAAGTTCATCGGCGGTTGCATTTGGGCTAAGAACTTTCTTTTCAGTAATGTCACAAAATACCGCAAACCACTTTTCTTCTAACATTGCTTGTACATTATAAAAATACTAAACAAGCTCGGGACCCTCATTTTACGTCCCCTCCGAAAGACGGAATAACTAATGAATTCTTACTCCTTGTAAAGAATCATATCCTAATCCGGTCACCTTCTGACATGCTTGGTCATAGAGCATTTATCTATTTGTGGTTCTATGCAAACAAACATCCATTTTTTCCTTATTTATATTACTTTTTTTAATGATCATTTATTGTGGTGAAATGCTGGAAAATATTTTTAATTAATCGTATTTTCATATACTACTAAACTGCGCAAAAATGAATAGGGATATTGCTAATTTGGTGGTATATACTTTATCTAGCATATGTATATTATTATATATTTAATAACTATTTTATTACATTTTTGCATAGTTATTAAATATATAATAATATACATATGCTAGATAAAGTATATACCACCAAATTAGCAATATCCCTATTCATTTTTGCGCAGTTTAGTAGTATATGAAAATACGATTAATTAAAAATATTTTAAAAATATTAGAAATATATTAATATTTAATTTCTAATAAATGTTAATTATTTTTATAATAAAAATAATATTAAAATGCAAGGCAAAGTAAATACAACAAAATTAGTGTTATTCCTATTAATATTTGCGCAGTTTAGATTGATCGCCGGAAATGTTGAATGAAATTTAATTGGATACTTCCTTCCACATTTCTGAAATACAGGAAATTTCAATTTGCTGAACAATTTAATTTTTTCCTTTATTTAATAATTAATAGTTTGTTAATTTTTTAATAATATTTTCTTGTTCATGTGAGCAAAACTGTATATACTTAAAATACATTTAACATGTAAGTTACACAACACTTGTAATTATTCATTATAAAATTGAATAACACTAGTATTAAATCCATTTTCGTTATTTATTACCAATATTAAAATTATTATAACTACACTTTTCATTACCATTTACTACAGATTTTCCAAGACTTCCCGGGTTTCCAATTTAAAATAGATATTTTTTACAGTAGATATTACCAAAGAGATGACTAGAGGCATATTTAAATAGAACATATGACAAATCACTTAAATAGAGGAAACTTAGGCCGAAAATTATGTACACAATAAAACATTATTGTGTTTCTTAAGTGCATTACCGACCATTTTCTTCTTTTAGTCAGTTTTATTATTTTTTTAATTTACAATAAAATATTCCTAAATAATTTTTTTTTCAACTCAGAAATGGCCAGCTGAAACAGAATACCAAATTGAAACAGTATATATATATATATAACTTTAAATAATTTTAAATGTAATTTGGTTAATTCGGTAAACCGGTTTTTAGAAATCCTATATAGGTTTCTAATAATACTATTATTATTTTTAAACTTTATTTTTTTCAACTCTGTGTTTTACAGGGTTTTCATTTTTTTCCAAACTCTGTAATGTAAAAAAAAAGTTTATTTTTTTTACAAAATTTCCAAAATATGTAAAATCCAAAAATAGGAGTAAAAACATCTGTTTTTGTATAAATATATTTTCTACTAGTTTTTGTCCACGGCTTCGCTCGCGTGGAATTTGGTTTGCCAGATAAAGTTTCGTAACAGATCATTTTAAACAAATAATTTGATTTTTAAGTTAACAAATTTTAAATCACACGAAGTTTCAGATGTCTAACTTCAAAACTGACGGATTTCATACAATCTTTGAACCCCTATTATATAAAGGGGGAAACCCTTGGGGGTGGAATTGTACAAATTCCTTTCTTAGTGCTTTCATTTAAGCTTTACAAATAGCTTATTTGCGAATTTCAAGATGCCAAGTTCAGTGGTTTCTAGAGTGCGTTGACCGCTGGGTGTGTTAGCCGATCAGGAAACAGTTTTATATAAACTTCGCCTGTGTGGTGTGTTGATAAAAAGTAGCCTATGTCCTTCCCCAGGCTTGAGATTATCCATATCAAATTTAATCACAAACGGATCAGCACAGCCGTGAAACATACATTGACACTGATTAACAAACGGGACGGACAGAAGTTGACTGTTGTTCTTGTTAGTAAAGGATTAGTATGTAATGTTATTGAATTTATTGAAAAGGACTACTTTAATAAAGGTTTCACTAGTCGCACGGCAGCAACGGGAAGTGAACTTTTTTTTTCTTACCCCCTTTGGGTTTGAAGGTTGTTAAGTAGGATTTAGGATAGGATGGAAAGGATCTCTTGTACTGTACGATGTACATTATAAGATGAGGGTGAGAAAAAGGAGAAGTTCTAATTTATTCATTTCTATTTTTTAACTTTAGATTTTTCCGGAGATGGGGCTCACCGTGTCCTTTTCCTATTGTTTGTTGATTTTATTAATTTCTCAGTTCAGGCTGAGACTTTGTACGTGATCTTGCCACGTTCGTGGCCGTCCTGCTGGGGTGAGAATCCTTAAAAGTGGGTTTGTACAGTATTTCAGGCTGTCGAAAAATTTAATATGTCTACGTTTAATGAAGTCTGTTACTGTCGGTATGTCGAGAGCTTGTGTAGGAGGTCCATTTTTGTTTTATGTAATGTCGTGTGTTTTACTATCCGTTGGAGTACACCATTCTGGAACTGTTGGAGCTTTTTCGTCGTTGCAGAGTTGATGTTTTCTAGCAATAGTGCTCCGTAAAGGAGCATAGATTGTCAGCTTGAGGCGGAGGGATAATGTAGGAGATGTAAGCAGGTGGTTAAGTCTGTAAGACTTGGTCCTAACTGACCTGAGTTTCATCCTGCAGTGGTAGGCTGGTTTATGGTGCCGGTCAAGGGTTACGCCTAAGTAGACTATGCTGCCCGCTGGTTTGTTTTCTCGTCCCATTCCCCTATAGACCTTTGGGAGAGGGCGGCGCATTTCCCCCTGAAAGGAGAAAATTATGCAGTCAGTCTTTTGAGATGTTGAGTCCTTCTAGCTTCTGTGTGACTTCCTCACAGACCTCCTCCGCCTGCCGTAGAGCTCTCTCTGCGCTGACCGAGCTGCTGTAGATCGCTATGTCGTCGGCATAGGCTGCTACAAAGCTTTTTTGTAGTTGGCTCCAACAGTTTCAGCTGTGTATATTGAGAAAAGTACTGGAGATAGCACAGACCCCTGAAGTACTCCGCAGGTGAATGCGATGGCTTCCTATGATGTTTCGCCGATACGGATTGCTATTGTTACTTGAATTGTTAGAAGTGAACTTTTTTTTTTTTTTCTTTTCTCGTCCTCTAAGATTTTATTTACAATATATATACAATTTACAAATAAATACCTGCAAATGCTTCTATATAAACAAAAGCCTTCTGTTACCTTTCGGTAGAAGTGAACTATGTTACTTGGGTTTTTTTGTTCTTCGAAAATATGTAGATTTTTCGAGTAAGAAACATGTGAGCAAGCATCCAAACTTTCACCCCCCTTTTTCATCCCAATAGGGGTAGAATTTCTGGAAATTCTTTCTTATTGGATGCCTACGTCATACAAAGAACACACCCTCCAAGATTCAGGACTCTACGATCAGCGGTTTTGGCTGTGCGTTGATCCGTCATTCAGTCAGTCAGTCAGTCAGTCATTCAGGACAAAGCAATTTATATGTATAGATTAATGTCATATGTCAACTCCACGATAATCCTAGATATTGGAAAATATATCATAACGTCAATGGAACATAAAATATTTTTTTAACTTTTGAGGAGTTAATAAAAATTTGTTGTTTGCTATAATGGTCTACAGCAAATCTGTTAAAATTTAACTAAAAATATTTCAGTTTCAGGCTACTTCAACTTTTACTATACAAACGCTCTAAGCTCCCAACTAAATTCAAAAAACTCGTATATATAACTATTATAAGACCCATTTGGACTAACAGAGTAGGGAGCTTTGGGGTGCCATTAAGCCATCGAATGTCTCTCGCATCCCAATCCCTACAATCCAAAATCCTTCGTAAAATCCTCAATGCTCCTTGCTTTGTTACGAAGAAAGTCATCAATACTGATCTTAATGTCCCAAATGTCCTTGATTTGGGCCGTACCCGATGTCAATCCTTTCAAGACAAACTTTATTTCCACTCAAACCCACTAGTTTCAAACCTAGCAACCTCTTCCTGATAATTCTCCGAGGCGTTTGAACATAAGATGGCCTCGTGACCTTCTAAGTTGAATTGGTTATTAGAGTACTACCAGTGGGTAAATTCTCTAATTGCCTTTATCTCATGCCATTATATATCTTTCATTCTTTTTATTTGGAGTTTGATTAATATGCGGTTATAAATTTCAATAAATATTTTTATTTAACGATTAAAACTTGTTTTTTTTTTTGTTTCTACAAGATTTCTCCACAGATCTCGGTCCAGCCAGTCTCTTCTCTTAGACCCCTCCTGCCTTGGTCTCCTCCACATCCTGTAACCATCTTTTTTTTGGGGTCGTCCTCTATTCTTCCTTTCCGTAGGGCAATATTCGGAGATTGTTTTTGGCCATCGTTACACTGCCATTCTTTTTAAGTGGCTATACCATTTTAATCCCTTTATTTCTATCAGTTGCCTTATTGAGCTATTAGGGACGTGTTGAATACTGGAAATGGCACAACACCGTCCCCAGAAGTCCATCTCCACTGCCAACAACTTTCCCTTTTTTCCGTAACTGTCCACGTTTCCGATCCATAGTGGATAAGATTTTCAATCATTGAGTGAAACATCAATTTTTTTGTTTGGAGGTTGATCTGTTTACTCCACAGAACAGAGATAAGACACAAGATATTTTTTTTGCCTCTTACTATTTCTTCTGTTATGCTTTTGTTGGAGCTTCCGTCAGTGAGCCACCTGCCTAGATATTCAATAAATAAATTAACAAAAAAAAATTTTGAGTATAAAGTTGTTTTTCTTAGGATTAATGAAGATATTCTTTCTTCACTTAATTTTTTTTTTAAGTCTAGTTCGGAATTTTTGGATTTTTTTAGGCAATATAAAGTTATATGTTTAGGTGCAGTTAAAACCGAAATGGAAAAAGCTGCAGATAAGTTATTTTATGATTTTTTTTTTTTAATTTCATAAAAATTCGGTATTTAATCATGAAGGAACAAGTAATATATTTGTATGTGAGCAATACTAATATATATATATATATATATATATATATATATATATATATATATATAATGTATATATAAAATCTCTTTATATATAATGTATTATACGAATACATTATTTATAAAGAGAGAGAGAGTGATACGCGTACAGTGCGGGATGATGCGGATGGAGGCTGGCTCCTTGGCGGCGAGCGGGCGGGCAATCGATGAAGGTTGCTGCAAGTCTCTGTGCGAGCCAAGCGCATTGCGGTCCCCCCTCCCTACGCACTGTCACTAGTTCTCTCTTCCTCTCTCTCTCTCTCTCTCTCTCTCTCTCTCTCTCTCTCTCTCTTTCTCTCACTCTCTCTCTCTCTTTACTATATCTCTTGTAGTAATTGCTACTACCCTCTACTACAACTACTATCACGACTACTGCCACGACAGCTGGCACTCGACAATATTCTCCTCTAAGGGATATAGCAGCCTGCAGATACGGGAGGTGAACAGCTGGGTACTGTTCTTCTTCAGGCCCTATTTGTTTTGTTATATTTAATATTTATTATCTGCTTATTGTCAATTATTGTTTACAGGTGTGGATACAAATATAAAGAGAAAAAAAGGTATCAGTTCCGCAGGTTGTTGCTTCGAGTAAAGTCACGACAAGTTTTAACTTTTCTTTCGTTTCCTTTATTTCATCCTCAATAATAAAAATAATCGTGAGTTAGGAAAGGTATAAAAAATTAAGGGTAGAAAATGGTAGTGATGTAGATTAAAACAATTCTGCTAAAAAAAAGTTAAATAGAGATTAACTATTAAAGAAATCCTTTCTTCGACCTCCACCCGGCCCATTGCCTTTCCAATATTATTCAATGTAAAATCTGTTGAATTCTTTTGGAATAGTAAATATATTTACCTTTGTATAACTAATATTAAATATATTGGACATAAGCTAACTATTTAAACGATTTGGACATGTTTTAATATTTTGGATACTGTATTTTTTTAAATATATCAAACCTTAAGTTTCAAATAATGATTTACGTCAGCGGATGTATAATTTAACAAAAAAAAACGGTTAAAGAACTTAAATTCCTAATTTTTTTATTAATTTAAAAATTATTTTTTCCGTTTTCACACCTCTGTTATAAGGTATCAGGTCCGCAGGTTGTCGCTTCGATTTGTCGCGACAATTTTTAACTTTACATTCTTTTTCTATTTGTATATTCTGAAAAATAAAAACCAAATCTGAGTTTCATTATGAAAAAAAAGTATAATTATGAGAATGTTGTATATTTCAGTATTCATTTCATAATAAAATGACAAATTTAAACTAACATATCTATACTCCGCAGTTTTTGATGGAGCGTTCATTTTTTGATGACATGATTACGGAAATATGCTAATTTCCCATAACTCAACTTTTTTTTCAGACTAAAACTCACGATTATTTTTATTTATACTTATATTAAAAAGTTAACGAAAGTAAAGTTAAAACTTGCCGTGACTTAAGTCGATGCTACAACCTACGAAACTGATATATTTTTTTTCTCTTTATATTTGTATCCACAACGGTTGATTACGAATAATTGACAATCAGCAAATTGGGTGCCAGTAAAATAGTACAAAATAACTGGAGACGCTTGAAGAAGAACTGTACACCGCGGTACCTCTTCTGTGGCTTCATTTAATTTCCAATGATGACTGACCCACGTTATTTTTAGTCTCCTCCTAGTGTAATCGGGGATAGAGCGTGGTCGTTTGTTTTATCAATGGGTTTAGGCGTCCATTTAGTTTTTTTTTTAAATTGATCGTATGTATGTCAAACATTGGTATTTGTAAGTCAGTGTGGTAAGTTTCGCTATTGACATGGTGTTTCGTGGTATTTCAATAGCGTCAATAATTGTGGTATAAGTATTCTTGATTGAATGCCTTAAATTTGTAATGCTCATCTCCAAACTGGTTTTGATATGTAAATGTACGTATTTAAGTTTTATCTTATTTTTTTTTGTACAGTTAATACATTAAAGTCAGTTAAATATGTAGCGATCTTGACGTGAAGCCCTTTGTCATTTTCCTCTTAAATATAATTAATTTATAATTTTAATGATAACCAGGTGGGGTACCACCAATTATTACTCACAGAGCATTGTAATTCCTTTAAATTGTAAAACATATTCAAACTCAATACAGCACTCCGTTACAGGGTACTTCAACATTTACTAGACAAACGCTCTAAGCTCCCAATTAATTACAAGAGACTCATATACATGGCAATCATTAGACCCATCTGGACTTACGGAATAGAGCTTTGGGGCTCCACTAAGCCATCGAATCCCTCTCGTATTCAATCCTTACAATCCAAAATCCTTCGTAAAATCCTCAATGCTCCTTACTTTGTTACGAACAAAGTAATCCATAATGTCCCATTTGTTGCTGATCTGGCCCGAATCTGATATCAATATTTTCATAACAAACTTCATTCCCACTCATACCCACTAGTTTCAAACTTAGCAACCTCTTCAATTCCTGATAATCCTCCGAGATCTACTAAGTTGAATTTTCTATTTGAGTACTACCACGGGGTAGTTTCTCTACTTGTCATTTCATGTCAATGTATACATTCATTGTATTTACTTGTTGTATTAATATAATACAGTAGTAAATTACATTGAATAAATTACCAAAAAAAAATTCAATAATGGGGATAGAATCAGGAAATATGCAGGACGATGCTACAAATGAGTCGTAAACTTTGTCCATATAGGTATAATTATCATAGGGATTTTTAACCAGTACGAGACACCAAATAGGCTCTGGACACACAATTTACATACCATCTTAAGGACGGCAAGGATTTTTCACGAACTTTTAAAACAATTCTAGGACTACCTGCCGAGCTGAGAACCAGCGCATTTGAGCATTGAAGGTTTTTATGCAGTGTCACTACACCGCCGGTGACCCATAAATTTTACATATAACGTGGAACAAGAAAAGTATTAAAGTTTGGTCGTAAAAAATTAAATTAATTGGGAACTAATTTAAATTGAAATATTACACTTTGATTACAATCAGTAAAAACTTTTTATTTAATTGGAAGATTTGGATAATATTTTTGACAACATTAAAAATTGCCTTTAATAAACCAATACATAAGCGTGATAGCAAAGGAACAAATATAAAAAATAAATAAATAAAATGAAGAAAGATATAAGGAGCTCAGAACAGTAAATCTCATGATGAGCGCTCAACAGTCTTCATTGTCTGGGCGGATTTGGAGGATTAGAAGCGTTAATGGATACTCCTTGTGTCAGTGGGATAGGATTGATAGTCTTTGGTGAACTAAGGTGGTTACATTGTAGTCAAGTGACTGGGAAATTAGTTATTATTCAAATTTATTTGTCCATTTATTCAATTTTTCCTCTTTGTCCATAACATATAGATATCGTTTTGTCAATAAAAATATAATTGATCAATATTTTATGATCCATAAAAAATAGTGATTTATTGCATGAAAAAATTCTAGTAATGAGTTAAAACCTTGAAACCTTATTAGCATTAAGTCATAATTATTTTATTCAATAAAAAGATTTTCAAAAATCTTTTCTATAAGCTGTATGACTTATAAGTAATATCCAACAATCCAAATTATATACAGATAATTATTCAACAGATGCCTTTGAAAAAAAATGTAATTATTTAAAGATGTTAATAGAATGGCCTAAGGTTGATTGAAGAATAAAGATATTTTTGGGAGGCCGTTCCTTATGCGATTCACAATATAAAACAATTTGCAATGAAAAAAGATCTCTTGAGCTTGTCTTTACATCGATTAGAAATTTTAGTTAAGTGTGGAAGATTAATTTACTTAATAATAAGAATGTGAAAAATACGATAATATTTGTGAATTTAGATAATTTGTTGATCTTATTGACTCTAGGAACAGACTTGGGCACTCCTATTAAAAACGTTTCGTGCAATTTATGTATTTTTAATAGGCTTCATGGACTATGTTTTATATATATATATATATATATATATATATATATATATATATATATATATATATATTGCGGCTAGAACCGCAAAGCATTCTGACCTCGCATCTACCATACTTCCTTCATCATTTCTTCGTGAATTCTTTTGCTCTCCTCTGTCCATTTTGTTCCAGGTTTCTTCAATGCTCCCTTCTCTGATATTACTATCAACTTTTCTACCATGTTTCCAAAAACAAGATATCATCTCTGGTTTCTATTTCGCTTTTTGTAAATCTATTTAAACGTGGCTAATCCTTGGTGAGGTTGACTTTTTTATATTTAAGCAAGAATTCGATTGGTGAGTCGAGTAGGGAAAAGTCTAAAAATATCTGTATTAAATTTCAATCTTTGTTTTCTTATGGTCTGCTGCCATTATTGATTATGATCGGTTTCCTTCTTAACATAATTTTTGGCCTAAAATATTTATGCTAATTTACGTTTTTCATATATATATATTTACTACTTATCTTGACTGTTGTGGAAATGTATTGCTTATGGTTCTTGAGTTCAGTCAGTTATTTAAGCTTCTTAGGCTACGATCCGAGACTAGGTTAGTCTCATGTTCATGCCCTGACAGTGAAAAAATGAGCTATTAATTAAAAATATTATATATCACACTAAAAGCCAAATAACTGACTGAAACTCAATAACCATACACAATAAATGTTTATATTGTATATAACCATATACAATATAAATATATTGTGTAACTGATTTTATTAATCTGAAAAGATTGCACATTAACGTTTTAAAAGGTATACAAAACATATTAACACACTATAAAAATATTATATATATTTATGTTAATGTTAATGTAAACCTTTTCTTAATCTTTAATATACATATGAAAGAGTATATTAACACACTGTTTACATAACGAAACTAAACAATACAAACCTGAAAAGATTAATTAAATTACATGTTGTTACCCAACTAATAAAGTTACACAGATCGTGAGCTATTACCACCAGGTGATCTAATATAAATATGGAAGTTTCATAACCTCAATCAATGCTAACTAAATATCCAGTAATTGGTTAGGACTTACTTTACATTCATGAGGGACGTTCCTTAAGAGAATTTCCCAACGGTCAAAACCAGTCCTCGAACGTGTGAGTCTGTTACGAAATGTCATCACAGTAGCCAAACGTGTCAACCAGGTTGTCCTCCAATCGCTTCTTACTTTAATCAGTTTAATCTTAACATAATTAAGCTGGGCAACTATCAAAAACCATCCTTTACAAAGGCCTCATACCCTGATATTTTGATAGGAAGACCATGGCTTCTGGATCTTGTTGGTTAATTTTATACCCCCAAGGAACCACTGTCAATGCTGCAGCATACTGTGAGACTAAGAAGATAAAACAAACTAAAGACAAAAGGAGGGGAATGCTAAATACCGGAAAAAGAAAAGTAGAAAGTAAAAATATAGATCAAGAGTATAACAGGTAGAAAAGTAAATTGAACATAGAAAGTAGAAATATTAGTAAGGGAAGTTTTAAAATGTATACAAATAGAATGAATTGGTATAAATATAAAATATGATGTAAATATACATGGAACGTAAAGAAATATAAGTAAAAATATGGTTTAAGAATGGAGATAGAATACAAAATTATTAAATAGTGATAAATAATAATAGATACCTACGGGTAGAAAATGATTGTTGTACATATGTATTATATTAGTATTAGTATTATATACACATATATATATATATATATATATATATATATATATATATATATTTATATATATTGTAATGCAATATTATTTTTGAATAAACCGAGATTTCGAAACAAAACAAAACAAATTTTTTAAATAATAATGAACTCTTATTATTTTTTGGTATTTACTATTTGACATCATTTTTGTTACATTTTCTTTCGTTTTACTTATGTAAACTCTCTAGGAGTCTATTATAATACATTTTATATTTTATCTATATTCTACTAGCTTTTCTATAATTTTACATCTCAACTCTGATGTTTATATTTTTCTTTTTGTAAACTTTCTGTTTACTTCCTTCTTTTATCTTTTTAATTTTTACATCACCACCTTTCTGTACATTTACTCTGTAATATTTTTATTCATATATATCTCTCACTTTTTTGTTCTATATTTCTATTACTCTACATACATTTTTATATTATTATATACTTGGTACTGCAGTGTATTATTATAGTTTTGTTATTTTGTCTGTTTTCTTTCTTAGCACTGAAGATGACCCACAAAGTAGTTCGAAACGTCGGCAAAAATTAAATTAGTACCCACTTATTTAGTATTTAATTTGACTGCACCCCCAACTATTTCCTTCCTCACTCAGATCTTCCAGTCAACTATCTCCTCGGTTCTCATATATATATTTATACAAATTTTATTTTTTTATTTTGAAGAGAAAAGATTAATTCTTGACCGTGAATCGAACCCGGTCGCTAGCGTATTTAAATAATCAAAAAGAACCATAAATAAAAAAAAAAAAAAAAAAGTATATATATATATACTTTTAAAGTAAATATCGGTTTCTACTTATCTTGACTGTTATGGAAATATTATGGTTTGGTTCTTGAGTTTCAGTCAGTTATTTCAACTTCTTAATTCAACTTGAAATAACTGACTGGAACTCAAGAACCAAACCATTATATATATATATATATATATATATATATATATATATATATATATATATATAGTTAGTAATGCTGTTGGATGGAAAAATCAACAATTTTTATTTTAATTTAAGAAGAAAAATCTGACTATTAATAAACTAGTCAATAAGGACTAATGGAAGCACTTGTAAAATGCCTAGAGACAGAGGTCATTTATAATAGCGGCTAATGAAGAGGAAGTTGGAGCTCATTCTTCCTAATCAATTTATAATTATCGCGTGAGTCAAAGGTCCATCAGCTAATGCGCGCAAATAAATTTCTAGCCCGTTTCAAGAACAATTTTACTAATTTCCACTACATCTGTCAAGTTTCCACTTATTAGTCACGAAGCATAGTAATCTCTTGGGCTAATCGATCGATTAAAGAGCAACTTGTTTTTTAAAAAGTACACATATCCACTTTAGATTTTATTTTTGAAGTTACCTATTGAAATTTACAACTCAATTAGAATAACACAAGTAAATAGTGCGAATTATACGCATTAGGACGAGATAAATGCAGGTAGACAAACCGCCCAATGGTAGTACTCAAATGACAGTCGACTCAGAAGGTAACCAGCCATCTTCTTTTCCGACGCCTCGGAGGATTATAGGGAATGGAAAAGGTAGCTAGGTTTGAAACTAGAAGGTTTGTGTGGGAATAAAGTTTGTCATGAAAGGATTGAAATCGGATTCGAGCTGAATCAGCAATAAGTGGGACATTACGGTCATTATAGATGACTTAATTCGTTACAAAGTAAAGGTTATTGAAGTTTTTACGAAGGATTTTGGATTGTATACGATAGGAATTCGTTTGTCTAGTGGGGCCCCAAACCTCTTTTCCTCAAATCCAAATAGCCCTTATTATGCTCATGTGTATGAATATTTTGTAGTTAATTAATTAGTATGTTAGAGAGTTTGACTAGTAAGTGTTGAAGTAGCCTGAAACGGCGATTTTCGGCTCTAGGACTAATGGAATTCTGTTCGGTTTGTTTAGAAAATTATTGATGGGGCCAGTTCATAAAAAATTGACTTTAGTCTTGAAAAACACTTAATTTTGTTTATGGATGTTTAACTTAAAAAAAAAATAATCTCCCAAAATACACTATTTCCGTATCGATAGATAGAAACTAATATTATACCATCATCTATGATGATATATTCCATTCTCTACCGCTCATCCAATGTGAGGTTTCGGTACACCCCTGTCCATACCGTACCATCCTCTACCATTTCTCTTCATCTATTCCATTTCAGGTTTCTCTTCCCTAATCTTTCATAAACACCTTCTTCCCAACTATGTCGGGGTCTTTCTCTAGACCTTCTTCCATGTTTTTCATTCTTAAAACATGTCCAAACCATCTTAGACAGTTTACTTCAATGACTTTTACTGCTGGCTCCAAACTATCATTCTTTACACCAATCTATTCAAACTTTATATTATCTGCGAACAAACCTGTTTTTTTTAATTTTACTACATGGTGTTTCAATTTTATTACTATAATTTACATTCTATAGTTTAGATTTAGACTCCACCCCGTCTAGTCATGTCCAATCCATTTACAGACACTTCATTTATCAGACATTTAGAGACAAGTCAGATGGATTTCATGTGACTGAAAACGCTGAAGTCCAAGTTTAACTTGAAAGAGATTGGGCGTTTTTTTATTTAAATTAAAAAGTCAGTTACAATTTTGAACAAAACAATAAACTCATACAAGTTGTCTCTGCAAAATCTGTATAAAATATTTTTTTCTAACTTTAACTATACTATCTCAATCTCAAAAATTACCATGTCTGAGACACTAAAGGTAAACTGAGGACTTTTTTGGAAGATATTTTATATCCTTTCTACAAATTAACTTATAATTAAAAAAATGATCAAACAAACTAAACAGTGTTATTATAATAAATGATTGATCGTTCATGGTTCATAGAGCGAGTTCTCTAGGATAAATTAGAAATAAAAAATATCATTGAACCCTTATGTTTCATAATCAATTTGTTGCTGGTGAATGTATTTTCTCTTCTATTTACCGATACTATTCGCAATTTTTTATGATATTAATGAAACATTTGTGATTTGGTATAGACAAAATTGCTAAATTATTTGTATTATCATTGTTAATTTTACTAATTGGTCAGTAATGGCAATTTGGTTCAGACTTAGGTTTTTAGTAACAAACACTATTTTTCACTTAATTGAAGTTGTTAATTTTAATTCCAGACCAACAATGCAATATATAGTTATATTAAAATTTTTTTAATATTTAGGAATTGTACAAAGGTGTACTTCAGTCCTCAAAATTTTCTCACATCATTCTCTCTCATCAAATCACTCCATTTCTCAAACCTTCTGGTTTCAATCTATATTATAGCTTAAGTTAGATATTTTTCTTTGGCCATATTTTTATTTTTTATTCTTGATTGGCTAAACATTGGATATAACTGAAATACAAATATAAAGAACTATTTTTGTTGATGAAGTACTAAAATAAATATAACTTAATTTATTTTATTTTTTTATTGATTGTTATATTTTTTAAATATTTTTATTTGAAAAGAAAAGATATGCCCAGGGCCGGGATTCGAACCCGGGTATCCCATGTTTCCGTCGTGGTACTCTACCACCTGAGCTATCCTGGTTCGTACCTCGGTCAGACATATAATTTATCTTTACTGATTCTACATCCACGTATTCTCGCAATTTCCGATGTATGCAAGGGGAAGAATGTTCATTGAATATTACTTTAATTAGGATCTTGTTGACTTCCGTCGTTATATATTGTTATACTTTATGCATTTTATTTGTTTATTAATTCTTGTAATTTTTTTAATATTTTTATTTGAAAAGAAAAATATGTCCAGGGACGCGATTCGAACCCGGGTCTCCCATGTTTCCGTCATGGTGCTCTACCACCTGATCATCCTGGTTGGATATGGGATATGGAACACGGGGATATGGGATCAGTGAAGAGAAAGGATGTGTCTGACCGAGGTACGAACCAGTATGGCTCAGATGGTAGAGTCCCATGACGGAAACATGGGATACCCAGGTTCGATTCCCGGCCCTGGACATATCTTTTCTTTTCAAATAAAAATAATTTAATTTATTTGTACCAACATTTCGACCTAAGTTTTAGGTCGCCATCAGGGTAGAGGGAGGAAGAGTCCAACTATCATTGCCATCGGTTAAAATTAAAACAAATCACTAATTACAAACAAATCACCTAGGAAACAAAGGTAATTCCCGAACGTTGAACTGTACAACGGTAAAAATAACTCGTTAATATCAATGTTTTTGATCTATTTCTATCTAAATTGCCTCCTAAAATGATAAACGTTGTATTATTGCCACATCAACGAACCAAATTGATTCATGTTGGTTGTTTTACTGCGACTCGTTAAGATTAAAGATAGTCCTTACACGACTAGAGATTGCGAGTAGATTTAATTTCAGATTTGTTTACCTTTAGTGATAGGTGATTGTAACCAAAAATATTAATATTTTGTGATAAATAAAAACATATTTCCGGGCAACAAATTAATTTCAAATGACCGATAATATTGAAATACAGAAGACTTGATCTTAAAATGTAAGTGTAAATCACTATCTTTTTGATGAAATGTAGTATTTATCAATAAGCTCTCTCCTGATTTAAGAGAATGGCACCAGAGTGAGTGAACGTGACATAGTTATTAAAAATTACTTCCTCTTGAAGTAGTTCAACTTCACAGAAAAATATAGAGAAACCCGCTCATCATCAACATCAACATCAAAAATTATACAATATAAAAGTAAACAGAAATGCTTTGTTTCTATTTCATACTGTAATGCGATAAAAATGTATACTATATTACATGTATATGCGTGTGTGTATGTGTGTGTGTAAAGAACACCATGTCTATAAAATAAGTAATATTTCAATTGTCATAAATAAATACCATGATCAATGCTTCCAATTACTTATCAATGCCAATTACAACGCCAACAATTTTCTTTAAGCTGTTTCTATAAGTAACGAAGAAATAAATTTTAAAAGTTCAAAATTCAAATAGGCTCTCATGGGGAGTTAAAATTAAATTAAAAAATGCGTCTTAGTGTATTTTACCTCCGGGATACAGAATTCCGGGAAGCGTTACCATTATGAAAGATTTTATTTCTCAAAAATTATAACTTACTTGCTAAATTGATTGCATGCTTCAAATTAATATGGATCAGTTTTTTGGGTAGATATTTTTTTTAATATAATACTAAAGGAAATAAAAATATATAGTATATATTATTTATTTTTGAAAGTAACATTATAATTGCTTTAAATTTTGGTCCTTGCTCTGATATAAAGTATTTTCATAGGTATCTACTTAAAAACTACCAAATAATAACTTTCTTTCTTTTCTTAAATAGCTATTATTTACCATAACCCAGTATTTAATATGAAGTGGGTGGGTAAAGAAGACTAACAAAGAGGTAGAGAGGAGAGTTGTGCAGGAGACCGTAATATTTAGATTATAATATTCAAATATATACAATATTCTGACTTGATTCGATGTATCGATTACAAATAACTGATTGATAAAAAAGAATTAAGGTAAGAGCTGTTCGTTAATTAATAATTAATGTTAAAAAGTAGTCAAGTTGTTATTTTTAATAAATAGCTTTGTAATCACAAATAATCCAATAATTTTAATAATAAAACGTATCTATATATATTTACTTAGCTATATAAATCTAGTGAGATACATACACATACGCGTACTAAAGTTAACGTATTCTTGGTTCGTAAGGTTGTGATTTATACATTCGTGATGTATCCTTACTTTATTCTGGGAGTTAGTGAACAAAGAGCCATAACAACATAACTACTTCAAGGTTGGCTGCCCAAGTTGGGAGTCAGTCCTGTAACTCTGGCATCCTCCTGTTTCGTCATCAATTGTCAACATTTGTATTATTCAGTCCCATTCATTACAAATAAAAAATATAATTATTTAATTTATTATAATACAATAGTATACAATCATTTTCGTTTTCAATTCGAAGGTGTAACATGTTGGTCATCAACAAAAAATAATTTCCAGAATAATTATTCTATTAGATGAATTTATTCTGTTTTTCTAGTTCTGCCCTCTACATCTTATAAACATTTAATTTAGTTGAGCAATCAAGTTTAATGATAGTAGATCTAAATATTACTCAACTTGAAGAGTTTATTCGCAGCCCCGGTGAATAAGTAGTGTCGAATTTCGTCCAGAGATAGTTAATTGTATTGAGGGATGCGGAATCTTGTCGTTGGATATGGAGTTTTTAGTACAAACAATAACTCTTTTTCAAACCAACACCGGACTTAATGCCTTGTTCACTATGAAAATAACACGATTCCGCTTCCTTAAGTACAAGCAACTCATTTTGAAGAAAATTCGACTTAACTACTTGTTCACCGGGGCTCTAGATTATAAGCATTGTAAAGTGAACATAGTTTTTAGATTTGTAATTTCTAATGAAATCTCATTATTTCAATGGTTTGTTCATTAAAAGTAGTCCTAATTTATCAAGAATTAATTTTATATTGATTAATTATTCTCATTTTATCTTATCATTTTAGATACTTGTATTTAGCCGATCGCCTTGGACTGTTATCCACTCCGATCCACAGCGGACGATTGTTTATGACCAGAACACTCATAATTCTGAAAATAATAATAAATACCTAATTATTTGTACTTATATACGAAATGTAATATAAAATGCTAATTCTAGACCACTCTAGCTCGTTCCTTTCCTTGTAGGAATGTCTTTCCTACACTTTCAATGAAAACCATTTGATCTTCTGTATAAAATCCGTTTGATGACATTTTTCACTTAATTTAATCTTTGGAATTATTCTGAACTTCTGAAAATATTGCACCTATGCAGCCTATTCTTCCGAAAACGGTTATTTCCGAAGTGTTATTCTCTTAATTTGTAATAAATAATAACGAAATTAATGAGACAAAAACCCCAGATTTAATTTTAAAGACAATAAAAATGTTAAATATACAATAAAAAAAATAAACAAAAACAGTTTAATAACGCGAACACAAATAACTCAAACGAGACAAGTGATTAGAAGAGGTTACAAAAGATAAGGAGGTAAGTTTCATGGCGATTTACTAAAATTAAACTCACGAATAAAGCACCTATCGGCTTGCTATTGTTTGTTGGTCGCATCTAAAGTTGAATTAATTATCCATTCTTCTCGTAAATAAAGTGGATCCTTTCTTCCTTTAAGATTTATTTCTCTGGATCTCCATGAAATAAATATTAATGAGTCGTGGGATTTAACCGTCGCCACTCCGAACAGTTGGGTCTTAGACAACGTCCGATATTTAAGATTTTTTTTATTGGGGTTTATAAGGATTTATTGCACTAAAGGGTTTCCTTAAAGATTCTATGGTTTCATATTTTTTTTATATTCTACCAGAGACACTCCGTCCTACCTAATAGACTAAGCCTCTATTTTTTTATGTGTTCAGCATCCCAAGTGAGACTGGCCGTTTTCATTACATCCTCTTCCAACAAAAGACAAATATGTTAACATTTTTTTTATTTTTTTTTATTAATGGTCTAAAATATCTCAAACTCTTCCTGATACTCACTTTGTAATCTGATAATGTTTATGTTAACGAAGCAAAATCAGTCTTAAAACATACATTTTAATAAAAATAATTTGACTAAACACAGAAGCCTCCTATGGGAAAGAACCCTAGGAACATTTGTGGGCAATGAAAGAAATTCTTAAATATTAAAGTTTGGGTAAGTAATTAAGAATGTAATTGGGTTGTGCAGGAAAGTGATTTGTCCTAGATCACACTCAACCGCTAGACTTTTCCCTTATTTTGGATACCCACTTTATAGAGGATGGGTACCCCAGAAGGGGCTAGATCCCGTAGGATTCATTTCCGGCTGCTAACAGATTAAATAAAAGTCTTGGTTTGAACCCAGGACCTTCGGCATGGTAACCCAGCGCTATACCACTGAGCCACTCCGCCACCTTAAAATTAAATACAAATTATTTAAATTTGTTTGACAGTCTTTAAATCTATTTGTTGCACATTCTTCCAAGGTAGGGTTTCTAGATAGGGCATGTTATCCATGGGACATTTCTAGAGAGAAGACGGACTAGGTTAGGACTGCAGGTGTTGCCTAGAGGAGAAGTCTTAGAGGAAAAGCGAGCGGTGTAGAGGCTCTCTCTTACAGCACATATTATTTTTGTAAATAATAAATATGTCGTGAGATGTTGGGCCTGCGCGGAAGAGGGATCAATACGGTTGACCCACTAAAGCTTGTAGCACTCCTCATTGAGGAGCCAGCCCTCGTGTCGCTCCTCCTCTTTCTCATCTCTGGAAGTCGTCTTCCATCCGGTCTACCCCTCCAGAGGAAATCTACAGTAAAACCCGGTGGTTGCAGGTTGAAAAAAGCGAAATAACTTACTACCTAACATGCCAAAAAAAAAAATTAGTGAGTTATGACGACTGCCAACAAAAGTCAAAGCTCAAAACTTAGAAATAACTTATTTTTTGAATTTCTGAATAAATTATAGTATGAATTATTTAAATTTAAATTATTAACATTTTATCCAGTCATCATATATATTGGCACTCCAAATAATATTAATTTATTAATGAAAGCTACACAAGCTCAATACAAAATATGACTAATGTTATTGAAATAACAAGTATTGTATGGTTTTATTATATTAGGTCTCACAACCCACTCCCCCCTCCATGTAACCTATAGTAAAACCAGGAAGTTGCAGGTTGAAAAACGCAAGAAAACATACTTCCATCATGTACTACCATAATTATGACTGCCGATACAAGTGAAAACACAAAAGTTATCAATTACTGTCTTAAATGTATGAATCAACTATAGTCTAAATTATTTAAATTTCAAAAACCGTAAACTGTAAATAATTACATTTGTCGTGTTTTCTACTGCCACTTCGAACAATAACTGTATTCCTTTTCAATTAGTTTCTTTATTAATGAATTCATATGATGAGCTAGGCACAAGCTCAATAGAAAATATATTTTAATTTATTTAATTAATTTAAATAACAATTAGTTTAAAGTTTTAATATACATAGATTTTATTTTCATTTTTTGCATTATTATCATCGTACAATACTTACATTATTTGTACATTAAATCTTATTATAAAACAAGGCCTTTAACTATTATGAATAGTATATTCTGGGGAAAATGAAAAGTTCGACTAAATTTTGATGTTTAAAGTTATTATAAGTATCGATTGCACAACAATTAAACGAGTTTTTAGATAATTATAAGTATTCTTATATCAATAGAATTTTATCCTTTTAACTAAAGTTGATTTAAAGAAATTTTATAACTCATGCACAGCATCTAGCATGTTTCTGACGCGAAGCCACAAGTTTACCCCCTACCACAAAGTCGCTAAAGGCAGCTAGGGAACTTTTCACTTAAAAAAAAAAACTTAAGATAATCAATACATTTCTTCGTATTGACTACTTCGTATCACGTTACAACTTTATTTTTCATTCCTCTGCTGGAGTTTTCTCTGTCTACAATATCCCTCCATGCGTTTACTGGAGGTTTCTTTTGATCCTCTTTCCAGTCGTCCATCGTCCAACCTCCTCGGATCTTTCTTCATCCGAGTTTTCACTTTCCAAATTCAATGCTTTCAAGCATATGATACTCCATATTGTTCTACATTCCAAATCCTTCTTAACTTACTTAGTCCACGTTGTCTTCTTTTTTCAAAAATAGTAAATAGTCGCTTGGTCAACCTATGCTTGATAAGGTCAAGGTTTATGTAGAGATCTCCAAGGATTTTAAGTCTCCTTTTCGGCAAAGTGTCCGAGATTATTTACATTTTCTGGTAGATCAATCTGATACATAGCAGTTTCTTTTCATCTTCAGTCAGAACTGCACTCATGATTTCTCTTTGAATACTTCTTTCCAGGACTTCCAGTTTGTTTGTTTTTTTAAGGAAAAAGAAAAACTGGAGTATTGAGTGCAGTATAAAATAAATCAATATTGTAGATGGGGCATATACGTAAAAAGGGGAAATAATATATGACATGAGTTGAAATTCAATAACAAACTGAAAAAATCCGGGAATGCAGTCAGTGAAAATGGAATAAAAGGTATTGGACTAATATGAACGAAAGTACTTCGGAGCGGACATAAAAGATCCCGAAAAAAGTTTTCAAATCATTGTTTTTTTTGTTATAGTAAAAAGGTATGCAATTATTTAAGTCAGCAAATTTAAAGTAATTATGGAAGATCCTTTTTTATAATACTTTTATAAAGACTGAAAAACTTTTCCAAGTTAAATCTGACTCGGAGGAAACAACTCAACTCTGATTCAACGTTGCATTATTTTAGGACCCTTACTTCTTCAAGGTTACATTTGGTTGAGAACAATTTAGTTAAATAACCATTTAATTAAATAACAACAATCCTGATAATTTGGTGAGTTTTAGATGGCGCAGTATGGAATGAATTAATACAAAATGTAAGTTATTGGGCTTCGAAACAAGATATGAAATAAAATTTTATCTGAATCAATTCAATGGTACGTATTCAGCAAAAGGACCATCGAACAGTTTCCTTTAATATTTATATAGTTGCTTTTGTGTTTACAGCCAATTTGTTGTTTGAGAATTTTAAATCTACATTATGTATTAAGGACGATTCCATTACGATCTGTAAATAAAGCTGATTTATGAACATGACCAGATGATGATGAAACTCGAAGGATAACTAATTTACCATGTAATGATAATATTAATACTCCTGTTACAAAATATATTATTAGAGATTAGTTTCTAAACTAATAGAAATATTCTTGGATAGCAATAAGTCAATTTTTTAACCTTAAATTTCCATTATTTTTGTATTATTAATTGATATTTTCATCTATAGAAATACACAACAACCGTTCAGGTTTTCATCCCTTGCCGTTTATCTTCCTGTCGGAGATGTTTCAGCCTCTGACTCTTCTTTGATCTTCTTCTGCAGACAGCGTAGGTCTTTCATTGGTGGGATCCTTCACACCTGCAACTCTATTTCTAAATCCTGTCCTGTCCCCCACTTCGGACGTTTGCCCTTTTTAAATCGTGGCGTATCTCCTGAAGCCACTTAGGTTGTAGCTGTAATTTATCTTGAACCAGAAATTTTATTATTCTTGTGAAACCTTCATTGTTAACACATTTTCTTAGTGACTACCTTAGTTAGGGAAGTTTTGTATCCACCCAGAACTTCGATAAACTTCATTTCCTTGAATAAATAATTTGTGCTTCCGTTATGTGTACAAAGAATATCATTTCCACTCTGATACCCATTCTCTCCATTTACTCCTTTATTTGTTCCGGTTACTTATTTACATTCTTCATTTTTATCATAATACCAAACATTAGTTTGTTTAACCTACCTGGTTCATTCTGTTCATGTGTCCAAAGAATTTCAGTCTCCGTTTTCCCATCGGAGAATAATATAATAAATAACCTATATATACACGCATCCACTGAGTTGCCATGCTGAATATGCTGGTTCAAATCCCGCTGCAGGCAAGACTTTTGTGGATCTAGTAGTGGATGTGGGATCTAGGACCCTCCTGGGCCTACCCAGCCTCTATAAAATGTTATAAAAATAGGGTACCCAAAATAAGGGGGAAAATCTGGCGGTTGAGCGTGATCTAGGATAAATAATATCCTTGCAGAACCGTTGCCCATGAAACAATACAGTCTCTACCATTTACTGAACCCCAGACCCGTTCACGGGTTGTAGTGGTACAGGTTTTTTGTTGTATATATATAAAATTTTTCTAGACGGTCACCTGTGGTCTACTGAGCGTAACAAACTACTAAGCCCAAGATCGCGAGTTCGTAGCCCGGCAGGTGGCCCTAGAATTTTTTTAAGGGAATAAAAAATCCTTAGTTACGCCGCCCTTCGGAAGGGACGTTAAACGGGGGTCCCGAGCCTGTACGATGTTAGGTACTCGTTAAAAATCCCTATCCTAATTACGCCTGGATAGGCAAAATTTAGAGCTCCCACTGTAGCATAGTCCGATTAGCCATAGCAGCATAAAGTGACGTTAAATAAACAACTAAACTAACAATTTTTCTATACCAGTATTCAATTATTCAAAATGTTAGTGAAACAATTCGCACTGGGATCTATTCCTGTTGATTTTGTTTCATTTATTGATTTTATTTTTTTTAGTAAGATTTATAGATGAAAATCAGACAATATATTTCAGTTAAAAAAAGGTTAATTATCAAATTTGCAATATCAGGCTAGCTGATGAGGTTACCTTGTTGTTAGCCGAGGGCGATATGACGTCAATATTGCGGAAGGTTCGTTTACGTTTCGTCACAACTGTCAATAATCTGATTCCGTATCGATTTGTGTTATTTTCAGCAAGACGTGGAATGTTTTTAGCTATTCAAAGCAGATTTATGTACTATTATACAACTTTTTCAGGTTCTTGATAATAATATAATATTTCAGTTGTTGATAATAATTAAAATCTCTCTTCTACCAACGTTTCAAAAATATATTATTCCGGATGAATATTATCAGTAAAAAAACACAAAAAAAACGGCTTCAATTGGATAACATGTTTGAATAGGTTTGGACACTAAGATCCCACACTACAGTCTGGACAAAGATAATATGTACATACATATTACTTGTTAATACTACTCGAGACTGTATAAAGTTCATTTCTTTCTATTGTAATTTGGTTTTTGGTACCATTCATGCATACATATTGTGCACTTATAATATTATTTGCACTTATACTCAGTATAGTAAATAAAACTGTATCAAATTACAATACATTCATATAATTCAGTAAAATAGTTTCAATACGTGCATAAACGTATTCATTTTTATCGTATAATCGGCAGACATCTCTAAAATAGAAAAATGCCTCCAACCCGAGAGGAAGAGGGAGAGAGACGTTAATTATAATTATTTATTTACAAGTTATGGTATAAAAATAAATTGAGTTACTGTATGACATAGCTTACACATCAATCATGATTTGATATAATGTATGTAAATGCACATTTTTTCAATGTTCGGCTACCTCAACTCCCTAACTGGCATGATATCGCCGATACAAATGCAAAGTATCGAATGTGAAAAACACAACTTTCCAAGAGAATGAAAAAACTGTTTTAAGATTCTTTCGAAATCAGTGCGTACCGTACAATTTCCCCCGTGTCATTATACTTCTTTTTTGTCCCTTCTATACCTTAAGCTGTGTGAATTTTTAATCAATTATCAATCCTAATATAACCCTGTCTTAGTGGCATTGATAAAAAGAGACAAAATAGGATGGATGGGAAAGAATTACAGACAACGGGATACCAAAGATGCTCTATGGGAAACCATATGGTAAACAAAGTAGAGGACCTCCTCGGATCGGATGGTTGGACGATGTGGAGGACTTAAAGCTGCTGGGTATAAAAGAATGGAGGAGAATAGCGCAGGAATGCGGAGATTGGTTGGCTTTGGTGGGGAAGGCCCGGGTTCTTGTAAAACCGTAGAGCAAGAATAATAATATCAATCCTACAGCAAACCGAATAGATCGGAAACGAATTTTCACACTTTCCATCTGCATCGAGAATATTTCCTCTGTTTTATATATTTTTGTTGCTCTTAATAATCTAATTTCTCTCACATCTACTTTTCCAGTAATTTCTAAAATCGCATTAATTTCAAAAATGGATAAACAAAATAAAAAAATAATAAATAAACAGTAATTTTTTATTATAAAGTATGTTAAAACAATTCAGGGTAGAGGCGGGCCGTAGCTCTTGGAAGGCAGATCCTTGGACCTCTCCTCGATGGCTTCGAGGGCCTCCTGGCGGGCCCCGTCCGGGTCGATCCACTCGTTGTGCTGGCCCCAGTCCCTCCACCCGTGCAGCGAGGGGATGTATTTGTTTTCAGGTTCGGCCAGAAGTTCAGCGAACTCGATACCTAGAAAATCATTGGATATAACACTGGAAAACACCTACTATTGGGTCGTTTCATATGAAATATCCGTTTTCGAAGAAAAGGTTGATCAGTAAAACAACGTTATAAAAGCAATACATTTTTATTCAAAATATCTACCCTATTTTCTATGCATTACCCCAAATGTGTTATCAAATTTTCAATCGCTGAACTCAACAAGTCAGAGTTTTATGATGAAATAAAGTTTGCACATGAGCTTTTGACTTGACAATCATAAAGAAGTTGTCTGAATACCTGGCCTGGTGGAAATACCTAACGCCATGGTAATATCTCTTGCATCTTGGGCTTCCGAGTGTCCAAGTTTAAACTCATAAAAACGTGTTTCTATGGTCATTTAATGATAAACTAAAAAATGTTCCTTCAATTGTAGTGATAGTAAATACTATCAAAAAAGAGAGGATCAGTAACAGCTCATTGCAATCTGTAAACATAAACATAATTGACAACCGAAGTCCACTAATTGCACTTCGAACTTTAGAAATAAAAACAGACAATTGAAGAAACGACCCAATACGTAAAATGTTAATAACCGTTCTGGCCGAATTATTGTTCGGTCTCAAAATGAGTAATCATTTCCTATAGGCTCGTTTCTGGGTAAATCTTTGTTTATAGTTATAGTATAAACTTATGACAGTACACTAGCATGCCTATCATTTCCGGAATAAAAGGATTTTATTGTAAGTTTATTCCGGAACTATATCTATGGATGGATAAATGATCCAAGAACGAGCATTCAGGCAGCGATACCCAAAAATAATTTATTTAATAGAGTGCAGATAAATTACGGAATAGAGTATGGTTAATTATAAAATTGATCCAGAATAAATATATTCTTAAACTAAGCCGATATAGGACACACGTATGCATTATATTTTTCAAAAACTATTCTAACAAAAATATAAAACAAAAAGTGTTAAATATAGTTTCAAGGCTTCTCTTGCAATTGAAAATTCAGCTACTATCAGACAGATATCCATTCAAAGAAAACTAAATAATTTGGTAAGTGATGATCAGAACTTCAGTAATAAATGAGCATTCGGAAGAAGAGGAATTTTTATTTGAAAACATTAACTGTAACGACCTTTTTGCTTTATACAATCGAATCTATAACCTTCCCAGCTGTTTGCATATCACCTGCTTTTCAGTTTTGGGTTGAACGTCTTGGGGTGGAGGTGCGGTCCCGGATTATGAGCCTTTTTGAGCGATTATTCGTTGGGATGTATTGCACTTCTGTTTTGAGATGTGATTGAACTTACTTTTTTTTTTTTTTGTGTCTTGATAATGCCTGAATAGGCGAAACGTCGACTGTTTGCATAAGTGTTTGTATTTTACACCAGATTTGAAACATAAGGCTCTGCTTGTGGTTTTTTCCATTTGCATTATAATCAAATTTAATGTTTCATTTTGAGTTTTGGCTCTAGTTTATTTAATAAATAATGAAGTTATAAATAAAATATTATTGAATTTTTTTTGTTAATTTTTTCGAGTTTAAGTTATATTTATAATACTGAATTATTATGTTTATGTTATTGAACAAAAGTTATGTTTATAATACATTATTAATTATAATCGTTATTAAAAATAAATGTTTTAATGAGTACACGTTAAATTTTCATTATTTTAATTTTCAGCTATTATTTCTTTGATTTTTGAAAGTTCGATGCCGCGCTATTCGACTCGGGTCCGCCTTATGTGCAAAGAAAAACCGCGCCAACGGTTGGTCTCAAAGAAAGCCTTCGAGTTCCTTGCAGTTTCTTGAACTTTCTTACTTAACTAAAAATATTATCCTACAATATTTGGTGGTACGCGCGGCCCGATGAGACTATCTATTCCGGGCCATCCGTAGTACGCCCCGGCGTGAACGTGTTAACTAAATCGATTAAAAAAATTATATTATAATAAATTAAAGCTCTTACGTAGACATTCTTCTGAATCAGATTCTAAATGCCCCTTTTTTCTTTTTTCAGAATCTTTTTTCTTTTCTAATTTCTTTAATTCCTGAAAATAACGAATATTTATTAAAAGCTGTGAAAGTACTAAAAATAAAAAGGTTGATTTCCTGAGTTGCTTACAGATTTTGTTCTTTTTAGTTCTTTCTTCGATGGGCCAGCTGAAAGGAGAAAAAGTGATTAGTTTCTAAACTTTATATAAATCTGCAACGATAAAAATTACAATTTCATGATAATTTTTAAAATTATATCTAAGAAGATTCATAATTAGTGGCCTGTTCTTTTTTTTTTTAACTTGTTTCAATGTTTACATCCTTTTGTAAATGAAAAGTTGTCTCCTATTCCTATTATAGAATCTTTATGAATTGTAGTGGTACAGTTTTGTTTTTTTATACGAACTGATCGGCTACGATTTTATTAGGACGAAATAAAAAGTTCTGGTATCAATGAACTGATATATTCTTTTCATTTCTAACAAGGGAACAACCTGGCCGTTAATTATACCCAGCCAAATCAGCTCCTTGCATACATAACCTTTAAGTTGGAAACTCTACGGTTATTACTACATACCTTTCTTAGGTCGTTGTTGCACAGTTTATATAAATATGACATTTAATGATATAAAGCTATTTCTTCATACAAACAAATGCCAAAAATCTAAATGTCGTTCTGTTATTCTTTGGCGAATCCTTAATACGCCTTCTCAGACCCTTGAAGTATCGTTAATAATCTAAGTATATTTTGTTTCAACCATAGAAAATTTCTAAGTTTGGGATTGTTTTGAATTTCTATTATTGTGTGACACATGCAATGTATGGCATAGTTAACACCATCCTCATGGAATCATCCTGAGTTGCTTATTCTGTTAATATTCTGTTTTTGGCTCATGACTATTTGTAATATTTTATTTCTTTTATGCAGGCCGTACCGAAAGTCCTACTGCGTCGTAGGCGGCGCGGAAGCTCGATGAGAACCCCGCTATTGCCGACAGAGCAGTCACAGTAAGTGTAACTCCAAGTCACTTACTGGCCATGCTCTGCTCTGCTAGCGTTATTTTCTTGCTGGCTTCCGCTGCTCAACTGTATATATATATTATATATAACATGTAACAAATCTTTGTTACAGAAAAATGTTTATGTAATTAGAGTGGAATGTTTCTCTGCCCAGCCTGGCTTATTTGGCTTGAGTTTTAAACGTTTCATGGCAGTTCTTTCCGAAATTGCGAATTTAATTATAGTTCTCATAAGTAAATCTAAGTCTGGTTATATTTCATCTAACACTTTTATACACAAAATTGTACCAACAATCCACAACCTACAAATAATTGTACAAAACTAATTGTTTACTAAATACAAAGTTTATAAATTATTAGTACTCAAAAGTTAGTTAGAAGCGATGTGTCATTTTGAGTATAAGATGAAATAATTTATTTTGTTTTTGTCTGTTATTTTTTTTAAATAATCAAAGTTGAATATTTGATCTGTTTGTATATATTTAAATTGATACTATAAAGAAATATGTTGAAGAGTTTTCCGGTTTTGATCCCTGTAACAATATAAATTTTTCTTTTTTCTTCTTCTTTCTACAGGGTGTATCAAATTCACTGTGAGCCACTGTATTCCGATCGTCCAGGAAATCAAAGAATGTTGGAAACATATGAGTCCACGTGTAGTGATACAAAATTGGCTGTAAAGTGAAATAAAATGGCCGATTGGAGAAAAATGAGGACTCTCTCTTGTAAATTGTGGCAGGGCTCTACTGAAAAAAAATACTATCTTGTCTGCAATGAAATATTTACCCCGAATTGGAGGATGTGAAGGATAGATCTTCGAGAGAACTGATACTTGTAAAAGTAAAGTCTCTGAACTCTTGTACGCTAGGTTTTTCCTATTGTGTCAGTATCATTACAACAATCGTTTGACCTTAACATTTATATACAATAAGGCTTAATTGGTTGTAAACATAAGAATTAATAAACAATAAGAATAAATTGGTTCTCTAACACAAAAAGGTCAGTAAGTCGAAGAAATTTCCTGGGTCACACTCAACCTCTATAAAATAGGAATCTTTCTGTAATCAATTCTGTAGGAAATAGGCAGATATTTTTTGCCAAATATGGAGTCCAAGACCACTAATGGTTTTTAGTTGCTTTTTTCCTCCTTAAAACCACTCACATTTTTAAACCCGTCTCATAAACCTAACAAAACTGGTTTGGAGTTTTCAGGGTTGACTCCTACATAAATTAAACAGATTCGGTAGAAAGCTCATTTGACAGTGAAGAGATAACAACATTAAATTTTTTTTTTCAAACACAGATACAAATGGACGCAGCTGAAGATTCTTAGTATATTTTAGTAACAATTTCATTTGATAGATTTCAAATAAAAGTTGTGTTCTTGGCTTATTCTTTTGACCGGTCGTGGAGTTGTTAATTAATGAAAAATATGAGTTGGCTGAAAACTTCCGTAGAGTTTATAATGTGCACTTCTTCCCTTGCACCTGAAATGCGTTACAGAAACTGAGTCTACACAGTTTTTTTTTAAGTTTCGATATTTTTATTGATAAATTATTAGCTTAGATGGAACAATCCAAATGAATAGCTCTGGATCAATAATTAAAACAAAATAATTTTTCTTATACTTTGAAAAAGTATTATTTTTTTCCCATCTATTGACCTCCATGATCCGTTTCATAGATGCCCGAACACCTAGACTTGCGTTTCTATACAAGTATATTTGGTAATCCGTTTATTTATTTTATTCGTATAGTGTTAACAACGTCAATTCAACTGTATTTTTTTGTATTCGATATTGGCCCAGTACTCTTTCATTCTTCGCCGGTGCTGCTCCCTTCTTTCCTCCGTCCATTTCTTTCCCATCTTCAGCTTTGGGTTTTCTTGAGAACCCAAGTGAGTATCTTGTTTCATCCTGAGAATGTTACTTTCCAGAACAATCTCGCAAGCAATCTCCATCTCCTGTAAATCTTTGTCTACTTCTTAAGGTCTTGTTTTTTTTTTTTAAACAATTATAAATTCCGGTTCGTCAATCCTATGGGTTTCATTCATAACAAGTCCGAAGTCCGTTTATTTCTATTTTTATATGATCTTATCGATTAGTACTGTTTTAATTATGCTTTTATAGTAGTTTGCTAATTTAGGTGTTTTATCTATATTTTTTTACGTTACATTTTTTATAATTATGTCGTGCAACATTTTTTTTGGACTAAAAAAAAATAATATATTGTGAAATACTACAGGAAGAAGACGATGGAAACAATATTTAACCAAGTTTTAGAAGGATTTAAATCGTTTTTCTTGATCTTCCATGTAGTGTTTAACTTATTTATTATTTTTTTGAAATATTTTATTGTTTAAAAATGTGTGTGTCCAAATGGCTCATCGCCAGGTTTTGAATCTACATACATCGAAATACATATTCAATATACCATGATTTGATGTATATATATGCTGTATAGTGCATTTATGCTACAATATACTTTGAAATATATTTTGACTCTTACCTTCAAATACACTTTCAGTCCTTAATGGACCTAAAATACTCTCGCCAAAAGTTTTCCTGACATCGGCTATAGTATTCCGTAGTGTGAAGGTCTGAGACGATCCTGATAATAATTATAGTTATTAACTATTATAAATAATTAATATTGATAATTTAGAGAATAAAATATGTGAAAAGTGTATATATATATAATATACTGTAATTGATAACCGAACCATATATCCTTTAAATGGATGTTCTTACTATTTATTGATATAAATAGTATGAACATCTATATAGTTACAATTCTTACAAAAGTGGCTTATATATATATATATATATATATATATATATATATATATATATATATATATATAAAATATATACCATATACCTTACATGCCATTCATTTCTTCGAAAAAGTGCAAAATATTGCATCAATTCTTATTCATACCGTCTTATTTACAGCTAATGGTAGCAATGAAATATATTTTTGGAAAAATAAAAACAGACCCTATAATAATTAATTATTCTAATCATGTATGAGCCTGCCAGGGCATTTTACTTTAATCTATCCGAATATTATTATTTTAGCATCTAAATAAAACATTTAAAAAATCTAAAAAGCAGATTAAAAAATTGGGGGCGATCTGTGGTATAGTGGTTAGCATAACAACCTACCGTTCCCAAAATCGCGGGTTCGTATCCCGGCTGGTGGTCCTAGAATGTTTTAAAAGAGAGTAAAAAACCCTTGGTTGTCCCGTCCTTCGGAAAGGGGCGTAAAACGGGGGTCCCGAACTTGTACGATGTCAGGAACTAGTTTAAGATATCTATTAAATAGATACATTAAACCCGGATAGGCGAAATTTAGGACTCCCACTTCAGCATCGCCCGATTAGCTATGCTAGCATAAAGTAACCGATTAGTTATGCTAGCATAAAACATACAATTCCTTACTAGATAATTATAAACAAGGAAATAAAATATATATGTAAGTATAAAATCCGCGTAAAATGTTGATCAGTGCCAATGATAAAATTAAAACTAAACGCTTACTTGAAGATTTTTCTCCAGGTTTCATGGTTTCCTTCTGACCTGAATAAACAATTTAAAAAAATAATTATTAATTAATTAATTAATTTTTTATATATTTATTTTTAGTAGTTCACAATAAACAATATAAAAGTCTCTTTCTTTGAGTTTGGCTACTAGAATGTAATGTAACGAGTGATTTGTTTATAGAACCACGAGGACAGAATATGGAAGTGGATTGTTAAAATTAGTTGTTGTTTTTTTTAAATTTATTTATTGATATTTACAACTGTATTACAATAATACATCAAGTAAATAGGCTATGTGATACATAAAGACATGAGTTAATGGCAAGTAGAGAAACTACCCACTGGTAGTACTCAAATCACTAGTTCAACTAAGAAGGTCACGGGGCCATCTTCTTTTCAGACGCCTCGGAGGATTATCGGGAATTGAAGAGGAAGCTAGGTCTGTAACTAGAGGGTTTGAGTGGGAATGAAGTTTGTTATGAAAGGATAGATACCGGGTTCTGGCCAAATCAGCGACAAATGGGACATTAAGGTCGTTATATATGACTTTATTCTTAACAAAATAAGGAGTTTTGAGGATTTTACGAAGGATCCAAGGATTTTGGATTGTAGGGATTGGATACGAGAGGAATTCGATGGCTTAGTGGAGCCCCAAAGCTCTACTCTACTCTACCAAAGCTCTGGTTCTACAGGCACCTGTGGGATATTATTAAAGGATACTGAAGAGCAGGAAGTCATTGGTTTAGGACGTAAGGTAAAAGTGATTTGATGGGATTTTTGAGAATTTATTTTAATTCTCCAGTTTTGACAACATTCTTCAAGATCAATGATATGGGATTGGAGGCTTTGGGATGCAATAACTGGATTGGTGTTGACTGATAAAACACGTGTATCATCAGCATACTTGGTAAGGATAGTATTAGGATGAGTTGGGATGTCAGCTGTATAAAGGATTGGGCCAAGGATACTACCTTGAGGAAAAAAATTAGTTGTAAAACTTTTTTATATTAATAATAATATATAAAATAAGTATTCTTTAGGGTCTTCTGTCGTCATCTGCTTCCATCTGCTTGCTCCTTGCTTAAATCTGGGGCGGTTGAGCGTGATCTAAGACAATCCTCTTCCCTGTACAACTGTTGTCTAATAAACAGTACAGTCTCTACGATGTACTGAACACCAGACCGTTTCAAGAATTGTAGTATACAAGAACCTTTGAGTCCTGTTAAGTATTAATACTTTATGATGTTTATTAATATAGTTATTTACTATTGAATGTCTAAATCCGAAGAAGGTTTTAATATTAATATCTACAGTTTACGAACCCTTCGTATATGTTAATGACTCAATTCGATATCACTAATATCCAAATAATGGTCGTCTTTTAAAAAGCACAATATTTTTGCACCCTAGGCATGGGAAGTCAAGTTGTTTCAAGTTTAATTGATCGCAAAGCATTTTTTCACGTGACTCCAGCTCTATACTCATCCTATATTCGTGTCACCAAAGCTTGCTCGGATATTGAACCAAGTAATAATATTTTACTCTCTTCGTATTTCATATATATCAATAATATAAATATATCCACTTTTATATATATATTTAAATATAATTCTATAAACCTAATATATATTATTATATTATACAATTATATGAATAATATGTATACCATTAAACATTTATGTTTTATCCTCGCTAATATGAAAACTATATTGTTTAATTCCCAATAATATAAATAACTAAATGGGACTATCTAAATAACTATTTAGTAAATTTACTGTGAATTCAATTTAGCATTCATAGTTTTATTAACAAATTCACGATTAGAAATCATGCGCACCCATGATTCCAAATATATAGTGCTTATTGCAAGCAATAACAATATATTTGAAAAAATCATATTTGAAAACAAATGGCAAAATCCTTAATTATTATTTTACAGACTCGGTGAATGAGCTATCAAATCGAATTTTGTCCAAAGAGAGTTTACTGTATTGAGGGGATCTGAATCTTGTCAATCTCGGGAAATGGAGTGTTACGGAATATAAGCAATAACTCTTTTTCAAGCCAAGGCCTGCCTTAGTGCCTTTTTCTCAACGAAAATATTGTAATTCCGCTTTCCTAATTATATGAGACTTTTGGAGAAAATACGACTTAACCACTAATTTACTGATTGCTGTAGATTTATTATTTATTATAATCATGTAGATCTCTATCTATATGTTTATTAAAAGAGTAATATCTCCTACAGAAGGTCCTTTGCATCGGAATTTCAGTTAAGAAAATCGGTGATTGATTGAGCGATGAAAATATTGTGCCGAACTTGTCTCAATAGCGAGTGTGGTTGCCATAGTTACTAATAAGTGACACTTTGACCTTCACCCCAGCTTCTGATTTTTTCTGTGTATATAATCATATATGTATGTACTGACAAAACAGAGATAAAGTTGGAAACCAGAAGCTGTAACTTTTTCCTCGATGTCCACTATAGATCTTCTTGAACCTTATCCAAAAGTAAGAAAGATTCCAGGCTTTTCTACGTTTTGTTTCCTATATTTCTCCCCCATAATAATTATTCTTTCCGAAAAAATAACTGTACCTGTACTTTTTTTAGCTCAATTTAAAAAAGTACATCGCATTAGTTTCCTCGATATTCCGATATTCTCAAACTTGCTTGATTAAGCATTATCTTTTTGGACCTATGTTTTGATAAGTCACCTTTTAGGATTATTTGTTCTTATGGTGCATTTTTCTTGCGTCTTTCGAGTGTATCTGCCTTGAACTATTACAATTTATTATTATTATTAATTTATACAGCCCCTACAATTACACAACTACTGTTTTTGAGTTTTCTTCCTGATGATGGTGTCTTCTCTTGTCGTTAAGCATCCTTCCAGAGATCCTTCAGCCTCTGATTCCTCCCTGATCCTTCTTCTGCCGAAAGCGGTATTTTCTTAGGGAGATCCTCCACACCTGTAATTATGATTCCTCTTTCTCACTTCGGTCGGTTCAATGTTTGCCCTTTTTAATTCCTGATGTACCTCCTGAAGCCTTTTATTTTCTCTTGAAGGTTGATATACTTGTTGTCCAACCTCTCGGTCCCCAATCGTTTAATATACACATAGAACATCAACCTCCTCCTTCTCGTGGGGATAGAAATCACTTCAAACTTGTCATAGAGTACTTGGATCGACCACAGATGAATTATGTAACTTTAATCTTTTCAGTGAGGTAAACTTTTTTCTCAATTTCGCCAGCTTCTTTGCTTGCTGCTTGTACTCCTAGACTTGAGGTGCCCTCCAGTCTTCATGATTGAGGTGGTCCTAGACTAGAACTGTTCTCCTGCATACAAGGTAAGGGTGGTCCTAGACTAGAGCTGCCCTAGGAGAGAAGGGTGGTCCTAGACTAGAGCTGCCCTAGGAGAGAAGGGTGGTCCTAGACTAAAGCTCCCTACAAGATAACAGACTCCTACAAGAGTATGATCCTAGACTAGAGCTCCTCAGAAACATAAGGTGGTCCTAGGCTAGAGCTGCCCTACAAGATAAGAGTGGTCCTAGACCAGAGCTGCCCTACAAGAGAAGGGTGGTCCTAGACTAGAGCTGTCCTGAAACATAACAGTGGTCCTAAACTAGAGCTGCCGTACAAGAGGGTGGTCCTAGACTTGAGCTGCTCCCTAGCCACCAGACCAGAGCGGTAGCGGAGGATCAATAGTGGTTCAGTGACCGAGCCCTTATCAAGGTCGGGGAGGACCCTCGTCACCTGCCAACCATCCCCTGGCTACCTTATTTAAATTATCCTCCCTTATTGCCAGCTGGATCACTCTTTGATTGCTTTATAATATTAAGAGGGTTCAAACACAAATTGATCGATAAGATCACTGAGAACCTTAACTGAAATAGTAATCAGTAGCAGCTTCAATAAAAACTATCATGGTTTGATTTATTATTTCTTTAATCCATGAGGAAAAAAATAAAGAAAGAATTCCGGATTCCGATCCGTCTTTGACAGATAAATTATTAAACCAGTAAAAAACTTTAGAAAGAGCCTTTGTGATCCGCAGACCTTCATGTGGTTCATCCGACCTCTCTAAAGACTTGATTGGGGGATCGACTGTCCTTTTTTCTATAAACAGTACAATCTCAACCATATATTGAACCAAGACCCTTTACGGTACAGATTTTTCCAGATTATATATCATTTAATTAATAGGATTTCTCTGAAAAGTCAAATCAATCGAAAATCGTGAAAAATAGCACTGTACAAACAAGTTTTGGACCAACATGAACAAGTCTGTGTAAAACAAAAAAATCATTCCAAATCTTTTGTACCAATCTCGTTAAATAAAGTAGGATATTTAAATATGTTTGCTTCAGGCAGGTTTATTTCTTATTTTAAATATCTATTATGATACCAAATCTGTTTAAACATCTCTAAATAAAATAAGAAACTATAATAATAAAATGTAGGTCGTGCATTGGAACAAAACATCGAAAAACAATGGTAGACATTTTTCGATTATTATACTCAGATATTTCAGGTAGATAGAACAACTACCATTGGTCTCCTATTTCTTATTTATCGAATAACAAAACATTTATGTTTGGTAGAATCTATTCACTTTTTTTAACAAGCCATAAAAGAGAAATAATTATGTGTATAACTTAGCATAACCCTTCATTTCATCAATCGAATAATTTTGAAATGAAATATAATTGGGTAAGTTTCTAAAGTCAACGATGATTCCATCGATTGACTAATTCAAGCGAGAGGTTGCCATTATCAGAAGGTAACATAAACTGCTAAACTGTTAATAAACCATATGGAATTTTAATTTTTAAATTATTTTTAGAACGTGAAGGTGAATATGTATTTCCTCTGTTGACGTATAATTGAACCAAGAATTTATTTATCTACTAGTTGCTAAGTTTAAATAAATATATAACAATATGAAGATAACATCAATTGAAATAAGTTGCATAAGAAGATAAAAAACCGGTTTTACCATTAGACATCTATTGCTAATGTATCTACATACAAAAGTTTATCGAACACATCCTTGTTAATAGTAGTATATTAACTAATTTATACCGTATAGAGCATGGTTATATAAATATTTTGGAAATGATAATAACCAAAATTATTTCAACTACTCATTTAAAAAACGAAGTACACAAGGTGGTACGTACTGAATAACTATCATAACCACCCCTATTTGGTTATGCCATCCTTCGGAAGGGACGTAAATGGTTAGGGGTGGTTAGGGCTATACGATGTCTGGTACTCGTGAGGTTAAAGATTCTTGCGCTAATTATACTTGGATAAGCATAATTTAGGACTCCCACAGCAGTACGTCCGATAAGCCATAGCAGCATTAAGTGACATTAAATGAGCAAACAAACAACACCCATCAGATATCATTAATATAGTAATTGATGTCATACTTGTTATAAACAACTTATCTATCACTTACGAATATTCTCAAGTGCACTTCTTGTTCAAATATGTTTTTAAATCGTCATTGCCGCTAAGAAATGATTAAATACGCAAAATTTCCTCTAAACTAATGAAACAAGTTATCAAGTTTACTTCTTACTTACATGTTTAACTCTCTACTGAAGAGATAAAACAAATCGGTGCTTCGTCTTAGGCACGTCTTCGTCATCTTCCGAGTGGTCTCCAACGTAGAATTTAGTCATTGATTCCTCGATGATGAAACATGTTAGGTTAGGCTTAGCCCAACAAAGAGGGCCTAAGACCTCATCATATGTTATTGATATAACCAGCTGTGAACCTCCAAGCTTCATTAAGCAATCTTGGACCAATACAAATAGAAAATAATGCAAATAATTCCGCAAGGGATTTGGATAAACAACAATGGTTAATTATTTGCAAATATATAGGTGTTGTAAGAAACTGTGGTTTTTAGTAGGTTATTAATCAAAAACCTGTGGATTCGGGCCAGTATCTGGAGGGAAAAAAATACTTCACTTGCTCTTTTTCCTAAAAACATCTATCGTACCTAACATGTCATCAACTGTGATGTCTGGCTCTCTAGTTGAAACCAAAAACCTCCAATTTAATCAACCTGGACACAAAACTGTCTTTAATATGAGCTTGTTGCTGGTTGTTCCACAGTCTCTATAACACCGCTATTCTCTTCATCAAAGTATAGCAGGCTATTGCGAAATAACCAAGAGTTCTTCCCATAGTAGTTCGAATAACTTGTTCTGGTACTAGTTTAGGATCGCTTTTGTAATGATACCTAGGCGAGAGTTGATACCTGTAGCATCGTCCGATTAGCCATGGTTGCGTAAAGTGAGGTTAAATAAATAAAACAAACAAACCCAATTGTTCTTCTAGACATGAATAAAAAATTCAAAACTAAAATTAAACCGTTTTTACAGCATCAGTGAACAGATGAAACCCTCTCAAGGCCGTTAGATCAAGAAAAAATTACTTTTCTCTTTTATATATCATATGTGACATTTTACTAAGCAATATTTATGTTTTGAACCTTTAAAAACAAATAAAACTGGTAAGATATCAAGAACTTATACAAGACGATAAGCTGAAAGATCACAATTCTTACCAGATCGCCCATTTATGTTTCCCAAAAATTTAAATTAGGACTATCCTGTCCTCCAGCATCCTTTAATAATACCCCACTGAATCCTATAGAATAGATCCGATACATGTTGAGAAGCGTTGAACTTCGAATCCCCATACTTGACGGAAACGACATGAGTCTGCTCGCCGTTCCAGGCTTCAACACTTACTAGACAAGATTCGATTAATTACAAAAGACTCATATACATGGCTATTATAATATTTAGAATAACGGAGAAGAGCGTTGGGGCTCCACTGGTATCCACTCCTTACAATCCCAAATCCTTCGTAAAATCCTTAATACTTATTGCTCGTACTTTGTTACAAATAAAGTCATCCATAATTTCTTAAATGTTTATTGCTGATTTAGTCCGAACCCGATATCAAACCTTACATGAAAAATTGTATTCCCACTCATATCCACAATTTTCAAACCTAGCTACTTCATCAATTCCCGACAATCTTCTGAAAGATGAAGGCCCACGGGGCCTGAAAGATGAAACCTTCATCAAGTTGTTATTTGAGTACTTCCAGTCGTTAGTTCTTCGCTCTTTTATTACTTCCTTGTCATTATATCATTATATCCTATATACCTGTTGTATTATAATAATACTGTTATAAATTTCAATACTTTTTTTTTAAGTTTAGACCGTGTAATTTTAAATGAGCACTTTCGATAATGAATGGGTCCCCAAACTCCTCTCAAAATAATTTTAGTCTCTGAGCATTGTTGTGATTTGTTTTATGGAGTTGATACATTGTATACCTTTTATAAAACCATAATTTTTTTTAAATACATTGATGTGTATTTTACAGCCCTTCAAAATGCGCCACTTTTAAATTACCCACGTTGCATTTCTATCATTTAATTATGTAAAATTTTATAAAGAAAAATACTAGCAAACATTGGACTTTGCTCAACTGTCCATTTTTGAGAGCTGTAGACTATATCAGTAAGGACTTCTAGACTCAAGTAAGGCTGTGGGAAGTAAATTTATTTTGTGATCTATTTAAGGACCGGCAAATCCTCTCAGACCTGACACACAGCAGCTGTATTTTTAAGATAAAATTATTGCTTTTGAGCTTTATTACTGACAACTTTCTTAAGTAAGTGATTAAACTAAGTATATTTTAGGGCTGTGAGACATGAGACATTTAAAAAAAAAAATAGAATTTTCAAAAGGGTCCAATTTTTCTAGATTTTTATAGAGTTTCTGAGTTTTTTCTAAAATTTAAAAGTTATTTTAGCCCTGTGATATCGAAAAAGTGACACAAGTATTTTCCATTTTCTTTCTAAATAATTTATTTGCTTGATTCGATTACACTTCTTTTTTAATTATTTTAAATTCCGTATTGACCGCAAAGAATCACAACAACTTTCTTTCATTCCTTTCTTCTGGTGGATTTTCTCCTTTTTATTAATTGGCATTTTCTGTTCAGAGCATTAAAAAACTATTGAAAAATTTACAATGGTAAAATTTGTGAGTTTATAACAACTTTTTTAAACATTAATCACCTCCAATTAAAATGTCTTGATAGGGAATAAACCCCTTTTCTATTAACAGATTTTTCGACGTTAATTATGAGCCATGTTAGCTCTTTCTTTGAACTTTTTTAACCATTAATTGGTATTTTTCATTCTCTAATACAACAAAGATATACATCGTAGAATAACGTTTTTATTCACGTCAGTGTTTCATTCCCACTGTACGACATAATATTATTAAATGAAAAGAGTTTGTGAAAGTGCTTTGATTTTCACGAATATCAAACTTGATTTTTAGTACATTCAGTACAACTATTCTTAATAAAAGTTTATTCTCGAAAATTAAATCTGCATCAAATTATACATTTATTACATTTGAAAAATCCTTTAATCGACTACGATTTTTAAGGAATATATTTCTTTTTTTTTTTTGTAAACCAATTAATTGTTATGACATTTCTATCCTAAACTTGACGTTTGTCTGTACGAGGTATATACTTCTTAAATACGAGGTCTATATACTTCTTAAATCCGCTAAGCAACAAAACATCAGAATTTAATATTCAGCGTAATACCATTGTAATAAAACCTAATAATAGGATATTCTATAGATATACAATCGGTGCACAGTTTGCCTGAGTATCAATGGGATTTCTGGTGTTAAATAATGATACGTAAGACAAAAAATCTAGGACAAGGATATTCCTTAGTTTGAAACCGTAGGTGATGTAAGAAATGACTTACCAAAATACGAAGTCAAACCTAATAAATAATTGTTTATTCTACGAGTTTCTTCCATCAAAAAATCAGGCAACTAAAGCCTGAATTTTCCCGGTCCTAACTTATTGGTGCAAAATAAGCGAAAGGACTCCTTATTCACTGAAGGATGATTTTATGCAATGTTTGTGAAAAAATGATGTATGAGCAGTAATGGCGCATGGCAATAAAAGGAAGAACTGTTGATCACCCAGTGTCTGCGATAAATCGTTACAGTTATTATTTTGTATAAGAAATAAAAAATTAACCAATAAAGAAATAAAGGTGAGTTAAAGAGAAATTAAAATATATCTTAATATTAATTATACTTAATAAATAATATAATATCGAGAAGTATTTCCTGATTTCGATTTCATAACTGTTTGTTCGTTTCATTCAGCAGTGATATCCTGCTATAGCTAATCGGACGATGCTACAATGGGAGTCATAAATTATCCTATCCAGGTCGATTAGTGTAGAGATATTTAACGAGCACCTGACACCACACAAGCTCAACACCACCATTTTACGTCCCCAACGAACGGGGACATAACCAAGGATTATTTTACTACCTTTAAATAATATTGAGGGCTCCTGCCGGGCTCCGAACTCGCAATCTTGGGCATAGTAAGTTATTATGCTAGCTAACAACTCACGTGACCATTTGATCTCGTATTATGTATGATTCTATAAGGTGATTAACGAAAAGAAATTTAATTCAGTTCCTAATTCAAAACTGAATGTCAACTGTATATTTCATTATATTTTATCATCCATGATTATGTCAGTGAAGTTTTCAATTGAAGCTTATATTACGTTTATCGGCAGCTGTTGGATATAACAAGGTAATTTATTCAATTTATGTTCTATTGAGGTTCTGTTATTTATCTGTTACTGATTAGTAATTCTTTTTAATAAAACTCATAAACTATGAACTTGTAAGACGTATCGAGTAATATTATTTCATTGCTCTTTATAGTTGGTCGTTTGACTCTTCATCCTATGGAAGGTAAATAAAGGACTCACTATACATTTGATTCCTATTTCTCTGAGTATATCTGATATACATCTACTCTGAAATAAATAAATTTTATAAAATGTAATTAGTACTGTTTAGGAAAATTAGTAGTCACAAAAATATGTTCTGAAAGATATAGGGTTTTGTGATAATGGCACAACAAACTTTCTTATAAGTATTTACCCTTTTTTCAAATATTCAATAATATATAACAGCTTTTAGTTTTTCTTTGCTTCCGTCTTATTTAAATAATTATGATCACCTTATTTATCCATAATCACGCGACGAAGTTTCTGGAAATATTTTTTTATCTGCCCTTTATCAAATATTCAATGACGTGTTTATCGATTTTAATTTTATCTCGACTTCCTTCTATTTAAAGCAGACCGAACGTCATAGATAATTTGACCAACCCCATCATTTTGTTCCATCATTTCCATGCGTTCTTCATCAGTTTAACTGATTTTTTAGGGCCCGTTTTTATTATTCCACGTTATATGTAAGGGAAATAATTACATAATCACTAAAAGTTTTTTTATATGATGGAGAGAAATCCTAAATTGGATATTTGTATTATTTATATTTATATATGAAGCACATTTTGGTGTGGAAATAGCTGTGACTGATACCCTGGAGTGAGCAGTGCACTACCTGTTTTTTCCCGGTGCAGCAGAATCATGACTACGAAATAAAATCGTCTTGGATTCCTGATTTTTCATTCCTCTACTTTGTTTTAACGATTTTTAAGTTAAATGAGTTGGTCAGAATCCCTTGGATAAAATGCGAAAAAATGGAATATTTCCGATCTAGAGAAAAATAATTATTCATATACCTTCAATTTAATTTTGTCACTCACTAATTTTTTTCAATACAGACGATTGAGTGCCTAGTCTGCTTTTGCCTTAACTTGCTATTGCATTTCACTATATCTCGCTAAGTAGAAGTAATAGAAATAGTCATTTATTTATTTGTATATTATTATAATTATTATTACTATATTGGTGCTACAATCCGCAAACGAGTCCTTGCCTCCTCCAACACCAATCGCTCTTCTATCGCTGCCCGTTGTTATAAAGCTGTTCACTCACGCCCTCTTGGCATCACCAGCTACACAATCCATCCGTCTTGACCTAACAATCACTTGATGTCCCCGCAACTGCTTCCTCATTTGTACCCTTGAAGTGGCACTGAAGAAGATTTAATTTTATCACTGTGGTGATGTCTATATCGTTAAGTAGGTCATAAATGTCCTCATTTGTTCTCCACCGCCATTCCTCCTCTTATATTAACGGGACCGAAGATTCGTCGGAGTACTTTCTTTCCGAAAATTTGTAGCTTATTATCTTCTGACTTTGTCAAGTTTCGTAACCGTAGGTTAGCGCAAGGCAGATAAGGGTTTTATACAGAATTTATTTATTTCTTTACAGTAAAAAAATAATTGTATCCATTTTTTGTGTATATGAGTGTTTAGTTGTGCTATACTCCTAAGTACATACTCTATTTTTATCTAGAAAATTAATTTCAATTTAATTGTGTCGCTCACACAAAATTGTCTGCCTCGTCTGTATTTGCCTAAATGAGCCTTGGCCTTCATTCCGTTCCCTTTATACTCCTTAGTTTCTACTAATGATTCGGTCCGAATCCGAAATTCGTTTTCTCTGTTTTAATTATATGTGTATGCATATTTTCTTTTAAGATTATTTATAAAATATTTATTATTTGACTAAAGACACATAATAAATAAATAGTAATTAGAGTTAAAGATAGTAAGATGTAGATACGAGGCCATAAATCGGTTGTGGTGGCCCGGAGGGGGCGTATTGACTCACGTAGCCGGTGACGTCACAGGAGCGGCCGCCATCTTGGCGTGACGTAGAGCCGCAGCGGAGTATTTGTCAGCCAGTCGAGTTGCTCTTATTAGCGCACATCTCTCTCTCCCTCTCACCCTCTCCTTCTCTAAAAATATCTTCTCGATCAATTTGTCTCCCTCCTAGTCCCTATATTTACTCATCGTTGTCGTCCCTTATCTGGGAAAAATCCCAAAAAACACTCTTGTTCTTATCACATCCTTGGTGATAAGGAAACATTGTGGTCTGCTAACGTCTTATAAATATAACTACCCTCTGCCCCACCCACATTGAATCATTATTGACGTCTAAAATACGAAATAACCTTTTAAATAATTAACTATGACTTGTTGAGTATCATTATTATAGCCAACAGTCTAAAGATTACTTATCATAAAAGGACTAATTCAGCTCTAAAATAACTTTAAATTTTTTTATATACATTATCTTCCACTTTATTTAGTTCATGCCAGTTATACGTAATAATTCTACATTTATTAAAACCTTTAATGTAAGTGGAAATTGGTCAGAGAGGAGTTGCGCGATCAATAAACAAAAACACACTGGTAATTGCAAATTATCTTTTTTGTGGGTGTATCAGCGTTTCTGATTAAGTCGTTGGCCTTTATCACGGCCTATAAAAACAAAACAAGTTAACAACAGTATTAAAATTTGTATTCCTTTATTTTACTTTTTAAAATTATGGTATTCTTAACATCATAAAATTTAAAAGGCGTTTCTGATTAAGTTGTAAACCTTTCTTTAAAAAAAAAAAAATTAACAGTAAGAAAAATTGTATTTATTTATTTCACTTTATACAGTTATTAAATACTTTACTTTATGAAATTTATAAAGATTTTGTGATAAAGTGGTATGCAGTTATTAACGTTAAAAAAAATAAAATAAAAAGTTAGCAATCACAGTAAAAATTGCATTTCACTTTATAAAATTATAATATACTTTACTTTATAAAAATTATAAAGGGTTTCTGTATAAATGTTGTATATCTTTATTAGATATACAAATAGATTGAGCTAAGAAAACAAATTTAACAACCTTAATAAAAATAGTTTTCCTTTATTTTGCATTATAAAATTAAAATATACTTTACTTAATTTTATACATTTTAACAAACGTTTTTGACTAAGTCAGGCCTTTATCAGGGTTAAGAAAAAAAAACAAGAATAAATTTTCTATTATTTTACCATACATAAAAACATATATAAAATACTTTAAGTTTTAAAATTTAAAAACCGTTTCAATTTAATGCGAACAAAGTAAAACGGAAGATTGGTTTGAACGTTCTGAAAAATCCGTGTATTCAAAATTTTAGAAATATTAAAGAAAAACAACTATGGATTTGGCTCATCAATATGATTCAATGATTCAAAAACGACCATAATTCGAGACCTCTTTAAACCACAAATACATTTTGGGTTATCAGTAAAGGTTTTTAAATTGCTTGATTTATTAAAACGTTGGTACTCCTACATGTTTTTTAAATTCATCAGTAGTGAAAAATTTAATTTCTTTTTTAATCTGTTATCACAGCTTTAGAAGATTTTGAAACTACTTTAATATGAATGTGATAAATAGCAACTCCCCACAAAATCGATATAGTTCATCATAACAAGCCATAATCACTAATAAATTATTTATTAGTAGTGACGACAAAAAAAATCAATATTCTACTTATATAAATATTAAAAACCAAATAAGGTCATATAGCCCTTTCAGAGTTATAATTCTTGTAACTATATGTATGAGTTATAATTCTTGTATATATGTATATATATATATATATAGCATCAATATGTACATTATATAAAAAATATTGTAATCTTCCTCCCTTAAAATTTGAGGTGTCACAATTATTAATTTAATGATTATACATAGAATTATCTTCGTCCGCGGCTTTCTTCCGAGACTGACTGATATGTAAAATAAAATCACTTTTCATATTTGGACCAAAACGCGATATCGTTAACTAGGTTAACTATATAAAAAGCTGGAACTGAAATGTCCATTAGTGCGAGGAGGCGAATAAAAAGAAACTGGATGAGAGATCTTTCAAATCAAAACCGAGAAGAAGTGCTGTAGCCAATGTCCTTAACCATACTTGGTAACTATCCATGACTTCCTTGCTGTCGTTGAATTCGAGGCTTTTATGAAACTAACTATTTTCTCACCTAAACCGACCTATTGAGTATGAATTTCCATACTCGTGTATCAGTATTCTGTTTATAAAAGTAATAGTTTTATTTTAAAAAGTTTCAGAACCTATCCTCCTATGTGTTCAGTGAACGTTAGAGAGAGTACAGCATTGTACTGTGTAGAAACAGTAGTTTCTAAAACAACGATTATCCAAAAAGGAGATCTGTCTGAGATCATGCGCAACCGCCAGCATTTAACATTCAAGGTATCAACTTTATAGAGGATGGGTAGACTCAGGAGGGCTTGGGATCCCACAAGCTGTTAAAATATTAAATAATTTATCTGCCGCAGCCGGATTTGTACTCGGTACCTTTAGCATAGCAACTCAATGCTCAATGTACATAGCTACTCCAATCCCTTTCAGAACCTGCGTTTAAACGAAATACGACTTATTTTAGAGCATTTCGAAGAGTATAATCCACCCAATTGAATTGTTTAGTTGGTTTCACGGCCTAGGATAGAGTTTCGAGTTGAAAAATGGCGAAACTCAGTAAAGGATGATACCATATAAAACAATTTACATTTAAAATAATCACTACTTTAGTGCACAGTTTTTTTGTTGTTGTTTTTTTGGAACATTTTAAATGCATTCTCTTTTTTAAAAATTATCACTGCTTACTATCTATAAAAGACATTAAAGAATAACATTTGTGAGATTTAGTTTATTTATTTCATTGAACGTCACTTTATGCTGCTATTGCTAATCGGACGATACTACAGTGGAAGTCCTAACTAAATTTGGAATCTTCGATTTTTGGGAATGCAATTTTTTGCAAATTTAAAAACATTAACGTTAATGATTCCTTAATGTGTTCCGTCAGCTTGAACCGCTCAAAGTTTTGGCATTTTAGCCTACCTTTCTTCTTCCTATCTATTTTCCATGCCCTCGAATAAAGGTGCATCATATCGTTATCTTAAAATAAATCGAGAATGTATTAAATAACGATGGGAGAAACGATGTATCGATAGTTGGGAACCCTGACAATGAACCCTCGCGTGACCTAACTGATCATTAATACCTTGCAAGTCGTTGACCAGTCAGTTCCTGAGTCGGGTAGCGTCCGGGCAGGTCCTTGCGTCACTGCAACCGATGCCCTTTCACAATGTTATCTCATACTTCTTGTACAGGATTTTCTTTGTTCCGAGGTAGGTCGAGTGGACTTATTACACAAGTTACGTCATTACTTAAAATATGTTATCTTGAACTATTTACTATCATGGTACCTCTTACGTTATTCTACTGTTCGTAAAATTTTATTGGTCAATATCAAGAATTAATAGCAGTAAGTTTAAAAACCTTCCAAATGATCTAGTTAAGATTTTTTTGGCCAAGTTCAGGTGAAATTTAAAATAATGTAAAAAAAAAAAAACCTGTTCCATTACAACCCATGGAGGGTCTTGGGTTCAGTACATGATAGAGGCTGTACTGTTTCTAGAACCACGGTCATGAAGGGAGGTGATTGTCCAAGATCACCAACAGGGTTTCCCAAGTTATGGGTAACCAATATAGAGGTTGTGTATAGAGGTTGGGTGATCCTCAGAAGGGTCTGCAAATCCCACAGGGTTGATCTGCAGATGTCAACAGATTAAATAATTTATCTGTCACAGTGGGATTTGAAAATGGGACCTTCAGACCTGTAACTCAGCGTTCTACCACTGGCTGCCCCATTCCCTTCACATGTATATAAAACTGAGCGTAAGCACAGGTTCATCAAACATAATTTAAAAAAGAGAAAAAATACTATCGGAAAATCCATAATGGAGCCCTATGCTCATTTATACGAGCCAACATATTCCCGCCCCCCCCCAAGTAATTTTTATTGGTTGCTCTATTACATTGTTTCACACGAGTTTTTTCCTTTTATAATTGCTCTGATATAGGGTCTTTCCTTAAGAATGATAGGATTTTAATTTTGAATAAAACAACAAAGGTTTGACATATCAACTTAATTCCTGCTTTATTTTGAAGCTTGGACAATGCAGTTATGTTTGAAATAAGATATTGTTCAAATGTCCACCACGGGCACGTAGATACTGACGCACCCGATCGCTCCAATTTCTGATCACTCTGTGCAATAATTCCGGCTTTATTCCGCCAGTAACTTGACGAATATTCTCTTTTAAGTGATCCAAACACTACGGCTTGTTGGCATAGACTTGTGCTTTCACATAGCCCCAAAGAAAATAATCCAGGGGTGTCAAATCACATGACCTTGGCGGCCAATTCACAAATCCTCGTCGTGAGATGATCCAATCGCCGAACCTTTCCCTCAGCAAATCGAAAGTAGCATCAGCTGACACGTAACCACATCTCTTCAATATTGACGTTCTCAAGTTCTGACCATAGAAATTCGAGTAACATGGTCCTACAGCGATCACCATTCACGGTTACGGCTGTTTCATTCTCACTTCAAAAGAAATAAGGTCCGATAACGCACCATACCATAAACCGCACTAGACAGTGAGTTTTTCGGAATGCAACGGAACTTCATGTAACACTTCTGGATTGTCCTCGCACCACCCACAACTGAGCTACCACTTTGGTAATATTTTTTTATTATTTCCAACGGATCGAGAGGAGTCAAATGCTGCATCGTGAAACTGCACACTATAGAACATATAGTAACACCTAGAAATGAAAAAAATATGTATTAGAAACCGAGAAATATCTATTTGAAAAACAATCACTCATATTGAAAAACCCTTTATTATTTTTTATTTAATTTGTTTATATTACTATACAAGGGTAGTTCTAGGGTAGTGAGTGGGTTAGCTCATTGGTAGAGTGCTGAGTGCCGTGCCGATGGTTCTTGATTCAAATCCGGCTGTGGCAGATAATTTATTTAATATATTAACATCCGGGAATGTACTCTGTGGGATCTGGAGAACCTCCTGGGGCTCACGCGGCCTATATAAAGTGGGTACCCTTAATGGTGGGGAAACTGGGAAGTTGAGGGTGATATCGGACAAATCACCTACCTGTACAATCGTTCTTACAAACAGTATAGTTTCTACCATGTACTGAACCCAAGACTCTTCATGAGGTTTAGTAGCACAGTTTTTTTTTTTGTAATATAAGTGTGTTATTCTTATAGGACATTTTCCCAGAACAAATATTATTTCTAAAACATTTTTCACTTATTTTATGATTTTACCGTATATTAGTTAATATAACTATTAATACTGAAATGAAAAAATATATAGTAGTATATTCTATCTTACGAAAAAAATCAAAAGTATTCTTTTTATTATTATTGTATCATTTTCAACTCCAGTCATAATTGATTTTATAATTTTTAATTACGAAATTCTAATTAATTATAATGTTCAACATACGAATTTTTATCTCTTACATTTAATAAACTTATTAGTAATCATTACTTAAGATAAAATCTAGAGTAGGCAATATAATAGAGTGCCGTGACGTAACCAAGATGAGAAACTAACAAGGAGACGAGATCCTACCTCATTTGGAGATATGTATCTGTATCTGTATCTGTATCTATATCTGTGCCTGCTAGTGGTGCCGTGATACGAGGCCCTTGGCTCCCTCAGCAACCAATTCCACGCTCGTATTCTATTTCACTTCTGATTTATCGCAGCAGTTCTCACGTAGTTCTGTATCCAGCTCCTATATTTTTTTAACTTAGCTCGTAGTAGGGGTTACTTACTCAATATTACTCGCCACTAAACTTGAAATAATCACTCAATTTTGTTTTTTGGAATTGATCACTTACAATAACGTTACTTTATTTTTATAGCGCTGGACTATTCTCTGTCTCAGATATTAATTCATGCGTTCACTGGCACTTTTCTTTTGAACCTCTACCTAGATTCCTCCAACCTTCTCTGATCTTTCTTCGAAGTAAAACCCTTCCTATCGTTGCTAAATATTCCATTTTAATAAATATTTTATTAATTTAACATCAGCATTGCTCTATTTACTCAATATTATGTTTGTATGGTTTTTACATATTTTGTTCCATTTACCACTTGAGTTCATCCTTATCTTTATGCAGTAACTTCTGTTATATAAAATATATAACAGTCATATATTTATTTTATGCATAATGTTTATATATTTATTATAAATATATAATAGTTATGAATATACAATGTTCATATATTTATTCTTGTAACATTTTTACTATCTTGATAAAATCAACATGAAGTTGAAATATTGATATTTTTAATTATAAATTTATATTTATTATAATTCTTGAATTTTAATTAATATTTATATTGTTGGAATATTATATCTATAAATATCAGCTTAAATTACCCCTTCACGTAGAATAAAACCTGCAAGACTGATCGGTAAAGTAGGTTTAGTCTACCTTCTGCCCCTTAATTCTAAGGTTTAATTTCTTCACATTTCAAGTAACTTTTGACTTCGAATATTTATTGAAGGAATTTTAAACAACTTAACATTCTAATAATTTCTTTGTTTTACCTATTATCCTAGTATAATGTAGTACTTTGGTATCTATAATTTCTATTTTTTTTTCCACGAATCGGCTAGCAAGGACCACGCGAATATCACTCAACTTTTCATCACACTCTCCGCCTTCCGTCTACTCCAATACTCTCTCATCTTCTTGGACTGTTCCTCTCGCTCCTCCTTAGTCCATTTTCTCCCTCGTCTCTTCTTCCTTCCCGCAAGAACCCCAACTTCTTTTAGTTTTTTCCCGAAAAGCTCTCTGTCCAAGCAGTCTTTATCCTTGATTTTCAGCCTATCCAGCTTCTCTTTTATTTGCTTCACATATCCACCTATACCCTTGTAGCTTAATACTTTATCAACGATTTTTTTGTTCAGCCTCCCATTGTTCTTTCTTACCATGTGGCCGTAGAACGTCAGTCTCCTGGTCCTGATGACTGTTTCAAGATCATCCAAATTTTTGTATATTTCTTCATTGGATTTTCGCCTATACCCCTCTTGTGTTACTTTGGGTCCATAAATCCTCCTCAGAATTTTTCTCTCAATCTTCAGGACCTTCTCCAGACTTGGAAGGCTGACTGTTTCTATACCACAGTATTACTGGCCTTATTACTGTACAGTAGTGCCTTATTTTTGCATTGGAGGACAATTTTCTTGCTGTACATATTACAAGTGGCAAAGTTCAGTCTTTCCATTTTGGCTATTCTTTCTTCCACGGATGCCCTATCTGTTCCGTTGTTACATATTATCTCCCCTAGGTATTTAAACTTTTTCGTGAATTTTATTTGCCCATATTTTGTGTTCAACATTTCCTTGCTAAAGCTGGCATTCGTTGTCATAACCTCTGTCTTTTCATACGAAATCTGTAGTCCCGTTTTCTCAACTATTCTATAATTTCTATATTATATTATATTATTATTCTATTGGTATCTATCTATTTTGATTTCAAAATATAAGGAGCTAATTTTGAAATTTACCCAATTTCACGTTTTATTTTTATAATTAATAAATAAACAAATTAATTGAATATAATACACTATTCCGTCAACCTTATTATTATCTTCGAATCTGCATTTATATTTGCATGACGTTAATGGTTATTGTAACTAGCGTGGTGATTGGTTTTAAAGGATGAATGTGTTTTAAGTTTGTACGGTGTTAAAAGAAATATTACTTCTCTTTTATGCTAACTATTGTTTATTTGTTTTTTTAAATATCAAAATGAACGTCATTTATTGAACCGTTGAGGTATACAGTTATTGTTCTATACTTTGTATAAATTAAACTATCTATAAATCAACCAGAATAATACGAATCGCATACTCCAGAAAGAAAACTAGTCCATCTTTTGAAGTTCTTATTGTTTTGTTTTTTTCATGAAAACTTTTGCAAGAGACAGAACACGTCGTTTACAACAGAAAGTACACTTGCCCTCAAGATAGCACAGTCTTGAAACTGCCGTAAATATTTTGTTTACTGTTGATTGGGAACTAGTCAACAACAAGATCTATTTTTTGTATTTCTTTGAAAAATTCTAAAAAGTGGACAAGTTGCCATTAATTGCATTGCAGTTAGCGATTCATGTATCATTAGAATTACAATTATTTGAAGAATGAATGTCTTTAAATCAAACCGTATATTGTAATATTAAATGAATTAAATATTTATTTTATTATCATACGGGGAGCGGGGTATCTGGATATAGGGTGCTGAGCTGCTATGCTGATGTACGGATGTATCATATAGAAACTACGGAGCCTCCTGCAACTCACCGAGTTTCTATAAAAAGTGGGTACCCTGAAATGAAGGTTGAGCGTGATCTCTGACGAATCACCTCCTTGCACAACCGTTGTACTACAATAAAGTGCAGTCTATCATGTACTGAACCCAAAACCCTTCTCATTGGTCTGGGTGCATTTTTTTTTATTATTATACTAAATTTCATTCCTCCACTAACTGGTCTACATGTGTAGGTTTAATTATCTATCTATAGACAAATCAAAATAATATATCATTAAATACAAGAAAACTGATCAATTTCTATTATTAAGAAATAGTTCTATGTATATTCTATATTTCATATAGCAATAGGCAACGGTTGTGCAAGGAGTTGATTCGTCCTAGATTTCCCGGAATTTAGGGTACCCACTTTATGGGCTGGGTGAGGCCTATGAGGATCTCCGGCTGTCAAAAGATCACATAAATTATCCGCCACAAATAAATGAATCCGGGACCTTCGGCACGGCAATATTTAAAAGAAAAGAGATTAAAATGCTCAATTCGATTTATCTATTACCAGTAAAGGAAGTGGTAGCAAAATATGAGAGAAAATATTGCCACATGGCAAAAAACAGTGGCATTAAAAGCCGTCTAAAAATAGAAAACGTTGCCCTATTTGCGCTTCAAATGTAGGAAGGGTTGTGGCACGCTATGGTTGACCCTATACCCTCCTTCCAGCAACCTGTCTTTAGTCAACTTTACCCCCATTTTAAAATTGATCCATCTATTTTTAAACGCATAATGTTTCAGCTCAACGTTAATTCGAAACCCACCAAAAAATACATAATTAATTCTGATTTAATTTCCGTTTGTTTAATGGGTTATAATCGCTGTGAATTCAGCGTTTTCTTGGATTCGTAAAATTTAACCATAACATTACTGCTAATGCAAAGATTTGGGTCGTAAAAGTTTTATTTTAACCATTTATTATCATAATTCAATTAACTATCGATTTTGTTAATTATAAGCATGACATAATATTAAGTCAATGGGACTTATCACAAAGTTAGGATTTAAAAAATTATTTTCATGTCTATAATTATTGAATGGGCTGCTTAAAATTTCTGTAAAAATCTTTTTTTGAAACTAGTATGAAGTTTCAATATTATTCTAAAATAATTCCGTAAGCCTTTCTATTCTCTTATCGATGCGTTAGCACAAATGTGTTAAGTGCAAACTTTTCAAAAATGTGTATTGTTATATAAATAATATTGTAAAGTTGTGATCAGGAAGTCGTCGATCATATGTTGATATAAAATTAATAGAGAAGCTGTAAAGGTTACAAAAATATATTGTATGCTTAAACTTAAACTGTATTTCTTGTGTTAAATTATTATCAAAGTTGACTCATGTAAAATCTTGTTTTCGGCACTTAACACATGCGTGAACTAAGGCATCGTTGTTACGTTCCCTCCTAGAAAGATTTTCCTTAATTCAACAGATTTTTACTTCTAATTCATAAGATTATCAGGTTGGGTCGATGCCTTATGTTATTGTGTATACCTGTGGCCTAGCCCCTAAATTGTAAAATATCTTCCGTCTTGTCTGCGATGTAACGTCCCTGACCCCCCCTCTTATTTTACACACACATATATATAAGTATATATATATATATTATTGAAGGGTTCAGAGATGGAGTGGTTAGTTTATTGTATAGAGTGATCGATAAGTAATATTGTTATTCCTTAGATAATAAGACACTTAGTTCATATAAGAAAGTTTTTTTTGTATATCCATATTATGTCTGTTCAATATCACTTAAAAAAGTACATTTCTTATGCCATCTTTTAACTCTTAGCAAATTACCCTGTGTAAATACCAGTACTAGAAATAGTTTGTGTACGAGTAGAAACCGGCAGTAAGACAAACCATTTCAAGAGACGTTACTGTAAAACGTCAGACTTAAGAAAATGATCCAGAACGAGAAGTCTTAAAGAAGGTTATAGACAATATTAAGATTCACGAATTTTGTATAATATATTAGTGTAGTCGAAGCCCATGATGCCGAAAGGAAGGGTGAATAAATAAGTAAATACGAAATTCCATGATTTTATTTTTAATTGAATATTTCATTTTTGTTATTGTAAGTAAGTAAATAAAGAAAAACAACATACACACTTATTCAAACTAAGCTAGTTTGAATATATTTTTTGCTTCGTTAGAATACATTGCTTTAAAACAAAACTGGAAGCCATTTTATATAAAATTTCCGTTGTCCAATTTTTCTTGTGCCCACCTGCTAAGCGAGAGCCAGCAGGTTTATCATATTATTTATTTTAGTGACAGTCATTTCTCAAAGTTTTCCGGTTTCTTCTTCCCTCATACCTTCAGCCCTCCGCGAATTAGTTGTGTTTTGTATTTGTATTTTTGACGGATTCTCAGTTAAGCCCTGCGGAAGCTAGTAGTATGGCTGGCGAAACATTGGCAAATAATTTGACGACATGCTCTAAACCGGAAGGAATAATTCATTAATGGATTCAAAATATTGGGCCTGGATTTAATAGATTATTTAAATAAATATATATTTATTTATTTTTAAATTTTCCTTCGTAACTATTTTCAAATTCATTAAAATTTAACTAATGAGAATAAAAACTGATTTTTTAGAGATTATACTGTGACTTGGTATTATTCAAATAACAAATAATTCATGTACGTTACGCAACATGAGCATACAATATGATCTATTCGATATAAGTTATTCAATGACATCTCCGTTAGAGTGACGTAAATGCAATAGTGGACGAGATAGTGCCCTGTTGTTGATTGTGCTACAACTACACAATAATCAACAACATAATTATCTGCAACTGCTGTCAAAAAGAGGCGCGCTGATAGCGAGCATCCTGCTCCTTATCAGTACTGCCGTCCCCTCCACTCCTCGTTCCTATCGTTCTGTCCATCGCGTCCATTTTTGTGGGGCAGTCCTCCATTTTTCCATCTATTCCGTCCTACAATTCCCACCCAGATTTGTGTTTACTAAAACCATTTCTTCCTTAATATTCAAGAAGTAGTCTAGAAGTGGAGTTGGGAACTTCAGCCTGAATTTTTTTTTTAAATTATTCACTTGGGAAAGTTCAGTGTATCTACATGAAATCATTACCTCTCTTAAGGAATCATTTTTTTTTTTAGATATACTTTATTGAATTATTAAAATCTGCCACTTGTGGGCAATCGGTTAAGTGATACGGTGCTTTCGATACATACTATTGTTTAAAATAATTAATGGTATTAATTCATTGATATTAATAGAATATTGAATAAATAAAATAGAGCCAAAACTCAAAACGAAACATTAAAATTTATTAGAATGCAAATGGAAAAAACCACAAGCAAAGCCTTATGTTTCAAATCTCGTGTAAAAACAAACAATTACCAGTCGACGTTTCGCCTATTCAGGCATTATCAAGAGACATGTCAAAGAAGAAGTGCAATACATCCCAACAAATAATCGATCAAACAGGCTCATAACCTGAACCACCCACTTGAGTTTGGGGTTGAACGTCTTGGGGTGGAGGTGTGGTCTCAGGTTATGAGCCTATTTCATCGAATAGTTAAAGTAATTCACGTTAATAAGGCCCGACGGTTAAACGACAGAAGAACTTGAGGTTCAAGATTGATATTGGGAATCGTTTTGTTTGTCATGAAATATGATCTTGGAAACATGCGATTTTCGTATAATTTTCTATATTAGTTCAAACTTGGACACTCCGCTAACCACCGCCAACTAATAAACATTACCCCTGCGTTCGGCGAAGAGAGTTGTAACGAACGGACCATTCGCTCATGTCGAAACTATATTTGCATCGAAAAAAATTATCGATTTCTGTATGGTGGTCAATTGCACGAATACTTCATTTCTCCTTTTTACCCTGAGGTGTAACCATCTCATCCACATCATACTGCAGAGACATTGTTGTAATGCAACAAAAACTTATTAAAAAACAACCTGCATTGGTCGATTGGAAGGGACCTATACTCTCCCACGACAGAGCATCTTGTCTCGTCTACAGTCCTCTTCTTTCACGACAGATAGTGACAAAACTAATCGAGCTGGGTTACGAAGCCCTCCCGAAGATTTACATCTGTTCAGAAATTCGGATAACTTCCCAAAGAATAAAATTTTTAAAAATGATTCTCAAGTCAAAAACGTATTTACAGACAATATTTTATCACAAACCCCTGAATTTTTTAGTACTGGGATTGAAAATTTTATAAAAAGTTGGGAAAAATGTATAGAAAATGAGGGTAAATAGTTTGATTTCATAAATTTATTTGATTAAAAAACCTCTCCTCAGAAAACGGACATAACTCACGAAACGACACAATAAAAAGATTTGACAAACTATTTTAAATGTCTAACTTTTCCCACTTTTACTATTCATTGGCGGCTAGAAGCTTATTAATTTCCTACCACAGCCCAGTAATGGGAAAGTCCAAATATCGATCGTGAACCCAAGTCCTACCGCCGTTCATATAATAAACCTTATTAAGTTGGTTTATTTTAACTATTTAAAAATATATTAATATCAATAAACTAATCCCCATTTATTTTTTCAAACAACGGATCTTATTTATTTTCAAACAACAAATCTTATTTTTTGTGAGGATAGTTTCATTTTTTTTTTTTAACCATATTTAGAACATTTTACGTTAGGTGTTGTTTAAAACTGTACTTTTTTTGTCTTTATTTTATCCGCTCAAAAAATTTGAAAATCATCCAAGGCTTAAAATTAAATTTTAGAAATATAATGCCGAGTGATGAGTGGTAATATCCAATTGGATCTCTCATTAAACATTATTGTTTATAATAAAATTATTTATTATAGTCCCATTTACGATAGATATAACTTAATTGAAAACATTTGAACTAAATAAAAGAAGAAATAAAAATTCATAAACTACTACCAGCCTTATCCAAGTGGTCAGTGGACCATGTCTTGATTACTGTATGGAGTTAGCCAAGATCTATCACTCAGCTCCTTTTCATTGCGGCCATGTCCATTATTAGTGATTTAGGGTGCTCATAAAAATAATCCTTAACTGTTTTTTAGTGATTGCCGTTGTGTTCGTTATCTGTTAACATACTAAAATCTGATCGTAAAGTAATGTTAATGTATGTATGTAATTAATGCTCTATGATATAGTTTTAGATGTTTTGACTGAATAATTTCGTGTTCGGAATATCCAGTATACGATGAACAGCAATGGTGCAAATACTGATATCCTGTTGTAAAATGCGGATAGAGAATATACCTCAGAAATGTAGGCATGACAACAGTTTCTAGTCTGTAGAGAGGCCCTTGATGCCAGTTTCTATCGAACGCTTTAACGCCATCAAAAAATACTCTTGTTGCAGTATTTTAATAATCATTTCTGCAATAGGGCCTCCCAGTGTAGTACGTAACCCTTACCCACTCTACAGCTGTAACTTACTTCATTAAATTTAAAAATAATAAAATCCACTATTCACAAATCAGATCCGAAAGGCAATGTCAAAGTCAAATAATTAAAGTTGGTGGTGAAGTAAATAATTAAAGTAAAAAGTAAAGATTCTTAATAAAAGAATAATTGAAAACACCAATGATTCATGAAAAATTATTAGAACTAAATAAAATAAGAAGCAAAAGTTAATAAACTAATCTGAGCCCTTTCTAAGTGTTCACTATTGTAAACATTTACAACTTGTGTTGCTTCTAAACAAGATAATTGTTAATATGGCAAATTCGTCCTGCACTCATAATTATCTATTTTAGTATCGTATACTGGGCTCCTTCTAAATTTCTTTTGTCCGGATTCGAATCCGGCGGTCTTTTATTTAATCTTCTATATTACCCAGGGTCGACCCGAGGTCGGAGGATTCTTTCCTGGGGTTACTGAGTCCCTATTAAGAAGGTACTCTTAATTAGAGAAAAAACGCTGATTCGAGGAGCGAATAGTATTTCTTCTTTTCTTACGTTCATATGTACCAATACAGTCTTTTGGAATTTTGGAGTATTTCTGGTCCAGTCCATAACTGTATTTTTTGGCAGACACGTCTCGTATATTTTTTTTATTGTTTAAGCCATCTTCGAAATTATTGTGTTTGTGGGCGCTAATGTCACAAAATAATGAATATAATAATGTAAGAAGGATGAAGAGCATTTTTTTTTTTTCTTAAAAGACTTTCGAAAAATATTTCGTTTTTAATACCGCAAAAAAAGGTATTTAAGCTATTTATTCAATTACATTATTATGTACTATTTAGTTCATTTATTACGGTTTCCTCTATTCTATTAAGGACTTATATTAAAGTTTATTTAGTCTTTTTTTAGTTTTATTGTACTCTTGCATACACTTCGTTTGTTCGGCGAACAAAGTTCTTAATATACAAACATGTACAATATTTGCATAAATTAATAATCACGTACCCGCATTAATGACTCGTATAATGCAATGTAGAAATTAAATAAAAGTAATATATCTAGATTTCTTTGTAAATCTGTGATAAAGATAGATGGGTAAGAGATGAAGAACTTGACCAAGTAAGAATAACAATAGATTTTCGGGAAATTGGGAATATATAATTATTCATGGAAAGATGTTGATAACGAATTAATTCGAATTTCTAACAGATATATTACTATAATAAAGTAATCATATATTAATTGCAGTTTAATTGTTTCTAAATATTATTAATTTTTTTAAATAGTTTTATTTGAAAAGAAAAGATATGTCCAGGACCGGCACTCGAACCCGGGTCGCCCACGTCACTAGCGTGGAGCTCTGCCAACTGAGCTATCCTGGCTCGCTTCTCGGTCAGACATACCTTTTCTTTTCACTGATCCCATATCCCCGTGTTCTCGCAATTTGCGATGTATACGAGGGTAAGAATGTTCTTTGAACATTACTTTGAAGTTATATGTCACGCTAGTGACGGGGCGACCCGGGACATATCTTTTCTTTTCAAATAAAAATATTTAAAAATTAATACAATCAATAACAAATAAAATAAATTATTAATTATTATTGAATACAGATAATGATTGGCCCCTTCTTTGTAGATTGAAGCCATGCAAGACTGATCGGTAATGCGGGTTTAGTCTACTCTCGGCGCCGTAATCTTAAACGTCCATTCCAATATCTTATTCTACCCAAGGAAAATTGTTTTGGTTTATTTCTTATAGTTCCTGATAAATTTTCAATACAATACTAATTTGTGTCATTCATTTCTTAAGCTAATGGAACATGTTTCGTTTTTTTATAATAAAAAAAAAACAGTCTCAAATCTTGTATTCTTTTATATTTATAGTTGTATTTTTTTGCCAAATGAAGTATAAAAGAAAATTTTATCAACTACTATAAAAATAAAATAAAATCAACAACTATAAAAATATATTGTATTTAGTTTATCAATATATTTATTAGCTCCAACTAATAATTTTGCTATTTTATACAGCTATGTAGTTAAATTATTAATTTGTTTCGAATAATCTTTTTCATTACATAGTATCATCGATGGTGTGTTTTAAAGATTTTTATTAAAAGTTATTAAATTAATATTCTTCAGTTTTGATAAAAATCTTTTGGTTTAATATTATTATTCAGATCGTAAATACTCGAAAACTATTTCGAGAATATACTAAATATTCCACTAGACAATACTACTCGATTAGTTTTTTTTCATTAATTAAGTTCATATGGATGGCAAAACATCAAATATGTTGCAAATACAATCATGTACCATGCAATAAATGTTACTATTTCATTGAATCTCATTACAACTACAATACAGCAATAATTTTTGTAATCATTAAAAAATTTGGAGCCGAAAAAGAAATGTTCACCTTTCTTAGCCACCCAAAGTGCTCTTCATTTTTATTTAAAAAATTTAAATAAATGGATATTAAAATTTTAAATGGAATACTAAATGGCGAATACTTTATTAATGAAATATTTCTTTAATGAGACATTAGTGGAATAACCTCCTTAGGGTCGTTAGTCCTGTTGAATAAAACGCATTTCACTCTTTTTCATTCACGTTTTTACATCATTCGGCCTACTTGTTTTTTTTTTCTGTAATTAGAGTTTTCCCGGATTAAAAGGTTACGCCGGTCCATTATGCGACCCAAAACCCTTACAGTCAAAGATGGTTTATCTTGAACCTGTTTTGACATTCTGTGTTATTTTGAACTTACTACAGGAGTTTTAAAAAATGACTTACGTGTGTATCAGCATCCTTAAAATTCAGATGAAATAAAAAGCACATAGTTTTACTCTGTAGATACTTTTTTTTTTTTTTTAACCATTTTTATGTATACAATTTTTAAAACTTAATAGCTGGAGCTAAAATTCATTTAAGTTCATCAATGAAAAAAACATTGAGAATTGAGAATAAGAGTAGGATTTTTTTTAAAAAAAAGTATCTTTTTATAACTTAATATATTGGTCTCTTTGATGTGAATCTACAGTAAAATATTTTGAAATACCCAATTTTATACTAAAGATCACACACTACATAAGCCAGCGGCTAATGGAAATCCAAGTTTGCCAAAAAACGGATGGGAAAACTTTTGGTTACTGAAAAACCTTGAAATTTTCGGAGTTATTTCAGTTTTTGGCCTATATCGGTGCGTTTTTGAAAAAAAACCAATAAGTAACCATTTTTAAGTAGATTAAATTTGCTACAATTTTAATTCAACTGCAGTTCTGTAAGTCAAATATATTCTGAGTTACGATCCTCTGAAATTGGTCTTTTTTCCAAAAAGTCCAAATTTTAAGATTTGGCCGACTTTCTGGGGAAACACCGGCCGAAGGAGTGATTCTACGATAAAATTCAATGTAGTAAATATAATTAGCTTTTTTTAAAGCACAGACTAAGGCCTGTAGGTGTAACAGATTCTAAGTTACGCCTCTTTGAAAATTGGTCATTTTTTCACACCCACCTTCTCCGATGTTCCCCTTTTTTAATTAACAAGAGAAGTATAACAACAAGGCCTCGTTATGTGCTTAAATTAAAGCTAATTAAATTTACTACAACTCCATTTCACTTGACTTTCATCGTTGTATCACTTCTTCGGCCGGCGTTCCTCACGAAAGTCGGCCAAAACAAAAAATTTGGACTTCTTAGAAAACATGATCAATTTTCAAAGGAACGTAACTCAAAATTCGTTAAACCTACAGAACTGCGGTAGAATTTAAATTGTAGAAAATTTATTCTGCTTTAAAATGGTTTCCCATGATTTTATTTCAAAATGCACCGATTATGAGATACGGGCCAAAAACTGAAAATTTCGGATACTACCTTGACTTTTATCGTACAATCACTCCTTCGGGCGGTGTACCTCACGAAGTCAGCCAAAACTTAAATTTGGATTTTTGAAAAAATGACCAATTTTCGAAGGGACGTAACTCAGAATCTATTAAATCTATAGCACTTTTAATCTACTTTAAAAATGTATACTAATGTTTATCATCATAAACGGACCGATTAGGAGATATAGGCCAAACACTGAAATAACTCCGTAAATATCGAGGTTTTTCGCCCACCAAAGGTTTTCCTATCCGTTTATTCGGTAGCGAACTTGGATTTCCATTTGTCAGACATGTCTTTACAACATATCAAAAATTCAGCTCTCTTCAATTTATTGCAACCTAAAGCCCTTTTTTTTGTACCTGGCCGCTGGCCTAACACGTTTTTTTAATATATATTGTGTTTACTTTAATAATAATCTTTTCTATAGTGTTAATCTGAGATTCGCTGTCTCTTTTCAGCGTTTATATTATTACTGTACTGCTTTTTGATATATTGTTTCGATTTTTTTCCCATTAATATGTAATCCATTACATAAAATCCATCAACACTAATTATTGTTAGTGTATTATAATACTAAATCCATATAACACTAATTATTTTATTTATATCTACAGAAAGGTAGGGCTCACAACAAATAAAGGCAAAACAAATATCTCCAAGGAAGTGGGTGGAGTTTTGAAAATATTAAAACATTTAAGTGTCTTGGCACCATTGTAACTGACTGGAACAGGAAATAAAGACTAAAATAGAGAACGGTAACAGATGTTATTGGTCCCTCAGTTGTTCCTAAATAGAGGTATTCCCCGAAGCCTCAAAATAAGTGTATATAAGAAGGTACTTCGTCCAGTTGTCATGTATGGTGGGGAGGCGTGGACTCTATCCGAGCAGCAGGAGAAATTCTTGAAGACTTGGGAGAGGAACATCCATAGAAGAGTATAGGGCCCAACCAAAGAAGGAAATCGTATCCATATCCAAAATAATCAAGAACTTATGGAGCTATATGGAGGAACTGATATAGATTCTTGTGTGGGATATAGATAGTCTGGGGATGCAGTCAAAATAACACTAAATAAGAAAAACATATTTTGACCTACGTTTCCGACGTTTTGACCTACGTTGTAGGCCATCTACAGGGCTGATAGAAGGCGGAGCCACTATGATAGTGGATAGTGGATAGTATACAGCGTAGGTCGAAACGTCGGCACTAAAAATAAAAAAGTTTTTCTTATTTAGTGTTATTTTGACTGGACCCCCAAACTATCTATATCCTACATTAGATCTTCCAGTCAACTTTTTTCCTCTCAATCGATACAGTTTCTTGTATCAAAACAGCAATATTAGGCCACGTACATAGAAAGGATAAAAAAAAATGCTCCCAAAGCAGACCTTAGAGGGACGTCCAGATGGAGAAAGAGGAAGAGGCAGGGCTAGACTGCGATGGCTGGACGATGTGGAAGCAGACCTTAGGCTCTTGGGGGTGAGAACATGGAGAAGAGTCGCGGAGGATCAGCGTGTAGGAAAATTGTCCTTCATGGACCATAGCGACTTGTGAAAAAAATATATATGTATATATTTTATCAAATACCAAATTATTGTGATAATTAATTCTGTTATGTATTAATTGTTATGTTGTACAGCGGTGTATTCTGAATCACATGCATTGATCCACTATCTCTTTTTCGATAATCTTTTTTAAACTTAGGGAGGCCTTGAATCTATACGAACTGTAGCACCGTCTAAGTATTCTTACTGTTAATCTGAGATGTGCTGTCTTTATATTATCCTATCATTTTCTCTTGTTATGGCGCTTGATTTGGAGAAATGTTGGCTGCCTACTTTACAGGTTTTTGTGGGGGATAAGAGTATTTTTTACATGTATCTTGTTCTAAAACGTGTTTAGATTATTAATATTTATTATTAAATTGTTGCAGGTTGGCGGCGGCGCAAGAGGCGGCGGCGGCCCGCGGAAATCGTGACTACAGCCCGACGAGGCCGGTGACGATGGGGCCACCAGGACCCGCCAAGGGGGGGCCCACCTCCCTCTTCATCCTCACTGAGGAGAACCCACTCCGCCGCTACACCCGCTTCATCATTGAGTGGCCATATCCTTTGTATACTAACAACATAATAATAGCATAATAATAATTATTATATATCTTACTTATTGACAGGACGGTAGAGAAAGTAAAATCATCGAGGCAGGAGTTCCTGCCGATGATAATGTGCAGAAAACAAAGGAGATTAGTGAGGTTACATCTACACAGGAGTGATGAAGGTTGAAGTATTACAACTGTAGTCTCTATTATAAGAAACAATACAATCATTGAAGATCCTTGAACTTAATAAGGAAGTTCTTCAACCCCATATCACTGACCTTGAAAAATGGTGTCAAAACTGGAGAAATAAAAAAAATTCCCACTAATCCCGTCAAATCACCTTTACCCTCCGTCGTAAACTAACGACTTCCTGCCCTCCTGTATCGTTTATTAATAGCCCACTGATTCATGTAGAACAGGTCCGGTACTTAGGACTACACCTTGACAAACGGTTAACTTGGAATCCTCATAGTAGACTGAAACGACAAGATAAAACTCGCCGTTTCTGGCAATTTCAACATTTACTAGACAAACGCTCTAAGCTCCCAATTAATTACAAAAGACTCATATACATGACAATCATTAGACCCTTCTGGAATTACGGAGTAGAGCTTTGGGGCTCCGCTAAGCCATCGAATTCCTCTCGTATCCAATCCTTACAATCCTAAATCCTTGGAAAAATCCTCAATGCCCCTACTTTGTTATGAAAAAATTCATAAATAACAACCTAAATGTCCCAAATGTTCCTGATTTGGCCCGAACCCTATATCAACCCTTTCATGGCAAACGCCAGGTACCATGAATGGCCTATTAATTTTGTTGAGGGGGATCTCATCCTCTAACTTGTGGAATCTCATCCTAAACAGGACCAGCTCACCTCAATCTTCCCAGCCTTATATAGTTTACAAAATTGTGTACAACGGTAATTTTGTTTTCCTTGCCAAATATTGACTCCTCGAGTCCTCTTTGTCCAAAGTAACATCGGTTAATAATAACTTTTCTCTCCTTGGGGATATCATTGCCAGCAGTTATAAGGGACTCCAGATAGACGAATTCATCACCTTTTTTTAAACTTATATGTACATAATTTCTGCCAATCTCCCCACCTTGGATGTCATGTACTAGGTTCTCGTTGCATTTACATGTCCCATTTGTGCGGCAGTTGCTTCTAAAGCAAGGAAGGCCAGACGCACCGCAGCCTGAGATCTTCCGACAAGATCCAGATCGTCCGCGTAACCGAGGATCTGAACCGTTCTGTTAAACACAGTGCCTGTTGTCTGGACCTGTGTATCCCGCGCCGCCTTCTCCAATGAAATATTAAAGAGCATCTACCTGTCTCACACCATTTGTTGTAGTGCCCGTATCCAACTGTTCGCCCTGTACACACACTATGTACATGGACTCAGTCATTGTTAATTTGACCAATCAAATTAATTTCTCTGGAATATTTAGTTCTCTTGTAGATTGATACAGAGATTCGCGTGATACACTGTCGTAGGCAGTTTCGAATTCTACAAACCGGAGATACATACCTAGGAACAAAATAGTTGATTTACAGTCCTCATATACTCTTGAATATTTGAGCTATCTTTGCTATCTTTGAAAGTGGTACAAGTCCTTTCGATCTTAAAAAACAGTTTATCCTTTTAAATAATTATTATTTCATAATAAAATTAAAAAGGTGTATAGACACAAGAAACAGTACATTCTCTATGTGTATTGAACTATTGACTCTCCATAGATTGTAGTGGTACACTTTTTTTAATGTTTAAAGTTTCTTAAAGGTAATAAAATAAGTTCAAATGCAGAACACTCTCATCATGAATCTAAACTCAACGATCAGATAGAGGAACCTCACTGCAAGATGTTCAATAAAAAACGGTTTAATTATTTTCCAGGGCTTTAGTAACTTATTATCATTATTATACTGGCCCTAAGGTCCTACAAAGAACTGGATCACCTCCACCACAGCCAACCAATCCGCGATTCTTCTCTTTAGTTATTTAAGTATTTCTTTTTTTTGAGTTTACCAATTAAATATTAATATATATTTATACATATTGAAGGAGCGGAGTGGCTCAGAAGTAGAGTCCTGAGCTGCCATGCCGAAGGTCCTAGGTTTAAATCTCACTCTGGCAGACTGTTAGCGGCCGGAGATGAGTCCTATGGGATATAGGACCCTCCTGGGGCCCACCCAGCCACTATAAAATGGATACTCAAAATAGGGGGGAAACCTAGCGGTTGAGCGTGATCTAGTACAAATCACCTCCCTGTACAACCGTTGTCCAAGAAACAGTACAGTCTCTACCAGGTACTGAACCCAATTTTCTTCATGAGTTATAGTGGTACAGGTTTTTTTTCATATATATATATATATATATATATATATATATATAAAATATTGTGAAATTCAGCACTTCTGTCATCATGAGTCCAAATAGAGATAGGAAGATGTTCAATAAAATACTGTTTAGATATTTACCAGTGTTTACAAGACTTAAGTATTTTTTGTTTTGAGTTTCCCAATTAAATTTTAATATGTAGATTTATATTTAAGACTAATATTAGGTGCTAATTTGGCTCTAAGTTTTATTTTAAAAGAAGTCGATGGTAAGACAACTGGATGAGAAGCGGAGCACCGATTTTCAGGCCCTTAAGACTTTTGCCCTAACTAGGTCTCGGCAATACGACACTAATGACGCAGAATAATATTTGAGTTGAAGACATGGCGACGGAGTGGGGGTAGGGTTCATTGAGAAGCGCTCTCCCATTGAACACCCCCACCCCTCCTCCGGCCATAATCTCACAATCGATAACCGCCCTCCCCTACTTCCCCTCCGATGCCACGTGTAGCTACTGCCGCCAATATCCCCGTCCAGGAGCCGTCATAAAAAAATTCTCCTCAAAGCATGTCCCTCTCATTCCAATTTACTGCCTCTTCCCATGGGGCCTCCGGTTTAATAACAGCGATAATAATTTATTTTTCTGTTATTAAATGATGATAATAGTGATCGAGCCAAAACGGTTAAATATTTCTCTTCATTGGTATCCATGGAGACTATGATCTAATTAAAAAAATAAAAATAAAAACTGTTCCACCACAGCCCATGAAGGGTCTTGGGTCGAGTAGAGACTAGACTGTTTGTTTCTTGTGCTGTGAGGTGATTTGTCCTATATCATCCTCAACCGCCAGATTTTCCTCCTATTTTGGCTACTAACTTTTTAGAGGATGGGTGAGCTCTAGGAGGGTTCTAGATCCCTTAGGATCTATCTCCGGCTGCTAATAGATTAAATAAAAGTAAGCCAGCAGCGGGATTTGAACCCAGGACCTTCCCCACGGCTACTCAGGGCTCTACCTATGAGCCACTCTACTCCCTTAACAATGAGGAAGCAAAATAATATTTGGCAAGTTTAACTTTATCCTATTAGTTCAGGATAGTTCATATATTGTATTTCGGGTGTCTGTTCCGCAAGTCGCTGTTTAACCGTTTATCTGTTTTACTGTTTATCTGTTTCATTTTTAATGTTTTTCAAAAATACAATTTCTCATGAGCTTTAGTGTGGAAAAGAGAATGTAATTGGGTAATGAGTAGATTTCGGTAACCATTTAATCAAAAAATAAATGTTTCAACTAACATTTCAAAGTATAGATGATATATGTTTGTTGAAACATTTATTTCTAGATGAATTGATTACCAAAGTACAAATATTTCTCATAATTATATTCTCTTTTCCACACCAAAGCTCATGATAACTAGTATTTTTGGAAAATATTAAAAATGAATCGAATAAACAGTTAACTCAACTCGAAGTGGCAACCTGCGGAACAGATACCAAATTTTTAAAAACCTGTACCACAACAGCCCATGAAGGGTCTTGGGTTCAGTAAGTCTACTACTCTTTCTTGTGCGGGAAAGTAATTTTTCCTAAATTTACCAGATTTTCCCCCTATTTTGGCTAGCCAATTTATAAAGGCTGAATGAGCTCCAGGGGGGTCCTAGATCCAACAGGATCCAAGTCTTTTCAATTCCATCTCCAACTCTTTGTAAATATCCATAGAAACAATCGTTTAATTAAGACTTTTTTGATGCCAGTGACTTATTTTTCACCTCTGTTCTATTTCTAGATTTGTTTTTTTGGAATTTTAAAAATAACCTACTAATATATTTCCTTAATGTATATATCCACTCCGTTTGAATACGCAGTTTTACTCACCATCATTGCCAACTGTGTAGTCTTGGCGTTGGAGGAACATCTTCCACAAGGGGATAAAACTACACTGGCAAAAAAACTCGTAAGCTATTTTCTGTTATCTTGATTTTTCTGTTAATAAATTTTAGTATTTAAGAAAATTACTTTATTTATGAAGGAGAAAAATGCTCCAAATGTTATTTATTCGACCCACATTTCAGGTCTTCATCAGGTTTTAATAGTCAGGAATATTGACTCCCATCTTTGTGATTATAGTCCTGATGAATACCCTACAGCGTAATTCTAAACGTTAATTTCTCATAAACTATTATTTAAGATTTCACTTTTGATCTCCACCTGGACCATTTTCTATTCCATGATGTTTATACAGTCAACTAATAATTACAAATATTATTTTTTTCAACTTTATTTATATCTGAATAGTTGTGATTATTTTATATATTTAAATAATTTGGCATGAGTGATATTTATCCATTTACTGCTATACAATTTTTTTAACTCCAATCATGGGGATCATTTTCCCCGAAACATCAACTAATATTGACTAAAGTTTTTGAGTTTTTAAGTTATCTCTCTAGATTTAATTTAATTTAAACTCAACTTTATAACAAATTTATTTAAAACAAATTTTTAAAAATACTAATAATCTTTTTTATATTTCTTAAATATTTGTCTCCACCTAGTCCTACCAATTTTGAACCAGATTTACTTCTAGAAATATATTTCTACTAATAAAATAGTTTATTTTATATAAGTTAAAGTCATTACGTAAGAAATATTAATATTTTGGTTTATTTGTTTCTTCTAGGAGCAAACGGAGGCCTACTTCTTGGGCATATTTTGTGTAGAAGCATCCCTTAAAATTTTAGCATTAGGTTTTGTACTTCATCGCGGCTCATACCTTAGGAACATATGGAACATCATGGATTTTTTTGTAGTAGTAACAGGGTAAGTTTGTTTTTTTTCAACTTAAATGCCTTTTTCATTTTCATTCACCATCAACATTCATATCACAAACTTTAAAAATTATTAAATCGCTTGAAATTTGAGCAGATTGCCTTTGTTTTGATTTGGAGGAGTGCGGTGCTGCGATAATTAAACCTAGTAGGGTGACTTGTGTCAATGTTTAGGTCAATGACAATATTCGCAGAATCAAACGTCGACGTGGACCTGAGAATGCTGAGGTCCTTCAGAGTCCTTCGCCCCCTCAAACTTGTCTCCCGAATCCCAAGTAAGGGACCGGATCCAGTTACCGACATAATAGCTGTCATCTCGGACAATAGTATATAGCTCTCTAGAATAGAGTAGTTATCTCAGTGTTCACTTCGTTGCCGCAAGTAAAGCTTCCAGAATAACCAGATATTGGTTTATTAGAAAATTTGAAATCCAAATAAGCTTAGTAAATGCAATAGAAAACAAATCATTTCAACTAATAGTTAGTTGTACAACAATTATTATATTTTTAAAAGTTTTAGTTATAGTGGAAGTGTTTATTCTTTTGACTAAAGCTCATTATTAAATTTGTTTCAACTCTCAACATAATAGACTACACTACACTAATTTCAGCAACATTTCCGACAGCTTTTAAATGTTTTTTGTAACATTAGTTCCAGCTAGTGACTACTTTGAACTTAATTATTAGTAATAGTCTTTTTAATATCTATTTATCCTTAGTTAGCATAGCATCATTTGTCATCATAGTATCATATTTTGGGTCTCTTGTGTGGTGAGTTATGTATGAGAAAAACTGTAGAATAGTAATTACAATTTAGATAGTAGTATTGATGATATATTTAATATTATTTAGTTTAAATATGATTTGTACCATTATGATCCAGTTAAGAGAAACATTTTAAAGTTTTAACAGTTATTAAAACATTTTCAGTTTAATAAATGATATTATTGAGAACATGTAATTTATCCTAATTTGAAAAAATAAGTTGTTGCTTTTAATATTTTCTTAAATCAATCATCATCATTAAGAACAATTTAATATCTAAGAATAATAATAATTGTTTGGAGTAATAAATAAACTATCATAAATTCGATATCTTTATCTGAACAGAATATTTTTACTAGTGGAGGGCATGCACATGAGTGATGTTTCTATTTTGGTATAATATTTTTTAGAATTTAGAGTAGAAAGTAGATTAGTGTTTGTTATGTAGTGATAGCACTATTGGTTCCACAGGTTTATCACTCTTATCCCCACAAACGATTTAGATATGGATCTTCGCACATTGAGGGCAATTCGAGTACTCAGGCCCCTCAAACTCGTATCCGGCATCCCAAGTAAGTTTAAGAACGTTAAAAGGTAAAAACAAGCTCAACTACAACCGATACCAGAAATTAAATTTATCTTTTCAAATAAATAATCAATCAAATTGAAAATTGCTAACTCTAACTGACCCTTAGTAAATTTTTTATTTCATTATTTATAAAATTAAATTAAAATTGAAGATAATTAATTTTGAACTTATAAAAACTCAAAACTTATTAAGCCTTTATTGCTTTAGTTAACCCTATGCATAATATCTTATACCACTTATAGATTAGGTAAACCGATAGACTTAACTAAAAGCTATAGTTTAGATCTACGCAATAGTAAATCTAATTTAGTATTTGTTCATTTGTTATATTTATATGATTAAGACAATATCTAACAACCAACGTATATATATTTTTGGAAAATAATTTTCACTAAACTATTATTTCATTTTCTATAGCAATGACAGGTCCATAAGTTACTAAGAATATATAAACCCATTTACTATTTTTCTTTAAAATTTCTGAGGAAAGAAATCTGATATTTTGAATTTCTGAATTAGTGTTTTTTTCTATCTGTCATTCTAATAATTTGTTTTTATAGAAATACAGTTTAGGCACTAATTAGTTTATTTAAGAATTATTATTATTATTAATTTATTCTAAGGATAAATACTAATAGATGACTCTGTGCAGGTCTGCAGGTTGTGTTGAAATCTATAATCAAGGCGATGGCCCCTTTACTCCAGATTGGCTTATTAGTGTTGTTTGCCATTGTGATATTTGCCATTATTGGGTTGGAATTTTACTCAGGAGCATTGCACAAAACCTGTTACAACCTGGAAGACTTAATGAAGGTTGTCCCTGAAGGTGATTCCGAAACTCCCTGCAACACAGATAATAAGACTGAAGCTCCACCTGGTAAATAAACTTATTAAATTAATGATAACGGGTGTTACTACCTAGCTTTAGTACCTTATTTTCATTCTTACCCGAACAATTTTTAATTTATTATTAATTATATTTTTTTTATATTTTAGGATGTTTTAATCCATAAAATACTATTTCATAGTTCATTAGGCAATTTTATATGTTTTCCTTGTATAATTATCATAAACCACAGAGAAGCAAAAATATGTATATAGTGTATTGTTTTTTGTGGATAGGGATCAATTGTTATAATTTAAGGTAGGATGGAAATAGTTAGGGGGTGCAGTCAAAATAAACACTAAAGATAAGTGAGGACTTATTTATTAATTGTGCCGACTTTAATAAACCTACCTTGCAGGTCATCTTGAGGGCAAATAGAATGAGGTGCGGCTAGGTGAACCGTGTAACTCAAACATCGGCACAATTAATAAATAAGTCCTCACTTATCTTTAGTGTTTATTTTGACTGCACCCCCCCCCCAACTATTTCCATCCTACATTAGATCTTCCAGTCAACTATTTTTCTCTCTAACAGTTATAATTTAACTGTTACATATATTAATACCCTTTATCTTATTTACAATAATTATAAGGAAGAAAATAGTTGGGGTTGCAGTCAATTAAAACACTAAATAAGTGGATACTTATTTAGTGTTTTAATTGACTGCACCCCCAACTATTTTCTTCCTTACATCATCCAGTCAACGATCCCTCGCTTCTCATCTACAATAATTATACATTTAAAATATGACTAGAATAATATATCTTACATTAATCAAATAAAACTCATCAAAATTTTACCTACAACCTTTTTATTATTTCTCAACACCTTTTTGTGCCTCTCAGCGAAGGGGAGACAAGTCCCTCCAGATTGTCTTCCAATCACAGTTCTTCATTTTTATACCGATTGATGTAATAAGGTTTATTAAATGTATTAATAAATAAATTTATGATATTAATGTCAAATTAAATTTCAGGGGCCTATGTGTGCAATGCGAATGTTTCAATATGCCTGGAAGAATGGGAAGGACCGAACAATGGCATTACCTCGTTTGACAACATAGGTTTTGCCATGTTGACTGTTTTTCAATGTATTACCATGGAAGGCTGGACATCTATTTTATACTGGGTATGTTTAGATTTTTTTTTTAAGTAACAATTTAAAAAATAATATTACGGTTTGAGTGACTAGAGTAATTTATAATGACTATAGTTTGAATTTCGATCTTATACAACAAACTAAACTCCTCATTTCTTATCTTTCCCAAATTTGAAATATGACCGTTTGGAGGTGGTTGAGCATAGATTAAAGGGAAATTTGATTTACTTTTTAAGTTTTTAAGTTTAAGCCACGAGGGGGTCTCTAATGTCCCACTAGGCCATTTAAAGTGACTCTTCCCTTTTATTCATATAGATTATTTCCTTGATTATTTTATATACTAATCTATCAACTCCTCGCATCATTCCTATATCTATAGTGTGCTACAATGCCTTTCCGATCTCTACTTGTTCCAATAGAACCAACTTGAACATTACCTTCTCCACTCCACCATCATCTGGAATTCCTTCCCGTCTAATAATATCCATTCTTCTTCTCTATCCTTATCCAAATCTTTGCTTTTCTAGCATCTTTTAAACTCCTAAACAAGTGTTCTATAATCATGAAATTTTAATTTTAATCAACCATATGTATCTTGATCAGAAGTAAATAATGGTTTTTTATTGTGCAGTAGCAAAGTTTCAATTATTTAATTTCCTATTTTTTATCTTCTCTTTTTATTTACTTTTTTTTATGTTGCCTTTTAGCTAGAAATGTTTTCTATTTTATCTGTACATTTGTGTTCCTTTGTAAAGGAACCATGTCCCAGAATTTTTTCCAAAATTAATTTTTTTATATCTACCTATCAAACTGCAATTCTGTGGATTTCGAGTAATGTTTTTCGAATGTATTTCTTCGAATTTGTATTCGATTCGATTTGTAATGTTTCTTATACCTAGGGGAACAAGTAATATGACTATTGAAAAAAATAGCCATGTTGCTTGGTCCCATAGAAACAGAGGAAGAGAAAAAAAGTTAGAATAAATTATTAATTGAAATTCACAAAATTCCAAGTAACTTATTCTATCATAAAATTTTCTGAAATATATCATTCTCATTCATTAATTAAGTTATTTATTTCAGATGAATGACGCCATTGGCAGCTCATTTAATTGGCTTTATTTTGTTCCACTCATTGTTCTGGGTTCGTTTTTTATGCTCAACTTAGTTCTTGGTGTTCTTAGTGGGTAAGTCTCTTTCATTAGAAACCAATTAATCTGTAAATTTAAATTTGAAATATTGTTTAAAATAAGGGAATTTTATATTAATTATAAATTGGTATGAAATATTCTACTCCATTTCTTAAAGACTTGAATCTATACATATAATTATTTATTAATCTTGTGCAGGGCATTATATCAAATAAACTTGATAGCATTATTTTTATTATTATTGTTTTTACATTTTATTTAGGATGTCACTTTATAAATATCCTTTCGAAACTTAAATTTTATAGTTAATAATACCAACCATTTCCATTATTACACATACTTTCTCTCCAGATAATTTATGATTGGGATAAATACTATTTCAATTGTTGCTTCTTTTTTTTTCTTTTTTTTATATTAAAGTCAATAAAAGCACTAAATTGCAGCGAGTTTTCAAATGAAAGAACTAGAGTCGAAAGAAGAGCGGCATTTTACAAGCAGCGTACCAAGCAACAAATTAATAATATGTTGAACTCTTATCTATCATGGATATGCCAAGCAGGTACATAATGAAGAGTAGGCACTTGTGAAAACCTTGAATAACATTAACCTCAAGATTATTAACAATACATCCCTAGGCTTATTATGTACTTATTTTATTTAAAATTTGATTTAAAAAAATAATCAGTAGACCACTTTCACAGTTGTTTGTATTTTACTCATAACACGAAGGGCTTTTAAGACTATAACTAACCGTAGTTGTGTTATCTAATAAATAATGCTGTATGTAGTTTCTGCTCAAACTTATAAGTAAAAAAAAAGTATGTATATCATTTCAATTTAGATGCTAATGTAATATTTGAAAATAATAGTTATTTTTCAGAGTAGCGTAGTATATGCTTTATTTTATTTAGTGAATTCGCAAAAGAAAGGGAGAAGGTGGAAAATAGGCAAAGCTTTCTGAAATTAAGGAGACAGCATCAACTGGAAAGGGAGTTGAATGGCTATGTAGAATGGATATGCAAAGCAGGTATAGGAATTTATGTTTTAAATTATAATTTAAAACAAATATAAATAGTATTTTGTATAATATATTTAATGAAAATATTGACTGTGGAAATTCAGATAATCAATACTTTTTATGAAGATCTAGTCAGGTGTGCATTCAATGATGAATTAAACACTAATAATAGAAGTTATTATTTTATTGTAAACAGATATTTCTCAAGAGACACTAAATGAAATAAACTATATGTGTTTCAATATAAAGTTAATAATATATCGTGCCTTTTCTGATTTATATTAAATAATTTTTTTTTTAATTTTATTTTGAGCAAATTAGGCTCTAAGGGTTTACCATTGTTCAGTTATATTTCTCTGTCAGTAGATCCTTTCCTATAATCCCCAAATTATAATATTAAATACTGTATTTAACAGTTAAATTTATTAAATACTTTTTCATTATTTCTAATTAAAAAGCATTAAAGATAAATTGATTAGAAAATTACTATAACCATATCCTATATTTATTAGTTGGTATAATTTTACGTCTGAGTATCACTCAACTGCACTGTGATATTATTTGCTGTTGAAAACTCACTATAAGAATATATTTATGTTGTATTTATTTTGGCTTTTTTATCAACATTATTTGAATAGTTATATGTGTTTAGTCCTAATGGTTTAGATTGTCTGTTAATTTCACAACCTGTATTGTGTAGATAAAATGATAATTGTTATTCTTCAACATATATTAATTTAAAAAATATATAATGAAAAATACTATATTCCATTATTTTTAATAATATCATATTTCCCTTTGTTATATATATTTGTTTAAATATGAAACTTCGAAAATAAATGACACCTCCAAAGATTTTTTTGTATTGCAATTTTACTTATATATGACACTTTTTAACATATATATGCAATAAGAACCGATAAATGATTTAAATTAACTTGTTTAATAAATACTTGACTTTCGGACAGATTTTTAATCTGCTCTATAGTGTTATAAAATTATGCCCAAGTTCATATGTTAGTAATAGTAGTGAGTAGTCAATTGTGTATTTTAAAGACCCTTTTATTAATCTTTTTTATTAATTTAATTTCTATGTGCACTATAGAAGTTAAATTAATAAAAATAGTTGATTCTATTTCATATAAAGTCTATATTAGAAAATTTTTGAATTTTATAGAAGAAGTAATACTGGCTGAGGAGAGAACAACGGAGGAGGAAAAGATGCATATTATTGAAGGTAAAGATAAATTAAAAATTCTATTTATTATATTAAAATTATAGTTAGACCTGAGTGAAAGAGGAGTATCTGTAAATTTTGGTTTTATAGGGTTACATTGCATTTTAATATTTAGTTTTTATTCACTTAAAATTTCTAGATGAATATGTGACATCTAATTAAGGGTATAAAATACAATACATTTATATAACAATCCCTTGTTTTACGAATTTCCTCTCTAAAATGAACCACAATACATTTAGATAACTTATTTTAGTGCCTATAATTCAAATCCGCTGCTCTCAGTTCCACAAATTTTGAGATACACCATTTATGGCTTCAGAAGAACCATAGAAATAAGATTTTTTTTTTAAATCACTTAAAAATGAAATATTGTAGGATTTAGGTCTGGTATGATAGTTCCAATTTGATTTCAATCATAATGTTATCCATCAAATTTTCAGACCATGAAGCCATAATACATTTCCTTTTATGTTTAAATTTCTAAAATAAAAATGTTACTTGTGTACTAACCAGTCTGCAGGGATTGTTATCCTAGATTTTTTATGACCTGAACACTGAGAAGAGTTACCTTGTTACTCAAATTAATGGAAATAGAAAACTTTGATTGCACGAGATTTGTTTTATTTGTGAGGACAAAATAGCTTACAATAGCAAGGAACAGGTAGTTGTTAGTTTTGTCCATTGTCTATTGAAATTTCTTTATTCATTTAGTTAAACTCTTTATTACTTTAATATTTTTGTTATTGATTTGTTATTTAATATTCTTAATTTGTTATTTGTTATTAATTTTATTATTGGCTATTTAAAATGAACAGTTTAAATTAACAATTTAATAACCAAAAAAATACTTAAATAACAAGGAAAAACACTAAAAAACAATATGCAAAATAATTTAATAACCCCCACAGAAATAACTCAAATGAGGACTGTAATATGAAGAGGTTACAAGAAATAAGATATGATGATATGATAAGTAAGAAGGTTTCATGCAGACCAGTTTAAATACACAAGTACCATAAAAATAATTAATTAATTTTTTTTAAATATAATTTATAATATATTAAAAATAATCAATACCTCAAAACTTTAATAATTCTACTTTTCTAATTTTCATTCCGAAATTTTATTCTGAAGCCCATAAGTAACATTTTGAATGAACAGAGATATTTCAGTTATGTGTTAGTCGACTAATTAATCGCATTAGTGTATTCTTATATAAAATTTCAATTTTATTGTTGCTTATAGCAAGAAGAAGAGCTGCTGCTAAAAAGAAAAAGCTGAAATCGTTAGGTAAAAGCAAAAGTACAGATACAGAGGAAGAGGAAGGGGAGGAAGAAGGTGAAGATGGTAAGCTTAAATTTGTATCTCAAAAGGAATGCTAGAATAATTTTCTTGATTGATTTCTTATTTTATTTCCATTGCTTTTTATTAGTGTGTTATAATATTAAAAACATTATGGCAAATTAGTGAATTTCATTCTAAGCTAAAATAGTTTTAGTTATAGAAAAACATCATTTATTCATCACATTATGAAAATGAAATCTCACAGAAAGACTATGTTACTTGTAAACTATGTACTTTTCAATAAGATGAAATGAATTTCTTTTATTTGCTTCCTGTAGCCAATCAGTCTAAAATTAAATAAAAAATAAAACTCTGATCCTTAACAATTTTTAAAATAATTTTAAGTGAGTGTTCTATTTATGATTTGCGAATAAAATTTGTTATATTTTATTTGTAACAGCAAACAAGCAGAGCAGATTTTATGAGTAAACTAATTTTTAAGCATTCTGAAAATCTATCAATAATAATGAGATTGAGTAACAGTCTTACATGTAAATTCATATATTTTTTTAAAGAATGTTCCATTAACCAAAAAGTTTTCTTGACCTAAATTTTCTAGGATATCCTTTCACATGTTTCTGTCTAATGTTCATCATTCCTTCAGGCCCATCCTTCCTATGTATTGTATTTGTGTGAATTTAGATTGAGGTCTTTTTTCTCATTGAATAAGGGTTTGATTTATGTAATACCTTTTATTGTATTCAAATGTAATACAAATACAAAATGTAATAAATACAAATGTAAAATGTCAAGGTCATGAAAACTCATAAAATGTACAAAAGTAAATATGAAAATTCTTAGAAAATATGATTTCCATAATTACAAAAATTTTAAAAAGAAAATGTTTTAGCATCTTTATCATACTTATTTTTTTCAATTATTTGAAACAAGAGTTATCTTTAAACCTATATTTGAACAAAAATGGTATTCTATTCTTTTATTTCTTGAGCACATATTCTTCAAAGTGTTTATCATTTTTACTTCTAATGGTAATCTTTCATTTCCACAGTTTTTTTAAATGTTTAAAACAGTTTAGACAATCATTTTTTGGTTTATTTTTCTATATGCTACAGAATAATTATATTTTATATATACAAGCATCAGCTCATTTTTTTCTTTTATTATTTCATTTTTGGATTATTTTTTTCTGAATAGTTTTCTCTAATTTTTCATCTGAGCTTGTTAAATCATACATGCTTATTCTTTTAACCGAACATCTTCATTATGCTTCAATCGTAGCCACCAGTTTCAGGATAATTTTTGACGGGACTTAACGGATGTAACTGGTCTATACTAAGAGATGTTGGTAACTGTACAATACTCTTATCTTGTTTCGATTTTTATATTTAGATAAAGTATTTTCTCATAAAATCTGCCTACCTTGTAAACATTTATTCATTTAATCTTCTTTGATCGCTATGACTATAACTTATTCAAGAAGTTTTGTAATTCTTGAAGATTTAACAATTTTAATCCAGAGTATATAGCTGTTCCTTACGAAAATGATTGCTATATAGTAGGGGTTTTTATTTATTTTTTTCTGGCTTTTACATTTTATTTTAATTTTTATATGAAACTTCTTTAATAGATAGAATAATATAGGTTAAATTATTATTTTCAGCAAGCACACCATGATTATTATTTTGTAGTGTTATTATGACAAGCAATAATAAGGAACAATTTCATTCATTTTTTTATCTAAGCTTGTTTTAATTTTTTACTATAGAAAGTTACATGAGAGTTAGAAAACCTATCTAACAATTTTGTTTCAGTGCCTGTAAAGAAAGACAAAAAAGGTATGAAAGTGCAGAAATGCTCTGAAATGTAGCTATGTACAGCGTTTTGTAGTTAGCTGTTAAAACTTCTAATGTAAATTAAACTTGTAAGCAATATTCGTGTTTATGAATAAAAAAAGTTGAAAGCATGGCATATTATAATAAATAAAAATTCCCATAGCTCAATAGTATTTTGTAGAGTTCATTGCAAACAAGTTTTAGCGTAGATTTAGGTAGAGTAACATTTAAAGGCGCAAATTCTAATATAATCTTCTTCTTTGTATTGTGTATTTGCAGTTGCTAATCAACTATTAACTAAATTTTAAAAGTTATAAATTGTTAAATAACTGCCTTTGTAATACGTAAAGTAAACAACTTTAGCTAAAGCTTTATTTCTGTAAATAGTACATCTGTTATAGAAAAAAAATGCCAATGGTGTAGAGAATATTGTTTTCCATTTTTATTTTTAAAGAGAAATGATAAACCACTTTTATGAATTCATTGCTTAGTGTTGTAACTTATTTTATTTTATATTTGTTTTTATACACTTTCTTTTTGTTATTATATATTTTTTTCTTTTTTTCCTATTCTGCAAAAGGCAAAAGAACTATATAACTTAAACAATTATTAAATCTTTCTAAGAAAACTAAGCTTTTAATTGCTCTTTTGGCAGTATGGCTATTTCATTTTTTAAAAAATAAATAAATAATAAGCATGTATTCTATCATTTCTCTCTGTAAACATTTAATTTTATTAATTCATTGTATTTAATTTATTATTAATATCTCGAGATGAAAGTATAATTTCGGTCTGAGGTGCTCACTTCAATATATCTCAATATACATACATATATATATATTAGATTAAATAGTATTAAAACTAAATACTGGAAATGGATTAATATAAATTTAGAATGATTTAAAAGCATTGTTCATTTTTGTATGTTGATTTCGACCCCTGGTTTAGCATAGTTATTGATATTAACTAGTATAAGTTGTTTGAATAATTGCATCATAATGAAGTTATCAATATTTATTCAATTTCATGTAGTCGGCATTTAAAATAAGCAGTCAACGTTACTAATTAAGACTCCTTAAGTTGGATCATTTTGTTGTCTCAATAAAGATTTTTATAACATACCCTCACTTGCCCGCAAATATAATTAAGGAATTTTCATGTAGATAATTTGTGATTATTCATGTAGATTCAGATGACCATTAATAAAATCGAGAAGAAGGTTGGGGGTGTTTTGTCAGAAACTAAACACCCAGAAAAAAAGTTATTTTAATTCTCTGCTAGTCGCTTGGACTAAGTTTTAGGCCTTCTTTGGGACACTAAGTGTAATTGAGATTAAGCCATGAGGAGCAAGAGATATCTCTTAATATCTCCAGCATCTCTAGGAATCTCTGTCATTCCTTGAATCTCTGTCAATCGGACTGCACTTGAAGCAATGTTAAAATTGCTAAGGATATTCTAAGTTTTTTTATATTGTATATCCTTTATGAAGCTTGATGATCAAGCTTCTATTACAAAACAACAAATTTTAAAATGGAAAAGAGGGTTGTTAGATTGTTTTATAATAATAAAAACAATCGGATTTTACATATGCATGTCAAGTAGAGTTATCCGAATCGCATGCTATGAAGATTAATCTTTACAGTAAATATTCTAGTATATAAAAAAAGAGAGAAAATTCTAGCTAAATTAAAGATCAAATTTCTTATAGTAGAAAACAGATTTCAGCAGTTGTGATTTTGACATTTTTTAATTGAAAATCTTAGAAGTGAAACGAAATGAAGGATCAATTGATTTAGTTTTTGTAAAGATGTTGGAATCTCAAAGAGAAGATAAGTTAATTCAGCAACTCACTTCAATTCTAAATAGACCTAAGAAGACTGTCAAAATACATTCCTAACCTGGATTTATCGCACCAAAGTTTTGTCAAGAGAAACATTTATACAAGCTTGTTGGAATAATTTATTCATGAGAAGAATGATTTCTTAATGGTTAAAAAAAGTGAATTAAAATTTGAGTGTTTAATTCATGTGCCAATTTTATATAATATATTGTAGTACTCTATTCAACTGATTAATTATTTAATTAATTAGCGAGGTTAACACTTTAAGTCAATTGCTGATCATAAGTTGGCATTCTATAAACTTGTATGAAATATTTGGTTTCTTCTGTTCCTTAATTGAAATTAGGCTTCCTCCTTAGCTTCCTTCATACCTTGAAACAAGTACTATGGCCCCTAATCCGTCAGACATCTATGTTCTTCTGTATTTCTTTGGTCTTAATAACACTAGAACTGTAATCTTTCATTTCAACTGACATTATTCATTATTCTTTATGAGTGCTTAAGTTCCTCCAATCTCTTAGCATATTTCACGCATTTGATACTTTGTTGCTTTATATTGATTTAGTGGTTAAGATCTTCCATATCAGAATAATTTTCTGACAGCAGAAAAGTGACTTCGATATTTGTTTTTTGTTATTTTTTTCTGTATCAACTAGCTAAATCCAAATTCTTTATTTTATTTTATTTTTTAAATCTGAATCCTTTATTACATATTTTATAATATCCTTTCATTGTTATTATTATTATTTTCTTATTTATTTTACACTGTATAAATTAAATCTCTGGTTCTACTAATGTTATTAGGTTTATCAATGTTGTCTAAAGATATTTTAAACTACTTGAATAACTCAATTAATTTCACCTCTTAGTTTAAATTGTTTTTCATGTTAAAGGTTTCTCTGGAGCTTCTTACTTAAAGTCAAAAGTTAAAAACAAAGGTGCTTGTGCACAGTTCTGGAGAGCAGAGAAAGGGTTTAGGTAAGTTTCAAGTATTAGTTATGTTACATGGAATCAAATAATGTTTCACTTATAATAAACTTAATCTTATTTTTCAAAGTGGCATTATTTAACAATTAAAACAAAAATTTGTTTAGGTTCTGGATACGACACTTAGTGAAAGCACAATGGTTTTATTGGTTCGTAATTGTGCTTGTCTTTTTCAATACCGTTTGTGTCGCTGTAGAACATTATGGACAGCCAGATTATTTAGAAAAATTTTTATGTAAGTTCTTTTATCCGATTTAACTAATCTATTAATGTAATTCTTAAGACCTATGGGATTTCTTAAAAAATATATAGCCACTGGGTATGATTGTATATTTTGATTTATCGTTTTGTATTATTGTTTTATCAGACAATGTTCTCATATTGATTTTGTTAACAGTTTATGCTGAGTACGTTTTCCTCGGCCTGTTCATGATGGAAATGCTCATCAAAATGTATGCTCTTGGACCTAGAATTTATTTTGAATCGGCCTTTAATCGTTTTGATTGTATTGTGATCTGTGCATCCATTTTTGAAGTAGTGTGGTCAGCAGTTAAGTCGGGTTCTTTTGGGCTTTCTGTGTTAAGAGCTTTGCGACTGCTAAGGATATTTAAAGTCACAAAGTAAGTATACGTTGTGAAGTGATGGTCAAATGTGTCATTGTGTGAAGAAAGAAGAATATTGTTAATATGATTTTCTTGTTCATGTATTCAAATACTATTTTACAGTTCCAGCTATCACTTTAATTAATGGAAATTCGTAAAATCAAACCTTATAAATTTTAAGGATTAAATTGATGCAATAAACATTTTTATTCATATAATTATTCAATCATTATACATGTCATCGTCACTTCTGGGGAGCCTGGATTAAGGTGGGAGGTGGCAAAGATGTTACTTCGCCTTGCAATAAAGTTTGAGGTGGTTAATTTCATGTTATTTTAACTATATTTTTTGTAATTGTTGCTAATCAACAGTAAGTAATACAAATAAAGTTTACATCTAAATACTTATAAAGTTCTTTACATATATCTAAACAGATATAACAAGCAGTAGGATAAAAATGTTTATTACTCGAATTTGTCTCATATCCCTATAAATAACAATTGTCTTATTTTGGAAACATGGGAAGATGGGACCATTGTTATAGGCACTCTATGTCAATTTACCCTGAATGATAAAAATTAACCAAAGAACTAAATTGGTAAAACCTACAGTGCTTAGTGAGAATCTGTCAGATAGGCCAGTCTGGAAGCACGGTTGGGTTTCAAAATGGTAACGAGTCAAAGTCGCCTAAAATTTAATTTAATTAAGCACAAACGATTTATTTTTAAATACAGAAATGCAATGCTGGGAAGCCTCTCTAGTTATTATTATAAATATCTCATTTATATCTAAAGCTTCATTCATATTGAAGAATTTTAGTGTGTTAAAACTTTATAAATTGAGTATTTATTATCAAGATCATATACTATGAAATAATTATAAAAGTGAAAGGTGGAATTGTCATCAGTGAACTGAATTGTAATTGTTATTATTCTTAATTAAAATGATTGTTATTATAACTGTTTTTGTTGTTAGTACAAAATTTTAATTTAGATATTCAAATTTATTTTATGTCACAGTCATCATGTAATTGCTGTTTGAAATCAATTATTTTTTTTATATTATGATTGTGAAGGGTTTTGTAATTTTTTAATTTAAAAAATCCTTTATTGTATTAAATACTATTCATATGTATTATCTTTTATGATGGTAAGTATCTTTTACTTCATACAAATTCTATTTCGTTTTGGTTTAGGAAATATATTTACTTTTTTTCTGTTTTAGGTATTGGGCTTCACTGCGTAATCTTGTGATATCCCTTTTAAATTCGATGAGATCTATAATATCCCTCTTGTTCCTCCTCTTCCTGTTTATTCTAATATTCGCCCTGCTCGGTATGCAGTTATTTGGGGGTCAGTTCAACTTTGAAGACGGAACTCCTCCTACGAATTTCAATACCTTCCCCATTGCTCTACTTACAGTCTTCCAAGTATGATCAATAATTTTCTATAAAACTCTTTGTAGTATCCTCTCAACTTATTGTTTTATTTTTTTTTTTATGTTACTTAGATTTTGACTGGGGAAGACTGGAACGAAGTTATGTATTACGGAATCCAATCTCAAGGAGGTCATAAAAAAGGGGGCATGGTGTATGCTTTATACTTTATTGTTCTTGTTTTATTTGGTAATTACACATTGCTCAATGTGTTCTTGGCTATTGCTGTGGATAATCTGGCAAATGCTCAGGAATTAACTGCACAAGAAGAGGAACAGGAAGAAGAAGATAAGGAGGTAATTATATCTTAGTTAACAGTCGTCCTTATAGCATTTATTTTTGATTTTTATAATTTCGTTTCGTACTATGTAAAATAATTAGGTAAGAATTGCAACTAAAACTGCTAGAATATTGATATAACTTAGCAGAATGAAAAATAATTTTCTTCCTTTTTACAGAAACAACAACTGGAGTTGGAAAAAGAAATGGAAGCACTCCAAGGTGGTGATGGAAATCCACCTCAAGTAGAAATATCACCTCCATCACCCTCATTGTATGTTTAACCTTATAACTTTTACATATATTTTATAAATAGTATCTTTTAATAAATAACAAGATTTTTTTTAAATAATCATATTGATTTTAAATTTTTCTTCAGCTTCTGATAGGTAATAAGTGTACATAAAAAGTTCTAAAAGAAGAAAATTACACTCTTTCTTATTTGTATTTGTTTTTATCATTTGTCCTTATTAAACTAATATTTATTTAAGTTAATTTGAGAAATCAATCTTTATTTGAATTTAATTATACATTTTACACTTTTCCACAGTTCTTTGTTGCAACAGGAGTCCTTCTTTTGTTTATTTTAAGCCTTAAAATTTGTATATCGGTATGTTCTATCACATTTCATTGGCTCATTAACTTTTAATAACTTTATTCGTAAATTGAAGTCAAACATATTTACATTGTATATTAAATGTACCGAGAAAACAGTAAGATCGTTAAGGACTTAAATAATAAAAAATAGAGTGTGACAATTATTGTGCTTCCTACTGTAATCTATATTATTATCTATAAGACATAGAAAATAAACAGAAGAACGCTTTACTTTCAGTTTGATAGTTCCTTAATGCCAAAAATGAAACATGAAACGAAATTAGCTACGAAACCCACAGCATTTCAGACTTTTTTCTTTAAGACTATGTATCCATAGAATGGTATAATTTCAATGTTTCTTGCTGAAATCTGGTGTTCAGGATGTTTTTGCTTAACAGGACCTACAGTAGTGTCAAAGAATTCAGTGTTGTCTTTTAAATAGTTGTATAAATAAAAAAGTAAAAAAAATTCCTGAATCAATTGGTATAAAATTAAAAGGCATTACTTTTGGTTTTAAAAATATTTGTGGTTTGCTATTTTTTTTCTTTCAGATATTTTATGGATGGCTATCTAGCTGTTTAATTTTACTTATTTATCTATTTCAGTGGTTCAAGAAGAGTAAGTAGGCGAGATGATGAAGAAAGGAAGCCAGGAACGGATGATGAAATAACAGGGCCCAAACCTATGCTGCCATATTCTTCTATGTTTATTTTAAGCCCAACTAATCCGTAAAAAAAATAGATTACTACTTTCATGTTATTTTTATTTTTTAAATTGTATTTATTTATTATTTTATTTTATTTTTAGGATTCGTTCTGCGGCTCATTGGGTTGTCAACCTAAAATATTTTGATTTTTTTATTATGATTATTATCACGCTTAGTAGCATAGCATTGGCTGCTGAAGATCCAGTAGTTGAGAATTGTACTCGAAATATAATTCTCAATTACTTTGACTATGCCTTTACTGGAGTTTTTACATTAGAAATGTTATTAAAGGTAATTAGCATAATTCTTATAACTTTCAAAATTATTATCTAACATTCAATTGGAATTTAATGATGTAATGATCTATAGATTTTAGATATGGGTGTGATTTTACATCCTGGATCATATTTAAGAGAATTTTGGAACATTATGGATGCAGTTGTAGTAATATGTGCAGCGGTTTCACTCGGATTTGAACTAAGGTATTGTCTCTGCTGAAAGTATTTATTATTCAATTCGTGTCACCAGTTTGAAAGTAACATAGTACGTTAAATTTATTCTGTAAAAAACAAAAATTATAAAAAATAATTATTCTTTCAGTGGGAGATCTGCAGTTCAGAATTTGTCCACAATCAAATCCTTGAGAGTACTAAGAGTTTTACGACCTTTGAAAACTATAAAACGGGTTCCAAAGTTAAAAGCAGTTTTTGACTGCGTCGTTAATTCCCTTAAAAATGTTATTAATATCCTTATTGTATATATTCTCTTCCAATTCATTTTTGCTGTCATTGCCGTCCAACTTTTTAATGGCAAGTTCTTCTTCTGCTCAGACGAAAGTAAATTCACAGAAGATGAGTGTCAGTAAGTATACCATCAAACAATTCCCTAATAAAATATATTTCCCTAATTTTTCTATCAAACTAAAATCTTCTTATTAATGTTTTAGGGGTGAATATTTTGTTTTTGATGATGATAGCCCATTACCAAAAGCAGAAAAGCGTCTCTGGAAAGCAAGATGTTTCCACTATGATAATGTTGCAGCTGCCATGTTAACATTATTTGCAGTACAGACAGGAGAAGGTTGGCCGCAGTACGTATAATTTTCATTACAATGAATATTATTAAGTATAAGACCATGTAGGAGTAGTTTTACATAAACAGTAAAAAGACATTTTTTTATTAATAATTCATAACCCCAAGTCTATCTATGTCAGTCTAATAAATTGTATTTTTTTAAATTTAATATTTACAGAGTAATTTTTTCAGAAAAATTATTACTAATCATAATATTGAATTTGTGTTACTAATGGAAATAAAATAATCTTAGTTGTTGACTTATTAAAAAAAGGAAAAACCATTTTAAATTAGTTATTATAGCTAAAATAACTAAATTACCAGTTTAATGTTTATCACTCATTTAATTTAAGGCAACTCACATTCATAAATATTGTATTAAATAAAAAAATGAAATAAGAATAAATACAAATAAAATAGTAATCTGCATTTAGTTTATTTCCATTTAAATATTAAATGTATCATTTAATTAGATTATTATTAGTTTTCCAATTAATTCATTAATTATTTTCAGAATCTTACAAAATTCAATGGCAGCTACTTATGAAGAAATGGGTCCAATTCAGAATTTCCGTATCGAAATGTCCATCTTTTATATAGTGTATTTTGTAGTTTTTCCATTTTTCTTCGTTAACATATTCGTAGCTTTAATTATTATAACATTTCAAGAGCAAGGAGAAGCAGAACTTCAGGATGGAGAAATAGATAAAAATCAGGTACTTTATACTTAAAATTCCTTAAAACATCTATTTTCATTTAAATATCTTGAAAACTATAAATTATTGATTACTTATGTGTTAAATTTTTCTCAGAAATCTTGTATCGACTTCACGATACAAGCAAGACCTCTTGAAAGGTATATGCCAAATAAAAGAAATAGTTTTAAGTACAAAATATGGAGAATAGTTGTGTCTACCCCATTTGAATACTTCATCATGATGCTTATTGTATTTAATACTTTACTCCTCATGATGAAGGTAAGTAAAATTTTAATCTTATGTTCTTAATACTACATTACTTTCTTTCTTATTTATAAGGGTTACCAATGTAATGGAGTATATTTAATTAATTATAAGCACTTCCTTATAGAAAAGTTATCAATTAGTGTATATAAATTTGAAGTAACGAATTATACAAATCTTAATTTTTTTTTTTTCTTGTGTATTAAAAACATGTTAGAACATTTCTAAAATGATCTTGGTGTTGATTTATTAATTACATACAGTTCAATTTTATTTTTAATAATAAAATAAAAATTCAATTACAGAATTCCCCTTATAATAGACAAGATAAATGAAATGGGTGGTTAATTGATATGTTGTGTAATAAACGTTATTAAACAAATGGTATACAATAAATTGATCTAGGAGAAACATGGCTATCAGTTTTCCATTTTTCCTTATAATCTTAGTTTTCTTTGTTCAGTTATCTGCTCAGACGATGGTTAAAATACTATACAAAACAGAACACTTTTATAAGTGAGTGTGATTACCATCCAACTGAGTGAGAAAATAATAATATCATTTTCCTTCTTGTATCCTTCTTATAAGAGCATATATCAAGTCTTCGTCTAAGAACATAAATCTTCCTACACTTATAATAATAAACACATCCACAGTATTTTATAATAAATAAAAGGGATTGTGAGAAACAAATAAGAAATCAAATTAAAAACAGAATTTTATATAAAGTTTCAGTTTTTTTTTTAGATAATATTTTGAATTATAATAGGGATGAATTTCCTTCTCTTGAATTGGCTTACCTTCTGTATGGCTTTGACAAAATTAGGATATCTCTTAATTTTAGGAATGGTTCCAAGAAAGTTGTCTTTCTTTTTTTGACAACTAATCGTACAACATTTTAAAAACCATCTAGTACTGAAATTAAATATTTTCAACAATCGAAGTCATTTATGTTTTTCGTACTCTAGCCTGAATTTGTCTGAAGTAACTTGTATTTTGTGTATATAAATTATAATTTAGTGGCTTTCACATTAACATTTATTCTTGGTTGAACAGGGCTTATCAAGCCAATGTTTAAAAAAAAACCTATCACTTTTAGTTAATATAACTTATTTGTTTGTCAAACGGATAGATGTATAATGAATTGCTTGTTTAGACTTTATTATTTGTTGTAAACTCATTTAACATTTTATATTTTTTATTTTATCTTTTTATCATTCATGCTTTATTATAATCATGATTCTCAACTGAATAAATTTTGTTACTCGTTATATTGGTAACCCAAAATGTAAATATCATAGTTATTGGTTCATTTTCATTGAAAGTCCCATTGTTCTTTAACATTTTCATTATTAAACAAACAGTGATAAATCAGAAACAAAGAACTTTTCAGATGGGGCCAACAGGAGATTACAACGAAAAATCTTTTCTCTACATTTAAATAATTATGTACCCTGAAAATACTTTAAAACTAATCCAGATAAATTTTCTCTCTCCCAAAATATTAATATTACTATATCCATTAACAACTATTAATATTGTTTCAACCTATATGACACCCTCGCACAATAAGTTGCATTACACTTACGCACTGTAATTGTTGCATGATCATGGTATTTTTATCAGCTCATGGTTAATAAGCTTTTCATAACAATTTTCTTTCTTTTGGGGGTTGTTTTCTCTATTTTATTTCTGTAATTATTTATTTTTGCTGAAATGATTGAAAGAACTCATAAAGATATACACGAACTTTGTTTAATTTCATTAAATCTTTTCATTATTATTTATTTTATTTTTATATTATGTATCTTAATTTTAATATTATGCTTTTTAGCATGATTTTTGCAATTAAAAACATATTTCTAATAAAAAATCTATTTAAATGCACATAAAGCTGCATATAATAAAAACCTCTTTACAGCACAATTTTCAACTTACAATTCACTTCGATTATCACCCAAATTTCTGAAAACCCGTTTATATTTAACACTCCATTAAAGACTGGGGTGTATTATTTACTAATCTATATGTTTTTTTATTCCTTTTTGAGATTATTTTATTTTGCTTTGGAAATTCCAGATTTTCTATTATTTTGTGTATTTATTCTCATTTGAAATTAATTTATGAAAAATTATATTAGGAAAAAATTAAAATATCAAGCATTTCCATAATTCTTTAAATGCAATTATCATTACAGTATATAATGTATGTATTTATGTTTTACAGAATATACACTTTAATTTTAATTACATGTGTATTTATATATATATTGGATATTAAAAATTATATTATTTTTTGTTTATTTTATTTTCTTATGTTGGTAATAACTTCAAGTCTTCTGTAACTTTTTCTGTGTTCTCATCTGATGCTGTTAATATTATTTACGTAGTTGTAGAACTTTTTCTTCTTTCTAATAGCAATATTCTCTTTCTATGCTTTCTATAGACTATTTCTCATTAATGGCTCTTGGAATGGGTTATATGGTACAATAAATATATCTATAATTAAACTAAATCTAATTGAAGCATGAATTGATAACGTAAAATTAATTGTGTTACATTAAAAGCACAAGCTTAAAGTGAATGCACATTATTTGAAATGAGTAATACAGTAAAATTCTAAGCATGGCTTTTTAATAGTCTTTATAAATGCTACAACTTGAGATACTTGTTCAGTCGTTCCGAAATGTGCATATTTTTTTAAACCATAAAATCATAACTGATTGTTAAAGTAATAATTTTAACATTATAAATTATTTTTTTATTTTCCTTAATTATTTATTTGTAATCATTACATATTTATTTACCATATTTTTTGTTAATAATTCATATTCATAACATTGCTAAAAAGATTACATGTTTCCAATTTCATAATGTGATTTGGGAAAATAAATATATCAATTTTTTATCCTCCAGTTGTAGCCAAGAAAAATGTGGCTTAATCTCATTACACATAAATACAATAGTAGATTTGTAAAGTTTGAGTGTTACAATCTATATGTTGTGTAGAATTCGTTAATAAGCAACTGGATATCCACTATGTCATTCATTTGTTTATAATTTGGCTCTTTGTTTGTTTTGGGCTCCACTCATTAGTATCACAAGCAAAGTGCAATATACAAGAAAACTCTTAACTACATGAACATGGGCTTCACTGGCATGTTCACGGTTGAGTGTGTTCTCAAGATTATGGCATTCGGAGTGAGGGTAAGCAATGTGTTCCCACACAGATAATTCCCTAAGCCACTGTATATTGTATGTTATTTAAAAGCCATTATATTTAAAAAAGTATTAATTTATTTATTCAGTTTAGCTTAATATACAAAATACAGTGTAATAGGGGGATACTAGTACATGATCACCTTTGTAGTATTTAGGAATATATTGTGAACTGCCTTTCTCAAGTTCTTTTCAGGATAACTCAACAATCCTTCTTTAAAGGTAAGTTATCGGATACTATTTTTCTTATCATTTATTTTTTTATAATCATCTGAAAACAAACCGAGTTATTAAGGATGAACTGAGCAAGCTGACAAGCTCCTATTTTTAAGTTATTCAAATGAATGCATAGCAATTATTGTTCAACCATCAAGGTAATGAGCGTATGGGAGGAAAAAGTCTAATACCTATATATAACTGTTTCAGAGTGCATGAGAATTAAAGGCATGGTTTAGCATGGAATTTCTAGCACAACCACTCATCTCCTTATGCTTAATTTTGCAATTTTTTATTCCATAATTTTGGAAATAAAAAAAAAATACTGATCAAACTCATCACTTTTGCAATTTCCTCTGTATATTGTCAATTGTTCAGTGTTACTTAAAGTGATAAAAAGAAATTTTTTTATTAATATTAAATTTATGTAAATAAATAAATGAGAGCACTGTGCAATTTTCCCTGGTAGAATAAGTGACATGCATTAGCTGGCTGTAGACCTTAACTACTACTAAGTTGTGTTCGAGACATTCCGCTACCGGTAAGATGTCTCCCATTGGCCCCATTATTTATCAATATCTGGTTTGTAATTTGAACATCCTACTCCCCTATATTATGTGCAAACTTATCATAGCTTAACTTGATGTGCTTATAAGAGAGTAAAATATCCTTACTATTTGATTATGAAGTGAGATAAGTTTGCTTGGGAGTGTAAGTTAGTAAGTGTAATGATGTGCCTTGTCATGTATGTGTCTGGCAGTATCGCGACGCCCCGCCTCTCCTTGATGATATACTACAGATAATGAACTTGGTCTTCACAACGCTATTCCTTATAGAGTGTGTTTTGAAACTCATCGCGTTTGGATTTAAGGTGATCTATTGATCCTTCCTTTTTTCTTTATTTTGACATTTTAGAACTCAAGGTAATATTACTATTCCATACTGCATGATATTATTTTTTCATTAATTTATAGAATAAATGATTTTTTAAATATAAATATAAATTATTTTTAAAACAATAAGTTCTCCATATATATATTTATAAATATTATATTTATTATATATTTTCATAGATAGTGAGACTGTGAGAATGGGTAAAGTAAAATAATGAGTTGTATGAATGTCAAAGTATTTCATCATTAGAATAATTTTATCCAATTACTGCTTTTAATTAATCAATTATGTTTCTCCTTATAATCCACACTTGCTCCTATATAAGCTTTTATATAGTACATAAATCATTATATGATAATTTTATATGAAACAGATATAAAGTATGCTGCATATTGAAATTAAAAACAAAAAATTAAAAAGCTGTAGAAATAGAAGAGGTAGACTAGTTGCTTTTCTACACATACATGCAGTAGTAAAATAATATATAGTAGCCATGCTACAGCATGCCATCGATATAATTTATTTTAAAACATCCCACAATGGGCAATGCAAATGCAAGTTAAAACATTTTAGCACATAATATAGAGTTTAGAACAAATCAAAGATACGCAATAATCTATTTGGACTCTATAAATGGTCTTATGATCTTCGCGTGGTAAGAAAAAAAAAAGTAACTTCTGAGGCAGTTCATATTACCTTATTGCTGTACAAGATTCACTATTTTTTTTTTCATTTAATCAATAGCTGTTCTAATTTGCTTCCTATAAAATAAGTTTGATAAGTGAAACTTGTACTTGGTAAAATATCCAACATTTATTGTTTAATTTTTTGTTTTGTTTAGCATAGCTCGGTGTACTGTAGATTGTCAGCATATTTTTCTTATATGCTACTGGCACTGAATAAATACTAGGGGAATATGGTTGTTTGGTGTAGTTAATTTTCTATATCTAAACTTAAACTATAGAATTTTATTTTTGTGAGTTCTCAAGCTGCATTTTTTTTTATAAAAATCAAATTATGAATTTGAATTTAATTTTTTCACAGAATTTCTTCAAAGATCCTTGGAATACTTTTGACTTTGTTACTGTTGTGGGGAGTATTGTGGATGCCCTTGTTCTTGAATTTGTAGTAAGTTTTATTTACCATTTTATGTCATACTTTCATTTTGAAACCACTGTCATTTGTTCATGAAATTTATCATTTTTTTGCTAATTTTAAATAAATTGGTCGGTAGTACTATTAATTTAGGTACTTTTTTTCTTCCCTGATAACTTTAATATAGTATTTGTCAAAATATACAGTTAGCATTTTTTGTATAATTTAAATATAATTTTTGTATAATATCTATGTAAATGTGTGTTTGTAAGATATAAGGTATGTACTGAAGAATTCTGTATTTTCAATATGATTAATGTGGGAGACTTTCATGGGCGGATTCAGGGGGCATGGGGGCACATAATACTAATTACTAAGATTGATATGAAGAAAAATTGTATTTAAAATAAGAGAGGATATACTATACAAAATCACTCCATCTAGTATATCTTATCAATATAAAATATCGTAGCAATTATTGAGATTCTAATATTATTACTATGCCAAAATATATGAGGTGTATTCAATAAATACGACCAATTTTGATATATTTAATAAAATACTTTTTTATTCAGCAATACTTATGTTGTCACTTTTCAAAGTAATCCCCACCAGGTATTAAACACTTGCGCCAGCGCTTTTTCCAATCCTTGAACCAATTTTCATTGTCGGTTTTCGGTATAACTTCAGTTTCTTCAGCGATTCGGTTTTTATCTCCTCAATCGTGGAAAAACAACTGCCCATTGAGGGTGCATTTCAGTTTTGGAAGAAAAAATGGCATGGGTGTAAATCTGGTGAATATGAAGGCTGGGGCATGATTGTCATGTTGTTTTTAGCCAAAAAAAATACGAACTAGTAACGATGTGTGAGCTTTACCCTAAGGGGCGTTACCTTGTTGCAACACCCATGAATTGTTTTCCCACGAACCCGGGTGTTTTCTTCTTATTGCTTCACAGAATCTTCGCATAACTTAAAGGTATTGTTCTTTATTCGCCGTAGTACCGTCTGGCGGAAATTCATGATTTCAGACGGCATCTTCATCAAAGAAAACAGTGAATAAAACCTTCTCATTTGACCAAACTTGACGCACTTTCTTTGGTCTCAGCTCTTTACATTGAGATGATTGTGCTTTAGTTTCGATGTCATTACCATACAACTGAATTTCTATTACAGAAAAATATGGGTGATAATATATTTTTTTTTTATTAAGGGTTTCCTCTTACCAAAAATTTCTTTTATTTCCTTTTTCCATTCCCTCCTATCTTGTATAACTTCCTCTCAGACCATGACCTCGCATACTTTCCTCCTATCCTCCTTTTCCATGATCTTTCTCGCCGTTTCCTCCTTCACCATTCTAATAGAAAATTAAATTGGGCAATCTTCCCTCTTCATTTTTCCTATATGACCATCCTTTCCAGTCTCATTTTCTCTATATTTTGTTGGGTTTGTATTCACTTTGTGATTTCAACATTTATCCTTCTTTAAAGTCGCAATACCATGGCAGCTCTCCTCTAATAATCCTTTTCAGTGTGAAGTAGCTTTTTCCCTTTATCACCCATGTCACTGCTCCATGTAGCAATTTACTCTCAATTATGGACACGTAAATGAGCATTTTTTACATTTCACCGCTTTACTGCTCCAAAGGACGGAGTTCAGCATACTGATAGCTTTGGTGGTTGTATTTATCCCTTGTTTTATCTCTTTTTAGATGTCCAGTTTCTCTCCATTATACAGCCCAAATATCTAAAATTCTACTCTCCTTTTATTAATTTTCCTTCAACAATGATGTCCTCCTGATAATAGAAATGTATTCAGTTTTGCTGAAGTTTATTTTATGATCCCAACTAGATAGGTCTCCCACAGTCGTGGTATGTATTCTGCATCCTCATACTCTTGAGTGACAACTGCCTGTTCATCGGGAAACAGTACATAATGGAGCTGGGTGCTGACTATCCTTACTCCCATTTGTTTACTTTTTTTATTCCATTCTTTTAAAGGCGTTCCCGTGTAGTTTTTAAATAGGGAGGATTACCTACCATGCTACTTATGCAAGCTTGCAGTAAACCTTTACTAGTCAAAAACTCTGGTGATGCATACCTAGCTAATTTAATTTGACACTGGTTGTTGCTATATATTATTCTGATAAGATCAATCAGTGGTCTGTTCATAACATTCTTTGGAAGTGCCTCCCTTATTAATTTTCAGAGCACACTATCATATGCATTTTCCGTGTCTACGAATACCAAACAAATTAATTTTGATTTCACTTTGCATTATTTGAACAGCTGTCGAACTGTGAAAATGTGATCCAAGATATTCCTGCTTTGAACCTACACTGCGCTTTTAGTCCCACTAGTTCTTCTAATTTATTTTTTATCAATCTGCCTATAATTTTCATTATCAAATATATTATGCCAATCCCTCTATAGTTCGAGAAATTTTTTTATCGTTTTTTTTAAGATAGAAGTTGAATATTGAAGTGTCATTTCCTTTGGAATTGTGTCACCACATGCAATAGAGTTAATCAGGTCTATAATTTACTCAACTTCTGGCTACTGTATTTTAAAAATTCCACATTTATTCCTCCTGGTCCTTTCTTTAGTTATTTTTCCTCTGTAACTTCCTCCAATGTCTACTTCAATACATTCAAACCAACTTCTGTGTCCTCCTAGAATCTCCTCCTGAAATCCTTCTCTATCTTCTAGAATAGGCTGTCCATTATTCCATGTGTATCATATATAATCTTGCTTTATGGTTCCTCTGCCTACTCATTCCCTTAAGCAGAGGTCAGGATTCGGCTGACCGAGCAAATCTTGGTTTGGGATATTATAATCTTTCATTAATATTTTTAAAAATAGTTGAATTGGCATTGAAGTGATAAAGGTAACAAACTATGCTACATTACTGCCCTTAGCATTTTATACTAAAGGAGTGAGGTCTCACTAAGATGAATAGAAAAAATTTAAATACAAATGAATGTTTCATGATATTCACTACTTTCTAACTTGCAGGAAAATTCTTTCAACGTTGGATTTTTGAGGTTATTTAGAGCAGCAAGACTTATTAAACTCTTAAGGCAAGGTTATACTATACGAATATTATTATGGACTTTTGTGCAATCATTTAAGGTATTTATTTTTTTGTTTTTAATTTTAAAATATTTTGTACAATTGATATTTATTTAATCATATCATATACTCTTGTTTTTAGGCTCTACCCTACGTTTGTTTGCTCATCGCTATGTTATTCTTCATATATGCTATTATAGGAATGCAGGTATGTGGCACAAATATCCTCATAGATTTAGTTATTTTTAATAATTAGATAAATGAATTAATTTGTTATGTCCTATTATTTACCAATGTAATAAAATTGTTTTCTTTGATTATAAAGCTATTAAGTTGTCGTTTGTTTTTTGTTATATGCATACATACATACATAGTTGCTCATTCCTTGGTATAACTTAAATGGTTAACATAGATTCAGAGAACCTATTTGTCATTTTGCATTAAAAATTTAGTTGTTTTTTTTTCAAGGTAACTAAGATTAACTATGTCTTGTTAATGTTGCAGAAATGTTATCTCTAGTTACTTTTTCAAAATATGTAATACTTAATTCCAATCTCGGTAACTATGGTTACTTTATTATATAATTAAAATTTCTCTCATCCAGTTATTCTATAAAATGGGACAATATATGCACTTGTAACTTCATAATCAAAAAACAATGTGTGTGTGGTATGTTCATGGATGTATGTTTTTATTTTTAATAACATGTGCAATTAAATCCAAAACCTTTCTTCTTAGTTACTGATTTGTATTAGTAGATTAAAGGATTTATTATAGTGAAAAATACATTGTGCTTCAATAAAGATTATATAAATGTTCTATATAATCTTTGAATAAAGTTTAAAATTTAATTTTATAGTTTTTTGTAAAAGTTAATTATATGGTGCATAAAGTGAAAAATGTTTAAAGAAAAAATAGTTAGAATCCAGAGAATGCACTATAAGTAATGACTAAAAATATCTTCTCCTTAAAATCATCAATCGTCTACAGTCCTTTAATACTTGGTTATCATTTAGTTTCAGTTTATTCACTAATGTTTTAGAACTTGAAGTAATATTCCAACACATCTTTGCAACTTATACTAAATTTTTATATAATACTAGCTGTCCCGGCAGACGTTGTTCTGCCCTAATCCCCTAAAACAAAGGGCATCCAAATTTTCTCCAACCGTTACAATGGCAACATCATCGATTGCTGGTACATTGAAACATCTCATATGTTCTCCTACAGAAGTTTTACCAGCTCTGATTACAACTTTATGATTACCAGATGGCATAAGATCCAGTGCAGTTTTACTCAACGTATTCAATTGATTGTGTTGATGAAACAAAATTTGTAACTGTTCTACAATGGACCTCCTCACTGAACTGTTATTTTTTATTAAGGGATCAAGAAAAGTGTAGTTTTTATTATTTCCCTCGTCATTTTTACTTTTCCTTCTTTGGGCCTTAGCAAAAATAAGAAGAAAAAAATTAGCCTAATTGGTCGAGCCGTTCTCGAGTTATACGTTTAGCAACACATTTGGTGATTCATTTTTATTAATATAGATTATTGGAGCATTAATAACTGCTGAACTACCTGCAAATTATATTACTGTTGAGTAATTTTAATTACTGAATTGTTGATTCAATTTTTATGGCAAATCTTAATAAAAAGAAGGAAGGTTTTATATGGCTCTGCTAGAACATAATCTTACTTTTTATTTTCAAAAATAATGGGTTTAAAATATCTTTGGGCTCATAAATTCTAAAATGATTTAAACATTTCTATTCAAGTACCAGTTCACTTGTAATGTTAATTTATATGTTCACTAATGCTGAGAGAGCTCATTGTTAGATGAGATAGCTCAATATTAATCTCAAGGTTGCAGGCTTAACACCGTCTATGGCAGATATGTTATTTATTCTGTTAATCCATGGATCAACCCTATGGTGTCAGGGGGTAAAAGCTCTTGGAGTTCACCCAATTTATTATATAAACTGGATATCCTTAATTGGGGGAAATCTGGTGGTTTAGCATGATCTCAGCCATGTAATTTCAACCATATGATTAAGTACTGGACCCAAGACCCTTCATGGGTTGTAGTGGTACAGTTTTTATTTTATTTTATTTTGGTGAAATTCAAAGACCATGTGTTAATTAGTAAATATTTGATAACTGGTGCTTGAATTTATTTTTTGTAACTGCTATTTAACACATTTTCTGCCTGTGATTTAAATTTATAAGATATAATATTATACCTTGTTGTATTTGTTATGAGCTCATTATTTCTTAAGGTAGTACAATCTGATCAGTTTTTTTTTTTTTTTTAAATATTAATTATTGATACAAAATTGTCATAATTTGTATTTTTATGTTTAAATTTAAAGTGGTCCCTGAAGAATTTAGTTTACCTACATGCTTTTTCTTTATTTAATATGCATGTTTTTAATTCATCAATGCTTCTTTAATTAATAAAATAAAAAAGTAGAATAGTTTGTTTGGAAACTGGTGATACAGTTTTTTTGTTTTTTTTTAAATCCCGCATTCATCGATTATACTTACAAAAAAATATAATTAAAATCAATCAATTGTTTTTAGTGTATGAGTAATCACTTGTTATAATATTTTTCATAATTTTATAGTTTTTTGTAAAAGTTAATTATATGGTGCATAAAGTGAAAAATGTTTAAAGAAAAAATTGTTAGAATCCAGAGAATGCACTATAAGTAATGACTAAAACAAGATGATTCTCTCTCTCCATTTCTCAAGAATAGTCTTGGTGAGGACAATATGCATATATTTAGGTGGATCTATTCATAACAGACTTGGACAAAATTTGGTCAATGCTGACAATATAGTGATCATGAGTGGAATGGTTAACTATCTTCTTGAAGTATTCAAAGAGAGTGAAGAAGGGTTGAGAAAAGTAAGCCTACTGCAGATTAACGTTACAAACAACAAATACATGGTTATAATTTTTACTAGTGAAGCAACTACCTACGTGTAATAGGTTACCATTTTGGTAGAATGGTAATGCTTGAACACCTATTAATCAATAAAGAAACTAATGAAATAGAAGAGTGAATTAAAAAATTAGAATATTGGTGGTATTGGTTCTATTGGTCATTAAAAGCTATCATACAGAACAAGAACCTAAAAAGGAGAAAAGAATATGAATATGTTTAGGGAATCTTTAGATCTGTGGTATTATATAAATCCTAAACCTGGGCCCTAATTTAAAAAAAAAAAATTATTTCTTAAAACTTAGGAATGAAAGATTCTATTTAGAATATAAGGCCTAAGCCGAGAGGGAGACAATGTAGGATGATATTAAAAAAAGAGTAGGTGAGCCTATTTACCCGACCTGATAGTCAACCATTGAAAAATAAAAGATGATATTTTATGGTATATTGTATTGAAAATAAATGATTTATTGTAGAGAATGAAGAAGAATAGAATTTCAAAGATAATTATTGAGAACCATCGAATTGGAAAGAGAGAGAAAGACCAAGTTTGCATTGGCTGGAAGATGTGCAAGCTGGATTGGAATACTTTGAATTTAAGATGCAGTTAGAAGGCAGCAGAAAGACTATTGTGAAAAAGGTTTGAGAAGGAGACCAAAATCCTTCATGGGTCATAGTATCTTCAGAAGGAAAACAAAAAGAACTAAAATTTGTTAGCAATGATATAGCCCAGAGACTGATTTTTCTATGGTTTAATTTGAGAAAATATGATTACTCATTCATTATGTTTTGTTATAAACAAAGGTATTTATTTATTTTGTCACCTCCTTGTAAGACTTCATATGGAACTCATACATTCTTTTTTTTCCTTTTATTAGAAAATTGTAGCAAATAATAAGCAATAATAAATATAGTTAATGTCACTTAATAGTAATTAATAATTATTATAAAATTTCTAGATTACATGTAGTTTTACGAAAACAGATCCTAGATAAGTAGATAATTATTAAGTTAAAAAAAAATTAGATAACAAAACTAGTTGTAGTTCCCATTATATATACATATGCATGGGGTCTTTCAAGGTATTTGGAAACATGAAGTTTATTCCTGAACAATCTGTCAATCGCCACAACAACTTTCAAACTTTCTTCGGCGCTCTCTTACTGCTGTTTCGGTGAGTCACCGAAGGAGCAAAATCCCCACCCACACAGCCTTATTTCTAGTATTAATTAACTAAAATTAATCAATTCAATTTTTATATTTTTTAAAATAAAAATTTAGATTGCTTAGTTTTAGAAAAATATATTTTAAATTTAAACCAAGTTATTCCATCTTTAGGTCAGTAATTGAACTAGTTAATTTTTACTAGAGCAGGTTTGTTGGGATTTTGGGAAAAGTGTACTATATAGTGCTTGTTTGTTGTTCAGTAATAGTTTAGATGTAGGATATGTCTTAGCAGTTAATAGAGGTAAACTTTTTTTTTTTAATAAAAAAAAACTTTATCTCTTATGATAAATAAATAATTTGATACTCTCTTAAGAGGAAGGGTTTGTTAAAAAAGGTAAAACAAATTCAACAGAGTAGATAATTGAATCATAGTTAGCATTTCACTCTGTTGGTGTATACAATAGGATTAGGTTTCTGTGTGTAGTGCACACTGTAGATATTGCCCTCCCCTTTGAGTACGTTCGTTGCTGTTGCTATACTAACATATGTTTCTTCCTTGACACCCTGTGCCTGTCCCTCACACTGCATAGGTGTTTGGTAACATTGCGCTCGACCCTGAATCCTCCATTACACGACATAACAACTTTCGCAACTTTATTCAAGGCCTAATGCTCCTCTTCAGGTAAACTTATCAACTTATTTTTATTTATTTTTTTAATTTTATAGTTTTAATACATTTACAAGACTTATTTTGTATATATTGATTACTTTATAAAGACAATTTTAAAATGACCGAATTGCTTTTATGTTTTGTTAACACCAGCACCAACATAGCTTCAATTTTCTTAAAGTCATTGAAAAAAGAAAATTAAGATGTCTATATTGAGAAAAATCGCATGTCTATATTGTGTGTACAATTTCTAGAGGGATTTCTCTATTTATTTTTGTATTTATCTTTTGATAGCCATTATTTTGCTTTAGCTAAATATAATTTTAAAGAAGAGATTTGTTTTAAATTTTTATTTATGTACATACTAATGTAGTTGTGTGAATAGTTGTATGACTTGGTGTATTTTATGTTACACAATGCACTTTTTAGTTCTAAAAAATTAAAATGGAGCATGAGCACGATTGAGTGTTCCACTTGAATTTTTGTTTACTAACATGTAATAAAAGCAATTATTGTCATCGCTATTTGATAGCATAAGGTTCAATGCACTCATGATTTATTAAAATGGCATTAATTAATTATTTTTTTACAAGTAAAAAGATCATTATAAACTTAACTGAAAAAATATTAGTAGTGTTACCAATAATTATTTTTGTTTCTGTATATTTTCTCATTTGATGTGATATGTTTCTGAATTTTAGTATTGAGTATTTTTATTATGAATTATTATTTAAAATTTTGGTTTAACATTTTTATAAACCAAATCTGTGAAGTATGAAGTATGTGACAATTCCAAAGCAAATTGTGATATAAGAAAGAACCATTTTAAATATACTAGACGAACATTTGTTTTATTTATATTAAATGTTTAAAATGGTATAATGGATTTCGCCCACATTCTAAGTTTGCATGATTGTAGATATGCAAGGAAAATAAAAGCCTTCAGTAGTTAAGGGAGTCATAGCATGTTCATAGCCAGTTGAAGGCTTTCCCTAGTGTTTGAGCAACCTCGAAATAATTATTGGACCTTTCGATGAGAGCTCCGAAATGGATAAGGAAAATAAATTTCTGATTCAATTATACCAGATCGCATGTCATTTTGATTGTAACCTTTTATTAAATTAATAACATAAATCGCTTTTATAAATTAAATAATTAATATTTTTTTAAATAGAAAAAAAACAATTGATTGAATTAAAAGAACAATTTAAACGTTTTTATAATGAGAAAATGAAGTTACTAATACCAACTAAATTATAAACAACTAATTAATAACAAAAGGAAAACAATTATTATTTAATCTTACGATAATAAATTTAACTCGAATCAATTACAAATAAATAAAATGCTCAAATAAAATCTATTACAAAATAATAAATGTTTATCTGGTTTTGTAGTTGGAATGATATAAACAAAAAAAAACTCTTATCTGTCTGTCGAAGTAGATTCCAGTAGATAGTAGATTCTCGGCAGGGCGAGCTGGATGTTGAGACGACTGAGGATTTTTGTCGGCATGGCGAGCAAGGATGTTGAGACAATCGAGGTTGAGATGATCGACTGGGTCAATTCGATGACGAGGTTTAAACTAATTACACCTGTAGGTGGGCAGCAAATTAGTATCTTCTTCAAATTCACAAAACAACTCTGGGCTTTTGCTTGCGATGTGCACATCAAGAGGCTCGTGCCAACACTGGCTTGGTATAGCCAGAGCGAACAAAAGCCGATCGACTCCCTTTTGTTTTTCTCTCTTCCCTTTTGTAACATGTGTTTTTAAACTTTATAAAACAAATATTACACTTATCACTAAACAAATAAAATTACCTTTTGTTTTAAATTATTCTAAACAATTATGAAATAAACGTTTAAATCATTATATTGAAATAAAAATGTGAAAAATAAGTAAAGAAAATGTTCTTCCTTTTACGAAAAAAAAATGATTTAATTTTTATTATTAAAACTAATAATATTTTATAAGGTTACTACATCATCTGGCCTTAACAAACCCACCAATTTTTTTGTTTGTGCAAAAAAATTCAACAGAAAGATATTTAGAGATCTTCCATATTTTTGGTAGTTCACTTGAAACCATCGGTGCATAAAAGTTTAGTTGACAACGCTAGTCGGGAAAGAATCTATTGGATTGATTGGGAGGCAAGTGATGAATGCGTTGATGAATCAAACTCCACGTTTTTTATTGTTCTTCTGCTCAAGCACACGGACATGCAAATGCCAGAATTTTGCCTATTGCCTTTGCTGGACTCTTTTGAAAGAAAGGGACCACTGTATTCTACACCAGTAATAAGACACGGACTTCCTTGCTCAAATTTCAACGGTGGTAGATTGGCCATTGGTGGAACAAAGTTTTCAGAACTGAATCTGTAATAGGTAATACATTTGTGGACTCTGTTTGGAATAACCCTACTAGCTGAAACAACCCAATCATTTTGTTGCTGATGAAAATGCTAAATTTGCGGAGATACATTGAATGGAGCTGGTCAAACAACGGTTTAGTTAGTAATGTTTTAAATATTACAAGTCTTGCATTGCAGGGCAAAGGATTGTTTCTAAAGTGACAGCCCACCCTGTGAATCCATTTGAAGTCTAAGGATGTCGATAAAGAACCTACATTCCTTGTAACAGTTGAAGAATCTGCTATAAGATATTACTGCTGGGCGCATTGGGCACAATTTAGTCCGGAAGACTGGAATCTATAAAATTGATATTCCTCAATTGGTTGAGAAGCATCGGCTCGATACAGGAAATGTTGGTATGGTAAGTCATTTGGATGTGCTACCACCAGTAAAATAACCGTAAAATGTCCGAGGCTATAGCAATTGGAAAGCATTTTAAATTCAGAAGCTCCTGCCTGACGTCCAATTGAAGTTTAGGGCCGATCAGGGGATGGTCGTGTAGAGATATAAGCTCCGTAAGGGATGCTGCGTCAAGTAACATTCGACGTTTTGCGTAAGCATTGTCTTTAATTATACTATTATGAGGTACAGAATGTTGCCCTCACATGTAGCTGGTGAAACATGGCAGTCGTTGATAAATTTTGAAAGGTTCCTTTTCAATAGGGGAATTTTGTTAAGCCGGTGTTCTAATTTTGGGAACCGTTGTAATTGAGTGTAGCAAGAGCTATCCAGATCTTATGGAGAAAACCTTTTAAATGGTGATTGTACATTGTAAGGCCCGTACTACCTCATCTGCTCTTAACACCTAGCTTAGGAATTAGATTTTGAAAAATATGATCATGTAGTTTATTTTAAATAATTATCCTATTGGTAGAATGATAAAAGAAAGAGAAGTAAAGGAAAATACTACAATAGTATATGATCTCCAGAATGGTTTTATTTTTTATTTAGCTATAAATATGAAATTTATGTTTAAAGAATTGATGAATGAACATACCTTCAGTTAGTGTTATATTTGGGTCCTTAGAGACATAAAAATATGTACCCATTAACTATTAGCTAATTTGTTTTTTTTTACCCATTAACTTGTTCTTTTTTAGTTCTTTTTTTTTTTTATTAACTTTTCCATACAAGTTAAATTTTGTTTGAAAAGAAATTTTTCTTCTAACTTATTTAGGCATTAAATTAACAGAATTCACTAGTAACTTTGCTGGTTAGACTTAGAAAAGATTTAGCTTAAATTATATCTCTGAAAATATTATATCTATAACATAAAGATCTAAATGTTATCTTCATGAAATGCAAAATAACATTCTTTTGATAATAAATCAAAATTAAACTTGAAATAATAAAATCATCAGGAAATAAATGCAAAATAGTTTATTAATTATAATTAAGTTTATAAAAAAATAAAATAAAACAAAGAAATGGAAAATGTTTGTTTTGTTTTTTAAACTGTTATACTATTCATAAAAAATATGATAATCAAATTGACTAAAATCCAGCTTCAACAGACAAGATGTTAGCAGAATTTAGTATGGTAGCACTAGCTGTGAAAGAATGTGGGGAAAAAATGAGGTCAGAACATCCGTTTTTAATATTACACTTCTCTTCACCATATCTACATTATTTACTGAGATTTATAATTTCACATTTAGTATTAGTCCTTAGCAAACAGAAGCAATAATAATTTATTTTTATTTGTTTAACCATACTCTATAATTTAATATGATAGGCATTCATAGACACTCGCTCTTGCCAGAAGTAATACACACAGTACAGGTTTCAAATTCTAGCTCATAAATCAAACATACAATTTTTTTTTTTTAAGTTTTGTATAGGATTGACTAATTGTATCCTTACATTTGATATTAATATTTATAATTAAATTTTTTGTATTAATTTTGAAATTCTTCAAAATTATTATTTTTTATATTTCATAACTTTTGTTAATCTCTTATTTATAAGAGAAAGAATTAATTTTAATATTTAATTTATTATTAGTTTATGTATGAAATACAATTTTTGACATGATTTATTAAAGTAACTACTTAATAACATAATTATTTTTCTTTATTAGTTATTTCATATAATTATGTATAATTTTAATATTTTATTGACAATTATAAAGAAACCTCCATGTATTAGTATTAATACTTACTTTTATGCAACAGGTGTGCCACAGGAGAAGCATGGCCTTCGATAATGTTGTCCTGTGTGAAAAATAAACCTTGTGATGTTAAAAGTGGAAAGACTGGAAATGAATGTGGCTCAAGTCTTGCTTATGCTTACTTTGTTTCATTTATATTTTTCTGTTCATTCCTTGTAAGTTAATTGTTTATCAACTATTTTTTCTTAAAAAAGAATGTACGACTCACTATTGTTTTCTTTAGATGTTGAATCTTTTTGTTGCTGTTATAATGGACAACTTTGATTATTTAACAAGAGACTCATCCATTTTGGGAGCCCACCATTTGGATGAGTTTGTTAGAATATGGGCAGAATATGATCCTAATGCTACGTAAGTAATTTTAAGACTTTTTTTTTCTTCTATTGGTTATATTATTAGAAAATTAACTCTTGCTTTTCCTAAAGTGTTAGCTATTAAAAAAATTTTGAAGGTTAAATTAAAAAATTAAAGGTTTTGAAATTAAAGCTATCTCTTTGACCAAACTCAATATATACCACTAAAATGTTTTAAAAAATTCAGAAATACAACACTGCCATATCTGAGGGAACAATTATCATATTCATTCAAATCTATTTGGTACTCCATCCGGCTAACTATTCATAGCTCTTAGTGTTAGTGGGTTATATAATAAAAAGAGTTCAATGGGTTGAAAACATACTACTCCTGACACTTAGAACTATGACACTAAATTCAAAAAGCTATAATCAACATAATAGAAGAATTCCTCCCAACTAAAATATCAGAAAAAATGTAGTTAAAAGTAATTCATTTAACAACTTATGAGGAATAGAAGAATTGTCATCTGTCCAAAAGTATCTATGGACTTTTCTAAACTGATTAGAATAGAAAGAAGGTCATTTTACTGGAGATTTTTAATTTTTAATTTCCTTTTTTTTATTTGTGTACTTATTGCCGTTGATATTTTAGGGGTAAAATTCATTATACTGAAATGTACGATATGCTGAAAAATATCGATCCACCTCTCGGGTTTGGAAATAAGTGCCCGAATAGACTGGCATATAAGAAATTAATACGAATGAACATGCCTGTTGATTCTGATGGAAAAGTGAACTTCACCACGACCTTATTTGCATTAATCCGTGAAAATCTTAGTATAAAAATGAGAAGCGGTAAGTATCCATCTTCTTTGTTAGCTGCTTTAAAAAAAAAAAATCATAATCAAGGGCTTACAATGTACTTTTTTGTTAATCATTTATTTTTAATACTTGACTTAATGGTGAATTTAGCGGAAGAAATGGACCAAGCAGATGAGGAACTCCGTGATACAGTGAGGAGCATTTGGCCACTGCAGGCAAAGAAAATGTTGGATTTGCTTATCCCAAGAAGCGATGGTAATTTTTTTTTTGTTATTAAATTTTATGTATTCAAAAATACATATTTAAAAAAAAATCATTTAAGAATTGACATAAGTAGACTTTTTTATAATTCTTTTCATGGAGCTTGCTGTACAGATCTTTCTCTTGGACTAAATAAATAAATAATGAAATATATATTTTTTTTATGAATTGGTTATACTAATTAATTATATATGGTATTTGTATTCATTTTTTTAAACAAATTTGTTTAAATTGAAATTGAAACAAACACTTTCAATTTTATGTTACTAAAAGTATTTTCAAACTCAACTGTGACATTGAATTATATTAATTAGTATATACGCATTTATTTTCTAGAACTTGGAAAAGGAAAACTAACAGTCGGTAAAATTTATGCTGGTTTGCTCATTTTGGAAAGCTGGAGAACAACCAGGTTTGGGCAGATTGAGTCATCTGGCGCTCCCGTGAGTCGACTTAAACTTAATCAATATACTTTTTTTATAAGTGTGATTATTTACAATTCAGTTGAGCAGTTGAAGTCACTTACTTGTTCATTACAATTAAACAAATTATAGTGCTTATCACAAAGAACTGCTTCTGATCACTATTACAGTGGTAAATGCAATTTTTTCCCCTGATATTATCTATTTAAATGAGAGAGATTTCCTGGTGAACTTCCATGTAAGTGTTTTAATAACCTTTTTTCTTTTCTAATTAAATCCCTCCTAAATAAGTGTCTAAACTATTTTCATCAGTCATTAACTATAAAATACTTGTTTTTTTTTTGTACCATTTTCCTGAAAAATGGCTTAGTTAACTATAGTTGTTTATGTATCTATGTATATTAATTAGTACTTCTAAATCGTATAGCTATATTTCTTAAAATGTGTTGTCTTACCATTTCCTTTCATTTTTATTATTAATTTTTGTTTTGTTATTTGTATATTTCTCGTTGAAACTAGGAACAGTAATTTTTAACTGACAATATTTTATTTGCACACCTATAACCTATTAACCAAGGTGTAAAAAATATTTTTAAAAAGTTTTATGGTATTTTTTTATTAAAGTTCTTAACTATTAATACAGTGGAATCATAGCAATCCATATATCTTACTAACGAAAGAAAAATTGTTTGCCCCTTGTGAAAACTTCATAATTGTAATATAACAATGTATTCTTTATTTCTTTTATTTTATTTTTAATTCTGCCTTCGAAAACAACACAAAAAGAGTATCTTATTAATAGTTTGCAGTTAATTTTTTTAAATATCTTAAAACTGATCCCTTTTCTTTGAATGTGGCTCTATCTTTGTTAATTCTTCCTGTTATTTAAAAAAGTTTTGTAATAGCACTTCTACAAATGTTAATTACCAAACCTTTACCAACAGTAAAAAAACCTAAGTTCCTTAAAAAGATTTTTAAAGTTTAGTATGTCCTATTTATTTATTGGTATGTGATAACACAGAAATATATTCATAAATTCTTGTTTGTTTTTTAATTTCTTACTTTTTTTTGCACAATATTTCAAAATCCCCCGAAAATGAACTTCTCTGATCCTTAGAGACAAAAAGTGCTTAGATTCTACTGTATTTCTTAAATCTAAATTTTAGACGTTCGCGAGGATAAAAAAAAAGGTTGAATGGTGTTACCTTATAGCACATTTAGACAATAGTTTCCCATATAGAAGTTCAAATTGAAGGTTATATTTACCCAATAGAAAATAGATTAGAGAAAAATAAAGCACTGTACTCTTAGATAAAACTTTTATAAATTACAATTAGATATGCATCGGCATAAATAACTAATAGATAATTTTTCATTAGTCAGTCATTTATTCCTGTTGATAAATAAACAATTATTTGTATATTAGATTTTGTGAATAGGATCAATTTTTTTTTTCCTTCATGAACCATTATTAACACCTAATTTTGTCATATATTTAGAGAGAAAACACAAAAACATTATTTTGCATTAAAACAAAATTAATAAAATTATAGCCAAGCGCACATTATGCTCATTTCCACATATACGCATATATAATTTATTTTTGTCTATTTAACACATCATTTTCGTGGAAATATTTCAATAGCAATACTTCATTGTGCTTGAAGTATCAATTAAGAATTCATTTGTCTATCTTTTATTATTTTTTTTATCTTTATTCTTGAATATTATGTAGGTGAATAAATAATGATTTGTAGCAATGGAACTAGTAGGTTGAAGGAGAATGGGGATGATATAAGTAACTTGTGTCTTTGGTTTCAGGGTTTCAGTCGACATAGTCCCTCCAACCCTAATGAGGCGGTAGTATTATGTTCTAAACAGTCTATTCTTCCTCATTCAAAATATTTCGTAGTTGAATTTGTTGCGTTACGATTTTTATCAATGCTTAATAGAGAAACTTTGCAGCACTCAGTTGATGAATCAGATATAAACTTAATTTTCCTATATCTCTTTGGAAATTTAAATTTAACTATCTACCTTTGGTACCCTGTATTCTTTCCAACTTTATTATTATCAATATCTGATTCATAGTTTTCAAATTAATTATATAATAGATGCCTCAAGTGCTATTTGCATATATTTACTCTGCATTATTTGATCCATTTTTTCATTTTAGATTTTAATAAAATGATTTTTGAAATGCTCCTCATTAAGCACAATTTATGGGAAATTTAAATAGATTTTAGGATAGATTTTTTATTTTATTTTATTTTTTAATGAATGTTAAAAATAAAGCATGTTTACAAATAAAATGCAAAACATTTAATAAACTGCCTAACTCTCTGGTACTATGATTAATCAGTTATCTATGAAATCGTTAGTGCTCTATAAATAAGAAAGTAAGGTTGCTTTGCCAAGGGTCGGTTTAACCTGTTACACAAAAAAAAAAAGTGCAGAAGACAAATATTTTGTTTTTTACTAATTAAATTTATATTCCTTTTAAAACTTATTTTATTCTGCTTTCTCTCAATTATTATTATTATTAATTCATGCTTTGGTTTTATGCACAATGCATGATACATTTGGTTAATATATTTGCATACTAATATTTGGAATGTTTGTTAAATTCTAGGTTCTTGCATGTTAATTGCACATAGCACAAAATAATAATTTAAATTTGCCAGAAGTTCTTTTAGTTTCTTTTTCTTTTCTTTTTTTCCTTTTATTTTTATCTTTCTGTTTATTTCCTTTTCACAATATAAATATTGACGGCCTTTTTAGCCCTGACTTTTATATACCAAGAAAAAAAACAATTTTCTCTCACATTAAAACAGACATGAAACAATATTATTTATTTAATTTACATAAAAATGACATTTAATTTGTTCTTCTAAAATATCTGCACTTTGAATCAATATTTTTAACACTGCATCTATCTATAAATTTTATTTTATACTTGCTATCAGTGAAGAAATGGGGAATCATTGGTTTGAAAAACGTTATAAATTTCAATTTATTTATTCAAGGCTTACTCTTTTTTACTTACAAAAAAACTCTTTAAAAAACTAACTTAAGTGTTCCTTTATTTAGTGATTAGGTGTTTATAGTAAATATTAAATATTTTCAGTCACATTATAGGATTATAGTTGAAAAGAGCAACTCGAACAGAGGCAGTTTGAAATAGGTATTTTTTATTACAGGATTGTCTTTTGTATGCTATTGGCATTGTTATATGAATTTTTATTTATTTATTTTTTGTATTGCATATCAATGAAAAAAACATGGAAATGAGGAGTATATTGTCTACAACATAACAAAAATGCAAAAATATTTAATCAAACTAACTCCAGAAGGATAATTTAGATATTTTTGCACCCATACTAGCATTAAAACGCAAGTTAAACATTTTATATAACTGATCTGACATAGTATATCTGGCTTGAGCCTGAGTTTGTTTGCACCAGCGCTCGTCGTTTTTTAACTGCCTCTTGGATGTGGCCGCTGGAACTTGGGCCAACAATGGTCGGCATGAGGATGATGAAGCAAGCTGCCTCCTATCGAGGAGAAACACGCAGCGCTCAAAGTGAGTTTGTATTATTAATTTTGAGCCAAGGCATCCTTATTATGTTCATATTTGAAAAATAATTCTAAAAATTTGTCAAAAGCCTCATCTCTTAATTATCCACTAATCAGCACAATGTTTATAGGCTGCCTTGGCAAAATTTGATCTGATATATATTATATTTTGAGCATATTGAATGTCCATCTCAAGTGTCGTTGAAGTTTCTTAAACTTCCATTTCTTGTGGCACTTATTGAAACTGTTATGTTTGTGGAATCTGTGGGGATATCAAAAAGATAATTAAATTTTAATAAGGTTAAAATTTGTCATAAACAAAAGTTATGATATATGTAATAAAATCAGAGTAAACTAATTTCTATGTAGATTTTTCATATTTAAAAATTAGCTGAATCTCTATACCTCCAACCAGTGGGTGAAAACATTGTAATATGAAAAAAAGGAAGTAAAAGATTTAGTTGTTCATACTCTACATAATTTTATTTATTTTGCCATTGAAAGGAAGAGATGTATAAGAATAATCAACTTTGATGGTTTTCTATTGTTTGTAACAGTTTCGATACTCATCACTGGGGAATGATATTGGGATATAAGTGATATTGTTAATGTTCATTTGTTGTAATGTTAATTTAAAAGCCATTTAATGATGTTTCTCAAATCTATCTGTTAAAAAAAATTAAAAAATATCGACAAAATCATATTCTGTATCTGTATTCAAAATCACTAATATAAAGCCATAGTCTATTTTGCCTATTTCCTTGGCATATCAAGCTCTTTCAAGATTTCCTTTAGTCAGTTTTTGTCAATTAAATAATCTACAATTTTGATACCGACAAATAGGAAAAACACAATATGTTCTACTTCCTACATTTTTATCAGCTTAAGGATGAAATTTTCATTAAAAGCTTTGCTTCGAGTTATAATCTTTGAATTGCTCTAATGATATTCAGTTTGCTTTTGAGACGTTTCTTATTATGAGCCTAGATAATAAGAGTTACTACGTCCAAAGTGTATGTCTGTTTATGACTCAAGAAAAGCCAGTGTCTGACTGCATTGTGAAGATGTATTGTAATATGATGATTTTAAATCTGCATAAAGGGAGGGCATGCCAAATTGAGTGTGAGAGAGAATTTCAGAAAATAGTAAAGAGGGCTGTAAAGGAGTGTTAAAATGAGGCAGATCTTTGAAAATGGGATCTACTTAGTATTACTATTACCATACTAATACTTCGTACTTCAACCAATGAAACTGAGGTAGCTGTTTTACTTCATACGTAATACAGTACAGTTTAGGCAGATAATTGTTAGCTATTGTTGACTGCCTCTAGTTTCACCTGAATCCATTGTTTTCCAAATTTTAAACTAACTACCTCTCAAGTTAGATAAAGATTGTTTCAATAATTTAGGAGTCTACAGAAAGTTTTAACAATCATAGAATAATATTTTAACACAACTTTTTTTGCTCCTATCGCAGATTAACAAAAAATATAAATTTAATGGGATTCGGAAAACCATTTTTTTATCAATAGCTGTAATTCTTCAACCACGGTTAGCTGAGGGAGTAGAAATTCATCTTTAAAAAAATGGTTAGTCTTTAGGAGTATCAGAATATCAATTAAAAATTTTCTGGATAAACAAAATCTAGTGAAAAAATATGATTTTGAGATGAAAGAATATGCAATTACAAGGCTTCATACATAGACAATAAAATGATTAATGGGTGTAACATTTCCTCAAAACTCTATAAAAAATATTTCTTGTCGATTTCCTCAATTCTATGGACCCAAAATATTTTTAATTGCTTAAATCATTAATACTCGTTTGTGAAAATTCCAAGAAAAATAAATTTATATTTTGTTTGCATCTCTTTTAAAATTTCCATTTTGAGGGTTATGCCCATTAAAATTTTTATTACTTTAAGTTTAGATTATTTAAATTATTTTATTTCTTCCCTGATGTTTCACTATTTCTTTTCTTTTTTGTTTCAGATCGAAAAAGGTGAAGGGGTTACTATTAACTGGTGAAGTTAAATGTTGTGACGTAAAATTAATAAATCATTAGATGTCATTATAGACAGTTGATAATATAGTAATAGACCATTTACAATTAGTATTAGATAGGAAAATTGAAAATACATATTATTTTAGTATAATCTTAAAAATATATACATATTTATTTATAAAAATAAATATATAGATTATTGTTATCATTATTAATCAATTATAAATAGTTTTTTGTTTTATTTTTTATAATTGTTCCGTACTACTTCATAATAGTGTTAAATCAATCGCCTAGATTTAGGATAGTGTTTCATAAAAGTAAGTAGCACAAAAAAATTAAGGAAAAATTAATAGAGGAAAAGAAAGAAGTAGCTATAGAATAAAAGATTATGATAGCTTTAGAATAAAAATAATAATAGATCTGAGGGAACTGTCATATTACATCTACATTAACATCAACATATGTTTTAAGGGACACAAAACTAAACAATTAACTAACTATTCTACATTTTACTTTAAAGATTCCTCAATTAGTGCTGAGTAGCGTTACTAAGGTTGCATGATGCATGATATAGTATTTCCTTCTCTTGCATGATACTTTTAATCTTATTCATCTATTCTAAATCTTAATTTTAGCATTTCGTTTAGTGTAATTGTTTTTATTTCACTTTTTTTTCCAAATTATCTTAATCACATTAAATATTTATAAAATTAATTTTTATATTAAAAGTTCCAATATAGTAGGTTTAGAATGATTAACTTCTGTTAAAATAATTTGTTTCTGGTTTTTATTTCTGTAAAATCTTATTCTGCTCGTTTTCTTTTTAGGGAATGGAGACTCAAGATGTCGTGATTCCCAGCAGGAGGCCATCAGTCGAATCGACGCAAGATACTCATCTCCACCCGTCATCCAGCTACAGACAGCATAGGCCAAGGTCAAGGTCTCCCAGCATCAGGTAAAGTGGTCCGTTTTAAAATTTAATTTGTTCTATATCTAGCTCAGAGTGGCTTCAAGTTTATTTAGGTATCATTCCTCTTAGATTGCTCGCTCTGACAAAATATTAGATGGTCTCTTATCTAATAGAGAACCACTAAAATTCTTATTGTTATTTTGTCTTCCTTTGCTTGAAAGGAATATCTGAAATATTTCAATGAATACTACCAAAAGATATCTTCAATGAGAATGTATCAAGAGTAAATCAAATCATCAACATGGAAAGAATTTCTAGAAGCTTAAGACACTGTGTAATGGCTCACTGCTTCTTTATTTTTAAGTAGTTCCTCGTTTATTGTACTCTTATCCTACAATTGTACTCTTATTTCTAAGTACCTATTTGTAATAATATTTAGTCACATTGCAAAAAAATTCTTATAAATTTTTCCATTTGATCGCTGTACATTTCTGTGTCAAGATCAAATCAAAATGTTGACTAAGTAATATCAGCGGATTAGAATGTTAAAATATCGAGGAAAAATTTATTAATTTTTATAAATCAATGTTTTCATAGAAGTTTAATCGATGTTGAAGTATGTTCTTAATAAAAAAAACTTGATATTTTTGAGATTCCAGTGGATAGTAATTGCTTATTCAAAATTATTTAAATTTAAAAAGACAGTGTTACTTAGGGGACAATCTTAAAACCTTGGACCCTGTTTATCAAAATAAGATATATTTGTCAACAAAACTAATTATTATTTAACCTGGTATTTTCATTTTTCCACAAATTATATGATTCACACTATTTTATATGATTATTTGAATAACCTTTCAGCATAAATATGGTCTACCTTTATTAACCAAAGTTTGTTTGAATTTACTTGAAACTGAAGAGAAATTATTTTTTTATGTTCCTAATATAATTACAAACAATTTCTATGTCAAAAACATGATGGTGTCGAATTTATTTTTTATTTAATTTGATTTTATATATATCCATTTTTGATAGACCAGCCCTCCTTTTTAGTATAATAATTACCTTCTGAATTAAACTAATTTATTGATATGCAACTATTTTTAACAAAATTGTGTAGCTACAAGTATTTTTTTAAATTTTTAGTAACCATTAGTTGATGCTTTGTTTTTTAATAAAAAAATATATACATTGTTATTAGGAGGGCCCGTTCGCCTGGAGATGTTGGAAGAAGTCCTTCACCTCGTAGGGTCTACCACCATGATATTGGATTCAGCGATACAGTATCCAATGTTGTGGAAATCGTCAAACATGAGCACTCTCATATACGACGATACCCCCACATTCGAGGTAGTTACATCATGATTTTTCGTTACTATTAAAGGAGTTATTTTTTTTCATCAGTATTTATTTATTTTTTTAATTTTTGTTAAATTAGTAATCTGTGGTACACATAGGTTGTTAAAATAACTAAGGTCAGTATCTATGCAGGTATGCTACACCCTGTAATTAGAAATTTCCCAACCTTGTTTCTTTACAATTTCTTATCTTTGGGCGATAACATTTTTTCAAATTTAATTGTCCTTTTGAAAATTTTTTCACTCCAAAAACTGAACAATATTAATAGAGCTATGTGGATTGGTATGGACATTATGTCGTTAAATTTGGATCCTATTTTTTTCATCAATCAAATTAAATTAATTATCTAACGAGTGCACTTGAATAAGATAAAGTCTCTTTGTTGCTGGGATTGATAAGAGCCCAGTTAGTTCGCAAAAATAAAATGATAATTAATTTAATTGTTTTGTTAATTATTTCTATTGCATTATGATCCTAGAAAACTTTGGTTCCCTTTATGAGTCTTATATCTTCTATTGAGTCTGTGTACACCTAAATTATCTGTAGTATCTTGAGTCCCAAGACCTGCTTTCTTGATTCCAACTTGCCTTGAACCCTTTAACTTTTTTTTTTATCCTGATGAGTGATTTTCAGAATCGTTAAAATCTTGTACTTAAATCTCTTTTAATATGAAAGAACATCATTATAGTTCCTGAGAGGAAGGGGGGAACTATTATAAAATGAGCAATGTTGTAATATTGAAATTAGTTTCCATTCTTCTCCTAACATATTGAAGCTAGGTATTCGAATAATTATCCATTCCTCTTGATTGATTGGTGATGAGGATTCTGATGTGAGTCGGCCAATGGTCCTTCTTGGAAAGGCAGAATCATCCCATTTTCAATATCTTTCCAATTCTTCCACAGCTTTATCTTATTTAAATCGCCTTACATATTTTTCCTCTGTGTTAATGTTCTAGTGCACATTTCCTCTCATTGTAATTCTGGGTTTATCCTTTGGATACCTTTCTATTGATTACTGAAAGTGTGGACTGTATTTTTATAAATCGTCTATATACTTTTCTAAAATATTTGTTGAGATTGATTTCTCTAAATTCTACTTTTTGAAAATTTAATACTTACAGGAATTTTCATGGAAAAGTGAAAAGTAACACTTTTGGAAATTTCATAATTGCCTCCACGCTTTCAAGAACTTTTTCATATAATCTTTTTCATACAGGATCATCTAATTTTTATGTATATCTGTTGTGTAACATGTGTTATTCTTTTTCAATTGGAGAAACCTAATAGCGTTAACATTCTTTCTATCTAAAAATCAATCTTTATGAGATAGTTGATGATCACTTTGATGTATTTTCTTTTTATTAATATATAATTGATTTCATAAGTTACAATATCTAGTATTCTATACCATTATTTGATTATTGGTGTAATGCTTCTACAATGAAATAAATTTAGTACCAATTTATGTTAAGTCCTTCATAGTTTATGATAGAAGGTGGAAGATTGACCCTTGGATGGTTTGTTATGGGGAAAAAATCAGTTGTGGTCTATAGATATTATTGTAAATAATAAATATATAATTATTTATGCTGATGCTTTTCATATCTTGAAATTTATGAGAAGAATAAAAATGTTTTGTTTATCATTAATAATATTTACGTTTAAAAAAAACTCTGGCAACCTTTAATTCTGTTGCAAACAGACAAAGGAAGGATCTACATTAGGGACAAACATAGAGGTTTATTATGACATTACTAGAATTCAAAACCTTTTAATAGGTCATGTTCATGCATAAATTGTTTCAATATTATAATAGAAAAACCATCAACAATCCCCTTGTAACCTCCTCACCTCTTCAGCCAACCAACATCTGTCATATTGGCAACACAAACCTTTATTGGCTACCTTGTGAGTTTTACAGCATTTTTACAAGTAACGAAACAAATTGGAAATTTTTAATTTTTGTTCAGTTTCTGCAGTGCAAATTAAGCAAGATATATTTCTGACATCAAACTAACATTGAAAATTCATTATTGACTCTTAAGTGATAAAAGAGTATTGTATTTTTGTTACAATTCCTGGGAAATAAAGTAAAAATAATTGATTGATTGATTGAGGGAATACCATAATTGAACATAGAATATCCATTTGGCTGGGATTAACATATCTGCAAATGTATACCAAGATATTGCCTTATTGAATTTAGTTACAGATTTAAAACAGTTTAAAGTGAAATCCAAAGGTGACCTGAAATGAAATAACTATAGAGTTTTAAAAAGGCACCATAATAGAATATGGTTCTCCATTAGTATGTTCAGTGAGTGGAAGATAAAGGTGGCTGTGGTTTACTTAAAATCTTCTCCCTTCATGATGCTTACATCCTCTTTGAATTGAGGGCTTTATTATTAAAGTAGTACAGGGCCAGATGATTCATCATATTTATCTAAAAACGCCAACTATCAACATCCTATTTTATCTAAAAACATCTGGAAAAAAACTTATGGTTAAGACTACAAAGAAATCTGATGCATCTTGTAAAAATAAAATAAAACTGATATTATATAGCCGTGTAAAAGGTACCCATGATGAGACTCAGTTCCAAAAAATTGTTGATATAATAATTGAGAAAAAATACACATTACAACTCTACCTTCGAAGAAGACCATTATCTTCAAAAGCCATATTTTCAAGAAAGCATGAACTTTATATTTAATATCTACAGATCATTACAGGTTGTTTGGCTTATAATTTTATAAATAGTTACTTGAACCCAGTTAAGGCAATTTTTTAGTAAAAATGTAATTTTAGGTCTAAATGTTTCACTTTTTATATCTTTCTTTAAAAAATTATTAAAATTATGACTGCCCTTCATAAGTCACTCAATGATTTTTTTTTTTTTTTTTTGGCTCTTCATGAGAAAGTGCCATGAAGAGCCACAAAAAAAAAAATTGTAATCATTTTATTTTGTAATCATAATCAAAAAGATTATGATTACAAAATAATAGAAAAATAACTAATTTTTGAGTTTTTTCGTTCATCTTCTAAGGTAGTAATAGATTTCAGTTTATCTCCAACACATTATCTGATTAGCCTAATTAAAATACTGAGATGAACATCAGACCGTTTTCTCAAGAATTATATAATTTATCTTTTTTTTAATAAGAGATATTTTATAGTTACAATTAAATATTTTAAATTATCCTGAAGCCTAAATAAACTTTCTTTAAGACTTTGATCAAAGAAACTATTTCACCCTAAAATAGGTATTGATTTTCTGAACTACGATATATCATAAGAATGATGAAGTACATTATTATGGTTATAATTTGCATAAGTGTTCCTATTTGTTGAATTTTCAAAATTAATTTATTACAGTAAATGTTTTTGTTTTTTTGCAAATCTTCAGCATTTCAAAATGCTCAACAACTTATTTACTCAAAAGTTCACTGAGTTAAAATGCATAATTTTCATTACTTTTTATTTCATCCCTTATAATTGCAATTCATTTGTTAGGAAAGAATGCTTAACATGATTAAGTTTCAGTAACTAACATAACGATGATGAGGCTAACCTTGTTATTAAAGTTATTAATGAAACAAATGCATTAAATTTCTGAATTTTGTTATATTATTCTTAATATATATTATTTTAGATACCTTCATTGGAATTTAAAACCGAACACATATTTTATGCTTTAAAGTTTTAATGATTTTGATCATTTGTTAAATTTTTTTTTATAATCGTTCATTTAAAAGAAATAAAATTAATGACTATCCATTCTATATTATACTTTAAAAGTATAATATGTGTTGTTTTGTACAGTCATGCTTGAGCTCACAAAACCAATAATTCAAATAGATTAAAAAGTAAATTATGCTTCAAACAGTTGATTTTCGAAACCAGTAAGGTAAAACACTTTCAGATGGGAGGTATTGTCCGTGTGGTGACCATCATCTTCCAGTCTACATGGGAGCAGCTAACATGTACGATAGTAAGTAATCCGGAATTTAGAAAGTTTTTGCTTTTACTGGTTCGAAAATTAATTTTAATACCTGCATGGACAAAACAAAACATAAACTCCTCTTCAGTAGAAACATTTTTCCTTTATTTTTTGTTTATTTTATTTTTTCCTGGTAAATTTTATTTCACTCTGTGTACATATTATTACAGAATTTTTTTTTCTGATGCTCAATGAAACTTTTTTTCTTTTAAGTGTACGTTATTAATTCAAAATTCATTATTATTAAAAACATAATAATACTTAACACAAATTTATGCATGACTGTACCTACTTTAATTACTTATGTATCCTTACCTCAGTTAAATCTTTCTTAAATTGTGTCAAGCCAAATAAAAGCCTTTCATATATATATTTAAATCAATTTCAGTTAGTAAGTGTAATTTTTATACAAATCATAGTGAAATGTAAATACATGTATTTTTCAACTTGATGATCAAAATTAGTTTTCTTCTATTTTGGCATTACTTTTGTCAGAAAGACATTTGTATGTTTATTGCTGCTGAAATGTTTGCTATTCTGATCGCTTTTTCTTTTAATAACAAAGGTTTAACTTTTTATCTTAGCATTATTTTATTTGGGGTGGCTGCAATTATTTGGCCAAACTATGCAATTTTGAAATTTGATAATAATAATACTTTATAATCTGGTATTTTATAGTATGAAAAAAATTTGTTTATGGTGGTAATAAATTTATTATATATAAAACAATCATTTATATACTTTATTTTATTAATTCCATTTATTTGATATTCACAATTCAGTTCCTGTTGTATAATGAATTGTCTTATTTATGTTAATAAATAACAAATTTTGAACTTCTCAGTCTATGTATACATTTTTAATAAAAACTTCAAGTGAACAGATTTTTCAGTTTATTTTATAAACTGGAGTCGATTCAGAATTGTTTTTAGCTATTTAGTTCTTTATTCATGTTGAATTATTTACACAAACATATTTTTACATTTTTATTTGCATTAAATTTGTTATTAAGTAGCTAAGTTTGGCCAATTACTTTGTTGTCACCCTACAAAATAGACAAACACACAAAGCCCCCCAAAAAATTAAATAATAAATAATTAAATAAGCCAAAAAAATATAATTAAATAAATTGGACACTTAGATTTCATTTCTATTTATAGGTATTGAATTTTTTTTTAAATGACTGAAAATAATGAAAACATTTTCAACATTTTGCGCAAGTATTCTAATAGCTTTACTTCAAAATAAAATATGGATTAAAAGAAGTACTTTTCCTGTTTTTTTAATGACTTGAAAAAAATATGTAACCAAATATTTAGTATTAGTTTATGGTATTTTTATGGCCTTCCCATTGCAAAGTAGCCTACTGTTCTATGTATTTATAACATATGTTCTTAAAAGTTTTAGCGATATAACTTCTTAAAAGCACTGGAAAGGTTATACAGTGTCTGCAATGGACTACAGCAGTTGTGAGGGTTTAGTGGCAGACACATCAAAAAGGCCTTCCTACACGCTAATATTTTTGTGGCAAAATTGCATTGGTTTAAAAAACTTAGGTTATTGAAGAATGTTGGGCAATCACAATGCCTTGACAACATCGACAAAATGTTGATTAGTAGCAGTTATTTACTGCTATTTTAGAAATTTCATAGTCTGTTTAGTCTAGAATCCCGAAAATTTTCCAATATTACCCTAAGATCCCCTTTGCCTAATTTTATTTTTTATAATTTTATTGAATATTGAATGAAGTGAAATTTAAGAAAGAAATAATTTCAAGGGATAAAAATTTGAATCACAAGCTCCATCATTAAAAATCAAATATTAACACAAAAATGAAATTCACACAATAGAATTTACCGTTTTTTGGCATCACAATCTACCAGAGTAACAGACAAATAAAATTTCATCAAATTCATTGACACAGAAGGTTCTAGAGCATTTATACCTAATATTATAAACTTTTTGCTAATAAAATCAAGCATGTATGAAGGCCTTGGGTGTTTTATTACACCTATATAATATAAGTGTTTTATTACAATCGAGTTCAATGATGAAGTTTGATTTTGAAAGGATGTAAACTGGATTGCATTATCTAATAATTCGTTCACTTAATGAAAAACCTATTTCCAGTCGGTTTTTTTTTTTTTTTTTTGGCAAATAACTTTATTTTGCGGATACGTTTCGACTAATTTGTCATTATCAATCCATCAAGAACTTCCTTCATCTCAGAAGAGTTACACGTCATCTTTTTTCTCTTTTTTTTAAAATTCATGTCATTAGCTAAAAACTTTTCTTGGAGGTCCATTGTCCTCCATGGTCCTTTTGTTACTGTAACAAAAGGACCATGGAGGACAATGGACCTCCAAGAAAAGTTTTTAGCTAATGACATGAATTTAAAAAAAAAGAGAAAAAAGATGACGTGTAACTCTTCTGAGATGAAGGAAGTTCTTGATGGATTGATAATGACAAATTAGTCGAAACGTATCCGCAAAATAAAGTTATTTGCCAAAAAAAAAAAAAAAAACCGACTGGAAATAGGTTTTTCATTAAGTGAACGAATTATTTGATGAAGTTTGATTATGTTAGTACTGTTAACTTCCAAAATAGTCGCTAGTTTTTGAAGCAATAAGAGCGTCCTTCCTGTTTCCTGTCCCTTTTAATTTTTTTATTTATATACATCAATAATAATTGACACAAACACATACACCTACAAATATATTTATATTTCTGACCTAGTTTCAATATCTTTAATTGTTTTTTTGTTTTTTGTCTTCTCTAATAGCTAATCCCATTTTTCGATCAAATTGTTTTGTTTATTGGATTGCCTGCTGAGTTTCTTTTTATTGAATTTCTGCAAATATGCTTCTATCTCAGCATGAAAAATGATTATTTTAGACTTAGATTAACTAGGTTCTTTTTATACAATTAGTTTTCAAGTTCTATAAAATAAATTAATAAAAGACAAAACTACAAGATATGTGATGTTAATCTAAGATATAAATATTGTTGTAAACAAATTAAATGGTGAAGATGGTATCTAATTATATTTTATGCATAGTTTAAGCAATATCGGAGATAATGTAATCAGTTACTACAACTATCCAGATACTTTCATTTTAGATTCCTGTTGAACAAAATTCAATTACTTATAATGCATTTAATTATTATTATAACCTTTTTAATTGATTATCTTTAGTCCTGTCTTGTTGCATGATTTCATTTCATCTTTCTATTGTACATTTTTAGTTTAGTTAATTCAAGGTTACTTTTAACTTTTGATGATTTTTTAAAAGAACCTTTTTTTATATTGGTATGGAATTTTTGTATATTAATCTTTTGTAAGTATTATGATTATTTTTTATTTAGATAGACCTCATACATAATGTTTCTCATATTTTGCATCCCTTCGATTACCAAGCAACTTATGATTTCATTTTTCGTTAATAGTTTAATGAAGTTCTGTTTTGAGTAATATACTCTATGATGCATCAGTAAATGAGACTCATTTGATGGATTTTTTTTTATGCCCATAATCTAGATATAATGTTTAAATAACACATAATAAAATGTTATAAAACAAAATGATAAATTAAAAAATTGGCCAGCATTAATGTTTTTGCTACTCTTTCCCAATACATGAAAAATGTTTCTTTACAATGTCAAGAATGATTTAGTTTGTATTTAAACCATACATAGTGTCTTTATTATGAATTTTCAATTAAACCCTCAGATTATCAGAATTTGTTTAAAAATTAATATGGGTTGTTCTGATGAAAGAGTATGAAAATATTCAAAAATTTATTAATAACTAAAGTAAAATATTTAATAAATGCCAAATTTTGTATGCTCAATTAATACATACTTGTTAAATCAATAAATGTCAAAATAACTGTCAAAATGTTTTTAACAGTTGAATTTTCATGGTTTTCAATACCAGTCAAACCATTCTACTATTAGGCCAGTGGCCAGGTGTTTTAAGGTCGCAATAAATTGAATAGGTAATATATATTTTTTGTATAGGTAATTTTCAAGTATATATTTACACTTTACAATAAAAAAGCTGTTTTAGATCGATTTGTAGCGTACAAGGTCATTTTCTTAAAACACCCACTTTCCCCGATTTTCTTTTTTTTTAATTAACAAGAAAAGTATAACACCAACAGGCCTCGTTCTGTGCTTAAATTAAAGCTAATTAAACTTACTACAGCTTCATTTCCCATGACTTTCATCGTAGGATCACTCCTTCGGCCGGTGTTCCTGACGAAAGTGGGCCAAAACTTAAAATTTGTACTTTTTGGAAAAAATTACCAATTTTAAAAGGGGCGTGATTCAGAAGCTACAGAGCCGCGGTTGGATTCAAATTGTAGTAAATTTAATCTGCATTAAAAATGGTCACTTATGTTGTTTTATCAAAAACACCGATTAGGGGATAAAGGCCAAAAAACGTAATTAACTCCGAAAGGTTTTTTGGCCACCAAAAGTTTTCCCATCCGTTTTTTCGGTTGCAAACTTGGATTTACACTACTCAGAAAAGCCCTTACAACATATCAAAAATGCAGCTCTCTTCAATTTATTGCAAGACCTTTTTTGATACCTGGCCACTGGCCTATAATAATTATTAGTTGACAGAAATCTCATTTTATAGAGGATACTGATTTTTTTTTTCTCAGTAAAAATTAAATTATGTTGATTATGTTTTGAGCATAATAGTTTTCAATTATTTCCCCATAAATATTTCTGTTGGTTTGTTAATTTTGTAAAATTAGTTTATATGTAAAACCGTCCTTTTAAAATATTTATTCCAGTGTGTAGAATGTACTTGTACAATTTTTACTTTAGTAATGGCTAGTTTTATGTTTCCCTGAATGTTTTAAAATAATATCTTCTTTTTTGAAATTTATACCTTGAACAGGAAGCCATTTTCATAGTTTCTGTATGAGACAGTTGTTGAAAACAGTTCACAGAATTCATCTATGTCAGATCAAGCTAATTAGGCTTCTACTTTATCTCAGAAAATTCAATATTATCTAATCAAACATATATCAAGCTCAGCTATTTTAGTTTCAGCTAGGTTTCTCATGAAAAAAAATTAATTTTAGCATAATTTATTTTTTTAAATTCTTTTTTAAAAAATTATCCATTAAATGTTCTTTTAACTTCTTCAAAATCCTGATAGATTGGTTCTTTTTTAAATCTAAATATACATTATTTTTATGCCCAATTATAGTAAAAATACCTAAAGAATGCTAAGTACAGCTCTCTGAAATATAAAGTTCCTGGGCTAGTTAGTGATTTAATACTACTTAATAGCTTTGATTACTCCAGGTCTAAAGTTTATTTTTCTTTATTATTGAAAATAATTAGAATGATAGTAATAGTTTAAGATTTTTCTTCATTAGATGATTGAAAACTATCAAAATTTAATATATAAATAAAGTTTGAAAGTAACCTTTTCCTTGACAAGAATAAAAAGCTAAAATATTATTATTGTAATAAAATATTTCATTTTTTAAAATAATGTACATATTAATGTCTAATGATTGTTTTTGTTAAAAAAGGATCATGGTCAGCTTCAACAAGTCCAGCACGGTCGCCTAGCCCCGGTCGGTATGAGCACCAACCACGTCGCGTGGGAGCACAATACGGTACAACTAGCTTGGAGCAAAGGTCTAGATCTCCATCACCAAGACCAGCCCATCATCACCACCATCACCATCACCATCACCACCAACACAGTTACCCAGTGCTGGTTGCCCGAAGGGGACACGGTCGCCGACTCCCACCTACTCCTTCAAAACCGAGCACCCTTCAGCTAAGGCCTGCCTCAATAAACTTCCCTAAGCTCAACGCCTCGCCAACAAGAACTGGTTACCCTGGGCCAATGAGCTTTGAGCAGGCCGTAGCGATTGGGCGCGGCGGTCGGATCCTCCCTTCCCCTGTACCTAATGGCTATAAACCACCCCAGCCCTGTGATAGGCATTCAGATTCAGATGATGATGATTGGTGCTAGCCTTTGCTACAAGCCAGCCCCTAACAGGTAATTTGATTTTATATTAGCTGTTTTCACTGATATGCTAATTATTTTATTTATAATTTCCATCTACTTATTTAAAATATAATGTAAAAAAAGTAACTTTATCACTCGTAAATTTTGTTTGTTGCTCTCTCTCTCTCTCTCTCTCTATATATATATATATATATATATATATATATATATATATATATATATATATATATATATATATATTCAGAGATGTGACTTATTTGAGTTACAATTATCTATACGTTTTTCTTCTTGTTTCTAAAATACTTTTTTAAAATTCATTTTGTATCTTTTATTTAAATACCTTTTGTTTGGGATCTTAGTATTTTGTAAATACTGTTTGCTAAAATAATTTTAGTAATAGTTATTTATACATTTATTCACAAAATGTGACAAGATTCTATGGTGACATTAATTTTAAATGTCACCATAGATAAAACTTTTTTTTTTTTTTTTTTTTTCCTCCCTTTCCTGCCAGAATGGCATACAGGGTTTGTCTCCAGTGGGGGTACACCACTGGAGACACTACTTCGGGTTTTTTTTTTTTTTCCTCTTTATTCGTATAAAAACCTGGAACTATGGTGTAGCCCGGTGCACGGTTGTGCACCTTAGAGCTACACCTTATCCTTCTTCTTCCTTATCCATCCTCAGGTTGGTCCGGTGGTCTTCTCCTGGTGATCAGGAAGTGGGCTAGACCTACGGCCTCCTTCCATCCGTATACGTATTCCCTGAAACTTGCGTTTTCCTCCTCCACAAGCTCAGGGAACACGTCCTCGGTAATCCTGTATATCCCTGTTTTCGTGGATAACCTCGCGCGCAGGGCGTCGTACGCGGTGCATGATGCTACTACATGCTCGGCAGTTTCCGGAACTCCACAGCTGGGGCAGTTCGGGTCCAGGTCGTAACTGTGCTGGTTCAGCTTCCATCTGGCTCCGCCGCGTCCCGGATGATGTCGGTGAGCCGACCAACCTCAGCATCAATGGATCCGTCCTGATCCGACATCATCCACGAGCAACCCCTCCAGGTGACTCTTAAAGGCGGTCCAGTTCGCTCCTTTCGTCACATAGCCCTTTTCCCCACCATGGAAAGATGGTTCGTCGGCCCCATCCCTAGTGAGGCCAAAGGCTATGGCCGCGTGGTCGGAACTCGTCTCTGATCTGAGGGTCCACCCCCTGACGTATCTTGCCATGGCGGGCGACGCGAGCGTCACATCAATCCAGCTGTGCCCCCTTGGCCTCCTGAAGGTTGGTGTATCAGAGGGCTCGTTGAGGACTACCAGCTGGTGACCACTGATGAACCCGCCAAGGCTCTCTCCTCGCCGATCTGTTCTAGCGGACCCCCAGACCGTGTTCCAGGCGTTGGTGTCAGAGTAGATAATTAAATTCCTGTGTGCAGCAGCATAAAAACCAACATAAATACCATAGATAAAACTGAACACGCCGTTGAAATTTTAGTCTGGGATCTAATTGATAGATCGCGACTCTTTCTTTCTACAAATATCAGTGCTATGAAGTCCCCTATGATAAAGTTGCAGAAATGATAGCTGATATACATTCAGACCATGCCCTGAAACTATCAAAAATTGTTAAAGCCGTTACAGATATAACGGTTAAAATTAGGTTAAGGCTTTTGAAGTATTTGGGAAGTCTGATTCAGAGAAAGTAGAAAAGGAGCATGTTTCACATGCGTATGAAGAAGATCTTGAAGAAACATCACTCAAAGAAGGTAATGAAGATGAGGATGATGATTCACTGCTAGTATTACAAGCTTTTCCAGATGCTTCATCAGACTTACAAAGTGAAAGTGATTGCCTTCTGCCTGGACATGAAAGATGCGCTACGCACACTTTGCTTTTGATTGCCAATACAGATTTCAAAGAAGCAAGATTGAAAAAATACTTTTTATAAGAGACTGCATGACGCGGCCTTAGCAAAGTGCCAAGCACTTTGGAACTTATGTTCTAGATCACCAAAAGCATGTGAAACATATTTGGAGATGACAAGAAAGTCACCAACTTCTCCATGCACAAATCGATGGAACTCTTATTATAATTCCTTAAAAGGTCTTTTAGCCGTGTAGAACCGTTTTAGTGAAACCAAGAAAATGTTAAAGTCACCTCCGTTGAAGAAAATGAAATTCACTTTTTAAGTGAATATGTGGACTGTTGAAAGCCAATAGCAGAAGCTGTTGAAAGCTTGCGAGGGGAAAAAGACACTTACAATGGTTGTATGTTACCTGAGCTAATATGAATTCAACATATCATCAAATCTCTGAGTATGAAAATTCTAAAATACTGGCAGCTCTCTGCTAGATGCCATTTAAGAAAATCTAAATAGGCGTTTTAAAAAGTTTTTTCAGTTAGAGTCTCCAGCAAATGATGCAATATTAGCCTCAGTGTCACATCCGTTCTTTAAAATGAAATGGGTACCAAAAGAGCAGAAAGAATATGTAACTGAGATTTATTTATTCAGAACTGTATTTATTCAGATTTGAATTGACCTCAGAGATATTTTCAAAATTCCTTTAAATATATATTTATGAAATGTATTAGTAAGGAATCTTTTTTGTTTTGTTAATTAAGATAAAAAATAAAGATTATTTCTATTAGAATATTTTATTTTAATTTCACTTCATGATGTTTCAGTAACTTGTTGGAGGCTGGTTTATGGTGGATGAGGGCCCACAGAGCCTAGCTCTCAGTACTGCCACAGTCATCTCTGACTTCCCCTCAAGTGCTTTACACAGTGATTGGGTTATTTTGTTTCATTTTCTGTGATATATATCTAGTAAGACATTATTCGATGACAAATGAGAACTCGTGTACTTTTATTGGTGCTCAGTTATGCCGATTGGCCGTGGACACTACGGTCTCAACTAGCTGACTTTATATAGTTATAATTAAGCATGTGAGTGATGTGTGTTGGAGCGACTATTATTATAATTCTTTTTCCCTCAGGGAAGATGTAGATTAAAATAGTTTTTTTCTCTATATTTTTGCTGCTGGTTCTATGTTAATCTATTTTTCATTGTCAATTTGTCTGATTTGGAAACATTTCTTCAAAGCTATTTTCTTAGACAACTGTATAGTTGATTTGACTTCTTTTTTACAACCTAAGTGGCAATACCCTGTTGCTCGGTTCATGGGGAATTTTCCCAGACTTACTTGTATTAAATTATTAGTAATCATGACAAGTTGCCTTATTACTGTTGGTGAGTTCGTTTTGTTTTTAACTGTACTACTTTAATAGCAACAGTTTCAAGTTTTATACTCATGACTGATTGTAAGAGACTGCATTCTTTACAATCTCCTGTAATGTATGCATATAGTTAAAATTAAGTACTATTGTTGCATTGGTTATTGCAATTCGAACGGCTTCATCTGTCCAGTGGAGTTTGTAACAATTGTAAAAATTAACCTCAATTACTTTGGTCAGGCTTGAGATTATTTATAAATAATTATTATGTGAAAAAAATACTTTTCTATCTATGTAAATTTAAAAAAAATTTTAAATTTTGCCAATTCAACATCGTATACCTAGTAGGTATTTGTAAATATGTATGCGTTGGTAAACATATATTATTTTTATTGAAATGTTGTTATTATTCAGTACTATGCTGAAAATCAGTACTACCAATCAATTTTGTATACTTGTAAATAATACACAACTGTGCACATTACAGTTTTTATGTTCTTTTCAGGTACCTTTTCGCTGTTTTTACCACTTTTGAATGATGTTCCATTTTATAATTGAAATTGCAATAATAACTCCAAAATATCGATTAAAATGGTACCCAGATTTAATATAATCCATTTATTCTCTGTTAAGACTGGCACCATAATTCTTCATTTTTCTATGTCTTAATTTTTTTTAATCAATTCTGCAGACTGGTCTTGTATTAGTTTTATTCAAATTACTTCATATTTTAAGTTTTATAAATACATATATATATATAGGAGTGCATGTATACAAACGAACTTATGTATACATATATTTCAGATATATATTTAATAGTCATTTAACTAGAAAAATATTCGTAAATTCATTAAGGGCAAACGCTTGCCACTGCCATTATTGATGGACCTAAATAATTATATAGAGTGTGTTTATATTGTTGGTAATGTATAGTTTTTATAAGAATTTAACTTTGTTAACTAATACTAACTACCTATTAGCAAAAATAATTTAGTTCGAATGATTTACTTCAAAAGCTGGCCAATTTAGTGCCTAGTCGGCAAATTACAAATGTATATAGTAAAAATAAATACACATGTAAATATATCACAGTTCATCTGTTGAATTATGGAATCAGTCTTTCTCCTAAATGCTCTGTGAATGTTAATATGTTCAGATGATAACAGCACACTAAATACTGTACTGTTTACGTAGAAACTGAATACTTATATACACTTTCCATTTCCATTATAATAAATACAGTTGACGTCATTATCTTTCATTCACTGTATTTGAAATAATTTGTGCCTCAAGGCCGTCATACTTCAACTTGTAATAAGTATTTTAATTGTAATATTAAGAGAAACTTTCAATCACAAATTAAGCATAGCTTTACCACAGGTTATAAATATTATAAAAATTTACCAAATCCAAATTATTTACCTGGTTGTCAATAATTGTAAAATTCATCAATTATCTCTACTTTTGAAATTACCAAATACCTTAACCAATGAGCTTGATAATAGCAGAACAACAAAACATGTAATTAAAGTAATAATTTGTTATTCCTTTATATGGCTTATTACATTATATAACATATATGAGATTGAATATAAATTTATTTTTAACATTCCTCAAATGTCTAGTGTTTAATTTTTTATCAAATCGGCCCTTTCCTCATCTTTGGTTCATTCTTTTCAACCTTTATTCTTTATTTGTTCCAATGAGTTTGGTGTAACATATAAGCTTTGATTTTATTGTTCTTTAAATTGACATAATTGTATTTTCAATTTATTTACATTAGTGATGATGTTTAGCATACATTCAAATAAATTCAGTTATACTTAAAATATAGATCATGTGATAATTGTTTTAAATATTAATTTAAACTTCAAGTTTTATATCCTTAATGAGCTGCAGGAATTTTTTTATTAGAAGAAACATTTAGCAATAACTGTTTAGTTTGAAAATCGTTTTTATTTACCTTTATTTTGGCCTTTGCTAAAAATTAGTATTTTCTTTAAAATATTATATACACTGTTTTTATATAACACATTTTATAGAAATGATTGTCTACAATATGAATAATAAGCTGTGATTTTTAATTCAGGTTCTTGCCATGTATGAATTTTTTAATCATGTATGTGATGCAGTGAGAAGATTTGACATTAAATGAAAAGTATGGGTACTTCTGTATTAACGCCACCGCAGCTACAGATTTTGCAGTTTTTAAGTGCCGCCAGTCTAAACCTAAAATTTTAGCAACAAATCATAAAATAAAACACTTTATTAATGTTATTGTTAAGAATGTTATCCATGAAAAGAATGTTATCCAGTCCCTCAGTCACTGTTTCTATCAGTGACTGAGGGACAATTTTATGATGATAAAATTGTTAGGTTATATTTTTATTACTTATTATAAGCTAATTTTACACCGAAAAGAAGTCTATTGATATCAATAAACATCTTAGTTGTATAATATGAATGACAACAATCAACAAGTCATAGGTAAATATTGGCTAAGCCTTCATAGCGATGAAAGTTTGAACCGAAAAATTATTAAATAAAACACTTCATTGTTATGATTGAATTTTTAAACATTTTCTGTAGGTTGTATCTCAACATAAACACTATAGGGAGGAAGCAGACATTTACACAATGGTATAAATACATGATTATAATAGTTCAAACATTCATCTGATCAGTTAAAAAAGTATTGCAAAATTCTAGCTGAAATAAAAAAGTAGTTATTAAAAAAATATATAATATATATTGTTGGCTTTGAAAAGTAATACGTAGAAATATTTTAGTTTTTCATTTTTCTTGGAAAGCTGCCAGTCATTTATATTTATTAGAGAAAAATATGATTGAAAAATGAAGATCAATTTTATTTTTATAACAAAAAAAATAAATTTAATTAGTATTGACAAAAAAGGCTAATTATAAATAATTTAAACAGTTCTCTCATAAAATTAAACTTTCTCATATTGTGACAATCTTCTTTCAAACAAGCTTTATGATGAAGAGTGAAAATGTAAAAGGGAATAAATTCATGTTTTATAGTTTTAATATTAAATATCAATGATTGTAATATTTCCCATACCGTTAAGCATCCTCTTTAAGATAGGTATCTTGGTATCTGTACTAAATCCAATTTAATGTCACATTTAAAGTTTGGATAAATACCTGAACCATGCATTTTCATAAATTCCACATTGCATTTATTCACATTATTAATACAACAAGGAATTACCTACACTCCCCATCTCTGGCCAATGAGTTGAACTATCTACTTTTAATTTGAAAAGAAAAGATATGTCCAGGACAGGGACTCGAACCCGGGTCTTCCAGATCGCTAGTCTGGGACTCTACCAACTGAGCCATCCTGGACATATCTTTTCTTTTCAAATAAAAATATTGAAAAATTAGTAACAAATAAAATTAAATAAATTATAATATCTATTTTTAATCAATTTCAGAAAATCTGTGCGAAATTGATTATGTAAATTTTGTTCTCTCATCCTATTTTTAGAAGTATGGAACAGACTTTTTATTAATTCAATTTAAATTATGATTTACTGTCAAAATATATATCATTAAAAATTTGAATTTGTCCATTTTTATTGCATAAAAGTGTTTACATATTATTTTGTTTGTACATGTTCTGCAAGTTGTTAGAATAGTTTGTAATAATTAAATCTGTAATTTTTTATATGTGAAGAGTATGGTATGAATTTGTTTAGAAGAGGTAGAGGTTGCAATCATTGGTATTTATTTTCTAAGCAATCAAGCATTAGATTCCTTAGATCCACAAATTATCTTGATGCCCATCGTGTGATTAATGTTATTTTTCTTATTGCTGTAACTTGAGTATTTATAGGTTAGGTATAATTTGCAAATACCTAAGATGCTTTAAGTATTTGAACATAGGAAAAAATCAACAAAAAATCGTAAAGGGATTTAAAAAACCAAAACAGATAATTTGGAGACAACTATATATAAATACATATTCATTTATTATGCTATATTTAAATAATAATATATTTCAGAAGTTTTAATTTAAATACATTAGGTTGGGAAATATTGATATTTAAAAGTTCAAAGATGAAAATATGTGGTTGAAAATGAATTCCAAGCTTCAAGTGAGCTAGTTGAGTAATGGATTATTTTTAAAAAAATATTAATTCTAAAAATAAAAATGACTAACAAAACTTTGCCTCGGTTATTTTTATCGCTTTAGTTATAATAATGAGATGAGATGGAATAATGCTTATCAATTAAACCAGTTTTATTTATAATAAAAAAATAATTCAATTATTTCATTACCAGTTCGAGATTGTAATCAAGGCAATGATTATGAGTGTAATTGCTTAATAATTATCATATTGAACACATGGATACAGATAAAAGCTAAAGAGGCTCATGATAATTGATTAGAATTATCATGTCCTTTACACCAAGTCAATTAAATCCCACTATCTTTGGGTAATTTATCAATATTTTTTCATTATTTAAAATCTCATGCTCTCATCATACAATTTTTTCCTAACCTTGCTACTTTAAATAAATTGTCAAATTTAGTTTCCATGGAAATTTTATTCATAATAAAATTTGGCATCAGATCTGAAGGTTGTTGCTAAGAGTTAAGCCACAACAAGTTTTAACTTTTCATTTGTTTCTTTTTTAATATTCTCGAAAATAAAAAGAATTGTGTTTTAGTATGAAAAAAAAAGTGTAATAATGGGAATAGGAATATTTCGGTAATCATTTCATCAATAAATAAACATTTCAAAGTATAGATGATGATATAACCGAAACAGTATATGTTAGTGGGTTCTTACATCTATTTAGTCAGTAATAGTTACTATAACCAGTCAATAATTACAGCTTCATCATTGTTATTAGTAAGTTGAGAGGAGTTCATTTAACGTCACTTCATGCTGCTATGGCTGATGCTACCGTGGGAGCTCTAAATTTTGTCTATCCAGGTTAAATTAGGATAGGGATTTTTAACGAGTACCTGACATCGTACAGGCTCGGGACACCCGTTTAACATCCCTTCCAAAGGACGGCGTAACTAAGGATTTTTTACTCCCTTTAAAAAATCCTAGGGCCACCTGCTGGGCTATGGACCCACAATCTGGGGCTTAGTAGTTTGTTACGCTAACCGCTAGACCACAGGTTGCCCCTTGTTGAGAGGAGTCATAGAAAGGTAAAAATACATAAGAACTCCAGAATTACAAGAATAATTTAAATGATTTATAAATGTTAAGAAAAGGTTAATCTTAAATACTTAAGACATTGTAATAAATGGCTGCTTCTATACTGTTTTTTACAAAAAATGATTTATAACAGTCATTGTTGTGACGCTATAACAGCCAAAAATAGAAAACAAATTGCTAGGCTCCTACTGTATTTCTTTTTTATATGAAAAACTAGCTGAAGGTTGATTGGTGAAAATGGAGGTTAACAAGCTATGATATTATTCAAAATGCCTAAAATAACAGAGGACATCAAGGAAGTTAAAGGTATACTCGACAAAAGGATATCTATCGCCTTTAAAAGCTGTGAGACTGCAGAAAATGAAAGAATACACTTTGCAACAAGAAAAATTAATTGAAGCTTTTAAATGAAAAAAGTTGACTAAAAAATAAAATTAAAAATTTAGACAGCAGAATCAAATTGGTAAAACTGGTACACTTATAAAATAATTGCGAAATAAGGAGTGTCTGAACCAAAATTATAGAATCAACAAAGATTATTGTGTATTCCATTATTGTACGTTAAATAGCTCTGGGCAGAACAAAGTGGGTAAGCACAGATGTAAATTTTTTTTCCTGATTTTTATTCAAATTTTTCATTAAAAATATTCAACTAATGGTTGTAACATTATATAGTATTGCATTTTACAAAATTCTGTAGTCTATAAATTTAAAATACAGACACCAAATTAATCAATAAATAAATCTATCGCAGAAACAAATAAATATATGCCTGTTCATTAAATTCTGATAATCTTCAGAAAGTTCATTGGAAAATAATTCAGTAAAATAAAAATATAGATTTAGTTAATAATTCAAAAATTTTCTTTTGAATAAAATTATATAACTGGAGTTGTTTTTAAAAAATCTTACAGTAATCAATTTTCACACTTCCATTTCTTGGAACAAAAAAACTTATGAATAACAATAACAATATTCAGCATAAACAAATACAAAAATACACTTTTTAAAATAGATTATTTTTGTTATACTTAGATGACTAAAATTCATTTATAATTTTGTTGAACACTAAATTTGAGATAAGAGAATAAAATAGTCATCTAAACAGTTCTACATTTCAGTTTTGTTTGAATGAAGTTCATTATAAAAATTACAATTGTGAGAATGTATCTTATGATCTATTAATCAGATGTATATATGATCTATTTATCAGATGTACAAAGTTCTGAAGAAATAAACTGCTTCTTTATTTTTTTTAAGCCTCTTCACTAGATTCACCTGTAACAAACATAAACAGAAGTATGATAATATATTAATCAGAAAATTTAATATCAATGTTTTTTTTTCTATTGCAAGAAGTAAAAACATAAAAGGCATAAGAAAACTCTATCCATTTAAAAATTTATTATAACATTGACTGGAAGTGAACTGAGCTATGTGAACAATAGAACAATGAGAACTATTCTAGTGGAAAAATTAATGTTGATTCAACATTTTTAACCAAAGATTTTTGTAAAAACTTAAAATAGACTAACTAAACAAGCTTAATTTTAAATCAATTATAACCAGTAAAAGCTATTTCGAAAACTATAATTTGTTTTTCATTGGTATTTATAAATCAGGAGCGGAGTGGTAGAGCACTGAGTTGCCATGCCGGAAATCCTGGTTCAAATCCTGCTGCAGGCAAGATCTTTATTTAGTCTTTTTGCAGCCGGAGATGGATCATAGGGTTCACCCAACCTCTATAAAATGTTATAAAAATAGGGTACCCAAAAGAAGGGGGAAAAATATGGTGGTTGAGCGTGACCTAGGACGTCACCTCCTTGCAGAACCGTCGTCCATGAAACAGTACAGTCTCTACCATGTAATGAACCCCAGACCCGTTCACCGGTTGTAGTGGTACAGGTTTTTTAAAAAATAGACTATTTAAATTTCAGAAAAAAAAACTTGTAAATATGTAATTTAAAAGATAGATGTGAAAAATCCTCAATTAGAAGAAATGAATAGACTAGCAAATAAAATGAATATTTTGTATCTGTTCTGGAGGAGATGTAGCTTTCAATTGAGTTACAAGTTTTAACTGTTAATTTGTTTTATTTTTTATATTTTCCAAACATACAAGTTATCATGAGCTTTAGTTTGGGAAAAAAAAATGTAATTATGGGTAACGAGTAGATTTCGGTAATCATTTCATCAAGAAATAAAAGTTTTAACTGACATTTCAAAGTATATATTTGTTGAAACATTTATTTCTAGATTAGTTTATTTACCTATGTATACATATTTTCCATATTTACATTCTCTTTTCCATACTAAAGCTCATAATAACTTGTATTTTTGGAAAATGTTAAAAGGAAACAAATGTAAAGTTAAAACTTGTTGTGACTCAACTCGAAGCGACAACCTGCAAAATAATTACCATAAAATCTCGTACATATCTAATTTAAAACCTATAGATGAAAAGATCATCAGTTAAAAGAAATTAATAAACTAGCAAATAAAATCAATATTTTCTTGTCATCGAACAGATAAGTTAAATATAGAAAAAAATGTAACAATAGACCTAATCCCTTCAACAGTCTATAAAGGTTCTTAGATTGAGTGCTTGGTAAAAAAAAATGCTGTATCAAAGCCAAGTTATACAGCATATATTACCCATTCTCAACCACCGGAATTAACCTCATCCACAACTTATGGGTAGCAATTTTATGAAAATGGATTGAGAGCCGCATGGTCTCCCAACTCTGAAGACAAAAAAAAATTGGGAGTCGACGGCCAAACCTACTAAAACATCTTGCTTTTCTTATAATAAAATACAAACAAATTTAAACAAAAGTTGGCATGCATAGAAAATGAATCAATTATTTCACAGGGTGTCGCTTCGAGTTGTGTCACAAGAAGTTTTAACTTTTCATTTGTTTCCCTTTTAATATTTTCCAAAAATACAAGGGATCATGAGCTAAGAGAATGTAATTATGGGAAATGTATTTACTTCGGTAATTATTTCATCAAGAAATGGACATTTCAACAAACATATATCATCTATACTTCAAAATGTCCGTTGAAACTTTTTATTTCTTGATAAAATGGTTACCAAAATCTACTCATTTCCCATAATTACATTGTTTTTTCCATACTAAGACTCACAATTATTTTTATTTTCGAGAATACTTAAAAGGAAATGAATCAAAAGTTAAAACTTGTAACTCGAAACGACAACCTGCAGATACCAAATCAATAAATTACATTATAAACTTACATTCATCATCAATGTTTTGTGGATTTCCTTGAGCGATTTCTGTTTCATTTTTCCCACACTTAGGGCATACATTCAAAGCAGTAGCACAGTTTGCACACATCACTCTATAAGACAAAGACACTGTCTTTTTGCTGCACTTTGTACAAGTCTTTGGATTTTTCAGAAGCTTATATTTTTTAAACTTGATCCTCCATTCCAAAATTCCTTTGCAGTGTAAGCAAACATCAGATATCTCTAAGCTGTTCAAAAATTTTGTTTTAGGTGTTTTATCATGCAGGTCATTTTTAAAGGCCCTACTGTTTTGATGTTTTTGAGCACGGTTTCTTCTGATGTTCCCTTTTTCTGAACTCATTGGTAAAAGCCCTTAACAGGGTATATACAAAATTTTCCAGAAATAATGATCACGTCACGACATAAACGAGACAGCATAAGCTATATATAATTATATTTTATAATGGTAACTATTCTATTATATATTATACATATAAATTCACAAAACATTTGAATGATTTTAATGAACTATTATTCCATACAGCTCGGCAGATAAAGTTAAAGTAGAAATAAAACCTAAAACCAATTATTGAAAATAATACAGAGAATCAGACTCTAGTACAATAAGCTGCTTATCCTGAAATATTTAACTGAGTTGAAAATTTAAAAGCAGGGAGGATTCCATCCAATTAACCCACGAGGGAGCGTTCACTACGGATATTCAGCAACCGATGTCAAAATCATCGATTTAGAAAAGTTCAGTTATTTTAGGAAAGTTAAAAAAATATTTACCTTATAACTAATTGTAAATGGTAATTATTATTCACCAACAATTATAAACGGTTTTAAAACCCGGTCTATACAGATTGAGGATGAAGGGTTGGTTCAGAAATCTGGCATATGAGTTAAACCTTTAGGTCTATGAGATTATCGAAAATATAAAAGCATTTTTGACGGCTATCCCTGGCTTATTGTAAGAATATTAATGACCCATTGCTAAATATTTTAAACATATTTACATTCTTTAGAAGTTAAAAAAACTAGATATTTTTTTAATATATTCATTTCTTAATTAATTTAATTTAACTTTTAGCGAAATCAGTTTTGGAAGACAATGGTTTAACACGCTCCGAAATAAAATAAAGTCATTGAGCTAAAGTAGTTATCACAATAACATTAATATTTTTTATGGAGATTTCTTAAGTCATGTATAGCAAATATGAAGTATGATTGAAAATATAGCAAAATAAGAAAACCCTACTTACCCCGGTAATAACTTGATCCAAGACATTGGAGAAACCTTATATCAAGCAATCTATCCGTAAGGGAATGATGAGAAATTTAAGTAGAAAATAGCCGGGTCTAACTGAGTTGCTGACTTGAGAACACTAAGGTCGATATAGTTTAATGCCAAGCCCTCGTTGGAATATGAACTTACCGGCTGCGGGGCCGCTACCGCCTCGCACCTCCAGAAAGCCACAACCGTGCTAAATCAGGAACTAATGATTATGATAGGAGGAATGAAATCCACACCAATTTAAAAATGGAGACCCTTACAAATCTTCCTTCAATAGAAGACGAGAGAAACCACTACATCTCAATTCTATAGCCAAATCCGATCCGGAAAACCCTTTCCAAAAAAGAGTGCGGAAAGGAATATGGACCGATTAAAACGGCAAAGCAACCTCCACATCAAATCGAAGTTAGTATCTGAAATTCGAGAAAATAGGATGGATATAGAGCGATCAACAGCGGTAGAAGATAACCCTCCATGGCTTGAATATCCGAAACCGCAAATAGATTTTACCATCCCTTGTATAAAAAGCAAGGAAATCACACCCAAGGAACTAGTGATTTTTTTTCCGCGAGCATATAAACAGGAAGTACACAAATCACCAGTGGATTCAAATATACACTGACGGATTGTAAAAGAACTACCGTTTGATGTTTGAGCTCAGCCTTTCAAGAAATTACACATTGGCTCCGGTTCCCTTTGTGATTGCAGTGGAGGTGAACGAATTACTGATTACATTTTCCAGACATGCACTATCTTTTCTGAGCAAAGAAAGTTAGTGTGGCCCAAACTTAGGAGGACCCCTGAATTCCTCATTTTAATCTCTGACCTAGCAATCTACGGAAGGAATGGAGAAGAAGAAGTTATGTTGCAGAAGTACAATAAGTAATCAAAGTAAAATTGATGGGCCTTCAAACCAAATGGTATTTGCTACAACTGTAAAATATGATATTTAATTTAAATTATGTTCAGTTTAGCGATTTGAGCTACTATTTATCGAGGGAGGGACACTTTGACTGGCTCGCCTAATGATGAGGAAATAGGGCCTGAATATGGTACACAGGGCCGGCTTTACCTTATGTGCAGGGTGTGCGGTGCACACGAGCGCCGGGTCTCAAGGGGCGCCGCGAGGCGTCTCAGGGTCTCAAAACATTTCATTTCACGTTGATTCCATAGCAAAATTTGTTTATTTTCATGGGCACATTCACCTCCTTAGGATATCTGCCGTTTTTTGTAACTCCTTGTATAACTGTAAGTGTTCAATGTTAATTGCGTGCCTACTAGAAGGCCCCTAGGTCACGATTGCACACGGGCGCGACATTGGCTGATAGTACAATTCAATTCTATGTTTAAAAAAATGGAAAAATAAATTGGTTCAAACTACCTATTTAAGGGCCAACTATGAATTTGAAGAACTGCCGTTTAAGGGTGCTTAGTTGATTATTTACAGTCCTGTAAACTCGCAGCAAGTGAGAAAACTTAATAAATTAAGAGAAAAGATAGGTAGGATAAATGCTTAAAATAATTTATTTTAAAAATAACTTGGAATAGTAGTTTATCTTCAAATTAGATATTGTAAAAAAAATGTCTTTAATCTTAAATTAAAATATAAATTTGCGAATGAAGATCTGCAAAAGGTAAAAGTGGGGTTGTAGTATTCGCGGTTGCTGGATTTCCAAATGTGGGTGTATAAATGTATGCAAAAATATTAGATCAAATATTACGTCGGGAAAATTTAGAAGATTGGATAAAGAATATCACGCGATTGAAGAAGTCTTTGCAGCCTACGTGAACGCTGCTTTCTAAGAAATAATAATTCCCGGAAGTCAAGATGCCATTCCACTATTACTGAATCTTTTAGAGAATTTTTCAAAAGAACCAAGATTGTAAAAATAGTTAAGAAGTGCCGAAGTTTTAACAAACTTTATTCTACCCTATTTCAGATCAACAATACCGTTATGGTAAGGTAAACCCCTATGAGCTAATGCTGTTTTACTTTATTCTATCTATTAAGTGGATACCATAGCATAAAAGTGACGTTAAATAAAATTAAAATAAGAAGTTGGGCAAGTAATCAGAATTGGTCGTAAGTTGTAAGTTAACTTTGTCTACCTTTATACCTTGTGTAGCTCTATGGAACAAGTCGTTTAGGACTTACACACATCTTTCGATTCTATTGTCTGATAATAATGGGTTTAACTGCTACTTTTCAGTAACAGCTCTAACCGTTACTGTGATTTTTCGTTTCTGTGATTTCTTAACTGCTACTAACTGTGATTCGTGATTCTGTCGAAATGCTACCAACAGTGATTGCGTCGGCGTACTTAATTCTTCATATATTCTTAATACTTCATATCTTGAATATAACGATCACAGAATACCCATTATAAGGATAATAATCACTTTGACACTTGGCTACTTGTGTATATAATGCACGCCAGAAATAGGCCAATGTTCTACGCATGCCCAAGCAGTTACATTTTATAACAGCTACATTTCTTACAGTTACCTTGGATAACCTTTTCAAATATTTTTCTTGGGATCTAAGTTTGGCCGAGATCAGCTCCCTTCGGATATTTTGAACAGAAAAGATTTGTCCCTGACCCCGCCGCGGCGTCATTAAAGACATTTTTGTTTACAATATCTAATTTGTTTGGGCTATCTTATTTCTGTAAGCCCTACTTTTCTGTAATACAGGGTTATTTTTAGTCACGCTGAATATTATATTTTGGCGTAATGCATATACTCATCAATACCAACTCTCGAAATCGCGAAAAAATATCAGCTGTTTTATTCATTTGGTCTCAATGACTTTTTCTATGGAACAAGAGATTTTTTTTCGCGATTTCAGAGTTGGCCCCATAGTAAAAGTTGTTCGTATATAAATATTGTTCGTCGGCTGACGTGTTATGTGTACCCAAAGTATTCGCACTGACTAAAAATTTTTAGAGAAGCTTGTATAGAGTTATACAGCGTGTAAGGGAAACTGAAACCGTGACTTCAGACCATCAATACAAACAACTTATGTTCTGATAAACAAAACCTGCGGAAATGATAACAAAAGGTTTTCCAAGGGGGCAATCCCTGTTACCTTAACAACAGGAATCACTCTTTTCACCTGAATCACAGTAGTCACAATCACGCTTTAATTCCGTTCGCCGACGACCAGTTCCCATATGCAAAGAACAGTTTAGAACTGTTACTGTAGTCACAATAACAACACGCTTCAATTCCGTTCGGTTCTATCGCTAATCACTGTGAAGAACAGTTTGGAACTGTTACTGATGAATTTGTAATCACAGGTAGACCTGTGACTTTTGAGTAACAGTGAAAAAGTAGCAGTTCTTGATTTCTGGCCCATCACCATTGTCTGACTGTTATTGAACAGGTAGCTGTTCCAAAACAGTAAACATTCTGAACTCAGTATTAATTAGTGTTTTTAAGGTACAACTGTACATTATGGCTAAAACCAATATTACTGACCTTGATTTGTATGCTATTTTGGAAATAGAATCAACTTCCACTGTCCAAGAAGTAATTCAACTTTTTATCGGTTTTGGGTTGTAACATTTCAAAAATAGTTATCTTGACGAAAATTGTTTTATTTTTTTAGATCAAGAAAGCCTACAGAAAAAAAGCTTTGAAATACCATCCTGACAAAAACCCAGATAATGCCAATGCTACTGAACTATTCTTACAGCTTTCAAATGCACTGGAAGTGCTACTTGATGAAAAAGCTCGGGTAAGTCAGTGCTGAATATTTGTTAGTTTATTTGATTTTGTTTGACTTGCATGGTTAAGAATTGGTGTAAAGTCACAGTTCCTAATTTTACCTAAAACATTCCCTGAACTGGTATTAATGAGAAATTCTAAACTAATAATGTTATATAACAATATACTACACAAAGAAAGATATACCTATCATAATAAAATATACTTAAAACTATTATAACTACAGAACTAGATCTTTATTAAATTAGTCTTTAAAGCTTAAAATGAGTTGTATTGAGTATATTACTTATAATTTTTGAAAGGGCTTCAAACTAAATATTAAGATCATGTCTGGGGCTTGACCTAAAATAAAGTGATGCAATGACATCAGTAGTAATTTTTAACTTATAAGGACATTTCAGTTTGCATTTCAAGACATGTTCATTGATTAACATAATATAGTGATTGCACATTTCTGCGTATTTTGTTAGTAACTGCACTCCTAACCTTCAATCTCATTGTCAGACAACTAATATCTGCTAAGTAGTAAAGTAATTGAACATGCTGTTTTGGTTTTGGCAGATGTAGATTTATAAATAAAACCTCTACCACTGCAACCCGTGAACGGATCTGGGGTTCAGTACATGGTAGAGACTGTATTGTTTTATGGAGAACGGTTTTCCAAGGTTCCTTTAGTCTGGGTACCCTATTTTTATAATATTTTATGAATGAAAAATAAATTATAGTTTTAAAAATAGCTTTTACTGGTTGTAATTGATTTAAAATTAAGCTTGCTTAAGTCAACATGGTGCGCCGTAGGAACTTTTAGAACTAGCCTGTTATTATGGCTCCGTACTGAAACAGGATATCCACCATTATAATTATGCGGTTAAAAACTAGCTATCAACTATTTATAAAATTATATCTACAACTTAACCAAATCATAGATATTTTTTTATGCAAGAAGTATGCATATGCATTTCATTTCAACATTAGACCAATATTACCCTACCCTCCGCAGAAAGAAAAAAAAAACCTGTACCACTACAACCCATGACGGGTCTGGGGTTCAGTACATGGTAGAGACTGTACTGTTTCATGGACAACGGTTCTGCAAGGAGGTGACTTGTCCTAGGTCACGCTCGACCGCCAGATTTTTCCCCTTATTTTGAGTACCCTATTTTTATAATATCTTATAGAGGCTGGGTGGGCCCCAGGAGGGTCCTAGATCCTATATGATCCATCTCCCGCTGCAAACAGACTAAATAAAAATCATGGCCTGCAGCGGGAATTGAACCAGGATTTCCGGCATGGTAACTCAGTACTCTACCACTGAGCCACTCCTCTCCCTCCGCAGAAAGAATATCTCTGGATAAACTCTCCGGAACTATAGATAAACTCAATTAATTCTATAACTATCGTTACGGGCTACTGAGTGTAAACTACTGAGTCCTCTAAACAAGCTTAAACTTTTTAAAATAAAAGGAAAGCTTTAGAACACTTATAGTCACAGCATCCAGAGTGATAAAGCTGTCCTGCCCTAAGCTCACCCTGCCCAGGATTAGACATTAGACAGAATTAAACAAAATATGGTTACTACAAATAGCCTTACGGAACGATTGCGGTCGAACTGACAAAAGTTATATCCTTTCATACCTGAGTGAATCCAGTTTAAGCAATTATAAAATAAAACTCATCCCATTATAACTTTTTTTTTTTAGCCTGACATCATAACTAATCAGCTGTCGAGAATCCTTGAATTTTGCAGATAAATACAACCAGAATGGCTCTCTTAATTATTTATTTATAAATTTTGAATAAGCTCACATTTGATAACTTTCTGCTCTTTTTTTAGGTACTTTCAAATTTCTTTAATTTTAATAAAATATTTAAAGAAATAATTTAAATTTAGTCTTGTCATTTATTTATTTTACAGTTCACTTCTCGTTGTGACGATGCTGAAAGTGAATTCTTGATTATTTTTTTTTACCACTCCAGTCAATTGAGTGGGTAACATAATTAGATCTTATAATGTTAGTAAGATTTATATTTAAATGTTTTATATCTGTAAAATTTCCAAATTCTTATAAATACTTCTATTTTTCAGTTAGCTTACGATAAATTATATAATGCCAAAAAAGCAGCCAAAATCAGGAATCTTGAGCTTGATTCTCACAGGAAAAAGCTCAAAGAAGAATTGGAAGCTAGAGAGAGGCAGGCTGCTCAGGATTCGTTCATGCGGTTTGGGAATAAAACTGCCGAAGAAAAATTAGTAGTAATTATCATATTCTTAACAAATAAATTTATTTAAATATGATATATTTTTACTCTGACATATAATATTGTTTACTGCATATTACTTAATTTGTTGTATGTATTATAAGATAAATTAAATTCGATCAAAATTGCAATTACCATTGATCAATATCAAACTTGAAATGATATTGTTCAGAGCGTAATATAATTTTAGAAAAATATCACATCCATAGCTGAGAAAAATGTACATAAATGTATTTACTGACCGAAGTTAATGTAAATTTTTCTATTTGGAATAATTTTCCTATGATTTGTCTTATTTTAAAAACTGTATTCCACGAATATAGTTTTTAAAAGTTCATTTATCAAATAATATCAAAAATAAAAAATTGCAGGCAGAAATCGAAAGACTCAGGAAAGAAGGTTCCAGGCAGTTGAAAGAAGAAATGGAATTTATAAAGAAAAAAATTTTAGAAGAGAGGGAGCTAATGACGGGAAATGTAGATCCTTCATTATTCAGGTTGAAGGTCAAATGGAAATGTGAAAAAAATGATGAGACTAATGGTGGTTACAATACAGAGAATCTCGTCAAAATGTTTTCGAAGGTATGTATTTAGTCTTTAAACTTTTTATAATGTATTAGGAGAATGTTTATCTATTCTTCTATATGTTTGTTTATTACAAATTATCAGCGAAAGGTTATGAAGTGTGACCAGGTTGCGGGGTTTTCGGTCCAAGGTCCAAATTGATTTAAATAAACTATTGTCCAAAGAAAAATGTTGTATTCTTATATTATACATCAACGATAACATAATGCCAACACCAACGACGTAACCATAATATATATCGTAACACCACCAACGCTGAGCCGCAAAGATACGATAAGGTAAAAACAATTAAATTTGGCAATTGCTTGGCCATATAACCCACTTATGCACATCCGTATGGAATGACGGTCCTCAGTTAAGTGAGGTAAGATAGGTAGAGACACCTGACGGACGAATTTAGCAAACAAAAGAATACTCGTTACACACTCCCCTCCAGCGATTAAGTCCGTCGGGTTGGATAAAATAATTTAAGTTTTGAGGGATGCCATAAGCCTATTATCTTTCCATCTTCATCTCTCAGTTTACAGGATCCACCACCCGTAACGGAAACAACCGTAAAAGGGCCTTCATATTTGGGGTTCAGTTTAGCAGCGAGTTTATCAGCTGCCGACGATAGCTGAAACCTCATCTTTAAGACTTGGTCCCCCGGTTGGAAACGATCTTTTCGGCGTCTCAAGTTATAACGACTGCTCTGATTTAGACTTGCCTTCAGAGAGTTTTCCTCGGCTATATGATGAACTTCAGGCAGTCTGCCCACTTTAGCGTTCACCAAGCAGCATGTTCGTCTGTGCGAGCCACTAGGATATCATCGTCGTTAGCTTGATGTAGAGGCCTCAGTTCTCTACCAAAATTTAAGAAGGCAGGACTGAACTTAGTCGAATCTTGAACGGCGGAATTTAAGGCAAACTGGATCTCTCCTAGTTTTTCGTCCCAGCGTTGGTGTTTCTTCCCTAGGTACGCTACGATAAGTTGCTTGATATTCCGATTCGCTCGTTCTGTCGGATTTGCCTGTGAATGGTAAAGAGGAGTAGTTTCTCTCTTGATTCCAAACTCCTTAGCCACTTCAGTTACAAGATTACTGACGAAGTTCTTCGCATTGTCGGAAATTACTTTATGCGGTGTGCCATATCTGTATATTATGCGGGATTTCAGTTTATTTACAATAACCGAAGAGGTAGCTTTTCTGATGGGACATAATTCCACCCATCTACTAAATAAATCTACAAACACTAGTAGATATACATTGCCTCTAGAACTCCTAGGATAAGGACCCATAATGTCAACTGACACCATTTCCCACGGCTGCTTGTTATAGCGAGGGAACATTAACCCACGAGGTGGCGTGTTATTGGGTTTGACCTTCTGGCATAACTCACACTGCCTCACATACTGGCTTATATCTCGGTATAATCCAGGCCAATAATATAGCCTACTAACCCTAGAAACAGTTTTATCTATACCCAGGTGGCCTGACTGCGGTAGATCATGATTTTCATATATTATTGCTCCCCTTAAATGTCTAGGAACGACAACTTTCCATTCCTCACTGGGGTCTTCTAGCTCTCCCTTCAAAGGATTCTTTCGATGGTATAATAGCTGTCCATCTTTTATCGACCATCCAGGGTGGAGTTCTGGGGACTTCTGGACTCGATAAAATTTCTGATTATACCATTCGTCGGTCGCTATGAAAGTTCCTGAAGTCGAAACTGATTCGGTAGAAGAATTAGGATCGGAACTGGTAGAAAATACGGTGATTGCAGCAATTCGTGATAGGGCATCGGCCACTGTGTTGAGTTTCCCCTTTCGATATTCCACCTTGTAGTTGTAAGGCTGCAAGCGAAGAGCCCATCTAGCCAAACGACCTGAAGGGTTTTTCAAGTTCAGTAACCACTTCAGACTGGCGTGGTCAGTTATTACAGTGAATGGATAACCTTCCAAGTAATGCCTATTCTTCTCGATACCAAACAGAACTGCGAGGCATTCCTTTTCGGTTACGGTATAATTCCTTTCAGCTGAACTTAAGGTACGAGAACAAAAAGCGATGACTCTTTCTTCGCCATCTTGTATTTGAGTCAAGACCGCTCCAAGACCTGTATCACTGGCGTCAGTCTGTAATTGAAAAGGCTGTTTAAAGTCTGGCCTAGCTAATATTGGTGCTTCAGTCAGTGCTGACTTGAGAGCATTGAAAGAGGCGTCCTGCTCTTCTGACCAGATCCATTTAGCGTTACGCTTAAGCAAAGCTGTTAGCGGAGAGACAACTGTGGAGAAGTCTTTAATAAAACGGCGATACCATCCTGCCATTCCAAGGAATCTTCTGAGCTGCCCAGCGTTGGTGGGAGGAGGAATCGAAGTAACGGAACCAACCTTATCTGGATCTACACTCAAGCTATCACTATTAACCAGATAGCCCAAGTACCTAACTTCATTACAACCAAATTCACATTTTTCCGGGTTGATACGCAGACCTGAGGCTTTAAGGCGACTGAACACTTCCCTTAGCATATCCAAATGCAGTTTGAAAGTTGGTGTGCAAACCAAAATATCATCAAGAAAAACTACCACGTAAGGGTAAAGTTCGGGTCCAAATATTGCATCGGCTAACCTCTGAAAGGTAGCAGGTGAATTCGTCAGCCCAAAGGGCATAACTTTAAACCTGAATAGTCCTCTGCCAGGAACTGTAAACGCAGTAATGTCTTTACTAGTTTCGTCGGCAAGGGGCACTTGCAAAAATGCTTGCTTGAGGTCAAACTTGGAGAGATATCTAGCCTGTCGAAGTCCGTCTAAGAGAGATGTCATATTAGGCATAGGATAGGAATCTTTACAAGTGACTTCATTAACCTTACGAAAGTCTATACAGAAACGATAACCCGATCCCTTACGAACCATGACTACCGGGGAAGACCATGGAGATTGGCAAGGTTCCACTAAGTCTTCATCCAACATTCGGTCTAACTCCTGGTGCATTGCCTCAAGTACTTTGGGTGAGTAATGGTAGGAGCGCTGCTTGATAGGTTGGGCATCCAGAACATCTACCTTATGGCTAATGCGCGTCGTTAATCCTGGAGAATCTTGGAGAATTCGCAAACCTTCACTGACTATTCTATCCAGATCCACCCTTTCTGAGGGATCAAGTGAACTAATGCCGCATATTTTTGATGTTTCCTCTTCTACTAATTGAACATCTTGACGAAACGAGAACTTATGGTCGGGGTCATCTTGAAACCACCATGTCGCTTCACGATGATTAGTACTCATATTTGTGTTAACGATAAAATCTAACCCTAAAAGAAACATAAATGGAAGCTTGGTTAAAACGTAAAGCTTCGTGTCATATGACCGGTACCCAACGGTAATTGAAATGGAGAATCTTTCATCAACAATACCAGAGCTTCCATTAGCGACACAAATATTAAATTCGGGAATTTTCTCAACTTCATATCCCAATTTAAGGAGAATCTCAACCCCTTCTGGTCCAACAAATGAGGTAGTGGAACCAGGGTCAAACAGGGCCAAGTAGGACAGGCCTCCTTTGTCAGGTTTCCCTATTCGGAAATCAATATAGTGCTGTTTAGGAAACGGTAAACGATAACAAGATACGGTAGAACTTTCGGGAGAATTATATACGACACAAGGAGAAACGATATCAGATTTAGCGGTACAAAAAGGTAAACGATAAGGCACGGTAATAGGTAAATCGGTATTTGGTGGGTCAGCTGAAACCGTGGGAATAGGAATGACCCTCACTTCCGATTCCCTTGCACATTTCCCGGAGTACATTTAGGACATGCGTGAATGGAAACTCCTGGGTTACCACAACGGTAGCAAAACAGCTTTCGTGGTAGCGGACACCTGGAATAAACATGCGGTCCACCACAATTCCAGCAAATTAATTTCTTAGCTGGTAGAGCCGGTTTTGAGCCTTTTAGACACGTTTTCTCGTAGAGAATCGGTTCGGTACTATTTCTTGATTGTACATCAGTCGGAGAGAATACCAGTTTCTTAGAGCCAACTGCCTGAATTTCGAACTGGTCGAATTGAGGATCGTGATTCGTTGTGTTAGCAGCAAAATCGGTTTGTTTTTCCAATGGCGAAACAGTAAAAATTCCCGGAGATATTTGTTCTTTTCCGGAATTGGATTTGTTATATCGTCTAGTGGAATTCGCAGAGCGGGATTTTTCTATAATAGGCTTTTCTGATCGGCCTTCTTGAGCCATCATCTCATATACTCTAGTTCGTTCAGTGACGAAATTAATCAAATCCTTATAAGAGGGAATATCTGCTGATTTTATTCGTTCTTCGAATGCTTTTCTAGTCCCTGGGTCTAAATTATTAAGAGCTAAATGAAGTTTAATGAAATCCCCCATGTCTTCAATGCCTAAAGCCGATAACGCAGAAAAATTATTTTCATGCTCAGATAAAAATCTCTGCAAATTAGACGCTGAAGAATTGTTTAAAGGCGTAAAATCCATCACCTTCTTGATATAAAATCTGGCTAGTCGCCTTTTATTTTGATAGCGAGAGACCAATGCGTCGTAAGCGAGCGAATAATTAGCTTCGTCTAATGCGAAGCCCGAGATAAGCGACAGAGCTTCATCGCGTAAGCTACTACGTAGATAGTAAAATTTCCTAATGGTCGATAGAGATTCTTCCCTATGAACCATAGAATCAAATAGGGAATAGAATCCATTCCAGTCCTCTAATTTCCCTGAGAATATCGGTAAGTCAATTTTCGGTAGCTCCTGAGGAATAGAATGAGAAAGGACAACCACAGGTTTATTCTCAGGAGGGCAGGTAGATTGTACCACTTTGTTATAATTCGCTTTAGTAATATCAACTAAATCGTTAAATGAATTTTGTACTTCTGTTGTCTCGAGTTTTTCACTTTTGTTCTTTATACTTGCATTAAATATCCGAATTTTTGATTGAATTTCTTCAAATCGGATTTCATTTTTGAGCAAGCGGTCATAAGCGGGTTTAAAAGCGGATGCTGAATCGGTACTCAAAGATTTGGATTTTGTGAAAATGGATTGAACTGCGGCAAAAATATCCTCCCTCTCTGACACTAGAACGACTGGATCACCCATCGTGACAATAAATCAAGACGTTACCCAAAGTTACAAAAAAATTGCCAAAGAAATTAAATGTTGAAAAAAATACAAACAGAACCTTTAAAAGTCGTAAAATACTGAAAATTAAATTAATAAAATTATATTAAAAATAACAAATTAAATTAAATCGGTAAGCGTCCTTTACAAACTTAATATATAATTTTTTCATATGTCAGCCATAGATAAACAAATATTTTCCTTTTAAAAGGAAACACAAGATAATGCTAAATAGAAACAAACATCAGCTGTTGTCTCTAAGTGAACTTAATGCTTACTTGCTAATCTATCACATGTTCAATTCAACTATTTAAACTTACGGTAAAAATACAAAATAAAATCATATATTAGTAGATTTTAATTTTCAAAACATGTGTTAAACAAAACTAAGTCGTTCTACGACCTTAAGTAAAAATTCCTGATTTTTGTTGTTGATACAAATTATAAATTAAAAATAATTATCTTTACATTTCCAAAATTGCGTCTAAGACAAACATTTAGCTTCAATCAACAGAAATTTAGTACCTTCAATTAATACGATAATTATATTTAAACATTAGAAAAAAATATTAAAGTATTGTTTGGAAAAATTATTCTGTTACTATTATTATAAAACTATTATCAGTTAACTTCACTATTTCAAAAAAATGTTAATATAATAATTAAATCTTCAACTAATAACTTATCTGTAGATTTTTCTTTTGTAGTCCCTGTATTCGAGCGCCATAATATTTGTGACCAGGTTGCGGGGTTTTCGGTCCAAGGTCCAAATTGATTTAAATAAACTATTGTCCAAAGAAAAATGTTGTATTCTTATATTATACATCAACGATAACATAATGCCAACACCAACGACGTAACCATAATATATATCGTAACACCACCAACGCTGAGCCGCAAAGATACGATAAGGTAAAAACAATTAAATTTGGCAATTACTTGGCCATATAACCCACTTATGCACATCCGTATGGAATGACGGTCCTCAGTTAAGTGAGGTAAGATAGGTAGAGACACCTGACGGACGAATTTAGCAAACAAAAGAATACTCGTTACAGAAGAAGAAATTTTTTCTAAATCTATTAATATGATCTCTGCCTTTTCCATTGGTAGCCATTTTGTAAAATGTTGACCTATTATCCAAAATTTTATTTGTGCAAACGTTAATACCAAATTCTAGATAAATATTAAATTTCTTCGTTATCACATCACCATTAGAGTATCATGGCAGTAATAGTCTGGGTTAGCCCAAGGAAGATTCTCCAGGTCTCTCAAAAGTTAATACATGGTCTGTTCACAGAATAATTTAATTGCCACAGCGGGTCTCGAACTCAGGGCATAGAGATCAGTAACTCTCTCAGTACTCTTGCTCCATGACATTAATTATGCAGTCATTATACAATGCCATATAATGTAATTTCTATAACTTGGCTTATCTTAAACGGTTTTTCTATTGAACCATGTTTGTGATGGTGTGATTACATAATATCTGATAAATTTACAATAGAATAAGCAAGTTGAATTATTAGTCCTTTCATATTTTTAAAATAGTGGAATCAAAAGTCTTTGTATGTTTGGTCGTGGGGTTTAACGGTCTACAACTTGGAGAAGGGCATAATGAGACTTCAGAGGAACTTAGGCTGGACAATTATTTAAATAGTGGGATAACCTTACTCTCAACACAGCTTCAGACAGCACTATTATCAAATAGCTAGTATTTGACAGTATTCATATATATTTTTTTATTCGTTTTAAATTCTTTCAATTTTTACATTAATTTGTTAGTTGATTGTTTTAAATAAATTAAACATTATGAATTTGTTTTGTCATGTATTCATTGTTATCAAAGTATGTACGAAAGCAATTTATTGAACATGTAATATCATACATCGGCTCCATGACACATATTGTTGTGACTTACACAGCTTTCAATTCTTTCTTCAGAAAAGCCATAAAAAAGGAAATTGATGCTTTTTAGCAGTCGACTTTTTAGGAAATAATCCAAGATATTGATAAGAACTGAATGTAGGTCTAGTATTGTTTTATTTGAAGATTTGACTAGAACAAATTTATGAAAAAATCACTTATTTATTCTAATTTATAAATCACAATGAGTGAATAAAGATACTAATGTTTAAAAATGTTTGTTTGTTTTTTTAGTATGGGGACGTAGAAACAATTGTTGTTTCTCAAAAAAAGAAAGGAAGTGCACTTGTGGAATTCGTCAAAGTAGATGCTGCTGTGAGTTAAATATTTAATTGATTTTAATCTAATCTGAATATTCTAATCATTTACATTTCTATCTATATACTTATTACATCTAATTATTATTATTACCCTCATCTAATTATTATATGGTTTTTATATTTGTTGGCTTACTTAAAAGAACTTTTAAGGACAAGTATGGTTTACAGACATCAAATATAGCTTTTGTTTCATTGTTTAATTATGCTAATAAGTATTAAATTTATTATTAAAAGATAGAAAAAAGTTTTATTGTTGTTATATATTACTTAGCTTTTATTTCATTACCATGCCTCTTTTGTGCAACAGATAAAAGCATTGCAGCTCGAGAAAGGTTTAATAAACAATCCATTGACTTTGACTTGGCTAACAGGTGAACCCCCCACTCAGTTCAAAAGAAAAATGATGGAGACAAATTTGACATACCGTCAGCCATTTATTAATTTTGAAGGAATTCAAAGTAGACTTTTTCCTTCAGCTGAAACATCTAACAGCAAAAGCCACAGGCCTATCTACAATCTACCAAAGGTATTAATTTTAATAAAGATATTAATTATAAAAAAGTTTATTTATAATGTAAAAGAGTTGCGGGATATTTAGTTCAAGCTTTTTTTTAGCTCCGGTGCTATATGTTATTACTTTTTAAATTGAAAGGTAATAGGAATATTAAGATGTATAACATGGCTTGTAAAATACAAGGTATTTTTCTTAAATTTATTTTATTAAACGAGTAAATTATTAATTATGCAGTCCTTTGGAGAGGGTGTACAAAGGTCGTCCTGAGCCCATGCGATGTCAGGTTCTCATGATAGATCCCTATCCTAATTATGCCTGGATAGGCAAAATTTAGAACTTCCATTGTTGTATTGTCCGATCAGCAACAGTAGCTAGCATAAAGTGACGTTTAATAAATATTCAATAAGTTACTGAACCAACATTTTATGGTATATAAGTTAATGATAAATATCTAAGGAACAGAAGTATTTTTATCGTAGGTAGTGTTTGTAAAATACTTGGAATTACCCTGTAGTTGGCATTAATTATTTATTTCCAATGATATCTGAAATATTAAAATTATTTCGCATGTGTGTTAAATTTTAAAATTTATATTAATGTTATAATCAGCACATTTAATGAGTTAATATTGAAGATATCCGATTTTCTTTAAATAAATAGATCGGTAAGTGAGCTATCATAAAATCATTTATATTTTCATAATTAGCACTTAGATAGCCTAATAATTGATCTTAACCAAGGTATGAAATAAATTCTGTGATGTATAAAATATTAAAATAAATAAATATGTATTAGCACGATATTAAAAGCAATAATATTTTTATAATCAACAACTTTGATCGATAACCTATTAAACATCAAGGCTAACTGACTTTTAAAATAAATCTATATGTTAGGGCATGTATCTTATTGTCAAAATAATTTTTGAAACTTACAGGTGCTATAATATGTAATAATAATAGGTACTTAATACCAAAGATATTTATCTTTACATAACTTTAATATCGATATTGAAGCTCTTTTTGGTAATAGACCTGAATATCGGTGAAATATGTTATGAAAAATATTCCTTTTCAATGAGGTTTAACCTTAGAAAAGCATATTACTGATTTGAGTACTTTTTTTGCTCAACTCATGTTTTGACATCTGTTTAATTATAGAAAGTACTTGACATATGTTGAGTAATTACTCACTAACTTTTTTCCTATTAACTACTCAAATTATGAAAAATATTCAAGAACTCACATTTTTAATAACACTTTTCTAATTTTTTTATATATTTTAATGGCAGTTGCAATTAAAATAATATTTTGATTTTTCAGGCTAAAAATTATGATCAAGGCGATGCTGATGCAGATTTCGAATCGATGGTGCTAAGAAAGATGAAAGAGGCTGAAGAAAGTAAAAGAAAGGCTGCAGAGATGAATGAATAACATATGTATTAATAGTTAGACTTAGTTGATTGTTATACAAACCTCCAGTTATTTATTCTAAATTTATGATAATATGTAAATAAATAAATATAGTCTTTTTTATTTTAGCCATTTTGTCAGGCCAGGAGCTAACAGATTTGTTCAATTTAGTTTTAATTACCATTTAAGAAAATAAACAGACAAACAAAATCATTACAGAATTTTGTTTGGAGCGAGTTAATTGTATTGAGGGAAGTGGAATCATGTCATTCTCGTAGTTTGTTTTTGAAATGGAGTTGTAATGTAAGCAATAGCTCCATTTCAAGCTAATGCGTGACTGATTCTGCATGAGAATACAATTTTGCTTCCTTAAGTACAAGCAACTTATTTTGAACAATGTTCGACTTGACCACTTATTCACTGGGGCTGCAGATATAGTGTATCATATTCATATTCCTATATTTTAATTGCAGATCCTAAATCATGGTTCTAACTGTAAAAATGATCGGTAGGTGTGCCATCCTCTACTTACTCAATAAAAAATAAATGATTTTACATTGTTACTTCTACCTCCATTCTGACAGGCGTTTTTATTTTTTTATCTTAGGTGGATTTCCCTTCTAGTACAAGCTTAAACCTTTTTGACAATTTTAAAAATGTATTGATTTAAGAAAAAAATATACTTAGAACTAAATAAGTAAACACACACATACCTATGGGGATTAAATCACATACAAATAGAATCAATCAATCAACCCTATTACATCAAAAGAACAGTAGATTTTAGAAGTATATATTAGAGTAGTTAGGTTGGAGAAGTGGTCAATAATGAAATAAGTGGCTAGACCTGGAGAGGTAGTATTCATCGATAGTATAAAATTGAGAATACTGAGGACTATCTTTGCTCTTTGGTGACTAGGTGAAAACACGATGCCTACCTTAGGTTTATAGCAGTAGATGTTTTTTACTTATGGGAAAGGAAGTTCTACAGAGGAGCTCCAGAAGCTGCATCTACACCTGAGGATAGTGCATCCAGCCTTCTACATTCTGAAACCTAGAATTTAGCAAGAGCAAAATTACTCTTGTAGACCAGCAGCCAGGGCTTTAGGTCGCGAAAAATTGAAGAGCTGCATTTTTGATATGTTGTAAGGGCATGTCTGAGTAGTGTAAATCCAAGTTTGCAACCCAAAAAACGGATGGGAAAACTTGGTGGCCGAAAAACCTCGAAATTTTAATTCAGTTCTTTGCCTTTATGTCCTAATCAGTGCGTTTTTCATAAAAAAACATTGACCATGTTTAATGTAGAATCAAATTTTCTACAATTTGAATCCAACCGCAGCTCTGTAGCTCTAATAGATTCTCAGTTACACCCCTTTGAAAATTGGTAATTTTTTCGAAAAAGCCCAAATTTTAAGTTTTGGCCGACTTTGGTGGGGAACACAGGAAGGAGTGATCCTGCGATGAAAGTCAAGGGGAATAAAGCTGTAGTAAATTTAATTAGCTTGGTCATTTTTTTCAAACAGTCCAAATAACTCAGAATCTATTAGACCTACAGAGGTGCGGTTGGATTCCAATTGTAGCAAATTTAAAAATGTAATCTAACCACCTATGTTTTTTTTCAAAAATACACCGATTAGGAGATATAGGCAAAAAACTGAATTAACTCCGAAAAGTTTAAGGTTTTTCGGCCACCAAAAGTTTTCCCATCAGTTTTTTCGGTTGCAAACTTGGATTTATACTAGTCAGACATGCCCTTACAATATATCAAAAATGCAGCTCTCTTCAATTTTTTGCGACCTTTAAACACCTGGCCGCTGGCCTAATGGTTTTTGGAAGAAGAATAAATCCTCTGGCAGACATGTTGTGGAGATATGGTCAGAGGAGATTAGAAAATTACAAATCAAGAGCAGTACACAAGGAGTCCGGTTTAATCCTAGTGATGAGGCTTGCAAGACAGGACCCTGCATTTAAGTGGAGTGTTAAGCTAATAATAATAAGTTAATGCAGGTGAAATAAGTATTAACATATTTATTTCAAAACTATATTGAATATATAATATATATACAAATAATGCACTTAATATGGCTCATAGACACACTTGTAACAATATTTTTTAGTTTATACTATGGTTTCTGCGTGGCCTCGACTAAAAGCAGCAAATCTGTGAGCTTTTCAATGTCCATTTTATTGATTCCAAATGCCTCTATCTACAAAATACAATAGTTGGTAATTATTATTATTTCATATTCAATATTAAATTTCTGGAATAGAAATAATTTGGTTATAAGTAATCGAAACATTTCTGAATGCACAATCAGTAAGCAATTTATATTTTAAAAACGGTATATTTTAAATTAAATCCTTTTAAGCTTTGGATGTTTTGAATAGTTTGTAGTAAAGGACTATAAGCCTCCACAAACTTCAAAATTAAAGTTATTTACTATTTACTAATTAATATAAATATATAATTAATAGCGGTCAGTTAGACCCCGTCCATTCTTGCTTTAGCCTTCTGCTGCTACAGCCCTGAAGATGACCCACAAAGTGGGTCGAAACGTCGGCACATAATTAAATAAGTAACCACTTATTTAGTGTTTTTATTTGACTGCACCCCCAACTATTTTCTTCCTTATGTCTATCTTCCAGTCAACCATCCCCTCGCTTCTAATGCTTATTCTATTAGTCAGGGAGTCCAGCAACTCACCATTAAATTGAAGCATACTTTAAAGATTTCACCTGGATAGAATTTTGTATTTTGTGCATGTAAAATTAAAGCTACAAGAATGCTATATTTTATTCGCTTTTGTCCATGGATAGGAATATTATGGTAAACTTATATCAACCATCTAAAATTGAATTAAATGAAACACTGAAAATTCTCATGACTAGCTGTTTTCTAACATAATTGAGTCTTCAAGGATGCTGGAAACCCATGTTTATTCCACTATAAAAGCTCAAGTTTTATGTGACATAAATACATACTTCAACAAAACAAATAAATAAAAATTACCCCTTTAACATAAGCGTTAATATCTAAAAGCAACTGTAATCTTATCTTGTTATCATCTTCGACTCTTCTGTCATTTGGAACAAGATTACTTGATCTGTCTCTTGCCTTTTTTAATCTACGCAAGCTCTCTTCTGTCTTTTGCACTGAATCGAGTACATCCGAAACAGAAGAGTAATACCTATAAAAAGAATAAAATTAGTGTAAGTTAATGCTTTGTAAAACTAAGTTATTAGACATACATAAAATTAATCCACTACATAGTGCTATCTTGATTATTACAAATAAAACGAGGGAGTGCTATTTGAAATAATTGTCTTAATTAAGTAATTATAAATGGTTAGCGGTCCTGGAGGGCAACCCTCACATCGGTGTTTCTACCTTAAGGAACTCACGATGAGGTTTTCACATGAACGTCAAGGCAGAATGATTCCAGTACCCAGCCTTCTTATTGACTTTTTTTTTAATTACCAACTTCTTCCATTGGAAAGCAATGTTTTTATAATATTATTCATATTATAAACTTCAACCCATGAAGGGTATTCAGTTCAGATAGTAGGGTCTGAATTGTTTCTAAGGCAATGACCAAGCAGGGAAGTGATTTATTAAGATCATTCTCAACCATCAGATTTTTCCCACATTTAAGATGAAGTGATTCCCAGAAGGGTCTTCAGATCCACAGTCAAATCACAGCTGTTAACCAAATAAATAATTTGTTTAATATTGGCCCTGAAGATGACCTACAAAGTAGGTCGAAACATGGGCACAAATAAAAAATAAGTACCCACTTATTTAGTGTTTAATTCGCCTGCAACCCCAACTATTTCCTTCCTTACACAAATAAATAATTTATCGGCCACTGCCAGTCTCAAACATGGAATCTTAACCCTTTGGCGACCGAATACAGCGGGGTTTGAGCGGGCCGGCTGGACTAAGCGGTAGGGATGGCAACTGTGCCAGCTGCACCGACTACTTTTTGACTCTGAAATCGTGTTTTTTTCTTTAATTCCTCATAGTTTCCCATCATCCTTTTTGATCCGTACTTTGGACCGGCACAGGTAGATATAAAACTTTTTTTTTTATCTAAGCTTATTTTTTATATAATTTTTTTAAATATGAATATTAATTTTTTTAAAAGCTAAAATTTCATTTGAGTGTGATAAATGCCGAAACACACGAAAGTAACGGTAGCAGACACAACAAACAAAAAGTAATATAGCCAAAAATGGATTCTCATAAATCTGTTGTCAAAAAAAGTACTTAAGCTTATGATGGGGAAAACTAGATGGCGCTGGGAACAGAACTACTATAGTAGCTTATGGTCTAGAAATGAGAAAAGGAAAACTATTATAATAGTCCATGGTCCGTGGAGCCCACCTGACACCGGACTATAGAAGTCAACGATCCCAGTGGCACGGCGCGCTCGGACTATTATAGTAGTTCACGGTCGCTAAAGGGTTAACCTATGTACTGACCTATCTCACTCCCTTTTATTCACAATAACCCTTTTAATACCCCATTGGATTCCTTTCAATGAGAATTACATCCATACTCCAAAATTTTACTTTCAGGCCAGCCATATATGTAGGGGTGTACCACAGACATTTACCTCTACTCTCCGCCTCAAGAGGTAAACCTCGTCGTGTGCCACTACATGCAAAAAAACTCCAGACGTGAACAGACAGACCTCTGGAGGTAAACTCACAGATTGGAGAAACTACCCCAGAGGTGACCAAACCTCCGCGTGAGTGGAGATGCAGCATAGGCAAAACTAGTAGCTAAGTTGAGGTAAATTTGTGCAGTTTGACTCTGAGGTATACCTTTGCATTACATCTTTACATGTATGGCCGGCCTGTTATGTGTTATTAAAAAAGTGAAAAAATAAAAAACTAGATCAAAATATCTTACTGTTTAGTAATGATAGAAAACATTGTAGTCAGCCAAAAGGAAGTCTTCAAATGATTTTTATGTTTCTCATAAAACTGTCCAGGAGTTTCCAATATGTGAACAACATAGGTGCAAGGCTTTGTCGGTGGTTCTCTGTTCGTCCGTCTAAACAATCTAGGAATGTCATTAACCTGCCTGATGAGTAACACACTGTTTCCACTTAATGCTTTGATGATAGCTTCATTTAATAAATCTAATTGGCTTTCCAGTTCACAGCCGCTTTCTTCTAAACTTTCTGGAACATCAAAATGTTTAATTATTCTATAGTTTCCTAAAATTATTGATAATGACGTAAATGGGGAAGAAAAAAATAAAAACACATTGGATTCTTTATTAAATAAATTAGCAATGAGCTGATTTAAAAATCAAAAAGGCTAGGAGACACGTCATAATACAACATACCCTAGTGTTTATTTAATTTAAAACTGCACATTACTTAAATTAACTGCATTTGTTTGCATTTCTCACTCTTTTTACTTTCTTGTAATTGATTAAGAAAGTATTATTACCAGGTCAAAGTTCTAATAAGCAATTTTCAACAGAACTATGTTTTAGAACATTCCGAGTCCAAAAAATGTTTTAATGTTCATTGATCTGTGAGTGCTATAATTTTCATCAGAAAGAGTCATTCAATTGGACATCCTGTGTGCGATATCCAAAATATGAGTTTTTTTATGGACTTTAGCATGAAAATGATTTTAATGACATTTACCAAGTCTTTTACATAAAGCCCTTAGCTATTCATACATCAATTAAATCCTCGAGAAAATGGATGAAAACAAAATTATTATGAAAAGAATATTTTGTTTGTACATAACTCAAAAAGTGCCCATTTTATACATTACTTTACATTTTATGATCTACTTTGTATCTTAATTGTTTGTAATGCAATAAAATCATTATAAAAAAACAAAAACAACTAAGCTAAATAATCTTTAATAGCAAAGATCCAGAATACAAGACATAGAAGCCATGTTTTTATTTTCTTCTACTAGGAAAAGAAGTTGAGTCAAAATATCGATATGCAGTTTTTCAACCGATATAAGATTGAGAACCCCATATGTTCTCATGTCATATCTGTTCAAAAGCTAGTTAAATCTCCTACCTATAAAGAAAAAAAAGCATTTCAATCATACCAATTTTAATGAAGAAATAGGATATTAAACTTCAATCATGGATCAATAAAGTACAGTAATTCCTTGTATTTTGAACTTAAATCATTGCTAATATTTATGTTCAAGGAACTGCTAATATTTATGTTCCTCGTTAATTACAGGATGTCTACATTTCACGATGGTATACTAGTAGGTAAAACATATTAGTTATTATATTTAATTATATTTGTAATTCAATTTAATCCAGAAGATATTTATAACACTACATGATGGTAAATATATAATATATATAAGACAAAAGTAATTTAAAAATATGACATAGGTTTAGCAAATGAGAAATCAGCAGTCTAAAAAGATAATAAAACATAATTACGTGCTAGCAGTTGCAGAGTGTGCTCACTGACTTTGAATAACTTTTCAATGACAGATTTTTTGAATTCTGGTAACAAAGAGAGAAGCTGTTGTATATCACTATATAAAAATACCAAAAAATCAACATCAGCTGTTTTCGAGGTATCCTGAAAGTCAATAAAAATAATGAGAGGAAAATAGAAAAAAACCAAAAAAAAAACGAAAACAACAGAAAACTACTAACTGGATTATGCGCAAAGCTCTTCGTCCATCTAGTGAATCTTGATATTATTTGTAAGCTCAGTTTCCAAAATTTGTGAGCTATTGGCCTGAGAAAAATACCTTCTTCCCAACATTTGTTTAATGATTTCCAAACAGTTTCAGTGGCGACTAATTTCCATTTATCTGATTTAGACAACCAATCATCGCTTTGAAAAGACATTTCCAAATCCCTTACAATCTCTTGAAACCTGAAAAGTTTAATTTATAGAATAGAATAGAAAAGTAACTTTATTCTGGGACCAATTCCCTTTAGAATAGCAGATATGAACAGAAAAAAAAACATAATATTTATCTGGCCAGAAGGCTAAATGTTACAAATCATAAAGCGTGTAAAACATGACAGAAAACAATTTAAAAAGAAATATATAAACAAAAATAATAGTAAGTCAATAAGCTGGGAAGCTAAGAGGTGTTGAAAAAGCAAGGATTTGAATAATGATAGAGAGGGAGTATGACGGATATTAGGAGGGATTGAGTTCCACACTGTGGTGGAGCGGGCGAGAAAGGAACGTTCGAATGCTTTAGTTTTGTGTGAACGTATATAGAGATCAGAAAGGCGGGATCTTGTTTTATAGTGTTGAACTGAGGATTTGAATTGGAGGTGACTGTACATATATGAAGGGTGTTAAGAGTGAATGGATTGGTATAAGAATGAACAGAGGAAATATTGTCTTCGGAAGGAAGGGAAGAGCCACTTTAACTCATCATAGAGGTGGGAGACGCGCGATCGCTTCGGAGTACCAAGCACAAATCTTAGAGAGCAGTTCATTATTCTCTTTAGTCTGTCTTCAAGCATTTTAGAGAGGCCTCTATATACCATGCTACAATAGTCAAAGTGGGAGAAGATGAGAGAAGATACGAGAAGCTTACGGGAAGATTGTGTACGGAGATGACGAGAACGATGGAACAACTTCAGGGAACTAATTGACCGTTGGGATATCTGGGAGAAGTGGGATTTCCAAGAAAGGTTTTGGTCGATGGTGATGCCTAGGTTTTTCACAGAGGAGGTAATCGTGATAGGATGATCGTTTAGGAGTAATGTTGGGAGGGTGTGGATGGATGTAAGGAGGGAATTGGAACCTAAAACAATGGCCTGAGTTTTCATTGCGTTCAATTCCAGTTTGTTCAGCTTTGCCCAGGCACAGATCCTATCTAGGTCTTCCTGAATACTAGCGAACGCAATAAATAGCTCGGAAGGAGGAAAGGACAGATATATTTGGAAGTCGTAAGCATATAGATGATGGGAACAGTGGTGAACAAATTTAGGAAGATCATTGATATAGCAGTTGAACAGAAGAGGAGAGATACTTGAGCCCTGTGCCACGCCTGAGGAAAGAGTGAGGAAAGAGGAAAGGGGATGATAAGGAATGGAAACTGCTTGAGATCTATCAGAGAGGAAGGATTGGAACCATCGGATAGAACTGTTAGAAAAGGACATTGATTTGAGTTTGCTAAAAAGGATACAATGGTCCAAGGAATCAAAAGCTTTAGTAAAATTAAGAAGGATAAGCACTGTTAGTTTTTTGTCGTCCATAGCGGTATGTATGTCATTGGTGATTTTGGTAAGTGCCGATTGTGTGGAGAAACCGGGACGGAAACCTGATTGAAAAGGGTCAAGGAGGTTGGACTGTTGGAGGAAATTTGACATTTGTGACTGGACTATTCTTTCTAGAGGCTTGGAAAGGTTGGAGAGGATTAAGATTGGACGGTAGTCTTTGAGTGAGACAGGGTTAGAGGATTTATTGATAGGGTGGACTATGGCTTTTTTCCAGGTGGTTGGGAATACTCCGTTTTGCAGTGAAAAATTGTATATAAAGAGTAGGACAGGTATTATATCAATAAGGCAGGATTTCAGTAGTTGGACAGGAATCCCATTGAAGCCTGTGGAGTTGGAGTGGGATTTCTGAACAGAGGAAATAATGTCGTTGGGTGAAATGTCAGCGAAGTAAAAGTTTGAAAGATGGTGCTAGGGAAAATACGGGAGAGGATGATTTTTAAGTATTAACTGAGGTGGACAAAAAATATGAATTTATTTCATTGGGAGAGGCTGGAAAGGGCCTAGAAGAAGATGAATTAAGAAGAGAAAGATTTCGAAGGAGATGCCATTTGGATTTAGAATCGGGAGCAGATGAAAGGGCTTCATGGAAGTATTTGGTTTTTGCCTGCCTGATTGTCAACTGTGTCAAATTGCGGAGAACCCTAAACGCTTGATAGTCATCAGTTAACCTTGTCCGTCTAAAACGTCTTCAGGCAGCCTCACACTTCCTTTGAAGATCTTTAATTTTTTGACACATCCAGGGAGCAGGCTGGTGACGGAAGGTTGAGGTTTCAGTGGGGCATGGGTGTCAAGGATATATTTGAGATTGGAAGTAAGTATGTCAACCATCGAATCAATAGAGGCACAAGAATAAATCTCTCTCCAATCCAAGGTTTCAAGAGAGGGTGAGATGTTCTCTGGGGTAAGAGCATCTAAGTTGTGAAAGGTTACGATTTTAGGTAATATAACAGGAGTTTGGATATTGTATGAAATATGGATAAGATCATGAGAGGACAGAAATGGAACGGGTAATTGAGAGGAAGAAAGGAGGTTCTGCCGTGAATCAATGACAAACAGGTCTAACCAGGTGTCGGATAGAAAGGTGTGATGGGTGGGAGAAAATGGGGCAATGGAAAGGTGTAGAGAGTAAAAGAGATTTTCCAGTTATAGTCGATCGTTGGATTGGACAAGGAGATTGGTATTAAAATCACCAGAGATAATGATATGGTTATAGAGAGGAATGTAGTCGTCAAGGGTAGATTCAAAAATTGAATCAAGAGGGACCAAAGAAGGGCGATATACTACGACATACAGGAGAGGGTTTGGGTTGAAAGAGATTTCAACAAGAAGGAATTCTGTGTGAGGATAACCGGTTGCAGGTGAGGAATCAAGGATACGTGATTTTAATGTAATATATTATTATGAAATAAAAAAGCACTTTATATGTTTGAACATTATATTGAATTAATAACACTTATAATTGAACATTAAACATTACGTAAGGTTAAGTTAGAGTACGAGCCTAACAACAACTGCTGCAATCTTCTGGCCAGGGCTGGTTGCCATGGATACTGCCAGTGCTGACTGTATTAGGAATATGACAGTCTCCCCTCCTAATAAGAAATCACTCACAAGATACCCGGTATAGTACCGGATCCCCATAACGTTCAATAGGTCTATGAGTGCGGACAGGGCGAGAGAAATGTAGTGGAGGCGGACTTGGTTGAACAGGAGATTGAGCACTGGTCTCAGCTTGAGGGACTTGAGGTACACTATAGAGTTGTGGTGGAGCTGGATCAAATGTCACTGTCTTCTTTTGAACTAACGAAGAACGAAGTTGATTAATATGTCGTTTGATAATTCTTCCAGAATCAAGTTTAACAAGATAATGACGAGTCCCCAGTTTCTTGAGAATTTCACCAAAGTGCCAGATTGGTGAATTATTGACATAGACTCTTACTTGGACTCTCTCCCCCTCGAATAGTGAACGGATGTGTGATGGTTTACTTGTGGGCTGTGGATGATAAGGAAACAAAGAGTCAAGTCGTATCCTCATCTTCCTATGTAGGTACAATTCAGCAGGTGTATGAATAGAATGAATTTGATGTGTAGAATAAGAACGAGCAGGGTTACTCGCAGTTTTCTTATCGATGCGTTGAAGTTCAATTCCAAGTCCACGTATCCATTGTCTACCAAGTAGTGCATCATGACCGTCAGGTACGATATGTAAGTCACCTGTTATTTGCTTACCTTCATATTGAATATTCAGAGTAACTTTCCCAAGTGGTTTGACAATGTTCCCAGTGTATGATCTGAAAGCTAAGGATGATGGTTGAATAGGAATGTTTAGGTTGAGCATATTAAATTCATTCTCAGAAAGAAGTGAATACTTGGCACCTGAATCCACCTCAAATGTTTTTTGTGACCCATTCAAGAGAACAGTAATCGTGTATTTATCACTGTCGGTATTAATTTCATACAGGTCAATAATTTCACAATTTTGAATATGTACCAAATCAATTTTGTCAATACCATATGTAAATGAAGAAGTAGAAGGTTCGTGTTGAACATTTGAATTTTGATTTTCATTTTGAATTGAATTTGTATTTTTATTTATCTTAGTTTGAATACAAACTTTAGAAATATGACCAGTTTTGTTGCAAAAATTACATTTTAATTTAAGTCTATCAAGACGACAATCAGGTGATATGTGGTCATTTCTTCCACAACGTAAGCAACAATTATCTAAACCTAAAGATTTAAAATTGACATAATGTGAGTTTCTAGCTCCTGAGTTAGACTTATTGTACAATTTATAAGACTCACGTGACCTTGGGCTGTTGCGGTAGGTAGGGCGGCTGGACGTTTTGTGAATATCCAGGGTTTCGAACTGAGGACTAGAAGTTGTGCTGCTGGTTGACGCTGCTGCTAATTCCTTACATTCAATCCGGGAAGCTTCAAGAGATGTTGCTTTTTCCACAATTTTGTTGAATGATGTTTCATTTGATTGTAGTAGTTGTTCTCGGATCCAATTGTCTTTAAGCCCTCTAATAAATTGTGCACGAAGGAAAATATCAGCAATGGAGAGAGATTTCTCACAAGGACAGGTAACATTGAATTCACAGTCGATAATGTCACGTTGTAGAGATGCAACATACTGTGGAATATTCTCATTATCATTTTGATATATGTTTAGGAAATAATGTTGTGATACTACCGTGCTCTTTTTTGGTAACAACATTTGTTTAAGAGACGAGACCAAATCAGTGTATGGCAGTTTATTGACCGGCTTATGTGGACCCAATAATGCTGCCAGATTATTATAATGTTCTGACCCAATGGATGCGCACAGGAGTTGTGCTTTTTTCTCAGTCGTAACATTTTTCAGAGAGCAATAGTTTTGAAATCTCTCCAAATAATTTGTAAATTTTTCTCTCTCTGCATCAAAACGTTCAAAAGGATTAAGACTAGAACTAGGGTTACTTTCCTGTGTAGATTGCTGGATAGATGAAATCAGATTTGACATGGTGGCATTGAAGTTCTTCATAAATTCCTTGAATTGATTTGGATCCATCTTGTATCGTATTTATCAGCAGGACTTGAATGAAATTATGACAAAAAAAACTTTTACTTTTTTACCTCGTCGCCAACTATTATGAAATAAAAAAGCACTTTATATGTTTGAACATTATATTGAATTAATAACACTTATAATTGAACATTAAACATTACGTAAGGTTAAGTTAGAGTATGAGCCTAACAACAACTGCTGCAATCTTCTGGCCAGGGCTGGTTGCCATGGATACTGCCAGTGCTGACTGTATTAGGAATATGACATATATAAAAATATAAACTTGGTTATAACCATTAAAAATATCATACAGAACACAATAGGAAGTATGCTGAATCATGGACATAAGGGGATGAGAGTTATGAGTAACCACACTTCATAATTCAACTTGTTTTGGTAGTACTTCCAAAGGACTAATATTTCCTTGTGAATGTAAATATGTCAAATAACATATATTTACCTGATCTGGAAGTACACAGGTAAATGTAAATCCCATCGTTCCATAAAATGAAGAAAGTTGGGATGTGCTTGTAGTTCTTGTATTGAATGGGCAGAATCACTGCGGTTTAACAATTTTTCCAAAAATGTTAATGTTTCAGTATATTTCTAAATCATAAAAAAACTTTATTAGAAAAACTATTTTAACACTTAAATTATACTGAAATACACATAGTCAATAAAATAACACCTACTTCATAAAATATATCAGGATCTCCTGGTGAATAAATAGAAGTTAAATTTGTTTCCAGCCTTTCTTCAACTTCAGGCCAAAAACTTCTCAAAAAGAAATCACATTTGTTTTTTCTAGAATTCCTGCAAATAAATCATTCATGTTATTTTTACGGGAACCAATAAATTATTTACTTAATTTTTCTTTAATAGTATACAAATTTTCTCCATGGTTAAAATAATTTTTATAATTAAAATAATCATGAAATATTTTAAAAGTATGTATTCAGTAGCAAAGCTAAGTCTTCATAAGGACAGTAATTCTATACAAGTCTGTAACATGTCATCTAGATGGCGTAGCCTTTAGTTGCATTTATTTATTTAATCATTTATGTTTAAAAAAATAAAATAAAATAGAAGTTTGTTTATTATATTTGTATACATTGTTTGAATAAAGAACGACTGTTATTTGCTTTTAATTTTATTTCTTCTTACATAGTTTTGAGCCTATAGTTAAAAGTTAGTTTTAAGTTTTAGTACATTATAACCCTATAATTCTCATTTTCTTCATGTGCGAAAGTTTTATATACAGATTAACAAACTTACTTGTTAAAAATTGCAGAAATTTCACATAAACACTTCATTTCTGTGTCTAGAAAAGACAATATCCTGTTGTAGAGACCTGGTAAACCAGTAGAAGAAGAACGTAGTGCTTCTTCTGAAATTAGATTTTCCATTGCTGATGAAACCTGTTTACGGTAGAGTCTAGAAAAAATAAATATACATATATAATAATACAATATATAGCAATAAAATCTTTGTAACAAGTATTCAAAATGAAGGAAGACAGTAAGGGAGCCAGATGAATTACAAGGTTTTATTGTAATAATTTGAAATTTCAATAAAAATTTAAATTTTTTAAAAATAATGAATTTATAAGACAATAAATAGTTACCTTTCAGCAGAACTTAGCTTATCTAATGCCTGATAAAGTGATAATGCACAGAGTAGTTCATTTTTTCCTTTCTCACCTTTATACAAAGCTTCAAGAAAAAGATTATCTACCCACTGGACCAATGTTCTTCCAACCCTATCAAATACCTGAAATAAAAATATATGCTATATAATGGTTTGGTATGAAACAAAACTAAAATATTTCAAACTTAACAAGGTCCATTCAAACGAAAATTAAAAAAAAAAGTGATAGGGTTTTTATAAATGGTATTATATACCCTTACCAGAAAAATTATGAATGTGATAGATATTATTAAAACATCATTAGTTATATCAAAACAAACAATAAAACTTAACCACAGTAAATAATATTAATAAATGAAAAATATATATATAAAAAGGTAACACAAATCATTATCTTCGATTAGGTGCTCTAAATAGGACAAATACCTGATTGTCTTGATCTGAGAGGTCTTTTTTACAACGGTTTATATGAAATTGAATATGGCTGTACTCTGAAACGACACGTTCTAATAACTGAATTTCAATTTTTCCATTCTCTTCTAGAGAAGATAAAATCAGACGTAGTTTTTTTAAAGAAGTGTGCACACGACTTAAACTTCTAAGACTCCTTTTATGTTCTCTCAATTCTCTCCTGTATGAGAGTTGAGAAGAGATTTCTTCAGCAGCTCCATCTAAACTTTGGCGGATTTCCTAAAATTCAATCATATATAATTAATTAAGAACTAAATTATGATAGATAAATCAACAAACAGACTATTTTTGGACTATTACCAATAATTCCTCGCGTAACTGCCCCAAGGGTAACTGTATGTCATTTATTGCTTTATCTAGACCAATTAAATTGCTGGATAAATTTACGAAATCTGCATAATCTTTGTTGATAAGATCAATCATTGCTGATCTGAGAACTTTCAAATATAATCCTAGATCATCTCTCATAATTTCCAATGTAGCTTTATTTCTATGATCTTGTAGAAATTGGTCGACTGAGAAAGAATCCTATGAAAGGAAAAGTAATACAAGTTAGGATTGAGATTACAATAAAAACATTGAATGTGTGTATATATAATAAAGAATACATACCCTAATAAATGAACTTGTATCAAAACATAAATCTGTTGGCCCTTTTGGGACAGGATTTTCATTGTAAAGTGTCATATTTATTTTTTGATTATTCTAACCGGGCTCAATAAAACTATAATTCAAATACATATATCGTCCCAGTTAATGAAAATGTTTGATTAAAACCACGTCATACTCTTACAGCTGACATGTAAGCTTCGTAGCACCAAAACAGAAAGCCCATTTGGATTTACAATAAGAAATAAAACATTATACATTACTGACAATCAAACCAACAACGATCGACTTCAAGATTAATATCTTTAACAACATCATTTCTTTGATAAGAAGATTGGCTGAATTTTTAACAAACCTACCATTGAGTTGAATTCGATTTTAAATCGAGAATCCGGGTGGAACATTTTGTCCTGTTATCTTACAGCGTGGCACTTATTTGAATAATAAAACTGTAAGGATTGAATATTTGTCTTGTAAATAAAATATCATTATTATTCTGGTTTAAATTTCTTGGAAATACATGTTTAATGTAGCGTTGATGATAATGATAGTTTCAATTATATGCTTTGCTAAGAGAAATAATACGAAGATTCGAGCGAGCACGTAAGTAAACGCTAGCTTTGAAACAAAATTCATATGATCATGTTCTTCTAAAATTATGCTATAGCTGAAAGAATAAGTTCCTATAAAAAATTATGGGGAAATGTTGATGACGAAACTCGAGTGTTTTACCCTCATTCATCAAAAAGCTTTGAATATTTTATGCATAATTATACTCTAATATCCACAGAAACATCAAATTTATATTTAATTGGACGCTTAAAACATAAATATCCTATTATAGTCAAATATAAAATATATAAATTCAGAATTAGGTAAAATATTGAACGGACATAAAAAACAAAGTAATCCAATGTCTGTTTTTATTTTCAAACAAATACATACTTTATTTCTGTGATAATATTTTATTTCAAAACAAAGATTATTTCAAACAAAATAAGGAAATTCAATGTCCGTTCTTATTGACAGCCCGTTGGCGGATACGTCCCTTGATATTTTAAATTAATGTTGTCATTTTTAGGAGAATCGCTGTGATTTTTCTTTCTTTATACACCCTTTGAAGTGACCCACAGATTGGGATTGATATTTTAACGCATTTTCCTTGGGATTCACCATAGAAAAAAATATCAGGAATATTAATACAGAGACATGCAGGCAACGAAGAATTTTTAAGGGGAGCTAGTGAACTGGATTTGGAAATTAATGGGGAAAAAAGTGTTTACATGTGAGCATCAAGAGCTGGCCAAATGAAAGGAGAAGAAATACAAATAGTGAACTAGCACTTCAAGGTTTGTGATGAACATAAAGTCCCTTGGCAGTATAATCACGTACGAGAAGAGTAGAAAAGGATTTCAAACCCATAAAGTGGAAGGAAAACATGTCTGTTCGTGATATAGAAATTGTTGTGTTGTAAAAGAATATCCAGAAAGGTAATGTGTCTTCCATACAAAACGATTGGGAGACCAATTGTAATTTATGAATGTGTGATCTGGTCCCTGAGAAAAGATAACAAAAGGATCAATTAAGTATGGGAAAGAAAAACGCTGCGTTAAATGTTTGAACCTATCAGAGTAAATGACTATTTGAGAATCAGGTCTAAAAGAGAATTAAGGGACCTACACAATGAATCTGAAGTAGTGAGAGTCCCTTAGCTCAATAGACTGCGATGATTGTGATATGTATAGAGGATAAGCCCAACAAAAATTTCAAGAAGGATGCTGTATGGAAAACCGAATGATAGAATATTGAGATCCAGGCCCCATCTGTAAGGCGACCTGAGATGATGTTAAGCTTTTGGAAATGCTTGGTCGGACATTTGGAATTCGTATTTTTAAAAATCCTGGAACCAGGGTTCCATTTTTATTCTTGTGTACATTCCATCTTCTCCTATCTTTACTTTTTTATTGCTCTTGTTGCCTAAAAGCGTGGAACTCGAGCCTCGGCCCACTTCTACCAATAAAGAAATTACATTGTAAGAAATGACAAGGCAAAACTCTGGGTATACTTTGGAAAGCTAATTGAAAAAAGTTTTAAGGTTAAAAAAAGAAAACTCTAGTTTAAGTGAAGAAATTCAAAACAGTTTAAGGGAGGTGATGAGTCATGTGGAAAAGAAGAAAATTATTGTGTTTAATGAACGGGTGATATGAAAATAAAGCAAGCCAGAAATATAGGGGATTTAACAGGGGTTATAATCAAAACAAATGATGGGATTTAAAAGATATGTATTATCATAATGATGATCAACGTTTATGAGTTATACCTACCGGATGAAGGAGTATAAGGTTGGAAGAACCATAAGAAGATATGGAAGACAGTATCCAGAAATAAAGCACTGGCGAACATGAGAGATGATATCTCCTCAATTTAAGTAGTTTGGAGGAAATGGGGCAGGTAGGAAACATTATACTCTTTATATAAAAATCCCTATGAAAAGGAAATTATGGCTGAATGGAGATTATAGTTGTCTAATTGACATATTATAATCAATAAAGTAAAGCAACCAGAATGAGTGTGAAAACTATTGCTCCATCAACCTCTCACGACTTGTTAATAAACTGTTGTTCCTATTTAAGAATAACAGTAGAAAAAACTTGGAACTGGAAGCTGGATTTGTATACTTTTTTTCTTATTATTCCAGAAAAGCGCATTTGATTTGGTCCTTAGCACTTAATCTCTGTGCTTGTTTAAGTTTTTTGTTTGGTTTTTTTAGTTTAGAAAGTCGGAACATTATGTTTGTGTGTGTAGAGGAGAAAGAATCATGTGCAATTATTGGTGGAAAGTTTAAATTACATAACTTACGATAGAACTATAAAATTGCATATGTTGAGAGATAATCTAATCCAAACGTATTAAGAAAATATTAGCAAAAACAAACGTCATTATGCTGTTGAAAATTATAGCCTTTACACAAATTATGCAGATTGGCTAAGACAGTGAAGAATTATATAATTTATAAATTCTGGAAGAAAAAATAAAAACAGTATTTTCTGCATTTTACCGGATTATTAGACCATTACATTTTAAGGATAGATTTATTTTAAATAGAAGATGTCTGTAAAAAGTACTGTAGGACCGAACATGACAAATTCTGAACACGTGTCTCAAACCACAAATATGTCTTTTGCCAAAAACTCCTAATCCGAAACATGAAACTGTTTATGCTGTATCGTTGCTAATATTAATCGAAATTAATCTAATAAATTTCTAATAAAAATATTTTAAGTTGTAACTGACAAATCTGCAGAACTTATAAAAGCAGTTGAAGGAAATGATTATTTACCACAATATGGATATATATTTTGTTAGCTCATTGAATTGTGCCAATGACATTCTCGATAAATAACATCTGTTGTAGTTTTATTTATGAATAACCTTTTTTATAATAATCGTTAAGTAATTTAGGTTTAAGAACATTAGCTTAATAAAATAGTTTTATTTCGTTGGTTTAAAAAAATTGAGGATTGGTTGTTGTGACAGGGCAAACTTCAGGGGGGAGCGCATGCGTATCACATTCTCCGATAATTTTGCCATCTTTCGTCTTGTGTTGTAAACATTTTGTCAATAAGCAAGGGTGTTGTGTCTCGTTATTATTATTAGTATTATTAAAATCGTTTAAAGATAATGGCGGACAACGAACAAAAAGCCCTGCAATTTCTTGCAGAGGCTGAAAAGAAGTTGACTTCCAATAAAAGTTTCTTCGGTTCGCTTTTTGGGTAAGAAAGGAATGGACATAGATGACAAGTGATTTTATGAATCTATTTTGTTTAGTACTTCTATAAATAATTTTGTTTTTTAAAAGTAATTTGTATTTATTTTTTTCTGTTATAGAGGTACTTCAACAAAAGTTGAAGAAGCTATTGAATGTTATCAAAGGGCAGCAAATATGTTTAAAATGGCTAAGAAATGGGGAGCTGCTGGCAATGCTTTCTGTGAAGCTGCTAACCTCTATTCAAAATTAGGGAGTAGACATGATGCTGCTTCCAACTTTGTTGATGCTGCCAATTGTTATAAAAAATCCGATCCCAATGGTAGGTGTTAATACAACCTTTGCTTCCCAAAATATATATTTATAATTTTGTTGGTTGTAATGTTTTATTTGCTCTTCTAGAGGGTGTAAATTGCCTTCTTAAGGCCATAGAAATTTATACTGACATGGGAAGGTTCACAATGGCTGCAAAACATCATCAAACTATTGCGGAAATGTATGAGACAGAATTAGTTGATCTTGAAAGAGCTGTTCAACATTACGAGCAGGCAGCAGATTATTTCAAAGGCGAAGAAAGTAATTCTGCTGCTAATAAATGCATGCTGAAAGTGGCTCAGTATGCTGCACAGTTAGAAAACTATGACAAAGCTATTCAAATTTATGAGCAGGTATGTAAAGTAACACATTTGTTGAGTAAGGTTATGCTTCACAAGAAATATTTTAATAATAGGTATTATAAAATTCATTAAACAACATAGTGCTCCTAGGAATATAGTTGACAATTATTAGATTGAAAATAATGATGGTCATGTGATTTAATAATTGTGTAATGCATATTTATGTTAAATGGCCTCTGTTATTTTTTACATGCAAATTTTTTAGATACTACTCTTTTTCTGCTCATTTAAGGCATTCTTCTGCCATTTGAAAAACCTTTTTGTTATGTTTTAAATGCATAATTTGTCAGATTATCTTATTTCTTTATACAAATATTTTTGGTAACAGATTGCTTATGAATGATAAAGTGTTATCAATTGCTGTAGGTTATACTTCCATTATTTATATTTGATATTCGAGCTTATTTAAATACTTACTGTTAATTAATATGTGTCATTAAAATTCTTCTTTTTCTCCAGCATTTATCGTTGATTAATTTAAAAAAAAATATTTATTCTAAGTTTTTGAATTGTTTAAGTTGTTGTGCTTTATAGAAGATCCATTTGAGGAATTAAATAGGATATTTATTTTGTCTAAAATTATCCATAACAATTATGATAGAATCTGAGATGAAGGATATAAGTCATTGTACTTGTAATGGTGTTTAATGTTCATGGATTATTTTTAGTCTGCTCTTAATCAATAGAACCAATTATTGTTGTATAAAGTTCAAAATGATTTAGCAGTTGTAACATTTTGTGTTGGGCCAAAATATAAAATTATTATTTTGGTTTCTTATATTGAATCATCATCATAATAAATTTATATCTAGTTTTAATTTTTTTGCATTATTAGCCCATAGGATATTTTTTTATTGTTTTACTTATCAATCCTAACATAACATCTCATTTTTTATAATTTTGTTTTTTTTTCCATCATCAGAACAACCTTTTTTAATTTCTCTCAAAACATTCTGTTTTATAACATTTCCAATTATTTTTCATTTAACTACAAGATTTTATTTAAAATGTTGTTGAATTGGTATATCCTTCAACTATCTGCGTTTCGATATGTATGTACAAACATTGTTAATTCCAGTGCTAATAAATGATAATGATAGGCGATGATTTAACAAGAATGAATGTAGTTGTTATATTTACAATATTCTTGGCTTATGATTGTAGTAATAGGCATTCAATAGCAATATATGATCTAAACTTTGAAAGATATCAGATAAAGGAGCTCAAACTGCTGAAATTTTTAAATAACAAAAATTATTGTTGCTACGGATTTTTTAAGCCATATTATATCCATTTTCCCAAAACATTGTAATAAAATACAGCTTAAGACTATAGCTAACATGTATATTGTCTTCCTATTGCTTTCAAAGCATCTACAACTTTCAAAAATCTTAACATTTATTGACTTCATAAAATTCATTAAATTAAGGTATAAAATTGATGTCCCAGTTTCTATCATAATAATTTTTTATTAGTGTGGTGGGCTTCTTTTAGTATGAGTATTATTCTATTTAATCAAATGAAATAATTGAAATATATATTTCTATGATAAGTGAGTGTTGTTATAAATGGACTTCAGCTGTGTTTATTTATTACGTTATGTATATTTTTTTTTAGATTGCATCATCTTCCTTGGACAGTTCTCTACTCAAGTACAGTGCTAAAGAATATTTCTTCAGAGCTGCTTTATGCCATTTGTGTGTTGATGTACTTAATGCCCAACAAGCAATGGAGCGATACATAGATCAGTACCCTACATTTCAAGATTCCAGAGAATATAAACTTTTGAAGGTATTGATATTTTAAAAATTCATTTACGATTTATTTTTGAATTAGTTTAAACTATACACTGGTATTTAGAAACATTTTTTCAATTAGCTAAAGTTTTTCCATTGTTGCTGATCTTTTTATGTAGGTTTATAATACAGAATGCCCCATAACTCCTGAGATATTAAAAAAAATGTTAAGAGAGAAGAAAATGAACGTTTTATTTTTCACAAATGCATTTAGAGAGCACAAAGTTTTCATCCTTTGTAAAATTGTAAGATCTAAGAATCCTAAATTTTTAAAAACTAAAATCTTCTGTTCTTATGAACTGTCTATTGGAACCGAAATTTTGAGTAATTGTTATTAAAAAGTTATTACTATTGATTTAATTTTTATTATACAACAATTAACAATTAAACAAAAAAAATTATGTGGTTAAAAGTTATGCTTATTGTGCCACTATAATGTAGTTATTCCCTCACTTTTTTATGGCCTCTTTCTTTATAGGGCTTTGAAAGTATGTGTTGGTTGGTTATATTCCTTTCTCCCTGCTCCTAATCTCTAAGGTCTTGACTTTTTTAATAGTCTAAATTTCATTGATACAGACAGTAGTTAGCATTTTTATTGTGTCTCTCTCTCATATGGTACAATTTAAATCCACTAAAAATGTTTAATTTTTTAACATATTTAATATTTAAAAAAGTAAATAACATAATTTTTGGGGTTACGTGTTATATATAATTACAAACAATTATTTACTAAATTTTACAGGACTTAGGACCAAAAATTATTACAATAGTGTAGCCCAATTACTGTTCAATCCATTATTCCACTCAACCAATTACCCACACTCATAAATAGTTGGAGTGATCAACATAAGATGGTTGAGCTTAGTTCCATTAGGATTCCAGCAACTCTCTTCCTTCCAAAAAATTTGTACGGGATTAAACACCGATAGTCTTTTCAGATTCCATTTGGAGTGAAGAGATCTTCAATAACCTCTTTTAAAAATTGATAATTTGTTTTAAAAGAGGTTATTCTTTAATTTGTTTTAAAAGATTCTTGAAAAATTAATTTTTTCTTTTGTTGAAAAATTAATTAATTTTTTTTTTTACTACAGTTTGAAATGTAGTAAAAAAAATAATAAATGGAAAGAGATGTTCCTTCAATTAGAATAATGCCATCTTGTAGTACAATCCAGCATGTATTTATAAATCTCTGAGCAATTTTTAAATTGCTGTTGGTGGTAGTTTGCACCAATATTAACAGGAATCAGTTTTTAGTCTATGAGAATGAACTACTGGAAGTTTAAGTCAGAACAAAGATGGGGCATAATCTTAATTGTCTTAGGATAATGTATCATTGTTTTCTATTTAACAACATATCGCTCCTTCAAAAGAATAACCACACAAAATGGCTGTTTTTGAGTTAAGCCTTCAGTAGCAATTGTATTGGTTAAAGCTTTTTAATTCAGGAATTACATAACTGACATTCCATTTCCAACGTTGTTTTTTTAATAAAGTCATTTTGGGTTGTATCATGTTTAACCATTAAGTTTTATGAGAATAATGGCATAAGTTAAAATAAAAAAGTTTCAAGCTTCTAAATTTTTTCTATTGGTTAATAAAATAATGCTTTGCTTTACCAATACACAATTTTTTACATTTACCCAAACTCCCATGGAACTTTCAAGTACTTCTATTGAAAAATTAGGTTTTTTGAGTTATGACATTGTTCTTTTGAAGGATTATTATTTTACCGGGATATAACAATTTAAACTAAGATTTTTGTTTCCAGGTTCTAATCGATCACATAGAAGAACAAAATGCTGATGGCTTTACGGAAGCAGTAAAAGATTATGATTCAATTTCACGACTGGATCAGTGGTATACAACCATTCTGCTACGTATAAAAAAACAAGTGAATGATAACCCCGACCTGCGTTGAATTACACCAAAATATCAATCAAATCTGCCTCCAAAATTTTTCAAATTGTCTCCATTTGCCCACCTAGCAAATTGCATGCAATATTTAGAAATAATGCCTTATTTCATATTAAAGTTGGTTGGGTATGTTTTTTCTCACTTATTTTTCAAGTAAGTGAATAATGTAACTAAATCAGGCTTTGTCTTAGTTTATGTATATACAGAATTTATATATTGTTCTTCCTTTAATAAATTTAGATACTATAGCGTTGTATTAAAATTATCAATTTTATTTATATCAAATTATCATTAATCGCTCACATTTCTCATTTAATCTCAGGTTTACCCTGTATATATATATTTTTGTTTTGTTTACTGTTGACTGATTCCTTAAAATTTTATGTTAGCATATCTTAAGGCTGTTTTATTTTATTTTAAATATTTATGTATTTCTTTATTTTTAATTTGTAGTTCATATTCATTATTTTGATTTTTTTTAAATTTACTTTATGTGATTAAAATATATTTAAGACATTATAAATAGGCAAACTTCTGATAGTAAAAAACAGTCACATTCCTATTAAAGTACATACTGGATTTTTTTTTCCTTGAGCGGACATTTTGTAATGTATAATTGAAGCTGATAAATATTCTCCAGCTTTTAATTTGGTATATCATGTGTAAAATTGACACCTACGCTCTTATGATTATGTGTTTTATATTGGGGTTGTCTAAATAAAAGATGTTTTCTTAAATTTGTACTAATTTTCTTAATGTAAAAGTAGCTATTAATTTATTTATCGGGCTTGTTACCTAAATACATAAGATTGATATAAATTGTCGGTTATCTAAACACTTCATATAGTCTTATCATTGTACCAAGTTTCATATACACTGGTGTTAATGTTTAAGAATAGTAATTTCCTTAACTACACTCATACCCTACACATACAAAAACAACTTATTTGTAGGATTGAAGTTTAGAATACATTTGTTTGAAGAAGACTTTAAAATACTTACATTTAAATGGTCTTTGTTGATTTATTTTTTGTGTTATATTGCCCTGCTTCTGTATGTGCTTCATTAAATATATTTTTTTTTTTACCAGTGGTGGTATATAAATGGTGTATGATAATGCATTCATAATTATTGTTTAAATAAATCAACAAGTTCCTCTTCATTTTTTATTTAAATGCTTACTAAGGTACAATGAAAAAAAATTATACTAACTTTGTTACACCATAAAAGTTGATATTCATATAATAAAAGTAAGTTTTTATTTAAGTAGTTCAGAATGGAAAAATGTATTAAGTCTATTTAAAATTAAGTTGAAATTCTCTTGATATTTATTCAAATGTCTTTGATTCTTTATTGTTAGCACATTTAAATGTTCATATGTTAAAAAAAAATTTAATAAGACGTTTGTACATATAAAAGCAGGACAGTTTTTAAAGCAGAAATAGGGTTATTGTTTTAATTTAACTTGCCATCGCCAATTCTTTTGAAAATCTTCATTATTGCAGTATATATAAAGGCTATTATTATTTATATAATTTTATTTTAACCGTGTTAAATAGAAAATTTATGATATCAGTTTGTTTTTAATTTTGTTTTTGTTTTTTGATAGTGTACTGTTTCCATCAAACCAGCAAATACGCTGATTCTTTGATGAGGCTTAAAATTATGTGTGCCCAGTTTCTTGGTTAATGTAATCCTCAAAGAGGAAAATTTGTATATTTTTCATCCATCTCTTTATTATTTCTCTTATCTTTTGAAGTGGCAAGTTTATTGACATTTTTGTAAATACATTTTTTTTAAATTTATTTTTTATAAATATTACAAAATCTTTCATTTTTATTTTGCAGTGGATAAATATTAACAATAATAAAACGTAAGATTAGATGCAGAGAAAAAAAAGAGAATGATTAAGAAATAAAAAAAACATTGTGAATATCCCTTTAGTGTAAGATATCGTTTTGTATATAAATTATTGATAATGTATTGTTTATTGAAGTTATAACGGCTTGGAAGTTGTTGCCTATTGCCTACATAAATTATTAATATATCTTTGAAATTGTTATTTTATTTATGTAAACACTCACATTTATATGTTTAAGGTGCATTAAGTTGGTAAAATAAATGTATTGTTTTAATTAGTGTTTCTGAAATTATTCAGTCTTATTTATTATCATATTCAAAATAATTACTTACACCAAAGTGAGTGATCTGTCTGTCTTTGATTTTTATAAAAAAAAATTTGGGTGATTCTGAATTGAAAAAACTCCTTAGGTATGGAATTGTTTTAAACCTGAGGTCATTCATTAGTAACTTTTACGTCATATTTTGGTAGCAAAAACATAATAGCCAAAAATACACAATAACAAAAACACAATATTGTATATTTGAAAGTCGTAGGACAATCCTTTGTTGAGTAATTTAGGAATACAACAAGGGTAACTCCTGGTTTATTAATGAACCAAAGCATTACCTTGAAAAAATCCTATACAAACACAATTACTGTATTTACATCTATTTATTTGCCTTAAGCATAACCTTTCAATTTTGGTCATTCCAACCTACCCTAAAAAATGACATCCCTATTCATTAACTTGACTGAACACTATCAATAACCATAAAACAGATTTAGATCAACTAGGGATTTCAATGGAAACATTCACGATCAATTTCGAAAACCCATCTGACAAGGAGTTTTTTCATTGTTCCTCACCAGTAAGGAAACTACGGGAACTAAGTTGAAAGAGGAGAAAACTTGCTTGATGAAGGAGATTTGGAAGAGGAAAGGAACTGGCATGGGGTGAATACGACCACGGTCCTCAGTAAGCTGAAATGATGAAACAAAAAAAACATTAACCATATAACGAATAAAGTGCTACTCTAATATTTTCTGCCTTCTCAAATTGTATTCTTATACCTCATTTCACTTGTCTGTTGTTTTATATTTCTTACTAAAACAGTTAAAAGTATTCATGTTGTTAGTATCATATGTGATTTAGGACACATTAATTTACAAGTTATCATACATTTAAGTACTATAAAATTATGATTATATAGTTTATTTATGTCTCATTAAGTTAAGTTGTTTATTTATATTTCATTAAGTTTTTCAAATTCTATTATTGCTCATTTTACCAATTGTTACTTAGTATTTTATTTTTTATATTTTAATTTTTACCAATTGTATTTACATTACAAAGATTACCTCTGCTTTTTTCTTCTTTAACTTCCTCATCAGTGCCTTTCAACATTAAGTTGTTCCACCAATCTAGGATCTTGCATTGTCTCCTCTTGCTTGACCTAACTTGGATATATAGCTGCTTAGGCGAGGTCTTGCCTCCATAAATTTATGTGGATCACGATCAGGGCTCATTCTGCATACAAGCTCATACCATCTTTACTCCCTTTTCTCTAAGGTCTCTTTCATTGCAGGAATATTTAATTCTTTCGTAATGGTTTCATCCACAATCCTGATCCTGTATGTTTTATAGGCCACTCTGTTAGTATTTGTTGCAGTTATTTGGCTCCATCTTTTGTCAGGTAGGACCTAATTCTCTGCTCCATACAGCAGAACAGGCATTTATCAAGCAGAGGTCTCAATTATGTGGAGCTTGATGTCTTTCCCGACCTCTCGCTTGCTCACGATTGTGTTGCTAATGGAACAGTATATATTATTAGCTTTTCCTATTCTGTGGGATATTTCTTGTTGTACTCTATTTCTGATCATCTCTGCTGCCAAATACAAATTACTTTGGCAAGTTACTCAAAGTTCTTGAAGTCTCTCTAAAGCAATCAGGTTCCATCGTTTTAGTATATCGACTTGGTTTAGTTCCACAGTATTATGTTTTTACATTTTATAAACTTTTATTATATTATTATCACTGTTATCTTTAATTTACTTTCATTATTTATCTAATATCCATATGTTATTTTCTATTGCAGTCGATCAATTACTCAAATATTTCTCTACTTGAGAAGTTTTTCTTTGTATTTTAATATAATTCTTTTTAAAAATCTATTATGACCTTAATTAAGGTACTTACCAAGCAAGATGATGCGTCAAACCTATCTACAACCAGATATTTCTTATTTAAGTATGACTGCAGTCAAGAAATTGGAAGAATATCAGGTTCTAACTGATGTTTCTTTATACTATTTAAAAATCTACAAAGTTGATTTCTATCTAACTCGCTAATAAATCCTATATTGACCAATTACTAAGAAGCTGGAGCTACCTTCAATGTATTAAAAGGGAAACATCTGACATTCAAGGGAAGGGTTCTTTGGAGAATTTTCAGACCTTTAAATGAATGGAATGTTTAGCGCCGAAGAAAGAACTGAGAACCTTATAAATTTTCCAACAGGATCAACATGGTTATGTCTAACAAGATTAGATGGATTTGTCTTTTAAATGAATGATTCCCAGATTATTACAAAATACTCAAAGATGAGTAGAATGGAAAGACTTACCACAAAGTAAGAGTGACATCAAAGTCCAGAACCTGACCACTACATCCCCTGAGCCAGAGACGACCCAATGAATACATTATCAAATATTGTAATTTTTCTGAAGTATTAACTATTTCACTCTCCTTCTTATTGAGAATATTGGAATTAGTATTACGGAATGTGGAGCTCTTTGTGAACTTCAAATAAATCATCTTTTAATAATCACATTTTTACATCTTTGTTGTCCTCTTTTGATGATAGTCGATAAAACATTCTAACTTTGAATTGTCATTCAAAGCTGAAAATGGATTAATCATGGAATTAATAATACAAATGTGATCCATGAACTAAGCAGTCCAACGACAGACAACATGCATTTTAATATTCGGGTAAGTTTTGAACCGCTAGGTATATTATCATTTTAAAATAAATGAGTGAGCTAAAAAATGAACCACCAAATAAGTTCATGCATGTTTACTAAGCAAGTATGCAAACAAAAAAAAACTTATAATTTTGTACAGATAAATTATTTCTAATTTTTTTTTCAATACAGTAGTTGTAACATTTTGCCTCTATTATTTTGGCAAGGGCCAGCTCTGAGATCAACATCAAGATATCAAATGAAATGAAAGATAGGTACAAAGCTTTATATGAATTTATTTTCCATTGCTACAATAGGAAAAACAAATGCTGCTGGTAGAACCATAAATATTCTGTATTCTAAAGATGAGCAGATTTTGAGCTATGCAAAAATAAAATAGTATTTCCTTCCTTGCTTTATTATTGGGATGTGGTTCCTCGGTAACTTTCCTGGTCCAAGATCAATAAATTTTTGAGTGATCTGATAGACCTATTAATTATATGTTATGAAGACAATATTATTTTATGGTGTGAAGTATATTAGCAGAATTTCTTCAGATTTGGTTTTAGTATAATACTTCAAAAAGTTATAGATTCAAAGTTTTAGGCGGATTAAAAATTCTTATAAACAAGAAACCCTTGGAATCATTCAACCAAATTTTGGGGCATGGTTAGCTATAAAACTCCTTTATTTGCTTTAAACCTGGGGTTCTGTTGTTTTAGAACCAACGTTGCTGTAAAATACCTCAACATTGCTTATATTTGGTATTGGTAATGCAATAATTGTTTATATGCAAGAGAAGAAGAAACTTCCTTTTTTTTTTAACAAGTGTAAGACGTTCTATAACCAATAAACTAAAGAAAAGATACAGAGTTTCAAACCGAATGTAATTTTGGGGCATTAAAAACAATTAGCATACTTAGAATTGAAAAAATTCCATTTTTTTTTGTGTTTTTTTCAACATTGTTGGTTTTGTGCTGAATCGAAATAGATCATATTTAGAGTAAAAAAAATCTACATAGCTAGTTCACCTAATTTTTTATCAGGAAAACAGTTTAATTTTATCTGAACGAATATAAATTATTTTTAAATGTTTGTTTTTCCTTCACTGAATCTATAAAACTATAAATATTTTGCTGAAGGGAACTATATCATCATTTTTTAAACCTGAGTTATAAAATAAAGCATATCAATTATTTTACTCGAAACTTTCTGGTATTTAATAATTAGTGTTTGTAAACTGTGCTCATTTATTCCTTTTGGATTATAGCTTTATCTATTTATTTTTCTTTGCTCTTTTTATTCTGCCGAGTATATTTTATGTCTGATCTCTAAGTTACTATAATCTTATGTTACTTACTGGGTACTTTTATAAGAAATTCAATATTTTCCATTTACTCGAAACAACTATTTGTATTAGACGTTTTAGTTTGATATTTTAGTATAAATAGCTTTTTTAGTTTTACTATTTTAAAAGAGTAAAACAAAAAGAATAATATAATTGTATGTGACAAGGTGAGAAGCCAAGGGATACAATTCACAATTTAGATATCATTTGAAAAACATATCAAAGTTGTTGGTTTGTTTAATTAACGTCACTTTATGCTGCTAGGGCTAGTTGGGCGATGCTGCAGCGGGAGCCTTAAATTTTGCTTATGCAGTTTTAATTAGGATAGGGATTTTTAACAAGGACCTGACATCATAGAGACTCAGATCCCCGTTTAACGTCCCTCCTAAAGAACGGCATAACCAAGGATTTTTTATTCCCTAACGAACCCCCGATCTTGAGCTTAGTAGTTTCTTATGCTAACCACTAGACGACAGGTCGCTCCATCGAAATTGATAAAATTAAAAAAAATGCTTTGGTGAGTACTATATATGTAACAAAATATAAAATGTTCAAGCATCTATCTGAATAGTTTTCATGGATGCTAAGGTGTGGTATAAAAAAAAATGTCACCAAGAATGCGTTTGATTTTCATATTATTCTAGTTTCCTGTCATACACTTTTCTAATTCATAATTTTATTTTTGAGAATATAATCAAAATTTATATTATTTATTTATTTGTTTCATGTACATATTTATTCAATTAATAAAACTTTTAGTTGTGTTCAAAAATTGCTTCTTTATTACAACTAATAACAGAACACAAGATAACACACATATCTTTAATTCTAATGATACAACTCAATAATTGATGGATGAAATCTATATATTTTTTAAAAACAATGTTATATTGGGAGGAATAGAATGCTTCTATTTTTTCATTCTAAATCTTATTAAAACTCATTAAGTTTAACAAGTACTTCTAAAGATGCAGCACTTGTGGGCTATTATTTTTTCACAAAAACTTTACTATTATCGGAATTTGAATTAACTAATATTTTACAGAATAATAAGGGGCTACATTAATTCTTGTAAATATAATAAGGTATGGAATGGAAAATAAATTAATTTAGAGCGAAAATACAGAGATTTTAGTTATTATATTTAAAATACACTTGAAGAAAACAATATATTTATATACGTATATATAATAAATCAACAATATATCATATATATTTTTTTTTTAAAACACAGTAAGCACTGTTTAAGATATCATTCAGTGTCAGGCCGTTATCTAGATAAATTTTCTTTTCTGCTTGCTGTGTTTCTTCTCCATTGGTTGATATGTAATAAAAAGATATGTTTTATTATAAATTATGGATTACAGTCAAATAGAAATGGAATTATCCTCAGGGATCCCTTGAGCTAAGTATTTATTTCTTAATTAATTAATTCTAAACAGTTACCATGCTAAAAGCTATTTTACGAAGCACAAAGAAAGCATAATGAAGTAAAGGATATTATTAAGTTCTATATATAAATTTTATCATACAACAATCAGATTAAGTACTAAACATGTTCTTTTATTACTGGTGTTTGATTTCTAAATATTTAAATATATATATATATATATATATATATATATATATATTTATATATATAATATATATATATAAATACATATATAATAGCTGAACATTAGTTATATTACAAATTGACAAGTGTTTAATTTTATATTTTCAACTTAATGGGTACAATAATTGTAACGGACAAATAAACAGTACAAATATTTTAATTGTTAGACATAATATATTTATTACCATGCAGAAGTTATATTAATGTTATTTCTATCTCACTATTTATTAGGACCACAGCCTGATAAATGTTCAATAGGTATACGCACATGGTATTGACTTACCTATTTACATTATTAAAAAAGAAATTTTTCCAAAGGGTATCTTTTGAAATTCAAGAAATCATCCAATTATCAACTAATAGGAATATACATATTAGTTTCATTATGCTAACCTAATTTTGACTTTGTAGTTAGAATGAGAATCCTTTGAGGTAATAATGTTCATAGGTATAATAGTCATGTTTTAAAGACATTTCTAAAATAAATATTCTTTTTTTTAGGACGGAGTTGATATGTTAGTTTTACCAATGGGTTTTAAAGTAGTAAGATAAAGCCAATTAATTCCAATAAACTCTACCTACTATTTTTTTTATTATTCCATACTTATGCTGGTTAAAGCATTTAAATTTTACTCCGTCTAAGGAAGTCATTTTCCGATGATATATTAATCTTATATAATTTCAATGATGAAATAAGCAAATGGTTTCTATTATCAGTGTGACTGTGTGAAATTAAAGCAGAGGTCAAATACAGTTCCCTAAATCTGGTAGTGAATGTTTAAAAAGTAATTTCTTATATGCTATTCTAAAAGCACTTTACACAAAGCTGTATTAGCTGATGAAACCTAGCACAAGGGATCAAAGTCTTTAAAAATATTTAATATAACATCACTTTGTTTGATATGTATCGATTACATTGATATGTTTCATTTAAGATATGTTTGTAAATTTTAGATATTTAACACATCCTATGCCTACCTTATGTAACATAACAAAGAATAAGAAGATAATTTTTTTTTACGATTTTTTGGAAGAAAGATGGCAGGAAATATTTACAACTTTCAGAATAATTTTTATAAATAAATTTTAAGAGAAAAGTATCGTTGATTTGTTAAACTGATCAGAGATTCCAGAGGGTCTTTGATCTAAAAATACTGCTTAATCAAGAAAACCAGTGTTGACTAGTTTTTCTAGAAAGAATTTAACATCTCCCAGCTCTGAGTCTTTAATACCAAGGCTCTTTAACATTCCTAAATCTCCATTCTCAACAGCCATAAATACCGAACGCAGGTGCTCCAAATCTGACCTCATAAGATGAAGTGCTGCTCCAAAATCTTCAATAGTTTGTGACTCTATAACACATAAAAGGTCCATATTAGAATACTAATAATAATTTATTTTCAACTTACAGAATTGCTTGTGTTTATTATTATGTGAATACTACTACTAAGAATTATTTTATGAAATAATTTTTTCCTCATTCTATTTTTATTAAATAATTTTCATTAATAAATAAAATATAAACTTATTATTATTATTCCTGCCCTTCAGTATCCTTTAATAATATCCCACTGGTTCCTGTAGAACAGATCCGATACTTAGGGTGGCATTTCGACAAACGATTAACCTGGAATCCTCATACAAGACTGAAAAGACAAGAAACCGCTCGACGTTTCAGGCTACTTCAACACTTACTAGACAAACGCTCATACCTCCCAATTAACTACAAAAGACTCATCTACATGACCATCATACGACCTATTTGGACTTACGGAGTAGAGCTTTGGGGCTCCACTAAGCCATCGAATTCCTCTCGTATCCAATCCCTACAATCCAAAATCCTTCGTAAAATCCTCAACACTCCTTATTTTGTTAAGAATAAAGTCATCCATAACGACCTTAATGTCCCATTTATTGCTGATTTGGCCCGAACCCAGTATCTATCCTTTCATAACAAACTTAATTCCCACTCAAACTCTCTAGTTTCAAACCTAGCTTCCTCTTCAATTCCCGATAATTGACACTAGGACGCCCTCCGAGGCGTCTGAAAAGAAGATGGCCTCGTGACCATCTTAGTTGAACTAGTGATTTGAGTACTACCAGTGGGTTGTTTTTCTACTTGCCATTAAATCATGTCATTATGTATCACATAGCCTATTTACTTGATGTATTATTGTAATACAGTTGTAAATATCGATAAATAAATTAAAAAAAAAATTATTATTATTGTATGAAACATTCCTCAACCAAAGTACTTGTTTTTAAATAGTTCTATTCATCCATGTCAACTAAATTTTACAAAATATTTTCAAATATACATACATGTCGAAATTTCTAAAACATTATGCAGTTTTTGGATATTTTATTTAGTATAATCGCTAGAAAAGGCTAAAAAAAGATTAGTTTTAACTTAGTTCAGCCTGATTTTGTCTTCAGTATGCTATTGAATCATTTGGGAGCTCTAATTTCTTATTTATTAATGAAAAAAATAAAATAGATTTCACACACTAAAACATTAATCATATAAAAATAAATTAAGTTCAAAATATATTTTATTTTTATTTTTAAAATCGATTATGTAATTATTTAATAACTCATTATTTTATTCTTACTATTAAGTATCAATTTATATCTATTAAATAATATGAAGATTCAGAAATTGGTAAGATGTAGTAAATGAAATGAAAAAGTGACATCATACTGACTTGCCTAGATACCAAAGGAAGTTATGCTTTGATTAAGTGAGGCTTGCAGATTAAATTTAGAACATATCACAATGTTGTTTCAATTTTTTTTTCTATTTTTGAGGGAAGGTGAATAATTATCTAATAACTGTTTAAATTAAATTAAAACATAACTGAAAATATTTATAATACCTGAAAGTGTAATTGCAACTTTTTCGACTCCTCCAAGAGGTGCAAGAGCATCACGAGCTTTACTTCCAAATAACTTTTCCAAATAATTAGGTCCGTGGCTAGCGATCAGTGATTGAAGAAAAGAAGATGTTTCCTCCACCGGTGGCCGTTTTGCTGCATCAGACGATATTTATTTCTGCTTTTAACTATCCTCAAGGAAATGATTAAAAGTTCCTACATATTTATAAGTTTCAACACAATACTTTACCTTTTTGAAAAATAGAATACTGAAAAGCATTTCTCTGTTGAAAATAATGTGCTATATCACAACATATCATAGAGCTTTAAAAGTTATCAAATTGCTATAAAAGAAATAATAAATCACATAGACATTAAAAGTTTTAGCATATATTCAACCTGTTGTCCGATAGCTGAAAATTGATCTCTTGAGCTGTAAAAAAAGATACAAGTATCCATGCCTAGAATCTTTCTTAAATTAATTTGTTAGTCAAACTGGATTCTTAACTGCACTATAATATAAGTATAATATGATTTTAACAATTAATATGTAAAATTGCAAATGACCATTTTTGGTGGCATATTTTTATTAAGAAGTAGATCAGATCATAATAGAAGATATGAGCAATATACAAAATAGACTTGATATTACTAGGTACTTATAGATTTTTTTTGCAATTTTTATTCATGGAATAAAATGCACTTAAGAATCTTTTATGCATCCTTAGAACAATTTACTCAAATCTGTTAATTGAGAAAGTGCGCATCAACTATACCTGCTGTGCACAACCTAGAATCCTCATCGTAACCGTCTAAGCAGTCTGGAGCACCGTCACACAAGTACTGGATTGATATGCAAGCTCCATCCCCTGGGCACTTGAATGGCTCGTAGGGATGACAGGCTTCACCTAAAAAAATAATTAAATTAATTACTAACAATAAAAAAATGTTAATCTAAGCATAAGTAGAACATTAGTTATTTTGAGATATTAAAAGTATAGGCAGAGGAATTCATTTGGAGACAACCACAAAAAGTAACTGAGGAGCCAAGAACTCTTAGGAGGCAATCCTTGATGGAAGAACTTGCAGAGAACTAAGGAAGCTTGCAGTGTCTGCAAGTAAGCAGAAAGTGAGATCAGCAGATGAGAAAGGAATATCGTGAGAAAGATATTTGGTCCAATACAGGAGAACTGACAATGGCGGATAAGGAAAATATAGAACTCCAGAAAATGTCAGTACAATAAAACAGGGAAGGCTGATATGGTTTGGGCGTTTGGAGATGATTCCCCATCTCAGCATTTGGAAGCAGATTCCCCAAGAAAATGCTCTGTGGAAGGCTAGGAGGAAACTAGAAAGACTACGTTCACGGTATAGGAGTGGAGGAAGCTCGTCTGGAAGGCATAGATCCTGCAAGGACTGTTAGTTTTATTATTGGATTCTCCTAGATGTCCTGAAACTAGAAAGACCAATGATGCCAGCTACACTCGGTGTTTTTATTAGGTATACGGTTTCGAAACTATTTCCAATAAATGGCGCCAAAGAGAGGTGATATAGTTGTTATTATGAACTTCTTTTATATGATAAAGGAGGAGGGAAGTTGATGGATCGTTGCATTATCACTGGCGCTGAGATCCCATTTAACTGAGCTGATGGGGAGGTAGGCCATTATGAAAGGGCCATTGTTGGCTAATATATCTCAGCACAATGGAAGTCCCCCGCCCTGCTCCGCTACCTCCTTTCAGCCCCGGTTCCATCAACATCCCTTCAAGTTGACCCAGTCCGGCCTCCATTGTCTTGACCTCATGCTTCTTGTTGTCCAATCAGGTCGAATAGTACGTCCATCAATTTCGCACGCGATCTGTTCATTTAGTTCATTAATACGAACGAGCAACATTGAAGTTCGCTTTGAAGAATTAAGGGTCATTGTTCGAGGTTTAGGTTAGGTATTCAATTCCTATTAACATTGCAAAAACAAGAAATGTCTGGTATAACTAACAAAAAAACAAACTAAACCTTAGAGCAGGAGATTAAGTTTGATGTTAATATATATCCAATACATCGATTGAAATATAATCAATGACATCGTTGATTCGCCATTAAACCAACAAGTAGGATAAGCAAAAAGTGCTAGAAAGTAAGCCTGGAGGAGAAAGATTAAGGAGACGTCAAGAATTAAGATGGTCTGATATGGAGGGAATATTAAGAGAAATGGGGATCAGAGGATGAAGGAGACGTCCAGAATTAAGATGGACAGGAATTTATTATGCATAATTACCAAAGAATATGAGTAATAATTACTCTTAGTTTTAAGAGAACTAATAATAACGGATAAAATAGGAATAGAGATAACTAAAAACCAAATGACTCGCGGTGGCCTGGTTCGATTGAAAGGCTGAAAACGCTACTATATTGTCACTACATTATTTTTTCAAAACTAATTTTCTCCGAAGCCATTTTGTAAGAGGGTTGAACTTGCTGACACTGCCTTACATATTTCAGGTTGCGTGTGAATCAAGTATGCATCATATTCAGCCAAACTTAAGATATTTCCCCAGTACTTAATACATAGATTCAAGAAAAGTATCTGAAAACGGCTTCGTGGGGTTTCCTCTTTGAATTAATAATTACCTAGTTTCTTAAAACGATTTCACCTTTTGAATTTGAAAGCAGGCAATTGCTGAATAAGTTTTTTTACATCATATACAAAACAACTTAATTTTTTTAATAATTGCCATCCTTTGTAGATCTCAAAAGATATTAAAGGTTATAGGTTACACTTTTCTAAATATATATCTACCCTCTTATAAACCAGGTATTAGTGAGAAAAAACTTTCTTTACATTTTAGTGAAAATTCGACTCAACTAAAAGAACTTCCCTTTTTCTTTTTTAAATTTCTATGTTGTGTAATCAAACCTGGAAGCTGAAAGTCCCTAAGGGTCTTCGAGGAGAAAATATTGAGGAATATTTTCGCCCCAGTTTACTCTCAAGGCACCTGGCGAATCAGAAAGAAAAGGGAATTTGATAACCTCATGATTACGTTTGTGAAACTAAGAGGGTTAAGTTGGCTTGGGCATATAAGGTTGCCGGAGGAGGATAATGATGGAAAATTTCCTAAGGAGAAGAAGAGAGCGTATAAGAATAAGCTGGATGAAGGTTGTGGACAGGATCTCTACAAACTTAGAGGGACCCCGTGGAGACGAAGGCGATGGATCGACACGGCTGGAGAAGGATTGTGGGGGAGGCCAAGGTTCATATTAGAGTGTAGTGCCCGATAAAGAAAGAAAGAAAAATATGTTATCAATGTTACTATTTCGATAAATAGCTAAAGGACTAATTAAATACATAACGTCCAATATTTGATAAATGTGTTTAAATTACTTCGAGCACCTTCTAATGAGTCAATCTTATTTTTTTTAAGGCCTTAAGGTATAAAGATTTGATTATATTCGGTTTAAGTGTTTAAAATATGTTTTATACAGAATATAAATTATTATTCAATATAAATTATATATTATTCAAGCAATTTTAAATGAATACGTGAACCTTATCTAAGGTCATGTACACACTAAGGCGATAAGAGGTAATGTGTTGCAACGATTTATTGCTAGGAAGGTTCAATAAGAGCAGTCGATAAATCGGCGCGACCTGGTGGGCACGCAATTTTCACCGCTTCAAAAATTTTCACTTGAGCTCAAGTGAGGAAGACGCAGAAGAGGTTTATTGCTTCAGACGTAGGATAAGAAGAAAAAGAAAATACTGGATACATCAAGAAAAATTAAATACTTTATTTTCTGTACGCGGCAATGGAATAGTTTCATTTGGCACTCATCGGGTTTCACTAGATAGAAAGTAATAAACGATTTTTTTCTTCTTCCCGTCATATTCACAGCTCGAAATATCGGACGATACATATCGCTGAGGAGACCGGAAAGTGGTGCTATGAGAGATATGGAATATTTTGCACAATGCCGCGAATATGAACCTTTTTTATTGTCTCCTTTTAGATTTCATGGAGTTGTATGTGTGTGTAGCGTATCATGAATAGCTTACGATATATTGCTTTGCTTATCTAATATAGACTCATTGTGAACGCTGCCTAAGGGTAGTAATAAATATTCCCGAAACACCTGCACTATTATTAAGAATGGAAGAAGCCCTGCAGTACAATGTGGTAATAAAGGACGCTTTAGTTGTACAAGAATCACTGTAAATCTCACTTAGTTACTCCTTGTAGAATATAAACAAGAAATTAATTTCCTAATAAGTTCAGTTTTAAACACTTAATTGTTACTATGCTTAAAGCCGAGTTTAAATCAAATTTATACACAAACCGCAAAATGGAAGAATGTTAAATAAACGCGTTGAAATATTAAGAGCTAGAGGGGGTGCTATTACTAAGATAAATGAGAATTAGTGTCCCGCCGGAGAACGCTTTACTGTCTATTTATCTTCCATATTAATCCTTACTTTTCATTACAACCTTCATTCTCCGTCCTAATTTAAATTCCTGAGTATACCGCTTCAAACGGACTAGATTATGGACAAAAATGTAGGAAAGAAATTCGTTGACTGGCAGATACTATAATAGGATGTAAATAGTTGGGGGTGCAGTCAAGAAAACACAGCGAAGAAGTGAAACTTATTTGCTGTGTTTTCTTGACTGCACCCCCAACTATTTACATCCTATTATGGACAAAAATATGGAAGAAATTGTTTAAGTTATTTAGATAGCGGGGTAGCTAGTGTTTGAGCTGGTCAAATGACCTACTTTCATGACCATAGACTTAGGCTTAGAAATTTAGCAAAATCTACTATATACTTACCCCAATACACTTCAAGGGTTCAAGTGGTACAATTCATTTCAGTTATCTAGGTTAAGATAAAAAAATATGAAGAAGTGAAATTTTTATAACAAATGTTTAATAGTTTCCTACATAACCATTGGCATAGGAACCTCTCCCATGTACTGAGCCAAATTCCGTTTAAGGCATGAGTGGAACAGAATTTAAAAATAAATATTCAGGGAGAGGTACTAAAAAATATATGAAGGAAGTGCTAGTGATAATTATTTAATAGTAAACAATTGGTAGATTCACATTGACCTGACATAAAAATCATTACAGGCTTGTTATATATTTTGCCAAAAATAAAAATGTCTACAAACATTTTATTTAGAGCTCTGAAACAATAATCAACCAATGGATTAATGACCCAAATATGTTTATGTCAACAATTATTTTAAAAACATGTTTACGACCCAGGAAATTACGACATTACTTCCTTATAGTCGGCACTGTAAACTCCCATAAACTCCTTTCCTCTTTTATATGTATATTTTCTGTCTTTAAAAAATATTCTAATATACAGTAGGGGTAGAGTATTTAGAGAGAAAGTATATGAGCAGAACAACCAGAATGGTAGAGTATTATCAATCTGATTCCAATTTTTATCTCGCATTGCAGACAAATAATTTGATTTAACAGCCATAAATGGATCCGCAGTATGAACTGTAGCTCGCCAAGCCTCTATAAAGTGAGTACCCTTAATTTGAGGAAAAGCCTTGAGGTTGAGATTGATCCCGGCTAAATCACCTCCCTGCACAACAGTCGGCTTTGAAACAGTACAGTAACTATCTTGTACGGAACCCAAGTCTCTACTTGTTAATTTAAAGAACTAGAATGAAATAAGTTAAACTTATTTTGTGTAAAATTTAGTTAATGCACTCTCAGGCCATTTCACACTCTTCTAATAAAAACTAATGCGCTTGAAACTCGTACGCTATCAAATTCCGAGAATAATGCATACATTGTTGCTTCTACGTAATTGAATTAATGATTACGACATTAAATAATGATCATGAACAGTAGATTCTGTAACTGCCGAAGTTAGGAGAAGTAACGAAGTTCGATAACAGTTCCCGGAGGGCGTTACCGTTACTGGAACCGTTATTGCTCTGATTCGGAACAGGAAGGAGAGGAAGCTAAACGATGATAAAGAGGGTGTGAGGTTAACGAGCTATCTATCCCCTCTCCCTATATTCCCTTGGGGAGGGGGGCAGGCCTAATCTACCCCCAACAACCTGCCCAGAAATCCCCATGGATTCACCCTTTTTTCATTTTGATTAAGAGGAGAAATCCCCCAGGACCTGTGCATCCATAAATAAAAAAAAAAAAGGAAAATTCATAATCAAATTCGCCTTCCTATACATCGGAGTGAAAGATATTTTTTTTCAGCACGAACGATGATTCAAGGGAAAAACCAACAGATGTTACGCTATCACCAACAACATATAGAATCTCATCATTATTCATACAGCAACTTCTAGACTACAGATCTTCACATAAATTACGAAGCAAACAACTAATCTATACTACTATACTTAAACATATCAATCCTTCAAAAGGTCGACATAACTCGAAATTTGTTAATTTTGAGCTAAGCCTCCAGTAGCAATTGCTTAGGTTGATGATTTTTAATTTACGATATATCTAATATTTCATTTCCAACATTTTTTTTTTTTAAAGTCATATTTTAGTTGTATCATGTGTGAACTTAAAGTTTTATAGAAGAATCGGGAATAATTGTTCGAAGAAGTTTGAGGTTCGTTCATGTTTAAAACAAGGTGATTCGCGATCACCTGTACTATTCAATTTAACACTCGAGTACGTCATTAAAAAGGTGATACGCAACGAAAAAGGTTTGAATTTGAATATGAATAGTAAAATATCCGTGTTTGGGTTTGCGGACGATTTGGTACTGTTGGGGGAAGACAAATAAACTATAAAGCTAAATACACAAACATTAATGAATGATAGCGTCGCGAAGATTAAGACGGGCATGTAAAGTTTCTGGGCTTAGTAACGAACGAATTCCTAAGATGTTAATAGGCCCTGTACCGACTGGGGAGCGTCCGAGGGGTAGGCCGAGGCGTAGGTGGGAAAATTGCGAGTCTGATCTGGCGGGTTTGGGTTTGGGTAGTGGTCCGTGGACGGAGGTTTGTTGACGGAGATTGTCGGTACCGGCATCGAGCCTTCGGGTTCGCTAAGCCTTTTATTTATTTATAATACAATTTAAAAGGTGTATAGGGTTTAAAACATCACTCTTTGCTAAATGCTAAGTGCTAGAGACATTTGCCCATATTTTTTAAGTAATTCAAATGGAAACCTTTAATGTTGTGAATATGAAAAAATGGACTTTCAAAAACAAAAGCTCTTATATACATATTCATACATATCTCCTTCAATTCAAAACCACAGTCCTCTCCCCTTTGGAATTCTATACCTTCTTCCATTCGTCGTTCCAATAATCTTCCAACCTCCAAATCCCGTATATTCCTACATCACCTAATATCCCTAAAATTCCCAAAAAATCAGAAACAGTAGGGAATCAGTTTTTAGTTAAAATACTCTTCATTCGATGAATGAATGATGTTTTACAATGTACACTTGTGTGTGTGATTAAGTATGTATATATATATGAGTGAGTGGAATTTAAACCACGTACATATGTATTATTATCACCCAGTTAGATATTAAGAAAAAAAAGACATAAAGGCATTAAATGTAAATCTCTAATAGTATTGTTTAGTTTGTCTTCATTATTTTTCTATTGTTTTTCTTGGCATAAATTTGATATATATGTAACCAAAAATTGTTTCTCTTATATAATTATGGTTAACTTATTTCAATTTTTTTATTTCTCTTCTTCTAATCTGTTTTTAAAATATCGTTATTGGAGGTAATTCGTTTTTTTGTTTGTTCATTATTTTTTATTCTTTCCCACTTACTAAATTCCTTTTAACAATTAATTAAAAGTAATTATTTTACAGTCTAAGGCATAATAATAGTTTACAACACCTGTATTGTTATTCTAAAGGGACTTGTCCTAGAATAAATAAAGACATTATTATTTTTTAATTTGGATTTCTCGGCTTATGCCAGATAAATTCACCAACCCGGACTAAAACTAAGGCTATGGTTCATATTATAATTAATTTGGAATGTTGAGGAATTTTCTGACGATGCTGGCAGTTCCCAGCATAACCGCTTTCTGCACTTTTTGAAGTTCCTCGCTTATTTCGAGCGCCTTCATAGATTTGATTGTGTCCTCAGGAATCAAACCATTGGAGGATACGAAAATCGGTAGTACTTTAACTTCCACCAACCGCTAAAGATCTCTTAACTCCTCGCATAGCTCTTGGTATTTACGGATTTTTCCGCTTAACGTTTTAAAAACATTATCATCAGCAGGAACTCCAACTTCATTGATGGTGGCTTTTTTATTTTTTTGTCTATGAGCATTATTTCAGGTCTGTTGTGGGGGATACTATGATCAGTCATCATAGCTTGATCCCAAATATTGCCGGTGGCTGATATTTGTTGTGGCTGACATTATCATTTTTATATTATTATATACAATATCTTTATTTTAGGATGGTTTACTGACAATTTAAAGAAGATTAGTGCTAAAGTTCTGTATTCCACGGTTCTCTACTTGTCTGGACTGGAAAAACTCTACAACAGTATTCAGTATTAAGAACAACAATATTTTGGATTCAGCATTAAAAAAAAGGGGACTAGAACAAAAAAACATTAGGTTAAGAAGTTAATAAGGAATATGTTACAGTCAATATTAATCATATAGGAAAAAAGGATACTTTTAATCGAACCATCGGACACATCATGCGCATTGGAACATCATTTATGACACAAATAACTAGTCTTATTATTATTTGATGCTTATTAAAGAGGACCATTTTACTCTTTAAGTTCTGTTCAGTGTGGCCTTTGTTTAATATTTGATGTTTAGTATGACAATAGAGATAAATGGGATTTAAAAAAGGAATTATTCGTCGTCGCTTCGAGTTGAGTCGCAACAAGTTAGCTTTTCATTCTTTTCCCTTTTAAGATTTTTCTAAAAATACAAGTTATCATGAGCTGTAGCAAGGAGAAGTATGGAATGCCAAATGTAATTATGGGAAATGTGTATACCTCGGTAATCATTTCATGTAGAAATGAACGTTCCAACAAACAAATATCATCTATACTTCGAAGTGTTAGTTGAAACTTTTTTTTTTTATAACATTTTTACCGAAATCTACTCATTATCCATAATTGCATTCTATTTTCCATACTAAAGCTCATTATAACTTGCAATTTTAGAAAATGTTAAAAATCAAACGAATAAACGGTTAATACTAGATTTAACTCAAATCAAAGCGACATCCTGCGGAACAGGTACCAAAAATAACATAAGAAAATAAACGTTCAGAGAGTTTGTTCAAGTTTGGCGCTCGCTTAACTTGTAAATACTGTATCCGGCTTCATATGATGGAGTTTTGTTTAACGAAAATTAAATTGGCGAAGAAAGAAGAAATGATTGTTAATGAAATGATTAAATTAATTTCTACCATTCGAACTATTAAATTTCCACTGACAAAGGAAGTTAAAAAGACAATCATTTCAGTAAAAAGAGATAAGGACATGGAAGGAAGTTATTTGCTTGAGTGGGCCATCAGGAGATTGCTTTAGCAATTTATTGCACACGGTCGATATAAAATAGGAAATAAATGGGCAACTTGATCGCCCATAAGATCGCTTATTAATTACTTAATTTCGTTTACTTAGGCAGTAAAATGTCAAAGACACTCAATTAGTTTATTTAAAAAACTTAATTGCTCTAGGGCCGCTCACAAAGTTATCTATATCATTTATATAATACGGTTTAAGATACCGAGTTCCATTAAAAAGTAGAATTAGCATTCTAAAATAAAACTGACTAAAGAAATTAAATGATTAAAGAACTATTCTGCTTTTTAAATCAATAAATATATTTCTTCCTTGGAACTCTTCAGTTTCGGATGTCAAAGATAGCAAAAAAGATAATTATTTTATTTTTCTAAGGGAGGGGTACCCCCTGTCCGCCAAACGGCGGACCAACCTCAATTTTACTTATTATAGAACTGTTAAATTAATTTTTCTATAGTAGGTACTTATAATATAAATAATGTTTTAGTTTTAGGCCTACCCTGATGCTATTCTAGAAATTGAAGTTCAGTTCACGACATACTTCTCTTTGACCTTATTAAAATACGAGAACCCACTTCGTATTGCTTTAAGATATTCTGAATTTCGCATTAAATAAAATAATGAAACGTTTTTTATTTATTTTAGTTTTGTTTTATAGATAAAAAAATAATAGTTTATGGCATATAAGAAAAATGTCTTAATCTTATTTAACCCATTCGAGACGACGATGTTTTTCATACAAGGTCCCCAGGAGCGAATTTTTATTTCCTTTTTATATTGTACATTTTTAATTTAAAAAACATGTTTACTATGGAAATCACCCAATTCGTAAGTGAATTCACATAAATAAGATCATTGCACAACGGCTCTGCAGCTCGCTCCTCGGAAAATTTTTATTGCGAGGAGCGGATTGAACACCCTGTGTGCAATGTAAGGTAAAATGGAAATACATCATTAAAAAATTTATAAAAAGTTATTTTAAAAAAAGTTGGATAATATGAAATCGTTATTTTCCTTTCAATAATAAAAAACAGAATATAATGGAAAGAAAATGTTTAAAAAGTAGTAAACAGCAAAAAAAAAGTTTTTAGATTTTTTGGTACACAGTAAAACCCATGCCAAATTTTGTTTTCCTGTAGTGTACAGATTTCATTAGTTCAAGAAAAATCTTATTTATATGATTAGTTTACTCAGAATAACTAATAATTGCACATTACTGTTATTGCACACTCGGTGTGCAGGCCGTCATATAGCCTCGGAAATCAATTGCACACACGGTGTGCAATCGGTCACGAATGGGTTAAGTGTATTTTATGTATTGAAATTACAGTTCTAAAATCGAAATATTATATTTTAATACGGTGTAGCTTATTTTAATCGATGAATTCTATTTTTTTAATTATAATTAAAATACAGTACTAAATTTTGTGTAAGGGGTTAAAAAAGTCAGGATCAATGGGTTTGTGATTTGAAAATTTTTGAAAATATTTATAAATCAATTTATCGAGCACAAAAATCTAAACAAAATGTATTTTCTCGATCCGTTGCTAGGCAACCTCGATAATGTTTAACATCATTAATTTTCTTTTATAAAATAGAGAGGTGTGTACTTCACAACATTATATTTGTATAATTTTTAACGCTCATCTATGACGTCATCATCAGATACAGTGTAACTGTATCTTTTTATAACTATATATTTTTTTCTTACTTATAACTGGTCTCCCAGCTTCTTCTCCTTGATTATTAATACTGTTAATTATTGAATATTTAGAAAATTAATGAAAGAACCAATATTTTAATTTGGAATTTTAAATAAAATATGTGCGTATTGATACAATTTATAAACCACATTATCCATTTATTTCGATCTATCATCGATTTGTTATTCCTTGTCACAGTGTGTGATACAGGTTTACATTCTAATTTATTGATGGACGAGCAAACAATACTAGTGATGACTAAACACGTGGATGACAGTAACTGTAAGGGAAATCAATGACAGAACATCCAGCTCAGTAATTATTCAACGCTCCAACGAAATGATCGAAAATTGATATCGGGAAGTTTAGCTGCCTTTTGATGGGCCGCCATATCAGTAAACAGTGGTGAAGGACATGCCACAACCGATTATTTTGTATAAGGATTACATAAGCTGCTGAAAAAAAATGTTTTGGTTATTGATGCCATAGATAAGTTAATCTTTTTATTACTATTCTCTTTGCTTTTTAATAGAGTTGGTTTTTTTCTTTCGAAAGGCCTGTATTAAAAAAAAACGATTCTCTAAAATAATAAAGAAATAATAATTTATTAAGAAATGCATAAGATAACCAGTCGAAGCGCGTCGACTATCCCAAATTTATTACGATAGTAAAAATAAGGTTATACATAATATATTATACTACTTCCTAGAATCCTTTTCTTTCCAAGTTATCCATTCCCGCAGAACATCATACATTACCGATCTCCTTCAATTCGAAACCTCGGTCCAATAATAAACACACAAAAAAAAAATGTAAACACGATACGATCACAAAGTTTATATATCACAGTGCAAGTCCATCTCAATATGCATGTACGTTAAGCCTGTGAAACAATGATGTCAAATGATCAAAGTAATTAGAAACAAATATTTGATAATAGCGATTGATTTGTGAACCGAAACTCTGTATCGTGAATCCATTTTACCATATACAAAATATTTCAACCTTGAATTAATTTTAGTAACGCACCAAACACGATGATTTAAAAAAAAAAAACCTACCACTACAACCCATGTAGGGTCTTGGGTTCAGTACGTGGTAGAGACTGTACTGTTTCTAGGATAACAGGTATACAAGGAGCTAATTTGTCCGAAGAAACGCTCAAGAGCCATGTTTCTCCCTAATTAAGTGTATCCACTTTATATGAGCTAGGTGAGTCCCAGGAGTCTCCAGATTCCACGGGGTCCATCCTCGGCTCCTAAACAGATCAAATAAATTATCTGCTGCACTCGGATTTGGACCTGGGACCTTCGGCACGACAGCTCATTGATTCACCACCATTCTATCCCGCTACCATTCATTTGGACAAACCTGAAGTTAAATATAACACATAACAAGAATAGAACTTAATTCACACTTCAAAACAATCAGTAAGAGAGGCATTGAACTTCCATCTTGTTTTATGAAAGAGTTCTTTGCTATTCTTTGAATTATACAAGATCCTCAGAGAGTCTGTCTTGGAAGCGCGAACCCGAAGATTAGGAGACCTGTTGCTATGGGGACTATAAACCGAGGCCCTCCGCTAAACCTAGCTCTGCTTAGGCTGCCACTACCGTGCCCAAATAATTAATAAGTTCACGGCTCACGGGGATAATCTCTCAATCTCTTCTCTCTACACTTATTTATTTAGTCGATGTTCCTTCTATTATTTTATGTGTTTGAAAAAGCTCCCGTACTTGTGATTTACACAGTGATTTAGACAGTTATCCGCACTAGTTTATAACCTGAACACTGGTAATTCTGATACTCATAATAGCTACCTAATAGTTTATACCAGAGAAGAGAAATATCGAAAATGTAATAGTAAAATGCTAATTCTAGACCGCTCTGACCACGGTCCTTTTCTTATAGAAATGTTTTTTCCTACATTTTCGACGAAAACTTCTCAATCCACCTTCTTGTCAAAATCCATTTGAATATTTTTTCTCATATTTTGATATTTGGAATTATTCCGAACTTCTAACTTCTCCGAAATACTATGAAAGTATTTCACAGCTTCTTCTTCCAATGACGACAATTCCCAATGTGTTATCTTGTTCATTTTAAATATAATAAAATTCAATAACAAAATTACTAACACGAACATTCTGAAAAAACTATACGGAATCAATTTGATAACGCAAAGACAAGTAATTCAAATGAGACGGGTGATAAAGAGAAGTTAGACGTGATAAGGAGGTATTTTGAATGACGGTCTGCTAAATCACAAGTACCAAAGCTTAATAACTTCTATACAAATCACGAAGTAACGATCATTTAAATTACTAACAAATTCTGTAATGAAATATCGTTACAAAAAACAAAACGTCAACTTAATTCATAATAACAGATTATGTTGGTGAACTACTAGCGGCAATCGATCACGGGAACATTATTATCCTAAAAGTGACGATATCATACTTTTTCTTCACACGGTCCTATGGTCCATGGAGGACCTTAGTCTCCTCGAAAATTTCCTCCACTTTGACCTATCTTGAGCGGCTCTTCTCCATGCCCTCGCCCCTTGGAGGTCTGCTTCCACACGTTCAGCCATCGCAATTTAGACCTGTTTCTTTGTTTTTCTTCATCAGGACCTTGTTCCTTTGTTCCTCCACCATCAGCTTTGGGATTTTTTTCTTTATCCATTCTGTGTGCGTGTCCCAACCATCTTGCTTTTTGATACAAGACTCATTTCAGGTTCTTCATATAGACCCCAAAGTACTTGATTCTTTTTGATACCAAAACGATTTCATTCTTTGGTTGTTTTTTCTTCTAAGGAACTTTCTCTCCCATCTATTCAATAATTTTTCATAATGATTGGATAGGATCCACGCCTCCCCTTATTTTAAGGCTTCTGGGTATAGCACCATTTTGGAACACTTTTCTGAGAAAGCAACCAGTCGGGAAGTGGGGGTGCTCAGTGTGTAGAGAGCTGAGTTGACATGCTGAAGGTTTTGGGATCAATGTGGCTGTGGCAGTTAATTATTCTAATAATCTTCAAGAACAGCTGTGCTTTTAGTAAATGCACAGTCTCGAACATGTTCATCATGGGTTGTAGTGGTACAATTTTTTTTATAGCTCGACAATCAGTGTATTTAATTAATACTCCCTGAATGATAAGAATGTAGATATGAGATGTGCTGCAACTGACATTGATGCCCTTTTGAAATTTATTTTTTACGTATTTTTTAGACGATGCATGTTTTGGCGAAACATTGACTGATGGTTTATTTTCAAGTATTTTAGAAACTTAATGTTTTCTTTGTTTCCTTTTTTGTAATTTCATACGAATAATTATTATATAAGTCTTTTTAAGTTTGTTTTGGGCTTATTTTTAAAAATTATTATTAATAATGATTTACTTTAGTAAGTTCAATGATTTTTTATTTAAGTAACAGCAATTTTGTATCTTTAAGGGCTGAAAATTCTTAATGAGGTATAATCAAATAAACAAAAACAAAGACTAAAAATAATATTTCCAAATCAGATTATTTAAGATTCTGTAGCCCGTTAATTAATTCATGGAAAGTATCGAAAGAAAAGCTCTTAGCTAAAAGATAATTTTTATTCACTTTTACTTTAAACCCATTCCACGAACCTTCTTCATTATTTCCGATTTCACGAGCCGATGAAGCTCCACAATTCCAATCCAAACCATTTCTCCTCCACTGATAAATTAATTTTTCTTTAAAAAATAAGCTCGTTATTTCGGTAGGTTTATTTTTTCGCTCGCCTGATTCTTGAAACAGCATTGATATTTTTTCTTAATTCCTATATAGCAAGGATGAATTGGGCTTTTTCTCCTTTCGACGAGGAGGCGCCTCTAGACACTTCGTCCATACATCTCGGTCTCTCCTCAGTTCCTTCAGATGACCAGGGTCTTCCTTCTGTTCTGTCCTGGTCCTTGGATGTGCTCCATGATGGTCTTTTCGGCATACCCCTTGGTATCGCTTCTATACCCTTTCTTGGTACTCTGTATTCCCCCATTCCACTTATGTATCCAAACAATCTAAGTTGTCGGAATTCTAAGGTGGTTTTCAGTTGTGAAACTGTAAGTTCTCTTATTCATTCATTTTTTATTATGTCTCTGCTGGTTATACCCAATCTTTTTTGGTAGAAATTTCATTTTCGCGGCTCTAATCCAACTTAAGTGCTTGTCTTGGTTGACCCAGCTTACACCACTACATAATAAATAATTAAGGGAGAATTTTAATTTTGTAAGAGGTTTTTAGATTTGGAGAACATTATTCCCTACCTCTATCTTTCTCACTATAGTGATGTAAATCTGGTAATGTATGTATATTGGTTTTTTTATTCTGTTGGATACTTCTTGATTTTCCCATATTTGCTGAAAATTGTTCCAAGATAGGCAATAGTTGAGGGAGAGGAGTGGCTCAGTGGTAGAGTACTGAGTTACCATGCCGGAAATCCTGGTTCAATTCCCGCTGCAGGCCATGATTTTTATTTAGTCTGCTTGCAGCGGGAGATGGATCATATAGGATCTAGGACCCTCCTGGGGCCCACCCAGCCTCTATAAAATATTATAAAAATAGGGTACCCAAAATAAGGGGGAAAAATCTGGCGGTCGAGCGTGACCTAGGACAAGTCACCTTCTTGCAGAACCGTTGTCCATGAAACAGTACAGTCTCTACCATGTACTGAACCCCAGACCCTTCATGGGTTGTAGTGGTACAGGTTAAATAGGCAATAGTTGCACTTGAACTGTTCTTATATTCCACGTACCTTCTGCAATCCATGCAGCTCTTCTTTTGCATGTAATGTGGATTTCATCCCTTGAGAAAATAAATAGCAACGGGCTCAATGCCCCTGTTTCACACATCTTTCCAAGGAAAATGGCTTTGACTCTCGGCCACTAATACGTACTATTCTTTTAGGACTTTGGTACAATGATTGAACTGCTGCCCCGTTGATTGAAAATCCCCGTTTCTCTGAATGCTTTCCATATTACACAACGGGGTCTGAGTCGAACTCAGTCGAAGGCAGCTTTCAAATCTAGGAAAGGCCTTTTCTATAACATTTCTGAGAGCGAATATATGATCTCGGATGAACACTACGTTTTTCGATAACAGATATTACAGGACTTCCTATTAGTTTTCGTTAGCTCTTCTTATATTGGCAGAACGATTCGATTTTGGCTGTCCTAATTTTTAAAACGTAATTTAGTTTGAAACGATTTATTAATATAATCGAAAAAGGGTTTGTTACTAATTAAGTTTATGATAGTAAACTAACGAGTTGCGATCGATTATATTCCGCCGAAGTATACGAAATAAAATTATTTGACATCATGCAACAGATACAAAGTTAAGAATTATCGATCCTCGTGTCCTCTCTGACAGGACAAACCGACAACAATCCCGAGAAGAGATGGAGAGTCCTGAGTTGGCTAAAGGATAGGTCACGCAAGACTAACGCAGGAGTGCTTCTCGACAATAGGGATTCGGTCTAAACGCAGTGTTCTATTTAATGGGTCATTAGTCACTTCTGGTTGTGTAAAAGAGAATGCTACGCGTACAGTGCGCACACCAAACTACATATTGGTTTATCATATCAAGTATAATTTTGATATACATAAAATAAACAAAAAACACATGAATAATAAAATTTAAAAAAAATATATATATGTATGTATTAGTAACCTCAGTTACCTCCTAAGTTCAGATGTTGTATGTAAGTACTGTATTCAGATTGCCGGTGAAATACATTGTTCACACATATTACATTGTATTAGTTATATGTTTACGTTGTAGTTTGTGATTGTTTGTTAATAAACAAGTATTAATAAACCTAGTAATAACTGATAGTATATTAAATCTACCGCTATCGACCCATTAAATATAAATATTTACGATTGTATGTGCCAGAAGAATACCCTCTGACTGCCTAACGGCGGACCAACATCCGTTTTACAAATTAGACAACTGTTCATTAACGAGTAACTAAAATTGTATAACTATATTTTATATATTTTTTGGTTCAGATTTAAAATTTTTTAAAATATTAAGTTCAATTTAAATGAAAATAAATAAATTTCGATTCTTTATCCCATTGTTAAATTTATAACTATTATTATTATTTTACATTGTAACAATAATACAGATGTATTATAAAATATAGCACGGTCTTTATCTAAGATATAAATGTGTGTGAGTAAAGTATTTTAATTTGAGGATGTTTTAAACAGCGATAATCTTGCTTATTCATTTAATGTCACTTTACGCTGGTTAGCCTAGTCGGAAGATGGTACAGAGGGAATCCTAAAATCTACCAATCCAAATGTAATCAGGAAAGGGATCTTTAACGAGTTCTCGACAACATACAGCTCATTTTTACTCCCTTTAATAAATCCTAAGGACCCCTACCGAGCTGAAAATCGCAATCTTGAGGATATTAGGTTATTATGATAAACACATTTAACTATTAACACATTTAATTTTAATTAAATGATAATTTGTTAAAAAAAATTATATGCACTAAATAAACAAATTATAATATTTTCCATTTATTTAAAGACCATGAAAGTCGTGCTATGTGGTCTATAAGCAAAGCAGTGGTACCTAGCTAAAAAATGGTAATATTTGGAATAATTAAAGCTCAAATATGGCTGAAAAAACAATTTAAATTTACATATATGAATTATAAAATTTACCAAATATCTTCCATAAAAAAAAAGATTAGGTACATATATATTTTTGTTACTTTTTTATTCATACATATTATATATCTATGGATAATAAAAGCAATACTCGGAATAAATAAAACTCGTGATATTGTTAAAACATTGAATTTTAAATTTACATATATGAATTATATTATCTATCCAATTTCATATTTATTTTCAAAAACAGAACAGAATTAATTTATTTAAATTAGAAAGTTTTATGTTAACATTTTTTTTTTAGTTTTAAATTGTTCGTCATTTTTCATACATTGTCTGTTCATACTGTTCATACATAACTAAAAATAATTGATTGGTGAACTAAAATATGCAGATGCCTGAAATATGTGTTTCAGAGAACGAAATCCCCCAATATTGTTGAATGAAATTGATGACTCCATAATTAAATAGAGAGCTAATTTTATACGTTTCAGGGTAATTTCGAACGCAAATCATTCGCCCTACAAATTATGAAAATCTCGGTGGATTGACTGCTTTGCAAATGCAATGACACCAGACTGGTTTATTTATCAAAAGTTTCATATATTGCAACAGGATGTGCCAGCGAAGTATTAATGAGTTGACCTTTCGCACAAAGGTCACACGTAAATGGGTCTATTACGGAAAAACTATGAACATGACCCTTAGTTCTTTATTAATTCAACGTCACTTTACGCTGCTATGGCTAATTGGACGATGCTACAGTGGGAGTCCTTTTTGTCTATCCAGGTGTGATTAGGATATGGATCCTTCGACGAGTACTTGACACAGTAAAGACTCGAGACCTCCATTTTACGTCCCTTACGAAGGACGGTATAACTTAGAATTTTTTATTCAAAATTCAAAGGCTAGTTATGCTAACCATTACACCAGAGCAGACCCTAATTCTTTGTTAAATAGGCGATTTAAAATTTTGAAAATCTTACTCCTTTTGCTGGAGTTATGATTTATGTTCTGCCCAGTATGTTGATGTAATTCCCTTAATATATTATGTAATTCCCCCATAATATGTAATTCCCCTAATATCCTTGGAGGAAGGATAAGCATTGTCCCTCTTTGTGGTTTTCCCCATTTTGTGGGCAGACACCCAATTCCTGCGGTCGCTCATCCATGAAGTTGCTTAACTTAAATTACACGTTGACCACGATGCCACCCCACCTCCGTGCATGTGTGTGTGTGTGCATACCTAAGAAAAAAAAATATAATTTAGCACATCCCACCTCAAAATGCAGCAAAACACCACCTTCAAGACCCAAATACAACTACTAAATCATAATGAAAGTTACCGGACAACAGCTAGAAAAGGTTAGGTAAAAAGAACTGATAAAAAACTAAATAGAAAATGCAAAATTAACTCGCCAAACTTCAAATAGCACAAATGAATAACAAAGTATTAATGAACAGCAGAAAAACAGAAGACAAGAAAGATTTGAAAAGAAAATTAAAAATGTACATCATCAAGAACCCAGTGGACATAAGGCTATTCGTATTGTGAACTAAGAGCCAAGTCATTTCAACTGTCTTTTCTTAGCCTTGATCTTTGCCCAGCGATTTTTAATAATTAGACTGAGGCGCCTTTCATTTCTTTCCCGTCGACGGCATGTTTATTGGTAATTCATTTAATATTTTAAATAATGAAAATTGATTAAATCGATTTTAAACTATTGCTGAAGCAATAATATACATAACATGAGTTTTGACCATTTTTTAAATTTATATAAACAAAAATAAAAAAATATACTACTATCCGTAGATCATAGAGACGACTTTCACAGCCAAGACTGTTTCAATGCAGACATCGTGCCAACGGTCGTGCTGTGGAATGACATTCGATCTAAATAGTGTTTGCGTGACCGAGTGACGTTGTTCGCCTGAAGCTAGGGTGTTCTTATTTCCGACAGATGCTTTTAGCCATAACAGCTCAAAGGCGATGGACTTAGGTTTGCCGACAAAATTGAGTTTTTACCCAGGGCTGTGCCAATCTTCTTGATCAAACGGACTGACAGGGAATCTAATACAATACCGAACAAAACTATAGAATCTACCGCCTTAAAAACTTGGCTGGAATTTTTAAACATCAATCAAAGGGTACAAAGATAACTTTTTTTGTACTGCATAACAGTACATACATACAAACGTGATGCATTATCTGATTTGTGTTACTTTCGCAACTATGAATAACACATACCGAACATTCAAGCGTATAACAACCTTGATATAATATAAAATATACAAAACGGCCCTACAACTCTGTGTGGATCTTAGCCACCTCAAGGAGCCTTCCCCAGGCTTAGAATTATCCCATGCAGGCTATATCCAATGCAGCTGTCCTCTAGTTACGGACGTTTTAGATGCGTCTGGCATCCTGTCTCACTCCATCTGTCCATCCTAGCCTTGGTCTTCCTCTTCCTCTGACACGGTCCAACTTTCCCTCCAGTAGCTTCTTCACGGGATCCTCCTCGCTCATTCTGGCCACATGACCGACCCACCTTAATCTACTAATTTTTACCCAAGTAATGTTGTCAGGCTCCCAAAATATCTCGTACGCTTCACGGTCGGTTCGCCTTCTCCATTGACGATTAACATTAATCGTCAATAATAATAGATACGAAAACTACGGAGCAGCATTCTTTCGAAAACAGCTATTTCCTTTTCCTTGGTCTTAGGTAAAGTCCATTTGTAAGAGGCGTAAGTACTGGCCAGACAGCATGATGTTTGTTTGCCGTGATAAAATTGAGCGCCTTAGATGTTTTCTCAGTTCAAAATACCATTTACTATCGTTGATGGTTCTCTTTTTCATTTCCTGAGACATATCGTTTGAAGAGGTTACAACACTTCCAAGATAGGTAAACTTGTAATGACATATTTCTACAAACGCCGGTACTACAGATTCACCTGTCCTCATATATTTGGCTTTTCGTCATTGATGCATAGACCCTTGATACATTACATGACGTAAACATTTTTATATGTGACACTGTTTCAAATGCTATAAATATTTAAATAAACTTGTGAAGCATTACTGCACGTCTAGGGAAACATCTCATCGGATCTGTACCTGTAAATGGTAAGGAAAGGGCAGTTGTGAAAATTCCGGGGAATACCATGAGGGAATTGTCAGATGTATAACACTCACATGTAACGGAATGGGGCATTTTGTAAATAGAAGTGTATCCTATGTAACCATGATCAACATACAAATGAAAGTAAACATTTTTTATTAGATGCTAAAGGACGCTTATTAATTAAGACCACGCCCAGCCAATCACTCACGCATACCTGCGGAAGAAGAATGTATGTAGAAGAAGGTGCATATATAATATTTTAATCAATGATTATTACTGTTATAAATTGCTGTAATGTTACTATGCCCAGTACATCAGGGTGGCATCTCATATTACTATTTAAAATTAATTATATCAATTGATCTTAATTTTCCTTATTGTCATTGTATGACCATATGAGGACAGCATAACAACAGATAAGGAATGACTATTTAGATCAACTATTTATTCATTCTACGAACTGTCATATAACGACACAATGTGACGATCCATTTCAGAAGTTGTTACTATGTAATAACAGGGCGTGTCATAGTATCGAAAAGCTTGTCACAAAATAGTACTAACATTAGGTATCCAGTCCATTTGAAACTAGGCCCCCAATTCTACGCCTGCTGTGACTGTTCCTTGAAAATCAGATAAGAGACTAAGGCGCGTTCTCCAACCTCACCAATCACTTATATCGGTTTGTACTAAACATTTGTGTGCAGTTAATTTTTATATTTAAAAAATAAAACGTACCATTACAACCCATATAGGGTCTTGAGTTCAGTACGTGGTAGAGACTTTACTGTACAGAAGACTCAGGTTTTTTTTGAAAATTACCCAGTACCCACTTTATAGAGCTTGGATGAGCCCTATGTCTGTTGATAGATCAAATAAATTATCTGCCGGATGATTTGAATGAATGACTTTCGCTACGGAAATTCAGCGCTCTATCACTGAGCTACCTTACTCAACAGTTTTTATATTCATTCGTACTTAATGGAGCTATTTATTGAGTTCTTGAGATTCAGTGTAAATAATTATTAAAATATCTTTTGGCCAAATTGAAACACACACACGCACGCAAGAGCGCACAAACACACGTCCATATATATATTAAATATTCATCCATCTTTATCTATAATTAAATTTATCAATTTGGTTAAATAGGTTTATTATCTTTTCATAGGCCTTCAATTTTATTTCCCTGGGGCCCGGATTTGGGACTCTCCTGAAGACAAAGTTTTAAACTTTTTTATCTCAGTGACATTGCCAAAGATATTTTTATCCTTAGAGGGAATATTAAGATCCTAACTAGTTCCTTCCACCACGAACCTCCTGTTATTAAAGTTTTTTTTTTTCTCTGGCATCCATAAAATGAAATAGTATATATATATATATATATATATATATATATATATATATATATATATATATATATAATTTGTACAACCAAGGTCTATTTAAATACAACCAAGGTCGGGCAACTTCCAAAGGTTTCCGGTTTACTGGGTCGTAAAAATGGATAAAAGAGACGTCAAAGACTTACACGATTACATTCAGCGTTTGGGTATATCAAACTTATGGAGATATGTAAAATTTTATTCTTTGAACAATGTTTCTCAAAACTTCGGCAAACATAGACCCCATAGAAACATAGAAATGAAATCAATATTTAGGTCCTTATTATATATACTATTTTTTTAAGCAGTAATAATATCTTTAAGAAGATTAATAAAATCAAATCAATAAGAGTAATATGATTTTTGAAGGAAAAGCGTTTTTCTCCATCAAATCGAAGGAGAATGTTGAATAAATAGCAAGTCTTGGATTTGTAATAATTTTGAATATTAATAAATAGCTGATAAACAAAAACAAAATTAGTTTATCAAGCATTGGTCTTTAGAAAATAATAAATGTTTGTATTACAGCTATAAAACAACAGTGTAATATATACGTATTATAGACGGAATAGAGAAATCATTAATGACATTGCTGTAGCATAGGAAACAATAAATTGTACGTAAGGGAATCCGTATAGAAATAATTACTAAAAATTATTAAATTAAAAATTAACAAGAATCAAGGCCACTTTCATAATAAAATAACAAAATACATATTAATTATAAGTACACTACTAAGAATTCACAGAAAATTGAACTAAATTTTAAAATTAAAAGATGATGGAAGAAAATCACATTAATTTAAATTTTTACTTGACCTATCTATTATAAAATTTTCAATATTAATTCTTTCATAAAAAAAAAATATTGGTATCATATAATTAAATTTATTGATATCTCTAATCAAAAATATTTTACAAAAAATAATCCGATTTTATATCTTATCGAAAGGCTAAAAAAGTTAAAAATATCGTTGTCCTATATAATGAAACATAAATATTTTTCAATATATAGAACTATCATTCTAATCTATTACAAAAGTATCGATACAAATATACACCCCTATTGTTCACGGATTGACATAAAAAATGACTGTTGTATAAACTTTTTATAAAAAACAAAATAAAAAAAAACAATAAAAACTGCCGTCAATAAATCTTTCCCGAAGCCGTTTTCCCTTGACGATTCTGACTGAAGAAATCAAGGTTTGTTTCTCCTGGGATTTCCTTCCCGATTCCGGCCGGATATTCCCTTTTCCTTCTTTGAGTAGATTTCACTGAGCCAATAAATTAATTCCCCGCTCAAATCATAAGTTTAATTACATTATTTAATTTGCTGTGTCAATAATAATTACGTAGTAATTCAATACTCAACTTTGTCCTTTGTCTATTTTTTTTATTTTTTTATATAAGGATAATGTTTTATATAAGGAAATGTTTTGAGAATTCCTGCGATAATTCTTGAAGAAAAAAAATACTAAACATTTCCAATAACAAACTCATCCTTTCTAATCGTCCCAAATATAGTTGGGACGAAACTTAAGAATTTATTAATTATATGTTGCAACTATTAATTAATATAAAATAATATATGATTATGGACACTTGTGATATACTGTTTCAAAAACGGTTACTAATAACTAGAATCAGGATTTTTTATTTATTTTTTTGCGTAGTGATCAAATCACAATTAATTCATGTAACCAGATACGATTAACTAGATTTTATTTTGTATTATTTTACTATTCTAACTACGACAAAGAAATAAAAAAAAAGGTAAAACTCATCATTGATAAAATAATTCCTTTTTTCAGATCCCTTGGGAACATGAAACAGAATTACAATGTGATAACAATAATTCATTCAGGATGTTAAATTTGACAAATATTTGAAATTATCACCTTTTTCTATCTATAGTATTAGAATATGTATTAAAAAAAAAACTCCATATAGTAATTCGATATGTTAAGTTCTAACCTAGGTTAGGTCCGTTAGAGGAAATCTAATCTTTTGTGTTACTGAGAACTTTGAGTTTGAATCGTGGTTGCGGAAATATTAATTACTATACTAATTATGCTGGGCTTATATCGAATCATTAATTACTGAGATAACATATTCAGTTAGGTATTTGAGGCATTGCTGTGGGAATAGGAAATTATCCATTAATATGCAACATGATTCCAAAATAGCACATGCTTGCACATACGTCATTTCTGATCCTGGGCCGGTACGGATTCACCTACTCTCTGACGAGTAAAACAGAAGGACGTGAATAAATGAAGTTTTGTTATTTTATATTCATAATTTTTTTTTATACTGGTATTTCAGCTCCCCTTGTTACTTTTACATATCACATTTTTTGATCACTTTCCTCGAAAGCGAAAACATTTAATATTATATATAAAAGTATGTCCATCATCTGTTACTACGAAGTTTAAATCTGAATTCAAAGATGAAAGAGTTTTAAGAACAAATCGAAAAGTATCTCGCGTTTTCAAAGAGTTAAAATATCATGAGAGGTGATAGGTTTTGTATTATGAGTAAACTACTCCCATTAAATACGAATATTATTATGCTTTTTTTTAAAATAATTACAAATGCTATTCGCATTAAAAAAAAAAAGTCGCATTGATTCCTTCACCGTCTTTCACTTTTTCATTTTTTAGGGCTGTGCTTAGAACTTAAAAAAATCCATTCCTGATTAAATTGAGCGTGACATTCTAGTTAATAGTAACCGTTTTTGAAACAGTATATCACAAATGTCCATAATTATATATAATTTTATGTTAATTTATAGGAAAAATTTTTTTTAATTTTTTAATTTTTAAAATTTAATTTTAATTTTTTAAAATAAAAATCATACTTTTGCATTTAAGAAGTATCTCACGCCATCCTTCGATTCATGAAAATATCAAGTTTAAATACATATTGGTATTTAATATCTTTCATTGATTAAGTTTTCAATATTGCCATATTCCTTTGCATTAATTTTTTTGTTTGTATAATAAATCTGTTATCCTTTTTAAGTATGAAAGTAGCTAATAAGTGCGTAGAGCGCTGATTTGCAGTCTTGAGCGTACATACGGACTTCAAATCCGGCTGAGGCAGATACATTCTTTAATCTGTCAACAGATACGGATGGGCACTGTGGGATGTACAGACCTTCCTAGGGTAGATTATACATATATATAGTAGGAACCCTTTATTGCCTGAAAAACATAGCCTTTAATCGTGATCTCGGACAAATTATCTCCTTGCTCAACCATTGTCCTAGAAATAGTACAAACTCTAGTATGAACTGAACCCAAAACCCTTCATGGGTTTTGAATATTATCGAAGAATATTATAGTAATTATTGAAAATGTTTTAAAATATGAATATTACGGTTTTATTTCTTTTCTTAATGATTGAAAATGTGAAATAAAAAAAATGTAATATTTATTCCTTCTATCTCTTTCTTTTTCTTTACTACCTCTGCTTATAACTTTAAAAAAATCCATTCCTGATTTGGTCACTCCTTGGATAAAATCTATTCTTGTATACTTAAGGATGATTTTCATTCATGAAATTTACATTTTACCAAGTTAATTAAACTTTTCTCATCTGAAAATATTTGTTATATTTTATATAGGTCATTTTTAACAGATTTTCAGTTTAAATGTTGGTTTTTGTTAATACTCTTTACATTTTTTTTTCATCTATAAAAATAAGCATAATATATACAAAAAAACAAAAACAGTTTCCTGTTTATGAGGCTATGTGTTCTAAGTTGATTTTATCGATTTTCTAGAAGGACAATTAATTACGTGTAAAGAAAAAAAAATGGGAATCATTTATGAAAGTCCTAATAGTGTTAAAAAATGAATTATTGTATAAATTACTTTAAATAATTTGTTTGCTTTGTTAACGAAGGTGGTCAGAGCCATTACCGTAGCGCCCTACACCACAACACCACACACAGGCTCACCTAATCAATATGAATAGTCTCATATGCCACGCCTCGTTGCTCCCCCACATAGGCACAGCCAGGGCCGATAAATTTTAATAATAAAATAATTAAAAATAAAAACATAAAATATAAATAATACCCTTTGATAGTAGTCAAAGGGATATTTTTTACGAGGCGCATACTTCACTCGTACTCAAGAAGGCCAGCTATTAATTAATTTAAAAAAACCTTTTTGATCATGAAAATGCCTTGGAATGTAAAACTTGTTATTCTAAGAATAATAATTTCGCAAGAATAATGCGCAACTGTTATTCTTAGGAAATTACAATTTGTATTAAACTTAATTCCTCGTTTTTATAATTCCGAAGCTCTCCCAGTTCAAAAATTTCACAAGAAATGTAGTTTTGAATGAGTATGTATTTTTTTTTCTCTGTAGCACTACTAGCCGTGAAAGGATTGGATTTATGTACATGGTAGAGACTGTATTGTTTCCTGGACAACGGTTATGCAAGGAAGCGATTTGTCCACCTGCCTGATCCCCCCCCACCTTTTGGGTACCCACTTCATTGAGGTTGGGTGAGCCCCAGGAGATACCATAGCTCCCATCTCTGGCCGCAAGCAGATTAAATAAAAGTCTTGCCAGCAGCGGGATTTGAAACCTTCGACATGGCAACTAAGTGCCACATGACAACATGAGCACTGATGCACTCCACTCCCTTTTAATTTATATAAGTCGTAGATAAAATAATAATAAATCAAACATCGACGTACAGTAAATAATAAGTTATAGTTTTAAGATCGTATTATTATAATATCCCCCAACAAATTTCTACAAATTCTTCTATATTTAATGTATTATTATCTTTATGTTAAATACATCATTTCACTACCTGTTAATAAAATGTAAAATATACTTACACTCTACTGTAGATCTTGGTTCAGGGATAATGTTAACCGGCAGGTTGCCAATGGATTTTATAAAGGGAGTAAACAATCCTTAGTTATACCGTCCTTCGAAGGGGACGTAAAATAGCGAACCTGAGCCTGTGCGGTATCAGATACTCATTAATGATCCCTAACCTAATTTTACCTTGATATAATTCACTGTAGCATCCGATAATCCATAGTATCATAAAGTAACTTTAAATAAATATACGAATAAGAATAATGTTAATTAAAATATTTAATTATCCAGCATAACAATGTTCTTTATTTATTTTTTCACGGAACCACCTTAGAGACCACGCGAATATCATAATTTTCACTTCATCCTTCCTTCTTTCTTCCCACCTTTTCCTCATTTTTTCCTTCTCTCCCCGGTCCACGCTATTCCTTTTCTCGCATCTCTCTTTTCCACAAGTACCTTAATTTCTTTGAGTCTCTTCCCATAATCACCCCTATCGAAACAGTCTCGTTCTTTATTTAAGAAAAAAAGATAAAATTTATTTCCAAAAAATGTTTGTAGAATATTCAGAAGTAATCTTATAAGACAAATAAACGTGGAAGCGACTAAGCATCTTCTAATGAGGAGTTTTACTGCCGTACATGATTATTTTATTTTATTTTTTCATCTCCTAAAATATCTGTGATATAACTAAGTCCTATATATGTTTACAAATATAACCCTCTTAGGATTAAAGACAGTCATTGTACATATTGTTTTGTAAGTATTGATTAAAATGATTATATTTATATCGTATATATAGTTTAAGAATACGCAGTATATTTTAACAATGGGATAAAAAAAAAGAGCTCGTTTGTTTTGTTTAATAAATATTAATCTATTTTATGTAAATAAATAAGATAACTGAGCATATTGACATAAAATATAGATAAATGGATGGCGTGACATTGGCCTAGTTTCTTTGCATCGGAAGTAGCCATTTTCCTTCCGCAACAACTTAGATAACTGCCATTTATCATAGCTATTTCTTTCTTAGAACAGCACTGATTTATCCATCCATCTCCTCGTAAGTCATTTATAATCTAGATTTATCGTATAAATCTACCAGAATAAACACCATTCTTTCCCACGAAGATTTAGGATTTCATTATATATTTTATGAATTCTTTAATCAATTAAATTAAATAATATTAATACATAAATACTAATAGAAATATGTTTCCTTAAAAATCAATGTAGCTTAAGGAATAGAACGGTGAGTCCAAGTACCCAAGGTCATCGGTTCAAATCAGACTATCACAGATAAATTATTTAATGTGCTATCATTGGACAATGTGGGATCTGAAAACCCTCCTGTGGCTCACTCAGCCTTGAGAGGGATGCTTGACGTAAACCGGAAACATCTAAGAACTCAACAATCTACTCAACTTTACTAATGTATGGCTATATGCTAGCACAAATACCCATACTTTCAACAGCCTTTAAGTTTAAATATTTTTTAAAATAGTAATATATACGAGTTTATGCCTTATTAAAATATCGACTTACAGAAAATAATCCATTTCCAAAAAATCTTGAATTATAGCTTTTAAAAAATTAAATTTACAATAAATTAATAAGCGAAGTGCTGGACCAATAGGTACTGAGTTCGACACGTGCTGTTGCATATGCATTATTATATTATTCATATAGCATTATTTCATTATTCATATTGTTGAGCGTGATCTCGGACAAAAATCCTCTATCTAAAATCTTAGAAACAGTACAGCCTCTAACATGTACTGAACCTAAGACCCTTTATTGCTTGTTGTGGGAGAGGTTAAAAAATCATAGTTAATAAGGTCAGATTAATTTCAAAAATTATAATTTTGTTTATGGAATAAATAGTCGAAAATATGGTCAGGAATAAAACACGCCTATGATATCTTCGGTGCAAATGCCAAGTATTGAAAGTGAAAAACACAACTTTTCAGGAGGATGAAAAAACAGTTTCATGGTTCATTCAATGCCAGTGCGTATTGTCAAACGCATTTTTTCCGTTATATATATAGTTCTATATGGATTAAAAATAAATTATCAATCCTGCAGCAAACAATATAGATCGAAGACGAATCATGTTTTTTTTCACATTCGATAATTTGTATTTGTATAGGCGATATCCTGTCTTGTGCGAGCAGAACGTAGAGGTCACAACATATAAAAATAGAGAAATCTAAAATATATGCTAATAAGATGTCATGGAGGAACGTATAAAGTATAATAAAGAATAGATAATAACTGCGAGAGAAGAGTATACAAGATAAAAGAAATATATCTTGAATGAAAATAGTTAACCTTGATGAAATATGTGGAAGAAAATGGTCCGGGTAGAGGTCAATAAATTTCTTTTAAATATCAAGAAATATTTATTCTTTATTTATTAGAAGAAATATACTATTTGTAGTAGTAAACAATGTTATAGTAAGGGATAAGGAAAAGAGGAGGCAAGTTGGAGAAAACAAAAAGATAGTTGACATTGAGTAAAAGAAAGAGGTCAAAATAAAGACATAAAACCTAACATGAAAGACGGGTATAACAAGTGAGATATAACAAACTGCAAAGAAATGGGAAAATTAGGAGAACCGTGCTAGAGTTTATTGGTTATCAGTAGGTTACATAAAAGGAAATATTACTTTTGTTCGTATGAAGTGTACTTGGGACTAAGGGAATATTAAAATAAAATAAAATATTAAAAGTAGACTCACCTGTAGTAAATAAATGTAAAAAAAATAAATAAAATAAAGGAGATTACTTAGCGTCATAAAAAAATAATTTATACTGCAAAAACCCTCTTGACGATTCAGGACTTCCTCTCGAATTACGATATATAAGAAATATAATCAAGAGATTATTATTTCTTTAAAACGAAAATGAATTATGATTACATCGAAACAAATGTAATCGTTAGTATGGAAGGGTTTTTATGATGAATGTAGAAAAGAAAGAAATTTTCCGGTAGTTGAGAAGTATCATTTAATGATTAAGACCACAAGTCGGGGGGCCAAGGGAGAACTTGGTGATTTTCGAATATATATACAGTAATTAAATCCAAGATAAAATGAACTAAATGTTTATTGATTGAAACAGATTGATACTGTAATGATTGGCGAGGAATGGTATCTAGAAAATAATTTCTGAGGAAGAAATGGAATAGCAGCTGCAACTATCTCTATGCGGGTGGATTATTATACGTAAGATGGATAGGAAGATAAAGATATAGATCGATAGATAGATAGATCGATAGATAGATAGATAGATAGAGAGAGAGATAGAGAGAGAGAGAGAGAGAGGGGGGGGGAGATGGGTTGCGGTTAATACGCAACCGTTTTTTTCTCATTGAAAGGATGAAAAATTTTCATCTTGGAGGGTGATGCCATAGAAATATAATATATTTTTCTTTAATGGAGCGGAGTGGCTGGTTCAAATCCCGCTCCAGGCAAGACTTTTATTTAGTCTGTTAGCAGCTGGAGATGGATCATATGGGATCTAGGACCCTCCTGGGACTCACCCAGCCTCTATAAAGTGGGTACCCAAAATAAGGGGGGAATTCTGGAGGTTAAGCGTGATCTAGGACAAATGACCTCCATGCACAACCGTTGTCCATGAAAGTGTACAGTCTTTACCATGTACTGAACCCCAGACCCGTCCATCGGTTGTAGTGGTACAGTTTTTTTTCCAGCATTTATTTATGTTAAGACATTATTTTCAAATTCTCATTTACATACATATGACCCTCGTATTAGAAGTAAATGAAAATATTTATGTAATTCAAATTGTGGTTAATTAATATTACTTCCTCTCGAGGATATTAAGTTTTTATCTCCTGAGTTCCGTAAAATCCAAAGTTTGTTTATTTACTTTTTTTTTTTAATAAAAGATTTTCTATAAACAACAGACACAGATCAGGGTGCACAGCTACAAGAAGTATACTAAACCAAAAGTAAAGTCATCTTAGACGTACAGACAAAACTTGGGCGATGACGAGCGAAGAAAAAGTTAACGAATTTGCTAAACATCTTGCTCAAATATTTAATGTAAATGAAGTTCAGGATAATACTCTCACTGGCAAAATATTTGGCGAATTGACAACAGCACTGCCCTTATCACTCCGTCCTCCGGCATTTCATCCAAAAAAAATTTATCAAGAACTGAACAAAATGCCAAACAAAAAAGCTCCTGGCTTGATGAGAATGGAGTCATGGACAATGTATTCCTAGAGAAGGTTAACTCAGCTGGTAAATTGTTCCATGCACTAAATAAAAGGTTACTGAATAAAGAGAAGTATCCAAGGACACAAAGTTGAGGGTATGTAAATCTACTTTTCTCCCCATATTAACTAACTCTTCAGAATCTTGGGCATTAACCACCAAATATAAAAGTAGGATCCAGGCTTCAGAAATGAGATTGCTTAGGAAGACAAAATGAAAACAAGACGAGACCGAATCTGCAACTCGAGCATCCAAGTCAATAAAGAAAACAGTCAAAGATGGTTTGGAAATGTTTTAAGAATTGAAAAACAACAGCCTGTCCAAGATGACATACGAGGCTAAGGTTGAAGGAAGAAGGTCCAGGGGATGAACCCGACAATAAAACATTTTAAATAATTTTATTAATAATTGGTAAAGATATAAGGCCCCTACAGACGCTTTTCTTTTTATTTGTGTTCGAATAAATGAATTTTAGATTTTTCCAATTGTGTTAATCTTTCTTAAGCAGGTCGAAATGTTATTTAACGTCTAATTACAGAGATACGGTTTATTATTCATTTGACACTTAATTAAGGATCTCGAACAATAATTAAACCAACAATCGCTCCACCTGCTCATTAATTAACCTCGCTAACGAGCCTGATCGTTAGAGGATACGAAAGCTTTATATGTACGTGCCCCTGCAAACAAGCCGTACTGCCGATATGTCATTTGGCGAAGTGACATGAATGTGTTGTATTGAGGAAGCTTACATTGCATTGAGGGTTAGTTCTGAATAAATATTTGTGCAAGCTGTAATCGAATTCAGGTTCCAACATTTCCATGAAAATTGTATGTCAAGTATTTGTTATAGCATACTATTGGTTGCGAACCCTTCCTACGGATGAGTTAAAATCAATGATTCCCAACTGGTGCGCAATGTAAGGAAGTAGCAGTGATAATGAACAAAAAAAATATGCCAAAACTGTTTAAAAAAAAATTTAATTCAGTTTTAAATTGACATTTATATAACCTGACATAAACAACGCTTAATATGCATTTATAGTGATATTTTATGCGGGAAAAGTATAAAAAAGGAAAGCTGTACCATTACAGCCATGAATGGTCTAGGGTTCAGAACATGGTAGAGAGTGTACTGTTTCTAGGACTCCAGTTGTGCAGAGAAGTGATTTGTCCCAGATCACACTCGACCGCTAGGTTTCCCCTCCAATTAAAGGTACCCACTTTATAGAAGCAGTTTGAGCCCCGAGAAGGTTCGCAGAAATGAAAGGGCTCAACCAAGTTTATATGCTGGATTTAAACCTGAAATCTTCGGCATAGCAACTAAGGGCTCGACACACTGAGGTACATCGCTCCGAGTAATAATATGGAGGTATTCATATGGTAATAATATCAATATTATTTATATATAGAAGTTATGATACAGTAATAGTAATTATACAATCTTAATAATATTAGAATATATCTATGAATGAAATTATGCGGGAAATTTTATCTGTTACCAATTCTTCCTTCATACTGTACAATTATGTCTAGTTGATTGCCAATTAGCCCTCTCTGGGTATTTAAAGTAAATTTTTATTAATCTATTACTTTTACATTTGCACCTTCGCAGTTTCGCACCCAGCAAATTTGATCTTAGTGTGTGTATTTTTTCTCCATGATTTGCAGGAATATTGAAGTTCATGAAATGATGAATGGTTTTTGAATAATTGGTTTCTGAGCAGGTTTCTAGGCCATTATCTTTTTAATCTACTCCCAGTAAATCCGAGCAGGAAAGAGAAAGAACAAGTGGATTTTGTGTTGATGTGTAGTGTGTTGTTTATTTTCTGAAAATATATAATTTTACAGTTTGAATTTTTATTTCACTAAGTACAATGAGATTCAAAATAAAACAAGGACCATTAACAATTTTACTTAGAATTTGGGATTGTATTCTATCATGTATATATCGACGTGCAAGGTACATTTGAATAAAATTATTAACATAGGCAAATACTAAATAAATATTCTCTCTCTCTCTCTTTCTCTCTCTATCTATCTATCTATCTAACGTTTAATAAATAGTGTTTCGCAAGTGCCCTTTGAAACACTGTCGAGGTCTTTATCATTTAATTATATAAAATTTCATTGGTAAAAGTTTTCAACTAGCAATAATCGCACCTCAGTAGACCTTCATTGGTTACGATATTGCCTCTGCGCAAGGGTACAAAGATTATTTTATCCAAGTTTGCCATGCAAAAGCAGCAGAGGGCACACACCACGGCCTCTATAGCTCATTAAATAAAACAATAGATTACCATAGACATTTTAAAGCAACAAAAAAAATGAGCGTAGTTATGAAGTGTAGAGGGGAACTTCTGAATCTAAATTACAAACCATTTGAAATTGATTCGCAAAATATACAGCTATGCTCACTGTGTAATCTGAAAGAAATTGAAAACAGTTTTCACTTCCTGGCAGTGTGTCCCGTCTTAAAATTGTATAGAAAAAAATTCTTAAAATATGAGCTGATATCAAAACAAAAATTAATAGATATTCTGAATGGAGAGAATTTTATAGGTTTATATAATTTTGTAAGTAATGCAGGTCGTTATAGACATTTTTTAATTTCAGAATTTAATTATTAATGTCAAAAAGAAATTTGATTTATTTTTTGGTTTTCTTGTTGTTTAGTAGTTTAATCAAACTCCCGGCAGACGGTATAAGTACCATGCTGAGGTTGCTAATGTGAAAAATAAAATTAAAAAAGAACAGTTGTAAATAATTTAATAAAGAGCATTTTATATCTATCTATCTATATCTATATCTATCTATAAAATTTCATTCCTTCCTACATACATTATTCTACGTTCTTGCAGAACAATGAATGTAAAAAAAAACCCTGCATATTAAGAATTACATTTATTTTAACCATAACTAATCAAACCACAATCTCTCTTATCTATCTATCTATCTTTCTCACATCCACTTCCTCCCTCACTTCCGCGTTAGATAAGCCATTTTGTGACCCATGTTAGACTTAAGTCGTTTTTGATGATTACTCCAATGAATTAAATATCATACATTGAACTTTATTCATACATTGAAGGAAATACAAAATAAAACACGATATGAATCCTCCCCACATTAAAACTGGACTATTATGCGTTGCGCAACTGACACGGATACCTCATGTCAGTACTCATGTAGTATGTCATGTACTACGTTCTCCAGTCTAATAGCTATACGCAACTTATTATTAGTTATTCGTGTCAGCTCTGTGCTATTCAATCGATAAATCAATAGAGACGTTGATGTGATACGGATTACATATATCATACTGCCATTTTTGTAGATTAATTAAAAATTGGTAAAAAATAATATGGTTATAAAGTAGAGGGTAGTATAAATAACGTGCATATTAATGAGGCTATTATACACGCGAATAATAAATAATGGTAGCCGTTCGGAAAGATAATATCATTTGCAAAGAAGCCTCGAGATAAGAGATTGCTAGAACCCAACAGGTTCGCTAAATATGTAAATTGAGCTGAGGTGAAAAAAAGAGAATCATGAAACTGATATTGACCTGTTGGAGCTACTAGGAATTCCAAGCAGGCTTTCACCTCAGGAAATATTTTGTGAATGAAAATGAATCAATTTACAAGACGTGATACTCATGTACATGTATGTAAAACAATAGCCTTGGTATTTCCGCATATCATTTATATCACTTATAACTTATATATAAATATTATACATTATATCTACAGCTCGGTGAATAAGTGGTTAAGTAGAATTTTGTCCAGAGAGAGTTAACTGCTTTCGGATAAACGGAATGATTCTCGTAGTTGTCGGCATGAAATACAGTTGTAATATAAACAACAACTCCTTTTCAAGCCAATGCCTTAATTAACCCCTTGTTTACTACGAAAATAGCTTGATTCCGCTTACTTAAGTACAAGAGATTTTGGAGAAAATTAACCACTTATTCACCTGGGCTATAGATATATAATTACATAATTATATGCGACAGTCCACTTGAACTTTGAGAAGCTGTATTACTTCAATAGTTGACACCAAAAATAGTAATACTAATAACAGTAATATTTTTAATCTATTCAAAACTTATTTCTTCTGTTTTCGACAGTGTCGTCAAATTCTAGGCCATACAGCAAACTTCCTCAGGGGTTTATCTGAAACTGAAAATGTTCTTCTCTATTAGGATATTTAAAACTTCTGGGTCCGTGGGCGGAGCCTATTCCTCCAATGATCTGATTGGCTGGCTTCTGCTTGGTTTGTCTTTTCTTTGTTTTGAAATTTTTGAGGTGCTTTACTAATTCGATCGCCTCCAATATCCTTCTTTCTGTCACGCACTAAACTTTTTAACTACTATAATTTTGTCAAATTCAATAGTATGGTTTGTGTTCACAAAATGTTCTGCCAATGCTGATGACTTCGCTATCGATCTTCTTTACGTTTCTGATGTTTTATGCAAGTCATGTACGTATTAATCTTCCTGCTTGTCCAATGTACTCCTTCCCGCAGGAACATGGAATGCTGTAGATTCCTAGCATCTTGAGACTTAAGTCATCATTTGTATTACGCAGAATCTGAATTATTTTTCTATCAGTGGTGTAACATGTCCTTATTTTGTAGATCTTTAAGATTTTCGCTATTTTCTACGAAGTTCCCTTGGGATATGGAATCGTCGCTGTCTTCTTCTGTATTGTGCTGTATTGTTTTTTGGGATTTTTGAATTCTCTTTTTATAGTTTCTTCCTGGAAACGATTTTTGGATATTTGGTTTCCAATAATATACGAAATAGTATTAAGGGATTTATAAAAAATACAATAAATACACGCAGATATATCAGTCTAACATTAATATAACAAAGAAAATATTGTACCACTATTCACTGCTCTTAAAGTCACTATTTGTATCCAAGAGTCAAGTCTAACATGAAGGTGTAAAACGGAATAAATCCCTTATTTTAGAGCTCTTTTTTTTTAGCTTCCATTGTTTGCTTGAACCCTAAAAAAGCGCTCTGAATCCAATCTCATTTTACGTTCAAACTTTGGATTGGGATTCAGAAGGAGAAAAGTTTCAGGATTAAGGGTATTTTTTGGTTTTGTGAAAAAATTTTAAAATTCGATTTACACTCTTTTGTATCTCTACATATCTAGGATTATATCGCCTCCAAAACAGATAATTAATAAAGATTTAATAGTTTATAAAATTATTAGATTATAATATTAGTTAACAAGATGCATTAATTGGATACCTTGTTATTTCTGATAAACAATAAAAAAAAAAAAGTAACAACAAAATCCCAGTTTTATGGGAAGTAGATATTAACGTCTGATAGAAAACTCCTCATTTAATAATAAAGACGATTTCCCTTTTATGGAGCCAGGATATTGCCAATATCTCCTAGAAATGTGAAGGGATCGTGGTTGTAATGTATGGTTTATTACTTCTTTAAATTGAACAAGGTGGAGTTATTAAGTATATTGTTTAAACAATATAATCTCTAGAGGCATAAATGAAGGTATGTATCTCGACTCATATTAAAATCTATAAAATAAGAGTTGAGATTTAATCTATATCGAAAATAAAGATATGTAACTCTTATTAAAATCTCTCAGTATGGTGATTTAGTGCAAGGTTTTAGGAATACATTAATTGAATAATGGTGTTAGTCTTTGGAACTAGAGATCTATTGTCTTAATATTTTAATAAACTAGATGTGAAATCGGTCCTATTTAATTTATTTTTCGATATTAAATGGAATCGATTGCGTTTTTTTAGGACTGTGACTCATATTCGTGCATCGCTAACGATAGGGACTCACGAGCATTGTCACGGATAAAACAGTTTATAAATGTAATACGAATTACATTAGTGATATTTAGAGATGTATTATAAAAAATGTGAACAATCTGACTAAGTATTTTTTTTGCTGTTATCGTCCTTGATAACAACGCTTCTAACAATTAATCGGTGCCTAATTATACTCATAATTTATTTATAGTAAATATGCAATGGTAGTTTCTCCACTCTCTAGCCCAATCAAAAAGCTGCGGTTGTAACTTTTTTTTTATAACATTCCTTCAAGTTTCTTATTACTTTATGGATTATTGAAAGTACAACTATTCGGAGTTAATGGAGAGAAAAAATAAAGCACTTACGACATTAATCAAGTGCATTTTGTACTTTTCAATCGTCAACAGAGTATCTAAGAATCAAACTTCATAATCCTTACATAGCGCATCTACATACATCTGTCTACACACAATTTTTAACAGAACACGGAAACACAAAATAGTATCTGAAACGATTTAACATTATAAGAACAGACGCGTGTGATGAAGATGGACAGACCCACACTTTCAGACACATACTGTATGACTGTTCACGATACGACCGATAAAGAATTAAATTGATAAAAAACATGATACTCCAAAGAGGGAATTGGCCTCAGACAGAACACATAATTTTCTCTAAATTTAAAACAGACTTAAACCATTTATAAAAGACATTGATTTTGATAAACTCTAAGACATAAGAAGGGCAATTCACTAGTTACATATTTTTTCATTTTTTAATTGTAACTTTACAAGTACTGACGCTAATTATATTGTACTTAACTTATTCATTGATGTTTTTAGTTATATAAATTGTATTATAAAACCCTCTTGCTGCGCTTAAAATACTAATTTTGTTTCATTTTTGTCTATTTTTATATCTGTTAAAATTTTTAAATTATATAATTTATGATTACAAATTTAATTTTAATTTTATTCTCACATGTAAATTATCAATTTAGTCAAACTGTAAATTTTTAATTTCTTTTAGTGTTAACTTAAACCAAAATGTATTCTGTAATTATAATACTTAACTGAACTGTAATTATTAGAATCACATGTAATATGTTTTTTTAAGCATGGAGCATGTCCTGATATTAATAAACGGTCCCTCCATGGGGTTGCCACGGGGGGAAAAGAGAGAAAAAAAAGGACATCTGTCTACACATATATCTTTTTATCTAGAAGAATCACAGGCTTTCTTAAATAAAAGATAGTCCATTTGTTACTGGGTAACAAGAACAAAATAAGTTAATAACTGTTTTCCGATTGGTAAACGTCTGAGGGGTTGACAGGGGGGTAGGTGGGAGGACCGTGTTAAGGGTAATTTTGCGGATTTGCGTTTAGGTAGCGGTCCGAGGACGGAAGTTTGTGAGCAAAGATAGGTGGTATCGGCATCGAGCCTTCGGGTTCGCCAGGCCTAATTATTATTATTTATTTTTTAAATATATATGGATACGATTGATTACTCATTTAAGCAGGCAATACCAATAAATGAATAGAATACATGTACCATACGCGATTCTCGTTCAGGTTCGTTAACACATCCAAAGCTTCATTCCAGCCTCTAAACTTCATCATCCCTAATTTTCATTTAACAAGAAAACGTTAATTACGGTTTTATAAAGCTTTGGAAGGATCTGAAATAAGGAATTGAGTTTTAAGACCAGAATGTATTATTGGAAAAGTTAATAGTGCATTGAAAAGTTAAAGATATAAACAATCTAGAAAATAATTATTATAATTTAGTATTTTCTCATTATATTTATAATAAAATTGTAAATATTGTACTTATAGAAATGAATATAATGCATACAGTACCATCAATAATCAACAAAACAATAAATAAAAAAAATATAAAATCAGAAGAGGGTGCCTGAAGGAAGATAAAGGACAAACTCGATATTGTACGAAACGTGGATGATGAATGTCAGGACAGAAACTAATTGGGGAAAAGAATTTCTCCTCAAAAGAAAGGGTCTTCCGGGACAAGAGAGAGGGCACATGGAAGAATGGCTGGAAGAGTGAATGGAGGAAGGAACACTCTGAAAGAATGAAGCAAATGTGGAGAAAAAGAAAGGAATAAGAAACGATAAGGAGGAAGATATGTTTATGTGGTATGCAGTTTAGGGCGGTGCACAGTTTAAAAAAAAATGATACGATAAAAAAACTCAAAATGGCCAATACATGGATTAAGAAGGCTGTAAACAACATTACAGAGCTACAGAACTTTTCGGCTGGCAATAGTAGGACATGGTTCACTTAGGAAAGAACTTCTCAATAATGTTCAATGCTTTTTAGAAAGACCAAAAAGAAAAACACGTGATTTGGACAGAATGAAGAAAGCAAAAACTCAGGGAACGAATGAAATAGATATGGAAGAGAAGAAAAGAAAAATTGAAGCAAACACAGTCTACAGAGACTCAAATATTAAAAAGATTATGAAAAATTATGGATTATCCAAAATAATTTAATGCTCTTGATGTTACGCAAAAATTAATTTTCTTTCGATGAAGAACAGCAAGAGCTCAATAGAGAGATAAAATATTTGTTAAGACACCAGTGTAAAAATTACAACCAAAAAGCCTTACGTATCTAAACTACAAAAAGGAAACAAAAATACCTGTAAATCTTACTTTTAAGATCATTACTTTCGTATTTTTATATACTTTTATATTTTATATATGGTTCTTCAGCTATTATATTCTTTATTATAATTTTTTTCTCGTTTGTGCTTTTCAAAGTTTGGCTTATGTATTTTGAAATTCATATTTAGTTTCTTATTAGCTGTTTTCATCTAACATTTTCCAGCCGCGTTTCCGGTAACCTTCTTTATGATTCATTAGATGGATTTGGGCCTTAGTGGTGTGATGCTTCCACTGGTTAGTTTCTTGCTCCATTTTGCAGTTAGGATGCTATGATTATTATTAGGATGCTATGATTATTATTATTCGCTTTCATTTGCTATTATTCTCTTTCTGTCCCGAAGATGCCTGGTCAGGGGAAATATCGACAGGCATTTTTGTTTCCTGTTTTCATTTTACAGACTTAAGGTTTCTTTCTCAGAATTTTTCCACTGATGTTTTAAGATACTTTCTTTTCAGTAGCCTGAAAATAGATTTATCTAAGGATTACTTTGGGCTCAAAAGTGGAATAAATTACGTCAGAACCTAAAATAAGTAAAATACGGAAGCTATTACACTTGCTCAATATTTTGCCTAACTTCATACATAATGTATGTATATTCCACATAATACAGTATCCATTTATACCACAGAATTGTAGGACTGTTACTCTAGAATTCTCCATTGGTTACTCTCAAGTTTTAATATGAAATATTGAAACTCGTTTGCCGTGGACTAAAACTGAATTTGAGATGATAAGCTAAATGTCATAGATAAAAGACAAACCGCAGACCAGTAGATAATCCTATCTATGGTCGTGTCGCGATCAGTAGCCAGGGGCTGTAGATAATTAAGTTAGTAGAGCATGTACTTTGAAGTCCCTCCGGCTATAAACTGACAGCACATGGACTAAATTCATTATAAATTGTCTTATTATGGAAAATTTGAAATAATTCTAAAATAGAAATAATTATATATAATTTAATAATGTTATAATTATTTTAAAAAATACTGGTAATTTTTGATAGACTGGACTGTTTTTTAGACACAATTGTGACAGAAAAACACGCTCACAAGCCCATTTCCCCCCAATTAAGGGTACCCAGTTTATGAACGGTTGTGAAATACATACTAACAAAGGATATCCTACATCCCTATGTTTATTAAGTGTTGTAATTGTTATAAATTTAATATAATGTTCAAATATCTACACTGCTTTTTTATTTCATAATGCATAGATACCCTATGTATCTCTTCCCGTTTATTCCCGGAATTTAACTTTTAACTTCTATCTATTATATAAAACAAATAATACAATCTTATCGAGAAGGGAGCGTTACTCCCCACTTTTTTTCAAAAGTTGATTTTACTCCTCATAAAATTTTCTTACCACGGGCTAAATATGAAAATCGTTTCTTAAGGAGTAAACTCCAAAAAATATTGACATAAATCAAGATTAAATCCAGGATGTCTCAAATAAACAGCCAGATGTATCAATTAGAGACAGTAACTCTCTCCAAGGCATTCAATAAAGTGCCTTTTTCCTAAATATCAAGATTATTATCAAGACCGTTGGCAATTAGGGCAAACTCAATTCTTAAATGCGACATCAGTTCGACTCAAACATCAACAAATATTTTGGATAAACAAAATTGTAAAGAGAGTGCAACTTAGTCTATTCAATTCGACCAGCTGAGTTTCAAGAGAATTCTTCCCTACCATTCATAAACACTGTTTCTACTTTTATTTTCGATATTACAATAACTATATATATTTTTTATGAATATGAATAAAAATTGTCTTATTTGAAAAGAATATTGGTTTAAAAATGGTGGACAAAGCTATCAATGCATTTTAAATTGATTTATATATATTTAAAAAAAAACTGTACCACTACGACCCGTGAACGTGTCTGGGGGTTCAGTAGTGTTTGAGACTGTACTGTTTCATGGACAACGGTTCTGCAAGGAGGTGACTTGTCCTGGGTCACGCTCAACCGCCAGGTTTTTCTCCCTTATTATGGGTACCCTATTTTTATAATATTTTATAGAGGCTGGGTGAGCCCCAGGAGGGTCCTAGATCCTATATGATCCAATCTCCGGGTGCAAACAGACTAAATAAAAGTAACTGCCCACAGCGGGATTTGAACCAGGATTTCCGGCATGGCAACTCAGTGCTCAACCACTGAGCCACTCCGCTCCCAATTTATGTATACACTGATTTATATATACTGATTTATTTATTTAGATTCAATTAATGTAGAAGTGTTTACAATTACTTTCCGTGAAAATAATAGATGTACACATAAAAATTAAACTGAACAATTAAATTTGTTCAGTTTTAATTTGCTGTGTGTTTTTATTAATTTTTTTCACTACCCTTTCATCCGTGATAAATGGACAGTTATAATTTAGTGAGGTGCAACAGAGAAACAAAAAATAAAGACTACACGAAGTCGTTACGTACTTATTGTTAAACAATAGTGTTTTCAAACATTTAATAAACAAGACTAATTTATAAGCCGGTAAATAAAACGAGAGAGGCAGAAGAGTTTCATTAATTAACAATGAATGTATACAACCGAGCTATTATTAATCCGATTGCCTGGTAGAGACATGCCCATTTTTTTTATTTTATCGTTTTCAGACTTCCTAAGTCCTTTATTTCCGCTAATGGATTTTCCTTTCTCTTTTAAAAATGATTCGTTCTATACTTAGTCGACCAGGAACCATTATAAAAAATTGTTATTTCTTTTAAATCCATTGTAACGAATCTCGAGTCTGCTGTATTCCTCTAACAATTTAGAGCATTAAAAATACCTGTAGCCCAATAGACATTAAGGGTTTTTGGTTCAGAGTCTGTACTTTTTCTAAGACAGCGGTTGTGCAGTTAGATTTGTCCGAGATGACACTCACCCGCCAGGTGTTTTCCCCAATTAATTGTACCCACTTTATTGAGGCTGAGTAAGCCTACGGGGGATTCCAGATCCCACACCCCCTATCCGTGTCGATAAAAAAATAAATTTTCATCAGATAAGAACAAGATTAAAAAATACAATGATATCATATACGGTATAAATAATAAATTGCATTTTAAAATTAATGAAATAATAAATTAAACAATATAAACAAGCTTGCAGATAATACTGGTGGAGGCTCCTTTAGGCAATAATGCGAGATTGCGATGACGTTGACAAAGACTGGGAGGATTGTAGAGACATAGTATTCTACAGAATCGAAATTGTTCTAAGAGAAAACCTAACAAGAAAGACCTGGAAGATGTCAACTGGAAAAAGAAGTTAAGAGAAAGAGAAGAAGTTAGAAAGAAGTGTAACGAACCATCAACGGATACATTTATGTACTTTACCACAGCCCAGCCAAAAAAATAAATAAATAAAAAAAATAAAAATAAAACCTGTTAGAAACAAAAACATGATGAATGAATATACGGATATAAGAGGGACGTTTCTTTGATAAAAATCATTTTGATGTCAACTATATCTTTTTGAGGATTATGTATCTCTCATCAAATAACTATTGATTCTCTAAAAACTAAAATACGTTTTCATACCCCATAATTAGTACAATTGGAGTGCTGCCAATGGGTAGTTTCTCGACATGTGTTTTTCATGTCATAATGTACATATCAGCAGATTTACTAGTTATAATCATATTATAGTTGTAAATATCAATAAATTAAATTTTAAAAAAATAATAATTAGTACAATAACTAATACTTTATAATCCAGCGGGTCAGCTGGGTCACAACCCGGCAGGTGGCTTTAGTATTTTTTAAGGGGAGTGAAAAATCCTTACTTATGCCTCCTTCGGAAGAGACGTAAAATGGAGTATTTTATTTTATTTATTTAAACATCCTTCCTTGCCTTACGGTAACACGGGTTTTGGTAATGTTAATTATTACACAATTTTAATTATCACCCATTAATTGTATTGTCTATAATCTTCTCAATCTGATTTTCAATGTTTTTTACTATGTCTCCTACTGGTCATTTTCATAGATTCTTTTTCTAAAATTGAAGAGTGTTCCCACTTCCGCTTTCTCCTCGTACACAAACTTTGAAGTACGGGTAATTGTCTCGCTGAGGGAATTCATTCTCGGAGAGGACGCAAAGACCGGTTCCCCTCAGTAATTTGGATCTTTGTGACTCCATGCGGTGCAACTTGTGAGAATATGCTCAGCAGACTCCGGAACGCCACAGCTAGGACAAAACTGTTAATATCACTTCCGCAGTCATGGAGATTGGCCCAAAAGCCTTCATGCATGCCCAGTGAGGAATTGCGAAATCCAGTAGTCCAGTAGTCCGGGAGAATCCATTTTGCAGCTAGTCGTGACCGGACGGTGGGAAAATATTTCCTCAAGGTAGCAGCTTTTGTGGTCCAACCCACCGCCGATCCAACTCATCGATGTAGTCTTCTCGTATTATCCTTTTACATGTTCTGAGGTTTTCGGCTACGTTTGTACGAATATTGTACGGTAGACCTGCTGAGCCTTCCTTTTTAAAAATATCTGTATAAATCTTCCCGCAGGAGAGGGTCGATTGGAACAGCTCCTGCTAATACACGAACAGCCTCGTGAGATACACTCCTATACGCTCTAGTGACTCGCAGAAGAGTCGTCCGCTGAATCTTCACCAACCTTTGCTTCTCCCGACATGACAAATTTCTATCCACGCAGGGGATGCACACCGCAGGATGCCTGGAATCATTCCTTTATAAATGATGATTGTGCTTGGGAATCTGATACCCCAAAAAGCACACCCCAAGTGACTTAGATTGTTCAAGGCCTTAGCCAACTTAATTCCAAGATAGTCTAAGTGAGGGGTGAAGTAGATTCTCTACTAATTCTTGTTCCAAGGTAGGTGACTGACTCACTTGGACGTATTCTCGCGTCTCCTATCAGTTTTTCCTTTCATTATAATAGTCTGAGTCTTAGCAGCGGCCATCTTCAGCTTTTTCTCCTAACCCAAACCACCGCCCTCCAGATTGACGCCCCGCTCAGCACCTTCTTTGATTCCGGCTCTGCTGTTAGACGCCACTACGCCGTGACGGGGAATCACTCCTCCTCAAGCTCTCCCATTAACTCATTAAGTAAACAGCTTCCATACGGCCGGGCCTAGGACTGATCCTTAAGGGCACCCCCTCTCTATCCCGTAGAGAGTCTCGTATAGTCCCGAGCATCTCCGATGTCAGGAACTCGTTAAAAATCCCTGTCTTAATTATACTTGGATAGGCAAAATTTTGCACCCCCACTGTAGCATCGTCCGATTAGCCATAGGAGCATTAAGTGACGTTAAAACAATAAACAAAAATAAACACCTAACAGTTTTTCAATTTATGACATAAAAACAACAACAATGGAGCGCTACGTCAACGATAATTATTTACTACACACAAATCAATCATTTCTTCCAGTTATATATTATAAATAATGGTAATGATGGGTTACGTATTGTTGTGTGAGTGAAACCAATTAGATAATTGGGAATTAATGTGGTAACTTAGAACGACTTTTTGACATATAATTACTAAACGAATTGCAGAATAACTTAAAAGTGGGCAGGTTTGTAAAGAAGCATGAATGAGGTACTTCATTTAAAAAACATTTATACGTGTTTAACCTCATTTAGAAATAGTCTTTTATTTTTTTGGGGAGGAGGCCTGAAATGAAAATATAAAAGTTCTTAGGAATCCCAAGTGACTGCATTACTAAAAAGTAGGCGTTAATTAAGATCAGGTTGTAATTAAATAGAGGCCAAGTTGGAGCAAGATTACAGAATTATTTAGATATTTGATTGTCGAGACAAGTTACCATCGAAACAGCAATTAAGTCTCGTTAAATTCTACGATCACTTCATATACCTTTCACTTGTCACCTTTCATTAAACCATTTACATTTGTGTAATTATATAAATGTAATTGGTTTAATTACACTAGTTAATTAAATCCTACAACAGCATTCTCCTTAATCGAGTGGAATTTTTATTACTTTAGGACACAAAATTAAGATGTTTTAGTACAAATTACAACTACCATACGTAGTTATTAAAAAAATGTAATAAATTCGAAGATTATGCGTGTTTATGAATGATTAGAGCTTGAATGTCTAACGATTAAGGGAATAGTCATACGTGGAAATGGCAATTGCACTAACACTAACTTCTAATAAGTCTAGAGTTTATTTTTATCATTAGTTAGAGTTCATTTCATCATTAGTTAGAGTTCATTTTATCATTAGTTCATTTATATTAGTTAATAAATCTAGTCTTTATTTAACTTCTAGTCGTTAAGTTTATTTGACTGCACCCCCAACTCTATTTTCTATTTTCTTCCTTACGTCTATTATTTTTTGTATTCATATTCATTTAAATACATTATTTTATTTGATGTTAGGTACAGTAGTATAGGGGAATAAAATGATTTAAAATAATAAAACAACCCCATCCAAAAACGAATATATTATTAATTTTCCAGCTCTGTGTGCTAATTCAGTTAATGTCACTTTGTGCTGCTATTGCTGATTTCTTAGGATAGGGATCTTTGATGAGTACCTCCGAAGGACGGGATAGCTATGGATTTTTGACTCTCTTTAAAAAATCGTTAAGTCGATTGCTGGGCTACGATTCCGTGATCTGTGGCATAGAAGTTTGTAATGCTGACTACTACATCCCACGTGACTCCTTTCCCGACATTTTCCAGCTTTTTCTCCCTTTCAACTATAAATATAGAAAATATGGAGCATGGAAACAGGGCTTCTTCTAGGATTGAATCGTGTTCAAACAGGTTCTATGAAAATTGGATCTATCGAATCATTAAGATTACAATATAGCAATTAATATTATTATGAACAATATAAACTTTGCTGATAGTTTACTTAATATATAGTAGTTCCAACATTCTCCGTTATCACTGTTCCAATGTGTAGGACGCTGAACTACTAAATTTATCGGTCCCGTATTGGATACCGGTTAATCGGATACGCTATTTATTTCGTTATCGGGCAAGGTCCGAACCTGTGGGATCTAGGGGCCTGATTTACGGGATGTGCTGATTCATGGGTCCCAGGTTCGGGAACGGGTAAGCAGACGAATTATTTATCCTGCTATCAGCCATGGACCGACCTCGTGGGCTCTAGAGACTCACCCGGGATAGATCTAGTCTCTCTAAATTAAGCTGAATCAGAGGAAACCTGACGATTGAGGGTAATCTCTGTGACACCATCTCTTTGTATAAGCGTTGGCATAATAAAGAATCGTTTCTTTTATGTACTGCGCCCCCTTTCATGGCTCGTTGTATTATTTTGTACAGGCATTATTATGAAACAGTTTTATTTAAATATGTCATTTAAAACTAATATAATTCAATACATAGTGCATTTGAAGTGCACATCTACTTTAATTCAAAGACTGTAATTAGTGTAAATTAATATATTTCCTGATGATGGATTGATTTACTCAGGGTGTGGAGTCAATGATAACACAAAATAAACATTACTTATTTTATTGTGCCGACGATTCGGCCAAAGATGTTGGTACCATGAAGAATAACATAATTTATCAACCGAATTGATAATAATGTAAAGAAATACAGAGAGTATGCTAAATTCATAGTGAACATTGTACCTTATTCTTTACTTTTCAAGATGGCCTACATCTTAGACCATCTTAAAAAGTAAAGAACAACGTACAAGGTTTACAATAAATTAAGCTGACTCTCTGTATTTCTTTACATTATTATCAATCAAAAAATATGTTATGCTTATTTTGTGTCATCATTGACTTCATCCCCTGACGAATTCAATCCACCATTAGAATTATCCATTCAAATATTTTCCACTCCAGTAAAAGAAAAAAAAGTTTGACGATCGAAAACGTGTTTATCTGAAATTGCGATAAACCAGATGACGACCAGTGTTCCTATAACGAATTACCAAAGAGGCATTCGAAATTTCAATTTACCTCGCGTCGGGTTGAAAATTAAGGTAGAGCATCGGGAGTTCTGAATTGATGAGAATGAAATACTGAATTTTACTTTCGGTTCATTCAGGATCCAATTTGTTCTGATGAGCGGCCGGGGTAGCCATGAATACAGATACGTTATAACCGAGGACCGGCTGGGCTAACTGAGTTCACTCCCAGCAAACTACTGGCGAATTGATTGGATCACGGGTGGCATAAATTATTCGATCAATCTATTTTAGTAATGGATCAAATCAATTGTAATAATAAAGCATTAAACAATTGACAACAAACTTACAGTTCCATTTATATATACAGTAGTATAAGTAATTAACAAAGTTAATTTCAGTTTAATACGCATTTATTGCTTTCCAACTCATCATATAATGAGTGAAATTTTTTAAAATCTTTAGCTTTCCAATGGAAGATTGAACAATATTTTTAGGGAAATCATCTTAATTCAAAAATTTCCCCTTTTTTCATCTGTAATTAGTTATTAAATTATTCATAGATTATATTTATCAATTTTTAATAATTGCTCACAAAGAGAGATGATTAACTATTTGGCATAAACAATATTGAAGGTACTTAATAAGAAGCTCTCTTTTCAGGCATTTAAACACCCTCAGACAATTTAGAGGATGATCCTGATATTAAAGATCGTTTAATATTACATTAATAAAACAAATTGTCTAATGGTTAATAAAAGAATAACAATACAATAGGAATGCTTTGCTTAAACAAAACCCAAAATTTTATTTCCTTAACTCACATTAAACTTCCCTCTATTCAAAAATTAGTTTTTTTGACTTATGGCGTTCTTTTGAAGGAGCGAAATGTTAAAAAAATTGACAAGGTACAAACAAAATTAAAAAAAATGTATTCTATTCTAACATATTAATACATTCAAACACATTATTACTAATGCTATTGCTATTATTGATCCGTGGTTTTACTTTTCGCTCACGCCTGATAATCGAGAAGACTGGCCCGGCACGTTATAAATGTCCTCACGCGAACACGTCATCCCATATAATTTTTCTTGTCTCCCCTTTCTGGGAAATAATTGTAATTGTAGAGCCTATGAAATGATATAAGCTGAGAGGCGGGTGCATATTCGCGCATGCTAACTGCACATGAATTTACCTAAGTTCAAACTCGCAATAACTCGATGGACATGGACAATAGTTCAATAGTGTACAAAACCTTATAAAAGCTATTTCTTGTCTGGTAATAAGGTCAGAAAAACACTTGATTGTTATTATTACCCCCATAAATAGAAAAAAATGGGTTATGGTTGTGTCATAGACACCGTATTTGTTGTACGTGATTACTTACGTTATTACGTAACGGGCAATATTTTTATATATAAAATATTGTGATTTATGAATACGGGAAAAATCTAGTAAACAAATAAATAATGTGTTACAATATAACTTTATTAATTATAGGTGTGTTTGACTCGGTCATGTCGTGTTATATCAACACCTAATTATATTCACTATCACTATTTGGCATTAATGTATAATGTACAATCGATAGATTTTGACGACAGCTGACGATTGAAACCTAAACGAACGTCGTAGCTTCTTAGAGTCAAAAGTTATACTAAATGGAAATTTCGATACGCAGCCTCTTACTTATGCTTTACACTCCTCACTTATTGTAATGAATTATTTTATTCTTTGGTTATCTAATTGAATTTTGGATGGAGGTGATAGATATGTAGCCACAACACTAAACTGTATCTCCCGATTTTTTTTTAATTGTCTCCCACTTTTTAAACTATTTCGAAGACGTATTCACGTCAGAAACTATTAATTACTTTTACTTTTCTACTATACTATTCGTTATATTAATGTATATATATATTTTTTATTAATATGTTATAATTATTGTATAAGACGGTACTCAGATCCCACATTGTCCAATCACGATTGCTAAAAGATTTAAGTTGATCTTCCACAGCCTGATTTGAACCCGAAACCTTCGGCATAGCAACCCAGCACGCTACCCACCAAGGCTATACATAGTAATCTAAAAAATTGAATTTGTATTGTGCATAAACAAGTTTTTATACTTGTAAGGCATATTTATTATCATACTAGCTGACCCCTTTTACACTAAAACAAAGGGATTCCAAATTTTCTCCAACCATTAGAATGGCAACTTCATCGACTGTTGGTGCATTGAAAAATCTCGCATGTTTTCCTACGGGAGTTTTATCAACTCTGATTACAATTTTATGATTACCAGATGGCATAAGAACAAGCGTAGTTTTAAACAATGAAATCAATTGATTTTTTTGATGGAACAAAGTTTGTAATTGTTGTACAATAGAACTCCTCACTAAACTGTTATTTGAACAACGCTGATCAATTTCTTCTGGTGTATTGCCCATTTATTCCATTTGCAGGATTTTATAGTCGCCATTTGTCACTGGCGACAGGGGACCTGCTTTATGATCTATTTGGCCTTGAATATTATATTGAAGTTTATATATGATAGGGACTGGGCCCTAATAAACTTTTACTAACAACTAACGCGCCTTTGTTTTGCTTTGATTGACGTCAAATGTTTGGCAGCTGGGAACAGAGTGGCTTATATGGGAAACGAAAATCGTTGTTTTAATTATTTCCCTCGTCATTATTACGGTTTTTCTTTTCATAACAAGCTTCTTTGCGCCTTAAAAAATATGAAATAAAATTAGCCGAATTGATCGTGCCTTTCTCGAGTTTTGCGGTTAGCAAGAAAATGGCGATTCATTTATTATTATATAGATAGAAGATAGATAAGATTCCAGTTATTTATTATATGATAGGGACCGAACTCGGAATCTATAAGGCCTACAGAGCTGCAGTTGGGCTCAAATTGCGATTCATTTTTATTATATAGATTTAAAAGTTTCAGGTCAAATAAAAAAAAAATACTAATACAATATAATAATTATAATAATCATTCGGAATTTCATCGGAGGGTATTTAAATTTAACGCGATTTTATAGTTTTTAAAAATAATTTTAATTAAATTAAATTATAATAGTCTATTTATATTAAAACTAATGATACGCAAATCAACCATAAATTTGTTATGTTGTTGTGAATTTGTATTGAATTAATTGATATTGGTTGATAAATTTAAAGCTTAAATCCAATTCACTTATTATTTGATTTTTGGCCGTTTTCTATTCGCCATCATAAAATATTAAACCGAAAATTTCTTCAAAAGAGGAGCGATGGAAGTGAAGATATAGCAGTCATCCAGAAACCTATTTCAATATAACATTCTCTAGATCAGTATTTTCATTTAGCACAAAATAACCAGTGACGTCGCATATTTCTTCCTTTCATAAAAATAAATTATTCCTCGGCATTTTAATATTCAAAACATGGTCAGCTATTGAACAGGAATTGAATAGAGGCAAATTAAATTTCTGTCAGTTTATTCTGTTCCATTGGAGTAGATGCAGACTTTGAATCATTTAAGTCTCCATTTGCATACTCGAAAAAATAATTCAATTGGAAATAATTAATTAATTTTAAAATTTGTATATATTTTTTTTTGGTGGGGGTAGTCAGTGAGTAGAGTGCTGAGGGGTCCGAGTTCAAATCAGGCCGTAGAAGATAAATTTAATTTATCTGTTAACAGCCACGGATGGGGTGTTTGGGATTTACTGACCCTCAAGTGGCTCACCCAGCCCCTAAAAAAATGGGTACCCTTAATTGGCGGTTGAGTGTAATCTCGGTGGAACACCTATCGGTACAACTGTTGTCCTAGAAACAGAACAGTCTCTACCATGTGCTCAATACAGCATAAGGCCCCATGGATTCTTTATTACAACACAAAGGGAGATTTGTTTTTTATTGTGACTTTTTTATAAAAGAGAAAAAATATTTTATCATAATGTTGCATGTTTTAATGAGGAAATTATTTAAATAATTTGTCATATTAATCAATCAACATTGGCTCTACAACCCCGTACGGGTCTTGGCCGTATCAAGGCGTCGCCTCCACTCTTCTCTGTCCTGTGCCAAGGTCCTCCAAGCTCAGGATTCAACAATGCTACCTGCATCCTTCTCGACTTCGTCTGCTCATCTTAATCGTGGCCGTTTCCTTTTTCCGTCAACGTACCCAAATAGCAGTCTCTTATGTGTAGCGTTGTCCTCCCTTCTGGCCACATGTCCAGCCCATCTAAGCCTAGCTATTCTTATATACTGAACCACATCTAGCTCCTGATACATCCTATATATCTCTACATTCTGCCTGAGTCTAAATTCATCGCCAAATCTTACTGCTCCATATGTCCTTCTTAATATTCTTCTTTCGAAGAGCAGTAAACTATTGGCATCTGCCCTGGACAGAGGCCAGGTTTCCGATACGTAAGTTAAAACAGGCCTGACCATTGTCTTGTAAAGTATCACCTTGGTTCTTCTTGATATCAGATGACTTCTTAACATTTTTGCCATCCCAAAATAACATTTATTAGCAGTCAAAATTCTTCTTTGAACTTCTGCTCCAGTTGAGTTATCCGCTTTGACCAAAGAGCGGAAATTTGTTATATACAAGCGAAAAAGTCAATTTTTGAGTTATTAAGAGGGCATTTGAACCAGAATGTTTTTTTTTTTTAAAGAATTTTTAAAAATATATGAATGCATTTCATAAATTAACTTACTAAGTCTTATTGTTATATAGAAAAAGTTAAGGAGAATAAAATAAGAAAACAGGAAGTCACTCGATGCCCTAAGATTTTGATATTAAGACATTATCCCTAATTGGGAGATAATATCCGGTTCAGTGTTTATCTTCGGATTTTCTAGTGAATGTACTTCCAACAGAGATTGAATAGAAAGCTACTGAAGAAACCGCTCAGTAAATAAAGTCTCTCTTATGTACCCACATTACCTATCTATGCCACGAACACAAAGGCAGAATGCTAAATTCATGCCCGACATGAAGAATCTAGATGCAGTCTGGTAAGAGAGAAGAAATCGGAGAGAAAAATGGAGATTGATACAGAGAGAGGGAGACAATAAAGGTAAAAATAATTGTTAAAAAAATACTAAGGGTAATATTTACTAAGTGTAAAATATAAAACAACAGTCAGGTTAGGATAAATAGAAGAAGAGATAGATAAATATATGGAGAATGAGAGAGAAAGAAAAAGATTCAGATAATAGAAGGGAGGGAGATATAAGAAAAATTATAATATTTACTAAAAACTTAAAAAAATACTCTCTCTCTTCTAAGTGCACTTAATAAAATATAAAATAACAGTCTGACTACGTTAAGTAAAAAAAAATACAAAAAGCAGACTCTCGGCCGTTGCAGTATAAGGTAAAGAATTACGCAAGTTTTGAATTTTTATCTCTATTAAAATAACAACCGATATTATTCTCGCAACAGTTCTAGACTGTTTTATATGTGACCGAACTGAATCATTAAAAAATAATTGTATCTATCTCAATTATTATTGTTTAATTTTTAATTTTCCCAATCAAGTAGTTGAAAGAGTATAGATTACTAGGTGAATTTTTGATAAAATGTGGACCTCTCCATACGTAGTATAAAATCAGAGATTCTGCTATAATGGATATGATTACATTTGAGAGAATTTTTTTTAACGCCACTTTATTGCTGATATGGCTAATCGGCTGATGCTTTGGCAGGAGCCCTAAATTTTGCCTATCCAAGTTTAATTACGATAGTATACTTAAACGAATACCTTACAGCGTGCAGATTCGGGAAACCCGTTTTATGTCCCTTCCCGAAGGACGACATAATCAAGGATTTTTTTACACCCATTTAAAAAATCCTAGGGCCGCAAGCGCCAACAAATCCTTGGCTTCGAAGGTTGTTATACTGACCACTAGATCGCAGATCACCCTTAGGTTTTTTTTTCCGAGACCACTTATATTTCATAAAGAAGTAATATGAAAATCAGAAAAAATTATTTTTGTTGAATTTGTTTACAAAATTATAATTTTTTATATTTGTATACTCACCTGTCAAATACAAACAATTGACTATCGGCGGATTGGTTGACAGTAAAATAACACAAAATGACGTGAGAGGCCTGAAGAAGAACATTCCTCTTGAGTGATTTGATTTAATTTCCTTTGTAAACTGATCCATCATCAACGTTATTCTTAGTCTCCTCCTAGTGTTTTTAGGCATGAGAGTCGTGGCCATTTATTCTATTAATGGTATGTCCGTATGTGTTCGTTAACCGTTGGGATTTTTATGTCAGTATGCAGAGTTTTATTATTGACATACCAAGCTGTTTTTGTGACAAGTCTGAGTACTTTAGATTGGAAACTTTGAAGTCGTTTTCTGTGAATCTTTTTAGCGATTCCGTAAATTTTAATGCATAAGTCCAAACTGGTTTTAATTGGAAGCACACACAGATAAGTAAGTGTACGTGTTTAATTTTTGTCTTATTTCTAAATTCTTATTTCTGAATAGAGAATATATTAAGTAGAGTTTAAGATATAGTGACATGCACTGTTTCTTAATATGAGAGCCCAATGTCATTCTCCTATAAAATGTTAGTCCAAGGTATTGTACTTGGTCTGTTTGTGGGATGGGTGAGATATTAAGGTCAATGGGAGGGCACGTTTCACGTCTAAGGAAAAAAGTGTTGCACTAAAAAAAGTAATTAGAAAATTTGAAACTCAAAATTTACTAACTTAACTGAAAATCAAACAACTTCTGACAAGACATTATGAATGACCACAAAAAAGATCCTGAAATTCAAATATTTTAATCACCCACTCCTTAATGAATCAAACGGCCAACATCTCTCTAAAACTTTTCATCCACATTCTGATATTACGAACCAAAACCACCTTCAATTATATATATCAATTATATATATAAGAAGAGTTAAATGATCCACTCCAAATGACCCTACCTCCCAAAGCATTCCACCCTTCAAAAATATCTAATATTATTCACAGATTACCTTCTCACAAAGCTCCTGGACACGACCTCATCACGTCCCTGATGACCTCATCCTAAAACGATTATACCCCATCCTTGATGCAAACCACATTATACCAGATCACCAGTTCGGATTCCGAACATCGTACTCCACTATCCAGCAATGTCATCGTGTGGTGGGCGTTGTTTCCTCTGCATTGGAACGTAGATCATATTGTTTAGCGGTATTTCTTGACGGTAACAGGCTTTTGATCGAGCCTGGCACCCAGGATTGCTTTACTAACTCCGTCAATTCCAACCTTCTACATATTTTCTCATTATTCAATCCTATCTCACTAACAGGTCGTTCAAAGTAAATCACAATAATTTATTTTCATCCCGCTTTTCTCAATCCGCTGGTGTTCCTCCAGGCAGTATCCTCGGCCCAATCCTCTACACAGTTTATACAGCCGACATCCCAACCCATCCTAATACTATCTTTACCACGTATGCCTACGGCACATGTCTATTATCAGTCAATACTGATCCAGTTATAGCATCCTGTACTCTTCAATCCCATATCACTGACCTTGAACAATGGTGTCAAAACTGGAGGATTAAATAAAATTTCCACAAATCCCGTCAAATCACTTTTACCCTCCGTCGTAAACTTCATTATCGTTTAATAATATCCCACTGATTCCTGTAGAAAAGGTCCGGTACTTAGGATTACACCTTGAAAAAAGATTAAATTGGAATCCTCATACTAGACTGAAACGACAAGAAACATCACACCGTTTCAGGCTACTTCAACAGGCTAATACTAGAAAACGTTCTATGCTCTCAATTTATTACAAAAGACTCATATACATGGCAATCATTAGACCCGTCTGGACTTACCGAACAGAGCTTTGGGGCTCCACTAAGCCATCGAATTCCTCTCGTATTCAATCCTTACAATTCATAATCCTTCGTAAAATACTCAATTTTCATTACTTAGTTACGAACAAAGTAAGGAAAATTGAGGAAAATTGAATCCATAATGACCTTAATGTCCCATTTGTTGCTGATCAGGCCCAAATCCGATATCAATCTTTTCATAACAAACTTCATTCCCACTCAAGCCCACTAGTTTCAAACCTAGCAACCTCTTCAATTCCTGATAATCCTCCGAGGCGTCCGAAAAGAAGATGGCCTCGTAAGCAAGTTGAACTTGCTATTTGAGTACTACCATTGGGTATTATCACAATATTTGTATCGTGTCATTATTCATCTTTCATTATACTTAATGGATGTATTCTATTATACAGTTGTAAATTTCAATAAATAACATTTTAAAAAAAAGTGTTGTGAATTTTTGTCCAGACTAATTTTCCATAGTTAGCACCACCCACTAAACGATTGTAAGTTATGTTGTAAGGCAAAATATAATATTAAATAATCAAAAAAATATTAAAATTAGTATTTTCAAAATAAGATTTATAGAGCAATAAAAAAAAATTAACTTTGCTCTTGTTTTCTTAGTTCTTACTTCATGCAAATGAGAAACAGAAGAATGGTCCTGATTTGAAATCTCTCTCACTCTCTCTCTCTCTCTCTCTAAATTATTAAACAAAATAAAATTACACACAAGGATGTAGAGCTATATTGTATTTTATTTCAGAATCACATTTATTGAGCAAATATTTAAAAAAATTAACTTTTTTTTATTTTCTTAGTTCTGACTTCATTAAAATAAGAACTAAAAGAATGGTCCGGTATTTGAAAATTCTCTTCTCCTTCTCTCTCTCTCTCTCTCTCTCTCTCTCTCTCTCTCTCCCTCTCTTTCTCCCTCGCTCTCTCTCTCTTTCTCTCTGTCCCTCTCTCAATACTAAAAGGATGGGGGATGAAGATTTATCGGCCCCAGAGGCCCGCCGAAGAACCATCTGCAGACCCACCCCTTCGCTTTGGCCGACTTTATATTCCTCTCCCGCCTGTCTCCCCCCATACTGACTTTGCATACTTTACACGTAGCTACATATCGTGGCTGATTCGGCTCCCAAGGTGCCAAACCTAGTCTTGAATTGCTTCCTCTCCCGGACGTTTATTTCCTTCAATGGTTCTTATTACAGAAGAGGAAGAAAAATACTTTAAACCTCTGAAAAAAAGAGAGAGAATCTTTGGAAAATAAACGACTTCGGCTTCGGCGACGTAACCCTATGAATATAAACAAGAACAATTCAGTAACTTCCATATTTAATATAGAATATCTTTCAATTAATTAAAAATGGTAAGATAATTGGGACTTCATTTTTAAATAATTATTATTATCACTTAAATAAATAAGAATTATAATTCTTATTACTCTATTCTTAAATTTAATTCGGTTTTAATAACTAAAATTTTCATTTCTAAAACTGCAGCAACGGTAGGGGGGCATGTACCTTATCCAAGCAGCAATAGACGTTACTGAATACTTGTGAGAGAAAGATCCTTAGCAGAGTACTTGGCCCAACTAAAGAAGGAAATCGTTTTCGTGTCTAAAAGAGTCTCAAGAGCTTAAGATTGTTGGGACAGTTACCAGACCTTACACTCATGTGGTGAGAACATGCAGATGAACGGTGGAAGATTCGTCAAAGTGAAGGAAAATTGTCGAGGAGGCCACGGTCCTCCATGGAATACAGTGCCGTGTGAAGGAGAAGAAGAATTTATAATATATATATATATATATATATATATATATATATATATATATATATATATATATATATATAATATAAGTATAATTTTCATCAAAATGTGAAAAGATTTTGATCCCTTTAAGCGACTCAGTAACTTTAAGCCATCGTTTTCTCATAATTAAGATCATCATAATCTCATAATCTCAGAGGTCAAAGTTTGGTTTTTAATGTAATACATATTGTATATTTGACTATGGAAGAAAGTAGAATTCCAGGATTTTATAAATATTTGATTTTTTAATTTGTTTGACCTCAAGTAATGAATGGACTTGTAAATTTGAAGGATGTTGTGAAGAACTACTAAAATTGAAAATGACAAATAAATGTCGAAACGTTTTTAATCTTTTGTTAATTTTTTAACAAAAATTGTTGACTGGAATAAAGTTTTTTTTCTTCAATACTAAATTCTCTTTGTACCCTGAGGATGCCTGAATGGGCAAAATATTGGACAGATATTTTCAATTTAGAGGAGACTTAAGGGCTTTTTGTTGGAATTTTTCCACTACTTTAACATTTACTTATGGTCTCTTTTTCCCTTTTCATATTAATAATCTTTAAATGTTGCTCATAAGTAGAAGGTTGGTAAGGTTAGGGAAGGTTGGAAAAGCTCAGGTTGGTTTGTTATTTGAATTTTTTTTTAAAGTATGGCGATGACAACCCGTGGAGACAGGAAACCGGTTGAGGGGGGAAACCGGTAACTATGTGCCCTGAGTAGTAACGAAGGTATTGGCTCTGACAGGACTAATGCAACCGTTGAGTCGCGCGGTATCGACATCAATTATGTCTACATCCTAAGTCAACAACCTACCCAAACATGACTGCCTCTTTCGTACCCTGTCTGTCCAATCATCTCCTATCCAATCATTAAACACCTCTCTGTGTTCGACACAAGAGTGCATGTTTAAAACAGAATGTCATTTCTGCATTAATTGGACAGCGGGTCTTCGCTAAACCAACAAACTTAAACAAACATCTATTAAATAAATATGCTGAGAATCGGTGTTTGGAGAACCTCACTATTCATAGCACTGCAATATTAAAAGTTCACTACTTGTGGGAAGGTCAAAATGGAAACATACTATCCCTTTTTACGGAATATTGCACATTTCGTACATTCTTTTCTGATAGAATGGACTGTATTTAATAATATGAATATTTATATTGAGAGAAAAGAGAAGTGAAACATTGATTTAGATGCAATCAAAGAAAGAAGAAAAAAAAAACCTATACCATTAGAACCTATGATGAGTTTTGGGTTCAGTACATGGTAGGGACTGTGATTTCTTGGGTAAAGGCTCTCCAGGAAGTTGAATTAGTTAAAAATCACGCTAAACCACCAGATTTCCCTCCTCGTTTGAGTACCTACTTTATAGAAGTTGGGTGATCCTGAGGAGCTTCCCAGATCCCAATGGATTAATCCGGGGCATTTTAGAGATAAAATAAAATCTGCTACAGCCGGATTTCAGCCGGCACGTCAACTCAGCGCTCAAACACTGAGCCACTCCGCTACCTAATGGAAAAAACAAGCTATAAATCTAATATATGTATGATGGTACTAAGAGAAAAAGGAACTCATTACTAAAATCTAGTTAATTCTGAGACATTTGTGTGTGGCTTTCACAAATTTTCCGTGACATGTTACTCAATTTTCTTGGTAGTTGTCTTGTTGCCTTGGCTAACTGCTTAGCGTTTTTCACTCCATCATAGTGTAACAAACTAAATAAAAAGAAAAGTAGATAAATTAAATGGTAATTTAGATTAAGAAATTATATTGCTAAGCCTCTTTAACGAGGGTGTTATAAGTACTTATCTCACGGGTTAAATATTACATTTTTCCTGCAACCATTTAAAAATTAAGAAATTAAAGGTGAAACTTTAGATTTGTTAAAACCACACTAGCGCTAGCGGGTAATGCTAATGTTAGATCTCCAAATTTCTGATGTGTGAAGGTTCTAATACATTTAAAGTTATATTAAATATTTCTATAAAATCGCTTCAAAATAAATTAAACCATTCTTTAATTAAATATAAAATAATTCTAAAATTATTTATTTTAACATTTTAGGAATATAAAATGAATAATATTATAATACCGCCATTTAACATTTAAAATGACAGAGTGCTGATTGTCGAATTGGATCTAGGTGGCTGTTACTTTTCCTCACTAGTGAGGGAAAGAGGTTTTCCCTCACTAGTGGGGGAAAGTGGGACTTTCCACACGAGTTTTAGTTTAGTAATGGATACCATTACTCAATGGTTGCAGGAAAACCATTTACCATTAAAACCAGCCTGTTCATTGACACTTCATAAATAGCAAGGCGGAACCTTTAATGAAATCGTTTACAAATCCAGTAAAACACATTTGCAACCGTTAGTGTACTTAGCATTATCCAGAGTCACGACTCAAGAAGGACTTCATATTGTACCTACTGATGAGCATAAACGTTTTTACCATGGAAGAAGAGAAAATGAAGCGATGCTTCCGTTACGAAATGAGTTCACACGGCTTTCAACAGTCTATCTTAATACAATTGATCCGACTATACTACAAAAATCATTGAAGGGAACATGATCATCTTTTCTCTCAACTGTCAAAGTCTCCGAGCACATGCGCTTGATCTTCGTGGTAATATAATAAAAAAATCACATGTATTAATGTTATATGAAACTTGGCTTCGTAATGACGAATTGGTTGAAATTGAAAATTTGAATCGCATAACACAATACACACGACCAAGCATTAATCGCGGAGGAGGAGTCTCTATCTATCAAAATTTTGATGGTTCGCAGCACAATTTTACTTTCTTTGATGATGCTCTCTTAATAAGAAATCCTCAGAGCATTAATCCTACTAAATCTCCTGTGGGGGACATTTGTGCTGCGAGATGCAGTTAATCAGAATGTTACAGACATAATAGATTTTCTCCATGAGACATAGTTAGTTTATACAGTAGGGGGGTCAAAAATATTGAAGAAACGTTACCATGAACATCCACTCATACTTGGCGTAGATTTCAATATTTCTTTAATAAAGGAGAAAGTTTACACTTAATACAATTCTTGAAAAATGAATTTAATTTAAACTTTATTTCTGGCAGATTACTCGGGACGACTAGATATGGTACAACTATTGATGCTATGTTTTCACGATACCCAAGTAACTTCTGAGGTACACGTATCGTATTTTAGTTACTACCTACCTATTCTCACAGTATTTAATAATGATTATAATACTATTCACGGACTGATGTAAATATGATGTAAATAATATGAATAAATATTTATATATGATTTGATTATTTTTTAAGATTCTTTCATTTGCCCTCTTTTTACATAATCTACACAATAATAGTTTGTAAGGAGGAAATTCCAGTCGTGAGTCGGAGCTATTTTATTCAAAACTATTTTTTATGCTCTTCGCCCATATTATGCTAAAGTCAGTTATTTTCTTAGATGGTTAGAACGCATCTTTACAGTACTTCTTTTTCTTCGGAGGTTTTTAAATATACAAATATTTAACCATAACGCCTTCGTTATTCTAGTTATACTTGATACATCCTTAAGACACAATACGTGAGTCGGGATTTTTTTTTAGTATATTGACCAGTTATTATTTTCCAGTATTTTAAAAACTTGGGGAACCGGGTAGCTCAATGTGCTGAAAGTTCCGGATTCAACTCCATCTGAGAATGACTGATTATTTAATTTGATAACTCTGTAGGATTTGCAGACACTCCAAGAGCTAACCCAACTTAGTAAAGTGGGTACCCTTAGTTGGGGAAAAAACTGATTGTTGAACCTTATTTCGGACAAATAACCTCCTTGCACAACCGTTGTTACTGAAACACTACTTCCTATAATTTATACTAAACCCAAAACCAAACATGACACAGGTTCCTTTTTTATAGACTTAAGGATTTGTTGTTAGATGTTTTCCAATTACATTCTAATAATTCTATACCCCGGAGCTAAATAACACCATATCACATCTTTGTACTTTTTGTATTTGTTCAGGAGAACCATAAAAATTTTCCATAAATTTGAAACATAAAAATTTGCTCCTTCGTTAATTATAGAAACAACTTATTAAATATTCATATTGTAATTGGCATTGGTGAGTAATTGGAAGTACTGATCACAGTATTAATGACAATTTACCGAAAATGTTACCTTTTCTGTGGACATGGTATATTTTATCTCCGGGGTATAGAATTGCGTTGTCTCTTTTTATTTGATTTCTTAGTTTTGTTAATTATTTAGTTATCTCTCTTTCTTTTTTTTTTTAATCTTGTTACTACGTTATAAAATTGTTATTCATCACTACTTTTAATCTCATTCATACGAGATATCTTCGAAACTAAGTGGCAATTTATATGAGGTTTAGAAGGATAGTATAAGAAATAGTTTTATCGGGTTGAGAAGTTGATAGGTTAAACACCTCGACCTCAGTGCTCGAGGATATTGCATTACATCTTCTCAAAGTGAAGGTGTTTATCTTCTTCCCCGAAACTAAATTAATCAAGGGAAGTGCTCTCTCCCACTCCTGTAAAAGTGTTTTAAATAAACCGCCTAGCTCGATAACAAAATTAGCCAGGCGCTATTGTCCCATCAACGCCGCCATTCCAAGTTATTACTATGTAAAACAGCTTATGTAGTTAGATTAATAAAGGTTGTTTTCAGCGCTCTCTAGAGATAAAAATTTACTCGTTTCGCATGACATCGAAGCTTTTACATTCCAGTTAAATAGTTTAATTGTGTTCATAATGAAGAATGTTAATGTATGCTTCAGATTAAAAGAGAGAAATCTCCATTTTCTTCATGTTTAATCTAATAATGAACTACGGCAACGAGACGAAGATAATTACTCAACGACATAGCATTAAAAACGGCAGATTTTTTTAAGACATAAAAGTGTAGTTCCTAAAATAAGTGATATAACAGACCTCTCGCACTGTTTATAAAAATACTATAGATAAAAATAAAAGAATGGAAAACTTGAGATACGGGTTTCCAAGAGACCGATTTTAAAGAAGGGAATAATGATAATTTCCTATAATTTTAAAGATTTGTTTGTACATGGATCCTTGATATATTATTGTTAGGATGTTCAAAGCCGGAAAACATATATATAATCATCGCACTATTTATTTGAAAAATCTGTGATCCAGTACATGTTAAAGAGGTTGTACTGTTTGTAGGACAACGGTTGTACAGGGTGGCGTTCAACCCCATTTTCCCACCATTAAGGGTACACACTTAATAGAGGCTGGGTGACCTAAAGAAGAGTCTACTGATCCCACAGGGTTCATTTGTGCCTATTATCAAATTAAATAATTTATCAGTCAAAGCCAAGTCGGATTTAAATCCAGGACCTTCAGCATAGCAATTCAGCACTCCATAAAGAAAAAAAACTCATTTCGCCTAACTTTAAAGCTTTTAGATTCTAGTTGTTGAGTTTAATTCTTTTAAGAATGTTAATGTATGTTTTAGATCAATAGAAACGAATTGGAAAAATATTTAATCCTAAACATAATTAAGAGGATGACACTACGCTAATTAAGCAACAACATAGTATTAAAAATAGGTCCATTATTTAATTATTTACATTGTTTTATAAAACAGAACATTATAGTAAATATAATTATTGAAAAGGCTGACATTTCGCTCTAATTATTAAAATATTAATAATGGAAATAAATAAATGGAATCACCAGTTTGGATTCCGAGCATCCCACTCCACTATTCAGCAATGTCATCGTGTGGTGGATGTAGTCTCCTCTGCATTAGAACGTGGATCATATTGTTCGGGCGTCTTTCTTGACGTGGAACAGGCCTTCGACCGAGTCTGGTATCCGGGATTGCTCTATAAACTCCGTAAATTTCTCCTACCCACTTTCTCATCCTTCAATCCTATCTCACAAACAGAACTTTCCAAGTAAACCATAATAATGTCTATTCATCCCTCTTTTCCCAATCTGCTGGTGTTCCTCAAGGTAGTAGTATCCTTGGCCCAATCCTTTATACAGTTTATACAGCTGACATCCCAACTCATCCTAATACTATCCTTACCACATATGCTGATGATACATGTGTATTATCAGTCAATACCAATCCAGTTATTGTATCCCAAAGTCTCCAATCCCATATCACTGATCTTGAAGAATGGTGCCAGAACTGGAGAATTAAAATAAATTCTCAAAAATCCCATCAAATCACTTTTACCTTACGTCGTAAACCAATGACTTCCTGCCCTTCAGTATCCTTTAATAATATCCCACTTGTGCCTGTAGAACAGATCCGATACTTAGGGTTGCATCTCGACAAACGATTAACCTGGAATCCTCATACAAGACTGAAAAGACAAGAAACCGCTCGACGTTTCAGGCTACTTCAACACTTACTAGACAAACGCTCTAAGCTCCCAGTTAATTACAAAAGACTCATCTACATGACCATCATACGACCTATTTGGACTTACGGAGTAGAGCTTTGGGGCTCCACTAAGCCATCAAATTCTTCTCGTATCCAATCCCTACAATCCAAAATCCTTCGTAAAATCCTCAACGCTCCTTATTTTGTTAAGAATATAGTCATCCATAACGACCTTAATGTCCCATTTGTTGCTGATTTGGCCCGAACCCGGTATCTATCCTTTCATAACAAACTTCATTTCCACTCAAACCCTCTAGTTTCAAACTTAGCTTCCTCTTCAATTCCCGATAATCCTCCGAGGCGTCTGAGAAGAAGATGGCCACGTGACCTTCTTAGTTGAACATGCGATTTGAGTACTACCAGTGGGTAGTTTTTCTACTTGTCATTATATCATGTCATTATGTATCACTCAGCCAATTTACTTGTTATATTATTGTAATATAGTTGTAAATATCAATAAATAAATAATTAAAAAAAAAAAAAAAATGGAATAAAAGAAATGAATGGGTTTTCAAATAAGACTGCAAGAACGAGAGATTTCTATAAAATTCAAAAGATGAATTATGTATATGGATCCTTTATATATTATTCTAAGACGCACAATAACTATTTCACTACCGCCCCATCCATTTAACAACAAAGCTGCTATTTAGAAAGTAATGGATTCTTTTTAACCATCGTTTAAGGTTCTGAGACTTTACTCCTGTTACAGCACATTTTAGAAATGAGATGTAACAGATGATTTTAGAGCATCTAGGATGGGAAGTCCACAAAATAAAGGTACTATACATAAAATATTCTTGACACCTCTTAGAATCTAGCAATGCCCCAGAGGCATGGCACCAGAAATGAGATGGCGGTCGTGCGGTAACGATGAACTATGGTGGTAGAATCACAATATCCAACAAGTAGTCAAACATGGGAGTACAAAACAGCGTATACCTGAACACACCGAATTTCATGAATATTCTATGAAGCCTCGCGTTGAAACATGCACGAAATCGAATCAAACCAATTCAGATTAATTTAATAATGTTGAAAAATAAATGGAAAATGTAAATTTTAACATTCCGCATAAAGGACTGTAACCATATTATGGTCAACTATTGTGTTTTAACTTTTACAAAACAAGCAAAGCCTTTTCTATTAACCTTTATTAAATTTATAAAATCGATGTTACGAAGATAACACTACAATCTATATATGCATGATTTAATGAGAATTGATAATAACATATCTACATCTTAATCTATATAAGTTATTAACTATTGGGATTAATCCGCAAATCTAGTAAAACTTTTTTTGTTTACTTGCTAGTTGAACAAAGGGTACCTTAAATCCAGAGGAAAAACCTGGAGGTTTTTGGTGGTGATATTGGATAATCACCTCCTTGCACAACAGTCTCCAGTATATATAATACTTCATTGATGCTTAGGTTCCAACAAATTCTATTTAGAAAAAAGAACACAAGCTAAAAAGAATCGTTAAAAATCTTGTTAACCAACTACCCATCCATAATATCGAAGTTAATAAAACACTACTGAAATAATTTTTGTGTTTATTTAAAACCCTATAGATTGAGCAATTGAACTAACAAATAAAAATAATTAATTGGATGATCACATACCGGTTATAAATTAAGTATTTTTTTATCCGCAATAGAACTGTTGAATATGTTTTCACGAATCGTTTGAGCTTAGTTTTTTTTTTTAATATTGTCGATAAAAAAAAAGTTAATATTTCTAAGTATCATCTACCAAAATGAGGTTAAATGGTTTAACGTTTCAAATTAAACACAAGATTATCATTGTTTTAATCACGAATAACTGGATTTAAATAATCTTAAATTTATTGTTTAAATAAAAAGAAAGAATTTTGATCAGACGTTTCATCTATAAAGAATAAAAGATTTTATTGATTTTAAATTCTACCATTTCCGCTCAAGAACTTGGCGTAAATAATAATTATAATTATTATATAATATAATTATTTATTATTTCTCCGTTAATATGCTGAATCATCTAAATAATTTTCATATCTAATTACTTAATTAAAAATGTCTAATTATTAATCTTAATTGTATATATACTCTTTTATATGTTTAAACTCGCATAGTGAAGTTACCAATAAAAGTATCTATTCGAAAAATCATTTATTATTAAATAGTATATAGTAATATAGCATAAATAAATTTATATATTTATATATATATATATATATTTATACTATATTACGGTTATTATTATTACTTAGACTATACTTAGAAATATTATAAGATGTATATTATTATAATATTCTCGTGAAGGAAAAGACGTAGGTATACCAGACAAAGGGGTATGTTATACAGTTCCCACAAGACCGAACGGTCGTGTGGGTTTAGCCTGCCTAAGCGCCGTCCACGGTCCAACAATGGACAAGATCTATAACAAATATTGATCTATTAAAAAAGTGAATACCGGTATGAGCCTGTTAACAGTTATATGGTGTGAATAAATAAGTTATGTTTATGTATGTATTTAAATGTTTTATTTAACTTGAACTACATTTTTCAATATTCCAAGGATTTACAGTTGAATGATTTATTACCAAAATATTATAATATCAAAATGTGCTTCCATGAAATAGTAAAAATATATATGAAAGTATATTGTCATATTTTATTAAATAATTTTGTAAATTAAAAAATGCGCATTTGGATAGTTAATTTTTAAAAATTTAATTTGTAGAATTACAGTATATATTGTATAAAAATGAATATTTATGTAACCGTATAAACGTATTTTGGAGCTGTATGAATGCCGACAACCACATTCCTGCTTGGTATTCTAATTCGATAGCTGACCGAATGGTGACCGTATTCGTGTCTTGCATTACAAGACCTCACATACATAAACAGGTTAAAGGAAGGCGACCGAGATGCACTACAAGGTAGAAAGTAAAGGCTAAAATTAGAATTAAAAATGAATTTTCATCGAATAAAGTATGTATCATCAAAGCAAATAAATTTACATAAAGCTAATTTTTTTAATGAATGACAATGACATTTGGAAAATTAGGTGCAAGGCTTAAAACTTACTGTCAGTAAACATCGACGAAAATAAATTATCTTTAAAAGGTTCAGTTTTAACGACTGTAGTTTATATTTAATATATTCAGTAATTTTTTTACCAAAGCTTGACTGGAATTAATTACTACAGTATATAATGAAAAATAATTTAATTTTATCTTAAATATTAATAATTGGCCTAATATATATATATATATATATATATATATATATATATATATATATATATATATCGGACCATTTTCTTCCCCCTAATTTAATTTAGTATTGCTAAACTGGTTTCAAGGACCATTATGAATTAACTTACTCTTTAACAATATTCAAGATTTAGTTCATAACTCATAAAAAGACAAAATAGTCATTATAAAATTGTTTGACATCTTGTCAAAAAGAATATCATAAAGATTTATCATGATGTTTAGACAATCGGAGGGACGTTCTACCTTCAACAGTGCTTACTTCTTTGCAATGATATAACCAGTAACGATAAAAACAAAAGGAAACGGCACAAAGAATGTTTACGTAAACGTTTTCTGGTACTTTTCCTCAAGCAAACTCATACTTCAAAACACTAATTTACAATTTTGAAATTGTAATATGTATTTCTCAATTTTAATATAATTTTCTTAAAATATTACAACAAAACTAATTCTATTTATATTTTTAACGGAATAAAAAACTTCCCATAATATGCTAAAAATTAAAATGAACGAAAATAAAAATTTCCATTTTATTTTAAAGATATAAATTTTATAAGGCAGTTTTTAGAATGAATAGCAGCTAATTAAGGGTTAAACTAAAAAAAAAATTCCTTATACGCGAGTAATTAAAAAAACAGTAATTATTACACCGATTTGGTGCCTCATAATTAAGTAGTCGTATAAAGGTAATCATAAATTTAATTTTGAAAATCCTAATAAAAAGTTGTAGTATAGAATCGAATGAAAGAAATGTGCATTAAAAAAAAAAAGGGAGTAACATTAAAACATACATAACATTAGAAAAAATAAAAGGGGAAAATTAGACATGAAGGAGAAAAGAATTTTTGTTTGTTCATTTAACGTCACTTTATGCTGCTTTGGCTAATCGGACCATGCCACAGTGAGATTCTTAGATTTTGCCTATCCAGTTTTAATTAGTATTGGGATTTTTAAAGAGTACCTGACATCGTACAGGCTCGGCAACCCCGTTTACCGTCCCATCCGGAAGGACGGCATAACCAAGGATTTTTTTACTCCCTTTAAAAAATCCCAGTGCCATCTACCGGTGCGAAGCCGCAATCTTGGGCTCTAGCATAAAAACCTACTTTTAGGTTGTTCTAACCTAACCACAGGTCGCTCCTGAAAATTGTTAAAGAAAGCTAAACTAGAATAGTTTATCACGTTATTTTATAGATTACAGTTACATAATAGCCCACTAGATTAAAGTTAACAAAATCAATTTTAATTTTAATCTAAAAGCGAAAAGAAAACATGCTATGTATAGATAGCCCTGGGTAACATTTGCAAAATCTAACAAAATAATGGGACAAGGTATGGCTATAAAAACCCTTGTGTGGCTATAAAAAACCTTCGATAGCCAACTGTAGTAAAAACAAGGATAAGAAAGGGCTTACCATCTTATCAATACAAAAGGGACCAGATAAAACAACTCCAACGTCTTATAAGGGTTTTCTTCGGATTCTTTGTCCTCGAGTATAAAAAACCTGTTAAATAGATGTAAACAAAGCATATTTTGCATAATGAATACTATTTGAATAAAGGCGAAACCAGTGCGAGAAAGGGAGTAGCATATAGATTATATAAATTAAATTTACAGAAACCCGAAAAGGTTGACTGAGAGAGAAGGGAACGTAGAGGCATAGACTTCATTATGCTAAAAGGACCGCCTTGTTCCCTCTCAGTCGCTAACAAAGACATTCCCAGATCCTGACGCAAAACTTTATTGAAGTTATTCTTGTAATGATGAATTGCTTTCATATGCCTGCTCATCTTGAAACCAATACTTCATCAAAATATTAACGGCAATGAACATATACTTCATTATTAGTGATAAAATATCTTCTGAAACTTATCTGGTAAAGAAAATAAACCAATAAAACTCATGAAGAGCCTTACGTTCATTACATGGTACAGCATATATTGTTTCTTGGACAATAAGTGTGCAGGTAGGTGATTTGTCATAGATCACACACAACCGCCAAGTTTCCCCCCCTATTTTGGGTACCCAATTTATAGAGAATAATATGGGGGTGAGCCCCAGGAGCGTATAGGTCTTTTAAGATCTGGGACGCTAACAGATAAAATAAACATAAAATCTGCCACAGCCGGATGTGAACGGTACCTTCGGTAACGTGCCCTGTATCATCTTCAAGATACCGCATTAAAAGAAAATAAGCGGGACTTATTACTTTATAATTAAATATACGTATAATAGTAAATAATAAAATAATATAAAACTAGCCTGGACATAAATCTATAAATGAAAAATATTTATTTATTCACGAACGAACGAAAAATTCGTATTAGACCCAAAATAAAAAAAAATCAAATCAAAATTTATAAATCAATATTAATTTATAATGTACATTTCATGAATTGGAGCGGAGTGGTTAAGTGGTAGTGAGGTGAGTTGCCGTGCAGAAGCTCCAGGATTCAAATCTGGTTGTGGGAGATAATTTACTTAATCTTTTAACAGCAGAGGATGGATCTAGTTGGATCTGGAACCCATCCTTGGGACCAACCAGGCTCTGTAAAGTTGGTACCCGAAATAGTGGGGAAACCTAGCGGCTGAGAGTTATCTAGAAAAAATCACTACTTTGCACAACCGTAGTCCAAGAAACAGTAAAATCTCAACTATGTACTAAATCCAAGACTTTTCATGAGTTTTATTGGTTCAGGAAAAAAAGTTTGGTATTATACGGTATTTTTAATACCTTATAATATTGCTACGATATATGCTAGCATATATCAATTTTGCTAGGAAACACCCATGTCATTTCTCGATGCCCTATTCTTTTATTTAATAGAACAGTTTTACCTTTCCTCAATATTTCCTTTGTTCGAAGGCATTCAGAACACGTTTTTAACATATCTACACTCCATTATAGTTTATTAAATTTTTTTTTCATTTACTCCGTCATAATATTCTTTATTTTTTCAGGATTTACTCTAGGTTATTTTTAACATGTTATTTACCCACATAAATAAACTGCTTGATAGGCTAATTATTTTCTTAAGGTATCGCAAACTCAGTGTAATCATTGGGATCAAAATTCCATTATCGTTTTTATTGAAATGCGAACAAAAATAAATATATTATAAAATAAACATCAATATACATCTAAAATTTTATAAGGTAAAGGGGCTAATAGATTGTTAAAAATAAAACATTCCTTTATACTACAGGAAAATATTAGAAATTGATTACCAGTCATTTAATACATTGGAATATTTTTTATACTGCCACTTAAAATGAACAGCAAACAGAAAATCAGTAATAAATAAAGAGTTACATAGATATCCTATTTATTTAAATAAAGCTTTATGATTTTTCTTAGTTAAAATCAAACAAGTAAGATGAAAATGGTGCGTACCATTTTTTAAAAGAATAAATAAAAAAAAAATAGATTTGTCCATATTAACGTACATCTAAAATATAAGAAGTTTTAAAAGTATACGTTGATATCTTAGCTTTCCTTTTTCTGCGATGTGTGTAACATCAGAAAGGATCAAACTAGAGTTAGCAGAGAATTCAATCAAACTTTTGTAGGGACAGAAAAGGATTCGTTGAAGTTACATGACAAGGAAAAATTGCAAAAGAATACATCAATAATGGAAAAAGCAAACACTTTTGTGCAGAATATTTATAACGACATTGAATCTACAATTGTAACTTAAACATAGAAATAAATAAAAGAAATAGAAATTATCCTTGCTCTGTATATATATATCGCAGGTTCTACCCCCCTCCCCCCCCATCTTAATTTTACACCACTCAGATACCTTAATACTTATGTATTTTAATTTTAATATTTACCGTTGTAATTTTAATGTTTATGTTTATTATCTTATTGTAATTTTTAGTACCTTCTTTTTTATTACTTTGTATTACTTATTTTATTCTATATTACTTTTTGTACTACCTTCCTGTCACTTTGTTATTAATAATCTTGATGCTTATACATTTTAACTTTAATATTTACTATAATTCAGTAATTTTCAATAATTTAGTATTTTTCATTTATCTATATTTTGTATATTTAGCCCTGAAGAAGTCCTGCAATGTGGGTCGAAACGTTGGCTCTTTAATAAACATTTCTCCATTCTTCCGAGAAATTCAAGGTATTTGGTGAAGCAGTGTGGTTAATCATTACTACAAGAAATTAATATTATAGGTGGGAAACGAATTATTGGTTTGTTTTTCTTTCAATTACTTTGTTTGTAGTAATATTGTACGTATTTCCTCTTTCCTTTTTTTTCTTATTTGCAATTTAATGTCTGTTAATATTTATGTTTCAACTAGTTTAATGTATGATAGGTACAATATTTCGTTGTTTTTGTTTTGTTTTGTATTCTCCTTCAATTACCTTAATTGTTGTAATCTTGTGATAATTTATTAATTTTAGTTTTCTTATTTGTTCTTTTAATCTGTGATAATATTTTTGTTTCAACTGGTTTAAACATTAATGTTTACTATGTTCAATATTTTGTAGTTTAAGTTTTAATTTAATGTTGTACTTTCAATTTAGCGTTAAGTTTTATTTATGCATAAAATGAAAAATGTAAAACACTAAGAAAAAATCATGAAAGTACAATTGTATGTAATGTATTGTACTATAAAATGTATGGAACATGAAGAACAATAAACGTCCTTCACGTAGGGGTACTGCGTGAAGGGGGGGGGGAGAACATACATATATATATATATATATATATATATATATATATATATATTGTAAAATACATTAATATATTACAGAATGAACGGTCAGCATCGCGTGTTTTGTGCATTTGGGGCACATTACCTTTATTAACCATTAGCCCATATGTTTATGGGATCGATGTCATACTAGTTTATTATCATATTTGGATAGTACATTATATTATCTTATAAAATTCTTATTATAGGCACTGGTAAATTATATTTGTCATTTCTTAAAACATTTCGTAAAATAACCGTGACAACATAAATTTTTTTACGTATGATGACAACGCTTATAGATTAAACTTCATTAGAGATTACATTTAGTTTTTTTGATAAGACTTATCACGACAAACTATCTAAGTTAAAATTATGGATGATTTATTCCTGAATAGTTTCTTCAGCTGATAATATATTCTTGTGGACTGAGGCAATTAACGAGCGAAAAGTATTATAGCAACAATTAAGTATAGAGAAATAAAAGAGTATGAACATATATGCTATTTACTCGGCTGACTATTACTTTAAACAAAGAGTCCTTTAATGTGACTGTCTATGTTGATAAAGAATAATTATTGTTTTAAACTTCAGATTGAAAAGGCGTCAGAGCCAAGGAAGATCAAACGAACTTATGATTTATCTGGTTTATATACAAAAAAACCCGTACCACTACAACCCGTGAAGGGTCTGGGGTTCAAAACCTGGTCGAGACAATACTGTTTCATGGACAACGGCTGTGCAGGGAGGTGATTTGTCCTAGATCCCGCTCAACTGCCAGATTTCTCCCCCTTATTTTGGGTACCCATTTTTAAGAGGCTGGGTGAGCGTAAGAGGGTAATGAAATGTCGTTCTAGACTTGGTTGGTTTTACCTAAGATTGTTTATAACGGCCCAATTGTAAAGTATTGTAGTTTTTATTTAAAGTTCTCAAAACTATAAATATCATTAAAAAAATAAATTCCTAAAACAAAAAGCATTGTCACTATCCTTTGTTTAATAGTTATTTATTCAGGGAATGCTTTTATAGTGTTAACAATATAACTTGTATACAGCTATAAATTCCTATCCACTAACTTTCTAGATAACTCCACCGAGTAGAATTGCCAAATTGAACTTGATGATAGCCTTTCAAAGCAGTGAGGCACTAACGATACGTTATGGTGCTTTCCGATTCCAAACGATTTATTGTTTCGACTCACTCTGTTCCACTACATTCCACTATACTTTATATTTAATGTTCAAATGCTCTATAGTAACGCAGTCCCCTTGCTTTATTTTTTAGAACATCCTCTAATATAACTGATTTATAATTTCTCCAATTTCTTATTTTCACCTTTCTCAAATCATCCTCTAAGCCATCCATCCACCGACGCCTGGGTCTACCCCTTTTTCTGTTTTCCTCCCGCTACACCGTTTAACATATTAGGCAGCCTGTAGGGCTCCATTCTTTCCGCGTGTCCTATCCGTCTTAGCCTGCTGTTTTTAATAGCACAGAGGATACCAGGCTCACCATACTGTTCCATCAGTTCGGCATTGCTTCTGATTCTCCACCTGTGCTCTTCCTTGACAGGTCCTAAGATTTTTCTTAGGATTCTTCTCTCCCAAACAAGTAGAGCTCTTCTCCTTTCATTGATCAGAGTCCACTTTACTTTCATACATTGCTATTGGCCTAACTATTGTGTTATATAACAAAAACTTTGCTTTTCTGGACTTTGGTAAGTATAGCTTTTTGAGGGGCACAGAATTCTCTGCCAGCCTTGGCCAATGCTGTTTTGGTTCTCCCTAAGATGACTACATAATCAGCATATACCATGTTCTGTGTGAGCCTGTTTGTTCATGCGTGTTTGTCCTTGAGCTCCTAATGACAACCTCTAGTACCAGATTGAATAATACATGTGATAATGGGTCCCCCTTTCTTAAGCCACTGTTGACCTAAAAGCTGCATGAGATACCCACTCAACAATGAAACAATATAAGTACGTATATTGTTTCATTTTAAGCATAGCTTAATATTAATACAGTCTGCTCAGTATTACAGATTGAATAATTAATCCATGTGTTTACTTTTAATTAAATGTTTGAAAATAAAAATATCAATGTTGAAATATGGAAAGAGGATAATATATTAAGTATTGTAATTTAAATAGCCCATTGCCTACAAGGACTGGCTGAAAAAAAAATTCATAAAAGAACGCGGCTTTGAAGACAGGGTTAATAATAAGAACTGGAATATAGGAACGCACACTTCATCCCCTGAAAGTGAATGAGGTAGCGTTAATTAATGAATTAGATATTCCTCGCTCGACGGATATTGCATTGATGAAATTTACTTCTCGATAGGGCTGCGAAACTGAATTTTTTTATAGCGCTACGCCTAGGCACACCGGGAAGAAAAAAAAGTAATAATGAATGCGAAGCGAGTTGCATAAAAAACAAAAATTAAATTCCAGGGAGAAGGGCCTAACTATCCCTGCCCTTTACAATCAAAATGAGTTAAGGGAAAAAATTGAAAAAGTTTCTTCAAAACTTTTAAAATATTACACCGATAGCACTACGGAATAATAAAGTAAACGAGAGAATAAATTTTAAAAAAACAGTTGGCACGAGAAATGCATTATTAACTCTAATAATTCATTTTTATACGCCTTTTTATTACTTGTTAAAAAAATTGTGTTAAAATTAAAACATTACAAGTTTCGAACAACAATTTTCTTATTTATAATAATAAAATAGTAGTGGGTAACTATCGCTAGAAGTGGAATAGAAATCCAGTTAACAAACAATAGACTTGACTTATAAGAAATAATTCAGTTTATTGTCAAATGGAACGCATGATTATGCAAATAAATTTTCATACGAACTATCTAGTTTGGCTATTAACTATGGACTAACACAGTGATTATTCCCTTAACTAACCATATTATACTATAGTATCTCTATTATATTATTATACTAGCGACCCGCTTTGCACGGGTAGTAAGACATATATCCACATGTTTTGTCTGTCTAATGTATTTTATTGTGTAGATATTATAGACATAAAAACAAAACAGAATAGTTCTTTATATACGAATTTATTTTCGTGCACGTTAAGTTTTTGCGATAACCCATAAGGTACTCTTTTAAATTATATGGTATACAGTATTATAATAATGCGCGTGAAATGCTTAAGGAAACTAAAGCATAGATGTTGATAAGGATCGATACTGTACTCATCTAAATAGCTTTCCAAATACCACATTGTACGTTATCAATTTTTTAGAAGATATAATAGGTATACTAAGCTCTCCTTAAAAGTATATATATGCTATCACTGACTTTTTTATAGATCTATAAAAGAGGAATATTCCACCATGCATCGTTTCACTATATTTCAACCCATTTATCCAAAACCTTGACAAATTATATACCTAAACCCTCCTGGTGAATCAATCTATTTATTGGTGAAAACCGTATGAAAATCCGCGCAGTAGTTATTGAGTTTACCGCGAACAGAGAGACAGAGGTGGCTGAGGACTTTGTTTTATAATATGTATAGATAGATAAGTGATATTAGGCAGCGCCTTCGATGAAACCTCCCAGGCAGCTATACTTTTTCCAACAATTCCGATAATTATCGTTATATTCAAACCCATTTACTTCTACAATCAACATAAACTTATTAACAACCATTCTATGCAAAATCATTTTTATTGTAAGGGATTGTCCAACCAATGTATAAAAATATTTATGTAATTGAAAAAAAAAAATTAAAAAAAAACCATTTACACAAAACCTAGACAAATTATATACCTAAACCTTCCTGGTGAATCACTTTGGGGAAAACCGAATGAAAATCCGTGCAATAGTAATTGAGTTTACCGCGAAAAGAGAGACAGACGCGGCTGAGGACTTTGTTTTATAATATGTATGTATAAATTGATAGATAAGAGATATTAGGGAGCGTCTTCAATGAAACCTCCTATATTTTTTCCAACAATTCCGACTTTTTCCAACTCACATGGAACATACCAATATAATAAAATTGGTTTAACTTTAAAAACTAAGGTTTTTTTCCAGTAATAACTGTTCTTTGCAAGGAGCGATATGTAGTACTCGTAATGATAACTGCACTTAAAAAAACAGAAGCTTTTTCTTCTTGAATTTCAATTCAAGATGAAGAATATCGTTATGTCATACCCGAATGGTGTGGAGTTTAGACGATTTTTTGTAAATTGTTTAAGAAAATCAAAAATCTTTGGTTATCCCGTCCTTCGGAAGCGACGTCAAATCACAATCTCTATTTTGTGCGGTGTTCAGGTACTCGTTAAAGATCCTAATCCTAATTATATCAGGATAGGCTAAATTTAGAAATCACACTGTAATAGCGTCCGATTAGCCATAGTAGTATTAAATAAATAAACAGTTCAAACACAGCTTTTTTTTGATGCTCCGATGGGTCTTTTCTCCAACATATGTTTGGAACGATTGTTTATTGTTTCAATCAATTAAGCTTGATATTTGAGGACTGCGATCAACAAATTGGTAGGGGTTGTACTGTTATTAATTTCTGATATTGAAAATTTAGGATGTAGCGATTTCATTGCACTTTCAAGACCAAGGTGTGACATAGAGATATCTTTATTTAAGAATTATAACAATACAGCAACAGGGATCATATTGTAACATCGTCTAATTAGCCATAGCAGTTGAATGAATAAACTAACAGACAAAATCTTCTACTAACTAATGATAAATAGACTATCGGCTAAGGACTAACCACTGCACACTATAAGCTATCATACTATGTTTACTCTACTATAAACTATAATATTTACTGCAATATGCCAGAGGCTATATATATACGACAAATAAAAGAGAGGGAATTTATAGTGCTAACCACTCAGAAGTAATATCATAACTTCATGGGTAATAAACTCTGAAAATAAAGAGCGGAAATCGACGGTTTAAAGTTTTATTGAGAAAAAAGTATAGGGCACATCGGAGATGATCCTTAAGAAAAATATTTCGCATTATTTAACCAGGCTAAATTTGCTTTCTTTTCCTGGAGACCGCTCAAATACTTAGTTATATCTCTAAATTCTCGTCGAAGAAGAATGAAAATCTTTGAATGAATCTTAAGAATGAAAAATTTTTTTCATTTTCTTTTAATCAAGCTGTAACGACGGAATTAACAAATTCCCATTAACTGATTATAATTATCATTTCATTTGCCTGTTATTAAAGCGGGTTCAGTAGTTTTAATTAGTAAAAGCAGAATGAGAGGTCTCTTTCCTTTCCTCTTTCTCGCACTCCGACTTTATTTAATAGAATATAACGAAAGTATACAGTTTAATTGAATTATAAAATTAAGTATTCAAGGATAGTATAGAAAAAGTTAAAATAGTATAGATAAAGTTAATAGGGTTTAAGATTTTTGTTTAGAAGTGAAACATACAACTGTTGTAAAAAAGAAAAAGAAAAGAAAAAAGACGTTAGTTAGAAATTATATATTTTTCAAACATCTAGATAAGTAATTCTAATGACATATAGGCCCCTATAATTAGTACTGTATTATTTTCTGAGTTCTTGAGAAGTTAAAGTTGAATTAAAAAAGTGAATGGGGTATATTTCAAGAATAACGTTTTCAACGGAAGGATATTATTGTTATTGTAAACAAAGAATACTAAAAACTATAAAAAAGGAACAGCAGGTAAATATAAAAAAAGAAAGATATATATGTATATATATATATATATATATATATATATATATATATATATATATATATATATATATAGGCTTGGCATATAAATTAAAATACAACAAAATTAAACTAATTCCAACAACATTTCGGCCCCTAAAATTAATGCTGTATTAACTTCAGAACTTTTGGAAGTTAAAATCGTATTAAAAAAATGAATGGGTATATTTTAACATTTTAAGTTAAGGATATTTTTAAACATATGTTATTGTTAACAATGAATACAAAAAAAAAGTATTAATGGTCAAATATTAAAAAAAAAAAATACAATGGCTTCATATATGATTTTGCAAACAAGAGAAATAAAATTAAACTCATTCTAATAATATATGGCCCCTAAAATAAATGTTGAATTAATTTCAGTGCTCTTGGGAAGTTTAAATAATAATAGAAAAGTTGATATGATATATTCAAAGATTTTTGTTTTGAAATATAACATATTACTGTTATTGTAAAGAATGAATGCTAAAAAATATTTTTTTAAAAGGGATAGCAGGTAAAAATGTTTAAAAAACTTTATACATAAACTTGAAACATGATTTGACAAACGACAGCATACAAATCAAACTAATTCAAATGATATTTCGTTCCCTAAAATTAATGCTTAAAGCTTCCGGAGTTTTGTACAAACAACTCTCAGTTTTATACGAGTGGAATCAACAAAATAATTAATTTTTCCCTAATTGTTTGCTAAACTTATTCCACACTTTGAAATACAATTATATTGTAAACCTATCGGTGTGATTTAATTGAAGCACACTCACTACCTGGAATTCGTTGGTGAAGAGCATTTAGGCCTTTTGCTGTTTTAGGTTCAATGATTGCACAAACCACAAACAATCGTTCATGTTATACTACAGTAGATTCGCTTTGTCAAAATTCACCATTCCCGTATCAAGTATGGGGGATGTTTGTTTGCCTTTGTAGGCACCTGTGAAGTATTTTAAATTTTTAAAAATTGTTATTCCAGGTTGACATTTGTTTTGTGGCCTGTCATATTAATACATAAGCAGATATTAAACGTATAAATTAAAAACCCTTTGAGTATCTCAGGACATTAAACTCCATAAATTACGATATACAACATTTAGGAATATTGCATTATTTATTACTTAACTATTACTACTATATACTTCGCAAAAATGAATAGGGGTATTGCTAATTTTGTAGAATATACTTTACCTAGCATTTATATTATTATGGAAATTTCACACATTTCAATATTTAATTAAGTTTAATTTCTTATAAATATTAATGCTTGTTTTAAATAAAAACGATACTAAAATGCTAGCCAATGTAAATACAACAAAATGTTTTATATCTTTGTTCATTTTTGCGTAGTTTATATATAAATACATAATTATTTATATCGCTATTTCAAAAGAACATAATCATAACTCAAAAAAAATAATTTTTCAATAGGAGTATTTGAAAATACGATGTGAGTTAAAATAAAAATAAAAATTTGGGAATTGATAAAGTTATATGGCACAGCATTCCTATTCAAACAATGGTATTGAAATTATTTTATTAACGATTAGAACATTTTTAAAAGTTTAAAACTTTTTTGATTTTAACCTATTTCATTATTCTCATAAAACGCATCATAAAGTTCATGCATGATAATGATTTAAAAAAAAAAAAGTTGTTGGAATGGAATATCAAATATGTCGTGGCTGAATTAAAAAGCTTCAACTGATACAAATGCTGCTGATGGCTTAACACAAAAATGACAATTCTTGAGTTATGTCGTTGTTCTTTTGAGGGAGAGATATATTACTTACAGGTCTGTACTTAAGGGCAATAATTGACCATGTAATTATTTTAAGTATGTCTACTTGGGTACATTCAAAGTATCATTTAAAAGAAACATTCAGGCAATATCGCGTGACAAGAGTTAAGTAATTAGGCCATTTAACCATTGATCGTCAGTAACGGCGATAGATATTTCCTGTTAAAAATATAGTAAACGTAGAGAACATTATAGTTCATAAAACTTAAACTTTTTGGCCTATAATTTATCGAACAAGACATAATAATGATAAATGTCAGCTGGATTCGAATATTAAAGGAAGTAAATGAACTACTCAAGGAGAACTAGATTTTATATCCGTGATTTATCAAAGAAGGAATAAGTATCCAAGTCGATCAATCTCTTACCGACTTCTTCAAACGCCTATCGATTGGGAATATTTCCAGTGCCAGGAAAACCTTTGAGATTCCTCAGAGGTACAGAAGATTGGCACTTACAAAGTTCGGTACTTTACACTCGAGTGTTGAAACTAGTTTGTTTAGTTGTAGGGTCGGATCGCATTACGAAGTCGAGTGGCATGTCAATTGCCTTACAGTTCGCTTAGGTTTACAGAAACTAGTTTTACGGCACTAGTAGCAAGGAGTGCAATCATTGAAAGAACGAAATGAGAGCAGTAAACTAATATATGTATTATTATACTTATAATATAAAATAATAGAATAGAAAAGTAACTTTATTCTTGGACTAAGTCCCATTTCTTTATTACACGTACTTCAAAGACATTTAAGATAATGTCAACCATAAAATAGATAAGACTTTTAGAGTAAAATAGAAATAGAAAGCACATATGGAAGAAACACAAAATAATAGACAGTAGAAATACATAGCCCTGGCATGTTTGTTAGGGTTCCCAAAAGGCAAGGTAGGATGTACCAAATAAATAAATAAAAAATAACAGTACAATAGAGACTTCATTGTTTTATGAATATTGTACCACAACTGCCCAAGTAGGTTCTTGGGCTAACTATTTCCAGGACAACGGTGTACCATCTATAAATTATAGATTTTATTGATTTTTTTAATAATTTATTCATTGAAATTTACAACTGTATTGTAACAAGTAAATAGCAGGAATGGTACTTATTGGCATGAATAAAGATAAGTAGAATTTATTGAATTTAAATTCTAATTAAGCATAAATTTCAACTTACTTCTGTATTAGTACGTCAATGATCTGGGAGTATAGCTCTAAATGAAGTATACGGTCACTAACTTAAAAAAACCTTACAACCCTTGAAGGGTCTTCAGTACACTCTCTACAGTTATTAGTGCAACGCTTGGATGTGATTGGTACGAAACCACGCTCAACCACAAGGTTTTTCTCCCAATTAAGATTACCCACATAGCGGAGGTTGGGTGAGTCGCAGAAGGATCTGTAGATCCCACGGGGTATATTCGTGGCTGTTAAAAGATTGAAGAATTTATCCGCCACAACTGAATTTGAACCATAACGTTAACCATAGCTCAATGTCAACTCTCAACTCTCAACATGAATACTGATTTGTCAAAAATAAAAGTCAACTTAAGTAGAAATATGAAATGTAAAATTCAACATTTTTTGTGTAATTTTATTTAAGATATATGTATGAAATGAATTCCAGTCCTCAGACATATACAAGATAGAATAATACTATATGAACACAAACTGTGGCCATCCATCAAGACACAATGCAGTTGGGTAGAAAACTATACCTAGAACCCGTTTACACAGTTTAAAAAAAATGTATTTATTGAAATTTACAACTATATTGCAACAATTCAAGAAGTATGAATGAAATATGTTGGCATGAATGAATGAAACATAATGACACGAATAAGGGCAAGTTGAGAAACTACCAAGTGGTAGTATTAAAAAAAAATCAACATAAAAGGGACCTTGGGGTTCTTTTAAGACGCCTGGGAATTGAAGAAGTGGTTAGGTTTGAAACTATTCGGTTTAAGTAGGAATAAAGTTATACTATGCAATGAAGTTATACAAAACCTATGCATGAGGATTATCAATAATTATCCCCGCTACACGAAAATATCGACTATGCTTAGAGATCTTGAACTTCCCACTATTAAACAATATGTTTCAGCCCAAACAAAAACATATTTCGAAAAAACCCCAGCTTCCGAAAACCCATTAATCCGAGAAATCTGTAACTATGATGAACATTCGCTACGATGCTAAACGCACAAAAGAACAAAGCATATACTTCTTTCTTAATAAATCACTATTTGCAGGTATTGTGATCTAGTTATCTGTATTTATTTTATAGTTATTTCTAATTGTTTATTTATTTTCTATTTTAATTATTATAATAATACTTATTTACTTTATTATTATCATTTTTATTTATTTATTTTATTATTATTACTATTTTTTTTTAAGCGGGTTTTTTCTACATTTTTTCTGCTATTGTAAAACTTATTTATAAAAAGTAACTGTAATTAATTAAAATCACTCTTCTATAAACATGTAAAGGTAGTCCGGAACATGTATTCACACTTATGGTGCCTGTATATGTAAAATTGCAAATAAAGTTGTTGTTGTTGTTGTTGTAAAAAAAAAATATACTGATATCGGGTTTGGGCCAAAAATCTGCAAGGAATAGCTCATTATAGATGGTTTTATTGCAAGGAGAATTGAGGATTTTGGACTGTAATGATTGGATACGAGAGGAATTCGATGGCTTGTTGTAGCCCCAAAGCTCTACTACGCAAGTTCGAATAGGCCTCACTATAGTCATGTATATGATAAAACCAAACAAAAACTGTACCACTACAACTTGTGAAGGGTCTGGGGTTCAGTACATGGTAGAGACTGTACTGTTTCATGGACAACCGTTCGGAAAGGATGTGGCTTGATCTAGGTCACGCTCAACCAACCGATTTTTCTCCCTTATTTTGGGTATCCTATTTTTATTATATATTATAGAGGCTGGGTGGTTCCCAGGAGGGTCCTTGATCCTATATAATCCATTTCCCGCTGCAAACATACTAAACAAAAGTCATGGCATGCAGCGGGATTTAAACCAGGTTATTCGGCGTGGCAACTCAGTGCTCTACCACTGAGCCACTCCGCTCCTTTGTCATGCATATGTGTCTTTTTTAATTAATTGGCAGCTTAGACCGTTTGACTTAAGTGTAGCATGAAACGGCGTAAATTATGATATATTGCACGGAGTTAGGAACTCCTACACCAGGAAAATAAACAATGGAGGGAATATTCGGCAGCCATTGGCTTGAAATAGAGCGAGGGTTCTGAAGGGTCAGATGGATCGGGAGGAAAGCTGAGGGTTTTACAGTAACTAACCCTTTGGAGTGGGGAGGCGATCCCGAGGGATAGTTAGCTGCTAACCTACGGCCCCGGCCCTACCCTGGGGCCCTATGGGCTCTTTATTACAACATAAAGGCAGATTTGTTTTTTATAGTGATTATTTATAAAAGGATACATTCTATTCTATCAAAACACTCCATATTTCGGTGAGTGAATTATTTAAATAATCTATCATAGACTAGCGAAAAAAATGAATGTATGAAAATAAATCGTTATCGAATATTATATTATCGAAATATAATATATCGAAAGAAGTCAATTTTTAAATTTTGGAATTATATAGAGGATATTATGATATTTAGGAGTGAATTATGATATTATTTCTTTTTCGAAGATAAAATTTCTAAAAGTCTCCGTGATTTCTTCTAATGTTCACTATAATATCGCCGCTTTGGAAGTACAATGACACAACTGCAAAAATTGAAATTTTACAGTACAAGCAAAATAAAACTAATTCCAATTTGTCTTAATAGAATGAGCTATGGATACGGTTTAATTCTTCTATTAGAGTAGTTTCTAAACATTGTGGGTTATTATTGCAACTTTTGAGTTATTTCAATTAATAAATTAACAAATACCAATATCACAGTAACCAGTACAATGTAAGTACGTCATTGTTCTTCTGAAAATGCATCACAAATTTTACACTTTTGTCTTTATAGGAGTAAGGAAAACAAGTAAAAATATGAAAAAAAGTTTATTTGAACAAAAATTATCAAAATGGTATGAAAAGTATAAATCGGTTTAACAAAAAAATTATAGAAAAATTATAAAAAATTACAGAAAAACTGTTCCAAAATTATTTAAGACTGTCGTAAAAGGGTTTGTAGAAAGAGGGAATAATATTATTGTTCATCAGACTAATTAAGTCTTTTAACTTGTTTTCTGGAACGGAAATCTTCCTGGTGTAAGCAGGTATTGAAGAAAGGCTTTCTTGAGCATTTGATTTCCTTTTTTTAAATTTGACTTCTTTCCAATCTACTTCCTTAAAACTATTTTTTTACTGAAAAATATCACTCCTCTTTTCAAACCTAATTTGTTTTATTTCAGAAACCTTAAAAAAGTTCCCCTCAGCATCCTTCATAAAATTAAAGGCCATCCTGTCAGAAATTAACTTAAAATCAAAGAAATCATTATAACCCATTTCTTTAACTTTTAAGGGCTCACCCTTCTTTTTGGCATTTCTGATTACCTAAAAATATTGGTCAGGAACATAAATAGATTCTGATCTTTTGGTTCTTTTTAAACCTCTTTCAATGACACTATGCACTGCATCACCCTCTTTCTGAGTGTGACCTCGAATGAGGTATTTATGGGTTATGGAATGGACATCTAGATGTAACAAGTAAATTGCCATCATGAACCTCAAAATTACATAAGCAAATTAGTAGCCAGCCTTCCTTACTCAAAAACCTATTCCTCTTTTGTTTTCTACTCAGTTGTCTTTTTTGTTGCCCCCCACAATTATCGCAATAAAATACTGTCGGTTACCTGAGAGAAAAAAAAACACAAGTCAGTTATTTGATAATTATTAATGGTGCTTGATACAACTAACTGTGAAGTTGAAGCAGTTTAGTCGCGACTTGTAAAAAAATGGTGATGTTTGCCCCATCGGGACAAGTAGCACAGCTTGGAAATCACAACTGAACAAATGAGTCGTTATTCTGCCGGAGGGACAGGTAAATAAACATAACGACCGACCTTCCTTCCAGTGGCGAATTTCGTAAGTACAATTATGTCGATTTACAAACATCTACTAAATGCATTTATAAACCCACCAAGACAAAGAAGTCAATTTCACAATATTTTACAGTTGTGTCATTATACTTCCGGAGCGGCGATATTTACTACGGAAAAGCAAAGAGGAATACACAGATACAAATAGAGCACAAAATAATCCAAGGGAGAAAAAAATCTGGGAATAAGAAGTGAAGAATCTCCGATACGTTCCGTCCAACTTTACAAATGGTTAAAATAAAATATTACACCGAGGGTCTGAAAATCCCATAGGGCCTAACAGTGGTTGTTATCATATTAAATAATTTATCTACTACAGCTGAAGTTGATCCCAGAACCCTCAGAAACAGCAGCTCAGAGCTATACGAACTGATCGCCTGCTTCCTAATGTTCCTAATATTGCCAAATTTACAATTATTTCCCTAACGGGTTGAATGTACAAATCAGTTATTAAAAAGTATTACTTTTATTTAAATCGTTTAAAAACTGAACGACCTCTACATAGACAATAAACCATTGATACATTAATAAATCAATAAAACAAAAAATGTACCAATTACCCACAGTTCAGACTAAGCGGAGACTATACTTTTCCTTAGCGAACGGTTGTGCAGAGATGTTTACCTAGGTGGGCTCCTACTGACTTGGTAGATCTTACAAGGTAGATCTAATTCTTTTAAGAGATTAAATGTTTATCGATATACAGACACAATAAAATCTATCAACATCAACAATAAAAATAGAAAGGTGCATTACAAGAGAGTTTTTTCGACATTAACACAGAGCGTCCGAACACGAAAAAAAAAATTCCTGTAATAATCTTTTCTTTTTCAGGAAGATAGAGATCTCTCATTAGGAAGGGGGGCTACAGCAACTTCCACGGCCATTCCAGTTTTATAGCGAAGCATATTTTAAAAGCTGAGTATTTAACGTCCTGAGATAAAAAGTTACAGCCCGGTGTAAATAGTCCAGTAATAACGGAGATTACCATTTCTAAACAAATTACCACATCATAATAAACAAGTCTTAAAAATATTAACAAGTGTCACTGACCTGAGTTTGCAAATTATGCTAATAAATCAAACTTTTAAGTGTAGTCTACAAAGTTGCATGGTAGGTAGGAATCTGAATGACGAAAATCTTGAGTTTATATTAAGGAGAATAAGATAATTGAATTTATTTTCCATCGTAATAAGACAATGGAATCTGGGATGCCTTGTCTTTTTGTAACATCGGTATATAGGATGTACGGGAAGAATTGCCATTATCAATTAAATATTGGGGATTATTGCATCGGAACATGTTTAACACGCTTCAGGTTGGAGGAAGGTGATCGTGATTATCGATGATGTGGAACGAATATTTGTCGTTAGTCTAAGTACCTTGCAGAAAATGGAAGTCTTGAAAAACCTAAATATTCTTATAATGACGTCGCAGATAATCTTGAATGATGTGGTTATAATGGGCAAAATAAGAGCTCAGAAAGAAAAGTATGGAGGGATTTTATAACAAACTGAATGATTAATATTGCACCATTTTATGTCTCAACTGAATCAGTAGGATAATACAAAACTAATAAGAAAAGTTTTTAACTTTTAGCGTGTAAATTCACTCATTAACTGAGTTTTGTAAGTAAAGAAAAAAAAAACCTAAGTAAAAGTAACTAATATTGTTCTTTACATTTATTATTTAAATGGATAATTTTAAAATTTAATATTCATGAAGTATAGTGAGTCATTAATTAATTAAATTGTTTTAAAAGTTTTATTATATAATTTTTATTTCGAAGGTAACAGAAGGTTTCATAAGTAGAGAAAGCAGAAGTTAAGAAAAAGTGTTTTATTTAGTTTTTATTAATGAATGTTTTTTTTTCTTGTACACTTTTCCTAATCCCATTATAATAAGGAAAAGAATATATAAACAACGGAATAATAATACAATTAAAAATGAAATGCATTTACTAGATGTAAAAAAACAAAATAAAATGATGCATTATTACAAGCAACTAAACAGCATTTCAGATATACTAATGTCATAGTATAATTCAACTGTTTGTTTTTTTAAAGTGGTATAAGTCCATTTGGATCTTTATTCTTATAAATAAGTTTAATGATTATTAATACATTAGTGGAAAAATTCCAACTAAAAACCTTAAGTCTCTAAACTAAAACAGGCAATTAAAAATACATTTCAAATATTTCGCCTATTCGGACATCCTCAAATGAGTTGCATTTGAGCCTGTGTTTTTTGGGTGCATTATTCATCTTTTTGTTTGCTATTATTCTCTTTCTGCCCTGAGGATGCCTGAATAGGCGAAATATTGGACAGGTATTTTTAATTTCCTGTTTTAGTTTAGAGACTTAAGGTTTTTAGTTGGAATTTTTCCACTAATGTATTAACATTTATTTGATGACTCTGTTGACCGTTCCCTTTTTCAATTTAATGATTATTGTTTCATGATTAAATTTAAAAGATGTATAGTGTTAAAAACATCATTCTTTGCTAAGTTTTACACGACACACATTTTCTAATATTTTCAAATCAATTGAATGCCAAACCTTAAATATATTTAATATTAAAACCGGACTTATACCACACTCAAAAATAACAGCTCAATTATTGGTATTCTTAAATAATGTTTAGTTGCTGATTAGATAATTTCCTTTTTTTATTATTTGATATAATTATAACTCTAGAAAATAATATGATTATTTAATTATTTACGAGTATGTACATACATTATTTATCATAAAAACCATGATTTTTAAGTTATCCGCAAATGAAAAAAGAAGTACGTTCTCTATATTTTTTGAATGGTTTCATAATTGCACGGAGGTTAAAAGGCTTTTAGGAGGAGACTTTAATGAAATTTCCTCAAAATCGTTAGGCCGTATTCACGAAAATTGTAAAGAAACGAAAACTCAATAAACAAAGGACTACACTCCCGGTAGGTGATTAATCGATTTGTACAAAAATTATTTTGCACCACGGGCAAGCACTTAGTCATTTCAGCTTCGAATAACCTTTTGTATTTCTACAACAGTTCCCACATTCACGCGCACACAAACACCATTTCCCTAGAATTAGATATTAAAACTTTTACGATAGGAAGGCTTCCATTAAGTTTTAAGTTGATTACATTCTAGACTTTAAATAGTTTCGATGAAAATATATGTAAAACAAATTATTAAAATACCTCACTGTTTCCACAACTTTACCTATCAATTTACATGTGAGTGTAACTGTATACTAAGTGTGTTAAATGTAAACTTACAACTGTTATAATTAATAAGAAAAATCATTTTTATGACAGTTTTTTTAATAAAGAAAAATTCATTAATTAATTAAAAACCATTAACTATCAACTGGAATCATGAATATAAACCTTTCTCAAAGCCATTTGAACACACAAAAAAATATTTCATCAAAATTGGACCAACCGTTTAGTAGTAGTTCAGTTGCATAAGAAGAATTATATATATATAATAAATTATCTATTCCTATCATAAAATCTTTAAAATGGATTGAATTTGTCAAGGGGTGCAGTCTTAGATAACACAAAACAAAGCAAAAACTTATGTTATTGTCCCAACGTTTCGGCATAAGGTGTAGGCCATCTTCAGGGCAACCAGTAGGGGGTGCCAAGTCAGAGGTGACGCGTCAAACTAAAAACTGTCAATAGAACATCTTTATATTGATTTCATTTCTTATATTCTGTTATCTTATTGGATCTTCTTGATTTCGAACGATATTAAAACATATTCACAAACGTTAATAAAAAAATATTAAACAAAAAGCGTTGGAATCTATGTTAGAATATTCGGCATGCAAAGTGCCCTACTAGAAACAAATTGGTCCTACCCATATTTATTTTTGCTGGACAGTAGGCCCTTGATGCGAGGTAATTGGAGAGGACAGTCTGCAAAGGGTTGGTCGTCCCCTTCAGGTCGAGGAGGGACCGGACATGTTTTTTTTGGAGTCAAGTATCACATTCGATCTATTTTGGTTTCCTCTACCAAATATTTTCCTTTCCAATTACATATACCATAACAATTTCTAAACTGTTTGTATAAGAAATTCTGTTATTAAATAATAACCGAGCCATTAAAATGTAAGCACATTTGATTTGTTAAATTAATTTGCTTATATTTCTAATTAAACAAATAGAAGTAAGAGCGAAATCTGGCAAAGAACCGTGCTATCAAGTATATCTAGGATTTATTGCTTAATACTCAAGTATTGTCTTCTGTCGTATGGTTATGAATAGACATATTTTGTCAGTCTCACGCTTATAGGATCCTGCAATTTTTTTTCTAACTGCAAGAAAATAAATTAAATAATAAAAAGCATTATACTAGCAGACAAAAACCTGTTTAGTTTAGAATATGGATAGGAGTTTTTTAAGTCAAGTAAATAAAAATTAATTTACAGCTTGCTAACCTAATGAAGCAGATCCCAAAGAAGGAAACTGAACTAAAAAAAATCAACAAATATTCACAACCCATAATTTAGAACCTTTTTCTAAGTCCAGGTTTTCCCTTTGCAGAGTTCCCGACAAATCTTTCACTCCATGATAGGCATTTTACAGTAGTTGCTGCTACTTCGAGCTCTGCATCCCATATTTGCAATGATCAGCTTCTAATACTCCTTCTTCAGGAACTCAACTCCCTTACACGCTTCAGGCATCTATTTAGGGGCGTGGTTCTTATATGTCTATACCACCCAAATTTTTTGTAATAATCCTTTCTACGGTTTCTCCTCTATTTCCCCTCTCCCTCTATATTATTCGACTTACTCTGTAATTTGACCCGCCCTCCATGCGTGAGGATGTCCTCTATAACTGAGTAGATGGTTCTCTTTTTATTTTAACAAACTGTTCCAATGCACAGAATGAAGCACTGTTGTTTCTACCGAGCTTGCTACTTGTCTTTAATTATTGTTTTAGTTTACTTTAACCTTAAATGTCACTTCATCTAAATATGGTATAGGCACTCCAAAAACTATTTCGTTTTCCATTTCCTCAGAGGAGACATTTTCTATTATTTTATAGCCAGGGTTGGCTATTACTCAAGAAGATAGATAAGCAGAAATGTGACTTATGAAATCAGTGACTAACCACGGAGAGAGATATATTCCTTGAGAACTGCTCTTACTCCAGGTGGCATGATTTCCCAAGGGCTGCGGAATGAATTCTCTACACGGGCTTTAATTTAAAGACGTTGGAGGTGTCATTCCGAAGCCGCTTTCATTCCTAATGCTATTTATATTCCCGGCTATATCAAGGCTACAATGGAAACTCCCGGAGAAGGAAGTGAATAAATTTGCAGTGAATAAACAGACTTCTCCGTTTCCTCTAGAATTCATACTTGTATTAAGCGAGTGACATTTCCTCTTCTAAAAGGTAGAAGCACTCTATTCTCTAAAAGCAATAAATACTTACGACACTTTCTAATAAGGTTTTAGACATACCATTTTTATAGTTAATATATCAAAACGCGGATAGTAACCAGATAAGGCTATTTTATGTACATTCACAATAATTAAGCAGGCACTAAAGAAATTTTCTGTATTAATGTCTTCCTCGAAGTTTGAAAATCTTTTGAACTTGATGAAACCTTAAAGCCACAATTATTAGCCACTTGTGACAGTTTTACTAGTAAATTTCGAAGTAAGCTATCAGCAAACTCGTCTCAGAAGTTTATTAGTTATCACACGAGAGGTCATTTAAAGAGTAATATTTTTGAATTTATTCAATACAAACTATATTTGAGGTTCATGAGAAGCGAGGAGATAGTTGACTGGAAGATCTGAGTAAGGAAGGAAATAGTTGGGGGTGCAGTCAAATTAAACACTAAATAAGTCGGTACTTATTTTATTTTGTGCCATTTGAGGTTGTTAAAAATTAACAGACATTTTTGGTTTCAGTACTTCGAAACAGAATATACTAATAACAAACAATCAAGGGTTAATCCTCAATTTTTGTAATATTTTAATTTAAATCTAGGATTATCCAAAACCTAAAACTTTTGATAAATACTAGTTATTACTACAAAACATTATATATTGGAAGTAGACGTATGTCCGCTCCATTGGACAATGTGGTTACACATTATACGAGTGGTACACTCAATTAAGTCTGACTTGATGCCGTTCACGAACCTACTGCGCTCGCCTTTGAGTTTGGGCAAAAACTGACAGCTATCGGTGCACTTGTTATGGAAGTATTCCACAACATAATATGTTAACGAACAGCTACACCCCTGGGAGCGCCGTTGGTTTGCGAATAAATTAGATACGCGCCTTAACAGCCATGAAAATCATTCAAAATTATCATATTCATTCCAAAGTATCTGACCGAACAGCCTAGCATATTTTAGTTCCTTTGTAAATCAATGAAGGTTTGTAGGCTGGCGATAGATAGCGAAAATCAACGCTGATGATTTGAAGAATTCCATATTGCTCCCTCGTAAGTCTCATTTCGTCATTAGGTTGGTATACTATTACAAAAGACATATTTACATTCATTCCCAAGCTTTTGCAATTCTGATAAAATTTTGGATCCTAACGGATCACCGTTTATTGTGAAAGCATCAACGTTTAAGATCCCATGCCATTAGTTTCGAAGTATTCCACCAAATGAATAGCCAATTCAACACTATCAGGATCCAGCAAGGACCGTCATAGAAGGGTTTGATTTCGCCAGGATATTCATGGTAAGAAAATCACTCAGGCGTAAAGCTGTGACCCACAATGAATGGTTCGTCTTAGCACAAAGGCAATACACGTCCAAATCATTTCTCAATACACAGGCGTTCTTAGAAGGATCGGATCATTTCATTGATCGACGGGGATTACTTAATAAAATCGCCCCAGATCAAAGGACCAACCTCATTCAATATATACCAACCTCGTTGGAGCTCATCGGCATTTACAGGAGTTGAATTCGCGGTGGAATCATCAGCCAGTCGAGCGGAAAAGTGGAGGCAATTTTGCGACACGTGGAGTTCAGTGGAATTATACCTCTCCTTCAGCGCCTCATTTTGGTGGCATACGAGAAGCGGCAGAGAAATTGCTCTAATTTCGTCTCCTTCGAAATGTAGAAGACCATTAGAGGCCTTACCTTCGGGGAGATGATAACTATAATTGCAACGTTTCTTAACTATGGAAACTTGTGTCTAATGTCTCCCTTTCCTGAGAACTTGGTCGCATTCAGTATCAGATTTAATTCTTTAAAATCTATCTGATCGTCTCAGTCTACGGAATTTTATATACCAGTCAGTGGTTGAAAGGCAAGCCATAATTTATGTGGGAACAACAGAAACGATAAATAAATGTAATTATAAAAATATATTATATATTTTTAAAATGGAGAAGGACAACAGCTAAGTTAATAGTTAATAGTCACTGTTAAATTATTGAAATGTTTTTAACAAAGTCCATTCACAATCCCAAATATGTTTCCTCCAGAAAAAAACCTAAAATTCCATTTTCATTGAACAAATGGCTCATCGCAATAAATGCTTGAACCTAACAGAATCGTGTTTTAAAGTTCAACTTCGAAATTAGCTTTTACAATTGCCTCCCCTCCCATTCCGAATAGAATATGGAACATGCAAACAAAGGACTAGCGAAACAATGGATACGTCCTTTAATTGTATTGTTTCATTCAGCGTTGCAATATCCTAACGTTCTCCTTTCAATCTACCATTGATATAACAGTATTTAAAATGAATTGTGTTTAAGTGGAATAAGATTCAAGTTGGGAAGACTTGTTAACAAATAGGAATTATCACATTTTTGTTTTTATTTTTTAATGTTGAAAAAAATCTAGCGACAACTAACATTTTTCGGGAAATATGAATTAAGGTTTTTTTAAATTTGTCATTGGTTAATTGTTATTCGTTGATCTACTCACATCCTATAACAGACGTTCTTTTGTAGTTGTTTTAAAATAATTCTGGTACAATGATTAACGGATGAAAAATCAAAACAAAAAACTTTCCCTAAATAACTCACGAAAAGTCTTAGGTTCAGTACGTGGTAGATACTACTGTCTCTAGGAAAAAGGTTGCGAAGTGAAGCAATTTGATCTAGATCACTCTCAACCGCTAGGTTTCCTCCTATTTTGAGTACCCACTTTTTAGAGGATGGAGGAGCCCAGGTGTGTCCCAGATCACATAGGATACATCTTTGGCTGCTACCTGATAAAAATAAAATCTGCCACAGCCGTATTTAAACCTGGGACCTTCGGCAAGGCAACTAAGCTCTCTACCTGTTACCCACTCCGGTTTACAAGCAACAAAAAAAATCATCATCATCGAAGATGAAATTCGACAGAATAGAACAAAAAAGACCTTTCACAATTAAAGCCTTTACCGGGAAACGGACCAAGATTCATATACTCTGCAGATTTAATAAAATACCAAGTTTTTAAACTTCTCGCATATTTTTTCATTGTTTTTTTTATATCCTACTTTTATGAGTAAAATGATTTATGTATTTAAAAGCTATAAGTCTTAAAGAATATTTCTCCTCACAGATATCCTTTCGCATCGCAACACAACGTAACGAATATTGGAAATAAACCTAAATCATGTTGTTTCCTTTTTAACGTAAACGAGGCATCATCATAATAAGCCTTCAAGAAAAAAAATAATACATTTTTTTTTTAAAACTCTTTACAATGCTTTAAAACAAGGAACAAAAAAAAAGGTAAAGCCCATGGTGCCTTTTATTTTTTACTCCTCGATTGCAGCAATATTTCTTTAAAGGCAGAAACGAAATTGCACCTTAAACGCTGAACGTGACCGATGAACAAAGCGTTAAAGCTATACCCTTTATAACATAAAAAGACTTTTAAATTGATTTCTTTGATGCGGTTTACCTCCCCTTCCTACCTTCAGGAGCAGGGAAATAATAAAGATCGAGAAATAGGAGGTGGGGATAGAAAAGGGGAATCACTAGGTGGGCCTAACGACAGTGGCGTACGTGAGGGGAAAGAGAAACCAATACGTGTGCTGTCCATCGTCCCTTATCGTCCGAGTAGAAAACTCAACACTGCAGTATTTTTTTTAAACTATCATAAATTACGCTATTATACCAATTATTGTTTGCCGTTTAATTCATTTAACGTCGGTTTATGCTGCTATTGATAATAGGACGATGCTACTGTGGGAGTGATAAATTTTGCCTTTCCAGGCTTATATGGGATGGGGATTTTAAACGAGTACCAGACACTGTAAAGGTTCGGGACCCCCATTTTACGCCCCTTCTATCTTATGCACGGCATTACTAAGGATTTTTTACTTCCTTTAAAAATCCAAAAGCCTTCAGCCAGGCTCGTTCCTACAATATGGGCATAAAGGTTGCAAACCACTAGACCACAGGTTGTGCCAACTAGTCAATTACTGAGGACTAAGTTATTATTTATCCAATAAAATGTATTCATAATCATTAAGAAAGAAAACCGAAATTATAAGGACACTAGACTTTAAAAAAAATCTTCACGATTATCAGAAGACGTCCCCAATGATGGCAAAATATGCAAAAACATTCAAGGATGCATTTTGGCACCCACATTATTTAATGCCTATCCTGGGCGATTGTTACAGGAGGTTCTGAATGAATATGAAGTTGAGATGAACAGCGAAAGAACAAATAAGATGATATATACGGACGACACGGCACTGAAGGTCTTCAACGCCTCATAGATGTACAGAATATATAAAGCAATAATTATGAAATGAATATGAATCACAATAAAAAACAATTATCATCAGTAAAAATCAGAACACCTCAGAATTCCATATAAATAATCACCGTCAGAAAAGAACCGACAGAATTACACATCTACGATATAACATAGCTGATGAATAGGATGAAATAAAATTAAATCAGTTCTCGTAAAGAGAAGGCAAGAAGTGTCTTTAACCAACTCAGGAAGGCGTTACGCTAATTACCTCTGACTGACTCTGAACACCGTATTCAGATCCTGTGTGTTCTTCCTGTTATCACACGGATCAGTGACTTGAACACCTGCGGAGGCTTCAGTTTAGAACAATTACAAGCCGTCGAGATGTGTAATCGCCGTATGCTCAAAGTTCCGTGGTTGTTCCACGTCGGAAACGAAACAATAATCCAACCGTTACAGAAGCCCTATGAGATATTGGACAACGTCAAGAGTAATAAATAGGCGTGCTTTGATCATGTGATATGAAATGATAAGTGGTGCATAAAAAAGTCAAGCATACAATGCAAGATTGAAGGAAAGATAAGTCCAGGTCACAGGCGATAATCTTCCTTGAAAAAGCTCAGATAATGGACAGGATTAACATCGGTAGACTTGTTTCGTCTAAAATAAGATGGGGTGTTATGTTCGGGAATATCGAAAGAGGACTGGCACTTACAGAAGAAGAATTATATCCGTAACTATAAACACGATGAAGAAAAACAAAAAGGGAACAGCGATGCTAAGAGCTATTTTCATTTTTTAGACGAGCTACAGCTGCACACTCCGCTAGATTGGATCCGAGCGAACGCTGTTATGAAGCAATATATCTTATAGCAGTCTACTTTAAGTCACTTCAGTCGTGTAACATTTTATCTTGAGTGCTCCAAAATATCATCAAGCCGGAAATTTCAGCAATGAGAAACATTTATATCGATGGGTTAATGTTTTTTAGTAAATTTAATAAAAGATCATACATTTTTTAACATTATTACAAAATCATCTCCACACTAAAAGAACTTTATCATGAGGAATCTTTTAATACGATTGCTTTACGAAAAATGAAATAAAAAGCCATGTATCAATATAACAGAAGAAGAGTTTTGTGCGAGGAAAAAATGTACAATATTTAAAAAAATGGTTGGGCATGGAAGTGGCTAAAGGAAAATCACGCTCAACTGCCAAGGTTTCTCTTCATTAAGGGTTACTGGGAGCCTGGGTGAGCCGCGAAAGTGTCAGCAGACTTCATGTAGCTATTAACATAATAAATAATGTATCTGCCACAGCCGGTTTCGACCCCGGAAGCTACAGCTCAAAAACTAAACAACACAATGATCTACCTCATTGCCTACACCCCCTCAAATTAGCTGTTTTTCTTTGAACTTTTAATTTGTCTTTTCATTATATATTATATTATTATTAAAGCTGAATCTTAATCTGAATCAGTACTTAGTCTTTTTTTTTCTCATTTATCATCATTTGACATGACATAGTTTTATATGGAAGCGTTAATGCTTTACATTTGTAATCTGATTCTAGCGCTATCAGTTCATGAATTAATTTGGTTAGCCAACCTCGTAGTTATTTTTAATTTTTATAACTAAACAATATTTATTCATTTTTTTATTAGAACCAAAGTTGCAATAGTGTTGAAATGTTGAGAAAACCAGGGAATAAATAGTCTGTGTAGAGATACAGTCATCCCTGTTTATATGTGCATTGAAAAATAAATTTATGGCTGGAGATGGAGGAACAAAGGTATTGTAGAGAATGGAGTTGGAGATTGTTTGTGTGTGAGAAAGAGAGTGAGTGAGAGGGCGTGGGGGGGGGGGGGGGGGGAGATAGATAGATAGAGAGAGAGAGAGAGTGAGAGAGAAATGGTGTGACAGAAGCAAATAGAGTGAGTGGTGAGTGGTTTCCTTCAGAGGGTTGAGGCAGAAGGTAGGGCGCAATGCGGTATCCCTCTGTTCCTTACTATAACAGGCTATGTAGTAACACACACACACATGTGTACAAAAAAAACAAATATACACATATAAATACAAACCACACATATGTGTAATAAATATGCATACATAATACACATACTCTAGTAATCTAACCTTGACATCTCTCATAAACGCGTGCTGAGAATAGCAAATATGCATGAGAAAGTATGCTCTAGCAGTTCTCGCTCTAAGGTTGTGATAAATTCCTACAATCTCACCTCACCTCACCTCAGCTGTCTCATTTTGTCTCAGGATTACTCCCAGAAGGAGCGTACTCAGAGGAAGAAATGTGGGAGATGCATTTCCTTCCTTCCGAAATTTACAAAATAAGGAAAAATATGTGCAAACCCTCCTTCCCAATGTATTAATCTAATATTTCCAAAGGACTCTTAAAGAACTTCTCCTAAGATCGAGAAACTAAGATTTCCTCAAGTCAACAAAATCTTACTATTTATTACGAATTCAAATAAATTCGCATTAAAGTATCTTAACATTGTTATCTATTTAGATCCAGCATTAATAAATTGATCCACATAGACTAATCTAAGTGCCAGGCTATGGAAGATTAACGAAACTCCGAAACTAGACACATCAACAATTATTCTGAGATTCCCTGAGAAGACCAAAGTTTGGAGGTTACAATCAAACAACCAGTTGTCCCGAAGATACCAAACCTTTCTTTCTGGGCTAATCGCCCGTAAGAGAGTAAATCTGATTCATAGAAACTCAACGAATAGCCTCGGATTTGGATCTACTAGTTCGTAACCTGGCTTGAACCAGGAAGAACAGCAATCATGGCTAAGAGATTCCCTACGCTGAAAGGCACAAAACTGTGTTTGTGGCAATCGTGTTTATGATAATACAGTAGTATAAAAATAGAGTATTTTCTTAACTAAAAGCGTGACTATCAGTGATAAAAAACAAAATAAAGGCCCTTTTGAAATTTATTCGCTAGATTTTAAATCGTCGACAACTGATTATTAAAACAAAAACTGCCCCTACAACCCCATGGGGGTTCTTGGGTTCAGTACATAGTAGAGACTATACTGTTTCTTGGATAACCGTTATGCAAGGAGGTGATTTGTCCTAGATCACGCTCAACCGCCAGATTCCCCCCTTTATTTTGGGAACTATATAGAGGCTGGGGGAGCCTCTGGAGGGTTCTATAATGTCCCCTTCGACCCATAAGGTCCATCTCCGGCCGCTAACAGATTAAATAAAGGTCTGCTGCGGGATTCGAACCCAGGACCTTCGACACGGCAACTCTGCTCTCTACCGCTCACTCCGCCCCTCCGCTCCCCATTAATTAATTAATTAAGAATGATACATAGAATTATATAACGTCTGAGTTATAAATATTTTTAAAAAGGTCTGTAGTCCATTGCGCTGACCATTTTGAAAGGACGGAATTCCATGGAAAAGAGCTGTTTAATTTGGGGCGCATCCATCTAGTATTCAAATTTATTCAAGGAATAACATTAAGCTCCACTGCTGTTTTTTCTTTTCAGATTCTGCATGGTAATATCATTAGAAGGAATGTCAGAAGAACTGTTGTGTTTTTTTTTTTGTTTTTTTGGAACGGAAGAATAATGAGAGGACTTTTTTTGGGCCATCAGGAGTCAAACAACGGAAACCTCCCCTTTTTCATACTTAAAGCGCATAAATAAAATTCTGGACATCAGTCATGCTCTCTCATGATAAATGAATTGAATAAAATCTATTTGAATGGTCTAACTGATGAGAGTATATATTTGATTAATCGTAGCGCAATGCACAAAGACCCGTCGATTAGCTTAGTAACGAACACGTATAAATAGAACCTATCATAAGTTTTATACGTTCTTAATGGTTTTTTCCACATTTTCCTAAGCGGTGTTGTGATTTTCTTCCCTATTCATCAATCAAATCATTCCTTGGTTAAAAAAATGAAAGAACCGCTCCTACACGAAGAATTTTAAATTATATGAAGATTGAATATAGTACTCAAATACACAAAACTACATTACTAAAATGTTCAATGTACGGAACGAAAATGAACCAAAACAAACAAAAAAAAGTAAACTTTTGAACCTTTAACTCAATCTGGATGGGATATTAGGGGTGGGAAAACATTAAAAATATAGAAACGCCTAAACAAAGAATCCATACCGAAATGGGATTTACTCAGGCAAGGTAATCGCTGGTGCTTAATGCCCGAATTTAAAAGCAAAAAAAGTATATATATGTAACTATTTATAAATATGTATAAAAGGACTATCCGCGGTTAATTGTTTTTTTTTACAATTAACGTGATATAAGCCGTATTTCATCTTAATTAATAAGATTTTTTTTATGTTCGCTGATGATGCCAAAATATGTGTTTGTTGTTTTAAAGGTTAACTTATTTTAATTCACTGTTCTTGTTCGATGAAAAAACACCAAAAATGCATGCCTATAATTTTTTCGTAAACTGTTTGTGTACATTATTCTTATTTCGATTTATACAATGCATAGCACTCATGATGTCCCAATACATTCTGACTTCAATCCACCCCAATAAAATGTTAAATAATAGTATTGGGTTGTAACATATGAAATGTCAGAGAAGGTGTAAATTTAAATTATTAGCAACAAAATTATTAAACAATACTTTTATTATTTAAAATAGGATCCTTCCCTTTCAATACATTTCTCCCAACGTGAAACAAGCATTTCTACCCCCGCTCTGTAGAAATTAGGTGTCAAAGAAAAAGCGAAGTCTTGGAAGGTCGATTTCAGGGCATTTTCATTGTCAAATGTTTTATTTCGTAAAAAATTATCCAAACAACGGAAAAAGTAAAAAGCAGTTGAAGAAAGGTCCGGCGAATATGGTGGGTGAGGAAGAGCTTCTAAAAAAATCAAAAAATAATAATAAAAAAAAAATCCCGTTAGCTGCTGGGCCTTAGTTAATTCATGTGGTACCCATATTTCCAGTTTTTTGTCTTACAAAGCTCCTTAAGGTGCCTGGAAACAGTCATGACACTTGCTCCAAGTTGTAAACCTAATTCACGGGTGGTTTGGGAAGGGACCGCTTCTTTCAACTTTTCGTTGTCCAACTTAGTCTCCGGTCTACCACGTTCTTTGTTGGTAAGGTCATAATCCCCAGACCGAATTTTTTCAAAGCAACGGAAGATTGTTCTTTCGCTCACTGGATCTTCACCGTAAACAATATTAATGTTTCGGAACGCCTCCGTGACGCTATTGCCAAGTTTAAATTATACGAATTTCTGCGGAAGACATAATTTAATTCTTATTTATTTTTAAAACGTTACTTCACTTTCAAAAGGAAAAGTAAGACTGATTATGAAAAAGGATTAAATGATCTTTCAAACGGTATAAATAACATAATTGTTTGTGTACAAATAATCTAATCCCTAATGAAAAGAAAACTGTAAATAAACGGAACTGACATTTCATCCGTTACGACCCAATAAAACTATATGTGCTCAATAACTCAGAACTATGGAACTGGCAAGTGCGGTTTACTCTTACAATATTATGTTACAAGTAATCACACATGTATTTGTGTATATTTAGTTTCCAAAAATAACAGTATATGTATAGTTTCGAACACATTTTTACGAATGCTAATTACGTGAATAAACAATAGAGTTTGAATTTTGAAAGAAACCTTTAACAATAACCGGGAAAATACGGCTAAAAATATAATATAAAACATAAACATGATAGAAATAAAAATGTCATTATTTTTTATAGCTTTTCAAAATGCTACTAAAAAAATAATAATAATAATTTTCTAAACATTAAATACCAATTTGCATTGCATGAATAACGGTAAAGATTATGCAGAAGCTCAGTGTGCGAATGAAACAGCTATTATTATTATTGTTAGCGGTCTAAGCTACTAAACCCCTATCATAAAGCCTAATTGCACCGGCTAAGCTTCAATAGAAATGTATATATATATATATATAAATTAGTACATATTTATTAGATAAATTTTCCCTAGAGCAAATATATGTATATGTATATATATATATATATATATATATATATATATATATATATATATATATATAATCAACAAATTAATTAGTTTATCAATAATAACAATTTATTAAACAATAGCTTGAAATATTTAAATAATATTCGTTCATAATAGGTATTTATAGAATTTTACCTGAAAAACCATGAATACGAGGTTTCAAAGGTAATACAGACTTAAAGGTCCTATGGTTCTAACTATATTAATCGAGTCTTAGTAATTGTTTACGCTTACTTGGAGTCAAAGGCAACTTATTCACATAAATCGACAATATGAAAATGCCATAATATATAATTTATCCAACACTTTTCTTTTAAATTTTTAGTTAAAATTTTTTTTTTTTTTTAATTTTGACTCGTTATATTTAAATACGGTTTTTAAAGGTTATATCAATGCACTCTATGCTCTGTAATATTCTCAAAGGAGCTAAACTCCAAATTATCAAATTGTCATTCTCTAAAGAAACTACACTTAACTTTTTTTCTAATAATACATACCCCAAATATGTTATCTGTTTAAATACCGCTTTGCGCATTCTAAGGAGGTTTGTAATAATAATCAAAACTCATGATGAAATAATAAGTGACGACTGATAAAAAAAACTTAATTGTTTTAAATAATGAATACTATATTAAATACTTTCAAACGCCTGTAAAGATCATTTTAATGATCCTTTCAATCAACTCAAACATTTTTTATTGTAAATATTTCTAATTTGAAGAGAAGATTTGTCATGACTGAGAGGCGACCCCTGGTAACTCAAATGGTAAGAGCGCTGCCACGGAGATGCGGACGACCCGGGTTCGAATCCCAACCAGGGCCAAATCTTTTCTCTTAAAAATAGAAATATTTAAAAATTAAAACAATTAACAAAAATTATTGAAAAAATTATATTATTTTGTTTAAAGTCGCTGCGGCTGCTGAGGCCATTAAATGTACACATATCTTGAATTAAAGTTAAGAAAACAAAATACATGAATTTTGACAGTGTATTTCTCTCAATATGTATTAGATTTTCTTTAATGTTGGCCAAATTCGTTATACCAATATACGATTTTAATGTTTTTGCCTATGTACCAGGGCTTATCCTCTGTAATATGCTCATATAATCGTTCATATCTGAAAATAATACATTTAACTGATTCTATGTATCCTACCGGCGGGCGTTACAAATACAAATATGTTTTTACACAAAGAACAATGTTTGGGTTGAAAAGAAATAGGTCGATCGGGCAAGAAGGGCCTAACCCTCATGGTCAAGGTGGGTCAAGAGATAAGAAAAGGGGGGGTCGAGGACTCCACTTTGATACGGACTCTCTGAACAGATCCCGAAGAAGAAGGAGGAAGGAGCGAAGATCCCGCGGAAGACGAAAGCCGACGGAGGATGCAGGGCGCAGAAGACCCGGATGCGGTCAGGCGAAGACCTACCTTTTAAAACTAATCAACCCCTGTTTCACAGATAAGTGCAATTTAATTCCTGTTATCTAATTTATGGCAATCCTCTATATATCTATATCTATATCAGAATCATTATGCCTTATATATAACTATATCTATTTATTTATCTATAACTCATAACTATTTCCTTCCTCACTCAGATCATCCAGTCAACTATCTCCTCGCTTCTCTATATCAGAATCATTAAGTGTACCTCTAAAAATACATGTATTGAATCATTAATCTTATTTCAAATAGAATTAATAAACTATAATTATTATAATTCTTTTGGTGCTTACATACCCCATATTTACTATTTATTTATGAATAATATATTGAAGGTTTAAATACTGAGTAAATTGGTAAACACAAGAACAGAGCTCTGGAAATGAATCCAATTAACACTAAGGCATAGAAATAATAATTTGAGTAATCATCCTAAATGATACTATGGCATCCCAAAATCAATCAGAATATTCAAAATATATTTAAGAGTATAAACATAGCACTGATCTGAATTAAAAACAAATAATCATGAATTTAAATCTGCAATAATCAAGAAGAAGCATTGAGCATTGGTCCTTGTAATTTATGAATAAGGTCATGCTGTAACTTCAAAATAATGATTTCAAAGTACAAATAAATTATATATATATTATTTTCGTTCCTCGACAAAGCAAGATTATGTACTTCTGTACTTAATTATTTTTAAAAACAAAATTTAAGCTGTGGAAATTTGTATAAACTCGACTTTTTTTCACAGCTTAGTCCAATAGTGATACAAAGACCTCATAACACTAATGAGATCTTTGGATGACAAATATAAGATAAAGTTAAAAAAGGAATTTAAGAAAACGGTTTGAAATATTTTTCTCTCTTAATTACCTACTTCTGTACTCATTTTTCAATCATTTTCTTTTTGGAAGTTGTTTATTGATGTTTAAACTGGATGAGAAAACAAATTTAGAGACAATTTTAGCTATAATTAAGACAGTAGGCGATGAGCTTTCGAAATTTGAAATACCAACTTGGTGTTTGTTTCGTTGACACCAAGTGCCTTCGATAAATTTGGGGCTAGTCCTATATTATTTATGGTTGATAAGTAATGATTACATTCTTTGAACCTATGGTTAACTTTTGGAATGGTGTTGCCATATTGGCATAAAGTAGTGGTAGTTTTTGAATAATATATGAAATTGGTGAACCGAGTGTGGCCTAGTCTCAGGCGGGGCAAGGCAACCTCTGTACGGCTGCTGCGGTAGGATGTAAACCATGTGTTTAGTGTGTTTTTTAATGTTTCTTCATTTGCCAAGATGGCTTCCTCCCACATGGCTTGCCATCTCTCTGAAGTTTCCATTTTATGAGGTCTACTGAGTTTTGATGGGGTGAGAATCGAGGTGCCTCGGCCAGATAATTTTTCCTCTAACCTCGTACTCTTATTAATTATTATTCCTTTCCTTATCTATAAGATATTCAATTATTTATGATAAAGTACTACTACAACTACTCTATGGCGCTACAACTCGGTGACGAGTCCTGGCCTCCTCTACCAGCTTCTTCCAGCATCTGACTCCCAGAATATCCCTCGTGCCTCCCTCTACACTATCCGACCACCTCAGCTTCGGTCTCCCCTTCTTCTAGTGCAGTAGATAGGTTCTGTCATAACCTTTTTAGGTGTGACCTCATCTTCCATTCTAGCCACATGACCAGCCTATCGCAGTCTTCTAATCTTTAAGGAGTAAACAACATCTGCTTCGGTATACGTTGAGTAGACTTCGTTGTTTCTTCTCCTTCGCCATTTTTCATCTAGATAAACTCAACCGAAGAGTCTATGGAGGATTTTCCTTTCAAAGAGGATATTTCAAAGAGCTCAATCAGCTTGGTCATGTTGTGATAAAGTACTTATTTTAATTTTTTTTTAAATAAATAAATAAAGTTTCTAGAAGGTTTCATTGATTGAACGGATTTGATGAAATCCGAAACCAATTATTTTGACTTCAATTGGTTACGCTAGTATTCCAAATAGGTACAATAAAAATAAATAAAATAATTGTTATTTCTCTTGTACACACGGAACAGATAGTTGTCCCAGCTTAACGGTTATAGTATACGATGATACCATCGTCAAACACAGAGGGGTAGTTTTACAAGGGTTGATCCCCGGCCGACCAAAGACATACCGCCCCCGGCGATCAACTAATAAAAGAGGGTCTGGATGCCCTTAGCTCCTGATACCGAGTAGTAAATTAAATCAACTCTCCGCTTCTTGTCCTATCTCCCTCCTTTATCTCCTTCCTTATCTCTCTTTCTCTTAGCCTATTTGGTCATAAAACCTATTCATTCGATAGCCGAGCTAATATCATTGTATTAATAACTTTACAATTCATGGAAAGAAGTAATAGTCAGAAATTTATAGTTTTTATGACGTAAACTTTTAATTAAATAAGTAAATATCTTGTGCTACATGCGAAATACAATAAGTCAAAAATATTATTTTTAGAAAAGGCTGATAATCTAAAGTATTCTGTGTCATTACAAAACGTTGAAAAAAAAAATGACTTACAGGGCTTTATCTGTAGAGATATCTCACATCGAGTACTGTAGCATTTTCGTCAGCGTTTCCTCAAAATCATGTTTTTGACTTAGTGTGTTTCATTTTTAAATCTACGTTATATTTGACGTGAAAAAAAATCCTTAAATAATGATTCCAAAGAAGTGTAGTAATATTTTATTATATTTATATCAGACCATAATTTATAATCAGTTATTTTTAAAAGACTAGATATGCTTTGTTCCATACGAATTCAGGAAAAACATCTGATATAAAACTAAAAACTATAAAATCCATCACTATAAGAGACTCAAAAACAACTTAATTTATACACTTTTAACTGGTGTCAGTATGGATAGTATGATAGTTTGATACCACATAATAGGTAATTTATATAATCTAATATAGTTTTAAGGATTAGAGCATGGTAGGCTCAAGTAATATAGAATTGGGAAAACATTAAACGTTATGTTAAGACAATCATGGAAAGAAAAAATCGTCGTTAATTAAAGCTTTGAGATCCGAAAGGTAGTAAATCAATAATGTCATAATTTTTCAGTTTTTTCACTGAAAAGGTATTAATTAATCATGTCAATAGAGGCGTAAGTAAAAACGGGCAATGATTTAGTTTCTATGAAAGGCGGCAATAACTATTTTCCAATTGAAACTTTCATTTCTAGTTGTCAAAATAGTTTTTTTGCTTTTCCTGTGAAATTGCCTTTCCGTGACTTTTTTTATTTCCATGTCAATCAAATAATATAAAATACTTCATAAAGGTGGTTCAGTCAATTATTCATTTTATAACAGGATAGTTTATCCTCAATGTGTTTCATTAGTTTTCTAATAAGTTTATACAGAGTTTACGTAACACAGATTAAGAAAATTAAGAATTAATTTTTAATTTTAAATTAAAAAGAAAAATACAAGGTTTTTTTTACTCCGTTGATTTCGGAGAACCAAAACCATCTTTCTAAAACTTCATGCAGGTTTTATTGAAGGATTTCGAGGATCATTTTAGAATATATTTAAGCAAAAATATAAAGATAAAACAACGGTTTTTTTTGTCCACAATATTGATAATGCGGTTCGGAAATAAAATATTAAATACAAATACGGTATATTACAAGTGCCATAGATGTACGTACAATCAACATACGATTTTAAAATATTTTGAAATATTAAATATTACATTCTAGTAACTTGATTATGAGTTGATTTATTATTATTCAAACTAATCATTAACTATGTATATGTATTCAATGGATTGGGAAGGTCACCTGTGGTAGCCCGGCATGAGACCGTAGGATTTTTTTAAGGGAGAAAAAATCCTTAGTTACGCCGTCCTTCGGAAGGGGCGTTAAACGGGGGCTCCCGAGCCTGTACGATGTCAGGTACTCGTTAAAAATCCCTATCCTAATTAAACCTGGGTAGGCAGAATTTATAGCTCCCACTGTAGCATCGTCCGATTAGCCATAGCAGCATAAGTAACGTTAAATGAACAAACAATGGATTGGGATACAATAGTTTTTCTCTTATTTGTTTATAATCAGATTATTTATATTCCGTTCTTAAAATGTTTTCTTTGAAACTCAATTTTTTAAGTAAAAAAACTAAATGTGTGTCGTATTAATGTGGATTATGTACTATGTAATATTCAGCATACATGAAAAATGAACCCATTCAACTTCTTAGCCATTTCTTAGAATATTTCGGATAAGAGCAGCTCTTTACTCAAAGTTCACATGCGACAACCTATTTCACTTTCGTGAGAACTGTTTATATGCAAATTTAGATTTGTTATTAATTTATTCCCTATTAAGTTATTCTTGTCCTTTCTAAGATTTCAAGTTTCTTAATAAAAATGATCACTACGTAGCACTTCTTATTCAGTTCTAATTTTTTAGAATATTACAACAAGAAATAGTATGATGAATCACATTATTTTGATGCGCTATTCAAAGTACTTTAATATTCAAAATACTAATTTTAGGAATAATGCCTGTTAAAACGGACTTTTATAATAACTTCTGCCATTATATAACAAACGAAGCGCACAGATTGTAGTAAAAGTTTATAGCCTATAATTTATCCTAGATAAATTTTATGACGATACTAAAAGCTAACAACTTTATGGGCCTTGTACTACGAATGTTAAAATAGTTTAATCTTGTATACAGTTCCGATTTTTTTTTTTTTTCACATTGCCTACTATACAATTTGTTTAATGCTTTTTAGCTCTGAATGTAAAACAATTGTCGATGCTGAAATATTTATACGTAGTTTAATACAATTAAATCACTGCAAATGAGCATTGATGCTTTAAAAATGATAATTTTGCTTGTATCATTCTCTATTTCATGCAACAATTGATCTCTGCGCCTGTTCAAATTACCCCATTTTTTTTTCACGGAACTACGCGAATATCATAATTTTCACTCCATTCTCTCCTTCCTTCTTTCTTCCCACCTTTTCCTCATTCTTTCCGATTGTTCTTTCCTTCTTTCCTCGGTCCACGCTATTCCTTTTCTTGCATTTCTCTTTTCCAAAAGGACTTTAATTTTTTTAAGTCTCTTCTCATAATTATCCCTATCGAAACAGTCTTGGTCTGTTATTTTCAATCTTTTAGTTTCTTCGTTCATCTGTTTGATGTAACCCCCAGCTCTCTTGTATCCTCTCATTTTATAGAAGATTTCTCTATTTAATCGCTTTGGGTGCATCCTCACCATTTGTCCGTAGAACCCCAATTTTATTACTTTTTTATTTATTTAGTTTGATGGGTTTTAGGTTGTGTTCCAAATCGAGGACCTTGAGTAAAAGAATAACTGCGCAGTACCCTAAAAACGATGCAACACCAAAACAGGTCCAAGTATGAAACTTAAATTATTACATTTAAAATATTTCGAATAATCAAAAAAAGATAATCCTAGAGAAAAAGCAGGAATGAAATAAGGGAAGGAAGTTTAATTTATGCATCAAAAATTTATTAATTTAAACTTATCATGTCAAAATTCGAAAATTAAAATAAATTCTCTAGAAATTTCTTTTAAAAAATCATAGCCCGACAGGGTTCTGAACATTAAAGTTTATGAAGTGCTTTTTGCATGTTCTCTTATGTATTTATTTTTTTAAGTTACATGAAAAATGCCATACTTCTCCTGGTTCTGAGGATCCTTCCGGATTCTTAATTCTAACATAATTTAAATATCTACAATACTAAACTTTAAAAACATACTGCCGGTCGAATATTTGCAATAGATCCAATCATTTTCACATCAGATTAATTAATTATTAATAAATTATGGTAGAACAAATATTTTACTGAATAAACGAAAGTGTGATCGATGAATTACTGATTACAAAAAATTCAATATCTGTAATTAAATATTTATTTATTTGTCAATTTTATGAAAGAATTTTTTTTAAATTATCATTAAAACAATGTAGTCGGCTTTCTAAAGATGTGGTTTTTGCATGGTATTTAAAAGACAGAAAAAGGAGAAATTGGTATTTTTAACATCTAGGATCGATAATGGACTAGCACAAATATAAACTGTTCACAAAATTCAATTTAATATTGAAAAAAATTAATTAAATAATAATGAACATTATATTATATAAGCCTGAGTACCTCATGTTGCTATATTTATATAAGAAAACTAAGTTTACACATGTTACATGCATGAATTCTAGTTTTACAAATGCATAGAACTTGCCCCTACAGTAGTGGGACATAAACTACCCCTGAGCGACATAGAGATAGGAGAAAAAAGATAAAACGGCAGCCCATCAATTTCACTCTAGGATTCATACGATCCTGAATATAAACTCCCGTTCTGATTTATTGAGGTACATAAGAGTAACTATCCGATGTATTTGTTTTCCACACGAGACGGTTTCTTCCCACCGATAGTACATTATATAAGGAATATTTATATAAGGAACATACTCTCTTAACAAAGTGTCCCATCCTTCGAAGCTCAACCTAGAGATATGACGTGCTAAACATAAAAATATTAGAATAAATATGATATTATTATTGAATAATATAGTGTTTATAGAACTCTTTAACGTTTTTGCTCAGAGTTTAAAGCACTTGAAATCGAACTCATAATATAATAATGACGTAACCATAATATTATTTATAGAATCTGGTGAAGTATGAACTTTTGAATAAATAAATAAAACTTTAAAATATCGTAAGAGGTAGAAACATATTTGGATGTATAAATTATATTCTGTGAAGTAAACACGTTAACTCATAGTGAAACCTCTTAGTCATATCGTTTCATGTCACAAAATAACCATAATACTTTCTAACTGTATGTTGAATACATAATTTTCCATATTTAATTTGTTATTAACCTTATTATGAAGTTGTAAATTTGTTATTAACTATTATTAAGTAGATGTGTAGATCTACTTTATTAAGGAAAATCAACATTATGGCCATAAAGATTAGGGTTAATGCCAAAAATAAATGCACCTTATACAATAAGTTGCATTATCCTCTTTAAAAAGTTTTATTTAATTAAAAAACACAAACACTTTTTTCCGTGGGGGTTTTATCTTAAAACTCTTATGTCATACTGTTTCATGTCACAAAATAAATATAATTCTTTCTTACAGGACGTCTATTTTTTGGTGATTATCTGGTTTTCCATGGCTACTTTGTCATTGACCTTATTTATTATTATTATTAGCGTATTCTCCCAATAACGGAAGACGTTAAGCAAACAAATCAACCAAGCTTTCTTTGGGTCCTTCTTGTTCTCCCAATAGGCTTGCATTCTCTCTGAGAAGGCTTGTTTACGTTCTTCCGACCACTTCCGTCTGCACTGCTTTTCCTTTTGTTGCTCTGATGTAACTTCCCACTTGTGGACTTTGTGTCAGAAGGTGTCTTTTTCTAAGATGTCCGTTGCACATATGTTTGCGTTTTTGAGGTCCTTTCGATCTTGCTCCTACGATTTTCCTGGTGATATTCCTTTCTTGATTTTTGATTACTTCAAAGTCTCGTTTTCAGTAAAGTGACAATGTTTCACTTGCGTAAAGGACTGTTGGTTTTATGACTGTGTTGTAATGCCGAATTTTTTTGCTATCTCGACATGTATTTTTTGTTGTAGATGTCTTGAACTAACCATAATGCCTTCTTGACTTTTTGGAAACGGTTTTGCTGCGAGATCTTCTCAAGGCCTGTCGGTTCGATGAATTCTCCGAGGTATTTAAAGTACAGGGCCCGGTCGATTTTACCGTAATTTGTTCTTAGGGTCGTGACATGTGTCTTTGAACAGAAGAATTTAGTTTTCTCAAAAGAGAGCTGTTCCACTTTTTCTGCACATTCCTTAAGTATCTCAAGATGCTTGATGGCAGTCTCCTCATCCTCTGTTAAAATCGCCAGATCATCCGCCAATGCGAGGTTTTCCGCAAATGATAAGTAGAGGTTGTTTTGGGGAAAGCCTAGTCGGATCGGTTTCCAAGACTCACGCTTCTTGAGTTGCTTCTCCCATTCTTCCATAACCTTGTCTAGGATTATTAAGCTGTCATTGTCATTAACCTTATTATTAAGTTGTATATTTGTTATTAACTATTATTAAGTTGATTTGTAGATCAAGTTTATTAAGCAAAATTAACATTATGGCCATAAAGATTAGGGTTAATACCAAAAAATAAATGCACCTTATACAATAGGTTCCATTATTTTCTTTAAAAGTTTTATTTATTTAAAAAATACACAAAACATGTTTGCTGTGGTATTTTATCTTAATTAGTCATTTATATGACTGCTATTCAAACAGGTGAATACAATTTTAGTTGAGTGTTGCTCTCTTGGTCAATACGAAGTTTACTATAAATATACTTTGATATCTTAAAATACTGAGTCTATTCATAAAAGGTAACTTAGCCGAAAGGATGAGAAGACACCGCCCCTCGAGATTCCTCGAGGATCAGGTTGGGAATTCGATTCTAAAGAGGAAATTATCATTTATTCAAGAAGACCAAGAGGGGACTTCATCAGGTATCCTGTGATCCTCCCTACCTCCCGTTCTTACCTTACAGCGGTACGGTACATTTTTTATATCCATTATTTTTTTATAGCATGCATTTGACAATAGGACTCATAGGCTTCCCATATGCTCAATACTAATGGAACCAATAGAATATTAATGTGTTCCTTCAGTATATAATAACGAAAACAAGCTTTACCGATTACATTACCGAATATATCTAAATAAATTAGGGGGGCCTGTGGTCTAGTGGTTAGCGTAACAAACTACTAAGCCCAAGATCGCGGGTTCTTACCCCGGCAGGTGGCCCTAGGATTTTTTAGGGAGTAAAAAATCCTCAGTTACGCCGTCCTTTGGAAGGGACGTTAAAAGGGGGTCCCGAGCCTCTATGATGTCAGATACTCGTTAAAAATCCCTATCCTAATTAAACCTGGATAGGCAAAATTTAGAGCTCCCACTGTAGCATCATCCGATTGGCCATAGCAGCGTAATATGACGTTAAATGAACAAAGAAACATCTAAATAAATTATTTTATAATGGTTTTCTTTTATAATTTAGTAAATTAAACATTATTGAAAGGGTTTCTTAGTAACTTAAAATCCACCCCTTTGATTGGACCTATACATTGTACTTAATCGTTTGTTTCTAGGACCACGACCTCTTCCTTTGGGAATATTCCAGGAATCTTTTCAATACTTCTTACTGTAATATTTTAAGACCTCCTGAAGTTTTTAAATAAATTCAAGACAATTAATGAAATACCTTTGTTAACTTATTTTAATTATTAATCCAATGGTTTTTTGGCAAATGCAAATATTTTTTGTAATTTTGCCAGACACTTTTCCGTATCAGAAGCACCTTCTTTACGCATTGAATAAAATCTAAGTCCCTTAACATTCACTTCAACTTTCCTAGTTTTCTGGTTGGTGCTTGATTTTCTATATTTTCTACCTTGAGAGTTATTATTTTGCTCAGAAATAATATTATTTAACCTATTCTCAATGTTAAAGGCAGTAAAAGTCCTTGATATCCTCTGCATCCGTATTGCGGAGATTTGACCAATTCATCATTTTCATTTTCCTATACTCTCTTCCTTAGTTATATTTTTGGCCATTAGAGATCGCTGTTGGCGCTTCCGTCTTGCTTTGTAACGTATTTTATTTTGTCAGTTACAAGGCTCACCTAGCCGCCACTCATTCTATTTGGTTCGTACACTTTTTAATATTTATATCTTCTCTTCATCTTCCTCCATCTCTATTCTTCACACCTATTTCTCCCATCATCACTTTGCCATCCATCATATGTTGTCACCAAAGAGTTCATAATTATCGACCATCATAATTTTTATAATTTCTCCTTTCTCAAACTAAAATTTTATGTCTTTATTTCTATACGTTTTTTCTATATTTACATCATATTTTGTATTAATATAACTTCATTCTATTTGTATACATTTATATAACATTCCATAATTATATTTATATTTTACTTCTCTACCTGTCATTCAGGAGATTCCTATTCATTACTTTCTACATATTTTTTCTGTATTTATTCTTTGACATATTTTGTATCAATTCTCTTTCATTTTACTTATGTAACTCTCTAGGAGATGTATTATCATACATTTTCTTTTTTATCTGTATTAAACTAGATTTTCCATACTTTTATATCTCACCTTTTTATATTTATACTTTTCATTTTGTATCTTTATGTTTACTCTCTCATTTTCCTTTCTCTTTGTATTTTGTTTGCATTATCACCCTTCTGTACATTTATTCAGTAATTTTTTTTATTTCATATATCCTTCATAATTAATTCATATACTTTAATAATTATCCTTCACTTTTTGTTCTACTTTTCTATTACTGTATATATTATTATATACTTGGTACTGTACTTTTTTTAATAGTTAATTTTTTTTTGTCTATTTTTTCTCTCATAGCCCTGAAGATGGCCTACAAAGTCGAAACGTAGGCACAAATAATAAATAAGTCCTCATTTATTTGCTGTTTATTTTTACTGCACCTCCCAACTATTTCCATCCTCCAATAAATAAAATATTTTGTTAGTCACACCAGTACATCCTGCACTGCTCAGCTTTCCCTCTTGAAAAGTTATATAAATTTAGTTAAGTGGAAACCTACTGGACAATTCGGAAATGTACATCAATAGGCTTCCTTTAGAGTTAGTAGATAAATATATTTCGCATGTTTTAATGAAGCATCTAAAAAGAAGATTAATTTAGTATTTGCATAAAATTACAGCGAGATCCACGATCCATAAACCACTTGATAATAGCACCTTCCTGTAATTGCAATTTACCTGAGCCGGCTCGACAAAATCACCTTCAGACCCGGGGAAGGCTCGGAGGAAACATTATAAGAAGTTTTATCGGAAAGTCGTTAGGGGAAATTAGTTGGCAGCGTGGCCTTTATGGTTTCTTAAAGTAAATGGTTCATCCCCCACCCCCGTCTTCCCTAATGCCGCCATTTTACCCTAACTTGTTCAAATGGCAGGTTTTAAATACCTTTAGCGAAATTGGGCTATTTTCATTAAAACTTCCCCGTGATAACATAAAAGGTATTTTAGTTAGGAAAATATTAAAGGGCCTAAATTTTTATCACTGAACTAAGGAAACTTAAAAAGACTGAAAAAACGTTCATTCCATCGAGAGAAGACGATGAATAGACGGATTCGATTAGTAGGGTCCATGTGAATTAAATCTAAAACTAATAACCACTTTAATGCCAACTGTAAGTAACGTTCAATTTTGTATAAATAGATAAATTGATATGTATCGTACAAACCATGTCGGGTTTTGCTGGAACACATGGAACACACAGCAATGGAGTAGATATTGATAACAGATTAAAAATGCCGTGGAGGGGAGACAGTCGGAAGAGATTGCTTCAAAAAGATAAGAACCCAAGAGGAGGGGTCTGGCTCGCTGTGTCTAGGATTTGACAGGAAGGACATTACAATAAATAAAAAGTTGAGTATTTACCATCAATAATTACTTACAGCATCCTAAAATCGAAAGAATTATCAAACCATTTTTATTTACCTATAACATGGAAATGTATAAATTTATTTCTAGATAAATTAAATTGAAAGTTCTTTAATAAACTAAAATTAAAACACCATAAGTTCATCTTGTGGAATGGTGAAATAAGACATTATAACACCCTCGTAAAAAGATAATGCCTTTATGGCAAGGATTGTCACTTGATGAACTATAGTCTTAAATAAGAAGAATTCTAAAAAAAAATCGTGACAGGGGTTTAGAATGAAGAAACAGTGAAGTAACAGCACTTAACCTAACAGAAAGTGGAAAGTATCCCGGAGATACTATGCTGAAAAGAAGGCTGAAATTCGTCGGAATGGACAAGCATAGATTGATCAAATATCTGACTATTTATAGAACAAGAAGACCACTACAACATATACCGATATTGCTTACCTTCAAAAAATAAAGTACCCTACTTGGGTCCGTTGATAGGATCTGTTAAGAGTTTTTAATTTAATTTATGTTTAATTAATATTCCCATTATAGTTACAACTTTTCCCCAAATTATTATCCATTTTTTATAAGTTGATTGGATAAAAGCGGCAATGATGTAAAAACCGCAATAATTCAATTAATTTTCAAAAGGAAAAGATGGTATTAAATATTGAAAACAGACGATCGCCCAAACAAAAGTACGTACTTAGTTCTTAAAATTTCCAGACTTTTTAAGCCGCTTCCATTTTTCCTCGTTCGAATAAAATGTAAATAGCCAGTGGAAAAAAAAACCCTCCCTTTTAGAGGGCCTTTTTGTTATCTTTAAAAGCCTACCTTTTAGGGCATACTGCCGGCTAAAACAACCTCACCGGCTATATTCAAATATTGATATGCCAGACCATTTCACCCCTCCTGAAAATCATCGATTCGCAATGAATGTTTATAAACGTGGAGGGTATTGTCGATCATAAATGTAAATATAAAAGCTATCTTTTCCATTCCAGTTTGAATAAATAAAAATAAAAAATTGTACCACAACTCGTGAAAGGGTATGGGGTTCAGAACATAGTGGAGACTGTACTGTTCCATGAACAACAGTTGTGCAGGGAGGTGATTTGTGCAAGATCACGCTCAACCGCTAGATTTTTCTCCCCCTTTTTGGGGATTAACATGATCTTGTATTATCCATCTCCGACTGTTAACAGACTGAAAGTCTTGCAAATGAAAGTCTTCCCCCCAGTGGGATTTGAATCAGGATTTTCCGGATTGCAACTTAGTGCTCTATCACTGAGGCACTCCGCTCTCTTATTATATATCATTATCCATAAAACATACCAATTATATTAATGCTGAAGAGTATTTACTCGATACTTTATGTATTTACACGATAAGATATTACTGGGAAAATTCTAACCGAAAAGCCTTAAGTCTATAAATAAAAACACCTGGCAATATTTAGCCCTTAACTTAGTGCCGAAATAGGCATCTTCAAGACAGAAGCGGGATAAAGCAAAGGACAAAAACAATAAAGTACATCCTAACACCTCAAAATGCAGCAAGACACTAAACAGAGGAAACATCCCACCACTTCCAAGGCACAATTTATGCCTTCTAAATTGTGGTTTAAAAACTGAAGGATCTGGTCCATGCCAGATAATAATCATAATGTTATTAGTTCTTGTAGTTTGTACAGCCTTTGTCTAGCCGCTGATAATACTGCATTAATGCTAAGAAAGCTATCAAACTTTATAGTTAGAGCTTATTAACTTAATTCCGACTCCTCAGCAAAGCTGGCTAATGCACTTAATTCAGAAGCCTACTTCCCCGCAGAGTTTATAAAAAGTAATCAAGTTCTTTCCCTCCTTTCGCTATTCCATGGCAGAGTCCCTTTCATCCCCTAATGGACCAGATTAAGCCCGGCCAAATCCAATCTCGATCTAGGAAAGGGATGTTCAATTTTTAAACAAGGAGAATCCAATGAACCGCTCCTGGAGTGTTTTCTTTTCACGGAATCGGAGGTTTGCTATTGTTGTAGGTGACAATGAAGTAATCGTGAGCCAAACTAAGTAGGACAGCCGTATTATTCTTGTATATCTTATAAATCAAAGGGAAAATGGATTAGACCCTAACTTTCTCTCCCAATGAAGTAATACTTTAACAGCAACATAACCAAAAGATGTTATAGAACATGCTTTTAAGTTACTTCTAGTTATTTAATGCTAGTAAAAACGAGATCTATCTTAATGAAGAACATAGGAAACCTAAGGTGACCAATACAAATTGTTTAATTAAAATTAATTTAAAAACTTGAAGGTTGTTGATAAGTCAAGGCCTAATTCATAATTTTACGTTTGAGGTGTAATATGGACACATTCTTGAAGAATGTGACTGATGGTTCTGTTTGTGGGATAATAGTTCTGTCACAGTATTGGGATTTTGATATTCTTGTAATGCATTGGTTTTCACAACTTTTACCAATATAAAATAATAAACATGTTATGTAAAAGTATGATAAATCTCTCGGGCCAGAAAAATATTCAGGGCGTCAAGGTAGGCAACCTCCTAGTTAAATTTTTACAGTAAAGGCGGAGCTATGGAAATAGGGTCGATAAATAATACGGCTTTATTTATAATCCTTTATAACTCATAATAAAGGAGTTTGCAGGAGTTATTCCAAGTTTATTCCGACCAATAAGGGGGAAATGGAGACGGATGTAGCAGGAGATAAGACCTAAGACTTAAGACCTCGAGCGAGACGTAGACTAAAGCCTGACATTATCCCCTTCCTCGCTCCTAAAAACCTTTTTGTGGTCGATTCCGTGACCTGTTACTCAGGACTCTATCTTTTTCCGCCTCGCTTCTTTCTTTGTTCTAATCCAGTCTAGGATTTAATTATTTTCTACTCTCTCCTTTATATGAAGTTCACCCGCTTTGAAAAATAATATAGGCAAAGCCATAACAGTTAATTAAAAATAATATTCAACAAAATTTCAACAAAAAAATAATAGCTTGTTAAATCACACATTCGTTGCTGGCAGAACCAAAAAGCACCCTAAGCTTTTTTTTAACAAGTATTAAAAACAGTTTTTTTCATTAATAATAAATTTATTCAATATTGAAAAATGTAATAGCTTAAACAACCAAATAAACACGATTTATTAGGAAACAAATCTAAAAACAAGAACATGATTTTCAATAAGTTTAAAATAAGAATAGAGTGATGAAAAAAAATGATTTTATCGTAAAACGGCGTGGTATTCATTTTTAGATATTTTAATAATGACATTACTTTTACCAATATCAGTTAATAAAATATTTATAATTGACATCAAGTACTTACCGCTTTTTTACAATATTTTTTTTCTTATCATGACTCAATTCTAATTTTAAATTGTTTTTAAAAGAAAAAGTAAAAAATAATTATTTCCTAGATTTTTGAAACATTTAACATCAAGCACCCCACGCTTTATTACTATATATATATATTTTTTAATTTTAATTTATTGATATTTACAACTATAATATGATTATAACTAGTAAATATGCTGATATGTAAATTATGACATGAAAAACACATGTGGAGTAACTACCCATCGGCAGCACTCCAATAAAGTTCTATAATAGATGGTCTCGAGGTCATCTTCTTTTCAGACGCCTCGGAGGGTTCTCAGGAATAGTATGGGAAGCAAGTTGAAAGACTAGAGGATTCGAGTGTGTATGGAGCTTGTCGTGGAAAGATAGGTATCTAGTTTGCGCCAAATCAGTAACATATGGGATATTAAGATCATGATGGATGAGTTTGTTTGTGACATAATAGGGAGCATTGAGGATATATTACTATATAATTTTTTTTATTTTTTTTTTTATCACAACTCAATTCTTATTATAAATAGTTTATCTACTTTTTAGTTTCGTTTTCTACTAAAGCTTGTTTTTAATTCTTTAAACTATTATTTATCATCTACATTTTAGTTAAACTAGCAATAAGCACGTGTTCTTTAGTTTTATTTAAAAACAAATAATCATTTTCTACCTGTTAAATTATTGTATTGTTGTCGGTTGTTGAGATATGTGCAAAGTTTCAATTTAATTCGATGTTTTGATGTGGCCGAAAGTCGATTTTAATGATTTCATTACAAATATACACGTATATTAGAGGCGAAGATAATAAAAGCGTGTTAAAAATTAGTTATATATAAAATTAGTACATCTGTTAATACTAGTACATTATGTAAATATTAGTATATAACAAATAATATTTATACTAAGAAAACTGATCCACAAATTAATAAACAAATAATTTACTAAAAATAATAAAAACTTTACTTTAGGTTAAGGTAATACCACGCCGGAGTTATTATCCTTTTAGTAAATACAAAAATAAAAACTTCAAAAGAAAATAAATAATTTTAAATTCAGCAAAAGTTAAGTCTTATTTCTGAATAAAAGTTTTATTAAAATGTAAACAAGTTTACAAGTCTTTGAAAATAGTCTAGTAAGGCGGTTAAGCAATGATGAATTTTCATTTGGTATCAACTAAGGATTACCCATACAGGATTCACTTTTTGAATAAGTGATCAAAACGACTATTTCTCTTTAAGCACGAGGGCTTTGAGGGAGAATATTAAAGGCGTTTAATGGTTTAAAGTAGAAGTTTTAGAGTCATTTGAATATCACAGAATAATGTTTAGTTTTTTTTAAACTATGAATTTATTATGATAATTTTAGAGGAAGGAGAAAAGAGGTCAAGATATTTTTTAAACAATCAAGTCAGTTTTAAGATGTTTTTTGCGAGCGGAGTGGCTCCAGTGGTAGAGCGCTGAGTTGCCATGCCGAAAATCCAGGTTCAAATCCCGCTGCAGGCAAGACTTTTATTGAATCTGTCAGCAACATGGAGATGGATCATATGGACACTCCTGGAGCTCACCCAGCCTCTATAAAGTGGGTACCCAAAATAAGGGGGGGATCTGGCGGTTGACTTTGATCTAGGACAAATCAGCTCCCTGCAGAACCGTTATCCTTGAAAAAGTACATTCTCTACCATGTACTGAACCCCAGACCCGTTCACGGGTTGTAGTGGTAAACATTTTTTTAAGATGTTTGATCAGGCTCGTTAAGAATGTTGATACAGGCTGGAACATTCCAAAATTTGGTCGTTTTAATGTTTAATTATTCATTTTGTTCGTCCTGTCATCCATCCTAACTATAATTTAGGCATCATTTATTATATAAAACGTTAGGAGTTTTTTTAATAAAAAAAATAGTCAGGAGATAAAAATAATTAAGAAATGGATATTTGTTATGCTATTTATAATAATTCCAAAGCATATATAAATAGACAAAAAGGTATCTGGTCCGCAGGTTGTAGCTTCGAGTTTAGTTACAAGTTTTAACTGTTTATTCGTATCATTTTTAATAGTTTCCAAAAATACCAGTTATCATCTAACCATAGGTTTAGTATAGAAAAGATAATGTAATAAAGTAGATTTCGGTAATCATTTCATCAAGGAATAAAAGTTTCAACGAAAGTTTTAAAATCTAGATGATATATATTTGTTGAAATGATAGCCTGAAACTCATGATAATCTATATTCTGGGAAAATTTTAAAAATGGAAACAGATGAAAAGTTAAAACTTATGACTCAACTCGAAGCGACAACATTAGCAAAAATAGCCGATAAAATTCCTAGCTATGGGATATTATTTTATTATTTGAGTGATAGGTGTTGTCATTACTTTTTAAACGTCTATTCAGCTAAAAAAAGTGTGTGTTTTTTTAGAAGATTAGCACACTAACATAAAGAAAAATACGGCAATTTAATGTTGAAAAACAGAGAGAGTGTTACAGTTTCTAATATTTGGGAGCTGAATTCATAGCGTTTTAAAATTAAATATCCCGAATTTATTGACCTCGAACCGAAATGTTTTTTAGTGTTACGTTTAGAAATATTTATATTAGAAGCACTGCTCGCTGAGTAGAATAATCGACTCAAGTGCTCATTTTTATTTGGTTCCGAATTTCTCTTAGTTAAGGTAAATAATATTTTTAATAAGCTATCTTTTATTAAACTCAATTATATTCAATTTTCTTTTCAACTAAAGCTTTTGAAAAGTTCATAAAAAATACCTCAACACAAATATTCCAGCTCCTAGGTAAACAACTTCGGAAATCAACGAATACATAAGATACAGTTTAGGTAGTAAATTGGAAAGCCCGTCAGAAGATGCTATATAAAGTCGAGACGAAGTCATCATCCGCACTTAGCGTTGAAGATCTAAGCTCACCAGAAATAAAGCACTAAGTCCCTCAGGATTGCTTCAGCAGCTGAACTTTCTTACAGCCTCAAAGGATTCCAAGAATCCGCCTCAAAGGATTAACCTGTCCAAGGATGAAGGAAAAAATGGAATTGGACTTCGGAGGAGATTTATTCTTTTGATGGAAACATGATATATAAAGGAAAATTAATATTTTTGAATGACTGATGTTTCATAAAAATTAATAATATTGAAGGAATCATCTATATTGCTTTCTACTAAATCTTTAATTATAATAGTTAGAAAATGAAAATGATTCATTCGGTCTAAAATTTCTTTATACTAGACCATTTTTCGCACTGACCTCGCGCACGGCGCCAGTGGATACCATTCCGCATAACCTTTAAGTATTGAAGGTTGTGTCTGACGGCATCGTAGCCTAAAATTCTGTCAATGTTTTTCTTTAAATGTTTATTAGTATAAATAAATTATAAAAGGAGTACAAAGAATAATTACTATATGTCGCCGAATAATGGAATTATTTTTAATCAAGAACAATATTTTATATACTAATAATCCTAATAATTAATAAAATATAAATTACATCGGCATTTAAACAGTTACATAAGAAATAATTTCACTTTCAATAAGACTAGGGAAAATTCGAATAAGGCTAAAATTAATTATATTTAAATTGAAAATCACGAAATCATGGTTGTGTATGTTTCTAGATATAATAAATTATATCTATAAAAACTAATTATATAAAACTCCTACATATTTAGGAATTTTAAATTGATAAGAAAAATGATTTCAACAGTAACTACAAGACGAAAAAAACAATTGATAAATTAAATATCTAAAACAGTATTTTGCTGCCTATTATCGTGTTATTCCGATCGAAATATTTAACCAAGAAAATTGACATGAAAACTTGCTGCGATGCTCTGTTTTGTAAGTTCTGTATTGTTTCTTTTTGTTATAAGCTAACATACAAAAATATTTATATTTCCTGTAAGGGTGATGCATATTCACGTAAGAGTTTTGTAATGATCAATACGAAAAAGATATGATGTAACATATTTAATAAACAAAATAGTTTGACTCTTGAACTTAAACAAGTTTCCAAAAAATATAATTTATATTTATAAATATAATTAATAATATTTTTTTAAATTTAAATAATACGTCGAGTGCCTGGAGTGAAGTTAATAAGACATATAAGAGAAGCTTCTTAATTAACCAAGTATGTTTTTTTTCTAGTTGGATATTTAAATTGAAAGCATCTGCGGTTTGAATTGTTTTTTGATGAAAAAAAAACTGGCAATGTCAACACTACGATCGTATAAGTTATGAAACTGAGTCCGTTATTAAGCATGATTTTCTTATTTTTTAAATACATGCGTAATTACATTAATAAAAAATAATAATTATTCATTCCGAAAGTACTTTATTTTTTCAAATCATTCATTACATAACTAAGTACATACTTAATAAAAAAATCATTGGGATGAATAACCTAAAGTCTAAAATAAGTATATAAAGAGCCGACAGTCGGATTCTATCAATAATGATAGAGCCTACATAATACAAACAAGAATACAGGTGTTATGTTATCATAAAAATGATAAAATATGAGGTATTATAAATACCCTGTTTGTACGGGCATCATGTGACATTAAGGATGAATAATAGACTCATTCTTTGTTATTATATTAAATTGTTTCAAACTTCATTTGAGAGGTTTATCAACCAGTTCTACAACGGAGGATTATGAAGTAATAGATATAATTATTACTCAATAACTATGAATTTGTACAATTATTACCAATATATTATTAGTTCCAAATAATGTAACATATCAATCAATAATAAGAATATAACAATGCCTAAATTCGCTCAAGACCTATGTTATGGTTCCCATAGTAAATATATATATAATTAAAACCCACAAAAGTTATTGAATTCAGTATATGATGAGGAATATACTATTTTTATTATCGACAATTGTGCAAGGAGGTGTTATCGTCAACACCATGCTCACCCATTAGGTATTCCCGAAATTAAAAGTACTAATTTTAAAGAAATTGGGTGAGCCGAGAATTTCTATCGTTCACAGTGTCAATTCTCAATCCGTATTAATACTCTTAGGAGATCAAGATAAATTATAAGTCTAATCAAGGTAAACCTGTGTAAAATAAAATAAAATTTATAAAAAAGCTTGGACTGGTGAGCTACTGTTTTATACCCGTTTGACAATTCAAAAAACCTGCGCCACTACAACCCATGAAGGGTTCTGGGCTGAGTATATGGTAGAGACGAAACCGTCAGGTTTTCACCCCAATTAAGGGTACCCACTTTATAGAGGCTGGGGTCTATAGATTCTACAGGGTCCATTCCTGGCTGTTAACACATTAAATAATTTATTTGAGACGGATAGATTTGAATTAGTTGACCTTCAGAAATATTATAAATAAATATTTTTAATAATATATAGTAACCCTTGTGTTGACCGATTGAAAGAGAGTACAGTTAGTTTTCAAGCAATCAGAAAAGAACTTCATGTTTTACTTCTAGCTAATATTTGTTGTATAAGGTACTTTTTCATCTCTAAGTTTTAGATCCGTGTTCATGCGATTGGTTTTCGAATATCGTTCGGGTAAATATTATTTCTCACTCGTTTCTCTCGGCTTTATGTAACCTCTTTCCCAGGAGCATGTTAGAAATTGCATGTTTCAGGAAACTTTCTAAGCTTGAATTTCCCCCGCCTTTGACGCTCAAAACTTGAGCAATTTATCCAGCGGAGATTATACCGTTGGGGAGGGAGTTTTACGCTTCAGTGTGCACTTGATCAACACACGGTGGAGTATATAGATATTAACAAGCGAACCGAATTTTAAATTATAAACTTAAAGAAAAAATATAATTCCCTCCGATCATTTGAAAGTAATTTTAAGAGTATCATGTAATTGCCGGAATAATAGAATGGAAGTCAAACTTCATTAGCATGACTAATAAGACACCACCATAATTTCCTTATTTTCATTTTAAAACGAACCTGGCGTTACAATATAAAATATCTATTATTATAACCATTCAATCCAACAATAGTACAGTATTTTTAAAGATTATTATTGTATATTGGGAAGCAAGGTAGCTGAAATTGTTGATATCTGAGCTGCTGAGGGACCAGTTGTAGCAGATACATTATTTAATCTGTTAACAACCGTGGATGGAATCTGTCTGCCGACCCTCCTGGGGCTAACCCAGCATCTAAAAAGGTGCACCTTAAATGCAGAAAACCCTGGCGGTTGATAGTTGATAATATTGTTTTCAGCATATTAAAGGCAGAATAAGATCGCTGGGACATGTCCAAAGAATGGAGAAATACCCCCTAAGATGAAGATGGAGGGACATCCGTGTGGAAAAAAAGGTAGACCTAGGCTTCGTTGGCTGCAAGATGTTTTGAAGACGACCTTCTGTCGATGGGTGTCGAGAGATATAAAAGGACATACGAAGACTGATCTGTGAGGAGGAGAATTGTTGAGGAAGCCAAGGTCCAGCAAGGTCTCCAGTTAAAGATATATAGATATACCCTACATGTTCGTTCTATTTATTGATAAATATTGTACTTTAGTTCATCAATTTGTTTTCCTAAAAAAAAGCGCCAAACAGGTAGGGGGTAGGTCCGCTGCAGAGGGTACTCGTTAATATACATTAAAAATATTTAAAAACAAATTATGGAAACCTACACATATATAATTAAATAAATATATTATATCAAGCTCAGCAATATTTTTGAGTAAAATTTGTCTTGAGTTTTATTTTACGATATTTTAGAGAACATATAAAAAAGTACATTATATTTTATCAAATATTAGTTGTTATAATTGATATATATGAGCCTTAGAATACAATGGATATACAAAACTCAATGATATATTCCAGATTGCTCGCTTAAGATAAAATAATTATATACTTCTGCTTACAGTTTCATGGGATAATAATATAACAGGGTTCAAAAAAAAAAAATAGTTATTATAAAATTCGTTTCAGATTCTTTCCAGATATTTATATTTAAAATTTGTGTCCAAACGGAACAGTCATGGCTGATGAAATCAATTCCTCTGATAAGCTTAGCCGTAAATACTGTTATTTATTTATAAAGGTCGTGTAGCATTTTCTTGGAAAGAGCCAACGTATCATTTGAACGGATCGATTTCATAAATATCTGTTTAAGAATATCGGAAACTTCGTCCATTCGTAAGAAAAATCTTTAAAAACACGAACATCTTATTTATTCTATTGAGAAGCCCAATTTTTTTAGAATCTTTCAGTTTTTTTTAAGAACGAGTCTAATTTTTTTCCCATCGGCAGCATGTTTTGTTTTTATTTTTAATTTATTTAGTATTGTAAAAAAAAAATCATTTCTGTAAATAACTACAAAGGTACTATGAAAACTGTAATTTTACTGTAACATAATAAAAACACAAACATACACATCTAACGAAAACAAAACTGAATTTAACAAACAAATAAAGCAAGTAAGAAGTTACGCTACTCTACCCAGCTTTTGTCAGTGTCGCAAAAGGTTGTGATGAATTTAGTGAACAACTTTCGTTCCGTTGTATGTGTTTCAGTATTTGGAAATAATACTTTTTATTAATTGAAGTTGACTTTCAAACAATACACAATGATAAATAAATAACCTCAATATTTTGTTGTTCTATAGGTGTATTTACTTGCATTGCGCTCCTTCAAAAGAGCGACATAACTCAAAATTTGGCGTTTTTGAGTAAAGTCATTAGTAGCAATTGTTTTGGTTGAAGATTTTTAATTCAGGAACTACATATCTGTATTCCATTTCCAACATTATTTTTTAATAAAGTCATATTTTGAGCTGTGTCATGTTTGAACTAGAAGTTTTATGGAAATAATGATATAAGTTAAAACCGAAAAATCTTCAAGCTTTTAAAAAAATTTCTAATGGCTAATAATAGAATTAGAATACCAATATTACAATAGGAATGCTTTGCTTTACTAATAACCAATTTTTTTTTTTAAACTCGCTTGGAACTTTCAAGTACCTCTATTGCGAAATTAAGTTTTTTGAGTTAAGACGTTGTTCTTTTGAAGGAGTGATAAGTCTCCATTATAAATCGGATTAAATGCTTAAAGAACATTAGGCTACATTCATAGTTTCACCCACAGCCATTGTTTTATCACTTTCACGCGATACGTGCGGTTAACTCGCGGAGGAAGTCGATATTTGCAGATAAAATCATTGCATTATTTTGGTTATATGTTTTCTTTCTCCATTCTGCTTTTCAGTTGAAGTCCCTGGTATACCCGTGAAGGGTTAACTCAACCTGATCTATAATATAACATTGCCTCTACATTCCACATATAACAAGAATGAATGAAAATTACTGGCGAATAATGGAGGAAACCTGCCATAAAGCAAGATGTAGCTTATTTTTTAAGCCCTCTTTATGGGCTTACCTGTAATGCATTTTGATAAAGACGCCTATAAAATAATTCCTTAACACTGCTACGACCTTTCATAACATTTATTTCTCTTTTTTATGATAAAATATTTTTATGCGAGCTCCGTTCCAACATTGCGCGGTATAATTTTAAATTAATCCAAACACTTTTTCAAGTGTTATATGGAGAGCAGTTGTTGAAGTAAATTAATTTATTAATTAGCTGTTCATCCTGATTTTCAGAATAAAATTTCCGGCTTATATATTTTTATAATAATATAATTAGTAAATAGAAAATTAAGTCATTGATTATTAAACATCAGTTAAACGTTAATCATTTCAATTCCTTCGTTATCTTTTTTTTTTTTTTTCGAAATCTCCGTTTATTCAAAAATAATATTACATCACAATATATACATATATATATATAAAATACTAATAATAATATAATACATATCACTTCGTTATCTAGCAAAGTGATATTACTTTTACTTGAACACCCGACATGTTAATACTTTCATTTCCCAATTTCGTATTGTATAGCATTCTGAATTCATTAATGCACACATATTTTCTTTGGGAAAATGTAGATAATTTTTAATGTTACAAGATCTTAAGGCACAGTCCTGTCAATTACTATAAAGTTTCTAAGATTCTGTCTATTAGGCGCAAATAATAAAAAAAATGCGAATATTAATTTCTGAGTTTAATTTGCTATGTCATATTTCATTTCATGAATTACATTAAGATAATGGTAAATATTTTTAATGTAGTTATTGAAGTCATTCTTATAAAGGAGTCAAAGAAATGACAGATAAATAAAAAAAAAGAATATGTTTTATATTAGCCTGTACCATTACAATCCTTGAAGGGTCTTGGGTCCAGTACGTAGAGACTGTACTGTTTCTAGGACAACGGTTGTACAAGTAGGTGGTTAGTTTGGTATCACACTCAACATCCAGGTTTTTACCCTATTTATGGTACAATTAAGGAGCCCCATGAGGGTCTCAAGATTCCACAGGATCCATTCCCGACTTCTAACATATTAAATAAATTATCTGCCACAGCCGGGAACTTCGGATCGGCAACTCAGCACTCTACCACTGAGCTCCATCCCTCCTATATTAATTTTAGAAATAAGAAGAATGGTCATCATTATTTGGGGGTTTAGGAACAACGCCGGAGTCCATTCTGAAATATGAATGTACTTTGATTGTAATGTTTGAGTGTGGTTTGAGCGCGATCTGGGACAAATCAGTTCCCTGCACAACCGTTGTCCATGAAACAGTATAGTTTCTACCTCGTAGTGAACCCTCCATGGGTTGTAGTGGTACAGGTTTTTATATTGTACTATTAGATCCTGTTTGGCTGATGATCACTTTCTTCCAACTGCCTGACGTTCCTCCGGAAGCCGTCCTCCCTACCGGAAACCTATAGAACGGACCAATAACCTATGTTGGATACTCACTGTTCCTCTTGGCGCTGACGTGGCCGTAGAGCCTAGAGAGGTCGATGGCCATGACGTGATGGGGCCAGGCGATGCAGACGACCCCGACCGTGGCGGCGAGGACTAGTGCCGTCTGTGCTGGGCTCATCTTGCGGTCTGCTCGGCTCCAAGTCTCGCTCAAGAGTGCCGGATCTCCCCGCCCCGCCGCGCACGCGCCACTCGATACCTTTATTTTATTTACTATCCCCACCACCGCCCACGCGTTCCTTTTATCCTCCACCTCCGATTCCTTTTCCAACCTGATCCTTTTTATTTTTTTTTCCTTGGCTTGAATGTTTCCTTTACTTTGTTCCCTGTACTGACATTTGCCACTGACAAAGGACATCCCTTGTTCCACTCGATTTAGACTTCGACTACTATAGAACGAATAAGCATGGTTGTGCAGCGACAGTCTACACACAGCACCACAACCCTGATCCAATAGTGCCCCTCCCACCAACTCATGAGACTTTCAAGAACTTGACGAATCGGTCTAGATCCACGGATAATTGCAGTTCAGGGTCAATAGGCACGGTTTCGTTTTCCAAAATAAATGTCAAACCTTCAAGTAGCTTTTCTATCCGTCCTAGAAGAAAGCAACACTGTTCCCGATAAAAGTGCACTGGAGAGAGTAAACATTATTGCACCCTGCGCTCAGCGAAGGAAATGAAATATTTAGAACAAAGCCCTGATTTTTAAAAAAATGTTCATACTTCATTAATCAACATCAAATAACACCCATAATAAATTTATAACTTGTCTAATACCATTTTAGCTAGCAAATGTATTATTACAAAAGGCTTCAGTGGTTTCTTCTGGTTTAGACCGTTAAGTTTGTAGCTAACTTTTCCGCCAATGTTTCGCCAGACATGTTGCTGGCTTTATTGAGAAAAGTTAGCTACACGGTCTAAACCAGAAGAAACCACTGAAGCCTTTTGTAAAAATAGTGGCCGTGGAAACTTAAAAGAATATTTAAATGTATTATTGTTCTTTGGTCCATTGAATATAGATGATGTAAGTGCCAGTTTTTCTGAGCTAAAATATGTTAATAGAATACAACTCCATTAAATATTTTTGATTTATAACTTGTTGTTTTTTAGTTTGTGGTACTCCGGATCAATCATTAGTGCTTGTTCTATGCCTTTCTCTCCCCCAGTATCATTTCATCCTCTATGTTCTCCTATTTCTTCCTTAATTCGAAATTTCGATTGTCCGCATTGAATCGAATCAAACCTCATCTTCTTATCTCGGGTTATGCTCTTGGCAGTTCCATCCCTAAGCATATCCTCCATAATACCAAGTTCTCTCATGTCCCTTTCTGTTTCCTTTTGTTCCTGCTCCTGGGTAACTTTTTTTATTTCCGAGGCATCCAAATATCCTTTTCGACAGCCTACTTGCGTTCATCCTCAGGATGTTTCCATAAAATTTAACCCTTATTTTCCTGATCGTGTCGGTGATTCTTATTGTTGTTTTGTCAAGCACATCGTTTCGAGTTTGGACTAATTTATCGTTAGTGATTTTAATAACAATTTTAAATATTTAAACTTTTAGTTAATATTAAACTATAACTTATAGTTGCTACTCAGGGTCAATTGGCGCAGTTTCTTTCTCCGAAAAGGAGCATATTCAAAACTTTCAGACAGCTTTTATACCCGTTCTAGAATAAAACAACGAACGGCTACCTTTAGGTGCAAAAGAGATAGCAGTTATTATTTAAAAACAAGGATACAAATTAATTTATTTTTAAAAAAGGTAATATAAAAATTATATATATGTAGTTTGTTAATGTTAATGTTAATACTATTAACGGTACCCTTCGTGTCAGTTAAATTATTCCTTAAATATAATTTTATATTTTCTACAATATGAATCGAAATTCTTTCATTGAATTCCAGAAAACAATTGACTATTGATATCATCAATGCGGGCTGTATCGATATTTATGCAAATCTTTGTATGTTATTTATTACTTGCCGTGATATAATTGTCGTAATACTTTTATATTTTCTAGACCATTTTCCATAAAATAATTACCAAAGTAATAATAATTGATAGATCTATATTAATCGCGAATAGCCATTCATAAAAAGCTGAAAACGATAAACAAATTATCCAGACATTGGCCAGCGAATCCAATTAAATATAAGTCGATAGTTTGATCTTCGACAATCTCATTACTAAATGAGTTCTCCCTCCTACGCCCTGTCATGTTTAATTTCCTAAACATAATTAATAACTTAATTGATTATTTGGCATCCCTTCAGCCTGCAATAACGTTTTTTACTACAAACTCTCTTTTATTAGTTACATTATTTTTACCCCTTCCCAATACAGTTGATACCTGCGGCTCCTCTCTTTGACTTCGTGGACACCTGAAAAGGGCTGTGTGGGGACATAGTATAGTCGAGGACACATAGGGAAACTTGGAAAAGAAATAAATCCAAAACATACATATAAAATACAAATAAATCTCTACTGTATTAAAATAAAATTACACTCAACTACTATCAATAAGAATAATCCTAAAGGCATTAATAAAATAATAACTACCATTTTAAACCAAAATTCACCATCAACATGATAATGACTAATAAAAACAATAACGATAATTTAAAATACTATCCCATCTACTTCGTGATCGAAACGTGCAAAGAAAAAAGAAAATATTTAATCGGCTCTATCAACAACTGAGCTACCATCTGGCTACACCCCAAATCTAGTCAGACTACAGAAAAATAGAGACTCCTGCCTGGACAGCTCATCTTCCTTCCGGTCTGACCAGTTTTCAACTATGGGGGAAAACTAATGGGTATAAAAAGGCTGATTCGAGCTAACATAAACATTTTCTAATTTGTTAATAAATATTAGATTCTTGAATTAAGTAATAGTTTAGTCCATTTTACACCCAGTAGCCCGTAACAGTAGTAAACCAGATGCTAAAGTAGGGATGATTTAAATTACCAGATAAAATGAAGGTATTATTCGAAATATATTACCTATAACAATGGTATAAGTTTTAACAATAATGACGAGAAACCATGAAAATAAATATAAATTTACAATTTCTTCATTATTGGTTTTTTAGTGACATAAAAAATCAAACAGATGTTTAAATTTGAAAAAAATAAAACTGTTGGGAAGACGAAATCTCGAGAGGAAAAAAATCTGCATCGAAAATCGGTGTAAAAAAACAGGAGAGCAGAAAAAATATATCCCTTCTGGAAATTTGCGGAATCAACAAGATGCACTTTACGCTGATCGTGGCGGAATTGGATAGGCCTGTATATGAACAATGCTGAGGAACCAAACCAAACTCAGTAATGAATTCAGTTAATGACAACGATAGAACAATAGTTATGCATCCCTAAATAACATTAAATACAGTCATTTAATTTTTTTTTTAAATACTTTATGGACGATAATAGCTCAATATGTAAGAAACTGTTCCACTTATCACGGGTTCAAGACCGGCTCATTCAGAACGTATTCTTTAGATACGAACTCTCCTCCCTAAATAAGTTATCATAATGTTTTAATCAACAATTAAAACAATATGTATATAGCTTTATTTATTGACATTTATTATCCTTTCTATTTCAAAATAAGGTGCAATATATTATTGATTCTGATTGAGGTATGATCAGTCGGTGAGACCGAAACAGACAAAAGCACAAAAATAAATTTTTATTGGAAGCGAAAACGGTGCATTTCGGTCCATAAATTAATTATGTGCTGATTTCGTTGAAATTTTTTTGTGTATTTACTGTCTGCGTTAAATTTATATGAACGCATTTTTACGTACACGTAGTTTAGATTTATTTAATTCTGGCACGAAGGCTATTGAATTCAGAAAAAAGAAAAATGTGTGGACAATTTAACTGTCCAATATCACAGTTAAAATTCGTCCCATGAGGAATGTCTTATTAATGTTCGCGTATCATCAAGCATGCTTGTTTCGCGTAAAATGTTCGTTTTGCTAATTGGATTTTAATAAACCATAAACACAAATAAAAATTCAGTAATAAAATTATTTACATAAAGATTATTGCAAAATTTTTTATGAATCCATCCAAATCAATGTTTTGTGGGGAAAAAAGAACATATCATTGGCAAATGAGTTTCCTATTTTTTATTATTATTCAAGACGTAGCTGCGGCATTTCAAAGCTCCAACACATACCCGATAGTGTCATAAGAGAAACTATAGGGCAGGAGAAAAATATAAGAGACCAGGGGGATTCAATGGTTTGGCCACCTGATGAGGATGAACGACAATAAATGGCCAAAGAAACTCTTCCTTTATAAACCGGATTATAGAAGAAGAAGAGGAAGACATGGATGGAGGATGTAACAGAAGGAATAGCAGCAAGAGGACTGCGAGAGGAAGAAGAAGAATGGACTGATAGGAAGAATTGGCAGGAAAAGATTTTGGGTATCGGGATACATTAATTGTAAAAAACCTGAATAAATAAATAATATAAAAAAATAACAAATGCATAAAAATAACTGACAGAAAAGTATTATTTTACAGACGTGTTATTATTTACAAAGTTTTCTTAAATAAATTAGAAAATACAATTTAGAGTAGCAAATAGCCTCGATGATCCAACGTTTTTAGGCTGATATTCAAATGAAAACTACTCGTTTTTAAAATTATTGATAAACAACCACGGTGATCTGACGAATATATATATATACATAAATAATAATACTTGAACAATATGATATTCTTAATTTATAAAGTATAGTTAATTGTAAACGTTTAAGGCGATCGAAACAAGGCAATTGTAACGAAGCGATATAAACTGATTATTCATGCCTGACAAGGAATCGAGACATTCACTTCAACATTCGTAAATGTTTTATCGAAGGCTAGAAATGAAACATTAATCGATACAATCAGACTAAATAATTCTTGCCTTTAATTGAAACAGCTCACTTCAGGGACCCTAAATACTTCATCAATCATCTTAAAGCTTTAATAGTTAATGTGACAATCCGTCATAAGAAACTACATTAAATAATCCAAGTACCGATGGTAGTAATTAAAGTGCCGAGGATTGGAAGGCTGTGGGAAAAAAAGGATTTTTTTAAAAACGGAATGCGAAGAAATAAAAATAGTTTATCGAACATTGATTGGAAAATGTCGTTCTTCCTCTACTGAGAGACATGGCCAGGATTGCAATCTAGATATTCGATACATCTGATATTCAAGCCCTTGCCGTCCAATTTAGGGATTGGCTAGTCACGAAACTTGGATGCCGGTTGTCCCATTCCAACATGTCATTTACTATTTAAATAATTCTTAAAAATTGTTTAACTCTCAAAAGATGAGTTTAAAAAATCAGATTTAACATTTTTTCACTTTTAATTACACTTAATGTCCCAATATTTAGTAATTATTCCGCCGGTTGTCGCTTCTAGTTAAGTAACAACAAGTTTTAACTTTCCATTCGTTCCCTTTTTAATATTTTCCAAAAAAGTTATCATGAGCTTTAATATGGAAATGAGAACGCAATTATGGGAAATGTGTATACTTCGATAGTCATTTCATCTATAAATGTTTCAACATTTCAACTTAATGTTTTCCACAAAGATGATAGTGTAATCCTGCCCAGTGATGCACACCATGACCTTTACTCCCACACGTTTCAGTTCTAATTATTGATTATTATGACGGTGAATTTTCCATTTCAGAAGCCGATAACGTTTATCTCCCTTCCCATAATTCCGTTCGATTTAGATTTTCACGGATTCTACAACTGACATTTTTTGTAATTTCATGATGGGGTATGTTATCACAAGCCGTAACGCTATTAATTGTGAATAATAACGCTGGAAATTTTGAAAAACTAATTTTTTTGGGGTAATGAAATTTTATTTCTGAAAGCGTTTGAAGGTTCACCACCTCGTTGGAAAAAAATGGTCAGGAATTAACACTCAGCAAGCTTTCCATGTACACGATCCAAGACTCATCATAACAATCAGTATTAAAAAATCATTGCTACCTCCTACATACTTCCTGATTATCCAATCCTATCTCTCCAACAGGTCACTCAAAGTATATTCAACCATAATAATGTATACTCATCCCTTTTTCCTTAATCTGCTGGTGTTCCTCAATGTAGTATCCTCAGCCCAATCCTCTGTACAGTTTATATAGCTGACATCCCAACCCATCCTAATACTATCCTTACCACGTATGCTGATGAAACATTTCTTCAAACAGTTATCCAGTTATAACATCCCATACTCTTCAATCTGATATCACTGACCTAGAAAAATGGTGTCAAAACTGGAGAATTAAAATAAATTCTAAAAAATCACCTTTATCCTCCGTCGTAAATCAAAGACTTCCTGTCCTCATGTATCGTTTAGTATCATCCCACTGATTCCTGTACAACAAGTTTGGCCCGAATCAGGTATCAATTTTATCATGAAGAACTTTGTTCCCTCTCAAACCCACTATTTTCAAACCAAGCAACCTGTTCAATTCCTGATAATCCGCCGAGGCATCTTCAAAAAGATGTCTCGTGACCTTTTAAGTTGAATTTGTTATTTGATTAGCACCGTTGAGTAGTTTATCCACTTGCCTTTATCTCGTGCCATTATATATCATTCATTTTATTTACTTGATGTATATAAATAATATAGTTGTAAATTCAATAAATAAATTTTTATAAAAAATCATTATTCTGGACCCAGTCTCTTACCAATAACAAAGATTATAGTTTTCTCATAATAAAAAAACAAAGTTTTTATCAAGAATTTACATATAAAAATAGTGAAATGAGATCACCAATAGCATAAAACAATGAAAATAAAAAAAAGGAAATAATTCTTGTGAAACATTATAATAGAGTTAATAATAAATAGAGCAAAGAGAAAGAAAAATTACCTAAAACAAAAACTTACACATTAAAACATAAAATATGTAAGTTGGCTTTAATAATTCAATAATTTATTATGATTTTATTATTCTGTGAAGATTTACAATGGTATTACAATCAAAAGCATCTAACAATTGAACAATAAGAAATGAACGAAATAAACTTACCTGTAAAGATTAATGAAATTACATTTTATTTACTGGGCATTTTATTGAATAGTCGCATCTTATAAGAAATCATTTAAAAAAATTAAGTATGTCTTAAAAGTAGACTTCACACACCAGATAAATTAACAACAGGAGTTTAAGAATGCAACAAAGTATACACAGAGAGATAGGCTTTTAAATTAAATTTGTCATTATGGTTTATATATCTTATTAATTTTGAAGAATAAATAAATCAATGACTAACTACTCATAAATACAAAATTCGGTGCAGAATGACTCGGGGGAAATTCTTGAAAGAAGTAGAAATTGAAAATGAAGAAGATGACTAACCATTTCAAAGGTACCTAGAAATTCTGAACGCTTTAACGAAATATAAATGAATCCGAAAGATATAACATTTTAGAGGGCGATTTCAATAGTATTTGAACTAAATTTGGCTCTGTTGTGGAGATTTAGGTTTATACATAGTTGATGTTGAGAGAGTAGCTCCGCTGGCAGGACTTGGCCCAGTAATGAATATGCTGTGTATGGCAGAGGGCGGAAACCATTGTGAAGATATATTACAATGAGTCGGACAAGATCTACACCGAGTAACTGAATTTTATATGTCGTCCCTAAAATTTCCTTGTGTACAAGCGGTATCTCTAAAACTCCATGATATTTAGTATATTTATTTTGTTTTTTGGAATAACTTATATTCTCAGTTGTTATATATAAAGCAGGAGTAAATATCTGGATGACAACAGCCAGCGATAGTAGCACTTGGTGTATGACATGCCGGAACTCGCTTGTGGGTTGTAGCGCCAACACAATATTCGTAATAATAATATATAACACTGTTAATATTCTATTAATATTAGAATGGGCCCATTACTGGTCTCACTAACTCTTCATATTCATAGAATTTGAAGGGTTACTGGACAAGTAGAGTAAACCCTTGTAAAGTCTCTCAGGGTTTGTACCTGAAAAGGAGAAATAACACACTACCTGGGTACCTCATGTAGGAATTTTCAGATGTAAGCACTCAAATATAAAGCTTTTTGTGTGTATTTTTTGTCACCATGATCACCATATAATAAAAGTTATAAAGTTGTATCTGATGTAAAAGGATCCTCATTTATTAAAACAACTACCATAACTAGAAAGAGAGAAAGATACATATATATAAATAAACTTTATAGCATTACTATACTTCAGTTGTAATCATCTCAGGGTGGCATTCCATATTACTATTGTAACTTAATTTTCCCTGAGATCATTCTTTGGGTAATTGAAGAAAGCATAGCACAGCCTTCATACTTGCCAAATATGATTCATAAATTCGTCAATCAACTGCTTTGCGTTAAGGTGGTTTTCTCATAAAACAATGATTTTGATTAAGAAATAGGAAAAAGAAGAAGGACAACAGCTATAACTATTAAAGCTTGGTAGCAACACTTTGGGGAATGAATCCCACGGAATTACGGGAATGAAGTTTAACGGACAGGAACGAAGTTGGGTCGTTGCGCCACCTCGGAAAGCACAAGTTGCGATTAAATTGCACAAAATAAGCTCTAATCTTGATGAGACGACTCAACTGCTTGAGTGTATTTAACAATACAATATAAACAAATAGTTTTTTATGAAATACAGAAGTTTGTGATTAATTAGTAAATTAATATCTAGCAACAGTAGGAGACGATTAGCATCGATTTTCTAGCATCAGTAGACAATGCCCAAACACGATTGACTAGACCATGCAAACTCATCTTGCTTCTATACAGTGGATATCCTAAATTGGGGAGAAAAATCTGGCGGTTGAGTGTGACCCCACTCACAAACTTTGTCCTAGAAGCAGTTCTGTCTCTGTCATGTACTGAACCCAAGGCTTTCAGTATATAATTTGTATAAATCATGGGTCATAGTAATTTATACAAAAATTACTTAGTTCAATTAATGAAATGAGACATTTAATATATATATCTTGAATTGATTAATAAATATACTCGAATGAATACTTTGTCATTAATAAAATAAAATAAAATTCATGTTTTATTACTTAAATTAATAAGAAAACGATTGACTGTAAGAATCTTGAGACAAGTTGAAAATGATCGGGGGGGGGGGGGGAGGATGTAGTCAATAAATTTTACACAAATCAGTAATATGTGAATTAATATACCTTGATTAAAATATAACTAATTGGCAATTACTCTTTCAAACAGGTTGATGAGTTTGTATACTTATGTATACTTATTATGAGGCGAATAGCATCGGCCAGTAGGTGCTATTTTGGACCGCGTCGGCACTTAGGAAGTAGCTCTTTATCATGATCTACAAAAACAAGATTATATAAGACGCTAATTCGACCAGTGCTAATCTACGCACCAGAAACTTGGGTACTTACGAAGTCTGATGAAAGGGATCTCCAAACATTTGAGAGGAAGATACTCAGACGCATCTACGGCCCAGTAAAGGATGGTTTAGATTGGAGAAGATGCACAAACAGGAAAGTATACTCATTGATTGGTGAGCCTGATATCGGAAAAATTGTGAGTATTAGTACGCTGCGCTGGGCAGGCCATGTGGCAAGGATGGGAGCTGATGTGATCCTAAATAAACTGCTTATGAGATCCTAAATGAGCGCCTACACGGAACACGGCCGAGAGGCCGCCCTAAGCTGCGATGGTTGGATGGTGTTGAAGAAAATCCAAGGACCCTGCTCGGAGTACGGAATTGGAGAGCAGCTGCACTTGACCGGTTGAGCTGGCGGAAGCTGCTTGAGGAGGCCAGGACCCAGTAATGGGTTGTTGCGCCGATTGAAAAAGAAGAAGAATATGTTTCCTTCCTATTGTTAATTAGTTATTATATATATATACTCATTATTTATTTTATATTTATTTAACTTTATGCTCATGTATTTCATACTCTTCATTCCTGTCATTTCTGTCTAGAAATCTGTTATATTTTCTTTTTTTACTCCAATGCTGATATTGTAATTCTGTACTGTTTTATTCTTAGCCCTGATGATAGCCTACAAATTAGACCGAAACGTTGTCAAAAATAAAACATTGTAATCATTTGTGTAAACTTTATTTATTACACCCCCTCCCAACCATATTCAACTTCATTTATTATACTTACAAATGTTTATTGACCTATTAAATACAGATATTTTGTTTTGTAATCATCCTTTATTAGTACAGCTTTGGTCTCTTTTATAAAGTTTTAGTCTGCTTAATTGTCAATTTAAAAATTTTAGTTCTTAATACTTCCGTAAGTCGCAACCTACAACCTTAGGAATAGTGGTGAGAAATAGATAATTTTTTTTAAAAAGGCTGTACAATCAATACACTCGGAACATAAAACTATGTTTCAAAAAATTACTAACAACAACTGATCTATTCCTGGAATATCTTAATAGGTTTCTTTTCAATTGTTGAATAATTAATTGGAAAGAAGCCTACAAAGAACAATGAAGAACGTGGATACACAATGTTAAAACAAGGCAGCCATTTCTAGCATGAGAGAGGTCTGCGGTACTAAGGAAAATATAATTCCTCCAGGAATTCAATTATATTATTAGAATTTCCCAACGGAATTCCTGGCTCTAGTAAATTGATGAAGGAAAGACATAAAGGAAATAGCTGGTATAAAGTTATACGAGTACACTAAGCAACGCCTTGGAGTTTCAAATCTTTTGCTAGTAGTGTGCTTATTACGTCTCTAAGTTTTAACATGATTCAGATAGTGCTATAACTATAGAAAAGCTATTAAAACTTCAACCATTTCAGAACGTGAAAGTTATTAGACTATTAGTGATCTAACCACTGTTGAAAACTCAACAGTAATTTATAGGTCATTTAAACCGACTTAAATACACCACTACGACGACTCTCAACAGCCACGGATCGATCCTTGGGGATCTAAAGACTCACCTGGGGGGCACCCAGCCTCTATAAATAGGGTACCCTTAATTGGGGGGAACCCTGGCGGTTGATAGTGATATCGGACGAATCAACTCCCTGCATAACCGATGTCCTCAAGACAGTATAGTCTCTACCATGCAATGAACTCCAGACCCTTCAAAGGTTGTAGTGGTACAGGTTCTTCATTAATTTTTTTTACACGGCGTAAAAGATAAGGCTGGAGCCAACCCAAAGCACTTTTCGACTAAATCTGAAGGATATACACCACTTATGGAGCGCGAAACCTTTTTAAAAACACAATACGAAAACATTTCCAATCCGATATTTTATATGAAATGTATCGTTATTTATTACGATATGGTTCTGTAAATAAAAAACATACAAACGAAATTTCAATGTCTTATAGCTTATTAAAGATTCATAATGTAATGAGGGATAAAATTTTAAGTGTGCGTGTATACACACACATACATACTCCCACTCTACTCAGATAACCGTCGATATATAACAAAAATACATTACTTTAATTAAAATATAAAGAAGAAATCTTAGCATTGTTCGTTCTACCTATTTCAAAAAAGGTTGGATATAAATATTTATATAGAAAGTTTGGTCACGCGAAGTTGCCTAGCACCTTCCGATAGCGATGCTTAATAATCCAGCCTTAGACTCCTGCAACTTCAGTATAACTTCCACTTATATCTTCTTCAACGTTCAGAGCATTTATTATAAGTCTTCAGAAACTGTAATCTCCGAGTAGTTTATCACCGATGTGCAGTATCGTAGAGGTGCATAATATTAAGATATAGATGAAAACTTATGAATAATAAAAAATATATAATTTGAGGTCCTTCCAATAAAGTAAAACGTGATAGTAGGAAATCTCTGCCTAAATGTATATGCGCGTGTGTGTGTGTGTGTATGAAAGAGAAAGTTAATAAAGTTAATAAAGTAGTTTCTTACAATTAATAGTTTTGTAAATATAATAGAAAAATGTATGCACAGTAGTAAAATTAAAAAATAAAGTAATATTATTTAGTTTTTAAGATGCAAATTAAAATTTGAATAGCATATGTCAACTAAAAGTTGGAAACAAAATATCCCGTAAATTCCCAAGTTCTAAAGGACTCCTTCAAGGAAGCTCTATGTCACCTACCATATTCAAAATATTCATTCAAGGTGCTACAAATGAATGGTCAAGGAAATGTAGAAGGATGGGGTTGCATATGCAGAATGACTTTTACCTTCACCATCTGTTATTTGCAGATGAATAAGTCATTATGATTTATCCTTGGCATTATCCTTGGGTATGGCCCAGGATAAAGAAGGCGAATAATATATGTGTACGAAACTAATAGAAGAATATAATAGGTGGGAGATGAAAATGAACTTTGAAAAGACAGAATATTTGGATCCGGAGGAGGGCGGAGCGTTGGATGTAAACGGCCTACAGATCAAAAATGCACCCAACTTTAAATATTTAGGATCTATCCTTCAAAAAGGTGGAAGTGGATATAGCCCGAAGGACCGGAGCAGGAAGGAAAGCTATTGCCATGTTCAATTCTGTACTATGGAGTAAAACCATCCTAAAAACTACAAAAAAAAATGATTTTCCATGCTGTTTTAACGGCTATAGTGTTATTTGGGTGCGAAACATGGAAATTGGGAAAGGGAAGCCAAGAGAAACTTCTAGTTCCGGAAATGGATTTCTGGAGAAGGGCAGCCGGAATTTCTAGACGTGAAAGGATTCCCAATTCAGTAGTGCGTGAGATAATGGGTGCTCAGAATACCATACTCGAAAAAATTACAATAAAACGATTAGAGTGGTTTGGACACCTCATTAGGATGGATAACAATAGAATGCCCGAAATGACAATGAACTGGTGTACTGAAGGAAGAAGAGGACGACAGCGAACTTCTTGGATGAACCAAGTCCAGGAAGACATGGCAGGATATGGCCTAAATGAAGAGGACGCATTGGACAAGAAAACCTGGGGAAAAAAGGTTACTCTAAAAATTAGGTTGGAGAAAACCTCTACTTTTGGGAAACTCTCAGTAAATAAAAAAAAAAAAGATGCAAATTTGATTTTATTTCTTTATTTGAATCTACATTAATCATTTTCAAAGATTTTTTTTTTATATATTTCTTCAGAAGATAATAAATAATTTTTTGTTTCTTCAGTTTACATAAATCATGGAACTCTTTTTTTAGATCAAACAATTTTCTCTTCCCAAGTTCATAGGTTCGCAGCCCGGGAGGAGGCTTTTGGATTTTTTATAGGGTGTAAAAAATCCTTAGTTATGCCGTGCTTCGGATGCCAAGTACTCGTTAAATATCCCTATCCTTATTATACCGAAGTAGGTACAATTCAGAAAAATTATAGGATAACGACATAAACGAGATGAGTGCACATTGTCATCTAAAGTTCTATGGACACCTAGATAGATTACTTTTAAAAAAACTAAACGTTTATGGCTATTTAAACGTCAATACACAGGATAACTGAAGATGTTAGGAAAGATTTGGCCAAAGTAAGAATTGAAATGGCAAACACCTGTTTAGATAAGGTAAAAATACATCCAGAGATATGATTAATACGAAGAAATTTACATTACAGAAACCAAGATGAAAACCATATTCACCGAATCAATAAAATAGAGCCAAAAACTCAAAACGAAACATTAACATTTATAAGAATGCAAATGGAAAAAAAACACAAGCAAAGCCTTATGTTTCAAATCTGGGGTAAAAACAAACAATCACCAGTCGCGTCATAATCGCCCAAATAGGCTCAAATGAGACCTCAGGTTATGAGCCTATTTGAGCGATTATTCGTTGGGATGTATTGCACTTCTTCTTTGAGATGTGATTGATCTTACTCTTTTTTGTGTCTTGATAATGCCTGAATGGGCGAAACGCCGACTGGTAATTGTTTGTTTGTACTCCAGATTTGAAACATAAGACTTTGCTTGTGGTTTTTTCCAATTTCATTCATATTCACCGAAGTGGAAGAAAAATGGAAGGACTTTGGGAATAGGATGAAAAAATAATGGGAAACTAAAAACCCGAAGTAAGATTGAAATCGGCTGCTTATCGTACTACATTTCCGCGTATATTCGATATTAAAAAAATATAAAGTGGTATGAAATGTATAATTTTATTTTCTAGTCACGGGAAACAGAAAACTGAAGAATTCAGGGTTTCCCCCCCCCCAAATTACAAGTTTTCTAATCGAAAAATATAAAAATAATTTTGAAGATGATCTCAAATTTCATCGTTCTTTTCTTTACAGAATCCGATTTCTTCCTTTCTCTATTCTTTATTTCGTCCTGCAAGATCTTGTATTTTAGCGGATAGGAAAAGGTAATGTACCCGGGTTGGGAATAAGACCTGGAGGAACCTGGATGAGGGAATGAGGTTGAGTAATTAGGCTAACTAATTAGCCCGAGGATGTAGCTCGCTCTAATCCGGGGCGGGCTGGCTCTACCTCCCCGTGTAGGAGGGTGCGGTTATACCGGGTGTGTAACTGTGAATATCGTATCTAAATAATGGATCACGTAGAGCACCTAAGTGTAAATTTGCTGAAATCTTTGCATTAAAATGTGGAATATACTCTGCTATATAGGGAAATAATCTAGGATAATTATTATTATAATAATAAGGATATATGCATCAAAGTCTAATCAATTTAAAATATGCTTTATCTATTTTAAAATGTAAATATGAACGTCAGTTTTTTTTATATGTGCATAAAAAATATATAAATGTTAATACAGCGGCTAATCTCTTCCACTAAAATAAGACTGGCCATATGCTACATGTTACTTGTTTTGATGTAAGATGCAGAGGCGTGGACATTGAAGGGAACACTAATGAAAAAGATGTAGTTTGAGATGAGGATATACCAGCGCAATTTTAAAATATCGCAACCTAAACATATTACCAGTATGGAAGTACTACGGCGGATAGGAAAGGAAACATCATTCAAAATTAAAATGAAGAAAATTGAATCTCTCGGTCGTCTAGTGGGACATGACAGATACCGACTGCTACGACTAATAGTCTAGGGGAATATAGAGAGTAAGCACGGACCATGAAGAAGACATTCGTGGCTCCACAACTTACGCCAGTGGTGTGGACTGACATCAGTCCAATCATTTAGAAATATGGCAAACAGAATTAAAGTCGCAACGAGCAGGGCACATGAAACAAATAAAATATGTGTGTTAATACAATACAATTATAAAATCCACAAAAAAACATCTTTCAGCCTTTAAAATGCCGAAAAATAAAACTAACCACTCAACGTTTCCCCAAATGAGGCACCATCAGGCACGAAAAGATTCCCATTAATCTTCAATACCAAACGAAGCACATCTCACATTAGAGGCCGAAACCTCTCCAAAAGTACAATTGAATACTCATCAATCGAATTCGGACAGTGCATTACATGAAGTGTTTATTAACTAATGAAAATATGTTCATAAATTTACTAAAACTATTTTAGTATAATAACACTTAATAACACTGACTCAAACCAAGAATGTGAGTCGTAAGCGCAATAATCTGATTTTATACTACAAGTCAAACGTACTCCGTGGTATGATAAATGGAAAATGGCCGAGTTACAATAACCTATTATCGGATTCCGAAAAGTTTTCATGTCTTCTGTGCGGCAGAAGTTATAATAGATAATGAGATAGGGAGAAGGTTTATTTTGCCATTACGAGGATATTATAATTTTTTTAATATTATTTATAAATTACATTATAATTTTTTTATCATCGTGACAAAAATGAAATACTATTTGAAAAAATCAAAATAATAGTTGCAAAACTTATTGAAGGTCGCGTTAAAAAACATGGGCATAATATGAAAATGATTTATTTAATATATATATTTCTGTATCCTATACATACTTTTCTATATATATAATATTATTGAATTAAAACCATGGATGGCCATGTTTTTCTTGGAATCACCGCTAGATGTCAGTGCTAGAGCAACGATAATCACACATCCTTTGTGAGTGAACAGGTAGCGTGAGTGGTAGTGGCGACTCTTTGATGTTGTTTTTGCGTAGTGATTTGTGACAATGGAAAAAACTGAGATTCGAGCAGTGATTAAGTACTTTGTAAAGAAAGGTATGAAAGCAAAGGAAATTCATGCCGACTTTCAGAACACACTGGTGGACTCTACTCTTTCATATTCGACTGTTGCCAAGTGGACCAGCGAGTTGAAATTTGTTCGGGAGAGCTTAGATGATGATCCGCGTACTGGACCGCCAAAAAGTGCTACGACCCCAGAATTTATCACAAAAGTGCATAAAAAGGTCATAAAGGATCGTCGACTGAAAGTGCGAGAGATTGCTGAAGCTGTAGGGATGTCATCTGAACGAGTATATCACACTTTAAACAAAGAATTGGGAATGAAAAAATTATGCGCAAGATGGGTGCCGCGGCTCGTGACTTTGGACCATATACGCACCATATTGGAAATGTCCGAACAAAATCTGGCCAGTTTTCAGCGCAATCAACAAGATTTTTTGCGCTGGTTTGTGACTACAGATGAAACTTGGGTCCACTACTATACCCCAGAGACAAAACAGCTGTCAAAGGAGTGGAAGCATGCTGAGTCACCACCCCCAAAGAAAGCAAAGCCAGTAGGTTCGGCCGGAAAGGTCATGGCCTCAGTTTTAGGGATGCAAAAGGCATTCTACTGATAGATTATCTTCCTACTGGCCAAACAATTACGCGAACCTCCTAGACCAATTATAGGGAATGATTCGCGAAAAAAGGCCTGGTTGGCAAGGAAAAAAAAGTCATCTTTCATCAGGACAACGCCCGCCCACACATGTGCTATTGCCATGGCAAAACTTCATGAACTGAGGTACTTTCAGACTTTCATCTCTTCCCCAAGCTGAAAATTTTCCTAGGTGGACGAAGATTTCCTAGAACGGAAGAACTGACAGCCGAATTGGAGAGGTATTTTGCAGGGCTGGAATCTCATTTCCGAGATGGGATCAAGGCATTGGAACATCGCTTGACCAAGTGCATTGGTGTACAGGGAGACTATGTTGAAAAATAAAAGCAGTTCTACCGAGGTAAGACATTTCTTTCTAGTACATTCCGAGAACTTTTCAAACCACCCTCGTAACTCGAACCCTCATTGTTGTATAATAGAATATTTTTGTCTTTTGAAGTGGAAAACAAAATTAATTAAAATATGTCTTCCTTATTAATACAATGTTTTACGACCCATTTTTATTAATCAACCTTAAATGTAAAATATTATAACTTTATAACATTTTTATATAATAGAGAGATTTTAAAAAAATGTTCAATTCAGATATGCGAGGTAAAATTATATAATTCCAAATAATTAAATAAGAGAACAAACTAAACAATTTTTCATCCTGCTGAAATAAATTATAAATTGTTTTTGTTTGTTTTTTTAACTCAAATAAACCTTTTAGCCATGATGTAATTCTAAAAACAATGAGAGATGAATAAATAAAAAGTGTCAGGGATAAAAGAAAGATCTCCATCTTTGACATTGAAGCGACAATGAATAGTAATGGCGGAGACATCACTAATAAAACGCCCAATGATAACATTGTGAAAAAGCTTTTATCAGTTAAACGAATATCCATTCTACCTTAGATCTGTTTTATTTTTATTTTTTGCTAATGGAACAATAAATGTATTGAAATTCACTGTTCACCTATCTTATTTAAAAAAATGTAAATAAAGGTCATATAATTCCAAAAAAGAATAACTCGTAATTTATAGAGATATATTAAAATTCATAGAGATTAGGGTGAGAGGACAGGCATCCCAGAAAGCAAAGCATGTGATATAATTAATAACAGCAATGAAATCTTTCCTGTTTATAAAGCTGAAGGAAGGAAAACTGAGGCAGAAAAGAAAAATTTGGATAAACTATTAGTGTCTGAAAAGTATATAAACAGAATACAAATAATGACTCGTAACACGGGCCAAATTATCCATTACGTAAATAATGAGTAGTAATAAAAATATTTGTCAAATTTATAGAAGTTTTTGTTGTTTATTCGACCTCACTTTATGATGCTATGGATAGTCGAACGACGATACACCGGGTGTCATAAATTTTATCAATCCTGTTATAATTAGAATAGGGTCTTTAATGAGCACTTGACACCACACAAGCTCGTGACCGCTATTTTACGTCCTTTCTGAAGGACGGCCTAACCATGGATTTTTTACTCCGTTTTAAAAAAATCCTAGGACCGGCTCCCGATCTGCAAACCCGCGACCTTGAGTAAGAAGGTGATTGCACCACTTTTTTTCCGAATTTGTCTCACTAACATGATTTCGATACATAATTTACTTTAATTATTTTTTATTATCACCCACAAATAAGATTACTCATCATTGAAAGATATGGATGTTGATAGAATCTGAAAAATAAATAAATAATAATCTATAACGGTGCTGGTATTAATATTGCCGGAAAAAATATATATCTCGTATAAGTTTGATTGCCATGGTATTTAATAGTCCCACAATAAGAAATGTAAACAATATTGTTCATAGATTTGGAGTTAAATGTTATTTTTTTTAGGATAAAAATGGTAAATATTAAATTCAAATACTGAGTTCTGCCAAATAAAAAAGACATACTCATTCTTCTTCTTCGACGGCACTACAATCCGAAGGGGGCTAAATTATCATGTTCAATTCTAACGCATGCAAGATCCAACGCAAGCTGCTTTCATCCTGTTGTATTTAGCCTTCTTTATGTCATTCAACCATCGTCTCCCAGGGCGCCCTCCATTTTGTTTCCCATTCAAGTTTCCCATTATTCTCTTCGGCACCACCTTCTACTCTCTGCACATGAAAAAGGAAAATACCCTTAATTGGAGGTGAAAAAACTTGGCGGTTGAGGAAAGAGGACCAATCATCTGCCTGCCCAACTCTCGTCCAAGAAACAGTACAGTCTCTACCATGTACTGAACGCTAAACGCTCATGGGTTGTAGTGGTTTTGTTTCATATAAACCTCGAAATACTGAAATACTGAAGTTCGGAACGAATCGGGCGCTTCCGTCACAAAAATAATACATTATTGTAGCTTTTTCCAAGTTTTCTACCGTTGTACCATATAAGTTGAGTGTAATCAGATAAAGTCAAAAATAAAGTTTATCACTTGTAAAACTTTGTTTTGTTCAATTTTTTCGGTCCGCCTCGATGTTTTTCTATTTCATCCGGCCCTCCCCTTAAAAAGTTTGCCCATGTCTGTACTATACCATATAGAAGTAAAGGAAATCTTAGTTTTTTGTAAAAATAAGAAATCTGCAAATCCTCTGCCTTTCAATGTCGCATTGAATGATCATGCAGAATTTTCTGCCATCTTTGTATGATTTCCATTCCTACTCCGTCTCTCTCTTATTATTTATTCAAAGCTTTTTTCTGGGATTTCTCCACAGACGTTGCTTACACATGGCCATAAAATTTCTCAATGTGAGGTTAACATTCAGCTGCATAGGTCAGTGTAATGATTGGTTCGTAAACGGTCTCCAATTCTCTTTTTCTTATCACGGCATTGCGGAGTTTCATGAATAGATTGTTTTCCTTCATGTTTCACTTAAAAAGAAAATTTCATATTAAAAATCTTAACGTAGGGATTTAAAATTATTGCAAATAAAATCATTGATGCATACAGTGGGATAGAAGGATCAATATTTAAGATCAATGATACCTTTCATCATAGCTAAATATGGCCAGTTCTTCAGAACAAAAAGTTTAAACCTGTAACACTACAACCCCTCATGGGTTCATTATTCAGTAAAGACTGTATTATTTTTAAGACAAAGGTTGTGCATGGAGGTGACTTGTACAAGAATACAATCGACCTCCAGGTTTTTCTCCCAATTCCTGAATCCTTGCATATTAATTATCCACTCAACCAGGGTGCTAGCCCGTTCCCAGAATTCTTCCCCAGTCCTTCATTACTAAGTAAAAATATCCAATGTAAGGAGGAAGATTTGGGCTAGAAGTAACAAACATACACTTGGAAACGGAAGGAAAAGAGCCTACTTGTTGCCTAACCAGTTGCTCCTCGCCTGTTGCTCGCTGCTTGTTGCTCTCAATTCACCTCACTTGATTTCATGTGCTAGAAAAATATCCTCAAACCGTTATTAACTTCTTTAGCGATCTTGAGCACCTCAATTTCCCTGGTAATCTTCCTTGAAACTTTTAAAAATCTGAACTCTATTCCAAAGTGAATCCGTATCAACTAACAGATCAAGTATTGGGAAGAAATATACTCTACTAAATTGGAATACAAATGCAATTTTTAACATTTTTTGGCATTTTAACACTCATACAAAATTGAAAAAAATATCTAGACCCTTCTGCCAAATTTAAGAGAACATTTAAAAATGAATAAATAAGTTAAACTAAGATTATATTACACTTTTATTAATCTTGTACAGAACAGATGTTCATCTTTGGGGGTAATAAATTCGGGTTTATGGTGTTACTAAACTGTACAGTGAATGTTTTTCAGTTTACAAGTCGTCTTGACCAGCCTTGAAAGATTTTCCAAGAAGGGTTTTCATCGGTTTTGGAGATTAATGGTTGATTAAGACCGATAATCGGCAAATATTCCTTACTAATACCTTTGCAGTTAAGATGAAGATACTAAGGGAGAATACAAATTAATGACGAAAAAATATTGCAAATTTAGTCTAAAATTATTCATGACGCGCTTGGAGTAACGTAGTTAACGAAATGTAGGTGGAAGCGTACGATTTAATTATATCAGCCAAAACGTTTTAGAAACTTTTATAATAACAAGTCAGACTGAGCTGGTAGGTAGCACAAAAAAAGTAGATCTCTGCTGAGTTTGCCTTGAGTCAACAAGTTTGGCGTAATCGCCATGATAAATATTTCATGTGGACAACACATCGCTTCTTTGTAAGGCCATTAAAATGTGATTCGCTCAAAATGTGATTCAGAATCGAAATAAATGAGAGCAAGAGCATCATGTATAACTAAAATTTAAATAATTATAAGAATAATTACTGTAAGAAGAACCTAGATAGATAATTTTTAACATGAATCTTAAAGCTCCATCTAGCGATAATGAAAACAATAAATTATCGATTCTAGGTGATCAAATTACCGCCTTATCCGAATTTACACCGTGCACAATTTCGAAACCTGCGGTAATCAATGTCATTGTCCATATGTTTAGTTTCATAGTTACCATATAGTGACCCCAAGCCTGGATATTTTACTATTCAGATCCATATTCAAACTTTTTTCGTCGCGTATCATCCTTCTAAATTCGCCCTAAAGCGTCAAATTTAATGATACAGGAGAAAATGAATTACCTTGTTCTAACTCAAACGAAAAATAAAATTGTTCTACGAACTCCGAAAAATAATTAACGATTCTGGCTCTAATGAATGTGTCGGTCATACACATCCATAGAAGATTTATTAAATTCTTTGGTATACCCTGTTCAATCAATACTTCTAATCACTTGGTAGTCGACCCAATCATAGGCTTTAAAAAAAAACTAAACTAAAAAAAAAAATATTCTGACATCAACACAATAGAGTTTATATGTTCCATATTTATTTCTTTGAAACCTGAATGATGAATCGGATCGAAATGAAACGATAAATCAGACTAGAACACTATTTGCTCAGCATTCGAGTAAAGGAGTACTTTTTAGCGTTTTTGATAAGATAAGAAAGGTGCAGCCGATAAAGATTATTTGGATTTTGAGTGCTAGTGATAATAATGAAACCCAACGGAGAAAACATATACAGACCTTGGAGTAGCGAAGACCAGGACGCTGCGGATGATGATGATGACGATGACAGGGAGGAAGCGAGAAGTCTGCTCAGGAAGAAGAGGTTCAACATGGAGCTTCTCTGCGCCATCGTCGATCCTGATCACACGAAGAATGAGATAATAGAAGAAATTAAAAGGTAAGAAAACCATTAAATTATACAATAGATTCACAATTATACCTGAACTTTAATATAAGTTAGTGTAGTGTTAAGTTAAACCTTATGGAGCTGCGTAGATCAGTGGATTGAGTGCCGAGGTTTAATACCGAAGGTCCCGGGTTCAAATCCGGCTGTGGCAGATAAAATATTGAATCTATTAACAGCAGGGGCTAGATCCTGTGGTATCTTAAGGGTAACCCAGCGTCTATAAATTGGGAAACTTATAAAGGGGGGAAACCTGGCGGTTAAGCGTGATCTCGGACAAATCAACTCACTGCACAACCGTTGTCCTAGAAACAGTATAATCTCTACACGAACTAAAACCCAATGCCTTCATGAGCTGTAATGGTGGCCTGGGAAAGTAGCTGTTTCCAAATTAGTATACTGTGATATGTTAAGAACAAAATAATGGATAAGTTTATAGTAATATACTCATCTCATTTGGCCTGAGACAATGTTAACGTCTTGTTATAACTGTTGTAGTCAATGAAATCTAATTTAAAGAGTAAACAACTATTTAAATATTTATTTAAGTAAAAAATGAATCAGTAAAAAAGAAAATCCTATAACGAAAATATAAATAAAGTCAACAATTATTAAGATTCGTGTAAAACGTAAAATAGCATATAAAAATGTTTAAAATTGGAAGATTAATGGTTATGATCTCTGGTTCTAAAATGTACTTTTACAATACAACAATGAAGAACAGCTTAAACATAGGGTATTTTTATATTGTGGTCTTTGTGAACAAGGGAGAGTTACGGCAGCACAAATAACAAAATTTCCAACAAATTTAAAGATGAGATCCAAAATCAATGATTAAAAACAAGATTGGAAAAAAAAGTGACGTCATTTTTTTTTGTGATTATTTGTCTTTTGTAAGAGGTAATTGAAATTGACAGTGACTCACTCATATTCTGCAGATTCCAACATATCCCTGCTAGACATTATTCTTGCAAGGGAAGGTTTCCATAAGTCCAGATCCTTCGCACCAATACCTACTGCAGCTATATATTGTTTATAATAGTTTACTTTTTTAATTGTTTGATAATTTTATTATTAATTATTCTTCGATCAATCCTGATATAAGGAACTATTTCGAAAGCACTGACGATTGATCGTGGCCTACGTACACCCATGTCCGATCAGTTATCGATTCCAAATATAGATGATACAAGCAATAATTTATTATACGCCCTATCGACATATGCTTCAAAACGAAACGGCATAGCTAAAAAACATAGATTCAAAAAAACCTAATCAATAAAAACCATCCTCAAGGTAGTATCCTTGGCCCAATCCTTTATAGAGTTTATACAGCTGACATCCCAACTCATCCTAATACTATCCTTACCACGTATGCTGATGATACATGTGTATTAACAGTCAACACCAATCCAGTTTTGCATCCCAAAGCCTCCAATCCCATATCATTGATCTTGAAGAATGGTGTCAAAACTGGAGAATTAAAATAAATTCTCAAAAATCCCATCAAATCACTTTTACCTTACGTCGTAAACCAATGACTTCCTGTACTTCAGTATCCTTTAATAACATCCCACTTGTGCCTGTAGAACAGATCCGATACTTAGGGTTGCATCTTGACAAACGATTAACCTGGAATCCTCATACAAGACTGAAAAGACAAGAAACCGCTCGACGTTTCAGGCTACTTCAACACTTATTAGACAAACGCTCTAAGCTCCCATTTAACTACAAAAGACTCATCTACGTGACCATCATACGACCTATTTGGATTTACGAAGTAGAGCTTTGGGGCTCCACTAAGCCATCGAATTCCTCTCGTATCCAATCCCTACAATCCAAAATCCTTCGTAAAATCCTCAACGCTCCTTATTTTGTTAAGAATAAAGTCATCCATAACGACCTTAATGTCCCATTTCTTGCTGATTTGGCCCGAACCCGCTATCTATCCTTTCATAACAAACTTCATTTCCACTCAAACCCTCTAGTTTCAAACCTAGCTTTCTCTTCAATTCCCGATACTCCTCCGAGGCGTCTGAAAAGAAGATGGCCACGTGACCTTCTTAGTTGAACATGCGATTTGAGTACTACCAGTGGGTAGTTTCTCTACTTGTCATTATGTATCACTTAGCCTATTTACTTGTTATATTATTGTAATATAGTTGTAAATATCAATAAATAAATAATAAAAAAATAAAAACCATGAAGATAATCGTCTACTCAAGTCTGAAACAGAACATTACACACTGTTTAGCTGTATACCTAAAATTCAAAGATTCTTGGAAAAAGAAAAGACCATGGTTGATCATCGAAAATCTGCTCAATACAAGCTGGGTGCCTGCACATGTCGGTATAACGGGAAATGAAATGACAAATGAAGCAGCAAAAAAAGTCTCCTCTCTCTCTCTCTCTCTCCCAGATCTTGGCAGGTACTATTAAACCCATCGAAGCTCTCATCCCCAGTGGAAGGATATCAAGATATGTGGGACAAGAGCCCTCCAAGCGAACTTAATCTTATAAAGAGAGAAGTAAAACCTTGGAAATCTTCTAGTCGCAAAATCCGCAGAGAAAAAGAGGTTCTTACCCGACTAAGGATTGGGCATTCATGATTGTCTCACTCCCTTCTTGTTAGTAATGGGGTACCATCAAAATGTCAATACTCTAATAGTATTCTAACAATAGCCTTTCTTCTTCAGCAGTGACCCAACTGTAGTAGTAACGTGAGCGAAATAAGCCTCTATGATGTGGGTGCCCAAATTAGAGGGAAAAATCTGGTGGCTGAGGGTGATTTATAATAATAATAATAAAGACTTTATTTATTCTGGGACAAGTCCCTTTAGAATATCAATACAGGAATAGTGTAAAAACTAAAATGTCTTAGAGTCAAATATATGACATTACATTAATTAATTACAATTGAGATTAATAGATCAGGAATAAAAAATAAAAAATTAATTTACAAAAATTTATGAATTACCTCCTAAAACAATAATTAAAGAAAACTATTTCTTAAAAAGAAGAAGCAATAAAGGAAACAGAAATAAGATAACAATAATTATAAACAGAGAAATAATTGACAGTTACATATATACCTACATATACACATACACACACATATACATACAAGTTTTTGGAAACAAAATTACAACGAAAAAAGAAATAAGATAATGAAAGAAAAAATATAAACAAAACTAACTATGATAACTATAAAAAATAAAATAAGTAAATATAAACATATGTGACTGAAAGTGTGAACAGCCAAATTAGCAGAGAAAGAAAATGTAAGTATATACACACCCCAGTCATCCTGGATAGGCAAAATTTAGAGCTCCCACTGTAGCATCGTCCGATTAGCCATAGCAGCATAAAGTGACGTTAAATGAACAAACAACACCTCAGTCACATACAATTTAGGACAAATCTGCACAACCATTATGTAAGAAATAGTACAGTCGCTGCTACTACTGTGTACTGCTACAGTTTATTTTATTTATTCTATTTTACTTTTTAATTCAAACCGATAAATAGATTGGGCTGAATACCTTGATGTTTTGCGTCTTAAAACGCAACGCCAATCAACCAACCACACAGGTTAACTACCAATAGCCCATGGACAAGTTTATTCTTTAATTTATTTTATTTTTCTTACTCCGTTTTCCTCCATTGGGACATAAAAATAATGGACCACACAAAAAAGAAAAAAAAACAAAATGAGGAAAGGATATTTTTCCTTTTCAATTACGACCTAATCTTGAGAAATTGTTTTAACTCTGTGAACTGTACCTGAGATAGTAAACTGAGCATAGGACAGCAATTTGTTAAACGACCCTTGGGAAATCCGAAAATGTCTTGAAGGGAAGCAGAGCCCAACTGCTTGCAACTCTTGGACATGTAGGGAATAAAACACAGCCAACGAAGAATGTCGTCTGGATAGAACTGTGGAAAATGCATGCACTCAGTGTGTAGTAACTAACAATTAAAGGTTACATTAAATTAGAATATTACCTTTTCTCTGTTTATTTGATTCTATTTCGAGATGGGAAAATAACTACAGCTAATATTATCTATTTTAAGTGGAGTCTGAAATACTTTTTGATTACACAGCATTTATTTACATCATCTCAAGATAAGGATGTATGGTCAGTCATCAGTAAATATAGCTGAGTTTTTATTGGCCTTAATTAAATTATCATTGATGTTCGAAATAAACCAATGGGTTACAATTACTATAAGGATTAATAACAGATAAGATCTAAATAAATAAAACAAAAGATCTATATGTTACTGTCTGCTGAAATTCATGTGCTTCATATAAGCTTTTTTAGTCAGCGGATTCACAAGTTCAACTTGTTTGAAATGTGTGAACACAAAAACAAAGTAAAAAAAAATTAAGATTGGTGGTGTCATAAGCAGAGACTCTTTTCGTTATTATATTTAAAAAAATATAATATCCAAACAATTATAAAAACAGTCTCTTTAAATATAAAAAAATGGGGGAAATAGCCCTTATAGGGAAATAAATAAAAGCCCTTTTAGTTAAATTATAAATATTTTAAATCACAAAGCCACTGTTCCTGAGTTCTTTTAGCCCTCACAAAAAATATAGCTCCGTTTTTTTTTATTCAAACGGAATTCATCGAATTAAATACAAAACAAACTATAATTTGTTCCAATATTTCGATTTCAGGAGTAAGTTATTTCAAAATAGAGAGAGTAGTAAAATTAGATTAAGATATTTGTTATGAACTATAATTTTTTTAATCTATAAAACGGACCTAAAATATAAATTTAAAAAATTTCATTATTGTTTTTAATGCAAAATACTCAATACCTCAAAACATAAGTGTTTACAAGTAATAAATTGAACTTTAATTTCTATAATAACATAATACCTCTGATAAAACGTTAAGTATCAGAGAACAGTTGCCTAATTTGTTGAATGGTGCTTGTCAGTCTTGAGGAGGTTATAAAAAAATTATTATTATTGATGGAAGTTGGCTTTTATACCATTTTTTAGCTTAAAAAAGACAAAACATTAAAAAAAATTGCCAACTAGTTTACCTCCATATTTGTTTTTGTTGATTTAATTCAGTAAGACAACAGATTAAAAGTAGTAGGTATCCAATATAAAATATTTATTGCGATTTATAAATCTTAAAGACCGTATCTAATAATATAAACCCGGGCAAGGGGCTTAATGTACGTAAGGAAGAAGATATGAAATAAAACAATTTCTATCCCGTTACACTTTAATCTCAGCCGAGCTGGCTTTTCCGTTGCGCCCCTCGTAAATCAGCGAGATTACTAAAAATAGCCGCTGTAAATCAATCTCTTCCTTTATCTTCCCACCCCCACTTCCTCGGCTCAGCCGTGTCTCGAAGAACTGAGTCATGCTCATGTTTTTTCTCTCAAGAACTAAAGGTTGCATGAGAGCTCGTGCACAACGGAACACAGCTTATCTGGCGATCGTGTCGGTCATCGTATGGAATACAAATTGTACACTCCACGAAACCGGGGCTTACAATAAGGCATCACAAACTTAATAAGGTCATATAAATTTTCTAAAATTGTGGTGAACAGATTCTACCTTATTATTTATAAATTATTTTAATTTGAGTAATTTATTTATATATCTTCTGTAAATAGTAAAGACTGCGCCGTTTTATTTCTATGCCAATTAATTGTTGTGCAAGATTTGACCGAAGCACGCTCAACTGCCAGATATATCTCCCAATTAATTACAATTTATAGAGGCGGTCTGCATAGGGCTCACCGATGGCTGTTGTCAGATTACAATATTTCAGTTTAATTAGAGACAAATTTTAAATATTTGAGAGTTCCAATTCTGTGAGCCTTTAGACTTATTTAAATCGAGGAAAGTGATTAATGATTTACATGGATAACTGTAGAATTGTATGAATGTGTGTTAAGGGCGCTCTTACATTTTGAAACAATTTTGATCAATACCGTAGTAACAATTTATAATAAATGATTTTAACATCAGATGTGTTGAATACACGTCGATGTAGAATGCAATTCATACGAAATTTTTCCATTTAAAAAAACTGAAATTTTCTTTATTTGAAATAATTATTATTTTCTGCTTGAAAGTATTAATAAAAACTGTGAAATATCAACTATGTAAGAACTTCATGATTAACTAAAGAAGAAATATTTTACGAATTTCGATTACTATTGTATCTATCCACGGTGTAGTCACCTCCATTAGAATTAAATGCTAGTATTGGATATATTACGTTTGGAGACTTAAGTTAGATTGTTAATTCGGTTCCCTGAATTTGAATGGTCGTACCATGGATAGATTATACCGAACTCAGTGGGTTATTTCAAGGGATATATGCAGAATTTATGAGAACAAAATATATTATTGCTAAATGGCCTGTTTGGTGAAAGCTCGAATTATGTTCTGAACCGTTTTTGTGATCTGTTAACTATGGTGTTTATTAAATAAACATAAAAGCTGTATTGCCAGGGGAAGAAGGTCTTGTTAATGAAGTATGTATTAGAAGATATAAAGCCATATAAGAACAAATAAATAGGAAAGACAGTATAAGATTTCTGGTTATCGCTTCGAGCCAAGTTGTCATAACTTTTCATTCCCTTCCTTTTTAATATTCTCAAAAATAAAAATAATTTTACTACTGACTGTAAATACAAACAACTATTGGCATTATATAGTGACAATAGCTGACTTGAAGAACCGGCTTACATATACTGGTCACGTTATAATTCCAATCTTTTCTGAAACATTCATTTCTTGATGAAATTACAGAAATAAACACATTTCCCATATTATAACTCAGGGGAAGGTTTTTTTTAATATTATATATTGTATAAGAATATTAAAGGAATGAAAAGTTGAAACTTGTGATTTAATTCGAAGCAACAACTTATACAGCGGAACTGACACCCTATATTCAAATAATATAATTTAAATAGTAAATTGGTATCTAATGGTACAATAGTAGTAATTGTCATAGAACCATTTGGGATTCAATCACTGAGAGAAAGTGTTACATGTTAGGCTGTATAATTCTTAATTTTAATGAAAAGTGAGGGTTTTTTTAATCAAAATTCTATATCTATGAAGGATCGGTAAAATTTTAAATTCATTTCAGATGCCTGAAAAACGGAGCGTCATGCGAAGCGAGGTGCCAAGAAGAGCTGGTTACAGCATGCCACGTGGCAGCCACCTTCGGTGAAGATGACATCCTGACGGTCCTTCTTGAAGCAGGTGCCTCGCCTTCGGCTAGGGACAAGTATGGCCGGCAGCCTCACCACATCGCCACCGCGAAAGGTCACCTCAACACGTTGGAGCTCCTCGTCAGCAAGGACAAGGGTCTTATCAACTCTCAAGTCGTACCTCAAGAAGAAGACATTGAAGATATGCACTTGGATTCCAATATTCATAATCACGAGGAAATTACCTCACAGGTACACCTTGGACTTTCAAAAGGGCATTGTCATATTGAATTACGACAATTTAAATAACTAAATCTGTTTGTTACAGTTACCGTTGGTAACGGAAGGAAGCACCGCACTTCATATAGCATCCAGATGCGGCTTCATAGACATCGTCGACTTCCTACTTGATAACAAAGCCATCATCGGGATAAAGGACAGCCAACAACAAACAGCACTGGATGTTGCGGGACTGGACGCAGACAAGAGTGTACCCGGCACTATAGTCTGTGCCGCCGTCGCAGCCGACGACATACCCGTTTCGGAAAGCATGATGCCAAGATCGTTAAAATTTATCGGGAAAAAGAAAAAGAAAGAAACGTCCCACTTCATGGAACTATGCAGTTCATTCTTCAAAACAGGTATCCCGCTGTCCATACCTGAGCTGAGCGACAAGAAGGTAACGCCCCTCCACACAGCCGTTAAGAAGCAGGACATTTCAGCTATATATGAATTGATAAATCAAGGTTTTAAACTCAACACTCAAGATGACAAAGGCCGCACGCCAGTCCACTTAGCAGTCGAACTCCTCCTAACAGAGTCCCTTAAGATCCTGTTAGAAAGCGATAGCTCCGCAGTGAACTACAGGGATGGCAAAGGTAGGACCCCTCTGCACGTTGCTGTCGAGTACGAGTGGATGAAAGGCGTGCATTTGCTTTTGGAACTGAAAACCGACTTGAAAATTGTATCGAAAAACGGTGAAACTGTTCTTCACGTCGCAGCCCGGAAGGGGAATCCTCAACTATTGAAGATATTGCTGGATAGATTTACTACGAAGGTGAGTTGGTCCAAACAATCAGCTCATTAATGCACCATGTAATGATTCTTATAAATTGAACATTTCAAAAACATAAATCAATAACTTACTTAATGGAATAATTAGCCATCATTAGAAATAATAATAATCCATGGAATAATTAATAAAGTTGTTGCGTGACCCTAAGTGCGACCCTGATATAAACTATTTAAACAAAAAATTATTCAACAATATTGATCACATCTTCCCAACGCATATTAAAATATTTTTATATAAATACGAGACCCGGAACACAAAGGCCGGTAGAATATCAATACATTTTTTTATGGTTGATTAGAAATTATATTTTAGATTTCCCTGTATTTAGGTTTATTTTTAAAAATTGTAATGCTTTTTTTCCAGGTAATTAATAGAAGAGACGACGAAGGATATACGCCATTACTTCGAGCAGTTGAAAAAGGAAATCTTGAATGTGTAGAACTCCTTCTTAAAAATGTCGATGATCCCTATTTCAAGAAACATGTAAAAACTTCTAAAGACACCAATCCTTCAGCAACACTTCTGCACGTTGCGGTGAATTCCAATGCCTCAGAAGTTCTTTCCAAACTCATTTCGGCATTGCATCCGACGGAAACTTACTTGAACTTTTGGAACGACGAAGGGTACAGCGCCCTCCATATTGCTGCTAAAACAGGAAGCGTGGAGTGCGCTAGTATATTGCTCGCGACAACTGGCATTGCAATAGATCTCCTCTCTGAGAAAGAGCAACAGAGCGCTTTGCATTTCGCCGCAGCATCTGGCAACTATGAAATAATTAAGATGCTGGTGAAAGAGAGTGAACTCCAGGAACTGAACCTCTTGCACACCACCGACGGCAAAGGTCGAGAGCCGTTGATACTGGCAGTAAACGGCGGCCATCGGGAGTGCGCCATATATCTGCTGTCGAAGGGGGCAAACCTGGCCGCGAGAGACGGCGGCACCACCGCTCTGGACCTCATCTCCTACAAGCTCCATCATCCCGCCCAGATCCTGAGCAATCTCATGGACAGCTTCATAGTAAAAGAATCGCCTGAGGACACCCTCAAAGACGATAGTACAGGACTGGAAGTCATGTTGGACTTCACCATCCTCCTCGCGGATGTCCGGGACAATTCCCGTCAGTTCGGAGTCATCGACGCGATTAATAACTGCGCTTACGATCATCTTCAGCAAGAGATGTTTCTCCATCCGCTGGTATCGACTTTCCTCGTCCTCAAATGGAATCAATTGAAATACTTTTTCAAAATCCTAATGTTCATTTATATTATCCATATACTGTCAGTGACCGGAATGGCTACGATGACTTATGCATATCATAATCCGGTAGCGGCATGGACCTGCAAGGCTGTCTTACTCATCACCTTAGTACCTATCATATGTTGGGTTTGTATTAAAATACTATTAATTAATTTTTAAATGTATACAACCGACAATCAATAACGGAACATGCTAATTAACAATGCATTTTTGTGGCTTATGGACCGGTTAAAAATCCCATATAATGGATGCAATTGCAATTCTATTAGAAATAGTTATAGATAATACCTATTCGCTTTGTGTACCTTACCTCATCTATACAATTTTGTGAGTTATACACTGCAAAAGTTCATTTCCTAATATGTGCAAATGAGTTAAGAGCGAAGTATACAGAACTATACCGCAAAATCTTTGATAGAGAACAAGTTCCAATACAATGAATAATAAATTTTGAGCCCTCCTCCTTTCTCTTCCTCATATTCTTTTATCTTGTACTAATACTAAAGGATATTGCGATGATTTAAAGAAAATAAATATATTAATTATGAGCACAGGAGCTGTTAAACGCGAGTAGGTTCGAAAGATTCTACCTGCTGGACGGAGAGACCTGGGTGAAGTGGGCAGTCATCTTCACGACAGGGCTGGTGGCGATCCTACCCGGACTCAGCTGGGCTCGCTACCTCACTGCCATATCCGTCCTTCTCGCTTGGATAGAGCTCCTCTTCCTATATGCCAAGACCTTCACTCTGGGGCTCATCATTCAGATGTTCTTCGAAGTGGCTAAAAATGTTGTCGAGGTATCAATTTACTATTTATTATCAAGAATTATCGTACATCTTCGTACATCAGGCTTGAGGTGGATATACTTAATATTTTAATTGGTCAAGTGATAAGATAGTGTATTTAAGTCCAGAAAAGAAGGTATTGAGATAGCCCAACCTCCTTCCAAACACAAGTAATTAAGTTTTAAGATCTTGGATATGCCCCAGGAGAGCCCATTGACTTTGGAATTTAGTTCTCCATTGTATCAACTATACCTTAAACGCATAGCCTGGAATTCCTAAAACGGAGTGTTTTCATAGAGGATTGTAACACTGATTGAAACACAGCTACGACTCTATTCTCTAGTTCTATGCTTGTAACCATATTTGTATTGAAAGGTTGGTATTTATCTGATTTAGAATCCTCTAGTCCAAAACAAGTCAACATTCCTTGGCCCAAACCTTTTCTTTATCCTGAGCAACTATACAAGATTATCCGAAACCTATTATAATATTATGAGAAACCCATACACTAACCAAAATTAAAAGGAATTCTTTACCTAGTATCAGTTGTAATAAAAAAAATGCACAAAGATATTTTAGAGTTATTTTGAATGTTTTTACATAGAAATATTATCTTCGGAGAGGGTTTCCGCTTGTTCCTTCCTGGAGTTTTTAAAAGTAGGTCCTTAGATGGATCAATGACATTTAACAAATACCTAACGGAATTTATATATTAATAAAACATAATTAATTGGATATAGTAATAATTGTCAATAGCTCATTGGGCCATAGATTTTTTTGCATTTCAGTTTTATTTTTTAATGTATTCTTTCCTCCACATCTATAACTATACTTTTTTTTCCAGGTAATGGCAACCTTCATCGTTCTAATTTTGGGATTTACCTTCGCCTTTTTGGTTTTATTCAATGAGCAGGAACCTTTCACGGATCTCTGGACTTCGTTCTGCAAGGTGCTCATCATGATGGTGGAGTTGGATTACAACGGGGTCTTCTCGAAAGAGGACAACCAAGCTATAGTCTTCAACGTGTTGGTCCGCATCATGTACATCGGCTTCGCCATCCTCGTCGTGATGGTGATGCTAAACCTGATCCAGAGTATGTCCGTGAGCGACGTGGCCAAACTGGAAGCACAAGGCAGGTCCAAGCGAATGGCGAAGAAAGCTTCCTTCCTCAGCCTTCTAGAGAGTTTCTGTTATAACGAGAAACTGCTCAGCTGGCTCCCGGAGATCGTTCAAGTGAAGATAGAGAACAAGAGATCCGTCCCTAAGAAGATATATGTGAAACCAAACCAGCCTAAGAGCGTAGACAACCCGTTATCGGAAAAACTAAGAACAATAATACGAGATACCGTCTTTAACAGAACTGTTCCCAAAGAGGCAGAGAATCGGGATAGCAAAGTCGACCACCTTATTTCGGATGTGGAAAAGATGTACGAGATGATAAGAGAAATAAAAGAAAGTTTGCTCCTGCTACACAACCAATCTGACAAAATTTCATTTTGAAGTTTCCACAGATTGTGCATTCTGCAGGAGTGTATAACTTTAGTGATTAGAAGTGTAAATGGTTAGAGCTTAAGAGTATTTTTTATAGAATAATTAAATACGAAGAATTTTCAAATAGAAATGTCCCATGAATTAAAGTTATTTTCTTTCTAAAGAGTAGTTTTTGTTATATTATAAAATGATTTCATACCTAAGAATAGTATCTTAATCTAGAATTTCAAGTAATTTTTATTGGGGAGTAAGTTTTTAATGGATTACAACAAGCTTTGTTTTCAAAATTATAAATATACCAAATACTTTAGTGATGCCAGACACTTTATGAAGTGATAAGCTGATTTCACATAAACATTTAATTAGGATAGCGAAAAAATGTAAGACAAAATTAACTAACTGCTTGGTTCAACAGTTAAAAAAAAAAATAGAGTTAAACATTTAAATTCGAAATTTACATTAAGTTGAATAAAGGAAAACTTGGTGGTATTCTGTTACAGGTTAAAAGCGTGCTGTAACTAAATATTACACTGAAATTTGATCGAGATAAAGGTTAAAGGAAAAGTAATATCTTTGTACTAAATCGATGAGGAGTCCCTTTCATCTTTTCAGTAACAAGTAACCCTAGAGCTTACTACCTCCGGAGAGATAAAGGGTATTTGTTTAAAACTGGCTTAGTTCACTTCCCTTGTATACACATTTTCATTCAAAACAATTGTGGCCTTTTAATCTACGATACTCATAAATTTAAAACAGAATCGCTTTTTATCGTTTTACAGAAAGTTATGAAAAGTGGAGAATGTGAGTTTTAGATCTACATCCCTCATATGTAAAGGAATAAGAAATTATGCCAGATTCTAATACAAAAATAAGTGCATATCGGTCAGGTTAGATATCTTAGGTTATTGTTTTTTGACATATTGTTTTTTACTTGTATATTTAGAAGAAATGGTGAGGTCGCCGCCTGTACAGTCAATATCGTGATTTATAAATGACGTACCGTGGCGTCACTTAAGGGGACTTCAAATAAACCATAAACCGAAAAATCTGTTTCAATTTTGATCATAAAACCGTTACCGAGAAACCTTTTACTGATGGAACTAGGGCAATGAATGCTTAAAATTTATATAATACTTTGAAAAAATATTTTATAATTATAAGCTGATGGCTGAGAAAAACGACGCAAAAATCTGTACCACTGCTACCCATAAAGGGTCTTGGATTTAGTACATGGCAGAGACTGTACTGTATCTATGACAAGGTTTGAGCAGGAAGGTGATTTGTCCGAGATCACGCTCAACAGCCAGGTTCTTCAACCTACTAAGGACACCCACGTTATAGAGGTTGGGTGAGACCCACGAGGGTCCCCAGATCCCACAGGATCCATTCCTGACGGTTAAAAGCTAAAATAAATTATCGGCCACGGCTTTGGATCGGCACGGCAACTCAGTGCTCTATCCCTTATTGACTAAGTGTATTGTGAAAAGGTTTTAATTAATGAATTGTTTGTTGTAACTATAGAGGAAACTAGAGAAGGTCTGGGAGTATGATACAGAGGAACTTAAAGGGAACGATGAAGAGGTTTTAAGGGAGCTGTGACTGATATATAATAATGCCTAGGTTCAATAAGGTGGAGAAAATGTTATAGAAAGGTCACTGCTCGTTAAGGCCAGGGAGTCGAAGATAATGAAGGGTAAAGACTTCCATCTTACACGGAGCGAGCAAATAGTTTTTAAGACTTATATTCTAATTAAAAATAAATGAACAACTACAATTGAACTTAATTTAATGTATTCCTCTTACGATATTTAATTGCACCAAATTAGTACCGTTTTTATAAACAAAATACAGAATATTCAAGTCTTATATTTCAATAAGTTATAATTATTTTTTTTAAACGTAAGAGGTATAAGAAAATGATAATATAATATATAATTTTTTTAAAGAAATAAATTGGAAAAAAATTTTATATGAAAGCTAAAAATAATTATTCGATATTATTATTAATGTACTAGGTATCTGCCTCATTATCCTGTATGTTGCAAAAATAACTGGTTCATTTGGTCGCATTCTTATATAGACCTTACGGAAAAAATCCATGGTATAATATGCACAAAATTTATAAATAAAAATACAGGTATAGTTATCCATTTATTCCTACTTTATTTTAAGTCACTCACAGACATCCCAGAGGGAAAATATTTGATGAGTTCAATCTCATTTTCAATTTATTTTACAAAAAGAACGTAATTAAAACGATTTTCAAAATGCGAAGTTGAGAGTGACAATATTATAACCAAAGACCCGACACAAGCATACATATTCATACCGCGTTTGTAGCTTTCACAAGGACTTGGAAGGCCTCGTTTACAGGCTAAGTTAAAACGTTACACCGGCGGAGCAAGATCAAAGGTCGGGCTTGGTGAGCCATAACATTTCTCTATCGCAGTCCAATGGCATGCCCTAAGGCTAACTGACAACAGATGAAATTTTATAAATAATATTGATTGTTTTATCATACATCTATTATATGGGTTATAGTATTTGTAGAGGATTATATTGAACATATTAATAATCAAAACTGAAGCATATCCCCACAAAACAACAGCGTAAAAAATAAATTGTAATAATAAAAAATATTACAATTAAAGTGCGTGGTGGCCTTTGTTCGATTCCCAATAAGGATGATAATTTATTTATTATGTAATATCAACCGTGGTTCTACTTTCCGCAACAGAAACTCTTTCCTGCGAAACAATGCACCCGCGGAGTTATTTTGTAGTAGGTTTGCAGAGATTGCATGTTGATCAGATCACCTTCTAATTTAATCTTGCAATATTCAAATTATGTATATACAAAATGTTCCTGGGAGCATGGCAGTCTGTACTGTCTCTAGGACATCGGGGGAGCAGGGAGATGATTTGTCCTAGATCACGCTCAACCGCCGGACTTGTTCCCCTTAGTAATGGTACCCACTTTATAGAAGCTGGGTGAGCTCCAAGAGGGTCTTCAGATATTCTACTGGACTATTAGAAGATAGACTAATAAAAGTCACAGATATTCCCACGGGGTATATCCGTGACTTTTATTAGATTAAATAAATTATCTGCCGCAGCGGGATTTGAACCCGGGATCTTCGCCACAGCAAATCACTGCTCTATCACTAAGCTTCGACGCTCCCCTAAACATAAAGCATAAGAATACTCATACGGTGTATTATTCATTTTAAAAAACCACAACTTTTTTTAATGAAAACATCAATAAAAGTTTTGGAGGCCGATCCAATGAGAACGAAACCAGTTCCTAAACATCTAACTCGGAAAAAAAATGTATAGCTACTTTTCAGTAGACTGCGAGAGGTCTTGTAAAACTTAATGTATCACTAAAAAAAATCATAAATTTCAATGTATTGTATGGCGAACTAGGTGTATAAGAAAACCATTATTATTTACTTTTCGGAAATGATTATTCCTGTGTTTCGTGTTTTTATATTAAAAAATATTTATTATCAGTAATTATTAATGAGTTGATTCAATTAATTTTTTTAACTATCCATATTGATTATCACTCTCCATATTATATTTGAAATAGATTTACAAAAGAAATGACAGGAAATAACACATTATAATTTATAATTAATTATTTTAGAATTTGTTACAATGATTATAAATCACAACAAAAAAAATACCCTTGTTTTTTCATTAAGTAAGATTCAGATTATCTACATTGGTCTTAAGTAGAACCCGTGATGATATGGTCAAACTTAATGATTCACAACAGATTAATAATTCTAATTATTAACATCTTTGCCAACTTCCTTAAACGTTCCCTTGATCCATGTTGTAATAATAAAGTACCGAAAGTGTAAAGGATTCCAAAGTCTTACAACAGTTTTAAAAGAAATTTTTTTTAAATAAAATTCTTTTCTATGGTTAATAAGTATATAATTTTATACTAGCATTTAAATGTAGTTTATTTATAACTATAGGTCACCGTTAAATTAAATGGAATCTACATTTAAAATGAACAAAGAAAACACTGTCTCTGAAGAGGGGGTAAATAGACCACGAAACTAATGTCTTTATTATAAGTTATATAACAAGGATATCATATTGAATGTTTTTCTCAACAATGTTTATATGAAGAGTTTCCAAGGATTAAGAATAAGAATGTTCCTTTTTATAATAATATGAATTTATAGGACAACGGTTGTGGAGTGAGGTGATTCGTCCGAGATCACGCTCCACTGCCAGGTTTTCCCCCAATTAAGGATACCCACTTTATAGAGGTTGGATGAGCCCCAGGAGGGTCCTCAGATCCCACACTGTCCAACCACGGCTGTTGACAGACTAAAAAATTTATCTGCCACAGCCAATTTTGAATTCGGAACCTCCGACATAGCAACAAAGCGATCTACCTCCCTCTCACTAAAAAATGACATAAATAGTTTTGAGTAAGTGATATAATTAACACAAGACTACAAAATATTATATTAATTAGAACCACCATCTTGTCTTCCAGTTTAAGGGAACAAATAAGCAAAAGAGAATTTTTCTACAGTTATTCCTCATAAACGGCAGCTACTTGCATTCAATGTGTTTGTAGATGTAGGTTAATACAATAGCATTAGAGATAAAATAAAAATTACCACTTTTTATTTCCTGTTATAGAGATTCATTTCCTAGAGAGAATTTTTTTGTTATGTTCTATAAGCCGTAATGTTGAGGGAAGAGAGGCATCAAGATAGTACTAATGTGTATATTATACCTAACTCCCCCGCCTCACTTTCATATCACAAACCCCATCGTAGCAGTCCATCGTCCTGTGAAGTATGCCATCCAAACACGCATATTACTCGGTTTCTAACATAAAATCAAATAAGAATTCTAAGGATTTACATTTACCGGTAGTTAACTCACTGTTTAATTAATCTTTCATGTCTCAGGGGAATGTACTTGAAACCAGGAAAAGACTAAGAATGCGTATTGAAACAATTTAAAACGTAGTCCATTTTCAAGTATGATACTACTCAATAGCCCTAAGAAGACCTGCAATGTGGGTTGAAACCTCGGCTTCCAAATAAACAGTTATCCCGATACAGAGAATTTTTTTACCTATATCCGGACCATTTTCTTCCTCATAGATGTAGTTTCAGTAATACAATACATTGAGATTTGATTGCTTTAATTCGCGCCTCATATTTAATAGTAAATATTCGGCGTCAATATATATTCTTTTTTTTCCCCAGTAAGTAGCGGGGTATCTCTGTGGATAGAGCGCTGAGTAGTTATAATTATCTGACCTCTTGGGACTCGTTCAAAGTTGGCAGTAGAGAGTGATATAACAACCGTTGTCTAAGAAACAGTACAGTCTCTACCATGTACTGAACCCGAGAGCCTTTATGGATTGTGGTTGAACAGTTTTTTTTTTCAGTGGCCATGGACTATTTTTCGTTGTGGACACAAATTGAATGGGCACACTATTTTTTGTTATGGACTATGTTACGGGCTACTGGGTGTAAAGTTAATTAAACTATTACTAAATTCGAGATACTAATATTTATTACCAAATTAAAAAGAATACAATGAAATTATTAAAAACAATTAAATTATTAAACTAATATAAATTTACAATAACAATTCCTAAAGATTATAACCTAGGCCTAACTCTTACCTAATTACTAAAATAATCTACAAATTATATATGATATTAATAATACTAAATAACTTAACTATTTACATAAATTTGTACGAATAGAATAAAATTACACGATAGTTTATGACTAAAAATTAACGCTTACAGTCCTCTAATTAAAGTTCACCGACCGTAAGAGTCTTCCAATATGAAAAAGGGACACAGAGTTTATTACACTCACTTATCACTTATCACTGACTAGTTCACACTGCCACTGGCTGACTGTCACCGTTCACTGTCACAGAAGTAAACAACTTTACTACTGACGGCTGGAACTGCTGGCATTTTATATAGGCAAGGTTGGCTGGGGTGGGGGGCTTCTAGAATCTTCTCGACTGCGGATGTGGGACTCCTCGGCCGATCGCGATCTTTCTAAACTGTTCTTTAATCCCTTCTAGCTTATCTTAATCCCTTCAGCCGGTCTTTCTCTCTCTCTGACCGTAACATTATAATTATCTGAATAACCTCTTGGGACTCGTTCAAAGTTGGCAGTAGAGAGTGATATCACAACCGTTGTCTAAGAAACAGTACAGTCCCTACCATGTACTGAACCCAATACCCTTTATGGATTGTGGTTGAACAGTTGTTTTTTTTTCAGTAGTTAGATAAATTGCTTTATAGCAACTTAGCACTTTTTAATCCACACCTGTCATAGAATAAGAAAATAATAATAATTCATAAGTAACAGAAATAATACAAATGGATGGCATCCATGTAGGCATGCATATGTTTTTAAATGACATTATTTTATAGATGTTGTGGAGGGAAGCTGTATTGTTCATTGTTTTATTGCTGTTTTTTTCATTATCCCGAAAATTTCCAACGCAAAAGCAATTTTTTATGCGCATCTTTTTATAACTTTAGTATTCAGTTTGCGTTTTTCTGTTTAATTTTTTCTTATTATTTAATTTTTCTTTGTTTTATTTTTCTTATTATTTTTATTTGTCTGGATAATTTTTTTTTTCTGTATATGTATCTTGCAGAAAATAAGTATCATATTATAAACCACATTAGTCTGCTAAATGGGTCAGCTGTTTTCAGAAAGTCGAAAAGGGAGGGAAGCTGTATTGTGAGTAATGTTTTGAGATTCATCGTTGTTGAGTTATGTTTTTCATTGTTTAAACTAGCCTTGTAGTTGTAGTAAATAAAGTTTTACAGTCAGCAGAACAACTATTACTTCTGCTTAGACTATTATTGCTTTGAGGGACTAAACTAAGGCAACAAAATTTGAAAAGTTCTGTCAATTCTTACACCTCGTAAAACTTAATCGAGAACTTAAAAAACATGGGAGTGGGTAGATAAGAATATAGGATTCAAAAATTCTAAAGTTTCATTAAAATATAAAAAAAATGACAAGAAAACGTTTTTTTGAACACAAGCTAACTTTGATCCCTCAGTTGAGGAAGTAGAATATAAATCAACAACCTAAAGTTCAACACCAATTCTTTCTTTAAGACTATTTTAATTTAAATAAAAACCAAATTAGTCCCTTTCCTTTGAAAAAATAAACCATGATCATTAGGTTCATTAAAAACCTAAATATTTCACCACCATTTCTCCGTTAATAATGTTTATATCCAAACACATAAATTTGCAGAATAAACTACATATCATATTCTCAGATTCCTCGCATCTGATAGATGAGAAAAGTTCTCCAAGCGGATCTCATAATTTTGTCCCGTTAGTTACTCTACCACAGCTACCTTTAGTGGTTTAGTACTGAATAAGATTTTTTTTATTTTTCTTAATCAATATTTATAGTTGGTTATAGAGCTATGTAGAATTTGAACATGGCAATCCTTCTTCAAGGTTAAAGATTTAGTTAGTAAGAAAATCATTTATTTACAGATTTGTTCAATAAGTTATATCACATAAGTTATAAATCCCGTGGCAACATTAGTTTAGTGAAATACCGGGAAAAGTGCTAAGCCTCACCTGTACCTCTAAAACCTGTGAAGGGTCTGGGGTATATTGTAGAGACTTGTTTCTTGGGCAACGGTTGTCCGTGGAGTTGATTTGTCCTAGATCCGAGATTTCTCCCCTTATTTTGGGTACCCACTTTACAGAGGCTGGCTATGCCAAAGCAGGGTGGGCTAAGCCTCGCCACCTTCATTATTATTTTGAAGTAAAAAGAACACTGTTGTTGCATCCTAAATGGTATGTTTTTTTATTCACTGTCAAATTGATGCCATAAAATTTTCATTATATTTAAAGGTAATTATCGTTCGTGGCATTTTTGTGGCTTCGTTACTCCCAGTCTTAAAAAATGAGGGTAGAGTGAATTTTATTTTTGGTTTAAAAAAAAATCGCAAAAAAAAATATTCATGTTAGTTCCCATAAAAGGTGTAAAATAATATTTTTCTTTTAATTATGCTATTTTTTTTTTTAATTCTTCTTGCAGTCCTCACAGCAGTAGGCAACAAACGAAAAATATGTGTATTAAAAATCACATGTATGCAAAAAACATATGAAATAATAAATACCCCTGAATAGCGAGTTTCCTCTATTCAAAGAGAAGTGAGTAATTAAAGGAGCGAGAGATAGCGTTGCCGGCAGTCCGCTGCAGCAAGGCGTGAGATGGAAACCACCCTTCCTTGATAAATATTAAAACGTTATCACCCAAGTTAACCCTATTTTACTAGCGAGGGGCCAAAGGCCAATGCAAATCTGAATAACAAATCTTCCCTCAGTGTCACTTATTTCAGGTGTTTGTAGTCAGTAAACATCTTAGGGATTAAAAAAATAAATTAAAACTAATAAATAAATTATAAGTTTAGGTGGGCTTATACTTAGTCTTTTAGATTACACGAAAATTAAAAATTCATGAGTTTTTAACCCTCAATTATTTTTTTTATTTTTTGAATATCCATATAAATGGCATACAATATATTTTTTTTTACTTTTCTTAACATATGTACTATTAACCGTCAGATTTTTTCCCCTGTTATGGGTACCTACTTTACTGAGGTCAACTCAGGACGGTCCTAGATCCCGTACGATCCATCTCCGACCGCTTAAAGTCTAGATTAAATAAAAGTCTGCCAGCAGAGGGATTTGATCCCGGGACTTTCAGCACGGCAACAACGAAAATGAACGATCAAAAGCCCGTAACCAGCCCCCCCCCCCGACTATAAATAACCATCAAATTTAAATAATCGTTGTAGCTGATAATTTCTATATGTAAATTATTTAATGAAAAATGAATATCTGCATGGTAGATGAGCATTTCATTGAGGCAAACCAAAAATTTTAATTCAAGTAGTGTATTAAGCGAAAGTTGTTTAATTCGGAAGGAACGTAAGATGGAGGTATCAACCTGTGGGGTGTCTTGTACTCATCTCGATCCTAATTATACCTGGGTAGGCTAACTTTAAGACTCCCACTGTATGTAGCATATCTGATTAACCAATCGGCATAAAGTGAGGTTAAATGAATAAACAAATTGTTTTATGATTGCACCGCATCAGATTTTATTATTTATATTTATTCTTTAGAATCGAATCAAGAATTAAGTTTTAATACATCCCTACTCAAAATCTACAAAATTGTAAACAAATAAAATAGTTATTAATTTACGAAGATCGAATGAACTAAAAATTAATAAATTCGATGAGAGTTAAAGATTTTCTAGAAGTTCATGAAAATCCACAAATAAAAGTGGTTTTGCTTGTTGGTATAAAAATAAGAAGCATGACAGTTGATATAATAAATAAATAACAGTTGATATATAAATAAAAAAATGCTTAGTGAAGGTTCGATGCCGATACGAGCAATCCCAACAAGGATTATCTCCCACCCCTCCCGCAAGATCATCCTTAATCCAATCTTCCCACCTATACTTCGGTCTACCCCTTCGAACATTTACCACACGGCTCAGAGCTAATAATTTTTTTATATTAGATAAACATAAAGATTAACTATCAATACACCTTAGCGTTACACTAATCGGCTGGTTTAAGGACGAATTTATAATATATAACAAAATATTCCTGATAATGCGCTGTTATAACATAAACACCCCTATCGCATTCTTATGTTAAATTTTCGAAACTATAGTCTAGTCGTTTATCTGAGTTCTAACATAAAACCGCCCTGATGCAGTCCTGGTATCACTTACCGTTTATCGCAGCTTAGACATAAACCCTAAGAAAGAGTAGTTCTAAACTTGTTTACCGGGTAATAGAAGACGGTCTCTAGTGTCACCTCCGTGTCTTGAATAAACTCGGATCTCTATTATGGTATGCTTACCGAAGCTTTCCCCCTATGAATAACTTTCAATACCACTAGGTAATAACGTCACTTTACGTCAATACATATCCAACTCTAAACAAATTAAATTCTGATTTTAATACATCCGCTAATTTAAATAATGTAATTGTAGAATGTTACAATTAATTATTAATAGACAGAATTGTATATATAATGTCCAAAATTAGAGGGTTTTTTGTGTTTACGTTAGGTTAAATTTTAATAAATCCTCCCTTTCAGGAATTTTTTAAAGTACCTCTGTTACATTCCATATCCTTCCAGCTTTTTTTAGGCTCTCTGAGCAAGTAACGGAGTAATTAAAGCAAGGAGAGAATTGAAGATTTTAATCAAATTTAAAATTAAATTAATATAGGACATTGTAATCGTCATTGTCATTTTGGTGAAAAAATTACTAGACCATTTAATTCGTCCTAATCGAGCCTATTTGGAGTGATTTCAACATTACTATTTTTTTATAATTTAATTAATTTTCTATTTACATGGTACATATTAGCGTGAAAGACAAGTAGAGAAACTACCTAGTGGTAGTACTCAAATAAAAAGTTCAACTTTGAAGTTCACGAGGCCACCTTATTTTCAGACCCCTCGGAGGATTATCATGAATTGAAGAGGTTGGAATGTTTGAAACTAATGGGTTTGAGTGAAAATAAAGTCATGAATAGATTGATATGGGATTCGGGCCAAATCAGCAACAAATGGGACTTTAAGGGCATTATGGATTACTTTGTTCGTTACAAAGTAAGGAGAATTGAGGTTTTTACGGAGGATTTTAGATAGTAAGGATTGAATACGAGATGAATTCGATGGTTTAGTGGAGCACCAAAGCTCTATTTCGTAAGTCCAGAAGGTTCTAATGATTGTCATGTATATGAGTATTTTGTAATTAATTTAGAGCTTAGAGCGTTTGTCTAGTAAATGTTGTAGTAGCCTGAAACGGCGACTTCATAAGTTAAACTCATTTTTTTATGACCTGGTGATCCCAAAAATCGTTTTTATATAATAGAGAGAAGTTTTACATTGAATATTGTCATTATTTGTATTTATTCTTGAAGCACATTTCATTGTGGAAACAGCAGTGACTTAAGGCCATGATTGAGCAGTGCACTACCTGTTTTTACCCGAAGAGGATCTGCGTATTCGCTAATTGGGTGCAGCGCAATCGTGACATGAAATCGATTCGGATTCGTTGATTTTAGTACCTTGAATTTTTTTTAAACTATCCTTAAGTCATTCAAGGAGTTTTGAGAGCGGAGAGAATGATAAGAGATGCAAAAAAGTTGAATAATTCAGGTTTGTTGAAACACAACTCTGAATAATGCAGGGAAAAATAATCTGGGAATAACTCATATGAACTATATACAGGTGTTATACAGGGTGTTTCGGGATTGTGTTCTGTGTGATGTGTTCTCTAACACAAAATAATCAAAAAAGTTCATATTAACGTATATCTCAAACTCATTTATTAAACAGATACCAAATGTTAAAGATTTATTATTTATTTACTACATTAAGAATGACTGAACAAAGTTTAGCGTGTTTTATACAATTCAGGTTTTAAAGGTTTTAATCACCTGATAAACAAATGAACGATAAGGAATGACAAGTCGCTCGTGTGTTTCTCTAGTTCTGTGTGTTTTAGTGTGAGTTAATACTGTAAGACATTATCATGGGAGACCACAAATTTATTCAATTTTGCAGAACAACAGACATGCTTTTAACTTATGGCGAGGTACATAGAAACGGTGCTGCTGCTGTTCGAAGATATCGTGAAAAATTTCCTAACCGAAGAATACCAAATCGTAAAACGTTTGAGACCATTGAAAGACGCCTTAGGGATAATGGCATGCTTAAAACCTATACGAGTAAACGCCGGTCGACAAATATTTCGACGAACTGCAAACGTTGAAGAAGAAATACTCGATGCTGTTCAGTTATCTCCTACTACTAGTATCAGAAGATTGGCACGTCGTTTTAATGTTTCCTCTACTAGCGTATGGCGAACTTTACGCGAACAACAAATGTATCCATTTCACGTATTGAGTAGGCAAGATTTATTACCACAAGTGGTTAATTCGACAATGCACATGAGATCCTAACTTCCTGAACTGCATTTTGGTTACTAATGAATCTTGCTTTACAAGAAGCGGGATTCTTAATTTTCGAAATACCCATACTTGGGCCGAAGAAAACTCTCATACGACTGCTGTTTGACATTACCAACATACCTTTTCTTTAAATGTCTGGTGGAGCCTTCTACGCGACAACATCATCGGCCCCTTCATTTTGCTACCTAGGCTGTCAGGTATATCTTCCTTGCATTTTTTGCAAAATAATCTTCATGAACTCCTAGAAGATATTCCGCGGCAGTTGGCACGCAAGAAGAGCCAAGAAATCGGATCGTGGAAGCCGCAGTAACTATCAAGCACCATACGAACTATCCTGATGCTATACGAAGAGCCAGAGAAGCATGGATTCGTCGTGCTGAATGTTGCATTCAACAAAACGGAGGCCCTTTTGAACAGTTACTCTAAATTTTGTAATAATAATACATAAATAGTAATAATAAATAATAAATCTTTAACCTTTGATATCTGTTTTATAAATGAGTTTGAGATACATGTTAATATGAACTTTTTTGTTTATTTTGTGTTAGAGAACACATACCTAAAATAGTGCAGTACAATTCCGAAACACCCTGTATATAAAAATAAGACAAACCACAAATTTAAATACATCTAATAAAAGAACTAGATCTGCAACAACCCGTCAAGATCAGTTTTGATTTTCATACGTATGTAATAAAATGGATTACACCATTAAATGTTAAGGAGTAATTTCACCTTAGTTAATTTATTTATTTTTTTTACACAACTATAATTTATGCTCAACATTGTTAAAATTAATTTATAAATATAAATAGTTAATATTTAGCAGTTGTTATGATGAAAACCTAATGGGACGCCTCTTGACCGCCGCTGTAAATGGGACATGGAAGACGCCTCATTTCCTGTCCCCAATCCCAGTCTCATCCTCCTTAACCTCGGGGATATTTTGGTCGGGACGAACACCTTAACCGAAAAATATAAACGACGTTTTGGCATCAGTTGGTTTGAAGAAACTCTCTCAACAACCTATACCCGAATATGACAACACTTAACATGTTTATGGATCTTTATTACAAACTACTTATTAGAAAACTACTTTTCCATCAATAATATTATATATTAATAGATTTTGTGGAATAGCCGTATTTCCACTGATTTCCTCACAATGTCATTTTTCTCTTGCAAAGGAGCGTAGTGGCTCAGAGGTAGAGCGCTGAGTCGCCATGCCGAAGATTCTAGTTTCAAATTCCGTAGCAGGCAAGACTTTTATTTAATCTGTTATCGGTCGGAGATGGATCATCTGAGATCTAGGGCCCTCCTGGGGAACACCCAGCCTCTATAAAGTGGGTGAAAATCCCAATTAATACCCAAAAATAATTGGTGAAAATCTGGCGGTTGAGCGAGATCTAGGACAAATCACCTCCCTGCACAACTGTTATCCATAAAAACAATACAGTCTCTACCATGTACTGAACCACAGATGCGTTCACGGATTGTTGTCATACAGGTTTTTTTATTGGATTATGTATTATATATTAATATATTTTGTGGAATAGTCGTACTTCCATTGAGCTCTTGTCAATGTCCTTTTCCCTTTGCAATTTTATTTACCCTTTTATATGGTTTCTTGTCTTATGTTTTTTTACGATCGAGCCACTAAGGACTACGACTGTTTCAACTGCTGTTTTCTTTTTTTCTATATTGCTTTCATTATCTTTCCGTGTTTCTCTCATGTGTCCAAATTGCGCCTCTTTTTCTCTTTGGTCTTTCTTATTATAGAAATGATCTCTTCGAGCTCTCCGATGTCTTATTATTATAATATTGTTTTCTTTGTATTTTTTTAATTGTGGTGAGTACATTTTGCATTTTATATCAGCTGTTTTTCTAGTTGATGTCTGGTAACATTCCTTATGGTTCAGTATTTACATTTGGACCTAGGAGGTTGTGGGATTTTTTCTTTGGATAGTGTCTGACTATTTTTAGGTTAAGGCATGCTTTATTCGCTTTTTTTGCTTGGCTATTATCATCTTTCGGCCCTGGGGGTGTCTGAAATGGGCGAAATTATGACAGGTATTTTTGTTCCTTGTATTAATTTAGAGACTTCTGGTTGGAATTTGTCGACTAATATCTAAACAATATTTATGATTCGTTATATAGCATCAAAAAAAAAGAAGATTCTATATTTTATTCGAGATGTTATTTGTGGTTGAAAACAGTCAGATATCCTTTACACAATCACCCCTTCATTAATACTTGATCAGCTTCAAAGGAAACTTGAGATGTCAACTAGAATTATTTATCGCTGTTAAAATATTAATGTTTCATGCTATCAACGTTACAGATTCTCTAAAGAAAGTTAGGATGCGGCTGTACAACTTTAAGATTGCCTAAAAGTTAAATTAATCGAAAACTTGTGTAAATAATCTGTAAAGACCTGTTTCAATACAACCCAGGAGACGATATAATCATCCACGTTTAACAACAAAAATTATACCACTCCACCCCAAGACGGGTCTTGGATTAAGTACATGGTAGAGTCTGAACTTTTTCTAAGACAACGGTTATGCAGGGAAGTGATCAACCGCCATGACTTCCTCCCCTTAACATTACCAACTTTATAGAAGCTAGGTGAGCCTCAGGAGGGTGTCAAAATCCCACAGGACCCTTTCTTGGCTGTTAACTGATTAAATAATTCAAATCACTTTATGCTGCTATGGCTAATTGGGCGATGCTTCAGTGAAAGTCATAAATTTTGAATATCCAGGTATAATTAAGTAAAGGGATCTTTACGGTACCTGGCTCGGACTACGGACCGTCATTTACCGCCCCCTCCGAAGGACGGCAAAACTAAGGATTATTTACTCCCTTTAAAAAAATCACAAAGTTAAATAATTTTAATATTAATAAATAATAGATTGTTGTGCTAACCACTACCCCACTGTTTCAAACTTAAGCTAACCTAAAACTCCTCCGAAAAATAATTAAAGATCCCGATTTTATTTTATGTTCCGCTATGTACAGTCACAATTGACTTACTAACTTCATAAGCATTGACTGCTCAGTAAAAATACCAAACACCACAATAGAATCATAGTCCTTTTTTGAAATCGATATAAAGCTGATGAACAACTTCGTGGTATCCTAATTCTTTATCCAATATTTGACGTAAGAAAAAAATTGATCAATAACGGAACAGTTCCATATTAAATCATATCGGTAGTCCCCGATAATTTCTTGGGCATATACCGTGATTCGAATTGTTAGGATTAAGTAATTATCATTTGTATTTACACATTACAAGGTAAGAAATGAATTTTCCGGGAATGTTATCAAGTTAGTTAGTTTCATATATAATGTCCGTTTTCAACGAAACATTTATTTAGTAAAGAACTTTATGAATTCAAAACATTTTTACACAAAATATTTACCCTAATTTTCTATACATTTTTCTTAATGATTGATCAAAGTTTCAATCCCAGAAGTGAAATATTGAGAGTTTTCTGATACAATAAAGGCTTTAAATCCATGTTTGACTTCAGAATCATGTTCGAAAATTTACCCTTATGGAAGTTGTCCAAATTTCTGAAGAGATCGAAATCTGATGGAGACAAGTCTTGGGAACGAGGTGGGTGCGAGAGAGTTTCCTAGCTCAGGTTCGTTTAGTTTCTCCAATGTCTGTCGTGAAACATGAGGTCTGGCGTTGTCATGTTAGAGTAAAGGACCCTTCCGATTAACGAATCCCTGCAGTTGAAAATTTTTCAAACCAACGGCGAAAGGTCCGTTCGTTGCAATACTCTTCCCAGAACGCGGTGGTAATGTTTCTTGCCGAGTGTCCCAGTTTAAACTCATAAAAAAAAATTACACGAAATCGTTAAGCATGTTTTTAAGGTCAAATATAATATACTAAACAATGTTCTTTCAATTGTAGTGCTATTAAATATTATCAAAAAAGGGGGATTAGTAACAGCTCATTACAATCAGTAAACATAAACATAATAGACAACAGAAGCCCACTAATTTCATTTAGAATTTTAGAAATAATAAAAATGAACTTCTTAAATGAAACGACCCAATATTGAAGCCAATACTAACTAGCTGATTGACAGAACCCGCCGACGAAATTTCAGAAGACCAATCTGAAGGAATTGATAAACCCGGATATTTAAGATCAATTGAGCGGGATTAATTGAGTATATTGAATGTTTAATTAAATAACTAAGATATAGAGACGCAATAACCTTTCTCAAGTGAATTGATGGGTCAATAGTATATATATTGTGGGGAGGGGCAGCTCGATCGATACAGCAGGAGCTGCCAGGAGACGCTACCTGTGTGCCTTTCCGGCAACACAAAAACGCCAATCAAACCGTTGATGTCTTCCTACCAAAGAGTTTTTATGATTTATCTATTATAATTATAAAAACATAGGAAACGTATTGCAGTTGCGTACAACCTCTAGACGTTTTAACAAGATATATCAGGCAAAGAAAGCCTATTTTATAGGTATTCTGTGACACCCTCGGAAGGGGAGTCTTGAAATGTAGCTCACACATTTCAAACATTTACTTTATAAATATATTTGTTTAATCTAACGTTTGTGTATAGATGGTGATTGATAGGTCTAACGCAGGGGCCCCCAACCTTTCTTTTAACACGCCCCCTCCATTTCAAATGAAAGACTTCCACGCCTCCTTGCACAATAAATTGTAATGACTTATGATAAAAAACAATATGTATTATATATTTTTTTAAACACTTTGTTTTACTGTCACAAGATACAACATTATAAGTTTCAATTTAAGATAAAGAAGTACTGGTAATAGAAAAATAACTAAAATTAAGTCAGAACTTTTTTAATTTTCACCTGGTCTGGCGCCACCCCTAGCTTGCCTGCACGCTCCTCCAGGTTGCGTGGACGCTTTATCCAGACTCTAGGATAAGGAATTTGGGTCATATATTCTTATAACGTCATTTGGTAGATATATTTTTGAAAACATTTTTGGTTTTGTTAACCTTTTATTTTATTCTATTTTTTTAATTGTACAACTAAAACCCATGAAGGATACTGGGTTCAGTACATGTAAAGATCTGTTCTTTGTCAAAAGCAAAGAGCTAATTTCAGGTGTGGAAGATCAAAAGCGGAGAACTCCTAATATTAAAAAAATATGTTTACATATTTTTCGCTAGTTTAGTATAACTCCAAACTATGCTGCTACATGTCTCATGGTTTTAGCCCGGATCTGAACCTGAAGTTTCAGGAGCATAAAGCATTGCTTGACTAAATCAACGAAAAGTGTGAAAATGTCAATTTTTAAAATTTGAAGATATCTGCTTTTGATACTGAACGCCCATATAAAACGTCTCTCCGTGACATTTTGGATACTCGTTTATTCATAGAGTAGATACTACTACTAAATGAAAAGATATCAGAATATGATTCTATACAAATTGAATAACAGATCCTACGAAAACTTTATTAGAATAGAATAGAATAGAAAACTAACTTTATTCTGGAACCAAGTCCCTTTAGAATAACAATAATGAACAAATAAAATAAGCATAATATTCATCTTGCCAGAAGGCTAAATAATAATACAAATCATGAAGTAATCAAGATTGACAAAACATAATAAAATCAAAAATAGAAAAGAAAAAAAATATATGAATAAATAAAAAGTACGAAACTTGCCAGGATTTTAACTAATTGTCGCAAATAAATAAAGGTATTGATATTAAAAAAATAACATTAATACAACAGTTAACAACGAAATTGCTAAATAAAATAAGTGAATGGCATAGCATGCGATAAAGTATTTACAAAGTCTGTATCTTCTTTGTTTTGGGGAAAATAAACAAAACACGTAGGTAACAAGCTCGAGTATTCAATACTAATTTATTCAAGCGAAAAATTGACCAGCCTGGAGAGCGTCTTTTTGGGATGCCAAGAGATGAAGGAAAAGCAGTGATTTAAATGAAGCCAATGAAGAAGAATGGCGGATGAAAGGAGGGATTGAGTTCCACACAGTGGTGGAGCGGGCGATGAAGGAACGCTCGAATGCCTTAGTTCTGTGGGATGGAATGTAGAGATCGGAAAGGCGGGATCTTGTTTTGGGGTGCTGGACAGAAGATTTGAATTGTAGAAGACTATAGATATATGAAGGGTGTTGCGAGTTAATGGATTGGTATAGAAAAACACTAAGGAAATATTGTCAACGAATGGGAGGGAAGAGCCACTTTAACTCATCATAGTGATGTGACTCCCGGGATCGCCTCGGAGTACCAAGGACAAATCTAAAAGCGCAGTTCATTATTCTTTTTAAGCGGGCCTCCAGCATTTTCGAAAGGCCCCCCGTATACCACACTACAGTAGTCAAAGTGCGGAAAGATGAGGGATGATACGAGAAGCTTCCGGGTTGAATGTGTAAGGAGATGCCGAGATCGATGAAATAATTTCAGGGAACTAATTGATCGTCGGGATATTTGGGTGACATGGGGCTTCCAGGAAAGGTTTCGGTCAATGGTAATGCCTAGGTTTTTAACGGAGGAGTTGAAACTGATAGGGTGGTCGTTTAGGATTAATGTTGGGAGCGTAGGGATAGTTGTAAGGAGGAAGTTGGAACCTAGAACAATGGACTGGGTTTTCATTGCGTTCAATTACAGTTTGTTCAGCTTTGCCCAGGCACTAATCCTATCTAGGTCTTCCTGAATACTGGCGAACACAATTAGTATCTCAGAAGGAGGAAAGGATAAATAGATTTGGAAATCGTCGGCATATAGATGGTAGGAACAGTGGTGAACAGATTTAGGAAGATCGTTGATGTATCAGTTGAAAAGGAGAGGAGAGAGATAATATCACAATATATATTCAACCAATACACTTTATTTATTTTTTTATAACGCCAATATTTACTATTATGATGACTGTTATCCTCCACAAAACCATTGAAGGTTGATAGAACCGTAGGGACTGAACATTTTTTTTCAGAGTACAGTGTCTTGTAAATAATGATTAAGTATTATTTTGGGAGTTTTTTCGTTTAAATAAAATGCCAAATAATTTTACTGTAATTGATAATTATACTACAGTTTTAATGCAGGATTTTGTGTTTTCTTTAAAATACCCCTAAAACACCCAAATGTAAATGTCCCCTCAAAACGTCGATGATATTTCGGCGCCGTTCCGACCGAGTTTGAACTCGTAAAACAAAATTATGTGAAAAACACGATTTGACATAACGACTAAATTATTCCCAAGTAGTAATATGTTACAGAAGTAAACCAACATTTTTTGTTTGAAAGAGGATTAATAATTGTTTACACTAATAAAATTCAGAAGTCCAACGAACATAAACAGTTTACTATTTGGAGGTGTATTTTAAAGAAAACATAAAATCCTGCTTTATTTTTCGGACAACCCAATATAAAACTATTTCATGGATCATTTATCACAGTCGATATGTTTATTTTATTTTATCTTGATAATTAAAAAAGATTATAAGGTTGGAATAAGGTGCAATGGCTTCTCTTAGTCCTTTGGTAACTAAACCTAGACTATCTATATTTTGAAGTAGAGGACACTTAAGAAGTGCCAAAGAAATTTAAACATATTCAACACTCGTTTCTTAACCTAATTCATTATTCATACTTAGAATAATAGTTTGTAATCCTAAGCCTACCGATTCAAAGTGGGTCATAAAATAATGAGTTTAGTTCAAACCATTTAAAAAAAAATAAAACTGTTCTTGACCGAAGCAAAATATCAATTAAATTAATATTACGAATTTTCTCAACTATGAAGTTGAAAATGAAAACTCATAATCATTTTGGGTTGATATAAGACGTAGAACTCAACTCTACACGACTCCGATATCTTCGAAAAAGTAAAAAATGTGCCTTGAAAACATAAAACGAATTTAAATTTTATTTATATTTATGGCTCCAATTCAAGTTGGAATTTTTTGGAGGGAAGCAGGCACAAAGTGTTTACTGCGGTTCGTCAACATGAGTCTTTGCTTGTCAAGGTCCCAAATTGTATAAAAAAAAAAAATCCCGTGAAAAGACTATTGTTTGAAAAACATCTCTATACAATCATTGATGTTTCGAAGTTCTGCGTCTCCAGGATGCTTATCTATGATATACACATTTTCTTTAACGTGTTTAATTAAATTAAAAATTCTAGCCATTAGTAATTGTATATGTTACCAATTTGTTCAACAAATATATAAATAATTCTAAATAATTAAGGGCTTAGCAAACCCAAGGCTCGATGCCGATACCAGAAGCTTACTACTAACTTTCATCCATGGTTTACAAGGCAAAACCTGTATGATTTTCCTTAACACAATCCTATGGCCTACTCCTTCATCAAACCTTTGGATATTTACCATTCGGCTCAGCTTTTATTAACTTTTTAGGGATTCCTTTGCTACTAAGCTCACCAACTTAGCAAGACCATCTCAATTTTCGCAATGCTATCACTCCAATTATACTAGCATGCTCTGCATACACTTGGGCTTACATTAGCCAAAGAGTAACCCTACATGTATAGACTATCATCAGCCTGGGCTGACCTGAAGAAACTGATGTTAAATGCTTCTAAAACTCAGGACATTCTAATTGGTTCCAACACCCTCCTTAAATCCATCAACTCTCTTCCCCAACTAATCTTAAACGATCACCCTATTACATTCAGTTCATCTGTTAAAAATCTCGGTATCGTTTTCGAGCAAAACCCTTTCCTGGAACCCCACATTGCCCAAATTTCCCGGCATCTTCTAACACTACCTATCCGTAAACTCCTCATCACTTCTTTCATCTTTACACACTTTGTCTATGGCTGTGTGGCTTATGGTGGGCTCTCGAACAAGCTTGAGGAAAGACAGAGGCGAATTATGAAGTCCCATGTGTCCCACCTCTATGATGAGTTAAAGTGGCTCCTCCCTTCTCTCTGTAGGTTCTTTCCTGTACCAAACCATCAACTTACAACATCCATCTTATATCTATAGTCTCCTAAAATTCAAATCCTCTATCCAACAAGATCTCGCATTTCCGACTTTTATACCCGTTTCCACAGAACCAAACCTTTTGAGTGCCCCTTTCTTGCTCGCGTATAGCGCTCCTATACCTCTCTCAGAACTCTATCAGAACATACCTTTTACTTCATGTTTAATTTCTTGTAACTTATTATGTAAATATTTCAGTATTCCAATAATGTAGCTGTTTGGCCAGATATATTTATATTAATTTCTGAACAAATTTGTTTTTCTTAAGAGACCTGGTCTAAAATTATTTTTCTATTCTATTCTACTCTATATATTTAATGGGAACACTATATCTCAGTCTATAAGGAATATAGAAGGAATATGTCCTAAGCCGAGGTCAGCTGTAACTGATGTATTATTTATTCCTGTTAATTACTAGTGAATTGACCATTTTGGTGATGGAGACCCTTTTGGGGTTCACTCAGCCTTTATAAAGTAGGCTCCATTAATGACAGTAAAATCCTGGTGGTTGAACTACTTGCCAAATAAGCTTCTTGTACAACTGTTACGATGCACACTGGCTAAGAAACATTATAGCTCCTACCATATGATATATCATCACTATAGTGATACATGTTTATAATGATAATTAATTCCTGCACTATGCTATTTATTTGACTTATTGATTATAAAACAGTTTTGTTGTTTTTTCAAATAATTTTTCATACATTTGGTTTTTTAAATAAATATTTTCCTTTTAAAATTCACAAATTTGAAATCTACTTGTGTGTATAGGCAGGATGAGTAAACACTCTAGTTACTCAAATTGGTAAATTGAATAAACATTATAGGAGTATTTTTATGTTTTTGATTTTTTTTCCATATTCAAAATTTAAGGAAAGTTATGGACCACGAACCATAGGAAAGCAATAGTCCTAAATAGATGTCAAAGAGAGAAAGTAGTCAACTTTGCAAATGTTTTGTCATGGCAAGTAGATGTACTTCTGTTTAATAGTTATTAACTATTAATATTTATACTGTTATGTAAGACCTTATATTATAATGTTATAATATAATATTATATTGCGCTAATTTCAGGAATGATTAGCCCAATTGAAAAATTTTTTTTGCATTAGATAGATCATTTATCAGGGATGACTCTAGTCTTAAGATGATCCACAGGCAGGGAGGGAGCAGTAAGTGTAAATACATTGCTAAGAGATAATGACTCCAACTTTTGTATGTTTTGTTGCCATAACTTCATCTATCTATCTACATCTATATTATTACATAAAGATGAAGAGTTAGTAGGTGTGAATCTGCTGATTTAAGTAAATACAATTATTTGAAAATTACTTTTGAATCAAAAAAGGTATCAAGTATCACATCATACCCTCTTGGATAAGCAGACACTTGTTAATTTTGATTTAAGGACACAATTTAAAAATGATTTTATTTAATTAATTAAAATAAATTTTGTATTTTAGTTTTAAATTCAAATTAAACCAAGATTAAAGTTAATATGAAAGAATAGAATAGAAGGAATGTAATAATAAGAAAATATTGTTAATAATAAGAATAAAAGGCTGAGAGAACCAGAAAGTTTGATCCTGATACGCCTAAAGGCAAATACATAAGATCACCTTTAAGCATATCCTTCCCCATACATCTCAGTCGAGCCCTTGGACATTTACCAGTCGGCAAAGTGTTATAACTTTAAATAATAAATAAACTTCAAATTAATTCCTTTATTAGGTATATATACATATATATTTTTTTTTTTTTATTGTTAGATTTAGTGCACTTAAATGCAGCATTATATTCTGTATTGCCTTTTTATCTTATATGAATCAATCCATAAAATCTTCATAAATTTGCACAGCCAAAACTGCTTTGTTGTGCAGTGTTACATTTGAATAGAACATATTCTGCATCCAAATAGTAAAAAACGTTTATTTATGTATTTATTGAAATTAAAGTGAATTTACAATCCAAAAGAAAACAAATTTAACAATGTTCTCTATGTCAATGGAAAAAAACATTTTGTTTTATCCTTATATCTGCATTACAAGCAATAATATTATTCTCTTTTAAACTGTGAGGAGAGATAAGCTATTCAAAGTTTGACATTTACAATACAATACAATACGTACTTACAATCCTGTTTGGGTTTTAGCCTCCTTAAGGAGCCTTTGCCACGCAGGACTATCCAATGCAGCTTTTTTGATATTTTATTTACATTATTCATGTTTAATTTGATTTTTACACTATTTTCTAAATATCTAAGATATCAATTATCTGTAGGTCTAAGTATAGGAGGAACACTTCCATTATTGGCTATTTACTGCATCCTATTCTCTGTAATCAGTTGTTTGTTTGCAATAACAAAAAGTTTTTTTGTTTTTTTTATTATTTTTTATTTTTTGTTTCTGTAAATATTAATTTTTTTTTTTAATACTTTATTGAATTATTACAATCTGCCACTTATGGGCAATAAGTAATAGTGCTAAGTAGGTATACAATCATTCCATAAAAACAAAACAAAAATAACTTAAACAGAAATAAAATAAATAAATGTAATAAAAATATATACATGTGGTATAAAAAAACAAAATAAATGGGAAAATTTAATAAAAATAAAATAATTGCTTACATTCATACCTTCTCTTCTTCTTCTTTATATTCCTCCTTAGTGCCTCTCGGCGTGGAAGTGCCCCAATCCAGGACAGCCGAGTCCCTCGATCTACAGCCAGCACTTTCATCTCATTCATATTACTTCCCTTCTTTTTGCCAATCCTTGAGATGTGGTCCACCCATTGCAGTCTAGGTCTTCCTCGAGGACGACGTCCGGTAACCCTGGCTTCAAAAAACTTCTTTGGGTCCCGGTCCTCATTCATTCTGCACAGATGACCAAACCAACCCAACTGTCTCCTCTCCACTGTTTCTCTCAGTGCAGGCACTCCCAGGTCTCCCCTTATCCTCTCATTCCTAACTCTGTCCCTACTTGTTTTGCCTGCCATTCTCCGGAGGTATTTCATTTCAGCAGCGGTAACCCTACTCCAGTGCTTGTCCATCGGGACCCAGCTCTCGCTTCCATAAATAAGGGTAGGTAAGGTAACCTTAGTAACCCTGACATTTATAAGTTTTAGATCGAGAAGTTCTGCATATTCCTTTTTCCTTTCTGGATTCTGCAGTTTTTTCAATGTCAATCCTCTTGTATCCTTTGGGTCTTTTCTTTCTAGGCCGTAGGATCTGGGTATCTCCAACCATCGTATATGGACTTAAATATGTGCAATTTTACACGATTTTCCAATTCCCTTTTCCCCACCACTGAGTTGCATAGCTGGTAGTATATGCTATTAGCTTTCTTAATTCTGTTTCAGAGCTCTTGGTCCATTTTCCCATTTCTGCTGAGCACTACTCCTAGGTAGGTATATTCCTGCGCTGTCTCTAGGTTTTCTTCTCTGCAGTGAATCAAGACCTCCTCTTCTTCATGACCAATGTGCATCAACTTGCTTTTACCAACATTTAATATCATGCCCTTCTTTTCCAGCTCTGCCTCCCATTCCGTAACCGCCTGTTGTAGATTTTCCTTGGAATCGGCAATGAGGACAATATCATCTGCCAAAACCATTGCTTGCGCTAGGATTGTCCTCATGTTCCACTTTCCCACGACCATCCGTGTTGTCCTCCGCTTGCAGATTTTCAATATCTCGTCCATAAAAGTGATAAAAAGAAGAGGACCTGATATGCAGCCCATTTACCTCCAATAAAGTCTTCCCTTAATTCTATAAGTTTTATTTTTTGATTTGCAATTCTTAATACATTGACACCTTATCAATAATAAATTTAAATTTTTATCCAACGACAAATGAGGAAGCAATGAAAAAGGGGTTTAATTTTTTTAAAGAAATATATATTTAATCACGAAAAAAATTATAATATTGAGAATCAAAAACCATATGTACAACAAAAATCTTTTTTTAGGAGGTTATTTGATCATTAGACACCATAATGACTAGGTCACAATAAAGAAATATAATAAAAATAAAGAAATGCCAGTAAAATAATTCAACACAATTACAATACGAACGTAAAATAAATAAAATTATATATTCAGACCACCCCTCCTAAGAGGGATCCCCGGTCCGCCGCCCAGGGGACGTGCTCCATAGAGGACAGGCTCCGCCAAGATATATTTATACCATAATTACACTATTAACAATTTGTCTGGGGTCCCCAAACTAAGCTTCTTCCCCAGAAATGAGGGCAAAGCAGGGGTCTGGGAGGCCCCCTTTCCCAGCCGTGTCACTGGCATTAAACGCCAATGGAAGCTGGTTAAGAGTGCATGACATCACACACACGGGTCGTGAGTGGAGAATCTGGCCAGTGCCAGTACTCCTAATAACATTATTACAACAGGTCTCGGGGCCATTGATGGTTTAGATAGCGGGGTGGGACTTGTGGAACTGGATAATGACTGAGCCTGAGGATTAGGATGACAGGCAAGGTTTTGGTGAAAGTTTGAAAATTTAGTAGGGATGAGGTCGAGGACAAAAGGAATGTTGAGATCATTATGGAGGGTTTTGTTGGAGACATAGTAAGGAGCACTGACAATAGTTCTCAAGGCTTTGTAAATATTAATGACCAATTTTTTTTATTTTTCATCTAGCCAAACTAAGATATGATACCTACACAACATTAAAGATCTTAGTTTGAATTGCAAATTAATTTCAACTCATAATAGCTAAACTCCAAAAATTTTATTAAACAAGCAACTATTAAAACTAATAATTTCAAATTTATTCTCAAACACATTTATAATCTAGATAGTTCATTTTGTAAGATTATCTAGGGTGACCAGTTATCCTACAGCCAATCTCAATATAATCATTTTATTACACACCAAAAAAATCTGCAGATGGCAGACAAACGGACTTTACATGTCTGATATTTGGTTTTTACTTATGTTGAAAGATAAAACCTCAACTATTGAAGGGACGGGTCAAGAATTCTTTTTTCCTTTCTTAACTACAACAGTCTATTAAAATTTATAATATCCAGTTATCAGTTATAAAACTGAAATTAATAAATAATTCACTCACTCACAATAGGGCACTTCAGTCCTTGCAGGACCCAGGTATCTACCACCAATCTTCCCCATTCTTCACGGTCTCCAGTGAGGCTCCTCCAATTTCTTATCCCCATCTTTCCTCCAGTGAGGCTCCTCGAATTTCTCATCCCCGTCTTTCTTCAATTGTCTATCTACTGTCCACTGGATCTAAATAAATATTGAAATATCTAAATAAATATTCATTTCACTAGAAATGAGTTGAAGAATGATAAACAAATTTGGTAATAATAGGAAGATTTTGATATAAAACTGTTTTCAGTGTATTTCTTTTAAATAATATCAGGTTTTACTAACACCAGTGGTTTACTTGTTATGGTGTTTTAAAATTTGTCATTTATTAAACAAAAGAAACAGTCCTTGAGACTAATATGAAGAAAAAAAGTACACAAGTAATAAATATTCTAGATATAATCCAAGAAGAAATGAAATTAATAAGAAAAACTTATAGGTAAATTACAGCAAAATAAATGCAATGTGAACCAAGTCAATTTTTTTTTTTTTATTATTTTATTTATAATTCTTTTTTATCTGTGTTGTTACTGCTTGTCCTTTTAACTATATACCACTAACTTCTATCAATGTTTTACTTGTAGTTTCAATCTGAAAAAGTATTTTTAAAAATGAACTATATTACTATGACAATAATTAAAAACTATAAACTGATACTTAACCAATACAAACCAATTTTCATCAATGTCATAGAAGAAGTTCTTAATTTCCTTTGTTCGTTTTTTCTTCTTTCATTTAGACCTATATTGTACATCAGTAAAGCTTCAAACAGAGATATTATTGATTATAAAAATGATATTGGAACAGTAATCAGTATATAAGAAGGTTAAATATGTATTTGCTCAGAAACCGAACAGACATTATTATGAAATAAATATACACATTGGTAATTGACAGCTTTATTTACTACTGTCATCAATATATTCCAACTATTATTATTAATACTTGTAATTATATGTTTCCTTTATACAAAAAAATGAAATAAAAAATGTCAATTATGTTTATTATATAGAACTGTTATTGGAATATCATTAAGTAAAGTAGTAAATGTTTTAATATTTGATTTATAAACTTTTGATATTTCACTATCATTTAGGAATTATTACAAAAATAGTTCTTATTATATTACTAAGTAAACAAGAAATTAATTGATATTTCAAAGGAAACATAAATTTTTATTTAAAGGATTTAGATTTTATAACCTAATCAGATCTAGAGTTTGATCTAAAATTGTATTTTTTATTTTAAACCCAAAAGGCATAGGTGAGAGGTAAATCCTCAAAAGAACTTATGGTTGTACAAAGGAAGGGGAGTGGTGGCGGATGATGGCCTACGAGGAAATTGTTTCTTCCATAAAAAAAAAAGGCCAGAATGTTCTCCATTCTTAGGACATATCTGACGAATGGAGCAAGGCAGTCATCCTAAACCGATGATGGAGGGACATCCGTGTGGAAGCATAGTTAGACCTGGACTTCATTGGCTGCAAAATGTGGAAGACGATCTTTGACTGTTGGGTGTGAAGAATGAAGAAAAACAGGCGAAGACATGTTTCTGTGTGAGGGTGGATTACTGAATAGACCAAGGTTCTGCAGTGGCCATGGCACCATTAGAGTAAAGTACTAATAAAAACCCATCATATTGATTTGAATTTTAATAACAATCTTATCAAAAACATGATCATGAAGATTTAAAAATCATCATCTCGGAACCATTAAACCCTATTGAAGTTTATCAAGCCACATTTTTTTAAACACAAAAATTACAGTCTCATTATAAAGTGCATGCAAGTTCCTAAACAATTTTTAAAAGACAATACCAACCAATATTCAATCCTCATACAGTTGTGAATAAAATAATCATTGCAAAGGATAAACATACCATCATATAATACCATGTTCTTCTGAATTTGAAAAAGAACAAGGTAAAAACAAAATAATAAAAATCTTCAAACATACAAACATTCCAATTTTGTAAGTTCATAATCGAATAATGATACTTAACTTTCATACTACTGGATAATTTAGTTAAAAAGAATTAGAGACTGGAGTATTTGATGCGGGAACTAGTCAGTGGGGCCATATCAAGAGATTAGAATAAAATTTGAATTAGCTGCCATACGGAATCATTCACCAGAAAATATTTTTTCAAGTGAAAATAAATTTTTAATATGTTAAAATATTATAAGTACAAGGTATGAATGAGCAAGACCCGGTAATTTGTTTCGAGTGAGGGGGGCCCATTGCGTCTTTAAAGACTAATGATGTCTGAATTGGAGAAACTTTGACTGGTTAGAGTTGTTCCAATATTGGTTTAATCATTTAACGTCACTTTATTCTCTTTTATTTTAGAGAGTTGTGTTATAATAAAAAGCTTTAACGATCGTCGGTGTGTTACACTTTCTTGTCTGTTTTTCATGAGTATACGGTAGAATTATTTTATTTTGTTATTAAGTTACGTAAGAAATACCAGTATACCACCTATTAGCTTTAAACAATAGAGGAGGAAATTAGCAGGATGTTCAACTACTTTTCATGTAAAACCAAACTCATATTGTCAATATTTAGAGCATTGAAAATGGTTTTAGCAACAATAAAGAGTTATACACATTATTGGGACAAAACAGAGATGAATTAAGATCTGGCATTAAATACATATTATCTTTAATCTATAAAAAAAAAGTGATCAACATTAGCTTCTTCCATTTGCTATTTAAAGTTGGTTTCTTGAGATCGGCATGAGCCCAACTTCCCTTAAAAATTTAGTAGTATCTTTCAGTACAAGAGTTATTCGCTGCACACCTTTTGTGTTGGAGATGTCCTATATTAGGAGATAGTAAAGTGGGCATTATATTTCATGGATAAAATCTTGACGTGGAATGTGATGTATGACGCATCTTAAGGCTCCCTTGCCGAAAGGAACTACAAAGATATGGCTATCGTGATCGGTGGCAACTGGAAGAGATAACTTATGACGTGAACAATGCTGTTATTGTTGCCTGCGGAAAAGATAAGAGAGACAATCACTTTGTTCTAGAAAGCCCTCTATTAGATATAAATCTGACTTCGGTTTGATTATCATAGCAACAAAACAGAAACGTGGCTCAAACCTTGCCAGATATCAGTGGACCTAGTATAGTTCATGACTTTATTTAGAAAACAATCGGCAGCATAGTTTCACCTCTTGTTTCCTCTTTATCTATGACTGTTTGGTGAGCTATCTGGGGAAGTGACGAAATCCAAGAGTCTCGTGAGCTATCATAATATTTATTTTAAGATTTCCCGACTTATTTTTATTCTGAGTTAAAGTGTATTTTTTTATGTTTCCACAGCAATCAGTATCTTTCTTTGAATCTTTTCCACTTTCTTAGCCCCAAAAATCCTCCCTAAATCCTTGATCTTCTCTCGCTACTTTCCCCCACACACCCACTAAATACAGATTAAACTGGTCTTTATATCCCGCCTTAAAAAACTACTTATTTTTACTATTCAATTTTCACCCTGAATTTTGACCCTATTCTTTATTTACAAATTCTCAAATGATAATAATTTGAATCTCTTTGGAACATGATAAAATCATTTAGTTCAGGAAGCTCCGAAAGGAGCAGCACCAGCCTTGGCAACTTCTAACTTTTCAACAACTGTAGTCAAATCAAGCTTCTGTAAAGATAACTTTTCTTTGTTAAATCAAAATCGTCGAAGATTATTAAACCATCGTGGCGCCCCATTTATTAATTTAATTGTTTGGGGGAATTATTGGTATATTTGGTTACTTTGAAATGATTTCAAACAAACATGCTGTTTCTTACTTCGGTTGTATAAGGGAAGGCTAGAAAGTATATAAGACCAGACTGTGACGTGAGAATCGGCTTCACAGAAGCCCACAAAGTGGTCGTTAGAGTTTAATTATTAATTGTTTTATTTATGTCTAATCATGTCTCTTAGTCAAACAACTGTAGTAAGTATCCAGATAATTGTATACTATTTACATCACCTATACCTCTTCCCTTAGTCCTTTTTACCGAATCATGTCCACAAAGTATATATCATTCTTTCCTGTTCCACTCTGTATTTCAAGATTAGCTAAATTTTATTCTAAGCATGGTTGTATGTAAATTCCAGCATTCTTGTACTGTATTTCATCAGTATTCAGAGTTCCCTTCTTTCTTGTTAATAACCTAAAAGACAGTTAGCTGATAACTAGTTCACTTCTATTAACAATAATTTTCTAATATTTTTAGGGTAAATTGTATGCAAGTGTTATTGATGATGTAATAGGAGGTGTTAGAGAATTCTTTCAAGATGAAGGAGTTGATGAACAGGTTTTAATGGAATTAAAAAATATATGGGAAACAAAATTACAAGCTAGTAAAGCCATAGATCCAAGGCCAGATGATGTTGTACCACCTGCACTTAAACAACCTGTTACTCAGAGGCCTGTAGGAACACAGCTCATTCACGGTTAGTATTTGTGGTATAGTACTTGATTTGTATTATTTGAAGTATATTTTAGCGCATAATTGGAAAATAATTTTTACTCTGTTCAAATTAAAGTAAATTTCTTTAATCTTGTCGTTATCTGTTCTGCAGGTTGTTACTTCGAGTTGAGTTACAATTTAAGTGTTTATTCGGTTCATTTTTAAAATACAAATTATCGCGAGATTTAGTATGAATAAGGAATGTAACTATGGGTAGTGAGTATATTTCCGTAATCATTTCATCAAGAAATAAATGTTTCAACTAACATTTCGAAGTATTGATGATATATGTTTATTGAAATGTTCATTTCTAGATGAAATGATCGCTGTATTATACACATATACCATAATTACATTCTCTTTTCCATACCAAACCTCACGATAACTTGTATTTTTGGAAAATATTTAAAGGGAAACGAATGAAAAGTTAAAACTTGTTTTGATTTCACTCAAAGCGATAACCTGCGGAATAATTATCTTAATGTCTATCGTTATGTCCCTTGGAACGATTTCCTCATTTATTTTCAATCTTATAATTGACATTTTGGCTTAAAAACTCTATACTCTTTTATGTCACAATATTCAATTTACTCTCTTTTTTTTCAGTTCAGTGATATTACGAACATTTAGTTCCTGTTGGCTATCTTCCTTATTGTATTTAAGCTATTTTTGGACCTTCACAATAATGTTTGATTTTGATGGCTTATTTACACTATTATATTAATCATTTATTACTATATGTATAATGTTACTTAAAAAATCATTTTAGGAAGACCATATATAATTAAGCTGTAGTAATAATAGTATCTTTGGTCTAAAGTAGGCCCATTATTTGGCTTTAATTTAACAATTTGCTCATTTAAGTTGTAGGCTGGTTTGTAATGGCATGAATACATATTTATGTTCTGCCACTTTGCTTTTCTTCATTCATTTTCACTTTTATTTCAATTTATCTTTTCAGGTAACTCAGGCTTGCCAGTAGAATTTCCTAATAAAAATGTTTCTATTCAAATCACACTGCCCGCTCAGCAAGGTGTTCCCGACTCACAACCAAGAGCCATTACTATTCAAGTACCAGCATCTGCTTTACAAGGTATTTCTATCTTGGTTTTCTATTTTACTTACCTTAACTTTCTCAGATCCGAGGATCACCTGTTGAACAAAGTAAATAGTAATTTGTTTTATGTTTTTGTTGGACGTACCAAAAATTCCTCCTCATAGGGAGGGTAACCCCGTAGATTAGTACTGGGAATGTGTTTGTATATCTTTATATGGGTATGTATTAATTTGGTCCAGGGGCAAGCCTCGCTCTGGGTAACCTAAATAAAATTTGAAGACAAAAAAATGGAAGCATTGGTTGATGAAAATTTTGATCAAATACAAGAAGAGCTTGCAGAATCATTGCAATAACATAGCAAGTAGTTTCAGTGCAATTAAAATTCATGGAAATGATTCACAAGGATTGATGTAAAACTGAGGGACAGTGAAAGATGATATTTCACTTGTGAGAATCTGCTTGAAAGCTTGAAAAGAAAGGTATTCAGATTGTGTCTGGGATTAGTAGTGGGAATTCTATAAACCCCAGAAGAAAAAATACACTTAATCCGGAAAATTGTGCTATCACCCTCACCATCAACACTAAAACCGAATACATGGTTCAAACGTCATGTTGTGTGTATGGGGGATATTATTACTAAGGGGGTTTTGTAGATTATGAGTTCCTAAAACCTGGTGATTCCTCTACAGGCTATTGGTACAAGGCTCACTATGAGAAAAAAGGCTAGCATACAAGGAAGGACTCAACATTGCTATTCTTTTACATGATTTCGCCCAGCCTCATGTTAAAAAAATATTTAGGAATGGTCAATTTGAATATTTATCACACCTGCTACATTCGCCGGATTTTACTCTTTCCTTCCTTAATGCTTGTTCCAATGGATGCTGCATGTTTTGGCTTATCACCAGCTTACTTCTTTCCAAGAAATTAAAAACTGGGTCTAAACAAAGACTTTTTTAAAAATTGTTTGAGAGGTGTGGAAAAATATAATAGTCAGTGATGGACAGTTCTTCAAGTTATCTGTTTATATATGTTGTTCGGGAATTAAATGCATTTTTTACCCACAAAAAACGGGAAGTGTATTAATGTTTACTCTCAATATATGTAAATTATTATTTTTAATTATTCTGCCTTCTCTTAAAGTCATTTATATTGTGCACTGTTGTTACGATAAGCTTTGTGTTCTTTACAATGCTGCTTCTTATCATTTAAGGGTTCTCTAATATTTTTTATTTGAAGTTTTAACTGTGTTAAGATCGCTTTGCTTGTCATTCCCTGTAGGTCTATGTTTTATTATTTTCTAGAAAAGGTCTATGTTATAGTATTGAGTTGAACATTTTGCCAAGTCATCCTGTCTATTTTTTTTTCATTATATCATACTTTTGGTTAACTATCTGCTAAGTTCTACTAAAGATTACTTCTTTTAGTAATTATTACATTAAATTAAAAAATGATTTTTTATTTTCAGGTAATCAACTTCAACAGGTTTTAACTGGACCCGTCATTACTGCAACCATGGCGATGCCTCCAAACCTTGCCCCGACCCTTTTGCAACAACACGTAACTGCGGCCCTCCAAGGACAAGCTACCACAGGTACATATGCTATGATGAAATAATTATATATTTTGATCTAAAGGAAATTTATATCAAAAGTAATAAGTATTGTTTTGTTTTTTGAGTTTAAATTCTACATTCAAACAATTTTCTTAAAATTTTTCTAGTCTATATTTTCAATTAAAAAAATTTATCTTTTTAAGATCCCTCTATAATAATTTTCAGAAGTAGTTATATTAACTTTTGATATGGAGATCCTTATTTGTCATTTTAATAATTAAAATTATAATGTATATTTCCCACTAAATGGAGATACTGAGAGAATATGAATACTGTAAATCTAATTAAATTAGCATTAACTAAAGCCACATCAAAAGTTAAATTCCAAGTAATGATAAGCAAACCCTTTAAGATAAAGACAGGATTGAGACTACGTGATTGTTTATCAACAATGCTGTTTAACGTGGTTTGATAAGATAATAAAGACCCTCTGACAAAATAATGATTATTGTGCCATAATTAGAACAAAAAACTAAAACGTCAAACCCAAATGCGTTGCCTTTACAGACGATTTGGCGCTCTTAGCTGATACAAAAAAAAAAAATATTTTATAATATAAATTAATAAATTGAACGAAATAGCTGAATCTCCCCGAATAGTTGAGAATTCCCGAATCTTCTTCCAGAAAACACGAATAATTACCACCATTGTGAGTACTGATTCAGATTCTCAGTTACCCAGAAAATGCCATATAAGATTTTAATAATAATAAATTTTAAAATGGATTAGCTTACCTTGAAGAAATATTACCATTTATTTTTCAATTTCTTTCAGGTATCATTCATCAAATACAACACCCAGTTCAGTCTACCAATGCTGTCACTGTGCCTAACACCGCTAATAGTACAAATTTTCCTGCTCAGGTAATTTAAAAATTTGTTTACATGATGCACATTTGAAATGTTATTTTCTTGTTATACTCATGATTCATTAATTGTTCTATATAGAATATGGTAATTCCCTAAGATCAATACAAATGATTATGACGCTGATGACATTCTTATAAAACTAATTAATTCGATAAGACTTATATCTAGCTTCCATACTATTTGCTCAGTAGTAACTTTTTTATTATCTATATCTATCCTATTTAATTTCTCAAAGCTTTTAGAATGTATCATTCAGTCTCAACTAACCAATTACCTCTAGAAAGAAAATTTCAATCCCTCCTCACATGATTTCTCTACTGTCAGTGATCCTAAAAAAGTCTCGAGACATTTATCATGCTGCTGACTCAACAGGAGCTTAGTCAGTAAATCTTTTAACAAACTGATAGAGCATCTATATATTGTAGTAGTATTTCTATGCTACCATTAACATATGTCATATGTCTTTAATTCCATTGAAGACAGCCGAAGAACCTTCAACCAGAAGGCTTCTAGCAGTGGGAAAGGGATGACCTAATTATTTGTTTTAGGAAGATTACTTTGAAGGATACAATTACCTTAACAAAGGATTAAATTATCTTAAATTTAGTCAAATAAAGGGTTCTGGGGAGAAGCCTTACATATATGTCCTATCATATTCACAATTTAATCCTACTAATAATTAAGTTTATTCACTTAGCTTTTCTGTTTGTATAAAGCTCTGTTTGTTATGGATCTATTAACCATAACTTGTATGTGAATAAACTTTTAACTTAGCATATTGTTAATTCAAAATAAGTTTAGTTAAATTATTTTAATTAATACATTCATTTTTAATTATAGAATAGTGGTATGACACAACTTGATGGCCAAAATGATACCTCTGACGAAGAAGAGGAAGAGGAGGAGGATGAAGAAGATGAAGCTGAGGAGGAGGATGATGATGTTGATGATGATAAAGACGAAGAAGATAACGAAGAGAATGATGGAGGTGCTGAAGAGGTAACTAAACTAAATATCAAGTTAGGTTCTGGTTAATCTATTTTTTATCAACTGAAATAATATGAGTATCATTTACATCTCTTAATAGATTATTCATCTTTTAAATGATAAAAATTGGGATATCCAAAATTTTGAGTGGTTAGTTAGATTTTTAATAATGATAAGAGGCGGAGTTCTATTGATATAGGAATGTGAATAATAACTTGACATTTTGACTTTCCAGTTCTACTATTATCATAGTGTTTAGAGGTTTTAATGAATAAAGCTATTTTAAAACTATTAAGGAGAAATAATTTCCCTGTGTCCAACATGATAATTTTTAATTTTGAAAAAAAAATCGATTTCTTCAAATTCTTGCCTCTAGATTAAGACTTTGACCTTGTCTGAGGACTTGAGACAGTAGTTTGAAAAAATAATTACTTATTTCATTTATTCATTAATTATTACTCATTAATATTTTATTTTTAAAGAAGTAATAAAGAATGAATGAAATGTCATAAATTATTCTGTATGTGATGGTTTTTTAAAATAAAATTAGGAGAAGAAAATGGTACGGGTGGAGGTCTTTTCTATTTATTAACAATGTTATGAAGTTAAAATAATGCAAAAATGATTGTTCACAACATTTTTAATGCAATCTATTTTGTAGTATATGTAAAAGATACACTTTATTTTAATTTTTTTTTATATATTAACTAAATATTCAAATTTTTCATTTATAAAAAAATGATAAATAGCATTAATAACATATTAAAAATGATTGTTCACAACATTTTTAATGCAATCTATTTGTAGTATATGTAATAGATACACTTTATTTTAATTTTGTTTATATTTTTTTAATAAACTAAATATTCAAATTTTTCATTTATAAAAAAATGATAAATAGCATTAATAACATATTAATTGTTACTAAAAACAAACTAAACTGGTTTAATTTTTAATTAAATATGGATATTTGTTTATGCTTCTTACGTATTAATTATTTCCTTAATTTCCACTCAGGAACCCTTGAATTCAGGTGATGATGTAAGTGAAGAGGATCCGTCTGAAATGTTTGAGACTGACAATGTTGTTGTCTGTCAGTATGATAAGGTATGTATAAATGTTTTAAAATGCTGTTTTACATCATTAATGTAAATCAATAAAATAGAGCCAAAACTCAAAACGAAACATTAAATTTTATTAGAATGCAAATGGAAAAAACCACAAGCAGAGCCTTATGTTTCAAATTTTTTATGTAAAATACAAACACTTATCAGTCGACGTTTCGCCTATTCAGGCATTATCAAGACACAATAAAAAGTAAGTTCAATCACATCTCAAAACAGAAGTGCAATTAATCCCAACGAATAATCGCTCAAAACGGCTCATAATCCGGGAACGCACCTCCACCCCAAGACGTTCAACCCAAACTCTACAGTTGAAAGAGTTTTGGGTTGAACGTCTTGGGGTGGAGGTGCGTTCCCGGATTATGAGCCTTTTTGAGCGATTATTCGTTGGGATGTATTGCCCTTCTGTTTTGAGATGTGATTGAACTTACTTTTTAGTGTGTCTTGATAATGCCTGAATAGGCGAAACGTCGACTGATAAGTGTTTGTATTTTACATAAAAAATTTGAAACATAAGGCTCTGCTTGTGGTTTTTTCCATTTGCATTCTAATAATCATTAATGTAAATTAACAAGTTAGATAACATTATATTGTCAGTAATTTAGAATTCAATTTGGTAAATGATATTAAAAATAACAGATTTCATTATGTTATTTAATGTTTATGTCATACATAAACATTGTTCATTGTTTCATCCGTTCTGTATGTACAGTATCATTTATACTGCGTCCTGTTTTATTTTTTTAACTCTAAAAATCAATCTGCCCTGATGCCCTTTGAGTCTTATCAAATTGTTAGTTGGCATGTACTGTATGTATTTTTGTCGAGTGTACATAATTCCAGATACCCTTCCTTCTATAACGAAGTGGCTTCTTGGTTGCCCTGACCTAAGAGAACAGAGTTTCAGACATGGCTCCCAAACTTATAAAAATTATTTCAGATGATAAAATTAGTGTTACTAATACAATACATAAAAAGTCAATTAATAGTTTTGTACAATGGCTAAAGTTGTTATTAATTATTTCTACATCGCCTCTGGCATTTATTGTTAAGTAATGTGCATAAATTATACATTAGAGTGTAGATATTATTGGTTGACAAAATATGTAATATAAGGAAATGTTTGGGGGTGAAAAAATCATGATTAGAATCATTTATCCTCGCCTACCGCCTAGGCAGTGTGAGGAGACCCTTTGTAGAGCTTGGCCCAGCTGTCCCTGTCCTGTGCCAGCACATTTCTTCTATTCCAATCCATTCCTCTTTTCCTGAAAGCTTCCTTCACCCCGTTCTCCCACTTTAGTCTTGGTCTTCTTCTCCTTCTCTTGCCCTCTGATCTTGGATTGTATGCACATTTTGCTGTGCGCTTGGCTCCACAAGTAACAGATGTCCAAACAGTCTGAGCCAGTTCCGCTTTATTAGTTTAGTGATAGGAACCGTCTCGAGATGTGTCCTTATTGTTTTATTACACATTCTGTCTCTTCTGGTATTCCCTTCCACATTCCTAAGAAACCTCATTTCGGTAGCATGAAGCCTTGATTTATGGTTGGTTGTTAGGGTCCATGACTCTGAGGAGTATGTTAAGACAGCCATCTTTCTTTGTCTTCTTTGTCACCTTACGACGGTTCAAGAAGCCTCATATATGTATACTTTCATTGTTGTTTAAATGATTTTAATTTGTTAGCATCTAATTTTGTTTTTAGATTACCAGGACAAGGAACAAATGGAAATTTTACTTGAAAGACGGCATTATGAATCTTGGCGGAAAAGACTATGTTTTTCAAAAGTCTAATGGTGATGCTGAGTGGTGAAAGAGCTGGAAAATATTGTCGATAGTTTCTGGTTACACTGCACTGGTGATGGGGATCAAGTTCCTAGCTGAGCCGATTTTTTCTTTTATTTTTTTTGTATAATGAAAATCAATGCTGATCATGGCTATACATTTCAAACCAGTATTAGCATTTGAAGTCACTAATTACAAACCAATATTCTTTTTTATTTTTATTTTGTTTAGTTATGAACTTAGATCATGTTGATGTTGAAACTTTTTAGTTAGTGTTTTAGCACAATCGATATTTAATAAATACTTATTATAATTATGTTTATATAATGGAATTATAATGAGTTCATTAATATATCTTGTATTGTGATTTATTGTTACAAGATTATTGTTTGATTACAAAAATTTATTTGTGCATACAGCGCATAACTTAGTCTTAGTAATACCCTTTATCTGTTGTTGAATTGTTTTAATTAACTTTTCTTGTTGCTATGAACATTCATCATAAAAAAGTTAATTTATTATAATGGTTCTTATTTTACTGTATTATACTCAGGTTATTACAAAATTTATTTCTGAGCTGGTCATTATATTAATATATTATTTTTTTTGTATTTATATATATTTTTAATCATGATGTTTGGGGATCATTCATGTTCTGTTAAACATGAATCTAATTGATTATTAAAGGTGTATTATAGTGCGTTTGTTGTAAATAAAGTCTGTATTATATATGTTTTTGTTTGAATGCATAAATACGCATTCTAAAAGAATAAATACTTTTTTGTGAATCACTGTTCTATAATAGGATTTTGAACTGGTTTCATTCATTAAATATCTACTTCAATGGTTTACTTCTGTACATTATGGCAATATTTTACTTAAGGTGAAGAAAAAAATGCTGCTTCACTCTTTTATTTATTATCCAAGCAATATTTACAAATATTGACTGTTTCTTATTTTAGTAACAATAATAATATTAATCTTATATAAGAGTGTAATACTCCATTTTGACTGAAATATAAACTATAACATCTAATAATTTATTTTTTGTTAGTGTTTTTATGCCCTTAAAAGATATTTTATAAATGGTAATGTTTATGTTCCTAATCAGCTGTAAGTTCGCTACAGAACAAGGGAACTAAGTAATTGTTTGCACTTTGATAAAATACTATTGCTCAATCCAAAATTTGTAGTTTTTTATTTTTAAGCGGAGAAAATGATTATACATGAACATGGCATCAATATTTGTCATAACGTTATGTCTTAATTTGTTTGAAATAGTTTTATGATTACTATTATTTAATAATTATGACCAAAAAATATTAGCCTTTCTGTCATAATTATATGCAATAAATAAAACAAATGGAGAAATCCAACAGACCCCAAGTTTCTTATAGAATTAAAATTTTCATTGGTTGTATTTCAATTTGTTGGTTACAGTAACTGCCACTGACAGAAACTATTAAAATATGGTTTAATAACATTTAAATTAAGGAATGGGTGTATATATTACTATGTTATATTACACATATTTAATCATGGAGAGGTGTGATTAAATCGGAGAACACATTCCTGGAATGAATTAAATAATTGAAAAATGATCTTCATCTGACCAAATACTATTAAAACCAAAGAAAAGAAGATGGGCATGTCCTGCCTACATATAGTCTTTTCTGCCAAGTAATTTTTTAGCTAAATTATCAAATAATTCTTTAGATTTTAGTGTAATTCTAATATTATTAGCTGCAGTGGCACTAAAAAAAGTATCGGAAATGATACTTTATCAGGTAAGGATTTTCAGCATCCTTTATTCAAACAGATCCTTGTGCTATTTCCTGAAGTACATTCTGCAAATGTATGATCAGCCTAGATGTTTAAGTGATATACTACATTTTTTTTAATATGTAGTTTGTTGTTTTTTTCCGATCTCTGTACCAAATTTACATTTCATTGAAAAAAATCTTTTAACTATATATAACGAACTAATAACGTTGTATGATTGAAGCAATGGCGCTAGAAGAAGGCAATAAACATCACATTCTTTAAAATTAAATTTCACTTTTACATCGAAATTTTATACCAACTTTCCAATGGCTGTATAAGTATAATCAACTGCTAATAATGCTTGTAGAACAGCGAGTTTTTTAACGTAAACGAAATTAATAAGTAAGGTTTTTGAATGCTGGTGACGAGCATTTCTTTATAAATCAGTTAAAGGCTAATTGGTTGAAAATATAAATTAAATGATACATACGTCGATCCATTTCTTCGTGTATCCTGGGAAACTAAATCTATCTAGCTAGTTTCCTATGAAATAAATCAAACTACTTATTCAGTTTGCTGATAAGCTAAAATAATCGGATCATAAACTCTCGCTACTAAAAACCGACTATAACACCAAAGTTACGCTATAAAATTTTTTGCCGTATTGACTCTATAATAAAATGAAAATGAGATTTTCATTACTAAAGGTGTTTCAAAATATTTATCATAAAAAAACGTAGTTTCAGAAATGATCTACAAATTTAAGTAATAAATTTGACGTTTGCTGTATTTGAAGAAAATATTACCATAAAAACATTTATTTAAGTTTTTTAGCCATTATAGTTTAGGAAAAAGCAACAATATTACTTTTAAATTTTCCCATTTTTTAAGTTTTTATTTTCTTGTTTCGTAAATGGCAACACTGTTTCTCCTCTCGGTTGTGGTCCAGGAATGGGTCGCATCCTGTCCAATCAATACTCATCTCGGACACGATAATTTTCAACCTTTTATCCTCTGTTCCTTTCCTACTTTGTCATAAAAATATGTAACCTTTGTTATCAAGCTCACTTTCTTTCTTATTAATATCAAAGATTGAGAAGCTACTCCCCAAGATTAATCTTTCTATTATCATGGGCACTAGAGCTGCAGCATGTAAGTGCCTTGTTTCTTATTTATTAAACATATGATGCAGTTAAGAAATTAATGACAACACTTAGTTGATGTCTGTATTACTTCCTTAAGGATTATTAAAAGTATTCTTGTATGATTCCTTCTAATTTCTATTTAACATTTAACTCTGTATTAACAAGTACATATTTACATACATTTATTTATTTATGAAGCATGGGTTAATAAAAAATAAATTTAAAGTTATAAGATTCATGGAAGGTTAATAAAATGATTTTTTTTCAAATATAAAATGTATTGCTTTATTTTTAGTTTTAGTGTTGAGTACTATATTTAAAGTTTCTTGAAGAAAATTTGGCAAGCCTAATAAAGTTTTCAACTATCCAAAATCTCTATAAATATCGATTATTTTATTTGCAAAGTATATTTAATTACTAGTTCTGTAGGAATATCCATCCAATATCTCAATTGTACACAAAAATAAACTTGTTAAAGTTTTAAGATTTAAGACTTTATTTAAATATTAAAAACTTTGACAGACTAATTATCTTATGATCCTATCTAAGATTAATTTAAATTCAGTCTTAACATAAATTAAAACACCAAGATGCAATTTAATTTCCAAAAACATACTTTCTGTTTTGAATTATATTATTTGACAAAATGTGTCCCTATAAGGTACTAACTACTCTAGAATCACCGAAACATTCCACACTTGAAATACACCTTACAAAAAATTGGTGTATCCGCTTTAGAGATGCTTCAGTAATACAGTAAAGTAGTTATCGAAATTGCCGAAACAGCTGCAAATTCTTGATCAAGATTCCACGGCAAAGTGTCAAGACACTGTTGATTAAGAATATCATATTCTTTTTTTTCAAAAATTCACAACTTTACAATTAATATATAATTGTTGTAATGATTGAAATGAAATGCTTGTTTTTCAGTAGAATATTTCATTGTGTAATGATTTAATGCTTCATTGAAAGCTAAATTTTGCCTAAAGTTTCATTTTTCTGTCAGTGTTTTTATTTCTTTTTTAATTTTCTGTTCACATTATCACAGGGTGACAAAAGATTATTTTGTTCTTTTGATGATAATGTAAAAAAAAAAAAAAAAATATGGGCTCACTAATGAGTAAAGCTTAAACATTATCATATAATTGAATAAATAAGTTTATAAAAGCCTTATTTGAAAATTGTTGGGTTTAGGGGAATGAACTCCAATAAATATAACCACTCCACTTTTTGAGATGATCTTCTGGAATATTATGTCTTATTTTGAATTAACATATATGGATGATAGAAGGATCCAGTTTTCTGACCATGACGGTTTTTTAAATATTTTCCTGCCAGTTTGTCGGTGTTTAAAATTCATTAAAAAACATGGCAGAGGAATGTCATCCGTTTAGAAACTCATTTTTCTGTTTTAACATTCTTTATAGCCAACATTTTAAAAATGCTTCTAAAGCTTTATGTCATTGTGATCAGTTAAAAGAAAGAAAATATGTGGTAATCAATTCAGATCTTGCATCATTACTGGAAAATGATTCTGGCTCACTTTAAACAAATGATGTTTAAGTAATTAAAATGTATGCTATTTTGGTACTTGTGTACATAAAACACGGTGAGAGTGGGGGCAATGGCCGAGCGGTTACATTTTATAACAGTTACATTTATACCAGTTACCTTGGATAACCTTACATTTTGGAAGGCCATCATTGTTTGTTTACTACTCTGTTGGAGCTTTGTTGTGTTTCAGTTGGTTGTTGTGTTTCAGTTGTTCTTTGTTAAAAATCCAAAGTAATATGTCGATATTTTGTTGTTTAGTGTTCTTTAGTTACAGCACAATGCTTATTTGGGATTTGCCAAGAAATGAGGGACAACATCATATTGATGCAAATACAGACTGTTTTCAATCAATGTTGAAGTGTATATCTACACATTTTCCACCAAAATGCGATTAAATGTTAAGTTTTGAAATAATTTATTTAATTTTATATATATGTTCCATTATTTTACTTCCTAAACTATATTACAGTATTTATTGATCTCATTATTATATTTATTTACATTATATATTTATATTATATTACTATATATTATTTATGTTATATTATTAAAAATTATTTATTCATATTGTATATCATTGTTTTATAATATGTTATATATTAAATTATATTGTTATTATGTAAGGAAGAAAATAGTTGGGGGTGCAGTCAAATAAGACACTAAATAAGTGGTTACTTATTTAGTGTCTTATTTGACTGCACCCCCAACTATTTTCTTCCTTACATCGATCATCCAGTCAACCATCCTTCGCTTCTCTTATATTGTTATTACTTTGATTTATTTATTTCCAATATTAATACATTCCTATTTTGATTTGAATCTGAGATCGCCTCCCTTCGGATATTTTGAAGAGAAAAGATTTGCCGCCCGGCGGCAAATCTTTTCTCTTCAAAATATCCGAAGGGAGGCGATCTCAGATTCAAATCAAAATATTTTAAAAGGTTATCCAAGGTAACTGGTAGAAATGTAACTGTTATAAAATGTAACCGGTGGGGCATGCGCAGAACAGTCCCCCCACTCCCACCGTGTTTTATGTACACAAGAACCGCTATTTTTTTCAAGAAACCTGCTTTAATAACATTCATTTATCTGAGTAACTAGATATCAAAATAAAGATCATGAGATACAATGATTACATATATAAATCTGATTGAATGAAGAATTTTTAATGTTGCAAAAAATTCTTTATTTTTATTTTAAAATATGGTGTAGTAGATCTGTTTAAATTTTTATTAAAACGAGTTCAGCCATGCTTTCTGTTTTTTTCTGTATCTTTATGATCCTTTTTGTACTCTATTTGAAATTTTTATTTTCTCTTTCTAGTTGCCTCCAAAATCAGAAACATTCATGACTATCATTTGCGCTTGCTTCATAATGTGATTCCTTTACCATCTGGACAAGAAATCGCAAATACCATCAAATATTTTTCTCAGACATTGTTAAGTATGTAATATTACTATTCAGCAGTATTGTAGAAAACAACATTAATTTAATTAAAACCAATTTATTTTGAAGCTGTTCTGAAGGATGTTCCTAGTTCACCGATCGAAATGTTGAAATACCCTGAAAGAGATCAAGCTCGATTGGCTCTGTACCCTAACTTGGATTATAAAGGTTTATATAATGCCATGATAGAATTAGTTGATTCCGCTTCAGTGATTCAGTATGGACTTCAGTGTAAGCATATTTATTATATATCTGTTCTTTTAATTGAAGGATTTCCCATTATTTAAACATGTTAAAGCATTGATATTTTTTATTTATTTTTAGCTTTTGGAGAAGCATTGCTGCAGTGTTTAGGATGCCTAATGCCATTTCTGGACAGTGATATGATTGACACATTACCTTATCTTACCGCATCAACAATGGCTGTTTTACCAAATACATTACATCAGGAAATTGTCCATTCTTTATACTTCTACATTTTACCATTTACTATCAGTGAGCATTCATTAGGTTCTTTTTTTTTTTTTTTTTTTTTTTTTTTTTTTACTTATAGAGGTCTGTTCATTTGAAATCACCGAGTTTAAGTTAATTTTGTTGCTCCATTTGATTTTTATGATTTTTTTTACCAGCTATATTCCCTACCATTAGATGAGTTTCAAATCATGGTCAGAACTTTTTCAGGCTCATGTTTGGTTTTTTCAGAAGTCATTTTAAGTATAAAAACATTTCTCTAATTCTGATATTTCAAAGCAAAATAAAAATACATTTTTTAAATAATTTTTTGTTAATTGTTTTAATTTTTAAATAGTTTTATTTTGAAGAGAAAAGATCTGGCCCTGGCCGGGATTCGAGCCCGGGTTGTCAGGCTGCCACAGAGCATTCATAAGAAAAAAAAATATCCTAGTTCTTTATAGAGTTTTTATATATTCAATTGACCATGCAATAATTTCAGCTAGAGTAACGCCAGATGGTAAAGAAACTTATGCAAGTCAGTCTGTTCCTGCAGTTTTGATGATGATCTTTCAGTATTCGGAAGACATGGGTAACTATATATTAGTTGCTAATAGATTATGGGAAGTGATTAATTTTTTTAATGGTAACTATGAGGTTTAGAGCTCCCTTATTATTATTATTCCTTTCAGCTCACCATTGTCAAATATTAGAATGCTTAATGTCCATGAAGCAAAATTTGGTAAAAGACATGCTGTGCGTGATAGCACACGGGACCTCTACTGCAAGAGCCTCTGCTGCCAAATTATTATTTTATTATTGGCCTACATTCAACTCCAGTTTATTTGAGAGGAAGGGAATACCTCCTAAATTCACAAGTAAACCATATTTGAAAATATGACATGTTTTATCTGGATATTATTTTTTTTTTCATTTTGTGTTACATCTTATTTTCAGATTGGGTGCCCTTTTTGTGTCAGAGAGATATGTGCCCAAATTCAGGTACAGCAGAAGCTTCCAAAGTATGTTATGATCATTGTATATCAATTACATTTGCTACAGATTCTCCTCCACCATTATATTTGTGTATTGAATGTGCGAATGAAATCCATCGTGAGCACCCTAATCAAATGTTTTATGACATATTGCATCCTATGCAACAAACATCGGTTACGTGTGAAAATAAGGTTTGTTATCAATCGACTAATCATATACAAAATATTTTAAAATAGGAGTTTTATTAACAATGAACATACTTATGAAAATCATTAATAATAGTAAGACAGCTGTGAAAATTACAGTTGGATGGTATAAAGAACTGTGGACAAGTATGCTTCAGGCATCAAAATCAAAATCTCTTAAAACTAACTTTTATTTTGTAGAGAGAAAATATTTTTAACTAACACTATGAAAATGTGCTACTAATTGCATTCTCTTCTAGGACATATATTAGTCCAAAATCAAAAGTTTGTCAAATTTTTTTTTAGATTTATTTATTTATTTATTATTATATTCTTCACATTTTATTGAGTAACCTATACAAATCATACTCAATTTAATTACTTCGAGTCCAATATATTCATAGGCTCTATCATTCCTGCAATGTTCAAGTGCATGGGTAATGCCAAGAGTGTTCCTCCATCTTGCAAAGCTGTTTTGGAATGTAAAGAAAATGCTCAAAGGCAGGGAAGTAGCAGTTACAAACACTTTCATAAAAAATAAAACCATTTTGAAATATCGCTTATCAGTGTGCTTAGCAAATTTTATTATAAAATACTGGAGGCAAGAGTAAGAAGAATAGGTGATAGGACGGAGAAGAACAGTTTGACTATAAAGTACCAAGGTCCTCATCTTTGCGATGTGACAAAGTACAAAAAAGACTGTCCAGAAAGATGAAGAGCTTTTGATCTCCTTTAAGTGCCATCAAGCATCTTTTGAGAGAGTGATGACAGAAAGCTAGTTTTCTGTGAAAGGCATTGGTTAAGAAACGACTTTGCCTTTAATGAGTCCATATAAAAAATCACATATCGCAAGGATCTCAGCCAACATTTGTTGTATGTTCTAGTTGAAGCCTATTACTCTTCGTAATAGTCATAGATCTGATACTAAATACAGCAGTTTCAGTTAGCACACACGAACGTCTAATCCACAAGATTTTCTGTGCTATTACACTTTTCTAGCTTCCAACGACAGAGACTTCTGATGCAATATAAACATTGCCCATAAAGAAACTCGAGTGAATAATGAGAATACTAAGAGTGATCAGAAAGGTGATAAGTGATAGAGTAGGTAGGAATTTTGATATATTTTGGAGCTCATCTCAACTTAGATTGATGAGGAAGTGATTAGGATAATTGGTGCAACTGGAAGAGTATTCTTTTTGCTCCAGAGAGGGCTTAAGAGGGAGGTGTCAAAGAAAACTAAAATGAACATTTATAAATCTTCATTTCTCCTCATCCTTTAATACTCTTAAGGATTGTGCGTCATTGCCTTGAAACAAAAGAGTCAAATTTATTCTTTGAAGATACTTCAATGGAAAATAAATTCATTTTATACAGAAATCAAACTCAAAAATTTTATGTAGTAAAGTAAATAAAAGTGGGATGTTGCATGCACCACACCACATTTTAAAATTGTATTTACATTCAAGCAATTTGGGAACAAAATTATATTTTACACTAATTTAAATTTATAAATAAAACATAATACTTATATAAATTTATTTTGATATGAGTATTTTGACTGATAGGCTGCTAATAATTTACGATAAGCCTCAGAATTATTAATGCATGTTTTGAATCATTTTGGATCATTATGATAAACATTAAAGCTAATTTTGGGATTATTTCTCTTGTATTATTCAACTGATTTTCTTTTTCAGAACTGTCGTTCTTCTGACAAGAGCATAGTTTCGATTTGTTTTTCTTCTGAGTGTGCTAGTTTTAATGGTAATCATCCGATCAGGTTTTGTGCCCAATGCGATGCAAGTAGACATAATAAAAGAAGAGGCGGTGATCATATGGTTCATACCTGTCTTCCGAAAGCGTGGACGATGACACCAGATATGCTAGTATATTTAGTCGAGGCTATTGTAAGGTATTTAACTCTATATATACAGTAATCCTTTTAATGATGGGTTGAATTGGTCGGGGCTGCAGTCAAAGATAACACAAAATAAGTGAAACGTATTTTTTAATTCTGCCAACGTTTCGGCCTACGATGTAGCCCATCTTCAGGGCAAATGTGAGTGCTTGTTCAGTGGTGACTCATCAAACTCACAACTGTCAACTGAGTTTGATGAGTCACCACAGAACAGGCACTCATATTTGCCCTGAAGATGGTCTACATCGTAGGCCGAAACGTTGGCACAATTAAAAAATGTGTTTCACTTATTTTGTGTTATCTTTGACTGCATCCCTGACCAATTCAATCCATCAGTAGAATTATCCATTCAACTATTTTGCACTCAAACAGCAATTCTTTTATTTTATTTTACAGTACCCTTATATTTTCTTCATATTTATTATAAATTACAATTTTTTCCATTATAAATTGTGAATTTTTATTAAGTTTTACTATTCTATTTACAGCTTACTGAAGGAAGCCAGACCTACGACTCCTGAAATCCCAAAAGACATGACAGATATACAAGCTAAGGCTGCTTTGCTGAACGCATTAACACAGTCAAGTTCCCTAAGCATGGATGAAAGGCAACTGTTGGGCAGATTTGGCGTGTGGCTATTGGTTGGTCTATGTTCCCCCAACGAAAATACATCCAATGAGATTCTAGGAAGACTTTTGTCAATGCTTTTTCACTGGTTTCATGTAACGGCCTACACCTTTGATGGTACTGATTGCTATAAACAAATCCAAATATCCTTTAATATTTTTCTTATGTTTTCAGCATATATTCTTATATCTCTGTGATTTGTCTTTAATACTATATCATTATATGGAGTACAAAATTGTCCACTTCTAATTTCAAATCACACAGCATAGCTTCAGCACAGGACAGCTTCTATCCTAGTTCTCTATCTTCCAATATTACTCTTCTTTTCCTTGAGGCTTTAAGATTCTAGTTGACCCACGATGCCTGACCCATCACGATCTTCTAGTCATAAATAAAATTAAAATAATTTTTATATATTTTTATTTTACTAGGAACATAATAGAATAATGTAATTTAAAAAGATATCTTGGTATACAAGATTCTACTTTTATTGTTTAATTAAAGTCCATGGATTATTTCTTTTTGGTGTAACTTTTCCTCTTTTAGTTGAGGTTAAACGTTAAAATTGTTTGATAATTATGATGTAAAATATATTTTTATTTTTTTATTTTTTTAACAGATCAAGCAGAGTGTACTCTCGAACGCTTGAAAACAGATTATGTGTGCAATTGGATGAATGAAGTTTGTCAAACACACTTCGGTGTTTTTGTATCATGCCTCTTACCTCATCCACCGGAATATGCTAGAGTTGGAGGACATTGGTAGGTATTTGCCTTTAAGTTAGTTACGTATTTTGTTATTTGTATTATTCCAATATAATTTCCTCATTAAAATTTCAGCTGTATGCTTTTCAGATGAATTATTCATTAACCATTTATCTGAAATAAAATATTCATAACTAAAAAAGTAACAAATCTAATTTTATTTTTTAAACAGTAGAGTCAGTTTATGATAAATAAATAAATGTATACCATATTTTATTGTTCTATATTTGTAATAATTTAAGGGACATGCTGGTTTCTAAAACTTCACACCTTAAAAATGGATTAAATAGATTGTTTTGCCTTGTGCCATATGAAGTAATTACTACTGATGTGTGGGACTTTGTCATGCCGCATTGGTTAGAAGCAGTTGTCAGGGATGTTCCTGATAGGGAATTATATGAACTTAAAATGCTCCTCAGGTAAACATTTTTTTTAGGTTATTTAAAATCAAGAATTATGTTTGAATGCCTGTGGCTCATCATTGCTTATGAATCACAGGATGTTTTTGTAGCTAAGGGAGGAAGGAAAAGGCATCTTCCTCCAAACTCATTTTTTTTTTAAATTTAAATTGATTGTTCTGTGATTTCAGCAAAATTTTAGATCCTGACATGAGTCCTCTTGGATTTGATGCCAAAAAGTTGTACCACTTTGTTGCTGTTCGTTTTAAAGGGACAAGTCCAAAAGTTCAAGAGCAGGCGCTTAGATGGTTACAGGTTATACATTTTTATTTTTAAATTTATAAATTCTACTAAATAATAAAATTATGGCTAATATTGACATTTATGCTTGCTTAACCTGTTAACCGGGTTGGACATATAAATACGTCTAACGTAATTTTGTATTTTCCTTTGTGCTATATACATATATATATATATATATACATATAGCACAAAGGAAAATATAAAATTACGTTTGACGTATTTATACGTCCCGCCCGGTTAACAGGTTTAAGTACTATTAAACAAAATCAAGAATATATTTAGAAAAAACATACAAATATGTGGCTCGACACAACCAAGAAATTGTAGTAGTTCTCAAACCCGTCAGTGCTTTCCTGATACATTTTGTAAAAATGACCCTAATCCATAAATACTCATTAATTGTTCATATTGCATTTCAGGTATTGACAATGTTAGAAATAATGATACCCACTCATTTGTTATTTTCTTTCTTCGAAGAAGGCATCAATAGCATGAAGTTAAGTGATACTGTAAATAAAGAATCCATTGTAGAGAAAAAAAATGGGAAAGAGCCAAGGAGTATATGTAAGAAATCACTACTATTATTAAGCCATTAGCCAAAATATTATATTCAGCATAATTAATTTATTTATTATACTATTTATTGTAGCTCCTGTAATTGAAGATGATTCTGGCCCATGTTCTGCCTTATCTGATGATGAAGAACATGGATCTCGGGTGTCCAATTTGACGGGTGATGTTGACTTGAAACTATCATGTTGTGTTTTGATGCTTGATCTAGTTTTAAAACAAGTATGTACTTGTGTGATGATCTATTGTACAACTAACTTAGTATTATTTTTTTTTAAATTTTATTCATTAAAATATTATTTATGTATATCATGAAAAAGTAATAAAAAACAAAGAAGAATTTGTATCCGGAACCAAAATTGTTGTTGTCTATCAAGATTTTATCGATAAAGCACAGATGGGCTTTCAAAAACTACTCCATGTCCGGTAGGAGGACTCATCCTAATGTTATTATAAATAAATAAAAAAATAAATTATAACATTTTAACTATTAATACATTTATGGTACTTTGAAAATTCTACATCATCCTAGAAGGATTTTGCCTTGAATATTCTATCTTTAATCACTGACAAAAAATACAAAACATATTTATTTTTTAACCATCTTTTTGTAAAGCTGGGAAACAGGTTGCAGCAAGCAATAGCTGTATTTATATATTAAGTTTTTAATCTCAATTCTTAATTCAATGTAATTGAACAGTTTAATTTCACTACTGGTGAGCAATGATGTGCCATGAGGTTAAAAATAACCATAATTTGTTTAAACAGAAGGTTATCACTCTCAGCATGTTACCCAGATAAAAATTAATCGTTTAAACAATATGTATCATAAAGATTTAATTTTCATAAGAATGAAGGTTAACATATATTGATATTGCTGATAGGCAATTATACCAAGAATTTAGTTGTTGGCTTAAAAACATGGAAGAATATAATGAGGTTAGATCCATTAGTCCATCAAACCAAGCAATCAATCTATTTGGTGGGCCATCTATGGTATCATCGATTAATGAAGAAACCCCTGTCCGTAGATGGGTTTAAAAATGGGCCAACAGAATTATGATACCATCAATTTGATGATAGACCACTTTACAAATCATTTATTTTATAATATAGTTTATCTTCATTTTCTTAATTAAAATTGTATTTTTTTGTTCGTCAGTTGGAGAGACATGAAATTGAAAAGCATACAGGCATTCATACAGTTATCGCACAAGATGTTTGCAGGCTTCTCCAGTCAATGATGTGTGCTTCTTGGTTAATTCCCCACAGCTGCGAAGGCCAAACAAAAAATGATTGCATCCAGTGTGAGCTTGTTATTGTTTGGCATCAACTCGCTCATCAACTCATAGAATATATCGCTCAAGAAAATCTAGCTCATCCTCCAGATGTGAGTATTTAAAATTAGTACTAAACGATTCTCTTTATTTTTACATTTTAATTTTTTACAACCATTTCTAAATGCATTTTCAAATTAAATATTCTAAATGCTTTTTAATAGTGTTATATTCATTATGCATTACCATTCTTGTTAATTAATTAAATTATTTAGAATGCTTTTGCTTATTTTAATGATATAAAAAATTAAACACTCATTAATATATTCACATTCTCAGTTGCATTTGGACTGGATTCAACCATGCTCATGTTTAGAATTAGTTTTATTCTAATATGTTTTAACATATTTTTTTTTTAAATTAGTGTTAAAAAATAATTAAATTTTAATGTTTTGCTGTTTATTAATCTGCTAAACTGAATATGTCTGCAATTATAATTTTTTTTTTTTGCCTTAAACCTTTTTTTATTACAGTAAAACTTCAATTAATTATGGTTAAGAAAGGGAAGTTCCAATGTGGTAAGAAAATAATTGAAAAAATATGGTTATGCTCTATTAATGAAAATGAAAAATATATTTTTTAATGCTTGTTGTCAGTTTCTTAAATCATGCTAATTCTATACTTTATGTATTTCAAAAGGTGTTACCATAACTGAATATTTGTACTGATAAAAAAAAAAAAATCATTGTTTAAGATATTAAATGAATTTCCAGTCTTCTTTTCCCTACTGGTTATTGAGGTTTTACTGTAAAGCTGCATTTGAATTATCCCTTCCTTTATTATCATAGTACTATCTGACTAAAGTTCCTAAATAATCCATAAATCGATATTCGATATGGGCTTGATTCACATTTTTTCCATTTTGCTATAAAAAGCAAGTGACCCAGTTGGTTTTAAAACATTTGGACAAACCATTGATGTACATATGGCATAAAATGTTTTAATTAGTAATGCATATTTCTCTATGCAAAATGTAGTTTCACCATCGATATGCAGAAAATATAACTTCAATTATCGATGATCAAGAATAATAATCATTATTCTGTCAATAGTTGACCTTTTATAATTCCCTTTCTAACTAAGCTTTTGATTCACCTTGTTTCATGTTTTTACAAATAATAATACAAATTTCTCTGCTACAACTCCATTTAGGATTTTCTTGGTGACAAGTTTCTCCTCAGATTATATTAATTCCCTGATATTAATTTCTGCTGTAGCCTGAAAGAACGTGGAATTAGAACTGAGGAAGTAAAACAATGTGATTGAGGAGTACAAGACTTTAAAATTTCAATGCTTCTTGTAATCTGCTTGACATCATAATTAGTTTTAACAATGCATACATATTTAAGAAATGAGTTTGAAATATATTTTTTTTTTAATTTAAAACAACCCTATTTATATGAGATACAAAAATACTATAAAGTAGAAGCTATGGAAAGATTATTGTTTTGAAACAACAAAACTAAATTGTTATAAATACAAATAGGAGCATAAGTTTTGGATAATGATATTTTTATAGAAATAATGATAATACCATAAATACACTTGATGAGTGAAAAGAGATACACCAAACTCGATGCCATACAAAACAATTACCTAGACAACACTCAATAATTTGTTGTTACAGCAAAACCTGAAAAAAAGGACCAATATAATGTGATCCAAAATTTATCAATGACAGAATTAATTTTTATATTTAAAAATATTAGAAGGCATTTTATACATATTGTTACGGTCAGAGTGGGAAGTAGGACCGGCTGAGAGGATTAGGCAAACAATGGGATTAAGCGGAAGGGATTAAAGAAGTTGCCGAGGCCAATCTCGTTCAACCTGGATCGGCCTGGAAGGTTCTCGATCTTGTTCCTTTGACACCTCTGCATCTTGCCAACTGTCGATGACAACTGTAGTCCTCAACACCGCTGCCTGCTTCTCTTCTTGTCGAGAACAATGGTTGCACAAGGTCTTCTTGACAAAGCATCCGCATTCCTGTGGCTCGTTCCAGAACGATGAGCAGATTCAAAGTCGTACTCTTGAAGGCGCTCGATCCACCTCGCCACTTGTCCCTCCGGTGACTTGAATCGCAGCAGCCATATTAGAGCCACGTGGTCCGTTCTCAGCAGGAACCTTCTTCCGTATAGATATTTATGGAAGTGCTCTATGGATTTTACTACTGCCAGAAGCTCTTTCCTTGTGACACAGTAGTTGCGTTCCGGAGCTGAGAGTGCTTTGCTGAAATATCTAATCACTCTTTCTTCTCCGTCTTGGATCTGAGAGAGGACACTTCCAATGGCGATGTTGCTGGCATCTGTGTCAAGTATGAACTTGCTCTCGGGACGTGGATAGCTTAGAATAGGAGCACTACTCAATTTTCTCTTCAGCTCCTCGAAGGATGCCTGACACTCGTGATCCCAATGGAAAGTCCTTTTCTCCTCGATTAGCCTGGTAAGAGGTTTTGCGATGTTAGCAAATCCTTTCACGTACCTCCGGTAATAGGTGCAGAGCCCGAGAAAACTTCTCACCTGGTGCTTATCTCGAGGTACTGGCCAGTTGGTGATCGCTGCTATCTTCTCTGGGTCAACAGCAACTCCGTTGTCTGACACAATATGCCCCAGGTAGTTGACTTGCCTTCGGAAGAGATTACACTTCTTCGGGTTCAACTTTAGGTTCGCTGCACGCAGTCGTTCGAAGACCTTCTCCAGATTCTTCAGATGGTGAGCGAAGGACTTTCCCAGCACAATGATGTCGTCTAGGTACACCAGGCATACCTCCCAAGAGAGACCTCTTAACACGTTTTCCATCAGCCTCTCGAATGTGGCAGGAGCATTGCAAAGCCCGAACGGCATTACTGTAAACTGCCAGAGCCCAGTGCCAATTGAAAACGCCGTCTTCTCTTCATCTTCAGGTGCCAATCCAACCTGCCAATATCCACTGCGGATCAATCAGATCCAAGGTAGAGAAGAGTTTACACCCCTCCAGGGTGTCCAGCGTATCGTCAATCCTGGGAAGCGGATAACTGTCCTTCTTGGTGACGTTGTTTAGAAGGCGGTAGTCCACGCAGAACCTCGTTGTGCCGTCTTTCTTCTTCACCAATACGACAGGAGACATCCAGGGCCTACTCGAAGGCTCAATGACACCATCAGCTGCCATCTCCTTAATAATCTCCTCGGTGTCCTCCCGTTTGGCCAACGGTAGCCTCCGCGGGACCTGTCGGATGGGCTTCGCTTCCCCAGTGTCAATCTTGTGCTGGACGATATCCGTTCTGCCCCGTGGTCCTGGTCCGATCTCGAAGACGTCATGCCATCGGATAATCATATTCTTCACTTCCTCGCTCTGTTCGGGCGAAAGGTCGCGACATGATTCGTCCAAAAATCCTTTTAGTTCCTCTGGCAGTCCTCGGTGCTCGGTGGGACGACGTTGCAGCTGACGAACCACTGAGGTAGCGGTTGTACACTCCCTGATCGGTGTTCCTTTCTTCAGCGTTACCGGGAAGCTGTTCAGATTCATTAGCCTAATTGGAGTGGTATGTCCAACCTTGATGAGAGATCTAGCAACCAGTACGCCGCGTCCGATCTCCTGTTCTTCGTGCGTTCCGGGTTCCAGTAGTACACATTGACCATCAGGTAACTGTCCTTCGACCGTCCCATGGGTCAGGATTTGGATCCGTGCAGGTAATGTGGTATCTTCTAGTAAGAGCACTCGTGCGTAGAGGTCCTTTCCCTGCCGAAGGATGACTTCCTCGTCTCCCAGCGTGATCACACCTCTTGCCATATCCAACTTAATCCCGTATTCGATCATCAAGTCCGTGCCTAATATGACATCTTCATCGATTTCTGCCACGAGAGCACGGTGCCTCAGATGTTGACCCCCAATGATGAAGGTGGCAACTGTCTCCCCGTAGACCTTGGCTGGCTGTCCCGTGGCAGTCCGTAATGTCCAAGTGGTTGGTAAGATCCTCTCATCGGGAACTATCTTCGAGTTCAGAATTGTCATGGTTGCGCCAGTATCCACTAGAAGACTTCGCAGCTGTCCGTTCACCATTCCATCAACGTAGAAGCTGTTCGTTCCGCTTCCTATTGACGCAACTCTGATGGTCTTCCTGGGGCCTTTGACGTTACGGGTTGACAGTTGCCCCTTCCCATCAACCCTACTTAGTTTTCCTGTGGCTTTTCTTGCTTTTTCGATGGACACTTGCTTCTAGGGTGTCCAAGTTGACCGCAGCTCCAACAGCGTATCTCCTTCTTACGGGTCCTGAGAGCCTCCAAAACTTTCGTCACAATTTCCTCGACGCTGGGGACCACATTTGGCTCTGCTTCTGCTGCTCGTACTCGCGCATGGCCCCGTACAGACTGCCTAACAGCCTCGAACTCCATATCCTGGGATAATGCGTCTCCCAAAGTTTTCGGCCTGGTGAGCTTCACTGCTTGCTGTGTCTCTGGGTCCCGAAGTCCATCCAGGAATTTGTCGACAGCCAAGCTTTCGTAGACATCGTCGGTGACCGATGGGTAGGCGTTCCTCACCAGCCGGGCAATATCCGCTTCAAATTCCTGCAAAGTCTCGTTGGTCTTCTGGACCCTGCTTCTCAGCTGTGAGCGATACAGCTGGTCCATGTGGCGGTGGCCAAAACGCATCTCCAGTCTTCTTATCAGCTCCCCGTAGTTGGACCGCTCCGACATGGGTATCCCCTGCAGAACTCCCAAGGCGTCTCCACGCAAGGCCAGGCACAACGCTGAAGCTTGGGTCTCCTGTGACCACCCGTGGATCGAAGCCGCTGTCTCGAAGAGAGTCATGTAGTCCTCCCACGGCGTCTTTCCGTCGAATACTGGAATGGTGTTGTGAGCTGGTGGCGTCCCATTATTGGTGGGCAGAATAGTTTTATGAAGACTGACCTCGGGGAAACGGTCGGTGTTGTTCGCCGGTGGGTTGCTCATAAGTCCCTCTATAGCTTCCACTCTTTGCCTAAGTTTGCTTTCAATTGAATTTAATTTTTCTCCTAACCTAGATTCTACATCAGCTACTTTATTATCTACATTTTCCATTAACTTAGTCTCTAATTTGCCTAATTTAGACTCTAATGTATCCATTAAATCATTTTTTACAGTACATAATTCATTACCTAGCTCATTTTTAACAGTGCTTAACTCATTACCTAGCTCATTTTTAACAGTGCTTAACTCATTTTGTAAATTACCTAGCTTATTATCTACATTGCTTAAAGTCGCAGACAACTTGCTTAAATCAGTTTCAAACAGAACGTCATCTGGATTTTCCCCTAACTCTACAAAAAATTGACGCAAGCGATGTTGCAGTACACTTTTATTTCCGGAAGAATCCAGATCACGTTCTTCTAATTCCCGTTTTAAATCCACAACTTTTAAATCCATCAATTTAACACTTTGAGAAGCCATTTTTCATACAGTAGCCCAATAATTACAAAAATGCAAGACAAAATAATAACAATTACACAAGATCCCACTTCTGACACCAATTTGTTACGGGCTACTGGATGTAAAATGGACTAAACTATTACTTAATTCAAGAATCTAATATTTATTAACAAATTAAAAAGAATACAATGAGATTATTTAAAACAATTAAATTATTAAACTAATATCAATTTACAATAATAATATTCTACTAAATGTTATCTAATTTCTAAGATAATATACAAATAATATAAGATATTGTTTATACTAAGTAACTAAACTATTTATATAAATTTGTACAAATACAATAATATTACACTATAGTTTACAATTACAAATTAACACTTACAGTTCGCTAACTAAAGTCCACCGACCGTAAGACTCTCCAAATATGACAAACTGACCCACAGTTTATTACACTTATTACACGGCCACTAATTGTCACTGTTGCTCACTAAGCACTTATTACAGACTGATACTAACTCACTGTAACTCACGCACTATCACAAGTTAACGACTGCTTATTACTACTGGCTTATTACTGACTCGTCTTATTACTGACTCGCCGGCCGAAAACACTGTCCTTTTTATATAGGCAAGGTAGGCCAGGGTGGGGCATTACTCGGAACAAGATCGAGAACCTTCCAGGCCGATCCAGGTTGAACGAAATTGGCCTCGGCAACTTCTTTAATCCCTTCCGCTTAATCCCATTGTTTGCCTAATCCTCTCAGCCGGTCCTACTTCCCACTCTGACCGTAACAATATATTCAATACTATAAGTAATTAACATAGTTTTGTTGCTGAATCAGAAATCAAAGATATAACACAAAGTAAATAAATATAACAGGAACGTAATGAACTTCTAAAGCAGATCACTGAAAAAAAACAACAAAAAACACTCATAAAAATTCATCCACAGAATTTTAGCTTCAAAACACCAACTACTATAATGATTATTGTATAAGGTTGATTCAATTTAATGATATTGACTAACGATAAAATATTTTAGCCACCGTTAGAGGAAATTGTGCAAGAAGAATCAGGACATTCAAGGAAAAGCCCGCCTGAAAATGATAAGAAGTGTGAACCGAAACCCGACGTTGTTATCAACATGCCGTTGATGGAGATTCATACAGTGGGAGGGGTACTTGTCAACATGCCTCATGTAATGCACAAAAATCCTGCATTAGCACTTTCACTGTCTTCTCTTAAACTCCAGGCTTATAAAATTAAACATTTTAATATATTATTCAACTTTTGTTTATCTTATTAAATATATATGTATCAGAGATTTTCTATAACTTTAAGTTGAAAAAGCCCAAGTTTTACAAAAAAATTGATGCAGTGTTATCTCTTTGACGTATAAAAGTCGTTATTTTATATAATCCTATTAACATTTTAAATTATGCCTACCTTTATTATTTCTTCAGTTCTAAATTTATATTTTGTTATTATAATTTAGTGGAAATATCAAATCAATGTTTTCATTTTTTTGCTTATGAAGTTTTTTTTTAATTGGCTATAATGGCCAAATTCAATCTGTTTGAATGAGTATCATAAAAATTGAAAAAAAAATCGAAGAATAGACAACTCAATTCTTTTTTCTTTTTCTTTGTTAATTGCTACATATTTAGATCTGGTTTCTTTGTATAAATTCTGATACTCCATATTTTAAATCTATTGGAGGCTATTAAAATAATTTATTATGTACAAATAAATGATCCTTGTTTATACGAGGATTCTTATTTCAATTTCATTAAAAGATCTCATCAGAAATATTAATAGGTTTATTACTTTTCTACAGGCTTAGCATTTTAAATTTGATTTAAATTAATTTTCAATATAGATCTTAATGTTTTACTTGTTTTCAAAATACATTTTAAATAAAATAATTAATTTCTTTTAATGAAGCTTTCTTTTTATAATGCTGTTTATAATCAATAAAATATATGTAACACAATGGTATATTCTGAATGTGGTTTAAATGACAAAATAATTATTCTGCTATTGACTTTAATGTTACACTCTCAAATTTTTTGTAAGGCCTATGAACAACTTTTTCAATCCTCAATTTTGAATATTTTTATTCAACTGTACCTATTATCATTAATTAAAAAAAAAGTTATTTTCTAAATTGATTCAGAAATAAAAGGGTAGGTTCCGATAACATCTTAAACTTACTTTATTTTTTTATTATTTGAAAAATAAATGTTTGATCACAGTTTATATCGGAATCAGTTAGACTAATCAAAGTTCACAATACAATGTTTATGAATCACTTTTTCTTTTATGATTTTTAGGTTTTCTCAATATATATGTTTTGAATCCTGATTCCTGGTCCATTAAATTTTAATTTCATCTGGATCAATTTTGAAATGATTTTAAACTATATTATAGCTAATGATTATTTTTCTACATTTTGTTTTTCATTGAAATAAGTCTGAAGTTTCATTTAGAAGTTTTGATGTGACGCTATTTGTGTAATGGAAGTAAGTAATTGTTGAAATGAGGAGCTGTTTTCAGTGATTGTTCTACTTATAGTATCTTAAATGTTTAATGCTTGAAAACCAAGATATGACAATCCAGCACAGGTAGTTTAGGTTAAATGTTTTTGTATGTCTTGAATAGAGGTGGGTTCTAATGTAGACCTGTGCTATTTCTATTATGACAGCTTTATATGTGTTGAAAGATGCACCCAAGCTATTATGTACAGTGTACAGTAAAACCTCGATTAGCGGTGATAGAGGGAAGGTATAACCATTAATACAGGGAAACAATTGGTTAAAAGAACATTAAACTTGTTAGTAACAAATTCATAACTACAAATGAAATATTTAAAAAAAAATTACCTATAACACTTCAATCCATGAAGGGTCTTAGGTTTAGTACATGGTAGAGACTGTTCTCTTTTTTTGTTTAAGCCAACGGTTTGGCAGGGAGATTTGTTTAAAATCACAATCAACCACTGGGTTTTCCTCCAATTAAGGGTACACACTTTATAGAGGTTGGTCTAAAGATCCCACAAAATCCATATATGGATGTTAACTGATTAATCATTTATCTGCCACAACCGTATTTGAACCTGGGACTTTTAGCACAGCAACTCAATGCTCTACTTATTGAGACATAATAAACACGATACATAATTTGTCAATGACATCTTATAAAAATTGAATGCTTGAAGATATTCCAAAGCATTATTTCTAATCTGTATAGAAAAGTTTTTCTAAACTACAATTTAAACGAGTTTACATTGACTAAAAATGTACAACAAAGATTTGTTTTGAAGGAATTAAAATTTTTAATGACATGAATGGTAGTGTAGAAATATGTTTTCTTATTGACCATCCCATCTTTCAAACACCGAATAATGGAGGTTTTACTGTTTTATTTTTTTTTCCAAAAACATCATTATTATCATTTTTTTTTTGCCTTTGATTTATGAATGTGTAATTTCATTTGAATTTTCAGTTCCTTATTGTATAAATGCCATATTTAAATCTGCCCATTTAAACTGATGGTTTAAGCCCTACGATTTGATTTATTTAGTTTATTTTTCATCTTTACTAAGTTTCTCAGTTAACAGTGTTCTTCTATAGAAAATATTGTGATTTTGTCATTAAAAATGTGATAGGGAATGACGAAAACAAGAAAACATTACAAAAATTTTAAATAATATTTTTTATCACTTCCAAAACTTTTCACACTTTAATATTTCGACACCACAAAAACTTTCTATTATATTTTTGTTTCCTATTATCATCACTTTCTTTTTATTTATTAAATCTTAGAGCAGTCAATTGTTAATTATTTATGACACTGCTTTTTTTTTCCATAGTGCATGTTTCATGTAGCTCTTCACCTTATTTTATAACATTATCATATACTGGCATTATTGCTATCAAAATGACAATTCTGCTTTAGCATGGTTTGCTTGAATGTTACTTCACAAACATTTCACCATAACTTGTACATAATTACTTTATCAAATATATGTATATCTTTTATCTTAAACTGCTCAAAAAAAGTGACGTTGTATAGTTTATTAATTTGATTTTATTTTTACAGATTTAAACTATTGAAATGTGACGTTTGATATTACCTTTATTAAATATTTACAAGTTCCATTCTTCATCATACATAACAATTTAATAAACTCAATGCTATTCAACTAGATATTCTTGCTTAAGGTTTTAATATTAAATGTTAATGGATATACATATTTCAGGAACGCTTGAACCCGAATGCAACTATGCTTACAAGTTGTGTGAGTATTTGTTATTAAAAACTTAGCAAGACAAATCTTCCGAAAATGTGTCATTAGCTGAAATCATTATTATTTTTAACAAAAATCTTTCTGCGTTTACATTATTGCAGAGGTTTCCAACATATTATAATTCGTGAAGTACTATTATAAGTATAATGTTAATTATAAATTTATTTTAAAATAATATGAAGAAACTTAACAAAATATTCTTTCTACTATTATCGATTGGAAAGATATTGAATCTTCGAAATAGTGTGCTCTAGACTATTTACTGCATATTAGTTGATGAAGTAAACCGGGAAATATGTGAAAATTTTAAATTAAATTTTCAGTAACTAAATGTATAATTTCATGTGGAAATAAATTTTTAAGAGCCATAAAATTGTTTCTATATTGCACATTGGTTCTTATTTTGAAATTAAAAAGGCATAATTATTTGAATTCAACTGATAATTACAATTTTTCACAAGCTACCGCAATTAAAATTAAACCGATAATCCAAATTTTGGGAACCTCTGCTAATCGTAAACTTAGAAAATAAGTTACACCTTCAATCTTAATACTTAGGTACCATTTTTCATGTTTTATGGAACACATACGAGTAAAAATACAATATATAATGTATTATAGATAAATATGTAACAACTATAGATATTATTAGACAATAATAATTAGAATAATGGTTATGAATTTTTATAATACAAATTGAAATTATTATCTTTGGTAAGTAGGTTTGTTCTTTAAGTCCTCTAATAGAATTCATTTAGTTTTTGTGTTCATGCCTGCTATTTAGTTATTGAGCAGTACATACTTTAACTATTTTTATTTCTATTGAATTATTAATTGCTTTTTGAATAATAATTATTTCTTTGGCTTCTCCATTTGCTGATATGCTGCTCCCTCTTTCATACAATGTCTTAAACTTTTTTTAAGCAGTTTATATTTCATATTATTACATATTACATATACATTTCAAAAACACATTACAGAGTACCGGAGGCCGAACCATTATGAAGAGTTTAAAAGAAAAAAGATGAAAAAGTTAAAATACATTTTTTTTTTTAAAGATATCTTGTTATTGAATATTGTTGGTAATCTTTTCGTATACAATGAGTAGACTATATTTGGAACACAAAAAGCAAATATATATTAATGAACTTGCAACCATTCATTTGTCGCTATGGTTTCCCATCTATTAATAATTAGTTTTCTATAGTATTTAATTAAATTTCTAACAGAAAATTAATAAACAGTTTTTTTTTTAATAAATAAATGGTTAGTGCTTATTTTCTCCAACATTGTATATTTCAATATTAGTTATATTCAATGTGGCATCAACCTATAATAATTTATTAAACCAAAGGGTTTGAATAAATCCTCAAGCAATCTAAATATACATTATTTTATTTTTCCATCAAAACAATGTGTGATTATGTTAAAACATCGTGTTCCATATTTCTTTTGACAAATTAACCCGTTGACTTCCCATTGGGAATAGAACATGACAGCCTCTCCAAGATTGGATTGAAAAGTTAACAAGTAACAATGGAAGGGTAGAATGCTTTTTTTCCCATCTCATTCTAGCATTGAGAAGTTTCTGATGTGTTATTTAATTTATATCAATTTTATATTATTTTATTAAGGTAAATAATTAATTGTAGTCCTATTCATTTAGGGTTGGGGTTACCATGCAGATTAAGTTCTTTCAAAAGTGTACCTGCTTACAATCCCATAGGTTTTGATTTCAAATCCTGACCTTGGAATTTCTGAAGTAAGATTCCAACTCCTCAGACAAGTGGGACCCTTCAGTTTACCAAACACAACTAGCAACAATTGGGCATAGGAGTGATGAGTATATTTTGTGTTGTTCTGCTAGGAATAGCTTTCCGGAGATTTGGTCCCAAGATGATCCTTATCAGTGAAAGAAATATAAGTTCTCATCACTGTCCTTGAACCTAAGTGTACATTCATTGGAATATTTTTATTTAAATTATGTACCATTGAAATCCACAATGCTAGGTTATCTGATCAGTCAAACAGGAGCCCCATAAAGAAGAAAAAAAGAAAATGTACCTCTTAAACTAATCATCTTCTTACAATAACCATTTTTATAGAAGAAAGGAAATGTATGTTTACATTCTTTGTTTCCTTCCTTTGTTTTTCTCAGCATGGAGGTGCCAATAGCCATGCTTGCAAACCGATCCAGTTCCTAGCCAATATCTTTATAAAATAAAGCAGTTTTTCTCTCATTTCTCTTGGCTTGTTTTTTTATGATAGTACCTGGTTTGCAATCTTCACTGATTTTACACAAATGGCAAGCTGTTTCTTTTCTAAGAGGATTTCACCGTTTAGTCCTACCTTATTCTTGTTTTAGTATTGATATGTTTAGTGTACTGGCACTTCTATTTTATATCAATATTGTATGTTTTTAAGGGCTCAATTTTTAAAATTACTAGATCAGGGTGATACCAATATGGATGGGAAACCATGATCTGTGCCATTTTTTTTAGTGACAGAGAAGAAGCTTGTTTTGTTTACTTTAGCTTAGATACTGTTTGGTTGGATCTCTATTGCCCTAAAGGCTGCATCATTTTATGTTGTTCTCACTATGTCTTATCAAAGTTGTTATACCAAATGGTCGCAACCAAATCAAGCTCTTTTCTTACCTTACACTTTAGGTTAAGGGTGGATCATTGACTGTGTTGCTAGGCAAGGACATATTTGTTAAAAACTTTCATTCATAATTAAAACATTTGGTCAGTTTAATTAATCTAATTTTCTTCTTTCAATTGAGTTAACAACATTTTTATGTATAGTAATAGTTTTAGAAACTTTTTATTAAATTAATTTTATTTATAATTTTGAAGGTAATTTCTCACTTAGACTACTCATCTCTTTTACTGAAATTGTTGTCTACATATTTTTTAGTTTATTTATAATTTACTGTTTATTAATTCAGTTTCAGTTTTCAGACACTATTACTTTGTAGATTATTCAATTTTCAAACCATTTCAGAAAACATTTTATTTATTCAAAAAACTGATATTTAGACCAGCTGTTCTAGTTCCGGCATCCTGTTTGTCTGAATTTATTAATTTTTTGGATGAAAATATTTTTATACACATTAAATTTCTATACATCTTTTCCCAAAAAAATCTTTTGAATCTCATGTTAAGAGAAGGTGCCTCCCTTGGGCCTAATATTGTTAATAATATTGTTCGTATATACCGTGGTTTAAAAATTTAAATATTAAAAATTTAAGTTGTTGTAACCACCTACAAAATGACCAATTCTTTGACTCTTATAAGGATAATTATATGGATATTAGGGACAAAAGTAAAAATTAAAGTCCATTTACTATAAATACAGTAAAGGAGTTTTTTTGCGGAGGAGTTTGAGGAGTTTTTTGCCATTTGTTGGTATATCCATTTCACATATAATAATATTTTATGACTTATTAAAATTCTACATATAAATATTATCGAGGTTATTTCAAATCATAATTTTCATTAAAAAGTTGCTTCATCCTTGATAAGATAAAAATCTATATACAATTTTGAAAAGTGGATGTATTGACTTTTGATAAACTACTTCTCGTTTTTAATTACCATTCATTAATATATTATGTTTTAGTATGACAACTTGCAAAAGAAAAAAGATTCTGCAAATTTATTAGCTGTAAAATTTGTTCAACTTTATTTTGTGTCATGATTTGTTTCATAACAAATAAAAAAGAAAAGATTCTTTTATAATTTTAAGATAACTATATATTAGATTGTTATATGTATTTTATACAGATATAATGCTGTATGTCCATACAATAATTATTCTAATTTATGTAAAATATTATCTAATAATATTGAAAAACAATCAAATTAATACAGGACCAAACAAAGATAAACGAGATAAAAAAATAAACTTATTCAGAATATTTGGATCTTTTGCGGGTTATTATAAAATGCAGAGTGTTTCAGGGTTTAATAGCCTTACTAGGAATATGAATTGAGAATCTCAAAACAAGGAAAAAATTCTAATGAAGGTATATTCATTCATTAACGCTTTATTTAGGATACATTCATACCTTAAAGATTTTCATTGTTATGAATAATTTAGGTTATAATAAATGAATTAATATTTGTTTGAACTACTTTATCAATGAAATGTAAACTATACTCATATTAGATGTGATTCTAAGTGACTACTTTTAAGACAGGCTATTGTTTCATATATTTAAACTATCCTTCTTTGGAAAGAATTATGCACTCTTTGTAAATGATATAGGTGACTGAACAAAGTTTTAATGGGTATACCTTCAAGGAAATTTGTTTTTATTGTTTTGGAACCTTCAATTCATATTTTTAGTTAGGCACTTATCCCTGTATTTTAGTAATATTAATTACTTTCCTAGTAATATTAATTAACCAAACTATGGTTAGTAAAAAATATAAATTTTAACAATTTCTTTGTTTAAATGAAACTTTTCCTTAATTTATGATTAAGGAAAGTTAGTAAAATGTTAAGTGTTGATGACTTTTTGAATGTCTTGTATTCTTGGTATATATGTGATTATCATTCTTCATAACACTGATAATTTTTGAATATTTTTATGAACAGATTATGACTGCCACAGTTGAAACTGTCGTTGAGCAACTTGATCTTGCTCCTATAATTATGTCAGAAAGAGTTATACCTGCAGTCGCACGTGCTGTGACTCTGACTGACACTGATGTAGGCAAGTATTTCTTTCTTTTCTCCATTTATTCCATTTTTTATAACTTTTCTTCCTCCTTATTTTTGTCATGAAATTTATTTTAGCCACTGCTACAGCCCAAGTTGCTAGGCCAACTTTAGTTGGGGAAAATGATGAGACTATTGAATCTGGTGGAGAAGAAATGGAGGATTTTTGGCAAACAACTGTTGGAAAATTCAGATTTACAATCGATGAGTTACCTCAACAATTGCAGTATATACATCAACTATTAAAAGTAATTAATTTTCATTTGCAAATTCTAATTATGCATGAAGTCTTGAGTCTTACATTAAAACATTATACTATCAACATGAAAACAGCAATATCCCTTAAATTTATCTCATATATACCATGACATTCTACTCTAACATATATATAAATAATTCAACTGCAATGATATTTAGCCTTTTTAGATTCTTAATATGGATTAGATAATATGAATATTTTTTATTTTGTTGATATCTGGATTTCAACATAAAAAAAAATCCTAATTTTTTTCCTTGTTATTTTAATGATTTATACTTCTTTAAAAACTTTTTCTGATTATTTAAAATAAATTTACTTTGGCTCTAGGAGATAACCAAGACAGATGACCCTGATGTTCTTTACTACATGCTTAATTGTTTATACCTGATGTGCTTACATGGTGATGCTTTGTTCAAAGCAGTGAAACATCACAAAGGATTCATAATATGGTGCCAAGAAAATCTGCTTATTAAAAAGTAATTATATACTGCAAGTATAATATAAAATAGTTATATCTTACTACAAATTACACTTATTAAATATATAAATTCTAGCTTGTGGGAGCTATGCAATGCCGAACACTCACATATTTGTGAGGTGGCTGTACCATTACTTCTCCATTGCATTACAATGCCATCTGGTTCAGATGCCTTTTGGAGAGTTTTGCAGGAAGAATTCCATTCAAGTGATTGGAGGATTCGTTTTATTGCAGGTAAATTAAAACAATTAAATTTGACTTATAGATCTCAAATGTTATTCAATCAAATGTTATGTCAAATGGAGTCAGATGAGTATATTTGAATGTTTTAAATTGCTAAATAATTAAATTCAGGATCAAGAACATTGAGACACAGTACATCACTAATTGGTTAATAAGAACATTTTTATGAACAATTTATTAGGAACAGTATTTACAATGTAAATGAATAAATAAAGCCAAAAATGACACAATAAATAATTTAAATTAGTCAATATATCTATCAATAAAAGAAGTACTACATTTGAAAATACAATAAAGTTATAACTTGGAAGAGATATTTTATTCCAATTACTATTATTACTATTGGTTTGCTTAGTTGTCTATCTATGAAACAACTTTTCATTGTTTTGGTTTTTTCAGTTGAAAGGGTTACAGTAGTTGCTAGGTTCATGGATTCTACACCTTTACGTTCAAATACAATTTTACAAGCTTCTCTTACAAATGCATTTTGCTATCTAATCTCCAGTTTAGACGATTCTAATGTTCAAGTTGCGCAAAGGGCGACTTTGTACTTAGGTACAATTCATGATACTGCTTTGAAGGTAATTTAATATCTTTTTACTTTTTTTTATCTTAACCTAGTTTACCATAAGACTTTCTTTTTATAAATATGCCTGATATCTACTCTTTTTAAAAATATAGCTTGACAAATATTTTCGTTTAAACAGCAAACTATTTTTTTTTTTAAACAGCAGGATTTAATTATTTGTTTTATAACAAGATAACCAAAATTTATGATTTTTTCAAATACTGTTCATTTATTTATGAGTCCTGATTTTAATTTATGTTTTAAAGCAGAATATTTTTTTAATAAACAATGCTTTAAGCTGTATCACTTTATTTGATCATGATAAATTACTCATTTCAAAACATAATTCACAGGTCAGCTTTTTAAAGATATCACTAGACTCTTTAGTGTGAATTTCCATCCTATTATCTTTCCAAATTAAGAAGAAAAAAAATCTTAATCACTACAACTCATGAAGAGTCTTGGGTTCGGTAAGTGATAGAGACTGTACCCAACTGTTTCTTGGAGAACAGTTGTGTAAGGAGGTGATTTGTCCTAGATCACCCTCAACCACCAGGTTTTTTCCCTATTTTGGGTGCCCACTTTATAGAAGCAGGGTGAGCCCTGGCCGTTAACAGATTAAATAATTTGAACCTTTAAATAAATTGAAACCCGGATTTAAACCCAGGACCTTTGGTACAGCAACTCAGCCCAATGCCTCTGAGTCACTCCACTCCTATCTTTCCAAATTACAGCTCTAAAGACGATCAAACTCATTTTTAATTTTTATGAGAATAATTTTTTTTTAAATTTATTTATTCATTGAAATTTACGACTGTATTATAACTATACAACAAGTAAATGGCAGGGAAATAAATTAAAAATGATCACAGTTTTGAACTTATTTTTTAAAATCTTCTTTCTTTGTTTTTATGAATGTATTTTTTTTGTTTCAGTCCTTGATTATGTGTCTCGAAACACAATTTGATTCAGTGATTGTTGACCGCCCTATGGTTTTGCAGTCCCTGTACCAACTTCATAATTGTCTTAGTGATCGACATATATTGACATGGGAATTCTTTTTAAATCGATTTGATGCGCTTTTCTTGGAAGCTCAGATCAATCTCGAAAAATCGGGTGATATAACCTACCTCCGTGGTAAGATTTTTTTTAGTTGTTGTAAATGGTTGTTTAGCACACCTTCCTATCTTACTTAACTATTGCTTGCCACATTTACTGTCCTATCCCTTTAGAGAATATCATATTTATCATTTTCATTCATGTCATTCCCATATCACTCTCATTTTTCATATGCTTGTGCTGTGAGAACCGAATTAAAATATTTATATGTCGATTAGACCTGCGTAACACTGATATGAACAGCGAAAGTTTCGTGCGAAAGCTACAAAGAGCGCAAGAAGCCTTGTCCCAGTCTCAGTCAGATTCTAGCTCAATTAAAACCCTGAGTGCAAGTTTTGGTCAAAAATGGCCTTACAAAAGAACTATGTCAGCTCCAGCTTCTATGGTGCCACGCCAGGATACAAAGCAAGGTATTAATCGTGAAAATAGTTTATTCGACTGTAAATAACAGCTTACCTTTCTTTTTATCTTAATTGAAATAGTTACACTTGAATTATAATTTTAAAAATTGCTCTATTTTGTACATATCAGGGTATATAAATTGAGCACAACATTATACAGTCATACTTAACTTTCATTATTAAAATTTTGTAGTCCCATCTGATTTGCACTGCTTCATATCCATGCAGTATATTTATTTATCTCAATTATTAACATTCATCTTATCTTTCTGTTGCTTGTCACGTGCTTCTTGTTTCTTTGCTAATTTTTTTTTCTTATAGAAACACACAGTCCACAATTTGCCTTATGACCATTTTCGTAAATAATTCAACTGTATATGTTATTAGCAGGTATCATGATTGTAGTTGTATTCATCCTATGTTATTTATTAAAAGCAGAATATTCTTATCACAATCTGACTAATATGTTTTCTTCAGAAAAGGAGAAGGTCTACAGCAGGCAATATTCAGCTCCGATATTGAAAAGGAAAACATCTAGATTTGGATTGGGTCAGTTGCTAGGTTCTATGCCTTCAAATAACACTATCGTTCTGCCAGGTAGACATTATTTGAACGATGTCAAAGTAAATTGTGTGAACAATTTTAATTCAGCACAATTGAAAACGAAATCGTGCTTTAACTGTTCGAAGATGCATGTTAACTCAATGTTATAGTTACTATTCAATGTCATTGTTATTTCTAAATGTCTATCTGGTAATAGATTTTTTTAAATATATTCACTAGAGGAATAAATTATTTATTTATGCTTTCTTTGATTTCAATTTATTTTGTTTTTTCATTCACAATTATGTAATTTTAATAATAAATATGCAATTATAATCTCTTATTTTTTATTTAATTAATTTTTTTAATTTTAATTCAGAAAAATATCTTTTAAATATGTTTAAAACTAATATTAAATATTTTGGGGAACACCATGAATTTTTGGTATTTGTTTATTCATTAACATGTGTGTTTCTTTTTCTGAATATTCCCTAAGGCATGTTGGCTAAATGGTGAGTTTAATCTGGCGTTTCTAACATTCTTACGCTTCAATTCGGTTCATTTTCTTTTATTTATTTCCATGAGAGGGCATGTCTTATCCTTTTTCGGATTATATTTTTAAACATGATGCTGCATTCATGTTATAATTTTGTTACCATATATGATACCTATAATTTGCAAATTTTTTACTACCTCTCATCCTATTTGTCTACCACATTTTCTGATGTCCATTATAACTGCAATAAATGTAAATGCTTTTGTATGAATTAAATATCTTTCATTAATGTTAATTGTTCGAAAATGTCATGTGCTGTGTATTGTACTTATCGGCCATAATGAATGTTAATCGATGTGCACTATAAATGTCTGTATCTGTTTGTGTAAAGTTTCTTCTTCAACTCCTCTATTTAATGTAATATTTTTAATGCTCTATTTTTAATCTATTAATTATTTACTATTAATGTTTATAATTTCTTTGGATGCCTCTAATGCCCTTTACATATGTGTGTTTTTTAAATGTTTAGTTAAGAATATTTCATTTTTCTAAGAAATTAAACTTTATCATATTCTGACGATAAGGTATTTCCTGCCCCCCTCTTTTTTTATTGTTCTAATTTTCAAAAATTAATTTGTTTCATAAAATTATACTCTAAAATAATTTATTTTTAAAGAGGTTACTATTAAATAAACTTTTTGAAATATTTTTTTCTTTTAACTTTCATAATTTTGTTACTTTTTTCTTTTAGTATTCTTTTCTGTTATTCTATAAAATACATGCATAATTATGCCATCAGAAATCATTTGGAAATCGAGCAAACAAAAAACTTTATTTTTAATTTACAAAAAATCCTAATGTATTGTACAATACATCATTAATCCTAAAGTAAAAATTTGTTTATTTTCTACTTCCTCAATTAACAAAGCTTAGACAAAGTATGGTAATTAACAATTTAGACGTGAGGTCAAGCACTTCAATCCATCACGATTCTATCAAAAGCGTTTTCATTTGTCCTTGCTAGGATAATTATGATAAGTTAATTTACTCTAGTTGGTTAGTTTAACAATAGAATTATTTATTATAGTATCTGGTTTAATACTCCAAAAACAAAGTTCTGAAGAATTATATATTGCAATTCTCCGTGTATTTCGTGTGCACACCTCATGTTCTAAATGATGGGTACCGATCTATTGAGTCATTTTTTTCATTGTAATACTATTTACATTGTAATACTATGGAAACTCTAAAATTCCTTAACTTTCTCTCGATATTGTATTTTATGCTTAGGTATTTAAATATATTTATATAAACTAATATCTGTATAATTTTTATTTTACTTAATGATTTTGGATAGACTATTTCTGATGGCATTGTTATTTATTTTAAAATCTACGCATGTCTCATTGCATTATTTTAATTAGAATGAGTGGATTTATTTTTAATTATTAATTGTGCATTTAATATTGATATTTTCATTTTAAATTAATAAACATTTATCGTTTATAATTATTCTTATTGGTTTCAATTTAATAATTAATTAGTCATTTAAATTTTATTGCCTAAAGCTGCCCAAATATTTTTAATTATCAATGTTACAGTTTTGTTCAGTTTCATTGAGTTAGTTCTTATATGTAAAAAAGAGGAATAAAAATCTATTGAAATACATATCACTTCCTGTATCGGGTGGCATATGAAATATTCTTTTTTTAAAAAAACATTAAAAATTAATTTCTTTTGAAAATTATTAAGTAAAAATATTTCTTGATTTAGCTAGACTGATATTTGTTTATAATTTTTATTTTGATAGGGTTGTTTAAACTGTATTTAGTTTGAAGCAAGAAAGTAAATTCAAAGAAATAGAATGGTTAAAGTTAATCATCTGAAAAAATGTTTGAATCATTTATTTGAAATTTACTAGTTGAGAGTTCGAAATATTTTAAATGTGAAACTGAGTTTTAAAATAGATGTCTTTGATTTAAATTCTACTGTCATCAAGTTCAAATTTCTTATGTAAACATTGATATGATTGCTGGAATTTATATTTATTACATTCAAATTGTTACAAAACTCTATTAGTTTTTATTAAATTACTTCCCAGGCACATTAATTTAAATTTTCATCAAAAATGTTTTAAAAATTATTGCAAATTTTGAATTTTAATTGAAAATTTAATTCAAATTGAATATCTTATCTGCTCTTTTAAACTAACTCAGATTCAAAATATTCCATTGTTTGTATATATATTTTTTCATTTGATAATAGATGGGCACATTCATTCGATCAATCAAGGTGAGGATGGAAATCTAGCTGGCCTTTTGCACAGAGTAATTGACCTAGAAGAAGCCGATAAGGAAACAATGCATTTGCTGATTTTTCTTTTCTTACAATTCCTGTCAAGACCTGAACAGGTAATATGCTTTTTAATCCAACAATCCATAGTTTATTATTTGGCTGTAGAATATTTTTTGGAGTTTACTCCTTAAAAACGATTTTCATATTTGCTTTCTCGATATAATTGTATTATTTGTTTTACATAATAGATAGAAATTAAAAGTTAAATTCCGGGACTAATCAGGAAGAGATACGTGTGGTATCTATGGTAACAGTGAATTCTATTGCTTTATTCTCGAAGTGCTGAAATTAAGGTTAGCTTTGTTTAAACTAGTTAAGAAGATAAATATATAACTTCAATGTTAACTTTGAGAAATTTAAATATTTTATTTTGACGAGAAAAGATTTGCCCCCAGTCGGGATTCGAACCCGGATCTCCGCCTCACCATGACAACGCTCTAACCATTTGAGCCACCGGGGTCACTCCCTACTTTATCCTAGGTAGGGAGAGACTGCGGTGGCTCAAATGGATAGAGCGTTGTCACGGTGAGGCGGACATCCGGGTTCGAATCCCGGCTGGGGGCAAATCTTTTCTCTTCAAAATAAAAATATTTAAAAATTAAAGCAATGATTAAAAAATTATAAATAAGATAATGACGTATGTCAAAAAGATCCTAAAATTAAGAGTAATGTTCAATGAACATTCTTCCTCGTGTATACATCGCAGGATTGCGAGAACACGGGGGATATGGGAACGGTGAAGAGAACAGATTTGTCCTAGGAGGGAGCGACCCCAGTGGATCAAATGGTTAGAGCGTTGCCACGGTGAGGCGGAGATCCGGGTTCGAATCCCGGCTGGTGGCAAATCTGTTCTCTTCAAAATAAAAATATTTAAAAATTAAAGCAATGATTGAAAAATTATAAATAATATAATGACCTAGGGGGAGGACTGACCCTATACACCATCCCAGCGCTCTTTAATTTGCGCAGGAGTAAGACCCTCTTTACAAAAGAATTCAATAACCACACGATACTTGAGTTTGCGGAAGTGCGGGCGATGAGTATAGAGTGAGCAGGCATCGACCTGAATAGGCGTGCAGGTCCCGGCACGTTTGAAGGAGGCGAAGCAGGACAGGCAGGAAACTTATGGACCTTACTACGTATTTCATTGGAATGATGCAAATATTATGAATAAATATTTATATATGTTTTGATTATTTTTTAAGATGCTTTCATTTACCCTCTTTTTACATAATCTACACAATACTAGTTCTTAAGGAGTAAACTCCAGTCGTGCGTCGGAGCTGATACACACATTTTTTATTTTTTTTTACAATAGATGTTGCAAATCTATATTTCTGAACTTTTTCTTTTCTTTTTTAAGGCATACCCGACTGATGAGAAGTACATGGCAAAAACACAAACCATAGTTTTGAGGCATCTTTATTTACTTCTGGGATATAATCAAAATGAGAAAGGATTTCATATTTCTCCTAGCAAGTTAAGGTAAATCATAATTTGATAATGAAATTAAAAATATGTTCAAACATCTTAGTTTTTTTTTTTTTTTTTTTTTTTTTTTAAGTGGGCGTATAGAACTTTGCACTGCGACCATTTGTTGATCTATTGTGCACCCCATTGATTGACGCGATTATTTTAATCTTAATTTAGCCGAACCCGCAAACTTAAGTAAGCTTGATGGATTGATTAAGTCGTGCTGCCTCGGGTTAGTGACTCTGTCCGTGCCAAAGGTTGCAAACCTTAAGCTGGCTAGCCCATCACATTGGCAGATAGTGTGATAGGGTGTCTCGTCCGCTGTATGACAAAAGCGACACGTGGGATCCTCCACCAGTCCCAACCTAAACATATGTGCATTGAGACTGCAGTGTCCCGTAATTGCCGCTATAATTGTTTTCAAATCCGCTCTACCCAGCTCTAGAAGGACTTTGGTCCTCTTCTCATTGAAGCCTTCTATGAATAATTTGGAGTGTTCATCATCTTAACATCTTAGTTTAATTATTAATGAATGAAGTTTAATTATCAAATAATGATGTTTAATTTTATATATACTTATTTTTACTTTGCTCCTCTCTCTTTATTCTCCAATAACGTTCTGCACTGTTACGTGTGGAATTACTGGACAGATGATTGGATCTACCATTAGGATGCCTGCCTTCTTTTCTATCTTTCAAGAACCACTTGGACTTATGTGTTTTTTCATTCTGCAGATTACACCATAAAATGGTGTCTTAATCATACTAGATGTCACTGTTCAAGGATTTGACATTCTGATTTCACCCCTGAATCCTTATGAATCATGTTATTTCTGACACAGTTCCTCTTAGCCTTAGCAACTGTTCTTCGGAGGAATCTTATTTCAGCCTCTGTGATCCTCCTTACAGCGCATCATGGTTTATCCAGCTTTTTAATCCGTACAGGAGCACTGGTAGGAACACTGACTTGAATAACCTCTCTGGTGACATCCTGCCTGACTATAATTGTTTTTTATATAGGGCATATTGGTCTTCATTATCTGATTTATATGTTCCTGGTTTATTTCACCAACTTTGCATATAATCTTTCCTATATAAGTATATCTATTGGCTAGTTCTAGAGGTTTGCCCATAAAATAAAATCATCATATAATGAATACTGCTATTCAATACCAATATCTCACTATGACTCTTCGGGTTCTACTTTTACACACGTACCATATCCCATCTAAAAGAAGAATAGAATAGATAAGCCTAAGGCTATCTCCCTGCTAACTCCTTTATAAAAGTGGAAAGGTTGTGATATTTGTACATTGAGTTTTCTAGCATATATAAGGAGCTTTCTAGTGAGTGTCCATATATCCTGTCTCAATAGTGAATCAAAAGAAGGGAAAAGATGATCATGGTTGTGTTTGAAAAAAAATAAATATAGTAACATGTTTTACTCTATACTGATGTTTTAGCCTATTTTTTTGACCTTCTATACAGCAAATAAAAATGAGAAGAAGGGTAGAGTGTGCCTGGTTACCTAAACTAGTGTGTTACTCTGTCCAGCTTGTCATTCTTAATATTTAAAAAAAAAATCAAATATCATGCATGTCTATAAAATCCATCAGTGATAATAGCACATATGACTTTCCTGCACTTACCCACGCTGTAGTGATAAGTGTTTATAAATTTTAGTGATTTCCATTATCGATAATAAAAATTTTTACTTACAGAACCTGTGGAGTGTTCAATGTATTTATTTGTAACCTGCCTCAAGTATTAGACCAAAATCATCTGATGGGTGAAGTGCTAATGAACACATGCCTGCTGTTACTGCACTACTGCCCTTGTCCTCCGCATCTTACTCCTGATAGCCAAGCCTCACCTGAATACAGCCTCTGGTATTTGGAACCTCATGTCAGGAGATCGTGGCTTGTATCGACATTGGTCTTTCTGTATAAGGTAGAAAAAATTATAACTGAATATACCTTTACCTAACCTCCCTTTACCATAACTTTACCTTTCTGGTAAAATTTAAAAAAAATATTTAATTTAAATTTAGATTTATTAATGAAAGTACCGTATTTTAAACTTAATCAGAAATAGTGTAACATTTTATTTGAACAATATTGTACACTTGTTATGTGAACATTTCAGTGGTTACAAAAAAATAGAGATAGTAGAAATAATATTATTTTTAGATAAAAAAATAGAAAAAAAAGCCATTATTCTTGGGCTAGGTCCCTTAAAAACAGTGATTTTGAGCAGATACAAGCTATCTGCCCATAAAACATATTTAATAGAATTTTACTTCAAAATTATATGCATTAACAACCCAATCAAACAAAAATACTTCCCAGTAAAACTAAATATTGCTAATAGATAAAAAGAATTAAATAAAACCAAAAAAAAAAAAAAAAAAATAGAAAGAAAAGTAGGACAAACCTTCAAATTATAGTGACAAAATTGGAAAAAAAAAACCATCTAATTTTAAAGCAGTCAGAGATTGAAATTTATAATGTTAATGAAAAGAAAATCAAATGGCTAGCCTCTGCTAGTGAAGTGATGAAGTGTTGAAAAAGGACCAATAGTGAAGGATCTTTTGGTGGGTATTGACAAGAAAAAATTTTAATTTCCTTCTTTCTAGTTAACATAGACCTCAGATACTTAAATTCCCAATTTAGGGATGGGTATGATATAAAAAATAAATGATTTCTGTATCTTATGTAATTTTCAATCTAAGTATACATGAATGTTGGTTATATTAAAAACAGCCCGGAATGCCAGGCTTTCACTATCATCAGTTTCTATATTGCAGGCATGAAAGTTCTAGTTTAATATTTAAATGTAGACTGAGGATCTTTGTCCATTTAAACAGTCCAGGAGATTTTTTTTCTTAATCTCTTTTTCATAATTTTTTTTTTTTAATATACGTTGTTGAAAAGTATTTGAATAAACTTTAATTTTTACCACATTTTTTTTTAGTATCAGTATTGTAACCAACCACAATCAACCCAGGTACAATACTTAGTAAGAGCTGTTTTGAACACATTAGATGCCCAGCATCATGTGTGTCGTCAAATTCCCCGAACTGTAGTCATGACTGCTCCGTCACGATCAAGAGGTAATTGTTTTGTTTTATTTTTTGTGCTGTTATTCTTTTGTTCACAATATCTGTTATATTGATTATCACATTGGTATTAACAGATGTCAGCCAGCCTTCTCTAGGAGTTGATGGGGATCATAATGATAGGTTTGAAACTCCACCTCTATCACCTTTGTTCTCTGGAGGTGATGGGAGCCATGCAAGCGCTAGTACTAAAAGTAAAACCTGCCCATCTTTCCAATCTAAGGTTCCAGGCATGGAAACCCACTGGGAAGAGACAACCCACCGTGATGGAAAACTAAGCTCAAGGCGCCATCCAGAATACAGGTACATAAGCTGTTTACTTTATATGAACTTATAATAAGTTATGTTTATATTTCATAACTTTAACTGTCTATTAAAGAATGGTTCAATTTTCCTCTTTATATCTAATTAAATCGCAACAAAAAAACATCAAACTAACACCTCTGAACAGGAAGTCAGCCAATTGAATGATTATTTTAAAAAAATACATTTATAACTTTAAAAAAATAAATAATTGAATTATCATTAGTTTAATTTTAATCTGCTTAAGAATTCTCCACAGTTTTAATCACTGTTGATAGAATGTTATAATTTCTACCAAAGACTGATAAGTGAAAAGAATACTTTAACAAAAACAGTTATATCTTTAAGTGTACTTAATACTCAGACAACCTTGAAGGCAATAACTAAGACATTGGATTCCTCTGTTGGGAAGGGATGCTTTCTAATCAGTTAAAAAATTTGCTTATTCCAAATTGTATTTTATGTTATAAATTATTTTTTGTTGTAAGTAAATAAAGAAACCATTTTAATATAAGCTCATTATTATAGCTATTCGACCGAAGCAGATGAAACAGAATCTGAATTGGCTGCCATACCAGAAAGCTACAAGTCTGATAGTACTGTTCATGGCAGTTCTCAGGTAATAAATGAAAAATACAATTAATAAATTTCCAATTCATTAAATAACATTTCAAACAAAATTTTATAACACAATTAAAGGGTTCATTTGAAGAAGTAGAGGATGGTTCTGATGGGAAAAGGCGTTTTTCTGACAAAGGTAGTCATCGCCCAGCTTGGCTTGGTTCTTCTGACAGCCATGTAAGGTTTTAACTATTTAACAAAGGTTTTAAATATTTTTTTAACATTTTACTTTAGTTATTACATTAGTTTTATCTCATTTATTATTACTTTGTCTTTTAATAGTATATCACTTTTCCTTATCTACTTAATCTACATACTTAAAAAAAAAATTGTTAAAGTCAGCTAAATATCTTAATGTTTCAGAGAGATAATGGAATTATTGCGAAATTGGGATTAAAAGAAGGAATGAAAATGCTTGTCTCAGGTTCAATCCTTCCCGTAAATGCTCAACAGTCAGAAGTGCCGTCACTAGCTACTGCTACCGTAATCAATCCGACGGTCTTACAAGATTCCAGCCCAATGACAAAGTAAGCAAACCTTCTTGGTTTGATCATAATTTATCGGCTCATCCTATTCTCAATGTTTGTTCTTTATTATGTTTTTTAGATCATCTGTGTACTTTCTATTATTTTGTAAACGAGTATATTTTTGTCTGATTTTCTGAACTTGTCTTTCTCATCTTCAATTTTTTTTTTTAGGGGGTTGACTTCATTTTGAAAACTTTCCTTTAATGTTACTGGTGGCTATGGTGTGGTTTTAAAACATTTTTGTATTAGTTATCTAATTCCTTCAAATCAATCTGAATATTTGTTCTTTCTCAAAATTGTTTTATTACCTCCATTTTTTTTTCTCACTGTTGACTAATTGTAACAATGCCAAAAAGAATTTATCTGCTATTCACACACCTTTATATTATAAAAGCTAAGGTTAACTTATGCCATGTATATTTTTAATGTTTTTTTAAGTTTTTTTTTTTTCAGATCGAGTGATTCTAAAACCGACAGTTGGCCTGAAAATTCTGTACACGGTTCACCAACTCCTAAAAGCTCATTCAGATCACGTCCTGAAGTAACACTGCAACATACGACTTCAACCTCAACATCTTCTTCAACACCAACTCCTACACCCACTGCGTATCCTCCATGGCAGATGGATCATCCTTTTAAACAACTAGCTGCCCTGCATGGCCAGGAGAGACTGCTGCCTATTGGTACAAGCAGAGGTAAATATCCGTTAAAATAAAATAATAATTTGAAATAACTTCAAATTATTGTATAATTGAACAATCTAACACTGTCCATACTTATGTATTTTTATATTTCTTCCTTATTCGGCTTCAAAATTATTATTCTCACTTTGTTCTATTTGTATTTGTTCAATATCTAGCTAATTTTAAAGAAATTATTATAATTTTTCATCCATAATGAAAGAGACTCAATTTAAAATTTTTAATAATTGGATCCTTGCTATTAATTATTAGGGATGGAGAGCAGCCAGCCCTTAATTTTCAGACCTGCATTTGATGACTATCCATTGTGTTCCTTTCATTCTGGATGGATGATATAAAAGGTATAATGTTTAAATTAAAACATGACATTTAGATTTGTAAATTGAAAACAAATAAAACTTAATGAGTACTCATATAACAGTCCGAATTCGTAATACAGTAAATCTATCAAATGGATTCCACTGTCAGATCACATTAATTATATGATTATATTTAAATACTACTAAATTAATATTAAAAATAATTGCATAATAATTTAACATTTTCCTTCAAGACTTTTAAATATATTGTTGTTTAGCTGTTCCAAAACCAATTCCCAAAGCAGCTAGAGATGGAGCATATGGTTCTCCTGATTCTCCTCTCTCCAAAATGGATATAATTACCGTTGGTGAGTAATATGTTTGCTTTTCCGTATTATTTTAAAAATGAGTAGTTTCTTAAATGGTTACTAATATATATATATATATATATATATATATATATTATGTTTTGGTTCTCGAGTTTCAGTCAGTTATTTTAACTTCTTTAGGCGACGTTTCGAGACTAGGCTAGTCTCATATTCATGCCAAGTTCCAAATAATTGATCAATTTATCATCAATCAGTTACTTCCCAATATATCATAGAATGTTTATATTTCAACAGCTATGATCAACGAATAAGTAATCTGAAATATACATATCCTACTAATATTATAAATGTGAAAGTTTGTATGTTTGTTACTCTTTCATGCAAAAACTACTGAACGGATTTGGATGAAACTTTACAGTAATATAGGTTATACATTTGAATAACACATAGGCTACAATTTATAATGATTTGGTCATCCATACATATAAAATGCTTTGCCCTGAATGACTGACTGACGGATGCACAGCCTGAACAGCTGATCGTAGAGACCTCAAACTTGAAGGGTGTGTTCTTTGTATGATGTAGGCGTCCGATAAGAAAGGATTTTCCGAAATTCTCTCCCTAAGGGGGTGAAAAAGGGGGGCAAAGTTTGTATGCACATATTTTTACTGAACAAAACAAATCAAGTACCATAGTTCACTTCTCTGTGATATCTTAAATGAGTACTAAGAAAGGAATTTGGACAATTCCACCCCCAAGGGTTTCCCCCTTAATATAATTGGGGTTCAAAGATTGGATGGGTCTGTCAGTTTTGAAGTTAGACATCTGAAATTTCGGATGTACGAGTAACTTAATTAAATTACTTAATAACTTAATTAAATTATTTATTTAAAATGATCTGTATCGAAACTTTATGTGGCAGACCGAATTCCACGCGAGCAGAAGCTAGTATACATATAACAAGGGAAGGATACTGTAATATAAATCTCAATTTTGAAGCTTTTGTGTTGATTCTACGTTAAAGTTTGGCATATCTTAGTTCGTTTATAATTAGCTTTCAAAGTTGCTGGTGCTCTTTTACATTTTATTTTTATTCTGTTCCCTATATTCATTTATTAATTTTTAACATATCAAAACTGTTATTTTTGTTTAAATATTTCTTATGATTTTATTGTAGTTAGTTATGTCACTTTCTCTCTTAGGTTCTCCTATCGAGTTAGAGTCAGAAGGAAATAATTCATCACAGTACGATTCAGTATCTCAACACAGTATGGCTCAATTGGAAATTCCACAGCAGGAAAGGTTACTACCAATCGGTGCTCCACACAATATGGCTAATCTGGTCCAGCATGTAAGACAAGTACTCGGAGTTCATGGTAAAATATTCTTATTTGGATTTAAAAAAATTTAAATTAAAAAAAAAATTTATATTTTCATTGTTTTTTCTTTTTTTACTTCTAATCTGTGTTTTGACCTAAACCTTAATATGCAATCAGTTATGATCTGTAATTCATTTACATTTTTACTTTAAACACATTGGCAAACATCTATTCAACTGTCTATAAAGGTTGCTTGGCTCTTTTAAGATTATATTCTCTTTTTCACTGTAATTTATAGTCCAGCATAGCTTTTAAACAGAGTTTTAGCATTGTTGGAATGATTTTTTGGTATAATTTCATAGTTAATGAAAAAAATTCTATTTATATCTATGACATTGTATTCCAGATAATAGGCAAACTGATCAATCATCATTACGCACTCCAACAGAAATTGATTCACTTTCTCTCTCACCAGTTTCAAAGCAAGATAGCTTTGAAAGGAGTGACCATGCCCAACATGTTAGTTATTTCATTTAAAAATACGTTTTTGTTAAGTTAGTATATGTGAATTTTCTCGCTGGTTTAATGTCGTTTAATATTTTTTCAGACTAGTAGAAGCACAAGCCCTAGAAGATTGTACAAACAAGTTGCCCTGGAGTCTCCTCCACCTCAGTTAACATCAGATCCAGAACAAGCATTCTATAGAAGACCGAGTCAAAATCCAAGTATTGTTTCCTTTGATTTGTAATATTTTTTTTATCCTTACTGATTAAACAGGTCATTTTCTGTACTAGTTGATAACAAGGAGATCAACCGAAAGCCAAAGCCAAGAAAAGGTCCATTTTCTTTCAGTCCCTACTCCATGTCTGATCATAGTCAGCGAATCGGTGCTTGGTATATTAATATTTTTCAATTATTTGGCCAAAGTAAATACATAAGCTTTAAGACTTTGCTTTGTACAAAAGTATTGATTTTGAAACCACATGTGCTATTGTAGGTATGGTGTGCATCCTCCCTTAGATGCTTCTGCACAACAGGCTTGCCATGCTTCATTTGAACTTAAACAAAGCGATTTTAGGGTTGGAGATTATTGCATTTATGAAAGGTAGCTCATAATTTTTACATAAGACCGTAATCCTAAAACTTCCTTGCCTTGTTAATTTTTAGAATTATTGCAATACAATTAGCTCAAATAAGAGTTCTATTTCTTAATAATAGTTATATTCTCGATTACTTCTCTAAGAATAATCTCCTATATGCTATATATAACTTATAATTCAAGTAATTATAGTTCTAAATAAATAGTTGATTATTTTTCTATGTAGCTTCAGACCTAATCTTAACTAAAAGGGACGATCCACTCTATAATATATTTGCTTACAGAAGTTATATTTGACAATTATCCTCCTCCATCCATTAATTTATGCTGAATGATGTAAAAAAGAGCTTGTTCATTTTTTTAAGTAATTAAAAAAATAACTATTTGTTACTTAGAGTATACTAGTTAGTTATTAATGCACTGTATATAAACTTTTACTCATAATGTAAATCAAAATGCTGATATGCTTGTTAATACTCTGGTAAATTAGTGTTAACAGTGACATTATTCACCATGAATCATCTTTTATCTTTTTTCTACTCTGTAAACTATTTCATCTTGTGCAGTAAAACTAAAATTTATTCCAAACCCCTAATAAATGCAGAAATGTTTCATATCTTAAACAGATTCATATATTAACAAACATAACATAAGTTATGTTCATATCTTAACAAAAATAAATAAGAAACATCTACAGTGAACTTTAAATATCCCTCTGTTCAATTAGGATGGATATTTAAGTATGAATTAAGTAGTAAATGCAAAAGGGAATTAAAATATTTAAGAGAACAGCTATGTTCTATTCTGGGAACATAAGTCCAGATCAGTTTTTAAAATAAATTTTAATTATTTATTTCTCTCACCACCAAATTAAAAAATGAACCTTACTTATTGATTATTTTCATTATGTGATATCACTTTTGTTTATTAAAAATATTTCGTTATAAAATTATATTTATTACCCTAAAATTACCCTTGCATGATAAATATATACTTTCTGGAAGCTAAAAAAGTGCTAGGATGTTTGTAATCTGTATTGTTTCTTCTCTTCCTGATATGTACGTTGTTTTAAAATTAAAGTACACATTTGAAATGTTTTTTAGACAAATATAAGTTTATTGGATATTAATAATTATGTTTATAGGTGCGGGGAATGTGGCTCGTTAAAGGAAGAATACAGCGATGAAGAGCTCGGCCTTTGTATCGTTATTTTAGCTACATTCATTCATAGGGAACCAGCTCTTGCGGCTCCTCTCCTTCCAGAAATATTATCTATTGTTGCAAAGTAACTAATTTTATTTCATTAAGAGTTA